>CP106731.1:138816760-144520066 GCA_025506655.1 Gossypium rotundifolium
CATCTATCCATTATCCATCTATCCATATCAATCCATCTATCCATCTATCCATCTATCCATCTATCCATCTATCCATCTATCCATCTATCCATCTATCCATCTATCCATCTATCCATCTATCCATCTATCCATCTATCCATCTATCCATCCATCCTATCAAATCCATCTATCCATCTATCCATCTATCCATCTATCCATCTATCCAATCCATCCATCCATCACTATCCATCTATCCATCTATCATCCATCTATCCATCTATCCATCTATCCATCTATCCATCCTCTCCATCCATCTATCCATCTATCCATCCATCCATCTATCCATCTATCCATCTATCCATCTATCCATCAATCCATCATCCATCTCATCTCTTATCCTTCTATCAAGAAAGCTATCTATCATCCATCTATCCTCATCTATCTATCTATCTATCTATCTATCTATCTATCTATCTATCTATCTATCTATCTATCTATCTATCTATATCTATCAAATGCAACTATCTATCTATCTATCTATCTTTAAAACCATCAAGCAACAACCTATCTATCTATCATCTCACTTATCTATCTATCTATCTATCTATCTATCTATCTATCTATCTATCTATCTATCTATCTATCTATCTATCTATCTATCTATCTATCTATCTATCTATCATAACACCACTAACCCATATCTATCGTCAAAGTAGGGTTAGAGAGCATTACCAGACTTAACACTTAAACAATCATACATTTCTTATACATTTCTCGTATCCAAACAAAAGTCATTCAATCTCAATCATATAGTCCCTTTCATGAGCCCTCGAGACTCAAAACAAACATTAGAAGTGGTTCGAGACTAAATCGAGAACTTAAGAAAGTTTCGTAAAAATATTAAAAATTTCAAAGTACAGGGACACACGCCCGTGTGGCCAGTGTGTCTCACACGGCCAAGAGACACGCCCGTGTCACAGGTCGTGTGGACATTCGAAATGGGATCACATGGTCGTATCCTAACTCATGTAACTCTTTGACTTTGGTCATACGACCAACCACACGCTCGTTGATCATTGTTTTGTCGAGTTTTAAAATTTATAAAGATAATGATCGAACCTGGAAACTAACTTTGACAACGACTTAAGGCAAGTACACCTATCGAACAGTAGTATAGCTTAGGCAAGACCGGATTGTCGAACCCAAAGGAACTAAAAGTACTAATACTAACCTTCTTTCTATTATTTAGCTTAAATATTAAGTGATTGGTTGTTTAATCTAAAACTAACTGATTACTAAGCTAAGATTCAAAGAAAAAAAGAATGAATTGAAGAAATAACTTTAGGAAAGCTCAATTGACTTAAGACAATACCCTTACCTAGACTTCACTTGTTATCTAACACTGAACCAGACAATTTATTCACTTGACTTGATCCGTAGGATTCCTTAATTTATATTAAACCCTCTCTCGAGGCGAATAACGTCTAACCCTAGGTTGATTAATTGAAATCTCTTTCTAATTAAAACCCCTAGAATCGCATTAACTCGATCTATGGACTCCCATATTAGGTTTCACCCTAATCTAGCAAAATCTCATCACCCTATATCTAGGTGCGCGATCAACTCCGCTTAATTATACTAGATCTACTTTTAGGCAGGGACTTTTGCTCCACCACCTAAGCACATTCAACTTGAATCAATATCTCGAAAATATTAACACAAGAATTAAGCTCACATAATTAAGAACAAATCAAATATTTATCATATAGTTCAGAAAACAATAACAAGATCCGTCTTAGGTTTCATCCCCTTCAGGTATCTGAAGGGTTTAGTTGATAACAATAAACGAAAACATATCAGAAGAAAATATAAAACAAAACATAAGAAATCCCTAAAACTTCCTAAAGGAATTGAAGGAGAAACCCGCCGTCTTGAGTAGAATTTCAGCTTTTTGAGATGGATCAACTGGCTATCTTCGAGTGATTCCCACAAATCTGACCTTTTTGGCTCGGCTCCTTGGCCTCGCTCCCCGCTTGAAGGTTATGCTTAGGGTGTTTATATAGGCTCTTTGAATGCTTTATTTGGCCCCTAAGTATCCAAATTTGAGTGGAATTCCTACTAGGGTGTTTGAATAGGCTTTGGAATGTGTTTCTTTGCCTTCAAGTATCCAAATCAGAGTAAAACTCCTCTTGGCCGCGGTAGGGACACATGGCTATGGCACACTCTCGTGTGAATTGATTTCAGGCCGTGGTCAAGTCTACTGAAGAGACATGCCCGTGTGTTTTAGGGTCCAGGCCGTGTTAGAGTAAATTAGGGAGGCATGGCCATGTGGTCTTGGGCCCAGGCCTGTCAATTTCTTTTTTGGCCCAATTTGGTCCGTTTTAGGCCCGTTTCTCATTCTTTTCATCCCTAGGTGCTTTCCTGAGTATAAAACATGAAAAGAAAGGATTAAGAGCACCTTTTTACATAAATCAAGGGTTAAATCATCCAAAAGTATGCTAAATATGGGATTAAAATATGTTACTTTTACAGTTTGTTAAATACCCCCACACTTAAGCTTTTGCTTGTCCTCAAACAAAATTCTCAACTTACAATTAAAATGAATTTCCCACAATTCATAATTCTCATTAACAATGCCTCATCATAATTCATAGATAATTTATACATGGATAATTTAACTCAAAGACTCCTAAAGATTCAAAAAATATAAGTCATACATTTGTATCATGAAAACGTAGGTGTCTCCCCTTATCTAAATGAGTACCTTTAATTCAAAATCGATAAGGATTGACATCCTCACAAAAGATTCACTCAAATCACTCGAAGTGTTTAAGGTTCAAGAAAAGAGCACTCATAAGTCGAACCTGAAAAGTTAATCCCATAGGCTTGCCTGAGAATCAAATCTCCACCACTGTAAAATGAGATGATAAACAGATCAAAAGGTCTTTAACAGGGTTGTAACGGGGCTAGGGTTAAAGGTGTGGATAAAGGCTGAATTGGAAGGTTAGAATTGAGATTAACCTGACAAATTACCTAATTTTAGAAAAAGAATTAAACTAACAATCTGAATAATTACATCACATGAAAATACTAATAATACGAGCTTCTTCTTCAAGATATTAAAATTAAACATGTAAGCTCACTTAATTACAGAACTAATAATGAATATACTTCGATTTTTTTTAGATAACGCTAGCACAGATTACATAAGAAAGAACTTTCATAACTGAAATAATATAATTGAGCAACTTATCAAATCAAGTCTCGATAGAAGGGTAGCCAAAGGAATGGTGATAACAAATACGAGTGGGGTTTTGGGTTAATATTAGTGGGTAAATCAATAAAAAGGGTTGTTAGGATCAAAGAGTTCACTAGGGGTTAATTATGAATGTAGGCTTTTAGTGGAGCGAGTGGGTTAAAACCTAGGTGCCTTTATCATCTCAGTATATCAAATAAAAAAATGTGGTCTTGACATGTATAATCGAGGCAAGTTCTAGAATAACAAATAAATATTGACACACTCATAATTAATAAAGTGAGTACGAAAAAGAATATATGCTCTATAAGGCTCAAAATCTCACAAAAATTATGGGCATTTGATATCAATCCCTGTAAATTTCAAACTTCAAAGTAATGTTCAGATTCAGTCCAACAACCTAGCAAAAAATTTTAATTCTGAAAAATAGACTTATCATGTTTGATTCTCTAGTATCTTAAAATTTAAATCATCAATGCACAGTTAACTATGACTTACTCAAAAATATATCAATAAGAATCATAAACCATCAGAAATTTCATTCTAATTAGTAATATGAGAAAATTTCTTAAGAACAAGATATAATTCAGGGATTTGAGAATAATGCAAAAAGTTAGGCACTTTTACCCCCCACACTTAAGATATACATTGCCCTCAATGTACAAAGATAAGTAAATAATAATGTGATACTGAAATCAAAAGAGAAGGGGAGAAGTAACACTTCTTGAATTTTTTACGAGATCACTATTCATGGCTTTGATTTGGAGGAGGAGGCGGTGGTCTTTGTGGTGGATGCCAACAACAACTGCTAGATGAAGAAATTGGGAAACTCGTGACGGATTAACCAAGAATTATTAAGACACATTTAAAATAAACTAATTATGTATTTAAGGACAAGAAAATTGAAGGGAAAGAAAGTAAAAAGTAAGATAAAATTAACATAAAAGATGAATAAACTGAGGAGTCCTTATTGTTTGATGGTTCGCGAGGTGGGTGTGATTTCTAAGGCTGTGTTGAGTTGGTGGTCGTGGTTCTGGTGTGATTACCTAGCATCCTTTAGAACTTAAAATTAAGAAATTAAAATAAGATAAACTAAATTATGCATAAGAGAGTCAAAGAGAAGGAAATTGAAGCAAAAGAGAAAAGAAGAATAAAAGTTAAATGGTCTCAAAGACCCTTGGCTTGTAGAGTGGATGAAGCGGTCGGCATGAACTTATGTAGATCGGTATCCCTCTAGGAGATTATACTTGGCTTTTTTTGCTTTTTGACATGGATATGTGTAGGCTCAAGAGTTTAGAGAATTGATAGGGAGAGGAGAAATCTGAGAAAGGGAAGGAATAAAAGAAAAGATGGGGAGTGTGTGAGAAGAAGGGGAAAGGGATGTTGGGTTTAAATAGGATTTTAGGGTTTAACGCTCCCCACGCCCGTGGACAATAGGTGTGTCGATTCACACAGCCATGTCGCACGGCCGTGTGTCTAGGTGTGTTCGTTTACCCATGCCCGTTTTATATATTACCACGCCCGTTGGTGATAACTTAGTGTCGTCTACGGCTGCGTTGCACGGCCGTGCCATTTCTAGATGCCCGTGGGGTGGTGGTTGGAGTCCGTGACTCGAAGACTTGATTCTTTCTAAATTGTACCTCTTCTACCATTGTCGAGACGGAGATTCACGTATTTCCATTACGGCCACGGACCACGGTAGTGTGCAAGCAAGTGTGGTTTGGAAACATGCACTTTTGGTTAGTTTAAAACTAGGTGTTTAAGACGAAGAGAAGAAAAGAAACTAAAATGAAAATAAATGTGTAAATAAATAGGGTTAGTACAAGGGTTACCTCCTAAAAGCGTTCGTTTAAAGTCTTAAGCTAGACTTTTCTCGTATTTGTAAAAATCAGGGTGGTTTAAAAGTTTGAATATCTTCCCTCATGCTGTAAATTCTATTTTTATGAGAAAATTAAGTCGAAAAGCGTTTACCTTAAAAGTACCGGATATGAGATTGCTTACCTCGACTGTTCCGTATGGGAAGATATTGCGTACCTCAAGAGGGATTTCTTCGTTTATATTTAGGTCTGACGTGGTAATTCGTGGATCTTCCTTCTTTAACAGTACTTGATCTCCTATTTTGAAGTGGTTCGATGTTCCTATGATCTTTTCTGGGGGCTCCTTTGGTTTTGCTTCGTGCGGATCCGATTTCTCTTTATAGTGTGTCTTCTATGCTTCTAATTCATTGACCTTAAGGCTTTGTTCCTTATATGGTTCTTCTTTATTTGCACGAGGTCTATGATCCGGCTCAGGTCTGCGGCTTTGTGGTGCATCCTGTGGTGAAAGGTGAACAAATTGGTCATCAACTGAATTTACTTTCTCACCTTCATCAATTGATGTCTTGGTCGAGTCGAGCTTATAGATTGATCAATTCATCACCTACATGAATAATAAGTTCTCCTGTGCCAACATCAATTTTAGTCCTGGCAGTTGCTAAAAAGGGTCTTTCTAAAATTAAAAGAATCGAATTATCCTCATCCATGTCTAAGACAAAAAAATCTACTAGGAAAATGAATTTATCAATTTTTATGAGAATATATTCGATAATACCTTTAGGAATTCTAACAGTTTTATCAACTAATTGAATACTTATCCTAGTTTGTTTGGGTTTCCCTAGACCTAGCTGCTTAAACATTTTATAAGGCATGGCATTTATACTTGCCCCTAAATCAGCTAAAGTATTATCAACTGTTAATCTACCAATTAAACATGGAATTGTAAAACTCCCTAGATCTTTTAGCTTCCATGGTAGTCTATTTTGTAAAATTGCTGAGCACATTGCGTTTAATTCCACATGTGGCTCCTTGTCTAACTTACACTTTTTCGTCAAGAGTTATTTTAAAAATTTCCTCAAATCTGGCATCTATAAAGAGATTCAAGAAGCGGTAAGTTAATATGTAATTTCTTTAAGAGTTTAAGAAACTTACCGAACTGTTCCTCTGTATCGTCCCTCTTCATCGCTTCGGGATAAGGTATGCGGGGTTGGTACTCTTTGATTACCGGTTTTGGATTTTCTTGTGGTACCTCAACTTTACCTTCTTTTACCTCATTTTCTTATATTGAATTGGGTTTATCTAACCCTACATTTTTCTGAGTTGTTATGGCTTGGATTTGCTCCTTTGGGTTAATCTCAGTGTTGCTTGGTAGACGCCCTTGCGGTCGTTTGGAAATTAACTTTGCAAGTTGTCCAACTGACTTAGTTATTTCCCCAACTGACTTAGTAAGTTCCCTAACTTGGTTTTTGATCCCTTCAATCGATGTTTGTTAGTTTTTAAGTGTTGTCTCAGTGTCTTGGAAATGGTTTTCTGTAGCTGCCATGAATTTTGTCAACATCTCTTCGAGGTTCGGCCTCTTTTCCTGTGGATATGGCTAATTTTGGAAATTTTGAGGAGGTTGTTGTCTTTGATTTTCTTGATTTCCTTAACCTACCAATGAAAAATTTAGGTGGTTCCTCCAACCTAGGATTATAAGTATTACTATAAGGGTTATTATTAGATCTAAAATTATTACCTATATAGTTCATCTGTTCGCTTTCTGTGCCCGGTTGGTAGGGTGGGTACTCAGGAATCACCACAGTTCCACTTGTGTCACACTGCATTACTGGATGTACCTGCGAAAAACACAAACTATCAAGCTTTTTATTTATCATCTCTGCCTGCGTTGATAGCATGGTTACTGCGTCGAGGTTGAAAACTCCGGCTGATTTTGTTGGTTTTGTCCTTGTAACCTGCCACTGATAGATATTCAGTGACATCTTTTCAATAAACTCATAGGCTACTTCAGGAGTTCTGTTGTTCAAGGTTCCACCGGCGGCTAAATCAATAAGTTGCCTCGTTGAAGGGTTTACACTGTTATAGAAAGTTTAGACTTGGAGCCATAAGGGTAAACCTTGGTGCGGACACCTTCTCAAGAGATCCTTGTATCTCTCCCATGCGTTGTATAATGTCTCTAAATCCATCTGCACAAAAGAAGAGATATCATTCCGTAATTTGGCCATTTTGGCTGGTGGGAAATATTTTAATAAAAATTTTTTGGTCATTTGATCCCATGTGGTGATTGATCCTCGTGGTAACGAGTTTAACCACTGTTTGGCTTTATTCCTTAATGAAAAGGGAAATAACCGAAGACGTATGGCATCATCAGGAACGCCATTTATATTGAAGGTATCACAGAACTCTAAAAAATTAGCTATATGGGTATTCGGGTCTTCGTCCTGCAAACCATCAAATTGAACAAATTCTTGAATCATTTGTATAGTGTTAGGCTTTAATTCAAAATTATTAGCAGCTATAGCATGCCTAATAATACTCGATTCTGCTCCTATTAAATGAGGTTTAGCATAATCATACATAGCACGTGGAGCATTATTTTCTGCCACATCATATGGTGGTGGATTATTGTCGTCCATCCCTTCAGTAGGATTGGATCTACCTTCTCGCTGTTCTTCTGTGTAATTTAGGGTTCGCCTAATTTCTCTACGATTCCATGACGAAAGAGCTTGATATCACCGTCAGTATACTAATGGTCCCTTCGGTTCCTTATAGTCATAAACTAGAGGTACCTGTGTTGGAAAAGAAAGAAAGAAAATTAGCAAGGTTAAAACTAAAATAAAAATAAAAATAAATTGCAAAAAATAAAAATAATGGCTAAAGTAATAAAAATTAAGTTTTCTTAATATTTTAGTTCCCCGGCAATGGCGCCAAAAACTTGATCATTGTTTTGTCGAGTTTTAAAATTTATAAAGATAATGATCGAACCTGGAAACTAACTCTGACAACGACTTAAGGCAAGTCTACCTATCGAACAGTAGTATAGCTTAGGCAAGACCGGATTGTCGAACCCAAAGGAACTAAAAGTACTAATACTAACCTTCTTTCTATTATTTAGCCTAAATATTAAGTGATTGGTTGTTTAATCTAAAACTAACTGATTACTAAGTTAAGATTCAAAGACAAAAAGAATGAATTGAAGAAATAACTTTAGGAAAGCTCAATTGACTTAAGACGATACCCTTAGGAAGAATCCACCTAGACTTTACTTGTTATCTAACACTGAGCCAGACGATTTATTCACTTGCCTTGATCCGTAGGATTCCTTAATTTATATTAAACCCTCTCTCGAGGCGAATAACGTCTAACTCTAGGTTGATTAATTGAAATCTCTTTCTAATTAAAACCCCTAGAATCGCATTAACTTGATCTATGGACTCCCATATTAGGTTTCACCCTAATCCGGCAAAATCTCGTCACCCTATCTCTAGGCGTGCAATCAACTCTGTTTAATTATGCTAGATCTACTCTTAGGTAGGGACTTTTGCTCCATCACCTAAGCACATTCAACTTGAATCAATATCCCGAAAATATTAACACAAGAATTAATCTCACATAATTAAGAAAAAATGAAATATTTATCATATAGTTTAGAAAACAATAACAAGATCCGTCTTAGGTTTCATCCCCTTCAGGTATCTGAAGGGTTTAGTTCATAGCAGTAAAAGAAAACATCTCAGAAGAAAAGATAAAACAAAACATAAGAAATCCCTAAAACTCCCTGAAGGAATTGAAGGAGAAATCCGCCGTCTTGAGTAGAATTCTAGCTTCTTGAGATGGATCAACTGGCTATCTTCGAGTGATTCCCACAAACCTGACCTTTCTGGCTCGGCTCCTTGGCCTCGCTCCCTACTTAAAGGTTATGCTTAGGGTGTTTATATAGGCTCTTGGAATGCTTTATTTGGCCCCTAAGTATCCAAATCTGAGTGGAATTCCTACTAAGGTGTTTGAATAGGCTTTGGAATGTGATTCTTTTCCTTCAAGTATCCAAATCCGAGTAAAACTTCCTGCCACGGCCATGGCACATGCCCGTGTGAATCAATTTTAGGCCGTGGTCAAGTCTGCTGAAGAGACACGCCCGTGTGTTTTGGGGTCCAGGCCGTGTTAGAGTAAATTAGGGAGGCACGGCTGTGTGGTCTTGGGCCTAGGCCGTGCCGATTTCTTCTTTGGCCCAATTTGTTCTATTTTAGGCCTGTTTCTCGTTCTTTTCATCCCTAGGTGCTTTCTTGAGTATAAAACATGAAAAGAAAAGATTATGAGCACCTTTTTACATAAATCAAGGGATAAATCATCCAAAAGTATGCTAAATATGGGATTAAAATATGTTACTTTTACGGTTTATCACCCGTGTACCCTTTGAAATGGCCTTACACGTCCGTGTGCTAAGCTGTGTGAACACTAAAGAGTATACTGACTTGTGCCACACGGCCAAGCCACACACCTGCGTGCTAGGCCATGTGAAGCTACTAACTTGGTTTCTAAATAAGTATTAGAGGACACACGGCCGTGTCACCTGGCCGTGTCTCTGCCTGTGTGGACAAAAATAGGCTATGTTCCAAGCCACATTTCTTACCCAAATTTGTATCAACCTAAACACATCCAATAGTATATGACTATATCATCAATGAGCATTCAAACTAACCAAAATTCAAGTTCAAATCATGCAATACCTTTACCAACAACCAACAATGCTTATAAACATCACAATTGGCCTCTCAAAATCATACCAATATCACTACCAAAAGTTACCTAAATGGTCAAATGCATATATACACTTTTGTGCCTAACACACATTCAATATGCCATTTCTCAATCTTATCCACATGATGCTCAAAATTTCCAATTACAATGAAGGCACTTTTATGGCAATCCAAATACATACAAGATGAGACTAATCACGATATATATATATATATATATACATTTCAAAATATATGACTACTCACAAGCCAATTCAAATGGCCAAAATTCATCATGACATAAAAGGTCATATTAGCCAAAAGACCTATACATGCCATATAACCAAAATACACAATGTTCAAAAGTACCAAAAAAACTGTTGGATAGTGTGATGAGATCTCCGACAACTTCCAATCCGAGCAAGCTTCAAAATCACTATAAACACGAAAAAGTAAACAAAATAAGCTATTAAGCTTAGTAAGCTCGTATGGCTAATAAGTACAACTTACCATTTAATAATAATTTAAGTAATTAAACATGGCATAATGCAACTCAATTTAATCCACAAACCTAACACATATTCATCCATAAGATTAGACATAAAATTCATAAATTTCATAGATTCAATGCTTATATGACTCACATACATACCTATAATAATACATATCAATCTCTTATTCTTTCATACCATCAATATACTCATTGAACCATTTGGAATACTATTGGATACTCGGGAATCTTGCACACTAAGTGCCAATACATGGTCGAAACCATCTCTATCTCATATCTTATATAAATGCTTACTCTCGAGCTATCACTGGGTCTGCTCACACAAGCTGATGGTCAAGATGTAACTACACAGTGCTGCTCACACAAGCTGAATAGTAACCACAACACACGCTGAAAAACTCAACCATTGGTAGGACATACATGACTAGCACCCAAAACACAATAACCCCTAATGGCATGTCATTTGTATCCTATCTATTCCTAAGGTTCAACTGGGATTTATACATTGTCGATAACTCGTCGAGAATTTCCGTGGTGTTGTATCATCTCAATTAAAACAATTAAGGATTCAAACACATATAATTTAGTGCTTATTAAACATACAAACTTACCTCAATCACAAAAACGACGAAATAAGATCGACTAGCCCAATACTTTATCTTTCTCTCGATCTAGATCTGTATGAGGCTTAACTTGATATAAATAATCAAATTCAATCCATTTAGTATTCATTCTATTCAATTCAGCCCAAAATACATATTTTCAAATTTACACTTTTACCCCTAATATTTTAACTTCTTTACAATTTAGTCTTTAATCCCATAAATCGAAATTCATGTAATTCCATCCACATACTAAGCTAGCTGAATTCTATATAGACTCATAGCAGTTCAAAATTTTCATTATTTCACACGTTTACCATAGAATTTTCATTTTTCTCAATTTAACCCCCTAATTTGCAATTTCATTCAAAATCACTTAACAAATGTTGTTTATCTAACAACAACCATTTAATTTCTACTATAAAACATCAAAACACATACATATCCATCAATGGTAAAACCCTAAACTTTTAACAGTTTTGCAAATTATTCTCTTGGCTAGCTAGATTAAGCTACAATGACTCCAAAAACATAGAAATCATTAAAAATGGGACAAAAATTCACTTACATGCACAAGGGAGCAATGGTCAAATATTTAAGCTTAGCTATGGCTTCTTTCTACCCTAATTTTCTGTGGAAGATGAACATAACAAGATGATGGCTTTGTTTTTAGCCATTTTACTATTATGCATTTATTAAATTACCAAAGTAACCTTAATTAAAAACCTTTAAAAACACATATAGAATGTTCAAAATTGTCCCCTCATGATATCAATGGTTTAATTACAACATAAACCCTCCAATCATTTAATTTCTTAGCTATTAAATCTCTTTAGCTTATAGAACCCCAGTTTTATATTTTACGCGATTTAGTCCTTTTTATCAAATTAAGCAAGAAATTGATATAATTTCTTAACGAAATTTTTATACAATCATACTATCATGTTTTAGACTTCAAAATAATAATAAAATAAATATTTTTACCTCGAATTTGTGGTCCCAAAACCACTATTTCGATTTCACTGAAAACGAGTTGTTACACTATCTCTATATATGATAATCAAAACAAAAGGATGAGCCAAATTGACCCACTGTAAAACTTTCTTTGTCAAAATCATATCAGTCACCCTTTTTCCTAAAAGAGCATCTCTCGGTAAGTCTAGCTTTATGATTGTTGTTTTGTCGAGTTTTAAAATTTATAAAGAGAATGATCGAACCTGGAAACTAATTCTGACAACGACTTAAGGCAAGTGCACCTATCGAACAGTAGTATAGCTTAGGCAAGACCGGATTGTCGAACCCAAAGGAACTAAAAGTACTAATACTAATCTTCTTTCTATTATTTAGCCTAAATATTAAGTGATTGATTGTTTAATCTAAATTAACTGATTACTAAGCTAAGATTCAAAGACAAAAAGAATGAATTGGGGAAATACTATTGGAAAAACTCAGTTGATTAAGATGATACCCTTAGGAAGAATCCACCTAGACTTCACTTGTTATCTAACACTGAACCAGACGATTTATTCACTTGACTTGATCTGTAGGATTCCCTAATTTATATTAAACCCTCTTTCGAGGCGAATAACATCTAACCCTAGGTTGATTAATTGAAATATATTTCTAATTAAAACCCCTAGAATCGCATTAACTTGATCTATGGACTCCCATATTAGGTTTCACCCTAATCCGACAAAATGTCGTCACCCTATCTCTAGGCGCTATCAACTCTGCTTAATTATGCTAGATCTACTCTTAGGCAGGAACTTTTGCTCCACCACCTAAGCACATCCAACTTGAATCAATATCCCAGAAATATTAACACAAGAATTAAGCACACATAATTAAGAACAAATCAAGTATTTATCATATAGTTCAGAAAACAACAACAAGATCCGTCTTAGGTTTCATCCCCTTAAGGTATCTGAAGGGTTTAGTTCATAACAATAAAAGAAAACATCTCAGAAGAAAAGATAAAACAAAACATAAGAAATCCTAAAACTCCTTGAAGGAATTAAAGGAGAAATCTGCCGTCTTGAGTAGAATTTCAACTTCTTGAGATGGATCAACTGGCTATCTTTGAGGGATTCCCACAAATCTAACTTTTTCGGCTCGGCTCCTTGGCCTAGCTAACCGCCGCCCTTGAAGGTTATGCTTAGGGTGTTCATATAGGCTCTTGGGATGCTTTATTTGGCCCCTAAGTATCCAAATATGAGTGGAATTCCTACTAGGATGTTTGAATAGGCTTTGGAATGTGTTTCTTTGCCTTCAAGTATCCAAATCCGAGTAAAACTCCTCTTGGCCACGGTAGGGACACAGCTATGGCACACGCCCGTGTGAATCGATTTCAGGCCGTGGTCAAGTCTGCTGAAGAGACAAGCCTGTGTGTTTTAGGGTCCAGGCCGTGTTAGAGTAAATTAGGGAGGCACGGCCGTGTGGTCTTGGGTCCAGGCCATGCCGATTTCTTCTTGGGCCTAATTTGGTTTGTTTTAGGCCTGTTTCTCGTTCTTTTCATCCCTAGGTGCTTTCCTGAGTATAAAACATGAAAAGAAAGGATTAAGAGCACCTTTTTACATAAATCAATGGATAAATCATCAAAAGTATGCTAAATGTGAGATTAAAATATGTTACTTTTACGGTTTATTAGATACCTCCACACTTAAGCTCTTGCTTGTCCTCAAGCAAAATTCTCAACTTACAATTAAAATGAACTTTCCACAATTTCATAATTTTCATCAACAATGTCTCATCATAATTCATAGATAATTTATACATGGATAATTTAACTAAAAGAGTTCTAAAGATTCAAACAATATAAGTCATAAATTTTGTAGCTCGAAAACTTAGGTGTCTCCCTTTATCTAAATAATTACCTTTAATTCAAAATTGACAAAGATTGACATCCTCATAAAAGATTCACTCAAATCACTCGAAGTGTTTAAGGTTCAGGAAAAGAGCACTCATAAGTCGAACCTGAAAAGTTAATCCCATAGGCTTGCCTGAAAATCAAATCTTCACCTTTGTAATATGAGATGATATACAAATCAAAAGGTCTTTAACAGGGTTGTAACGAGGCTTAGGTTAAAGGTGTGGATAAAGGCTGAATTGGAAGGTTAGAATCGAGATTGACCTGACAAATTACCTAATTTAGAAAAAGAATTGAACTAACAATCTGAATAATTACATCACATGAAAATACTAATAATACTAGCTTCTTCTTGAAGATATTGAAATTAAGCATATAACCTCACTTAATTACAGAACTAATAATGAATATACTTCGATTTTTTTTAGATAACGCTAGCACAGATTACATAAGAAAGAAATTTTATAACTGAAATAATATAATTGAGCAACTTATCAAATCAAGTCTCGATAGAAGGGTAGTCAAAGGAATGGCGATAACAAATACGAGCGGGGTTTTGGGTTAATATTAGTGGGTAAATCAATAAAAAGGGTTGTTAGGATCAAAGAGGATCACTAGGGGTTAATTATGAATGTAGGCTTTTAGTGGAGCGAGTGGGTTAAAACCTAGGTGCTTTTATCATCTCAGTATATCAAATAAAAAATATGGTCTTGACATGTATAATCGAGGCAAGTTCTAGAATAACAAATCAATGTTGACACACTCATAATCAATAAAGTGAGCACGGAAAAGAATATATGCTCTATAAGGCTCACAATCTCACAAAAATTATGGGCATTTGATATCAATCCCTGTAAATTTCAAACTTCAAAGTAATATTCAGATTCAGTTCAACAACCTAGCAAAAATTTTAATTCTGAAAAATAGACTTATCATACTTGATTCTCTAGTATCTTAAAATTTAAATCATTAATGCACAATTAACTATGACTTACTCAAAAACATATCAATAAGAATCATAAACCATTAGAAATTTCATCCTAATTAGTAATATGAGAAAATTACTTAAGAACTAGATATAATTCAGGGATTTGAGAATAATACAAAAAGTTAGGCACTTTTACCCTCCACACTTAAGATGTACATTACCCTCAATATACAAAGATAGATAAATAATCATGTTATACAAAAATCAAAAGATAAGGGGAGAAGTGACACTTCTTGAAGTTTTGGATGGATTCCTTGAGTTGGAGGTGAAAGATAAGTTGGAGGAGGTGGCGGTGGTATTGGCTATGGTCATGGTGCGGTGGCTATCAATAATCTCTGTACTAGATGAAGAAATTGGGAAACTCGTGACGGATTAGCCAAGAATTATTAAGATACATTAAAATAAACTAATTATGTATTTAAAGACAAGAAAGATAAAGGGAAAGAAAGCAGAAAGTAAGATAAAATTAACATAAAAGATGAATAGACTGAGGAGTCCTTATTGTTGGATGGTTCACGATGTGGGTGTGTTTCCTAAGGCTGTGTTGAGTGGTGATCATGGTTCTGGTGTGATTCTCTAGCAGCCTGAAGAACCTAAAACCAAGAAACTAGAATAAAATAAACTAAATTATACATAAGAGACTGAAAGAGAAGGAAATTGAAGCAAAAGAGAAAAGTAGAATAAAAGTTAAATGGTCTCAAAGACCCTTGGCTTGTAGAGTGGATGAAGCAGCCGGTGTGAACTTATGTAGATCGATCTTCCTCTGGGAGATTATGCTTGGCTTTTTTCACTTCTTTGACATGGATATGTGGAGGCTCAAGAGTTCAGAGGCTTGTTATGGAGAAGAGAGAAATTTGAGAAAAAGAAGGAAGGAGGAAGATGGGGAGTCGGTGAGAAGGAAGGGAAGAGGGATGGCTTTAAATATAGTTTCAAGTCTGGTACTTCCCCACGCCCGTGTACCGTGGGCAGGTTGTTTCACACGGCCGCCTCGCACGGCCGTTTATCTAGGCATGTTGGTTCACCCACACCTATTTTACAGATTTCCACGTCCGTTGGTGATAAGTCAATGTCGTCCATGGCCACATCGTACGACCGTGGCATTTTGTCGGTGCCCGTGTCTGGTGGTTTGGCTCGTTCCTCTTCTACCATTGTTAGTACGGTGATTCTATACTTCCACATGGCCACGGCCACAACTGTGCAAGGCTGTGTGGTTTGGAAATCTGCACTTTTGGTTAGTTTAAAACTAGTTGTTTAAGACGAAGAGAAGAAAAGAAACTAAAATGAAAACAAATGTGTAAATAAATAGGGTTAGTGCTCAGGTTGCCTCCTAAAAAGCACTCGTTTAAAGTCTTAAACTCGAATTTCCTCGTATATACAAAAATCAGGGTGGTTTAAAAGTTTGAATATCTTCTCTCATGCTGTAAATTCTATTTTTATGATAAATTTTAAGTCGAGAAGCGTTTACCTTAAAAGTATCGAATATGGGATTGCTTACCTTATTGTTCTGTATGGTAAGATATTGCATACCTCAAGAGAGATTTCTTCGTTTATATTTAGGTCTGACGTGGTAATTCGTGGATCTTCCTTCTTTAACAGTACCTGATCTCCTATTTTGAAGTGGTTCGACGTTCTTATGATCTTTTTTGGGGTCTTTTTGGTTTTGCTTCGCGAGGATTCAGTTCCTCTTTATAGTGTGTCTTCCATGCTTCTAATTTGTCGACCTTAAGGCTTTGTTCCTTATATAGTTCTTCTCTATTTGCACGAGGTTTATGATCCGGCTCAGGTCTGCGGCTTTGTGGTGGATCCTGTGGTGAAAGGTGAACAAATTGGTCATCAATTGAATTTACTTTCTCACCTTCATCAATTGATGTTTTGGTCGAGTCAAGAGCTTGTAGACTAATCGATTCGTCATCTATACGAAGAATGAGTTCTCCTGTGCTAACATCAATTTTAGTCCTAGCAGTTACTAAAAAGGGTATTCCTAAAATTAAAGGAATCGAATTATCCTCATCCATGTTTAAGACAACAAAATCTACTGGAAAAACGAATTTATCAATTTTTACGAGAACATCCTCGATAATACCCCTAGGAATTCTAACAGTTTTATCAGCTAATTGAATACTCATCCTAGTTTGTTTGGGTTTCCCTAGACCTAGCTGTTAAAACATTTTATAAGGCATGACATTTATACTTGCCCTAAATCAATCAAAGCATTATCAACTGTTAGTCTACCAATTAAACATGGAATTGTAAAACTCCCTAAATCTTTTAGCTTTTGTGGTAGTCTATTTTGTAGAATTGCTAAGCACATTGCGTTTAATTCCATATGTGGCTCCTCGTCTAACTTACGCTTATTCGTCAAGAGTTGTTTTAAAAATTTCCTCGAATTTGGCATCTGTGAAAGAGCTTTAAGAAGCGGTAAGTTAATATGTAATTTCTTTAAGAGTTTAAGAAACTTACCGAACTGTTCCTCTGTATCGTCTCTCTTCAACGCTTCGGGATAAGGTATGCGAGGTTGGTACTCTTTGATTATCGATTTTGGCTTTTCTTGTGGTACCTCAATTTTACCTTCTTCTACCTTGTTTTCTTGTATTGAATTGGGTTTATCTAACCCTACATTTTCTGAGCTGTTATGGCTTGGATTTGCTCCTTTGGGTTAATCTCAGTGTTGCTTGGTAGACGCCTTTGAGGTCGTTCGAAAATTAACTTTGCAAGTTGTCCAACTGACTTAATAATTTCCCTAACTGACTTAGTAAGTTCCCTAACTTGGTTCTTGATCCCTACAATCGATGTTTGTTGGTTTTTAAGTGTTGTCTCAGTGTCTTGGAAATGGTTTTTTGTGGCTGCCATGAATTTTGTCAACATCTCTTCGAGGTTCGGCCTCTTTTCCTGTGGATATGGCTAATTTTGGAAATTTTGAGGAAGTTGTTGTCTTTGATTTCCTTGACCTCCCCATGAAAAATTTGGGTGGTTCCTCCAACCTAGATTATAAGTTTTACTATAAGGGTTATTATTAGATATGAAATTATTACCTATATAGTTCATCTGTTAGCTTTCTGTGCCCGGTTGGTAGGGTGGGTATTCAGGATTCGCCACAGTTCCACTTGCGTCGCACTGCATTAATGGATGTACCTGCGAAGAACACAAACTATCAATCTTTTTATTCATCATCTCTACCTGTGTTGATAGCATGGTTACTACGTCGAGGTTGAAAACTCTAGCTGATTTTGTTGGCTTTGTCCTTGTGACCTGCCACTGATAGTTATTCAGTGACATCTCTTCAATAAACTAGTAGGCTGCTTCAGGAGTTCTATTGTTCAGGGTTCCACTGGCGGCTAAATCAATTAGTTGCCTCGTTGAGGAGTTTACACCGTTATAGAAAGTTTGGACTTGGAGCCATAAGGGTAAACCATGGTGCGAACACCTTCTCAAGAGATCCTTGTATCTCTCCCATGCGTCGTATAATGTCTCTAAATCCATCTGCGCAAAAGAAGAGATATCATTTCGTAATTATTAGGCTTTAATTCAAAATTATTAGTAGCTATAGCAGGCCTAACAATACTCGATTCTGCTCCTGTTAAATGAGGTTTAGCATAATCATACATAGTACGTGGAGCATTGTTTTCTGCCACATCTTGTGGTGGTGGGTTATTCTCGTCCATCCCTTCAGTAGGATTGGATCTGCCTTCTCACTCTTCTTCTGTGTAATTTAGGGTTCGCCTAATTTCTCTGTGATTCCTGCGAGTGGTAGCTTCAATATCACTGTCGTATACTAATGGTCCCTTCAGGTTCCTTCTAGTCATAAACTAGAGGTACCTGTGTTGGAAAAGAAAGAAAGAAAATTAGCAAGGTTAAAACTAAAATAAGAATAAAAATAAATTGTAGAAAAATAAAAATAATGGCTAAAGTAATAAAAATTAAGTTTTCTTAATATTTTAGTTCCCCGGTAAGGCGCCAAAAACTTGATCGTTGTTTTGTCGAGTTTTAAAATTTATAAAGAGAATGATTCAACCTGGAAACTAACTCTGACAACGACTTAAGGCAAGTGCACCTACCGAACAGTAGTATAGCTTAGGCAAGACCGGATTGTTGAACCCAAAGGAACTAAAAGTACTAATACTAACCTTCTTTCTATTATTTAGCCTAATTATTAAGTGATTGGTTGTTTAATCTAAAACTAACTGATTACTAAGCTAAGATTGAAATACAAAAAGAATGAATTGAAGAAATATATGTACAGAGAAATGGGTTTTTTGAAGAATAAGGAATTGGGAGTCTGGACTAGATGCTTGAGTTTGTGCTTCTTCTTCTCAAGTTCTGCTGGAGGATTGCGTAAATCGATGTCGTTTTGGAGAGCCTAATAATTTCCAAGTTATAAACAAAACTCAAATCTATCAGGTTTAGTAATGAAAAAAAAATGACATAAAAAGAAAACAATAACAAAACAGAACAAAGAGCAACTTCAATGCACCATTTTCGGTTTGGCGGCTTGGGTATTCCAACAGTAACTTATAAACCCTCGAAATCTTGAAAGGCGACAGAGGGTTAGCAAAGGGACGGTGGGGGAGAGGGAAAGAATTAGAGTAGGAGGAGGGAAGATGGGGAAGAGGGGGAGGGGGAGAGGGAGAGAGTATCAGAGTAGGGGGAAGGATGGGAGAGCAGTGATAGGGGGATGGAAAATGATAGCTCCGTTAAGTCTGTAACGGAAAATGGTCAGTGGTGACTGTTTTGTTATTTTTCAAAAGTTGAGTGACTAAATTGTAACCTAAGTAATTATTTTGTTAGCTACCCCAAAGTTGAGTGACTGTTGGTATAATTTACCCTTTATAAAAAGATAAGAACATGGTGAAAGAAATAATTTTTTAATGCTCGGTTAACTCATGAAATTAAATAGTTAATAGCAAATAAGTTATAGTATAAAAAGAATGATTTTATAATTATTTTTCAATTGAGTTGATATATAATAGATTCAAATTTTTAAGGTATAAGTAGAATTCGTAATTCAATGTAATTTGTTAATTATAATTAAATAGAACAAAATTACTATTAATACATTCATTCATTATACATGAAAAAAAATTAATTGATAAGTAGAGTTGATCTGAATTTAATGAAGAATAAATTTGAAAAAAAATCAAAATAGAATTTAAATTGAGAATTCCCATAGAGATAAATATAGATTTGGTGTAGTAACATGCATATTATGGAGACAATGGAGGAATCCGGATGTGCAGATGCAATGGTGTGTGTACAAAGCCCAAATTGCCCGGGCCCAGCAAACAAATAAAAACCAAAATTAAAACCTATTTACATACCCAAAACAAAACCTAAATTTTACAACCCAACTACCCAGACCCACTAACAAAACCAAACCCAAAATAAAAAAAAAACCAGGCCCAAATGGCCCAAAATTAAACAACTTTCAGCCAAAAAAACCCTAACCCTAACCCTAGCGCCGTAGCCACCTAACCCCACCTGCTCTACCCACCGCCGACCTGCCTTCTGACACCAGCCACTTGCCCGTCGCCTCCACCACCTGCTCCAACACGCTCCCACCACCTGCAAACACGCAAAAAAGGAACAGTAATCACAACAGAAACAAAGGTACTGTTTCCTTTTGTTTTTTTCCTTCCATCTCGGTTATAAAAACCGAATGAAATAATGTAAAAAGGGACTTTTTTTTTCTAAAAATCAATACAAAAAAGAGATCAAGGATTCAAACACGAAGAAGAAAAAAAAAAGGAAATAGATCAGCAAACGAAAACAGATCGAAGAGGTGATTTTTTCAAAACTTTATTTTATTTATTTTTTATTTTTTTGTTTCATTCACGCAAGTATACTTAAAATAAATATATAAACTAGTAAAAAATCAAAACAAATATGATATTTAAAAAAAGAAAAAAAATATATACCTTTTGAATTTTCTACCACAGGTATACGGTTGGCCATGCCAACCGGCGACGTCAAATGACGATTTCTACCAAGCTCCCCACCTGCAGAGAGAAAAAAAAAAGGGAAACAGAAGTTTTTTAAAGAGATGTGAAAAAATGAAATTTTTTGGCAAAAAAATGGCTTATATAGCCAAACCAAAACGACGCCGTTTTGGTCGGCGCCCATAAGCCCCAAAACGACGTCGTTTTGACATGACCCGTGTGCGACCCGACCCGCTCCAGGGGATCCGCGTGTTTTTTAATCGATGGGCTATTTGCGCGCGCGGTCCTTCCGCCTTTTTATGATTTTGCAATTAAGTCTTTGTTAATTTAAATTTAGCCCAACAATTGACTTCGATTCGCAATCAGGTCCTTTCTACTCTAGCGCTTTTGGCCAAAGGGTTTATTGCATCTTTGGTCCCTCCAGATCTTTTCATGGTGGAAATAGGCCCTTTTATTTTATTTTATTTGAATTAACCCTAAACTTTTATTTTAAATACAATTTAATCCTATTTTAGTTATTTTGTAAAATTTTTAGCCTTTTGATAATATATTCTTGTAATTACCATCACTATATTTTTATGTAGATGTTCTATAGTTATTCATTTCACTATTATTTGTTTCTATTATTATTATTTACTATAACATATTATTATTTGTTATTTTGATTTTATTTTCACTATTCTTTATTTATATTACTATTATCTATTATAACAATTGTATGTGTTATGTGTTATTATTTTATTTATCTACTATTATTATGGTTGAGATGATTATTTTATTTACTATTATTTGTTGTTTTTATTATTATGGCTATCTATTTTACTATTACTTTGTCCATATTATTGCTATCATTATATTTTTTATTTTTTACATGTATATATTTTTATTTTATATATATCATTTCATGTATTAATTGCAATAATCATTTTTTACATATTGTCATCATTATTTCATTTTCATTTCAAATATCATCTTTATTACTTTGTTATTATTATTTCTTATCTTATTTATTTGTTATTTATTTTTTATTTCCATTACTACTTTGTCATTATTATTATTATCATTATTATTACTACTACTATTACTATTATTTGTTTTATTACATCCACATCTATACTTGTTTTCTTCGTTTTGCACTATGTTATTAAACAAAACACCTTGTGTAAAATCATCATATTTCGCCTAAAAGATTTTAAAATAAGGCAATGTTTTGTATTTAGAAATTCGGGAAATGGCGCCCTAACGCGCTGGGTTGCGATTTTCCGTTTAACTAAATAACTTAACATCCTTTTTATGAAGTTTCGTGAATCATGAGATGACTTTGATCACGAGAGATTAAAACATCGTGTCCTAACGTGCTGGATGTGATGTTTATATCTTTTCGGAACAAAGAAATCTCAAGTTTTGACTCGAGCCTTTTCTTTGATTTAATCCAACACGAGACATTTTGTAAATTGCTACACTCCATTTAAAGGTTTTGAAATAAAGGCAATGTTTTGTATTTAGGAATTCGAGGAATAGTGCCCTAACGTGCTGGGTTGCGATTTTCCGTTTGACTAAATCACTAAACATTCTTTTGACAAACTTCGTAAAATCATGAGATAGCTTTGATTACGAAGGTTAGAAATATCATGTCCTAATGTGCTAGATGTGATGTTTGTACCTTCTCGGAACAAAGAAATCTCAAATATCCTAATACATTTTTTAAAGATCCGAATTTAAAAATCTTTTCAAATATCCGACATTAAGACACTAATTAATCATTTTGGTACCAATTTTGGGCGTATCGAGGGTGCTAACCCTTCCTCGTATGTATGAGACTCCGAACCCGATTTTCAAAATTTTGCGGACCAAAAACACTGCTTTTAGTAAAACAAAACGTTTTATTAAAATAAAGGTGATCCGATCACACCAAATAAAGATCGGTGGCGACTCCCGTTTTATTCTTATTTTTAAACCCAAAGTCGAACCCCCTTTTTGTTTTAAAAAAAATGGTTACGACAGCTTGGCGACTCCACTGGGGATGACCTTAAAGAGAGTCAAGCCATAAATTGATTATTTTCTGTCTTTTGTCGGAAGTTTGAAAGTTTAATTTAAAAATCACGATCTTTTTATTGTATGTTGTTTCAATTTCGGCATTGCATTGCATGACCGTTGTGGTCACACCTTTAAGTGAGAGTGAGAAACTACTCCTTCGTGAGGTTTTCACCTCCGTGTAGGATAGTGGATCGCTTTCGTGATACATCCATACCTATGTCTTCGTGAGATTTTCATCTCTGTAGCCATAGGAAATGTATTCCACAATCGAACTCGATCCATATGAGCCTATAATGGGTGAGGATTGAGGAATCTCTTGGTTCGGTACTCCTCTTTAAAATCGAACCTCATATAGTAAGCCGTAAGAACCACCCTAGGTAGAGCCATGCCAAACCCTAGTGGTTAACAGATTAGGTATTTTATTCTTTGCTTCTGTGTATGGAATACTGATTTGCTTTATTTTTATTATTGCATGGCATATTCATCAAAAGGTGTTGATTCACGTTCAATTGCCAAATAGATAGCTTGTCATGGAAAGGGGGTTTCTTGATAGAGTAGAGGACAATGCGGCCGTTCGAATATGGGCCGAGGCGTATGCAAAGAAAAAGATGATAGTCTTACAGAAGGGCACATGTCAGAATTATAGGACTTCACGCGTATCAGTGTCACCCAAAATAATCTTCAAGAGATGAAAGAGATATGGAGTCAATGGGACGATGAGATCAAGCAATTATTCTACTGTCATTATAGAGATCTGCCATATCTGCTCGACATCAAGGTAGACCAGCACCTATTCCGAGCTATAACCCAATTTTAGAATCCTACTTATAGCTGTTTTACTTTCGGGAAAGTGGACCTAGTGCCTACTATAGAAGGATACACAGCTTTACTCCGTTGCCCAAAAATTCAAACCGACAAAGTTTATACAAGACCTATTAACGTCCCCACCTTCTTAAAAAAGTTGATGAATATTACGGGAATGAGCGAGCAATGGGTTGCAACGGGATAAAACAAAAAGGAGATTGTAAGTGTATCCCTTGGAGAAATTTAAGGGACTTGATCATAGCACACCACAGCGTGAAGAAAAGGGTTGACATTTTGCCTTGAGCATTTATGGATTGATTATTTTCCTAAAGCTCTAGGGCATGTAGACGAGGCGATCTCGATTTATTCGATGATTGGATAGAAGAGTTACACCGTTCCTCGCAATTACGGCAAAACTTTCGTGTCTCTAAGCACGTCTTAGAAGAAGCGGCGAAGGAAGATTCACCGGTTGTGCCTGACTCTTGCTAGTATGGTTCAACAATCATTTTGGAAAGCGAAAAAGGCACGGTCGAATCTTCTCCAAGGACAATTCCGCTAAAAGAATTAATGACCACACCAAGGCGAGACGATCTTACGGAAGAAAAATGGATGATGATTCTACAAAACCTGCAAG
The DNA here is from genome assembly GCA_025506655.1 of Gossypium rotundifolium. NCBI lineage: Eukaryota > Viridiplantae > Streptophyta > Magnoliopsida > Malvales > Malvaceae > Gossypium > Gossypium rotundifolium. Next base: position 138,840,918 of record CP106731.1, read on the forward strand.
AGGAAGACGTAGAATGGAAAGATCCTTTAATGATCCCTGATGAGATCCTATATCGGTGTGGAGATTTTGACTGGGTTCCTCTACTGAGAGTGTGGGGAGCTGTCAGATATGCTCCTCTCCTCGTGTTGAGACAGTACAGATCGAGACAGTTTATACCTGCAACACAAGGTCTAATTCAGTGCAAATTTGAATACAAAGGAGACAATTGTAAGAAAAGAGTTCGTGAAATAGCAAGCACTTGGAGTCGGACTTATAGAATGAAAAGTTGCCAAAAACTCGATGACAACCCCCGAATATGACCGATGGAGGAGTCAGAGAATCAATGAAAACATTTCCACATTAGGCCAAGAAGATGCCCGATCAATGGAGGAGCACCTGCAGGTAATCCCATCAGAGCTCGAAATCATCAAACAAGATTTTGAGAAAAGGAATGTGGAATTAGGGAAAAGGATAGCACGATTAGAAGAAGAGAAAATGCAACTAGGATTGGACGTTGACATTCAAAAGCTAGAGGCCGAAAAGTTGAGAAAAGGGAAAAATAAGGCTGAGGAAGATTTGGACAGTTTGAAAGCAGACTATAAGAAGGCTGCGAAGGTCAATGAAACTTCTTTGGATTAGGAAAAACATCGAGCAATGGAGTCAAGAACTCGGAGAGGAAAAAATAGAGCTAGTCAATGGGAAAGAGAACTCTGAGATACTCAAGTTCGAGAAGATACTCTGAAAAGAAGTCTGGTAAAAACCCAAAGCGAGAAAGAGGAATTAAAGGCTCAAGTGGCAGAATTGGAAAGATCCTTGTATCAGTATCGTAGCCGCAACTCTGCAGTTGAATTAAAGGCTAGTCTGAGTAAAATTGAAGAAATGAAAGCAAGAATCGAAGAGCTAGAATCTGCTTTACATGGTTGTGATTTACGGGTGGAGCTTCTTGAAGTCAATGAGGAACGTTAGAAGCAACAACTTTATCACTCTCAGAATTAAGTCAGAGACCGTGATTACATCATGGGGGAAGCCGTGGCCCAAGTGCAAGAGGTCGCAGATCACTTGCAAACCTTAGGAGTCCGAGCTAATGTACTAAGTTTATTTTATGAATCAAAGTCAGAGCAAGGACAAGAGTTAGCTAGGCTTCTTGAGGAAGTCAAGGCCTTAAGTATTAGGGCGAGGCCTTATATGTAATCCATTTTATGTAAAGAAACTTGTTTTCTAGAAAAAGTTATTCTAATGGAAATTGAATCAGAATTAATGCCTTTTTTGCATACATTTCATGCATTAGCATTACATTGCATCATGTGCATTAAATCTCACAAAAGAACCTTAAATTATGACAGTTACCCTGGAACATCGTTACAATATACGAGGCAAGACTAAAATCATGGATCAAAGGATAGAAAGACTAGAGCAAATGCAAAAGGAAATACAGGAATAGATGCAAGAGCGATTAATCAAGATGCAACAAGACATGATAGAACGAATGCAAGAATCTCAAAATAGCATGATGAATCAATTGGCGCAATTGTTGGCCAATGAACGTGAGAAAGGAAAGGGCGTTGCTACTAGTTTGGGAAATGATAATGACGACCCTGTTTACCCTCCGGGTTTTACCCCACCTAATACCCAAGCGCCACCGGACGTACATCCCCAAAGGCCGCCTGTTACTATTAGACCACAATATCAGGTTAATACCGCGATACCAAACCACTTTCCGACTAGTTCAAGTACTAACCCAAGGGAAAGCCCGGCTAACCCTGTGGTCCCGGACTTCGATGAACTGGCAGAAATGGACAAGGCAAAGATAGATTTGTCAAAACAACTTGAGAACCGTTGCAAGTGGCTAGAAGAAAAGTTTAAAGAAATAGAAACAGCTGACCATCGTTACTGGATAGACGCTAAAGACTTAAGTCTGGTCCCGGATTTAGTCCTTCCGTCAAAGTTCAAAACATCAGAGTTCGAAAAATACAACGGGACTAGCTGTCCTGAGGCACACATAACAATGTTCTGCCGGCGGATGGCGGGGTACCTTAATAATGACCAGTTGTTGATTCACTGTTTTCAAGACAGTTTGGCTGGGTCGGCCGCCAAATGGTATAACCAGCTCAGTCGTGCTCAAATCAAGACATGGAAAGATCTGGCACAGGCCTTCATGAAACATTATGGCCATGTGACTGAAATTGCTCCTGATAGAATCACGCTCCAAAATATGGAGAAAAAGCCAGGCGAAAGTTTTAGACAGTACGCCCAGCGATGGAGAGAGGTAGCAATACAAGTTCAGCCACCACTTTTGGAAAAGGAGACAACCATGCTCTTTATAAATACGTTGAAAGCTCCTTTCATCAATCATATGCTGGGAAGTGCCAATGAAAACTTTTCAGACATCGTGATGTCGGGAGAAATGATAGAAAATGCAATCAGATGTAGCAAGATAGAAGCGGGAGAGAGTACGAGAAAAATAATCCCCAAGAAAAGAAAGCGACATAAATAACCTAAGTAAAGGTTATCCGAAGCCTATCATTATAAATCAACCCAAGGTCAGTAGTGTCGCCGATCATCGAGGCTCCTCTGGCGGGAATCCAATACAAAGCGAAACACGGAGAAAATCCAATTCACGCCAATCCCGATCACGTACAAGAAATGTACGAACTTATTCGATGCACATATTGTTTCCTACATTACCTAAAATCCACGCAACCCCATACCCTAAGTGGTATGGCCTTAAGCATGCAGTCACGAATACCATGCACGAGGATTATAGGGCATTCAATAGAAGCTGTCTTGCTTTCAAAAATTGGTAGAAAGACTCATCCAGGATAGGCGTTATAAAAGTAGGCGATACCCCAAAGACGGGACACCCATTGCCTAATCATGAGGTTAATATGATAGGTGAGAGCATGGGAAGGAGAGTTAGAAGGATGTTGACGAAGTAAAAACTCCGATGAGACAAGTTTGGAAAGAAATGATAAGGAGGGGATTAGCTATATCAAGCCCGGTAAGAAAGCATGAGGGGATAAGAAGAGGCTGTGAGTTTCATAACATGGAGGGGCACAAAATCCAGGACTGCATTGAGTTCAGAATCCTGGTACAAAGGCTGATGGACAATAAGGAGTTGGAATTTTTTGAAATTAATGAAGGCCAAAAAGAAAGAAACATTTGCATGTTGGAAGATGAATCAGCAATAAAAGCTTCGAAAGCTAACTATCCTTTGGTCATCATCTCGTGGCCAAAGAACGATGGAACTGGGATGAAGACAACTCCGAAGATCGTGATTCGTAAATCGGCGGTCCTTTCGTGTGTAGACAATAAAGAGGTTCCCCAGAACTCTAACTGCAACCTGACAATTCCTGAAATAGGGGACTCGTCCCCCACTACGAGAGAAAACCAGGAGCCTCCGAAGATTGTGATCCGAAGACCCGCGTCCTTTTCATATGAAGATGACAAAAAGGTTCCCTGGAACTACAACTGTAATGTGACGATTCCTGGGAAAGGAGACTTGTCTAGCACTGCAAAGGGAAACCAGGAAGTAGGCTCCTATACACGAAGCGGGAAGCGTTACGACACGACAAACCCACGGATCGAGCTTGCAAAAGAGAAAACCTCGGTGGGCGAATAAAAGAGGGAAAATGCGACTAAACAGGAAGCTCCTATAAATGAGCCAGTGAAGGAAGGCGAGGCTAGGAATTCTTAAAGTTTTTAAAGCATAGCGAATCTGACGTCGTGAAGCGGTTGCATAAGCAATCGGCTCGTATATCGTGCTTGACTTATTATTAAGCTCGAGCGCGCCGCATGATGCAATCGATGAAAGTATTGAATCAAACTTATGTTGCTAATGACATCACCGTTAACAAGTTGGATCGTCTAATTAGCAATATAAATCTGATAATTTCATCTTCTTTAATGATGGCGAGATTCCGCGGAAGTATGGGTTCCATCAAGGCCCTCCACATTACTACGGTGCAAAGGATACACACTACCGGGGGTACTAGTCGATAACGGATCAGCGCTCAATGTCCTGTCATTATCAATGTTGAATCGGTTACCCATTGATAGCTCTCACATGAAGGCTTGCTACAATGTAGTAAGGGCATTCGATGGAACTGAAAGAAAAGTCATGGGAAGGATCGAAGTACCTTTTTTAATCGGCCCAAGTACATATGAAGTGGATTCATAGTGATGGATATCGAGCCGTCATATAACTGTTTGTTGGGGAGACCTTGGATACACTCAGCGGGAGCAGTCCTCTCATTCTTGTACCAAAAATTGAAATTAGCCACAGAAGGCCGTTTGGTAACAATAAACGCTGAAAAAGACATCATCGCAATAGTAACCAACGATGCGCCGTATTTAGAAGCAAATGACGAAGTGACTGAATGTTCCTTTCACTCTCTAGAATTCATCAACGCAACATTTGTCATCGAGGGAAACAAGATCCCAATGCCTCAATTATCCAAAAATACAAAAATGGATTTGCAATTAATGGTCGAAAACGGGGTCGTACCCGGAAAGGGACTGGAAAGGTGTCTCCAATGAGGAATCGAATTCCCAAGATTGAAAAAAAAAAAGAGACCTCTTTGGCTTAGGATTCAAGCCGAATGCCAAGCAAAAGAAGAGATAGTTAGAAAAGAAGCAAGAAAGAAGGAAAGCGCGTTTGGGCAGAAATGAGATTAAATGGGAACCGATGATAATTCCTCATATTCGTGAGACCTTTATATCAGGATGGGTTATCCATCCAGGGCGGAAGCATAAAATAAAGAAATCGTGCATGTCAACGCTATATCTGAGGGGGAAATTGAGGAAGAAAATCGGAATGGCATCCGCCCCTATGAGCCAGGCAGTGTTCTAAACAACTGGACTGCGGAGGAGATTCCTGTAGCTTTTAGAACTCATTCAGAGTAATACTCGGAACACACTTATTGCTTTAAGTCTAGAAGCAACAAGAGTCCCTTTTGTGAAACATTATTTTGTATAAGGCATTGTTATTTTCAATAAAATACATCTCCGCCATCTTTTGAGCAAATTTTCTTTTATGTTCATTTCATTCATTCATTATTCTTTCTTTAGATATTCTTCTAAACATTTCTATTTTTTCATTTATCATACCAATAAACATGCCTAGATTCTATGATTCTATGAGCCTTTATTCATCTCCATAACAGGTCCCCAAATATTAATGATTTGAGTAATGCTACCGATGACTCAGAATGTCCTTTTGAGCAAGATATGGGTGCGGAAGACTTTCAGGATTTTGGAGATGACCAAGGCTGTGACTTAGCTCCTGAACTATTAAGGATGGTAGAACAAGAGGAGAAACAAATCATACCTCACAAAGAATCAGTGGAAATAGTGAACCTAGGAGATGGGCAAGAAAAGAAAGAAGTGAATATTGGAGCTAGTATCATCGCAGAGACAAAGCAAGACCTCATTGAGTTACTCCAAGAATTCAAGGATGTCTTCGCATGGTCATATCAAGACATGCCCGGGTTAAGTATTGATATCGTGGTACACCATTTGCCCATAAAAGAAGAATACAAGCCAGTCCAATAGAAACTTCAGAGGATGAGGCGAGATGTTTTACTGAAAATAAAAGAAGAGGTCAAGAAGCAATTTGATGCAGGGTTCTTGCAAGTGGTTAAGTACTCGGAATGGGTAGCCAATATCGTCCCGTCCACAAGAAAGATGGGAAAATGCAGAATGTGTGTAGACTACGGGGATCTAAAAAGGCTAGCAGAAGGACAATTTTTCGTTACCTCATATCGACACCTTGGTGGATATCTGACGGGTTATTCATTGTTTTCATTCATGGATGGCTTCTTAGGATACAACCAGGATAAAGATGCTTCACGAAGACATGAATAAAACCACGTTCATAACCATGTGGGAACCTTTTGCTATAAGGTAATGCCATTTGGGTTGAAGAATACAGGAGCAACATATCAGAGAGCCATGGTAACCCTATTCTATGATATGATGCACAAGGAAATTGAGGTTTACGTCGACGATATGATTGCCAAGTCTCGGACTGAAAAGGAGCATATCCAAGTCTTAAGGAAATTATTTTTAAGGTTGAGGAAAGTCCAACTGAAGCTTAACCCGGCAAAGTGTACCTTTGGAGCCAGGTCAGGGAAACTACTAGGATTTATAGTCGGTGAAAAGGGATTGAGGTTGACCGGACAAAGTCAAGGCTATACAAGAATTACCTCACCGCACGCAAAAAGAAGTTCGAGGTTTCTTAGGAAGATTAAATTACATTGCTTGGTTCATTTCACAATTGGTGAGAAATGTGACCCCATATTCGTCTTCTTAAAAACACAATCCGGTGTGTGGGACGAGGAATGTCGAAGACCTTCGACAAAGTAAATCAATACTGTCTAATCCTCGGTATTGACACGCCTAATCCGGAGAAGTCTTTGATCCTCTATTTGGTGTGCTTGATAATTCAATGGGATGTGTGCTCGGCCAAACATGATGAGTCGGAAAGAAAGAAAAAGCAATATACTACCTTAGTAAAAGTTCATTGAGTGCGAAACAAGGTACTCACCAATTGAGAAAATATGTTGTGCCTTGATGCGGACAACTTGGAGATTAAGGCGATACATGTTTGTATCATACGACTGGCTCATCTCAAGCTAGACCCACTGAAATACCTAATGGAGTTGACTAATTTGAATGGACGGATGGCCCGATGGCAAATCTTACTTTCCGAGTTTGACATAGTTTATGTAAACCAAAAAGCGATAAAAGAAAGTGCAATAGCGGATTTTCTGGCTAGTAGAGCTCTGGCAGATTATGAGCCTCTGGACTTCGACTTCCCTAATGAAGACTTAATGTATGTAGCAACCACTGAAGAAGGTACCCCGAAAAGTTGTCCTTGGAAGCCGAACTTGACGGGGCATCGAACGCTATGGGCAATGGAATCGGGGCAGTTCTGGTGTCCCCAAACGGAGATCATTACCCATTTACTTGTAAGCTGGATTTTGATTGTACAAACAATATGGCAGAGTATGAAGCTTGCATCATGGGTATCCGTGCCGCTATAGAATGAAAAATTAAGGTGCTAGAAGTATACGGAGACTCTGCATTGGTGATTTATCAACTTAAAGGAGAATGGGAGACGAGAGATCCTAAATTGGTCGAATACAAAAGATTGGTCCAAGAACTGATCAAAGAGTTCGATGACATCACTTTCAGTTATCTACCAAGGGACGAAAACCAGATGGCTGATGCTCTAGCCACATTGGCTTCTATAGTACGAGCAAACAACAAGGAGGATATGAGGCCTATACAAATGAGCATTTATGAGGCCCCAGCCTAGTGCTACAATGTGGAAGAAGAAGAGCAAAATGATCACCCGTGGTATCATGATATACTACAATACATGAAAGATCATAAATACCCCGATCAGGAAACCGAAAATGACAAAAGGACGTTGAAAAGACTAGCTTGCGACTATGTCTTAGACGGAGAGATCCTATACAAAAGAAGAAAGGATCAAGTGCTATTGAGATGTGTGGATGGCACCGAGGCTAAGTAGATCCTAGAAGAAGTCCATGAGGGTATCTGTGGAACACATGCCAATAGGTTCGCAATGGCAAGACAAATCATGAGATTCGGGTATTATTGGTCTACCATGGAAAGAGATTGCATCGATTATGCTAAGAAATGTCATAAGTGCCAAATTTATGGGGACAAGATTCATGCACCACCCTCACCTTTACATGTTATGACCTCCCCATGGCCTTTTTCTATATGGGGCATGGACGTCATTGGACTAATGTCACCAAAAGCTTCCAATGGACATCGGTTCATCTTCGTGGTAATTGATTACTTCACTAAATGGGTGGAGGCCACTTCATATGCCAATGTGACAAAATCAGTGGTCAGCAAGTTTCTAAAAAAGGAAATCATATGTCGATATGGAATGCACGAGAGGATCATATCGATAATGTGTTAAACTTGAACAACAAAGATGATCGCGAGAAGTCATAGGCAATTCAAGATCGGACATCACAATTCATCACCATATCGCCCAAAGATGAATGGTGCGATGAAAGCGACTAATAAGAACATCAAGAGGATAGTGGGGAAGATGGTGAGACTTACAAAGATTGGCACGAAAAATTACCATTTGCCCTTTTCGCCTATCGAGCGTCGGTTAGAACCTCCATCGGGGCAACTCCTTTCTCATTGGTTTACGAAATGGAGCGGTGTTACCCATCGAAGTTGAAATTCCGTCCCTTCAGTATTGTCCGAATTGAAATTGGATGAAGCGAATGGATCCAAGCACGATATGATCAATTGAATCGATCGAAGGAAAGAGGTTTGAAAGCTATCCGTCATAGTCGGATGTACTAAAAGCGAATGATGCGAGCATACAACAAGAAAGTCGTCCAAGAGAATTCCACGAGGAGACTTAGTTTTAAAAAGATTCTCCCCATACAAAAGGATTTCGAGAGGAAATGGATGCGAATTGGGAAGGACCTTATGTGGTGAAAAGGCTTTCTCGGAGGGCATTAATCTTGGCCGAGATGGATGGGAAAAATCTACCCAATCCCATAAATTGATTCGATTAAAAGTATTATGCTTGAAGAAGGAAAGGCTAAAGCGAAAACCGAAAAGGCGCTTTAAGACCTAAAAAAAAAGCGGAGAGGCCAAAGTGAAAACCCGTAGAGGGCGCTTTGAGACCAAAGGGGCTTTGAGTCGAAAACCCGATAAGGGCGGCTCAAATTAGCACGAAAAAGGAGGTATGTGACAATCTTTTTCCCCCAGAATTAGCAAAAGGAGGAATGTTACACCTCGGAACATCTACAAAGCACTGCAGATCTCCCAACGTCCATTCAGCTCAAATGATCTTCGGAAGTATCCGGTGGTGAAGCTTAGGCTGCGATATCTGGGGCACCTACTTTTTCTTTTTACCCATTTTTTGTACTCCAATAATGTTTGCTTTTGTTGATTTGATCCAATTCCATTCTTCATAAATTCCATTGTTATTTTAAATCTTTAAGTTGTTTGCAATTGAAATAACAACCCATGGACCCATAATGCTTTCATAAAAGGAGTCCCGCCTATTACTCTGGAAGCCTCTAAACAGCGTAGGAACCTAAAACAAGACTGTTGTTTAGGAATCACCACACTTAGGGGTTGGAAACGTTAGAGAAGAGAATCCAAAATTATGACCATTTCTTGATTCGATCATAGATATCGAGACAAGATGTCGCGTCGTGCGTGACCTTGACGACGAGCAGTAATTATAGCCCTAAGCTTTTAAAAGGGATCATTCTCATGACATCCTGCATTCATGCAAATGTCCTCCATAATATCATTTAGTTAGGAGCATTCAATTTATTACAATCATTGCATCTTAATGAAAAATCATCATTCACATGACATTTTGCATTCATGTAAGTGTCATCCATATCACATGTAGCTAGGAGCATTTGAGTCATTCCGACCATAGCATCCATATCATTTGGCATAAACACAAGCATATAAAATCGAGTCTACAGGATATGTCCCCAGAGGACGGTGTAGCAACACTGTTGAAGATTGTCCTATTGCCATCGACCAGCGGTGGAATAGGTTAAAGATGGTCCTATTGCCATCGACCAGTGGTGGAATAGGTTGAAGATTGTCCTATTGCCATCGACCAGCGGTGGAATAGGTTGAAGATTGTCCTATTGCCATCGACCAGCGGTGGGATAGGTTGAAGATTATCTTATTGCCACTGACCAGCAGAGGAATAAGTTGAAAATTACCCTATTGCCATTGACCAGCATAGGAATAGGTCAAAAACTGTAGATCTTGTCGCCCTGACCAGTAGTGGGGCAAGATCGAAGGCAAATCCTGGCTCCCTAACCAATAGGGAACATGATTTAGGCCACCCTCCTATTGCCACTGACCAGCAGTGGAATAGACCAAAAATTGTAGATCTTGTCGCCCTAACCAGTAGTGGGGCAAGATCGAAGGCGAATCTTGGCTCCCTAACCAGTAGGGAACATGATTTAGGCCACCCTCCTATTGTCACTGACTAGCAGTGGAATAGGTCAAAATTTGTAGACTTTGTTGCCCTAACCAGTAGTGGGGCAAGATCGAAGGTGAATCTTGGCTCCCTAACCAGTAGGGAACATGATTTAGGCCACCCTCATAATGCCCCTGACCAGCAGTGGAATAGGTCAAAATTTGTAATTCCTGCCCCTAACCAGTAGGGAGCATGGTTAAGCTTTAGTCCATATTGCCTTAACTAGCAGTGGAATAGGCTGAAGATCAAAGACCTCATCTTTCTGGAGAAGCAGCGGAGCAATCCAAAATAAAACAAGTCACATCCCATTGAAGTCGCAGCAAGAGCAAATTGAAGCCACATAGCAGTGGAGTGGATCGAAGCAATAAGATGCGGTGGACAGGAGCGACGCTACCTGAAGAAGAGCACCTGAGAAATCAAGACTCGGCGAGACCGGGCAACATTGGGCTTCTTTAAGTCTTTGCTCTATTCTCGTTACTCGACAATGAGCAAAGAGGGGCAGCTGTACAAAGCCCAAATTGCCCGGGCCCAGCAAACAAATAAAAACCAAAATTAATACCTATTTACATACCCAAAACAAAACCTAAATTTTACAACCCAACTACCCAGACCCACTAACAAAACCAAACCCAAAATCAAAAAAAAAAAAAGCCCAAATGGCCCAAAATTAAACAACTTTCAGCCAAAAAAACCCTAACCCTAACCCTAGCGCCGCAGCCACCTAACCCCACCTGCTCTACCCACCGCCGACTTGCCTTCTGACACCAGCCACTTGCCCGTCGCCTCCACCACCTGCTCCACCACGCTCCCACCACCTGCAAACACGCAAAAAGGAACGATGTGTAATGAAACAAAGGCCTTTGTTTCTTTTGTTTTTTCCTTCCATCTCGGTTATAAAAACCGAATGAAATAATGTAAAAAGGGACTTTTTTTTTTCTGAAAATCAATACAAAAAAGAGATCAAGGATTCAAACACGAAGAAGAAAAAAAACAAAAAAGGAAATAGATCAGCTAACGGAAACAGATCGAAGAGGTGATTTTTTCAAAACTTTATTTTATTTTTTTTATTTTTTTGTTTCATTCACGCAAGTATACTTAAAATAAATATATAAACTAGTAAAAAATCAAAACAAATATGGTATAAAAAAGAAAAAAAATATATCTTTGTCGGCGTCGGCGACATACTGTAACCGGATTAAGTAAAGCTCCCCATCTGCAGAGAGAAAAAAAAGGAAATGCAAGTTTTTAAAGAGATGTGAAAAATGAAATTTTTGGCAAAAAATGGCTTATATAGCCAAACCAAAACAGCGCTGTTTTGGTGGCGCCCATAAGCCCCAAAACAACGTCGTTTGACATGACCTGTAAGCTACCCGACCCGCTCCGGGGATCCGCGTGTTTTTAATCGATGGGCTATTTATACCTTGATCCTTCCGCCTTTTATGATTTTGCAATTAAGTCTTTGTTAATTTAAATTTAGCCCAACAATTTACTTGATTCGCAATCGGTCCTTTCTCTTTGCTTTTGGCCAAAGGGTTTATTGCATCTTTGGTCCTCCAATCTTTTCGCGTGCAAATAGGCCCTTTTTCTTTTATTTTATTTCAATTAACCCTAAACTTTTATTTTAAATACAATTTAATCCTATTTTAGTTATTTTGTAAAATTTTTAGCCTTTTGATAATATATTGTTGTAATTACCATCACTATATTTTTATGTAGATGTTCTATAGTTATTCATTTCACTATTATTTGTTTCTATTATTATTATTTACTATAACATATTATTATTTGTTATTTTGATTTTATTTTCACTATTCTTTATTTATATTACTATTATCTATTATAACAATTGTATGTGTTATTATTTTATTTATCTACTATTATTATGGTTGAGATGATTATTTTATTTACTATTATTTGTTGTTTTTATTATTATGGCTATCTATTTTACTATTACTTTGTCCATATTATTGCTATCATTATATTATTTTATTTTTACATGTATATATTTTTTATTTTATGTATATCATTTCATGTATTAATTGCAATAATCATTTTTTACATATTGTCATCATTATTTCATTTTCATTTCAAATATCATCTTTATTATTTTGTTATTATTATTTCTTATCTTATTTATTTGTTATTTATTTTTTATTTCCATTACTACTTTGTCATTATTATTATCATTATTATTACTACTACTATTACTATTATTTGTTTTATTACATCCACATCTATACTTGTTTTCTTCGTTTTGCACTATGTTATTAAACAAAACACCTTGTGTAAAATCATCATATTTAGCCTAAAAGATTTTAAAATAAGACAATGTTTTGTATTTAGAAATTAGGAAATGGCGCTCTAACGCTACTTTGGTTGCGATTTTCCGTTTAACTAAATAACTTAACATCCTTTTTACGAAGTTTCGTGAATCACGAGATGACTTTGATCACGAGAGATTAAAACATCGTGTCCTAACGTGCTGGATGTGATGTTTATATCTTTTCGGAACAAAGAAATCTCAAGTTTTGACTCGAGCCTTTTCTTTGATTTAATCCGACACGAGACATTTTGTAAATTGCTACACTCCATTTAAAGGTTTTGAAATAAAGGCAATGTTTTGTATTTAGGAATTCGAGGAATAGTGCCCTAACGTGCTGGGTTGCGATTTTCCGTTTGACTAAATCACTAAACATTCTTTTGACAAACTTCGTAAAATCATGAGATAGCTTTGATTACGAAGGTTAGAAATATCATGTCCTAACGTGCTGGATGTGATGTTTGTACCTTCTCGGAACAAAGAAATCTCAAATATCCTAATACATTTTTTAAAGATCCGAATTTAAAAATCTTTTCAAATATCCGACATTAAGACACTAATTAATCATTTTGGTACCAATTTTGGGCGTATCGAGGGTGCTAACTCTTCCTCGTGCGTAACCGACTCCCGAACCCGATTTTCAAAATTTCGCAGACCAAAAATACTGTTTTAGTAAAACAAAACGTTTTATTAAAATAAAGGTGATCCGATCACACCAAATAAAGATCGGTGGCGACTCCCGTTTTATTCTTATTTTTAAACCCAAAGTCGAACCCCCTTTTTGTTAAAAAAAAATAGTTACGACAGTGTGTGTTAGTCATCTACACAGGTTTTAATTGCAATACATTAATCCAAATGTTGAAAAAGATAGAAACTTAAAAGAGGTTGTTAAGCTTTCAAAAGAATAAAAAAAAGGCAGCACTGTTTCAATCTTTTTCTTTTCTAAAAGTAATGCTGACATGGAAATTCATAAATTATTTTATTATTCACAACAAAAATCCACGTTAATGAGACTGATCAAAATAAATAAATTATATAAAGTGAATGCTTATTTTGTAAATTTTATTTTTTAAATATCTAAAATTAAGTATACCCCAGCAGCAGCCAAGGTAATTGAGTGAGTATTATCTGCAGTTTTTTCTTTGTTCAACAGTTAACTTTAATGCTAATTTTTTTATGACTACAAAGGTTACGGAAAGTCATCGTTTTATAGAAAATTATAAAACATAAACCAAATTTGACGAAATAGTTGTAAGATGAAAATATGCGTAGTGGGTCACCTTTTTCCTTTATTTTAAACATTTAACTTTGATGTAATCATACTCCATTCTTCTTCAAACAGATATAATTAATAATTAGATTAACTTTGAAACAATATGTAAGTAGCTGTGATATTTAACTTTTTTACTTTAATATGGTTAAAAGTCAATTAATTATTAAATCATATTGTGTTATTTTTAGTATTATATCATATATAAATTATTTGATGAAACATCAACAAGGTTAAATTAAGCTTAGCTACCCATATAAAGTATCCTAATTTTGACTTTGAATTTTATTTTTCATTATCGACTTCGATATTTAATATATATACATTGTTCAAACTAATTAATCAACTCTTTCTTAGAATATTCAATATTCTTCAAAAACTTTTAAGTCTTTTTTCTTTATTGCGTGCATCGGGTTCCAAAATTCTTGAAGATCATCAATTCAAGAATTACGTCAAACTCCAACCGATTGTATTCCTATTAATTTCTGTTTTAAATTTTTTATTAGGTATAAATTAGGATTTAGTTTCTATATCTTCATTAGTTCAATTTTAATTTTATATTCTTTTTAAAATTTAAAATTTTAATCCTGACTTAAATTATGAGTAAAGTTTTATTACTAATTCTATACTATATTTATTCATTATTCTCTCTAATTTGATCAATTTTAGTCTTTATATTTTTAAATTTTAATCATGATTCAAGTAATAACAATTAAATCTTGGGTAAACTACACTAGTAGTCAACCAATTATGCTTTTTTTTATTTTTTAGTTACTCAATTATGAAAAGTTTTAAAATGATCACTCAATTATTTAATTATTTTTTTTATCATCCAACTATCTTTGATTTTTGGGTGTTTTCATTTTGTGTCAATTGATGACAAAAAATAAAATAAAATTGAATAGTTAGGTTACTATTCTGTAACTTTTCATAATTGGGTGACTAAAAAGAAATTTATTAATAATTAGGCTAGATCATTTTTTTAACTTTTCATAGTTGAATGACCAAAAAAGAAAAAGAAAAATCATTGTTCTGCGACCTCTATTATAGTTTACTATTAAATCTATTAACTACAATGATTTTTTTTTGTATTATGTGAAAATAATAGGTTGACATGATATTGTACATGTGATGTCACATAAGATTTTGAAAATAACAGAATTTAATGGCTTGTGTTCGGTTATGAATGAAATTTTAGAATCCGAAAAGTAAAGGTAATAAAATTACCAAATTAAAATATAAATACTAGATCCACAACTTACACATAATATAAAATTAATAATCGAGTTCAACTTCTTATTTGTAACTTTGAATTGTATCTAAAAGCGATTTAAATTTAAATAACAAAATAAATATTAGTTTAAGTCCAACCTAATTCAAGTTAAATAAAATTAAATCAATTTATATTTAAAAAAATCTAAATTAACTAACTCAATCATTAATTTTTTTTGGTATTTTTAAAAATGAGAATTTTGGGATTGCAATATCAAATTCTAACCTAGTGATAACATTAGGAAAATAAGAGACAAATTTTAAGCTTGTGGTATATGGTGAGTTGGAGAATGGCCTAAGAAAAACGCCAAAGGTTGTGAAATATTCCAACACATAATTTGGTGTTTAGGAATAATCCAAATGGATGAAATTAAACTAGGAGACAGTGGAACTGGCTTAACCACTTGTGTTGGTATGGTGACTACCTCTATTCTTTCTTTTGCCAAACTTGTGAATGCCATCATCTCTCTTTTGGGTCTTGGCTCATTTTGCATTACCTCATGAGTTTAATTTAATAATCTCCACTCCATTCATAAATGTATTACTGCTGAACTTAAATAAGGAATTTAGCCCTCTTGAGTTCATTATATGAGACATCTTCACCTGGAAAATTAAAAAGCCAACAAAAGTGTGTAACCCTTGTATTATAAGGACTGGATCAAATTACTCTATCTATTATTAAATGAATTAATTTAGTCACTATATTGTTAAAAAGAATAAATTGTAATAGAGATAACATTTACCATAAAAAAAATGTCTTCAAATTTATTCTTTTCAATTGTTGTTAAATTTCAAACAAAATATGTCATGTATAGAACAATAAAAACTTTAAAAATATTAACTCATTAGATACTAAATGTTAACTCTATTCCAATTTAGTTTTATTAAATTCTGTTTAATAACATATAGACTAAATCGATCCAATTAATAATAATAAAATTAATTTAATTTAATCCCTATAATAATCCAAATACATACACTAAGTTGTGGATTTCAACATTTGCTTATATTGATAAACCTAACACACTAGCATATTAGTCCATTCTTACCTAAACATATTTGTGGATCCGAGAAAATGTTCCTCATTAGTTGAATGATACGTATTTGAACATTTAAGTCAATGATATAAAAGCTAATTGGTTTTTGTAAATGCATTAATAGGCTCAAATTTTCCTTTACAACTTCCTTTTAAACTTCTTTTAAATTGTGTTACTCTCATCGCATTCAGATAGAATATATATTACTAAAAAGTATATCCTACGCCCGACCCATTTCACACAAAGGAAAGGGGATAGTTATTTCTTTGGTTAAAGCAAACAATTTGAAAAGAGCAGCCATGTTTGACCAATACGGTGAAAATGACTTTGTCATGTAACCATTTCTGGCTTTTAAGGTCTTTGGTTTACATGTATCGTACTCAAAACCTTTCATGACGGGAGTCATGCATATATAAATATATTTTCTGATGGTTTTTGTGTATATATATTGCTCTTTTCTTATAAATTCAAAGACGTCCTTTTCGGTTATCTACTTTTGTTAACTTTTCAAAGACGACCATTTTAGAATTTCGACAGATTTACTATGCTTTTTTACACCAATTTTTCAAACTTTTCCACCATCCTTTTCCAGAACCAAGCATGCAGCAGCAGACAAGATGTATGGAAATTAACCTAACTGCATGACCAAAATATATACATATATGTGTACTTGAAATCTGTAATTCTAAAACCTTAACTTATTCATTTTAATTGCAAGTAAATAGATCCCTAACTTTTTTTATTTTTAGGCTTTTCATATATAGTATTAGGTAAGATTAAAGTTCTAAAATTTTGAGTATTTAAGTTCGAGCTGCACCGTATACAAATATCATATATAGTTATTCTTTGTATTATTAAGTGTTTAATTCCCACTGTCGTAACCATTATTTTTTTGGAAAACGACAAGAGATTCGACTTTGGGTTTTAAAAATGAAAAAAAACGGGAGTCGCCACCAATCCCTTTTTGTTGAGGTGTGATCGGGTCACCTCGTAAAATGGTTATTTTTAATAAACAGTTTGATTTATCAAAACAACGATTTTGGTCTACAAAATCCAAAAAAAGGGTTCGGAAGTCGGTTACGCACGAGGAAGGGTTAGCACCCTCGATACGCCCAAAATTGATACCAAAATGATTAATTAGTGTCTTAATGTCGGAAGTTTGAAAAGGTTTTAACATTCGGATCCTTTAAATGGTATTAGGATATTTGAGATTTCTTTGTTCCGAGAGGGTACAAACATCACATCCAGCACGTTAGGACATGATATTTCTAACCTTCGTAATCAAAGCTATCTCATGATTTTACGAAGTTTGTCAAAAGGATGTTTAGTGATTTAGTCAAACGAAAAATCGCAACCCAGCACGTTAGGGCACTATTCCCCGAATTCCTAAATACGAAACATTGCCTTTATTTTAAAACCTTTAAATGGAGTGTAGCAATTTTACAAAATGCCTCGTATCGGATTAAATCAAAGAAAAGGCTCGAGTCAAAACTTGAGATTTCTTTGTCCCGAAAAGATATAAACATCACATCCAGCACGTTAGGACACGATGTTTTAATCTCTCGTAATCAAAGTCGTCTCGTGATTCGCGAAACTTCGTAAAAAGGATGTTAAGTATTTAGTCAAACAGAAAATCGCAACTCAAAGACGTTCGGGCACTATTTCCTAATTTCTAAATACGAAACAATGCCTTTATTCTAAAACCTTTAAATGAAATATGATGATTTTCAAAATATATTTTGTTTAGTAATAATATGAAATTAAAAAAATGAACGTGATATAAATGTAAAAATATAAGAGTACTAATAATAATAATAATAATAATAATATGATAGCGATATACAAAGAATGATAATACTATACTAATATGGATAAGACATATATGTAATATTAGTGGTAAAATAGAATAATAAAATTAGTGATGAAAATTAAATAATAAAATAATAACATATAAGATAATGGTAATAATATAAAATGATAGTAAGCGAATAATAGTAAAATATATATATGTATATATGTATATAATAGTAATAGTAAGAAAGAATGGCGATGATAATATATTTAATGACGATAATAATAATAATAATAATAATAATAATAATAATAATATAATAGTGACGATCGATAAACAAAACGATAAAGGAAAGATGTATACGTTATACGATAAATAATAATAAATAATAATAATGGAATAATAATAGAAATAATAATAAATAACAATAATAACAATAGTAAATATAATAATAAAGATAAAACAAAATATTACATGATAGCAATAATAATAAAAATTGCAAAAATAGTTGAAAAAGAAATGAATTGCATTAAAAATGGAAGTTTGGGCCCAAATTGTAAATAAAACAGAGATTCAGGTGCTAAAAACACGCGCGCGTGAAATTGGGGGACCAAAGGGGCAATTTTCCCATAAGTTAAAACGCAGCGTTTGAGGGGGGACCAAATTGAAAGCCAAACGAAGTGTTCGGGCCAGATTTTGAAATAATAAAAATTTAATTGGAAGCAATAAAAATGCGGAAGGACTAAAAGTGCAATTAGCCCTTCCCTTCAAAAACGACGGATCCCCGAGAGCGGGTCGGGTCAACACGCGGATCCTGAGGCAAAACGACGTCGTTTTGGGCGTTAGGGCCAGCCCCAAAACGACGTCGTTTTGAGGGGCTATTTAAGGCCCTAAATGCTGAAAAAAATTCATTTTGCTATCAACTTAAAAAAAATTTTCTTCTTCGTTTTTTTTCTTTGCAGAGGGTTGGTATCTGGTGAGATCTCCGACAGATCGTCATCATCAAGCCAAGATTGTCATGCATCAGACACTATGATCGGAAGTTCAAAAAAAGGTAAATTTTCCCCTCTTTTTTTTTATGTGTTATAGAATATATGTGTTTAGGTTTGATAAGAAAAGAATAAATAAAAAAGAAAAACACTTTCGACAGAATATAAAAAAATCACCTCTTTTCGCCTCTGTTTTAGGTTTTTAGTCGATTTAATGCCTTAATCTCTTTTTTTTTGTGCTTAATCTACTTGCGCTTGTATTCGAACTCTTTTTTGTATAGTATTGATTCAAAAAACGAAAAAAGGGTCCTTTACAACAGAATGTAAATCGGCTTTTATAGCCTTTTCAAATTGCTTGCTGTCGCTTCTTGTTTAATGTTTTGCAGGTGCTGGTGGCCAAGTGGGAAGGGCGGTGGCCGGTGGCGTCAGACTGGCCTGGAGCAGTTGGTGGCAGTGGACCAGGGGTCAGCGGTCAGAAGCAGAAGACGAATGGCCCCAGGCCATTCAATGCTGCGGCGCTGGACAGATTAGGGTTCCCAGAACCCTAATTTTAGACTTTGGGCCATTGGGCCACCGGGTGTAATGGGCTGAGGGGTTTTTTAATTTGGGTCAGGGTCTGTTGGGTTTTAGTGTATTGGGTTTGGAGTTTTGATTTTGGGTAGGTTTTAGTTTGTAAAATGGGCCGGGCAAATGGGCTCATACACCCACAATGTGTGAACCCTATTCGTATATATTTCGATTTTCAATCTCTTATTTTTTGTTTTTTGTATTCAACTTATTCTAATTTTAGTTTATCAAACATATACAACATATAAAAAATAACATTATTAAAGTAATAGTTAATAAATGTAGTTAAATATTGTGGTAAGAGAGGGGTATTTTCCACCGCATGCTATTAAGAATCCATTAAAGGTATTTGAAACAGAAAACGGCACCTTCCGGGACCTAAATAAATAGTATATGGATGAGTAATGTGTGTGGAAGATGGATAATGACCCAATAATTAAACATAACCAAATACATAGTTTTGTTAAATTTGCAATAAGCTTTGGAGAATCAAACTAAAAAGATGGCATGGAATGCAGGGATTGGCATATGCCAAATAGATGGCTAGATAATATGAAAATGAATATATTCATTTTATATTAGTCCCCACACGTAATAGAAACCATTTGTACATGTTTCGCATGCAATTCCTTGGGGCAAAGGACAACTCCCCAAAACGTGCAACTTGCGGTGTAATCAGGTTTTATTTGACCGACAAAGTCATGCATGTGGAAAGACAAAGTTTGAAAGGTGGGCTTGAAAAGTTTTTTATTTTAATTGGATTGGGGTTGACTGGAATTTCCAAAAACTGCACTTTACTCTTTCAAAGAAATTGAATGAGGTAATCCAAATTCACAAATACGAAAAGCTTATATAAAATTGAGATATCATTTTATTTGTATCTCCTTTTAATAACAATTAATTATGATTTTAATATGTTATTTCATGAGGTGCAATATAAAAAGAATTTTGAACTCTTTTTTTATTATTATTATAAATGTTAAAAGATTAAAATCTTACATGTATGTTGAGCTTTGGTTGAAGTAATAGTCAAAAGCTTTGACCAAATATATAATATAATAAATGAAGTTTGATTTTGGTTTAATTATACACATTTAAAATAAATAAATAAATAAATAAATTTATTTTTATGTTTAATAAATATAATTATTTATGTATATAATATGTAAATTAAGATGGTGTTATATTAATAACGGTGTTAATAATTTGTGAAAATTAAATCAAATAAATATATTATGTATACAATTGCACAAAATCAAAGTTCATATATTACTTTACATATTAAACCAAATTTCATATATAGTTTTAATATTTATATATCATATTTATTATAGGATTAATTCATTTTTTGGATCCTGAACTTGGTAAGAATTCCCACATTAGGGTTTGAGCTTTTTTTGTCAAACTATCAGGGGCTAATTTGGACAAAAAATAGTTCAGGTCATAATGTGGAAATAATTGCCAGATTTAAGGATTAATTTGAAAAAAAAAATCATACCCGAGAATAAATGTGAAGTTCCCAAATAGTTTATTAACCCTTCATTGTGTAATTAAACTTGGATTTCCTCTTCAGGCAACGTGTTTAATAATGTTGGAACAAAATGCCCAATTTGTCTTTGTAATATTATAGAAACGTGGGTCTATATATTATTGTCTCTTTTGGTTCAATTTTCTTCGAAGTAGATGCCATACCAAATATATCTATTTAAGGACATTTAGATTAATTAACACTAACTATGTCTACTCAAACCTTACTCGTTTCAACTGTAGGTAGTTCAAATCCAACCTTATCAAATTTATAATGATAATAGTAAAAGGAACGTACATGGATAAAAAAAAAATAGTAAAATACCAAATTCAACGTTGGGTCTTTTCTTTCTCTTTTCAAGTGGGCTTTATATATATATATTCATCACTCTTCCTAAAAATATCGAACCAATTTTCGAGTTTTAAAAGAGAACTGGAAATCTTAATGAACAAGGCAAGGTTGATGACACAGCCGGTTTTGTGGTAATATGATGATGATGCTAAACTTAAGTCCTACAGCGAAAGCTAAATATTTGTCTGCTTTCTAATACTGAGAATGAGACAAAGGAGTATATGTGTGGCAGTTGTTCTTATGTAAGGGAGTTGTGGGGGATTATCACTACAGCAAAACAGACTTTTAGCGGCGTTTTTCTTGGCATTTAGCGGCGTTTATAAGTGCCACTAAAAGTGTTTGCGGCGCTTTTCTAAGCGCCACAAAAAACGCCACCAATACAACCGCGAAATTTTTTAGGCGTTTATGAAAAAAAACACCATAAGACCATGACTTTTAGCAATTTGTGAGAAAGCGCCGCTAAAGACCATGGCCTTTAGTGGCGCTTTTTTTACAAACGCCGCTAAAAGTCATGGCCTTTAGCGGCGCTTTCCCAAAAAAAGGCCGCTAAAAGTCATGGATTTTAGCGGAGCTTTCCCAAAAACGCCGCTAAAGGTCATGGTCTTTAGCGTCGCTTTTACAAAAAAACGCCGCTAAAGGCCTTTAGCGGCGTTTTCTTTACAAACGCCACTAAAAGTCTTGACATTTAGCGGTAACTTTTATACAAACGCCGCTAATTTGTACAGATTTTGAAGTGTAATTTTTCAATATTATACCGCTCGCACTAAAACCAACCAATAACAATATAATTCCAACCTAAAACAAAAATTTAGCATAAAAATCACACCAAATACATTAATTCTAAATGATACTTGAAATTTAATAAATTAAATGGATGATAATCGAAAATATTGTAACAATAATGTTAAATGTAATAATGTCAAAACTTCTTACAACGAGAAACTAAATGTCTAAGATGGCGGTTTCGCGATCATTGGCATCTCGTGATCATATCTTTGAAGTCAGGTCTTGGAGCTCTTCGTTTCTTTCGTTACGCTCGCTAGCATCGATCTTGCCTCTGCCTCCCTCATTCTTTGTTGCCTCCTCGTTCTTTGTCGCTTTCGATCCGCTTAAGTCATTCTTTGGAGTTCTTCATATTTTCTTTGAACATCGACAATTTGTTGCCTCTGCTCAACCGTGCTCTCTTGCATCCGAGCTATCTGGTTTTGTAGCCTCGAACTTCAAAGACGAGATTGACCCCGGAAGGCATGTATTCTTGGAGACGGATCAAAATATTGGGTCGGGTAACACCGGATCCTTTAAATCGAACCCACCATACCTTTCAAGACCAAAACATCGTTGATAATTCTATTAAAATATACTAAAGATTAACGAACTATCGATCAAGCGATCGTACCTTCGGACCCAAAACATCTGTAATAATTACATTATCGATCTCCTCAAGATTAACAGAATTATCAGTCGAAGCAACTGCTTCATACTCCGCCTTCTTCTCCTTTAGTTTATCCTAATAAATCAATGAAAGAGTTAGAAACGAAATATATAAATAAGAAAGAATGCAACATAATTTAACATTATAAATTTAAAACTATAAACGATGAATTAAACTATTATAATTAAACATTAGAAGTATTTATAAAAATAAAATTTTATTAAGTAAATATACCAAAATTTACTGCTTTTGGATGTCATCGGAGATCCATCCTTCTTTCTATGCGTAATGTGAAAAAGCTGAACGCGTCCAACTTTTTGACCAGTCGAAGTTTCCTACATTTTAGCAGAAAAAATATAATTTAATAGTATGAAGTAATTAATATTTGACAGAATTAATAAATTATAATACCTCGGCCTCAGCTACACAAGCAAAACTTCTAGAACTCCGCTGTAATGCGTGAATTTACTTTCTATCTATCTGCTTATTCCAACTCGCTCACGGTCCTGCATAATGCAATTTGAATTATATATATAGTAAATACTATAAACCAAATAATTTATAAGATTTTAGAAGTACGTAATACCTCTCCTTTTTTTGAATTCCAAAATCTAACTTGATCTTCCCATTGGTACCTCAACATTCCCGGTGGAACATTTCTTAATTTTTCACGAGGCTTATGTCTTTCTTAAAATATTATTTTTTGAGCGTGCTTTTATTGTCTCTCCATTTTTACCCAATGTCTCCTTAACATAGTCATCGAGACCTCTAAATTAAATCTACCTCAAGATAAAAAGTATAAAAAGTTAATATAAATGAAAATTAAATTAAAGTATTATAAATTACATTCACGCTTTGTTACCTTAATATTTTCGAGAGCCTGATTTTTGTTGGCATCAGGCATGTGATGCCATGATTCGTAGTTAATGGGCAACATATTGGCATTTCGTGCTATAATGCCCAAATAGCCTCCTAACAGTCGAGCTTCGATCCAACAGTGGCCATGATTGTTTCTCCTTACTTTACGATCGGTGGCTCTAAGTCGTATAAATCTTTAAGTAATGTACGCCCCCGACCTCTCTGGTCCCACCACCTTCAAATTGAAAAATGATATATTATTATATTAAAATTGAAAAATGAATCAATAATAAAATTCAACATGCATGTAAAATAAACTTAACATTACTTTCAAATTCTCCGTGCTCGTCATCTATGTCCCAGAGTAGAAGATCCAACAACTGCTTGTCGTTCACTATTAGCTTCTTACGGATTGGAGTATCGCGACAATATTTAAATCTCGTAATCGTCTTCTAGGCATTTTTCCCGCAATACACATAAAATAGTTCAAAATTTTAGTAACAAATAACAACAATAATAGGACATTTAAAATAGTTAAATTATATAACATGCCCAAATTAAAATTATAATATTAAATATAAATAATAAATCGCAAAATCTTGCTAAATCATATTTCAGAAATATCTTCGTTCACATCTTGACGAACCCATTGAAATTGTTGACTAGTACTAGGATATTTTCATTTAAGTTTTGTTCGGAAAAGGCAATGTTTCGATCTTTCGACTATGTCATCTCTACTTCCAACGCCAATGTCGAAGAAGTCTCTAGGGTGTTTCAAGTACAACGTACCAACCCTCATCAATTGGATCTTCCGAGTAAAAACTTGTTTAACTTGAGAAGAAAACACATACGGCTCGTCCATCAATTGTTCTCCGGTGTGAATTAATCGAGAGAAATTCACCATTGTAAAGCCATATTGATCGCTTTTAATTCATGAACCGTATTTACATCACCCAATCACCTCGAAATAAGATAACTTTGCATTTGCCGTAATAATCCAACTCAATGATGTCGATAATAAGTCCGTAACACTCCATTCCCTCGACCGGATTCGTCCCTAGCACTAGCATAACTTGTAATCAAGAATTAACAACAATTTCGCAATTTTGGGTTCTTCTCAATCTCGCGATACTTTGTATGAAATCAGATCCGTTGATAAGGAAGCCACTATATCTTTTAACTAATCATTCGGACCTTGCGAAAGCCATTTAACGTCATTATTTACTTCATTTCGACTCCAAACCTATCGAGTCGAAAGTAAATCGAGTAATTATGAATGTTATGAGAAAACCTTATTACTTGTCAATGAAAACTTAAATTGCATACCATTTGGCTTAACCATTCATGGAATGATTCTGCGAACAACTTATTACTTTCTCGTCGATTTAATCTTCGAGATCGTGAATGAGCTCTTAATATTTGTTTGTACTCACTACGGTAAAAAAGGTTTTACTTTGTTAGAAGACAAACAAATCATAATTGATGAGTATTTATCAAATTGTAAAACTTACTTCTGAAATGGTTCCATTGAATCGTGATGAAAAAGAACGTATCGATGTGCTTGGACCCACGATCTATCGTCTAATTCTGTAATTTGGACTTTGCCGATCAGTTCTCCGAAACTTTAAAATAAATAACTTTCAGCCAAATTATGATCTGTGAGCCCAACATTTCTACTTGGTCTGTTCATTCTTATTTCAACATCTTCCAAATACATCGAACAGAAAGTCATACATTCCTCTGCCAAGTAGCCCTCGGCAATTGATCCTTCCGGATAACACTTATTGCGGCAGTATGACTTCAATTTGGAAAGGAACCTAAACACGATATACAATATTATCAAAAGTTGCAACTAAAGGCATTGAGCTGAATGAAGGAATATTTTGCAAATAAAGTAAGACCTTTCAATGGGATACATCCATCGATAGAAAACGGATCCACCAAGAAGTGCTTCACGCGGGAGATGAATTAACAAGTTCACCATAATAGTGAAGAAGGAAGGCGGGAATATCTTCTCCAGATTGTATAAAGTCAATGCGGCTCGATCTTGTAGTCTCTCAAGTTCTTGAACATTCAAAACTTTACCACAAATGCCTTTCATTATATTTGATAAGTTCAGAGAGGCCCAAATTGCCCGGCCCATTTATAACATTTACAACAATAAAAAACCAAACCCAAAATAAACCTAAAAATCCTCATCCATTACACCCAAAGGCCCAATGGCCTAAAATCCAAAATTAGGGTTCGGGAACCCTAATCCCCCAATGTCATGACATTGAATGGCCAATGACCATTCATCTTCTCGCTTCGACCATCGACCCGGTCACCGCCATACCGCTCCACCGACCCCCACCGCTTCCGCCACCACTAGCACTGCAAACAAGATGAAGCAAAGACAAGAAACACGCCAACAACAGTAATGAAACAACAAAAGCAAACAGAGGCATAATAAACAATTTTCTTTCTATAAAGCCATGAAAACAAATGATGTAAGGGGATTTTGAATCAAAAAAGGAAAAAACAAAAGAGATTCAAACAAAAGGGTTTTTTTATTTCAAAAAAAAAAAAAAACACTAATCATCAAGAATCAAGAAGAAAGAAAAGCTTAAGGTTGATTCGGTTTTGGTATTTTTGTTTTTATTTATCTGTTTTTTATGTTCTTCATACATTTTATAATAAAAAATAAAAAATAAAACTTTAACAAATAACAATAAAAGGGAAGGCGAAGAGGTGTTACTCGAACTCGGTCGCGTCACGGAGTCAATCCGTCGTCGTTGAGGCCGAGAGCAGAGGAGAGGAGGTTTTCCTCTCTCAAGCTTCGAAAGGCCCAAATCTTGGCCTCTTAACAGATCCTGGAACAGGCACAGAGGCCCATCCTCGCAAGACCGGCCACTGTGAGTGATGGTGGTGCGACGGATCATCGGAGAGAGTCGGGCTAAAAAGAGTGGGAGAAAGGAGAGAAATCTCCCCTTTTTAGTGAAAAAGAAGAAAATGAAGAGAAAAGAAAAAAAAGGGTTTTATAAAAAAATGAAAACGACGTTGTTCCATGAGGGGTTCAATACCAAAACCAGCCTGCTTAAAGCGACCATGGCGAATTCAACCCGTGCGATCTAGGATCCACGTGTTTCTTAAGCGGAAGGGCTATTTGCGCTCGCCCTTCCGCTATTTCACCTTTCCAATCCAGTTTTCCTTTTTTTAAATCGCTTAGAGTGTGCTTCTTTCTGTCCAATTTGGTCTGCGATAAAGTGCAATGCATGGGAATTAGGGATAATTTCCCAAACATTTCTTCTCTTTGTAAGCGCTTCATTCTCGGCCTTAATTCATTACTTTTTTGAAATTTAGGACTGTAGTTTTATTCTCTTCTCAATTTAGTCCTTTTTATTATTATTATTTTAATCCTTTTGTTAATTTAATTAACCTCTTATTATTATTATTATTATTATTATTATTGTATTTGATATTGTTGATACTATATTGCATTTACCATTATTTATATTAATATTACGATTATTATTATTATATTTATTATTTTATTTAATTATTAAATTACTTTATTTTATCTTACTTACTTATTTATTTTATTTATATACATGTATACATATATTATTATTTCCATTATCATTCTTGGCATTATATTATTATACATAAATACTATTATTATCATTATTTGGTTTTTTAATATATATTTATGTATTTCAAATTGCTTTTATTATTATTATCATTATTATTATTATTATCACTATTACTTGTTATTTCCATTATTTTCACATATCAAATCCATATATCGTTATCCACGTGACCATTTCATTTCGATACTATCATTGCTTTCTCGCTCGCTTTTAACTATCGCTATCATCATAGTTATATGTATAGATATATATATTGTTAGTTTACAACCACTATATTATCGCATATGTGTTTTACTATTTGTTTATTACGCTCGATCGTCATGATATTTATACACATAAACGTATTTTATCTCGCTACTATCACTATATATGTATGTTACTATTATCGTTATCATTGTTCTATTACTATTAATCTTATCATTATTATCATTTCCATTATATAACATCTTTATTATCATTTGTTTAAGTATCGTTATCCTCATCAACGACATCATTATTATCATCATCATTTATTTGCATTATTATTGCTATTGCAATTTTTCAATAATCTCGCTAAATAAAAATGCATTTTGTGAAATCGTCCTATTCTATCTAAAGATTCTTAAAGCAAAGCAATGTTTCAGATTTAGAAATTGGAAAATAGCGCCCTAACGTCTTTGGGTTGCGATTTTCCGCTTAACTAAATTACTTAACATCCCTTCTACCAAGTTTTACAAATCACGAGGCGACTTTGATTACGAGAGATCAAAACATCGTGTCCTAACGAAATGGATGTGATGTTTATATCTTTTCGGACAAAGAAATCTCAAGTTTAGACTCAAGCCTTTCCCTAGAATTAATCCGACACGATGCATTTTGAAAAGTCGCTACACTCTATTCAAATATTTTTAAAATAAAGGCAATGTTTTGTATTTAGGAATTGGAAATAGTGCCCTAACGTCTTTGGGTTGCGATTTTTCGCTTGACTAAATCACTAAACATCTTTTGACAAACTTCTTGAAATCATGAGATAGCTTTGATTACGAAGGTTAGAGATATCATGTCCTAACGTCTTTGGATGTGATGTTTGTACCTCTCGAACAAAGGAATTTCAAATATCCTAGTACATTTTCTAAAGATCCGAATTTAAAATCCTTTCAAATATCCGACATTAAGACACTAATTAATCATTTTGGTACCAATTTTGGGCGTACGAGGGTGCTAACCCTTCCTCGTATGTAATCGACTCCGAACCCGATTTTTAAAATTTCAGAGACCAAAAACACTGCTTTAGTAAAACAAAACGTTTTATTAAAATAAAGGTGATCCGATCACACCAAATAAAGATCGGTGGCGACTCCCGTTTTTTTATTTTTAAAACCCAAAGTCGAACCCTATTGTTGTCTTCAAAATATGGTTACGACAGCTTGGCGACTCCACTGGGGACGTATTTAGAGAGTCAAGCCATAAATTGATTATTTTCTATCTTTGTGTCAAGTTTGAAAGTTCGATTTGAAAATTACTATATTTGTATTGCATGTGTTTTAATTGCGGCATTGCATGACCGTTGTGGTCACACCTTTAGGTGAGAGTGAGAAACTACTCCTTCGTGAGGTCTTCACCTCCGTGCATGATAGTGGATCACATAGGGAAATGTATTCCCCTGAACTGAACTCGGTCTAAATGAGCTTATAATGGGTGAGGATCGAGGAATCTGCTAGTTCAGGTACCCTTACCTTAGAGCCAAACCACATGTGGTAAACCCTAGGAGCCCACCTTAGGAAGAACTATGTTAAACCTCTAGTGGTCACTTGGATAGGTACTCTATTTTGTCTACTTCTCCTGTGCTAACGTGTTTTGTTTTGTTTGTGATTGCATTGCATTGCATCACACCGCATCATCTTAGAAAGAATGTGTTGATTCATATTCGATTGCTAAATAGAAGAGTTTATCATAAGGAATTGTGTTACTTGATAAAATGGATTATAATACGGTCGTTCGAACATAGTCCAAGTAAACAACGAGAGAGGACTGATAACCCACAGAAGAATACAAGACTTTGCTCGAGGATTCAAGCCGACAAAGATTATTCGAGAGTCATCATGTCTCTATTTTCTAAAAGAAGCTTATAAACATCGTGAAAGATAAAGTGAGCGAAGAGGTACGGCCTGGATCAAGCAACAAGGAGCCAGAAGAGGTATCCATTGAGAAAGTTCACGGGACACGACTATAACATCCGGATACGAAGAAGAGGATTTCACCTGGACTATGAGGACAAAGCCGCATATGTAATCCATTTTATGTAAAAAAATGTATTTTCTAGAGAAGTTCTTCTAATGAAATTGAATTCATAATCAACGCCTCTCTTTCTTTATGCATGCATTGCATTTCATGCATTTGCCTTGCATCATATCACATGCATTGAGATTTGTAGAAAGACCCTAATTAGGTAAAGTTATTTCAGTAACCTAGGAGACATGGATCAAAGAATGGAAAGGATAGAACAAATGCAAAAGGAAATACAGGAGCAGATGCAAGAACAATTAATCAAGATACAACAAGATATGATAGAACGGATGCAAGAGTCCCAAAATAACATGATAAGCCGGTTAGGCAACTATTGGCCAATGAACGAGGAAAGGGCGTATTGCTAGCTCGTGGAATAATGACGACCACTACCCTTCCGAGATTTACCCGCCAAATACCCAAGCACCTCCGAAATATGTCCCCAAAGGATGCCTTTTATTATCGAGCCACGATGCGTCGAGACCGTAATGCCGCTTTTTGATCGGTTCAAGCACTAATCCGGAGAAGGTCCGCTAATCCTATAGTCCCGATCTTGATGAAATAGCTGAAATGGATAAGGCAAAAGCAAACCTTCCTGCATAACTCGAGGATCGTTGCAGATGGTTAGAAGAAAAGTTTAAGGAAATAGAAATCACGACCATCGCTACGGGTAGACGCTAAAGACTTGAGCCTAGTCCCACCTCGTACTCCGCCAAAGTTCAAGACCCAGATTTTGAAAAATACAATGGGACCGGTTGCCGGCGCACATCACAATGTTCGTCGACGGATGGCGGATATGTTAACAATGATCAACTCGCTTATTCATTGTTTTCGGGATAGTTTGGCGGGTCATGCCCAAATGGTACAATCACCACCTGCACTCCAGATCAAGTCGTGGAGTGACCTAGCACAGCCTTCCCGAAACAATACGGCACATAGCCGATATAGCTCTGATCGAATCACGCCCAAAATATGGAGAAAAGCCAAACGAAAGTTTCAGCAATATGCCCAATGGTGGAGGGAAGTAGCCACAAGTTCACCACCGCTTCTAGAAAAGAGACAACCATGTTTGTTTGTCAATACTGTTGAAAGCTCCTTCATTAATCACATGCTTGGAAGTGCCACTAAAAGTTTTTCTAATATTGTCTTTGTCGGGGAGATGATCGAACATGCGATCGAGATGCGGTAAGATTGAAGCTGGGGAAACCACTAGAAGGCCTGCACCTAGAAAAAAGGATGACGAGGTGAATAATACAAACATAGGGGACTCAAAGTCAATTACCGTTAACCAGCCAAAAATGGTGACTACTGAGTATCAAGGTTCATCAAGGAAAGAATCTCGCACAAGGAAAAACATTGAAAAACTCCAATTTACGTCAATCCCTATGACGTATAAGGAGTTGTATCAAAGTTTATTTGATGCACACGTTGTGTCCCCCCAATATCCAAAACCGATGCAACCTCCATACCCAAAATGGTATGACCCAAACACTCAGTGTGAGTACCACGCGGGGATCACAGGCTATTCGATAGAAAATTGCCTCACTTTTAAGAAATTGGTGGAAAATCTCATCAACATGGGTATTGTGAAGTTCGATGACGGAGCAATGGTATACCCAAAAAGAACCGAAGAATAAAAGCTTTTCGAGCATCTGCCTTTATGTACTTGAGAGTGTTTTTGAACAATAAGACTGTGGAAGAAACATGTATTTTTAAAGCTAATCTAGAGTAATGTGTAAAACACACTTGTTGCTCCAAGCCTGGAAGCAATAGGATTTCTTTTGAGAAGTAGGCTTGTGTCCAGAATTTTTATTTCAATAAAATGCATCTTTCCAAGTAAATATTTTCATTCTTTACATTTCATACTGAATATTTTTCACTCATGACCATATCATACGAATAATCATCCTTAGGATCATTTATTCTTTGGATTTTCTGCCCACAATGGGCCCCCAGATATCAATGACATGAGCGACGCTGTTGCTGACTCCCTTTTTAGTGAGATATGTATCTAGAGGGATCTAAGGGCTTTGAAGATGACAAAGATTGCGACTTACTTCCCCAATGGTAGATCCTACCTTGTGAAGTGTCAACAGACGCTATGAACTAACGAAGGAGATGAAGATGGAAGCGTAGCTCCTTGTAGGAATAAGGCAAGGCATCGTTGAGCTATTTTTAGAAATTCAAGAGGTTTTCGCACTATCATATTGAGGCATGCCAAACTACTAAAACATGGGTATGCTGTTAAAAGTTGGGGTTTAAAGAACCCATATTGTACAATAGCCTAGCTAATCAAGAGGCTTGGGCTATTAGTTCACCAAGAAAGGGAAATTGCACCTGTTATGCCATAAAATACCAAATCGAGGAAGACTGTGCCTTCTCTATTTTCCCTATATATGAAGCATGGATGTTAACAAGCCAGTCTCCTCAAAAACTTTTAGCCAACATCGATTCATATTCATGGTCGTTGGTCACCTCACTGAGAGGGTGAAGGTCGCTTCATATGCTAAAATTACAAAGTCGGCAGTCATAAAAAAAAACACGGATACGGGCATGACAAAAAGGATCGCTCAAGAGAATTTCAGGAAGAGAACCTAGCATTAAGAGAGATTCTTCTTACCCAAAAGAACTCCAAAGAAAAGTAAATGCCTTATACAAAGAAAGAAGGCTGTTCTAGGAAACATGAGTGTTAACCAAGATGGATGACAAGGACCCGCCTAATCCAAAGGTGAGTTCGATTCAATAAAAAGGTTTTCCAAAAAAAAAGAAAAAAGAAAAGAAAAGAAAAGAAAAGAAAAAGAAAAGGAGAGGCCAAGGCGAAAACCCATGAAGGGCGCTTTGAGATCAAATGGTATTTGAGTCAAAACCCGAGAAGGGCAAACAAAATTTTGATCGAAAGTAGGGCATACATGAGTCTTGCTACGCTCAAAGAAGTATGTTACGCTTGGGGCATCGACAAAGTACTGGATCCCCTAAACATGTATTAAGCTCAAAATGGTCCTCGAAGTTGGAACAGGGAAGCTCAAGTCATATATCTGGGGCACTTAGTTTCCATTTTATCTATTTTTGTTACTTATGGTTATTTTATTCCTTTCAAAATACCACCGATAAATTTTCTTCTTAATTGTATTTGCTAACTTTGATTAACTTATTTGTTTCGAGCAATGCTCCCAATAGATTTCCTTTTTGTCCATTGTTACAATCTTTTTCGGCATTTTGCATTGAAATAACGATTAGTGGACTAATAATACTTTCATAAAAGAGTTTTGCATATTACTCGAAGTCATTGAATAATACAAGGACTCAAACAGGACTATTGTTTAGAACTCATTCATTTCAAGGTTTGGAAATATTGAGAAAGATAATTATCTCTTTGGACCTTTTATTGGTTGAACGAAATGACAATACATTTCACCGGTGATACGACCTTGACAGATAACGAGCAATGTCAACCCAAAGAAGGCAAAGGATCATTCTCGAGAAAGAAAAATGATACTCAGATTCATGCACATATCGTGCCTACACATCCGGTCATTACACCAAAGAATAGTGTAACAGATCAAATTGATCCTATACCTCAAGTTCCAGCAGGATGGATGGAAAAACCAAATGTTACTCTTCTAGAGTTGCGATGAGAGATGCAAACTTTATGTCTCGTAAGGTGCAGTGGAAGGACCACGAAATTACAATGGGCAAGCTTGTTGAGCGTAATATGATCATTATTTTTGGGCTTTCTATCAAAGATACTAGTGAACGAGAAAGCATGATAATGCATCAGTGATAGAACCTTAATGAACTACAAGCAATAACGACCCCAAGCATTTAAAAAGGGATCATTTCCTTTTCAAAGCACGTTTAGTTAGGAGCATTTGACTCATTGCATCCTGATCATTGTAAAAAAATCATTTTCATAACATTCTGCATTCATGTAAATGTCATCCATATCACACGCAGTTAGGAGCATTTGAGTCATTCCGACCATAGCATCCGCGCCATTTGGCGTAAACACAAGCATATAAAATCGAGTCTACAGGATATGTCCCCAGAGGACGGTGTAGCAACACTATTGAAGATTGTCCTATTGCCATCGACCAAATGTGGAATAGGTTGAAGATTGTCCTATTGCCATCGATCAAATGGTGGAATAGGTTGAAGATTATCTTATTGCCACCGACTAGCAAAGGAATAAGTTGAAGATTACCCTATTGCCACTGACCAGCAGTGGAATAGGTGAAAGACCGTCCTATTGCCACTGACCAGCAGTAGAATGGGTCAAAAATCGTAGATCTTGTCACCCTAACTAGTAGTGGGGCAAGATCGAAGACAGATCTTGGCACCCTAACCAGTAGGGAACATGATTTAAGCCAACGCCTCTATTGCCACTGACCTGCAGTAGAATAGGTCAAAAATTGTAGATCTTGTCGCCCTAACCAAGAGTGGGGCAAGATTGAAGGCGAATCTTGGCTCCCTAACCAAGAGGGAACATGATTTGGGCCACCATCCTATTGCCACACACCGCAAAGGAATAGGTCAAGAATTGTAGGTCCGTCACCCCGACCAATAGTGGGCAAGACCGAATGCAAATCTTGGCTCCCTAACCAAGAGAAAGCATGGTTAAGCTTTAGTCCTATTACTTTAACTAGCAGTGGAATAGGCTGAAGACCAAAGACCTCATCCCTCGAGATGGTAGTGGAGCAGACTGAAGATTGAAGTCTTCCTGAATATAGTAAGGAAGCACATTGGAAAGTTCAGATTTCGTTCCCTCAAGATGGTAGTGGGGCAGACTGAAGATTGAAGTCTTCTTGAAGATAGTAAGGAAGCAAATTGAAAAGTTCAGATTTTGCTCCTTCGAGATGGTAGGGGAGCAGCTAAAAGTTACGCCTTTCCAAGATAGTAAGGAAGCAAATTGAAAAGTTCAGATTTTGTTCCTCAAGATGGTAGTGGAAGCGATCAAGATTGAAGTCTTCCTAAGATAGTAAGGAAGTAAATTGGAAAGTTCAGATTCGTTCCTCAAGATTGTAGTAAGGCAGTGAAGATTGAAGTCTTCTCAAGACAAGAAGGAAGCAAATTGAAAGTTCTCAATTCTCATTTCTCGACGTTCTAGTGGAGTAGGTTGAGATTACAAATCCGCCTCCACGAGTTAACAA
Source organism: Gossypium rotundifolium (assembly GCA_025506655.1). Classification (NCBI taxonomy): domain Eukaryota; kingdom Viridiplantae; phylum Streptophyta; class Magnoliopsida; order Malvales; family Malvaceae; genus Gossypium; species Gossypium rotundifolium. The sequence continues at coordinate 138,875,375 of CP106731.1, forward strand.
TGAGGATCAATCATTATTCCTTTGAAGTTTCAAGAAGAGAAGATGGAGATTACAAATCTCTTCTCCTCGAATTCTTATTTCCTCGACGCCCAAAGTGGAGTAGGTTGAGATTACAAATCCTGCCTCCTCGAAAGTTAACAATGAGGATCAATCATTATTCCTTTGAAGTTTCAAGAGAGAAGATGGAGATTACAAATCTCTTCTCCTCAATTCTTATTTCCTCGACGCCCAAAGGGAGTAGGTTGAGATTACAAATCCTGCCTCCCCGAGTTAACAATGAGGATCAATCATTATTCCTTTGAAGTTTCAAGAAGAGAAGATGGAGATTACAAATCTCTTCTCCCAATTCTTATTTCCTCAAAGTTCCCGTGGAGTAGGTTGAGATTACAAATCCGTCCTCCCGAGTTAAAATGAGGTTACATCCTTAATTCTCCGAAGTTTCAAGAGAGAAGATGGAGATTATAAATCTCTTCTCCCCAATTCTTATTCCTCGACGCTCCAAAGGAGTAGGTTGAGATTACAAATCCGCCTCCTCGAGTTAACAATGAGGATAAGTCCTTATTTCTTTGAAGTTTCGGTAGAGAAGATAGAGACTACGAATCTCTTCTCCACGAATTTTATTTCCTCAAGTTCCTGTGGAGTAAGAAGTAAATCAAGAAATCATTCGGTGGTCTTTGAGTTTGCAAGGATCAGATTGAAGATAGCAGTTTTGACATTCCTGAATTTGCAAGAGCAGATCAAGATAACAAGTTTGGCGATCCTGATGTTACAGGAGCGGATTGCAAGAGCAGTCAAGATACAAAGCGCAATGAATAAATTGAACTACAAGTCCTATCTCACCAAAGCAACGGTGGAATAGGATCGAAACGACCGAGATGCGGTGGATGTGAACGACGCTACTCAAGAAGAGAAGCACCAAAGAAGTCGGGACTCAAAGAAGACCGAAAGCAAATTTGGTCCTCTTTATGTCTTTGTTTCTATTCCGCTGTACGACAATTAGCAAAGAGGGCGTTGTAGAGGGCCCAAATTGCCCGGCCCATCTACAACATTTACAACAATAAAAAACCAAACCCAAAATAAACCTAAAAATCCTCACCCCATTACACCCAAAGGGCCTGTAATCCAAAATTAGGGTTCGGGAACCCTAATCCCCCAAATCATGGCATTGAATGGCCAACGCCATTCATCTTCTGCTTCGACCACCGACCCTGGTCTCACCGCCATACCGCCCACCGACCCCCCACCTGCTCCGCCACCACTAGCACCTGCAAACAAGACAGAAGCAAGGACAAGAAACACGCCAACAACAGTAATGAAACAACAAAAGCAAACAGAGGCATAATAAACAATTTTCTTTCGGCTATAAAGCCATGAAAAACAAATGATGTAAGGGGGGATTTTGAATCAAAAAAAAGGGAAAAAACAAAAAGAGATTCAAACAAAAGGGTTTTTTTTTATTTCGAAAAAAAAAAAACACTAATCATCAGCAATCAAGAAGAGAAGAAAAGCTTAAGGTTGATTCGGTTTTTGGTATTTTCTATTTTTATTTACTGTTTTTTTTATGTTCTTCATACATTTTATAATAAAAATTAAAAAAAAACAAAACTTTAACAAATAACAATAAAAAGGAAGGCGAAGAGGTGTTACTCGAACTCGGTCGCGTCACGAGCCGCCCCGTCTGTCGTTGAGGTCGAGAGAGCAGGAGAGGAGGTTTTCCTCTCAAGCTTCGAAGGCCCAAATCTTGGCCTCTTAATGATCCTGAACAGGCACAAGGGCCCATCCTCACAGACCGTGGGCCACCGTGAGTGATGGTGGTGTGACGGATCATCTGAGAGAGCCCAATCGTCGGGCTAAAAGAGTGGGAGAAAGGAGAGAATCTCCCTTTTTTAGCAGACAAAGAAGAAATGAAGAGAAAAGAAAAAAAGGGTTTTATAAAAAATGAAAACGACGTGCTCCACGAGGGGTTCAATACCAAAACAAGACTGCTTTAAAGCGACCATGGTGACCCGACCGTGCAGCCTAGGATCCACAGAGTTTCTTAAGCGGAAGGGCTATTTAAGCTTCGCCCTTCCGCTTATTTCACCTTTCCAATCCAGTTTTCCTTTTTTTAAATCACTGAGTGTGCTTCTTTCTGTTCCAATTTGGTCCTGCATAAAGTGCAATGCATGGGAATTAGGGGATAATTTCCCAAACGGCCCCCTTCTCTTTGTGCGCTTCATTCTCAGCCCTTAATTCATTACTTTTTTTTGAAATTTAGGATTGTAGTTTTATTCTCTTCTCAATTTAGTCCTTTTATTATTATTATTATTTTAATCCTTTTGTTAATTTAATTAACCTCTTATTATTATTATTATTATTATTATTGTATTTGATATTGTTGATACTATATTGCATTTACCATTATTTATATTAATATTACGATTATTATTATTATATTTATTATTTTATTTAATTATTAAATTACTTTATTTTATCTTACTTACTTATTTATTTTATTTATATACATGTATACATATATTATTTCCATTATCATTATTGGCATTATATTATTATACATAAATACTATTATTATCATTATTTGGTTTTTTATATATATTTATGTATTTCAAATGTTTTATTATTATTATCATTATTATTATTATTATCACTATTACTTATTATTTCCATTATTTTCACATATCAAATCCATATATCGTTATCCACGTGACCATTTCATTTCGATACTATCATTGCTTTCTCGTCTGCTTTAACTATCGCTATCATCATAGTTATATGTATAGATATATATATATTGTTAGTTTACTACCACTATATTATCGCATGTGTGTTTTACTATTTGTTTATTACGCTCGATTGTCATGATATTTATACACATAAACGTATTTTATCCGCTTACTATCACTATATATGTATGTTACTATTATCGTTATCATTGTTCTATTACTATTAATCTTATCATTATTATCATTTCCATTATATAACATCTTTATTATCATTTGTTTAAGTATCGTTATCCCTCATCAACGACATCATTATTATCACCATCATTTATTTGCATTATTATTGCTATTGCAATTTTTCAATAATCTCGCTAAATAAAATGCATTTTGTGAAATCGCCTATTCTATCTAAAGATTCTTAAAGCAAAGCAATGTTTCAGATTTAGAAATTGGAAAATAGCGCCTAACGTCTTGGGTTGCGATTTTCCGCTTACCTAAATTACTTAACATCCCTTCTACCAAGTTTTACAAATCACGAGACGACTTTGATTACGAGAGATCAAAACATCGTGTCCTAACGAGCTGGATGTGATGTTTATATCTTTTCGGGACAAAGAAATCTCAAGTTTAGACTCAAGCCTTTTCCTAGAATTAATCCGATACGATGCATTTTGAAAAGTCGCTACACTCTATTCAAAGATTTTTAAAATAAAGGCAATGTTTTGTATTTAGGAATTCGGGAAATAGTGCCCTAACGTGCTGGGTTGCGATTTTTCGTTTGACTAAATCACTAAACATCCTTTTGACAAACTTCGTGAAATCATGAGATAGCTTTGATTACGAAGGTTAGAGATATCATGTCCTAACGTGCTGGATGTGATGTTTGTACCCTCTCGGAACAAAGGAATTTCAAATATCCTAATACATTTTCTAAAGATCCGAATTTAAAAATCCTTTCAAATATCCGACATTAAGACACTAATTAATCATTTTGGTACCAATTTTGGGCGTATTGAGGGTGCTAACCCTTCCTCGTGCGTAACCGACTCCCGAACCCGATTTTCAAAATTCCGTAGACCAAAAACACTGTTTTAGTAAAACAAAACGTTTTATTAAAATAAAGGTGATCCGATCACACCAAATAAAGATTGGTGGCGACTCCCGTTTTTTTTATTTTTAAAACCCAAAGTCGAACCCCATTGTTGTCTTCAAAAAATGGTTACGACAAGTTCAATTACAGGAGCCGTCACCTTTTTCGACATACAACACCGCATAGCAACTGGCAGTAAGTCTTGCATCAATATGTGATAGTCATGCGATTTTAAGGCATAAAATCTTCGATCCTTAAGACTCACACATCGCCATATATTTGATGCATACGCATCCGGGACTTTATATCCTTCAACACCGTACAGAACACTTCTTTCTCCATCTTCGACATTGAAAAAATAGCAGGCGGCAACCGATATTTCATATTCGGAGATGGAGATGGGTTTCTTCTCAATTGGGTTTTGGGGGGGATTTCTTCTGCTGTTTTGGGGGAAAAATTAGGGATTTTTGCAGCATGGCTCGTTTTGTTAAAACGATAGAAACAAAATAGCTAAACAAAAACGGTGACGCTTTATTAAAAAATTGTCCTTTGTATGCTTTTTAAAAGTGCCACTAAGATCCCCTAAAAATGACGCTGCTTCAATGGTTTTTTGCGCTTTTTAAAACAAACGCCACTAATATTACTCAATCTATGGCGTTAATGCCTAGCACCGCTAAAGGACCTGCTTAACGCCGCTAATAATTTTTATTTTAATTATTAATTATATTCCTTTAAATTAATTTTGTTTTGATTCTAACAATATGTTTAATTTGTTTTGATTCTAACAATATGTTTAAATTAATTATTAATTTTATAAACTTTTATTTTTTGATTTTTACTTTTTCTTTTTTTTTTTTTTTTTAAAATTTTCATAATTTAACAAATCTCAAGTAAACCTTAAATCCTAAACCATATAATATATGTAAAGTTTATCTATTTATCTCTTAAATAATTTAAAATAGAATCATAATTTTAATATATTAAAATTAATATATCTTTTACAATTATGTAAGAAATTATTTAATATATAAATTAAAAGAGACTAATTAATCTAAACCCTAAACCTTTATCCTATATCTCATAAACCCCAAATCATATAGCATAAACCCCTCACCCCTAACCTCTAACCCCTAACCCCTAACCCTTAACCATTAACCTTTAAACCCATTAATCCTAACTCTTAACACATGAAACCCTAAATTTTAAACCACAAACTATAAACCATAATCCCTAAACATTCCCTAAACCTTACACCCTAAATTATATGTGCTAAACCATAAACCCTAAACTATAATGATAATTAATTTAATATTTTAAAATTAATATATCTTTTTTACAATTATATAAGAAAATATTTAATACATAAATTAAAAGAGACTAATTAATCTAAACCCTACACCCCTATCCTATATCTCATAAACCCTAAATCATACAACATAAACCCCTAACCCTTAACCATTAACCCTTAAACCCATTAACCCTAACTCTTAACCCATGAAACCCTAAACTTTAAACCACAAACTATAAACATAATCCCTAAACATTTAAAATAGTACCTCCTAAACCTTACACCCTAAATTATATATGCTAAAACATAAACCCTAAACTATAATGATAATTAATTTAATATTTTAAAATTAATACATCTTTTTTACAATTATGTAAGAAACTATTTAATATATAAATTAAAAGAGACTAATTAATTTAAACCCTAAACTCCTATAATCTATCCCATAAACCCTAAATCATAAAACATAAACCCCTAACCCCTAACCCTTTACCATTAACCCTTAAACCCATTAACCCTAACTCTTAACCCATGAAACCCTTAACAGTCAATCATATATACCCAAAAAACTTTAAAATTATTTGCGGCGTTTTCCCAAAAGTGCCGCTAATGCCCACACTTTTAGCGGCGTTTTCCCAAAAGCGCCGCTAATGCCCACACTTTTAACGGCGTTTTCCCAAAAGCACCGCTAATGCCCATACTTTTAGCGGCGTTTTCCCAAAGGCGCCGCTAATGCCTATACTTTTAGCGGCGTTTTTCCAAAAGAGCCGCTAATGCCCTTAGTTTTAGCGGCGTTTTAGAAATAAACGCATAATATGTCATTTTTAGCGGCTTTGTTAATAAACGCCGCTTATTTCTCTTTTTGCGCGGTTTCCATAAACGCTGCTAATGTATAATTTTGTATGCTTTTTTTAAACGCCACTAAAAACGCCGTTAAAAGTCTATTTTGGTGTAGTGTATTTTGCATATTAGTTTTTTTTTTTTTTTTTGCTCGTCCAAGAAAAGTTTATTAAGACCTCAAAAGAGGTAAGATGAGTAGCCAGTAGCCACCCAATACACCAGAAAACATTACAAAAACCTCCCATATAAAACTCATAAGACAAACACCCATATCACGAAGATAATTTAAGAAGATACAAAAACTCCCCCAATAACGCCCCCAAAAGAAAAATAACAACACCTAAAGAAAGCCCATATAAAAGTAACTAATATAAAGTACAATTGGGCAACAAAACTCCAAAGCTTCTTCAATCACTACCTGCTCTCAATAATCAACGAGACCATAATTTTCTCCTATATTCCCACCTTGCAAAGGCAATCTATTCCTGAATCTCTTCAACAACAACATCACCGTTAACTACTTCATCTCTCTTGAAAAGGCTTTGATCCTACTAAGTAGTTGGCAAAAACATCTCCCTTGCAACATTATCTTAATTGCACAACTTCCATTTTCCCATCAGTCCATCTTTCATTTCACTATTCAAACCCCCAAGTCCACTTCTTAATACTCACAACTTCATTAACCTTAAACCTGGCCTATTTTGCATACTAGTGGTTCGAACTTGGACAGCTCACGGTAGGATATTATGAGAGATTGAATTTATATGGTAAAGGAAAAAGCCTTCTTTCAACCATCATCAACTTGCTTGGAACACTTTCATTTATGAAATTTAGCATGGCAGCAGCCCACGGTTGATCTAAGTGATCTTTAATCATGTTAAATGGATTGTACAAGCTAGATTAAGTAATAGTAAAGGTGTTGTTAATCATTCTGTGGAATTGTTAAGGGATGGGACTTAGCTACTGAAATTTCTCCTCTCTCTCTTTTGGTTTTTTTTATAGAAATAAAATGCCTACTTATCCAGGCAGTATATATATTTGTGGTTACTGACAAGTATTTTAATGGTGAAGTATGGGAATTGAGATTGGCCAATTTGAGTTACCCACCTCTGCTTTATGATTTTACCAGCCTCCCCATTTTTAACCATGTAACCCTTAACTCTTCAATTTGGAAAATTTTGTAAAGTACTTGTACTTGATACTCTATTCTACACGTATTGAAAGAACGTTGAATTTATTAGGAATTTGTCTTTTCTTCGTCACCAGATAAATAAAGCTATCCATTCCATTGTACCACCCAACAGCATTCATTGCTACTTATACATACGTATATCTTGGGATGCCTATCATCTGTATGCATATCGGATTTAAAATATGTATTACATTAAGAGTATATGGCAAACATGAATATACTCGGAGCATAGTCATTTTTTTATTCCCATATATGAGTAGGTATAAGATAAGTCAAAACTGCAATAATGACACACAGTGCTTCTCTTGGAGTAAAAAGACAACAATATACACTATCAAGTTCCCATTGGACCATAGACGATAAGCCTATTCAACGAGAGAACTTGAAGCACTCTTCTTCATTGTGAAGCATGGTGATTAGGTTTGAGTTCAGGGGCAGGTGAAAGCATCACCCATTTCCATCCACTTTTCTGGAGCTTGTCCGGAGCTGCCAACCAAAGCCTGTAAAACACTTTGGATTTTGCTTTTGCATTTGTGATAACGAATACGCCTAAGAACAACTTGCTTGTCCAGGCCTTCAGGGGAAGATCCAGCGATCTGAAGCTGGCTGCTCACTACTCCATTACCATCAATCATTTTTTGAGTATCGTTTCCTTCTGGGCTATTCACATATCGCTGAGCTTTGGAAACCATGAAATCCATTTTCCTGTAAGAAGAAAAAGCTTTAAAAAAAGTGATATATGAAGATAACAGGTGACAGATGGGGGCTGTAGTATTTGTAGATATTAACAATTCGGTGATGTTTGGTCATTTAGTGGTTTTGTTTTCTTCTATTATCATGGACTTTTTACGAGGTTGTGTTCCAAACCAGTGGCGAATGGAGAGAGCTACTTAATATGAGATTGGCCGACTGAAAGCAACCATGATATATACCGTGGCTGGAGGCATGGGTGAGGTTGTGAAACTGGGTGCTATGGCGGCTAACTGCTGTTGAGGATAAAGTTGGCCACGCAATGTTGATTGGTTGACACCTGACAAGTTTAGCCTTTCTTTCTATAAAACCAAAAAAGTAAGGTTAGCCTTTCTGTTTCGGGGTTAAATTTTTGGGATCAGAACCATTTCTTTTAGCTGCCTTTTGCATGGCTTATGTTGGCAACTTTTAACTGGCTGTTCATTTGGGCTTTATTTGGATCACTAGGTTGGGACAATTATAATGTATTTCGGTTTTTGATATTTTTAACTTGCAGGATTTATTTTGGAATGTATCTCAAGAGCAAATGATTATGGTTCGTGCTACGGAAGGAAATTAAATAAATTTGAAATTGATATGAAATAAATAATAAAGAAAGTAGAAAATAAAGAAATAGAATGTAAAGAAAATATGTATTTTGTCGTAATCATTTTTTGATAAAATAGGAAATGACGCGGTCGACTCGGGTTTTGAAAACGAAAAAGAAGGGAGTAGCCACCAATCTTTTTTTGATGAGGTGTGATCGGGTCACCTCGTAAAATAGTTATTTTTAATAAATGTTTGATTTATCAAAACAAAATTTTGGTTTACGAAATCCGTAAAACAAGTTCGAGTCTACATTCACGAGAGGAGGGTTAGCACCCTCGATACGCCCAAAATTAGTACCAAATTGATTGATCGATGTCCTAATATTGAAAACTTTGAAGTGATTCGAAGATATATACTTTTTATTTTCAAAAATTTGAAGGAATCGGAAGGGATGCTAAGACTCTCTTATTTTCGACGAGATAAAGTATCATGTCTAGTAAGTTAGGTCGCGACACTTTAAATTCCCGAAACTAAGCTCGCCTTTTAAAACTTGGTTTTATTTTTGAAGAGCATCTCCCGTCATCCGTCGAGCGAGAAACCAGAATCCAGTAAGTTAGGCTCGTTTTCCCAAAAATTCAAATTAGGGATATTGCCTCTATTTTAGAAGAAAAAGAAACTCATCTCGAAGTATCTAGGCGTCGAGTCCAGTAAGTTAGGGCGCGACATTTCGAATTTCTGAGATTAAGTGTTTTGTTTAAAATTTGAATTGCGATTTTTAAAAAAGATATTCCGTTGTTTAACTTAAATGAGAAAGACCGGAACCCAGTGAGTTAGGGCTCGATTTTCTCGAATTGCTAATACGGAAATATTGGTCGTTATAAAGATTGAGATGTCGAAAAATAGTGAGACGAACGATGAGAATATTGATAATAACAATAAATGAATAATAATAATATAAGCAATGGTAAAAAGAAAGTATTATGACGATAGTATATATATTGACGGTGATAAAAAATAATGATAATGATGAAAATAATAAAATGATAATAAATAAGGTAGTAATATATTAGTGGTAATAATAATGGTAATAGTAGAAGAACATAATAACAACATGCAAATGTAATAATAAAATAATAGTAAACATAATAATAATAAAAACAATGGAAATAGCAAATGGTAATAAAAATAACGATAATAATAACGTAGTAATTATAATAATAGATATATGTATGAAAATAATAATTGTAAAAGATAAATAAATTATTAAATAATAAGTAAAGAAGGGTTATGATGTTAATAAAATAACAAAGACAATAATATTAATAAAAATAATAATGGTGCATAATAGTATAGTAATAATAATAAAAATAAAATAAATAAATAAAATAATAATATAAGCGAATAAAATGCATATATAAAATATAAAAATATAATAATAGTAATACTAATAAAAATAAATAAATAACATAATATAAGCACACAAAATGTACAAATATAATAATATAATAATGGTGATACTAATATGGTAACAAAACAATAATAGAAATGACAATAATAATAGCAATAATAATAATATAATGATAAAAATACTAAATAATAATAATAATAATAATAATAATAATAATAATAATAATAAAGAATAGTAAAAGATAAGTAAATAATAGTGACTTGTAATAGTGATATTAATAATAATAATAGTAGTGATAAAAATAAAATAATAGTAAAAAATGTAAATAAATAAGTGTTAATAGAAATGAAAATAATACTAGTAGTGAAATAAAATAATAATGATAATAGTAATAATATAATAATAATATTAATAGAAATATTAAAATTAATGATAATAACAATAACAATGTAATTACAAAAAAACAAACAAGGAAGGGCTAAATCGGAATCAGAATAAAACTAAGCGGGTTAAAATAGTAATAAATTAAAATGGAAAGGGGATTAGGGACTAAATTGCAACACGCACCTAAACGTGCAAGGACCAAATGGGTGAATAACCCGGTTCCTAATGCGCAGCGTTTCGATTGACTGAGGTACGGATCAAATTAAAAAATGTGATGAAATATCAGGGCACAATTGCAAAAAAAGAAAAATGCAAAATGGGCTTGATCAAATGAAACTACAAAGGGAGGGACGTAAGAGTAAATCTCCTTTTAAGGTAGGAATGCAGATTCCTATCCCCACCGAATGCCTTTTTCATTTAATGCTTTAAAACCCACCTTTTATTACTTTATTCATTACAATTTCGCTCTAAAAAACTTTAAAACTTCTCCATCCCTTTGTAATGCCCGTGATTGAACTCCCTCCACCACCATCACACCACCACGTCAGACAAAGTGGTGACAGATCGTGAGGTGGGTCAGAGCCCCATTTTCGAGTTCGTCCGAGGGTGGAGTTCGAACCACGAGAAGAGAAGCCCTCCCACTTTTCGATCCGCTTCAAGATGGAGGAATGGCTCGATTTAGGTAAGTTTCCTTCTTTTTTTGTTATTTTATTATTGTTTGTAAAAACTTTAAAAGAAAACAAAATAGATGAAACGAAACAATATTAGATAATGAAAAAAATAAAATGAACGAGAAGAATAAAATCCACCTCTTTTCAAATCATTACCTCTTTGATTTCTCAAGTGTTCTTTTTTTTGTAAGGGAGCCCGAGCATTCGTAAGAAAAGAGAGAACCCCCTTTACATTGTTTCATATTCAGCTTTATAAAGCTGAAAATAATAAAAAAAAGAAATGAAATACATCATTTTTCCTTTTTCTTGTTGCTATTGTGTTGGATTCTTTTTGCAGGGTATGGGCGGTGGAGTAGGTGGTGGCAGCGCAAGTGGTCTTGGGCAAAGGCAAATGGCAATGATCGACATGGGCGGTGGAGGCAGAACCTTGTAGAGTTTTTTTGTTTATTTTTTATTTTTAATTTGGGCTAGGTGGGTTTAGATTGGGCTTTAATTTGGGAAATGGGCTCAGAAATTTGGGTTGGTTCAACGGGTTTTGTAATTGGGCCAGTTGGGTTTTAATTTTGGGTCTGGGTAGGTTGTATTAGGCTTGGGTTAAAATGGGCTTGTAAGCCCTGCTATTTGGGCCTTCGGATTGGGCTTCACAATTGGGTTGGTTAACCCGGCAAAATTGGCTATGATAATGCCCTCTTTGCTCATTGTCGTGTAACGGGAATAGAGCAAAGACTTTCAAGAAAGACCAATTTTGCCCGGTTTCGTCAAGTCTTGACTTCTTTGGTGCTCTTTTTCTTCAGGTAGCCTCGTTTTAGTCCACAACATCTTGTTGCTTTGATCCATTCCACCGCTACTTCAGAGAGATAGGAATCGTAGCTTCAATTTGCTCCTGCTGCGACTTCGAAGGGATGAGATTTGTTTATTTTTAATCTGCTCCTACTCCATTGGAACGTCGAGGAAATGAGAATTCAGGGAGAAGAGATTCGTAGTGTCCATCTTCTCTACTGAAACTTCAAAGAAATAAGGATTTAGCCTCATTGTTAACTCAGAGAGACGGGATTTGTAATCTCAACCTACTCCACGGGAACTTCGAGAAAATAAGAATTCAGGGAGAAGAGATTTGTAATCTCTATCTTCTCTACTGAAACTTCAAAGAAATAAGGATTTATCCTCATTGTTAACTCAGGGAGACAGGATTTGTAATCTTAACCTACTCCACGAGAACTTCGAGGAAATAAGAATTCAGGGAGAAGAGATTCGTAATCTCTATCTTCTCTACTGAAACTTCAAAGACATAAGGATGTAACCTCATTGTTAACTCAAGGAGACGGGATTTGTAATCTCAACCTACTCCACGAGAACTTCAAGGAAATAAGAATTCAGGGAGAAGAGATTCCTAATCTCCATATTCTCTACTGAAACTTCAAAGAAATAAGGATTTATCCTCATTGTTAACTCAGGGAGACGGGATTTGTAATCTCAACCTACTCCATGGGAACTTCGAGGAAATAAGAATTCAGGGAGGAGAGATTTATAATCTCCATCTTCTCCACTGAAACTTCAAAGAAATAATGATGTAACCTTATTATTAACTCAGGGAGATGGGATTTGTAATCTCAACCTACTCCACGGGAACTTTGAGGAAATAAGAATTCAGGGAGAAGAGATTTGTAATCTCCATCTTTTCTACTGAAACTTCAAAGAAATAAGGATGTAACCTCATTGTTAACTCAGGGGGACGGGATTTGTAATCTCAACCTACTCCACGGGAACTTCGAGGAAATAAGAATTCAGAGAGAAGAGATTCGTAATCTCCATCTTCTCTACTGAAACTTCAAAGAAATAAGGATTTATCCTCATTGTTAACTCAGGGAGACAGGATTTGTAATCTCAACCTACTCCACGAGAACTTCGAGGAAATAAGAATTCAGGGAGAAGAGATTCGTAATCTCTATCTTCTCTATTGAAACTTCAAAAACATAAGGATGTAACCTCATTGTTAACTCAAAGAGACGGGATTTGTAATCTCAACCTACTCCACGAGAACTTCGAGGAAATAAGAATTTAGGGAGAAGAGATTCGTAATCTCTATATTCTCTACTGAAACTTCAAAGAAATAAGGATTTATCCTCATTGTTAACTCAGGGAGACGGGATTTGTAATCTCAACCTACTCCGCAGGAACTTCGAGGAAATAAGAATTCAGGGAGGAGAGATTTGTAATCTCCATCTTCTCCACTGAAACTTCAAAGAAATAATGATGTAACCTTATTATTAACTCAGGGAGATGGGATTTGTAATCTCAACCTACTCCACGAGAACTTTGAGGAAATAAGAATTTAGGGAGAAGAGATTTGTAATCTCTATCTTTTCTACTGAAACTTCAAAGAAATAAGGATGTAACCTCATTGTTAACTCAGGGGGATGGGATTTGTAATCTCAACCTACTCCACGGGAACTTCGAGGAAATAAGAATTCAGGGAGAAGAGATTCGTAATCTCCATCTTCTCTACTGAAACTTCAAAGAAATAAGGATTTATCCTCATTGTTAACTCAGGGAGACAGGATTTGTAATCTCAACCTACTCCACAGGAACTTTGAGGAAATAATAATTCAGAACTTTCCAATTTGCTTCCTTACTATCTCAGGAAGACTTCAATCTTCAGTCTGCTCCACTACCATCTCGAGGGAACAAAATCTGAACTTTCCAATTTGCTTCCTTACTATCTTCAGAAAGACTTCAATCTCCAGTCTGCTCCATTATCATCTCTAGGGAACAAAATCTGAACTTTCCAATTTGTTTCCTTACTATCTTCAAGAAGACTTCAATCTTCAGTCTGCTCCACTACCATCTCTAGGGAACAAAATCTGAATGTCGATATTGCTACACCGTTCTTTGAGGAACCTGTCCTATAGAATTAATTTTATGTGCTTATGCTTATGCAAATGATGAGGATGCTATGATCAGAATGACTCAAAGCCTCCTAACTACATGTGTTATGGACGACACTTTCATGAATGCAGAATGTCATAAAAATGGTCTTTTTACAATGATTAAGATGCAATGATCAGAATGAATCGAATGCTCCTAACTAAATGACAATGGATGACATTTGCATGAATGCAGAATGTCATACGAATGATCCTTTATATGATGATTAGGATGCACTGGATGATATTTGCATGAATGCAGAATGTCATGAGAATGGTCTTTTTATTATGATTAGGATGCAATGATCAAAATGAGTCGAATGCTCCTAACTAAACGTGCTTTGAATGTAAAATGAAATGATCCCTTTTTAAATGCTTAGGGTCGCCATTTCTCGTAGTTCATTAAGGTTCTATCACTGATGCGTTATCATGCTTCTTTGTTCAGTTGGTATCTTAGACAGAAAATCCAAAGAAACGATCATATTATGCTCAACAAGCTCGCCCCGCTGTGATTTCAAAGTCCCTTCCACTGTACCTTCTGGGACATAAAGTTTATACCTCCCACTGCAACTTCAGGAGAATAACATTTGGTTTCTTCTATCCATCCTGTTGTAACTCCGAGGTATAGGATCAATTTGATCTGTTACACCATTCACTGGGTGTAATGACCAGATGTATATGCCTGATATTTGGATGAATGCAAAGTATCATCATTTTTCTGAAAATGATCTCCTTGTACAGATGGATTGACATTGCTCGTTATTTGTCAAGGTGGTATTACCGACAAAATGCCTTGTCTTTTTGTTCAACCGATAAAAGGTCCAAAGAGATAATCATCTTTCTCCAATATTTCCAAACCTTAAACTTGGTGAATTCTAAACAATCGTCTGCTTGTGTCATTGTATTATTCGAAGCTTCTAGAGTAATATGCTAAACTCTTTTATGAAAGTATTATTAGTCCACCAATCATTATTTCAATGCAAAATGCTTGAAAAATATCGCAACAATGGACAAGAAGGAAACTAATTGAGAGCATAGCTCGAAACAAATAAGTTAATCAAGAATAGCAAATGCATTCAAAGAAGAAATTTATTGGTAAGGTATTTTGAAACAAATAAGGTAATCAAATATAGCAAATTCAAAATGGGTAAAATGGAAACTAGGTGCCCCAAATATCGCAGCCTGAGCTTCTCTATCCAAACTTCTTGAGGACCATTTTGAGCTTAATATGTGTTTAAGGGATCTAGAGTACTTTGTCGATGCCCCAAGACATAACATACTTCTTCGAGCATAGCAAGACTCATCAGATGCCCTACTTTCGATCAAAATTTTGAGTTTGCCTTCTCGGTTTTTAACTCAAATACCCTTTGGTCTCAAAGCGCCTTTCATGGTTTTTGCCTTGGCTCTCCTTTTTTCTTTTTTTTTTTTTTCCTTTTCGTGTTTTTTCATTTTTTGTGTTTTTGTGTTTTTTTGAAAACCTTTTTATTGAATCTAAACTCACCGATTGGGGTGTCCTTGCCATCCATCTTGGTTAATACCCATTTTCCCTAGAACAGCCTTCTTTGTCAGATAAGACATTTACTTTTTTCTTTGGAGCTCTTTTGGATATGAAGGATCTTTCTTAATACTAGGTCCTCTTCCTGAAATTCTCTTGAGCGAACCTTTTTGTCATAAGCCCGTATCATCCATTTTTGGTAAATTCGACCATGCTGAATACTTTCAATCAAGCTTACTGGAGGCATTCTGCTTCATCTAATTCAATTCAAGCTTAGGGAAAAGGAATCTTATCTTCCAACAATTGTTTCCCTTTCATAAACCAATGGGAAAGATGCCCCGGTGAATGTCCTGGCCAACGTTCAAGAAACCTAGAGGGTAAATGGTAACTTCTCTATACCAACTTTTACAAGTCTCAATCATTTTTTTCAAAAATTTTTGAATTTTGAATTTTTTTGCTGCCTTTGCTGTACTGAATTGTGTCTGATCTTTGAACTAACTGTAAATCTTTGACATTGTGCAATTATGTTCCTTTCCGACATTCTTTATTGCCACACTTTTTTTTTTAGATTTGAATTTGAATTTGATGACTGCCGACTTTGTAATTTTGGCATATGAAGCGACCTTTACCTCTCAAAGGAGGTAACTAACGACCATCGATGTTGGCTAAAAGCTTTTGAGAAGACCGGCTTGATAACATCCATGCCCAACATATAGGGAATCAGTAAAGGAGGCGATAAATCCTATATTCAATTTCCTTTCTTGGTAAATCAAGAGCTTCGAACCTCATGGCCGCTGTAGAACCATTAACGTGGGTTCTTTAAACACCAATCTTAACAAAGATACCCATGTTTTAGTGGCCTACTGTGCCTTGATATGATTGTGTGAAAACATCTTTGAATTATTGAAAACAACTCAATGATGTCTCGCCTTATTTTTGTGATGAGCTAAGTATCCGCTGGCACTCCGTAAGGTAGGATCTACCATTCTTAACAAATTAGGAAATAAGTTGTAACCTCCATCATCTTCAAAATCCTTAGATCCTTCTAGACACATATCTCACTAAAAGGAGAGTCAATAGCAGTGTTGCTCATGTCATTGATATCTAGGGACCCATTATGGGTATGAAGGCAGAAAATCCAAAGAATAGATGATCCTAAGGATAATTATTCGTATGATATGGTCATGAATAAGAAATGAAAAAATGTACAGAATAAAATGTAAATGATGAAAATATTTACTTAGAAAGATGCATTTAATTGAAATAAAAATTCTAGACACAAGCCTATTTTACAAAAGGACTCTTATTGCCTCTAGGCTTAAAGCAACAAGCACGTTTTAAATATTACTCTAGATTAGCTAAAATACAAGGATCCCTTCACTGTCCCATTGTTCAAAATGCTCCTAGGTTCATACTTCTGCATTTGGCGCGTCATCTATCTTCACAATACCCATGTTAATGAATTTTTCCACCAATTTCTTGAAAGCAAGGCAATTTTCTATCGAATGCCCTGTGACCCCTGCGTGGTACTCACATTGGGCATTTGGGTTGTACCATTCTGGGTATGGAGGTTGCATTGGTTTCGTGTAATAAGGAGCTACAACATGTATATCAAATAAGTTCTGGTATAGCTTCCTATATGTCATGGGAATAGGAGTGAACTGGGGTCTTTCAATGTTAGGCTTTAAGCTGGAATCCTGCCTAGGGGGCCTTGATGGCTAGTAGTCGCCATCCTTAGCTGGCCTATTGTAATCGGCTCCGAATGGCCCTTGTCATATTTACTCGTACTACCCGCTTCCTTTTCCTTCTTCTTCGGGGCCTTCAAAGTTCGCTCTCTCCTTTCTTTTGTCTCTGCCTGAACAATCGGTTTGGCACGATCATCCTCAGGGTTAAAACATGAGCCCATCGAAAAATTCAACAAGGCCGAGGTATTAGTCTGACATTGGGGCTCGATAATGATAGGTATCCCATGTGACTGCGCATCTGGTTGAGTCGGGATATTTATCGGGGCATAAGCGATTCCTTCATCATCATCTATACTGTTGACTAGTGGGCTACTTCTTTCAAGTCTTCCGGCTAGTAATTGGGTTAACTGGCCTATCATATTCCTTTGGAATTCAAACATTTGTTTTTGCATCTCTTGTTGAATTTTGGTCAATTGCTCTTGCATCCGTATTTGTATTTTCTCTATTCTCTCCAATTTTTGTTCCATGTCTTTTAGGTTAACTGAAACAATTCACCTAATTAGGGTCTTTCTACAAATTTTAGTACATGTGATATGATGTAATGCAAATGCACGAAATGCAATGCAAATGCATGGAATGAATGCAAAAAGAAAGAGAGGCGTTGATTATGAATTCAATTCTATTAGAAGAACTTTTCTAGAAAATACGTCTCTTTACATAAAATAGATTGCATATATGACTTTGTCCTCATAGTCTGGGTGAAAACACCAATCCTTTACTTCATATCCGGACGTCATGGTCATGCCCCGTGGACTTCCTCAATAGATGCCTTTTTTAGCTCCTTGTTGCTTGGTCCAGGCCGTACCTCTTTACTTACTTACCCTCTGTGAAGTTTATAAGCTTCTTTTATGATGACTCTTGAACAATCTTTGTCGGCTTGAATCTTCGAGCAAAGTCTTGTATTCTTCTGCGGGCTATCAGTCCTCTTTCGTTGTTTACCTGGACTATGTTCAAACAACCGTATTATAATCCACTTTATCAAGTAACACATTTCCTTATGATAAACTCTTCTATTTAGCAATCGAATATGAATCAACACCTTCTTTTTAAGATGATGCGATGCAATGCAATGAAAATAAAAGAAACATGTTAGCACAGGAGAAATAAACAAAATAGAGTACCTAGCCGGGTGACCACAAGGGTTTGACGTAGTTCTACCTAAGGTGGGCTCCTAGGGTTCACTATATGCAGTTTAGTTCTATAGTTGAGGTACCCGAACCAGCAGATTCCTCGATCTTCCCATTATAGGCTCATACGGATTGAGTTTGGTTCAGGGGAATACATTTCCCTATGGCCATGCGGAAGTGAAAACTTCACGAAGACATATGTACGGATGTATCCTGAAAGCAGTCCACTAGCCCATGCGGAGGTGAAAACCTCACGAAGGCATAGCTTCTCACTCCCACTTAAAGGGTGTGACTACAACGGTCATGCAATGCAATGCCAAAGTATTTACGAGACCCCAAAATTGAAGTGCATTAAAAGAAGCATGGTTTTTTGAAACCATTTTCCAATTTTAATCAAAAGGACAAAAATCAATCAATTTATGGCCTGACTCTCGAAGTCCCAAATGAGTCGCCAAGTCGTCATAACCATTTTTGATAAATGTGAAACGACGCGTCGACTCGGGTTTTGAAAACGAAAAGAAGGAGTCGCCACCAATCTTTTTTGATGAGGTGTGATTGGGTCACCTCAGAAAACAGTTGTTTTAATAAATGTTTGATTTATCAAAACAATGATTTTGGTTTACAAAATCCAAAAAATAAGTTCGGGAGTCGGTTACGCACGAGGAAGGGTTAGCACCCTCAATATGCCCAAAATTGGTACCAAATTGATTGATCGATGTCCTAATGTTGAAAACTTTGAAGCGTTTCGAAGATAGATACTTTTTATTTTCAAAAATTTGAAGGAATCGAAAGGGATGCTAAGACTCTCTTATTTTCGACGAGATAAAGTATCATGTCCAGTAAGTTAGGTCGCGACACTTTAAATTCCCAAACTAAGCTCGCTAGGTCGCGACACTTTAAATTCCCAAAACTAAGCTCGCCTTTTAAAACTTGGTTTTATTTTTGAAGAGGATCTCCCGTCATCTGTCGAGCGAGAAACCAAAACCTAGTAAGTTAGGGCTCGTTTCCCAAAAATCCAAATTAGGGATATTGCCTCTATTTTAGAAGAAAAAGAAACTCATCTCGAAGTATCTAAGCGTCGAGTCCAGTAAGTTAGGGCGCGACATTTCGAATTTCTGAGATTAAGTGTTTTGTTTAAAATTTGAATTGCGATTTTTTAAAAAGGATATTCCGTTGTTTAACTTAAACGAGAAAGACCGAAACCCAAAGGAGTTAAGGCTCGATTTTCCGAATTGCTAATACAAAAATATTGGTCGTTATAAAGATTGAGATGTCGAAAATAGTGAGACGAGCGATGAGAATATTGATAATAACAATAAATGAATAATAATAATATAAGTGATGGTAAAAGGAAAGTATTATGACGATAGTATATATATTGACGGTGATAGAAAATAATGATAATGATGAAAATAATAAAATGATAATAAATAAGGTAGAAATATATTAGTGGTAATAATAATGGTAATAGTAGAAGAACGAATAACAACATGCAAATGTAATAATAAAATAATAGTAAACATAATAATAATAAAAAACAATGGAAATAGCAAATGGTAATAAAAATAACGATAATAATAACGTAGTAATTATAATAATAGATATATGTATGAAAATAATAATTGTAAAAGATAAATAAATTATTAAATAATAAGTAAAGAAGGGTTATGATGTTAATAAAATAACAAAGACAGTAATATTAATAAAAATAATAATGGTGCATAATAGTATAGTAATAATAATGAAAATAAAATAAATAAATAAAATAATAATATAAGCGAATAAAATGCATATATAAAATATAAAAATATAATAATAATCCTAATAAAAATAAATAAATAACATAATATAAGCACACAAAATGTACAAATATAATAATATAATAATGGTGATACTAATATGGTAACAAAACAATAATAGAAATGACAATAATAATAGCAATAATAATAATATAATGATAAAAAAACTAAATACTAAATAATAATAATAATAATAATAATAATAATAATAATAATAATAATAATAATAATAATAATAAAGAATAGTAAAAGATAAGTAAATAATAGTGACTTGTAATAGCGATATTAATAATAATAATAGTAGTGATAAAAATAAAATAATAGTAAAAATGTAAATAAATAAGTGTTAATAGAAATGAAAATAATACTAGTAGTGAAATAAAATAATAATAATAGTAATAATATAATAATATTAATAGAAATATTAAAATTAATGATAATAACAATAACAATGTAATTACAAAAAAACAAACAAGGAAGGACTAAATCAGAATTAGAATAAAACTAAGGGGGTTAAAACAGTAATAAATTAAAATAGAAAGGGGATTAGGGACTAAAATGCAACACGCGCCTAAACGTGCAAGGACCAAATGGGTGAATAACCCGGTTCCTAATGCGCAACGTTTCGCTTGACTGAGGTACGGATCAAATTAAAAAATGAGATGAAATATCCGGGCACAATTGCAAAAAAAGAAAAATGCAAAATGGGGCTTGATCAAATGACACTACAAAGGGAGGGACCAAAAGAGTAAATCTCCTTTTAAGGTAGGAATCAGATTCCTATCCCACCGATGACTTTTTCATTTAATGCTTTAAAACCCACCTTTTATTACCTTATTCATTTCAATTTCGCTCTAAAAAACTTTAAAACTTCTCCCCCCTTTTGCAATGCCCGACGATTGAACTCCCTCCACCGCCCATCACACCACCACGTCAGTCGGTGGTGACAGATCGCGAGGTGGGTAGTAGCCCGTTTTCGAGTTCGTCCGAGGGTGGAGTTCGAACCACGAGAGAAGAAGCCCCCACTTTTCGATCTGGCTTCGAAGATGGAGGAATGGCTCCAATTTAGGTAAGTTTCCTTCTTTTTTTTGTTATTTTATTATTGTTTGTAAAAACTTTTAAAAGAAAACAAAAACAAATGAAACGAAACAATATTAGATAACAGAAAAAAAAAAATGAACGAGAAGACTAAAAATCCACCTCTTTTCAAACAGTTACCTTCTTTGATTTCTCAAGTGTTCGTTTTTTTGTAAGGGAGCCGGAGCATTTGTAAGAAAAGAGAGAACCCCCTTTACATTGTTTCATATTCGGCTTTATAAAGCTGAAAATAATAAAAAAAGAATTGAAATACATCATTTTTCCTTTTTCTTGTTGCTGTTGTGTTAGATTTGCAGGGTATGGGCGGTGGAGCAGGTGGTGGCAGCGCAAGTGGTGCTGGCAGTGCAAGTGGCGACAGATTGACATGGGCGGTGGAGGCAGAAGCTTGTAGAGTTTTTTTTGTTTATTTTTTATTTTCTGATTTGGGCTAGGTGGGTTTAGATTGGGTTTTAATTTGGGAAATGGGCTTTGGGAAATTTTGCTTGGTTCAACGGGTTTTGTAATTGGGCCAGTTGGATTTTAATTTTGGGTCTAGGTAGGTTGTATTAGGCTTGGGTTAAAATGGGCTTGTAAGCCCGGGCTATTTGGGCCTTCTGGATTGGGCTTCGGCAATTGGGTTGGTTAACCCGGGCAAAATTGGGCTATGACATATTTTATTGATCAATAAAGGTATTTATAATGTTTATTCAAAGTTTATTTGTAGTTATAAGAAGTATAAATAAAATAAATAAAATTCTAATTTTAATGACTACTAGAGTTCTAAAGTACATCAAACTTATCTTAATATTGATGAATATCCACTTAATAATAAAATATTCATAACTCTCCTCCTTGTATATCCATTGGTAGATAATGTATTTCGTTAAAACTTTATTGTCTCATTAAAAAATTTATCAGGAAAACCTAATGGGACAAAACTTCGGTTAAGCAAAAAAGAGTACAATACATATTTACTCTCCTCATGACAACATCACATAATATATCATATTCTAAGTATTCAATTTTGAATGCTAGCTTTTCAAATAATTATTTGAACAATTAGCTAAACATTTATTATCATTTTTTGGAAATCATGAGTGAGGAAGACTTTTGGGGAAATATATTTTGATCTCTTCAAGAGTTCCAACAATAATCATAACAAAATTCAATCATGATCCTTCTAATAATACATATAGGTATTTTGAATCGTTTTATAATCTTCCTACAACTACTATTCACTAAGTCAAATTTATAACATATGTTCAAATCATTTCAATTTATATAAATGTTTACACAAACATATTAAACGATTTCCTAGGAATTTCTATATGATTCTAGCATTTTAAATCCTCTAAGGATTTTAATATATAAACTTCACCATATAGTGATTAATATAACATCTGTAACAACAAACACTAGATGCATGTCAAATATGTCATGAACTATTATACTAATAAAATATCTAAAGGTTATCTAAAGGTTATTGCAACCACCACAAAAGAATATCATTCAAACCAATGCAACGACTTAGCAAAAAACTTCATTTTCTTATTTTGTTTTTAGAAAATTACTCATTTGTACCCTACTGGCTTTATACCTTTAGATGTTTGGATTACTGATTTAGAAACTTTACAAATTTAATTGTACTTGATTTGCTTCTTTCCATTTTGGCCAATCTATTCTATATTTATATTTCTTGATAGATTTATTCAAGACCCTCATTTTCTTTCATTATCTTAATCATATTATTGCATGCAAAATCGTTGTCTACAACTTTTCTATTTTAGGGTTCCATATTTTCTCGTATTGACATAACTTATAGAGATCTCTTTATTTTCACTATTTCTATCTTTAATTGCACGTGTCAGAATCTCTTCTAGAGTTTTAATAATTAGTGATGTCTTAGTTCTCTTTAGAAGCACTTTCTTCACGATATGACCATCTAGATCTATTCTTTCTTTTACGAGAATTTTCATAATTGAAACTAATGGATCTACCATGTTTCAAACATGCATTATTTTCAATTTATTCCAACAGGTTGTCCAATTGAAACTTCAACATATTAGCTGGTATATAAGACTTAGTTATTCTTTATTAAGTCAACAAATACATTTGAAAATTAACTTACAATAAAGTAAATTATCTTTTGAACTTCTAGTTCAAATTACATTCTACGATGATTTAGATAATAATAATTCATTCGTAATTATTTCATCGAACTATTATTTCTCTCTCTATAATGTTGGAAAAACTATCAAATTAAAATAAACTCGTATCATAATTAAATCTCTAATTCTTTCAAAACATATAATAATACAAAGAGATTCGAATATATAATCCCAACATTCTTTGAATACCCATTTTGTGCATTGGGGTAGAGTAACTTAAATATACATCATAAATTTAAAACTTCTAAAATGGGTTGTATCGACTCTTGACTAAAAGCCAATTGTATTAGGGAGTATTAAACATAACTTATTGGCATGATATGTAAAAGTATTGATTCATGTAAAATAACATATCCTTATACACATATACAAAAAGTTTTGTTATAAAAAAAATATGTTTTAACTACTAACTAGAGACATTTAATTATTAATTCTGCTGAATCATTTTATACACATAAACATCAAACTTTGCAATATTTACTCGCACCAATAATCTAGCATACAATGATCATTGAAAGCTTGAGAAATAAACTTATTAACACTGGCAAGAATTGTCTCAATTGCATAATATGAAAGTTTTGTTCTTAAACAAGTAATTTAAAAAATGATAGGTTGTGATCCAATTTCAACTTTTGCTAGTGAGGTTTAATAAATCTTCTTTGAGAATAAGGAACACTATATAAACGAATAATCTTTAGGTTTTTTAATAACTATCCATGTAAATTCTTATCTTGTTGCATCATTATTGATCGGGATGGTCTAACCGATTATGCCAACTAATTAGTATATTTGGACTAGTAAAAATTTTGGTTTACTATGCACATGATTCAATGATACTAATGCAAACTTTTGGTTTATCATATCATATGATTTAACCATGCTAATATATACATAGTACTGGCTGGAGGAAAAGATGATAATTTTCAAATACAAAATTCTTACCTAACATAATAAATTTAATTCACTGTCTCCTTGTCCATAGTCTTAAAATGATATCCATTACAACGTATATCCTTTAAAAAAAATACTTTATTTGAGATTGACTAAAACATAATGCATTAATTATCATTTTGTTTCTTTAGATAATAATGTATTAGCTTTTCTGGAGCTTTGAATTAATTTTATACTATTAAATGTTTCATTACTACATTGAACATAGGTTAACAGTATATCATCTCTTCTAGAGCTTTACATTAATTTTGTACCACCAAAGATTGGTTTGTTTCATCACCAAACAAGAAGAATTAATGCCTTTTATCCCTAAGGATAATATGCACTATTGTATTGTCTACTATACATATGTTTCCTTCCTTTTAAGAAATATTAATTGAATAATGAGATATTCAAGTGTACAACATGTACATAACCAACAACTTTTCAAAAGTTTTCTCTCTTCTTTGAAAGATTATATTGAGAACTATTGTTGTTCTCTCATTTATCTTTATGTTTCCACTTTTTCTGGCAAGAAAAATCATTACTAATTAGATATTCAATAATCAAGTAATGAGTTCCACAATTGACAAAAAGGATCCAACTCATACTTTTAGAAAATTTGTTTTTAACAAAATACATACAATCCTAAGAAAAATAGTTATAAGATTTCATATAAAAATCAAAATAAAATCATATACTTTGTAACAACTCATTTTCAGTGATGTCGAAAGCGGTGGTTTTGGGACCCATTTTTGACGAGCTCGCTCGTATATATTATTGTTAGGGATCGACCCGATTAAGTAACGAACGAAGAAATTGAGAAATTAACACACAAATTTAACGTGAAAAACCCCACCAAAGAGGATAAAAAATTACGGACAAATATAATTTTAATATAATGATAAAAGAAAGAAGAGAACAAAAGATGAAGATAAAAAAAACTAACCCCGAAACTCGAAAACAAAAAAACCTTGAAAATGTAAACAGAAAATTCTCTAAAAGTATTATGAGTTCTAATCATTTAATGTGTGTTTTGTAAGGTTGTAAAAGAGTCTATTTATAGGCTCAATTTGTAGGTCAAATAAATTATGCTAATAAATGCTAAATATATTACACTAATAAATACTAAATTTTTTAGAAAGAAAATATATATATTTTTAACTTGACTTGCAAGCAATCTTTTATTTAATAGGAATTTGGGTCACAAAACTCTAATAATCTCCACCTTGACATAAATTCTCACAACGCCATCTTTGCCAAACCTGTCACGGGCCTATCTTGAACTATGCAGGGAATTAACTGAGTTGAATCTGTGCTTAGAAGCTAGAAGACTTCTAGCCTTCAACTTGTGTACTACCAAATAAAATCTAACGCGGGTCTGATTTTCACGAACATAGTGCCCTGACTTTTCAAAACCTGCATTCAAAAGAGAACCTATATTCAGTGAAACAGTCATACCCTTTTCCCTCCTATGACCAAGTTGCCTCCGCTCCAAACGAGTTGAATTTAACTTTGTAACGAACAAGGGATGTCCGATTTCACCGGTCACTGTAAAACCTTCCAGAATATAAAGACTGCCATTCTTTTTACCTTTTAACAAAATGAGAGCTCCACGAGACATCTTAATGTCACTCGACTCGATGTTGATTCTACAACCTTTCAAGTCTAAAGTACTCAAGGAGATTAGATTCTTTAGTAAATCAGGTACATACCTGACATCTGAGAGTGTTTTAATCGTCTCATCATGCATCCTAATTTTAACAGTACCATTATCGATTACCTTACTAGATGAATTGTTTCCCATGCGCACAACTCCACCTTCAACTGCAATGTATGTGGAGAACCATTCTTTGATGGGACACATATGGAAAGAACATCCCAAATCTAAGATCTACTTGGACATAAGCTCAGAACTATCTCTCATTGACACTAACAAGAAATCATCACCACTTTCGTCGGCCAAATTAGCACCAGCTACATGTTCCTCATTACTTTCAACAACCCTTTAATTTCACAGTTTATAACAGTCTGCTTTGACGTGACCTAACTTCTTACAATAGCGACACCTTTTGTTTCACTTCTTTTATGCTGCCAAAGTGGAAGCTTGCCTATCTACCTTGCTATCTGAACGAAACTCATTGTCGAGTATGTCTTTACTTAACAAATGGCCCTTCACATCTCTAAATGAGAGTTTGTCTGCCATAAATCAAGTACCCCTATATAATAATAACATAGCTTGATCTTTATCGTCAATCTTAACCTCAACATTCTTTAAATCAATGAAAAGAGTAATAAATTGATTAATGTGATGTTCGTAACATCCTAAGATTAGGGGTTATGCGTTCGTGCATAATTCATGAGATAGTGGGATCGAAGGAGTGAATGTGAAGACATCCTAGATGCCAAAGTGGAAGCTTGCCTATCTACCTTGCTATCTGAACGAAACTCATTGTCGAGTATGTCTTTACTTAACAAATGGCCCTTCACATCTCTAAATGAGAGTTTGTCTCTGCCATAAATCAAGTACCCCCTAAAAGACTTGTATGAAGAGGGTAAAGAGTATAATAATAACATAGCTTGATCTTTATCGTCAATCTTAACCTCAACATTCTTTAAATCAATGAAAAGAGTAATAAATTGATTAATGTGAATTCTAAGAAGCTCACATTCGTTCATGTGAAACGTAAATAGATGTTGTTTCAACACTAAATGGTTAGCCAGAGACTTAGCCACATAAAGAGTTTCTAACCTTTTCTACAAGGCAGATGAGGTTTTGTCCATCAATACCTCTTGCAACACCCTATTCGCGAGGCATAACTGGATTGCAGATAAGGCCTTTTCATCAAGCTCTTTCCATTATATCTAATCTAGATTCTCAGGTTTTTTTTTGGTAATGACTTTTTTTAGGTCGGTCTATACTAGAACCACAGATTGGAATTTGTGACACTATCGAAATTCTTAATGTCAAACCTTGTTGCTGCCATTTCTGAATGGGCTGATCTATGAAAATTGAACTAGTTCTTATGCTACTTGTTGGGGATCGACCCGATTAAGCAACGAACAAGTAAAAATAGTGGAAGAAATTGATAAATTGAACACACAAATTTAATGTGGAAAAACCCCTCCAAAGAGGATAAAACATCACGGGCAAATATAATTTTACTATAATCGTAAAAGAATAAAGAGTATAAAAAATGGAGATAAAAAAACTAAACACCAAAACCTGGAAATAATGAACCCTCAAAACGTAAACACAAAATTCTTCAAAAGTGTTATAAGTTCTAATCTTTTAATGGGTGTGATTTCTAAGGTTATAAAAGAGCCTATTTATAAGCTAAAGTCGTAGGTCAAATAAATTATGCTAATAAATGCTAAATATATTAGACTAATAATTACTAAATCTTCTACAAAAAAATATATTTTGTTTAACTTAACTTGCAAGCAATCTCTTATTTAATAGGAATTTGGGTCATACAACTCTAACAATTATTATTTAATATTTACGAGGGAAGTGTAAAGTTTAATTAAAGTTTGATTTCTTAATTTTATCAATCAAGTAGTTAATTAAGGAACAAAGACTAAATTGCAAAAGTGGTAAAAGTTAATCGCTATGAATTTTTAATTAATTGGAGGACCAATTAAGGAATTGGACCACTATATTGTGACCAAACAGTGGTGGATGTTTGGTGTTGTAACACCTCTACCCCATACCCGTCGCCGGATTAGGGTTATGTGGCATTACCAAACTCGACTCAGATCATCACAATCATACATTTATCAAACCCCAAAGAGACTTAATTCATGCTTGTACAATTCAAACCATAGAATCATCGAATATATGTTATTCAAATGTTCGTAACAAGTTTGAGTATGCACTTTTCACTTTATACATATAAAGTAAATATAAATACATTTAGTACTTCTTCAGTTATCAACTTATCATTTTACATATTATACACATATACCTATTTAAACATAAACTCTCACAGCACTCTATGGTGTATCCATTCATATATGAAAGATTCAGTCTAGGTTCGCATATAACAAAACCAACTTCATAAAATTTCCTTTTTATGAAAATAAATTAATCAAATATGTATCGAAATACATATATATATATATATATATATATAAAACTGATACAACTAGATCAAGATTGTCCATTATACGAATTTCACTTCATACCAACCCTAGTTCTTTCATTTTCATTTATAACATTTAAAACATATATTTTCAGGCATTTCTAACCCGAACATACACGCATCTTACATCAAAGACAGATTATATTATCGAACATTAACATTAAGAACTAGCCACTTTCACATGGCCTTTATACATTATCAAAATATCATTCAAAAACTTAACTAGCCTATACATGCCTTAAGAACCAAAAGTCTAAGCATTTTAGGTACCAACAAGAGTCGATAGTGTGAATGACTTCATTGACGATTCCCCTCCGAGCTCGTAGCTTGATCAAAATCTATAAAATGAATGATGAACACAATAGTAAGCTAATTTAGCTTAGTAAGTCTTAAGCATGTCATGATATACCAATTGTACATTCAAGCATTAAAAAAAACAATCAAGTAATAACGTTGAATAAATTAGCTTAACTCGAAGGTCCTCCAAAACGAATGCCTTTACCTCCCTTAACATAACGTTTATCATTTCCTTACCATTAACATCCAACTTACCAACTCAACATTTTATCCAAAATATAAAGCATCCTCTCTTTATGATCTATTCATAACACGCACATATGAAAATCAATAGGTTCACATAATTATTCGAACAAGTACAAGGCCATGTATATCTAAATCGTCTCTTTAATTACATAAACACAAGTTCGTTTAGCTTAACCATCATCACTATTTTACCTTTAAACCTCCATTTATAATCTTATCATATAATTCACATATAGATTAAATACTAGTTTCCAACTACTCATATTTTGATACACATATTTCCATAGGATCACATATATATATGTATATACAATAAGTATATACTTTACACTTAGTAATTTCACATAAAAGGAAATATATTCATACACACACATATATATATATATATATATCCATTTGACATTTCATACATTTGTATACATGGCATCAAAGTAATCCTAGTATGTCGCGTAAACATAAGCATAAGGCCAAATATATGGATCAATTTGTATGATTCATATCAATATACTTATACGATCACCTTAACCACATTATGCTTTCATATACCAATTTCCTCATGGCATAGTTTATACACAATTTGCATCTACCGATTGTATATCACATTTCCTTCATCAATTCATTCACTTATCATCATCACATATATATATGTATAATACATGAATATGAATAGCACATACCTTGTAGCCAATTAATAAATTCATTTTCAAATGCTTAGGTTCACTTGATTCATTTCATGACTTTACTAGTACATAATCTAAGCTTGGAATTTCAACTCACCAGATATAAAAACTGCTTTAGGCATTTGCTCGAATCTCACATCTTGGCATTAGACTTGCTAGGCTCAAGGTCCGTAGTTCAAACACGGCATTTAGCACTGCTAGGCAATAAGCCCAAATATATCAACGGCACTAAGCACTAGGCACGAAGCTTTGAATATGTCACCAAGACTAAGCACTCTTGAGCACGGCTTAGAATATGTCACCCAAGACTAAGCCGCTAGAGCACGAAGCGAATATGCCACGGCACTAAGCACTGCTAGGCACGAAGCCTGAATATGCCACGGCATTAAGCCTGCTAGGCACAAAGCTCGAATATGTCACTAGGCACTAAGCACGCTAGGCAACAAAGCCCGAATATGTCACCAGGCACTAAGCACGCTGAGCACAAAGCTTGAATATGTCACTAGGCACTAAGCACCTGAGCAATAAAGCCCAGTATCAATGTAGTCAATCATTCCACACACATTTCATAATTTATCACACATCCAATTCAACTAAGCTTATTCACATTGCACAAATAAAATCATTACGTCATTGTAAAACCCACAATTCATATAGAGATACTCATTCATATCATATTATTAAATTATGCATTCAACCTAATTTACTTATATTCATTCGGCTATGACATAAACATGTACTCAAATTTATCGAACATCATCATTTAATATGTTCATAAATAATTCTTCGATATATTTCAGCTTAAGAACTTACCTCAAATATCGATGGACGACGAAGACCGGCTATTCAATAACCTTCGCCTTTCCCTGATCTAAATCCATTTTTCTTTGTTCTTGATCTAAACATTTTTAAAATAAGCTTATTCAAGTACATTTCATCTCAATTTAGTCCCAAAATACATAAATGGGCAAATTACCATTTTGCCCCTATTATTTCACATTTTTACAATTTAGTCCTATTTGCTTAAAACACAAAATACACACAATTTGAATAAATACCTTAAGGGCCGAATATCTATAGCACTCATACAAATCCATACATTTCATTTCTTTCACATTTAAGTCCCTCTAAAATTTAATTTTCATAATTTAGCCCTAATTATTTAAATTTATCAAAAATTCAAGAACAAAATGTGTTCATCTAGCACCTATCTTTCATTTAACATCAATAACCATCAAAAGCTTAAAATATCATCAATGGCATATCACACAAACATTATCAATTCACAAAATTAGTACATAGGTTTAATAGTTTTGAAGCAATTATTACAAAACGTAAAATTATCAAAAATCGAGCAAGACACATACCCGATTTAAGCTTCAATAGTCTTAAATATTAAAGCTCATCCATGGCTTCTTTTTCTTCCACATTCGGCCATCCATGAAAAAGATGATCACCATATTTATTTTTGTCTTATTTTAAGATATAACATTAATTAAAATGGATTACTATTTTACCCTTTTAAAAATAATATACTTAACATATATTTTAAGGTCATTTTAGACCATTGCCGCCCACTAACTTGTAGAATGGGCTAATTGCCCTTTTAGGACTCCATATTAAAAAGTAACACCTCTACCCCATACTCGTCGCCGGATTAGGGTTATGTGGCATTACCAAACTCGACTCAGATCATCACAATTATACATTTATCAAACCCCAAAGAGACTTAATTCATGCTTGTACAATTCAAACCATAGAATCATCGAATATATGTTATTCAAATGTTAAGTAACAAGTTTGAGTATGCACTTTTCACTTTATACATATAAAGTAAATATAAATACATTTAGTACTTATTCAGGTTATCAACTTATCATTTTACATATTATACACATATACCTATTTAAACATAAACTCTCACAAGACTCTATGGTGTATCCATTCATATATGAAAGATTCAGTCTAGGTTCGCATATAACAAAACCAACTTCATAAAATTTCCTTTTATGAAAATAAATTAATCAAATATGTATGAAATACATATATATATATATATATATATATAAAGCGATCTGACTAGATCAAGATTGTCCATTATCGAATTTCACTTCATACCAACCCTAGTTCTTTCATTTTCATTTATAACATTTAAAACATATATTTTCGTGCATTTCTAACTTAGAACATACACGCATCTTACATCAAAGATGATTATATTATCGAACATTAACATTAAGAACTAGCCACTTTCGCATGGCCTTTATACATTATCAAAATATCATTCAAAAACTTAACTAGCCTATACATGCCTTAAGAACCAAAAGTCTAAGCATTTTAGGTACCAACAAGAGTCGATAGTGTGAATGACTTCATTGACGATTCCCCCCTGAGCTCGTAGCTTGATCAAAATCTATAAAACAGAATGATGAACACACGGAGTAAGCTAATTTAGCTTAGTAAGTCTTAAGCAGTCATGATATACCAATTGTACATTCAAGCATTAAAAAAAACAATCAAGTAATAACGTTGAATAAATTAGCTTAACTCGAAGGTCCTCCAAAACGAATGCCTTTACCTTACTTAACATAACGTTTATCATTTCCTTACCATTAACATCCAACTTACCAACTCAGAATTTTAACCAAAATATAAAGCATCCTCTCTTTATGATCTATTCATAGCACACACATATGAAAATCAATAGGTTCACATAATTATTCGAACAAGTAAAAGGCCATGTACATCTAAATCGTTTCTTTAATTACATAAACACAAGTTCGTTTAGCTTAACCATCATCACTATTTTACCTTTAAACCTCCATTTATAATCTCATCATATAATTCACATATAGATTAAATACTGTTTCCAACCACTCATATTTTTGATACATATTTCCATAGGATCACATATATATATGTATATACAATAAGTATATACTTTACACTTAGTAATTTCACATAAAAGGAGATATATTCATACATATATATATATATATCCATTTGACATTTCATACATTTGTATACATGGCATCAAAGTAATCCTAGTATGTCGTGTAAACATAAGCATAAGGCCAAATATACAGGATCAATTTGTATCATTCATATCAATATACTTATCGATCACCTTAACCACATTATGCTTTCATATACCAATTTCCTCATGGCATAGTTTATACACAATTTGCATCTACCGATTGTATATCACATTTCCTTCATCAATTCATTCACTTATCATCAACACATATATATATGTATAATACATGAATATGAATAGCACATACCTTGTAACGAATTAACAAATTCATTTTCAAATGCTTAGGTTCACTTGATTCATTTCATGACTTTACTAGTACACAATCTAAGCTTGGAATTTCAACTCACCGGTATAAAACACCTAGGCATTTGCGAATCTCACATCTTGGCATTAGACTTGCTAGACTCAAGGTCCATAGTTCAAACACCGGCATTTAGCACCGCTAGGCAATAAGCGAATATATCACCAGCACTAAGCACGCTGAAACACGAAGCCGAATATGTCACCTAAGCA
This sequence comes from Gossypium rotundifolium, assembly GCA_025506655.1. Taxonomy (NCBI): domain Eukaryota; kingdom Viridiplantae; phylum Streptophyta; class Magnoliopsida; order Malvales; family Malvaceae; genus Gossypium; species Gossypium rotundifolium. The sequence continues at coordinate 138,908,429 of CP106731.1, forward strand.
CCTGCTCAAGCACGGCTTAGAATATGTCACGACACTAAGCACCTAGGCACGAAGCCCGAATATGTCACCCAGGCACTAAGCACGCTAGGAACGAAACACGAATATGTCACCGGTACTAAGCACCTAGGGACGAAGCTCGAATATGTCATCCAGGCACTAAGCACCGCTAGGCAATAAAGCCGAATATGTCACCCAGACTAAGCTGCTAGGCACGAAGCTTTGAATATGTCACTTAGGCACTAAGCACCGCTAGGCAATAAAGCCCTAGTATCAATGTAGTCAATCATTCCACACACATTTCATAATTTATCAATATCCAATTCAACTAAGCTTATTCACATTGCACAAATAAAATCATTACGTCATTGTAAAACCCACAATTCATATAGAGATACTCATTCATATCACATTATTAAATTATGCATTCAACCTAATTTACTTATATAAATTAAACTATGACATAAACATGTACTCAAATTTATCGAACATCATCATTTAATATGTTCATAAATATTTCTTTGATATATTTAAACAGGACTTACCTCAAATATCGATGGACGAAAATAAGACCTACTATTCAATAACCTTCCTTTCCCATCTAAATCAGTTTTCTTTGTTCTTGATCTAAACATATTTAAAATAAGCTTATTCAAGTACATTTCATCTCAATTTAGTCCCAAAATACATAAATGGGCAAATTACCATTTTGCCCCTATTATTTCACATTTTACAATTTAGTCCTATTTGCTTAAAACACAAAATACACACAATTTGAATAAATACCTTAAGGGCGAATATCTATAGCACTCATACAAATCCATACATTTCATTTATTTTACATTTAAGTCCCTTTAAAATTTAATTTTCATAATTTAGCCTAATTATTTAAATTTATCAAAATTCAAGAACAAAATGTGTTCATCTAGCACCTATCTTTCATTTAACATCAATAACCATCAAAAGCTTAAAATATCATCAATGGCATATCACACAAACATTATCAATTCACAAAATTAGTACCGGGTTTGATAGTTTTGAAGCAGCGATTACAAAAGCGTAAAATTATCAAAACCGAGCAAGACACATACCGATTTAAGCTTCAATAGTGCTTAATATTAAAGCTCATCCATGGCTTCTTTTTCTTCCACATTCGCCATCCATGAAAAGATGATCACCATATTTATTTTTGTCTTATTTTAACATATAACATTAATTAAAATGGATTACTATTTTACCTTTTAAAAATAATATACTTAACATATATTTTAAGGTCATTTTAGACCATTGCACCCACTAACTTGTAGAATGGGCTAATTGCCCTTTAGGACTCCATATTAAAAAGCCATTATCACTTTAGCACTTTTCACTATAGTATGCAACTTTTACACTTTACGATTAAGTCCTTTTTGTCAAATTAAACACTCAAGCGATAAAATTTTCTTCTGAAACTTTCACACACATTAATTCACATATAATAAACACCAAAATAATATCTAAAAATTTTTGGACTCAGTTAGTGGTCCCAAACGATTTATTCGATTAAGGTCAAATTTGGGTACATTACAACTCTCCCCTTAGGGATTTTCGTCCCACGAAAATTTTCCATTGAACAATTTGAGATATTGTTATCTTATTGAATCTTGAGTTTGCCATTTCTTATTTCTCAACTCCTTTATTTCACGGCTAAGATATGGATCACTCTCTTCATATGTCATATTAGATCGGATCTACTGTTTGGATGGGGCAATCACACGTGATTTGGATCGAATCGATATTTACTGAAATATTGAAACATGAAATACTTTGTCGTCGATCTCAAATTCTATATCTTTTCGTTTCAAGTCTATAAAGGACTTTGACGATCAAATGTTGCTTTCAAACAATCTCGATCAATTTCACTTCACATTACGTATCCTTTATCAAATCAACCCTGTAACTTATTCTCACCGAGTTCAGGTCTAATCTGAGGTATACGATTTTTACGTCCGTACAAATCTTCATACGGTGCCATTTGATATTCATCCGAAAACCACTATTATATAAAATTTTTAATCAATGGTGAATCTGCTCCCATGAGCCTTAAAACTCTAATATGCGGCACCTTAGTATATCTGTAGTTTATTATCAAATTTTAGTACTTCCCGAGCTTTATATATATCGATTGTAAAATACATCATGATCCCGTTCGGACAATCATCAAAATTTTGCTCTCAATTCCTCTATTACAAAACTATCATAAGACAAGTCAATTCAACAAAACTATCATAAGAGCATTCAAAGCACGTAATGCAACGATGATTTTCTATTCGGACCATTAGTCACAACATTTGTTTTACCGAATGATAATCTAACAATAGCTCATACTTTTCAATATCTCAAGCCATCTTCTCTGATTCAGGTTCAAATCTTTTTGAGTCATCAATTATTTTAAACTTTATGATCTAAATAGACATGACATTTCTCCCCGAACAAGTAATAACGTCAAATCTTTATCGCGAATATAATAGCTACTAGTTCCAAATCACATGTCGGGTAATTTCTTTCATGCGGCTTCAATTGTCTCGAAGCGTAGGCTACGACTTTGCCTTATTGCATCAAAACAAAGTCCATAAAGAAGCATCACTAAAAACAACAAATTCTTTACCCGATTCAGGCTAAACTAACACTGGAGCTTCAATCAAAAGGGCTTTCAACTGATCGAAACTTTTCTAACACTTTTCTGACCATTCAAACCTGACATCTTTCCAAAGCGGTCTAATCAGCGAGTAACTATCATCGATCTAATCGATTCCAAAAGTGACACAATATGTCCCGTAAGACTAACCCGTACAATCGAATTCACATTCTCGAATATCATATATATATATATAATTGTTCTTCTCTCAAAGTTTGCAAGAAAATTCTCAATGTTCAAGATGCTCCTTTTCATCAAGTGAATAAATAAAGGGATCATCCACAATTTCCACAACAGCTCAATAATAGATTTAACTTCACGAATCAGAGGCAAACCCAGTAACTCTTGAAACATATCGAAAACTCACCAACAATAGGCATTGATTAAATTTTCTTCCCGATACTTTCAAATCAATCACGTAGGCAAAATATGCCTCATAACCTCTTTTTTTTTTTCATATAATTCCGAGATTTCAAAAGCAGATATTACAAAGAAATCAATCTACTCAAACCATTGGACTCAATTCGTACTTTCTTATCTTTCAGACATCTCAAATTTATAATTTTTCTTTTGCGATTCACAACAGCATCATGCATAACAACCAATCCCTTCCCAAAATAATAATATTGAACTCATCAAATGGTAAAAGCATCAAATCGTTGGAAAGCAGATATCTCAAACATTAATGGACAATTCTTGCATACTTTATCAACCATGACACTTTTATCTAGGGTTCAATACTTTTATAGCAAACTCGAAAGATTCTGCAGTCAAAGTCTTCTTGAATACTAAATTCATGCATACATACGGATATGTAGAACCAAGGTTTATCAAAACAATCACGAAGTATCATAAAGAGTAAATGTACCGGTTATGACATCGGTGATGAGGCATCCTCTAGAACTCGAATAGCATACACTCGACCGCACTGCTTCAAATATGTTATATGGTACACTTTAAACATTGATCCGAATATAAGATAGCTCGTTGAACACACAAATAGTATTGTTAAACCACAACTCATTTCGCTCGCATCATTATCATCATCATTAGTTTCAAATTCTTCACTGTGTTTCTCAATTTTATCTACAGGAGGCCTGCCAAATCTTATCGGATCCACTATCGAAGGTACCATAGGTATCGTAGATGGATTATTCGGGGTGGAGTTTGTTGCACAGTCGGGTTAGTCCAGATATATTGAGTAAACCATCCGTTTATCATCTGGTAGAAGGCTTACTTAGCCTTCCCCCTCATGACTACTCGAGATAGGTCGAGAGTCTATCAATACCGACCTATATCTGGAATCAGCGCCACGCTCTCAACATCATCACTACTGGCTCCATCGGGATCCATTTACAATATAAAATCACAATTCAGATGTCAGAAGTCACCACACTATCGTATTGTAATTTAAGGCATGTATAGCTAGACCCACACGTGCTACGGTAGTCCTAGAATCGACTAAACCATAAGCTCTGATACCAATCAAATGTAACACCTCTACCCCATACCCATTGCCGAATTAGGGTTATGTGGCATTACCAAACTCGACTCAGATTATCACAATCATACATTTATCAAACCCCAAAGAGACTTAATTCATGCTTGTACAATTCAAACCATAGAATCATCGAATATATGTTGTTCAAATGTTTGTAACAAGTTTGAGTATGCACTTTTCACTTTATACATATAAAGTAAATATAAATACATTTAGTACTTATCCAGTTATCAACTTATCATTTTACATATTATACACATATACCTATTTAAACATAAACTCTCACAGCACTCTATGGTGTATCCATTCATATATGAAAGATTCAGTCTAGGTTTGCATATAACAAAACCAACTTCATAAAATTTCCTTTTATGAAAATAAATTAATCAAATATGTATCAAATATATACATATACATATATATATATATATATATATATATATATATATATATATATAAAGCTGATACAACTAGATCAAGATTGTCCATTATACTAATTTCACTTCATACCAACCCTAGTTCTTTCATTTTCATTTATAACATTTAAAACATATATTTTCAGGCATTTCTAACCCGAACATACACGTATCTCACATCAATATATTATCGAACATTAACATTAAGAACTAGCCACTTTCGCATGGCCTTTATACATTATCAAATATCATTCAAAAACTTAACTAGCCTATACATGCCTTAAGAACCAAAAGTCTAAGCATTTTAGGTACCAACAAGAGTCGATAGTGTGAATGACTTCATTGACGATTCTCCCCCGAGCTCGTAGCTTGATCAAAATCTATAAAACAGAATGATGAACACATGGAGTAAGCTAATTTAGCTTAGTAAGTCTTAAGCAGTCATGATATACCAATTGTACATTCAAGCATTAAAAAAAAAAACAATCAAGTAATAACATTGAATAAATTAGCTTAACTCGAAGGTCCTCCAAAATGAATGCCTTTACCTCACTTAACATAACGTTTATCATTTCCTTACCATTAACATCCAACTTACCAACTCAGCATTTTAACCAAAATATAAAGCATCCTATCTTTATGATCTATTCATAACACGCACATATGAAAATCAATAGGTTCACATAATTATTCGAACAAGTAAAAGGCCATGTACATCTAAATCGTCTCTTTAATTACATAAACACAAGTTCGTTTAGCTTAACCACCATCACTATTTTACCTTTAAACCTCCATTTATAATCTCATCATATAATTCACATATAGATTAAATACTGTTTCAACTACTCATATTTTCGATACACATATTTCTATAGGATCACATATATATATGTATATCCAATAAGTATATACTTTACACTTAGTAATTTCACATAAAAGGAGATATATTCATACACATATATATATACATTTGACATTTCATACATTTGTATACATGGCATCAAAGTAATCCTAGTATGTCGCGTAAACATAAGCATAAGGCCAAATATACAGGATCAATTTATATCATTCATATCAATATACTTATACGATCACCTTAACCACATTATGCTTTCATATACCATTTTCCTCATGGCATAGTTTATACACAATTTGCATCTACCGATTGTATATCACATTTCCTTCATCAATTCATTCACTTATCATCATCACATATATATATGTATAATACATGAATATGAATAGCACATACCTTGTAGCCGAATTAACAAATTCATTTTCAAATGCTTAGGTTCACTTGATTCATTTCATGACTTTATTAGTACACAATCTAAGCTTGGAATTTCAACTCACCGGTATAAAAACCTCGCTAGGCATTTGCCCAATCTCACATCTTGGCATTAGACTTGCTAGACTCAAGGTCCAGTAGTTCAAACACCAGCATTTAGCACGCTAGGCAATAAGCCGAATATATCACCGCCACTAAGCACCTGCTAGGCACGAAGCTTCGAATATGTCACCTGACTAAGCCTCGCTTAGGCAAAGCTTAATATGTCACTAAAGCACGCTAGGCACGAAGCCCGAATATGTCACCGGCACTAAGCACCTAAGCACGAAGGCTTTGAATATGTCACCGGCACTAAGCACGCTAGGCACGAAGCTCGAATATGTCATCGACACTAAGCACCTGCTAGGCAATAAAGCCGAATATGTCACTAGGCACTAAGCTGCTAGCAGCACAAGCTTAGAATATGTCACCTAGACTAAGCACGCTAGGCAATAAAGCCCGAGTATCAATGTAGTCAATCATTCCACACACATTTCATAATTTATCACATATCCAATTCAACTAAGCTTATTCACATTGCAAAATAAAATCATTACGTCATTGTAAAACCCACAATTCATATAGAGAGACTCATTCATATCACATTATTAAATTATGCATTCAACCTAATTTACTTATATACATTCGGCTATGACATAAACATGTACTCAAATTTATCGAACATCATCATTTAATATGTTCATAAATAATTCTTTGATATATTTCAACAAGGACTTACCTCAAATATCGATGGACTGACGAAGACCATTATTCAATAACCTTCGCCTTTCCCCGATCTAAATCTGTTTTTCTTTGTTCTTGATCTAAACATATTTAAAATAAGCTTATTCAAGTACATTTCATCTCAATTTAGTCCCAAAATACATAAATGGGCAAATTACCATTTTGCCCCTATTATTTCACATTTTTACAATTTAGTCCTATTTGCTTAAAACACAAAATACACACAATTTGAATAAATACCTTAAGGGCCGAATATCTATAGCACTCATACAAATCCATACATTTCATTTATTTCACATTTAAGTCCCTTTAAAATTTAATTTTCACAATTTAGCCCTAATTATTTAAATTTATCAAAAATTCAAGAACAAAATGTGTTCATCTAGCACCTATCTTTCATTTAACATCAATAACCATCAAAAAGCTTAAAATATCATCAATGGCATATCACACAAACATTATCAATTCACAAAATTAGAACATGGGTTTGATAGTTTTCAAGCAACGATTACAAAAGCGTAAAATTATCAAAACCGAGCAAGACACATACCCGATTTAAGCTTCAATAGTGCCGAATATTAAAGCTCATCCATGGATTCTTTTTCTTCCACATTCGGCCATCCATGAAAAAGATGATCACCATCTTTATTTTTGTCTTATTTTAACATATAACATTAATTAAAATGGATTACTATTTTACCCTTTTAAAAATAATATACTTAACATATATTTTAAGGTCATTTTAGACCATTGCCGCCCACTAACTTGTAGAATGGGCTAATTGCCCTTTTAGGACTCCATATTAAAAAGCCATTATCACTTTAGCACTTTTCACTATAGTATGAAACTTTTACACTTTACACGATTAAGTCCTTTTTGTCAAATTAAACACTCAATCGATAAAATTTTCTTACGAAACTTTCACACACATTAATTCACATATAATAAACACCAAAAATAATATCTAAAAATTTTTCGGACTCAGATTTGTGGTCCCGAAACCACCGTTTCGATTAGGGTCAAATTTGGGCTGTTACAGGTGTAATCTACTAAATGTGTTAATTAGGCTTAGTATAATCTTAATTAAGATTAATTAGATAAATTATTGATGTGTCTCTAACTAACTATGATCAAAATAAAGGTAAGCACACCTATCGTTCAATAGTATAGTTATGGTAAGACCGGTAATATCGTATCCATAAGGACCAAGAGTACTAGTAATTACTATCTTTTTATTACCTAGCCTAATAATTGGAGTGATTTCTTTTAAACTAAAAATTAATTAAAAACACAACGGAGAATGAATTTGGATAATACTTTAGACAACTTTATGAGATAAGCAATACCTAAGGAAAAATCCACCTAGACTTCACTTATTACTTTTGATTCATATGATTTATTCACTTGACTTAATCCGTAGAAATCCCTGATTTATGTTAATATCTCTTTCAAGACTAAAACAACTAACTCTAGGTTGATTAATTGAAATTTCTTTCCAATTAAAACCCTATTGTCGCATTAACTCGATCTATGGATTCCTTATTAGATTTGACTCTAATCCGACAGATTTTCATCGCCCTATTTCTAGGGTTGCAATCAACTCCGCTTAATTGTGTTGATCTACTCTTAAATAGGGACTTTTGCTCCACTAAATAAACACATTTGACTTGGATTAATAACCTGAATTATCAAAATAAGAATAAGAACCTACAATTAAGAATAAGAATAAGTATTTATCTTATAAATCAAATAATAATAAGATCCGTCTTAGGTTTCATCCCCTTAAGTATCTAAGGGATTTAGTTCATACTAATGGGGGGAAACATCTTAAAATAAGGAAAACAACAAAACATAAGAAAACCCAAAAACTTTTAAAGAACTTGATGGGAGATCTTCACCTTAATGGGGATCCTTCTTCTGAGCTGCTCTCGACAGCTGTCTTCGAGTACTTTCTGCCTTCTATTCAGCGTCCTCTTTTAGGTTGCCCTCTAGGGTGTTTATATAGGCTTTGGAACACCTCTTTTGGCCCAAAATGCCTTATTCTGAATGGAATTAAACTTTGATACAACAGGGACACGCCTGTGTGACACGCTTGTGCTCGATTCCTTGGACCGTGCTTGCTTCTGCTCACATCACACGGCTGTGTGATCTACTCGTGTACGTTGATCCAGGCCGTGTTTGATCCTACTTGCATCACACGACCGTGTTTGATAGCCCAGGCCATGTTGATTCCTAAGGTAGGCCCATTTTATCCCATTTTGGCCCGTTTCTCGTTCTTTTTGACTCCCTAAGCTCTCCTAAGTGTAAAACATGAAATTAAGGGATTAGGAGCATCGAATTCATCAAATCTAATGAAAATTCATCCAAAAATAAGCCAAGCATGGGGTTAAAATATGTATAAATTGAGGTTTATCAAACATCCCCACACTTAAGCCTTTGCTTGTCCTCAAGCAAAATCCTCAACTCACAATTAAAATTAACTTCATCAAATCATAATTTTCATCAATAATGTCTCATCATAATTCATAAATAATTCATACATGGATAATTTAACTTAAAGAGTCCTAAAGATTCAAACAATCTAAGTCACAAATTTTTGTAGCACGAAAACATAGGTGTTTCCCCTTATCTAAATAATTACCCTTGATCCAAAATCAACAGAATTGGCATCTTCACTAAGGATTCACTCAAATCACTCAAAGTGTTTAAGGTTCAAGATAAAGCACTCAAAAGTCAAACATGAAGAGTTATTACCATAGGCTTACATGAAAATCAAATCTCCACCATTATAAAATGAGATGATACGCAAATCAAAAGGTCTTTTAAAAGGGTTGTAATGGGGCTTAGGTTAAATGTGTGGATAAAGGCTGAATTAAAGAGTTAAAAATTGAGATTGAATTGTAAAATTACCTAACTAGAATAATAGACTAATACTAAATAATTACATCAATTGAGAACTTATCATAATAACACGAGCTTCTTCTAAAGATGTGAATTTAACCTTTTTAAGCTCAAATAAAATAGAACTAATAATGAATGAAATTTGTTTATTTATTTTTTCTTTGTTTTTTAAGAAAAAGAACAAGTTCACTATAAAAGATGAATTTAACAACTCGAATAAAGAAAATAGATAGACAACTGATCAAATCAAATCTCGACAAAAGGGAAGTCAATAAAGTAGGGGAAGTAAAAATTTGGGTTTGGGTTAATATTAATGGGTGTGTCAAGAAATTGTTTATTAGGATTCAAAGGGGTTCACTAGGGGTTAATTATAAAGGTAGGCTTTTTGTAGAGTGAGTGGGTTAAATCCTAGGTGCCTTTATCATCTCAGTATATCAAATCAAAAGTGTGGTCTCGACATGCATAATCGAAGCAAGTTCTAGAATAAAAAATCAATGTTGACACACTCATAATCAATAGAGTGAGCATGAAAAAAAATGTATGCTCTTAAAGGCTCAAAGTCTTACAAAAAATTATGGTTTTTGATGTCAACCTTACAAATTTCAAACTTCAAAGTAATATCTAAATTTAGGGAAACAACTTAATAAAATTTTTAGTTTTGAAAATAGACTTATCATTCTTGATTCTCTAATAACTTAAAGTTTAAACCATCAATACACAATTATCTATGAATTACTCCAAAACATATCAATGAAATTCATAAATCAAAAGAAGTTTCATTCTAATAGTAATATGAGAAAATTACTTAAGAACAAGACATAATTCAGGGACAGTATTGTTGACACCTCCCCACACTTAAGATGTACATTGTCCTCAATGTACAAACATAGATAAGGTCAATATTATAAGAAAATCATGAGATAGGGAGAGAAGCGAAACTTCCTAAATTTTTGGATGGAGTCAAAGAAAGGAAACGGTGAAAAGTTGGGCAGAGGAGGTGGATACTCCGGTGGTGGTGTGGTCATTCCTTAATAGCCCCTTGAACCTAAATTAAAGAAATCAAAATGTAATAATATAAATTAGAGACAAGAAAGATAAAGAAAGAGAATTTAAGAATGAAAATAAAAGAAAAAGAAAAAAATAAATGGATTCAAGGGTCCTTGTCTTGTCGAGTGAATAAAGCGGCCGACATGAACTTATGTAGAGTGGTCACACATGAGGAGACCGTGCTAAGATCTGTTCGCTTTTTTGACTTGGGGATGGGGGCCTTAGCCTTGCCTCTAGTATTAGTCATTGTAAATGGTGATAAGGATGGTGGTTGGTGTGGTGGCGGTGTAAAGAAAGAATGAAGGAAAGGAAAGTGAAGGGAAAAAGATAATGGACAAAGAAAGGGGTGTGGTGTTTAGGGTTTGGGAGAAGAAGAATTGGGGAAGAAAGTGAGAAGAAGAGAGTTTAAATAGAAATCAAGGCACCTGGTTGCTGCCCATGCCCGTGTTCCCTGGGCATATTAGGTCACATGGCCGTGTCGCACGGCCGTGTGATGCCTCGTTCGTTTCTCCCACGCTAGTGTAGAAGTTTCCACGCCTATGTTGCGTGATCAGTATCGGCCATGGCCTACAAGAACAGACGTGTCACACGCCCGTGTAGATTCTTCAGTTTCAACCATGGTCTAGGAACATGGGCATGTCGCACACCCGTGTTACTTTCTCAGTGTCAACCACGGTCAAATCGCATGGCCGTGGCATTTTATCGCAGCCCGTATTTTGGGGAAATTTTTGTCCTTGGTTCACACGGTCTCCGCCACACCCATGTACCTACCCTTGGTGTCCACACGGCCACGACCACCCCGTGTGCAAGGCTGTAACATCCCAGAATTGGGCCTAGTAGGATTGGGCCCATTGGGCCTTGGGCATAAGAGTGTTTAAAATTTTTGAGAACAAAAGAATGAGATTAATTCAAGTTGGACTTATTAAGAAAGTAATTTTGGAAAGTTACGAGGTTTCTATGAAGTTTCGGGTTCAAGTTGGGCCTTAATAAAATTTTGTGTTTAAGCCTATTAAGGAGACATAGTAAGTGATCTTAAGGCATATGGGCATAAATGGGTAAATGGTTAGCATAAATGAGCAATTAGTAAAGAGGTTATGGCATCAAGTGAAGGACTTTAAGGGAAGAGGTTCAAATCCCATAATATGCAAATTTTGACTTTTATTTTGCATGCTCTCCCTAAGTGTCGGCCAAGGTGTATATGGCAAGGTGTACTTCTTTATTTTTTTTGTAAGGTGGCTAAAGGAAATAAGGAAAGGTTGAGGTTGGGGAAAGGAATCAAAAGAAATAGGTAAGTAAGGGGGACAAGAGGCTTATTTCATGGATAGTGTTTTGGAAAGTTTGGGTGGCCAAACTTTTATCCTAGAGGGGATGAATGTGGATGGTTTTGGGGGTAGATAGGTAGCTGAAAATTTACTTTGGCATTTGATAAAGCCTTGGTATTGTTTTGGCCAAAAATCCTATTGCAACTTTTGTGTCATCTTCTCCCAATTTGCTATTTTCCTTGCCGAATCCTCCTAGCACAATTGCGCATTTTCCTCCACTTTTGTTTGGCCAAAACCTTCATCCTTTGTTCATCTTTCCTGGATAGTCAAACAACCTATCACCCATCCAACCTTCCATCCTTTCTTCTAATCATTCCTCTAATCTTTTCTCTTCTCTAAACCAACACCACCATTAAATCACATAGTCTTGTTTGATTTTTCCCTATAGCCGAATATCAACATATATTTTCCTCTAAGACCGAATCTTCATCTCTTCTTTATCGTTCTTCTTATCCTTATTAACATTCACTCCTTTGATCAATCGTGTTCTAAGTGGGAAGGCCGAATCTATCACATTTGATTCGCTCGTAGCCATAAGTACAATCGGTAAGTAGTAGTTCTCCCTTTGTCAATAACTTTGTTTCATTCGAGTTCTTCACTAATAATCGTGTGTTCTTCTTTCTCTCCCTCGTTGGGTCTGAGTTACATTCTTTTCTATGATATGGCCATCATTGGGCTTAGGACTTTCAACATGGTGAAGGAGCACAAGTGATTTGTATTAACCAAATCGTTATCGTCGACTCGTCAAACAAGTGGGGACTAGATTTCAGTAGCTAAAGGGTAGGATTGATTCTTGGTGCATTGAGGGAGATCACATTCGTGGTAAGTGGGGTTAGCCTAATAAAGTGTTTCTAGTTACGATATCAAAGTTGAGACTAACCTTTTATCAACCATCGTTATAGGTGTTGAAATCGGTAGAAAGCACGACTCGTAATCAAGGTGTGTAATCCCGTATTTTCCGAATACATGTTTGAAATGGTGTGTGATCTCACAGTTCTCTGGAATTTTGCATGAATGTTCTGTGATTCGCTGAAATACTGAAGAAAACCAAAAATCGGCATCCGTAATCACTCGAGCGTGCGTATGATCGTAGTGATAATTATATTTTGTAATAAAACAGTTTTGGTTAGAAACAGTGATGTGTTTTTGAAAAATCACGAAAAATAGGAGAAAGGGAATTATGAAGTAAATGAGATATCAAATAAAATCTTACTGTGTCTATTTTGATAAGGAAGAAACAGAGAAGGAAAAGGAATTTTATATTCTGAGATATGTTAATTTTAGTGAGCCTGGTTCTGAATGATTTCGTGGTTCCCTGATCTGTCTTGGTAAAATCATATAAAATTGTAAAAAGTGAATTATGGGATATAATTTATATGTATGGATTCCTTAGTGAGCCTATTTTCAATAGAAACAAGTGGGAGTAGTATATGAAAACCGTATAGTGAGATATTTGAAATTAAGGAAGGAGAGGTCAGAATCACTAGACAGTAAAACAAGGGAAACTTTAAGGAATAAACTGGACCAAATAGTTAAGCCAAAAATTTTGGAAAAATTTTAGTAAGAAGATACATGAGTCTAGTTTTAAGAAATATTTACGGATTTAGATTTTGAGATTTTTAACTCAAGTTATAGTCAATTTAGTTAGTACGACGCAGATGGACAACTTAAATTTTTATGCCCAAATTAGTAGTTAAGTCTGGATTTTGAAATTACCGAATTACCCTTAGTGGGTAAATTACCGAATTACGAAAAGGCCCTTAATGGGCCAAACCGATATATGATTATTTGGGCCGATTGATAATTTTTTATATGGGCCGACTGATAATTTGCTATATGGGCCGATTGATATTTTGCTATATGGGCCATTTGATAATTTGATATATGGGCCAATATGATAATTTGTTATATGGGCCGATGTTATAATTTGATATATGGGCCGAATTGATATGTGATAAATGGGCCTTAGTATTGGAAATAAATTTTGAATTTTAATTATTGTTGTTATACTATAAAGATTTTGATTTGATATGTATGATGCATATACATGATTTTGCATGGGATGGGAAAATATGATGAAGAGAAGTTCTGGTGGCTCTGGCACAAAATTTGGTGACTCTGTCACAATCTGTCTGGTAGCTCTGCTACATAAATCTGGTGGCTCTGCCACAAATCTGAAAAATGGCAATGCCATGTAAATTCTGTTAATCTGGTGGCTTGTCCACAAATTTGATATAAATGGCTTAATGCCTACATTTGGTGTGTTGGCGGGGTGGGTGACTAAAGCACCCCACAGGTGTGTTGGTTGGTACGGGTGGTGTGTAGTGGATGGAAAACTAGGTTTGGTTGGGACTTGCATATCATATGCATATTATATATGATAGCTTTATATTATTGTAAATGGGCTTGGCCCAAATAATTGCTTAATGAGATTTTGGCCCAGTGGATAATGGTAAATGGGTTACACACTGAGCTCTTGTAACTTACCCCCTTCTCTTAACCCTTGTAGGTAATGCTTAGTGATGAGGACTTGGGGCCATGGATGACTCGGTGGAGGCCATACTTCAGTAATGGTGTTATTAAACTTTAGATTTTTATTTCCGTTTACTTTACTTCTTTTGATATTTTGGGTTTTTTAAAGTTGTAATAAGGCCTCTGGACTATTTTTATTTTGCTTTATCTTTGGGATGTTGTTATTATTACCAATAATTGTTTAAAAGGAATTTTTCTAAAAATATAAATAATGGTTTTCAAAATTGATTAATAATTGGATTTTATAGTAAACGTTTACAAATAATTTTAACTCGGATACTTTTCAAATTATCAACGATATTTTTTTAAAGTCATGGTTTTATAAGATTATTAGTTCAAATTATCAACTTATCAATCAACCTTCGAGGTTAGTAATGTTTTATCAAATATTTTAAATCAAACTTGTTTTCTTGTTTTTAACAAATCAAAACCTATTTTAGAATGAATAAAAAGGATTTAATATGTTTTCTCATTTGACATGTTTTCTTTATACGTTTTCGAAAAATTCTTCTTTGTGACACGCCGGATTTGGGCCTAACTTCTAGGCGGGTTTGGGGTGTTACAAAGGTCGTGTGGTAGGGAAGCCTGTGCTTTATTAATTTGATTAGTTTTTAGTTAGGTGCTAAAAATAAAAAATATGAAAATTAATAGGGTTAGTGCTCGGGTTGCCTCCCGAAAAGTGCTCGTTTAAAGTCTTAAGCTAGACTTACCTTTCATTCACATAACCATGGTGGTTTGAGGAGTTGAAACTCCTCATTCTTGCTATCAATTGTATTAAAATACAGTTTTAGACGAGTACGATTTACCTTGAAGGTGCCAAATTGAGAATGTGTTACCTCGACTGTACCGTATGGGAAAGTATTAAGTACCGTGAAAGGAGTTATTCCATTAGGTTCAGAAGTGGGAACACAAGGATCTGTATTATCCATTAGAACTCGGTCTCCAACCTTAAAGTAGTGTGCTTCATCTTTAAGTTTGTTATGGAGTTTCCTCGGTTTTGTTTCGTGTGTTCTTGATTTCTCCTTGACATATGTCTTCCACTCGTCTAGTTCATCGATCTAAAGCCTTCGCTCCTTATGAGTTATTTCTTTGTTGGCATGAGGTCTAGGATATGACTCAGTTGTGTAATTTCGTGGTGCTTCTTGAAAAGAGGGTTGAACCAAATGGTTATTAATAGAATTTATGTTCTCACCTTTATTACTTGATGTCCTAGCTGAGTCAAGAGCCTGGAGAGTGACCGTTCGGTCACCTACATGAAGTGTGGGTTCACTGTCTGAATATCAATTCTAGTTTTAGTAGTTGCTAAAAAGGGTCTTCCTAAAATTAAAGGAATATTATTGTCCTCATCCATGTTTAAAACAAAAAGTCTACTGGGAATATGAATTTATCAATTTTTACTTGTACATCTTTGATTATACCCCTAAGAACTCTAATAGTTTTATCAGCCAACTGAACGCTCATCCTAGTTTGTTTGGGTTTCCCTAGACCTAGCTATTTAAACATTTTATAGGGCATAACATTTATGCTTGCCCCTAAATCTGCTAAAGCATTATTAACAGATAAACCACCAATTAAGCAAGGAATCGTAAAACTCCTTGGATCTTTTAACTTTTGTGGTAGTCTATTTTGTAAATTACTGAGCACACTGCATTTAGCTCCACGTGCGATGCCTTGTCTAACTTTCGTTTGTTTGTCAAAAGCTTTTTTAAAATTTTTTTGAATTGGGCATCTGTGAAAGAGCTTCAATAAATGGTAAGTTAATATGTAATTTTTTAAGAGTTTAAGAAATTTACTGAATTGTTCATTTGTGCAGTCTTTCTTTGTCGCATTGGGATATGGCACACGAGGTCGGTATTCAGTACTTACCAGTTTTGGTTTTTCATGGCTTATCTCAACCTTACCTTCTTCTACAACATTCTCTTGCCTCAATTTTGGTTCATTTAACCCTTTACTATTGAGCAATAATGGCATGAATTTGCTCCTTTAGTTAGTTTCGGTGTTGCTTTCGAGATCGAGATCGACAGCAAGTCATCCTATTTGGTTCTCGAGCCCTTGAATCGATGCTTGCTGATTTTTGAGTGCTGTTTTGATGTTTTGGAAATGGGTTTCTGACACCGCGATGAATTTTGTTAGCATCTCCTCAAGGTTCGACTTTTTCTCTTGTAGGTAGGGTTGCTGTTAAAAGCCTGGAGGGGGTTGTTGTCTCTAATTCCTTGGCCACCCCATGAGAAGTTTGGGTGGTTCCTCCAACCTATATTGTAAGTGTTACTATAAGGGTTATTTTGAGGTCTAGAATTGTTACCCATATAGTTCATTTGTTCGATTTCTATGCCACTGTTGTAGGGTGGGTATTCTGTATTGTTCATCCCTAATCTATTTGTATCGTACTGCATCACTAGATGTACCTTCGAAGAACCATACAAGCCATCAATCTTTTTATTTAATAGTTCTACCTGGTTTGATAGCATGGTCATTGCATCGAGGTCGAAAACACTGGCGGCTTTTGTTGACTTTGTCCTCATAACTTGCCACTGATAGTTATTTAGTGCCATCTCCTATATAAACTCATAAGCCGCTTTAGGGGTCTTGTTATTTAGGGTTCCACCGGTGACTGAATCAATTAATGCCTAGTAGAGGGGTTCATACCATTGTAAAAGGTTTGAACCTGCAGCCACAAAGGTAACCCATGGTGAGGGCACATTCTTAGTAAATCCTTGTATCTTTCCCATGCATCATAAAGTGTCTCTAAATCCATCTGCACAAAAAAGAGATATCATTCCTCAACTTAGCCGTTTTAGCCGAAGGAAAATATTTAAGTAAAATTTTTTCGGTCATTTGGTCCCATATAGTGATTGATCCTCGTGGTAACGAGTTCAACCACTGTTTAGCTTTGTTTCTCAATGAGAAGGGAAACAACCGAAAACGAATGGCATCATCAGAAACACCATTAATCTTGAAAGTTTCGCAGAATTTCAGAAAATTTTCCAAGTGATTGTTTGGATCATCATCCTGCAAACCATCAAATTGAACAAATTGCTGAATCATTTGTATAGTGTTAGGTTTCAGTTCAAAATTATTTGCAGCAATAGTAGATCTAACAATATTTGATTCGGTTCCTGTTAAATTAGGTTTAGGATAATCATACATAGTACGAGGAGCAGGATTTTGATTCACCGATTTTGCGGCAACCTCAGGAGGTAGCGAATTATTTTCATCCATCTCTTCGGTAGTATTGGTTTCATCTTTTTCTCTTCTTCTTTGTATTGTAGACTTCGCCTTATTTCTCTTCGGTTTCTGCGAGCGGTACCTTCTATACACTATCGTAAAGTAATGGTCCTGGCGGGTTCCTTCTAGTCATAAACTAGAGTTACCTGCCAGAAGCAAATAAAATGAAAAATTAGTAAAGAAAAAAATAAAAAATAAATAAATTGCAAATAAAGTAAAAAAAATGGCTAAAGTAATAAAAATTTAGTGTTCCTAATATCTTAGTCCCCGGCAATGGCGTTAAAAACTTGATGTGTCTCTAACTAACTACAATCACAATAAAGGCAAGCGCACCTATTGTTCAATAGTATAGTTATGGTAAGACCGATAATATCATATCCACAAGGACCAAGAGTACTAGTAATTACTATCTTTTTATTATCTATCCTAAAAATTGGAGTGATTTCTTTTAAACTAAAACTTAATTAAAAACACGACAGAGAACGAATTTGGAAAATACTTTAGACAGCTTTATGAGAGAAGCAATACGTAAGGAAGAATCCACCTAGACTTCACTTATTACTTTTGATTCATATGATTTATTCACTTGACTTATGTAATATCCGAGATTTAGGGGTTATGCATTTTCACTTAAATGAATGTGATTGCATGCTTGAGTATGACTTGAATGTGTTTTGGGGGCTTCAAGAACCTTGGGATGTAGGTAGAAGCCTTAGAAAAATATTTTATTTTAAGCCTAAAAAGGGGAACTAAGGGAGCTAGGCCTTAAGGAGTTTATTGTGTGGCTTAGGACACAAGAATTAAGCTGGTAAGGTGGCAAGGAGGCGCCACTTAGGGCCTTGTAAGGTGACGCCATAGGGAGTGAGAAGGGGGCCTAGGTTCGAGCAGCAAGGGAAACATTTTGGAGCTTTTATTTTTCAGCAAAGAGAGGCAGTGATGGATGGCACAGGGACACTTCATGGATGAAGTATAGATTAGGTCAAAAGCTTAAAGATTTGGCTAAGTAGGAGTGAAAAGGGGGATTGAGTGGAGAGAAGGAGAGTTGGCCGGCCAAGGGACTTTCATGATGACAAATTCAGTCACCTAGTAGCCAAAACTCCCTAAGCCAAATTGTATCCTCACTATCACTTTCTTTTTCTTTTATACTCACCATTCTTTCTTCCTCTTTCTCACCTTAGCCGAACCATAAACTGAGTTTCAACATCATTCTTTCTCTTCTGTCATCAAAAGCTGAAATCTTCTTGCCGAAACTCCCTTAATCTTTTCTCTTTAAACCAAAGCCGAATCTCTGTGTTTCCAAACAAAGGTGCAATCGGTTTCAACATTGTGGTAAGGGATCCTATCATTCGATTTCTTTCTTTTCCTTTTTCCTTTGACTTTTGAAATCTAGAAATCTAATTCCTTTCATTTTCTTTGGCCTAAACCATGAAGGGAGAATTTGGGATCCACTTGTAGCTGACGGTTTAAGGGAGATCTTTCGAGGTTTCGGATATCTAAGGTAAGTAAGACATACTATTCGGCCAAAGGCCATACTACCTATTGAAGGTTGCCGATTCTAACTATGGTGTCTTAGGGAGTTTTCGACAGATCTTCGGGATTTGGCTAAGCAATCTTGGTAAGGGTTCTAGTGTTTCAGATCTGTTCATTATTCGTTCAAAAGCCGAAAGCTAACCGTTTGAGTGTACTAGTGCTTAGCCGATTGCAAGGGGGATCATCACGAAGTTTCGGGATTTGGTTGGTAACCAAATCGGCAGCAAGGTAAGGATTTTGGTTGCGTTAACCCTTCGGATTTGCTGTATAGCTGAATGGCCTCTTTGCTAATGTTCTTAGTGTTGGCCGAATGTAGGAAAGGGGATCTAGTGCGTTAGATTAGGATTTTCGGGATTTCGATTAGATCTACGAATAGTCAGGTGTGTAACCCACCCTAAATTCCCGATTAATAATAATAATGCTATGAATATGTTAATAAGGCTAAGAATGAATATGGCTAAGGGTACCATTTAATGGTACAAAGAATTTAGGTACGTTACCCCTTAATACTCGTTAATAATGTTTAATAACATTGATGTAAAAATATGTGGAATTTTGTTATGATTTTGGGGGTAAGGTAAATTGCATGATAATTGTATGTTTTGAATGTTGCATGGGCATATGGGTGATTATGTTAAAAGGGAAGTGATCTGGTGGTTTCTACCACATTTTCCGGTGACTTATGTCACATATTATGAATCTGGTGACTCATCACATTATCTCAGTGGCTATGCCACAATTATAAGGCGATGTGCGATTGATTGCAGTTGCTTTTGATGGTGTGTAGTGGATGGAGGGTCGATTTAGTAATCCCCACGGTGTGATTGGTAGGTATGAGTGATGTGTAGAGGTTGGATATCTAGGTGGGTTTGGGTTGCATCATTGTCCATATTTGTTTTATGTGATTTAATATGCCATGATTATTTGGGAGTCTGTGATGGTTGTTACACACTGAGTCTATTGACTCACCCCTCGTGGGCTAACATTTTGCAGATGGCACTCAGTAAATGGACCGGGTCGGCAGGAACTTAGTGGTGGCCATGCACAGTTCAGTTTTTTTTCGGTTTTTCTTATTAAGTTATTTTGATTTATTTTGGGTCATGTTTTGATGTAATAAGGCCATTATCACTTAACTATTTTATTTATGGGTTTTAAATTTTTATTATGATACGAACAACATCGAACAAGACGATTAAACATTTTTCATAAAACAACATCAATTGTTTTGTAACCCAAACACCTACGGTTTTCAAGTTAATAATAAACTCTAAAATCCGGCATTTCTTTTAACTTGTAACTTTTGCAATATGAAAAATATCGTTTTAGCACAAATTTAAATTACAACACGGTTTTTAACTTGAGAACAATCCGAAGCTATTTTCTTCAAAACCACCAAGATTTCCAAAATGTCATTTCGAGACTTAACTACGTTTTACTCAAGGAGCATGCTAGATCCGGTCAGGGCTTGTGGGCTGGGTTTGGGGTGTTTCAACTTAATCCGTAGAAATCCCTGATTTATGTTAATATCTCTTTAAAGAGTAAAAACAACTAACTCTAGGTTGATTAATTGAAATTTCTTTCTAATTAAAACCCCTATTGTCGCATAAACTCGATCCATGGAATCCCTTATTAGATTTGACTCTAATCCAACAGATTTTCGTCGCCCTATTTCTAGGGTTGCAATCAACTCCGCTTAATTGTGTTAATCTACTCTTAAACAGGGACTTTTGCTCCACTGAATAAGCACATTTGACTTGGATCAATAACCTGAATTATCAAAACAAGAATAAGAACCCACAATTGAGAATAAGAACAAGTATTTATCTTATAAATCAAATAATAATAAGATTCGTCTTAGGTTTCATCCCCTTAAGTGTCTAAGGTATTTAGTTCATACTAATGGGGGGAAACATCTTAAAATAAGGAAAACAACAAAACATAAGAAAACCTAAAAATTTATATAATGAATAATCGAGCCTAGAAACTAACTATCACCACGATTGAGTCAAGCGCATCTATCAAACAGTAGTATAGTTTAGTGGCAAGACCGGTGTACAAAGCCCAATTTGCCCGGGCCCATTTAACTCAATTAAAAACCATTAGCCCAAAATTAAACCCCAAACCAAACAGATTAACCCAACCTAAATCTACCCAAACCCACTACAGCCCACTTAACCTAAAAACAATTAAGCCCAAACCTAAAGACCCAACTACAACCCTAACCCAACAAAGAAATTATCAGAAAAAGCAAACCCTAGGTGCACTGCACCTAGGGTCTTCTGACCCTGCTAGCGCCACTTGCCCTGCACCGTGGTCTTGTCCACCGCCCAAGCCTATAGAGTATTAAAAGAGAAGTGACTTCAAATAGTTTGGAAAAATGGCTATATAAGTCATCAAAGAACCGAATTCAAGGAACCCTTTTTTTTTTTATTAATAGAAACAAAAAAGACAAATATGAACAAGAGAACGAGCAACACAAATAGTAGGCATAGATTAGGCATAAAAACCCGCTAAAACAATCAAATTACCCAACCAGGTAGGATCCACGTGTTTTTAACAAAAGGAGAATTTATGCGCGCAGTCCCTCCGCCTTTTCAGAATCTTGCAATCAGGTTTTCAATTTTTTTTAATTTCGTCCCAAAATTTTAACACAGTTTTAAATTTAATCCATTTAAAACGCTATGTTTAAAGGACTCGGGTAAATTGCGCTTCTTGTCCCCTATGTAACCGCGTGTTTCAAATAAGTCCTTCCTTTTATATTTTGTTTCGAATCAGCCCCAAATTTTCATTTTAAATGCAATCTGGTCCTTCTTTAGTTATTTTGTAACTTTTATTATTATTATTTAGTCTTTTATCATTATATTATTATTATTATTATTATTATCACTATTATTATATTATTATTATTTATATAATGTATGTATTTTATTACTATCCTGTGTTAATCGATATTATTATTATCATTATTTTATTTTAAATACTACCATTATTATTTTGATTACTACTCATTTTATCATTTTATTAATATTATTACTTTATTATGATTATTATTATTACTCTTATTTCTATTTATGTTATTATTTCTTCTATTATTATTATTAATATAGATATAGCATTATTATTCTTATTTTACTATTATCGCATTATTATTGTCATTACTATTATTTACTACTATTATTATTACAATTATTTCTATATTATTTTCACTCCTATTATCTTATTTTAACTATTATTATTATCATTCATAGTAAAGTAATTTTATCATTATTCTTGCTTTTATATATTATTATTATATGTCTTTATATATTGACTTAAAATTTATCTTGTGTATATATTCATCTTGTTCATTTTATCATCAATTTCATCTTATTAACACACCTATCTTGTACGCATGTAACATCGTATTTTCACAATATCACTTGTCACATTAACCTTTATTCGATACATCAAGTTTTAAATAATCGATATTTTGTATTTAGAAGTTCAAGGAATCGTGCCCAATCATGCTGGGTTTCGATTTTTCGTTCATCTAAATGACTAACTATCGTTTTAAGAATTTTCACCGTGTTTTCTTAAATAAGGTAATATTTCATGTTTGGAAATCTGAGGAATCGTGCCCAATTGTGCTGGGTTTCGGTTTTTTTGTTTGGCCAAATAGTGGAATACCTTTTTAAAATTGCAATGTATGAATTTTGGAAATCATGAAATGATCTTGGAATCGAGGGTTGAAACATCGTGTCCTATCGTGCTGGATGTGATATTTCATCTTTTCGGAACAAGAGAATTTCGATATCCAGTTCGAATTATCCAAACATTTTCTAAAGGGTTCGTATTTTAAAATCTTTTTCGATTTTTGACATTAAGACATTAATTAATCAATTAGGTACTAAATTTGGACGTATTGGGGGTGCTAACCCTTCCTCGTACGTAACCGACTCTCGAATCCATTTTTCGAGTTTCGTAGACCAAAATTGTTGTTTTGATAAATCAAACTTTTATTAAAATAACCATTTTACGAGACCAAAATTATTATTTTGATAAATCAAACTTTTATTTAAAATAACCATTTTACGAGGTGACCCAATCACATCTCATCAAAAAGGATTGGTGGCGACTCCCGTTTTATTTTCATTTTCAAAATCCAAATTGACCGTTTTTTGGAATTTAATTATTTTTCAAAAAATGGTTAATGACGACAACTTAGGCGACTTAGACCAAGTGGCAAAGTAAGCCCACTTAAGAGCTACATGGGTCCCTAAATCCCTCTTTTGTTCTTTATTTTGACGGCATAGGAGGAGAGTTTTCTTCTCTTTAAACTCTTTAATTATTGTTAATAGATAATATAAGAGAGTCGGACTCCTTGTTGAGGAGGAGTGGACCATAGATTGATTAATTTTGACCTTTTGATTAAAAATTTGGAAAATTGCCTTGAAAATTCATGTTTCTTTTAATGCATTTTACACTATAATTGTAATAATGTTGGTAAGTGTGGGTAAGGCCTATGAGCCTCATAAAATACTTTGGCATTGTATTGCATGCCATGTTCTCTCCTCTCTTGTCGGCTTTGATAAGGGTAAGTAGTGGGTTCCCATTTGTGCGCATGTCTAGAAAGGTTCGGTGGGAGCTTGGTATTTAAGCAATCGTGTGACTCACCTCCTCTCCACCAAACCCACTGTGCGTAGCTTGGGTTCACTCGACCAAGAAGGTTCTACCATAGGCTAAACATAATGACTAAAACCCAAAGGAAATTAGCCTTGATTTTTTAAAAAAAAATGAAACAACAAAACTTGGTTTTAAAACTTTTCAAATCACTCCTTCAAACGTAAGAACAACTCTTTTGCAATGTTTTCCCGAAAAGTTCGATTTGTGGAAAATTACGAAAATGCCCTTGGGAAAAATTACTAAAATACCCTTGGTTCATAAAACATCAACTCAATGATTTTGTCCAAAATTGTAACTACTTCTCAAATATTCAACTCACTTTGGAAATCAAGAATAAAACACTTTGGTTTTGGAAAATTACGAAAATGCCCTCAACGTGTAAAATTACCAAAACGACCACGAGTACAAAATTTTTGCAACATCACCGCTTTAAGATGCATTAATTGATGTGGGGTCTACACATTCATACGTAGCAAGTAGTGTGGTAGAGACTTTGAACCTAGACTCGAGATCGCCGCTAGGGAGATGATCAGTAGTGAGTCCGTTAGGTCACTCAGTAGTGGTAGACAAACTTTTAGGGACGCACCCAGAACTCCAAGGGTCGATTCGGTCGATCCGATGGAACTACCATTCGGGAGTTCGATTTGATCCTTGGAATGGATTGGCTAGCTAAGTATCGGTAATTTGGATTACGCTAAGCGCATGGTTCTTAAGACTGAGAATGATGAAGTGGTTATGATAGGTGATAGAAGGAATTACCTATCCAATGTGGTGTCTGCCTTGAAGGCTAAAAAGATGGTCAAGAAGGGTTGTAAGGCGTATTTGGTTCGAATCTGTGCTTTGGAAGCTAAGGAGTCAAGAGTTGGAAGGGTCCGAACGGTTGGGGAATTTGTCGATGTATTCCTGAAGAACTTCCGGGTCTACCCCGCATCGGAAGTCGAATTCAGATAGACTTACTACCGGAACGACACCGTGTCTATAGCACCTTACCGAATGGCACCAAAGGAATTGGTGGAGTCAAGGCTCGAGATTCAGAGCTCCGGATAAAGGGTTTATTCGACCTAGTATATCTCCTGGGGCGCTGTATTGTTTGTCAAGAAGAAGGACGGTTCTATGAGGATGTGCATCGACTACCGCCGATTAAACAAGTTAACGATCAAAATAAGTACCCATTGCCTCGGATCGATGACTTGTTTGACCGATTGAAGGCGTCGGTGTTTTCAAGATAGACCTTAGGTCGGGTTACCATCAACTTAAGGTGAAGGGGTCGATGTTCACAAGATCGCCGAACTCGGTATGGGCATTACGAGTTCTGGTGATGCCATTCGGTTGACCAATGCCCCGCGCGCTCATGGACTTAATGAATAGGGTATTTCAAAGCGGTACCTAGATCAATTCGTCGTAGTGTTCATAGACGACATATTGGTCTACTCAAAGACGGAGGAGGAGCACGACAAGCATTTACGGATAGTCCTACAAGTGTTGAGGAAAATAGCTTGTATGCCAAATTCAAGAAGTGCGAATTTTGGTGAGGAGGTGGCTTTCTTAGGTCACGTAGTGTCGGCGGAAGGATTAGAGTGGATCCCATAAGATTGAAGCGAGTATTCGGATGGCACCATACGAAGCAATCAGATGGACGGAAATGCCGAACTCCGACGTGTTGGGCGGAGTTGAGTGAACGACAAGTGTTGGGCCCAGATTAGTAGCAGAGACCCAAGACAAAGTCAAAGTGATTCGGTCTCGTCTCAAGGAAGCATCAGATAGGCAAAAGTCTTATGCCGATCTCAAACGCAAGGAAATAGAGTATGCTGTGGGAGATAAGGTCTTCCTGAAGGTGTCGCCTTGGAAGAAGGTACTAAGATTTGGGCGAAAAGGGAAGCTAAGCCCAAGATTCATTGGCCCATATCTGATCTTTGAAGCGAATAGGACCTAGAGCTTATCGCTTAGAGTTACCGTAGAATTAAGTCGATACATGACGCCTTTCACGATCAATGCCGAGCGGATTCGGTCGAATCCATCACATGTGGTGCCCGTGATGTAAATCGAAGTTAACGCGACTTATCTTTTGAGGAAGAACCGTTCGATCTTGGATAGAGATATAAAGGTTCTACGTAGGAAGTCGCCCTTAGTGAAAGTGCTATGGCGTAATCATGGCTACCGAGGAAGCTACGGGGAACCCGAGGATGTGATACTACGACAATACCTCATCTGTTTTAGTTATGTAATTTCGGACGAAATTTATTTTAAGGGGTAGAAGCTGTAACATCCCAAAATGGGGTTATTTGGAATTTAATTATTTTTCTTATGTAAGAACTGCCGAGATATTATTTATGGAATAATAATGACCAATTTAAGGCTTTGTGTTGGCTCGATTTGGTAGGAAATTTTAGTTTTTAACTTTTAAGGTAGGGAGCCTTAGCAAGAGGGTGTTATAAGAATAAATGGGGATAATTTGGACATAAAATGAGCTTAGACCAAGTGGCAAAGTAAGCCCACTTAAGAGCTACATGTGACGCCACCAAGGAGCAAGGGAGAGCTTGTGTTCGAGTCCCGGAAATCCCTCTTTTTGTTCTTTATTTTGACGGCATAGGGAGGAGAGTTTTTCTCTTTAAACTCTTTAATTATTGTTAATAGATAATATAAGCATTTTATTTTAAGGATAATCAAGTAGATTATGAAGATTTAAAAGAATTATTATTGGATTATTATTATGGTTTTAATTTAAGTGGTCTAGAGTGAATTAAGGAAGTAAGAGGAATCTTGGACTCCTTGTTGAGGAGGAGTGACTAAGGACTTATGGAAGAGGGGAGTTGCGAATGTTTATAAATAGCATCACTTAGCACTTGTTTTGCTCTTTTCTCCATCTTTGCAAACCGCCAAATTCTCAAACCTTCCATCTATTTTCTCTCCTTTCTTTTCTCTCAAACACTGCTAGTGAAAACTCTCACCATCTCCTCCTCTCCATTAGTTTTCTACCATTAATTCTCCTCTATTCTTTTGGCCGAATATCCACTCTCCATGTCAAATCCTCTTCTCTGTTAAGACTCACTTTGGCGAATATCGAAGTCATAAGAGTTTCTGGATTTCTTCTTCAAACCGATTAGCAAGGGTGCCGAGATTTTGAGGTATTCGATCTAAGTCTCTATCCTCCATCAACCGAAGTTGGTAAGTGGGGTAAGGCCTATGTTAGTATTCAAAAGCCAAAGCTTTGGTTATAAGTAATAATGACTAATCATTTATTTTGGAAAAAAGATTCAAGTATCGTGCCGTGGTTAGTAGCCAAACGAGGAAAGGTAAGATACCGGGATCATAAGGAACCCTTTCAACAATTTGGTTTGGCCGATTAGGCCATAGTATTGATCCTAAGAGTTGGTCAATGCCATGTTCTCTCCTCTTGTCGGCTTTGATAAGGGTAAGTAGTGGGTTCTGCAATTGGCCATAAGGAGCTAATCTTTTGTTGAATCAAATCTATTTAGGTACTTGATTTTGGAGATCGACAAAGCAAGTCGTCATTCGTGACCAATCAAGTGATTCGGGAATCGAGCATTGTGATTAAGTATCCAAAAGCGCAAGGGTGGTTTTCACCTCTGCATGGGCTAGTGGATTGCTTCCGGATACATCTGTACCTATGTCTTCGTGAAGTTTTCACTTCGCATGGCCATAGGGACATGTATTCCCTTGAACCGAACTCGGTCCGTATGAGCCTATAATGGGTGAAGATCGAGGAATCTACTGGTTTGGGTACCTGAACTTTAGAGCTAAACCACACGTAGAGAACATAAGAACCCACCCTAAGTCAAACTATGTTAAACCTTAGTAGTGACCCAGATAGGTGTTTATTTATTTTACTTGCTTTATATTTCATTCTGTGGTACTAATTGGTTATGTTTTATTTTTGTGCATGACGTTTCATACTTTAAGAGGTATCAATTCACAGTCAGTTTCTAAGTTAGAAAGTTGGTTATGGAGAACGAATTCCTTGATAAAGTGGAAGACAATGCGGCCATCCGCATATGGTCAGAGCAAAGCCAATTAAAGAAAGGGGATAACTTAGCTGAGGGGTATGTGTGGAACTATGGGATTTCACTAGTATCAGTGTCACGTAAAATGAGCTCCAAGAGTTGAAAGAGATATGGACCCAGTAGGATGATGAGACAAAATAGCTGTTCTATCGCACTTATAGTGACCTACCCTACTTGCTCGACATCAAGGTAGATAAGCATCTATTCCAGACTATGACTCAGTTTTGGAACTCTGCTTATAGTTGTTTCACTTTCGAGAAAGTAGATTTAGTGCCCAAAGTGGAGGAATATACAACCTTGCTTCCTTGTTCAAGGGTCCAAGCCGACAAAGCTTATTTTAGGGCTACCAATGCCCCTACTTTTGTGAAGAAGTTAATGAGTATCACGGCGATGAGTGAACGGAGGGTTGCAGCCAGAATCCAAGAGAAAGGTGAGGGTAAGTGCATACCCTGGATAAGTTTGAGGGACCTGATCCTAGCACATCTAGATGTAAAGAAGAAGATCAACATCTTTGCCTTATGTATTTATGGTTTGGTAATTTTCCCTAAAGCTCTAAGACAAATAGATGAAGCAGTTATTGATTTATTCGACTAACTTAACAAAGGGTCACACTTGTACCCACGATCTTAGCCGAGACGTTCAGATTTTTGAATGTATACCGAAGAATAGGTGAAGGCAGGTTCATTGGATGCGCACAGTTGCTGTTGGTTTGGTTCCATAGTCATTTCTGGAAGGTGGAGAAAGTGTCCTATCGGGTTTTCTCTAAAAATTACTCTCCGTTGAAAGAGATAGTAGCTACACCAAGAAGAGAAGATGTGTCGAGGAAAGCTGGATGGCGCTCCTTCAAAATCTTCAAGAAGAGGACATCGAGTGGAGGGCTCCTTGGATGGTTCCCGATGAAATCCTTTATCGATGTGGGAGTTTCGACTGGGTTCCTTTACTCAAAATTTGGGGAGCCATTGGGTATGCCCCTTGGCTTGTACTAAGGCAGTATGGTTCAGGACAGTTAGTACCAACGACATATGGGCTGGCTCAATGTGAGTTCTCATACAGAGGGGAAAGCCATAAGAAGAAGGTTAAGGAGATTTCTAGTGCCTAGAATCAGATTTGTAGAATGAAGAGATTATCCGCAGGCCCAATAATGACCTTAGAATACAGTGGATGGAGGGTTAGAAGGATTAATGATAACATCCCTAAGCCGAATCCAGAGGGCGCCCGATCAAGAGAACTTGCGAGTGGTCCCATCAGAGTTAGAGATTGTGAAATAAGATTTGGAAAGATGAGTTCAGAGCTTGGAAAGAGGATAGAGAAGTTGGAAGAAGAAAAAATATACCTGAAATTAGATGCGGATGTTTAAAAATTGGAGGTCGAGAAACTAAGAAAAGAAAAGTGGAAGATAGAGGAAGATCGAGATAGTTTGAAACAAAATATAAGAAGATACGTCTGACGATGAAGAATGCTAGATTAGGAAAAACTCTGGAACAGTGGAAACAAGAGATTTGAGAGAAAAATGCCAAAGCTAACTGTTGGGAGAGGAAGTTTCAAGAAATGCAAGTGCGAAACGAGGCCTTAGAGAAGAATTTGGTAGAAAGCAAAAAAAAAAGGATTAAAAGCTAGAGTGGCTGAACTTGGGCGGTCTCTTCATCACCACCGAAGTCGTAATTCTAAAATTGAACTAAAATCAAGTCTGAACAAGATCGAGCAAATGAAGGGTAGAATTGGAGAATTAGAATTAGCATTGCATAGTTGTAAACTTCAGATTAAGCTTCTTGAAACAAGAGAAGGGCGTTGGGAGGAAGAGCTTTACCATTCACATAATCAAATTAGAAATCGGGATTACCTTATGGGTGAAGCAATAGTTCAGATTTGAGAGGTAGCTAATCACCTCTGACTTTGGCGACAAAATGATATCTTGAGCATGAAGTATGAGCTGCAGTCAGATCGTAGTCAAGAGCTAACCTCTTTGCTTAGGAAAATCAAAACTCTAGGCCTGAGGGCGAAATCATATTTGTAGTCTATTTTTTGTAAAGGTTTTGTTTTTTAATAAAGTTTTCTAAAATGAAGTTGAATCTAAATCGATGCCTTCTTTTTGCATTCATGCATTTGCATTGCATCATACCATATGCATTTAAGTCCATAAAGAGAGCCTAATTAGTTGAAATTATCAGAGAGAGAGAGAGAGAGAAAGAGAAGGAAAAATCTAGAAGCTGAACACCATTACGGTACATGTGCTAATACAAAGAAAATGAATCAAAGACTTGAACAATTCTAGAAAGACATACAAGACCAAATGCAAGAGTAATTGGCAAAGCTCCAACAAGAAATGAGAGACCAAATGTTGGAAGCTCAAAGAAACATGATGGCTCAAATGGCCTAGATGCTGAACGGGGTGACGGACAAAAGAAAATGTCCCATGGCTATGGCTGAAGAAGATAGCGAAGGCATTCCCCTAGGTTTTACCCCACCACATGCACAAATACAGCTTGAAGAGTATCCCCAAAGGCCATCTGTAACAATTAGGCCTCAGCAAGGGCAAACCGATACTAGATCACCCATGAACTTCCACGTTAGCTCAGGATCCAATCCAGGAGACAACCTAGCTAATCCTGTTATTCCTGATTTGGATATAGTAGAGAGGGACGGGACAAGAGTTGAATCCTCGAGGCAGTTAGAGGATCACTATAGATGGTTGGAGGAAAAGTTCAAGGCTTTAGAGAATGCCGATCATCACCATGGTATTGACGTGAAAGACTTGAGTCTGGTTCTAGATTTGGTGCTTCCTTATAAGTTTAAGATGCTAGAATTTGAGAAGTACAATGGGACCAGTTGCAGCCCTGAATCCCACATCACTATGTTCTGTAGACGAATGACTGGCTACGTAAACAATGATCAACTTTTGATTCATTGTTTCCAAGAAATTTTAGTGGGGGCGACGTCCAGAT
This sequence comes from Gossypium rotundifolium, assembly GCA_025506655.1. Lineage (NCBI taxonomy): Eukaryota > Viridiplantae > Streptophyta > Magnoliopsida > Malvales > Malvaceae > Gossypium > Gossypium rotundifolium. Next base: position 138,939,274 of record CP106731.1, read on the forward strand.
GGTACAATCAACTTAGCCATGCTAATATTAGCTTATGGAGAGACCTGGCCCAAGCCTTCATGAAGCAATACAGTCATGTCACGGACATGACACCTGATAGAATCACCTTACAAAACATGGAAAAGAAGTCAAATGAAAGCTTCAGGCAATATGCGCAAAGATGGAGGGAAGTTGCCATGCAAGTTCAACCACCTCTCCTAGAGAAGGAAACTACCATGCTTTTTATCAACACCCTGAAAGCTCCATTCATCACCCACATTATAGGGAGTACCACCAAGAGCTTTTATGATATAGTAATGGCAGGAGAAATGATTGAAAATACCATAAGGGGTGGCAATATTGAAGCAAGGGAAAACACTAGAAGGGCTGCTCCTAGGAAAAAGGACAATGAGGTGAATAATATGAGTACATACAACAAAGGGTACTCAAAGGCAATCACTGTTAGCCAGCCAAAGGCGATTACAGCTGGGCAACAAGGGTCAATAAGACAAGAATCAGGCATCAGACAAAATTTTGAAAAGCTCCAATTTATGCCAATCCCAATGACGTATAAAGAGCTATACCAAAGTTTATTTGACGCGCACATTGTGTCTCCATTCTATCTACAGCCGTTGCATCCCCCATATCCTAAATGGTATGAGTCAAACGCATACTGTGATTACCATACGGGAATAGTGGGGCATTCAATAGAAAACTGCACTACCTTCAAAAAGGTAGTCGAGAGGCTAATCAAGATGGGGGTTGTAAAACTTGATGATACGCCCAGTGCGGAGAACCTATTACCCAACCATGGGGATAAGAGGATAAATGTGATTAGTGAAAAGGTCGTGAGAAATATCAAAGGGGATATCTCAGAGGTGAAAACCCTTGGAGAATGGTTTGGAGAGAAATGATAAGAAGAGGATGGGTAGAATTAGATTCTATGAAAGGATGTGGGGGAATAAGGGACTACTGCGAATTCCACAAAATGGAAGGGCATGGGATCCAAGAATGTGTTGAGTTTAGAATCCTAGTACAAAGCCTTATGGACAACAAGGAACTGGAGTTTTATGAAGAAAGCTTAGAGGGAGGAAACATACATGTAATCGAAGGAGAATTGACGAAGCAATAAGTCAATTATCCGAGGATCATTATCTTCCGACCAAGAAACACGGAAGGTGGAACACAAGTGGTGCCAAAAGTTGTAATCTAGAGACCTGTTTCCTTTCCTTACAAGGATAAAAAAAGGGTACCAAGGAATTACAACTGTAATGTGACAATACCAGGGGTGGAAAGCTCAGTTAGTACTTTCGAGGAGGTCCAAAATTAAGGGTCCTACACACGTAGTGGGAAGCGTTATAATCCAGGAAACGATAAAGCAGAAGCAGCGAAATCAAAGACTATGGCAGTCAAAAGAGAGAAAGAACCTGAGACCCATATCAATGAACTTGTGAAGGAGGAAGAGGCTAAAGAAAATTTAAAATTCTTGAAGCACAGCGAGTACAGCATGGTGGAACAACTGCGCAAACAACCGGCTCGTATATCAGTGGTAGCCTTGCTTTTAAGCTTAGAAGTGCATCGCGAAGCACTGATGAAAGTGATAAATGAAACTTACGTTACTAAGGATTTACCTGTCAACAAACTGGATCATCTGATTAGTAACATAAGTGCTGACAATTTCATTTACTTCAGTGATGATGAAATCCCACCGGGGGGCATGGGATCAACAAAGGCTTTGCACATCACTGCTCGTTACAAGGGATACACTCTTCTGAGTGTGTTAATAGATAATTGATCGGCTCTGAATGTCTTACCGTTGTCTATATTGAAGAGGTTGGCTATAGACAGTTCTCACATGAAAACATGCCAGAACATAGTGAGAGCATTTGATGGCACTGAAAGAAAAGTGATGGGAAGAATTGACGTACCATTATTGATCGAGCCTAAACTTATGAAGTGGACTTTCTGGTGATGGATATCAAGCCCTGCTATAACTACTTGTTGGGAAGGCCTTGAATTAATTTGACGGGGTAGTGCCTCATCATTTGCACAAAAACTAAAAGCGTAATGAGAATCAACCGGTAACTATAAATGCAGAAGAAGACATCATAACGGCTGTTACCAATGAGGTACCCTATTTAGATACAAAAGAGGAGGCCAATGAATGTTAATTTCGATCTTTGGAGTTTGTAAATGCAACATTCATCTTGGAAGGGAATGAAGTTCCAGTGTCTAAAATATCCAGAATCGATGATAGGGAAAGGAGCCCTACCAGGAAAAGGATTGGGCAGACATCTCTAAGGGAAGTTCAAGTTTCGATACTGAAAGAGAAGAGAGACCGTTTTGGCTTGGGTTTCAAGTCAGATGCTAAACAAATGAAAAAGGAAATAGAGAAAAAGTAAGAGAGGAGAAGGGCACAGTTGAATGGGGAAGATGTCAAGTGGGAATCGATGACATTCCCCCACATATCCCATACCTTCGTATTAGGAGGGATAATTCACCCAGAGAAAGGATTATCAAAAAATGAAAATCCTCACATCAATGCCATACATGATGAAGAAATCGAGCAAGGAAACCTGTTGGGCATTCGCCCATATGAACCTGGAAGCGTTTTGGACAATTGGACTGTATAGGAATTTGTTGTAGTTTTTAGAGATTATACAGAGTAATATTCAAAAACCACTTGTTGTTTTTAAGCCTAGAAACAGTAAGACTTCTTTTGTGAAATAGGCTCGTGTTCAGATATTTTTGTTTTAATGAAATACATCTTTAATGACCAATTCTGGCAAACATTTTCTCATTTTTTATTTTTTTATTCCCATTCATATCATGTGAATAGTTGTCCTCAAATTCATTTGTTCTTTGTACATTCTTTGGTGCCCATCACAGGTCCCTAGACATCATTGATATGAGCAACGAAACTACAGATCCAGAGGTCCGTTTGAGTAAGACGTGTTTAGAGGAATCTCAGGATTTTAAAGGTGACAGAGATTGTGACTTGTCTACAGATTTGTTGAGAATGGTAAAGTGATTGTGTCAAACATTCGAGTTTTAAAATTTATAAAAAGAATGATCGAACCTATAGACTAACTATGACAATGATAGAGGGAAGCGCACCTATCGAACAGTAGTATAGTTTAGGCAATAGTATCTTATCGAACCCAAAGGAACCTAAAAGTACTACTACTCACTTTCTTTCTATTATTTAGCCTGAAATATGGGGTGATTGGTTTATGAAACTAATGAAAAAAACTAAACTAGATGCAAAGACAAAAGAATGAATTGGAGAAAGACTTTAGGAAAACTCAGTTGATGAAGACGATATCCTCAGGAAGAATCCACCTATAACTTCACTTATTATTTAACCCTAAACCATATGATTTCTTTACTTAGCTTGATCCGTGAGACTCCTTAACCTATATTAAACCCTCTCTCGAGGCGAATAACGTCTAACCTTAGCTTAATTAGTGGAACTCTTGTTCTCTTATAATAACCCCCTAAGGAAGTAGTAAATCGATCAATGGATTCCCATATTAGGTTTCACCCTAATTCGGTAAAATTTTGTAACCCTATCTCTAGGTGCCCGATCAACTCCACTCAATTATGCTAGATCTACTCTTAGGTAGGGTCTATTCCTCCTCCACCTAAGCACATCAGATTAAATTAAGCAACATAATTAAGAACAAAGTAAGTACTTATCATATAATTTAGAAATCAAATTACAAAATCCATCATAGGTTTCATCCTCTTTAGGTATCTGAAGGGTTTAGTTCATAACAAAATAAAAAACATCTCAAGAGAAAAGATAAAACAAAACATAAAAAATCCCTAAAACCCCCTGAAGGAATTGAAGGAGAGATCCTTCGTCTTGAATTGAGTTCCGGCTTCTTGGGATGGATCAACTGGCTATCTTCAAGTGATTCCCTAAAAGATGAAAGCTTTGACAAAAGCCTCTGCAAAAAACCTCTCCCTGTTTCGACTTCTGCCGAACTCCCCTTTTTAGTTGCTACCTTGGGTGTTTATATAGGCTTTGAGATGCTTTACTTGGCTCCTAAGTATCCTAATTCAAGTAGAATTCCTCCTAAGATGTTTAGGTAGACTTAGGAATGTGTTTCTTTGCCTCCAAGCATCCAAATCTGAGTGAAATTGCTCTTTTCCGCGGCAGGGGCACGGCCATGGTACACGCCCGTGTAAATCATCTTCAGGCCATGTCTTCTGTCGATTGAGGCACGGCCATGTAAGTCGTGGCATGGCCGTGTGAAGTAAATTTACGATGCACGACCATGTAGCTTGAAGTCCAGGCCGTGTCGATTTCCTCTTTGGCCCAAATTGGCCCTTTTTAAGCCCGTTTCTCGTTCTTTTCATCCTCAGGTGCTTTCCTGAGTATAAACATGAAAAGAAAGAATTTAAAGAACCTTTTTACATAAATCAAGGGCTAAATCATCCAAAAGCATACTAAATATGGGGTTAAAATATGTTACTTTTACGGTTTATCAAATACCCCCACACTTAAGCTTTTGCTTGTCCTCAAGTAAAATTCTCAACTTACAATTAAAACGAACTTTCCATAATTCATAATTCCTATCGACAATGTCTCATAATAATTCATAGATAATTTATACATGGATAATTCAACTCAAAGAGTCCTAAAGATTCAATCATGATAAGTCATACCTTTGTAGTACGAAAACATATGTGTCTCCCCTTATCTAAGTAATTACCTTTAATTCAAAACCGACAAGGATTGACATCCTCACTAAAGGTTCACTCAAATCACTCAAAGTGTTTAAGGTTCAAGAATAAGCACTCATAAGTCGAACCTGAAAAGTTAATCCCATAGGCTTGCTTGAAAATCAAATCTCCACCACTGTATATGAGATGATACACAATACAAAAGGTCTTTAATCAGGGTTGTAACGGGGCTTGGGTTAAAAGGTGTGGATAAAGGCTGAATTAGAAGGTTAAAATCGAGATCGACTTGACAAATTACCTAACTAGAAACAATGAACTAAATATGAATATTTACATCGAATGAAAACTAATAATACCTACTATTGATCATTACTTTATAGTAAAGAGTATTTTCATCACTTAAAATTTGATAATACTTTAATACGAGCTTTTTCTTCAACAATTGGAATTTAAATGCTCTAAGCTTTTTTTTCTTTTTTTAAGAACAAACTAAAGCAAATACATAATAAAGAAAGGCTTTATCAACTGAAATAAACTAATTAGGTAATTGATCAAATCAATTCTCGATGGAAGGGTAGTCAAAAGAATGATAACAAATTCAAAGGGTTTTTGGGTTAATATTAGCGGGTAAATCAATAAAAAGGTAGTTATGATTCAACGGGGTTCACTAGGGGTTAATTTACGAAGGTAGGCTTTTTGTGGAGTAAGTGGGTTAAACGTAGGTGCCTTTATCATCTCAGTATATCAAATCATTAATGTGGTCTCGACATGTATAAACGAGGCAAGTTCTAGAATAACAGTTCAAAGTTGACACACTCATAATTAATAAAGTGAGCACGAAAAGAATATATGCTCTATAAGGCTCAAAATCTCACAAAATTATGGGTGTTTTGACATCAATCCTTATAAATTCCAAATTTCAAGGTAATACTCAAATTCAATTCAACAACCTATCAATTTTAATTTTTAGAAAGTAGGCTTATCATGCTCGATTCTCTAGTATTCTTCAATTTAAATCATCAATGCACAATTAACTATGACTTACTCTAAAAAATATCAATAAAAATCATAAATCAATGAAATTTCATCCTAATTAGTAATATGAGAAAAATACTTGAAAACAAGACTAAATTCAGATTTGAGAATAATGCAAAAAGTCGGTACTTTTACCCCCCACACTTAAGATGTACATTGCCCTCAATGTACAAAGATAGATAAACAATTATGTAATAATAAAATCAAAAGAGAAGGGGAGAAGTAACACTTCCTGAATTTTTGGCAGAAGTCTATGAAAAGAAACCTAATAAGATTGGAGGTGAACGTGGGGAAGCGTCTCGAACCGTTTGAAATTGAATCCTCAAAGTAGCCAGCTTGGTTTTATTGTATCCTAAGCTAAATCTAAATATCATAAAGAATAAGAAGAAGAAAATAAAATAAAATAAAGTAAAAAATAATGATGAAATAAAATAAGAATAAAAATAAATAATGAAAAATGAAAGACAACTATAAAAATGGGAAATGAGGTTTAAATAGAGATATAGCCCATGTTTTGGGATTTTGAATTTTGTACACATTCAGGGTGTTCAGGCATGGCCGTGGGTGTCGTGGCACGCCCGTGTCTTTCTTCACACGGTCATTTAATACGGGCGTGCTCCTCTCGTGTTCGATAAGTCAGAATGTTGGCACGGTTGAAAGGCACTACCGTGTTTAGCCCGTGCTTGACAAGTCAAGAACCTCAAGACGGGCGCGGCGCACGCGTGGACTATTATCGCCACTCGTGTTGGGAAAAGAAAATTTTCTATGTCATGCACGACTCTTTGGTACACCCATGGTTCATCCCACAGCTTCCACACGGCCACGGCACGCCTGCAGTGTGTGAAGTAATGTGGCCTAGAAATCTGCTATTTGGTTAGTTTATGGTTAGGTTCTAAAAAGAAAAATAAAAGAAAAAATTAAAAAATAAAAAATGTAAAAATGGGGTTAGTGCTCGGGTTGCCTCCCGAGAAGCGCTCGTTTATAGTCTTAGCTAGAGTTTACCTCTCATTCGTATGGTCATGGTGGTTTGAGGAGGTGAAAATCCTTTCTCATGTGATCACTTCGGTTATGGATATATAGTTTAAGTCGAGTAATGTTTACCTCAAAAGTGTCGAATTTAGGATTGCTGACGTCGACTGTGCCTATAGGAAGACATTTAGTACCTCAAAAGTGATTTCTTCGTTTGTCTTGAGGTCTGAATTGGTGATTCGAGGGTCTTCCTTATTCAGCAATACCTGATCTCCTATTTTGAAGTGATTTGTTGTTCCTATCAGCTCGTCTGGGGGCTCATTCGGTTTCACTTCGTGCGGTTTCCTGTTCCTCTTTAATTTGTGTTTCCTGCTCTTTTAGTTTGTCAACCCTAAGGCTTTGTTCCTTATGTATTTCTTCTTTGTTGGCACGAGGTCTAGGATCTATCTCATCTAAGTGATTTCGTGATACTTCTTGTAAAGAAGGTTGAACCAAATGATTATCAATAGAATTAACGTTCGTACCTTTATTACTCGATGTCCTAGCTGAGTTAAGAGCTTGAAGAGTGATTGCTTCATCGTCTACACGAAGTGTGAGTTCACCGAATTCTTCCTCTGTGTGGTCTTTCTTTATTGCATCGGGATATGGCATTCGAGGTTGGTACTCTATAATTGCCGATTTTGGTAAATCATGGTACACCTCAACCTTACCTTTTCTTACCACAGGTTCTTCCCTTGGGTTTGGATCCACTAACAATTCATTGTTATGAGCTTGTATGTCTTGAGGCCCATGATTCTACTCAAGTTTGTAGCCTTGTGCTATTTCCTATGGTGAAAGTTGAACAATTTGATTATCAACTGAATTTACTTTCTCACCTTCATCACTTGATGTCCTGGCGGAGTTAAAAGCTTGTAGATAGATTGATTTGTCACCTACACGAAGAATGAGTTCTCCTGTACCAACATCAATTTTAGTCCTGGCATTTGCTAGAAAGGGTTTTCCTAAAATTAAAGGAATCGTGTTGTCCTCATCCATATCTAAAACAACAAAGTCTACTGGGAATACGAATTTATCAATTTTGATTAGAACATTTTCTATTATGGCCCTAGGAATTCTTATAGTTTTATCTGTTAATTGAATGCTTATCCTAGTTTGTCTGGGTTTCCCTAGACCTAGTTGTTTAAACATTTTGTAAGGCATAACATTGATGTTTGCCCTTAAATCCGCTAATGCATTATCAATAGATAAACTACCAATTAAACATGGAATTGTAAAACTCCTTGGATCTTGTAGCTTTCGTGGTAGTTTATTTTGTAGAATTGTTGAGAACATTGCGTTTAGCTCCACGTCTTCGTCTAATTTGCGTTTGTTGGTCAAGAGCTATCTTAAAAATTTTCTCGAGTCTAGTATCTAAAAAAGAGCTTCAAGGAGAGGAAAGTTAATATGTAATTTCTTTAAGAGTTTAAGAAACTTACCGAACTCTTCCTTTGAATCATCTCTTTTCATTGCTTCGGGATAAGGTATGCGAGGTTGGTACTCCTTGATTACCAGTTTTGGCTTTTCTTGTGTTACCTCTACTTTACCTTTGTCACCCTTGTTTTCTTGTATTGAGTTTGGTTCATCTATCCCCTTACTATCTTGAGCTGAGATGGTTTGAATTTGTTCCTTTGGGTTAACCTCGGTGTTACTTGGTAGATGTCCTAGCGGTCGTTCTGACATTAGCTTTGCGAGATGTCCCACTGACCTAGTAAGTTCTCCAACTTGATTCTCGATCCCTTTGATCGATTTTTGTTGTTCATCAAGTGCCGCTTCAGTCTTTTGGAAACGAGAATCTGTGGCTGCCATGAATTTCGTCAGCATCTCTTCAAGATTCAGCTCTTCTTCTTGTTGGTGAGGTTGTTGTTGAAAATCTGGAAGAAGTTCAGATCTTTGGCTATTTTGATCATCCCACGAGAAATTGGGATGGTACTTCCAACCTGTATTATAAGTGTCACTATAAAAATTATTTTGTTATCTAGAATAGTTACCTGTATAGTGAGCTTGCTCATTTTCCATGCCATATCCGTAGGGTGGGTACTCAGGATTCGCCACGCCTCGTAGATTCGAATCATATTGTATTTCTGGGTGTACCTGCGAGGGACTATACCAATCATCAATCTTTTTTGTTCATCATCTCTAACTGATTAGATAACCCGGTGACCACGTCGAGGTTGAAGATACTAGCTGTTTTAGTAGGAATTGTCCTCTTGACTTGCCACTGATAATTATTCAGTGCCATTTTTCTGTAGACTAAAATTTTCTGCAAAAGCAAAATAGAGGAAAAAATTAGCAAAATAAAAAAAATAATAAATTGTAATAAAAAATTGGCTAAAGTAATAAAAATAGAGCTTTCATAATATTTTAGTGTTACCCGGCAACGGCGACAAAAACTTGATCATGTCAAACAGTCGAGTTTTAAAATTTATAAAAAGAATGATCGAACCTGTACTAACTATGATAACGATAGAGGCAAGCGCACCTATCGAACAGTAGTACAGTTTAGGCAAGAATATCTTATCGAACCCAAAGGAACCTAAAAGTACTACTACTCACTTTCTTTCTATTATTTAGCCTAAAATATGGAGTGATTGGTTTATGAAACTAATGAAAAAACTAAACTAGATGCAAAGACAAAAGAATGAATTGGAGAAAGACTTTAGAAAAACTCAGTTGATGAAGATGATACCCTCAGGAAGAATCCACCTATGACTTCACTTATTATTTAACCCTAAACCATATGATTTCTTTACTTAGCTTGATCCCTGAGGCTCCCTAACCTATTTTAAACCCTCTCTCAAGTGAATAACGTCTAACCTTAGGTTAATTAGTGGAACTCTTGTTCTCTTATAATAACCCCTAAGGAAGCGATAATCGATCAATGGATTCCCATATTAGGTTTCACCTAATCCGATAAAATCTCGTAACCCTATCTCTAGGCGCTCGATCAACTCTGCTCAATTATGTTAGATCTACTCTTGGGTAGGTCTATTCCTCCTCCACCTAAGCACATCGATTAAATTAAGCAACATAATTAAGAACAAACTAAGTACTTATCATATAATTTAGAAATCAAATTACAAAATCCATCATAGGTTTCATCCCTTTCGTGTATCTCAAGGGTTTAGTTCATAACAAAATAAGAAAACATCTCAAGAGAAAAGATAAAACAAAACATAAGAAATCCCTAAAACCCCCTGAAGGAATTGAAGGAGAGATCCTTCATCTTGAATAGAGTTCCGACCTCTTGGGATGGATCAACTGGCTATCTTCAAGTGATTCCCTAAAAGATGAAAGCTTCGGCAAAAGCCTCTGCAAAAAACCTCTCCCTGTTTCAGGTTCTGCCAAACTCCCCTTTTTAGTTGCTACCTTGGGTGTTTATATAGGCATTGAGATGCTTTACTTGGCTCCTAAGTATCCTAATTCAAGTAGAATTCCTCCTAGGATGTTTAAGTAGACTTAGGAATGTGTTTCTTTGCCTCTAAGCATCCAAATCTGAGTGAAATTGCTCTTTTTCGCGACAGGGGCACGGCCATGGTACACGCCCATGTAAATCATCTTCAGGTCGTGTCTTGATTCTGTCGATTGAGGCACGACCGTGTAAATCGTGGCATGGCCGTGTGAAGTAAATTGACGAGGCATGACTATGTGGCTTGAAGTCCAGGCCGTGTTGATTTCCTCTTTGGCCCAAATTGATCCGTTTTAAGCTCGTTTCTTGTTCTTTTCGTCCTCAGGTGCTTTCCTGAGTATAAACATGAAAAGAAAGGATTAAAAGCACCTTTTTACATAAATCAAGGGCTAAATCATCCAAAAGCATACTAAATATGAGGTTAAAATATGTTACTTTTACGGTTTATCATAAAGAAAGAGGAGAAACAAATTTTACCCCATGAAGAGGAAGTAGAGAACATAGCCTTAGAGGAAGGAAATGTGGTGAAAATTGGAACGCGCATAGCTGATGAGACAAAACAAGACCTTGTTGAGTTGCTACGAGAATTTAAGGACGTCTTTGCATGGTTATACCAAGATATGCCTGGTCTAAGTATTGATATTGTAGTGCATCGCCTTCCCATAAAAAAAGAATGCAAGCCAGTTCAGCAAAAGCTACGAAGGATGAGGCCTGACGTGGTGTTGAAAATAAAGGAGGAAGTCAAGAAACAGTTTGATGCTGGTTTTCTACAAGTGGTCAAATACTCAGAGTGGGTTGCCAACATTGTTCCTATCCATAAGAAAGATGGAAAGGTCTGGATGTGTGTAGACTATAGGGACTTAAATAAAGCCAGCCCAAAAGACAATTTCTCTTTGCCTCATATTGACATGTTGGTGGATAATACGACGAGATACTCGTGTTTTCTTTCATGGATGGTTTTTCCGATACAATCAGATCAAGATGCACCCTGAGGATATGGAGGAAACCACTTTCATAACATTGTGCGGTACCTTTTTCTATAAAGTAATGCCATTTGTGCTAAAGAATGCGAGGCGACATATCAAAGGGCTATGGTAACTTTATTCCATAATATGATGCATAAAGAGATTGAAGTATATATTGATGACATGATCGCCAAATCTCGAACAGAAAAGGAACACATTGAAGTTTTGAGGAAGTTGTTTTTGAGATTGAGAAATTTTCAATTGAAGCTCAACCCAGCAAAATGTACTTTCGAGCTCGATCAGGAAAGTTACTGTGTTTCGTGGTCAACAAGAGAGGAATCGAAGTTGACTCAAATAAGGTCAAAGCTATACAAGAATTGCCTTCACCATGCACTCAAAAAGAAGTTCGAGGTTTTCTTGGGAGGTTAAATTACATCGCTCAGTTTATTTCACAGTTAACCGAGAAATGTGATCCCATATTTTGCCTTCTCAAGAAACACAACCAAAGTGTATGGGATGATGAATGCTAGAGAGCTTTTGACAAAGTCAAACAATATCTGTCAAATGCACCAGTACTATCTCTGCCTAATCCAAATAAACCATTGATATTGTATTTATCAGTGTTCAATAACTCTATGGGATGTGTGCTTAGTCAACATGATGAATCAGGAAGAAAAGAAAGGGCAATTTACTATCTCAGTAAAAAGTTCACTGAATGTGAAATGAGGTATTCATCGATTGAAAAATTATATTGCGCTTTGATTTGGACAACCCGAAGACTAAGGCAGTATATGCTATATCATACTACCTGGTTAATTTCGAAGCGTGATCCGTTAAAGTATATGATGGAGCCAACTGCTTTGAATAGAAGGATGACAAGGTGGCAGATTTTGTTGTCTGAATTTGATATAGTCTATGTGAACCAAAAGGCTATAAAAGGGAGCGTAGTGGCAGAATTTCTAGCTAGTAGAGCTTTAGAGGATTATGAACCTTTGAGCTTTGATTTCCCCAATGAAGAGTTGATGTATGTGGCAAATACTGAAGAATGTCTGTGGAAGCTAAATTTTGATGGAGCGTCAAATGCTGTGGGAAATGGAATTGGGGCAATCTTGGTATCCCCTAGTGGTGATCATTATCCATTTACATGCAGATTGGATTTTGATTGTACGAATAACATGGCAGAATATGAAGCATGCGTCATGGGAATTTGAGCGGCTGTGGAGCGCAAGATCAGAGTGCTAGAAGTATATGGAGATTCTACACTAGTAATCTACCAGCTTTAAGGTGAATAGGAGACGAGAGATCCCAAATTGATTGATTATCGAAAGATAGTTTTGGGATTGATTGAGGAGTTTGACAACATCACTTTTAATTATCTCCCACGCGATGAAAATTAGATGGTAGATGCTTTGGCAACCCTGGCTTCTGTGATCAAAGTGAATAAACCAGAAGATATGAGACCACTTCACATGAGTATTCTCGAAGTTCTAGCTCATTGTTATAATGTGGAAGAGGAGGAAAGAGATGATCACCCTTGGTATCATGATGTATTGCGATACATAAAAAATCGTGAATACCCGGAGCATGCAACTGAGAATGAGAAAAGGACACTAAGAAGATTGGCCTCTGACTACGTTTTAGATGGGGATATCTTGTATAAAAAGAGAAAAGATCAAGTATTACTGAGATGCGTTGATGCTATAGAGGCTCAAAAAATCCTAGAGGAAGTTTATGAAGGCGTTTGTGGAAGACACGCTAATGGATTCACAATGGCTAGGCAGATAATGAGGTTTGGATATTATTGGTCCACTATGGAAGGAGATTGTATCAGCTACGCTAAGAGATGTCATAAATGCCAAATTTATGGAGACAAAATTCATGTGCCTCCGTCACCCTTGCATGTTATGACTTCCCCATGGCCTTTTTCCATGTGGGGCATGAATGTTATTGGACCGATTTCACCGAAAGCTTTGAATAGGCATCGGTTCATCTTTGTAGTCATTGACTACTTCACGAAATGGGTAGAGGCTGCTTCATATGCTAGCGTCACTAAGTCAGCAGTTAGTCAATTTTTAAAGAATGAGATCATTTGTTGATATGAAATGCCTGAGAGGATCATATCAGACAACGCATTGAACTTGAACAACAACACTATAGCAGAAGTTTGCAGTCAATTCAACATCAAACACCACAACTCGTCTCCGTATCGTCCAAAAATGAATGCGGTAGTGGAAGTGGCCAGTAAAAACATCAAAAAGACAGTGAGAAAGATGACCGAGACTTATAAGGATTGGCATGAGAAACTACCGTTTGCACTCTATGCTTATCGAACGTCCGTCAGAACCTCTACTGGGGCAACGCCTTTCTCGTTGGTCTACGGGATGGAGGCAGTTCTACCTTTTGAAGTGGAAATACCTTCTCTTCGAGTTTTGTTAGAAATAAAGCTAGATGAGGTTGAATGGATCCAGGCTCGGTATGATCAGTTGAACTTAATTGAAGAAAATAGGCTAAGGGCTATTCGTTATGGTCAGATGTACCAAAAACGAATGATGTGAGCCTATAATAAAAAATTTTCCCAAGAGAGTTTCATGAGGGGGACCTTGTACTGAAAAAGATCCTTCCCATACAAAAGGATTTCAGAGGAAAATGGATGTCGAATTGGGAAGGACCGTATGTGGTGAAAAAGGCTTTCTCTGGAGGTGCACTGATTCTGATGAAATGGATGGAAAAAGCTTACCCAATCCTGTGAACTCGGATTCAGTCAAAAAATAATTTGCTTGAAAAAGAAGAAGAGGCCAATGTGAAAACCCATAAAGGGCGCTTTGAGACTTTAAAAAAAAAAAGAAAAAGGAGAAAGAATAAAGGAGAGGCCAAGACGAAAAATCGTAAAGGGCACTTTGAAGCCAAAGGGGATTTTGAGTTGAAAACCCGAAAAGGGCGGCTCAAATTCTAAATAGACACACAGCCATCTTGCTATACTTGAATCAACAAGAAATGAAGTATGTTGTATATTGGGGCATCAACAAAGTACTTTGGGTATTCTAAACACATGTTAAGAACAAATCAGTCTTCGTGGAGTTTATATAAAGAAGCCCAATCTGTGATATCTAGGGCATCTGATCTTTGTCCTATTTCATTTTTATCTTTGGATCTTTCTTCTTCTCAAAGATATGTTCTCAGTTAATTTTCTGTGAATTTTTGATAATTCATTTAGCTCTTTTGAGATTAATTTATTTGTTACCCACTATTCATAAACATGTTGCATTGAAATAATGATTGATGAACTAATAATTTCACAAAAGAAGTTCTACATATTACTTTGGAAATTTCTAGATAAAACAAGAAATCAAAATAGGACAAGTGTTTAGAATTTCCATGTACATAGATTGGAGATATTTCGAGAAAGAAAAGTCTTGATGGAGACTATTTCTCTGAATTTTTTGTCCAATTAAGTGGTTGTGACAAACAATGTCATCGGATCATTCGGAGAATGGTATGACAGACCAATGTTTGATTCAAAAAGCCCTAAATTGTGGTGGAATGAATCAAAGATTAAACAAGTCCTATATCCTTTAAGTTGCAATAAGGACGAACAGAAAAAGTTGTGATTCCTGGGGGGATGGTTTGATGTTGAGGTACGACTTGCATCCTGAGGTTTAATAGGAATGAGCCCTAAAATTTCCATGATGGCAAATTGTTTGAGTAAGAAAATGATACTTCAAGGAGAACGAAGATGAAACCTTGACGGATAAATGAGTGATAACACCTTGAATAGGAATTATACTCATAACATTTTCGCATTTATATATCATGGCATGTCTAAATAGGAGCATTTGACTCATTTCGATCATGGCATCCTAATTATTAGGCATAAGCATGTACCCATTCTACAGGTTATGTCTTCAAGAGGACAGTGTAGTAAGGTAGATTGAAGATAGCAGATCTGGCATTCCTGAAGTTGCAGGAGCAGATCGAAGATAGCAGATCTGGCATTCTTGAAGTTGCAGGAGCAAATTAAAGATAGCAGATTTGGCATTCCTAACGTTGTAGGAGCAGATCGAAGACAGTAGATCTTGTCTCTTTGAGTTTGCAGTGGAGCAAATTGAAGATAACCAATTTGGCATTCCTGAAGATTCTAGGAGCAGATTGAAGATAACAGGTCTGGCATTCCTGAAGTTGCAGGAGCAGATTGAAGACATCAAATCTTGTCTCCATGAAGTTACAATGGAGCAGATTGAAAACAGCAGATTTGGCATTCCTGAAGTTGCAGGAAATAGATCGAAGACATCAAGTCTTGTCTCCCTGAAGTTACAGTGGAGCAGATTGAAAATGGAAGATTTGGCATTCCTGAAGTTGCAGGAAGCAGATCAAAGACATCGAGTCTTATCTCCCTAAAGTTACAGCGGAGTAGACAGAAGACAGTTAATCCTATCTCCCTGAACTTGCAGTGGAGTGGATTAAAACAAAAATCCTATACCTCTAAAGTTGCAGTTGGTGGGATTAATTCTACTATAAACTACAAATCTCATCCTTCAAAGTTGCAGTGAAGGAATCGAAGCAACAAGATACAGTGGACTGGAATGAGATTGCCTGAAGAAAAGAAGCACCGAAGAAGTCAAGACTCAGCGAGACCGGGAAAAATTGGTCTTTCTTGAAAGTCTTTGCTCCATTCCCGTTACACGACAATGAGCAAAGAGGGGCAACTGTACAAAGCCCAATTTGCCCGGGCCCATTTAACCCAATTAAAAACCATCAGCCCAAAATTAAACCCCAAACCAAACAGATTAACCCAACCTAAATCTACCTAAACCCACTACATCCCACTTAACCCAAAAACAAATAAGCCCAAACCTAAAGACCCAACTACAACCCTAACACAAAAAAGAAATTATCAGAAAAAGCAAACCCTAGGTGCGCCGTACCTAGGGCCTTCTGACCCTGCCAGTCGCCACTTGCCTTGCACTGTGGTCTTGTCCACCGCCCAGCACCGCCCAAGCCTGCAGAGTATTAAAAGAGAGTGACTTCAAACAGTTTGTAAAAATGACTATATAAGCCATCAAAGAACCGAATTCATGGAACCCTTTTTTTTCGATTAATAGAAACAAAAAAGATAGATTCGAACAAGAGAACGAGCAACACAAATAGTAGGCATAGATTATGTAACACCCCAAACCCGGTCTATGCATTGAGACTAGATTTGGTTTGTTACATGAATCGAGCTATTTTAAAATCTTCAATAAGTTGAAAACTACAATATTATTTTTAATTACGGGGTTTAATAAAAATCAAAAGAGTATTTTAATTTAATGAATATTAGAAAACGTTAGTTGAAAAAAAACATTATTAACATTGTATTATCAAAAACCCTTAGGTAATTTGTTTAAGAGTTAACAATAATAAAATATTTATAAAGGAATTTCATATATTTGAAAACCCAAATTTATTTTAATGAAACATCATATAACCATAGCCCATATTTAAAAGTCCAAAATATAGTTTAAAACCAAACACACATAAAATCCATAAATTATTCATAAAGGCCCTTATTACATTAACCCAAAATAGTAAAATACTTATTAAAAAGTTCAGAGTTTAATAAACCCATGTTTTGCAGTATGGCCTCCATGAAGTCATCCTCGGCCCAAGTCCACGTCAATTTCCATTACCTGAGATGGAAAAATTTGTAACACCCCAAACCCGGTCAATACGCCTACGGCCAATCGAATACGGTATGTCACTAAGGAAAATAATTTTTGAAAGAATCAATTAACAATTAAATTTTTGTGAAAAACTCTTTGTAATTCTTTATTTGTCGAAAATAAGTTAAAATTGAAATTTACTTGAAATTACATAAAACTTTAAAACTTAGTTGATAAATCATATGATAGAAAACATTTATATCTTTTAAGAAAATTCAAAATATCATTTTGGAAAATCCGTTTGCAATTGAGTATAGAAACTTGAATTTTGGAAATCACTTAATCTGCTGAAAACATTTAACTTGTAATTTTACTATTGAACTATTCATGTTACCCGATGGTAAGATTTTTAAAACCATTCGAGTTTTAGTTTAGAAAACATTGGGCTCAATTATTAAATTAACCAAGTAATTTAAAAGCCATATTTTAAACATATTCAAAACATAAAATAATCCAAAACATAATTAAGCAGTCTTATTACAAATCCATAAAAATATGAAAACCAAATTAAAATAAAGTACCCAATTGGAAATTCATGTAAAACCAAATTTTATTGCATGGCCTCCTCGAGTTCATCCGGCCCTCATCCGTAAACTCACGAATCACTGAAAAGATAAGGAGAATGTGAGTCACCAAGACTCGATGCATATTCCTCTCCCGTAAATACCACATACTTACACAAATTATAACAAAGCAACATATATGTATAATGCACCCAACCTAGCCATCCATAACTCCTTTTCTACCCCGTGTGGTACCAAACCACCGGTGGTGCCAAACCACCGTGACCAAGTCACGATATAAATGTGATACCAAATCACCGTGACCAAAGTCACGAATAATCCATATGTGGGGCCAACCCGTGTGATACCAAATCACCGGCGGCGATCCCATATCTCAAAAGTGGGGCCAACCCACGGTGGTGTTAACCACGGGGGCGAGTCGCTATGAGGTGCCAAACCTCCGGTGTCCAAGACACGAATGTGATACCAAATCACCGGTGGTGCCAAACCACTGGTGGTGCCAAACCACTGGTGACCGAAGTCACGAATCATCAAGTTGTGGGGCCAACCCGTGTGATACCAAATCACTGGCGACGATCCCATATCTCAAAAGTGGGGCCAACCTACGGTGGTATTAACCACAAGGACGAGTCGCTATGAGGTGCCAAACCTCTGGTGTCCGAAGACACGAATGTGATACCAAATCACCGGTGACCAAAGTCACGATATCAATCTTCCCTCCTCTCATCATACAGTGCAATATGACATAATAATTCGTGTATGCGTTATGTCATGTATGCTAGACATATATCAAATATAAGTATAACATGAATTACCATCATAATCAGATAGACATAAAACAACATAATCATGCTAATCAACCTCTAAGGGTATAACCGTAATTTTACCTACCAAGGGTATTTTCGTAATTTATCCACCAAGGGTATTTTCGTAATTTACCCACCAAGGGTATTTTCGTAATTTACTCACCAAGGGTATTTTTGTAATTTACCAACCAAGGGTATTTTTGTAATTTACCTACCTAGGGTATTTTTTTGTAATTTACCCACCAAGGGTATTTTCGTAATTTACCCACCAATGGTATTTTCGTAATTTACCCACCCAGGGTATTTTAGTAATTCACCCACCAAGGGTATTTTCATAATTTACCCACTAAGGGTATTCTCGTAATTTACCCACCAAGGGTATTTTCGTAATTTACCCACCAATGGTATTCTCTAATTTACCCACCAAGGGTATTTTAGTAATTCACCCACCAAGGGTATTTTCATAATTTACCCACTAAGGGTATTCTCGTAATTTACCCACCAAGGGTATTCTCGTAATTTACCCACCAAGGGTATTCTCGTAATTTACCCACCAAGGGTATTCTCGTAATTTACCTACCAAAGGTATTTTCGTAATTTACCCACCAAGGGTATTTTCGTAATTTACCCACCAAGGGTATTTTCGTAATTTACCCACCAAGGGTATTTTAGTAATTTACCCACCAAGGGTATTTTCATAATTTACCTACTGAGGGTATTTATGTAATTTACCCACTAAGGGTATTTTCGTAATTCCTTTTTGTAATGGCCTCCGAAGGTCTAATGTTACCTTGAAGCGACTTCATTTACCATTTACGGTCAACACTGGACTATTGGGCCTAAAACGATTTCGACCCATTCAGCCCATACTGTGTGTGGCCCACCTAACACAAATTTAGCCACGTATATAGGTCCCACCTAGTCTAGTTCACTATATACTATATCATCATACAATTTATTCCAATTGAGCCTACGGGCCCATTGGGCCCATTTCAGCCCATCGTGGCCCAAGCAGTCCCAACCCACAAGAATACTACTGATGGCCTCAACTATCGCGTCGAAGCCCCACACGTGTGCTCAGACGTCAGATAGCTACTATTGTCTGGACTGCACTTCGTCATTCTTGCCGCCTACAACTAGAGTAGAGAGTTACACACCGATAGGACTCGGTGTTAAACAGATCATGCGACCACTCTGCCCAAACGCCCACCATGGTATCTTAACTCTCCTCTTGGAATGCTCTTTATATAGCTAGCTCTTCACCTTCATTCCTTGTATCTTTCCGATGTGGGATCCCTTCACGAGAGAGTTTAAATTCAAGCTGAAACTCTTAGTCAATTCATAAAATAAATACTCCTTGCTTCTTATGAGATTCGAACCCAAGCTCTCCCATCGACCAATTCACGCCACTTGCCACTTTACCAACCAGCTCCTTGTGTCTTAAACCATGGGCAACTAAATATAACCCTATGGTCAAGGTCTAAATTCATTTAATAAAAATAATCTAAAAGGAATGCAAACGCTACAACTAGAACCTTGGACCTCCTTCCTTCCTTGTGGCATCATTCCCTTGTCCTTAAGTGGCGTCACTTTGCCACTACACCACACACTCCACTTGTGTCATTTTTCTCCACATTTTATTCTTAAGGCCTACCTGTAACACCCCAAACCCGGTCTATGCGTTGAGACTAGATTTGGTTTGTCACATGAATCGAGTTATCTTTAAATTTGCAATAAGTTGAAAACTTCAATATAAATTCGTGTTTTAAAATAAATAGAAGAGTATTTGAATTTGATAATATTTGAAAACATTAGTTGAAAATCATTGTATTATCAAAAACTTTTAAATAGTTTGTTAATGAATTGACTATAATAAAATATTTATAAAAGAATTCCATATACTTGAAAACCCAAATTTATTTTAATAAAGCATCATAAAATCACAACCCTTAATTAAAAAGTCCAAAGTTTAGTTTAAAACCCAAACACACATAAAATCCATAAGTTATTTATAGAGGCCCTTATTACAATAATCCATAATAGTAAAAATATTTATTAAAAGTTCAGAGTTTAAATAACCCTCTCGCAAAGATGGCCTCCACGAAGTCATCCTCGCCCAAGTCCACATCAATTTCCATTACCCGAGATGGAAAGAATTTAAAGGGGTGAGTTACTTAGAACTCGATTATGTAACTCACCTACCACCATTATTGGGCAGATTATCGGGACATAATCTGGGCTTGAGCCCAAATCGAATTTAACAATATATCATGAAATAAAACAATTAATAATGCATGTAAAATGAAATTCCCAACCCATACCTAATATCCATCCGCTAACACCCCGTACCAACCATCACACCTGGGATCAAGTCAACCCACCCCGCCATCACACCAATCGTAGGCATTAAGCCTTTTTATAATTGTGGCATAGCCACCGAACTAGAGGCAATAAGTCGATATTGTGGCGAAACCACCGAACTAGAGGCAATAAGCGATATTGTGGCGAAACCACCGAACTAGAGGCAATAAGCGATATTGTAAGGCGAAACCACCGAACTAGATATTTGGCAACCGGCCATTCTTCTCTTCATATATCCCACTCATGCAATTATACATGTACTTTAAAATATAAAATTTATTAACAATACATAACATGGTGGGTTTATCAATAACATTTCATTTGGCCCATAATTATAGCAATTTGTCTATTTAGCGGTTTAGTGGGCTTTGGCCCATTTACCTAAACTAGAGTGTTTTGGCTAAATTTTAACGAACTAGAGTATTTTGGCCCAATTTAACGAACTAGAGTATTTTGGCCCAATTTAACGAACTAGAGTATTTTGGCCCAATTTAACGAACTAGAGTATTTTGGCCCAATTTAACGAACTAGAGTATTTTGGCCCAATTTAACGAACTAGAGTATTTTGGCCCAATTTAACGAACTAGAGTATTTTGGCCCAATTTATCGAAACATACAACTTACATATTAACGAAAATTTTCTCGAGGGCGTTTTCGTAATTTTTACGATTTAGACGTTTTTACGTATTTTCGTCAAAATATCAATATTTACGTTTTTACCGATCTAACCGTTTTTACGATTTACTTCATACCGAAATTGACATCCAACCGAGAAAATAATGAGTGTGAAGTTACACACCTCGTTACCGAAAGTACTAATCCTTCTCGCTCCTAAGACCTAAAATATATTTTGATCCATTAGACAACTAATTCATAAAATAAATCTTAATCGATAATAGATCCAAAATCTTACCCTCTTGATTTTGAATCACTTGATTTTCGCTTTTCCTCGTTTATTGATTCACTAGCACGAGAATCCACCAACGTATAACGATTCGGAAGTTCGTACTACTTGAATAATGGACTTCCTTGGAAGATGGCCCATAACCCGTGGAAAATCCCTGACCAAGAAACCGCTCTTCGTTTGAATGGGGATTTACTGGATCCGCCCTCTTAACGTGACTAACCACCGCCCTTTTCTTCCCTATTTTGATCTTCAAGATCCAATGGAATTTAGTTAGATCTAAAATGATATCAAATAATACTAGAGGTTTAAAGAGATTTGATTTCCTTACCAAAGTAAAACGTTTCCAACGTTTCTACAATTCTCCGATCACTTGAGTTCCGATCTCGTTATTGCACTAAATAATAACGAAAGAGACGTTATTAGAATGAACGTTATATCAATCCAAAAGTCCTTCAATTCACCATTACTATTCGCCAAAGTACCTTAATAACTCGAAAATGGAAAAGAACCCTTACCTATTTTCCACGACGAAAAGAAAGGATTGAGAATGGTGTCTAAATGATGAAGGTTCGCTATGTATGATCAAGGAAAAGAAGAAAAAATATTTGGTTTATAGGCACAATAGCATTCGGCCAAGAGAGTGAAAATGGAGAGAATTTGATTGAAAAGAAATAATATAAAACGAAAGGATGATGGTGATGTTGTTGCTTGATTTCAAAGAGAAGAAAGAAAAGAAAAAAATGAACTTTAGGTGTTTGGTATATTCGCCATGGCAAAAGAAAGAAAAAGATGACTCTTTTTGGTATGGATGATTTCGACAAGAAGAAAAGGCACAAAGAATTGGCTAACGAGATAAGCAAAAAGGAATAACCAAATGGTCACAAAATTTGAGCTTTACTAATGCCCTATTCGGCCAAGATGAAAGTTTGAGAGGAGAAAACAAAGAAAAATCTGGACAATGTGTAAAGAATGCCCAAAGAGAAAAGAATGAGATTTTTAGCCAAACTATCAAAATTTTGGCTCCTTCCCTAAACCAATGTTGCCGTCCAGCACATGGTCAAATGGCCATGATTTCTTTCCAAATTTTCCCCTTGATAAGTGCCTTATGTTCCCACTATCTTTCCTTAAACCTTTGATTCCATGCCATAAGTTAGTTGTTACCTTAATCCATTGATACACTAACCAAAAATAACATGGTCAACACCTTCCTTATATGATCCTTGCCGACACTTCTTAGTTATGAGCAGAAAATTAAAAACAAAAATCCATTTAGGTGCTATACAAGGGATTCGAACCTCTTCCCTCTTACTAGAACCCATGCGCCAACTCCACCATGCCATATGCTCATTTTATGACACTCGTAGCACATAATTTAGCTTAAGTCTTAATCACCTTTGTTTCACTTCAATAAATTCTCAATTAATAAATTTTATTCTTTCTTCAAATTATGCTTTACCCTCTCTAGGACTTCAATAAGCACTAAAATAAAAAATAAGAGATTTTTCCTAAAAAAAAAAAATCTAAACATCAATTCATGCAATTTAAATACTCGAATTTTTAGGGTGTTACAACTCTACCCTCCTTAAAGAAAATTTAGTCCTCGAAATTTACTCAGTTGAAAAAGGTGAGGTATTGTTGCGAATTGCATCCTCTGGCTCCCACGTAGCTTCTTCCACTCGTGGTTACGCCATAGAACTTTGACCAACGGCACGGTTTTCTTCCTTAATACCTTGACATCTCGTTCTAGGATTTCCACCGGTTCTTCTTCAAGGGACAAATCAATTCACTCAATTCTTCTACCCAGATAATGTGCAAAGGATTCGATCTATAACGCCTCAACATGGAAACATGAAAGACATTGTGAATTTGATCTAACTCCTGAGGTAACTCAATCGATATGCCATGGACCAACACGCTTCACTGACACGATAAGGTCCAATATATCTAGGACTTAGCTTGCCCTTCCTTCCGAATCTAAAGATCTTTTCCAAGGAGATACCTTCAAGAAAACCCGATCTCCCACACTATACTCGATGTCCCTTCGCTTCAGATCTGCGTCGACTTACATCTGCTCTGAGGCTTCTTTCAACCGTGTTCGAATAACTTTTACCTTATCCTCCGTCTCGGATATCATCTCGGGACCTAACATCATCTTTTCGCCCAACTCGGTCCAACAAATAGGAGAGCGACACTTACGACCATACAATGCCTCGTAAGGTGCCATCTGGATGCTAGGCGGACAATTTTGTTATATCATAAATTCGCGAAGGTAGATAATCCTCCCA
Source organism: Gossypium rotundifolium (assembly GCA_025506655.1). Classification (NCBI taxonomy): domain Eukaryota; kingdom Viridiplantae; phylum Streptophyta; class Magnoliopsida; order Malvales; family Malvaceae; genus Gossypium; species Gossypium rotundifolium. The sequence continues at coordinate 138,962,941 of CP106731.1, forward strand.
ACTACCCACAAGTCGATTACACATCCTCTTAACATATCTTCCAATATCTGAATTACTCTCCCTCGAAAGCACAACACACCCTCCGTGTTTATTCCAAAATCCTCAATTTCACCATTTTCAACTTGTCGCAGTAAAGGTCCCAACTTCTCATCTGATGTCTGTTTTTCCTTGATTTGTTCCAGCCACAGAGGTTTCACCTGAAGTTACGCTAACAAACTGCCATCCTCATACTGAGACTCAAATGGGCAAACAAAGCTCTTAATTCAGATACTGCCTTACGACTTAACGCGTCGGCTACCGTTAGCCTTTCCAGGATGGTATTCGATGGAGAAATCGTAATCCTTTAACAATTCTACCCATCTTCTTTGTCTTAAATTCAATTCCTTCTGGGTAAGGAGGTATTTAAGACTTTTGTGATCCGTGTAGATTATGGACTTCTCACCATAGAGATAGTGCCTCCATATCTTTAGAGCAAAGACAACGGCAGCCTAACTCCAAATCATGAGTAGGGTAGTTTACTTGTGTGGTCTCAATTGACGAGAAGCATAGGCCACCACTTTTCCATTTTGCATCAATACACAACCCAGACCCGTGTGAGACGCATCACAATAAACAGTGAATTCTTTTCCAGCCTCGGGTTGAATTAAAATTGGAGCTTCAGTCAGGATCTTCTTCAATTTCTCAAAACTCTCTTGCTTTGCTTTTCGGTCAGATATACGGAGCTCCCTTTCGCACTTAGCAGTTTAGTTAGGGTGCAGAAATCAACGAAAACCCCTCTACAAAACGTCTATAGTATCCAGCCAAACCTAAGAAACTCCGAATTTTAGCTACTGATGTTGGTGGTTTCCAATCCAAAATAGCCTCAATTTTCCGAGGATCCACCCTTATTCCTTCGGCTGATACTACATGACCAAGGAAAGTCACCTCCTTTAGCCAAAATTCGCATTTACCAAATTTGGCATACAATTGCTTTTCACGAAGTAATTGTAATACTATCATAAATCTTGGTCATGTTCCTCCTCATTTCTCGAATAAACCAATATATCATCTATGAACACTACCACAAACCGGTCTAAATATGGTTGAAAGACTCGGTTCATCATGTCCATAAATGCAATTTGGTGCATTGGTTAATCCAAACGGCATCACTACAAACTCATAGTGTCCGTAACGTGTCCGAAATGCCGTCTTATAAATGTCCGCTTCTTTCACCTTAAGTTGGTGATAACCTGACCTTAAATCAATTTTGGAGAAAACTGAAGCTCCTTTTAATTGATCAAATAGGTCGTCAATTCTCGAGAGAGGATACCGATTCTTGATTGTCAATTTATTCAACTCGTCGTAGTCAATGCACATACGCATCGATCCATCCTTCTTCTTGACGAACAAGACCGGGGCTCCCCGGAGACACACTTGGTCGAATGAATCCCGATCCAAAGCAATTCTTGAATTTGAGCTTTGAGCTCACCAACTCCTTCGACGCCATTCTATAGGGAGCAATGGACCTTTGAGTCGTCCCGGCAAAAGCTCAATGCCAAACTCTACTTCCGATCTGGAGGTATACCGGGAAGTTCTTCGGAAATACATCGGAAATTCCTTCACCGTCCTCACATCATTCACGGATAATTCTTTGGCATCCAAAGCATAGATAAAGGCTAGAATGCTCCATATCCTTTCCGCACCAACTTCTCGACTTTTAATGCGAGATACCACATTTGCCGATAGTTCTTTCGTTCACCAATCATTATGACTTCCTTATCATCCGAGGTCCTTCTCGACATTCATTTTTCAAAGACAATCCAATTGCTTGCGATGTTTGACCACCAATCCATGCCTGAATAAGATCGAACTCACCGAAAGGTAGTTCCATCAAATTTGCTAAGAATACTTCCTCTTGGATTTTTAAGGGCACGCCTTAAATATTTTATTAACCATCACCGATCGTCTAAAGGACTGATTACTATCATCTCATTTTCGGTAATTTGATTCTAAATTGATTTCGGATATGGCACTAGATACATATGAATGAGTAGAGCCAATATCTATTAAGGCAATAACAGTACATCAAAATGAAGAACGTCTGGTTATCACATCTGGTGCATTGCCGTCCTCGCGGCGTCTAACTGCATAGACCAGTCCAGGCTGTCTTGCATCTGCATTTCCTCTATTACCATTGCCTCGACCCGGTGCACCTTGACCACGACCAGCCCCATTACCACCACGACCTGGTCCACGTCCTCTCGGTGGCTGCTGATTACCTCTGACCGGCTGTGCATCATTATTACGGACTTCTTGAGTAGTATCCATTCGTCGAGGACAACTTTTGTACTGATGTTCCATTGAACCGCATTTGTAACATGCGCCCGTTTTCCTCCAACATTCCCCAAAATGTCTCTTCCCACACTCAGTGCAATCTCGACTTCGATTATTTGCTACCGGGGTTACGCTTTGAACGATTCATCATTCCGGTTTCTTCGAAATCTCTTGGAAGAACCAGATCACGTGTCTCTCTCTTGTTTCGGATCTTTCTTGGTTACGTTGCTTACGAGTTCTTAGCCTCTTGGCTATTTTGGCCTTCTCCACCGAGTGGAAAAATTTCTAACTTGCGTGGAGCAATCGAACCCTCACTCATCATTAAGTCCATCCTCGAAGCGTACACAACGTTCATGATCTGTTGCTACAATTGTCCGCATAACGGCTCGACGTAAAAACTTCGACTTCATATCTTTGCACGGTCTTACTTCCTTGGACAAGATTGAAATTCCTTCCTTCGAGCATCTACATAGCTCGTTCGATGTATTTTCCTTGGAAGGCGACTTTAAAGAATTCCCGTTAATCGATGCGCTTTAGTGCCTTCTCGACGATGAGCCACCACCGACACGCCTCATCTCTCAATAAGGATACAGACTCCTCTCGGTTTTGCTCACCGTGCATTCCATATCATCCATAATCCGTTCCACGACTTGAGCCATGATTCGCCACATTCGAGCTACACCGAGACACCTCGAAAACTTCGCATTATTCGCCTTAAGTCGCTCAAATTGACCCACGAGTTGTTGGCCCAATTCTAGTTCCAATGACCCTTTCCAAGACTCGTAGCATTGCTTGAGTCAATGCATGATCTTCTTCCATGTGATCGCGTGATCTCGTTTCACTTTCAATTGACGCAGGCGTCCACTTCCCAGATCTCGATTTGGTGCTTCATTGTAGCACCTCGGCCTCTACCATGGCCACGTCTCATCAAGGCGTCCCGACCACGCCCTCTAGTGCTCATGATAGCTTGTTCGTTTATCGATTACAAGTTTTATGAATCGTAAATTTTGTTTGGTGTTTATTAACGATATTTTATGAGATTTGGGATATAAAGTTGTTTTTCGCAACATATCCTATAGTCTCAATCTCTCTGATTTTCACGCCTAAAACTAGAAGTTCTAGAGTGTTCCTATGATCATATCATAGTAATCATTAAGTAATAATACTTACTTGACTTGTTGCGAGATGCTTGTGGTGCCATACTGATTTTTGAATGATTTCATACAGAAATTATTTTTGAACCCAAACCACAGCCGAGTTTTTGAAACTGGGCTCTGATACCACTAAATGTAACACCCCAAACCCGGTCTATGCGTTGAGACTAGATTTGGTTTGTCACATGAATCGAGTTATCTTTAAATTTGCAATAAGTTGAAAACTTCAATATAAATTTCAGGTTTTAAAAATAAATAGAAGAGTATTTGAATTTGATAATATTTGAAAACATTAGTTGAAAATCATTGTATTATCAAAAACTTTTAAATAGTTTGTTAATGAATTGACTATAATAAAATATTTATAAAAGAATTCCATATACTTGAAAACCCAAATTTATTTTAATAAAGCATCATAAAATCACAAATTCTTAATTAAAAAGTCCAAAGTTTAGTTTAAAACCCAAACACACATAAAATCCATAAGTTATTTATAGAGGCCCTTATTACAATAATCCATAATAGTAAAAATATTTATTAAAAGTTCGGAGTTTAAATAACCTCTCTCGCAGATATGGCCTCCACGAAGTCATCCTCGCCCAAGTCCACATCAATTTCCATTACCGAGATGGAAAGAATTTAAAGGGGTGAGTTACTTAGAACTCAATGTGTAACTCACCTACCACCATTATTAGGCAGATTATCAGACATAATCTTTGGGCTTGAGCCCAAATCGAATTTAACAATATATCATGAAATAAAACAATTAATAATGCATGTAAAATGAAATTCCCAACCCATACCTAATATCCATCCGCTAACACCCGTACCAACCATCACACTGTGGGGATCAAGTCAACCCACCCCGCCATCACACCAATCGTAGGCATTAAGCCTTTTTATAATTGTGGCATAGCCACCGAACTAGAGGCAATAAGTTTATATTGTGGCAAAGCCACCAACTAGAGGCAATAAGTCGATATTGTGGCAGAAACCATAACTAGATATTTGGCAACCGCCATTCTTCTCTTCATATATCCCACCCATGCAATTATACATGTACTTTAAAATATAAAATTTATTAACAATACATAACATGGTGGGTTTATCAATAACATTTCATTTGGCCCATAATTATAGCAATTTGTCTATTTAGCGCTTTAGTGGGCTTTGGCCCATTTACCGAACTAGAGTGTTTTGGCTAAATTTTAACGAACTAGAGTATTTTGGCCCAATTTAACGAACTAGAGTATTTTGGCCCAATTTAACGAACTAGAGTATTTTGGCCCAATTTAACGAACTAGAGTATTTTGGCCCAATTTAACGAACTAGAGTATTTTGGCCCAATTTAACGAACTAGAGTATTTTGGCCCAATTTATCGAAACATACAACTTACATATTAACGAAAATTTTCTCGAGGGCGTTTTCGTAATTTTTACGATTTAGACGTTTTTACGTATTTTCGTCAAAATATCAATATTTACGTTTTTACCGATCTAACCGTTTTTACGATTTACTTCATACCGAAATTGACATCCAACCGAGAAAATAATGAGTGTGAAGTTACACACCTCGTTACCGAAAGTACTAATCCTTCTCGCTCCTCGGCACCTAAAACATATTTTGATCCGTTAGACAACTAATTCATAAAAATAAATCTTAATCGAAAATAGATCCAAAATCTTACCCTCTTGATTTTGAATCACTTGATTTTCGCTTTCCTCGTTTATTGATTCACTAGCCGTCGAGAATCCACCAACGATATACGGTTCTAAGTTCGTACTACTTGAATAATGGACTTCCTTCGAAGATGGCCCGCAACCGTGGAAAATCCGGACCGCCGAAACCGCTCTTCGTTTGAATGGGGATTTACGGATCCGCCTCTTAACGTGACTAACCAACGCCTTTTCTTCCTATTTTGATGTCTTCAAGATCCAATGGAATTTAGTTAGATCTAAAATGATATCAAATAATACTAGAGGTTTAAAGAGATTTGATTTCCTTACCAAAGTAAAACGTTTCCAACGTTTCTACAATTCTCCGATCACTTGAGTTCCGATCTCCGTTATTGCACTAAATAATAACGAAAGAGACGTTATTAGAATGAACGTTATATCAATCCAAAAAGTCCTTCAATTCACCATTACTATTCGGCCAAAGTACCTTAATAACTCGAAAATGGAAAAGAACCCTTACCTATTTTCCACGGTCGAAAAGAAAGGATTGAGAATGGTGTCTAAATGATGAAGGTTCGGCTATGTATGATCAAGGAAAAGAAGAAAAAATATTTGGTTTATAGGCACAATAGCATTCGGCCAAGAGAGTGAAAATGGAGAGAATTTCGATTGAAAAGAAATAATATAAAAACGAAAGGATGATGGTGATGTTGTTGCTTGATTTCAAAGAGAAGAGAAGAAAAGAAAAAAATGAACTTTAGGTCTTTGGTATATTCGGCCATGGCAAAAGAAAGAAAAAGATGACTCTTTTTTGGTATGGATGATTTCGGCACAAGAAGAAAAGGCACAAAGAATTGGCTAACGAGATAAGCAAAAAGGAATAACCAAATGGTCACAAAATTTGAGCTTTACTAATGCCCTATTCGGCCAAGATGAAAGTTTGAGAGGAGAAAACAAAGAAAAATCTGGACAATGTGTAAAGAATGCCCAAAGAGAAAAGAATGAGATTTTTAGCCAAACTATCAAAATTTTGGCTCCTTCCCTAAACCAATGTTGCCGTCCAAAGACATGGTCAAATGGCCATGATTTCTTTCCAAATTTTCCCTTGATAAGTGCCTTATGTTCCCCTATCTTTCCTTAAACCTTTGATTCCATGCCATAAGTTAGTTGTTACCTTAATCCATTGATACACTAACCAAAAATAACATGGTCAACACCTTCCTTATATGATCCTTGCCGACACTTCTTAGTTATGAGCGTAAAATTAAAAACAAAAATCCATTTAGGTGCTATATAAGGGATTCGAACCTCTTCCCTCTTACTAGAACCCATGCGCCAACTCCACCATGCCATATGCTCATTTTATGACACTCGTAGCACATAATTTAGCTTAAGTCTTAATCACCTTTGTTTCACTTCAATAAATTCTCAATTAATAAATTTTATTCTTTCTTCAAATTATGCTTTACCCTCTCTAGGACTTCAATAAGCACTAAAATAAAAAATAAGAGATTTTTCCTAAAAAAAAAAATCTAAACATCAATTCATGCAATTTAAATACTCGGATTTTATTCTTAAGGCCTACCTGCCAACTTCCAGGGTTTTTTTCACCTAAAACCAAAATTTCCCCAAAGCTAATATTTGATCCCGGGACTTCATAGAAGCCCCCTAACCTTTCAAAATCACTTATCTACAAGGTCCAACTTGCACTTAAGCCGATCTCCTGTTCTCTAAAAATTTTAAACGCTACTACGCCTAAGGCCCATTGGGCTCAATTCTCTTAGGCCCAATTTCAGGATGTTACAAAATTTAAGGGGGTGAGTTACTTAGAACTCAGTGTATAACTCACTTACTTGTCCACTGGGCCAGATTTTCAATTTAAGGTGTTTGGGCCTTGAGCCCATAAGCAAAAAAATAATATAATGAATAACATAATCAATAGCATGCATGTAAAATGAATTTTCCCTCCCAAACCTAATTCCATCCGCTACACACCCTCGCACCAACCATCACACTGTGGGATCAAGTCAACCCACCCCGCCATCACACCAATCATAGGCATTAAGCCAATTTATATTTTGTGGCATAGCCACTTAACTAGATTGTGACAAAGTCACCGAACTAGAGGCATTGAGCCAATTATTATTTTGTGGCGAGCCACCGAACTAGAGGCAAATAGCCATTTATAACTTTTGTGGCGAGAGCCACCAACTAGAGGTAAAAGCCATAATTTTGTGGCGAGCCACCGAACTAGATTTTGGCAACAGCCTTCTTCTCTTCATCATTTCCCAACCCATGCAATATGTATGCAATAGTAAACTATGGTCATACAATAATTTTATTAAAAGGCCCATTAACAAGAGTTAATATTTCCAAATCTTTATTAAGGCCCATAAATAATACTTTGGCCTAATTAACTATTTATCAACTAGGGCCCAAATTTACGATCTAGCAAGAATTGACCCATTTATCGATCTAGCAAGTATTTTAGTCCGCTTAACAATTTAATAGAGTTTACGCCCATTTATCGATCTAGCGAGGATTTCGGCCCAATTTATAATCAAACAGAGATTTCGGCCCGATTATCAATCTAGCAGAGTTTTCGGCCCATTTATCGATCTAGCAGAGATTTCGGCCCAATTTACAATCAAACAGAGATTTCGGCCCGATTATCAATTTAATGAGTTTTCGCCATTTATCGATCTAGCATATTTTACGCCCATTTTTACTTAAACATACAACTTACATATTAACAAGTAATTTCTCAAAGGCGTTTTCGTACTTTTCACGATTTTAGTCGTTTTCATGTATTTTCATCGAAATATCGGTTGTTATGTTTCATACCGATCTAGTCATTTTTACGATTTTACTTCAATACCGAAATTGATATCCAACCCGAGAAAAAGTGTGAAGTTACACACCTCGATACCGAGAGTACTAATCCTTCTCGCTCCTCGACACCTAAAACATATTTCGATCCGTTAGAACACTATTTCGTATAAATATATTTTATCGATAATAGATCCAAAACCTTACCCTCTTGATTTTGAATCACTTCGATTTTCGGTTTCTCCTCATTTATTGGTTCGTTAGTCGCCGAGAATCCACTAACGTATAAAGGCTCGGAAGTTCGTACCATTTCAAATAATCGACTTCCTTCGGAAGATGGTCCGCAACCCTGGAAAATCCTTGACCGCCGAAACCGCTCTTTGTTTAAATAGGGATTTACTGGATCCGCCTCTTAATATGACTAAACACCGCCTTTTCTTCCCTATTTTGAAAGTCTTCAAGATCAAAAGAACATTAATCCAATCTAAAATAATATCGAAATAATACTAGAGGTTTTAAAGGATGTGATTTCCTTACCACAATAAATCGATTCCAACGTTTCTACGATTCTCTCGAACACTTGAGTTCCGATCTTCCGTTATTGCACTATATTATAACGAATAAAACGTTAATAGAACGAACGTTTATTTCGATCCAAATGGTCCTTCATGACACCATCAATATTCGGCCATATCACTATTAACTAATTGAAAACAAAAAAAAAAAGAATCCCTTACCTATATTTCCACGGTCGAAAAGAAAGGATTGAGAATGGTGTTTGTGATTGATGAAGATTCGACTATGTATGATCAAAGAAAGAAAAAAAAAAAAAAGAAAGGTTCGGCTATGGGCACTCTAGCATTCAACCATGAGAGAGTTTAATGGAGAAACTTTGAGTGAAAAGAAATAAAATATCAAAGAAGAGATGGTGATGATGTTGTTTTGATTTCAAAGAGAAGAGAAGAAAAAGATGGGTTTTAGGAGATAGGTACATTCGGCCATGGTAAAAAGAAAAGAAAAAGAATGGCTTTTGGTATAGTTGATTTCGGCACTCAAAGAAAAGGCACAAAACAAATGCTAAAGCAATAACCAAAAATGACCAAATGGTCAAATGATTAGAGCTTTACCAAGGTTCAATTTCGGCCAAAGGAAAAAGTTGAGAAGAGGAATGCAAAATTTTGCACAAAGTTGCTAGGGATGACCAAAAAGAAACTTCAATTCTTAGCCAAACTATCACCAAAAATTCGGCTCCACCTATAGTCTAAATTGCCGTCCCTATGCATGGTCAATTGGCCATGATATTGTTTCCATAACTTTTCCTTGATATGTGCCCCATATCTTCATATCCTTCCTTAATTTCTTGATTCCCTTCCTTAAGTTAACAATTTCCTTAATCCTTTGATATGCTAACCAAAATAACATGGTCAACACTTACCATATATGCTCTTGGCCGACACTTGCTATACATGTGCGAAAAATTAAAAATAAAATTTACCTAGATGCTAAACAAGGATTCAACCTCTCCCTCATGCTACAACTCATGCCCAACACCACCATGCCATATACTCATTTTATGTCACTTATTAACACTTAATTTAACTTAAGTATTAATGACACTTGCTTCTCTTCAATAAATTCTCAAATATTAAATTTATTCCTTACCCAAATTATGCTATACTCTTCTTTAGGACTTCAATAAACACGAAAATAAAAGTAAGAAATTTTCCTTTAAAATCTAAACACCAAATCATGCAATATATAAATACTCGGATTTTTAGGGTGTTACAACTCTACCCTCCTTAAAGAAAATTTCGTCCTCGAAATTTACCTGGTTGAAAGAGGTGAGGGTATTGTTGCCGAATTGCATCCTCAGGCTCCCACGTAGCTTCCTCCACTCTGTGGTTACGCCATAGAACTTTGACCAACGGCACGGTTTTCTTTCTTAGCACTTTGACATCTCGGTCTAAGATTTCCACTGGTTCTTCTTCAAAAGACAAATCTGAATTCAACTCCAATTCTTCTACCGGTATAATGTGCAAAGGATCCGATCTATAACGCCTCAACATGGAAACATGAAAAACATTATGAATTTGATCCAATTCCGGAGGTAACTCAATCTGATAAGCCACTGGACCAACACGCTTCAGCACACGATAAGGTCCAATGTATCTAGGACTTAACTTGCCCTTCCTTCCAAACCTGAAGATCTTTTTCCAAGGAGAGACCTTCAAGAAAACCTGATCCCCTACAGCATACTCGGTGTCCTTACGCTTTAGGTCTGCATACGACTTCTGTCTATTTGAGGCTTCTTTCAACCGTGCTCGAACAACTTTTACCTTATCCTCTGTTTGAGATATCATCTTAGGACCTAACATCTGTCGTTCACCCAACTCAGTCCAACAAATAGGAGAACGACACTTACGACCATACAATGCCTCGTAAGGTGCCATCGAATGCTAGACTGATAGTTGTTGTTATACGCAAATTCGCCAAAGGTAGATAATCCTCCCAACTACCCCTCAAGTCGATTACACATCCTCTTAACATATCTTCTAATATCGAATTACTCTCTCCGATGACCATCGATCGAGGATGAAAAGCCGTCTTGAAGTTTAGCTTTGTTCCCGAGCTTCATGCAAAGCTTTCCAAAATCGTGATGTAAATCGGGATCCTCGTCGATATAATAGATACAGGTACCCATGCAACCTCACAATTTCGGATCGTATAGTTTTGCCAACTTTGCAATGAATAATCCGTCTGTTGGCGGAAATGAGCAGTCTTCGTCAAACGATCAACAATTGCCCACACAGAATTTTTCTTAGTAGGTGTTAAAGGTAACCCACTAACAAAATCCATGGTTATCCGTTCCCATTTCCAAAGAGGAATCCTTACCGGTTGTAACAATCCAGACGGTAATTGATGTTCTGCCTTCACTTGCTGATAAGTCAAACATTTTCCCACAAATTCTAAAATCTCACGCTTCAACCCTGCCACCAATATCGCTTCACGGAGATCTCGATACATCTTATTTCCTTCGGGATGCATAGCATAAGGGCTACTATGCGCCTCCCGTAGAATCATTTGCCTCGAGATCTGAGTTCGTAGGCATACATACTCTTCCTTGAAAGCACAACACACCTCCGTGTTTATTCCAAAATCCTCGATTTCACCATTTTCAACTTGTCAAGTAAAGGTCCCAACTTCTCATCGATGTCTGTTTTCCTTGATTTGTTCCACCCACGAGGCTTCACTGAAGTTCGCTAACAAACCGCCATGCTCATACAGACTCAAATAGGCAAACAATGCTCTCAAATTAGAATCGTCTTACGACTTAACGCGTCGGCTACCACGTTAGCCTTTCGAGGATGATATTCGATTGAGAAATCATAATCCTTTAATAATTCTACCCATCTTCTTTGTCTCAAATTTAACTCCTTTTGGGCAAAGAGGTATTTAAGACTCTTGTGATCCGTGTAGATGACAGATTTCTCACCGTAGAGATAGTGCCTCCAAATCTTTAGAGCAAAGACCATAGCAGCTAACTCCAAATCATGCGTAGGGTAGTTTACTTCGTGTGGTCTCAATTGACGAGAAGCATAGGCTACCACCTTTCCATTTTGCATCAACACACAACCCAGACTCGTGTGAGACGCATCACAATAAACAATGAATTCTTTTCCAGCCTCAGGTTGAATCAAAACTGGAGCTTCCGTCAGGATTTTCTTCAATTTCTTGAAACTCTCTTGCTGCTTTTAAGTCCAATAATACGAAACTCCCTTCCGTAACAGTTTAGTTAGGGGTGCAGCAATCAATGAAAACCCCTCTACAAAACGCCTATAGTATCCACCAAACCCAAGAAACTCAATTTCAATTCTGATGTTGGTGGTTTCCAATCCGAATAGCCTCAATTTTTCGAGGATCCACCCTTATTCCTTGGTGATACTACATGACCAAGGAAAGTCACTTCCTTTAGCCAAAATTCACATTTACTAAATTTGGCATACAGTTGCTTATCACGAAGTAGCTGTAATACTATCCGCAAATGCTTGTCATGCTCCTCCTCATTTCTCGAATAAACCAATATGTCATCTATGAACACTACCACAAACCGGTCTAAATATGGTTGAAAGACTCGGTTCATCATGTCCATAAATGCGGCTGGTGCATTGGTTAATCCAAACGGCATCACTACAAACTCATAGTGTCCGTAACGTGTCCGAAATACCGTCTTATAAATGTCCGCTTCTTTCACCTTGAGCTGGTGATAACCCGACCTCAAATCAATTTTGGAGAAAGCAAGCTCCTTTTAATTGATCAAACAGTCGTCAATTCTCGGCAGAGATACCGATTTTGATCGTCAATTTATTCAATTGTCCGTAGTCAATGCACATACGCATCGATCCATCATTCTTCTTGATTTAACAAAACCGGTGCTCCCCACTTGGAGACACACTTGGTCGAATAAATCCCGATCCAACAATTCTTGAATTTGAGCTTTAAGCTCACCAACTCCTTTGGTGCCATTCTATAAGGAGCAATGGACACCGGAGTCGTCCCGCAAAAGCTCAATGCAAAATTCTACTTCCGATCCGAGGTATACCGAAGTTCTTCGGAAATACATCGGAAATTCCTTCACCGTCCTCACATCATTCACAGATAACTCTTTGGCATCCAAAGCACGGATAAAGGCTAGGAATGCTCCATATCCTTTCCGAACCAACTTCTCCGCCTTTAATGCGATACCACATTTGCCAAGTAGTTCCTTCGCTCACCAATCATTATAACTTCCTTATCATCCGAGGTTCTTATCGACATTCATTTTTCAGCATACCAATTAATTGCCCAATGTTTAACCAACCAATCCATGCCTGAATGAGATCGAATTCACCAAAGGTAGTTCCATCAAGTTTGCTAAGAATACCTCTTCTTGAATTTTCAAGGGCACATCTTTAAACATTTTATTAACAATTCCGATCGTCCTAAAGGACTAATTCATCGCTCATCTCATTATCGGTAATTTGATTCTAAATTGTGTTTCGGATATGGCACTAGCTACATATGAATGGGTAGAGCCAATATCTATTAAAGCAATAACAGGTACATCGAAGATGAAGAACATACCAGTTATCACATCTGGTGCATTGCCGTCCTCATGGCCTAACTAGCATAAACCATCCAGTCGTTTGCATCTCTGCGCTCCTCCGGGACCATTGCCTCGACCCGGTGCACCTTGACCACGTCCAGCCCCATTACCACCACGACCTGGTCCACAACCTCTTGGTGGCTACTGATTACCTCTGGCCGGCTGTGCATCATTATTACGAACTTCTTGAGTCGTATCCATACGTCGAGGACAATTTTTGTACTGATGATCCATTGAATCGCATTTGTAGCATGCGCCTGTTTTCCTCCAACATTCTCCAAAATGTCTTTTCCCACACTCAGTGCAATCTCGACTTCGATTATTTGTTACCGGTTCTACCTTGAACTGGTTCATCATTCCGAGGTCTCTTCTGGAATCTCTTTGAAGAACCAGACTGCTATGTCTCTCTCTTGTTTGGAATCTTTCTCGGTTCTGCCGTTCTAAATTCTTAGCCTCCTCGGCTATTTTGGCCTTCTCCACAAGAGTGGAAAAATTTCTAACTTGCTGTGGAGCAATCAGAACCCTCAGCTCATCATTAAGCCCATCCTCGAAACGTACACATCGTTCATGATCTGTTGATACAATTGTTCGGGCATAGCGGCTCAGACGTAAAAACTCAGCTTCATATGCTGCCACGGTCTTACTTCCTTGGACAAGATTCAGAAATTCTTTCCTTCGAGCGTCTACATAACTCGTTCCAACGTATTTTCCTTGGAAGGCAGCTTTAAAGAATTCCTAATTAATCAATGCAGCTTCGGTGCCTTCTCAAACAGTGAGCCACCACTGATACGCCTCATCTCTTAACAAGGATACAGCTCCTCTCAGTTTTTGCTCAACAGTGCATTCCATATCATCCATAATCCGTTCCACAGCTTCGAGCCAGTATTCAGCCACATTCGGAGTTACACCGGAGACTCCTCTAAAAACTTCTGCATTATTTGACTTAAGTCGCTCTGAAATTGACCCACGAGTTGTTGGCCCAATTCTAGTTCCAGCGACCCTTTCCAAGACTCGCAGCATTGCTTGAGTCAATGCATTATCTTCTTCCATGTGATCGCGTGATCCCGTCTCACTCTCAATTGATGCAAGTGCGTCCATTTCCGGCATATGATTTGGTGCTTCAGTTGTAGCACCTCGGCCTCTACCACGGCCACGTCTACCGCGTCCACGACCACGTACTCTAGTGCTCATGATAGCTTGTTCATTTTTATCTAATTACAAGTTTTATGAATCGAAAATTTGTTTGGTGTTTATTAACGATGTTTTATGAGATTTGAGAGGTAAAGTTGTTTTTCGCAACATATCCTATAGTCTCAATCTCTCGATTTTTCACGCCTAAAACTAGAAGTTCTAGAGTATTCCTATGATCATCATAGTAATTATTAAATAATAAATACTTACTTGACTTGTTGCGGATGCTTGTGGTGCCATCTTGATCTTTAAAATATAATTGAACGATTTCATACGTAAATTATTTGCGAACCCAAACCACGGTAGAGTTTTTGAATCGCTCGATACCATTAAATGTAACACCCCAAACTCGGTCTATGCATTGAGACTAGATTTGGTTTGTTACATGAATCGAGCTATTTTAAAATCTTCAATAAGTTGAAAACTACAATATTATTTTTAATTACGGGTTTAATAAAAATCGGAAGAGTATTTTAATTTAATGAATATTAGAAAACGATAGTTGAAAAAACATTATTAACATTGTATTATCAAAACCCTTAGGTAATTTGTTTAAGAGTTAACAATAATAAAATATTTATAAAGGAATTTCATATATTTGAAAACCCAAATTTATTTTAATGAAACATCATATAACCATAGCCCATATTTAAAAGTCCAAAATATAGTTTAAAACCAAACACACATAAAAATCCATAAATTATTTATAGAGGCCCTTATTACATTAACCCAAAATAGTAAAATACTTATTAAAAAGTTCGAGTTTAATAAACCCATGTTTTGCAAGATGGCCTCTATGAAGTCATCCTCGCCCAAGTCCACGCCAATTTCCATTACCCGAGATGGAAAAATTTAAGGGGTGAGTTACTTAGAACTCAGTGTATAACTCACTTACTTGTCCATTTGGCCGATTTTCAATTTAAGGGTTTGGGCCTTGAGCCCATAAGCAAAAAAAATAATATAATGAATAACATAATTAATAGCATGCATGTAAAATGAATTTTTCCTCCCAAACCTAATTCCATCCGCTACACACCCCGCACCAACCATCACACCTGGGGATCAAGTCAACCCACCCCGCCATCACACCAATCATAGGCATTAAGCCAATTTATATTTTGTGGCATAGCCACCGAACTAGATTGTGACAAAGTCACCGAACTAGAGGCATTGAGCCAATTATTATTTTGTGGCGAGCCAATTAACTAGAGGCAAATAGCCATTTATAACTTTTGTGGCGAGCCACCAAGTAGAGGCAAAAAGCCATAATTTTGTGGCGAGAGCCACCGAACTAGATTTTGGCAACAGCCTTCTTCTCTTCATCATTTCCCAACCCATGCAATATGTATGCAATAGTAAACTATGGTCATACAATAATTTTATTAAAAGGCCCATTAACAAGAGTTAATATTTCCAAATCTTTATTAAGGCCCATAAATAATACTTTGGCCTAATTAACTATTTATCAACTAGGGCCCAAATTTACGATCTAGCAAGAATTCGCCCATTTATCGATCTAGCAAGTATTTTAGTCCGCTTAACAATTTAATAGAGTTTACGCCCATTTATCGATCTAGCGAGGATTTCGCCCAATTTATAATCAAATGCAGATTTCGCCCGATTATCAATTTAGCGAGTTTTCGCCCATTTATCGATCTAGCGTAGATTTCGCCCAATTTACAATCAAATGCAGATTTCGCCCGATTATCAATTTAACGAGTTTTCGGCCCATTTATCGATCTAGCATATTTTACGCCCATTTTACTGAAACATACAACTTACATATTAACAAGTAACTTCTCGAGGCATTTTCGTAATTTTCACGATTTTAGTCGTTTTCATGTATTTTCATCGAAATATCGGTTGTTACGTTTCATACCGATCTAGTCATTTTACGATTTTACTTCAATACCGAAATTGATATCCAACCCGAGAAAAGTGTGAAGTTACACACCTCGATACCGAGAGTACTAATCCTTCTCGCTCCTCGACACCTAAAACATATTTCGATCCGTTAGAACACTATTTCAGATAAATATATTTTATCGATAATAGATCCAAAACCTTACCCTCTTGATTTTGAATCACTTGATTTTCGGTTTCTCCTCGTTTATTGGTTCGTTAGTCGCCGAGAATCCACTAACGATAAAGGCTCTAAGTTCGTACCACTTCAAATAATTGACTTCCTTCTAAGATGGTCCGCAACCCGGTGGAAAATCCTGGACTGCCGAAACCGCTCTTCGTTTAAATGGGGGATTTACGGATCCGCCCCTCTTAATATGACTAAACACCGCCCTTTTCTTCCCTATTTTGAAAGTCTTCAAGATCAAAAGAACATTAATCCAATCTAAAATAATATCGAAATAATACTAGAGGTTTTAAAGGATGTGATTTCCTTACCACAATAAATCGATTCCAACGTTTCTACGATTCTCTCGAACACTTGAGTTCCGATCTTCCGTTATTGCACTATATTATAACGAATAAAACGTTAATAGAACGAACGTTTATTTCGATCCAAATGGTCCTTCATGACACTATCAATATTCGCCATATCACTATTAACTAATTGAAAGCGAAAAAAAGAATCCTTACCTATATTTCCACCATTGAAAAGAAAGGATTGAGAATGGTGTTTGTGATTGATGAAGATTCGACTATGTATGATGAAAGAAAAAAAAAGAAAGGTTCGCTATGGGCACTCTAGCATTCACCATGAGAGAGTTTAATGGAGAAACTTTGAGTGAAAAGAAATAAAATATCAAAGAAGAGATGGTGATGATGTTGTTTTGATTTCAAAGAGAAGAGAAGAAAAGATGGGTTTTAGGAGATAGGTACATTCGGCCATGGTAAAAAGAAAAGAAAAGAATGGCTTTTGGTATAGTTGATTTCGGCACTCAAAGAAAAGGCACAAAACAAATGCTAAAGCAATAACCAAAAATGACCAAATGGTCAAAAGATTAGAGCTTTACCAAGGTTCAATTTCGCCAAAGGAAAAGTTGAGAAGAGGAATGCAAAATTTTGCACAAAGTTGCTAGGGATGACCAAAAGAAACTTCAATTCTTAGCCAAACTATCACCAAAAATTCGCTCCTCTATAGTCTAAATTGTCATTCCCTATGCATGGTCAATTGGCCATGATATTGTTTCCATAACTTTTCCTTGATATGTGCCCCATATCTTCATATCCTTCCTTAATTTCTTGATTCCTTCCTTAAGTTAACAATTTCCTTAATCCTTTGATATGCTAACCAAAATAACATGGTCAACACTTACCATATATGCTCTTGGCGACACTTGCTATACATGTGCGAGAAAAATTAAAAATAAAATTTACCTAGATGCTAAACAAGGATTCAACCTCTCCCTCATGCTACAACTCATGCGCCAACACCACCATGCCATATACTCATTTTATGTCACTTATTAACACTTAATTTAACTTAAGTATTAATGACACTTGCTTCTCTTCAATAAATTCTCAAATATTAAATTTATTCCTTACCCAAATTATGCTATACTCTTCTTTAGGACTTCAATAAACACGAAAATAAAAGTAAGAAATTTTCCTTTAAAATCTAAACACCAAATCATGCAATATATAAATACTCGGATTTTTAGGGTGTTACAACTCTACCCTCCTTAAAGAAAATTTCGTCCTCAAAATTTACCTCGTTGAAAGAGGTGAGGTATTATTGAATTGCATCCTCAGTTCCCACGTAGCTTCCTCCACTCCTGATTACGCCATAGAACTTTGACCAACGGCACGGTTTTCTTTCTTAGCACTTTGACATCTCGATCTAAGATTTCCACCGGTTCTTCTTCAAAAGACAAATCAATTCAACTCCGGTTCTTCTACCTAAGGTATAATGTGCAAAGGATCCGATCTATAACGCCTCAACATGGAAACATGAAAACATTATGAATTTGATCCAATGCCGAGGTAACTCAACTGATAAGCCATCGGACCAACACGCTTGAAAGACACGATAAGGTCCAATGTATCTAGGACTTAACTTGCCCTTCCTTCTAAACACGAAGATCTTTTTCCAAGGAGAGACCTTCAAGAAAACCCGATCCCCTACAAACTCGATGTCCTTACGCTTTAGGTCCGCATCGACTTCGCCTATTTGAGGCTTCTTTCAACCGTGTTTCAATAACTTTTACCTTATCCTCTGTTTGAGATATCATCTCGGGACCTAACATCATCGTTCACCCAACTCACCCAACAATAGGAGAACGACACTTACGACCATACAATGCCTCGTAAGGTGCCATCTCAATGCTAGACCGATAGTCGTTGTTATACGCAAATTCGCGGTGGTAGATAATCCTCCCAACTACCCTCAAGTCGATTACATCTTCTTAACATATCTTCTAATATCTGAATTACTCTCTCCGACTGACCATCTGACTGAGGATGAAAAGCCGTACTGAAGTTTAGCTTTGTTCCCAGAGCTTCATGCAAAGCTTTCCAAAATCGTGATGTAAATCTGGGATCCCTGTCTGATATAATAGATACAGGTACCCCATGCAACCTCACAATTTCGGATACGTATAGTTTCGCCAACTTCTGCAATGAATAATCCGTACGAACTGGCAGGAAATGAGCAGTCTTCGTTAAACGATCAACAATTACCCACACAGAATTAGGTGTTAAAGGTAACCCACTAACAAAATCCATGGTTATCCGTTCCCATTTCCAAAGAGGAATCCTTACCGGTTGTAACAATCCAGACGGTAATTGATGTTCGCTTCACTTGCCGATAAGTCAAACATTTTCCCACAAATTCTAAAATCTCACGCCACAACCCAGCCACCAATATCATTCACGGAGATCTCGATACATCTTATTTCCTTTGGGATGCATAGCATAAGGGCTACTATGCGCCTCCCGTAGAATCATTTGCCTCAGATCTGAGTCCTTAGGCATACATACTCTTCCTTGAAAGCACAACACACCCTCCGTGTTTATTCCAAAATCCTCGATTTCACCATTTTCAACTTGTCAAGTAAAGGTCCCAACTTCTCATCCGATGTCATTTTTCCTTGATTTGTTCCAGCCACAGAGGCTTCACCTGAAGTTCTGCTAACAAACTGCCATGCTCATACAGACTCAAATAGGCAAACAATGCTCTCAAATCAGATACTGTCTTACGACTTAACGCGTCAGCTACCACGTTAGCCTTTCCAGGATGATATTCGATTGAGAAATCATAATCCTTTAATAATTCTACCCATCTTCTTTGTCTCAAATTTAACTCCTTTTGGGTAAGGAGGTATTTAAGACTCTTGTGATCCGTGTAGATGATAGATTTCTCATCGTAGAGATAGTGCCTCCAAATCTTTAGAGCAAAGACCATAGCAGCTAACTCCAAATCATGCGTAGGGTAGTTTACTTCGTGTGGTCTCAATTGACGAGAAGCATAGGCCACCACCTTTCCATTTTGCATCAACACACAACCCAGACTCGTGTGAGACGCATCACAATAAATAGTGAATTCTTTTCCAGCCTCCGGTTGAATCAAAACTGGAGCTTCCGTCAGGATTTTCTTCAATTTCTCGAAACTCTCTTGCTGCTTTTAAGTCCAATAATACGGAACTCCCTTCCGCAATAGTTTAGTTAGGGGTGCAGCAATCAATGAAAACCCCTCTACAAAACGTCTATAGTATCCAGCCAAACCCAAGAAACTCCGAATTTCAGCTACCGATGTTGGTGGTTTCCAATCCAGAATAGCCTCAATTTTCCGAGGATCCACCCTTATTCCTTCTACCGATACTACATGACTAAGGAAAGTCACTTCCTTTAGCCAAAATTCACATTTACTAAATTTGGCATACTGATTGCTTATCACGAAGTAGTCAGTAATACTATCCGCAAATGCTTGTCATGCTCCTCCTCATTTCTCGAATAAACCAATATGTCATCTATGAACACTACCACAAACCGGTCTAAATATGGTTGAAAGACTCGGTTCATCATATCCATAAATGTGGCTGGTGCATTGGTTAATCCAAACGGCATCACTACAAACTCATAGTGTCCGTAACGTGTCCGAAATGCCGTCTTATAAATGTCCGCTTCTTTCACCTTGAGCTGGTGATAACCCGACCTCAAATTAATTTTGGAGAAAATCAAGCTCCTTTTAATTGATCAAACAGTCATCAATTCTCGGTAGAGATACCGATTTTGATCGTCAATTTATTCAATTGTCTCGTAGTCAATGCACATACGCATCGATCCATCCTTCTTCTTGACGAACAAAACTGGTGCTCCCCACGGAGACACACTTGGTCGAATAAATCCCGATCCAACAATTCTTGAATTTGAGCTTTAAGCTCACCAACTCCTTTGGTGCCATTCTATAAGGAGCAATGGACACCGGAGTCATCCCTGCAAAAGCTCAATGCCAAATTCTACTTCCGATCCGAGGTATACCAGAAGTTCTTCGAAATACATCGGGAAATTCCTTCACCGTCCTCACATCATTCACAGATAACTATTTGGCATCCAAAGCACAGATAAAGGCTAGGAATGCTCCATATCCTTTCCGAACCAACTTCTCTGCCTTTAATGCAGATACCACATTTGCCAAGTAGTTCCTTCGCTCACCAATCATTATAACTTCCTTATCATTCGAGGTTCTTACTGACATTCATTTTTCAGCACAGTCCAATTGCGCCCGATGTTTAACCAACCAATCCATGCCCGGAATGAGATCGAATTCGCCGAAAGGTAGTTCCATCAAGTTTGCTAAGAATACCTCTTCTTGAATTTTCAAGGGCACATCTTTAAACATTTTATTAACAATTACCGACTGTCCTAAAGGACTAATTACTGTCATCTCATTATCGGTAATTTTAGATTCTAAATTCAGGTTTCCAGATATGGCACTAGCTACATATGAATGGGTAGAGCCAATATCTATTAAAGCAATAACAGGTACATCGAAGATGAAGAACATACCAGTTATCACATCTGGTGCATTGCCGTCCTCGCGGCGTCTAACTGCATAAACCAGTCCAGGCTGTCTTGCATCTGCGCTCCTCTCGGGACCATTGCCTCGACCGGTGCATCTTGACCACGTCCAATTTCATTACCACCACGACCGGTCCACAACCTCTTGGTGGCTCTTGATTACCTCTGGTGGTCAGGCATCATTATTACTGAACTTCTTGAGTCGTATCCATACGCCGAGGACAATTTTGTCTTGATGATCCATTGAACCGCATTTGTAGCATGCTACCGCTTTTCCTCCAACATTCTCCAAAATGTCTTTTCCCACACTCAAGTGCAATCTCGACTTGATTATTTGTTACCGGGGTTCTACCTTGAACTGGTTCATCATTCCGAGGTCTCTTCTGGAATCTCTTTGAAGAACCAGACTGCTGTGTCTCTCTCTTGTTTCGGAATCTTTCTCGGTTCTACCGTTCTAAATTCTTAGCCTCCTCGGCTATTTTGGCCTTCTCCACAAGAGTGGAAAAATTTCTAACTTGCTGTGGAGCAATCAGAACCCTCAACTCATCATTAAGCCCATCCTCGAAACGTACACATCGTTCATGATCTGTTGATACAATTGTTCGCATAGCGGCTCGACGTAAAACTCGACTTCATATCTCGCCACTTGGTCTTACTTCCTTGGACAAGATTCGTAAATTCTTTCCTTCGAGCGCTACATAACTTTCGCTCCAACGAATTTTCCTTGGAAGGCGACTTTAAAGAATTCCTAATTAATCAATGCGACTTGGTGCCTTCTCGAACAGTGAGCCACCACCGACACGCCTCATCTCTTAACAAGGATACAGACTCCTCTCGGTTTTTACTCAACAAAGGCATTCCATATCATCCATAATCCGTTCCACGACTTCGAGCCAAGATTCACCACATTCGAGCTACACCGAGACTCCTCTAAAACTTCGCATTATTTGACTTAAGTCGCTCAAATTGACCCACGAGTTGTTGGCCCAATTCTAGTTCCAACGACCCTTTCCAAGACTCGCAGCATTGCTTGAGTCAATGCATTATCTTCTTCCATGTGATCGCGTGATCTCGCCTCACTCTCAATTGATGCAAGTCGTCCATTTCCGGCATATGATTTGGTGCTTGATTGTAGCACCTCGGCCTCTACCACGACCACGCTCATCGCGTCCCACGACCACGTCCTCTAGTGCTCATGATAGCTTGTTCATTTTATCGATTACAAGTTTTATGAATCAAAAAATTTGTTTCGGTGTTTATTAACGATGTTTTATGAGATTTGATTGTTTTTCGCAACATATCCTATAGTCTCAATCTCTACGATTTTTCACGTCTAAAACTAGAAGTTCTAGAGTATTCCTATGATCATCATAGTAATTATTAAATAATAAATACTTACTTGACTTGTTGCCTGATGCTTGTGGTGCCATACTGATCTTTAAAATATAATTGAACGATTTCATACAGAAATTATTTGCGAACCCAAACCACAGCCGAGTTTTTAAACCTGGCTCTGATACCATTAAATATAACACCCCAAACTCGGTCTATGCATTGAGACTAGATTTGGTTTGTTACATGAATCGAGCTATTTTAAAATCTTCAATAAGTTGAAAACTACAATATTATTTTTAATTACGGGTTTAATAAAAATCGAAGAGTATTTTAATTTAATGAATATTAGAAAATGATAGTTGAAAAAAACATTATTAACATTGTATTATCAAAACCCTTAGGTAATTTGTTTAAGAGTTAACAATAATAAAATATTTATAAAGGAATTTCATATATTTGAAAACCCAAATTTATTTTAATGAAACATCATATAACCATAGCCCATATTTAAAAGTCCAAAATATAGTTTAAAACCAAACACACATAAAAATCCATAAATTATTTATAGAGGCCCTTATTACATTAACCCAAAATAGTAAAATACTTATTAAAAAGTTCGAGTTTAATAAACCCATGTTTTGCAAGATGGCCTCTATGAAGTCATCCTCGCCCAAGTCCACGTCAATTTCCATTACCCGAGATGGAAAAATTTAAGGGGTGAGTTACTTAGAACTCGATGTATAACTCACTTACTTGTCCATCGGGCGATTTTCAATTTAAGGGTTTGGGCCTTGAGCCCATAAGCAAAAAAATAATATAATGAATAACATAATTAATAGCATGCATGTAAAATGAATTTTCCCTCCCAAACCTAATTCCATCCACTACACACCCCTGCACCAACCATCACACTGTGGGGATCAAGTCAACCCACCCCGCCATCACACCAATCATAGGCATTAAGCCAATTTATATTTTGTGGCATAGCCACCGAACTAGATTGTGACAAAGTCACCGAACTAGAGGCATTGAGCCAATTATTATTTTGTGGCGAGCCACCAACTAGAGGCAAATAGCCATTTATAACTTTTGTGGCGAAGCCACCGAAGTAGAGCAAAAGCCATAATTTTATGGCGAGCCAATTAACTAGATTTTGGCAACAGCCTTCTTCTCTTCATCATTTCCCAACCTATGCAAGATGTATGCAATAGTAAACTATGGTCATACAATAATTTTATTAAAAGGCCCATTAACAAGAGTTAATATTTCCAAATCTTTATTAAGGCCCATAAATAATACTTTGGCCTAATTAACTATTTATCAACTAGGGCCCAAATTTACGATCTAGCAAGAATTCGGCCCATTTATCGATCTAGCAAGTATTTTAGTCCGTTTAACAATTTAATAGAGTTTACGGCCCATTTATCGATCTAGCAGGGATTTCGGCCCAATTTATAATCAAATAGAGATTTCGGCCCGATTATCAATCTAGCAGAGTTTTCGGCCCATTTATCGATCTAGCAGAGATTTCGGCCCAATTTACAATCAAACAGAGATTTCGGCCCGATTATCAATTTAACAGAGTTTTCGGCCCATTTATCGATCTAGCATATTTTACGGCCCATTTTTACGAAACATACAACTTACATATTAACAAGTAACTTCTCGAGGCATTTTCGTAATTTTCACGATTTTAGTCGTTTTCATGTATTTTCATCGAAATATCGGTTGTTACGTTTCATACCGATCTAGTCATTTTTACGATTTTACTTCAATACCGAAATTGATATCCAACCCGAGAAAAAGTGTGAAGTTACACACCTCGATACCGAGAGTACTAATCCTTCTCGCTCCTCGACACCTAAAACATATTTCGATCCGTTAGAACACTATTTCGTATAAATATATTTTATCGATAATAGATCCAAAACCTTACCCTCTTGATTTTGAATCACTTCGATTTTCGGTTTCTCCTCGTTTATTGGTTCGTTAGTCGCCGAGAATCCACTAACGTATAAAGGCTCGGAAGTTCGTACCACTTCAAATAATTGACTTCCTTCGGAAGATGGTCCGCAACCCGGTGGAAAATCCCAGACTGCCGAAATCGCTCTTCGTTTAAATGGGGGATTTATGGATCCGCCCCTCTTAATATGACTAAACACCGCCCTTTTCTTCCCTATTTTGAAAGTCTTCAAGATCAAAAGAACATTAATCCAATCTAAAATAATATCGAAATAATACTAGAGGTTTTAAAGGATGTGATTTCCTTACCACAATAAATCGATTCCAACGTTTCTACGATTCTCTCGAACACTTGAGTTCCGATCTTCCGTTATTGCACTATATTATAACGAATAAAACGTTAATAGAACGAACGTTTATTTCGATCCAAATGGTCCTTCATGACACTATCAATATTCGGCCATATCACTATTAACTAATTGAAAACGAAAAAAAAAGAATCCCTTACCTATATTTCCACGGTCGAAAAGAAAGGATTGAGAATGGTGTTTGTGATTGATGAAGATTCGACTATGTATGATCAAAGAAAGAAAAAAAAAAAAAAAGGTTCGCTATGGGCACTCTAGCATTCGCCATGAGAGAGTTTAATGGAGAAACTTTGAGTGAAAAGAAATAAAATATCAAAGAAGAGATGGTGATGATGTTGTTTTGATTTCAAAGAAGAGAAGAAAATATGGGTTTTAGGAGCTTGGTACATTCGGCCATGATAAAAGAAAAGAAAAGAATGGCTTTTGGTATAGTTGATTTCGGCACTCAAAGAAAAGGCACAAAACAAATGCTAAAGCAATAACCAAAATGACCAAATGGTCAAAAGATTAGAGCTTTACCAAGGTTCAATTTCGCCAAAGGAAAAAGTTGAGAAGAGGAATGCAAAATTTTGCACAAAGTTGCTAGGGATGACCAAAAGAAACTTCAATTCTTAGCCAAACTATCACCAAAAATTCTTTCTCCCTATAGTCTAAATTGCAGTCCCTATGCATGGTCAATTGGCCATGATATTGTTTCCATAACTTTTCCTTGATATGTGCCCCATATCTTCATATCCTTCCTTAATTTCTTGATTCCTTCCTTAAGTTAACAATTTCCTTAATCCTTTGATATGCTAACCAAAAATAACATGGTCAACACTTACCATATATGCTCTTGGCCACACTTGCTATACATGTGCGAAAAATTAAAAATAAAATTTACCTAGATGCTAAACAAGGATTCAACCTCTCCCTCATGCTACAACTCATGCGCCAACACCACCATGCCATATACTCATTTTATGTCACTTATTAACACTTAATTTAACTTAAGTATTAATGACACTTGCTTCTCTTCAATAAATTCTCAAATATTAAATTTATTCCTTACCCAAATTATGCTATACTCTTCTTTAGGACTTCAATAAACACGAAAATAAAAGTAAGAAATTTTCCTTTAAAATCTAAACACCAAATCATGCAATATATAAATACTGGATTTTAGGGTGTTACAGATTAGGCATAAAAACCCACTAAAACAATCAAAAATAGAGACCCAAGGAGGTGATTTTCTCTCCCTTTTCATTTTCGAAGGGTTCTTCTTTTTTTTTTTTTTTCGGCATATATATATTATTAAAGAGTAAAAAAATAGAAAAAAATAAAAATTTTTTACCTTTTTTTTGGGCTTCGGCTGTGTGCACGGCAGCACCGACGACGTAGCCCGCGGCGAAGGACGACCAGAGCGGCTTCGGATCCCTGGACCTGCAGAGAAAAAAAAACAAAGGGATTAGTTTTTTTTTTAAAAAGCAGCTGAAATGTTTTTTTTATTTTTTTTGCTTTTATAAGCATTGCAAAACGACGTCGTTTTGGCCGGTGTCCATAAGCCCCAAAACGACGTCGTTTTGGCCGGCGTCCATAAGCCCCAAAACGACATCGTTTCAGGCCTCCAACCCGATTACCGGACCCGCTCTAGGTAGGATCCGCGTGTTTTTAACAAAAGGGGAATTTATGCGCGCAGTCCCTTTGCCTTTTCAGAATCTTGCAATCAGGTTTTCAATTTTTTTTTTTAATTTTGCCCCAAAATTTTAACGCAGTTTTAAATTTAATCCATTTAAAATGCTACGTGTAAAGGACTCAGGTAAATTGCGCTTCTCGTCTCCCATGTAACCCGCGTTTCAAATAAGTCCTTCTCTTTATATTTTGTTTCGAATCAACCCCAAACTTTCGTTTTAAATGCAATCTTGTCCCTCTTTAGTTATTTTGCAACTTTTATTATTATTATTTAGTCTTTTTATCATTATATTATTATTATCACTATTATTATATTATTATTTATATAATGTATGTATTTTATTACTATCCTGTGTGTTAATTGGTATTATTATTATTATTATCATTATTTTATTTTAAATACTACCATTATTATTTTGATTACTACTCATTTTATCATTTTTTATTATTATTACTTTATTATGATTATGATTATTATTATTACTATTATTTCTATTTATGTTATTATTTCTTCTATTGTTATTATTAATATAGATATAGCATTATTATTATTCTTATTTTACTATTATCGCATTATTATTGTCATTACTATTATTTACTATTATTATTATTACAATTATTTCTATATTATTTTCACTCCTATTACCTTATTTTAACTATTATTATTATTATTATTATTATTATTATTATTATTATTATTATTATTATCATTCGTAGTAAAGTAATTTTATCATTATTATTGCTTTTATATATTATTATTATTATATGTCTTTATATATTGACTTAAAATTTATCTTGTGTATATATTCATCTTGTTCATTTTATCTTCAATTTCATCTTATTAACGCACCTATCTTGTACATGTGTAACACCGTATTTTCACACTATCACTTGTCACATTAACCTTTATTCGGTACATCAAGTTTTGAAATAATCAATATTTTGTTTTTAAAAGTTCAAGGAATCGTGCCCAATCGTGCTGGGTTTTGATTTTTCATTCGTCTAATTGACAAACTATCGTTTTAAGACTTTTGAACATGTTTTCTTAAATAGGGCAATATTTCATGTTTGGAAATATGAGGAATCGTGCCCAATCGTGCTGGGTTTCGATTTTTTAGTTTGGCCAAATAGTGGAATACCCTTTTTAAAATTGCAATGTATGAATTTTGGAAATCATGAAATGATCTTGGCATCGAGGATGAATCGTGTCCTATCGTGCTGGATGTGATATTTCATCTTTTCGGAACAAGAGAATTTCGATATCCAGTTCGAATTATCCAAACATTTTCTAAAGGGTTCGTATTTTAAAATCTTTTTCGATTTTCGACATTAGGACATTAATTAATCAATTAGGTACCAATTTTGGACG
Organism: Gossypium rotundifolium; assembly: GCA_025506655.1. Lineage (NCBI taxonomy): Eukaryota > Viridiplantae > Streptophyta > Magnoliopsida > Malvales > Malvaceae > Gossypium > Gossypium rotundifolium. The sequence goes on from CP106731.1 coordinate 138,990,931, forward strand.
TATCGGGGATGCTAACCCTTCCTCGTATGTAACCGACTCCCGAATCCATTTTTTAAGTTTTGTAGACCAAAATCGTTGTTTTGATAAATCAAAGTTTTTATTAAAAACAACCGTTTTATGAGGTGACCCACTCACACCTCATCAAGAAGGATTGGTGGCGACTCCCATTTTATTTTCATTTTCAAAATCTAAGTCGACCCGTTTTTTCAAAAAAATGGTTACGACAACTGGACTGTCGAACCTAAAGGAACCAAAAGTACTAATACTAACTTTCTTTTTATTATTTAGCCTAAGAATTAAGAGAATTGTCGTTTAATCTAAAATTAACTAACTACTAAGCTAAAAATACTAAGACACAGAGAAGGAATTAGGGAAATACTTGGGGTAAAACCAATTGATTAAGATAATACCCGAGGAAGAATTCACCTAAACTTCATGTGCTATCTAACTCTGAACCAGATGATTTATTCACTTGACTTGATCCGTAGGATTCCCTAATTTATATTAATCCCTCTCTCGAGGCTACTAACGTCTAACCCTAGGTTGATTAATTGAAATATCTTTCTAATTAAAACCCCTAGAATAGCATTAACTCGATCTATGGACTCCCATATTAGGTTTGGCCCTAATTCGGCAGATTTTCGTCATCCTATGTCTAGGTTGCGATCAACTTCGCTTAACTATGCTAGATCTACTCTTAAACAGGGAATATTCCTCCTTTGCCTAAGCACATCAATACTTGAATCAATATCCTGAAATATCAAAATAAGAATTAAGAACACATAGTTAAGAACAAATCAAGTATTTATCATATAGTTCAGAAAACAATAACAAGATCCGTCTTAGGTTTCATCCTTTTCAGGTATTTGAGGGGTTTAGTTCATAATCATAAAAGAATACATCTTAGAAGAAAATATAAAAAAAAATAAGAAAAACCCTAAAATCCCCTGAAGGAATTGAAGGAGAGATCCTCAGTATTGAGTATGATTTCGGCTTCTTGAGATAAATCAACTGGCTTTCTTTGAGTGAATCCCACAATTTGGCCTCTCTGGCTCGGCTCCTTGGCCTAGCTGAACGCCCGCTTTAAGGTTGGCCTCTAGGGTATTTATATAGGCTTTTGGAATGTCTTTCTTTGCCTCTAAGTATCCTAATCCGAATGGTACTCTTCTTTGCTGTGGTAAGGACACGCCCATGTGGCACGGTAGTGTGATTCAGGGCCAAGCCATGGTCGGATCTGCTAAGGAGGCACGACTGTGTGTTTCGGGCCTAGGCCATTTACAATTCATACTTTGGCCCATTTTCTCCATTTTTGGCCAATTTCTCATTCTTTTCATCCTCCGGTGCTTTCTTAAGTATAAAACATGAAATGAAAGGATTAGGAGCACCAAATTCCACAATTCAGGAAATAAATCATCCAAAAGTATGCTAAATATGGGATTAAAATATGAACATATTACGGTTTATCAAATACCCCCACACTTAAGCATTTGCTTGTCCTCAAGCAAAATTCTCAACTCATAATCAGAATTAACTTCCCTCAATTCATAATTCCCGTTAACAACGTCTCATCATAATTCATGGATAATTTATACATGGATAATTTAACTCAAGGAGTCCTAAAGATTCAATCAATCAAAGTCATAAGTTTATAGCATGAAAACATAGTTTTTCCCCTTATCTTAATAATTACCTTTGATTCAAAACTGACAAGGATTGACATCCTCACTAAAGATTCATGATAAACCGTAAAAGTAACATATTTTAGGCCCATATTTAGTATGCTTTTGGATGATTTAGCCATTTATTTATGTAAAAAGGTGCTTTTAATCCTTTCTTTTCATGTTTATACTCAAGAAAGCACCCGAGGACGAAAAGAACGAGAAACGAGCTTAAAACGGGCCAATTTGGGCCAAAAAAGAAATTGACACGGCCTGGACTTCAAGCCACACAGTCGTGCCTTGACAATTAACTAAGACATGGCCATGCCACGATTTATACGGCCATGCCCTAATCGACAAAATCGAGACACGGCCTAAAAATGATTTACACGGGCGTGTACCATGGTCGTGCCCCTGTTATGGGAGAGATTAATTTCACTCAAATTTGGATACTTAGAGCCAAAGAAATAATTTCCAAAGTTTATTCAAACACCGAGTAGGAACTATACTTGAATTGGGACACTTAGAGGCCAAGTAAAGCATTCTAAAAGCCTATATAAACACCCTAAGTGTATCCTGAAAGGAGGCGGGGAGCGAGGCCAAAGAGCAGAAGCCAGAGCAGTCAATTTAGGGAATGACTCGAAGATAGCCAGTTGATCCATCTCAAAAAGCTAAAATTCTACTCATGACGGTGAATCTCTCCTTCAATTACTTCAAGGGGTTTTAGGGATTTCTTATGTTTTGTTTTATCTTTTCTCTTGAGATGTTTTATTTTAAAGTTATGAACTAAACCCTTCAGATACCTGAAGGGGATGAAACCTGAATGAATCTTGTTATTTGATTTCTAAATTATATGATAATTACTTAGTTTGTTCTTAATTATGTTGCTTAATACAAATCCGACGTGCTTAGGTGGAGGAGGAATAGACCCTGCCTAATAGTAGATCTAATAAAATTAAGCGGAGTTGATCGAACGCCTGGAGATAGAGTTACGATATTCTTCCAGATTAGGGTGAAACCTAATATGGGAATCCACAGATCGATTTACTGCTATTCTAGGGGGTTATTATAAGCGAACGAGAGTTCCACTAATTAACCTAGGGTTAGACGTTATTCACCTCGAGAGAGGGTTTAATATAGGTTAGGAAGTCCTACGGATCAAGCTAAGTAAAGAAATCATATGGTTTAGGGTTAGATAACAAGTGAAGTCTAGGTGGATTCTTCCTAAGGGTATCGTCGTGATCAACTGAGTTTTTCATCAAGTTATTTCCAAATTCATTCTCTTTTATCTTTGTGTCCTTAGCTTAGTCATCGTCAATTTAGTTTAAAACAACTTCACTCTATTTTTAAGGCTAAATAATAAAAAGAAAGTAAGTATTACTACTTTTAGTTCCTTTGGGTTCGATAATCAGGTCTTGCCTAAGCTATACTACTGTTCAATAGGTACACTTGCCTTTAATCGTTGTCAGAGTTAGTTTCCAGGTTCGATCACATTCATTATAAATTTTAAAACTCGATAGACACACGATCAATTCACTCAAATCACTCAAGGTGTTTAAGGTTCAAAATAAAGAACTCATCAGTCAAACATGAAAAGTTAATCCCATAGGCTTGCCTGAATATCAAATCTCCACCACTATAAAATGAATTGATACACAAATCAAAAGGTCTTTAAAGGGTTGTAATGGGGCTTGGTTAAAGGTGTGGATATAGGCTGAATTAGAAGGTTAAAATCGAAATTGAATTGACAATTTACCTAACTAGAAACAATGAACTAATAATGAATAATTACATCAATTGAAAACTTGTAATACTAATAATATGAGCTTCTTCTTCAAGATGTTGAATTTAAATGTATAAGATCACTTAATCACAGAACTAATAATGAATATACTTCTATTTTTTTTAAGAACAAATCAAGTAAATAGATAATATAAGATGAATTCAACTGCTAAATAAAATAATTAGGCGACTGATCAAATCAAGTCTCGATAGAAGGGTAGTCAAGAGAAATGGTGATAACAAATACAAGATGGGTTTTAGATCAATATTAGTGGGTGAATCAAGAAAAGGGTTGTTAGGATCAAAGGGGTTCACTAGGGGTTAATTTTGGAGGTAGGCTTTTAGTGGAGTGAGTGGGTTAAATCTTAGGTGCCTTTATCATCTCTATATATCAAATCAATGATGTAGTCTTGACATGTATAGTCAAAGCAAGTTCTGGAATAACAAATCAATATTGACACACTCATAATCAATAAAGTGAGCACGAAAAGAATGTATGCTCTAAAAGGCTCAAGATCTCACAAAAATTATGGGTTTTTGGATATCAACCTTGTAAATTTCAAACGTCAAGGTAATATTCGAATTTAGGTAAACAACCTAGCAAGTTTTTAATTCTGAAAAACAGACTTATCATGCTTGATTCTCTAGTCTCCTAAAGTTTAAATCATAAGGCACCATTAACTATGACTTAATTCAAAACATATCAATAAAAATTATAAATCAATAGAAATTTCATTCTAATTAGTGATATGAGGAAGTTACTTAAGACAAGGCATAATTCAGGGATTTTCAAATAATACGATAGTTGACCCCTTACACTTAAGATAGATAAGCTGACAATATAGTGATAAATTCAAAAGATAGGGAGGGAAGTGAAACTTCCTGGATTTTGGATGGGGTTAATGAAGAGAAACTGGATAGGATTGAGTAGAGGTGAACGTAGGGAGTGCCTCGAGCCTTTTAAAATTGAATCCTTGAAGCAGCCGGTATAATCTTATTGTATCCTAAGCTTAATCTAAATGGCATGAATAATAAGAAGAAAATAATAAAGAAAATAAAAATTACTATAAAAAGAAGAATAAAAGTAAATAATGAAAAATGGATATGCGTTCAAAGAGAAAGGGGAAAAGGGAAGAAGACTTTAGGGAAGAAAGTGAATAGAAGAAGGGGATTTTAAATAGAGATCAGGGATCTGGTGGTTACCCACACCCTTGTACCTACCTGTGGTGGCCACACGGCCATGGCCACGGCCGTGTGGTATGGAAATTGGTTAGTTCATAGTTAGGTGCTAAAAAGGGAAAAATAAAAGTAAAAATAAAAATGTAAAAATTAATGGGGTTAGTGCTCGGGTTGCCTCTCGAGAAGCGCTCGTTTAAAGTTTTTAGCTAGACTTACCTCTCATTCTCATGATCATGGTGGTTTAAGGAGTTGAAAATCCTTTCTCATGCTGTCAATTCTATTATCAGTATGTAATTCAAGTTGAGTAGCGTTTACTTTAAAAGTGTCGAATATAGGATTACTTACCTCGACTGCTCAGTATGAGAAAACATTGATTATCTTAAAAGGGATTCCTTCGTTTGTATTCAGGTCTGATATGGCAATTCGAGGGTCTGTTTTATCTAACAGTACCTTATCTCCTATTTTGAAGTGATTTGATGTTCTTATAAGCTCGTCTGAGGGTTCCTTCGGTTTCACTTTGTGTGGTTTTGATTTCTCCTTGACGTGTGGCTTCCACTGATCTAGTTCGTCGACCTGAAGCCTTCGTTCCTCATAAATTTCTTCTTTATTGGCATGACGTCTATGATCTGGCTCAGTTATGTGATCTCGTGGTGCTTTCTATAAAGAAAGTTGAGCCAAATGATTATCACTAGAATTTTCGTTCTTACCTTTATCACTCGATGTCTTAGTTGAGTTGAGAGCTTGACGACTGATTGATTCGTCACCTACATGAAGTATAAGTTCTCCTCTACCAACATCAATTTTAGATCTGACAGTTGTTAAAAAGGGCCTTCCTAAGATTAAAGAGATCGTATTGTCCTCATCCATGTCTAAAACGACAAAGTCTACTGGGAATATGAATTTGTCAATTTTCACAAGTACATCTTCAATTATGCCCTTTGGAATTCTAATAGTTTTATCAGCTAATTGAATGCTCATCCTAGTTTGTTTGGGTTTCCCTAGACCTAGTTGTTTAAACATTTTATAAGGCATAACATTGATGCTTGCACCTAAATTAGCTAAAGCATTATCAATAGATAAACTACCAATTAAACATGGAATTATAAAACTCCCTGGATCTTTTAATTTTCATGGTAGTTTATTTTGCAACATTGCTGAGCATACTGCATTTAGTTCCACATGCGATTCCTCATCTAACTTTCGCTTGTTTGTTAAAAGCTCTTTTAAAAATTTTCTTAAATCTGGCATCTACGAAAAAGCTTCAAGAAATGGTAAGTTAATATGTAATTTCTTTAAAAGTTTAAGAATTTTACCGAATTGTTCATCCGTGTTGTCCTTGTTCATCGCTTTGGGGTATGGTATTCGAGGTTGGTATTCTTTAATTACTAGTTTTGGTTTTTCTTGGCTTTCCTCAACCTTACCTTCACTTACCATAGGTTCTTGCCTTGGCTTAGATTCAAATTGCACTAATCCTTCACTGTCATGAGCTGTTATGGCTTGAAGTTGCTCTTTTGGGTTAGTTTCAGTGTTGCTTGGCAAGCTACCTTGTGGTCGTTCGGAGATCAACTTAGCAAGTTTCCCTAACTGGTTCTCGATCCCTTGAATCGATGCTTGTTGATTTTTAAGTGTTGTTTCAGTGTTTTGGAAACGTGTTTCTGACACCGCTATGAATTTTTTCAGCGTCTCTTCAAGGATCGACTTCTTTTCCTGTGGGTAGGGCTATTGTTGGAAGTTTGGAAGGGGTTGTTGTCTCTGATTTCCTTGACCACCCCATGAGAAATTGGGATGGTTCCTCCAACCTTGATTATAAGTATTACTATAAGGGTTATTTTGAGATTTAAAATTGTTACCTATATAGTGAACTTGCTCGTTTTCAGCGCTCGGGTTGTAAGGTGGATATTCTATATTGCTCATCCCTCCTCTATTCATATCGCACTGTATAGCTGGAGGTACTTGCGAAGAACCACATAAGCCATCAATTTTCTTATTTAACATCTCTACCTGATTTGATAGCATGGTTACTGCGTCGAGGTTGAAAACACTGGCGTCTTTTGTTGGCCTTGTCCTTGTAACTTGCCACTGATAGTTGTTCAGTGACATCTCCTCTATAAACTCATAAGCCACCTTAGGTGTTTTTTTATTCAAGGTGCTACCGGCGGCTGAATCAATCAACTGCCTAGTTGAGGGGTTTACACCATTGTAAAAAGTTTGGACCTGTAGCCACAAGGGTAATCCATGGTGTGGGAACCTTCTCAATAGATCCTTGTATCTCTCCCATGCATCGTAAAGTGTCTCTAAATCCATCTGCATAAAAGAGGAGATATCATTCCTCAACTTGGCCGTTTTGGCCAGCGAAAAATACTTTAATAAAATTTTTTTGGTCATTTGATCCCATGTAGTGATTGATCCTCATGGAAGAGAATTCAACCACTATTTGGCTTTATTCCTTAATGAAAAGGGAAATAACCAAAGACGAATGGCATCATCAGAAACGCCATTTATTTTGAAGGTATCATAGAATTCTAAAAAATTTGCTAAATGAGTATTTGGGTCTTCGTCCTGCAAACCATCAAATTGAACAAACTGTTGAATCATTTGTATAGTTTAGGTTTCATTCAGAATTATTAGCAGTTATAGCAGACCTAACAATACTCGACTCAGTCCCTATTAAAATTAGGTTTAGCATAATCATACATAGTTCGAGGAGCATAATTTTTGGCCACCTCTTGAGGTAGCGGATTATTCTCGGCCATCTCTTCGGTAGTATTAATTTTGTCTTCTTGCTCTTCTTGTATGTAGTTTAAGCTTCACCTTATTTCTCTCGATTTATGATGAACCGCACCTTAAATATCACCGTCAGAAAACTAAGGGTCCTGTCGAGTTCTTTCTAGTCATAAACTAGAGGTACCTGGTAGGAAAAGAAAAAAAAGGGAAATTAGAAAAGTAAAAATAAATTTAATTGCAAAAAAAATTGGCTAAAGTAACAAAAATTGAGCGTTCTTAATATTTCAGCTCCCCGGCAACGGTGCCAAAAACTTGATGGTGGTGGAAAAAGTCTTAAAAAATTATATAATGAATAATCAAGCCTAGAAATTAACTATCACCACGATTGAGGCAAACGCACCTATCGAATAGTAGTATAGTTTAGTGGCAAGATCGGATTGTCGAACCCAAAGGAACCAAAAGTACTAATACTAACTTTCTTTTTATTATTTAGCCTAAAAATTAAGAGAATTGTCGTTTAATCTAAAATTAACTAACTACTAAGCTAAAGATGCTAAGACACAGAGAAGGAATTGGGGAAATACTTGTGGGAAAACCAATTGATTAAGACAATACCCGAGGAAGAATCCACCTAGACTTTGTGTGTTATCTAACTCTGAACCAGACAATTTATTCACTTGACTTGATCCGTAGGATTCCCTAATTTATATTAATCCCTGTCTTGAGGCTACTAACATCTAACCCTAGGTTGATTAATTGAAATATCTTTCTAATTAAAACCCATAGAATTGCATTAACTCGATCTATGGACTCCTAAATTAGGTTTGACCCTAATCCGGTAGATTTTCGTCATCCTATGTCTAGGTTGCGATCAACTCCGCTTAACTATGCTAGATCTACTCTTAAACAGGGAATATTCCTCCTCTACCTAAGCATATCAATACTTGAATCAATATCCTGAAATATCAAAACAAGAATTAAGAACATATAGTTAAGAACAAATGAAGTATTTATCATATAGTTCAGAAAACAATAACAAGACTCGTCTTAGGTTTCATCCCCATCAGGTATTTGAGGGGTTTAGTTCATAATCAGAAAAGAATACATCTCAGAATAAAATATAAAACAAAACAATAGAAAAACCCTAAAACCCCTGAAGGAATTGAAGGAGAGATCCTTAGTCTTGAGTATGATTTTGGCCTCTTGAGATGAATCAACTGGCTTTCTTCGAGTAAATCCCACAATTCGGCCTTTCTGGCTCGACTCCTTGGCCTAGCTGAACGTCCGCTTTAATGTTGGCCTCTAGGGTGTTTATATAGGCTTTTGGAATATCTTTCTTTTCCTCTAAGTACCCTAATCCGAATGGAACTCTTCTTTGCAACGGCAGGGACATGCTCGTGTGATTCGGGGCTAGGCCATGATCGGATCTGCTAAGGAGGCACGACAGTGTGTTTTTGGCCTAAGCCATGTGTAATTCATACTTTGGCCCATTTTCTCTGTTTTCGGCCCGTTTCTCGTTCTTTTCATCCTCCGATGCTTTCCTAAGTATAAAACATGAAATTAAAGGATTAGGAGCACCAAATTCCACAATTCAGGAAATAAATCATCCAAAAGTATGCTAAATGTGGGATTAAAATATGAACATATTACGGTTTATCAAACTTGATGGGAGATCTTCAGTCTTGCTGGAGATCTTTCTTCCGAGCTACTCCCGATGGCTTTCTTCGAGTATTTTCTGCCTTCTATTCAGCGTCCTCTTTTAGGTTGCCCCCTAGGGTGTTTATATAGGCTTTGGAACACCTCTCTTGGCCCACAAGTGCCCTATTCCGAATGGAATTAAACTTTGATACGGCAGGGACACGCCCGTGTGACACATCTGTGCTCGATTCCTTAGACCGTGCTCACTTTTGCTCGCTTCACACTGTCGTATGGTCTACCCGTATACGTTGATCCAGGCCCTGTTTGATCCTTCTCGCATCACACGGCCGTGTTTGATAGCCCAGGCCGTGTTGATTCCTAAGGTAGGCCCATTTTGTCCCGTTTTGGCCCGTTTCTTATTCTTTTCGACTCATTAAGCTCTCCTAAGTGTAAAACATGAAATTAAGGGATTAGGAGCATCGAATTCATCAAATCTAATGAAAATTCATCCAAAAATTAGCCAAGCATGGGGTTAAAATATGTATAAATTGATGTTTATCAATTATGATTAATTATTTATTAAACTAAATATATAAGCTAAATTAAAGAAAATAAAAGACATTCTCATGTTCATCATCTTCATTTCATGAACCAAAGAAAAGAAAACCCTTGTTTTAGCTCAAGCTTTTGGTCCTTGGTAAGTTTATACAATTAAGTCATTTTCTTGTAATTTTTATATTTTTGAGGTATTGGGAGCTTTATTTAGTTAGCATGTGTACCAATTTGTAAAACTGCTAAAGTTTTCAAAAGCTTCCATTAATAATTTCTTGATGAAATTGATTTTAAATTGTTAGATCTTAAGCTTGGCTATGAAAAATGACTAGTTTGTAAAGTCTAATTGGTAGTTTTTGAATATAGGGATTAAAGTGCATAAATTTTGAAATTGGTGTAATATTTCTGTAATTATAAATAATAGAGGCCTATACAAGGGTAAAATTGAGATCAATTTTGAATTGACACTAAAATTTGAAATTTATAGCAATTTCTGTTTTAAGGACTAAATTGAATAAAATGTAAAACTATAGGGAACATTTAAAAAATGAAATTGAATTGACATATGCATATGCATATGCATATAATAGGATGATATAAGGTATTTGGAATTGATAAATTGAAATGAATTATCGTATAGACTAAGAATTGAACCAATCAGAGGATAATCAAAGAAAGATAAAATTACGAATTAGTCCTCAGTATTTTATTTGTTGTTGTTTTTGCCAGGTAAGTTCATGTGGTATGGTTATATGTAATTGTAGATATAAATGGATTTGAATTTATGTTTGTGTGAATGTAATTTAAGTTGTTTACGATTTGATACAAAAAGGTCATATATGGACTAAATTGTAAAGAAATGGTTATATGTACTAAATGTGAGCAAGTGACCATAATAAAGGATAAAATACGATTGGCATACCAATAGGGTTAATTGCATGCTAGTACAGGATATGTGTGATGGTACGGAGTTATTACTGATTATACCAGAATCGAGCATTTGTTGAGGATTACTAAGTTATATGTCTCTACAGAGACCTTAGTGTGCTAGAGGGAAGCATTGTTACATGATTATATGTTGCTTATGGGATTTGCACTTCGGTGCCTTGGTGTGGTGTAGTTACTACTCTGACAAGCAATCTGAAGTGGTGTAGTTACTTGTGTATTTGAATCTATTCATTATAGTTTATCGATCTAACTGATTAATAAAAAAGAGATATTCAAGTAGAATGGAATGAGTTCAGTTTTCAATTGTTTATATGATGATGAGATTATGCAAATGGTATTGAATTCTTGATTCTACGTGAATGATACTAAATTGAATAGGAATGTTGAATAGCATGTTTTTGGATGTTTTATTATACAATTTTGTGAATTCGATGCTCCTAATCCTTTAATTTCATGTTTCTATACTTAGGTGAGCATAGGGAGGAGAAAGGAATGAAAAATAAACCAAAATCGAGCCAAAAAGACCCGATTTAAGTATCACACACAGACTGGAAACATGCCCATATTCCAGCCCGTGTCAATCTCGAACCATGTCAGCATTACACACGGACTGGGTACCTTCACACGAGCCTCTCACACTCCCATGGGAGACACATGGGCTGGCCACACGCCAGTGTTCCAGTCCATCTCGATTTTTAACCCTTTCAATACTGCACACGGCATAAGCATTCTTACATGGGCTAATCACACGCTCGTGTCCCTATTGCACCCTGTTTCATTTTCACACAAAAAAAGACAATTTTTAGGTATTTTGAGCATTCCAAAGTCTATAAGAACACACTAGAAGAAGATCTAAAGAGACAAGCAGAGTAGAACAAAGAAATTACTCGAAAGAAGCTGTCAAAATTAATTCAGAAGTAAGATCTCATTCAAGATTGAAGATCTCCATCAAATTTCCTTAGAAGTTTTTGGGTTCTTTATGTTTGTTGTTTTCCTTATTTTGAGATGTTTTCCTTTTACATTATTGATGTGTCTCTAACTAACAATGACCACAATAAAGACAAGCGCACCTATTGTTTAATAGTATAGTTATGGTAAGACCAAAAATATCGTATCTACAAGGACCAAGAGTACTAGTAATTACTATCTTCTTATTATCTAGCCTAAGAATTAGAGTGATTTCTTTTAAACTAAAACTAGTTAAAGGCACGACAAAGAATGAATTGGGAAAAATACTATTAGACAAATATATAAGAGAGGCAATACCCAAGGAAGAATCCACCTAGACTTCACTTATTACTTCTGACTCATACGATTTATTCACTTGACTTGATCCGTAGAAATCCCTGATTTATGTTAATATCTCTTTCGAGACTAAAAACAACTGACTCTAGGTTGATTAATTGAAATCTCTTTCTAATTAAAACCCCTATCATCGCATTAACTCGATCTATGGATTCCCTTATTAGATTTGACTCTAATCCAATAGATTTATGTCATCCTATTTCTAGGGTTGCAATCAACTTCGCTTAATTGTGTTGATCTACTCTTAAACAGGGACTTTTGCTCCTCTGCATAAGCACATTCGACTTGAATCAATAACCTAAATTATCAAAACAAGAATAAGAACTCACAATTAAGAATAAGAACAAGTATTTATCATATAAATCAAATAGTAATAAGATTCATCTAGGTTTCATCCTCCCTAGGTATTTAGGGAGTTTAGTTCATACTGATAGAGGGAAACATCTTAAAATAAGGAAAACTACAAAACATAAGAAAACCCAAAAACTTCAAGAGAAATCGATAGGAGATCTTCAGTCTTGATGGAGATCCCTCTTTCAAGCTACTTCTAATAGCAGTCTTTGAGTATTTTCTACCTTATACTCTGCGTCTCCGTTTAGGTTCTCCCTTGGGGTGTTTATATAGGCTTTGGAGTGCCTTTCTCAGCTCACAAGTACCCTTTTCTGAGTAGAATTAAACTTGGGTTCGACAAGGACACGCCCGTGTTCTATAGCTTAGGCCGTGCTCGATTCTGCTCGTCACACACGACTGTAATCTTCCCGTGGGCTATAGTCTAGGCCGTGTTGATTTCTGAGGTAGGCCCATTTTGTCCCTTTTGGCCCGTTTAATGTTCTTTTCGACTCCTTAAGCTCTCTTGAGTGTAAAACACAAAATTAAAGGATTAGGAGCATCAAATTCATCAAATCTAATGAAAATTCATCCTAAAATAAGCCAAGCATGAGGTAAAAATATGTGTAAATTATGGTTTATCAAATATCCACAAACTTAAGCGTTTGCTTGTCCTTAAGTAAAATCCTCAACTCACAATTAAAATTAGACTTCCCTAATTCATAATTCTCATCAATAATGTCTTATCATAATTCACATATAATTCATACATTGATAATTTAACTAAAAGAGTCTTAGAGATTCAAACAATCCAATTCATACATTTTTATAGCACAAAAACATAGGTGTTTCCCCTTATCTAAATAATTACCTTTAATTCAAGACCGACAATATATGACATCCTCACTAAAGATTCACTCAAATCACTCAAAGTGTTTAAGGTTCAAAAAATTAAGCACTCAAAAGTCAAACATGAAAAGTTATTACCATAAGCTTGCATGAAAATCAAATCTCCACCACTATAAAATGAGATGATACACAAATCAAAAGGTCTTAGAAAGGGTTGTAATGGAGCTTGGGTTAAAGGTGTGGATAAAGGCTGAAAAAGAAGGTTAAAATCGAGATCGAGTTGACAATTTACCTAACTAGAAAAATAAACTAAAACTGAATAATTACATCAAGTGAAAACTTACCAATAATAACACGAGCTTCTTCTCAAAATGTGAAATTAACCGTTAAGATCAAATACATTGAACTAATAATGAATATATTTCCAACTTTTTTTAATAAGAACAAGAACCTGATATAAGATGAATTTAACAACTGAAATAAAGAAAATAGTTAGGCAACTTATCAAATCAAATCTCGACAAAAGGGGAATCAATAAAGTATTAGGAGCAAAAATTTGGTTTTGGGTTAATATTAATGGGTGAGTTAAGAAACGGTTTATTAGGCTCAATGGGTTCACTAGGGGTTAATTATGAAGGTGGGATCTTAATGGAATAAGTGGGTTAAAAACCTAGGTGCCTTTATCATCTTAGTATATCAAATCAAAAGTGTGGTCTCGATATGCATAATCGAAGCAAGTTCTAGAATCAATATTGACACACTCATAACCAATAAAGTGAGCAAGAAAAATATATGCTCTAAAAGGCTCAAAGTCTCACAAAATTTATGGTTTTTGATGTTAACCTTGCAAATTTCAAACTTCAAAGTAATATTTAAATTTAGGGAAACAACCTAGCAAATTTTTAATCCTGAAAATAGACTTATCATGCTTGATTCCCTAATGTCTTAAAGTTTAAACCATAAATGCACAATTACCTATGACTTAATCCAAAACATATTAATGGAAATCATAAGTTAATAGAAATTTTATTCTAATAGTAATATGAGAAAATTTACTTAAGAATAAGACATAATTTAGGGATTTTCTAATAATACTATAATTAACCTTCCCACATTTAAGATGTACATTGTCCTCAATGTACAAAGATAAGTAATGACAACATAGTAAGAATATCATAAGATAGGGAGAGAAGTGAAACTTCCTGAATTTTGGATGAAATGGAGTAGTTGGCGCAGAATTGTAGATAACAAAGTGAAGTGCATAAGTCTGAGCAACTAATAAGAAAATAAATACAACTGTGGAAGACGATTAATGGATTACTTGATGAGGAATAATTATAAAAGCTAAAATATAGTTCAAAATATAAACGATAAGTTTCTGAGAACATGAGAATAACCAAAAGGAAAATAAACTAAAAGAAAAAAATAAAAATAAAAATAAAGATAAAAATAAAAATAAAATAAATGGACTCAGAGGTCATTATCGTCAGATGGATCGTGAGGTGGGGGTGGTGGCGATATGTGAAAATGCTAACAAATCTGTTGCAGCGTCACCTCGATGTAGTCAAATCGTCGAGCATTGTCGTTAAATTGCTGAGTATAGTATTGCTTGAAATGAATGAGGTGTTCAGAGATGTCAGTCAATGAAGCAGCCGCAGAAGGTGGCTCCTCATGATGCAAAGGGACATCATCAGTAATGTCTTCGGTCATCCCATCCTCGATACTTCAGTCTTGAGGAGGATCAAGGCTCACGATAACCTGATGCGAGGAGGATCAAACCCCAAACGGTGACGCTCAATCATCCTCATATGAAGCATCGTCTAGATGTTGATAAATCATAGGATAGAAAACACTTTTAAGAAAATTGAAATATCATTTTGGCAATTGACATCTACCCAATAAGCGTGGCCCACGGTGGTGTTATCCACAGGACGAGTCGCTATGAGGTGCCAAACCTCCGGTGTCCAAGACACGAATGTGATACCAAATCACCGGTGGTGCCAAACCACCGGTGGCGTAAACCAACGGTGACCAAGTCACGAATCATCAAGTTGTGGGGCCAACCCGTGTGATACCAAATCACCGGCGACGATCCCATATCTCAAAAGTGGGGCCAACCCGGTGGTATTAACCATAGGGACGAGTCGCTATGAGGTGCCAAACCTCCGTGTCCAAGACACGAATGTGATACCAAATCACTTTGGTGACCAAGTCACGATATCAATCTTCCCCTCCTCTCATCATACCCGTGCAATATGACATAATAATTGTGTATGCGTTATGTCATGTATGCTAGACATATATCAAATATAAGTATAACATGAATTACCATCATAATCGGATAGACATAAAACAACATAATCATGCTAATCAACCTCTAAGGGTATAACCATAATTTTACCTACCAAGGGTATTTTAATAATTTATCCACCAAGGGTATTTTAGTAATTTACCCACTAAGGTATTTTCGTAATTTACCCACCAAGGGTATTTTGTAATTTACCAACCAAGGGTATTTTGTATTTTACCTACCTAGGGTATTTTTGTATTTTACCCACCAAGGGTATTTTTGTAATTTACCCACCAAGGGTATTTTCGTAATTTACCCACCAAGGGTATTTTCAGTAACTTACCCGCCAAGGTATTTTCGTAATCTACCCACCAAGGGTATTTTCGTAATTTACCCACCAAGGGTATTTTCGTAATTTACCCACCAAGGATATTTTAAGTAATTTACTTTACAATGGCCTCCCGAAGGTCTAATGTTATCTGAATGACTCTACTACCATTTTCGATCGTCACTAGACTATTGGGCCTAAAACCCAATTTAGGCCCATTCGAGCCCACACGCTTCGTGTGGCCCACCTAACACAAATCTAGCCACGATATAGGTTCCACCTAGTCTAGTTCACTATATACTATATCATCATGCAATTTATTCCAATTGGACCCACGGGCCCATTGGGCCCACTTCGACCCATCGCGCCCAAATGTACCAACCCACAAGAATACTCTGATGGCCTCAACTATCGCTGTTGAAGCCCCACACGCGCTTTCGCTGCCGCCTGCAGTGGTAACTATTGCCGTGTAATGGCACTTCGGCATTCTTGGCTCTACAACTAGAGTAGAGAGAGTTACACACCGATAGGACTCGGTGCTAAGCACCTTTGCGACCACTCCTGTGCCCAACGCCCACCAAGGTATCTTAACCCTTCTCTGCATGCTCTTTATATAGCTAGCTCTTCACCTTCATTCCTTGTATCTTTCCGATGTGGGATCCCTTCACGTCGAGAGTTTAAATTCAATCAAACTCTTCAATCCACTCATAAAATAAATACTCCTTGCTTCTCATGAGATTGAACCCGGGCTCCCTTATAACATAATCCACCTTTGCTAGCCACTTTACCAACTAGCTCCTTGTGCCTCAAACCATGCGCAATTAAATATAACCCTATGGCCAAGGTCTAAATTCATTTAATAAAAATAATCAAAAGGAATGCAAGCGCTACAACTAGAACCTTGGACCTCCTTCCTTCCTTGTGGCGTCACTTTGCCACTACACCACACACACCACTTGTGTCATTTTCCTCCATTTTATTCTTAAGGCCTACCCGCCAACCTCCAAGGTTTTTTCAACTAAAATCAAAATTTTCCCAAAGCTAATATTTGATCCGGGACTTCATAAGCCCCTAACCTTCCAAAATCACTTATCTAAAAGGTCCAACTTGCACTTAAGCCGATCTCCTATTCTCCAAAAATTTTAAACGCTACTACGCCTAAGGCCCATTGGGCTCAATCCTACTAGGCCTAATTTCAGGATGTTACAAATCTACCCTCCTTAAAGAAATTTCGTCCTCGAAATTTCCAACTAACTAACAGTCACACGTCCTAACCTACCACACTACGCATTATCACCAACAAGCTTTCACTCGATCTAATAACACTAATAAACCAAATCTCAAACTTCTTTCTCATAACTAGATAACTAAACACAAAAGCAAATCGATATTTATACATACAATTTCTATATCCAAACCAGACACACAAAATAAATACCAAAATACAGTCATAACATTGTCTTAAGACATAAAATAAGGGAACTTACTGGATTTGGATGCTTAGACTCAAGGTGCCATACTTCCAAACAACATGTATTTTC
The DNA here is from genome assembly GCA_025506655.1 of Gossypium rotundifolium. Classification (NCBI taxonomy): domain Eukaryota; kingdom Viridiplantae; phylum Streptophyta; class Magnoliopsida; order Malvales; family Malvaceae; genus Gossypium; species Gossypium rotundifolium. Next base: position 139,008,052 of record CP106731.1, read on the forward strand.
AAACAAACTTTTTTTGAACCCCATAACCCACAAATGAGTTTTGAAACCTAGGCTCGATACCAATTTGTAACACCCCAAACCCTCAATACGCCACGATCGAATCGGTATGTCACTAAGGAAAATAATTTTGAAAGAATCGAATTAACAATTAAATTTTTGTGAAAAACTCTTTGTAATTCTTTATTTGTCTAAAATAAGTTAAAATTGAAATTTACTTGAAATTACATAAAACTTTAAAACTTAGTTGATAAATCATAGGATAGAAAACATTTATATCTTTTAAGAAAATTCAAAATATCATTTGGAAAATCCATTTGCAATTGAGTATAGAAACTTGAATTTTGGAAATCACTTAATCTGTTGAAAACATTTAACTTGTAATTTTACTATTGAACTATTCATGTTACCCGATGGTAAGATTTTTAAAACCATTACGAGTTTTTAGTTTAGAAAACTTTGGGCTCAATTATTAAATTAACCAAGTAATTTAAAAGCCATATTTTAAACATATTCAAAACATAAAAATAATCCAAAACATAATTAAGCAGCCTTATTACAAATCCATAAAAATATGAAAACCAAATTAAAATAAAGTACCCAATTGGAAATTCATGTAAAACCAAATTTTATTGCATGGCCTCCTCGAGTTCATCCAAGCTTCTCATCCGCAAACTCACGAATCACTGAAAAGATAAGGGAGAAGGTGAGCCACCAAGACTCAAGCATATTCCCTCTCCCGGGTAAATACCACATACTTACACAAATTATAACAAAGCAACATATATGTATAATGCACCCAACCTAGCCATCCATAACTCCTTTTCTACCCCGTGTGGTACCAAACCACTGGTGGTGCCAAACCACTGGTGACCGAAGTCACGATATAAAAGTGATACCAAATCACTGGTGACCAAAGTCACGAATAATCCATCTGTGGGGCCAACCCACGTGTGATACCAAATCACTGGCGACGATCTCATATCTCAAAAGTGGGGCCAACCCACGGTGGTGTTAACCACAGGGACGAGTCGCTATGAGGTGCCAAACCTCTGGTGTCCGAAGACACGAATGTGATACCAAATCACTGGTGGTGCCAAACCACTGGTGGTGCCAAACCACTGGTGACCGAAGTCACGAATCATCAAGTTGTGGGGCCAACCCACGTGTGATACCAAATCACGGCGACGATCCCATATCTCAAAAGTGGGGCCAACCCACCTGGTATTAACCACAGGGACGAGTCGCTATGAGGTGCCAAACCTCTGGTGTCCGAAGACACGAATGTGATACCAAATCACTAGTGACCGATGTCACGATATCAATCTTCCCCCTCCTCTCATCATACCCGTGCAATATGACATAATAATTCACATATGCGATGTCATGTATGCTTGAACATATATCAAATATAAGTATAACATGAATTACCATCATAATCGATAGACATAAAACAACATAATCATGCTAATCAACCTCTGAGGGTATAACCATAATTTTACCTACCAAGGGTATTTTCGTAATTTATCCACCAAGGGTATTTTCGAATTTACCCACCAAGGGTATTTTCGTAATTTACCCACCAAGGGTATTTTGTAATTTACCAACCAAGGGTATTTTGTAATTTACCCACCAAGGGTATTTTGTAATTTACCCACCAAGGGTCGTAATTTACCCACCAAGGGTATTTTCAGTAACTTACCCACCAAGGGTATTTTCGTAATCTACCTACCAAGGGTATTTTGTAATTTACCCACCAAGGGTATTTTCGAATTTACCCACCAAGGTATTTTAAGTAATTCGACTTTTCTGATGGCCCTCCAAAGGTCTAATGTTATCCTGAAATACTTCGGCTACCATTTTCTATCGTCACTTTGACTATTGGGCCTAAAACACGATTTGGCCCATTCAGCCCACACGCGTGTGGCCCACCTAACACAAATCTAGCCACGATATAGGTTCCACCTAGTCTAGTTCACTATATACTATATCATCATACAATTTATTCCAATTGGACCCATCGGCCCATTGGGCCCACTTCTACCCTTCAGGCCCAAATGACCAACCCACAAGAATACTACCGATGGCCTCAACTATCGCTGTCAAGCCCCACACATGCGCCGCACGCCTGTAGTGGCTACTATTGTCAGTGATCAAGACTTCGGCATTTGCCGCTCTACAACTAGAGTAGAGAGTTACACACCGACAGGACTCGGTGCTAAATCACACGCGACCACTCCCTGTGCCCAACGCCCACCGCGAGGAGGACCAAAAGTAGAACCTTGGACCTCCTTCCTTCCTTGTATGCCACTGTTAAGGAGTCCAAAATGGTGAGCTAGGCGTGCCAAGTAGGGGAAAATGGAGAGGATTCCTCTCCTATGTCACTCCGTATGATGCCAAATGGCGAAGGCGATGAAGTAAGCTAAGTCAAACACGTGCCCTTACGCCATGCACCATAAAAAGTAGGCATCGTGAGTGTTGACGACGCCGGTGCTCTCTCGCCTACTGGTCAAAGTATGAGCCAGGATAGTGTGCAAGTACCTCAAAGATGGTGCGAGAGCTGACGCCTTGGAGCAACTGGGGTCATAGGTGGTGAGGTGAGGGCTAAGTCTCTCCAACAGGATGAAAGGGAGTAGTGAATGTGGCGATGAAGGTCCTCGAATTCGTTGTCCTCCATGAATTCCTCGGTGTAAAGTCCCAAAGCGACCCCAAACTCTGGTATAATCATCTCTCGTACGAGGCCTCCAAATCGAAAATGGACTGTGCTCGGTCATTGAAATTTGACATAACCATCTGGAGGTGGATGTGGAACTGTGCTCCAAAGTAAGCTCTAGATATGTTGGCTCGATAATCTCAAAAAAGTGTCCCCATGGGTCGGTAGACAGTAGGGCCTGGACTGCGTCGGCTAGTTGGACCTGCTCCAAGGCGGCCCAATCAATGCATCTCCCCACGCCGAGGGGTTATGCCTGAAGTATCTGGAAAAGTTCCTCCCGGGGTCCTGGGGAAACTGTAGAAAAGGGTGGTGTATCTTGCCAAAGGCGCTCGAGGAGGTTGCACCGGGTCCCTTCCGCTTTTTCGAAGTGGGGACGACGGTCTTTTTCCCATGTGGAAGAGTCATTACGTACTTGAAAAAGTCAAAGATTTTTAATAAATCAAATATCATTGCTAGCCAAAAATGTACTATCCTAGTATTCCTAAATAATAGTATGATCCTATAATAAATAATTAGATTATCAAGTAATGCCAAAATCACTAAGAAGTAGTGTCAAATTAATGATTAAACATAGTAATAAAATCAAACTAAATAAACCATCCAAAGAACTAAGGGATTTGAAATATAAATTTAAATTTAAATGAAAATGGTAATAAGAACAAAGGATAAGATCAAATAAGTAATTAAAAATTAAACAAAATAAACAACAATGGTGGAGAAGGGTGAACCGACAAGGGTGTTAAAAAGGGGGTGCACGGACGTGGTGGTGCACGCAGGCAAGGTGGTCATACAGGCGTGGATCATGGGTGGTGTGTGGAGAAGAAAGGGGAAAAAAGAAAGGGAAAGGAAAAAATGAGGGAAATAGGATAAAGGGGAAGCGAAGAAAGGAGGATGGAGAGTCTACGGTGGCCGAAATAGGGGAGAAGGAGAGGTTCTTTTGGGTGAGAGCGACTAGGGTTTTAGGGGGGAAAAATTTGGGAAAAGTTGAACAGTAGGGTGGTTTAAATAGGGATTAGGGCATGTCTGAGGCTTGCCCCACGCCCGTGTTCCCTGGGAGTGTTGGTTCACACGGCCGAATCACATGGCCATGTGATGCTTCGTTCTTTTCGCCCACGCCTGTGGCTTTCTTAGTTTCAACCACAGCTTTTGGGCATGGGCGTGTCGCACGACCATGTCATTTACTCAGTATTGTCCATGGTTTTAAGGCATGCCCATGTGAAGGTTTCGCATGCCGTATTCTTTAGTCAGTGTTGACCACAGCCGCATCGCACGGCCGTGTCATCTTATCGCAGCCCATGTTTTGGGGAAAATTTTCGTCCTGTTCCCGCACAGGCTCCGCCACGCCGATATACATACTTGTGGTGTCCACACGGCCACGGACACGCCCGTGTGTAAGGCCGTGTGGGTAGGGAAACTTGCGCCTTTTAATATAGTTAGTTTTTAGTTAGGTGCTAAAAATAGAAATGCGGATGTTAGTGAGGTTAGTGCTCTGGTTGCCTCTCGAGAAGCACTCGTTTAAAGTCTTAAGCTAGACTTACCCTATTTTCATCTCTTTATGAAGGTTCATGGACCTGAAGCTCTTCTCTCATATTCCTAAGATCTTCACCATTATATAGTTTAAGTCATTGACCATTTACCATGAATGTGCCATAAGTCGGATGAGTTACCTCAATTGTGCCACAGGGAAAAATAGTTTTGATTACGATTGGACCTGACCATCTTGATTTCAGCTTTCCAGGAAACAATTTGAGCTTCGAATTGTATATTAGAACAAGATCTCCAACTTCAAATTACTTTGGTTGCTTCAAACGAGCATCATGACGTCGCTTTGTTGCTTCCTTGTATAAACGTGAGTTCTCGTAGGCATTAGCTCGCCACTCATCTAGCTCGTTCAACTACATCAATCTTTTCTCACCTTTAAGTTTAAGATCATAGTTTAAAAATTTTATAGCCCAAAATGCTTTGTGCTCTAATTCAAATGGTAGATGTCAACTCTTTCCATAGACAAGTCTGTATGGGGATGTTCCTATGGGAGTTTTAAAAGCGGTTCTATAGGCGCATAAAGCATCATCTACTTTTAATGCCCAATCTTTCCTGTTTGATTCTACGATTTTCTCTAGAATACGTTTAAGCTCTTGATTAGTTACTTCAACTTGTCCACTGGTTTGAGGGTGATAAGGGGTAGCTGTTCTGTGGTGTACTCCATATTTCTTTAAAATTTTATCAAATTGAGTATTACAAATCACTAATAATTGCTCTAGGTGTTCCAAATCGAGAGAAGAGTTTCTTAAGGAATCTCACTACCACTCTAGCATCATTAGTAGGTAAAGCTTGAGCTTCCACCCACTTTGACATATAATCAACCACTACTAAGATGTATTTATTCCCAAACGAGCTAGGGAATAGACCCTGAAACACCCCAAACCCGGCCCACAAGCCCTGACTGGATCTCGCATGCTTCTAGGAAAAATCATTCAAACTTATTTGAAGTTTTGCCAAAATTTTGTGTGTTTTTGAAAACAATTGATTTGTGTTGATTAGGTGTCAAAACATTTAACATTTATTTTAATATAAGTTACTTAAACTTTAAAGTGATAAAGATCGTACCATACTAAAATAATTTAAATGCATGCATAAATGCTTAATACTTATGGCCTTATTACGTCAAAACAAAACCCAAAATAATTCAAAATACTTAAGTATGGAAAATTCAAAATAAAACAACTTCTGAGCTAAGCATGGCCACCATTGAGCTTCTACCGACCCGGTCCATTACTGTGTGTCACATGAAAAAATAATCCCACAACGAGGTGAGTCAAACAGACTCAATGTGTAACCACCAAACACAAACTCTCAATCAATTTAGGCATGTCAAATCACACATATGAAACACATATAATCAATGATGCAAACCCGAACCCAAACCTAGATAACCATCCGCTACACATCACCTGTACCAACCATCACACTGTGGGGACTACTAAGTCGACCCTCCATCCGCTACGCATCATCGAAGGCAGTCACTTTAGACGACATGCTCATCGCCCTTTTATATATTGTGGCATAGCCACCAGATAATCATTTGTGACATAAGTCACCACATTCGGATTTTTGTGACATGAGTCACGACATTCAGATATTGTGGTATAAAACCACCAAATCACTTCCCCTTTTCATATCACACATATGCCCCATGTCATACAAATCATGCAACATCATGCCTTATGCCTTATTCACATTCTTATCAATATTCACATATGTGCCATATTCCAAATATTCCTATCATTTATTAACATAATGTTAAGGTTACGTACCTGAGTACTTTGTACTATTGCATAGTACCTTTGGCCACATTTCACATCATTATAAACACATATATTAAATTGATGCCGTAAATCTATTAAAAGTTAGTGTGGGGTACACACCTGGTTCACTTAACGCTTTCATTGAAATCCCGAAAACCCGATCTAATGCTTTAGATCATTAGTTCCTACATTCGCCAACCTTAAGTACTTCAAAGAAAAGCCATTCACTAAATAATCAAATCCAAGGATTAACGAATCAAATCTTACCTTCTGTCATGATTTGATTACTAATCAAATCCCAAAATTCCGTGATACTTCTTCCTTGAAATCGGTCAACACTAGTTCATCGGACTTGGTTAGTTTCGCTTTTGAATAAATACTGAAATAGATCTCAAACACCAATTATGGCCTTGGCCAGAATGTACATAGTCACTTACCTTATGAATCTTAAATCCTGAAATATATCCTTGGTTGTGGTATTTGTCAAATCCCTATAGACACATGTTAGATCAATTCCTAACCTTTATTCACAAAAAATAGCCCTTGGCCGAATACCACATATTACTTACCTTGATCACACCAATCCCGAAGATTTCCTCCTTGAAATCGGCTACAATAGAAATCCCAAACTTCCTTCATAGTTTCGCCATGAACATTAATGGGGTTAGATTTCATCTTTGGCTAAAGAAAAGAAAGAAAAGAATCAATAGTTGATCCTTACCCTTATGATGTAAGTCGATCGCTCCTTGTTGAACCCACAGAGATTCGGCTATGTAGACTTAGATAGAGATCAACAGGTTTTCAGCTTTTGGGGTTTAATGGACAATCGACTAAGGGTTATTGTTTTATTCGGCTTGAGTGAATTTGCAAAAGAAGAAGGAGAAGATGGATGATGGAGATTCGGCTAGAACACAATGTATTTGGGCTTGACAAAATAAAAGAGAAGAAGAGAAAATTTGCTAAAGAATTCGGCAGAGGCACAATTGAAAAGAAAAGAATGAATATGGCCTCACTTCTACCCTTTGGCCGAAAATACCACCCAAGAGAGTCCCTTGGCCGGCCAACTCTCCCTCTCTCTATTCAATCCCCCTTTTCACTCTACCTTAGACGAATCTTTAACTTTTTCCAACCCAATCTATACCTCCTTCCTCCAGAGTCCATATGCCGTCCACTGCTGCTCATCCTTATAGCAAAATAAAACTCCTTTTGGTTCCTTGTGATTCAACCTAGGCCATTCCCCAATTGCTTGTGGTGTCACTTACTAAGGCCCTAAGTGGCGCCTCCAAGCCACTTAAACAAGCCCATTTTAGTGGCATATTTCCCTACTAATTTTCTTAAGGCCTCTTAAGCTTAGCTCCTCTTTTAAACTTAAAATTAAATAATTTCTAAGGCATTCTCCTACATTCTATCGTTCTCAAATTCATAAAGCACATTCATAATATACACAGCATACAAGCACATGCAATTGAGTAAAATGCACAAGCCCTAATTCCCGAATATTACAGTTCTACCCCCTTTAAAATAATTTCGACCTCAAAATTACCTGGCTAGAATAGGTGGGGGTATTGCTGTAGCATTGCTTCTTTCGGCTCCCAAGAAGCTTCCTCCGATCCATGGTTACGCCATAACACTTTGACCAGAGGAATCGACTTCCTCTGAAGCACCTTCTCATCTCATTCCAGAATCTGAATCGGCTCTTCCTCATAAGACAAATCTGGCCTTAATTCTACCTCCTCAACTGGTACTACATGAGATGGATCTGATCGATAACGACGTAGCATCGAAACATGAAATACATCGTGCATCTGCTTCAACTCCGTAGGCAACTCTAACTGGTATGCCACCGGTCCAACTCGCTTTAGTACTCGATAAAGTCCTATAAATCTGGGACTCAACTTCCCTTTTCGACCAAATCTCATTACCTTCTTCCAAGGCGACACTCTAAGAAACACTTGATCTCCCACATCAAATTCTATTTCCTTCCTTTTGAGATCTCATATACGACTTCGCTTATCGCGATGCCTCCTTCAACCGTGTCTTAATTACCTTAACCTTTTCCTCGATTCGCCATAATTTTGGACCCAAAATCGACGTTCTTCCAATTCCGTCCAACATGTAGGAGTGCGACACTTCCGTCCATACAACGCCTCAGACGGTGCCATTTTAATACTTGCTCGATAACTGTTGTTGTATACAAACTCAGCTAAAGGTAAATATTCTTCCCAACTTCCTCTGAAGTCTATCACACATCCCCTTAGCATATCCTCTAACACTTGGATTACTCATTCAGATTGACCGTTCGATTGTGGATGGAAAGCCGTACTGAAGTCTAATTTGGTGCCTAAAGCTTGATGTAGTGCTTTCCAAAACTGAGACGTAAACCTCGGATCCCTATTCGAGATAATTGACACGGCACTCCGTGCAACCTTACGATCTCCGCCACATACAACTTTGCTAGCTTCTGGAGAGAATAGTTAACCTGCACTGGAATGAAATGCACGGACTTTATCAATCGATCCACTATCACCCATACCGAGTCCTTCTTATTAGGCGTAAGGGGAAGCCCACTAGCAAAGTCCATGGTAATTCTCTCCCACTTCCACTGTGGAATCTTAATCGGTCAAGCAACCTTGACGGAACTTGGTGTTCAAATTTAACTTGTCGACACGCTAAGCACTTGCCTACAAATTTGGTAACTTCCCGCTTAAGACCAAAGCCACCAAAATTGTTCCTTAAGTCTCTCAGACAACTTACTACCTCCAAGATGCATAGCATAGGGGCTACCATGCGATTCTCAAGAATCTTCCGCTTAACTCCTCATTCTTTGGCATACAGACCTTACCCTTAAAACATAATATTCCATCGCCATTAATTCCATAGTCCTTCAACTCCCCACTCTACACTTGCCGAAACTTAGCACTTAAATCATCATCAGCCAACTGTCCCTCTTTCACCTTATTCAACCATGACGGCTTGACCTGCAATTCTGCCAACAAACTTCCATCATCATAGAGGCTTAAATGTGCGAACATGGCCCTTAACTCCGACACTACCTTCTGACTTAGGGCATCTGCCACTACATTTGCCTTGCCTGGGTGATACTCTATAGAACAATCATAGTCCTTCAATAATTCCACCCACCTTCACTGCCTCGTGTTCACTTTTTCGAGTCGACAGATACTTCAGCTCTTATGGTCCCTGTAGATTACGGACTTCTCTCCATATAAGTAGTGCCTCTACACCTTAAGAGCAAAGACCACCGCCGCCAATTCCAAGTCACGTCGTAGTTAACCTCGTGTGGCCTTAGTTATCGAGACGCATAAGCAACTACCTTTCTATCTTGCATAAGGACACCTCCCAACTCGTATGGGAAGCATCACAAGACACTACAAAATCCTTCCCCGCCTCAAAGCTAAATCAAAACTGAGCTTCACCAAGACTCTCTTAAGCTTTTCAAAGCTCTCTTGTTGCTTATTTGTCCATACGAAAGGTACTTCCTTTCTCAACAACTTCGTCAAAGGCGCAGCTATTGATGAAAACCCTTCTACAAACCTTCTCAGAGTAGCTCGCCAAACCCAAGAAACTACGAATCTCACCATGCACTTAGGTGGCTTCCAATCTAGCACTGCCTCAATCTTCTGAGGATCCACCCTTATTCCTTCAGCAGATACCACATGTCCTAAAAACGTAACCTCTTTTAGCCAAAATTTGCATTTGCTGAACTTGGCATATAGCTTTTTCTCCCTTAACACTTGCAATGCAACTCGGAGGTGATCATCATGTTCTTCCTCCGACTTCGAATACACCAAAATATCGTCTATGAACACAACAACGAACCGATCTAGATAGGGTTGGAAAACCCAGTTCATCATGTCCACGAACGTGGCTAGGGCATTTGTCAATCTGAACGGCATTACTACAAACTCAAAATACCCATATCTTGTCTGAAAAAGCTGTCTTATGGATATCTGCCTCCTTCACCTTAAGCTGATGATATCCAGACCTTAGATCTATCTTTGAGAATACTGCCGCCCCCTTAAGCTGATCGAACAAGTTCTCTATCCTTGGCAATGGATACTTGTTCTTGATGGTCAACTTATTCAACTGACGATAATCTATGCAAATGCGCATAGTTTCGTCCTTCTTCTTCACGAACAAGACCGATGCTCCCCATGGCGACACACTGGGTCGAATAAACCCACGATCAAGCAACTCTTGGATCTGAGCCTTGAGCTCAACCAACTCCTTGGGTGCCATTCTATACGGGGCAATTGACACAAGAGCTATACCCGACAGCAAATCAATTCCAAACTCCACCTCTCTGTCCGGGGGTATTCTTGGCAATTCCTCCAGAAAGACACCCACAAATTCTCTTACCGTTCTAACCCCACTAACTCCCTCTTCTTTCGCATCCACAACACTAACGAAAGCCAAAAATGCCTTGCACCCCTTCCGAACCATCCTATCAGCCTTTAAGGCTGAAACTACGTTAGACAAGTAGTTTCTTCTTTCTCCTATCATAATTACCGCCTCATCCTCTAGAGTTCTTAACTCCATTCACTTAGCCGCACAATCTAATACAGCCCTATGCTCCACTAGCCAGTCCATGCCAAGAATAAGATCGAATTCTTCGAAGGGTAGTTCCATTAAGTCTCAGAAATATCTCTCCTCAAGCTCCAAAGGTACACTCCGAAACATCTTATTCACCACTACAGTTTGACCTAATAGGCTTACTACAGTCATCTCCTTACTAGAAAGTTCAGAGGCTATTCCTAGAGTTTCAACTACTCTACATGCAACATAAGAATGGGTAGAGCCAACATCAATCAAAGCAAAGTAAGGCTTGCCAAATATAATGAACGTACCGATTATGACGTTCGGTGTGTCTCCGTTCTCCTCCGACGCATCAAGATAAACCAAACTCCTACCGCTTTACCTCAGATTATTAAAACCTCTACCTAGGGTTCCTTGTCCCCTTCTAGCACCGTTACCTTTGCCACTAAACCACGGCCTCATGGTGGCTCATCCTCCTCTTCCACTGGTTAGGACCTTGGCTTCTCGGGTCGACCCTTCTGCTCTCATAGGACAATCCTTAATCATGTGGTCCTTGGACCCACACTTAAAGCATCCTCCGCCTTTTCCAACACTCCCCAAGTGCATCTTTCCACACTGGCACAAGTACGACATCGCCTCCAATAGCGACTTTGTCGACCTCGTGGCCCATCAACTCTAAGCCTCTTTGCTCATTCCTTGAAGGCCTTGATGATCCAAAGCCTCTCTTTTTCCTATTCCGATCTGTATTTTGTCTCACGGAGTCCTTAATCCCTTCGGCTACCTTAGCCTTCTCCACCAACACGGCAAACTCTCGCTCCTGCTGTAGAGCTATCAACAATCTTAGATCATCCCTCAGTCCGTCCTCAAACCGAACATACTGCTCATGCTCCATCGACACAATACCTCGAGCATAACGGCTCAAATTTTAGAAATTTTACCTCAGATTCCTTCTGATGACTTATTTCCTTGAACCACCTTAGAAATGCCTTCCTCTCAAGATCAACATAGCTAGTTCCAATGTACTTCTTCTGATATGCCGCCTTGAAATATTCCTAAGTAAGATCGTCTGCGGTAGCACCTTCCCGAATTGTGAGCCACCATTGGTATGACTCATCACGAAGTAGCGACACTATCCCTTTTAATTTCTCCTCGGCAGTTAGGTCCAAGTCGTCCATAATCCGTTCCGTCGCTTCCAACCAATACTCAACAGATTGGTGCCACACCGGATACTCCACAAAAAAATTCACTCCATTAGCTCAAGTCGCTCAGTACCGACTTCGAGCTCCCATACCTTCGCCTGCTCCAACCACCCTTTCCAAAACTCGCAGCATCGCCTGTGATACTGCATCATCCCCCGTCTAATCCTGATATTGCACATCAGCGGCTGGTAGTGGTGGCATCTCATTTTCAAACCCTTGTCCGGACCTAACGGGCTCCGACACGGTCATTCGGCCTCTACCACAGCCTCGCACGTTATGACCACGTCCCTTAGAGTTCATGCTTTCGAATCGCGTTTATCTGATTAAAGAATTTTATGAATTAGTTTTGTTCCACTAATTTATCACGAACAGTCTTATGTTCAGCAGTTCTAGGGAGTAGTTCTTTCGATTTCATACACATATAGTCTCAATTCATTCTCAATTCATTCATTCAATCACACTCATGAACTTGCGTTCATTACAGAAAAATATTGTAGTTGTCATTGTTTGTTGGTTTCCACTACCCAGGAGTATTTCCGTAATTTTATCCTATAGGGGTATTTCGATAATTTTCCAAATTAGGGTATTTGAAAATGTTGCAAAATAGAGACTTTTGGTATCTTTACAAAATTAAAATACTTGGTAAGAAAATTTCAAGGGTAAAATGGTAATTTTATAAAGTTGAGGGTATTTTCGTAATTTTTCAAACTAGAGGCATTTCGGTAAAATTTTTTCACAAAATATGGTTCCTGGTGACTTTTCAAAACAAGGGTATTTTTAGGCACTTCGGTAACTTTCCACACTGAGGGTATTTTGGTCATTTGTACAGGATAGGGGTATTTTGGTCAAGTTACAAATCAGGGGTATTTTGGTCGTCTTTAAATCAAGGGCACTTGAAATTTTAAAATCATGGTTTGAATTTTGAGTTTCTCAAAACAAGGTGATGGTCCCTTTTGGGTTTTAATTATTGGGTTTAGCTTGTGTCTGAGTCCTCTTGGCTAAGGTGAACCGTCACTACACACCAGGTAGGATTCGAGCGGTGAGGAGGTGAGTCACTAGGACTTGAAACACCCCACACCCGGCCCACGAGCCTGAATCGGATCTGGTATGTTCCTAAAGTAAATCGATCTCAAAATCATTCGATACTTAGAGAAAATTGTAGATTTTTAGAAAAACTATTATTTTGAGATGGGCTTAGATGTAACTCGTCCCAAAATAGTTCTTAGCAAAATATTAAAAAGTAATGTAAAACAAAGAATAATCCATTGGGCCTTATGGCCTTATTACATCAAGTAAACCCAAAATAAAATTAAAAGTATTAAAATTAAATAAAGTCCAAATTAAGAATAAATTCTTCAAGTGATGCATGGCCTCCTCATGGTCTCTGGCCCGGTCACACTTCTTCATCACCGAAAAATAATTCCCACAATGGGGTGAGTCAATGACTCAATGTGCACACAATACTATCATTCAATAAATCGGGCATTCATGTTCAAATCATTAAGCTCATACGTTGATGAAATTATGATGCAACCCAAACCCAATCCTAATTAGCCATCCACTACACTCCCCTGCACTAACCTCGCACACCGTGGGGACTACTAAGTCAACCTCCATCCGCTACTTCTCCACGTTGTGTCTTTAGACACTATAATCGATTTAAACGTTGTGTCATTAGACACCTTTGTAACCGGTTACCAAAATTTCGCAATGTGACCGTAGTCAACATATTTCACAGGTGAGACCGTCAACACCTTCGTTGGTGAGACCAAGTCAACACTGTTCTCCCCTTTCACATAAGACCAATGCCCCAAAAACATATATATTGCATAACTTAATTTCTGCTCATATTCATATATTCGCATGTTATTAAAATAACATTTTTCACAATCCTATCGTAGTAGGAAACGTGCACTGGGACTTTTTCCACATTTGTGGTACATAGCCACATTCACATTATTATTCATATATTTAAAATATTTAGCCATAAAATATCGAAGGGTAGTAAGGGTACACACCTTTTTCGCTTAATAGGTTCCTTGATATCTTGAGAATCCCGATCTAATTTTTAGATCTATTAATCCCTATATTCGCCCACCAATTAAAACACATTAATAAACCCTTTTAGACAAAACCAAATCCTAGTAGGATTTGTAAAGAAACTCACCTTTGCCGATTTGGTGTTTACACAAATCCAAAAACTTCATTTTTTCCTTTACTTGTTGTTCGATCAACCTTAAAACTTCACAAAATTAGTTTTCGCTTTCTAATAATTATGGATCTAATCTAGGTAACCACATGAACCTTGGCCGAATGTATAGACTCTCTTACCTCGGATCCCGGTTGATCTTTATTTCAAATTCTGCCAAATCACTTGTTAGATTAAATCTATTATTTGATTATGAAAGGGATCTCTTAGTAGAATGTACATTGATGTACTTACCTCGTTTGAATCCCAAAAATCCCTTATGCTATTCGCCATGAACATGAGGAGGGGTTAGTATCCTAATTTTGGTAAAAGAAAAGAATAGAAGTTGATTGATCTTAGATCTTACCCTTTTGATGTTGTAACCCACTTCTCCTTAACTTAGAATCGATGTGATTTGGCCTTGATAGTAGAAACAGAGGAGAAAAGAGAAGAAAAGAAGATGGTATTTTGTTCAAGGAGAATTCGAAAAGAGAGGAGAGGAAAGCTATGTAAATTTCGCACACTCTAGGAAAGATGAGAGAATGGCCTTGATTTTCCTCTTTAAGCTGAAATTGATATGCCAAGAGTCCTTGACTTGGCCACCACTCCCCCCACAAGTGATAATATTATCATTTAATTATCACTTTAATTAAATTAGGAGTACTTTATCTATCCTTTATCTCCTTATTTATTTTATTAAAAGAAATTCCTTTACTTAACACTTAATTAAACGAGTTTTAACCAAGTAAAATTCTCTTATTCAACATGCTTGTGCCGTCCCACCTCCTAGCCTTGGAAGCAAAATAAGGCCTTCATTATTTGCTTCTGGATGTCTTAAACTCAGCCCAAAAGCCTCTTGTATTTGGGCCCTTTCCTAAGGCCTTGGGTGGCATCTTCAGCCACATTTCCAAGTCCGTTGTTGGGTCAAATTTCACATGCTTTATATTTTTAGGGTCACTTGGCCCTAAGTTCCCTTTGGGCTCTTAAATTCAACATTCCGGTCAATTTTAAGTTTCCTAAAATTTTCAGCATGCTCAGATTTTCCGTGTTTCCAAAATGTTCAAGTTTCCCAAAATGTCTAGGTTTCCAAAATGTTCAAGTTTCCAAAATGTTCAAGTTTCCTAAATGTTCAAGTTTCCAAAATGTTCAGGTTTCCCAAAATGTCTAAGTTTCCAAAATGTCTAAGTTTCCAAAATGTCTAAGTTTCCAAAAATGTCTAGGTTTCCAAAATGTCTAAGTTTCCAAAATGTCCATTTCCATTCTCATTTTCATTTTCATTTTCATTTCCATTTCCATGCATTTCTAGGTTTCCAAAAGTATCAAAATTTATTCATAGTACTTGAAACTTGTCATTTCATACAATTAAACTGAAATGCATAGGCCCTATTCGTGATGTTACAGCTTCTACCCCTTAAACAAAATTTCGTCCCCAAATTTCCTAACTAAAATAGTTGAGGGTATTCTTGTCTCATCGCCTCTTCCTGCTCCCACGAAGCTTCTTCCGCTCCATGATTGCGCCATAGCACTTTGACTAGGGAACTGCCTTCTTTCGTAGTACTTTCACATCATGTTCCAAGATCTGAATCGGTTCTTCCTCATAGGATAAGTCCGCCTTAGTTCCACCTCTTCAACCGGTACCACATGGGATGGATCCGATCGATAGCGACGTAAGATGGACACATGAAATACGCCATGCATTTGCTGCAATTCGTGGCAACTCTAATTGGTATGCCACCGCCCAACTCGTTTTAGTACTTGATAAGGCCCTATAAATCTTGGGCTTAGCTTCCTTTGCGACCAAACCTCATTACCTTCTTCCAAGGTGAGACTTTCAAGAACACTTGATCTCCCACTTCAAACTCTATTTCCTTTCGCTTAAGGCACGTGGTACGACTTTTTGCCTATCGAGGCTTCCTTCAATCGTGTCTTAATTAACTCAACCTTCTCTTGGTTTACGCCACCAACTCGACCCAAAACTTGCTGCGTTCTCTAACTCGGTCCAACAAGTAGGTGTTCTACACTTCCTTCCATACAATGCTTCAGACGGTGCCATCCAATCTCGGCTTGATAGTCATTGTTGTAGGCGAATTCGGCTAAAGGCAAGTAATCTTCCCAACTTCCTCGAAAATCCATTACACGCCTCTCAACATATCCTCCAACACTTGTATAACCTGCTCAGATCGCCGTCGATTGTGGATGAAAAGTAGTGAAGTCTAGCTTAGTGCCTAAAGCTTGATGAAGTGCTTTCCAAAATCGAGACGTAAACCTTGGGTCTCTATTAGAGATGATCGACATTGGTACACCATGTAACCTCACAATTTTCGCCACATACAACTTAGCCAACTTCAAGAGAAAATCCATTCATTTGGGATAAAGTGTGCGGACTTGGTCAAACGGTCCACAATCACCCATACCGAGTCCTTCTTAGTAGGCGTAAGGGAAGCCCACTAACTAAGTCCATGGTAATTCTTTCCCACTTCCATTGGGAAATTTCGATTGGTTGAAGCAATCTGATGGGACTTGGTGTTCACCTTAACTTGTCGACATGTCAAACATTTCCCCACAAATTCACCACTTCGCCTGTGTCGGACCACTAAAATTGTTCCCTTAGATCTCTATACTGACTTGATACCTCCGGATGCATAGCACAAGGGCTACCATGCGCTTCCGAAGAATCCTTTGTCTCAACTCCTTATTCTTCGGCATACAGACTTTACCCTTGTAGCATAATACTCCTTCATTGTTGACATCATAATCCTCTAATCCCCCTTGCTGTGCTTGCTACAACTTAATACTTAAGTCATCATCATCCAACTGTCCCTCCTTCACTTCCTTTAGCCATGTGGGCCTAACTTGCAACTCTGCCAACAAAGCTTCCATCATCATCTGACTTATATGAGCGAACAAAGCCCGTGAGATCCGATACAACCTTGACTTAGGGCATCGACTACTACGTTCGCTTTGCGGATGATACTCTATTGAACAAATAGTCCTTCAACAATTCTACCCACCTTCGTTGCCTCAAGTTCAACTCCTTTTGAGTTAATAAATACTTAAGGCTCTTGTGGTCTGTGTAGATAACTGACCTTTCTCCATAAAGGTAGTGCCTCCAAACCTTAAGGGCGAAAACCACCGCTGCTAGTTCTAAGTCATGAGTTGGGTAGTTAAGCTCATGAGGCCTTAGCCGAGACGCATAAGCAACCACTTTGCCATCTTGCATTAACACACGCCTAACCCCAGATCACGAAGCATCACAAGATACCACAAATTCTTTTCCCCCTCCCATGAATTAACACTGAGCCTCTCACAAGACCTTCTTAAGCTTTTCAAAGCTCTCTTGTCGCTTATGGGTCCATTCAAGGGTACTTCCTTCCTTAGTAACTTGGTTAAAGGCGCGCTATTGACGAGAATCCTTCCACAAACCTTCGTAATAGCCCGCCAAGCCTAAGAAGCTTCAATTTCAGCCACGGACCTAGGTGGTTTCCAATCCAACACCGCTCGATCTTCCTAGGATCCACTCTTATTCCTTCCATGGATACCACATGTCCTAGGAATGCCACCTCCTTAAGCCAAAATTCGCACTTGTCAATTTGGCATAAAGCTTCTTTTCCTTAACACTTCCAACACGACTCGGAGATGCTCATCATGCTCCTTCTCCGACTTCAATACACCAAAATATCATCGATGAACACAACAACGAATCTATCTAAGTAGGGTTGGAAAATCCGATTCATCATGTCCATGAACGCACTGGGGCATTCACAACCCAAACGGCATCACCACAAACTCAAGTGACCATATCTTGTCCTAAAAGGCCTTATGGATATCACCTCCTTCACTTTCAACCGATGGTATCCCGACCAGAATCGATCTTCAAAACACATGCGGCTCCACCACCGATCGAACAAGTCCTCGATCCTTGGCAAGGGATACTTGTTCTTAATGGTCACTTATTTAATCGACTAGTCTATGCACATACGCATAGTTCCGTCCTTCTTCTCCACAAATAAGACCGGTGCTCCCACGGAGACACACTGGGTCGGATGAACCCACGGTCCAACAGCTTCTTGTATCTGAGCCTTGAGCTCCACTAACTCCTTTGGTGCCATTCGGTATGGAGCGATTGACACAGGAGCTGTCCCCAGAACAATTCAATCCCAAATTCGACCTCCCTGTCTGGGGGTATTCCCGGTAACTCTTCTGGAAACACATCTACAAAGTCCCTTACCGTCCTAACTCCATTAACACCTTCCTCCTTCCCACCTATCGCACTTACAAAAGCTAAGAACGCTTTGCAACCCTTTCTTAACCATCTTCTCGACCTTCAAAGGTCTAGACTACATTAGATAAATAGTTCCTCCTTTCTCCGATCATTATTACCACTTCATCTTTCGGGTTCTTAGTTCCATACGCTTAGTCAAGACAATCCAACACGGCTTGGTGTTCTACTAACCAATCCATTCCGAGTATAAGCTCAAACTCTCCGAAGGGTAGCTCCATTAAGTCCGCCGAAAGTTCACTCCACAATCTCTAGGGTACATTCCAAAGATCTTGTCTACCACTATAGTTTGGCCTAATGGGCTTACTACGGTCATCCGCCTGTCGAGAGTTCGTAGTCTAGGCCTAGTGTTTTTACTACACTACTTGCAACATAGGAATGGGTCGAGCCCACATCAATCAAAGCAAAGTAGGGTTTGTCAAAATAAAGAATGTACCTGGGTTATTACGTCCCTGCTGTCTCCATCTTCCTTCGGTGAACCGCATAAACCAAACCTCGTTGTCTTGCATCAAGATAGCATTAGTACTCGACCACATGTGCCACGGCCTCTGCTTACCACTACTACTTGCGGTTACTCGAACCACGACCCCTGCTGAGGTTGCCGTCCCTCTACCACCGCTAGCATTCGAACTACCTGGCGGCCTCGCTCGATTGTTTGGAGCAATCTTTAAACATATGGTCCTTGGACCCACACCTAAGACATGCTCCTAACTTTTTCCAACACTCCCCTAGATGCCTCTTTCCACAATACTCACAAGGTCGAATCTGCCCGCCTGTACCAGCTTGTTGATTTCGGGGTCCATCAACCCGAGGCCTCTTGTAACCCTTTCCTGACGACCCAAACCCTCTTTTGGCCTTATTCTTATCCACGGTCTGCTTAGTAGCATCCTTAATCCCCTCGGCCACCTTGGCCTTTTCTACCAAAATAGAGAATTCACGCTCACGACACGGTCTTATTAATACCTTAAATCATCTCTCACCCGTCCTCAAACGGACACGGCGTTCATGCTCAGTTGCCACTACCCTCGAGCATAGCGGCTCAACCTCGAAATTCGCCTCATATTCATGACGGACTTACTCCCTTGTACTAACCCTAGAAAAGCCTTCCTCTGCTCATCTCAGATACCGGTTCCCACATACTTCTTCCGAAAGGCCTCTTTAACAAATTCCTGTGTCGATTTTCACTTACGGTACCATCACGATCAATAACCACCATTGATACGCTTCATCACGAATAATGCCACCATCCTTTCACTTCTCCTCTCGAGTCAAATCAAGCTCATCCATTATACGCTCCGTTGCTTCCAACCAAGACTCAACGGTGTCTTGGGTGCCACATTGATACTCCTAACATTTCCGCTCCTTTAGCTCGAGCCGTTCGGTAATGACTTTCGATTTCCTCCATTTCATACGCGTGACCGCCACCAATTCCAAAACTTCATGAGCGACTGCGACATGCCTTCTTCCCGTCTGAGCCTACCGCTCAACATTAACAAATGGGGTGGTGGTGGCGGTGGCATCTCATTGTCGACCCTTGACCCGACCTAACGGGTTCCGACACGGTCATCCTTCCTCTTTCTCGACCACGACCACCACGCCCTCTAGAGCTCATTTTTAGCGTCGGATCGATTAAGAAATTTTATGGATTAGTTATTTGTTCCACTTATTTATCAACAAGGAGTTTTATGAGAAGGGATTTTAGAGTGGTTCTTTCAGATCATACAACACACAATCTTTTCCATTCTTCCATTCATTCATCAAACAAGTATGAACTTTCATTCATTCGGAGAAACGCTTGTAGTTTTTGTTGGTTGTTGTTGTTTTCCACTACCCTGGGTATTTTCGTAATTTTGTCCTCATGTGGGTATTTTCGTAATTTTCGTAAGAAACATTTCTTGGGGTTTTTTTTCAAAAGTTACTCTTGAAAATTTTGAAGTCTAGGTGATTTGAAATTTTTTTGAAATATGGGGTATTTTGGTAATTTTTCACAAATCGGAGTAAATTTGTAAAATTTTATAGATTTAGGGTATTTCAAAATTTGTAAAACTTTGAGGGTTCCTTTCGAAAAGTGTTCCTTCAAAAATGGGGATGTTGCAAAAATTTTGGAAATCAGGGTCATTTTGGTAATTTTGTAAGTTAGGGGTAATTTTGTAATTTTTCCAAAATCTCAGTATTTCG
The DNA here is from genome assembly GCA_025506655.1 of Gossypium rotundifolium. Classification (NCBI taxonomy): domain Eukaryota; kingdom Viridiplantae; phylum Streptophyta; class Magnoliopsida; order Malvales; family Malvaceae; genus Gossypium; species Gossypium rotundifolium. Next base: position 139,028,465 of record CP106731.1, read on the forward strand.
GTATTTTATAAATTAGGGTTTTTGAATGTTTATGAAATCATGAAAGTTTGATAATGTTGTTGAGTAGTTGAATCATTTTACAAATTAGGGGCATTTTGGTAATTTTACCCCTAAGGGCATTTTTGTAATTTTTTCGCAAATCGGGAGTTTTTCAGAAAATGTTGTAAAAATATTTTTTTTTTTGGATTTAAAAGGAAGTTTTAAAAGTTTGAAAAAAAAAACTAGGGTTTGTTGTTTCTTTCTATTCTTTTTTTTTAAAACGTGGCTAGTTCCTTTCGGTTTTAGTCATTATGTTTAGCTTATGACCGAGCCCTCTTGGTCGGGTGAACCGGCTACGCACTGTGCAGGGATTTGTGTGGAGAGGAGGTGAGTCACGTGGACTGCTTAAATACCAAGCTCCCAATCAAACCATTCCTAGACATGCACAGAGGTTGCCACACCATCGAGCCCTTCGAGTTATGGTAAACCGGTTACGCACTGTAGGATTCTGCAAGAGGAGGTGAGTCACTAGGATGCTTAAATACCAAGCTCTTCCTGGATCCAATCCTAGACATGCGTCAGGGTTACCACACCACTAGCTCAATGACTTAGCCTAGGGTTCAAGTTCTATCATTCTATTCTACGCTCCATGCCTTTTCTACCCTTATATAAATCATGTAATCACACATATAGTTAGGGTACTTACCGTGGATCATGGGTTTGAGACTTAGGTGCCATGCCGTAAAACTCGCTTATTTTTTTCAAAGATAATCATTTGGCTCACTTTGAAAAAGTTTTGGGCCTTAGCCCACAAAGCCGAGAATTTAAAACTGGCTCGATACAAATCAAACACCCCACACCCAAATTTCACGAGCCCGAACTGATCTCGTATGTTCCTAAAGTAAACCGATCTCAAAATCATTCGATACTTAGAGAAAATTGTAGATTTTAGAAAAACTATTATTTTGAGATGGGCTTAGATTGAAAACCCATTTATTTAATCTTGTAAATCCAATTTGATGTAACTTTGTCCCAAAATAGTTCTTAGCAAAATATTAAAAGTAATGTAAAAACAAAGAATAATCCATTGGGCCTTATGGCCTTATTACATCAAGTAAACCCAAAATAAAATTAAAAGTATTAAAATTAAATAAAGTCCAAATTTCGAATAAATTCTTCAAGTGATGCATGGCCTCCTCATGGTCTACCTACCATCTCACACCGCTTCATCACCGAAAAATAATTCCCACAATGGGTGAGTCAACAGACTCAATGTGCACACAATACTATCATTCAATAAATCGCATTCATGTTCAAATCATTAAGCTCATACGCTGATGAAATTATGATGCAACCCAAACCCAATCCTAATTAGCCATCCACTACACTCCCGCACCAACCTCGCACACCGTGGGACTACAAGTCAACCCTCCATCCGCTACTCTCCACGTTGTGTCTTTAGACACTATAATCGATTTAAACGTTGTGTCATTAGACACCGCTGTAACCGGTTACCAAAATTTCAGTAATGTGACCGTAGTCAACATATTTCATTGGTGAGACCAAGTCAACACCTTCAAGGTGAGACCAAAGTCAACACTGCTCTCCCCTTTCACATAAGACCCAATGCCCCAAAAACATATATATTGCATAACTTAATTTCTGTTCATATTCATATATTCGCATGTTATTAAAATAACATTTTCACAATCCTATCGAAGTAGGAAACGTGCACTGGGACTTTTGCCACATTTGTGGTACATAGCCACATTCACATTATTATTCATATATTTAAAATATTTAGCCATAAAATATCGAAGGGTAGTAAGGTACACACCTTTTTCGCTTAATAGGCTCCTTGATATCTTGAGAATCCCGATCTAATTTTTAGATCTATTAATCCCTATATTCGGCCCACCAATTAAAAAACATTAATAAACCCTTTTAGACAAAACCAAATCCTAGTAGGATTTGTAAAAGAAACTCACCTTTGCCGATTTGGTGTTTACACAAATCCAAAAACTTCGCTTTTCATTTACTTGTTGTTCTACCAACCTTAAAACTTCACAAAAATTAGTTTTCGCTTTCTAATAATTATGGATCTAATCTAGGTAACCACATGAACCTTGGCCAATGTATAGACTCTCTTACCTCGGATCCCGGTTGATCTTTATTTCAAATTCTGTAAATCACTTGTTAGATTAAATCTATTGTTTGATTATGAAAGGGATCTCTTAGCGAATGTACATTGATGTACTTACCTCGTTTTCGAATCCCGAAAAATCCCTTATGCTATTCGCCATGAACATGAGGAGGGTTAGTATCCGAATTTTGGTAAAAGAAAAGAATAGAAGTTGATTGATCTTAGATCTTACCCTTTTGATGTTGTAACCGACTTCTCCTTAACTTAGAATCGATGTGGATTTGGCCTTGATAGTAGAAACAGAGGAGAAAAGAGAAGAAAAGAAGATGGTATTTTGTTCAAGGAGAATTGACAAAAGAGAGGAGAGGAAAGCTATGCAAATTTCGCACACTCTAGGAAAGATGAGAGAATGGCCTTGATTTTCCTCTTTAACTGAAATTGATATGCCAAGAGTCCTTGACTTGGCCACCACCCCCACAAGTGATAATATTATCATTTAATTATCACTTTAATTAAATTAGAGTACTTTATCCATCCTTTATCTCCTTATTTATTTTATTAAAAGAAATTCCTTTACTTAACACTTAATTAAACGAGTTTTAACCAAGTAAAATTCTCTTATTCAACATGCTTGTGCCGTCCCACCTCCTAGCCTTGGAAGCAAAATAAGGCCTTCATTATTTGCTTCTTGGATGTCTTAAACTCAGGCCCAAAAGCCTCTTGTATTTGGGCCCTTTCCTAAGGCCTTTGGTGGCATCTTCAGGCCACATTTCCAAGTCCGTTGTTGGGTCAAATTTCCTGTGCTTTATATTTTTAGGGTCACTTGGCCCTAAGTTCCCTTTTGGGCTCTTAAATTCAACATTCTGGGTCAATTTTAAGTTTCCTAAAATTTTCGCTGCTCTCAGATTTTCCTGTGTTTCCAAAATGTTCAAGTTTCCCAAAATGTCTAGGTTTCCAAAATGTTCAAGTTTCCAAAATGTTCAAGTTTCCTAAATGTTCAAGTTTCCAAAATGTTCAGGTTTCCCAAAATGTCTAAGTTTCCAAAAATGTCTAAGTTTCCAAAAATGTCTAAGTTTCCAAAAATGTCTAGGTTTCCAAAAATGTCTAAGTTTCCAAAAATGTCCATTTCCATTCTCATTTCCATTTTCATTTTCATTTCCATTTCCATGCATTTCTAGGTTTCCAAAAGTATCAAAAATTTATTCATAGTACTTGAAACTTGTCATTTCATACAATTAAACTGGAAATGCATAGGCCCTATTCAGGATGTTACAGGACTGCTTAAATACCAAGCTCCCACCGAATCCAATCCTAGACAAGCGCTGTGGTTGCCACACCTTTAACTCAACGACTTAGACACAGGTTTGTTTGGTTAGACTTTAAGTTTATGTAACTTGGTGTTGAAGTAGACTAATCCTAAAGTTTAATATCTCCTGATCTACTAATCTACGTCCCTATGATTTCCCCCATACAAGTCACAGAGGAGTTAGGGGTACTTACCGTGGACTTGGTAGGAGACTCAAAGCCATGCCGAAAACCCGCTTATTTCTTAGAAAATCCAATTTCAAAAGAAACAAAACATTTAGGGCCCAAAAAGCCCTCAAGGCCGGTTTTGAACCGGGCTCTGATACCAAACTAAAACACCTCAAACTCAGCCCATAAGCCCTGATCGAATCTGGCATGCTTTTAGGGAAAAATCATTCGAAACTTATTTGAAGTTTTGCCAAAATTTTGTGTGTTTTTGAAAAACAGTTGATTTGTGTTGATTAGGTGTCAAAACATTTAACATTTATTTTTTAATATAAGTTACTTAAACTTTAAAGTGATAAAGATCGTACCATACTAAAATAATTTGAATGCATGCATAAACAGTTTAATACTTATGGCCTTATTACGTCAAAACAAAACCCGAAATAATTCAAAATACTTAAGTATGGAAAATTCAAAATAAAACAACTTCTGAGCTAAGCATGGCCACCATTGAGCTCCTGCCGACCCGGTCTATTACTGTGTGTCACCTGAAAAAATAATCCCACAATAGGGTGAGTCAAACAGACTCAATGTGTAGTCACCAAACACAAACTCTCAATCAATTTAGGCATGTCAAATCATACATATGAAACATATATAATCAATGATACAAACCCGAACCCAAACCTAGATAACCATCCGCTACACATCACCCATACCAACCATCACACCGTGGGGACTACTAAGTCGACCCTCCATCTGCTACACATCATCGAAGGCAGTCGCTGCAGACGACATGCTTATCTCCCTTATATATAATGTGGCATAGCCACCAGATAATCATTTGTGACATAAGTCACCACATTCGGATTTTTGTGACATGAGTCACCACATTCAGATATTGTGGTATAAAACCACCAAATCACTTCCCCTTTTCATATCACCCATATGCCCCATGTCATACAAATCGTGCAACATCATGCCTTATGCCTTATTTCACATTCTTATCAATATTCACATATGTGCCATATTCCAAATATTCCTATCATTTATTAACATAATGTTAAGGTTACATACCTAAATACTTTGTACCATTGCATGGTAACTTTGGCCACATCTCACATCATTATAAACACATATATTAAATTGATGCTGTAAATCTATTAAAAGTTAGTGTGGGGTACACACCTGGTTCACTTAACGCTTTCACTGAAATTTTGAAAACCCGATCTAATGCTTTAGATTCTTAGGTCCTACATTCGGCCAACCTTAAGTACTTGAGTAAAAAGCCATTCGCTAAATAATCAAATCCAAAGGATTAACGAATCAAATCTTACCTTGTCACCGATTTGATTACTAATCAAATCCCAAAATTTCATGATACTTCTTCCTTGAAATCGACCAACACTAGTTCACTGGACTTGGCTAGTTTCGGCTTTTTGAATAAATACGAAATAGATCTGAAACACCAATTATGGCCTTGGCCGAATGTACATAGTCACTTACCTTATGAATCTTAAATCCCAGAAATATATCCTTGGTTGTGGTATTTGTCGAAATCCCTATAGACACATGTTAGATCAATTCTTAACCTTTAATCACAACAAATGACCCTTGGCCGAATACCACATATTACTTACCTTGATCACACCAATCCCGAAGATTGCCTCCTTGAAATTGACTACAATAGAAATCTCAAAACTTCCTTCATAGTTTCAGCCATGAACATTAATGGGGTTAGATTTCATCTTTCGGCTAAAGAAAAGAAAGAAAATAATCAATAGTTGATCCTTACCCTTATGCTTGTTGAACCCACAGAGATTCGGCTATGTAGACTTAGATAGAGATCAACAGGTTTTCAGCTTTTGGGGTTTAATGGACAATCGGCTAGGGGTTATTGTTTTATTCGGCTTGAGTGAATTTACAAAAGAAGAAGGAGAAGATGGATGATGGAGATTCGGCTGGAACATAAGGTATTTTGGCTTGACAAAATAAAAGAGAAGAAGATAAAATTTGCTAAAGAATTCGGCAGAGGCACAATTGAAAAGAAAAGAATGAATATGGCCTCACTTCTACCCTTTGGCCAAAAATACCACCCAAGAGAGTCCCTTGGCCGGCCAACTCTCCTCTCTCAATTCAATCCCCTTTTCACTCTACCTTAGTCAATCTTTAACTCTTTCCAATCCAATCTATACCTCCTTCCTCCAGTCCATATCATTCACTTCTTTGCTCATCCTTGTAGCAAAATAAAACTCCTTTTGCTTCCCTTGTGATTCAACCTAGGCCCTTCCCCTTTGCTTGTAGCGTCACTTACTAAGGCCCTAAGTGGCGCCTCCAAGCCACTTAAACAAGCCCATTTTAGTGTCATATTTCCCCTACAAATTTTCTTAAGGCCTCTTAGGCTTAGCTCCATCTTTTAAACTTAAAATTAAATAATTTCTAAGGCTTTCTCCTACATTCTACTGTTCCCGAAATTCATAAAGCACATTCATAATATACACAGGCATACAAGCACATGCAATTGAGCAAAAATGCACAAGCCCTAATTTTTGGATATTTCAGACCCATAAAATCAATACCCCATACATCAAATATTTCACATGATAGCATGTATGTTTGAGCCATTTCATCGCGTTTTGAGATATTATCTATTCTCTGACATCTATCACACAAAGTAACATACCTATTAGTGTCTTTGAACAAAATGGGCCAATAAAAATCTAATTCAAGCGTTTTATGTGCTGTTCTAGTCCCACTGTAATGTCCTCCTATTGGTCCTGAATGGCAATGTTCTAGAACTTTACTTGCTTCTACCTTTGTAACACATCTTTGAATTTCTTGATCTGCACAAACACGAAAAAGAAAAGGATCCTCCCAAAAATAGTCTTTCACATCAGCAAAGAATCGCTTCTTTTGATGATGTGTCAATCCTTTTGGTAGGATGTTAGTGGCTAAGTAATTTGCAATATCTGCAAACCAGGGTACCTTGGAGTCGGATATAGCTAAGAGTTGTTCTTCAGGAAATGAGTCATTTATCTCATTCTCATCATGTTCTTTGATATGTGGATTTTCAAGCCTAGAAAGATAGTCTGCTGCGAGATTTTCACTCCTTTCTTATCCTGAATTTCCAAGTCAAATTCCTGTAAGAGTAAGATCCATCTTATTAGTCGAGGTTTTGCTTCAGATTTGGTTAAAAGATAACGAAGAGCTGAATGGTCAGTGTAAACGACAATTTTAGATAATATCAAATACTGTTTAAATTTATCAAATGCAAAAACCATAGCTAGCAACTCTTTTTCTATGGTGGTGTAATTTTCTTGTGCGGCCGTCAATGTCTTGCTAGCGTAATAAATCGACTGAAAATGCTTGTCTCTTCGCTGTCCCAAAATCGCACCTACTGCAAAATCACTCGCATCACACACTAGTTCAAAGGGTAAATTCCAATCAGGTGCAATTATAATCGGAGCATTTATTAATTTATTTTTGAGGGTATTAAATGCATTTAAACATTCCTGGTCAAAATTGAAAGGAACATCTTTTTCTAGTAATTTCGTTAAAGGATTAGATATTTTAGAAAAATCCTTAATAAATCTTTTATAAAATCCTGCATGTCTTGAAAAGCTTCTAATAGCCTTAACTAAACTAGGAGGAGGTAATTTTTCTATGGTTTCAATTTTTGCTTTATCAACCTCAATCCCTTTACTAGAAATTTTGTGACCTAACACAATCCATTCTCAAACCATTAAGTGACACTTTTCCCAATTAAGCACAAGGTTCGTTTCCTCTCATCTCATTAAAACTCATTTTAAATTTTTAAGGCAAATATGGAAAGAATTACCAAATACCGAAAAGTCATCCCATGATATCTTCTACAAGTTCATCAAAGATGGCTAGCATGTAGCGTTGAAAAGTAGCAGGAGCATTACATAGTCCAAAAGGCCTTTTACGATAAGCAAACGTACCATATGGACATGTAAATGTTGTCTTCTCCTGATCCTCAAGAGCTATTGGGATTTGGAAGTAGCCAGAGAGTCCGTCTAGAAAGCAATAGTACATATGCCCAGATAATCTTTCTAACATCTGATTAATGAAGGGTAAGGGAAAGTGATCTTTTCTCGTGGAATTGTTCATCTTCCTATATCCAATGTAGACTCTCCAACTTGTGACTGTTCTTGTTGGAATTAATTCATTCTTTTCGTTGGCTACAACAGTCATGCCTCCCTTCTTTGGAGCAACCTACATAGGACTTACCCAAGTACTGTCAGAAATAGGATAATAACTCCAGCATCTAGAAGTTTAATTACCTCAGCTTTAACAACTTCCTTCATGTTAGGATTCAATCATCTTTGAGGTTGCACACATGGTTTATATTAACCTTCCATTAAAATTTTATGGGTGCAAAACGATGGACTTATCCCTTTAATGTCTGAAATTTTCCAAGCTATGGCTCTTTTATGCTCTTTTAGTACCTGTAGTAACTTGTCCTTCTCACTGGGTTCCAATTCTGAGGAAATAATTACTGGTAGTGTAGAATTGTCTCCGAGGAATGCATACTCTAAGTGACTTGGTAATTGTTTCAATTCCAAATTGGGAGGCTCTTCAATAGAGGGTTTTTGTTTTAGTTCATTGTTTATTTCAATGCCCTCATACTTCTTTTGTCTTGGGGAAGAAGTATTCGAATTTAACTCGATCTATATTCCCCATCTCATTGATATCGTCATCTGCCTTCCTCAACTTGGGTAAGACATAGTTCCAACGTGTCTTCATGTATGATTTCCTGAAAAGAATCTTGAATAAAATGATCAATAGCGTCGATAAAATAACAGGAATCATCTTGTTCTCTAGAGTATCGCATAGCATCATAAATTTTAAAAATAATTTCCTCGTCACCTACCCTGAGCACAAGCTTACCATCGCCTACATTAATAACAGCCCTAGCGGTAGCTAAAAATGGGTGTCCTAAAATTAAAGACACCTCAACATCCTCATCCATGTCAAGCATAATAAAATTTACAGGTAATATGAATTTATCAACTTTTACAAAAACATCTTCAATAATTCCCCTAGGATATTTAATAGATCTATCAGCTAGTTGAATACTCTTCCTAGTGGTTTTTGGTTCCCCAAGACCACGCTGCTTTATCATTTTATAAGGAATTAAATTAATACTGGCACCTAAATCAGCTAATGCTTTCTCAATATTTAAACTACCAATTAAATAGGGAATAGTGAAACTTCCTGGATCTTTTAATTTGGTTGGTAGCTTATTTTGAAGAATAGCTGAACATTCCTCGTTAAGCTCCACGGTTGATAGTTCTTCAAACTTCCTTTTATTTGTTAAAAGCTCTTTTAAGAATTTTGCATATGTTGGCATCTGCGAAATAGCTTCAACAAAATGTAAGTTCATATGTAATTGTTTAAAAAGTTCAAGAAATTTACCGAATTGTGTGTCCATGTGGTCTTTCTTTAACTTTGTCGGATATGGGATCGGTGGTTTATACTCTTAAAGTACCGGTGTTACATTCTAATTTACTTCCTCACCCTTTGCCTTATCAGTTTCTTGTGTAATCTTCTTTTCAGATTCAACAATACCTTTCCATTCCTTAGTGTAACTGCCTTTACTTGCTCTTTTGGGTTAGGTTCGGTGTTATTAGGTAAACTACCTGGTTGCCTTTCAGAAACTAACTTAGCCAGCTGTCCAATTTGATTCTCAAGCTCTTGAATCGATGCTTGCTGATTTTTCAACGCTATTTCGGTATTCTGAAAATGCTTTTCTGACACCAAAATAAACTTTGCTAGCATATCTTCAAGGTTTGACTTTTTCTTTTGCTGGTAAGGTGGTTGGAAACCTGGAGGGGTTTGCGGTTTTTGATTTCCTTGACCACCCCATGAGAAGTTTGGGTGATTCCTTCAACCTGGATTGTAAGTGTTACTATAGGGATTATTCTGAGGTCTAGAATTATTACCCATATAGTTCATCTGTTAGCTTTCTATGCCAGGGTTGTAGGGTGGATATTCTGTATTGTTCATTTGGCCTCCATTTGTATTGCACTGCATCACTGGATGTACCTGCGAGGAACCATACGAACCATCAATCTTTTTATTTAAGAGCTCTACCAAGTTTGATAACATGGTGACTGCGTCAAGGTTGAAAACACTGGCGGCTTTTGCCGGCTTTGTTCTCATAACTTGCCACTGATAGTTATTTAGTGACATCTCTTCAATGAACTCGTAAGCTGCTTCAGGGGTTTTTTATTTAGGGTTCCACCGGCAGCTGTATCAATCAATTGCCTAGTTGAGGGGTTCACACCATTGTAAAAGGTTTGAACCTGTAACCATAATGGTAGCCCATGGTGAGGGCATCTTCTAACTAGATTCTTGTATCTCTCCCATGCATCGTAAAGTGTTTCTAAATCCATTTGTGTAACACCCCGTTATCCATGACCTAAGCTAGGTCTGGATACGAGACATTACCATGCTTGAACTCATTTAAACATGTACTTACGGCTATAAAATTCGTTCCAACTTAAAAATTTCACTTTCTTAGTTAACACATACATTACAAGGGCCTACGAGGCCTTAAACTCGTGTCTGAAAACTTTCAGAACTAACTCAAATAATTCATTTTTGAAGCAGGGTTCACATGCTTGTGTGACTTGGAACACGCTCGTGTACCCTTAAGCATGCCCTTGCCTTTAAACCGTGGAGAGCTACTGACTATTTCCACACGGCTTAGACACACCCGTGTCTTTCAACCGTGGGAGACTACTTACTAATTTCACATGGCCATGACACGTCCGTGGGCTTAGACCGTGTGCTAATCCTTGATATACGAACTAAATCAACACGGTCTGGGAACACGCCCATGTCCAAATCGTGAGTCTTACACGGTACACACACACGGTCATGGGATTTGCCCGTGGCTTATTCTGATTAATAATACTAAGGTGCAGGGTTAACACGGCCTTGACACATTCCCGTGTGTCCAACCGAATGAGCACTTATAGGCTATTTACCAAGCCATTAGCCACCCTGAAATGAAGATCATATCCATACACAATTCAACGATGCAATAACAACCCAATTTTATGAATGATACTACATGCTTCATTAATCTCAATAAACATACATGCTTAGTCAAATTTGGCCAATCACTTAGCCATATACAAAAGAATAATAAATAAACTTGATAGCCTTTACAAAGGCCCTTCTTAAAACATGTCCACAAAATGAATGTTTCCTATACATGCCATACAAAATGAAGTATTTTGGCTATACCAAATTGTAAGTTGATAGTGTGCTACGAGCTCTGACTTCGATGATCCACAGGTCAGCTTGGCGGGACTACATAGAAAGGAAAAATTAAAAACGTAAGCATTTAGCTTAGTAAGCTTACATTAAAACATATATCAATAAACTTGCTTAATGAAAACCATTTAGCATATCAATGGTATCCTAATTCCAGTTCTAAAGCTTACTTACTCATACTTGGTTCTTACATGTCCCATGATGCTCACTATATTCATTTTTGTAAAGTAAACATGATACCTGTATCACTTGATCACATTGATCAGCTTACTTAAACGATAATCATCATGATCCCTAATTCTTCATTCATAACATGAGTAATATTTAATTCATTTTGATACTAGCTTTACTTTCTTAGCCCTCTTGTTACCTCATTATTAACCTTGTTTGTTTGCCCGATGAACTTTTATGAATACCCGAGGATACTAGATCTCTTCCCACTTAACATGCTACCAAAACCATGTCTTAGGCATGGTCTTACATGGAATTTCTCATCTTGGTTTCAAGGCCATGTCTTTACATGGACTTACATGAAGTCTTACCCTTGATAACTTACTCAATGCCAAGCTCGCCTTGGACCTATATGATATTTTGATCAATGCCAAGCTTGCCTTGGACTTACATGATATCTTGATCAATGCCAAGTTTGCCTTGGACATACATGATATCTTGATCAATGCCAAGCTTGCCTTGGACTTACATGATTTATTGATCAATGCCAAGCTTGCCTTGGACCAATATGATATTTTGATCAATGCCAAGCTTGCCTTGGACTTACATGATATCTTGATCAATGCCAAGCTTACCTTGGACTTACATGATATCTTGATCAATGCCAAGCTTGCCTTGGACTTACATGATATCTTGATCAATGCCAAGCTTGCCTTGGACTTACATGATATCTTGTGTGGTATATCGGGTATCCTGGGAATTCATATTCAATCGGGGCTTGCTCATGTTTAATCTCTTTGTTTACAAAAACAATAGGCATTACAAAATAGCAATGTATATTATACTAAGCAATTAAATGATAGTAATCATAAAGCTTAGAAATCATACAAACTTACCTCAATATACAAAATGTATGAAGATGTGCAATTTAGTCCTCGACTTTGTTCTTACCTCGGTTTCGATCGGGGCTTCATTTTTCTTGATCTATAATCATGAAATTCATTCTTTTAGATTTCCTATGATTACAATACACCAAATTCTTCACTTGGGCATAACGACCATTTTGCCCTTGTATATTGGCAAATTTACGATTTTGCCCCTAAGTCCGTAATTTATTTTTCAACACATTTCCTCAACAATTAAGTCTAGATGAACCTTTATTCCTTCTACAACAACCCACAAATCTAGCTATTTTATGCATTTATTACCAAACTATAACATTTACATCTTAGTCTCATTTAGGTGTTTTCACAACAACACCTTTCACAAAAGTTGTTTCACATCTCCCTAACATTTATTTTCTTCCATAAAAATTCAGATAACATAAATACTCTCATGGCAAATCCTTGGACTTTCAACCATATCACAAATTAGTCCCCTCATTAGCTAGATTAAGCTTTGGGGACTCCAAAAACACAAAAATCAACAATTAAAACCACCTAAATTACTTACTTGAATGAGGGTTGTGTGGCTGAAATTTTGAAGCTCCAAGAGCTCTATTTCCTCTTCAATTTTAGGTGGAAAGAGATGAGTGGATAGTGAAAGATGATAACATCTTTTATTTCTTTTATTTTATTCATGCTATCACCTAATTTCCACCAAATTGACTATCATTTAATGCTCTTGTCCCCTTTTTGCTTGTATGGCCGGCCAACTCATGAAAGAGGGCCTAATTTCATTCTAAAATCCTTCTAATTACAATCTATGACTATTTGATACCCCTACCTTAAAATAGAACTTTTGCATCTCATGCGATTTAGTCCTTTTTTTCCCAATTGGTCATGCTATTAGAAAAATTAAGGCACTAAAATTTCTATATAATCATATATTGACACCACAACAAATAAAATAATACTAAAATAATTCTCTTCAACCTTGGATTAGTGGTCCCGAGACCACTGTTCTGACTAGCCCCAAATTTGAGCTGTTATAACTCTCCCCTTTAGGGATTTTTTGACCTCGAAAATCTTACCAGTAAAAAGGTTAGGATATTGGTTTCTCATACTCTCTTCTCGTTCCCATGTAGCTTCTTTTATTCCGTGCCTTTGCTACAAAACTTTCACTAAGGCAATACTTTTATTTCTCAGTTGCTTAACTTCCCGAGCCAAGATCTTGACTGGTTCTTCATCATGGGTCATGTCAGGGCGGATCTCTATTTCTGATGGAGTAATTATATGTGAAGGGTCTGATCTATAGCGTCGCAACATTGACACATGAAAAACATCATGTATCTTCTCTAATTCTGATGGCAACGCCAAACGGTAAGCTACCGACCCAACTCTCTCAGTAATCTCGTAAGGTCCAATGAAACGTGGACTCAACTTGCCCTTTCGGCCAAATCTGAAAACTTTTCTCCATGGTGACACAGTCAAGAAAACTTTATCTCTAATTTGGTACCCGATCTCTTTCCTCTTTAAATCCGCATAGGACTTCTGTTTGTCCGATGCAGTTTTTAAACATTCTCGTATCACTTTTACTTTTTCTTCAGCTTCTTTAACCAAATTAACCCCATGAATTTGGTTTTTCTTGAGTTCACCCAAAATAAAGGGTTACGCACTTACGCCTACATAGAGCCTCATAAGGCGCCATCTTTAAGCTTCGACTAAAAGCTATTATTGTAGGCAAATTCTATCAATGGAAGAAACTTTTCCCAACTGCCTTGGAATTCTAAAACACAACATCTGAGCATGTCCTCGAGTACTTAAATTAACCTTTCTGACTGACTATCAGTTTGAGGGTGAAAAGCTGTGCTAAAACTCAATTTCGTACCCAACGCTTCTTGTAACTTTTTCCAAAATCTGGATGTGAATCCCGGATCTCTATCCGATATAATCGATAAGGGAGCTCCATGGAGCCTTACTATTTCTAAAATATACAAGTTTGCCAACTTGTCAAGGGAGTAATCCACTCATATGGGTATAAAATGAGTTAACTTTGTATGTCTATCAATCACTACCCATACAACATCTTTCTTGCTTGGTGACAATGGTAATCCCGTTACGAAATCCATGGTGATACGGTCCCATTTCCATTCGGGGACTAAGATAGGCTAAAGTAAACCCGAAGGCAGTTGGTGTTCAGCCTTTACTTGCTGAAAAATAAGACATCTTGAAATGAACTCTGAAATATCTTTCTTCATTTTTGGCCACCAATACTGTTGTTTCAAGTCACTATACATCTTTGTACTTCCCGGATGTACAGACAAACATCCATTATGTGCTTCGTACAAAATTCTCTAAATAAGCCCCTCTTTCCTCGGTACACAAACTCTATCTCTAAACATCAAGTATCCATCAAAATTAATCCAAAAGTCAGATTCAGCATCTAACACGCATTGAGCTCTCTTGACTCGTAACTCACTATCTTCTTTCTGAGCCTCAAAGATCTCTTGAAGAAACATTGGTCTAGCTCTCGACTCAACTAAAAGGGAGCCATTGTCGGATAAGGATATCCTTGAATTCAATGCTCTTAAAGTAAATAGAGGCTTCCTGCTTAAAGCATCGGCGACTGCATTCGCCTTTCCTAGATGGTAGTCGATGACCAACTCATAGTCTTTTATCAACTCTAACCATCTTCTTTGTCTTAAGTTCAACTCTTTCTGCATCATCAAGTACTTCAGACTTTTGTGATCGGTAAAATTCGACATCGTTCACCGTATAAATAGTGTCTCCAGATCTTCAATGCAAAGACTATGGTGGCCAATTCTAGGTCATGCGTCGGATAATTCTTCTTATGAGGTTTTAACTGTCTTGAGGCATAAGCAATCACTTTGCCTTCTTGCATGAGTACACAGCCCAATCCATTTAAGGATGCATCGCTATAGACTACAAATTCTTTCCCTGATTCGGGTTGCACTAAGACTGGAGCTCCTGTTAGCATTGCTTTCAACTTCTCAAATCCTTGTTGGCATCTTTTTGACCACTTAAAATTCACATTCTTCTGTAACAATTTATTCATCGGGGTTGCAATCATAGAAAACCCCTTGAAAAATCTTCTATAGTAGCCGGCTAGGCCCAAAAAACTTTTAATCTCAGTAATGTTCTTAGGCGGCTTCCAGTCCATTATGGCCGAGATCTTATTGGGATCAACTCAGACTCCATCCCTCGAGACAATATGTCCCAAGAATCCTACTTCCTTGAGCCAAAATTCACTTTTATTGAATTTGGCATAAAACTGATTCTCTCGTAGGATCTATAAAACTATCCGTAGGTGTTCAACATGCTCTTTCTTATCTTGGGAATAAATCAGTATGTCGTCAATAAAAACGACTACAAACTTGTCGAGGTATGGTCTAAAGATGTGGTTCATTAAATCCATGAATACCGCAGGAGCATTGGTCAACCCAAAGGGCATGACTAAAAATTCATAATGCCCATACCTCGTTCGAAAGGCCGTCTTGGATACATCTAAGTCTTTCACTCTCAACTGGTAGTACCCTGATCTCAAGTCTATTTTGGAGAACACAGTCGCTCCTTTCAATTGATCGAACAGATCATCGATCCTAGGCAATGGGTAGTTGTTCTTTCTCACACTTTATTGTCGGCGGTAATCTATGCATAATCTCATGGTACCATCTTTCTTTTCACAAATAAAATCCGGGCACCCCATGGTGAACAACTTGATCTTGCAAAGCCCTTATCCGCCAACTCTTGCAATCAGAACTTTAACTCTTTCAACTCTGTTGGAGCCATTCTGTAAGGAGTAATGGATATCGGATAGATCGGAGCTAGTTCAATGTGAATTCAATCCTCTAACTCGTGGCGTCCGGTAATTTTAGGAAATACATCCATGTATTCACATACTACTCAGATCGACTCAATTTTTAGCTCGTCTCCTTATCATTCAACACGAAGGCCAAATATGATTCGCACTTTTCTTAAACATCTCCGTTCCATCATATGGGAAATTATCAATGGCGATTTATCTTGTTCATCTGATTTAACATGAAGAGTATCCCCATTCTCACATCTCATCTCAATGCATTTCTTCCCACAATTAACAATTACATTATGAGTAGTCAACCAGTCCATTCCAAGAATGAGGTCGAATTCATCAAATGGTAATAACATAAGATTTGCTTTAAAGCAATGACCTCTAATCATCAATGGACAATCTTTACAAACTTTATTAACTAACACATTCTTGCCTAATGGATTAGACACCTTAATTACAAATTCGGTGGTATCTATAAGCACGCTCAAACTGGATGCTAATTTCATGCAAATATAAGAGTGCGTGGATCCGAGATCTATTAAAGCAATAACTTTAGTATTGTAAAGAGAAAAGGTACCCATAATAACATCAAAAGAAGACGCCTCTTCGCAAGCACGAACGGCATAAGTCCTTACAGGCGATCTACCCTCGAGTCTCACGGCCTGCTCTCTGGGGTTACCCTTCCACTTGCCTCACTTCCCGGGTTCCTCTGCGGTCTCGCTCTGACCATACCCCCAGATCTCAGGTTCTGAGTTCTCTCTTCTTTAGTCATCTCTGGAAAATCCTTTATGAAATGGTCTTGGGAACCACATCTAAAACATGCATTTTCATGTGCTCGGCATTCTCCCAAATGGCGTCTGCCACATTGTGAACATTCAGGTCTGTCAGATCTAAAATTTCCAACACTTGCAACTGAAGTGGTCTGTGCTTTATTTCCCTAATACTATTTACTCTTGTCTTTCCTTGAAAACCCAGTGGAAGTAGCTGATCGAGCTGGAAAATCTCTTGACTTTTTAGATGATGATTGGAACAACTTGTTCCACTGTCTCTTTTTAGAATCACGAGACTCCATTTTAGACTTCTTCTTCTTTTTACCAGTTCTTCAGCTTTATAAGCCCTTTCCACTAGTACAACAAATTCTTTTAATTCAAGGATATCAACAACCAGCTTAATGTCCTCATTTAAACCATCTTCAAACCTTGTACTCATAATGGCCTCAGTGGATACACATTCGCGAGCGTACTTACTGAGTCGTACGAACTCTCGCTCATAATCAGTTACTGACATCTTGCCTTGCTTCAGCTCTAGAAATTCATTCCTCTTCTGGTCTACAAACCTTTGGCTGATATACTTTTTCTTAAACTCTTCTTGGAAGAATTCCCATGAGATCCTTTCCCTTGGTACCACCGACACAAGGATGTTCCACCATTGGTAAGCAGAATCTCTTAAGAGCGAGTCTACACACTTCATGCATTCATTAGGAGTGCAGGAAAGTTCATTAAATACTCTGATGGTATTTTCTAACCAGAACTCAGCTCTTTCTAGATCATCATCTTTTCTAGCTCGAAATTCTTCTGCCCCATGCTTCCTGATTCTATCAATTGGAGGTTTACCTCCTCTTACCACTTCTGCTACTTGAGGGGCTACTTGAGTAGGTTGTGGAACAGGCAGGGGTGGAGAGGGTGTGCGTTCGGGTTCGCCCGAATGAACTCTGTATACCATGTGTTCATCATGTGGAGGAAGGCTTCTCTAGCCTCTTCTCCTCCCCTTTGACTCATCGTAGTGGGTCTATTCTCATTTTCGCTCTAAGATCGTCCCTTCAATGAGCCGATGATTACTTTCTACGTCATCCACCACGTTCCTTTGAAATCCATTTCTATATGTATAAACATAATTTAAAGTCATCAGGAGTCATTACACTATCAATATAGAAACATTCTTACGTATGGCATGTATAGCTAGACTTATGCTCGTGCTATGTTAGTCCTAGAACTGACTAAACTATAGCTCTGATACCACTAAATGTAACACCTCGTTATCCATGATCGAAGCTAGGTCTGGATACGAGACGTTATCGTGCTTGAACTCACTTAAACATGTACTTACGGATATAAAATTCGTTCCAACTTAAAATTTTCACTTTCTTAGTCAACACATACATTACAAGGGCCTACGAGGCTTTAAACTCGTGTCTGAAAACTTTCGAAACTAACTCAAATAATTCATTTTTAAAGTAGGGTTCACACACCTGTGTGACTTGGAACACGCCTGTGTACCCTTAAGCAAGCCCTTGCCCTTAAACCGTGGGAGCTACTGACTATTTCCACACGGCTTAGACACACCCGTGTCTTTCAACCGTGGGAGACTACTGACTAATTTCACACGGTCATGACACGCCCGTGGGCTTAGACCGTGTGCTAACCCTTGATATACTGACTAAATCAACACGGTCTAGGAACACGCCCATGTCAAAATCGTGTGTCTTACATGGCACACACACACGGCCGTGGGATTTATCCGTGGCCTATTCTGACTAATAATACTAAGGTACAGGGTTAACACGGCCTTGACACACACCCGTGTGTCCAACCGTGTGGGCACTTATAGGTTATTTACCAAGCCGTTAGCCACCCTGAAATGAAGATCATATCCATACACAATTCAACGATGCAATAACAACCCAATTTTATGAATGATACTACATGCTTCATTGATCTCAATAAACATACATGCTTAGTCAAATTTGGCCAATCACTTAGCCATATACAAAAGAATAATAAACTTGATAGCCTTTACAAAGGCCCTTCTTAAAACATGTCCACAAAATAAATGTTTCCTATACATGCCATACAAAATGAAGTATTTTGGCTATACCAAATTGTAAGTTGATAGTGTGCTACGAGCTCCGACTTCGATGATCCACAGATCAGCTTGGCGGGACTACATAGAAAGGAAAAATTAAAAACGTAAGCATTTAGCTCAGTAAGCTTACATTAAAACATATATAAATAAACTTGCTTAATGAAAACCATTTAGCATATCAATGGTATCGTAATTCTAGTTCTAAAGCGTACTTACTCATACTTGGTTCTTACATGTCTCATGATGCTCACTATACTCATTTTTGTAAAGTAAACATGATACCTGTACACTTGATCACATTGATTAGCGTACTTAAACGATAATCATCATGATCCCTAATTCTTCATTCATAGCATGAGTAATATTTAATTCATTTTGATACTAGCTTTACTTTCTTAGCCATCTTGTTACCTCATTATTAACCTTGTTTGTTTGCCCGATGAACTTCTACGAATACCCGAGGATACTAGATCTCTTCCCACTTAACATGCTACCTAAGCCTTGTCTTAGGCATGGTCTTACATGGAATTTCTCATCTTGGTTTCAAGGCCATGTCTTGACATGGACTTACATGAAGTCTTGCCCTTAATAACTTTCTTAACGCCAAGCTCGTCTTGGACCTAAATGATATTTTGATCAATGCCAAGCTTGCCTTGGACTTACATGATATCTTGATCAATGCCAAGTTTGCCTTGGACTTACATGATATCTTGATCAATGCCAAGCTTGCCTTGGACTTACATGATATCTTGATCAATGCCAAGCTTGCCTTAGACTTACATAATATCTTGATCAATGCCAAGCTTGCCTTGGACTTACATGATATCTTGATCAATGCAAAGCTTACCATGGACCTATATGATATCTTGATCAATGCCAAGCTTGCCTTGGACTTACATGATATCTTGATCAATGCCAAGCTTGCCTTGGACTTATATGATATCTTGATCAATGCCAAGCTTGCCTTGGACTTACATGATATCTTGATCAATGCCAAGCTTGCCTTGGACTTACATGATATGTTGATCAATGCCAAGCTTGCCTTGGACTTACATGATATCTTGTGTGGTATATTGGATATCCTGGGGAATTCATATTCAATCGGGGCTTGCTCATGTTTAATCTCTTTGTTCACAAAAATAATAGGCATTACGAAATAGCAATGTATATTATACTAAGTAATTAAATGATAGTAATCATAAAGCTTAGAAATCATACAAACTTACCTCAATATACAAAATGTAAGAAGATGTGCAATTTAGTCCTTGACTTTGTTCTTGCCTCGGTTTCGTTCAGGGCTTCCTTTTTCTTGATCTATAATCATGAAATTCATTCTTTTAGATTTCTATGATTACAATACACCAAATTCTTCACTTGGGCATAACGACCATTTTGCCCTTGTATATTGGCAAATTTATGATTTTGCCCCTAAGTCCGTAATTTATTTTTCCACACATTTCCTCAAAAATTAAGTCTAGTTGAACCTTTTTTCCTTCTACAACAACCCACACATCTAGCTATTTCATTCATTTATTACCAAACTATAACATTTACATCTTAGTCTCATTTAGGTGTTTTCACAACAACACCTTTCACAAAAGTTGTTTCACATCTCCCCAACATTTATTTTCTTCAATAAAAACTCAGTTAACAACATAAATACTCTCATGGAAAGTCCTTGGACTTTCAACCATATCACAAATTAGTCCCCTCCTTAGCTAGATTAAGCTTTGGGGACTCTAAAAGCACAAAAATCAGCAATTAAAACCACCTAAATTACTTACTTGAATGAGAGTTGTGTGGCCGAAAGTTTGAAGCTCCAAGAGCTCTATTTCCTCTTCAATTTTTGATGGAAAGAGATGAGTTAATAGTGAAAGATGATAACATCTTTTATTTCTTTTATTTTATTCATGCTATCACTAATTTCCACCAAATTGACTATCATTTAATGCTTTTGTCCCCCTTTTGCTTGTATGGCCGGCCAACTCATGAAAGAGGGCTTAATTTCATTCTAAAATCCTTCTAATTAAAATATATGGCTATTTGATACCCCTACCTTAAAATAGAACTTTTGCATCTCATGCGATTTAGTCCTTTTTTCTCAATTGGTCATGCTATTGGAAAAATTAAGGCACCAAAATTTCTATATAATCATATATTGACACCACAACACATAAAATAATACTAAAATAATTTTCCTCAACCTTTGATTAGTGGTCTCGAGACCACTATTCAGACTAGCCCCAAATTCGGGCTGTTACAATCTACATAAAAGAAGAGATATCATTCCTCAACTTAACCGTTTTAGCCGACAGAAAATATTTAAGGAAAAAATTTTCGATTATTTGTTTCCATGTAGTGATTGATCCTCGTGGTAATGAGTTTAACCACTATTTAGCTTTTGTTCCTCAATGACAAAGGGAATAACCAAAGGCGAATGGCATCGTCAGAAATGCCATTTATTTTGAAAGTATCACAGAATTCTAGAAAATTTGCTAAATGAGTATTTGGGTCTTCGTCCGCAAATCAACAAACTGAAAAACTGTTGAATCATTTGAATAGTGTTAGGTTTCAGTTCAAAATTATTTGCAGCAATAGCAGGTCTAACAATACTCGATTTAGCCCCAGTTAAATTAGGCTTAGCATAATCATACATAGTACGAGGAGCAGAATTTTTGGCAACCACCGGAGGTAGTGGATTGTTATCAGCCATCTCCTCGGTAATATTGGTTTTGTCCTCTTGCTATTCTTCTTTGTATTGTAGACTTTGCCTTATCTCCTATAATTTCTACTAGCGATATTTCTATCTCACTGTTAAAAAGCAAGGATCCTGACGGGTTTCTTCTAGTTATAAACTAAAATTACCTGCCAAAAGCAAATAAAAGACAAATTAGAAAATTAAAATAAAATAATAAATTGCAAATAAAAATAAAATAAAAAAGGCTAAAGTAATAAAAATTTAGTGTTCCTAATATTTTAGTCCCTGGAAATGATGACAAAAACTTGATGTGTCTCAAACTAACTATGACCACAATAAAGGCAAGCTCACCTATCGTTTAATAGTATAGTTATGGTAAGACCGGAAATATCGTATCCACAAGGACCAAGAGTACTAGTAATTACTATCTTTTTATTATCTAGCCTAAGAATTGGAGTGATTTCTTTTAAACTAAAACTAATTAAAGGCGCGGTAGAGAATGAATTGGGAAAATACTTTTCGACAACTATATGAGAAAGGCAATACCCAAGGAAGAATCCACCTAGACTTCACTTATTACTTCTGATTCATACGATTTATTCACTTGACTTAATCAGTAGAAATCCTTGATTTATGTTAATATCTCTTTCGAGACTAAAAACAACTGACTCTAGGTTGATTAATTGAAATCTCTTTCTAATTAAAACCCGTATCGTCGTATTAACTCGATCTATGAATTCTCTTATTAGATTTGACTCTAATCTGGCAGATTTATGTCATACTATTTCTAGGGTTGCAATCAACTCCGCTTAATTGTGTTGATCTACTCTTAAACAGGGACATTTTCTCCTCTAAATAAGCACATTCGACTTGAATCAATAACCTGAATTATCAAAACAAGAATAAGAAATCACAATTAAGAATAAGAACAAGTATTTATCTTCTAAATCAAATAGTAATAAGATTCATCTAGGTTTCATCCTCCCTAGGTATTTAGGGAGTTTAGTTCATACTGATAGAGGGAAACATCTTAAAATAAGGAAAACTACAAAATATAAGAAAACCCAAAAACGTCAAGAGAAATTGATAGGAGATTTTTAGTCTTGATGGAGATTCCTCTTTCAAGCCGCTTCTAATGGAGGTCTTCGAGTATTTTCTACTTTTTACTCTGCGTCTCAGCTTAGGTTCTCCCTTGGGGTGTTTATATAGGCTTTAGAGTGCCTTTCTTGGCCCACAAGTACCCTTTTTCTGAATAGAATTAAATTTGGGTTCGGTAGGGACATGCCTGTGTGACACGCCCGTGTTCGATAGCTTAGGCCGTGCTCAATTTTGCTCGTCACACACGGCTGTGTGATCTTCCCGTGTGCTATATTCCAGGCCATGTTGATTTTCGAGGTAGGCCCATTTTGTCCCTTTTTGGCCCATTTATCGTTCTTTTCGACTTCCTAAGCTCTTTTGAGTGTAAAACATGAAATTAAAGGATTAGGAGCATCAAATTCATCAAATCTAATGAAAATTCATCCAAAAATAAGCCAAGTATGAGGCAAAAATATGTGTAAATTATGGTTTATCAATTATGAACTAAACTCCCTAAAATACCTAGGGAGGATGAAACCTATGATAAATCTTATTATTTAATTATCTGAATTACATGATAAATACTTGTTCTTGTTCTTAATTATGTGTTCTTAATCCTTGCTTTAATATTTTCAAGATATTAATCCAAGTTTGATGTGCTTAATCAATGGAGCGAAAGTCCTTGCTTAAGAGTAGATCTGGCATAATTAAACGGAGTTGATTGCGATCTTAGAAATAGGATGACATAAATCTACCGGTTTAGAATCAAATCTAATAAGGGAATCCATAGATCGAGTTAATGCGACAATAAGGGTTTTAATTAGAAAGAGATTTCAATTAATCAACCTAGAGTCAGTTGTTCTTAGTTTTGAAAGAGATATTAACATAATTTAAGGATTTCTACGGATCAAGGCAAGTGAATAAATCGTTTAATTCAGAATCATAATAATAAGTGAAATCTAGGTGGATTTCTCCTTAGGTATTGTCTCTCTCATTGGTTTACTTTGAATATTTCCTAATTTTATCTCTATCGTGCTCATAGTTAATTAGTTAGTTAAATTTTCGATTAAAACACTTCCTTAATTATTAGGCTAAATAATAGAAAAATAGTAATTACTAGTACTTTTAGTCCTCGTGGATACAATATTCTGGACTCACCATAGCTATACTACTGTTCGATAAGTGCGCTTGCCTTTGTCGTATTTTAGTTGGTTCGTGACGCCATCAAGTTTTTGGCGTCATTGCCGAGGACTAAGATATTAGGAACACTAGATTTTTATTACTTTAACCATTTTTTATTACAATTTATTTTTTTAATTTAAATTTTGTTTTCTAAATTTGTCTTTTATTTGCTTTTGGCAGGTATTTTTAGTTTATGGCTAAAAAAAACCCCTCAGGACCTCTATTATTTGATACTAAAATCGAAAGCATAGCTCGCAAAAATCGTAGAGAAATAAGGCAAAGTGTACAGTATATATAGGAAGAGCAAGAGGACGATACCAATATTACAGAGGAGATGGCTGAAAATCAGAATAATCTGCTACCTCCTGTGGTTGCCACGAATCCTATAAATCAGAATCCTATTCCTCGTACTATGTACTACTATGCCAAGCCCAATTTAACTGGGGCTGAATCGAGTATTGTTAGGCATGCTATAGCTGTGAATAACTTGAAACTGAAGCCGAACACTATTCAGATGATCCAACAATTTGTTCAGTTCGATGGTTTACAGGATGAGGACCCAAATACTCATTTGGCCAATTTTCTAGAATTCTACAACACTTTTAAAATTAATGGCATTTCTGATGATGCCATTCACTTACGGTTATTTCCCTTTTCATTGAGGAATAAAGCTAAATAGTGGTTGAACTCGTTACCACGAGGTTCTATCATTACTTGGGATCAAATGACCGAAAAGTTTCTATTAAAATATTTTTCGCCGGCTAAAATGACAAAATTGAGGAATGATATATCTTCTTTTGTGCAGATGGATTTAGAAACTCTTTATGATGCATGGGAGAGGTATAAGGACTTATTGAGAAGGTGCCCTCACCATGGGTTACCTTTATGGCTACAAATTCAAACTTTTTACAATGGTTTGAAGCCCTCAACTAGGCAACTGATTGATGCAGCTGCCGGTGGGACTCTGAATAACAAAACACCTAAAGCGACTTATGAGTTTATAGAGGAGATGTCACTAAATAATTATCAGTGACAAGTCATGAGAACAAAGCAACAAAACCAACTAGTGTTTTCAACATCGACTCAGTCACCATGTTATCAAACCAGGTAGAGCTCTTAAATAAAAATATTGATGGTTTATGTATTTCTATGCAGGTAAATCCGGTGATACAATGCGACACAAATGGAGGAGGGATGAATACCTCAGAATATCTACCCTACAGTCCTAGCATGGAGAATGAGAAATTGAATTATATGGGTAATAACTCTAAACCTCTAAATAATCCTTATAGTAACACATATAATCCAGGATGGAGGAACCACCCAAATTTTTCATGGGGTGGTAAAGGAATCAAAGACCACAACTCCCTCCAGGTTTCCAACCACCCTACCAGCAAGAGAAGAAGCCGAACCTTGAAGATATGCTAGCAAAAAAATATTTCAGTGTCAGAGACTAGTTTTTAGAATGCCGAGATAGAATTGAAAAATCAGCAAGCCTCAATTCAAGGGCTTGAAAATCAAATTGGCCAGCTGGCTAAATTAGTTTCCGAAAGGCAATCAGGTAGTCTACCTAGTAACACTAAACCTAACCCAAAAGAGCATGCAAAGGCAGTTACGCTAAGGAATGAGAAGGTGTTGATTGAAGATGAAAAGAAGATTCCACAAGAAACTGATAAGGCGAAGGGTGAGGAAGTAAACTTTGACGAGAGCGTGACACCGGTGCTTAAAGAATATAAACCACCGATCCCATATCCAGCAAAGTTAAAGAAAGACCGCATGGATGGACAATTTGGTAAATTTCTTGAACTTTTTAAACAATTGCATATTAACTTACCTTTTGTTGAAGCTATTTTGCAGATGCCTACATATGAAAAATTTTTAAAGGAACTTTTAACAAATAAAAGGAAGTTTGAAGAGCTATCAACTGTGGAACTCAACGAGGAATGTTCAACTATTCTTCAAAATAAGCTACCAAATAAATTGAAAGATCCAGGAATTTTTACTAAGTAGTTTAAATATTGAGAAAGCATTAGCTGATTTAGGTGCCAGCATTAATTTGATGCCTTACAAAATGTTCAAGCAGCTTGGTCTTGGGGAACCAAAACCCACTAGGATGAGTATCTAATTAGCTGATAGATCTGTTAAATATCCTTGGGGAATTATTGAAGATGTTTTGGTAAAAGTAGATAAATTCATAATCATTGTTGATTTTGTTGTGCTTGACATGGATGAGGACGTTGAGGTACCTTTAATTTTAGGTCACCCATTTTTAGCCACTACTAGGGCTGTCATTGATGTAGGTGATGGTAAACTTGTGCTTAGCGTAGGTGACGAAGAAATTATTTTTAAGATTTATGATGCTATGCGATACTCTAGAGAACAAGATGATTCCTGTTACTTTATTGACTTTATTGATCATTCTATTCAAGATTCATTTTAGGAAATCATTCATAAATACATGTTGGAACTGTGTCTTGTCCAAGGTAAGGAGGCAGATGACGATACCACTGAAATAGCGGAGATAAAAATTGAGTTAAACTATAACGAGTCTTTCCTAAGACAAAAGAAGTATGAGGGCATTAAAATGAACGACGAACTAAAATAAAAACCCTCTATTGAAGAACCTCCCAAATTAGAACTGAAGCAATTACCAAATCACTTAAAGTATGCATTCCTTGGAGATAATTCTACACTACCAGTAATTATTGCTTCTGACTTGGGATCCAATGAGAAAGATGAGCTACTACAAGTACTAAGGGAGCATAAAAGAGCCATAACTTGGAATATTTCTAACATTAAAGGGATTAGCCCTTCATTTTGTGCCTACAAAATTTTAATGGAAGATGAATATAAACCGTGTGTGCAAGCTCAAAGATGACTAAATCCCAACATGAAAGAAGTTGTTAAAGCTGTGGTAATTAAAATCCTAGATGCCAGAGTTATTTATCCTATTTCTGATAGTACTTGGGTGAGTTATGTGTAGGTTGTTCCAAAGAAGGGAGGCATGACTGTTGTAGCCAACAAGAAGAATGAATTAATTCCAACAAGAACAATCACAGGTTGGAGAGTTTGCATTGACTATAGGAAGCTGAACGATGCTATGAGAAAAGACCACTTTCCTTACCATTCATTGATCAAATGTTAGAAAGATTATCTGGGCATATGTACTATTGCTTCCTAGATGGACTCTCTAGCTACTTCCAAATTTCAATAACTCCTGAGGATCAAGAGAAGACAACATTTACATGTCCATATGGTACGTTTTCTTATCGTAGAATGCCTTTTGGATTATGTGATGCTCCTGCTACGTTTCAGCGCTGCATGCTATCCATCTTTGATGAACTTGTGGAAGATATTATGGAGGTATTTATGGACGACTTCTTGGTTTCGATAATTCTTTCCACCTCTGCCTTAAAATTTTAAAACAAGTTCTAATGAGATGTGAGGAAACGAACCTTGTGCTTAATTGGGAAAAGTGTCACTTCATGGTTTAAGAAAGGATTGTGTTAGGTCACAAAATTTCTGGTAAAGGGATTGAGGTTGATAATGCAAAATTAAACCATAGAAAAATTACCTCCTCCTAGTTCAGTTAAGGCTATTAGAAGCTTTTTAGGACATGCTGGATTTTACAGAAGATTTATTAAAGATTTTTCTAAAATAGCTAAACTTTTAACAAAATTACTATAAAAAGGCGTGCCTTTCAATTTTGATCAGGAATGTTTAAAAACATTTAATACACTTAAAGATAAATTAATCAATGCTCCAATTATAATTGCACCTGATTGGAATTTACCCTTTGAACTAATGTGTGATGCGAGTGATTTTGCAGTAGGTGTAGTTCTTGGACAACGAAGAGACAAGCATTTTCAACCAATTTATTATGCTAGCAAGATATTGACGGCCGCACAAGAAAACTACACTACCACAGAAAAAGAATTGCTAACTGTGGTTTTTGCATTTGATAAATTTAGACAGTATTTGATATTATCTAAAGTTGTTGTTTACACTGACCATTCGACTCTTTGTTATCTCCTAACTAAATCTGATGTAAAACCTCGACTCATAAGATGGATTCTACTTTTGCAGGAATTTGATTTAGAAATTCAGGATAAGAAAGGGGCTGAAAATCTTGCTCCAGACCACCTTTCTAGGCTTGAGAATCCACATCTCAAAGAGCTCGATGAGAGTGAGATAAATGACTCATTTCCTGAGGAACAAATCTTGGTTATATCTGACTTCGAGGTACCTTGGTTTACGGATATTGTGAATTACTTAGTTGCTAACATCCTACCAACAGGGTTGACACATCATCAAAATAAGTGATTCTTTGCTGATGTGAAAAATTATTTTTGGGAGGATTCTTTTCTTTTTCGTATATGTGCAAATCAAGTAATTCAAGGATGTGTTACAAAGTCAGAGGTAAGCAAAATCTTAGAACATTACCATTCAGGACCCATAGGAGGACATTACAATGGGACTAGGACAACACATAAAATGCTCGAATCAGGTTTTTATTGGCCCGCACTGTTTAAGGACGCTAACAGGTATGCTACTTCGTGTGATAGATGCCAGAGAACAGGTAATATCTCTAAACGCGATGAAATGCCTCAAACATATATGCTATCATGTGAAATATTTGATGTATAGGGCATTGATTTTATGGTTCCATTCCCTAGCTCATTTGGGAATAAATACATCTTGGTAGCAGTTGATTATTTGTCAAAGTGGGTGGAAGCTCAAGATTTACCTACTAATGATGTTAGAATGGTAGTGAGATTTCTTAAGAAGCTCTTCTCTCGATTCGGAACACCTAGAGCAATTATTAGTGATAGGGGTACTCATTTTTGTAATGCTCAATTTGATAAAGTCCTAAAGAAATATGGAGTGTACCACAGAACAGCTACCCCTTATCACCCTCAAACTAGTGGACAAGTTGAAGTAGCAAACCGAGATCTTAAGCGTATCCTAGAGAAAACCATAGAATCAAATAAGAAAGATTGGGCAATAAAAGTAGACAATGCTTTATGGGCCTAGATAGCCACTTTTAAAACTCCTATAGGAACATCTCCGTACAGACTTGTTTACGGGAAAAGCTGTCACTTACCATTTGAATTAGAGCACAAAGCATTTTGGGCTATAAAATTCCTAAACTAATATCCTAAACTTGCAGGTGAGAAAATATTGATGCACTTGAATGAGCTAGATGAGTGGCTTGCAAATGCTTATAAAAACTCACGATTATACAAAGAAGCAACACCATGATGCTCGTTTGAAGCAACCTAAGCAATTTGCAATTGAAATCTTGTTTTGCTATAGAATTCAAAGCTCAAATTGTTCCCTAGAAAGCTAAAATAAAGATGGTCAAGTCAATTCGTAGTCCAAACCATCTTTTCCTATGGCACAATAGAGGTAACTCACCCGACTTATGGCACATTCAAGGTAAACAGTCAACGACTTAAACTTTATAATGGTGAGGATTTTAGAGATAATAGAGAGGAGCTTTAGCTCCGTGAACCTTCGTAGATGATGAACACAAGGTAAGTCTAGCTTAAGACTTTAAACAAGCGCTTCTCAGGAGGCAACCCGAGCACTAACACTACTAATTAGTTTATTTTTATCTATTTTTTGTGTTTAGAATACAAGTTTTTTAACTTACACAGCCTGGACACACGGGCGTGTCTCTGGCTGTGTGAACCCCATGGCCTAGACATCCGAGCATGTTTTTGGCAGTGTAAACTCTCATGACCTAGTTTCAAAACTTTAAGAAAATCGATAGTGACCCACACAGCCTGGACACACGGGCATGTTCTTGGACGTATGCAAACATGGCTTAAATTTTTCCCAAAAATGATAGAGACACTGTCTACAATTAATACCCACGGCCGTGCGATATGGCCGTGTAGGATACACGGCTTGGACACATGGGTGTGTCTTAGGCCGTGTGAACCCTCGAGCTTAACCTCCCAAGTTTACAACAAGTCAGGAAGCAACACGAGAAAAACACACGGCCATGTGCGAGACACGGCCTAAACCCACGGGCATGGAAGAAGTTACACGGCATAAGAGAAGCGAAGGTGATTTCATATGGCCGTGCGACATGGCCATGTGAGGAACACGGCCCGGACACACGGGCGTGTCCAAGGCCGTGCGACGGACTGACTTCATTCATTATCAAACACGAGCTAAACATGACACCATACGGCCTGAACACATGGGCGTGTTCAAGGCCGTGTGAAATACTGGGTTTAAAGTTTTATCGCACACGAGCTATAAGGAAAACAACACGGGCGTGTGACACGGCCGTGTGGCCTAACACGGGCTTCACACGACCGCGCCCCTTTTTAACACCCAAACCCTAATTTTTATCCCCATTTTTGTCTTCTTCTTCACACTTTTACCCTAGTCGCCAATTACCCCAAATCGACCCTTCTTCGGCCGCCGCACCATCGACCCCTACTCTTTTCTCCCTTTTCTTTTTCCTTTACACCACGAACTCCTCCTCCTCTCCCTTACGCAACTACACCCCCCAACCCTCTTGCCTAGCCCTTCCACCATCGGCTTTTTCTCCCCGTTTCTCCTTCTTTTTTTTCCCCTAACCTCCTTCACCAGCCTTTCCCCCTAACACACACACCCTCCCAACCGCTCACCTCATCCCCAACCAAACACCCTTTCCCTCCGTCGGACCACCATCTTTTATCCCCCAACCAAACCTCGCACCAGACCCTCCCACGACACCTCCATGCCCATAGCCACCGTTCGTCGCCCATTCCTCTGGCCACATTTCTCACACAGTCGGTTCCCTTTTCTTCTATTTTTCATATTATTTTTATTTATTTATTTATTATTGGTTATTATTATTTATTATTTATTTATTAATTATTTGTTATCATTATTTTATCTTATTCTTATTAGTATTATTACTACCTCCTTGATTAATATTGCTATTTTGTTAGTTTTAAATTTCGATGTGGATTGATTATTCGTTAATTATATTAGTATTTTCTTTCTTTATCTACTTCTTTTCAATCTTCTATGCATTGATGTATCCCTGTTCGTTTAGTATATTATTTCTTTTTGCTATTTTGGTTTATTAGTTTAGTAGGTTGTTAGTTTAGATTAATAAGCTGTTAGTTCTTGTATGTTTAGGTATTAGTGCATATAGGAACAGATTCTACGTCTTAGCCATTTTAAATTTTATCACATTAAAAATCCTTCAAGTCATGTTCCTACTTCTTTCACATGTTTCTTGATGCGTTTGATTGGGATATTTTTGCTCTTATTTTACTGAATTTTGGAATATTCTATTTTTCATGTACACTATGACAAACACAGCAGTAAATACAAGGTCATTGTCCCGCTTTAAAAAGTAGAAGGGTCATGGCTCGACCTTTTCGAGCATATCTGCCGAGGATCGCTACCCTTATTTACGATTCTCAACGTGACATTGGGATGATCTATTTCGACTTCTTCGTACAACTACTTGGTGTCGGCCGGTGCATAGATTGGGCCACTTTGGAGTAGGTCCACCTCGCTGACTTCATTCGGACCCTCCTGACTACAGCTCCATGGGACCGTTTCTTTGATATCGTTGAGCTCAAATTGTATCTTTGCTCGATGTTTCAACTACAGTCAACCATGTCGATGCATGATGAGCCAGGTACCATCACATTCCAACTTAGCGGCTTAGTGCGCCAGTTGAGTGTCCAAGAGTTCAGAACTTCCTTGGGGCTTTATACGGAGAGTTTATAGGTGCCAAAAACTTTCCTCACCTCCACCGCCACATTCATTACCCACCTTCCTCCTGTTGGGAAAATCTCTTTGCAACTACGAGCCTCTATGATCCGAGTAGCTTAAAGGCGATGTCTCTCTCTCCAGCTCTACGATACCTTCACGTAATATTAGCTCACACCTTGACAGGTCGACGAGAGAGCACCAGTGTCATTAATACTCATGACGCTTATTTCTTATGGAGCATGGTGAAAAGGCATGTATTTGACCTAGCATACTTCATTGCCCTCGCTTTTCACCATCAGACCGAACGCCATAGGAAGGGCCCTATCTGTTTAGGTCATTATGTGACTCGTATCGCTCGAGACTTCGACCTTTTAGACACACCGGCACAATCCTCCTTACTCACATTAGTTGGCCGGATGTCCCTGCAAGGCCCATCAACCATGATCCACATGAGGATGATAGAGTGATGTCGTGGAGTGGACCCTCTTCAGTACCAATTGTCTCGTTCTGATGCTCAGGATGAGCCCGAGGACATCACTGATGATGTTCCTCCCGCTCACGAGGACCAACCTCATCCTCCACCTCTGAGTTTTGACCTCCTCCTTCTGTTGCTACTTTGACAGACATGTTCGAATGCCTCACTCGCTTTGAGCAGCGGTGCTTTTAGCGATTCAACAGTCTTGAGGCTACATTGCAGCAGATTTGCCACCATCTCCATATTTCATCTTCAGCACCGACGACTCACGACGAGTCTGATGATGAGGACCATTGAGTCCATTTGTCTTTATTTTTATTTTTATTTTTTATCTTTATTTTTATTTTTATTTTTATGTTTATGTTTATTTTGTTTTTTATATTTTGAACTATATTCTTCTTTGTAATATTTATTCCTAATCGAGTTCTAATCATTTAATCCTCTTCAGTATTTGTGTTTATTTTCTTATCAGTTGCTCAGAATCATGCTCTACATTTAGCTTTGTCTACAATGCCGTTTTTCACTATTTTGGGAATTTCATCCATTATTCAGGGCAGTTTCAGTTTTCTCCCTCTCTTATGATATTCTGTTTATATTGTGATAATATTTATTTGTACATTGAGGACAATGTACATCTTAAGTGTGGAGAGGTTATTTATATGATTATTTGAAAAATCCCTGAATTTTGTCTTGTGATTAAGTAATTTTCTCATATTACTATTAGAATGAATCACTATTGATTTGTGATTATCATTGATGTGTTTTAGATTAAATTCATAGGTAATTGTGCATTGATTATTTAAACTTTAAAACATTAGAGAATCAAGCATGATAGGTTTATTTTCAGAATTAAAAATTTGTTAGGATGTTTCCCTAATTTTAAATATTACCTTGAAGTTTGAGATTTGCAAGATTGACATCAAAAACCATAATTTTTTTGAGATTTTGAGCCTTTAGAGCATATATTTTTCTTGCTCACTTTACTATTGGTTATGAGTGTGTCAATATTGATTTGTTATTCTAGAACTTGCTTCGATTATGCATGTCAAGACCACGCCTTTGATTTGATATACTGATATGATAAAGGCACTTAGGTCTTAACCCACTTATCCCATTAAAAGCCTACCTTCATTAATTAACCCTTAGTGAACCCCTTTGATCCTAATAAACCGTTCTTGATTCACCCATTAATATTAACCCATAACTCTTTTTGATTGGTTTTTCCCATTTTATTGACTCTCTTTTTGTCGAGAATTGATTTGGTAAAGTTGCCTAACTATGTTCCTTTGTTTCAGTTGTTAAATTCTATTTTCTGATTTGATTATTACTAGTTCTTCAAGTTTGAGTTTAAGAATTTAATTTTATTTTCTGAGAAGAAGCTCGTGATTTTCTTTAATTATTTCGATTGATGTAATTATTCAGTAGTAATTTGTTTTTCTAGTTAGGTAATTTATCAATTCGATGTCGATTGTAACCTTCTTTTTCATCCTTTATCCATACCTTTAACCCAAGCCCAATTACAAACCTTTAAAAACCTTTTGATTTGCATATCATATCATTTTATAGTGGTGGAGATTTGATTTTCATGCAAGCATGTGGTAATAACTTTTCATGTTTGACTTTTGAGTGCTTAATTTTTAACCTTAAACACTTTGAGTGATTTGACTGAATCTTTAATGAGGATGTCAAATCTTGTCGGTCTTGAATTAAAGATAATCATTTAGATAAGGAGAAATACCTATATTTTCATGCTTTAAAAATGTGTGACTTGGATTGTTTGAATCTTTAGTGCTCTTTTAGTTGAATTATCAATGTGTGACTATTAGTGAATTATGATAAACATTATTGATTAGAATTATGAATTGAGAAAGTTTAATTTTAATTGTAAATTGAGGATTTTGCTTGAGGACAAGCAAACGCTTAAGTGTGGGGATATTTGATAAACCATAAAAGTAACACATTTTAATCCCATGCTTAGCATGTTTTTGGATGTTTTATTATACAATTTTGTGAATTCGATGCTCCTAATCCTTTAATTTCATGTTTCTATACTCAGATGAGCATAGGGAAGCTAAAGGAGTGAAAAACGAGGCAAAATAAAGCAAAAAGAGCCGATTTCAGTATCACACACAGGCTGGCAACACACCCGTGTTCCAGCCCGTGTCAATCTCAAACCATGTCAGCATTGCACACAGACTGGGTACATTAACATGGGCCTCTCACACTCTCGTGGGAGACACACGGGCTGGCCACACGCCTGTGTTCCAGCCTATGTCAATTTCTAACCCTTTCAATACTGCACACGGCATGGGCATTCTTACACGGGCTGATCACACGCCCGTGTCCCTATCGCACCCTGTTTTGTTTTCACGCGAAAAAAGATAATTTTTAGGTATTTTTAGCATTCCAAAGTCTATAAAAACACACAAGAAGAAGACCTAAGGAGACATGCAGAGTAGAACGAAGAAATAGCTCGAAGGAAGCATTCGGAATCAATTTAGAAGCAGGATCTCATTCAAGATTGAAGATCTCCATCAAATTTCCTTAGAAGTTTTTGGGTTCTTTATGTCTTGTTGTTTTCTTTATTTTGAGATGTTTTCCTTTTACATTATGAACTAAACTCCTAAAATACCTAAGGAGTATGAAACCTATAATGAATCTTATTATTTAATTATCTGAATTACATGATAAATATTTATTCTTGTTCTTAATTATGTGTTCTTAATCCTTGCTTTAATATTTTCGGGATATTAATCCAAGTTTGATGTGCTTAATCAGTGGAGTAAAAGTCCCTGCTTAAGAGTAGATCTAGCATAATTAAGCGGAGTTGATTGCAATCCTAGAAATAGGACGATATAAATCTGTAGGATTAGAGTCAAGTCTAATAAGGGAATCCATAGATTGAGTTAATGCGACAATAGGGGTTTTAATTTGAAAGAGATTTCAATTAATGAACCTAGAGTCAGTTGTTCTTAGTCTCGAAAGAGATATTAACATAATTTAAGGATTTCTACGGATCAAGGCAAGTGAATAAATCGTTCAATTCAGAATCATAATAATAAGTGAAATCTAGGTGGATTTCTACTTGGGTATTGTCTCTCTCATTGGTTTACTTCGAATATTTTCCAAATTTTATCTCTGTCGTGCTCATAGTTAATTAGTTAGTTAAATTTTAAATTAAAACACTTCTTTAATTATTAGGCTAAATAATAGAAAAATAGTAATTACTAGTACTTTTAGTCCTCGTGGATACGATATTCCGGACTCACTATAGCTATACTAATGTTCGATAGGTGCACTTGCCTTTTTAGTATTTTAGGTTATTCGTGACGTCATCATAAACTCAACTTGTTGTTGTGAATTGCTATGTCAGGAAAGTTGTGTCAAGTTAATTATTTTGATATATTTAATTGTAAAACAAGGTAAGTTTATGATTTTAATACCTATGAACTTACTAAGCATTCAAAATGCTTACCTAGTTGTTTTCCCTTTTTTGTAGATTGTCGATTTGCAAAACATGTTGATTGGATCACTTCGAAGCTCACACTATCCCGCTATCAACTCATTATATTTTTGCTCGTTTTAAGCTCGATTATGTGGCACGTAATTAGGTGTTACCTTTGAATGGATAACTTGGTTTGAATTTGATTAATCTTTGAATTTAAAAGTTCTAATGCTCTGTAACACCCCTTGAGCACTAAATGTAACACCCCTTACTCGTATTTCCTGCCGAAATCGGCCGGAGGCATTACCGGACTAAAATCACTTGATCGCCACTTAGGCTCAATGTGACTACTCTTCTTTAGTCACCACAACAACCTCATTCTCGACTTACGAGGCCTCACTAATACGCACAAGGGCTCTCGAGACTATATCGAAAACTTCTACGATTTTAAAAATTTCTCCACCTAAACAGGGACCACACACCCGTGTAAGGTGAAACATGCCCGTGGAGGTCACACATGCCCATGCCCTCAACCCGTGCATGAAAACCCAAGCATTCTGCCATTGCCCAATGTCTAGGTCACATGCCTGCTCACCACCCGTGGTGAACACTGACTACTTCACATGGCCTAGAGTCTAGGCATACGCCTGTGTGGTTAGCCTGTGGCCTATACTACTTGAAACTATCAAAAAGACACAACCATGGCACATGCCCGTGGGCTGCCCGTGTGTCACACATGGCCTAGACACATGCCCGTATGTTTATCCACATGGACAACATCAAAGCTATGTGCTAAGCTCTTCTCACCCTCAAGTTCATACAACATATACTTATTCAACTTATCCATAAACAACTCATATTAAAACATAATCTCACATGGTTATCTGCATATTTTCATATAATAAGATAGCCACCAACCATGGCATTATACAAAATAGATTATCCATCTAAAGGCCAACACATCTTAGCCATTACAACAAAGTTCACTAACTTGTCTAGCTCCTATACATGCCATATACAAAACACTGAGTCTAATGTACCGGAGTTTGCTGATAGTATGGGTGATCTTCCATTTGATCCACATATCTCAAATCAACCCTTTTTATCTATAAGACAAGGGAATAGAAAGGAAGTAAGCTTTGAGCTTAGTAAGTTTACACATAAATAATTTAAGCATTCTAGTATAAGCTAAACAACAATTAACATTATACTACCATATAAATTGACATCCACAATTATGCTTACTCTTTCTATCCCTTACCACATTTCCAACACATCATGAGTCACAAATTCATAATCATCGACACGCACCCCTACACTCAATATCACATCATTATTTCTCGATAATACATCCACACAGTTAATTTACTAAAAAATACATCCACACAGCTAAACCATATAGCTAAATTACTCAATAATACTTCTACACAGCTAATTCACATAGCTAATTTCTCGATGGTTTAGCACTTAGCCCACCACAATCAATTAATAGGGTATTATCGCACATAGCCTACCAAGAGGTAATCATAGTGGTTTTACACATAGCCCACTAAATAATATATTTAACTATGGTATCGTGATAAACCATAAAAGTAACATATTTTAATGCCACATTTATCATACTTTTGGATGATTTATTCCCTGAATTGTGTAAAAAGGTGCTCTTAATCCTTTCTTTTCATGTTTTATACTCAGGAAAGAACCTAGGGATGAAAAGAATGAGAAACGGGCTTAAAACGAACCAAATTGGGCCAAAGAAGAAATTGAAACAGTCTGGGCCCATGACCACACGGCCGTGCCTTCCTAATTTACTCGAACACGGCTTGGACCACGAAACACACGGGCGTGTCTCTTCAGCAGACTTGACCACGGCCTGAAATTGATTCACACGGGCGTGTGCCATGGCCGTGTCCATGTCGTGGCAAAGAGCAATTTCATTCGGAATAGGGTACTTACAGGCAAAGAAACATATTCCAAAAGCCTATATAAAGACCCTCGAGGCTAACCTTGAAAGGGGTGTTCAGCTAGGCCAAGGAGTCGAGCCGAAAAGGTCAGATTTGTGGGAATCACTCGAAGATAGCCAGTTGATCCATCTCAAGAAGCGAAATTATACTCAAGATGGCAGATCTCTCTTTTAATTCCTTCAGGGGGTTTTAGGGATTTCTTATGTTTTGTTTTATCTTTTCTTCTGAGATGTTTTCTTTTATTGTTATGAACTAAGCCCTTCAGATACCTGAAAGGGATGAAACCTAAGACGGATCTTGTTATTGTTTTCTGAACTATATGACAAATATTTGATTTGTTCTTAATTATGTGTGCTCAATTCTTGTGTTAATATTTTCGAGATATTGATTCAAGTTGAATGTGCTTAGGTGGTGGAGCAAAACTCCCTGCTTAAGAGTAGATCTAGCATAATTAAGCGGAGTTGATCGCGCCTAGAGATAGGATGACGAGATTTTGTCGGATTAGGGTGAAACCTAATATGGGAGTCCATAGGTCAAGTTAATGCGATTCTAGGGGTTTTAATTAGAAAGATATTTCAATTAATCAACCTAGGGTTAGACGTTATTCGCCTCGAGAGAGGGTTTAATATAAATTAGGGAATCTTACGGATCAAGTCAAGATAATAAATCGTCTGGTTTAGTGTTATATAACAAGTAAAGTCTAGGTGGATTCTTCCTAAGGGTATCGTCTTAGTCAACTGAGTTTTCCTAAAGTTATTTCTTCAATTCATTCTTTTTGCCTTTGAATCTTAGCTTAATAATCAGTTAGTTTTAGGTTAAACAACCAATCACTTAATATTTAGGCTAAATAATAGAAAGAAGGTTAGTAGTAGTACTTTTAGTTCCTTTGGGTTCGACAATCCGGTCTTGCCTAAGCTATACTACTATTCGATAGGTGCACTTGCCTTAAGTCGTTGTCAGAGTTAGTTTCTAGGTTCGATCATTCTCTTTATAAATTTTAAAACTCGACAAAACAACAATCAAGTTTTTGGCGCCGTTGCCAGGGAACTAAAATATTAAGAAAGCTCTATTTTTATTAATTTAGCCACTTTTTTTATTTTTGCAATTTTTATTTTACTTTGCTAAATTTTCTTTCTTTCTTTTCCAACACAGGTACCTCTAGTTTATGACTAGGAGGAACTCGAAGGGACCAGTAGTATACGATAGTGATATTGAAGGTACCACTCACAGGAATCGCAAAGAAATTAGGCAAGCCCTAAATTACACAGAAGAAGAGCGAGAAGGTAGATCCAATCCTACTAAAGGGATGGAAATAATCCACCACCACAAGATGTGGCAGAAAACAATGCTCCGCGTACTATGTATGATTATGTTAAACCTCATTTAATAGGAGTAGAATCGAGTATTGTTAGGCCTGCTATAGCTGCTAATAATTTTGAATTAAAGCCTAATGCTATACAAATGATTCAACAATTTGTTCAATTTGATGGTTTGCAGGGTGAATACCCGAATACCCATATAGCTAATTTTTTAGAGTTCTGTGAAACCTTCAAAATAAATGGAGTTTCTGATGATGCCATACGTCTTCGGTTATTTCCCTTTTCATTAAGGAATAAAGCCAAACAATGGTTAAACTCATTACCACGAGGGTCAATCACCACATGGGATCAAATGACCGAAAAATTTTTATTAAAATATTTCCCATCGCCAAAATGGCCAAATTACGGAATGATATCTCTTCTTTTGTGCAGATGGACTTAGAGACATTATACGACGCATGGGAGAGATACAAGGATCTCTTGAGAAGGTTTCCGCACCATGGTTTACCCTTATGGCTCCAAGTCCAAACTTTCTATAACAATGTAAACCTTACAACGAGACAACTAATTGATTCAGCCGCTGGTGGAACTCTGAACAACAGAACTCTTGAAGCAGCACACGAGTTTATTAAAGAGATGTCACTAAATAACTATTAGTGGCAGGTTACAAGGACAAAAGCAACAAAATCAGTCGGAGATTTCAACCTCTACGCAGTAACCATGCTATCAACGCAGGTAGAAATGATGAATAAAAAGCTTGATTGTTCTTCGCAGGTACATCCAGTAATGTAGTGTGACGCACGTAGAACTGTGGCAAATCCTGAGTACCCACCCTACCAACCGGGCACAGAAAGCGAACAGATGAACTATATAGGTAATAATTTCAGATCTAATAATAACCCTTATAGTAATACCTATAATCCAAGTTAGAGGAACCAACCAAATTTTTCGTGGGGAGGTCAAGGAAATCAAGGAAACCAGAGACAACAACCTCCTCTAAATTTCCAAAATTAGCCCTATCCACAAGAAAAGAAGCTGAACCTTGAAGAGATGCTAACAAAATTCATGGCAGCCACAGAAAACCATTTCCAAGACACTGAGACAACATTTAAAAACCAACAAACATCGATTGAAGGGATCAAGAACCAAGTTGGGGAACTTACTAAGTCAGTTGGACAACTTACTAAGATAGTTTTTGAACTACGATTAGAGATTTTTTCTAAAGGTATCGAATAGGTAAAGGCAGTTACATTGAGAAGAGGAAAAGAGTTAGTTGAACTAAAGAAAAAAAAATCACACGAAGATAATAAAGCAAAGGATGAGGGAGTTGAGGATGTAACTCCAGTACGCAATGAATGTAAACCACAAATCCCATATCCAGCAAAATTGAAGAAAGACCAATTAGATGCCAATACGTTAAATTTCTTTTACTTTTTAAACAAATACATATTAACTTACCCTTTGTTGAAGCCATTTCACAGATGCCAATGTACGCAAAATTTTTAAATTATGATCTTAAAACTGCAGGAGAGAAAAGAATGATGCAGATGAACGAACTAGACGAATGGAGAGCTGAGGCTTACGAGAACTCGAAACTATACAAGGAGGCAACAAAGCGACGCCATGATGCTCGTCTAAAGAAATCAAAATAATTCAGAGTAGGGGACTTGGTCCTGCTATACAACCCAAGGCTTAAACTATTTCCCGAGAAGCTGAAATCAAGATGGTCAGGCCCATTCATGATCAAAACAATTTTTCCCTATGGCACAATCGAGGTAACTCACCCCACTAAGGGCACATTCAAGGTAAATGGTCACCAACTCAAAATTTATAATGGTAAAGATTTTAGGGATATGAGAGAGGAGCTTCAACTCCGTGAACCTTCTTTTAGAAATGAAAACAGGGTAAGTCTAGCTTAAGACTTTAAACGAGCACTTCTCGGGAGGCAACTCGAGCACTAACTTCACTTACGTTATACTTTTAATAGTTAGCATCTAACTTCATACTAATCCAATTAAGCGCAGGTTTTCAGACCATACGGCCTAGCACACGGGCGTGCCCATGTCCATGTGGAAGTAGTAGGACAAAACACAAGCATACTTGTAGCCGTGCACGAAAAGAGGTAAATTTTTCCTAAACACGGGCAGGATACGACTGTGCCTTACGAACGTGTGAAGATACTGACTTGCCAACCACGGGCAGAACACGCCCGTGCCTGACAACCGTGGACTATACTGACTTGTCGAGCACGGGCTAAACATGACCATTTTACACAATCGTGGGAAGAAGAACACGGGCGTGGCACCTTGACCACAGCCGTGGCCAAATACCCTGAACGCGCCCAAAATTTAGATTCACGAAAAATATGGGCTGATTAAAATCAAGCACGGGCGTGGCCCCTGGTCGTGCTCTCACCCCTATTTAAGGAACTTAAAATCCCATCTTCCCCAAAAATCACAACCCTAACCGATTCTCTCAACCGTCTCCTTCCCTAATCCGACCACCATCCTAAAATTACCCCATTTTGACCTCTATAACTCCTCCACCTTTCTCCTCTCAAATATCCATACAAAAACGTAGCCACGCCCATGTCAAACAGGAGCTCATGCCTTCACCATCGCCGTGCGTATCCAAAATTTCATAGCACACGACCGTGCTTCGACCGTGCTCTGCCCGTGCTCCACCCGTTCACGTCACCCCACATCCTAGAACACTGCTAGAATAATGTCATCATCAAGAGGAAAGCAAACCACAGCCACCACTTCTAAGAAGCAGAAGGGACCCGGCTCATCCTCCGCTAGTGCATCCTCCAAAGTGCACCATGGTTTCTTACAATTCACTCAAGAGGCCTAAGAGGAACGATTTAAGGCATTACGAGTGCGACCTATCGGCACCGGTAGATGCATCAATTGGGCCACTTTAGAGCTAGTCAGACTCGCAATCGATATCCGAGCACTTCTTACGACTGAGCCATGGGATCAATTCTTTACCATTATCGAGCCCAAGTACTTGGAACTTACCTTAAAGCTTTGCACTACTTTTCAACTATAGACGGTGATGGCCCAATATGATGATCTAGGCACAATCCAATTCCGTCTAAGAGGCACCGTGCGACGACTTAACGTACCACAATTCGGGGCAGCACTCAAACTTTATACAGATGACTTTGTAGCAGAGAATGATCTCTCCGAACTAAACTGCCAGTTTCACTGCACCCCCGTCAGTTGTTGGTACACCTTAGCACCCAACAAGGGCAACTACGACCCCAGTTGCTCCAAGGCGATAGCCCTAGTCCCATCTCTGAGGTACATTCATGCCATTTTGGCTCAGACTATTACAGGTCGACGCGAGAGCACTGGTGTGGTGAGCACACACGACATCTACTACTTGTGGTGCATGTCAAACGGGCACATTTTCGATCTTACATATTTCATAGCCCGTGTGATTCAGCACCAGACGGAGCCACACAAGAGGGGATTCTATCGATGGTTTTGTATATCACACGGTCAGCTCGACATATCGACCTTCTTAACACCGACGCCCAGAGTTTCTTGCTGACACTGATTGGGCAGATGGCACCCCATGGCATCCAGACAATGTTGCACATGAGAATGATCAAATATCATCGTGGGACCGATCCTCTTCAGTACCAATTAACCTTCCCCACTGACGAGGAGGAGCCCGAGGACATCACTGATGATGTCCTACCACCACAGGAAGCACAACTACCAAGTCAGTGGTCTTTCCATGCAGCAGCCTCACTTTTGGACATCTCCGCACGCCTTACCTAGTTCGAGCAATACTGTACTCAGCAGTTCACTGACACCGCTCAATGTTTTGACGGGATTGAGGCCACCCTCCAGTAGATTTGTCACCACTTTCACATTTCTATATCGACACCACCGCAAGACCCAGCTGATGATGAGGACCTCTGAGTCCTTTTATTTTCCTTATTTTTAGTTTTTTTTTCTTTACTTTAATTTTTTCATTTTTATTTAAACTTTTTCCCTTCTATATTTCAAACTTTTATCATGATTCATTGGTTATCTAATCTTCGAGTATGCCTAACACACATTTATTTAATTTCGCCCCGAGACATCTAACTGATGACTTCGTAGTTTCAATTGCACACTCCAAATAAAGAACAAATCACTATGACTAATACACTACTACATAAGTCATCTTTACCACGACCTCTGCAACCTCAAGGAAATCATCCATAATTCAGGAAGTGTCACTTTCTCCCTTCTCTTTGATTTCAGATCATATGATTATTTATCTATCTTTGTACATTGAGAGCAATGTACATCTTAAGTGTGGGGGTAAAAGTGCCTAACTTTTGCATTATTCTCAAATCCTTAATTATATCTAGATCTTAAATAATTTCCTCATATTACTAATTAGGATGAAATTTCTCATGATTTATGATTCTTATTGATATTTTTGAGTAAGTCATAGTTAATTATGCATTCATGATTTAAATTTTAAGATACTAGAGAATCAAGCATGATAAGTGTATTTTCGTAATTAAAATTTTGTTTGGGTTGTTGACCTAAATCTAAACATTACTTTGAAGTTTGAAATTTACTGAGGTTGACATCAAAAACACCCATAATTTTGTGAGACTTTGAGCCTTACAGAGCATACATTCTTTTTCGTGCTCACTTTTTTATTATGAGTGTGTCAACATTGAACTGTTATTCTAGAACTTGCCTCGATTATACATGTTGAGACCACATTTTTTATTTGATATATTGAAATGATAAAGGCACCTAGGTTTTAACCCACTTACTCTACTAAAAAGCCTACCTTCATAATTAACCCCTTGTGAACCCCGTTGATCCTAACAACCCTTTTATTTGATTCACCCGCTAATATTAACCCAAAACCCTGCTCGTATTTGTTACCACAATTCCTTTTGACTACCTTTTTTTTGAGATTTGATTTGAGCAGTTGCCTAACTATGTTCTTTATTTTCGTTGTTAAAGGTCTTTGTTATTCAATTTTTTATTTGTTCTTAAAAAAAAATTGAAGTATATTCAGTGTTAGTTCTGCAATTAAGTAAGCTTACATGTTTAAACCGTAAAAGTAACATATTTTAATCCCAGATTTAGCATATTTTTGGATGATTTATTCCTAATTGTATGAAATGGTACTCTTAATCCTTTTTTTTCATGTTTTATACTCAAGAAAGCACCTAGGGACAAAAAGAACAAAAACGGGCCTAAAATGAACCAAATTGGGCCAAAGAAAAAATCAACACTGATGCAGGCCCAAGACCATATGGTCAGGCCTTTCTAATTTACTCTAACACGCCCGGACCCCAAACACACAGGCGTGTCTCTTGACAAACTCGACCACTACCAAATCGATTCACATGGGCATGTGACATGGTCGTGTCCCCACTGTCGTGGCAAAGAGAAATTTCATTCCTAATAGGGTACTTAGAGCCAAAGAAACATATTCCAAAAGCCTATATAAAGACCCTCGAGGCCAATCTTGAAAGGGGCGTTCAGCTAGGCTAAGGAGCCGAGCCGAAAAGCTCATATTT
Source organism: Gossypium rotundifolium (assembly GCA_025506655.1). Taxonomy (NCBI): domain Eukaryota; kingdom Viridiplantae; phylum Streptophyta; class Magnoliopsida; order Malvales; family Malvaceae; genus Gossypium; species Gossypium rotundifolium. The sequence goes on from CP106731.1 coordinate 139,072,556, forward strand.
GTGGGAATCACTCAAAGATAGCCAGTTGATCCATCTCAAGAAATCGGAATTATACTCAAGACGGTGGATCTCTCCTTTAATTCCTTCAGGGGGTTTTAAGGATTTCTTATGTTTTGTTTTATCTTTTCTTCTGAGATGTTTTCTTTTATTGTTATGAACTAAGCCCTTCAGATACCTGAAGGGGATGAAACCTAAGACGGATCTTGTTATTATTTTCTGAACTATATGATAAATATTTGATTTGTTCTTAATTATGTGTGCTCAATTCTTGTGTTAATATTTTCGGGATATTGATTCAAGTTGAATGTGCTTAGGTGGTGGAGCAAAAGTCCCTACTTAAGAGTAGATCTAGCATAATTTAGCGGATTTGACCGCGTGCCTAGAGATAGGGTGACGAGATTTTACCGGATTAGGGTGAAACCTAATATGGGAGTCCATAGATCGAGTTAATGCGATTCTAGGGGTTTTAATTAGAAAGAGATTTCAATTAATTAACCTAGGGTTAGACGTTATTCGCCTCGAGAGAGGGTTTAATATAAATTAAGGAATCTTACAAATCAATTCAAGTGAATAAATCATCTGGTTTAGTGTTAGATAACAAGATAAGTCTAGGTGGATTCTTCCTAAGGGTATCGTCTTAGTCAACTTAGTTTCCCTGAAGTTATTTCTTCAATTCATTCTTTTTGTCTTTGAATCTTAGCTTAGTAATAAGTTAGTTTTAGATTAAACAACCAATCACTTAATATTTAGGCTAAATAATAGAAAGAAGGTTAGTAGTAGTACTTTTAGTTCCTTTGGGGTCGACAATTCGGTCTTGCCTAATCTATACTACTATTCGATAGGTGCACTTGCCTTAAGTCGTTGTCAGAGATAGTTTTCAGGTTCTATCATTCTCTTTATAAATTTTAAAACTCGAGAAAATAATGATCATATCGCACACAGCCCATCGTTGTTAAGTATTAAGTTGGTATCGCACTTAGCCCATCAACAAATATTATCAGTACACATCCATCCACATATCTACTTACTCATTCATTCATTCATGATACCTACCATATTCATTCCACTTGAACCACATAGGTTCTCAATCATTCTCAATCATTCTCAATCATTCTTATTCATGCTACACACTAGCTAGAATTAAGATTATGTAAGTATAAATGCATTGATTACGCATAAACTTACCTCGGCACTCAAAAGTATAGAGACGTGCAATTTAGTCCACCGCCTTGGTCTTGCCTCGGTTTTGATCCAGGCTTCGTATTTCTTAATCTATAATGATAAATCAACTCATTCAATACACATTGACTAAATTGACCATTATCTCATACTTTAGTAAAATTACCATTTTGCCCCTAAACTTTCTCATATTTACACTTTTGCCCCAAGGCTCGTAACGTAATTTTCATTCAACTTTCTAGCCTTTGATGCGTAGCCGAATCATTTACACAACTAAAAAAATCATCAATTCTCACTAAATCACACATGTATGACCAAACTCAAGACTTTCACAAACAAGTCCCTACATGCATTTTTCATGGAAATCACTTAGCAAAAGATGTTTCTACTACATCAAGCTTTCATATTCTTCCATAAAACATCAAAATAAATGCATGTCATACATGGTTACATTTTTGAACATCCATCCTAGCTCAACATATAGCTAAAAATAACTTACTCATGTTTCTAGGACTTCAAAAATATGAAAAATATCAAAAACGGAGCTAGAATACACTTACTAGCTAGCTTGAAAAGTTGAAGAGCCCTAACAATGGCTTCCTGCAAATTTTGGCAGCTTAGAGAAGAAGATGAATGAATTTTGTCATCTTTCCCCCCTTTTAATCATTTAATTGATAAATGACCAAAATACCCTTTTTGTCAAACCTTCAAATTTTAACCCATTCATGCCCAATTTTGTCCAAAAATTAGAATTTGGAAAAATTTCTATTTAAGGACCTCTATTTGATAATACAAAGCTATTTCATACAAATAGCTTCTAGAATCTCACATTTTGCAAGTTTTGCAATTTAGTCCTTTTGGACAATTTAACAAAATTGCCTCATGAAACTTTCACACTAACATGCAAACATGACAAAAACATCAAAAACTCATACATATATCTCAGGTTTGTGGTCTCGCTCTACTATTCTGACTAGGCCCTAAATCGGGATGTTACATGCTCAATTATGTATATAGGTATACTTGGTAACATGATAAACTTAACATGTGGAAAATGAATGTTAACTTTGTTAGATTAAATAACATGATTAATGATGATATTGAATAGCTATATGGCATGGCTAGTAGGTTGAATTGATCCAGTTGAATTGCTAGTTTTATTGCCAATTTATGAAATGTTGGAATAAATGATTGGATTTGGATAAATGATATGGATTTGACAAGTATTTAGTAAGTTTATGCCAAGAAATGTTGTGTTAAGTGCATCAAATGTGTAAAATGGTTTGGATGGTTGAAATAGGCACCAAAAGGCCTAATTAGTGCAAAAAAATAAGTCCATGTTGTGACATCAAGGGATGATTGTCACAACGAGACCTAGATTTTAGGCCACGACGTTACGAAGAACCCCGTCATCACAACGAGGCCAAGTCAGTGTATAACATCCTAGATTAGGTGTTATCGTTTGTGCATAATTCATGAGTAGTAGGTTTTGGCGGTGTTTGGAAGTGAATTAAGGGTTTTAAAATCCTAGGATAGAAGAGAAAGCCTTGGACAATTATTGGTTTTAAGTTAAAAACAAGAAGTGATGTGGAAAAGTGGCAAGGCACAACTACCAAGTCGTTGGTCTTTCCATGCAGCACCTCACTTTTGGACATCTCCGCACGCCTTACCTAGTTCGAGCAATACTGTACTCAGCAGTTCACTGACACCGCTCAATTTTTGACGGGATTGAGGCCACCCTCCATCAGATTTGTTACCACTTTCACATTTCTATATCGACACCACCGCAGGACCCGGTGATGATGAGGACCTCAGAGTCCTTTTATTTTCCTTATTTTAGTTTTTTTCTTTACTTTAATTTTTCATTTTATTTAAACTTTTCCTTCTATATTTCAAACTTTTATCATGATTCATTGGTTATCTAATCTTCGAGTATGCCTAACACACATTTATTTAATTTCGCCCTGAGACATCTAACTGATGACTTCGTAGTTTCAATTGCACACTCCAAATAAAGAACAAATCACTATGACTAATACACTACTACATAAGTCATCTTTTACCACGACCTCTGCAACCTCAAGGAAATCATCCATAATTCAGGAAGTGTCACTTTCTCCCTTCTCTTTTGATTTCAGTATCATATGATTATTTATCTATCTTTGTACATTGAGCGCAATGTACATCTTAAGTGTGGGGGGTAAAAGTGCCTAACTTTTTGCATTATTCTCAAATCCTTAATTATATCTAGATCTTAAATAATTTCCTCATATTACTAATTAGGATGAAATTTCTCATGATTTATGATTCTTATTGATATTTTTTGAGTAAGTCATAGTTAATTATGCATTCATGATTTAAATTTTAAGATACTAGAGAATCAAGCATGATAAGTGTATTTTTCAGAATTAAAATTTTTGCTGGGTTGTTGACCTAAATCTAAACATTACTTTGAAGTTTGAAATTTACGAGGTTGACATCAAAAACACCCATAATTTTTGTGAGACTTTGAGCCTTACAGAGCATACATTCTTTTTCGTGCTCACTTTTTTATTATGAGTGTGTCAACATTGAACTGTTATTCTAGAACTTGCCTCGATTATACATGTTGAGACCACATTTTTTATTTGATATATTGAATTGATAAAGGCACCTAGGTTTTAACCCACTTACTCCACTAAAAAGCCTACCTTCATAATTAACCCCTTGTGAACCCCGTTGATCCTAACAACCCTTTTATTTGATTCACCCGCTAATATTAACCCAAACCACCTTCGTATTTGTTACCACAATTCCTTTTGACTACCTTTTTTTGATATTTGATTTGAGCGGTTGCTAACTATGTTCTTTATTTTCGTTGTTAAAGTTCTTTGTTATTAAATTTTTATTTGTTCTTAAAAAAATTGAAGTATATTCAATATTAGTTACGCAATTAAGTAAGCTTACATGTTTAAACCGTAAAAGTAACATATTTTAATCCCAGATTTAGCATACTTTTGGATGATTTATTCCCTGAATTGTATGAAATGGTGCTCTTAATCCTTTTTTTTCATGTTTTATACTCAAGAAAGCACCTAGGGACAAAAAGAACGAGAAACGGGCCTAAAATGAACCAAATTGGGCCAAAGAAGAAATCAACACGGTCTGGGCCCAAGACCACATGGCTGTGCCTTTCTAATTTACTCTAACACGTCCTGGACCCCGAAACACACGGGCGTGTCTCTTCAGCAAACTCGACCACGGCCTGAAATCGATTCACATGGGCATGTGCCATGGCTGTGTCCCTGTCGTGGCAAAGAGAAATTTCATTCCTAATAGGGTACTTAGAGCCAAAGAAACATATTCCAAAAGCCTATATAAAGACCCTCGAGGCCAATCTTGAAAGGGGCATTCAGCTAGGCTAAGGAGCCGAGCCGAAAAGCTCATATTTGTGGGAATCACTCAAAGATAGCCAGTTGATCCATCTCAAGAAACCAGAATTATACTCAAGACGGTGGATCTCTCCTTTAATTCCTTCAGGGGGTTTTAAGGATTTCTTATGTTTTGTTTTATCTTTTCTTCTCGAGATGTTTTCTTTTATTGTTATGAACTAAGCCCTTGAGATACACAAGGGGATGAAACCTAAGATGGATCTTGTTATTGTTTTCTGAACTATATGATAAATATTTGATTTGTTCTTAATTATGTGTGCTCAATTCTTGTGTTAATATTTCCGGGATATTGATTCAAGTTGAATGTGCTTAGGTGGTGGAGCAAAAGTCCCTACTTAAGAGTAGATCTAGCATAATTAAGCGGAGTTGACCGCGTGCCTAGAGATAGGGTGACGAGATTTTGCCGGATTAAGGTGAAACCTAATATGGGAGTCCATAGATCGAGTTAATGTGATTCTAGGGGTTTTAATTAGAAAGAGATTTCAATTAATTACCCTAGGGTTAGACGTTATTCGCCTCGAGAGAGGGTTTAATATAAATTAGGGAATCTTACAGATCAATTCAAGTGAATAAATCATCTGGTTTAGTGTTAGATAACAAGTTAAGTCTAGGTGGATTCTTCCTAAGGATATCGTCTTAGTCAACTTAGTTTTCCTGAAGTTATTTCTTCAATTCATTCTTTTTGTCTTTGAATCTTAGCTTAGTAATAAGTTAGTTTTAGATTAAACAACCAATCACTTAATATTTAGGCTAAATAATAGAAAGAAGGTTAGTAGTAGTACTTTTAGTTCCTTTGGGGTCGACAATTCGGTCTTGCCTAATCTATACTACTATTCGATAGGTGCACTTGCCTTAAGTCGTTGTCAGAGTTAGTTTCTAGGTTCTATCATTCTCTTTATAAATTTTAAAACTCGAGAAAATAACGATCATATCGTACACAACCCATCGTTGTTAAGTATTAAGTTGGTATCGCACTTAGCCCATCAACAAATATTATCAGTACACATCCATCCACATATCTACTTACTCATTCATTCATTCATGATACCTACCATATTCATTCCACTTGAACCACATAGGTTCTCAATCATTCTCAATCATTCTCAATCATTCTTATTCATGCTACACACTAGCTAGCATTAAGATTGTGTAAGTATAAATGCATTGATTACGCATAAACTTACCTCGGCACTCAAAAGTATAGAGACGTGCAATTTAGTCCACCGCCTTAGTCTTGCCTCGGTTTTGATCCAGGCTTCGTATTTCTTAATCTATAATGATAAATCAACTCATTCAATACACATTGACTAAATTGACCATTATCTCATACTTTAGTAAAATTACCATTTTGCCCCTAAACTTTCTCATATTTACACTTTTGCCCCAAGGCTCGTAACGTAATTTTCATTCAACTTTCTAGCCTTTCATGTGTAGCCGAATCATTTACTCAACTAAAAAAATCATCAATTCTCACTAAATCACACATGTATGACCAAACTCAAGACTTTCACAAACAAGTCCCTACATGCATTTTTCATGGAAATCACTTAGCAAAAGATGTTTCTACTACATCAAGCTTTCATATTCTTCCATAAAACATCAAAATAAATGCATGTCATACATGGTTACATTTTGAACATCCATCCTAGCTCAACATATAGCTAAAATAACTTACTCATGTTTCTAGGACTTCAAAATATGAAAAATATAAAAAGCAGACTAGAATACACTTACTAGCTAGCTTGAAAAGTTGAAGAGCCCTAACAATGGCTTCCTGCAAATTTTGGCAGCTTAGAGAAGAAGATGAATGAATTTTGTCATCTTTCCTCCTTTTAATCATTTAATTGATAAATGACCAAAATACCCTTTTGTCAAACCTTCAAATTTTAACCCATTCATGCCCAATTTTGTCCAAAATTAGAATTTGGAAAAATTTCTATTTAAGGACCTCTATTTGATAATACAAAGCTATTTCATACAAATAGCTTCTAGAATCTCACATTTTCAAGTTTTGCAATTTAGTCTTTTTGGACAATTTAACAAAATTGCTTCATGAAACTTTCACACTAACATGCAAACATGACAAAAAATCAAAAACTCATACATATATCTCAGGTTTGTGGTCTCGCTCTACTATTCCGACTAGGCCCTAAATCGGGATGTTACATGCTCAATTATGTATATAGGTATGCTTGGTAACATGATAAACTTAACATGTGGAAAATGAATGTTAACTTTGTTAGATTAAATAACATGATTAATGATGATATTGAATAGCTATATGGCATGGCTAGTAGGTTGAATTGATCCAGTTGAATTGTCAGTTTTATTGCCAATTTATGAAATGTTGGAATAAATGATTGGATTTGGATAAATAATATGGATTTGACAAGTATTTAGTAGGTTTATGCCGGTAAATGTTGTGTTAAGTGCATCAAATGTGTAAAATGGTTTGGATGGTTGAAATAGGCACCAAAAGGCCTAATTAGTGCAAAAAAATAAGTCCATGTTGTGACATCAAGGGATGATTGTCACAACGAGACCTAGATTTTAGGCCACGACGTTACGAGGAACCCCGTCATCACAACGAGGCCAAGTCAGTGTGTAACATCCTAGATTAGGTGTTATGCGTTTGTGCATAATTCATGAGTAGTAGGTTTTGGCGGTGTTTGGAAATGAATTAAGGGTTTTTAAAATCCTAGGATAGAAGAGAAAGCCTTGGACAATTATTGGTTTTAAGTTAAAAACAAGAAGTGATGTGGAAAAGTGGCAAGGACGCCACCTAAGGTGCAAGGGTTATGGCATCAAGTGAAGTACTTTGAGGGAAGAGGTTCAATTCCATTGTGTGCATCTTTGCTTAATTTTATGAAATAGCATGTTTCTTGTGATATGTGGTGTGAATTTTAGAACCTTGGAAATGTAAGGAAATGTATGGAAATGTATGGAAATGTAAGGAAATGTATGGAAATGTAAGTATGAAATGTATGGAAATGTATGGAAATGTATATGGAAATGTAAGGAAATGTATGGAAATGTAAGGAAATGTATGGAAATGTATGGAAATGTAAGGAAATGTATGGAAATGTAAGGAAATGTTAAGTTCAAAGTGAATAATTTTGGAAACTAGGAAATGTAAGGAAATGATTTAGAAATGATTCAAAAGAGGAAAGTAAACATTTGAAACTTGGAAATGTAAGGAAATGTTAAGTTAAAGGAGGAAGCGAATGTTTTGGAAACACGGAAATGTAAGGAAATGTCAAGTTTTAAAGTTTAAAAGAGGAAACTAAGGCAAGGTGGCCTTAAGAAAATTAATAGGAGAATTTGACACAAAAGCGGGCTTGGGTTGACAAGCCACTTAAAGCCCAAGAAATGGCGCCACCAGACATGTGTGCAAGCTTAGGTTCGAGCAGCAAGGAAAGCATTTACGAGAGTGTTTTTATGTCTAAATTGGGCTTCGGCCCAATTTGTTATTAAAGCTAAACTAATCATAGGGAGGCGCCACTTAGGTGGATAATTTGGGCCTCGTGTGGCCACAATGAGTCCAATAGAATAAGTTTAAATTTGGCTCATCAAGGGAAGGGGTGGGCGACATCTAGCTAAGACTTTAAAAAATTTTATTTAATTACTTAAAGAGGAAGCAATGGGCGGCAATAGGGACTCTTAAGGGAAGAGTTTAATTCTCCTTAAAACTTCGGCTAAATAGGTGGATAAATGATGATTTATTTTAGATTATTTTCAAAGAGATAATTGAGGATTATTCTTTAATTTTTAATTAAAGAGACAAAGCTATCAAAATAGAAGAGTGATGGCCAAGTAAGGGATTCTAAGTTAGTAATTTCGGCTATAAAAGGAAAAGAGGGCCATTCATTCTTTCTTCTAACTCTCTCTCTGCCGAATTCTCTCTAGCAAATATCTCCTTTCTTCATTGTTTTGCTAAGCCGAAAATACACCTTGTGTAGCCGAAACTTCATTACCAAATTGCTCAAACTCTTTTCTCTTCTTCTTTCATAATCTTCCAAAAGCCGAAAGTTTGCTAAAATCAAGGCCATAGCCGAATAGTTTTGAGACTTTAAACAAAGGGTTGTCGACTTCTGTATTAAGGGTCAAAACTAGTTATCATTCGATTTTCATCCTTTTTCTTTTAAGATTTGCTGAAATCTAGGACTAACCCCATTAATATCTTGTTGCCAAAACTTTGAAGAGATCTTTTCAGGATTTGTTTAAGTCAACTACAAGAAGGAGAAGTTCTTTTCCCGAAGGTACACCATAGGCCGCGTGTTCCCTCGTTATTCGGTGAATTTTGAGATTAAAATCCACAAGGTAAGACATGCAAATATTCGGCCAAGGCCTATTTTTGGTGTTTTAGATCTAGTTCATATTTATTCAAAAGCTGAAACTAATTTGTTAAAGTGATTTAAAGCTTTGTTGAATACAAGAAAGAGTATAGTGAAGATTTCGGGATTTGGCACCAAGGTAAGTTTTAGTGTACTAATCCTACTAGGATTTGGATTTATGGCCGAATGGCTTACTAAGTATTAAATGATTGATTAAATGTAGAGATTTAAGATCTAAGGCATTAGATCAAGCTTTTCGGGATTTGGATTGGAAACCTTAAGCGAATCAGGTGTGTACCCCACACTATCTTTTAATAAAATTTATGGCTAAAATTTAATATGAGCATGTTTATAAGAATGTGAATATGGCTAAGATACCATGTTATGGTACAAAGTACTAAGGTATGTTTCCTACTCCTACTAGGAATATGAATATATGTTATTTTTAACATGTGAAAAGTGATAAGAATGTGAATTAAGGCATGATTTTGCATATTGTGTATGAAATATGGGGGCATATGGGTTATATGAAAAGGGGAAGTTAATGTGGTGACCTAAGACCACGAAACCTGAATGTGGTGACCTAAGACCACGAAAACTGAATGTGGTGACCTAAGACCACGTAAAACTGAATGTGGTGACCTAAGACCATGAATTCTAAATGTGGTGACCTAAGACCACGAATTTTATAAGGGCGATGAGCACGTCGACTACAGCGACTACCTTCGATGGTGTGTAGCGGATGGAGGGTTGACTTAGTAGTCCCCACGGTGTGCAGGATGGTACGGGTGGTGTGTAGGGGATGGCATATAGGTTTGGGTTTGGGTTGCATCATATTGTTTAAATGCTTTATGAACATGAATGATATTGTATGCCTGAAATATTAAATTTTAGTGTTGGATACACATTGAGTCTGTTGACTCACCCCGTTGTGGGATTACTTTTCAGGTGACGACCAGTGATGGACCGGGCCGGCAGATGCTTAGTGGAGGCCATGTGAAGTTCAAATTTCTTTTATTTGGACTATTTTACTTTAAGTATTTTGAATTTAAATTTTGGGAATTATTTGATGTAATAAGGCCTTAGTAGAATTATTTTATTCTGTTTTTATTTATTCAGCTTACAAACTTTTACTTATTAAAAGATTAAGTAAATCTATTCTTAAAACAAAGCCCAAACGTTTTGTCACTTAAAGTAAAAGATTTTTAATATTGAAATGAACCTGTTTTTATCTCAAGCCCAACCCAAAACGATCTTTCTTCCAAATCACACAAGTTTTTCTTAAGTAACAAAAGAATTTGAAACGGTTTACACCGGAGAACATACCAGATCCGATCAAGGCTCGTGGGTCGAGTTTGGGGTGTTTCACAGTGAGTCATATTGCGATGAGGAATTCCTCACGTCGTGACGTTAAGCTGAAATTTGAAAATGTTGCAATTTGATCCTTGTTCGATTTTAGGCTAATTCTAAAGCACATGTAAGCTCGTATAAGACACGAGAAAGGTTATATTTGAGGATTATGAACTATGGTTATGATCTTATGATTTATGTTTTAATGTGAATGTTAATTGTTCGTCGTTGCTTCGACAATGACTGTAGTATCCCATAGCTTGAACCCGACGATTGAGTCAGGTGAGGGATGTTACATACTTAAAATAAATAATAAATAACAAATAAATTACAGTAGCAAGTTCCTCAATATGGATTATAAAAATCTTGAAAATTGATATGCTAGCATTTAAAATGATCATCATCATAGAAACAACGTCAACACCCCTTTATTATTTAGATTCATCGTGATCATCAATCCTGTAAAATCCCTAACTCGTATCCATCGCCGTATTAAGGTTACAGAGTATTACCGTATAATTGAAAACATTTAAACATTATATCATTCATTAATTTAATCACATCATAAACTATTCTTACACATACAATATGTCCCTAAATTGAGCCCTTGGCACATTAAAAATAACTTAGAAGCAATTCGGGACCAATATAAAATAAAATTGAAAGTTTAAGAAAAAGTAACAAAATTTGCAAAATAGGGGTCACAGCAAATTCTATATCTTTTCTTTTCAAATCAGCGTACGACTTTTGAGGATCAGATGCAACTTTCAAACAATCTCGAATAATTCAAACTTTGTCTTCAGTTTCTCGAATCAAAGTAATCCCTACCATTTTAGATTCACTTAGCTCGGACCAATACAACAAATTTTTACATTTTCTTCTGTATAAAGCTTCAAACAATACCATTTTTATACTGGACTGATAATTATTATTATAAGTGGACTCAGCTAACGGTAAATATTTTTCCCAGCTACCCTCAAATTCAAGTTTATAGCATCGTAACATATCTTCTAGAATCTGTCTCATTCTGATTGCTCGTTCGTTTGAGGATGAAACGTAGCACTAAATTTGAGTTTAATGCCCAAAGCCTCGTGAAGTTTACTTCAAAACCTCGATGTAAATCATGGATCACAATAAGAAATAATAGATGTTGGAACTTCATGTAATTTCACAATCTCTGACACATATAATTCTGCTAGCTTTTCAAGTGAGTAATCTGTTCTGACTAGAATAAATTGGGCTGGCTTAGTCAATTTGTCAATAATCACCCAGATCGAAAATTTCTTTCTCGGAGTTATAGGCAAACTAGATACGAAACCCATCGTGATTCATTCCTACTTCCACTCAGGAATCATAGCAAGCTGTAATAATCCGAAGCGGCACCTGATGCTTTACTTTTACCTGCTGGCTTTGGCTATGAACTCACAAATCTCATGTTTCATACCCAGCCACCAGTACATCTGTTTCAAATCATAATACATTTTTATGCTACCCAGATGAATGAAATATGTACTACTGTGAGCCTCTGATAGAATATCACGTTTCAAATTTGAACTATTGAACATAAATTCTATTGCGGTAATGCAATGTGCCATCATCACCAATACTATATTCAGTAGTCAAATTATCCCGAACCAAGCTTCATCTCATTATTAACTTCGAATCATCATTTTACAATTCCCAAATTCATTGTAGAAACAAGGGTTTAGTCTTCAATTTTGCCAGTACAGAACCATTAGCATTTAAATCCAAATGAGCATTCAACGCTCGAAGTGCAAACAATGATGACTTTGCCTTTCCCGGATGGTAATCACAACTAAATCATAATCTTTCAATAGCTCTAACCAACATTGTTGCCTTAGATTTAGTTCCTTCTGGGTCATTAAATATTTTAGGCTTTTGTGATCAGTATACACGTGACATTTCTTGTCGTATAAATAATGCCCCTATATCTTCAAATGAAGACAATCGAGGCCAGCTCAAGATCATGAGTAGAATAATTCTTTTCATGTGGCTTTAACTGTTGAGAAGCATAAGCTACCACTTTCCCTGACTACATTAACACGCAACCTAAATCATTAAGAGACGCATCACTGTAAACAACATATGTTGTTCCAAATTCAGGCTGAGTTAATATTGGAGCTTTTATTAACATGTTTTTCAGCTGATCAAAACTCTATTGACATTTATCAGACCAAACAAATTTGATGTTTTTCTGTAGTAACCTGGTCATAGGTGAAGTAATGATTGAGAAGTTTTTAACTAATTGCCGATAGTATTCGGCTAATTCTAGGAAACTTGGACATCAAAACATTTTTCAAAATTTTCCAATCAACAATCGCAGATACTTTATTTAGATCAACCCTGATTCCATCAGTAGATATAACATGTCCCAAAAAAATCAACTTCTTGTAGCCAGAATTTGCATTTATTGAATTTTGCATATAGTCATTTTTCACGTAAACCTCGTTCAGTGAATATATCAGAATGTCATTAGTGAATACCACAACAAAACGATCTAAATATGGCTAAAACACTCGATTCATCAAGTCCATTAATGCCACAGAGGCATTAGTCAAACCAAATGGCATCACCAGAAATTCATAATGACCATATCTAGTTTCTAAATGTAGTTTTTGGTACATCTTGCTCTTTAACTAATAGCTGATAATATCTGGATCTCAAATCGATTTTTGAAAACACTGTAGCTCCTTTTAACTGATCGAACAAATCATCAATACGAGGTAACAGATATTTATTCTTAATGGTGGCTCTATTCAACTATCGATAATCTATACATAGTCTCATTGACCCATATTTCTTCCTCACGAACAAAACCAGAGCACCCCAAGGTGACATGCTCGATCGAATAAGTCTTGCAACTGCATTTTAACTTTTTCAATTCTATAGAAGCCATCTTGTATGATGTTATCGAAATTGGAGTTTTCCCTGGCACAAGTTCGATCACAAATTCTACTTCTCGAGTCGGTGGTAACCTGGGCAGTTCTTCAGAAAAAACATCAGCATATTCTTTAACTATCGACACTTGCTCGATTTTTTATTCAACCACTTTTGAATAAAAAAATATAGGCTAAATAAACTTCACATCCCTTTTTAATCAATTTTTGAGCTAGCAATGCTAAAATTACATTTGTAATAGAATCGACCCCATCTATCCTAACACAAATAAATTCACCATTCGGGAGCTTCAAACTAACTTGCTTCCTTCGACAACCCGTTATTGCATCATGCTCAGACAACCAGTCCATTCCCAAATGATATCAAAATCATCAAAAGGTACCAACATCAAACTAGCGGGAAGATTGTAACCCCTAACTTTCAGTGGACATGATCTACATATCTGATTAACTAAAACACGCTGACCTAGGGGATTCACAACTTTGACAATATATTCAATGAACTCAATAGGTAAATTCTTTTTGTCTACTAATGTAGTGCGTATATATGAGTGAGTTGATCCAGGATCAATCAATGGATATACATTAATATCAAAGAGAGAAAAAGTACCGCAATAACGTCTGGAGTAATAACTTCTTCATAAGCTCTAATTGCATAGGCTCTAGGATGGTGTTCTTACTTCATATTATTTATTCATCTCATTATTCTTCCCTCGACTAGAAGTAGTGTTTTTAGCATTTCCAGATCGTATGCATCTTTGTGAGGTTGCTTCAGGCTTGTTTGATTGATTACCAGAATCATTCTACCTTTTTGGACAATCACGAAGGAAATGGTCGATAGATCCACAACAAAAAAAAAGCTCTCGACTTTGACCAGCACTCACCAAAATGCCTTTTATTGCAATCATCACAAACAGGAACGATTCTCTCAACATTTCTTACACTTTCTACACTAGCCGTTGGAGAATTAATAGGCTTAAAATTGCTTTACCTCAATTTATCTTTGCCAGTGACCTCTGAAGGGGTAGCTGATTGATTTGTCTTATTTCTAAATTTCTTCGACGGAGACGATTGTGCAGACTTGAATGACCCTTTTTTATTAAAATCTTAAAATCTCGAATCTGACTGTCGTTTACTTTTGCAAATTTCTTCAATTTTCTGAGCTTATAACTTTAATGATACCATAGACATATGAATATCATCATTCAACCCGTCTTTAAATCTAATACAGATTTCCTCCTCACTTGATACTATATTACGAGCATATTTGCTTAACTATACAAATTCTCGTTCATACTCAACTACAGACCGATTCCCTTATTTTAGCTCAAGAAATTCTTTATTTTTTTTGTCAATGAATAGCTGAATAACATTCTTCTTCTTGAATTCAATCTAAAAGAAATCCCAGCTAACACGATCATGTGATGTCATCGTGCTCAAAGTGCCCCACCATAAGTACACTTCATCTTTTAGTAACAAGACAACACATCTCAAACAATCTTCAGGAGTGTACATAAACTCCGCGAAGATTCTCTTTGTGTTCATTAACCAGTACTCAGCTTTTGCAAGATCATCATCCACTTTACCTCTTAATTTTTTCACTCCACACTTCTGTATTTTATCTACAGATACTCGAGTAACTGTCATTGGTACAAGATTTTGAGGATTCAGGGATGCCGAAAGAGGCACAGTAGGGGTGAAGGTGGTGGAGTTGCAAGATTTTCTTGTTTGAATTCATTGAACCCCTGGTTCATGATTATGAGAAACACATTTTTCATTTCGTCACCAAAGGATTGCAAAATTGATACACTATTACTTGCTTCAGGGTTCGAAGCCTGAACATTACTTTCAACTTCATTAACTACAGCCCAATTCGATTCGGCTGACATCTTGAATATATAAAAAAAATAGTATTAGAACTGATCAAAAGCAACACACTATCATAGGGTATATGTGACATGTATATACTATACTCTATTTCGCTACGTTAATCCTAGAATCGATTAAATCGTAGTTATAATACCACTAAATGTAACACCCCTAACCCGTCTCCGTCACCAGATTAGGATTATAGAGTTTATCGTACAACTAGAAACGTTTAATCATTATATCATTCATTAATTTAATCACATCATAAACTATTCTCACACATACATATTATCCTTAAATCGAGCCCTCGGGGCCCTAAAAATAGCTTAGAAGCAGTTTGGGACCAATATAAAACAAAATAGAAAGTTTAAGAAAAAATAGCAAAATTTGCAAAATAGGGGTCACACGGTCGTGTGCCTTACACAGCTGAGAGACACACTTGTGTCTTAGGCCGTGTAACTATTGAACTAGGGGCACACGACTGTATCCCAGCCCGTGTCCTCACCTGTAACTCACTGAGTAGGGTCACATGCTGTGTCACACGCCCGTGTGCCAGGCCGTGTAACTCTCTAAGTTGCCCTACAAGTCTATGTGCCAGGCCGTGTGTTAGGCCGTGTAACTCACTAACTTGCACCCTAAGAAATCATCAGATGAGACACGACCGTGTTGCCAAGTCATGTGCCTCACACGGTTGAGTCATACGCCCGTGTCTCAGGCTGTGTTGACCAAATTTACCTAAAATCGAGTCATTTCTAAGACCATTTCATGCATAACTTTCTAAGTACCAATGGTGCACACTTTCTAAAAACCAAAACCTTATCTAAACATACAAATATTTTCCATTTAAAGAATCATAATTCAACTAACCAATATTTCACTCAAAGGCACCACAATTAACATCCAAACATAACATGTTAAGACAAGCCAAAAACAATTTAGTTCATGCATATAATCTAATTCAAAACACTTACCAAAGCCTATCTCAAATAACCATTTTCATAACATCATAAAACACCAACATGGAACCTTAGATACAAGCATTTGGAAGTTCCCAAAATGACAATACTTGGTAAAACATTAAAGTATACCAAACCAACCATAACTTTCAAAGCATAAACATACCAAATTACCAGTACAAAACATCCTATGCCCTTCAACCCCATATTCATCTATATATATACATGTCACTACCCTAAGAGTCAAAAAAAAATACAAACTTAAATGGATAGTGTGAGCCGGTTGAATGATACTTCCAAAGTGTCAGTGACGGTTATCTACAAAATAAACCACAAAAATCGATAAGCTTACAAATATTAGTAAGGACATAGTATAACACTTCTAAATACCATTAAGTACAGTTCATATAATATTTGATTTAGAGTTACCGGAGGAAAAATAGTGGCACAGAAGTGCAATTAGGGGTACTGAAGTACAAACAGGGCCACATAAGTGCAATCAGAAGTATCGAAGTACAAACAGGGGCACGTATGTGCAATCAGGGGTACTGAAGTACAAACAGGGGGATGTATGTGTAAACAGGGGTACCGAAGTACAATAGGGGCACATATGTGCAATTAGAGGTACCGAAGTACAATAATTTTCTATTCATACAATAATTAAATTATCATAATATAAGAATACAATTAGAAATTCATTTATGTATTGAAATACTATGAACTTACCTACTATTTGATTCCGACCAACATGCAATGACTAATCCACTATTTTTCCTTTTCTTCGGTTAATGTCTTTTTTATCCAAGTTTTTATCCATATAATAATTAAATATAATATATTAATCTCATACATATTTCACATTCCATTCAATGTACATAACCATTAACTTCTCATTAATTACACATTTTCCTAAACTTTTACATTTTTGCTATTTAGTCATCTAACCAAAAAATCATTAAATTCACTATTTTCTTAGAATCAAATTATAGCCAAATATTATAGGCCTTTTAAAATTCCTATTGTACATCAAATTTAGTATCAAACCTTGATATTTTGACATTTTAACAATTTAATCCTTAAATCAAAATCTAACAAATATCACTTCACAATTCAACAAATACCACAATCAAAGCTTAAAACACATGGTTATCATCAAAAAATTCAAGATTCATCAATGGTAACTTCCAAAATTTTGTAACTGATTCAAAAACGAAGGTACGGGCTAGTTGGACCTAGTTGCAACGATCTCAAAAACATAAAAATTATTAAAAATAGGGCTTGAATACACTTACATGCAATGGAATAAGCTTGGCCGAATACCCTATCTTGTTTCAATGGTGATTTTTGGTGGAGATAGGATGAAGTGAAGAAGATGAACGTGATTTCTTAGGTTATTTTAGTTTTATTTACTAATTTACCTTTTTGCCCTTTAAAAATTATCAAAATTTCAATAATACCTAATCTATGTACAATCACTATCAACATATGTGGTATAATTATCATTCAAGTCCATTAGTTTCATTTCTAAAGCCATTTGACTCTCTTAACTAATAGAATTAAACTTTTTTACCTTTTATGATTTAGTCCTTTTTCACTTAATTAAGCATTTAAACATTAAAATTTCGTTACAAATTTTAATACGACCTTAATAAAATCCCATAGACACTAAATAAATAAATTTACTTGTTGGAATTGTGGTTCCGAAACAACTGTTCCAATATCATTGAAAACGGGTTGTTACAAATCCGGCATGCCAAATTTGATTCACCTTCATTATTATTATTCGTTTCCATATTGTCTCCATTTAATTTGATGGAATCTTGATAGATTTTAACTAAATGTTTAGGTGTACGACAGGTACACAACGAATGGCCTTAAATAACATAAGTTATTTTCATTCATTAAAAGGTTCTCTAGGGAAGTCTTATTCATTATTGGGTGAGTGATTGTGGCAATTGGGTTCATTATTAGAGCTACAATTATCCACTATTGTAAAATTAGATTGAGTTTTAGCTAATAAGTGATTTGTATAAATTGTTGAATAAAACCATTCATTGAGCAAAACTTCGCAAAATAGGATTGTTATCCAAACTACATTAGTATTGTGTATTAATTTATCCTTTTGCCTTACTCTATTTTGGATCTATTAGTTATACTCTCTTGTTCTAACCTATGTTGCAACATCAGTTACTACAACAGATTTGAACATCCAACAAATTGAAGGCTTTTTTAGTATATATTAGGCAATGTTTTGGAACTAGACTTGTGGTCATACTGGTTAGACCAATAGTTCTTAGTTTGGTCGGTCTAATTGATTTGATCGGTTCAGATGGTTCAAAGTAAATAAATTATTAAAATAAAAATTGGTTCAACTGTCAATTCAACTGGTTTTTAGTCTGATTCAAACGGTTTGTACGATTTACGAGTCAACCAATTTTTTACCTTTAGTTAGACCGATAACCGAATTGGTTCCTCATTCATCTAGCAAATTTGATCTAGTTCAAACAACACTATTATTAGGATTGATGTCTTAATTGGTTCCCAATCCGATATGCTGATCTAGTCCAATTCTAACTGAAGAAGTTAGAGAAAATAAAAATCAATAGAATCTTAATACGAAATACTAATGTTAATACGAAATACTAACATGTATAACAGGATATAAGTTTAAATGCCAATTAAGTTAAAAAATATTATCAAAATAATTACAAATAAACAAATTCAAAGAATGAAATATATATTAATCATTTTATATATAATTTATCCTTAATAAAAAAACACTTCGAATTCCAAGTTTTAAAAATAATTTTTTATGTATTATCTAGATTTTTTTACCCTTTCCACACATGCCATAAATTTATGTTTTATACTTATTTCATTTGGTTGCAGTAATTTTGAGTGGTTGTTTTAGTTTCTCCCTTGAACGCGTAGATAATAGTATAGCTTAAACTTATTTAGATTTCTAAAAATGGACAACCTAATTATGAAATAATTGAAGTCCTCCTTTGGCAGAAGTAAACATGCTCTGTTCAGAACTGGATTTATCTCAGTTGATTTCAACGCCTATAACCTTCGATTTTTATCTTTAAACCGCGATGGACATATTGTTTCCACATAAAATATAGATGTTGATTACAATTTTAATCATCAAATTTGGAAATGCTTACATTTAACAAGCCATGCTTCATTGCATCTAGCTCATACAGACATATATCTCCTTCTCTCAAATAGTTTTCCCTTGCAAATTTGATCCAACCGTTGGTAAATCTAGCTTGCCGATTCTAGGGGTTGCTTACTATCTTTACAGGCCACGATCTGTCTTCAACCTTAAGTATCACCGTCTCCATATTTGGCTTTAAATATTGCTCCACAAATCCGAATGGTATACCCTGCACAAAATCACTTCCCATAATATTGTTCCTATTGTTAAAGACATTTAAATTGGAGTGAAACAAATGCCTACCGCACGTTTTTCCTTTAGGTGCAATGGCAGCACAACACTTCTGAAGAATGTGTTGGAACAATGATAGCAACTTAGCATGCACAATGCATGTAATTTGCATGTGATCATATGTGAAAAACAAAGAAGAAAAGAGAAAACTAGGAACTTGAGCTAAGAGAACTTGAACACACATAAAATAGTAGCTAAACTTATCAACCATTTCATTGAAATGTAAATATATACATAAAATACAAGAGTTGTTTAGTCAAAGTGACTATTACCTAATAAGTTAACTACTCCCACTAAACATCAACTAATGAAACATGAATTACAAGCAAAAGCTAGCTGACATTTCAGCTATTACATCAAGATCATATCATAAACTAATCTTACTTACTTAGTTGGACAAGTTACAATGGAACCAAACTAAGTTACATTGAACAAAATCATCAAAATGGAACTGCTTCCATCGATCCAAGCTTACCTGCGTGCTGAACTGCTGCTGGTTCAATGTTGCATTGCAGGCTAAATCTTAACACTCCTCCTTGGATTGTATGCAACAAACACCAATATTGCTTCTTAAAAACTCAAACCGTGATGTTCTAAGTGGCTTGGTTAGAATGTCTATCAATTGGTCTTGTGAGTTGCAATGAACAAGGCTAATCTCCATAAATTGTTCAGCCTCTCGAACAAAATGAAGTTTAATCTTAAAATGCTTTGTCTTGCCATGAAAAAATGGATTCATGGCTATGGCAACAGCTGACTGATTGTCAACTAAAATTTCAGTAGCACCAAGTTGCTCTTCATTTAGATCACTTAGCAACTTTCTAAGCCAAATGGCTTGATTAAATGTTGCTGCTGCTGCAATATACTCTACTTCACCTGTGGACTGAGCAACAGTTTGTTGCTTTTTTGAGCACCAGCAAAACAAACTTGAACCAAGACTAAAGAAGTAACCCGAGGTGCTCTTCATGTTATCAAGTGATCTAGCCCAGTCACTGTCTGAATAGCCAATCAGCCTAAGCTCACTTTCTTTCTTGAACTTGACCCCATAGCTCAATATTCCTTTAATATATCTAAGCACCCTCTTGGCAGCTTTGAAATGCATCACATTGCAACTATGCATAAACCTCAAAAGTAAACTAACAGCATGCATAAGATCGGTCTGGTTGCTGTCAAGTAAAGTAAGCAACCAACTAGGCTTCTGTACTCCCTTTCATCAACTCTTTCATGATCTTCAATTCTTGTCAGCTTCTCTCATTGAGCCATAGGTGTGCTCACTAATTTGCAATTTGCTATGCAAAATCTGTTGAAATTTTCAAAGCAAAGGCATGCTGGCTGATGAAAATGCCTTGATCAGTTTGATTTACTTCTATACCAAGGAAGTATGTCATAATTCCCAAGTCACTCATGTTAAACACATTTTGCATTTGTGTTTTGAACTCTTGAATCAAGTCATCCTTGCTTCCAGTCACCAGTAAATCATCAACATAGACTGAAACAATCAGCAAGGTCTTATTATTGGACTTCTTCACATAAATGTTGGCTCACTCAACTCTTTTCAAATCCAAGATTAGACAGGTAGGTGCCAATCCTATCATACTAGGCTCGAGGTGCCTGTTTTAGGTCATAAAGTTCCTTCCTCAGTATGTAAACCTTGTCCTCATTTCCTTGGACTTTGAAACCATCAGGCTGCTTGATGTAAATCTCCTCCTTAAGGAAACCATTCAAGAAAGCTGACTTAACATCCAGCTGATGAACTCTCCATTGCTTCTGTGCAGCCAAAGCAAACAAGAGTTTGATAGTGTCCAGCCTTGCTATTGGAGAAAATGTCTCCAAAAAATCAATGCCATATTACTGGCTATACCCTTTCACCACAAGTCTTGCCTTGTGTTTGTTCAATGAGCCATCAGCATTGAACTTGGCTCGAAAAACCCACTTGACACCTATGACTTTCTTCTGGACAGGTCTGTCTACCAAGTCCCAAGTCTGATTCTTATGAATCATGTCAATTTCAGCTTCCATGGCTTTCATCCAATGCTTGTCTATGGCCACATTGCATCTTTGGTAAATATCAGCAATAGTCGTAGTACCTCTCACAGGTAGATCATCTACATTTGCATTCCTGAGTGATAAACCGTAAAAGTAACATATTTTAATCCCACATTTAGTATGCTTTTGGATGATTTATCCCTGATTTATGTAAAAAGGTGCTCTTAATCCTTTCTTTTCATGTCTTATACTCAGGAAAGCACCTAAGGATAAAAAGAACATAAAATAGGCTTAAAATGGACCAAATTGGGCCAACCCAAGAAATTGACACGGCCTGGACTTCAAGCCACACGGTCGTACCTCATCAAATTACTTCACACGGCCATGCCACGATCTACACGGTCGTGCCCTAATCGATAGAATCGAGATACGGCCTGAAGATGATTTACACGGGTATGTGCCATGGGCATGCCCCTGCCACAGGAATGAGCAATTTCACTCAGATTTGGATGCTTAAAGCCAAAGAAACATACTCCTAAGTCTACTTAAATACCTTAATAGTAATTCTACTTGAAGGAGGTACTTAGGAGCCAAGTAAAGCATCTAAAGAGCCTATATAAATAGCCCAAGGTAGCCGTTCTAAAGGAGGAAGTTTTGGGCAGAGTTTTCTGCCAGAGCTTTTATTCAGGGAATTACTCGAAGATAGGCAGTTGATCCATCTCAAGAAGCCGGAGTTCTACTCAAGACAGAGGATCTCCTCTTCAATTCCTTCAAGGGGTTTTAGGGATTTCTTATGTTTTGTTTTATCTTTTCTCTTGAGATGTTTTCTTATTTTGTTATGAACTAAACCCTTCAGATACCCAAAGGGACGAAAGGGATGAAACCTATGATGGATTTTGTTATTTGATTTCTAAATTATATGATAAGTACTTAGTTTGTTCTTAATTATGTTACTTAATTTAATCGATGTGCTTAGGTGGAGGAGGAATAGACCTGCCTAAGAGTAGATCTAGCATAATTAAGCGGAGTTGATCGTGCGCCTAGAGATAGGGTGATGAGATTTTGCGGATTAGGGTGAAACCTAATATAATATCCCGGGTTATGGGCTATTTTATTTTGGCTTTCTGCATGTGCATGATGTGCTATGTTGTTATTTTGATGTTGTTGGGGCTTAGTTATAAGCTAGGTGTAAGCTTTGAGTGGTAGGAAAATTTTTGTTTCTAGGCTTAGGTGGGAGGAGTGAAGGAGTGGGGTTTATAAATATTTTAGGTAAATTTTTAGCACAAGAGGAGCCTTGGTGGAGTGGCAAGTAAGGCGCCACTAGGAGCTTGGCTTGGCGTCAATTGCAAGGGGAGAGGTCCGTGTTCAAGCTACTGGAATGCTCCATTTTGGCTTCCATTTTGACTGGCATGGAGGGGAGGAGTTGTAGGCAGTTCAAACTCTGCCTTGGACCAAGTCAAAAGTTTAAATGGTGGGTGGTGAGTGATTGTAGGAAGGGGACTAATTCAAAGTGATTTGAATTAGTGGCTTGGAGTGGATGAAGGAGTTTGGCCGGATTTTGGAGAGGTTTTGGGGGAGTGGCCGGTTGGTAAGTGTTGTGGGGGAGTGTGCCAAATTTTCATGTTAGCAAAGTGTGTATTTTCGGTCAAAAACTCTTTTGTGAACCAATTCTCATTTAGTCAAAAACTAGCCAAAACTTCAAGTTTACTTCTTCTCTTTTTCTCCTTAAACTGAAAGTTCAAGTAGCTTTTTGCCAAAATTGCTTTTCATCTCTTGATTTGGTAGGTGTGTGGCCGAATGGTTGCTCTCTTTTCTTCTTATTCTCTTCTTGTGTAAACCAAAACTAGCTTCTCTTCCTCTCATATTCTCTTCCTCTCTCAATATCTTCTTGACCGAAACACATCCTTCCAAAAACTTCATCCTCCATCTTGTTTTTCTTTAAATCGAAAGCACCCCTCCCTCTTTTCATCTTTATTTCCTTTCTTTTCCAAAACCTTTTAGCCGAACCTTTCTTCAACCTTTGCCAATTTCTTCTCTTTTTTTTAAAACCCCATTTCTTTTTGCTTGGTACTTTAAAGACTCTAGCCGAGCCTTCCTTGGTGTGAAGCCGAAACTTTTCTCCTTTTGTTAAGGGTGTAAGCCGAACCTTTTTCTCTTGATTAGATTCTTGTTTCAATCGGCCTAGTAAGAGGTAGGTGTTTGGCGAATGGCCATTTCTCCCTTTCTTGTGCTTTGTCGATTTTTGGTGTGTTTAAGGGCGATTTCGATTGTCATTAGAAGGAGTTAACTCTTTGGTTGGTAATCGATTTTGTTATAGGGCCTTTGGATTTCAGAAGCAAGCAAGAAGGAGCCTTCTTCCTCTGTTAAGCAATCGGTAAGTGGTGGTAAGAACGAGTTCTTTTTGTCGGTTTCGTTTAGTTTTCTTTAAGTCAAGTTATTAAGAGATTAACTGCTTTTCATTTCTAGGTGTGACCGATTGGTAAGGAACCATTGTTAGTTCGGGTTTGGTTGGAAACCGAACCATTTGCAAAGGTAAGGTTTAACGAAAACCCTTTGGCTTATCTATTCGGCCGAATGGTTTTAAGTGATTAACCACTGTTTGGCCGACTTTAGGAGCAAGATAATCGAGGGTATAAACCGGTTCTCTGGGATTAGGCGTGCGATCTATCAGGTGTGTAAACTAACACACCTTCTTAACTGAGTAATGTATTAATAACCTGATTGTGTAAGTGAAACAGTGTGGTTGGTGATTTAATACCCAATGAGGTATGGATACTGAGTTCGTAAGTCCGTTTCATTATGAGATATGTGATATCATGATTATTGGTGTATGTACTTTGAGATGTCATATTAAGCATGTGAGCATGATAGCATGATTGCACAACTTTGCATTAGTATGATATGTTATTGGGTGATATGAGAGGAGGGAATATGATATCCGTGTCTTTGGGACACGGAGGTTTGGCACCTCCGGTGGTTTGGTACCACAGTTTGATTTTTGTGACTTTGGGTCACGGAGGTTTAGCACCTCCGCGTCGTCCCGTTGGCTTAGTACCACAATGGGTTGGCCCCACGGTTGATTATCTGGGATTGACGCTAGTGATTTGGTATCACACGATGGGTTGGCCCCATCATTTTAATTGTGACTACGGTCACCAAAGATTTGGTATCACACTTGTGTCTTTGGGACACGGAGGTTTGGCACCTCATAGCGACTCGTCCACGTGGTTAACGCTACTGTGGGTTGGCCCCACTTTTGAGATATGGGATCGTCGCCATGATTTGGTATCACACGGGTTGGCCCCACAAATGGATCTTTCGTGACTTTGGGTCACTAGTGGTTTGGCACCACATCTATGGATATCGTGACTTTGGGTCACCAGTGGTTTGGCACCACATCTATGGATATCGTGACTTTGGGTCACCAGTGGTTTGGCACCACCAGTGGTTTGGTACCACACGGGGTAGAAAAGGTGTTATGGATGGTTAGGATCGGGTGCATTACTTGTATTTCTTTGTTATGATGTGTGTTAGCATGTTATACCGGGAGAGGGATTTATGCACTGAGTCTTGCGACTCACCTTCTCCCTTATCATTTCAGGTGACACGTAGACCGCGGACTTGGAGCCAGGAGGGACTCGAGGTGACCATGCCAAAAATAAATTCGGACTTGCACTGATTTTCAAACTTGGTACTTTATCTTATTTAATTTCATTTAATTATGTTGGGATTGTAAAAGGCCTCTTTAAAAATTTTAAACTTATATTTTGTTATTTACTTGCTTAGATTGGATTTCAAATATGCCTTAACAAATTACTGGGTAATATTCGATAAAACTTGGAAAGATAAGGTTTTCAAAACTGCAAAGCGATATGTTTTAAACTTTACCATCGGGTATCACGCTGTAATATGAAACTCAATTGTCTTCCAAACTTGACTGTGATTTCTTTCTAACTTAAAAGAAAAAAATGTGTTTAAGCAACAACAAGGATTACTTAAATTTCTACATGAGGTAAACTTGTTTACTTACATAACGGATTAAGTTTTCAAAATTTTCGGGTTTCCAAATACACTATCGGAGTCCATGGATCGAAACCTTCTCAAATACCTTTTTCTCTACCACCTAATATGGGGTCCATTATTATAATTATAAGAGAACAAAAGTTTCACTAATTAACCTAAGGTTAGACGTTATTCGCCTCGAGAGAGGTTTAATATAGGTTAGGGAGTCTCATGGATCAAGCTAAGTAAAGAAGTCATATGAATTAAAAGTTAGATAACAAGAGAAGTCATAGATGGATTCTTCCTGAGGGTATCGTCTAAAATCAACTGAGTTTTTCCACAGTCTTTTCCCAAAGTTTCATTCTTTTGTCTTTGCATCTAGTTTAGTTTTTCATTAGTTTAATAACCAAACCACTCCATATTTTAGGCTAAATAATAGAAAGAAAGTGAGTAGTAGTACTTTTAGGTTCCTTTGGGTTTGATAAAAT
The DNA here is from genome assembly GCA_025506655.1 of Gossypium rotundifolium. Lineage (NCBI taxonomy): Eukaryota > Viridiplantae > Streptophyta > Magnoliopsida > Malvales > Malvaceae > Gossypium > Gossypium rotundifolium. Next base: position 139,098,517 of record CP106731.1, read on the forward strand.
AATCTTGCCTAAACTATACTATTGTTCGATAGGTGCACTTGCCTCAATCCTTGTCATAGTTAGTCTACAGGTTCGATCATTCTTTATAAATATTAAAACTCGACTATTTAACATGATCACTGAGCTCATGTTTAGCTGGTTCTAGGCTGCTATCAACCAAGTCTTCCTCAAACTGCATTGCATTGGAACCATCCCAGCTCCAAGTCTTCTCTTCATCAAATTTGACATCCCTACTCACTAGAATTTTCTTGGTTGAGGGATCATATAGCCTATAGCCCTTATTGGTGCTGCTATAGCCCACAAATATGGCTAGAGCTGATCTTTTCTCAAGCTTTGTTCTTCTTTCAGCAGGTACAAGCAAATAGCACACACATCCAAACACTTTTAAGTAGGAAACTGATGGTTTGTGTCCATGCCAAGCCTTAAATAGGGTCTTGTCTTTCACAGCATGTGTTGGAAGCCTGTTGAGCAGGTATACTGAGATGTTAACAGCCTCAGCCCAAAATGTGCTTGGCAACTTGCTTTGAAATAGCAAGCATCTGGCCATGTTCATCACTGTCCTATTATTTCTCTCACATACTCCATTCTGTTGAGGAGTATACACTGTGGTTAGCTGATGATGGATTCCAGCTTGCTCACACAACTTCTGAAATCTTTCAGACAAATATTTAGCCTCATTGTCTGTCATCAAGGCCTTGATCTTGCAACCTGCTTAATTCTCTAGAGCCTTAAATTTGCTAAAGGCATCGAACACTTTAGATTTCTGCTTCAAGAAGTAAACCCAACAGAATCTGGTCATGTCATCAATAAACAACAGAAATACCATTAAGTGAAGGGGTCTTCATTGGACCACAAATATCAGAGTGCACCAGCTCAAGCTTCTCTCGAGCTCTCCATGCCTTGTTAAATGGAAAAGGCAATTTGGCCTGCTTACCAAGCTGGCAAACCTCACAAACAACATTTATTGCTTCAACTTTGGTCATATCCTCAGGCAAATTCTTCTTGTGCAACAAATCAAGTGACCTGAAGTTAGCATGGCCTAGTCTCCTATACCATAGGCCAATACTGTCAGCTAGGCTTGTATAAGTCTTCTTTTCAAGCTGACTTAAATCAAACATAAAACATTTGTCTGCCATAGGTACTGTGACAATTTCCTGGGCATGAAAATCTTCAATAACACAAGAATCATTCTTGAAAACTAGTGAATAGCCTTTTTCAACCAACTGGCCAACACTAAGTAAATTCTAATCTATATCAGGCACATAAAGCACATCTGAAATTAGCTTGTTACCTGAACCAGTGTTGATCACAACATCACTTCTACCTTTGACTTTAATCAGGCTCCCATTGCCAATTCTGATTCTTGAGGTGAAGCTCCTGCCAAGCTCTTTGAACAAGCCCTCATCAGCTGCCATATAATGTGAGCAGCCACTGTCCACAAGCCAACTGCATTTGGCTTTGCTTGTGGTTGCAAAGCATGAGGCAGTAAAAACATGCTTCTCCTGAGCTGGAAGGTCCTTAGTAGTTTTAGCTTGAACTTGCTGCTAAGTTTGTGCCTTATCCTTGTTTCTGCACACCTTCTCATGGTGACCATACTGCTTACAACTCTTGCACTGAATATCTGGCCTATTCCAGCAGTGCTTCTCCAAGTGATTGGTCTTCTTGCAGTGTATACAAGGTGGAAACCTCCTTCTCCCTGTATCTCTTCTTGATCTTTCACTTCATCAACCCAAGGATTCTTTAGTCTCTAACTTGAGCTCGAACCTTCTTTGGCTTTTGTTTGGAAAGCTCCATCAGAATGCTCTTCCTGTCTGTTGGCCCTTCTCTGCTCAAGTGCATAAAGGGAGTTCACCAACTCAGACAAGGAAATAGTTGTGAGGTCCCTCGAGTCCTCCAATGAGGAGATCTTTGACTCAAATCTCTCAGGGAGAGTGGTGATAACCTTCTCAACAACCCTGCTGTCACTGAAGTCTTCTCCTAGGAGCCTAATGTTGTTGACTATTGCCATTATTCTATCAGAGTACTGCTTGATAGTCTCTGAATCCTTCATTTTCAAGTTCTCAAATTCTCTTCTAAGGTTGATCACTTGTTGCTGCCTTGTCTTATCCGAACCCATAAACTCCTCCTTCACCTTTCCCAAGGTTGCTTAGGTGAGTCACAGGCCATAATTCGAGTGAATATCACATCAGACACTCCATTCTGCAGGCAGGCTATGGTCTTGTGCTTTTTGGCTCGCTCCTCACTGTGCTGCCTAATCTGAGCAATGGTGGGATTGGCTCTCAATGGAGGTGGCTCAACATCACTTTCGATCACACTCCATAGATCATGCTCTTGGAGGTAAGTTTTCATCTTGACTACCCAAATGTGGTAGTTCTCTCCAGCAAACACAGGTGGTGGTGGTGGTGTGAAGCTCATGTTTCAGCAACAAACACAACAGATCAACAACAAAGAGGTTTCTTCCTTCTAAAGCTTTGTTTTCATCGAAAAACACCAATAAAAAAGGTCCTCAAATAAGGCAGGCTCTGATTACCACTTGTTGGAACAATGACAGCAACTTAGCATGCACAATGCTTGTAATTTGCATGTGATCATATGTGAAAAACAAAAAGGAAAAGAGAAAACCAGGAACTTGAGCTAAGAGAACTTGAACACATATAAAATAATGGCTAAACTTATAACCATTTCATTGAAATGTAAATATATACATAAAATACAAGAGTTGTTTAGTCAAAGTGACTATTACCTAATGAGTTAACTACTCCTACTAAACATCAACTAATGAAACAAAAATTAAAAGCAAAAGCTAGCTGACATTTCAGCTATTACATCAATATCATATCATAAACTAATCTTACTTACTTAGTTGGACAAGTTATAATGGAACCAAACTAAGTTACATTGAACAAAATCATCAAAATGGAACTGCTTCCATCGATCCAAGCTTGCCTGCATGCTGAACTGCTGCTGGTTCAATGTTGCATTGCAGGCCAAATCTTAACAGAATAGAGGTGTTGAGGTCATTTCAGTAGCAGCTTTAAGGGACTGTGAAGTCAAGCCTAAAGGTTTCTGACTAACTCCTGCACCAAAACCATTTCCATATCATATCAGTTAATTGGATACATTTGCACCCGAGGTGGAATCAATTAGCTTTAACACACCTTCTAAAGGGTGGGAATTTGCATCTGCAATAGCCTTGAAAATGATTACTTTGAAGGAGATTTTAGTGTCATGATTTGTCATCTCTAAGACACAAACATCACCAGGTTGTAAATTATTGTCATTCACAAATGCCTTCCAACCATGACAAATTTTACCATTTGGATTGCCAATGCTTCGTTGATGATACTTAGCCGGCCATGATTTCCCATTTGAAAGACAAAGGTTTACATCAATGCTGGTGAGGGCACTCTCAAAATGTTTCCTGGCAAAATGGTTTGATATATACTGATACACAACACAAATGCATAGTGATTCTTAATTCAATTACAAGGTTAGATACATACAATCAAGTTTGGGGTTGAAAAACTAACCAATGCATGCGTTCGGATATATGATGGTCGTAACACAACAAGAAGAAAAGGATTTTCAGAAGTGAATGCCAGTGCTTTTTCAAGAACTGTTTCACGGGCCTTCAATGGCTGAGTAAACGAGGTTCCACTTTCCCTTTTTGCAGAAAAGTAACCATCAGTGGAAGGTGGTGATCCATGGAAACCTGACTTCTTACCTTCAAAAATAGAAACTTTGAATGAGATTTGTTTGCAATTGATTAGCTCAAAGGCGCAAACATCGCCGACTTGTAAGTTTTTATCTCGTACGAAAGCACCCCATCCATTGCAGAGTCTCACATATGATCGTTGGTTACTTCCGAGAGATGTTGTGTACTTAGCCGCCCAACTTTTCCCATTAGAATCACACAGAACTACATTCCCATTTTGTTTCAAAAATAACCTGGAAAACTCTCTTGGTATTCCCTGCACGAAATAATAATCTAGCTAACACATAACGAACATCACACACCCGAGTTCAAGCAATGTAGAAATCTAACATAGTTTCTCATCTTACCAGGATACAGCTATGTTTGGGATTATGAGATACATAAGTTGGTTGCATTAGAACCAAAAAGAATGGATTTGTGGACTGGAAAGCTCTGGCAACTCTTTGTAAAACCATGAATTTTTCATCAGATGTCACCTTGGAAGCAGTCGTTGATTCCATTTCACCTCTTCCAGTTCCAGCAGAAAACCCTGAAAGCATAGGCTCGGACTTCGTCGTCTTATGTGGCCGAGGACATTGCAATCCTGGTTTCTCTCTTAATCCATGGGAGATTTCATTCATGATGCTTACGGGTTCATCGTCTTCAGATTCTTGTTTAATCTTCACCTCTTGTTTCTGAGTTCCGTTATTGTCATTAACGTCAGGATATTCAATCTCTGTTGCAGTTCGATCAAATATGATGACATGGAAATGGCAATGCCCTTCATATCTGAAAACCAAGAAATGTCCAGGCTCCACTGAGTAATGCTCCGCAAAGTTTTGCCAGCCATCTTGCAGCCACATTTTGCCACCAGATTTTGTGAATTCTATTTCCCAGATTTCACCATTTGGGACCTTAATGAACACCGGGTTTGACAGATGATTCCCATAATCTCTTGCAAATTTGCGAGGAATTTCCTGTTCATGGTGCCAAATGTAATTGAAAGTTGTCAATTTACTCTCATTTATTACATTTGGTTAATTAAATCAATAGCAAGTCAAAGGAATTTTCTTCATTGAACTAAGAAAAATATAGACTTACAAGTTCGCCACTCCGAATAGTATCTTCAAGAACTACCTTAAAGAAATGGCGACAAGCCATTGTTGAACTTGAAGAAATTCGCAGTAAATAGAGGTTTTAAAACGAAAGCAAAACAACTAAAAGACGTAAAGGGTTGATAATAATAACACATTCATAATTTTACTCTCAGAATGGCCAACTATTATAGAAGAGCCAATATGAACTAAAAACTCCACTGTTCCTTGACATTTGACAATGGTGAATACAAAAGAACAGTTCCTTGTCATTAATTCCCACTGCAACACTCAATGAAAACTTTTCACTAGAGGTAGATATCTATCTCTGCTTCCTCTGCCTGGTAAATAACCAAACACATTAAATGACAAATATTCAAGGCCATTTTGACTCTCAAAGACCCAAGTTCCAAGTTATTGTCGTATTCAAAGCGCTCCAACAATCAATGATTTTTTGCTTTAGGGCTTAGTTCCACCAAACGTCTCCCAGTTGTCATGAAAATTGATTACATCTTCAACCCTCTTTGTCAGTAGTTCCTCGGCGTGTTCAATGGTATAGTCTGCATATAAAAAGTAGATATCTTTTTTACAATTTCAGAATAAAGATTGAATTTTTATTATTATTATTATTATTTACTTTTTTCACCCCCTACAACCAAGGAGAAAATTTTTATTTCATACCTTTATTTAACGTATAAGGATCCTATATTGCAGCTGGATAACTACTCTCAAGTCCATTTAAATTCAAGTTAGCATGTAATTTTAAAATTTAAATTCAAAACTATTCTCATATAATTTTGAGAACCATTTTAATAGAAAAAATGACAAATCAAATTTTATCTCTTAATTTTTATTTTTATTTTTGAATCAAAATATGACTGATTTTATTGAAGGCCTGACTAACCAAAAGCTCAACACAAATTAAAAGCCAAAAAGTCAAGCATAAAAAGAAAACAATAAATGTAATTCAGAGATAAAAGACATAAAACATCAATTAGGAGCCTTATCTTCTTGAAACCCCAAATCAGCCATCAATATGTCCACCTCTTCAAACCCAAATGAAAAGTCGGACCTCCCTTGTTCAAACGCAGAAACGATTGGAAAAATCCATTGATTCATCTTCCAAAAGAACAAGGCCAACAACGAAACTTACATCCCTAAACTCCCTCCCATTTGTTCCTTCAACGCGACCATCTGCACCGAAACTGGTAAATCACCGCTCCATCTCCCAAAAAAGCTCGTCCGCCTTCCCTCTAGTGCCAGTGTGTGAGCCACTCCGTTTGCAGACCTCCGAAGATGCAGGTAAGAGATTTCCTCAAAGCACGATCCTAGTCATCTGATATTCTGTGTAATCGGTCTCAGTACCGATCTATCTTCATCTTTCTTTTCAATGCTTTTGATGACTGTCAGTGAATCGCCCTCCACCGCCAGTCGCCTAAAACCCATGGAAATCACGAAAATTAACGCCCTTTCACACGCCCTAGCTTCCGCCACAAAGGGATCTGCAATATGTTCAAAAAGATAAGTTTCTACACCTCTTATGATTCCTGTTGAGTCCCTAGCGATGACTACTGTAGTAGCTATCCTTTCGTCCGATTTGTAAGTCGCGTCAAAGTTAAGCTTGATTATACCTTCATCCGGGGGTCTCCATGACTCCTTCAATTCAGTTCTGATTATTTGTTGGAAAGTCTTTTGAACCATGTTGATTTCTTTTAAATACCCTCGAATAAAACCCAAGGCCTCCTGTAAACTAAAGGGGACACCTTCATGAATAAGTTTGTTTCTTCGATACCATAGGCTCCATAGAGAAATTGCAATACTGCATCTTTGCTGTTCATCTGCCATAATAAAGGTGTGAGCTAATCGTTTCTTACTACACTAGGTCTCCTCTAGAACTGGAACCTGAACATGCAAGTAAGTCCACACTCATTTCAGAACGCCATAAGACCACATCAGATGACTAGAGTCTTCCAGATCGACCCTACACAGAGGACAAGCAGACTCCATAGTTAACATCCGTTTGGCCAGATTGCTAGAGTGGGGAAACAAATTGTTAAACAATCTCCAGACATGAATTTTTATTTTTTTCTAGAATATGCAATGGCCATAATGCTTTGTAAAAATCTTTGTAGTTCTCTTCATTAAAGCATATTGTAGTAGATAAATCATTAGAAGTAACTAGGGCACGGTACCCGCTTTTGACTGAGTAGACCCCTGACCCTTCATGCTTCCAGGCCATCATATCTTCCGTTCGCCTACAAGCAATCGGGATAGAAAGAATTCTCTCAGCAGTATTCTCATCAACAATGATGTGTATCAACTTCCTGTTCCAGGTATTAGAGTCTTCTTCAATCAGTTGACTAACATATGTCCAATTTGGATTAATCTCTTGACCTGAAACTCTATTGTTATCTTTTCTAGGTAGCCAGAGATCATTCCAAATGTTAACACGATCCCTTTCCCAATCCGCCAAAGCATACCGTTCGCAATCAAATCCCGAGTACAATAGATACTTCGCCTGGTAAAAGAGGGGTAAGCACCTATCCTAACCGACATAATATCGGATGACGAAAAATAACGAGCTTTTAAAACTCTAGCTAACAAACACTTGGGCTGAACTAACATGCGCCAGACTTGCTTAGCTAAAAGAGCCTTATTAAACAAGAATAAATTTTTAAAACCCATCCCACTATAAGACTTTGGCCGACAAAGCGTAGCAAGTCCAATGAATACCTTTTGCCATCTTGTTATTCACCCACCAGAATTTATTCATGATATTTTCCAACTTTCGACATAACGTTTTTGGAAAAAGAAAACATTGCATGGCATAAAGAGGTGTAGCTTGCAAGATGGATTTAATGAATACCTCTTTGCCCCCATTGAAAGAAAACGGAGCCTCCAGTCTGCAACTCGCTTTCTAAATCGATCAATAAAGTCCGCAAAAGCCCATGTTTTTCTTCGCCCCACCATCATCGGTAGCCCCAAGTACTTCTCAGGATTAGATGCCATTCGAACTCCCAAAAAATTTGTGATTTCCTCCCTCAGTCCTTCATTGACATTGGCCCCAAAACAAACTAACGATTTGTCATAATTCACCTTTTGCCCTGCACACATCTCGTACTCTTGAATGATGTCTCTAACGATAGCAGCCCCCTCTCATGTAGCATCACCAAAAAGAATGCAATTATATGCAAAAAACAAATGATTAAGCGTAATTTTTCCTTGCCAATAGGAGCACCTCTCATACACCCTCTCTGCTTTGCATCTTCTAGAAGAGTGCAAAATCCTTCAGCACAAATAAGGAAAAGGAAGGGACTTAGGGGATCTCCTTGTCTCAAACCTCACGAAGGCGAAAAACTTTTACTATCCTCACCATTAAGACAAACATAATAAACAAAAGAACTGACACACCTCATAATAAGCACTATCCAATCAACATGGAACCTCAAAGCCTTCATCATTCCTGCTAGAAAATCCCATTCAACTCAATCATACGCCTTACTCATGTCCAATTTAATAGTAAAGTGCCCTTTCTTTCCACTCTTTTTCCTCTTTAGAGAATGTAGAACCTCATAAGCAATCAGAACATTATCTGAAATGAGTCTCCCTGGTAAAAAAGCCCCTTGAGCTTCATTAATACATTCTCCCAAAATGTTACTCATTCGATTAACCAGCACCTTTGCAATAATTTTATAAACAACATTACAAAGGCTGATGGGTTTAAATTGAGACATCGATTTCGGCTTATCTACCTTTGAAATTAGCAAAATTCTTGTTTTGTTGATATCATCAATTTCCATTTGTCCATTCAGTACATCAAGGCAATATCTCGATACCTCTGGGCCCACAATGTGCCAATAGCGTTGGAAAAAATTATCGAAAAGTCGTCAACTCCTGGTGCTTTTAACGGCGACATTAATTTGATAGCATTCCAAACATCCTCCTCTGTAAAATGTTGTAATAAATAGTCATTCATGTTATCAGTAATCTTTTTTTCACTAGACTAAGGAGATGCTCGTCCAAACCCATCTCAAAAGCAGTAAATAAGTCAACAAAATAATTCGAGGCGACTTTTAGCATCTTCTCAGGTTCTGAATGTCGAACACCATTATCATCCACCAACTCAGAAATTCTTCCGTGAGAATGACGTTGTCCAGCCATCTTATGAAAATAATTCGTGTTGCGATCCCCATTTTTAATCCAGTTAACACGGGCTCTTTGTTCCCAGAATAATTCCTCCTTGTCTGCTTCCAAATTGAGATCTAGCTAAACCTCCACAATCTCTGCTAAAACGTCATCTGAAACATCTTGAGAATAAATACCATCCAACCTCTATTCAAGCTGAGCCCGATTTCTTCACTCTTCTCTACTTCTGAGCCTGTTCCATTTTAACAAATTATTACCCATAATCTCTAATTTATTTGGAACGCTATCATAAGAATCTTCCCACCATCTGCGAATCGTTCCCTCAAAAGAACTGTCCAAACACCATTTAGCCTCAAAACGAAATTTCCTTCCTTTATACTGCATATCCATTCGACTCCCACCCATAGTGTCTAGAAGAATAGGACAATGGTCTGAAAAGGAATGTGTCAAATGTTCGATTTGGTAGTTTGGAAAGAACTCAATCCAATTAGGATTCGCTACTCCGCGGTCCAATCTCTCCCTAATATTAGTGTCCTTGAATCGGCCTCTTTCACTTGTGAACCAACGCCTTATGAAACCAAGGTCGATAAGATTGCATTCCTCCAATACCACGCGAAAATCCATCATTTGTCTTTCAGATCGAAGGCGTCCCCCCTCTTTTTAAATGAACTTGTGATCTCGTTAAAGTCTCTCACAACAACCCATGGAACATTAAGGCCGCCACTAAGTTGTCTGAGAAGATTCCAAAACCCTTTCCTTTTCTGTTCAATCGGGTTCCCATAGAATCCCATTAACCTCCATGGTGTATTTCAATCACTATCCTGAATCACCACATCAATATGAAATAAAGAGAATCTTTTAAGCCTCTAGATCCCATGGCACCAATATCAATACAATTTTCATACCCACACTTTAATCTAATCATCCATTTTCTTCGCGCTTAATTTTGTCTCCATAAGAAACAAAATTCGGGGATTGATGGCTCGTAACTTATTTCTGAGCTTTTTAACGGTTCATGGTCTCCCCAAACCACGAACGTTCCAGCTTAATATTTTCATTGTTCCCGGCTACTTTGAGCACCAGAGCTAGCCGATAAGATTAACGACCCAATCTCCTCTTTTGGGCCCAATGTAATGGATGATCTATCCACACGCCTCTGTTGTTTCTTGCCCTCCAATAACTCCACTGGAATATTTTCCTCTTCCAAGCCCAACTCCATAGGCCCAAATTCTGCACCCACACTTCCCATATCATCCTTCCGCCATTTACTACCGTGATTCTGCTCATTAGAAGAAATTTGGTAAGTAAATCCTTTTTACGTCAAATTAGGAATAGAAATCCAATTACCATGATTCCCACCCATATTTGCCCTAGAATCTTCCCCGACATTTATTACAACATTATGATTGATTGTTTCCAAGTTTACTCCTTCTCGTCTTGTGCCATCCGCCTCCCTTAACCACTTACTCTCCACCATACGCGGCCTTCGAGGCTCCGCTTGCAATGAAATATCCCAACCGAAAGTGATTTGAGAAGAATCAATTCTTAGTCGGTATGGGCAAAAACTTTCACCATGACCCAACTTACCACAAATGAAGCAAAACAAACTAAGTTTTCAATATTTGAACCTTGCATAAATAGTCATAGAGGGACCAATTTGTACCTTCTTTTTACGTTTTAACGGCGCCGAAATATCCAGACAAACACGAATACGCATAAAATTCTTGAATCCCACAGATAAATTGGATGTATCATAAGCAATGAATTTGCCACAAAAATTACCGAATTGTTTCGCCATATTTTCAGTCATCAACCCAGGGGGTAATTCGTGAACTTGCACCCAAAATTCAGTTTGGTTCAATTGCAACGTTAAAGGATTCCCTCCTAACGGAATTCTTTGCAAAATAAGTAAATGGTTATTGAAAAACCATGGTGTGCCATCAAGAACCCTCCTCAGATCCACCTCATGAAAAAATTGAAAAAGGTACCTTTTATCCCCCTAGATCTGTTATACAAATCCCACCAATGGGATGCCAGAGATCAGCCATAGTGTTTCTCAACGAGGGAAAGTGAACGACACTATCCGTTAAGCATCGTCCCACTAAGGAGCATTGATATGACCTTACCACCACTTCTGCTTCCTCTTGAATAGCCTCCTCCTCATCATCTAGTATACTCAAGTTCGCCAGGTCGTTTTCCATATGTGTTGTCAAAAGAAGGAAAAAGAATGAAGAGAAGATTGAGAAGAAATTTAGAAAAAGAAGAAGAAAAAGAAAACTTTAGAAAAAGACATGCCAAGCGGCAGACAGAGAAACCGTGCCAAGCGGCAGACTAACCCCGAATCCTTATTTTTCTCTCTTAATTTTTAATTCAACTAAAAAGACTAAAAATCAAAAACATGGAATCACAGATTTATTATCTTTGTATACAAATCAGCTCCCATATTCTTATTGTAACCAAGCAATATCTATACTCGTCACTTAAATAGAGATAGGAAAATATATAGATAGATATGTTCAGGGCAAAGTGTCATTTCTGTTGACACTGTTTGGCCACAAATCCAGGGTTAAATGATAGGACTTTGGCAATGAATTTATTATGATTCTGATTTGGTTTATTGTATTTATAGATTTGGAATCTGCTTTTCCTCCTCGTCGCTTTACGTAACTGGTGGTTCAACGTGTATTTATAGATTTGGAATTTGCAATTGACCCCAAGTCAGTTGGGATGATTACGATCTACTCCCCACTCTCCTATACTAACTTCATCACCTTCCAAAACTTGAGTTCTCATCATCTATACATCAAAGTACTATGAGAGAAATTAAAGCCTATCAAAACAACCCTTCTAAATAAACTAAAATTAAGCGAATGCAGTACTAACTAATAAAACTCAAACATCAAAAAGTATTTTCTACTTAAAACAAGCTCGTAAATTTGACTAATATTACATTTAAACACTTATTAACTACATAGTAATTTTAGGGTTAAGAGTCGGTTTAGATTAAAAAAACGAAAATAGATTTCATAAACTCAAAGCATGTTTCAACTCCAAAATTCCACTAGGTGCTACCGCACTCGGACTTTCCCTCATTTGTACGTATAGTTTTTTACTTTTTTCATTCGATCACATCGCTTTCTTGCATCCATAAATCTCTAATTAAACATCTCTTATTTTTCACAAGACCACACAAGTAATTATTAAAAATAAAAACTAAATAATTTAAAATAGAAATTATGTACTGATGAATGACAAGAAAAGGTAAAACTAGCTAAAATGTTGAGAAATAATGCAAATTTACTTTAAAAAAAGAAGAAGAAGCTAAATGCAAGTTAAAAAAGGTTTAAAATATGATTATGATAAGCACTTATCAACGTTGTTGACCGAAAAGTATGGAGGTGCATTGCTTTGCACAAGTGCTGATGATGGTAGCGGTCACATTGTTGGCGTGGTTGATTCAAAGAATGATAAATCTTGGATTTGGTTTCTAGAGTACATTCTTGAGAAGGAGCTATATGCTTTGTTTCAAATCATCATGGTAGCATAAGGTGAGTTATTTCTTAAAGTGTATAATATGGTGCATCATAGAATAGCAAAATTTATCAATACTACGAGCATATACTTCATGAGTTCAATACTTAGCTTGACGCAATAAAAAGCACGAACAACAGAGCTTGAGAATACCTAACAAAGGACCACGATGTGGAGAGGTGGTACAAGACACATTTCTTAGAAACATCTGTTGTTTATTATAAGATCCGTAAACACTTTTTTTAATATATGATGTAGTAATAAATTAATTCAATTGGTAATAGGGTATTTTTTATTTATTTATTTTGAAATGATTTTTATTTTTTTTATAAGAGCTTTTACTCATTTCTTAAATTTCAATTTTAAATTTGTACTAATTATTTTTATTTTATGCCTAACTATTGTAATGCGTATGTGGTGATCATAGGTCGAGCCGGGTTCAAGTTGACCCTCAACATAATTTTAGGCCCATTTTTAGGCCTAGGCCCGACTCAAAAATGGGCCTAAAATTTTGCCCAAGTTCGGCCCGAATAAAAAGCTAAAACTCGAGCTTCGCTCGGCCAGCCCATATTAAAATTTTTATTTTTATTATTTTTATATAAAAACAAGTTTAAAAATACAATACATCAAATACACTAAAAATATTAAAATAAATGCTTTTCAACAAATTATAAATAATTGTTTTAAAAATTAATATTTATGATTAAATAACACTAAGATAAGTGCAATTTAGCAAAAAAATGCCTCGAAATAGTAGTAAAATTAACAATAAAACAATAGTTATATAATATCCAAATAATAACAACAAAATAGTAACAATATAATAGCGAAATGACAACAAAATAGTGGCAAAACATCACCAAAACAGTGAAAACAGAAGAAATTCTCTTCTTCTTCTTCTTTTTTTTTTTTTTTTGTAAATTCAAGTCGGGTCAGGCTTGAGCCAAAAAAGCTTACTCGAGGCCCGATCTATTTAGAAAATGGGTCTCTTTTTTTTCAAGTCTTTTTTTAGCATATATTTTTACTCAAACCTTTGCACTTTTCAAGTGAGCCTTCAAGTCGAATTAGATGGCCCAACTTATGATTAGGTCTATGTGTATGTAATAAATAATTTTTTTTTCACATGTTATTACACTAGAATCCAAGGCATGGCAACTAATATTACTGCAGTTTTGAGCAATGATTTTAGAGTTGAAAGGCACGAACATATATAATAATTCAATATGGGGTAAATTACAAAATAGTCCAATGTGTTTGTTTAAGCTTATGCTTTGATTTTTAACTTTCATTTGTTACATATAGTTAAGGATGTCATCAATTTAAAATTGTTAAATGCTTACATGGACACCATATTTTTATTTTTAAGATTTTTATTGTGGATCCTACCACTTATATCTTTATTTATTTTTTATATTTATTTTTCCATTTTTTCATTTTCTTTCTCACTTTTGTACACTTTTGGCTTTTTTTTCCAAAATAATACTAAAAACAAATTATTTATCGGAATAATATGAATTTTTTTACGAAAATAATATGAAAGATGAAATTTCAACCCCAAATCGATATAAAGATTGATGATTTGGGGTTGAAACTAAAGCAACAGTGATATCAGAATTAGATATGCACCTCGTTTCCTCAAATCGATAACCGCCATGTCGATTTGGTGTTTCTCATGATTTATCGTGTCGGACCAGAGACCGCAGAGATTCCTTGATTCGACATGACTGAAGCTCAGGGATTCCCGAACCTATCATACACTAGGGTGTTTAAAAACCCCAATTTTTTGAGAACAATTTTCATTGGTTTGAAAAAAAGATTGAGATTTGTTGAAAAACAACTGGGAGTTAAGTGAAGGAAAAAAATAGGGAGTTGATAGAATTATTTAATTATTTAGAAGATAGTTTTTCTTAGAGAAGCAATGTTAATATTTTGAGGTATCGAAAACAACCACTACACCAAATCAGAATTTTAGCGGCGTTTTTAGTGGCGTTTTAAAGAAAAACGCCGTAAATATTACACAATAGTGGCGTTTGAAGGAAAACGCCGCAAAAAATGAGTAATAGCGGCGTTTATTTCTAAAACGCCGCTAAAAAGGATAAATAGCGGCGTTTTTTTTGCAAACGCCGCTAAAGGTGGAACATTAGCAGCGCTTTTGAAAAAACGCCACTAATGCTCCGATCTTTAGCGGCGCTTTTGAGAAAATGCCACTAATGCTCCGACCTTTAGCGGCGCTTTTGAGAAAACGCAGCTAATGCTCCGACCTTTAGCGGCGCCTTTGAAAAAACGGCGCTAATGCTCCGACCTTTAGCGGCGCTTTTGAAAAAACGCGCTAATGCGCCGACCTTTGGCGGCGCTTTTGAAAAAATGCCGCTAATGCGCTGACCTTTAGCGGCGCTTTTAAAAAAAGGCCGCTAATGAGCCGACCTTTAGCGGCGCTTTTGAAAAAACGACGCTAATGCTCCGACCTTTAGCGGCTTTTTTGGAAAAACGCCGCTAAAAGTTTTTCATATGTTTTTCTTATTCCTGCTTTGAATTATATTTTATTTTGATAGATTCACTTATAAGCAATGAGAAAGTTTCATTTTAGTTACTTAATTATGAAAAGTTACAAATTGCTAACTAAACAATTTAAAAGTTTTCATTTAAGCTATTAAAATTGATTTACGGTTTAATGTTTAGTATGTTATTTTCATGGTTTAGGGTTTGTTATTTTGATGTATGGGTTTAGCATTTTAAAGTTTGTTGTTTGGGTTTATTGTATAGTGTTTAATATCTTAGTGTTTACCGGTATTAAGGTTTAAGTGTTAGTGGTCAGGGGTTAAAATTTAGGGTTAGGGGTTTAGAGGGAAATGGTTAATGGGTTAGGGTTTTTAGTTTAGGGTTTATGGTTTATGGTTTATGATTTTAGGGTTAGGGGTTTGGGGGAAAATGGTTAATGTGTTAGGTTTTTGAGTTTAGGGTTTATGGTTTAAGTTTAGGATTTTATGGTTTAAGGTTTAGGGTGTTAGCTATATGACCCAAAATCCCGAAACTAAAATCCCCTATGAGGGATTTATGGTTAATTTGTTAGCTATTAAAATATATGTTTTGTACTACACTAACATTGGCCACATGAATTCCCAAAAAGTTGGTCTCGGATTATGGTTTAAGGTTTGCATTTTAGAGTTTAGGATTCGAGTTTTATGGTCTAAGATTTATAGTTTGGGGTTTTGAGTTTGAGGTTTAGGTTTTGGTGTTTGTGGTTTAGGGTATAATATTTAGGGTCTAGGGTTTATGATTTAGGGATTAATCATGGATTTTTTAGAATATAAATCAAAATAAGATAAATGTAAATTATTATTTTAAAAATATATATATCAAAATGGGTTAAATCCCAAAGCATACATGAACAATGGTTTAGTGTGCAATTGTATACATGAACTTTAATTTGATCCAGATCTTTTAAAATATTAACACAATTATTGATATAATTAACATCATTTTTTGTTTATATATTGCATACATAAAATTTATAATTATTCAATATAAAAATATATTGATGTATTTATATTTTAAAATAATGTGTATGATTAAATCAAAATTAAAGTTTCAACTATACATTTAAACCACAATTAGAATTTCTCATATACAATTACACATTAAACCAAAATTCATATATAATTACGAGATGTAGGTGTATACTTATAATTAAATGCCATTTATATAAAAATCTAAACAACTAATGCAGACTATACTTAAAAGAATAATGTTGATGTAAAAAGAAAGAAAAAAGAAATTAAGTAAAAAAGTTGCTAATGGTAATTAAATTTTAAAATTTAATAATAAAAATTAAAACTTAAATATTTAATATTTAATATTTTTAAAAAGTTCAATACTCAAAATATAATAAAATAAAATTAAAAAAATGGTAATCTCAACACAAAAATTTTGAAAAAACATAAAAAATATAGGTTAAAAATAGAAAAAAAATTAAAATTGCATAATAGTGGTTTTTTGTAAAAAAGGCCACAAAATGGACCTATAGTGGCGTTTTATTAAAAGCATACAAAATTCATACATAAAAGCGGTGCTTTTTTTCACCTAAAAACTTTAAATTCCTTAAGTCCCAAAATTCACAAGTCGATTTTTTCCCTATAACCCGATTTTTCTTCCCCAAACTCTAAGTCTAAAACACGAAGCGGCGTTCTTGTTGAAACCAGAGGCGGCGTTCTTCTTGAAACCAGAGCGGCGTTAAGTGGTGGCGAGAGATCGTAAGTTTCCCCTTTTTATCCCCTTATTAGCTTTATGCGGTTCTAGGGTTTTCTAGGTCCTTTCTATCTCTCTCTCTCAATTTTCTTCACTTTTCTTTATCCTCACTCATTCCCTTAACTCTTGCCATCATCTTAGGACAATCCCCAAAGCTCAAAATACCTCAAAGCATCAATCACTCATTCATCTCTCCCTTCTTATCACAGTGTTTTTTTTTTTTACATTCAACATATGTTTATGTTCTTCGAAGTTTGAAACTTGAAACCAAAACTAGGTTTTTGTTTTCTTTGTTAAAGATAAATATTCTTGTTCCTTTTGTTAATCTAGCGATGTTGTTATACATGAAGTTTTATTTTTCTTGCTAGAAAAGGTTGAAATATTTATGACAGTCTTTTAAGGTTTCTTTTCTTTGGATTTAATTTCCTTGGTGATTCCAATAATGGATATGGCGAGTAGATAAAATTCAGATCATGTAATCAATGCTTTTTATTTGATTTTTCTCATAGCACGAAATTTAATGTCGGTGTCTCACCGATATCTTATAAATTTACAATCTTTTTTCCTAAAATGGACTTCAAGACAAATCTTTGTCCGGTTGTTGGGGATGTAATACATTGAATTCGTAATTAATTCTACTTTTGATTCAATATAGGGTGGTAGATTATGGAGATATATAGTATATTGAGTGTTCATTGCAATTAGTCTAGGTTCTTAAAATAATTAGTTTTAGCATATTTACAGGTATTTTGCCATGGTGCCATGGTGTTATACTTATGATCCACCATTAATCATCTGCTATGACATGTTTTGAATTTTTAGATTTTTGAGTGGTAAGGATTAAATTCGTTAATATTGACTGAGAGAGTCTAAATGGTCAAATTAAAATGGTGAAGGGAGTGAATTCCTACTTCAACCTATATATTTACATTAGATTGGTGTTCTTATATATATATATATTTTATCATGTTGGATATAATCTCTTGATGTGCAACATGACACCATGGAATTACAAGCAATGGGACGAAAATTCTCATATTTTCTTTTTAGCCTTATGTTTATATCAATCTTTTTTGCTCATTAAAACGTTTAACTAAACATCTTTTACTACGATCAAAGAAAATTACACTGCGGCATGCAGCATATAAGTATCTACGAGGAAGATATTAGATGTAGTGCGACTATAGGAAGGAAGCAGAGGATCATCTTTCAAAAGCGATTAGCGAGGCAGAGTGTTCTCGTGTTTTTATGGCTTGCTATAATGCTTGGGCTCGAACAAGGCTTATGCTTTTTATCTAATATTTTTTCTTCTCCGAGTTAAATGAATCCATCTCTTGGAGATGCTTGCCTTTGTTTGGGTAACGCATTTGGAAGAAGGGAGATTTGACTTTAGCAAAGAACTGCTTTAATCTTGCACTAAGCAAGGTTAGAATCCACATTGGAGTTTTTACTTTTTAAGTGTGTGTTTTTAGTTATTATGCTTTCTTTATAGTTCATATCAATTAATTGTATGTATTTATTCGTATTATACAGGGCCGAATAAGAAGATACTTCGCCAATTATCAATCTGGAAAGAAGAATGACTCAAGGTAAGGAATTTTATTCCTTTTTTTTTCTTCTCAATCACTTTCGGTTATTCTCTTGTGCATTGTTTCGGATACCTATGGAGTTCTAAGCCAACTTATCTGCTTTTTGAACTTAAAATCAGCCTTACGGGATTAGCAAGAGTCAATCACCATTTTTAAAGTGTTGTTGGAATGCTTAGCTAGTGGGTTGTGGAAGTTGAGAATCGATCCTGAGAAATCGGGCAAAACACATAGCGTAATTTCTTTCAAAATGAGTTTATGTTTCTTGAGAAATTAATCACAAATGTATTAAAGAATTTATTTTGATTTATATGGAACCAACTTGTTTGAGCTGATGAACAAATTGACATGCTTGATATTGGTATAAGCCAACGGGTTTCTTGATCTTCTGTATGTCTTAGCTGTTTTTGATTCCTTATCCATGTCTAAAAGACGTCACTTCCTTAAGGCGGGTAACTTGTCACCGCACATTTGGCAATTTCTATTGGATCCTTGCTTTACTACTAAACCCATAAAATGCTGGATTTCAATGGAAGCAGTTATTATTCTACTTTGACCGAGGCGCCTACATTTTCTTTTGTTAATGGCAGTTTAAAATAAGATGCCTATGAAATTGTTGATGCTTTTAGGTCATGATATATCCTCATTTTTAGTGCTTGGTTTACATCATTTAATTACATTAGTTTTTTTTATTGGCATTTTCTGTGTTTTATAAATTTTATTTTAATATTTTTGTTTGGGTGTTAATTACCTTATCATCATTGCTTGCAGGTGTAATTTTATCCCTGACAATGTTATAGACAAAGTTCTGTTATTGACTCATAGAAGGGAAAAATACTTAGTATTTGCTGTAGTTCGATTTGTTTGCACCATTCTTACTCATCATGTAAGTTAATTCACTCGTACTTTTTCTATTTATACCGTTTTATTTTTCATTTATTTTATTATTTTCGATTTTATGGAGTTTCTTTTTTATTCTTCTTGTAGCTTCTCAAAAGTTTTGGGCGTCCTTTGCTCAGCACAACAGTACTTGCTGGAATCAAACTCTACCATCCAATTTACAATTTGCAAGCATGTATATTTAATTTGCTAAATTTCTAAAAGATATATATGTTGTTTGTTCTATTGCTGTCCAAAAAAAAAAAGATTCAAAGTATATAAACTGGAAACCTAACGGGTAGCCTTATATCTCATTGTAAGATATAACAGATCCTCCCTAGGTGTAACAATGCCACGTATCATGAATCTTAAAGAATTTCTGTCTAAATTGTTGTTTATTATTGCTGTTTATTATTAATAATGTTTGAACAACCTCCAAATTGCAATCTAATCATGCCACTTAGATTTTTTACAAGCTCCTATGTATTATTTTTTAAAATTTAAGGTACGGTACGATATAAAAACTAATATAAACAAAATATAAAAGTTAATTGTTAAAATATGCTATAAATTTTTTATAATTTAAATTTAATTCTTATACTTTTTTTGTTAAATTTATTGTTGTTAAATTTAAAATGTAAAAATTACATTTCGATTAACTTTAATTTAACAAAAATAATAATGATAATAATAATGAGACCTAAATTTTAAAATTTGTAAAATAAAATGACTAAAATCATGCATATAAGATGATATAAAATGATAATACAAAGTTGAATTTTGCAAGTTAAGATAAGAGATTAACATAAATTTTATATTTCAATAAATATTTTAACATAAATTTCATATTTTAATAAATATTTGCAAGTTAAGAAGAGATTAACATATTTTAATACAAACTGTCACTACATATATTATATATTATATTAAAGAATTTTATTTTTTTACTTTATCTTCCTAATAATAACCTATGGTGTAATGATTTAATTAATCTCCTCACAAAAGTAGTGGGCTAATAATAGCGAGACTTTTCAATAAAATGAATTTAATTGTATTTATTTTTAATAAATATTTTATAACATAAAAAACAATTTTTTAAGAATACTTACATTTATATGGCTTTTGGTTTATTACTAATTACTAATTACTAATTTTTATATTAATAATGTTTGATTTTAATATTTAATATTTTAATGTTTTCCAAAATGGTAATAACATTTTATTATCAATATAATAATCATATTGATCATTATTTAAATATGTTTTATTATAAAAATAAATTATTTTTTAAAAGAAGTAATTTAAAAACTTTTAAATTTAATAAGTTATAAATATTTTGTTATCAATATAATAATATAGATCATTATTTAAATATGTTTTAATATAGAAAATAATTTTTTTAAAAGAAGTAAGTTAAAACTTTTAAATTTAACAACATCATAGCAAATTTCAATTATAAAAAAAACATATAATAACATTTTTCAAATACCTCAAACGAAAAACTAAAACCAATTAATATTTTAAAAAACTACAATGTAATGCATGCCATATATGTTCACACCTCAACTGATTCTCAATTTGAAATTTTAATTTAATTTACATAATACATAATAAATAACTTACATAAAATTATTTAACTTACATAATACATAACTTACATAGCTTTCATCAAATTATTTAACTTACATAATACATAACTTACATAATACTTGTATAAAGAAAAAGATTCAAAGTATATAGGCTAAAACTCTGACGGGTTGCCTTATATCTCATTGTTAGATATAATGGATCCTCCTAGGTGTAACAATGTCACATATGATGAATCTTAAAGAATATATAACTTACTTAATTTTAAGATCAAATTTCATAACTTACATAAGTTTAAGATCAAATTTCATAACTTACATAATTTTAAGATCAAGCTTCATAACTTACATAATTTACATAACTTACATAGTATTCAGTTATATATGATCATATCATTACTTACATAAATTATAAATTAACAATTTAGCCGTGTAATTTATTGTCAACTTTAGACTTCAACAACTACTGAAATGGATAAGACTTGGATGAAATTGTCAAGGGTAAGCAACGGCTATCGAAATGGAGTAGAAACTTTTCTGAATTTTGCATTTCAAAATGCAATCCAAGAGAATATGATTCTTTGCCCGTGTAAGAAGTGTTGCAATATCAATTGGCATTACCGTGAAGTTGTCTACAAACATCTAGTTGTTGATGGCTTTGTCCGGGGGTACAAAAAATGGATTTTTCATGGAGAGTGTACATCTAGTGAAACATCTTCATCGATGAATCAGGTTATCCTCAGTGCTTACAATCGTAATGTTAGAGATGATAACATGGAAGGCATGTTATGGGATGCTTTTAATATGCACAGTGATGGTTTCGGGTCATTTCCACCTGACTTAGGTGCAACCGATGATTATAATTTTGGTGGAAATACTTTCACTGAAGGGGGAAGAAGTGTACTTAATGAACAACCAAATGAAGAAGCGGCGAGGTTCTACACATTACTTGGTGAAATGAATGAAGAACTGTATGAGGGATCAAAATTTTCCAAACTGTCTTTCTGTATTTGTCTTTTTCACTTGAAATGTTTGGGAGGGTGGACCGAAAACTCGTTGACAATGCTGTTAGAGTTTTTGCAAGAAATGTTCTCGTTTGCAAAAATCCCTCAATCTTCCAAAGACATGATGAAATTGATAAAGGATTTGGGCCTTGGCTACAACAAAATTCATAGTTGCCCAAATGACTGCATGTTGTATTGGGGCGAACGGATAAACCAATAGTGCTGATCATGTATGCGGTCAATCCCGTCGGATTGATAGAAATACATAGGATGGTAACGAGGATGAACACGATACATAGTCAAGGAACGAGGCAGTTAAGATTTTATGGTATTTTCTGCTAATACCAAGGCTTCAACGGGTTTTCATATCGTCGAAGACAGTCGAGTCAATGGCGTGGCACCGTGATGGAGACGAACCGATGATGGATGTTAAGGCATCCTGCAAATTCTTTAGCTTGGAAATCATTTGACTCAAAATTTCCAGCTTTGCAAGCGATCCTCGGAGTGTGAGGCTGGGGCTAGCAGCTAATGGATTTAACCCTTACAAAATCATGAGCACTGCGTAAGTACTTGGCCGGTGGTGCTTGTTCCTTATAATTTACCTCCGTGGGTTTGAATGAAACAATCATCCTTTATCTTGTCTATGATTATCCCTGGAGAGAAAGGGCCTGGGAATGATATTGACATATATTTGCAGCCACTTATTGAAGAGTTAAAACAATTATGGGCTCGTGTTGAGACATACGATGTTCTGAGAAAGGAGAACTTCAATTTATGTGCGGCTTTGATGTGGACTATTAATGACTTCCCGGCGTACGCCAATTTTTCTGGTTGGAGTACCAAGGGACTTTATGTTTGTCCTTGTTGTGCTGTGCAGACATGTTCACAATGGTTATATAATGGGAAGAAGTTCTCTTACATTGGGCATCGTCGATGGTTACGAGAAAATCATAGATTTAGATTTCAGAGTACTCAGTTTGACGGTACTGAATAGTTCGGAGAAGCTCCTTCGCAGACCGGTGGATCCGAAATATTGTTCATGTTGAAAGATATGAATTTCATTTATGGGAAGATGAATCAACCGGCCATGTAACACCCCAAACCCGACCCATGAGTCCTGACTGGATCTGGTATGTCACGGAGTAAAATAATTTGAAACCTTTTGAGTGTCTGGTGGAAACTTGTTAAAATTTGGCTAAGGCATTAAAACGGTGTTTGAAAACTCAGTTGGGCTTTTTATAAATATAGTTGGGTTGATATATCCTTTTGAAACCATTTGATCATTTAAAATTTAAGGAACTCTCAAAACCATGATTGACTTGGTGAATTTTGTTACCCGATGGTAACATCTTTAAAAACTCGTGGTAGTTACTTAGTTGGAAAAGTTACTTTTAACCGGTTTACATATCATTTGTAAATTCATTTGTAGCATAACATAAGTAAAATAAAATAACATCCAAATAATAAATAGCGGCCTTATTACAATCCCAAAATAAAATGACTTAGAAAATAAAATAAATAAACTTAAAGATAGTAAATTAAATCCAACGATAAGCATGGCCACCTCGAGTCCTCTCCGGCTCCATCTCCGCGATCTACTCATCTGCAAAATGGTAATGGAAGGGGGTGAGTCACCAAGACTCAGTGTGTAAATCCCCCACCCAGAAAATACAACTCATACACAATTTATTAATAAACATGCACATGCAACCCAACTAACCATCCATATTCCTTTTCTACCCCGTGTGGTCAAAACCACTGGTGGTCAAAACCACTGGTGACTAGTGTCACAAAATAAATGATGGGGCCAACCCATCATGTGGTCAAAACCACTAATGACCATAGGTCACAATTTATCAAGTGTGGTCAAAACCACTGGTGGTACCAAACCACTGGGACTTAGTCGTAATTTATCAATCGATGTGGTCAAAACCACTGATGACCATAGGTCACAAATAATCTGATGGGGCCAACCCATCTTGTCGTCAAAACCACTGGCGACAGTCCATAAAATCATCCCCATCCTCTCATCATTCCCACCATCATCATGCTTACACAACAATATCATAATCCCATATATATCATGTATTATGTACAACATATCATTTAACAAAGATATGATGGCAACTCACCATATATCATAGATCACAAGTTAGGGACTTACCTAAAACCATGATTATGCCACAAGCTAATCACAACCAAAAAGATTAAAAGGCAAACAATAAAGTCATGTAAATTAATAAAGTGTGTAGTGAGTTTTTACACACCTATTTACTAGCAAATCCCGAATATACGAGTGAAAACCCGAGATGTTGGTTCGTCCTACAATCGGCCAACACATGATTAGGGGCTTTGGCCTATTCGGCCAAACTAAAAGAATTACTAAAGGCTCTTGCGGCACTTACCTTAAACGGATTTGATTTCCAAACAAATCCCGAAGCCTTAATTAGCCCCTAAATCCATGGCACACATTAGTTTCGGCATTTAAACATAAACTTTTTAACGAATGGCCCTTGGTCGAATGTAACTTATTCACTTACCAAACTCACCGAAATCCCGAATTTGCTGCTTGTGCCTTGAAAAATCGAGATCCTACACACCATATGTCGGATTTGACTTAGTACAGAAATCCTTATTCAAAGCCCTTGGCCGAATATTATATAAGCTTTACCTTGAAGAAATCAAACCCCGATAGACTCCTTGAATTCGGCAATAACCCTCCCTACAATCGGTTTAGACACATTGTTATGAAACATAGGCCATTCGGCCATAACCACAAATCCTGAACCAACAAAACAAAAAAACATTCGACTAGGTCCATTTACCTCTTTTAACCGATTGAAGAAGCAATCCAAAAAGAATCTTGTGCCTACTTGCTATTCGGCCAAAGTGGCTTCAATGGAGGAGAAGAGATTTCGACAAAAGGAGTGGGGTGGATTCAGCTAGATAGCAAGAAGAAAATAATAAAAACAATGAGAGGGTTTTGAAGAATTTTGGCACTTGTGATCTAGAGAGGATTCGGCCAAGCAACCAAGAGGGAAAAGAAAGAAAACTTTGAAGAATCTCGGCACCCCTTGCTTTATCAAAACCGAAAGTGGATGGCCTTAATGAGTCCTTCATTCGGCCAACTCCCCTCCCCTTTGGTGATAATTTCAGCTTTTAATTATCAAAGATAATGCATGATTTATCTTACATTTAATCTCCTAATCACCTCTTCAACAAATATAATGAAAATAAACTACTAATACTTACCCTCCAGCCGAAAATAAGCAAAAAAATTAAGCTTATTCTTATCACCTTAAGAGTCCCACATGCAGCCATCACTCTCCCCCTCCCTAACGCCAACTTGCATAAAATAAAATAAAATCAGTTGCTGCTACTTTGGTTCGAACCTAGAACCTCACTACCGCAGCCCCCCTTACACGCCTCATGCCATGTTACCCAATCGACTTTCATGTCATGAACCCTCTCCACTTATTTATAAAGCCTTCCTAGGCCGATCCCTCCTTAATGCAAAAGAAAATAAACCTCCTAGAGATACTTGGCAGCTCGAACCCAAGCTCCTCGCTCATCGCCACTTCCAACCTCTTAGTGGCGCCCAAGCCACTCCACCACCTTGACTTTCATGTCCAATTCCAACACCAAAAATCTTTTAAGGCCTTCCAACTTGCCCCTTTCTTTAACGCCCCAAAAAGCCCAAAAAAATAAAACTCCCCCTTGTAACTCCCACGACTCGAACCTCTTCCCTTGAAATACCCTAAACGCCACCTTCTTAGCACCTAAGTGGTGCATGTAAGCCACTTAGCCAAGCTATTTCTTGTGTCAAACTTCCTTCCAAAATTTTCCTTAACCCTTATCTCTCCTAGCTCCCTTCTTTTAGCACTTGAAAAGAAATTTTTAGTTCGAAGTCAGGCCTAACTCGGGGTTATTTCTAGACCCTAAAACATGTCAAATGATCATAGCATTTAATTCTTCAAGTACACACATGGAAAAATAATTAAATTTTAGACAACCCCTAATTCAGGATGTTACAGTTCCACCCCCCTTAAAAAGAATTTCGGCTTCAAAATTACCTGGATCAGAAGAGCTGGGGTATTGTCAGCCGATCACATCCTCGGGTTCCCATGTGGCCTCCTCCGTACCATGATTCCACCACAACACCTTCACCAAAGGCACTGACTTCCTACGTAGAACTTTGACATCTCGATCCAAGATTTGTACTGGCTCCTCCTCGAAAGACAAGTCCGGGCTCACCTCAATTTCCGCTATCGGCACTACGTGTGAGGAATCTGATCGATAGCGCCTCAGCATCGAAACATGGAAGACATCATGGATCTGGCTCAATTCTACCGACAACTCAAGCTAGTAAGCTACCGGTCCCACGCGTTTCAACACTGTGTACGATCCGATGAATCTAGGGCTTAGCTTGCCCTTCCGGCCAAACCTTAGCACCTTCTTCCAAGGTGATACCTTCAAGAAGACCTTATCACCCACTGCATATTCAACCTCTCTGCGCTTAAGATCGGCGTAGGATTTCTGCCTATCCGATGCCTCCTTCAGACGAGCCTAAATTACTCTAACCTTATCCTCCGTCTCTGCCACTAACTCTGGACCCAACATCCGTCGTTCTCTTAGTTCCGTCCAACATGTAGGAGTACGGCATCTCCGACCATACAGTGCCTCATACGGTGCCATCTGAATACTCACTTGATAACTGTTGTTATAAGCGAACTCTGCCAAAGGTAGATACTCCTCCCAACTACCACGAAAATCCAAAACACAGCCCCTCAACATGTCTTCCAACACTTGGATTACCCTCTCAGATTGTCCATCGACTGCGGATGGAAAGCCGTGCTGAAATTCAACTTAGTGCCTAACTCCTGATGTAAGACCTTCCAAAATCTCGACGTGAACCGAGGATCCCGATCTGAGATAATGGACACCGATACTCCATGTAACCGCACTATCTTAGCGATATACAACTTAGCTAGCCTTTGGAGCGAATAGTCAACCCTTACTGGTATGAAATGGGCCGACTTAGTTAACCAGTCTACTACCACCCAAACTGCATCTTCCTTACTGTGCGTAAGAGGAAGCCCACTTACGAAATCCATAGTAATCTCCTCCCATTTCCACTGTGGAATCTTTACCTACCGTAATGACCCGATGGCAATTGATGCTCAGCCTTAACTTGCTGGCATGTCAGACACTTGCCCACTAACTCGATACCTCCTCGCTTAAGACCCGGCCACCAAAATCGCTCCCTTAAATCCGATACATCTTGTTGCTTCCGGGTGCATAAGCGTCGACCGCTATGAGCTTCTTTAAGGATTCACGCCTAAACTCATCATCTTTAGGCATGCATACTCTCCCCAAAGTACAACACTCCATCATCGCTCAAGTTGAAACCTTGACCTCACCATTCAGACTTGCAACCTTCGAGTATTCAAAGCTTCATCAGTCATCTGCCTTTCCTTGACCTCATTAATCCAAGATGGCTTCACTTGCAATTCCGCCAAAAGGCTCCCATCCTCATAGAGACTTAGATGAGCAAACATTGCTCGCAACTCTGCTACCACCTTTCGGCTCAATGCATCAGCTACCACATTAGCCTTCCCTGGATGGTATTCGATTGAGCAATCGTAGTCCTTCAGCAACTCAATCCACCTCCGCTGCCTCAAGTTTAAATCTTTCTGAGTCAAGAGGTACTTTAGACTCTTGTGATCTGTGTACACTACCGACTTCTCCCCGTACAGGTAGTGCCTCCAAATCTTCAAGGCAAAGACTACTGCCGCCAATTCTAAATTATGTGTCGGATAGTTAACTTCGTGAGGCCTCAATTGTCGTGACGCATAAGCGACCACCTTCCCTTCCTACATCAACACACACCCTAAACTAGTATGTGATGCATCGCAATATACAGTGAACTCCTTTCCTGCCTCAGGATGAACTAAAACCGGTACTTCTATCAAAATCCACTTCAGCTTATCAAAACTCTCTTGCTGCTTCTCAGCCCACACAAACGAAACCCCTTTTCTCAACATCTTAGTCAACGGTGCCGCGATTAAGGAGAAGTTTTCCACAAATCTCCTATAATATCCTGCCAACCCCAGAAAACTCTGAATTTTCGTAACCGACTTTGGTGGCTTCCACTCCAACACCGCCTCAATCTTACGGGGATCCACCCTGATGCCCTCAGTTGAAACAACATGCCCTAGAAAGGTTACCTCCTTAAGCCAAAACTCACACTTATTGAATTTGGCGTACAACTGTTTCTCCCTTAGAACTTGCAGAACCACATGAAGATGTGCATCATGCTCCTCCTCCGACTTCGAGTACACCAAAATGTCGTCTATGAAGACCATGATGAACCGATCCAAATAGGGTTGGAAAACCCGGTTCATCATGTCCATAAACGCGGCCGGTGCATTTGTCAAACCAAATGGCATTACCAGAAACTCGTAGTGGCCATACCGAGTACGGAATGCCATTTTGTGGACATCAGCCTCCTTCACCTTAAGCTGATGGTAACCTGACCTAAGGTCAATCTTAGAGAACACCGATGCCCCTTTAAGTTGATCGAACAGATCGTCAATCCTGGGCAAAGGGTACCAATTCTTTATCGTCAACTTGTTCAGCGCCGATTGTATATACACATCCTCATTGTCCCATCCTTCTTCTTGACAAAAAGTACTGGAGCTCCCCAAGGCGATACACTTGGTCGGATGAACCCTCTATCCAATAACTCCTGGATTTGCGCCTTCAACTCCACCAACTCCTTTGGCGCCATCTGATACGGAGCTATAGATACTGGCGCAGTTTCGGGTAATAGATCTATCCCAAATCCAACCTCACGGTCCGGAGGTAGACCCGGAAGTTCCTCTGGAAACATATCCACATAGTCCCTTACGGTCCAAACTCCGGACATCTCTCACAGCAACATCCTTAGCTTCCAAAGCACAAACATGAACCACATATGCTTCACAACCCTTCCTAACCATCCTTTCCGCCTTCAAAGAAAAACTAAGTTAGATAGGTAATCCCTTCTTTTACCTATCATCACCACCTCTTCTCCTTCCATGGTCTTTAACACCATGCGCTTAGCCGCGCAATCCAGACTAGCTTGATACTTTACTAGCCAATCCATCTCGAGGATTAGGTCGAACTCCCGAAACGGTAGTTCCATCAAATCAGCCAAGAACACGACCCCTTAGAGTTCTAGGGGTACGTCCCTATAGAGTCTACTTACTTCTACAGAGTGACCTAAAGGGCTTAATACAGTCATCTTCCTAGAAGTAAGCTCAGAGTCTAGGTGCAAAGTTTCCACTACGCTACTAGCAATGTACGAGTGGGTTGAGCCAATGTCAATCAAAGTATTATAAGGCACACCAAAGATCAGGAACATACCGGTTATGACGTCCGGTGCATCGCCCTGCTCTTGACGCCTCGCGGCATAGACCAAACCAGGTTGTCTAGCCTCAATACCACCCGTATTTCTCCTCGGTGCCCCACGACCTCTGCCAGCACCATTACCTCTTCTTCCTGCACCACGACCCCTCTGAGGCTGTTGGTTATCCCTTCTATTCGGTGCACTATCCTGACCCTCAGATCTCAGTCTAGCTGCTTTCTTCAGACAGTCTCTAACTCGATGCTCCAAGGACCCACACTCGAAGCATCCCCGATTACCATTCCAACACTCTCCCGTGTGAGACTTGCCACATCGAGCACACCATGGCACCATTGAGGATTAGCGGCATGGCCTAGCGACGATCCGACCCACCAAACCTTGTCCTCTTCTGCTGATTACCCGAAAACTTTGAAGGTCCGATGCTCCTCTTGTTCCAATTTCGATCTTGGTTCCGTCTAACCGACTGTCTTACCCCTTCAGCAACCTTCGATTTCTCCACTAAGACCGCGAACTTCCGTTCCTATTGTGGAGCTATCATCATCCTCAGCTCGTCTCTCAGCCCATCTTCAAATCTGACACAACGCTCATGCTCGGTACCCACAATACCACGAGCATACCTACTCAAACGAAGAAAGTCGACCTCATACTCGGCCACCGTCTTATTGCCTTGAACCAGGTTCAAGAAAGCCTTCCGCTGTGCATCCACGTAGCTAGTTCCGATATACTTCTTTTGATAAGCATCTTTGAAGAATTCCCAGGTGAGATTTTCTGTCACCGTTCCATCCCTTACAGTGAGCCACCACTGACATAACTCATCCCGAAGCAAAGAAATTATACCCTTTAATTTCTCCTCAGCCGTAAAATCTAGGTCATCCATGATCCTTTCTGTTGCTTCCAACCAGTACTCCGCTGCACTGGGTGCCACTCCGGAAACTCCCCTAAATACTTCTGCTCTGTTAGCCTGGAGTCGTTTAACCATAGATTTACGGGCTCCTGCACCCGCTCCTGCCTCAGCAACTCGTTCCAATACCCATAATACAGCTTGAGATACAACATCATTGCCACCCGTCTGATCTTGGAACTCAGTTTCCGCCACCGACAGATCCGACATCTCATTTCCAGACCTGTGACCAGACCTTGCTGGCTCGGACAAGGTCATCCTACCCCTACCACGGCCACGCGGCGGACGTCCACGACCTCTTGAACTCATTCTAACGATTGCGTTTATCTGTTTAAGAATTTTATGCATTAGTATTTCACTTGGTTACCCGCGAAGAAATTTTATGATAGAAGTTTTAGGAGTGGTTCTTTCGTATCATACATGCACACAGTTTTCCATTCATTCATTCAAAGAGACGTTGTTGATTTCATTGTGATTGTTTTTCCACTACCTAGGGGTATTTTCGTAATTTGTCCTACAGGGGTATTTTCGTAATTTTTCAAAAATAAAAATTTTCGGATGATTTTGTCAAAAAACATTTTGAAACTCTTAAATTCACGGAATACTTTGAAAAATTTTTGAAAACCGGGGGTATTTTAGTGATTTTAAAGCTCAGGGGCATTTTGGTAATTTTTCACAAATCAGGGTGAATCTGTAAAATTTAATAATTCAGGGATATTTCAAAAGTTTTAAATCTTTAAGGGCTCTTTTTGAGAATTGCATTTTTTCCAAAATAGTGATGTTGCAAAATTTTGAATATCAGGGTTATTCTGGTCATTTTGTTGATCATGGGCAATTTTGTAATTTCACCACTAGGGGTATTTTAGTAATTTTTCATAAAAAGATTTCCAAAATTTGGTTCTAGTTGATTTCACAAAAGAAGGATATTTTGAATTTTTCTGTTTGAAAAGTTTTTTCATACGGAGGGTATTTTTATAAGCCAGGGGTATTTTGGTCATTTTTTTCTCTTTTTAAAACAAGATTTTAGTTATTTCAAAAACAAAACAGCTAGTCCCTTTCGGGTTTTAGTTATCGAGTTTAGCCTGTGAGTGTGTCGTCTCAGCTGGGATGAACCGTCACTATGCACCAGGTAGGATTCGTGTGAGTAGGAGGTGAGTAACGAGGACTGCAAAAATACCAGGCCCCCACCGAATCCAATCCTAGACATGCGTATAATGATTGCCACATCCCTTGCTCAGTGACAACTCACAGGGTTGTTTAAGAATTTATTAAATCTTATGCATTGTTTGTTGGGGTATGCTAACCTTAGGGTTCAACAATTTCTATTCTAATAGTCTACGTTCCCCATTTACCCTTCTACCCCTCATCAAATATTCACAAAAATGGATAGAAGTACTTACCTGGGCGAATAGGTGCCGGAGACTCGGTGCCATACTATTCAAGCCAAAACAGTTTCAAAATATTCCAATAAGGCCTACTAACATAAAAACAAAACGTTTTGGGCCTTGGGCCCCCCACAGCCGAGTTTTGAATCGGGATCTGATACCAAAAATGTAACACACCAAACTCGGCCCATGAGTCCTGACCAGATCTGGTATGTCACGGAGTAAAATAATTTGAAACCTTTTGAGTGTCTGGTGAAAACTTGTTAAAATTTGGCTAAGGCATTAAAACGGTGTTTGAAAACTCAGTTGGGCTTTTTATAAATATAGTTGGGTTGATATATCCTTTTGAAACCATTTGATCATTTAAAATTTAAGGAACTCTCAAAACCATGATTGACTTGGTGAATTTTGCTACCGATGGTAACATCTTTAAAAACTCGTGGTAGTTACTTAGTTGGAAAAGTTACTTTTAACGGTTTACATATCATTTGTAAATTCATTTGTAGCATAACATAAGTAAAATAAAATAAAATCCAAATAATAAATAGCGGCCTTATTACAATCCCAAAATAAAATGACTTAGAAAATAAAATAAATAAACTTAAAGATAGTAAATTAAATCCAACGATAAGCATGGCCACCTCGAGTCCTCCGGCTCCATCTCCGCGATCTACTCATCTCAAAATGGTAATGCAAAGGGTGAGTCACCAAGACTCGATGTGTAAATCCCCACCCGAAAAATACAACTCATACACAATTTATTAATCAACATGCACATGCAACCCAACTAACCATCCATACTCCTTTTCTACCCCGTGTGGTCAAAACCACTGGTCAAAACCACTGACTAGTGTCACAAAATAAATGATGGGGCCAACCCATCGTGTGGTCAAAACCACCGATGACCATAGGTCACAATTTATCAAGTGTGGTCAAAACCATCGGTGGTACCAAACCACCGGGACTTAGTCGCAATTTATCAATCGATGTGGTCAAAACCACCGATGACCATAGGTCACAAATAATCGATGGGGCCAACCAATCTTGTGGTCAAAACCATCATGCGACAATCCATAAAATCATCCCCTCCTCTCATCATTCCCACCATCATCATGCTTACACAACAATATCATAATCCCATATATATCATGTATTATGTACAACATATCATTTAACAAATATGATGGCAACTCACCATATATCATAGATCACAAGTTAGGGGACTTACCCGAAACCATGATTATGCCACAAGTTAATCACAACCAAAAAGATTAAAAGGCAAACAAT
The DNA here is from genome assembly GCA_025506655.1 of Gossypium rotundifolium. Classification (NCBI taxonomy): domain Eukaryota; kingdom Viridiplantae; phylum Streptophyta; class Magnoliopsida; order Malvales; family Malvaceae; genus Gossypium; species Gossypium rotundifolium. Next base: position 139,131,263 of record CP106731.1, read on the forward strand.
AAAGTTATGTAAATTAATAAAGTGTGTAGTGAGTTTTTACACACCTATTTACTAGCAAATCCCGAATATACAAGCAAAAACCCGAGATGTTGGTTCGTCCTACAATCGGCCAACACATGATTAGGGGCTTTGGCCTATTCGGCCAAACTAAAAGAATTACCAAGGCTCTTGCGGCACTTACCTTAAACGGATTTGATTTCCAAACAAATCCCGAAGCCTTAATTAGCCCCTAAATCCATGGCACACATTAGTTTCGGCATTTAAACATAAACTTTTTAACGAATGGCCCTTGGCCGAATGTAACTTATTCACTTACCAAACTCACCAAAATCCCGAATTTGCTGCTTATGCCTTGAACAATCGAGAGCCTACACACCATATGTTGGATTTGACTTAGTACAGAAATCCTTATTCAAAGCCCTTGGCCGAATATTATATAAGCTTTACCTTGAAGAAATCAAATCCCGATAGACTCCTTGAATTCGGTAATAACCCTCCCTACAATCGGTTTAGACACATTGTTATGAAACATAGGCCATTCGGCCATAACCACAGATCCTGAACCAACAAAACAAAAAAACATTCGACTAGGTCCACTTACCTCTTTTAACCGATTGAAGAAGCAATCCAAAAAGAATCTTGTGCCTACTTGCTATTCGGCCAAAGTGGTTTCAATGGAGGAGAAGAGATTTCGACAAAAGGAGTGGGGTGGATTCGGCTAGATAGCAAGAAGAAGATAATAAAAAGAATGAGAGGGTTTTGAAGAATTTTGGCACTTGTGATCTAGAGAGGATTCGGCCAAGCAATCAAGAGGGAAAAGAAAGAAAACTTTGAAGAATCTCGGCACCCCTTGCTTTATCAAAACCGAAAGTGGATGGCCTTAATGAGTCCTTCATTCGGCCAACTCCCCTCCCCTTTGGTGATAATTTCAGCTTTTAATTATCAAAGATAATGCATGATTTATCTTACATTTAATCTCCTAATCACCTCTTCAACAAATATAATGAAAATAAACTACTAATACTTACCCTCCAACCAAAAATAAGCAAAAAAATTAAGCTCATTCTTATCACCTTAAGAGTCCCACATACAGCCATCACTCTCCCCTCCCTAACGCCAGCTTGCATAAAAAAATAAAATCAGTTGCTGCTACTTTGGTTCGAACCTGGAACCTCACTACCGCAGCCCCCCTTACACGCCTCATGCCATGTTACCCAATCGACTTTCATGTCATGAACCCTCTCCATTTATTTATAAAGCCTTCCTAGGCCGATCCCCTCCTTAATGCAAAAGAAAAATAAACCTCCTAGGGCGCATACTTGGCAGCTCGAACCCAAGCTCCCTCGCTCATCGCCACTTCCAACCTCTTAGTGGTGCCCCAAGCCACTCCACCACCTTGACTTTCATGTCCAACTCCAACACCAAAAATCTTTTAAGGCCTTCCAACTTGCCTCTTTCTTTAACGCCCCAAAAAGCCCAAAAAAATAAAACTCCCCCTTGTAACTCCCACGACTCGAACCTCTTCCCTTGAAATACCCTAGACGCCACCTTCTTAGCACCTAAGTGGCGCATGTAAGCCGCTTAGCCAAGCTATTTCTTGTGTCAAACTTCCTTCCAAAATTTTCCTTAACCCTTTATCTCTCCTAGCTCCCTTCTTTTAGCACTTGAAAAGAAATTTTTAGTTCTAAGTCAGGCCTAACTCGGGGTTATTTCTAGACCCTAAAACATGTCAAATGATCATAGCATTTAATTCTTCAAGTACACATATGGAAAAATAATTAAATTTTAGACAACCCCTAATTCAGGATGTTACAGGCCAACCCGTAAAGAAATAGAAGATCAAGGGATGAATCTAATGATGGATCTGACGGAGAGGATGATCCTAATAAGGCGGACTTGTGGAAAAAAAGAAGTATTTTTTTTAGTTGCCTTATTGGGAGCATCAGATATTACGCCATAATCTTGATGTCATGCACATTGAGAAAAGTGTCTACGAGAACATCATTGGGACTATTTTGAATGTCGATGGAAAATCGAAAGACAATCTTCAGAGTCGAATTGATTTAGTCCACATGGGCATTCGGCGTGAGCTTCATCCCCAAGCACTTCTGAATATGAAATATCGATTGCCGCCTGCTATTTTTTCAATGTCGAAGATGGAGAAAGAAGTGTTCTGTATGGTGTTAAAGGATATAAAGGTCCCGGATGCTTATATCTCGATGTGTGAGTCTTAAAGATCGAAAACTATATGGCTTAAAATCGCATGACTATTACATCTTGATGTAAGACTTACTGCCAGTTGCTATGTAGTGTTGTATGTCGAAAAATGTGACATCTTGCGTAATTGAACTGTCCAATATAATGAAAGGTATTTGTGGTAAAGTTTTGGATGTTCAAGAACTTGAGACACTACAAGATCGAGCCGCACTGACTTTATGCAATTTGGAGAAGATCTTCCCGCCTTCCTTCTTCACAATTATGGTGCACTTGTTAATTTATCTCCCGCGTGAAGCAATACTTGGTGGACCCGTTTTCTATCGATGGATGTATCCCATTGAAAGGTCTTAATTTATTTGTAAATTATTCATTCATTCACCTAAATGCCTTTAGTTGTAACTTTTGATAATGTTCTATACCGTGTTTAGGCTCCTATCCAAATTGAAGTCTTACTGCTGCAATAAACGTTATCCGGAAGGATCAATTGCTGAAGGCTACTTGGCAGAGGAATGTATGACTTTTTGTTCGAGGTATTTGGAAGATGTTGAAACAAGAATGAACAGACCAAGTAGAAATGCTGGGCTCACAAATCATAACTTGGCCAAAACTTATTTATTTCAAAGTTTTGGAGAACCAATCGGCAAAGTCAAAATTACAGAATTAGATGATAGATCGTGGGTCCAAGCACATCAATATGTTCTTTTTCATCATGAGTCAATGGAACCATTACGTAAGTAAGTTCTAGAGTTTGATAAATATTCATCAATTATAATTTGTCTATCTTCTAACAAAATAAACATTTTTTTTAACGTAGTGAGTACAAACAAATATTGAGAGCTCATTCACGATCCCGAAGATTACAACAACGAGAATTAATAAGTTGTTCATAGAATCATTTCATGAATGGTTAAGCCAAACGGTATGCAATTGAAGTTTTCATTGTCAAGTAATAATATTTTTCATAACATTTATAATTATTCAATTTACTTTCGATTCAATAGGTTTGGAGTCGGAATGAAGTAAATGACGAAATGGTCAGAATAACCCCAAACCCGCCCACAAGCCCCCGACCGGATCTCGTATGTCAAAGTTGGAAAATCTTTGACATTAGAATAAAACTTGAAAATTTTGTTAACTTCGAGAGTGTGTCCATTAAAAATTATTTAATAATATAAGCTCGATATAAAATACGTGAATTAAAACTTTATTATAATTTATTATATTATAAATCATTTGAAGAAAATATATCTAAGTATAATATAAACTTCGATAATCGTAAATAGAATGCTTTAAATAAAGGTGGCCCTTATTACATCAAATAAATACCCAAACCGATAATATGAAATAATTAAATCAAATAAACATCTATCGCATAAAATCGCTTCTACAAGAAAACTTCTTCTCGCATGGCCACCTTTGTATCCACTCCAACCCTTGAACATCATATCACCTGCGATGTTGGATAAATAATTGGGTGAGTCATACAGACTCAGTGTGTAATTAAACCATCGAAATCCACCCACATGCTAGCCACATAACATCCCAATTATCAAATGCAACATGTAAATATAATCATTTAGACATTACCACAATCTGGGCTTGGCCCACATTCACGTATGTTCTCATAACATACCAATCTACATTCAAGCACTGGCTAGGCCCTTTTCTCATTAATTCATCGACATCGGGCTTGGCCCATTTCCACGTATGTTCTCATAACATACCATTCCACATGTCATATTGGGCTTGGCCCATTTCCATATCATTTCATAACGAAACAATGCAACATGAAACCCAACCCAATCCTAAGGTCCATCCGCTACACACCCCCTTAACCAAATTTTACTACACACCGGGGACTATCAAGTCACCTCTCCTTTTCCCTCCAAGAAGGCAACCAATGCCATCCACGATGTAGCGTATAGCTAACATCAAACCACGATGGGGCACATAGCAACCCATCAAGCCATGATAAGGCACAGAGCCGATATCAATCACGGTAACCACGCGAACTAAATCGCAAAGATCCACAACGCGACCTCGATCCAATACCAATCCACGATGTAGCACAAAGTCGACATCAACCATGTACTCAAGTACACCTGCATTCTTCTTTCATAACCCACCCATGCACATGTAACATGATATAATGACAATATGATGCATGTGCATGTCATTCACAAACATAGGCATACACTCATATTTAAATAAATGACAACAATATTAACAATTTGCTATTTACTCCGATCAACATACCCTTTTAGTGGTATCTATTGCACTTTACCATCGCACTTATTAGTAAGCATATAACATAAGCAGATATCACATAAAACCCGTAAACAATGGCTAACTACACACCTTATGACCTCAAGCTCTAAACCTTCGATCCCGACACTATTGCTTAACTAAACTACTACCACTTGCCTATAGTTTTCTATTGTTGGCCCACACCCCGTGGCCAATCTCGCATGCAGTAAACGGATCTCTTCTTGAACTTCGGATGGGAGTTTTCCTTGCCCACTTTGATCGGCACTCGCATCCATCGATTTATACTTAATCGTAACCACACGATTAATCACAAAGAATCAAAATCTACAAATATCGAATCTAGATCACCTATTAACATCCTTACCAAATATCGAGATCCCGAAGGCTTCCCTTTGCTTCGCCGATTTGCCCCACTTACTTGGATCCTGAAACGCCAATAGTCTTAAGAAGTTGCCGAAAATCCCTGTACACAAGACCATTAGAATCGGCTACTAATAAAGTCCGTGAGTATGGCCCCTCGGCCGAATACTAGAAGAGATAGATTAATAACATATGACCTTACCTTCCACAACGACTAAAGAAAAGCCCCAACGCTCCAACCTTTGCCCAACCAATAATTGGCCACCTCAAGGACTAAGATTCAGCTTCAGGGACTTGATAAAATAGAAGGGAGATAGAGAGGCTAAAGGTTTCGGCTAGGCTTCCCAATGAAGTTGGAGTGTTCGGCTAACAAAGGTGTTATTATGGATTTTTACAAAAAGTCTGGGAGAGGGATGGGGGTTCAGTCAACTAGAAAAATATAAAAAGGAATTCAAGGAGAAGAAAATGAAATACCTTTAAGGGACTTAAGAGTTTCGGTCACAAGACAAAGAAAATGGGAATGAATAGGTGACTTCTCACAAAGAAAATCGGCACAAAAGAGTGGGATGGGGGAAGAATTTCGGCTTGGAGAACAAAAGGAGAAAAAGAATTTCTAAAAGGGTGCTCTCCCTATTTATAGCATTCGGTCACTACTCCCACGTGAAGAAACCAACATGCGGCCACCACCTATGGCCACTAATTCAATTTAATTTGGATTAGTCCACCTCCCTATATTAATCCTTCAAATAGTTGAATTATTCTCACTTAATCCAATAAATAATAATAATCTTATACTTAAAATAACTAAGTAGATAAATAAATAAACTACTAAAAAAACTATATCCAATATCACCACTTTAATCGAAGCAAAAGACCACCCCTTGGTCGGCCACCAATCCTTTTTAATTCTAATCCAAATTCCCTTCCTATTTTAAACTCATATTTTATCTCCTACTCCTATTAAAAAAAACAATCCAATAGCAGCCATTATCCCTTATTTCTAATTTAAAACCAACTAAAATAATTCTACACTTATCTAAAATAATAAAATAACAAACCCTTATCACTCTTCCAAATTAATCCAAAAGGACTAAACAACCTTAGCTCCCCCATGTGCCATCCACCTTCACGCCAATCAGCAGCAAAAAGAAGAAAAACCCCACCTGCAGCCTCCAAGGTTCAAACACAGACTGGGGAACCAATGACAAGTAGGCGCCCAGCCATTCGGCCTAGGCGTTGTTTTGTGACATAAACGCTAATATATTCTTTTAAGCCCTTTCCATCTCCAACGCCACTTGCAAAATAAATATCAAAATTCCGCCTCCCTTGCGCCTCGAACTCATGACTGCACCTAGCGCCTTTCAAGTAGCGCCACCAAATTCGCCCACCGCCTTTCATGTCCATAAAGCCCCAACATTTATTTTAACTTCTTTCTACTTCAAATTTCATCACCACATAACAAAATAAAATGCCAAAATGTCGCTCCAAATTTCGAACTCAAGGCTTCTTTCTCTCCTCCAATACTTAAATGGCACATGAGAGCCACTTTGCTAATCGGACTTTTATGTCCACCATCCTCGCCATTAATTTTAAGGCCTACTTAGCCAAATCCTTTGGTGACGCAAAAATAAAACAAAATTACTGCCTTAGCAGCTCAAACCCTTGCTCCCTTAGGCGTCACCTTCCCAGGCTCCAAGCAGCGCCTCCATGCCACTTTGCCATTTCTTTTCTTGCGTCCTAAACTCCACCAATTTATTTTAAGGCCTTCTCGCCCCATTTCCCCTTTTTACACTAAAAATCTAAAATTTTCCAAGGTACTCCCTTTCATCCGAGCATTCTTAAAACCTCTAAACACATCCAAGCACACCCAAGAGCCTTCCAACACCTACATTATACTCAAATCAGATAGCCCCTAAACTGTGGTGTTACAATTCTACCCTCCTTAGAAATAATTTCGTCCTCAAAATTACTTATTATCGGATAGTCATGACTCACTATTCTACGTCACAAGACTCGATCTTAATCTATCATACTTCCCGACACAGTCTCTAAGTTCACACCCAAAATTCCAAACACTTCCCTTAGCAACACAGAAAAGGGCTAACTCATAAGCAAGCAAAGTAATTAAAGCATGTACCAAAGCAAAGGAGCTTACCCGATATCACATCCTTGGTTGACTTTGATCGAACCATTCCTCCATGGCTTGAACCACGACCCTCGCCGCCGAGGATAATTCTTAACCGGATGTGCCTTAGATCCGCACCAAAGCATTCTTTACTATTTCCTAACACTCTCCTAAATGGGTTCTCCCACACTTAACACATGAATGATTCCGATTCTCAGCAACTGGCACAGGTGGACGTATCGCATTCTCAACTTTTGGTCTTTTCTGAATGCCTCTAGATGATGCTGACGGTCCAAAACTTCTCTTATCCTCGTTCCTATTCTTTCCTCGATTTTCTCTTACAGTTCTCTTAACTTCTTCAGCTATACGAGCTTTCTCCACTAGCATCGCGAAGTCTCTCTCCCTCTGCGGAGCAATCAGCACTCGAAGTTCATCTCACAATCCGTCTTTAAACCGGACACACCTCTCATAGTCGGTGGCCACGATTCCCTTGGCATACTGACTTAGTCACACAAACTCTGCCTCGAACTCCACTATCGACTTATTTCCTTGTACCAGATTTAGAAACGCTTTCCTTTGCGAGTCCAAATAACTGGCTCCAACGTACTTTCCTTCGAACTTTTCCTTAAAGAAATCCCAATCCAATGATCCGCGGACACCTTGTTTGACAAAGAGCCACCAACGATAAGCTTCACACGAAGTAAAGAAATAGCACCCTTCAGCTTCTCTTCATTGGTGCAGTCCAAATCATCCATGATTCTTTCAACTACTTTTAGCCAATACTCCGCTATGTTAGGAGCTACTCCCGACACTCCTCTAAAGATCTCTACCTGCTCGATCTAAGCCTTTTCGACATCGATTTGAGTTCCATTTCCCTACTAACTCCTGCTACTCGTTCTAGCACTCGTAACATGGCCCGCGATACTGCGTCATCTTCTCCTGTCTGATCTTGCTCCTCCACGTCCACTGCTGGTGGCGGCACTTCACTTTCTGACCCATGGCCAGACCCTACCGGTTCCGATGCTGCCATTCTACCTCTACTGCGTCCCCTAGAACTCATCTCTATCGTCACGATTTAATCTGATTAACAAGTTTTATGCATTAGAAATTTGGTTCCACTATTTAACCACGAGCATATTTTATGAATGAAAGATTTTAGAAGTAGTTCTTTCGATCACACAGAGGTTCGATTCGAGTTCGCTACCCCAATTCGAGAATCACCTTCGCTCCTCGCTAGGGACACATTCATTCATCATCAAAACACATTCATTCCTCAGTAGAGGCACATTCAGTGGTATCTACCACACACATTCACTATTCGGACATTTCTGCCCGTTCTACCCCAGAGGTATTTCCGTCATTTTCCTACTGGGGTATTTCGGTAATAAACCAAAGCGATTCCAAAAACTATAATAAGTCCGGATCTTTTTTTAAAAAAAATTCCCAAAATTGAAGAGTATTTTTGAAAATTTCGCAAATTGGAGATATAACAGGATTTTGAAAACCAGGGGGTATTTTGGTAATTTTGTCAACCAGGGTAATTTTGTAAGTCTCCAAAGTCGGGGTATTATTTTGAAATACAGAAAATTGGGTCCTTTTGCAACGTAAGAAAATTTTTTTAAACTTGGGGTTAATCCAAAATTTTGAAAGTCAGGGGCATTTTAGAAATTTTTAACACAGGGGTATTTTCGTAAATTTTCCCAAATTGATATTTTGAAAACTAGAGATTCTAATATTTTGCAAAGAAAAATCATTTTAACAAAAGTTGAGGGTAGTGTGGTAATTTTATAATACAGGGGCATTTTTGTAATTTTACCACTAGGGCATTTTGGTAATTTTGGTAAATTGAGAAAATGTCTTTCAAAACCGGATTTAGGATTTACAAAGGATAACTTTGAAAATTTTAAACTAAGGGTTTTAAACAAGAAGGCTAATCCCTTTCGGTTTTAATAATTGGTTTAGCCTATGAACAAGTCCTCTTGGTTAAGGTGAACCGTAGCTACGCACTGTAGGATTCTGCAAGAGGAGGTGAGTCACGAGGACTGCCAAGTACCGTGCTCTTCCGGATCCAATCCTAGACATGCGCACATTGTGGTTGCCACACCTTAACTCGGCGACTTGCTTCACAGGTGGGTTTAATAATCCTTAAGTCTTATGCATATGTTTGGGTAGACTAGTCCTAGGGTCCAAAAAGCCCTAATATTCTAATCTACGAGCCCAAACTAAGCCCATAATAATTCACATCAACAAATCACTTCAATAGTTTAGAAGTACTTACCTGGTGGACTTCGGGCCGGAGACACAGGTGCCATGCCAGAATAACCTAAATTTTTTTTCATAAAAGCCCATATTTTCGAAAAGCCTATTTTGAAAATGTTTCGGGCCCAAAAACCCTCAAAGTCGAGTTTTGAACCTGCTCGATACCAAATCAGTAACACCCAAACCCGCCCACAAGCCCTCGATCGGATCTCGTATGTCACGCAGAAAAACGGTTGGAAAATCTTTGACTTTAGAATAAAACTTGAAAATTTTGTTAACTTCGGAGAGTGTGTCCATTAAAATTATTTAATAATATAAGCTCGATATAAAATACGTGAATTAAAACTTTATTATAATTTATTATATTATAAATCATTTGAAGAAAATATATCTAAGTATAATATAAACTTCGATAATCGTAAATAGAATACTTTAAATAAAGGTAGCCCTTATTACATCAAATAAATACCCAAACCGATAATATGAAATAATTAAATCAAATAAACATCTACTGCATAAAATCTTACGAAGAAAACTTCTTCTGCATGGCCACCTTTGTATCCACTCCAACCCGGTCCAACATCATATCACTGCGATGTTGGATAAATAATTGGGTGAGTCATACTGACTCGGTGTAATTAAACCATCGAAATCCACCCACATGCTAGCCACATAACATCCCAATTATCAAATGCAACATGTAAATATAATCATTTAGACATTACCACAACTGGGCTTGGCCCACATTCACGTATGTTCTCATAACATACCAATCTACATTCAAGTACTGGGCTAGGCCCTTTTCTCATTAATTCACTCGACATCGGGCTTGGCCCATTTCCACGTATGTTCTCATAACATACCATTCCACATGTCATATTGGGCTTGGCCCATTTCCATATCATTTCATAACGGAACAATGCAACATGAAACCCAACCCAATCCTAAGGTCCATCCGCTACACACCCCTTAACCACCTACCACACACGTGGGACTATCGAGTCACCCTCTCCTTTCCCTCCAAGAAGGCAACCAATGCCATCCACGATGTAGCGATAGCTAACATCAAACCACGATGGGGCACATAGCAACCCATCAAGCCATGATAAGGTACAGAGCCGATATCAATCACGGTAACCACGCCAACTAAATCGCAAAGATCCACAACGCAACCTCGGTCGGCGCCAATCCACGATGTAGCACAAAGTGACATCAACCACGCATCAAGTACACCGCATCTTCTTTCATAACCCACCCATGCACATGTAACATGATATAATGGCAATATGATGCATGTGCATGTCATTCACAAACATAGGCATACACTCATATTTAAATAAATGACAATAATATTAACAATTTGCTATTTACTCGTCACACATACCCTTTTTAGGGTATCTATTGCACTTTACCATCGCACTTATTAGTAAGCATATAACATAAGCGAGATATCACATAAAGCCCTAAATAATGGCTAACTACACACCTTATGACCAAGCTCTAAACCTTCGATCCCGACACTATTGCTTAACTAAACTACTACCACTTGCCTATAGTTTTCTATTGTTGGCCCACACCCCGTGGCCAATCTCGCATGCAGTAAACGGATCTCTTCTTGAACTTCGGGATGGGAGTTTTCCTTTCCCACTTTGATCGGCACTCGCATCCATCGATTTATACTTAATCGTAACCACACGATTAATCACAAAGAATCAAAATCTACAAATATCGAATCTAGATCACCTATTAACATTCTTAACGAAATACTGAGATCCCGAAGGCTTCCCTTTGCTTCTGTCGATTTGCCCCACTTACTCGGATCCCGAAACGCCAATAGTCTTAAGATGTTGCCGAAAATCCCTGTACACAAGACCATTAGAATCGGCTACTAATAAAGTCCGTGAGTATGGCCCTCTACCAATACTAGAAGAGATAGATTAATAACATACGACCTTACCTTCCACAACGACTAAAGAAAAGCCCCAACGCTCCAACCTTTGCCCACCAATAATTGGCCACCTCAAGGACTAAGATTCAGCTTCAGGGACTTGATAAAATAGAAGGGAGATAGAGAGGCTAAAGGTTTCGGCTAGGCTTCCCAATGAAGTTGGAGTGTTCGGCTAACAAAGGTGTTATTATGGATTTTTGCAAAAAGTCTGGGAGAGGGATGGGGGTTCGGTCAACTAGAAAAATATAAAAAGGAATTCAAGGAGAAGAAAATGAAATACCTTTAAGGGACTTAAGAGTTTCAGTCACAAGACAAAGAAAATGGGAATGAATAGGTGACTTCTCACAAAGAAAATCGGCACAAAAGAGTGGGATGGGGGAAGAATTTCGGCTTGGAGAACAAAAGGAGAAAAAGAATTTCTAAAAGAGTGCTCTCCCTATTTATAGCATTCGGTCACTACTCCCACGTGAAGAAACCAACATGCGGCCACCACCTATGGCCACTAATTCAATTTAATTTGAATTAGTCCACCTCCCTATATTAATCCTTCAAATAGTTGAATTATTCTCACTTAATCCAATAAATAATAATAATCTTATACTTAAAATAACTAAGTAGATAAATAAATAAACTACTAATAAAACTATATCCAATATCACCACTTTAATCGAAGCAAAAGACCACCCCTTGATCGGCCACCAATTCTTTTTAATTCTAATCCAAATTCCCTTCTTATTTTAAACTCATATTTTATCTCCTACTCCTATTAAAAATAAACAATCCAATAGCAGCCATTATCCCTTATTTCTAATTTAAAACCAACTAAAATAATTCTACACTTATCTAAAATAATAAAATAACAAACCCTTATCATTCTTCCAAATTAATCCAAAAGGACTAAACAACCTTAGCTCCCCATGTGTCAGTCCACCTTCACGCCAATCGCAAAAAGAAGAAAACCCCACCGTAGCCTCCAAGGTTCGAACACAGGACCCGGGGGAACTAGCGACCAAGTAGCGCCCAAGGCCATTCGGCCTAGGCGTTGTTTTGTGATATAAACGCGCAATATATTTTTTTAAGCCCTTTCCATCTCCAACGCCAGCTTGCAAAATAAATATCAAAATTTTGCCTCCCTTGCGCCTCGAACTCATGACCTACACCTAGCGCCTTTCAAGTAGCGCCTCGGCCATTCCCCCACCGCCTTTCATGTCCATAAAGCCCCAACATTTATTTTTAACTCCTTTCTACTTCACCCATCACCACATAACAAAATAAAACGCCAAAATGTCGCTCCAAATTTCTCTCAACTCTTCTTTCTCTCCTCCGGCGCCTAAGTGGCGATGAGAGCCACTTTGCTAACTGGACTTTCATGTCCACCATCCTCGCCATTAATTTTAAGGCCTACTTAGCCCATCCTTTGGTGATGCAAAATAAAACAAAATCTGCTGCTTTAGCAACAACCCTAGCTCCCTTAAGGCCACTTTCCTGTGCTCCAAGCAAGACCTCCATGCCACTTTTCCATTTCCTTTCTTGCGTCCTAAACTCCACCAAATTATTTTAAGGCCTTCTCGCCCATTTCCCTTTTACACTAAAATCTAAAATTTTCCAAGGTACTCCCTTTCATCTGAGCATTCTTAAAACCTCTAAACACATCCAAGCACACCCAAGAACCCTCCAACACCTACATTATACTCAAACTGCATAACCCCTAAACCAGGGAGTTACAATGGCTATCACAAGGTCCAAATAGAATAGTGAAAAGATATAGTGCCTTCCTCATCAACGGATTCAGATTTCATACAAAGTATCGCGAGAGATTGAGGAGAACCCAAAATTGTGGAATTGTTGTTAATTCTTCAATTACAAGTTATGCTAGTGCTAGGGACAATAATCCTGTCGAGGGGAATGTGGAGTATTACGGACTTCTTACTGACATAATTGAGTTGGATTATTATGGCAGATGGAAAGTTGTCTTATTTCAAGGAGATTAGGCTGATGTGAATACAACTCGCAGAATTAAAAATGATCAATATGGTTTTACAATGGTGAACTTTTCTCCATTGATTCACACTAGAAAACAATTGATGGACGAGCCGTATGTATTTTCTTCTCAAGTGAAACAAGTTTTTTACTCAAAAGATCCAACTGATAAGGGTTGGTACGTTGTGCTCTGGAACACCCCTAGAGACTTGTTTGACATGGGTAATGGAAGTAGAGATGACATAGTCGAAAGATCAGAAACTTTGCCTTTTCCAGAACAAAACTTAAATGTAAATATCCCTAGTACTAGTCAACAATTTCAATGGGTTCGTCAGGATGTGGACAAAGATATTTACGAAATATGATGTAGTAAGATTTTACGATTCATTATTTATAGGTAATATTATAATTTTAATGTTGGTCATGTTATATAATTTAACTATTTTAAATGTCATATTATTGTTGTTATTTGTTACTAAAATTTTGAACTATTTTATGTGTATTGCAGGAAAAATGCCTAAAAGACGATTATGAGATTTAAGTATTGTCCATAATACTCCAAATTCAGAAGAAGTAAATAGTGAACAGCAAACAGTTGTTGGATCTTCTAGTTTACTGGACATAGATGATGAGCCTGCAGAATTTCAAAGTAATGTTAAGTTTATTTTACATGCATGTTGAATTTTATTATTGATTCATTTTTCAATTTTAATATAATAATATATCATTTTTCAAATTTGAAGGTAGTGGGACGCGAGAGGGTCGGGGACGTACATTACTTAAAGATTTATACAACTTAGAGCCTACCGAGCGTGTTAAAGTAAGGAGAAACAAGAGCGTGTTAAAGTAAGGAGAAACAATCATGGCCAACCTGTTAGATCTGAAGCTCGACTGTTAGCAGGCTATTTGGGCATTATAGCACGAAATGCCAATATGTTGCCCATTAACTACGAATCATGGCATCACATGCCTGATGCCAACAAAAATCAGGCTCTCGATAATATTAAGGTAACAAAACGTGAATGTAATTTATAATACTTTAATTTAACTTTCATTTATATTAAATTTTTAAACTTTTTTTGTTCAGGATAGATTTGCTTTAGAGGTCTCCGATGACTATGTTAAGAAGACATTGGGTAAAAAATGGAGAGACAATAAAAGCACGCTGAAAAAAATAATATTTTAAGAAAGACATAAGCCTCAACGAAAAATTGAGAAATGTCCCGCCGGGAATGTTGAGGTACCAATGGGAAGATCAAGTTAGATTCTGGAATTCAAAGAATGGAATTCAAAGAAAGGAGAGGTATTACATACTTCTAAAGCCTTATAAAATTTTCGATTTATCGTATTTACTATATACATAATTCAAATTCCATTATGTAGGACCGTGAGCGAGTTGGAATAAATAGTAGACAAAAATAAAAATTCACGCACACGGCAGGTTTCAGAAGTTTTGCTTGTGTAGATGAGGCCGAGGTATTATAATTTATTTATTCTGTCAAATATTAATGACTTTATACTATTAAATTATATTTTTTTCTGCTACAATGTAGGAAGCTTTGTTTGGTCAAAAAGTTGGACGCCTTCAACTTTTTGACATTAGGCATAGGAAGAAGGATGGATCTCCGATGACATCCGAAGCTGCAGAAATTATGGTATATTTACTTAATTAAATTTGATTTATTATAAATATTTCTATTGCTTAATTATAATAGTTTAATTCATTGTTTGTAGTTTTAAATTTATAATGTTAAGTTATGTTGCATTCCTTCTTATTATATATTTCGTTTCTAACTCTTTTATTGATTTAATAGGATAAACTAAAGGAGAAGAAGGCGGAGTATGAAGCGGCTACTTCGACTGATAGTTCTGTTAATCTTGAGGAGATTGATAACAGAATTATTACCGATGTTCTGGGTCCTAAAAGGTACGACTGCTTCGACTGATAGTTCTGTTAATCTTGATTATATTTAAAATAGAATTATCACTGATGTTTTTGGTCTTGCAAGGTATGGTCGGGTTCGATTTCAAGGATCTGGTGTTACCTCGGCCCAATATTTTGGATCCGGCTCCCAGCAATACATGCCTTCCGCAGGTCAATCTCATGCTAAAGTTTAGAGGCTAAAAGACAAGATAGCTCAGATGCAAGAGAGCACAGTTGAGCAGAGGCAGCAAATTTTTGATGTTCAAAGAAAATATGAAGAACTCCAGCAACAACTTAGAGTGGATGCAAAAGCGGCAGCAGTGAGGGAGGCAAGAGCGAGAACGAGGAGGTAGCGACAATAGCGAGAGAGGCAGAGGCAGCATCGATGCTAGCAGAGCAGAACAGAAAGTACGATGAGCTCCAGCTACAGCTTCAGCATATGATGCAGATGTTTCAACAGTCGCAGAAGCCGCCATCTTAGACATTTAGTTTCTCGTTGTAAGGTTATTTTAACATTATTACATTTAACATTACTGTAACAATATTTTCATTCATTTAATTTATTGAATTTCAAGTATCATTTAGAATTAATGCATTTGGTGTGATTTTTATGATAAATTTGCTGTTTTGGGCTGGAATTATATGCTATATTTAGTGTTATTGGTTGGTTTTAGTGCAGGAGGGGTATAATATTGAACAAATTGTATAATGCAAATCTGTACAAATTAGCGGCGTTTGTGGGAAAAGCGCCGCTAAAAGTCATGACCTTTAGCGGCGTTGTGGAAGCTACCGCTAAAAGCGCGACTAAAAGTCATGACCTTTAGCAGGAAAAGCGACTTTGACCTTTAGGAAAAGTGCCGCTAAAAGTCATGACCTTTAGCGGCGTTTGTAGTAAAAGCGCCGCTAAAAGTCATGACCTTTAGCGGCGTTTGTGGGAAAAACGCCACTAAAAGCCATGACCTATAGTGGCGTTTTTTTCTTAAAAACGCCGCTAAATTTTGCACGCTTCTAAAAGCGCCACAAATACTTTTAGTGGCGCTTATAAATGCCGTTAAAGGCCAAAAAAACGCCGCTAAAAGTCTGTTTTGCTGTAGTGAGCCACTAGTTATTTGGTAAAAAAATAATTTATTATTATGCATAAATTTAAATTGTAAATTTTTTTTTTAGCAACAAGAAAATAGTTTAAGTAGAAAACATAGGAAATTGTAAATGATATATCAATTTTAAATGTTTTATCAAGTAAAAATATGGAAAATTATAAATGTTATTTAGGGTTTTTCCTAATAATATAGAAAAAATTAATATAACTAAATAATATGAAAAATTGTAAATGTTATACACAATTAGTGGGTTATCATTATATTAATTGGTGGAAGTAATTTCTTTTTCTCAAGATCGAAGTTAGAAGAGGTACGGTCCAGGATAAAAATGTAAGAAAACCTTATAATTTAATTATATATTGGTTTTATGGTTTATGAATAGGATAAAATGACATTATGTGAATTTTTTTGTGGCATAAGATATTAAGGTTTAGAATTTATGAAATATGATTAGTTTGAAATTGTCATATGGTTTAGGGTTAGGCTATATATTTTAATAAATACAGTTCTTTATAAATGTTTTGTGTAAAGGAAAATGGCTAGGATTATCTAAATTGAGAAAAAGATAAGAATTGAATAGCAACGAGAGGTTGTTGACAGGTTGGTAGAAAAATTAATAAATTATAAGATGGACTCGAACAACGACTGTGTTGTTGCCCACATAATTTTTGTGAACCTCATCATGCAAGAGTTAATTTGGTCATTTTATACTTGTCTTAGGTGGGAAGTTCAAAAATATCATTTCCTAAGAGAAACATTCATATACATCGAACTTAAAGTCAGGTTGGATAGTCTGTGGTTGATGGTATCTTCCAACAAGAAAATTAGAATAGAATAGTATGAGATCTCAATCAAAGAATTTCTAAAGGTTATCAGCAAAGACGATGCAAAAAGAACTTCCTATTTGATTATGGGTAATCATAACGTATGAGAAATCAAAATCCTCCTTTTTTTCCATGGATGAGGAATTTAGATATCAATGGGTTTTCAGACAATTATATCGACTCCATTTCTAAGCTTTGTAAGGAAATTAAATCAGAGAAGGACAGAGGTGCATAGGGTTTGGGGTTTATGTAATTAGGGTTAATGTATTATCTTATATCGAAAAATTTGGCTCTATTATTATATGAAGTTGGTGTTTTTATTATATGGTAAGGAAATTGTGTTGAATTTCACTATCATGTTTGCTTTTATTTTTTAATTATTTTGCATTAAAAATCTATTTGGTAATTCAACAAAACTTAGAATATAAAGGGTATTAGGGTTTAAGGGTTTGTCTATATTAATCTAAATTGCAATTATATTAAACACGAACAACCATATCTCAACATTTTTCTACTATGATGGGCAAATTATAGATTTCGATGTTGGTGCTATTTTTTAATCCGATCATCATGTAGGTGTAAGATTTACAAATTTTGCAACATTCGATGAAATAAAAACAAAGATTGGATAGAAAATAGCTCATCATCTTGGAAGAGTTATTTTGAAACTATATTATAGATTTCCTACAGCATCTAATCCACGAAGGTATAAAATATTGGAAATTTTTTACAATGATGATGTGGAGACAATGGTATATACACATACCGACTTTAGGGACCTGCATGCTGTGAAATTGTATGTGGAGTTACATGTTAATAATCCTACTTTCGAGGCATGCTCTCAACTATTTTCAACAATAGCTTCTGATACATGCACGGATGTGGTGAAATTTATTAAATTTCATTCACCAAAGTTGTCAATTTTCAAGTTTGGAAAATTAGTCCACTTGCGACGACTTTTTGGATGGGATCTAGGCGTGTCTGGGTTGAGATGTCTCGTAACATTTGAAATCTCTTAGCTCCATAATGCCCTTTGAATTACTCGATTTTGAGTTCAGGAGCTCAAGTTATAACTGTTTTAGTGAAGACTATACGAGCAAAATTTTTGGATGAGATTATTACGAAAATTACGAGTTTTGTGTTTTTATTTTGAGTTTAAATCATATTGGATTCGATTGTTGGGCTTAATTTTTACTATATATGAGTCCAATATTGTATTTATTAGGTTTTATAATTTATTTATTTTGAATTTTGGATATATATTTTAAGTATTTTATGTTATTTAGGAGTGTTATGTTTCTTAGTCAACAATAAGTTTAGTTTAAAACTACTTCTTGTTTAGATTAATTAAAGTTTCGGTATACTTCAAAGTTTTATTTGGATGTACTTAGCTAGCCTATATAAAGACCTCTTCTTTGTTCATTAGAAACACCATTTTTTTCATTAATAAAATTTTCAACTTTGGGAGTTAGTTTCTTTTGTTCATGATTACTTTATTGTGATTTTTAAAGGTAGTTTTCTTCTCGGTTTTCTTCAAGGAGTCGTGGGAATTCATTCTTCATCCTTCAATTTGCCAATGATTATTTCTTAGAGGGTTGATTAGAGTCATTAATTAAGTTTGTTGGGGTTTATATCTCAAAGGGTTCAATTGGACACTTATCCATCTATCCATCATATCCATTGATTTATTCTATTCTCTTCCACTTTTTATTCTATCGTTTCTTTCTTTATTTATTATTTTGAATATTTATTCTTTATTCTTAATTTTTATTTCTCTTCTTCAATCTCTAGCATCGTCGTTCAATCTCTGGTCACCAATTGTCTTCTCTTCTCTCCTTTAATTTCTACTACTTTTTTTTTCAAAATCCCTAGAAAAAAACTAGCCTTTTTTTTTTAAGTTTCCGATGTTGCTCTTTAAATATGCTTTTCTGTTCTTATTTGAATGTTAATTCTTTTTTTTTTTCAATGTTTTTATGGTGGTAATGATTGAGGGTGGTTGGTGTAAAAAGGGTTAAGTTTGAAGGAGATGGTTTGGGTATAAGGATGTTTGTGGTTAGACAGTGATTGAATGGTGTTGGAGGTTCGGTTAGGTTGAGAATTGGTGTTTGAGAGAGAGTTCTAAGGGGAAAAAGCTTATGAGAGTGGTGATGAGAGTAGCTTGAAGGGGCATTAGATATTGGTTTAGTGTTGTGATGTTGAGAATAGTGAGAAAGATGAACAGTGGAAGGTGTGAGATGGTTCTGGATGGTAGTGGTGGTGGTCGAATTAAGAGGGAAAGGTTGGTGTTTGGAATGATTCTGGAAAAATGAAAGAATAAGATAAAAAGGAAAAATAAAAATAAAATAAAAATAGTTAAAATATGTTTAAATTAAGTGGAAATGACAAGAAGCCACGTTAACATCTAATGACACAATTTGTGCCATGTCAGAATTTCGTAAACCTTTAACATCAGGTAACATCATAGTGACCAAATTATTATAAATCGATAACATCGATGAATAGTACAAAATAATTTAAAGTTAAGTGGCAAAACATAAACTTAAAAAATATAAGGGACTATTTTTTTTTGTATTTTACCTGTAACACCCTATACCTTACCCGATCGTTGAGTCTGAGTTATAAGGTGTCACATTCATTGTCGAAACAACTACGATCGATCACAATCAATTTATACTATTTAATGCTTAAATTTAACCAACATATATTTAATACAATATGCAATCATTTTCAGGTCTTACACGAGCTTATGAAAGCTCAAATAGCAATTCGAGGTCAAAAAAGGACCAAAATATAAAAGTCCCAAAATATAGGGTTAACATCATGATGTCAACATTTCACGTCGTAACGTCGCCAAATAGTTCGTCATGTCATGACGTTAGACACTTGATGTCACGACGTCACTTACTGTGCTTGGCCTCGTCAAACAATGGGTTTTGTAACACCTAAAAAAATTGATTTATTGTAAAGGTAGTGTTAAATTAAATAGTGTGTAATTGATTTTTTGGTAAAATGAGGGGAAAATATAAAGATGATAAAAGAGAAGGTTAATAAATGCTAAAAAAAATTATATTAAGAAGTATGTTGAGATATGTTAGTTTAAAGCAAAGACTAAATTATAAATATGCAAAAGTTTATGGTCTAAGTGTAAATATTCAAAATATGAAGGTCAAAATGTAAAAATGAGAAAGTTAAAGGATTAAGAGTGAAAATAACCCAATTTATTATGACATGGAATTGGCATGTAAGGACCAAATTGAATTAGTGTATAAATAATAGGGACAAAATCGTAATTTTACTAAAAGTAAGTAGTGACTCAATGATGGAACTTTGAAGAACCATGAAAGGAAAAATGGTTATTTAGTAAGAAAGATAATTGTTGGTTTAATGATGATATAAGAGATATTTTAAATAATTTGTTTAATTAAATAATATATTAATAATAATTAAATTAGATATTTTTATAATGTTTTAACAATAAAATGATAATATAATAGGGAGGAAAGATGGAGAAATTTCTTCATCCTTCCTTCCCCAATGTGAATGGCAAAATGAAGGCAAATCTTTTTTTTTTTTTTATGATTTGGTCATTACCATGAAATTCCACTTTTTCTCCCAAATTTTAAGGAGAAGTGAAGTAAATAAACTAGAAAGTGTTAAAATAGAATGTTGATAATGGCAATGTATCACAAAGAAAAGGAAGAAAAATAGAACACACAGATTTTACGAAACCCTTTCGAAAAAATCAAGGGCAAAGGAGAAGAAAATTTTCTATTTCGAATTCAAAATTAAAATACAAGGAGTATAGATTGCGTTTATTTATAGATTTAGGAAACCTTATTCTAATCAACATCTATCAGAAGTAATGCAGTAAGGTGAAACACCTTATTCAAATCAATATCAAACAGAGGAACTAAACTTCTATACGGATTCTTCTTATGCAACCTATACAGTACTACAAGGGCCCTCGACCTTCACCCTCATGAATCCTCTTGCTACTTGTATTTTATTTTAATAAGAATTTGCGTCACAAGACACGAATTCTCAATGAGCAAGTTTTCCACCTCTTCCATGAAACCCCTTAAGGGTTTATCTTCAACAATGAACACCAACCAAGTCTAAGCAATGCTCAAACTTTGTTATAGGAAGTGACTCAGTCACCATATCTATAGGATTAATATGAGGACTGATTTTGCTCACAACAATATCACCACAAGCAATAATATCACGAACAAAATGATACCAAACATCAATATGCTTTGTTCTTTCATGAAACATTGGATCTTTTGTAAGGAAAATGACACTTTGACTGTAACAAAATACTGTACTGATTTGTAGGTCTTTATTGAGTCCAATAAAGAGCCCTTTTAACCAAATAGCTTCTTTACAAGCTTTAGTAATTGCCATGTACACAGCTTCAGTGGTAGACAAAGTGATAGTAGTTTGCAAGGTGCCTTCCAACTGATTTCACAACCCCTAATTGTAAAGACATAACCCGTGAGAGATCTCCTTTTATCAAGGTCTCCAGAAAAATCAGTATCAACATACCCAATGAATCTATCTCTATTTCTTCCAAACTATAAGCAAACATCAGTAGTGCCTCGTAAGTATCTCAAAATCCACTAAATTTCTTTCTAGTGTTCTTTACCAAGATTCGTCATGTATCCACTAACTGCATTGACTGCATATGATAAATCTAGACGTGAACAAACCATAGCATACATAAGAAATCCCACTGCACTAGAATATGGAACATTTGACATGTAGTCAATCTCATCACCTGATTATGGAGATAAAGGTGATGAAAGTCTGAAATGGGCTGCCAAATGAGTACTAACAGCCTTAGCACTTTGCATATTTAACCTACAAAGAACTTTCTCAATGTACCCTTTTTACTTAGGTACAATTTACTTACTTTTCTATATCTGAGAATTGCCAACCAAGTATCTTCTTTGCTGCTCTCAAATTGTTGATCTGAAATTCTTCACTGAATTGCACTTTGACCTTTCTTATCTCTCATTTATCTTTCGCTACTATCAACATGTCATCAACATAGAGGAGTAGATACACAAAAGAACCATCATTGTTCTTCTTAAAATAAACACAACTATAAAAACTACTTCTTTTGAAGTCATGAGAAGTCATAAAAGAATCAAACCTCTTGTACCACTACCTTGGTGACTGTTTCAAACCATAAAGGGACTTTTTCAACAAGCAAACATAGTCCTCTTTTTCCAAGAATGTAAAGCCCTCTAGTAGTTGCATATAAATGCCCCCTAAAATTCTTCATGCAAGAATATTGTTTTTACGTCTAACTATTCGAGCTCCAAATCATACATGACCATAATACCAAGTAAGGCTCAAATTGAACTGTGTTTCACAACTGGAGAAAATAGATCTATGAAGTCCACACCTAGAATCTAACTGTAACCCTTTGCAACAAGCCTTACTTTATATTTGGGTTCTTCAACTCTTGGAGTCCATTTTTCCTCTTGAACACCCATTTACAATGATCAGTCTTCTTACCTTTAGGAAGCTTCACAAGATCCCATGTTCTGTTCTTGTGGAGTGACTCTATCTCTTCTTGCATGGAAAGCATCCACTTTTCTAAGTCTTCACAGCTAACTATCTCGAATAAGTAGATGACTTTTGATTTCCATCTATATCTTCAGCTACATTTAAAATATAAGCAACTAGATCAGCCTCGACATGTCTTTTTAGAGGTTTAATTTCTCTTCTAGTTCTGTTTTTGGAAATAGAATATTGTAGTGAAGAAGTGACTCTATTCTGATTTTCTATACTAACTTGAGGAGTCGACTTTGTTGTAGATATTGAATCAATCTAAAGGTCCACCTACTTTTGCTATTTTTTATTTGAAGAGTCTTTAAGAGATAAGTTAGGTAGCATAGCAGCAGTTTCATCAAAAATAATATCTCTGCTAATTACAACTTTTCTATTTTTAGGACACCATAACTTATACCCTTTTACACCAGCCTTATAACTAGGGGTGTTCAGTCGGTTAATTGACCCGAAATACCATTAACCGACCCTTTAAAAATTTTAACTTTTAACCGAATTGAAATTTTTCAAAAAAAAATTAACTGAACTGAAATTTATTCTATTAATTCAGTTGGTTAATCGAAAATTATATTTTTTTTTATTAAAATAAGTATAAAAATTAATCAAATTAATCAATTAAAGTATTAACTAAATTAAAGTATTGAATCACTACATAATTAAAAACATTACATAAGTCTTAAAATTAACACATAATTGAAATGTAAGTATTTAATATTCTCCATTTGTATCCATTTCTTCTCTCCAAAAGATCTCCATTTGCATTATACCTACAAAAAAAACGTGTGCAAAAAATTAGCATATGATAGAAATATATGCATTTAAAAAAATAAAATAATATAAACAAATGAATAGATTGTAAGCTAACAAGAATAAGATAGGAAGCCCTTCAACTCACGAAAGCTCATGAATTTAGGGTAGGCTCTGATGCATTCCAAGAATAGCCTAAACATTGAATCAATTAAATAAGTAGGAGTGATATGGTAAAAAATTGAAACTATTAAAATAAAAAAATAAATATACCATTTGCAATCTTGTCAAGCTCTTGGATTTGTTCTTCAATCTTTTTGATATCTTTTTGTGATGATGATTTTTGAATCCAATTTTGAGTACACACAAGAGCTTGTACAATTTTAGGAGTTAAAGAACTCCTATATTGATCAAACACAAGTCCCCCGATGCTAAATGTAGACTCTGAAGCCACTGTAGAAACCGGTATAGCTAACACATCTCTGGCCATTTTTGAAAGAGCAGGAAATCTAGGGCTGTTCACTTTCCACCACAATAAAATATCAAAATCTTCAAAAAAAAATCCTCATTAGCCTCAGCTAGATATTTATCCAACTTAGATGTTTTATCCTCACCACCATTTTCCAACTCATGGTTTTTATACAAAGCTTGCATTCGCCTTTTCATTTTTTGTTGTGGTTCACCAAGAGAAACATGAGTTGGCACACTTGATTGGCTAATAATACTATGAAGTGGAGGCTTATACTCATCAAATAATTCATACAAAGATTCCTTCAATTTTTGCATCATTTCACAAGCTTTTTAGAACTATACATTTCACTAAGTGCAAATTCAAGATACTTTAGTTTTTGTAACAGCCCGATTTTAGGGCTAGTCGGAACAGTGGTCTCGGGACCACTAATATGAGGTTAAGGAAACTATTTTAGTATTATTTTATGTGTTATGGTATTAATATATGACTATGTGAAAATTTTGGTGCTTTAATTTGAGTGATAGCATGCTTAATTGTGAAAAAGGACTAAATCGCATAAAGTGTGAAAGTTCTATTTTTCAAGGTAGAGGAGTCCAATAGCCATAGATTACTAAATTGGAGGTCCTTAAAGTTCAATTAGGCCCTATAGGATGTATTGGCCGGCCATAGATAGCAAAAGGGGACAAGAGCATTAATTTTTAGTCAAATTTGGTGATAGTTGTTGACTAGTTGATTAAAATATGATAAAATAAGGGAAGGCCATAATCTTTTTCTCTTCTCTTCCTCTTCCACCGATTTTCACACTCAAAATAAGGGTTTTGAAAGCCTTGAGATTTCAGCAACTTGTCCTCACCCAAGTAAGTGATTTTTGGTGGTGTTAATTGATAATTTTTGTGTTTTTAGAGTCCCCAAAGCTTAAGCTAGCTAATGAGGGGACTAATTTGAGATATGGTTGAACGTCTAGGGACTTGCCATGAGAGTATTTATGTTATTATCTGAGTTTTCATGGAAGAAAATGAATGTTAGGGAGGTGAGAAACAACTTTTGTGAAAGGTATTAGCATGAAAACACCTAAATAGGACTTGAATGCAAAGATTTAATTTGTGTCATAAATGCATGAAATAGTTGAAATGGTGAGTAGTTGTAAGAGAAATAAATGTTCATCTATGCTTGTTTATTGAGAAATTGTGATGAAAAATAAATTACGAGCCTAGGGGCAAAATGGTAATTTTGCCAATGTATAAGGGCAAAATGGTAATTTTTTCCCAAGTGTAGAGTTTGATGTACTATGATCATAGAATGATCTAAATGAATGAATTTCATTGTTATAGATCAAGAAGAGTGCGGAATCAACCTTGACCGTGGGAAAGGCAAGGTGATTGAGTAAATCGCTAGTTAACACATTTTGCATCGAGTAAGTTTACGTGTAAACGATGCATTTTACTTAATCAGTGCATAGCATAATTGAGAACATGTGTAATTCAAGTAGATAGAAAGTGGTAGTTAATGAATAATTTTTGTATGAATGATGGAATAGATAGGTAGGTGTGTTATATAAAATTTTGATGGTGGGCTAAGTGTGATACCACCTTGTTGTTTAATAACGATGGGTTGTGTGTTATACCATCGTCTGTTAACCTTTCTGGTGGGATGTGTGTGATACCACCATAATTAACCTTCTTGGTGGGCTATGTGCGATACCACCCTAATGAAGACTGATGGTGGGCTAAGTGCGAAACCACCGGGTAATGTATTTTGAGATGGTGATGTGTTATATTAAGTGACCTTGTGATGCTTATGTAACACCCTGAAAATGGGCCTATGCATTTTTGATTTAATTATACGAAATGGCATGTCTTATGTGTTATGAATGTATAGTGAACATTTTTGGAAATTGGAAATGTAAGGAAATGTTTTAGAAATGTTAAGTTTAAAAAAAGGAAACTAAAACAAGGTGGTCTTAAGAAAATTAATAGAAGAAATTTGACACAAGAACGGGCTTGGAGAAGTGGCTAGGAGGCACCACTTAAAGCCCAAAGAAGTGACACCACAATCAAGGGGAAGGAGCCTAGGTTCGAGTCATGTGGGAAGCAAATAAAAGAGTTTTATTTTGCTGCAAGGAGCAAGGAGTTGGACGGCACCAAGGCACTTGGGGAAGAGTTTAATTCTCTTTAAAATTTGGCCAAATAGATAGATAATGATGGACTATTATTATTATTATTTTTATTAAGAGATAAGAGATAAATATTGGATTAAGTTTTATTAAATTGAATGGGTGATAATTAAAGTGATAAAGTTATCAAAATAGGAGTGATGGCCAAGTAAAGGATTTTAAGTTAGTAATTTGGCTACTAGAAGAAAAGAGAGCCATTCATCATATCTTCTTTCAACTCTTCTCTCTGCCAATTTCCTAGAGCATCTCTTCTTCTTCTTTTGTTAGACAAAGCCAAAAACTAAAGTAAGCCTAGCCAAATTCTTCATAGCTTTTGTGATCTCCATTAAAACCTAATCCATAAACTCCTCAAGATACCATCATTAGCCAATTTCTTTATACCAATCAAAAGTCAAATCAAGATCCTTCTAGCCTACATAGCCGAATATTGCTAAAGGTTCAAGCAAGGATTGCTGATCTCTAAAGTAAGGGTAAGATCTCATTCAGTTTCATCCTTTTTCTTTTAAGATTTGCCGAAATCTAGGACTAACGCCATTAATATCTTGTTGTCGAAACTTTGAAGAGATCTTTTGGGATTTACTAAGTGTCGACTACAAGGAAGGTGAAATTCTTTTCCCAAAGGTACACCATAGGCCGCGTGTTCCCTAGTTATTCGGTGAGTTTCAGGATTTAAAATCCACAAGGTAAGTATCTATAGCATTCGGCCAAGGCCATGTTGAGTAAATAGATATGTTTCATTAATATTTAAAAGCCGAAACTAATCTATTCAAGTAACCTAGTGATTGCCGATTTCAAGAAAGAAGGATACAAAGTTTCCGACATTTGATTAGATATCAATCGGCAGCAAGGTAAGGATTTAAGTGTACTAATCCTCATCGATTTGGTTTTATGGCGAATGGCTCTTTACTAAGTATTAAATGATTGATTAAATGTAGAGATTTAAGATCTAAGGCATTAGATCAAGCTTTTCGGATTTCAGCGAATTTGTTAAGCAAATCAAATGTGTACCCCACACTATTTCTTAATAAGTTTTATGGCAATGTTTAATATAAGTATGTGTATAAGAATGTGAATATGGCTAAAGTACCATGCTATGGTACAAAGTACTCAGGTATGTTTCCTACTCCTACTAGGATTATGTTAAATATCTGTTACGACACACATATGACATTATAAGAATGTGAAATAAGAATTTGGCATGTTAATGCATGATATGTATGATATGGGGCATATGTGTTATATGAAAAGGGGAAGTGAATGTGGTGACCTAAGACCACGATAACTGAATGTGGTGACCTAAGACCACGATAACTGAATGTGGTGACCTAAGACCACGATATATGAATGTGGTGACCTAAGACCACGATATCTAAATGTGGTGACCTAAGACCACGAATTTTATAAGGGCGATGAGCACGTCGACTGCAGCGACTGCCTTCGATGGTGTGTAGCGGATGGAGGGTTGACTTAGTAGTCCCCACGATGTGCAGGTTGGTACGGGGGACGTGTAGCGGATGGCTATCTAGGTTTGAGTTCGGGTTCCATCATTATTTTTATTTGTTTATGAACATGTATGATAATGTATGCCTAAATTATTAAATTTTAGTGTTGGTTACACATTGAGTTTGTTGACTCACCCTTGTGGGATTATTTTTTCGTGACTGAAAAGGTGATGGACCGGGCCTGCAGATGCTTAGTGGAGGCCATGTGAAGTTCAGATTTCTTTTATTTGGACTATTTTACTTTAAGTATTTTGAATTTAAATTTTGGGAATTATTTGATGTAATAAGGCCTTAGTAGAAATATTTTATTCTGTTTTTATTTGTTAAGCTTACAAACCTTTATTTATTAAAAGATTAAGTAAATCAATTTTTAAAACAAAGCCCAAACGTTTTGTCACCTAAAGTAAAGGATTTTAACAATGAATTAAACTTGTTCTCAACTCAAGCCCAACCCAAAACAATCTTTCTTTCAAAACACACAAGTTTTTCCTAAGTAACAAAAAAATTCGAAACGGTTTACACCGGGGAACATACCAGATCCGATCAAGGATCGTGGGCTGGGTTTGGGGTGTTTTAGTTTGGTATCAGAGCCCAGTTTTAAACTCTCAGCCTTGGGTTTAAGGCCCAAAACGTTTTCAAAGTTAAGCCCAAAAGGGATTTTGTGAATTAAGCAAGTTTTTCTGGCATGGCCCACTAAGTCTCCGACCCGAAGTCCACCAGGTAAGTACTTCGATCTCTTGTGTGATTTATATTATGACTTGTAGAAGCGGTTGAAATGGAACGTAGAATAGAGATTTAGTACTTGAACCCTAGGGCTAGTTACCCCAACAATTACATAAGACTTAAATGCCTAATTGAACAAACCTGTGGTTAAGTCGCCAAGTTAGGGTGTGGCAACCATGGTACGCATGTCTAGGATTGGATTCAGTAAGAGCTTGGTATTTAAGCAGTCCTAGTGACTCACCTCCTCTCCACTCGAATCCTACCTGGTGCGTAGCTTCGGTTCACCCTAACCAAGAGGACTTATACACGGGATAAACCCCTAACTAAAACCCAAAAGGGACTAGCCGTATTTTTATGGAAACCCTAGTTTTAAAATTTCTAAATTACCCTCTTGATTTGAAAAGACTATTTTTATAAATTTTCCTGAAATATTTCTGATTTACAAATTTACTAAAAATGCCCCTAGTGGTAAAATTACAAAAATGCTCTTGGTTTATGAAAATTTCAAATACCCACAATTGTTAGCAAAATTTCAATGCTTTATAAATGTCCAAAAACCCTAATTTGCCAAATATCAAAATACCCTGATTATGGAAAAAAAATTTACAAAATTACCCCTAACCTACAAATTACCGAAATACCCCCGAGTTACAAAATTACCAGAACGACCCTCGATCTTCAAAATTTTTGCAACAACACTAATATGGAAAACAAATTCTCAGAAACAACCCTTAATTTTTGTAAATTCCAAAGTACCCTTGATTTATTAAGATTTACAAATTTACCTAGGTTAATTACCAAAATACCCTCGAATTTTAAAATTTCCAAAATACCCCCGGGAATGCAAAATTTCCAGAATACCCTTATTGACAAAAACACCAAGGAACCTTATTTTGACAAATTATGAAAAATACCCCTGTAGGACAAATTGCGAGAATACCCCTAGGATAGGAACGGACAGAATGTCCGAAGAGTGAATGTGTATGGGAGATACTATGGAATAGATGTGCTTTTCTGTGAATTAGGATAGAAAACTTGAAACTTTGATTGATCAAAAGAACTACATCTAAATACTTCTTCTCATAAAATTGTTCGCGGCTAATCAGTAGAACCAAAGTTCTGATGCATAAAACTTTTTAATCAAACTAAAGCGCGATCGTAGAAATGAATTCAAGGGGACGTGGTTGTAATGTGTGTGGCTGTGGAAGAGTCCGAATGACCGTGTCTGAACCTGTTAGATCGGGTCAAGGATCTGAGAATGAAATGCCACCACCACCCCCAGCCGCTAATGTGGAATATCAGGACCAGACGGGGGATGACGCCGTGTCACAAGCGATGTTGCGGGTCTTGGAAAGGGTAGCAGGAGCAGGTGGAGGCATGGGAGCTTGAAAGTCGAGACTGAGCGACTCCGAGCCAACAGAGCTAAAGTGTTTCGTGGTATATCAGGTGTAGCACCCAATACCGCTAAGTATTGGTTGGAGGCGACTGAGCGGATTTTGGATGAGCTCGACTTAACTGACGAGGAAAAGCTGAAAGGGTTGGTGTCACTTCTCCGCGATGAGTCATATCAATAGTGACTCACGGTGCGAGATGGTGCTACAGCTGAGGAACTCACATGGGAGTATGCTAAGGCAGCATACCAGAAGAAGTATGTGGGCACTCATTATATTGATGCCCAGAAAGGCTTTTCTAGGTCGTGGTTCAAGGAACAAATCAGTGGTGAGTATGAAGCTGAATTTTTAAGGCTGAGCTGTTATGCTCGAGGCATAGTGTCTACTGAGCATGAGCGGTGTGTCCGATTTGAAGACAGACTAAGAGATGACCTAAGGTTATTGATAGCCCCATAACAGAGCGGAGTTTGTCAGATTAGTGGAAAAGGCCAAAGTGGCCGAGGGTATTAAGGAGTCCGTGAGGGAGAACTCCGATCGAAATAGGCAAAAGAGAGAATTTGGATTGTCAAGGCCATCCAGGAATGAGCAAAAAAGGCCTAGAGTTGAAGGGCCGCGAGGTCAGCAAGCTACTACTGGAGGCAGTACCCTACTTGTGAACAATGTGGGAAGAAGCACTTAGATAAATGTTGGAAAAAGATGGGAGGATGTTTTAAGTGTGGGTCAAAGGACCATATGATTAAGGACTGTCCGATGAGACCAGATAGGAGTCAACCAGTAGTTCAGAATGTTAATCAGGCTGGTAGAGGTGGACAGCAGCCTCAGCGAGGTCGTGATCCGAACCATGGAGAAAATGGTTCCGACCGAGGTCGTGGAGCACCAAGCGGAGGTGCTGAAGGTTTAGATGTGAGGCAATCAAGGTTGGTTTATGCAGTCGGCCGTCGCGAGGAGAGTGATGTGCCAGATGTGACAACGGGTAAGTTTCTTATTTTTGGAATGCCTTTATTGCCTTGTTTATTATAGAGCTAGTTCGTTCTTGTATTTCTAGTGAATGGTATGAAACCTTGGATGTGAACTTTGGAATTGTGCATAGAAAATGTGTTAGTTTTATTAAGATCGAGTCTTGCGACAATAGCGTAGTGTGGTGAGTTAGATTGTACGATTGTTCGTTAGTAAGTAATTTCGAGGATGAAATTATTCTAAGGGGGTAGAACTGTAACACCCTGAAAATGGGCCTATGCATTTTTGATTTAATTATACGAAATGACATGTCTTATGTGTTATGAATGTATGGTGAACATTTTTGGAAACTTAGAAATGTTAAGTTTAAAAGAGGAAAGTGAACATTACTATTTTGATAACTTTATCACTTTAATTATCACCCATTCAATTTAATAAAACTTAATCCAATATTTATCTCTTATCTCTTAATAATAATAATAATAATAATAGTCCATCATTATCTATCTATTTGGCCGAATTTTAAAGAGAATTAAACTCTTCCCCAAGTGCCTTGGTGCCGTCCAACTCCCTTGCTCCTTGCAGCAAAATAAAACTCTTTTATTTGCTTCCCACGTGACTCGAACCTAGGCTCCTTCCCCCTTGATTGTGGCGTCACTTACTGGGCTTTAAGTGGTGCCTCCTAGCCACTTCTCCAAGCCCGTTCTTGTGTCAAATTTCTTCTATTAATTTTCTTAAGACCACCTTGTTTTAGTTTCTTTTTTTAAACTTAACATTTCTAAAACATTTCCTTACATTTCCAAGTTTCCAAAAATGTTCACTTTCCTCTTTTAAACTTAACATTTCCAAGTTTCCAAAAATGTTCACTTTCCTCTTTTAAACTTAACATTTCCAAGTTTTCAAAAATGTTCACCATACATTCATAACACATAAGACATGCCATTTCGTATAATTAAATCAAAAATGCATAGGCCCATTTTCAGGGTGTTACAGCTTAGTATAGGGAAACCATTATTGATTGTATGCATCATGCTTGTGATGTGAGTGGGATGTGTGAATGGAGGAAATGAGTAAGCCTAATACTGAATGTAGATTGATTTCTTGCTTAGCAAATAATGCTACAAAAATGTTCATTCATTTTAGAGTGTTATATTGTTTACATGTGAACTTACTAAGCTTTAAGCTTACTCCTCTCTCTTTCCCTTGTGTTATAGGGCTTAAGAGTGAAATGGATAAGCCGATAACTAGAAGACCGCCATACTATCTCGCTTACTTGGTATAATTAGATAAGTGATTTTGTATATGGCATGTATAGGACTAGACTAGTTAGATTATTTTGTTATTTTGACCAAAGGTGTATTGGCTCTTTCTAAGACATTAATTTTGTAAATTTCCAAGAATGATGGCATATTTTATCATTTATGAAATTTCAATG
This sequence comes from Gossypium rotundifolium, assembly GCA_025506655.1. Classification (NCBI taxonomy): domain Eukaryota; kingdom Viridiplantae; phylum Streptophyta; class Magnoliopsida; order Malvales; family Malvaceae; genus Gossypium; species Gossypium rotundifolium. The sequence continues at coordinate 139,163,245 of CP106731.1, forward strand.
TTATCAATGTGAGTGCATGTGGATTAAGAGAGGTTTGTTAGTTTGTTGAAAATCCATGTAGAGTAAGATATAGGGATGCTAGAAGCTTGGTAAATAGCCTTCATGTGCCACACGGGTAGACACACGGGCGTGTGTCTAGGTCGTGCCAACCCTGCATCTTATTATTACTAAATAGAATAGGCCACGGGAAAATTCCACGGCCGTGTGCATGAACCGTGTAAGACACACGGTAGGGACATGGGTGTGTCCAGGCTGTGCTAAATTAGCTAGTAACTTCCCACGGGCGGAAGACACGGGCATGTTGTAAGGGTACACGGGCGTGCCCCCATTTCACATGGGCGTGCCCTAGCCGTGTGAGTTTTGGCAGAATGTTGGGGTTTTTGGGCACGGTGTGAGCACATGGGTGTGTGTGACTACACACGGGCGTGTGTATCATCTAGCACGGAATGTACTCCCTGTTTAGATGAAAAGAAATTTTATGGACCGTAAGACCTCTGATATGATCCCGAGAGTTCTCGTAGGTACGATTGAGATCTCATAGGTTGAGTGTAAAGTAGTTGAAGTGATTCGAGAAGAGTAGTCACGTTGAGCCTAAGTGGCGATCAGGTAAATTGTTCAGTAATGCCTCGTGCCCGATTTCGGCGGGGATTACGGGTAAGGGGTGTTACAGTTTTTGTCTAGGGTCTAAAACACAACCAATAAACATAAGCAAATTCATCTTATCAATATCACCCCAATACTTGTCATACTTCTCTTTCATCTTGATGGCCATAACATTGAAATCAACATTACTATTTAATTGAGCATCTCGTAAAAGAATATCAATTTCAGAAAGCTCGTCAAAAAAATTATTGGACGTGACATATGAAGTGCGAGATATACACAAAGTGACTTCATAAAAGTGTTCTAAGAAATCCCACAAGTTTCTAACATTAGCCCAATCATCCACACTAGGCCAACCCTCTCCTCTTCCAAGTTCAGCCCTAAAGTTTGTATCTTGCTCCTCAAATCTCTCAAAATCTCTCTCAAAGTTCTGAGCAGTGTTTAACTTTAAGTAGGTCGAGTTCTACCTAGTACAAACATCAAGACACAACATCTTCCTGCACTCTATCTTTTCCACCACAACACACTCCTTAAACTTTTGTAATCTAGCTGGAGATTGTCTTACATATCTAATAGCCCCCTAACACGTTCAACAGATTTATTCATTTCCTTTAAGCCTTCAACAATAATCAAATTCACAATGTGTGCCATGCATCTCATATGAAAATATTTACCATTTTAAATTAAACCCCTCAAGGTTAAATTTCTTTCTCAAATAACCAATAGCAACATCATTTGAACTTGCATTATCAACAGTAATAGTAAACAACTTATCAATCCCCCAATTCAATAAGCATTTCTCAATCACCATCCCAATGGACTGACCCTTATAACTAGAAATTGGACAAAAGTTTAAAATCTTTTTATTCAATTTCCAATCGTTATCAATAATGTGAGCAGTGATACACAAATAATTAAATCTTTGCAAAGAAATCTATGTATCAGTAGTTAATCAAACTTTAGAACAAGAACTTCTCAAAAGTTGTTTTATCTTGACCCTTTCATCTAAATACAATTGATAAATATCCCTAGTCATAGTAGTTTTGAAGGAATATGAAACCTAGGACATGCCACAAACATAAATTTCTTAAAGCCTTCACTTTCAACAAACTTGAAAGGTAATTCATCAATCATAATCATTTGTGCTAATCCTTTCCTACATGCTTCTTGATCAAATCTCTAAGTTGAAAGATGCCCTTCCCCCCTACAACTCCCTTTCTAGGTAAAACTAGTTGTCCTTGACTAGTGTCAAAAATATTACTAGGATTTTTCTTACATGAACCAATATGATATTTCAATGACCCCGTACCATTTTTTTTCATATCACCACAAAATTCCTTTTGACAATAATTACATTTAGCCTTACTTGCACCCTCACTATTAATAATCTTAGTGAAGTAAGACCAAACTTCTGACCTTTGAGGAGTGACTTTTCTTTTCCCGGTGGTCCCCTTTGTTTGGCTTGAAGCTCCAACTTCTGAATTTTCAGAATCTATCGAAGTAGGAGGTGTAACACTACCCTCAATAGATGTTGGTTCGGTGGATATTCTGCAAGAAAAAATTATATAATAAATTAAAATAAATTTATAATATTAAAGATATTTTGATGTTGAATTTTAGAGAAACAAATTATGCTTTTATCTTGTTGACTGGTTCATTGTTCGCACAAGTGGATCAACTAGACCAACTTTAAAAGTTGAACTTAAAAAAAATAAATCATGGTGTGGAATAATAAACTAAATTAATATACTTGATAACAAGAAAATTTTGGAATAATAATAATACCAAATGATAAACAATACTAAATTAACCCTAGTAGAAGAGAAAGGGTTAGAGGAGGAGGATTTTCTCCATGGTTGTTTATTATGAGTATTATAAGATTTGATAAAAGAATTACTAAGACAAAAATCTTATTTTCTTTTCTTTTATTACTAATACTATTTCTCTTCGAAGATTTTACTTGCAATAAGATAATCTAATTTTTATTTATAATATTAATTAAAATAAATATAATACAGTTTAATTGTTACAAACACGTGCATGTAAAAAATAAGTATACCCGCTTATATTATTTTTGAAAAATATTAATTTTAGTTTAATAATACTGCTATTTTTTAATTTATTAAAATTTTATATATAAGCAACATATTATTTTTAAATATTTATATTTTAATATTTTTAATATTTTTAGTAGGTTAAAATATACCATCTGTTCTTGTACTTTAAAAAAATTAAAATCACACTTATTTTTTAATTTAAAAGTTTTAATCTAATCATTATTATCATTGATAATTTTAATACTTTAAGAGATTAAAATTCACTCCTCTTAAGTTTTTAAATTTAAAATCACTCACTCTTAAGTTTTAAATTTAAGATTTTTAAAATTTTAATCTAATCGATTGATAATTTATATTAAAATTTGTCAATTTAACAGCATTCATATGAATTTAATTGAAGATCAATTTTAGGCTTAATTTCTAAGTTTCTATGTTTTTAAGTAAAGGGACTAAAAGTATATTTTAAACTAAGTATAAGAAATTAAATACCAAATACGTCTAAGTTGTTAACAATACTTAAATGGAAAAAGTACTCTGAGATGTATTGAAAGGAAGAACAAAGCTGAGTATTTAATACAGAAAGATGTTAACTAACTGCTAACAATAGGTGCTAACTAACTAACTGTTTAATAACTAAACCAGCTAACTATTCAAACTAACTTTTACAATTAATCCTTTAACATGCCCCATGCTTGTCAACTTTCTCGTGTTTTTTCATGCCATTATCTGTTGTGGACGTAACCCTCAGTTTGTTTCTGAACTTATCAAACAACCCTACTGATAGTGGTTTGGTTAGGATATCAACAATTTGATCCTGTCCAGACACATGACCTACTTGCAAAGTCCCTTCTGCAACCTTTTCTCTGACAAAAAATAAGTCTAATTCAACGTGTTTGAATTTTGAGTGCATGACAGGGTTGCTTGCTACAGCAACTGCTGCTGAGCTATCACACCATACACGAGCTTTACTTTGTGTTGAAATACCGAGTTTAGAAAGTAAGGATTGAAGCCAAACTATCTCAGCAGTAACATGAGCCAAAATTCTATATCCTGCTTCTGCAGTAGACCTCGACACCACCTGCTGCTTCCTAGAGTTCCATGAAATTGGATTTCCACCAAGAAAAACACAAAACCCCGAGGTTGACCGGCAATCATCTTTATCCGAATGCCAACTAGCATCTGAATAACCTTCAATTAGGAACTTTGAGGTCCGGACGAACTGTAGTCCAAAGTCGAGTGTCCCTTGTAAGTACTTTAGAATCTGTTTGACAGCTTTGAAGTGTGTATACAAAGGTTTGTGCATAAATTGACAAGCCTTGTTAACAGAAAAGGCAATGTCAGGCCTTGTTATAACCACATACTGTAATACTCCCACTATACTTCTGTATAAACTCTCATCCTCAATCAAGTTTCCTTGATGAGTAGACAACTTGCAAGAGGTCATCATTGGAGTAGAAGAGGAATTTGACTTATGCATGGAAGCTCGTTGAAGCAGTTCCAAAATGTACTTCTTCTGATTCAAGAAAAGACCACTTGGAGTGCAAATTACTTCAATTCCAAGAAAATAGCTCAGCTGCCCCAAGTCTTTCAAAGAAAAACGAATATCAAGCTCCTTTAGAAACTGATCAATGCAAGAAGAATCATTCCCAGTTACTATTATATCATCAACCTATACTAAAACATACATCTGCTGAGATCCTGTTCGTCGAATGAAGAGAAAGTTATCAGCTTTTGAGACAACAAACTTAGCACTGAACAAAAACTCTCATAGTTTGTGAAACCATGCACGAGGGGCCTGCTTGAGGCCATAAAGAGCCTTCCTTAATCAACAACAAGTTGTTGACCATCAGATCTCTGTTGTTCAAAGCCAGGTGGTTGTGACATATAAATTTCCTCATGTAAATCTCCATTCAGGAAGGCGTTGTTAATATCAACTTGTCGAAGGGACCACTCTAAGGAAACAGCAAGAGCAAGCATGTCCCAAATTATTTTTGGCTTGACGACTGGGCTGAAAGTCCCTAAAAAATCGATGCCAGCTTCTTGAAAAAACTGTAACACCCCTTACCCGTAATCCTTACCGGAACTGGGCCCGAGGCGTTACCGTATTAAAACCACATGATTGCTACTTAGGCTTATCGTGACTACTCTCTTAAGTCACCTCAACAACCTCATTCTCGACTTATGAGGCCTCACTCAAACTCACGAGGGCTCTCGAGACCTTATCGGAGACTTCTACGATTTTAAAATTTCTCCACCTAAACAGGGACTACACGCCCGTGTAAGGTGAGTGTAATATCCCGGGTTAAGGGCTATTTTGTTTTGGCATTGGTTGCATGATTAATTGCTTGCTATGATGTTGTTTGGGTGTTTTCGAGACTTAGTTGTAGGCTAGGAGTGAGCCTGGGTAGGTGGTGAAATTTTAGTTTTTGGGCTTTGGGGATAGGAGGCAAGGAGATGGGGCTTATATTTAAATTAAGTGAATTTGTAACACAAATGAAGAGCTAGCAAAGTGGCAAGGCAAGGCGCCACTAGGAGCTTGTGGTTGGCGTCAAAGGCAAGGGAGGAGAGGTCTTGTGTTCGAGTTGCATAATGCCTATTTTGACTTCCATTTTGGACGACATGGAGGAAGAGGTAGAAGGCAATTGAATTCTTCTTTGGACTTAGTCTTCACATTCAAAAGAGGGTGGAGAGTGAAAGTAGGAGGAGATTTGGTAAACTCATTTGAATTGGTGGTGTGTGAGTAAATGGGGAGATTTGGCGGTTGGTGAGAGTTTGGGGAAAGGGATGTGTGGCGGTTGGTGATTGGAGTGAGCCAAATTTCTTTTGGCTTTGGTGTTTTTTCTCTTCTCCTTGGTCAAAACTCTTTGGGTAAACAAGTTTTCTCCTAGTCACAAACGAGCCAAAATTTGCAAGTCATTTCTTCTTCATTTATTTTATTCATTAAAGTAGATGCTCAGGAGCTTTTCAACAAAATTGTTTTGCATCTCTAAACTTGGTGAGCCGAGTGTTCTTTGCACTCCTCTTCCTTTTGTCATTTGTGTAAACCAAAACCCCAACCACCATCACTGCCGAAATTCTACCTTGCTTTTCTCTTTTATTCTTCATTTGAACAAGCCGACCCTAGTATCCTTTTCAACTCTTTTCTCTTCCAAATTTGGTTAGCCGAAAGTCTCCCCTCTTCATTTCTTTTTCTTTTCCAAGAAAGAACCAAAGGTGTCTTCTTACTATTGTTCTTCCCATTTTATTCTTGGCGAAACCTCATCTCCAAAACACTTTCTCTCTTTTCTTTCTCACAAAACCGAAAGCACCCTCATCTTTCTTTATATTCTTCCTTCTTCCAAAAAGCCTTTTTGGCCGAACCTTACTACAGCCCTTGCTGTTTTCCTTTTCATTTTTTTTCTTATAAACTTTTCCTTCTTGATCAAGGGTGGTAGCCGAATCTACTTCTCCTGTTAGATTCTTGTTGCAATCGGTCTTCTAAGAAGGTAAGTTCTTGGCCGAATGGCCATTTCTCACTTCTCTAAGTGCTGCGTTGTTTTCAGTTTGACTAAGGGCCTATGGTGGTTGTAGATTGAAATGGGTTAATCATTTGTTTAATCTTTTCGTATAGGGTCTTTGGATATTGGAAGTAATCAAGAGGAGTCTTCCAACTCTTTTAACCGATTGATAAGTGGTGGTAAGAGGAGTATTTTGTTAGTCCATTCTTTTAGTCTCGTTGAAGCAAGTCTCAGTGGATTAATGGCTTTTCTTTTTAGGTGGAGGCCGTTTGTAAAAGAGGAACCTTTGTGGTTCGAAGTTTGGTAGGAAGCCAAGCGTTTGCAAGGTAAGGCTATTTGATAAACCCTTTTGGTTTAATGCTTGTGGTAGAATGATATGTGCTAACCCTTTTGGTTGGTCGATTTTAGGATCAAAGTTGTCAAGGTGGTTGGCGTGTTAGACCGGTTCTTAGTGTTAAAACCTCCACTAATTGGTGTGTAAACCAACACACTATCTTAACTTAGTAATGTAATAACTTTGTTGTGTAAATGAAACAGTGTGATTGGTGATTTGGTACCCATTGAGGTATGGATACTGGATTCGTAAGTCCGCTTACGATATGAGCTATGTGATGATATATGATATTATGATTATGGGTGCATGTTCATTGAGATGCCATATCAAGCATGTGAGCATGATAGCATGATTGCACGGTTTTGCATCTAGTATGATATGTGATTGGGTGATATGAGAGGAGGAAATTTAATATCCGTGTCTTTGGGACCTTGTGTCTTTGGGACACCGGAGGTTTGGCACCTCCGGTGGTTTGGTACCACAAACGATATTTTGTGACTTTGGGTCACCGGAGGTTTGGCACCTCGGCGTCTCGTCCCGATGGCTTAGTACCACGATGGGTTGGCCCCACAGATTGATTATCTGGGATTGACGCTAGTGATTTGGTATCACAGGATGGGTTGGCCCCATCATCGATTTGTGACTACGGTCACGGTGATTTGGTATCACATTGTGTCTTTGGGACACGAGGTTTGGCACCTCATTGCGACTCGTCCACCGTGGTTGGCACCACCGTAGGTTGGCCCCACCTATGAGATATGGGATCGTCGCTAGTGATTTGGTATCACACGATGGGTTGGCCCCATCATTGGATTATTGTGACTTGGTCACCAGTGGTTTGGTACCACAGATGGATATCGTGACTTTGGGTCACCAGTGGTTTGGCACCACCAAGGTTTGGTACCACACGGGTAGAAAAGGCGATGTGGTTGGTTAGAAGCAGGTGCATGATTTGCATTATTTTGTTATGATATATGTGTTGGCATGTTATACCGAGAGAGGATTTATGCACTGAGTCTTGCGACTCACTCTCTCTCCTTTGACTTTTTAGGTGACACTTAGACGCGGATATGGAGCCGGAATGGACTCGAGGTGCTCATGCCATGCTTAAATAAGGAGTTGCTCGGACTTCTTTTATAAAATTTGGTACACTAGCTGGTTTATTTCTATTTTGTTATATTTGGGTTTGTAAATGGCCTCTTAAATTATGTTTTTGATATGTTATGTTTAAGTAGATTTTCAATATGCTTTAACAAATTAATTAAGTGAAATGTGCTAAAACTTGGAAAGACAACGGTTTCAAAATGTCACAAAAAACGATGTTTTAAACGATACCATCGGGTATCATACTATAACTTGGGATAAAGGAACTCAAATTGTTTTTCTAACTTAAATATGATTCTCTACTAAGTCAAAATGTTTTAGTAACAATAAGAAATAACTTAAGTTTCAAGCGAAATAAACTAGTTTTACCTACACATCGGATTACTCTTGAAACTTTATGGGTTTTCAAATACCTCATCGATTTTTAATCAAAACCTACTTGAGTTTTCCTCAAACACAAAATTTAGCTAAGTGTTTTCACCAAACTTCAGACTTCAACCTAAACCATCCAAAACCTTTTCCAGTAGCATACCGTTCATTCGGTGGTGTATTGACGGGTTTGGGGTGTTACATTTGTGGTATCGAGCCAAGTTCAAAAGCTTCATTTGTGGGCCGAGGCCCAAAATGTTTTAAAACTATAGTTTTCAAGTATTACATTTTAAAAAGTATGGTTTGAAAGGCATGACACCGAGTCACCGCACCGACCGCCTGTAAGTACCGTACTATTTGTTGTGATATTGATTGATATGATTGGTGGCTAGTAAGACTACTTTAGAGATCGGCCGATAGGACTCGTGGACTCATGAAAATAAAGCTTCTTTAAAAATTCATAAGACTTTGCTTTAAACACGGTGGAATAATGATGATACATAAAATTCTTTAATCGACGAGACTTAGTCATGAGTACCCGAGGTGGGCGTGGTCGTGGACGTGGTCGCATGATGGGATGATATTTTTCGAGCCCGTAGGTTACGGGCGGGGTTCGAGAATGAGGTATCGATTCCGCCACCACCGGAGGTGGTGAGTTCGAGGCGCAGCCGGCGATGGCGCAGATGTCACAAAGCGATCTTCGAGTTTTAGAAAGGGTAGCCGGAGCGAGGGAGGCGTGGGAGCTAGGAAATCGTGCTGGCGACTTGAACAAATGGGCTGAATTCTTTCGGTGTCTCGGTGTTGCTCCTAGCTTCTTGAGTATTGGTGAAGCGGCAGAATCGGATCATGGACGATCTGGACCCTAATTTGAAGAGAAATTAAAGGGATTGTATCACTCCTCGGGATGAGTCATACCAGTGGTGGCTCACGGTCCGTGACAGCGCTACAGCTGAAGATCTGACATGGGACTATTTCTGGGCTGCTTATCAGAAGAAGTATGTCGGAGCTAACTACATAAATGAGCAGAGAAAAGCATTTCTGAGGTTAGTCCAGGGAGTAAATCGTGGTCTTGAGTACGAGGCGTAGTTTAAGGCCGAGTCGGTATGCTAGGGGTATGGTGGCTCTTGAGCATGAGAGGTGCGTTCGTTTGAGGATGGCTGCGAGATGAGTTAAGATTGTTGATTGCGTGACAAGAGCGTGAATTTGCGTTCTAGTTGAAAAGCGAAGGTTGCCGAGGGCATTAAAGAGTCTGTGAGGGGGTATGGATAGAAACCGTCACAAAAGGAGTTTTGGATCTTACGGGTCATTGGGTAATCAGCAGAAGAGGCTAGACCGAGTGGGCGAATCGGTCGGGTAGGTTTGTTGTTGCTAGGCAAGGACCGCCATGATGTAACCGCTGTGGAAAGGCTCACCGGGGAGGATGTTGGATGATGGTAGAGGTTGTTTTGAGTGTGGCTCATTGGACCACCGAGTGAGGGACCGCGCAATTAGCTAGGATTCACGGAGAATCGGGCAATGTCAAGACTGAAATAATGGACCACCACGAGGGCGAGGTAATGGCGGAGGAGGTAATAGTTACGTCGGGGCCGTGGAGCACCGGGCGAGAGTGCGAATAGTTCGAGGCCGATACGGTAGGGTTGGTGTATCTTGCGAGGCGTCGAGAGGAGGCGACGCCTGCCGGACGTCATTACCGTGACGTTTTTAATCTTTGGTTCTCCATTTTTGCTTTAATTGATGTGGGTTCAACACACTCGTATGTTGCAAGTAGCATAGTGAAGACCATGGATCTAGACTCAAATATCTTCTAGGCGGATAGCGGTGATAAGCCCTCTAGGTCACTCAGTAGTGGTAGATAAATCGTATAGAGACGTACCTCTAGAACTCCAAGGGATATCTTTCGAGGCTGATCTGATGGAACTGCCGTTTGGGGAGTTCGATCTGATTCTAGGGATGGACTGGCTGGTTAAGTACCAAGCGAAGTTGGATTGCACGGCTAAGCGTATGGTTCTAGAAACAACTGAGGGTGATGAGGTAGTTCTAATCGGTAATAGGAGAAATTATCATCCAATGTGGTATCTCGCTGGCAAAGCCGAAAATGGTCGGGAAGGGTGCGAAGCATATATGGTGCATGTGTATGCCTTGGAGGCTAAGGAGTCTTGTGGAGCAGACAGAACGATTAGGGAATTTGTGGATGTGTTTCTGAGGAGCTTAGGGTTTGCCACCAGATCGGAGGTAGAGTTGAATAGATCACATTAAAGCTACCAGTATCCATTGCTCCGTCTGAGGATGGCACCTAAGGAGTTAGTGGAGCTTAAGGCTCGATCTGAGAATTATTGGACCGAGGCTTTATCGGGCCAAGTATTTCACCATGGGAGCGCCTTTGTTTTCTTTGTAAAGAAGAAAGAGCGGTACTATGCGGATGGGTATAGACTATCTAACCCGAATAAGTGACGATCAAAACAAGTATCCACTACCTCGGATAGACGACTTGTTTGATCACCAAGGGGTGTCGGTTTTCTCGAAGATCGACCTAGGTGCAGGTATCACCGATTGAAGGTAAAGGAGGCGGATATCGTAAAGGCGGCATTTCATTACTCGGTATGGGCACTTTGAGTTCTTGGTTATGCCGTTCGGGTTGACTAACGACGGCAGCCTTTCATGGATCCGATGAATAGGCGTTCCAACGATTACTAGATCGATTAAGTGGTGGTTTTATCGGCGACATCTTGGTATACTCGAGGGCTGAGGAAGAGCATGATGCTCATTTACGGGTGGTATTGCAGATTCTAAGGGAGAAATAGCTCTATGCGAAGTTCAGTAAATGCGAGTTCTGGCTCAGGGAGGTGACATTCTTGGGTCATGTAGTGTCGGCTGAGGGGATTAGAGTGGACCCCCGTAAGATAGAAGCGATTTTAGAGTGGAAGCCGCCTAAGTCGATGGCGGAGATTCGAGTTTTACGGGCTTGGCGGATACTCTAGAAGATTTGTAGAGGTTTCTCGTTGATCGCAATGCCAATGACTAAATTATTGAGAAGAGGGTTTCGTTTGTTTGGGTGAGAAGCAACGGAGAGCTTCGATAAGTTGAAGAAGATTTTGGTGAAGCTCGGTTCTAATTCAACCCGAGGCCTGAGGAATTCACGGTGTATCTTGCGATGCATCACATACGGATTGGGTTGTGTCTTGATGCAAGAAGGAAGGTGGTGGCTTACGATCCCGATAGTCGAGGCCACATGAAGTTAATTATCCTACGCACGATCTGGAGTTAGTAGTCGTAGTATTTGCCCTAAAGATATGGAGGCACTACTTGTATGGAGAAAGATCGATAGTCTATCACGGACCATAAGAGTCTCAAGTACCTTCCGACTCGGAAAGACTTGAATCGAGGCGGTAGCAGATGGATTGAGTCTTTGAAAGACTACGATTGCTCAATTGAGTATCATCCGGGCAAGGCTAATGTTGTGGCGACGCATTGAGCCGTAAGGTTGTTTCAATTTGAGGCGTTGTTTGCCCACTTGAGTTTGTGCGATGATGGGAGTATTCAGCGGAGTTGCGAGTTAAGCCTACTTGGGTCGGCGGATCCAGAAAAAGCGAGTTGTTGGATGAGGTTACGAAAAGCGCGAGAGGACACAAGTGCGAATGATGGTTTGAAGGGTTCTGACTTGTCCGATGATGGGGTCTTTGTGTTTTCGAGGGAAGGCTTGTATGCCGAGAGATTACGAAGTTGAGGCAAAAGATTCTTGAGATGTACATAGCAGCCCTCTACGCTTATGCATCCCGGAGGTAGCAAAATGTATAGGGACCTCGGAAGAATAGATTACGGTGGCCGTGCGAAAAAAGAGGTGACCGAGAGTTTATGGGTAGGTGTCGACTTGTCGGTGAGTCAAGGGCGAGCATCGATTCTTGTCTGGGTTGCTTGACCATGAAGATTCCACAGTGGAAGTGGGAAAGAATAACTATGGATTTCGTCGGTGGATTACCGCTACACCGAGCAAGAAGGATTGATGCAGGTAATTGTGGATCGGTGACTAAATCATTCACTTTATTCCGGTGAGGTGGATTACTCACTGCAGAGGTTGGCAAAGTTTGTATGTCGAGATAGTGAGGCTGCACGGGTGCGGTGTCGATCATCTCGGATAGGGATCCGAGATTCACGTCAAGGTTACGGAAGGCGTTACGTCGAGCTCGGGTACACTTGCTAGATTTCAAAGACATTTCATCCATGATCGCCAGGCGATCGAAAAGGTTATCTGATCTTGGAGGATATCTTTGCGAGGTGTGTTTTGGACTTGAGGGTAGTGGGAGGAGTATCTACCGTTAGTGAATTCGCCTACAACAAATGACTACAAGCGAGCATCAAGATGGCACCTTATGAGGCATTGTACGGTAGGAAGTGTCGTTCACCTACTTGTTGGACGGAGTTAAGTGAGCGTCGATTATTGGGACCAGAGTTGGTTCTTTGAGACCAAGACAAGGTTAAGTTGATTCGAGCTCAATTGAAGGAAGCTTGACCGGCCAGAAGTCTATCTGCGATCTTAAGCGGAGATATTGAATTTCTTGAGAGATCGGGTTTTCTGAAGGTCTCACCGTGGAAGAAAATATTAAGGTTCGGAAGAAAGGCAAGCTAAGTCAGGGTTTATTGGGCCATATAAGGTATTAAGGCGAGTGGGACCGATTGCATATCACCGAGTTGCCGGTGAGCTAAGTCGATTCACGACGTGTTCCACGCTTCGATGCTTGGCGTTATCGTTCTAATCCATCACATGTGGTAACAAGAGAGGAGATCGAGGTAAATCGAGATATGTCCATGGAGGAAGAGCTGTCTGATTTTAGATCGAGATGTGAAGGTTCTGCTTGAGGAAATCTGTGCCTCTGGTTAAGGTTCTTTAGCGTAATCATGGTGTGGAAGAAGCGGCGTGGGAACCCGAGGATATGATGAGACAACAATACCGCAACTCTTGACGAGGTAATTTCGAGGTCGAGGAATTCTTTTAAGGGGGTAGAACCGTAATATCCGGGTTAAGGGCTATTTTGTTTTGGCATTGGTTGCATGATTAATTGCTTGCTATGATGTTGTTTGGGTGTTTTCGGGACTTAGTTGTAGGCTAGGAGTGAGCCTGGGTAGGTGGTGAAATTTTAGTTTTTGGGCTTTAGGGGATAGGAGCTGAAGGAGATGGGGCTTATATTTAAATTAAGTGAATTTGTAACACAAATGAAGAGCTAGCAAAGTGGCAAGGCAAGGCGCCACTAGGAGCTTGTGGTTGGCGTCAAAGGCAATGGAGGAGAGGTCTTGTGTTCGAGTTGCATAATGCCCTATTTTGACTTCCATTTTGGACGGCATGGAGGAAGAGGTAGAAGGCAATTCGAATTCTTCTTTGGACTTAGTCTTCACATTCAAAAGAGGGGTGGAGAGTGAAAGTAGGAGGGAGACTTGGTAAACTCATTTGAATTGGTGGTGTGTGAGTAAATGGGGGAGATTTGGCCGGATTTGGTGAGAGTTTGGGGGAAAGGGGATGTGTGGCCGGTTGGTGATTGGAGTGAGCCGAAATTTCTTTTGGCTTTGGTGTTTTTTCTCTTCTCCCTTCGGTCAAAACTCTTTTGGGTAAACAAGTTTTCTCCTAGTCACAAACGAGCCAAAATTTGCAAGTCATTTCTTCTTCATTTATTTTTTTCAGCTAAAGCCGAATGCTCAAGGAGCTTTTCAACAAAATTGTTTTGCATCTCTAAACTTGGTGAGCCGAGTGTTCTTTTGCACTCCTCTTCCTTTTGTCATTTGTGTAAACCGAAACCCCAAGCACCATCACTGCCGAAATTCTACCTTGTTTTTCTCTTTTATTCTTCATTTGAACAAGCCGACCCTAGTATCCTTTTCAACTCTTTTCTCTTCCAAATTTGATTAGCCGAAAGTCTCCCCTCTTCATTTCTTTTTCTTTTCCAAGAAAGAACCGAAGGTGTCTTCTTACTATTGTTCTTCCCATTTCGATTCTTGGCCGAAACCTCATCTCCAAAACACTTTCTCTCTTTTCTTTCTCACAAAACCGAAAGCACCCTCATCTTTCTTTATATTCTTCCTTCTTCCAAAAAGCCTTTTGGTAAACCTTACTACAAATTTCTTTGCTTTTCCTTTTCGTTTTTTTCTTATAAACTTTTCCTTCTTGATCAAGGGTGGTAGCCGAATCTACTTCTCTGTTAGATTCTTGTTGCAATCGGTCTTCTAAGAAGGTAAGTTCTTGGCGAATGGCCATTTCTCACTCCTCTAAGTCTTTGCGTTGTTTTCGGTTTGACTAAGGGCCTATGGTGGTTGTAGATTGAAATGGGTTAATCATTTGTTTAATCTTTTCAGATAGGGTCTTTGGATATTGGAAGTAATCAAGAGAGTCTTCCAACTCTTTAACCGATTGATAAGTGGTGGTAAGAGGAGTATTTTGTTAGTCCATTCTTTTAGTCTCGTTGAAGCAAGTCTCGATGGATTAATAGCTTTTCTTTTTAGGTGGAGGAGGCGTTTGTAAAGAGGAACCTTTGTGGTTCAAGTTTGGTAGGAAGCCAAACGTTTGCAAGGTAAGGGCTATTTGATAAACCCTTTTTGGTTTAATGCTTGTGGCCGAATGATATGTGTGCTAACCCTTTTGGTTGGTCGATTTTAGGATCAAAGTTGTCAAGGTGGTTGAGCGTGTTAGACCGGTTCTTAGTGTTAAAACCTCCACTAATTCAGGTGTGTAAACCAACACACTATCTTAACTTAGTAATGTAATAACCTGTTGTGTAAATGAAACAGTGTGATTGACTGATTTGGTACCCATTGAGGTATGGATACGGATTCGGTAAGTCCGTTCGATATGAGCTATGTGATGATATATGATATTATGATTATGGGTGCATGTTCATTGAGATGCCATATCAAGCATGTGAGCATGATAGCATGATTACGCAGTTTTGCATCTAGTATGATATGTGATTGGGTGATATGAGAGAGAGGAAATTTGATATCCGTGTCTTTGGGACATTTGTGTCTTTGGGACACGGAGGTTTGGCACCTCCGTGGTTTGGTACCACAAGCGATATTTTGTGACTTTGGGTCACGGAGGTTTGGCACCTCGGCGTCTCGTCCATGGCTTAGTACCACGATGGGTTGGCCCGATTGATTATCTGGGATTGACGCTAGTGATTTGGTATCACACGATGGGTTGGCCCCATCATCGATTTGTGACTACGGTCACCGGTGATTTAGTATCACATTGTGTCTTTGGGACACGGAGGTTTGGCACCTCATTGCGACTCGTCCTGTGGTTGGCACCACCGTGGGTTGGCCCCACCTATGAGATATGGGATCGTCGCTAGTGATTTGGTATCACACGATGGGTTGGCCCCATCATTGGATTATTTGTGACTTGGGTCACGGTGGTTTGGTACCACGATGGATATCGTGACTTTGGGTCACGGTGGTTTAGCACCACCGGTGGTTTGGTACCACACCGGTAGAAAAGCGATGTGGTTGGTTAGGAGCAGGTGCATGATTTGCATTATTCATTATGATATATGTGTTGGCATGTTATCAGAGGATTTATGCCTTTGAGTCTTGCGACTCACTCTCTCTCCTTTGACTTTTGAGTGACACTTAGACGCAGACATGGAGCCGGATGGACTCGAGGTGCTCATGCCATGCTTAAATAAGGAGTTGCTCGGACTTCTTTTATAAAATTTGGTACACTAGCTGGTTTATTTCTATTTTGTTATATTTGGGTTTGTAAATGGCCTCTTAAATTATGTTTTTGATATGTTATGTTTAAGTAGATTTTCAATATGCTTTAACAAATTAATTGAGTGAAATGTGCTAAAACTTGGAAAGACAACGGTTTCAAAATGTCACAAAAAAAAACGATGTTTTAAACGATACCATCGGGTATCATACTATAACTTGGGATAAAGGGAACTCAAATTGTTTTTCTAACTTAAATATGATTCTCTACTAAGTCAAAAATGTTTTAGTAACAATAAGAAATAACTTAAGTTTCAAACGAAATAAACTAGTTTTACCTACACATCGGATTACTCTTCAAACTTTATGTCACCCATGCCCATGCTCTCAACACAAAATTTCGCTAAGCAAGAAAACCCAAGCATTCGGTCGCCAATGCCCCACGACTAGGGCACATTCCGCCAATGCCCCACGACTGCTCACCACCCGTGGTGAACTCTGACTACACCACACGACTTTGAGTTTAGGCATACACCCGTGTGGCTAACCCGTGGCCTACATTGCTCAATTCTGTGAAAGGGACACGGCCAATGCACACGTCCATGGGTTGGCCGTGTGTCACACATGGTCTAGACACATGCCGTGTGTCTATCCACATGGACAAGAACAAAGCTATGTGCTAAGCTCTTCTCACCCCTCAAGTTCATACAACATACACTCATTCAACTCATCCATAAACAACTCAAACACAAACACAGTCTCACATGGATAACTACATCTTTCTATATAATAAAGTAGCCAACAACTATGGCATTATACAAAATAGATTATCCATCTAAAGGCCAAAACATCTTAGCCATTTACAACAAAATTCACTAACTTGTCTAGCCTCTATACATGCCATATATAAAACATCAAGTCTACTATACCGGAGTGTGTTGATAGTGTGGGCGATCTTCCTATTAATCCACGTATCTCGATTCAACCCTCTTTTTCTATAAGACAAGGGAAAGGAAAAGGAGTAAGCTTTGAGCTTAGTAAGTTTACACGTAAACAATTTAAGCATTCTAGTATAAGCTAAACAAAAATTAGCATTATACTACCAAATAAAATAACATCCACAATTATGCTTACTTTTTCTATCCCTTACCACATTTCCAACACATCATGAGTCACATACTCATAATCATTGACATGCACCCCTGCATTCAATATCACATTTACTCGTAATACAACACATCGTTATTTCTCAATAATACATCCACACAGCTAATTTATTCAATAATACATCCACACAACTAATTTACTCAATAATTCATCCACATAGCGAAATTCTCGGTGGTTTCACACTTAGCCCACCACAATCAAATTATAGGGTAGTATCGCACTTAGCCTACCAACAAAGTAATCATAGTGGTTTTGCAAATAGACCACTAAATAAAATACTTAACTATGGTATTGCACACAGCCCATCGTTGTTAAATATTAAGGTGGTATCGTACTTAGCCCACCATCAAGCATTATCACTACACATTCACTTGTCTACTTTACAATTCATTCATCCATTCACAATATCTACTACATTCATTCCACTTGAACCACATCGGTTCTCAACCATTCTCAATCATGCTATACACTAGCTAGCATCAACAAATTGTAAGTATGAATGCATTATTTACGCATAAACTTACCTCGGCACTCAAAAGTATAGAGATGTGTAATTTAGTCCACCACCTTGCTCTTGCCTCGGTTTCGATCCGGGCTTCGTCTTTCTTGATCTATAATGAATAAATAAACTTATTCAATAAACACATTGACTAAATTGACCCTTATCTCATACTTTAGCAAAATTACTATTTTGCCCCAAAACTTTCTCATATTTACACTTTTGGTCCAAGGCTCGAAAAGTGATTTTCATTCAACTTTCTAACCTTTCATGTATAGCCAAACCATTTACTCAACTAAAGCAATCATCAATTCTCACTAAATCACACATGTATGACCAATCTCAAGACTTTCACAAACTAGTCCCTACATGCATTTTTCATAGAATTCACTTAGCAAAAGATGTTTCTACTACATCAAGCTTTCTTATTCTTCCATAAAACATCAAAATACATGCATTTCATACATGGGCATATTTTTGAACATCCATAATATAGCTAAAAATAGCTTACTCATGCTACTAGGACTTCAAAAATACGAAGAATATCAAAAACGTATCTAGAATAAACTTACTAGCTAGCTTGAAAAGTTGGAGAGCCCTAACAATGGCTTCTCTCAATTTTCGATAGCTTGGAAAAGAAGATGAATGAAATTCTATCATCTTGTCCCATTTTAATCATTTAATTTACAAATGACCAAAATGCCATTTTTGTCAAACTTTCAAATTTTAACCCATTCATGCCCAATTTTGTCCAAAAATAGAATTTGGGAAAATTACTATTTAAGGACGTCTAATTGATAATCCAAAGCTATTTCACACAAATAGCTTCTAGAATTTCACATTTTGCAACTTTTTCAATTTAGTCCTTTTTGGACAATTCAACTGCAATTTAACAAAATTGCTTCATGAAACTTTCACACTAACATGAAAACATGGCATGAACCTCAAAAACTCATACATATACCTTGAATTTGTGGTCTCGCACCACTATTCCGATTAGGCCTTAAATCAGGATGTTATAAAAACCTTAACCACCAACCTTCCTTTGTACCGAGCTATTGATCCATCTGCATGCCTTTTTATTTTGAAGATCCATTTGCAACCGACAGCTCGACAGTCAGCAGGTAGGGTTACAAGATCCCATGTATGGTTGACTATTAAAGTAGTATATTCTGCTTGAGCAGCTGCAGTCCAAGCAGGACTCGTGAAAGCCTCAACTATGTTCGATGGCTTTTTTTCGTCCAAAGTGGTAGAAGAAAGCTTTGTTTTGAAGATACCATTCTTTGATCGAGTGCACATAGGATGGAAGTTGACAGCAGTAGAAGAAGCTGGAGCTGGATTAACTTCAGGAATAGGAGCTGAAGAAGTTGGAGCTAGATTGACTTCTGAAATAGGAGTTGAAGGTGGACTAGAGAGCTCAGCAGAATTCCCAGGTGAAGGTAAAGGAGTAGCCACCACAGGAGAGCACATATCTGAAGAAAGGTGACGTGAACCTGATGAAGGGTTAGTGTCAAGGGAACACAAGGAACCAAGAGAGACCATAGGAACGTATGTATGTTGATGAAGAAACTTGGAAGGAGCGAAGCCTATTTTTGAAGAAAAATCATTCTAGAACGGAAAACATATTTCATCAAATAGGACATGTCATGAGAAAAAAATTCGACCATCATGTACAAGGCATTTGTAACCTTTTTGGTTGACACTAAGCCCAAGAAAAATACATTCCTGATACCAAAATTATAGCTTGTGTTGTTGAAAAGGTCTTAGACAAGGATAGCGTGCACTCTCAAAAACTTTTAGTGGAGAATAATCAGGTTGAACGTTGTAGAGCTTCTCAAAAAGACTCTTATTTTGCAAAACGGGTGTTGGTAACCTGTTGATCAGATGAGCTGCATAAGAGAAAGCAACTGACCAATACTCTAAAGGCATTGATGCCTGAGCTAGTAGGGTAAGCCCCATGTCAACAATATAATGATGTCTTCTTTCAACTACTCTATTTTGTCCTGATGTATAATAACAAGTTACTCGATGTCGAACACCAAGTTGAGAAAGCTTAGTGGACAAGGAACAAAACTCGCCCCCTCCGTCTGTTTGTAGCATTTTGAAAGACGTTCCAAATTGTACCTGAACCATGTTGTGGAAATGAAGATAACAACGAAGAACTTCAGACTTGTTTTTAAGCAAATATAACCAAGTGTATCTGCTGTACATATCAACAAAAGAAACATAATAGAAGGAACCACTTGATGACACATGTGTTGGTCCCCATACATTAGATAGTACTAACTCAAAAGGAGATGAGTATACTGTCTTTGAGGTACTAAAAGGAAACTTGTGAGACTTGCCTAATTTACAAGGTTTACACATAAAATCCAAATTGCTATGCTTGAAAGTCACGTTACAAGAACGAAGAACTCGAGCTAGTGTATCTCCACAGGGGTGGCCAAGCCTGTTATGCCATAATGCAAAAGAAGGAGAAGCTTGAACATTATACAGATGCGGTGACTCAGAAGTAGAGTTGTGAACTGGACCTCAAGAAAAGTCAAATCTATATAAGCCTTTATGCATATGACCCTCTAGTAGTATCCTCCCTGTCTAAATATCCTTTACAAAGCACAAAAACGGATGAAATTCAAAATAGACTGAATTATCTCTTGCAAACTACCCTACAGAAATCAAGTTCTTACAAATTGCAGGAACGTGCAATACATTCTTTAGATGTAATAACCGAGAGCCAACCATAAAAGTGGAGAAGCCTACATTGGATATGGAAACAGACCCACCATTACCCATGGAGACTTGACTGGTACCTTTGTAGGGAGAAGTGTTGGTAATGTTAGTCATAGTTGGAGTAATGTGGTTGGTTGCACCAGAATCAGGGTACCATGTTTGAGTAGATAGGGATGGAGATGAAGCCCGAGTGGACGGATAAGAAGTTGTAGAGCAGTGAGGAACTGAGCAATTAGACGTGGGAGAGTCATTGAACTGATGATAATTGATGGACATTAAGGAGTTTGAACCAAGGCCAAAAAAGTTCTCATCAAAGCGATGATAACATGTTTACACCATGTGTCCTATTTTGCCACATAATTGGTATTGGGGTTTTAAGCGAGACCAACTTCGACCTGAACCTTGAGCTCGACCACAAGACCACCCATGACCTTGACCCTTGTGTCCATGATTAGAATTGTGACTTGAATCCGATCCAGATTTCATTTTATCATAACTACTATGTTGTGACCGAGACATCAGGTTAGCTTGCAAAGGCTCTTCTTGCAATAAAGCCAGTTTCCGTGCCTCACAATCAAGAAGCAACGCAGTCACCAAGTCAAGAGTCATGGGGATGGCAGAAGCAAGAACCCGAATAGACTCAAACTCAACAGGAAGACCTGCCAAAATAATGTGACCTATTTTTGTTCAGAATCAAAACTACCAGCTGCAGTCAGATTGTCACTTAAACTCTTGATCTTGGAGAGGTAATCTTAAATAGTAAGATCATTTTCTTGATCGAGTATAATGTATGTCCCATACCCGAAAGCCTGATGGTAGACTTAGCACCAAACCTTCTGTCAATTGTTGACCAAATATCAAAGTTGGTCTTGGTTGCTATTAAATGCATCAAAATGTCATCCGTGACTGTGGACAAAAGCCAAGAAGCTAAGAATTTATCTTACTTCTTATAAACAGTGAATGTAGGATTATCCACTTTCTAGCCATTAGCATCATGTAAGACAGGAGAAGGTGGTAGAGTAGTACCTAAAACAAATCCCTCAAGGCCATAGCCTTCAAGAATCAACAATAACTGATGTTTCCACAGTAGGAAATTGTGTTCACTGAGTTTAATAGTGTTATGCTTAGAAAAATAATGAACATCAGAAGAAGAAAGACTACAAGAACCACGTTGATGAACTGCTTCACCATTATTGGTAGAGTGTCAAGGTGTGTCGACTTTTGGGACGGCATCTGTGGCCATGAAGACGGGAAAGAGAGAGGAAAAAAAATCTATACCAGCAAGATTATGGCTCTTGATACCATGCTAACAATGCTTAAATGGAAAACGTATTCTGAGATGTATTGAAAGGAAGAACAAAGCTGAGTATCTAATACAAAAAGATGTTAACTAACTGCTAACAATAGCTGCTAACTAACTAACTGTTTAATAACTAAACCAGCTAACTATTCAAACTAACTTTTACAATTAATCCCTTAAAATAAGTTAAAAAGTTTAGAAAAGCTTAAGGTTAAAATTTTAAGTACCAAATAAATCTAAATAATTAAAGTAACAAATAGTTACAACCAATTTTATAAAATAGACAAATCTAACACCAATTGTCGGGCCTACTGATAGTGAAGTGTTGGCAACACATGAAATATTACCCTAGCTTGTACTAATATGACTCTCTCCTTGTAAAAGGAATTCATTTTTGAATGTATTTAGAGTTCCTTTTGGAAGAGATCAAATCACATCCTCGTGTCCAAATCCATATATGCATATATAAGCAGGTATTAAAAAAAAACAAGAACAAGAATTCGAACACCATCAAACATAAATTTATGGTACTAAACCCTAAATCTTAAACCCTAAAACCCTAAACCCTAGACCCAAATTCAGACGGCCCAAAATGGCCGAACTCCTAAACCGAAATCAGTAGTGGCCTAGGGTTTCTGTAACCCTAGGCGCCGCAATGGCAGGAACCCAATCGTCGAGCCACAACACCCCAGCCTTCACGTCGTAGCCTTGTCTAGCCTTCGATCGCGCCTTGATCCACGCCCGAATCACTCCACCACCAAGATCAACGCTTTTCACCTACGAAAAAGGAAACAAACCGCAGTAAAAATGGCAAAACAGTAGCAAATTCCTTTTTTATTTTTTATTTTCAAGGCTATAAAAGCCTGATTATTCTGTAAAACAAGGACAGAGATAGACAAATACAGAGAAAGATACAAACACATAAAAATACGCGAATATACAGAGAGTAATAAAAAACCTATCAATAGAGGTGATTTTTTTTTTTGCTATCTCTCGATTTTTTTTACGATTCATGCTTACATATTTTTTTACAAATGCTAAAGTAAAAGACGAGCTTTACCTTTGGATTCTCACCGAAAAAATGGAGTTTCTGGCCACCGGCCACTACGTGTGACGGCGCCTGTGCCGGATTATGGCCTTAGGCCAAAAGCCAGAGAGAGCCCTTGAAGGCTTCTGAAATTGTTTTTTAGAAGTGTGTTCAAATGATTTTTTTGGGGCATTTTTTACTTATATAATAGTATAGAAACGACGCCATTGTCGTTTAAAATAATAAGCGTAAAACAACGTCGTTTCAAGGGAGGATTCACTCGTTGACCCAAAAACCGGGAGGATCCGCGTGTTTTTGTTAAAAGGTATAATTACTATTTTAGTCCTTCCGCAATTTTATTATTTTTAATTTCATGTTAATTTTTTAATTCGGTCTTAAATTTTTGTTTATATTTCAATTAAGTCCCTGGATTGCTTAAAGGCCAAAAATCATTACGACGCCATTTTGGAAAGAAGGCACAATTGCCCCATAAGTCCCTGTGGTTTATCACATGTTTTGATTTAGCCCTTTTATCTACTGCTATTGCTATTTAGCCTCTATTTTTTTAAAATCTTTTCTTTATTTATATTTTAAATTATTATTCTTAAATTATTTTATCATATTAATTATTCCATATTTTATTTATTATTTATATATTAATTTACTAATATTACAAAATTCATATATCTATATATATACATTTTATTATTTATTATTTTATTTTGTTTAATATTATTTTTAATTACATATTATCTTTATATTAGTTATTATATTATATTTTTAAAAATTTTGAACATTATATAGTATTATATTATGTCATATATTTTTAAAAAAGCAAAATTTATTTTTATTGTATAACATGTTCCATTTATATTATTTTTAATATCTTTATTTAAAATTATTATATATTATTTATTAATAATTTTTATTATATACAATTATTTATATATGTACTAAATTATTAAATTTATGAATTTATCTTAATATTTTTAAATTATATTATTCATTTAAAATACATTCATTTATTATATATATATTAATTGTTTTTAAATCATCATATTTTTATTGTTTCTATCATAATTCATTGATCAAATATAGTATTAATTTATTTATTTTACATAAATTGATCTTGTTTATAGAATTTAAACATCCATTTTTGAATATTTATGCTTCATTTAGATTCTTAATTGTTGTTTGCCTATTTTATATCTTGTATTCGCTTATTTTCTTATCTTCGCTCATTATTGCTTTAGCATAATTCCTTATTTATTTATTCATGTTAGGTTATTCTTTCTTATTTATTGTTTGCATAATTTGTAGTTATGTAGAATTGCTATTAAATATGTATGTCATAATATTTTACTCAAACCATCGTTTTATATAAAAAAAATACCTTTTAAACTAAAGCATTTTTTACTATGATATGTGATATTTGGGGACTTGAGAAAAATTGTGCCCTAACTTACTGGGTTTCGATTTTTCTCGTAGAACTTAAAGTATTAGATATCTCTTATCCTTTAAAACTGAAACTTACTAATTTCAAATCAAAAAACTTATTCTTGGGAATTCAAAACGTTGTGTCCTAACTTATTGGATATGATGTTTTATATTTCGAGATAAGAATTTTTAAAATAAAGACGTGTCTAGTTTCGAAGTTATGAGATACTATATCCTTACTTACTGGGTATAGTATTTTATTTCTTAGAGATAGGCATCGTTTAGTTTTCCTTCTAATAAAAGGATCTTATTTTAAAAATTTTAAATTTGCAACATTAGTACATAATTTTATCGATTAGGTACCAATTTCGGTGTTATGAGGGTGCTAACCCTTCCTCATACGTAACCGACTCCCGAACCCATTTTTCTTGTTTTTCGTGGACCAAAATCAGTATTTTGAAATAAAGCAATTTTCAAGGTAATCCAATCACACCTAAATAAAACGGGATTGGTGGCAACTCCCATTTTCGTTTTTAAAAGTCAATCCCCATTTTTACAAAAACTTAAATTTAAAAATGGTTTCGACAGCTTGACGACTCCACTGGGGACTTAAGAGAGTCAAGCCGTAAAATTAATAATTTCATGTCCTTCTGTCCGAATTTAAAATTCTGGTTTTTTTAAAAACATGATCCTTTTATTGCATGTGGTTCTAATTTTAAATATATCTCTCAGCATTGCACTGCATGACCGTCGTGGTCGCACCTTTTAAGTGGGAGTGAGAAACTGTAACACCCCAAACCCGGCCTAGAAGTTAGGCCCGAATCTGGTGTGTCACGATGAAGAAAATGTATAAAGGATCTTGTGATTCGTACTAAAATAGGTGTAATTGAAGAAAACAAGTTTGTTTAGAAATATTTGATAAAAATACTACTAATCTTTGAAAAGCTGATTGAAGAATTGATATTTGAACTAGTGATCTTTTAAAACCGTAACTTTTGAAAATGCCATTGATAATTTGAAAGAAAGTCCGAGTTAAATCATTTGTAAAAGTTTATTTATAAAATCCACTTATTAATCAATTTGGAAAATCATTGATTATGCTTTTAGAAAATTCTCATTTAAAATAAACCAACAAAATAATAAATACGTCAAACATAAAACAAAATAAAATAATCATAGGCCTTATTACAACATAAAAACCCAAATAGTAAAAATAATGAAATAGAGCGAAAAGTAATTTACTAAAGTTTGAAATATTTAGTTCAAGTATGGCCTCCACCGAGTCATCCATGGGCCCAAGTCCTCGCACATCGAGATTTACCTACAAGGATTGAGAAAGAAGGGGTGAGTTACAAGAACTCAGTATAACCCTCATCACATCCACTGGGCCGAGCCTGCTTAGCAATATCTTGCTCTTGAACCCATTTACATAATCTTGGGCCTAAGCCCACTTTCATGTAATAAATAAATGATATTAATGCAACCCATCCCATCCACCAATCTCTCCACCCATACCAACCAATCTCTCCTGTAGGGATCAAGTCAACCCACCCCGCCATCCTCTCCACCCGCACCAACCAATCTCTCCTGTGGGATCAAGTCAACCCACCCATCCAGCCTCTCCAATTTGCAAATAAGTCATTATTTATAATATTTGTATCGAGCCACTAGAATCATATACTGTAATATAATCGATATACGCTTTAGTCACGATGGCACAAAGTCATATTTAAATTGGCACATAGCCATTATCGAATTTGTGGCAATGCCACCGATCCTCTTCTCTTCATTCAAGTTTCCCATCCCATGCAATATGTAAATATGCAACATACATAGCAAATCATGATATTTACAAATATAACAACGATAACTATTTCATACAAAATTTTAGCCCATTAACACTTTGCAATTCGGCACATTAAGGCAATTTATCAAATTGGCCCATTAAGGCAATATATCAAATCGGCCCATTAAGCAATTAAATCGGCCTATTAGAGCATTTTCGTATTTCAGCCCATTAGGGGCATTTTCGTAATTCAGCCCATAAAGGCATTTCGATAATTTTACCTGTCGAGGGTAATTCAGTAATCTCACAACCCAGGGGTATTTCGGTAATTTACCCTCTAAGGGTATTATGGTAATTTCGCAACCTAGGCTTAACCACTAATTTGGGGCATAAAATTGAAACTGTCCAACTGCATCATACTAACTAAATTGACCATAACTTGAGTTAGAGAACTCGAAATCTAAATCTGTAAATTTTTCTTGAAACTAGACTCATATATATTTCTCCTATAATTTTTCCAGAATTTTTAGCTTAACAATTTAGTACAGTTTATTCCTTAAAATTTCCCTTGTTTCATTGTCCAACAATTCTGACCTCTCTTAACTAAAATCCAAATATCTCACTGTATAGTTTTCATATACTGCTCCCACTTAACTCTATTAATAATAGGCTCACCAAGGAATCCATACATATAAATTATGTCCCATAATTCACTTTTTACAATTTTATACAATTTTTCCAAGATAGAACAGTATACCCCGAATTCATTCAGAACCAGTCTCACTAAAATTAACATATCTCAGAATATAATATTCCTTTTCCTTCTCCATTTCTTCCATATTAAAATAGATACAGTAAGCTTTAATCTGATATCTCACTCACTTTGTAATTCCTTTTATCCAATTTTTCGTGATTTTTAAAATAGACATCACTATTTCTGACCGAAACTATTTTATTACAAAACATGATTACCACTACAATCATACGCACGCCCGAGTAATCACGGATGCCGATTTTCGGTTTTCTTCGGTATTTCTACCGAATCACAGATTATTTCATGTAAACTTTCAGAGAGATGTGAGATACTCACCATTTCAAACATATATTTGGAAAGGTATGGGATTACACACCTTGATTATGAGTTGTGTTTTCTACCGATTTCAACACCTATATTGATAGTTGATAGAAGGTTAGTCTCAACTTCAATAATCGTAACTAGAAACATTTTATTAGGCTAACTCCACTTACCACGACTGTGATCTCCCTCGATGCACCAAGAATCGATCTACCAACAATATCAATTAGCCAACCTTCAATCCGATTAACTCAATAACCGAATGGAGATATCGAATGGACTATGAAAGATCTTCCTTATCTTAATCGATTATAATCCTGCTTTCACGATCGTCCTATGACTAGAGATGATTAGGTGATGTTGTGGTATTCGCCTCCTCTATATCACGATTGCTTAAGGAATGAGAAAGAAAGAACGATGGAAAGGTTTCGTTATGGAGGAGAATGAAAATGATATTCGCTATCAAGGAGATTAGACAAAAGATGAATATGTGACCAATTCAAGAGAAGAGAAAATTGCACTATTATGCTAAAAAATTTAGGCAAAGAAAGTAGCAAAAAGAGAGAAGATGACACAAAGGTTGCAATAGGATTTTTGGCCAAAACAAAACCAAGGCCTTACCAAATGCCAAGGTAAAATTTTCAGCCACCTATCTACCTCAAAACCGTCCACATGCATCCCCCCTTAGGATAAGAGTTTGGCCACCCAAGCTTTCCAAAACACCATCCATAAAATAAGCCTCTTGTCCCCCTTTCGTTCCTATTTCTCTTAATTCCTTTCCCAAACTTCAACCTTGCCTTATTCTTATAGCCACCTTACCAAAAATAATGAAGTCCACCCTAGCCATAAATAGTCATTGGCCGACACTTAAGGAAAGAATGCAAAAATATTAGCCAAACATTGCACACAAAGGGATTTGAACCTCTTCCCTCAAGGTACTTCACTTAATGTCATAACCTCTTTACTAATTGCTCACTTGTGCTAACCATTTATTCATTTATTTCAATAAGCATTGAAGCTACTTACCATCTCTCCTTAAAGTGCTAAAATACCAAATTTTTCCTAAGGCCCAATTAAAACCCGAGACTTCATAGAAACCCCGTAAACTCCAAATTCACTTAACTAACAAGTCCAACTTGTAATAATGCCATTCTCTTGTTCTCAAAATTTTAAACATTCCTGCGCCCAAGGCCTATTGGGCCCTATCCTACTAGGCCCAATTTTGGGATGTTATAGAAACTATGCCTTCTTGAAGTTTTCACCTCCGCATGGGCTAGTGGACTGCTTCCGGGATACATCCGTACCTATGTCTTCGTGAAGTTTTCACTTTCGAATGGCCATAGGGAAATGTATTCCCCTAAACTGAACTCGGTCTATATGAGCCTATAATGGGTGAGGATAGAGGAATCTGCTGGTTCGGGTACCCCAACTTTAGAGTTAAACCACATGTAGAAAACGTAAGGACCTACCCTAAGTAGAACTATACCAAGATTTAGTGGTTACCCAGATAGATGTTTTATCTGCCTTATATTTTATTTCATGATACTGACTTGTGGTGCTTTATTTTTGTACATATCATTTCATAACTTTAGGAGGTATCGATTCAGGGTCAGTTTCTAAGTTAGAAAGCTGGTTATGGAGAACGAATTCCTTGATAAAGTAGAGGACAATGCTGTCGTCCGCACATGGTCAGAGCAAACGCAATTGGAAAAAGGGAATAGCTTAGTTGACTAGTACGTAACTGAACTATGGGACTTTACTCATATTAGTATTAAACAAAATGAGTTCCAAGAGTTGAAAGAGATATGGGCTCAGTGGGATAATGAGGCTAAGCAGTTGTTTTATCGCAATTATGGAGATTTGTCCTACTTACTCGACATCAAAATAGACAAGCATCTGTTCTGAGCTATGGTCCAGTTTTGGAACTCTACCTATAGCTGTTTCACTTTCGAAAAGTAGATTTGGTGCCCACGGTGGAGGAATATACGACCTTGCTTTGGTGTCCAAGATTTCAAGTCGATAAAGCTTATTCCAAGGTTGTTAATGGCCCAACTTTTGTGAAGAAGTTAATGAATATTACGGGGATGAGCAAATAATTGGTTACAGCCAGAATTTAGAAGAAAGGTGAAGGTAAATGCATTCCTTGGGTTAGCTTGAGGGACTCGATCTTAGCCCATCCAGACGCAAAGAAGAAGGTTGACGTATGTGCCTTGTGTATCTATGGTTTGGTAGTTTTCCCCAAAGCTCTTAGACATATAGATGAAGTAGTCATTGAACTATTCGATCGACTTGACAAAGGGGTCACACCTGTACCTGCGATCTTAGCCGAGACGTTCAGATATTTGAATGCATGTCGGAGAGCAGGTGAAGGTAGATTCATTGGATGCGTACAGTTATTATTAGCTTGGTTCCACAGTCATTTTTTGGAAGATAGAGAAAGTTTCTTATAGGGTTTTCTCTGAGAACTATTCTCCCTTAAAAGAGATAGTGTCTACACCAAGGAGAGAGGACGTGTTCGAGGAAAATTGGATGGCGCTTCTTCAAAATCTTCAAGAGAAGGATATCGAGTGGAGAGCTCCTTGGATGATTCTCGACGAAATCCTTTATCAATGTAGGAGTTTTGACTGGGTTCCTTTGCTTGGAATTTGGGGAGCCATTGGATATGCCCCTTTGCTCGTGATGAGACAATATAGGTCAAGACAGTTTGTACCAACGACATATTGGCTAGCTCAATATGAGTTCTCATACAATGGGGCAAATTATAAGAAGAGGGTCAAAGAGATTTCTAGCGCATGGAATCAGATTCATAGAATGAAGAGATTATCAACAGGCCCAATGACGACTCCAGAATACGACAGATGGAGGATTAGAAGAATTAATGATAAACCCCCGAGCTAAGTTCAGAAGGCGCCCGATCAAGAGAAGAATGCTTACAAGTGGTCCCATCAGAGTTAGAGATTGTGAAACAAGATTTCGAGAGGATGAGTTTTGAGCTTGGAAAGAGAATGAAGAAGCTAGAAGAAGAGAAAATGTATTTGAAACTAGATATCAATGTTCAAAAAGTAGAGGCTGAAAAAGTGAGAAAAGAGAAAAGAAAGATTGAAGAAGATCGAGATAGCTTGAAGATTGAATATAAGAAGATGCGTCTATCGATGAAAAATGCTGGATTGGGGAAGACTTCGCAACAGTGGCAACAAGAGGTTCAAGAGGAAAAAGCCAAGGCTGACTATTGGGAGAAGAAGTTCATAGAGATGCAGATGCAGAATGGGGCCCTAGAAAGAAGTTTGGCTAAAAGCCAAAAAGAGAAAAGTGAATTGAAGGCTAAAGTCAATGAATTGGGATGGTCTCTTCATCATCATCGAAGCCGTAATTCTTCAATCGAATTAAAATCAAGTCTGAATAAGATTGAGGAGATGAAGGGCAAGATCGAAGAGTTAGAATTGGCATTGCACAACTATGAGCTTCAGATCGAGCTTCTTGAAACAAGAGAAAGATGCTTGATGGAAGATCTTCACCATTCTCATGATCAAGTTAGAAATCGTAACTACCTCATCGGTGAAGCAATAGTTCAGATTCGATAGGTAGCTGATCATTTACAGACTTTGGCAGTACAGGCTGATACATTGAGCATGAAATGTGAGCTATAGTCCAGTCCGAGTCAAAAGCTAGCTTTATTGCTTAGGAAAGTTAAGACGTTAGGCCTTAAGGTGAAAGCATATTTGTAGTATGTTTTATGTAAAGGATTTTGTTTTCTAATAAAGTTTTCTAAAATGAAGTTGAATCAAAATCGATACCTTCTTTTTGCATTCATGCATTTGCATTACATTGCATCATTTGCATTAGACTTTTACCAAAAGGACCCTAATTAGGTAAAAATATTTCAGTTAATCTGGAAAACATGAAAAAAGGTTGGAGAGAATAGAACAAATGCAAATACAGATACAAGGGCAATTGACCAAGATCCAACAAGAAATGCGGGAACAAATGCTAGAATTTCAAAAGAATATGATTGGCCAGTTAACCCAGTTATTAACCGGAGTACTTGAAAAAAGGAGTGGTCCAATTGTCAACAGTGTGGATGATGAGGAAGACATCGTTTACTCACCAATAGGTTTTAACCCAAGTAATGATCAAGCCAAACCGGTTG
Organism: Gossypium rotundifolium; assembly: GCA_025506655.1. NCBI lineage: Eukaryota > Viridiplantae > Streptophyta > Magnoliopsida > Malvales > Malvaceae > Gossypium > Gossypium rotundifolium. Next base: position 139,194,069 of record CP106731.1, read on the forward strand.
TTTTGGTAGAAACAAAGGAAAAAGGAGAATGGACCTCAAAGGCCCTGATGAAGAAGGAAAAGAAAGCGAATAGTGCCGGTAGGTATAACAAGAGCCATTCAGAGCCGATTACAGTAAACTAGCCAAGGACGGTAACTACAAGCAATCAGGTTTCCCCAAGGAAAAACTCTAAAAAGCTTCAATTTACGCCAATCCTGGTGACGTATAAGGAGCTATATCAAAGTTTATTTGACGCACATATGGTGTCTCCATTTTATCTCGATTACAGCAAGCCCCCATATCCTAAATGGTATGATTCAAACACTCAATGCGACTACCATGCGGGAATAATGAGTCACTCAATCAAAAACTGTACTACATTTAAAAAGTTGGCTGAAAGGTTCATTAAAATGGGAATTGTGAAATGCGACGATTCATCAAAACCCAATCACTTTAACGAGGTAGTAAAAGCGGTAATTGAAGGAGGAGACAAGAAAGTTGTGACTCCTTAAAGAAATCAAAAATGAAGAGGGAACCGTGGAATGAAGTTTCCAAGCCTTTGCGTACTTAGGAGTGTTTTGAACAATGGGACTGTAGAAGAGATCCTTGTATTTTTAGAGCTGATCTAAAGTAATATTCAAAACATGCTTGTTGCCTTAAGCCTAGAGGCAATAAGAACCCTTTTGTGAAATAGGCTTGTGTCTGAAATTTTATTTCAATAAAGTGTATTTTTAAGTAAATATTCTTTTATTCTTTCCATTTCATACTGTACAGACAATTGTTCTTAGTCTTTTTTATTTTGTTTGGATTTTCTTTTGAGTATTCTTTCATTCTTTATTCATTACCATACTATACAAATAATCATCCTTAGAATCATTTATTCTTTGGATTTTTTTTTTTTGCCTTCATATCTAGGTACCCAGATATACTGACTCCCTTTTTGAATGAGATATGGGTCAAGGGGATTAAGGAATTTGAAGATGACAGAGATTGTAACCTATCTTCTAATTTGTAAAGAATGATGAAAAACAGATACTACCTTACATAGGGTCAGTGGATATTATGAGCCTAGAAAAGAGGTAAAGATTGTGGCCTAGCTTATTACAAAACTAAGGTAAGACATCATTGAGTTATTTTCAAGAATTCAAAGATGTTCTCGCACGATCATATCAGGACATGTTTGGGCTACTAAGACACGGGCTAAACATGAGGATCGGGTACTACTGATCTAAATAAAAAGGGATGGCATCAGCAATGTTGTATTTAAGGACACAAGATTCATGTGCCTTCTCGATTTCTTCACAAACTTTCCCTCTGTGGGGCATGGATGTGATGGGGCCAATCTCGTCAACAGCTTTTAGCCAATATCGATTCATCGTCGTGGTCATCGTTTACTTCACTAAGAGGGTAGAAGTAGCTTCATATGCCAATATTGCAAAGTCGACAATCATCAAAAAAAAGGAATAAAGGAAATGATTAGATGCCAGCAAAGAATGCCATAAAGGATCGCGTTTAATAATGCATAACTGTACAAAGTCAAAATTTATAGTTTGTCCAAAGATCAGGCAGCATATCACAGTGCAGCAAAAGTTTCCAAAAGAAAAAAATACAAAAGGAAAAAACAAAAACTATGAAAGGTGACTAAGACTTGTAAGGATTGGCATAAAAGCTACCATTTACCCTTTGTCTTATTGAACGTTGGCCACAACCTTCGCCGGGGCTACATCTTACCCATTGGTTTATGGAATTGAAGCATTTTGCCAATTAAACCTAGTTGAATAAAATGTTAAAGTTCCATCACGATCAGATGACGCAAGCTTATGACAAAGAGGTTCATCTTAGGGAATTCCACGAGAGAACCTGATGTTGAAAAAGACCTTTCTTTTATAAAATGATTTTAGAGGAAAGCAGATGCCAAACTGGAAAGGACTTTATGTTGTAAAGAAGACCTGTTCTGGAGGAGCATTGATATTGACCGAGACGGATGGCGAAGACTTGCCCAATCCGGTGAATTCAGGTTCAGTCAAGAAATATTTTACCTGAAAGAGGAAAGACCAAGGTGAAAACCCATAAAGGGCGCCACGAAATCAAAAAAAAAGAAAAAAAAAGAAAAAGAAAAAAGAAAGAAAAAAGAAAGAAAGAAAAAGGAGAGGCGAATGCGAAAACCCGCAAATGGCGCTTTGAGACCAAAGGGGTTTTGAGCCGAAAACCCGAAAAGGGCGGCTCAATTTTTTATCAAAAGTGGGGCATACAGTAGTCTTGCTACATTTGAATTAACAATGAGGAAGTATTTTATGTCTTGGGGCATCGACAAAGTACTCCAAATTCCCTAAACACATATTGAGCTTAAACTGGTCCTCAAGAAATCGGAAAAGAAGCTCAGACTGCGATATCTGGGGCACCTAGTTTCCCATTTTACCCATTTTAAATTTATTTTTGATTAGTTTTTTCTTTTCAAAGATACACCCTAATCAATTTTCTTTCATATCCTTTGATATATTTGCTTCCTTTACTCTTTTCAAGATACACCAATTATTTTTCATTTATTGTCTTGGTTATCTTTGATTAGCTTATTTGCTTCGAGCCATGCTCCTGATTAAATTCTTTCTCATCCATTTTTGTGACCTTTTTCAAGCATTTTATATTGAAATAACGATTAATGGACTAATAACACTTTCATAAAAGGAGTTTCGCATATTATTTTGAAAACTTCTAAATAATATGAGGAATCTGAAACATGACTATTGTTCAGAACTCATCAAGTCTAAGGGTTGGAAACATTGAAAAATGATCATCTCTTCAGATTCTTATTGGATAAGACAAATTCGTTGGTGATACCATATCGGCAAATGACAAACAAGGTCAATTCAAATGTAAAAGGGGATCATTGTCGGGATACCCTGCATTCATGTAAATTTCAGACACATACTTCTGGTCATTACACCCAGGGAATGGTGTAATAGATCGAATTGATTGAAAATGATACAAGTTCTATACATCTGAGTGGTAATAGATTAGGTGAAAGAAACCAAATGTTATTTCCCTAAAGTTGCAATGGGAGATACTAACTTCATGTCCCAAGGTTCAAGAGGAGAGGACTCAGAATTACTATGGGGCAAATTATTTGAGCAAATTATGATTGATACTTCGTAAGGAACGAAGAGGAAACTTTGACGAATAAATGAGTGATGACACTTAAAATAGGAAGCATACTCATCACATTTTGCATTCATATATTATTGCATGTCTAATTAGAAGCATTTGATACATTTCGATCAAGGCATCCTAATTATTAGACATAAGCATATACCTATTCTACAAGAATATACCTATTCTATAAGATATGTCATCTAGAGGACAATGTAGCAAGGTAGAAAACATCAGTCTGACATTCTTGAGCTTGCAGGAAGCAGATTGAAGAAAGTAGATCTGACATTCCTGAGGTTGCAGGAACCAGATCGAAGACATTAGCCTGGCATCCCTAAGTTTGCAGGGAGTAGATTAAAATAGTAGATTTGGCATTCCTGAGGTTACAGGAAGCAAATCGAAGACATTATCTGGCATCCCTGAGTTTGCAGGGAGCAGATTAAAATAGCAGATCGAAGACATTAGTCTGGCATCCCTGAGTTAGCAGGGAGCAGATTAAAATAGTAGATTTGGCATTCCTGAGGTTGCAGGAAGCAGATCAAAAGACACTTTTAGCCTTGTCTCCCTGAAGTTGCAGCAGAGTAGACTGAAGAGAGAAGATCTTATCTTCCGGTTGCGAAGCGATCAAAAGACATTTTCACTTTGTCTCATTGAAGTTGCGGTGAGTAGATCAAGATGTAAGATCTTATCTTCTTAAAGTTGCAGGAAGCAGATTAAAAGACACTTTCAGTCTTATCTCCCTGAAGTTGCAGTGGAGTAGACTAAAGACAAAAGATCTCATCTTCATGAAGTTGTAGGAAGCAGGTCGAAGACACTTTCAGATCTGATCTCCCTGAAGTTGCAGTGGAGCAGATTAAAAAATAGTGGATACTGTCTTCCTGAAGTTGCAGTTAAAGTAGATTGAAGATACCAACCATTTGACAAGACCGGGCAAAATGGGTCCCTTTATCGTCTTTGCTCTATTCTCGTTACACGACAATGAGCAAAGAGGGGCAACTGTAGAAGCCCATTTGTGCCCGAGCCCATTTCATTCAGAAAAAACCAAAAATATAATAATAAAACTGAATAAACAATTTTTCTTCTTTACAATCCATTTATAATTGAAACAGGTCCAATCCATTGCCCAAACCCAATACATTACACACTAAGGCCCAAATTTACAAAAACCCATGGCCAAACCTGACCCATTAACCCAGATCCCAAACTAACCCATTAGACCCAAATTCAGACGGCCCAAAATGGCCCAACTCCTAAACCAAAATCAGTAGTGGCCTAGGGTTTCTGTAACCCTAGGCGCCGCAATGGCAGGAACCCAATCGTCGTGCCACAACACCCCAACCTTCGTGCCGCAGCCTCGTCCGACCTTCGATCGCGCCTTGATCCATGCCCGAATCACTCCGCCACCAAGATCAACGCTTTTCACTTGCGAAAAAGGAAACAAACCGCAGCAAAAATGGCAAAACAGTAGCAAATTCCTTTTTTATTTTTTATTTTCAAGGCTATAAAAGCCTGATTATTCTGAAAAACAAGGACAGAGACAGACAAATACAGAGAAAGATACAAACACACAAAAATATGCGAACATACAGAGAGTAATAAAAAACCTATCAATAGAGGTGATTATTTTTGTTTTGCTATCTTTCGTATTTTTTTTACGATTCATGCTTACATATTTTTTTACAAATACTAAAGTAAAAGACGAGCTTTACCTTTGGATTCTCACCGAAAAATTGTGTTCTCGCCACCGCCACAGTGGATCATATTGGCGTGATGTGTGGCAGTTTAATTTTGGCCTTAGGCCGAAAGCCAGAGAGAGCCCTTGAAGGCTTCTGAAATTGTTTTTAGAAGTGTGTTCAAATGATTTTTTTGGGGCATTTTTTACTTATATAATAGTATAGAAATGGCACCATTTTCGTTTAAACTAATAAGCGTAAAACAACGTCGTTTCAAGGGAGTATTCGCGTTGACCCGAAAACCCGGGGAGGATTCGCATGTTTTTGTTAAAAGGTATAATTGCTATTTTAATCCTTACAGCAATTTTATTATTTTTAATTTCGTTTAATTTAATTTTTTTAATTCGGTCTTAAATGTTTGTTTATATTTCAATTAAGTCCCTGGATTGCTTAAAGGCCAAAAATCATTACGACGCCATTTTGGAAAGAAGGCACAATTGCCCTATAAGTCCCTGTGGTTTAACGCGTGTTTTGATTTAGCCCTTTTATTTACTGCTATTGGTATTTAGCCCCTGTTTTTTAAAATCTTTTATTTATTTATATTTTAAATTATTATTGTTAAATTATTTTATCATATTAATTATTCCATATTTTCTTTATTATTTATATATTAATTTACTAATATTACAAAATTCATATATATATATATTTTTATTATTTATTACTTTATTTTGTTTAATATTATTTTAATTACATATTATCTTTATATTAGTTATTATATTATATCTTTAAAATTTTGTACATTATATAGTATTATATTATGTCATATATTTTTTTAAAAAGCAAAATTTATTTTTATTGTATAACATGTTCCATTCATATTATTTTTTAATATCTTTATTTAAAATTATTATATATTATTTATTAATCATTTTATTATATACAATTATTTATATATGTACTAAATTATTAAATTTATGAATTTATCTTAATATTTTTATATTATTCATTTAAAATACATTGATTATATATATTAATTGTTTTAAATCATCATATTTTTATTGTTTCTATCATAATTCATTGATCAAATATAGTATTAATTTATTTATTTTACATAAATTGATCTTGTTTATAGAATTTAAACATCCATTTTTGAATATTTATGCTTCATATAGATTCTTAATTGTTGTTGCCTATTTTATATCTTGTATTTGTTTATTTTCTTATATACGCTCATTATTGCTTTAGCGTAATTCCTTATTTATTTATTCATGTTAGGTTATTCTTTATTATTTATTGTTAGCATAATTTGTAGTTATGTAGAATTGCTATTAAATATGTATGTCATTATATTTTACTCAAACCATTGTTTTTATAAAAAATACCTTTTAAACTAAAGCATTTTTTACGGTGATATGTGATATTTGGGGACTTCAAGAAAAATTGTGCCCTAACTTACTGGGTTTCGATTTTTCTCGTAGAACTTAAAGTATTAGATATCTCTTATCCTTTAAAACTGAAACTTACTAATTTCAAATCAAAAAACTTATTCTTGGGAATTCAAAATGTTGTGTCCTAACTTACTGGATATGATGTTTTATATCTCGAGATAAGAATTTTTTTAAATAAAGACGTGTCTAGTTTCGAAGTTATGAGATGTTATATCCTAACTTACTGGGTATAGTGTTTTATTTCTTAGAGATAGGCATGGTTTAGTTTTCCTTCTAATAAAAGAAGAGATAGGCATGGTTTAGTTTTCCTTCTAATAAAAGGATCTTATTTTAAAAATTTTAAATTTGCAACATTAGGACATGATTTTATCGATTAGGTACCAATTTTGGGCGTTATGAGGGTGCTAACCCTTCCTCATACGTAACCGACTCTCGAACCCATTTTTCTTGTTTTTCGTGGACCAAAATCAGTATTTTGAAATAAAGCAATTTTCAAGGTGATCCAATCACACCTAAATAAAAAGGGATTGGTGGTGACTCCCATTTTCGTTTTTAAAAGTCGATCCCCGTTTTTACAGAAACTTAAATTTAAAAATAGTTTCGACAATCATCATATTAATATTCAAACTCTTTTAATAGTTTTACCATACCATTAGCTTTCAAGAGTGGTCTTGCTAGTAAAAAAAAACTAATCAAGCACTCTCATAAACCAACAGTTCCCAAGCCCAGCAATCTTCCTTCCATTTACTATTTTTTCTTCTCCCCAAATCCTATCTCACTTTCTACTGTCAATCCGATTCCCTCCTTTTCCGTCCCCATAATCCATCATCAACAACCACTGCCCACCAGCACACTTCCACTCAGGTAACTCTCCATTTCATTTTTAGGCAATAACAGAGTAAACCAGGAGATATGTTCTTCTTAAGCAGACCTACAAACTTGAAAACAACTACAAGCATGAGAGGAAAAGCCTACCTCAACTCACCGATGATGGTGACCTGGTAGATGTCGGATGGTTCACGAAGGTGACTGGCCTTGCAGCGACAATAGAAAGATTTTGGGAGATTTCAATTAGGGATTTTGAAGGTTAGGGTCTTAGTTAGGATTTTTTTTTATTTCTTTCGTGTGTTACTGTGTTTTAGTTTTAGACTTTTACTTTTGGTTTTAGATTTTTATTTTTTATTAAATTATTTGTAATTTTTATGATTGGGTTGGGTACTTAGGTTTATATATATTAGATTGGGTTTATGTTGGATTGGGTTTAGGAGAGTAGTGGACTATTTATATATTATAATTTTATTTATTAATTTTTTTGGTTAAATCGAAAAATATGGTTAACTGACTGGTTTCAAACCGAATTAACCGTTAACTGAAAACTTAAAAAATTATTAACCAATCTCGTAATTAATTCGTTAACCGATCGATTAATCAATTCGCTTGTTAACCGAATTTTTTCGGTTTTACCTGAATTTTGCACACCCCTACTTATAACCAAGAAAAATACACTTAATAGATCTCGGTTCCAATTTTCCGTTATCAACATGAGCATATGCAGGACACCCAAAAATCTTTAAATCAGAATAATCAATAGGCTTACCAAACCATATCTCTTGTGGAGTCTTTTTCTCAATGGCAATGGATGGAGATCAGTTGATAAAATAACATGCAGTAGAGGCTGCTTCAACCTGACACAACTTCGGTAAATTAGCATTTGACAACATACATTTACCATTCTCCATGATCATTCTGTTCATTCGTTCTGCAGTGCTGCTACCCCTAATTTCCACTATTTAACTCAGGTATGACCATTTTCATGACTTCTACAATTTAGTCTTTTTTATGAATTTCTCATGAAAATCACTTAGAAAAAGATGTTTATCATACATCAAACCTTCATATTCTTCCATAAATCATCAAAATACATGCATGTCATACATGGGTAAATTTTTGAACATAAACCTTAGCTCAAAATATAGCTAGAATTAGCTAAATCGAGCTACAAGGATTTCAAAAATACGAAGAACATTAAAAACGAGGCTAGGAGGTACTTACAATCAAGCTTGAAAGATGTCAAAACCCTAGCTATGGAGTCCTTGTGATTTTATGCCAAGCTTAGAGAAGATGGACACAATTTTGACTTCTTTTTCCCTTTTAATTCTTTTATTAACCAAATGATAAAAATGCCCTTAACGCCTTTTCTTGAGATTTTTCCTTCCCATGTCTATTTTTGTCCATTTTGACATATATTGGTCTAATTGCTAAATAAGGACTTCTAATAATTTTTATAATGCTATTTCATACTTAAATCTTCTAGAATATCATATTTTCCAATCTTTGCAATTTAGTCCTAATAAAAAAATTGTTCACTAACTTATAAAATTTCTTCATGAAATTTTCACACAATCATGCAAGCATGCTATAGGCCTCTTAAAAATCTAAAACACATATTTCTACCTCAAATTTATGGTCTCACAACCACTGTTCTGACTAGGCCTTAAACCGGGCTGTTACAAACATGATGGACTATTTCTAGTCAGGAGTGTTATACTATCGAGAGTGCTTTGTTAAAGCCTATTGGAAAAATATGATATCATTTTTTAAGGAGCTGAATTATGTCGTCTACGCACAATACAACTATCTTGAAAAAAAGAATGTTTTTGTTGCACTCCATTATAAAACGAAGAAGGATTAATGTCAGGAGGATCATTTTTCAAGAAGTACATTAGTGTGTTGAGAAGAATGCGAGTAGTTTAAAATTTCCTTCACTTATTACTGCTCTATGTTGAACCGCCTAAGTCCCTTTCAATGCGGAGGAAGATATCACCCCTAACAAAGGTGGACTGACCAGGACTATCATTGCTAAGATCCAAGGCACTTCCTCTGCTACACATATACCCACGACAACACCTCTAGTTTCCGTAGCTCCTTTAAATAGTAAATAGTGCATCCTTGAAGCAATTAGAGTAAATGATGTCCCTTTTTGAAACCTAACAGTTTCACCTGGCCGAGGAGATGAAACATGCCTAGTAGCAGTAAGATGAATATTGGGCTTATGTGAGGAGTAGGGATTTAGCTCTTAGGAAATCCCGAAAAAAGAATTTTGCAAAGCCAATGCCAGAATTTACTATCTTCCCAGCCATCTTGCTCTCATTTGTTGATGCTGCTAAGGAGCCCACTCAAGTTGCTATTGAAGCACCCACTCAACCTGCTAGTGGCGATACAAAGTCAGTGCCCGAAAATCCACTCGTTGGCAAAATGAAGTATCTACATGCTAGTCCAAACTAGCTAAGTTTTTTTTCTTTCTTTCATGCATTATGCATTATGCATCTTGCATTTCATTTCTTTTGCTATGGCATTTGTTGTAAAAATTTCTCTTTTAGTTGTTCTCTTATATATCTGATCATGCATAGAGAACAATGCATCCCTTAGGTTTGGGGGTGTGTTATGCATTTAGGTTGCATGTTATATTTAATATGTATGATCATTTTAGTTTAGTTGAATCTACTTTTCCACAGCAATGTAACTATTCATACTATTTGCCTATGAGGAGTACAATCTATACGTATGATGTTCGATGATGAGCAGAGATTCTTTAATACACTTAGAACATGTGACAGTGGATTGGGTTAATTTAGCTTAGGATTGGTTGCTTGAAAATTAATTTCTAAAAATGAGATGTCTTATACTCAGTTTTTTTCGAGTTGTAATGAGTATCTTCTAATTAACTTAAGAACTTTTGAAGCCAAAATTCAGTCATTTTGCTTTGGCATTATTAAATAAGGATAGTAGAGACTCTAATGCTTAGAATTGCCGAGTAAGTGAACACCATTTTGTTTGCTCCATCATGTTGCTGACTAGAAAGATGAGTTTAAGTAAGAGGTGTAATAGAAAGTAAATAAATTAGGGGCAATTTGCTGTAGTAACGAGCTGGGTAGCTAAGGAGGTAGTTGTTTGCTCCATCAATGTTCTAAGTCAAAAGCCTTAGCTTCAAGAGTGATTTCTATTTAAATTGTGACATGATTGAGTAATAGGTAATTCGGTGTATGCTCCATTGTGATTATTAAGTCAAAGAATTTTGTAACATGCTAAATCCCCTATTATACTAATATTATATAAAAAAACACAAATGTAAATGGTTTATACAAGTATGATTAAGAGGAAGAGTGACTTGAGTTTAGGTAACAAATGAACTGAATAAGCTAGGAGATATTTACTATGGCAAGAACATACATGGAACTTAGAAAAACTTGTTTTTAGGGAACAATTTTCTACACCGCCTTTGTTAAATCAAACCTTTGTAACTCGAACATGGTTTCTTTAAAAAAAGAAGATGGCTAAGAACTGATGTATATATTGGTCTTCGAATAGATTGACAGTACAAGATAGGTACATGTACTGGTAATACTGGTACATACATGCATTTATGCATATGTTGCTTGAGGACAAGCAATAACTCAAGTTTGGGGGTGTGATAACTCTTGAAAAGAGTTATATTTCATTCCTTTAGACCTAACTAATTGCTTATACTTGGGTACATTTAATGACATTTTATTAGTATTTTTATCAATTGCATTAGGAGCTTGGACTGTGTTTAAATGTTAGATACTTTTAATTGCATGTGGAAGGGTTGTGTTTGGTGGTTTGGTAGGTGCAAGATGTGGAGAAAGAAAGAAATGAGAGAAGGTTTGTTGGGGAAAAAGGTTGGATAGTTCGCCAACTTGTATGGCATGGCAATTCCAGGAAGATGACTGAGTCAACACTTAACGCATACCAATCTCAACCCAACTCTACTTGTACCAAAAATCTGTCTAAAAAAGAGGAGAAGATATCATGGGCTATTTGGATTTACCCTACGGAAAAAGATTATAAAAATCCAAAGGAAGAAACCCTAAAGGGGGCAAAAAAAAAGAGGAAAGATCCTTAGGCAAACACAAAAAAGTGTGGAGATCCGGAGGCAACAATAGATATCATGGGTAGTTGGATTTACCCTAAGGAAAAAGATTATAAAAAAAAAAGGAAGAAATCCTGAAGAGGGCGAACAAAAAAGGAGGAGAGATCCTTAGGCAAACATAAAAGAGTGTGGAGATCCAGAGGTAACAATAGAGGATAGCAGCTGAGTGGAGAAGGAAAGAGGAAGCTGAAGGTAGTCCCTCTCAGCCCCATAGGACACTGTATTGCTGGATTATAGATTGGTTTGGCGACAGCCATCTTCCTAAGTTCTTCCATTATTCCTTATTATGTTCTCTTATAAATAGATTTGATCGAAACGATGTTGGATACTATTTTGAACTTGAAGTTTAATCTCCAACCCGTTAATTAAATCTCATAGGGTTGGGATTACAAGATGAAACTTTTATTTCTTTTAATGGTTAAAGCATATATTTGATTTAGTCTACTATTTCATTCAATTGTTTTTATTTCCTAACTGTATGTGTACATTCTCTAGACATGGATAAATGTGCAATATACTCATAAACTAAATCTAATTCTGAAAAGGTTGGATTAGTTAGATTGAAATTGAATGATACAAGTGGATATTCGACCGAATACCTACAGCAAACTCTAGATATAGAGCAGCGTTTGTATAGAATGAAGACAAAACAAGTTTCGTGCTAAGGCCTATAAACACATGCTAGGTAACTTGAGATCTTACTCTCGAAAGAAGCAGGCCACTTTAGGTCTCTTCTAGGCAGTAGGTTAGGTACGATTTTGTTGAGGCGTTATTTAAAGTAAGGGCAGATTCTTAATAATCCCAACCTTCCAATCAACATCGTAGACCTTCTATCCTTTGCCGTAGTATCCTCGCCATAGCATTCTTAGTTATTTATTTATTCGCTCGCATTTTATTCACGTAATTATTCTCATAATTGCCATTGCATTTTTTACTCTTGTTTTGCCTTAACATTTTCCAATATTAGTGAATATACATTTTGCACTTATCCTTATTATTTTAATTTACCACTACGTACTTAACTCGATTTTTCCATAACATTAATCATTATAATAATTTGACTTTTTCTATACATAATCCGATCACTGTGGAGACGATCTCACTTATCACTTTATTACTTGATTCGACGTGTATACTTGCACAATTCACATATCATATTCACACGCGACAATGTTACTGGGTTCCTTGTCTCACTATGACATTATAAGTCTTTTCTCGTTGCGATGACATTCGAAGTACGTCGCGACGTCACATATTGTTTTGGCAATTTATACCGAACAATAATCTGCAATTTTTCCAACCAAGTTCGAATTTATTCAAATCTCATACAACTAACAAATACATTCCTCTAGTATCCACAAATGTACTTAACTACCTAATTCAACAACAAGCAATTACTTTATAACCTTTAAGCTAACAATCTAATGCATTACTTTCCGAAACATACACATTCATGTCAAAAACCAATACGACCTTCAAGATTGTAGCATACAAACATATTCATACTAGATTTAAGTTAATTTACAATCCATATATAGTAAATCAAGCTTATACATTAGTATTTTGAAACATAAGTGTTTATAAACATAATGTGTACCAAACTTGACTCAACCTAGGTACATGCCTTATAACTGACAAAAGAGATTTATACAAACATTGTTGAGTCTGGGATTCTAACTGGATGCTGAAGTCAATACTCGATATCTCACTTTACACCTAACCTGCACATGAAAAACAAAATCATACACTGAGCAATAAGCTCAACAATATTTCTATAATTCAAGAAGTAAAATACAAGTCAAGATAATTAAAACATTGAATCGACATGCCATTCAACCAAATACCAACATAATAACATAAGGTATCATTTAAGCCATATGATTCATTCTATACATATTCAATTAACCAATATAAAGATACACCAAATTAACATACCATTTCCCGAATCAAATCAATTAATTCATTTCATTTTATTTCAATTCTTTAGACTTATAAATTCGATTCTCATACTTTTTCATATTGGCAATTCAATTCATATAACATTATCAACCTTCCATTTTAAATCTCTACTAACCTAACTCGGACTCGGATAGATACATGGATCCAACCAACACACCAAATTTGGCACCTAATGCCTCATTGGATAATCCAAAGTAAATAGATTGCACCCAACGCTCATTGGTATAACCAAAGTGAAAGTTGTGTCCAACACTCATCAACACGTAATCGAAGTAACCCGTACTCAATCTATCATATGGCATGCCAACTATATCTGACTCTACCCGAATAGTTAATAGGGTAACAATTTATCCAATTCATTATTTTGTTCCATTCACATTTCATCATATCAATTCATAGTTCCATTCACATTAATTTATTACATAACATAACTTATTTCAACACAATTCAATTTCAATTTCATATTTTATCGAATTACATCATTTTCAATTCTATTCAATTTAGTTCTCTATCTTGATAAACAAACATATTTGTACCAATTCAATTCAACTAACCAATCTCAACTTACCTTTATATCTTACCATGTAAAACAATAGAAATATGCAACAATTAAAGTGAGTTGAATTATAGAAATACAAACCGAACATTCAAGTTACTTGTCATCAAATCTCGTCTTTCGTTTCCCTCTCGACGTTCCTGTGTCGTATTTAGCTACCAATTATAATCCAACAATACATAATATTAAATTCTAGCTCTGTAACATCCTGATAATTAGGGGTTATGCATTTTACTTAATTGAATGATGTTGCATGCTTAATTATTATTAAGTGTACTTTGGAAGTTATTTTGAGCTTCATTAATTAAGTGAATGCTTAGTGATTAATTAAATTTTTAATAAATAAGATGAAGCTAAGCATGATAGGCTTTATGAATTAATGACAAGGAATTTAAAGCATAAGATGAGTAATTGGCAAGGTGGTTAGGATGCATGGATGATTACTTGAGGGGAGAGGTTCGAATCCCCTAGCTAGCAAATGGGAGAATTTTTATTTCTTTTGTTTCCTTCCCTATAGTGTCGGCCAAGAACTTTCTAGAGTGGATGAGCATTCTTTTATTTTTGGCTATTTGACCATGTGAATAAGGCAAGCTAAGGACTTATGGCATGAAATCCAAATAGGATGGTAAGAAGGGGGGACAAAAGGCATGATATGTGGGCAATGTTTTGGAAACTTGTTCATGGTCATTTGACCATGAACCTAGACGGTTTTAGGGGCTAAAGGGAGTGGTAGATGGTGATAGCATAATTAAGGTTTGATAGGGAAGAAATGTGGAGCAAAATGGGGGAGTATGTTGGCTTCCTTGTTGGCCGAATTTTGACTTGGGTTAGGGGGTGATAGTTGGCCAAAATGTCTTGCATTTTTGTACATCTTTCCTCTTTTCTCTAAAGGTTTCTCTCCTAGCCGAAATTTATTGGTGACATTAGGCAAAAGCTTTATTTTGTTTTGGCTTTCAATTTGACCAATTTTCTCTAAAAGCTTCATTCCTAGCCAAATGCCTATTACACAAAAGAGAAGTCTTTCTCTTTTCTTTTGATCATCTTGCAATTTACCATTTCGGTTTGAAAGGCCTTTTTAGTTTCTTTTCAAAACACCTTTCTTTCTTTTTGTAACTAAAATTTCAAGTCTTCAAGAATCACTTTCTTTTCTTTCTCCTCATTCATTAAAACTACAAAAGTTCAAGAACCAATTTTCTTCATTTCTCCTCTTTGGTTGAATGAGCATAGGTTCCAAAACCAATCTCTTTTCTTTTGAGAAACAACATCATCATCATCTCTTCTTCCTTTAATCTCTCTCTTTCTCTTTCTCTTTCTTCCTTCTCTCTTCCTTCTCTTTTCATACTTTTTTTCTTCTTCATTCTCAACCAAACCACCATAGTCAAAGCACAATATTTCTCTCTTTTGTTAAAGCCAATCATCAATTCCTTTCTTCTTTTGTTCAAGGCCGAACCTTCAAGTGAATCAAGTAAGGATTTTGTCAATCGTTTTCATGATCTTCTTCTTATTTTAGTCTCATAATCCTTTTATTTTTCTGTCCTAGGCCGAATCCTTGGAAAGGATTTTTAAGGATCTTTGTTGAAGACAACCTTTAAGAAGTGATCTTTCGAGATCATCAAGGTAAGGATTTTAATTTCGATCATATCAATTCTTTTAGAATGGATCACTAATCAACGTTATTTTAGGGGCGATTTAAGACTAACAAGATAGGTAAGAAAAGGGCAGTACGGAGTGTTTGGAAGAGAGGAGGCATTCCTTTACCATCAAACTTCAAACGAAGGTTGTATCGGCGAGTTAGAGATTTCCACCGGGTTTTGGACCTCTCGCTAACGAGGATCGGTTATTTGAAGTAGTGCATAACCGATCCACTTTACGTTGGTGGAATATCGGGTTTTGATCCATCTAGTGAGAAAACCACAAATAATCGCTATTCGAGAATTGAAGGTAAGGATTTAGATCCTCATTAATAAACATAGTTTTATTAGTAAAAGTTTATACTAATCAAGTGTGAAAATTAATTAGGTGTTGACGAGCGAGAGGTATTGTTCTCACCGCCACGAGGTGTGTAACCTTACATTAAAAATCTCATAGATTTACATATATTTAAATGTGATTATATGACCATGTGTATGATTGTGATTTTGGATACCATTCAGTGGTATACGATATTCAGGTATGTTTACCCCAATATTTTGTTCATTTTGCTATATGCATAAATGTGAGATAAGTATGACTATATTATGATCTGTGGGGTAAATAGCATGAAAAGTTATCGATATGTATGTGCATGGGCATATGGGTATTATTGATGAAGGGGAAGTATTCTGGTGGTTTTACCACATTTCCGGTGACTTCGGTCACATATTTGAAATCCGGTGACTTCGGTCACATATGTGAATCTGGTGACTTCGGTCACATATTTGAAATCCGGTGACTTCAGTCACATATGTGAATTTAGTGACTTCGGTCACATATTTGAAATCTGGTGACTTCGGTCACATTTGTCTGGTGGCTTTGCCACAATATTATAAGGGCGATGTGCATGTTGACTGCAGAAACTGCCTTCGATGGTGTGTAGCGGATGGAGGGTCGATTTAGTAATCCCACTGTGTGTTGGTTGGTACGGTGGTGTGTAGCGATGGATATTTAGGTGGGCGGGTTTGCATTTCATTATTTGTATATAATCATGTGATCATAAATGATTATTATTTGATCTCATATGAAATGGGCTTTTGGCCAAATATGACTTAAATGGGCCTATGGCCATATGTGAAATAAATGGGTTTAAAGGCTAAATCAAATGGGTTTTTTAATGTATGTGTTATACATTGAGTTTATGACTCACCCTTTGTGGGATAAACTTTTCGGATGATTCGTAGAGCGATGGATCGAGTCGACAAGGATTTCGAGGTGGCCAATGCTCAAACAATGAAGTTTGGAAATTTTCCTACTTAAACTTATTAAGTTAATTTTATTATTTAGACTTTATTATGGGTTTGCCAATTTTATGTAATAAGGCCACTATAAACTATCTTTAATTTTGTGTTTGGAATTATTTTTATTTTACCATGAACAATAACTATTAAATAACTAAATAGTTTTCGATAAATAAAAATTTAAAATGTTTTTGTCACTAACATATATATATATATATATATATATATATATATATATGTAAGTAATTTCCTTAAATGTGGTTTTCTTTTGATTTATCAATTCCTCCTACAAGTAATGTTTTTAAAAGATATAAATTTTACTTTACAAATTTATTTTAACCTAAAATGTTAAGTTAATCTGCTTTCTACAAAATCATCAAGTTTTTCTTAAACAAAATGAGAATTCGCTATGGATTTACTCGAGGAACATACCAAATCCGGTTAGGCTTTTTGGGCCGGGTTTGGGGTGTTTCAGCTTGGTATCAGAGCCTAATTTTAAACTCTCGGCCTTGGGTTTTGAAGCCCACAACGTTTTCAAAATATGGCCCAAATGACTTTTTGAAAGTTTTCTTAAATTAAAATGGTTTTATAAGAGCATGGCACTCGGAGTTCTCGGCCCAGATCCATCAGGTAAGTACTTTGACAAAGTGATATGAATGTTTGATAAGCCTAAGGAAACTATACTTTAGAGACATGGACCCTAGGTGTTTGTGTGCTACTACGGAAAAACTACTAAATATCTGTTTCATAAAACTTTCCTTTAATAAGAAGTGAAAAGACTCTAATACATAAGACTTTTTCGTAAAAATAGATAAGACACGTAGTAGACATGAGTTCTAGGGGACGTGGACGTCGTGGACGTGGACGAGGAAGAATGGCTATGTCGGAACCAGTTAGATCTGGTCAAGGTTCCGAAAATGATGCTCCACCACTAGCTGTTGGGGTGGAATTTCAAGAAAAAAATGAAGGAGGTGACGCAGTATCACAAGCTGTGCTGCGAGTTTTGGAACGTGTAGCAGAAGCTAGTTCTAGAAATGGGTCTCGAAAGTCAGTAGCTGAGAGACTTAGATCAAATGGAGCTGAGGTTTTCAGGGGAGTATCTGGAGTAGCTCCAAATGTAGCTGAATACTGGTTGGAGGCAGTCAAGAGGATCATGGACGATTTAGACTGCACTGATGAAGAAAAGCTGAAAGGTGCTATTTCACTACTTCGCGATGAAGCCTACCAGTGGTGGCTCACTATCAAAGAGAGTACCCCTATGGATCGACTGGATTGAGGGTATTTTAATATTAAATTCGAAGGAAAATATGTTGGAGCTAGCTACATCGACTCGAGAGGAAGACATTTCGAATTTGGTCCAAGGAAATAAGTCGATAGTGAATATGAAGCGAATTTTTTGCGACTTAACCGATATGCTAGAGGATAGTGGCTACAGAATATGAACGGTGCATCAGATTTTAAGATGGACTTAGAGATGAGCTACGAGTGATGATTACTCCGCACCGTGAAAGAGATTTTGCAATCTTAGTGGAAAGGGCAAGAATTGCCGAAGAGGCTAAACGGACTGAGAGACAGAACCGGGACAGAGGCTCGAGCAAGAATAAGAGAAGCTTTGGGTCTTCAGGGTCGTCCGAGAATTTCCAAAAGAAACCAAGAAATGATGGACCGCGAGGTCAACAGACTGCCACGGGAGTGCAGTATTGTACTTGTACTCAATGTGGAAAAATGCACTCGGGAGAATGTTGGAAAAAGACCGGCGGATGTTTCAAGTGCGGTTCGAAGGATCATATGATCAAGGATTGCCCGATGAACTCAGAGAAGAACCGCCCAGCAAGTCAGGGTGCTAATCAGGCTGACAGAGGTGAACAACAGCCGATAAGGGGTCGTGGTCCAAATGGAAGGGGTAATGGTTTCGGTAGAGGTCGCAGAACTTCAGGCAGAGGCAGTGGTAGCTCTGAGGCGAGACAGCCAGGTCAAGTGTATGCTTGTTCATCGCAGAAGACAAAGCGACGGCCTTTTGATGTTATCACGCATGCGTTTAATTTTGGGTTGCCCTTTATTGCTTTGATAGATATAGGTCAACTCACTCTTATATCGCTAGTAAAGTATCTGAGACTTTGCATGTGACTTCGAGACTGTACCTAGGAAGATGATCGTACTCGATCCTTTAGGATGACGATGAGTTATAGACAAACTTTTAAGGAAGTGCCTTTAAGTTCAAGGATACGCTTTTACGGTGATTTAATGGAGTTACCATTTGGAGAATTCGACCTAATCTTAGGCATGGACTGGCTTGTGAAGTATCGTGCAAATGTGGATTGTGCTGCTAAGCGAATGTCCTTAAGAACTCTTGATGACAAAGAAGTTGTAGTGATGGGCGAGAGACGGAACTACTTATCTAATGTAGTTTCCACTCTTAAGGCAGAAAAGATGGTTAGAAAGGGATGTGTAGCCTTTCTGATGTTGGTGAATGCCTTGGAGGCTAAGGAAGCAACTGTTGAGGGAGTTAGGACTGTGAATGAATTTGTAGATGTTTTTCGGAAGAACTTCCAGGTTTGCCTCCGGATCGTGAAGTAGAATTTGGGATTGATTTATTACCTGGAACGGCGCCAATTTCTATTGCTCCATATAGAATGGCACCGAAGGAATTAGTTGAGCTTAAGGCTCAGATTCAGGAGTTGCTTGATCGTGGATTTATCCAACCTAGTGTGTCTCCATGGGGAGCACCGGTCCTATTTGTGAAGAAGAAGGACGGATCGATGAGGATGTGTATAGACTACCGGCAGTTGAATAAGCTGACCATCAAGAACAAGTATCCTTTGTCGAGGATTGACGACTTGTTCGATCAGCTCAAAGGAGCTGCTGTATTCTCAAAGATTGATCTAAGGTCGGGGTATCATCAGCTTAAAGTGAAGGAAGTGGATATCCATAAGACGGCTTTCCGAACCAGATATGGGCATTATGAATTTCTGGTAATACCATTCGGATTGACGAACGCCCCAGCTGTGTTTATGGATATGATGAATCGAATTTTCCAGCCCTACTTGGATCAATTCATCGTGGTATTCATAGACGACATCCTGGTGTATTCTAAGTCCGAAATGGAACATGATGAGCATCTCGGATTGTGTTACGAGTTTTAAGGGAGAAGAAGCTGTATGCCAAATTCAGCAAGTGCGAATTTTGGCTGAAAGAGGTTGCGTTTTTAGGCCATGTGGTGTCTGCAGAAGGAATAAGGGTGGATCCTCGGAAGATTGAAGTCATGCTAGATTGGAAACCACCTAAGTCCATAATCAAGTTCGCAGTTTCTTGGGGTTAGCAGGCTATTACAGAAGATTTGTTGAAGGATTTTCTTCGATAGCTGCACCATTAACGAAATTGCTGAGAAAGGAAGTACCTTTCGTGTGGGCTGATAAGCAACAAGAGAGTTTTGAGAAGCTCAAGAAGGTTTTGACTAAAGCTCCGGTTTGGTTTCAGCCTGAGGCAGGAAAGGATTTTGTCGTGTATTGTGACGCTTCTCACACGGGATTAGGATGTGTTCTGATGCAAGACGGAAGGTAGTTGCGTGTGCGTCTCGTGATTAAGACCTCACGAGGTTAATTACCCGACGCATGATTTGGAATTGGCAGCTGTAGTCTTTGCTCTTAAAGTTTGGAGACATTACTTATACGGGGAAAAGTCAGTGATATACACGGACCACAAAAGTCTGAAATATCTACTGACTCAGAAAGAACAGAATTTAAGGCAACGAAGGTGGATAGAGTTATTGAAAGACTACGATCGTTTCTATCGAGTACCACCCGGGCAAGGCGAATGTGGTGGCAGACACTCTAAGTCGAAAAGTGGTGTCAGATTTAAGGGCGATGTTTGCACATCTCAGTCTTTACGATGACGGAAGCTTGTTGGCAGAACTTCAAGTTAAACCGATATGGTTGAGTCAAGTGAAAGAGAGGCAGTTGGTAGATGAAGATCTGAGTGTAAAGCTTCGGCAGGTGCAGAGTGGAGGATTGGAAGATTTTGGTATTAACAGTGATGGGGTATTGTGTTTTAAAGGTAAAGTTTGTATGCCGAGGATCGGAGTTGAGGCAAAAATTCTTCGTGAGTCGCATGGTAGTCCCTATGCTATGCATCCTGGAGGAAGTAAGTTATACCGAGATTTGCGAGATCAGTTTTGGTGGCCTAGACTTAAGCGAGAAGTTACGGAGTTTGTAAGAAAGTGCTTAACGTGTCAGCAAGTCAAGGCTGAACATCAAGTACCTTCGGGATTGCTTCAGCCGATAAAGATTCCACAGTGGAAGTGGGAGAGAATCACCATGGACTTTGTTAGTGGGCTTCCTCTTACGCCTACTAAGAAAGACTCAGATGGGTGATAGTGGACCGATTGAAGAAATCGCACATTTTATCCCGGGGCCGGGTTGATTACTCCTTGTAAATTGGCGAAGTTATATGTGGTGAGATTGTGAGATTGCATGGAGTGCTATTGTCGATTATTTCGGATAAAGATCCGAGGTTTATGTCGCGATTTTGGAAAACATTGCATCATGCTTTGGGCACCAGATTGGACTTCAGTACGGCATTTCATCCACAATCTGACAATCAGTCTGAAAGAGTAATCCAAATCTTAGAAGATATGTTAAGGGGATGTGTGATAGATTTCAAGGGAAGTTGGGAGGAATTCTTACCGTTAGCAGAATTTGTGTACAACAACAGTTTCCAAGCCAGTATTCGGATGGCACCATATGAAGCATTATATGGACGAAAGTGTCGCACTCCTACGTGTTCGATAGAATTAGGGGAACGCCAGATTTTGGGTCCAGAGATAGTGGCTGAATCCGAAGAAAAGGTTAAGGAAAAAGGTTAAGGAAATCATCATAAAGGAAGCATCCGATGGACAAAAGTCTTACGCAGATCTAAAGCGAAAGAAATAGAGTTTCTTTGTGGGGACCAAGTTTTCCTAAAGGTTTCACCTTGGAAAAAGGTGATGAGATTTGGTCGCAAAGGGAAGCTAAGTCCAAGGTTCATTGGACCTTATCGGATTGTGAAGCGGGTCGGATCTGTGGCATATCAGTTAGAATTACCTTCGGAGTTGAAGCAAATGCATGATGTGTTCCATGTTTCAATGTTACGCCGTTACCGGTCGGATCCATCTCATGTAGTGCCAGTTGAGGAGGTGGAATTAAGACCAGATTTGTCTTATGAAGAGGAGCCAATTCAAATTCTGGAGTGAGATGTAAAGGTTTTACGGAGAAAGTCGATTCCTCTCGTCAAAGTATTATGGCGTAATCATGGATCAGAAGAAGCTTCGTGGGAACCGGAGGAAGCGATGCGATAGCAATACCCTCACTTATTCCAGCCAGGTAATTTCGAGGACGAAATTATTTTAAGGGGGTAGAACTATAACATCCTGATAATTAGGGGTTATGCATTTTACTTAATTGAATGATGTTGCATGCTTAATTATTATTAAGTGTACTTTGGAAGTTATTTTGAGCTTCATTAATTAAGTGAATGCTTAGTGATTAATTAAATTTTTAATAAATAAGATGAAGCTAAGCATGATAGGCTTTATGAATTAATGACAAGGAATTTAAAGCATAAGATGAGTAATTGGCAAGGTGGTTAGGATGCATGGATGATTACTTGAGGGGAGAGGTTCGAATCCCTAGCTAGCAAATGGGAGAATTTTATTTCATTTGTTTCCTTCCCTATAGTGTCGGCCAAGAACTTTCTAGAGTGGATGAGCATTCTTTTATTTTTGGCTATTTGACCATGTGAATAAGGCAAGCTAAGGACTTATGGCATGAAATCCAAATAGGATGGTAAGAAGGGGGGACAAAAGGCATGATATGTGGGCAATGTTTTGGAAACTTGTTCATGGTCATTTGACTATGAACCTAGACGATTTTAGGGGCTAAAGGGAGTGGTAGATGGTGATAGCATAATTAAGGTTTGATAGGGAAAAAATGTGGAGCAAAATGGGGGAGTATGTTGGCTTCCTTGTTGGCCGAATTTTGACTTGGGTTAGGGGGTGATAGTTGGCCAAAATGTCTTGCATTTTTGTACATCTTTCCTCTTTTCTCTAAAGGTTTCTCTCCTAGCCGAAATTTGTTGGTGACATTAGGTAAAAGCTTTATTTTGTTTTGGCTTTTAATTTGACCAATTTTCTCCAAAAGCTTCCTTCCTAGACGAATGCCTATTACACAAAAGAGAAGTCTTTCTCTTTTCTTTTGATCATCTTGCAATTTACCATTTCGGTTTGAAAGGCCTTTTTAGTTTCATTTCAAAACACCTTTCTTTCTCTTTGTAACTGAAATTTCAAGTCTTCAAGAATCACTTTCTTTTCTTTCTCCCTCATTGCTGAAACTACAAAAGTTTAAGAACCAATTTTCTTCATTTCTCTCTCTTTGGCTGAATGAGCATAGGTTCCAAAACCAATCTCTTTTCTTTTTGAGAAACAACATCATCATCATCATCTTCTTCCTTTAATCTCTCTCTTTCTCTTTCTCTTTTCTTCCTTCTCTCTTTCCTTCTCTTTTCATACTTTTTTTTCTTCTTCATTCTCAATCGAAACCACCATAGTCAAAGCACAATATTTCTCTCTTTTTGTTAAAGCCGAATCATCAATTCCTTTCTTCTTTTTGTTCAAGGCCGAACCTTCAAGTGAATCAAGTAAGGATTTTGTCAATCGTTTTCATGATCTTCTTCTTATTTTAGTCTCATAATCCTTTTATTTTTCTGTCCTAGGCCAAATCCTTGGAAAGGATTTTTAAGGATCTTTGTTGAAGACAACCTTTAAGAAGTGATCTTTTGAGATCATCAAGGTAAGGATTTTAATTTCGATCATATCAATTCTTTTAGAATGGATCACTAATCAACGTTATTTTAAGGGCGATTTAAGACTAACAAGATAGGTAAGAAAAGGGCAGTACAGAGTGTTTGGAAGAGAGGAGGCATTCCTTTACCATCAAACTTCAAACGAAGGGTCAGATCGGCGATTAGAGACTTTCCACGGGTTGTGGACCCTCCGCTAACGAGGATCGGTCAGTGGTTTTGATCCATCTAGTGGAGAAAACCACAAATAACTGCTGCTCGAGAATCAGGGTAAGGATTTAGATCCTCATCAATAAACATAGTTTTATTAGTAAAAGTTTATACTAATCAAGTGTGAAAATTAATTAGGTGTTGACGAGCGAGAGGGTATTGTTCTCACTGTCACGAGGTGTGTAACCTTACATTAAAAATCTCATAGATTTACATATATTTAAATGTGATTATATGACCATGTGTATGATTGTGATTTTGGATACCATTCAGTGGTATACGATATTCAGGTATGTTTACCCCAATATTTTGTTCATTTTGCTATATGCATAAATGTGAGATAAGTATGACTATATTATGATCTGTGGGGTAAATAGCATGAAAAGTTATCGATATGTATGTGCATGGGCATATGGGTATTATTGATGAAGGGGAAGTATTCTGGTGGTTTTACCACATTTCCGGTGACTTCGGTCACATATTTGAAATCCGGTGACTTCGGTCACATATGTGAATCTGGTGACTTCGGTCACATATTTGAAATCCGGTGACTTCGGCACATATGTGAATTTGGTGACTTCGGTCACATATTTGAAATCTGGTGACTTCGGTCACATTTGTCTGGTGGCTTTGCCACAATATTATAAGGCGATGTGCATGTTGACCGCAAAGAATCGCCTTCGATGGTGTGTAGCGGATGGAGGTCGATTTAGTAATCCCACGGTGTGTTGGTTGGTACAGGTGGTGTGTAGCGGATGGATATTTAGGTGGGCGGGTTTGCATTTCATTATTTGTATATAATCATGTGATCATAAATGATTATTATTTGATCTCATATGAAAATGGGCTTTTGGCCAAATATGACTTAAATGGGCCTATGGCCATATGTGAAATAAATGGGTTTAAAGGCTAAATCAAATGGGTTTTTTTAATGTATGTGTTATACATTGAGTTTATGACTCACCCTTTTGTGGGATAAACTTTTCAGATGATTAAGTAGAGCGATGGATCGAGTCGCTAAGGATTTCGAGGTGGCCAATGCTCAAACAATGAAGTTTGGAAATTTTCCTACTTAAACTTATTAAGTTAATTTTATTATTTAGACTTTATTATGGGTTTGCCAATTTTATGTAATAAGGCCACTATAAACTATCTTCAATTTTGTGTTTGGAATTATTTTTATTTTGCTATGAACAATAACTATTAAATAACTAAATAGTTTTCGATAAATAAAAATTTAAAAATGTTTTTGTCACTAACATATATATATATATATATATATATTATATATATATATAATTTCCTTAAATGTGGTTTTCTTTTGATTTATCAATTCCTCCTACAAGTAATGTTTTTAAAAGATATAAATTTTACTTTACAAATTTATTTTTAACCTAAAATGTTAAGTTAATGCTTTTCTACAAAATCATCAAGTTTTTCTTAAACAAAATGAGAATTTGCTATGGATTTACTTGAGGAACATACCAAATCCGGTTAGGCTTTTTGGGCCGGGTTTGGGGTGTTTCAAGCTCAAATCATAGTCAATTACAAAGTCATATATATTTTATAATTTATTCAATTTAGTCTCTAAAATTAGGACTAACTTAAATTTTAATTTAAAGCTCCAAATCAAAATTTGATTTCACTATTACACATTAGGGAATTCATATTTTTATTTCTACAGTCAATTTTACATTTTATTCACTTTAGTTGCTAATGTACCAAACTATCAATTTAGCTTTACAATTTAGTCCTTTTTCACATCTAAGCTTAAAATTTATTAATTTAACACCTAAACCTTCAAGATCAATAACAAAACTTTTAAAAATTTAATAATTTTATAAATTGGTACATGAGTTATCTAAATCAAGCTCTCATGACTTCTAAAACATAAACATTACATGAAAAAGGACTAAATTAAACTAACCAATTGAAGATCAAAAGTTTGAAACCTTGGCTATGGCGTCAAGAGCTTTCTTCTTCTCCAAATTCGGTTGAAAGAGATGACTCCACCAAAAAGTAACTTTTATAGTTGGATTAATTTATAAATTAACTTAATTAATTATGTTTCACTTTAATTAATCAATTTTTTTACTTGTTAAACCTAATAATATCCTGCCGTACACTAGTTCTAAATTATGGTTTTATTGATGTTTTGGTCCTCTAGTTAATTGCAATTTAAGTCCTTAAGCCATTTACTAATTAAAAATCTATAGCGATTGGACATTACAATTTAGTCTCTAGGCCCTAATTAAATACAATTTCAGCTAAATTAATTATCCAAAATTTAATTCACCTATAAAATAACTCAGTAAATATCTATATTTAATATTTATGGACTTAATTTATGGAAATAGAGTCTCAAAATTACATTTTCGAACCCACTAAAAATTTGGTCGTTACATTACCATAAGATGTGGATTCTATATTATTAATATTTTTCTTTTTTCCATGTAGGACAAATTGATGGAAAATATTGATGCAATTATTAATTATCTTTACTTGTTTATTTTTAAATTGATAGGAATTAAATTACTTTTTCTTTTGGGATCAATTTACTCAATATTAAAATTGAAATGAATCATAGAGGTCTTTTTACCAAATATTTTTAACTCATTCTTCTTATTTATTTCTTAACATATAATTATAGACAATATTTGGATGGATTTTCAAACAATTGAGAGTTAGCATTAAAAAACTATATTTTAGAGGAATGTACTATAACTTAATAGAAATGAAATTGTTGTTATCACAACAAAATGGATAAATGAAAGAATGGAAAATATGTCTATCAAGAAAGAATTGTATGGGTTATAGCATAAAAAAATAAGTATTAATCCTTCATATATACATATATATATATATATATATATATATATATATATATATATGATGTTATTACTAAAATAACATTTTGAATACTAATACAAAATTCATAAAAAGAAACTACTAAATTTTAATATGTTTTTCATTATTTTAGTTATCAATTATCATGTTTTAAGTATAAAAAAAATTGTAAACTTATTAAATATATTTTCAGTATGAAATACAATACCCTTATACATTACACAAGTAAAAACCTAATTTATTTGTATTTAATTGCTTTAACAATTACCAAACAATCACCAAGCTTCTACCAAAAAAATAATAAATTCACCCCACAAATTCCAATTATAACAAAGAAAAATTAATTGGAGCCAAGACTTTCTTTAATTAATCATAGCAGCAGTGCCACCTTACGTTTACATAAAGCAAAAGGCCTCAAAAAGTTCTTAACACACGTTGAGAAAAGTTGTAACATGTTGATCACCTACCTTTCATCAAACAGTCCATTCCTTTACAAGAAAAAGGTCAAACCAAATGCTAACTCCATATATACACAAGTTTACAAGTTTGATCAAACTGGACTTATTATATATTCACCAATTCGATAAACGGAGGGGTCATAAGGTAGCGAATGGAGCCAGTAGCCATGGTTATGGAGAAAGCTTGGAGTTTTGGTTTGGTTCTTTTGTGGTTCAGAACTTTAAGCTGCTATCTGGTTAATGCAGCTGACGATAAAAATGGTGGTTTTGGAGCTTCTTTCATCTTCGGTGATTCTCTGGTGGATGCTGGTAATAATAACTATTTACCAACGTTGTCTAGGGCAAATATTCCTCCAAATGGAATTGATTTTAAAGCTTCCGGTGGAAACCCTACTGGCAGATATACCAATGGTAGAACCATTGGTGACATTGTAGGTAAGCTCTGTTAACTCTCTTTATGTCTCGGGTTTTCGTATTATATTTACGGGCTTAACGGATGTTATTCTGGTTAATTAACAGGAGAAGAATTGGGAGTACCAAATTATGCAGTTCCATATCTTGCTCCAAATTCTACTGGGAAAGCTTTACTTTATGGTGTAAATTATGCATCAGGAGGAGGGGGGATTATGAATGCAACTGGAAGAATATTTGTTAATAGACTGGGATTGGATATCCAAATCGATTTCTTCAACAATACAAGAAAGCAATTTGATAAATTGTTGGGTTCATCCATGGCCAAACATTATATTTCGAAAAGATCCATTTTCTCAATTACAATTGGAGCAAATGATTTTCTCAACAACTATCTTCTCCCAGTTCTGTCGATTGGAGAAAGGATTTCTGAAACTCCAGATAGTTTCATTGATGACATGATTAATCACTTGAGAAACCAATTAACAGTATGGACATCTTTGAGTTTAATAACCAATATTGAATTATCATTTCTTAACTAATTACAGCAATGTTTTAACTTGTTAATGGTGGGTTCAGAGACTTTACAAGCTCGATGCTCGGAAGTTTGTCATCGGAAACGTCGGTCCTATCGGTTGCATTCCTTATCAGAAAACCATCAATCAATTGAACGAAAACGAATGTGTGGATTTAGCAAACAAGCTAGCAATGCAGTACAATGGGCGATTAAAGGAGGTACTGACTGAATTGAATGGAAAGCTTAAAGGAGCCATATTTGTTCATGCCAATGTGTACGACTTAGTGATGGAACTCATTACCAATTATGCGAAATACGGTATAATTAATCCCAGGTTGTTGGAACCATATTTTCCCTTCCCCAGATTATTTTCTCAACATTATGGTTTTTTACATGTAGGTTTTACAACAGCAAGCGAAGCCTGTTGTGGAAATGGAGGGCAATATGCAGGGATAATCCCATGTGGACCGACATCAAGTATGTGCAAGGACCGTGACAAGCATGTTTTCTGGGATCCTTATCACCCAAGTGAGGCTGCCAATCTTATAATTGCTCAACAACTTCTCCATGGAAGCACCAAATATATTTCTCCAGTCAATCTTAAACAACTTCGTAATCTTTGATTAATTAGATGTGATTTCTTGTTAATCACAAGAGTTTGTTTAATATTCGAAGAACACACGCAAGTTCCTATACACTTTTTCATCATCCATATTTAAGTTCAAATGAATTTGAAGATGATTCTGGCAAGTGATGTAAGTTTCTTTGTTGAGGGTGGATTATCCGCTTTTCACCAAACATTTTATACACAAAATCACCACACCTACCTTCTTTAATAAATGCAATTACTTATTTCTCCCACTTACAAACGAACAATTTGCAGGCTTCAACTGTGTCTGCTTTCCTTAGCCACATTTAACATTGATTGGAAGATAATACCCATATTCCACTATGAAATGTCCATGGTCCCACTGGATCTAACTCACCATCCATTTTTATTTTCGTTTCCTTGGGGTCATCTTCGAATATCCATTTTATCATTCAATGGTAAAAATATTTTTATAAAATAATATTTTTTATTAGATGAAATTTGATACGAAATTTGATTTATTAAAATGTGACGGTTAGAAAAGTTAATTTACAATATTTAATATGCTTTATTAAGATTCTAAAATATAATGGTAATTTTATATGAAACTACACTTATTAAATAAAAATAATTTTAATACATTTTAATATTTTACCCTAATTTTATCATTAACAAATATTTATATTAAATATTTAATAAATTTATAATTTTAATTCAAAAAATGTTTCAAAATTTATAATTTTAATTCAAAAAATGTTTCAAAATTATCTTGCATGTATTATTTAAAGGAATAATATTTTGTACGCTACTAGTGGGGTTTTAGACTCCACAAGCAGGTAAAAAAGGTTGATAAATTTCTTATAAAAGTATAGTAAAATATTTAAAAAATATTTTAAAAAAAGACACATGACAGGCTATTTGTAAAATAAATAAAATGTACAATCGTTAGTGCACCAAATACTAACCCTTATTTAAGTACACGGAGATATGTTTTCTAAATATATTCATGTATATTCAAAAGAAAACATATATTAAATATGTTAAAAAAACTTAATATAACATTTGGTATTTAAACTTGATATTTTTCTTAATTTGGTATTTACTTTTTTTGTCTAATTTAGTGTCTAAACTTTTCAAACATTATATAAATTATCTAATATACTAATAATGTTATTTTTATGATGTAACAAAATGATCAATGTATGAACGACATCCGCAAATGATATGGGAATTTTTTTTTTTGTATTTTAAATATTCAATTAATTTTGGTTCCATTTATTTATTTTAATTTTTTAATTTAACATAATGAATTGATTATATTTTGGGTTTTCAAAACTATTGTTCTCTTCTTTAATATTAGTTTGTTAAACATAGCTCCAATCATAATTTTTGAGCATGCATTTCCTCTAACATTGACGACATTTTTGTGGAATTTAGGGCTTTCTAAAGATCAATTCATGTTTTAAACTTGCAGCCCCTCTTAAATTATTCTTGTCATTAATCTTGGCCCTTATAAAAAAGTAAAATTTGAGCACATTATTTAGGGAAACAAATTAAACTCCATAGAAATGTAATCATTCCTATTATTAGATTCCATGTCATCTGTCCATATGTTAGTCATACAATAGTTATTTCTGTCATCTCATAAAAACAAACATTGTTAGTGTTTCGGGGAGGGGGTAATTCAAATTACCACTTAACAAGTCCGTGTATCAATTTCGATAAAAAAAGATTGAGCACCAGAAAGTAAGAAAAAATGTCAAGTTCAGGTATTAAATTAGATAAAAAAAACTTAGATATTAAATTAGTATAAAATGACAAGTTTAGGCATTGAATTGGACTAGGAAAAAAAAAGTTGGTGTCAAATTAGGGAAAATATCAAGTTTTAGATACCAAATGTTATATTAAGCCTAAAAATAAGATTAAAATATGTCATAAATCCATGTACTCTTTAAAAAATTTAGAATTAAGTCCATGTACTTTCATTTTAAGGAATTTAGTCTATTTACTTTTTAGATTTCAAAATTTAAGTTCAATTATTAACACTATTAGCTTTTTTATTAAATTCAAGTTCATTACAATTTCATTTTTTTAAATTATAAGGCTACCAAGTTATTATTATTTTTATTAATTCAAAATGTCACAACAACAAATTTAACAAAAAAAAAAAAAAAAATAATAGTTAGACTGAATTTTAAAATCTAAAAAGTATAGAGATTAAATTCTTAAAAATAAAATTACAAATACTAAATTTAAATTTTTAAAAAGTATAAAACTTATGTTATACTTTAACCAAAATAATGCATCATTTCTTAGTACAACACTACTACATAACAAATAAAAGGTTAATTTTGTTTTCCAATTTTTTAGGGTAAACGGTCACTTGACTCTTAAAAGGTTTTTATTAGGTCATTTAATTTTAAAATATTATAAAATGGTCACTTAAATTATGATTTTTATTTTTTTTAGTCCAAAACCATTAAAATATTAATAGATTAATTCTTGTGTTGACAGTTAACTTTATAACATGTTTTTTTTAACCTAAAACTTAAAACTACACCGTTTATGATTAACAAAGCTGAAGAAAAAGTATGAAAGGAAGCAGAAACAATGAGCGAAGAATGGAGATCCCAACAGTGAAGGGCACGTTGAATACTATAACTTTCTCTGGAACATGAACCAACTTGATCTTCCATGAAACAATGACCACAAAGCTTCATCCACTGATAGCCCAAAATAGATCCACGCTAGGAAATATAACCCTGCAATTTGTAACAG
Source organism: Gossypium rotundifolium (assembly GCA_025506655.1). NCBI lineage: Eukaryota > Viridiplantae > Streptophyta > Magnoliopsida > Malvales > Malvaceae > Gossypium > Gossypium rotundifolium. Next base: position 139,225,359 of record CP106731.1, read on the forward strand.
TAATTTTTTTTTTTTTTTTAGTTTTTAAAGTTTTAGATGCTAAAAGAAAACAAAAACAGCAAATGCAAGTTGTTGCAGGACATTATATCACCTTCAATTTCCTTTTCCTGGGATTCTGTCAACCTTGCTGCAAACCCAGAAAAGCCATGTTTATAGCTATTAAGCATTAAACTTTTTGCTGCTCCTTGCTGAGATTCAAATTTCAAAGATATTACAGTCTTGATTCATCCAAAATAAAAAAGGAGCAAAGCTTATGTTATTCTTTTTTATTGAAATTTAGTGTAATGTAAATTAATAATTGTCGAAACCATTTTTAAATCGGATTTAAAAAAACGGGGATCGACTTTAAAAATATGGAAATGGAGTCGCCACCGATCTTTTATTCGAGGTGCGATCGGATCACCTTAAGGTGGATTATTTTAATAAAACATTTTGATTTATTAAAACAATAATTTTGGTCTACGAAATCTAGAAAACTGGCTCGGGAGTCGGTTACGCACGAGGAAGGATTAGCACCCTCGCAACGCTCAAAATTGGTACCAAATTGATTAATGAATGTCTTAATGCCAAAATTGTAAAAGATTCTAGATTACGATCCATTTACTTAAGATATATATTTGGACAGAATCATATTGGATGCTGAAATTTTTTTTTTTTTGAGAAAATAAAATGTCGTACTCAATAAGTTAGGGCATAACATCTTATATTCTCGAAATTAGATTCATCCTTCGACATTCAATATTCATCCATTTAAAAATAAGAAGGATATTCAATTATTTGGGTCTAATGAAAAATCACAACCCAGTAAGTTAGGGCACTATTTCTCAAAATTCCTGAATACGAAATATTGCCTTTGTTCTTTTGAAATTCTTATCTCAAGATGATAAAATATCACACCTAGTAAGTTAGGGCGCAATATATCAACTTCCCGAGAATAAGTTTTTTACTTAAATATCGTGCATTTTGATTTAAGAGAGAAATGATACTCGGTTACTAGGTTTTAAACGAAGAGAATCGGAACTCAGTAAGTTAGAGCACGATTTTCTCGAAACCCCTAAACACGAGCATTGCCTTGTGATCTTAAAACCGAAATGACATTAAAACACTACATCTTTCGTAAGATACAATGGAATACTAATACACAAAGCAATATATTAATCCATACATCGAACGTTACAACAATGAATCACAAATAATTAATAATTACAAATTAAAAGAGGTAATACACATGATAGAGCTTGAAATAGGTAAAAAGAGATGAAAATAACTATTACATACAATAATGGGATAAGTGGATTTTAAAAATAAATATTATACAAGGAGAAAAATCATATACAACAAATAATAATATATGTTAAAAAATATGTGAAATAAAAGCCTAGTATAAATAATTTATATATGAAGGTAATAATATAGAAAAGTTTTGAAATAAACAAAAATATATAATTTTAAAATAAGATCTTTAGATGAGCAATTATATTTATATAAAATAAAATATATACATAGATGGATTTAAAAGAAAATATATGCATAAATAATATGAAATTAATAACATATATACATGAAAAATAATTTAATATAAATATATAAAATATATAAAATAACATGGGGAAGTAACATCTAGAACCAAATATATATATATAATATAATGTTAATTTAAAAAGGGATAATTAAAAAGCAAGAATCAAATAATTAAATAAAATAATTGACGGACTATATTGAAATAATAATAAAATTGGAGAGCTGCAAGTAATAAATTGAAAACGAACATGAAAAGGACTAAAAAGCGATGCGCAAATGACTAGGGATTAAAATAACAATATTTAAAAAGCTTAAAACGCAGTGTTTAAGCGGGGACCAAAATGAAAACGAAATACTTGTTAAGGGCGAAATCAAAAATAAAATAAAACGTGATTAAAAAGAAATAAAATGTAGAAGGACTAAGAGAATAAATAACCCATCAAAACCAAAACGCGCGGATCTCCTTGCCCATCGGGTCGGATTCGGGTCAGAGGTCTTATACGGCACCGTTTTGAGGCCACCAAAACAGGCCTTAAACGACGCCGTTTTAACCCATTATAAAAGACAACTTTTCCCCCTTTTTATTTCATTTCTGCCGTGCTATAAAAAAACAAAAAGAAAAAAAACTTCCTCTGCTAGGGTTTTTAGTTTCCTCACGCCGTCTCGGACCACCGCCGTCGTGCTCGGTGGCCAGAGGCTCAAAAACTGACCGCTTTGAAACCCTTTAAATGCCTTAAGCCCAAATCTACCCCTCAATAAGCCAAAACCCCTCAAAAAACAATCGAAAGAAGCATGAAACACTTCGATTTCGGCTCGAAAATGCTTCAGTTTCGGCTTCCGATGGTCACCAAAGGTATAAAACTTTTAATCCTTATTCTATTTCTATATATGTATGTGTTATATGCGAAGCAAGAATGGACTAAAAGTGGAAGAATACCTCTGAAAATCGCTATGTTTGTATTTGAAAAATCGTGTGTTCTCTTACAATCGTTTCTTTTCGGGCCTTTTAAAGGCCGAAATCGAAAATAAAAATGAAAAATCAAATGAAAATACACTGTTTCTTTTTTTTTTCTCTTCTCTCTCTTTGTTCTTCATCCTTGTTTTTGCAGTGCAAGTGGTACGGAGTCCAGCCTGGTACACGGATGTGGCGAGGAGGCGCGTGATGGCGTGCTTGGTAACGCGAGTGGAGACACGCGCGATGCTGCTAGGTTTCTGTGGCTAGGGTTTTCGAAATCCCATCCTGTTTAGGCCATTCGGGCCTTTAGGGTTAAGGGCATTTTGGGCTTAGTATGTTATGATCTGAGTAGTGGTTTTGGGCTTACAATTGGGCCACTAATTGGGTTTGATGTAATTAACACTTGGACTTGTAAAATTGGACTCTTATTGGACTATCATTATTGGTTTTTATTTGGTTTTAATGGTTAATGGGCCCGGGCATAAATTGTGTCTTACAGCTGCCCCTCTTTTCTCATTGTCGTGTAATGAGAATAGAGCAAAGACTTCAAAAAGAGCCAATTTTTTCGGTCATGCCTCATTCAGTGCTTTTCATCCTCAAGTGGCTTCATTCTATCCCACTGCATCTTCAAGGGCCTGGGAACTAATGCTTCGATCCACTTAAAGAAATTAAACTTGTAGCTTCAATTTGCTCCACTGCAAACTCAGGGAGACAATGTCTGATTTTTTCGATCTGCTCTTGCAACTTCAGGCTTGCCAGATCTGCTATCTTCGATCTGCTCCACTGCAAACTCAGAGAGACAAGATCAGTTGTCTTCGATCTGCTTTCCTGCAACTTCAGGAATGCCAAATTTGTTATCTTCGATCTGCTCCACTGCAAACTCAGGGAGTCAAGATCTGCTGTCTTTGATCTACTTCCTGCAACTTCAGGAATGTCAAATCTGTTATCTTCGATCTGCTCCACTGCAAACTCAGGGAAACAAGATTTGCTGTCCTCGATCTGCTTCTTGCAACTTCAGAAATGCCAAATCTGTTATCTTCGATCTACTCCTCTGCAAACTCAGGGAAACAAGATTTGCTATCCTCGATCTGCTTCCTGTAACTTCAGGAATGTCAAATCTGTTATCTTCGATCTACTCCTCTGTAAACTCAGGGAGACAAGATCTGTTGTTTTCGACCTGCTTCCTGCAACTTCAAGAATGCCAAATCTATTATATTCGATCTGCCCCACTGCAAACTCAAGGAGTCAAGATCTGATGTCTTCGATCTGCTCCCTGCAACTTCAGGAATGCCAAATTTGTTATCTTCGATTTGCTCCACTACAAACTCAAGGAGACAAGATCTACTGTCTTCGATCTACTTCCTGCAACTTTAGAAATGTCAAATCTGCTATATTCGATCTACTCCACTGCAAACTTAGGGAGACAAGATCTGCTATCTTCGATCTGCTTCCTGGAACTTCAGGAATGCCAAATCTGCTATCTTCGATTGCTCCAATACAAACTCAAGGAGATAAGATCTTTGAATTCACCAATGTTGCGACAACGTCCTCTAGGAGACCTGTCTTGTAAAATCAGTTTTGTGTTTATGCTTATACAAAATGGTTAGGATGCAATGATCAGAATGAATCTAATGCTCCTAACTAAATGTATCATGGACGACATTTGCATGAATGCAGAATGTCATGAGAATGGTGTTTTTACAAAGATTAGGATGCAATGATTGGTATGAATCAAATGCCCCTAAATAGATGTGTCTTATGGATGATATTTGTATGAATGCAGAATGTCATGAGAATATTTCTTACAAAGATTAGGATGCAATGACTAAAATGAATCAAATGCTCCTAACTAAATGTGTCTTATGGATGACATTTGTATGAATGCAGAATGTCATGAGAATGATTTCTTACAAAGATTAAGATACAATGATCGAAATGAATCAAATGCTCCTAAATGCGTTTTGCATGAATGCAAAATTTCATGAGAATAATCCCTACTTAAGGTGTTATCGTTCATTGTCCATCAGGGTAATATGTTGCCCTCTTGTTCTGCCGGTATTCTTGACAGAAAACTCGAGAAAACAAATATCTTGCCCAACAGACTTGCCCCACTGTAGCTTCAGGGTTCATCTCATTATGACTTAGGGGTATAGGATCTGAATCTTTTCCCATCCACCCCACTACGATTTCAAAATGTAGGATTTGTTTCTTCTTCAACCTATCCCCTTGCTATTCGAAGGTATAGGATCTATACCAACTTCCATCTATCCCACTATAACTCGGGGGTATAAGGTCTGTAGCTTGTTCCATCAACTGATCACTCATCGGGTGACCTAACCATATGCATGCATGATATTTGCAGAATATCATGTTTTTTTCCTACGAATGATTCCCCTTTTACACTTGGGTTAACATTGACCATTTTTCGTCTAGATTGTATCATTGACTCAATATCTTGTCATTTGTGCAACCACCATTTTTGACAAAAATCCTTAATTCAGACTCAAATATTTTCGACCCTTAAACTTGGTGAATTCTAAACAATAATCTTGTTTCAAGTTCTTGTATTATTTAGAAGTTTTCAAAGTAATATGCGAAACTCATTTTATGAAAATATTATTAGTCCACTAATCATTATTTAAATACAAAATGCCTAAAAAAGATCATAACCATGGACAAGAAGGAAATTAATTAGTAGCATAGCTCAGAATAAATAAGCTAAGCAAAGATAGCAATCGCAATCAAGAATGAAATTTATTGTGAACATATTTTGAAAAGAATAATATAATCACAAATAACAAATTTAAAATGGATAAAATGGAAACTAGGTGCCCCAGATATCGCAGCCTGAGCTTCTCTGTTCAAACTTCTTGAGGGTCATTTTAAGCTCAATATGTGTTTAGGGATCCGAAGTACTTCGTTGATGCCCCAAGACGTAGCATACTTCCTCATTGTTAATTTAGGCATAGCAAGACTGCTGTATGCCCCCATTGATCAAAATTTGAGCTGCCCTTTTCGGGCTTTCAACTCAAATCCCCTTTGGTCTCAAAGCGCCCTTTGCGGGTTTTCGCCTTGGCCTCTCCTTTTCTTTCTTCTTTTTTTGCTGGAAATTTTTTTTTCTTTCTTCTTCTTCTTCTTCTTCTTCTTCTTCTTCTTCTCTGAATTCTTTTTATTGAATCTGAATTCTTCTCGGATTGGGTAGGTCCTTGTCATTTATCTCAGACAATATCCATGCTTCCCTAGAACATGCCTTTTTTGGCTGCCTAAGGTCCTTCCCGATTTGGCATCCTCTTTCTTCTGAAGTCCCTTTTGCGTGGGAAAGAATCTTCTTCAAAGCCCCATCATGAAATTTTCTAGGACGAATCATTTTTGTTGTGAGCTCTCATCATCTAACCGTGATAGATAGCTTTTAACATTTTATCTTCAAATTCAACTGATCATATTGAGATTGGATCTATTCTGCCTCATCCAACTTCAGTTCTGATAAGACTCGAAAAAGGAAATTTAACTTCAATGGGCAAAACTAATGAGAAATGTGTTGCCCCGGTGACCGTCCTGGCCAATATTTGATAAGCGTAGAGGGTAAATAGTAACTTCTGTATGCCAATCTTTACACGTCTCGGTCTCTTTTTTTTTATCTTTTATTTTCTTTTTGGATGCCTTTACTGTGATGTGGCATCTGATCCTTGAATAGACCGCAAACTTTTGACATTGTGCGATTAAATATGATCTTTTCAACATTTTTTTTTGTTAATATTCTTTCTTTCTTTCTTTCTTTCTTTCTTTCTTTCTTTCTTGTTCTAATGACTATCGAATTTATAAGATTGGCATATGAAGTGACTTTTACCATCTTAGTAAAGTAACCGACATCCAGGAAAATGAATCGACATTGGCCAGAAGCTTTTGATGAGACTGGCTTGATAACATCCATGCCCCATATATAGGAAATCTTATTTCTGCATTGAGCTAGGCTTTGATCTTCATCTCTTTTTTTGGCTCGTGATGTAGGATTTGTTTTTCATCCATTATTAAAAAAATTAGAAGATATGTCACAATTTCTATCATCTTCAAAGTCCTGAGATCCCTTAGACCCATATCTCAGTAAAAAAAGGGAGTCAATAAAAATGTCGCTATGTCATTGATATTTGGGGGCCGATCGTAGGCACAAAAGAATATACAAAGAACGAATGAATTCGAGAATAATCATTTGCACGATATGCTTATGAATGAAATGAGAGAATGATTCAAAACAAAAGTCCAAAAGAACGAGAATATTTTATTCAAAATGATTTCAAGTATGTATTTCATAACGAAATTTAGACATAATCCTATTTCACAAAGGGATGCTTATTGCTTCTAGGCTAAAAGCAACAAGTGTGTTCGGAACATTACTCTGAATAAGCTCTAAAATCTATAGGAATTTCTTTCACAATCCAATTATTCAGAACACTCCCAGGTTCATAAGGGCAGATATCTGACAAGGTTCCTTTTTTAGTGATTTCTTCATGTATGGCATGTATATTTTTCAGCATTTCTTCAATGTCCTTGTCCTCTATCGCATTTACTCCAACATCGGTGTGATTTGGTAGCAAATTATCAGTGTCGAAACCATTTTTGAAAAAAATGAGAATCGACTTTGGTTTTGAAAACGAAAATAAAACGAGTCGCCACCGATCTTTTTGATGAGGTGTGATCGGTCACCTTGTAAAACAGTTGTTTTTAATAAACAATTTGATTTATCAAAACAACAATTTCGATCTGTGCAACTCAGAAAATGGATTCGGAAGTCGGTTACGTACGAGGAAGGGTTAGCACCCTCGATACGCCCAAAATTGGTACCTAATTGATTAATTGATGTCTTAATGTCGAAAATTTGAAAAGATTTTAAAATACGGATCCTTTAGAAAATGTTTGGATAATTTGGGCTAATATTTGAGATTTCTTTGTTCCAAGAGGATACAAACATCACGTCCAGCACGTTAGGACCCGATATTTTAAAACCCCGTAATCAAAGTTATCTCATAATTTACAAAATTTATTAAAAGGATATTTAGTTATTTAGTCAAACGGGAAATCAAAATCCAGCACGTTAGGGCACTATTCCCCGAATTTCTAAACACAAACATAGCCTTATTTAAAAACCTTTGGATGAAATATATTGATTTTGCAAGATGTATTTTGGTTTAATAGTGTTGAACTAAGAAAATAAATATAGATGTTTGAGTTAAAAATTGAGATTTCTTTGTTCCGAAAGGATATAAACATCACATCCAGCACGTTAGGACACGATATTTTAATCTCTCGTAATTAAAGTCGTCTTATGATTTACGAAGTTTCGTTAAAAGGATGTTAGGTTATTTAATCCAATGAAAAATCGAAACCTAGCACGTTAGGGCACTATTCCCCGAATTTCTAAATACAAAATATTGCCTTTATTTTAAAAAACCTTTAAATGAAATATGATAATTTTACAAAATGTATTTTGTTTAATAATATAGTACAAAACTAAGAAAACAAATATAATAGTAAATATAGTAAATATAAAATAAATATAATAATATAATAATAATAATAATAATAATAATAATAATAATAATAACAATCGATAAATAAAATGATAAAGAAAAGGTATATATATGTATACAGATAATTAATAATAAGAATAATAATAAGGTAGTAAAATAAAAACAATAAAGTAAGAAATAATAATCAAGTACGAATGATTATGTTTATAAAAATAAATAAAATGATAATAATAATAATAATAATAATAATAATACATAGTAATAATAATAAGATGAAAATAATACAACATAATATATTTTAAATGTAATAATAAGGTTCAAATAATTAATGAAAAAAAATAATAATAATAATAATAATAATAATAATAATAACAAAGTAATAATAAAAATAAAAAGGTAAAATGAGAAGTAATAGTATCAAGATAATAATGATAGTATTATAAAGAAAAATAATGATAATAGTAATAATGTAACAGTTAATAAGCAAAATAATAATAAAATGTGTACATTATAAAAAAATATAATAATGGTAATAACAATAATAATATAATGATAAAAGGACTAAAAAATTTGCAAAATAACTTAAAAGGATCAAATTGCTTTTAAAACGAAAGTTTGGGGTCAATTCGAAATAAAATAAAGGGGAAAGGGCCTATTTGAAACACGCGTGAAAAGAGGGGACTGAAATGGAAATTATTCCCTTCTCCTAAAACGCAGCGTCTTGACAGGGACCAAAATGAAAATCAAAACAAATTATTGGGCGAAATTAAAAAAAGAAAAATCTTATTATAAAATAATAAAAAAGTGAAAGGGCTAAAAGTGCAATTAGCCCTTCCTTAAAAAAACACGGAATCCTAGGCTCTGGTTCGGGTCAAAATCGGGTCGGAGGCAAAATGACGTCGTTTTGGGAGGCTATTTAAGGCCTAAAATTCCCAAAAAATTTTATTTCATCACCCTTTTTTAAAAAAAAATTTCTGACCCTCTCTCTTCTCTGCAGGGCAGGTCTCCGACGAGGTTTTCCGGTCACCATCTGTCGCCTCCTCGTCGTCGGGGCGGCTCGCCACCACCACGCACTGGGTAAAAAAGGTAAATCTTATGCTTTTTTTTTTAAATATATATATATGTAGGTATATGTATATGTTTTTTTTTTAAAAGGAATGGAAATAGTTCGAGTATAACAGTTTCGAAAATAAGAAAAGAGAAGTTGAAACAACCTTCGTGTGATTTAATCTTTGTGCGATTGAATCTGCTCTGCGATGTTTGTTGACTGTATTTGAATCTATTTTTTTTTTTGTATTAATTTCAAAAACAGAACCCTTTTACATTTGGTGCTTTCGATTTTCTCCTTGTTTTTGAATTCCGAAACAATCCCCTCTATTTACATTTTGTTGGGGTTTTTATAACCCGATTTAAGTACATCTACTATTGTTCTGTCACTTCTTCTACTAACTTTTTGCAGGACATGGGCGGTGCAAGTGAAGGCACAAATGGAGGGTTCGGTGGCGGACTTGCATTGGCGAGGCGACGCCAGCCCAGAGCCGCCTAGGTTTTCATCTTTCCAAACCCTAAATTGGCTATTGGGTAATTGGGCCATCTGATTTGGGCTTCGGGTCTTGGGTTAATTGGGCTTGTACAGCTGCCCCTCTTTGCTCATTGTCGTGTAATGGGAATGGAGCAAAGACTTTTAAAAAAGACCAATTTTGCCCGGTCTCGCCGAGTTTTGACTTATTTGGTGCTCTTTTTCTTCAGGTAGCCTCGTTCCAATCCACTGCATCTTATTGCTTTGATCCACCCTACTGCTACTTCAGAGAGATAGGACTTGTAGCTTTAATCCGCTCCACTCAATCTTCTCTGCTTCAAAGAGATAAGGATTGATCCTCATTGTAAATTCAGGGAGACGGGATTTGTAATCTCAACCTACTCCACAAGAACTTCAAGGAAATAAGAATTCAGGGAGAAGAGATTCGTAATCTCTATCTTCTCTACTGAAACTTCAAAGAAATAAGAATTTATCCTCATTGTTAACTCAGGGAGACGAGATTTGTAATCTCAACCTACTCCACGGGAACTTCAAGGAAATAAGAATTCAGGGAGAAGAGATTCATAATCTCCATCTTCTCTACTGAAACTTCAAAGAAATAAGGATTTATCCTTATTGTTAACTCAGGGAGACGGGATTTGTAATCTCAACCTACTCCATGGGAACTTCGAAGAAATAAAAATTCAGGGAGAAGAGATTCGTAATATCCATCTTCTCTACTGAAACTTCAAAGAAATAAGAATTTATCCTCATTGTTAACTCAGGGAGACGGGATTTGTAATCTCAACCTACTCCACGGGAACTTCGAGGAAATAAGAGTTCAGGGAGAAGAGATTCGTAATCTCCATCTTCTCTACTAAAACTTGAAAGAAATAAGAATTTATCCTCATTGTTAACTCAGGGAGACGAGATTTTTAATTTCAACCTACTCCACGAGAACTTCGAGGAAATAAGAATTCAGGGAGAAGAGATTCGTAATCTCCATCTTCTCTACTAAAACTTCAAAGAAATAAGAATTTATCCTCATTATTAACTTAGGGAGACGGGATTTTTAGTCTCAACCTACTCCAAGGGAACTTCGAGGAAATAAGAATTCAGGGAGAAGAGATTCGTAATCTCCATCTTCTCTACTGAAACTTCAAAGAAATAAGAATTTATCCTCATTGTTAACTCAGGGAGACGGTGTAATAGCCCAAATTTTAGTGATATTAGAAATAGTGGTTCGAGACCATCAAACTCATAGATTGTATTATTTAATATTTACGAGTCAAATGTCGCTTTTAAAAGATTTTTGAAATAGTAAATTGTGTTTTATAAAGATTTATTTGGTCAAGAAATCTAGAAAAAGAGGTATCGAGATCTCGGTGTTATAATCCGAGTCAAAAATATTTTTATGAATATTTACAGAATGCCAATAAAGTGGTATAAAAATTTCATTAGAAAATTTTGGCGTTTGGGTGGTTAATTAAATGAAAAGGACTAAATTGAAAAAGGTGTAAAAGTTGCTAGAAGGATTAAATAGCTTAATTGTCAAATGAGGAAGGACCTAAAGTGAAAATAAGCCCAAAGGAGATATTTTGGGCGGCAATAGCTGAGAAAAATCAGGAAATGGGTGAAATAAGGGCAAAATTGGAAAATTGCCAAAATTAGTTAAATAAATATGGGACCAAATTAGAATATCTAGAATTCTCTTCATTTCTCTTCATTTTCTTCAGCTGAAAAACAGCCATGGGAGAGAGTTCAAGCTGGTTCTCATACTCAAGTTTCATGTAAGTTTAATTCTTGCTTTCTCCTTGAAATTTCTATGTTTTTGGACTTTTACAATTGGGTCCAACTTATTAATTCATTAGTTTTTGATTCTATGGGTAATTTTTAAAGTTTATGTGGATTAGTGCTGGAATAATATGATGAATAAATATTGAATTGAAGCTTTAATTTTGTTATATGATGATTTTATCATGTAAAATTGATGGAAATTGGTTTTAGGACCAAATTGTGAAAGAATTGAAATTAAGGCCTAGTGTTAAAATTCTGATTTTCAAAGATTATGAAGTAGTTTAAAATGATAGATAAATGTATAAAATGAGAAAATTAGCTCAATTGATGGGTTAATTGAGTAAGGATTGAATTGTATGAAATGTGGAATTTGGGACAAAATAGAAATCAACATGTTATACTAAAGCAGTTTTGGACAGCAGCAGTTGTTTAACTTTGAAAAATCACCAAAAATGGTAAAAATTTAATTAGAAGTTTAGTGAGATATATAATTAAATCTTGTTGAGTCTACTTTCATATAAAAGAAACATATCAAGCAATGGAAGTCTATATATTGAGATATTTAAATTTTTGTAAGACTGGTTTAGAATAACTTCGTGATCCCCTGTTCTTATTTTATAAATTCACTAAAACTTGTACAAAAATAATTATGAGTTATAATTTATATGTTTGAATTCTTTAGTGAATCTATTTTCATTATAAATAATCGAAAACACTCTATGAAAATTTTACTATGAGATAATTGATTTTTAGTGAAGAGAAGTCAGAGTCGTCAGACTGTGTAACAGGGAGAATTTAACTAATAAACTGTATTAATTGGAAACACCAAAATTATAAAAAATTATAGTAAGAAGATATATGAGTCTAGTTTCAAATAAAATTTACGGATCTTAATTTGGAGTTCTGTAGTTCAAGATAAAAATAATTTAGTGACTATAACACGGATGGACAGCTTGAATATTCACATAGGTAAATAGTGAAAATTATAGATAATGTTCCTTACAAGTGTGTTGTTTATACTAAGGATGTGGATGGAGAGGAGGAGGAGGAAAATAATATATGAATGACTTGGGTATAAATTGATTACATGCTCGATTATAATTGATAAATGTTGAATTAGAAATGATATAATGTTTTATTTGGAATATTTATTATGAAATTATGATTATCGTTATAATACAAAAATTGAACTTGTGGGTTTATATGGTTAAATTTTAGTGATCATTTGTAAATTTTATGAACTTCATGATGTGTTATTTCATATGTATTGATGATAAAATCGTAAATAATGTAAAAGCATGAAAATTGAATAAATGATCAAATTGAGTACTTGATTCAATAACAAGATGAATTGATTTAAAAGACCATGGTTGAACCATGGCAACAAGTGATAAGTGATAGCTTCGGCTACACTTATTTGATCAAGGACAAGTGAAAGTGATAAGTGATAGCTTCGGCTACAAGAGTCTGTTAAAGGAAACTTTTATAATCAATTTTGATATTTGAGCGATAAATGGTTTAAATCATCTGTAAGTGTTCTGTACTCCTCGGTAATGCCTCGTACCCTATTCTGACATCGAATATGGGTAAGAGGTGTTACAGATGGGATTTGTAATCTCAAACTACTCCACGAGAACTTCGAGGAAATAAGAATTCTAAACTTTCCAATTTGCTTCATTACTATCTCAAGAAGACTTCAATCTTCAGCCTGCTCCACTACCATCTCTAGGGAACAAAATTTGAACTTCGATATTGCTACACCGTTCTTTGAGGAACCTGTCCTGTAGAATTAATTTTATGTGCTTATGCAAATGATGAGGATGCTATGATCGGAATGACTTAAAGCTTCCTAACTACATGTGTTATGGACGACACTTGCATGAACGCAGAATGTCATGAGAATGATCTTTTTACAATGATTAGGATGCAATGATCAGAATAAGTTGAATGCTCCTAACTAAACGTGCTTTGAATGATGACGTATGAATGCAAAATGAAATGATCCCTTTTTAAATGCTTAGGGTCGTCATTGCTCGTAGTTTATTAAGGTTCTATCAGTGATGCGTTATCATGCTTTTTCGTTCAGCTGGTATCTTTGACAGAAAATCCAAAGAAACGATCATATTCCGCTCAGCAAGCTTGCCCCGCTATAATTTCAGAGTCCCTTCCATTGTACCTTCTGGGACATAAAGTTTGTACCTCCCACTGCAATTTCAGGAGAATAACGTTTGGTTTCTTCTATCCATCCTGCTGTAACTCCGAGGTATAGGATCAATTTGATCCGTTACACCATTCACTGGGTGTAATGACCAGATGTATATGCTTGATATTTGGATGAATGCAGAGTATCATTTTTCTTTTCCCGAGAATGATCCCCTTGTACAGTTCAATTGACATTGCTCATTATTTGTCAAGGTGGTATTACCGACAAAATGCCTTGTCTTTTTTTTCAACCAATAAAAGGTCTAAAGAGATAATCATCTTTCTCCAATATTTCCAAACCTTAAGCTTGGTGAATTCTAAACAATCGTCCTGTTTCAGGTCCTTGTATTATTCAGAAGCTTCCAGAGTAATATGTGAAACTCCTTTTATGAAAGTATTATTAGTCCACCAATCATTATTTCAATGCAAAATGCTTGAAAAATATCGCAATAATGGACAAGAAGGAAACTAATTGAGAGCATAGCTCGAAACAAATAAGTTAATCAAGAATAGCAAATGCATTCAAGGAAGAAATTTATTGGTAAAATGTTTTGAAACAAATAAGGTAATGAAAGATAGCAAATTCAAAATGGGTAAAATGGAAACTAGGTGCCCCAGATATCGCAGTCTGAGCTTCTCTGTCCAAACTTCTTGAGAACCATTTTGAGCTTAATATGCGTTTAGGGGATCTAGAGTACTTTGTCGATTCCCCAAGACGTAACATACTTCTTCGAGCGTAGCAAGACTACTGTATGCCCTACTTTTGATCAAAATTTTGAGTTTCCCTTCTCGGGTTTTCAACTCAAATACCCTTTGGTCTCAAAGCGCCCTTTGTGGGTTTTCGCCTTGGCCTCTCCTTTTTTTCTTTTTTGCTTTTCCTTTTTCGTGTTTTTTCATTTTTTTGGCAAACCTCTTTTATCGAATTTGAACTCACCGGATTGGGCAGGTCCTTGCCATCCATCTTGGTTAACACCCATGTTTCCCTAGAACAGGCCTTCTTTGCTGTATAAGGCATTTACTTTTTTCTTTGGAGTTCTTTTGGATAAGAAGAATCTTTCTTAATACTAGGTTCCCATCATGAAATTCTCTTAAGTGAACCTTTTTATCATAAGCCCGTATCCGTTTTTGGTACATTTGACCATGCTGAATACTTTCAATCAAGTTTACTGGAGGCATTATGCTTCATCTAATTCAATCCAAGCTTGGGGAAAAGGAATCTTATCTTCCAATGATTATTTCCCTTTCATAAACCAATGGGAAAGATGCCCCGGTGAAAGTCTTGGTCAACGTTCAAGAAACCTAGAGGGTAAATGGTAACTTCTCTATGCCAACCTTTACAAGTCTCAGTCATTTTTTCAAAAAAAATTTGAATGTTTTTTTCTTTTTTTTTTTTGCCATTTTTTACTACCTTTGCTGTACTGAATGGTGTCTGATCTTTGAACATACTGTAAGTCTTTGACATTGTGCAATTATGTTCCTTTCCGACATTCTTTATTGCCACTCTTTTTTTTAGATTTGAATTTGAATTTGATTACTGCCGACTTTGTAATTTTGGCATATGAAGTGACCTTTACCCTCTCAGTGAGGTAACCAATGACCATCGATGTTGGCTAAAAGCTTTTGAGGAGACTGGCTTGATAACGTCCATGCCCCACATATAGGGAATCTGTAAAGAAGACGCATAAATTCTGTATTCAATTTCCCTTCCTTGGTAAACCAGTAGCTCGAACCTCATGGCCGTTGTAGAACCATTAACGTGGGTTCTTTAAACACCAATCTTAATAGCATGCCCATGTTTCAGTGGCCTAGTGTGCCTTGAATTGATTGTGTGAAAACATCTTTCAATTATTGAAAACAACTCAATGATGTCTCACCTTATTTCTGTGATGAGCTAAGTGTCCGCTGGCACTTCGTAAGGTAGGATCTACCATAGTTGTAATCTCTTTCATCTTCAAAATCCTTAGATCTCTCTAGACACATATCTCACTAAAAGGAGAGCCAGTAATAGCGTCGCTCATGTCATTGATATCTGGGGACCTATTGTGGGTATGAAGGCAGAAAATCTAAAGAATAAATGATTCTAAGGATAATTATTCGTATGATATGGTCATGAATAAAAAAAATGTATAGTATGAAATGTAAAGAATGAACATATTTACTTAGAAAGATGCATTTGATTGAAATAAAAATTCTAGACACAAACCTATTTCACAAAAAGGCTCTTATTGGCTCTAGGCTTAAAGCAACAAGTGTGTTTTGCACATTACTCTAGATTAGCTTTAAAAATACATGTTTCTTCCATAGTCTCATTGTTCAAAACACTCACAAGCACATAAAGGCAGATGCTCGAAAAACTTTTATTCCCCGTTTCTCTCTTCAGGTATACCATTGGTGTTCTGATCTCCCGATTTCTAGGCTTCTGATGACTTCTTCAAGGAAATGCAACTCTCCTGCCCCCACTTTTAATTATCACTGCTTTGTCATCGAACTTCACAATACCCATGTTGATAAAATTTTCCACCGATTTCTTAAAAGTAAGATAATTTTCTATCGAATGGCCTGTGACCCCCGCGTGGTACTCACACTGAGCGTTTGGGTCATACCATTTTGGGTATGGAGGTTGCATCGATTTTGGATAGTTGGGGGACACAACGTGTGCATCAAATAAACTTTGATACAACTCCTTATACGTCATCGAGATCGACATAAATTAGAGTTTTTCAGTGATTTCCTTGTGCGAGATTCTTTTCTTGATGAACCTTGATACTCAGTAGTCACCATTTTTGGCTGATTAACGGTAATTGACTTTGAGTGCCCCATGTTTGTATTATTTACTTCACTTTCTTTCTTTATTGTGGCTATTCTCTTGTTACTTTTATCTGCTTCTATCCTTCTATTTTTATGGCATTCTCAATCATTTCTCCCGTCATTACAATGTTCGAGAAGCTCTTTGTAGCACTCCCTAACATATGAGTAATAAACGGGGCCCTCGGTGTATTAATAAAGAGTATGGTCGTCTCTTTTTCTAAGAGTGGTGGTTGGACTTGTGTTGCTGTCTCTCTCCATCGCTGGGTGTATTGTCTGAAGCTCTCGCTCGGCTTTTTCTCCATATTTTGCAACGTGATCCTATCAGGCGCTATGTCTACCACGTGACCGTATTGTTTCATGAAGGCCAGTGCCAGGTCCTTTTATGTCTTAATCTGGGCACAACTAAGCTGATTGTACCATATGGACGCCGCCCCCACTAATCTTTCTTGAAAACAATGAATCAAAAGTTGATCATTCTTCACGTATCTAGTCATCTGTCTACAGAACATAGCGATGTGGGCTTCAGGGCAGCTGGTCCTATTGTACTTCTCAAATTCTGGCATCTTAAACTTGTGAGGAAGTACCAAATCTGGAACCAGACTCAAGTCTTTTGCGTTAATACCATGATGATGATCGGTATTTTTCAAAGCCTTGAACTTTTCCTCTAACCATCTACAACGATCCTCTAATTGCCTCGAGGATTCAACTCTTGCCCCGTCCCTCTCTACTATATTCATATCAGGAATAACGGGATTGGCTGGACTATCTCCTGGATTGGATCCTGAGCCAGCGTAGGAGTTCGTGGGTGGTCTAATATCATCTTGCCCTTATTGAGGCCTAATCGTGACAGATGGCCTTTGGGGATACTCTTCAGGCTGTGCTGGCGCATGTGGTGGGGTAAAACCCAGAGGAATGCCTTCGCTCTCTTCTCTTGTAATTTTCATGGAACCTTTTCCTTTGTCCATTGCCCCACTCAGCATTTGGGCATTTGAGCCATCATGTTCTTTTGAGTCTCCAACATCTGGTCCCTCATCTCTTGTTGGAATTTTGCCATTTGCTCTTGCATCTGGTTTTGCAGGTCTTTCTAGAATTGTTCAAATCTTTGATCCATTTTCTTTGACTTGGCACGTGTACCGTAATGGTTCTCAGTTTCTAGATTTTCCTTTTCTCTCTCTCTGTATTAATTTTAACTAATTAGGCTCTCTCTATGGACTTAAATGCATATGATGTGATGCAATGCAAATGTATGGAATGAATGCAAAAAGAAATAGAGGCGTTGATTATGAATTAAATTCCATTAGAAGAACTTTTCTAGAAAATAAATTTCTTTACATAAAACAGATTGCATATACGGCTTTGTCCTCATAGTCCAAGTGAAAACAACAATCTTTTACTTCATATCCGAACGTCATGGTCGTGCCCCGTGGACTTCCTCAATAAATGTCTCTTCTAGCTTCTCGTTGTTTGATCTAAGTCGCGACTTTTCACTCACCTATTCCTCGCGATGCTTATAAGCTTCTTCGAGACGTGACGACTCTTGAATAATCCTTGTTGGCTTGAATCCTCGGGCAAAGTCTTGTATTTTTCTGCGGACCATCAGCCTTCTCTCGTTGTTTGCTTGGACTATATTTTGACGACCGTATTATAATCCACTTTATTAAGTAACCCATTTCCTTATGACAAACTCTTCTATTTAGCAATCAAATATTAATCAACACCTTCTTTCTAAGATGATGCGATACAATGCAATTAAAACAAAAGAAACACGTAAGTACAAGAGAAATAAACAACAGAATAAAGTACCTATCTGGGTGACTACTAGGGGTTTGGAATGGTTCTACCTAGAGTGGGTTCCTAAGGTTCGCTATATGCAGTTTGGTTCTAAAGAGAGGTACCCGAACCAGCAGATTCCTCGATCTTCACCCATTATAGGCTCATATAGACCGAGTTTAGTTCAGGGGAATACATTTCCCTATGGCTGCACGGAGATGAAAATCTCACGAAGACATAGGTATGGATGTATCCCGAAAGCGATCCACTAGCCCATGCGGAGGTGAAAACCTCACGAAGGTGTAGTTTCTTACTCCCACTTAAAAGGGTAAAAATTGGACGATTATGCAATATGATGTGCGAAAGTGGACTAAGTGTAATGAAAATTCCATTCAATCAAAATAAAACAAAACAAGCCAGTATTTCACACACAACTTAAAACAAGCAAGAAACAAAGCACCTACTCGGGTAACCACTAGGGTTTGGCGTGACTCGACCTAAGGTAGGCTCTTAGGGCTTGCTATACGAGGTTCAATTCTAAAGTAAAAGGTACTTGAACCAGTAGATTCCTCGATCCTCACCCATTATAGGCTCATACGGACCGAGTTCAATTCAAGGGAATACATTTCCCTATGGCTGCACGGAGATGAAAATCTCACGAAAACATATGTACGGATGTATCCCGAAAGTGATCCACTATCCTGTACGGAGGTGAAGACCTCACGAAGGAGTAGTTTCTCACTCCCAGTTAAAAGGTGCGACCACGATGGTCATGCAATGGAATGTGCAAAGATTTTAAAAGATTAAAAAAATAAGGAAAATAGGAATGTAATGATGAAGATCTAACACAAAACAGATGAAATGCAATGAAAGAATCGTATATTAAAACCAAGTTTTCAATTTTCGACAAAAAGACAAGAAGTAATTAACTCGTGGCTTGACTCTCTTATTTGAAGTCCCCAGTGGAGTCGCCAAGCTGTCGAAACCATTTTTGAAAAAATGAGAATCGACTTTGGTTTTGAAAAGAAAATAAAACGGGAGTCGCCACCGATCTTTTTGATGAGGTGTGATCGGTCACCTCGTAAAATAGTTATTTTTAATAAACAATTTAATTTATCAAAATAACGATTTTGGTCTGCGCAACTTAGTAAATGGATTCGAGAGTCGGTTACGTACGAGGAAGGGTTAGCACCCTCGATATGCCCAAAATTGGTACCTAATTGATTAATTGATGTCTTAATGTCTAAAATTTGAAAAGATTTTAAAATACGGATCCTTTAGAAAATGTTTGGATAATTTGGATAATATTTGAGATTTCTTTGTTCCGAGAGGATACAAACATCACGTCCAACACGTTAGGACCCAATATTTTAAAACCCCGTAATCAAAGTTATCTCATGATTTATGAAATTTATTAAAAGGATATTTAGTTATTTAGTCAAATGGGAAATCGAAATCCAGCACGTTAGGGCACTATTCCCCGAATTTCTAAACACAAACATAGCCTTATTTAAAAACCTTTGGATGAAATATAGTGATTTTGCAAGATGTATTTTGGTTTAATAGTGTTGAACTAAGAAAATAAATATAGATGTTTGAGTTAAAAATTGAGATTCCGAAAGGATATAAACATCACATCCAGCACGTTAGGACACGATATTTTAATCTCTAGTAATCAAAGTCATCTTATGATTTACGAAGTTTTGTTGAAAGGATGTTAGGTTATTTAGTCCAACGGAAAATCGAAACCCAGCATGTTAGGGCACTATTCCCCGAATTTCTAAATACAAAACATTGCCTTTATTTTAAAAAACCTTTAAATGAAATATGATAATTTTACAAAATGTATTTTGTTTAATAATATAGTACAAAACTAAGAAAACAAATATAAAAGTAAATATAGTAAATATAAAAATACGATAATAATAAGAATAATAATATGATAATAATAACAATCGATAAACAAAATGATAAAGAAAAGGTATATATACATATACGATAATAAATAATAAGAATAATAATAAGGTAGTAAAATAAAAAACAATAAAGTAAGAAATAATAGTCAAGTACGAATGATTATGTTTATAAAAATAAATAAAATGATGATAATAATAATAATAATAATAATAATAATAATAATAATAATAATACATAGTAATAATAATAAGATGAAAATAATACAACATAATATAATTTTAAATGTAATAATAAGGTTAAAATGATTAATGAAATAATAATAATAATAATAATAATAATAATAATAATAAAGTAATAATAAAAATAAAAAGAGGTAAAATGAGAAGTAATAGTATCAAGATAATAATGATAGTATTATAAAGAAAAATAATGATAATAGTAATAATAATAGCGCTAATAATAAGCAAAATAATAATAAAATGTGTACGTAAAAGGATGTTTTTTCTCCGAAATAAATAAAAAGAACGAGAAAGATTTAAGCAAAAGCCTTTATTATTATTTTCCTTTTCGAAATATACCAGAAAAAAGGAGGCTTCAAGGCATAACAAAAGCAAGCAGATCTAAAACGTGAGAAAAAAGCAAAGACTCGTCAAAGTAAAAAAAGCGAAACAAAAGGTGACTCCTTTTTTCCAAAAGATCGTTTTTTTTACACACAATCTTAGTTAAAATATATATAGTTTTTTTAAATAAAAATATATAAAAAAAGGGGTTTTACCTTTTCCGGCCACCGTGGGTGGTGGTTGAACTCTGACCCACGGCGTGACAGTCGGATTCGCCTTGAAGTCACACCTCCCTTCTTCTCGCGAGAGAAAAGGGAGAGAAAAGGATTTTTTTAAAATGAGATCGAGAATGATTTTTTTTAGATTTTGGCCTTTAAATAGGCCATCAAAACGACGCTGCTTTTGGCGGTCAAAACCAAAACGACGTCGTTTGGCACGACCCGACCCGATCCGATCCGACCGCCTAAGGTCCGCGTGTTTTTGAGAAGGGCTATTTATGCATTCGGCCCTTCCGCTTTTCGGACATTTGCAATCGTGGTTTTTCTATTTTTAAATTTAGCCCCACAATTTATTTTGGTTCGCAATTTGGTCCTCAAGGCTTGCGTTTTGGCGGAGGGGTTATTTGCCTCCGTGGTCCCTTGGCTTCGTCAGCATACAAATAGGTCCTTCTTTTTATTTTTTATAAATCCGCCTAAAACTTCGGTTTCACATAATTTAGTCCATTTTAATTATTTTGCAATCTTCACCATTACTATTGTTATTTAATACTTATTTGCTACTATTATTATTATTATTATTATTATTATTATTATTATTACTATTACTATTATTTACTATTATCATATTATTATTTATTTTACTATTATCTATTATTATTACTATTTATTTAGTATAATCAATTAACAACCTAATCCTTTTCTATTGTTTCTATGTTATTATTATTATTATTATTATTATTATTATTATTATTATTATTATTATTATTGTATTTGATATTGTTAATATTATATTGTATTTACCATTATTTATATTAATATTACGATTATTATTATTATTTATTATTTTATTTAATTATTAATTTATCTTACTTACTTATTTTATTTATATACATGTATACATATATTATTATTTCCATTATCATTCTTGGCATTATGTTATTATATAACTACATTATTATCACTATGTAGTATTTGTATCATTATATTATTATTATTATCTCTATTATTGTTTTGTTACCAAATTATTGTCATCGTTACTATTTTATTTTTACTATTACTATTATATTATATTATATTTGCTTATTCTTTTGCATATATATTACATTATTTATTAAAGACTATTACTTTTTATTTTTCTTTCGTTTTATTTTACAATATTATTTATACATTATATATATTATTATTAGTATTATTTATGTTTTCATTATCATTGTTTTAATATCATTTTATTCTCCATCATTCTTGCCATGTTACTATTATTATTGTATTATTATTCTTGTATCATTATTCATATGTCATTTTTATCGTTATCATTTTATTATTATTCATTACCATATTATCGTTATTATCATTATTATTCGTTATTCTCATTATTTTCACCATTTTTCTTTCTTTTGTTTGCTATTACTATCATCTATTATTACAATTGTATGTGTTATCATCCCTTTTTACTATTATTACTATTATTAATATTATTAGTTTATCTATTATTATTATTGTCATTGTTATCGTTAGTAGTGGTAGTATTTTTATATTTACCGTGTTTACGTCTACATTTGTTTTCTTAGCCTTGTGTTATATTATTAATACATTTTGAAAATTATCATATTTCCTTTAATTTTTAAAAAGAATAAGGCAATGTTTCGTATTTAGAGATTCGTGGAATAGTGCCCTAACGTGCTGGGTTGCGATTCTTTGTTTCACTTAAATATCAAACATCCTTCTATCCTATTTCATGAAATATGAGACGACCTTAACTTCGAGAGATTAAAACATCGTGTCCTAACGTACTGGATGTGATGTTTAGATCTTTTCGGAGTAAAGAAATCTCGATTTTTTTTGGCCCGAATACCTATATCTATTTTAGCTCAAACACTAAAATCAAAGCGCATTTACAAAACCACCTTATTCCGTCCAAAAGTTTTCAAATCAGGCAATGTTTGCGTGTTTAGAAATTCGGGGAATAGTGCCCTAACGTGCTGGGATACGATTTTCCGTTTGACTAAAACACTAAACATCCTTTTAATAAATTTCAAGAACTCCGAGACAGCTTTGATTACGAAGGCTTCGAATATCGTATCCTAACGTACTGGATGTGATGTTCGTACCCTCTCGAAACAAAGATATCTCAAAAGTATCAATACTCGTTAAAAGACCCATATTTTAAAACTCTTCCAAACCTCCGACGCTAAGACACTAATTAATCATTTTGGTACCAATTTTGGGCGTATCGAGGGTGCTAACCCTTCCTCGTGCGTAACCGACTCCCGAACCCGATTTTTAAAACTTCGGACCAAAAACATGCTTTTAGTAAAGCAAAATGTTTTATTAAAATAAAGGTGATCCGATCACACCAAATAATGGTCGGTGGCGACTCCGTTTTTATTTTAAAACCCAACGTCGAACCCTTTTGTCGTCTTCCAAAAATGGTTACGACACTTGGCGACTCAACTGGGATGATTTAGAGGTCAAGCCATAAATTGATTATTTTCATCTTTTGTCGGAAGTTTGAAAGCTCGATTTGAAAATTACAATCTTTTTATTATGCGTGTTGCTTCAATTTGACATTGCATTGCATGACCGTTGTGGTCACACCTTTAGGTGAGAGTGAGAAACTACTCCTTCGTGAGGTTTTCACCTCCGTGCGGGATAGTGGATCGCTTTGGGATACATCCGTTACCTATGCCTTCGTGAGATTTTCATCTCCGTGTAGCCATAGGGAAATGTATTCCCAAGGCGAACTCGGTCTATATGAGCCTATAATGGGTGAAGATCGAGGAATCGCTAGTTCGGTACCTTACCTTAGAACCAAACCACATATAGTGAGCCTTAAGGACCCACTTTAAGTAGAACTACGTCAAACCCTAGTGGTCACCTCGGAAGGTACTCTATTTTGTTTATTTCTCCGTGCTAACGTGTTTGGTTTTGTTTGTGATTGCATTGCATTGCATCACACCTGCATCATCTTAGAAAGAAGGTGTTGATTCATATTCGATTGCTAAATAGAAGAGTTTATCATAAGGAAATGTGTTACTTGATAAAATGGATTATAATACTGATCGTTCGAACATAGTCCGTAAACAACAAGAGAGGATGATAACCCACGAAGAATACAAGACTACTTGAGGATTCAAGCCGACAAGGATTATTGAAGAGTCATCGTGTCTATATTTTCGAAAGAAGCGTATAAATATCGCGGTGGATAAGCGGGTGAAGAGGCACGGCTGGACCCGACAACAAGGAGCTAGAAGAGATATCCATTGAGAAAAGTTCATGGGACACGACCATAACATCCGGATATGAAGAGGAGGATATCACCGGACTATGAGGACAAAGCCGTATATGCAATCCGTTTATGTAAATAAATGTATTTTCTAGAGCTTCGCATGGCCACCTTTGTATCCACTCCAACCCGGTCCAAGCTTTACGCATCACCGAAAGGTTTAAAATATTGGGTGAGTCAAACCGACTCAGGTGTATAGTCATTTCACATATCTCCACATATGGGCTTGGCCCATATCCACACGATCCATACACATAAATATGCAATTATGAAGCCCATCCCAACCTAAGGTCCATCCATTACACCTACCTTGGCACCCTACTCAAGGCCTGGCTTAAGCCACCGATCCCATAGGGATCCCACATATCAATCAGTCCACGGTGATGCACACACTATCAACCGCCGAGATGGGCACTTAGCCAACACCTCCTTGATGAAGCACATAGCTAACATCAAGCGCTAATGTAGCACGAGGCTAGCATTAGACCACGACATAATGATGTACACCCTTTCCTTCAATTTTCACATCCCAAGTCTCATGCATATATGTGTATCATGTCGATTAACAATCGAGTAAATATCTATCACATGCTTACCACAAATATCACACATATATCATAGGCAAAATAGAACGACCGATTAATTGATTACCCACTACGGTATCCACTATCTTAGCCATTATTTTCTAACATACACATCATTATCAAACATACTTAACAACATACAATAACGGAGAATAGTGCGATAACTATGCACTGATTAGCACAATTTACTAAATCAAACCCACGCTCTAACGATTTGCACCTTTGCGATTGTAGAACTCCTTCCTTACGGATCTAAATCCAAACCGCTCCTTGTAGTCGACAACTACTAGATCCCAAGAAAACCTTCCAAATTTCGCCATGGAATTCTAAAGGAGTTAGATTCTATATTTCGCTAAAGAGAGATTGAAAATCAAATAATAGTTGATCTTACCTTTTTGGATGAAATCGGCAACACCTTCGTCACAACAAAGATTGCTTTGGCGAATTTGACTTTTGGTGCTATGAAGAATTGCTAGGTTGGATTGTGTTTTGGTTTTGAATAAAAGAGAGGAGGCTAGGGAATTCGCTAAGCAAAAGAAAAGAGAAGAGAAGAGAAGAGAGAGAACCCAAGAATTTCAGAGAGAGAAGAGAAGGAAGAAAATTAATGAGTAGCCCTCATTCCTTCCTTTTATAGACAAATTATCATCTAAGGAATCCCTTACTTGGCCACCACTCTTCTATTTGATAGCTTTATCCTTTAATTATCATAAAATAAAAGAGTTTAATCCAACCTTTATCTCATGGGAATAATGATAAATAAATCCTTATTTATCTCTTTAAAAATACTTAAGATAAATCATAATTTATCCTCTTTATGAATTTTAAAGAGAATAAAACTCCCTTTTAAGAGCCTTGTTGTCAGTCCACCTTCAGGTATACGGAAGCAAAAATAAAACTTCTTTATTTGCTTCCCATATGACTCGAACTCAGGCCCAACACCCTTGTATGTGGCGCCATTTCTAGAGGCCCTAAGTGGCATCTTGAGCCACTTTTCCAAGCCTGTTGTGTGTCAAATTTCACATACTTTTCTCTTAAGGCCACCTTGCCTTAATTTCCCTTTAACTTAGAATTTCAAAATTTCCAATGCATCCCTCTTTAATCCTAGAGTTTTAAAACCTTTAAAACATCACTAACCACACTTAAAGCCTATTAACACTTGAGTTATGCTCCAAACGCACAACCTCTAATCTAGGATGTTCTGTTCTACCCTCCTTAAAATAATTTCTTTATGCATGCATTTGCATTGCATTTCATGCATTTGCCTTGCATCATTAAGATTTGTAGAAAGACCCTAATTAGGTGAAGTTATTTCAGTAACCTAGAAGACATGGATCAAAGGATAGAAAGACTAGAACAAATGCAAAAGGAAATACAAGAACAGATGCAAGAACGATTAATCAAGATACAACAAGATATGATAGAACGGATGCAAGAGTCCCAAAACAACATGATAAGCCAGTTGGCGCAACTATTGGCCAATGAACGAGGAAAGGACGCCGCTGCTAGCTCAGGGAATAATGACGACCTGCATCCCTCCGGATTTACCCGCCAAATACCCAAGCACCACCTGTAAATATGTCCCCAAAGGACGCCTTTTGTTATCAAAGCCACAAGTGGTTGAGACCGCAATGCCAGTGCACTTTCCGATCGTTCAGCAATAATCTCGAGAAGTTCCGCTAATCTTATAGTCCCGATCTTGATGAAATGGCTGAAATGGATAAGGCAAAAGCAAACCTTCCTGCATAACTCGAGGATCGTTGCATATGGTTAGAAGAAAAGTTTAAGGAAATAGAAATCACGACCATCGCTACGGGTAGACGCTAAAGACTTGAGCCTAGTCCTGCACTCGATTCCGCTAAAGTTCAAGACCCAGATTTTGAAAAATACAATGGGACCGTTGCCTCAGGCGACATCACAATGTTCGTCCGACGGATGGCGGATATGTCAACAACGATCAACGCTTATTCATTGTTTTCGTGATAGTTTGGCCGGTCGCGCAAATGGTACAATCACTCGACCAGATCTGATCAAGTCGTGGAGGACCTAGCACAGCCTTCCTGAAACAATACAGCACGAGTGCGATATAGCTCTGATCGAATCACGCCCAAAATATGGAGAAAAGCCAAACGAAAGTTTCAGCAATATGCCCAACGGTGGAGGAAGTAGCCACACAAGTTCGATCCACCGCTTCTAGAAAAGAAACTACCATGCTCTTCATCAACACCTCAAGGCTCCTTTCATAACCCATATGATAGGGAGTACCACTCAAGAGCTTTGCCAACATGGTAATGGCGGAAATGATCGAACATGCAATCGATGGCAAGATTGAAGTAGGGAAACCAAAGAAGGCCTACTCGGAAGAAAGGATGACGAGGTGAATAATACAAACATGAGAGACCCAAATCACCTCATCGAGTATCAAGGTTCATCAAGGAAAGAATCAAGATAGGAAAACGTTGAAAACTCCAATTTACGCCAATCCCTATGACATATAAGGAGTTGTATCAACGCTTATTTGATGCCACGCTTGTGTCTCCCCAATATCCGTAACCGATGCAACCTCCATACCCAAAATGGTATGACCCAAACGCCTGAGTGAGTACCACGGGATCAAGTGCCATTCGATAGAAAATTGCCTCACTTTCAAGAAATTAGTGGAAAATCTCATCAACATGGGTATTGTGAAGTTTGATGACGGAGCAATGGTATACCCAAAGAGAACCGAGGAATAAAGGTTTTCCACATGCCTTTATGTACTTGAGAGTGTTTTGAACAATGAGGTCATGGAAGAAACATGTATTTTAAAGCTAATCTAAGTGATGTTAAAACACTTGTTGCTTCAAGCCATAGCATAGAATTATCTTTGAGAGTAGTTGTGCCTGTAATCTTTATTTCACATAAAATGCATCTTTCTAAGTAAATATTTATCATTCTATTACATTTCATAGAATATCATTTCACTATGACATTCCTAATCAAACCGCTAAATTTGCTTTATTGAGAACCCTTCTGGATCTAAACAACCGCTCCTTTGTCAAATCTATCCAAAAAACTTCAAATTGCCATGGAATTTAAAGGGTAATTCAATTAAAGTTAAAATAAATAATGTTGATTTACTTTGGAGAAATCGAACACTCCACAACAAAGATCTGGATTCTTTTGTCAGAAAATCAGGTGATTGTGTTTGGTTTTAATAAAAAAGGGAATGCTAAAAAGAAAAAAAAAGAAAACCAAGAATTTAGAAGAAGAAAAAATTAATATACTATTCTTCCTTTTATAGACAAATATAAAGGAATCTATTGCACCATCTTATTGATAGTTTATCTTTAATAATAAAATAAAAGAGTTAATCCAACTTTATTATGGAATAATATAAATAAATCTTATTTATTTTAAAAATATTAAGATAAATATAATTATCTTTTAATTTTAAAAAATAAAATCTTTAAGAGCCTTTTTCACTAGTTCGAAGAAAAAAATTTATTTGCTTCCATATGATAACTCAGCAAACTTTTCATTTTAAGCAATGATCTTGGCATTTTCAACTTGCAAATTTAATATTTTTTTAAGGCACTTCCTTAATTTCCTTAATTAAATTTAAAATTTCAAGCATCTTTAATCTAGAGTTTTAAAACTTTAAAAACACACAACTTAAAGCTATTAAATTGAGTATTCAAAACAACTAATTAGAGTACACTCTTAAAAAATTCACTAAATTACTTTAGCATCAATCAAACCCTTATCACATACTCGATTAAAAACATTAATACCAGGCATTCCTAGTCCAATAGGTTCATCTTCATAGCATCTGAACGATGACCTAAATAAGCAAAGGTAACAATAAGAAACTTCTCTATCACTGCATCTCCCTAAACATTAAAACACCTGCTTGCTCCTACCCTCTGGTGCTCGACTCGCTGAACCTTTCTCCATGTTGCCACACCTCTCACCACCTACCTACACATAACCTTGGCTTGTCCAGCCCTTGATCGAGCACAAGTAACTTATTACCCTAAAACATCTCGTTTTAACATCGACAGATACCTTCAAGATACGGCATTTTCACTGGCTTAACAACGAGATTTTAACCCTCGGTTTAGACCTCGATGATTAAGATCAAAATTCTCTTCGCTCTATCCTTATATCTTCAGTTTAACTTTAGTCTAGCCTTTTGACTACACATCACTCCTATGGACATATCATAATTTTCGCCTTTTCTACCATGGGTCCCAGGAATCATCATGATCGTAGCAATTACCCTTTTAGTGATATGTACTAGGATTAAGGGCTTTCGTACGATTGTTCTTACCCCATGGTAAATCCTCCTTTAGTGCACAATATATGATATTGACATATTTCTTAGATGGAAACTTAGCCGATGAAGCTCTTGTGGCACTATCGCCGTTAGCCACCATTGATATGCCTCGTCAAGCGCCCACCATTCCTTTCACTTTCTCCTCGCTGGCGATCGAGCTCATCCATAATTCGCCGATTGCTTCCAACCAATATTCACCAGACTGGGTGCCACATCCGATACGCCCAAACACCTCAACTCATGGCTCGAGTCGCTCGGTCAGACTTTCGAGTCCTCGATTTCCCCTGCATCACCACCAACTCAAGAACTCGCAAGACACCTGCGACATAGATCTTCCCGTCGAGCTTGCTCCACACCAACAATTTGGGAGTGGTGGGTGGTGGTACCTCATTATCGACCTTGACCCGATCCAACGGGTTCGACCTAGTCATTCTTCCTCTATCATCCCACAGCATCGCGTCCTCTAGAATTCATATCTAACTGCGCTTTAGTCTAATTTGAGAAAGTTTTATGAATTAGTACTTTTGTTTCACTTGATTACCGCGAAGAAATTTTATGAAAAGGAATTTAGGAGTGGTTCTTTCGATTCACACATGCACACGCTTTTCATTCATTCATACATCCATCAACCAATTATGAACCTTCGTCATTCGGAGATATGTTGTAGTTTTCATTGTTGTTGTTTTTCCACTACCTAGGGTATTTGCATAATTTATCCTATAGGATATTTTCGTAATTTGTCAAATAAGGTTCCTTGATAATTTTGTCAAAAGTATTTTGAAATTTTATAGTCCGGTTCTTTGGTAAATTTGGAAATTCCAGGGTATTTCGATAATTTTTAATTTGGGGTAATTTGGTAATAAACCGTGGTAAATTTGTAATGTTTAATAATTCAGGGATATTTTAAAATTTGAAAACTTTGAGGTTCTTTTTGAGGAATTTATTTTCCAAAATTAATTCAAAAATTTTGAAATCTTGGTATTTTGTTTTTTAATTAGGCCAAAAATTCTTTTCTTCAAAATCATGGTATTTTTCTAATTTGATATTGGTATGTTCAACTAATTTATTTATGTTGATTAAATCTTTGATTTTGATTAATAAACGATGGGATTTATAATTTTCATAAAGGATTTTATAATTTTATAAATCAAAAGTTTTAAAATTGTGAGAAAAGATAGTTTCTAATTAAAGAAATGATTTTAAGAGTTTAAAATTGGATTATGATATCTTGGACTTTTTTGGTTTAGTATTGATTAGCTTTAGGGATTGACTTGGTAACGAGCAATGTAAAGCTAGTACAAGGGATCGATTCATGGAGAGAAGTGATCTCGATTTGCAAATACAGCTCCACATCGTCATTCCTAGACATAGTGTAACGTAAATTGACCCATAATCTTACAGTAGGGTGACGGATGAGAAAACAATTTATTCTCTAAAGTTGAGGATGAAATTTATGTCTCGTTAAATACGAGTTTGGGACTAATCCAAATTACCATGGTTACCAACCTTAATACGATTGACTTAGTTAGGTTTTTTAGTATTAAGTCTTAGTATTTGTTTGATAACAATCTTGAGTTCAATTAATTAGCATTTACGCTCAATTCTTTAATCCTTCTATAATTCACATAATCACACATGTTCAGTACTTACAGGTGATTGAGTATACTTGGTGCATGCTAGAATAACTAAAAATTTCTAAAAAGCCCATTTTTGAAAAGCCCATTTTGAAAACATTTTGGCCTTGAACCTAAGTGAGTTTTGACTTGCTGATACCAATTTGTAACACCCCAAACTCGGCCATTCACTAGACGAATTTGAAATCCATGGAAACGTTTGAAACAAATTTGAACTTAAGGATAAAACACGAAAATTTTGTTAAGTTTGAAAAGCAAGGTTCATTAAAATTCTTAAGTAAGGTGTGGTGTTTATAAAATATCCGGATTAAAACTTTAGTATATATAGATTTAAATAAAAATCGTTTGCAAATAATTCCTCAATTGTCAATCCATAATAAAACACAATAATAAACTCAATGAGAAACACTTAAATGACTTTAAATACTTTTAGGGGCCTTATTACAATAATTGAATAATCAAAATCAAGATATAAATGCTTAATTAATTAAAAATATCTTTCGCATGAAAATCGCTCGCATGGCCACCTTTGTATCCACTCCAACCCGGTCTAAGCTTTACGCATCACCGAAAGGTTTAAAATATTGGGTGAGTCAAACCGACTGGTGCATAGTCATTTCACATATCTCCACATATGGGCTTGGCCCATATCCACACGATCCATACACTAAATATGCAATTATGAAGCCCATCCCAACCTAGGGTCCATCCATTACACCTACCTTGGCGACCACTTGCTCAAGGCCGTGGTGAGCCACCCATCCCATAGGGATCCCACATATCAATCGATCCACGGTGATGCACACTATCAACCACGAGATGGGCACTTAGCCAACACCTCCCTTGATGAAGCACATAGCTAACATCAAGCGCTAATGTAGCACGAGGCTAGCATTAGACCACGCACATAATGATGTACACCATTTCCTTCAATTTTCACATCCCAAGTCCCATGCATATATGTGTATCATGTCGATTAACAATCGAGTAAATATTTATCACATGCTCACCACAAATATCACACATATATCATAGGTAAAATAGAGCATCGACTCGATTAATCGATTACCCACTACGGGTATCCACCATCTTAGCCATTATTTTGCTAACATACACATCATAATCAAACATACTTAAAAAGATACAATAATAGGAGAATAGTGCGATAACTACGCACCTGATTAGCATAATTTACTAAATCCCGAAACCCATGTCTAACGATTTGCACCTTTGCGATTGTAGAACTCCTTCCTTACGGATCTAAATCCGAAACCGCTCCTTGTAGTCGACAACTACTAGATCCCAAGAAAACCTTCCAAATTTCGACCATGGAATTCTAAAGGAGTTAGATTCTATATTTCGCTAAAGAGAGATTGAAAATCAAATAATAGTTGATCTTACCTTTTGGATGAAATCGGCAACACCCTTCGTCACAACAAAGATTGCTTATGGTAATTGTGGCTTTTGGTGCTATGAAGAATTGCTAGGTTGGATTGTGTTTTTGGTTTTGAATAAAAAAGAGGAGGCTAGGAATTGACTAGACAAAAGAAAAGAGAAGAGAAAGCGAGTTTCTTTGGGATCGATTGAAGAAAGTGATTTGACCTTCCTAAAGTTACGGAAGCAAGATCGAAGATATCACCGTGATCCTTGAGTTTGCAAGGATCGATTGAATATAGCAGCTTAGACATTCCTAAATTTGCAAGAGCAGATCGAAAATAAATAAGTCACGTCCCATTGAAGTCGCAGAAAAGTAGATTGAAGCCACATATCGGTGGAGTGGATCAAGCAACAAGATGCGGTGGGCGTAAGTGACACTACCAAGAAAAGACACCAAAAGAAGTTAAGGCCCATCGAGACCAAGCAAAATGGGTCTTTCTTATGTCTTTGCTCTATTGCTGCTACACGACAACGAGCAAAGAGGGCATTATCATGACACCCATTTACGCACCTGCACCCATTTACGCACCCAGCCCATTTTACCCGGCTTACAAGCCCAATTAAAATCAACCCAAACCTAGCCCAACTACCCCAGCTGAAAAAAAAAAAACCAAAATCAAAAACCCTAGGCCACTTGCCCTCAAGCAACCAAGCCTCGACCTTCACCGCTTTCCGACGCCTGCTCGACGCCACCGCCACCGCCCATGCCACTGCCACCACCTACTCCCCACTTGTTCTCGCAAGACAAAGAAAAAAGAAAAGACAGAGAAAAGAAATAAGAGTATCTTGGCTATAAAGCCGTGAAACAAATAATGTAAAAGGGATGTTTTTTCTCCGAAATAAATAAAAAGAACGAAAGATTTAAGCAAAAGCCTTTATTATTATTTTCCTTTTGAAATATACCGAAAAAAGAAGGCTTCAAGGCATAACAAAAGCAAGCAGATCTAAAACGTGAGAAAAAGCAAAGATCGTCAAGTAAAAAAAAACAAACAAAAAGGTGACTCCTTTTTCCAAAAGATCGTTTTTTTACACACAATCTTAGTTAAAATATATATAGTTTTTTTAAATAAAAAATATATAAAAAGGGGTTTTACCTTTTCCGCCACTGGGTGGTGGTATGAGTTCGAACCCGGCCGGCGACAGTGGAATTCGCCTTGAAACACACCTCCCTTCTTCTCGCAGAGAAAAGGGAGAGAAAAGGATTTTTTTTAAAATGAGATCGAATGATTTTTTTTAGATTTTGGCCTTTAAATAGGCCATCAAAACGACGCCGCTTTTGGCTGCGTCAAAGCCCCAAACGACATCGTTTGGCACGACCCGACCCGATCCGATCCGACCCGCCTAAGGTCCGCGTGTTTTTGAGAAGGGCTATTTATGATTCGCCCTTCCGCTTTTTTTTACATTTGCAATCGGTTTTTCTATTTTTAAATTTAGCCCCACGATTTATTTTGGTTCGCAATTTGGTCCCTCACGGCTGCTTTTGGCCGGGGGTTATTTGCCTCAGTGGTCCCTTGGCTTCATCACAGCATACAAATAGGTCCCTTCTTTTTATTTTTATAAATCCGCCCTAAAACTTCCGGTTTCACTAATTTAGTCCATTTTAATTATTTTGCAATCTTCACCATTACTATTGTTATTTAATACTTATTTGCTACTATTATTATTATTATTATTATTATTATTATTATTATTATTATTATTATTACTATTACTATTATTTACTATTATCATATTATTATTTATTTTACTATTATCTATTATTATTACTATTTATTTAGTATAATCAATTAACAACCTAATCCTTTTTCTATTGTTTCTATGTTATTATTATTATTATTATTATTATTATTATTATTATTATTATTATTATTATTATTATTGTATTTGATATTGTTAATATTATATTGTATTTACCATTATTTATATTAATATTACGATTATTATTATTATTTATTATTTTATTTAATTATTAATTTATCTTACTTACTTATTTTATTTATATACATGTATACATATATTATTATTTCCATTATCATTATTGGCATTATGTTATTATATAACTACTGTTATTATCACTATGTAGTATTTGTATCATTATATTATTATTATTATCTCTATTATTGTTTTGTTACCAAATTATTGTCATCGTTACTATTTTTATTTTTACTATTACTATTATATTATATTATATTTGCTTATTCTTTGCATATATATTACATTATTTATTAAAGACTATTACTTTTTTATTTTTCTTTCGTTTTATTTTACAATATTATTTATACATTATATATATTATTATTAGTATTATTTATGTTTTCATTATCATTGTTTTAATATCATTTTATTCTCCATCATTCTTGCCATGTTACTATTATTATTGTATTATTATTACGTATCATTATTCATATGTCATTTTTACCGTTATCATTTTATTATTATTCATTACCATATTATCGTTATTATCATTATTATTCGTTATTCTCATTATTTTCACCATTTTTCTTTCTTTTGTTTGCTATTACTATCATCTATTATTACAATTGTATGTGTTATCATCCTTTTTACTATTATTACTATTATTAATATTATTAGTTTATCTATTATTATTATTGTCATTGTTATCGTTAGTAGTGGTAGTATTTTATATTTACCGTGTTTACGTCCACATTTGTTTTCTTAGCCTTGTGTTATATTATTAATACATTTTGAAAATTATCATATTTCCTTTAATTTTTTAAAAAAGAATAAGGCAATGTTTCGTATTTAGAGATTCGTGGAATAGTGCCCTAACGTGCTGGGTTGCGATTCTTTGTTTCACTTAAATATCAAACATCCTTCTATCCTATTTCATGAAATATGAGACGACCTTAACTTCGAGAGATTAAAACATCGTGTCCTAACGTACTTGATGTGATGTTTAGATCTTTTCGGAGTAAAGAAATCTCGATTTTTTTTGGCACGAATACCTATATCTATTTTAGCTCAAACACTAAAATCAAAGCGCATTTACAAAACCACCTTATTCCGTCCAAAAGTTTTCAAATCAGGCAATGTTTGCGTGTTTAGAAATTCGGGGAATAGTGCCCTAACGTGCTGGGATACGATTTTTTGTTTGACTAAAACACTAAACATCCTTTTAATAAATTTCAAGAACTCCGAGATGACTTTGATTACGAAGGCTTCAATATCGTATCCTAACGTCATCGGATGTGATGTTCGTACCCTCTCTCAAACAAAGATATCTCAAAAGTATCAATACTCGTTAAAAGACCCATATTTTAAAACTCTTCCAAACCTCCGACGCTAAGACACTAATTAATCATTTTGGTACCAATTTTGGGCGATCGAGGGTGCTAACCTTCCTCGTATGTGAACTCGACTCCGAACCCGATTTTTAAAACTTCGCGACCAAAAACAACATTTTAGTAAAGCAAAATGTTTTATTAAAATAAAGGTGATCCGATCACACCAAATAATGATCTATGGCGACTCCTGCTTTTTATTTTTAAAACCCAACGTCGAACCCTTTTTGTCGCCTTCCAAAAATGGTTACGACGAAAGTACATTTTAAAAAAATATAATAATGGTAATAACAATAATAATATAATGATAAAAGGACTAAAAAATTTGCAAAATAACTTAAAAAGAGATCAAATTGCTTTTAAAACGAAAGTTTGGGTCAATTCGAAATAAAATAAAGGGAAAGGGCCTATTTGAAACGCTGCGAAAAGAGGGGATCAAATGGAAATTATTCCTTCTCTAAAACGCAGCGTCTTGACAGGACCAAAATGAAAATCAAAACAAATTATTGGGCGAAATTAAAAATAAGGAAAATCTGATTATAAAACAATAAAAAAGCGGAAGGGCTAAAAGTGCAATTAGCCCTTCCTTAAAAAACACGCGAATCCTAGGCTCTGGTTTGGGTCAAAATCGAGTCGAGGCAAAACGACGTCATTTTGGGTGTTTAAGGCCAGCCGCAAAACGACATCGTTTTGGGAGGCTATTTAAGGCCTAAAATGCCCAAAAAAATTTCATTTCATCACCCTTTTAAAAAAAAAATTTCTAACCCTCTCTTTTCTCTGCAGGGCAGGTCTCCGACGAGGTTTTTCGGCCAGTCTGCCGCCACTCCTCCGTCGTCGGCGTCGGCACCGGCCATCGCGCACGGTGGCGAAAAAAGGTAAATCTTGCGTTTCTCTTTTTTTGTAAAAAAAAAATATATATGCAGGTATATGTATATGTTTTTTTTAAAAAAAAAAGGAATGGAAATAGTTCGAGTATAACATTTGAAAATAAGAAAAGAAGTTGAAACAACCTTTGTGTGATTTAATCTTTGTGCGATTGAATCTACTCAGCGATGTTTGTTGATTTGTATTTGAAATCTGTTTTTTTTGTATTGATTTCAAAAACAACCCTTTTACATTTGGTGCTTTGATTTTCTCCTTTTTTGAATTCAAACAATCCTCTATTGACATTTTGTTGGGGTTTTATAACCCGATTTCAAGACATCTACTATTGTTCTCACTTCTTCTACTAACTTTTTGCGGACATGGGCGTGCGGTGGAGGCGCAAGTGGAGGGTTCGGTGGTAAACTTGGCGATTTGCGAGGCGGGGGCAGTAGGCCGCCTAGGGTTTCAACCTTTCTGAAACCCTAGTTTGGCTATTGGGTAATTGGGCCATCTGATTTGGGCTTCGGGTCTTGGGTTTAAATGGGTTAAATGCTTGTATTGGGTTTGTTTTAATGGGCCCGAGCAGAATTGGGCTTGTACAATCAGCATTCAACATATCAGCCACTTTCACAACGCCCAGCTTAATAAGCCTTTCCACGACTTTCTTAAAAGTAATGCAATTTTCTATTGAATGTCCCGAAACTCCCGCATGATAGTCACATTCGGCATTTTCATCGTACCATTTGGGGTACGGGGGCTGCAATGGTACCAAGTAGAAAAGGGACACTATGTGCTCATCAAACAATTTCTGATATAGCTCTCGATATGTTATTGGAATATGAGTGAATTGAAGCTTTTCTGTATTTGTCTTTTGTCTAGATTCATTCTTTGAAGGAGTCTGAAGGTTTGTAGTTGTCATCCTTGGTGATCCCACAGTAACTTGCTTTGAATAACACTTACTGTATGTTCCCACATTATTTACCTCGTCTTCTTTCTTTCTCGTATCGACCTTCCGCACTTTCCCCAGCATCTATTTTACCGCTTCTTACAAATTTTGATCATTTCACGGTCATTACTATGTCCGAGAAACTCTTCATGGCACTCCCCAACATATGGTTGATAAATGGGGCTTTAAAGGTGTTGATGAAGAGCATAGTGGTTTCTTTCTCCAGAAAAGATGGCTGAACCTGTATGGCGACCTCTTTCCATCTTTATGCATATTGCTGAAAACTCTCGCTTGGCTTCTTCTCTATATTTTGCAGGGTAATTCTGTCAGGGGTCATGTCTGTTACGTAACTGTACTGCTTCATAAATGTCGGTGCTAAATCGCTCCAAGAACCAATTTCGGTACGGCTCAGCTGATGGTACCATTTAGATGCTGCTCCCGCCAGACTGTCTTGGAAGCAATGAATTAACAGTGGGTCATTATTAACGTACTCAGTCATTCTCCGGCAAAACATAGTTATGTGAGCCTCTGGGCAAGTATTCCCATAGTATTTTTCGAATTCTGGCACCTTGAATTTGTGAGGAAGCATTAGATCTGACACCAAACTCAGATCTTTAGCGTCAATTCCATATTGCCTATCAACGCTTTCCATGGCTCTAAATTTGTCTGCCAACCATTTGCATCGCTCCTCTAACTATTTTGGCAATTCAGCCCTTACCCTTTCTCTCTCTGCTGCCTCATCAAGGTCAAGAACAACAGCATTAATCGGATGGTCTACTAAGTTAGAACCTGATCCAGCTTGGAAGTTTAGTGGTATCGAGACACCTTCTTGAAATTGTTGAGGTTTAATTATGACGGATGTCTTTCGTGGATGCACTTCAGGATGTGTCGGGGTAAAACCCGGGGAATATAGTCGCTCTTCACTATCTTCAACAGTGTTAACCATGGAGGTTTTCCCTTTGTCTACTCCTCCTACCAGTAGTTGAGTTAATTGAGTCACCATACTCTTTTGTGATTTCATCATTCGATCCATCATATCCTGTTGGATCTTAGCTAGCTGCTCCTGCATTTGCAGCTGAAGTTTTTCCTGCATCTCCCTTTGGAGTTGTTCAAGCTTCTCTATTCTCTGATCCATATCCTTCATCTTGGTTCGGGTACCGTATGGATGTTTGGTTTTACCGGTGTCCAGGTTAATGCTGAAATAATTTCAACCAATCAGGGTCCTCTCATGAAATCTAATGCATGGGATGTAATGCTATGTGAATGCATGAAATGAATGTAAAGAGATGTCGATTCTAACTCAATTTCCTTTAGGAAACTTTACTAGAGGACAAAATTCTTTACATGAAATGGACTACAAATATACAAACATCCGTATTATCTTCCGTTTTATCAAGAAATTCATTCTTCATGCCGAGCTCCCTAATTTGGCAATCGAACCTAAATCGACATCTCTCTCTAATATGAAAATGCATGCTAAGTAAAAAAAACACGAAAAGTTAGTACAATAAATAACAATCAAAGCATATAAAACATTCAAGCACCTATCTAGGTGACCACTAGGGCTTATCGTAGCTCTATCTGAGGTGGGTTCCTAGGGATTTCTATATGCGGTTTGGTTCTAAAGAGAGGTACCCGAACCAGTAGGTTCCTCGATCCTCACCCATTATAGGCTCATATGGACCGAGTTTGGTTTAGGGGAATACATTTCCCTATGGCTGCACGGAGATGAAAATCTCACGAAGACATAGGTACGGATGTATCCCAAAAGCGATTCACTATCCTGCACGGAGGTGAAAACTTCACGAAGGAGTAGCTTCTCACTCCCACTTAAGGGTGTGACCCAGCGGTCATGCAATATGATGCATAAGTATTCTACCAAACTCGAACCATAACAATCAAATGAGATGAATGCAATAAAAGGATCGTGATCTTCAAATCAAATTTTCAATTTTCAACAAAATTAAAAAAATTAATCAATTTTACGGCTTGACTCTCTTTCATTCCCCAATGGAGTCGCCAAGCTGTCAAAACCATTTTTAAATAGGGTTTAAAAAAACGGGAATCGACTTTAAAAATATGGAAATGGAGTCGCCACCGATCTTTTATTCGAGGTGTGATCGGATCACCTTAAGATGGATCATTTTAATAAAACATTTTAATTTATTAAAACAATAATTTTGGTCTACAAAATCCAGAAAAAAGGCTCGGGAGTTGGTTACGCACGAGGAAGGATTAGCACCTTGCAACGCCCAAAATTGGTACCAAATTGATTAATGAATGTCTTAATGCCGAAAATTTGAAAAGATTCTAGATTACGATCCATTTACTTAAGATATATATTTGGACAGAATCATATTGGATGCCGAAAATTTTTTTTATTTCGAGGAAATAAAATGTCATACTCAGTAAGTTAGGACACAACATCTTATATTCTCGAAATTAGATTCATCCTTCGACATTCAATATTCATACATTTAAAAATAAGAAGGATACTCAATTATTTGGGTCAAATGAAAAATCGCAACCCAGTAAGTTAGGGCACTATTTCTTAAAATTCCTGAATACAGAATATTGCCTTTGTTCTTTTGAAATTCTTATCTCAAGATGATAAAATATCACACCCATTAAGTTAGGGCGCAATATCTCAACTTCCCGAGAATAAGTTTTTTACTTAAAATATCGTGCATTTTGATTTAAGAGAGAAATGATACTCGGTTACTAGGTTTTAAACGAAGAGAATCAAAACTCAGTAAGTTAGAGCACGATTTTCTCGAAACCCCTAAACACGAGCATTGCCATGTGATCTTAAAATCGAAATGACATTAAAACACTACATCTTTCGTAAGATACAATGGAATACTAATACACAAAGCAATATATTAATCCATACATCGAACATTACAACAATGAATCACAAATAATTAATAATTACAAACTAAAAGAGTTAATACACATGATAGAGCTTGAAATAGGTAAAAAGAGATGAAAATAACTATTACATACAATAATGAGATAAGTGAATTTTAAAATAAATATTATACAAGGAGAAAAATCATATACAACAAATAATAATATATGTTAATAAAATATGTGAAATAAAATCCTAGTATAAATAATTTATATATGAAGGTAATAATATATAAAATTTTGAAATAAACAAAATATATAATATTAAAATAAGATCTTTAAATGAGCAATTATATTTATATAAAATAAAAATATACATAGATGGATTTAAAAGAAAATATATGCATAAATAATATGAAATTAATAACATATATACATGAAAATAATTTAATATAAATTATATATAATATATAAAATAACATGGGAAATAACATCTAGAACCAAAAATATATATAATATAATGTTAATTTAAAAAAGGGATAATTAAAAATAGTAATCAAATAATTAAATAAAATAATTGAAGGACTATATTGAAATAATAATAAAATTGGAGAGCTGCAAGTAATAAATTGAAAAAGAACACGAAAAGGACTAAAAAGTGATGTGCGCAAATGACTGGGGATTAAAATAACAATATTTAAAAAGCTCAAAATGCAGTGTTTAAGCGGGGACCAAAACGAAAATGAAATACTTGTTAAGGGCGAAATCAAAAATAAAATAAAACGTGATTAAAAAGAAATAAAATGCAAAAGGACTAAGAGAATAAATAACCCATCAAAACCAAAACGCGCGGATCTCCTTGCCCATCGGGTCGGATTCCGGTCAGAAGTCTTATACAGCACCGTTTTGAGGCCACCGAAACAGGCCTTAAACGACGCCGTTTTAACCCATTATAAAAGGCAACTTTTCCCTTTTTATTTCATTTCTGTCGTGCTATAAAAAAAAAAAGAAAAATAAAACTTCCTCTGCTAGGGTTTTTAGTTTCCTCACGCCGTCGTCGGACCACCGCCGTCGTGTGCGATGGCCGGAGGCTCGAAAATTGACCGCTTGAGACCCTTTAAATGCCTTTAGCCCAAATCTACCCCTCAACAAGCCAAAACCCCTCAAAAAACAATCGAAAGAAGCATGAAACGCTTCGGTTTCGGCTCAAAATGCTTCGGTTTCGGCTTCCGATGGTCACGAAAGGTAAAAAACTTTTAATCCCTATTCTATTTCTATATGTGTATGTGTTATATGCAAAGCAAGAATGGACTAAAAGTCGAAGAATACCTCTAAAAATTGTTATGTTTGTATTTGAAAAATCGTGTGTTCTCTTACAATCGTTTCTTTTCGGGCCTTTTAAAGGCCAAAATCGAAAATAAAAATGAAAAATCAAATGAAAATACACTGTTTCTTTTTTTTTTGTCTTCTCTGCTGCTGTTCGTCTGTCCTTGTTTTCGTAGGTAAGTAGTACGGAGGCCAACCTGGTACACGGACGTGGCGAGGGAGGCGCGTGATGGCATGCTTGGTAACGCAAGTGGAGACACGCGCGCGGCGCTGCTAGGTTTCTATGGCTAGGGTTTCCGAAATCCCATCCTATTTGGGCCATTCGGGCCTTTAGGGTTAAGAGCATTTTGGGCTTAGTGGGTTAGGATCTAAGTAGTGGTTTTGGGCTTACAATTGGGCCACTAATTGGGTTTGCTGTAATTAACACTTGGACTTGTAAAATCGGACTGTTATTGGACTATCATTATTGGTTTTTATTTGGTTTTAATGGTTAATGGACCCAGGCATAAATTAGGTCTTACAATAACACCTTTCAAGCAAGTTGGACAGCATTGGAGCGGATCTGTTAGCAAGGCATTGGAGAAATTTTTCAATTTGAGAAGAAGAGTGTGAAGATCAATTAAAAAAGATGAAGCTAAACGGTGTAGTTTGAAGTGTGGGGC
Organism: Gossypium rotundifolium; assembly: GCA_025506655.1. Taxonomy (NCBI): domain Eukaryota; kingdom Viridiplantae; phylum Streptophyta; class Magnoliopsida; order Malvales; family Malvaceae; genus Gossypium; species Gossypium rotundifolium. Next base: position 139,267,354 of record CP106731.1, read on the forward strand.
TAAATTTTTTAATTAATTATAAAATGACATGAAAATCATGTGAAAAAAAATGATTAAAAAATTACATGACATTCAATTAATTGCCAACTCAGCAATTTATTAATATTTTAACGGTTTTATACTAAAAATAAAATAATAAATTGAGTGATATTTTATAATTTTTAAAATTGAATTACCTAACAATTTTTTAATAATCGAGTGGCTTGCCTTTCTTTTTAACTTTATACAAAAAAAAATTTCATTTCATGGTTGTGCTCTCAAAGATATTTTCTTGTGGGTACAAAGATATTGAGATAATAGATAAACTAGGATAATGTTTACTTATGAAATTAGTTAAAATTAGAAACTGTTGAGGGATTATTTATTTTAGGAGAATTTTTTAAAGTATTGTTCTTGAAGGTATCAATTCAATTCCTTAACAGTGAAAGGTTTTGTTTTCTTTTATAAAGAGTTGTATATAGTTCACGGATGGGTTGTCTCAACCGTATGTAGATATACGAGCATCTCACATTTGGTAGAATTCTAAGTCTTGACTAACCGAGCGGTTGTTCGGGCACTTAAGTGGAGAACATGTCAAGTGTTGTAGGTCAAGAGGTAAGTGGAAGACCGTTCATGGGTGTTTTTCAGGTGTCTTCTTGTGGTGTCATGTGTATAGCATTGGTGGGGTACGATAAATTTTCTTCTTCTTCTTTTTTACCTTATTTTTAATTTTTACTTCCATAATTTACGAAATAACATTGTACTTTTCTTTAAAATATTTATTTTAAATTATGTCATATAAAATTTAATGTTTCATTTAATTGTTAAATAATAGTTTTAGTATTGGAAGGACTTAATTCTTATATCAATAATTTAAAAATGCTATTAAAATATTTTAAAATTTAAAGACTAATTTAGAATCAAGATGTTTATTTGAGATATATTAAGTCAATTATATTTTATCACTCTTAAGTTTATATAATTTAAGTTGGGTGCATGGAGAAAAAATTGGCTTTAATGTGTCCCCAGAAGTAAAATACTATTCAAGGCTTTAGACATTCTTCCATTTTGTTGCCATCAATTACAATGAATGATTACACATGCGTAACATGTAAAAAATATACAAGAAATCTCTCCATCTTTTTAACTCAAGTGAGAATGAACTCCTGTACATGAAATGGTTTGTACACTTTGTTAACGAAAAGCAAAGTTAGTGATTAGAGTGAAATCGTAATAAGATAATCGTACTAAAAGAATGTGGTTTCAATAACAAAGAATGAAATCCGAATGTAATAAGAAATCAAAATATAAGCAGTTGATTTATACAATCTAAATGTAGAGGGAAGGAAAAAAGGCCAAAAAGAAGATAGTTGAGGGGAAGAGAAGAAAGAAATGGAAGCAAAATGGTGAGATAGCATGGGGGACACCGAAGGCAAGGATTGGAAACTGAGGATTTTGTTGGTTGACAGCGACACATCATGTCATGGCTTAGACAGTTTTAGATATGAGATGACCACTGAACCCTGCGCGTGCCGCTGCCCAACAACCCCTTCAAACCCCACGTTCACCCGTCCTTCACTCACTGCTCACCTGCTGCTTCTTCACCCCCCCACGCCCCTTTCTCTCTTATTGTTTTATTTATATGGCTGTCGGTTTATTCTTCACGGCTTCAACGTCTCATATGCAGATTTCACATTGATTTGTTTTAATGGAAAAGGTCTTTCTTACAAAACGTAAATATTAGTGATAGAATGGATGATTTTGGTAAATGTTGATGGGATAATATTTTACCTGCTCCATCTCATCTTATATTACAATATTAAGTTAAAAAATTATTAGTAAAGGATGTAACATATCTATGAAGTGAATGTTTTCAACATTTGTTCCAGATTGGAGTGAAAGGTAATAAAAGAATCTCCACTCCCTAATTTTGCTCTTCTTGTTTTTGCACGTTTAGCTTGCATTTAATTAAGCTTTCGTTATACAACTCAAAAAAGCCAACATCCATTCAAATTGTGGCGTTGATCAAATATATTTTATTAATAAAACTTTGGTGATGTAAGTAGGATTTTGAGTAAATGACACATGTGGGTTCATAGTTTAAATTTCATGATTACAAATTATTTTAAGTTTGTATTAAATTAATTATATGTGTTACTTGTGGTTTATATTATATATAGAGTATTATTAAATTATTAATAAATTTGTGTTTTGATTATTTAATTTTGAAAAGTTATAAAATAATTATTAAATTATTTAAAATTTTTATTTAAGTAATTAAGTCATTAAAATTATTATTGTATAGTCGTCTCTGTTTATACTGCTTATACCTATCAAAAGCCATTCTTCTTTTTTTTTTTAATGAAACAACTTTAAATATCATGAATCTATTAAATAAAATTTAAATAATTTTCTCCTCTAATATCCGATACTATATATAAAATTAACTTGAATCTAAAATATATATTTTTATTTATTTATAGATACTAATCTACTATACTGAATAATTGAATCGAAAATTAAAACTTACTAATTTAACTTAAAAAGAAACTTCATAATCTAATGAGTTACGACTTTTTAAAGTTTAGTGATGCTTTTGTATTTACTATTGAATTTAAAACATATATAATCGGGTAAAAAAGGGGTGTGAAGTGTGAGTGTGAACATGTGAAAAGGAAAAGGGAAGAGGTTTGGATTGTAAAGAAAAAATGAGAAAGAGGAGATGCGAAGAGTACGGAGAAGGAATCAGAAAATGCCAGACATGAGGCCTCCGAAATCAGAGGGGAGACCCAATAATTGCACCCCACGCTGCCCGACACTACTCATTATGTCTCCACTTTCCCCACCTCCATCCATCCCCATCACATCCCCTCTTCCTGTTTTCCATCCATATTCACCCGTCATTGATTGCTTTGCAATTCAATTAGTTCATTTATGTTATTAAAGCTGTGTTCTACAAGACTACAACAATCAAGTAAATCAAACTCGAATATTTTACGAATAAAATCATCTCATTTCCACCTCTATAGCATTATCAACCTTCTTTTTCTTCTTTTTTCAAATTCTTTTGACTCCCAATGCTTAGCCAGAAACTGTTGGGGATTTGGCAATTGCATGCTTCTCTACCCAGGAACTGTTTTAAATTACTAGTATGATGACAGTGCTACAATTTACACGATGGTTGTTCATACTGTAACCATCAGCTCCTACTTATCATTTTTCATCTGGTACTTTTAACTTTAGTTTTTCTTTTAAAAAATTTTCATGTATTCCAAAAAGGAATTCAATATTTTGCAATTCATTTCTATTAATATTGACGTGTATAGATGTGTATTGGCTTGCACCAATAAATACAATATTATATATGTTTTAAATAATTTATAATATTTTTATAAATAACAATGTTGGGTTGACAGGGACTTGTTTAAAGTCTTTTATAATTTATAAAATTTTAAATTGGTAATATTAAAATTACACTTTATCTTTAAAAATAATAAAAATTTATTTAATATTTTAAAATTATAAAAATATAGACTATTAAAATGATATAATTATATTTTACTATCATAAACATATACAATTTAATTTTAGCTCCAAAATTTTTTACTTGGCTCTTGATTTTTATCTTCACTATTTTTAGTTTTTTTTAAATTACATTAATATAATTAATGATTTTATATTTTATATTTGCATTGAGGTATATAACGAATATTTTATTAAAAAAACTAAAATATAGATTATAAATACATAAGATGTAAAAATATGGACATTTTGGAATGGGTAGATAGGAAGATATGAAAACCAACAAAATTGAGAGTAGAGCTTTAACAACTAAATTATGAAGTAGTTCATCCATCAGGATTAGAAGCAGTAATATTTGAACTATGTCATCTTCCATTGACGAAAAACTACAGATATCCCAAGTGGGAACATCAATGCCCTTCTTTGACTGCTTATCCATTTAATGATTATTGTTATTCAAAAAAATCCATTTAATGATTATCCCCCTTCTCTTTACATCTGATTCTGTCGTTTCTAACAGAGCACTGTCATGCCTGCTCACTTCTTTCTCTCTGTCTGCTCATACATCCTTCGGAACATGTTTCACTGTCCACAGATCTTATTACAATCTTAAATTTGTTGTTTTCATATTTATCAGAGAATTCACAATATAAATAACATATTCTCCTCTTCTTTCTCTCCTCATTCTATTTCTCCCAAAACAAGCAAATTCCAAAAATTAAGCCACTTTTGTTTTATCGGAATATGCCATCGGATTCCGGAGATCCAAACAGGCGGTTAACCAAGGCCCTTAACTTTGGAGCCCCACCACCACCAGGACAAGAACAGCTGCCTTGTCCACGCTGTGATTCCACCAACACTAAGTTTTGCTATTACAATAACTATAACTTCTCTCAGCCTCGCCATTTCTGTAAGTCATGTCGCCGTTACTGGACTCATGGTGGCACCCTAAGGGACATTCCTGTTGGTGGTGGCACCAGAAAAAACGCAAAACGTTCACGCACCACCCATTCCACCTTCATTTCTTCTTCCACCAATGCAAGCGCCACCACCACTACCACCACCACTAGCTATAATGACTTCCAATTGCCTGCCACTCAAGTTTTGCTGCCAGTCTCAGGCAACCAGGGAAGTTTGGGTGTTGTTGGAGAGTCCAAGGGCAGTGGTTTTGCTTCATTGTTGAACCCTCGGGGACCTGGTTTTCTGGCTCTTAGTGGGTTTGGGCTTGGTATTGTTCCAGCACTTGAAGATGTTGGGTTTGGGCTTGGAAGAGGGATGTGGCCTTTTTCAATGGGAGATGGAGCAGTTGGTGGTGGCGGCAATGGTGGGGCTGCAACAGGAATGGGGAACCCATGGCAGTTTGAAGGAGCAGAAGCTGGGCCTGTTGGTGCTGGGGATTGCTTTTCTTGGCCTGAACTTGCTATTTCAACCCCTGGAAATTGGCTCAAGTGAATCTCATGTTTAGGTTCATCATCTTTTTCATGTACCTTTCAAGGTGACTTGACGTAGTGAGTGTCTCTGCGTAAATTATTAGGCTTATGAATGTATAAACAAAACTACAATCTTTTTTTGTTATTGTTGTCGTCGTTGTGTTCTTTGGTACTCAATGCCATTTGGTTTAGTTTGGTTTGTCCTATATCTCTCAGTAAAGTACATCAAAAGCACTAAAATTTACAAGTTGATCTAAGCATTCTCATTCCATTTTGTACATCTAAAATTACTGTAGGATCCATGTTCTTAAAGTTGTAAAAGTAAAATATTGTTGTGCTTGAAAAATTAGCATCGTAATTATACACCAAATCAGACAGTCACAATACTATTTGGGATCTTCAACGGAGATCACAGGAATATTGGTATAATCACACATGACCGAACCTCAGATGTAAACAGGAAAACATTATTCTATTGCTCAAAACCGAATAAAAGATTCAAAAAAAGTCCAGTTTTATAGAAATTCTCTAGTGTTGGTAACTGAAAAAATTCCCTATGCCAAGGGATTCATAATCATGTTGAAGCTCAACCCTTTTCCTTTCGAGGTCCAATAAGAGTAGACCCACATGCCAGCTTTGTTCCTCATAGGTAGCTTTTGTCAGTTTGAATGAATCCTCCATTGGAGTTGTCATTGTGGACGACCTATTCGATTAAAGGACCTAGGGGAATGTAGGGTTTAGGAACCACGCACCATCCATATTTCTCCTTTCAAGAGATTCCCCTTCTTCCTTTTTGGGAACCAACAGCTTGAAAAACCAAGGATTCGATGCAGGGGGTTGTTATAATAAGTATAACGTACCATTATTTTACAATCTTCTCAACAGGTTTTCCTCTTAACAAAAATGAACTGATAAAAGAAGCAGAAACGCACGGGGTTCCTTTTGTTCTCATATTTCTTTTTGTGGTTGAAATTCCGATTATTAATAACAATTTCAAGTGACTTATCTTTTTTCTGAAAATCTCAGTTCCGACTTCCTTTCTTATTTTGTTCTGTAAGAATTAACATAGAATAGTAATTTGTCGATTCAATCACAATCATTGCAGGCTAACAGTGATATAAAAATCCCTATACTTTTATTTACTATAAAGCTGAACGATCTTATCCAGGGATTCAAATAGCGGCCGTTATCGGAATAGCGGTTATATAATGCGGTATGGCGCCGTCAAACCGCTATTGCTGAAAATAGCGGTGTGAAGCGGAGTCACACCAATAGCGGCGGATCGCGCGCAATTTAACAGTAACGGCCGATTATGCAATAACGGGCCTCTATTCCGTTATTTTCGTTATAGTTAAAAAAATTATCTATTTAGTATCAACGAAACACAAAAGAAACAGTGTCAAACACAATAAAACAAAAGGGAATATATTCACCTACCGCCCTACCTACAAAATCAAAGTTTTCAATCAAAAAAAAGTAAAAAGAAGTTGAAGTGTTGAACTTGAATCTGAAAAGCAAACAACACAGATTCGGAGCGATAGAATCATAGAAATTAAAGTGTTTGGTTTCTTATTCAAACATTTTTGTAATTCGGCAAAAAACTGAACAACACAGGAGCAGGCGAGCAACAAATAAAAAGCAGCGAGGAAGGAGGCGAGGACTTGAATCATCCAAAGATTGATAATTTTCAAGTAAGTTACTTGAAATTTTGTCTTGGTTCTTGCTTGCATGTCTTCAATCTGCAGTGCATATGTTCTTTAGAGACTTTATAGGGATGCCGATGAACCGATGAAGGGAGAAGGCAGCCAGCAGCAACATATTCCAAGAGGCAAGAATTTCAGAGGAGAGGATGTCACGAATCATGATAGAGTTTCTAAAACTCATCAAATTTTCTTCCAAATTTTGTTTTTAGTGTTTACTGTTTTAGGGATTTAAACTTTGAAGAAAAAAAGAAGTGAATAAGAGAAGTTGAACAGACAAGACAAGTAACAGAGGCGTTTTAGAGGCTTGAAAAATATTTTGTGGGTTTTAAGGGTTATAAATTTTCTTTGCGTTCTTTAATTTTTTTAATTAAAATTGGAAAATATTTTATTTATGGTTTTGGCTTTTTGCTCTTTCCTCTTTATTTTAGTTTTGCTCTTTAATTAAATTTGCTTGGGCCAAGTTTTATTATAACTAGATTGGACTCCTTCATTTTTAATTTTTTCCTTTAGTTTTTAATTTTGTGTATTATTGATTTGTTAAAATAAAGCCCAATTTTAGTTTCAAAAAATAATGCTTCACTTACTTATTCAAGAATACATATTCATTTTGTGGGTTATAAATTGCATACTAATTGGATCACATAGTATTGAATTTTCAAAAGACTTGAAATAAATATTTTGAAATAAAACATGAACATGTTAATAATAATAACGGATCATTATGAGCATATTATTGAAATATTTTAGGCAAAACTATTCTCACTTGTTCGACTTCGAGTTTGAATAAAATTTAAAAAAAAGTTAACTTTTGAAAAATAAAAAAATATTCGAAAAACGAGATTAGAATTTGATTTTATTTATATATGTATAGAAAAATTAATTCGATCTTATTGTATTAAAAAGTATTAGTTAACTATTAATTTTAAATTTAAAGTGAAAAACATTAATTTCAATTTGTTTACTTGTTTCAATATTAAAACTAATTAATAATTACTTTGGAACCAAGTACTAATGGGTTATGGTGTATTGTTGTTTTTAAAAAAAATTATGTATGGATTATGCAATAAATTTAAATTTTTCATGTTAATGATGTTTACTTTTTTTCTATTATATTGTTGATAATGTAAGTAATGAGTTGCTTATATTTCTAAATATAATTCTATGTTTCTTATATATAAAAATAAAGTATGCCACCGCGTGAAGAGTTCCCGACTAAAGGATTGGAGGGTTCACCAAGTAATGATATAGGTTGGCACTTTGGAACTCCAAAGCCAAATGCGAGAGGAAATATCGTGTAAACTTTGTGGTAAAGTTGTGAAAGGAGGAATAACACGATTTAAGGAGCACATTGCTCATAAAACAGCAATGTTGCACCATGCCCTAATGTTCTTGGTATGTGATACTTCATTATTATTTTTAAATGTTATTGTAAATTTATCAATAAAGATTATATAATATTGATAATAATATAAAGTGTGAATTTTTTTATTTTACTAACATGTGTCATTAGAGAAAGTATGATGAATATACTGAAAGAAAGCAACATAAAGAAAATAGACAAAAAGAGGAGAAAAGATGAATTCTTATCTCAATTAAGAGAATAGGAGGATGAACACGAAGAATTCATTGATGAGGTTTCTGCTATAAGGCAAGCAACTCAAGAAAGTATCCAATCACAACATGAGTGGCATAGAAGGGAAGAATTCAGACGAAGTACTGGTGGTCGTGATAACATTTATGAAGAAGGGCGATCTTCTCATGGATCAGCTAGAGAATATCATAGAGAAAGAACAAGTAAATCCATCCCAAGTGAGTCTGAATTTACCTTAAGGGAAGCTATACCTGAATTGGTTAGAAGCAAAAGTTCAAAGCAACCAAAGGTCAATGACTCTTTTTTAAAGAATTTTCGAAAGAAGATAGGTGAAGCGTATCTAAATTTTTAATATATGAAAGACTTCCTTTTCAATTAGCAAGCTCTCCATGGTTGTATAACTTAATTCAAGTGTCAACAGAAGTTGGACAAGGTGTAAAGCTCCCAACACCTTATGAGGTTTCAGATGTATATTTGGAGTTAGAGTATCAACGAGTTCATGATTGGATAAATGAACTAAAGACTCATTGGAAAGAATTGGGTGGAACTCTAATGTGTGATGGTTGGACCAACAGTTTGAATCAAATGCACATCATTAATTTCCTTGTTTATTGCAGTAAAGGAACCATTTTTTGGAAATCAGTAGATGCCTCAAGTGTTCGTAGTAGAGATGTCAATTCTATTACAATTTGTTAGATTCAGTTGTGGAAGAAGTTGGAGAAAATTACATTGTCCAAATAGTGATCGATAATGAGGCAAAGAATGAAAGTCATTGGAAAAAATTAATGTTGAAAAGAAAACACCTATATTGGACCTCATGTACAACTTTCATTGCTTTAGATTTATGCCTTGAAGACACGGGAAAAAGCCCATGTAGCAAAAAAGTGTTAGATGAGGCAAAGAAAGTGACTTGTTTTATATACAATCACATTTGGACAGCTTGATTTGATGAAGAAGTATACACAAGGAAACAAATACTTGACCCACTCTTACTCGATTTGCAACTCATTTCATTCAACTTGAAGAGATAACAAGACAAAAGTAAGGTCTGAGAGAAATGTTTAATCCAAAGGTTAGTATTTTATAATTAGTTAATATAATTACTTAAATATAGCAACCTTTAATTATTTTATTAGTTCCAAATAATTTAAATTATATTATTTTAAATTTTTCTTATGAATATATAGAATTTAAAGAATCAAAATGGGGACAAAAAAAATCGTGGCTCACTTATGAAGCCAAAAAATTGTCTTGGAAAAGATTTTTGAAAAAGGCCAATGACCTCATAAAAGTTTACGAGCCTTTAGTAAAAGTATTGAGACTTGTGGATAGCGATGAAAAACCAACAATGGGCTTTATTTATGAGGTCATTGATAAAGCTAAACGAGCAATTCAACAAGATTGTCGATATTTCACTGAGTACGAAAAGATTATTGACAATAGATGGAATTTTATGCATTCCGACTTGCATTCAGCTGGTAAGATAAAATTATACTTAGGTTACTTTCTCAATCCTCAATTTCAATTTGGGGTGGAGCATTCTGAGAATGTACTAATTTAAGCTTTAGATTATTATTATTTGATGATATTCTTATAAATTATACTTAGGTTATTTTCTCAATCCTCAATTTCAATTTGGGGTGGAGCATTCTGAGAATGTACTAATAGAAACATTAGAAGGTACACGATCAGTAATTGAAAGATTAGAACCTTCTCTTGATAATCAGGTTAGATTCAAGTACTATTATTTGTAACTTAGTTACATAATTTGAAATAGAATTTTTATTTCTTACTCTATCTTTTGTTTATGCAGTTGTTACTATTTAGAGATAAACATGAGACATTTGGTACTCCACAAGCACAAAGAGCTTGGAAGCAAATGAATCAGGTAAATGATTAATTAAATTATTTAATTTAATTTATATTATTTAATTATATTGTACATTTTGAAGTTATTTTGAAATTTAAATAATATTATGCAGATGAGTGGTGGATGATATATGGCACATGTGTTCCCGAATTACAAAAATTAGCAATTAAAGTTCTTAGTCAAACAACTTCAGCATCAAATTGCGAACGAAATTGGAGCACATTTAGTTATATTCACACCAAGGCAAGAAATAGGTTGAAGTATAAAAAACTTGAGAAACTAGTGTTTGCCTATTATAATATGAGGCTTAAGATAAGGCATCAAAAAAGAATGAGCACTGATGATATAAACACTAGTTTTAATCCTATTAGCCTTGATCATATCTTTGAAGATGTTGATCCACTATCAGAATGGCTTCATGAGAAAGAGAATCCATTATTAGATGGTGAAAATGCCGGTGTGTTGGCTGAGGATACCTCTGATGATGAGATGGATGTTAATCAATCTCATCAGTTGAATTTGTCTCATTCAAGTTCTAGTTCAACGCCAAGTTAGAGTGACGATGGATCCGATGGTGGTGGTTTAAGTCCAATTGAAGTGGATGATGGATATAGTGGTGATAGAGGTGAAATTAGGTCTTCTGGTCAGTATGGAGGAGAATATGGGGTCGGTACCACTAGTGGACATTTCCGTGATAGATCAAAGTTTGATGGAAATATGTTTCCTGAACCTAGGAGAGATAGAAGTGAACCTAAAGCTCCATCAAAAGGAAAAGGAAAAGGCAAGAAGCATACTTCAGTAGGATCTTCATCTGGTAGGAGATCAAGTTCTAGTAACCTTGGGTATAGTGATTCATCTACTAGCACTCAAGGTTTTTATCCACCAGAACAACCTTCATATTTTCAACCTTCACATGGTTATCCACAACCATATGGTTATTATCCACCATTTCCTAATTATGGTGTGCCATACCAGCCTCAAATGCATCCTCCACCACCAATGTATCCCCCACCTCCACCTCTCATGTATCCTCCTCCTCAAATATATCCTCCATATCAATTATATGAAAACCAAGTGAAAATGTTACTTTTTTGGATATATTTTTGGACAAAGGCCAAGAGAATCAAGTTAAGAACGCCTCAAAGTGAAGGTGAAGGATTTGATCTTCCTCGTCATTCCACTAATTGGTGAAAACTAAATCGCACCACTACCATTATTTGTAAGGTATATATTTTTTTTAAACAAAACTTTTGTTAATGTTCTTAATTTTGATGATATAAAACATTTAAAATATATCTTTAGATAAATAAATGGAGTATAATTTATGAAAAGATAATTAAAAATCAAGCATGTTAAATTATATATTAAAGTAGAATGAGAGTGATAATAAGTGGTAGTAAATAGAAATAATTAATGAGAATCTATACAATTATCTATTCCTTTTTCCTTTTGCAGATAGAATGTCTATATCTTCACCATCTTCAAAGTCACAAGAAATATTATAGACATCTATCGGTATGAATTTTCAATTATTTTATCTATAAAACTTTGAAACTTATTAAATATGATAAATGTTTAATATTTCCTTTTTTACTTTGTTATTAGTTAATATAACATTCTTAAAAAATTCGTAAATAAATGTAAGTATATTTAATGATTATAAAAGTTGTATTCTCATATCATATTAATAAAAGTTCATAAGTGTTAGAAAACACTCTAAAAATCATTAAAAGTAACTTTTTATAATTATAATTATAATTATTATGTTTTATAATGAGTTGTTCGAATTTTAGAAAAATTCATGACCGCGATATCCGCAGTGATCGCAATAGTGTCCGTTATGTCCGCAATCACAATAAACACAACGCGACCAAAAACGCGACTGCGACCACAATTTAAATCCCTGATCTTATCACTCTGGATGCACAATTGTTTTCAAGCATAGAATATTTCATGCCCAGATTTCCATTGCTTTTCCTATACCACTTGGCCGCCATTCATTGAATTAAATCATTTCAATTTATTCCTCCAACTTAAATTTTGGATTTTTTAGATTCTAAAATTTTCAGTCTTTCAATTAAATTTATTACTTCCATACTAGACATTAATTTTGAATTTAATCCTTATTCTCTAATTTGATATTTTAGCCTCCAGACTTTTCAAATCTTAAAATTTTACTATTGACTCAAATAATAACAGTTGAATCCATTAATTAAAATAAAATAACTTTTTGTGATAGCAAGTTGACATGATATTACCAATTTAATAATATGCTAAGTGCATAAGATTTTAAAATAGTAAAATTTAACTTAACGAATTTAATATATTATGTTTGTTTCAAGACTAAAATTTCAAAATTAAAAAAGTATGAGGACTAAAATTAACCAAATTAAAGTACAAAAACCAAATATGCAATTTTCGCATAGAACGGATATTAATAGTAAAGTTTGACCTTAAATTTATTTAATAGGTAAATATTTTTAATATGAGTAATAAGTTTTATAAATAGAGTTTTATCTTTAAAATTTTGAGTTAAAATCTTTATTACACCTCAATTTGAGAGAGGTGTTAGATAAGTTAGAAATTTGTAACTGAAAAAGTAATAAAGAAATGAAATGGTAACAAGAGGTGTGTGGAATCTTGAGTTACTTTGTATTTGTTTGTCTAAAGATTTGGTGAAGCGAATTGTGAGTATTCCTCCTCCGCATCCTTTAGTGGGATCTAACAGGATTGTTTGGAGTCGTACTCCAACAGGGGCTTTTTCTGTAAAAAGTGCATATTGGGCACTTTAGGAGAATTCTTGACATTCTAAAGATGAGTTGTTGAAACTTACCTAGAAGTTTTAGGGACCCCAAAGAGTTTGCTTATTCATTTGGCTTGCCATCAAACAACAATTACTTACCAATGTGGAATGAGTTAAGTGAGGTATTGGCCAAGATTATTCATGTTCATTTTGTGGTCATGATTTGAAAGATGCTCTCCATGTTTTGAGAGATTGTTTAGCTACGAAGGAAGTTTGGCTGCATGTAGCGCCCGAAAATCAACAAAATAGGGTTTTTTTAGTGATTTATTGGAGTGGTTAAAGTCCAATTTGTCTTTACAATTGGAATTGTCTATCGTGAGAGTTAGTTGGTCTTGCTTTTTTGGTTTCATCATGTGGCGTATTTGAGAAAATAAGAACTTATTTGTTTTTCAAGGTTTATCTTAAAGTGCTCTGAGATTGTAAAACTTTTCTATAGCTAGGCTAGACAATATAATAATACCCACAAGAAAGAACTTATCTGTTTTTCAAGAAAGTTTCATCTCAAATTGTTCGGGAATGTTCCACAATAATTTTTCCGGATAAAAGTATTAGATCAATTTGCTACTTCCAAATTATCACGATTTTGATAGTTAAAATAAGGTGATGAAGATTGAGGTGGGAACAAAGTCGCTCTCTTGGGACAATATGTGCCCTCTTGATGATAATAATTGGTGCAAATAGGTTTTTATAGGACATTATCCCCCAAAGTAAAACAAGCCTAGTCACTCACCGTGCACCTTACTAACCTGTAAAAGTTAGAAAATAAAAACTCCATCAAAATGATACTTAGGACAATTTGTTTTTGCTGTTGTTTGAAATTGGATACGTTCACAATCAAAATATGTTGAATATTTATAGTGCTACATTTGACATAAAAACTTAAATGAAGTAGTTAGTTATAAAATTTAACTTAAATGTGACTAAAAATTATACATACAAAAAGCTTGTCTTTGCTATTAAAGAAGGCATAAAACATTTTGTTTTTTTATCAAAATATCCTGACCCAACTTCCTAACTTATATAAATTTGAAGAAAAGTTCTGTATAAGATTGAGTTAATAGGCCTAAAGGCATAAAAAAAAATTAAAGATATTTTATATGTTTAAACACTATGAACATAGATTCGTATCAAGTTTATAGTGTGTTTTTGTACTCTTTAAATAATTAATTTTCTCCCTCAATGTAGGCAAATAAGGTCAAATTATGTTCAACATTACCTCTCTCTTATTGTGATGAGTATCTAATACCAACCACTTAATAATTGGGGCCAACAAATATCTCACTTGCATCAGCGAAATTAAAAATTTTATCAACAACATTAAAAGATTAATCCATTCACGTAACTATATTTAAGCGAATTATTAAAATTTTAATTATAATAACATATAATCCATATGCAGACCCAATCCTGGGGTCATTTGGAGGTGCGATCGCCCGGGATCCAAGGCTGAAAAGGATCCAAAATATTGTTTTTCAATTTTTAAGGGGTCCAAAACAAAATTTTTAACTTTTAAAAGTAAAAAAAGAATATACCAATTTTTAAGGTGCCCCAAAACAATTTTTTTAGCTTTTAAGGGTCCAAAATTTGTTTTACCAACTTTTAAGGAACCTAAATTTTTTTTCTCTAACTTTTAAGGAATTTAAAACCCCATTTTATTGTTTTACTTAAGACTCTAAAAATGTTAAGAACGAGCCTGTTCATATAATAGTTAGTGTATACTTTATAGAAATTCAAAAAAATACATAAAATTTTTTAAAAATAATAATAAGTTAAAAATAATTATTCATGTCAAGAATGAAATACGCGTGAACAATTAAAAAGCTGTCACATTTGTGTCGTTAAAAAATTAAAAGTTCAATAAACCTTTTCTTAAAAAGAACGATTTGATTAAAATTTAAAGGCTTAAAGTAATTCATAATAATAATAATAATAATAATAATAATAATAATATTATTAAAGTCACAAAAGAAATAAGCTTTAAAACTAAATTTATCATTATCACTAATGAAAGTATTTCATTTAATTTTTCATCTCTTTTAACCCTTAAACATGTATTGTTTGTCAAATAATCTTAAAATAGATAAAAAGTTAATGTTTGTTAATTTTGATAATGTGACATCCACATAACATTCGGTATATGTCACTTTAGTAATTAATTATTTATTTTAAAAATTAAAATATTTTTATACTTTTATACTTTTTAATATTTTTTAAAAATAATTTTTGAATTTTTAAATTAAAAAATTAATTCATTTCGACATGACATGGCATAAGATCCATATAGAATCAACGTGTATACTATATCAAATATAATTTTTTCATTCATTTTAAGGTGATTTGATAAACAATATAAATTTAAGAATTAAAAAGACGAAAAATTAAATGAAAGATTAAAATATTTATTTTATAAAATTAAAGGATGTTATTCCTTTTAAAAAAGTTAAATTCACAAACTACAATTTATTTTGCCAAAAATATATATTAGCATAGATTTTATGTACAAAAGTATCACCTTATCCTTTTGTCTCTTCAAATTGAACGTAGTGAAAGGATGGTACAAGTTATTAAATTTCCTGGAAACTACATATAAACCATCATTTTCTAGTAAAAAACAAAATAATTATTGAATTCAGCTTTGGATTTGGTGTGGGAATTATTAGGATATAGTTTGATAAAAATGAAATTGAAGCGGCTGCTTTCTTGGTTTTATCAATGAGAACCAAAACATTAAGCTTTGATAGATACAGTATTTGAGAATAGGGGGGCGTGGAACCAATAATACAAAAGCAAAATGCAGCTGACAGTGATGGAACAATCGAAAAGGAAAGATTAGAGAGAAAGCCCGTCGATCAATGGGAAGGCTGTCTCCACTCAACATTGACGCCGACTGCATTATCTGTCCAATTTGGCCTCCATAAAAGGATGACTGGTACGTTTTTGGAGAATAAACCAAATACAATTGGTATTTTTTTTTTTTTTAGTTGTATATAATATTGAGTGGAGATAGAGTAAGAGTCTCAATTTATGTCAAACATAAATTTTACAAGAATTTTAATTATCACTTTTACAAATTAATTTTACTAAGTTTAGTAGAATAAATTAATTTAATTAGATCAAGTAGAGTTCAAGCAATTTGAGTAGAGAATAAAGAGAGTGTAGATAATATCATTATTTTTATTCAAATCCTTAAATCTTAATTTCTTTGTTCAAAGTGTCTCGAGGCAATAATCTCATTTTCTCAAGGCCAAATAGCAAAAATGTCAAAAGTACTATTTTCACTTCATGCAATTAGGAAACTATATAATACCTATGCATAATCACTATATCACCTAATTATAAAACATCAATTTTGTATTCAAAAGCACTATCAAATAACTTTGAAACATAGCATCACCGCTTAGTCCAATTGTACCATTTATCAAGTAAGCATAATCATGCATATACACATCAAAATTAAATAGCTCATCTCAACGTTATAACACTCAAATGTCCAACAAGTACCAAAGCATATTAAAAGACCCAAAAATGTCATTTAATTATATGACTCAACTTAGGTACATGCTTTTAACCACTTATAAGAAAAAGAAATACAAAATTGGTCTATGATGAACCTTTGAGCCTTAGATGCTTCGAGAAACCTTTAATCTATCAAATCTATCCTAGATCTATGAATAGAAATAAAAAAACCCACACGCTAAGTATTGAATACTTAGTGGTGCTAACATAATATGAATTTAATATGTAAAAACCTTAAGCTAATAAGCAAACTATTAATACATTATATCAAATCATCAAATCAATTCAACTATCCAGTATTTCATTAACAACAAGATGTCATATTCCCTACCATTATCAATGATTTCATGATATCATTTCGTTTAGTCAATCTCATTATCAAAACCACCACGTGTTCATTATTAGCATGATCAAAATCACATATCATTCTCAGAATCATGATGACATATCATTACCAAGGTTAGAATAACATTTTATTATCGGAATCAGAATGACATATCATTATTTACAATTGGCCCTTATTAACTGGATGTAGGCACAAGTACGAGTATGCAGATTAATCTCTTAACACTCTACAATAAGGACTGAAGTACTTACTAGGCATAAATGCACTAATACCTCTAACAGTCTGCAAAATGTAATGCACCATAGTGCCAGAATGAATCGCACTGAAGTGCCAAATGAGTCTACCAAAGTGCCAAAATGCTCCAACTAACAACATATATGAATCTTATAACATGTCAACTATAACCTGACTATGTCTAGCATCGTTTAATAGGGAAATTTCATAATTTCATAGTACTGTTACATGCAATATTCATTGTAACAGTCCAATTTCAGTGAGATCGGAATAATGGTTTCGGGACCACAAATCCAAACCAAAAATAAAGTTTTATTTTATTTTATTTTATTTTATTTTATTTTATGGTTGGTATCATGATATGAAGGTCACATGAAAATTTTGATACTAAAATTTTACCGATTTTGTGTTTAATTAGGGAAAGGACTAAATTGCATAAAATGCAAAAGTTGGGTTCTAGTAGCTATATGTATCAAATAGCTATGGAATTCAAAACTTAAGGTCCTTATATGGTAATTAGACCATTGAAGAGTAGTTAGTGGATATTTTAATGACTCATCCATGGAAAAATTAGATAAGGGTAGGGACTAAATTGGAAATTAATAAAATTAATAGATGATAATTAATTAAAAAGAAATAAATCATCTATTTTCATATCATCTTCCCCAATTTTTCTATGGAAACCTTAGGAGAGAGGAATAAAACTTTTCAAGCTTAATAAGGTATGAAATCAAGTCCCGTTTTTAGTAATTTCTATATTTTTGGAATCGGGATAGTCTAATCTTTCTATTTAGGGGATTTATTTGAAAAGTTATCACAGTATGAAATTTGGGTCATGGATGAATATGCTAAAAATTAGAAATTTATAGTAGAAAGTGAAAAGTTATTCATAGATAAACAACTTTTACAAAGTAATTTTTGATAAAAACTCGATTTAGGGACTCAAATGAAAAAGTGGTAAAATCCATGGAAAATTTTGAAATTTGTGAAATTTATGTGTTGTAAATGTAATATATGAATTTTTGCTAGGCTTGGGAAGAGGGTTAAATTCCATGAATTTTATTTTCCGAGCCTAGGGACGAAATCAAAATTTTTAAAAGGATAGGGAAAAATGGTAATTTTACCTAGGATGTAGTAGAATGAAAATGTAAATGAAATGTGATAGATTAATAGTTAAATTTATCCATATAGATTCGGAAAGACCAATTACGGAACTAGATCTAGTAAAGCAAAAGGTTTCGATTAGTTGAAATTAAAAATTAACCATTTTCAAGGTAAGTTCGTGTAACCTAAATATGTATGTTAATGTGCTTGAATTGAATTGTATGTATGTACTGATATATATGAGAAGATATACATTATGAAATGACCACAAATTGGAAAATAATGATAAAATGCTATGTCTTAGTTGAATGTTGAAATTCGATGGAATAAGGTGATTTCTCGAAAAGAGTATAATACTGCACGTGTTATAGATAGGATTTAGCCCGGATGGGTAATCCTAAAATAGGCCCTCTCAAGCATATGTTATAGATTAGATTTAGCCCGGACGGGTAATCCAAATCAAGCTCTTTAGAGCATATGCTATAGAAAAGATTTAGCCTGGACGGGTAATCTTGTTATAAAATTTGTGGCTTGAGAGTGTGCTATATGACCATGTGCTAAATGGGTTCTTTTGAACATGAATTGACGGATAGTTGATATGTATATTTTGTGTATACTACCTGAATGTCCATCGAAATTTCAATAGTTCAACAGGAAAGATTCATGAAATACGGAAAGGTGAAACTAAATAGAAGTTTATAATGCGATGAGCTCATCTATGTTTATTTGGTATTCATATGAAATTATGTGACTAACTTGTTTAAATAAGTGTATGTGCTTAGGTAACTTACCCAAAATTGATGGATTGTGTAGTTGTGTATGCTTGTAGTAATAAATATAACCAGTAAGTTTATTTCCTGTTATACGAACTTACTAAGCATGAAAATGCTTATCCCGTTTAATTTTCCCTGTTTTATAGTGCTCGAAAGCTCGCGAAGGTTGGAAGTCGATCGGAGCAATCATCACACTATCCACTATCATATTTTGGTATAATTAGAAATCTCATTTTGGTATAATGGCATGTATAGGCTTGTTTGGCCAAATGATGGCTTGTAAGTGATGTTTTGTAATCTAGTCATTGGTATGACTAGTAATGGTTAATTGGTATATTATATAAGGTTATTTCATGTTATTTCATATGCATTGAGTATGGTTGATTAGGTGATGCTTAACTTATAAGTTCACTAATAGCATGACCATGAATATGAAATGCATATGATAATTAATCATGATGGATGTTAGAATTGACGTGATTTATAATGTTTGGATTGGTTGATATATGTTTGCATGATTTGGCATAGGTTTGTGGTAAATTGGGTAAGAAAATAAAGCTAGGAAATGTCTTTATTTTGTCCACACGGGCGTGTGTCTAGGTCGTGCCCCATGGGCGTATGGTCTAGCCGTATGTCCCCTGCATCTTAAAAATGAGAAACAGAATGCTCAGAATTGGACACACAGGCATAGACACGAGCATGTGTCTCATCCGTGTGGTTGACATGGCCATGAACACAAGCGTGTTATACGGCCATGTGAAAACAGCACCTAAATTTCGAAAATTAAATTCGCCACATGGCCTAGCACACGGGCGCGTGACTTGGCCGTGTGA
Organism: Gossypium rotundifolium; assembly: GCA_025506655.1. Classification (NCBI taxonomy): domain Eukaryota; kingdom Viridiplantae; phylum Streptophyta; class Magnoliopsida; order Malvales; family Malvaceae; genus Gossypium; species Gossypium rotundifolium. The sequence goes on from CP106731.1 coordinate 139,287,058, forward strand.
CTTCAATTTCCTCATGCTTGCAAGTCAGAGAGTTACACAGGTTAGGAACACGTGTGTGTGTGTGTGACCACACGGCCTGACCACACAGGCGTGTCCCTAAACCATACGAGCGTGTGAGCCCTGTAACTTAGAAAATTTTTATAATTTCGCATAAAATCCTTAGGGGTTCCAATTAAGTCCCGACTTGATTCTAATGCTCGTATTGGACCTTGAGGGCCCAATTAAGGGGCGTTTTGAATTATCTCGGTAAATGAATAGTAATCTACGTAAATTATTTGTAAAATATTCTGAATGTTCTTGTAATACTTTGTTCTGGGTTCGTAATACTTTGAAACCCTCATGAATAGTAATCTACGTAAATTGTAAAATATTCTGAATGTTCTTGTAATACTTTGAAACCCTGTTTCGACGACGGGTTCGGGTTAGAGGTGTTACATTCATAGTTTCAAATCTCTTATACCAACCATACACGTATAATTTTCTCAATATCATTTTGTAAAATTTTATCAACATAAGCACATAACTTCACATACTTCTCATTAAAATACCATAGTAGTTAAGCTTATCTCAATAGCTTTATAATAATTTATATTTCACTTTATATATATACGTCAATTACTATCATCATGATCTTATAGTTCATGTTGAACTTTATACCAATTTTATTCACATATAAATACACTTATATTTATTATTTCAACAATTATATAAGTTATTAACTTAACTTGACATCAATGTAATTCAAATCATAGCTTTATATCAAATCATATAATCAAGCATAACAATTTAGCTTTCAATATTTGTTACATTAATTTACATAAATTATAGTTACTTACCTTGTTCATTAATTAAGCTTGGAGGTCACTACTTGATATTTACACTATCATTTGAATTTCAATCACAACATAAAACAAACATACTTTGCAATTTATGGCTACCATTAATTTAAAATATACAATCATCAATTAAAAATATGGATTAAGACATATTAAGTTAGCACAAATCGATTTCACTTCTATCACATTAAACCCTAGACAACCCGGTCTCATTTCCATTACATTTGATAATTCATTTATGAAATAGTATCAATTTCATAACCAAATAAAACATACTCAAAACCAAGCATAATTACATACTTTACAAATAAGTCATTTTTTAATCTTTATATCCAATTCCTCGTATATCGGTATTTACTTTATTGAATTAAAAATGACTTCAGATTTATTCTCTAGAGATCTCAAACTATCAATCCATAATATTTATTTCCAACTGCATCCATTATTTACAATTTAATCTTTAAAACTCAATAAAAATATTAAAGTTTTAAACTTAATCTAACTACATTCCAAGATAACTCATTTCATTTCTGATCACGCCTCGACGTATGTGCACTAGGACTATGAATTAACACAAATAAAAATATAACTATAGGGTCTTTACTACAAGTGTAACAAGTCAGTTGTAATATTTATAGTGTTACAATGGAACACCCGAGTATTCCAAAGATTGAACCTAAGAGAGTTCGGGGGCTAAGTGATCAAAGTGCAACAAGCATTCAAATAAGAAGCCTAGCTAGCTACTCGCTAAAAACTATATTACGAAAAATCATAATCAATAAATAATTACACTAATTAACTATTTAACATGAAGAAGGACTAAATTGCAAAATAGTAAAGATTACATTATTAACAATTCAATGCACACAAGTAGTCAATTGACTTCCATGTTGCTGATTAGTCTTTGGGTTAGGGATCTAAAAGGTTAAAACTTCTAATTGGTTTAATTTTATCTCTCGATCACCATTTTACTAAATCAAACGATTTAGTTTGATTTATCTCTCGACCTCACCAAAATAACTTGGGACAACCAAATTGGTACTCAAGAGGATCTCCTCTTGGTCTCATCTACTGAAATATTCACCTAGAGGCATCAATTCTGAGTTTTGAAGTTTATTCAATTTAATCCAATTTTTATGATTTAGTCCTTGTACCAAAAACTAACAAACAACATTTCCATCAACCACCATAGATATAGTTACCAAACATTATATTCATGCAGACAACAACCTAATATACATTCAAATCATCCATTCGAATGAGCATAAAAGTAAACTTGAAGAAAGCTTAGAAATTTCTTGATGGTTGCTTGAAGAAGAAGATGGCAACAACAATAGAGGTGAAAACTACCTACCTACAAGATCATATTTTTACACTTTGAAACTAAGGTGGAGTTGAAATATATTAAGGTTTTTGGATGAAAATGAAATTAAAAGATGGAGTTTGAGTACTAAAATGCAAATAACACCAAGCTACTATAGAAATTAACTAGCTAACAACTAAAACCAAAAAAATCTAAGAACCAAACCCTAAATATGGTGAAGGAGACTAAGTACTTAGCTAAAAGGATGATAGTAAAGTAAAGACAATTGGCTCCTTTTATTTTTCAGCCAAATGTGGCTTTTAACATCTTATTACAATCCAAAAAGTTGACAAGAATGCCCCTAAAAGTTGTACTTTGATTGGATATGGTGTTGGAAAAAACCTAACCCTATAGAAAATTTTCTCCTTGTCAAGCATTGATGTCGTGGCACCCTAAACAGTGGTGAACTAGTGGATCTTAGGGGTCTCGTTGTTGTGACATCCATTGGTTGATGTCACAACATCACTAGAGTTGCCCTTAATTTCTTCACTTCAACACATTCAATGGTATCACAACCCTAGAGGCACGGTGTCACGACTTTGGCTTGGTGTCGTGACATCCTACCCTCGGTATCGTGACTCCCAAAACAGTAAGCTCCATGTTGATTTTACGTTGAATTTTTGCATCCTTAAGTTAAAAGTGTAAGAACCTATTTTCAGTGAAATCGGAACAATGGTTTCAGGACCACAAATTCGAGTCCGTAAGAAAAATTATTTTAAAATTATTTTATGGTCTACTATATGATAGGAGTATTGTATAAAAATTTTGTTAAGAAAATTTTACCGATTACATGTTTAATTGGTAAAATGACTAAATTGTATGGAATGCAAAAGTTGAGTTCTAGTAGCTATAAGTTTCAAATAGCTATGGAATTCAAAATTTGAGGTCCTTATATGGAAAATAGACCATTAAGAGGAGTTAGTAGATAAGTTTGATGATTCATCCATGGAAAATTAAATAAAGAAAATGACAAAATTGGAAAGATAAAATAATAAAAGATGATATTTTAATTAAATAAGAAATATAATCATTTTATATCATCTTTCCCAAATTAAAGACATGGAAACCCTAATTATGGATATTGAACTCAAGCAAACTATTTTGGCTTAATTAGGTATGTTTTCTTGTCTCGTTTTTAATAATTTTCATATTTCCGAAATCATAATAGCTTAATCTAGCTATCTCGGGGATTAATTTGTAAAGTTATCAAAGTGTTAGGATTTTTCCATGGATGAATATAGTTGAAATATGAAACTTTATGGTAGAAAATGAAAGGTTGTTGATAGATAAACAACTTTTGTAAAGGGAATTTTGATGAAATTATGATTTAGGGATTAAATTGAAAAGTTATAAAATTTATGGAAAAATTTTAAATTTTATCGAATACATGGGCTGCTAGTGTTACATGTAAAAAATCATCTAGGCTTGGAATAAGGATTAAATTGCATGAATTTTATTTTCTGAGCCTAGGGACGAAATCAAAATTAATTAAAAGTATAGAGGCAAAATGGTAATTTTTCCTAAGGTGTGAATTGAATTGAATTGAATATGAATTGATGTTAAATTCATTCATATAGATCCGGATAGACCAAATACGGAGTTAGAACGAGGAAAAGAGAAGGTATCGGATTAGTAGATTACAAATACACGAACACTTGTTGAGGTAAGTTCGTGTAACTAAATTTTTGTATATTTATATGTTTGAATTGAATGCTGTATATGTGAATTATGAAATTGCTATTTATATGAAATTAATTACATATCCGACAAAGCCTGATAAATATTAAGTTCCGTTTGAATAGATGAAATTTCGATGGATACAGGGTTCCCGAATTGGTTGTGGTCCTGCATATGTTGCAGACACACCACAGTTCGAAAGAGCATCCCGTTAATAGCCCTCTTAAGCTTCTCGTTAATATCTCTTTGGAGCATCCCGATCGATTGTGATTCTGCATGTGTTGTGGACACACCGTAGCTTTTATGAGTGTCCTGATATATGGCTCTTCGTGAGCTTCCCAATTAAAGGCTCTTTGTAAGCTTCCTGATTAATGGCTCTCTGGAGCTTCCTGATATTGGTTCGCTTGAACTTCTCGATATATGGCTATCTGGAGTTTCCTGATTAATGGCTCTTCAGAGCTACCCGTTATTGGCTCGCATGAGCTTCCTGAATATGGCTCTTATGAGCTTCCCATTATGTAGCCTGGATAAGCTTCCCGTTATACAGCTCACATGAGCTTCCTATTATAAGGCTCTAGAGAGAGCTTCCCGTTTATGTGCTTGTATGAGCATTCCTGAATATGAATTGACGGATTATAGTTTTGTACACTTCGAGTGTTCTATCTACGTATCCATCGATATTTCAAGTAAATTCAACGGCCAAAGTTTCGACATGGTATAATCTGAACTTGAGATGAATTATTATGAAAATGTACATGTTATATGAATATTTGATGTGGAAATCATATATATATATATATATATATGAAAATTGTTACTTTATGAGCTCATCCTTATTTTTTGATGTTCACATGAAGTACATGACTAACATGTTTCTTGAGATTATATGTGTTTAGACAAATTGCCAAATTTCTTTGGATAAATATTTGTATGCTTACCTTATGTGTTAAATAATGATAAGTTAAATTTCATGTTATACGAACTTACTAAGCATTAAATGCTTAGTCTATTTTATTTCCTCTATTTTATAGTAATTCGGCAGCTCGTTGAGTTGGAGGCTTGGCAGAGATATCATCATACTATCCATCAGCTCATTTTGGTATATATAGTAATTACATTTTGGTTATAATGGCATGTATAAGCTAAAAGTGGTCATGGATGGAATGTATGTGTTTGGTTAAAATTAGTCATTTGGTATGGCTTGTAATTGGTATGTTTTGATATGTAAAAAGTGGTCTTAATATGTTGATATGTGTTTGAAATAGATAAATGATGGAAATTATATAGGCATGTTAATGATTGATTTGTGATAGTATAAATTTCATAAATATGCCCATATGTATGTATGGTTGTTTTGGTAAGTTTGGATAATTGAACATATGATTTGATATGTCATGTATAAGACTTAGTTTTGGCTTGATTTGAATTTTTTATATTGGCTTGTGAAAGTGTTAAAGTGTTGATGTAGGTGGAATACAAAATGGGTGAGAAATAAGGCTTGGAAATAACCTTATTTTGTCCACACGGCAGAGGCACGGGCATGTGTAACACACGGCCTAGCACATGGGTGTGTGACTTGGCCATGTGTCCCCTGCATCTTCAAAATTTCAAAACAGAATACTCAGAATTGATCACACGGCCTGACACACGGGAGTGTGGCTTGGCTGTGTGACCCCTGCACCTATTTAATGAAGTTCACACGGCCTAGCACACGGTGTGTGACTTGGCTGTGTGACCCAAGTCAGAGAGTTACACAGGTACAAATACGAGCTGAGACACGATCGTGTGCTCTATTTTGAATGCCCATACAGCCTGAGGCATAGGCGTGTCACTTGTGTGAGCCACACAGGGGAGTGTCCCCTGCACCTTGATAAAATTTTGAGATTTTGCGAAAAATTCTTTGAGTACCCGGTTTAGTCCCTACTTATTTCTAATGCATATTTTAGGCCTCGAGGGCTAATTTAAGGGACAATATGGTTCATTATAAATGATTTCTGATATGAATGTTAAATGTTATCAAATATCTATGTTTGATCTATAAATTCTGGTAATGCTCCGTAACCCTGTTCCAGCTACGGATACGAGTTAGGGTTGTTATAGAAAGGACTTGGTGTCGCAATTTCCATGGAATCAGTGTCGCAACACCTACTCTGAGTATTGTTTTCCTCGATGTTGGACCATTAGTGTTTCCTTACACCAACTCAATCACATCGTTAGGTTCCCCATGGCACTGTTTGGCCAATTTGGGTATCAAAAGGGATAAAACTAAGCAAAAACGTTTATTAATGATTAAAGCTAAAAATCGATAAAAACATATAAAAGATACTTAAATCACTTGAGAATATGCTCTTCAAGTATTTTGGAGAGCCTAATTTGACGTATAAAATTATGAAAGATCACATTCCTACCGTAATATTTACATAATCAAGATTAAGTATCATATTTTCATGTTTCTGGGTTCAACTACCTCAAGACCTCTTTAATGACATAATATTTACAATAGAAAAAAATCCAACTAATGGGTTAATTAAAACTAGCTTCCTACTTGTTCATGAAAAATTTTGAAGAGACAAAAGCTTACTCCTTTAGATTTAATAGCAGAATGTTAAAGGAAGAAACTTGGTTTTTCTTCTCTTTAAGTACGGCTTTATGAAGAATAAGAGGAAATAATTGCTTTTGGTTTTCTCTCCCCACTAAGCTATATACATATATAAATTAGACTTAATTTAACTAAATAAAAATTTAATCAATGCCTATTATTAATTTAAAAGATAATTAATTCTAATGGATGGTGGTAATCATAGTCATCCACTAACCTTGTAATAATTATGGGTTAATTGATTTTTGATCCTTAGCTTAATCGCATATTAAGGACTTGCTCAAAGCTTAATCAAATCTCTTCATTTTACTCATCTTGTAATTTAGTCCCTCTACTATTTATTTTAGCTTAATTAATTTAATTACTAGTCAATTTTATTTCTTGATCTCGTATTCAACTCATAACTTTCTCGTTTCAACTTTTCAGATAGTTCAACTTAACAAATTCAATCCCAAAAGTGACTTTTCCTACACTGACAGAAATCAAGTCGTTACAATTCTTCCCTCCTTTAAAAAAATTCATCCTCGAAACTTACTTGAAATTAGATAGGGTTTTTGCGATTCATAGTCTTCTTCAACTTATCTTTTAACTATTTCACTTCTCAAACTTAGATCCCTAACATCTTTCTCTATTAGAATAGGCTTAGCTGCATCTCAGTTGTTTCTCCTTGAATAGCATGCAAATCTCATATAATTAGTAATGCCTATTAATTGATCAATTAATATCTTACAACTCGAGTTAATACATAGATTCTTGGCTTCTATTTCCTCACAATGTTTGCATAATGTTATTTGTAGACTTATATAATGGTTGACATCAAATATAATTTCTACTATTAGTGAATACTTCCTTATCCAAATATTTCTATAATACTATGTAATAACTCAATCTTAAATCTTAAATCTTTCCTTGGTTTAACGTGTCTAACACCATTTACATTCCTAATCTTTTTCGAATCCCTAAAGATACAATGACACCTATACAGTTTTATTCGTTTCCTTGATTTTTCTTTCTCTTCCATTAAAAGATTAAATCACTTATCCTATTTTCATAGTTTGACTAAACATGACCAATTTTACTCACTTTCATAGCTTAAATTCATTCTGTTCATTATTTGCATGAGATTGTTTTCTCACGCCTTTAACACCAACTACTTTATTCATTTGTCCTTCAATGATGACTACCATCATACTCGCTAAGCTAACTATAATACTTCATGCAAACATACACCACTTCAAATATTTCACATTGTTAGTCGTATGGTCAAACACGACTTGAACAGCTTGACACTCTAGCTTACAAGTTAAGGGATACTTCCTTCACCTTAGGTTCTTGTGCCACACACCTAAAGGTCTCTACCTCTCCACCTACTTCAATCGGCATTTCTTATTTACCCACATTTATAGTAGCCTTGCAGGTAGCTAGGAATGGTCTACCTAATAGACTTTGTATCTCTAAATCTTCCTCAAAGTCAAGAACTATGAAGTCAACTAGTAAGATGAATTGTTGAACTCTCACTAAAACACCTTCCAAAACTACCTTTGGGTTAACTAAGGACCTATCGGCTAATTGTTAGGTCACCGAAGTTTCTCTAAGGTCACCTAGACCTAACCTACAGTTGATGAACAAGGGCACTAAGTTTATACTCGTTCCAAGATCACAAAGTGCTTTGCTAAAATTTACACCTCCAATCTATAAGGGAATAGTGAAACTACCGGGATCCTTGAGTTTTTATGGGACTCTTCTAGACACAACAGTACTACACTCGACATTGAGAGAGAATCACTCTTCTGTCTTAATCTTCTTTCTCCTAGACATCACTTCTCTAAGGAACTTTGCATATTTCAACACTTTTTCTAGGACCTCAAGCAATGGGAAGTTGACATTCCAGGTCTTAAACATCTTGAGGAAGTCTAGAAACTCCTCATTGTCTCACTTTTTCTTCTCTTCTAGTCTACTCGGAAGGGTATAGGCGTCGATTTGGTTGTGGCATTGGAACGATTTTATCCTTTGGTTCAATTCGTGTGGGCTCACTCTCGAGTCCTTCCTTCTCTCCCATTCCATCTCCAACACTAGGAGTGCAGGTGCTCTAATCCTTCTTCCCACTAATTGGTCGGATAAGTTTCTTAACCATAGCCTCGGATCTAAGAGTAATTGCCTTGGCATGTTCTTTTCCTACCCTCTTCGGATTTGGCTTGGTTTTACTAGGTATGCTAGAGGTTAATTTGTTTTGCAACAATTACAAAACTTGGTCTAATTGACCACGGATTTGATGCATATCGACTTACGCCACATGCAAACCTTCTTTTACCTCGCTTAACCTAATCGACAATAGAGGGTCACTACTATAGGCTAGTTTTATTTCTTGCTCTTGAGGTGCCCTAAATGGTAATGGAGATTGATAAGGTGCATTGGGTTTAGGAGGTTTAAGGTTTGAACCTTCTTGGTGCCCTTCCCACCTAAGGTTCGGATGGTCACACCACCCTGAGTGATGGGTGTTGGAGTATAGATTATATCCTCTATTCCCTACATAGTTAACCTCCATTTGGTTACTTTCATTAGCATTGCCCCACATAGCACCTTCACTATTATATCATGCATTAGAATGGGTTAGAAAGGATTGATTTTGAACTTGCACCTTGGTCGAACTCATCTCTAATTGATTGAGCCTTTTGAAGATTTATTGATACTTGTCCTCGCTACCGATTGCATTCACAGTCGATTGTTTGGCTCTATAAGAATTCATTGCCATATCCTCGATGAGTTGGCAAGCCTCGACATATGTCTTTGCCATAAATGCCCCACGGATGCTCTGTTAGGAATTGGGTGTGTAACGGTTTAGACCCTAGTCGAACAGTGGTTTCAAGACCACAAATCCGAGTCATTAAAATATTTTAATATTATTTTATGTGCCCTTGATATGTGATTTAGCATGTGTCAAAGTTCTGTAAGTTAATTTGTCCGTCTGTGTGCTTAATTTGATAAAAGAATTAAATTGCATTGAATGCAAAATTTGCATGCTTTATGAAAAGATACCTATTTGAGAATGGCTCTTAAAAAAGGAGGCCTTATGAGGCAATTATGCCAATATTTAGATAGTGGAAGGATAAAGGACATTAATGCCCTCAATATATGTTTTTCTATTTATTAATTGAAGGGATATTTTAGTAAATGGTATAATAACGTGATTATAATAAAACAAAGCTCAAAATAAGTCTTTAATTTAGTGTTCATCCACTGAAAGTTTAAAAGAAAAAGAAGGGTTTAGTTCTTTTGATATTCGGCCATTACAAGCTTTGATCCAAGGTATGTTTTTAATCGATTTTTGATAATTTCTATGTTTTTGCAATCGTTGCTTCATCTACTTCAAAACCCATGTCTTAATTTTGAGTATTGATGATGTTTATGAGATGAGCCTTTGATGAACTCATGTGATTTGTAATGCTTTATAGTGAAACATGAAAGATAAATATATAATTATCATAGTTTGTCTTTGGAGTTTTGTTGAATTTGAGTATATTGGACTCAATTAAGAAAAATGATTATTTGAGGGATTAAATTGTGAATTTGATGAAATTTTTAGACTTGCATGAGATACATAGGTATTCAGCTAAGCATGGGTATATAGTGATTTTGAATATTTGATGTTTTGTGAATTAGGGACTAAATTGTCCAAATGTGTAAATGTGAGGGCTAATTTGCTAATTGCCCTACATGTATGTTTTTGGATTTAATTGAATAAGTTGATGAATGAATGGATTAAATTTGAATATGTATAGATCAAGAACTGAAGAAAACGGACTTAGATCGCGGGAAAGCAAAGGTAGTAGAATAACCGAGTCTGAACGAATATCCGAATCCGAGGTAAGTCAATATACAAATAAATGTATTTATATTGAATTGAGTATGTTCTTATGACTATTGACAATGATGAATGTATATGAGATGATGTATACATGAATTCTGAGATAAAATCGACATAGTGACAATGTCCAAGAAGTCCCGTTTGAACCTAAGAATAGATAGGGTAGTCTATGTCATGACATAGGTGTCTGTTATGTGATATCATGTAAGACCACGTCTGGGACGTTGGCATTGATATGAGATTTACATGTAGGACCACGTTTGGGACGTTGGCATCGATGTGAGATTTACGTGTAAGACCATGTCTGGGACATTGGCATCGTATTGATTCGTGTAAAACCTTATCTGGGATAGTGGATATCTGATTACATGTAAGACCACTTTTGGGACATTGGCATTGTACGACTATTCCGAGCACTCTGAGTATCCTATTAGATTTCGAACAGTTCAACGGGTAAATCCGAGATACGAATGATTATGTGATTGGTATTTTTGTTTCAGGTACGCTTGTTATGTACACTAAATATGTATGAAAGGTAAGTATCTACATGAACTTACTAAGCTGGATATAAGAAATGAAATGATAGAATGATATGTGAAAAGATGCTTAAAAGAGTTATGTGTATATGTAACATCTGAGTTGAAGAATGTGGTAAGAAATGGATTAGAAAATGAGCCAAGGAATATATGTGATGAAGTTGATTTGAGAATCATTAATGTTATTGTATTAATATGGTTAAGTGCTTTTTATGCTAAGTTTATTTGTATATGGCTTACTAAGCTTTTGAAAGCTTACTCTGTGTGTGTTTGCTCTGTTTTATAGATCGTTAAAGCTACTGAAGGCTCGGGAACTATCGAGGATCGTCATCACACTACTCAAACTTATTTTGGTACTTTGAAGATTTGTATATAGCTAAATATGACATGTATAGGCTAGTTATTTGGTATAATTTGATGTATGAACTTAGCCATGTGATGTGGCTAGTTATGTGTTGGTATTATGCATTTGTGAATATGGTATATGATGTTGGTTTTGGCATGACCTCATGACCATGAATTGGACAAGTTTATGGTAAGCATATGAATGTATTATGAGAATGTATGTTTGAGAAAATAAATGGTTATATGAGAAGTAAATGTGGATGAATCATGTTTGAATGTATATGTGTTTTTAGTTGGGCAAAGTAGTATGATTGGAAATGAGTTTGAATATGAAGATATGTTAATTGTTTAACATGTTTTTGGATGTCAAGTGTGTATGAAATGAATTGGTAATTTTCTTATAGGGATTGACCCTTGTGTGGGTTACATTTGGACCTTGCAAGTGGTTTGTTTTGCCTACACGGCCGTTGCACAAGGGTGTGCCTAGTGGCCATGGGCATAAGTCAGTAGTCAGCCTAGGTATACATGGCCATGGCATACGGGCGTGCCTGGTAATCGTGTGGTTAAGTCAGTAGCTAGCCTAATGTTACACGGCCATGGCACATGGACGTGCCTGGTGGCCATGTGGATAAGTCAGAATACAAACTCTTTTTTGGCACGATCTAGACACATGTGTGTGTCTAGTAGTCGTAGGAGGCACGCTGCTTGCCCACACGGGCGTATGACCTCTATAACTTTGAAAAGTTTTTAAATTTTCGAGAAATCTTATATGCATTCGGTTTAGTCGTAACCCTATTTTAAAGAATGATTAAGGTATTGCTGACCTATAAAAGGGACACTTTGATTGTGATTGATGAACTGTAATATGAAATGTCTATAAAAGTTTTCAATCTGTCCGGTAACACTTTTAACCCTAATTCAGTGACGAATATGGGTTAGGGGTGTTACATTTGGCTGGTATCAGAGCCAGTTTTAGTCGATTCTCAGACTAATGTAGCGTGTCAGAGTTAGCTATACATGCCATATATCTGAAATGTGATAGTGTGATGAATCCTGATGTGTAAAATGTGATTTTTGTATAGTAATGGATCCCAAAAAAGTCGTAAATCGACGATGTAAAAGTAATGCTACCGCTCTCGCTCAAGGGACGGCGCCTCCGATTCGAGACCATTCACGAAGCATCAAGGGGAGAAGCTAAACAAGCTTTCTTCCAGATGATGAATTAATGGTTCACTCAGTTTATGAGAAATAATCTAGCTGTTTCACAACCTTCGCCCCCGATTAATCCCCCTCAGACATCTGCTATGCCTTCAACTATGAATCTGAATCTGATGAAGAAGCCTCCGGTTGACAAAATCCGTAAGTATGGGGCTAAAGAGTTTAGTGCCACCAAGATGATGATCTTTGAAAAAGTCGAGTTCTGGTTAGAAAACACTATCCGGGTATTTGATGAGATGTCCTTGACTCTGGAAGAAAGTATTAAATGTGTTGTATCATTACTACGAGACGTGGCTTATCAGTGGTGGAAGACTTTAATTTCTGTGGTTCCAAAGGAACGAGTCACTTGGGATTTCTTCTAGTCTGAGTTCCGAAAGAAACATACCAGTGAGAGATTCATTGATCAGAAATGAAAAGAATTTTTAGAATTGAAACAAGGCCATATGTCTGTTATTGGATATAAACGAGAGTTCGTGAGGCTGAGTCAGTATGCTCATGAATGTGTATCCACCAAGGCAATAATGTGCAAAAGATTCGAAGACGGCCTTAACGAAGACATTTGCTTGCTAGTCAAGATTTTAGAGATAAAAGAGTTTGTTGTACTTGTTGACCGAGCGTCCAAAGCTAAGACACTCTGGAAAGATAAAAGAAAAGCTGAGTTTAAAGCTAGAGAAGTGAGAAAAAGATTTTCGAGTAAATCATTTCAGTCTGCTTCAAAGAAATTCTGAGATGAACAAAGTCGTTCGAGAGTTAATGTGGGACAATCTAGCAAAGATCGAGCTAGATCACAGTTGAGCTCCAAAGCTCCAGCAACTTCAATAGTAAGTTTTGGAAATGTCTGATCTGAAAGACCTGAATGTAAGCATTGTGGAAAAAAGGCATCCGAGAAGTTGTAGATTAAATGATCGAGCTTGCTTCAGATATAGATCATTAAATCATTTTATCCGTGACTGCCCAGAGTCTGTTGAGCCAGAGATTGTTCAGAATTTGAGATCCGATAATGCTCCAGTGAGAAGTAGACCTTCACAAAATATAAGAAATATCAGTGGTAGTCAGAGAACTCCGAGATACTATTGTGAGATCCGAAGCTAGAGCGCCTACCAGAGCGTATGCTTTCTGAGCTCGTGAGGAAGCTTCATCTCCAGATGTTATAACCGGCACATTTACACTTTATGGTACTTCTGTGATTGCATTGATAGACCCTGGTTCTACTCATTCGTATATATGCATGAACTTAGTATCCAGTAAGACTTTGCCTGTAGAGTCTACTGAGTTTGTTATAAAAGTATCGAACCCCTTAGGTAAAAATGTCCTGGTTGACAAAGTATGCAAGAACTGTATGTTAATGTTTCGAGATATCTGTTTTCCTGCTGATTTGATGCTATTACCATTTGATGAGTTTGATATCATTTTGGGTATCGACTGGTTGACATTGCATGATGCTATTGTGAACTGTAAAAGAAAGACTATTGATTTGAGATGTCTGGATGATAAAGTGGTTTGGGTTGAGTCTAATAATTTGAACGGATTTCTTATTGTTATAAATGTATTGAAAGCTCAGAGTTATGTGAAAAAAGGGATATGAGGCATACTTTGCTTATGTGATTGATTCGGAAGTATCTAGAAAAAAAGTTGAACCTGTGCCAATTGTTTGTGAGTTTTTTTATGTGTTTCTTGAAAAATTGTCGGGATTGCCTCCGATATGTGAAGTTAAATTTGGTATAGATCTGTTGCCTGGTACAACTCCTATTTCGATAGCTCCGTATAGAATGGTACCAACCGAATTGAAAGAGTTAAAATCATAGTTGCAAGAGTTAACTGACAGAGGGTTTGCCAAACTGAGTTTCTCACCTTGGGGTGCTCCCGTTCTGTTTATGAAAAAGAAAGATAGCATGATGAGAATGTGCATTAACTATCTTCAGTTGAACAAAGTGACCATAAAGAATAAATATCCGTTGCCTAGGATTGACGATTTCTTTGATCAGCTAAAAGGAACCACTGTGTTTTCAAAGATAGATCTAAGATCGGGTTACTACCATTTGAAGGTGAAAGATTCAGACATTCCGAAAACTACTTTCAGAACGAGGTATAGGCATTATGAGTTTTTAGTTATGCCTTTCGGACTAACAAATGCTCCTGCTATTTTTATGGATCTGGTGAACAGAATTTTTAGACCGTACCTAGATCAATTTGTTGTTGTATTCATTGATGACATTTTGATTTATTCACGGGATGAAATTGAACATGTTGAACATTTAAAAATTGCGTTGCAAACTTTGTGAGAAAAGCAGTTGTATACGAAATTTAGCAAATGCGAATCCTGGTTGTGTGAACTTAGTTTTCTGGGATATATTGTATTAGCATCAGGAATACGAGTTGATCCGAGCAAGATTTCTGCAATTTTAGATTGGAAACCTCCGAAAAATATATCTGAAGTCTACAGTTTTCCGGGACTTGCTTGTTATTATCGTCAGTTTGTAAAAGGATTTTCGATGATAGCAACTCCGTTGATTATATTACTTCAGAAATATGTAAGGTTTGAATGGTCAGATAAATGTCAGAAAAGTTTTGATAAGTTAAAAGCCCTTTTAACTGAAGCTCCTATTTTAGTACAACCAGAATCGAGTAAAGAGTTTATGATTTGTAGTGATGCTTCATTAAATGGTCTTGGATGTGTTCTGATGCATGAAGGCAAAGTAATAGCTTATGCCTCGAGACAATTGAAGCCGCATGAAAAGAACTATCCGACACATGACCTTGAGCTAGCTGCGATTGTATTTGCATTAAAGATTTGGCGACATTATTTATTCGTTGAGAAATGTCATGTGTTTTCTAAACATAAAAGTCGGAAATATCTGATGACCCAAAAAGATTTGAATCTACGACAGAGAAGATGGTTAGAGCTATTGAAAGTTTATGAACTTGTAATTGATTATCATCCGGATAAAGCAAATGTCGTTGCTGATGCATTAAGTCAGAAATCACTGTTTGCACTACGTGCTTTGAATGCTCAATTATATCTATCTGATGATAGTTCAGTGATAGCTAAACTAAAAGAGAAACCGTTGTTTTTACAGCAGATATATGATGCTCAAAAAGTTGATAATGAAATAATAGTGAACCGAGCTCAGTGTTATCCGAATTCTGATTCTGAATTTTGAGTGGATGATAACGATTGTTTGAGATTCTGAGATCGAATTTCTGTTCCAAGAAATCCAGAATTGATTCAGTTGATTTTGAATTAAGCACATAATAGTCGTCTATCTGTTCATCCGAGAAGTAAAAAAATGTACCATGATTTGAAACAACACTATTAGTGGACTTGTATGAAGCGAGACATTTCTGATTTTGTTTCGAAATGTTTATTCTGTCAACAAGTTAAAACTGAACATCAGGTTCCATCTGGGTTGCTACAACCGATTTTGATTCCTGAGTGGAAATAGGATAGAGTGACAATGGATTTTGTTTCGGGATTGCCTCTGACTCTGAGAAAGAAAGATGCAATTTGGGTTGTAGTTGATCGATTGATGAAATTCGTTGATTTTATTCCGGTGAGATTTGATTATTCACTTGACAATTTAGCTGAGCTTTACATTTCTGATATTGTAAGATTACACGGAGTGCCATTACCCATTGTGTCAGATAGAGATCCGAGGTTTACTTCACGATTTTGGAAGAAACTACAAGAAGCTTTAGGCACGAAATTGCATTTCAGTACAGCTTTTCATCCGTAAATAGATGGTCAGTCTGAACGGATTATTCAGATTCTCGTGGACATGTTGAGATGTTGCATCCTTGAGTTTAATGGTTCGTGGGAACAATATTTGCCATTGATTGAATTTGCGTATAACAACAGTTTTCAGTCAAGCATTAAAATGGCACTATATGAAGCTCTGTACGGACGCAAATGTCGAATACCTCTGTATTGGATCGAGCTCAATGAAAATAAGCTACACGAGATCGATTTGATAAAAGATATAGAACAAAAATTAAAAGTGATCCGTGACAGTCTAAAAACAGCATCTGATCGTCAGAAATCTTATGCAGACTTGAAACGAAAAGAGATTGAATTTTGAGATCGGTGACAAAGTGTTTTTGAAAGTGTCTCCGTGGAAGAAAGTACTCCGATTTGGACATAAAGGCAAATTGAGTCCGAGATTCATCGAACTGTATGAAATTATCTAGCGCTTTGGACCTGTTATGTACAAATTATTGTTCCCATCTGAGCTTGAAAGGATATACAATGCATTCCATGTTTCGATGCTCCGTAGATATCGATCCGATTCGTCACATGTAATTACTCCGTCTGAGACTGAAATTCTATTTGATACGACATACAAGGAAGCACCGATCTGTATTCTAGCTAGTGAAGTGAAAGAATCGAGAAATAAGACAATTCTGTTAGTAAAAGTGTTATGGCATCGACACGAAATAGAAGAGGCTACGTGGGAGCCTGAAGATTCAATGAGACAATAATATCCAAATATGTTTAACGGTAAGATTTTCGAGGACGAAAATCCTTAAGGGGGAGAAATGTAATAGTCAATTTAGACCCTAGTCGGAACAATGGTTTCGGGACCACAAATCCGAGTTAGTAAAATATTTTAATATTATTTTCTGTGCCCTTGATATGTGATTTAGCATGTGTCAAAGTTCTGTAAGTTAATTTGTCCATCTGTGTGCTTAATTTGATAAAAGGATTAAATTGCATTGAATGCAAAATTTGCATGCTTTATGGAAAGATACCTATTTGAGAATGGCTCTTAAAAAAGGAGGCCTTATGAGGCAATTATGCCAATATTTAGATAGTGGAAGGATAAAGGACATTAATTCCCTTAATGTATGTTTTTTTTATTTATTAATTGAAGGGATATTTTAGTAAATGGTATAATAATGTGATTATAATAAAACAAAGCTCAAAATAAGTCTTTAATTTAGTGTTCATCCACCGAAAATTTGAAAGAAAAAGAAGGGTTTAGTTCTTTTGATATGCGGCCATTACAAGCTTTGATTCAAGGTATGTTGTTAATCGATTTTCGATAATTTCTATGTTTTGCAATCGTTGCTTCGTCTACTTCAAAACCCATGTCTTAATTTTGAGTATTGATGATGTTTATGAGATGAGCCTTTGATGAACTCATGTGATTTGTAATGCTTTATAGTGAAATATGAAAGATAAGTATATAATTATCATAGTTTGTCTTTGGAGTTTTGTTGAATTTGAGTATATTGGACTCAATTGAGAAAAATGATTATTTGAGGGATTAAATTGTGAATTTGATGAAATGTTTGGACTTGTATGAGATACATGGGTATTCGACTAAGCATGGGTATATAGTGATTTTGAATATTTGATGTTTTGTGAATTAGGGACTAAATTGTCCAAATGTGTAAATGTGAGGGCTAATTTGCACATTGCCCTAAATGTATGTTTTTGGATTGAATTGAATAAGTTGATGAATGAGTGGATTAAATTTGAATATGTATAGATCAATAACTGAAGAAAACAGACTTAGATCGCGGGAAAGCCAAGGTAATAGAATAACCAAGTCTAAACGAATATCCGAATCCGAGGTAAGTCAATATACAAATAAATGTATTTGTATTGAATTAAGTATGATCTTATGACTGTTGATAATGATGAATGTATATGAGATGATGTATACATGAATTCCTTGATAAAATCGACATAGTGACAATGTCCGAGAAGTCTGGTTTGAACCTAAGAATAGGTAGGGTAGTCTATGTCATGACATAGGTGTCTGTTACGTGATATCATGTAAGACCATGTCTGGGACGTTGGCATTGATATGAGATTTACATGTAAGGCCGCGTTTGGGACGTTGGCATCGATATGAGATTTACGTGTAAGACCATGTCTAGGACATTGGCATCGTATTGATTTGTGTAAAACCTTATCTAGGACAGTGGATA
This sequence comes from Gossypium rotundifolium, assembly GCA_025506655.1. NCBI lineage: Eukaryota > Viridiplantae > Streptophyta > Magnoliopsida > Malvales > Malvaceae > Gossypium > Gossypium rotundifolium. The sequence continues at coordinate 139,305,431 of CP106731.1, forward strand.
TCTGATTACATGTAAGACCACTTTTGGGACATTGGCATTGTACGACTATTTTGATCACTCTGAGTATCCTATTAGATTTCGAACGGTTCAACGGGAAAATCTGAGATACGAACGATTATGTGATTGGTATTTCTATTTCAAGTACGCTTGTTATGTACGCTAAGTGTGTATGAGAGGTAAGTATCTACATGAACTTACTAAGCTAAATATAAGAACTAAAATGATAGAATGATATGTGAAAAGATGCTTAAAAGAGCTATGTGTATATGTAACATCTGAGTTGAAGAATGTGGTAAGAAACAGATTAGAAAATGAGCCAAGGAATATATGTGATGAAGTTGCTTTGAGAATCATTAATGTTATTGTATTAATATGGTTAAGTGCTTTTTATGCTGAGTTTATTTGTATATGGCTTACTAAGCTTTTGAAAGCTTACTCTGTGTGTGTGTTTGCTCTGTTTTATAGATCGTCAAAGCTACTAAAGGCTTGAGAACTGTTGAGGATCGTCATCACACTACTCAAACTTATTTTGGTACTTTGAAGATTTGTATATAGCTAAATATGCATGTATAGGCTAGTTATTTGGTATAATTTGATATATGAACTTAGCCATGTGCTATGGCTAGTTATATGTTGGTATTATGCATTTGTGAATATGGTATATGATGTTGGTTTTGGCATGATCTCATGACCATGAAATGGACAAGTTTATGGTAAGCATATGAATGTATTATGAGAATGTATGTTTGAGAAAATAAATGGTTATATGAGAAGTAAATGTGGATGAATCATGTTTGAATGTATATGTGTTTTTAGTTGGGAAAAGTAGTATGATTGGAAATGAGTTTGAATATGAAGATATGTTGATTGTTTGACATGTTTTTGGATGTCAAGTGTGTGAAATGAATTGGTAATTTTCTTGTAGGGATTGACCCTTGTGTGGGTGGCTGTTTTGCCTATACGGCCGTGGCACAAGGGCGTGCCTAGTGGCCGTGGGTATAAGTCAGTAGTCAGCCTAGGTATACACGGCCATGGCATACGGGCGTGCCTGGTAACCGTGTGGTTAAGTCAGTAGCTAGCTAATGTTACACGGCCATGGCACACGGGCGTGGCTGGTGGCCGTGTGGATAAGTCAGTATACAAACTCTATTTTGGCATGGTCTAAACACATGGGTGTGTCTAGTAGTCGTGGGAGGCACACGGCTTGCCCACATGGGCGTGTGACCTCTATAACTTAGAAAAGTTTTTAAATTTTTAAAAAATCTTATATGCGTTTGGTTTAGTCCCAACCCTATTCTAAAGCATGATTAAGGTCTTGTTGACCTATAAAAGGGACACTTTGATTGTGATTGATGAACTGTAATATGAAATATCTGTAAAAGTTTTCTATCTATTAGGTAATGCCTTTAACCCTAATTCGGTGATGGATACGGGTTAGGGGTGTTACAGGGTGTAAATTTTCATCCAACCCATTATAAAAAACTTGAAGCTGCAACTAATCTTTTAATCCATGGTATAGGCACTTACGAAGCATGAGTTTAAAGCGGATTTTCGATGGGCTGGTCTTTTTGTGGAGGTTGGTTATCCCTTGAAGGTTGTACCCTCCTTGAGCGTATGATGATACGTTTCAGTTTCTGCTCAAATGGTAAGACAACGATACTGGTCCAAGTCATACAATAACTCTTACGAGCACAAAAGAGTGAAACAAATTAACTAAAAATTGCAAACGAAATGAAAACAAATAAAAACAAAATCGTATCTATAACTTCAACTTTTGTCGATTATCTCCCTAAGTACACGCAATAGAGATAAAAATAGTTCAATCAAATGTTGATTCCCTAACAACAGTGCTAACAACTTGACTGCCTCTCTCAATTGACGAGAAAGAGATGTGAGATCAACACTTGGGAAATAAAATAAGATATAATTATTGCGGCTTTACTGTAAGTGTGACAGGTAAGTTGTAATATTCGTAGTGTTACAATAGAACACTAGAGTGTTCCAAGGATCGAACCCATAAGAATCATGGATTGAACAATTTCTAAATAATGTGTGTGTAAAATAAAGAGTCTAACCAACTAATTGCAAAAGCTATATTATGGCAAATCATAAAATTGAGAGAAATGAATCTACTTTACTATTTAGCTAACAAGGACTAAATTGTAAAACATGCAAATTTACAAAATTAACAATTAAAGAACAAAAGGTGGTTGGTTGGCATTGATGTAGTTCAGTAATCCTTGAATTAGGGATCCAAATCGCTTAAACTTCCAAAATGGCTCCATTTAACCTATTGGTCTCCACTTTACCAAGTTAGATAAATTAATCCAGATTATCTCTCGATCTCACCTCTTAACCGGGAACTAATGAATAGGTGCCAAACAAGATCTCCTCTCGATCTCACTTGCCTAAATGTTCCCTAGGGTCGCCAATCCTAAGTTTTTAAGCTTATTCAAATTAGTACAATTTATTACAATTTGGTCCTTCATCCAAAAATCAGCTCATCACATTTCAATCAACCAACCCCTTTAAAAGTTTAGCTACTCATGTTGAAAATAAATCTAATAACCATGAAAATAAAAAGCAAAGAAGCCATTAAAGTAAAGCCTGAGAAAATATAAAAGTTAAGATTTTTTATGTAAGAAAATCTAAAAGACATGTAAAAAAAAAGCATTCAACAAGAAAATCTGAAGCAATAAACATTAAAGGAATAAACTTTAACAGGTACAAAATGAAAGGGATTGACATACATCTAAACCTAAAAATGTTTTACAACCAATGTATAGGGGCTGAAAGTGCAAATAAACTTAAGCTACAGTGATAACTAACTTATCTAACACTAAGAACAACTAAAACAAGAAAAAAAGTTGTTGGAAATTTTAAAATCTACAACTAAGTAAATGAAAATAAAAAGTCTTAAAAGAAGAGAAAGAAACTAAGAGAAACTAAAAAAAACCTAAGCTAAAACTACTCTAATGTGGTTTTTTTTCTCTCAGCCAAATTTTGACTGATATAGTAGCTATACTGACCCAATTTGTCTATCTGATGGTCACTAAACTAATTATAAATACGACAAAGGCAAACGCACCTATCGAACAATAGTATAGCTATGGTGAGTAGACAATATCGTATCCACGAGGACTAAAAGTATTAGTAATTATCATTTTTCTATTATTTAGCCGACAAATTGGAGTATTGTGTTTTAATCTAAAATATACTAAGCTAATTTAACTAAGAACGCAATAGAGAATGAATCAAGAAAATAATCGAATATTAACCAATGAGATAGACAATACCCAGGAAAGAATCCACCTAGACTCTACCTATTATTATGAATCTGAATTAACCAATTTATTCACTTGTGTCTTGATCCGTAGAAATCCCTAAATTATGTTAATATCTCTTTCTAGAGTAAGAAAAACTTACTCTAGGTAGATTAATTGAAATCTCTTTCTAATTAAAACCCCTACTGTCGCATAAACTTTGTAACACCCCAAACCCGGCAGAGACGTTATGGCCGAATCTAGGAATGTCACATCAAAGGCATAATTCAAAACAATTTTGCTAAATTAAAGTTAAAGGCCTAAAAGCCTAAAATCCTTGATTCTTGTTAAGTAATGATAAAAGCCTATTTTATTATTTTAAGTATTCCAAAAACCAAGTTAAAACATAAAAAATTACTCAGGTTTAATAATTAAGCAAACAGTTGAAACAATGAAACTCAAAACCCAAAGTCAAAACGGAGTACAAGGCCTTATTACGTCCAATAAAAATAAAGTAATTAAAATCATGTCTTTTGAAGCAAATAATTAAAACTTCTAAATATCTTATAGTGTGGCCATCTCCGAGTCCTCTCCCACATCGAGCCGTTTACTGAGGATCACCTGAAACATTTAATAAAAAGGGTGTGAGTTTCGAAACTCAATGTGTACGACCCTTGGCAATCAAATCAAAATGCAAATATTACATTGGGCCTAAGCTCTATCAAAATCGATGGTCTTGGGCCTTAGCCCACAATGACCTCATATCATATCATATCATATCACATGAAAACAAGGTTATGCAAAACCCTCCCCAAAAGTCCATCCGCTACACACCATTTCCCTTCCAACCCTACACACCTGTGAGGATTTCTAAATCGACCCACCCATCTACTACACTCCAAAAGTAGCACCATCAGCGGCACTACTTAACGTTGCAGTAAAGCTGCTATTTATATAATGAGCTTAAAGTCATCGGTGGATCCACGATCGTTAAGTGACTATGCGATCCTCAAATTCTTCCTCCGTACCATAATTCCCACCCATATGCATCCTAAACAGAATATCATATGAATGCAGCATGCACATGAGTAACATCCATAAAATTCATATTCATCACATGGGGTATTTTAGCCATTTCACAATCAAGGGTACTTTCGTAATTCTACTCTACAGGGTTATTGTCGTAATTCTACCTTATAGGGGTATTTTCGTAATTCTACCCGATAGGGTATTATCGTAATTCTATCTTATAGGGGTATTTTCATAATTATACCTTATAGGGGTATTTTGGTAATTTTGCAAAATAGGGGTACTTCAAAATTTTGTAAATCAGGGACATTTTGGTAATTTTGCAAATCAGGGATATTCTGATAATTTTACAAATCAAGGGTGTTTTGGTCCCTCTCGGGTTTTAGTTATGAACTTTGACCCATTAACAAGTCCTTACGGCTATAATGAACAAACAGTATGCATCAAGTAGGATTCCAAAGAAGAGGAGGTAGGCCACTAGGACCGCTTAAGTACCAAGCTCTCCCTAGATCCAATCCTAGACATATGCATATGTCCGTTGCCATACTCTAACCCAACGACTTGTTCACGGACATGTTTAATTATTAGATTAAGTCTTATGCGGTTTAAGAGTTGTTCAGAACTAGGCCTAAAGTCCATTAAACCCTAGCATACATGTCTACACTCCCATAAAGCCCATCAAGCCCATTTCACGTTCATAAAACCCCTTATGCCCAAATCACATTCTTATGACCCATTAGGCCCTGATCTCATTCATATGACCCATTAGGCCCAAAATAATTCCAGATCATGTAACATGCATGTCTAGCTCAATTCATGTAACTAAATCAATCAATTTCATCAAACTTAGCCTCAGGGCCCACCGGGCCCATTTAGCCACTTTCGCCTTTCGACATTGTCGATGTCATGTGTGTAGTGTTTGTACACACCTGGTTACTAGGAAGTGCTATACTATCCTTAGCCTTGAACCTACAACCAACCAACCTTCAATCAATCACTAAATCAAAACATTTACCAAAAGCCAAAACTTTACCGTAACCTTACCGTGTGCCACCGGGTTCTAATAGCCCTTCCTTAGCTACTAATCACAAGTATCCCCTAGATTTGCACTCACACATACACCATTACAATTCAAGTGACTCATAATCTACACAAGTCACCCCTATAAATCATACACATTCGGCCATTCACTTAAACCATAATTGAGTTGATTACACTTACACTTGCTAACGATTCTACCACGCTTGCGATCTTTGAACCTTATCCTTGTTATCACAGAGTTAACGACAGGACAGTTAGATAGCCTTTCGGCTTTTAGCAAAACGCACAAGAGAGGTTAACTGAATACTTACCAAATCCACTTTCGATCCTACGGCCTAAATTCAACTTTTAACCTTGACTGATAGTAGATAATAATCGATTTGTGATAGAGAAAAACAAGGAATCGACACCAAAAAGGGATTTTGGCAAGAAAAGATTATGGTAATTTCGGCAATGAATATTTCGGTTATAAGTGAAAAATGAAATTTTGGCAAAGGAATTATGGTTTCTTTTTCGGTAAATGGAAGAATTTGGCTGAGGGGGAGAAAAAGAAAGTAATGGAACCTTTCCAAAAGAATTTGGCACCCCATTTTATAGCCAAAAGCCGAAACTCCCTTCCCTCTAGAGTCCCATTCGGCACCAACATATCCACACCTCAATCCCCTATCTTTTCTCTCTTATCTTTACCTTAATTTTCTCTCCTGAACACTCCCTTCCAGAGTCCACTCCAACGCCACTACTAACCATCTAGAAGGCAAAAATAAAACCTCCAATTTACCACTTTCAAGCGTCGAACCTTGGACCTCTTCACCTGCTAATGATGCCACCTCCCTGCTCCCTAAGTGGCGTCACTTTGCCACTACACCAGAAGCTTCTCTTGTGTCATTTTCCTTCTGCATTTATTTAAAAGGCCTACTAACTGAAGCCACTGTTCCCTAGGGCTAAAACCAATTTTTTTCCTATACCCTTACTTGATCCCAGGACATCTCCAAATACCTTGACCATTAAAGCAAACATGCAATTTGTCATTTTCTTGCTCACTTAAAAATTTTAGAAGACCCAAAGCCCAATAGGCCCAATACTTCTAGGCCCAAATTTGGGGCATTATAAATTCGATCATGGATTCCCCTATTAGATTTGACTCTAATCCGGTAGATTTATGTTGTCTTATTTCTAGGATTGCATGCAACTCCACTCAATTATGCTAGATCTACTCTTAAACAGTGATTTTTCCTCCACTGAAATAAGTACATTAAAAATGAATTAATATCCCAGAAATATTAAAACAAGAAATAAGCATACATAATTGATAACAAGAATCAAGTATCTATCGTAAAATTAAAAATTAAATAAAAGGATTCATCATAGGTTTCATCCTCCCTAGGTATCTAGGGAATTAGTTCATAATCCTGAATGAAAACATCTCAAAGTCAAAATAACCACAAGACATAAAGAAACTCAATAAAACTTAGAAAGAAATTAAAAGGAGATCTTTTATCTTGATGGAGATCCGCTTATGAGTTTATTCCGATGGTGTTCTTTGAGTGTTTTCTTCGATCTTCTCTGATTGTCCCCTTATATATTCTTTAATGGGTATTTATAGACTTTAGAATGCTCAGAAAGCCTAAAAATGGGGTTTTTTCGCGTATTTGGGAAGCAAGGTGCGAAATCGACACGAGCTGTCACATGGACGTGTGTCTAGCCCGTGTGAAAATGCCCATGCCGTGTGGATCCTGAAAACAACTCTATTTGTCTGATTTTGGCTCATTTTTCGCTCATTTCACTCCCAAATGTTCTCATAAATATAGAAATATGAATTTAAAGGATTAGAAGCATCAAATTCACTAATTTGCATAATTAATCATCCAAAAATGCATTAAGAATTGGATTAAAATATGTTACTTTTATAGCGTATCAGTGCCCAAAATACCCTTGAATGGACCTTCAATGATTGGTGCTTCGGGTGGATAAAACTACCATTTTTGTCCAATTTGTCCCCTTACGATATCAATATCGCGATACCAAAGAAGAGGATATCGCGATACCACTGAAGGGTGGTCTCCAATCTCAAGTCTGTTGGAGGTATCGCGATTCCAAAGTTTGGATATCACAATGCCATCTTATTTGGTGTCATTCTCACTCATTTTCAGCCTGCAACACGTCCTTGCATCACTCAACCATAAGTTAGGACCCCTAATGGCACTATTGGCCAATTTGTGGCTCAAAATGAGTAAAAGTGAAGCATTTAAACTTATTACTTGAAATTTTAAAAATTACGAAAAGCTACAAAAAAGGCGCTACTTTGCTTGCGAATAAGCTCTTTAACTATACCGAGAAAGTCTAATTTGTCATATTAAATTACGGTAGATCACATATCATACCCATGCATAATCACTATATCACCTTTAATAAAATAGGAGGGGTCAAATCGTATAAATGTGTAAAGGTTGAGGGTTAAATTTAATATTTTACTTTATATATAAACATTAAATTTTAATGGAATGGTTATTTTGCTCTCATCTATCGTATAAGAAATAGTTTACTATTTTTCAATAAAAAAATAAAATACAATCTAAAATATAGTAGATGAGATTTTGTGATAATTTTATATCCAAGAAACCCACCATCTGATTAGATTATTGAAAGCATCATTGATCAAGTCGACAAGAGATTGGACGTGCCCTAGACTTTGTTACAATTATAGTTAGGGGTTAGGTAATGCCAAATTATAAATTAGTAATTTACACATATTGTATCCCACAAGTTGATAATTAAAAGATTCGTTTCTTGACAATTGATACAAATTTAAGATGGTGAAAATGGTGATTGACAAATGGTTGGAGAAACTTGAAACATGTAGACCCCGCCATTCCCATCTCTCTCAATCTTTCATTTTCACCCAATTTCATCTTCTTTCTAAAGCCTTTCCTATACTTACGTGATTGAAAGCTTCCATTTTGTAAAACCATCGATCGATACTTCATGTTTAAGACACAAAACTGTTTTCAGACAATCATTTTTTGTAACAGACGATAACTGTTCGTCAATTTCATGTAAGTTTTGGTTTGATCAGTTCCAAGTTTGATTTGTAAATTGTCGTGTAGTAACTATCAATAATCCTTCTAATTTGTGCCTTTTCTTGTGCGAAATTTCACCGTGACTTCCTACTTAACTGTGACCCAATTCAGAGAATTAAAGCAATCAAATCAATGTCTGTCAATCATATTTAGTTCCTTGGTTTTTTTGTTGTTTATCAGATCCTTTTTGCTCCGTAAAAGAACAAAAACAAAAATACACCAATCTGTTTATTTTGTCATTTTTCTTATACATATTTTGTTACAATCTACTTGTTAATGACTTCATGGAGATGGAATTAATGAGATTATAAAGGTCGAGAGAGCGGGAGTTAATTTGCAGCCATGGATTAAAAAAAAGGCAAATGTATGATATATTAATAGTAAAATTACATTTTATTTTTTTTAAAATGAGTAAATTAATCTTTATATATTTAATTCAAGAGAAAATTGATTATTTTTTTAAAAAGAAAGCATCCATTTTTACAGTTAAAAATTAGTGTGGTTAACGAAGTAACTAGACAATTACAAGTGGCGTGTCAAGTGTACTTCATACTAATATATATATATAAATTTTTAATATGTAATTTTTGATGAATGATCAATTTACTCTTTAATTTAATTTATTTATTTCGTTAATAAAAAAACAAAATATAAAATCACAATTAATACAATCATCATACTTTTACCGATTAGCTTGTTCCATCAAATGAAAACAAGTAACTTATATTACGTTTTATATGATAAAATTACTCATTTATTGATGAAACTGATGAACAAATTTAACCAATAAAAATCGAATTGAACCACCAAGCTTAACCTATAATTTCATTAATTATTAATTACATTTAATATTAAAATTAGTATTTAAGTACAATAAAGTTATATATTTTACACTGGATGGAGATGGAGAATGGAAGATTTAACAGTCAATATCAGATATTATTTTGACATTATTTGTAGGTATAAGAACATTGAAAAAGTATAAGGATTTGATTTTCACTAAGTGATGTTATGATATTAAGTCAATATTTACTTCTTTTTATACTTGATTATGGATTAAGTGGGAATACATGTAAATATCCAAATAGGCGGAGAACCAGGCGTCTAGTACACAAGTATTGCTTGAACGATACAAATCTTATCTGCCATTTTCTTTCTTATATACGAATTCATCCATGAATGTCCAACTTTTTTATAGCATGACAGATGATTTCAGGGCTCTACATTTCTTGCAAGAGAAATTATATATTTGAAATATTTTTATTTGATGAAACGAAATATCAGTTTGATTTATAAATTCGAATTAAGATAAAATGTAAGGCATGAACAAATATAATTGGAAATGATGGAAGCAGGCTGGGGCAGGAAGGGCCATGAGTGGCATTGTGGTTGGAGGTGGGGAATTCCACTTTACACGCTCTTCAATGTCATTAGTCTTTCCTTTGAACTGGAAATCATGGATTTTCAGCCCTTAAACCCCAACCAAGCTTCTTCTTTTAGGAAACTTGATTACAAATAATCATTTGTCAAATTAATGCATAAAAAAATAATTAGTAGAATTGGATAGTTGAATTATTAAAAACACCCACAAGAATAAATGATTGATAGAAAGGGATTCAATTTTCAGAATGGTTAGCTAATTATTAAAGTGAGTGTGGGTCTATTTATAGCAACATACCTTATACTGGCCTATGACATAACAAGATACTAACCTATGCACCGCCATTTTTTCCCAAATATAATTTAATTAAAATATGATTTCCATAAAATGATAAACTAAACTTCCATTTCACTTCCCACCAAAAACCCACTTGCTTTTGAGAGAGATAGGCACTAAAGTAAGCATTTTTATTTTATTTGTAGAGGCTATATTAAAGAGTCCCGGGGGTTTATCCTGTATTCATTTGCACCCACATAAACAGCCAAATTAACCAAACCCATATTCAACTGAAACTCCCCAAAGCCATTCCTACTTTAGCTTTTCACCCACTAACTCAAAAGAAAACACTCACCTAGCTTCTTTGCTTTTTCTTTTGGATTGTTTTAGATCTACAAAAAGATGATTCAAGAACTCCTTGGAGGTTCTTCTTGCTTAAACTTTGGAGGGGAGAGGAAGATCTCCATCAATGGAAGCATTTTGAAAGGAACCCCCACTTCTTCTCCATCACCATCATCTTCTTCTTCTTCGGCGACGACTTCATCGACCACTAATTCATCGAATCCGGAGAATCATCACCAGAATTTGAGGTGCCCCAGGTGTGATTCCTCCAACACAAAGTTCTGCTATTACAACAACTACAACCTCACTCAGCCTCGTCACTTTTGCAAGACCTGCCGTCGGTATTGGACCAAAGGAGGAGCTCTCAGAAACGTTCCTATTGGAGGTGGGTGTAGGAAAAACAAAAGCACTACTGGTGTTTCAACATCTCTTGGGAAATCAACTTCTTCCAAGATGAAAACAGTAGTTTCTGAAATTGGAAGATCTGGGTTCGATCATGAGCTTCAGTCTACTCCAATTCTTTGGACTTCAGCGGCCCAGACTTCCCATCTTCTATCCAGTCTAACCTCAATGAGAGCTACCCTAAACCCTAACCCTAACACATTGTCTAACCCTGTAAGTATTAAGGAAGAAGTGAGTTTGCTTGGATCTCAAGTGGTGAATGAACCAGTGGTTGCAGCTGCTGCACTAAATGCTCGAACCCTAGGCTTGGATCTCGTTAACCCTTTCTGGAAAAATAATCAACACCACGCTCAACAACAACAGAATAATAATGGGTTCCTTGTAGGTGAAGTTCAAAACACAGGTATTCAAGAACTGTATCAAAGGCTCAAATCAGCATCGTCATCATCATCATCATCAAGTTATTACTCTGATACTTCAGCAGTAATTCTAAGCAATGTCGCTTCTTCTTCATCAACATCCATTTTGGAGTCAGCTCCAGTTGCAGGGGGAGAATTGGGTTACTGGAATCCGGCATTTTCATCATCGTGGTCTGATCTTCCAACAAGTAATGGTGCATATCCTTAAAATAACCCTTTACCTTTCGTTTAATCTCACCTTTTTTTTTTTTATATAAGCTAAAAGTGTTGTCCGTCGGTTCTTCTTTCGTAGTGCATCAGGTTGTTTCTTTTCCTTCTTTTTCTTTCTCTTTTAGGTGTGTTTAATTATTTAACTCATAAGCGTGTTCCAAGGATGTAGAACAAGTTTCTAAAAGAGATGAAAAATGTTATATGTTTTGCTACAGTTTTCGATTTTTCGTTGGATGTATCCATCACTGTAATGTTTAAAAAGGTGACATTTGACAAAGAAAACCATTATCGTATGTAAAGGGCTGAAGTTCAACAAAAGAGATAAGACAATGAAACTTGTTGATCAGTTTGCTTTTCTTAACCATACAAAGTATTCAGAAGAGAATAACCAGACACATGGCTTTAACTTTAGTGTGGGGATTAAATATTAATTAACTCAAAAGCTTTTTTAGGGTTTCAGTTTATGAATTTTTCATAAACTAAAAAGGTGTGTGTCATCAACTGGTGGGTTGCATATGAAAGATTGAAGATTCTCTAGTTACGAAATAAGGTTTGAAGCAGGCTTTAGTGCAAGTGTTGCCATAAACAGCTATTTGATTCGGCGCAGTTGAAAGGAGGATTCCTTGCAGCTGCATCCTTATCAGTTGGTGTGTCGGCCCGCCCTTGCCTGCTTCTCCCTGGATTTGCCTTCACTTTTATTCCTTTCATTTTTTCACTTTTTAACATTTCCATTAGATATTTTTTCGCTTGTCAAGGGTGTCTAATCATGGCATTAAATTGGATGTTTATCATTTTTTTTTTTTGTAATATCTAAATAGAAATGAGCATAATTGCTTAAAAAACTTTATTAGATTCAATTTACTCAACAAAAAGGATATTTTATTAAGAAAAAACCACTTAACAGTGAATTGCACGATAACACCTCATAAACCGCGAGGACATACAACATTGTAAACTAACGATGAGACCACAATTACCGCCTAAGAGGCCTAAAACTTCCGACAATAGAACATATCAGAAAGGTTAAACTCTGTATTTAGTTGTTGTATTTTGTGAAATATGTTAATTTGATTATTTTTAGTATTTATATTTTTCAAATTTTAAAATTTCATTCCTTATCATTGTTAAATTAATTTAATTAAGTTTTACTATTTTCAAAATCAGATAAGATAAATATCTTATCATATGTGCAATGTCTCGTTGGCTTGATATTTTCACATATTATTCACTAAAAGTTTAGTTAATGGATTAAGGACATCTTTTGTGTCAAGTTTGAAATTTTAAAATTAGAAAAGTATAGAGACTTAAAATAATCCATATAAAAAATATGGACTAAATTTACAATTCCACACATAGTACAAGACTAATAATTAAATTTAATCGAATGAATTTAGCTACTACTATTTGCATTAGGACTAAGATTTCGAAATTCGAAAAATACAATGACTACAATTGACCAATTCGAAAAGTATAGAGACTAAGATTAATCAAATTAAAGTACAGAGACCAAGTCCATAACTTTTATAAAATATAAGGACTTATAGTATAATTTAACCTATCAAAAAAAGCATAACAACACCAAACATACATTATAAGAAATCGGATTGACAATCAGGTTCAATCACCTTCTAAGCCCAAAGAAATAAACCCAGCAAGAATAATCATCAATCCATATGATCTCCTCAAAAAGGAAAGAAAAGAAACTATCCTCCATTTTCTCTACCATCTCCAACTCTTGTATCTACTGCTTGTGCGCTTTATATACTCAAAACCATCTTCCACAGTTTCGAGACTTCAACAACTCGTAAACTTTCATCTCATCATTTTTCTCATAAACCCAACCGCAAACTTGCCTCATTACAGTACAACCCAAATCAAGGGTCAATTTAACTAAATAAAAATTACTTTTTTGGATTCCGTACCACTTTCCTCAACGTCTTGCTTACGAAAGAAACATTCAAGCCTCTAATCATCTCAGAAAATTTTGGATAATATGTACGTATCTAAAATTCATAATGCAATAGACCAAGAGTCACTTTAAGATGCATGAACAGAAATTAGTAGTGACTTGGAACAAGGGTTGTAAGTGATGAAGTGATTGTAAGAAAATTGTAAAAGAAAAGTGATGTGAGTGACCCCCCCCCAAAAAAAAAAAAAAAAAGAAGAATTCATTTCATCTTTAGTGTTTTTTCCTTCACCATCTTTAGATTCTCTGCAATAAAGTGGTAATCAGAGTTAAAGATTCTTACAAAAAGTGTGTAAAAATAAAATTGGTCATGGCTTCTACAAGCCTAATCTACAACAATGTTCAAGATCTTATATTTGAAGGTGAAAATTACGATTTTAGGCATTCAAAATAGATACATTATTCACTTGAATGCCTTGGAGTTAGTCAAGGAATATTATGAAGATCTAGAAAATGTTACAGTGCAAGAGGGTGTCCCACCCACCCTAGTCAATTCCAAAGAGATTGTATATGTTTCTGTTAAAATATTATTATTTTACTTTTACTTATTCAATTAAAATTCTTGTGATTTTTTTTATAAATAGAGCCCAGTAGCTAAGTAAAAAAAACACAATGCTAAGCATCGGCACTCTATTATAATTTTGTGAGATTTATTCTTCTAAATAAATTTTAATTTTGAGATTGATATTTCTATTGAGTATCAATAGAAAGTTTTCATAGCGCTCATCAGTTTGCAAATTAGAACCCACATTCTAAGCAAGTCGAGGTTTGAGAATAGAGAAAAAAATCGTATTAATCAAAAGTTAAAAAACATCTTATACCGCCTATTTCAAAATACAAGTACAAATTTAATAAAGAGTTTATTGTAATAAATAATACAATCGGTTGAGTTTTAGAAAAATAAAATTAATTTTCCAATGTGCAAAAAGAATTGTTTTCTAAACTAAATTTTTCTAGCACGTAAGTGGTGAACTAATTAGTAGTGAAAGTGAACACTTCAGATGACATTGCGATAAGCAACAAAAAAAAAAACACATAGGAATTATTAACGTAATTCAGTACAAGAAGTGAGATTAATTCACTATACAAGTGACCTTAGTTCTATCACACTCTGGTATAATAACCTCACTTTTGTATTCAAAGACTAAACCTCTTACCTCTAAATTCTCCCATTAGAACTTAAATTGTAAAATCAAACAACAAAAGGTTATATTCTCTCAATTGCACTCCTACAAAAATGTTTTTTTATGAACTGATAAATACTCTCAATAACTCGATACATAAACCTATATAAGTCTCTTGAATATATAGAAGTTTGAGACTTACTAACATACGCTAGTTACAATACAAATCCCTATTAAACAGTAGCTAAAATAGCTAAATACATATACTAATAAAGAGCAATATAAAGTGGTCTATTAAGAGATATGTTTTCAGTGCTCTTAATCCAATCTTCACAAATCAAGGAATTTGTTATGTAAGATTCATTTCAATCCAATATTCACAAATTTGTTACTCCACAAGATAGATCATCAAATATAAAATCAATTAAGTTAATTTCCTACGGATTTGGTTAGCACTTTGACAGCCACCTAAAAAAAGCTTTTCCCAATAATGAAACATTTATGGAAACAAGACTTTCATATTAAGAGCACAAATTTATCTTCACAAACAATTTTAGATATGCTCAAATTGCATCAAATTAATTATATTTAATATAAAGATTAAAAAAAAACCATAAAATTAGCTGATATTTTCTTAGATTGCATATGTAAATATATATAAATACAAAATATAATAGAATCACCACCTGTTCAACTTAGGTACTTCTTTTGATCATGTCTCTAGGATGTTTGGTATTGGCTTAGTGTTCAGGATCATGTGGCGTGCAAAAGCTTTTGCTATTGCAATTCGAGTGGCGTGCTTGAAAGCAAAAGACAGAGGTTGGTCCCATGTCATTTTTAGTCTGACTGCATAAATGTGATCAACCGACTTAATTCGCCTTCTTCATGTGAATGTTGGAGTAGTTTGCTATTAAACAAGATATTCTTTATTGTTGTCTTTGTTTTGATCATGTTTCCTTTTCCTAAGTGGTTCAAGAAGGCAACAAAGTTGCGAAGGGTCTGTCTGTTTAGTTACTTTTATTTTCCGGAAAATGTTTTCTTAATTTTTCGGTGTTTGATTTTGTAAAACATAGGAAAAAGAAAAAAAGAAACTTGTTAGTCAAAGGAAAAACCTTCGCTTTTTTCGTGAAATTTCCGTTAGTCATTTTACGCTTCAGGAAAAAAACTCTCTTCAAACATTTTACACTTGTAACAATTTCTCACCTCCTTCTGTATTGGGTTCCTCTTACCTTAGGAAAACACCTCTCACTGTCTCACTCATCGGTGCTCTCACCAACGATACCAAAGGTAAGGTTTCAAATTTTCTTTTACAATCATTCATTTTCATCTCTGCTTCTTAAAGTTCTGGTAGATTTTTTCTGTAAAAAATGGGTTCTTAGGATTATTAGATTTTATTAACAGTATAAATATTAACTATGAAATGAACCAATTAATACTTGAATTTATGATTATTAGATTTAGTTTGTCGTTTACAAAGTTTTCTTGAAACACTTTTTGGGTCTGAAAGTGCAAATCGAGGGTCGATGGAGAAAGTGGGAAATGGAATGGGTATTGATTGGATTCAATTTGGAAAGATAAGCCTGGGTTTGTAGAATGAAATGGGATGGGTTACCTCACTCTCTTCTCTTTTAACTTCTTATGTTAAAGATAAAATATTTCATTTGTTTTAGCAAGCTTTTGGCACTTCAAAATTGAATTTTATGGCTGTTCTGTTTTCATGTGGTTTATTGTTTATCTTTGTAACATGTTTTTGTTTTCATTAGGGATCGCTTTTCCCTTCTACTCATTTTATTTGATCGATGGCGTTGTGTTCTTCAACAATCTGTGTGAAGCTCATTCAATGGAGGATGTTTTTGAAAAAGTGCAAAGGAGAGCTCTTGGCTAAGCTTATTCTATTGAACAATTATATGTTATTTTCTATTTATATATGTTCTTTCTCTTTTTAATGAAAATATTATATCTGATAGATGTGCTTGTGGGATACTATTTTGCATATTATTTTCATCCAAGATGATAACTTCTTAAGCTTTAGTAAGATAAATATCTTGAATTCTAGCTAATATTCTTGTTCATCATAGATTGCTAGTAGAACTTCTTTTTAGGTGTTTAAGCATTATAAGAACAAATGCCAAAATAGTTGGATAAGTAAGTACATATTTCCTATGCAAGTATGGATTCCTTCATATAGCTTAAGATTTTTTATTTGTGAAGGACAATTTTCCTTGTGGACACTTCATTAAGTAATGTTCATTTGATTGGTTCATTCTTGTAACAAGATTTGAACACTTTATAAGTACACTTATATTTCTATTTTAATTATCCTTGGTAGACTTTTTTGCTGATATTTTTTACTGATGTAATTAACTTAGGGGGAAAATGATTTTGCAAAATCTGTAGTTGATAACTTCCTAGTCCTAATTACCAAGTCATTGATCAATGGAGGGTAGCATGGAACTTTAGAATCCAAATTGATGTTATGGCTTTTATGTACTTTTTTTGCATGGAGTCAAGTAAAGGACATTGATGCATTGGCAACCTAATATTCATTTTTCCCTTTCGATCTCTACAAATGATAACATGCTTGGTTTAGTTTTTGGTTTATCATTGGACAAGGAATAAAATGACTGTAGTAGCCTATTTATGCCCAGACTACAAATAAAAAATAATAAAATAAAATAAATCAATGTTCAGTTTACAGTCCATTTACAAAATCAAAATTTAAATCTAAATTACCTATATACCCAATTACACTCTCAAACCCAATTCCAAACAAAACAGATTACTCAAAACTAAACCCCTAACCCAACAAAGACCCAAAACCTATGCGGCCCAAAAGGGCCCAACACCTAAACAGTCGTCAAGCCTAGGGTTTCGAAACCCTAAGCGCCGCAAGCAAGACAGATCCCTTCCTCGGCATAAGCAGACAAATTTCTTTCCTCGCGCCACAATCAACAAGACGGATAAGCGTTCCCATCGCCGTGTTTCTCACCATTCACCTGCAAAAGGAAAGAAAACACGACAAAAAATGGCAAGTGTAGCAGACAATAGCAGCAAAAATAGGATCTTGTATTTTTGATTCGAGGCTATAAAATCCCCAAATACAATCTATAAAAGGGGACATACACACGAATATACACAATATAGAAATACACAACCAAAAATCAAGCAAAGGTTTATTTTTTATTTATTTTTCCTTTTTTCGAATCTACCTACATATAAAATTTTCATTTTTATTCTTATTTTACTACATATATATTTTTAAATAACTTGTAAAAAAAGGGAAAATTACCTTTTTTTTGAATTTCGACCATTGCCGACTAAAAGCATGATGATCTATACTGAGTTAAGCCGGAGTCCTCGCCAAAAATCGTTAGGGAGAGAGAGAGAAAAGCTATTTCGATTTTTTTTAAGAGAGGAAGAATGAAATTTTTGTTTTAAAAATGATTTATATAAGCCTCTAAAACGGCACCGTTTTGGGGCTGGCTTCAATTGCCCAAAACGACGTCGTTTTGCTCCCTTTAGCGCGCGCATTGACCAGATTCGGTGAGGATCCGCGTGTTTCTGTAAAATGGGCTATTTACCGTTTTAGCCCTTCAGCATTTTTCTATTTTTTAAATTCAATTTTTAAAATTATAATTTGCCCCAGTAATTTTCTTGCTAATTCATTTTAGTCCCCTTGATGCCGCGCGTTTTGGATTGGGGAATAATTTCCCAATTAGTCCCTATCTTTTTGGGGAGCGTTACAATTCATTCCTTTTGCCTCATTTTATTTCTGTCTTTACCCTAAAACTTTATTTTTGCTTTCAATTTAATCCTTTCTGTCATATTTGCTATTTTATTATTAAAATCAATTAATTTCTGGGTGACCACTAGGGTTTGACATAGTTCTACCTAGGGTAAGCCCTTAGATTTTCTACATGTGGTTTAGTTCTAAAGTTGAGGTACTTGAACCAGCAAATTCCTCGATCCTCACCTATTATAGGCTCATATGGACCGAGTTCAGTTCAGGGGAATTCATTTTCCTATGGCTGCACGGAGATGAAAATCTCACGAAGACATAGGTACAAATGTATCCCGAAAGTGATTCACTATCCTGCACGGATGTGAAAACCTCACAAAAGAGTAGCTTCTCACTCCCACTTAAAAAGGTGTGACCACAACGGTCATGCAATGCAATGCAGAGATATTTTATAAAATTAGAACAACTTGCAATAAAAAGGATCATAATTTTTCAAATTGGATTTTCGAATTTAGACAAAAGGACAGGAAATAATAAATTTTACGGCTTGACTCTCTTATTATGTCCCCATTGGAGTCACCAAGCTGTCGAAACCATTTTTAAATTATATGAAAAACGAGGATCGACTTTTAAAACGAAAATGGAGTCGCCACCAATTCTTTTTTAAGTATGATCGGGTCACCTTAAGATTGATCGTTAAAGCGTTTTGATTTATTAAAACGATGATTATGGTCTACGAAATTTAGAAAAAAGGTTCGGGAGTCGATTACGCACGAAGAAGTATTAGCACCCTCGTGACGCCCAAAATTGGTACCTAATTGATTATTTAATGTCCTTATGTCGAGAATTTGAAAAGATTTTAAAATACAATTCCTAATTAAAGCATGTTTGTATAACCCGATTTGGAATATTAAGACTCTTTTGTTCCAAAAGGATAAAATATCACATCTAATACGTTAGAGTGCGATATTTTAACCTCTGAAACTAAGATCATCCCTTAATTTCTCAAAACCTGAAATTAAAAGGATATTTAACTATTTGGACAAATGAAAAATCGAAACCCAGCATGTTAGGGCATAATTTCTCGAAATTCTAAACACGAAACATTGCCTTGTTTTTCAAAATTCTTATATTGAGATAATGAAATGTCACATCCAGTGCGTTAGGACACAACATTTTCAAATTCTCGAAAATAAGTTTTTTATTTAACTTTTACAAAGAAAGTAATAGATTCTTTAGACTCGAAGAGAGAAATCGAAACCTAGTAAGTTAAGGTACGATTTCTTTCGAACCTTAGAACGCGGAGTGTTTGCTTATTTCAAAACCAAATTTTTTATGCATCAAATAAAATATAATATGATCGTAATAAAATGAAAAATGAATCATAATGCCGATATGCTCAATGGAATAAAAGTGTCGGTGATAATATGAATAACAATAATGAAGGCAAAATAATAAAAGAAAAGCTAAAACAAATAATTTTAAAAAATAATAAGTAAAAAATAATAAATAAATAAACAAATAAATAAAAGAAAAGAAAGCAATAACAAAAATAAAGTTAATAGCAAATTAACAAATAGATAAATACTATATACAATAATTTAAAGATAATAAAATAATAAAAATAGTAATAATAAAATAATAATAATAAACTATAATGGAAGTATATTAATAAATAAATAATAAAGGTAAAAATAAATAAGAGTAATAATAATAATAATAATAATAATAATATAATATTATTATTATTATTATTATTATTATTATGGAAAGTAATAATAAATATAATAATAATAATATTAAAAATAATAATAATAGTGGTGGTAATAAAAATAATAATAATAGTATTATTATTAATTTAGTATTACTATTATCGTCGTTACACTCACCCGCCGCCACACTCTCATCGGTCGAAGCCAACACCCCCAACAACCACCTCTTCACATTTCTTTTTCTTCCTTCCTTCCCCACCACAAACCCACCATCTCCACCACCTTAAACAACACCACAATCGAACCCCCACCATCAACCGTTTAAAAAAATCACCCAAAATGTGCCTGCCCACTCACCGCTGCCAAACGCTGTGCGCCGCCACTATTGCCGCCGTGCGTCGCCGTCGTCGTCACCACCATCGTCATCGCACCAGAACAGATTCTTCGCCACGTTAGCACGGACGCAATGGTTCGAACTCGGAACCAAACGATAACAAAATTTCGGTTTCACTCAACCAAAATTGGCATCATTTTTCAGCACCTCCATTCGTCGATTTAGACGACGATGATGCTCCTCCACCTCCTCCACAACAAATCGCCGGCCCATCAAGAACCCGCCGTCAATGAAGGCTGACCTCGATCGAGTCAGACACTTCGGGTAGTTCCAAGAAGTTGGGACTTCTAACGACCATGTCGAAGCCACCCCTATCATCGATGAACGTGTTTCTCAACGCTAAACCCGAAGTCGTCGACAACCGACACGTGAGCCGTTGACACTCCCAAGCAGCAGTTCTGACGCTGCTGAAGAAGAAAACCCACCGACTCGCCTAACAAGCACGTTCGACCACCCCGAGACGTAGTCGTGCCAATACAATTCCTACCGAAAGTCGTCTACGTGGATTCCTAAACTTTTCGACATCACGAGCATCAGACACGATACGACGCCATCCGACAACGCTCGCTTCCAGTCTGTAAGCAAATCGATTTTCCCACTCTTGAACTTTTAGATATTCATGATGCTGTGATTCATTATTTTGATGCTATTGTTGGAATTTATATGCTAATATTACTTGTAATGCATATTATGAATTAGTATATGAATTCTACACCATATTTAGCTTCGATATAAATGCGTTGCGAACTATTGAAACATGAAATATTGTATGCTTTCGTTTGCTTGGGAGGGACTTTTGGATGTCAATTTCAGAATTTAGCATTGCCATGGGTTTCGTCGACCCTAATGATATTCAATCCGATTCCTATCACTCTGCTTTGTTAGATATCCTGAGCAACTTTGATACTCAACATGTTTATCATGCTTTAACTAATTCTGATCATCTGTATAATCCAAAACCACAAAAGACTTATTGGTGCATAAACCTACTTTGAGATATATACACCGATTTTTGGCATTTAAATTTTCAGGTATAAATGACGGATCAACTGCTTTGACTAAAACTGAACTATTCTTTTTGTGGTGTATGCATTCGGGTTTTAAAGTTAATTTAGGATATTAGTTTGCACGAAATTTTCATGTCGTTTTGCATTACAACCGTCCACTTATACTTGGACCATTTATTTCAAATTTAACCTCTCGATTTTTTCTAAAATTGATTTCTCAACTTTCACATGTGCATATAGTATGAGCAGTCTAGATAAATATGGTTTAGATTCTATGGGATTGCTTGCCGGCACCCCTACTTCGTGTTATTTTGTTCCTCCAGGTACACGAACTACTCGCGAGAATATGATTTTTCGCCAACGCCTACACATTGACACTAGAGAGCGCGAGGAACAATCTCTATCTGTGGAGGATCGTTTAGGACGAATCGAGGCAAGACTTGGAACAATGGAAACTCAAGTCTCCACAATCATTGATATCCTACAAAACCGTTACCCCCAACATCGACAGAATCATTGAAGACACACATGGGGAGTACTCTGAACCTTTTATTTTGTTTATTCGAGCTGCTGATTTTTTTCCTTTTCTTATCTATAATATGCCACATGCTTGAGGACAAGCTTAGAATAAGTAGGGGGATGAATATATATGAATATAGTAAGTATGCATGGATGGTTTATTGGTTCTTGCTGCATGTTCTCCTTTGCATATGTTCAATCTTGCATTGAATTCATTCAACAGTTTATTTTGACATTGAGCATTTAATCTCATACTTAGTCAACTTGGACAATTGGGAAATTTTTTTGAATTTAAATGCTCAAGTATATAGATTAATCGACACTTATGTTTTAAGGTTGATGTATGTAGCTAGATTTTCATGAATTGATTGTTTGAAAAAATATTTGCTTATGTATAAAAAAAAAAAAAAAAAAAAAAAAATAAATTAATAAATAAAGGCTCAAGTTATGAGTGAAAGTCTCGAAAATGTGACCGGATTGAGTAACCGGGATAAAGTGCTTGGGTTGTCATCTCATCTTGCGTAAAAAGGTTCGAGTGACGAGTCGATAACTTAATATCATTCCGCTAACAGAGCCCAATAATAAAGACTGCTTGAACTGAGTAATCGGGATAGGGTGCTTGGGTTGTCATCCTAGTCTGCGTAAAAAGGTTTGACCATGTCTAATTTATTTTTTTAAAAGTACAGTTAATTAATAATGCCTTGCAATTTATAGGATTCAAACTCAATTTAATTATCTAGCTCGCATATTTCAAATTTTATGACACTTGTCTTGTTGATTAAACTATATGTTCTGAGCATTTATTTAGTTATTTTTACATATGTTGTTTATATTGAGTATGGATGTGGAAAATAGGCTCGATTTCTAATAAATTGTAGAATCAATTCTAATGTTCGAAGGAACAACATGCTTGAGGGCAAGCATGAGCTAAGTAGGGGAGATTTGATAACATGATTATTTTGCATGATTAATCTTGTATTTAATTCGGTTTATTTCTGAATTAATCTCTGCTAAATTTGTATTTTTGTGATTTAAATCTTGTTAAGGATGCAATTAATTAAAAGCAAGCTAAAAATGGCCAAATTGAAATAAAATCATGGAAATGGGGCCAAATCAAAAAGATGGAGGAAGCTAGAGACACATCAAGCAATTTGACTTTGTAAAAAGCCAAATATGAAAAATCCTATTTTAGTTTATTTTATTTTTATTTTAATTTTTATATTTTATACTAAATTAAGCCTATTTTTAGTAAACCCCATGTATATAAATAGGGGTTATTTGTATTTGGATAATCATCAATCAAATATTTCTTTTCCTATTCCTATTTGAAGTTCTATTTCTCTTTTCCTATTTCAATTTAGAATAGGATTTCTTTTATTTTTTTCTTCAAGTTAACGTGAAGCAATTTGCCCATTTCAATTCCTTTTGTTTCTTTTCCAAAATTGGCTTAATTGCTTTCCAAACCCCTTTCCCTTTCCAAAATTCCATCACCCTTCACACCAAGCCAAAACACATTCCACAACTTGCAAGCATGATTAAAATCATGCCACACTAAACCCCTTCAACTTTAAGCCGGTGTTGACCTCGTCAAAAACCCGTGAGTTACGAACCCGAGCTATTTAAACCGTAATTTCCAATACTTATTATTTCTCCAGATCAAGAGTATGACTTCATCAACTCACAAAGTCAAGTCAGGCTAAGTCAAAAAAGACGTCGTTTGAGTTAGTGCGGCTAGACGTACAGTTGGATTCTAAAAGGATCGTTTGTCTAATCGGTTTTCCGTGAACACATTGGCGTGCCAAATGGGGATTGTTGTTTAGTTCCGTCAACGGAAGTAATAACCGGATTTAAATGTTCCAACGTTTGAGGGCATTGGTTCGAGCTAGGCTCTTCTACAATGCAAAGCTGTCGGAGTTCTAATCACGAACATTTCGTAGGTTGTTCGATCAGTAAGGGTTAGTTATAGGACGTTCCATAACTAATTTACACAAGGAAGAGTTGGTGTCCAAGGCGTCCTTGGTAGCTATAACTAGCTTGTTGGAAAAGAGGAGTTTATCTAATTTTGAGGATCTGGTCAAAGACAGAAAAATCCGCGCTTAAGGCTGAGCTAAGTTTAATTGATTTTTTCAGATTACTTCATTATTATTTTTTCTATTTAGTCTTTACTTTTAAGTTTTTATTTTCTGTGTTTATTTTAGGTTTTATATTTTAATTCACCCCCAAACATCCCCGGCACGAAAATTGCCCAAACATAAATCTAGTCGAGACATTAATAATTTTTCAGTAAAACCAATCTCTGTGGGATCAACCCTACTCCCTATACTGCTTAAGTTTGCAAATTAGATGTAGGTTTATATTGGTGGAATCGACAGCCATCACCTAGCTTCTATCTTACCCAATTTTGAATTTGCTATCTTTGATTACTTTATTCTTTTCAAGATGCACTCCAATCAATTTTATTTTATGGCCTTGGCTATCTTTGATTACTTTATTCTTATTAAGATATACCCCAATCAATTTTCTTTTATTACCTTGGTTATCTTTGATTAACTTATTTGTTTTTAGCCATGCTCTTAATTAATTTCTTTCGTGTCCATTGTTGTGATCCTTTTCAAGCATTTTATATTGAAATAACGATTAATGGACTAATAATATTTTCATAAAATGAGTTTCGCATATTACTCTAGAAGCTTCTAGATAATACAAGAAACTGAAACATGACAATTGTTTAAAAAATTTCCATGTGTAAGGATTGGAAATACTTGAGAAAAAGTCTAGATTGAGACTATTTCTTTAAATTTTTTGTCCAAATGGTGATTGGACAAAATAATGAGTTGAGCAATATCAATCCTAAGAGAGGATCATTTTGTAAGCATTCTCATTGGGTCATAACATTTGGGGAATGGTATGATGGACCAAATTGATGGGAAAAGATCCAAAACCCTTGAAATACGGTGGAATGGATTGAAGTTGAAACAGATCCTGTACCTTTAAATTGCAATAGGAATGGATTAAAAAGTTTCAAATCCTATAAATCATGGTGGGATGGTTTGAAGGCGCTACAAGCCTTGTATCCCTAAGGTTCAAGTGGAGCGAACTCTGAAATTATAGTGGGGCAAGCTTGTTGAGCATTGATACTTCGAGAGGAGCGAGGGTGAAGAACAAATGAGTGATGACACCTGAAATAGGAATTATTCTCATAACATTTTTGCATTCATATATCATAACATGTCTAAATAGAAGCATTTGACTCATTTCGATCAGGGCATCCTAATTATTAGGCATAAGCATATACCCATTCTACAGGACATGTCTTCTATAGGATAATTTAGTAAGGAAAATCGACGCTTTCAGACTTGTCTCCCTAAAGTTGCAGCGGAACAGACTGAAGACAACAGATTTTATCTTCCTGAAGTTACAGGAAGAAGATCAAAAATATCAGTTTGGCGTCCCTGAGTTTGTAGTGGGAGCAGACTAAAAATAGCAGATCTACCATTCCTGAAGTTGCAGTGAAGCAGATCAAAGACATCAGTCTTGTCTCTCTAAAGTTGCAGCGGAGCAGATTGAAGACAATAGATCTTACCTTCTTGAAGTTGTAGGAAGAAGATCAAAAACATCAGCCTTGTCTCCCTGAAGTTGCAGCGAATAGACTGAAGATAGCAGATCTGGCATTCCTGAAGTTGCAGTGAAGCAGATCGAATACATCAGTCTTGTCTCCCTGAGTTTGCAACGGAGCAGATTAAAGATAGCAGATCTTGTTTTCCTGAGATGCAGTGAAGTAGATCGAAGATACTAGTCTAGCGTCCCTGAGTTTGCAGTGGAGCAGACTGAAGATAGCAGATCTTATCTTCCTGATATTGCAGTGAAGTAGGTCGAAGATACTACTCGACCTTCCGGTTGCGTAGAAGCGGTGATATCTGCATTCTGAAGTTGCGAAAGCGGATCGAAGATACCAAGTCTTGTCTCCCTGAAGTTGCAGTGGAGCAGACTGAAGACAGCAGATCTAGCCTTCCTGGAGTTGCAGTGAAGTAGATCGAAGACATCAGATCTAGCATTCCTGAAGTTGCAGTGAAATGGATCGAAAAACATCAAATCTTGTCTTCCTAAAGTTATAGTGAAGCATATCAAAGATATCAGTCTTGCCTCTTTGAGTTGCAGTAGATCTAGCCTTCTTGAGTTGCAGTGAAGCAAATCGAAGGTATCAGCCTTGCCTCTCTGAGTTTACAGTAGAGCAGCCTAAAAGACAACAAATCTTGCCTTTTTGATATTGTAGTGAAACGGATCGAAGATACTAGTTTGACCTTCTTGAAGTTGCAGTGGAGTAGACTGAAGATAGCATATCTTATCTTCCTGAAATTGCAGGAAGCGGGCCAAAGATATTAACCTTGCATCCTTGAGTTTATAGTGGAGCAGACTAAAGATAGTAAATCTCATCTTCCTGAAGTTGCAGTGAAGCAGATTGAAGATACTAGCCTATCTCCCTAAAGATACAGCAATTTGACAAGATCAGGCAAAATGGGTCCTTTTATCGTCTTTGCTCTATTCTCATTATACGACAATGAGCAAAGAAAGGCAGTTGTATTAGCCCATTTATACCCGGGCTTGAACAAATAAAAAATAATAAAATAAAATAAACCAATGTCCAGTTTACAGTCCATTTACAAAACCAAAATTCAAACCCAAATTACCTATATACCCAATTACACTCTCAAACCCAATACCAAACAAAACATACTACCCAAAACTAAACCCCTAACCCAACAAAGACCCAAAACCTATGCGGCCCAAAAGGGCCCAACACCTAAACAGAGTTAGAAGCCTAGGGTTTTTGAAACCCTAGGAGTCGCAAGCAGCACAGTCCCTTCCTCGTGCCGCAAGCAGTACAACCCCTTCCTCGCGTCGCAATCAGCGTACGGATAGCGTTCCCCATCGCCGTGTTTCTCGCCATTCACTTGTACAAGGAAAGAAAACACGACAAAAAATAGCAAGTGTAGCAGACAATAGCAGCAAAAATAAGATTTTGTATTTTTGATTCGGGGCTATAAAAACCCCAAATACAATCTGTAAAAGGGGACATACACACGAATATACACAATACAGATATACACAATCAAAAATCAAGCAAAGGTTTATTTTTTATTTATTTTTCCTTTTTTCGAATATGCCTACATATAAAATTTTCATTTTTATTCTTATTTATTACATATATATTTAAATAACTTGTAAAAAAAGGGAAAATTACCTTTTTTTTTAATTCTGGCCGTCGTGCGATGACGGCGGGCAGCGATGATTGGCGCCGGAGTTGAGCCGGAGTCTTCGCCAAAAATCGCCAGGGAGAGAGCGAGGAGAGCTATTTCGATTTTTTTTAAGAGAGGAAGAATGAAATTTTTGTTTTAAAAATGGTTTATATAAGCCTCTAAAACAGCGCGATTTTGGGCTTATTTCAATTGCCCAAAACGACGTTGTTTTGCTCCCTTTGGCCCGCGTTGACCCGACCCGGGGAGGATCCGCGTGCTTCTGTAAAATGGGCTATTTACCGCTTTAGCCCTTCCGCATTTTTTATTTTTTTAATTTAGTTTTTTAAATTATAATTCGCCCCAGTAATTTTCTTGCTGATTCATTTTAGTCCCCCTTGATGCCGCGCATTTTGGATTGGGGAATAATTTCCCAATTAGTCCCTATCTTTTTGGGGCACGTTACAATTCAGTCCTTTTGCCTCATTTTATTTTTGTTTTTACCCTAAAACTTTATTTTTGCTTTCAATTTAATCCTTTCTGTCATATTTGCTATTTTATTATTAAAATTAATTAATTTAAATTATTATTATTATTATTATTTATTTTTACCTTTATTATTTATGTATTAATATACTTTCATTATAGTTTATTATTATTATTTTTATTATTTTATTATCTTTAAATTATTCTATATAGTATTTATCTATTTGTTAATTTGCTATTAACTTTATTTTTGTTATTGCTTTCTTTTCTTTTATTTATTTATTTATTTATTATTTTTTTACTTATTATTTTTAAAATTATTTGTTTTAACTTTTCTTTTATTATTTTTGCCTTCATTATTGTTATTCATATTATCCCCCACACTTTTATTCCATTGAGCATATTGGCATTATGATTCATTTTTCATTTTATTACGATCATATTTTATTTTATTTGATGCATCAAAAATTTGGTTTTGAAATAAACAAACACTCCACGTTCTAAGGTTCGAAAGAAATCATACCTTAATTTACTGGGTTTCGATTTCTCTCTTCGAGTCTAAAGAACATATTACTTTCTTTGTAAAAGTTAAATAAAAAACTTATTTTCGAGAATTTGAAAATACTGGATGTGACATTTCGTTATCTTAAGATAAGGATTTCGTAAAACAAGGCAATGTTTCGTGTTTAGAATTTTGAGAAATTGTGCCCTAACGTGCTGGGTTTCGGTTTTTCGTTCGTCCAAATAGTTAAATATCCTTTTAATTTCGGGTTTTAGAAAATTAAGGGAAGATCTTATTTTCGGGGGTTAAAATGTCGCACTCTAATGTATTGGATGTGATATTTTATCCTTTTGAAACAAAAGAGTCTTAATATTCCAAAACGGGTTATACAAACATTCTTTAAAAGAAATTGTATTTTAAAATCTTTTCAAATTCTCGACACAAGGACATTAAATAATCAATTAGGTACCAATTTTGGGCGTCACGAGGGTGCTAATACTTCCTCGTGCGTAATCGACTCCCGAACCCTTTTTTCTAAATTTCATAGACCATGATCATCGTTTTAATAAATCAAAACGCTTTAACGATCAATCTCAAGGTGACCCGATCACACCTAAAAAAGATTGGTGGCGACTCTATTTTCCTTTTAAAAGTCGATCCCCGTTTTTCATAAAACTTAAAAAATAGTTTCGACAATGACAACTCTGTTGTTTGTTGATGTCATTGTTAGTTTTGAATTGAGTTTGCTGCTAGGTTGAGTATAATTTATTCTAGTGTGGTTGGTGTTCTATGAGAAGCAAATGTAACACTAGGAATTATTGTTGTTAGGTTAATTCACGTCAATAGTTTTAGAACTGTTGATGAGTTTAATCCTACTTTGCTTCGTTTTTTTTTTTCTTTCTTTTTTCAACTTTTGCAATTGAATTTTGCTCTAATTGTAGGCATGCAATGGTGATCACATAAATTCACGTGGGCTGTTCCAGAGCGCAGAGAGAAGATGGGAAAAAATGCTTGTCAAGGGGAGATCTGATGTTGCTTCTGAAATGGCATCACTTTGTTATGGGGAAATTGTTGGTTAAGGGGGAGATATGATGTAGATCATAAAAATGTTAAACATTACCTTCGTATGTACTGGTTGAAATCTGTATTATTATTTGTTTTAGTACATCTCTAATGGACTGTAATGCATTGATACCAGATGCAAGTGTCTTACCAGTTTTTTGGATTTGCTTTATTAAAGTAAATTAAGGGAGTGTTTAAAAAGCTGTAATTTGAGGTAATTACACAATAATGACATGATTGGATAATCATCGTAATTAGTGAATCTCATTGAATTGGGTGTAATTTAAATATCCAATTACATTTTTCAATTTTTAAGAGAAGCTGAGAATTGAAGTAATTATATAGCTAATTACACTCAAAATTGATTTTAAAAATATATATTTATTTTATAAAAGTTATAAATATTATATTATAAACATGAATATTTTATTATAAAAATTAATTTACAAAAGTATTATAATATATTTATTTATAAAATTTATATAAAAATTATGAATATAATTTATTTATGTGTCAATGCTATATATTATAAAAATAATATAGTTATTTATAAAAATGTTATATTTTTTTATCATAATTTATTTATAAAAAATAACTTACTAAAGTTATTATAAAAAATTATATTATTTATAGGAAGTGTTATGAAAGTTATTAGATAATTTATAAAACATTTTATAAAGGTTATATATTATATAATTATAAATTTTAAGTTATTTTATTTAATTTGTGTATTATAAAAGGGATATAAACTAATACAAGTCTTTCTTCAAATTAAATTTATATAAGTTTTATAATTAAAGCTACACTCTATTTGTATTGTGAATCCAAATATTATAAGGTTGATACTAATTATGCAAATACAAAAGATTTTCTTGCAGCATATCATGAGGTATGATAACATTTAAGAGAATGGTGCCAAACACAAGTACCATGGATAGCTTGCCAACTTTATAAGTTGAGGTATTCAAGACTTCAAAATATGGTTGAGAAGACATTTGTTATTTTAAAAATTTATATTAACATCACTACCTTTTTATAGCATTAAAAAAAACATGATAGATGTTGCATATTTCATAACTTAAATCATAGGTGGAATTGAGATGATTCATACTGAAAGAAGATATTGATAATTTTAATGATACAGATTTAAATTCAGATGATGAACTTTGTCCAGAACCAACAGATAATGATAAAGAGCATTTGTTAAATGTTACAAAGGAAGTAACTAAACAAATATGCCCTCAAACAATTAGATAAAATTGAATATGGTGTGTATTTTTATTTTTATTTTTGTTATTTTTATTAGTAATTGTATTATCAACTACTTTTTAGACTAACATAATACATATGTTGATTTGACTTTAATTTTGTTACTTGTTTAGAAATTATATTTATCATTCTAGTCATTTTTATATTAATTAATACTTTTTAAAAATATAAATTATATAATTGTGTAATTACAATTTGTACTATCAAACATGGCATATGACATAGGTTACGAATATTTAGAGAATTACAATTTTTTGTAATTACACTTTCATTCAATTACATTGTGCCGTTTAAATAGATAAGTTAATTTCTTTGAAAAAAGGGTTATATATATAAATATATATTAAATCATGGTTGAGTATAAAATAAAATTAGAATTGAAATATTAACAGCATTTTTAAAACTAAAATATTGGGATTGTTTTATTTTTTAGTTAAAATAGAGTATGGAAGTATAAAGAAAAGGCAGATTGGGTAGCGGTAATGACTAGCCGGTGACTACACCACAGGAGCTTCCAACTCTCCTCTTGTAATTTGGGGGACTTGATTTCTGCTTAGCATTCTTTAATTTGACATCCAAAAAGAAAAAGTGAAATTTTGCTACTTTGAGATCCATATTTTAACTATAGATATATTCTTGATACCATGATTTCAAGCCCTTGCAGCTAATACAGAAAACAAATGGAATAGATATATAATCTGATGTTTTCTAAGATAAACAAATGCAAAAGTAAAAAACAACATTTCAATCCACTCTATTTTTTCTCATCTAGTTTCTCGGCAACCAAACGCTCGTGAACAGGAACCGATACGTCCATGGGTTTAACCCATACTAAGGGTGAAACCCAACAGCTTTGCCGCAAAGTAAGACATTAGAGGGAATATCGTATTCGTTGGTGAGACTTCGAACAGGATCAAAGACTCTCAAATAAAATTGTTGCCCAAGATATTGTCTTCCCCATGCTGCAGACCTCAGGTTCCACATCCCTTGGTTGTCCATGGAGATCAATACGGCTGTCCAAGAATTTGGATAAACCTGGCAGGGAAAAGAAAACACCAGTAGCACAAAAAATTTACAATATATATGGAACCCCTAATATACCGGCTATAGCATTCGGATTTCAGAGTGACTATTGTATACTAGTATATCTAACATGGTTAACTCATTTTGTTCAAGTTTTTCATTATATATGGAAGAACATATCCTTATACTAATGGTTGAATATGTGTCATAGTTATAATTAGTATATGAGGCATAAGCTCCCAAACAATTATCTTATCCGGACTTGATCCTGAACAAAGACATGATGTGGCTTACCTGGGTAGTGTGTCTCGTAAGAGCATCTACTAGATTGTAAGTTTTTCGTTTATGTGGATTCCACTGTCCAGAGCCGAAACTGTATATAATGTAACAGAAACGATAAGAACAGATTTCTTTAAAAAAAAAAACAGGGCATTGTGACTCACCCAACAACCCAAAAATCATAACCATCAAGATGCCAGGATTGCAGCGTGTTTTCGTTGTTCTGAAAGATGACTTCAAGAAAATCATGGAGAGAAACCGGCATAACGGATGTAGCTACAGTTGCGGCACCACCTGAAGGAAGGCCTTGGATGGAATCCATGGTGAAAACACCAGGAATGTTAAAATAATCCGCAAGCTTCGGAGGGGTATCCGAATTCACATAGGAGACACCATTCACGGTGTAACGCAGCTTTCCATTTATAAAAGATGCCGAGTTGGCCAAAACAATGGTCTTGGTTGGTGTTATCTTCCCATAATGGAATGAACCCTGGGGATTAGGCCTAGCTGCATTATATGTCAAATTCCACCTTCAAGAAAACGAAGGAAAACGACTTAAATACGATTATATTTATGCTAAATTGAACACAAGAACCAAGTATTCATCAATCACAAGTACCTATATGTCCTTGCCTGCTGCATTGACCAATGAAATTGGAATGCAGGAGCTGCAGGCAGGGGTCCAGAAACCAGGGTTTGTGAGTTTGCGTAGTGCAACATTGCAGTTGCAGTGAGAACGGTCCTCGAAAATCTTGTCGATGCAACAATGTAGTAATCCTTTGGTGGCTGATTCAAGGTTACTAAGACAGCTAAAGATTGGCCGACATGAACATCAAGAGAATCATATAAGTTCTGAACCACATGAGATCCTTCAACCTCAACTAACTTCATTGTATGACCCTGAATCCTGAAGTTGAATGAGGTGGATAATCCGACATTTGAGATCCTAAACAAGTATGTTTTGCCTGAAACACCACAAATAAAACTTATTAAGTAATCACATGATGTCCTTTTGGAACAATGAATGAAAAAACTTCAAATTTAGAATTATGTTGAATGAATGAATAAAAATGCTATGAATTAAAGTTGAGGATTACCTTGTTCACCACTAAAGGTACTTTGAGTCTGTCCATTTATAAGGACTCCATCAGGAAAGGGCAGAGGCTTTCCTGAGTCCAAAGATTGCTGCAATGTCTGCAAAACAGGAAATAAATATATTTGAGACAATTAACCAAACCAAACCAAGCCAACAAGTTGTAATCCCAATCATCCAATGAGCATATCGTGATCACACAAAACATTTGTCATGCTTCTCCACTTTAACCACCCGATTCAATCCCCGATCTCTCGTCTTCCTGAATTATCACCCCTAGGTACTTAAAAGCACTGTGCTAGTTGTAACACTTAACCATCAAGTGTGATAAAATCTCAATCGTCTTTCTTTTACTAACCATACTCTTCATATACAAAGTATTTCTAAGACTTGGCATTGCAAGAATGACTATGATCAGTAAATAACTTGCATACCTCTGCAAATGTTATCTAACTTAGTGTTTCTAATTGAAAAACAACATCAGGAGCGGCAAAGACGAAGATACTAAAAAATTGAAACGAAAATCTTAACCTTTAGGAGAAAAAACAAAGCAGGTGAACACAAACCTTATGGCTGGTTTTGTACCAGTCACCAATAAGTAAAGTGAAGTCTCCATCAGGGTATCCGTAAGGGATTGGGATCACACTTCTATGGTATATATTGAGTGCTCCAAATCCTCCAGCAGCTTTATGCAATAGAGTTGAAGGGAAATATATATAAGACCCAATTTGATCCTTGGCCTGGAACTTGTAGGTATAGTTTGAGTTTGGGGGGATAGGGCAATTGGTTCCCAACGCTCCATCCTGCCATGAGTTCTTCCGTTGCTTAATGCCATTCCTGTTATGGTTAAAAACAGGCCCCTCATTAATCATTATCATTTTGACAGTGCCATGAATTTTGGTAGCAGAATCAAAGTCCAATGAAGTCATATTGCAAGATTGAAATGAAGTGAAAGTGTCCATGTTTGAGACTCAAGGCATATATATATATATATATAAGAGATAGACCCACCATGTCAACAAGAAAGGTTGGTCAAGCTTATTAATGAGATTCAAGACAATGTTGTTATTAGTCACCACTTCAAGTTTTGGTCCTGGAAACTGATTATTGATGAGAATAACCTTTCCAAAAAAAAAATCAAAACTTGTTCAGCAACCCCAGATGAAATCCACATCAAACAAAGCGCATTATTTTCAACATTTCCAATAAAATAAAAATCATATTATTCCAACCTGCTGGGGAACTCCAAGAATAGAACGAGTGCCATAAGTAACTGTCCAAGTGTAATAAAAATATGGGTCTTCAGCATCCACTTGGGACACACCCAAAAGAGCCAAAACTCCAATAACCCATTGTAGCATTACTGCTTTTCCCATATCTTTGTTCACCCTGAAAATGCCATTGAACCAAGAATCGTTCATTAGTAAACTAGGAAACATACATGGCAGAATTGGGTTGAAAGATGAACTTACCTGATTTCAGAATCCCTGGAAAGTTAACTATTCTTCTGAGGTAACATTGACAATATAAAAGAATCAAATACAGACTTCTTATAAGAAAAAAAGCTGCAACAGATACTGGTCCACTGCCTTTCTTTTATTGTTTTTCTTCAACGTAAATTTCTCCTACCTGTAACCTTTTTTTGAATTATAAAATCGATTTTTTTTTCATAACGGGAGTATCGATTTGTATTTAATAGATTTTCTTTTCTTTAAGCCAGTCAATGTAATTTCAAATAAAACAAAATATCAAAAAGAAATGACGAGTACATGTTTTCATTTTCTCTTAAGTGACAAGAAAGGTTGGTTTTAATTCAGATGATTAATATAATTTGACGTCATAATTCAATTAGTTTGAAATGTTTATATTGGTAACTATAATAGAATTTTATAATAAAAACAATGTGAGTTAAAATATTATACCATTAAATGTCAAAAGAGTAATAAGACGCTACAAGTAGATACAAACATTTATGAGTATATTAAAATTTAAAATCTCAAATAATTATCAACAATTAATTTTGAATTAATATCGAGTTTATGGAAGATCAAAACTAAACTAATAAGTAATAGGGATTAAATTGAAATAATTTTAAAAAAAAATTTATACAAAGATCACACGATTGTGTGTGAAAGTTCTGCCCGTGTGGAATGAATCACAAAGACGTGTACTAGAGTCATGCTCGTGTGAGTGGATCAAATGAATAAGAATAAAAAAAAAAAAAAGAGAGGGTTAATAAGTAAAATAAGTGATAAATCTATAGTTTAAAAATATTCATAATGTTTTAGTTGTTATTATAAAAGAGGATTCAAATGAATTTATGAAAAATGTTAAAAAAAAATTTTAGTAAATTATTAAAAACCCCTCAAGCCTAGATTTGAAAATTAGGAGTGAAATGACTGAGGCGTATTAAAAGTGAGAAAGGAGTTGCTTGTTTGATGCTCTGCACATTTCACGTCCCCATGTTTATAATAATTGCTTTCATTTCATCATTCTTCTAAAAACAAATTTCTTTCCTGTAATCTCGCCATTGATTAAACCTTTTTCCTTTTCTTCCTTTTTTAACTAAACCATCATAATTAAAACTCTCTTTTTAAGTTCACCTTTTTTTCAAAGGCTTAATTACATTGACGTTTCAATTTTTATATATTATATTAATATATTTTTAATTTTAAAATTCACAAATATTCTTATTTTGATCCTAATTTTAAAATATTCAAAACGAATATATAAAATATGTATATATTTTAAAAATTAAAATTTATATTGATTATAATATTATTAAATAAAATTAAAAAACCCCACTCTCTCTACTCCTTTTATAACTTTGGACAACCTATTATGTCTAAGGATGACAAAATTCGAATCGCACAATGGATTTTGAACATTTGGAGTGGATTTTTCCTTTTGAAAAATGGATGTGGGGCGAAGATTGGGTGATTTTTTTTTCTTTTGGATAGTGGGTATGAACTGGTCATGGTAATTGCTTGCTCTACCCTAACCCACTCTACTAGATAAAATTACCATTTTGTCATTGTATATATAACAATTCAAAGGATAAAAATGTAATAAAGTTGTTACTTGTCTTTCTACATCTAGTATTTATCTAATTTAGGATTGTACGGTTTGTGCCTAATTTCTAGGCTAACTTGTAGTTGTTTCCATATTACTTGTATAGGAGACTTTCGTATTAGGACTCTTGTATACATGTACATAAAAATGATACTATTATATAAAATAATATAATATTCTTTTCCTTACAATTCTACATGTTTACATGGTATAAGAGCAGGTTTATGCCGACATTAAAGATTTCTTTTCTTTTTCTTTGTTAGGGTTAATCAATCTCTTCT
Organism: Gossypium rotundifolium; assembly: GCA_025506655.1. Taxonomy (NCBI): domain Eukaryota; kingdom Viridiplantae; phylum Streptophyta; class Magnoliopsida; order Malvales; family Malvaceae; genus Gossypium; species Gossypium rotundifolium. The sequence continues at coordinate 139,341,633 of CP106731.1, forward strand.
TGTGTGATTGATTTATTGTATATTTGTGTTTGAGGTTGTGTATCCTTTTTGTGTGTGCTGGAATCTGTAATTCAAGATGATAGACAACATGTCTAACTTTGATTTGTGTGTTTCTATTGGAACTACCATGAAATTTAATGGTTGAAATTATGCCCTTCAGTCTCAAGCATTTTGTACCTTCCTTGGTTCTCAAGGTTGCGATCATCATTTAGTTCAAATAATGACAAACATTTAGGATCCCAAATATGTAGCCTAGTGTCAATCTAATTGTGCAATGAAAACTTGGTTGTTGAATTCCTTGGAACCTGAGATTGCTACCTCAATTGCTAAGAAGATGTGGGACTCCATCAAAGAAATGTTGTCTAATGATGGTAATAATTCTTGTATTTTCTCTTTGTTTAACAACTTATTGATAATAAACAAAGTGAAAAATCCCTTATTGAATTTTTTGTTGCTTACAGAGGAATTATCAATGAATTTTGTGAATTGCAGCCTCTCTCTACAAATTTAGAAACTCAAAAACATCAATTGGAAAATCATTTTGTTTGTGGATTTCATGTGAATCTAAATGATCAGTATAATGCCTACTCTCCAAACAACTTTCTCTTGCTTACAATTAGCTTCTTTAACTCTGTCATCTCCAAGCATCAGGTTCTGTACCCAAACCCAGAACTGCAAATGCATGACACATGCTTTCATAAGTTTAAAAGTGTCCGCCATTTTAGTTTGAATGCATGATAAAAGAAAATCATGAAAGGGGATCAATGATGGGTTAGATGAAGTTAGGAAAGGGAAAAAGAGTAATTCTATTAGATACCGCCACACTGTCTTGCAAAGTGCAAACCATGATGTACAAAGCTCCGGGCCTTGCAGAGGGGACACTACGGTGTTCGAGCATCAAGGTATAGGTTGGTGAATAGAGGAATAGATGGAATATGACAAGAAAATTGAATGAAAGATCATGGCTAGGCCATTAGACCGATCAAAGGCTATACGCCTAAAAATGAGTAAAACCATAACTGAAAGACGCCATAGCATCACACTAATGATGAGTAAGACATAGCTGAAAGATGTTATGACATCATGATATAAATGAGTAAGATCATGATCGAAAGATGCCATGACATCATGGTAAACAAGATTAAGACCATAGTTGAAACACGCTATGACATCCTACGAAAGCCCGTCGGGACAGTAAACACGGGGAATATGAAGAGTAAGACCATATTTGGACTATGCCAACCCAGGTAGTCCACTGGGATGGTAAACACGGGGTCACAATGTGTAAGACCATGGTTGAAACATACTATGGCATTAGGAGATGATTTGACGGTCAAATGAGTAAGACCATAGCTGAAAGACTCTATGACATTGTAGATAGTTTGGTAGGACGTTAAACATGGGATAGTCCAACGAGACGTTAAACACTAGATAGTTCGACGGGACGTTAAACATGCGATAATATGTTGAGACGAAAAACACAAGGCTTTGAGAGGTAAGACCATAGTTCGACTAGGGCACCAAATGGAGTCCACCAGGATGACAAATGTGTGATTATATGGCGTAAGATCATAGCTCAGTTGTAGCAACATAAGATAGTCTATCGAGACAATAAACACTGGTGGATGATCGAAATAGTAATCATTAAACAACCCATAAACAAGGAAAAAGGGTTGAAAGGAAAATGGATGTATCAGATGCAATTAATTTAGTAAATTCAATTAATTTACTTAACTAGACATTCATGTTGGCATTTAAAACCCATTTTAATTGTCATGTTGGACTGTTGTTTGGGAGATAACAAATCTTAGCGGCAGAGTGACCATGTCGTAACAAAACGATAACGTAAGTAACTAAAATGTAACATTTCAAACATAAGTAACTAAAATGTAGCCTAAGGCAAACAAAAGTGACTATTTTGATGGTTTTCCCAAAAAAAAATCTAAAAAAGTTAATGTGGGCTACATCAGTCATTTATAAGAGTTAGCTTTAAGTAAAGAGTTGAATATAAATTATAACTTGACACCTACAGGTGCTGAGCTTCATAAAAGACATTTATTAAGGATAGATTTATGATAAATGATGAAAATTTAAATAAATATAAATTAGACACTCATGAGTTTCAAGTTCAATAGAATACATTTATTAAGTTTAGATTTACGAAAAATATGAAAATTAAAAATGTATTCAACTCGACAATGATGAGTGGTGACTTCATTGAACACATTTATTAGCGTTAGATTTAGGAAATGATTAAAATAATAATTAAATAAGAACTCGACAACCACCAGTGTTGAATTCCTTTTGTATTTATTAGGGTTTAACTTTGAATGATAAAAATTAATTTTAGATAAATTACATATTATAAGCAACTTGATACCACGGATGTCAAGTATCCTTATACATTAATTACAATTAAAAAGTTCAAAGGTTATTGTAATAGCCCATTTTTGCCCGGGCTAGGAATAAACCAGAATAAAAAACAAAACAAAACAAAATAATAATAATAAATAATGTCCTTTCACAGTCTTTACAAAGCCCAAATTTAATTTACAAATAAGGCTCAATCCTTTACAACTAAAACCCAAAACCCGATTAGCCTACTTACAAACCCAAACCTAAAGACTAACCCAACAAGCCCAAAATCACAATAGGCCCGAAACCTAATCAGAAAATTAAGGGTTTCTGGAAACCCTAGGGAAATATCGCGCCGTAAGCAGGCCCTCATTCACGCCCAAGCCACCATTCGCACCGCAATTAGCGCGCCTCACTACAGTCGAAACCTTCGCGTCCACCTGCAAAAGAAAAGAAAGAAGACAACAGCAAGAATGGCAACAATGGGTTTTCCTTTTTTATTTTCATTTTTCAAGGCTATAAAAGCCGATTATTCTGTTAATCGGACTACACACAAGAATTTCTTTTAACAGAGGTGATTTTCTTTATATACCTGCATTAAGTTTTTTTTTCCTTTCGATTTGCTTACATTTTATATATATAAAAACTAAAAAAAGGGGGATTGGGGATTACCTTTCGAAAAAGGGTATTTTTTGCCGAGGAACCGCCGTAATCGACGACGCGTGAGGAGCGTGGCGGTGGCCCGAATGTCCGGCGAGGGAGCCCAAACGAGAGCACATCAGAGGATTTAGGAATTTAAAAAAAAACAGTTTAGAAATAACTTTTTTTATTTAAAACTGATTTATATAGGGGTTTAAAAACGACGCCGTTTTTGCTTAAGCCAATAATCTAAAAACGACGTCGTTTCAAAGGCCAGATCCGCCCGCGTTGACCCGGAGACCCGAACAGGATCTGCGTGTTTTCAGAAAATGGGAAATTTATCCCTTTGGTCCTTCCGTAATTTCATTATTTTCAATTTAGTGTAATTCACTTTTATTCTTTCTTAAATTAGCCTTGAAATTTTTATTTCGTTTCAATTTGATCCTCTAGCTATTTAAAGGTAAAAATCGGAATGATGCCGTTTTGAAAAAGAGGCTTAATTGCCATATTAGTCCTTGGGATTTAACGCGTGCTTCGTTCCAGTCTTTTTTATATATGTTTAAATTGTTATTTAACCCCTGTTTCTTTGTTTTTTTATCCTTTTATTTTATATTATATTTAATTATTTTACCATATTAAAAGATTCTATATTATTTTCATATATTTATTAATTTACTAATAGTGCAAAATTTATATATATGTATATTATATATATATTTAATTATCATTATATGTTATTTACTGGGTTTAATAATTTATATATTATTTTAATATTTTAATATTATTTATTATATTATATTTTTAAGTATTATATTATATATTAGTTTTAAAATTTTGTTTTGTATAAAGTTTATTATAATATATAACCTATTTTATTTATATTGTTTTATTACATATATAATTTTTATGATTAGTATATTATGTATATATATGTTTTTATTAAAATTTTTATATATATTATTTACTAATTATTTTATGTATAATCTTTATATATTATTATTAATTATTTTATATTATATTATTATATATTATGATTTTATTAATTATTATATACATTTATTTGTATCTTTATATTCGTTTATTATTGCTTTAGCATGTTTTTATTTATTTATTCATGTTATATTATTTATTGATTATTTATTGTTAATATAATTTGTAGTTAGGGTGAATTGATATGTATATTATAATGTCCTACTCAAACCACTTTTTTTTTATAAAATACCTTTTGAATTAAAGTATTTTATTCAAGTAGTTTTGAAAATATGGTGATATGTGACATTTGAGAACTTCGAAAAGAATTGTGCCCTAACTTATCGAGTTTCGATTTTCTTGTAGAACTTAAAGTATTAGATATCCTTCTCTTTAAAACTGAAACTTACAAATTTCAAAATAAAAAAAACTTATTTTGAGAATTCAAACGTTGAATCCTAACTTCTCGGGTATGATGTTTTGAATTTTGAGGTAGAATTTTCTAAAATAAAGACGTGCCTAGTTTCGAAATTATGAGATGCTATATCCTAACTTACTGGGTATGGTATTTTATTTCTTCGAGATAGGTAAATCTTGGTTTTCTTTCTAATAAAAGGATCATATTCTAAAATTTTTCAAATTTTTAACATTCAGACATGATTTTATTGATTAGGTACCAATTTTTGGGCGTTATGAGGGTGTTAACCCTTTCTCATACGTAACCGACTCCCGAACCCATTTTTCTTGTTTTTTTTGTGGACCAAAATCAGTGTTTTGAAATGAAACGATTTTCAAGGTGATCCAATCACACCTAAATAAAAAAGAGATTGGTGGCGACTCTCATTTTCATTTTTAAAGTCAATCTTCTTGTTTTTAAATCAATTTTTAAAATAGTTTCGACAGCTTGGCCACTCCACTGAGGAAAATAAGAGAGTCAGGCCTTAAAATCGATAATTTCATGTCCTTCTGTTTGAATTTCAAAATTTAATTTTAAAAAAAATTATGATCTTTTTATTGCATGTGATTTTAATTTCTTAAAATACCCCTGCATTGCACTGCGTGACCGTTGTGGTTGCACCCTTAAGTGGGAGTGAGAAATTATGCCTTCGTGAGGTTTTCACCTCCGCATGGGCTAGTGGACTGCTTCCGGGATACATTTGTACCTATGTCTTCGTGAGGTTTTCACCTCCGCATGGCCATAGGGAAATGTATTCCCCTGAAGTGATCTCGGTCCGTATGAGCCTATAATGGGTGAGGATCGAGGAATCTGCTGGTTCGGGTACCTCAACTTTAGAGCTAAACCTCATGTAGAAAACCTAAGTTCTTACCTTAGGTAGAACTATGCTAAACCCTAGTAGCCACCCAAATAGGTGTTCTATGTTGTTTATTTCTCCTGTACTAACGTGTTTTCTTATGTTTTGATTGCATTGCATTCATATTATAGAAAAGAGGTGTTGATTCAAATTCGATTGCTAAATAGAAGAGTTGGTCATAAGAAAATGGATTTTTTGATAAAGTGGATTATAATATGGTTGTCCGAATATAGTCCAAGTAAACACAATGAGAGAATGCTAATTGTCCTTGAAAGAATACAAGTCCTTATTACCCAAGGATTCAAGTTGACAAAGACTATTCGAGAATTACCACGGGTCGGCTTTCTTGAATAGGCTAACGAGCATTATGGAAATAAGTGAATAGTGAGTCATGGCCCAGATCAAGCAAAAGGAGCTAAAGGAGGCATCTATTAGAAGTTTGCAAGATTTGACCTCTGCGAAGAAGGGGATTGATGTTTTCAATTGGACTATGAGGACAAAGCCACACATGTAATCCGTTTTGTGTAAAGAAATTTATTTTCTAGTAAAGTTTTTCTAATGGAATTGAATTCAAAATCAATACCTCTCTCTTTGCATTTCATTCCTCTTTGCATTCATGCATTTGCATTACATTGCATCATTTGCATTAGACTTTTACAAAAGGACCCTAATTAGGTAAAATATTTTAGTTAACTTGGAAAACATGGGCCAAAGGTTGGAGAGAATAGAACAAATGCAAATACAGATGCAGGGGCAATTGACCAAGATTCAACAAGAAATGTGGGAACAAATGTTAGAGTTCCAAAAAAATGTGATTGGCCAGTTAACCCAATTACTAGCCAAAAGACTTGAAAAGAGGAGTGGCCCAGCGGTCAATAGTGTGGATGATAAGGAAGACATTATTTATTCCCCAAAAGGTGTCCTGACTCAACCAGACATGCATTCGCATGGGGTACCCGTCATTATTGAACCCCAATGTCAAACTGATACTTCGGCCCTATTGAATTCCCCAATGGGTTCAGATTTTGACCGAATGATGATCAAACTAAACCAGTTGTTCTAGTAAAAACAAAGGAAATGAGAGAATGGACTTCAAAGGCATTGAAGAAGAAGGAAAGAAAAATGAATAGTGCTGCCAATTACAGAAAACCAACCAAAGACGGTAACCTCCAGCAATCAGGTTTCCCCAAGGCAAAACTCTGAAAAGCTCCAATTTATGCCAATTTCGATGACGTATAAAGAGCTATATCGAAGTTTATTTGATGCACATGTGGTGTCTCCATTTTATCTGAAGCCGTTATAGCCCCCATATCCTAAATGGTATGACTCTAACGCTCAATGCGACTACTATACAGGAATAACGAGTCACTCAATCGAAAACTATACTACATTTAAAAAGTTGGTCGGAAGGTTCATTAAAATGGGATTGTGAAATTCGATGATTCATCAAAACCTGATCAATTTAAGGAGGTAGTAAATACGATAATTAAAAGAGGAGACAAGAAAGTTATGACTCCTTGAAGGAATCAAAAATGAAGAGGGAGCCGGAGAACGAAGTTTCCAAGCCCTTACGTACTTAGGAGTGTTTTGAATAATGGGACTGTGAAAGAGATCCCTGTATTTTTAGAACTGATTTATAGTAATGTTCAAAACATACTTGTTGCCTTAAGCCTAGAGGCAATAAGAACCCTTTTGTGAAATAGGCTTGTGTCCTAAATTCTTATTTCAATAAAATGTATCTTTTTGAATAAATATCTTTTTATTCTTTCCATGTATAGATTATTTTATTTTTGGACTTTCTTTCAAATATTCTTTTATTCATTCATATCATATCAATAACCATTCTTTGAATCATTTATTCTTTAGAATCTTCCTTCGAGCCTACAATAGGTATCCAGATATCAATGATATGAGCAACGTTGTTACTGACTCCCTTTTTGAATGAGATATTGGTCTAGGGGATCTAAGGACTTTGAAAATAACAGAGATTGTAATCTATCTTCTGATTTGTTAAGAATGGTGAAACAATATAAAAAATGAATGGTGAAACAAGATAAAATGGTGAAACAAGATAAAAAACAGACCCTACCTTACATAGGATCAATGGATGTTGCGAGCCTAGGAAAGGAGTCAAGATTGAAGCTTAACTCACCACAAAAATAAGGCGAGATATTATTGAGTTATTTTCAATAATTTAAAGATGTTTTCGCATGATCATATCAGGACATGCTTGGGCTAATAAGACGCGCCCTAAATATGAGGATTGGGCACTGCCAATGTACATAGAAAGGGATGGTATCAGCTATGCCGTATCTAAGGAGACAAGATTCATGTGCCTACTCCAGTTCTTCACAAATTTTCCATATGTGGGGTATGGATGTGATGGGGCCAATCTCGTCAAAAGCTTTTAGCCAATATTGATTCATTGACATAGTCATCGTTTACTTCACTAAGAGGGTGGAAGTAGCTTCATATGCTAATGTTACAAGGTCGAAGTCATTAATTCAAAAAAAAAGGGATAAGATGCCAGCAAAGAATGCATAATTGTACAAAGTCAAAGTTTACATCCAAAGATCAGGTAACATATCACAGTACATCAAAAGTTGTCAAAAAAAATACAAAAAGAAAAACAATAAAAAACTATGAAAGGTGACTAAGACTTGTAAGGATTGGCATAAGAAGCTACCGTTTACCCTTTGTCTTATTGAACATCGGTTAGGACCTTCGCTGGGGCAACATCTTACCCATTGGTTTATGGAATTGAAGCATGTTAAATGCTATTTGTTAAGGCCAGATGATGCGAGCTTACGTTAAAGAAGTTCATCTTAGGAAATTCCCCAAAGAAACTTGATGTTAAAAGATTTTTCTGTTACAAAACGATTCCAGAGGAAGGCATATGCCAAACTAGGAAGGACTTGTGTAGGACCTGGTTTAAAAGAGCATCAATATTGACCGAGATGGATGGCGAAGACTTGCCCAATCTGGTGAATTCAGGTTCAGTCAAGAAATATTTGACCTGAAAGAGGAAAGACTAAGGTGAAAACCCGTAAAGGGCGCCTCGAAAAAAAAAGAAATAAAAGAGGAGAGGCCAAAGTGAAAACCCGCAAAGGGTGCTTTGAGACCAAAGGGGTTTTGAGTTGAAAACCCAAAAGGGCGGCTCAAATTTTGATCAAAGATAGGGCATGTGTAGTCTTGCTATGCTTGAATTAACAAAGAGGAAGTATGCTGCGTCTTGGGGCACTGACAAATTACTCTGGATCCCCTAAACATATATTGAGCTTAAAATGGTCCCCAAAAAGTTTGAACAGAGAAGCTCAGGCTGCGATATCTGGGGCACCTAGCTTCTATCTTACCCATTTTTGAATATGCTATCTTTGATTAGTTTATTCTTTTCAAAGATACATCCCAATCAATTTTCGTTTATAGCTTTGGCTATCTTTGCTTACTTTATTATTTTCAAGATACACCTAAATCAATTTTCTTTTATAGCCTTGGTTATCTTTGATTAACTTATTTGTTTCGAGCTGTGCTCCTAATTAATTTCTTTCTCGTCCATTGTTGTAATCTTTTTCAAGCATTTTATATTGAAATAATGATTATTGGACTAATGATATTTTCATAAAAGGAGTTTCGCATATTACTCTGAAAATTTATAAATAATATGAGGAATCTTAAACATGACTATTGTTCAGAATTCACCAAGCCTAATGGCTGAAAACATCGAAAAATGATTACCTCTTCAGATTCTTATTGGATAAGACAATTTCTTTGGTGATACCACATCAGCAAATGACGAACAAGGTCAATCCAAGTGTAAAAAGGGGATCATTGTCAGGATTCCCTGCATTCATGAAAATTTTAGACACATACATTTGGTCATTACACCCAGGGAATGGTGTAACAGATCAAATTGATTGAAAGTGATACAAGTTTTGTACCTCTGAGTGGTAACAAAAGAAACCAAATGTTATTTCCCTAAATTTGTAGTGGGAAGTACCAACTTCATGTCCCAAGGTTCAAGTGGAGAGGACTCTGAAATTACATTGGGACAAGCTTGTTGAAGTAGAACGTGATTGATGAACAAAGATGAAGAACAAATGAGTGATAACACCTAGAGTAGGAATCATACTCATAACATTTTTGTATCATAGCAAATTTCATGAGGAGCATTTGATTCATTCCGATCGTTTCATTCTAATCCTAATCCTTTAAAAGGAATCATCTTCATTACATGTTACATATAGCTAGAAGCATTTGATTCATTTTGACCAAAGCATCTTAGTCGGTGACATAAACATACAAAACCAAGTCTACAGGACATGTCCCTCAGTGGACGGTGTAGTAATATCAGCGAATAAGAAGATATTATCTTCTTGAAGTTGCAGGAAGCAGATCAAAAGAAGATTTTAGTCTTATCTCCCTGAAGTTGTAGTAGAGTAGACTCAAGAAAGAAGATCTCATCTTCCTGAAGTTGTAGGAAGCAGATCAAAAGAAGATTTTAGTCTTATCTCCCTGAAGTTGTAGTGGAATAGACTGAAGAAAGAATATCTTATCTTCCTGAAGTTGTAGGAAGCAGATCAAAAGATATTTTTAGTCTTATCTCCCTGAAGTTGCAGCGGAATAGACTAAGGATAGAAGATTTTATCTCCCTAAAGTTGCAGTGGAGCAAATAAAAAACAGAAGATCTTATCTTCCTGAAGTTGCAGGAAGCAGATCGAAGACATTTTTAATCTTATCCTCCGAAGTTGCAGCGGAGTAGACTAAAGACAGAAGATTTTATCTCCCTGAAGTTGCAGTGAGTAGACTAAAATAGAAGATTTTATCTCCCTGAAGTTGCAGTGGAGCAAATCAAAAGCAGAAGATCTTATCTTCACGAAGTTGCGGAAGCAAATCGAAGACATCACCGGCAATCCACAAGTTTTAGGCGTGATTGAAGATAACAGATTTGGCATTCCTGAAGTTGCAAGAAGTAGATCGAAGACATCAGTCTAGCATTCCTGAAGTTGCAGGAAGCAGATTGAAAACATCATACTAATTGAAATCAAGATGAAGTTCGGTACCCCTGAAGATACAGTTGGGATTAGAAGCCGTTTGAAACCGACAAGGATCAAGAAGTTGAAGCTCGGCCAAGACTGGGCAAAATTGGTCCTTTCATAGTCTTTGCTCTATTCTCGTTACACAACAATGAGCAAAGAGGGGCAGCTGTAATGGCCCATTTTTGCCCGGGCTAGGAATAAATCGGAATAAAAAATAAAACAAAATAATAAATAATGTCCTTTCACAGTCCTTTACAAAGCCCAAATTTAATTTACAAATAAGGCCCAATCCTTTACAACTAAAACCCAAAACCCGATTAGCCCACTTACAAACCCAAACCTAAAGACTAACCCAACAAGTCCAAAATCACAATAGGCCAAACCTAATCAGAAAATTAAGGGTTTCTGAAAACCCTAGGAAAATATCGCGCCGCAAGCAGGCCCTCCTTCACGCCGAAGCCACCATTCAAGCCTACCACACAAATAGAAACCTTCGGCCCACCGCAAAAGAAAGGAAAGAAGACAGCAGCAAGAATGGCAACAATGGGTTTTCCTTTTTTATTTCATTTTTCAAGGCTATAAAAGCCAATTATTCTGTAAATCGGACTACACACGGGCACAGAGAGAAACAAAAAAATACTGAAATAAAAACACAAGAATTTCTTTTAACAGAGGTGATTTTCTTTATATACCTGCATTAAGTTTTTTTTTTCTTTCGATTTGCTTACATTTTATATATATAAAACTAAAAAAAGGGATGGGATTACCTTTCAAAAAGGTATTTTTCACCGAGGAACTGCCGTAATCGACGGCGCGTGAGGCGCGTGGCGGTGGCCCGAATGTCAGGCGAGGGAGCCCAGACGAGAGCACATCAGAGAATTTCAGAATTTTTTTTTAAAAATAGTTTAGAAATAAATTTTTTTTTATTTAAAACTGATTTATATAGGGGTTTAAAATGACACCGTTTTTGCTTAAGCCAATAAGCTAAAAACGACGTCGTTTCAAAGGCCAGATCCGCGCGTTGACCCGGAGACCCGAACAGGATCCGCGTGTTTTCAAAAAATGGGAAATTTATCCCTTTGGTCCTTCCGTAATTTCATTGTTTTCAATTTAGTGTAATTCACTTTTATTCTTTATTAAATTAGCCTTGAAATTTTTATTTCGTTTCAATTTGATCCTCTAGCTATTTAAAGGTAAAAATCGGAATGACGCCATTTTGAAAAAGAGGCTTAATTTCCATATTAGTCCCTGAGATTTAACGCGTGTTTCGTTGTAGTATTTTTTATATCTGTTTTAATTGTTATTTAACTTTTGTTTCTTTGTTTTTTATCCTTTTATTTTATATTATATTTAATTATTTTACCATATTAAAAGATTCTATATTATTTTCATATATTTATTAATTTACTAATAGTGCGAAATTTATATATATATATATATATATATTTAATTATCATTATATGTTATTTATTGGGTTTAATAATTTATATATTATTTATTATATTATATTTTTAAGTATTATATTATATATTAGTTTTAAAATTTTGTTTTGTATAAAGTTTATTATAATATATAACTTATTTTATTTATATTGTTTATTACATATATAATTTTTATGATTAGTATATTATGTATATATATGCTTTTATTTAAAATTATTATATATATTATTTATTAATTATTTTATGTATAATCTTTATATATTATTATTAATTATTTTATATTATTTTATTATATATTATTATTTTATTAATTATTATATACATTTATTTGTATCTTTATATTCGTTTATTATTGCTTTAGTATGTTTTTATTTATTTATTCATTTTATATTATTTATTGATTATTTATTGTTAATATAATTTGTAGTTAGGGTGAATTGATATGTATATTATAATGTCCGACTCAAACCACTTTTTTTTTTCATAAAAATACCTTTTGAATTAAAGCATTTTATTCAAGTAGTTTTGAAAATACGGTGATATGTGACATTTGGGAACTTTGAAAAGAATTGTGCCTTAACTTACTGAGTTTTGATTTTTCTCGTAGAACTTAAAGTATTAGATATCCCTTCTCTTTTAAAACTGAAACTTACAAATTTCAAAATAAAAAAAAAACTTATTTTCGAGAATTCGAAACGTTAAATCCTAACTTATTAGGTATGATGTTTTGAATCTTGAGGTAGGAATTTTCTAAATTAAAGACTTGCCTAGTTTCGAAATTATAAGATGTTATATCCTAACTTACTGGGTATGGTATTTTATTTCTTTGAGATATGTAAATCTTGATTTTCTTTCTAATAAAAGGATCATATTCTAAATTTTTCAAATTTTCAACATTCGGACATGATTTTATCGATTAGGTACCAATTTTTGGGCGTTATGAGGGTGCTAATCCTTCCTCATATGTAACCGACTCCCGAACTTATTTTTCTTGTTTTTTTTCGTGAACCAAAATTAGTATTTTGAAATGAAACGATTTTCAAGGTGATCCAATCACACCTAAATAAAAAAAAATTAGTGGCAACTCTCATTTTCAATTTTAAAATCGATCTCCATTTTTTAAATCAATTTTTAAAATGGTTTCGACAGTTATAATTAAATACAAATATATTGATTTGATTTGAATTTATTTTGACTATCATCTGTTAATATCAAGATTAGTAAATCATTATATAAGAATTACTTGATTGTATTCGGGTATAAATATTGTGACACAAACTAACATTAAAGCTTGACACTCGTATATACGGTGATCATCCTAAAAAAACGTATTTACACTCGTACATACGGAAATAATCCTAAAAACGTATTTTAAAAATAAATTGTAAACAAATGTGTATTAAGAAATAATTTTAGAAAATTTTATATTCAAGCAAAAAAAAAAAAAAAACTGGTTTTTGATCATTATTCGTCAAGGATAATTTAGGAAAATTTGTTTTTCCTATTCGATGGGGTTGGATGCCGCAACAAGGAATCCCTATAACTTTGGGCTTACGAGACCTGCCGAAGAAAAGCCCAAAAGTAGAGTATGCTTTTGAGTGGATGAATCATCAACCAGCAACAGCTAATGTTATCAACACTTTGGGCCTAAACTTCAAAAAAAAAAAAAAAAACTGGGTGCTGTAGTTTGTTCTTATCACAATAGTGTTAACAGTCATACATAATAGATTAAAGTAGAAGAGTTTGGCCACAGCTTGAAGCTTTCACCGACTGTTGCATGGCTTCCACGTTGTTCTCTACACTTGTGCACGTGTAGATCACACAAACTCCTCTTTGTTCTTCACTTAATATTTTTTAATCAACAAATTCAACGTTTCATGACTGGAAAATACACCCCCAAACTACTTTCTTTCAAAAATATTTCAGCTATCTTGGTTTCAAATCATAACCATGTCTGCCGCCACCCCACCATCGTCTTCATCCCCTGCATTAGGTAACTTCAAGTACTGCAAAAACAATAACTGCAAGCTTTGTATTTATATCTAATTATGTTTTGTTTCAGATACTTTCAGAGATATAATTCTATGGAGGAGAAAGAAAGTGAGTGCAACAGTTGTTCTGGTTTCAACAGTGACATGGATATTGCTTCAAGCAAATCAGTTCAACTTCATCACTGTCGCTTCATGGCTCATCATCTTCATCCTTGCTTCACTTTTCCTCTGGGGAAATGTTCTCAGGCTTCTCGGCAAGTATGTTGTTAATTATATATGCTTTCCCCCTTCTTTTTAGTTAGTATAATATCGAAAAAGAAACATTGAAAATCATTATGTGTGTGTATTTAGAGAACCACCAAATGTGTCGGATTTCGATATCTCGGAACAGACAACCATGGAGATTACCAACACATATCGAACATTTTTGGAAGATGTATTGAGATGGATGTTTCATGTGACTGTTGACGAGAACTGGTTTGTGTTTGCAAGAACACTAGCGGGGCTTTTGTTGCTTTCCTATGTTGGAGCCTTGTTTGATTTCCTAACACTTGTTTACATAGGTAAATAATTAAATTAAATCCATTAATCCGTATTATGTGTTTATGTTATTGATTTGATTTGGGGGGGTTTGCAGGTATAACGATGGTGATGATAGTGCCAGTGATATATACGAAGTATGGGGACCAAATACAGAGGAGTGGGGAGAGGGTGAAAGGTGAAATGGGAAGATTTTATGAGATAGTTGATGAGAAAGTGGTGAGGCAGACGATGAGTAAAATTGTGAAACAAGAAAAAGAGAAGAAAAATGATTAGAGGATAAGGCATGATTTTTGTTTTAAAGTTTTTCTTAGCTCAAATTAATTATTAAATAGAAGATTAAATAAATGCGGAACAGAAAATGTGATGTATCGTGTTGATTGTTATTAACTTTGGAAGTAAATAAACCAAATCATTAGGAAGTAATTTGTTTTGTTTATTTCTCAGTTATTAAATCATTTTGGCTTAAATCTCTATTATTAAGTCTCAGTTGTCTTTATTTAACTTTGTTTTTGTAAAAATTATGTTCTATTTATAATGTTGTAATAATAAATTAATGAGAATTTCTATATATTTCATTTAAAATTTACATATTTTTAAGTAGTTTTTACTTATGTTACTAAAAATATATTTACGATTAATTTTCTTCAAAAGGATTATGTTAAATTCATGATTAGCAACTTTTAAAATTAATATCAAGTAAGGATAAATTACTCATCTAACTATTACTAGTATTTTTTTACTCATTCCATTATTAAAATTTGAAATTTTGTTTTCTAAAATTGGCATGATAACATTAAATATCTTGTAAGTTTTTGTTTTATTTTTCTTTGTGACCTAAACCCTAGATTTCCATAACCCAGAATCAGGAACTAGGAAGTTCCTTCCATGCAGAGTTAAGTTAATTTTAAAATAATAATGAGAAAAATATATAATTTATCTTGTATTTTAGCTGTTTTTATTTTTTATCTTTCTTAGCTCTCATAAATTTATTTATTTTAACTTTTTAAGTAGAAGAGAAAATTATACAAGTTGTTATCAGCTTAATTTTAAAAGCTACAATTAAGCTACCATAGTTGGTCTAAAAAAGATAAATTGAATAGTTGAGTGACCTTTTGAAATTTTGTAATAAAAGAATTGAATAGAATAGTTGTTAAAATGAAATTTAAACACATAAATATATTAAATAAATAATATTAAATGTGCTACAATTATTTATCATATTTTTGTTATTGAGTTAGTGCAAGTTGGCATGTGACATCAACTCAATAAATAAAAATATTCATACTAGAAATCTTATCATATAGGTATGCATACATACAATAAATAATGGAACATATGTTTAAAATTAATTAATCATAGTAACACATGAAATATATAGATATTAAAATAAAAATAGCAAAATAGTAAAATAGTTTAAATTATGTTTAAAATAAAATTTAGACACATAAATACATTAGATAAATAATATTAAATATATTAAAATTATTTATCATGGTTTTGTTATCAATCGTGAGTTAGCGTCGAGTTGGTTTATGATACCAATTTAATTAATATCATTATACGTGTGAAAATCACATATTGAATATGTAACACCCTCAACTCTTATCCTCGACGGAACAGGGTTATGGAGTATTATCAGTCGTTTCAGTTCAAATATGAACATTACGCAATTAAGTAACATACATTTCATAAATTAAACAATCTAATGACCTAACTTATTTGTTTATATAAATACTTTAACTATAATATTCAAATTAATTCAAAAATACCATTTGAACCAAATATAAGATTATATTAATTTCAATCAAAATATACCATTTAATAGCTATAACCCAAAACATATTTATATAAGTATCAATATTAACTTATACTTCATTTATAAATATTATTCAAAATGACAAGTATAATATTCTAGGTACATGCTATTTACCAAAAAGAAATGTACATCACCACTTTGAATTTGGGGTCGGTTCTGGATGTTGATTCAACGATCTGACTTTACCTAACCTGCGCACGGAAACAAACCGTATGCTGAGTATAAACTCAATGATATTTCTATAATTCGAATATGTATTAAGGAAGAATTTATATTATTTATATATATATATATATATATATATATATATTCACACAAACATAATCATTCAAACAATTAATCAATTTCTTGTACATATCATTCATAACACTTTCAATTATCATCTTTTATATATCAACATCATAACTATTCAATAACTTTTCACAATAAAATGCAATTCAATTTCAATATCAATATCTTTTTCAAGAATCCATGATTCATGAAATTTCACGCATCTCAATTGTATATTTCATTTCATTGCTCATTTCAATCCATATTCAATATCATTTAATATCATTTAATAACAATCAATTGTTCAATATAGTTGTACACCCTTATTAACATGACTCTGACTCGGACTTGGACGGATACACGGATTCAATCAAAATACACCAGTACGACATTCAATGCCTCATCGGCCATGCCAAAGTAAAACAATACGGTACTAAGTACCTCATCGGATTTATTCGAAGTAACAATACAACACATAGTATCTCATTGACTCGAAGTCGAAGTATCCTTTAGCTCTTCCAATCCTATGGCATGCCAACTATATCCGACTTAGCCCGATACAGTTAATAGGGTATTCAATTCACTTTCTAATTTCCAATCAATACACATTTCAATTAATCACATATATTCTCAATTCAATACAATTCAATTTTTTCAATAACAAATATTCCAAGTTCATAATAATCACATATTCATATCAATTTCATCAATATATTTTCAAATATATCATACATCTAATATTCAATTTCCACATCAATCACATATATCCATACAAATTCAATTCAATAACAATTGTTAATACTTACCTTAATTACTTACCATAACATATAAACCAATACATAACAAGTAATAATTAAAATTCAGATTATAAAAAAATAAACCGTAATTTTTCGAGCTAATCCTAGTTGATTTTCTCTTTCCCCTTCTTAGCCGATGTCTCCAGCTCAATGTTAGCTATGGAATTAAAACAATTAAAATTTATAAATACACTACAATTTCATATTGAACATTTCAATTTATACACAACTTTTGCCTAAATTTCAATTAAATCCCTATTCAAATCTAACCTTATTTTATTCATAATTTTACTCTTTATTTTTCATTCAACTATCACTTAAAACTAATTTCAATTCTCTAATTTCACCATAAATTCTTAATTTCAAATTTCTTTCAATTTAGTCCCTATACATAAAACTTATGATTTAACTTACAATTCAATCATTTTCTCAATTCTAACCCAAATTATTCAATTAATTCAATATAAACCAATCTAAAAATCAACTAACTTTTAAAATTTCCATTTATAGCAAGTAGTATTTTGTTCTAGGATTCCAAAAACTCAAAAATTACAAGAAAATGGATTAAATTGACTCATCACTTAAACTTGAAACCTTTAAAACCCTAATTTCTCTTTTTCTTTTCTTTCTTTCTTTTTCTCCTTTCTTTCCCCTGTTTTCGTTTTTGCTATTCTGTTTCTTTGTTTCTTTTTGTTTCTTTATTTCTTTTATTTACCTTTTGTTTATTATATTAATATAATATTATTATTTCTTAATTAATAAGTAAATACATATATGTATTGTACATATGTATTTATTACACATACACATTATTATTACCACGCAATTGTCATAATTTAATTAATTAATTTTTTACTTTATTTAACTAATTAATATAATATAATATAATAATATTTTATATATACTTTAAGTATGTATTTAATATAAATAAATATATCTACATTATACATACACATGGAATTATAATTTACCATACATTTTTCACTTATGGTTTATTTACTAATTTAGTCCTTCAATTTTCTCTAATCTATAATTAAGCTTTCACACTTTATTATATCTAATTAACCTTAATTTAAGCTAATTCACCTAACTAAAACTTAATTAATCACACAACTAACTTCGTAAATATTTCTAATAAATATTTACGAAACTATTTTACGGAAACAGTGACCCAAAAATGTACTTTTCGATACCCGTAAATTTCGGGTCGTTACAAAATGTGTGTTTAAAAATAATAGACAATGAAACATATATTTTGAAAGTAATTAATCATAATAACATATGAAATGTAACGACACGAATTTCAGCTTGTGTCGAAAAATGCAATTTTAAAATCCTATTTTCGTAAACCAAGTTCAGTAAATATAAAATAAGAATTTTTACGAAGTTAATATAAAATATATTAAAATTCAGTTAAATAATTTATTCAAAAGTAGTTAATTAAGGCACAAAGATTAAATTGTAAAAGTTCAATCGCTATTAAGTTTTAATTATCTAAACGACTAAAATGGTTAATAAATCAATTTTAGTTAATAGATAGTAGATGGTGATGATGTCGGCTATTAAGTTAAAATAATATTAATTAAAACAATTAAATTAAGATTAATTAAATGTAAAACATGATTAACTAAATTAATTCACCATTAATCCAACTATATAAGCTAATTAATAGTGAAAAGATGAAAAAAAAAAAAAAAAGAAGCCATCATCTTCATCATCTATCACCGTCCACCACTAAAACAAAGAAAAAGAAAACCTTCAAGCTTATTTGAACTTTCGGGAATCAATTTAAGTATCTAAGCCAATTTTTTTATGAAAATTGAATCGTAAGAGCTTGATCTAGGTAGTCCATATATTATTCTGTTCAATTGTTAAGTTTTTAGCAAGTTTTCATTATTGAGAAATTGATGAATAAAGCTTAAAATTGATAGAAATTAATCTTAAATCATGTTAATTACTAAATTGTAAAGTTAAATAAGCTTAATAGTTAACTTTGTAAACATTAGGGACTAAATTACATAAATTGAAAATCTACCATGATATTGCGTTATAAATTGGATTTATAGGGTCCCTAATGAAAGAATGTGAAATCAGATTTTGATTCGAAACTATAAATCGAAAGAAATACATATTCCGAGTTTAGGGACTAAATTAAATAAAATGCAAAATACATTCAACTTTATATTTAAATGTGAATTGGATGAAATTTGATATTATTTATTTGTTGTATTATCGTACGTAGCTGAAGACAACTTCAAACCGTCGAGAGGGAAAGGAAAAGTGAGAGACGTCAACGAGTAATGTGATGATTCAGTTTGTACTTTTATGATTCGAGATCAATATATTTGTTTGCATATTCATGTTAATTGCATGATTGAGTATCGAGGTGAGTTTATAATTGTCGTATGAATTGGTTCGTTGTGAATGATATTGAATATAAAGATATTTGACTAAATTAAACAAAATAGAAAGTAGTTTGATTTAATTGATACATGATATGTAATATGAAAATGGATTGAAATATGTTATGTGATATGAGAAAATTGTGAATTGATGATGAATTAAAATGAAATTATGAAATTGAATGTGAAATGATATATGAATTGGATTGTATAATGAAAATTGGATATTGAATACCCTATTAACTGTTCGGGTAAAGTCGAATATAGTTAGCATGCCGTAGGATAGATTAATTACGGGTTACTTCAGCTATATGTCAATAAGCGCTGGGTGCATTTTTCTTCGGACATTTAGATGAGTGTTGGGCACACTTTTTTTCCTCGGTTAAACCAATGAGCTCTAGGCACAATTTATATGCTTTGGATGTTCTGATAAGCACTAGGTGTCAAATTGGTGTGTTGGTTGGAATTCGTGTATTCGTTCAAGTTCGAGTTAGGGATATAAAATGTAAATTGAAAAATGATATTTTAATTCAATTAATAATAATATACGAATAATGATAGCTAGTGAATGACCATGCTAATCGGTTATATGATACAGAAATATCGAGAATGAGAATGAGTTGAATTGGAGAAATGAGAAATTGGAATATAGTGAAATGAAGTTATTTGAAATTTATGGTTAAATGTTATAATATGATAAGTTTAAATGCTATTATCAAAAAAAATGGTGTGCAAATTGGTAATATGCATAGTTCATATTTTAATGGAAGCTTTTAGTATGAAAGTTTATGTGCAATAGTTAAAGATTGATCTTGAATTGATAGTATGTAATTGGTTAATGTTTGTGTTATATTGACTTGAATCGTGAAAGTGTAACACCCTAAAATTGGGCTTAGAAGTCTTGATGGTATTTTAGGAATTTTAACTTATATGTGCTCGGAATTTCATAAGGTAATCGATAATGTTTTCGACAATGGCTATTAGAAAATTAAGTCAATTTTTAAAAATGAGTTTTAAATACTTTTAATTTTGAAAATAGAGTTGGTTTTTAAAAGATTCAAAACAGAGAGTTTTTATGAAGCAATTTGCCTAGAATTTTAAAATCAACCCTGTCGAACCTTTTTTTTTTTGAAAAAAATAGGGATTGACTTTAAAAACGAAAATGGAGTCGCCCCCAATCCTTTTTGAGGTGTGATCGGGTCACCTTGAGACTTATAGTTAAAATATTTTGATTTATGAAAACGATAATTTTGGTCTATGAAATTTAAAAAAACAGGTTCGGGAGTCAATTACGCATGAGGAAGGACTAGCACCCTCGTGATGCCTAAAATTGGTACCCAATTGATTATTTGATGTCTTTATGTCAAAAATTTGAAAAGATTTTAAAAAATGTTTGGATTATTCGTATTGGATATCGAAATTCTCTTATTCCAAAAGAATGAAATATCACATCTAGCAAGTTAGGATACAATGCTTCAAACACTTGACACCAAGATCATTACATGATTTCCAAAATACATGCATTGCAATTTTAAAAAGGGTATTCCATTATTTGGCCAAACAAAAAAAAAATTGCAACCCAGCACGTTATGGCACGATTCCTCGAATTTCTAAACATGAAATATTGCTTTATTTTTTGAGTTAATAAAACACGGTCAAAATTTTAAAAGAATATTTAGTCATTTAGAAGAACGAAAAATCGAAACTCAGTAAGTTAGAGTACAATTTCTTTCAAATCTTAGAACACGAATATTCTCTTATTTCAAAAATCCAATAAAAGGTGATATGATTCTATAAATAAATGTAAGGTAAATCACAACACTAATTTGTATGACAAAATAATGGTAATAGAAATACTAATAACAATAACTAAGGTAAAAATAAAATACAATAAAGTAAAAGAGAAATGAACAAATAAAATAAAAGAATATAAAAGAAAATAATATAAAAAATAGAAGCTAATGGTAAATCAATAAATAAATAGATATTATATATATTAAAAATATACTAATAAAAAATAATAATAGTAAATAAAAATGATCCTAGTAAAAAAAGAAATAATATAAATAGAAATAATAAGGCTGATAATAAAAATAAAAATAAATATAATCATAATAATAAATAGAATTATAGGAAAATAATGATATCAATGAGTATAATAATAGTAGTAATAATATATATAAAATAAATATTAAAATAACACTAATAATAATAACCATAATAATAATAATAATAATAATAATAATAATTGTTATAATAAAAAAAAATAAAATTACCAATAATAATGAAATTAATAATAAAATATCAAAAATTATAAAGGAAATAAAGAAAAGGGCAAAATTGAACTAAAAAAGGGAATCTGGACAAAATCAGAAATAAAATTAAAAGGAGGGACCGATTAGAACACGCGAGTAACTAGGAAGGGCTAAAAGGGAAAATATCCCTGCTCTCCAAAACAGCGTTGTTCGAGTAAGGGCGCAATTGGAATAGAAATGAAATATAAGGCCAAATTAAAAATAAAAGAAACGTGATTATAAATTAATAAAAAAGCGGAAGGGCAAAAAAAACATGCGGATCTTGAGGCGGGTTGAGTCGGATCGGGTCGGGTCGGGTCGGGTCGGTTAAGGGCAAAACAACGTCGTTTTGAGGCTTTAGGACTCTGGCCAAAACGGCGCCGTTTTGAATGGCTATATAAGTCAGAAATTTTTTAAAAAAATTATTTTCCTCTTCCCCTCTTCAAAAAAACTTAAACAGCTCTCCAAAGGGCTCTACCCTGGCGATTTTCGGCGAAGGTTTCGGCAAGGCTTCCGGTCGATCGTCGCTGTGCCTCCGTCGGTGGCCGGAATTCCAAAAAAAAAGTAAGTTTTCTTTTCCTTTTTTTATATTTTCTTTTAAAACTTTTATGTGAAAAGAAAAGAAACCTTTGAAAAAAAAGAAACAGATTCAAAAAAAGAATAAAAAGAAGACCTTTTCCTTTGCCGATTTGCTTTTCTATTGTATTGTATATATGCGTGTATATTCGTAAAAAAATCCCCATCTGTTTATAGATTACAGTGGATTTTTATAACCCAAAAATAAATTGGGAAATAAACACTGGACCCTATTTTGCTGCTACTGTCTGCTATATTTACTATTTTCTATTGTTTTTCTTTCCTTTTGTAGGTGATCGGCGTAGATCTCGGCGGTGGGTGCTATCCGTGCGCTAATTGCGGCGTGAGGAATAGCCATGTTGGGAGCTGTGACGCAAGACCCCTGTTAGGGTTTCCAGCAATTGAAAACATTTTGGGCTACTTGGGCTCCTTTAATTTATGGGCCTCCGGGTTATGGGTTTGGGTGTAACAGGGTGTTGGGTCTGGGTAGTCTATTTTGGGCTTGTAAACGGACTGTAAAATAAACTGGACTTTTGGTTTATTTTATTTTTTTTTTATTATTTTTTGGTTTTTTTGAATGATATAGGCCCGGGCAAAATGGGCCTATTACAACTGCCCCTCTTTGCTCATTGTCGTGTAATGAGAATAGAGCAAAGACTATAAAAGGACCAATTTTGCTTGGTCTTGTCATCGGGGAGATAGGTTAATATCTTCAATCTACTTCACTGCAACTTCAGGAAGACGAGATTTACTATCTTTAGTTTGTTCCACTGCAAACTCAGGGAGACAAGGCTGATATCTTTGATCTGCTTCACTACAACTTTAGGAAGGCCAGATCTATTATTTTTAGTCTGCTCCGCTGCAAACTCAAGGATGCCAGATTGGTATCTTCGATCCGCTTCACTGCAAACTCGGGAAGACAAGATTTGCTATCTTAGTTTGCTCCACTACAAACTCAAGGATGCCAGACTGGTATCTTCAATCCGCTTCACTGTAATCTTAGGAAGACAAGATCCGCTATCTTCAATCTACTCCATTGCAAACTCAAGAATGCCAGAATGATGTTTTTGATCCGCTTCACTAGAACTTTAGGAATGCCATATCTGTTATTTTTAATTTGCTCCACTACAAACTCAGGGAGACAAGATCTGATGTCTTTGATCTGCTTCACTACAACTTCAGGAATGCCAGATCTATTATTTTTAATCTGCTCCACTGGAAACTCAACGAGACAAGATCTGATGTCTTCGATCTTCTTCCTGCAACTTCAGGAAGGTAAGATCTGTTGTCTTCAGTCTGCTTCGCTGTAACTTTAGGGAGGCAAGACTAATGTCTTCGATTTGCTTCACTGCAACTTTATGAATGCGAGATCTGCTATTTTAATCTGCTCCACTGCAAACTCAGGGAGAAAAGATCTGATGTCTTCGATCTTCTTCCTGCAACTTTAGGAAAGTAAGATCTGTTGTCTTCAGTCTACTCCGCTGCAACTTTAGGGAGACAAGATCTAATGTCTTCGATCTTCTTCCTGTAACTTCAGGAAAGTAAGATATGCTATTATTAATCTACTCCACTGCAAACTCAGGGAGACAAGATTTGATGTCTTCGATCTTCTTCCTGCAACTTTAAGAAGGTAAGATCTGTTGTCTTTAGTCTGCTCCACTGCAACTTCAGGGAGGCAAGATTGATGTCTTCGATCTGCTTCATTGCAACTTCAGGAATGCCAGATCTGCTATTTTAATCTGCTCCACTGCAAACTCAGGGAGACAAGATCTAATGTTTTTGATTTTCTTCCTGCAACTTCAAGAAGGTAAGATCTGTTGTCTTTAGTCTACTCCGCTGCAACTTTAGGGAGGCAAGAATTATGTCTTCGATCTGCTTCACTGCAACTTCAGGAATATCAGATCTGCTATTTTTAGTCTTCTCACTGTAAATTCATGGAGACCAGACAAATATCTTCAATCTACTTTACTATATTGTCCTCTAGAGGACATAACCTATAGAATGGGTATATGCTTATGCCTAATAATTAGGATGCCCTGATCGAAATGAGTCAAATGCTCCTATTTAGACATGCTATGATATGTGAATGCAAAAATGTTTTGAGAATGATTCCTATTTCAGGTGTCATCACTTATTTATTCGTCATCCTCTTTCCTCTCGAAGTATCAATCATATTCTGCTCAAATAATTTGCCCCATGGTAATTCTGATCCACTCCACTTGAACCTTGAGACATAAAGTTTGTACCTCCCACTGCAACTTCAGGGGAATAACTTTTGGTTTATTCCATCCATCCTGTTACCACTCAGAGTTATGGAATTTGTATCATCTTCAATTTGATCTGTTACACCATTCTTTGGGTGTAATGACCCGATAAATGTGCCTGAAATTTGCATGAATGTAGTGTATCATTTTTCTTTTCCCGAGAATGATCCCCTTTTACACTTTAACATTGCTTGTCATTTATCAAGATGGTATCACCGACGAAATGTTTTATCCAATAAAAATTCAAGAGATATTTATCTTTCAATATTTCCAACCCTTAGTCATGGTAAGTTCTAAACAATAGTCCTATTTCAGATTCTCATATTATTTAGAAGCTTCCAAAGTAATATGCGAAACTCCTTTTATAAAAGTATTATTAGTCCATTAATCATTATTTCAATATAAAATGCTTGAAAAAGATCACAACAATGGACGTGAATGAAATTAATCAAGAGCATAGCTCAAAATAAGTTAATCAAAGATAACCAAGACAATAAAAGAAAATTGATTGGGGTGTATCTTGAAATAAAATAAAGTAATCAAAGATAGAAAATTCAAAAATAGGTAAGACAGAAGCTAGGTGCCCCATATATCGCAGCCTAAGCTTCTTTGTACAAACTTCTTGAGGACCATTTTGAGCTCAATACGTGTTTAAAGGATCCAGTACTTTGTCAATGCCCCAAGACGTAGCATATTTCCTCATTGTTAATTTAGGCATAGCAAGACTACCATATGCCCTATCTTTGATCAAAATTTGAGCCGCCCTTTTTGGGTTTTCGACTTAAAACCCCTTTGGTCTCAAAGTGCCCTTTACGGGTTTTTGCCTTAGCCTCTCATATTTAATTTTTTTAATATCTGATCTCAAGGTGCCCTTTGCGGGTTTTCACCTTGGCCTTTCCCCTTTCAGGTAAAATACTTCTTGACTGAACTTGAATTCGCTGAATTGGGCAAATCTTTGCCATCCGTCTTGGTTAATATCAATACTCCTCTAGAACAGACCTTTTTTACTACATAAGGTCCTTCCTAGTTTGGCATCTACTTTCCTCTGAATTTTTTTGTATAAGAAAGATCTTTTTCAACATCGGTTCCCTTATGGAATTCTCTAGGATGAATCTCTTTGTCGTAAGCTTGCATCATTTAACCGTGATGGATAACTTTTAACCTTTTATTCGATTAGGTTCAATTGGTAAAAACGCTTCTATTCCATAAACCAATGGTAAGATGTTGCCCCGGTAAAAGTCCTGGCCAACTTTTGATAATCATAGAAGATAAATAGTAACTTCTTTATGCCAATCTTTACAAGTCTCGATCGTCTTTCCTACAATCCTTTTTTTGCTACCTTTGTTGCTCTATGATATGGTGTCTGATCTTTAAAAAACTACAAACTTTTGACTTTGTCCTTTTTGGCATTCTTTGTCGGTGCCTGATTTCTTTTTTTTTTTGATGAATTTGATGACTATCAACTTTGTAACATTGACATATGAAGCTACTTCCACCTTCTTAGTGAAGTAAACGGTGACCACGATGATGAATCGATATCAGCTATAAGCTTTTGACGAAATCGACCTCATAATATCCATTCCCCACATATAGAAAGTCTGTGAAGAAATAGATGAGGCATATAAGTCTTGTCTTCCTTAATTTGGCATTTACGACATAACTGAAGCAATCCCTTTCCATGGTAGATCAATAGTACCCGATCCTCATATTTAGCCCTCGTCCTAGTAGTCTAGGCATGTCCTAATATGATCGTGGAAAAACATATTTGAATTTTTGAAAATAACTTAATGATGTCTCGCCTTATTTCTATGGTGAACTAGGCTACAATCTTCACCTCTTTTCTAGGCTCATAATATCCACTGACCCTTTGTAGAGTAAGGTCTATTTTTCATCTTGTTCTACCATTCTTAACAAATCAGGAGATAGGTTACAATCTTTGCAATCTTCAAAGTCCTGAGATCCCTCTAGACACATATCTTACTTGAAAGGAGACTTTGAGGCAGTAGCAGTATTGCTTACATCGTTGATATCTGGAGACCTATTTCACAAAAGGGTTCTTATTGCCTCTAGGCTTAAGGTAACAAGTGTATTTTGAATATTAATCTAGATTAGCTCCAAAAATACAGGGATCTCTTCCACAGTCCCATTATTCAAAACACTCCCAAGTATGCAAGGTCTTGGAAACTTCGTTCCCCGGTTCCCTCTCCACTATATGTAAATCAGGGATAACAGGATTAGCAGGGTTATCTCCTGGGTTAGATCTTGAGCCAACTTGGAAATTCATGGGTACCCCTAGTATCAGCTTCACCTTGTTGAAGCCTAATTGTAACAGATGGCTTTTGAGGATGCACCTCAGGTTGTATCTGTGCATGTGGTGGGGTAAAACCTAGAGGATAGTCTTCATTATCTTCTCCCGTATTAGTCATGGGACCTTTTCCCTTGTCCATTGCCCCATTCAACAACTGAGTCATTTGAGCAACCATATTTTTTTGGGCTTCCATCATTTGGTCCCTCATATCTTGTTGGATCTTCGCCAATTGTTCTTGCATTTGGTCTTGCATGTTTCTTTGGAACTGTTCGAGTCTTTGATCCATGTCTTTCATCTTAGCGCGAGTTCTGTAATGATATTTAGTTTCTAGATTATCTTTCTCTCTTTTTCTGAAATAACTTTAACTAATTAAGGTCTTTCTATGGATTTTAATGCATATGATGCGATGTAATGCAAATGCATGAAATGAATGCAAAACAAAAAAGAGGCGTTGATTCGGAATTCAAATCCAGTAGAACAAATTTTCTAAAAAGCAAATTTCTTTACATAAAACGGATTACATATACGGCCTTGCCCTCATATTCTAAGCAAAAACATCAATCCCCTTCTTCGCAAAAAGGTCAAATCTTGCAAACTTCTAATAGATGCCTCCACTAGCTTCTTTTTGCTTGTGCCGTGACTCATTACTTACTTATCCTCGTAATGCTTATTAGCCTCTTCAAGAAAGCTAAGACGTGGTGATTTTCAAATAGTCTTTGTCAGCTTGAATTCTTGGGTAATAAAGTCTTGAATTCCCTCACGGACTATAAGTTTTCTCTCGTTGTGTTTACTTGGACCATATTCGGACGACTGTATTATAATCCACTTTATCAAGAAATCCATTTTCTCATGACAAACTCTTCTATTTAGTAATCGAATTTGAATCAACACCTCTTTTCTATGATGTGAATACAATACAATCAAAACAAAATAGAGCACATTAGCACAAGAGAAATAAATAACAAAATAGGGCACCTATTTGGGTGACCACTAGGGTTTGGCATAGTTCTACCTAAGGTTGGCTCTTAGGGTTCACTATATACGGTTTAGCTCTAAAGTTGAGGTACCAACCAGATTCCTCAATCCTCACCCATTATAGGCTCATACGGACCGAGTTTAGTTCATGGGAATACATTTCCCTATGGCTACAAGGAGATGAAAATCTTACGAAGACATAGGTACGGATGTATCTCGAAAGCGATTCACTATCCTACACGGAGGTGAAAACCTTACGAAGAGTAGCTTCTCACTCTCACTTAAAAGGGTGTGACCACAACGGTCATGCAATGCAATGTATAAATACTTTACAAAATTAGAACAACATGCAATAAAAAAGATCATAATTTTTCAAATCAGATTTTCAAATTTAGACAAAAGGACAGGAAATAATCAATTTTACGGCTTGACTCTCTTATTGGGTCCCCAGTGGATTCGCTAAGTTGTTGAAATCATTTTTTTTATTTTTTGAAAAAAAAATAGGGATCAACTTTAAAAACGAAAATGGAGTACCACCAATCCTTTTTGAGGTGTGATCGGGTCACCTTGAGATTTATAGTTAAAATATTTTGATTTATGAAAACGACAATTTTGGTCTACGAAATTTAAAAAAACATGTTCGGGAGTCGATTACGCACGAGGAAGGATTAGCACCCTCGTGACGCCCAAAATTGGTACCTAATTGATTATTTGATGTCTTTATGTCGAAAATTTGAAAAAAATTTAAAATACAATTCCTTTTAAAAAATGTTTAGATAAGTCGTATTGGATATCAAAATTTTCTTATTCCAAAAGAATGAAATATCACATCCAGCACGTTAGGATACAATGCTTCAAACCCTTGAGACACAAGATCATTACATGATTTCCAAAATACATGCATTGCAATTTTAAAAAGGATATTCCATTTTTTGACCAAACGAAAAAAAAACGCAACCCAGCACGTTAGGGCACGATTCCTCGAATTTCCAAACATGAAATATTGTCTTATTTTTTGAGTTAAGAAAACACAGTCAAAATCTTAATAGGATATTTAGTCATTTAGACGAACGGAAAATCGAAATCTAGTAAGTTAGGGTACGATTTTATTTCAAATCTTAGAACATGGAATATTATCTTATTTTGAAAATCGGGTAAAAGGTGATATGATTCTATAAATAAATGTAAGGTAAATCACAACACTAATTTATATGACAAAATAATGGTAATAGAAATATAAATAACAATAACTAAGGTAAAAATAAAATACAATAAAGCAAAAGCGAAATGAACAAATAAAATAAAAGAAATTAAAATAAAATAATATAAAAAATAGAAGCTAATGGTAAATCAATAAATAAATAGATACTATATATAATAAAAAATATATAATAAAAATATATTAATAAACAAATAATAATAGTAAAATAAAAATAATACTAGTAAAAAATAGAAATAATAAAAATAACAATAATAAGGATAATAAAAATAAAAATAAAAAATAATATATAATAATAAATATAATTATAGGAAAAAAATGATATCAATGAGTATAATAATAGTAGTAATAATATATATAAATAAATATTAAAATAACACTAATAATAATAACCATAATAATAATTGTTATAATAATAAAAAAATAAAATTACCAATAATAATAATGAAATTAATAATAAAATATCGAAAACTATAAAGGAAATAAAGAAAAGGGCAAAATTGAACTTAAAAAACAAGAATCTGGGGCAAAATCATAAATAAAATTAAAAGGAGGGACCGATTAGAACATGCGAGTAACAAGGAGGGGATAAAAGGGAAAATATCCTTGCCCTCCAAAACGGCGTCGTTCGAGTAAGGGCCCAATTGGAATAGAAATGAAATATAGGGCCAAATTAAAAATAAAAAATGTGATTATAAATCAATAAAAAAGCGGAAGGGCTAAAAGTGAAATTAGCCCTTCCGTAGAAAACACACGGACCCTGAGGCGGGTCGGGTTGAATCGGGTCGGTTAAGGGCAAAATGACGTTGTTTTGATGCTTTAGGACTCTGGCCAAAATGGCGCCGTTTTGAATGGCCATATAAGTCAGAATTTTTAAAAAACCATTTTCCTCTTCCTCTCTTAAAAAAAAAAACAGCTCTCCAAAGGGCTCTCCCCTGGTGATTTTTGGCGAGGGTTCCAACAAGGCTTCCAATGATTCATTGTCATCATGTTGTCATGATGGCCATCAGTACACGGTGGCTGAAATTTCAAAAAAAAGTAAGTTTTCTTTTCCTTTTTTAATATTTTCTTTAAAAACTTTTATGTGAAAAGAAAAGAAACCTTTGAAAAAAAAAAGAAACATATTCGGGAAAAAAAAAGAATAAAAAGAAGACCTTTTCCTTTGCCGATTTGCTTTTTTATTGTCTTATATATATGCATGTATATTCGTAAAAAAAATTCCCCCCACCTGTTTGCAGATTACAGTGGGTTTTTATAACCCAAAAATAAATCGAGAAATAAACACCGGACCCTATTTTGTTGTTACTGTCTGCTATATTTACTATTTTCTGTTATTTTTCTTTCCGTTTGCAGGTGAACGGCGCAGATCTCGGTGGTGGGGCGCTATCCTTGCACTAATTGCGGCGCGAGGAATGGCCGTGTTGGGAGCTGCGGCACAAGACCCCTGCTAGGGTTTCCAGCAACTGAAAACATTTTGGGCTAATTGGGCTTCTTTAATTTATGGGCCTCCGGGTTATGGGTTTGGGTGTAATAGGGTGTTGGGTCTGGGTAGTCTTTTTTGGGCTTCTAAACGGACTTTAAAATAAATTGGACTTTTGGTTTATTTTATTTTTGGTTTTTTGAATGATATGGGCCCGGGCAAAATGGTCCTATTACAAACCCAAAAACCCTTATTTTTCAAATTGATTTCACAATAGTTTCTCCCTATTTCATTGTTCTGTCATCCCTTGCTTTCCAAGCTCCTCTCCTTCACTTTTTGTTCTTCAAACCTCAATCCATTGCTTCCCTTAATTCTCATAGCATTAATCTTCATAAATCTTTAAGAAAACATCCTAAAACCTCATTAATTTTATCATCTTCTTCAATAGTGGGTTTTCCTAGATTTGTGTCAAAGTCTGTTTTTCTTCCATTGAAGGTAACCAGTTATTTCCCTATTAGCTTTTAGTATTTTTGGATCCTTAAAACTGAGTTTTAAGCCATTAAATCGTGAATTTTGAATAAAAGCTACAAATGGGGTCGTTAATAGTGAATTTTGAGTTTTGAGTAAAAACGTGACTTTAAAGTGTTTTTCAATTAGTTTTGATGTAACTAGAAGGTTTTTAAAGCTTCATTAAAGTTTCGTTAATGATTTCTCGAGTTTTAATGAATTTTTATCATAATGGTCAAAACTTGTTGAAAAATGTCAATACCTTGAAATGTGTAGTTTTGTATAAGTTAAAGGTTGGGAATTAGTCGTAGATGAATATGTAGATGAATGGAATTCATTTCATGCGAAAAGATTAAGCGTAGGCCGAGATATTCAAATTTAAAATTTTCTATGTAAAGGTTTCAGTTAAAAGAGAACGTAGCTTAGACTATTATTTTTTACTATTTAAGGTGAGTTAATGACTAATTGTTGATTGTATGTTTGTGTGGTTTGTCTTGTTGAAATGTCAAAGTCAATAGGACTTTCAACGAGTTGAGACATATGTAAAGAAAAGTTTGTCTCAACTTTCGACTTTCAGCGAAATCATATTTTAGTGAGTATTTTGGAATCGCTACTCGTAGATGATTCATTGTGTAATTAGGAATTTACAGGTAGCCTAAACCCCTACTCTAAATTTCGAGTGTAAGCGTTCTCACACCTATGATTAAATGTGATAAATGTGAGCTTGTTCAATTGCAAAATATGAACATATATGAGATGCTATGATAAGTGTTATAAGTTTGTGATGACTATTGTGAAAGTGCATATATGGGTATGTTATTCATGCTATGTGACAGCACTCATCGTTATAACCGAAGTAAGAGTTGTGCCCAACACTCAACATGTAGTCAAATTAACTCGTACTCAATCTATCCTACGGCATGCCAATTATATCTAATTCTTCCTGAACAATTAATAGGGTAACAATTTATTCAAATTATTATTTTGTTCAATTCACATCTCATCAATTCAATTCATAGTTCAAATCATCAATTTATTACATATCACATCCTATTTCACCCTAATACAAAGTCAATTCCATAATTGTATTGAATTACACTATTTTAAATTCTATTTAATTTAGTCCTCTATTTCAATAATCAAACATAATCATACCAATTTGATTCAATTAACCAATCTCAGCTTACCTCCACATTTACCATGCTAAACAATAGAAATGTGCATAAATTAAAGTGATTTGAATTATAGAAACACAAATCAAACACTCTGGTTACTCGTCATTGGATCTCATCTTTCCTTTCCCCCTCGACATTCCTGCGTCGCCTTTAGCTATGAATTATAATCCAAAAATAAATAATATTAAATTTCATTTTAAATCACAATCAATTACAAAGTCACACATATTTTACAATCTATTCAATTTAGTCCCTAAAATAGAGACTAGCATAAATTTCAATTTAAAACTCCAAATTAAACTTTGATTTCATTATTATTAATTATGACCTCCTATTTCTTATTTCTATGTTCAAATGTTACATTTTATTCAATTTGGTCCCTAATGCACAAAATTGTCAACTGCTTTACAATTTAGTCCTTTTTCACAACTAAGCTTAAAATCTATCAATTTAACACCCAAAAATTCAAGAAATAATCTATGGAAACTATCTAAAACTTTAAAAATTTTACAAATTGATATATGGGCTAGCTAGATCAAGCTCTCATGAGACTCAAAAACATAAAAATCATAAGAAAATGACTAAATTACACATACCAATTTTTTGTTGAAACTAGAAGCCCTTAAGGCTGAATTCTTTCTTCTTTTCTTCTTCTTCTTCTTCTTCTTTTGTGCATGGATGAAGAAAAGAGATGATTTCTCTTTCTTTCCACTATGTTAGTTTTATTTTATACATTTTATAATATAAATAATTTATTTATAATATTTATAACATATATAAGTTATTCACCTACCGTCCACTAATGTTTCTAAGATGGTATATTTGCCATTTTAGACCTTGATTTAATTTTTATATAAGTCCTTAAGCCTTTGGCCAATTAAAAACCTATAGTGATAACCTTTTTACAATTTAGTCCCTATACCTTAATCAACTATCAATTCTACAAAATTACTTATCCAAAATTTAATTCATCAATACATTAGTTCTGTAAATATCACTATTTAACATTTACAAACTCAGTTTATGAAAACAGGGTCCCAAAATTGCATTTTCTGGCACTATTAGAAATATTATCATTACATTTACTATAATTAGTTATAATTATGAAATCAATTTCAAAAATTCAAGTTTTTTTTTTGTAGAGTCATCCACATGCTATTGGATTGAGAAATAAACCATTTCCATTCTTTGATGACTTAGTCCAAATATTTGAAAAAAAAAGAGCTACAGGAGTTGCAGATGAGATAGAAACTATTGCAATGGAAGATCTTGATGTTGAAGATGATATATTTGAAGATGTATTTGATGTTGAACAAAGGTAGTCAAATCTGTTGAATCTAGAAAGGATATAGGTGCTTCAGCCTGTCAAGCACCTACAATTGCTATTGTGATTATAGTAAAGAAGGTTGTAACTAGTAAGAAAATGCCTCGGAACATTAATGGGTTATTTGATCTTGTGGAGGAGATAGGTAAGTTTGGTGTTGCTTATCGAGAAGTTGCACAAGAGATTAATGACATTTCTGATTTTTTTTTTCAAAAAAAGAGGCAAAGGAAGGTGATCAAGAATGATGATTTTCACATAAATTATAGAAATTGAAGGCCTCTCCAAAGATGAAATGCTTTCTATAGGGGAATATATTAGGAAAAGATTCACACAAGGTAGATTTCTTTTCTTTGCCAAAATATTTTAGAAGGGATTATGTACTTAAGCAATTAAGTGAATGTAATACGTATCGACCATCCTTATACTTCTATTCTTCCAAGAATGTGTAGCTTCATTGTCTCATAAAATCTAGAATATATTAGCAATTTTTTGTCCATAGATTAGATTGGCAACTTTTGGTATAGATTTATTTTGGATATATTGTCATGTAGCAGTAGGTTGTTTACAATTTTTTATTAACTCATTGTCGATAGATAATATATATATTTGACATAATTTGTCTATGGTATAGCAAGTGCAGAGGCTTATGTTTAAAATGTTATATAGTTGTAGGTATTTCTAAGCCAAAACATAACTTTGTATTTGTCAATATTTAATGATATGATGATATTTGAACATTATTTATGGTTGCTATGTTTTAATATTTTCATGTGAATGTTTTACTATAAGCTCCTTGCAAAACATATATACTTTTGCAATGTCCTTTGTTTTACTTTTATGAAAAATTTAGTTTCATTTCTCTTTTGTTATTAAAAACAACAAATTTCTCTACAAAAATCAATTGACAAACCTTATAAATAAATTTTCATAATATTCAATTGAATCAGTATGTTCCTTCAAAAATATTTGAATTCATATGATCAAATAAAGGTGTAATAAAATGAACTTATTAAATTATTTTAATATTATAAAAATTTGAGAGTAAAAATGTTGAAAAAAGTGAACTTGTAAAACAAAATTTTATAATAAGGATAATATAGTAAAATTTTCTTTTAGATAATTTTACATTATTCTAATTCTATTTGTAATCTTACATTTCCATAATTTCATTATGTAAAATAAATCAAACATTCCTTAATAATTAAAGTGAAATTGAGTGTAATTTTATAGGAAAGTTTTTCAACCGTGATTCATAATTTAATTTTTTTTTAAATATACTTTTCACCCATGTACATATAACTAGTATTTATGAATATTAACTTGGATTTGGTTTTTATAAAGAGTAAACTATAAAAATAGTCACTGATGTTTACTTCAGATTACATTTTAGTCATTTATGTTTAAAATGTTACATTTTAGTCACTTACGCTATCGTTTTGCTACGAAGTAATCACTCTGTCGTTAAGCTCCGTTATCTCCCTAACAATAATCCTACGTGGCAGTCCAAATGAGTTTTAAATGCCAACTTGGATGTCCAATTGGGATGAGAATAGTTTTTTCAATCAAAGTGGAAAAGAAAACTACAAGAAAAAAGGAGATGAACGGTTTTTTTTTTTTTTCCAATTCAAGGTGTAATTATTTAAATTTATTTAATTAAAAACCTATTCTCGTCCTAGTTAGATTGCCACATAGGATTGCCGTTAGAGAGATAACAGAGCTTAACAGCAGAGTGACCACTTCGTAACAAAACAGTTACATAAGTGACTAAAATGTAATTTGAGACAAATAAAATTGACTATTTTTGAATTTACCCTTTTTAAATTGAGATTATGTTTTTATGAAAAAGAAATATTGTAGAATCCAACTTTGTAACTAAATTTTTATTTATATTGGAGTAACTTGAGTTATAATCAATGGAAAATTTCCCATTTAAAATAATATTAGTAATATTTGGAAGAAATAATATTAATAATAATAATATATTTAATATATAAATAATAGTAATGCATCACTTTCAATACAATCCCACTTGAATATTGTAATAGGCCAATTTTAGCATGGCCCAATTAACCCAGAAATTAAAACCAAATAAATAAATAAAAAACTCAATTAATAACACTTCAAAATTACAAAAAAAAAAAAATTAAAGCCCAAATCCCCTACCCAATACACAACCCAATTAAACCCTAGCCTATAACCTAAACAAAATCAGAAAGAAAACCCTAGGTCTTTCTTCAGCCGCCACCGCCTCCACCTTGCCACGTCGGCACCCTCCGTACGCCCGCACGCCTCCGTACCTACAAAAGACATAGATAGCACAACAATAAAAACAAAAAAAAATGTTTTATTTCATTTTCATTTTTATTTTACGATTTTCACCATAAAACCGAAGGAAAATTATTTGTAAAGGGGTTCCCCTTTTTTACACGAAATATCAATACAAAAAATCAAAGTAGATAAAAAAAAAAAAAACAAAGGTTCTCTTTTTACTTTTTTTCTCCTTTTTTTTTCATGCTTTTCGAATCTATTCGTATAGATTTATAAAGATTTTTATTTTTTTTAACCATTACATATATTAATACATAGTCTATATATATATATATATAAAAAGAAATAAATACATGGGAAGGGTCCGACCACCACGCATGGCGGTCGATGGCGGCTACCACCGTTGAGGAGCGGCGTTGGCGCGATGGCCCCATGGCCGGCCATTGGGCGTGAAGAAGGGGGTTGAGAGAAAAAAGAAGAAGAAAGCAACCCTTATGTTTTTGAAAAAACAACAGTAGAAATGAAAAAAAAAAAAAAAAATTTTTTGCCTTTTATAAAGAGGTAAAACGGCGTCGTTTAGGACCTGTTTCAGTGTTCCCAAAACAGCGCCATATGGGGACTACCTATGCGCAACCCGACCTGCTCCAACGGGATCCGCGAGTTTTTGTTGAATGGGGTATTTATTCCCCCATTCCTTCCACCTTTTTATTTGTTTCAATTTAGTCGCTTTTTATTTTTATTTTTTATTTTTTAAATTTCACCACGGATTTTTATTTGGTTTTCAATTGGGTCCTTTACCCACTGACGCATTGGAAAGTGGACGCGTGTCCATAAATTGGTTTTTTACCCATTTGGTCCCTCCCTTTTTACGCGTGTTACATTGGGGCCCTAATTCATTTTTTTCTTTTTAAATTTGGATCTTTAATTTTATTTCTCTATTAATTTAGTCCCTTTAATGTTTTATTTATAATTTGGGCTCTTAATTTTATTTTAATTTCAATTTAATACAAGATTCATTTATTATCAATTTATTTATATCTATGTGTATCATTTTCATCTATTTATTTAATTGTTTGCATGTACATATATAACTTTTATCATTATTATGTATATTTTTAATTCTTCGTTTATTCATATATTTTTGTATTTTACTTTATTCTGTTTTATTATTATTATTATTATTATTATTATTATTATTATTATTATTATTATTACTTTTATTTTACTATTATTATTACCATTATTATATTCATTCTTAGTATTATTTTATTTATTATTATTATTTTTATTACTATTATTTTAATATTATTATTACCATTATTATATTCATTCTTAGTATTATTTCTTTATTATTATTATTATTATTATTATTATTATTATTATTATTATTATTATTATTATTATTATACTTAATTAATTTTGTTGTTATTACTATTATTTTGGTAATGTTTATTTTCTTATTTATTTACATCTTTCTATATATTTTAAAACCTCAAATTTTTTTTAATGTCATTATCATTATTATTAACATTATGATTTTTAATTTGTGTTACATTAATATTTGTTTGATACAATTTTTTTATTAAGCAATTTTTGTAATTTGAGATTCGAGAAATCGTACCTTAATTTATTGGGTTTCGATTTTTTCTCGTCGAGCCTAAAAACCCGATTATCTTTTTAAAAAATCAAAGCATATAAGTCAAATAAAAAAACTTATTCTCGAAATTCAAAAATGCTATGTCCTAACTCACTGGACGTGACATTTTATTATTGTGAGGTAAGAATTTCTAAAAATAAATGCAATATTCCGTATTTGAAATTTTGAAAAATTGTGCCTTAACTTATTGGGTTACGATTTTTCATTTGACCCAAATAGCCTAATATCCTTCTCAAACTTAAATGCACGAGTTTTAAAGGTCAAAAGATAAGCTTAATCTCGAGGATTCGAAATGTCGTATCCTAACTCACTGGGCATGACATTTTACTTCTTCGAAATAAACGAGTCTCAACATCCAATTTAATTTATTCAAAGCTTTTAAACAAATAGGATCGTATTTTAAAATCTTTTCAAATTTTTGACATTAAGATATTAATTAATCAATTCGGTACCAAATTTGGGTGTTACGAAGGTGCTAATATTTCCTTGTGTTTTTTCGAATTTTGTAGGCCAAAATCATCGTTTTAATAAATTAAATGTATTATTAAAATAATCAAATTACGAGGTAATCCGATCACACCTCATTAAAAAAGATTGGTGGCGATTTCATTTTTATTTTAAAGTCGACCCCCATTTTTAAAAAAAATGGTTTCGACATATACTTTTTATTTTTTAAAGGATCTATTAGAATGAGTTCAATAATTAATTTTCTATATTTTATTAGTTCATTAAGAGAATCATTATACATATTTTAATAGTATAAATGATGGGAACAATAAAAAAGAAAGAGTCAATATTTATTTTCATTGTTTAGAATAAAATGAGTCAATATTTATTTTCATTGTTTAGAATAAAATTCAATTTTTTTCTTTCAAATTTTAAAGTATTGAATTTAAACCGAAAGTAAACATAAGCAAATTCCAAGTTCACTTCAAGTTCTCTCCACCAAATAACATCTACTATTTATATAAACCATATATAATATAACAACAATTCTTCCTCCATGATAAATAAATAAAACTTATCATAACATGATATTTCTAAGATCATACGTAATGAAATTCAAAGTAAAACGAAGACCAGAGCCATGTTAGAACTTGGAAAAATTGAAAACTACTGCAATCCCAAGGCCAAAGACCAATGCAAAAATGCAGATCCCTATATATAATATAATATATTATATAATTAATTATGTGTTCAAATGTATGAAGGTGTTCATCAAACCCCAAAAGCCCGATGCTGACTTAAGATCTCAGATATCAATCTCAGTCTTTCTTAATCTTTCTCCCTTTGTTCTTCACTTGTTTGCTGCAGAAAACCCTGAAAGGAAAGAAGTAAATGAAATTGTTGACAATCTAGATCATTAAGAAAAGCCAAGACTAGACTATGTATATATTTGTTCTCTTTTTTTAATATGGATGAAAAAGCAACCATGGCAGATTTGCAGTTTATGGCAAAACAGTGAACATAGGTTAATTAATGGTTTGTATACATAAAGCACAGTGAAAAGATTACACTTTTTGTTTTTTTCAATTTTCTTGACAAAAAGAACATACAGAAGCTGACTGAAAAGTCTGAAACTTCATCTAATCCCAATGTTAATGAACTTCTCTTGAAACACTGTGATTTCTACAACATTAGTTTCTTTTTTCATAAAAAAAAGAAAATTGAAATTAGTGTCCTTTATTAGGTAAAAGTAAGCTGTCTAATAAGGGCACGCTGTTGTGTTTTCAAAGAGGGTGTGAAAGCAAAATCTGAGAGGACAGCTCAAGATCATGGATTTGATCTACCACACCAAATTCCCACAAAAATCTACTCTTATTTATCCATTTTGTCTCATGCTTAGGTTTAAATGGTAACTAGCTAGCAAGTTCATGTTCATTTCAAATCAAAGGAGCTGAATTGGAATATATTACAAGTCTAATCAAACCTTTTTTTATTCTTAATTAGCATTGAAATTTTTTAATTCAAATTTGAATAGTTCGAGCATGAAACTTAAGTAAATTAGATCTTAGACTCAAATTTTGAGCACAACCCCTTCTCATGCTTAATACAAAATACATTGCAGTGTAAGGCTAATGAAACAAAGGTGATAGATATCCATTCATTTCAAGTCAATTTAAGGATGTCATTTATAGCTGATGAAAATGGGAATATCCCTCATCTGTGAAAAGACAATAATTCTCTTTACCAACCCTTCTGCCCTCGCACAATTAAGAGTAATTCTATCTTTTCCACTGCCATCAAATGATATTTTCCCCAAATTTATTAAGGGAGAAAAAAAAAAACCCCAACATACATTGGCATACAAAGCTATCAAAAACACTCCTTCATAAATGCAAAAGCTTATCTGGTATTTTCTAAAGAATCCTTCGTGGATAGGCATAAGTTGATAAAACAAAAAGGGTAAATAATTAATTTAACTTTTACCTAGATTGAAAAATTTGTTGGAAGGCAGGCAAAAAATAAAGATGGATTCTTTGTTTTTCTTTTCAATCAACAAGAAGGGCCAATGCTCCTCGCCTCCTCGCTCCCTGATCTTTGCGGTTGTTCCTGCTGAGGTGGTTGGCCTTGTTGTGGCTGAAGTAAAAGTTGTGCTTGGAGTGGATGATGGCCCCCATGACAATGGTGATGATCTTGTTGTGCTTGAATCTGGTAAGGGTTTTCAAAGCTTCCTAAAGCCAATGAAGGTGACAAGGTGGCTGCCGCTGCTGCAGTTGTTATCTGATTGAACCCAGTTGCAGTAACTGAAGCAGACCCTTCAAACCCATTGTTAAACCTCACAATCTCAGGCTGTTGGCCGCCGTGATGTTGTTCATACCCTCTAAACATCTCTTGTTGTTCCCTTGCTGCTATCACCGCCGCCAATTGTTGCTGAGCCTCGAAAATCTGTTGCTGTTGAGGTTCCCTTAACACTAACTGCCCCGAAGCCGCCGCCGCCGCTGTAGGAATCCCCATCATTGGCATCATGTTATGTTGCATAGCAGCGGAGGAAGAAGATGATGAAGAAGGGTTGCCAACATGCTGTTGCAAGAAAACCGACGGTTGTAATATAGGAAGCATTGCTTGAGGACCAATATAAGTAGACAACTCTTTCTTGGCATTGTTAAGATCATGTTGCATTTGTTTAAGCTTATGCTGTAAGATGGAGATGAGTCCGACACAGCCGTAGACGGGATCCCGGAGACGAGCCTCGGCTTCGTAGGCTAACGAGTTGACGGCATCTTCACGTTGGGACGTATTCAATTCGTTTAAAAGCTTGGCAACATTGCTGGCGCCGAATACTTTATGAACATTGGCGAATTTTTGAGGATTGTCGGGTGGGAAATAGGGTGCAAACACGCACTCTTGTGTGCATTTTCGACGAAGGAACTTGCACGCCGCGCAAGGAGAGTTCGATGATGACATCTTTTTTTGGAAGATCTTATGAGATCCAGAAAGAGAGAAAAAAAAAAAGGTATTATATTTGCATTGAAATTGAGAAAAATCACAAAGAAAACTTACATGTTCTTATGATTGAAAACTAAACCTTACCTTTGGCCTTTTCTCTAAGAACAAATCACTTGCAAAAGTGGGTTCTTCTCCGTGCAAACTTTCAGATAAAAAAAAAAAGGGGGCCCTAAAAACGACAATAAAACTTATGTTGTCATTTCTGGGCAGATCTTGTTCTCTCAAAAACTTGTGTTTCTTTCTTTTCTTTCTTTTTTTTTTGTCACTGTTTCATGGAAAAAATAAAACAGAACCAAAACAGATAGTCGAAGAAAAGCTTTAACCTAACCCTAAAGACTAGAGAAAACAGAATCCATTTAAAGCCAAAATCTGAGGTTTTTATTTTTGGGATGTTAAAAGGAAAAAAGAATAAAATTAGTATCACCTTCAAAGTGTTTGTCTTTTTACTCTGAGCGACAATTGAATGCGTCTGTGAGTTACCACATTATCGCTGCCCTTTAAATAAGAAATTTTCTTTTTGGGTTTGGTACTTCGATTCCAAGAATTACAGTTCTAATTTATTAACTGAAAATTAAATCAAACTAAATCCAATCGAATTTAATGAATATCAAATTAAATCAATTTTGGATTTTTCGACCTTTATATCCCAAAAGTTGCCCTTTGATTTTGTTTCCCACTTTTTAAGATTTAGTTTGTTAATTCTGATCTAATTTTCATTACAGTGAGACTAATTATAACCAAAAAGGAAGTTAATTAATTTTATTTTCTTTAATTTAATAAAAGTAATGCATTAAATAATTAAACAATGATACCGATTAAAAGGATCCTCAGAATAATTATTAGTATGAAGATTTGCGTTAATTATTAGAATGAGAGAATACAAATTTTCTTTGGAGATTTCATTTCATCCCTCTTAGCTTCAAGATAATATTAGAATTCTATGGATGGTATTTAGTAATGGAAAAAAAATATTAAAATTAACTACCTATAAATTTTGACTTTTGACTTTTCTACCTCAATAGTTCTAGATTACCTTTAGTATGAGATATATTTTAGGTACCTCTCCTAAGTTATTTTAAAATGATAATTTTTTAGTATAATTTACTGAAAAAGATTTAAATGTAATTGATTGTAATTATATACATGTAGTATATTAAGATAATCATTATAATTAGTGAATCCGTTAAATTGATTATAATTGAAATATTTTTACATTATTCAATTGGTGAGAATTAAAATAATTACGTAGATAATTACAAATAATTATATTCTAATCAAATTCTCAATGGTTTTCTAAACCTTATTTAAGGTTAAAAGATATTATTATACAATAATTATAGTATTTTAATTTTAGGATATATTCTATTTTTAAAATATAATTATATTTTATTTTACCAATCTTGTTTAAATAATTTGGAAATTATATTGATGAGAGATAATTTTCTATACATTTTAACTTATTAAACAGCTAACTAAATTACATAGTATTTTGATAAATTATTTAAAATTTAACTAAATTACACGGTATTTAATATTAATTAGTTATCTTGGTCAATAAGCAATAGATGATAACAATAGGTATATGTTTAATGTTAGAGAAAAATAATTCAACAAATATCGGATGCTAGATTACTTAGATAAAATTGATTAGTATGTTTAATTTTCTTAGTAATCGTATTATCAAATACTTTTTGGACTAATGTATTACATATGATGATTTGTTTTAGGTTTTGTTACTTGTTTAGATAATTTTCTCAAGTATCATTGATAATTCTTATAATGATTAATATCTTTTAAAACTATTATACTACAAAAAAGACATTGAAAATTACAATGTGATTATAATAGAGTGTAATTACAAGTTATTAGTCAAACATATCTAGAAAATTAATTTTTTTGTAATTACCATCCTAATAATTATACTTTCTTCTAATTATTCAATGGTGTCCAAACGACTCTTATAGTTGTAGAATAATAAATATCTAATAAAAATGGTTTGAAATGTTGTAATATTTGTAACCAATCAAGAAATCAATTTTTAGCCCTTAAGCAGATAATACTCTAAGCTAGTAATTCTATAAATTTAGAGTACAACTTCCATGTCAATTTCATTTTAAGTAATTGAATATATTTAATTTATTTTTATTCCACGTACTACTAAAATTATAAATATATTTAACGATGTTTGATAAACTGAAAATTTAAATGCTAAAAGTTAAGTACTTGTTATGAAATAAATAATAAAGAAAGTAAATAACAAAGGAAATAAGAGAATGAAAGAGAAGTAATTCTTTTATTAATCATTGGAGATGAATACAATGCTTGTCCAAAGTCTATATTTAATTATTTATAGATATAAGAAGTATAAATAAAATAAAACTCTAATTCTAACAAATATTAGAGTGCTAATGAATATCAAACTTATCTTGATATTGATGGATATCCACTTAATAATAAAATATTCATAACACCCCATTGGATGTCCATTGGTAGATAACATATCTCGTTAAAACCTTACTAAGATTAAAACCTTGTAGGAAAAAAAAATCCTACTAAAAGGAAGATAGTGCACATATCTATAATGCGCTTAACATGTTGCCTCATTGAAAACTTTACCAGAAAAATCGGATGGGACAAAACCTCGGTTAAGGGAAAAAGAGTACAACACGTATTTACTCTCCCTTATGACAACATAATAA
Organism: Gossypium rotundifolium; assembly: GCA_025506655.1. Lineage (NCBI taxonomy): Eukaryota > Viridiplantae > Streptophyta > Magnoliopsida > Malvales > Malvaceae > Gossypium > Gossypium rotundifolium. The sequence continues at coordinate 139,385,342 of CP106731.1, forward strand.
GATTTCTCAAATTCTACGTATTTCAATCTTGAATACTAGCTTTTCAAATGATCACTTAAACAGATTTGATAAACATTTATATATCATTTCTCTGAAAGTCATAAGTGAGGAAGAATTTTGAGGAAATATATTTTGATCTCTTCAAGAGTTTCAACAATAATTATAGCAAACTTTGATCATGATCTTTCTATAAAAATATATACGGGTATTTTTTATGGGCGTCGAAACCACCAAATAAAAATAATTCCTACAATAAAAGCACTCTAAACAATAGTAAATTGTAATAGGGTTGAGTCCACAAGGATTGGCGATTAAAATAAGCTTTCGTGTTCTTCTCGTGGATAGAATTTTTGTCGTGGCAATAGTCGTGCCCACGACTCCAAATGACCTGCAAAAAAAATAGATAAAATAAACTAGTGAAGTTTTAAAACGTTTAGAAACAAAATAATGAAGACAACAATAATAAATACTTGAGTAAATTAGAATTAAAATCAAATTAGAAATAAAAATTAAATTTTGATAACAGAAATAATAAGCTTTAGCCCTAGACACGGTGAATTCCAATCTTTGAACAGATCCTTGAAAATTAGTCTTCTCCCCCAAACAATAAGCTGGTTACAGGATTAAGAATGTCCTAATCTCCAATTCTTCCTCTTGTAGTTGACCATGGTACTATCTGCAAACCAACTATTGCCGATTATCTAACCGCGATACACGTATTTGTGATTCAAGATTCCGGTAGCCTTGTATTTTGAAGAACCCAACTTGGATTAACAGCCTTGCGAGACGATAACCGACATTCAGGGTTTGAGTCCCTCAACTTACATTCATAAAATTATAGTTGTAGAGAATGCAATTCCCAAAAGAGAGACTCAAAGGCGAAAAAATCGGCATGACTGTAATTGAGAATTCGACAGGTGAGATGGTTCCCACCCGTGTCCAAAACGGTGGAGAGTCTGTATCGATTATAGGAAGTTGAATTCTTTAACTCGAAAAGAGCATTTTCCACTTCCTTTTATTGACCAGCTGTTAGAACGTTTAACTGGAAAATCTCATTATTGTTGTCTTGATGTTTACTCAGGTTTTTTTTCTAGATTCCAGTGGCGCTGGAGGATCAAGAGAAGACAACGTTTACGTGTCAATTTCACACGTTCGCCTACAGACGAATATTGTTTGGACTTTACAACGCACCAACCACATTTCAAAGGTGTATGGTAAGTATATTTTCTAACTACGTCAAGAAAATAATTGAGATATTCATGGACGACTTTATTGTGTATGGTGAGTCTTTTGAGGTGTATTTGTCAAATCTTGCAAAAATTTTGGAAAGGTGCCTAGAATTTATCCTTGTTCTAAATTATAAGAAATGCCATTTTATGGTTGCTAAAGGATTAGTTCTAAGTCATCATTTCTGTTGTGGGAATTTCTATTGATAAAGCAAAAATTGACATCATTAACTCACTTCCATACCCCACAACTATGAGGGAGATTCATTTTTTTCTTGGTCATTCAGGTTTCTACAGATAGTTCATTAAAGACTTTTCAAAAATTGCAGATCTGCTTTGTAATCTCTTAGAAAAGGACAAAGAGTTTGAGTTTGACCAATCATGCAGGGATACATTTGACACGCTAAAACAGAAACTTATCTCGGCACTCATTATTCAACCACAAAATTGGAATTATCCTTTCGAAATAATGTGCGATACAAGTAACCATAGCGTAGGAGTAGTCCTTGGGCAAAAAATCGAGAAAGAATTATCTCGTATGCATCCTCGACCACTGAAAAAGAATTTCTAGCTATAGTCTTTGCTTTGGAAAAGTTTCGTTCATATTTATTAGGGATTAAGATTGTTGGTTTCTTTGACCATGCAGCTCTTAAATATCTGATAGGAAAAAAAGAAGCAAAATCGAGGCTTATGAGATGGATATTACTTTTGCAAGAGTTCGATATCGAGATAAAGGATAAGAAATGATGTGAAAATTTGGTAACTGACCATCCAAGCCGAATACCTCCATTGAAATATTATCACACCTCTTAAAGACGATTTTTCGGATGAAAGTCTGCTTTCTACTCATAGTTTTCCCTTGGTACGCAGACATGGTGAATTATCTTGCTACAAGTATAGTCTCTTCTAATTTATCACGATTTGAAAAAGATAAGATTAAATGTGAATAGCGATACTTTGTTTGGGACGACCCCTACCTTTGGAAATACTGTTCTGATTAGGTAATTCGATGTTGCATTGCAGAAACTAATGTAAAATCGATTGTATCTTTTTGTCATTCTTAAGCATGTAGTGGACATTTTGGCCCTAAACGAATTGCGCATAAAGTACTTGAATGTGGACTATATTGGCCACATATTTTTCATGATGCATATTTATTCTGTAAAACATGCGAAAAGTGTCAAAGAGTAGGAAACTTGAGCTGGAAAATGAAAGGCCTCTAACACCTATACATTTATGTGAAATTTTTTATATATGGGGCATCGATTTTATGAGACCTTTTGTCTCATCATACGGTAAGATTTATATTTTACTTGCAGATGACTATGTGTCAAAGTGGGTGAAAGCTAAAGCCATCCATCGTGCTGATGTCAAAACTGTAGTGGATTTTCTTAAGAGTTATATTTTTTCTAGATTTGGTATGCCATGAGCGTTCATTAGCGATTAGGGAATGCATTTCTACAATAAGGTAATCGACACACTTTTGAAAAAATATGGTGTAGTGCAACGAGTTGCTATAGCTTATCACCCTCAATCAAACGGTCAAGCGGAAGTGTCAAATCGAGAAATCAAAATGATTTTGGAGAAGACCGTTAAGCCAGATAGGAAGGATTGGAGTTTGCGACTAAATGATGCACTGTAGGCGTACCACACAGCTTATAAGGGACCCATAGGAATGTCTCCTTATCGAATAACTATTGGTAAACTGTGTCATCTTCCTGTAGAATTAAAACACATTGTTTTGGGCTAAGCAATGCAACATGGAGTTGGAAGCTGTAAGTAAGTATCGTAAGTTACAAATTCAGGAACTTGAGGAAATTCGACGAGAAGCGTATGAAAGTGCCCAAATTTATAAAGATAATATTAAGGCATACCATGATCAAAAGATAACCCATAAACAATTTGTGGTAGGATAGAAAATATTACTTTATGACCCACACTAAGAATCTTTGCAGGTAAGCTCCGAACTAAGTGGTGAGGGCCTTTTGTTATTACTCACGTATTTCTGCATGGTGCAGTCGAAGTCAAAAATAAAGAATCCGGAAAAATCTTCAAGGTCAATGGACAATGATTGAAGCCCTTTTACAAAAATTTTCAAGTCCACATGGTCGAGGAATTAGTCCTCGAAGAGCCGGTTGAATAAATTCCCAAGTCGTCGAGCTAACGACGTTAAATAAATGCGCTATTTGTGAGGCAACCCAAATTTATTTTAATTTTTGAATTTCAATTTAATTTAGAATGATAATAAAATAAAAAATAACAAGATTATTATTTAATCTATTTAATGTATTATTTTCCAAGAATGTGGCGGATGGATTCAATTTTCTAAAATCAAATACCGATCATAGTGTGAAGACACTATGCTAAGTGCTACTATTTATTTTTTGCACAAACCAGCACCAAAACCCAAACCCAAACAAATAAAAAAACAAAATCAAACACAAACACAAACACAAACACAAACCTAACCCAAATACATTTTTCCTACAAATAAACCCAACATACCTAACCCAAAAACCCAAACAAGCCTAACGAAACCCAAAAAGAAAAAGAAAGGTAAACATTGGTCCAAACGGCCAAAGAGGTCCGGCAAGAAGAAAAAAAAGGGGACCATTTGGAGACGTGTCGAACTGAGTGACCGTGGTAGGGTGCTTGGTTTGTCATCCTAGTTCATGTAAAAAGGTTTGACCACGTCCCAAAAATTTACTGCATGATTAATTGAGAATAATACCTTGCAAATTTTGCTTCAAACTTAGTTTAGTGAAATGATTTAATTTACATGTTTCAATTTTATTGATACTTGTTGATCAAACTAGGTATTTTGAGAACTTATTCATTTTTTGCCTCTATTGTTTGCATTGATCATGGATGTGGAAAAGAGGCTTGGTTTCTGATAAGTTATTGAATAATTTCTAATGTATGAAAGTACAATATACTTGAGGGCAAGCATGAGCTAAGTAAGGGGGATTTGATAACTTGTTCATTTTGCATAATTTACGTGTTCAACTCCACTTATTCTCGAATTAATCCTTACTAATTGGTGCAATTTGTGTTTAAATATTATCAGGAACTAAATTCGGACACTTTAAATCAAAGACAAGCAAGTAAGGGGCTAAATTGAAGTATGGGAGTTGTTCATTCTATGTTGCTACGAGTTGGTGTATAATTTGCTCGGTCATCTCGTCTGGTTTGTTGAATGAAAAAATGTCCTTGGTGTAAGATATGGTTTCAAACTCGGGATTTGGTCGTTTACCGCGTCGAATGGTTCGCTTTGCAGTTTTTCAGCCAACTTATCTATTTCTTGTACAAACTTTAGAGACCCTGGTTCTGATCTGGTCATAAGGTAAACAAGAAAATTAGAAAAATATCTTCAATCCTCGACAACGGCGCCAAAATTTGATGGGCATCGAAACCACCAAATAAAAATAATTCCTACAATAAAAGCATTCTCAACAGTAGTAAAGAGTAGTAGGGTTGAGTCTACAGGGATTGGCAATTAAGATCAAATTTTGTGTTCTTCTCATGGACAGAATTTTTGTCGTGGTGATAGTCGTGCCTACGACTCCAAATGACCTGCCAAAAAATAGATAAAATAAATTAGTGAAGTTTTGAGACATTTAGAAACGAAATAATGAAGATAGCAATAATAAATACTTGAGTAAATCAAAATAAAAAAATTAAATTAGAAATAAAATTTAAATTTTGATAATAGAAATAATAAGCCTTAGCCCTAAACACAGTGAATTTCAATCCCTAAACTTATCCTTAAAGATTAGTTTTCTCCCCTAAAAAAATAAATTGATTATAGCAGCTAAGAATGTCCTAATTGTCAATTGTTCCTCTCGTAGTTGACCCTGTTATGACATGCAAACCAACCCTTGCCGATTATCTAACCGCGATACATGCGTTTGCGAATCAAGATTCTGGCAGCCTTGTGTTCTGAATAACCCAACTCAGATTAACAGCCTCAACTGCGTGGGACATTTAAACCCGATCACTATCTCCCTTGGTTTGTTCTCGAAGATCTGAATACAACACGGCCGTCTCGTTTACCAACTGTCTGTAAACACTACTCTAACCCAATGTGCTTTTTGATTTGAAACCGAGTTAACTTTAAGGGATGAATTTGTAAATCTCGATATTTCAAAAAAATAGTGAATACTGATTGAAAGGATTTTTAGTACAGATACGTATCTCACTATTCCTGACCGAAAATAATGCCGGCCTAAAGCTAAGTTAGAATTTAGTGAAGCATGAAATTAATCATGCTTTGTGGATTATGAAAGTGGATTTTATGATAATGGAGAAAGATGGAAGGGGAAGGGCTTGGGAAACAATTGTGCCTGTAACATCCTGAATAGGGCCTATGCATTTCCAGTTTAATTGTATGAAACAACAAGTTTCAAGTACTATGAATAAATTTTGATACTTTTGAAACCTAGAAATGCATGGAAATGGAAATGAAAATAAAAATGGAAATGGAAATGAACATTTTGGAAACTTAGACATTTTGGAAACTTAGACATTTTGGGAAACTGAACATTTTGGAAACCCGAACATTTTGGAAACCTAAACATTTTGGAAACACGAACATTTTGGAAACCCGAACATTTTGGAAACCTAAACATTTTGGAAACACGAAGATGTAAGGAAAATGGCAAGATTCTGAGCCATGTGAAAATTTTAGGAAACTTAGAAATAAGGCCGAATGACAAAATTTAAAGCCCAAAATAGGAGATAAGGGCAAGGGCCTTAAAAGAAAAAGTTGGTGAATTTTGACATACAATCGAGCTTGGAAAAGTGGCACAAGTGTCACTTAAGGCTTATGGATAATGGCCTGAGTTCGAGTCACATGGAAAGCAATTATTGAAGGTTTAATTTTGTTTCCCAAGGCTAGGGATGGACGACATGTTTGATTGAAAGGGAAGAGTTTTATTTTATTAAAACTTGTCAAATTAAAGTGATAAATAGAGGATTTATTTTACTAAGATAAATAAGGAATTAAAAGATGGATTAAAGGTTATTTTAATTTAATAAAGTGATAATTAATGAAGATTAAATTATCACTTGGGAGAGTAGTGGCCAAGTTTTGGACTCTTGGTCTAGCGATCGATTAAAAGAGGAAAGAGAGACTTTTCTCTCATTCACTCCACTTGCCAAATTTTGCTCTCCCTTCTCCCTCTCATTGTCAAACTTCCCTAAGAAAGGACTCCATCTTTTCTTTTCCTTCCTTTTGCCATTGCCTAGTCAAAACTTTTCTCTTCCAATCTCGGTTAGATCTCCATAGCCGGATTTCAAAGAACCCAAGACAAGGAAACAAGTGATTGAAGGTTTCAAGGTAAGTAAGCCATTCAATTTTCTTTCTTTCTAGTTCTTAGAAAGTAAAAGGCTTAATTCCTATTCTCTTTGATCATGGCCGAATATACAAGGGATCTCGGGTTTCCACCATCGTTGAACATAAAGATCAAGGATCTAAGGTAAGAACAATTGATTCTTGTTCTTTAAAATCAATTTAAAAGAGGCTTAAGAAAATAACCTCTCTTTTTGTCTATGGCCGAATGTTAGAGGAGGAGTTTCGGGATTTCAGATCCGAGGAAAATTAAGGTAAGACACATTCGGCTAAAGGCCATCTACCAACTATTAAAGTTAGATCAAATCTAACCTATGATCTTTAGGGATTTCGACAGATATTCAAGACAAAAGGGAACTTTCGGGATTTAGAATCTCTAAGGTAAGCCTCTAAAATATTCGGCTAAGGGTTGTGTGGGTATCTAAATCCATTCCTTAATTTTTGAAAAGCCGAAAAACTAACCATATTGAACTACAAGGGTTGGCCGAATATCAAGTAGAGGAAAACCCAAACTTCCGGGATTTGTGTAATCACCAAATCGGCAAAGGTGAGTTTTTCCTTACAAATCCTACTAGGATTTGGTTTTGTTTTAAAAGGGGTTTATTAATGTGTGTTAATGGATGGGCCGAATATAGGGATTAATAGATCTAAAAATTAGATCGGGATTCTCGAGAAATCAAGGAACCTATTAAGCGAAAAAGGTGTGTACCCTTACTATTCTTCGATATATTATGGTTAAATATTTTAATATACGATATGAATAATAATGTGAATGTGGCTACGCATTACACACATGTGACAAAAAGTACCAAGGTACGTTTCCTACTTGATAGGATTGTGATAAAATGTTATTTTAATAACATGCGAATATATGAATATGAACATGAAATTAAATTATGCTATATATATATATATACATGTTTTGGGGCATTCGGATTTATGTTAAAGGGGAGAACAGTGTTGACTTGGTCTCACCAACGAAGGTGTTGACTTCGGTCTCACCAACTAAATATGTCGACTACGGTCACATTGCGAAATTTTGGTAACTTGGTTACAATAGTGTCTAATGACACAACGTGGAGAGTAGCGGATGGAGGGTCGACTTAGTAGTCCCCACTGTCGTGTGTTGGTACTGGTGGAGAGTAGCGGATGGCTTATAGGTTTTGGGTTTGGGTTGCATCACAATTTCGTTATTATATGGGCTTGATGATTTGAACATGAATGCTCGATTTATTGAATGATAGTATTGTGTGCACATTGAGTCTGTTGACTCACCCCATTGTGGGAATTATTTTTCGGTGATGAGCGCGGATTTTGACCGGGCCGGTAGACCATGAGGAGGCCATGCATCACTTGAAGAATTTATTCAATTTGGACTTTATTTAATTTTAATATTTTTTTATTTTGGGTTTATTTGATGTAATAAGGCCATAAGGCCCATGGATTATTCTTTGTTTTACATTACTTTTAATATTTTGCTAAGAACTATTTTGGACATGTTACATCAAGTTGGATTTACAAGATTAAATAAATGGGTTTCAATCTAAGCCCAAAACAATAGTTTTTCTAAAATTTACAAATTTTCTCTAAGTATCGAATGTGTTTGAAACCGGTTTACTTTAGGAACCTACCAGATCCTGCTCTGTGCTCGTGGTAGGGTGTGGGTGTTTCATTTGGTATCGAGCCCGTTTTAAACTCTCGGCTTGTGGGCTAAGGCCCAAAACGTTTTCAAAGCGAGCCAAATGATTTTCTTTGAAAATAAGCAAGCTTGGCATGGCCCCTAAGTCTCCAATTCATGATCCACCGTAAGTACCCCTAACTATATGTGTGATTCGTGATTTATATAAGGGTAAGAAAATGCATGGAACGTAGAATAGAATGATAGGAACTTGAACTTTAGGATTAGACTACTCAAACACAAACACATAAGACTTAATGTACTAAACCAACCTATGGCTAAGTCACTGAGCTAGTGGTGTGGTAACCCTTGTACGCATGTCAGGATTGGATCCCAAGAGCTTGGTATTTAAGCAGTCCTAGTGACTCACCTCCTCTTCGCAGGAATCCTACCTGGTGCGTAGCTTCGGTTCACCATAACTCAGAGGGCTCAGTGGTGTGGTAACCTCTGTACGCATGTCTAGGAATGGTTTCGGTGGGAGCTTGGTATTTAAGCGATCGCGTGACTCACCTCCTCTCCACACGAATCCTGCACAGTGCGTAGCTTTGGTTCACCCTGACCAAGAGGGCTCGGTTATAGGCTAAACATAACGACTAAAACCCGAAAGGGGACTAGCCATGTTTAAAAAAAAAAAAGAGAACAAAACAACAAACCCTAGTTTTTTCAAACTTTTAAAACTTTCTTTTAAATCTGAGAAAAATTATTTTTACAACATTTTCTGAAAAACTCTTGATTTACGAAAATTACCGACCCCCAAATTTTGAAATTTTTCCAAAATTACCAAGACTTCAAATCTTCAAAATATTTTTGACAAAACACCAAGAAACATTTTTCTTGAAAAGAAATTTCAAAATACCTCAGAGGACAAAATTACGAAAATACCCCCGGGTAGTGGAAAATAACAACAAACAACAAAAACTACAACGTTTCTCTGAATGAACGGAAGTTCATATTTGTTTGATGGATGAATGGATGAATGGAAAAGACTGTGTTGTATGATACGAAAGAACCACTCTTAAATTCTTTTTCATAAAACTTCTTCGATAAATAAGTGGAACAATGACTAATACATAAAATTCCTTAATCGGATCTCATTGCTAGAAAATGAGCTCTAGAGGACGTGGTCGCCAGTGGTCGAGAAGAGGAAGGATGACCGTGTCGAACCCGTTAGGTCGGGTCAAGGGTCCGACAATGAGATGCCACCGCCACCACCACCCCACCGCCAACGCGGAGCGTTGAGCTCGAAGACGGGAAGAGGTCATGTCGCAGTCGCTTCGCGAGTTTTGGAATTGGTGGCCGGTGCAGGAGGAAATGGAGGAAATCGGAAGTCGGTACCTGAACGACTCAGAGCTAATGGAGCGTAAATGTTTCGAGGAGTATCCAATATGGCACCTAGTACAATTTAAAATCTTGGTTAGAAGCAACGAACGCATCATGGATGAGCTTGATCGACTCGGAGGAAAAGCGAGGGATGGTAGCATTGTTACGTGATGAAGCGTATCAATGGTGGTTGACTGCTCGTGATGGTACCATAGTGAAAACTTGACACGGGAATTTGTTAAAGAGGCCTTTCGTAAGAAGTATGTGGGAACCGTATCTGAGATGAGCAGAGGAAGGCTTTTCTAGGTTAGTCCAAGGAGTAAGTCCGTCGCAGAATATGAGGCGAATTTCGAGATTGAGCCGCTATGCTCGAGGGTAGTGGCGATCGAGCATGAACGCCGTGTTCGCTTTTGAGGACGGGCCGAGAAATGATTTAAGATCATAATAGCACCGCATCGAGGCGGAATTCTCATTTTGGTAGAAAAGGCCAAGGTGGCCGAGGGATTAAGGATGCTACTAAGCGGATCGTGGACAAGAATAAGACCAAAAGAGGGTTTGGGTCATCCGGAAAAGGGTTACAAGAGGCCTAGGGTTGATGGGCCACGAATCAACAAACCTGATGCAGTAGTGCGATTCGTCCTTGTGAATATTGTGGAAAGAGGCATCCGGGGAGTGTTGGAAAAAGATAGGAGCATGTTTTAGGTGTGGGTCCAAGGACCATATGTTTAAGGATTGCCCCAAACAACTGCACGAGAGCCGACCGGGTAGTTCGAATGCTAACTGCACCGGTAGAGGCGACGGCAGCCTCAACGGGCCGTGGTTCAATAACCGTGGTAGTGGTAGCAGGCAGAGGCCGTGGAACACCGGGCCGAGGTAATACTAATACTGATGCAAGACAACCGGGTTTGGTTTATGCGGTTCGCCGAAGGGAAGATGGAGACGCACCGGACGTAATAACCGGTACGTTCTTTATTTTTGACAAACCCTACTTTGCTTTGATTGATGTGGGCTCGACCCATTCCTATGTTGCAAGTAGTGTAGTGAAAACACTAGGCCTAGACTCGAACTCTCGATAGGTCGATGATGTAGTAAGCCCATTAGGCCAAACTATAGTGGTAGACAAGATCTTTCGAATGTACCCCTAGAGATTCTGTGGAGTGAGCTTTGAGCGGACTTAATGGAGTTACCCTTCGGAGAGTTTGAGCTTATTCTTGGAATGGACTGGTTAGTAAAACACCGAGCCGTGTTGGATTGTGCGGCAAAACGTATGGAATTAAGAACCCCAGAGGATGAAGTGGTAATAATGATCGGAGAAAGGAGGAATTATTTATCTAATGTAGTTTTAACCTTTGAAGGTCGAGAAGATGGTTAAGAAAGGTTGCAAAGCGTTCTTAGCTTTTGTAAGTGCGATAGGTGGGAAGGAGGAAGGTGTTAATAGAGTTAGGACAGTAAGGGACTTTGTAGATGTGTTTCGAGAAGAGTTACCGGGAATACCCCCAGCGGGGGAGGTGGAATTTGGGATTGATTTGCTAATGGGATCGCTCTGTGTCAATCGCTCCATACCGAATGGCACCAAAGGAGTTAGTGGAGCTAAAGGCTCAGATCCAAGAACTGTTGGACCGTGGGTTCATCCGACCCAGTGTGTCTCCGTGGGGAGCACCGGTCTTATTTGTAAAGAAGAAGGATGGAACTATGCGTATGTGCATAGACTACCGTCAGTTAAATAAGCTGACCATTAAGAACAAGTATCCCTTGCCAAGGATCGAGGACTTGTTCGATCAGCTGAAGGGAGCCGCAGTGTTTTCGAAGATCGATTTACGGTCGGGATACCATCAGTTAAAGGTGAAGGAGGCTGATATCCATAAGACCGCTTTTAGGACAAGATATGGTCACTTCGAGTTTGTGGTGATGCCGTTTGGGTTGACAAACGCCCCAGCCGCGTTCATGGACATGATGAATCGGATTTTCCAACCCTACTTGGATAGATTCGTCGTTGTGTTCATCGATGATATTTTGGTGTATTCGAAGTCGGAGGAGGAGCATGATGAGCATCTCCGAGTCGTGTTGGAAGTACTAAGGAGAAGAGCTCATGCCAAATTCAGCAAGTGCGAATTTTGGCTTAGGGAGGTGGCATTCTTAGGGCACGTGGTATCCGCAGAAGGAATTAGAGTGGACCCTAGGAAGATCAAGCGGTGTTGGATTGAAGCCACCTAGGTCCGTGGCTGAAATTGAAGTTTCTTAGGCTTGGCGGTGCTATTACGGAAGGTTCGTGGAAGGATTCTCGTCAATAGCCGCCTTTAACCAAGTTGCTAAGGAAGGAAGTACCTTTCGAATGGACTACTAAGCAGCAAGAGAGCTTTGAAAAGCTTAAGAAGGTGCTGACAGAGGCTCCAGTGTTAATTCAGCCGGAGGCAGGAAAGGAATTTGTGGTGTACTGTGATGCTTCGCATACGGGGTTAGGCTGTGTGTTAATGCAAGATGGCAAAGTGGTTGCTTATGCGTCTCGGCAGCTAAGGCCTCATGAGCTTAACTACCCAACTCATGACTTAGAGCTAGCAGCGGTGGTTTTCGCCCTTAAGGTTTGGAGGCACTACCTTTATGGAGAAAGGTCAGTTATCTACACAGACCACAAGAGCCTTAAGTATTTATTAACTCGTATGAGTTGAACTTGAGGCAACGAAGGTGGGTGGAATTGTCAAGGACTACGATTGCTCGATAGAGTATCATCCGGCAAGGCGAACGTAGTAGCCGATGCCCTAAGTCGGAAGGTTGTATCGGATCTACGGCCTTGTTCGCTCATATAAGTCTATATGATGATGGAAGCCTATTGGCGAGTTGCAAGTCGAGCCCACATGGCTAAAGGAAGTGAAGGAGGACGGTTGGTGATGATGACTTAAGTATTAAGTTGCAGCAAGCACAGCAAGGGGGATTAGAGGATTATGATGTCAACAATGAAGGAGTATTGTGCTACAAGGGTAAAGTCTGTATGCCGAAGAATAAGGAGTTGAGACAAAGGATTCTTCGGGAAGCGCATGGTAGCCCTTATGCCATGCATCCCGGGGCATCAAGTCGTATAGAGATCTAAGGGAACAATTTTGGTGGTCCGACACAGGCGAGAAGTGATCGAATTTGTGGGGAAATGTTTGACATGTCGCAAGTTAAGGTGAACACCAAGTCCCATCGATTGCTCCAACCAATCGAGATTCCCCAATGGAAGTGGGAAAGAATTACCATGGACTTCGTTAGTGGGCTTCCCTCACGCCTACTAAGAAGGACTCGGTATGGGTGATTGTGGACCGTTTGACCAAGTCCGCACACTTTATCCCGATCGAATGGATTATTCCTTGAAGTTGGCTAAGTTGTATGTGGCGGAAATTGTGAGGTTACATGGAGTACCAATGTCGATCATCTCCGACAGACCCAAGGTTTACGTCTCGATTTTGGAAAGCACTTCATCAAGCTTTAGGCACTAAGCTAGACTTCACTACGACTTTTCATCCACAATCGACGGCAGGTCTAAACGAGTTATACAAGTGTTGGAAGATATGTTGAGAGGTCGTAATGGATTTCGAGGAAGTTGGGAAGACTACTTGCCTTTAGTGAATTCGCCTACAACAATAGCTATCGTGCCAAGATTCGAATGGCACCATACGAAGCATTGTATGGAAGGAAGTGTAGAACACCTACTTGTTAGACCGAGTTAGGAGAACGTCGAGTTTTGGGTCCAGAGTTGGTGGCAGAAACCGAAGAGAAGGTTGAGTTAATTCGCGCACGGTTGAAGGAAGCCTCTGATAGGCAAAAGTCGACGCAGACCTTAAGCGAAAGGAAATAGAGTTTGAAGTGGAGATCAAGTGTTCTTGAAAGTCTCACCTTGGAAGAAGGTAATGAGGTTTGGCATGAAAGGAAAGCTAAGCCCAAGATTTATAGGGCCTTATCAAGTACTAAAGCGAGTTGGGCGGTGGCATACCAATTAGAGTTGCCACCAGATTGCAGAGATGCATGACGTATTTCATGTGTCCATGTTACGTCGCTATCGATCGGATCCATCCCATGTGTACCGGTTGAAGAGGTGGAACTAAGGCCGACTTATCATACGAGGAGGAACCAATTCGGATCTTAGAACGTGATGTGAAAGTACTACGAAGGAAGACAGTTCCTCTAGTCAAAGTGCTATGGCAATCATGGAGCGGAAGAAGCTTCATGGGAGCGGAAGAGGCGATGAGACAAAGAATACCCTCAATTATTTTAGTTAGGAAATTTCGGGACGAAATTTTGTTTAAGGGGTAGAAGCGTAACATCCTCGAATAGGGCCTATGCATTTCCAGTTTAATTGTATGAAACAACAAGTTTCAAGTACTATGAATAAATTTTGATACTTTTGGAAACCTAGAAATGCATGGAAATGGAAATGAAAATAAAAATGGAAATGGAAATGAACATTTTGGAAACTTAGACATTTTGGAAACTTAGACATTTTGGGAAACTGAACATTTTGGAAACTCAACATTTTGGAAACCTAAACATTTTGGAAACTCGAACATTTTGGAAACTCGAACATTTTGGAAACCTAAACATTTTGGAAACACGAAGATGTAAGGAAAATGGCAAGTTCTGAGCCATGCGAAAATTTTAGGAAACTTAGAAATAAGGCCTGAATGACAAAATTTAAAGCCCAAAATAGGAGATAAGGCGAGGGGGCTTAAAAGAAAAAGTTGGTGAATTTTGATATACAATCGAGCTTGGAAAAGTGGCTCAAGTGTCACTTAAGGCTTATGGATAATGGCCCGAGTTCGAGTCACATGGAAAGCAATTATTGAAGGTTTAATTTTGTTTCCCAAGGCTAGGATGGACGGCACATGTTTGATTGAAAGGGAAGAGTTTTATTTTTATTAAAACTTGTCAAATTAAAGTGATAAATAAAGGATTTATTTTACTAAGATAAATAAGGAATTAAAAGATGGATTAAAGGTTATTTTAATTTAATAAAGTGATAATTAATGAAGATTAAATTATCACTTGGGAGAGTAGTGGCCAAGTTTTGGACTCTTGGTCTAGATTCAGCTTAAAAGAGGAAAAGAGACTTTTCTCTCATTCACTCCACTTGTCAAATTTTGCTCTCCTTCTCCCTCTCATTGCGAAACTTCCCCAAGAAAGGACTCCATCTTTTCTTTTCCTTCCTTTTGCCATTGCCTAGTCAAAACTTTTCTCTTCCAATCTCGGTTAGATCTCCATAGCCGGATTTCAAGAACTCCAAGACAAGGAAACAAGTGATTGAAGGTTTCAAGGTAAGTAAGCCATTCAATTTTCTTTCTTTCTAGTTGTCAAAGTAAAAGGCTTAATTCATATTCTCTTTGATCATGGCCGAATATACAAGGGATCTCGGGTTTCCACCATCGTTGAACATAAAGATCAAGGATCTAAGGTAAGAACAATTGATTCTTGTTCTTTAAAATCAATTTAAAAGAGGCTTAAGAAAATAACCTCTCTTTTGTCTATGGTCAATGTTAGAGGAGGAGTTTCGGATTTGGATCCGAGGAAAATTAAGGTAAGACACATTCGCTAAAGGCCATCTACCAACTATTAAAGTTAGATCAAATCTAACCTATGATCTTTAGGGATTTCGACGGATATTCAAGACAAAAAGGAACTTTCGGATTTGGAATCTCTAAGGTAAGCCTCAAAATATTCGCTAAGGGTTGTGTGGGTATCTAAATCCATTCCTTAATTTTTGAAAAGTGAAAAACTAACCATATTGAACTACAAGGGTTGGCCGAATATCAAGTAGAGGAAAACCCAAACTTCCGGATTTGTGTAATCACCAAATCGGCAAAGGTGAGTTTTCCTTACAAATCCTACTAGGATTTGGTTTTGTTTTAAAAGGGTTTATTAATGTGTGTTAATGGATGGGCGAATATAGGGATTAATAGATCTAAAAATTAGATCGGGATTCTCGAGAAATCAAGGAACCTATTAAGCGAAAAGGTGTGTACCCTTACTATTCTTCGATATATTATGGTTAAATATTTTAATATACGATATGAATAATAATGTGAATGTGGCTACGTACCACACATGTGACAAAAAGTACCAAGGCACGCTTCCTACTTACGATAGGATTGTGATAAAATGTTATTTTAATAACATGCGAATATATGAATATGAACATGAAATTAAATTATGCTATATATATATACATGTTTTGGGGCATTCGGGATTTATGTTAAAGGGGAGAACAGTGTTGACTTGGTCTCACGAGCGAAGGTGTTGACTTGGTCTCACCAACTAAATATGTCGACTACGGTCACATTGCGAAATTTTGGTAACTTTACAATAGTGTCTAATGACACAACGTGGAGAGTAGCGGATGGAGGGTCGACTTAGTAGTCCCCACGGTGTGCGAGTTGGTACGGTGGAGAGTAGCGGATGGCTTATAGGTTTTGGGTTTGGGTTGCATCACAATTTCATTATTATATGGGCTTGATGATTTGAACATGAATGCCTCGATTTATTGAATGATAGTATTGTGTGCACATTGAGTCTGTTGACTCACCCCATTGTGGGAATTATTTTTCGGTGATGAGCGGTGGACGGACGGGCGTAGACCATGAGGAGGCCATGCATCACTTGAAGAATTTATTCAAATTTGGACTTTATTTAATTTTAATATTTTTTTATTTTGGGTTTATTTGATGTAATAAGGCCATAAGGCCCAATGGATTATTCTTTGTTTTACATTACTTTTTAATATTTTGCTAAGAACTATTTTGGACATGTTACATCAAGTTGGATTTACAAGATTAAATAAATGGGTTTCAATCTAAGCCCAAAACAATAGTTTTTCTAAAATTTACAAATTTTCTCTAAGTATCGAATGTGTTTGAAACCGGTTTACTTTAGGAACCTACGGATCCGGTTGGGCTCGTGGGTAGGGTGTGGGGTGTTTCAGTGCCAAAAGTTGAATTGGAAACAAAAGTTGTCAGAATGCCTGTACACTTTCACGCAAAATAAGAAAGAAAGAAATTTCTTTTTCTATTCAATTGCTTAAGCAAATCATGTGTGTTTTTTTAAGTGCACCACCCTACCTATTTATACAAAATCCACATACCAATTTTAGGCTTTTTCCACCTACCAATAACTACACAAAATAATTTCAAATTTAATTTACTAATTTTGAATTTTACAAGGTCAAAATCTGACTAGTCCCTCAAATGACCCAAATTTACAATTCAGTCCCTCTTCTCTTTCCCATTCTTTAATTTAGCCCCTTGTTTGCTTGTCTTTGATTTATAGTGCACAAATTTCGTTCCTAACAATATTTAAACAAAAAAATGCACCAATTAACAGGGATTAATTCGAGAATAAGTTGAGTTGAACACATAAATTATGCAAAATGAACAAACTATCAATTTTGGATCATTTCATAATCTTCCTTCAACTAGTGTTCACTAAGAGTGGGTTTAGATGGGTGGTGGTGTAGGGTGCGGTGCATTTATCTTACTTTTTGTCTCACATTAAAGTAACACTATAATATCTAATCACAGGTAAATGAACCATCCATCCAAACTCACCCTAAATTAAATTTACCACATATGTTCAAATCATTTTAATTAATATAAATGATTGCGCAAACATATTGAGCACCGATTTGTTTATATGATTTTCTTTTGGAAATAAAAGCTTCATTGTTTATTATGTTACATAAAAGCTTACAAATAAGGTTATAATAACTTACGTTATCAAACAAAACTCATATAACCATAAACAATAACAAATTTTTTTTAAAATCCAAATTATTTTTAAAATCAAGCTTCTTAGATTTGTCGGGACCCAAACCACATTAAACAAAAAAAAAAGTTTGGAGATTTATATTATGAATATTAGTTACACTTAACCAAATTCTCTAAAATAAATATCATAATTAGATTCAATGAGTTGTTCAATTAAATTCATATGATAAAATTAATTGTAATAAAATGAATTTCTTAAGCTATTATAATTTTATAAATAATTTATGACTGAAAAATGTTCGACTTATAAAAGCAAAAAATTCTATAACAAGGACAATTTAGTAAAATATGTTTTTAAGTAATATTGTAACAACTCGTTTTTCAGTGGTGTCAGAAATAGTGGTTTCGGGGCCACAAATCCGACGAGTATGTTTGTAAATATTATTATTTAATATTTACGAGTCAAATATGATTTTAAAAAGGTTTTTGATTTGGTAATTTATGTTATATAAATGATTTATTAAGTTCAAGTGGTAAGACCCTAAAGTCAAGTGGTTTTAGAAAATAATGTATCGGGACCTCGTTTCTATAAAACGAGCCGTAAATGTTACAGAGTGTGATTAGGATTGTATTAAAGTTTCGTTAAGAAATTTTAATGTTTTGATAGTTAATTAATTAAAAAGGACTAAATTGTAAAGGATGTAAAATTTGATCTATTTGAATTGAGTGATTAAATGACTTTTTGAATAAAGGAAAAGGGACTTAAATGGTAATTATACCATTTAAGGATTTAGTTTACAGTTTTGGACAACTAAAAGCATGAATTTTGGATGATTTTTAAATGGACAAAATGGTAATTTTATAATTAAATTAAATTAAAAGAAACAAATTGCTAAATTATCATCATCTTTTTGGTTTCTTCTTTAACAATCGAATGTCCATGGAAACATTATGCTAGGTTCAGCCATAGTGATTTCCTCATGCATGATCATGATAGAGTGGAAAATCGAGGAGAATGGAAAATTACCAAAGCCCCTGTACTTTGACATTTCTGCAAATTTAGCTAGGTAAGTTTGTATGAACTATAATCACTTAAATGTTGATTAGATTGAATGTTTAATGTGTTGTTCTAATGTAAATGATTAAATATATAATGTTATTATGCAATTTATCATGTAAAGAAACGATGGAAATCCAACGACGTACGATGACTATCGAGCCTCGTTTGAACATTAGGAATATATAGGATACAAATGACATGTCATTAGGGTTACCATGTTTCGGGTGCTGATCTTGAATGTCCTACCGATGGCTGAGTTTTGGCATTTTTGCGGATACTCGTCAGCTTGTGTGAATGGCATCGTGTAGCTACATTTTGACCGACAGCTTGTGTGAGCAGACCCAGGTTACCATGTTTCGGGTGCTAGTCCTGAATGTCCTACCGATGGTTGAGGTCTAACATTAGTTACGGATACTCATCAACTTGTGTAAGCAGCATCGTGTAGCTTACATTTCGACTGCCAGCTTGTGTGAGCAGGCGCATTTTACTGCTCATATGAGCTAAGACTATATGTTTAGCACACTTTTTGTGAGCTTTTCCGCGTATCCGATGTTATTCTAAGTGGTTCAACGGGCATGGAAAAGGAAGAAACAGTAAGCATTCAAATAACTTATATCATGAAAACTATGAAAAGGAATGAAAAGGAAATGTTGAATGAAAGTATGTCTATGTTTATGAAATTGATGATTTCAAGTAAGATTATTCATGTTTAATGACTTACCTTTTGTTAATTCAAGTGAATTATGAACTGATAAACTACCATATGTTATTGATGATGCTTAGGCTTGTGCCAAGCTATTAGTTGGATTGTGTAACACCCCAAACCCAGCCTCGAAGTCTAGACCAAATCTAGGATGCTACATTGATCACCAAAGTGATCGTAGGAAAATTTAACAAAGACTAGTCCTTCAAAATTCCATTTCTGAAACTGTTTATCTCAAAACAAACCAAAACGTTTAATCGTTTAAATATACCGTTCGCAAACGTAACAAAACATAATGTACGAACAAAGTTTAAAATAGTAATGGTACCACAGTATTATAAATCTTTACAGTTCAAAACCAAATGTAAAAAATATAAAACAAAAACTGCTCAATTACTTTTCACAATCCTGTCCGAGACCTCCGCGTACTGAGCCCAACTATAGAATCCAAAATTGTACCTAAAAGGGGAACAGAAGAGGGGGTGAGCTACTCGAGCTCAGTGTGAGATCAGACTAGCTAAACTACAGAATTAGAAATAGAGAACTAGAAGTAGTTCAGAACCAGAACATACTTACAGACGGCTAACAGTTGAGTGAATTTGCCCAAAATCAAACAAATAGCAATGTCCTTTACAGTCATACAATAACAATAATTCTCAACAATTACAGTCTGGGCCTAAGCCCCTTTCAGAATCAGTATCAGTTTGGGCCTTAGCCCATCTCAGTACGTAGTAGTAAAGTCTATAGAATTCTCTTAGGCGTGAGTGCCTTTCAGTCGAACAGTCAATCACATTCAGCCACAGTAACACGTTCAGTCAAACAGATTCAATCAGATGCATATGAGTGCAAATGAGTTATAAATAAAAACCCCCATCCAGCCAACACACCTCTCCGTCCAACTCTACACTTTCTGTGGGGATTTAATCAACCCACCAATCCTTACACTTACAAGTCGTATCGAATACGACACAGATAGTAATTTGTAGCTGAGCTGCCAAATTAGATAGTCGTACGTAGCATGGCTAAAGTACATGCAGTACTGTGCAATGTGGTAATCCGCTATACCGATATTAGTAAAGTCTATGACCTTTTGGTATTGGGACTGCCCAAGACCCTCTGGGTATTAGGGGCTACAGTAAGCAGTTAAACTACCACTCTCGTATATTACGCAGCAAGGCTAGTGTATAAAGTGTACTGTGCAATGCGGTAAACTGCAGTACAGATATGCAGTATGAACTGCCAGATCAGATAGTAGTACGTAGCGTAGCTAACGTACATGCGATATAGTACAATGTAATAATCCGCTATACCGATAGGTTGCAGTAAAACTGTCAGTTCAGTCAATGATACGTAGCGTAGCTAACATACATGCGGTATAGTGCAATGCGATAATCTGCTATACCGATATGTTGCAGTAAAACTGCCAGTTTAGTTAATCTTCATTCTTTTCAAAATCCCACCCAAAATAGTTTATGCATACGTATGTATGTATGCATGCAGATGAATAGAATCAGAGTACAAAGATACAGACAGTCATTCACAACCAGTCAGTCAGACAATTAAATAGAAGCATATTGCTCACACACACCCTGTCGACCGGATTCAGAAACATACGTGTTATGCATTCAATCACGAATATCACCTAAAACAATGTTGGATCAGAGTCCTAACTACCCTTATTAAGGCTTAACCAAGGGTTAAGACACACAGAGTCGTGATTATAAACAGATTCGCCCTAAAGGCATTATTTGGAGAGATAGGGCCACACACGTGTGCTCCAGCCGTGTAGAGCAAACCAGGCCGTGTGGGGATCCAAATGCCCAAGTGAAAGGTAGCACATGGCCGTGTGAAGCAGGGGCACGACTGTGTGAACAGGCCGTGTAACTTATTGTCCAATTTTGATAAAATCAAGTGCAGGCCAGACACAGCCGTGTGTTCTAAAACACACGCCTGTGTGGGATCCCTAAATTCCAAAATCAGTCACACGATCATGTGGCCAAGCTGTGTGACCCCAAAAATTTGAATCCCTAATTCCCAAATCCACACGCCCGTGTGCCCAAATGACACGGTCATGTGAAAATTGATAAAATCCCCAAAATCGACCAGACGGTCATGTGGCACCCAAAACTAGTCGAAACCCTAGTTCCCAAATCCACACGGTCGTGTGCCTCGGTACACACCTGTGTGGCCGTCGGAGAGGCTACGAAACCACCCAAATTCAGTCCTGAAACTGCCGTTTTGGCCACCAAACTCGTCTCCAACCTTACCCACATCAAGTGAACATCAATATGTGACATATTTCCCCCACTTTCATCGTTCAAAACCCAACATAAGGGATTACCACCCATACAAAACATGTCGAAACTAAAAATTTACAAAAAAACTAAAATTGTAGTGAGGGTTAGGATCTCACACCTAGTTCGTGAACGACGATGAAGACGGAGGTACAATAATCCCATTATCCGCAGATAAAATCGTTTTTGAGTAAACTTTTAGGGAGCAAAAAGGGAAGAGAAGAGAGGGGAAGAGGAGAACGTAAAAACCAACAGAGAATAATGACCCCACAAAAAAAAAGTAACTTGAAATAATAATAACATAAAGAAAATAATTTAAGTAGCACTAAGTAATAGCTTAATAAAACAAAATAAAACGTCTTGAACGCTCCTGGATTCGAACTCTAAACCCTCAACAAACTAACACTCAACTTAACCACTAAACCAGCAAGCCTATTCTGACACTAAATTGTACAATTATGCACATATGTGTCACCTCCTCACTAGCCTTACGCTCAAAGACCCTAAACTTTTAGGCCCAAAATTTGAGGCGTTACAGATTGTTTTATGTTAGTTTTAAAGATATGATTGAAATGGTAAGTGTCTAAATGGAAATATGCTTATGTTATTGAAAGGATGGTAAGAATCAAAGTATGTAATTTCCTATGAATGGTTTTCATGTTGTTGATTTCAAAAGAGTTATGTTTAAATGCACTAGGTGGTGGCTATGGTTGATATTCATAGTTATGTCTTATGTGTTATGCAAATGAAAAGGGTGAGAATAGGTAATGAAGTGGTAAGTTCATAGTAGAGATGTAATATGATGAAATAAAAAGGATTATTAAGTTAAAAGACTTACTTGTAAGAAAGAAATTTACTTATGTTATATGCGAGTTTACTTATGTCATGAATAAGTACACTAATTCATGAATTGATAACGTAATTAAGCTTATGCTAAGTAATGGAATAGTAAGTAAGTAAATGAGATGGTTCATTATTTTAAGAAAATGTTGATGATTATGTAATTCAACTTATAAGACCTATTATGTTAAACGGAATTTATTCGGGATGTTAATGAACCTATTCATTTGTAAGATGATAGTTATGTAGTTTGATAAATATTGAGGCATTGGTAGAGGTTTATTCATGACTTATAAAGTCTATATTTGAAATGGAATATTATGTTTAAAGTTTTTACAGGCTTACTAAGCATTCATTGCTTACATAGTTATTTTCCTTAACTTTATAGATTATTGGAAGCTCAATTGGTTTGGAAGCTCGTTGGAGATCTATCACACTATCCAGCGATTATATTGGTAGATTTTGATGTTTTGATCAAGGTTATAATGACATGTATAGGTGAAGTTATGGTTTATGTTAGTTGATGAGTTTGACAATTATAATTCATTGTGGTTGGTGTAACATTGGTACTTTTAATGCCTTATTAATGTGTGTCATTTTGACAATGTATTAATGTATGTTTCAATGGCTAAAATGGCAGGTGATGGATTGACCACAACATGGTCAAGTTATGGTATGCTTTGGAAATCTTTTGAATAGATGTGCACGAGTCAAATTTGGTATGTATATATGTTGGTTGTTGGAACAATTTGGAAATGGCTAGTTTGGTGTCACTTAGATGGTTTTGATGCATATGAGAAGTGGTCCAAATGGTAAGGTTATTTTTATATGGCATGAATCTAATATGGTATGGTTGATGTGTGTCAATTTTGATATGTTTTGGTATGTAAACTAGTTAGTTGATAATTGGTTAAATATGCACATGTTTAGGTATGTTTGATGTATGTGATAGAGGTGCTTTATGGCATATTGGTTGTATGGATAAATGACCTATATACATGAGTTAGGTATGTTTTAAGGCTTGATTGCATGTGCAAATGGCTTGTAAGGGTGTGCTTGAAATGGGTGAAAGAAATGACTTGAATTTGGCCTATTTCTATTCCACATGGCCTAAGACACTGGTGTGTGTCTCAGCCATGTGTGACTCATTGCCATGCGACATGACCGTGTGTTCCCTGTAGGTTTTAATGGTTGCTTTTCAAAGGTTACATGGCCTGGCACATGGGTGTGTGGCTTGGTCGTGTGACCCAAGTCAGAGAGTTACACGGGCACGGACACGGGCTAGGACATGGCCGTGTATCCCTATTTCGAATGTTACGCGGCCTGAGACATGGAAATGTGTCTTAGCCATGTGAGTCACACAGCCTGGCCACATGGCCGTGTGACCCCTGCAGTGTGAATTTTTCTAAATTTTTCTTCAAAGTTTTAAATATTTCTTTAACACCCCTAACCCTAGACCATCATCGGAATAGGGTTAAGAGGTATTACCGAACAATCGAAACATTTAACATCTAAATTTACAACACAAAGTTAATCATCAGTATATCTCGTCAAAACATAACATATAGTCCCTTATTGAAGTAAACAAGACCTCAAATACATGCTAGAGAAGGATCGGGACTAAATCAAAACACATATAAAAGTTCTTAGAAACATACAACTTAACCAAAAATACAGGGGACACACGGCCGTGGGGGCAAGCCATGCCCCACCCACGGCTACTTGACACACCCGTGGTCATATACTGTAAAAATCATCACGGCTACCAAGCACGCTCGTGCTAAGGCCGTGTCCTACTAAGTCATATACTACCATTTCTCACACGACCTTTAGGCACGCCCGTGCCATGATCGTGTACTTCTTAAGCTAGCTACTAACTTTACCCTACGGTTACTAGGCATGCTTGTGTGCCATGGCCGTGTGACATTATAGGTCATTTGCAAGACCAAAATGCCACCCAAAAGGGTCATAGCTACAAGCAATTTTTACCAAACTTCCCATGCACATAAGACTCCCAAAAGCATACCAAAGTAACCATTCAAAACATGCATTCAATACCAATTTCCATTCATACGAAATTCAATACCAATACTTATCCTATCACAAGCATAATTCATTCCCAATTTCACTTATTCCTACTAGTATCATATCATCATAGAATTTCCATCCATAAATCAATTTCTCAACTCACAATCCATACCAAAAGATGCATCATATAAATACTAAAGTCATTTATGCCAAAACTATCACATATCTAGCCACATCTCATGGCTAATTACAAATATCAAACATGATTCAATTAACTAGCATATACATGCCATATTTCAACTATATACATCCTTTCAAAGTACCAAAATAGAATGTCAATAGTATGATTGAAAAGCTGACGATCGCAGATCCGAGCTAGCTTTACTGACACTGTAAGGCAGAGAAGCAAATCACACAGTAAGCTTTCCAAAGCTTAGTAAGTTCGATATACAATACAATTAAGTCATCAATCTAACTAATGTGCAAAATAAACAAACACTTAGATCACCTATCTCATATTCATATCATCTCATCTATAGTTATAATACTCATTCATTCGATCACAGCTTGTTTATAACTCATCAACCACAAGGGTTCAATACATACCTTAGCTAACACTTAGTTAATCAACTTCCAAGCTATTCAATGATCGATATCACATGTCGATCATCCTTTGATATTCATTTAATTTAACCACACACTCAGTGCCACATACATAATCGAAGCATAATTATTATCGCACACTTAGTGCCTATTCTTTTAACCGACTTGTCTCGGTGTTGCACACATAGTGCCAATTCAATAAGCCGAAGCTTTCATATCATCGCACACACAGTGCTATTCATTTCTATTTCGATTTCAATTTCGCACACTTAGTACCATCAACTAAAATCGTGCACATAGAAACTCACTTTCATACACATACACTTATTATTTTCATATTGCTAAAACACATCTCAAATACATGTATTAAATCCGAACTTACCTCAGATGTCAAAATACTGACACGATCGATTAATCGAGCACTTTCTCTTTGCCTCGATCTCGATCCGAACCTCTCCTCTCTTGGTCAATATACATTCAAATTCAATCCATTCAATCATCAAATCATTCATTTTAGTCCAAACACACATATTTAAGGCATTTACAAAATAACCCTCATATTTTCACATTTTGACACTTTAGTCCCTATTTCACAAAATCATCAAATACATAAAATTTCAATACACATGTGCTTAGCCGAATTCTTCCCATGCTAATACAAGCCCACACATTTCCTTTATTTCACAATTTAACCCTTTAATTTCTCATTTTCTCAATTTAGCCCTAATTAGCTAAATTCATAAAAAATTCAAGAACAAAGTATGCTCATCTAGCTCAAATCTTTCTTTTAACACCTAAATCCATCAAAAAGCTCAACATGTCATCAATGGCATATCACACAAACATCATCACTTTACAAAATTTAAGCATGAGTTTTCTAGAGCACAAAGCAACGATTACAAAAATGTAGAAATTATCGAAAACCGAGTAAAAACATACCTTGAATTTGACTTGCAAGTGCCAAAAATCAAAAGAATAAAACCCTTTCTTCTTCCTCTTGTTTTCGATCAAAATATGAGTAAAAATGACCATTTTTCTTTCATGTTTTATCATATTATAACATTTTAACACATGAATGACATATCTACCCTTTTTATTATCATATAGGAAAAATTAACATTATGGTTTATGAATCATTTAACCATCCACTAACTTGAAAATGGTTTCTTAACAACATAAGGCCTCCTTCTTAAAAAGCCAACAACATTTAAGTACTCACAAATCAGCACACAACATTTTACTCTCTATGCAATTAAGTCATTTCTCTTAATTCGATACACAAACGATCAAATTATCACATAGAATTTTCACACAGACTAAGTCACATATCATTCTCATAGAAAATATCATTAAAATATTTTTATGACCTCGAATTTGTAGTCTCAAACCACAATTCCGACTAGGGTCTAAACCAGGCTGTTACATTTCTGATTTAGTCCCGAATCGTTTCTAAAGTGTTTCTAAGGCCTCGAAGGCTCGAATAAGGGGCGATATTAATGTGTTTGAGTGGATTATTGTATGATTTATGAAATGATTAGAAATTAATTATTTGAGTTATGTTTTTACGGTAATGTTCCGTAACCCTATTCCAGCGACAGATACGGGTTAATAGTGTTACAAATATTACATTCTATCAACCAAACACACGAATCTTACATTCTAGCCAAATAAACCAAACAAGCTAATCTTATATTCCACCCGTAATTTTACATTATTGTAATCCCATTGCGAAACATAATCTAAGATTTGGCCAACCAAATGCACCGTAATAGTGTTAAGATGTCATAATATAGGGTGTAATCTCATTATGGTCAATTCCTTAAGTTATCTTAGATTACAAGCGCATTCTTAAATTTTGGATAAGTTTGCCCCTTATTGTTACTAGTTTAATCAATTTAGTTTTTATTCTCAAATAAAATGTAAGACTAACTAAAAACAAAAACATTTTTTATAGTAAAACAATAGATGCCATACTTTCAATTATTATGTTTAGTACTCTAATAGTTTATTTATTAGTATATTAATTATTATAATTATAATTATGGTTGGTGATGCGTCATTTTTCATAAATTATTATGAGTATGATATATAAATTTATTTTAGCATCATATATTTACGTATTAATATATAAATGGTTGTAAAAAGTAAGAATTGTAATAATTTATCATAATTTTATGAAAATCAAGAATAAAAAATTAAAAGAACTAAACTTGTTTAAAAAACAAATTCTATAATAAAGACAATTTAGTAAGGTGTGCTTCTAGGTAATCTTACATTCCGTAAACCAAATATATAAATTTTTACATTCCAGTCAAAAGAACCAAATGAGGTAAAGTAACATACCGCTTATAATCTTACATTTCTTGAACCAAATGGCCCTTTAATGTAAGTATCTTCATGTAAGTTCGTTAGTTCTTAAAATTATAAAGAAACATGTCAAAATTATACCATTTAATTTTTAATCAGTGTTTAACTTTTATGATTAATATAAAATGTTATTTTGTTACCGTTAATGTTAGGCCTGAAAATATTAAGGGGTGAATTGATATTTTAAAAATCTTTGCAATTTTTTCTAAATGATGAGGAAAGGGAAGAAGAACTTAGACAATTGTGGTTTGGCCCCAATTACCTACTTGCACTACCTTGGTATAGCTCAACCAAGAATTTTCCAATTCTCTATACTTGAATTGTTACCTTTCAAGGACAATGTATAACCTTTACAATCTCTATCTTTTTATAAGGCTAAGGTAGAACCTCTTTCCTAGTTTTTATGGCTTAACTAGAATCCTTCTTAGTTTTTATTGCTCAACTAAAACCCTTTACAAGTTACTTACAATTTTATACCTCAAAAACCTTAAGTAGTCTTTTGTAGGTACAAGAAAATATGTAAACACTAAAAGCCTTTCAAAGGTGTGTGTGTGTGTGTTTACAAGTGTTTATCTCTCTCAAAGAATTTAAGTAAGAATGATAAAAAGATCTAACAATAAGCAACTAAGAGTATGTACAAAAGATAATGAAAAAAAATAAAGAATTTGATGCTTTTCTCTTGATTTCTATGTTGGATGTTCATCTCTTGTGTCTTCAAAGTGTTCTTGACTTGAATATATACCTTTTAATTGATTTTTAGACGTTTGGAGCTATAGAATGGAGTTTATAGTCGTTGAGAGCATTTATTTCGTGCATTTAATAAAGCCTGTAGCAGTGTCTTAAGACACAAACCCCTTGTATTGAGATAGGAAGAACACAAATATGATTGTTGGAGCTAGAGGTCTTGAGACACAAATGACTTGTCTCGAGACAATTTGCTCTATGTCTCGAGACAATCTATCGTATGTCTCGAGACAATCTATCATATGTCTCGAGAAGAAGCTCCCTGAAAGCTTATGTTTACTTCGATGTTTATTGATCTCGAGAGAAAAAAGATTTTGCCTTGAGACAAGGTTCCTTTGAAGCATTTTTAGCTTCGATGTTGGTTTGTCTCGAGATAAACATGCTTGCGTTCAAGACAAGACTAGGAATGTTAAAAAATGTGTCTTAGAAAAATTTTAAAGGACTTTGGGGTTCTCAAAAACTTTTTTAGAAAGTTTAAATCATTTAAAAACTCTGTTTTTGATATTGTAACACTTGAAAATATATTCGGATAGGATTGAAATAATTTATGCAAATTTAATTAAGGGATTTTATAATAAAGTTTATTATATCAAAATAATTGAAAATCAGAGCTAATAGTTAATTAAAGGAAAAGGAAAAACTCAATATTCTTGATAAACCGTAAAAGTAACATATTTTAGGCCCACATTTAGCATACTTTTGGATGATTTATCCCTTGAATTATGTAATTTGATGCTCTTAATCCTTTGTTTTCATGTTTTATACTTAGGAGAGCACCGAAGGATGAAAAGAACGAGAAACAGGCCTAAAATGGACCAAATTGGGTCAAAATAGAAATCGACACGGCCTGGGCCCAAGACCACACGGCCGTGCCTCCCTAATTTACTCTAACACGGCCTGGACCCCAAAACACACCGACGTGTCTCTTTAGCAGACTCGACCATAGCTTGAAATCAATTCACACGGACGTGTGCCATGGGCGTGTCCCTGCCACGACCAAGAGGAGTTTTACTCAGAATAGGATACTTGGAGGCAAAGAAACACATCCAAAGCCTATTCAAACACCCTAGTAGGAATTCTACTTGAACTAGGATATGTAAGGGCCAAGTAAGGCATCTCAAAGTCTATATAAACACCTTAGGGGCAACTTAAAGGGGGAGTTCAGCTGAAGCCTTTTGTCAGGGCTTTTTTCAGGGGGACGTTCAGATAGGCGTCCGGCTAGGCCGAAGAAGGCAGATTTGTGGGATTTACTCGAAGATAGCCAGTTGATTCATCTCAAGAAGCCGAAATTATACTCAAGACGGCGGATCTCTCCTTCAATTCCTTCAGGGGGTTTTAGGGATTTCTCATGTTTTGTTTTATCTTTTCTTTTGAGATGTTTTCTTTTACAATTATGAACTAAACCCTCAGATACCTACGGGGGATGAAACTTAAGATGAATCTTGTTATTGTTTTCTGAACTATATAATAAATATTTGGCTTGTTCTTAATTATGTGTTCTTAATTCTTGTATTGATATTTTCGGGATATTAATTCAAGTATGATGTGTTTAGGTGGAGGAGAAAAGTCCCTACCTAAGAGTAGATCTAGCATAATTAAGCGGAGTTGATCGCGCGCCTAGAGATAGAGTGACGAGATTTTGCGGATTAGGGTGAAACCTAATATAGGAGTCCATAGATTGAGTTAATGCAATTTTAGGGTTTTTAATTAGAAAGAGATTTCAATTAATCAACCTAGGTTTAGACGTTAGTCGCCTCGAGAGAGGGATTAATATACGTTAGGGAATCTTACGGATCAAGTTAAGTGAATAAATAAATGCAGTTCGGTGTTAGATAACAAGTGAAGTCTAGGTGGATTCTTCCTTGGGTGTCGTCTTAATCAATTGGTTTTTCCTCAAGTTATTTTCTCAATTTCATTCTTATTTTTCTTAGAGTCTTTAGTTTAGTAGTTAGTTAATTTAGATTAAAACAACAAATTCCATTAATTCTTAGGCTAAAAAAATAGAAAGAGAGTTAGTATTAGTACTTTTGGTTCCTTTGGGATTCGACATTCCGATCTTGCCTAAACTATACTACTGTTCGATAGGTGCGCTTGCCTCCATTGTTGTCTTAGTTAATTTCTAGGTTCGATCATTCTTTATATAAATTTTAAGACTTGATGAAACAACGATCAAGTTTTTGGCGCCGTTGCCGGGGAA
This sequence comes from Gossypium rotundifolium, assembly GCA_025506655.1. Lineage (NCBI taxonomy): Eukaryota > Viridiplantae > Streptophyta > Magnoliopsida > Malvales > Malvaceae > Gossypium > Gossypium rotundifolium. The sequence goes on from CP106731.1 coordinate 139,415,479, forward strand.
CTGAAATATTAAGAACGCTTAATTTTTATTACTTTAGCCATTTTTTATTATAATTTTTTATTTGTTTTTACTTTGCTAAATTTTCCTTTATTTACTTTTGGCAAATATTTTATTTTATAGAGGAGATGGCATTGAATAATTATCAGAAGCAATTCATGAGGAAAATTCCTACTAAAGTAGCCAGTGTCTTCAACCTCAACGCGGTCACCATGCTATCAAATCAGGTAGAGATGTTACACAAAAAATTTGATGGTTTATAAGGTTCTTCGCAGACACATCCAGTTATGCAGTGCGACACAAGTGGAGGAGTGACGAATCTTGAGTACCCACCCTACGGGCATGGCATGGAAAACGAACAAGTTAACTATATGGGTAACTATCCTAGACCTCAAAATAATTTTTATAGTAACACTTATAATGTAGGTTGGAGGTACCATCCCAATTTCTCATGGAATGATCAAAATAGCCAAAGACCGAAACTTCCTCAAGATTTTTAACAACCATCTCACCAACAGGAAGATGAGTTGAACATTGAAGAGATGCTAAAAAATTTCATAGCAACCTTAAAACACGTTTCCAAAAGGTAGAAACAAAACTTGAAGTATTGTCACTGGAGCTCAAGGATCAGTTAGGTCATCTTACTAAATTGATCTCAGAACAGCTACAAGAAAGCTTGCCAAGCAACACTGAAACTAACCCAAAAGAGCAAATTCAAGCCGTAACAACTCATGACAGTGAAATGTTAGTGGAATCTGACCTGAGGCAAGAGCCTGTGGTAAGTGAAGGTAAGGTTGAGGTAAGCCAAGATGTACCAAACCCAGTAATTACAGAGTACCAAGCTTGTGTGCCATACCCCAATGCGAAAAAGAAAGACCATACAGAGGAAAAATTTGGTAAGTCTCTTAAACTTCCAAAGAAATTTCGTATTAACTTGCCACTTCTTGAAGCTCTTTTGCAGATGCCAGATCCTAGACCTCGTGTCAATATAAAAGAAATTCATGAGGAATGAAGGCTTTGGATCGATGAACTAGACGAGTGGAAGACACACTTCAAAGAGAAACTAAAAACACACGAAGTAAAAATGAGGCAACTCCATGACGAACTTAATGATGGGACAACCCAGCTTAAAATAGGAGATCAAGTACTCAAAATCTTTTCGGATGGAACAGTCGAGGTAACTAATCCTAAATTTAGCACTTTTAAGGTAAACACTACTCGACTTGAACTATATATCAATAACCGAATTGATCACATGAGAAAGGATTTTCACCTCATCAAACCACCATGATTATGCAAATGAGAGGTAAGTCTAGCTCAAGACTTTAAACGAGCGCTTCTCGGGAGGCAACCCGAGCACTAACTCTACTAATTAGTCTCGTTTTATTTCTTTTCGTATTTAGGCATAGGTTTCCATACCCACACGGCCTTGCACACGATTGTGGCCGTGGCCATGGTCTATGGGTACCACAGGAAGGAACACGGGCATGGGATGCATCTCTATTTAAACCCCATTCTTCCCTTCTCTTTTCCAGTTATCTTTCTTCTTTCATTTTCCATTATTTACTTTTATTTTTATTTTTATTTTCTTTATTATTTTCTTTTTATTCTTCATGCCATTTAGATTTAGCTTAGGATACAATAAAATCGAGCAATTTGCTTGGATTCAATTTCAAATGGTTCGAGACACTTCCCCACGTTCACCTCTAATCTTATCCAGTTTCTTTTCATTGATTTCATCCAAAATTCAGGAAGTTTCACTTCTCTCCCAATCTTATGATTTTATGATTATTTTGATATTATCTATCTTTGTACATTGAGGGCAATGTACATCTTAAGTGTGTGGGGGGTTAACCATAGTATTTGAAAATACCTGAATTATGCTTTATTCTAAAGTAAGTTTCTCATATTATAATTAGGATGAAATTTCCCTAATTTATGATTTTTTTGATATGTCTTATATTAAGTCATAGTTAATTGTACATTGATGATTTAAACTTTAAGATGCTAAAGAATCAAGCATGATAAGTCCATTTTTCAAGAATAAAAAATTTTCTAGGTTGTTGAACTAAATTTGAATATTACCTTGAAGTTTGAAATTTACAGGGATTGATGTCAAAAACCCATAATTTTTCTGAGATTTGAGCCTTATAGAGCATATATTCTTTTTCATTCTCATTTTATTGATTATGAGTGTGTCAACATTGAATTGTTATTCTAGAACTTGCCTCGATTATACATGTTAAGACCACATTATTGATTTGATATACTGAGATGATAAAGGCACCTAGGTTTTAAGCCACTCACTCCATTAAAAAGCCTACCAACATAATTAACCCCTAGTGAACCTCTTTGATCCTAACAACCCTTTTTATTGATTTACATACTAATATTAACCCAAAGCCCCGCTCGTATTTGTTATCACCATTCCTTTGACTACCCTTCTATCGAGAATTGATTTGATCAGTTGCCTAATTACTTTATTTCAGTTGATAAAGTTCTTTCTTATATTATATATTTATTGACTTGTTCTTAAAAAAAATCAAAGTATATTCATTATTAGTTCTATGTTATAAGAGCTTACATGTTTAAATTTAACATCTTGAAGAAAAAGCTCGTATTATTAGTATTTTAAATTTTCGTATGATATAATTATTCAGGTTATTAGTTCATTTTTCTAAAGTTAGGTAATTTGTCAATTCAATCTCGATTCTAACCCTTCTAATTTAGCCTTTATCCACACCATTAATCCAAGCCCCATTACAACCCTGTTAAAGACCTTTTGATTTGTGTATCATCTCATATTACAGTGGTGGAGATTTGATTTTTAGGCAAGCCTATGGGATTAACTTTTCAGGTTCGACTTATGAGTGCTTATTCTTGAACCTTAAACACTTTGAGTGCTTTGAGTGAATCTTTAGTGAGAATGTCAATCCTTATCGTTTTGAATCAAAGGTAATTATTTAGATAAAGGGAAACACCTATGTTTTCGTGCTACAAATATATGACTTAGAATTGTTTGAATCTTTAGGAGTCTTTGAGTTAAATTATCCATGTATTAATTGTCTATGAATTATGATGAGGCATTGTTAATGAGAATTATGAATTGTGGAAAGTTCGTCTTAATTGTAAGTTGAGAATTTTGCTTGAGGACAAGCAAAAGCTTAAGTGTGGGGGTATTTGATAAACCGTAAAGGTAACATATTTTAGGCCCACATTTAGCATATTTTTGGATGATTTATCCCTTGATTTATGTAATTTGGTGCTTTTAATCCTTTGTTTGTTTTCATGTTTTATACTTAGGAGAGCACCGAAGGATGAAAAGAACGAGAAATGAGCCTAAAACTGACCAAATTGGATCAAAATAGAAATTGACAAGGCTTGGGCCCAAGACCACACGACCGTGCCTCCCTAATTTACTCTAACACGGCCTAGACCCCAAAACACATGGGCGTGTCTCTTCCACAGACTCGACCACGGCCTGAAATCGATTCACATGGGTGTATGCCATGGTCGTGTCCCTGCCGTGGCCAAGAGGAGTTTTACTCGAAATAGGATACTTGGAGGCAAAGAAACACATTCCAAAGCCTATTCAAACACCCTAGTAGGAATTCTACTTGAACTAGGATATGTTGGGGCCAAGTAAGGCATCTCAAAGTCTATATAAAAACCCTAGGGGGCAACTTAAAAGGGGATTTCGGCAGAAGCCTTTTGCCAGGGCTTTTGTCGGGGGACGTTCGGATAGGCGGACTGCTAGGCCGAAGAAGGCAGATTTGTGGAGATTTACTCGAAGATAGCTAGTTGATTCATCTCAAGAAGCCAAAATTACACTCAAGACGGCGGATCTCTCCTTCAATTCCTTTAGGGGTTTTAGGGATTTCTCATGTTTTGTTTTATCTCTTCTTTTAAGATGTTTTCTTTTACAATTATGAACTAAACCCTCAGATACCTCAGGGGGATGGAACCTAAGATGAATCTTGTTATTGTTTTCTGAACTATATGATAAATATTTGGCTTGTTCTTAATTATGTTGTAACACCCCAAACCCGGTCTATGCGTTAAGACTAGATTTGGTTTGTTACATGGATCAAACTATCTTAATAATTACAGTGAGTCGAAATCTTCAAAATAATTTTTAATTACAAGGTTTAATAAAAATCAAAAGAGTATTTTAAATTTGATGTATATTAGAAAATATTAGTTGAAAACATCCTTAATATTGTATTATCAAAATCCTTAAGTAAATTTTTATAAGAATTCAAAATACTTAAAAAAATTATAAAGGAATTTCATATATTTAAAACCCAAATTATTTTAAGAAAAACATCATATAATCATCAACCCATATTAAAATGTCCAAAATATAGTTTAAACCAACCACACATAAAAATCCATGAAATATTAATAGAGGCCCTTATTACATCAACCCAAAATAGTAATTTATAAAAAAAATACTTATTAAAAAGGTCAAAGTTTAATAAACCCATGTTTTGCAGTATGGCCTCCACGAAGTCATCCTCGGCCCAAGTCCACGTCAATTTCCATTACCTGAGATGAAAAATTTGAGGGAGTGAGTTACTTAGAACTCAGTGTATAACTCACTTACTTTATCCACTGGGCCAGATTATCAAGTTATGGATTTGGGCTTAAGCCCATTAGCGAAATTAACAACATAAATAATGATATGCATGCAAAATGAATTTTCCTCCCAAACCTAATTTCCATCCGCTACACACCCCGTACCAACCATCACACTGTGGGGATCAAGTCAACCCACCCCGCCATCACACCAATCGTAGGCATTAAGGCATTTTATAATTGTGGCGAGCCACCGAACTAGATTGTGACAAAGTCACCGAACTAGAGGCATTGAGCCAATTATTATTTTTGTGGCGAGCCACCAACTAGAGGCAAATAGCCATTTAACTAGAGGCAAATAGCCATTTAATATTTTTGTGGCGAGCCACCGAACTAGATTTTGGCAATGTGCCTTTCTTCTCTTCATCATTTTCCCAACCCATGCAATATGTATGCAAAGTAGTCTATAATCATACCATGATTTTATTAAAAACGCCCATTAACAAGAGTCAATATTTCCAATTTTATTAAGGCCCAAAATTACAAAATAACATTTGGCCCATTTAGCAATTTAACATCTTAGGCCCAAATTTACGATCTAGCAAGAGTTTGGCCCATTTATCGATCTAGCGAGGATTTCACCGTTTAACAATTTAATGAGATTACGGCCCATTTGCGATCTATCGAGATTTCGCCCAATTTTCGATCTAATGATTTCATTGAATTATCGATCTAGCGAGATTTGACCCATTTATTATTTATCAGGGATTTTGGCCCATTTTACTAACAAGCGATATTTTTCGGCCCATCTACTAATTATCAAACTTATCGGCACATTTTACGAAGACATGGAAATTTATATTTTACCATCTAACTCATCGAGGGCTTTTTCGTAATTTTCACCATATTAACCGTTTTCATGTAATTTCACCAAATACCAGTTATTACGTTTTATACTAATCTAGTCGTTTTTACGATTTTACTCAATACCACGAATGACGTCCAAACCCGAGAAAAGTGTGAAGTTACACACCTTGATATCGTGAGTACTAAACCTTCCCGCTCTTCAACACCTAAACATAATACGATCTATTAGGACACTATCATGTATAAAAATATGCTATTGATATTCGATCCAAATCCTTACCCTCTTGATTTTGAATCACTTCAATTTTTGGTTTCTCCTCATTTATCGATTCGTTATTCGCTGAGAATCCACTAACGTACAAAGGCTCGGAAGTACGAACTACTTCAAATAATTAATTTCCCTCGATTGATGGTCTGCAACCCGGTGGAAAATCTCGGATTCTCGAAATCGTTCTTCGTTTATACTTAGGGGAAATAGTGGATCCGCCCTTCTTACGAAGACTAAACACCGCCCTTTTCTTCCCTATTTTGAATGTCTTTAATATTAAAAGATCGTTAATCCTAATAATAATATATCAAAATAATACTAAAGATTTTAAAGGCGAGATTTCCTTACCACAAAGATACTTGCTCCTCAATAAGAGAGTCGACCAAAAACGTTCCCTCAACACCTTAAATTGATTCCAATGTTCTAAGATACACACAAACACTTGAGTTCGGTCTTCCTCTATTGTACTACAAAGATAACAAAAGAAAACATTAATAGATTGAACGATAAATTGATCTAAGAGATCCTTCTTATCATCCTCAAGATTCGCCAAAACAATCATCAACTAAAATAAACTAAAATAACTCTTACCTAATGTCCACGGTTGAGAAGAACGATTGAGAAGGATGTTTATGAGTAGAGAGAGATTCGGCTATGAGAAACCAAAGAAAAGAGAAAATGGTTCGGAAAAGGCACACTAACAATCGGCCATGAGAGAATATAATGGAGAAGGTATGATTGAAAAGAAAATAAAGGGTGAGAGGAAAAGATGATGATGATGGTGATTCGATTTTGAAAGAGGAGAAAAGAGACAGTAAGAGATGTGTTTAGGGGCATGGTATATTCGGCAATGGAGAAAGGAAGAAAAAGAATGATCTTTGGTGTTGGTAATTTCAGCACTAAGAAAAGGCACACAAAAGAATACTAAAGTGATAGCAAAAATGACCAAATGGTCAAAATAATTTAGGCTTACCAAAAGCTCAAATTCGGCCAAAGGAGAAAGGTTAAGAGAAAATGCAAAACTTGCACAAGATGATAGGAATGACCAAAACAAAATCCCTACCCTAGCCAAGCTACTAGCATAATCGGCCAACCTCCCCCTTAGCCATATTGCCATCCAAATTCATGGTCAAATGGCCATGAATTTGTTTCCAAAACCTTTTCCTTGATACTTGCCTCATGTCCCCATATCTTTCCAAAGTTTCTTGATTCCATACCATAAGTTAAAATTACCTTTTCCTTTAGTCTACTTACCAAAAATAAAACAATACAACTCATCCATCCTTATCCCTTGCCGACACATGCATAGATTAAAGCAAAAAATAAAATTTCATAGATGCTAACCAAGGATTCAACCACTCCCTCATGCCACAACTCATGCGCCAACACCACCTTACCATTACTCATCTTATGCTACATTTTGACACTTATTTTTACTTAAGTATCAATGTCACTTAATCCACTTCATTAATTTCTCAAAATTAAAATTTATTCCTTTCCCAAATAATTCTAAACTCTTCTTCAGAACTATAATAAACACGAAAAGAAGTAAGAACATTTTCCTTCATAATCTAAGCACCAAAAACATGCATTAAAATCGATACTCGAATTTTAGGGTGTTACATATGTGTTCTTAATTCTTGTGTTGATATTTCAGGATATTAATTCAAGTATGATGTGCTTAGGTGGAGGAGTAAAAGTCCCTGCCTAAGAGTAGATCTAGCATAATTAAGTGGAGTTGATCGCGCGCCTAGAGATAGGGTGACGAGATTTTTCGAATTAGGGTGAAACCTAATATGGGAGTCCATAGATCGAGTTAATGCAATTCTAGGGGTTTTAATTAGAAAGAGATGTCAATTAATCAACCTAGGGTTAGATGTTAGTCGCCTCGAGAGAGGGATTAATATACGTTAGGGAATCTTAAGGATCAAGTCAAGTGAATAAATAAATGCAGTTCGGTGTTAGATAACAAGTGAAGTCTAGGTGGATTCTTCCTTGGGTGTCGTCTTAATCAATTGGTTTTTCCTCAAGTTATTTTCTAAATTTCATTCTTCTTTGTCTTAGAGTTTTTAGTTTAGTAGTTAGTTAATTTAGATTAAAACAACAAATTCCCTTAATTTTTAGGCTAAATAATAGAAAGAGAGTTAGTATTAGTACTTTTGATTCCTTTGGGATTCGACATTCCGGTCTTGCTTAAACTATATTACTGTTCGATAGGTGTGTTTGCCTCCATCATTGTCTTAGTTAGTTTCCAGGTTCGATCATTCTTTATATAAATTTTAAGACTCGACGAAACAACGATCAATTCTAAATCCCTACCTAGGTTTGATATTAGGAAAAAAGATTTAGTCGCTCAACTTTCTCAAACCAATTCTTTGCTTTGTTGGCGGCGGAACTAGTATTTGGTTTGGTTATTGGTCACAGTTTCTTCAAAGTATTATCTAATTTTTTTTTAGTTTTTTTTATCCATGCTTTCATAGTTTTTGTTTTGTCCACTCTATTTACTGTTAAAGCAGTAATGGTTTTATTTTTAGTTTTAGTTTTCAATCATGTTCAGTCATATATATGTGATTTACCAAGATAAGGGTACCGCTAGATCCATTGAGAATTGCTCTTGAAGGGCCTTATCATGATAGAGTACCGTATTATTGTTTGTAAAATTAAGACCTAAGATTATAAGGAGGAAGATAGGCCATTTAGACTTGACCTTTTGTGGGTAATTGATGTTGTGGGTTTTTTGGGACTCTCGACAATGGTTTCTTGGTTGATCGAAACTCATTATCAGGTTGGTCCAATGATGGAAGGGCTATGATGCAATTTTCAATAATTTGATCAAAAGTGATGCATCATTGTTTGTTTTTGAATTCTTATTTATCTTATTTTGGGATTATTCTGTAGACGTGATATTTATGCATCAGTTTGTAGTATCTTACTTATTGTTTGTATTATGTGCCATGTATTGTATTATTATTCATGGTTAATAATGTTTTTGAAATGTTATTTTGTTATGTGTAGTTGATAAATGCTAGTATTTATTGTAATAAAGAAGGCATATATCCGACATGTAAACGTGCAAATTGGATATAACATTTTCATATACTAGGACTATTAGTTGCTTAAGAGGTAAATCTTTGTGATCTCGATGCTTAATTTTTTTTTTAATAATCAAGTCTTAAAATTGAATTAAACATATAAGGGATATAACAACGTGTCAATCTTTTTATTTATTTATTTCTAAAGTTTTACTTATTTTAAGAAAAAAGCAATTTGTGTTTATCGAGATTAAGTATGATTAATTTTGTCAAATTCCATTTTTCTTAAAATACAAGATAGCTACATTCCACGTATGAGTTCTTTTTTTGCTCTATCAGTGATTGAATGGATGAGTATTAAGTTCTTGGCAAGTTGGTTAATATAGAAGAAGGGAAAGGTAGCCTGGTAGGAAGCAAATGCAAATGACCACATAGTTTTAAAATCCCTTTCCTTTAACGGGACGCGAGGGATCGTCAGCCAAAACCCAAAGTGTCATGAAGAAGATTAAAAAAGAAAAACCAATTAGGCATGGAAGCCACAAAATGAGACAAAAAAGGAGAGAATAGGACAATGATGAGTTTGATGTAATAAATGAATGCTACCTCCAAAATGAATATGTGATTGTTATACTTAAATAGACGGAAATGAGTGAGTTGAAGCAGCAACTGCTGTTGGTGCTGCTGTTTTGGGGGGGGGGGTAATACTGATGTGGTGAGAGGCAGAGATGAGGTATAGTGTGTTGGTGGGCAATTGCGTGCAGAGGGATTCATCCCATTTGTTGTACAAACCCCTTTTACCTTTCTCTTTCTCTGCCACTGATTTTGATACAAAACCATATTTTGTTTTTGGAGGTAGGGTGTGGGGTGTCTTCCTCTACTCCTTTTTCTCTTCATTTACGGTAATATATCATGTTGTATATGTTACTCAAACTTTCACGATACGAGTCTATTTTATTTTTCTTAATTTTTTTATATATTTGACTTTTTGAAAATGTTTAGAATTCTTATTTTATAATCATAACCTAATAATAATAACAACAAGTCTGGTTTTTGTTATTGGAAGCATTATAATTTTAGGTTTAATTATTCAAAGGTCTCTACACTTTTTTAAAATTTAAAATTTAGTCCCTATACTTTAATTTTGATACATTGCCCTATACTTTTTTATTTAAAAGTCTTGGTCCCTCCATCTAATTTTGCCCTTAAAATTAACAGTGTCAAAGGTAAAATAATTTTCTTAGTTCTCAACATTTATAGTTTCTTGTCAATTTGGTCTTTACCCTTTAAAAGCACATATTTTTTAAAAAAAATTAAAAATTAATTGCCTTTCATATTTAAAAAAAATTAAAATATATTTTTTTGAAAAAAATAAAAACTCTTTAAATTTAAAAAAAATGATTTTAAAATATAAAAAATTCTAAAATTCAATGTCATCTAAAATGGACTGGACTAGCCAATCAGACCAAGAAACGACCATGGTTCAGTCTGACGAAAGGTAAAAAGGTTGACCCTCAAACTGGTACAATCTGATTGAATCGGCAATTTAACCAATTTCGAACTAGTTTAATTAGTTAGTTCCCAGAACAACCGGTCTGACCAGTTCAGAGCAAATAAATTATTAAAACACTAAAAATAGAAATATTAAAACATAAAAAATTGGTCCAACTGTCGGTTCAAGTGTTCAACTGATTTTTTAGCCCGATTCAATCAGTCTGTAGCAGTTCGTAGGTCGACTAATTTTTTACCTCTCCTTAGACCAATACCTTAGTTGGTTCTTGATTCAATCGATCCAATTCAGTTTAGATAACATTGAATTCTGGAAATTTTTATTTTTAAAATATTTTGAATTTTGAATTTTAAACATATATTTTTAAAACAATTATAATTTTTTTTGTTTAAAATAAGAAAGAAAATATTTTATTTAAAAAAATTATGTACTTTTAAAGGGTATTGACCTAATTGACAAAAAATTATCAATGTTGAAGGCTAAAAAAGTTTTAAAAATTTAAAAATTAGTTGACCCGTAAATCGGTACAAACTAGTTGAATGCGGCTAAAAAATCAGTTGAACCAGCAATTAAATTGGTTTTTATATTTTTTATAATTTAATAATTTATTTGCTTTGAACCAATCCAATTGGTCTTTCTGAGAACCAATTGGTCAAACCAGTTCAAAATCGATTCAAATGTCAGTTTAACCAATTTTTTAGCTCGATTCAACTAGTTCGTATTGGTTCATGAGTCACCCGATTTTTACCTCTCACTAGAACAAGAACCGATTGAGGTATTCTCAACGGTTCTCAATTCGACCATCTAGTCCGGGCCTGTTTAGATCACATTGAAATTTGAATTTTTGTTTACATTTTCAAAATCATTTTATTTTTAATTTTAAAGATTTTTTTCATAATAAGAAATTATATATATTTTTAATTTATATGTTTTTATTTAAAATACGGGATTTTTTTAAAATTTTTAAAAAATATTTATATAATTTTAAAGGGTAATGACCAAATTGACAAAAAATGTAAAGGTTAAGGGCTAAAAGATTATTTTACCTTTGACATTGTTAATTTAGTGACAAAATTAAACGAAGGGACCAAAATTTTAAATAAAAAAGTAAAGAAATTTAATATCTCAAAATTAAAGTATAAAGACAAAATTTAAATTTTAAAAGAGTACAATCAACTTTAGCATATTTAAACCTATTTTTTTTTTTTTTACCACCATTGTATTTTTTCAATCTAATATTATTTAACAGTATTCGTTCAAAAAAAAAAATTATTGGGTAAAGTATAAAATGGTCATTAAATTATTGCCCGTATTCTATTTTGGTCACAAAATTTTTAATTTTTCGAGTTAGTCATTAAACTATTCAAAATCAAATTTTTTAGTATGAATGTTAACAACCGCTTGAATTTGACAAAAGTGCAGATGTGGACTTTTTATTGATCTAATAAAAATGTAGCCCTCTAATATTTACATGTTCTATCAAATTGGTCTTAATATAAAAATTTAACAAATTTAGCTCATATCAAATTCTAAAAAAAAAAAAATCAATAAATTTAAACCTTTAAATTTTACAAAAGGAAAACTTTTAATTTTAAAACTTGTAAATTTTGGGAACCTCAAACATATATGCCCAAGCAGATATACTGGATCACAGAGAAAAGATCCAACAATGAAGACCTGCATATGGGAATTGTGCTTTAAAATTTAAGCATTGGCTGCAAGAGTGATGATAAAGAACATGAATCAATGACAAGAAAAAGAAGAAATTTAATTTCCTCATACACACCCTTGTAGGCTTATTAAAGTAACCCTATCTAGAAATAATGTAACAGTCCAAAAGTCAGTGGTATAGAAAATAACGATTTTAGAATTTCGTTCTTCGATTATTGAGTCAGTAAATATTATTAATTAAAATTTACAAGTTTATTGTAGCATTATATTGAATTATGGTTTAGTAATTTTATTTAATTGATAGTTGGTTAAGGTACAAGTGTAACAACCCTAAAGTCAGGAATAACAAAACATACGGTATCAAGACTTTATTTTCGTAAACTGAGCCCGCAAATATTTTATTAAATATTTATAAAATTATTATATAAGTGAACTAAAATTTGGATAAGTAATTTTACCGAATTAGTGACTAATTATGGTATAAAGACTAAGTCGTAAAAGCGATGATTAATTCATAGATTTTTATTTTTTAAAAGGCTAATTTAGTAATTAAGCCTAAAAAATTCAAAGTGGAAATTAGCCCTTTTGAAAGCCTAGTGGACCGTGGCATGATGGTATTTTTAAAAATAATGTTATTTAATTATTATGTTTTATATGTTAAAATAATTAAAAGAAACAAAGCCACTATTTTTGTTTCTACTCACCATCTCCTTCACGAAACTAAGTGTAACGAAAAAAAAAAAAAAGTTGGAAGCTTCAACTTTAATTTTTTGCATGGTAAGCGTTTCGAATCCCGTATTTCGTAAATTTTATGGTTTTGAGATCGTTGAAATTCAATTTAACTAATTCGAGTGTTATTTTTCAAAATTGTTATAAAATGTTATCATTGATGAATGCTTAAAGTTTTGGTGTTAAAATGTTAGCTTTTAAGCTTAAAAATGAAAAATGATTAGTTTGTAAAGTTTAAATGTTAGTTTTTGAATATATGGACTAAAGTATGAAAAATTCAAAATTGATATTAAATTTCTATAATTAAAGATGATAGAGGACCGAGGAATGATGTAATTGAAATCGGATTGTAAATCAAAGCTTTAATTTGAAAGATATAGCTATTTCGGTTTTAGAGACTAAACTCGAATAAATATATAGTATCAAATGGATGTGAAATTGTTATACGAATGGATGATATGTACATGATGATGTTATACTATTTAAAAGGTATAAAAATTTCTAATGAAATATGAAATGTGTATACTGATTTAAATTGTACAAGTACAGAATAAGTCCCATAAGAATTTAGTAACCAATTAAAATACGAAATGGCAAGCCAATAAGGTTCAAAAAGAAATCAATTGTTTGAGTACGAATCATTCTTTATCGATGGTGAGACCCAACATATGTTGCGGATTCTCGATAGCTTGATTGAACAACATCAAATTATTCTTCATCGATGGCTGAGATCCAACATATATTGCGGATGCTCAACAACTTGAGTGAGCAGAATCGAATAAAACTTGTATAACTAAACCAACTCTATAGCTTGTGAAAGCAGACCCAAATGATACAGACTGGGCACTAATCAGGGATTTATTTATCAATGGTTAAGATCCAATATGTGTTGCAAATTCTCTACAGATTGAGTGGGCAGCATCGAATAACACTTATGTGAACAACCCCAACCTAAAACTTGTGTAAGCAAATTAGTCTCATATATTTGAGTTCAATATACTTTAGTTCTCCGAGCAAAAATAGAAAGTGAAATGGAAAAAGAAATGGATGAAATGGTGGTACGTGAATAAAAATAAATATACATGTAAGTGTTTGCAAATGAGTTATGAAAGGGCTATTACATGTTATGAAATGATTTGTTAAACATGTTTTTGATTATGTTATAAATTCATGTCATGTAAATGAACTAACCTCTGAATGTACTTGTTGATGTACATGTGAAAGTAACAGGATGCCAAAGGATTTCCATGTTAATCTCAGTATGTCTTAATTGTTTTAAATTGTTAATTGATCAAGGTAAGTTAAGTAAAATTTTATATGAACTTACTAAGCATTTGAAATGCTTACCGACATTTTTCTTCTCTTTTATATAGTTGACTTGCGGAGCATGTAAATTGGATCTCCTCAGAGTTCATACTATCCCTCTATCAACTCGGTAGACTTTTTCTCGATTAAGATCAGTATTCTGGCATGTACATATGTAACAACCGGATTTAGGGGATAGTCGAAACAATGATCTCAAAATCATTAAATTGAGGATAGAGAAAATTATTTTCATGTTATTTCATGTGTTATAAAATGTTTATAAGGATGCATGAAAATTTTGGTGCCTTAATTTTAGCAATTTCTACCTAAATTGTGAAAAAGGACTAAATCGCATAAAGTGCAAAAGTTCTATTTTATTTGCTAGAAGTGCCAAGTAGCTATGGATTAAAATTTGGAGGTACCAATTGTGTAATTTAGACTTGTTAAGTGGCTTGGTCGGTCAAAGAAGCTAAAGGGGACAAGTGCATTTATTGTGATTAAAAGTTAGTGATATTAATTGGAGAAAATGAATAAAATAAGATGATATAAGCAAAAGATATCATCTTTTTATTTTGCCTTCTTCTCCAACCGAAAATATCAGCCATGGGAGGGCTTTGAAAGCTGAAAATTTCCAGCAAGCTTTTCTCCATTCAAGTAAGTCAATTTGATGGTTGTTTTTGATGATTTTTGTATTTTTGGAGTCCCCAAAGCTTAAGCTAGCTAATGTGGGGACTAATTTGTAACATGGTTGAAAGACTTCAATTTGATGGTTGTTTTGATGATTTTGTATTTTGGAGTCTTACCAATGACTAATTTGAGGTTGAAAGACTAGAGACTTACCATGATAGAGTTTATGATGAGTTTTATGGAAGAAAATGAATGATAGGATGTTGATAATCGACTTTTGTGAAAGGTGTTGTTGTGAAAACACCTAATTGGGGCTAAAATGCAAGAGTTACAATTTGTTCATTAAGGCATGAAATAGTTGGAATTGTGAGTATTTGTAAGAGGATAAAATGTTCAGCTAAGTTTGTTTAACAAGAAAATGTGACGAAAGTTTATATACGAGCCTAGGGGCAAAATCATAATTTTGCCAAAGTATAAGGGCAAATTGGTCAATTTTGTCTAAGTATAGATTAAGGTATATTATGTTGTATAAGTGATTAAATCAGTAAATTTTTTTTGTTCTAGATAAAAGAAATCAAGTTTCGGACCTAGAATGGGTGAAAAGAGAAATGTGAGCAAAAAGTCCTTTTCGGCCTTTTAGTCATTGAGGTAAGTTCATGTGCAAATGTGGTAATTATGCATGAGTTTATTTAATATTCCAATGCTATATGGAATGTATAATTACTCTATGAATGCATGAATTATCTTTTAATGATATGTCAAGAGAATTGAATCAAAGAGTAATGAGAAATATAGATAATATGAAATGATGTTAGTTAAGGTTACGTGTAAGACCATATTGGAATATGGCCTCGGTGAGAGATATTAAATAAGACCATGTCAAGGACATGGCATCGGTGTGACAAAATGTATGAGACCATGTCTGGGACATGGCTTCGACATGTTGATGCAAGTGAGACCTTATTGGGGTATGACGTCAAAGTGACACTATGGGTATGAGACTCAAGAGAGTCATTTAACAATTTGAGTGATTCAACTTGTAGGTTGAAAGTGAGTGCGTATGTGGTTGTACCATGAGGAGCATAAGTGTGTGTTAGAATTGAATTGAGACGAGTTCAGTTTATAATGAAACCTTAGCGAGATATGTGTAATCGATGCACTTTAATTGCATGAGATAGATTTATTAATGCATTGTGAGAATGCAAATGAGAATCGTAGAAAGCTAAGTAAGAATGATAGTGAGTGATGATGTTTACGGATGAGCATTTGAATTAGAGAAATGTATGAGGATAGATAATTGTAAATGCATAATATCGGTGGGCTGTGTGCGTTACCACCTAATATATTATTAATTGATGGGCTGTGTGCGATACCATCAATTGTATTACTATCAGTGGGCTGTGTGCATTACCACCTGATTAGTTAGTAATCGATGGGCTGTGTGCGATACCATCGCTTATAATGATTGGTGAGCTAAGTGCGAAATCACCATAGGTGTAAATAAATGGTGGGATGTGTGTGATACCACCCTATAAGAGATTTAATGGTGGGCTAAGTGCGTAACCACCGGGAGATTTTTAGTATGAGTGGGTCACCAAAAATGCTTGACATGTTGCTTCATATAAGATCTTGTAGTGATCAGGGTAGGGTTGTGTACAAATTAAACGAGCAATTGGCTTGTGGCATGGTATGAACGTGGTAAGAGATAGAATGAGTAAACTATAAGAGGGGTTGAGTTAGTAGCCATAAGTTAAGGGAAAACTCAGTATAATACTTGTGGTTATCTTTATTTAATGAATATCAGTATATGTTAGTTTATGCAGATGAACTTACTAAGCTTTATTGCTTACTCCTTTTCTTTTCCTATCTCTTATAGGATATTTAAACTAGCTTGGATTGGAGGCCGTCGGAGATGTTTTCACACTATCGGATAGATGCTTGGTATGATGTTTCAAGTTTTTATCAGTAATGGCATGTATAGGGGCTAGACAAGTTAAGGAATTTGGTTGTAAATGGCTAGGATGTGTTAGCCTATACTTGAATAATCTATTTTGTATAATGCCACAGTTGTTGGCTGTTATTTTATATAAAAAAATGTAGTTATCCATGTGAAATTGTGATTTCTTTTAAGTTAATTACGGATGTGTTGGATGAGTGCAAGTTGTGTATGTTATAGGGGTGAGAAGAGCTTAGCATATAGCTTTGTTCTTGTCCATGTGGATAGACACACGGGCGTGTGTCTAGACCATGTGTGACACACGGTCAACCCACGGGCGTGTCCAGACCGTGTTAAATTAGTCAGTAACTCCCCATGGTTCATAGCCACAGGCATGTCGTGAGGGTACAGGTGTGCCCCATTTCACATAGGCGTGTGCCTCAACCATGGGAGTTTTGGTAGAATATTGGGATTTTGGGCATGGTGTGAGTACATGTGTGTGACTACACACAGGCGTGTGTGTCATCTAACACGGGCGTGTACTCCCTGTTTGGACGGAGAAAAATTTTATGGATCGTAAGGTTTCTATTATAGTCTCGATAGCCCTCGTAGGTATGAGTGAAGTCTTGTAGGTCAAATAACGAGTTGTTAAAGTGACTCAATAAGAGTAGTCATGTTGAGCCCAAGTGGCAATCAAGTACTTTTGTACGGTAACACCTCGTGCCCTATTTCGGTGGGAATCACGGGTAAGGGGTGTTACAACATAGGTGATTATAAATGTGACATTTTAAGAATCGATGGTTTTGGTTTAAACTTCGAATAAAGTTTATATGAGATACTAATGTCTACTTTGCATAAATGCATGTGTTTGCTATATATAAGCCTTATATGTAAGTCATTATAAATGACCATTTTGAATATGGAAATTAATGTTGTGTATAAGTATGTAATGTATATGTTTTGGTAAGGCAAAAAACTAGATATATGACCATTATATTACTAAAATGAATGTGAAATGACATGGTTAACTGTTGGTTGGGATAGTTTAAAAGCATGTGAAGTTGTTTTGGTTAGATTTGGTGCCAACTTATGGCATATTAGTTTGAATGATGCGGAAATGGTTAATTGCATTGTTTTGGGATGATTTTTGGTTAGTTTTGTCAGGTATGGATGTGCAATTATACACCAAATGGGTTAATGGTATAGTTGGCTTGAAATAGGTACCAAATGGCTTAATTTTCACTGAAAACAAAGTCCTCGTCCCAATGACCACATCTCATCATCGCAACGTCGAATGGACAATATGTGAAGCTGTGACGTCGGGTGGTTTGATGTCCTGACATTGGCTCTATGATTTTCAAAACTTTACAATTTGGTCTTTTTTATGCTTGTGTCAATAAAAGAGCTTTCGTAAGCTTGATTAATACTCAAATTAAATTTTATATCATAATATTTGAGTGGTTATGATATGGTTGAATATTTGAAGGATTCATTTATGGTATGTTTAATTTGAAATTTTGTAAATTTTGCAAATTAGTTGTAACACCCAATTTTCAATTAACCCGGAAACTTGGAGTAATTTGAGGACTAAATTGTAAGAGATTGCAAGTTAGCGACCTCTATTGGAAGAAATAGGAAAGTTAGAAACCGAATTGGACATGGTTGAGATCTAATTTTGATTCAGGTTGAAAAAAATTAGTTGGTTCCCTTGTGGGGGGACATAATGATTGTGAATGCATGGTTCTCATGAGGTTGGTAATAGAACAAGAATATTATAAATAGTTGGGAATTGGCTTCCCAGGGATGATTTTCTTCCCAAATCTATTTCATTTTCTTTCGTTATGCATCTTCTTTGGTAGCTTGAAAAGGAATAATAATGGAAGGTTTTGTAGGAAGCAGACTTCATGAGGATGAAGATGGAAAAGTAGGAAAACCAGCAAGCTGGTAAGATTCTTAGCCTTTCTCTGTGTGTAAGAATAGGTAAATATGGTTATGGACCTTCAAAACCACTTAGGGGTTCTGCATGCTTATGAAAGTTTAAGCTTTTAAAATGAAGTGCAAGTTTAGCCAGTAGATTTTTGGTTGTAATGTTTAGCTTTTAGGAGAATGGAAGCTCTGGTGTTTGAGAAAGCTAAACTGTGGAAATGATGAAGCTTCAGGTGAGTTTCTAAACTCCAACCATGGTTGTTCTGATTAATGTTGTCTAAGTATGCCATTAAAAGTATATTCACATGAGTATTCAAAGTTTGCATGACAATATGCATGAGGTAGATGTGTGCATGATGGCATGATAACCATGGGAAAAACCTCTATGGGATAGATGAAGTTAGGAAGAGAAATGTGGAGTGATCCTATTAGATACTGTCACGGGTGAAGCTCCGGGCCTTACAGAGGGAACACTACGGTGTTCAAGCATCAAATTTAGGTGGTTTAAATGAGGTAATAGGAGGAGGATTATGGAAATAAGAACCATGGAAAGGTATTTACCGCGACGGCGATATCGATTAGTCTTTCGAGGAGACACTGTGAGTGTAACACCCTAATACAAAATACAGAGTGCTCGAATACTAAGGCGCTACATTAGGTCACCGGAGCAACCCAACAAAATTTTTAAATAATTTTAAACATTGAAATACATTTTATATAAGAGAAAATACCATACATAGTTATACTGAAAATAGTAATAAAAGTAGTTATACAAAATATGTGGAGCTCCAATATCATCGTATAGCAAAATAGTCAAAATAATAAAAATGATAAATGACTTACAGACCTACAAAAAAAATACAAGTAAGGTCTTAGGAATACAATGCCTACTAATAGATAAGGTACTGTACTCTAAATACGTGATACTAGGAGTCTCCCGTTGATGTTCCTTGGACACGAACAAAAGTCTACAAATCTGAACATTAAGACAATTTGAAGGCTAAGCTTTACAGGCTCAGTGGTACACAACAAATCTACCATACTTCAAGCAATTCATAAATATAAGCATGCAAATCAAATGTATACATAGAAACATGACATGAGTATCGAATAATTAAATCACGAGTCATTAAATCTACATAACCAAATCACTTGCATATCAAACTTGTCAAACTTGTTAGATTGAACATACTACTCAAATAATTGAGTATCTGGATATCCCGCACCACTCATGGCTGCTAGTTAGGTTAGAGCCCGAAGGCTGAGCGCAAACAATGCATCAAACATATAATCACAAAAATACAACCATAACATTTGAGTCTCATACTCGTTTCAACTTGCTTATCATTCCAGCTAAAATATTAAATAATGAGATGTGATAGTATGCTACCTTGACATTCTGGATTTTTCTCATTCAAAAATTAATAACTCTTAATTCTAAATCGAGCACCTTTTGTTTTAAACGAAACTAGACTTCTGTACAGTTATAGAGATATAAGGCTCACTTCCTATTTTATCTTATGAAATTTTTGGTGATTTTTCAATATCACTGCTAAATCTATTTTATAAATATTCTGCTTCCAGATTTTTATAAATTTTCAACACTCAAAAATTCATATCTTTTAAAATAAAAATTGAAATCAATCTTTGTTTGTTCTAAAAAAAACTAGACTGACTCGCGGTTACAATGATGTATAGATCACTTCTTAATTATTTTTACAGAATTTATGGCTAATTTTTAAACTTACTGTTCATGTAATAATTTGTTTCTGACAGATTTCACATCTAAGTTTTTAGCTTCATTTTAAATCATCCAAACATGATTTCCACCCAAAGACATATAACATGCATGCATTATCACACAAGCATTATACTTATGACTTTTCAAGAAGTATAAGAGAGTTAGAGGGCACCACCTTGATGGAAGAACACCAACAAAGTTTCTTGCCTAGCTCTCCACTTTACCTTTACCCTTAGCTTTAGAAGATTCACAACCCTCTTTAACTAATAACCATGCAACACACAAGATTTCCCACAAAAAAAAAAAAAGTTGATAGAATGCAAAAATACATGCTTTAAATAAATAAATAATATATGAGAATATAGGTAGAGATTTCTTCAAGCTCAAACCCTCCCAGACACCCAAAAACCTCCGCCTTCATCCTTGATGAACATAGATATATATTTTTTCCATGGAACTTTAAAAAAAATCTAGATAAAGACCTTACCTTCTTTCAGATTTGGAGGATGAAAAATGGTGAGAACTCACTCAAATCTCTCTCATTCTACACGGTTTGCTAAGGGAAATAGATGGGAAGAAGAAAAAAAATGAAGAAATGTAAAAAGAAGAAAAATAGGGTGATTATAATATAGGGAAATATGGGGAAAAATCCACTTTATCTCATACCTCAATCTGCCAAGCCATCTTTTCCCATTAATTGGAAGAATACTTTTATTCAAAAATGGTAAAATCACTATATTAGCCATCCATCTTCCCTCTACTTCACACAAGCTTGCCAACACCCTTAATTTCTTATAAATAGGTCCAAAATTCACCCAAATTAATTCCAAAAAACCCAATCCTAAAATAAATTTATCCATTGCTAACCCATGTCAACACTCGAATGTTGACTTGAGAATTTGGGGTCATTACAGTGAGAACGGTATATGGTGTAAGACCATAGATGAAAGATGCTATGGTAGTCTAGTGTGAGGTACGTAACGTAAAACCATGGAGGAAAGATGTCATGGCAACATGGTATAAGGTATAAGGTATAAGGTATAATGTATATAATGTTAGACTATAGATGAAAGATGCTATGACAGTCAGTATAATAAGTAAGACCATGAATGAAAGACTCCATGGCATTATATGATAGTAGGCTTGGATGACTAATCAGTGTAAGACCATGGATGAAAGACTTCATGGAATCCAAAAAGATAGTCTATTGGGACAGTAAACACATAACATAGATTGTTCACTGGGATAGTAAAAATAGAATAGATATAGTCTACTGGGATAGTAACCACAGATAGAGTTCGTTGGGACAATATACAAGTCCGCCAAGATAAGGGAAATAAGGTAAAAAGGGTATAAAACCATAGTTTGGCTGTAGTAACCCATAGAGTCCACCAGGAAACAAACACGTGAAGTCCATCAGGACCTCAAGTGAGGGGTATACTGCCAGTGCGTCAAGAATGAGAAACCACGCAGTTGGAAGAAGAGGTAAAAGAAAGTTCAAGTAGTGGCAAGCGAATCTTGAGGAATCTACAAAAGATGATGAAAGTAGGTAAGGATACATATGAATGCCAATAAGGAAGGTGGGCAAGGACCCAGTAAGAGTCAGAGAAAGAACCGAAGACTGGTGAACGGCTTGTACATGGGTAATTCTAATAAGAAGTCTCCAAGGATAAAAGAAACGATCCACAGTTAATAGTCACTATGATGTGCTCAATGAAGTTGTATGCGAGAAGCAGATCTCATGGGAGGGATGGGAATTTCATTTCCAGGATAAGAATTCTGTCAAGGGGACAATATGTCTATCAAGACTATTCATCTTTGATGAAGGCCTATCATGGGTACATCATCATGATGTTAGCACCGTCATAAGGAATCGAGCAAGTGAGTTAGTAGACTTGTATAGTGACACAGGCGATAGCCTATTGGTTCTACAAATTAGACTGACTTTCACTTACGGGATAAGTGAGTTTCCAAGTAAGTGCTAGAATGAGGGGCAGATTATTGGAAGTAATTCCTCCCATATTTACCAATAGGGTGGAATGAGAATAGGTTCACCAGAGTGGTGGGATTGATGTAAGTCTACACATTAATGAAATGTCAACTAGTCATTTGGGTTTATGGTATAGAAAGAGGGAGTCTGCCAAGGACTGGTCCGACCAAGTCTGCCAGGGATGGTATGTTTTAAGAATCCTTGGGCAGGAAGTTGAAAAATCTACCATAAAGGTTCATGATAGGAAGCTGCCATATAGAAAAGTCAGTTTAAGTTCAACGAACACCCCGCGTGAGGGAAAATGTAAGGGAGGAAAGATGAGAAGTAAGAATAGTTTTCACTGATATGGAAAAGTTTCTAGGATAAGGTCAAGTGGAGAGTTTAACCAGAGGAAGGTCTTATAGTGAGTCGAGTAGCTCGAGGATCGGGTGGAGTTTGTCACCATGATAATGAACACTCACCTTGAGTGAGCATGAAGTTAATTTATGTTTAGTTTATTTCACATTTGTTACCATCATGCGATAGGGTTTAATTATGGTGCAATGAAGGAACTCACTAAGTTCATTTGAACTTACAAGATTTTGTCTGATGTTTGTATGATTTGCAAGGTTGATCAAGAACTTAAAGGAGAGACCCAACCAGACAATGATAAGATCGAGGATCACAAACATACATAGTTATGCATATAGGAAGTGGGTACCATTAGAGGCTTTGCCTCAGGATCAATAACAACGAAGCCAAATAATATCCCTAAAATCTGGATTTTTAGGACAAATAACCCATAGCTAATTTTTAAAAGTTATTTTGTAAACAAATAGTTTGTATAAAAACAAAAACCTTGTGAGACCAAGCTTTTAAATAAGCTTGAAGCTTTTGCTGTAAGAAGTATTATTGTTTCAATATAGTCTATTTTATAATAGTTAGCCAATAGAATTTAGGAAAAGTTAATTCGATTCATTTGTGATGCTCCGTACCTAAATCCAGCTGACTGGGTCGGGTTAGGGTGTTATATTAGTCCCTGATAAATTTTGGGTTGATTCTAGAGCATACTTAAGCTCATATAATACTTGAGAAAGGTTGTATTTGGTGATTATGAACTGAATTGACTATGATTCTATGATTTATGTTTATTTTGAATGTTAATTGTCTGTATTTGCTCCGAAAATGACTGTAGCTTTCGTAACTCAAACCGGACGATCGGTCGGGTGAAGGATGTTACAAAAAATTTCCAAATTATGAACTTTTTCTTCTGTGCAATAGTCAAGCTTGAATTTCTTGCAAGAGGAATTCCTATTTCTTCTTAGTTGAAAAAAATTGTATAAGTATCAGACTTGGTGTCAAAAGATTCTATTGTACAAAGATATGTAGGAATGCCAACATTTGATGCAACTATATGGAAGCTAATAGGAAAAAAGATAGTCTTAGAATGTAAGAAAATAAACTAGATAACAATATTTCTAGAATCAAATACTTATCAAGATAGAAGCGAGTCATATTATCTTTAATTATTGAATTTCAGGTTATAAAATAATTTCTATAAACTATTTACATTTCAAAATTTTGTGAATTTTGAAATTTATCATTTGTAAATTTTACAAATTTTAAAAAAAAAATTTTCATTTTGTAAATGTTAAGGGTTAAATTTATTGAACTTGTTTAGAATTTAAACTAAAATGACAAATTTTGTAAACATTGGAGCTAACTTTGTTGAATTTTTATATTTAGGATCAAACTGATAGAATGTGTAAAAATTAGAGGGCTAAATTTTTTATTAAACCAATAAAAAGAGCTCATGTCAGCACTTCCATTAAATTTCAAGTAGTTGTTAATGTTCAGTGAGCAAAAAATTTAATTTCAAATAATTTAGGGACCAAATTAAAAAAATTAAAAGTTCAGTGACCATTTTTATACTTTACCCTTTATTATTAAACAAAAGTATGCTTCTACTATGCTTTTTTTTTCTTCTCCTTCTAGACTTAGGTTATATTTTCTGAGGGAGAATCTCTAGACTTTGGTTATTGATAAATGGCAATGTTGAATTTTTTATAAAGGCATAATGATAAATTTAGACCTTAATGTTTATATTTTTTTCAATTTAATTTTTAGCTAAATTTGTTCATTAACATTTCAAAAAGAGTCAAAACACTTTTTAATGTTGACTAAAACATTATTTCTTAACAAAGTTAGCGAGGCAACCTGCATGGCAGTCCATATGTACTTGATGCTGACATGGCACCATTTTTATTATATGTCATCTCAAAAGATAATTTAAAAATTATTAAAAATATATATAAATATAAAAATAAATTCAAAATGAAAAAAATACAAAAAGGTCATAAAAGTTCAAAGAAATTAGCATAAAGTACACATGAATTGCCATGCAAGTTATTATGTTTAAAAATTCAATGTTTTAGTCAATAGCTTTGTTAAAAAATAGTAATCTGATAAGCCATAAAAGTAACATGTTTTAATCCCAATATTGATGCGTTTTTGGATCATTTATTATATAATTTAGTTAATTTGATGCTCCTAGTCCTTTAATTTCATGTTTTTATACTTAGGTGAGCGAAAGAAGCAGAAAACGGGCCAAAATCGGACAAATTGAGTTGTTTTAAGGATCCACACGGCCTGGCCATTTCCACATGGGTTGAGCACATGCCGTGTGAGCACACGGGTTGGCCACACACCCATGTGCCAGCCCGTGTAACACCCCAAACCCAGCCTAGAAGTTAAGTCTGAATCTGGTGTGTCACATTGAAGTGTTTTTCGAAAACCATGTTTCCATTGAAATCCCTTCTTATTTAAAAGCTTAAGTAAAATCCCAATTACGTTAGTTTATTTTTAAAATGTGGTCCATTGAAAAATTATTCATTTTATTCCCAAAATATCTTTTTAGTTGCGGAAGCTAATTTTGAGAGTAATCGATTTACGAAAAAGATTAAGTCGCAAAACCATTTCGAAAATGTTGCGAAAACGTAGTGTTGTTTTAAAAATAGTTAACATTTTGGAAAACCATGATTTACTTCTAACGGATATAATTCAAAGTAAATAAAAACTCCAAGTTAAAACCTAGAACCTTAAAGAGGCCTTATTGCAAAAATTAAAACCCAAAACGAAATCTAAAGCATAAATGAAGTCTAAAGGCATTGATCATTGTTTTGTTTAAAATTTATAAAGAGAATGATTGAACCTGAAACTAACTCTGACAACGACTTAAGGCAAGTGCACCTATCGAACAGAAGTATAGCTTAGGCAAGACCGGATTGTCGAACCCAAAGGAACTAAAAGTACTAATACTGACCTTCTTTCATTATTTAGCCTAAATATTAAGTGATTGGTTGTTTAATCTAAAACTAATTGACTACTAAGCTAAGATTCAAAGACAAAAAAGATGAATTGGGAAAATACTGTTGGAAAAACTCAGTTGATTAAGATGATACCTTTAGGAAGAATCCACCTAGACTTTACTTGTTATCTAACACTGAACCAGACGATTTATTCACTTGACTTGATCCATAGGATTCCTTAATTTATATTAAACCCTCTCTCAAGGCGAATAACGTCTAACCCTAGGTTGATTAATTGAAATCTCTTTCTAATTAAAACCCCTAGAATCACATTAACTCGATCTATGGACTCCCATATTAGGTTTCACCCTAATCCGGCAAAATCTCGTCACCCTATCTCTAGGTGTGCGATCAACTCCGCTTAATTATAATAGATCTACTCTTAAGCTGGGACTTTTGCTCCACCACCTAAGCACATTCAACTTGAATCAATATCCCGGAAATATTAACACAAGAATTAAGCTCACATAATTAAGAAAAAATCAAGTATTTATCATATAGTTTAGAAAAAAATAACAAGATCCGTTGTAGGTTTCATCCCCTTCAGGTATCTGAAGGGTTTAGTTCATAACAATAAAAGAAAACATCATAGAAGAAAAGATAAAACAAAACATAAGAAATCCCTAAAACTCCCTGAAGGAATTGAAGGGGAGATCCACCGTCTTGAGTAGAATTCTGGCTTCTTGAGATGGATCAATTGGCTATCTTCGAGTGATTCCCACAAATTTGAACTTTTGGCTCCTTGGCCTAGTCTGCAAAAAAGCCACGCGTAATGCTTCTGCCAAACTCCCCGCTTAAGTTGCCCCCTAGGGTGTTTATATAGACTTTAAGATGCTTTACTTGGCCCCTACATATCCTAATTCAAGTAGAATTCCTACTAGGGTGTTTGAATAGGATTTAGAATGTGTTTCTTTGCCTTCAAGTATCCAAATTGAGTAAAAATCCTCTTGGCCGCGACAGGGACACTCCTATGGCACACGTCGTGTAAATTGATTTTAGGCCGTGGTCGAGTCTGCTGAAGAGACACGCTCGTGTGTTTTAGGGTCCAGGCTATGTTAGAGTAAATAGGGAGGCACGGCCGTGTGGTCTTGGGCCCAGGCCATGTCAATTACGTGAGTTGGCCCAATTTGGTCTATTTTGAGCCCGTTTCTCGTTCTTTTCGTCCCAAGGTGCTTTACTAAGTATAAAACATGAAAAGAAAGGATTAAGAGCACCTTTTTACATAATTGAGGGAATAAATCATCCAAAACTATGCTAAATGTGGGATTAAAATATGTTAATTTTACGATTTATCAGCAGTCGTATGGCCATCTCCGAGTCCCTCACAGCACCGATCCACCTAATGCTAAGGATTACTTGCATAGTTAAAAACGGGGTAAGTTTGCAAAACTCAGTGTGTAATCCCTTCCTAACTAAAAATAGTTAGTAAGGCGATGAAATTGAGAATCGGCTGGGTGAAGCCCAATCAAGATATGAGAAAAATGTGTGTGGGTTTAAGCCCAGTACAATTTCACTTGTGTCTCAGCCCTTATCAGAATCAATTGGGCCTAGCCCATATCATAATCAATTCCATATGCATAATGTGTGATGCATGCTAACCCATCCCATCCAACCTTGCACTTGCCTCCGTCCAACCCTGCACTACCTGCGGGGAATAAATCATCCACGCCATCCCTACACTCCCAATGTTAGCACCAGTTACGGCACTAACCAAAATCGTAGTAAAGCTGCTAGTAAACAGAATGGCCAAGAGCCACAAATAGAATGGTTACAAACCATAATCAGGATGGCAATGAGCCATAATCAGGATGGCACAAGGTTATCGGTAACTGTAATGAGTTTGGCACATAGCCATCAGCGACGATAATATAATCAGAACACAGCCACGAGTAATTATGATTGAAACAGAGTCATCAATATATATGTTAGGCACATAGCCACGGGTAAATACAATTGGCATAAAGCCGTAATCAAGATGGCATAGAGCCATATTTAGGTTGGCATAGAGCCATAATCAAATTACGTGACTTTAAGCCATCCGTCGGTCCAAGTCGTCTCATGCGACCCGTGTGACCTTAACAGATCAATACTAGATCCACAGTCGTCTCATGCGATCCGTGTGACCCTATCAGAACTTCCTCCGTATCAATGTCCCAACCCCATGCAATATGTCATGTATGTCATGCTCAATCACTACACGTGTATACAAAATGGCCATGCTCAGTAACAGTCATTTAAACATATACTAAAAGCATATCGGTCACACGATCACAAGCAAGTCAGTTAAAAAATAGTCATACGATCACAGTCAAATCAGTCAAATTTATAGTCTAAGTCAATCATTTACCCACAAGGGAAAAATAGTCATTTTACCCTATAAGGGTATTTCGGTAATCCTATCCTTTAGGGGTATTTCGATAATTCTACCATATAGGGGTATTTCGATAATTTTATAAATCGGGGGTATTTCGATAATTTTATAAATCAAGAGTATTTTAGTAGTTTTGCAAATCGGGGTCTCAACAACCCAACAGAAGGTCCATCGTCGCCTCGAGCGACTTAAGTAACCTAAATAGTCACAACGGGGTAAATGGGCCTAAGGCCCATTACTTGGCCCAAGTGGTCCCACACACTCTTGTGGCCCATTTAGCCTAGAAACAGCCATAGTTATGCAAACGTCAAAGTCCAAACAACACTCACCACATCACATACATTTTATCTGTGTGGCCCACGAGCCCATTGGGCCCACATAGCCCATTGCGACCCAATAAGGCCCAGAACAGCCTAAGACCACGAGAGGCTCGTGGTGGGCTCTACAAACTAATGTCCATTTCATAGGCTCGGTCCACCACATGTGTGATCGCACGCTTGTGTGGCATTATTCACCGGTATTTCGACTGTTGTTATTTTGTCGATTTACGATCAGAAGGAGTGTGGTTACACACCTTGATTACGAAGCGCGCCACGAATCCCTAGCATCAAACCTTACTCGATTGAGCTTCTCTAAATCCTCACTAATTGTTAGCAATGATCAACTTCTTGTAGATATCTACGTTACCCAAAGAACCTTATTAACCAAGATTGTATAAAATTGTGGTTTACGACCACATTTGATAATCTTTAACAACATAAAAAGCATTCAGCTTCAACTAAAAGCAAGGAGAAAAAGAGTGCACTATTGATCAGGAACCCTTACCATACCAAAAACTAAATGCAAGGAGAGTAGTTCAGCAAAGAAACACAAAGATTTGGCCTAGCCAAAGAAAATGGGTGAAAATATAGTAAGAAAGTTTGGCTATGGCCCAAAACCGATTAAAGAAGTGGTTAGTAGAGAAGAGAGAAAAGAAGAAGAACAATACTTGGCACAATAGAAGAATGAACCATGAATAGAAATTATTGAAGTGAAGGAATGAGAGTCTAGATTGAAGAAATTGACACAAGAGTTTGAGATGAAGAAAGGAGAAAGATAAAAGAATTACAAAGAAAAGAAGAGGACTAGAAGAGAAGAAATTGGCTAATAGGTGGCTTAAATGGTAATGCAATTTCAGCTTAGAAAAGAGTATAACCAGGATCTTGAAAACCAAAAAACAAAGGTACCAAAATGAGTGAAAAGAAAAAAAAAAATTCTTCTTAGAAAGATTCGGCTATACCTAACAATGACCACAAACGGCACCCACCCTACCCTATGCCGAATTTGCCACACTCACAAAGTCCAACTCTGTTACAACACCTCCCCCTTTAAAATCCCACGATTATCTCCCTAATCTACTCCATAAATCACTTCTTAACCGACTCCCACCACACATTCAAATTCCAAGACCAATTCAAACCCCCACCAAGTAGAGTTTTAAACAATTACAACCGCTTACATGGCACAGGTGCAAAATAAATTCCTCAATGCTCATCCCATGACTTGAACCTCAGACCATATGCATACTCCTAGTGCCATATTGCCACCAGACCACATGCCTCCTTGTGCCATATTTTAGTCCTCAAATATTAATAAGGTCTTCAAACAAATGCCAAGATCACCTAAAGGGAAAAACTAAAATTTTTACTAGAGCCCTGGTTTGAACCCAGGACTCCTCCAACACTCCCAAATCTTTCTAAATCACTTAGCCACTAAAGAAAACAAGAAATTTGTGATATTTCTTGCACACATAAACTTTTATGTACAGTCTCTTAGTGGATCCCATGCACAAGGCCCAACACTTCTAGGCCCAAAAATTTGAGGCGTTACAGCCCATGTCGATATTGTTCCCTGTTTCTCTTTTATGCTAAAAAGCCAATTTTTAGGGTTTTGAGCATTCTAAAGTTTATAAATACACACTAGAAGAAGACCTAAATGGAAACGCAGAGAAGAACGAAGAATTTAATCAAAGAACGCTAACGGATTCAACTCAGAAGCAGGATCTCCTTCAAGACTGAAGATCTCCATTCAATTTCTCTAGAAGTTTTTGGGTATCTTTATGTTTTGTTGTTTTCCTAATTTTGAGATGTCTTCTTTACAAATTATGAACTAAATTCCCTAGATACCCAGGGAAGATGAAACCTATGATGGATCTTGTTATTTAATTTCTAAATTACATGATAAATACTTGTTTTCTTTATCTCAATTATGTGTACTTATTCCATGTGTTAATGTTTTCAGGATATTAATTCATGATTGATGTGCTTATTTCAGTGGAGCAAAAGTCCTTGTTTAAGAGTAGATTTGACATAATTGAGTGGAATTGCATGCAATCATAGAAATAGGGTAACATAAATCTACCGGATTAGATTCAAATCTAAGAGGGGAATCCATAGATCGAGTTAATGCGAAAATAGGGGTTTTAATTAGAAAGAGATTTCAATTAATCAACCTAGAGTCATTATTTTTACTCTTGAAAGAGATATTAATATAATTTAGGGATTTCTATGGATCAAGGCAAGTGAATAAATCATTTAACTTAGATTCAGAATAATAAGTGAAGTCTAGGTGGATTCTTTCTTGGGAATTGTCTTTATCATTGGTTTTTTTCAAATATTTTCCCAATTCATTTTCTATCGAGTCCTTAGTAATTAGTTTAATTTTAAATTAAAAACAACCTTCAATTTATAGGCTAAATAATAGAAAAAAGGTAATTACTTGTACTTTTAGTCCTCATGGATATGATATCCCCGACTCACCATAACTATACTACTACTCAAGAGGTGCGCTTGCCTTTGTTGTGATTTTAGTTAGTTAAGTGAATCATCATCAAGTTTTTGGCACCGTTTTCGGGGACTAAAATATTAGGAACACTTAATTTTTATTACTTTAGCTATTTTTATTTTTATTTTTATTTTTATTTTTATTGCATTTCATTTTTATTTTTATTTTAATTTACTAACTTTTTTTATTTACTTCTGGTAGGTTCTTTTAGTTTTTGACAGTGAAATTGAAAGTAAAAATCACAGAAATCATAGAGAAGTGAAGCAGAGTCGACAAAGTATAGTAGAAGAACAAGAGGAAATCATTAATATTACTGAGGAGATGGCTGAAAATAGAATAATCAACTACCTCCTGTAGTTGCCACAAATCTTGCTCCTCGTACTATGTACTATTATGCCAAGCCCAATTTAACTGGGGCTGAATCAAGTTTTATTAGACTTGCTATTGCTTCAAATAATTTTGAACTGAAACCTAACACTATTCAAATGATTCAGTAGTTTTTTCAGTTTGATGCTTTGCAGGACGAAGACCCAAATACTCATTTGGCTAATTTCCTAGAATTCTATGACACTTTCAAGATAAATGGCATTTCTGATGATGCCATTCTCCTTCGGTTGTTGCCATTATCGTTAAGAAACAAGGCTAAACAGTGGTTGAACTCCTTACTATGAGGGTCTATCACTACATGGAAGCAAATGACCGAAAAATTCTTATTAAAGTACTTTCCATCGGCTAAGACAACCAAGCTGAGGAAAGATATCTCTTCCTTTGTGCAAATGGATTTAGAAACCCTTTATGATGCATGGGATAAGTATAAGGATTTATTGAGAAGGTGCCCTCACTGTGGATTACCTCTATGGATACAGTTTAAACTTTCTACAATGGTTTGAACCCCTCAACTAGGCAATTGATCGATGCATCCACCGATGCTACTTTGAATAATAAAACACCTGAGGAGGCTTACGAGTTTATAGAAGAAATATCACTAAATAATTATCAGTGGCAAGTCATGAGGACAAAGCCGATGAAAGCAACTGATGTTTTTAACGTTGATGCGGTCACTATGTTGTTGAATCAAGTAGAACTTTTAAATAAAATGATTGATGGTTTATATGGTTCTACGCAGGTACATCCTGTGATGCAATGCAATGCAAATGGAGGAGGGAACCATCTAGAAAGTCGATCCTACAACCCTAGCTGTAACACCCCTTACCCGTAATCCATGTTGGAATCGGGCCCGAGGCATTACAGGATTAAAACCATATGATCGCCACTTAGGCTCATCGATTACTCTCTTAAGTCACCTCTATAACCTCCATCTCGACTTACGGGCCTCACTCATACACGCAAGACTCTTGAGACCCTATCAGAAACTTCTGCGATTTTAAAAAAATTTCCCTGTAATATCCCAGACTATGGCTTATGCATTATTACTAAATTGTATGAAATAGCATGCCTTTGTGTGTTAAGAATGTGTTCTATGAATTTTGTCAACCTTAGTGCGTAGGTGAATGCCTTAGAAATTATTTAATTTTAAGTCTAAAAGAGGAAGTTAAGCCTGATAGGCCTTAAGAAAATAAATGGGGGAGTTATGACACACAAATGGGCTTGGTTAAGTGGCTTGGAGGCGCCACTTAAAGCCTCTGTAAGTGACGCCACAAGCAGGTGCAAATGGGCCTAGGTTCGAGTCATAAGGGAAGCAAAATAAAGAGCTTAATTTTGCTGCTAGGAGAAGAGGTGTTGGACGGCAATGGGGCACTAAATGGAGGTGTGTA
This sequence comes from Gossypium rotundifolium, assembly GCA_025506655.1. Lineage (NCBI taxonomy): Eukaryota > Viridiplantae > Streptophyta > Magnoliopsida > Malvales > Malvaceae > Gossypium > Gossypium rotundifolium. The sequence continues at coordinate 139,447,969 of CP106731.1, forward strand.
GATTAAGTTAAATTTCCTTTTAAAATTCTGCCAAGATGAGGGATAAATGATGGATTAATTTTATTATTAATCTTAAATAAAGTGATAAGAAAAAAAAGGTGGAATTGGAGAGGAGGATAGTGTTGGTAGGCCAAGGATTCCTTGGTGACCAATTTCATCTTAGCCTAATTGCTAAAGGGAGGTTTAGAGGTTCTTTTTAGTCCTTTTTTCTTTCTTTAGTAGTGTGCCAAAACTTAGTTCTCTCTTCTTTCAACTTATTTGTGCCGAAAATTCTTAGGAGATTTAATTAGCTCTCTCTGTTTTTTTCTTCCTTTCCTCTTCATTTGACCAAAACTGGATATTCTTTTCTCAAAAAACCACCATAGCTGAATCTCTCTAAGCCTCATATCCCTCTCTTTTCACTCTTGTTGAAGCCGAATACACAAGTGACTCATAGCCGACTGTTCTCTAAGCCTCAAAGCTGAATCTACAAGGGTGGTTTAGTTTCCTGAAGGTGCACCATAGGCCGCATGTTCCTTAGTGATTCGATAAGTTTCGGGATTTCTTTCCTTTGTAATTTCTTCCTTTCTTTTCATCAAGATCTAACCCGAATGAATTGTTTATGCCTATCAATTTCTCCTCTTTATCTCTAGAAGTCGAATCTTGTCTTACAATAGCTAGAAGTGCCGATTTTGGAAAAGCCAAAGGTGAATGGTTGATGGTAGGTGGCCGAATGGCCCTTTTCTGTTTTTTTCTTTTTGGCCGAATGCCATATGGGCTAAGTTAATTGTGATTTTTGGTTTGTTGAATAAGTGGAGGATGGCCGAATATAGGTAAAATTGAGGTGACTTTGGCTTTTAGGAGAAAGTCGACAGAAGTAAGATGAGGTTTCCGGGATTTAAATCTACAAGGTAAGTGGACATAATAATCGACCAAGGCAATAGTTAATGTTTTAGATCTATTTCATGTTTATTCAAAAAGCTGAAACTAACCAAATCAAGTGACTTAGTGTTAGCCGAATGCAAGGAAGGAAAGATTACAAGTTTCTGGGATTTGTTAGTAGTGAAATCGACAATAAGGTAAGATTTTGATTTCGTTAGTCCTTCGGGATTTAATTAATTAGCCGAATGGCTTTATGCTAAAGTGTTTAAGGTTGGCCAAATATAGGGATTAAGGCTCTAAAAGTATTAGATCGGGTTTTCGGGATTTCAATAAAGTGCTAAGTAAATCAGGTGTGTACCCCCACACTAAGCTTCAATTAATTTATGGTTATGTGTTAATATATGTGTTAATAAAATATATGTGAAGTGGCTAAAAGTACCATGCAATGGTACGAATGAAATACTCAGTATGTTTACCCACCCTACTATGAGTAGGCTATGATCTATTATGGCACATATGTTAATAGTGATAAGAATGTGAAATAAAGCATGTTATTGCATGATATGTTTGACATGGGGCATATGGTTGATATGTAAAGGGGAAGTGAATTGGTGGTTTAATACCCCAATATCTTAATGTGGTGACTTATGTCACAATATCCGAATGTGGTGACTTATGTCACAATATATGAATGTGGTGACTTATGTCACAAAATAATTATCCGTGGCTATACCACGAATTTTATAAGGGCGATGAGCACGTCAACTGCAACGACTGCCTTCGATGGTGTGTAGCGGATGGAGGGTTGACTTAGTAGTCCCCACGGTGTGATGGTTGGTATGGGTGATGTGTAGCGGATGGATACTTAGGCTTGGGTTCGGGTTTGCATCATTAAGTATATGTGCTATTATGTATGAATTGATATGCCCAATTAATTGAGACTTATGTTGGTCAGTATACATTGAGTCTGCTTGACTCACCCGTTGTGGGATTACTTTTCGGTGACGCTCATTAATGGACCTGCCGGCAGGAGCTTAGTGGTGGCCATGCTCGGTTCAAGATTTTATTTCATTTTGGACTTGTTATATTTTAAGTATTTTGGATTTAATTTGGGTTTTGATTTGATGTAATAAGGCCTTGGTTTGAACTCATATGCATGCATATATAATTATCTAAGTATGACTTGATTTTAATAATTCAAAGTTAAAGTCCATTTTCTTAAGTATAAATATTAAATGTTTTGACACATAATCAACACGGGTTTTAAAATTCGAGCCCAACCTAAATAAACTGCTTTCAAAAACACGCAAAATTTTAGCAAAGTTTCAAATAAGAATCGACTAGTTTTTCCTAGAAACATGCCAGATCCGGTCAGGGCTTGTAGGCTGGGTTGGGGGTGTTTCATTTTGGTATCGGAGCCCGGTTCAAAACTTGGCCTTGAGGGCTTTTAGGGCCCAAAATGTTTTCTATCTTTTGAAATTGGATTTTTCTAAGAAGTGAGCAGGGTTTTTGGCATGGCACCTGAGTCTCCGACCTGAAGTCCACCAGGTAAGCACCCTATCCATTGTGTGAATTATTGTATGATTTGTAGAGGGGTAAAAATGGAACGTAGCTTAGTATGATAAGTACTTGAACTATAGGACTAGTTTACCCCAACAATTACATAAAACTCTAATGCACAATTAAACAAACCTGTGTCTAAGTCACCGAGTTAGGGTGTGGCAACCGTTGTGCACATGTCTAGGATTGGTTTCAGTGGGAGCTTGGTATTTAAGCAGTCCTAGTGACTCACCTCCTACCCACTTGAATCCTACCTGGTGCGTAGTAATGGTTCACCCTAACCAAGAGGACTCAGCCACAGGCTAAACCTAATAACTAAAACCCGAAAGGGACTAGCCATATTTCCACAAAAATCCTAGTTTTAAAATCACCAAATTACCCCTCTGATGTATAGGAAAACTATTTTGAAAATTTTCTAAAATAATCTCAATTTACTCAAATACCCCTGGTCAGAAAAATTACTAAAATGCCCTTGGTTTATAAAATTTCCATACTACCACAGTTTTTATCAAGATTCTCTTACCTTACAAATATCCAAACACCCTACTTTATAATAAGACACCCTGATTTGGAAAATTTATGAAATTACCCCTGATTTACAAAATGACCAAATTACCCCTAACCTCTACAAATGACCAAAATACCTTCAGTAAGGAAAATTACCGAAGTACCCTCAAATTAGACATCTTTAAAAATACCCTAATTTTGAAAAGTCACCAGGAACCATATTTTGCAAAAAAATTACCGAAATGATCCTCGGCTTGTAAAATTACAAAATACCCCTAGTGTATAAAATTATCATTTCACCCTTGAAATGTTTCCAAAGAAGGATTTTAATTTTGTAAAATATCAACAAACTCTATTTTGCAACATTTTCAAATACACTAATTTGAAAAATTACCAAAATACCCCTGTAGGACAAAATTACAGAAATACCCTTGGGTAATAAAAAATAACAAACAACGACAACTACAACATTTCTCTGCAATGAACGCAAGTTCATGTGTGTGACTAAATGAATGATGTGAGATCAGTATGTGTATGAATCGAAAGAACTACTTCCTAGAACTATTAAACATAAAAGCTGCTCGTGATAAATCAAGTGGAACCAAACTAATTCATAAAACTCTTTAATCAGATAAATGCAAAGCAGAAGTATGAATTCAAGGGGACGTGGTCGCAATGTGCATGGCCGTGGAAGAGGCCAAATGACCGTGTCTGAACCCGTTAGATCGGGTCAAGGATCTGAGAATGAAATGCCACCACCACCGCCAGTCGCTGATGTGGAATATCAGGATCAGACGGGGGATGACGTAGTGTCACAGGCGATGCTGCAGGTTTTGGAAAGGGTGGTTGGAGTGGGTGGAGCATGGGAGCTCGAAAGTCGATACCTGAGCGACTTTGAGCCAACGGAGCTGAGGTGTTTCGTGGTATATCTGGTTTGGCACCCAGTACCGCTGAATATTGGTTGGAAGTGATCGAGCGAATTATGGATGAGCTTGATTTAACTGACAAGGAAAAGCTGAAAGGGTTGGTGTCGCTTCTCCGTGATGAGTTATACCAATGGTGGCTCACGGTGTGGGATGGTGCTACAGCTGAGGAACTCACTTGGGAGTATGCTAAGGCGGCATACGAGAAGAAGTATGTTGGCACTCATTATATTGATGCGCAGAGAAAGGCATTTAAGCCTCTGGTTCAAGAGAACAAGTCCGTAGCTAAATTCAAGTCAATTCCTAAAATTTGCCGTTATACTCGAGGATAGTGTCTCATCGAGCATGAGCGGTGTGTCCGGTTTGAGGACGGACTAAGGGATGATCTGAGGTTGCTGATAGCTCCAGAAAAGGAGCGGGAGTTTACTGTGTTGGTGGAGAAGGCTAAGGTAGCTAAGGGAATTAATGATTCTGTAAGGTAGAACACCGATCGGAATAGGCAGAAAAGAAGATTTGGATCATCAAGGCCATCTAGGAATGAGCAAAAGAGGCCTAGAGTTGATGGGCATGAGGTCGCAAGTCTACTTCAAGAGGCGATGTCGTGCTTGTGATCGGTCGAGAAAAAGCACTTGAGTGAGTGTTGGAAAAGACGGAGGATGTTTTAAGTGTGGGTCCAAGGACTACATGATTAAGGATTGCCCAATGAGAATCAAGGGGACGACCAATGAAGTCAAGGTTCTAACTAGGCCGAAGAGGAGGATAGCACCACCACGAGGTCGTGGGTCTACCGCGAGGTAATAGTTCGGTAGAAGACGAGGAACACCGGCCAAGGTGTTGGTAACACGGATGCTAGGCAAAGGTTTTGGTTTATGCGGTTCACCGGAGGAAAGACGAGACACAACAGACATCATAATCCCAGACGTTTCTTATTTTTGGCAAACCTTATGTTACTTTGATTGATGTGGGCTCGACCCATTCTTATGTTGCATGTAGAGTAGTTGAAACTCTAGGGATAGCCTCTGAACTATCTGATAGGGAGATGCCTGTAGTAAGCCTATTAGGCCAAACTGTAGTGGTGAATAGGATGTTTTGGAGAGTACCTTTGGAACTTCAAAGAGTGATATTTCTTGCCGACTTAATGGAATTACCCTTCGAGAAATTTGATCTTATACTTGGCATGGATTGGCTAGTGAAGCATCGGGCTGTATTGGATTGTGCAGCCAAATGAATGGAGTTAAAGACCCCAAAGGATGAGGTGATGGTTATGATAGGAGAAAGAAGGAACTACTTGTCCAACGTAGTTTCGGCATTAAAGGCGGATAAGATGGTTCGGAAGGGGTGTAAGGCATTTTTGGCCTTCATTTGTGCTTTGGATACAAACGAAGGGGGAGTTAATGGAGTTAGAACTGTAAGGGAGTTTGTGGATGTCTTTCTGGAGGAATTACCAGGAATACCCCCAAACAGAGAGGTGGAGTTTGGAATCGATTTGCTCCCGGGTACAGCTCCTGTGTCAATTGCCCCATACAGAATGGCACCAAAGGAGTTGGTTGAGCTCAAGGCTCAAATTCAAGAGTTGCTAGACTACGAGTTTATTCGACCCAGTATGTCTCCATGGGGAGCACCGGTCTTGTTTGTGAAAAAGAAGGACGAAACTATGCGCATGTGCATAGATTATCGTCAGTTGAACAAGCTGACCATCAAGAAAAAGTACCCTTTGCCAAGGATTGACAACTTGTTCGATCAGCTTAAGGGGGCTGCGATTTTCTCAAAGATAGATCTGAGGTCCGGGTATCATCAGCTTAAGGTGAAGGAGGTAGATATCCATAAGACGGCTTTTCGGACAAGATATGGGCATTTTGAGTTCGTAGTAATGCCGTTTGGATTGACGAATGCCCCAGTCACGTTTATGGACATGATGAACCAGGTTTTCCAACCCTATCTGGACCGGTTTGTTGTTGTGTTCATAGACAATATTTTAGTGTATTCGAAGTCTGAGGAAGAACATGATGAGCACCTCTGAATTATGTTACAAGTGTTAAGGGAAAAGAAGCTCTACCCCAAATTCAGCAAGTTTGAATTTTGGCTTAAGGAGGTTACATTTTTAGGACATGTGGTATCTGTTGAAGGAATAAGGGTGGATCCTCGGAAGATTGAGGCAGTTTTAGATTGGAAACCCCTAAGTCTGTGGCGAAAGTTTGAGTTTCTTAGGATTGGCATGCTATTATAGAAGGTTTGTGGAAGGGTTCTCGCCGATAGTCAGCGCCTTTGACAAAGTTCTCGAGAAAGGAAGTACCTTTCGCTTTGGATAGATAAGCAATAAGAGAGCTTTGAGAAGCTTAAGAGGGTCTTGACTAAAGCTCCGGTTTTGATTCAACCGGAGGCGGGGAAAGATTTTGTGGTGTATTGTGACGCTTCCCATACAGGATTGGGATACGTGTTAATGCAAGATGGGAAGGTAGTTGCTATGCGTCTCGACAACTAAGGCCACATGAGGTTAACTACCCGACGATGATTTGGAACTAGCGGCGGTGGTCTTTGCTCTTAAGGTGTAGAGGTAATATCTTTATGGAGAAAAGTCGGTAATCTACATGCACCACAAGAGGCTTAAGTATCTGCGACTCGAAAGAGTGAATCTAAGATGAAGGGTGGGTGGAACTATTGAAGGACTATGATTGTTCAATAGAGTATCACCCGCAAGGCAAATGTAGTGGCGATGCCTTAAGTCGAAAGGTGGTGTCGAATCTAAGGGCGATGTTTATGCATTTGAGTTTGTATGATGATGGAAGTCTCTTGGCGAGTTGCAAGTTAAGCCGACATGGCTGAATGTGGTGAAAGAGGGATAGTTGGTGGATGAGGATCTGAGTGCTAAGCTGAGACAAGTGCAGAATGGAGAGTTGGAAAATTTTGGTATTAATGATGAAGGAGTATTGTGTTTCAAGGGAAAAGTCTGTATGCCGAAGGACGAGGAGCTTAGGCAAAGAATTCTTCGGGAATCGCATAGTAACCCTTGTACTATGCATCCCAGAAGTAGTAAAATGTACAGAGATCTAAGGGAACAATTTTGGTGGCCTGGTCTTAAAAGGGAAGTTACCGAATTTGTAGGGAAATGCCTAACGTGTCAGCAAGTTAAGGCTGAACATCAAGTTCTGTCGGGATTGCTTTAGCCAATACAAATTTCGCAGTGGAAATGGGAGAGAATTACCATGGACTTCGTTAGTGGGCTTCCCTCACGCCTACTAAGAAGGACTCAAGATGGGTGATAGTGGATCGGTGACAAAGTCCACGATTTTATTCCAGGTGTGGGTTGACTACTCCCTCTGAAGTTAGCGAGGTTGTAATGAAGGCGAGATTGTGAGGTTGCATGGAGTCTGATGTCAATTATCTCGGATAGGGATCTGAGGTTCATGTATCGATTTTAGAAAGCTTTACATCAGGCTTTAGGCACTAGATTGGATTTTAGATGCGACTTTTCATCCACAATGGACTGCCGGTCTGACGAAAGTGATCCAAGTACTAGAGGATATGCTGAGAGGCTGTGTGATAGACTTTAGAGGAAGTTGGGAAGAATATTTGCCTCTAGTAGAATTTGCATACAATAACAACTATCAGACAAGTATTTGGACGGCACCGTACGAAGCACTGTATGGTCGGAAGTGTCATACTCCTACATGTTGGACGGAATTGGGAGAACATCAAATTTTGGGTCCAAAATTATGGCAGAGTCTGAGGAGAAGGTTAGTGTAATTTGAGCTCGATTAAAGGAGGCATCTGATAGACATAAGTCGTACGCGGATCTCAAATGGAAGGAAATAGAATTTGATGTGGGAGATCAAGTGTTCCTTAAAGTTTTGCCTTGGAAGAAGGTGATGAGATTTGGTCGAAAAGGGAAGCTAAGTCCAAGGTTTATAGGGCCTTATTGAGTAATGAAGCGAGTTGGACCAGTAGCATACCAGTTCGAGTTGCCACCAGAATTAAAGCAGATGCACGACGTATTTCATGTCTCCATGCTACGTCGACATCGATCAGATCCATCTCATGTAGTTCCGGTTGAAGAGGTGGAGCTGAGATCAGATCTGTCTTATGAGGAAGAGCCGATTCAGATTCTGGAACGAGATGTGAAGGTGCTACGGAGGAAGTCAGTCCCTTTAGTCAAAGTGTTATGGCGAAATCATGGATCGGAGGAAGCTTCTTGGGAGCCAGGAGAAGCAATGCGACGACAATACCCCCACCTATTCTAGCCAGGTAATTTCAAGGTCAAAATTATTTTAAGGGGGTAGAACTGTAATATCCCGGACTATGGCTTATGCATTATTACTAAATTGTATGAAATAACATGCCTTTGTGTGTTAAGAATGTGTTCTATGAATTTTGTGAACCTTAGTGCGTAGGTGAATGCCTTAGAAATTATTTAATTTTAAGTCTAAAAGAGGAAGTTAAGCCTGATAGGCCTTAAGAAAATAAATGGGGGAGTTATGACACACAAATGGGCTTGGTTAAGTGGCTTGGAGGCGCCACTTAAGGCCTCTATAAGTTACGCCAGAAGTAGGTGCAAATGGGCCTAGGTTTGAGTCACAAGGGAAGCAAAATAAAAAGTTTAATTTTGCTGCTAGGAGAAGAGGTGTTGGACGGCAATGGGGCACTGAGTGGAGGTGTGTAGATTAAGTTAAATTTCCTTTTAAAATTCGGCCAAGATGAGGGATAAATGATGGATTAATTTTATTATTAATCTTAAATAAAGTGATAAGAAAAAAAAGGTGGAATTGGGGAGGAGGATAGTGTTGGCCGGCCAAGGGATTCCTTGGTGACCAATTTCAGTCTTAGCCAAATTGCTAAAGGGAGGTTTAGAGGTTCTTTTGGTTCTTCTTTCTTTCTCTAGTAGTGTGCCGAAACTTAGTTCTCTCTTCACTCAACTTATTTGTGCCGAAAATTCTTAGGAGATTCAATTAGCTCTCTCTGCTTTCTTCTTCCTTTCCTCTTCATTTGACCAAAACTGGATATTCTTTTCTCAAAAAACTACCATAGCCGAATCTCTCTAAGCCTCATATCCTCTCTTTTCACTCTTATTGAAGCCGAATACACAAGTGACTCATAGCATAATGTTCTCTAAGCCTCAAAGTCAATCTACAAGGGTGGTTTAGTTTCCCGAAGGTGCACCATAGGCCGCATGTTCCTTAGTGATTCGGTAAGATTTGGGATTTCTTTCCTTTGCAATTTCTTCCTTTCTTTTCATCAAGACCTAACCCAAATCAATTGTTTATGCCTATCAATTTCTCCTCTTTATCTCTAGAAGTCAATCCTATCTTACAATAGCCGTAAGTCCGATTTTGGAAAAGGTAAGGTGAATGGTTGATGGTAGGTAATAAATGGCCCTTTTCTCTTTTTTTTTTTTGGTCGAATGCCATATGGGCTAAGTTAATTGTGATTTTCGGTTTGTTGAATAAGTGGAGGATGGCCGAATGTAGGTAAAATTGAGGTGACTTTGGCTTTTAGGAGAAAGTCGTGTATAAGTCGAGGTTTCGGATTTAAATCTACAAGGTAAGTGGACATAATAATCGCCAAGGCAATAGTTAATGTTTTAGATCTATTTCATGGTTATTCAAAAGCCAAAACTAACCAAATCAAGTGACTTAGTGTTAGCCGATTGCAAGGAAGGAAAGACTACAAGTTTCGGATTTGTTAGTAGTGAAATCGGCAATAAGGTAAGATTTCGCTTCATTAGTCCTTCAGATTTAATTAATTAGCGAATGGCTTTATGCTAAAGTGTTTAAGGTTGGCGAATATAGGGATTAAGGGTCTAAAAGTATTAGATCGGGTTTTCGGATTTTAATAAAGCGCTAAGTAAATCAAAAATTTCCCATACTAAGCTTCAATTAATTTATGGTTATGCATTAATATATGTGTTAATAAAATATATGTGAAGTGGCTAAAAGTACCATGCAATGGTACAACGAAATACTCAGTGTATGTTTACCCACCCTACTATGAGTAGGTTATGATCTATTATGGCACATATGTTAATAGTGATAAGAATGTGAAATAAAGCATGTTATTGCATGATATGTTTGACATGGGGCATATGGGTGATATGTAAAGGGGAAGTGAATTGGTGGTTTAATACCCCAATATCTGAATGTGGTGACTTATGTCACAATATTCGAATGTGGTGACTTATGTCACAATATATGAATGTGGTGACTTATGTCACAAAATAATTATCTGGTGGCTATGCCACGAATTTTATAAGGGCGATGAGCACGTCAACTGCAGCGACTGCCTTCGATGGTGTGTAGCGGATGGAGGGTTGACTTAGTAGTCCCCACGGTGTGATGGTTGGTACGGGTGATGTGTAGCGGATGGATACTTAGGCTTGGGTTCGGGTTTGCATCATTAAGTATATGTGCTATTATGTATGAATTGATATGCAGAATTAATTGAGACTTATGTTGGTCAGATACATTGAGTCTGCTTGACTCACCTGTTGTGGGATTACTTTTCGTGACGCTCATTAATGGACCGGTCGGTAGGAGCTTAGTGGTGGCCATGCTCAGTTCAAGATTTTATTTTATTTTGGACTTGTTATATTTTAAGTATTTTGGATTTAATTTGGGCTTTGATTTGATGTAATAAGGTCTTGGTTTGAACTGTTATGCATGCATATTTAATTATCAAAGTATGACTCGATTTTAAAAATTCAAAGTTAAAGTCTATTTTTCTTAAGTATAAATATTAAACGTTTTGACACATAATCAACACGGGGTTTTAAAATTTGAGCCCAACCCAAATCAATTGTTTTCAAAAACACGCAAAATTTTAGCAAAGTTTCAAATAAGAATCGACTAGTTTTTCCTAGAAACATGCCAGATCCGGTCAGGGCTTGTAGGCTGGGTTGGGGGTGTTTCATTCCCACCTAAACAGGGACTACATGCCCATGTAAGGTGAGACAGCCTGTAAGGTCAAACACGCCCATGCCCTCAACCCATGCATGAAAACCCAAGCATTCTGCCAATGCCCCACGGCTAGGGCACACGCCCGTGCTCACCATCCTTGGTTAACACTGACTACACCACACAGCTGAAAGTCTAGAGACACGACCGTGTGGCTAGCCCGTCGCCTATTCTGCTCAAATCTGTCAAAGAGACACGGCCAAGGCACATGCCCGTGGGCTGGCCGTGTGTCACACATGGCCTAAACATATGCCCGTGTATCTATCCACATGGATAAGAACACAACTATGTGCTAAGCTCTTCTCACCCTCAAGTTCTTGTAACATATAATCAAACAACACAACAATAATCAATTCAAATTCAAACACAATCTCACATGGATAACTACATCTTTTCATATAATAAAACAACCAACAACTATGGCTGTAACAGTTCAATTTATACCTTAGTCAGAACAGTGGTTTTGGGACCACAAATCTGAGTTCGAATAATATTTTAATAATATTTTCGGTGTCTTTAATATGTGATTAAGCATGTTAAATTTTCGTAAGTTAATTTGTCCGTCTGTGTGTTTATTTTGACAAAAGGATTGAATTGCATTAAATGCAAAAGTTGCTTGCTATTGTTAAAGTACCAATGTGTTATGGCTTTGTATAAGTGAAGGCCTTATGAAGCAAATAGACCATTATTTAGTTAATGGATGAATGAAAGTCAAATATGCCCTTATTACATGTTTGTTTCATTTATTAATTGGATGGATATTTTGGTAAAAGAATTATTAATATATGTTATAGTAAAATAAACATAAAATATGGCCATTAGTCCTTGGTCATCCACCGAATTTTGGAAAGAAAAGAAAGAACAAAAGCTTTCAAATTTTTGGCACATACAAACTTGAATTCAAGGTTAGTTTTTTTTATCATTTTTTGATAATTTCTACATTTTTGTAACCGTTACTTCGAGAGCTATCAAACCCATGTCTCAATTTAATGAATTGGTGTTGTTCATGAGAAATGCCATTGATGATATGTTGAGCTTTGTGTTGATCTTTGGTGTTAAATGAAAGATTTGAGCTAGATGAACATACTTTGTTCTTGAATTTTTGATGAATTTAGCTAAATAGAGCTAAATTGAGAAAATAGTAAATTGAAGGACTAAATTAGAAATTTGCTAAAAAGTATGGACTTGTATGGTCCCTAGGGAGATTCGGCTATGCATGTGTGTGAACAAATTTTGTATATTTGATGTTTTGAGAAAAAATAGACTAAATTGATAAATTGTGTAAGTATGAGGGTTAATTTGCAAATAGCCCTAAATGTGTGTCCTTGGATTGAATTGAATGAATTAATGAATAAAAGGGTTAATTTTGAATGTGTTTAGATCAAGAACTGAGGAAAATAGATTTAGACCGCGGGAAAGTGAAAGTAACCGAGTAACCGTTTTCATTCTGATAAATCGAATCTGAGGTAAGTCACTATGCAAATAAACGTAATTGTATGAAATTGTGGTTGCCCATGTGACTAATGTTGATAATGAATGCTTCTGAGAGGTTATGCATATGAATTCCAAGATATGTTCGATATAGTGACAATGCCCAAGAAGTCCCATATGAACCTAGGAATAGATAGGATTAGCTATGTCTTGACATAGGTATCTGTTCTATTTTATCATGTAAGACCACGTCAGAGACGTTGGCGTTGATTTGAGATTTCGTGTAAGACCACGTCTGGGGCGTTGGCATCAATATGAGCTTTATGAGTAAGACCACATCTGGGACGTTGGCATCGATATGAGCTTTACGTGTAAGACCATGTTTGGGACAACAGCTTCGTATTGATTCATATAAGACCCTGTATAGGATAGTGGCATCGATATCCGAGTGCATGTAAGACCTCGTCTGGGACGTTGGTATTGTACTATTATTTCGATCTTTCTGAGCATCCTACTAGAATCCTATTGGTTCAATGGGCAAGTTTGTGATACAAATCACAAATCCGGGCTATGATCAATTAAGTGAACGAATGTATAACTCAGGTACGTTTGGTATATACACAAAGTGTGTATAAAAAGGTAAGTACTTATGTGATTTTGACTTGAAGAAATGTATGCTTAAATGAGATAATATGAATCTTAAAAGGATGAATTTGGGAAATGTAGCCACAAGTATATGAACCAAAGCATATATGTGATAGTATGCTAAGTGTTTAGGATGTGCCAATATATCTACTTGCATAATATGCATTCTATACTAAGTTTGTTTGTATATTGACTTACTAAGCTTTTGGAAAGCTTACTCTGTGTGTCTGTTTTCTCTATTTTATAGGTCGTCAAAGCTACTGAAGGCTCGAGACCGTCAAGGATCATCATCACACTATTAAACTCTTTTTGGTACACCTTGAAAATGCATATAGCTTGATATGGCATGTATATGCTAGTATTTGGTATAATTTGTTAAGAGAACTTCGACATGGTTTTGGCTAGTTTTGAGTTGATAAAATGCTTGAATGAATGAGTTATATGATGCATATTTTTGGTATGGTTTGGACCACAAGAAATGGTCAAGTATTTGAGTAAGTTTTGGATGAATTATACTTGTGATTGATATGAGTTATAGTTTTGTAATTTGGCATGAATGAAATTGGTATTGAATGTATAGATTGATTGGACAATTTGGTATGTTTTTGGTTGCTATATATGCATAATATGATTTGGTAAATGCTACTTGTATGTATGACCTACTTGGGTGGAATTTTGGTCTTGCAAATGACCTATAATGTCACACGGCCATGGCACACGGGCATCTCTAGTGACCGTGGGGTAAAGTCAATAGCTAGCTTAAGAGTACACGACCATGGCACACGGGCGTGCCCAGAGTCCGTGTGAAAAAAAGTATATGGCCTAGTAGGACACGGCCTTAACACACAAGGGTGTTTGATAGCCGTGTTTTTTGGCAGGATCGACCACATTTAGGGTACACAGGCGTGCTTGGTGGCCATGGTGTGTAGTCAGGTTCGACCATGAGGAGGATACATGGGTGTGTCTAGCAGCCGTGGAGGGCACACGGTTGGATTCCACGAGTGTGTATCCCCTGTATTTTAGAAAAATTTTAAGTTTTGAGAACTTTTGTATATGTTTCGTTTTAGTCCTGACTCGGTTTATAAGCATGCTTAGGGTCTCAATGACTCACTGAAGGGACATTGTGTGTATGATTGGTGAATGGTTGTATGAAATTCTGTAAATATTTTTGATCTATTCGGTAACGCTCCTAACCTTAATCCGACGATGGACACGGGATAGGGGTGTTACATTTAGTTGGTATCAGAGCTACGGTTTAGTCGATTCTTGAACAAACGTAGCGTGTCAGAGTCTAGCTATAAAATGTAGTGTGATGAATCTTGATGCATAAAATGTGATTTCTGTATAGCAATGGATCCCAAAAAAGTCATAGCTGATGACGTAGAAAGTAATGTGCCTGCTCCCACGCAAGGGACAGTGCCCTCTGATTCGAGACCGGCTACGAGCGGTCAAGAGGGAGAAGCTAAACAAGCTTTCTTCCAGATGATAAGTGAGTGGTTCACTAAGTTTGTAATGAACAACCCAACTATTTCGCAAACTCCGCCACCGATTAATCCCCCTCAAACATCTGATATTCCCCGACTGCAAAATTTGAATCCGCAGAATAAGCCTCCGATTGACATGATTCATAAGTATGGGGTCAAAGAATTCCGGGCTACTAATGATGATGTTGCTGAAAAATTTGAGTTCTAGATTGAAAATACTATCCTAGTATTTGACAAAATGTCTTTGACTCCGGAAGAGTGCATAAAATGTGTAGTATCATTACTTCGAGATGCAACTTATCAATGGTGGAAAACTCTGATTTCCATTGTTCTGAAAAAGCAAGTTACATGGGACTTCCTTCAAATTGAGTTTCGGAAGAAATATATCAGTGAGAGATTCATTGATCAGAAACGAAAGGAATTTCTAGAACTTAAACAGGGCCGAATGACTGTTTCCAAGTATGAACGAGAATTTGTGCGATTAAGTCAGTACGCTTGAGAGTGTATATCATCTGAAGCTATAATGTGCAAAAGATTTGAAGACGGTCTTAATAAAGATATTCGTTTGTTAGTTGGGATCTTAGAAATAAAAGAGTTTGTTGTACTTGTTGACCGAGCATGGAAAGCTGAAGCACTCGAGAAAGATAAAAGAAAAACTGAGACTAAAGCCCGAGATACGAGAAAGAGATTTACAAACAAATCATTTCAGTCTGCTCTAAAGAGATTCAGAGATGATCAAAGTCGTTCAATAGATAATATGGCACATTCGTACAGGAATCGAGCTAGATTGCAGATGAGCTTTAAAACTCCAGCAACTTCAATGGCCAGTGTTGGTAATGTCCGGACTGAGAGACTCGAATATAAACATTGTGGAAAAAGGCATCTGGGAAGCTATAGATTAAACGATAGAGCTTGCTTCAGATGTGGATCGCTTGATCATTTCATTCGTGATTGTCCTGAGTCTATCGAGCTAGAGATTGTTCAGAATACGAGACTTGATAATGCACCTATGAGAGGTAGACCTCCAAAGAATGTAAAAAATGTTGGTGGTAGTCAGAGGACTACGGGAGATACTGTTGCAAGATCTGAAGCTAGAGCGCCTGCCAGAGCCTATGCTATCTGAGCTCGTAAGGAAGCTTCATCACCTGATGCTATAACGGCTACTTTTACTCTTTATGATACTTCTATGATTGCATTGATAAACCCTGGTTCTACGTATTCGTATATATGCATGAATTTAGTATACAGTAAGACTTTGCCTGTAGAGTCTACTGAGTTTGCTATAAAAGTATCAAACTCCTTAGGTAAAAGTGTTTTGGTTGATAAAGTCTGCAAGAACTGTCCGTTAATGTTTAGAGATATCTGTTTCTCTGCTGATCTGATGCTTCTGCCATTTGATAAGTTTGATATTATTTTGGGTATGGACTGGTTGTCTTTGCATGATGCTATTGTGAACTGCAAAAGGAAGACTATCGATTTGAGATGTCCAAATAATGAAATTGTGCGGGTTGAGTCTAATGATTTGAATGGATTGCCTGTTGTGATATCGGTATTGAAAGCTCAGAGTTATATGAAAAAGGGATATGAGGCATATTTTGCTTATGTAATTGATTCAAAATGTCTGAAAGGAAAATTGAGTTAGTACCTATTGTCTGCGAGTTTTCTGATATGTTCCCTGAAGAGTTACCGGGCTTGGCTTCAATTTGTGAAGTTGAGTTTGGTATTGAATTGATGTCTGGCACGACACCTATTTTGATAGCTCCGTATAGAATGGCACCAACAGAGTTGAAAGAGTTAAAGTCACAATTGCAAGAATTGACTGATAGAGGGTTTGCTAGACCGAGTTTTTCGCCTTGGGGAGCTCCTGTTCTATTAGTGAAGAAGAAAGATGGTACGATGAGAATGTGCATCGATTATCGTCAGTTGAATAAGGTGATCATAAAGAATAAATATCCGTTGCCCAAAATAGATGACTTATTTGATCAGTTAAAAGGGGCTACAGTATTTTCTAAGATTGATCTGAGATCGGGACATTACCAGTTAAGAGTAAAAGATTCAGACGTACCGAAAAATGCTTTTAGAACGAGGTATGAGCACTATGAGTTTTTAGTTATGCCGTTTGGACTAACCAATGCTCATGCTATTTTTATGGATATGATGAACATAATTTTCAGACTGTACCTAAATCAATTTGTTGTTGTATTCATTGATGACATTTTGATTTATTCATGGGATGAGACATAGCATGCTGAACATTTGAAAATCGTGTTGCAAACTTTGAGAGAAAAGCAATTGTATGCGAAATTTAGCAAATGTGAATCTGGTTGCACGAGGTTAGTTTTCTAGGACATATCGTGTTATCTTCTGGGATTCGTGTTGATCCGAGCAAGATTTCTACTATTCTGGATTGGAAACCTCTGAAGAACATGACTGAAGTCCGTAGTTTTTTGGGTTTAGCTGGTTATTATCGCCGATTTGTGAAGGGATTTTCAATAATAGCTACTCCGTTGACTAGATTACTTCAGAAAGATGTTAGATTTGAATAGTCTGATAAATGTTGGAAAAGTTTTGATCAGTTGAAAGCTCTGTTAACAGAAGCTCTAGTGTTAATACAACCAGAATCAGGCAAAGAATTTGTGATTTACAGTGATGCTTCGTTAAATGGTTTGGGATGTGTTTTGATGCAGGAAGGCAAAGTTGTAGTTTATGCCTTAAGATAATTGAAGCCTCATGAAAAGAACTATCAGACGCACGACCTTGAGTTAGCTGTGATTGTGGTTGCACTAAAGATCTGGTGTCATTACCTGTACGGTGAAAAATGTCATGTGTTTTCTGATCATAAAAGTCTAAAATACTTGATGACTTAGAAAGATTTGAATCTGCATCAAAGACGATGGCTTGAGTTGTTGAAAGATTACGAGCTTGTGATAGATTATCATCCGGGTAAAGCAAATGTTGTCATTGATGCTTTGAGTAGAAAATCATCATATGCTTTGCGAGCTTTGAATGCTAAGTGAAATTTATCTGATGATAGTTTTGTGATAGCTGAATTAAAAGCGAAAACGTTGTTTGTACAACAAATATGTGATGCTCAGAAGGTTGATAATGAATTGTTATCGAAACGAGCTCAGTGTGAATTGAATTCAACATCTGAATTTTGAATTATTGATGATTGCTTGAGATTTCAAGATCGTATCTATGTTTCGAGAAATTCGTAGTTGATTCAGCTGATTCTGAGTGAAGCACACAATAGTAGTCTATCTGTTCATCAGGGAAGTACTAAAATGTATTATGATTTGAAACGACACTTGAAACACCCCACACCCGGCCCACGAGCCTGAACCGGATCTGGTATGTTCCTAAAGTAAACCGGTTTAAAAAATTTTCGTTATTTAGAGAAAATTTGTAAAATTTTAGAAAACTATTATTCTGAGTTGGGCTTAGATTGGAAACCCATTTAATTAATCTTGTAAATCCAATTTAAGTAAAGTGACAAAAAAAATTTTAGGGTTCATTTTAAAGAAATAAATTTTGTACTTACTTACATCCAAAGTAGTTCTTAGCACAATATTTAAAAGTAAAGCAAAAATAAAGAAATCCACTTGGGCCTTATGGCCTTATTACATCAAGTAAACCCAAAAGAAAAATAAAATTAAATGTGCCGAAAAGAGATAAAGTCCAAATCAAATCAAATCTTCAAATGAAACATGGCCACCTCAAGGTCCACCGTCCCCATCCAGAATCGCTTCATCACCGAAAATAGTTCCCACAATGGGTGAGTCAATGACTCAATGTGCACATAGTACTAACATTCAACAAATCAGGCATACATGTTCATATCAAATTCATATTCATATAAAAATAAATGATGATGCAACCCAAACCCAAGCCTATTTGTCCATCCGCTACACACCACCGTGCACCGCCATCACACAATGGGACTACTAAGTCAACCCTCCATCCGCTACACACCATCGAAGGCGTTCATTGCAATCGACGTACTCATCGCCCATATCACTTGTGTCATTAGACACCATATTCAAGTAATGTAACCGGTTACCAAATTCAGATAATGTAACCGGGTTACCATATTCAAATTTTGTGACCGTAGTCACCATATTCCGCTGGTGAGACCAAGTCAAGACCTTCTTCCCTTTCACATAGATCCCGAATGCCCCATAAATTATATAACATACATATTTCTCATTCATGTTCCCATTCACATGTTCATAATATATCATATTCAGTAATCCTATCGAAGTAGGAAACGTGCACAGTACTTCTTACCACATTTGTGGTACTTAACCACATTCACATTCTTATGCATATTCATATAGTTAATAATTGCCATATAATTTATTGAAGATTAGTATGGGTACACATCCGATTCGCTTATTGGATTCCTTGAGATCCAAAGAACGATCTACCGATCTAGATTTTAACTCCTATATTCGCCAATCATTAAAGCATATTAACAAACCTATTTGGCTTAAAGAAAACCAAATCCTAGTAGGATTTGTATTACTTACCTTGTTTGTCAATTTGGATGTCGTAAATCAAGTCCCAAAATTGCTAGTATTCCTTTTCCTCGAAATCGGCTAACACTAGCCATGTAACCATGTCGGTTTCGGCTTTTGAAATAATGGAAATAATCCTAAATATCAAGAAAAACAAGCCTTGGCGAATATCACCTACCTTACAAATTCCAAATCAAAAGGATTCCTTGCCTTATAACCTTGTTGACATCCCTAGCATCATATGTTAAATTTAATTTAACATATAAATCATAACCTTTAACCAAATATATTTATCTTACCTTAGATCCTCGAATTTCCCGAAAGATTCCTCCTTGTATTCAACTGTTGTGAAAAGAACCTGAGAGATCCTTATAGATTCAGCCATAAGACAAAAATAGGGATTAGACCCTTCTCTTTCGGCAAATAGAAAAAGAAAGAACTTGATTAATGCTTAGCCTTACCTTTAATGCTTTGACCGATTGCTTCCTTGCCTAGAGTCACAGAGTTTCAACTATGGAGTTTTAATCAGGGATCAAAGAGTGTTTTGGCTCGACAATAGCAAAGGAGAGGAGAAGAAAATAGAAGAAGAAGAGATGGATTTAAGCTTAAAGAAAAATTCGGAGAGGGGAGAGAGCTAAGGAATTTTCGGCAACTTGGAAAAGATGAGAGAAAAGACTTTGGTTCTCCTTCTTTAGCCGAATTTGCTAGGCCAAGAGTCTTTGACTTGGCCACTACTCTCCTTAAGATAATATTATCTCCTTTATCTAAAAATAAAAGCATTTAATCCATCAATTATCTCCTCAAATAATCCAAATTTAAAATCCCTTATTTATCACTTATTAATCACATATTTATGGAATTAAAACACCTCCTTTCTAGAAGGCTTGTGCCGTCCACCCTTAGCCTTAGAAGCAAAAATAGAACTCCTTTTATTTGCTTCCCAAGTGACTCGAACTCGTGCCCAACACCACCGCATGTGGCGCCATTTCCATAGGCCCTAAGTGACATCTTCAAGCCACTTTTCCAAGCTTTGTTTGTGTGTCAAACTTTACCAACTTTTTCTTTTAAGGCCATCTTGCCCTTATTTCCCATTTTAAACTTTAAAATTTGACATTTCTGCATCATTTCTAAGTTTCCTAAAATTTTCGATCGGCTCAGAACTTGCCATTTTTCTTACATTTTCAAGTTTCCAAAATGTTCAGGTTTCCATTTTTGGATCATTTCCAAAAATGTTCAGGTTTCCAAAATGTTCAAGTTTCCAAAAATATCAAAAATTTATTCTTAGTGCTTAAACTTGTCATTTCATACAATTAAACCGAAAATGCATAGGCCCTTTTCGGGATGTTACGCTTCTACCCCCTTAAATAAAATTTCGTCCCGAAATTTCCTAACTAAAATAATTGAGGGTATTCTTTGTCATGGTCTCCTCGACTCGCATGAAGCTTCTTCCGCTCCATGATTACGCCATAACACTTTGACTAGAGGTGCGGACTTCCTTCGTAATACTTTCACATCACGTTCCAAGATTCGAATCGGCTCTTCCTCGTAGGATAAGTCCGCCTTAGTTCTACCTCTTCAACAGTACCACATGAGATGGGTCCGATCAGTGCGACGTAGCATGGATACATGGAATACGCCATGCATCCGCGCAACTCGGTGGCAACTCCAATTGGTATGCCACCGGCCCAACTCGCTTCAGTACTCGATAAGGCCCTATAAACCTTGGGCTTAACTTCCCTTTTCGACCGAACCTCATTACCTTCTTCCAAGGCGAGATTTTCAGGAATACTTGATCTCCCACTTCAAACTCTATTTCCTTCCGCTTAAGGTCTGCGTACGACTTCTGCCTATCAGAGGCTTCCTTCAACCGTGCCCGAATCAACTCAACCTTTTCCTCAGTTTCTGCCACTAATTCCAATCCCAAAACTCGACGTTCTCCTAACTCAGTCCAACAAGTAGGTGTTCTACACTTTCGGCCATACAACGCTTCATATGGTGCCATCCGAATGCTAGCCTGATAGCTGTTGTTATAGGCAAACTCAGCTAAAGGCAAGTAATCTTCCCAACTTCCTCGAAAATCCATTACACAGCCTCTCAACATATCCCCCAACCCTTGTATAACTCGTTCAGACTGCCCGTCGGATTGTGGATGAAACGCCGTGGTGAAGTCCAACCTAGTGCCTAAGGCTTGATGAAGTGCCTTCCAAAATCGAGACGTAAACCTTGGGTCTCTATCAGAGATGATCGACATTGGTACTCTATGTAACCTCACAATCTACGCCACATATAACTTAGCCAACTTCAAGAGAATAATCCATTCTTCTTGGGATAAAGCATGCGGACTTGGTCAAACGGTCCACTATCACCCATACCGAGTCCTTCTTAGTAGGCATAAGGGAAGCCCACTAACGAAGTCCATGGTAATTCTTTCCCACTTCCATTGGGGAACTTGATTGGTTGAAGCAATCTGATGGGACTTGGTGTTCAAATTTAACTTGTCGACACGCCAAACATTTTCCCACAAATTCGGTCACCTCTCGTTTCAGATCAGACCACCAAAATTGTTCCCTTAGATTTCTATACAACTTGATGCCTCTGGGATGCATAGCATAAGGGCTACCATGCGCTTCCCGAAGAATCCTTTGTCTCAACTCCTTATCCCTCGGCATATAGACCTTTCCCTTGTAGCACAATACTTCTTCATCAGTGACGTCATAGTCCTTTAATCCTCCTTGCTGTACTTGTTGTAACTTAGTACTTAAGTCCTTATCAGCCAACTGTCCCTCTTTCACCTCCTTCAGCCAGGTGGGCTTGACTTGTAACTTTGCCAACAGGCTTCCATCATCATACAGACTTAAATGAGCGAACAAAGCCCTTAGATCTGACACAACCTTCCTACTCAGGGCATCGGCTACCACATTAGCCTTGCCCGGATGATATTCTATTGAACAGTCGTAGTCCTTCAACAATTCCACCCACCTTCGTTGCCTTAAGTTCAACTCCTTCGAGTCAACAAGTACTTAAGACTTTTGTGGTCTGTGTAGATAATGACCTTTCTCCATAAAGGTAGTGCCTCCAAACCTTAAGGGCCAAAACCACTTCTTGCCAGGTTCCAAGTCATGAGTTGGGTAGTTAACCTCATGAGGCCTTAGTCAGCCGTGGACGCATAGCGACTACTTTGCCATCTTGCATTAGCACATAGCCTAACCCCTGTGTGCTGAGCGTCACGATTACACCACAAAATCTTTTCCGCCTCCATTTTGAATTAACACTGGAGCTTAAAATCAAGACCTTCTTAAGCTTTTCAAAGCTCTCCTGCCGCTTATTAGTCCATTCAAAGGGTAATTCCTTCCTTAGCAACTTTGTTAAAGGCGCGGCTATTGACGAGAATCCTTCCACAAACCTTCTCTAATAGCCTCGCCAAGCCTAGGAAACTTGATTTCATTACGGGCCTAGGTGGTTTCAATCCAACACCGCTTGATCTTCCTAGGATCTACTCTTATTCCTTTTGCGGATACCACATGTCCTAAGAATGCCACCTCCTTAAGCCAAAACTCATGATTCTTTGAATTTGGCATAGAGCTTCTTCTCCTTAACACTTCCAACACAACTCGAGATGCTCATCATGCTCCTCCTCCGACTTCGAGTACACCAAAATATCGTCGATGAACACAACGATGAACCTATCCAAGTAGGGTTGGAAACCCGATTCATCATATCCATGAACACTACCGAGCGTTACACAACCCAAACGGCATCACCACAAACTCAAAATGGCCGTATCTTGTCCTAAAAGCGGTCTTATGGATATCGACCTCCTTCACCTTCAATGATGATATCCCGACCTTAAGTCGATCTTTGAAAACATCATGCGGCTCCTTCACCGATCGAACAAGTCATCGATCCTTGGCAAAGGATACTTGTTCTTAATGGTCAGCTTATTCAACTGACGATAATCTATGCTCATACGCATAGTTTCGTCCTTCTTCTTCACAAATAGGATCGGTACTCCCCACGAAGACACACTGGGTCGGATGAACCCACGATCCAATAGTTCTTGGATTTGAGCCTTGAGCTCCACTAACTCCTTTGGCGCCATTCGGTATGGAGCGATTGACACAGGAGCTGTTCCAGGTAGCAAATCAATTCCAAATTCTACCTCCCCATGCGAGGGTATTCCGGTAATTCCTCTGGAAACACATCCACGAAGTCCCTTATCATCCTAACTCCATTAATACCTTCTTCCTTTCCACCTATTGCACTTACGAAGGCTAGGAATGCCTTGCAACCTTTCTTAACCATCTTCTCAGCCTTCAGTGCCGAAACTACGTTAGACAAGTAGTTCCTCCTTTCTCCGATCATTACTACCACTTCATCCTCCGGGGTTCTTAGTTCCATACGTTTATCCGTACAATCCAATACGGCTCGGTGTTCTACTAGCCAATCCATTTTGAGTATAAGTTCAAACTCTCCGAAGGGTAACTCCATTAAGTCTGCCCGAAAGTTCACTCCCTGAATCTCTAGGGGTACATTCCGAAAGATCTTATCTACCACTACAGTTTGGCCTAATGGGCTTACTATCGTCATCTGCCTATCAGAGAGTTCAGAGTCTAGGCCTAATGTTTCCACTACACTACATGCAACATAGGAATGGGTCGAGCCCACATCAATAAGAGCAAAATAGGGCTTTTCATGAATAAAGAACGTACCAGTTATAACATCCGGCGCATCTCCAGCTTCCCTTCGACGAATCGCATAAACCAAACCCGGTTGTCTTGCTTCTGCATTAACATTAGTAGCACCTCGGCCATGCTCCACGGCCTCTGCCAAAGACCATTACCTCTCATTAGCCGAACCACGACCCCGTTGAGGCTGCTGCCCACCTCTACCAATCTGGCTAGCCCTCTGTACTGTCGGTCAGCTCTCATCTGGTTGCTTGGGACAATCCTTAAGCATATGGTCCTTGGACCCACACTTGAAACATCCTCCCATTTTTCTCCAAAGACTCCCCCAAGTGCCTCTTTCCACAATGCTCACAAGGGCGTCTTGCCACTTCGTACCGACTTGTTGATTTCGTGGCCCGTCAACCCTAGGCCTCTTATGAACCCTTCTAGATGGTCCAAAACCTCTCTTAGGCTTATTCTTATCCACAGCCTGCTTGGTAGAATATTTGATTCCCTCGGCCACTTTGGCCTTTTCCACCAAAGCCGAGAATTCCCGCTCCTGATGTGGTGCCATCAATAGTCTCAGGTCGTCTCTCAGTCTGTCCTCAAAACATACACAGCGTTCATGTTCAGTCGCCACTACACCTCGAGCATAATGACTCAACCTCAGAAATTCTGCCTCATATTCCGCTACGGACTTGTTCCCTTGAACCAACCCCAGAAAAGCTTTCCTTTGCTCGTCTGTACACCTGGTTCCCACATATTTCTTCTGGAATGCCTCCTTAACATATTCCCAGGTCAGATCCTCCGCTATAGCACCATCTCGCACAGTTAACCACCACTGATACGCTTCATCGCGTAACAATGCCACCATCCCTTTAACTTTTCCTCTAGAGTCAGATCGAGCGCATCTATGATGCGCTCTGTTCTTTCCAACCAAGACTCACCAGACTGGGTGCCACTCGAATACTCCTCGAAACATTTTAGCTCCATTAGCTCGGAGCCGTTCGAGCACGCAGACTTACGATTTCTGAATTTCCTCCGCACCGCCACCAATTCTAAAACTTCGCAAGACAAACTGCGACACAAGATCTTCCCGTTGGTATTTCCTTGTCGGACCCTTACCCGATCTAACGGGTTCCGGCTACGATCATCCTTCCTCTACCTCGTACCGCATTTACCACGTCCTCTAGAGCTCATTTTCTAGCGTCGAGATCCGATTAAGAAATTTTATGGATTAGTCATTGTTCCACTTATTTATCCATGAAGGAGTTTTATGAAAAGAAATTTAAGAGTGGTTCTTTCGTATTCATACAAACACTCAGTCTTTTCCATTCATTCATTCATCCATCAAACAAGTATGAACTTTCGTTCATTCAGAGAACCATTGTAGTTTTCGTTGTTGTTGTTTTCCACTACCTAGGGGTATTTTCGTAATTTTGTCATACAGGGGCATTTTCGTAATTTTTTAGAAGAAACACGTTCCTTGGTGTTTTTGTCAAAAAGTATTTTGAAAATTTTGAAGTCTCGGGGTAATTTGGAAAAATTTTGAAATTCGGGGGTATTTCGGTAATTTTTGACCTCAGGGGTATGTTGGTAATTTTTCACAAATCAGGGTAAATTTGTAAAATTTTATAAGTCAAGGATATTTCGAAAGTTGTAAAACTTTGAGGGTTCTTTTTGGAAATTGTACCTTCCAAAATGGGGATGTTGCAAAATTTTGGAAATCGGGGTCATTTTGGTAATTTTGTAAGTTAGGGGCAATTTTGTAATTTTCTAAAATCAAGGTATTTTGATATTTTACAAATTAGGGTTTTGAATGTTTATAAAATAATGACATTTTGGTAAAATTTGTTGAGTAGTTGAACATTTTATAACCGGGGGCATTTTGGTAATTTTACCACTAGGGGCATTTTTGTAATTTTCACAAATCGAAATTTTTCAAAATTTTTTTGTAAAGATGGTTTCCTCAACTTCAAAGAAAGTTTTGAGAATTTTAAAAGCTGGGGTTTGTTGTTTTGTTCTCTTTTTTTAAAACATGGCGAGTTCCTTTCGGGTTTTAGTCTTTATGTTTAGCCTATGATCGAGCCCTCTTGGTCGTGGTGAACCAAAGCTATGCACCGAGCGGATTCGAGTGGAGAGGAGGTGAGTCACGCGATCGCTTAAATACCAAGCTCCTCTGAAACCATTCCTAGACATGCGCATGAGAGGTTGCCACACCACCGAGCCCTTTGAGTTAGGGTGAACCAGCTACGAACTGTAGGATTCTGCGAAGAGGAGGTGAGTCACTAGGACCTTAAATACCAAGCTCTTCCGGATCCAATCCTAGACATGCGCATGGGGTTACCACACCACTAGCTCAAGGACTTAGCCATAGGTTTGTTCAAGGCATTAAGTCTTATGTGGTTTTGTGTTTGAGTAGTCTAATCCTAGGGTTCAAGTTCCTATCATTCTATTCTACGTTCCATGCCTTTTCTACCCTTAAATGCTCACGAATCACACATATAGTTAGGGTACTTACAGGTGGATCATGGGTTTGAGACCTAGGTGCCGAGCCGAAAACCCTTATTTTTCAAAGATAATCATTTGGCTCGCTTTGAAAACATTTTGGGCCTTAGCCCACGTGCCGAGAGTTTAAAAGCGGGCTCGATACAAATCGAACACCCTTTGGCCCCGAGCTTTGAGCCCGAACTGATTTGGTATGTTCCTAAAGTAAACCGATTTCAAAAATTTTTGTTACTTAGAGAAAATTTGTAAAATTTTAGAAAACTATTATTACGAGTTGGGCTTAGATTGGAAACCCATTTAATTAATCTTGTAAATCCAATTTAAGTAAAGTGACAAAAAAATTTTAGGGTTCATTTTAAAGAAATAAATTTTGTACTTACTTACATCCAAAATAGTTCTTAGCACAATATTTAAAAGTAAAGCAAAAATAAAGAAATCCACTTAGGCCTTATGGCCTTATTACATCAAGTAAACCCAAAAGAAAAATAAAATTAAATGTCTTTGAAAAGAAATAAAGTCCAAATCAAATCAAATCAAATCTTCAATTGAAACATGGCCACCTCAAGGTCTCACCGTCCCGTTCAAACCTTTGTTCATCACCGAAAATAGTTCCCACGGGGGTGAGTCAACAGACTCAATGTGCACACAAGACTAACATTCAACAAATCGGGCATACATGTTCATATCAAATTCATATTCATATAAAATAAATGATGATGCAACCCAAACCCAAGCCTATTTGTCCATCCGCTACACACCACCCATACCGCCACACACCGTGGGACTACTAAGTCAACCCTCCATCCGCTACACACCATCGAAGGCGTCATTGCGATCGGCGTGCTCATCGCCCATATCATTTATGTCGGTAGACACCATATTCAAGTAATGTAACCGGTTACCATATTCAAATTTTGTGACCGTAGTCACCATATTCCGATTAGTGAGACCAAGTCAACACCTTCTTCCCTTTCACATAGATCCCGAATGCCCCATAAATTATATAACATATATATTTCTCATTCATGTTCCTATTCACATGTTCATAATATATCATATTCGTAATCCTATCGAAGTAGGAAACGTGCACGAGTACTTCTTACCACATTTGTGGTACTTAACCATATTCACATTCTTACGCATATTCATATAGTTAATAATTGCCATATAATTTATTGAAGATTAGTATGGGTACACACCGATTCGCTTATTGGATTCCTTGAGATCCCAAGAACGATCTACCGATCTAGATTTTTAACTCCTATATTCGACCAATCATTAAAGCATATTAACAAACCTATTTGGCTTAAAGAAAAACAAATCCTAGTAGGATTTGTATTACTTACCTTGTTTGTTAGAATTTGGATGTCTCAAATCAAGTCCCAAAATTGCTAGTATTCCTTTTCATTGAAATCGCTTAACACTAGCCATGTAACCATGTCGATTTTCGCTTTTGAAATAATGGGAAATAATCCTAAATATAAAAAAAACAAGCCTTGGCCGAATATCACCTACCTTACAAATTCCAAATCTGAAAAGGATTCCTTGCCTTATAGCACTGTCGACATCCCTAGCATCATATGTTAAATTTAATTTAACATATAAATCATAACCTTTAACCAAATATATTTATCTTACCTTAGATCCTTGAATTTCCCGAAAGATTCCTCCTTGTATTCAACTGTTGTAAAAAGAACCTGAGAGATCCTTATAGATTCGGCCATAAGACAAAAATAGGGATTAGACCCTTCTCTTTCGGCAAATAGAAAAAGAAAAAACTTGATTAATGCTTAGCCTTACCTTTAATGCTTTGACCGATTGCTTCCTTGCCTAGAGTCATAGAGTTTCGGCTATGGAGTTTTAATCAGGGATCAAAGAGTGTTTTGGCTCGACAATAGCAAAGGAGAGGAGAAGAAAATAGAAGAAGAAGAGATGGATTTTGCTTAAAGAAAAATTCGACAGAGAGGGGGAGAGAGCTAGGGAATTTTCGGCAACTTGGAAAAGATGAGAGAAAAGACTTTGGTTCTCCTTCTTTAGCCGAACTTGACTTGGCCACCACTCTCCCTTAAGATAATATTATCTCCTTTATCTAAAAATAAAAGCATTTAATCCATCAATTATCTCCTCAAATAATCCAAATTTAAAATCCCTTATTTATCACTTATTAATCACATATTTATGGAATTAAAACACCTCCTTTCTAAAAGGCTTGTGCCGTCCACCCCTTAGCCTTAGAAGCAAAAATAAAACTCCCTTTTATTTCCTTCCCAAGTGACTCGAACTCAGGCCCAACACCCTGCATGTGGCGCCATTTCCATAGGCCCTAAGTGACATCTTCGAGCCACTTTTCCAAGCCTGTTTGTGTGTCAAACTTTACCAACTTTTTCTTTTAAGGCCATCTTGCCCTTATTTCCTATTTTAAACTTTAAAATTTGACATTTCGCATCATTTCTAAGTTTCCTAAAATTTTCGATCGGCTCAGAACTTGCCATTTTTCTTACATTTTCAAGTTTCCAAAATGTTTAGGTTTCCATTTTGGATCATTTCCAAAATGTTCAGTTTCAAAATGTTCAAGTTTCCAAAAATATCAAAATTTATTCTTAGTGCTTAAACTTGTCATTTCATACAATTAAACCGAAAATGCATAGGCCCTTTTCAGGGATGTTACGCTTCTACCCCTTAAACAAAATTTCGTCCCGAAATTTCCTAACTAAAATAATTGAGGGTATTCTTGTCGATGGTCTCTTCTGACTCGCACGAAGCTTCTTCCGTTCCATGATTACGCCATAACACTTTGATTAGAGGTACGGACTTCCTTCGTAATACTTTCACATCACGTTCCAAGATTCGAATCGGCTCTTCCTTGTAGGATAAGTCTGGCCTTAGTTCTACCTCTTCAACAGGTACCACATGAGATGGGTCCGATCTGTAGCGACGTAGCATGGATACATGGAATACGTCGTGCATCGTTGCAACTCGGTGGCAACTCCAATTGGTATGCCATCGCCTAACTCGCTTCAAGACTGATAAGGCCCTATAAACCTTGGGCTTAACTTCCCTTTTCGACCGAACCTCATTTTCTTCTTCCAAGGCGAGATTTTCAGGAATACTTGATCTCCCACTTCAAACTCTATTTCCTTCCAACTAAGGTCTGCGTACGACTTCTGCCTATCAGAGGCTTCCTTCAACCGTGCCCGAATCAACTCAACCTTTTCCTCAGTTTCTACCACTAATTCCGGTCCCAAAACTCGACGTTCTCCTAACTCAGTCCAACAAGTAGGTGTTCTACACTTCCGGCCATACAACGCTTCATATGGTGCCATCCGAACGCTAGCCTGATAGCTGTTGTTATAGGTAAACTCAGCTAAAGGCAAGTAATCTTCCCAACTTCCTCGAAAATCCATTACACGCCTCTCAACATATCCTCCAACACTTGTATAACTCGCTCGATCGCCTCATCGGATTGTGGATGAAACACCGTGGTGAAGTCCAACCTAGTGCCTAAGGCTTGATGAAGTGCCTTCCAAAATCGAGACGTAAACCTTGGGTCTCTATCAGAGATGATCGACATTGGTACTCCATGCAACCTCACAATCTCTGCCACATATAACTTAGCCAACTTCTGAAGAGAATAATCTATTCTTACTGGGATAAACTATGCGGACTTGGTCAAACGGTCCACTATCACCCATACCGAGTCCTTCTTAGTAGGCGTAAGGGGAAGCCCACTAACGAAGTCCATGGTAATTCTTTCCCACTTCCATTGGGGAACTTCGATTGGTTGAAGCAATCCTGATGGGACTTGGTGTTCACCTTAACTTGTCGACACGCCAAACATTTCCCCACAAATTCAGTCCACCTCTCGTTTGGATCGCACCACCAAAATTGTTCCCTTAGATCTCTATACAACTTGATGCCTCCGGGATGCATAGTATAAGGGCTACCATGCGCTTCCAAAGAATCCTTTGTCTCAACTCCTTATCCCCGGGATACGGACCTTTCCTTGTAGCACAATACTTCTTCATCGGTGACGCCATAGTCCCTTAATCCTCCTTCTTTGTACTTGTTGTAACTTAGTACTTAAGTCCTTATCACCAACCGTCCTCTTTTACCTCCTTTAGCCAGTGGGCTTGACTTGTAACTCGCCAATAGGCTTCCATCATCATACGAGACTTAAATGAGCGAACAAAGCCCTTAGATCGACACAACCTTCCTACTGTGGCATCGGCTACCACATTCGCTTTGCGGATGATATTCTATCGAACGATCGTAGTCCTTCAACAATTCCACCCACCTTCGTTGCCTTAAGTTCAACTCCTTCGAGTCAACAAGTACTTAAGACTTTTGTGGCCTGTGTAGATAACTGACCTTTCTCCATAAAGGTAGTGCCTCCAAACCTTAAGGGCTAAAACCACTGCTGCCAGTTCCAATCATGAGTTGGGTAGTTAACCTCATGAGGCCTTAGCTGCCATGACGCATAAGCGACTACTTTGCCATCTTGCATTAGCACACAGCCTAACCCCGTGTCTGAAGCATTCAAGACACCACAAAATCTTTTCCCCTCCTCCTACTGAATTAACATTGAGCTTCCACAAGACCT
Source organism: Gossypium rotundifolium (assembly GCA_025506655.1). Lineage (NCBI taxonomy): Eukaryota > Viridiplantae > Streptophyta > Magnoliopsida > Malvales > Malvaceae > Gossypium > Gossypium rotundifolium. The sequence continues at coordinate 139,478,613 of CP106731.1, forward strand.
TCTTAAGCTTTTCAAAGCTCTCCGACTGCTTATTAGTCCATTCAAAGGGTACCTCCTTCCTTAGCAACTTTGTTAAAGGCACGGCTATTGACGAGAATCCTTCCACAAACCTTCTGTAATAGCCTGCCAAGCCTAGGAAACTTTAGATTTCAGCCACGGACCTAGGTGGTTTCCAATCCAACACTGCTTTGATCTTCCTAGGATCTACTCTTATTCCTTCTGCGGATACCACATGTCCTAAGAATGCCACCTCCTTAAGCCAAAACTCACACTTGCTGAATTTGGCATTGAGCTTCTTCTCCCTTAACACTTCCAACACAACTCAGAGATGCTCATCATGCTCCTCCTCCGACTTTAAGTACACCAAAATATCGCCGATGAACACAACGACGAACCTATCAAGTAGGGTTGGAAAACCCGATTCATCATATCCATGAATGCGGTTTGAGCGTTCACAACCCAAACAGCATCACCACAAACTCAAAATGGCGATCTTGTCCTAAAAGCGGTCTTATGGATATCACCTCCTTCACCTTCAATCGATGATATCCAGACCTTAAGTCGATCTTTGAAAACACTGCGGCTCCTTCATTGATCGAACAAGTCATCGATCCTTGGCAAAGGATACTTGTTCTTAATGGTCACTTATTCAACTGATTTATAATCTATACACATACGCATAGTTCTGTCCTTCTTCTTCACAAATAGGACCGGTGCTCCCCACGGAGACACACTGGGTCGGATGAACCCACGATCCAACAGTTCTTGGATTTGAGCCTTGAGCTCCACTATCTCCTTTGGCGCCATTCGGTATGGGGCGATTGACACAGGAGCTGTTTCAGGTAGCAAATCAATTCCAAATTCCACCTCCCTGTCTGGGGGTATTCCCGATAATTCCTCTGGAAACACATCCACGAAGTCCCTTACCGTCCTAACTCCATTAATACCTTCTTCCTTTCCACCTATCGCACTTACGAAGGCTAGGAATGCCTTGCAACCTTTCTTAACCATCTTCTCGACCTTCAAAGGTCAAACTACGTTAGACAAGTAGTTCCTCCTTTCTCCGATCATTACTACCACTTCATCCTCCCGGTTCTTAGTTTCATACGCTTATCCGCACAATCCAATACGGCTCGGTGTTCTACTAGCCAATCCATTCCGAGTATAAGTTCAAACTCTCCGAAGGTAACTCCATTAAGTCTGCCCGAAAGTTCACTCCCTGAATCTCTAGGGGTACATTCCGAAAGATCTTGTCTACCACTACGCTTTGGCCTAATGGGCTTACTACCGCTCATCCGCCTATCGAGAGTTCGAGTCTAGGCCTAATGTTTCCACTACACTACATGCAACATAGGAATGGGTCAAGCCCACATTAATAAGAGCAAAATAGGGCTTTTCATGAATAAAGAACGTACCGGTTATAACATCCCAGATCTCCATCTTCCTTCTGAACCGCATAAACCAAACCCGGTTGTCTTGCTTCTGCATTAACATTAGTAGCACCTTGACCTTGTGCTCCACGACCTCCAAAGACACCATTACCTCTCATTAGCGAACCACAACCCCGCTGAGGCTGCTTTGCTCGCCTCTACCAACTGGCTAGCCCTCCATCTTGGCTCGGCTCTCATCCGTTGCTTGGGACAATCCTTAAGCATATGGTCCTTGGACCCACACTTGAAACATCCTCCGTTTTTCTCCAAGACTCCCCAAGTGCCTCTTTCCACAATGCTCACAAGAGCGATCTCGCCACCGTGCGTGCATTTGTTGATTTCGTGGCCCATCAACCCTAGGCCTCTTATGAACCCTTCCAGATGGTCCAAAACCTCTCTTAGGCTTATTCTTATCCATAGCTTGCTTGGTAGAATATTTGATTCCCTCGGCCACTTTGGCCTTTTCCACCAAAGCTGAGAATTCCCGCTCCTGATGTGGTGCTGTCAACAGTCTCAGGTCGTCTCTCAGTCCGTCCTCAAAATAGACACAGCGTTCATGTTCAGTCGCCACTACACCTCGAGCATAACGACTCAACCTCAGAAATTCTACCTCATATTCCACTACAGACTTGTTCCCTTGAACCAACCCCAGAAAGGCTTTCCTTTGCTCGTCTGTATACCTGGTTCCCACATATTTCTTCTGGAATGCCTCCTTAACATATTCCCAGGTCAGATCCTCCGCTATAGCACCATCTCGCACAGTTAACCACCACTGATACGCTTCATCGCGTAATAATGCCACCATCCCTTTCAATTTTTCCTCTAGAGTCAGATCGAGCTCATCTATGATGCGCTCCGTTGCTTCCAACCAAGATTATCTTTACTGGGTGCCACTCCAGATACTCCTCGAAACATTTTAGCTCCATTAGCTCGGAGCCGTTCAGGCACAGACTTACGATTTCTTGAATTTCCTCCTACACCTGCCACCAATTCTAAAACTCGCAAAGACAAACTGCGACATAGCATCTTCCCGTCTCGAGCCTCTGCTCTTTGCTCAACATTAACAGCTGGGGGTGGTGGTGGCGGTGGTATTTCATTGTCGGACCCTTGACCCGATCTAACGGGTTCCGACACAGTCATCCTTTCTCTACCTCGTTCACGATGACCATGTCCTCTAGAGCTCATTTTCTAGCGTCGAGATCTGATTAAGAAATTTTATGGATTAGTCATTGTTCCACTTATTTACCCGCGAAGGAGTTTTATGAAAAGAAATTTAAGAGTGGTTCTTTCGTATTCATACAAACACTCAGTCTTTTCCATTCATTCATTCATCCATCAAACAAGTATGAACTTTCGTTCATTCAGAGAACCGTTGTAGTTTTCGTTGTTGTTGTTTTCTACTACCCAGGGGTATTTCGTAATTTTGTCCTATAGGGGCATTTTCGTAATTTTTCAAAAGAAACACGTTCCTTGGTGTTTTTGTCAAAAGTATTTTGAAAATTTTGAAGTCTCGGGGTAATTTGGAAAAATTTTAAAATTCGGGGTATTTGGTAATTTTGACCTCGGGGTATCTTGGTAATTTTTCACAAATCGAGGTAAATTTGTAAAATTTTATAAGTCAAGGATATTTGAAAGTTGTAAAACTTTGAGGTTCTTTTGAAATTGTACCTTCCAAAATGGGATGTTGCAAAAATTTTGGAAATCGTGGTCATTTTGGTAATTTTGTAAGTTAGGGGCAATTTTGTAATTTTCTAAAATCAAGGTATTTTGATATTTTACAAATTAGGGTTTTTGAATGTTTATAAAATAATGACATTTTGGTAAAGTCGTTGAGTAGTTGAACATTTTATAACCGGGGCATTTTGGTAATTTTACCACTTAGGGGCATTTTTGTAATTTTCACAAATCGAAAATTTTTCAATTTTTTTTTTGTAAAGATGGTTTCCTCAACTTCAAAGAAAGTTTTAAGAATTTTAAACTGGGTTTGTTGTTTTGTTCTCTTTTTTTTTAAACATGGCTAGTTCCTTTCGGGTTTTAGTCTTTATGTTTAGCCTATGACCGAGCCCTCTTGGTCGTGGTGAACAAAGCTACGCACTGTGCAGATTCGAGTGGAGAGGAGGTGAGTCACGCGGACTGCTTAAATACCAAGCTCCCACCGAAACCATTCCTAGACATGCGTACAGAGGTTGCCACACCACTGAGCCCTCTGAGTTAGGGTGAACCGAAGCTACGCACCAGGTAGGATTCCTGCGAAGAGGAGGTGAGTCACTAGGACTGCTTAAATACCAAGCTCTTCCGGATCCAATCCTAGACATGCGTCTGGGGTTACCTCACCACTAGCTCAAAGACTTAGCCATAGGTTTGTTCGATGCATTAAGTCTTATGTGGTTTTGTGTTTGAGTAGTCTAATCCTGTGGTTCAAGTTCCTATCATTCTATTCTACGTTCCATGCCTTTTCTACCCTTAAACAGCTTCACGAATCACACATATAGTTAGGGTACTTACCCGGTGGATCATGGTTGGAGACCTAGGAGCCAGCCGAAAAACACCTTATTTTTCAAAGATAATCATTTGGCTCACTTTGAAAACATTTTGGGCCTTAGCCCACAGGCCGAGAGTTTAAAACTTGGCTCTGATACCAAATTGAAACACCCCACACCCGGCCCACGAGCCTAAACCGGATCTGGTATGTTCCTAAAGTAAACCGGTTTCAAAAATTTTTGTTACTTAGAGAAAATTTGTAAAATTTTAGAAAACTATTATTCTGAGTTGGGCTTAGATTGGAAACCCATTTAATTAATCTTGTAAATCCAATTTAAGTAAAGTGACAAAAAAAATTTTAGGGTTCATTTTTAAAGAAATAAATTTTGTACTTACTTACATCCAAAATAGTTCTTAGCACAATATTTAAAAGTAAAGCAAAAATAAAGAAATCCACTTGGGCCTTATGGCCTTATTACATCAAGTAAACCCAAAAGAAAAATAAAATTAAATGTACTGAAAAGAAATAAAGTCCAAATCAAATCAAATCAAATCTTCAAATGAAACATGGCCACCTCAAGGTCTCTGTCCGGTCCAAACCTTTCATCACCTAAAAATAGTTCCCACAATGGGTGAGTCAACAGACTCAATGTGCACACAAGACTAACATTCAACAAATCGAGCATACATGTTCATATCAAATTCATATTCATATAAAAATAAATGATGATGCAACCCAAACCCAAGCCTATTTGTCCATCCGCTACACACCACCCGTGCACATCGGTCCACACGTGGGGACTACTAAGTCAACCCTCCATCCGCTACACACCATCGGGCGTCATTGCGATCGACGTGCTCATCGCCCATATCATTTGTGTCATTAGACACCATATTCAAGTAATGTAACCGGTTACCAAATTCGGATAATGTAACCGGTTGCCATATTCAAATTTTGTGACCGTAGTCACCATATTCCGTTGGTGAGACCGAAGTCAACACCTTCTTCCCCTTTCACATAGATCCCGAATGCCCCATAAATTATATAACATACATATTTCTCATTCATGTTCCTATTCACATGTTCATAATATATCATATTCGTAATCCTATTAGAAGTAGGAAATGTACCTGAGTACTTCTTACCACATTTGTGGTACTTAACCACATTCACATTCTTACGCATATTCATATAGTTAATAATTGCCATATAATTTATTGAAGATTAGTATGGGTACACACCTGATTCGCTTATTGGATTCCTTGAGATCCCGAAGAATGATCTACCGATCTAGATTTTTAACTCCTATATTCGGCCAATCATTAAAGCATATTAACAAACCTATTTGGCTTAAAGAAAACCAAATGCTAGTAGGATTTGTTTTACTTACCTTGTTTGCCGAATTTGGATGTCTGTAAATCAAGTCCCAAAAATTGCTAGTATTCCTTTTCCTTGAAATCGGCTAACACTAGCCATGTAACCATGTCAGTTTTCAACTTTTGAAATAATGGGAAATAATCCTAAATATAAAAAAACAAGCCTTGGCGAATATCACCTACCTTACAAATTCCAAATCAAAAGGATTCCTTGCCTTATAACTTCGTCGACATCCCTAGCATCATATGTTAAATTTAATTTAACATATAAATCATAACCTTTAACCAAATATATTTATCTTACCTTAGATCCTCGAATTTCCGAAAGATTCCTCCTTGTATTCAATCTTGTAAAAAAACCCGAGAGATCCTTATAGATTCTACCATAAGACAAAAATAGGATTAGACCCTTCTCTTTCGCAAATAGAAAAAGAAAGAACTTGATTAATGCTTAGCCTTACCTTTAATGCTTTGACCGATTGCTTCCTTGCCTAGAGTCACGAGTTTGGCTATGGAGTTTTAATCGGGGATCAAAGAGTGTTTTGGCTCGACAATAGCAAAGGAGAGGAGAAGAAAATAGAAGAAGAAGAGATGGATTTTGCTTAAAGAAAATTCAGAGAGAGGGGAGAGAGCTAGGAATTTTGGCAACTTGGAAAAGATGAGAGAAAAGACTTTGGTTCTCCTTCTTTAGCCGAATTTGCTAGGCCAAGAGTCCTTGACTTGGCCACCACTCTCCCTAAGATAATATTATCTCCTTTATCTAAAAATAAAAGCATTTAATCCATCAATTATCTCCTCAAATAATCCAAATTTAAAATCCCTTATTTATCACTTATTAATCACATATTTATGGAATTAAAACACCTCCTTTCTAGAAGGCTTGTGCCGTCCACCCTTAACCTTGGAAGCAAAAATAAAACTCCCTTTTATTTGCTTCCCAAGTGACTCGAACTCAGGCCCAACACCCTGCATGTGGCGCCACTTCCATAGGCCCTAAGTGACATCTTCAGGCCATTTTTCCAAGCCTGTTTGTGTGTCAAACTTTACCAACTTTTTCTTTTAAGGCCATCTTGCCCTTATTTCCTATTTTAAACTTTAAAATTTGACATTTCTGCATCATTTCTAAGTTTCCTAAAATTTTCGATCGGCTCTGTAACTTGCCATTTTTCTTACATTTTCAAGTTTCCAAAATGTTCAGGTTTCCATTTTTGGATCATTTCCAAAAATGTTCAGGTTTCCAAAATGTTCAAGTTTCCAAAAATATCAAAAATTTATTCTTAGTGCTTAAACTTGTCATTTCTTTCAATTAAACTGAAAATGCATAGGCCCTTTTCAGGATGTTACAACACTACTGGTGGTCTGGTATGAAACGGGACATTTCTGACTTCGTTTCGAAATGTTTAGTTTGTCAGCAAGTGAAAGCTGAATATCAAGTTCCGTCCGGTTTGCTACAACCAATTCTGATTCCTGAGTGGAAATGGGATAGAGTAACGATGGACTTTGTTTTTAGATTGCCTCTGACTCCAAGAAAGAAAGATATGATTTGGGTCGTTGTTGGCCGATTGATTAAATCTGCCCATTTTATTTTGATAAGATCAAACTACTCACTTGAGAGATTAGCTGAGCTTTATATTTCTGGGATTGTGAGATTGCACGGGGTGCCACTATCCATTGTGTCAGATAGAGATCCGAGATTCACATCGCGAATCTGGAAGAAGTTACAAGAAGCTTTAGGCATGAAATTGCATTTCAGTACAGCTTTTCATCCACAAACGGATGGTCAATCCGAGCAGACCATTCAGATTCTCGAAGATATGTTATGATACTGTATACTTGAGTTTATTGGTTCGTGGGAACAATGTCTACCATTAATCGAATTTGCGTATAATAATAGTTTTCAGTCAAGTATTAAAATGGAACCTTATGAAGCCTTATATGGGCGTAAATTTTGCACACCTCTGTATTGGACCGAGCTTAGTGAAAATAAGCTACATGGGGTTGATTTGATAAAAGATTCAGAACAGAAAGTAAAATTGATCCGAGATTGTTTGAAAGCAGCATCTGATCGTCAGAAGTCTTATGCGGACTTGAAACGAAAAGATATAGAATTTGAGATTAGCGACAAAGTATTTCTGAAAGTGTCTCCATGGAAGAAAGTGCTTCGATTCGGACGTAAAGGCAAATTGAGTTCTAGATTCATCGGACCGTATGAGATCATTGAACGTGTTGGACCAGTTGCATTGTAACAGTCCGAATTTGACCCTAATCAGAACGATTGTTTTGGGACCACAAATCTGACTCCAAAAAATTTTTAGATATTATTTTCGGTGTTTGTTATATGTGTATTAATGTGTGTGAAAGTTTCGTAAGAAAATTTTATCGTTTGAGTGTTAAATTTGACAAAAAGGACTTAATCGCGTAAAGTGTAAAAGTTGCATACTATAGTGAAAAGTGCTAAAGTGATAATGGCTTTTTAATATGGAGTCCTAAAAGGTAAATTGGCCCATTCTACAAGTTAGTGGGCGGCAATGGTCTAAAATGACCTTAAAATATATGTTAAGTATATTATTTTTAAAAGGGTAAAATAGTAATCCATTTTAATTAATATTATATGTTAAAATAAGACAAAAATAAAGATGGTGATCATCTTTTTCATTGATGGCCGAATGTGGAAGAAAAAAAAAGAAGCCATGGATAAGCTTTAATATTCGGCACTATTGAAGCTTAAATCGGGTATGTGTTTTGCTCGGTTTTGATAATTTTTACGTTTTGTAATCGTTGCTTGATAACTATCAAACCCATGTACTAATTTTGTGAATTGATAATGTTTGTGTGATATGCCATTGATGATATTTTAAGCTTTTGATGGTTATTGATGTTAAATGAAAGATAGGTGCGGATGAACACATTTTGTTCTTGAATTTTGATAAATTTAAATAATTAGGGCTAAATTGTGAAAATTAAATTTTAGAGGGACTTAAATGTGATATAAACAAAATGTATGGATTTGTATGAGTGCTATAGATATTCGGCCCTTAAGGTATTTATTCAAATTGTGTGTATTTTGTGTTTTAAGCAAATAGGACTAAATTGTAAAATGTGAAATAATAGGGGCAAAATGGTAATTTTCCCATTTATGTGTTTTGGGATTAAATTGAGATGAAATGTACTTGAATGAGCTTATTTTAAATATGTTTAGATCAAGAACAAAGAAATAGGATTTGGATCGGGGAAGGGCGAAGATTATCGAATAAGCAGATATCGTTGTCCGATTGACAATGAGGTAAGTCCTTAAGCAAATATAAGTCAAAGGATTATTTGTGAATATAATAAATGATGAAATTTGAATATTTTAAGCATAAATATATCAAATGGCGAATGTAGGGATATGATATTGGATTGAGTTTTAATTGTTGAAAGTAATGTGTAATAGATATGCTCCGTTGTTATGTGAAAGTGATACTGAATTATATGAAATATATGTGATATTGATAGTATGTGGTGTGAATGAGATGATTCAACAATATTAATGTTCGGGCTTGAGCCTAGCTTGCCCTTGGTGAAAGATTATCGCCTTGTGCTTCAAGCCTGAATTATATCGGGCTTATTGCCTTGCGTTTAAATGCCGTTGTTTGAAATTTAGACCTTGAGTCTAGCATGTCTAGTGCCGTATGTGAGATTCGGAAAATGCCTACGGGTTTTATACTTAGGTGAGTTGAAACTTCAAGCTTAAATTATGTACTAGTAAAGTCATGAAATGAATCAAGTGAGCCTAAGCATTTGAAAATGAATTTGTTAATTAATTTGCAAGGTATGTGCTATTCATATTCATGTATTATACATATATATATATATGTGATGATAATAAGTAAATGAATTGGTGAAGGAAATGTGATATATAATTGGTAGATGTAATTGTGTATAAATTATGCCATGAGGAAATTGGTTATATGAAAGCATAAAGTGGTTAAAGGTATTAGTATAAGTATATATTGATATGAATGATACTAATTGATCCTATATATTCACCTTATGCTCATGTTTACGTAACAAATTGGGATTATTTTGATGCCATGTATACGAATGTATGAAATGTCGCATGGATATGTATATATATATGTGAATATACTTCCTTTTATGTGAAATTACTAAGTGTAAAGCATATCCTTATGGTATATACAGATATATGTGATCCTATTGAATTATGTGTATCGAAAATATGAGTAGTTGGAAAAGAGTATTCAATCTATATGTGAACTATATGATGAGATTATAAATTGAAGTTTAAAGGTAAAATAGTGATGATGGTTAAGCTAAATGAGCATTAGCATTCGTCGTTAGAAGATCATTTAAGTACTAAGCTTTGAAATATTGATATTAGATGCTTGGATATATGAGAATTTAAATGAATATGTGTTTATGTAATTAAAGAGGTAATTAGGATGTACATGGCCTTTACTAGTTTGAATATTTATGTGAACTTATTGAGTTTCATGTATGTGTATTATGAAGATATTATAAAGAAAGGATGTTTTATATTTTGAATTTGATGCTTAGTTGGTAAGTTGTATACTAATGGTAAGGAAATGATAAATGTTATGTTAATTAAAGCAAAGGCATTTGGTTTTGAAGGACTTTCGAGTTAAGCTATGTTATTTGATGTCATTACTTGATTGTTTTAAAATGCTTGAACATTCATTAGGTATATCATAATTGCTTAAGACTTACTAAGCTAAATTAGCTTACTCTATGTGTTCAACGTTCTGTTTTATAGATTTTGATCAAGCTACGAGCTCAGGGGATCGTCAACGAAGTCATCCACACTATCGATTCGTTCTGGTACTTTTAAAAGTTGGGTTTGAACTTAAGGCATGTATAGGCTAGATAATTACCTAGTAGCACTTTAATGATGTAAGTTTTGGCCATGCGAAAATGGCTTAGTTTAAGTGCTAGTAAAATAATGCATAAATGACCTTGTTCGTAATATGTATATGTTGGTTTGAACTTTGAATTTTGAGCTAATATGGGTTCACGTTAAATGCTTATATATATGCTTACTATGTCGTGTGGATTACTTAACCTAGATTAATATGCATAACTGGTGAATTGGCATAGACACAAAATTGGTTAAATAAGATGTGATAATGTTGAATTGATATTTATGGTTTGACATGGCTTCGTATTAAGGATTATACTCATACTATAATAGCATGATGGATATGTTCGGTCATGCTATAATGTTTGAATGGAATGAAATTTTAATAGATTAATATGAGTAATTTTGTTTTAATTTACGCAATTGAAAAAAGTAGGAAATGGTATGTTGATATTTGACTAATGAAAAAGATGTATTGACATGTATTTAATATGTGAAATGAATGATACATGCTTGGATATTTTAAGTATTCGAATGTCATAGAAGTGATATGATTTGGACTTGAGAAATATGAAACATGTGCAATATGGTTTTGATATATGAAAGCTTGTTTTGAAACTTGTATAAATTATGAGTAATGATGTAATTGAATTCGACACATGGTTTGTAATGTAAATCTTTATTAGTATGAAATAGTAGTATGGGTTATGTATGAGCCATATTTTATACAAATTCTTGAATTTGTTTATTATTGTAAATGAAATATGTGTATTTGGTTTAATAAATAAATGATTGTGCTAAACTGTGTCTTGTTCAGTAATGCCTCATAACCCTAATCCGGTGATAGATACGGGTTAAGGGTGTTACATTTTATTGGTATCAGAGCTTACAGTTTAGTCGGTTCTAGGATTACCGTATCACATGTGAATCTAGCTATAATGCCTTAAATTTTAATGTGATAGTGTGGTGACTTCTGACATCTAAATTGTGATTTTATATTGTAAATGGATCCCAATAGTGCCGTAGCTGATGATGTTGAGAGCGTAGTGCTTGATCCTGGATATGGGTCAGTGCCAGTAGACTCTCGACATATTTCGAGTAGCCATGAGGGGGAGGCTAAGCAAGCCTTCTACTAGATGATGGATAAATGGTTTACTCAATATCTAGACTAACCCGACTGTGCAATAAACTCCACCCCCGAATAATTCATCTCCGATATCTACGGTACCTCTAATGATAGATCCATGAGATTTAGCAGGCCTCCTCAGGAAAACATGGGACCGAAGAGTTTAAAACTAATGATGATGATAATGATCTTGGCGAAATTTGAGTTGTGGCTTGATAATACTATCTGTGTGTTCGACAAGCTATCTTGTACTCCAGATGAATGTTTAAAGTGTGCCATATCTTTGTTAGGAGACAATATGGTCATATCTAAATCCAGAGTACCAGTCAGAACGTAGGCTATTCGAGCTCTAGAGGATGCTTCATCACCTGATGTCATAACTGGTACATTTACTCTTTATGATATTTTTGTGATTGTTTTGATAGATCCTGGTTCTACGCATTTATATGTATGCATGAATTTAGTATTTAGCAAGACTTTGACTGTAGAATCTTCTGAATTTGCTATAAAAGTAACGAACTCTTTGGTAAAAGTGTTTTGGTTGATACAGTATGCAAGAACTGCTCGTTAATGTTTCGAAATATCTGTTTTCCGCTGAGTTGATGCTTTTACTGTTTGATGAATTTAATATTATTTTGGGAAGGGATTGGTTGTTTATGCACGATCTGTTGTGAATTGAAAAAGAAAGACTATAAATTTGAGATGTCCGAAGGATAAGAAAATACGAATTGAGTCTGATGATTTGAGTGGATTGCCTGCTGTAATATCTGTTTTAAAAGCTCAGAGTTAAGTGAAAAAGGGTTACGAGGCATATTTTGCCTACGTGATTGATTCGAAAGTATCTAAGAAGAAAATTGAATCGAGTGCCTATTGTTTATGAGTTTTCTAATTTGTTTCTGAAGAGTTACGGGTTTGCCTCTGATTCATGAAGCTGAATTTGTTATTGATTTGTTGTGGTGATTGTAGATGACATTTTGATTTATTCACGTGATAAAAAGAAGCATACTGAACCTTTGAGAATTTTGTTGCAAACTTTGAGAGAAAGACAATTATATGTGAAATTCAACGAATGAGAATTTTGATTGTATGAAGTTAGTTTTCTGAGACATATTGTGTTAGCCTTTGAATCCGAGTAGATCCGAGTAAGATTTTTGCTATTTGAGTTGGAAACCTCCGAAAAATGTGTCTATAGTTCGTAGTTTTCTGGGCTTAGCTGGTTATCACCGCAAGATTATAAAAGTTTTTCAGTGATAGTTACTCCGTTGACTAGACTACTTTAGAAAGATGTCAGATTTGAATGGTCAAAAAGTGTCAGAAAAGTTTCGATAAGTTGAAAGCCCTTTTAACTTAAGCTCCAGTGTTAGTTCAGTCTGAATCGGGTAAAGAATTTGTTATTTTTAGTGATGCTTCTTTGTGGGTCGTGTTTTGATGCAGGAAGGCAAAGTCGTAGCCTACACTTCGAGACAATTGAAGCCACATGAAAGAAATTACTCGACACATGATTTAGAGCTAGCAGCTATTATATTCGAGATGAAGATTTGGCGTCATTACTTGTTCGGAGAGAAATGTCATGTCTATTCAAATCACAAGTTTAAAATATTTGATGACTCAAAAAGATTTGAACCTGCATCAGAGAAGATGGTTTGAGATATTGAAAGATTATGAGCTAATGTTAGATTATCATCCGGGTAAAACAAACGTTGTGGCTAATGGGCTGAGTAGAAAGTCATTGTTGCATTACAGGCTTTGAATACTCAGTTAGATTTGTTTGATGATAGTTTTATAATAGAAGAATTGATATCAGAACCGATGTTTTTACAATAGATATATGAAGCTCAAAAGTTTGATAATGAATTGCTAGCGAAATGAGACCAGTGGGAAATGAAATTTGAATCTAAATTTTTAATTGTGGATGATTGTTTGAAATATCGGGATATTATCTATGTTCCGAGAAAATCCAGGATTGATTCAATTGATTTTGAATGAAACACGTAATAGAGGTTTATACCATGATTTGAAGCAACATTACTGGTGGTCTGGTATAAAACAAGACATTTCTGACTTTGGTTTGGAATGTTTAGTTGTCAACAAGTGAAAGCTAAACATCAAGTTCCGTATGGATTGCTACATTCGATCTCGGTTTTTGAGTGGAAATGAAATAGAGTAACAATGGACTTTGTTTCTGATTGACATTGACTCAGATAAAAAAAGATGCGATATTGGGTCGTAATTGACCGATTAACCAAATCTGCCAGTTTTATTCCGGTTAGGTCTGATTTCTCACTTGAGAGATTGGCAAAGTTTTATACTACTAAGATTGTGAGGTTACACGGGGTTGATTTGATAAAGGATACAGAACAGGAAGTGAAATTGATCCGAGATTGTTTGGAAATAGCATCTGATCTTCAGTAGTCCTATGTAGACTTGAAACGAAAAGATATAGAATTGGAGATCGACGATAAAGTATTTCATGTTTCAATGTTTCGTAGATATCAATCCGACCCGTCACATGTAATATCCCCATCTGAAATAGAAATCCGATCTAGTATGATATATGAAGAAAGGCCAATCTGTGTCTTAGTTGTGAAGTAAAGGAGTTGAGAAATAAGAAATGGCAGCCTGAAGATTTAAGAAGACAACAATATCTAAAATTGTTCAGCAAAAAGATTTTTGAGGACGAAAATCCCTAAGGGGGGAGAGTTGTAATAGTCCGAATTTGACCTGAATCGAAACGGTGGTTTTAGGACCACGAATTCGACTCTGGAAAATTTTTAGATATTATTTTTGGTGTTTGTTATATGTGTATTAATGTGTGTGAAAGTTTCGTAAGAAAATTTTATCGTTTGAGTGTTTAATTTGACAAAAAGGACTTAATCGCGTTAAGTGTAAAAGTTGCATACTATAGTGAAAAGTGCTAAAGTGATAATGGCTTTTTAATATGGAGTCTTAAAAGGGAAATTAGCCCATTCTTCAAGTTAGTGGGCGGCAATGGTCTAAAATGACCTTAAAATATATGTTAAGTATATTATTTTTAAAAGGGTAAAATAGTAATCCATTTTAATTAATGTTATATGTTAAAACAAGAAAAAAATAATGATGGTGATCATCTTTTTCATGGATGGCCGAATGTGGAAGAAAAAAAAGAAGCCATGGATGAGCTTTAATATTCGGCACTATTGAAGTTTAAATCGGGTATGTGTTTTGCTCGGTTTTTGATAATTTTTACATTTTTGTAATCGTTGCTTCGAGAACTATCAAACCCATGTACTAATTTTGTGAATTGATAATGTTTGTGTGATATGTCATTGATGATATTTTAAGCCTTTTGATGGTTATTGATGTTAAATGAAAGATTGGTGCTAGATGAACACATTTTGTTCTTGAATTTTTGATAAATTTAAATAATTAGGGCTAAATTGTGAAAATTAAATTTTAGAGGGACTTAAATGTGATATAAACGAAATGTATGGATTTGTATGAGTGCTATAGATATTCGGCCCTTAAGGTATTTATTCAAATTGTGTGTATTTTGTGTTTTAAGCAAATAGGACTAAATTGTAAAAATGTGAAATAATTTGGGTAAAATGGTAATTTTCCCATTTATGTGTTTTGGGATTAAATTGAGATGAAATGTACTTGAATGAGCTTATTTTAAATATGTTTAGATCAAGAACAAAGAAATTGAATTTGGATCGGAGAAAGGCGAAGATTATCGAATAGCCGGTATACGTTGTCCGTTGACAGTCGAGGTAAGTCCTTAAGCAAATATAAGTCAAAGGTGAATATAATAAATGATGAAATTTGAATATTTTAAGCATAAATATATCAAATGGCCGAATGTAGGGATATGATATTGGGTTGAGTTTTAATTATTGAAAGTAATGTGTAATAGATATGCTCGGTTGTTATGTGAAAGTGATATTGAATTATATGAAATATATGTGATATTGATAGTATGTGGTGTGAATGAGATGACTCAATAATATGAATGTTAGGGCTTGAGCCTAGCGTGCCTTGTCTTGGGTGAAAGATTATCGAGCTTATTGCCCAGCGTGCCTTGTCTTTGGTGATTTATATCGGGCTTGAGCCTAGTAGGCCTTGTCTTGGTGAAAGATTATCGAGCTTATTTCCTAGCGAGGCCTTGTCTTTGGTGATTTATATCGGCTTTGAGCCTAGGGGCCTTGTGTCGATGATCTTTATCGGGCTTAATGCCTAGCGTGCCTTGTGCTTGGTGATTTATATCGGCTTATTGCCTAGCGAGTTAAATGTCGGTGTTTGAACTTGGACCTTGAGTCTAGCATGTCTAGTGCCAGATGTGAGATTTGGGCAAATGCCTAGCAGGTTTTATACCAATGAGTTGAAACTTCAAGCTTAGATTATGTACTAGTAAAGTCATGAAATGAATCAAGTGAGCCTAAACATTTGAAAATGAATTTGTTAATTAATTTGCAAGGTATGTGCTATTCATATTCATGTATTATACATATATATATATATATGATGATAATAAGTAAATGAATTGGTGAAGGAAATGTGATATATAATTGGTAGATGTAATTGTGTATAAATTATGCCATGAGGAAATTGGTTATATGAAAGAATAAAGTGGTTAAAGGTATTCGTATAAGTATATATTGATATGAATGATACTAATTGATCCTGTATATTCAAATTTATGCTCATGTTTACGTAACATATTGGGATTATTTTGATGCCATGTATACAAATGTATGAAATGTCGCATGGATATATATATATATATATGTGAATATACTTCCTTTTATGTGAAATTACTAAGTGTAAAGCATATACTTATTGTATATACGATATATGTGATCCTATTGAATTATGTGTATCGAAAATATGAGTAGTTGGAAAAGAGTATTCAATCTATATGTGAACTATATGATGAGATTATAAATTGAAGTTTAAAGGTAAAATAGTGATGATGGTTAAGCTAAATGGGCATTAGCATTCGTCGTTAGAAGATCATTTAAGTACTAAGCTTTGAAATATTGATATTAGATGCTTGGATATATGAGAATTTAAATGAATATGTGTTTATGTAATTAAAGAGGTAATACGGATGTACATGGCCTTTACTAGTTTGAATATTTATGTGAACTTAATGAGTTTCATGTATGTGTATTATGAAGATATTATAAAGAAAGGATGTTTTATATTTTGAATTTGATGCTTAGTTGGTAAGTTGTATACTAATGGTAAGGAAATGATAAATGTTATGTTAATTAAAGCAAAGGCATTTGGTTTTGAAGGACTTTCGAGTTACGCTATGTTATTTGATGTCATTACTTGATTGTTTTAAAATGCTTGAACATTCATTAGGTATATCATAATTGCTTAAGACTTACTAAGCTAAATTAGCTTACTCTATGTGTTCAACGTTCTGTTTTATAGATTTTGATCAAGCTACGAGCTCAGGGGATCGTCAACGAAGTCATCCGCACTATCGATTCGTTCTGGTACTTTTAAAAGTTGGGTTTGAACTTAAGGCATGTATAGGCTAGATAATTACCTAGTAGCACTTTAACGATGTAAGTTTTGGCCATGCAAAAATGGATTAGTTTAAGTGCTAGTAAACTAATGCATAAATGACCTTGTTCGTAATATGTATATGTTGGTTTGAACTTTGAATTTTGAGCTAATATGGGTTCATGTTAAATGCTTATATATATGCTTACTATGTCGTGTGGATTACTTAACCTAGATTAATATGCATAATCGGTGAATTGGCATAGACACAAAATTGGTTAAATAAAATGAGATAATGTTGAATTGATAATTATGGCTTGACATGGCCAGATTAAGAATTATCGCATACTATAATAGCATGATGGGTATGTTCGGTCATGCTATAATGTTCGAATGGCACATATGTGAATGAAATTTTAATAGATTAATATGAGTCATTTTGTTTTAATATGCACAATTGAAAAAAAAGTAGGAAATGGTATGTTGATATTTGACTAATGAAAAGATGTATTGACATGTATTTAATATGTGAAATGAATGATACATGCTTGGATATTTTTAAGTATTTGAATGTCATAGAAGTGATATGATTTGGACTTGAGAAATATGAAACATGTGCAATATGGTTTTGATATATGAAAGCTTGTTTTGAAACTTGTATAAATTATGAGTAATGATGTAATTGAATTACGACACATGGTTTGTAATGTAAATCTTGATTGGTATGAAATAGTAGTATGGGTTATGTATGAGCCATATTTTATACAAATTCTTGAATTTGTTTATTATTGTAATTGAAATATGTGTATTTGGTTTAATAAATAAATGATTGTGCTAAACTGTGCCTTGTTCGGTAATGCCTCATAACCCTAATCCAGCGGCAGATATGGGTTAAGGGTGTTACATGCATATAGATTAAAGTTTTCGTCTGAACTAGAAAATAGACACAATGTATTTCATGTCTCGATGCTCCGTAGGTATCGATCTGATCCGTCACATGTTATTGCTCCATCTAAAATTGAAATCCGATCTGATATGACATACGAAGAGGAACCGATCCGTATCTTAGCTCATGAAGTGAAAGAGTTGAGAAACAAGAAAATTCCGCTAATTAAAGTACTGTGGAATCTACACGGAATAGAAGAGGTTATGTGGGAGCCTGAGGACTCAATGAGACAGTAATATCCTACTCTGTTTAACGGTAAGATTTTTGGGGACGAAAATCCCTAAGGGGGAGAATTGTAACAGTCCGATTTTACCCTAATCGAATAGTGGTTTTGGAACCATAAATTCGAGTCCGAATAATATTTTAATAATATTTTCGGTGTCCTTAATATGTGATTAAGCATGTGTTAAATTTTCGTAAGTTACTTTGTCCGTCTATGTGTTTATTTTGACAAAAGGATTGAATTGCATTAAATGTGAAAGTTGCTTGCTATTGTTAAAGTACCAATGTGTTATGGCTTTGTATAAGTGAAGGCCTTATGAAGCAAATAGACCATTGTTTAGTTAATGGATGAATGAAAGTCAAATATGCCCTTATTACATGTTTGTTTCATTTATTAATTGGATGGATATTTTGGTAAAAGAATTATTAATATATGTTATAGTAAAATAAAAATAAAATATGGCCATTAATCCTTGTTCGTCCACCGAATTTTGGAAAGAAAAGAAAGAACAAAAGCTTTCAAATTTTTGGCACATACAAACTTGAATTCAAGGTTAGTTTTTGATTCGTTTTTGATAATTTATACGTTTTTGTAACCGTTGCTTCGAGAGCTATCAAACCCATGTCTCAATTTAATGAATTGATGTTGTTCATGAGAAATGCCATTGATGATATGTTGAGCTTTGTGTTGATCTTTGGTGTTAAATGAAAGATTTGAGCTAGATGAACATACTTTGTTCTTGAATTTTTTAAGAATTTAGCTAATTAGGGCTAAATTGAGAAAATGGTAAATTGAAGGAATATATTTCAAATTTGATGAAAAGTATGGACTTGTATGGTCCCTAGGGAGATTCGGCTATGCATGTGTGTGAACAAATTTTGTATATTTGATGTTTTGAGAAAAATAGACTAAATTGATAAATTATGCAAGTATGAGGGTTAATTTACAAATAGCCCTAAATGTGTGTCCTTGGATTGAATTGAATGAATTAGTGAATAAAAGGGTTAATTCTGAATATGTTTAGATCAAGAACCGAGGAAAAAGGATTTAGATCGTGGGAATGTGAAAGTAACCGAGTAGCCGTTTTCATCCGATAAATCAAATTCGAGGTAAATCACTATGCAAATAAACATACTTGTATGAAATTATGGTTGCTCATGTGACTAATGTTGATAATGAATGCTTATGAGAGGTTATGCATATGAATTCCGAGATAAGTTCAATATAGTGACAATGTCCGAGAAGTCCCGTACGAACCTAGGAATAGATAGGATTAGCTATGTCATGACATAGGTATCTGTTTTGTTTTATCATGTAAGACCACGTCAAGGACGTTAGCGTTGATTTGAGATTTCGTGTAAGACCACATCTGGGACGTTGGCATCGATATGAGCTTTATGAATAAGACCACGTCTGGGAAGTTGGCATCGATATGAGCTTTACGTGTAAGACCATGTCTGGGACATCGACTTCGTATTGATTCGTATAAGACCCTGTGTAGGATAGTGGCATCGATATCCGAGTGCATGTAAGACCTCGTCTGGGACGTTGGCATTGTACGACTATTTCGATCTTTCTGAGCATCCTACTAGATTCCTATTGGTTCAACGGGCAAGTCTGTGATACAAATCATAAATCCGGGCTATGATCAATTAAGTGAACGAATGTCTGACTCAGGTACGTTTGGTATATACACAGAGTGTGTATAAAAAGGTAAGTACTTATGTGATTTTGACTTGAAGAAATGTATGCTTAAATGAGAGAATGTGAATCTTAAAAGGATGAATGTGGCAAATGTGGTGACAAGTATATGAACCAAAGCATATATGTGATAGTATGCTAAGTGTTTGGGATGTGCTAATATATCTACTTGTATAATATGCATTCTATGCTAAGTTTGTTTGTATATTGACTTACTAAGCTTTTGGAAAGCTTACTCTGTGTGTCTGTTTTCTCTGTTTTATAGGTCGTCAAAGCTACTAAAGGCTCGAGACCGTCAAGGATCATCATCACACTACTAAACTATTTTTGGTACACTTTGAAAATGTATATAGCTTGATATGGCATGTATAGGCTAGTATTTGGTATAAGTTGTTAAGTGAACTTAGCCATGGTTTTGGCTAGTTTTGAGTTGATAAAATGCTTGAATGAATGAGTTATATGATGCATATTTTTGGTATGGTTTGGAGCACAAGAAATGGTCAAGTTTTTGAGTTAGTTTTGGATGAATTATTCTTGTGATTGATATGAGTTTTAGTTTTTAATTTGGCATGAATGAAATTGGTATTGAATGTATAGTTTGATTGGACAATTTGGTATGTTTTTGGTTGCAATATATGCATGATATGATTTGGTAAATGTTGCTTGTAGGTATGAACCATTTGGGTGGCATTTTTGTCTTGCAAATGACATATAATGTCACATGGCCATGGCACACGGGCGTGCCTAGTGACCGTGGGGTAAAGTCAGTAGCTAGCTTAAGAGTACACGACCTTGGCACACGGGCGTGCCTAGAGTCCGTGTGAAAAGTCAGTATATGGCCTAGTAGGACACGGCTTTAGGACATGGGGGTGCTTGATAGTCGTGTTGTTTTGGCAGGATCGACCACGGTCAGAGTGCACGGGCGTGCTTGGTGGCTGTGGTGTGTAGTCAGGTTCAACCATGGGGACGGACACACGGGTGTGTCTAGCGGCCGTGGAGGGCACACGATTGGATTTCACAGTGCGTATCCCCTGTATTTTAGAAAAGTTTTTAAGTTTTTGAGAACTTTTGTATATGTTTCGTTTTAGTCCCGACTCGGTTTATAGGCATGCTTAGGGTCTCGATGACTCACTTAAGGGACATTGTGTGTATGATTGGTGAATGGTTTTATGAAATTCTGTAAATGTTTTCGATCTGTCCGGCAACTCTCCTAACCCTAATCCAGCGACGGACACGGGATAGGGGTGTTACAATGGCATTATACAAAACAGATTATCCATCTATAGGCTAACACATCTTAGCCATTACAACAAAATTCTCTAACTTGTCTAACCCCTATACGTGCCATATACAAAACATTTAGTCTAATGTATCGGATTGAGCTGATAGTGTGGGCGATCTTCGATTAATCCACGTATCTCGATTCAACCCTCTTTCTCTATAAGACAAGGGAAAAGAAAAGAAGTAAGCCTTGAGCTTAGTAAGTTTACACATAAACAATTTAAGCATTCTAGTATAAACTAAACAACAATTAGCATTATACTACCAAATAAATTCACATCCACAATTATGCTTACTCTTTCTATCCCTTACTACATTTCCAACATATCATGAGTCACATACTCATAATCATTGACATGCACCCCTGCACTCAATACCATATTTACTCGAAAATACAATACATAATTTTATCACACTAATACATCCACACAACTAAATTACTCGGTGGTTTCGCACTCAGCCCACCACAATCAGGTTAATAAGGTAGTATCACACATAGCCTACCAAGAGGTACTCATAGTGGTTTCACACATAGCCTACTAAATAATATACTTAACTATGGTATCGCACACAACCCATAGTAGTTAAGTATCAAGGTGGTATCACACTTAGCCCACCATCAAATATTATCACTACACATCCACATATCTACTTACTCATTCATTCATTCATGATATCTACCACTTTCATTTCACTTGAACCACACATGTTCTCAACCATCCTCATTTATTCTCATTCATGCTACACACTAGCTAGCATTAATGACGTATAAGTAAAACACATTGATTACGCATAAACTTACCTCGGTACTCAAAAAGTATAAAGACGTGAAATTTAGTCCACCACCTTGCTCTTGCCTCGGTTTCAATCTGGGCTTCGTCTTTCTTGATCTATAATGATAAATAAACTCATTCAATATACACATTGAATAAATTGACCATTATCTCATACTTAAGCAAAATTACCATTTTGCTTCTAAACTTTCTCATATTTACACTTTTGGCCCAAGGCTCGTAAAGTGATTTTCATTCAACTTTCTAGCCTTTCATGCATAGCCAAACCATTTACTCAACTAAGGCAATCATCAATTCTCGCTAAATCCTACATGTATGACCAATCTCAAGACTTTCACAAACTAGTCCCTACATGCATTTTTCATGGAATTTTCTTAGAAAAGGATGTTTCTACTACATCAAGCTTTCATATTCTTCCATAAAACATCAAAATACATGCATATCATACATGGGTACATTTTTGAACATCCATCTTAGCTTAACATATAGCTAAAAATAGCTTACTCATGCTACTAGGACTTCAAAAATACGAAGAATATCAAAAACGGAGCTACAATACACTTGCTAGCTAGCTTGAAAAGTTGAAGAGCCCTAATAATGGCTTCTCTCAATTTTTGACAGCCTTGGGGAAGAAGATGAATGAAAATTTTATCATCTTTTTCCCATTTTAATAATTTAATTGACAAATGACCAAAAATCCCTATTGTCCAACTTTCAAATTTTAACCCATTCATGCCCAATTTTGTCCAAAAATTAGAATTTGGGAAACTACTATTTAAGGACATCCAATTGATATTCTAAAGCTATTTCATACAAATAACTTCTAGAATACCATATTTTGCAACTTTTGCAATTTAGTCCTTTTTGGACAATTCAACCGCAATTAGACAAAATTGCTTCAAGAAACTTCCACACTAACATGCAAACATCGCATAGACCTCAAAAACTCATACATACACCTCAGATTTATGGTCTCGCACCACTATTCCGACCAGGCCCTTAATCGGGATGTTACAACTCTCCCCCTTTAGAGATTTTTGCCCCTGAAAATCTTACCAGTAAAGAGGTTTGGATGTTGCTCTCTCATAGCTTCTTCCGTTTCCCACGTAGCCTCTTTCACACCGTGTTTTTGCCACAACACTTTCACAAGGGCTATGTTCTTAGTCCTCAACTTTTTCACTTTTAGAGCCATAATCTTAATCGGCTCCTCTTCATAAGACATATTCGGTCTTATCTCAATTTCCGCTAAAGGAATCACATGCGACGGATCAGAGCGATATCGTCGCAACATCGACATATGGAGCACATTATGAATCTTTTCTAATTCTACCGGCAAGGCCAAACGGTAAGCTACTGGTCCAATTCTGTCGGTAACTTCATACGGCCCTATGAATCTTGGACTCAATTTCTCTTTTCGTCCAAATCTCATGATCTTCTTCCATGGAGATACTTTCAAAAACACTTTGTCACCCACATCAAACTCAATTTCTTTTCTTTTCAAATCCGCATACGACTTCTGTTGGTCTGAAGCAGCTTTTAGACCATCACGAATCACTTTCACTTTCTCTTCAGTTTCTTTCACTAAATCGACCCCGTGGATTCGCTTCTCACTAAGCTCAGTCCAATACAAAGGAGTCCGACACTTACGTCCATGCAAGGCCTCATATGGAGCCATCCGTATACTCGACTGATAACTGTTGTTGTAAGCAAATTCGACCAAAGGTAGATATTTCTTCCAACTACCTTCGAATTCCAACACACAGCATCGAAGCATATCTTCAAGAACTTGAATCACTCTTTCTGACTGACCACCAGTTTGTGGATGGAACGCAGTACTGAAATTTAACCTCGTATCCATTGCAACTTATTCCAAAACCTCAAAGTAAACATTGAATCTCTATCTGATATTATAGACATAGGAACACCATGCAATCTCACTATCTCTGCAACATATAATTCGGCTAACTTAGCCAGTGAATAATCAACATGTGCTAGAATAAAGTGATCCGACTTCGTCAACCTATCCACAACAACCCACACAGCATCTTTCTTTTTTGGAGTCATCGGCAACCCCATCACAAAATCCATGGTAACCCGATCTCATTTCCATTCGGAAACCATCACTGACTGAAACAATCCCAAAGACACTTGATGCTTAGCTTTCACCTGTTGACAAATCAGACATTTTTCCACAAACTCTAAAATGTCTCTTTTCATACCCGGCCACCAATAAAACTTTCTCAAATCGTTGTACATTTTTGTACTGCCCGGGTGTACTGAAAAATAACCACTATGTGCCTCAAGCAAAAATTTTCGGATTAACTCTTCATCTCTTGGTACAAATTCTGTCATGGTATATCAAATAATCATCGGGACCCACTCAAAAATCAGAATCACTTCCCGATCCACACTTAGCTCTCTTAGCTTACATCTCACTGTCATTTCTCTGAGCCTTACTTATATGTTGAACAAATAGCGGCTTAGCTCTCAACTCTGCTAAAATAGCACCACCATCAGACAATACTAAGCTCATGTTCATAACTCTTAGAGCACACAAGGATTTCCTACTCAGGACATCCGCAACCACACTAGCTTTTCCTAGATGGTAATCAATGACTAACTCATAGTCTTTCAACAACTCAAACAACCACCTCTGTCACAATTCAGATCCTTCTGATCCATCAAATACTTCAAACTCTTGTGATCCATAAAGATTCAAACTTTTCCCCATACAAGTAATGTAAACAATCGCAGCCAACTCCAAATTGTGAGTCAGATAATTCTTCTCGTGCAATTTTAAATGTCTCGAGACGTAAGCGACTACCTTACCCTCTTGCATCAACACGCATCTGAGACCATTAAACAACGCATCACTATAAACCACAAACTCCTTTCCTGACTCTGGTTGAACCAAAACTCATGCCTCAGTCAACAATGTTTTCAACCTCTTGAAACTTTGTTGACACATCTCAGACCAATCAAACTTTACATCTTTATGTAACAGTTTCGTCATCGGGGTAGCAATCACAGAAAATCCCTTTACGAAACATCTGTAATATCCCGTTAAACCCAAAAAGATTCTAATCTGTAATATCCCGTTAAACCCAAAAAGATTCTAACTTCTGATATGTTCCTCGACTGCTTCCAATCCACAATAGCCAATATCTTACTTGGATCAACTAAGATAGCATCACCCGACACAATGTGTCCTAAGAATCCAACCTCTCGAATCCAAAACTCACTCTTGCTAAACATAGCATACAACTGCTTATCTCTTAAAGTTTGTAAGACAATTCTTAAATGTTCTTCATGATCGTTCTCATCCCGAGAATAGATTAATATGTCATCAATAAAGATAACCACAAACTTGTCCACATACGACCTGAAGACACGGTTCATCAGATCCATACAAATCACAAATGCATTCGTTAAACCAAACGGCATGACTAGAAACTCGTAATGGCCATTCCTTGTTTGAAATGCAGTTTTTAACACATCTTGCTTTTTCACTCTCAACTGATAATAACCAGAACTTAAGTCCATCTTGGAAAAAATTAAAGCTCCCTTCAATTGATCAAAAAGATCATCAATCATTGGTAAAGGATGCTTATTCTTCATCGTCACCTTGTTGAGTTGTCTGTAGTGGATGCATAACCTCATAGACCCATCTTTCTTCTTTACAAATAACATCGAAGCACCCAACGGTGAGTAGCTCGGTCTCATAAAACTTTTATCCGTTAACTCTTGCAACTGAACCTTCAGTTCATTCAACTCTATAGGTGTCATCCTATATGAAGCAATTAAAATAGGTGCCGTACTAAGAATTAGCTCAATCCCAAACTCGACCTCTCTCACAGGAGGTAATCCGGGTAACTCCTTCGCGAATACATCCGGATACTCACATACCACCGGCACTGATTCAATCTTCACCTCAGACTCTTGAGTATTCAATACAAATGCGAGATAGGACTCACATCCCTTTCTCAAGCATTTCTCGGCCATTAAGGAAGCAATCATCACTGGTAGGGTATCCGATCCACCTGATTCAACCTGAATAACATCTTCACCCTCACATTTTAGCTCGATAAACTTACTACCACAGTTCACTAAGACACTATGTGCAGTCAACCAATCCATACCAAGGATTAAATCAAACTCATCAAACGGCAGCAACATCAGATTTGCAGGAAAACAATAACTCTTAACCATCCAAGGACAGTTCTTACACACCTTGTCCACTAACACATGCTTACCTAATGGGTTTGACACCTTAACCACAATGTCCGTAGACTCAACGGTCATACTCAAACTAGATGCTAGTTTCATGCAAAAATAGGAATGGGTTGACCTTGGGTCAATTAAAGCAATAACAAAGGTGTCATAGAGAGAAAAAGTACCCGTTATCACATTTAGAGAGGATGCCTCTTTGCGAGCGCGAATGGCATACGTCCTTGTAGGTGCCCGACCCTCCGATCTCGCAGCAGAATCTCGTGATGCACCTCTACCACTAGTTCCCCCTCTAGTGTTCTTTGGTGGCCTACCTCTCATAGGTACATTGCTAAATCTTATCTCTTGCTTCTCTTTCTTGTCATCCCTCTCGGGGCAATTTCGGATAAAATGGTCGGGGGACCACACTTATAACAGTTTTGACTGTTACCCCAACACTCCTCAGTGTGATATCTACCACAACTTGGACACTCCAGTTTGTTCTTCGAATTGCCCACACTTTCCATCGAGGTGGCTTGGACTCTTGAACTCGAATGAGTGTTGCCTTGATCTCGAGGTGAATATCCGACTAATGTAGTGGTCCGAGGATTCGCCTCCTTTGATCTTTTCGATTGAGCTTGGTACGATTTGCCCATCGGCTATTTTCTTGCATCTCGGGCCTCATTCACCGCTCTTCTCTTTTACTTACTCAGTTCTTCGGCCTTACTTGCCCTATCAACCAACACTACAACTCTTTCAACTCTAAAATAGCAACCAGGAGTTTGATATCCTCATTCAATCCATCTTTGAATCTTTTACATAAAACGGCCTCCTTCGACACACATTCTTGAGCATATTTGCTAAGCCTAACAAACTCGCGCTCATATTCTGCTACTGACATTCTCCATTGCTTCAACTCAACGAATTCCTTCCTTTTTCGATCGGTAAATCTCTGGCTTATAAACTTCTTCTAGAACTCTTCCAGAAAGAAGTCCCATGTCACCCGTTCTCTCGAGACTATCGATGTCAATGTCTTCTACCAATGGTATGTCGAGTCTCTTAGCAAAGATACGACACACTTCAAGTTCTCTTCAAGTGTACATGAGAGTTCATCGAACACTCTCATCGAGTTCTTCAACCAAAACTCTGCCCTCTCAAGGTCATCATCTACCTTAGCTCTAAACTCCTCAACCCCGTGTTTCCTAATCTTATCCACTAGGGGCTTCGTCACTCTCACTACTTCTATACCTAGAGGAGCCACTGGAAGTGGATAGGAGAAGGTGGAGGAGGTTGAGCATTAGGGTTTGCTGGAATGTACTCCGAGTACAAGTTACTCATCATCTGGAGAAAGGCTTCTTGAGCCTCGTCTCCTTGACCCCCAGTCTCGGGTTCACTCTACAGTAGCAGGTCCCTTACTGAGTCAGCGCATTACTAGCTGCGTCATTAGCAGTCGATTGATCGAGATCCATACTCTATATAAAAAACAAGTTCAAAATCATCAAAAGCCACCACACTATCATTATACACTTATGGCATGTATAGCTAGACTCTTACACCCACTACGGTAGTCTTAGAACCGACTAAATCATAGCTCTGATACTACTAAATGTAACACCCCTTACCCGTAATCCATGCTGAAACTAGGCCCGAGGTATTACAGGATTAAAACCATGTGATCGCCACTTAAGCTCATCGATTACTCTCTTAAGTCACCTTTACAACCTCAATCTCAACTTACGAGACCTCACTCATACACGTAAGACTCTCGAGACCCTATCAAAAACTTCTACGATTTTAAAAAAATTCCCACTTAAACAAGGACTACATGCCCGTGTAAGGTGAGACACGCCCGTGTAAGGTGAGACACGCCCATGCCCTCAACCCGTGCATGAAAACCCAATCATTCTGCCAATGCCCCACAGCTAGGGCACACGCTCGTGCTCACCACCCATGGTGAACACTGACTACATGACACGGGCTGAAGTCTAGACACACGACCGTGTGGCTAGCCCCTGGCCTATACTGCTCAAATCTGTCAAAGAGACACGGCCAAGGCACACGCCTATGGGCTGGCCGTGTGTCACACATGGCCTAAACACATGCCCGTGTGTCTATCCACATGGACAAGAACAAAGCTATGTGCTAAGCTCTTCTCACCCCTCAAGTTCTTATAACATATACTCAAACAACACATCAATAATCAATTCAAATTCAAACACAATCTCACATGGATAACTACATCTTTTCATATAATAAAGCAGCCAACAACTATGGCATTATACAAAACAGATTATCCATCTATAGGCTAACACATCTTAGCCATTACAACAAAATTCACTAACTTGTCTAACCCTTATACATGCCAAATACAAAACATTTAGTCTAATGTACCGATTGAGCTGATAGTGTGGGCGATCTTTCAATTAATCCATGTATCTCGATTCAACCCTCTTTCTCTATAAGACAAGAGAAAAGAAAAGGAGTAAGCCTTGAGCTTAGTAAGTTTACACATAAACAATTTAAGCATTCTAGTATAAACTAAACAACAATTAGCATTATACTACCAAATAAATTCACATCCACAATTATGCTTACTCTTTCTATCCCTTACCACATTTCCAACATATCATGAGTCACATACTCATAATCATTGACATGTACCCCTGTACTCAATACCACATTTTCTCGAAAATACAATACATCATTTAATCACACTAACACATCCACACAGCTAAATTACTCGGTGGTTTCACACTCAGCCTACCACAATCAGGTAATAAGGTAGTATCTCACATAGCCTACTAAATAATATATTTAACTATGGTATGATATCGCACACAACCCATAGTTGTTAAGTATCAAGGTGGTATCACACTTAGCCCACCATCAAATATTATCACTACACATCCACATATCTACTTATTCATTCATTCATTCATGATATCTACCACTTTCATTCCACTTGAACCACACAGGTTCTCAATCATCCTTATTTATTCTCATTCATGCTACACACTAGCTAGCATTAAGAACGTATAAGTAAAACACATTGATTACGCATAAACTTACCTCGGTACTCAAAAAGTATAAAGACATGCAATTTAGTCCACCACCTTACTCTTGCCTCGATTTCAATCTGGGCTTCGTCTTTCTTGATCTATAATGATAAATCAACTCATTCAATACACGCATTGAATAAATTGACCATTATCTCATACTTTAGCAAAATTACCATTTTGCCTCTAAACTTTCTCATATTTATACTTTTGGCCCAAGGCTCGTAAAGTGATTTTCATTCAACTTTCTAGCATTTCATGCATAGCTGAACCATTTACTCAACTAAAGCAATCATCAATTCTCACTAAATCCTACATGTATGACCAATCTCAAGACTTTCACAAACTAGTCCCTACATACATTTTTCATGGAATTTTCTTAGCAAAAGATGTTTCTACTACATCAAGCTTTCATATTCTTCCATAAAACATCAAAATACATGCATGTCATACATGGGTACATTTTGAACATCCATCTTAGCTCAACATATAGCTAAAAATAGCTTACTCATGCTACTAGGACTTCAAAAATATGAAGAATATAAAAAACATAGCTAGAATACACTTACTAGCTAGCTTGAAAAGTTGAAGAGCCCTAACAATGGATTCTCTCAATTTTTGGTAGCCTTGGGGAAGAAGATGAATGAAAATTCTATTATCTTTTTCCTATTTTAATTATTTAATTGATTAAATGACCAAAATGTCCTTTTATCCAACTTTCAAATTTTAACCCATTCATGCCCAATTTTGTCCAAAAATTATAATTTGGGAAAATAACTATTTGAGGACCTCCAATTGATATTCTAAACCTATTTCATACAAATAACTTCTAGAATACCACATTTTGCAAATTTTATAATTTAGTCCTTTTTGGAAAATTCAACCGCAATTTGACAAAATTGCTTCATGAAACTTTCACACTAACATGCAAACATGACATAGACCTCAAAAACTCATGCATATACCTCGGTTTATGGTCTCGTACCACTATTCTGACTAGGCCCTACATCGATATGTTACACTAGCACAGAAGACGAGCAAGTTAACTATATGGGTAATAATTTTAGACCTCAGAATAATCCCTATAGTAACACTTATAATGCAGGGTGGAGGACCATCCTAATTTCTTGTGGGGTGGTCAAGGAAATCAAAGAAAACAACCCCCTCCAGTCTTCCAACAACAACCTTACTCGCAAGAGAAGAAGCTGAACCTTGAGGAAATGTTGACGAAATTTATTTGATTATCGAGACCGTGCCAAAACAAAACTCAAAATCAACAAGTGTCGATTTAAGGACTCGAGAATCTAATAGGTCCGCTTGCTAAGCTTATTTCAGAAAGACCACAAGGTAGCTTACCTAGCAACACTGAAACTAACCCAAGAGAGCAACTTCATGAAATTACAATTTGAGACTAAAAATGGTTAGTTGAACCAGAACCAAAACTAAGGCAAGAAAGTGTGGTAAGTCAAGAAAAGGTTGAGGTAAGTCAAGATAAGCAAAAATCGATCGATAAAGATTATACACCACGTGTGCTATATCCCAAGGCGACAAAGAAAGACCACACAAACGAAAAATTTGGTAAATTCCTTAAATTGTTGAAAATTTTACAAATTAAATTACCGTTTATTGAAGCTCTTTCTCAAATGTTAGATTTCGTAAAATTTTTAAAGGAGCTTTTAGCAAACAAGCGGAAGTTAGATGATTCGTTGCACATGGAGATAAATGCAGTTTGTTCAGCTGTCTTATAGAATAAACTACCCAATAAGTTGAAAGATCCAAGTAGTTTTACTATTCCTTGTTTAATTGGTAGTTTAAGTGTTAATAATGCTTTAGCTGATTTAGGGGCGAGTATTAATGTTATGCCCTATAAAATGTTTAAAAACTAGGTCTTGGGAAACCCAAACAAATTAAGATAAGCGTCCAATTGGCAAATAGAACCATTAGATTTCCTAGGGGTATTGTTGAAGAATTTCTTGTTAAAGTTTATAAATTCATATTCCCAGTTGATTTTTTTGTTCTAGACATGGATGAGGATAGTGACGTACCCTTAATTTTAGGACGACCTTTTTTAGCAATTGCTAGAACTATCATAGATGTTAGTACATGTGAGTTAATACTTCGTGTAGGTAATGACACGATAAAACACCAAGCTCGTGATTTTGCTAGGATATCTAGTGATTGAGATGATATTACAAGTTCTATTAATGTTAATAACCTTGTGGCTCAACATTATTTAAAGGAAACACCTCAAAAAAAGTGATAGAGCCACGGTCCAATTTATATTATAAAAGCAGAACAAATCATGAAGAAAGAAGAATACAAGTTGATCAACTAGATAAATGGAGGACACACGTCGAGGAGAAATCGAGAATACACTATAACACCCCTATCCCGCCTCTGTTGTCGGATTAGGGTTAAGAGCGTTACTTGACAGATCAAAACTTGATCATACAATTCAAATCATCATTCATGAATCACACTCGTAATGTCCTTTAAATAGGTCAAAAGACCATAAACATGCTTATAAACAAGGTCGGGACTAAACCGGAACACATACAGAAATTCTAGATATTTAACACTTTTCTAAGTTTAAGGGGATACACGCCCATATGTGCAGGCCGTGTGCCTCCCACGGCAGCTAGACACACTTGTGTGTCCTCCCCGTGGTCGAACTGTGTTTTAAAACCACGACCACCAAGCACGCCCATGCACCTTGATCATGGTCGATCCTGCTGAAACCACATGACTAATAGGCATGTTCGTGTGCCAAGGTCGTGTACTCCTAGGCCATATACTGAATTCTTAACATGGCTACTAGACATGCCCGTGTATCTTGGTTGTGTGCTCCTAGCTAGCTACTGACTTAGCCCCACGGTCACTACGCACGCCCGTGTGCCACAATCGTGTGACATTATAGGCCATTTGCAAAGCCAAAATGCCACCCACTAAGAGTCAAACCTACAAACCAATCACCAACACTTCTCATGCACATATGGCAACTAAAACATACCAAAATAACCGTTCAACCTATACATTCAATACCAATTTCAACCATTCCAACTTTCAAGACTAAAACATATACATCATAAGCATAATTCATCCAAATACTTACCAACATAACCATTTCAAGTGCTCCAAACCATATCAAGATATGCATCATATAACACATTCATTCAAGCAAAATGCCAACATATAAATAGCCAATTCACATGGCTAAGTTCATATTTCATACTTATCCCAATAACTACCCTATACATGCCATATCTAGCTATATACATCTTCCAAAATGTACCAAAAACAAGTTGAGTAGTGTGATGACGATCCTCGACGGTCTCGAGGCTTCATTAGCTTTGACAATCTATAAAACAAAGAAAACACACACAGAGAGTAAGCGTTCCAAAAGCTTAGTAAGTCATATACAAATAAACCTATCATGTAAAGCATATAAACATATGGAACATTGACAAAATTCATATTCATAGCAAGTTCATCACATATATGCTTTGATCCATATTCTTAGCCATATTTGCCACATTCATCAATTCAAGAATCATATATATACATAGATCTTCCATAACCATTCTTATATCTCATTCATAGCTCATATTCAATCATACATTGCTTCAAATCAAAGTCACATAGGTACTTACCTTTTATACACATTTAGTGTACTTATCAAACGTACCTGAAACGAATATACATTTACGTAAATGATCATAGCTCAGATTTTCCAGTTGAACCAATAGGAATCTAATAGGATACTCAGAAAGCTCAGAATATCGTACAATGCCAACGTTCCAGATGAGGTCTTACGTGTACTCATATATCAATGCCACTGTCCCAGACAGGGTCTTACACGAATCAGTACGATGCCGATGTCCCACTCATATCGATGCCAACATCCCAGATGTGGTCTTACATGAAATCTAAAATCAATGCCAACATCCCAGATGTGGCCTTACATGATAAAACAGAACAGAGACCTATGTCATGACATAGCTAATCCTATCTATTCCTAGGTTCGTATGGGGACTTATCGGATATCAACACTAAGTCAACCTTATCTCAGAATTCATGTATGGATCATCTCATAAGCATTCATAGTTAACAATAGTCATATGAATATGCACAATTCAATACAAATACGTTTATTTGCATAATGAATTACCTCGGATTCGATTTTAACGGAAATGAAAATGACTACTCGGTTACTTTTGCTTTCCTCGCGATCTAAGTCCGTTCTCCTCGGTTCTTGATCTATTCATATTCAGAATTAACTCTTTTATTCACCAACTCATTCAATTCAATCCAAAGACACACATTTATGGCTATTTGCAATTCAACCCTAACATTTGCACAATTTATCAATTTAATCCATTTTTCTCAAAACATCAAATTCACAAAATCATCTCATACTCATGCTTAGCCGAATGTTCATACATCTCATACAAGCCCATATTTTCCATCAAATTTGTAATTTAGCCCTCAAGTTTCTATTTTCTCAATTTAGCCCTAATTAGCTAAATTCATCAAAATTCAAGAACAAAGTATATTCATCTAGCTCAAATCTTTCATTTAACACAATAAAACATCATAAAGCTTACCATTTCATCAATGGCACATCTCATGAACATCATCAATACACAAAATTGAGACATGGGCTTGATAGTAGACTAAGCAACAATCTCAAAAACATAAAAATCATCAAAATCTAAAGTTAAAACATACGTTAATAGAGTTTGATAGTAGTCGAATATTAGAAAGATTTCAAACTTTTCTTTTCTTTCTCAAATCGGTGGAAGAACATAACATTATAGCTTATTTTAAGCTTTTGTTTAATAAATAATATGATATAAAGTCATTTACCATAATAACCTTTCATAATAATAAGAAACATATATATATATATATATATATATTTTAAGGCATAATTGACTTTTGTCCATCCACTATTTACTTATTGGTATTATTGCCTACTAAGGCCATAAACATTCAAAAACCACAACACTTGAGTACTTTAACAAATAGAATACAAATTTCATATCTAATGTAATTCAATCGTTTTGTCAAATTAAACACACAGACGGACAAATTAACTTACGAAACTTTAGCACATGCATAATCACATATCATAGGCACAAAAAATAATATTAAAATATTATACAGACTCAGATTTGTGATTTCGAAACTACTGTTCCGACTAGGGTATAAATCGAACTGTTATAATTCTCCCCCTTACGGATTTTTGTCCCCGAAAATCTTACCGTTAAACAGAGTCAGATATTGCTGTCTCATTGAATCTTTCGGCTCCCACGTTGCCTCTTCAATTCCATGACGATTCCACAATATTTTCACTAACGGTATTTTCTTATTTCTCAACTCTTTCACTTCACGAGCTAAGTTACGAATCGGTTCCTCTTCGTATGTCATATCAGATCAGATTTCAATTTCAGATAGGGCAATCACATGTGATGGATCGGATCGATATCTACGGAGCATCGAGACATGGAATACATTATGGATCTTTTCTAATTCAGGTGGTAAAAGCAATCTATATGCAACAGGCCCAACACATTCAATGATATCATATGGCCCGATGAACCTCGGACTTAACTTGCCTTTACGTCCGAATCGAAGCACTTTCCTCCACGGTGACACTTTCAGAGATACTCTGTCACCGATATCAAATTCTATATCTTTTCGTTTCAAGTTCGCATACGACTTCTGACGATCAGATGCTGCTTTCAAACAATCTTGGATCAGTTTCACTTTATGTTTTGAATCTTTTACCAAATCGACTCCAAGTAGCTTAATCTCACTGAGCTCGGTCCAATATAGAGGTGTACGACATTTACGTCCATACAAAGCTTCACATGGTGCCATTTTAATGATTGACTGAAAACTATTATTTATGCAAATTCAATCAATGGCAGATACTATTTCCACGTACAGTCAAATTCAAGAATGCAACATCTTAACATATCCTCTAGAATTTGAATGATCCGCTCGGATTGACCATCTATCTGCGGATGAAAAGCTGTACTGAAATGCAATTTTCATGCCTAAAGCTTCTTGCAATTTCTTCCAAAACCTCGATGTAAATCTCGGTTCTCTATCTAATACAATGGATAGTGGCACTCTGTGCAATCTCACAATCTCAGCACTATAAAGCTCAGTTAACTTATCAAGTGAGTAGTCAGATCTTACCGAAATAAAACGGGTGGATTTAGTAAATCGATCAACTACGACCCATATCGCATCTTTATTTTTGGAGTCAAAGGCAATCCTGAAACAAAATCCATCATCACTTTATCCCATTTCCATTCAGGAATTAAAATTGGTTGTAGCAAACCAGACGAACTTGATGTTCATCTTTCATTTGTTGACAGACTAAACATTTCGAAA
Organism: Gossypium rotundifolium; assembly: GCA_025506655.1. Classification (NCBI taxonomy): domain Eukaryota; kingdom Viridiplantae; phylum Streptophyta; class Magnoliopsida; order Malvales; family Malvaceae; genus Gossypium; species Gossypium rotundifolium. The sequence continues at coordinate 139,514,008 of CP106731.1, forward strand.
CAAAGTCAAAATGTCTCGTTTCATACCAGACCACCAATAATGACGCTTCAAATCATGGTACATCTTAGTACTTCCTGGATGAACTGATAGACGGCTATTATGTGCTTCATTCAAAATTAGCTGAATCAACTCCGAATTTCTCAAAACACAGATACGACCTTAGAATCTCAAGCAATTATCAACAATTTGAGATTTAGATTCAGAATTTAAATCACACTAAGCTTGTTTCGATAACAATTCATTATCAACCTTCTAAGCATAAAAATTTGATGTACAAACAACGGTTTCGCTCTTAATTCAGCTATCATAGAACTATTATTAGATAAATCAAACTAAGCATTCAGAGCACGTAATGCAAACAATGATTTTCTACTCAATGCATCAGCAACAACGTTTGCTTTACCCAGATGATAGTCTATCACAAGCTCATAATCTTTTAATAACTTTAACCATCTCCTTTGATGCAGGTTCAAACCTTTTAGGTCATCAAGTATTTCATACTTTTATGATTTGAAAACACATGGCATTTCTCACCATACAGATAATGGCGCCAGATCTTAAGTGCAAACACAATCGCAGCTAACTCAAGGTCGTGCGTCGGATAATTCTTTTTGTGTGGCTTTAATTGTCTCGAGGCATAAGATACAACTTTGCCTTCCTGCATCAAAATACATCCCAGACCATTTACTGAAGCATTACTGTAAATTACAAATTCTTTACCCGATTCTGGTTGTACTAACATTGGAGCTTCTGTTAACTGAGTTTTCAACTGATCAAAACTTTTCTAACATTTATTAGATCATTCAAATCTAACATCTTTCTGAAGTAGTCTAGTCAACGGAGTAACTACCATTGAAAATCCTTTTACAAATCAACGATAATAACCACTAAACCCGAAAACTACAAACTTTAGACACATTCTTCAGAGGTTTCCAATCCAGAATAGCAGAAATCTTGCTTGGATCAACACGAATCTTAGAAGCTGACACAATATGTCCGAGAAAACTATCCTCGTGTAACCAGAATTAACATTTACTGAATTTCGCATACAATTGCTTTTCTCTCAGAGTTTGCAACACAATTTTCAAATGCTCAGCATGCTCATCTTCATCACGTGAATAAATCAATATGTCATCTACGAATACCACAACAAATCGATCTAAGTACGGCCTAAAAATTATGTTCATCAGATCCATAAAAATAGCAGGAGCATTGGTTAGTCCAAATGGCATAACTAAAAACTTATAATGCTCGTACCTCGTTCTGAAAGTAGTTTTTGGTATATCTAAGTCTTTCACTCTCAACTGGTAATATCCAAACCTCAAATCAATCTTGAAAAATATAGTAGCTCATTTTAACTGATCAAATAAGTCATCAATTCTGGGCAACGAATATTTATTCTTTATTGTCACCTTATTCAACTGACGATAATCGATATACATTCTCATCGTGCCATCTTTCTTTATCACAAATAGAACAGAAGCACCCAAGGCAAAAAACTCAGTCTAGTGAATCCTCTATCAGTCAGCTCTTGCAACTGTGACCTTAACTCTTTCAATTCTGATGGTGCCATTCTATAAGGAGCTATCAAAATAGGTGTTGTACCAGGAAACAGATCAATACCAAATTCAACTTCACGTATCAGAGGTAAACTTGATAACTCTTCAGGGAATACATCAGAAAACTCACAGACAATAGGCACTGATTCAACTTTTCTTTTAGACACTTTCAAATCAATCACATAAGCAAAATATGCCTCATATCCCTTTTTCACATATCTTTGAGCTTTCAATACAGATATCACAGTAGGCAATCCATTCAAATCATTAGACTCAACCCGTACAATTTCATCCTTCGGACATCTCAAATCAATAGTTTTTCTTTTTTAATTCATAACCGCATCATGTAATGACAACCAGTCCATACCCAGAATGATATCGAACTCATCAAATGGCAAAAGCATCATATCAGCAGGGAAACAGATATCGCGAAACATTAATGGACAGTTCTTGTATACTTTATCAACAAGGACACTTTTACCTAAGGGGTCCAATACTTTTATAGCAAACTCAGTAGACTCTACAGGCAAAGTCTTGCTGAATACTAAATTCATGCATATATACAAATGCATAGAACCAAGTTCTATCAATGCAATCACAAAAGTATCATAAAGAGTAAAAGTACCCGTTATAACATCTGAAAATGAAGCTTCCTCACGAGCTCAAATAGCATACGCTCTGGCAGGTGCTCTAGCTTTAGATTTTGCAACAGTGTCTCTCGTAGTTCTCTGACTACCACTAACATTTCTTACATTCTTTGAAGGTCTACCTCTCACAGGTGCATTTTCAAGTCTCAAATTCGGAATAGTCTCTGGCTCGATAGACTCAGGGCAATCACGGATAAAATGATCAAGTGATCCACATCTGAAACAAGCCCTGTCATTTAGTCTACAACTTCCCAGATGTCTTTTTCCACAATGTTTACATTCAGGTCTCTCAGTTCGGACATTACCAACACTAGCCACTAAAGTTGCTGGGGTTTTGGAACTCATCTGCGATCTAGCTCGATTTCTGTTCAAATGTCCCACATTATCTCTTAAACGACTTTGATCATCTCTAAATCTTTTCGAAGCAAACTGAAATGATTTGCTCAAAAATCTCTTTCTCATATCTTGGGCTTCAGAACCAGCTTTTATTTTATCTTTCCTGATTGCCTCAGCTTTGCATGCTTGATCAATGAGTACAACAAACTCTTTTATTTCTAAGATTCTGACTAACAAGCGAATATCTTCATTAAGACCATCTTTGAATCTTTTGCACATTATTACTTCAGATGATATACACTCTCGAGCGTACTGACTTAATCTCACGAACTCTCGTTTATACTTAGTAATAGTCATTCGGCCCTGTTTCAATTCTATAAATTCTTTCCATTTCTGATCGATGAATCTTTCAATAATGTATTTCTTTTGAAATTCAATCTAAAAGAAGTCCCATGTAACTCACTCTTTTAAAACAACAGAAATTAAGGTTTTCCACCATTGGTGTGCTGTATCTCAGAGTAACGGTACAACACACTTTATATATTCATCCGGAGTCAAAGACATTTCATCGAATACCCTAATAGTATTTTCTAACCAGAACTCAGCTTTTTCAGCATCATCATCATTAGTAGCTCGAAACTCTTCAGCCCCATACTTACGGATCTTGTCAACTGGAGGCTTATTCCATAAATTTAAATTTTTTATTAGAGGTATATCAGATGTCTGAGGGGGATTAACTAGGGGCGGGGGTTGTGAAATAGTCGGGTTATTCTTTACAAATTGAGTGGACCACTCACTCATCATCTGTAAGAAAGCTTGTTTAGCTTCTCCCTCTTGACCACTCGTAGCCGGTCTCGGATTAGAGGTACTGTCCCTTGCGTGAGAGTAGGTGCATTACTTTCTACGTCATTAATTACGGCTCTTTCGGGATCTATTGCTATACAAAAATCATATTTTATACGTTAGGATTCATCACACTATCACAATTCAGATATATGGCATGTATAGCTAGACTCTGACACGCCACGTTAGTCCGAGAATCGACTAAACCTAAGCTCTGATACCAACCAAATGTAACACCCCTATCTTGAGTCCGTCGTCGGATTAGGGTTAAAAGCGATACCTGACGGATCAGAAACATGATCAGACAATTCAAACCATCATTCATCAATCACACTCGTAATGTCCCTTAAATATGTCAACGAGACCATAAACATGCTTATAAATAGGGTTGGGACTAAATCAGAACACATACAAAAATTCTTAGAAATTTAAAATTTTTTAAGTTTCAGGGGATACATGCCCGTGTGGGCAAGCCGTGTGCCTCCCACGACAGCTAGACACACCCATGTGTCCTCCCCGTGGTCAAACCTATGCACACCCGTGCACCTTGGTGGTGGTCGATCCTGTTGAAACCACACGGCTACTAGGCACGTCTATGTGCCAAGGTCGTGTACTCTTAGGCCAAATATTGACTTCTTCACACGGCTACTAGACACGCCCGTGTATCTTGGCCATGTGCTCCTAAGCTAGCTACTGACTTAGCCCCACGGTCACTAGGCACGCCCGTGTGCCACAACCGTGTGACATTATAGGCCATTTGCAAAGCCAAAATGCCACCCACTATGGGTCAAACCTACAAACCAATCACCAACACTTCTCATGCATATATGGCAACCAAAATAACCATTCAACTTATACATTCAATACCAATTTCAACCATGCCAACTTTCAAGACTAAAACATATACATCATAAGCATAATTCTTCCAAATACTTACCTAAAAACATAACCATTTCATGTGCTTCAAACCATATCAAGATATGCATCATATAACACATTCATTCAAGCATAATGCCAACATATAAATAGCCAATTAACATGGCTAAGTTCATATTTCATATTTATCCCAATAACTAGCCTATACATGCCATATCTAGCTATATACATCTTCCAAAATGTACCAAAAATAGGTTGAGTAGTGTGATGATGATTGTCGATGGTCCCGAGCCTTCAGTAGCTTTGACGATCTATAAAACAAAGAAAACACACACACAAAGTAAGCTTTTCAAAAGCTTAGTAAGTCATATACAAATAAACCTATCATGTAAAGCATATAAGCATATGGAACATTGAAATAATTCATATTCATAGCAAGTTCATCACATATATGCTTTGATTCATATTCTTGTCCATATTTGCCACATTCATCAATTCAAGAATCATATATATACATAGCTCTTCCATAACCATTCTTATATCTCATTCATAATGTAACAGTCCAGTTTATACCCTAATTAGAACAGTGGTTTTGGGACCACAAATCTAAGTTTGTATAATATTTTAATATTATTTTCTATGCCGTTGATATGTGAATTAGCATGTGGTAAATTTTCGTAAGCGAATTTGTCTGTTTGCGTGTTTAATTTGACAAAAGGACTAAAATGCATTGAATGTGAAAGTTGCATGATATTTGTTAAGTATTAGGGTGTTATGGCTTTTAAAAGAGAATGCCTTATGAGGCAATAAGACCACTATTTAGATAGTGGATGGATAAAGGTCAAATGTGCCCTTGTTATATATATGTTTTCTTATATTAAGTGAAAGGGCATTTTAGTAAATAGAATAATAATATGTTTATAATAAAACAAAATGTGAAAATGTACACATTATCATCCTTTGTTAGCCTAAAATCAACGAAAGAAAAAGAAGAAAACCCTAAGATATATTCGGCCATTTCAAGCTTGAATTAAGGTAAGTTTTAATTTCGATTTTTGATAATTTATATGTTTCTGCAATCGTTGCTTTGAGAGCTACAAAACCCTTGCCTTGATTTTGTATTTTGATGATGTATGTGAAATGTGCCATTGATGATATGTTGAGTTTTATGATGATTTATTGTGTTAAATGAATGATTTGAGCTAGATGAACATGTTATGTTCTTGAAGTTTTGATGAATTTAGCTAAATAGGGCTAAATTGTGAAAATGGTAAATTAAAGGACTAAATTGAAAATTTGATGAAAAGTATGGGTTTGTATGAAGTCCATAAGTATTTGACTAAGCTTGTGTATGTGTTGATTTTGTGAAATTTGATGTTTTGAGAAAAATGGACTAAATTGTTATAGTGTGCAAATATGAGGGTTAATTTACAAATAGCCCTGTATGTGTGTCTATGGATTGAATTGAATAGAATGGTGAATAAAAGGGTTAATTATGAATATGTTTATATCAAGAGTCGAGGAAAACGAATTTAGATCGCGGGAAAGCGAAAATAACCGAGTAGCCATTTCCGTTCGATAAACCAAATTCGAGGTAAGTCACTATGCAAATAGACTTATCTGTATTGAATTGAATATATGTATTCATATGTCTATCAATGAAAATGAATGAGTGTGAGATGCTAAGTGCATGAATTTTGAAATAAGTTCGATATAGTGATAAAGCCGAGAAGTCCCATACGAACCTAGGAATAGATAGGATTAGCTATGTCATGACATAGATATCTGTTCTGTTTTATCATGTAAGACCACGTCCGGGACATTGGCGTTGATTTGAAATTTCATGTAAGACCTCGTCTGGGATATGGGCATCGATATGAATTATATGTAAAAGACCTCGTCTAGGACGTAGGCATCGATATGAACTTTATGAATAAGACCATGTTTGGGACATCGACATCATATTGACTCGTGTAAGACCATGTCTGGGATGTTGGCATCGTTATGATCTGTACATGTAAGACCCTATCTGGGATAGTGGCATCGATATACGAGTGCATGTAAGACCTTGTCTGGGACATTGGCATTGTACTACTATTCCGAGCTTTCTGAGTATCCTACTAGGTTCCTAAGGGTTCAACGGGCAAGACTATGATATGAATGTCAAATCTGAGCTATGAACAATTATGTGATATTAAGTTCGATTCAGGTACATTGTCTATACACTATTTGTATATGTAAGGTAAGTATCTAAGTGATCTTACTATGGTGATAAGTACATGGAATTTGTGATATGATGAGAATTGTTTTGGCTAGATGAGCTATGTGTTCATATGATTCTTGAATGGTGAAAATGGCTAATGTGGTTAAAAGTGTATGAACCAAAACAAATATATGAAAGTTTGCCAAGTGATTGATATACGCTTTCCATACCAAGTTTATTTGTATATGACTTACTAAGCTTTTGGAAAGCTTACTTTGTGTGTGTGTTTTCTCTGTTTTATAGGTCATCAAAGCTACTGAAGGCTCGGGATTGTCAAGGATCGTCATCACACTACAAAAACTTATTTTGGTACCCTTTTGGAAATGTATATGGCTAATTATGGCATGTATAGGCTAGATAGGTGTCTATGTTTATGAAGTGAGCATGGCCATGTGTATTGGCAAGTTTTTGAGTTGATAAATGTTTGAATGAATGAGTTATGAAGCCAATATTTAGTATGTTTTAATGCATATGAAATGGCTAAGTTTTGGTTAAACAAATGGATGATACATGTATGAAATGATGTAGGATTTAGTTTGTAATTTGGTATGAATGGAATTGATATTGAATGTATGGATGAAGTGAACCATTTGATATGTTTTGGTTGCCATATATGCATATTATGGTTTGGTATATATTGCTTGTAGGAAGACCCTAAGTGGGTGGCATATTGACCTTGTAAAAGGGCCTATAATGTCACACGGTTGAGGCACACGGGCGTGTCTAAAACCATGGATAAATTGGCAGAATGTGCCTTAAATTGCACACGTCCTCGACACAGGCGTGCTTGGTGGCCGTGTGAGAAATAGCAGTATGTGATCTATTGTACACGGCCTTAGCACACGGGCGTGCTTGGTGACCGTGTTGGTTTTGGTAGTATATAGCTACGGGGAAGACACACGGGTGTGTCAAGTAGCCGTAGAAGAGGCACGACCTACCCCCACGGCCGTGTGTCCCCTGCATTTAGAAAGCTTTTAGTTTTCCTTGAAATTTAGTATGCGTTTCGATTTAGTCCTGACTCGGTTATTATCATGCTAAAGGTCTCGATAATCTACATAAGGGACATTATGTTAGATATTATTGAATGCATGTATGATTAATTCTATAAATGTTTTCGATCTATCTGGTAACGCCTTTAACCCTAATCCGGCGACGGATACAGGATAGGGGTGTTACACATAAGCTCATATTCAATCATACATTGCTTCAAATCAAAGTCACATAGGTACTTATCTTTTATACACACTTAGTGCACATATCAAACATACCTAAAACGAATATATGTTCACGTAAATGATCATAGCTCGATTTGTCCGTTGAACCGATAGGAATCTAATAGGATACTTAGAAAGCTCAGAATAGTCGTACAATGCCAACGTCCTAGACGAGGTCTTACATATACTCAGATATCGATGCCACTATCCCAAAAAGGGTCTTACACGAATCAATATGATGCCGATGTCCCAAACATAGTCTTACACATAAAGCTCATTTCGATGCCAACGTCCCAGACGTGGTCTTACACAAAATCTCAAATCAATGCCAACGTCCCAGACATGGTCTTACATGATAAAACATAACAGATACCTATGTCATGACATAGCTAATCCTATCTATTCCTAGGTTTGTACGGGACTTATCGGATATCGACACTAAGTCAAACTTATCTCGGAATTCATGTACGGATCATCTCATAAGCATTCATAGTTAACAATAGTCATATGAATATGCACAATTCAATACAAATACGTTTATTTGCATAATGACTTACCTCGGATTCGATTTTAACGGAAATGAAATCGGCTTCTCTGTTACTTTCCCTTCGTTCTCCTCGGTTCTTGATCTATTCATATTCAGAATTAACTCTTTTATTCACCAACTCATTCAATTCAATCCAAGGACACACATTTAGGGCTATTTGCAATTCAACCCTCACATTTGCACAATTTATCAATTTAATCCTTTTTTCTCAAAACATCATATTCACAAAATCATCTCATACTCATGCTTAGCCGAATGTTCATACATCTCATACAAGCCCATATTTTCCATCAAATTTGCAATTTAGTCCCTCAACTTGCTATTTTCTCAATTTAGCCCTAATTAGCTAAATTCATCAAAAATTCAAGAACAAAGTATATTCATCTAGCTCAAATCTTTCAATTAACACAATAAAACATCATAAAGCTTACCATTTCATCAATGGCACGTCTCATGAACATCATCAATACACAAAATTGAGACATGGGCTTGATAGTAGACTAAGCAACAATCTCAAAAACATAAAAATCATCAAAATCTAAAGTTAAAACATACCTTAATAGAGCTTGATAGAAGCCGAATATTAGAAAGATTTCAATATTTTCTTTTCTTTCTCAAATCGGTGGAAGAACATAACATTATAGCTTGTTTTAAGCTTTTGTTTAATACATAATATGATATAAACTCATTTACCATTATAACCTTTCATAATAATAAGAAACATATATATATATATATATATAAGGCATAATTGACTTTTGTACATCCATTATTTACTTATTGGTTTATTACCTACTAAGGCCATAAACATTCAAAAACCACAACACTTGAGTACTTTAACAAATAGCATACAAATTTCATATCTAATGCAATTCAATCCTTTCGTCAAATTAAACACACAGACGGACAAATTAACTTACGAAACTTTAGCACATGAATAATCACATATCATAGGCACAGAAAATAATCTTAAAATATTATATAGATTCAAATTTGTGGTTCCAAAACCATTGTTCTGACTAGGGTATAAATCGGACTATTACATACACGATGAACCAAAGCGACTCCATGACAAGCTTAAGGATGGGACGAACCAATTTAAGGTTGGAGATCAGGTATTGTTAGATGAAATCGACCCTCGAATAACCACTTCAGAGCTTAACACAAACGGAGTGACTCCTTTTATGGTACTCAATGTCTTCCTATATGGTACAGTCGAGGTAACTCATTCTTATTTCAGCACTTTTAAGGTAAACATTACTCGACTTAAACCTTATTTGAATGAAAGAATTGATAGCGAGAAAGAGGAGTCTTGACTCCTGAACCACCATGACCGTTCAAATACGAGGTAAGTCAAGCTTAAACTTTAAATAAGCGCTTCTCGAGAGGCAATCCGAGTGCTAACACTACTAAATTCTTAATTTTAACTCACAATATTTTTAAAATTAATTTAAATTAAAAAATGGTTTTTAAAACTCACAAGGCCTGGACACACAGACGTGTCCTTGGCCGTGCGAATCTTTTGACTTAGTTTTAAGATTTAAAAAGAATCAACAGTGAGTTACACGGCCATGCAACACTGGCCAAAAAATATTCCACGAGGCGTGCGACACGACCATGTAGACCACACGGCTTGGACACACGGGTGTGTCCAAGGCCGTGTGAAACCTTGAGCTAAAATTTTCAATTTTAAAACAAGTCAGAGAGTTACACGAGCAAGGCACACGGTGGTGTGTGTGGTCACACAGGCGTGTGGGAGGTCACACGGGCATAGGAGAAGCGAAAGAGATTGCACACGGCCTGAACACACGAGTGTGTCCGAGGCCATGTGAAGATTGGGCTTCTTTTATTAATTGCACACGGGTTGAACAAGAGACCAAACGGGCGTGGGACATGGCGGTGTGGCCCAACACGGGCCTTACACGACCGTGTCCCTTTTTAATCCCCCAAACCCTAATTTTCTTTCATCTATTTTATCTTTTTCCTCTTCTTTATCATCTACCTTCCCTAGCTGTCGACTGCCCGAAATCCACCCATTTCTAGCCATCGTCGTCCCCTTCTCCTCTTTTTCTCCCTCGTTCCCTCATTCCCCATTCCTCAGTCCTTCCCCTTCCCTTCTCCCCATTCTCTTCTCTGCGCACAACAACCCCTTCCTTCACGCCCCACGAACCAGCCCCATCCGATCTGCCCCCTCTTGCACCCTTATTGGCTCTCATCACAACCACCCCAACAGACCAACCCGTCTTCCTAGCTCCCTCACTCACCTTCATGCGCCGCCAGCCAAACCCCTCTACCTTCGACCGTTCGCACCCCTACTATGCGCATACCACTATCGCCGTCCGACCACCGCCCCAACTCCCCGTCGGTCTTTCCCTCATCTTTATTTATTTCTATTATTATTATTATTTAATATTTATTTCTTTTATTCTTCTTTAATTCTTATCCTTTAATTTAGTTTATGATTATTTCTATTTTTCCCCATCTTTAACACCTTTATTATTCGATTTGATTATGTTAGTTTCTATTTTGTTGCGATAGTTTTGGTTAGTTTTTCTTATGAATATTATTTTGATTCTATTCTACTTGTCATGCTCTAAATATTTGTTTTTATTCTCAATGTTACTATTTTAGTTTATTTTATAATCACTATTATGATTCATCCTTATTTAATTATTATTATGTTAACCTTCTTGCTACTATTTCAAGTCATACTATCCTTTGTTCTTAGTATTAGGATTATTTATTTAATTATTTATTTTTACTCTTCCTTATTCTTACTTTTAGTTTGCGATTTCACCACTTTGATTCATGATGATTTCACTTTCTGGTTTCTCCACGATTTTCATATTCAAACTTTTTTTTAGGAGTAAGTTGTTTAGGACTATTTGGATTTTATTAATGTTTTATATCTTATTAAACTCTTTCACTTTTTCAGGCAACATGACGAACACACGCGGTAAGACTAAGATCGCCGTCCCCGATTTGAAAAAGTGGAAGGGTCCAGTTGGGAACTCCTCCTCGAGCACATCTACCGAGGCTCACCACATCTACCTCTAATTTACGGGGGGCCCCTAGGAGGATTTATATCAGCTCCTTCGCGTATGACCACTTGGCCTAGACCGCTGTATTGATTGGGCAGCGTTGGAGTAGGTCCGACTCGCTAATGACATGCGCGCCATTATCACCACAGCTTTGTGGGATAGATTCTTCACCATCATCGAGCCCACCTACATAGAGCTAACATTGGAGTTTTACTCGACATTTATGGTACAGTAGGTTATGACAGTTCATGATAAGTCGGATACCATCAATTTTCGACTCGGTGGCTTGGTATACCACATGAGCATTCCTGAGTTTGGTGCAGCTATGGGACTCTACATAGAGGAATTTATGAGCGTCGAGGACTTTCTTAGACTTCATAGGCACATCCATCACTCGCCATCACGATGTTGGTCTGAGCTTATAGGGAGTCAAAACCATATGACACAAGTCGCTCGAAAGTGACCTCTCTCTCTCCGGCCTTATGATACATTCACGCCCTTTTAGCTCACACTTTGACAGGTCAGAGAGAGAGCACCGGAGTTGTGAGCACTCATGACGCTTATTTCTTATGGATCATGGGCACGGGCATATATTTGATTTGGCATACTTCATCGCTCTAGCCTTTCGCCATCAGACTGACCGCCACAAGAAGGGCCCTATCTACTTAATCCCTTACGTGACTCACCTCGCTCAACATTTCGGTCTCCTAGATGCATCAGAGAAGTCCTCCACCATCATATTAGTCAGTCAGATGTCCCTTCAGGGTTTCTTGAGTATGATATACATGAGGATGATCGAGCGGCGTCGTGAGTGGATCCTCCTCAGTAAAAATTGTTTCATTCTGACGCTCAGAATGAACTCGAAGACTTCACTGATGATGTTCCTCCCTATCATGAGAACCCACCACAGGCTACACATTCGAGTCACCGACCTGTTCCTTCTGTTGCTAGCTTCCGAGGAGTATCTACCGAGGAGTTCACTAGCTTCCATCAGTACTGCATTCAGAGGTTCGATAGTATTGATGCGACATTACAACAGATTTGTCAACATTTCCATATTGCTCCTCCAGCGCACTGACGACTCACGATGATGATGCATCTGATGATGAAGACCATTGAGTCCATTTAATTTAATTTAATTTAATTTTTATTTTTCTTATTAGTTTTTATTTTTATTTTTTTTTTATTTTTACTTTTCTGTTTATTAGTATTTTCCTAGACTTTTTCACTTTTATATTTTGAACTATATTTTATTTATTATGGTTGTTTCTAATCGAGTAACCCTTTAATTTTCTTAAGTGATGTGTTTATTTTCTTATCAGTTGCTCAGAATCATTCCCTACATCTACATTTATCTACAATTCTATTTTTCACTATTTTGGGCATTTCATCCAATATTTAGGGTAGTTTCAATTCTCTCCTTCTCTTATGATATTTTTGTTTCTACTATGATTATCTATTTTTGTACATTGAGGACAATGTACATCTTAAGTGTGGGGAGGTTAGTTATATGATTATTTGAAAATTCCTGAATTATGCCTTGTGTTTAAGTAATTTTCTCATATTCCTATCAGAATGAATTTTTTTTATTTGTAATTTTTGTTAATGTGTTTTAGATTAAATTCATAGGTAATTATGCATTGATTGTTTAAACTTTAAGACATGGGAGAATCAAGCATGATAAGTCTATTTTTAGAATAAAAATTTGTTAGGTTGTTTCCCTAAATTTAAGTATTACCTTAAAGTTTGAGATTTGCAAGATTGACATCAAAAACCGTAATTTTTGTGAGATTTTGAGCCTTTAGAGCATAAAATTTTATTTCTCACTTTATTATTGGTTATGAGTGTGTCAATACTGATTGGTTATTCTAGAACTTGCTTCAATTATGCATGTCAAGACCACACCTTTGATTTGATATACTGAGATGATAAAGGCAATTAGGTTCTAACCCACTTATCCCATAAAAAGCTTACCTTCATAATTAACCCTTAGTGAACCCCTTTGAGCTTAAAACACCATTCTTGATTTACCTATTAATGTTAACCCATAACTCATTTTTTTAATTCATTGAGAATTTTTCCCGTTTTGTTGACCGTTGAGATTTAATTTGATTAGTTGTCTAGCTATGTTCTTTTGCTTCATTTGATGAGTTATTTCTTTTGATCTCAAAAATAAATACAAATATATATTTATAATTATACATGTACGTTTATAGTTATTGATTTTTATGTGTTCTATGTTGATTGAGCTTGAACAGTTATATTCATATTTTGAGAAGAAGCTCGTGTTATTCTTAAATAATTTCGATTGATTGAATTCAGCATTTGTTTGTTTTTCTAGTTTGGTAATTTATCAATTCGATCTCAATTCTAACCTACTTTTTCAGCCTTTATCCACACCTTTAACCGAAGCCCTATTACAACCCTTTAAATACCTTTTGATTTGTGTATCATTTCATTTTATAGTGGTGGAGATTTTATATTCATGCAGACTTATGGTAATGAATTTTCATGTTTGACTTTAGAGTGCTTAATTTTTTAACCTTAAACACTTTGAGTGATTTGAGTGAATCTTTAGTGAGGATGTCAATTCGTGTCTATTTTGAATTAAAGGTAATTACTTAGATAAAGGGAAATACCTATGTTTTCATGCTTTAAAAATGTGTGACTTGGATTGTTCGAATCTTTAGTGCTCTTTTAGTTGAATTATCAATGTGTAATTATTTGTGAATTATGATAAAACATTATTGATGAGAATTATGAATTGAGAAAGTTTAATTTTAATTATGAGTTGAGGATTTTGCTTGAGGACAAGCAAACGCTTAACTGTGGGGATATTTGATAAGCCATAAAATTAACATGTTTTAATCCTATTCTTGATGTGTTTTTGGATGATTTATTGTATAATTTAGTGAATTTGATGATCCTAATCCTTTAATTTCATGTTTCTATACTTAGGTGAGCATAGAGGAGTGAAAGGAGCAGAAAATGGGCCAAAATCAAACAAAACGATCTATTTTAAGGATCTACACTGCACAGCCATTTCCAGCACAAGCCAAGCAGTGAGCCACACCTGGATGGCCACATGCCCATGTGCTAACCCGTGGCGATATCGCTCTCTATTTCTCTTTTACATGGAAAAAGCCAATTTTTAGGGTTTCTGAGTATTCTAAAGTTTATAAATACACACTAGAAAAAGACCTAAAAGGACACGCAGAGAAGAATGAAGAATTTACTCAAAGAACGCCAATAGATTCAACTCCGAAGCAAGATCTACTTCAAGATTGAAGATCTTCATTCAATTTCTCTAGAAATTTTTGGGTTTCTTTATGTTTTGTTGTTTTCCTAATTTTGAGATGTCATCCTTATAAATTATGAACTAAATTGCCTAGATACTTAAGGAGGATGAAACCTATGATGGATCTTGTTATTTAATTTCTGAATTACATGATAAATACTTGCTTTCTTGATCTCAATTATGTGTACTTCTTCCATGTGTTAATGTTTTCAGGATATTAATTCATGATTGATGTGTTTATTTCATTGGAGCAAAAGTCCCTGTTTAAGATTAGATCTAGCATAATTGATTGGAGTTGCATGCAATCCTAGAAATAGGATGACATAAATCTACTGGATTAGAGTCAAATCTAATAGGGGAATCCATAGATCGAGTTAATGTGACAATAGAGGTTTTAATTAGAAAGAGATTTCAATTAATCAAGCTAGAGTCAGTTATTTTTACTCTCGAAAGAGATATTGATATAATTTAGGGATTTCTATAGATCAAGGCAAGTGAGTTAATCATTTAACTCAGATTCAGAATAATAAGTGAAGTCTAGGTGGATTCTTTCCCGGGTATTGTCTTTATTATTAGTTTTCTTCGAATATTTTCCCAATCCATTCTCTGTCGAGTCCTTAGTAATTAGTTTAATTTTAGATTAAAACAAAACTTCAATTTATAGGCTAAATAATAGAAAAAAAGGTAATTACTAGTACTTTTAGTCCTCGTGGATACGATATCGCCGACTCACCATAACTATAATACTACTCGAGAGATGCGCTTGCATTTGTCATGATTTTAGTAAGTTAAGTGAATCATCATTGTCGAAACCATTTTAAAAATCGATTTAAAAAATGGGATCGACTTTAAAAACAAAAATGGGAGTCGCCACCAATCCCTTTTTACTTAGGTGTGATTGGACCACCTTATAAAACGTTTTATTTTAAAACATTTGATTTTGGTCTACGAAAAACAAGGAAACGAGTTCAGGAGTCGGTTACGTACGAGGAAGGGTTAGCACCCTCGTAACGCCCAAAAATTGGTACCTAACAGCTAGAATCATGTCCAAATGTTTGAAATTTAAAAAGTTTTAAAATAAGATCCGTTTATTAGAAGAAAAACCAAGACTTACCTATCTCAAAGAAATAAAACACCATACCCAGTAAGTTAGGATATAGCATCTCATGACTTCAAAACTAAGCACGTCTTTATTTTAGGAAATCCCTATCTCGAAACACAAAACATCATATCCAGTAAGTTAGGACACAACATTTTGAATTCCCAAGAATAGTTTTTTTGATTTAAAACTTTAGATTTCTTTGTTATGAAGGAATATAAACATCACATCCAGCATGATAGGACACGATATTTTAAAACATTCGTAATCAAAATTATCTCATGATTTACAAAATTTATTAAAAGGATATTTAGTTATTTAGTCAAACAAGAAATCGCAACCCAACACGTTAGGGCACTATTTCCTGAATTTCTAAATAAAAAACATGGCCTTATTTTAAAACCTTTGGATAAATATAGTAATCTTGCAAAAAAAAAAATGAATTTTTATTGTAAACAATAACCATGTGACAATATTGCATTGACAAACTATCAAACATAAATATTAAAAGTAATTATAATTCACTAACAGTTCATATTAATATAGGCAATAAAAGAAATAATAGCACATATAAAATATTACAAATAAAAATATAAAATGATATATGGACAACAAAAAATAGCACATATGTTTATATTTGAGAAAATAAGTAAAATAAGTTTTGACATAAATAATTGATTCATAAAATAAAAACATGTTCATAATAATCTAATACATAAAAACTATATATATTTAAGAACAAATAATATATTATACTATATAAATAATTTTAGATAAAATAAATTTTTAAAAAATAATATAGGATATAATACTATATAATATACAAAAATTTAAAAGGTATATAGTGTAATTATCGATTATATATATATATATATATATAAGTTTAAAAATAATAGGCAATAAAATAATTAAATCAAATAATAAATAATAATAGTTAAAAAACATAAGGATAATATGTAATATAAATATAAAAGTTTAATAAATTAATATATGAATAATAATGGTAATATAATCTTTTAACATAATAAAATAATTAAAAATAGTATTAGAATAAAATAAAATAAAAAATAAAAAATAAAATAAAGAAAGAAGTGTTAAATAACAATTAAAACAGATATGAAATGACTGAAACGAAACACGCGTTAAAATCTAGGGATTAAAATGGAAATTATGTCAAATTTCAAAACGGCGTCGCAATAGATTTAGTCTTTAATGCAGCCGAGGATTAAAAAGAAACAGAATATAAATTTTGGGGCCAAATTAAAAATAAAAAGAATTTAAAATAAACAGAATTAAAAATAATAAAAATGAGGGAGGACTAAAATGGCAATTAGGCCATTCAAAAAAAAAACGCGGATCTTTGCCTCGGGTTGGGTTAACACGCGAGTTATATGCTAGAAAACGATGTCGTTTTTTCTTTGCTATAAAAGTCAAAAACAGATCAAAAAAATCATTTTCATTCAATGTTTTAAAAAAAAAATAAGAGAGCTCAGAAATGCTCTCTGCCCTTTTCGTCTAGCCCTGATCGTCGAACATTCTAAGCTTTACTCGCCTCACGTGCCACCAAGGGCGTGGCCGGAGGCCAAACCTCTCCTTTTCAAGCCCGTCGCAAGGTAAACCCCCTTTTCTCTTTTTATTGCTTGTTTGTTTACTATTTACAGGAAAAAGAACAAAAAAAGATAAAAATAAAAGAATAATATGAAGAAAAAAAACAGAAAAAACACCTCCTCTGAAGATTCGCTCTTTTATTTCTGTATTTTTGTTTGTGTATTCTGTCTCTGCTTATATTGTTTGTGTCTTGTTTACAAGTTTTTGATGGGTTTTTATAAACCGGAAACAAAATAGGAAAGAAACTATTTACCATGTTTTGCTCTATTTTGTTGATGTTTCTTTCTCCTTTTGCAGGTGAGGAGATCTCGGCAATGATGGCGTGTTGATGGCGGCGCAATTCCCGCTTGATGAGGGCTGGTGGCGCGACTGTTGGCCTAGCTTGCGACACAAAAGGAGCTAGGGCGCGAGGCTGCGCCTAGGTTTTCAAAACCCTAGGCCCCTGCTGATTCTGTTTATTATTTGGGCCCTTTTGGGCTGTCTTTGTTTTAGGTTTTATGTGTTGGGTCATGGGTTTAGGAATAGGTCTGAGGGGGTTTGGTCTGTTTTAGGATTGGGTCTGGTGTAACGGGCCAACATTTGGGCTTTGGGTTTTGTAACATCCTAAAAAATTAGAATATTATTTTATTATTTATGTTGGCTTGGGTATGAATTTTGTGTTTAGCATAGTATGGTGTAGGCTTGTTTTTATTAATGAAGCTAGAATAATTGTTAGTATTAAAAATTTAGTGAAGTGGATAAGGTGAACTTGACACTTAAGATGATATAAGCATTAAATTCCAGCACATGAGGAGTAAGTGGCAAGGTGGCTATGATGCATGAAGGGTTGCTTGAGGGAAGAGGTTCGAGTAGCATGGATTGCGTTGGAAGACTTTATTTTTATGCACCTTTGCTATAAGTGTCGGCCAAGTTATGCATTTGGTAAGTTGGACTTTAAAATTTTTGGCAAGTTGAATGATAGTTTAGGCAAGCTTGATGTTTGGGAAAGAAATCAATGGTTTTAAGGCTAATGGGAGAACATAAGGCTTGGTTTAAGGTGAGGTTTTGGAAGCTTTTAATGGCTATTTGTCCATGAATGTGGACGGGTTCATGGACTAAGGGGGTTGACTTAAGTTTTGTGAGTGAATAGGAGGAAATAGGGAGAAAATTTGGAGTGTGTTTAATTCAAAATTACTTTGAATTGTTGGCAAAAGTATGGTTACCGAATTTTATTTGTGTATGGAGGGAAATAGGGTGCCGAAACTTCTTGGTAGTTAGGTGACATTTTTGGCTAGTTTTGTAGGTGTTAGTCTTTGTTTTTTTTTTTTGTGTCAAGCCGAAATATTCCTTTTGCTTTGTCAATTTCTTCCTAATACTTTTGGTTGAAACAAACCCGATAACCCAAGTAGAATTGACAATTTACTCACTTGGTCTTTAAGCAAAATTACATTTGTTTCTTTTCTCTTTTTCTTTTTGGGAACCGAAACCATACTCTCCCATATCTTTCTTTTTCTTTGCCATTTCTTTGCTCAAAGCCAAACGTATCTATCTCCTCTCTTTCATCCCTTTCTTTTCTTCTTTCAAACTCCTGAGCCGAAAGCCTTTTCATTTTTCTTTGCCGAATTTCTCTCTTCCATTTTACTTTTCTTTTTCTTCCTCTTTTCCACTCTAGCCGAATCCTCTCTCTCTCATTTTGATTTTCTTTGCCATTCACGTACTTTATTTCTTTTTCTACACATATCTTTTGCTATCTTCATTCAAAACCATAGCCGAAACTTTCCACTCTCTTTTGGTGTGGATTTGGCCGAATATCATCAAGGGTAGGATTTCATTGGTTTTCTTCAATCGGTTTTCGAAGATAGGTAAGTGTTCATGGCCGAATTTCCTATTATTTCTTTTCTCTTTTCTATGCCGTTCTCTTGTGGACAAGGCCGAACTTTTGGGCATTGTTTGCAAGATTCTAACTATTTTAGGAACCGATCATTCTTATAGACTCTTTGGGACTTCGGAAGCAATCGATCTAAGCCCATTCCATTAGCAATCGAAGTTGGTAAGTCAAGTGGTAAGGATTCTATATTCTTTAAGTTGTTTGAGAAAGCCTAAGGCTATTGGGATTAAGATATGATGCTGGCCGAATGGTCTTGATTAAAGTGTTGTGGTTTGGCCGAATGTAGGATAAAGTGATCTAGTGCAGTAGATCGGATCTTTGGATGTTACTAATTGCGTTGGTGAAAGGTGTGTACCTTACACACTTTATAATTCGGTTATGTATATGTTTATATAATATTAATTTACTAATCATATTATCAAAGTGGAAAATGATGAGATCTTGATATGATACCATGATGGTATAAATGAGGATTTGGGTAAGTCTGTTTCGATATGATATTAATATATGTGGATTGATATCATGATTTACGATTTTTATGTGTAATATGATCATATCAAAGTATGATGGCATGATTTATACTTTACATATATATATTGGTTTGGGAATATGAGTGGAGGGGGAAGGATTTGATATCCGTGTCTTGGACACCAGAGGTTTGGCACCTCCAGTGATTTGGTATCACATTTGTGTCTTTGGGACACCAGAGGTTTGGCACCTCATAGCGACTCGTCCCTGTGGTCTAGCATCACCGTGGGTTGGCCCCACTTTTGAGATATGGGATCGTCGCCAGTGATTTGGTATCACACGTGGGTTGGCCCTACAACTTGATTATTCGTGACTTTGAGTCACCAGTGATTTGGTATCACATTTTTGGATATCGTGACTTTGGGTCACCAGTGGTTTGGCACCACCAGTGGTTTGGTACCACACGGGTAGAAAAGGAGTTATGGATGGCTAGGTTGGGTGCATAATATATATCTTTGCTTGATTATAAATTGTGTAAGAATGTTGCATTAATCGGGGAAGGATTTATGCATCGAGTCTTGGTGACTCACCTTCTCCCTTATCATTTCAGGTGATTCGTAAGATCGCGAATGAGGAGCCGGATGAACTCGAGGAGGCCATGCGATAAAATTTGATTTTACATAAACTACGATTTGGGGTACTTTAGTTTATTTTAATTTGGTTTTTGTTTTATTATGGGTTTGTAATAAGGCCTCTTTAATTATGTTTTGGATTATTTATATGCTTTGGATATGTTTTAAATATGGCTTATAAATTATTTGATTAATTTAATAATGGAGCTCAAAGTTTTCTAAAATAATAAAAACGCAATGGTTTTAAAATCTTACCATCGGGTAATATAAATCGTTTGATAGTTTAATATAAATTAAGTGATTTCTACAATTTAAATGATTTTCAAACATTAAGTTTCTACATTCAAATGCAAATGGTTTTCAAAGTAAAAATTGAGTTTTCTTAAAATGATATAAATGTTTTCTAACCTATGATTTATCAACTAAGCTTTAAAGTTTAATTTAGGAAATTTCAAAGTAATTACCGTTTAAACCTATTATACACCTGTTTTCTACAAATATAGAATTCTCAAAGAGTTTTTCACTAAAATTTAATTGTTAATTAGATTCTTTTCAAAATGTTTTCCTTAGTGACATACCAGATTCAGTCGTGGCGTATTGACCGGGTTTGGGGTGTTACAGGTTTTGTGTGGATTTTGGATTTATTTAATTTTGGCTCTGTAACAGGGACTTTTTTTTGAACATTTATTTTTTATTTTAGTTTTTTAGCCCGGGCAAAAATGGGCATTTACAATCATCATAATTCAATACTTTTTAAAATGGTAATGGTCAAATTCGACTCTTTTACAAAGATTGAGAGCCAAATTTAGCTAAAAAGGATTAAGAGCTAAATTGACAAAAGATGTAGACATTAAAGACTTTATTTGTAATTGTGCTTTTTGATAAAAGGTAGTGCCTTATCACACCGATTTGTAGCACTTTATGGTCTTTACAGTACAAAACTCTCAAAGAGCACCTATATATACTATTATTTAAACTTCTAATTTAGTTGGTGTCACGAGTCAATCGAGCACCTACTCAGTTAGAAATTTACGAAAATACCCTCCCATAATTAAAACAAGTTAACTTTTAAACTCACACCGATTGCATTAGTAGAACCTTTAATTTATCATTCAACTAAAGCTTTATTTTGATACTTTTATACATTCTAATTTTATTTGATTGAATTGGTGTCACAAGTTAACTTGACATCAACTCAAGATTGATAATGACACCATGGAAAACAATTTAATCTATTTTTTTCATTTTAATATCATACATATTGCATGTGTTATTATTAATTAGTTTCAAACCATAAGTTTCATTGTTTATTGTATGTTATTTTTAAACACATATTTGTATTCTAAATTTGTTAATTTCTCACAAATACGCATGTGATAGGAATTCTAATATATTATATTTCTTTTATTTTGGAGAAAACTTTTATCTTAAAAATCAATCCTTTAGCATTAATAGTAGAACAAAAATTTGAGTTCAAAACATAAGTTAGACAAATTATGTTAAATTTTTATCAACCTTTTTATTAGAAGGATTTTTGTGAGATTACATTTTTTTTATGAAATGTTTAGAACTACCATAATTCTTCCCGAACTCTTGAATAAGAGGATAAACACGCTTCAGTATGCTTAAACCCACGTCCTCATGTACTGGTAACAATGTTTATGTCAACCTAACTAAGACTTAGTCAACTATTATTACCTTTTCTACAATAAATGTTGTGAGTTTTTTATATAAATAATACAAAAAAAATCTAAACTATAACTTTTTCTCAATTATTTACTAAAATAATATAAAAATACTGTTGATATTCTCTAACACTAAATTGTCATCAAGTATTCGCAGATCTAAATTTTTGGCAAATGTAGATCACCAAAATGAAAGATGATTTAGTTTCTTCCTTCTTTTCTTTTCTTTTTTCAAATTTAGCTTAATGTTCGAGTTTCTTTTTTTTCATTTAGTTTAATGCTCAGTTGCCCTAACAATTAAAGAATAACATAATATATAAATAAATAATATCTCATAATACTCTCTCCTCAAATAAAAGTCTTTCCTTGCTAATTTTAATATTCTAGGAAATTGGACACAAAACCTATGATAGGGTTAAATAACATAGGCTTTAAAAGTATATGGATTGATCTTATGATGGGATACTTCTATTTCTTATTGTGTTCATTTTAATGGTACTTTGACTAATTTCTTCATCTCTAGAGAAGACTGAGATAGGGGGATCCCTTGTCACCTTATTTGTTTCTTTTGTGCATGCAAGGTCTCTTTGCTCTTTTCATGAAGGTGCACGAGGAGGGAAGGGTAAAAGGCATTTGAGTGAGCCAAAATGGTCTTTGGTTGAACCATCTCATTTTTTGCGGATGATAGTATTCATTTCAATTGCAACAAGAGATGAGAGGTAGAGATTGCCAGGAACATTTTGAAGGTTTTTTAGCAGAGTTCAGGGTAGCAGATAATTTGGACAAATTCATGTTAAACAAAACACGTTAGTGAACAAAATAAATTAAATAAAAATAAACTCATATAAAGTAAAGATAGAATAATTTATATTTAATTTACCAAATATGAAAAACAATCAAAATTAAAATCAAATAAGAGTTTAAATCAGAAGGAGAAATAGGGATTTTACGAAACGTTGAGGCTTGTGAAACACAGTTTCCTTAAGACAGATTTGGCCGGTCCTATGGTACTTGGAGAAAGGTTGGTCGAATGTCTTTCAGGATACAACAATAATAGTGATCAAAGTAGTAACACCTCTACAACGATCAACGAATGAACTTTGCCTTTTTCTATCACTGGAACGTTTGAAAACGAAGAGGAGATGAAAAGGAAGAATTTTGAAATGAACAAAATTTTGGTATAAGAAATTATTCGAATATCGGTTTAATCCTCCAGAATACACAACATTTTATAGGCATTTAGGATAGTGGAAAATTTTGGAAATAAACATAAAATCTGCCATTAATGAGCCAAAAATCAATTTGATTTAAAAATTAAATTAAACCAGATACTATCCATATATAAGCATATTATGTCTACTGAGGAAAAATAAATTCGTATTGGGCTTAAAATATCCGCAGGCCCGATTGGTCTGGACATTTTGCGTCTCCCACGTCGTGCGGGTGCACCCCAACCTTGTCGAGTTTGGACCTACACCCTCTTGTGCGCAAGGCAGAATTACAAGCTTAGTCATTCAATTAACCTTCAAGAGAGTTCACATAAATAAACACATCTCACACTTGGTATTTAACCAATGTGGGATCTAAGCTTCTACTTTTCCTCAACAATATTTCCAAGTAGCTTACTTTGAGCATCAATTTCTCATTCATCACTCAACCATTTTGAGCATATGATATACCATTGTAAAGGTCTCATGGAGTAGAATATAAACCATAAGTTTATGATTCAACTCTCCACTTTTACCTATTAAGAATATGCCTCAAAGTTCCCATAAAAGCAATTTTTCCAACAATCCCCCACATGAATGAAAATTGATAGTTTTATCAAAAACATTGACTTAATATGGTGAGAGAATCTACGATCAATAGTTGTATAGGATAGGTAGGTATCCACCCTTGAATCTTCCCTTGCGAAAGTATATTTACTTTACTAGCTGACCAGTAGACATGATGTCCTTGAACTATTTTGCCTTTTGTGTAGACGATGATATACCTCACACAACTACCTCCCTGACAAGGTTTTAGTTCTCATAGGTATGTTCATATAGCCGTGAACATCTCCTGGTTCTACAAGAGTTTGAGAGAACTGTGCCCCAATAGTCTCCTTGAAGTGGCCCCACTTCACTCTCACATAGGTGACTTATGTTGTTGGGTTCACTAAAACACACAATGGTCATTAAAAGTATTACTTAACCTATCCCATTTTTAGTCACTGTTTACACCATAGGAACGGACTTGGGATAAGTACCCCAATAGTGACCTCACAAGGTCTATGCAATTAGGTTTTCCTTTAGAACCTAGATCTTGGGATCTCCAGTCAACTAGGTAGGGTTTTCCTTCACATAGCGCCTTTTAGTTTTTTCTGGGCTTTAGTCCCATTCCTTTTGATGTTTTATCAACCTAATCTCAATTCAAGCTTTAGTTAGCGGATCTGCAATGTTAGCTTTTAATTTTACAAAATCAATAGAAATAACTCCGTTTGAGATCAATTGTCTAACGGTATTGTGTTGACAATGCATATGTCTCGACTTATCATTATACATTATATTGTGTGCTCTACCAATTTTTTCTTGGTTATCACAATATATGCATATTGTGGGCACAAGTTTTGCCCAGTCGAAAATATTCTCTAAGAAAATTTGAATCCATCCTGCCTCTTTTCCAGATTTTTCTAGAGCTACAAACTCAAATTCCATTGTGGATCTAGTTATAATCGTTTGTTTGGAGGATTTCCATGACATAGCTCCTCCTCCCAATGTGAAGACGTATCCACTTGTGCCTTTGGTATCTTGAATATCATATATCCAACTGGAATCGAAGAAACCTTCTAAAACAATAAGATTTCTAGAATAATGTAATCCATAATCCCGAGTATATCTAGATATCTTAGTATCCACACAATTGCTTTCCAGTGGTTTTCCCCTGGATTGCTTATAAATCTACTTAAACTACTCACAATGAAAGTAATATCTGATCGAGTACAGCTCATAAAGTACATTAGACTGCCTATGACCCTAGCATATTCCACTTGGTTAATACTTTCACCTCTATTTTTAGACAGATGTTGGCTCGTATCAATTGGATTTCTAGCTATACTAGAATCATCCTTACTAAATTTCTCAAGAATCTTGTCCACATAGTGTGATTGAGTCAATATGAGACTTCAGATGACCTTTTAATTTGGATACCCAAAATTATATTAGCTAGTCCCATATCTTTCGTGTTAAATCTTAAATTTAACATGTCTTTGGTACATTTTACTCTTTCATTGTTACTTCCAACAATGAGTATGTCATCAACATATAAGCATAGGATCATATATCCAACATCGGTAGTTTTGACATACACACATTTGTCACACTCGTTAATCTTGAAGCCATTTGTCATCATTACATTATCAAACTTTTCATGCCATTTTTTTGGTGCTTGTTTAAGTCCATATAAAGACTTTACCAATTTAAAAACTTTCCTTTCTTGTCTTAGAACTACATAACCCTCAAGTTGTTCTTGTCTTGGAACTACATAACTATCAAGTTGTACAATATAGATTTCTTCATCAAGATCTCCATTTAGAAAAGTTATTTTAACATCCATTTGATGTACTTCTAGATTCCTCAAAGTGGCCATTACAAGTATCATCCTTATGGAAGTTATTCTAGATATTAGATAAAAAAGTATCAAAGTAGTCAAGGCCTTCCTTTTGTCTATAACCTTTTATAACCAATTTAGCCTTATACTTCTCAATTGTTCCATCTACTTTCATTTTTCGTTTGAAAGTCCATTTAGAATTTAGTAGTTTAATTCCTGGAGGAAGATCCACTAATTTCCATGTTTGATTTTGCATGATGGAATCAATTTCACTTTTAACAGCATCTTTCAATGAGGTGCTTTCAGATGATCGTATAGCATCATTATATGTTTGAGGTTCAGCCTCTAGCATAAAAGGTTAGAAAATCCAATCCAAAAGACTTTTCTACCCTTACTCGTTTACTCCTTCTTGGCTCTATCTCAGTTTCAACCTCGTCAGGACTATGTTCTCTATAGTCTCTGAAGTTCGTTTTGTTGAACTTGAATCAGTTTTTCTAGCTTTACAAGGGAAGATATTTTCAAAGAATGAAACATTATTTTCAAAGAATGAAACATTCTTTGATTCCAATATGGTATTCTTGTAAATGTCAGGATTTTTTGATTTATACATAAGAAACCTATATGCATTGTTAAAATCTGCTTAGCCAATAAAAATACAATCCACCATTTTAGGACATATTTTCATTTGCTTTGGTAACGGAGCCATGACCTTTGCAAGACACCCTTACACTTTCAAGTGGGTGTAGGAAGGTTTTCTACCTTTCCATAACTCATATGGCGTCTTGTCCCTTTTCTTGTGGGGAACCTTATTTAAAAGGTAATTAGCTAATAGAATAGCTTCCCCACATGTTTTGTGATAACCCAGAGCTTCATAGCAATGAGGTCATAATTTCCTTTAGATTCTTATTTTTCTACTCGGCTATTCCATTTGATTGAGGAGAATATGGTGGTATCACTTCATGAATAATACCATGTTGTGCACAGTATTCACCGAATGGTTCAACATATTCACTACCACGGTCACTTCTAACCATCTTAATCTTTTTATTAAGTTGGTATTTAACTTCCTGCTTATAGAGAATAAATTTCTCTATAGTTAAGGTAGCAATATTTTGTGTTATCATCAATGAAGGTAATAAAATATTTATTCCCTCCTTTTGATTGAACAAACTTTAAGTCACAAACATCGCTATATATTAGATCATGTGGTTTCGTGCTTCTTTTAATAGTTTGAAATGAAAACCTTATTAATTTTTTCTCAACACACATTTCACATTTATGTTTATAATTAATGTGAAATGGAGGAATGTGCTCCAAGTCAATTAATCTTCATAATGTATCATAATTAACATGTTCAAGCCTACCATGCCATAAATCAAATGACTCAAGCATAAAAATAGAGGAAGAAGCAATAAGTTTATTCATTATTTTTTTTACTGAGGTTGCATTAAGTTTCCACATGTTATTTAATACATATCCCCTTCCCACATACATTCCCCCTTTAAACAAAACTAGCTTCTAGGATTCAAACACCATTTTAAAGCCATGTACACTAAGGAGTGTCCAGAAACAAGGTTCTTGCATATGTTAGGCACATACAACACATTTTGAAACTTGAGTACTTTGCCAGAAGTCATCTTCAAAACCATAGTACCCTTCCCCTTGTTATTGGAAGTTGCAGCATTGCCCATATAAAGCTTCTCCCCATTTTCACAAGGTTCCAACTTAGAAAAGGAGTCTTCGTCATAGCAGATATGATGTGTGGCACATATATCAAGTCACCATTCTCTTGGATTTGAATCAATCATGTTGACTTCAGAAATCACAGCACATAAGTCCATATATTCCACAGCATTGATGGGAGTTTTCATTTTCTGTCAAGAAATAGAATCAAAATTAGAAAATTATCAACTTTTGTTAGACTGCAGGAGTCTAATAAAACCCGAAACAAAAGTTTATGCGGTTTAATAAAAATACAATAAAATAATGCACCAGGTTGGTAACCCTAAAAAAAGGTGGTGCACTAGGCACGCTTAAATACCAAGTCTTTCAAAGAACCAATCGTAGACATCTATTCTCATATTGTCTTTTTAATTTCACCATTGATAATTTTCCTTTTTAATTAGCAATTTAAAGCCACAACTAGGCCAAAAGAAACAGAAAATTTCCCTTTGATTTTGTTAAACGACATAATTAAAGTTCTGAAACAAAATCAAAATTAATTTTGTTAAACGACAAGACTAAATCCCAAAACAAAATTAAGTAATTAAATCACAATAAATCCTGTTAAACGGCAGGAATAAATCTTGAAATAGATTTTATTCAATTTAATTTCTCGTTTTGGAAATGAAATAAAAAAGTTATAAAATCCGCTGAATGGCAGGAATAAATCCCAAAACAAATTTTATTCTATTTTTAAAAAGAAACTCATTCTTTGAAATAAAAATCAAAAGCAGAATAAAATCCATTGAACAGCAGGAATAAATCCCAAAATAGATTCTATTCATCTTTTTTATAAAAAAATATTATTATTTTTTTCTTTCTCACCTTGGTGCTTTGTTCGTCTCAGATCAGAGAATAATAAAAAATAACATGGTATCTATCTTAAGATTGTTAGACAAAACACGTTAGCGAACAAAATAAATAAAATAAAAATAAACACATATAAAGTAAAGAAAGAATAATTTATATTTAATTAAGAAAAATAATTTATATTTAATTTATCAAATACAAAAAACAATCAAAAGTAAAATCAAATAAGAGTTTAAATCAAAAGGAGGAATAGGGATTTTATGAAATGTTGTGGCTTGTGAAACACAGTTTGCTTAAGACAGATTCAGCCGCTCCTACGATACTTGGAGAAAGGTTGGTCGAATGTCTCCCAAGATACATGATCATTTCCGTGATAAGTCTTAATATTTATATAATGAATGATCGAGCCTAGAAACTAACTATCACCACAATTGAGGCAAGCGCACCTATCGAAAAGTAGTATAGCTTAGTGGCAAGACCGGAATGTCGAACCCAAAGGAACCAAAAGTACTAGTACTGACTCTCTTTTTATTATCTAGCCTAAAATAAAAGTGATTAATGTTTATTTAACTAATTACTAAGCTAAGGATGCCAAGACACAGAGAATGAATAGGGAAAATACTTTTGGGAAAATCAATTGATCAAGACAATGCCCGAGGAAGAATCCACCTAGACTTCACTTGTTATTTAACTCTGAAACAGACGATTTATTCACTTTACTTGACCCATAGGATTCCCTAATTTATATTAATACCTCTTTCGAGGCTACTAATGTCTAACCCTAGGTTGATTAATTGGAAACTCTTTCTAATTAAAACCCCTAGTGTTGCATTACTCGATCTATGGACTCCCATATTAGGTTTGACTCTAATTCAGTAGATTTTTGTCATCCTATTTCTAGGAGTACGATCAACTCCGTTTAATTATGCTAGCTACTCTTAAACAGGGACTTTTGCTCCACTGCCTAAGCACATCAATACTTAAATCAATATCCTGGAATATTAAGGCAAGAATTAAGAACACATAATCAAGAACAAATCAAATATTTATCATATAGTTCAGAAAACAATAACAAAATTCGTCTTAGGTTTCATCCCCCTCAAGTATTTGAGGGGTTTAGTTCATGCTTATAAAAGAATACATCTTAGAAGAAAAATAACAAAACATAAAGAAAATCCTAAAACCCCCTTAAGGAATTGAAGGAGAAATCCTCAGTCTTGAGTGTGATTTCGGCTTCTCAGATGGATCAACTGGTTTTCTTTGAGTAATTCCCTGTATTCAGCCCTCTCTGGCTGCCTCAGGCTACCTCCGATAGAAGCCTTCTGTCGAACTCCCTTTTAGGTCATACTTAGGGCGTTTATATAGACTTCGAAATGTGTTTCTTTACCACTAAGTATCCTAATCTGAATGAAACTCTTTTTTGCTGCGGCAGGGACACGCCCGTGTGAATCGAGCCCAGGCCGTGTTCGAGTTTGCTAAAGAGGCACTTCCGTGTGGTGAACTTCAGGCCATGTTGATTTCTTACTTTGGCCCATTTCCTCTATTTTTGGCCCATTTCTCGTTCTTTCCATCCCCCTATGCTCTCCTGAGTGTAAAACGTGAAAACAAAGGATTATGAGCATCAAATTCCACAATTAAATGGATAAATCATCCAAAAGTATGCTAAATACGGGTTTAAAATATGTATATATTACGGTTTATCAAATACCCCCACACTTATGCTTCTGCTTGTCCTCAAGCAAAATCTCAACTCACAATTAGAATTAACTTCCCTCAGTTCATAATTCTCATTGGCAATTTCTCATCATAATTCATAGATAATGTATATATGGATAAATTAACTCAAAGAGTCCAAAAGATTCAAACAATCGAAGTCATGTAACATCCCTCGAAAAGGGCCTATGCATTTTCAGTTTAATTGTATGAAATGACAAGTTTAAGCACTAAGAATAAATTTTGATATTTTTGGAAACACGGAAATGCATAAAAATGGAAACTGAAACATTTTGGAAACTTGAACATTTTGGAAACACGAATGCTTTGGAAATGATCCAAAAATTGAAACACGAACATTTTGGAAACTTGAAAATGTAAGAAAAATGGCAAGTTCTGAGCCGATCGAAAATTTTAGGAAACTTAGAAATGATGCGAAATGTCAAATTTTAAAGTTTAAAATAGGAAATAAGGGCAAGATGGCCTTAAAAGAAAAAGTTGGAAAAGTTTGACACACAAACATGCTTGGAAAAGTGGCCTGAAGATGTCACTTAGGGCCTATGGAAATGGCGCCACATGCAGGGTGTTGGGCCTGGGTTCGAGTCACTTGGGAAGCAAATAAAAGGGAGTTTTATTTTTGCTTCCAAGGCTAAGGGGTGGACGGCACAAGCCTTCTAGAAAGGAGGTGTTTTAATTCCATAAATATGTGATTAATAAGTGATAAATAAGGATTTTAAATTTGGATTATTTGAGGAGATAATTGATGGATTAAATGCTTTTATTTTTAGATAAAGGAGATAATATTATCTTAAGGGAGAGTGGTGTCCAAGTCAAGGACTCTTGGCCTAGCAAATTCGGCTAAATAAGGAGAACCAAAGTCTTTTCTCTCATCTTTTCCAAAGTTCTCGAAAATTCCTAGCTCTCTCCCCTCTCTCGAATTTTTTTTAAGCAAAATCCATCTCTTCTTCTTCTATTTTCTTCTCCTCTCCTTTGCTATTGTCGAGCCAAAACACTCTTTGATCCACGATTAAAACTCCATAGCCAAACTCGTGACTCTAGGCAAGGAAGCAATCGGTCAAAGCATTAAAGGTAAGGCTAAGCATTAATCAAGTTCTTTTTTTTCTATTTGCCGAAAGAGAAGGGTCTAATCCCTATTTTTGTCTTATGGCCAATCTATAAGGATCTCTCGTGTTCTTTTTACAACATTGAATACAAGGAGGAATCTTTCGGAAATTTGAGGATCTAAGGTAAGATAAATATATTTGGTTAAAGGTTATGATTTACATGTTAAATTAAATTTAACATATGATTCTAGGGATGTCGATAAGTCTTATAAGGCAAGGAATCCTTTTCGATTTGGAATTTGTAAGGTAGGTGATATTCGCCAAGGCTTGTTTTTTTTTTTTTGATATTTAGGATTATTTCCCATTATTTCAAAAGCCGAAAACTGACATGGTTACATGGCTAGTGTTAGCCGATTTCAAGGAAAAGGAATACTAGAAATTTTTGGGACTTGATTTACAGACATCCAAATTCGGCAAACAAGGTAAGTAATGCAAATCCTACTAGGATTTGGTTTTCTTTAAGCCAAATAGGTTTGTTAATATGCTTTAATGATTGGCCGAATATAGGAGTTAAAAATCTAGATCGGTAGATCGTTCTTCGGGATCTCAAGGAATCCAATAAGCGAATCAGGTGTGTACTCATACTAATCTTCAATAAATTATATGGCAATTATTAACTATATGAATATGCGTAAGAATATGAATGTGGTTAAGTACCACAAATGTGGTAAGAAGTACTCAGTGCACGTTTCCTACTTCTAATAGGATTACTTAATATGATATATTATGAACATGTGAATAGGAACATGAATGAGAAATATGTATGTTATATAATTTATGGGGCATTCGGGATCTATGTGAAAGGGAAGAAGGTGTTGACTTGGTCTCACTAATCGGAATATGGTGACTACGGTCACAAAATTTGAATATGGTAACTTGGTTACATCATCTCGAATTTGGTAACTTCGGTTACATTACTTGAATATGGTGTCTAATGACACAAATGATATGGGCGATGAAACACGTCGACGATGCTTGACGCCTTCGATGGTGTGTAGCGGATAGAGGTTGACTTAGTAGTCCCACGGTGTGACCGGCGGTACTGGTGGTGTGTAGCGGATGGACAAATAGGCTTGGGTTTGGGTTGCATCATCATTTATTTTTATATGAATATGAATTTGATATGAACATGTATGCTGATTTGTTGAATGTTAGTCTTGTGTGCACATTGAGTCTGTTGACTCACCCATTGGGAACTATTTTCGGTGATGAACAAGTGATGGATGGACGGTAGACCTTGAGGTGGCCATGTTTCATTTGAAGATTTGATTTGATTTGGACTTTATTTCTTTTCAAGACATTTAATTTTATTTTCTTTTGGGTTTACTTGATGTAATAAGGCCATAAGGCCCAAGTGGATTTCTTTATTTTTGCTTTACTTTTAAATATTGTGCTAAGAACTATTTTGGATGTAAGTAAGTACAAAATTTATTTCTTTAAAATGAACCCTAAAATTTTTTTGTCACTTTACTTAAATTGGATTTACAAGATTAATTAAACGGGTTTCCAATCTAAGCCCAACTCAGAATAATAGTTTTCTAAAATTTTACAAATTTTCTCTAAGTAACGAAAATTTTTGAAACCGGTTTACTTTAGGAACATACCAGATCTGGTTCAGGCTTGTGGTAGGGTGTGGGTGTTTCAGCTTTGTATCGAGCCCAGTTTTAAACTCTCAGCCTGTGGGCTAAGGCCCAAAACATTTTCAAAGCGAGCCAAATGATTATCTTTGAAAAATAAGTAGGTTTTCGGCTCGGCACCTAAGTCTCAAACCATGATCCACGGGTAAGTACCCTAACTATATGTGTGATTCGTGAACTGCTTAAGGGTAGAAAAGGCATGGAACGTAGAATAGAATGATAGGAACTTGAACCCTAGGATTAGACTACTCAAACACAAAACCACATAAGACTTAATGCCTTTGAACAAACCTATGGCTAAGTCATTGAGCTAGTGGTGTGGTAACCCCTCATGCACATGTCTAGGATTGGATCCGGAAGAGCTTGGTATTTAAGCAGTCCTAGTGACTCACCTCCTCTTCGCAGAATCCTACAGTGCGTAGCTTCTTCACCCTAACTCGAGGCTTAGTGGTGTGGCAACCTCTGTGCGCATGTTTAGGAATGGTTTGGTGGGAGCTTGGTATTTAAGCGATCCAGCGTGACTCACGCCCTCTCCACTCGAATCCTGCACAGTGCGTAGCTTTGGTTTGCCACGACCAAGAGGGCTCGGTCATAGGCTAAACATAATGACTAAAACCCGAAAGGAACTAGCCATGTTTTAATAAAAAAGAGAACAAAACAACAAACCCCGCTTTAAAATTCTCAAAACTTTTTTGAAGTTGAGGAAACCATCTTTACAAAAAAAACAAAAAAATTTGAAAAATTTCGATTTGTGAAAATTACAAAAATGCCCCTAGTGGTAAAATTACCAAAATGCCCTCGGTTATAAAATGTTCAACTACTCAACAACTTTACCAAAATGTCATTATTTTATAAACATTCAAAACCCTAATTTGTAAAATATCAAAATACCTTGATTTTAGAAAATTACAAAATTACCCCTAACTTACAAAATTACCAAAATGACCTCGATTTCCAAAATTTTGCAACATCCCCATTTTGGAAGGAATAACTTCCAAAAGAACCTCAAAGTTTTACAACTTTGAAATATCCTTGACTTATAAAATTTTACAAATTTACCCCGATTTGTGAAAAATTACCAAGATACCCCTGAGGTCGAAAATTACTGAAATACCCCTGGATTTTAAAATTTTTCCAAATTACCCCGAGAGTTTGAAATTTTCAAAATACTTTTTGACAAAAACACCAAGGAACGTGTTTCTTCTAAAAATTACGAAAATGCCTCAGAGGACAAAATTACGAAAATACCCCTGGGTAGTGGAAAATAACAACAACGAAAACTACAACGTTTCTCTGAATGAACGAAAGTTCATACTTGTTTGATGGATGAATGAATGAATGGAAAAGACTGAGTGTTTGTATGAATACAAAAGAACCACTCTTAAATTTCTTTTCATAAAACTCCTTCGCGGGTAAATAAGTGGAACAATAACTAATCCATAAAATTTCTTAATCAGATCTCGACGCTAGAAAATGAGCTCTAGAGGACGTGGTCGTCGTGGACGAGGTAGAGGAAGGATGACTGTGTCAGAACCCGTTAGATCGGGTCAAGGGTCCGACAATGAAATACCACCGCCATCACTACCCCATTTATTAATGTTGAGCAAGCGAGCTCGACGAGGAAGATCTTTGTCGCAGTCGTACTACGAGTTTTGGAATTGGTGGCAAGTGCAGGAGGAAATTCAGGAAATCGTAAGTCTGTGCCTGAACGGCTCCGAGCTAATAGAGCTAAAATGTTTCGAGGAGTATCTGGAGTGGCACCCAGTACAGCTGAGTACTGGTTGGAAGCAACGGAGCGCATCATGGATGAGCTCGATCTGACTCTAGAGGAAAAGTTGAAAGGGATGGTGGCATTGTTACGCGATGAAGCGTATCAGTGGTGGTTAACTGTGTGAGATGGTGCTATGGCGGAGGATCTGACTTGGGAATATGTTAAGGAGGCATTCCAGAAGAAATATGTGGGAACCAGGTATACAGACGAGCAAAAGAAAGCTTTTCTGGGGCTGGTTCAAGGGAACAAGTCCGTAGTGGAATATGAGGCAGAATTTCTGAGGTTGAGTCGTTATGCTCGAGGTGTAGTGGCGACTGAACATGAACGCTGTGTCTATTTTGAGGACGGACTGAGAGACGACCTGAGACTGTTGATAGCACCGCATCAGGAGCGGGAATTCTCGGCTTTGGTGGAAAAGGCCAAAGTGGCCGAGGGAATCAAAGATTCTACCAAGCGGTGTGGATAAGAATAAGCCTAAGAGAGGTTTTAGACCATCCGAAGGGTTCATAAGAGGCCTAGGGTTGACGGGCCACGAAATCAACAAGCTTGCACGGCCGGGCATGACGCCCTTGTGAGCATTATGGAAAGAGGCACTTGGGGAGTCTTTGGAGAAAAGCGGAGGATGTTTCAAGTGTGGGTCTAAGGACCATATGCTTAAGGATTGTCCCAAGCAACCAGATGAGAGTCGACCGGCAGTATAGAGGGCTAGCCAGATTGGTAGAGGTGGGCAGCAGCCTCAACGGGGTCGTGGTTTGGCTAACAGAGGTAATGGTACTGGCAGAGGCCGTGGAGCACAGGGCCGAGGTGCTACTAATATTAATGCAGAAGCAAGACAACCGGGTTTGGTTTATGCGGTTCACCGAAGGGAAGATGGAGATGCACCAGATGTTATAATCGGTACGTTTTTTATTCATGACAAGCCCTATTTTGCTCTTATTGATGTGGGCTCGACCCATTCCTATGTTACATGTAGTGTAGTGGAAACATTAGGCCTAGACTCTGAACTCTCTGATAGGCAGATGACGGTAGTAAGCCCATTAGGCCAAACTGTAGTGGTAGACAAGATCTTTCAGAATGTACCCCTAGAGATTCAGGGAGTGAACTTTCGGGCAGACTTAATGGAGTTACCCTTCGGAGAGTTTGAACTTATACTCGGAATGGATTGGCTAGTAGAACACCGAGCCGTATTGGATTGTGCGGCTAAACGTATGGAACTAAGAACCCCAGAGGATGAAGTGGTAGTAATGATCGGAGAAAGGAGGAACTACTTGTCTAACGTAGTTTTGGCACTGAAGGCTGAGAAGATGGTTAGCAAAGGTTGCAAGGCATTCCTAGCCTTCGTAAGTGTGATAGGTGGAAAGGAAGAAGGTATTAATGGAGTTAGGACGGTAAGGGACTTCGTGGATGTGTTTCCAGAGGAATTACCGGGAATACCCCCAGACAGGGAGGTAGAATTTAGAATTGATTTGCTACCGTAAAGCGCCTCGTGTCAATCACTCCATAACGAATGGCGCCAAAGGAGTTAGTGGAGCTCAAGGCTCAAATCCAAGAACTATTGGATCGTGGGTTCATCCGACCAGTGTGTCTCCGTGGGAGCACCGGTCTATTTGTGAAGAAGAAGGACGGAACTATGCATATGTGCATAGATTATCGTCGATTGAATAAGTCGCTATTAAGAACAAGTATCCTTTGCCAAGGATCGATGACTTGTTCGATCACCAAGGAGCCATGATGTTTTCAAAGATCGACTTAAGGTCGGGATATCATCAGTTGAAGGTGAAGGAGGTGATATCCATAAGACCGCTTTTAGGACAAGATCTGCCATTTTGAGTTTGTGGTGATGCCGTTTGGGTTGTGAACGCTCCGACCATGTTCATGGATATGATGAATCGGGTTTCCAACCCTACTTGGATAGGTTCGTCGTTGTGTTCATCGGCGATATTTTGGTGTACTCAAAGTCGGAGGAGGAGCATGATGAGCATCTCGAGTTGTGTTGGAAGTGTTAAGGAGAAGAAGCTCTATGCCAAATTCAAAGAAGTGTGAGTTTTGTCTTAAGGAGGTGGCATTCTTAGGACATGTAGTATCCGCAGAAGGAATAAGAGTAGATCCTAGGAAGATCGAGCGGTGTTGGATTGGAAACCACCTAGGTCCGTGGCTGAAATCAAGTTTCCTAGGCTTGGCGGGCTATTCTGAGAAGGTTTGTGGAAGGATTCTCGTCAATAGCCGCGCCTTTAACAAAGTTGCTAAGGAAGGAAGTACCTTTGAATGGACTAATAAGCGGCAGGAGAGCTTTGAAAAGCTTAAGAAGGTCTTGTGAAGCTCTAGTATTAATTCAAAGGAGGCGGGAAAAGATTTTGTGGTGTCTTGTGGCGCTTGCATCTGGGGTTAGGCGTGTGCTAATGCAAGATGGCAAAGTAGTCGCTTATGCGCCACGGCTGACTAAGGCCTCATGAGGTTAACTACCTAACTCATGACTTGGGCCTGGCGTGATGGTTTTTGCCCTTAAGGTTTGGAGGCACTACCTTTATGGAGAAAGGTCGATTATCTACACGACCACAAAAGTCTTAAGTACTTGTTGACTCGTAAGGAGTTGAACTTAAGGCAACGAAGGTGGGTGGAATTGTTGAAGGACTACGACTGCTCGATAGAATATCATCCGGCAAGGCGAATGTGGTAGCCGATGCCACGAGTAGGAAGGTTGTGTCGATCTAAGGGCTTTGTTCGCTCATTTAAGTCTCAGATGATGATGGAAGCCTATTGGCGAGTTACAAGTCAAGCCCACCGGATAAAGGAGGTGAAAGAGGACGAGTTGGTGATAAGGACTTAAGTACTAAGTTACAAAGAAGTACAACAATGAGGATTAAGGGACTATGACGCGTCACCGATGAAGAAGTATTGTGCTACAAGGGAAAGGTCCGTATGCCGAGGATAAGGAGTTGAGACAAAGGATTCTTCTAAGCGCATGATAGCCCTTATGCTATGCATCCCGGAGGCATCAAGTTGTATAGAGATCTAAGGGAACAATTTTGGTGGTCCGATCCAAACAAGAGGTGACCGAATTTGTGGGGAAATGTTTGGCGTGTCGACAAGTTAAGGTGAACACCAAGTCCCATCGATTGCTTCAACCAATCAAGTTCCCCAATGGAAGTGGGAAAGAATTACCATGGACTTCGTTAGTGGGCTTCCCCTTACGCCTACTAAGAAAGACTCGGTATGGGTGATAGTGGACCGTTTGACCAAGTTCACACACTTTATCCCAGTAAGAATGGATTATTCTCTTCAGAAGTTGGCTAAGTTATATGTGGCAGAGATTGTGAGGTTACATGGAGTACCAATGTCGATCATCTCTAATAGAGACCCAAGGTTTACGTCTCGATTTTGGAAGGCACTTCATCAAGCCTTAGGCACTAGGTTGGACTTCACCACGGCGCTTCATCCACAATCCGACGGGCAGTCTGAACGAGTTATACAAGTGTTGGAGGATATATTGAGAGGTTGTGTAATGGATTTTCGAGGAAGTTGGGAAGATTACTTGCCTTTAGCTGAGTTTGCCTACAACAATAGCTATCAGGCTAGCATTCGGATGGCACCATATGAAGCGTTGTATGGCCGAAAGTGTAGAACACCTACTAATTGGACTGAGTTAGGAGAACGTTGAGTTTTGGGACCGGAATTAGTGGCAGAAATTGAGGAAAAGGTTGAGTTGATTCGGGCACGATTGAAGAAAGCCTCTGATAGGCAGAAGTCGTACGCAGACCTTAAGCGGAAGGAAATAAAGTTTGAAGTGGGAGATCAAGTATTCCTGAAAATCTCGCCTTGGAAGAAGGTAATGAGGTTCGGTCAAAAAGGGAAGTTAAGTCCAAGGTTTATAGGGCCTTATCGAGTACTGAAACGAGTTGGGCCGGTGGCATACCAATTGGAGTTGCCACCAGAGTTACAGCGGATGCACGACGTATTCCATGTATCCATGCTACGTCGCTCAGATCGGACCCATCTCATGTGGTACTGTTGAAGAGGTGGAACTAAGGCGGACTTATCCTACGAGGAAGAGCCGATTCAATCTTAGAACGTGATGTGAAAGTATTACGAAGGAAGTCCGTACCTCTAGTCAAAGTGTTATGGCGTAATCATGGAGCGGAAGAAGCTTCGTGGGAGTCGAGGAGACCATGCGACGGCAATACCCTCAATTATTTTAGTGAGGAAATGCAGGGACGAAATTTTGTTTAAGGGGTAGAAGCGTAACATCCTGAAAAGGGCCTATGCATATTCGGTTTAATTGTATGAAATGACAAGTTTAAGCACTAAGAATAAATTTTTGATATTTTGGAAACACGAAAATGCATAAAATGGAAACCTGAACATTTTGGAAACTTGAACATTTTGGAAACACGAACATTTTAGAAATGATCCAAAATGGAAACGACATTTGGAAACTTGAAAATGTAAGAAAATGGCAAGTTACAGAGCCGATCGAAAATTTTAGGAAACTTAGAAATGATGCGAAATGTCAAATTTTAAAGTTTAAAATAGGAAATAAGGGCAAGATGGCCTTAAAAGAAAAAGTTGGTAAAGTTTGACACACAAACAAAGCTTGGAAAAGTGGCTCAAGATGTCACTTAGGGCCTATGGAAATGGCGCCACATGCGGGTGTTGGGCACGAGTTCGAGTCACTTGGGAAGCAAATAAAAGGGAGTTTTATTTTTACTTCCAAGGCTAAGGGTGGACGGCACAAGCCTTCTAGAAAGGAGGTGTTTTAATTCCATTAATATGTGATTAATATGTGATAAATAAGGGATTTTAAATTTGGATTATTTGAGGAGATAATTGATGGATTAAATGCTTTTATTTTTAGATAAAGGAGATAATATTATCTTAAGGAGAGTGGTGCCAAGTCAAGGACTCTTGGCCTAGCAAATTCGGCTAAAGAAGGAGAACCAAAGTCTTTTCTCTCATCTTTTCCAAAGTTGTCAAAATTCCTAGCTCTCTCCCCCTCTCTCGTCGAATTTTTCTTTAAGCAAAATCCATCTCTTCTTCTTCTATTTTCTTCTCCTCTCCTTTGCTATTGTCGAGCCAAAACACTCTTTGATCCTCGATTAAAACTCCATAGCGAAACTCTCGACTCTAGGCAAGGAAGCAATCGGTCAAAGCATTAAAGGTAAGGCTAAGCATTAATCAAGTTCTTTCTTTTTCTATTTTCCAAAGAGAAGGGTCTAATCCTATTTTTGTCTTATGGCCGAATCTATAAGGATCTCTCGTGTTCTTTTTACAAAGTTGAATATAAGGAGGAATCTTTCGGAAATTCGAGGATCTAAGGTAAGATAAATATATTTGGTTAAAGGTTATGATTTATATGTTAAATTAAATTTAACATATGATGCTAGGGATGTCGACAGTCTTTATAAGGCAAGGAATCCTTTTGATTTGGAATTTGTAAGGTAGGTGATATTCGCCAAGGCTTGTTTTTTTTTTTTTTGATATTTAGGATTATTTCCCATTATTTCAAAAGCGGCGACATGGTTACATGGCTAGTGTTAGCCGATTTCAAGGAAAAGGAATACTAGCAATTTTGGGTTTTTTTACGAGACATCCAAATTGACAAACAAGGTAAGTAATACAAATCCTACTAGCATTTGGTTTTCTTTAAGCCAAATAGGTTTGTTAATATGCTTTAATGATTGGCGAATATAGGAGTTAAAAATCTAGATCGGTAGATCGTTCTTCGGATCTCAAGGAATCTAATAAGCGAATCGGTGTGTACCCATACTAATCTTCAATAAATTATATGGCAATTATTAACTCTATGAATATGCGTAAGAATGTGAATATGGTTAAGTACCACAAATGTGGTAAGAAGTACTCGTGCACGTTTCCTACTTGATAGGATTATGAATATGATATATTATGAACATGTGAATAGGAACATGAATGAGAAATATGTATGTTATATAATTTATGGGGCATTCGGGATCTATGTGAAAGGGGAAGAAGGTGTTGGCTTCACCTCACCAACGAATATGGTGACTACGGTCACAAAATTTGAATATGGTAACCCGGTTACATTATCCTAATTTGGTAACTTCGATTACATTACTTGAATATGGTGTCTAATGACACAAATGATATAGGCGATGAGCACGCCATTGCAATGATCGCCTTGATGGTGTGTAGCGGATGGAGGGTTGACTTAGTAGTCCCCACTATTACTTGGCAGTACGGTGGTGTGTAGCGGATGGACAAATAGGCTTGGGTTTGGGTTGCATCATCATTTATTTTTATATGAATATGAATTTGATATGAACATGTATGCCTGATTTGTTGAATGTTAGTACTGTGTGCACATTGAGTCTGTTGACTTACCCATTGTGGGAACTATTTTTAGGTGATGAATAAAGGATGTGACCGGGACGGTGAACCTTGAGGTGGCCATGTTTCATTTGAAGATTTGATTTGATTTGGACTTTATTTCTTTTCAGTACATTTAATTTTATTTTTCTTTTGGGTTTACTTGATGTAATAAGGCCATAAGGCCCAAGTGGATTTCTTTATTTTTGCTTTACTTTTAAATATTGTGTTAAGAACTATTTGGATGTAAGTAAGTACAAAATTTATTTCTTTAAAAATGAACCCTTAAATTTTTTTTGTCACTTTACTTAAATTGGATTTACAAGATTAATTAAATGGGTCTCCAATCTAAGCCCAACTCAGAATAATAGTTTTCTAAAATTTTACAAATTTTCTCTAAGTAACGAAAATTTTTGAAACCGGTTTACTTTAGGAACATACCAGATCCGGTTCAGGCTCGTGGGCCGGGTGTGGGGTGTTTCAAGTCATATATTTTTGTAGCACAAAAAATATAGGTGTTTCCCCTTATCTAAATAATTACCTCTGATTTAAAACTGACAAGGATTGACATCCTCACTAAAGATTCAATCAAACCACTCAAAGTGTTTAAGGTTCAAAATAAAGCACTCATCAGTCAAACATAAAAATTTATTACCATAGGCTTGCATGAAAATCAAATCTCCACCACTATAAAATGAGATGATACACAAATCAAAAGGTCTTTAAAGGGTTGTAATGGGGCTTGGGTTAAAGGTGTGGATATTGGCTAAATTAAAAGGTTAGAATCGAGATTAAATTGACAAATTATCTAACTAGAAATAATGAACTGATAATGAATAATTACATCAATAACTCGAGCTTCTTCTAAAGATGTGAATTTAACTGTTTAAGCTCATTAGACATAGAACTAATGATGAATAGATTTCCTAACCTTATTTTCAAATCAAACTAAGTACATAATATAATATAAATTCAACTACTGAAATAAAATAATTAGGCAACTGATCAAATCAAGTCTCGATAGAAGGGAAGTCAAGAAAAATGGTGATAACAAATACAAGATGGGTTTTAGGTTAATATTAATGGGTGAGTCAAGAAACGGTTTGTTAAGATCAAAAGGGTTTACTAGGGGTTAATTACGAAGGTAGGCTTTTTATGGAGTGAGTGGGTTAAATCCTAAGTGCCTTTATGTAACATCTTGATTTAGGGCCTAGTTAAAATAGTGATACGAGACCAAAAATCCGATGCACAAGTATGATTTTTGAGGTTTATGCTATGTTTGCATGTTAGTGTGAAAGTTTTATGAAGCAATTTTGTTAAATAGCGGTTGAATTGTCCAAAAGGACTAAATTGCAAAACTTACAAAATGTGAGAGTCTAGAAGCT
The DNA here is from genome assembly GCA_025506655.1 of Gossypium rotundifolium. NCBI lineage: Eukaryota > Viridiplantae > Streptophyta > Magnoliopsida > Malvales > Malvaceae > Gossypium > Gossypium rotundifolium. The sequence goes on from CP106731.1 coordinate 139,556,083, forward strand.
ATTTGTATGAAATAGCTTTGGATTATCAATTAGAGGTTCTTAAATAGCAATTTTCCCAAATTCTAATTTTTGGACAAAATTGGGCATGAATGGGTTAAAATTTGAAAGTTTGACAAAAGGGCATCTTGGCCTTTATCAATTAAGTGATTAAAAAAGGGAAAAGATGATAAAATTTCATTCATCTTCTTCTCCACGCTGCCGAAAATTTCAAGAAGCCATTGTTCGGGTTCTTCAATTTTTCAAGCTTGCTAGTAAGTGCATCCTAGCCCCGTTTTCGATATTTTTCGTATTTTTGAAGTCCTAGTAACATGAGTAAGCTATTTTTAGCTATATGTTGAGCTAGGATTATTGTTCAAAAATGTACCCATGTATGATATGCATGTATTTTGATGTTTTATGGAAGATTATGAAGGCTTGATGCAATAGAGACATTTTTTGCTAGGTGAATTCCATGAAAAATGCATGTAGGGACTAGTTTTTGAAAGTCTTGAGTTTGGTCATACATGTGTGATTTAGTGAGAATTGATGATTGCTTTAGTTGAGTAAATGAATCGACTAATCATGAGATGCTAGAAAGTTGAATGAAAATCACTTTACGAGCATTGGGGCAAAAATATAAATATGAGAAAGATTAGGGGCAAAATGGGGATTTTGCAAAAGTATGAGATAAAGGTCAATTTAGTCAATGTGTGTATTGAATGATTTGATTTATCATTATAGATCAAGAAAGACGAAGCCTGGATCGAAACCAAGGCAAGAGCAAAGTAGTGGACTAAATTGCACATCTCCATACTTTTTTATTACCAAGGTAAGTTTACGTATAAACGATGCATATATGCATTTACATTCTTAATGCTACCTAGTGTGTAGCATGATTGAAAACCTATACGGTTCTAGTGGAATGAATGAGATAGTAGTTGTGAATGGATGAATGGATTACAAGTAGATATGTGAATGTGTAGTGATAATACTTGATGGTGGGCTAAGTGCGATACCACCTTAATACTTAACAACGATGGTCTGTGTGCGATACCATAGTTAAGTATATTATTTAGTGGGCTAAGTACGAAACCACTATCATTACCTCTTGGTAGGCTATGTGCGATACTACCTTATTATCTGATTATGGTGGGCTGAGTGTGAAACCACCGAGTAATTTAGCTGTGTGGATGTATTAGTGTAATAAAATGATGTGTTATATTTTTGAGTAAACATGGTATTGAGTGTAGGGGTATATGTCAATGAATGTGAGTATGAGACTCATGATGTGCTGGAAATGTGGTAAGGGATAGAAAGAGTAAGCATAGTTGTAGATGTGAATTACATATGTTAATATAATGCTAATTGTTGTTTAGCTTATACTAGGATGCTTATATTGTTTATGTGTAAACTTAATAAGCTCCAAGCTTACTCTCTTTCGTTTCCCTTATCTTATAGAGAAAAAGGGTTGATTCGAGATACGTGGATTAATCGGAAAATCGCCCACACTATCAGCACACTCCGGTATAGTAGACTTGATGTTTTGTATATGGCATGTATAGAGGCTAGACAAGTTAGTGGATTTTGTTGTATTGGCCAAGATGTGTTGACCTTTAGATGGATAATCTATTTTGTATAATGCCATGGTTGATGGCTACTCTATTATATGAAAAGATGTAGTTATCCATATGAGATTGTGTTTGAATTTGAGTTGACTATGGATGTGTTATATGAGTACTTGTTGTATGAGCTAGATTTGTAACACCCCAAACCCGGCCCATGAGTCCTGGACCGATCCGTATGTCACGAGTAAAATAATTTGAAACATTTAAGTGTCCGGTGAAAACTTTGTTAAAATATGGCTAAGGTATTAAAACAGGTTTGATAAAACTTCGCTTGGGATTATTTTTATAAACATGGTTGTGTTGATAAACCCTTTGAAAACGTTTGATCATGTAAAATTTTAAAATCATCAGGGTTATAGTTGACTTAGTGTATTTTGCTACCCGATGGTGACATCTTTGAAAACTCGTAAAAGTTACTTAATTTGAAAATGTTGCTTTTAACCGATTTACTTAACATTTATAATTTCGTTTTGTAATATAGTATAAGTAAATTAAAACAACTAATTAAACATCCAAATAATAATTAGCGGCCTTATTACAACCCAATTTAAAAATGTAGGAAGTAAATAAACATGAACAGAATCAAATAAAATTCCAAAAAAAAACTAAGGAACGAGCATGGCCGCCTCGAGTCCTCTCCGGCTCCATCTCCGCGATCTATTCATCTGCAAAATAATTTGGGAAGGGGTGAGTCACCAAGACTCAGTGTGTAAATCCCCCACCCGGAAATGTAACTCATACACAGATTATTAATAAACATGCAAATATGCAACCCCACTAACCATCCGTACTCCTTTAACTACCCCGTGGTCAAAACCACCGGTGGTCAAAACCACCGTGACTAGAGTCACAAATCAAGTGATGGGGCCAACCCATCGTGTGGTCAAAACCACCGATGACCATAGGTCACAATTTATCAAGTGTGGTCAAAACCACTAGTGGTACCAAACCACCGGGACTTAGTCACAATTTAACAACGGTGTGGTCAAAACCACTGGTGACCAAAGTCACAATTAATCTGATGGGGCCAACCCATCTTGTGGTCAAAACCACTGGTGACAGTCCATAAAAATCATCCCCCTCCTTTCATCAATCCCACCATCATCATGCTTACATAACAAATGTCATAATCCCATATATCATGCATTTATGTATAGCATAGCATCCAACAGCATATGATGGCATACAAAATCATATATCATAGACCACGTAATAGGGGACTTACCCAGAATCCATGCTTAAGCCCACAAGCAAATCACTACCATAATGATTAAAAGGCACAATATAGCAAGGTTAATTAATAAAGTGTGTAAAGAGTTTTACACACCTGTTACTAACGCGAATCCTAGATCCCGAAGTTCCGATCTACTTCGCCCTATCCTTTGACCCTATATTCGGCCAATCACCAAAGTTAGTGCCATAGGCCTATTCGGCCAAATTAGTAATCCCGAAGGACTAATCGCACCTATAATCCAAATATGGCCCTAGGTCAATCTTATTATTACTTACCAAGGCAAAATCGAAATCCGGAAAACCACTCCCATCTTCCTCAACCGTCAAATCCCTATATGTCACTTTGTTAAAATCGCTTATAAGCAAATCTATGGAAAGTGGCCTATGGCCGAATACCATATTGGCTTACCTTGCAGAATTGTGACCACGAAAGGTTCCCTCAATGCACCTTGCCGTTAGGTACACACAAAATATACACTATTATAACCATAACCACATTCGGCCACTTACCAAGGCTTGTTTCCCAAACTTTCGGCACACAAAAAGGAAGGGAAGAGAAATCGAATGCTTAAGAGAGGCACTTACCAACCTTTTGGAATCAACAGCACCTTACTAGGGGGATTCAGCTTAAGAGATATTCTATTAGCAACACAAGTGGAAGGTGTAATTTTAGAAAAGAGAGGGGTAGGTTCTTGCTAAGTAGAAGAAAAGAAGAGAGAAATTTTGGAGAATTTTGGCAAGTGAGGCTAGGGAGGATTCGGCCAGCAACCAAATGGAAAAAGAAGAGAAACTTGCTAAAAGAATTTCGACACACCCTTGCTAAACACAAAACCGAATATGGATGGCCCTAAGGAGTCCTATATTCGTCTATCTCCCCCCTTTTTGTGATAATTTCCAGCTTTTAATTATCACCCATCAAATAACATTTATCTTTTATCTTTATCTCCTAGCCACTCTTCAAACAATTTAAATGAAAATAAACTACTAACACTTACCCTTCCAAATTAAAAATGTAAAGGAAATACAAGGTTTATCCTTATCACACTAAGAGTCCAAAATCATGCCATTAGCTCACTCCCTCTTCACGCCAGTTTGGAAAAAAATAAAACCCCAATCGCTGCTCCCTTGGTTTGAACATGGGACCTGGTGGAGGCAAACTGTCGCAGCCCCCTTTCAACGCCCCAAGCCACTCTTCCAAATGGACTTTCATGCCCAAACTCAAACACAAAAATCTTTTAAAGCCTTCTAACTTGGCCCCCTTTCCTTTAACGCTAAAAAGCCCAAAAAAAAAAAAATAAAACACATCCCCCTTGTAACTCCCAAGATTCAAACCCAAGACTTGCCCAATCGTCACCTCTAAGCCCTTAAGTGGCGCATGAAAGCCACTTTCCCAATTAATTCTTTTTGTCATTCTTCTCCCAGAATTTTTCTTAACCACTATCTCACCTAACTCCCTTCTTTTAAACATTTAAAAAGAAATTTCCAGTCCTAAGTCAGGCCTAGCTCGGGGTTATTTCTAGACCCTAGAACATGCTTAGCAATCATAATATTTATTTCCTCAAGCACACACATGGGAAAATAATTAAATTACAAACAACCCCTAATTTAGGATGTTACAGTTCTACCCCGCTTAAAAAGAATTTCGGCCTCAAAATTACCTGGATCAGAAGAGTTAGGGGTATTGCTGCCGCATCACATCCTCGGGTTCCCATGTGGCCTCCTCCGTACCATGGTTTCGCCATAGCACTTTTACCAAAGGCACCGACTTCCTTCACGTAACTTTGACATCTCGATCCAAAATCAGACTGGCTCCTCCTCGAAAGACAAGTCCGAAGTTCACTTCAATTTCCTCAACCGCACAACGTGTGAGGGATCGATCGATAAGCGCCAACATCGAGACATGGAAGACATCATGGATCCGCTCAATTCTGCTGGCAACTCAAGTCGGTAAGCTACCGGTCCCACATTTCAACACCGTATGGTCCGATGAATCTAGGGCTTAGCTTGCCTGCCGGCCAAACCTCAAAGACCTTCTTCCAAGGGATACCTTTAAGAAGACCTTATCACCCATCGCATATTCAACCTCTCTGCGCTTAAGATCGCCAGGGATTTTTGCCTATCGATGCCTCCTTAAGACGATCTGAATTACTCTAACCTTATCCTCCGTCTCTGCTACTAACTCTGGACCCAACATCCGACGTTCTCCTAGTTCCGTCCAACATGTAAGAGTACGGCATTTCCTATCATACCTCGTGAGGTGCCATATGAATACTCGCTTGATAACTATTGTTATAAGCGAACTCAGTCAAAGGTAGGTACTCCTTCCAACTACCACGAAAATCCAAAACATAGCCCCTTAACATATCTTCCAATACTTGGATTACCCTCTCAGATTGTCCATCAGACTGTGGGTGAAAAGCCGTGCTGAAATTCAACTTCATGCCTAACTCCTGATGTAAAGCCTTTTAGAATCTCGACGTAAACTAGGGATCCCGATCTGAGATAATGGACACCAGTACTCCATGCAACCGCACTATCTCTGCTATATACATCTTGGCTAACCTTTAAAGTGAGTAGTCAACCCTTATCGGTATAAAACTAGCCGACTTAGTCAACCGGTCTACTATTACCCAAACTGCATCTTTCTTACTTTGGGCGTAAGGGGGAAGCCCACTTACGAAATCCATAGTAATCTCCTCCCATTTCCACTGGGATCCTTCACCTTTAGTAATTTCGATGGCAATTGATGCTCGGCGTTAACTTGTCGGCATGTCGACACTTGCCCACTAACTCTTACTTCTCGCTTAAGACCCGCCACCAAAATCGCTCCCTTAAATCCCGATACATCTTGTCGCTTCCGGTGCATAGCGTGCACGATCGCTATGAGCTTCTTTAAGGATTCACCGCTTCAACTCATCATCCTTAGGCATGCATACTCTCTCTGAAAGTACAACACTCCATCATCGCCAAGTCGAAACCTTCACCTCACTATTCATACTTGTAACCTCCGAGTATTCAAAGTTTCATCGGTCATCATCTGTTTTTTGACCTCATTAATCCAAGACGGCTTCACTTGCAATTACGCCAAAAGGCTCCCATCCTCATAGAGACTTAGATGAGCAAACATTACTCGCAAACCGCTACCACCTTTCGACTCAATGCATCGCTTACTACATTAGCCTTCCCTGATGGTATTCGATTGAGCAATCGAGTCCTTCAACAACTTAATCCACCTCCGCGCCTCAGATTTAAATCTTTCGAGTCGAGGTACTTCAGACTTTTGTGATCTGTGTACACTATCGACTTCTCCCCGTCAGGTAGTGCCTCCAGATTTTCAAGGAAAAAACCACCGCAGCCAATTTCAAACCATGTGTCGGCTAGTTAGCTTCATGAGGCCTCAACTACCGTGACGCATAAGCGACCACCTTCCCTTCTTGCATCAGTACACAGCCTAAACTAGTATGCAATGCATCACAATACACAATGAATTCCTTTCCGCCTCAGTGAATTAAGACGGTGCTTCATCAAAATCCTCTTCACTTATCGAAACTCTCTTGCGCTTCTCGCACCACACAAAAGAACTCCTTTTCTCGCGGCTTTAATCAATCGGTCTGCGATTAAGGAGAAATTTTCCATGAATCTCCTATAATATCCTGCCAACCCCATAAAACTCTGAATTTTTGTAACAGACTTGGGTGGTTTCCACTCTAATACCGCCTCAATCTTACGGGGATCCACCCTAATTCCCTCGGCTGAAACAACATGCCCTAGAAAGGTTACCTCCTTAAGCCAGAATCCACACTTGCTAAATTTGGCGTACAACTGTTTCTCCCTTAGAACTTGCAGAACCACATGAAGATGTGCGTTATGCTCCTCCTCTGACTTCGAGTACACCAAAATGTTATCTATGAAGACCACGACGAACCGATCCAGATAGGGTTGGAAAACTCAGTTCATCATGTCCATAAACGCGTCGGTGCATTTGTCAAACCAAAAGGCATTACCGTAAACTCAGTAGTGCCCATACCGAAAACGGAATGCCGTCTTGTGGACATCACCTCCTTCACCTTAAGCTGATGGTACCCTGACCTAGGGTTAATCTTAGAGAACACCGATGCTCCTTTGAGTTGATCGAACAGATCGTCAATCCTGGGCAAAGGATACCGGTTCTTTATTGTCAACTTGTTCACCGCCGATAGTCTATACACATCCTCATTGTCCCATCTTTCTTCTTGACAAAAGCACCGGAGCTCCCTAAGGCGATACACTTGGTCGGATAAACCTCTATCCAACAATTCCGAATCTGCCTTCAACTATACCAATTCTTTTGGCGCCATTCGACACGGAGCTATAGATATCTTGGCGCGGTTTCGTAGCAAGTCTATACCAAATTCAACCTCATGGTCCGGAGGTAGACCCGTAAGTTCCTCCGAAACACATCAACATAGTCCCTCATACCCGGACATCTCTCACAAGAACATCCTTAGCTTCCAAAGCACAAACATGCACCACATAAGCTTCACAACCCTTCCTAACCATCTTTTCCGCCTTCAACGCAGAAACCAGATTAGATAGGTAATCTCTCCTTTTACTATCATCACCACCTCATCACCTTTCACGGTCTTTATTACCATGCGCTTAGCGGCGCGATCCAGGCTAGCCTGATACTTTACTAGCCAATCCATCCCAAGGATTAGGTCGAACTCCCGAAACGGTAGTTCCATCAAGTCAGCCAAGAACACGACCCCTTAGAGTTCTAGGGGTACGTCCCTATAGAGTTTCCTTACTTCTACAGAGTGGCCTAAAGGGCTTAATATAGTCATCTTCCTAGAAGTAAGTTCAGAGTCTAGGTGCAGAGTTTCCACTACGCTACTAGCAATGTATGAGTGGGTTGAGCCAATGTCAATCAAGGTACTATAGGGTATACCAAAGATTACCGGTTATGACGTCCGGTGCATCGCCCTCCTCCCGACACCTCGCGACATAGACCAAACCAGGTTGCCTAGCCTCGATACCTGCGGTACCTCCCTCGGTGCCCACGACCTCTGCCAAAGACCATTACCTCCTCTTCCTCGCACCATGACCTCTCGGTGGTCGTTGATTTTCCCTCCTATTCTGCACGATCCTCGACCCTCCGATCTCGGTCCTAGCGCCTTTTTGACAAATCCCTAACTCGATATTCCATGGACCCACACTCAAGCATCCCTTGCTACTATTCCAACATTCCCCGTGAGACTTCCCACACTTGGCACACCGTATGCCATTAAGGATTAGCGACAATAGCAGGCCTAGCAGCTTGATCTGACCCACCAAACCTCGTCCTCTTTTCCTGATTACCTAAAAACTTTGAAGATCCGGAGCTCCTCTTATTCCAGTTCCTATCATGATTCCGCTTAATCGATCGCTTTTACCCTTCAAAGAACCTTAGACTTCTCCATCGACAAATAACTCGTTCTGCTGTGGAGCTATCATCATCCTCACTCATCTTTCAGCCCATCCTCAAATCTAACATAGCTTTCATGCTCGGTACCCACAATACCTCGAGCATACCTACTCAACCGGAGAATTGGCCTCATACTCGCCATCGTCTTATTACCTCGAACCGTGTTCAAGAAAGCCTTCACAAGCATCAACGTGAATCGGTTTCGATGTATTTCTTTTGATAGGCCGCCTTAAAGAATTCCCATGTGAGATCCTCCGCCATCGCTCCATCCCTTACAGTGAGCCACCACTGATATGACTCATCCCGAAGCAGAGAGATGATACCCTTCAACTTCTTCTCAGCTGTGAAATCCAGGTCACCCATGATCCTCTCAGTAGATTCCAACCAATATTCTGTCGCACTGGGTGCCACTCTAGATACTCCTCTAAACACCTCAGCTCCGTTAGCCCGGAGTCGCTCAACCACAGATTTACGGGCTCCTGCACCCACGCCTGCCTCAGCAACTCATTCCAACACTCGTAGTACCGCTTGAGATACTACATCGTTACCACCAGTCTGATCTTGAAACTCAGTTTCCGCCACCGACAGATCCGGTATCTCATTTCCAGACCCATGACCAGACCCTGCTGGCTCAGACAAGGTCATCCTACCCCTACCACGGCCACGCGGCGGACATCCACGACCCCTTGTACTCATTATTCTCATTTACGTTTATCTGATTAAGAATTTTATGCATTAGTACCTTTGTTTCACTTGATTATCCGCGAAGAAATTTTATGATAGGAGTTTTAGGAGTGGTTCTTTCGTATTCACATACGCACACGGTCTTTCTATTCAATCATTCAAAGAGACGTTGTAGTTTTCATTATGATTGTTTTTCCACTACCTGGGGTATTTTCGTAATTTGTCCTCTGGGTATTTTGTAATTTTCAAAATAAAAGTTCTCGATGATTTTGTCAAAAGTATTTTGGAACTCTTAAATTCACGGGGTATTTTGAAAATTTTAAAACTGGGGTATTTCAAGAATTTTCACAAATCGTGGTGAATTTGTAAAATTTAATAAATCGAGGATATTTCGAAGTTGTAAAACTTTGATGGTTCTTTTGTGAATTGCATTTTTCAAAGCAGTGATGTTGCAAAATTTTGAAAATCGTGGTTATTCGGTAATTTTGTTGGTTAGAGGCAATTTTGTAATTTTACCACTAGGGGTATTTTAGTAATTTTTTCATAACAAGATTTCCAAAATTTGGTTCTAATTGATTTCACAAAGAAGGATATTTTGAATTTTCTTATTTGGAAATTTTCATACTGAGTGTATTTTGGTAATTTACAAACCGTGGGTATTTTGGTTATTTTTTTTAAACCAAGGTTTTAATTACTTCAAAACAAAATGGCTAGTCCCTTTCGGGTTTTAGTTATCAAGTTTAGCCTGTGAGTGTGCTGTCTTAGCTAGGATGAACCGTCACTACGCACTAGGTAGGATTCGAGTGAGTAGGAGGTGAGTCACTAGGATCGCTAAATACCGTGCCCCACCGAATCCAATCCTAGACATGCATATAACGATTGCCACATCCCTTGCTCAGTGACAACTCACTAGGTTGTTTAGGGAATTATTAAATCTTATGCATTGTTTGTTGGGGTACGCTAACCCTAGGGTTCAGCAATTCCTTATTCTAATAGTCTACGTTCCCAATTTACCCTTCTACCCCTATCAAATATTCACAAAGAAAATAGATAGAATTACTTACCTGGGCGAATTGGTGCCGGAGACTCGGTGCCATGCTGTTCAAGCCATAAACAGTTTCCCAAAACATTCCAATAAGGCCTACTAACATAAACAAAACATTTAAATGGATAATCTATTTTGTATAATGCCATGGTTGATGGCTACTCTATTATATGAAAAGATGTAGTTATCCATATGAGATTGTGTTTGAATTTGAGTTGACTATGGATGTGTTATATGAGTACTTGTTGTATGAGCTAGATTTGTAACACCCCAAACCCAGCCCATGAATCCGGACCGGATCTGGTATGTCACGGAGTAAAATAATTTGAAACATTTAAGTGTCTGGTGAAAACTTTGTTAAAATATGGCTAAGGTATTAAAACAGGGTTTGATAAAACTCAGTTGGGATTATTTTTATAAACATGGTTGTGTTGATAAACCCTTTGAAAATGTTTGATCATGTAAAATTTTAAAATCATCAGGGTTATAGTTGACTTAGTGTATTTTGCTACCCGATGGTGACATCTTTGAAAACTCGTAAAAGTTACTTAATTTGAAAATGTTGCTTTTAACCCATTTACTTAACATTTATAATTTCATTTTGTAATATAGTATAAGTAAATTAAAACAAATAATTAAACATCCAAATAATAATTAGCGGCCTTATTACAACCCAATTTAAAAATGTAGGAAGTAAATAAACATGAATGTAATCAAATAAAATTCCAAAAAAAAACTAAGGAACGAGCATGGCAGCCGAGTCCTCTCCTACTCCATCTCCGCGATCTACTCATCTCGCAAAATAATTTGGGAAGGGTGAGTCACCAAGACTACGTGTGTAAATCCCCACCCTAAATGTAACTCATACACGATTATTAATAAACATGCAAATATGCAACCCCACTAACCATCCGTACTCCTTTAACTACCCCGTGTGGTCAAAACCATCGGTGGTCAAAACCACCGTGGTCAAAACCACTGGTGACTAGAGTCACAAATCAAGTGATGGGGCCAACCCATCGTGTGGTCAAAACCATCGATGACCATAGGTCACAATTTATCAAGTGTGGTCAAAACCATCGGTGGTACCAAACCACCGGGACTTAGTCACAATTTAACAACGGTGTGGTCAAAACCACCGGTGACCAAGTCACAATTAATCGATGGGGCCAACCCATCTTGTGGTCAAAACCACCGTGACGATCCATAAAAATCATCCCCTCCTCTCATCAATCCCACCATCATCATGCTTACATAACAAATGTCATAATCTCATATATCATGCATTTATGTATAGCATAGCATTCAACAGCATATGATGGCATACAAAATCATATATCATAGATCACGTAATAGGGGGCTTACCCGGAATCCATGCTTAAGCCCACAAGCAAATCACTACCATAATGATTAAAAGGCACAATATAGCAAGGTTAATTAATAAAGTGTGTAAAGAGTTTTACACACTTGTTACTAACGCGAATCCTAGATCCCGAAGTTCCGATCTACTGCGCCCTATCCCTTGACCCTATATTCGGCCAATCACCAAAGTTAGTGCCATAGGCCTATTCGGCCAAATTAGTAATCTCGAAGGACTAATCGCACCTATAATCCAAATATGGCCCTAGGCCGAATCTTATTATTACTTACCAAGGCAAAATCGAAATCCCAGAAAACCACTCCTATCTTCTGAACCGTCGAAATCCCTATATGTCACTTTGTTAAAATCGGTTATAAGAAAATCTATGGAAAGTGGCCTATGGCCGAATACCATATTGGCTTACCTTGCAGAATTGTGACCACGAAAGGTTCCCTCAATGCACCTTGCCGTTAGCTACACACAAAACATACACTATTATAAGCATAACCACATTCGGCCACTTACCAAGGCTTGTTTCCCAAACTTTTGGCACACAAAAAGGAAGGGAAGAGGAACCGAATGCTTAAGAGAGGCACTTACCAACCTTTTGGAATCAACAGCACCTTACTAGGGGGATTCAGCTTAAGAGATATTCGGCTAGCAACACAAGTGGAAGGTGCAATTTTTAGAAAAAGAGAGGGGGTAGGTTCGGCTAAGTAGAAGAAAAGAAGAGAGAAATTTTGGAGAATTTTGGCAAGTGAGGCTAGGGAGGATTTGGCTAGCAACCAAATGGAAAAAGAAGAGAAACTTGCTAAAAGAATTTTGGCACACCCTTGCTAAACACAAAACTGAATATGGATGGCCCTAAGGAGTCCTATATTCGGCCATCTCCCCCCTTTTTGTGATAATTTCCAGCTTTTAATTATCACCCATCAAATAACATTTATCTTTTATCTTTATCTCCTAGCCACTCTTCAAACAATTTAAATGAAAATAAACTACTAACACTTACCCTTCCAAATTAAAATGTAAAGGAAATACAAGGTTTATCCTTATCACGCTAAGAGTCCAAAATCATGCCATTAGCTCACTCCTCTTCACGCCATTTGGAAAAAAATAAAACCCCGATTGCTGCTCCCTTGGTTCGAACATGGGACCTGGTGGAGGCAAACTGCTGCAGCCCCCTTTCAACGCCCCAAGCCACTGTTCCAAATCGACTTTCATGCCCAAACTCACACACAAAAATCTTTTAAAGCCTTCTAACTTGGCCCCCTTTCTTTTAACGCCAAAAAGCCCAAAAAAAATAAAACACATCCCCTTGTAACTCCCAAGATTCAAACCCAAGACCTACCCAATCGTCACCTCTAAGCCCTTAAGTGGCGTATGAAAGCCACTTTGCCAATTAATTCTTTTTATCATGCTTCTTCCGGAATTTTTCTTAACCATTATCTCACCTAACTCCCTTCTTTTAAACATTTAAAAAGAAATTTCCAGTCCTAAGTCAGGCCTAGCTCGGGGTTATTTCTAGACCCTAGAACATGCTTAGCAATCATAATATTCATTTCTTCAAGCACACACATGGGAAAATAATTAAATTACAAACAACCCCTAATTTAGGATGTTACAAGATTGGTGTAAAGAGCTTAGCAAATAGCTTCATTCTTGTCCATGTGGGTAGACACACGGGTGTGTGTCTAGGCCATGTGTCACACACGGTCAGCCCATGGGCATGTGACTTAGCCGTGTGTCCCCTGTATGTTAGCATTTTAAGTCAGAATAGACTACGGGGTAGCCACACGGGTGTGTGTCTAGGCCGTGTAAAGTGGTTAGTGTTCACCACGGATGGAGAACACGGGTGTGTCTAGGCTGTGTGAATTTAGTCAGTGTCGACCACGGGTGGAAGACACGGGCATGTCTTGAGGGTACACGGGCGTTTCCCATTCCACATGAGCGTGTGACCCTTGTCTAAGTGAAAGAAATTTGAAGACCGATAAAGCTTCGGTAGAGTCCCAGAAGCTCTCGTATGTATGTTTAAGACCTCATTGATCCTTAATGAGGTGGTTGTGGTAGCTATTGAGAATTGTCAAGTTGGGAATAAAGTGGAATAAGTCCGGTAATGCCTTAGGCCTGATTCCGGAGTAGAACACGGGTAAGGGGTGTTACACTTTATCATCCAGTATATCAAATCAAAGGTGTGGTCTCAACATGTATAATCAAAGCAAGTTCTAGAATAACAAATCAATATTGACATACTCATAATCAATAAAGTGAGCACGAAAAGATATATGCTCTAAAGGCTCAAAATCCCACAAAAATTATGGTTTTTGATGTCAACCTTGTAAATTTCAAACTTCAAGGTAATATTCAAATTTAGGTTAACAACCTAGAAATTTTTAATTCTGAAAACAGACTTATCATGCTTGATTCTCTAATATCTTAAAGTTTAAATCATCAATGCACAATTAACTATGACTTAATCTAAAACATATCAATAAAAATCATAAATCAACAGAAGTTTAATTCTAATTAGTAATATGAGAAAATTACTTAAGACAAGATTTCATTCAGGGATTTGAGCATAATGCAAAAAGTTAGGAAATTTTGAAATTCACCCCCCCATACTTAAGATGTACATTGCCATCAATGTACAAAGATAGATATTCACAATATAGTAAGAAAATCATAAGGTAGGGAGAGAAGTGAAACTTTCTGAAGTGTGGGTGGAGTCAAAGAAAAGAAACGGTGTACAGTTGGGCAGAGAAGGTAGATACTCCGGTGGTGGTGTGGTCGTTTCTTAACAGCCCCTTGAACCTAAATTAAAGAAAGCAAAATATACTAAAATAAAGTAAGGACAGGAAAGATAAAGGGAAAGAATTTAAAAATAAACATAAAAGGAAAAGAAGGAAAAATAAATAAATGCCCGTGTAGAGGTTGCCACGCCCGTGTTTGTTAATCAGTGTCGACCACAACCTTGAGGCAAGAGCGTGCCGAACGTCCATGTCATTTACTCAGTATCGACCACAACTGCATCGTAAGGCCGTGGCCCTTTTATCGCAACTCGTGTTCGGGAAAAGTTTTTCTTCCTTGTCTCACACGGCCTCCGCCACGCTTGTTTCTATTCCCGTGGTGTCTATACGACCACGGCCACGCCCGTGTGGTAGGGAAACCTATGCTTTTATTGAATTTGTTAATTTTTAGTTAGGTGCTAAAAATTAAAAAAATAAATTAATGGGGTTAGTGCTCAGGTTGCCTCCAGAAGCGCTCGTTTAAAGTCTTAAGTTAGACTTACTTCTCCTTTGCATAATCATGGTGGTTTGAAGAGTAGTGTAACACCTTGAATTTGGGCCTAGTAGGATTGCGCCCTTTGGGCCTTGGCCATGGGAGAGTTTTAAAATTTTTTGGGATTATGAGAATGGCATTATTTCAAGTTAGACCTGTAAGGAAGCTGATTTTGGAAGGTTAGAGGGCTTCTATGAAGTCCCGAGATCAAACTTGGGCTTTAGGAAAATTTTGGTTTTAGGTGAATAAAACCCTGAGAGTTAGTAGGTAGGCTTTAAGAATAAAATGTGGAGAAAAATGGCACAAAAAGAGCTTGTGGTGTAGTGGCAAAGTGACGCCACATAAGAGACAAGGAGGTGCGCCACAAGGAAGCAAGGGGTCCAAGGTTCAACCCTTGGCGCTGGCATTTCTTTTTGATTTATTTTTTAGTGAACTTGGACTTTGGCCCATAGATTTATATTTAGTTTCTCATGATGTTAGACACAAGAAAGAAAGTGGTCTAGTGGCAAGGCGTCATTAAGGGTGCAAGGAGCCCAGGTTCAATCTCATGACAAGGGGGAGTATTTATTTTATGGATTGACTACCAGAGTTTGAGTTGATTTAAACTCACGACGGAGGGATCCCACATCGGAAAGACAAAAGAGGGAAGGTGAGAAGCTGTCTATGAAGAGAGGAAGCATACCTTGTGGGCGTTTGGGCATAGGAGCATTCAGAGCGTGGATTAGCTTCAAACTCCTATCGGTGTGTATTCTCTCTACTCTAGCTGTAGAGCGGCAAATGCCGAAATACCGGTAACACGACGATGGTAGCCACACGAGCGTGCGAGCGCACGTGTGGGAGCTTCGACGCGATAGTTGAGGCCACTTGAGTGTTCTTGTGCGTTTAGGCTATTTGGGCCACGATGGGCCAAAAGAGGCCCAATGGGCCCGTGGGCCCATATGAATAAATTGTATGATTGTGTAGTAGATAGTGAACTGGACTATGGGAATCTCGTATCTGTGGCTAGATTTGGACTAGGTGGGCCACACGAGCGTGTGGGCCCACGAGGCCAAGCAAGGGGCCTCGGGCCCATTTACACCGTTATGACCATTTAGGTTATCTGAGTCACTCAGGGCAGTAGCAGGCCTTTGGAAAGGCTGTTAAATGCAAAATTACCAGAGTACCCTCGATGGGTAAATTACTGAAATACCCCTGGTTTGCAAAATTATCGAAATATCCCTGGTTTGCAAAATTATCGAAATACCTCTGGTTTACAAAATTATCGAAATATCCCTAGTTTGCAAAATTATCAAAATACCCCTAGTTTGCAAAATTACTGAAATACCCCTGGTTTACAAAATTATCGAAATACCCCTAGTTTGTAAAATAATCGAAATACCCCGGTTCTATGAAATTAGTGAAATACCCCTGGTTTGCAAAATTACCGAAATACCCCTAGTTTGTAAAATTATCGATATACCTCTAGTTCGCAAAATTACCGAAATACTCCTGGTTTGCAAAATTACTGAAATACCCTAGTTTGAAAAATTACTTACATACTCCTGGTTTACAAAATTACTGAAATAC
Organism: Gossypium rotundifolium; assembly: GCA_025506655.1. NCBI lineage: Eukaryota > Viridiplantae > Streptophyta > Magnoliopsida > Malvales > Malvaceae > Gossypium > Gossypium rotundifolium. The sequence continues at coordinate 139,572,297 of CP106731.1, forward strand.
TCCTGGTTTACAAAATTATCAAAATACCCTCGATGGGTAAAATGACCGATATGCCCTGAAGGGTAAGATGACGAAAATGCCCCTACATGTTATATGGTTATTCTTGTATGCGATTTATGATTATTATGGTATATTTATTATTGTATGATGCATTCATGTGTTATTATGTTGCATGGGAATGGGATTATTAATATGGAGGAAGTGCTAATAGGATCACATGGTCGCTTGACGACTGTGGATCCACCGAAGGCTTTTTATCCACCAAGCAGCCATGCTGCACCGATAAGTTAATGCCACAACTGGTGCTACAAAAGGAGTGTACAGATGGGTGGGTTGATTAAATCCCACAGAGTGCACGTTGGACAGAGACGCAGTGTGGGTTGGTATGGGCATTAATGCATTGCATATATGGATTTTAATATTGAGATGGGCTTAGGCCCCGATATTTATGATATGTGACATATGATATGGGTTAAGGCCCAACCGAGGCTATTTTGGGCTAAGGCCCAATTGCCACCGTTATTGTAATAGGCGTCGGCCCGGATTGTTGTGATGCATTTTTTTACTGATGAGGGTTGTACACACTGAGTTTTTGCAAACTCACCCCCTCTTTTTAATTTTTCCAAGTAACCCTCAGTAGGCGGTTCGACGTATTGGAGGACTCAGAGGTGGCCACACTACGAGCAGTTTTGGATTTTAATATTCTACTTTACTTTATTAAACTGTTTTTATTGGGTTGTAATAAGGCCTCTCTTAAATTCTGGTATAGTTTTGGATTTTTAGTTTATTATGTTTTAAATCTACTCAACATTGAATCGCAATTTTCCAAAATAATATCTGTTTTCAAAACACTACGTTTTCACAACCAAGTTGTAAATATCACGTTTTATAAGTCAGTTGTTTTAAATTAAGCTTTCGCAATAAATAAGGTTTTGAAGGTAATGACTTCTTAATAAATGTCGATTAATAATAACAATCACAAGTTGGGACTTTAGTTTTTAAATATCAAGAGGGGTTTTCAATGAAAATGCGATTTTCAAAAAAACACCTCAATGTGACACGCCAGATTCGGGCCTAACTTCTAGGTCGAGTTTAGGGTGTTATATTTTGTGGTATCAGAGCCAGGTTACAAAACTCGGGCTGTGAAATGGGCTTTAGTTTCTATTTGAAATATGTTTACAAATGATTTTAAAGTGATTTTGGAGGTTTTTTGTGTGGCACACCAAGTCTCGAGCGTCGGACCAAGTAAGTTCTCTTATCTGTTTTTAACTATTATACTGTAGATAGTTGATGGGCTTACTTTAGATGATAGATTATACTGAGACTCTTAGTTAAAGTAAACTGAGGCCCGTAGGAGGCTAAAAACTGTAGTGAGCTTGCGATTTTGAAAATAACTCTTAATTACTACTTCCATAAAACATGTGTTTAATTACTGGAACTATGGGCTTATTCATAAAATTTCTAATTCAAATAATACGCGAAGTGGTAATGAGTGCTAGAAGAGGTGCCAGAGGCGAGAGAAGCACAAGCTTCACCGATAATTGAGACAGGGTCGTTCAACCGAGCTGCTGGGGATGACACACTGTCACAAGTAATGCTTCGTATCTTGGAAAGAGTTACTGGATCTGTTGAGCCTAATATTGGTATTAGAGGCCGTGGGTCGGTTATGGAACGACTCCGATCCAATGGAGCAAAGAACTTCAAGGGAATTTTTAGGGTGGCCCTAAGTGTGGCGAAGTACTGGCTAGAAGCCACGCTGGAATAGAAGTTGAAGGATGCCGTGTCCTTGCTGAGGGATGAAGCCTACCAGTAGCGGCTTATGGTAAAAGAGGTTACCTCATCTGATCGGTTGACTTGGGAATTCTTCAAGTCCACATTTCAAGGAAAGTATATGAACGCTAGTATGTCGATGCTCGTAGGAAAGAATTTTTGAATCTGGTTCAAGGTGACAAGTCTGTTGCTGAGTACGAGGAAAAATTTTTGTGACTTAGCCGGTATGCTCAAGGAATTGTGGCAACGGAGTATGAAAGTTGTGTTCGGTTCAAAGATGGCCTTAAGGACAGTCTTCGAGTATTGATAGCTCTACAAAGGGAGCGAGACTTCGCTGTATTAGTAGAGAAAGCTAAGATCACCGAGGATATAAAGCGCTAAGCGTTTAAATAAGGAAGAGAAATGGGTAAAAACAAAAGGAAATCTGAGCATTCTAATTCTGATCAGAGATTTAGGAGAAGGGCTAGAGTAGACGGGTCAATCAGAGCTGGGCCCCCTGTTGCTGCTACTGGGTTACCACCTTGTGCTACTTGTGGGAAAGGACATGTGGACGAGTGCTGGAGAAGGATAGGGGCTTGTCTGAGTTACTGTTCCATGGATCATCTTCTCATAGGGTGTCCTAGAAGACCGGATCTAAGGCAGGCTTTCGGTAGGGGTAATGTACAGCCACTGAGGGGTGGATAGCAGCAGCCTAGAGGCCATGGGCATGCAAGGAATGGAAACAGTTTGGGCCATGGAGCTCCAAGCGGAGGTACTAGTCTTGCGGAGGCGAGGCACCAATATTGGTTTATGCAGCACGTCGCCACCGAGAGGACGAAGACGCTTCGGATGCGAATAGTATGTACTTTATCTGTAATATGCTATTTACTTAGGTTAGAAGTGTATTAGTGTTGTTGGAATGAGAGTGCGCAGCGAGAGTGTAGTGTGCTAGGTTAGGGGATTATTCAAGTTAGACCTGTTAGGAAGGTGATTTTGAAAGGTTAGGGGCCTTCTTTGAAGTCTCGGGATCAAACTTGGGCTTTAGAAAAATTTTGGTTTTAGGTGAATAAAACCTTGAGAGTTAGTAAGTAGGCTTTAAGAATAAAATGTGAAAAAATGGCATAAAAAAAGCTTGTGGTATAGTGGCAAAGTGATGCCACATATGAGACAAGGAGGTGATGCCACAAGGAAGCAAGGGGTCCAAGGTTCAAGCCTTGGCGCTAGCATTTCTTTTTGATTTATTTTTAAGTGAACTTGGACTTTGGCCCATAGATTTATATTTAGTTGCGCATGATGTTAGACACAAGAAAGTGAGTGGTCTAGTGGCAATGCGTCATTAAGGGTGCAAGGGAGCCTGGGTTTGAATCTCATGACAAGTAGGGGAGTATTTATTTTGTGGATTGGACGGCCAGAGTTTGAGTTGGATTTAAACTCTATTGACGGAAGGATCCCACATCAGAAAGATAGCAAGAGGGAAGGTGAGAAGCTGGCTATAAATGGAGCTGTCTATGAAGAGAGGAAGCATACCTTGGTGGGCGTTTGGGCATAGGAGCATTTGGAGCGCGGATTAGCTTCAGACTCCTATCAGGTGTTGTATTCTCTCTACTCTAGCTGTAGAGCGGCAAATGCTGAAATACCGGTCACACGGCGATGGTAGCCACATGAGCATGCGAGCGCACGTGTGGGAGCTTCGACGCGATAGTTGAGGCCAACTTGAGTGTTCTTATGCGTTAGCCTGCTTGGGCTACGATGGGCCGAAAGGGACCAAGTGGGCCCATATGAATAAATTGTATGATTGTGTAGTAGATATTGAACTGGACTATGGGAATCTCGTATCTGTGGCTAGATTTGGGCTAGGTGGGCCACACGAGCGTGTGGGCCGAATAAAGGGCCTCGAGCCATTTACACCGTTATGACCATTTAGGTTATCTGAGTCGATCGGGGCGACAGCAGGGCTTTGGAAAGGCTGCTAAAAGCGAAATTACCAAAGTACCCTCGATGGGTAAATTACCAAAATACCCTTGGTTTACAAAATTACCGAAATACCCCTAGTTTGTAAAATTATTGAAATATCCCTAGTTTGCAAAATTACCGAAATACCCATGGTTTATAAAATTACTGAAATACCTCTAATTTATAAAATTATTAAAATACCCTTAGTTTACGAATTTACCGAAATACTCCTAGTTTGCAAAATTAATGAAATACCCTTGGTTTACAAAATTACTGAAATACCCCTGGTTTGCAAAATTATTGAAATACTCCTAGTTTGTAAAATTATTGAAATACCCTCGATGGGTAAAATGACCGATATACCCCTGAAGGTCAAGATGACGAAAATGCCCTTACATGTTATATGGTTATTCTTGTATGTGATTTATGATATTATGGTATTTTTATTATTGTATGATGCATTCATGTGTTATTATGTTGCATGGGAATGGGATTATTAATATGGAGGAAGTGCTAATAGGATCGCATGGTCGCTTGATGATTGTGGATCCACCGAAGGCTTTTTAGCCTCCGAGCAGCCATGCTGCACCGATAAGTTAGTGTCGCAACCGGTGCTACAAAAGAAGTGTATAGATGGGTGGGTCAATTAAATCCCCACAGGAGTGCACGGTTGGACAGGAGACGCAGTGTAGGGTTGGTATGGGCATTAATGCATTGCATATATGGATTTTAATATTGAGATGGGCTTAGGCCCCGATATTTATGATATGTGACATATGATATGGGTTAAGGCCCAACCGAGGCTATTTTGGGCTAAGGCCCAATTGCCATCGTTATTGTAATAGGCGTCGGCCCGGATTGTTGTGATGCATGTTTTTACTGATGAGGGTTGTACACACTGAGTTTTCGCACCCCCTCTTTTAATTTTTCCAAGTAACCCTCAAGAGGCGCTTCGACGTATTGGAGGACTCGGAGGTGGCCTCACTACGAAGCGCTTTTGGATTTTAGTATTCTACTTTACTTTATTAAATGCTTTTATTGGGTTGTAATAAGGCCTCTCTTAAATTCGTATAGTTTGGGATTTTTAGTTTATTATGTTTTAAATCTACTCAACATTGAATCACAATTTTCCAAAATAATATCTGTTTTCAAAACACTACGTTTTAGCAACCAAGTTGTAAATATCACGTTTTATAAGTCAGTTGTTTTAAATTAAGCTTTCACAATAAACAAGATTTTGAAGATAATGACTTCTTAATGAATTTCGATTAATAATAACAATCGCAAACTAGGACTTTAGTTTTTAAATATCAAGAGGGGTTTTCAATGAAAACGTGATTTTCAAAAAACACCTCAATGCTAATAGGATCGCATGGTCGCTTGATGATTGTGGATCCACCAAAGGATTTTTAGCCACCGAGCAGCCATGCTGCACCGATAAGTTATTATCGCATCCGGTGCTACAAAAGGAGTGTACAGATGGGTGGGTCGATTAAATCCCCACAGGAGTGCACCTGCTGGACGAGACTGTGTGGTTGGTATGGGCATTAATGCATTGCATATATAGATTTTAATATTGAGATGGGCTTAGGCCCAGATATTTATGATATGTGACATATGATATAGGTTAAGGCCCAACCGAGGCAATTTTGGGCTAAGGCCCAATTGCCACCGTTATTATAATGGGCGTCGGCCCGGATTGTTGTGATGCATGTTTTTACTGATGAGGGTTGTACATACTGAGTTTTCGAAAACTCACCCCTTCTTTTTAATTTTTCCAGGTAACCCTTAGTAGGCAGTTCGATGTATTGGAGGACTTAGAGGTGGCCACACTACGAGCAGTTTTGGATTTTAGTATTCTATTTTACTTTATTAAACCGTTTTTATTGGGTTGTAATAAGGCCTCTCTTGAATTCTGGTATAGTTTGGGATTTTTAGTTTATTATGTTTTGAATCTACTCAACATTGAATCGCGATTTTCCAAAACAATATCTATTTTCAAAACACTACGTTTTCGCAACCAAGTTGTAAATATCATGTTTTCTAATTCAGTTGTTTTAAATTAAGCTTCCGCAATGAACAAGGTTTTGAAGGTAATGACTTCTTAATAAATGTCGATTAATAATAACAATCGCAAACTGGGACTTTAGTTTTTAAATATCAAGAGGGTTTTCAATGAAAATGCAGTTTTTGAAAAAACACCTCAATGTGACACACCAGATTTGGGCCTAACTTCTAGGCCGGGTTTGGGGTGTTACAAGTAGGAAGTCCTCATTCTTTCTATCAATTCGGTTATCGATATATAATTTAAGTTGAGCGGTGTTTACCTTAAAAATGCCGAATGTAGGATTAGTTACCTCGACTGTTCCGTATGGGAAGACATTCAGTACCGTGAAAGGGATCTCTTTGTTTGTATTAAGGTCTGAAGTGGTGATTCGAGGGTCTTTCTTTTCCAACAATACCTGATCTCCGATCTTAAATTGGGTTGTCCCCTCCTTAATTTTGACATGGTTTTACTTTGGGTCATCGTGTTTCCCATGTTTTTCCTTGTAATGTGTCTTCCACTTGTCTAGTTCATCGATTTGAAGCCTTCGCTCCTCATGAGTTATTTATTTGTTAGCACGAGGTCTAGGATCTAGCTCAGTTGTGTAATTTTTGGTGCTTCTTGAAAAGAAGGTTGAACTAAATTGCTATTAATGGAATTTATGCTCTCACTTTTATTACTTGATGTCCTAGTTGAGTCAAGAGCCTAAAGAGTGATCGTTTCATCACCTGCACAAAGTGTGAGTTCACCTGTACCAACATCAATTCTAGTTTTAGCAGTTGCTAAAAAGGGTCTTCCTAAAATTAAAGGAACATTGTTGTCCTCATCCATGTCTAAAACAACAAAATCTACTAGGAATATGAATTTATCAATTTTTACGAGTACATCTTCAATTATACCCCTAGGGATTCTAATAGTTTTATTAGCTAAATGAATGCTCATCCTAGTTTGTTTGGGTTTCCTGAGACCTAGCTGTTTAAACATTTTATAAGGCATGACATTTATGCTTGCCCCTAAATAAGCTAAAGTATTATCAACAGATAAACTACCAATTAAGCATGGAATTGTAAAACTCCCTAGATCTTTTAATTTTCGTGGTAGTTTATTTTGCAAAATTGTCGAGCACACGCCGTTTGTTTGTCAAGAGCTCCTTTAAAAATTTCCTTGAATTAGGCATCTGCGAAAGAGCTTCAAGAAACAGTAAGTTAATATGTAATTTCTTTAAAAGTTTAAGAAACTTATCGAATTGTTCATCTGTGTTGTCTTTCTTCATCGCATTAGGGTATGGCACACGAGGTTGGTACTCTATAATTATCGGTTTCGATTTATCATGGCTTGCCTCAACCTTACCCTTATTTACCATAAGCTCTTGCCTTGGCTCAGATTCAGATTCTACTAACCCTTCACTATTTTGAGCGGTAACGACATGAAGTTGCTCCTTTGGGTTTGTTTCAGTGTTGCTTGGCAAGCTACCTTGCTGTCGTTCAGAGATCAGCTTAGCAAGTTGTCCCAATTGGTTCTCGAATCCTTGAATTGATGCTTGTTAATTTTTGAATGTTGTTTCAGTGTTTTGGAAACAAGTTTCTGACACCACGATGAATTTTTTCAGCATCTCCTCGAGGTTCACTTTTTCTCTTGTGGGTAGGGTTGCTATCGAAAGCTTGGGAGGGGTTGTTGTCTCTGATTCTCTTGGCCACCCCATGAAAATTTTGGATGGTTCCTCCAACCTACATTGTAAGTGTTACTATAAGGATTATTTTAAGGTCGAGGATTATTACCCATATAATTTATTTTCTCGTTTTCCATGCCATGTCCGTAGGGTGGGTACTGAGGATTCGCCACACCTCCTAGGTTTGAGTCACAATGCATTACTAAGTGTACCTACGAAGAACACAAACCATCAATCTTTTGTTTAACATCTCTACCTGGTTTAATAGCATTGTTACTGAGTCGAGGTTGAAAACTCTGGCTACTTTTGTTGGCCTTGTCCTTGTAACTTGCCACTGATAGTTGTTCAGTGACATCTCCTCTATAAAATCATTAGCCGCTTCAGGAGTTTTGTTATTCAGGGTTCTACCAGTGACTGAATCGATTAATTGTCTAGTCGAGGGGTTCATACCATTGTAGAAGGTTTGAACCTGAAGCCACAAAGGTAACCCATGGTGAGGGCACCTTCTCAACAAATCATTGTTTCTCTCTCATGCATTGTATAGTGTTTCTAGATCCATCTACACAAAGAAGAGATATCATTCCTCAACTTGGCCGTTTTGGCCAATGAAAAATATTTTAATAAAATTTTTTTGATCATTTGGTCCCATGTAGTGATTGACCCTCGTGGAAGAGAATTCAACCACTGTTTGGCTTTATTCCTCAAAGAGAAGGGAAATAACCGAAGAAGGATGGCATCATCAGAAACGCCATTTATTTTGAAGGTATCACAGAATTCCAGAAAATTTGCTAAATGAGTATTTGGGTCTTCGTCCTGTAAACCATCAAATTGAACAAATTGTTGAATCATTTGAATAGTGTTAGGTTTCAGTTCAAAATTATTAGCAGTAATAGCAGGCCTAACAATACTCGATTTAGCTCCTGTTAAATTAGTTTATCATAATCATACATAGTACGAGGAGCAGGATTTTGATTCACTGGGTTTGTAGCAACTATAGGAGGTAGCGGAATGTTATCCGCCATCTCTTCAGTAGTATTGGGTTCGTCTTCTTACTCTTCTTCTATGTAATTTAAGCTTCGCCTTATTTCTCTACGATTTCTGCGAACAGTACCTTCAATATCACTATCGTAAATTAAGGGTCTTGTCGGGTTCCTTCTAGTCATAAACTAAAGGTACATGCCAGAATAAATAAAAGAAAAATTAGCAAAGTTAAAATTAAAAAAATAAAAATAAAAGTAAATTGCAAAAAATAAAAATGGCTAAAGTAATAAAAATTTAGTGTTCCTAATATTTCAGTTCCCCGGCAACGTGCCAAAAACTTGATCATTTCTCTGATAAGTCTTAATATTTATATAATGAATGATCGAGCCTAGAAACTAACTATCACTACGATTGAGGCAAGCGCACCTATCGAACAATAGTATAGCTTAGTGGCAAGACCGAAATGTCAAACCCAAAGGAACCAAAAGTACTAGTACTGACTCTCTTTTTATTATCTAGCCTTAAATAAAAGTGATTAATGTTTATTTAACTAATTACTAAGCTAAGGATGCCAAGACACAAATAATGAATAGGGAAAATACTTTTGGGAAAATCAATTGATCAAGACAATACCCGAGGAAGAATCTACCTAGACTTCACTTGTTATTTAACTCTGAACTAGACGATTTATTCACTTGACTTGATCCGTAGGATTCCCTAATTTATATTAATACCTCTTTCGAGGCTACTAACGTCTAACCCTAGGTTGATTAATTGAAATCTCTTTCTAATTAAAACCCCTAGTGTTGCATTACTCGATCTATAGACTCCCATATTGGGTTTGACCCTAATCCGACAGATTTTCGTCGTCCTACTTCTAGGAGTGCAATCAACTCCGCTTAATTATGCTAGATCTACTCTTAAACAGGGACTTTTGCTCCACTGCCTAAGCACATCAATACTTGAATCAATATCTTGGAATATTAAAGCAAGAATTAAGAACACATAATCAAGAAAAAATTAAATATTTATCATATAGTTCAAAAAATAATAACAAGATTCGTCTTATGTTTCATCCCCCTCAGGTATTTGAGGGGTTTCGTTCATGCTTATAAAAGAATACATCTCAAAAGAAAAATAACAAAACATAAAGAAAACCCTAAAACCCCCTAAAGGAATTGAAGGAGAAATCCTTAGTCTTAAGTGTGATTCTGGCTTCTGAGATGGATCAATTGGCTTTCTTTGAGTAATTCTCTGTATTCAGCCCTCTCTGGCTGCCTCAGGCTACCTCCGATAGAATCCTTCTGTCGAACTCCCTTTTAGGTCATACTTAGGGCGTTTATATAGACTTCAAAATGTGTTTCTTTGCTTCTAAGTATCCTAATCCGAATGAAACTCTTCTTTGCTGCAGCAGGGACACGCCCGTGTGACACGCCCGTGTGAATCAAGCCCAAGTCGTGTTCGAGTCTACTAAAGAGGCATGGCCGTGTGGTGAACTCCAAGCCATGTTGATTTCTTACTTTGGCCCATTTCCTCCGTTTTTGGCCCGTTTCTCATTCATTTCATCTTCCTATGCTCTCCTGAGTATAAAACATGAAAACAAAGGATTAGGAGCATCAAATTCCACAATTAAAGGGATAAATCATCCAAAAGTATGCTCAATGCAGGTTTAAAATATGTATATATTACGGTTTATCAATACAACAACAACAGTGATCAAAGTGGTAGCACCTCTACAACAATCAACGAACGAATTTTAACTTTTTCTACCACCAGAATGTTTGAAAACGGAGAGGAAAGGAAAAGGAAGAGTTTTGAAATGAATAGAATTTTGGTATAAGAAATTATTCAATTGTCGGTTTAATCCTCCAGAATACACAGCCTTTTATAGGCCTTTAGGATAGTGGAAAATTTTGGAAATAAACATAAAATCTGCCATTAAGGAGCTAAAAATTAATTTGATTTAAAAATTAAATAAATCAGATACTATCCATATATAAGCAGATTATGTCTATTGAGGAAAAATAAATTCGTGTTGGGCTTAAAATACTCACAAGCCCATTTGGGCACGACCGGTCCGGACATTTCGCGTCACCCACATCATGTGGGTGCACCCCAACCCCGTCAAGTTTGGACCTACACCCCCTGCGTGCAAGGCAAGGTTACAAGCTTAGTCATTCAATTATCCTCTAGGAGAGTTCACATATATATAACACATCTTACACTTGGTATTTAACCAATGTGGGATCTACGCTTTTACTTTTCCTCAACAATATTTCCAAGTAGCTTACTTTGAGCATCAATTTCTCATTCATCACTCAACCATTTTGAGCATATGATATACCGTTGTAAAGTTCTCATGGCATCAATTTCTTGTTCATCACTCAACCATTTTGAGCATATGATATACCGTTGTAAAGTTCTCATGGAGTAGAATATGAAAACTATAACTTTATGATTCAGCTCTCCACCTTTACCTATTGAGAAAATGTCTCAAAGTTCTCATAAAAGTAATTTTCCAACAATTCATGCTTTATTTCAATCTTAATGCGATGGAGAAGGCATAGAGATCTTTGAGTAGTGTCCTTGGTGTCTATGTAGTGGATAAGCCTAACTTATACTTGCGGCTACCTCTAGTGGTTGGCAAGAATAAGTCGAATTATTTGGGTTTTGGAGTTCTTTCTTTAGTTTGGGGAGGATTCCATCCATTCAACACAATGTTTTATGTCTTTTCATCAATTGATTTGATAAAAACTTCCATTCAAGCTTTTTATTAGACAAAATTGGATCCATCCAAGAGTGTTGGGATGTATAGTCAAATTATCATCCTTCATAAACCCCTTTATTGATTGCCACACATAGGATCCAACCAATTACATTAGATAGGAGGCTCTAATATCAATTGAAAGAACATCTAGCTAGTTGTGGCAACTAATTGTAATATTTTTTGTGGCCACAAGATCTGACACAACTATTAGCACAACTATACGAACAAAGTAGAAAAATACTAGAATGAACATGAGCAAATTGATAACGTAGTTCAGTGCACCACCTACCTCTGTAAGGTCTTGTCTAGAGAAGAAATCAACTACTAAACTCATGGTGCAATTAGTAATTTAAGCCTAATCTACCTTATCCCTTGGATAATTGCAACCTCACATTAGTACATCTAGTATGAACTCTCCCCAAACTACCTCTTCTACTAAAGATTGTTACCTTAATCTCTCAAAGGTGAAAAACAATTAAATGATCTCACATTAAAGTTGCTTACAATAAACATATAAGCTTTATCAAAAGTACATTAACCTTACATCCCATGAACCATCCATAAATATAGGCTTCAAATATTCTTAGAATTCTCTCCACGGGATAAAACCATGTAAATTCAAAAGCTTTATCTTGATGTTTTATCTTGGAGTTTCCTAAGCATGTTGCATGAAGAGATAGATATCCCATGTATATCCCATGTTTTTTTATGCTTATCCCATGTATATCCCATGTTTCTTATATAAATTCAAATTTAAAAATTGCCAACAATAATCAAGTTGCTGTAGAAGTTGTGGTTATACATGCGGCCACAATGGTTAACATAACTTGCTCCACAACCTGATTCCTAAGGTAATTCATCCAAGAATTTCTTTAATTTTCGAATCAGAGTTACCTCACCAAAATTTGTTAAGCATTCCATTCAAAGACAGTCCGAAAGCCTTTGGGAGTTTAAAGCATTGCATAACAAAAACTGAAATAGCCATAGCAACTACTTAAGGGGAACCTCACGTCTTGCCTATGAGAGCAATTTATTTTTTCATATTTGTGTTCGATTATTGATTTCATCACTAAAAAAGTTTAGGACCACCTTTTTACCTTGGCCCTAAATTGAGGGTAAACCCATGTGCCACGTATCATTAACCCCTAGCACATTCGAGTTGCGGGTGTTTTCCAAGAACAGGATAATTGATTTGTTAAAATTCACCATTTGGCTTGAAGGTTTTTTAACAATTGAAGCAACCTCAAAATTGAATTTTTGTGTAAAAATAAACATTAGCTCAGATGTAGCAATCTGAATTGAAAAACAGTCCAATCTGAATTTGAACTTATTATTTACAAATAGATTAATTCATGAATTGGGTCGTCTGTCTCATCAAATAAGTATGATCTAATATGTACAAATTAATTAGGGTCAATTTCAACAAGATAAATGTTATTGAGAATTACTCAACTTGAACAAAATTAAATAATAATATTTTTATTTAAATTTAGTTATATGGATATTAAAATAAAAATATAATTTAAATTGTTTTTAATTTTGTTTTAAAAATTGCGTGTCGACAAGCATAAGCCAAATGCATACAATTTAATAAAGAGATTAAATTCATTAAAATTAATTGCATAATACATGAAAATTAAAAATATCAAGTTATAATGGAGAGATTAAAGGGAAAATTACCATAAAATACCTTTTTTTTTAACAAAATTTACGGAAAATGACCTATTTTGCAATTATTTACCGGAAAGGGCTATTTCCCCCGAAAACGCGTCCACGTCAGCGCGTTTTCAGGGGATGCAATAGGAAAGCGCATCCACGAGGGAGCATTTTCTGCCACATCAGCCAAAATCGCGTCCTTGAGGGCGCACTTTGCTGATGTGGCAAAAACGCTCCCTCGGGGATGCATTTTTGCCCTTCCTCCGATAGGGTATTCATTGTTTTTAGGGTTAGGGTATGGTTTTTTAGGGTTTTAAGGCTACGATTTAAGGTTTTTTAAGGTATTAGGTTTAGGGGTTTAGGAGAAAATTAATAAACTAGATTTTAGGGTTAATTAATTAAAATAATTTTAGGTTTAGGGTTTTGGAAAAAATATATCAACAATATAAAAATTATTTGTTTTTTTTATAGTAGTATCTGGTAAAATAATTTTGAGAAGACGTTTTTGAACAAATAGTGACCAAAACACTTCAAGCAGGATGCACTGTCAGCAAGAGTACTGAAAAAAGCTCCCATGTGGACGCTCTTTTGCTATAGTAGTCTCTGGCAAAATAATTTTGAGAAGACGTTTCTGAGCAAATAGTAACCAAAATGCTTCAAGCAGGATGCATTGTTAGCAAGAGTACTGAAAAAAGCTCCCACGTGGGAGCTCTTTTGCTACAGTAGTCTCTGGCAACATAATTTTGAGAAGACGTTTCAAACAAATAGTGACCAAAACACTTCAAGCAGGATGCACTATCAGCAAGAGTACTAAAAAAAGCTCCCACGTGGATGCTCTTTTGCTACAGTAGTATCTGAAAAAATAATTTTGAGAAGATGTTTCTGAACAAATAGTGACCAAAACGCTTCAAGCAGGATGCACTGTCGGCAAGAGTACTGAAAAAAGCTCCCACGTGGACGCTCTTTTGCTACAGTTGTCTCTAGCTGTCCTTAGACTATAAATGAGCCAAATTTCATTCTCAGGTTGCATAATAGAAATTGAGGCAAAAGTAAAATAGAAACTGAAGATAACTGAACGTATTAGTGCTGTTATTTACTATGATGGTGAGGTTTGTGACACCGAAAATGGTGCTATTTTTTATCGGAGAACACAGCGCGACTGGTTTTTAACCAGAACATAGATTTGATAGAACTTCGCAAAAGAATTAGGCATAAAATCTTTGGAACAATGCCAATGAAAGTTCAGTCTATTAAGTATAGATTTTGTGCTTTGGTTGATCTCGTGAGATATGACTCATTCGACATCAAAGGCCTCAAAGCTTGGAGGCAATAGTGGAGACTCATCTTGCCAGTGGATCACTCTATCTTGAGGTATATGTACAATTTTCATCGCCAAGTGATCTACCTTCAACTTCAACATCTACTGCTATTCGAGGGGAATACACGACCCCAATCCGACACTCTGTTAGTGGGAGGCAGAATATGAAAGCTCCTGTGTTTGGTGGTAGTATGGAAAACACAACCCCTGCATGACACTCGGTTGGTGGATGGGACATGCATATCCTTCCTTCGATGTTCGATGCTAGAAATACGTATTGGGGAACATCATCAACTACTAGTGGTTCGCAATCCACATATGATTAGGAATGTTACGAAAGTTGTTTAAGAAGGGATACTGTACTCCCCACGACATCCACCGGCAAGGGGACCTCGTTCATTGCAGATGATGGTAGGTCGGATGATGAGTTCGATGTGGATCCACCTCGAGACCCCAGACCCGATGGTGCAGAAGTTGCATTATTTTCTGAATCGAGCCTGTTCCAACCGTACCTGAAGATGTTGAAGGAGGTTCAGATTAAGAAGAAGAAGATCCGTGATTCAAGGCGTACTCACCTCCAGCTCACACGCATAATGTCGATCTATCTCAAGACGATGCATTAAAGTTTCCTAAACTACCACATAGAAGGCGTAATCGTACAAGTTCGTCGTTGGATTCAGGTGAATTAGAAGTTGGTTAAGAGTTTTCCAACAAGGATAGTTTTCTTGGTGCATTGATACAATATAGCATCAAGAACGGGGTTAACTACAATGTTGTTAAATCCAAACTCGATAAGTACGAGGCCAAGTGTATAGTGCAATACGGTACATGTTCATAGAAAATCATGGCCTCGTTGAGGACAAAGACAGGCTTGTGGGAGATTAAAAAGTACAAAGGTCCACATACATGTCTTGCAGGTACAATATCACTAGGTGTTCAAGGTTTTTGAATAATACTGATATTACATAATGTTGCATTATTTAACGTACTTCGTTGACAGATGTTTCACAAGATCATCCCAAGATGGATTCAGATATGTTGGCTAACTTAAGAATACTGATGGTGAAGGCGGATCCCAAGACTTTAGTGCCGGATTAATTGCCAATATATGTAGCCAATTGGGGTACACGCCCTATTACCGAAGACTTGGATAGCTAAGCAGAAGGCATTGGAAAAGTTGCATGGTCGGTGGGATGCTTCATATAATGAAGTGTTGCAGTGGTGTCAGGTGCTGGAGAGATATGTCCTAGGCAGCATAACAGACCTTGAAACGGAACCGGCGTACTACAATGATTGATTGCTCCGTGGATGCCAAATGTTCAAGCATCTATTCTAGACATTTAAGCAATACCGAGACGCATTTCTATACTGCAAGCCATTGGTACAAATTGACGGTACCTTTATGTATGGTAGATATACGCATCGGCTATTGCTAGCTATGGCACAGGATGGCAGTAGGAGAATCCTTCCAATTGCGTTTGCAATAACACCAGAGGAATCAGCTGATGATTGGGATTTCTTTCTATTTAGGATAAGGAGGCATGTCTACCCCCAACCTGATGTATACGTTATATCGGATCGGGGCCCTGGAATACTAGCCGCAATTGAGCGACAGGGAAGCCTGTGGCATCGCATACACCATCGATATTGCCTAAGGCATGTTGCGTCCAACTACCATGGGCAACATCGATCTACAAGTGAATGATGGAAAATGACCAACATGGGTTTGTAATATCTATTAATATAATTTCGTTTGTAATATTCAATTAATTCTTAATTGAAGAGTGGTATGTAATATTCGCTATCAACTTATATTGGCAAGGTACAAGATTAATAAGGACCGTTTTCACGAGATATTGGTGAGTTTACGCTCAGTTAACGAAGAAGGCACAAACTACCTATGCAACATACCTTTCGAACAATGGACACAAGCATACGACGGTGGCCTACGATATGGTCATATGACCTCAAACCTGACCGAATGCATAAATTCTATTCTAAAAGGAATGCGTCATTTGTAGATAACATCGGTTGTGCGAGAGACATATTTTCATTTAGCGGCACTATTTTCGAAGCAAGCAGCGAGTTATAAAGGCCAAATGTAGGGAGGCCATGGACGGTGAGCGAAGGTATTGCGAGAAATTAACAAGGCGAAGGCACGAGCCAACATCATGCACACAGTGTGTCACAATCGTGACAACCTATGGTTTCGTGTGACGGAGTTTGACAGACCAAACCAAGGTATTGTTGGCGGGAAATATCGTGTACACTTGAGAAATAGGACCTACAACTGTGGGATATTTGATGCACTTCGTTATCCATGAGCTCATGTAATTGCGGCTTGTTAGAATCTCCGTCTAGATCCCATGAGCTATGTCGACGAAGTGTATAAAATAGAATACTTGTACAACGTGTGGAGACACGTATTCCCACCATCCCGATGATGTAAGTGGCCATCTGTATCACTTGTTCAGTATAAGTCATTATCGGATAGAGAAGCGCGCATCATAAACCAAAAGGTCGACCTTACTCGACTAGAATACGCAACAATATGGATATCCAGAAACAACCAACCAACGGAAGTTATGCGGATGGTGTAGGAACCAGTGCCATACATCTCGCTTCGTGTCCAAATCGGAATAGTTGATAGTCTCCTTATCATTTTGTCTCTTGGTGGCTATGAAAATTCTTTTAATTTCTTGATAAAAATGGTGAACTTTTGTAGAAGGACTAAGTTACAAAACAAAAAAAAAAAGTTATTCAATTAATCTAAAATATCACCATCATCATTATTCTTCAAAAATTATCTTACTTGCTAAATGATTACTTTGACCTTACGATCCTTCAAAATTCATACATTGAATCAACATCCATCTTAATAAAATTATAAATTAACCCTCATACTTTTCACTTATTCAATTTAGTCCTAATTCATCCATTTCTTCTTAGTTTATAGATATAAAAATAAAAAAAACATTACAATAAAAAATAAAAACATTTTTATTTTATTAAAGATATAAAAATAAATTACAATAAAAATAAAATACAACTTTTATTTTATTTAAGATATAAAAATAAATTATAATAAAAAATAAAAATTAACTTTTATTTTATTAAAGATATAAAAATAAATTAAAATAAAAATAAAATACAACTTTTATTTTATTTAAGATATAAAATAAATTAAATTACAATAAAAAATAAACAACTTTTATTTTATTTAAGATATAAGAAATAAATTAAAATAAAATAATAAAAAAATAACTTTTATTTTATTAAAGATATAAAATTAAATTACAATAAATAAAATAAATTACAACTTTTATTTTATTAAAGATATAAAATTAAAATTACAATAAAAATAAAATACAACTTTTATTTTATTTAAGATATAAAAAATAAATTAAATTACAATAAAAAATAATAAACATCTTTTATTTTATTAAATATATAAAAATAAATTACAATAAAATAATAAAATAATGATGGTTGGAATCAGTACCACATGGGGTGGTCGACGGTTACGCGCTGGATTCCTCCTCCTTCTAGCTTTCGGCGGGTTGTGGAACCTCAAAGAGGATTCTCAGTTTCTCCGTGAGGTGTCAGTTGTGGGTGTTGGGATGATGACCCACCTTGATAAAATATTGACTGGGGAGGTGTTTGCATCACCCATGGCGGAGGTGTCTGAATCCCATAAGGCGAAGGAGATTGGTAAAAAGAAGAGCTCCCCGACGGCGCCTAGTGCGATCCTTCATACGACGGTGGCCTACAGATCGGCTGTCCAGTCGGAATAGCCGGGAACGGACTAGAATCGGGCCATGCATTCCAACCTGCCATGGGATTGGGAAAAGGAAACATATAAGGGTTAAGATACATATAGGGCTAGGGTATGCACCCGGCATAATCTGAAAAGTCTGTGATGTGGGTGTCGTCGGCTGAAGTGTTGGGCCTAGTGACTATGTGGGCACTGTTGATGGGCCCGGTGGTTGTGTCGGCACTGTTGATGGTTCCGTCTCATCATCCCTTCTCCTTGGATTTAAAGGACCCCGTCGTTCCCTTTATTCACGAAGTTGTCGTCGCCTCTCCTCTTCTGACAATAGATACGGCTTGCCATGGATCCTAAACCATGGCATGTATTTCGGCACACACGCTAACTCAAAAAATGATCGATTCCCGAGTAGGTATATAATCATATCGGTTTTCCCACAATTCGATATATGCTGACCAAAATATTGGCCAATCCATATGCAACTGCTGTGCATCGACTTGTGCTCATCATCAAGCACCTCAAGTGCCACGGAATTGGTTGTCGGAATCCAAATTGACGCAGAACCCGATCTAACTGGTGCATCTCCACGGTGGAATAGTTTATCAATGGGACCTTCACATGCCAAATGTTTAGATTTTGAAAGAACTCATCCGAATTACTGCCCGAATTGACAGATCCTCGTATGGTGTCCATTCAAACTATATTAACATGATAACAATATTAGTTATACACTAAATATTAAAAACTAAATACCAAATATCAAATACTAAATACTAAATATGAAATACGAAATACGAAACGACTATTTAATTAAAAAATATATTTTATTTAATACTTACTTGTGCTTCCGACCGTTGCTCTAATAGAAGTCGTATATCTTCAGACAATGTAGGTATTCCAACATAACTCACCGAATGGTTCCACCTAATTAATAAAATTTTTAGCATACAATTATATTTTAAATATACGTAATAATTGTAAAATCTAATATTAAATTTACCTCATTATGAGTGGGAATGTATATGGGTGGTCGACTCGAGGACATAAAAATTTAAATTGAAATCGTGCTAATGATTGCAGTAGTGATAGGCAACCTCCGATTTTCGCTTTATTCGATGCCCCGCACATCTCCCGATACAATTTTTCTAGCACGGTAGACCTCTAACTCAATTCACCGGCTACTCTAAAATCAACGAGTTTCAGCAACCACCTCAGATATATGAGGTTTCGTAACAAGTCCGGCATCAGCTAGCCTTTAATCATCTCAAGAATGTATGCCCAAGCATACCGTATTCTTTCTATTTCGGTCGAATCATTATCCGGCTCCAGGAATGTGTCTTGTAACCAGCCCATCTCGATCCGACCTCCGTAAATGTTATCCGGAATAGCACCCAAAAGCTCGTAGCATACGGATGCCCAATCACCAGAAGTTGCGGACTCGGTGACTACGTACCCATCCACCGGCAATCCCAATTGCAAATGCACGTCTTCCAGAGTGATAGTACACTCTCCGCATGGAAGATGGATAGTGTGCGTCTCGGGTCTCCACCTCTCTATCAATGCACTGATTAGCTTCGGGTCTAACTTGCACCCCCGGCCTATCGTGGCCACGTGCCAAAACCTAGCTTCCCGCAGGTAATTCTCGATCAATGGCGATCGCGACCAGGCATATTACGAATATAGCATTGCAACACCCGATCTACATACTGTTTAAAAAATTATAAAATAAAAATTAATTAAAATTGCATAAACCTAATGTAGAGGCTCATTTTTGCCCGAGTCCATACAATAAAAACAAAAAATAAAAATGTCCAGTTTCTTTTATTTTCACAGCCCATTTTACAAAATTAAAACGAACCCAAATAGACCTAAACTAACCCAACCCCAAGGCCCAAAACATACATGGCCCAAAGGGGCCCAAGTGTTAAACAGAAACAATAAGCCTAGGGTTTTGGAAACCCTAGGCGCCGCCACAGCAAGCCCCCAGCCTTCGCACCGCAATCGACTCCTCGTACCCATCAGCACTCAGTCACGCCGCCATCAACGCGCACGAACCCAGTCATCGCTAGAATCCTCGTCACCAATCTACAAACAAGGAAAACACAACAAAAGAAAGGAAACAAATCTCGACAAATGTATATCCTTTTTTCTCTCTCGCTTTTACGGGTTATAAAAACCCAGAATGAATTTGTAAATGGGGAGATTTTTTGGGGGGAGAAACATATACACAGAGAAATAAAAAGAAAAAAATATACTTTGAAAGAGAATACAAAGTTTTTTTAAACGGATGTGATTCCTGGTTTTTCAATTCATTTTTTATTTTTGTTTTTTGATTTATGCATGTTATATACACAAAATAACAAAAAAAGAATAAAATAAAAAGACGAAATTTCATACGTGAGAGCCGCCGTGGGCGACGGCGTGGGACGAGGTACCCTTGGCCCGACGACCTAACTCCATCAGAAAGGGAAGAACCTTTAAGAGTTTTCTTTTCAATTTTTTAAAAGAACAGTTTCAAAATGATTTTCATCTATTTTTTTTACTTTTATAACGATAAGGAAACGGCGCCATTTTTGCTTAATCTAATAAGCACAAAATGACATCGTTCAGGGCCAGGGATCCGCGCGTTGACCCTAGAACCCGGGTAGGATCCGCGCATTTTTATAAATGGGCAATTTGCCATTTCAGTCCTTTTGTAATTTTATTTGTTTTAATTTCATCCAATTCAACATTTTCTTTATTTTTAAATTAGCCATGAAGGTCTGTTTACATTCCAATTTAGTCCCTCAGGCTGCATTAAAGGCTAAATTCATTCCGGCGCCGTTTTGAAGAAAGGCATAATTGCCCAATAAATCCATGTGGATTAAGGCGCATTTTGATTTAATCCTTTTAATCTGTTTTAATTGCTATTTAACCCTTGTTTTCTTTGTTTTATTCTATTTTTATCCTTTTATTTTATTTTATTATTTTTTTCATTGTATTTAATTATTTTATCATATGTTCTATATTATTTTCTGTATTTATTAACTTATTAATAGTATGAAAATCACATATATATTTTATATGTATTATCTTTATATATATTTAATTATTATTATATATTATTTTACTTGGTTTAATAATTTATTTTATAATTTATATATTATTTATTATACTATATTTTTAATATGTATATTGTATAGTATTATATTATATTATATATTATTTTCAAAATTTTGTTTTGTATAAAGTCTATTATATTATATAACCTATTTCATTTATATTATTTATTACATATATAATTTTTATGATTAGTATATTATGTATATATATGTTTTTATTTAAAATTATTATATATATTGTTTACTAATTATTTTTATTATGTATAATCCTTATATATATATTATTATTACTAATTATTATTAATTATTTTATTATATATTATGATTTTATTAATTATTATATTATACAATTTTTTAAAAAGCATATTTTATATATTATATAGTATTATATCTTATATTATTTTATAAAATTTTATTCTATCTAAACTTACTTATATTACATAGTATGTTATTCATTCTTAAAATGTAGTTTTATAACTATAAATTATTATTTATTTTAAAATGTATTTTATTTATTTTCTCAATACATATATTTTTTTGTACTTATTTATTACTTGATATAGGTCATTGTATGAAAATTTTCAACCAAGCATGAAATGTGTTTATATTTATTTTATTGTTTATTGTATTTGTTTATACTTCATCATGTATTTACAATTGCTTTAGTATAGGAATTATTATGTGTCATATTTTGTATTATTATTTCTTTATTATCTATTAAATGTTAGTATATTATAATTGCTTTTGATGTTTGATAATGTGTTAATATGATATTTTCATAAGATCATTGTTTCAAATAAAATGCATTTTACAAAATTACTCTATTTTACCTAAAGGTTTTAAGATACGCTAATGTTCAGTATTTAGAAATTCGAGAAATAGTGCACTAACGTGCTGTGTTTCGATTTTCCGTTTGACTAAATAATTAAATACCCTTTTAATAAACTTCGTAAATTATGAGATGATTTTAGTTACAAATGTTTAAAAATATCGTGTTCTAACGTGCTAGATGTGATATATGTATTCTTTCGGAACAAAGAAATCTCAAGTTTTAAATCAAATTGTTCAGCCTTTTTTTTTAGTCATATTTTAAATGTTTATTAAATTTCAAATATTTGGACGTGATTCTATCGATTAGGTACCAATTTTTTAGCGTTATGAGGGTGCTAACCCTTCCTCATACGTAACCAACTCCCGGACATGTTTTCTTGTTTTTTGTGGACCAAAAATCAGATCTTTTAAAATAAAATGTTTTGGAAGGTGATCCAATCACACCTAAGTAAAAAGGGATTGGTGGCAACTCCCATTTTTGTTTTCAAAAGTCGACCCCATTTTTTTTCAACACCAATTATAAAAATGGTTTCGACACCTAAAAAATATTAAATAGTATTGAAAAATTAAAATTATAACTTACCATTGTCATTTGATCGACGGAGATGTGTTTATTGTCGAGATGAATTAATTCTCCGGCCATTGCTAATACTATCGAATATTTTTTGTAACACCCCAAACCCGGCCCATGAGTCCTGACCGGATCTGGTATGTCACGGAGTAAAATAATTTGAATCATTTTGAGTGTCTGGTGGCAAGGCGTCATTAAGGGTGCAAGGGAGCCTGGGTTCGAATCTCATGAAAAGTAGGGAGCTAGGTGAGATAGGGGTTAAATAAAATTTAGGGAGAAGCATGACACAAAGAATTAAGTGGCAGAGTGGCTTGCATGCGCCACTTAAGAGTTTGGAGGTGGCGATGGGCAGGTCTTGGGTTCGAATCTTGGGAGTTACAAGGGGGAAGTGTTTTCTTTTGGGCTTTTTGGCGTTAAAGGAAAGGGGGCCAAGTTAGAAGGCTTTAAAAGATTTTTGTGGGTGAGTTTAGGCATGAAATTCAAGGTGGTAGAGTGGTATGGGGCGTTGGAAGGGGTCTGCAACAGGTCCTGGTTCGAACCAAAGAAGTCATAGCTTGGTCATTTTATTTTTTTGCAAACTGGCGTGCATGGAAAGGGAGTTGATGGCTGCATGTAGGACTCTTATGATAAGGATAAACCTTGTTCCTCCTTTACATTTTCGGCTGGAAGGGGTAGTTGTTAGTAGTTTATTTGCTTTTAAATTGTATAAAGAGTGGCTAGGAGATAAAGATTAAAGATAAATGTGATTTTCTTGGGTGATAATTAAAGGGTGGAAATTATCACCAAAAGGAAAGGTGATGGCCGGATTTGGGACACCTTAGGGGCCATTCACTTTCGGTATTATCACCTAAAGAGAGGGGCTGAAATTCATAAAAAAATGCTTTTCTTTCTCTCTAAACTGCTGCTGGCCGAAATCTCCCTAGGCACGTTGCCAAATTCTTCAAATCTCTTTTCTCCTCTTGCTTCTTCTTAGCCGAACCTACCCCTTCTTCTTGTCAAAATTCCAGCCCTTCCATCTTGTGTTGGCCGAATCTCTAAGGGGGGCTGTCAACTTTTCTCTTGTGGTTCTCCAAGCGGCATAGTGGTAAGTATTCTTCCTTAAGGTATCGGTTTGTTTCTTCTCTTTTGGGATGGCCGAATGATCATAGGATCACAAGATCGTATTTCTTTGTTGTAGCTAACAGCAAGGTGCATTGACGGAGCCTATCGGGAGTTGATTCTTCAAAGGTGAGGCACCTACACTATTCGACCATAGGCCACTTTCCATAGATTTACTTACAGCCGATTCTAACAAGTGTTTTGGTAGGGATCTCGACAAGTCAAGTGATAATTCCAGGATTTTGAATTATTTTGGTAAGTGATGGTAAGGCTTATACATCATTCGACCAAGGGCCATTTGTTAAAAAGTTTATGTTTAAATGCCGAAACTAATATGTGCCATGGATTTAGGGGCTAATTAAGGCTTCGGGATTTGGTTGGAAACCAAATCGGCACCCAAGGTGAGTGTTATTTCAAGTACAACATATCCTTCGGGATTATTTGGTTTGGCCAAATAGGCCTAAGTCCCTAACCCTATTGTTGGCCGATTATAGGGTCAAGAATCTAGCATCGTAGATCAGATCTTTGGGATCTAGGAATTTCGGTAGTGACAGGTGTGTAAAACTCTTTACACACTTTATTAATTAACATTGCCATATTGTTGCCTTTTAATCTTTTTGCTAGTGATTTGCTTGTGGCATAAGATTGGATTTCGGGTAAGTCCCCTATTACTTTGTCTATGAAATATTATTGAGTATACCATCATATGCTGTTAAATGCTATGCTATACATAAATGCATGATATATGACGTTTGCTATGAAAGCATGATGATGGTGGGATTGATGAGAGGAGGGCGATGATTTTTATGGACTGTCACCAGTGGTTTTGACCACAAGATGGGTTGGCCCCATCAGATTTATTGTGACTTCGGTCACTAGTGGTTTTGACCACACCGATGATAATTGTGACTAAGTCCCAGTGGTTTGGTACCCCCAGTGGTTTTGACCACATTATGATATTTGTGACCGATGGTCATCAGTGGTTTTGACCACACGATGGGTTGGCCCCATCACTTGATTTGTGACTTTAGTCACCAGTGGTTTTGACCACCAGTGGTTTTGACCACACGGGGTAGTTAAAGGAGTACGGATGGTTAGTGGGGTTGCATGTTGCATGTCTATTAATAAATTATGTATGAGTTGTATTTTCCGGTGGGGATTTACACATCGAGTCTTGGTGACTCACCCTTCCCAAATTATTTTGTAGATGAGTAGATCGCGAGATGGAGCAGGAGAGGACTCGAGGCGGCCATGCTTATCGTTGGATTTGAATTTACTTTGTTATAGTTAATATTATTTATTTTCTAAGTCTTTTTATTTTGGGTTGTAATAAGGCCGCTAATTATTATTTGGATGTTTATTTTACTGATTTATTTTACTTATGTTATATTACAAATGATATTTATAAATGTTAAGTGAACCGGTTAAAAGTAACTTTTTCAAACTTAATAACTTCTACGGGTTTTCAAAGATGTTACCATCGGGTAACAAAATACACCAAGTCAACTATAACCTTGACAAATTTTAAAATTTACATGATCAAACGTTTTCAAAAGGTTTATCAACACTTTCACATTTACAAAAATAATCCCAACTGAGTTTTATCAAACCCCGTTTTAATACCTTAGCCACATTTTAACAAGTTTTCACCAGACACTCAAAATGATTCAAATTATTTTACTCCGTGACATGCTAGATCCGGTCAGGACTCATGGGCCGGGTTTGGGGTGTTACATTTTTGGTATCAAAGCCCGGTTCAAAACTCGGCTGTGGGGGCCCAAGGCCCAAAATGATTTGTTTGTGTTAGTAGGCCTTATTGGAATGTTCGAAACTGTTTTTGGCTTGAACAGCATGGCACCGAGTCCCCGGCACCTATCCGCCTAGGTAAGTACTTCTATCTATTTTTGTGAATAGTTGATAGGGGTAGAAGGGTAAATGGTGAACGTAGAATAGTAGAATAGGAATTGTTGAACCCTAGGGTTAGCATACCCCAACAAACCATGCATAAAATTTAATAATTTCTTAAACAACCCTGTGAGTTGTCACTGAGCAAGGGATGTGGCAATCGTTATACGCATGTCTAGGATTGGATTCGGTGGGAGCCTGGTATTTAAGCAGTCCTAGTGACTCACCTCCTACACTTGAATCCTACCTGGTGCGTAGTGACAGTTCATCCTAGTTGAGACGACACACTCACAGGCAAAACTTGATAACTAAAACCCGAAAAGGACTAGCCATTTTGTTTTTGAGGTAATTAAAATATTGTTTTAAAAATAAAATAAAAAAATGACCAAAACACCCCTCAGTTTGAGAAATGACCAAAATACCCCTGGCTTGTAAACTACCAAAATACCCTCCATATGAAAAATTTCCAAAAAGAAAATTCAAAATATCCTTCTTTTGTGAAATCACTTAGAACCAAATTTTTGAAAATATTTTTTTATGAAAATGCCCTGATTATGAAAAATTACTAAAATGCCCCTAGGGGTAAAATTAAAAAATTGCCCCTAACCAACAAAATTACGAAATACCACGATTTTCAAAATTTTGCAACATTACTTATTTGAAAAATGCAATTCTCAAAAGAACCATCAAAGTTTTACAACTTTTGAAATATCCACGATTTATTAAATTTTACAAATTCACCCTGATTTGTGAAAGATTACCGAAATACCCCTGAGGTCCAAAATTATCGAAATGCCCCCGAATTTCAAAATTTTTCAAAATACCCCAGGAATTTAAGAGTTCCAAAATACTTTTTGACAAAATCATCCGAGAACTTGTATTTTTGAAAAAATTACAAAAATACCCCTGTAGGACAAATTACGAAAATACCCTTGGGTAGTGGAAAAACAATCACAATGAAAACTACAATGTCTCTTGAATGAATGAAAAGAAGGACTGTGTGCATGTATGAATACGAAAGAACCACTCCTAAAACTCCTACCATAAAATTTCTTCGCGGATAATCAAGTGAAACAAAGGTACTAATGCATAAAATTCTTAAACAGATAAACGCAAACGAGAGTAATGAGTACAAGAGGTCGTGGACGTCCACCCCGTGGCCGTGGTAGATGTAGGATGACCTTGTCAGAGCCAACAAGGTTTGGTCATGGGTCTGGGAATGAGATGCCGGATCTGCCGGCGGTGGAAACCGAGTTCTAAGATCAGACTGGTGGTAACGACGTAGTATCCCAAGCGATGCTACGAGTGTTGGAACGAGATTCGAGGCAAAGCGCGGTGCGAGAGCCCGTAAATCGGGTTGAATGACTCAAGCTAACGAAGCGTAAGTATTTAGAGGAGTTTCTAGAGTAGCACCCAAAGGCGGAATATTGGTTAGAATCTCTTGAAAGGATTATGGGCGACACGGATTTCACACGGTGAGGAGAAGTTGAAGGTATCATCTCTCTCGCTTGGGATGAGTCATACCGATGGTGGCTCACCGTGAGAGATGGAACGATGGTAGAAAATCTCATTAGGAATTCTTCAAGGATGCTTATCAAAAGAAATATATCGGAACTAGTTACGTGGATGCTTGCTAATGAAGGCTTTCTTGAACTGGTTCAAGACAATAAGACGATGGCGGAGTATGAGGCTGAATTCCTCCGGTTAAGTAGGTATGCTCGTGGTATTGTGGGTACCGAGCATGAACGCTGTGTTAGGTTCGAAGATGGGCTAAGAGATGAGTGAGGATGATGATAGCTCTACAACAGAACGGAATTCACTGTCCCTAGTGGAGAAATTGAAGGTTGTCAAGGGTAAGAGCGATCGGTTAGATGTAATCGGATAGGAACTAGAATAAGAAGAGCTCGATCTTCAAGGTTCTCCGTAATCAGCAGAAGAGGATAAGGTTTGGTGAGTCGGATCAAGCTGCTAGGCCTGCTGCTGCTGCTAATCCTCAATGGCCGCCACGGTGTGCTCGGTATGGCAAGTCTCACACGGGGGAGTGTTAGAATGGTAATCGGGGATGCTTCGAGTGTGGGTCCTTGGAGCATCGAGTTAGGGATTATCCAAAGAAAATAGCTAGGATGAGATCAGAGGGTCGGGATCGTGCACCAAATAGAAGGATAACCAACACCTCAGGAGGTCGTGGTGCGGAAAAGGAGGTAATGGTGTTTGGCGGAGGTCGTGGGCACCGAGGGGAGGTAACGGTGGTACCGAGGCTAGGCAACCTGGTCTAGTCTATGCGTGAGGCGTCAAGAGGAGGGCGACGACCGGACGTTATAACCAGATGTTCTTGATTTTGGTGTACCTATAATACTTTGATTGACATTGGCTCAACCCACTCATACATTGCTAGTAGCGTAGTAGAAACTTTGCACTTAGACTCTGAGCTTACTTCTAGGAAGATGACTGTATTAAGCCCTTTAGGTCACTCTGTAGAAGTAAGTAAACTCTATAGGAACGTACCCCTAGAACTCCAAGGGGTCGTGTTCTTGGCTGACTTGATGGAACTACCGTTCCGGGAGTTCAACCTAATCCTCGGGATGGACTGGCTAGTAAAGTATCAGGCTAGCCTGGATTGTGTAGCTAAGTGCATGATAATAAAGATCGTGGAAGGTGATGAGGTGGTGATGATAGGTAAGAGGAGAGATTACCTATCTAATCTGGTTTCTGCATTAAAGGTAGAAAAGATGGCGAAGAAGGGGTGTGAAGCTTATATGGTGCATGTCTGTGCTTTGGAAGCTAAGGATGTTGCTATGAGAGATGTCCGGACCGTAAGGGACTATGTTGATGTGTTTCCAGAGGAACTTCCGGGTCTACCTCCGGACCGCGAGGTTAAATTTGGTATAGACTTGCTACCCGAAACCGCGTCAGTATCTATAGCTCCGTATCGAATGGCGCCGAAAGAATTGGTAGAATTGAAGGCGCAGATTCAGGAATTGTTGGATAGAGGGTTTATCCGACCAAGTGTATCGCCATGGGGAGCTCCAGTGCTTTTTGTCAAGAAGAAAGATGGGACAATGAGGATGTGTATAGACTATCGGCAGCTGAACAAGTTGACAATAAAGAACCGGTATCCTTTGCCCAGAATTGACGATCTGTTCGATCAACTCAAAAGGGCATCGGTGTTCTCTAAGATTGACCTTAGGTCAGGGTACCATCAGCTTAAGGTGAAGGAGGCTGATGTCCATAAGACGGCATTCCGTACTCGGTATGGGCACTACGAGTTTCTGGTAATGCCTTTTGGTTTGACAAATGCACCGACTGCGTTTATGGACATGATGAACTGGGTTTTCCAACCCTATCTAGATCGGTTCGTCGTGGTCTTCATAGACGACATTTTGGTGTACTCGAAGTCGGAGGAGGAGTATGATGCACATCTTCATGTGGTTCTGCAAGTTCCAAGGGAGAAATAGTTGTACGCCAAATTCAGCAAGTGTGAGTTCTAGCTCAAGGAGGTAACTTTTCTAGGGCATGTTGTTTTAGCCGAGAGAATTAGGGTGGATCCCCGTAAGATTGAGGCGGTATTAGAGTGGAAACCACCCAAGTCTGTTACGAAAATTTAGAGTTTTCTGGGGTTGGCAGGATATTATAAGAGATTTGTGGAAAATTTCTCCTTAATCGCAAAGACCGCTGACTAAGCTATTGAGAAAGGGGTTCATTTTGTGTGGTCCGAGAAGCGACAAGAGAGTTTCGATAAGTCAAGAGGATCTTAACGAAGCACCGGTCTTAATTCACTGAGGCGTGAAAGGAGTTCACTGTATTGTGATGCATCGCATCTTGGTTTAGGGTGTGTGTTGATGCAAGAAGGGAGGTGGTCGCTTATGCGTCCACGACGCTTGAGGCCTCACGGGTTAACTACCGACACATGACTTGGAGTTGGTCAGTAGTTTTTGCCTTGAAGATTTAGAGGCACCACCATGACGGGAGAAGTCGGTGAGTGTACACAGATCATAAGAGTCAAGTACCTCGACTCGTAAGGATTTAAATCTGAGGCGGAGGTGGATTGAGTTGTTGAAGGACTGATCGCTCAATCGAATACCATCCGGAGAAGGCTAATGTGGTAGCTGATGCATTGAGCCGAAAGGTGGTAGCGGATTTGCGAGCAATGTTTGCTCATCTAAGTCTCTATGAGGATGGGAGCCTTTTGGCGGAATTGCAAGTGAAGCCGTCTTGGATTAATGAGGTCAAAGAAAGGCGATAATGCGATGAAGCTTTGAATACTCGAAGGTTGCAAGTCTGTAATGGTGAGGCCAAGGTTTCAGCTTAGGCGATGATGGAATGTTGTACTTTCAGGGGAGAGTATGCATGCCTAAGGATGATGAGTTGAGGTTGCGAATCTTTAAAGAAGCTCATAGCAGTGCGTACGCTATGCATCCGGGAAGCAGCAAGATGTATCGAGATTTAAGGGAGCAGTTTTGGTGGCTGGGTCTTAAGCGGAAAGTGACCGAGTTGGTAGGCAGGTGTCTGACATGCCAGCAAGTTAAGGCTGAGCATCAATTTCCATCGGGGCTGTTACAGCCGGTAAAGATTCCCCAGAAGGTCACCCATCCTCATACTACTCTCGCCCAAGCACGCTTAACTGCGGAGTTCTAATGGGATCCGGTGCATTAGTGCTGGTATGATCGCACCCAACTCTATGTCTGAACATCACATCCAAACCAAACACACAGAATAGATACCCGAAATACAGTCACAATTATCATCGGTGTGGTCAAAACCACTGGTGACCTAAGTCACAATAAATCTGATGGGGCCAACCCATCTTGTGGCCAAAACCACTGGTGACAGTCCATAAAAATCATCCCCCTCCTCTCACCAATCCCACCATCATCATGCTTTCATAACAAACGTCATATATCATGCATTTATGTATAGCATAGCATTTAACAGCATATGATGGTATACTCAATCATATTTCATAGACAAAGTAATAGGGGACTTACCCGAAATCCAATCTTATGCCACAAGCAAATCACTAGCAAAAAGATTAAAAGGCAACAATATGGCAATGTTAATTAATAAAGTGTAAAGAGTTTTACACACCGTCACTACCGAAATTCCTAGATCCCAAGATCCGATCTCGACGCTAGATTTTTGACCCTATAATTGGCCAACAATAGGGTTAGGGACTTAGGCCTATTCGGCCAAACCAAATAATCCCGAAGGATATGTTGTACTTGAAATAACACTCACCTTGGGTGCCGATTTGGCTTCCAACCAAATCCCGAAGCCTTAATTAGCCCCTAAATCCATGGCACATATTAGTTTCGGCATTTAAACATAAACTTTTTAACAAATGGCCCTTGGCCGAATGATGTATAAGCCTTACCATCACTTACCAAAATAATTCGAAATCCCGGAATTATCACTTGACTTGTCGAGATCCCTACCAAAACACTTGTTAGAATCAGTTATAAGTAAATCTATGGAAAGTGGCCTATGGCCGAATAGTTTAGGTGCCTCACCTTTGAAGAATCAACTCCCGATAGGCTCCGTCAATGCACCTTGATGTTAGCTACAACAAAGAAATACGATCTTGTGATCCTATGATCATTCGGCCATCCCAAAAGAGAAGAAACAAACCGATACCTTAAGGAAGAATACTTACCACTATGTCGCTTGGAGAACTATAAGAGAAAAGTTGATGCCCCCTTAGAGATTCGCCAACACAAGATGGAAGGGATGGAATTTTGACAAGAAGAAGGGTAGGTTAACTAAGAAGAAGCAAGAGGAGAAAGAGATTTGAAGAATTTGGCAATGTGCCTAGGGAGATTTCGACAGCAGCTTGAGAGAAAGAAAAGAATTTTTTATGAATTTTGGCCCTCTCTTTAGGTGATAATACCGAAAGTGAATGGCCCCAAGGTGTCCCAAATCCGGCCATCACCTTTCCTTTTGGTGATAATTTCCACCCTTTAATTATCACCCAAGAAAATCACATTTATCTTTAATCTTTATTTCCTAGCCACTCTTCATACAATTTAAAAGCAAATAAACTACTAACAACTACCCCTTCCAGCCAAAAATGTAAAGGAGGAACAAGGTTTATCCTTATCATAAGAGTCCTACATGCAGCCATCAACTCCCTTTCCATGCACGCCATTTGCAAAAAATAAAATGCCCAACTATGCTTCTTTGTTCGAACTCAGACCTCACCGCATGACCCCTTCCAACACCCCATACCACTCTACCACCTTGACTTTCATGCCTAAACTCACCCACAAAAATCTTTTAAAGCCTTCTAACTTGGCCCCCTTTCCTTTAACGCCAAAAAGCCCAAAAGAAAACACTTCCCTTGTAACTCCCAAGATTCAACCCAAGACCCGCCCATCGCCACCTCCAAACTCTTAAGTGGCGCATGCAAGCCACTCTGCCACTTAATTCTATGTGTCATGCTTCTCCCTAAATTTTATTTAACCCCTATCTAACCTAGCTCCCTACTTTTAAACACTTAAAAAGAAATTTTTAGTCCCAAGTCAGGCCTAGCTCGGGGTTATTTCTAGACCCTAAACATGCTTAGCAATCAAATATTCATTTCTTCAAGCACACACATGGGAAAATAATTAATTTACAAACAACCCCTAATTTAGGATGTTACATTTTTAAATTTAAAAAAATATTTAAAAAAACTTTTAAACAGGGCTTTTTTTGTAAAAATTAAAGGACTATTGTGAAATATGAGAGGAACTTTAAAGGAATTTGAGAGAAATTTGAGAGGAATTTGAGAGAAATTTGAGAGAAAATTAAGTAAGGACTTTTGTGTGAAAAAAATGAAAGGGTGGGAGTATTTATAGTTTTTTTTTTACCGTTGGAGGCCCAACGGTCAAAAAAATGTGACCATTGGAAGCAGGCAAAACGCGTCCCTGATGGAGAGTTTTTGCCATATCAGCAAAGCGCGCCCTCAAGGACGCGATTTTGGCTTATGTGGTGAAGCGCCCTCGTGGACGACTTTCTCTTGCATCCCTGAAAATGAGCTGACATGGACGCGTTTTCGAGGGAAATGGCCATTTTCGATAAATAATTAATTACTAAGTCCTTTTCCGTAAATTTTGAAAAAAATGGATATTTTCTAGTAAATTACCCGAGATTAAATACAATCTAATATTTCTTTTCTTTTAGCCCATTTATGAATCTTTAAATTTAAAATTAAAATAAATGCAAATATTGAAAGAAAAATTATCCAAGACATATTTTATGATTGAAATGAAAAGATTACCTAGCCAATGTAAATTACAAATGAAAAACTAAATAAACAATGAGATATGTGAAGAGAGAAAAGAAAATGAAAATTGTGAAGTATAAAAAGTAGGGTTAGTATTCCATCAACTCAAGTAAAATAATTTTGAGTTAGTCAAGTTGATCAAGACTATTTTATCATATTAACTTGATTTAAAATTTTTTTAATCAAACAAGTAAAATGAGATTTGAGTTGAGCCTAATAAAAATTTTCAAGTTAAATTTAAAAAAGACTATATTAAAATCTTGTTGATAATATGACTAAATTTCGAGTTAAAGAACATAAATATCATTGATATTTGAAAAACGCTTTTAAAAAAAATAAGAGAAAAAAAACAAGATAATTAGTATTAGACTTGTCTATGGACCGGGCTGGGTGCCCACTCCAAAAGTGGGAGGGTTTAGGTAAAAATATAGACTTGAAAAATGGGATTGGGCAAAAAAAAGGCACGTTTAGAAAACAGGCCAAGCCTCGAGTAAGAATTTTTTTGTTGAGCTCAGCCCGGTCCGAATATGCAAAAAAAAAAAAATTATGTTTTTTTGTTGCTATTTTTGACTGTTTTGTTGTTTTTTCGCTATTTTGCTACTATTTTACTATTATGTTGTTATTTTATTATTATTGTTTGGATATTGTATAACTCTCGTTTTATTGTTAATTTTGTTATTATTTTAGAGGCATTTTGCTTGTTAAGTTGCATTATCTTAATGTTATTTAAGTATACATATATATTTTTAATTTATTTTCAATTTGTTGGGAAACATCTATTTTAATGTTTTTAGTATTTTGATATATTATATTTTTAAAAAAAATTAATACGGTAGGTCGGACCTTAATTTTAGTATTTTTATATGGGTCGGGTTTGGGTAAAAATTTAGGCACATTTTTCAAGTTGGTTCAGGTCTAAAATTTTGGTTGAGCCCAGCTCGGTCTATGGACACCTCTAATTAGTATTATAAACTTGATTTAATAATTTGCTCTTTAACTCATCAAATTTATCATTTCGAGTTTTAAAAATTATAAATTAGCATTTTTATATTTTTAAAGATTTTTTAAAAATTTATATATTTATAAAATTTATGAAAAAATATCTTACAAATATTTTGAATTTTTTTTGTAATTATCTTTTAGATGGACTAATTTGGAGATTTTCAAAATTATCATGGATCTAGGAGTATTTAGATCAATTTGTTATTTAAGTTATATGAGTTGTATAATTTAACTCGAGTCGAATTCGAAAAACCTAATCACTTATTCGAATTGATTCAAAAAGATCGAATAACTTGATTTAATTAAGTTGAAATTTAAAAATTTAATTTTTCAAATCAAATCAAATTTTAGTCACCGCTAATAAAAAATCCTCTTACAAATGTCATGATGGATAGGCCATCCTCTCAAAATAATACATTCATGATGGGCCAAAAGACATGAATAAGCTAGCCCAATAAATTTTTTAATATATCAAGACAATTAATATCATACCATTGAGCTTATTATTTTTATTATTCTATTGGTAAGCACCAATATCAATATGTTTTAATCTACCATTTCAAGTTTATCGATTAATAATACCGAATTTTAACATAAAATCGTCCAGCAGGGAACTTCGACACAAGAATCAATGGCTGAATTAAACGCAGGGAGGAGTTAATTACAGATTCACAAGAAATAGGTGACTGCGGCAACAAAATCATCCTCAAAGTAGTGTGTACCCACCCATCCAGCCCTGGACCTTTGTCTCCAGCTTGGGCATAAAAAAAGGGCTCTTTAATCACTTCCTCGTTAGTAACACATTGTGAGAGCATCTCCAGTAATAGTGGTCTGCAACAGTTGGAAGTACTTGTATCCTCCTTTGGAATTGGTATCTGTTCAAAAGTGTTAAGCCTACTGCCATTACTGTATTCAGTTTTTCCTTAGCTTGGCAACCACTAAATTAAAAGAAGATCCCCCTCCTCCTCCTCCTAGATTCTTGCTTATACAAACTTTCTTCAGCTTTCAACTATTCTAATAGCTTTTCGCTATGTTCTTTAATATCACAGTTTAGCGGATGGCTATTTGCGTCTCATCAACCTCCTATTTCACTCTTCTCGATATATTGCCACAGTGCTCTCTACATTAAAACCCTTCAGTGCTGATTTGAGTTTTTAAGCTTTGGCGTGTAACTCATAAATAGGGCTGCCTCCTACTGGTTCCCTCCATGAATCATGGGACAATACTCAAAAAAGCTTCATGTTTTGCCGACAAGTTAATAAACTTATATGGCCTTAGAGGGAGGGCGTTGATTGGGGCTTTTTCGTTTTAACTATAGCAGGACACCGATCAGAAGCTTCAGGGGTTAACAACTCAACCATGGTATTTCTGAATTGTGGATGCCAAGCCCAACCATGGTTGATCGCCACTCTATGGGTTTTTTACAGAAATAATACAGAAAAAAAATAATCAAAATGGGTTGGCCTATGGATTATGTACCGAAATGGTACATGCAGGGTGGTCACGCCACTCTCATAGGCGGCACCACCCTGCAAATTTAAAAAAAAAAAACATAAAACCGTTAGAAAACGGTGCAAAACAGTGAACACACTGAACAATGGACATGCAGAGGCGGCACTAGCCTGAACAATGGGCATGTAGAGGCACACCAATTTTAACAATGCCTCGCGACAAAGCGGCACCATGACACGACGCTTCTGCATGCTCTTTTGGCATGTTCTCGCTCATGGGGACCTTAAAATGGTCCCCTCAAACTTGAAGCAACAAGCAACAGCAGCAGCAGAAGAAGAAGAAGAAGAAGAAGAAGAAGAAGAAGAAGAAGAAGAAGAAGAAGAAGAAGAAGGAGGTGGTGGCGCCGGAAAAAGAAAGGGAAAGAAGAAAGGGAGATCAGGGGGAAAAAAATTTAGTGAAATTAGGTATATGTTTTTTTTAAATAATGTTTGTGATTTTTTTGGATTGTTATTATATTATTTTATTATATATTAATTTTATTTTATTACTTATTTGTTGTTAGTTATTTTAAGTTTAGTTTATATTATAAGTATTGTTAGTTAGGATTAGTAGGTTAAGTAGTAATTTAGTTAGCTAGTAAGTTAGTCATATTATTATTGGTAGGTAGTTAGAAACCCTAAAAAATATTTTGGTTAGTTAGTACAAGATATATTAATATGTTAGTTTTAACTCTAATATTATTTTAGTTAGTATATTGTTATTAGTTAAACCTTAATGATTAATTTATAGTTAGTATATATATATATATATATATATATAATCTATTACTATTATTGTTAGTGTAGTATTATTGTTAGTAAAAATGGTAAATATTATTTTATTTAGTATTTTATTATTATTTTAGTAAAGAAATATTAGAATTATTGTTAGTATAAAAGAACATTAAAATAATACATGAAACATTATGTATTAAAATAAATAATATAAAATAATAAAATACGAAAATAATATATATTATAATTATTGTTAGTAATGTAATTTGAGAAAAGGAAAATACAAGTAATTGGTCAAAATAAGCGGTTTTACTAAATCTAATAGTATTTTATTGAAAGTTATAGAATTTGAATACTTAGGAAATACGAACTAACATAGTGCCAAAATAAGGGATTTTACTAAATTTATATAAAATAAACAAGAAAACCCTATATTTGAATCATTATGTACTAAAATAATATAAAATAACACTAACAAATGCTCGTAATATATAATTATTAAAATAAAATGAATAAACTCGTAATATATAAAATAAAACGAACAAATGCTCGTAATATATAATAATTATGTACTAAATTATTATTTGATAATCATTGATTTTATTAGAAAAGGTATACGATATCGTAATATTATTATTAAGGAATCCTAAAATTATTGTCATTATTATTACTTTAGCTATGTTAATATAAAATTATTATTAAGAAACCGTAAATATTATTATTAGTTATTATCATTGTTAGTAAGAACCCTAATTATTATTTTAGTTAATATTATTATTATGTTTGTATAAATAATAATAAAAATTATATAGTATTATGCCGTTTAGATGATGTTTTGTTATACTATTAGTTTGGCATGTTATTTGTCACTAATTTAATGTAGATTTATTGTTTTTATGTAGGTAAAAATTTATTTGAGACGAAATGGCTTCATTGATTAGTAAAGTTCCTCACATATCGTGACGCCGCTAATAATATGGTAATATATTGTTATTTAGTAATCGCAGTTATAATAACAAAATAGCAACATAATAAATTATGTTATTAATCATATCTAATTTTTTATGATTTAACACCGCTGTGACTCGTCTGCAGTGTATTAAGGGCCGTGAATGACTTAAGAAATCCCGGATGAACGATTGATGTCAGATATTGAGCAAGTCGGATTCGTGTCAAGAAGACCGATCCGGACCTTTGACTTGCGGTATGATATCATATCCGCACTAGTCGAACGTTGGCGCCCGGAAACCCACACTTTTCATTTCCTGTGTTGAGAGTGCACAGTCACTCTAGAGGATGTTGCATTGCAGCTTGGGCTCCCAATTGACGGGAGGCCCGTTACGAACTTCAAGCGATAGTCGACCCATATACGCTTTGTCAGAGCCTACTAGGGGACTCGTACGGCGATGATGGAGAAGATTTTACAGAGTTGAAATTTACATGGCTGAGAGCGAGATATGAACAGTTATCAGCTGATGCCATTGCAATCGAGTTGATGTGCGCTAGTCGAGCGTACATTATGCATATCATAGGGGGTGTACTAATGCCAAATGCAAATAATAATAAGATTCATATTTAGTACCTACCCCTATTGGCTAATCTGAGCAATGCTCGCTCGTATAGTTGGGGCTCCGCAGTCCTTGCGATTTTGTACCGTGAGCTTTGTCGGATGACAAAGCCAAATACGGTAGATATAGGCAGATGTCTTACACTATTGCAGTCATGGGCTTTGTATCGGATGCCATTCTTGGCATCAGTTACCCACCAACCATACGATTATCCGCTAGTAAACAGGTGATAAAATATAACTTGTTATTATTTAAATTTCTTTATATTGATATTATATGACTTGAAATTTATTTTTTGTAGGTGGAGTATTTATCCAGGTATCGGGAGGTTTTACAGTGTCCCGATATACCAACTTATGATTGAACAACATGTCGGGGAAGGGGTAAACTATTCCAATATTGGTTATGTGGTTGTTTGTATATCTTACGCACACCATGTTTAATTTTAACAATGTTATTAATCGTGCAGTTTATATGGATGCCATACCGTAGACCGAAAATTGTAGCCATTATACCCCTTCCTCGTATATTCACTCGTATATGTGGTGCACAAACGCACCAATTCTCAATTTCAATGTAGTCGAGTGGTATCATGGGGACCGAGTGCTGTGCCAATTTGGTTGCGTCCAATATATCCTGGATCTGCCATGCCAAGTGGGAGAGGTTCATTGCAAAACTAAGAGAGGGAGACAAGACTTGGATTGGGGGGTTAGGCACCGGGGATTTGTTGCGGTTGGAATGATCGCATTTCTCGAATACCCCAAATGGATATGGCTTCCGGTCTTCAACCTCCATTAGAGTACATACAATGGTACTCTAGTATGGGGAAGTCATATTTACTCGGAGGCGCCGATCAGTCCCCCATGTGCAAATGACATGGGGCATACGAGCCAGTAGCATATATGGAGGCTGAGGTAGCTGCAGATCCTGATCCCGAGCCGGAGCCCGAGCAATCACATTCACATTCGAAGGCACATTCGTATCATCCATATGTGCCGGGCTCGTCAGGAGGTGGATACCAGTACGGGGTTGATATATTTGGATCGTACACACCGTAGTACAAAGACTCCCTCGTATCCACCGCTGACATCAGCCTCTCGTCGATCCATCGCATCGAGCATCGCTCGCTCGAGTTCATCTATGCCATTCGAGCCATATGATTTTTCAGCCATGTTTAGCACACCCCCACCCGGACCCCTACCCGGACCCCCACCGGAGACTGAAGAGGATGTTGGATGTCGCGGCACCCATCGTGAATATCCCCGACAAGGGCCTATGCATTTTCAGCTTAATTGTATGAAATGACAAGTTTAAGCACTAAGAATAAATTTTGATACTTTTGAAACCTAGAAATGGAAATGGAAAATGGAAATGAAAATGGAAACCTGAACATTTTTGGAAACTTGAACATTTTGGAAACCCGAATATTTTTGGAAACTTGAACATTTTGGAAACCTGAACATTTCTGGAAACTTGAACATTTTGGAAACCTGAACATTTTTGGAAATGATTCAAAAATGGAAAGTAAACATTTCTGGAAACTTGGAAATGTAAGAAAAATGGCAAGCTACAGAGCCGATCGAAAATTTTAGGAAATTTAGAAATGATGCAGAAATGTCAAATTTTAAAGTTTAAAATAGGAAATAAGGGCAAAAGGGCCTTAAAAGTAAAAGTTGGTAAAGTTTGACACACAAACAGGCTTGGAAAAGTGGCCTGAAGATATCACTTAGGGCTTAGAGAAATGGCGTCATATGCAAGAGAAATGGGCCTGAGTTCGAGTCACTTGGAAAGCAAATAATGAAGGTTTTATTTTTGCTTCCATAAGCAAGAGGGTGGACGGCACAAGCCTTCTAGAAAGGAGGTGTTTTAATTCCATAAATATATGATTAATAAGTGATAAATAAGGATTTTCTTTTAATAAGATAATTGAGGAGATAAGTGATGGATTAAACACTTTTATTTTAAATAAAAGAGACAATATTATCACTTATGAGGAGTAGTGGCCAAGTAAGGGACTCTCCTATTGATAATTTCGGCTAAAGGAGGAGAGTTAGGCTATTCTCTCATCTTTTTCCTAAGTGTGCCGAAATTCCTAGCCCTATTTCTCTCTGCAAATTTTCCTAAGCAAAACTCCATCTTTTCTTCTCCTCTCCTTTGTCATTATTAAGCCAAAACCCTTTTCCTTTAAAACTCCATAGCCGAATCTCTGTGACTCTAGGCTAGGAAGCAATCGATTAAAGGCATCAAGGTAAGGTTAAGCTATTCAATTTCCTTTCTTTTCTATTTGCCGAAAGAGAATGGCCTAATCCCTATTCTTGTTCATGGTCAATCTACAAGGATCTCTCGTGTTTCTACCATTATCGAATATAAGGATCAAGG
The DNA here is from genome assembly GCA_025506655.1 of Gossypium rotundifolium. Lineage (NCBI taxonomy): Eukaryota > Viridiplantae > Streptophyta > Magnoliopsida > Malvales > Malvaceae > Gossypium > Gossypium rotundifolium. The sequence continues at coordinate 139,612,144 of CP106731.1, forward strand.
ATCTAAGGTAAGGAATATAAATATTCGGTCAAGGTTTTGATTATGTCTCAATATTAAAATAAATCGACATGAAGTTATAGCGATTTCGAGATATTCAAGACAAGGAAACTTTCAGATTTGGAAACTATAAGGTAAGTACATAGATCCAATCGGCCTAGGGTTATATTGGTATTATTTTCATTTACTCAAAAGTTAGAAACCACATAATTACGATTTAGTGGCTAGCCGATTTAAGGAAGGAGTACTATCAATTTCCTAGATTTGATTTACAATCTTTTAATTCGCAACAAGGTAAGTAATACAAATCCTACTAGGATTTGGTTTTTAAGACAAATAGGTTTGTTAATATGTTTTAATGGTTGGTCAATATAGGAGTTAAAGATCTAGATCGGTAGATCGCTCTTCTGGATTTCAAGGAATCTATTAAGCAAATCGGTGTGTACCCATACTAACCTTCAATAAGTTATATGGCAAATATTAACTATATGATTATACATAAGAATGTGAATATGGCTAAGTACCCTAATGTGGTACAAAAGTACATGTGCACGCTTCCTACTTACGATAGGATTATGAAATATGTTATTTTATAACATGTGAAAATATATATATGAATAAGTATGTTGTGCATGATATAAAATTGATGGGGCATTCGGATCTATGTGAAAGGGAAGAAGGTGTTGACTTGGTCTCACCAACTTAATATGGTGACTACGGTCACAAAATTTGAATATGGTAACTCCTTACATTATCTCAATTTGGTAACTTCGGTTACGTTATTTGAATATGGTTTCTAATGACACAAATTATATGGGCGATGAGCACGTCGATTGCAATGACGCCTTCGATGGTGTGTAGCGGATGGAGGTTGACTTAGTAGTCCCACGTGTGTGACCGGTGTACGGTGGTGTGTAGCGGATGGACAAATAGGCTTGGGTTTGGGTTGCATCATCATCTTTTATTTTTATATGAATATGAATTTGATATGAACATGTATGCCTGATTTGTTGAATGTTAGTACTGTGTGCACATTGAGTCTGTTGACTCACCCAGCTGTGGGAACTATTTTCGTGTGATGAACAAAGGATTTGACCGGGACGGGGACCTTGAGGTGGCCATGCTTCATTTGAAGATTTTATGTAATTTGGACTTTATTTCTTTTAGTACCTTTAATTTTATTTTTGGGTTTTACTTGATGTAATAAGGCCATAAGGCCCAAAGTGGATTTTTCTTATTTTGCTTTACTCTTAACTACTACGCTATGAACTATTTAAGACCAAAGTTTAAGGGATATATATTTTCTTATAAACCTTAAAGATTATTTTGTCACCTTAATAAAATTGGATTTACAAGATTAATTAAATGGGTTTCCAATCTAAGCCCAACTCAAAATAATAGTTTTTAAAATTTTACAAATTTTCTAAGTAACGAAAATCTTTGAAACCGATTTATTTTAGGAACATACCAGATCCTGGTTCAGCTCGTGGGTGGTGTGTGGCGCTTCAATTTGGTATCGAGCCCGCTTTAAACTCTCGGCACTGTGGGCTAAGGCCCAAAACATTTTCAAAGCGAGCCAAATGATTATCTTTGAAAAATAAGGTGTTTTCCGGCATGGCACCTAAGTCTCCGACTCTCATGATCCACCGGTAAGTACCCTAACTCTATGTGTGATTTTGTGATTTATGAACTGATAAGGGTAGAAAAGGCATGGAACGAGAATAGAATGATAGGAACTTGAACCCTAGGACTAGTCTACTCAAACACAAACACATAAGACTTAATGCACTAAACAAACCTATGGCTAAGTCATTTGAGCTAGGGTGTGGTAACCCCAGACGCATGTCTCAGGATTGGATCCTAAGAGCCTGGTATTTAAGCGTCCCTAGTGACTCACCTCCTCTTCAAAGAATCCTACCCGTGCGTAGCTTCGGTTCACCCTAACTCGGAGGGCTCATGGTGTGGCAACCTCTCACAAGCATGTCTAGGAATGGTTTCGTGGGAGCTTTGTATTTAAGTAGTCCGCGTGACTCACCTCCTCTCCACACTAATCCCGCCTGCGTAGCTTTGTTCACCCCGACCAAGAGGGCTCGGTCATAGGCTAAACATAATGATTAAAACCCGAAAGGGAACTAGCCATGTTTTAAAAAAAAGAGAGAACAAAACAACAAACCCTAGTTTTCAAACTTTTAAAACTTTCTTTTAAATCGAGAAAATTTTTTACAACATTTTCGAAAAACTCTGATTTGTAAAATTACAAAATGCCCTTGGTGGTAAAATTACCAAAATGCCCTTGGTTTATAAAATGTTCAACTACTCAACAACTTTACCAAAATTTCATTATTTTATAAACATTCAAAACCCTAATTTGTAAAATATCAAAATACCTTGATTTTGGAAAAAATTACAAAATTGCCCCTAACTTACAAAATTACCAAAATGACCCTGATTTCCAAAATTTTTGCAACATTCCCATTTTTTAAGGAACAATTTTCAAAAAGAACCCTCAAAGTTTTACAACTTTTGAAATACCCCTAATTTATTAAATTTACAAATTTACCCTAATTTGTGAAAAAATTACCAAAATACCCCTGAGGTCAAAAAATTACCGAAATACCCCCAGATTTTAAAATTTTTCCAAATTACCTCTAGACTTCAAAATTTTCAAAATAATTTTTGACAAAAACACCAAGGAACATTTTTCTTCTGAAAAATTACGAAAATGCCCCTATAGGACAAAATTATGAAAACACCCTTGGGTAGTGGAAAACAACAACAACAAAAACTACAACATTTCTCTGAATGAATGAAAGTTCATACTTGTCTGATGGATGAATGAATGAATGGAAAAGACTATGTGTTTGTATGAATACGAAAGAACCACTCTTAAATCCCTTTTCATAAAACTCATTCACTGGTAAATAAGTGGAACAATGACTAATCCATAAAATTTCTTAATCAGATCTCGACGCTAGAAAATGAGCTCTAGAGGACGTGGTCGTCGTGGTCGAGGTAGAAGAAGGATGACCGTGTCGAAACCCGTTAGATCGGGTCAAGGGTCCGACAATGAAATGCCACCGCCACCACCACCCCCAGCTGTTAATGTTGAGCAAGCAGCTCGGATGGGGAAGATCTTCGTCGCAGTCAGTCTTTGCGAGTTTTGGAATTGGTGGCTGGTGCAGGAGGAAATGGGGCAAATCGAAAGTCTGTACCTGAACAACTCCAAGCTAATAGAGCGAAAATGTTTCGTAGAGTGTCTGGAGTAGCACCCAGTACAGCTGAGTACTGGTTGGAAGCAACAGAGCATATCATGGATGAGCTCGATCTGACTCCAGAGGAAAAGTTGAAAGGGATGGTGGCATTGTTACGCGATGAAGCGATCGATGGTGGTTAACTGTTTGGGATGGTACCACGGCTAAAAATTTGACCCGGGAGTATGTTAGAGGCATTTGGAAGAAGTATGTGGGAACCGGTATACAGATGAACAAAGGAAAGATTTTCTAGGTTGGTACAAGGGAGTAAGTCCGCATGAGAATATGAGGTAGAATTCGAGGTTGAGCCGCTATGCTCGAGGGTAGTGGCAATCGAAAGCATGAACGTCAGGTCCGCTTTGAGGACTGACCGAGGGACGATCTGAGACTATTGATAGCACCGCATCGTGAGCGAGAATTCTCGCTTTGGTGGAAAAGGCCAAGGTGGTGAGGGATTAAGGACGCTACCAAGCGGTGTGGATAGGAATAAGGCCAAAAGAGGATTTGGGCTATCCGGAAAGGGTCACAAGAGGCCTAGGTTGACGGCCACGAAATCAACAGTCGGATGCGGGTGGCAGACGCTTCTTGTGAGCATTGTGGAAAGAAGCACATGGGAGAGTGTTGGAGAAAGACGGAGGATGTTTCAAGTGTTGGTCCAAGGACCATATGCTTAAGGATTGTCCCAAGTAACTGAGATGAGAGCCGACCAAATAGCTTCGTAATGCTAGCGACCGGGTAGAGGCGGACAGCAGCCTCAACGGGGTCGTGGTTCGGGTAATCGAGGTAGTGGTACTGGCAGAGGCCGTGGAACACAGGGCTGAGGTACTACTAATGCCGATGCAAGGCAACCGGGTTTGGTTTATGCGGTTCACCGGAGGGAAGATGGTGATGCACCGGATGTAATAACCGGTACGTTTTTTATTTTTGACAAACCCTATTTTGCTCTGATTGATATGGGCTCGACCCATTCCTATGTTGCATGTAGTGTAGTGGAAACATTAGGCCTAGACTCGAACTTTCGATGAGATGATGATCGTAGTAAGCCCATTAGGCCAAACTGCTGTGGTAGACAAGATCTTTCTGAATGTACCCTAGAGATTCGTGGAGTGAACTTTCAGGCGGACTTGATGGAGTTACCTTCTGAGAGTTTGAACTTATACTCGTAATGGATTGGCTAGTAGAACACCGAGCCGTATTGGATTGTGCGGCTAAATGTATGGAACTAAGAACCCAGAGGATGAAGTGGTAGTAATGATCGGAGAAAGGAGGAACTACTTGTCTAACGTAGTTTCCTTTGAAGGTCGGAAGATGGTTAAGAAAGGTTGCAAGGCATTCCAAGCCTTCGTAAGTGCGATAGGTGGAAAGGAAGAATGTATTAATGGAGTTAGGGACGTAAGGGACTTCGTGGATGTGTTTCGGAGGAATTACTGTGAATACCCCAGATGGGGAGGTAGAATTTAGAATTGATTTGCTACCCTAATAGCTCTCGTGTCAATCGCCCATACCGAATGGCGCCAAAGGAGTTAGTGGAGCTCAAGGCTCAAATCCAAGAATTGTTGGATCGTGGGTTCATTCGACCCAGTGTGTCTCCGTGGGGAGCACCGGTCTTATTTGTGAAGAAGAAGGACGAAACTATGCGTATGTGCATAGACTACCGTCAGTTGAATAAGCTGACCGTTAAGAACAAGTATCCTTTGCCAAGGATCAATGACTTGTTCGATCACCAAGGGAGGGCAGATTTTGAAAGATCAACTTAAGGTTGGGATATCATCAGTTGAAGGTGAAGGAGGCTGACATCCATAAGACCGCTTTTAGGACAAGATATGGCCACTTCGAGTTTGTAGTGATGTTGTTTGGGTTGACGAACGCTCCAGCCGCATTCATGGACATGATGAATTGGGTTTTCCAACCCTACCTGGATAGGTTCATCGTTGTGTTCATCGACGATATTTTGGTGTACTCGAAGTCGGAGGAGGAGCATGATGAGCATCTCCGAGTTGTGTTGAAAGTGTTAAGGGAGAAGAAGCTCTATGCCAAATTCAGTAAGTGTGAGTTTTGGCTTAAGGAGGTGGCATTCTTAGGACATGTGGTATCCGCAGAAGGAATAAGAGTGGATCCTAGGAAGATCAAAGCAGTGTTGGATTGGAAACCACCTAGGTCCATGGCTGAAATCTGAAGTTTCCTAGGCTTAGCAGGCTATTACAGAAGGTTTGTGAAGGGTTCTCGTCAATAGCCGCGCCTTTAACAAAGTTGCTAAGGAAAGAAGTACCCTTTGAATGGACTAATAAGCAGCAGGAGAGCTTTGAAAAGCTTAAGAAGGTCTTGTGGAGCTCCAGTGTTAATTCAAATTGAGGCGGGAAAAGATTTTGTGGTGTCTTCGTGACGCCTTGCAGACACGGGTTAGGGCGTGTGCTAATGCAAGATGGCAAAGTAGTCGCTATGCGTCATGGCGCCTAAGGCCTCATGAAGTTAACTACCCAACTCATGATTTAGAGCTAGCAAAGAAGTGGTTTTCGCCCTTAAGGTTTGGAGGCACTACCTTTATGGAGAAAGGTCGGTTATCTACACAGACCATAAGAGCCTTAAGTATTTATTGACTCAGAAGGAGTTGAACTTGAGGCAACGAAGGTGGGTGGAATTGCTAAAGGATTACGATTGTTCGATAGAATATCATCTGGGCAAGGCGAATGTGGTAGCCGATGCCCTGAGTAGGAAGGTTGTGTCGGATCTACGGGCTTTGTTCGCTCATTTAAGTCTGTAAGATGACGAAAACCTATTGGCAGAGTTACAAGTCAAGCCCACATGGCTGAAGGAGGTGAAAGAGGGACAGTTGGCTGATAAGGACTTAAGTACTAAGTTACAGCAAGTACCGCAAGGAGGATTAATGGACTATGGCATCAATGATGAAGGAGTATTGTGCTACAAGGGAAAGGTCTGTATGCCGAAAGATAAGGAGCTGAGACGAAGGATTCTTCGGGAAGTGCATGGTAGCCATTATGCTATGTATCCCGGAGGCATCAAGCTGTATAGAAATCTAAAGGAACAGTTTTGGTGGTCTGATCTGAAACGAGAGGTGACTGAATTTGTGGGGAAATGTTTGATGTGTCAACAAGTTAAGGCTGAACACCAAGTCCCATCGGGATTGCTTCAACCAATCGAAGTTCCCCAATGGAAGTGGGAAAGAATTACCATGGACTTCGTTAGTGGGCCTCCCCTTACGCCTACTAAGAAGGACTCGGTATGGGTGATAGTGGACCGGTTGACCAAGTCCGCACACTTTATCCCAGTAAGAGTTGATTATTCCCTTTAGAAGTTGGCCAAGTTATATGTGGCGGATATTGTGAGGTTGCATGGAGTTCCAAAGTCGATCATCTCTGATAGAGACCCAAGGTTTACGTCTCGATTTTGGAAGGCACTTCATCAAGCTTTAGGCACTAAGTTAGACTTCACTACGCCTTTTCATCCACAATCGACATGTGCAATCGAATGGGTTATACAAGTGTTGGAGGATATGTTGAGAGGTCGTGTAATGGATTTAGGAAGTTGGGAAAATTACTTGCCTTTAGCTGAATTCGCCTACAACAACACTATCAAGCTAACATTCCGGATGGCACCATACGAAGCATTGTATGGAAGGAAGTGTAGAACACCTACTTGTTGGACCGAGTTAGGAGAACGCCGAGTTTTGGGACCAAAATTAGTGGCGTAAACCGAGGAAAAGGTTGAGTTAATTCGACACGGTTGAAGGAAGCCTCTGATGGCGTAAGTCGTATACGCACCTTAAGCGGAAGGAAATAGAGTTTAAAGTGGGAGACCAAGTATTCCTGAGAGTCTCGCTTTGGAAGAAGGTAATGAGGTTCGGTCAAAAAGGGAAGTTAAGCCCAAGGTTTATAGGGCCTTATCGAGTACTGAAATGAGTTGGGCCAGTGGCATACCAATTAGAGTTGCCACTAGAATTGCAGCAGATACACGACGTATTTCATGTATCCATGCTACGTCGCTACCGATCGGATCCGTCGCATGTGGTATCTGTTGAAGAAGTGGAGCTAAGGCTAGACTTATCCTATGAGGAAGAACCGATTCATTTTGGAACGAGATGTGAAAGTACTACGAAGGAAGACAAAGGCTCTAGTCAAAGTATTATGGCTAATCATGGATCGGAAGAAGCTTCTGGGAGTCAAGAGACCATGCGACAAAGAATACCCTCAACTATTTTAGTTAGGAAATTTCGGGACGAAATTTTGTTTAAGGGGTAGAATCAGAACATCCCGACAAGGGCCTATGCATTTTCAGTTTAATTGTATGAAATGACAAGTTTAAGCACTAAGAATAAATTTTTGATACTTTTGGAAACCTAGAAATGGAAATGGAAATGGAAATGAAAATGGAAACCTGAACATTTTTGGAAACTTGAACATTTTGGAAACCCGAACATTTTTGGAAACTTGAACATTTTGGAAACCTGAACATTTCGGAAACTTGAACATTTTGAAACCTGAACATTTTTGGAAATGATTCAAAAATGGAAAGTAAACATTTCGAAACTTGAAATGTAAGAAAATGGCAAGTTACAGAGCCGATCGAAAATTTTAGGAAACTTAGAAATAATCCAAATGTCAAATTTTAAAGTTTAAAATAGGAAATAAGGGCAAGAGGGCCTTAAAAGTAAAAGTTGGTAAAGTTTGACACACAAACAGGCTTGGAAAAGTGGCCTGAAGATGTCACTTAGGGCTTAGAGAAATGGCGCCATATGCAAGAGAAATGGGCTTGAGTTCGAGTCACTTGGAAAGCAAATAATGAAGGTTTTATTTTTGCTTCCATAAGCAAGAGGGTGGACGGCACAAGCCTTCTAGAAAGGAGGTGTTTTAATTCCATAAATATATGATTAATAAGTGATAAATAAGGATTTTCTTTTAAGAAGATAATTGAGGAGATAAGTGATGGATTAAACACTTTTATTTTAAATAAAAGAGACAATATTATCACTTATGAGGAGTAGTGGCCAAGTAAAGGACTCTCCTATTGATAATTTTGGCTAAAGGAGGAGAGTTAGGCTATTCTCTCATCTTTTTCCTAAGTGTGCCGAAAATTCCCTAGCCCCTATTTCTCTCTCTCAAAAATTTTCCCTAAGCAAAACTCCATCTTTTCTTCTCCTCTCCTTTGTCATTAATAAGCCAAAACCCTTTTCCTTTAAAACTCCATAGCCGAATCTCTGTGACTCTAGGCAAGGAAGCAATCGATTAAAGGCATCAAGGTAAGGTTAAACTATTCAATTTCCTTTCTTTTCTATTTGCCGAAAGAGAATGGCCTAATCCCTATTCTTGTTCATGGCCGAATCTACAAGGATCTCTCAGGTTTCTACCATTACCGAATATAAGGATCAAGGATCTAAGGTAAGGAATATAAATATTCGGTCAAGGTTTTGATTATGTCTCAATATTAAAATAAATCTGACATGAAGTTATAGCGATTTCGACAGATATTCAAGACAAGGAAACTTTGGGATTTGGAAACTATAAGGTAAGTACATAGATCCAATCGGCCTAGGGTTATATTGGTATTATTTTCATTTACTCAAAAGTTAGAAACCGACATAATTACGATTTAGTGGCTAGCCGATTTAAGGAAGGAGTACTATCAATTTTGGCATTTGATTTACAATCTTTTAATTCTAAGCAACAAGGTAAGTAATACAAATCCTACTAGGATTTGGTTTTTAAGACAAATAGGTTTGTTAATATGTTTTAATGGTTGGTCAATATAGGAGTTAAAGATCTAGATCGGTAGATCGCTTCTTCTGGATTTCAAGGAATCTATTAAGCAAATCGTGTGTACCCATACTAACCTTCAATACGTTATATGGCAAATATTAACTATATGATTATACATAAGAATGTGAATATGGCTAAGTACCCTAATGTGGTACAAAAGTACACAGGTACGTTTCCTACTTTTGATAGGATTATGAAATATGTTATTTTATAACATGTGAAAATATATATATGAATAAGTATGTTGTGCATGATATAAAATTTATGGGGCATTCAGGATCTATGTGAAAGGGGAAGAAGGTGTTGACTTCGGTCCCACCAACGGAATATGGTGACTACGGTCACAAAATTTGAATATGGTAACTCCGGTTACATTATCTGAATTTGGTAACTTCGGTTACATTATTTGAATATGGTGTCTAATGACACAAATTATATGGGCGATGAGCGCGGTGTACCAAGTGTGCGGGTGGTGTGTAGCGGATGGACAAATAGGCTTGGGTTTGGGTTGCATCATCATCTTTTATTTTATATGAATATGAATTTGATATGAACATGTATGCCTGATTTGTTGAATGTTAGTATTGTGCGCATTGAGTCTGCTTGACTCACCCCATTGTAGGAACTATTTTCGTGTGATGAACAAGGATTTGACCGGACGGGGACCTTGAGGTGGCCATGCTTCATTTGAAGATTTTATGTAATTTGGACGTTATTTCTTTTTAGTACCTTTAATTTTATTTTTGGGTTTTACTTGATGTAATAAGGCCATAAGGCCCAAGGATTTTCTTACTTTGCTTTACTCTTAACTATTACGTTGTGAACTATTTAAGACCAAAGTTTAAGGGATATATTTTTTTATAAACCTTAAAGATTATTTTGTCACCTTAATAAAAATTGGATTTACAAGATTAATTAAATGGGTTTCCAATCTAAGCCCAACTCAAAATAATAGTTTTTAAAATTTTACAAATTTTCTCTAAGTAACGAAAATCTTTGAAACCGGTTTACTTTAGGAACATACCAGATCCGGTTCAGGCTCGTGGGTCGGGTGTGGGGCGTTTCACCCACGACGTGAACGTCGAGCACCACAGAAGTACACACCGAGGACTACACCATTGAACCATCAGTTTTAGGTGTTTCTTGTGGTTTTGATTTTCTTGTATTTTGTATTTGTAAATATTACAATGCTTGTAATTTATTTGTATAAAATTAACTTGATTATTTGGAGCTTCAACATTTTGTAACAAGATTTGACCACGCGATGGAATATTTAAGTTTGATTTTTGGTCATGTATATGGTTGCTATGATTAGCAAATATTGCTATTCAAAAATGTTAAATGGTTGGAATTGGTATTTAAGTGAGTTCGGTTAGGTCTTTTAAAATGAACGATGTGTATAGGTTATATTAATTAGGTTTGAATTGGCAATGTATGTTATATTAATTGTCCGATTGTAGATTAACTTAGTTTGTGGTAAGAATGAAATTTATTTTGCATACAAATCCATAGATATCTATATTCATAAAAATCCATACATGTTAATCTTCCACAAAAATCACCAAAAATCAGAGTACAAAACAGGTTAATCTGAATAGGCTCAATTCCCAGTCGTCGTGACGATTGTCCAGCATGATAGTTTCTCTGCGGGCATTTACTTCGATTATGACCACCTAACCTGCATATTCCACAGCGCTTACCGTCGGATTTCTCCCTAAAGTCCATTTCATTACGGATTCTGGATGATTGCGGACGACCTCTCGGATTCCTGCATAGCGCTCTGTCTGGGACAAGCTCGAAAGTCGTCCAAGGCACCTCTCATATAGACAGGTCGGGCAGGACAGGGAACTCATTTTCCCAGACACGCAACGTACGCTCGAACGTGTACACATCATCGACAAACTGTTCGACATTAAGGTTCGCTTTAGCACATGCTACCACAACATGTGCACACGGATAATGAAGAGTTTGTAACCTTCTGTATTCGTACTGTCTGTTGTGAAGATAGACTCCGTAAGACCTAGGTGGCAAACCGGGTCGACGACCGATAGACTCCGTAACTCAAAAAGTTTCCATTTGTCGTGAATATATTTCTACAGTCATCGACCTCGTAATCTAACGGTTTGCAATCAATGCATCCCTGACATCTTCCACAAACACGTGTCCCGCATCTATCTGGTTGACTTGTTGTTCACCCATTCCTGGCATCAAGGTAGCCATCCGTAGAATGTAGCTGAGAAGATAGATGAAATCGGAAGATGTCGTGTTTTCAACAACACAACGTTGACCCCTTCCACTAAGTTTGTGGTCATTTGACCATAACGAAAGCCCTCGTCAAAACTTTGAGCCCATTGCCACGGCTCCATTGTACCCAACCACTCCCGAAAAGATTTATTCGTTTGACCTTCCATGTCACCCTCAAGTTGAGTCATTCTTTGGCGAAAAAGATGTGGCTCTAACTCATACGTTGTACATGTGTTAAAAAGAGATAAGTTACAGTGACTGGATAACATAAAAACATTAAAATGGATCAAAAATATAAGGTTATCCTTTACCCATTTTCACCACTTCTCTCTTCCAGTTTGCATTCTTACACTCTCGAAAAAAGTTAGCCGCAATGTGACGGATGCAATAAACGGATCTCCATGGCACACGGAACGCCTAATTGCGGCAATTAATCCTTTCCCTCTATCGGAGATGATGCAAATATTATTGTTGCTAATAACATACCTCCGCAGGTTAGTAAGGAAGAATTCCCAGGATTCCATATTCTCCTTATCGACTATTGCAAAAGCTATTGGGAGCACGTTCCTATTGCGGTCTTAAGCAACCGTAATAAGTAAGATCTGTGTATATTTTTCGTATAGCCATGTCCCATCCACCTGCACAAACGGCTTGCAGTATGGAAATGCCCGTACACATCGATCAAACGTCCAAAACAGTTGATGAAAAATTCTTTTCCCCGGCTGTAATTGGTCATCTGGGCTGTAAAAAGGTCATGTCTGTAACTCAAACACGGTTCCCGGTATGTACTCCCTCATAGCAGCTATCTATCCCTGTAGCTCATTATACGATGAATCGTAATCCCCATACAATTATTCTATTGCCATCTGTTTAGCTATCCACGCCTTTCGATATGATACTTGATACTAGAATCGTGCTTGTATTTCAGCAATCAGTATCGAAACTTTAATAGTCGGCATGTCTTTCACCATTGGCATGATACATGTACAGATAGTTTTAGAATCAAGTTTTCGATGATCCTCTGTCATGCGTGTCGATCTGCATGTGTGAGGCCCAACCAATTTTCTTATCTCCCACATCTGCGAATTTTGTATGAATGCAGCTCGTACCCGCCAATTGCAGCCTTCCACTACCTTCCAACACTCCCCAATATATACCGTCGATTTCGACACTGCGACCTTGTAATCCACTGATATATACATGCTATAACGTTTAATAGCAGATACGCACTCTTCTTTACTTTCGAATCTCTGGCCTACGAATAAATCCTCATGATCAGAATTTACGGCCAGTTGGTGAGCACGATATATTTTAGGGTACTCTGGGAATTTAGCTACACGAGCTGCGTCGGGGTCTATGAGCGACATGTGTGGCCCAGGATGACTGTGTATCATAATACATCCCATTTGGTTCCCGACCGAAGACGCGCTAATGTTTTCATCGTTGTTCACGTCTTTATTGTCAATATCGTCAGGTATATCGTCCAAATCAGGATCACTGTCACTATCGACCTCTTCCTCACAATGATCACTACTGTCGTGTCCATCATCACCAACCACATCAATATCGGGTGTAATATTAAGATCGATATTGATCCCACGTATATTAGATTCGTCATCAACATACGATATTAGAGGCACTATGCACGGTTCTTGAGCTCTATGTTCTTCACCATATGCATTAGTGTCTTCATTTGCCTCAATACTGGCTAACTCAGCAAATAAGTGAATCGGTGCATTTTTGTTACTCCCATTCCCATAGTAAAGACCGATCATTGTCTCCACGTCTTCGTCGTCTACAAGTTCCATTTCTGTGAATTTGATCGGATCTGCCGAAATTGGGAACTTGTAAAAAATTCTCGATATCGTTCTCCCACACCGTCTAACAATTTTTGCGTTTATCCTTCGCTTCATATCATCCAACGGGATATTTCTATTAAATCTCATTGCTATTTGTTGTCGACATTCAAATATGCATCCAACGGCTGTTGTCAAGATGATTCCATCGAAATAAACGCATACTGAAAAACCGATCATCCATCTTCAATATTCAATCATTAAAAATAAACAAAATTGCTCAAATAATTTTTTTCAAGATATAAAACTTTCAAATATATTAGAACTTTAGAACATAACATTCACAATAAAAAATTATTCAATATAAACACAAAACTTACGAACAAATCAAAACTAAATAATATTTACTGTTCCTTACTAACAATATTTACTAATACTAACTAAAATATAATATACTAACTAAAATATTAATATACTAACATAGTCAATATATGATTTTAGGGTTTTAACTAACATAACATATTACCATACTAACAATAATATACTAACTAACATATTAACTAAAATATTAATATACCAACATATTACTTATACTTGTATATATTATTTTAGGGTTTTTAGGGTTTTAACTAACATATTAACATACTAACAACAATATACTAACTATGTTACATATTAAATAAAATATTAATATACTAACAATATACTACTAACATATTAATATACTAGCAATATACTAACTAACATATTAATATACTAACACATTAATATACATACTAACTAACAATATATTATTTTAGAATTGTTAGGGTTTTTAACTAATATATTAATATACTAACAATATACTAACATATTTGTAAGAGCCCATTTTTGACCGGGCTTTGAAATAAACCAAAAATAATAAAACCAAAGTTTTATAACAGTCCATCATACAAAGCCCAATTTTGATGGCCCAAAATTTGACCCGGCTGAACCCCAAAACTCAACACCAGCAACCTAGACCCAGACGCAGAGGCCCAAAAGGCCCAAAACCTAAAACAGATTTGATCCATTACACCCTTAGCCCAAACCTAAGGGCCCAACTCCAAATCAGAAATCAAGGGTCTCTGGAACCCTAGGTCTCCTCGCGCCGCAAGCAGAGGCCACCCAACCGTCATCTAACAGGAGCCCAACAGTCACACCATTTCAGCCGGAGTCCAATCGTCGCGCCTCCATCTCGTCCGGCCTTTGTTTATGCCTTGATTCATAGTTGCGAGATCTTCAAACCTGCAAAGGAAAGAAACAAGCAGTAGAAAGGAAATAAATCGGAGGGCACAAAATATAGAAAGATATGGAAAGATATCTTTCCCTTCTTTTATTTTATTTTATTTTATTTTTATTAATTGTTTTGGGTATAAGAACCCCTTTTGTAAAAATTTTTGAGGATGGGACATACAAAAAAGAAGAAAGAAAAGTTTGTGATACAAACGTTCTGGAAAAATACAAAAAAAAAATAGCAGACAAATACGATACAAATACGCCGAAGCACCAAAAAACCGATTTCACACACGAATACTCAACAGTCAGTGATTCTATAGGTGATTTTTCATTCCGCTTATTTTTCTTATTTATTTTATTTTTTATATATACCTGCATGTATCAATGGTTGAAAGAGTAAAAAGGAAGGAGTTTACCTTCTCGAAAATACGGAAACCCTCGCCTCAGACCTCCGGCCACCGGCCATGGAGGCCCTGTCATGCGTAGGCCTGAATTTAACGCAGATTTTACGCGAAGATCGCCTTCCCTCTTTTCAGAGGATTTTTACCTAAAGCTAATGATTTTTATTTCAGAAAACATATTTTTATAGGAGAATGCAAATGGTGTCGTTTTGTTAAAGTATGACCCGCGCGTTGACCCGGATCCGAATTAGGGTCCGTGCGTTTTCAGAAAACGGGAAATTTATTCCTTTCGTCCTTCCGCATTATTTCGGTTTCATAATTAAGTCCGTTTATATCCTTTTATTTATAATTTGACTCCTTAATATCTGCTTTTATTATAATTTGATCCCGATTTCTTAATTTTCAAACTTTTATTTATTTTTCTTTATAATGATTATATTATTATATTGAAATATTTTAAATATTTATTTTATTTTAAATTATTTGTATATTAATTTATTAATAATATATATTTATATATTTTTATTACTCTTTATATTTAATTATTGTTATATATATTATCTTACTTGTTTAATAATTTTATGTATTATTATATATATTATTTATTTATCATATTTTATTTTATATATTATATAATATTATGTTACATTATTTATTATTTCTAAAGTTTTTTAATTTATTTATATTACTTAATCTATTTTATTTATATCGTTTATGTTATATGTGTTAATTTATGTTTAGTGTATTATATGTATTATTTATTATTTTATTTTGTTATTTTAATTCCCATTACCATTATTTTTTTTTTTTGTTTCAACTATTTTTATTAACCTATATTATTGCTTTCTTATTGTACTATTATTTTTATTTTTGTAATTATTTTAATTGTATTTTATTTTGTCTATATTGTATGTTATTGTATTATAATTATTATTTTTAATATTTGTGTATGATAGTTTATGAATGCTATATTGTCACATAGATATTGTTAAAAAAAACACATTTTTACAAAATCAATATTTTATTTTAAGGTTTTCAAAAGAAGGCAATATTTTGATATTTAGAAATTCGGAAAATAGTGCCCAATCGTACTGGGTTGCGATTTCCCGTTTGACTAAATAACTAAATATCCTTTTAATAAGTTTTGTAAAATTATGAGGTAATCTTAGTGACGAGGGTTTAAAAATATCATGTCCAATCGTGCTGGATGTGATGTTTATATTCTTTCGGATCGAAGAAATCTCAAATTTTAAATCCAAATATTTTATGAATTATGAGATGATCTTAGATATGAGGGTTAAAAAACATTGTGTCCAATCGTGCTGGATATGACGTTTATAATCTTTCATATCGGGGAACTCTCATACTTTAAGTCAAATAGTTTGGAATCTTTTGAAAATCATATTTTTAAATACTTTTAAATTTTAGACATTTGGACATAATCTTATCAATTAGGTACCAATTTTTGGGCGTTATGAGGATGCTAACCCTTCCTCATACGTAACCGACTCCTGAACCTATTTTCTCGTTTTCACGGACCAAAATCAAATGTTTTAAAATAAAACATTTTACAAGGTGATCCAATCGCACCTAAATAATAAGGATTGGTGGTGACTCCCATTTTTGTTTTTCAAAGTCGATCCCCATTTTTCAAAACAGATTTTAAAATGGTTTCGACAGCTTGGCGACTCCACTGGGGAATTTTTTTTGAGAGTCAAGCCAAAAATTGATCAGCTATTGTCCAAATGTTAAAAATTTAAAAGTCTAATTTGAAAAGCCATGATTTTTGTTTTACATGAGATTTATAAAATATTTCTGCATTACACTACATGACCATCGCAGTCGTACCTTTTAAGTGGGAGCGAGAACTATGCCTTCGTGAGGTTTTCACCTCCATGGGCTAGTGGATTGTTTTCGAATACATCTGCATTCTATGTCTCCGTGAAGTTTTCACTCCGCATGGCCATAGGGAAATGTGTTCCCTCGAACCAACTCGACCGTCATGCGAGCCTATAATGGGTGAAGATCGAGGAATCTGCTGGTTCGGGTACCTCAACTTTAGATCTAAACCACAAATATTAAACCTTAAGAACTCACCTTAAGTAGAGAAATCATAAGTTTCATTAGGTTACCCAAATAGATGTATTTATTTCACTTGCTTTATATTTATTTTGCGATACTAACTCATGGTATTTCATTTTTGTGCATATCATCCCATTTCTATAGAAGTATTGATTCACGGTCAGTTTCTAAGTTAGAAAGCTGGTTATGGAGAACGGGTTCCTTGATAAAGTGGGAGACAATGCAGCTGTTCGCACTTGGTCAAAACAAACGCAGTTAGAGAAGGGGGATAGCTTAATTGACGGGTATGTATCTAAACTTTGGGATTTTACCCGTGTTAGTATTACGCAGAATGAGTTTAGGGAGTTGAAGGATATATGGACTCAATAGGGTGATGAGGCAAAATAACTGTTTTATCGTGATTATGGTGATCTACCTTATTTGTTGGATATCGAGGTAGATAGGCATCTATTTAGGGCCATGACTCAGTTTTGGAACTCTTCTTATAGTTGTTTCACTTTTGGGGAGGTAGATTTAGTGCCCACGTTGGAGGAATATACAGCTTTACTTTATTGCTCGAGGTTCCAAGTCGATAGAGTTTACTTTAGGGCTGCCAATGTTACGACCTTTGTGAAAAGATTGATGGGTATTACAGAGATGAGTGAACAGTGGGTTACAGTTAGGATTCAAGAAAAAGGTGAAGGTAAATGCAGACCTTAGGTGAGTTTGAGGGACTTGATTCTGACACATCCAGATGAAAAAAAGAAGATTGACATCTTTGCATTGAGTATTTATGGGTTGGTGATCTTCCCCAAAGAGCTATGACATATAAATGGAAGCAGTTACTGATTTGTTCGATCGACTTGGCAAAGGAATCACACCGGTGCCTGTTATTTTAGCTGAGACATTCAGATCTTTGGACGCATGTCAAAAAGTCGGTGAGGCAGATTTATTGGATGCACATTTACCGATGGTTTGGTTTCATAGCCACTTTTGGAAGGTTGACAAGGTTTCTCACCAAGTTTTCTTTAAAAGTTACTCCCCTTTAAAGGAGGCTGCAGCTACGACAAGGAGAGACGATCTATTAGAGGAAAGTTGGATGGAAATTCTTCAAAATCTCCGAGAAGAAGACGTTGTATGGAGAGCCCATTGGTTGATTCCTGATAAAGTCCTTTACCGGTGCGAAAATCTTGATTGGGTACCTCTACTGGGAGTTTGGGGAGCTGTGGAATATGCACCGCTTCTCGTACTAAGGCAATATAAAGCAGGACAGTTCATACCAGTGACACATGGGTTAGCTCAAAGTGAATTCTTATATAAGGGGGAAAATTATAAGAAGAGAATTCGAGAAATTTTTGAGGCTTGGAAACAGGCTCGTTGTATGAAGATATTGACTCGAGGGCCAATGGCAACCCCAAAATATAAAGAGTGGTTGAGAAAAAGAATCAATGATAATATTCCTGAGACAAGGGTAGAAGGTGCTCGATCACTAGAGGAGTGTTTACAAGTCTTCCCATCAGAGATAGGAATTATAAAGCAGGACTTCGAAAGACAAAGTCTAGAGTTTGGAAAAAAGATAGAGAAGCTAGAAGAAGAGAAAATGTTTCTAAAGCTAGAAGTGGATGCTCAAAAATTGGAAACCGAGAAAGCAAAAAAGGAAAAGAGAGCAATTGAGGAAGATCGTGATAGCTTGAAGACCGAATACAAAAAGATGCGACTGACAATAAAAAATACGGGATTGGGAAAGACTTCGCAACAGTGGCAACAAAAGGTTCTACAAGAAAGGGCCAAAGCTGACTATTGGGAGAGAAAGTTTCTAGAGATGCAAAAGAACTTAGCGGAAAGTTTAAATGAAAAAGGAGAATTGCAAGCTAGAGTCGCCGAACTTAGACAGTCCTTTCATCATTACCGGAGTCGTAATTCCGTGATCGAGTTAGAATCAAGCCTAAACAAGATTGAAGAAATGAAGGGTAGAATTGAAGAGTTAGAATCAGCACTGCATAGTTGTGAACTTTGGATCAAGTGTCTTAAAACAAGAGAAGGGCATTTGAAGGAAGAACTCCATCATTTACATGTTCAAGTCAGAAATCGGGATTATCTCATGGGGGAAGCCATAGTTCAGATTCGAGAGGTAGCTGATCACCTACAGACTTTGGTAGTGCAGGCTGACATATTGAGCATGGGGTATGAGCTATAGTCCAATCATAATCAAGAGCTAGTCTCGTTATTAGGGAAAATTAGATCTTTAGGACGTAGGGCAAAAGCTTATTTGTAATCCATTTTATGTAAAAGAATTTGTTTTCTAATAAAGTTTTCTACAATGAAGTTGATCAGAATCGATGCCTCTTTGCATTCATGCATTTGCATTACATAACATCATATGCATTCAAATTCGTAGAGAGAGTCTAATTAGTTTAAATTATAGGAGAGAGAAAAAAAATTTAGAAGCTGAACATCCTTACGGTACACAAGCAAAGTCAAATAAAATGGACCAAAGGATGGAACAATTCCAAAGAGACATTCAAGACCAGATGCAAGAGCAGATGGCAAAGCTCCAACAGGAGATGAGGGACCAAATGTTAGAGGCCCAAAAGAACATGATGGCCCAGATGGCCCAAATGATGAGTGGGATAGTAGAAAAAGCAAAAGGTCATGTAGTCAATACTGAGGACAATGAGGATTTCCCTAGAGGACTCACTCCAACACACGTGCAAGTGCAACATGAAGAATACCCCAGAAGGCCACCTGTCACAATAAGGCATGACAAGTGCAAGTGACCTTTGGATTGCCTACGAATTTTCAAGTTGGTATGGGATCCAACCTAGGAGACAACCCAGCTAATCCTGTTGTCCCTAACTTAGACATGGCTGAAGGAGAGGGGATCAAAACTGAATCTGCAAAATAGTTAGAGAATCATTGTAGGTGGTTGGAGGAAAAGTTCAAGGCTTTGGAAAATGCTGATCATCATCACGGCATCGATGCCAAGGATTTGAGTTTAGTCCCAGATTTGGTACTTCCTCATAAATTCAAGATGCCGAAATTTGAAAAGTACAATGGAACTACTTGCCCTGAAGCCCACATCACTATGTTTTGTAGACGTATGATAGGCTATGTGAACAATGATCAACTCCTGGTTCATTGTTTCCAGGATAGTTTGACGGGTGCAGCTTCTAAGTGGTATAATCAACTAAGTCGCACAAATATTAGTTCATGGAGAGACTTGGCCCAAGCCTTCATGAGACAATATAATCATGTCACAGATTGTAACACCCTGGTTTAGGGGCTAGGTAATTTAAGTATAATTCAGGTGTTGGTAGGTTTTTGGGTGTGTTTGGAGGTGTTTTAGAGATTTTAGAAATGTTTGGATGAAAGGGAAGGCTTTAGAAAATTTTAGATTTTAGTGTAAAAGGGAAATAGGGCAAGTAGGCTTTAAAATAAATTGGTGGAATTTAGGACACAAGAAAGGAGTTGGCAAAGTGGCATAAAGTATTGCTTGGGGCTTGGGAAGGTGGCGCTAAGGGGTCAAAGGTTCGAGCTTGTAAGGCAGCAATTTTGTTTATCTTTGCGCTAATTAGGGACTCGGCCGGTATGATTATAAATAAATGGCCAAGTTATTGGACATGAAAGACCAATTGGCGAGTGGCTCTTAGCGCTACTTAGTGCCGGAGGGAAGGAGGTCAGCGGTTTCGAGGGCCCTGAGCAAGACATTTTGGGCGTGATTTTATTTTATGCGGTTATGGGGCTGGGCTAGGAAGGGTTAAGATTAAATGATGGGGGTTTTTGTCATAAAAATCAAAGTGGCCGAATGGCCTGGGCGCTAGTTGGCTGCTGGCTTTCCCCCAGGTCCTGTGTTCGAGACCCATGGGCAGCAGGTGGTTTTTCTTTTATTTTGCAAAGAACAAGGGCGGGCGAAGGGCTGCACATGGAGTCTTCATGGACAGGCTGGTGGTGTTTCAAAATCGGTGGAAGATAAGGATAAGTTTTATTTTTATTTTGTATTTTAAGTTGAAGGAGTGATAAGGGTTGGTTATTTTAATTATTTTAGATAAGTGTAGAATTATTTTAGAATTAGAAAATAGGTGATAATGGTTGCTATTAGATTATTTTATTATTTTGAATTGGATGGTATTGAGTGAATTTAGGAAAGAATTTTGGGTTTGGTGGAAGTCATGGTAGAATGGGGGGCCTTGGAGTGCTTGGTCTGCGTTGGAGTCTTCTAGGGAGTGGGGTGCGAATGCTTTATATAGGGAGAGCACCCTTTTGAAATTCTTTTTCCTCTTTAATCTCCAAACCGAAAGTGCATTCTCTCGTCCCACTCTCTCCTCGTGCCAAATTTCTTCCACTATTCTCTTCCTATTACTTCCATTCTTCCAACCTTATTTCTTACTTTTCTTGACTAGGCCAAACCTTGAGCCTTTCTATTTCTCTCTTTATTTCACCAAAGCTTAAAGCCAAACCTTGTTCACCATTGAGTCTATTTTGTTCGTGATCGAGGCAAACTTCCTTGAATCTCTGCAAAGCACGTAGGTGGTAAGTGTACTTTTGTGATCAATCGATTTATGTACCCCTCTCAGAAGGCCAAAACCGAATGGTTGGCCTTAGTGTGGGTTGGCAATGCTCTATAGACTATAAGTGATGTGTTTTGCTTGTTTGTAGCCGCCAAGGAGTCTAAAGGAAAGTCTCAATTGTTTGAACTCATCAAGGTAAGGGGTGGTAAGGTATTCGGCCAAAGGGGCCTTTTTCCATGGATTTTGGTATTAGCCGATACTAATAGTCTTGTAACAGGATTTTCGGCAATTCCATTGGTGTTTCGGGATTTGATTAAAAGGGGTAAGTGACTTGTGATATTCGGCCACAAGGCCATATTGGATATATAGTTGACAACCTATTGATTTGTGACCTATGAGAGTTTTGGCGTTGATTAAGGAACTTAGGGATTTCAAGACTTTTTGGTAAGTAGGTTAAGTTTTAGATATTTGGTTTAAGTTGCGTATATTGATAATTAATGAAGTGTTCTGATTAAGTGCCGTCGATGGATGCGAGTGCCAGTCAAGAGGAGAAAGGGAAGGCTCCCATTCCGAAGTTCAAAAAGAGATCGGTTTCTGCTGTACGAGATTGGCCACCGGGGTGTGGGCGTACAACAGAAAACGATAAGCAAATAACGGTAGTCTCGCTAAACGATAGCGTCGGGATCGAGGGTTTAGAGCTTCAGGTTATAAGGTGTGTAGTTAGCCATTGTTTCCGGGATTTGCGTGATATTTGCCTGTTTAATATGTTTGCTAACAAGTGCAGTAAATGTGAAATTGATACCCTTGAAGGGGGTATGATGATGACCAGGTTAGTAGCAAATTGGTTAATATGTGATAATTGATTTTTAATATGTGAGTATGCCTATGATTGTTAATATCATGCACATGCATCATCTCCGCATTATATTATGTTACATGTGCATGTGTGGGTTTTGAAAGAAGATGCGGGTGTACTTGATGCGTGGTTGATGTCGACTTTGTGCTACATCGTGGATTGGCGCCGATCGAGGTCGCGTTGTGGATCTTTTGATTTAGTTCGCGTGGTTACCTTGATTGATATCGGCTTTATGCCATATCGCGGCTTGATGGATTGTCGTGTGTGCTCCATCGTGGTTTGATGTTAGCTACGTGCTACATCGTGGATGGCATTAGTTGCCTTTTGGAGGGAAAAGGAGAGGGTGACTCGATAGTCCCCTGGTGTGTGGTAGGCTGGTTAAGGGGGTGTGTAGCGGATGGACCTTAGGATTGGGTTGGGTTTCATGTTGCATTGTTTTGTTATGAAATGATATGGAAATGGGCCAAGCCCAATATGACATGTGGATAGGTATGTTTTGGGAACATACGTGGAAATGGGCCAAGCCTAGTAGTCAGTGAATTAATGAGAAAAGGGCCTAGCCCAGTGCTTGAATATGATTTGATTGTGGGCCAAGCCCAGATTGTGGTAATATCCATGTGATTATATTTTTATGTTACATTTGATAATTTGGGTTGATTTGTGGCTAACATGTGGGTGGATATCAGTGGTTTAATTACACACTGAGTCCGTGTGACTCACCCAATTATCTTCCTAACATTTCAGGTGATTCATGAGTTGGACCGGGTTCGGACAGGGAGCCAGGTGGGCCATGCAGATAAAGATGTTTTTAGTTAGTTTTAATCTTAAGTATTTCGATTAAATAATGGTTGTAATAAAAGGCCTCTTTATTTATTTTTGGGATCATTTTATTATCTTTTTAATTAGGGTTTATATTATACTTAGATATATTTCCTTCAAATGATTTATAATATAATAAATTATAATAAAGTTTTAATTCACATATTTTATATCTAACTTACGAGATTAAATAATTTTAATGGAATTACTTCCTAAAATAAACAAAAATTTTCAAGTTTATCCTAAAGACAAAGATTTTCCAACCTGCTTTTCCATGTTGACATAACCGATCCGGTCAAGGCTCGTGGGTCTGGGTTTGGGATGTTCTGATTAGTATCGAGCCGGTTCAAAACTCGGCTTTGAGGTTTTGGGCCCAAAAACATTTTCAAATGGGCTTTTAAAAAAAATATGGGCTTTTATTTGTGTTTTTACGGCATGGCACCTGTACCTCCGGCCCGAGTCCACTAGGTAAGTACTTCAGACTTGTGAAGTAATTTGTTATATGAACTGTTATGGGCTTTGTTGGGCTTGTAGATTAGTGAATTAGGATCGGTTGAACCCTAAAGCTAGTCTACTCAAACATGTGCATAAGACTTAAGGTTACTAAACAAACTGTGAAGTAAGTCGCAGTGTTAAGGTGTGGCAACCTGTGTGCGCATGTCTAGGAGTGGTATTCAGTGGGAGCTTGGTATTTAAGCGATCGCGTGACTCACCTCCTCTCCACTTGAATCCTACAGTGCGTAGCTACTGGTTCACCTTAACCAAGAGGACTTGTTCATAAATTAAACCAATTCTTAAAACCGAAAGGGATTAGCCTTCTTGTTTTAAAATTCTTGGTTTTAAAATTTTAAATTTACCCTTTTGGTTTATAAACCCTAAATCTGGTTTTGAAAAAAAAACATTTTTTCAAATTACCAAAATGCCTAGCGGCAAAAATTACAAAAATGCCCTCATTATAAAATTACCACATACCCTCAACTTTTGTTAAAATGATTTTTACTTTGCAAAATATTAAAATCTCTAGTTTTAAAATATCAATATACCCCGATTTGGGAAAATTTACTAAAATACCCCGTGTTAAAAATTACTAAAATGCCCTCGACTTTCAAAATTTCTGAGTTAATCCCAATTTTAATAAAATTCTCTCACTTTGCAAAAGTACCCAATTTTTGTATTTCAAAATAACACCCCGACTCTTGAAATTTACAAAATTACCTGGTTGACAAAATTACTAAAATACCCTAGTTTCCAAAATTCAGTGTCTCTAATTTGACAAATTTTTTTAGAAATACCTCTAGTTGTGGAAGTTTCAAAATGTCCTGGTTTATTAAAGTTTTAAAATTTTTCCGGTTTATTAGAAAATGTCCTCAGAGGAAAATGACGGAAATACCCCAGGGTAAAAGCAGTAAATGTCCGAATAGTGAATGTGTGTGGTAGATACCACTTGAATGTGCCTTCTTGAGGAAGGAATGTGTTCTTGTTGATGAGCGGATGTGTGTGTGAATGTGATTCTTGAACTAGAGTAGTAAACTCGAATTGAAACTTTGTGTGATCGAAAGAACTACTTCTAAATATCTTTCATTTCATAAAATTTGCTCGTGGTTAAATATTGGAACAATTCTTGATGCATAAAACTTCTTAATTAGATAATCAAGACGATAGAGATGAGTTCTAGGGGACGCGTAGAGGTAGAATGGCGTGTCGGAACCGATAGGGTCCGCCATGGGTCGAAAAGTGAAGTCTGCCAACAATGGACGTAGAGGGCAAGATCGGACAAGAGAAGATGACGCATGTCGCGGGCCATGTTGCGAGTGCTAGAGCGAGTAGCGGGAGTTAGTAGAGGAAATGGAACTTCGAAAGTCGGTATCGAAAAGGCTTAGATCGAGCAGAGTAGAGATTTTAGAGGAGTGTCGGGAGTAGCTCAGAATGTAGCAGTAGTATTGGCTAGAAGCGATCGAAAGAATCATGGATGATTTGGATTGCACCAATGAAGAAAAAAGTGAAGGCGCTGTTTCTTTACTTCGCGACGAAGCCTATCGTTGGTGGCTCACTGTCAAACAAGGTGTATCGGCAGATCGACTGGATTGGGATTTCTTTAAGGCCAAGTTTGAAGGGAAGTACGTAGGAGCTAGTTATTTGGATTCGCAAAGGAAAGCGTTTCTAAATCTAGTACAAGGGAATAAGTCGATAGCTGAGTACGAAGCGGAATTTGTGCGGTTAAGCCAGTATGCTAAGGGAATTGTGGCCACTGATTACGAAAGAAGTGTTCGATTCGAAGATGGGCTACGAGATGAGTTGCGTGAGTTGATTGCTCCGCACAGAGAGAGAGACTTCGCGGTGCTAGTGGAGAAAGCTTCGGATCGTGAAGAGGTTAAGAAGACTATAAGGAAAACCGAGAGAAGAATAGGAGCGAGAATAAGAGAAAGGTTGGATCATCGATATCGTTTGGTAATGCCGAGAAAAGACTAAGGACCGAGAACCACAGTAAGTGCACTTGTACCAATGGATGGGAATCATTCCTGTGCTAGGTGTGGGAGAATTCATTCAGGAGAATGTTGGGGAAATAATAAGAAATGTTTCCGGTGTGGGTCGAAGGCGCATTTGGTTAAGAACTGTCCTCAGGCAACGAGAGGTCGTGGTTCAAGCCATGGAAGGAATGGTTTTAGTCAGAGTCAACCGAGGATGTGATAACGGGTAAGCTCCTTTGTCTTGGAATATTCTTTAATTGCTTTCCTTGTTTGTAAGTTAGCTCTTTCTTGTATGATCTGGATCTTGGGAGAGAACTTAAAGACTGTGGCGGGGAGTATGATAGACTAAGATCGAGTCTTGTGGGAGAAGTAGAATAGCGAGTTATGATTATTCGGTAATAAGTAATTTTGAGGACGAAATTATTTTTAAGGAGGGTAGAATTGTAACACCCTGGTTTAGGGGCTAGGTAATTTAAGTATAATTCAGGTGTTGGTAGGTTTTTGGGTGTGTTTGGAGGTGTTTTAGAGATTTTAGAAATGTTTGGATGAAAGGGGAAGGCTTTAGAAAATTTTAGATTTTAGTGTAAAAAGGGGAAATAGGGCAAGTAGGCTTTAAAATAAATTGGTGGAATTTAGGACACAAGAAAGGAGTTGGCAAAGTGGCATAAAGCTTGCTTGGGGCTTGGGAAGGTGGCGCTAAGGGTCAAGGTTCGAAATGCTAAGGCAACAATTTTGTTTATCTTTAGCTAATTAGGGACTCGGCCGGTATGCTTATAAATAAATGGCCAAGTTATTGGACATGAAAGACCAATTGGCGAGTGGCTCTTAGGCGCTACTTAGTATTTGGAGGGAAGGAGGTCGCGGTTTGAGGGCCTGGAGCAGCATTTTGGGCGTGATTTTATCTTATGCGGTTATAAATTTGGGCTAGGAAGGGTTAAGATTAAATGATGGGGTTTTGTCATAAAAATCAAAGTGGCCGAATGGCACAGGCGCTAGTTAGGTCTTGGCTTTCCCAGTCCGTGTTCGAGACCCATGGGCGCAGTGGTTTTCTTTTATTTTGCGATGGTGGGCTGATGGGCGGCACATGGAGTCTTCATGGACAGGCTGGTGGTGTTTCAAAATCGGTGGAAGATAAGGATAAGTTTTATTTTTATTTTGTATTTTAAGTTGAAGGAGTGATAAGGGTTGGTTATTTTAATTATTTTAGATAAGTGTAGAATTATTTTAGAATTAGAAAATAGGTGATAATGGTTGCTATTAGATTATTTTATTATTTTGAATTGGATGGTATTGAGTGAATTTAGGAAAGAATTTTGGGTTTGGTGGAAGTCATGGCCGAATGGGGGGGCCTTGGAGTGCTTGGTCGGCGTTGGAGTCTTCTAGGGGAGTGGGGTGCCGAATGCTTTATATAGGGAGAGCACCCTTTTGAAATTCTTTTTCCTCTTTTAATCTCCAAAACCGAAAGTGCATTCTCTCGTCCCACTCTCTCTTGTGCCAAATTTCTTCCACTATTCTCTTCCTATTACTTCCATTCTTCCAACCTTATTTCTTACTTTTCTTGACTAGGCCGAAACCTTGAGCCTTTCTATTTCTCTCTTTTATTTCACCAAAGCTTAAAGCCAAACCTTGTTCACCATTGAGTCTATTTTGTTCGTGATCGAGGCAAACTTCCCTTGAATCTCTGCAAAGCACGTAGGTGGTAAGTGTACTTTTGTGATCAATCGATTTATGTACCCCTCCTGTAGTGGCCAAAACCGAATGGTTGGCCTTAGTGTGGGGTTGGCCGAATGCTCTATAGACTATAAGTGATGTGTTTTGCTTGTTTGTAGCCGCCAAAGGAGTCTAAAGGAAAGTCTCGAATTGTTTGAACTCATCAAGGTAAGGGGTGGTAAGGTATTCGCCAAAGGGCCTTTTCCATGGATTTTGGTATTAGCGATACTAATAGTCTTGTAACGAGATTTTCGGCAATTCCATTGGTGTTTGGGATTTGATTAAAAGGGTAAGTGACTTGTGATATTCGCCACAAGGCCATATTGGATATATAGTTGACAACCTATTGATTGTGACCCTATGAGAGTTTTGGCGAGGATTAAGGAACTTCCGGATTTCAAGACTTTTCCAGTAAGTAGGTTAAGTTTTAGATATTTGGTTTAAGTTGCGTATATTGATAATTAACGAAGTGTTACGATTAAGTCTGCGTCGATGGATGCGAGTGCCGGTCAAGAGGAGAAAGGAAGGCTCCCATTCGAAGTTCAAAGAGATCGGTTTACTGCATGCGAGATTGGCCAACGGTGTGGGCGTACAATGTAAAACGATAAGCAAATAACGATAGTCTCGCTAAACGATAGTGTCGGATCGAGGTTTAGAGCTTGAGGTTATAAGGTGTGTAGTTAGCCATTGTTTCCGGATTTGCGTGATATTTGCTGTTTAATATGTTTACTAACAAGTGCGATAAATGTGAAATTGATACCCTTGAAGTGGGTATGATGATGACCAGTTAGTAGCAAATTGGTTAATATGTGATAATTGATTTTAATATGTGAGTATGCCTATGATTGTTAATATCATGCACATGCATCATCTCCGCATTATATTATGTTACATGTGCATGGGTGGGTTTTTGAAAGAAGATGCGGTGTACTTGATGCGTGGTTGATGTCGACTTTGTGCTACATCGTGGGTTGGCGCCGGCCGAGGTCGCGTTGTGGATCTTTTGCGATTTAGTTCACGTGGTTACCTTGATTGATATCGACTTTATGCCATATCGTGGCTTGATGGATTCTTGTGTGCTCCATCGTGGTTTGATGTTAGCTACGTGCTACATCGTGGATGGCATTGGTTGCCTTTTGGAGGAAAAGGAGAGGGTGACTCGATAGTCCCCGGTGTGTGGTAGGTAAATTTGGTTAAGGGGTGTGTAGCGGATGGACCTTAGGATTGGGTTGGGTTTCATGTTGCATTGTTTTGTTATGAAATGATATGGAAATGGGCCAAGCCCAATATGACATGTGGATAGGTATGTTTTGGGAACATACGTGGAAATGGGCCAAGCCCGTGGTCGATGAATTAATGAGAAAAGGGCCTAGCCAGGTGCTTGAATATGATTTGATTGTGGGCCAAGCCAGTTGTGGTAATATCCATGTGATTATATTTTATGTTACATTTGATAATTTGGGTTGATTTGTGGCTAACATGTGGGTGGATATCAGTGGTTTAATTACACACTGAGTCCGTGTGACTCACCCAATTATCTTCCTAACATTTCGGTGATTCATGAGTTGGACCGGGTTGGACGAGGGAGCAGTGGGCCATGCAGATAAAGATGTTTTAGTTAGTTTTAATCTTAAGTATTTCGATTAAATAATGGTTGTAATAAAAGGCCTCTTTATTTATTTTTGGGATCATTTTATTATCTTTTTAATTAGGGTTTATATTATACTTAGATATATTTCCTTCAAATGATTTATAATATAATAAATTATAATAAAGTTTTAATTCACATATTTTATATCAGACTTACAAGTATTAAATAATTTTAATGGAATTACTTCGAAAATAAACAAAAATTTTCAAGTTTATCCTAAAGACAAAGATTTTCCAACCGTTTTTCATGGTGACATAACGAGATCCGGTCAAGGCTCGTGGGCGGGTTTGGGGATGTTACACGATATGACCTTTGGTGAATCATGTTGCAAAACATGGAAAAGAAATCAAATGAAAGTTTCAGGCAATATGCACAACGATAGAGAGAGGTCGCCATGCAGGTTCAGCCACCACTCCTAGAAAAAGAGACTACAATGCTCTTCATTAATACCTTGAAGGCTCCATTCATCACTCATATGATAGGAAGCACCACCAAGAGCTTTGTAGATATAGTAATGGCAGGAGAAATGATCGAAAATGCCATAAGGGGTGGCAAGATCGAAGTTGGAGAAGTCACTAGGAGACCTGCTCCTAGGAAAAAAGAGAGTGAAGTAAACAATGCGAGTACATACAATAAAGGGTACTCAAAAGCAGCTACTATAAATTAGCCGAAAGTAATTATTGCCGAACAACAAGGGTCGACAAGACAAGAATCAGGTCCCAAACAAAATGTGGATAAAAAACCAATTTACGCCAATCCCTATGACATATAAGGAGCTGTATGATACTTTACTAGAAGAACGCATAGTTTACCCATACTATTTACAGCCAATGCAACCCCTATATCCTAAATGGTATGACTCAAATGCCCAATGTGATTACCATGCAGGAGCAGTGGGGCATTCTATAGAAAACTGTACTACCTTCAAAAGGGTAGTTGAGAGGCTTCTTAAATTGAGAGTTGTCAAACATGAGGACATACCTAGTACGGTGAACCCATTACCCAATCACAGAGACAAGGGGGTAAACGCGATTGGAGAAGATCATATAAAAAAGACCAAGAGGGATATCTCGAAGGTGAAGACCTCGTTGATGATAATCTGGAATGAGATGGTAAGAAGGGGGCTAATAAAATCAAGTCCCAGAAAAAGAAGTGAAGAACCAAGGAACTATTGTGAGTTCCACGAAGATGACGGACATGAGATCCAAGACTGTGTTGAGTTTAGGGCTTTGGTACAGAGCCTTATGGACAATAAGGAACTAGAATTTTATGAAGAAGGTTCTGAGGGGGGAAATATATATGCAATGAAGGAGAGTGGATGGTCAAAAGTCAATCATCCAAGGATTATTATTTCCGATCAAAGAATCTGAGGCGGAGCACAAATTGCGCTTAAAATAGTAATTCGAGAGACCGGTCCTTTCCTTACAAAGATGACAAGGCCATACCATAGAATTACAATTGTAATGTGGCGATACCGAAAGTAGTAATTACAGCTAGCACTTCCAAGGAGGTCCAAAGAGAGGATTTTATACGAGAAGCGGGAGGCGTTATGACTCGATAACGTTAGAACCGAACCAAAGAAAGGCAAAAGACATGTCAATTGAACCAGAAGAAGGATTTGATAATCTTATCAATATACCGGTGAAGGAGGAAGAGGCTAAAGAATTTTTGAAATTCTTAAAGCACAGTGAATACAGTATGGTGGAGCAGCTACGCAAATAACTGGCTCATATTTCGGTGCTAACATTACTTTTAAGTTCTGAAGTTCATCGAGAAGCTTTGATAAAGGTGCTAAACGAGACGTATGTTACTAAGGACATATCGGTCAATAAGCTGGATTGATTAGTTAGTAACATAAGTGCCGACAATTTTATTTCCTTTAGTGATGATGAGATTCCACCTGGGGGTATAGGGTCGACTAAGGCCCTACACATAACCACTCATTGCAAAGGATATACTTTACCAAGCGTGTTGATTGATAATGGATCAGCTTTGAATGTTCTACCATTGTCAACACTGAAGAGGTTACTAATAGATACTTCTCACATGAAGACGTGCCACAACATAGTGAGAGCATTTGAAGATACTGAGAGAAGAGTGATGGGGAGAATTGACATATCTTTGCAGATTGGCCCAAGCACATATGAGGTGGATTTTTTGGTGATGGATATAAAACCTTCATACAATTGCTTGTTGAGAAGGCCTTGGATTCATTCGACAGGGGCAGTGCCCTCATCTCTTCATCAAAAACTGAAGCTAGTAACGGATGGTCGACTAGTCACTATAAATGCAGAGGAAGATATTATAGCGACTGTTACAAATAACGCACCATATATAGAAAAGAATGAGGAGGCCATTGAATGTTCTTTCAGGTCCTTAGAGTTTGTCAACGCAACTTTCATCTCGGAGGGAAGTGAAGTCCCAGTGCCCAGGATATCTAAGACAACAAGGATAGGCTTACAGATGACGGTGGAAAAAGGAGCCCTACCAGGGAAAGGATTAGGCACATACCTACAAGGGGAAATTGGAGTGCCAATACTGAAGGAGAAAAGAGATCATTTTGGCTTAGGTTTCAAGCTGGATGCTAGACAAAAAAGGAATGAGTTAGAAAAGAAACAGGAGAACAGAAGGGCACGCTTGAATGAAGAAGATGTCCAGTGGAAACTGATGACATTTTCTCGTATATCCCAGAACTTTGTATTAGGAGGGATAATTTACCCTGAGAGAGGGTTATTGGAAATTCCTCACATCAACGCCATACATGAGGAAGGAATAGAACAGAGGAACCAGATAGGTATTCGCCCTTATGAACCTGGAAGCATTCGGACAATTGGACTACTGATGGAGCTCCTGTAGTTTTTAGGAATTATCTGAGTAATATTCGAGCGCTTTGTTGTTTTAGCCTAGGAGCGATAAAGATCTCTTTGTGAAATAGGCTTTTGTTCAAATTTATTATTTCAATAAAATACCTTTTGGATAATCAAGTTGAGTAAATATTCTTTCATTTTTATCCTTTTAAATTTCTTCTTAAATTGCATATTCTTTCGTTCATATCATGTGAATATTTGTCCCCAAATTCATTGTACATTTTTTTCACCCATCACAGGTCCCTAGATATCAATGGCATGAGCAACGATATTATGGATTCAGAAGTCCATTTTGAGCAGGACATGTGTTTAGAGGAATCTTGGGATTTTAAAGGTGACCGAGATAGCAATTTATCTCCCGATTTGTTGAGAATGGTGAAACAAAAGGAGAAACAGATCTTACCCCATGAAAAAGAAATAGAGAACATAACCTTAGAAGAAGGGAAAGTTTTGAAAATTGGGACACTCATTGCAAAGAAGACGAGATAAGATCTTATTGAGCTATTACGAGAGTTCAAAGATGCCTTTGCATGGTCATACCAAGATATGCCCGGGTTAAGTACTGATATTGTGGTACATCGCCTTTCTATCAGAAAAGAATGCAAGCCGGTTCAACAAAAGCTACAAAGAATGAGGCCTGATATAGTATTGAAAATAAAAGAGGAAGTCCAGAAGCAGTTTGATGCTAGTTTTCTACGATAGGTCAAATGCTCAGAATGGGTTGCCAACATTGTTCCAGTCCCTAAGAAAGATGGAAAGGTCTGAATGCGGGTAGATTATAGAGATCTAAACAAAGCTAGCCCAAATGATAATTTCCCTTTGCGCATATTGATACTTTAGTAGATAATACGACAGGATTTTCATTGTTTTCCTTCATGGATGGCTTTTCAAGATACAATCAGATCAAGATGCACCCTGAGGATATGGAGAGAACTACCTTCATAACATTGTGGGGTACCTTTTGCTATAAAGTAATGCCTTTCAAACTAAAGAATGCCGGGGCAACATATCAAAGAGCCATGGTAACATTGTTCCACGACATGATGCACAAGGAAATTGAGGTATATATTAATGATATGATTGCCAAATCTCGAACAAAAAAAGAACACATTAAAGTCTTGAAGAAGTTATTTTTGAGATTGAGGAAATTTCAATTGAAACTCAATCCGGCAAAGTGTACTTTTGGAGCTCGATCAGGAAAGTTACTGGGATTTGTGGTCAATGAGAAAGAAATATAAGTTGACTCAAGCAAGGTCAAAGCGATAAAAGAATTACCTCCACCGCGTACTCAGAAAGAAGTACGAGGTTTTCTGGGAAGGTTGAATTACATTGCTCGGTTTATTTCACAATTAACTGAGAAATGTGATCCCATATTTCGTCTTCTCAAGAAACACAATCCAGGTGTATGGGATGATGAATGCTAGAAAGCTTTTGACAAAGTCAAAAAATATTTGTCAAACGCACCAGTACTTTCTCCACCTAATCCAGATAAACCATTGATATTGTATTTGGCCGTATTCAAAAATTCCATGGGATGTGTGCTTGGACAACACGATGAGTCAGGAAGGAAAGAAAGGGCAATATATTATCTCAGTAAAAAATTCACTGATTGTGAAATGAGGTATTCGTCGATCGAGAAATTATGTTACGCTTTGATTTGGACAACTAGGAGGTTGAGGCAGTATATGCTATACCACACAACATGGTTGATTTCCAAACTTGACCCGTTAAAGTACATGATAGAATCCACTGCCTTGAATGGAAGAATGGCTAGGTGGCAGATTCTACTATCTGAATTCGATATAGTCTACATGAACCAAAAGGCTATAAAAGGAAGTGCAATAGCAGACTTTTTGGCTAGTAGAGCTTTGGATGATTAGGAACCTTTAAGCTTTGATTTCCCAAATGATGAATTGATGTATGTGGCAAATATTGAAGATTATCGGTGGAAATTGAATTTTGATGGAGCATCGAATGCTATGGGAAATGGAATTGGGGCAGTTCTGGCATCCCCTAGTGGTGATTATTATCCATTCACATGCAGACTAGATTTTGATTGCACAAACAACATGGCAGAATATGAAGCATACATCATGGGACTTCGAGCAGCCTTGGAACGCAAGATCAGAGTGCTAAAAGTGTATGGTGATTCCGCCTTAGTAATTTACCAACTTAAAAGAGAGTGGGAGACAAGAGATCCTAAATTAGTTGATTATCAAAAAATAGTTCTGGGATTAATTGAAGAATTTGACAACATTACTTTCAATTACCTTCCACGTGATGAAAATCAGATGGCCGATGCATTAGCAACCTTGGCTTCTATGATCAAAGGACAAAACCAAAAGACATGAGGCCTATTCAGATGAGTATTGTCAAGGTCCCAGCCCATTGTTATGACATACAGAAAGAGGAAAGAGATGACTATCCTTGGTATCAGAATGTATTGCAGTACGTGAAAAATCGTGAATATCCAGAGAATGCTATAGAGAATGAAAAAGGGACTCTAAGAATAATGGCCTCTGATTATGTCTTCGATGGAGATATTTTATACAAAAAGAGAAAAGATCAAGTGCTATTGAGATGTGTTGATGCTGTTGAAGCTAAGCAAATCCTTGAAGAAGTTCATGAGGGCGTTTATGGAACACACGCTAATGGATTCACGATGGCCAAACAGATAATGAGGTTTGGGTATTATTGGTCTACCATAGAAGGAGATTGTATTAACTATGCCAAGGGATGTCATAAATGTCAGATTTATGGAGACAAAATACATGTGCCTCCATCACCTTTGCACGTTATGACTTCCCA
This sequence comes from Gossypium rotundifolium, assembly GCA_025506655.1. Classification (NCBI taxonomy): domain Eukaryota; kingdom Viridiplantae; phylum Streptophyta; class Magnoliopsida; order Malvales; family Malvaceae; genus Gossypium; species Gossypium rotundifolium. The sequence goes on from CP106731.1 coordinate 139,646,609, forward strand.
GTGGCCTTTTTCCATGTGAGGCATGGATGTTATTAGGCCAATCTCACCAAAAGCTTCGAATGGACACCGATTCATCTTCATGGTAATTGATTATTTCACGAAATGGGTAGAGGCTACTTCATATGCTAATGTTACTAAATCAGCAGTTAGTAGATTCTTAAAGAAAGAGATTATTTGTCGATATGGAATGCCGAGAGGATCATATCGGATAACGCTACCGAACTTGAACAACAAATCGATAGCGAAAATTTGTAACCAATTTAGGATCAAACATCATAACTCGTCTCCATATCGTCCAAAAATGAATGGGGCAGTGGAAGCGGCTAACAAAAACATTAAGAAGATAGTGGGGAAAATGACTGAGACTTACAAGGATTGGCATGAGAAACTACCGTTTGCACTCTATGCTTATCAGACGTCTGTCAGAACCTCTACTGGGGCAACACCTTATTCATTGGTTTATGGGATGGAGGCCGTCCTACCCATCAAGTGGAAATTCCTTCTCTTCGTGTGCTGTCAGAAATAAAGTTGGATGAAGCTGAATGGATTCAGGCTCGGTATGATCAGTTGAACTTGATTGAAGAAAAGAGACTAAGGTCTATTCGTCATGGTCAGATGTATCAGAAACGAATGATGCGAGCCTATAACAAGAAAATTTGCCAAAGAGAGTTTCATGAAGGGGACCTCGTGCTGAAACAAGTTATTCCGATACAGAAGGATTTTAGAGGGAAATGGATGCCAAATTGGGAAGGACCATATGTGGTGAAGAAAGCTTTCTCTGGAGGAGCATTGATCTTGACCGAGATGGATGGAAAAACTTTACCCAATCCTGTGAACTCGGATTCAGTAAAGAAATACTTTGCTTGAAAAGAAGAAGAAGCCAAAGTGAAAACCCGCAAAAGGCGCTTTGAGCTCCTGAAAAAAAAAGGGAGAGGCCAAGGCGAAAACCCACAAAGGACACCTTGTGACCAAAGGGGTTTTAAGTTGAAAACCCAGAAAGGGTGACTCAAATTCTGCACGGACGAACTATCATCTCGCTACACTTAAGACAGCAATGAAAGGAAGAATGTTGCATAACGGGGTATCAATAAAATACTTCAGATTTTCTAAACACACGTTGAACTCAAGACTGTCTTCATAAAGTTTATATATAGAAGCTAAATATGCGATATCTAGGGCATCTGATTTTTTTCTTACTCATTCTATTATCTTTGGATTCTTTTCTTGTCAAATATATGTTCCAGATAATTTTCTTTGTATTCTTTTGATAAACTTATTCAAATTCTAATCCTTCTTTGTGATTAATTTGTTACCTATTATCATAAATGAGTTGCATTAGAATAATGATTAACGAACTAATAATTTCACAAAAGAAAAGTTTTGCATATTACTTTGGAAATTTTAGATAAGACAAGGAACTAAGACATGACAATTGTTTAGAATTTCCATGTACATAGAAATATTTGAGAAAGAAGAGTCGGTTAGATATATTTCTCTGAATTCTTTGTCCAATTGATAAATGGACATGATGTGATCTGATCATGACACTTGGGGTGGTATGGTGAACTAAGAAACCTTGAATTACGGTGGAATAGGTAGAATTTGAGATTAACCCTACACCCTAAATTTGCAGAATGATTAGATTAAAAGGGGGTGGATGAAACAAACCTTATGTTCTTAAGATCCAAGTGGGGCTAACTCAGAAATTACATTGGGGCAAGTTGGTTGAATAGAGCATGATTGATGAATAAGAATAGAAAAACAAATGAGCGATAACACCTAAAATAGGAATCCTACGCATAACATTTTGCATCATAGCAAATTTCATTAGGAGCATTTGATTCATTACTATCTTTGCATCCTAATCCTTTAAAAGGAATCATTTTCATAACATGTCGCATTCATGTCACTCATAAACACATAAAACCGAGCCTACAGGATATATCCTTGATTGCTGATTATAACGAATATCGGTAAAGGCAGATTTGATCTTCCTGAAGTTACGAAGTAGATCGAAGACATCAATCGGTGATCCACGAGTTTGAGGATCGATTGAAAATAGCGATTTGATCTTCCGAGTTGCGGAGCAAATCGAAGACATCAATCTGGGGATCCCTGAGTTTGTAGGGATCAGATTGAAAACAAAAGATTTGTCATTCCTGAAGTTGTAGGAAGCAAATCGAAGACATCAATCTGGTGATCCTTGAGTTTGGAGGGATCAGATTGAAAATAGCAGATTTGATCTTCCTGAAGTTGCAGGGAACTGATCGAAGACATCAATCTGGTGATCCCTGAGTTTGCAGGGATCAGATTGAAAACAAAAGATTTGTCATTCCTGAAGTTGCAGGAAGCAAATCGAAGACATCAATCTGGTTATCCCTGAGTTTGCAGGGATCAGATTGAAAATTGCAGATTTGATCTTCCTGTAGTTGTAGGGAGCAGATCGAAGACATCAATTTGGTGATCCCTGAGTTTGCAGGGATCAGATTGAAGATAGCAGATTTGATCTTCCTGAAGTTGCAGGGGGCAGATTGAAGACATCAATCTGGTGATCCCTAAGTTTGTAGGGATCAGATTGAAGATAGCAGATTTGATCTTCCTGAAGCCGCAGGAAGCAGATCGAAAACATCAGTCTGGTGATCCCTGAGTTTGCAGGGATCAGATTGAAAATAGCAGATCTTGTCTCCCTAAGTTTGCAGTGGAGCAGATCAAAAGATAGTGGATACTGTCTTCATGAAGTTGAAGCTATCAAATTCATTGAAGTCAAGATGAAGATCCAATGTCGTTGAAGTTGCATTAGAGTTGGAGTCATTTGAAGAAGACAAGGATTAAGAGGTCGAGGCTTGACCAAGACCGGTCAAAATTGGTCTTTTTATAGTCTTTGCTCTATTCTCATTACACGACAATGAGCAAAGAGGGGCAGCTGTAAGAGCCCATTTTTGACCGGGCTTTGAAATAAACCAAAAATAATAAAACCAAAGTTTTATAACAGTCCATCATACAAAACCCAATTTTGATGGCCCAAAATTTGACCCGGCTAAACCCCAAAACTCAACACCAGCAACCTAGACCCAGACTCAGAGGCCCAAAAGGCCCAAAACCTAAAACAGATTTGATCTATTACACCCTTATCCCAAACCTAAGGGCCCAACTCCAAATTAGAAATCAAGGGTCTCTGGAACCCTAGGTCTCCTCGCGCCGCAAGCAGAGGCTACCCAACCATCATCTAACAGGAGCCCAACAGTCACGCCATTTCAGCCGGAGTCCAATCGTCGCGCCTCCGTCTCGTCCGGCCTTTGTTTATGCCTTGATTCATCGTTGCGAGATCTTCAAACCTGCAAAGGAAAGAAACAAGCAGTAGAAAGGAAACAAATCGGAGGGCATAAAATATAGAAAGATACGGAAAGATATCTTTCCATTCTGTTATTTTATTTTTATTATTTGTTTTGGGTATAAGAACCCCTTTTGTAAAATTTTTTTAGGATGGGACATACAAAAAAGAAGAAAGAAAAGTTTGTGATACAAACGTTCTGGAAAAATACAAAAAAAAAAGCAGACAAATACGATACAAATACGCCGAAGCACAAAAAAACTGATTTCACACACGAATACTCAACAATCAGAGATTCTATAGGTGAGTTTTCATTTCGCTTATTTTTTCTTATTTATTTTATTTTTTATATATACCTGCATGTATCAATGGTTGAAAGAGTAAAAAGGAAGGAGTTTACCTTCTCAAAAACGCGAAAACTCTCGCCTCAGACCTCCGGCCACCGGCCATGGAGGCGCGTCCGCGCGTGGCCCAGACGAACGCAGACGGACAGACGAAGATCGCCTTCCCTCTTTTCAAAGGATTTTTAAAAAAAAAAATTTAAAAACCCTAAAGCTAATGATTTTTATTTCAGAAAACATATTTTTATAGGAGAATGCAAACGGTGTCGTTTTGTTAAAGTATGACCCGCGCGTTGACCTGGATCTGAATTAGGGTCCACGCGTTTTTAGAAAACGGGAAATTTATTCCTTTCATCCTTCCGCATTATTTCAGTTTCATAATCAAGTCTGTTTATATCCTTTTATTTATAATTTGACCCTTAATATCTGCTTTTATTATAATTTGATCCCGATTTCTTAACTTTTCAAACTTTTATTTATTTTTCTTTATAATGATTATATTATTATATTGAAATATTTTAAATATTTATTTTATTTTAAATTATTTGTATATTAATTTATTAATAATATATATTTATATATATTTTTATTACTCTTTATATTTAATTATTGTTATATATATTATCTTACTTGTTTAATAATTTTATGTATTATTATATATATTATTTATTTATCATATTTTATTTTATATATTATATAATATTATGTTACATTATTTATTATTTCTAAAGTTTTTTTAATGTATTTATATTACTTAATCTATTTTATTTATATCGTTTATGTTATATGTGTAAATTATGTTTAGTGTATTATATGTATTATTTATTATTTTATTTTGTTATTTTAATTCCCATTACCATTATTTTTTTTGTTTCAACTATTTTTTTATTAACCTATATTATTGCTTTCTTATTGTACTACTATTTTTATTTTTGTAATTATTTTAATTGTATTTTATTTTGTCTATATTGTATGTTATTGTATTATAATTATTATTTTTAATGTTTGTGTATGATAGTTTATGAATGCGATATTGTCACATAGATATTGTTAAAAAAAAACACATTTTTACAAAATCAATATTTTATTTTAAGGTTTTCAAAAGAAGGCAATATTTTGATATTTAGAAATTCGAAAATAGTGCCCAATCGTCTTTGGATTACGATTTCCGTTTGACTAAATAACTAAATATCTTTTAATAAGTTTTATAAAATTATGAGGTAATCTTAGTGATTTAGGGTTTAAAATATCATATCCAATCGTGTTGGATGTGATATTTATATTCTTTCGGATCGAAGAAATCTCAAATGTAACACCTAAAATTGAGTATCGATTTTTATTGCATGTTTTGATGCTTAGATTATGAAGGAAAATTTTCTTACTTCTTTTTGTTTATTATAGTCCGAAGAAGAGTATAGAATTATTCGGAATGGAATAATTTTTAGTTTTGAGAATTTAATGAAGTGGATTAAGTGAAATTGATACTTAAGTTAATTTAAGTGTCAAAGTGTAGCATAAGATGAGTAAATGGTAAGGTGGTGTTGGCGCATAAGTTGTGGCATGAGGGGAGTGGTTCGAATCCCTTGGTTAGCATCTAGATAATTTTTATTTTTGCACAAGTATAGCAAGTGTCGGCCAAGCAATATATATGGTAAGGTTGGACTTTTCATTTTTGGTAAGTAGACTAAAGGAATAAGGTAATTGTTAACTTATGGTAGGGAATCAAGAAATTTTGGAAAGATAAGGGGACATTAGGCATGTATCAAGGAAAAGGTTTTGCAAATTATTTCATGGTCATTTGACCAATGAATTTGGACGACATTGTGGCTAGGGGAGGTTGGTAGAATGTGTTAGTAGCTTGGCTAGGATTAGGAATTAGTTTTGGTCATTCTTAGCTTTTTGTGCAAGTTTTGCAACTCTTTCTCAACCTTTCTCTCTTGGCGAATTTGAGCTTTTGGTAAGCCTTAATCTTTTGACCATTTGGTCATTTTGCCTATCACTTTAGTATTCCTTGTATGCCTTTTCTCATAGTGCGAAATTACCAATACCAAAAGCCATTCCTTTTCTTTCTTCTCCCCATTGTTAGAATATACATTGCTCCTAAACTCATTTTTGTCTTTCTCTTTTCTTCTCTTTGAAAACCGAATCCTCATCATCATCTTTTCTTCCATCTTTTATTTCTTTCTTTTATTTCTTTTCAATCAATACTTTCTCCAATAATTTCTCTCATGGCGAATGTTAGTGTGCCCATAGTGAACCATTTTCTCTTTTCTTTGGTTATACATAGCGAATTCTCCATCATATCTAGACATCCTTCTCAATCCTTTCTTTTCAATCGTGGACAATAGGTAAGAGTTCTTTTTAGTTTATGTTAGTTAATAGTTGTTTTGGCGAATCTTGATGGTGGTAAGAAGAATCTCTTGGATCGAAATAATCATTTTTCTATTAACTTTTCTTTGTTATATTTTAATGCAATAGTAGAAGATCGGAACTCAAGTGTTCGTGAGTATCATAGAACGTTGAAATCGATTTAAGGTGTTAAGGAGCGTTTTTGGTCAATTCTCATATTGTGGAGCAAGGATCTTTGTGGTAAGGAAATCTCACCCTTAAAACCTTTAGTATTATTTTCGATATATTATTAGGTTGGATTAATGATCTTTTGTCATTGAAGACATTCAAAATAGGGAAGAAAAGGGTGGTGTATAGTGTTCGGAAGAAGGGAGGTTCTGTTAATCCCCTAAGTATAAGCAAAGGGCTATTTCAGAATCCGAGATTTTCCACGGGTTGCGGACGCTCATCCGAGGAGAATCAATTGTTTGAAGTTGTTCGTACTTAGAACCTTTGTTTGTTCGTGGACTTTCATCGGTTAGCGAACCATCAATCGGGAGAAACCGCAAGTAGAAGTAGTATGAAATTCGAGGGTAAAAGTTTAGATCTTATTCTAAGATTGGTTTTGTTAGTAAATTATAGCGTTTTAATTTATCGTGATGCGTATAGGTATCGACGGCGGGAAAGTCTAGTTCTCACTATAACCGGTGTGTAACTTCACACTCATTCTCGGGTTAGATATCACTCGTAAGTATTGTGATAAAATCATAAAAATAGCAAAATCGGAAAAATACGTAGTAATTCATACTCTTATGTAAATGCATGAAAGCAGTTAAAAGCGAAATCTCTGAAAACGCTAGATCGATAAATTGGGCCGAAAGATTGCTAGTTTGTTAAATTGGGCTGAAAAAAAATGTTAGATTGTTAAAATGGGCCAAAAATATTCTAGTTCGTTATATGGGCCAAAAATATTCTAGTTCGATATATGGGCCAAAAATATTCTAGTTCGATATATGTACCAAAGTTCGCTAAATTGCTAAATGGGCAAAGTACTAATTTGTTTTATGGGCCCAAATGAAATGCTTAATTATAGACCCATTTATATTATGGATTATTTGATAAATTATTATATGGCTATATTTTGTTATGCACACATGATTGCATGGGGTGGGTATTTGATGAAGAGAAGAATGGCTGTTGCCAAAAATCTAGTTCGGTGGCTCGCCACAAATTATTTTGGCTTAATGCCTCTAGTTACGTGGCTCGCCACAAATTATTTTGGCTTAATGCCTCTAGTTCGGTGGCTCGCCACAAATTATTTTGGCTTAATGCCTCTAGTTCGGTGACTATGTCACAATCTAGTTCGATAGTGCACTACAAAATTATTTTAAAGGCTTAATGCCTACGATTGGTGTGTTTGGCGGGGTGGGTTGACTTGATCCCCACAGTGTGTTGGTTGGTGCGGGGTGTGTAGCGGATGGATATTAGGCTTGGTTGGGAAATTCATTTTCATGCATTTCTATTTACTTTACTTTATATTGTTAAAATGAAATTGGACTCAAGCCAAAGTTAATGTCTCGATGATCCGCCCAATAATGGTGGTAAGTGAGTTGCACTTGAGTTCTTAGTAACTCACCCTATTTTATTATCCATCTCGTAATGGCAATTGATGTGGACTTGGTCGGGGATGACTTGGTGGAGGCCATACTACGAGCATGGGTTTATAAACTATGAACTTTATTTAAATTACTTATTTTAATTACTATTTTGGGTTTGATGTAATAAGGCCTCTAATTAAGTTTTATGGATTTTTATGTGTGGATGGATTTAATTACATTTTAAGACTTTTGCTTTGGGCTTTTGTTTAATCTATAAAGTTTTCTTAAAAATATTGAGTTTTATAACAATTTGGTCACCTTAATTATTTCTTTTAAATTTTCTTTCAATTCTTTTTAAATTACTTTAAGGTTTTTGATAAATATATTCTAAATGATAAGATTTCAAATAAAGTATTTTCTTAATCTACAAATTTTTAAATCTTTGGTCTTAGTTTTATTAAACTTTATTTCCAAAAGGTGTTGAAGTATTATTTTACTTTAAACATTAGAAAATTAAATGGATGTTCGATCGGTGTGACAAACCAAATCTCGTCTTAACGCATAAACCTGGTTTGGGGTGTTACATCAAATTTTAAATCCAAATATTTTATGAATTATGAGATGATCTTAGATATGAGGGTTAAAAAACATTGTGTCCAATCGTGCTGGATATGACGTTTATAATCTTTCATATCGGGGAACTCTCATATTTTAAGTCAAATAGTTTGGAATCTTTTGGAAATCATATTTTTAAATACTTTTAAATTTTAGACATTTGGACATAATCTTATCAATTAGGTACCAATTTTTGGGCGTTATGAGGATGCTAACCCTTCCTCATAATGTGAATCGACTCCGAACCTATTTTCTCGTTTTCACGGACCAAAATCAAATGTTTTAAAATAAAACATTTTACAAGGTAATCCAATCACACCTAAATAATAAGGATTGGTGGCGACTCCCATTTTTGTTTTTCAAAGTCGATCCCCATTTTTCAAAACAGATTTTAGGGTTTTTAGGGTTTTTAACTAACATATTAACATACTAACAACAATATACTAACTATGTTACATATTAAATAAAATATTAATATACTAACAATGTACTACTAACATATTAATAAACTAGCAATATACTAACGAACATATTAATATACTAACACATTAATATACATACTAACTAACAATATATTATTTTAGAATTGTTAGGGTTTTTAACTAATATATTAATATACTAACAATATACTAACATATTAATATACTAACACATTAATATACATACTAACTAACAATATATTATTTTAGGGTTTTTAGGGTTTTAACTAACATATTAATATACTAACAATATACTAACTAACATATTGATATACTAACAATATACTAACTAACATATTAATATACAAACTAACAAATTTTTTAAGGTTTCTAACTACTTAACAATAATAATATAACTAATTAATTAACTAAAATACTAATTAACCTACTAATCCTAACTAACTAACTAACTAACTAACAATAGCTATAAAACTAAACTAAACACAAGCATTATTTTAAAAAAAATTATACCTAATTTTCCTTTTCTTTTTTTTTTCCAACTGATCTGTCTTTCTTCTTTGTTTCTTCTTTCTCTTTCTTTTTTCGGCCGCACCACCTTGTTCTTCTACTTCTTCTTTCTCTGCTTCTTTTTCTGCTTCTTCCTTCACATTTCGGGGGTGGGGAGAGGGATTATAAAAGACCTGGTGCCGCCTGTCGTAGGGCATTGTTCAGCTGGTGACGCCTCTGCATGCCCATTGTTCAGGCTGGTGCCGCCTCTGCATGTCCATTGTTCAGTGTGTTCATTGTTTTGCACTGTTCTGCACCGTTTTCTAATAGTTTTATGTTTTTTTTAAATTTGCAGGGTGGTGCCGCCTATGGGAGTGGCGTGACCACCCTGCATGTACCATTTCGGTACATAATCTATAGGCCAACCCATTTTGGTTTTTTTTTCTGTATTATTTCTGTAAAAAACCCCCAATCTATCCCACTTTCTCCTGGGTGTATTGTTGTTCCATCTCAACATTGGCCCATTGTAAGGCTTAGTTTGGATGGGCGGTGTGTTTACCTTGGGTGAGGTTAAAAACAGTAGTGGCGGTGAGATTAGTTACTGTAGCGATGAGATTGGACACTGTAGCAGTGAGATTAGAAACAATGGTAGAGTGTGTGTTTGGATTCAAACGCAGCTGTAGCTGTAAGGTGAAAATAAAAAATGACTATTAAGGATATCAGATTAGAATTGATATATAATAGAAGTTTTTAAATTATTTTACTTATATAAAATTATTAAAATATGTGAATTTATAAATTCATTTAATAAAATATTAAAATATATATTCTAATATTTTATTATAAATATTTTAATGAATTATACAATCAATTTAAATTATTTATTAGATAAAATGATTATTATTTTAATTTTTATAGTTAAATATTCTTTTATAATGATGATAAATATTATTTTACAAATAGTAACATTATACTTGGATCAAATTTTGAAGTATCTAAACGAATAATTTTTAATAAAAAAATAGTAACATAAGACATAACAAGTTTCATTATTACTAGAAATTAGGTTATGATACAAAATTGTTTTTACAAATATTGATTCATTCAACTATTTGCAATGGTTTCCCTTAACATTGCAATTTCAAGGTCACTTTCACTGTTAGAAGAACTCGATTTACCTCTATCAAAATGGCCTGAAGAGATTGGCATGTCGGGTATATTCTCAAATTGTCAAAAATCATCATCATTTGACCAAGCATGTCTTCGAATGTAATTATGCAAAACCATTGTTGCAATAACTATTAAAACTTTCTTGTCGAATGAATAGCTTGGAATATCTCTTAATATTAGCCATTTTTTTCCACACTCCAAATGTTCGTTCAATCACAGAGCGTAACGAAGAATGGGCATGATTAAAGATTTCTTTTTTTCCAGATGCTCGACGATTACCTCGACGAAAGTCAGGTAAATGATATCGTTCCCCCTATATGGACCTAGAAAACCTGTCATTTGTGGATATCCTGAATCCACAAGATAATATTTTCCTACAAAAAAATTAAAACATAATATCAAGTTTAAAAATAATTTTAAAATTTTAAAATTGTTTTTATGTAAAGATTAATTAAAAAATTAAAGTTCGACCTGGTGGAGGGTGTGGAAACTTTAACTCTTGTTTTCTAAGTGCTTGCAAAAAAATTCTACTGTCATATGTAGTTCCTTCCCAACCAGGAAATGCAAAAATGAAGCACATGTTGAAGTCACAAACTGCCATAATATTTTGAGTTGGTTCACCTTTCCGTCCGATATAAGGTATTTGACAAGAAGGCAAAATGCATGTTTTTATGTGTGTTCCATCTATGGCCCCAATACAATCCTTTAAAATCAATACAAGAAATGAGATAAAAGTTAGAAATAATTTATATTTTAAAAATATAAAGATTGTGTAAATTTTACCTTAAAGTGAGGCCAATATCTTGTATCATGTCGAATATGGTTCGGTACTTCCTCGAATTGACCTTCAGTGGGTTTAATCGTGTCTATTCCCATTCGAGCAAATATATGCAACATATCAGTAAAAATTCGACTAACAGTTTCTCCAGATCATTGAAATCGCTCTACTGCATTTGAATTTGATTCTCTATTTCCAAGAATATACAATGAAAAGGCTAACTTCTCCATCGCAGATACCTTCCCATGCTTTAAGCGATAATTTGTTTGCAAATCATGCAATAAGCTGTAAAATATATTTTTGGCATCCTGAAACTATTCATGCAATGATCATCATGCCCATTTAATACTTCATCTACCCACATTTGACCTATATAATTTGAATCCATACACGGTTGCATAGTGAAATAAGTTTCATGGTGTACCAATACACTGCTTAACACTTGTTCTCCTCTTCATGATAATTGTTGTGCTCAACTTGTGTAACAATTGTTGTGCTCCGGCATTATTAGTGCAAACATGAACAATATGTTTAGCCTTACAATAAATAGCATGCCTTTTTAACACAAACTTTCTCCTGAAAATTTAGCCTATCTACAAGGATTATTGTCCCCACCTTCTGATACATCGTTCTTGAATCACTTAAACTGCACCTTTACCCTTGTGCAGGCTAATAGTTGAGTCTATTTTCTTAAAATTTTGAAACATAAAACAATGTAACAAAATTAGAGTAACTACATACTGAACAAATAATGACTAAATATAAGTTAAAATGACTTATCAGGAAGGAAAACAATGTAACACCTTTATATCCTTTGTTTTTTAGCCTTAGAATCTGTTTTCAGTCGTTGGCCTGATCTTAGCTACCCAAGATTTTTTTATATTCATGCCTGGAGATAAGTAGATTACTCTATCATTTAGATGATGTTTGGTCTTACTTTATATAGCTACCCCAATATATTCATTGGATTTTGCTGGTTTAGGTGTTTGGTTTATGCATTATCATTTGAAGCTACATATTGGGTGGTGATTGAAAATGGCATTTGTGGTTGAAGATGGAAAAGGAGCTGATCAATCAATTCTAAGAGGGTCAAACACTTTTAAAAAGCTATAAAAGCTCTCAAATCATTTCAACTAAACTAAGATCATTTTAACAAATTTAAAATCCTATGCATTTTGTCAAAATATAAGCAAAAAGACCAACCAAAACAATTTTTCTCTAAAAAGCAAACTTGGTATAAAAAAGAAATTAGTAAGAATCATACCTAATGAATAAGGCCCCTCCAAACTATTTGATTTTATCTGCCAGATAGATAGATTGACTACTGCAGGACCAACAACAATCTCGATGACTACTGCAGGACCAAACGACGGAATATATAAGAAAATGAAAGGAATTTGGTAAGTCTATTTTGCATGTTCTATGTAGAAGTCTATGACAAGAAGTAGACTCTAACATAAGCAAAGGTAGCAGCCACAACCAAGACAATCCCAACCAAAAACCATGTTATCACACAAGTGTATTGCTCAAAATGGTATTCAATTCATCAATCAAACAAAAAACAAAAAGGCTCAAAACCAGCTTCCACCAAAACCCATCAAAGTAATCAGGATGTTTTGTCATAAGGCAAACAGATGCAATTTTAATGAGCTCAGATTCGAAATCAATTCAGAATCTTACAAGCAATCGTAAAAGGGCATGTTGCAATTTGAGTTATTACACCGTTGTAGGCCTAAATAGATGGCATAGTTTAAATTAGCCAAACACCAGTTACTAATCACTTACATAAAGCAATCCGAAAGAGAACCTGCCCGAAGACCAATCATAAATGATTCATGGGTAACTGTTTTAAGCTACTATATAATAAATAATCATTCACTTGAGACAACTTTTATTGAAGGGAGATGTTAGGTGTGTAGGAAAATGAGAGATAGCAATGCATAGATAGCGACAATACAACAAATTACACGAACCGTAACCACCATTAAAGGAGATAAAAATATACTACAGAGAAATACAACCAAGTAATTTGAAAGATACAGTAAAAGCTTAAATTATCTTGAAAAAAGAGATGAAAAAGAATCTGCCAAAAGGTCGAACTTGAATCGGCATAAACTAACAATCGAAAACCAACATAATATCATGGGAATCTAAGCATAACTTAGTCGGACATTTCGAAAACTAACATTGCCATATACCCCATAAGGAAACTTAGAGAAGGTGAATTGAATAATCAACAAGTCAATATGAAAAATTTGTCTACTTTTCAGAATTTGATCATATGTATATGCCATGACATTGAAGAACAAGCTTCCATTTCTAGATTAGAATATCAAATACTTCCAAAGTAACAACAAAATGCCCTGTGTAAATACCCAGCAAAAGCTAATTTTCTTAAGGAACAAACCCAATGAAAATCCATAACAAAATTAGTAGTACATTAGAACAACTCACATATTTTCTAAAGCATTTTCATTTCTATCCTTTAAGAAAGACAATTCCAACCATAAACCATGTTATCACACAAGTGAATTGCTCAAAATGGTATTCAATTCATCAATCAAACAAAAAACAAAAAAGCTCAAAACCAGCTTCCATCAAAACCCATCAAAGGAAATAGAAACAAAATGATAAAAAGAAGTATACAATTCTAATCAATAAAAAAAAAAAAACCCTTACCCAAAATGATAACCAAAGAAACTTTTGATCAGCAACAAAATCGATCTTTATTCTTTAAGGAAAAAAATAAAAAGGAAAAACATTAAAAACCCAGAATAAAAGAGCCCATAAAATATATGAATCACAACAACCCAAAGCTTGTATCCATTTAAAAGAAAAGTAAATTTAATCAGACAACAAAAATTAAACATTTTTATAACAAATTTAAATAGGAAATGGAAGAGGAAAAAAACCCAAAAAGATTAGCTTACCGACGTGAATTCTTGATAGAGAGAAACTTTTTATTGTAATGGAAGAAAGAGAGATATTGGAAATTAGAGATTGAAAGATATTCAATAGAATGGAATGGAACTTTTTGGGAGGAAAATGTGAAAGAGAAAAAGAGAGTGGTTGGAGAGGGGATAACCAGTAGCAAAAAAGAGGGGAGAAATGACTGTTTTGTTCTCAAATCTGAAAACGAATAAGATTGGGAAAGAAATTAGTTTAACTTTTAAGGATAAAATGGTAAAATAATAAATAAAAGTAAGGGTTTTTTTGTCTGGTAAAAACAGCTTCAGCCGAACTGGGTTTAATTAGTGCTGAAACCTTCAGTCAATTTTCTACAAATCAGTGTGTTTAAAATTGGATTTTCGCTGAAACGTGATGCTGAATCAAACAGCATTTAAATGAGATTGGTAGTAATTACAAACCCAACTGCACCACACTGACTTCAAAAGCTAATCCAAAGGAGCCCTAAGTGTGGTCTAGTATATGAATCACGACAGGTTAGAGATATATGTATTGGATGATTGGAATTCGAATTTATAAATTTATTTAAAATTTAAATTGTAAATTATCGAAAAATAAACTAAATATTTTTAAATTTGGATTAAATATATTTATTTATAGATATTTAAATTTAACATTTTCAATCATAGTTCGAATACCTAAATAAATAAAAAATTGAATCAAAACATGCTAAAATTAATATTGTGAAAAATTATAAAATCAAACAAAAAAGTTAATTTTGAATAAAGTTTATTAATAATAATAAATAAATGCATAATAAATTAACTTAAATAAATGTTAATTGTAATCTAACCTAGTTATATAATATTGTTATAATGTATCATAAAGTTGTTTACACATTTAAGGTTTATAGTCACATGTTGTACATTATAATATTATAGTTGTATATAGGATTAGATGTGATTAATAATCTACCTTAATTATATAATATTAATTGTATATATATTATAATTTACTATAAATATATTTAAGTAGGGGCGTTAGTGGGGCGGGTTTCACGGGGTCCCGCCCCACTTCGCACTCCAATTGGGTGGAGATGGGTACAAGTTTCGCTGGTGGTGGGATGGGGATAGGGACAAAAATTAGACTCGTCGTGGGTAGTGGGGCAAGCGTGAGTATGACATTGTACCCCCCATCCTCGCTCGCCCCGCATAATGTAATAAGTATATTAAAAAATAAAATTTAATTTTGATAACAGTACTCAACTCACCTTCACTGTTTTTTTTAGAAGAAAATGAGAGCACTCCACAATTTCTCACCTAATTTTAACACACCTCACTCCTTCGGTTTCTCACTTTCTCTATTTTACATGAAAACCCTAAAATTACTCACCGTTACTCTACGTCACAGCTTGCAAACTTGAAACTCCTGTTTAACTTATACATATAAATATATTCTATGAAGTGGGTTGCGGGGCGAGTATAGTGGGGATTAGATGGGTCTAGGGACCCACATGGGTGGTGGAGCGGGGATGGTTTTAGTCTTGTGGGTCACTGGGCGAGGATTGTAACACCCTAAAAATCCGAGTGTTTATATATTGCATGAATTGGTGTTTAGATTTTTAAAGGAAAATTTCCTACTTTTATTTTCGTGCTTATTGAAGTCCTAAAGAAGAGTATAGCATAATTTGGATAAGGAATAAATTTAATATTTGAGAATTTATTGAAGAGAAGCAAGTGTCATTAATACTTAAGTTAAATTAAGTGTTAATGAGTGACATAAGTTGAGTACATGGCATGGTGGTGTTGGCGCATGAGTTATAGCATGAGGGAGAGGTTGAATCCTTGTTTAGCATCTAGATGAATTTTTATTTTTAATTTTCGCACATGTATAGCAAGTGTCGGCCAAGAGCATATATGGTAAGTGTTGACCATGTTATTTTTGGTTAGTGTATCAAAGGATTAAGGAAATAGTTAACTTATGGCATGGAATCAAAAACTTAAGGAAAGATAGGGGACATAAGGCACATATCAAGGAAAAATTTTGAAACAAAATCATGGCCAATTGACCATGTTTTTGGACTACAACTTGGTATAGGGAGGAGCCAAATTTTAGTGTTAGTTGGCTAAGAAATGAATTTTCTTTTGGTCATTCCTAGCAACCTAGTGCAGAATTTTTCATCCCTCTTCTCAATTTTCCCTTTGGTAGAAATTGAACCTTGGTAAAGCCAAATTGTTTTGACCATTTGGTCACTTTTGTTCATCTTTTGAGTTTTCTCTTGTGCTTCTTCTTAGTCTTGAAATTGTTAGTACCAAAAGCCATTCTTTTCCTTTCTTTTTACCATGGCCGAATGTACCTAACTCCAAAATCCATCTTTTCTTCTCTTCTCTTTGAAATCAAACAACATCATCACCATCTCTTCTTTCATATTTTATTTCTTTTCATTCAAAGTTTCTCCATCAAACTCTCTCATGGCCGAATGCTAGAGTGCCCATAGCCAACTTTTCTTTTTTCTTTCTTTGATCATACATAGTGAAATCTTCATCCATCTCAAACACCTTTCTCAATCCTTTCTTTTCGATCGTGGAAAATAGGTAAGGGATTCTTCTTTTCATTTTGATTAATTAATAGTGTTATGGCGAATATTGATGGTGTTATGAAGGACTATTTGGATCAAAATAAACGTTCGTTCTAATAACGTTTTATTCGTTATTATATAGTGCAATAACGGAAGATCGGAACTCAAGTGATCGAGAGAATCGTAAAAAAAGTTGGAATCGATTTATTGTGGTAAGGAAATCTCATCCTTTAAAGCCTCTAGTACTATTTCAAAATTATTTTAGATTTAACTAATATTCCTTTGGATCTTGAAGACTTTCAAAATAGGGAAGAAAAGGCGGTGGTTAGTCATATTAAGAGGGCGGATCGTAAATCCCCATTTAAACGAAGAGCGGTTTGGTCCGGATTTTCCACCGGGTTGTGGACCATCTTTCAAGGAGTCAATTATTTGAAGTGGTGCGAACTTCCGAGCCATTATCGTTGGTGGATTCTCGGCACTAACGAACCAATAAACGAGGAGAAGCCAAAATCAAGTGATTCAAAATCAAGAGGGTAAGATTTTGGATCTATTATCGATTAAGTATGTTTATACTGAAATAGTGTTCTAACGGATCGAAATATGTTTTAGGTGCTTAGGAGCGAGAAGGATTAGTACTCTCGGTATCGAGTGTGTAACTTTACACTTTTCTCGGGTTGGATGTCAATTTGTATTGAAGTAAAATCGTAAAACGACTAGATCGGTATAAAACGTAAAACGATATTTTGACGAAAATACGTGAAAACGACTAAAATCGTGAAAATTACGAAAACGCCTCGAGAAATTACTTGTTATTATGTAAATTGTATGTTTCGTGAAAATGGTAGTAAAATATGCTAGATCGATAATTGGTAGAAAACTCATTAAATTGATAATCGGTCAAATCTGTTTGGTTGTAAATTGGTAAAATCTCTACTAGATCGATAATTGGGCCAAAACTCATTAAATTGATAATCGGGTAAAATCTGCTTTGGTTGTAAATTAATGAAATCTGCTAGATCGATAATTGGTAAAAACTCGTTAAGTTGAAAATCGGGCAAATCTACGTATGAATGTAAATTGGGTAAATCTATGCTAGATCGTTAAATGGGCCGTAAACTCTGTCAAATTGATAAATGGGCTAAAATACTTGCTAGATCGTAAAATTGGGCTTAAGTTGATAAATAGTAATTAGGCCAAAGTGTTATTTTGGGCCTTAATAAAGATTTGGAAATATTAACCCTTGTAATGGGCCTTTTAATAAAATTTTGTATGACCATAGTTTACTATTGCATACATATTGCATGGGTTGGGAAATGATGAAGAGAAGAAGGCCTGTTGCCAAAAATCTAGTTCGGTGGCTCTGCCACAAAATTATGGCTATTTGCCTCTAGTTCGGTGGCTCTGCCACAAAAGTTATAAATGGCTATTTGCCTCTAGTTCTGTGGCTCGCCACAAAATAATAATTGGCTCAATGCCTCGGTTCGGTGACTTTGTCACAATCTAGTTCGTGGCCATGCCACAAAATATAATTTGGCTTAATGCCTATGATTGGTGTGATGGCGGGGTAGGTTGACTTGATCCCCAGGTGTGATGGTTGGTACGGGGGGTGTGTAGCGGATGGAATTAGGTTTGGGAGGGAAAATTCATTTTCATATGCATGCTATTAATTATGTTATTCATTATATTATTACTTGTTGCTTATGGGCTCAAGGCCCAAATCCATAATTTGAAAATCGCCCAATGGACAAGTAAGTGAGTTATACATTGAGTTCTAAGTAACTCACCCCTTAAATTTTTCATCTCGTAATGGAAATTGACGTGGACTTGGTAGAGGATGACTTCGTGGAGGCCATACTGCAAAACATGGGTTTATTAAACTCGAACTTTTTAATAAGTATTTTTACTATTTTGGGTTATTGTAATAAGGGCCTCTATAAATAATTTATGGATTTTATGTGTGTTTGGTTTTAAACTATACTTTGGACTTTTAAATATGGGCTATAATTATATGATGTTTTCATTAAAATAAATTTGGGTTTTCAAGTATATGAAATTCTTTTATTAATATTTTATTATTGTTAACTCTCAAATAAATTACCTAAGGGTTTTTGATAATACAATGTTAATAATGTTTTTCAACTAATGTTTTCTAATATTTATCAAATTAAAATACTCTTCTAATTATATTAAATCTCGTAAATAATATTGTAGTTTTCAACTTATTGAAGATTTTAAAACAGCTCGATTCATGTAACAAACCAAATCTAGTCTCAATGCATAGACCGGGTTTGGGGTGTTACAAGGATGGTTTTGGATTTTGTACTACTTTTTGCCTTGCCCTTAATTGACATCCCTATATTTAAGGTTCAAGCTTACATATCATTCCTATAAAAGTGTACGTTATAATATCATAATTGTATATAATGTTACATATAATTAATGGGATAATCATTTGGTACACTGGCGATGAAATTTTTAACTCCACAAGTAGGGTTAAGATTTTTCCATGTGTACATAAGTTGTGTTTAAAATTAAAAAAAAATAGGACATGTGATAGAATCTAAACCTTGCTTGTGGAGTTAAAATTTCTCAACGCCAATGTATTAAATAATTATCAATAATTAGTAATCTACCATAATTATATAATGTTAATTGTATATATTGTTATCTACCATAAAGTTGATTATACATTTAAGGTTTTAAGTTTTCACATCATTAATATAAAAAAAAAACAAATTATAATAAGGTTAACTCAGTACATTAGTCCATGTACTTTGTCAAAGTTGTGAATTTAGTCCTTATGCTTTAATTTGGTCATTTTAGTCCTTATACTTTTCAAATTTTAAAATTCCAGCAGTTACCAAATGATAATTTTTAAATTTATTAAGTTAAGTTTTGTTATTTTTAAAATTTGATTCGGTAAACATATTATCATATGTGTAATGACATGTCAGCTTATTATTTCCACATATTACTCGCTAAAAATTCAGCTAATGGATTAATGACATCTTTTGCGTCAAGACTAAAATTTCAAAATTCAAAAAGTATGGGGACCTAGAATGATCCAATTAGAGAATATGAACTAAATCTACAATTGTACGCATAGTACAAGACTAACAATTAAATTTTAATCCAACAAATTTAGTTGCTACTATTTGAATAAGGACTAAAATTTCAAATTTTGAAAAGTAAAAAAAAACTAAAATTAATCAAATCCACAACTTTTGTAAAGTACAGGGACTAATAGCAGAATTCAACCTTATAATATCACAATTGTATATAAAGTTGCGTATCATTAATAATCTACCTTAATTATATAAAGCTAATTGTATACATGCATATTAAAATCTATAACAAATTTAGTTACAAGTTCAAGGTTTAGATTGTATATTGTAAGAACCCAATTTAGCCTGGGCCCATAAAAATAAGAAAACAATAAAAAAATAAAACCCAAATGTCCAGATTTTTAAAATAGTCCATTTACAACCTTTGACCCAATACCTAAAACCCGAAGCCCATTACAACCCAAACTTAATTAACTCAACAGACCCAAAACATTACCCCCTTTACAACCTAAACACACACGGCCCAAATGGCCCAATGACTAAACAAGAACAGAAGACCTACGGTTTCTAAAACCCTAAACAATCGCAAATGTTTTTTCGTAATATGCAAGCCCTTCCTCGCCCAAGCCACCAACATGCATGGCGGTTTATGCGAATCACCCTATCGTCGCCACGCGTTTGTAGATGACTCGCAAAAAGGAAAGAAAAAGGCAGTAAAAATGGCAGAATATGTATTTCCTTCCTTTTTTATTTTTTTCGGGTTATATAAAACCCCCAAAAATCTGTAAAATGGAGATACACGAAGACACGAGAATATACACACAAAAATTATACAAAATACAAAAATAAAAAATCATAGGTGATTTTTGGCGATTCCTTTTCATTTTTATTTTTATTTATTTTCTAATACTATTTTTTCTCTATCTTGTTCTTTTTTTAAACAATATAATATATATATATATTAAATAAAAAGGAAAATTTTACTGCTTTTAGAGTTTGAAAACAGCAGTGCGGTGGTCGATTGACAATGACAGTGGTAGATCGCGTCGAAGGCTAGCCGAAAATCGCCCAAAGGGAGAGCTCCTTTTTTTTTTTTTTTTTTTGGAACGAATGAGCAAATGAAAATTTTTAAGAAAATTGGGCTTTTATAGCCTATTAAAACAGTGCCATTTTGGTAGCCCCCTTAACGCCTAAAACGACGTCGTTTTGGGGCTGACCCGCGCCTCGACCCGACCTAGTCCTAGGATCTGCGTGTTTTTATAAAACAAGTTATTTTCTGCTTTAGCCCTTCCGCATTTTCATTTGTTTTAAATTCATTTTTTTAATTTTAAATTTACCCTTGGGGTTTTCTTGTTGATCCATTTTAGTCCCTGAATAAAATGCAACGCATAAAGCTCTAGGGTTATTTCCCTTTTCGCACCCTCACATTTTTAGCGCATTGTAATTGAGTCTGTTTCTTTCTTTTTATTTATAATTTAACCCCACAATTTTGTTTTAATCCCAATTTGATCCTTATTGTTTTAAATTCGTTTTTCTTCTTCTTTTGTGTTACTTTATTTAATTTTTATTTTGTATATATTTTATTACTACGAGCAATTATTTTTATTTTATTTTCACTTTTATCCTTATTTTAATTATTTTAGTATTTATTAAATTATTATTTATTATTTATTATTTATATTAGATTATTGTATTAAGTTCAATATTATTCATATTTTATATCTTATTTTAAATTTTACACACTAGTTGTTATATTTTATTTTTTATTTTTTATTTTATACATTATATATTATTATGTTATATTATATAACTTTTTAAATTATTTTATCCTTAATATAGTATAAAATTCCATATATTTTATATTGTTTATATTGTTATTTCTTAAATATAGAGTTTTATATATCTATTAGATTATTGTACTATAAATATTTTTTTAAAAAAGGGTTATATATCATTTATTTATTAAAAAACGTATTTATATTTTGTCATATCATTTTTATATTTTTTATTTACAATATTTATTTATTATTCAATATATGTCACTCATTTTACAATTAATCTTGCATGAGAAGTTTTCACATTTATTTGGTAGTGTTCTTTTTATTATTTTGCTATTTATTGCTTTATATATTTTATTTGTTCATGCTCTTTTATTTATTATTTATTTTATGATTACTTTAGTATAGTTTTTTTATTATTATTCGTTGTCTTATATTATTCCTTCATTAATTATCTATATTAGTGCTATTTCTTAATATAATTCATAATTATGGAGAATTGTTATGTGAAATTGATATTTTGTAATATATATGTGCCACATCTTATTCTAAAATCACTTTTTATAAAAACACCTTTTGAATTGTCACATTTTATTCAAATATTTTAAATGCGGTGATACACAATATTTGGGGGCTTCGAGAAAAATTGTGCCCTAACTTACTGGTTTTGATTTTTTTTTTCGTTGAACTTAAAATGTTAAGTATCCCCTTTCTTTCAAAATTAAAACTTATAGACTTCAAATCAAAACTTATTCTCAGGAATTCAAAACGTTGCATCCTAACTTATTGGATATGATGTTTTGTATCTAGAGGTAAAATTTTCTACAAATAAAGTAGTTCAAGTCATGAGATGTTGCATCCTAACTTTTTGGCTATAGCATTTTATTTCTTTGAGATAAGTAATACTTGGTTTTCTTTCAAATAAAATGATCATATTTTAAATTTTTCAAAATTTCGACTCTAGGACATGAAATTATCAATTAGGTATCAAATTTTGGGCGTTACGAAGGTACTAACCCTTCCTCATACGTAATCGACTCCCGAATCCGTTTTCTTGTATTTCGTGGACCAAAATCAATATTTTGAAATAAAACGTTTTATAAGGTGATCCAATCACACCTAAGTAAAAAGGATTGGTGGCGACTCCATTTCGTTTTTTTAAGTCGATTTTCGTTTTTTTACCAAAACTTTAAAATGGTTTCGACATATATCATTACTAAAAAAATAAAAATTATAATATTATATTTGTATAATACTTATTATACATTCATAATTTACATATATATAGTAATTTATATATTATATGTTCTTAAGCATGTATGTATACTATCTTTTTATAATAGGGCAAACTACTTAGTTGGTCACCCAATTTTTAGGAAGCTTCCATTTTAGTCACTCAAGCATTATATCCTTACTAGTGGTTGGTTGTACACACCAAATCATGTTTACACTTTCATTTTGGTTACCCAACTTCTAGGTTGCTTTGGGGTACATTGGGGCCTCAACGTCACTGACATTCATTTTTTTCCATGTTAGAAAATTGATAACGATGCTTCATTTTTTTTTTTTGTAAAAAATTGTTCTTTCTTTTTAACTTGCATTTCAACTATATTTGCCACCGTTTACTAACATTTACGTAGTGTAAGAATTGCTACTTTAAGCCCATATTCAAGTACCAATTACAATTTCTCGGGGAATTAAACTTTTTCCATTTTTTTGAGTTAGTCCATATACCTTTATTAATCACTACTTCGATAAAGGTGTTTATCCAAAGTTACATATTTCATATCAAATATTAAATATATTGAAATTTACTTATAACTTATGTTAGAATTTAATAAATACAAATATGAGTTGCAATAGAAATATACAAAAAAAAAAAATTACTATTTCTTTATTGATGTCATCTAAATTTCCATTACAATAGGTAAATAAAAAATACATCATTGGTGTTGTTGAGCCGAATGTGTGCTGCAGGGAGATGGCTGATGGGTGCACGCAAGATTTTTGCGCACAATTAGTGGTATCGGCTCCTCCACTTGATCGTGACCATCGTCCTCATCTTCTTTTTTCACCTCTACCCTCGTGCTCATCTTCATTTCCACTGTCGTCTTCGTCTTCATCTTCATCTTCATGTCCATCCTTGGCTTCGTCTTTGTCTCCATCGCCTTTCTCTATGCTTGAGTGTGGTATCGTCCTAATCTCCCATTGTGTGTCTTCCACTCCACGAGAATATGGTTGCGCCGATGACCTACCTTGATAAAACAATGATGCAGTTGGTGTTTGTGACATTATTGCTGAATAATCGTACGATGCCGCAAAACTCGAATACGTTGGCATTAACCTAGGCGTTGATATTGGCATCGATATTTGGCTCGACATTTGCATCGGCATGAAGGGCATAGAATGTCGGGGATGGAGGTGCCTCAAAATATGTACCTATGGGAGGGGTAAAAGTAGGGTGTTGCGGTTGTGCATAATGTGGTGCTTGTGAAAAAAAAATAGGGTTAGTGAAATGCATAGTAATAAATAGAATGAACTGACTGGAATGTGGCATAGACATCAGTGACGCTTGTTGGGTCAGAGTCGATGACGAACCCGTCGCGGCACCTCTTCTGGACCTACGCTGCTATGCCATTCGTCTTTGCCTCTTCTGACGAAGCTGCCTACTTCTCGCCTCCACCGATAGTAAATACGGCTTGCCGATGACTCTGAATCAGGGCCTGTACTCCAAATAGGTTGCCATGTCCGGTGAGAAAAAAAGGGTTCACAGATAGGTAAGAATTCCATCTTACGATCCCAAATGTCGATGTACTCATTGTGGTAATCTTGTCAATTCTCATTGTTTTCCCTCGAAATCCAGCTTGTCTAGTGCTTCCATGTCTCACGGTGAAATTTATTGCCTCTACCCTAATTGTTGCATCATTCGATCTGATTCATGCATTTCTATTGTCGTATACACTATCAATGGCACCTTAACATCCTACATACTCCGATTGGCCAAAATTTCCGGTGAGACGCATTCTATGATATTCAGGTCGTCATATGACATCCATTCAAACTGCAGTGCACAATTGTAAATTTTGTTATGTATGAAATTTTATTTTAGAAATAATTGCATAATTAGTATAGGTTTGAAAAAATAAGTAACTAACCTCGACTTTCGAGCGTTGATCTAACAACAACCGAATATTTTTGATCTACTCGGGTAGTCTCACATAACTCGGCCCTTGGGTCCACTTATACAAGCGATATGTTAATTCAAACATATAATAAATAAAAAGCATTTACCATATAAACTACATATTTGTTAAGAAATAATTTTTCCCTTGTCACCAATGGGAACATATATAGGTCATTCACTCAGGGATGTAGAAATGGTAGTCACCACCAGATCCATGACTGCAGCAGGAGCAAGCAATTGACATCTTATCTAGTTCGTCGTCTGACACAACTCCCGGTACAATATGGCCAACAAGGCTGATCCCCAACTCATTCATCCGCTTTCTTTGAAGTCGACTAGGCTCAGTAGCCACCTTATGTGTACCAAAATTTGAGATTTATCGAGAATTAGGATGCCCCGATTAACCTCAAGATGAATGCTTAAGCATATTGTTCTTTGACGATGTCAGACACATCCTTAGGAAGATTTTTGAAATTAGTTTTCATCCACTTCATATTTATCCAGCCACCATAAAACTTACTCAGGACTTTCTCCAAAAATGCTACGCAAAAGTCCTCTTTACTGGGAATGATTGTTTACCCCATGACGATTGGCCCATCCATTGGTAAACTGAGTTGTAAAGCTACGTCCTCGAGTGTGATTATACACTTGTAACACCCCTTACCCGTATTCAACGCCGGAACCGTAACATACTTCATCATGTAATATTGAGTCATAAATCTTTGTTCAAACTTAAATCCTTTCACTCATATTCACAACGTCCTTATTATGGGTCTACGAGACCCGAAACATAAACATGGAGTGGTTCGGGACTAAACCTGAAACTTACAAATACTTAGAAAATTTTTACTCAAAACAGGGCTACACGCCCATGTGGATAGGGACACAACCGTGTGGGCAGGCCGTGTGGTCACACACACCCATGTCCTTAGTCTGTGTGGATTTATTTTTCATTTCGAACCTACAGGAGTTTTCACACGGCCTGGCACATACTCATGTCTATGGCCCATGTCTCTCACATGGCCAAGACACGCTCATGTCTTAGCCCGTGTGTGAAAACCTTGACATTCTGTTTATGACATCAGCAGACACTTAGAGGCATATGGCCTCGTAACACGTCCGTGTGTTGGCCTATGTGACGAACTAAATTTCTCACAATGTAGATGCAGGGAACACATGGCCTATCAACATGCCCTCGGGGATGACCGTGTGTTACACACGGCCTAGACACTCGCCCGTGTGTCTACCCATGTGGACAAATTCAAGGCTATTTTCCAAGCCATTTTGCCACCCTCACTTGCACCCATTCACACAACATCACATATCATCCTCATATCATTATTTATAATACTTAATTATCACATTTAGCCTATGATAACCATACTAACTTCACATTCACAAGAGAGCACCAACACATGCATAAATATATAATCAACATAAGCCACAATTCATGGCTATATTCAAATTGAACCATAATCCATTTTTGGCCAATCCAATGGCTACATTAACAAGGACTTAATTTATCAAAAGACAAAGTTCTTATACATGTCATATCTCAAGAAGGCTTGAATACTTATACCCAAAGTGTCAACTTGATAGTGTGAAAGCATCTCCAGCGATCTCCAACCCAAGCTAGCTAAATTAACCTATAAGAGATAGGAAAGGAAGGGGAGTAATCAATAAAGCTTAGTAAGTTCATATGCAAACAATAAACAACTATTGACATTCATTTATTTTACTCAACCTTAGAGGTATTATAATGCAATTGGCATTTAATCTCATGATTACCACTTAATCATTCATAATGCTTACTCTTTTGTCTTATAAATACCCTTTACGTGCCTTCGCATTAACCATAGCACCATAGTCTTGCTATACCTTTGCCGAGATTAACTTTTTATACGAGAATTAGAGATATCCAAATGCTAGAGTTATCACTTTTCTATGATCAAACTAAAAGCATAATCATAGTAAACATAGCTATCACAAGCTGAAGAACACACTTTAAAGATAAACCATGGTTAATAATTCACGAAATAGGAATGATAGAAAAATCGAGGTAAAGATATCCAAGATATGATACCATACCGGGAGTCTGAGAACATAACTCACAAGAAGATAATAAAGATCTTGATAATTCCTCAGAGAAAGTCAGAAAAGAAACACTTTGCTATCGACTCTGGACTCCCGTCATAACAGAGATAATATATTTCTCGCATATATCAGACAAAACCATGATCAGTAAAAACATAAGGATAGTCTCACATAAAATTTTTACCGTCGACTTCATTCCAACATATTAGAATAGAATTCCGAAAAGATAAAGAAATGTTGATCATGAACTAACCAAGTCAACAGCACTTTCGTCTAGTTTTACACTCAGCTAACATTCTTACACGATCTTAATTTCATCAGAAAATGAACAACCACATAACCCCTGAAGGTAAATGAATATCTATACAAAATATTCAAAGAGATCATTATAATCTATTCAACCATGATTGTCATACTCAAACATTTTTACCGCTCAAATATCGTTTCTCTAACTAATTCTATCATCATAAACCCCGTATTATTTCATTCACTAATGAACATCAATTTGGGAGGATTTCAGTAAATACATACTTTAGACTTCATACTTAATTAAGTCGAATAACCGAGACTAGCTTTTTCTTTATTTGTGACATTACATAATCGGTATAATCCTTAAAACATTCTTATATTCTTCCCAAAACTGTTTTCACTTTCCAAACTATTCTTATCTCTATATGCATTACTAATTATCTCATCACTGAACTCTTTAGTTTCACACTTATGAACTTATTCAACTCGACTCTCGTAACATTTCATTATAAATCAACACTGGTATGGGGGTGAGGTCGTAAAGCCTCTAACTTAACTATCATGACTACACACATATGACTTAGAATTCATCATTAATGTAATATCATTGTAATCACGCAAGTTGCTCCAAGCAAATTTTCACACTTATTCATGTTACAAATGTTTTCTATCATCCATAATTTCAAACAGTGAATTTACTTACTCAAGCTCCATATTAATATCTAATTAAATACCCAACATCTAACTCCAATTTCTCTTACTATCACTTTTCTAATTAGAGAACGTCTTACGGGTTTGAGTACGTTGTTTACTTGATGTCATAGTCCAACTATGGTCTTACACGAAGTCTCATATCGATGCCAATGCCATATCCCAGATATGGTCTTACATGGGATCACATGTCGATACCGATGCCATATCTCAGATATGGTCTTATACGGGATCTCATATCAATGTCGACTCCATATCCCAGATATGGTCTTACACGGATCTCCATTCGGTGCCAAGGCCATGTCCAAGATATGGTCTTACATGGAAACACTATCGATGCCAATGCCATGTCCCAGACATGGTCTTACATGGGATCACATGTACTGCCATGGTCCAACCATGGTCTTATCCGTTAATCCATCATTGAACGATCATACTCATCTCATACGTTCTACTTAATTTGATCTTCCACTTTAACTCCCATACTATTATAATATTTGTGGCTTCATAAAAGAGTCATAAAACAAAACATTATATATTCTCTAATTTAACAGTTAAACATGAGATTCAACTATGTGGGCATACTGATTATACATTATTCGAACAAATGTATATACACATATATTCCGTCCACTAGGTAAGTTTACTTATCATATTCACTTAATCACATATGTTGGGTATATGACATCATATGTATGCTGAACCAACATAGATGGGCTTATCACCATATAACTTTCTTGTCGTTCCACGTTTTCACATTTCTCAACTTATGATTATCTCATTTCGTATCTTGTCACATACATGTCATGAAATTCTATTCACACCTTTCTGAATTTCGACACATCATAAGCATATTTCAACCATCTCGATATCAATTTTAGCATTATCGAAAATAGCTTGATTGAAATCATCTCTGTCTTAACAAAACAATTTCGTTAGAGCGGAAGATATCACACTATCATGAGTAGTAATATGGCATGTATAGTTAGACTCTCATATGCTAGGTTAGTCTGAGAATCGACTAAACCATAGCTCTGATACCACTAAATGTAACACCCATGACCCGTATCCAACAATGAAACCATGTGTACAAGGCATTATCATACTTAACATACTTCATCATGTAATATTGAGCCATAAATCTTCATTCAAACTTAATTCCTTTCATTTGTATTCACAACGTCCTTATTATGGGTCTACGAGACCCGAAACATAAACATGGAGTAATCTAGGACTGAATCGAAAACTTACGAATACTTAGAAAATTTTTACTCAAAACAGGGCTACACGCCCGTGTGGATAGGGACACACCCGTGTGGGCAGGCCGTGTGGTTACACATGCCCATGTCCCTAGTCCGTGTGGATTTATTTTTCATTTCGATCCTACAGGGGTTTTCACATGGCCTGGCACATGCTCGTGTCTATGGGCCATGTCTCTCACACGACCATGACACGCCTGTGTCTTAGCCCGTGTGTGAAAACCTTGGCATTCTGTTTATGACGTCAGCAGACACTTAGAGGAATACGGCCTAGTCACACATTCATGTGCTAGCCCATGTGACGAATTGAATTTCTCGCAATGTAGATGCAGGGAACACACAGCCTATCAACACGCCCTCGAGGCTGACCGTGTGTCACACACAGCCTAGACTCACGCCCGTGTGTCTACCCATGTGGACAAATTCAGGGCTATTTTCCAAGCCATTTTGCCACCTTCACTTGCACCCATTCACACAACATCACGTATCATTCTCATATCATTATTTATAATACTTAATTATCACATTTAGTCCATGATAACCATACTAGCTTCACATTCACGAGAGAGCACTAACACATGCATAAATATATAACCCACATAAGCCATCATCCATGGTTATATACTATTGAACCATAGATTATTTTAGGCCAACACATTTGGCTACATCAACAATGACTTAAGTAATTAAAAGATAAGATCCCTATACATGCCATATCTCAAGAAGGCTTAAAACATATACCCAAAATGACTGCTTGATAGTGTGAAGTATCTCCGGGGATCTCCAACTGAGTGGCTAAATTAACTTATAGGAGATAGGAATGGAAGGGGAGTAAGCAATAAAGCTTTGTAAGTTCATATGCAACCAATAAACAATTATTAACATTCATTTATTTTACTCAACCTTAAAGGTATTATAATGCAATTGGCATTTAACCTCATGATTACCACTTAATCATTCATAATGCTTACTATTTTGTCTTATAAATACCCTTTACATGCCTTGGCATTAACCATATCACCATAGTCTCTTCATTATATCTTGTCACATTCTTAAGCGAGTTATTTCCATCCTCTTAATCACATACTCGTCATTTATGAGTGATCTTAGTTTCAACATATGGTTTAATCACCACTTCATTTGTCAAGCTCGTATTATACTATATTCTCATAGTGACTTTATTCGGCATCTATGCTTGCCTTTTCTCTCTCTTATACTCAATGAATCACAATTTAATCATATACATTAATCTATATCACAACCCAAATTAGGCTCATAAACCTAACATATAATCACCTTCAAATCTCGTCATTCATCGATTCATAATAAATGGAGATTATTGACCCCAATGTTATCAATATCTCACAAGCATAACTCATTTGTACACACTCTTACCATGAATTCATCATATACCGATTTCATTTCACATGAGTTCTAGGTACATACCTGTATCACCCGTGACATAGTCACATACTTTCTCATTTTCAACATACCCGTTGAATCACTCGAAATGCTAAAAGATACTCGTGAGTCTCATACATATGGTTTTGTATCAACGCCATATCCCCGATATGGTCTTACACGGGACCTCAATAACCTTGGTATCATGGCATTTGCATTCTATCCATTCTTAAAGTTCAATTAAAGATTTTCATTCCTTGACATCTCATCAAAATCGTAAATAATAAATTTCATAAAGACAATATATAATTCATACAATATCATTCTATCCATTCTTAAAGTTCAATTAAAGATTTTCATTCCTTGAATTCCTTATGATATGAAAAAAATGATGCGGTTGAACAAGACCTGGAACTCTCTTCCCCGATAAATTCATACAATATCAGAATATCAAATACATCGAATAAGGTTGCATTATTTACACACGAACTTACTTCGATATTAAAAAGGTAAAAAGGGACCTAATCGTCAATTTCTCTTTTTTCCCCATTTTAGGTTTGAATCTCGTTTTCTTTGATCTATAACATTACATTTAAATTATTCATTAGTCACATTATTTATTGTGACCCAAAAATCATACTATGGAAAAATTATGTTTTTGCCCCTAAACTTTGTCATATTTACACTTTTGCCCCTAGGCTCGAAAATCGATTCTAATCAAATTTCCTCCTTTAACAAGCCAAGCTAAACAGTTATTACTCTTATAACAAGTCACAATACCAATTATTTCACACATTTATCACCTATTTACAACCTTTACGAAAAGGTCCTTTTAGGTGTTTTCAAGGAAACCCCTTTCACAAAAGTTGTTTATTTAACAACTAAGATTCATTTTCTTTCATAAAAATTCAGAAATCAACATGAATACTCACATGGTAAAACCCTAGACTCTTAACCATTTTGCAAAATAGTCCCCTCATTAGCTAGATCATGCTACAAGGGTCTCAAAAGTACAAAAATTATCAAAAATGACCATCAAAACACTTACTTGCAAGGAGAAAAGCTTGGCTGAAATTTTTGAGTTCTCAAACCCCTTATTATGCTGAAAATTTTGGTGGTAGAAGAAAATGAACAAAGATGATATCACTTTTTCTTTATTTTATTTTATTTCATCAATTTAATCCATCTAATCCACCAACTTTGACCAATTTTGATATTTCTTGTCCCCTATGGCCGGCCAACCCTTTCCTAAAGGTATAATTGCTCATTAAGGACCTCCAATTAATATTCTATAGCTATTAGACATCTTTAGCTTGTAGAACAACACTTTCACACTTTATGCAATTTAGTCCTTTTTCGTAATTAAGCATGCAATCGCTAAAATAAATGCACCAAAATTTTCATACGTCCATATAATCATGCTATAACACATAAATAATATTAAAACTAATTTCCTCAACCTCAGTTTAGTGGTTTCAAACCACTATTCCGACTAGGCCCAAAATCGGGCTGTTACAACACTTGTCACCTAGAAGATGAAAAGTGTGTGTCTTGGACCTCCATATTTCCACCAACACGCTGATGAGTGTAGGATCAAGTTTGCAGCCAAGCATACGAGACGCATACAAGAATCCCACGTCTTGGAATTAACCATGAATTTTAGTATCTGGGCTATTTGACAGGTTATGTATGAACCCCTCCAAAACACGATCATTCGCTTATTTATATCGATAAAAAATTGTTTAAAATATTTTAAAAGATAAAATACTTTAAATTTAACTTAATTGAAAATAACGAAATTTTAAATTTTGTCTTAGCTTTATCGCTTGAGCAGCGAAAATGTGCTTGTCATCGAAACGAATCAGAGTGGTTGTCATTCGTGAAATTTTAATCAAAACAAATAATATATGAAATAATTAAATAAAACTATAATATTTTAAAACAAACGTTTCATAAAATTTAGAACAAAACTTGAGAAAATTGAGAGAGTTGAGAGTTTAGAAAGAATTGAGAGAGTTGGATTTGAGTGAAAAGAAAGAAAAATGGCCTAGTATTTATAGGAAAAAATTTACCGCTAGGGTCCTTTGAAAATTTTACCGTTGCTAACGTTAAAAAAATGACCATTTGTAAAAAGCGCGCTCAGCTAGATGCGCTTTCACGTACTTTTCTCCAAAAACGACATATTTTCCTAAATTTTAAAAAAAAAACCAACCTAAAAAGCAAAAAAAAAAAAAAAAACCAACATATCCTTATTTAGCCTTAAATTTTGGTTATTGCTTAAAATAAAGTAAAATATTTAAAAATTAAAGATAAAATGTAGAATTTTATTTTAGTAATTTAAAATATATATTTATCAAACAATCTGATTATGTTTTATAATTAATTTTAAGTAATATATCAAATAATTTTATAATTTAAATTTAATATTTAATTTTTAATTTACCAAACAATATTTTATTTATATTACATTTTAATAAATAGAAGAATTAAAAAGTAGTAGTGTGATTTGTCAAAAATAATAATGTATGCAAAATGCAGATTTTGTTTTTACTTAAATATAGAATCTGAAACCACTAAACCTCCATTACTAATCGTAAACTCGTTAATTCAGTTTTATTTATTTATTTATATAATTATTGAAAAAGTGAGTTTGATTAACTATAAAATCCCTTCCAATTAACCAAATCCTCAACTAATCCAACATCCACTCATTATAATGGAATTTCTCGCTACTTTTTTAAAATATAATATAAAATTTATTATTAAATAAAAATGAAAACAGAATAAAACAAAAGGGCGTTCTGTTGTAAACCGCCTGTTTTGTTTGAGGCAAAACATTAACAATACAGGAGGAGGATTCATAACCGAAACTCGGTTTCCGTCAAATCTTCGTTGTTGTTGTGTTTTTTTTTTTAAAGCTAAATTTTCTGGGTTTTTCCCGTCCTTTAGTTTTTGCTCAAAAATTTCACGTGGAGTCCATTTTTATGAATCGAATTGGAAATCTGATTTCTTGCTTTTAGCTATGCGTTGGCTTCAGAGTCTTTCTTTTTCTTCTTCTTCATCGTCATCTTCATCTTCGTCTTCTTCATCAACCTGTACGGGGAAAAATTGTAAAGAGAATCATAATAATAAAACCATAAGCAATGTTACAGTTTTGGGTTTCGCCTGGGGGTTTCTAAGCTGACGAGGCCAAGGGAGCTGAGGCGTGTAAAAGATCAGGAGGTTGCTCCCACGAAGGAAGTGACGGCGCCGCTGCTCTCCGCCGGTTACCATACTCCATTGTCCTCGCCGACTTCGTCTTTTAGGGGCACAACGCCTGCTTTGCCGGTGCCATTGCCGCTCCCGCTTCCCGTTCCGGAAGGAGACAGCGAGCAGCGATTGTCGGCGAAAGAATTTGGGCTTGGTAAAGGTTTAGAGGATAGAGATAAAGAAAAAGCAGATGGAACTCCTCCCAATTTAAGGTGAATTTGCTTTTCTTTCCCCTTCTCAATTATTAGTTTTAATTAATTTCAAGCTTCTGTTTTAACATTTTATATAAGATTCTGCAATTATTATTTTATTTTAAATTACAATGAAGAAAAAGAGAACGGTTTTTTTTTTTTTCTTTTAATTATCATTTCTTTTTGTTTCTTTCCATGAATCACTTGATGTTTTCTCTTAGAAGAGTTTTAAGGAGATTGAAATTCCTTTTTTTTTAAAGCCAATTTTAGGGTATATTTCAAGCAAATTATGATCTAGAGGATAATTTATTCATAGACTGCTGTAGCTTTTGATTGATAGTCTGAAAATCTAAAAACTTAAAGCTTGTTCATATTTGAATTTGTTCTTAATATCTCGACGATAATGCTGTAATAAAATGTGGTTTATGTTTTGCACTGAAGTTTTAGGTTTTGTTTTTGTAGACATTACCATAATTGCTTTACTAGTTTTTTGCAATAATTGAGAGTTCCTTAAATTTTCCGAATAGTGTGTTTGCTTGTCGTGGCTCATGGAAAACAACGGATCATGCAAAAACAAGATCTATGAAAGCATTAAGTCAAGAAATGATTATAGAGGACAGCTTCGAGGATGAGTTTAGGGCGAATGTTCCAATTAGGAGTGCCCCTGCAAGTCCGTCAAGCAGTCATGCTATAATTTGCCCACAGAGCAAGAATGCAGGGGACATGTTTCCACACCACATGTTTTCTCCAAGTTATCATGCTTGGTCTGCACCAGAGATGTCAACATTAGGCACTCCAGTGGTTCCTCCCTTAGCATTCTATGATTACGGTGGATTTAGCTCTGATAATACTCCATTTCACAGTCCACCAAATAGAAGTCCTCATCGAAGGCAGAGTAGCCATAGTGGACCTACTTCACCAATACAACAATGGGTTTCACCTGACATCTCACCATCCCGACTTGAAAGCAATGGCCATATCAATGTCCATCCATTACCCCTTCCTCCTGGAGCAGCCATAGCTTGTACATCAGCTTCAATTCCCCAAGTTACAACTAATCCAGACCCATTGCCGATGAATTGTCAATGGCAGAAAGGCAAGCTTATCGGGCGTGGTACATTTGGAAGTGTTTATGTTGCCAGTAACAGGTATGCAAGTTTTATGTATCTTGCTTGCCACTTGCCCTGTTGCTCTTGCTGTCTAAACACTAAAGGAACTTCTTGTTTTGGACAGAGAAACTGGAGCTTTATGTGCAATGAAGGAAGTTGAGATATGTCCGGATGACCCAAAATCTGCAGAGTGTATAAAGCAACTAGAGCAGGTTTTTTTGCCACAAATATTACATTTCTTTGCTCTAGAATGTTTGTTTCTTCTACGGCCATTGTAATTACTTTCTTTCATTGCAGGAGATTAAGGTTCTTAGCCACCTCAAGCATCCAAACATAGTTCAGTATTATGGTAGTGAAATAGTAAGTAATATGCCGATTGCATGTTTAGGGTTTTCACTTTTTCTGCTTGCCTCACAATCTCTTAATAACTTCTATTAAGAATTCAAATTGTGCATGCGCAGGCTGAAGACAAGTTCTATATATATTTGGAGTATGTTCATCCTGGTTCAATTAATAAATATGTTCATGATCACTACGGTGCCATAACTGAATCTGTTATTCGCAATTTTACTCGCCATATTCTTTCTGGGTTGGCTTACCTGCACAGCACAAAGACGATCCACAGGTATATAGCCAATTAAGATAGCTAATTAGAGTGTAAAAGTGAATGGCATCTTATTATTCTTGCATGAACTATCAGTGGCTTAATTATGCTGTTTATATGTTCTTTATAGGGATATTAAAGGTGCTAATTTGCTTGTTGATGCTTCGGGAGTTGTCAAGCTTGCTGACTTTGGGATGTCCAAACATGTAAGTCTCTGTCTTCCCCTTCTCTTTGGATACATGCTTGTCATGGATAAGGCTGGGTGTAGCTGTGTTGGTTTTTTTTTTTTTTATTCCAATCAAATAACTTTGGATCTGTTTGTTGCACAGCTTAGTGGACAAAGAGCTGATCTATCTTTGAAGGGAAGCCCATATTGGATGGCTCCAGAGGTGCCGTGTTGCTACTATTTCAATAGATAGTGGTCTTTCATTTAAATATGCTGACATCATTCATTTCACTGCAGCTCTTGCAAGCCGTGATGCAGAAAGATAATCGTTCTGAACTTGCTCTAGCTGTTGATATTTGGAGTTTGGGTTGTACAATTATTGAAATGTACACCGGTAAAGCACCATGGAGTGAATATGAAGGGGTAAGCTACTAATGTATCTTATTTCACTCTATTAATCATTGTGGGGATTGGAGAAAATCTAAACTGTGTGCCATTTCGATTGTGTGGGATGGCCTTTCTTGTCTACTAATTAAGACTTAAGAATGCACTAATTGTCTCTGTGATATGGACATGGTTCAAATGCTTGGTCTAGTTTGTTTTTAAGTAAAAGCCATTGCTTATTTCTCAAAATTGTCACTTTCAATGCAGGCTGCAGCTATGTTTAAAGTGCTGAGGGATACTCCTCCGACACCCGAAACATTATCACCCGAGGGGAAGGATTTCCTGCGCTGCTGCTTCCAAAGAAATCCAGCAGACAGACCATCTGCGAGCATGTTACTAGAGCACCGGTTTATAAAATGCCCAAACAGTCGGGTGTCTCATCATCTAACGGATAACTTCCATGGTAGATAAGAATACTTCCCCTTCCGCTGTTGCTGACATCTAGTAGTTTATGTACTAATCGGTTTAACAAGAGACCGATTTGAACTTAAATTGGATAAATTGCCAGTTCAGCAAAGCCTGCGAAGTAAAAAAATTGCTACACCTGACAGGTAAGAAGTTGCATGTCGCATTGCCATTTGCATATCCTTATTGATTCATTCAATCAAGTTGGTAAGTTTATACTCTATTATTGACCTTACAGTCCAGCTTCTCGCATTAATCTCTTTTCTCCGGTGAAACTGCTCGATGAGAATTACAAGAGTTCCGACTTAAAACAGTGTCTGCATTTTACGCTCCTCGTTCTACCTTTGAGGCTCTTCCTAGTTCGTTGCTTTCATGCTGGGGTCAAGATAACTCATCATCCATGTCCTACTGTTTACCATTAACATATCTATCAAGCCGGAGTCTAAGGAGAAGCATATTCTCGGATAACAAGGAAGAGAGGAAGAAGCAGTGTAAAAACAAATTCAAGGATTCTGCTGGTAAGGCAGCTTCAAGCATTGGCATGGAGAGCTGAACCAAAGACACGCTACTTGATCTCTGTCTCATCAATGACTGGTTGAACTTCCTGAGCTGGAAGCATAGCTAGAACATGATGTATAAAGCATAAAACAGGGTTTTGTATACTATTGACAATTTGTAAGAGCTTGCTTTTGAGTTCATGCATGTCTTACAGAAGGTGACATTCTCAACTCCATTAGTTGAATGAATTAGTAGATTTTAAGTTAAAATCATTTATGGACAACTGGGCATTATTATTATTCTTTTATAGGAAAATGGTCAAATTTCAGTTTTTGGTGTTATTGTCTGGGATTTAATTTATGTACTTTACTTTTAAACATGATTTGGTTTTTATATTTTTATAGTGTTATTTAATCATTCTAAATAATTAATATCATTAACTATTTTAATTAAAATGTTGATATTGATTTTTAAAAATAATTTTGACATAATGAATTGGAGTAAGATGGTTCTCCTACCTAATGAAACCATTAAAGGTCAAATTAGATTATAATAATAGAGGGACCAAATTAGATCAAATAAAAGTATATAGATTAAATCATAAATTTAAGCATAGAAGAGTGTTTAATACCAAAATATTACTTATGATAATCTATACCTAATACAATCATTCATATATATATATATACACACACACACACGAGGGATCCACTGTACTAATGTAAAACTAATAAGTGCTTCCATTACATTTTTTAAGATCAACGTTTTATCATTCTAACCATCATATTTCATGTTTCATTCATGTAGATAATGCATTTTAAGTTTAGAATAAAAAAATTCCTTATTAACTATTTTTTATATAAAAAACTTTTAACTGTTAAATATATATTTAATGTAATGACCCATTTTCAGTGGTGTTGGAAACGATAATTTCGGGACCCAATTTAGGCAAGCGAGTCAATACTTTATTGTTTAATCAATGTTTAAGAAGCTTGAGGGGACTCGTATTAAAAATTTATTAAGAAATATTATTGTTTAGTTAATTAAATTAAGGGAGAGGATTAAGTTGTAAAAAATTGAAAGTTAGTGCCTATAATTAAAGGTATTAAGTAGTAAGTTATTAATAATTGATGGTCTAAGGGGAGAATTAAACCATGGATAATGTTAGTGGACAAATTAGGACTAATTTAATTAATGAACAAATTTATAAGTAATGGTAATTATGTAATTAATTAATTAATTAAAGAAATAAACTTAAGTAAAACAAAAAGGAAATTGGATCATCTTCTTGATGGGGTGCCGAAAATAGAAGGAAAAATAAAAAGAATAGCCATTGTTGAAGCTTGGATGTTTGGTTCTCTAAGCTAGTGTGTAATATCCCAGATTAGGGGTTATGCATTTGGCGCATAATTCATGAATTAATAGGCTCAGTGTGTGGGTGAGTGTGTTTAAGGGGTTTGGAGAACCTTAGGAGATGGGGAAAATGCATTGGAAAAATATTGGAATGTTAAGTTTAAAAGAGGAAAGTGAACATTTTTGGAAACTTGGAAATGTAAGGAAATGTTTTAGAAATGTTAAGTTTAAAAGAGGAAAGTGAACATTTTTGGAAACTTGGAAATGTAAGGAAATGTTTTAGAAATGTTAAGTTTAAAAGAGGAAACTAAAACCAGGTGGCCTTAAGAAAATTAGTAGAGGGAATTTAACACAAGAACGGGCTTGG
Organism: Gossypium rotundifolium; assembly: GCA_025506655.1. Classification (NCBI taxonomy): domain Eukaryota; kingdom Viridiplantae; phylum Streptophyta; class Magnoliopsida; order Malvales; family Malvaceae; genus Gossypium; species Gossypium rotundifolium. The sequence continues at coordinate 139,685,308 of CP106731.1, forward strand.
AGAAGTGGCTAGGAGGCACCACTTAAAGCCCAAGAAGTGACGCTTGAATTAAGGGAGAAGGAGCCTAGGTTCGAGTCACATGGGAAGCAAATAAAAGAGTTTTATTTTCTTTGCAAGGAGCAAGGAGTTGGACGGCACCAAGGCACTTGGGAAGAGTTTAATTTTTTTAAAATTTGGCAAATAGATAGATAATGATGGACTATTATTATTATTATTTTATTAAGAGATAAGAGATAAATATTGGATTAAGTTTTATTAAATTGAATGGGTGATAATTAAAGTGATAAAGTTATCAAGATAAGAGAAGTGATGGCCAAATAAGGGAGTCTTGGCGTAGTAATTTCGGTAAAAGGAGGAAAATAAGGCTATTCATCAATCTTCTCTTTTCCATTGAAGTCTCTTAAAAAATTTCCTAGCAAACTCTCTCCTTTCTCTCTTATTTTGCTATAGTCAAATCTTTTTCTCCATAAGTCCACCATTGCGAATCCCCTAGTGACTCTTTTCCCTCTCTTTTCTTTTGATAAACCGACAACACAGATAACCTTTAGCCGATTTCTTTATACCAAACAAAAGCCGAAATCAAGATCCTTTTAGCCTACATAGCCGAATATTGCTAAAGGTTCAAGCAAGGATTGCCGATCTCTAAAGTAAGGGTAAGATCTCATTCAGTTTCATCCTTTTTCTTTTAAGATTTGCCAAAATCTAGGACTAACCCCATTAATATCTTGTTGCCAAAACTTTGAAGAGATCTTTCGGGATTTACTAAGTGTCGACTACAAAGAAGGAGAAATTCTTTTCCCGAAGGTACACCATAGGCCGCGTGTTCCCTAGTTATTCGGTGAGTTTCGGGATTTAAAATCCACAAGGTAAGTATCTATAGCATTCGGCCAAGGCCATGTTGAGTAAATAGATGTGTTTCATTAATATTTAAAAGCCTAAACTAATCTATTCAAGTAATCTAGTGATTGCCTATTTTAAGAAAGAAGGATACAAAGTTTCTGGCATTTGATTAGACATCAATCGGCAACAAGGTAGGTTTTAAGTGTACAAATCCCATCGGATTTGGTTTTATGGCGAATGGCTCTTTACTAAGTATTAAGTGATTGATCAAATGTAGAGATTTAAGATCTAAGGCATTAGATCAAGCTTTTGATTTGGAGTGAACTTGCTAAAGCGAATCAAAAAATACCCTTTACTTTTTAATAAGATTTATGGCAATAATTAATATGTGCATGTTTATAAGAATGTGAATATGGCTAAGATACCATGCTATGGTACAAAAGTACTCAGTGCGTTTCCTACTCCTACTAGGATTATGAATATATGTTATTTTTAACATGTGGAAAGTGATGAGAATGTGAATTAAAGCATGATATGCATGATATGTATGATATGGGGCATATGGGTTATACTGAAAAGGGAAGTGAATGTGGTGACCTAAGACCACGATAACTGAATGTGGTGACCTAAGACCACGAAATCTGAATGTGGTGACCTAAGACCACTAATTTTATAAGGGCGATGAAACGCCGATTGCAGCTCATGCCTTCGATGGTGTGTAGCGGATGGAGGTTGACTTAGTAGTCCCCACGGTGTGCGAGGATGGTACGGTGATGTGTAGCGGATGGCATATAGGTTTGGGTTCGGGTTGCATCATTATTTCCTATCTCATTATATGAATATGCATGTAATATGTGAACATATGCCTAAATTGTTAAATTTTAATGTTGGTTACACATTGAGTCTGCTTGACTCACCCCTTGTGGGATTATTTTTAGGTAACGATCGAGAATGGACCTGCCTCGGCGAGGAGCTTAAAGGTGGCCATGCACAAGAAGGAATTTATTTAATTTGGATTTTATTTCATTAAATACTTTGAATTTTTTTTTTGGGAATTATTTGATGTAATAAGGCCATAGTAGAACTACTTTACTTTTCTTTTATTTATTAAGCTTACAAACTTTTATTTATTAAAAGATTAAGTAAATTTATTTTAAAACAAAGCCTAAACGTTTTGTTAGCTAAAGTAAAGGATTTTAATAATGAAATAAACTTGTTTTCAACTCAAGCCCAACCCAAAACAATCTTTCTTTCAAAACACACAAGTTTTTCCTAAGTAACAAAAGAATTTGAAACGGTTTACACCGGGGAACATACCAGATCCGATCAAAACTCGTGGGCCGAGTTTGGGTATGTTTCAGTTTGGTATCAGAGCCCAATTTTAAACTCTCGGCCTTGGGTTTAAGGCCCAAAACGTTTTCAAAGTTAAGCCCAAAAAGAATTTTTGTGAATTAAGCAGGTTTTTCTGGCATGGCCCACTAAGTCTCCAATTCAAGTCCACCAGGTAAGTACTCCGATCTTTTGTGTGATTTATATTATGATTTGTAGAAGGGTAGAAATGGAACGTAGAATAGAGATTAAGTACTTGAACCCTAGGACTAGTATACCCCAACAAAAACATAAGACTTAAATGCCTAACTAAACAAACCTGTGGTTAAGTCGCTGAGTTAGGGTGTGGTAACCATGGTGCGCATGTCTAGGATTGGTTTCGGTGGGAGCTTGGTATTTAAGCAGTCCGCGTGACTCACCTCCTCTCCACTCGAATCCTACCTGGTGCGTAGCTACGGTTCACCCTAACCAAGAGGACTTATACACGGGCTAAACCCCTAACTAAAACCCGAAAGGGACTAGCCGTATTTTTTTTATGAAAACCCTAGTTTTATAATCACCAAATTACCCCTTGAATAGTAGCAAAAACTTATTTTGGAAAATTTTCAAAGTATTTCCGATTTATAAAAATTAAAAAATACCCCTAGTGGTAAAATTACAAAATGCCCTTGGTTTATGAAAATTTTCAAATACCCACAGTTCTTATAAAAATTCACTACTTTGCTTAAAGGAACCCTAAATTTACAAAATATCAAAATACCCGATTATGGAAAGGAAAAAAAATTTTTGAAATTACCCTAACTTCCAAAATTACCAAATAACCCCGATTACAAATTTACGCAATAATCACCGATTTGGAAAAAATTTTCAAGATAACCTCGAGTTTTTGTAAATTTTGAAATACTTTTGATTTATAAAGATTATTTTCAAGTGACCCGATTTATTACCAAAATACCTTATAGGAAAAATGATTAAATTACCCACAGGGGATGATCAGAATGCCCAAAGTAGTGAAGTGAACGTTGTGAATGAATGTGTCTCTTCGAGATGGATGAATGTGAATGTGAATGTGAATCTACGAATTAGAATAGTGAACTTGAACTGAGACTTTGTTTGATCGAAAGAACCACTATTAAACTCCTTTTCATAAAACATTCGCGGTTAAGCAAAGTGGAACAAAGTACTAATGCATAAAAATCTTTAATCAAATTAAATCGCTGACGTTAGAAATGAGTTCTCGAGGAACGTAAAATTAAAAAAAAATTGTGCCTAGGAAGTATGATGGCTCTATTAAGATCAGAGTGCGCAGCAGTAGTGTAGTGTGGTGAGTTAGGATGTACGATTGTTCGTTAGTAAGTAATTTAGAGGACGAAATTATTTTTAAGGGGGGTAGAACTATAATATCCCAGATTAGGGGTTATGCATTTGGCACATAATTCATGAATTAATAGGCTCAGTGTGTGGGTGAGTGTGTTTAAGGGGTTTGGAGAACCTTAGGAGATGGGGAAAATGCATCGAAAAAATATTGGAATGTTAAGTTTAAAAGAGGAAAGTGAACATTTTGGAAACTTGGAAATGTAAGGAAATGTTTTAGAAATGTTAAGTTTAAAAGAGGAAACTAAAACCGGTGGCCTTAAGAAAATTAGTAGAGAATTTAACACAAGAACGGGCTTGGAGAAGTGGCTAGGAGGCACCACTTAAAGTCCATGTAAGTGACGCCACAATCAAGGGGAAGGAGCCTAGGTTCGAGTCACGTGGGAAGCAAATAAAAGAGTTTTATTTTGTTGCAAGGAGCAAGGGAGTTGGACGGCACCAAGGCACCTGGGGAAGAGCTTAATTCTTTTTAAAATTTGGCAAATAGATAGATAATGATGGACTATTATTATTATTATTATTATTAAGAGATATAAATATTGGATTAAGTTTTATTAAATTGAATGGGTGATAATTAAAGTGATAAAGTTATCAAGATAAGAGAAGTGATGGCCAAGTAAGGGAGTCTTGGCGTAGTAATTTCGGTAAAAGGAGGAAAATAAGGCTATTCATCAATCTTCTCTTTTCCATTGAAGTCTCTGCTGAAAATTTCCTAGCAAACTCTCTCCTTTCTCTCTTATTTTTGCCATAGCCGAAATCTTTTTCTCTATAAGTCCACCATTGCCGAATCCCCTAGTGACTCTTTTCCCTCTCTTTTCTTTTGATAAACTGACAACACAGATAACCTTTAGCCGATTTCTTTATACCAATCAAAAGTTGAAATCAAGATCCTTCTAGCCTACATAGCCGAATATTGCTAAAGGTTCAAGCAAGGATTGCCGATCTCTAAAGTAAGGGTAAGATCTCATTCAGTTTCATCCTTTTTCTTTTAAGATTTGCCGAAATCTAGGACTAACCCCATTAATACCTTGTTTCCGAAACTTTGAAGAGATCTTTCGAGATTTACTAAGTGTCGACTACAAGGAAGGAGAAATTCTTTTCCCGAAGGTACACCATAGGCCGCGTGTTCCCTAGTTATTCGGTGAGTTTCGGGATTTAAAATCCACAAGGTAAGTATCTATAGCATTCAGCCAAGGCCATGTTGAGTAAATAGATGTGTTTCATTAATATTTAAAAGCCGAAACTAATATATTCAAGTAATCTAGTGATTGCCGATTTCAAGAAAGAAGGATACAAAGTTTCTGGCATTTGATTAGACATCAATCGGCAACAAGGTAGGTTTTAAGTGTACAAATCCTAGTGGGATTTGGTTTTATGGTTAATGGCTCTTTACTAAGTATTAAGTGATTGATCAAATGTAGAGATTTAAGATCTAAGGCATTAGATCAAGCTTTTCGATTTGGAGTGAACTTGCTAAAGCGAATCAAAATGTGTACACTACTTTTTAATAAGATTTATGGCAATAATTAATATGTGCATGTTTATAAGAATGTGAATATGGCTAAGATACCATGCTATGGTACAAAAGTACTCAGGTACGTTTCCTACTCCTACTAGGATTATGAATATATGTTATTTTTAACATGTGGAAAGTGATGAGAATGTGAATTAAAGCATGATATGCATGATATGTATGATATGGGGCATATGGGTTATATGAAAAGGGAAGTGAATGTGGTGACCTAAGACCACGATAATCGAATGTGGTGACCTAAGACCACGAAATCTAAATGTGGTGACCTAAGACCACGAAATCAAGGTGGTGACCTAAGACCACGAATTTTATAAGAGGCGATGAGCACGTCAAGCAATGACGCCTTCGATGGTGTGTAGCGAGATGGAGGGTTGACTTAGTAGTCCCACGGTGTGTGAGATGGTACGGGTGATGTGTAGCGGATGGCATATAGGTTTGGGTTCGGGTTGCATCATTATTTCCTATCTTTATATGAATATGCATGTAATATGTGAACATATGCCTAAATTGTTAAATTTTAGTGTTGGTTACACATTGAGTCTGTTTGACTCACCCTTGTGGGATTATTTTTCGTAACGATCGGTAATGGACCGGCCTGGCGGGGAGCTTAAAGGTGGCCATGCATAGCAAGGAATTTATTTAATTTGGATTTTATTTCATTAAATACTTTGAATTTATTTTTTTGGGAATTATTTGATGTAATAAGGCCATAGTAGAACTACTTTACTTTGCTTTTATTTATTAAGCTTACAAACTTTTATTTATTAAAAGATTAAGTAAATTTATTTTAAAACAAAGCCTAAACATTTTGTCACCTAAAGTAAAGGATTTTAATAATGAAATAAACTTGTTTTCAACTCAAGCCCAACCCAAAACAATCTTTCTTTCAAAACACACAAGTTTTTCCTAAGTAACAAAAGAATTTGAAACGGTTTACACTGGGGAACATACCAGATCCGGTCAAAACTCGTGGGCCGGGTTTGGGGGTGTTTCATAGTGCATGTAAGTGTTTTCTTAATTTGTTTTGCATAAATTTTGTGTTTTTGGAACCTTTGAAGTTAGACCAAACTAGTTAGTGGATTAGATTATTATATTATGTTAAGTATAAGGACTGTTTTGAGTTTTATTGTAAAAGTGCTGGAGGTTTTGGGGTTTATTTTGAAGTTTATGGGTAACTTAAATATTTTAGGAGAAGGATTTTGTTAGTTTTATTCTCTAATGATTTATATTGTATAAACTCATGTTATTATTTGCGTAAATTGTAAACTTGAGAAATGTGGGGGACTATTTTTGAAACCATATGAATTTCGGTTAGTTAAAAAGTGGTTTAGGAAGTAACCGATTAAGCTTTGGCATAAGGATTTAATTGGATAGAAGACATAAATTAAGAGTAATACTGTAAAATTTCATTTAGGGTTTGGTTGAATGGAATTAATATATGAGATTAAATTAATTTTTGATGTTAAGGATTGAATTGTGTATTATCTATTTGTTGTGAACTAAATGTGGAGATATGACTTTAGGATGGATTGTTTAAATAGAATTATTGTAACTTTAAATTAGTTAATTGAATTAGATTATCGTATTTAGATCAAGAAGCTAGTAAAGCAGTCGTAAGTCGAGGGAAGGAGAAGGCTGTTGATTAATTCATCTCGTTCATCGGAAACTATAGGAAATTCGGTAAGTTCATAGTTTTGAACTTAACCTTTTATCTATTTATTTATTTATTATTAGATGTTATTTGAATACTTGATATACAATATTATGTCTATATTTGAATGAAGATGATATTTAATGAATCGAATGAAATAGTGTCAATTTGTTGGTTAATCCAACTAGAGTTGGGCTCACATTTAATATCGTCAGCTTATCCGACTAATGTTGGGCACAATTTTTGTCAATTTATCTGGCTAGTGTTGGGCACACAATCTTCGGTCTAACCGACTAGCATTGGGTGCAAATATCGTTGGTTTATCCAACTAGAGTTGGGCTCACATTTAAAATCATCGGGTTATCCGACTAGCGCTGGGCGCAAACTCTTTTGCGGTTTATCCGCTAGGCATCTGGTGCCATGTAACGAATGAATCATACGACAAAGTTATATGAGCCATCGAAAAGGGATTGGATGTAGGTATTATTAAAGAAGAATTATATTTTTAAGATTGTGGAATAAACTCAAATGCTTTGGTTATACTTATGGTTAGTTAAATAAGTGAAATCTACTAAATGTTGGTTCCCTTGTTTGCAGGTTAGATATATATAGTAGATTCGGACTCAGTGTCCTACAAGAATCCCATACTCAATGTTGGTAATGTTTTCTTTTGTGTTTTTGGCATGCACTTAGGGTGTAAATATGTCCTAGAAGTTGAATATTTTGAATATGTGATTGCAGGCTTGAGTATATGTAGATATATGTTTATTTAGCATGTTTTGGTGTTGGTTGGATTTGCTTGAATGTATATTTCATGTTATAAGTTCAATGAAATTGGTTATTTTGAGAAATGTAAGGCATGATTTTTTGAATTGGTACTTGTTCATAAGAGCTATGAGTTAGATGTATAGAAGAGTAAGAATTGCATTAATTGAATGAAAATTTAATTGTGGTGTCAATGAGGACACATTGGTTAGACATTTGAATTTTAGGTAATTGGTATATTTGGACATGTATTAGTGAGTTTTTTTGTCATGATTTTTATATGATTTTAAACATGGTTTTGTAGTCAAGTTAGGTATGAAAATTTCCTTGTTTTTGAAGCAATTCGAGGTACACACGGCCTGGGACACATGTGTGTGTCTCGGCCGTGTGAGACACATGGTCTGGCTACACAGCCATGTGTCATCTGGGAGATTCTTAACGTTCAAGTGAATGAGTTACATGGCCTAACACACAGCCTGACATACGGGCATGTGGGTCAACTCAGAGAGTTACACGGCATGGCACAAAGGAGTTTGACATGGTTGTGTGACCCTACTCAGAGAGTTAGGGTCACAAGGGGGAGGACACGGATTGGGACACGGTCGTGTGTCCCTAGTTCAAAGGCTACACGACCTCAGACACGGGCATATGTCTCAGCCGTGTGAGCAACACAGGCGTGTGTCTCAGCTATGTGGCCCCCTATTTCTAAATTTTTGTGACTTTTTCCTAGACATTCCAAACGGTTTCAAATTGGTCCCAAATTGCTTCTAAGATATTTTTAAGGCCTCGAGGACTCGATTTAGGGATGTTATGTATGTATATGGTTGGTTTACAATGTGATTGTATTATTTAATGATATTAAGTTTAAATGTTTCCAATTGTACTGTAATGTTCTGTAACCCTAATCCGACGACGGATATGGGTTAGGGGTTTACATTAAATATAGATAATAATTTAGATTGATAAAATAGAGATATCAAATTGATTTAAAATTGTATATGCATGGCAAGTACAATCATATTGATAAATTTAATGATTCGTTAGTAGAAAAAGTACATAGGATGTAAAATCATATTAGTTTTATGCCTGTATTAATTCATAATTGTTGAGTGTGGGCCGACTCTTTCGAGAGAAATTTTAAGGTTTTGTCTATTGGAAAGTTGACTTGCCCCTCAACAATCAAATATATTGTATCCATCTTGGAGTTTTGTCCTTGCCCTTTGTAAAAGTCGTATGCGGTCCACAAAGAGGGGTGCTTCGGTTAATAGAAATATGACTTGCAAAACTCAAAAAGAAGTATTAATATAGAAGAATGATAATTAAGCTACCTAAATTTGAGACAATTCAAACCACCAACCAAAAATGAAAGATAACATACTTACAAGCATACCATGTCTGCAAAATTTTCACTTTTTAGTAAATAGAGAGAATTTAGATAACTTGAAAAAAAATTAGTTATAGAATTTTATGTTTCATTATTTTTAATCAAAATAAATATTATTACTATATTTTAATTAATTATGATTTAAATATTATTTTATAAAAACACCGATGGTAATCAGATGGAAAGTAATTACCCCTATTTGTAAAGTACCCCTCTTCCTAGGGTTGAGGCAAGAAATGGCTTGATGAACCATTCCCTTCACTTATTAGCGATCATCTTCTTAGATGCATCATCGATGTAATGGATGGAAATTTTTAAAATTTGAGGTATGAAAAAATATAGAAAATGAAAGAAAATTAAAAAAGAAAACCTAGATCCGATTTCAAGGATATAAAAAATGAAAAAGAAAAGAAACCCAGATTTGGTCTCATAGTTTCCAAAACATGAAATGAGAAAGAAAATGAAAAAGAACCCAAATCTAGTTTCATGGATGTTCGGGATAACTTTTTTCTTTCTTTTTTGAAATCGTAATGGTGGGGATTTTGGTCCGAGTTTGATTAGATAGTTCAAATTTTATATGAAAAGGGTTGGGTATTGTTGTTGGAAGATAAGTTTGAAAACATTGAACGTAAGCAGAGAAGAATTTTTAAAATTTACTTTAAAATTCAGTCAAGATATTTACAAAAATAAATCTATTACTTCAATGATATTTGTGTTTTCAATTTTTTGTTTTCGACTTTCAACCATTTGATATTCTATACTAATCTCAATCTTTGTTTGCTAGAGCATGGACTCTATTCACAAATTAATAGAAATTTTAGTGAAACTCTCAAGAGTTAGAAACCAAAGATGACTTCTATCAAAGAATAAAATTTATTTTGTGAAAATAAATTAACTATATGTTGACAAAATGCCAACATAAATATGAGGTGTGTCATTGACCTAGTACTTAGTCTCTATTTATAGAGAAAATAACAAGAGTTTCAGTTGAACAATGTGTAACTAAATTTATTTTTATAGAAAAACCGACTCTCGTTAAAGGAGTACTAGTGCCACGGGGCTAGAAATTTAGTCTGGCAAACCATGTAGCCTTAGACATTTTCCTTACTTCAAATGCGGTTAAGTCAATCTTACTATCACAAAATGAGAATTCTCGCAGAATTTCTCTAAAGCACCGAAACAAAACGAAGCAAACTCGAAACGAAAAAGCAAATATCGAACATAAAAGCCAAAGGAAAAATAGCACACACCAAGTGTTTAAGTAAATACTCTCAAATATATTCACAACTATGAATGAAATAATTACAAATGAAGAGGGAGAACTCTATTTATAGTTTATCTCCCCCAGATCAAGCGATATAGATCAAATTACATCAATGGTTGAAATTAGTTCCCATTTACAATAAGAGAGTCCTAAGGGATTTAAATTTTATCCTTTAGGATTTACAATAATTACCTTGGTAAAATATAATGTTTACAATTTAATCAGGATCCAAGTAGATGGGCCTTGAGTCTCTTCCAAGCAATGGGTCAATCTTGTCGGGTCAAATGATCCCCAATGAATAAGAGGAAACATCAGAGTGTGCCTTGGTTACGAGTTTCTTTATGCGGCCCATGACATTCTCCCCTACCTGTTCTTGTGACGCCCTCGCTATGTCTTCAGAATGGAACTAGTCTATCATCTCTTGGAATTGTCATAAAGCCTTGGCAGGTTCCCAACTAGTCTCACTATCAGAAAGCCCCTTCCATCAAACAAGGTACTCATGCCTTGGCTTGTAGTACTTTCGTCGGATTACTCAGTTTGCCAAGATGCACTTAACATCACGATCATAGGAGACCCTTACACCAGTTGGCGCTAGTTCAGACTTACCTCGGTTTGGATCCCCCTGATCTTCATGGAATGGCTTAAGCATACTGACATGGAACACCGAATGAACCTTGAGTTTCACTAGCAACTCTAGTTTGTAGGCTACCTTACCTACCCTCTTTAGAACTCTGAAAGGTCCCTCATATCATCGCACAATCCCCTTGTGCAAACCACTCTGGTGCAAAATTAGGTGCAGTTTATCAATATCTGAGTCACCAACCTAATACTACACATCTTTGTGATTTTGATCAGTCTACTTCTTGTTGCGCTTACTTGCCTTGTGCAAGCAAGATTTTATTAAGTCATTTTGCTCTTGCCAATCTTTAACAAATCGATAAGCTATTGGATTTGGTCCTTCATAATGGGTTGCAACAACATTGGGTGTGAGTGGTTGTTGCCCCATCACTATCTCGAACGGACTCTGATTCATGGCCCCATTTTGCTACAAGTTATAAGAATATTGGGCCACATCCAACAACTTTGGTCAATTGTTTTGTGTGGCACTCACATAGTGATGAAGATAGGTATCAAATAAAGCATTTACTCTATTGGTTTGCCCATTAGTTTTTGGATGCATGCTAGTGGAAAAGTTCAAGTCTAACCCCATCAACTTGAACAACTTTGTCAAGAACCAACCCATGAATTGCCCATCTTGTTCACTAACAATAGACTATGGCACTCCTCAGTATTTTGCCACATATCTAAGGAACAAATGATTTACCTCCTTAGCAAAACACTCATTGGTTGTTGGAATGAAATTCCATACTTTGGAAAATTTGTCAACCACAACAATGATACTCGCAAACCCGTTAGATTTAGGCAAACCAATAATAAAATTTATGGATACACTTTCTCATGGACATTCTGGAATGGGAAAAGGTTACAATAAACTAACCTACGATTTTAATTCCACATTGTCTTATTAGCACACTAGTCAAGTCTTCACATAGGTGTCAACATCATCACCCATGTAAGACCAATGATAGCGGTCCTCCAAAAAAGACAATGTGCGGTGCATACCTGGATGGCCAGCCCATCTTGAATCATGACACTCATTCATGACTTTCTCGTGCAAATTATTGTATTAAAGCACATAAACGCAATGCCCTTGAGTGTACAACAACTTTCTCTCAAGTCAAAATCGCTTTGTTTCCGCCTATTTAGCGAGCTCGATCAGAGTTTTGGCTATGGGATAATGGGACAATTCCTCTTGAATCCACTCCAATAGAGAGCTATCAGTTAACTGGTTGTGCAAACTTCATTTTTCGGCTTAATGCATCAGTCACTGTCTTGGCTTTCTTTGGCTTATATTCCATACTGAAATCAAATTCAACCATAAAAACCTGCCAATGAGCCTCCTTGAAAGACAACTTTTTTTGAGTCAAAAAATAATTATTTGCAACATTGTTCGTAAATACCACGAACTTGGAACCTAGCAAATAGTGTCCTCATATGCGCAAATAATGCACCACTGCAGTCATTTCTTTTTCCTGAACCGAGTACCGTTGCTTAGTATCGTTAAGCTTTCGACTCTTAAATGCAATTGGATGCCTATCTTGCATCAATACTCTCCCAATGGCATAGTTTGATGTGTTTGTATGCACCTCATACGGTTTGGTATAATTCGGCAAGACAAGCACGACCTCTTCAGTCATTACTTGTTTTACTTTATCAAATGCTTTTTAACACTGTTTTACTTTATCGTGGGTTTCACTTTAATTTAGCTTGGAATTCTCCTTTGTGACTTTCTTGTTCGGGAGTATAGTCATACAAGTCACAAGGGTTTTAGTTAGATGTTCAAATCTTTCCAATTGTCCCACATCTATCTCTTTCAACGCAGTTATTGTTTCGTTTCTTCATTGGTACAATTCTAGCATGAGCACTTTTTGGTTTTCCATAATTTCTCATTGTTCGTATACTCCTTCCTTGTATATTTCATCCTCATCCCATTGGTTCGTCAAACCTCCATTGCTCTTGTATGTATACTTGCTTGGCTTTGGTGGGAGCTCGTTCGAACACTTAGGCTGCTTGACTTTGTAATCACCACTCCATGGTTAGTTGAATCTCTGTACAACCAACTCAATTTGGATTATTTGTACACCGACCTATTAAAATCAATATTCATGATTAAATCTAATAATTAACAAGGTAAATAAAAATAATAAAAATAATAATTTTTAATAGATTAATTATATATTTTTTGCACACTAAGAGAATAAAATTAATTAAATAAAATTTAGAACACTATCTAGCTCTTTTATCTTTCTACTAATATTATTTTATAGTAATCAATCTAATAAAAATTTCACCGTCGCAATCCTCAGCAACGAGGCCAACAACTTTACTGCCTATAAATGTTTATCATTTATAGAATAAATATCACACCAAAAATATAAGAATTAAGAACGGCGGTGTCCGCAAGCGTACAAGTCAAATTGTAATATAATATATGTTACAACGAAATACCGGCAAGTATTCTGAGGATTGCACCTAAGGGATTGTAGATTAGAGAAATTAATATTAAATCAATTATAGAAAATAATTACTAATCTAATTGAGCCACAAATTAGTAGTGCGAATCCAAATTAATATTTTAAATAAACTAAATAGTTTAACTACCCTATATTAACCTAATGGACTTTCCTATTCCTAGTGTCAACAATGCACGCCTTTAACCTATGATCGATTAAATCCCTAATTATCTAATTAAATAATTAATTGTCCTAGATTGAGTTATTTATCACCCTTAGCTACGACTACCCTCTCAGTTCATCTTCATTAAGGATTACCACCTAAGTCTCCCTTCTGGTCTCTTCTTTGGCATACAGATACCCTTCCGGTCTCACAACTTGGCACAAGTTATACACAACAGGATACCCTTCCGATCTCACCCGTCTCGATATTCTATTAGGAGCATCACTCCCTAATATACTAAGTGCCCTTGAATAAATAACTAACTTCAAATAAATAATTACTTATTAAATAAATTAGTTTAATAATCGAATCATGCGAGATATAAAATAAGCATAAGTAATTATTCATTTTTTCATACAAACGCAAATTGATTAGAGAAATGAAAGTATAAATAAAAGAATAAGATATAGGAGAAAGCTCATGAATATATATTGAAGAGCGATTGTAACGACTAGATAGTTAAGGGTGTCGAAAAGTGCATTATCGGGACTCCATTCCTATAAATCGGACTCGTAAATATTTATTAAAGATATTTACGAAGTTAGTTGTATAGTTAATTAGGTTTCGGTTAAGTGAATTTGCATGAATTAAAAGTTATTAAGTATAAGGACTAAATCATGTATAGGGTAAAATTTGAATTATAAATTGAAATAAACTAAAAGGGCTAAGATAACAATTAAACCATTTAATAAATGGTTGTGTATAGGTGGCCGAATGTGGCTAAGTAAACATGCATGTATATATTATATTATATATATATATATATGTATTAACATTAATGTATATATATTTATTATAATAATAATTAAAATTAAAGTTATAATAAAAGAAATAATAAAAGTAAGTGGAAACATGCAAAATTAAGAAAGAAAAGAAAGAAAAAGAAAAGATAGGGAGAAAGGAGAGAACGCACGGCCTAAGGCCTTCAAGCTTTCAAATTTTAATAGGTTAGTCAATTTAGTCTCTTTTTCTTGTAATTTTTATATTTTTAGAATCCCGGTATCTAGGGTTACCCGACCTATATTGCAATTTTTAGTATTTTTCAAGATTTTAGATGTTGACATTGTTGAATAGCTTAAGTATTAGAGATTAAATAGATAGATTTTTAAGTTAGAAATGGAAAAATGACTAAATTGTGGAATTAATTGTTGATTTTAAATAATACGGAGTAAATTGTGAAAATTTTGAAATTATGGGATCGAATTGGAAAAGAGGAAGCTAAATGTGGTCTAGAGTAAAATTAGTACAAAAATATGAAGTTAAATGTGATGATTAAAATTAGTCTCGGTTTAAGGACTAAATTGAAAAATAAGCAAAACATAGTGTGAAAATTGAAATGTAATGTGAAATTGAAATGTGTAATATTAATGTGATTTAATTGTTTTATTCCGTAGCTAACGTCGTACCAAATCCTCGACTAAAAAGGGGAAGGATAAAATTGACGTCGAATAGCTCGAAAATCACGGTTTGTGTTTCTATAATCCGAATTAAATAGTAGATTATTACATATATAATTGTCTGCATATGGTAAGAAATTAAGGTGAGTACTTTGGTACTTGAGAATTGAATTAAATTCATAACTGAAATGAAATGGATTGATTTTGTATATTATAAAATATATTGATTATGAATGTATGTGTATTGAGAAAAATGTGATAATTATCAAATTGAATATATACTTATATGTGATGATATATATATTCATGAAACTGAGACATTGGTTGTATTGAAAAGTGAAATGAATTCCTATTAACTATATCGGGCTGAGTCGGATATAGATGGCATGCCATAGGATAGGAAGAGTTTAGGGATTAGTTCGACCTCGAGTCGATGAGACACTAGGTGCCAATTTGCTTCGGTTTAACTGATGAGACACTGGGTGTCAATTTATATAACGCTGGGCACATTTATTACTTCGAATTTATCCGATGAGGCATTGGGTACCAAACTGGTGTGTTGGTTGGATCCGTATCCGTCCGAGTTTGTGTCATGTTAATAAGGGAAAGTAAAATAATAATTTATGAGAGGAGAAAATATTGAAATGGGAAATATGAGAAATGATTATGAGATGAGAAATGAAATATGAAATGATGAATCGAGATGTGAAACTTGAATGAATTCAAGTATTGATCAAAGGTATGAATCATGTCATTGCATGAGATGATGTATTCAAATGTTAAATGAAATGACATTGATATATATACTTGTATATTTGAATATGTGAAAATCTTAGTAGATGTGAATAAGGAATGAACCAAAATTATACTATTGAATTGAAACACAAGAATATAGCTTACTTTGTTGCATTTTGTATTTTAAATATTTATATCAAGTTTATGTTATTCAGATTATAGAAATATCACTGAGTTTTACTCAGCGTACGGTTTTATTTTCCGTATGCAGACTAGGTACTTTTCTAATTATTGCGAGTCAACATCAAATAACAAATCCCGAGCTCAAGTGTGGTGATATTTCATTTTATAATGGCAAGTACCTAGGGAGCCTTTTGTTGATATCGTTTATAAGATGTTATTAACTTAGTTGCTAGTGAAATGATGGTTAAATGTGTATATGGTTGAGGTTGAGACTATGTTGGTATGCTAGCGTAGTTTATATTTTGGTATATGATAATTTAAAGTTGGTAGCTTAGCATAATTCTTGGTATGTGCTTAGCTTTATATTTAGAAACTTTAGAAGTTTGGAAGTTAGTTCAAATATGGCAAGTTTGATATGAATGAAAGACTTGAATGTTTGATGTGTTGTTGGTGTATTTGAACATATAAAATGTGGTAACAATGAGTGTACATTGGTTAGGCATATTAGGTGATGAATTTGGTGTATTTTGGGCATGTTTAATCGTGTTTTGAATAGGTTAAATGATTAGCAATTGAGTTGCTTAGTGTCCAAGTAAATGGGAAATGGTAAACTTGTGATTTAAGGCACATTTTAGGTCCATACGGCCAGACACACGGTGTGTGACTTGGCCGTGTGAGACACACAACTAGCACAAGGGCATCCGAGGCCATTTCGAAAGGGTACACGGTTTGGCACATGGGTGTGTGGCTTGGCCGTGTGACCCAAATTAGTGAGTTACACGGGCACTGACACGGGCTGGGACACGGGCGTGTGACTTGGCCGTGTGACCCCTGCAGTTAAAATTTTTGTAATTATTTCCTAAACTTCCAAAATTGTTTCAAATTAGTCCCTGCCAATTTTTGAACTATTTTTAGGGTCCTGTAGACTCGTAATAGGGGCTATAAGAGTAACTTTTACATGGAATTGGTGTAACACCCCTTACCCGTAATCCCCGCCGGAATCGGGCACGAGGCGTTACCGAACAATTTACCTGATCGCCACTTAGGCTCAACGTGACTCTCCTCTCAAATTGCTTCAACTACTTCACACTCAACCTATGAGATCTCAATCGTACCTACGAGAACTCTCGGGACCATATCGAAAGTTTTACGATCCATAAAATTTCTTTTCATCTAAACAGGGAGTACACGCCCGTGCTAGATGACACACACGCCCGTGTGTAGTCACACACGCCTATGTGCTCACACCGTGCCTAAAAACCACAACATCCTGCCAAAACCCACACGGCTAGGGCACGCCCATGTGAAATGGGGGCACGCCATGTACCCTTAAAACATGCCCGTGTCTTCCGCCCGTGGGGAATTACTGACTAATTTAGCATGGCCTGGACACAACCGTGGCCCTAGACCGTGTGCCACACCTTGATATACTGACTTATTCAACACGGCCTGGGCACACGCCCATGTTCTAATCGTGTCTCACCCACGGTCCACACAAACGGCCGTGGATTTTGCCCGTGGTCTATCCTGATTTAAAACACTAAGGTGCAGGGTTCGCATGGTCTAGACACACTCCCGTGTATCCAATCGTATGGGCACTTAGAGGCTATCTTCCAAGCCTTTTTGCCACTCTCATTTGCATACATACATACATACATACATACATACAATCATCATCACATAACTCCATATTGCATCAATTTAACTCTTAAATTATAGACACTTAATCATAAGAGAAATAAAGTCTTCATCCCATACACTAGGAAGAACTACTTCCAATACAATTACAACAACTTAAGCCATCATCTATGGCTATACACAACCAAAACTCTAAGTTCTTTTAGGCCAACAAAATTTGGATACATCAATTAGAACTTAGTCAATTCTAAAAGAATCCCTATACATGCCATGACTCATAAGGACTTGGAACACCATACCAAGCATTTATTCGATAGTGTGAAAACACCTCCTGCGGCCTCCAACCCGAGCTAGCCAAAATAACCTATAAGAGATAGGAAAAGAAAAGAAGTAAGCAATAATGCTTAGTAAGTTCGTCTGCATACAACTGATAAACACTGACATTCATTGAATATACATGATTTCAACTTATTATGATGAGCTTTTCTCATGAACTTATGGTTACTTACTCAATCATCCTTAAAGCTTACTCATTCTATAGCTTACCATATTCTTACCATGCCACAAGTCAATTGCTTATTTAAGTAGCATACATTCTTGCACTGATCATCACAAGATCATATAAAACAACACGTCAAGCATTTTCAATAAGCCACTCATATTACTAATCTCCCGGTGGTTACGCACTTAGCCCACCACTGAATCTCTTATAGGGTGGTATCGCACACAGCCCACCAATCAATTATACTTAGGGTGATTTCGCACTTAGCTCACCAATCATTTATAAGCGATGGTATCGCACACAGCCCATCGATTACTAATTAGTCAGGTGGTTCCACACATAGCCCACCGATAATAATATAGGTGATGGTATCGCACACAGCCCATCAATTAATAATTAATCAGGTGGTAATGCACACATCCCACCAATGATTATATGGTTGATGGTATCTCACACAGCCCATCATTTAATAATTAATCAGGTGGTAACGCACACAGCCCACCAATGATTATACATTCACAAATATTTATCCACATACATTTCTCTAATTCAAATGTTCATCCGTGAACATCCTTACCCACTATCATTCTTACTTAGCTTTCTACTATAATTGTTCGCATTCACACAATGCAACAATAATTATAACTTATGCAACTAAAGTGCATCCTTTAAATATCACACACTATGGGTTCATCAAATACCAAATCCACTTCAATTCAGTTCTAACGCATTCCTGCACCTCTCATGTACAATACATTCATTCTCAATTCTCAAGTACTTATTGAGTCACTAAAATTGTTAAGTAACTCTCTTAAGTCTCGTACACATAACATTACATTGACATCATACACGAGTTAACCTATCGACGCCATGTTCCCAACATCGTCCTATTCAAAATCTCTCACCGAGGCCATATTTCAATATGGTCTTACACGGAACCTTAATTATCATCTTTTCATAATATTAGCATTTCTTACTATTCTTAGATTCTAAATCTCTTAACGACTCATCAACACTTATTTAATACATTCATTGCATAATTATACATTCCATACAACATTGGAATATTAAATAACCCATACGTACTCACAAAGTTTACATACGAACTTACCTCGATGACGAAAAGGCCAAAAAGGACTTTTTGCCCACATTTCTCTTTTCTTCCGTTCTAGGTCCGAATCTCATTTTCTTTGATCTAGAACAATGAAATTTACTCGTTTAGTCACTTGATGATCATATTACAACTTAACATCCACTTAGGCAAAAATGACCATTTTGCCCCTATACTTTGGCAAAATTATGATTTTGCCCCTAGGCTCGTAAATAAATTTTTATCACATTTCCTTGCTAAACAAGCCTATCTAAACATTTAATCCTTTTACAACTATCTCAAATTCCAACTATTTCATGCTTAAATGAACAAATTACAACCTTTGCATTTTAGCCCAAATTAGGTGTTTTCACCACAACACCTTTCACAAAAGTTGTTTATCATCATCCTACCATTCATTTTCTTCCATAAAACTCAACAATCAGAATAAAATTTATCATGTTAAGTCCCTATACTTTCAACCACGTTGCAATTTAGTCCCCCATTAGCTAGAATAAGCTTTGGGGACTCCAAAAGTACAATTTTTTTTTTTAAGAAAAGTCATCAAAATCACTTACTTGTGTGGAATAAAGCTTGCTGAAAATTTGAGCTCTCAAACACCCCACCATGGCTGATTTTTTCGGTGGAGAAGGGAAGAAAAATAGAAAGATGATAGCTTTTCACCTATTCATCTTATTTTATTCATTTATTCCACCAACTTTGACCAAATTAAAAATTCTTGTCCCCTCTTGTCTACATGGCCGACCTACTCACTTAAAACAAGGCTAAATTGAAAAATTGGGGCCTCAAATTAATATTCCATAGCTATTTGGCATCTTTTGCAAATAAACCAGAGCTTTTGCACTTTATGCGATTTAGTCCTTTTTCACAAATTAGCTAGAAATTGCTAAAATTAAGGCACCAAAATTTTCATGCATCCTTAAAAACATTTTATAACACATGAAATAACATGAAAATAATTTTCTCTATCCTCAATTTAATGATTTCAAGATCACTGTTTCGACTAGCCCCTAAATCAGGCTGTTACAATTGGGGTGGTTTAGCAAACCTAAATTAAGTTCATTCTACTAACCTCATCGAAGATAGATTAAAACGATAATCATAAATGAAGTATGGACTAATACCCTGATGCTAATAATTGGAATAGTCTTATATGTATCCGAATTTGGACATTCTAGAAGGGACAAATAGTGATAAGAGTGTAGACAGTGGAAGACCAAGTTTAGAAATGCATAGCATAATTTATTATTCAAATGTATAAGAATCTACCATGAAAGTATCAAATTTTCGTGACCTACCCTTGATATTATAATGTTATTAGTTAGTTTATATGTTGATTATGATTGAATTAATTATTTGATTAATTAGTAATGCTCGTGACCCTAATCCAATGACGAAGAGGGGTTAGGGGTGTTACAGCGATGCAGGAGCAATCTCTGCTTGTGATTGTCTTCACATCGAAATAGAAAAGTTTTGACAACACGAACCATGAAAAGAAACCTGAAAATTGAATAGAAAAATTGTCTGTCTAAAATTGCTTACAATTCTGGTGACCCTAAGGTTGCTTATATAGGCAATGACCTACTTGGTGACCACTCAGTCCCGAGATACACTTAGATACTAGTGAATAAAATATTATGCTAAAATCTAGGGTCCAATTATGGGAATTTCCAAAATATGTCATTCAAGGAAATCAACTCTTTTCTTCCTCGTCAAGTTACATTGTCAGGATGTGGAAATGCTTCTCGTCCCGACATCGCCACCATGCAATGTCTTCCCATTTCCTAGTTAGGATGTCGGTTGTGTTCTAGGCCTTTGGCAGCATCGTTAGCTTATTGGGATCATTGTCTCACAACTCAATCATTATCCTTTGTAATCTTGGACTTCAAATGGTATCCTACACACTTAATTAGCTCATTAGTCACTCATGAGGCCCGAGTTGGCCTTACAAGTCATTGAAATAGCAGAAAATGTGTAAAAACACTTATTTTTATTAATATTTTATTCCTAACCTATTAATACTGAAAACATAATATTTAATTATAAAAGTACTAGAAAGCAGATTCGTTAAGTGCATAAATGACTTAAAATAACAACTACAAGTGATGTTAGGTCATTTATCCTTTAGGATTTACAACAATTACCTTAGTAAATACAATGTTTACAATTTAACCAGGATCCAAAAAGATGGGCCTTAAGTCTCTTCCAAGCAATGGGCTAGTCCTATTGGGCAGAATGACCCCCAATGAACAAGAGGGAACACCCGTTTCTAGGACTAGGGTTTGTTGCCCCTTCCTTTAACTCAAGCCTATTTGGACCTTGTCACTTATAGAGTCAATTATACATGTTACCTGATATTTAAACCGAATCATAAAATTTATCCCGCCTAATAAATATATTTTCTATACCCAAAATATTATTTATTCATTTAATTAATAAAATAAAATAGTTAAATTATTTTCTCAACCTAATTCTAATTTCGTTAAAGTCATATTGACTTTATTATACTAGAATCTACGAGTAAATCAATTTAATTAACTTATTTTCATGAAAGTATGATAACTTCATTAATTTAATTTCCACTTGAACTTTGATTATTTAATTAAATATAATTAAATAATAATTCAAAAGTTAATTTAATTATTGAGTCATCTCTTGTTCATAACGAGAAAATGCATTAACAATGATACATGTGATCTATTTATATAGTTCTTTGTTTCACATATTTCATATAATCGATTAATTCAAACCATCAAGATTATTTTGATCTAGTGGATGAATCGATTGGACATATATAATCCAGGCTGATATAATATGTAATTAAGTTCAGACTCTTCGTTTATTAATTAGAACATTATTTAGTCATGGAGTCATTCCACTAAAGTATTATGATTGAGCTCTGCCCATTATATTACTATTATGAAAGCTATTATACCAAGAGTTCATCTAATGACTTTTCCATATGTGTTACTCTTATAAGATATCCTCAATCTCTTTGTGATAAAAATTATTATCCTAATATGATCCTATTTTATCTCATGGTAACCATTACATATCTCTTAATAAAAAAACCAATTATTAATAAATAGTAATTAAATTATTTGTCTTAGGACAAATAACCCGTGGTCACGTTACTTTTCATCATCATGTAATGCCAATGAGAGGACATCATTTACCCTTTTTGGGGTTATGAATTCCACTATTGTAAGTAAAGCTATGTAATATAAAAGTCGTATACGCAATGTACCAACTTTTCACTCTATTACTAATTGAAATTAAGACTATCAATATATCAAAGTATACGAGTCACCCACACATAGCTTGTCACTAACTCAGGATTGAGGTAAGTCACACTATGAAGCTATAAGCGAATAAATCCATAAATGGATCTAGGATTTATTCTATTTGCGTCCTATCAGATATATTGTCAGTCTAGACAATCATATCTATGTCTCTATCTTTTAGGAGTCATCCACTCCGATACCTAAGACAAAATATCTCCCTAATTGGACTTGATAGACTTCATAATAGTCTTTTGATCGACTTGCTCAATTTCAATTAAACTATGGACTTGTTTAGATTATCTATTAATATAAGTTGTCTTCTCACATTATAATTTGACCACACAATGCAAATTAATATTAGTTAAACGTCAAATAATCAATGAGCTAAAATTTGATTTGATTTTAATTTACGTGCAAAAATCATTGAGGATATTATACGAAAAATATTAATGATAATGGTGGAATTTATTAAATCTATTTGTTCAAAAATTATAAGTATATAAACGTAATCACTATTGTAATACCCTAAAAATTCAAGTATTTGATTTGTTGGATTTAGTCAATATATAAGTAATTAAGTCAGTAACATCCTCGATAATTAGGGTTATGCATCTTACTTGATTGAATGATGTTGCATGCTCAATTATTATTAAGTGTATTTTGGAAGTTATTTGAGCTTCATTAATTAAGTGAATGCTTAGTGAAACTTTTAATTTCTAATAATTAAGAGAGAGCTAAGCAAGTTAGGCCTTAAGAATTAATGACAAGGAGTTTTAAGCATAAGTTGAGTAATTGGCAAAGTGGTTAGGATGTATGGATGTGTGCTTGAGGAGTGAGGTTCGAATCTCCTAGCTATCATAATGGAAAAATTTTATTTCTTTTGTTTCGTTCCCTTTAGTGTCGGTGAAGAATGTTCTAGAGTGGATGAGTATTCTCTTAATTTTGGCTATTTGACCATGTGAACAAGGAAGCTAGGAACTTATGGTATGGAATCATAAGTTGATGATAAGATGGAGGGCAAAAGGCATGATATAGGGCAATGTTTTGGGAGTTTGTTCATGGTCATTTGACCATGAACCTAGACGGCATGAAGGGCTAAGGGAGTGATTAATTGTCTAGGAAATTTTAGATATGATGGGGAAGAAACAAGGAGGAAAAGGGGAGCATGTTGGCTAAGGTTGACCGAAAATTTAGTGTAGCCATTAGGGTGCTAGTTGGCCAAAATCCTAGCAAATGGTCCATCTTTTCTCTTTTCTCCAATAACTCTCCTCTTAGCTTAATCTTGCTTTGGGCATTAGGTAAAACTTCTCTTTGTTTTGGTTCTCATTTTGACCATTTGGTTAAAATTCCTTTCTCTCAAAATTCTTGTCAAAAGCATCAAAAGGTTAGAAAACACTTTCTTCTTTTCTTTCTTTTCTCTCATTGCCGAAAGTACCAAAAGTTCAAGCACCATTTTCTTCTTTATTTCTCCCTCTTGGCCGAATGCACCTAAGCCCCAAAACCAATCTCCTTTCTCTTTGATCTTTCTTTTTCTCCTTTTCTTTTCCTTCTCATTTTATTTTCTTTCTTTCTTCTCTATAGAAACTATTTTCTTCTAAACCAAGAATCATCAATCCTTTTCTTATTTTTCTTCAAAGTCTAATCATATTCTTTTCAATCTCCTTCTCATTTTCTTTTATTGAAAACCGAATCTATTATATGCTAATAATCATTATCTTTTTCTTTTATCTTTTGTCCAAGCGAATCATCAATCCTTCTTTTCTTCTTATTCAAGGCCAATCTTGAAGAACTCAAAGTAAGGTTTTGTCAATCATTTTCATCATTTCTTTTTACTTTGGCAAATTTAGAATTATGATCTCTTATTTTCTCTCTAGGCCAAATCCATTGAAAAGATTTTTCAAAGATCTTTGTTGAAGACAACTCTTAAGAAGTGACCATTCAAAATCATCAAGGTAAGGTTATTAATTTAGATCATATCGATTTCTTTAGATAGACTACTAATCGATCGTATTTTTAGGGCGATTTAAGACCAACAAGATAGGTAAGAAAAAAGCCGTTACGGAGTGTTTGGAAGAGAGGAGGTATTCCTTTACCATCAAACTTCAAACGAAGGGCTGTATCGGCGGTTAGAGACTTTCCACCGGGTTGTGGACCCTCTGCTAATGAGGATCGGTTATTTGAAGTAGTGTGGACAATCGAACCACTTTACGTTGGTGGAATATCGCGGTTTTGATCCATCTAATGGAGAAAACCATTCATCGCTGTTCGAGAATCCGAGGGTAAGGATTTAGATCCCTCATCAATAAGTACAATTTTATTAGCAATAGTGTATACTAACCAAGTGTGTTAATCAATTAGGTGTTGACGAGCGAGAGGGTATTGTTCTCACTGTCACTAGGTGTGTAACCTTACATTAAAAATCTCATAAGATTTACATATATTTAAATGTGACTATATGACCATGTATATGATTGTGATTTTGGATACCATTCAGTGGTATGCGATATTCAGGTATGTTTACCCCAATATTTTGTTCATTTTGCTATATGCATAAAAGTGAAATAAGCATGACTATATTATGATTTGTGGGGTAAATAGCATGAAAATCGATTTGATATGTATGTGCATGGGCATATGGGTATATTTGATAAAGGAGGAAGTATTCGGTGGTTTTACCACATTTCCTGACTTCGATCACATAATTGACTCCGGTGACTTTGGCCACGTATTTGAAATTTGACTTGATCGGTGACTTGATCACATCTGCTTGGTGGCTTTGCCACAATATTATAAGGGCGATGTGCATGTTGATCGCAAAGAATCGCCTTCGATGGTGTGTAGTGGATGGAGGGTCGATTTAGTAATCCCACGGTGTGTTGGTTGGTACGGTGGTGTGTAGCGGATGGATATTTAGGTGGGCCAGGATTGCATTTCATTTCATGTCCATAATCATGAATATTGAATGATTATTATTTGATCTGCTATGAAAATGGGCTTTTGGGCTATATATGAGCTAAATGGGCTTTTGGCCAAATATGACTTAAATGGGCCTATGGCCATATGTGTAATTAATGGGCTTAAAGGCTTAATCAAATGGGCTTTTTGATGTATGTGTTGCACATTGAGTTTATAACTCACCCATTTTTTATGGGATAACTTTTCGATAATTAGTAGTGCGATGGATCTAGTCAAAAGGAGTTCGAGGTGGCCAAAGCTCAAACAATGAAGTTTGGAAATTTTCCTACTTAAACTTATTAAGTTAATTATTATTATTTAGACTTTATTATGGGTTTGCCAATTTTATGTAATAAGGCCACTATAAACTATCTTTAATTTTGTGTTTGGATTTTCTTTTATTTTGCCATGAACAATAACTATTAAATAACTAAATGGTTTTCGATAAATAATAATTCAAAATGTTTTGTCAACTAATATATATATATATATATATGTTTAAAAGTAATTTCCTTAAATGTGGTTTTCTTTTGACTTATCAATTCCTCTTACCAATAATGTTTTTAAAAGATATAAATTTTACTTTACAAATTTGTTTTCAACCTAAAATGTTAAGTTACTCTATTTTCTATAAAATCATCAAGTTTTTCTTAAAAACGATAATTTGCTATAGTTTTACTCGAGGAACATACCAAATCCGGTTAGGCTTTTTAGGCCGGGTTTGGGGTGTTTCAACTTGGTATCAGAGCCCAGTTTTAAACTCTCGGCCTTGGGATTTGAAGCCCACAACGTTTTCAAAAGTTGGCCCAAATGACTTTTTGAAAGTTTTACTTAAGTTAAATGGTTTTAGAAGAGCATGGCACTCGAGTTCTCGACCCAGATCCATCAGGTAAGCACTTTATCGACATGTGATATGTATGATAGTTTAAGCTTAAACTATACTTTAGAGACATGGACCCTAGGTGTTTGTACACTACTACGGAAAAACCACTTGAATATCTCATTTCATAAAACTTTCTTTTAATAAGAAGTGGAAAGATTCTAATACATAAGACTTTTCAGAAAATGATAAGACACGTAGTAGACATGAGCTCTAGGGGCGTGGACGCCGTGGACGTGGACGAGGAAGAATGGTCGTGTTTGAACCGCTTAGATCTCGGTCAAGGTTTCGAGAATGATGCTCCACCACCACCGTTGGGTGGAATTTCAAAACAAAATGATGGAGGTGACGCAGATCACAAGTCGTCTTGAGTTTTGGAACGAGTAGTAGAAGCTAGTTCGAAATGGGTCTCAAAGTCGAGAAGAGACTAAGATCGAATGGAGTGAGGTTTTCAGAGGAGTATCTCGAGTAGCTCCAAATGTAGCGGAATCTTGGTTGGAAGCAATCGAGAGGATTATGGATGATTTAGACGCATCATCAAGAGAAATTGAAAGTGCTATTTCACTTCTTCATGATAAAGCCTACCAAAGGTGGCTCACTATCAAGGAGAGTACCCCGTGGATCATCCGGATTGGGGTATTTTAAAGTGAAATTCAAGGAAAATATGTTGGAACTAGCTACATCGACTCCCGGAGGAAGACATTTCAATCTAGTACAAGGAAACAAGTCGATAGTGAATATGAAGCGAATTTTTGTGACTTAGCCGTTATGCCGGAGGATAGTGGCTACGAAATATGAACGTGTATCGATTTGAAGATGGACTTAGAGATGAATTATGAGTGATGATTGCTCCAAGACCGTGAAAGAGATTTTGCAATCTTAGTGGAAAGGGCAAGAATTACCAAGAGGCTAAACTGACCGAGAGACAAAATCGGACAGAGGCCGAGCAAGAATAAGAGAAGCTTTGGGTCTTCAAGGTCGTCCCGAATTTTCGGAAGAAATCAAGAAATGATGGACCGCGAGGTCAACAGATTACTACGAGTGGAAAAATCGTACTTGTACTCAATATGGAAAAATGCACTGGAGAATGTTGGAAAAAGACCCATGGATGTTTCAAGTGCGGTTTAAAGGATCACATGATCAAGGATTGCCCGATGAACTCGGAAAAGAACCGTCCAAAGAAGTCGAGGTGCTAATCAGTCGACAGAGGTGGACAAAGAAATGACGATAAGGGCCGTAGTTCAAATGGAAGGGTAATGGTTCCAGGTGAGGTCGCTGAAACTTGAGCAGAGGCAAGTGGTAGCTCGAGGCGAGACAACCGTGTCCGTATATGCGTTAAATCAGAGAAGACAAAGGCGCACTTTGATGTTATTACAGTACGCTTCGATTTCGGGTTACCCTTTATTGCTTTGATAGATATAGGTCAACTCATTCCTATATCGCTAGTGAAGTATCTGGGACTTTGCATGTGACTTCTAAAACTGTACCTAGGAAGATGATCGCATTTAGTCCTCTGGATGCATCAGTAGTTATAGACAAACTTTTAAGGAAGTGCCTTTAGAAGTTCAAGGAACGAAATTTTGGTGATTTAATGGAGTTACCATTCGAGAATTGACCTAATCTTAGGCATGGACCGGCTTGTGAAGTACCATGCAAATGTGGATTGTCTTTGCTAAGAGAATGTCCTAAGAACTTTTAATGATAAGGAAGTTGTAGTGTTGGGCAGAGACTAACTACTTATCTAATGTAGTATCCGCCTTAAGGCGGAAAAGATGGTTAGAAAGGGATGTGAAGCCTTCCCGATGTTAGTGAATGCTTTGGAGGCTAAGGAGACAACCGCTAATGAAGTCGGACAAGAAAGGAATTTGTAGATGTTTTTCCCAAGAACTTCCGTGTTTGCCTCCGGATCGTGAGGTAGAATTCGTGATAGACTTATTACACCGAACGGCGCCGCTTTCTATTGCTCCATATAGAATGGCACCGAAGGAGTTGGTTGAGCTTAAGGCTCAGATTCGTGGAGTTGCTTGATCGTGGATTCATTTGACCTAGTGTGTCTCCATGGGGAGCACCGGTCCTTTGTGAAGAAGAAGGACGGATCGATGAGGATGTGTATAGATTATCTATTAAATAAGTGACCATCAAGAACAAGTATCCTTTGCCGAGGATCGACGACTTGTTCGATCACCAAAGGAGTCACAGATTCTCAAAGATTGATCTAAGGTCGGGTATCATCAGCTTAAGGTGAAAGAAGCGGATATCCATAAGACGGCTTTCCGAACTAGATATGGGCATTATGAATTTCTGGTAATGCCATTCGGATTGACGAATGCCCCAGTTGCGTTCATGGATATGATGAACTGAATTTTTCAGCCCTACTTGGATTAATTCGTCGTGGTATTCATTGACGACATCCTGGTGTATTCTAAGTCCGAAATGGAACATGATGAGCATCTCCTGATTGTGTTGCGAGTTTTAAGGAGAAGAAGTCAGATGCCAAATTCAAGAAGTGTGAATTTTGGTCGAAAGAGGTTGCGTTTTAGGCCATGTGGTATCGGCAGAAGGGATAAAGGTGGATCCTCGTAAGATTGAGGTCAGTATAGATTGGAAACCACCTAAGTCAAGAACAAAGGTTCGTAGTTTCTTGGGATTAGCGGATATTACCAAGATTTGTCAAGGATTCTCATCGATAAATTGCACCTTTAACGAAATTGTTGAGGAAGGAAGTACCTTTCGTATGGGTGATAAGCGCAAAGAGAGCTTTGAGAAGCTCAAGAAAGTTTTGATCAAGCTCGATTTTGATCCAACCCGAAAGCGTGAAAGGATTTCGCGTGTATTGTGACGCTTCTCACACGGGATTAGGATGTGTTCGATGCAAGACGGAAGAGTAGTTGCATATCGCCTCGACAATTGAGGCCGCATGAGGTTAATTACCCGACGATGACTTGGAGTTGGCAAATGTAGTCTTTGCTCTTAAAGTCCGGAGACATTATTTATACGGGAAAAGTCGGTGATATACACGGACCACAAAAGTCTGAAATATCTATCGACTCGAAAAGAATCGAATCTGAGGCGTGAAGGTGGATAGAGTTGTTGAAAGACTACGATCGTTTCTATCGAGTACCACCCGCAAGGCGAATGTAGTGGCGTACGCTCTAAGTCAGAAAGTGGTGTCAGATTTAAGAGCGATGTTTGCACATCTTAGCCTTTACGACGATAGAAGCTTGTTGGCAGAACTTCAAGTTAAGCCGACATGGTTAAGTCAAGTGAAAGAGAGGCAGTTAGTAGATGAAGATCTAAGTGAAAAGCTTCGACAGGTGCAGAGTGGGAAATTGGAAGATTTTGGTATTAACAATGAAGGGGTATTGTGCTTCAAAGGTAAAGTCTGTATGCCGAGGGATCAGGAGTTGAGGCAAAAGATACTTCAGGAATCGCATGGTAGCCCCTATGCTATGCATCCTGGAGGAAGTAAGTTATACCGAGATTTGCGAGATCAATTTTGGTGGCCTGGACTTAAGCGGAAAGTTATGGAGTTTGTAGGAAAGTGCTTGACGTGTCAACAAGTCAAAGCTGAACATCAAGTACCTTCGGGATTGCTTCAACCAATAAAGATTCCATAGTGGAAGTGGGAGAGAATCACCATGGACTTTGTTAGTGGGCTTCCTCCTACGCCTACTAAGAAAGACTCTGTATGGGTGATAGTGGACCGATTGACGAAATCTGCACATTTTATCCCAGTTCGGATTGATTACTCTTTGCGTAAATTGCGGCTATATGTGGCTGAGATTGTGAGATTGCATAGAGTGCCGTTGTCGATTATTTCGGATAGAGATCCGAGGTTTACGTCGCGGTTTTGGAAAGTATTGCATCAGGCTTTGGGCACCAGATTGGACTTCAGTACGGCATTTCATCCTCAATCGGACGGTCAGTCTGAAAGAGTAATCCAAGTTTTAGAAGATATGTTAAGGGGATGTGTGATAGATTTCAAGGGAAGTTGGGAGGAATTCTTACCGTTGGCAGAATTTGCGTACAACAATAGTTACCAAGCCAGTATTCGGATGGCACCATATGAAGCACTATATGGACGGAAGTGTCGCACTCCTACGTGTTAGACAGAATTAGGGGAACGTCAGATTTTGGGTCCAGAAATAGTGGCTGAATCTGAAGAAAAGGTTAAGGTAATCTGGGCACGGTTAAAGGAAGCATCTGACAGACAAAAATCGTACGCAGATCTAAAGCGAAAAGAAATAGAGTTTGTTGTGGGGACCAAGTTTTCCTAAAGGTTTCACCTTGGAAAAGGTGATGAGATTTGGTCGCAAAGGAAGCTAAGTCCTGTGTTCATTGGACTTAGCGGATTGTGAAGCGGCCTGATCTGTGGCATATCGCTTAGATTTGCCTTCTAATTGAAGCAAATACATGATGTGTTCCATGTTTCAATGTTACGCTACATTCATTCGGATCCATCTCATGTAGTGCCGTTGAGGAGGTGGAATTAAGATCGATTTGTCATATGAAGAGGAGCCAATTCAAATTCTAGAACGGGATGTAAAGGTTTTACGGAGAAAGACGATTCCTCTCGTCAAAGTATTATGGCGTAATCATGGATCGAAGAAGCTTGGGAACCGAGGGAGCGATGTGACAGCAATACCTCACTTATTCTAGCTAGGTAATTTCGAGGACGAAATTATTTTCAAGGGGGTAGAACTGTAACATCCTGATAATTAGGGGTTATGCATCTTACTTGATTGAATGATGTTGCATGCTCAATTATTATTAAGTGTATTTTTGGAAGTTATTTGAGCTTCATTAATTAAGTGAATGCTTAGTGAAACTTTTAATTTCTAATAATTAAGAGAGCTAAGCAAGTTAGGCCTTAAGAATTAATGACAAGGAGTTTTAAGCATAAGTTGAGTAATTGGCAAAGTGGTTAGGATGTATGGATGTGTGCTTGAGGAGTGAGGTTCAATTTCTAGCTAGCATAATGGAAAAATTTTATTTCTTTTGTTTCCTTCCCTTTAGTGTCGGCCAAGAATGTTCTAGAGTGGATGAGTATTCTCTTAATTTGGCTATTTGACCATGTGAAAAGGAAGCTAGGAACTTATAGTATGGAATCATAAGTTGATGATAAGATGAGGGGGCAAAGGCATGATATAGGGCAATGTTTTGGGAGTTTGTTCATGGTCATTTGACCATGAACCTAGACAACATGAAAGGCTAAGGGAGTGATTAATTGTCTAGGAAATTTTGGATATGATGGGGAAGAAACAAGGAGAAAAAGGGGAGGATGTTGGCTAAGGTTGACCGAAAATTTAGTGTAGCCATTAGGGTGCTAGTTGGCCAAAAATCCTAGCAAATGGTCCATCTTTTCTTTTTCTCCAATAACTCTCCTCTTAGCCGAATCTTGCTTTGGGTATTAGGTAAAACTTCTCTTTGTTTTGGTTCTCATTTTGACCATTTGGTTAAAATTCCTTTCTCTCAAAATTCTTGTCAAAAGCATCAAAAGGTTAGAAAACACTTTCTTCTTTTCTTTCTTTTCTCTCATTCCGAAAGTACCAAAAGTTCAAGCACCATTTTCTTCTTCATTTCTCCCTCTTGGCGAATGCACCTAAGCCCCAAAACCAATCTCCTTTCTCTTTGATCTTTCTCTTTTCTCCTTTTCTTTCCTTCTCATTTTATTTTCTTTCTTTCTTCTCTCTATAGAAACTATTTTCTTCTAAACCAAGAATCATCAATCCTTTTCTTATTTTTCTTCAAAGCCGAATCATATTCTTTTTCAATCTCCTTTCTCATTTTCTTTTATTGAAAACCGAATCTATTATATGCTAATAATCATTATCTTTTTCTTTTATCTTTTTGTCCAAGCCGAATCATCAATCCTTCTTTTCTTCTTATTCAAGGCCGAATCTTGAAGAACTCAAAGTAAGGTTTTGTCAATCATTTTCATCATTTCTTTTTACTTTGGCAAATTTAGAATTATGATCTCTTATTTTCTCTCCTAGGCCAAATCCATTGAAAAGATTTTTCAAAGATCTTTGTTGAAGATAACTCTTAAGAAGTGACCATTCAAAATCATCAAGGTAAGGTTATTAATTTAGATCATCGATTTCTTTAGATAGACTACTAATCGATCGTATTTTTAGGGGCGATTTAAGACCAACAAGATAGGTAAGAAAAGAGCCGTACGGAGTGTTTGGAAGAGAGGAGGTATTCCTTTACCATCAAACTTCAAACGAAGAATCGATCGGCAGCTAGAGACTTTCCACGGGTTGTGGACCCTCCGCTAACGAGGATCGGTTATTTGAAGTAGTGTGGACAATCGAACCACTTTACGTTGGTGGAATATCAATGGTTTTGATCCATCTAGTGGAGAAAACCATGACATCGCTGCTCGAGAATCGAGGGTAAGAATTTAGATCCTCATCAATAAGTACAATTTTATTAGCAATAGTGTATACTTGTGTTAATCAATTAGGTGTTGACGAGCGAGAGGGTATTGTTCTCACTTGTCACTAGGTGTGTAACCTTTAAAAATCTCATAAGATTTATATATTTAAATGTGACTATATGACCATGTATATGATTGTGATTTTGGATACCATTCAGTGGTATGCGATATTCGTGTATGTTTACCCCAATATTTTCTTCATTTTGCTATATGCATAAAAGTGAAATAAGCATGACTATATTATGATTTGCATGAAAATATTTGATATGCATGTGCCTATGGGTATATTTGATAAAGGAGGAAGTATTCGGCCACATTTCCGTGACTTCGGTCAAATTGACTCCATTGACTTGGTCACATATTTGAAATCCGGTGACTTCAAATTCTTGACTTGGTCACGTATTTGAAATTTGACTTTGTTAGGTGACTTCACATCTGCTTGGTGGCTTTGCCACAATATTATAAGGGCAATGTGCATGTTGATCGCAAAGAATCGCCTTCGATGGTGTTTAGCGGATGGGGGTCGATTTAGTCGAATGAGCCTTGCATTTCATTTCATGTCCATAATCATGAATATTGAATGATTATTATTTGATCTGCTATGAAAATGGGCTTTTGGGCTTATATGAGCTAAATGGGCTTTTGGCCAAATATGACTTAAATGGGCCTATGGCCATATGTGTAATTAATGGGCTTAAAGGCTTAATCAAATGGGCTTTTGATGTATGTGTTGCATATTGAGTTTATAACTCACCCATTTTTTATGGGATAACTTTTCAGATAATTCAGAAGTGCGATGGATCTAATTCAAGGAGTTCGAGGTGGCCAAAGCTCAAACAATGAAGTTTGGAAATTTTCCTACTTAAACTTATTAAGTTAATTATTATTATTTAGACTTTATTATGGGTTTGCCAATTTTATGTAATAAGGCCACTATAAACTATCTTTAATTTTGTGTTTGGATTTTCTTTTATTTTGCCATGAACAATAACTATTAAATAACTAAATGGTTTTCGATAAATAATAATTCAAAATGTTTTGTCAACTAATATATATATATATATATATATATATGTTTAAAAGTAATTTCCTTAAATGTGGTTTTCTTTTGACTTATCAATTCCTCTTACCAATAATGTTTTTAAAAGATATAAATTTTACTTTACAAATTTGTTTTCAACCTAAAATGTTAAGTTACTCGCTTTTCTATAAAATCATCAAGTTTTTAAAACGATAATTTGCTATAGTTTTACTCGAGGAACATACCAA
Source organism: Gossypium rotundifolium (assembly GCA_025506655.1). Classification (NCBI taxonomy): domain Eukaryota; kingdom Viridiplantae; phylum Streptophyta; class Magnoliopsida; order Malvales; family Malvaceae; genus Gossypium; species Gossypium rotundifolium. Next base: position 139,719,142 of record CP106731.1, read on the forward strand.
ATCCGGTTAGGCTTTTTAGGCCGGGTTTGGGGTGTTTCAAAGTCTCTGTATCTGTGGTTAGTGCCTTGATTTTGCGTTTGAATCTAGTTTTGGGAAAATTTAATTATTTTTGTTCCTAGGCTTATCCTTAATTGTATGGCTTCAATAATATTTTCAGTCAACTCATGTCAGAATGAGGCTACTAGTTCAAGTGGTAAGGTGTTAGCTTGCCCTAAGATCTTGTATTCAAATTCTTGTGTGAGCGAATGGCAATAATTTTTGCTTCTGTGTGTGCGTGCCGTTTGTGTAGTAGAGGTTTGGTGGAATTGAAATTCTTTAGTAGTTGGATGGGGATTAGTGTGTAGGATTTTGTGGGATTTGGTTGGTAGTGAGGGTAGTGGGGAGTTGAGATTATTATCTTTAATTTAATTTTTATTTTTATTTTTATTTTGTTCCCAAAAATTCCCTCTTCCCCACGTTTTTGTTTCTCTATAATTTCCTTCTGACATTTTTTTGGTCCCTCACCATTTTGCTTCTTTCTTTAATTTTGACCTCTAATTGTTCGATTGAATCGCTGTGATTTGAATTTCCTTTTATTTCTTCTTTCGGCTTGGTAAGTAGGGCTTTGTTCTTCTTTAATTTCTTGATTTTTGTATGTTCGTTTGGTTTAAAGATTTGGGAGTGGCAAAGTTGTGGGGATGGTTTTTATAACAAGAATTAATGGTTGTGAATCTATTGATTTAGGTGAGAATCTTGAGTTTAACGCTCCTCCGGTGAATTAATCCTCGTACGAAAGTGTTGTTCGTTGTCAATTTAGTATAGTTGTGGTTGTTGAAGTTTTGACTCATTAGGAAGTCGATGGACTTTAGTTTCGTAATTGGAGTGTTCGTAAGGAATAATTTGTTAAGTTTGTGATGTTTTTAGGTACTGGTTATCTTGGGGGTGCGCTCGTATCGGAACTTGACCAGGTGTGTAACAAAAACACGAAAATTAGCAAACGAAGAAAGTCAAAAACAACATTTTCGACGCCACACAGTCGTGTGGTAGGCCGTGTGCGACACATGACCATATGATGTGTCAGTGTGGGATTGTGTGTGACACACGGTCTAGGCTATTTAGGCCATGTGGGCCACATGGACGTGTGGGCCCAAAAATTCAGAGTTTTTCTCTAGGGTTGTACAAGTCATCTCGATCGATCGTGGGCCTTCCATAAGGTCAATATGTGATTAAATATATTATAAAACATGAAATTTAGTCATCTGTTAGTATAATTTCTGCTATCTGCAAGTGTATTTGATATGTCATATGATAAATGAATCCGAGAATAATGTTATATATGTGGTTTGTATCTAATATGTTATGCATGATTTTTGCTCTGATTATATCTGGTTTTGGGATGTGATGTATATTATGTGGAGGAAGTGCTTCTGTGAGAGACAACATCTAGCCTTTATATCGGCAAAGACAAATTGCAGATATTCTCAGATGTGTCTTAACGACACTAAGTGGTGTGTAAGGTTGGATGGGTGTTTCAAACGCATATGGTGTGTAGCAATTGAGGGTAGGAAACATATATATATATATATATATATGAATCTGAACTGCTTTGTTAAGATTTTGTATTGTTAAATTTGTCTGTAAATAATTATCTATTTGAGTTTTTGTTACACACTGAGTTTTGAGAACTCATTTTGCTTTTACTGTTATTTTCAGGTAAACCTCAAACATAGACGGATCGATGCAAATGAGAGCTCGGTGAATAACGTAATTTTTCCTAAATTTGACTTATTCAGTTTTGGTTTGAGAATTTTGTAAATTTTGGACTTTCTAGACATTCGGGACTGTTTTGGGTTTTGGACTTTATTTTTCATTTCCATATAATACGGTTCAAACATTTTATCGACAAATATTATTTTCTGCAAAAACAACGGGTTTCAATTAGCAAACTGTGTTTTCAAAAATACATCTTACTAAGTGATTTCGCTGCAAAGTAACTGATTTGTTTTTAGAAAACGTAATTAAAACTTCGGTTCAACTAAAAAACTAATTAAGAATAATTTCTATTAAATTGGAGTTTTCTTTAGTAACAGAAATTGTGTTGTTTTTCAACGTTTCTAGAAAATTAAATTTTCAACCATTTTACATAATCACTCCAGATTCAGTCATAACGTTTAAGTCGAGTTTGAGGTGTTACAATTATACTAAAGACACTACATCCCAACATACTTACAAGAGTTTTGAGGGCAAATTTTGAAAAAAAAAATGAAGGTCGTAATTGGTTGTAGAACCATGAGAACTTTAATAGATGAAGCATGAACTTGAGTTGATGATTGGCATGACAGAGCATGGTGGTCATAATTACAATCGGAGACAAATTTTTCATTTCCCCTAGAACCATGAGAACTTTAACTAGACAAAGCTTGAACTTGAGTTGATAATTGGCATGACAAAGCATGGTGGTCATACTCACTACCGGAGACAATTTTTGCATTTTCCGTATAACCATGAGAACTTTAAATAGACGAAGCTTGAACTTGAATTGATGATTGGCATGACAGAGCATGGTGGTCATAATGACTACCGTAACAATTTTTGCATTTTTTAGAGAGTACTAACTGAGAGCGGAGAAAAATATGGGTTTGAAAAGAAAATGAAATAATGAAAATTTTTGTATTTAAAGAAAGTTGAAAAAATAAGTTAATTCAATGTTTTATAAATATTTATTTTGGTCACCAAAAAATAAAATTTGAAAGTAGGGCATTATCATTACTAAATATTTTCATTTTAGTCACTCGTTATTAATTTAATGTTATTATATATTTATTTTAGTTATCAAATTTTAATAAATTTTCATTTTAATCACTTATTTTATTTTTTAAAATTAAAATTATTTTTTCAAAATGAAAACAAACTTGAGATTTTATAGAGAATTGAGTTATTGAGTTGCAGAGATAAAACTCAAGTTTTTACCTTAAATCAATTCTCCATAAAATTTAAAATTTTCCTTGTAAAACCTATGTATTTTACGGAGAAACCTATGTGATTTTCTTTTTACTAAAAAATTAAATTAATTTTAAAAGAGAAAAAATAAAGAAAATTAAAAAGATAAAATGTTTTTCCTATAAAACCTAAGATTTCTTTATAAAACAAAATGTTTTTCCTATACAAACCTAAGATTTCTTTATAAAACCCCAAATTTTTTCTTTTATTGAAAAATAAAATAAAAATTAATCCTAATAAAAACATTAAAAAGATTTTTCCTATAAAAATAAAAATTTTATTATAAAACCTAAATAATTCCTTCTAAAATCCACATGTTTTCTCCTTCTATTAGAAATAAAATAAAATTAATTTTAAAAATGAAAAAATAGATAAAACGAGTTTTTATGTAAAAATTTAGGTTTTCCCTGTAAAACTCATTTTTTTTCCTTTCTTCTGAAAAAAGGATTAAATTCCACTATTAGCCCCTATACATTGTGAAAGTTGTGCATTTAGTCCCTACACTTTAATTTGATCAATTTTAGTCACTATATATTTTTTAATTTTAACATTTTAGTCCTGACTCAAACAATAATAGTTAAACCCATTTGGTTTAATTTGATTACTAGCCTTGTACTATACATACACTTCTAGATTTAGTCCATATTCTTCAATTGGATCGTTCTAAGTCCGCCTATTTTTTGAATTTTAAAGTTTAAATCTTGATGCAAACGACAGTAGCTAATCCATTAACTAGATTTTAGTGAGTAATATGCGAAATAAAAAGTTGACATGACACATGATATTATGTTTGCCATATCATATTTTGAAAATAATAGAACTTAATGAATTTAATAATTATTATTTAGCGAGTACTGAAATTTAAAATTTGAAAAGTATAAGGCCTAAAAATGACTAAATTAAAGTACAAATACTGCATCTACAACATTCGTAAAGTACAAGGACTAATAGCAAAGTTTAGCCTTGATTTATGAAGCTTTTGATATTACAATATTAAAGATCAATTTTTCATAGTACTCCTAAAGTCATTTGTGTTGGAAAACAAAAGATATCGTTAAAATATTTTCAAGCGTTATAAATACCTAAAAACATGTTTTCAATATTATTTGACTCAAACAAAATGCTTTTGATTTGATCCAAGTCATTTTAAAGAGTTCAAAAGTGATTTTAAAGCATTTTAATGGTTAAGTATGAATACATGTTCTTGAGGTATCACTAAGCGCTACCTTGATAACTCAGTAGCCACAACCTAATCTAAAAGGGTAAAGTATCAATACCTAACTTAAAAATCATATTAATAATTAATTTTTTTCATTTCTACCTTCACTTTTTTTTTTTTATTTCAAAATTTATATTCAATTATTAATATAGTTAAAAAAATTCTATTAAATTCATTAACGTGATTTTTTTTAACAAAAGAGAATTAGCACTAATTAGCTATTAAACTAACAAAACTCAGCAGCATAATGCATTTCCTTCCTTAACAGCTCACGAATCTCATCCATAGAAAAGGATACTCCTTCAAGCCAGGTTCGATTTTCCTTGCTGCTTTGGCCAAGTAGTCTTCGCCAAAACCACCAAATTCCTTGTTCTCCAAAGGAACCAACAAAGATAGCCAAAAACATAACACCAAACACCAACTAATACTCGAAAGAGAAGCTCCTCACTTGTTATCCAAATTTTATATAATCCATTCCCAAAGCAGCAAATTGAAGAAAGCTTCGTATGAATTTTATCTTTAGTCTTTTTCAAGTCAACCTTAATTATCATCCACCCTTTCTTAGATTTTTGCAAGTACACATTGTGTGAAGAGCTTCTTGTGCAACTAGAATGTTGTCTATGATACTCCTCCCCACAATGAAGCTAACTTGACTTGGAGCAATAATAAGCGGCATAATATCTCGGAGCCGGTTCACAATAACTTTCGTAACAACCTTGTAAAGATATATACAGAGACTGATTGGCCATACTCTGGGCTAGACATTTTCGGAATAAGGACCAACAAAGTCTTATTAAGGTTGTGTTCAACAGGATGTCCACAAAACACCAATCGAACCATCTCGGTGAGAGATCATTTTTATTGGAAAAATTGGACATTCAACCCATCAATTTTTGGTGCCTTCAACGGAACCGTATCATTTGTAACTTTCTCCATCGTTACCGGCATCGAAAGAGTATCAGGTTGTTGTGATATTTTCAAATTAAAAAAAGAAGTTGGATAGCGATGTAACAAAAAGAAAATGTTTAATTGACCAGAATTTAACCAAATTATTAAAATTACTTGTATTTTCTTTTTTGTCTTCTTTTACTGCCCATTCTTATCGCGAGTCCATGGGCATGCATAGTCTGCGCGAATTTCAATCGGTTCTTTGCTATTCAACTGTCAATAAATTACAATGTACTGAGAATCTTGAAAATAATAATAATATCCGGAAAATCAGCGGACAGGCGGGGCTCTGTTAAGGTACAACAGACACTATTGTACGGTACGAAAAGCCAGCTTTGTGACGGCCCCAACCTCCTTATCGTCTCCCTTAACCTACACTAAAAGGACTAAGCTTGAAAACCAATGTTACTGTCCCACCCTAAATAACCCTCAAACCCTCTAACCATAACATCAACCAACCCACAACAGCCCTTTTCTTTCTTTCATTCTTTTTTTTTTCTGAGTTCAAAAGGAGAAGCGGGTTTCGGCTTGTTTTGGGTTTTCTTTTTGGGGGAAAATGGTGAACCCCAGATGTTATTTTGACATAAGTATAGGAGGAGAAGTAGAAGGGAGGTTGATAGTGGAGTTATACAAGGATGTTGTCCCTAAAACTGCTGAAAATTTCAGGGCTTTGTGTACTGGTGAGAAAGGCATTGGACCTAATACTTCTGTTCCCCTGCATTACAAGGTTCTTTTCTTTCCCTTTCTTATATGCACACACACACACACACACACACACACATATACGTGTAAATGCATGGAAGTATGTCTTCATTGGTATTTACTCTTTTTATTCTTCTTCTTCTTCATGGAATGTTAAAGCGTTAACGATCTTTAGTTTGAGTGAAGCAAAACCCTTTTTCTTTTTGTGTTTATACAATGAAATTTAAAGTGCCTGCAGAGTTTGATCTTAATGAATGGTTATTTGGTAGAGCTTACATGTTTTTGTGTTTGCATATTGTGTATTATGTGATGTAATACTGCATATTCAAAAACAATATATGTGTAGCTGCAATGGGAATGTTAAGATGAATGTTTATACTGGAAGGCTGTAAATTATACTACTATTCTTTCTTTGTTTCCTAATTATTCCTAATTATAGTGCAATATTAATATACAGGGTGTCCGATTTCATCGAATTATCAGGGGTTTTATGATACAAGGTGGGGATATATCAGCTGGTGATGGAACTGGGGGAGAATCCATTTATGGCTTGAAATTTGAAGATGAAAACTTTGACTTAAAACATGAACGAAAAGGAATGTTATCAATGTCTAATATGGGGCCTAACACCAATGGATCTCAATTCTTTATTACCACTAATAGAACCTCTCATCTCGATGGAAAACATGTGGTTTTTGGGAAGGTTATAAAAGGAATGGGTGTTGTCCGTTCCATCGAACACGTTGCTGGTGAGGATGGTACTAATTACCCCACTCAAGAGGTTGTAATTGCAGATTGTGGAGAAATTCCTGAGGGGGCGGATGATGGAATATCCAACTTTTCCAAGGATGGTGATATTTATCCTGATTGGCCAGCTGATGTAGACAACAAACCGGATGAAATATCTTGGTGGATGAAAGCAGTAGACTCTATCAAAGCTTTTGGGAATGAGCAATTCAAGGTATTCAGTATGATTATATGGTTATCTGTGGTATAATTCTCTTTTTTTAACCTTTTTCCTAGACTAAACATGGTACAATATTCATTATAAGGAATGGTTTTGCCTCTTATAGAAACAGGATTATAAGATTGCTCTTAGAAAATATTGCAAGGCTTTGCGCTACTTGGATGTTTGCTGGGAACTGAAGGGCATTGATGCAGGTGCATAATTTAGTTTCTTTATTTGACGATCGTGATTTATATTGTGATTGCCATGAATCCTTGGGTTGTTTTTTTTAAAGAAAAATTCTTCATTTCCTATTTGTCTTTGCACAGGGAAGAGCTTGACTTTGCGGAAGACCAGGTCACAGATATTTACAAATTGTTCCGTAAGATCTCTGAAATCCTTGAAAATGTTAGCTCATGGATAATTCATAGGTCTTGGCATCTAAAATGAAAATTTTAGATCATTTCAATATTCTTTATCATGTTTCAGATTCTCATTTGTTGAATCTGCTCTGTAATGTTGGACTGAAAGTATGTGGCAGTGTGGAGTTCCTCAAATATTGGATGACAATCATGCATATAGTTTCCACTTTATTGATGTTTGTTTTCTTTAATAAAAGCGCAGTCTGTGTTGTTTGCCTCAGGCCTGCAAGTTGAAACTCGGAGACTTAAAAGGAGCATTGTTGGATGCGGACTTTGCAATTCGTGATGGTGAAGATAATGTGAAAGCTTTTTTTCGACAAGGCCAGGTCTCAATGCTTACTATCTGAATGACATTCAAAGCCTTGTTCATTCATTCTTTGGCATTGCATGCTATTGCAGTTACACACAATTGTCCAAACTATTGAATGGTTAAACTCCACTTTTCCTGAGATGCTTTGTCTCTCAAAATGCTTTTCAATTTTTCATCGATGTCAGGCACATATGGCACTTAATGACATAGATGCCGCAGTTGAGAGCTTTAAAAAGGCATTGGACTTGGAGCCAAATGATGGTTAGTGCAATCTTGTTTCTTGCAAAATAGCAGTCTTCATTTAACACATTTGTCCAGCATAATTCACTTTTAAGCCCCTCGACTGCTAGCTCCCTTTTTACTGTTTTGAGGCTTGAAAGGAGGTAATATTTGGTTAATGTAATTGGTATCATTGCCATGGTAAAATTGCTTATGGACCATTACTCCAGTATGGATCTACAGGCTAGAGTATCTCATCCCTTAATAAATTGTTGCTATTACCCTTGGTATTAGTTTGTCAAAACCATACAATTATATACTTATAGTAGAACTCCGCTATGATTTTCATCTCATACCGTGTTTTCCACCCTTCAGGTGGAATAAAAAAAGAGCTTGCAGCTGCAAAGAAGAAGGTAAATTATCATCACTGTTTCCTTTGTCAAACTTGTCAAATATTTGATACTTTCATCCCTGCACGTACCTTTGATTTCATCTCATGAGGTGATTGAATTTGTAAACCTACTGCAGATTGCTGATCGAAGAGACCGAGAGAAACAAGCATACTCTAGAATGTTTCAGTAGATCTTAGCCAAAACCATGTAAATCCTTACTAGTTCTACTGATTACTGTTTGGTTGGGAGGAAAATCAGGTATGAATTTTGTTCCAACTTTTCCCATGGACAGGAGCATGCTTTTAGATCCTAATGCCTTACTGGTTTTATTCCAATGGGCAGGCTTCAGCATCAGCAAAAAGTTGCAGGATATCTGTTTAGGACATACTCAAACTTGGATGAATGTTAATTGGGAATGTTACTTTCTTTCATTCCTAATCAAGCGGATTGGCATTTTTTTCCTAGTAGAAACTGGATTGTTCTTTACATGTTTTGAGCTGGTTTGAACTTTCTTCTTATAGGCACAGGACCTATATTTGATTGACGTAAACCATACTGAACCACACAATCGAGCAAAGCTTGAAATCGATTTTACATTTATTTGACGCATAAAGTTACTAGTAAGAAAAGGCCTCTAAAGGTCCCAATTTATGAAGCAAGCCTAAGCGTTCCTTAGCCGGAACTCTCAGTGATATTAATGTCAACCATTCCCAACAGCATCAAGCAATGGAGATTTTCCATTGTAAATGAGGCAGTTGATGGAGCCCTATTTGGAGGGCGATATCTGCATTATATTTCTCTTCAAAAATGGCTCCTAGTGACAGCACTAGCATCCTCCTGCAATCCACATCTCTTTTGAAACGCTGTTTATGGCTATCAGTGGGTGCAAGTCCAGATTTTATGGTTGAAGAATTTGTCTCATGTGTCATTGTAATCTCAAGGAATAAAAGAAATTCGGACTCAACTTCCCAGTCGAACCGGTAGGCAGCCTTTCGGTGTTGTTAATCAGATTTACGGTTCTAATCTAATTACATTTTCTGTTACCAATTATTTTTATATTTTATCCATGATCTATACCTATTCTATGTAATATTAGATTTATGGCATACGAAAAAATATATTTTTTAAATTTTAAATAAAAACTAATTGATTTTTTAGTTACAGTTTTAGGTTAAAATCTCATAATTAATTTTTATTGATTAGTATATAAAAAGGTAAAAACATGAGAGGACTTTTTAGTAATTTCACAATTAAATATAGATAGATAGATAGATAGATAGATGAAGAAATAAAAGAACAAATCTGGAGAAATTTTTGAACTGACTAATACAGTCTTTGCTCTTCATTATATTATTGAATTTATCAGTTTAAATATTTGCTATTATTTATAAGGTTTATTATATTTATAAATAAGAATTTTAATTTTGTTAAAACAATTGGTTTAAAAATTACTTGATAATAAAAGTCGTCATATTTACAAATAAATTTTAATTTTATTAAAAGAATTTAAATAATAAATAAAAAACTAAATTTTATATTTAAATTAGTATGTTTCCGTTAATTAAAAAAGAAGGTAAAAATAAAAAGCTTCAATGAAAATAAGTAAGAAAAGCTTCAAAAGCCATTGATTCATCAATGAAAAAAACAGTAGTACAGCACAAAAATTTAAAGGAGGTGAAAATCTAAAGATGCTAATACTAAGAGGCAGTTTGCAAAATCAACTCCAGTAGAGCTTACCATCATAAAAAATTACACAAGACAAGAAGAAAATTATTATTCACAGGTGTTGATTTGTTTTCATCTTGCTATTAGTCAAAATATGGTTTTTAAAATGGGTAAACTTCAAATATAGTCAATTTTGTTTGCCTCATATTACTTTTTAGTCACTTATGTTTGAAATGTTATGTTTTAATCACTTATGTTATTGTTTTGTTACGAAGTAGTCATTCCACTGTTAAACTCTGTTACCTCCCTAACAGGATTATTTGCAGCAACTCCACCGTCAATGAGATCAAATGTGTGGGTTTTTTCGTCGGCATCTTTAGTTTCAAAGTAGTGTGTCGGAAGATAAGTGGGAGCAGCGGAGGTGCTCATGCACACATTAGCTAACCTTGCATTCTTCGCAACATTCGACTTTGCCTGTAATTACAACTAGAGAAGAAAAATGTAAGAATATAAGTTGGATTCTTGTTTAAACTGAAATGGGGAAGCTCCATAATAAGCTAAACCTACATTGTTGGTTGAGAAGATGACTGGCTGAAGAAGCTTGATATCGAAAGTTGGCATAAGCACATTTGTGAGTGTCTGTTTGAGTGTAGTGTCTTGTAATAATTGGTTCGTCAATGATCGTAGGTACTTTCTATCATATTTGGGACCCGAGAATGTTGCTTTGATTGAATTCCCCATTTGTTGAAAGTTGATCAGCATGCAGCAATAAATGCAACCAAGAGACATACCAAGCAGCCCGAGCCATGCAGAAGCTACTGATGCACTTGCAGCTAGTGACATTTTGTTCATTTTGTTATCTTCAGTTAATGTAATGTAGTTTAGTTGTTTTTGAACTATGTTAGGTTAATATTTGATGTAATTTTGATAGTGATTGAGCTGATCAATTCAGCTTTGTTCATGCGTACAAGTTAATCTTTTTAAATTTCAATATGTTAAGTGGTAGTAGGTATTGGTTAGGTTACCATACTGATTTTGACAAGCTAAAAGCTTGGTTTATGTATTGGCATTATGCCATTATTCATTTTTGAATGAAATCTTATCAAGTTTCTTTCTATATGCTCCATTCTTCTTAGCTTTGCTTTTGTTTTCTGTTTGTTTTACATTGTTTCTTCTGTAAGTCACGAGTCTTGTTGCTCAAGTCTTAGCTGAGTTTGTTTCCTTATTCTTCATAGCACCAACAATCGGTATCTAGAGCTTTAATCTCAGTGGACCTGTCAAACCATGGCTTCATCAAGTTTTTCACCAGCTGCACCACCAGTCTTCAATGGTAAGGGCTTTCACATTTGGGTGGTCAAAATGAAGACCTACCTGCAGTATTCGATCTCTAGGAGGTGGTCAACTCAGATGTCGAGCCAGCACCTCTTAGAGCCAACCCAACAGTGGCTCAGATCAGACAGCATGCTGATGAAAGGACAAAGAGGCACAAGGCCATGTCTTGCATACAAAATTGTGTGTCAGATGTTATCTTCACAAGGATCATAGCCTGTGAGACACCAAAGCAGGCTTGAGACAAATTGAAAGAAGAGTTCCAAGGAGTTGAGCAAACAAGGCAGCAACAACTACTGAATTTGAGAAGGGATTTCGAGAATTTGAAGATGAAAGAGGAAGAAACTATTAAGCAGTATTCAGACAAGATCATGGCTGTGGTAAACAACATAAGGCTGTTTGAAGAGCAAATTAGTGAAGCTAGAATAGTGGAGAAAGTGATCTCTACCTTACCTGAGAGGTATGAGGCAAAAATATCTTCCCTCAAATATTCAAGGGACTTGGCCAGCATCGCTTTAACATAGCTGATTAATGCTCTTTATACATAGGAGCAAAGGAGAGCCAGCAGACTGGAGGAGCACCAAGAATGTGCCTTCCAAGCCAAAACCAAACCTGCCTCGAGCACCACTACCTACAAAGGCAAAAAGGCTTGGAGAGATAAGCCTAAGTCAGATGCTGCTAGAAGAAAAGACCAACCTTGTAGTCATTGCAAAAGACCTGATCATCCAAAAGCAAACAGCTGGTTTAGGCCAAATGTGCAGTGTCAATACTGTAAGAAAATGGGCCATGTAGAAAAGGTTTGCAAAAACAAAGTGTAACATCCTAGATTAGGGGTTATGCATTTAGTGCATAATTCAAGTGCTAATGGGTTTTAAGGGTGTTTGGAGATGTTTTAAGAGTTTTAAGAACTTTAGAATGAAGGTGAAAGCTTTGGGAAAATTTTGGATTTAAGTGTAAAAGAGGAAATTAGGTGAGGACGCCTTAAGAATAATTTGTATGCTTTTGGGCCATAAAAAGAGCTTTGGTAAAGTGGCTTCCATGCCCACTTAAGGGCTGGAATGACGCCTGGACAAGGGCCTTGGTTTGAATCCGTTATGGCATGGGCGTGTTTTTATTTTGCTTTGGCGTTAAGACAAGAGGGAGCTAGGGAAGGAGGCTTTAAAATAAATTGTGGCGAGCTTATGTCATAAAAGAAGGCCATGGCAGAGTGGCTTGGGGCGCTATATGTGGCTTGCGGCAATGAGGGCCCAAGTTCGAGTTATGAAGGAAGCAAGAAAGGGCATTTTATTTTGTGTGGCAAGAAGGCACTTGGGCTAAGTAGGTCTTAAAAGAAATTGGGTGAATTATGTCACAAAGAGGCACCTTGGCAAAGTGGCTCAGGCGTTACTGACATTTGCTCCAAAGTAGTCTTGGGTTCAAGGTGTGTGAGCAGCAAAAGGGTGTTTTATTTTGGCTTTTTGTGCCAAGAGAGAAGGAAGTGATGGACAGCAATTGAACTTCTAATTAGATAAAGATTAAGCTAGTTTTTGGTATTTAATTTTCGGCTGGGATGAAGGGATAAAGATTTATTTATTTTAAATTCTTTTTGGATGGATGTTGAAGAGGTAAAATAGGAGATTAATTTGGGATTGGATAAGTAAGGATGTGGTGGCCGATATAGGGTGTCTTTGGTTGTTGGAATTCGGTCATGTGGGGAAGATAAATGCTGAATTATTTTATTTAATTTAAATGGGTGTTGAAGAGATAATAGGAGATTTATGAGGAATTTGATAATGGATTGATAAGGTGGCTGAATATAGGACTTCCTAGGGTGGTATTTTCGGCTTTGGAGGTGTGCTTATTTTGTGTGCCGAATTTGCTTATTCTTTCTCTCTTTTATCTCTTTTGGGTAGCCGAATATTCAATCTTTTTTTTTAAAAGGATTGGCCGAACCTTGTAGCAACTTCTTCTCTTTTCTTTGCTTGACACCTTAAAGGAAAACCATAGCCAATATTTTAATTCCATCTTGAAGCCATAGCCGAATAGCAAAAAGGGCTCTATTCTCTTCTTTTTGTCGCAAGTCTTATAAGCTGAAGCAGGAAAGGCGAAACCTTTTTCTCTGGTAGTCTTCGCGAACTTGTAGTGGTAAGTTCTCTATCCTAGCAATCGGTTTGGGATTTGTTGGTGTGCCGAATCAAGTGTTAAGGCTTTGGTTTTGGTTTAGCCGAATATTCTTAAGCCATGTTATGTGTGTCTTTTGGTTGTAGCCGTCAGTAAGGAGCATTAAAGGAGTTCTTCGAGATTTGAAAGTATCAAGGTAAGCGTTATGTAATTTCGGTCAAGGGCCATTATTCATGGGTTTATGTGCTAGCCGATTTTAACATATGGTATATGTAGCGATTTTGACTACTCAAAGAACTAGTATTAGTTCTCGGATTTCAGTAAGGTAAGTGATTGGTGACTTTCGGCCATAGGCCATACTACGTGATTAAGTGTGACCAATTCTATCTATGGATGTTAGGGGTAAATCAGGAGAGATAACCAAAGCCTCCGGATTTGGTAGGAGACCAATCGGCATTAAAGGAGGAGGAAAAACCCGTTCATCGTGTTAGAATCAAATAGTTCGGATTGACTAAATAGTCGATGTGTGATTAACCCAATTGCTTTTTGGGTTTTACTATATTTGCATGTGTGAATTATGTGCTAACCAGTGCAGTGGCAGTTATGTGGTGATTACCCTAAAAAGGGGTATATCGATAATCAGGTTAGTATTATCTGTTGATACGAATGTGAAAGTGCCGATGTGAATGTGACTATGCCTATGGAAATATGATGGTCTGCCTTAATAACATGTGCATGCATTTATTATTATTATGCCACTATTACATGTTGCATGTGCATGGGTTGGGATATGAAAGAAGGTACGGGTGTACTTCGAGTACGTGGTTTGATGTTAGCCTTGAGCTACATCGTGGATTGACGTTGACTGAGGTCACGTTGTGGATTAATTGCGATTTAGTTCGCGTGGCTTGATGAGTGGCTGTGTGCCTCATCGTGGTTGATATCGGCTAAGTGCCATATCGTGGTTGATGAGTGACTATGTGTCCCATCGTGGTTTTGGTGTTAGTTACGGCTACATCGTGGATTGCCACTGACTGAGGTCGCGTTGTGGATTTTTGTGCTTTATTGCACGTGGACGACATTGATTGCCTTTTGGAGTGAAAAGGAGAGGGAGATTTGATAATCCTCTGGTGTGTGGTAGGCTGGATACGGGGGTGTGTAGAGGATGGACCCTAGGTTTGGGTTGGGTACACTTTGCATAATTCTATGTGACCTGTGAAATGAGGTATTAATGTGGAAATGGGCCAAGCCCAAAATGTGAATGTGGATTGGAATGAAAAATGGGCCAAGCCCAGTATATAATATGTGGAATAATGTGGTAATGGGCCAAGCCTAGTATGTGGAAACATGTGGTTATTTACACTATTATATGAATGTGATATGAATGTGGGCCAAGCCCAGAATGTGGTAATATGTGATTATGATATTTGTTATCCGATATACGGGTTAATATGGGGTTAACATGTGGGTGGAAATCGTGGTTTAATTACACACCGAGTCTGTATGACTCACCCAATTTTTATCAACATCGCAAGTGATGCTTGGACCGGTTTGGAGTGGATACGAGGTGGCCCATATAGAAGACATTTTATTTAATTAATTAAGTATTTATATTTTCAGATTTTGATTAAGTGTTTATTGTAATAAGGCCAATTAAAGTATTTAAGTATTTTTTAAATATCTTTATTGTTATGCTTTATTATGGATTGACAATTGAGATATCTTTCGCCAATGGTTTTATTTTCTTAAATCATACATAATAAAGTTTTTCGGATATTTTATCAAGCTTATATTATTTAAAATTTTAAATGGACATGGTTTTTGAATAAGAACAAAATTTTCAAGTTCCACCACAAGTCAGGATATTTTCAAACGTTTTTCGCAGTGGCATTTCAAATTCGGTCGTAACGAATGGGCCGGGTTTGGGGTGTTACACAAAGGCAAACCAAGGCAGGCTCAACATCAACAGCCAAAGGCTGAAGCCCGAGTAGCTGAAGAAGGCAGTGACAATGAGGAACAAGTCTTTGCAATCTCATGCTTAGCTGCAAATGAAAAGGTTACCAAAGGATGGCTCTTAAACAATGGCTCTTAAACAAAGGTGAAAGTTGGTAATGGTCACTTTATCAAGGCAGAAGGTAAAGGTGATGTGTTGATAAACACTCCCACAGGTAATAAACTAGTTTCAAATGTGTTTCTAGTACTTGAAATTGACAGAAATTTGCTCAGCATAGCTCAGTTGCCAGACAAAGGCTACACAGTTGTGTTCAAAGGCAAGGAGTGCCAAATCACTAATCCACATGGATCTAAACTCATGTCAGTCATTATGGCTGATAAAAGCTTTGTTGTTGACTGGGCAAAAGACTCAGATTTAGCTTATACTATCTCCTCAAATGAATCCAAGCTTTGGCACCAAATGCTTGGTCATGCCAACTACAGATCGATGGACCAGCTAATCTAGTTGAGAACTTCATCAAATCAGTTGAAAAGGAAAATGTATGTCAACTGGAGAAGTAGGCCAGGCAACCTTTTCCTTCAAACAAGGCCTGGAGAGCTTCAGAAAGACTTTAGCTTGTGCATACTGATGTTTGTGGCCCCATGAAGACCCAGTATTGAATGGGAGCAGGTATTTTATTCTGTTCATTGATGATCACTCGAGATTTTGCTGGATTTACTTATTGAAGAAAAAATCAGAAGTGGCTTCAATGTTTTGGAAGTTCAAGGCTGCTGCAGAGACTGAAACAGGTTACAAGCTTAAGGATCTAAGGTTAGATAATGGAACTAAGTACATCTCAGCTCAATTTCAAGCTTTTTGTGATGATGCTGGCATCAAACACCAACTCACTAACATCTATACACCTCAACAGAATGGTGTTAGTGAAAGAAAGAATAGAAGTTTGATGGATATGGCCAGGTGTCTCATGTTTCAGAAGAATTTACCTAAAACCTTGTGGGCTGAAGTAGTAAACACTACTGTTTATCTTCAAAATAGGCTTCCAACCAAGGCTTTAGCTCAGAAGACCCCATTTGAAGCTTGGTTTGGATTCAAGCCATCACTGGCTCATCTCAGGACTTTTGGTTGCATATGTTATGCACAAGTCCCAGCTGTGAAAAGAGGCAAACTAGATAAGAAAGCTCAAGTAGGCATACTGGTAGGCTATAGCACAGTTAAAAAAGGCTATAGAATTTTAGATCCCTCAACAAATAAAGTTCTAGTGAGTAGAGATATGGTGTTTAATGAAAAAGCAAGCTAGAATTGGGAGAAAAATGAACTAGAGGCAGTCACTGAAGACCTTGCAACAAATCAAATTAAAGTTGATCAAAATGGTCCTGAATTGGGCATAGATGATGAACCAGTCAGGGGCACTAGACCATTAGTTGATATTTATGAAAGAGCTCAAGTAGCAATAGTAGAGCCAAGCTATTTTGAAAAGGCTGAAACTCAGCAAGGCTGGAAATAAGCCATGCATGATGAAATCAACATGATTGAGAAGAACCAGACTTGGGAATTGGTTCAAAAACCAATCAACAGGAAGATCATTGGGGTGAAATGGGTCTATCGAGCCAAGCACAATGCTGATGGGAGTTTGAACAAACTCAAAGCAAGGCTAGTTGTGAAAGGGTTTAGCTAAAATTATGGTGTGGACTACCTAGAGACCTTTGCACCAGTGGCTAGACTTGACACCATTAGGCTGCTAGTTGCCTTAGCAGCTCAAATGAAGTGGAAAATCCATCAGCTTGATGTGAAGTCGGCCTTTCTCAATGGATTCCTTAAAGAAGAGATCTATGTTGAGCAACCTCAAGGCTTCAAGGTGGCTGGTAAAGAAGAAATGGTGTACAAGTTAAACAAAGCTTTGTATGGCTTGAAGCAAGCACCAAGGGCCTGGTACAACAGAATTGATGGCTACTTGGTCAGTTTGGGATTTGAAATGAGCATTAGTGAGCCAACATTGTATGTCAAAAGAGAAGGAGTGCAAACACTGCTCATTGTGTCATTGTATGTTGATGACCTGCTAGTGATAGGAGGAAACAAAGCAATGTTGGATGATTTTAAAACCAAAATGCAACAAATGTTTGAGATGTCTGACTTGGGGTTGATGTCCTACTTCCTAGGCATGGAAGTCACACAAACTCAAGAAGAAATTTATCTAAGTCAAAAAGCTTTTGCTTTGAAGATTTTGAACAAATTCTCAATGTTGAATTGTAAAGCAACTAGCACACCAGTTGCTGTTGGAGAAAAGCTATCGAGCCAAGGTGCCTTTGAGAAGGTATGTGAATCATCCTATAGAAGTCTAGTTGGTTGTTTGTTATGCTTGACTGCCACTAGGCCAGACATAATGTATACTGTGAGTTTACTCTCAAGATTCATGCATTGTTGCAATGAAAGTCATTTCAAAGCTGCCAAGAGAGTCCTCAGATACATCAAAGGTACTTTGAGCTATGGCATGTTGTTTAGCAAGGCTGAACATTTGAAATTGGTTGGCTACACTGATAGTGACTGGGCTGGTTCGATGATGACATGAAGAGCACCTCAAGGTATGTTTTCACCCTTGGCTCAGCTATCTTTTACTGGAGTTCGAAGATTCAAAATGTAGTTGCTCAAGAAAGCTGCGAAATTTGAGTATGTGAAAGTTCTTTGAGTCAGTAAATCAAGCCATTTGGCTTAGAAAGATCTTGGCTGATCTCAATCTTGAACAAAGAGAAGAAACAGAGATATTCAGTGATAATCAATCTACTGTTAAAATTGCAAAAAACCCTATTTTTCATGGAAGAACAAAACACTTCAACATTAAACTCTATGCTGTTAGGGAAATGGAGCAAGCTCATGAAGTAAAACTGGTTCATTGCAGATCTGAAGAGCAATTAGCTGACATTTTAACAAAGTCCCTTAATGTTTCAAGGTTTCAACACTTAATAGCAGAGATGGGAATTTGCAACATGCTAACCAAGGAGGAGTGTTGAAAGTTGATCAGCATGCAGCCACAAATGCAGCCAAGAGACATACCAAACAGCCCGAGCCATGCAGAAGCTATTGATGCACTTGCAGCTAGTGACATTTTGTTCATTTTGTTATCTTTAGTTAATGTAATGTAGTTTAGTTGTGTTTGAACTATATTAGGTTAATATTTGATGTAATTTTGATAGTGATTGAGCTGATCAATTCAGCTTTGTTCATGTGTACAAGTTAATCTTTGTAAGTTTCAATATGTTAATGGTAGTAGGTATTGGTTAGGTTTATGTATTGGCATTATGCCATTATTCATTTTTGAATGAAATCTTATCAAGTTTCTTTCCATATGCTCCATTCTTCTTAGCTTTGCTTTTGTTTTCTGTTTGTTTTGCTTTGTTTCTTCTACAAGTCACAAGTCTTGCTGCTCAAGTCTCAGCTGAGTTTGTTTTCTTATTCTTCATAACACCAACACCAAGAGATGCCAGGAAATTAAAGCGACTAAAGAATAAACAAATACGTTAAAATTGATTTTGTAGCACCCTTAACCCGTAACTGTCGTCAGAATACGATTAAGAGGTGTTACCGATCAATCAGAACATTTAACCTCTAAATTATGACACAAAGTCAATCATCATCAATCACATTCATTTACAAACATGTTGTCACTTATCAAGGTCTATGGGACCTTTAACATATACTTGAGAGGGGTCGGGACTAAACGAACACTTACAATAAATTTTAGAAATTTATAACAATTAACAAATCTGTTGAAGCCACAAGCCCGTGCCACCAGGCCGTGTACCTCACACGATTACTAGACACCCCCATGTCCAAGCCGTGCCAAAATAGAGCAAGCATTCTGATTTTATCCACACGGCCACCAAGCACACTCGTGTGTTAAGGCCGTGTCCTACTAGGTCATATACTGCCAATTCTCACACGGCCTTTAGGCACGCCCGTGCCATGACTGTGTACTTCTTAAGCTAGCTACTGACTTTACCCCACTTGCCACTAGGCATGCCTGTGTGTTATGGTCAGTGTGACATTATAGGTCATTTGCAAGACCAAAATGCCACCCACTTAGGGCCATTTCTACAAGCCAATCATCAAGACATATCATACATATTTAACATCCAAACATATACCAAATTGACCATTCAATTTATATATTCAATGTCATTCTCATTCATGCCAAATTACAAACTAAAATTCATATCAACACAAGCATTAATCATCCATTTTGTTTAGCCAAAACTTAACCATTTCATATGCATCACATCATACCAAAATTTGTACCATATAACTCATTCATTCAAGCATTTATCAACTCAAAACTTACCAAAACATATGGCTAAGTTCACTTCATAAACATATACACATAACTAGCCTATACATGCCATATTTCAACTATATACATCCTTTCTAAAGTACCAAAATAGAATGTCGATAGTTTGATTGAGAAGCTGATGATCCCAGATCCGAGCTAGCTTTACTGACACTGCAAGGTAGAGAAACAATTCACACAGTAAGTTATCCAAAGCTTAGTAAGTTCAATATACAATACAATTATCTCATTAATCTAACTAATGTACATAATAAACAATCACTTATCTCATATTCATATCATCTTATCTATAGCTAAAATACTCATTCATTCAATCATGGCTTGTCTATAACTCATCAACCACAAAGGTTCAACACATACCTTAGCTAACACTTAGTTATCCAACTTCCAAGCTATTCAATGCTCGATATTACATTTCGATCATCCTTTGATATTCGTTCAATTTAACCGCACACTCAGTGCCACATATATATTCGAAGCATAATTGTTATCGCACACTTAGTGCCTATTCTTTTAATTGACTCGTCTCGGTGTCGCACACACAGTTCCAATTCAATAAGCCGAAGCTTTTATATCATCGCACATATAGTGCTATTCATTTCTATTTCGATTTCATTTTCACACACTTAGTGCCATCAACTAAAATCGTGCACATAGCAACTCACTTTCATACACATATACATATTCATTTCATATTGCTAAAACACATCTCAAATACATGTATTATATCCGAACTTACCTCGGACGTCGAACTATCAATACGATCGATTAATCGAGCACTTTATCTTTGCCTCGATCTCGATCCGAACCTCTCCTCTCTTGGTCTATACACATTAAATTCAATCCATTCAATCATCAATTTATTCATTTTAGTACAAACACACATATTTTGGGTATTTTACAAAATAGCCCTCACATTTTCACATTTTAACACTTTAGTCCTTAATTCATCAAATCATCAAATACACAAAATTTGCTTGTACTCTAGCCTAGCCAAATTCTTAGTAAGCTCATACAAGTCCACACATTTCATTTATTTCACATTTTATTCCTTTAATTTACACTTTTCTCAATTTAGCCCAATTTACTCAATTTCATCAAAAATTCAAAGACTAAACATGTTAATCCAACACCAAGTTTTTATATTTCACTATCATCTAGCACATAGCTCAAGCATTCATCAATGGCTCATCACAAAAACATCATCAATTCACAAAATTACAACATGGGCTAGCTAGAGCACGAAGCAATGATTACGAAAACGTAGAAATTATCAAAAACCGAGCTAAAACATACCTAAATTTTTGCTTAACAATGGCTGAACCCCTAGCTGAACCCCTAGCTTTCTTTTTATTTTTATTTTCTTTGCTATTTTTGGCACCAAGATGAACAAGAATGACCATTTTCATGCTTTGATTTCATTAAACACATATTATTTAACTATTTACTATTTTATCCTTTCAATTAATAATTAAAACATATAATCACCAAGGTTATAGTTGTCCATTACCACCCACTATCTTAAAACTTGGTTTAATTGCCTCATAAGGCCTCCATATTAATAAGACAACAACACTTAGGTACTTAAAAATAAGCACATAGCTTTTACTTTTTATGCGATTAAGTCCTTTCTCTTAATTCGGCACTCAATCGATAAAATTATCACACAAAATTTTCACACAGGCTATGTCACATACTATTCACATAGAAAATAATATTAAATTAGCATTTTGACCTCAGAGTGGTGGTCTCGAAACCACTGTTCCGACCAGGGTCTAAACCAGACTGTTACAGATTCTGCATGAAGAAATTAGTAACAAAAGAGAAGTAATATTGCCATTAGAATTCACCATGCTGGGGGAAAATCTTGGGGCTATGCTCTAAATAGAAATTGCTGATATCTTTTGCACCGAACGAAGGCCTGTTCTGTTGGTTTGGAGTAGTAAGCATGGTGGCTATCAACCTACCAATGCTTGTGCCTGCAATGAGGTCGAAATAATCTGCAATTCTTGTATTTGGTCCATCCAACTCCTACCAAAACATAACTCAACCACATGTAACAAAACTTTAGCTTATGTTTTCCCGACATATGAGTATTGTTAAGTATGACTCCTATTTCAGTCAAATTTGAGAAGTAATCTTCTAGTTAAACTCTGTTTATTTGTTTCAATAAAATACTAATTAGTTTAGATTATTTTATTATCATTTGACCTATGAATTTGGCCTATAAATAGGTTCTTTTACAACCTTAGAAAATACACCCACTTGAGATTAGAACTCATAACACATTTATAGAATTTTTGTGTTTACGTTTTCAAGGTTCTTTGTTTTCGGGTTTTCGGGGTTTAATTTTTATCTCCATCTTTTATACTCTTCGTTCTTTTGCCATTATAGTAAAATTATCTTTGCCCGTGGTTTTTTATCCTCTTTGGAGGAGTTTTTCACATTAAATTTGTCTGTTCAATTTCTCAATTTCTTCTGCTATTTTTTACTTGTTTGTTGCTTAATCGGTCGATCCTAACAAGTGGTATCAGAGCTAGTTTAATTTTCATAGATAAGCTCATTCAGATATGGCAGCAATAAGGTTTAAAATTGAGAAGTTCTTCGATGGTGAGACAAATTTCAATCTGTGGCAAGTTCGGATGATGGCAATTCTAATTCAATCTGGTTTAAAAAAGGTTGTTACCGAGAAAAAGCCTGAGAATCTAAATAAAATGAATGGGAAGAGATTGATGAAAAGACTTTGTCTCGCAATCCGGTTGTGCCTCATGAATACAGATTGCGGGAGGTATTGATGGAGAAGACCTCATCTACCTTGTGGAAAAGGTTAGAAACTCTTTATGCGACTAAATCTCCGCTAACTGCTTAATGTTGAAACAACGTCTATTTACGTTTCGCATGAATGAAGGTGAGCTTCTTAGAGATCACAACAGTCAATTCATTACTCTTTTAAATTATTTAAAGAACGTTGAGGTCCATATTGATGATGAAGATCAAGCTATGCTATTATTATGCTCTTTACCCCCTTCATACAAGTCTTTCAAGGAGACCCTGATTTATGGCAGAGACAAACTCTCGTTCAAATATGTGAAGGGTCATTTGTTGAGTAAAGACAAACTCGACAATGAGCTTCATTTAGATAGCAAGGTAGATAGGCAAGCTTCCATTTTGATAGCATCAAAGAAATGAGACAAAAGGTGTCGCTGTTGTAAAAAGTTAGGTCACGTCAAAGTAGATTGTTATAAACTGCGAAATAAACGAGCTGCTGAGAGTAATAAGGAAGATGTTGCTGGTGCTAATTTGGTCGATAAAAGCGGTGATGATTTCTTGTTAGTGTCAACGAGCGATAACTCCAGGCTCACGTCCGAGTGGATTCTAGATTCGGGATGTTCTTTCCATATGTGTCCTAATAGAGAATGGTTCTCCACATACAGTTCAGTTGAAGGTGGAGTTGTTTGCATGGAAAATAATTCATCTAGTAAGGTAATTGGTATTGGTACTGTTAAAATTAGGATACACGATGGGACGATTAGGACACTCTCAGATGTCAGGTATGTACTTGATTTACGAAAGAATCTCCTCTCCTTGAGTATTTTAGACTTGAAAGGATGCAGAATCAACATCGAGTCGAGCGGCATTAAAGTATCTCGTGGAGCTCTCGTTTTGTTAAAAGGTAAAAGACCTGGCAGTCTTTATATTCTAGACGGTTCTATAGTTAAAAGGTAAAAGAACTGGCAGTCTTTATATTCTAGAAGGTTCTATAGTGACTGGTGAAATCGAACGTCCAACTTGGTCATAGGAGGGAAAAATGTATGACCGTTTCGTTGAAGAGAGATTCTCTTTTGGATGCAGGTTTTGAAAAGTTAGGGCACTGTGTTCGTGAAAATCAAACCCGGGTTAGTTTTGATTTGGCAGTGTACAAGTCGAAGGCTAGAAGTCTTCCAGTTTCTAAGCACAAATTTGACTCATTTAATTCCCTACATGGGTCAAGATAGGCTCGTGGCGGGCTTTGGCAAAGATGGCATTTTGGAAATATGAGTCAAGGTGGAGATTTGTTAAGTATGACTCCTATTTCAGTCAAATTTGAGAAGTAATCTTCTAGTTAAACTCTGTTTATTTGTTTCAATAAAATACTGATTAGTTTAGATTATATTATTATCATTTGACCTATGAATTTGGCCTATAAATAGGTTCTTTTACAACCTTAGAAAATACATCACTAGAGATTAGAACTCATAACACATTTATAGAATTTTTGTGTTTACGTTTTGAGAGTTCTTTGTTTTTGGTTTTCGGGGTTTAATTTTTATCTCTATCTTTTGTACTCTTCGTTCTTTTGTCATTATAATAAAATTATCTTTGCCCGTGATTTTTTATCCTCTTTGGAGGAGTTTTTCCACGTTAAATTTGTGTGTTCAATTTCTCAATTTTTTCTATTATTTTTTATTTGTTCGTTGCTTAATCGGGTCGATCTTAACAAGTATAGAAGACATGATTTCTTGTGAAAAAATTAAGTAGAGATTCATGAAGAACCTGAAGCTTGGTTTCAAGGAAAGCAAGAAGAGTGGATGGGATAATGCCTCAAATGCCACCTCCATCAATACTCAGCACCGTTGTCATCTTCCTTTTCGCAAAAGGACTAGCCATTTTTTTTAATCTCAACCCAAAGATTGAAGTTAAAATACGTGATTGAGTTATGATAAGCATCCGAGGATCAAACACCGTATTTATAAGGAACTCTAGTTTGAAAAAGCATGAAGATTGAAGACCATCATCATCCATTGTTGAACCCCATGGTAATAACCCCGAGGTCACCTTTGTTGAAGCTTATTATTATTATTATTATTATTATTATTATTATTATTATTATTATGAAGTCTGTTGCAGGTTTTAAATTATCATTATGTGTTGTAATCGTCTGTTTAATTGTAAAAAATAAAAATAAAAATTTGTTTACATGTCACACGTTTTGTGTTTAATTTATTTAGTCCACCCGTGATTTTTGGGGTCTTTTTCAAGTTTTTTATTGGATTTTTCTAGTTGGATTATTCTCCCAATAATTCCATCCCACAACCCTTATTGACTTACTACATATTTATATGATAATATTAAATATGATAAATATTATTGTGAATATAATCTCCACCAGATATACATAAAACTTTAGTTAATACACGAAAGTGCATTTCATAAATTTTCTGTCTATTAATAATTGTGTATATTGCGCTATCGATGTGAATAAATAGACCATTATCTTGAAAATAATGAGTCAAGCTAATATTTGCATTGAACTCACCTATTAAGTAGTTATGCATTATGATAGGAAATCTCAATTTTCTGGTATACACAGTCTTATTTTATCATTTCTTTACATGTATCTATAGTAACATTCGAGCAATGCTTTTTGATTTCACCACTTGTTTCAGTCTATACTTTATAAATTGTTTCGGCACAAAATAAGAAACGATTTTTCTCGCGCATAAATAGTTGAGAGTTCACATTCTTATCATCTTTGGTAAAATCAAGTTTGTCACGTAGACATTTATAAACTGCTCTACCGTAGTTTTTAAAGCATAACCCCAATTTAAATTTAATAGTACATCTTAATAGAGGGCGACTATACTTGTTCAATTTATCTCTTTCAACCTAGATGTCATAAGACGGGACTTGAAATGCATGATATAAAAAAGTTTGAAAACAAAAACATCATATGAAATACTAATTTATATCTACATAAAGTCTTCCTCCATGATGTTTTTTTTTTTTTTCATTTAAAAATATTAAAATTTGATTTTAGATGTTCTATTATATTTAAATTTGAGAATTAATTGTTGTAATTTCATTTTAACATAATTTAAGTTTTTATATTTTTATAATATTTTAATTAATCCAAATAGTTAATATCGTTAATTTTTTCATTAAAATATTACACGATTTTATATAATTTGAATACCTTAAATGTATAGGTTGTGGTTTAAAAGAAACTTTAGTTTTATTTATGTTCGTTTTAATCCTTGCATCATTAAAGCTTTTGCCGTCAGGGTGGTCTTGTCATGATTAAAATAGTTGGCCTTCGACAATGTAATTGTTGAGTTGGATTGTTTACTTGTTATTTTTGCTTTGTCTTGTCTTTTATTTGATATTTATATGCAAACCACATGGAATGAGATGACTTTTAATGAGAATGTTTCGTTTGTGGATGATAGGTTAGAAATTGCGGATGATAGGTTCGGGTGTATGAGGTGAACCTACTTGCTTGGATTTAGTTATCTGTATCCTCGATCTTCCTGCTATTTGGATTTTGTTTTTTTCTCATTAAAGGGTTACTTTTCTTTCCAAAAAAAAAAATTAATAACCAAGCTCTATTCACACTCAAACTTATAATTCATCACATATTTTGTACTTTTCTCGAACTCCTTAAAATAAAAGTAAAAACAAAAGAGAGTAAATATACATAGCAAATCTTTAAACCATATGTAGTGTATAAAGAAATGAAAGCTATTGAAGATGATTATAATGAGACGTAGGAGTTTTAAATGATTTGAGGCTGCAAATATGAGAAGATACATATATATCATATATATGATCAATGGGTGTAAGAGTATCTGGTTACGGAGGAACGGAGGTCAATCTCCTGGGTCCAACCGCTCCGGTCTTGAACATGCAGGTGCCATAGGTCTGAGCTATCGCATCAGGGTCCATTGTCATCACGGTTTGGTCCCCTCCGACTCCGCTTTGCCATAGCTCCCCAGCCAACCCTTGCTGAGACGCCCTGCATTTCCATTTCAACTTTATTGTTCATCATTCATCATTTTCTTTCCAGCAATTCCATCGTCACCTCTTATATTTACTGCACACTACTTATCATTTCAACATTTTAAAACATATATGATATCTCCTATTAATATGAAATATAAGTTTCAAAGATCGTATCTCATTGTCACGTAAACGTTTTATGTTCTAAGTCTAGAAATCTGAATTTGAAAATTTAGATTTAAATTTCATTTGGTATCTAAATTGTAAGAATGAAATGCATATATTATAAATAAATTAATTGTTTTAATATAATATATATTTAAAAAGTATAACATTAGTCACATTCATAAATCGTTTAAAATTTCAAATTGGCAGCTAAATAGGAAAATGGAAGTTATCAAACACTATATTTTAAGGAAATAAAATGTTTTAAGTAACAATGAATTTACCTGGGAGGACCAATGACTCCATCAATGATAATATGGGCAACATGGACACCAACAGCCTGGAACTCTCTTGACAGGCATTGGGATAAAGCTCTCAGGGCGAACTTTCCAGAGCCTGTTTCATTGATTTACAATAAACTGTCGTATACTCTCATTTTCCATTTTAAGTTTTGGTAAGTTTGTAATATGTTTTAAAGGGTGAACATTACATAGTTCAGAGAAACCAGGGATGCCATTAAGTGAAGCTGAGCGACCAGTAAAAAGAATGGTTCCTCTTCTCCTTTCCACCATCCCAGGTTAGGTTGTTAACGCTTCATTATTCTGTTAGTTCTATTATTTGTAATAAATATGTAAGCCCTTCTCATTAATGAATATAGATGAGATTGAACTTTTCATGCATATGTTGTTATACTTTGGCATGGTATCAAGAGCCAAAAGTACTTCTTCTTGTTTTCGATCCCGCTTCAAGAATTTTCATGGGCGATACACGCGACATTCCTCCAACACCGAGGGGTGTTCCTCTCAAGGTCGTAATTCTTTATCTTCATCAAACATCCAAGATTTTTCCAAACATGAGACAGTCAAGCTTCGGTGAAAATAATTTTTGGTCGTGGAAGCATCAAGTTTTACTTGATTCTTGAGGGTATGACCTTGAGGGTTTGTACTCTAAGACGGTTTCTATTCCTGAGTCTTTCGTTCCTGATTCTAATGGGCACCTAGTGGCTAATCCAACATATCTTCTTCATAAGAAGCAGGACAAATTTCTTGCTTCTTGGTTGCTTTCTACAGTTACAGATGAAATTCTTGTGCATCTTACGATGGCCAAGACCAGCTTTGATGTCTGGACAGCTATTGGACGACGATTTGGTGCTAAATCGGCTGTCAAAATTTCAAGTATGCGCCATGCTTTATATTCTATCAAGAAAGCCGATCTTTCCACAAAGACTATTTGGCTAAGGTAAAATGTTGAGTGATGCTCTTCATCTGCAGCGGTCATATCACCGAGCAAGAACAAAGTTAGCATTGTTTTAGCCGGTTTATCAATGGAATATGAATCGTTCGAGTGTTTGCGGCTCGCTACTCCAATGACCTTGACCTCTTAACCGACATGTCGTTGGATTGCGAGGCTCGACAAATTGAGTTGTTGGATCAAACACCGCACAAGCCAATATGGTTACTCGTTTAAAAGATTCTTTCCGATCGCTTCGCACATCATGAGTCTACAGGACATTATCGGCGACAGGCATAAGTCGAGTACTCGGGCAATGGTCGTGGCTTGGTCTCGTGGCGTGGGTCGAATGAATGGTCGTGGGTGGTCTCGCCTCGGCCACAATGTCGACTATGTGGAAAAGTTGGGCATTTGGTTCGGACTTGTTATCATCGATTTGATGAAAACTATTCCGAGGTCCCTCATCGATCACCACCACAATTACCATCGTAGAAGATCATGGTGTTTCTTCTCACAGTGCGCACTGCCGTCGTTTGGCTCATGTTAACCTCTCGGTCCTCCGATCAAGTTTGGTATCCGGACTCGGTGCAACAAATCATGTCACCCGTATGTGACTTCACTCTCAAATGTTACTCCTTATGCGTATGTCTCATGTTTCTATGGGAAATGGCTTGTCTGCTCCTATTGCTACTATAGGTACGCCCATATGGTGGATCGGTTCTCGACTTTTTGCGACTACAAAAGGTTCTTCATGTTCCTACCGCTTGTAAGAATTTGATGTCCGTGGGATGCATTTGCTAAAGATAATGTCGTCTATTTTGAGTTTCATCCGCTCATGTGTTTTGTGAAGGATATAAAGACAAGGAAGACTCTCCTAGTGGGCCACATGCATGAAGGCCTTTATCGATTTGATGTTTCTAAATCCCCTATTCAGACTACTGGTGCTTCTTCTCCATCTGCCTCAGCTCACTTGTGTACTACAAAGCAGCTTTCATTCACAGAATTATGGCACAGGAGACTTGGACATCCATGCTCTAATGTTCTTGGCCTTGCTCTTCATAGTTGTAACATTCCCTTTGATAAGAATAGTTTTTCCTCTATCTGCTCAAATTGTCAAATAGGCAAAGCACATAAACTACCTTTCAAATTTCTAACACAATGTATTCTACACCCTTTGAAGTCGTTGCTTCGATGTTTGGGGTCCATCTCATGTTAAATCGAATGGTTTTTGTACTATGTTACCTTTGTGGATATGTACAATGATTTACTGGATTTACTTTCTTAAATCTAAGGTGAAGTTTTACGTTGCTTTGTTCACTTCAAACAAATGGTGAGTGTTCAATTTGGCCGTTCCATCAAAGTTTTCAACTGATTGGGGTGGGAGTATCGATCACTTTCTCGAGAACTTGCTCATCTTGGAATTCAACATCGTGTCACATGTCCCCACACTTCGAGCGTAATGGGTAGCCGAAAGAAAACATGTACATGTTGTGGATATGGATTGACTCTTATGGCTCAAGTGGTGTACCTTTGGCTTTCTCGGTCTTATGCGTTTGCCCATAGTGTTCATCTAATCAACAGACTACCAACACCACTTTTGAAGCAACAGAGCCGACGAGCTATTGTACCAAGTCAAACCTTCCTACTCCTATCTCAAAGTTTTTGGTTGTGCGTATATCCATGCCTACGACCTTATAATCAACATAAGCTACATGATCGGTCTACTCAATCTGGTTTCTTGGAGTGGTCTTGAATAGAAAGGGTTATCGTTGTCTCGGCAAAGCAGTGGTAGAGTTTTTCTTTCCAGCATGTTGTTTTGACGAGACATTATTTCGCTTCGTAATACTTTTTCTCTCTCCTCCTCTCCTTCAACGGTTGGCTCTCGGTCGCCTCATTTTCCAAGAAAGCCACCTAAAGCGCTTCCTCGCCCCGCTATATCTTTTGGGTCTCCTTCAACAAATTTTTCTTGAAAATAATAATGAACATCTTCTCGATGATGGTTCCTAGACACCGATGTAGAAGCCGCCTGCTACCTTTCCTACACTACCCGCCTCCTACACTACCCGCTGCTTCCCAATACTCATCCCATGCGCATACTACAAAAAGTGGAATATTCAAGCCCAAAGTGTTTGCTTCATATGGAAGATGATGAACCAACCTCCATTTCGCAACTTTTCAACATCCACTGGTTCTGCTTCATTCATCCGAGTATGCAGATTACTTACTAATCACACATGGATGTTGTGCCTCTCCTCGCAGGACGACGGCGCAAGGGTGCAAGTGGATTTTAAACTCAAACGCAATGCTGATGGCTCAATTGCACGATATAAAGGTCGCCGTAGTAAAAGGGTATCTCCAAGAAGCGGGGTGGATTTTCAAGAAACTTTCAAACCGGTGGTCAAACCAACGACCATTCGGTTGTTCTAGCTCTTGCAGATTCTATGGGTTGGTCTCTTCGACGGATCGAAATGGGGCTATTTGGAATTTAATTATTTTTCTTATGTATGAACATGTGATATTATTTATAGAATAATAGAGCTTAATTAAGGCATTGAGTTGGCATGGTTTGGTAGAAAATTTACATTGTTAACTTTAAAGGCGGGGAGCCTTAGCAGGAGGGGTTATAAGAATAAATGTGGATAAGTTGACACAAAGTGAGCTTTGGAAAAGTGGCAAAGGAGGGCCACTTGGGAGCTTCATGTGCGCCATCAAGGAACAAGGAGAACCTTGGTTGAGTCACAATTCTCCCTTTTGGCATTTTGTTGGACGACACATGTGGAGAGAGTCTTCCTCCTTTAAACTCTTTCTTTTATTATTATTAAATGATAATATGAGCTTTTAAAAGGGATTTTATTTATTTTAAGGATAATAGGAGCATTTTGTTTATTATTAATTCGGGGATAATAGAACATAAAGAAGATATTATTAGGATTATTCATTGATTATGGGGATTAATTCAAATTATTTTGAATTTAATCAAACAAGTGGCCTAGAGTAAATTGAGGTGGTTGAGTGAATTTTTAACTCCTTTGGTAGGAGTGGACAAGGACTTGTTAGAGGAGGAGTGCAATTTCTTTTAGGCATATTCTCCATCTTTGCTTTCTTTTCTTCCAAATTACAAGAAGCAATTCCCATTCTTTGAGTTTCTTTTCTCTTAAAATCGAAAAAAAAGACAACAACATTCTCTTTTCTTAGATCTTGGCAATCCCTACACCCTCACCATTAATCTATTTCTTTTCTCTCCTCAAAGCTTTTAGCAAACTTCTATTCCTCCTATTAAAATCACCATTGGCGAATCTACTCCTCCTTAGTGTGTCGAGTTTTCTTTCCCTATTTTGGTGTAGTCTTGACGGATCTTAAACAAAGTGTACCTCTTTGTCTCTTCAATCGTTCTAAGGTGAGTAGACCAGGTGCTTCTTTATTTGGTTCTCTTGTACTTGTCGACTTCTAGGGGGTAAGGATTGATTTGACACTTCTTAAAAGTATTAACTTTCTATGTTGAAACCGATTATGGTTAGGTGTTTGAGATCTTGAAGAAATCGGTTCAAGTCCCCATCAACTAAATTTGGTAAGTTATCGGTAAGTCAAATCTTTCTAAACCTTTCGTGGATAATGGAAAAAGTGAAAACTAATCTTGATTGATACTTAAGGTTGGCGATTGCTAGGAAACCCATATAAGGATTCGGTTGTTAATCAAGTCTCGAGCAAGGTAAGATCTCGGATCTCAAATGATAACGCTTATGGTATTAAGTGGGTTGGTAGAATAGGCCATAGTGCTAATCCCATGGATTGGCCGAATGTAGGTACAGAGGGATCTAGGGTGGTCGACTCTTCTTTTCGGGATTTAGACTCCTCGTTGGTGACAGGTGTGTACATACACACATATAACTTGTTAAATATGCTGATTGTTGTGAATGCTATCTTGATTTTTATGTAGCATTGGATGATATACCACATCGGTATAGATGGTGATTCAGGTAAGTACCTGTTAATATGAATTTGTTACTTGATGCTTTTGGAAAGCATGATGCATTGATACATGAGATTTAAGCATGTGATGACATGAAACATATACATATGTGATTGATGTGGGATTGATGAGTGGAGGCGGTGTTAATCGTGCACGGGCACCGATGTTTTGGTAACACACCGTGACTACGGTCACCGGAGGTTTGGTACCTCAGGAGGTTTGGCACCTCATAGCGACTTATCCCGTGGTTAACACCACCGTGGGTTGGCCCCACTTGAGATATGGGATCGTCGCCGGTGATTTGGTATCACACGATGGGTTGGCCCCATCAATTGATCCGTTCTACGGACACCGTGTTTTGGTAACACATTGTGACTATATGTCACCGGTGGTTTGGCACCACCAGGTGGTTTGGTACCACAACGGGTGACATAGGCGTTTGGATGGCTAGGATGGGTATTTAATATTCGCATATTAATGGTTATATGTTGTGTATGAAAATGTTTTAAAAGCGGGAAGGGTTACATCTGAGTCTTGGTGACTCACCTTCTCCATTATTTTTCAGTGATGCATAGATCGCGGGTATGGAGCCGAGAGGACTCGAGGTGGCCATGCAAGTGGACTTGAAATAAATGAACTTTAATTTTAGTTATATTATTTTATCATTGGTTTGTTTGTATTTGGATTGTAATAAGGCCTCCATAAACTTTATTTTTGTTACTATGCATATGTTGGATACTTGCTTTTAAACTACACTATAAAAAAATAAATTAAAATCACATGTTTTCCCAAATTAACGAAAATGTTTTATCGTGTCATGGACACATTCAAAATTGGTATAATATCTTGACTTCAATTAAATTTCCAAATTTAATCTAAGTATGATTTCAAAGAAGATAACCAAAAGCAGAAGTTTTCAAGAAAACTTAAGTTGGATTTTAAAATGGGTTTCAAAAGTTTTTCTCGTAATCGACCCATATTCGGTCCTAACGTTTGGGCGGGAGGGTACCTAAGTCCCGGGCGAGGATGGCGACTGTGTATCCTTCATGAGCAAACTTTCGGGCAATAGATAGTCCAAGTTGAGGGCCGACGCCCACAATGGCAGCAACGCCTTTGGCGATGTTGGAGCTTGTAATTCTGCGCATCTTTAGTAAACCTTGAGTTTTCCAAAGAGAAGTTGGTTCAAAAGTAGAATTAATGAGATGGCAAATCATGGGGACTAAGGTTTAAAAGCAACACTTTCAGTTGTCTAAGTCATTGCCTCCTTATCTAAAGGCAAATTGCCTTAAACCTCTCTGACAATAGAGTCTTGACTCCTTTTTATATAACCCCACACAGTTTTTTATTTCCATGCATGCGTTGCCCAATCAATCATCATAGATATGGAATGATGAATCTCTGATTTTCCAGTGGTAAATTGACAAGTCTGTCTGAAAAGTTCGGTTGATTGGTAAAATGTCATTTTTCCAAGCTTTTTCGACCATGTTCCTTTTGTTCTATTAACATCAATGCCATTGCCGTGAAGAGTTTTTGGTTAGCTAAGTTAAAACTTTGCCTGATCTTAGTAGTAACAGACTGACAGGGCTTAATAGCAAATGACTATAAATAGTATGTATATTCCTTTTCATATATAGGTAAATCTCCATGTTCAATTGGAACCTTTTAGCTTTTGCCCTTTTTACCTAGTTCTGACAAGTGTTTAATTTTAGGAGTTGGTATGAAGGTTGAATTTTTTTTATTTATAGAAAGGATGGGAATGAAGTTGTTTGGGATTGAATTCATCTAGTTTTTATACTTTGCAACATAATTTTGTTGTCACTAAATCAAGTTGTTGATTTTTCTTTTTTTGATGAATAACAATAATAGGAAAAAACCTGAACAACCAATGTGACTCGAACACAGGCCACACCTAGGACGGTGAACACCCTTGACCATCAGTTTATCACGTGTCCTCATCATTTTAATTGTTACCGTATGAGTATAATCTTGTTTGGTCTTTAGATGGTATTCAGGTAAAGCCCTCACGGCACAATAATGATAAGAAAAAAATTTAAATTTAGTTCAAATGCTTAGAAAAGAAGTTCACTGCCACTTCTAATTATATGTGGGTAACTTATTTTTAATAATATTTAAATTTGAGAAAGCATAACTATTTTAAATTTTAATTTTTTCTACTCAATTTAATTTAAATATTAGTATTTGAATCCAAATTAAATGATATTATCCATTAAATATTAGAATCTACCAAATATCTTTAGTAAGTCAAATTTATTTTAAAAATTTTAACATTTTGTGAAAACTCTAATAATTTAAAGTCTTTCAAATTTATTTATCTTTTATTTTATTAGATTTTAAAATTAAATCTAATTTTTACGTTAGTATTTTTAGATTATTGAGGCTAAATTTTTTATAAAAAATGCCGATTTTAAAAAAAGTTTGAGGTTTTGGGTTGATGATTTTCGGGATATTTAGGAAAATGGATTAATTGTAAAGATGCGTCCTACAGGGCCCATTTTCTTATTTTTAACCACATTAGCTCTTTTGGTTCGATGGTTAAATATTAGTGGTTTTGTTTTAAGTCTCAGGTTCGACTTATCTTCTATTTATTTTTGTATTTTTATTTCATGTTGTTTCAAGCTTTAATTTTATTTTTTATTACTATTTTAACATATTAACTCTTTTAGTTAGATGGTTAAATAACAATGATTTTATCCTTGAGTTCTAGATCCAATCTCTCTTCCAAGCACATTTATATATATTTATATTTTCATGTTGTTTCAAGTTTATTTAATTAATAAATATATTGTTTTCAAGTTTTTATTTTTATTTTTATTAATATTTTTAATAATTATTTTATAAATAAAACCAAATAATTATTGTCAAAATATCATTATTTTTAGTAAGTATATTTTTATGTGTAATTTTTTTTTTTATTATATAATTGGAAATAATTATTTGATTTGGTATCAATCCATATCATTAGTGTAGAAAATTTTAGTATATTATATATTTTTGTATGTGTATTTGAAATATTTTACATATAAAAATAATAATGATATTTGAAATAATTATTTGATTTTATAATACTAGAAATCACCATACTCACAATATAGGTGGAGAAAATAAATATTTTACATATAAATATTATATATAAAGAAAATATAAAAATTAAGTAATGTTTTTAAAAAATAAAATATATTTAACATAGTGATAAATATCAAATTTGTCAAAAATATATTTTATTATATAATTGGAAATAATTATTTGATTTTATAAATAAAACACACTACAACAAAACAGTGCTAAGACGACACTTATGGGGCGACACTTTCCCAAGTGTTGGGATAGACTGGCCAACATACGCTTTAGCCAACTCTTTTATAAGGGTTGGAATATGCATGCCTGAGGCAACGCTTAAATAAGAGTTGGCTTTGTCTAGTCCTAAGACGACACTTTTGGGCGACACTTTCCTAAGTGTTGAGATAGACTTGCCAACATACGCTTTGGGCAACTCTTTGTATAAGGGTTAGGATATGTATGTCTAAAGCAACGCTTGAATAAGAGTTGGTTTTTGTATAGTCCTAAGACGACACTTTTGTGGCAACACTTTCCTAAGTGTTGGGATAGAGTTGCGAACATACGCTTTGGGCAACTCTTTTTATAAGGGTTGGGATATGTATGCCTAAGGCGACGCTTGAATAAGAGTTGGCTTTTGTGTAGTCCTAAGACGACAGTTTTGTGGCAACACTTTTCTAAGTGTTGGGATAGACTACGCTTTGGCCAACTCTTTGTATAAAGGTTGGGATATGTATGCCTAAGGCAACGCTTGAATAAGAGTTGGCTTTTGTGTAGTCTTAAGATGACACTTTTGCCGCGACACTTTCCTAAGTGTTGGGATAGACTATGCTTTGGCCAACTCTTTGTATAAGAGTTGGGATATGTATGCCTAAGGCAACGCTTGAATAAGAGTTGGCTTTTGTGTAGTCTTAAGACGACACTTTTGTGGTGACACTTTCCTAAGTGTTGCGATAAACTACGCTTTAGCCAACTCTTTGTATAAGGGTTGGGATATGTATGCCTAAGGCAACGTTTGAATAAGAGTTGGCTTTTGTCTAGTCCTAAGACAATAGTTTTGGGGCGACACTTTCCTAAGTGTTGGGGTAGACTTGTTAATATACGCTCTGGCTAACTGTTTGTATAAAGGTGTAACGTCTTAAATTTCCTTAATTCTGACTTTTTTGGAATGTGTAGCACCAAAAAATTGGATTTAAAATATGAATATTCTTAAAATTTTACATCATCAGTTTGTGAATAATTATATATATTCAAACTAAAAATAACTTAATAGCTTCGAGTATGAATAAGATTTTTATAAAAATGTAGCAAAAAAAATCAATTTAATTTAGGGTTTAAAGTTTAGAGTTTAAAGTTTAAGGTTTATGGATTATAGTTTATTGTTTAAGGTTTTAGGGTTTTGTGTTTATGGGTTTGGGGTTTAAGGTTTAGGGATAATATTAATATGAATATATTAAAATTATAATTATAGTTGAAATTATTTAAGAAATAATAGATAAACGTTATATATATTAAAATTAAAAAATTGGTAACCTATGCATCTCTAGAGAAACAAAATTAATTAGTAAATTGAAAATGCTATTTAAATTTCCTAAATTATTGAAAGGATATATAATATTAACATTTTATCTAATTAATTTAGGGTTTAAGGTTTAGAGTTAAGGGTTTAGGGATTTATAGTTTATGGGATATGGTTTTGAGTTTAGGGTTCCAATATTTAAGGGTTATGG
The DNA here is from genome assembly GCA_025506655.1 of Gossypium rotundifolium. NCBI lineage: Eukaryota > Viridiplantae > Streptophyta > Magnoliopsida > Malvales > Malvaceae > Gossypium > Gossypium rotundifolium. The sequence continues at coordinate 139,755,592 of CP106731.1, forward strand.
TTTATGGTTTAGAGTGAGTGTTTTAGAATTTAAGGGTTAGAATTATAAGGTTTAGGGTTTAGGGTAGATCAAATAAAGACGTGAGTGAACGAGAGGCCAATGCTACTAAAAAATGGTTTGGTCTGTAAATCAGTTAACGATGTCAATCGGAACTGAGTTATTTTTAATCAAGCATATTTCACCCTTATTTATAGGGTTCTTAGAATGTCATATATTCGTGCTCGTGCTCGTGTTAGAAATCGAACTAAACTAATTAGAATTAATCAGTTCGGTTTGACTAGGCTTTTTGGTTTCTCATTCATTGTTAGGCTGGATAACGATACCATTCTAGAAATCAATTTACTATTTAAGTGTTGGTCAATGATGTTTGAACCAGACAATATTGGCTGGTTGGATTGGGAGCTAGCAGGGGATACTAGCCTGAAGAATGGCTTTGATTCGATTAGACCAGTAACTGGCATGGACCGATTAAATTTACAGTTGAATTGGGGTTTTTATTTTTTAATTTTTAATAATTTTTTAATCGAACCGATCGGATTGGTGAATTGGTGGCTGAACTGGTTCGATTTAAAAAATATTAATGTTGGTTTGTTTAGTTATTCGATTTAGAAATTAGAAAAAAAAAACCTAAAAATCAAATAATTCTTTTTATAGAGAAGTCCAATAATCATCGATCATAATGCTTATGATTTTGCAAACATCTGACTCCATCTTAATCTAGGGTATAGATCCTTTGTGTATGCCAATTTAACATAAAAATAATTTTTTAACATAAAAAATTTTCTCTCACCAATAAATATTATTTATTATATATTATTTTTACACGTACTTTTATATTCTAAATACGTTATACGAGGTAAACTTGCTAGTGATAGTAAAAAGGTGTAAAATCATAAAAACATTTAAATACAGGCTAAGAATTAAAAATATAAATAATTTAAAACTAAAAAAAGTATGCTGATCAGACGGTCTCAACACTCTAAATCAAGGATCTACTAGTTAATAACCATGCGCCTCACCTACACCCACGGATAAATCCCAAATACCCTAAATTGAATCAAGAAATGACCAAAACACCCAGATTAGAAACCTCAAATTCCTTGGGCATAATAGTCAATCAAAAAGATTTGTTTATTTACGCACGCCCTCTTCAAAACTCACAAGAGAAGCAGCTGCTCCTCCTTCCATCTCCTAAACAAGGTTTAGCCATGTATTCTCTTCTTCTCTCAGCAGTTTCTGTTGTCGTTTTTAGTTGTATTTAGCTGTAGATTTGTTGCCGTTGAGTTAGTTTTAGGAATATGTTAGCCGATTATACGTGGAACCGTTCTTTTCAAGTTGCTTTCTAGGATATTTTTGTTGTTCTTGGCGAAATGGGTTTTCAAATTTATGGTCAGTAATCTTCGTCTAAAGGTTACAGATCTAAGATTCGACTTGTTTTTGTTGTTGTTACAGAATGGATTTGCAAATTAAGTTTGCTGTGGTAGTGAAAATAATGGGAAGGACCGGTTCAAGAGGTCAAGTGACGCAAGTGAGAGTGAAGTTCTCGGATGATCAGAATCGGTTCATTATGAGGAACGTGAAGGGACCGGTTCGTGAGGGAGATATCCTTACATTGCTGGAGTCAGAGAGAGAAGCTAGGAGGCTTCGTTGAAGGGTTATTTTTATACTCTTTAGGGTTTATGCTTGTTTTGAATTGTCTACCGTATTGCTTTTAAATTACATTTAGTGGGTATTCATATATCGAGACTTGCGATTTGGGAGAATGGTTGTTTCTTAAACCTGGATTTTATGATGATTACGTTGAAATGAGCTGAATTGTTTTTGAGTTTTGGTTATATTTTTGCTTCCCTTTTTGAGAAAAATCCAATCTATTTGAATGATCACTTGTTATGATTATGTAAGTTGTATTTGTATTAAGTTAGCCTCTTAAAATTTTTATATTTATGGAAGAGGAAAGAAATTAAATTGAGGCACTTAACCCTTCCCTTCTGTGATTTTTCTTCTTCTAGTTTTTCCTTATTCTCTTCTTCCTTGTTGAGCATAGGTTGTGCGAAACCTTGGAACCAAGTCTCAGCTTGGCTACCACTTGCCCTAGCTCGTATGATGGATTACATTTTCGAATCCCGAGCACCTTGTTTCCCTTATGCTTTCCTCGGCCATAGTGGTTTAACATAGTCTCTGAGCTAGAGATCATGATTTGGATGTGCACCACTTGTATCGGTCACTTATTAATATGATTAACCCTGTGTTAAACCGTGCAGATGTCTTCTATTCATCTGTTAATCCGATGCTTCCACTTCTATTCTATTTTTTTTTACTTATATTGATATCTTAAACAATCCATATCGTTTCCTTTCCCCTTTCTTTCTGCAGGCTAAACTCCCAACATCCGAGATTGCAGCAACAATCAACGAATTTAGGTCTCACCATCTTACGAAACTAACAGAGGTACTCTCTACAACCCTACTTTTTCCTTTATTTGGTATAAGTATCATAGAGGCCATTAAAGTAGGAGTCGGATTGCATTTCTCCTCTATCAAAAAAATAGACAGATTAGTCCTTGTATGTTAGATCAAAGAGCAAATTGGTTTTCTGTTCAAAGTTTTATCCGTTTCTACTATTAAAACTTGCCCCTTTACATCAGTATGAGATACACGTTGCACACCTCATGTCATTGTTTGGTTATTCCGGCAGCCATGTTAGTTTTTAACAATACAAAGGACCTTTTTCCAGTAATAACAAAATTTTAAGAGGTTCATAAATTTTTTATGGGACTTTTATTAATTGCTTGTTTTATTCTAAGAGAAAAAGGATCAACTGTTGTACTTTGTCATTAAATGGTAGCAGACAGGAAAGGAACATTTTCATGGATTACTATTTTCATGTTCTTTTCTGTTGTACATTGATTGCTAGTGATGATTTTATTAAGTCTAATGTGATCTTAGGAGGCAAAAAAATTGAAGTATAAATGTCAGCCAGCATTGTTACTCTTATGCTCTTATTATGTTCTGGATACTTTTATGACCAAGTAAGTTTTGGGGTTGTTCCGATTATGATAATGATAAAATGTTATATGCTAGTGCACCTTTCTTAAGATGTTTTCTAGTTTGTTATAATTTGATCGGGGTTCGGAGCCACTTGTCGATTATATTCTAGGATGGATGCGGGATGTGAATCAATGGGGCAAATTTATCGAATAACTCGAATAATTTTATATTAATTTGTACAAGCAAAATTCTTGAATCATTTGCTTAGATTTAGTTTAAGTTGTAAAGAAAAATGAAGTATCAAACTTTTACCCGATTCTACTCATAAATGAAGATTAAAAGAAATGAAACTTTTAATCACTTATGATAGTTGTTAGAGATTTAGTTTTCAATTTAAGGCAACACAATTGATATATATATATATATATTGTTGACTATTAACCCGACTCCAAATGCTAAATTTTGATAAAGATTAGTGGGGAAAGTATTATTTTCATTAGAAGTTTTAAAATTTTCGATTTATGGGGCTAAAATACTACTTTTATTAAATTTTAAAATTTCTATAATAATTTCAATATTATTTCAAAATTTAAGGGCATGATTACCTTTGATTATTTTTACTATAGTTGTATATTTTATGAGCCAACAGAATTCGATATTTTTTAAGCTCATTGCATATTATGGACTTATTAGATTACATTGATATTTCAGATTAGTTTTCATTAAACTTCCTGTAGGCTCCATAACTTTTCCGAGGCATCGGCCATTCAGTGAGTCCTGCCAATAGCTAAATATAGCCAAGATTCGAGAAGCAATAAAGGTGAAAAGGGAGAAAACTGCATATGTTACAAGTAGGTAGTAAACAAAATGGATTGTTAGGGTATATGGTATACTTGGATCTGGATATATTTCACTACTTGGGGCTACCTTTGTAGAAATAAGAGATCAACAGAGTTTTGGAATTAAAGTTGCAGCTTCAAATCGTATTAGTTTTTGTAGTACAACATCAATATCAATGTCCATCGACTTAGGTACTTTTTATTTGTTTACTTTTGTACATTGAGTTGAATGTTAGTGGTATACATTTCATTAAATGTTAGTGTCTTTTGATTGTTGGATCGATTTTTGTAGTGAATATTCAATCTTTATTTTAATTTTAATTTTAATTTTAATTTTTTAGTTGTATTTAAAGCAAAATTCTATCATTATTCACTGTAAATATTTATAAAAATATATTAATATTGAAATAATAAAAATAGAAAAAAAATTACATTATACGTGTCTATACCAATCCTTTTCAGGTTATCTTAGATGGGTTTATCTTAACCTTTTTTTGAAGGTTGTCTTAGACAAGATTTATCTCAACCTTTTTAAGGTTGCTTTAAACGGGTTTATCCCAACTTTTTTTAAAGGTTGCCTTAGACATGGTTTATCCCAACCATTTTAAGGTTGCTTTAGACGGGTCTATCCCAACTTTTTTTAAAGGTTGCCTTAGACATGGTCTATGCCAACCTTTTTAAGGTTGCCTTAAACGGGTTTATTCTAACCCTTTTTAAAGGTTGCCTTAGACATGGTCTATCCCAACCTATTTAAAGTTGCCTTAGATAGGTCTATCCCAACCTTTTTTTATAGGTTGTCTTAAACAAGATCTATCTCAACCTTTTTAGGGTTGTCTTATACGCCTCTATCTCAACCGTTTTTAAAAGTTGCCTTAGACAAGAATTATACCAACCTTTTAAGATTGCCTTAAATAGGTCTATCGCAACCTTTTTCAACTGTTGGACTTAACTAGGTCTTTCCCAACCTTTTTAAAAGCGGCATTGACTAAAATTTTAACAACCCTTCAATAAGGGTTGGCTTATGTTGACTTATGGCAACGCTTTTGAAAAAGCATCGCCATGCATATACCAACCCCACTATATACAACCATTTTGGAAGCGTCGGACGAAGCGTCGCGAAACCTATGGCAACCTTTTTGCGTCGTCTTATGTTAAAAAAAGTGTCGCTATAGGACTGTTTTGTTGTAGTGACAGTCGTTAGTTAAAAAGATGAATTAAAAAAAACTTGAAAACAATATATTTATTAATGAAAAATAAAAAAAGCTTAAAACATAAAATGAAAAATAAAAATGTGCTTAGAAGAGGAATCGAACTTGGGCTCAAGGATAAAATTATTATTAATTAACCATTTAATCGTAAGAGTTAAAATGTTAAAATGGTAATTATATATAAAAGTAAAACTTCAAACAAATGAAATATGAATAGTAGAGGAATCAAACCCAAAATTCAAATTTAAAACCACTAACATATTTAACCATCTAACCAAATAAATTGATGTGTTAAAAATTAGTAATAAGCAATATACGTGTTAATATTTAGCTATCATTTTTACTGCAGCAAAACAGACTTTTAGCGGCGTTTTTACAAGCACCACAAAAAGCGCTGCTATAGATGATGCCGATAAATTTTGCGTTATGTGAAAAAACGCCACTAAAGAACATGACCTTTAGCGGCGCTTTGCCCACAAACGTCGCAAGAGAACATGACCTTTAGCGGCGCTTTTATCACAAACGCCGCTAAAGAACATGACTTTTAGCAGCGTTTTACAAACAAACGCCGCTATAGAGCATGACTTTTAAACGCCGCTGAAGAACAATACATTTAGCGGTGCTTTTATCACAAACGTAGCTAAAAGTATCGTTCTTTAGCGGCGTTTTTAAGAATGGCAGATATGCAACATCCCATTTTCATCCATATATAACCCTTCCTGTAGCATGAAATCCAACAAAAAATAGCAAATCTAAATGATACTTCAAATTCAACGAAAGATATATGATATAAATTAATAAATGAAGTATAATTCAAAATATTCTTACAATAATAGTAAAAGTTACAATGTTAAAAATATTCTTACAATAAAAAACAAATGTCTAATATGGCAAATTTTGCAACTGCTGAAACATTTTCATCATATTCGAAGTCAGAATTGGAGTGTGTCGTGCTTTTCTTTCTGCTTCCTCTTCCCTCATTGCCTTCGCTTTAAGTTGTAGCTAGATTTCTTCATATTTTCTTTGAACCTCAGCTTCTCTCGACGTTGCCTTCGCTTTAAGTTGAGCAATTTGCTCAACTATGCTCGCTTGCATCTGAGCCATCTGGTCTTTTAACCTCAGAACTTCATCTTGAACGCTTGACTCCCCAAAGGTATGTATTGTTGCGAACTGGATCCAAAATATTGGGTTGAGCTAACACCAAATCCTTGAAATCGAACCCGACCATACCTTTCAAGACCCAAAACTTCAGTAATAATTATGTTATCAATGTCATCAAGATTAACAGAACTATCACTCAAAGCAACCGCTTCATACTCCGCCTTTTTATCCTTTAGTTTTTCCTAATAAATCAATCAAAGAGTTAGAAACAAAATATATAATAAAAATCAATGCAACATAACTTAACATTATTTAGAACTACTAACAACGAATTAAACCATTATAATTAAACATTATAAATATTTAAAATAAATCAAATTTTATTAAGTAAATATACCATAATTTCTTCAGCTTCAGAAGTCATAAGAGATCCATCTTTCTTCCTATATGTAATATCAAAAAGCTGAAGGCGTCCAACTTTTTGACCAGATGAGAGTTCCTAAGATATAGTAGTAAAAATATAATTTAATAGAAAGTAATTAATATTTGACACAATTAATAAATTTAAAATACATTGGCCTCAGCTACACAAGCAAAACTTTTCGACCCTGCTGTGTGCGTGAATTTTTGTTTTTGCCTGCTTGTTGCTCCAACTCGCTCACGATCCTGCATTATGAAATTATAATTACGTATATAGTAAATACTATAAACCGAAATAATTATAAGAGTTTGGAAGTACGTAATACCTCTCCTTTCTTTGAATTCCAGAATCTAACCGCATCTTCCCATTGGTACCTCAGCATTCCCGGCGAGACATTTCACAATTTCTCTTCGAGGCTTATATTTTTCTTAAAACATTCTTTCTTTTAAGTGCTTTTATGGTCTCTCCATTTTTTTTCCCAATGCCTTCTTAACATAATTATCTGAGACCTCTAAAGCAAATCTCTCCTACAAAAAACACAAGTTTAGAAAGTAAATATAAATGAAACTTAAACCAAAGTATTTTAAATTACTTTCATGTTTTGTTACCTTAATATTATCGAAAGCTTGATTTTTGTTACTATCAGGCATTTGATGACATGACTCATAGTTGATAGGCAACATATTGACATTTCGTGCTATAATGCCCAAATATCCTACTAAAAGTCGAGCTTCTGATCCAGCAGGCTGACCATGACTGTTTCTAGATACTTCGACACACTCGATAGGATTTAACTCGTATAAATCTTTTAGTAGCGTACGTCCTCGAGCTTTGTATGTCCCACCACTTTCAGCTGAAAAATGGTATATTATAATATAAGAATTTGAAAAAGAAATCAATAATAAAAGTCAACACGCATGTAAGTTAAAGTTAACATTACTTTAAATTTCCACAGGTTCGTCAGGTGTATTCGGAACATTCGAAGATCCAATAGCAGTCTGTTGTTCACTATTTGTTTCTTCCGAATTTGGAGTATTCTAGAGCAATACTTAGATCTCACAATCTTCTTCTAGGCATTTTTTCTACAATACACAAAAAGTAGCTGAAATTTCAGTAACTAATTACAACAAGAATAGTACATATAAAAATAGTTGAAATATTTAACAAGACCAAGATTTAAATTATAGTACATGTAATTAAAAAATCGTAAAATCTTACTACATCATAATTCGTAAATATCTTCATCCACATCTTGGCGAACTCATTGAAATTGTGTAGTAGTGCTAGGGATATTTTCATTTAAGTTTTTATTTGGAAAAGGCAAAGTTTCGATCTTTCGACGATGTCATCTCTACTTCCTGAGTCAATGTGGATTGAAGCTAAGCAAACTGGATGGCAGATAATAGAAAATTGGATTGCAAAAAACTGGAGAAGCAACAGAGGGATGCCAACGAAGATGTTGCAGAGGGCTACCGACGACGATGCAGAGGACTACCAAAGGCTATGCAGCAGACGTAAACCCAAAATTCTTGACCAAATGTCAGTATTAACAAATATATATGAGTTCCAAATCAAATAAACAACCCAAGAAAATATCTTATCATAATCACTATCATGCATTGGTAAAATCAAACATAAAAAATGACATATATACTTTTCGATTACAACCGATTTAATTTATTTATACAAAGAAAAGCAAGCTCAAATGTCCTAAAATAGTTGAAACAAATTATTATTCACTAATGCTGTATTACTTCAAAGAGCTATAAAAATTCACAAACTCTAAATAAATAATTAGATGTCAAAGCATGAAAATGAAATACGAATTTGAGTTGCAATTGCAAATCCAAGATGATAACAAGTTACTCCATACCATGATAAACTGCAAGAACAACTGGCATAACAGAATGAACAATAGAACAACCAAAAAAGAAGACAATTGAACAACTGGCATAACCATCTGATATTTAAAGCAAAAGTTCTGTTTGTGGAACAATGATGCAAAAATAAAGACAATAAGAAGAATTGGCAAAGTTGATTGATACAATATAAAAGAACAAACTAAAGTAGTAAGGATAATCCAACGTCAAAAGTCACTAATAACATTATTATTTTGCATGATTTCTTGTATTTAATTCGGTGTATTTCTGAATTAATCCCTGCTAATTTGTATTTTTGTGATTAAATTCTTGTCAGGGACGCAATTGATCGGAAACATGCTGAAAATGGCTAAATTGAAAGAAATTCATGGAAATAGGGCCAAATCAAGAAGATGGAGAAAGCCAAGGACTCATCAAGCAATTGACTTTGTAAAAGCCAAGAATAGGAAATTCTATTTTTAGTTTATTTTATTTTTATTTATTTATTTTTATTTTTATTTTTTATTTATTTAAGATTTTATATTAATTTAATTAAGCCTATTTTTAGTAAATTCATTAGTATAAATATGGGTTATTTGTAATTGGATAATCATCAATCAATTCTCTCTTTTCCTATTCCTATTTGAAGTTGTTTTTCTCTCTTTTCCTATTTCAAGTTTGAATAGGATTTCTTTTGTTTTTCCTTCAAGCCAACGTTAACATTCTGCCATTTTCCAATCCAATTGTTGGTTTTTCCAAAATTGGTTTAATTGCCTTCAAAGCCCCTTCCCTTTTCCAATTTCCATCATCCTCTATAAAAACCCAAACACTTTCCACCACCTTTAAGCATGAGTAAAATCATGCCACACTAAACCCCTTTCAGCTTTAAGCCGGTATTAACTCCGTCAAAAACCCGTGAGATACGAACCTGAGTTATTCAATTCCAAATTTCTGATACTTATTATTTCTCCGGATTAAGATTATGATTTTGTCAACTCACAAAGTCAAGTCGTGCTAAGTTGAAAAAGACGTCGTTTGAGTTAGTGCGATTGGACGTACAGTTGGGATTCCGAAAGGATCGATTGTCTAATCGGTTTCCTGTGAACACATTGGCGTGCCAAGTGGGGATTGTTGTTTGGTTCCGTCAAGGAAAATAGTAATCGGATTTAAATGTCCCAACATTTGAGGGCATTGGTTCGAGCTAGGCTCTTCTAGAACGCAAAGCTGCCGGAGTTCTAAACCACGAACATTTCGTAGGTTGTTCGATCGGTAAGGGTTAGTTATAGGACGTTCCATAGCTGATTTTCACAAGGAAGAGTTGGTTCCTGAGGCGTCCTTGGTAGCTATAACTAGCTTATCGGAAAAGACGAGTTCATCTAATTTCGAGGATTGGGTCAAAGACAGAAAAACCCACTCTTAAGGCTGAGCTAAGTTTTATCGATTTAATTTCAGATTATTTCAATTTTATTTACCTATTTAGTCTGTTACTTTTTATGTTTTTATTTTTTTTTTGTTTGTTTCAGGTTTAATATTTTACTCCCCCCGAACGTGGGGGCACGACAATTGCCCAGACATTAATCTGGTCAAGAGATAGACAATTTTTTAGTATAACCAGTCTCTGTGGGATCGGCCCTACTCCCTATACTGCTTAAATTTGCAAATTAGGTGTAAGATTATATTGGTGGAATCGATAGCCATCATTTTGGCGCCGTTGTCGAGGACTGGCAACACTTACAATTGTTCAAATCGTCTTCATGACCAGGTCTTCATCAGGAGATCTCGAATACGACCCAGAGATCGAGAAATCAGTGCGAGCGAGACGAAAAGAGATGAAGCTCTCAAACGCGCAAGTAAAGAAGAAGTTGAACTAGGGCAAGGGATCCTAGAATCCGATGTTGAAAAGTTGAGCGAAGCAATTCGTGCAGAGGCAATTCGACGTGGGAAACAAGTCGAAGTGGTTGGACCTGAGACCAAACCACTTCTTGAACCAAAAGAAGCAAAAGGCAACCTTGGTGAACCAGAAAGAATGGCGAACCGAACCATTCGTCAACTAGCCGCTACTCCCAACGAGCAAACACCGTTATGCATCAACTATCCAACTAGAGGAATCCCGTTCGAGCTGAAATCAGGCTTGATTCACCTTTTGCCCGCCTTTCAAGGCTTGAAGAATGAAAATCCACATACCCACTTGAGAGAGTTCCACATGGTCTGCTCAAGCATGAAACTGCAAGGAGTACCCGAAGATGAAATCAAACTTCGAGCCTTTCCTTTTTCATTAGTTGATATAGCAAAAGAGTGGTTATTTTACTTACCCCCCGGTTCTATCACAACGTGGGATGACTTCTCTCGTGTTTTTCTTGACAGGTTCTTCCCCGCATCACGAGCAGCTGAACTTCGGAGGGACATAGTGGGAATTAGCCAAATGGATAATGAATCGCTCTACAACTATTGGGAGCGGTACAAAAAACTATATGCAAGTTGTCCTCAACACGGGTTGACTGAACAATCACTTCTTCAGTATTTCTACGAGGGATTACTCCCTATGGAAATGAAAATGATCGATGCTGCTAGTAGAGGGGCGCTTGTCAATATGACTCCTCAAAGGGCAAGAGAACTGATATCCACCAGGGCAGTAAATTCCCAATAGTATCGGCCGAGTTCGGAACCCACAAGATAGGTTCATGGGGTAAACGTTTCATCTTTAGAAGATAAATTGGATAAACTTACCAATGTTGTTCAATCTTTGCTTACAGAGAAAAAGAATCCGACACAATCGGTATGGAATTTATGCCGATCTCAACATCCGATGATTCGTGCCCAATCCTTAACGATAATTCAATGGCACATGTTGATGCTGTCGGAGGTTTTCCAGGACCTCCTCAAAGACGTTATGATCCTTTCTCCAACACCTACAATCTTGGTTGGAAGGATCACCCTAACTTGAGTTACTGAGGTAATCCCCGCTATAATCAATCGTATCAACCGAGACCTCTGCAACCACCACAACAGCAATCTAAGCCAAGCACATCTTTAGAAGCTATTATGGAAAGACTTGCTACCGATGCTACAAAATATCAACAGAGGACAGATGCATCAATACAAGAACTAACTAATCAAGTTAGTAAACTGTCAATGGCAGTTAGTCGCTTAGAGTCTCAAGGTAAATTACCTTCTCAGACAGAGCCGAATCCTCGACAGAATGCAAGTGCAATAACTCTTCGTAGCGAAAGGTTCTGGAAATAGTGCCAACCAAAAGTCGTGGGCAAGACGAGGAACGAGAAGAGCAAATGGAGAATCCAATAGCTAGACCAGAATCAGAAATTCAGAAACCAGTTATGATGCCACCTCATTTTCCATGGAGACTTGCAAAAGATAAGAAAGAGAATGAAGAAAAAGAAATTCTCGAAACATTCAGGAAGGTGGAGGTAAATATCCCTTTACTCGACGCTATCAAACAAATCCCTCGTTATGTAAAATTCCTTAAAGAATTATGTTCTAGCAAGAGAAAGTTGATAGGCAACGAAAGAGTAAGTGTTGGAGAAAATGTCTTTTCAGTACTGCAAAAGAAGGTTCCTCCCAAATACAAGGACCAAGGTATGTTTGCTATTTCTTGTGAGATAGACAATATAGGCATTAAGAAAGCCATGTGTGATTTGGGGGCTTCAATTAATATTATGCCTTATTCTACTTATAAGTTGATTAACGCGGGTCCTTTGAAAAAAATAGGAGTAATAATCCAGTTGGCGGTCATTGCTCATCCCAAGGATCGCTTGAAGACGTCCTTGTTAAAATTAACGAATTAGTTTTTCCCGTAGATTTCTACATTATCAATATGGAAGATGATAATTCGACTAATTCATCTGATATTTTACTTGGAAGGCCATTCCTAAGTACTACAAGTGCAAAAATCGATGTTCGCAGTGGGACGCTGACAATGGAATTTGATGGCGAAATCGTGAAATTTAACGTCTATAAAGCCATGAGTCATCCTAACTCACTATTAAATATTTCTAGCATCGATATTTTAGATTGTTTAACTCAGTCTTATTCTTAATATCATGATTTTGATGAGTTAGAAACTGTCCTTGGCAGAAGCATTGACATGGGTGTTTTACGTCATCTCGAGGAATTAGCCGTCGTTGAAGATCCGTTGCGAGAGATTGTCAAACACTTAGAAACGCAACCATCATTGACAAGCCAAGGTAATCCATTTGAACTATTACCTTCCTAAACTAAAATATTACCTTTAGTTTTGCAGCCACCAACTTTGGAGCTTAAAGAATTACCAGACCACCTTAAGTACGTCTTCTTGGGAGAAAAAGACACCTTACCGGTGATAGTGTCAAGGAAACTGACCCAAGACGAGGAGGAAAGTCTAGTCCGAGTGTTGAAGAATTATAAGGAAGCTATTGGCTGGACGATAGCCGATATAAAAGGGCTAAGTCCATCAACTTGTATGCACAAAATCTCCATCGAAGATAACACAAAACCAAAGAGAGATGCTCAAAGGCATCTTAACCCGCCCATGATGGAGGTAGTGAAGAAGAAGATCCAGAAACTGTTAGATGCTGGAATGATATACTCAATTTTCGATAGTAATTGGGTTAGCCCAGTTCATGTCGTGCCCAAGAAAACTGGCGTAACAGTGGTGAAAAACTCGTCCGGAGAACTGGTCCCTACACGAGTCCAGAATGGATGGAGGGTGTGCATCGATTACAGAAAATTAAATGCAGCAACACGAAAAGACCATTTTCCACTTCCTTTCATCGATCAGATGCTCGAACGATTAGCTGGTAAGACTCACTACTATTGTCTCGATGGATATTCAGGATTTTTTCAAATTCCAGTGGCTCCAGAGGATCAAGACAAAATGACTTTCACGTGCCCCTTCAGAACATTTGCATATAGACGAATGCCGTTTAGACTCTGCAATGCTCTGGCCACTTTCCAAAGATGCATGGTGAGCATATTCTCCGATTATGTCGAGAAAATCATCGAAGTCTTCATGGATGACTTCACCGTATACTGTAACTTTTTTAACGAATGTCTCGATAATCTTGCTAAAATACTACAAAGGTGCCTAGAATTTAATCTTGTTTTAAATTATGAGAAATGCCATTTCATGGTTGACAAAGGGTTAATTTAGGTCATATAGTTTCATCGGAGGGAATTATGGTCGATAAGGCAAAAACAGATATTATTAACTCATTACCTTACCCCACATCTGTGAGGGAGGTTCGTTTATTTCTTGGTCATGCAGGATTTTACAGACAATTCATGAAAGATTTCTCAAAAATCGCGCGACCACTTTGCAACCTGTTACAAAAGGATAAAGAATTTGAATTCAATCAGACTTATAGAAACGCGTTTGACGTGCTGAAGGAGAAATTGGTCTCCGTTCCCATTGTGCAGCCACCAAATTGAGACTTCCCGTTCGAAATTATGTGTGATGCCAGTGACCAAAGTGTGGGAGCTGTTCTTGACCAAAGAATAGGGAAAGAGCCTCATGTTATCTACTATGCTTCAAAAACTTTAGATGCTGCCCAAAGCAATTACACAACCACCGAGAAAGAACTAATAGCTGTTGTGTTTGCTTTAGATAAATTTAGATCTTACCTATTAGGAACTAAAGTAATTATCTTTTCTGATCATGCAGCTTTAAAGTACTTGATAGGTAAGAAGGAGGCAAAACCCCGACTAATCAGGTGGATTCTGCTCCTACAAGAGTTCGACTTTGAGATACGAGATAAAAAGGGATGCGAAAACCTAGTAGCTAACCATTTGAGTCGATTACCGATTCCAGTAGACGACACACCCTTGAAGGATAACTTTTCAGATGAAGACCTATTTGCAGCACATACGGTTCATCCTTAGTATGCAGACATAGTAAATTACCTCGTTAAAGGTACTATTCCTTCAGATTTACCAAGGTCTAAAAAAGATAAGATAAAAAGGATACGCGATATTACATTTAGGACGACCCTTACCTTTGGAAACATTGCTCAGACCAGGTAATTCGACGGTGTGTAGCTGAAACAGAGGTACAGTCTATCTTAACTTTTTGTCATTCTTATGCATGTGGAGGACACTTTGGACCTAAACGCACTGCACACAAAATTCTCAAATGTGGGCTATTTTGGTCGAACATATTTCGTGATGCCTTTTTATTTTGCAAAACATGTGAAAAATACCAAAGAGTTGGCAACCTTGGTCGTCGAAATGAGATGCCCCTTGCTCCCATTCATATTTGTGAACTTTTTAATGTGTGGGGCATCAACTTTATGGGTCCCTTCGTTTCTTCTTTCGATAATTTTTTATATACTCTTAGCTGTTGATTATGTCTATAAGTGGATAGAGGCGAAAGCCACTCGTAATGATAACGCTAAAATCGTGGTTGACTTTCTTAAAAGTTCTATTTTTTCCAGGTATGGCACTCCACGAGCGATAATCAGTGACAGAGGAACTCATTTCTGAAATAAGCTCATAGGTGCACTGACGGAGAAATATGGAGTGACTCAATGAATTGCCACTGCTTACCATCCACAAACGAATGGACAAGTCGAAGTGTCGAATCGAGAGATCAAGTCCATTCTAGAAAAGACGGTCAAACCTAATAGGAAGGATTGGAGTTTGAGACTAAATGACACACTTTGGGCTTATAGGGCAGCTTACAAGGGACCAATAGGCATGTCACCTTACCGACTCGTTTTCGATAAACCGTGCCATCTTCCAGTCGAGTTAGAGCACAAGGCGTTTTGGGCAGTTAAACAATGTAATATGGAGATGGAGTCTGCAGGAAAATATCAAAAATTGGACATCCAGGAACTCGAGGAAAATAGAAATGACGCATATGAAAATGCTCGAGTTTATAAAGAAAAAATGAAGGCATTTCATGACAAATTCATCACTCGGGACCTCTAACGACAACATCGAAGCTACCCCTACCGTTGACGAATGAATCATTCAACGCCAAACCCGAAGTCATCGACAATCGACACGACAGCCATCGACATCCCCAAACAGCAATACTGAAGCTACTGACGAAGAAAACCCACCCGACTCGCCTACCGAGCACATTCGACCACCCCAAGACGGCCAACGCAACAGATATAGTCGTGCCAATACAATTCCAACGGAAAGTTGACTTCGTGGGTTTCTCAATTTCTCGACATCGACACATTAAACACGATACGATGCCATCCGACAGCTCTCGCTCCCAGTCTGTAAGCAAATCGATTATCCTACTCTTGAACTTTTAGATATGTATGATGTTGTGCTTCATTATTTTGATGCTATTGGTTGGACTTTATATGCTAATATTACATGTAGTGCATATTGTGAATTAGTATATGAATTCTACACAACTTTTGGCTTTAATATTAATGCTTTGCAAACTATTGAAACACGAAATATTGTATGCTTTCGTTTGCTTGGAAAAGACTTTTGGATGTCAATTTCTGAATTTAACATCGCTATGGGTTTCATCGGTCGTGATGATATTCAGCCCGATTCTTATCATTCTGCTCTGTTAGATGTTCCGAATGACTTTGATGCACAACATGTTTATCGTGTTTTAACTAATTCTGATCATTTGTATAATCCGAAGACCACAAAAGACTTGTTGGTGCATGAACCTGCTTTGAGATATATACATCGATTTTTAGCATTTAGCTTTTCCAGTAGAAATGATGCATCAGCTGCTTTGACTAAAACTGAACTGTTCTTTTTGTGGTGCATGCATTCGGATTTAAAGTCAATCTAGGATATTGGTTTGCACGAGATTTCCATGTCGTTTTGCGTTACAACCGTCCCCTTATACTTGGATCATTTATTTCATATTTAACCTCTCAACTTTTTTCTGAAATTGATTTCTCCACTTTCACATGTGCATATAGTATGAGCAGCCTAGACAAATATTGTTTGGATTCTATGGGATTGCTTTTCGGCACCCCTACTTCATGTTATTTTGTTCCTCCAAGTACAAGGACTATAATCTCATACATAGTCAACTTGGACAATTGGGCAAATTTTTTTTTCTAAATGCTCAAGTATATAGATTAATCGACACTTGTGTTTTAAGGTTGATGTATGTAGCTATATTTTCATGAATTGATTATTTGAATAAATATTTTGCATAAAAAAAACAAGAGAAGAAGAAAAATGAAATATATATATAATAAATAAATAAATAAAGGCTCAAGTTATGAGTGAAAGTTTCGAAAACGTGACCGGATTGAGTAACCGGGGCGAGGTGCTTCGGTTGTCATCTCGTCTCGCGTAAAAAGGTTCGAGTGACAAGTCGACAACTTAATAACATTCTGCTAACAGAGCCCAATAATAAAGACTGCTTGAACTGAGTAACCGGGATAGGGTGCTTGGGTTGTCATCCTAGTTCGCGTAAAAAGGTTTGACCATGTCTAGTTTATTTTTCTAAAAGTATATCAATAATGTCTTGCAATTTATTGGATCCAAATTCTATTTCATGAAATTATCTAGTTCGCATACGTCAAATTTTATGACACTTGTCTTGTTGATTAAACTATATGTTATGAGCATTTATTTAATTATTTTTGCCTATGTTGTTTATGTTGAGTATGGATGCAGAAAAGAGGCTCGATTTTTAATAAATTGTAGAATTAATTTTAATGTTTGAACAAACAACATGCTTGAGGGCAAGCATGAGCTAAGTAGGGGGGATTTGATAACATTATTATTTTGCATGATTTCTTGTATTTAATTCGGTGTATTTCTGAATTAATCCCTACTAATTTGTATTTTTGTGATTAAATTCTTGTCAGGGACGCAATTGATCGGAAACATACTGAAAATGGCTAAATTGAAAGAAATTCATGAAAATAGGACCAAATCAAGAAGATGGAGAAAGCCAATGACTCATCAAGCAATTGACTTTGCAAAAGCCAAGAATAGAAAATTCTATTTTTAGTTTATTTTATTTTTATTTATTTATTTATTTATTTTTTATTTATTTAAGATTTTATATTAATTTAATTAAGCCTATTTTAGTAAATTCATTAGTATAAATAGGGTTATTTGTAATTGGATAATCATCAATCAATTCTCTCTTTTCCTATTCCTATTTGGAGTTATTTTTCTCTTTTCCTATTTCAAGTTTGAATAGGATTTCTTTTATTTTTCCTTCAAGCCAACGTCAACATTCTGCCATTTTCCAATCCAATTGTTGGTTTTTCTAAAATTGGTTTAATTGCCTTCAAAGCCCCTTCCCTTTTCCAATTTCCATCATCCTCTATAAAAACCCAAACACTTTCCACCACCTTTAAGCATGAGTAAAATCATGCCACACTAAACCCCTTTCAGCTTTAAGCCGGTATTAACCCCGTCAAAAACCCATGAGATACGAACCCGAGTTATTCAATTCCAAATTTTTGATACTTATTATTTCTCCGGATTAAGAGTATGATTTTGTCAACTCACAAAGTCAAGTCGTGCTAAGTTGAAAAAGGCGTCATTTGAGTTAGTGGGATTGGACGTACAGTTGGGATTCCGAAAGGATCGATTGTCTAATCGATTTTCTGTGAACACATTGGCGTGCCAAGTGGGGATTGCTGTTTGGTTCCGTCAAGGGAAATAGTAACCAGATTTAAATGTCCCAACGTTTGAGGGCATTGGTTCGAGCTAGGCTCTTCTAGAACGCAAAGCTGTCGGAGTTCTAAACCACGAACGTTTCGTAGGTTATTCGATCGGTAAGGGTTAGTTATAGGACGTTCCATAGCTGATTTACACAAGGAAGAGTTGGTTCCCGAGGCATCCTTGGTAGCTATAACTGGCTTATCGAAAAAGATGAGTTCATCTAATTTCGAGGATCGGCTCAAAGACAGAAAAACCCGCGCTTAAGGCTGAGCTAAGTTTTATCGAGTTAATTTCAGATTATTTCAATTTTATTTACCTATTTAGTCTGTTACTTTTTACATTTTTATTTTTTTGTGTTTGTTTCAGGTTTAATATTTTACTCCCCCCGAACGTCGCGGGCACGACAATTGCCCAGGCATTAATCTGGTCAAGAGATAGACAATTTTTTAGTATAACCAGTCTCTGTGGGATTGACCCTACTCCCTATACTGCTTAAATTTACAAATTAGGTGTAGGATTATATTGGTGGAATCGACAGCCATCAGTCACACAAACCTCAATAGCATCAGAAAGTCCTGGAATAGTTGATATGTCACCACCAATGACTTTCAGAGTGAAATCCAACTTTTTATGCAAGCAAAAAACAGCACAGTAACAACTATATCAACTTATTAAAATGTTGTGAAACTATTTAATGTCAAATTCTCTGACAATATTTAAAAATTCAATATTAGTGTTTTCTTATTCCTTCAACAAATAGAATGCATCCATAACAGTTTAAATACACTGAAACGATTTTGAAGAACCGAATTCTCGTACACTTTAACAGCTTTCATAGTATCATGCCTCTCATTTACAATAATCAAATCTCCACCTGTAATGAAGAATTTGAAAGATATGTTTGTCAAGGAATCCATAAGCAACATCCTTAAAAGACGGAAAACACATTCAATTGAATACACAGATGATGTTGGATTAATATGCAATTTCTGTACCAAAATTTACTCCCCAAAACGAAAATATTTACCACATATCCAAAGTTCTATTAAGAATAAACTATCACCTAGAATACCAGGGAGACCCAAATTCATTAAAATATATGTACGTATCTAAATAGGAAAATAATGTAAGATGAATGATTTAACCAATTGTTAAGTTAGAAAATTGAGAAAAAAAGACTTACCCAGAAGTACTTCTGAATTAGATAGCAATATTTTCCAGATATGAAGAAGAAACGAGCATGGAAAGCACCTGCAACAAAAAAACTCTTACAAACTAAACCAAGGATCTTCTCCAAAACAAAGAATTACCAATTCAAATAAGCAAAACAGGCAATAAAAGATGGAGAAGAGCTAATATCTAGTGATAGTAAGCGTTGATTACATATATGCAAGAATAGGAAGAGGTTTTAACTTCATAACCCCATCTATCCAATTTCATAAACACCTCAAAAGGACTTCGCAAAAATAAAAGGGATTTCGATTTGGGGATTTTGGGAAATAGATTTGGGGATTTTGAATTGGGGAAATTTTGGAGATTTGGGGTTCCGGGTTGGGGTATTAAGTTGGGGAAATTTTAGGGATTAGGGGAAATTTTGTTGGGGGAAAATAATGAGTTTCGGTATAGTGATGGGGATAAAATAGATGAAACCAAAACGACGTCGTTTTGGTAAACATAATAAAATTTTGTGGTGTTTTCCACAACCGCTGTAACACCCCAAACCCGGCCCATGAGCCTCGATCGGATCTGGTATGTCACAGGGTAAAACGTTTTGAAAGATTTTGATTAACTGGTGAAAATCTGAAAATACTGTTAAGGTTATAACTCAGGTGGGACTGATTTTACAAACATGGTTGAGTTGAAAACCTTCGAAAACATTTGATCGGTTGAATTTTAAAACCATCAGAGTTATTGTTAACTTGGTGAATTTTGCTACCCGATGGTAACATCTTTAAAAACTCGTAAAAACAATCTCCCATTTTGAAAACATCACTTTTAACCGATTTATTTAAACAATTTATTGATTCATGAGTAGTATAGTAGGAATGAAATTAAACAACTACTTAAACACCCAAAATAATTATTAGCGACCTTATTACAATCCAAACCAAAATTTAGGAATAAATAAACTTAAACTGCATTAAATAAAATTTTAAATCCAAGGAATCAAGCATGGCACCTCGAGTCCTCTCCTGCTCCATCTCCGCGATCTACTCATCTCGCAAAATGATATGGGAAGGGTGAGTCACCAAGACTCGGTGTATAAATCCCCAACCCTAAGTGCAAACTCATACACAAAATATTAGCAAGACATACAAAACATGCAACCCAAAACTAACCATCCGTACTCCTTTAACTACCCCGTGTGGTTAAAACCACTGGTGGTCAAAACCACAGGTGACCGGCGTCACAAATCAAGTGATGGGGCAAACCCATCGTGTGATCAAAACCACTGATGACCATAGGTCACAATTATCAATATGTGGTCAAAACCACTGGTGATACCAAACCACTGGGACTTAGTCACAATTTATCAACGGTGTGGTCAAAACCACTGGTGACCGAAGTCACAATTAATCTGATGGGGCCAACCCATCTTGTGGTCAAAACCACTAGTGACAGTCCATAGAGAAAATCCCCCTCCTCTCTTCAATCCCATTATCAACATGCTCATAACATGATTATCGTACTATCATAAATCATACATATAAGTCATGGCATACCATCATAACTATCATGTCATACATATATCATATTTAAAATCACAAACGACTTACCTGGAATCCATGCTCTTGCCCACAAGGCAAATCACTATCAAAATAGTTATCTGTAACATATTACGCAATGTCAACTAATAAAGTGTGTAGGAGTTTTACACACCTGTTCAACCGTAGATCTAAGGAGAAATCCCGAATCTATGCGATATCACAAACTTTTGAAACGTATTCTCGTATTGCTCCTACATTCGTCCACTATAGGTTAGTATCAAAAAGCCCTATTCGGCTAAACTATCAATCCCGAAGGATTAATCGCACCTGAAATATGGCCTTGGGCCAAAATTTTATTATCACTTACCAAAGCAATTTGAAATCCCGAAATTGCCACTTGTGCCTTGAGTAGTCGAGATCCTACACACCATATGTTAGATTCAACTTTAATACATAAATCCATATTCAAAGCCCTTGGCCAAAACTATATGTCACCTTACCTTGAAGAAGCGAAACCCGAAAGACACCTTCAAAGCCCCTTAGCGTTACCTACACACCAGAGAACACATCACCTATTGTCTTAAGAACACATTCGGCCAACCTTACCAAGGCCTATTCTCAAACTTTCGGCACACTAAAAAGGAAGAGAAAAGAAACCAAATGCTAAAGAGAGAAACTTACCAACCTTTGAAATCGACAGCACCTTCCTTAGGGGGATTTGGCTTATGCTCTATATGGTAAGGAGTATTCGGTCACAAAGAAAAAGGGTATGGAGTCGAGCTTGAAAGAAAGAAAGGAGATAAAAGGAGAGACTTAGAGTGTTTCGGCAAAGATGGATGGAGGGTTTTTTTGCACAAGGTTTATTGTATGTTCCAAAGAAAAATCAAAAAGTATCAAAGGAGGAGAAAGGGGTTTGGTTTGAACAACAAGGAAAAAGAAAAGTGTTAGCCGAAAATACTCCCTAGGACTCCCTTTTCATTCGGCCATTGCTTCCTAATATGATAATTCTTATCTTTTAATTATCACCCCTTTCAATTAAATTAAAAACAATATCTATCCTTTATCCCATCCTTTATCACCTCTTCAATAAATAAAATGAGAATAAAATAATAACCCCACTCCTCCAGCCGAATTCAAAAAAAAATAAAACAAGGTTTATCCTTCTCAAATTAAGAGTCCATGAGCAGGCCACCAGCTCACTCCCTTCACGCCAAAGATGTATAAAAAAACACCCATTGTCGCCCATGCTACTCGAACATGGGACCTCATTGTCATGAGCCCTTTACAACGTCCCAAGCGACTTTACCACATCGACTTTCATGTCCATAATCCTCGTCATTTATTTTAAGTCCTTCCTAGCTTAACCCCTTCCTCTTTATCGCCAAAAGCCCACAAATAAAACACGTCCCATGCGCCACCATGATTCGAACTCCAGACACCCCCAGAGTTGCCTCGAGTTCCATAAGTGGCGCCTTAAGCCACTTTACCAAAGCACTCTTTGTGTCTAAAAGCCAAGCAACATCTCTTAAGACCTATCTCACCTAGCTCCCTCCTCTTAAGCACTAAAAGAAATTTTTAGTCCTAAGTTAGACCTAGCAGGGGTTATAACTAGACCCTAGATTATGTCAAGCAATCAAGCATACATATTTCTTCAAGCACACATATGGGAAAAATAATTAAATTGCAAACAACCCTAGTTCAGATGTTACGCCTCTACCCCTTAAAAATAATTTCGCCTCGAAATTACCCGGATCAAGAGTTGGGGTATTGTCGCAAGATCACATCCTCGGGTTCCCATGTGGCCTCCTCCGCACCATGGTTTCGCCATAGCACTTTTACCAAAGTACCGACTTCCTCCTCAAAACCTTGACATCTCGATCCAGATCAGATCGGCTCCTCCTCGAAAGACAAGTTCGAGTTCACTTCAATTTTCCAACCCAAGCACTACTTGTGATGGATCTAATCGATAGCATCTCAGCATCGAAACATGGAAGACGTCATGGATCCGGCTCAATTACGCCGGCAACTCAAGTTGGTTAGCTACTGGGTCCCACGTTTCAACACCGTATGCGGCCCGATGAATCTAGGGCTTAGCTTGCCCTTCCGCTCTAAACCTCAAAGACCTTCTTCCAAAGTGATACCTTCAAGAAGACCTTATCACCTACTGCATACTCCACATCCCTGCGTTTAAGATCGGTATAGGATTTCTGCCTGTCCGACGCCTCTTTAAGACGAGCCCGATACTCCAACCTTATCTTCTGTCTCTGCCACTAACTCTGGACCCAACATCCGACGTTCACTCAACTCTGTCCAACACATAGGAGTACGGCATTTCCAACCATCTGAAATACCTCATACGGTGCCATCTCAATACTCGCTGATAACTATTGTTATAAGCGAATTACATAAAGGTAGGTACTCCTCCCAACTACCACGAAAATCCAAAACACACTTCTTAACATATCTTCCAAAGACTGGATTACCTTCTCGATTGTCCATCGATCATGCGGATGAAAAGCCGTCTTTGAAATTCAACTTCGTGCCTAACTCCTGATATAAGGCCTTCCAGAATCTCGACGTGAACCGGGGATCCGATGCGAGATAATGGACACCGGTACTCTATGTAACCGCACTATTTCTGCTATATATAGCTTGGCTAACCTTTGAAACGAGTAGTCAACCCTTATCGGTATAAAATGGGCCGACTTAGTCAACCGGTCTCTATCACCCAAATCGATATTTCTTCTCAAGCGTAGGGAAGCCCACTTACAAAATCCATAGTAATCCCTCCCACTTCCATCAGGGATCTTTCTTGGTCAGAATAACCTCGATGGCAATTGATGTTCAAATTTAACATGTTGGCATGTCGGACACTTGCCCACTAACTTGGTTACTCGCTTAAGACCCGGCCACCAAAATTACTCCCTTA
The DNA here is from genome assembly GCA_025506655.1 of Gossypium rotundifolium. Lineage (NCBI taxonomy): Eukaryota > Viridiplantae > Streptophyta > Magnoliopsida > Malvales > Malvaceae > Gossypium > Gossypium rotundifolium. The sequence continues at coordinate 139,779,253 of CP106731.1, forward strand.
AATCTCGATACATCTTACTGCCTCCCGGATGCATAGCGTACGGGCTGCTATGAGCTTCTTGAAGGATTCGTTGCCTCAAATCATCATCCTTAGGCATGCATACTCTCCCCTAAAAATACAACACTCCATCACTACCCAAGTTGAACCCTTCGCCTCACCGCTCAGACTTGCAACCTCCGAGTACTCGTAACTTCGCTTGTTATCCGCTTTCTTTGACCTCATCAATCCAAAACGGCTTTACTTGCAACTCGCCGGAAGGCTCCCATCCTCATAGAGACTTAGGTGAGTAAACATTGCTCAGAATCGCTACCACCTTACGGCTCAAAGCATCAGCTACCACGTTAGCCTTACCCGGATGGTATTCGATTGAGCAGTCGTAGTCCTTAAACAACTCAATCCACCTCCGCAGCCTCAGATTTAAATCTTTCTGAGTCAAGAGGTACTTCAGACTCTTGTGATCGTGTACACCACCGACTTCTCCCATACAGATAGTGCCTCCAAATCTTCAAGGCAAAACCACAGCACCAATTCCAAATCATGTGTCGGATAATTACCTTCGTGAGGCCTCAATCGCCGTGATGCATAAGCAACCACCTTCCCTTCTTGCATCAACACACACCCTAAACCAGTATGCGATGCATCACAATACACAGTGAATTCCTTTCCTGCCTCAGGCTGAATTAAGACTGGTGCTTCTATTAAAATCTTCTTCAGCTTGTCAAAACTCTCTTGCTGCTTCTCAGACCATACAAACGGAACTCCTTTTCTCAACAACTTAGTCAACGGTGCTGCGATTAAGGAGAAATTTTCTATAAATCTCCGGTAATATCCTGCCAACCCCAAAAAACTTTGAATTTCTGTAACCGACTTTGGTGGTTTCCATTCCAATACTGCATCAATCTTACGGTGATCCACCCTGATTCCCTCAGCTGAAACAACATGCCCTAGAAAAGTTACCTCCTTAAGCCAGAACTCACACTTGCTGAATTTGGCGTACAACTGTTTCTCCCTTAGAACTTGCAGAACCACATGAAGATGTGCGTCATGCTCCTCTTCTGACTTCGAGTACACCAAAATGTCGTCTATGAACACCACGACGAACCGATCCAGATAGGGTTCGAAAACCCGATTCATCATGTCTATAAACGCGGCTGGTGCATTCGTCAAACCAAAAGGCATTACCAAAAACTCGTAGTGCCCATATCGAGTACGGAATGCCATCTTATGGATATCAGCCTCTTTTACCTTAAGTTGATGGTACCCTGACCTAAGGTCGATCTTAGAGAACACCGATGCACCCTTGAGTTGATCGAACAAATCATCAATCCTGGGCAAAGGATACCTATTCTTTATTGTCAGCTTGTTCAGCTGTCGATAGTCTATGCACATTCTCATTATCCCATCCTTCTTCTTGACAAAAAGCACTGGAGCTCCCCAAGGCGATACACTTGGTCGAATGAACCCCCTATCCAACAATTCCTGGATCTGAGCCTTCAACTCTACCAATTCCTTCGGCGCCATCCGATACGGAGCTATAGATACTGGCGTAGTTTCGGGTAACAAATCTATACTAAATTTAACCTCACGGTCCGGAGGTAGACCCGGGAGTTCCTCTGGAAACACATCAACATAATCTCTTATGGTCCAAACATCTCTCACAGCTGCACCCTTAGCTTCCAAAGCACAGACATACACTACATATGCTTCACAACCTTTTCTAACCATCTTTTTCGCCTTCAATGTAGAAACCAGATTAGATAGGTAATCTCTCCTTTTACCTATCATCACCACCTCTTCTCCTTCCATGGTCTTTAATACCATGCGCTTAGTCACAATAATCCAGCTAGCTCGATACTTTACTAGCCAATCCATCCCGAGGATTAGATCGAACTCTCAAACAGAGAGTTCCATCAAGTCAGCCAAGAACACGACCCCTTGGAGTTCTAGGGGTACATTCCTATAGAGTTTACTTACTTCTACAGAGTGACCTAGAGGGCTTAACACAGTCATCTTCCTAGAAGTAAGCTCAGAGTCTAAGTGCAGAGTTTTCACTACGCTACTAGCAATGTATGAGTGGGTTGAGCCAATATCAATTAAGGTACTATAGGGTACTCCAAAGATTAAGAACATACCGATTATGACGTCCGGTGCATCGCCCTCCTCCTGACGCCTCGCGACATAGACCAAACCAAGTTGCCTAGCCTCAGTACCACCGGTACCTTCCCTCGGTGCCCTACGACCTCTGCCAGCACCATTACCTCCTCTTCCTGCACCCCAACCTTTCGGTGGCTGTTGATTATCCCTCCTATTCAGTGCACGATCCTGACCCTCAGACCTTAGCCTAGCTACCTTTTTCGGACAATCCCTAACTCGATGTTCCATGGATCTACATTCAAAGCATCCCCGATTACCACTCCAACACTCCCCCGTGTGAGACTTTCCACACCGAGCACACCGTGGCGGCCATTGAGGATTAGCAGCAACAGGCCTAGCAGCTTGATTTGACCCACCATACCTCGTCCTCTTCTACGATTACCGTAAAACCTCAAGATCCGAGCTCCTCTTATTCCAACTCCTATCCCGATTCCGCCTAACGATCGTCTTACCCTTCAAAGAACCTTAGACTTCTCCACTAGGACATGAACTCCCATTCTGTTGGAGCTATCATCATCCTCACTCATCTCTCATTTCATCCTCGAATCGACACGGCGTTCATGCTCGGTACCCACAATACCACGAGCATACCCTCCAACCGAGAAATTCAAATTCATACTCGCCATTGTCTTATTACCCCGAACCGTGTTTAGAAAGCCTTCCGTTGCGCATCCACGTAGCTAGTTCCTATGTATTTCTTTTGGTAGGCAGCCTTAAAGAATTTTCATGTGAGATCCTCTGCCATCGCTCCATCCCTTACGGTGAGCCACCACTAATATGACTCATCCCAAGAGAGATTATACCCTTCACTTTTCTTCACCAGAAATCCGTGTCATCCATGATCCTCTCGGTTGATTCCAACCAATACTCCGCCTTGACCGGTGCCACTCCGTAAACTCCTCTAAACACTTCGCTTCATAGTCTTGAGTCGCTCAACAACGGATTTACGGGCTCCTGCACCTGTGCTTGCCTCGGTAACTCATTCCAACACTCGTAGTACAGCTTGGGATACAGCATCGTTACCACCGGTCTGATCTTGAAACTCAGTTTCTCCCGTCGGTAGATCCGGTATCACATTTTAAGACCCATGACCAGACCCTGCTGGCTCCGACAAGGTCATCCTACCCCTACCACGGCCACGCGACGGACGTCCACGACGTCTTGTACTCATTCTTCTCGTTCACGTTTATCTGATTAAGAATTTTATGCATTATTAATACTGTTCACTCTTTACCCACGAGCAATTTTATGAGGAATAGATTTTTTTTGAAGTGATTCTTTCGAAGTTGAATCTACCTATAATTCCAGTTTTAGGCTTATCTCCTAGTTCTAAGTACATCCATCACACAAACAACATTCACGCACCATATCTAACGTGTAGGGCATTTTCGTCATTTCACTACCGGGGTATTTTCGTAATTTTAACCTACTGTGGTATTTCGTAATTTTTCCAAAATAAAAGTGCTTGAATGATTTTATCAAAAAGTATTTTGGAACTTTTAAATTCCCGAGGTATTTTGAAAAATTTTGAAATTCGGGGGTATTTCGGTGATTTTGAAGCTCGGGGGTATTTTGGTAATAAACCAGGGTAACTTTGTAAAGTTTGATAATTCCGGGGTATTTCCAAATGTTGCAAAACTTTGAGGGTTCTCTTTTTGAGAATTTGTTTTCCAAGTTGATGGTGTTGCAAAAATTTTAAAAATCAGGGTCATTTTGGTAATTTTGTAGGTTAGGGGCAATTTTGTAATTTTCCAAAGTCAAGGTACTTTGGACATTTGAAAAAATAGGGTTTTAAAACACTTTTACAAAATAAGGAAATTTTGGAAAAACTTTTGGGTAGTTGAACATTTTATAAACCAAGGGCATTGTTTGTAATTTTACCATTAGGGGTATTTTAGTAATTCTACAAATCAGAATTTTTTTCCAGAAAAATGTTGTAAAACAATAGTTCTCACACATTAAAAATAAATTTTAAGAGTTTTAAAACTAGGGTTTTTATGAAAATACGGCTAGTTCCCTTTCTAGTTTTAGTTGGGTTTAGCCCATGAATAAGTCCTCTGAGTTAGGGTGATCCGGTTACGCACTGTGTAGGATTCGAGTGGAGAGGAGGTGAGTCACGCAGATCGCTTAAATACCAAGCTCCCACCGAATACCAATCCTAGACATGCGCACAATGGTTACCACACCCTAACTCGTGACTTAGACATAGGTTTGTTTAATTAAGCAATTAAGTATTATGTAGTAGTTAGGGTAGACTAGTCCTAGAGTTCAAGTACCTATCATTCTATTCTCGCTCCCAAGTTACCCATTTACCCTTATCAAGTATTCACAGTAATAGTCGGAGATACTTACCTAGGCGGATTGGTGCCGAGACTCGATGCCATGTTGCTCAAGACAAAACCATTTTCATAATAATTCACAGAGGCTACAAAATGTTTTGGGCCCTAGGCCCCACAATCGAAGTTTTGAACCTGCTCTAATACTAAAATATAACACCCCAAACCCGCCCATGAGCCTCAATTTGATCTGGTATGTCGAGGGTAAAACGCTTTTGAAAGATTTTGATTAACGGTGAAAATCAAAATATCATAAGGTTATAACTCGTGGAACTGATTTTACAAACATGGTTGAGTTGAAAACCTTTGAAAACATTTGATCGGTTGAATTTTAAATCCATCGAGTTATTGTTAACTTGGTGAATTTGGCTACCCGATAGTAACATCTTTGAAAACTCGTAAAACAATCTCCCATTTTGAAAACATCACTTTTAACCTAGGTTTATTTAAACAATTTATTGATTCATGAGTAGTATAGTAGGAATGAAATTAAACAACTACTTAAACACCCAAAATAATTATTAGCGGCCTTATTACAATCCAAACCAAAAATTTAGGAATAAATAAACTTAAACTGTACTAAATAAAATTTTAAATCCAAGGAATCAAGCATGGCGCCTCGAGTCCTCTCCGCTCCATCTCCGATCTACTCATCGCAAAATGATATGGGAAGGGTGAGTCACCAAGACTCAAAGTATAAATCCCCAACCCTAAGTGCAAACTCATACACAAAATATTAGCAAGACATGCAAAACATGCAACCCAAAACTAACCATCCGTATCCTTTAACTACCCCGTGTGGTCAAAACCACTGGTGGTCAAAACCATCGTGACCGGAGTCACAAATCAAGTGATGGGGCCAACCCATCGTGTGGTCAAAACCACTGATGACCATAGGGCACAATTATCAATATGTGGTCAAAACCACTGGTGGTACCAAACCACTGGGACTTAGGGCTAGTTTGGATGGGCGGTGTGTTTACCTCCGGTGAGGTTAAAAACAGCGGTGGCGGTGAGATTAGTTATTGTGTGGTGAGATTGGATATTGTGGCGGTGAGATTAAAAACAATGTGGAGTGTGTGTTTGATTCAATCGCAATTGTGGCGGTGAGGTGAAAATAAAAATGACCATTAAGGACATCATATTAGAATTGGCTATAAGAAATTTTTTCAACATCTCTCAAAAATGAATTTAAAAATATAATAAAATATACTTTTAAGTACTAAATTGAAAATTATACTTTAAATACGAAATTGAAAAGTCTCTAACTACTAAAGTGAGAGAATTAAGCCAAAATTTTAAAATGCAAGATCAAATAAGATTAATCTAAATGGGGATGACACTTGATAAATATAAAATTATTCAATTTGTTCAAACCATTTTAATTTCCGATCACTTGGATGATATTCTTTAATTATTATTTGGACAACAATAAACAACCATCGATCAAAGCCACCAAAATTGGTAAGAAATTAGATAAAGATGCATGCAAATGCATGCTTCAAAGACTCCTCGATAATTAGAAATTTCACTAAAATTTCACTTAGGCTCGCTTGTTTAGCAATAAAATGTTTTTCTGAAATGATTTCGGAAAATGATTTACAAAAATATTTTCCGGTGTTTGGATAAATCTGTAAAATATTTTCTCATTGCTTGATGCTTTTCCTTAAAATATTTTCCGTAAAAGCTATTTTTACATATATTAATAAATTTTATATACATATTAATAAATATTTATATTTTAAATTATTTTTACTTATATTGCAATGATTTTTATAAATAAATAAATTAAATTAAATATATAATAATACTCAATTATTAAGCTACATTATTAACCGTCATAAAATAAAAACAACCAAAGTCAAGTTTTGTAATTGTGTTAAAAAAATAAAAACAAGGATTGAATAAAAAATAAAAACATTAAATATTACAAGGTGTTCAATAATCCTTCACAAATGAAGGGTGAGAAAGATGCTTGTCAACAGATAAATCTATTAAACTCATCCACAAATGTAAAATATCAACTATGACTCCTAACGTTGATACCACGAGAGAAAAGAAAAACAAATAAAGAATATTACAAGCCCTTAAAGCATCAAGAAGGATAGTGGTATTGCTCGCATTGAAAATGCTACTCTGCATTAACCTTTTCATAAAGAACCGGTTTAAACTATTGCATTAACCTTTCCATGCATCTTGGCTAAACCGATACTTGTACATATTCTTCTTCAATGTAAGAATAAACCACATGAAACCCGATCCCAATAACCCAACACAAAAGGAAAAGATATCAATGACCATAGGTATTATTTTATATAAAAGGAAAATTCAAGGGGCAATCACCATATAAAAAAGTAAGAAAAGCATCTAGCATATAAGAAAACAATATAGGCATTCCGGAAATAATAAACTAGTTCCACTTTGGTCAAAATGATATAGGCATTCACACATAAAAGAAATGCTTAACCAACCTGCAATGTACAAGAAGTAACAGATAGCCATTTGATACTTGATAAGGTCGCTAACAAACCGATACAAAATTTGTCCAGTAATGTAATTGACGAATGGTTGACCGAGAAGGCGCCATATACAAATAACATTGCAAAGAAGAAGAAATGCCCGCCATAAAATAGAGATGAATACATGTTAGTAAGATTGAACACTAATGTCTATGGCACAACAAATATTGAAGGAAAATGTAGTATTCTCACCAATTTAATAGCCTAAATCTCGGAAGATGCTCATCTTCATGTGCTTTTCTCGAGTAGATTAAACACTCTTTTGCCATAAATATTTGGATAACCACCACCATAGCCGTGATATAGAGATGACCCATGTAGACAACTAATGCAAAACCCCCAATCATCCAAACAGTAAAGTATGTCCTAATCCACATTGATTTGTACTTGTTACGGTCATCAACAAGCAAAGTTCCACCATTTGGTTTGCTAGGTTCTGGAATAACCTAAAAGAATATTTGGATTTTTATTAAGTTAAAGATAAAAGAACAGTTTTGCTTGCATAGAGAAATCTCCCTTTCAACGTCTGAGTACCTAACCTCATTAGAACGTTTACGCTGCCGAACACGAGAAGTACCAGCTGATGATAGGGCTATATTATTCTCCTTTTACATGGCTCTTTAGTCAAATGTCAATCGTCAAACAAAAACACATGCATATACTTGTGAAGCAGGAAAGAATTGTTACTGTCCGAGCTACCAAATTACACACACTTGAAAGAGATCATATCATGATCATATTAGGAACACTATATCATGATCATATTAGGAACACTTACCTGCAATCTTTAAGGTGATAGAAAGCATCTGAACTAGTAGTAAGCAACATCAAGTATGTATTGACTGTCACAAGAAAGTAGCTTGTTACCCTCTTTGTAGGCATGACCAACATAGAGCAAAAAGATGATAGAATTGCATGACGAGAATTTGCATAAAACTAATGTCCTAAATTGTCACTCACATCAAAAAATGCACATAAGCATACAAAATGCCATAGGATTATATCTTGGTAAACAAATTGGTGAAAATGATTCACATCTGCATAAACCATGTAGATGTGATAAGAACAAAAGGCCTCGTGCAATCATCAATATAAATACAATACTAAGTCACCACGTCTTTCTGAAGAGAAAGAAAAAGAGAATAAAAGAAATGAAGAGAGGACAATGCAAAGAATCGGGACTTGATTGTTTAAGTTCACAATTATCAAGATATTCATTCCCGCCTATCAATTGTAATATTGGGATGTTAAGAACCTTTAACATGACCACAAAACAACAAAAGAACTGCAAACATGTTAGGGATACCCTTCAGTTAAGATGCAATGGTAATGAGGTTGTTCATTTGCCAAACAATGCTTAGCTAGAAATCCACATAAATCAACCGACCATCCAAGCCAAATGGGTCACCATTACTACTTCCCACTACCTTACTAAGGAGGACATTGCAAAGGAAGGTACCGTAAGTAACAATCATATCCCACATTTTCATGCTTTAGATTTGACCAAATAAAACAAGGATTAAATGAACTACTAATGTTATTTCTATGTACCTAAATGACTCGATGATAACACAAAGTTTGAAAGTAGCAACATATCGTCAAGATGAAGAGAGGCTTTTGTGCACCAACAAGACCGATAACTCAAATTGACCTTCAGTTTATTAAAATAAGCCGAAGCGATAAAAGTATTATTTTTGGGGTTAAACCATTTCGGGAAAGGAAGAAAAAGAGAATGAGAGAATTTTACCTTGTGTTTACACATTAGTATTGCAAGCAGAATCCCGAATCAAGAACATCTTGCAATATAGCACTGCACTTGCCTTGTTACAAAAGCAAGCGGAAGACAAGTGTATGCGTGAAGAAATGTAGTCGGGTTCTGAAAGAAGGGAAAAAAGGTTTAGGAGGTACCATTCGGGTAAAATATGAAAGGAGGAATGTTGTGACTCACATGTCATTAATAAGTAACAAAATGTGAAAAGCAAATACATATTATCCTTGTTCAATGCGAGCCATTATATACTACCAGAAAATGTGAAAATTTGTTAAAATCTAGCAATTGACATAAAATAAGTAAAAAATCAAGTAGTTCATTTTCAAGGGTTAAGCAAGAAAGCAAAAGAAAGGAGTTAGCGGAGGGGTGAGAAGAGGAGATATAACATCATTAGACATGCAAGAAAACCCCAATGAAATGCCCCAAATGATGGAGTGGATGAGGAAGGGAAAACAAAGGGTGGGGTGAATTGAGGAAAATCCAACATTATTAGACATGCAAGAAAAAACCCAATAAAACGTACTAACTGAACAAGTGGATGAGAGAAGAGAAAACAACATCCTGTTCCTCCAAGCAAAGGTGTCATATCAAACTTTGGATTCTTCTCAAAGCACCTATTTATTGACTTTGTTAAGATAAGTATCATCTGCAACCATTTCATAAGCAAGCAAACGTTACGATAATAAGTACTTTTGGGTTACTCCACAAGCAAACAATAAAAAAGGGGCCAAAAATGATAATGGGAAATTTGCAAGGCTCGAATAGGCGTTGGCAACCAAATTCATCTGTCTAGAAGTAGAGATCTGCAAGGGAGACTATGAGATACCCGACGTAAATAAGCTCCAATTGTCCTTTTAATGATTCAAAGGGCTCTCCATGCGGTGATGCAAACTAAATAGATTGGTCCCTTCACAAGAAAGACCATCTAAACAAACAAATATGTCATTGCAGATCTTATTAAATTGATCAAAAAATAAGCTAGATTCATCGAGTTGAAGTAATAAGAAATTAGTGGCGCTTTGTAAGAAGCTAAGCTTTATTGATGAGGTCAAGAGGAAAACTTTTCATGTAAACGTGCCTATTTTAAACTAGCACCAAACATTCTGCTATCACGTCAGTCACTTTTATTTAAAAAAATAAATACTTAACATTAACGTGCCTTTCCAACTGCAACAATAATAATTTTGAAGATTTCCACCACATCTAATGAACTAAAATAATCAGATTAAATTGCAGCTTCTCAATGTTTATTTTTGAAGCATTCAGTATGCAAAAAGAAAATTCAAAGGTCTACTTAAAAGCTCTATCACTAGTTCAAATGCAAGAAATGTAATAAAACTGATTGTAGAGCTAAAACTCTAAAAAAAAAAAAAGGGGATAACTTCATTTAGAGAAATAGGAAATATAACAATACCGTGTTTCCACCTTGACCAATTTGACACGATCTCCCTAAAAGCAATGAATGAAATAGTTAAATTCTTCCAAAGACTGAAATAAAATGGAGAAAGTAACCCAAATAATTGCACTCGATAAAGCACGAATCTCCACTAAAATCCAAGTAAGCTAAATGCACCAAGTACCCATTCTCCACGAAGGAAATAATGGCTTGTAGTGTTATGGAAAACCAGCTAGCTTGTGCTCATCCCCGTATCTCATTAGTCAAATATACAAAATAGGATACATATAAGCAAGTAGTTCATATTAAATTTCCACAATGCACCTTTGATTGCCGGCATTTTGAGGAACTAGTGACAAACCCGGAATATATTGGTTTGCCGAATTACTCAAAATGAATAAGTGCTTCTTCCTCTTTCTCCAAGATATTGAAGCATCATCCTGCATTTCGATTATAAATCCAACGTGACACGATATGGGAAGAATTTAAAATAACTTTTTTTCTTTTCAAGTGAGTGATGCCCATGAAAGGCAAATAATCCTAATATTAAAAGCGGTAAAATCGTTATCGAAAATCGAACTTCATAAATATTCCTAACGGAAATTCGCTTAATTTATACGTATGACAATGAATGAAGATTTGCGATAACTAAGAACAAGCTAAACCAAAATGAAATGGCTCACCTCATCGACGTGGCCATCGGGTAACCTAGGAGGAAGCTTGGGAATCGGAGATTCCTTCAAGGGAACCATCATTCCTCGCCTCTGGATCTCATTATCGCCAATTTCACTCGCTTCATCAATCCTCGACGGGCTAGTGGCGCTGCTACTCTCTCCCACAAGCATATCCGCTCTCGCTTGACTCGAAAGCCCTTCGTCGCCGAAAGTTTCTGATCCCCACCCGCAATCGATTGTCATCTTCATGCCGTTGTCATTTCTATCGGATTCAATAATCCATCGGTGATTTTGTTCCCGTTTCCACGATGATTACGTTCTAATTCGTCGGTTCATTCAATGTCAAGAAAGCGAATCATTCATCGACCGGTTTGGGATCGAATTAGGGTCGACTTTCTTGCCTCTCATACTTCGGACTCGATGAAAACCCACAATCAAAAGCGAAGGGAAAGAAGTCATGAAAAACATCAGGAAAAGATAAAAGGAGATATGAACGTTAAGGTTATAGTGGGAAAATAGCTTTCTACTGCAGGTGAGTTTTTTCCCACTGGTAGTTTTAGCTCCAGTTAAAAATAAGACCAGCAGTGAGATGAGAATTTTTAAACTCACCTCACCATTAGATATCCAAACAGCATTTCAGTGAGTTTCATACCTTCAGCTGCACCTCACTAGCACCAACTGGTGAACCAAAGGCAGCCTTAGTCACAATTTATCAACGGTGTGGTCAAAACCACTGGTGACCGAAGTCACAATTAATCTGATGGGGCCAACCCATCTTGTGGTCAAAACCACTGGTGACAGTCCATAGAGAAAATCCCCCCCTCTCTTCAATCCCATTATCAACATGCTCATAACATGATTATCGTACTATCATAAATCATACATATAAGTCATGGCATACCATCATAACTATCATGTCATCCATATATCATATTTAAAATCACAAACGACTTACCTGGAATCCATGCTCTTGCCCACAAGGCAAATCACTATCAAAATAGTTATCTGTAACATATTACGCAATGTCAACTAATAAAGTGTGTAGGAGTTTTACACACCTGTTTAACCGTAGATCTAAGGAGAAATCTCGAATCTACGTGATATCACAAACTCCCGAAACATATTTCCGTATTGCTCCTACATTCGTCCACTATAGGTTAGTATCAAAAAGCCCTATTCGGCTAAACTATCAATCCTGAAGGATTAATCGCACCTGAAATATGGCCTTGGGCCGAAATTTTATTATCACTTACCAAAGGAATTTGAAATCCCGAAATTGCCACTTGTGCCTTAAGTAGTCGAGATCCTACACACCATATGTTAGATTCGACTTTAATACATAAATCCATATTCAAAGCCCTTGGCCGAAACTATATGTTACCTTACCTTGAAGAAGCGAAACCCGAAAGACACCTTCAAAGCCCCTTGGCGTTACCTACACACCAGAGAACACATCACCTATTGTCTTAAGAACACATTCGGCCAACCTTACCAAGGCCTATTCTCAAACTTTCGGCACACTAAAAAGGAAGAGAAAAGAAACCAAATGCTAAAGAGAGACACTTACCAACCTTTGAAATCGACAGCACCTTCCTTAGGGGGATTCGGCTTATGCACTATATGGTAAGGAGTATTCGGTCACAAAGAAAAAGGGTATGGAGTCGGGCTTGAAAGAAAGAAAGGAGATAAAAGGAGAGACTTAGAGTGTTTCGGCAAAGATGGATGGAGGGTTTTTTGCACAAGGTTTATTGTATGTTCCAAAGAAAAATCAAAAAGTATCAAAGGAGGAGAAAGGGGTTTCGGTTTGAACAACAAGGGAAAAAGAAGAGTGTTAGCCGAAAATACTCCCTAGGACTCCCTTTTCATTCGGCCATTGCTTCCTAATGTGATAATTCTTATCTTTTAATTATCACCCCTTTCAATTAAATTAAAAACAATATCTATCCTTTATCCCATCCTTTATCACCTCTTCAATAAATAAAATGAGAATAAAATAATAACCCCATCGCTCCAAATTAATTCAAAAAATAAAACAAGGTTTATCCTTATCAAATTAAGAGTCCATGAGCGGGCCACCACTCACTCCCTTTACGCCAAAGATGCATAAAAAAACACCCATTGTCACCATGCTACTTTAACATGGGACCTTATTGCCACAATTTCCTTTACAACGTCCCAAGCCACTTTACCACATCGACTTTCATGTCCATAATCCTCGCCATTTATTTTTAAGGCCTTCCTAGCTTAACCCCTTCCTCTTTATCGCCAAAAAGCCCAAAAATAAAACACGTCCCATGCGGCCACCATGATTCGAACTCCAGACCTACTCCAGGCGTCGCCCCCAGGCCCTTAAGTGGCGCCCTTAAGCCACTTTACCAAGGCACTCTTTTGTGTCTAAAAGCGCCGGCAACATCTCTTAAGACCTATCTCACCTAGCTCCCTCCTCTTAAGCACTAAAAAGAAATTTTCAGTCCTAAGTCAGACCTAGCCCGGGGTTATGACTAGACCCTAGAATATGTCAAGCAATCAAGCATACATATTTCTTCAAGCACACACATGGGAAAAATAATTAAATTGCAAACAACCCCTACTTTAGGATGTTACAACCGCCGCTAATAATCGACCTATTGCGGCGTTTATTAGATAGCACCGCCAATGAAACGACGTCGTTTTACTTAGGTTTTTTGCGGCATTTTTAAAAAAGTACCGCTAATTCTCAATCTATAGCGGCGTTTTTCAAAAAGCGCCGCTAATTCTCGAACTATAGCAACGTTTTTCAAAAAGCACCACTAATTCTCGATCTATTGCGACGTTTTTGTGCTAGCACCGTCAATGCCACTGAAGCAAAAAATAAAACGGCGACGTTTGCTTAATATTTTTGCGGCGTTTTTCAAAAAGCGTCGATAATGCCTTTGATAGTAATAAATTTTAATATTTTAATTATTTATTAAATTCCTTTAAACTAAGTTTGTTTTGTTTCAAACAATATATCTAATTTGTAAAATTTTATAATTGTGGACAAAATTAATTTTAAAAAATAAAACCAAACTTAAATTCTAAAACCATAATCTTTAAACCCTAAATGCTAAATATATATTACAAGGTACAAAAGTTATTAAAAAGGAATCTTATTGCTTACTTAAACCCTAAAATAAATTTATTTTTTGTCATTTTTATCAAAATCCCTAACCCTTAAACCCTAATACCCTAACCCCTTAAAACCATAAACACTAAGATCCTAACTATAAAACACTAAACCACAAACCTCAAATCCAAAATAACAAATCTTAACCCCTAAACCTAAAATACTAAACATTAAACCCTAAAATCTAAAGCTTAAAATCATATACCCTAAACCTTAAACCCAAAATAATAAATCCCAAACCCAAAATAACAAACCTTAAACCATAAACTTAAAATACTAAACATTAAACCCTAAATTGTAAGTAAGAATGCAATCTCATCATTTTGATAGCATATATTTTTATAATTTTGAAACGATTAAATCAAAAATTTTCCATTTTCAAAGGGATAAAGTGCAATTTTACCTTTAAAATTTTAAAAAATTGCAAAAGGCCTAAATGGAAAAATTTTTATTTTAGAGGAGCCGAGACCCTTTCAACCCCCTAGTTATGCCCTTAAATATATATTAATTATAGGGTTTAGGATTTAATTGAATATGATTCACTTGAGATTGTAAACACTCGAATTCAAGTTGGATTTGTAATTTGAGACATAAAGTTTTATTTAAGTTGGATTCAATTTTATAAGATTCAAAATAAAAATTGAGGCATAAAGTAGTTGATTAAGTTTGATTTTGGGGAGGAGGAACTGATTTTGGGAAAAAGACCAAGGCATTTCGGGGATAACAAAACAGAGCCGTTTGGAAAAATAATACATATTTGCGGCGTTTGGATAAAAAACGCCATTATAGTTCAACCTTTTGCGGCGTTTGGATAAAAACGCCACAATTGCTTAGCTTTTAGCGGCGTTTGAAACAAAAGCGCTACTATTGACCAACTTTTTGTGGCGTTTGGGCCAAAAACGCCACAATTACTCAGTTTTAGCGGCGTTTGGTCTAAACCGCCGTTATTGCTCAACTTTTTGCGGCGTTTTCTTGCAAATGCTGCTATGCATACTCTTTGCTGCGTTTTCTGTACAAACGCCACTAAAAACGCCGTTAAAGCCCCATTTTCCTGTAGTGTTTACAACCAAATAAAGGATGTGAATTGAGACATTCGATTTTGTTAACTGCAAAAAGTAAAGTAGATACAAATAACAAATTTAAATAGCCTAATTTATCATCTAAATAAGTAATCTTGGATATTCAAAAGAAAATTATAAGAATTTTTTTCAATTTTTTTGAATTAATTGTATCATACATCCTTAAATTATAGTTAAATTCTAAATTAATCCCTAATTTTAAAATATTCTAATTGAGTCTCCAAACCATTCCTTTAAGTTTTCTATTAAATGTGGATTAGTGGCATTTGTTACCATTTGATTTTGATTTAATATAATTTTAATATTTTTAATAATATTTATTTATTTTTAATTTTTAGAATTACTATTAAGAATTTTAAAAAATAATCAAAATGATATTTTAGCTATAATTTAGGGACCAAATTAATAATTAACTATTTAAAGTAACATTTCACGTCATCATTAAAGACAAAATTAAACGGAGGGGCTATTTACCCCTTTTTGAAATGCAATCCGCCGCTAAGTATAGGAGTTTCTCTAGTACTTTTACATTAAAAACTCTGAAATGGTAATAAATGGTTTCGTAGGGGGTTGGGCTTAGAGGTGTGCATTTGATTGAGTCGAGTTGAATCAAATCCAATCAAAAAATTTCGAGTTAATCAAGTTTATGAATCCTATTTTGGCAACCGAACTCAAATTAAAATTTTTTCGAATGGAATGGAATGGAATCAAGCCAAAAAATTTCGAGTTGAGTTAACGAATCATATTATTTATACTCAATGTTATATTTACATGGACCGATTTTTAACTAGTAGACGAAGTATAAAATTATTTAACTACATAAAGAATATAACGGCTTTGCCTTTTAACTTAATGGGTAAACATTTATCAAAACGACGTAATTTTGCCTTTCTAACTTCATTGTTTTGAATTTTAATTTTAGAAAAGGTAAACATATATCAAAACGGTATAATTTTGCCTTTTCTTATTTGAATTTTTGGATAACTATTCGTATTTGAGTAAAACAAAAAATTTTAATTTTTTATTCGAGTTGATCCAAATAACTTAATTAAACTCAAATAACTAGAATTATTTAATTTAAAATTTAAATTTTATTGAATTTTTCAAATTAAATCAAATTTTATTCACCTCTACTTGAAATTGTTGCTACATGTCTCCTGGCCTTCACGCTAGGATAGACCATATACTTTGACTTTTACAATTTATATCCATAATCACGCTGACATTTATTTATTATATCTGTTCTAGAAAAATAAAATCTGCGATATATAGAAATTTAAAGATGTGGATAAACATTGCAGCAAAAATAACTATATGATTTTACATTAGTATGCAAAATGTTTAGATGATAGGACCGGTAAGACATTGCATGTGCTCCTGATTCCAATCCCGTAAATTCTTGCCCACTGCACTGCTCTTCCTCAAGAATTAGCATTTATTTATAGCATCATGAGTTGGTTTTTTGCTTTGCCTCATCCTTTTAGAATCGAGAATATATTTCCATTTCCAAAGGGAAAAAAATAATGCTGCTTCAGACGAGGGTCCTACTGAGCTTTTTTATCCACCACTTTGGGCACCCAATGCCAAGTATCTGTTTTCTCTCCACTCTGCCAACTCCAATCTCTCTCTGGAGTAATGGTTAGATCCTATTCTAGTTCCATCTCTTGCTCAACTTCTATTCGGGTTAGGCCCCTAAGTCGGAAACCTGACTATCACAAAACATGAATCTTTTTTTTTTTTAATTAATATCTAAAATTATATGTAAAAAATATTTGTAGTATCCATTTAGACCTAATTATAAATCACATTTAGATGGGTAGCTTTATCTACTCCGAAAAGCTTAATTATAGTGTTGAGAACAAAGTAATAGAGTCCTGACTGAGCTTGTCAATTTCGAAGCTGTCCTTTTCTTCTTCACCGTATCTTTAAAGCTTTCTAAATAAGGCAAAGGAAATGAGAGCCACTTGAACTTTCCGTCTTCAGTATTTTTCCACACAACACAATGCCTTTTCCAACCTCCTATCCTATTACTTCTTTATGCTACAGTTTTTGCCTTGCTATAATTATATCTCTGTAAACTTTAATACGTTGATAAATCCGATAACTAAATAATATTAACTAGCTTTAGTTTAAATTTGAAGGAAGTCATGAGAGCTGAATAAATGATGAACAAATAAAATAGCTAAGCTTTTATTGAATCTCAATTCTCTTTTATGATTGGCTGAAAAATGTAGAATAATGAAGTTATAATAAGATGTATATGAATAAGATACTTCATCTCCTAACCTTAGCTTTATGTTCCATTTCAATGGCGGGTGATGAATCCCACGATGCAGTAGTCAATATTTGGTGTGCCCCACCACCCCAGCAAAGTATAGTTGACTCTTAGCGTTATTAGGCTTCAAAAATACCAAGTAAAATTGTAAATGGTGGTACAACGTTAAGAGATGCCGACTTGTGTTTTATAGTGATGGGAAAACAAATATAGTCATTGTTGTGTTTTAAATATTCTAAAGGATTGAAAGATTAAACATTAAAAATGTCAGTTTGTCAAGTGATGTGAAAAAAATGGGAACTTTTCATGTTTTGAACCCAAACAAATTTGTCCCTGTAGTGTTTTAAAAATGCTATTAGTTTTTTACCTTTTGCTTCAAAGTAGAATGCACAAAGGTTGAATTTCTCACCTTCAAAAGTTGACTTTTAACCTATAATACAAAAACCTATCAAAATAGCTTAACTTTGAGTAATGGGTTAAGTATTTATATCTTTCTCCTTTCTTGTACTAGCCCACATAAATAAGACTAAAGGCCTAACGAATACGTGACTCATGAAGCCTAAAACACTAACGAAAGTCCACTAGTAACAACTTAGCCCTAGACAAGGTAGATTTTAGCTCCCTTTCAAGCTCCAACATATGTGACAGGCCAGTACTGAGAAACACCAACGACAATGCCAAAGAAATTAGCCCTTGTACACCCTTATTAACCCTTATTACAAAGAGATCAACCAATCCCTTTTCTCCTACAGGCTAAGGACAACCTCTAAGGCAACCTTCAACCAAGTTATCATATCCATCTTGATATTTTTATTGTTAATGTACTAAAAGCTCCTGCTTACCTTTACCATTACTTTAGAGTTCAAGTTCCGACGCCCCTCAAAGCTGACTTCTTTTTATAGGGAACCTGATAGCTCAAGTCAATGCCCTCCAAAATAGGTATTTACTAGGTTACTTTATGACCTCCTTCAGACCTAGGGGAATTTTGTTATACCAACCCACATAAGACTAAAGGCCCAAAGAATATGTATGTGGTCCATCAAGCCGAAAACACTAACAAATGTCTATTTTTAACAAGTCATCCCAAGGTAATGTAGCTTTCAGCTCTATTTCAACTCACAACATATTTGCCAAACGGTACTGACTGCAAGGCCAGCAAATTTGCCCTTGCCCTTGCCCTTTCCCTTGCCCTTGCCAATCTTGTTGGCTAAGGACAAAGGTATCAGCTAATCCCCTTTCACCAACCATCTAAAGACAGCCCCTGAGGCAGCCTTCAAGCTAGGTATAAAAGCCAAGCATCATCTCCATTTTGTCCTTTCTTATATTTATTGTGACTCTACTAAAAACTCCTCTTTGCATTCATATTTAGTTGAACCTCCCCCCCCCCCAAAAAAAAAACTAGTTTGTTGAAAGTTGACCCATCGGAAGATGATGACATTGGTCAATTCCATTACATTCCAATCCCATCACTATTGTGCTTTATTAGAGATATGTTACTCCTCTGAATTGAATTCTCTAATGAAGGCAAACGCAACTTTAAATACAGCTTTCAATAGGATTATAATAATTCAACTTCACTGCGGCCCCTATCATTTGGAACTTATCTGTGGCTGAATTTAAAAAAAAGGGTTTCAGTCTTAAATGAGCCTCAGACTTCTGGCTTGGGATGGACCTTTCCACGAGTGGACCCAACTTAGAATCTGGCCTGATTCTTGTGATTGATTTGAATATCAGTAAAATTTAACATTGTCCACATTTATACGGAGAATTATTCATCCCTCTTTAATGATACATTCATTTTAAAAAAGAAGCAATGCTTCTTGAAAACTTGTCTTAAAGAACCAAGGATTATAATTATTTGAGCATCTTGAACACGATATGATTATAAAACCTCAAAACTTGTATAAATATGTAACACAATTATGACATGAATACACATATTGTGGGGGAAAAAAGGCCTGATGGACATAAAGGGATAAAGCCACTGAGGATGAGGAATTGGTTCATCCGAATTTTCATTAGCTCAAATATACAAGCTGTCTATCTATGATCTATAAGATACAAATCAAGAGAAATGAAATGGTCGAGGGCTTCACGATAGTGATTACCTTATTGTTGCCCACCTTCATGACAGCCAAAATTGCGAACTGGGCGAATTATGGTCAGTTTCAGTAATAAATTAAGCCAAACCTGGCGACCACGCCATTCTTTTTGTTAGTGACATTCTTAATAGTCGGCATGGAGGAACCTCTCGTATTCGGTCCCGTTTAGTGTCTTGTTAACATCATCCCAGTTGCTCACAAAATGGCATAACGAACCCTTGTGTATTTTAACCTGGCGACTAGTTAATTCCATCAGTGGAAGGCCTAGAAACTCTTGAACATCTTTTAGTTTCTGGTACAAACACGAGAACCAATGACATGAGGCAGAGCCACGAGTTAGAGAAGAATGCCTACATGAAATATAGAGCTAAGTTTCAAATGAAAACTATTACACATTGTTAAAATCCATGAAAGTTAATGATTATGTTTAAACCTCCTCGAGTTTTAAATCACTTCAAAAAAATCCAGAACGATAAATTTAAAAAATGGCATCGTGTAAAGGGTGCAAAATCATTTAGAAGGGAAGATGCTTATTTTGCTGTTGAGAAATACTATAAATACTCATGAAAATTAGTCACCGGCCTTACCGTACGGTTGGTGACGAGATCCTCATAGTACAAAACCATGTAACGGGTGCTATTGAAGTTCTCTAAAGCCCTAGCAGTGATCATCTCTACTTCTTTCAGATCACTTATTAGTGATGTAGAATTGATAATTGGCTTGTAACTCGAAAGCGCAGCAGCCTGCATTAAGTGACCACTGACCAGCAATAAGTTCAAATGTCGAGAAGAAAAAGTGGAAAAAGAAAATAGCGAGCTAAACGAGTCTGCAACATAGAGCAGAGATAGCAGGGAAGGAAGAGAGACCTCTTGCTCCGAATGAACATGAGACTTGTGGGTTCCATTTAATAGCTTAGCTTTGCGATCGTATGAATTCGCAAGTACAGAAACCATCCTTCGAAGCAAATTTCTTCGGAAGAGAAATATGGCAGAAATACCCCGATGATTAAAGTATTCTACTATTTCTCGATGGTGCTCCATCAATCCCTGCAGGAAAAAATACATCAATCAAGCAGCTCATAAGACCAAATAATTTCCATCCATCACATTGGATTGGAACCATCTCACTTTCGGAGTTCTTTACATGGTTGTTTTAGAAACAAATGTGGTTTTGTTTGCTAAACCAGAGAGATAAAACATACATGATGAATAGTAAACACAGCACTTTTCTCACTTTAACTTCATAAAATCACCCATTGAAAGCAATAAATAAAACAATGAATGAAAACTATGAACCATCATCTATTTGAATCAAATTCCAAAGAACTAAAATGCATGGGTTGAAGATCAATAGACCAATAGGCATCAACCGGGGTGAAGCCAGAACAACTTTTTAGGGGGCTAAATGAAATTTTAATTTCTTATAGTCTATATCTTTATAATTTTTAAAAGATTAAATTGAATTTTTATAATTTTAGGAGGCCAAAATGCAATTTTCCTTTAACTAATTTAAAATTTTAAAAAAAATTAAAGGGCCTAAATAATAATTTTCCATTTTTAGGGGGGGTGCTGGCATCAAGCATCAACAGCTAAAATGAACAGAAAGAGTTAAAGCCCAAACCACATGATTACTGCCATGGTTCCAAGTCTCATCTACAATCTTATCAGTAAAAATTCGATATTATAACTGAAAATCCGACTACATTGTTTACCTGATTCAGCATCCACTTGAAACCAACTGCGGCCGAGCACTCATTCTTGGAAGCACTAGTGAACCAATCTAACTTGTAAACTCTCTCCAAAGTCTGAATAATATTCGATACATTGTTCCTCCTATCAATTACAGAAAAGATCTCACCATTTGAGCTTACATTGATATGGCTATTTAGTAAAGTCTCAAACCATCCACTTCCACATCTTTGCATCGATATTATAGCGAAGAACCGTACCGGATTCGAAACGCATTCACCCCTGCCAAAGCAACAGCACCAAAACTTTAAAGCAAATTTGATTAAATCCAAAATAAAAACAAAACCATAGAATTAAACCTTTCTTGTTTACCTACTGAAACTTTCAGGCTTTGGATAATGCAATGTAGGAATTTGAGCTTCTAAAGATGGCTTCTGAATGAGTTGGATGTTCTGAAATTTGAGCATAGTGAAAGTACCGACATGTTTTAAGCAAGTTCCATAGAGATAAACACCACACAACATTGCAAACCATAAAGCTATTGTTCTTTGAAACAATGGAGATTTCTTAGGAGGCTTTATAATGAGTGTATCCTGGAAAAGGAGAAGAAAGTTAAAACAATGGAGAACCACTAGAAACAGATCAAAGAGGTGAAATAAAGCATTATCCTTCAAACCCAGAAATTATAAAGCTGAAATTTTAATTTAAGAAAACAAAATAGTTTGAATAAATAGCACGAAAAATTAAACATTTTCTTCAAAAAGTTTAGAGCTTTACCACTAACAGACACATTCCAGAGCCATTGAACAAAAGTCAGAACCCCATTTCCTTTTATAAAACAAAGATTAAAAAAAAAAAGAAGAAGAAGAAAGAAAATAAAGTGTAAATGAAAGGATACCTTGCTAAATAAACAGATATACTCAGCCATTAAATATATTTTGCAGAAGCTGAAGCTGAAGATGAAGCAAACCCAGAAAAGGAGAAAATGGAAGCTGAAGCTTGAAGCTGATCTCTGGTTAGCTTTCTTAAATAGATTTTTTTCCCTTTGCCTCGTGGAAATCAATGAAATGGATGTGAAACAGCTGTTTTTCCAGTGTTTGCTCTGTTCTACTGACAAGTGCAGATATTTATTTAATTGTGAAAATTTAAAGGAAAAAAGAAAGAAAGAAGACTGAAAGAAAGAAACACAGTCAAACAAATGGCTGAACTGAAATGAAATCTGGTAAGGCCCCAGCAATGAGCAAAGCACGATCCTCGAATCTAACAAGTGGAAGCTTCTACTTCTCCTTCACTTAATCGTCTTGACTATGATGTTTTATTTATTTTTTTAATGTTAAATTAGAACGTAAGTTTTTGCTTTTCTTTTCAAGGAATTCCCACACGCTTCACTTTAGGAAATCAATTAAAGGTTAAAATGTGTTCTAACTTCTTATAATTTTCATATTTTTGATTTAGTAATTTAATTTCTTTTTACCTTTTAAATTACAAAATTTAAATTTAATTTTTATTATGTTAGAATTCTTCTATGAAATACGTTAATGTAATGTTTTTAAATTAAAAAAAACTCAATTGGCAAGATGTAACAAAAATATTATTATGATGGATATGAATTTAAAAGTGAATTTTGACGGTGTTAATAATTTTAAAAGTTTATATTAATATATTAAATATAATAAAATATTTAAATTAATTAATAATATTATAAAATTGAGATATCAAATTATGTCAAAATCTAGTGTAAAATTAAATCTCGAGCATAGGACTAAAACTATAATTTGACTACTATTGCAAAATTAAAAACCAACAGATTTTGATAGGCGCAAGGAAGGCCTGTGGAGTATAAATTAAGTATTTTATTTATTTCTTTAATTATATCAAAATTTTATTTAAAATCAATCACTATATCAATAATTTTAATAGGAATCAATCATTAAAATTAAAATAATTTTAAAGAGATAAAATTCCTACTAATGGTCCCTATAATTATTGATTTGTTCAAATTTAATATAACTACTTTTATTTGCTCAAAATTAGCCTCTTTACTTTTGATTTGTTCATTTTCAGTATTTCATTAACTTTTTTCATTTACACTCTTAAAAATTAAGTACTATCACAAAATTAGCCCTCAACCTTTATATATATATATATATATCAATTTGGCCTTACACTTTTTTGCTTTAATTGTAAAAATATATATTTCTAAATGTGTTAATAAATTAAAGATAGAAAAACAAAAATTTACTATTAATGATTACTATTAGAGATTTTAACCAGCAATTCTCATTCAGAGATAACAAGTACCAAGTACCAAGTATATTTATAATAAAAAAATGAATCTAAAAGTTAGTGAATGATGTTGTGACCAACCCCTGTTTTCAATCTAAATTATCATAATGTATTTTAGAGATAATACATTTGCAAACTACAAACTAGCTAACCACTTTTGAAGAAATAAAAATAGAAGAACTAAATCCACATAAAGTAATAAATAGAAGGACTATCCTTAGAATTTAACCATTCAAGTAACAAGTCGACACACAATTTATAATAGAATGAGAGTCAACCTAAACATGGTTCATCACTGTCAAAGCTTATTATTACAAGCATCATTTTTTTTTAAAGCAAATGATTGAAATAATCAAACTTGAGTGATAGTTACGACAGTTTTAAATTTCACAAGAGAATGATATAAATTTTGAATGAAGTAGACTTTCCCTCTCTTTTTTTTTTTTTTTATTTCTTTCTTAATTGCTAATGCATTAGAGGTTAAAATATTATGTTAATCTCTATACTTTGACAAAATTTGAGATTTAATCCTTATATTTAAATTTTAAAAATCAAGTCCTCTAACTTTTTATTTGTAAATCTCAAATTTAATCATTCAAATCATAAGTACTTTTCGTCTAAATTTATTCACTTGGCATGTTAGTTAGGATGTCCTCATTGATATGACATGATTGATAGAAACAATAAGCATGTTAATTTTACAAACTTTGACGTAGACTGTCAACAATAATATTGATTGGACTAGGATTTTTATCTTTTAAAGTACATGAATTAAATCTCATATTCTATAAAATACAAAGACTATCTTAACATTTGAACCTATATTAAGAACATATTTTCATTGTTAAATTAAAAGAATTGAGACTTCATTTATTTGATTCTTTTTACATTGCTTTACAATTTATATTTATTTAGAGAAGTTAAATTTAAGTAAAATACATTCTATAGGATAATATAAGTTTTTGGAATGATATTTTTCTTTGGATTTCAAAGGTTATTTTTGCAACGATTCGGTTTTCAGTGGTGTTGGAAATTACGCTTTGAAATGGCATTTTCATAAATTGTGTTCATAAATATTAATATTTAATAATTACAAGCCTAGTATTGAAATATATTAAAATTTTGGTCTAGTAATTTTTTTAAATTAATAGTTAATTAAGGTACAAGTGTAATAATCCTAAAGTTAGTGGTATTGAAAAATGTGGTTTCGAAACCCTATTTTTGATAATTATTAATATTTACAATATTAGTAGAAAGTTTAATTAAAGTTTGGCTCATTAATTGTAACACCCCTCATCCGTATTCAACGCATGAATAGGGTTTCGGAGCATTACTGGACTTATAACACAATATTCAAACATTTCACATACATTTCTCAATTTCATAACAAACATCATTTAATTCAATCACATTGTCCCTAATATGAGCCTACGAGGCCCTAAACATGCTTTAGGAGTGGTTCAGGACTAAACCAATAACTTAAGAAACTTTTGAAATACTTAGAAAAATTTTTCAAAATACAAAGGTCACACGCCCATGTGCCAAGCCGTGTGCTAGGCCTTGTCAAACCTGTAGGGTATATTGACTTATGCCATACGGCCAAGTCACACGCCCGTGTGCTAAGTCTTGTCAAATTTGTAGGGTATATTGACTTATGCCACACAGCCAATCACACGCCAGTGTGCTAGGCCGTGTAGACCATACTAACTTGGATATTAATTCAATATCAGAGGACGCACAACCGTGTAATAAAACCGTGTATCACACACGGCTGAGACACACGCCCGTGTCTCTGCCCGTGTGGACAAAAATAGGCTATTTACCAAGCCATTTTGCCACCCAAATTTGTATACACCTATATCAAGTCAAATGGCACCAAAACAAGACATAAATAGACATTCAAATCAACATCAACCAAGCTTCATTTATACCATTTCAATACTAAACAATATCAAACATATCAATATCATAAAGTGCCATTCAAATTACACCAAAAAATCATAATTTCAAATCATCAATATGACTATTTTCAATCATGCATCATTTAACCAAATCTCACAAACATACCAAACTCAATTTATAACCTTTTAGTACCCCTAATTACCAAATACCAACTAGCATCACATATCCATAATCAAGCACATGACAAGAGCCATTTGCACAAATACATACACAACCAAAATAAGCCAACTCTCATGGCTATATATACAAACCAAGCACTTAACATTTACAAGCCATTTCAAATGACCAAAGTCATTAACAACACATATATCAAAATGACCAAATCCCTATACATGCCATCACTACAGCAAAATAGACTTTTAGCAACGTTTTTAGTGGCGTTTTAAAGAAAACGCGCAAATAGAAACCATTAGCGGCGTTTTCTCTAAAATGCCGCAAAAAAAATGATCAATTGCGCGTTTATCTACAAAACGCCGCTAAAAGATATTTAGCGGCGTTTATTCTTAAACGCCGCTAAAAGTCTGAGCATTAAGCGCTAACCGAAAACGCCGCTAAAAGTCGAAACATTAGCGCGCTTCGAAAAACGCCGCTTAAAAGTCTTAACGATTAGCGGCGTTTTGGAAAAACACGCTAAAAGTCTGATATTAGCGGCTTTTTGAAAAACGCCGCTAAAAGTCTGAGCATTATCGAGCATTAACGGCGCTTCGCAAAACGCCGCTAAAAGTCTGAGCATTAGCGGCTTCGGAAAAACGCCGCTAAAGTCGAGCATTAGCGGCGCTTTTGGAAAACGCCATTAAAATCGAGCATTAGCGCTTTTGGAAAAACACCGCTAAAAGTCTGAGCATTATATTCTCATGATTGTTTAGGGTTTATGGTTTAGCATATATAGTTTAGTGTGTAAGGTTTAGGAGCTATTTTAATGTTTAGGGATTATGATTTATGATTTACGAATTAAGATTTCAGGATTTAGGGTTGAAGGTTTAAGGGGTAGTGTTTTAGGGTTTAAGGGTTAGGGTGTTAGGGTTTAGGGTTTGGGGTTTTAGAGTTTATGGGGATGTGTTAGGGTTTCATGGGTTAAAAGTTAGGGTTAATGGGTTGAAAGGCAAATGGTTATTTAAGGGTTTGGGGGTAATAGGGTTATGAGTTAGGGGTTAGGGGTTAGGATTTCATAGTTTATGATTTGGGGTTTGGGTTTAGATTAATTTAGTGTCTTTTAATTTATATATTAAATAATTTATTAATGTATAATTGTGAAAGATATAACATTAATTTTAATACATTAAAATTATGATTCTAGTTTTAATTATTTAAGAGAAATTATTTGTTAAAAGTTACAAATTGCTAACTAAACAATTTAGAAGTTACAAATTAATTAATTATGAAAAGTTACAAATTGCTAACTAAACAATTTAGAAGTTTTCATTTAAGTTACAAATTAAGCTATTAAAATTGATTTAGGGTTTAATGTTTAGTATGTTAATTTCATGATTTAGGGTTTGTTATTTTGGTATATGGGTTTAGTGTTTTAAAGTTTGTTGTTTGGGTTTATTGTATATTGTTTAATATCTTAGTGTTTACCGGTATTAAGGTTTAAGTGTTTGTGGTTAGGGTTAAAGTTTAGGGTTAGGGGTTTAGGGAAAATGGTTAATGGGGTAGGGTTTTGAGTTTAGGGTTTATGGGTTATGGTTTATGTGTTTAGGGTTAGGGTTTGGAGGGAATGGCTAATGTGTTAGGTTTTTGATTTTAGGGTTTATAGTTTAGGGTTTGGGATTGTATAATAGGGCTTGGAGTTAAGTTTTTTAATTTATATATTAAATCATTTATTATATAATCGTAAAAGAGATATTATGAATTTTTATATAAATTATAGTTTTTAAACCTTTTACTTCATATTTTGGAATTTTAGTTTGTTTTCTTACATAAAAAATCATATGAAACTTATGGCATGTATCTAATTCTTTTACATTAATATGACTTCGAATTAAGTTTGAAAATTTATTTATTAAAATTTTAATATTTAATAATAAAAATCAAATTTTTAAAATTTAATAATAAAAATTAAAAATTAAAAATTAAAAATTAAAAACTTAAAATTTAATATTTAATATTTTACTTAAAAGTTAAATACTCAAAATATAATAAAATAAAATTCAAAAAATAATAATCTCACCATAATAATTTTAAAAGAAAAACATAAAAAAATATAAGTTAAAATTGTGTAATAGTAAAATGGAGTTGTGGTGGCGTTTTAGTGAAGCATACAAAAAATAAGCTATAGTGGCGTTTTTTAAAAAGCATAAAATTTCGATCATTTTTCCTCCGATTTTATTTCCCCAAACCTAAATTTCCTAAGTCCAAAATTTCTACATCGGTTTCTCAAAATTTCTCTACATCGCAACGAGGAAACCCTTCTTGTCTTTGCTAAGCGAGTGGTAGAACAAGCGGGACCTATGGTGTTCAGTCAAGGCGCTCTTCTTCTTCTTCTTCCTCTTCTAACCATCTCATCAACCTTGAATACTGAATATCGCCCATAAGTTAGTTCTTTTCTCTTTTTTCATTTGATTCATCCGTAATCTTTTATCAAACAAAGAGATAAGGCTAATAGGGATCAAATATCATAATAATTTAAAGTTTGGTGGAGACTCAGTTGGCTGAGAGAGGGTGCTTTTGGTCTTTTCAAATAGAGCATAAGGAAGGAGGCATGAGGTTGAATCGAGGATGGGTTGGAACTTGGATGTAAAGAAATGTGTGACTCATGTCTTAGGTAAGAAAATCATCATTTTGTTAGTGTCGTTTATGTAATTTCCGTAATGAAGGATGTCATTTTTATAATGAAGCTTTCTTATAAGCTGAAGGCTAATACACCTTAGGAGGTTGGGGATTGATTTTTGTTACGGTCACTTTGTAGTTTGAGATTCTCTTTTGTTCTTTGAAACCCCAAACTTAGCACCAAAACTTTTAGTTTAGAAGTGGAATCAAAATAAGGTTTGGTTATCGATATTCAATCCATTTCTTTTATTACTTAAAATTAACTAGGGTCTTTGTTAAAGCTATTTTTTACGGTTTTGGGGGCTGATTTTGTTTTCCCAAATCACCGAGCTTCATGGTTTGTTGCTTTGTTTCTCGGTATTTATTTTTCTTCTTATATATGATGCAAATGAATGCATTTGAGGTCTGAAATGAGTTTTTTTTTAGCTGAATTTTTAGTACCAAGTTTTCTTTGAGATAAATGTATGTTGTTGTAAAAGGTATTATCTTTATGTTCATGCATGTTTGAAAGTAATTGTCTCTTCTTCTTTAAACCACCTTTTTTATGTTCTTATCCTTGAAATCTTCACTCTCTTAGGGAAATGTAGAACAGTTTCATAGCTTCTTATTAAATAATGAATGTTTGTTTTGTTTCATTGCAGAAAAACTTCATGTTCTTTTAATTTCACTTACAACTTTTAGTTCTATGTTAGCGACATACGGTTGGTTTGATTACGCAAATTGTTTTTCTTTGTTTTATTGAAAAAGCTTTAATTTGCATGAATCTATTAGATGCTTTCATCATTTTTTCTTTGTACTCTAGCATTTGTTGATTTTAGTTGGAAGTTTTTGGTTCTTTTGTGAAATGGAGTACCCTTTTCTTCTAGAGAAAAGGGGAATGGTATATTTGTTGAATTCTTTTCTTCACTCTTGCATAATTTTTTAAGCTCGAGCTTGACTCGAGATGTAGTTGAGAAACTTAGTTTTAAGCTCAATTAAGTATATTTTAGCATAAAATTTTCATCACTCAATTAAGTATATGCCTTTTAAAATATTTACAAATTACTTTGTTTTTAAATTGTGCCTTGGGCTTGTCCATTCACAAGAATTAGATTTAAAATATTTATAAACAATGTTGACCAACAGAAATAGCATGATGACTAGTTAATATGATATTGTAAGTATCTTTTTTTACGATTTTTTATAAATATAAAGCGCAAAAAGTTATCTACTTTGGGAGTGAGCATGGTATCGAGTGATGACACCTTTGTTTTTCTCTCTCAAAAAGAAAATAATGAAAGGAAAAAGAATATATTACCTAATTTCCAGCCAGGTAATTTGTAGGAAGCAAATTATAGATATTAATAAAATACTTACAGTTTCATATGAAATCTTCTTGCATTCACTTGTTTGTTCAACCATATTTCTCTCCACTTTATCCAAGCGTGTTGAATCTCACCTTGTTTCATGGCTTCTTATGTTTTTGACACCGACTAACGACTTGAGATTGTTACTAGACAGCTAAAGCTATTGAAGATGGGGATCTGAAAAGCGCCGATGCTTTCCTTTAGAACATCTTGATTCTTCTTGATCGAGAACCGAGTATTGTGGAGATCAAAGCAGTGGTGAATTACTTTGTTTTCTTGAAAAAGCTTTAGTGCATGAATCAACAAATTTTTTATGTTCTTTTATTTTAATAAATGTTCTAATAACTGTAGTCTATATATTAAGTACTAAAATATCCAAATGTCTTTTTATTTTATGTATATGGGTAGTATAATCTTGAGTGAGTTGAGTGGCTTTTCATCTTAGTATTTCAAAATGCACCTTAGTCACCATATATCATATAAATAATATGTGAAACTTTATCACAATTTATATGTTTGAATGCACTTCTATGAGATCTTTGTTCACAAATGAAGAGTGTATGTGAATGTTTTATTTTTAAAATTTGTCTAATAATGTAAGTTGTGTGAATATATACCATGTTATGAAGAGTGTATGTGATTTTTTGCCCTAAGCTAATAGTATATGTCCATATTGGATTGGAAGTGTTTGATTCATATGTACATGAAATTCACTTCTAGAATTGACCCAAAAATAAAAGTCGAATACATATATATATATATATATATATGTATCCTTTTTAACAAATTTGTGTTTTATTTGATGCAGCATAAGATCAATAATAGACAGGTACAAGAAGGCTTGCTCATATACTTCTAACACAAACACAGTTACTGAAATCAATGCTCAGGTATATATAAATTTCTTATACATGTATATCATATATACTATCATATGCTAGTATTTGCATGAAAAGAATGATACATATCGTGTATATCATTAAATGGGTATGAACTATGTAGTATTATCAACAAGAATCACCAAGTTGAGACAATGATTCAAATGTTACGAAATTCTAACAGTACTTTACTTTCACAAATTAACATTTCAATTTAAATTTAAAATAAAAACTTGGATTTTTTTAATTTGTGTTTGTTTGAAGGCACCTAATGGGAGATTCCTTGAGTTCCTTAAGCTGTGAAAGAGTTAAAGCGGTGAAAAGCAGGCTTGAAAGAGGAATTACTATGATCGGGTCCAAGAAGGTAACTTTATTTTACCTTCATTATTTTTTCTTTATTCATTTATATTTCATTTTCTCCTATATGTTTTAATTTGTTTACATTTGGTGCAATGACACGAAATCTTTGCTAAATTGAAATAGAGTTTTTGCGTAAAAGGGTGATTTGTTCTAACATATTTTTCCAAGTTTCTACCAATTTTACGACATTTATTATAACTTAATTTAATATGCTATATCTATATATTACAGTGGACACCATGGCAGAATTTGAGTTTCAAGCCATATCCCAACAAATACAACAGGGTGTGAAATTTCACCAAGGTGTCTTTTTCTGAAAGAAATTTCTTCAATGCCTACCAACATGGGATCATTAAGCTTCATGAGAAACAACCAAGATTTACTGTTTGAATAGATGGAAATGCCAATTTAGCCTTTCTCGTTAAGTGAACTTATATCACATGTGTGAAGCTTTACTTCTTGGATGCCATATTTGAACGTTGATAGGTAATTTTAAATATTCATTTAGTTCTGAATGAGTGCATTGCTTTCTCATTGATCATTCTGATAATTTGTTGCTTATTGCCATTGTAGCAAATTGTATATTTTTCATATGAAAAATTTTCCCAGAGGACTGGCAGATTTTCAATCTATATTTTCTATATACTTGATGCATGTTTTTCATGCAAAAGCTAAATCTGTATCATTTTGGGATGTGGTAATATAATATAGTTCAATTAAGCTGATATACTTATGGCTATGGTTCAATTTTGCTTTATTACGAGCGGTGGGAATAATTGTTGCCATTGGAGATTCTCGTAAGAAATTTGGAAGTTGGAACTCTGCTTTGCATTCATGACAATTGGATGTTATCTTGAATTCATGAAGGTATAAGATCAAGTTTACTTATTTGTTTATTCAATATTTTATAAAATCTTGTGTATCATCTATTCTACCTTTTATTCCAATATTTAAATTGTTAAATAATTCAATTTTGAAACTAAATATAGGTTCCTTCAAAGCAAATACTTCCAATTCCAATACCTAACCGGAAGTTGTTGCTTTGCTTACTTCGGATTAACACATCAATAGCTTTGGAAGAGGTACCTTTTTATTACACTTTTCTCTTATTAGATGTAGACTTTTGCATTCTCTTATTTGTTTATCTGGAAATGATGTTTGTGCAGCATTTCTATTTTACCTTTGTTCGATTCTCTTTGCATTTTATGTAAAATGGGGATTGCTTGTGAAAGTATAGTTAAAACATAAATACTGGTTTTTATCAAAAAACATAGATATTGGTTTTTACCACATAATGATTAGTAAAAGAGGGATTGTGAGATGAAACATGCTAGTTGTTTAAGATAATGGGAGATAATGCTATTATAATGGGAGAAAAGATATTTCTCTTCGTAAATATAAAATAAAAATTAAAGTAAAGAACTTGATTGGATAAAATGAAGCATAATGACATATTTGCGATGTGCATTTTTGAATTTAAGCGCCATCCTCAGAGATGTATCATTAGTTAATCTGCTTGCTATGATGCTAATCTACATGACTTTTTTTTCTTCGCATTCACTTTATCTTGCCTATTCTCTTATGTCAAGATGCATTTTATGAAATTGCCTATTCTTTGGTGGATTCCGATTTCTAAACTATAAAATTGGTTTGCGGAGGTCAATGGAATCAAGGTTCTTCAATCTGAAGCTGCAATTGTGCAAAGAATTAGGGTATAAAATTGTATCAATTATGGTTATGATGTATTAAAATGTAAAAAGATCTGTCTAACCATGTGTTTTTCTTATGTGATTAAGTTCTTTGATCATGCTGTTGGTATCAACGTACCTCGATCGCGATTTCTTATATGTCTTGTTCATGAATTTCCATTTTAATACATATTGTTCGTGAATTTTATTTTAATAAGTCTTCAAATTAAATTATATATTTTAAATTGGATTTGTATGCGTTTTATAATTTTTTATTTTTTTTATTTTTTAGGATTTTTAGCGGCGTTTTTGGTAAAAGCGTCGCTAAAAGTATAATATTTTAATTTTTTTACTTTTAGGACTTTTAGCGGCGTTTTTGGTAAAAGCGCCGCTAAAAGTATAATATTTTAATTTTTTTATTATTTTAGGACTTTTAGCGGCGTTTTTGCTCAAAGCGCCGCTAAAAGTATAATATTTTAATTTTTCTTATTTTCGTGATTTTTAGCGTTTTTGGAAGCGCTAAAGACCATGACTTTTAGCGGCGTTTTGGAAAAGCGCGCTAAAGACCATGACCTTTAGCGGCGTTTTTGAAAAGCGCTAAAGACCATGACTTTAGCGGCGTTTGTTGAAAAGCGCTAAAGACCATGACTTTAAGCGGCGTTTTTGAAAGCCAAAAGACCATGACTTTAGCGGCGTTTTTACCTGGCCGCTAAAAGTCATGATCTTCATGACATTTTTCCACATAAACGCCGTAAAATTCTTGGCGGTTGTAGTAGCGGCGTTTTTGTGGCGCTTACAAAGCCTATAAAACACTTTTAGTGGCGCTTATAAACGCCTAAAGGCCAAAAAAAACGCCGCTAAAAGTTTGTTTTGCTGTAGTGCATATACCAAAATACCAAAGTTCAAAAGTACCAAGTGATAGTAGGAGTGATGAAGTCTCCGACGATCCCTAAATCTGAGCTAGCTTTGAAATCATTATAAAACACGAAAAATAAACAGAGTAAGCTTTATAGCTTACTAAGCTCGTATGAAATAAACTCAATGTAATCGTAATTACACAATTTAACAATTTGAATATATCAACATGTAGCTCATAATAACTAACAAACCTTTCACACATTTTTAGTCATAAGATTATATGCAAACTTCACAATCTCTTCAATTTTAACCTTATACGGTTCATGTACATACCTGTACCATCTCGTATCAATCTCATACTTAACCACGTCTTTCATTTACTCGTTGAACCATTCGGAATACTATCAGATACTTGGGAAACTTGCACCAAAGTGCCACATACATAGCCAATGCTATCTCAATCTCATATCACATATATGCTCACTCTCGAGCTATCAACGGGCCTACTCACACAAGTTGTGGGTTAAAACATAGCTACACAGTGCTGCCCACACAAGCTGTCAAATAACTGCAACACATGCCGATATACTCAGCCATCGGTAGGACGTACAGGACTAGCACCCGAATCACATAATCACATTAACCCCTAATGACATATCATGCGTATCCTAATCTATTCCTAAAGTTCAACCGGGATTTCTAATGCCGAATCGTCATCAAATCTTTGTCGAATCTATTTTTAGTCTCGTATTCACAGTTTATGCCATACCAAAGCATTTAAAATACATTTATAACGAAACTTATTACATACGAACTTACCTCGAATGTAAAAATGATG
The DNA here is from genome assembly GCA_025506655.1 of Gossypium rotundifolium. Taxonomy (NCBI): domain Eukaryota; kingdom Viridiplantae; phylum Streptophyta; class Magnoliopsida; order Malvales; family Malvaceae; genus Gossypium; species Gossypium rotundifolium. The sequence goes on from CP106731.1 coordinate 139,813,377, forward strand.
ACACGAGTCAACTATTTCGAAACCTTGTTCTTTCCCCGATCTAAATCCGTATTTCCCCTTTCTTGATCTAAACATAATCAAAATTAACTTATCTCTCTATTCAATTTAGTCCAAAACACTCATTAAAACACATTTACACTTTTGCCCCAAGTATTTCATAACTTTTACGATTTAGTCCTTATTTTATAAAATCACAAATTCATGCAATCTAATACCAACCCATGCTAGCTGAATTTCTCTAATGTACATATCAGCCCATATTTTTCATTTATTTCACATTTATATTTCACAATTTAATCCCTAATTTGCATTTTCACAAAAAATCACTTAACAAAACTTGTATAACTATCCATTAAACATTCATAATCTATCATCAATCATCAAAATACATGCTTATTCATCAATGGAAACATCCTAAACCTTTAACAGTTTTGCAAAATAGTCCCTGGGCTAGCTAGACCTAGCTGCAACGATCTCAAAAACGTAGAAATCATTAAAAACGGGATGAAAATGAACTTAAATGCTCAAGAAGACATGGTCGAATGATTCAAACTCTTTTCATGGGTTTTCTATGCCCTAGATTCAGCTAGGAAGATGATGAATGAATAAAATTACCTTTTCTTTTATCAAATTATCATTTAATTATCTATTTACCAATTTAACCTTAATAATAAACCATTAAATTACCTAAATTAATGGTCATACTTGTCCACTCATATTAACCATGGGTTAATTGCAACATAAACCCTTCAAACATTTAATTTCATAGCTATTAAACCCTTTTAGCTTATAGAACTCCAATTTTACATTTTACGCGATTTAGTTCTTTTTATCGAATTATTCACTTAAATGATAAAATTTCTTAACGAAACCTTCACACAATTAATCTATCATGCTGAAACATTAAAATAATAATAAAATAATTATTTCGACTTGAATTTGTGGTTCCAAAACCACTATTTTGATTTGACCAAAAATGGACTGTTACATTAATCTTGTTAATTAGATAGTTAATTAAGCTACAAGGACTAAATTGCAAAAGTGATATAAGTTAATCGTTATAGATTTTAAATTGCTAAAGGATTAAAATAGAAATTAAGTCAAAAGGCCTAAAGTTGACAATTAGACCATTGCATAGTTGAAGTGGACGGTTGGGTAGTAATATTAATAAAATAATTTTAGAATTTATAAAATATAGTATTATAATATATGCAATAGTAAATTAAAGAAACAAAAACCATTGTTTTGTTTCATCTTTCTTCTTGCAACCGAAATACCAAAATAAACACATGGGAGAAGCCATTTTTGAGTCTTTTAACATTCGACTATTGCATGGTAAGCTTAATCTAGTCATTTTCTTATAATTTTTATGTTTTTGAGATTGTGGTAGCTCATTTTAGCTAACTTGGGTATTATTTTCAAAATGTTTCCATTGATGAATGCTAGAAGTTTTTGGTGTTAAATGATTAGATTAGAAGCTTAGATATGAAAAAGGACTATTTTGTAAAGTGAAAATTATTAGTTTTGAACATAAGGACTAAGGTGTAAATATTTAAAAAATTAGTATGAAATTTGTGTAATTATAGGTTCTTGAGGATTGTAAAGGGATGAAATTGGAATTAGTTTTGAAATCGAGACTCGAATTTGAAAGTTATGGCCATTTTAATTTTAGGGACTAAATTGAATAAAAATAAAAATTTAGGGTGCATTTGAATGATTAAATCGAACTAATACATGCATAAAATAAGATTATATAAGATGTGTGGAATTGATAAATTAAATGAAATAATTGTATAGATAAAAATTGGACCACATCGAAAATAATCGTGAAAAAAGACAAAACTATTGAATAGTCTTTAAAGTTTCAACTTGTTTAATGATTTAGCCAAGTAAGTTCATATGGTATGGTTATATGTATTTGCAATATATTCTTTAATTATGATTTTTTTTGTGTGGTTGTAATTTAAATTGTTTTGTGTGGTTATAATTTGAATTGTTTACAATTTGATACAAAAAGGTGTGATATGGACTAAATCATAAAAATAATAAATTGACTGATAAATTGAATATGATGAATTTCAATTTGAGATATTTAATGAATTGATATTTGATTATGATTGATCGGATAGTATTGGTATGAATTTGATTGATTATCAAGATAAAGGATTAAATCAAATAATTTGCAAAATATGTATGACTAATAAACCATAAAAGTAACATATTTTAATCCCACATTTAGCATACTTTTGGATGATTTATTCCCTGAATTGTGTAAAAAGGTGCTCTTACTCCTTTCTTTTCATGTTTTATACTCAGGAAAGCACCTAGGGACGAAAAGAACGAGAAGCGGGCCTAAAACGGATCAAATTGGGCCAACTCAAGAAATCGACATGGCCTGGGCCTAAGACCACACAGTCGTGCCTCCCTAATTTACTAGAACACGGCCTGACCCCGAAACACACAGGCGTGTCTCTTCAACAGACTCGACCATGGCCTCAAATCGATTCACACGGGCGTGTGCCATGATCGTGTCCCTGCCGCGGCCAAGAGGAGTTCTACTCGGAATAGGGTACTTGAAGGCAATGAAATACATTCCAAAGCCTATTCAAACACCCTAGTAGGAATTCCACTCAGATTAGGATACTTAGGGGCCAAATAAAGCATTCTAAGAGCCTATATAAACACCTGAGGCATAACCTTCGGGGGGAGAGCTAGCGAGAAGCTAGGCCAATGAGCCGAGCCAGAAAGGCCAGATTTGTGGGAATCACTCGAAGATAGCCAGTTGATCCATCTCAATAAGCCGAAATTCTACTCAAGACGGCAGATTTCTCTTTCAATTTCTTTAGGGAGTTTTGGGGATTTCTTATGTTTTGTTTTATCTTTTCTTCTGAGATGTTTTCTTTTATCGTTATGAACTAAACCCTTCAAATACCTGAAGGGGATGAAACCTAAGACGAATCTTGTTATTGATTTCTGAACTATATGATAAATATTTGATTTTAATATTTCCGGGATAGTGATTCAAGTTGAATGTGCTTAGGTGATGGAGCACAAGTCACTGCTTAAGAGTAGATCTAGCATAGTTAAGCGAATTTGATCGCGCGCCTAGAGATAGGGTGACAAGATTTTTTCGGATTAGGGTGAAACCTAATATGGGAGTCCATAGATCGAGTTAATGCGATTCTAGGGGTTTTAATTAGAAAGAGATTTCAATTAATCAACCTAGGGTTAGACGTTATTCGCCTCGAGAGACGGTTTAATATAAATTAGGGAATCTTACGGATCAAGTCAAGAGAATAAATCGTCTGGTTCAGTGTTAGATAACAAGTGAAACCTAGGTGGATTATTCCTAAGGGTATCGTCTTAATCAACTGAGTTTTCCCAACGGTATTTCCCCAATTCATTCTTTTTGTCTTTGCATCTTTAGCTTAGTAGTCAGTTAGTTTTAGATTAAACAACCAATCACTTAATATTTAGGCTAAATAATAGAAAGAAGGTTAGTATTAGTACTTTTAGTTCCTTTAGGTTCGACAATCTGGTCTTGCCTAAGCTATACTACTGTTCGATAGGTGCACTTGCCTTAAATCGTTATCAGAGTTAGTTCCCAGGTTCAATCATTCTTTTTATAAATTTTAAAACTCGACAAAACAACGATCAAGTTTTTGGCGCCATTGCCGGGGAACTAAAATATTAAGAAAGTCCTATTTTTATTACTTTAGCCATTATTTTTATTTTTTCGCAATTTATTTTTTATTTTTATTTTTATTTTAGTTTTAACCTTGCTAATTTTCTTTCTTTCTTTTCCAACACAGGCACCTCTAGTTTATGACTAGAAGGAACCTGAAAGGACCACTAGTATACGACAGTAATATTGAAGCTACTACTCGTAGGAATCGCAGAGAAATTAGGCGAGCCCTAAATTATATAGAAAAAGAGCGAGAAGGCAAATCCAATCCTACTGAAGGGATGGACGAGAATAATCAACCACCACAAGATGTGGCAGAAAACAATGCTCCGCATACTATTTATGATTATGCTAAACCTCATTTAACAGGAGCAGAATCGAGTATTGTTAGGCCTGCTATAGCTGCTAATAATTGTGAATTAAAGCCTAACACTATACAAATGATTAATCAATTTGTTCAATTTGATGGTTTGTAGGACGAAGACCCGAATACTCATATAGCTAATTTTTTAGAGTTCTGTGATACCTTCAAAATAAATGGTGTTTCGATGATACCATACGTCTTGATTATTTCCCTTTTCATTAAGGAATAAAGCCAGCGTTGGTTGAACTTCGTTACCACGGTCAATCACCACATGGGATCAAATGATCAAAATTTTTATTAAAATATTTCCCACCGCCAAAATGACCAAATTACGGAATGATATCTCTTCTTTCGTGCAGATGGATTTAGATACATTATACGACGCATGGGAGAGATACAAGGATCTCTTGAGAAGGTGTCCGTACCATGGTTTACCCTTGTGGCTCCAAGTCCAAACTTTCTATAACGGTGTAAACCCGTCAACGAGGCAACTAATTGATTCAGCCGACGGTGGAACCCTAAACAACAGAACTCCTGAAGCAGCCTACGAGTTTATTGAAGAGATGTCACTAAATAACTATCAGTGGCAGGTTACAAGGACAAAGCCAAGAAAATCAGCCGAAGTTTTCAACCTCGACGCAATAACCATGCTATCAACACAAGTAGAGATAATGAATAAAAGCTGGATAGTTTGTGTTCTTCGCAGGTACATCCAGTGATGCAGTGCGACGCAAGTGGAACTGTGGTGAATCTTGAGTACCCACCCTACCAACCGGGCACAGAAAGCGAACAGATGAATTATATAGGTAATAATTTAAGATATAATAATAACCCTTATAGTAATACCTATAATCCAGGTTGGAGGAACCACCCAAATTTTTCATGGGGAGGTCAAGGAAATCAAGGAAATCAAAGACAACAACCTCCTCAAAATTTCCAAAATCAGCCATATCCACAAGAAAAGAAGCCGAACGTCAAAGAAATGTTGACAAAATTCATGGCAGCCACAGAAAGCCGTCTCCAAGACACTGAGGCAACACTTAAAAACTAACAAACATCGATGGAAGGGATCAAGAACTAAGTTGGGGAACTTACTAAGTCAGTCGGAAGTGACAAAGTCAATTGGGCAACTTACGAAGTTAATGTCCGAACGACCGCAAGAGCGTCTACCAAGCAACACCGAGATTAACCCAAAGGAGTAAATCCAAGCCATAACAACTCAGGAAAATGTCGGGTTGGATAAACCCAATTTAATACAAGAAAGCGAGGTAGAAGAAGGTAAAGTTAAGGTAACACAAGAAAAGCCAAAATTGGTAATCAAAGAGTACCAACCTCGCATACCTTATCCCGAAGCATTGAAGAGAGACGATACAGAGGAACAGTTCGGTAAGTTTCTTAAAATTTTAAAGAAATTACATATTAACTTACCACTTCTTGAAGCTCTTTCACAGATGCCAGGCTCGAGAAATTTTTAAAACAACTCTTGACGAACAAGCGTAAGTTAGACGAGGAGTCGCATGTGGAGCTAAACGCAATGTGCTCAGCAATTCTACAAAATAGACTACCACAGAAACTAAAAGATCCTAGGAGTTTTACAATTCCATGTTTAATTGGTAGACTAACTGTTTATAATGCCTTAGCTGATTTAGGGGCAAGTATAAATGTCATGCCTTATAAAATGTTTAAGCAGCTAGGTCTAGGGAAACCAAAACAAACTAGGATGAGTATTCAATTAGCTAATAAAACTGTTAGAATTCCTAGGGGTATTATCGAAGATGTTCTTGTAAAAATTGATAAATTCGTTTTCCTAGTAGATGTTGTTGTCTTAAACATGGATGAGGATAATTCGATTCCTTTAATTTTAGGAAGACTTTTTTTAGCAACTGCCAGGACTAAAATTGATGTTGGCATAAGAGAACTCATTCTTCGTGTAGGTGACGAATCGATCAGTCTACAAGCTCTTGACTCGACCAAGACATCAATTGATGAAGGTGAGAAACTAAAATCCGTCGATAACCAATTTGTTCACCTTTCACCACAGGATCCACCACAAAGCCGCAGACTTGAGCCGGATCATAGACCCCGTGCAAATAAAGAAAAACTATATAAGGAACGAAGCCTTAAGGTCGATGAACTAGACAGTGGAAAACACACTTTAAAGAAGAACCAGAACCACATGAAGTAAAATCGAAGGAGCCCCTAGAAGAGCTTGTAGGAATATCAAATCACTTCAAACTAGGAGATAATGTATGGATGAATAAAGTAGATCCTCGAATCATCCCATCAGACCCAAATACAATCGAAGGAATCCCTCTTGAGGTACAAAATATCATCCCACACGGAACAGTCGAGATAAGCAATCCGACTTAAACTTTATCATAAAAATAAAATCGATAGCATGAGGGAAGATGTTCAAACCTTCAAACCACCATGATTTTACAAACGAAGGGAAAGTCTAGCTTAAAACTTTAAACGAGCGCTTCTTGGGAGGCAACCCGAGTACTAACCTTAAGTACTTTACATTTTTTTATGTTATTTTATTTTATTTTATTTTCTTCTTTCTAAATGCCTAGTTGTAAACTAACCAAAATCGCAGATTCCCAGGTCACACGGCCTTACACACGGCCGTGGCCATGGTCACGTAGAAGTCAGAATCTTCATACTGAAAATGGCAAAAGAGATACAAGTTAGAGGGAATCAAATCTTTGAGTCATGGACTCCAACCACCACCCCACGGGCACCAACAGAACACCACGGCCGTGCATTGCGACCGTGGTCGACACTGACTTCTCAGAAACAGGCATGTCAGTCTAAAAAATAGGTGAGGGAAGCAACACGCCTCACAACACAGCCATGCGAGGCGGCTGTGTGAATCGACACGCCCACAGCCCACGGACGTGGGGAGGCGTCAGAATTCAAAACTCTATTTAAACTCCCCCCACCCTCCCTCTTTTTACCCCCTTCTCATTACCTTTCATCCCCACCATTCTTCTCCTAACAAAGCCCCTACTCTACCATAACGATGTCAAAGAAGCGAAAGGATTCAAACACAATCTCCCTGTGGGAGATCGATCTATATAAGTTCATGCCGGTCGCTTCAACCCTCCAACACGCCAAGGGTCTTCGAGACCTTTTTGGTTCTATTTTTCTTTTCTATTTTGCTTCAATTTTCTTATCTTTACTTCTCTTCTGCTTAATTTAGTTTATTTTACTTAGTTTCTTAGTTTTAGGTTCTTCAGGCTGCTAGAGAATCACACCGGTACCACGACCACCGGCTCAACACAGCCTTAGGAATTACACCCACCTCGTGAACCATCCAACAATAAGGACTCCTTAGTCCATTTACCTATTCTTATAAATTTATTTTCCTTTTTATTTTCCTTCACTTTAGCTTGCTTTTCTTTAAATATTTATTTCGTAATTTTTCAATCTTTATTAATAATTCTTGGCTAATCCGTCACGAGCTTCCCAATTTCTTCATCTATCACAGTGACTGTTGGCATCCACCACAGCACCACCGCATCCTCCTCCAAATCAGGCCGAAAATAGTGATCTCAGAAAAAATTCAGAAAGTGTCACTTCTCCCCTTCTCTTTTGCTTTCAGTATTATATGATTATTAATCTATCTTTGTACATTGAGGGCAATGTACATCTTAAGTGTGGGGGGTAAAAGTGCCTAACTTTTTGCATTATTCTCAAATCCCTGAATTTTATCTAGTTCTTAAGTAATTTCTCATATTACTAATTAGGATGAAATTTTTGATGATTTATGATTCTTATTAATATGTTTTTGAGTAAGTCATATTTAATTGTGCATTGATGATTTAAACTTTAAGATACTAGAGAATCAAGCATGATAAGTCTATTTTTCAGAATTAAAAACTTTCTAGGTTGTTTAACTGAATTTGAATATTACTTTGAAATTTGAAATTTATAGGGATTGATGTCAAAAACACCCATAATTTTTGTGAGATTTTGAGCCTTATAGAGCATATATTCTTTTCCATGCTCACTTTATTGATTATGAGTGTGTCAACACTGAATTGTTATTCTAGAACTTGCCTTAATTATACATGTCAAGACCACATTTTTGATTTGATATACTGAGATGATAAATGCACCTAGGTTTTAACCCACTCACTCCACTAAAAATCCTACCTACATAATTAACCCCTAGTGAACCTCTTTGATCCTAACAACTCTTTTTATTGATTCACCCACTAATATTAACCCAAAACCCCACTTGTATTTGTTATCACCATTCCTTTGACTACCCTTCTATCGAGAATTGATTTGATCAGTTGCCTAATTACTTTATTTCAGTTGATAAAGTTCTTTCTTATATTACATAAATATTTGATTTGTTTTTTTAAAAAAAAACAAAGTACATTCATTATTAGTTCTATGTTCTAAGAGCTTGTATGTTTAAATTCAATATCTTGAATAATAAGCTCGTATTATTAGTATTTTAAATTTTCATGTGATATAATTATTCAAATTATTAGTTCAATTCTTTTTCTAAAGTTAGGTAACTTGTCAATTCAATCTCGATTTTAACCTTCCAATTTAGTCTTTTTCCACACCATTAACCCAAGCCCCGTTACAACCCTGTTAAAGACCTTTTGATTTGTGTATCATCTCATATTACAGTGGTGGAGATTTGATTTTCAGGCAAGCCTATGGGATTAACTTTTCAGGTTCGACTTATAAGTGCTTTTTCCTGAACCTTAAACACTTTGAGTGATTTGAGTGAATCTTTTGTGAGGATGTCAATCCTTTTCGGTTTTGAATTAAAGGTAATCATTTAGATAAGGGGAGACACCTATGTTTTTGAGCTACAAAATATATGACTTAGAATTGTTTGAATCTTCTTAGAATTGTTTGAATCTTTAGGAGTCTTTGAGTTAAATCATCCATGTGTAAATTATCTATGAATTATGATAAGGCATTGTTAATGAGAATTATGAATTGTGGAAAGTTCGTTTTAACTGTAAGTTGAGAATTTTGCTTGAGGACAAGCAAAAGCTTAAGTGTGGGGGTATTTGATAACCGCAAAAGTAACATATTTTAATCCCACATTTAGCATACGTTTGGATGATTTATTCCCTGGATTGTGTAAAAAGGTGCTCCTAATCCTTTCTTTTCATGTTTTATACTCAGAAAAGTACCTAGGGACGAAAAGAACGAGAAACGGGCCTAAAATAAACCAAATTGGGACAACTCAAGAAATCGACACGGCCTCGGCCTAAGACCACACGTCGTGCCTCCCTAATTTACTAAAACACGGCCTGACCCCAAAACAAACGGGCGTGTCTCTTCAGCAAACTCAACCACGGCTTGAAATTGATTCACACGGGCGTGTGCCATGGCCAAATGTCCTACATGCATGCCAAGAGGAGTTCTACTCAGAATAGGGTACTTGAAGGCAAATAAACACATTCCAAAGCCTATTCAAACACCCTAGTAGGAATTCTACTCAGATTAGGATACTTTGGGGCCAAATAAAGCATTCCAAGAGCCTATATAAACTCCCGAAGCATAACCTTCGGGGGGAGCTAGCAGGAAGCTAGGCTAAGGAGCCGAGCCAAAAAAGCCAGATTTGTGGGAATCATTAGAAGATAGCCAGTTGATCCATCTCAAGAAGCCAGAATTCTACTCAAGACGGAGGATTTCTCCTTCAATTCCTTTAGGGAGTTTTAGGGATTTCTTATGTTTTGTTTTATCTTTTCTTACGAGATGTTTTCTTTTATCGTTATGAACTAAACCCTTGAGATACAGAAGGGATGAAACCTAAGACGGATCTTGTTATTGTTTTACGAACTATATAATAAATATTTGATTTTTTCTTAATTATGTGAGCTTAATTCTTGTGTTAATATTTCTGGGATATTGATTCAAGTTGAATGCGCTTAGGTGGTGGAGCAAAAGTCCCTACTTAAGAGTAGATCTAGCATAGTTAAGTGGAGTTGATCACGCGCCTAGAGATAGGGTGACGAGATTTTGCGGTTAGGTGAAACCTAATATGGAGTCCATAGATCAAGTTAATGCGATTCTAGGGGTTTTAATTAGAAAGAGATTTCAATTAATCAACCTAGGGTTAGACGTTATTAAGCCTCGAGAGAGGTTTAATATAAATTAGGGAATCTTATGGATCAAGTCAAGTGAATAAATAAATGCAGTTCGGTGTTAGATAACAAGTGAAGTCTAGGTGGATTCTTCCTAAGGGTATCGTCTTAATCAACTGAGTTTTCCCAACGGTATTTCCCCAATTCATTCTTTTTGTCTTTGCGTCTTTAGCTTAGTAGTCAGTTAGTTTTAGATTAAACAACCAATCACTTAATATTTAGGCTAAATAATAGAAAGAAGGTTAGTATTAGTACTTTTAGTTCTTTTGGGTTCGACAATCCGGTCTTACCTAAGCTATACTACTGTTTGATAGATGCACTTGCCTTAAATCGTTGTTAGAGTTAGTTCCCAGGTTCGATGATTCTCTTTATAAATTTTAAAACTCGACGAAACAACGGTCAATGACCTTGAAATTGAATATGATTTGAATAGAATTTGATATTATACAATTATTGAATTATTATTTTTAGCTAAAAACAATGTATGACCATCAAAAGGGAAAAGAAAGGCGAAAGTTGACGACTGGTGACGTAAGCTTTCGATTTGTACTACTATGACTCGAAACTAATTTTCGTAAATCATATTCATGATATATTGCATTATATAACATTAAGGTAAGTTATTAATAGATATTGAGTTGAAAATGCTAAGGGTGGAATTGAATATCGAGTCAAGGCTAAATTGAATAGATTAGAAAGTTGTATGATTTAATTAATACATGAAATTGAATATGAATTGTGATAGTATATAACAAAGCATGTACCTAGGAGAGTCCCTTATATTTTGTTATGTTTGAATAGTCAAATTTGGAAGTTGAATAGTTTGTGTATGTTATGTTAATGTATGTGTATTATTTTGGATGTTAGCTTGATTTGAACTTTGGATAATACTTGATCCTTAGTTGTTAATAGGTATATACAAGTGTGTGAAAATTTGGTAACATGTTAGGTTATACATGTGTGACATGAATGTCATTTTAGAAGTCAATTAGCATGGTTTAAATTTTGAAATTGTATGGTTATGCAAGTGAGAATGGGTTGAGAATTTACATGTTTAAATAGTATGTGTAGATGTAACACCCCAAACCCGTCTATGCGTTGAGACTAGATTTGGTTTGTTACATGAATCGAGTTATCTTTGCAATAAGTTGAAAATTTCAATATAAATTTCAAATTTTAAAATAAATAAAAGAGTATTTGAATTTGATAAAATATTTGAAAACATTAGTTGAAAATCATTGTATTATCAAACCCTTTGAATAGTTTGTTAAAGAGTTAACTAAAATAAAATATTTATAAAAGATTTCCATATACTTGAAAACCCAAATTTATTTTAATAAAACATCATAAAATCACAACCCATAATTTAAAAGTCCAAAGTTTAGTTTAAATCCCATACACATAAAATCCATAAGTTATTTATAGAGGCCCTTATTACAATAATCCAAAATAGTAAAATATACTTATTAAAAGTTCGAGTTTAAATAACCCTCTCTCGCATGATGGCCTCCACGAAGTCATCCTCGCCCAAGTCCACATCAATTTCCATTACGAGTTGGAAAGAATTTAAAGGGGTGAGTTACTTAGAACTCGATGTGTAACTCACTTACCACCATTATTGGGCGGATCATCAAGACATTATCTTTGGCTTGAGCCCAATTGAAATTCAACAATTTATCATGAATTAAAACAATTAATAATGCATGTAAAATGAAATTCCCAACCCATACCTAATATCCATCCGCTAACACCCCGTACCAACCATCACACCTGAGGATCAAGTCAACCCACCCCGCCATCACACCAATCGTAGGCATTAAGCCTTTTTATAATTGTGGCATAGCCACCGAACTAGAGCAATAAGTCGATATTGTGGCGAAACCACCAACTAGAGGCAATAAGCGATATTGTGGCGAGCCACCGAACTAGATATTTGGCAATGGCCATTCTTCTCTTCATATATCCCACCCATGCAATTATACATGTACTTTAAAATATAAAATTTATTAACAATACATAACATGGTGGGTTTATCAATAACATTTCATTTGGCCCATAATTATAGCAATTTGTCTATTTAGCAGTTTAGTGGGCTTTGGCCCATTTACCGAACTAGAGTGTTTTGGCTAAATTTTAACGAACTAGAGTATTTTGGCCCAATTTAACGAACTAGAGTATTTTGGCCCAATTTAACGAACTAGAGTATTTTGGCCCAATTTTAACGAAACATCCAATTTACATTTTAACGAAAATTTTCTCGAGGGCATTTTCGTAATTTTTATGATTTAGACGTTTTTACGTATTTTCGTCAAAATATCAATATTTACGTTTTTACCGATCTAACCGTTTTTACGATTTACTTCATACCAAATTGACATCCAACCGAGAAAATAATGAGTGTGAAGTTACACACCTCGTTCGAAAAGTACTAATCCTTCTCGCTCCTAAGCACCTAAAACATATTTTGATCATTAGACAACTAATTCGTAAAAATAATCTTAATCGATAATGATCCAAAATCTTACCCTCTTGATTTTGAATCACTTGATTTTCGGCTTTTCCTCGTTTATTGATTCACTAGCACGAGAATCCACCAACGATATACGGCTCGGAAGTTCGTACTACTTGAATAATGGACTTCCTTGGAAGATGGCCCGCAACTTCGGTGGAAAATCTCGAATTGCCGAAACCGCTCTTCGTTTGAATGGGGGATTTACGGATCCGCCCCTCTTAACGTGACTAACCACCGCCCTTTTCTTCCCTATTTTGACAGTCTTCGAGATCCAGAGGAATTTAGTTAGATCTAAAATAATAACAAATAATACTAGAGGTTTTAAAGAGATTTGATTTCCTTACCAAAATAAAACGTTTCCAACGTTTCTACAATTCTCTCGATCACTTGAGTTCCGATCTCCTTATTGCACTAAATAATAACGAAAGAGACGTTATTAGAATGAACGTTATATCAATCCAAAAAGTCCTTCAATTCACCATTACTATTCGGCCATAGTACCTTAATAAATCGAAAATGGAAAAGAACCCTTACCTATTTTCCACTACGAAAGGAAAGGATTGAGAATGGTGTCTAATTGATGAAGGATTGCTATGTATGATCAAGGAAAAGAAAAAAATATTTGGTTTATAGGCACAATAGCATTCGCCAAGAGAGTGAAGATGGAGAGAATTTCGATTGAAAAGAAATAATATAAGAACGAAAGGATGATGGTGATGTTGTTGCTTGATTTCAAAGAGAAGAAGAAAAGAAAAAAATGAACTTTAGGAGCTAGTATATTCGGTCATGGCAAAAGAAAAGAGAAAAGATGATTCTTTTGGTATGGATGATTTAGACAAGAAGAAAAGGCACAAAGAATTGGCTAACGAGATAAGCAAAAAGGAATAACCAAATGGTCACAAAATTTGAGCTTTACTAATGCCCTATTCGGCCAAGATGAAAGTTTGAGAGGAGAAAACAAAGAAAAATCTGCACAATGTGCAAAGAATGACCAAAGAGAAAAGAATGAGATTTTTAGCCAAACTAACAAAAATTTGGCTCCTTCCCTAAACCAAGTTGCCGTCCAGCACATGGTCAATTGGCCATGATTTCTTTCCAAATTTTCCCCTTGATAAGTGCCTTATGTTCCCCCTATCTTTCCTTAAACCTTTGATTCCATGCCATAAGTTAGTTGTTTCCTTAATCCATTGATACACTAACCAAAAATAACATGGTCAACACCTTCCTTATATGTTCCTTGCCGACACTTCTTAGTCATGAGCAGAAAATTAAAACAAAAATTCATTTAGGTGCTATACAAGGGATTCGAACCTCTTCCCTCTTACTAGAACCCATGCGCCAACTCCACCATGCCATATGCTCATTTTATGACACTCTTTAGCACATAATTTAGCTTAAGTCTTAATCACCTTTGTTTCACTTCAATAAATTCTCAATTAATAAATTTTATTCCTTCTCCAAATTATGCTTTACCCTCTCTAGGACTTCAATGAGCACTAAAATAAAATTAAGAGATTTTCCTAAAAAAAATCTAAACACCAATTCATGCAATTTAAATACTCGGATTTTAGGGTGTTACAACTCTACCCTCCTTAAAGAAAATTTCGTCCTCGAAATTTACACAGTTGAAAAAGGTGAGGGTATTGTTGCGAATTGCATCCTCTGGCTCCCACGTAGCTTCTTCCACTCAGTGGTTACGCCATAGAACTTTGACCAACGACACGGTTTTCTTCCTTAATACCTTGACATCTCGTTCTAGGATTTCCACGGTTCTTCTTCAAAGGACAAATCAATTCACTCAATTCCTCTACCGGTATAATGTGCAAAGGATCCGATCTATAACGCCTCAACATGGAAACATGAAAGACATTATGAATTTGATCTAACTCCGAGGTAACTCAATCTGATATGCCATCGACCAACACGCTTCAAAGACACGATAAGGTCCAATATATCTAGGACTTAGCTTGCCCTTCCTTCCGAATCAAGATCTTTTCCAAGGAGATACCTTCAAGAAAACCTGATCCCCCACATTATACTCGATGTCCCTTCTTTCAGATCTGCGTACGACTTCTGTCTATCTGAGGCTTCTTTCAACCGTGCTCGAATAACTTTTACCTTATCCTCTGTCTCAGATATCATCTCAAGACCTAACATCATCTTTTCGCCCAACTCGGTCCAACAAATAGGAGAGCGACACTTACGACCATACAATGCCTCGTAAGGTGCCATCCGAATGCTAGGCCGATAGTTTGTTGTTATCTGCGAATTACGCGAGGTAGATAATCTTCCCAACTACCCACAAGTCGATTACACATCCTCTTAACATATCTTCCAATATTTGAATTACTCTTTCCGATGGCCATCGACCGAGGATGAAAAGCCGTCTTGAAATTCAACTTTGTCCCCAAGGCTTCATGCGAGCTTTCGAATCGTGATGTAAACCTAGGGTCCCTATCCGATATAATAGATATCTGGTACCCCATGCAACCTCACAATTTCGAATCGTCTGCCGCCAATTTCGCAATGAATAATCCATTTAACGGCAAGAAATGAGCGGTCTTCCATCAACCGATCAACAATTACCCAAACGGAATTTTTCTTAGTAGGTGTTAACGGTAACCCACTAACAAAATCCATAGTTATCCGCTCCCATTTCCAAAGAGGAATCTTTATCGGTTGTAACAATCAGACGGTAATTGATGTTACGCTTCACTTGTCGACAAGTCAAACATTTTCCCACAAACTCAGTAATCTCACGCTTCAACCACGCCACCAATATCATTCACGGAGATCTCGATACATCTTATTTCCTCCGGGATGCATAGCATAAGGGCTACTATGCACCTCCGTAGAATCGCTTGCCTCAAATCTAGATCCTTAGGCATGCATACTCTTCCTTGAAAGCACAACACACCTTCCGTGTTTATTCCAAAATCCTCAATTTCACCATTTTCAACTTGTCGCATAAAGGTCCCAACTTCTCATCGATGTCTGCTTTTCCTTGATTTGTTCCGACCACGGAGGTTTCACCAAGTTCTCGCTAACAAACCGCCATCCTCATCTGAGACTCAAATGGGCAAACAAAGCTCTTAATTCGAGATACACGCCTTACAACTTAACGCGTCGGCTACCACGTTACCCTTTCCAGGATGATATTCGATAGAGAAATCGTAATCCTTTAACAATTCTACCCATCTTCTTTGTCTTAAATTCAATTCCTTCCGGGTAAGGAGGTATTTAAGACTTTGTGATCCGTGTAGATTATGGACTTCTCACCATAGAGATAGTGCCTCCAAATCTTTAGAGCAAAGACAACGGCATAACTCCAAATCATGAGTAGGGTAGTTTACTTCGTGTGGTCTCAATTGACGAGAAGCATAGGCCACCACTTTTCCATTTTGCATCAATATACAACCTGCACCGTGTGAGATGCATCACAATATCAATGAATTCTTTTCCACCTCTGGTTGAATTAAAGCGGAGCTTCATCAGGATCTTCTTCAATTTCTCAAAACTCTCTTCTTCGCTTTTCAGTCCGGATATACGGAGCTCCTTTCGCAATAGTTTAGTTAGGGTGCGACAATCAATGAAAACCCTCTACAAAACGTCTATATTATCCACCAAACCTAAGAAACTCCGAATTTCACTCTCGATGTTGGTGGTTTCCAATCGAAATAGCCTCAATTTTCAGGATCCACCCTTATTCCTTGGTGATACTACATGACCAAGGAAAGTCACCTCCTTTAGCCAAAATTCGCATTTACCAAATTTGGCATACAATTGCTTTTCACGAAGTAGTTGTAATACTATCCGCAAATGCTGGTCATGTTCCTCCTCATTTCTCGAATAAACCAATATATCATCTATGAACACTACCACAAACCGGTCTAAATATGGTTGAAAGACTCGATTCCTCATGTCCATAAATGCAGCTGGTGCATTGGTTAATCCAAATGGCATCACTACAAACTCATAGTGTCCGTAACGTGTCCGAAATGCCGTCTTATAAATGTCCGCTTCTTTCACCCTAAGTTGGTGATAACCCGACCTTAAATCAATTTTGGAGAAAACTGAAGCTCCTTTTAATTGATCAAACAGGTCGTCAATTCTCGGCAGAGGATACCGATTCTTGATCGTCAATTTATTCAATTGTCTGTAGTCAATGCACATATGCATCGATCCATCCTTCTTCTTGACGAACAAGACCGGTGCTCCCCACGGAGACACACTTGGTCGAATGAATCCCGGTCCAGCAATTCTTGAATTTGAGCTTTGAGCTCACCAACTCCTTGATTGCCATTCTATAGGGAGTAATGGACACTTGGAGCCGTCCCGCGTAAGCTCAATGCCAAATTCTACTTCCGATCTAGAGGTATACCGAAGTTCTGCGGAAATACATCGGAAATTTCTTCACCGTCCTCACATCATTCACGGATAATTCTTTGGCATCCAAAGCACGAGATAAAGGCTAGAATGCTCCATATCCTTTCCGCACCAACTTCTCGACTTTTAATGCAGATACCACATTTGCCGATAGTTCTTTCGTTCACCAATCATTATGATTTCCTCATCATCCGAGGTCCCATCGACATTCGTTTTCAAAGACAATCCAATTCTTGCCCGATGTTTGACCACCAATCCATGCCCAAAATGAGATTGAACTCGCGAAAGGTAGTTCCATCAAGTTTGCTAAGAATACTTCCTCTTGGATTTTTAAGGCACGTCTTTAAATATTTTATTAACCATCACCGATCGCCCTAAAGGATGATTCATCATCATCTCATTTTGGTAATTTGATTACGAATTGATTTTCAGATATGGCACTAGATACATATGAATGAGTAGAGCCAATATCTATTAAGGCAATAACAGTACATCAAAATGAAGAACGTCTCGGTTATCACATCGGTGCATTACTGTCCTCATGGCGTCTAACCGCATAGACCGATCCAGCCGCTTGCATCTGCATTTCCTCTATTACCATTGCCTCGACGATGCACCTTGACCACGACCAGCCCGTTACCACCACGACCGGTCCACGTCCTCTCGGTGGTATTGATTACCTCGGCCAGTGCATCATTATTACGGACTTCTTGAGTCGTATCCATTCGTCGAGGACAACTTTTGTCTTGATGTTCCATTGAACCGCATTTGTAGCATGCGCCGTTTTCCTCAACATTCCCAAAATGTCTTTTCCCACACTCGAGGCAATCTCGACTTCGATTATTTGCTACCGGGGTTCTGCCTTGAACTGATTCATCATTCCGGGGTTTCTTCTGAAATCTCTTGGAAGAACCAGACTGCTGTGTCTCTCTCTTGTTTCGGGATCTTTCTGGTTCGCTGCTCGAGTTCTTAGCCTCTTGGCTATTTTGGCCTTCTCCACCGAGTGGAAAAATTTCTAACTTGTCATGAGCAATCGAACCCTCACTCATCATTAAGTCCATCCTCGAAACGCATACACACGTTCATGATCTGTTGCTACAATTGTCCGGCATAACGGCTCGGACGTAAAAACTTCGACTTCATATCTTTGCCACTGGTCTTACTTCCTTGGACAAGATTCAGAAATTCCTTCCTTCGAGCGTCTACATAGCTCGTTCCGACGTATTTTCCTTGGAAGGCAGCTTTAAAGAATTCCCAGTTAATCAGTGCGGCTTCAGTGCCTTCTCGAACAGTGAGCCACCACTGATACGCCTCATCTCTCAATAAGGATACAGCTCCTCTCAGTTTTTGCTCAGCCGTGCATTCCATATCATCCATAATCCGTTCCACAGCTTCGAGCCAGTATTCAGCCACATTCGGAGCTACACCAGAGACTCCTCTGAAAACTTCTGCATTATTTGCCTTAAGTCGCTCTGAAATTGACCCACGAGTTGTTGGCCCAATTCTAGTTCCAAATGACCCTTTCCAAGACTCGTAGCATTGCTTGAGTCAATGCATGATCTTCTTCCATGTGATCGCGTGATCGGCTTTCACTTTCAATTGACGCAGGCGTCCACTTCCGATCTCGATTTGGTGCTTGATTGTAGCACCTCGGCCTCTACCACGCCACGTCTACGCGTCCACGACCACGTCCTCTAGTGCTCATGATAGCTTGTTCGTTTATCGATTACAAGTTTTATGAATCGAAATTTTGTTTGGTGTTTATTAACGATATTTTATGAGATTTGAGATATAAAGTTGTTTTTCGCAACATATCCTATAGTCTCAATCTCTACAGATTTTCACGTCTAAAACTAGAAGTTCTAGAGTGTTCTATGATCATATCATAGTAATCATTAAGTAGTAAATACTTACTTGACTTGTCATGGATGCTTGTGGTGCCATCTTGATTTTTGAATGATTTCATACGTAAATTATTTTTGAACCCAAACCACGTAGAGTTTTTGAAATGGGCTCGATATTACTAAATGTAACACCCCAAACTGGTCTATGCGTTGAGACTAGATTTGGTTTGTTACATGAATCGAGTTATCTTTGCAATAAGTTGAAAATTTCAATATAAATTTCAAATTTTAAAATAAATAAAAGAGTATTTGAATTTGATAAAATATTTGAAAACATTAGTTGAAAATCATTGTATTATCAAACCCTTTGAATAGTTTGTTAAAGAGTTAACTAAAATAAAATATTTATAAAAGATTTCCATATACTTGAAAACCCAAATTTATTTTAATAAAACATCATAAAATCACAACCCATAATTTAAAAGTCCAAAGTTTAGTTTAAATCCCATACACACATAAAATCCATAAGTTATTTATAGAGGCCCTTATTACAATAATCCAAAAATAGTAAAATATACTTATTAAAAGTTCGAGTTTAAATAACCCTCTCGCAAAGATGGCCTCCACGAAGTCATCCTCGCCCAAGTCCACATCAATTTCCATTACCCGAGTTGGAAAGAATTTAAAGGGGTGAGTTACTTAGAACTCAAGTGTGTAACTCACTTACCACCATTATTGGGCGGATCATCAAGACATTATCTTTGGGCTTGAGCCCAATTCGTAATTCAACAATATATCATGAATTAAAACAATTAATAATGCATGTAAAATGAAATTCCCAACCCATACCTAATATCCATCCGCTAACACCCGCACCAACCATCACACCTGTGGGGATCAAGTCAACCCACCCCGCCATCACACCAATCGTAGGCATTAAGCCTTTTTATAATTGTGGCATAGCCACCGAACTAGAGGCAATAAGCGATATTGTGCAGCGAGCCACCAACTAGAGGCAATAAGTCGATATTGTGGCGAGCCACCGAACTAGAGCAATAAGCCGATATTGTGGCGAAAGCCACCGAACTAGATATTTGGCAATGGCCATTCTTCTTTTCATATATCCCACCCATGCAATTATACATGTACTTTAAAATATAAAATTTATTAACAATACATAACATGGTGGGTTTATCAATAACATTTCATTTGGCCCATAATTATAGCAATTTGTCTATTTAGCAGTTTAGTGGGCTTTGGCCCATTTACCGAACTAGAGTGTTTTGGCTAAATTTTAACGAACTAGAGTATTTTGGCCCAATTTAACGAACTAGAGTATTTTGGCCCAATTTAACGAACTAGAGCATTTTGGCCCAATTTAACGAACTAGAGTATTTTGGCCCAATTTAACGAACTAGAGTATTTTGGCCCAATTTAACGAACTAGAGTATTTTGGCCCAATTTTAACGAAACATCCAATTTACATTTTAACGAAAATTTTCTCGAGGGCGTTTTCGTAATTTTTACGATTTAGACGTTTTTACGTATTTTCGTCAAAATATCAATATTTATGTTTTTACCGATCTAACCATTTTTACGATTTACTTCATACAAAATTGACATCCAACCGAGAAAATAATGAGTGTGAAGTTACACACCTCGCTACCGAAAGTACTAATCCTTCTCGCCTCTAAGACTTAAAACATATTTTGATCATTAGACAACTAATTCAGTAAAATAATCTTAATCGATAATGATCCAAAATCTTACCCTCTTGATTTTGAATCACTTGATTTTCACTTTTCCTCGTTTATTGATTCACTAGCAGAGAATCCACCAACGATATACTACTCGGAAGTTCGTACTACTTGAATAATGGACTTCCTTCTAAGATGGCCCGCAACTGGTGGAAAATCCTGATTGCCAAAACCGTTCTTCGTTTGAATGGGGATTTACGGATCCGCCTCTTAACGTGACTAACCACCGCCCTTTTCATCCCTATTTTGATCTTGAGATCCAGAGGAATTTAGTTAGATCTAAAATAATAACAAATAATACTAGAGGTTTTAAAGAGATTTGATTTCCTTACAAAATAAAACGTTTCCAACGTTTCTACAATTCTCTCGATCACTTGAGTTCCGATCTCCTTATTGCACTAAATAATAACGAAAGAGACGTTATTAGAATGAACGTTATATCAATCCAAAAGTCCTTCAATTCACCATTACTATTCGGCCATAGTACCTTAATAAATCGAAAATGGAAAAGAACCCTTACCTATTTTCCACTACGAAAGGAAAGGATTGAGAATGGTGTCTAATTGATGAAGGATTGACTATGTATGATCAAGGAAAAGAAAAAAAATATTTGGTTTATAGGCACAATAGCATTCGCCAAGAGAGTGAAAATGGAGAGAATTTCGATTGAAAAGAAATAATATAAGAACGAAAGGATGATGGTGATGTTGTTGCTTGATTTCAAAGAGAAGAGAAGAAAAGAAAAAATGAACTTTAGGAGCTAGTATATTCGGCCATGGCAAAAGAAAAGAGAAAAGATGATTCTTTTGGTATGGATGATTTCTAGACAAGAAGAAAAGGCACAAAGAATTGGCTAACGAGATAAGCAAAAGGAATAACCAAATGGTCACAAAATTTGAGCTTTACTAATGCCCTATTCGCCAAGATGAAAGTTTGAGAGGAGAAAACAAAGAAAAATCTGCACAATGTGCAAAGAATGACCAAAGAGAAAAGAATGAGATTTTAGCCAAACTAACAAAAATTTGGCTCCTTCCCTAAACCAAGTTGTCCGTCCAGCACATGGTCAATTGGCCATGATTTCTTTCCAAATTTTCCCTTGATAAGTGCCTTATGTTCCCCTATCTTTCCTTAAACCTTTGATTCCATGCCATAAGTTAGTTGTTTCCTTAATCCATTGATACACTAACCAAAAATAACATGGTCAACACCTTCCTTATATGTTCCTTGCCGACACTTCTTAGTCATGAGCAGAAAATTAAAACAAAAATTCATTTAGGTGCTATACAAGGATTCAACCTCTTCCTCTTACTAGAACCCATGCGCCAACTCCACCATGCCATATGCTCATTTTATGACACTCTTTAGCACATAATTTAGCTTAAGTCTTAATCACCTTTGTTTCACTTCAATAAATTCTCAGTTAATAAATTTTATTCCTTCTCCAAATTATGCTTTACCCTCTCTAGGACTTCAATGAGCACTAAAATAAAATTAAGAGATTTTTCCTAAAAAAAAATCTAAACACCAATTCATGCAATTTAAATACTCGGATTTTTAGGGTGTTACAGTAGAAGCCTTGTTAATGTATGTAGGTTTGGTTGATTGAAGGAATGTTGAATTGAGGTGATTAGGCATGTTTTGGGTTGGTTTATATAGGGTTGAAGTGTGCCTATAAGCACCATTTGAATTTGGGTTTATTTGAGCATGTAAAATGAACTAAAATGAGAGAGTTTTGACATTTTAGCGAAAAGTATCGATACCCTGGGTAAAGGTATCGGTGCCTTACCAATTTTTCTTAATTTTACAAATATCTAACCTAAAAACAATATCAGTACTAGACTAAGTATCTATACTTGTAAAAGAAGTATCAATACCAAGTTTCAAGTATCGATAGTAGTGATTTTGATAAGTTTTACAAAACAACATAATGTCAAAATGGTATCGATACTGGATTAGGTATCGATAGTTCCTAACAGGGGTATCGGTATCTTACGCAAAGTATCAATACTTGAGTATTTTATCTAAATTCTTGACATATTGAAATTGAAAATGGTATTGATACCTGTGATAAGTATCAATACCAGTTCTCAAACTTTGAAAAGTATTTGAATTGGTCTTTCTTCATGCTCAAGCCAACTTTAGAGCTTTCATAAGCTCCACTAAGACTCGATCTTGATTATATATTATTTTATGCATGGAATTATGTCATGAATCGGTGATGGAATGAAATAATGGCTATCAAATTATGTGGCTCCCTCTAGAAACTATGGTAACATCCAGTAGTTTGGGTCCAACAACTTAAATATAAATCAAGTGATTTAGAATGCAAATTATTTTATGCTTGGGAAAAATGGAATATATGTTTCATAGATAGTCTGAGTTTAAATTAAGATTGCAACAGTTGTAAGTTACATGTTGAATATGTTGGTATTTGAATATGGCTAATGAGACATGAATTGCAAAATGGTTCAATCTTGATCTGTTATGCTAAAATGCTAGTGATCTTGATAAATTAATTATATTGCACAAAATTGTTGTATGAGATGCAATAACTAACTTGTTTATAGTATTTAGCTTCTATAAACTCATATTAAAATTGAAATTGATTGTATATTAATTGAAATGAACGATTTTGGTGATATTAGAAGCAGTAAATTGGAAATAGGGCTGATAAGGACATGTTTGATATCGGCAATTTGTTAAAATGTTATTATTATAAGTATGATTAAATGTCTTTATAGATTGCATTAAAGAGGGATGAGTTGATGCCAGCTCTGTACCCAAAACATGTTTATATTGAAATGTAAAGCTTGGTAACTCCGAGTTACAAGTGTATGGTAGACAAGTGCATATAGATATATACATATTTACTTAGGGTAGAATTGTTAATGCTAATATTACATACTTCAATTATAAAATTACCACTGAGTGTTTTACTTAACGTATGGTTTGTTTTCTTCATGCGCAAGTCAAATTTAATTCAAGATTTCCAGACATCGACCTCAACGTTCAATCTATAATCCTGATCTCAGCAATGTTTGTTTGTTTCAATATTAATTATGTTTGGCATGTACCTAATAGGTTAGGTTTTGTGGTAGTTGAATGACTTTATAATCAAATGTTATATTTTATACTCTAGTAGTAATAAATATATATGGTTGATATGCATATGCATAAAAGTATAAGCAAATTATAATTCTCATAGTCTGATTGTGATGGTGCCTTAATTGAAATATTTATACAACCCTAATTGATGATGAATATGTTGTATGTTATTAGGTGTTTACATAAATGAAACTTAAATTTAGATTGGTATGTTTAAGGAATGTATATTTGTTTGATTTTATCGTTCAAATTGTACTATTTAATGGTAAATTGATCTTAGTTGCTCTGGCAACGAATATGATACACTGTAGCTCGAAACCAATAATCGGGTCGGGTATAGGGTGTTACAATTTTTGAGCAATAATTTTATATCGTTAATAATGTCAAGATTATGAAATATAAAGTAATATTACATTCCTATTATCATGAAAGTTTTTAACAATTTTACTCCATTTTAAATTATTTCGATTCATTCTTGTAACAACCTGATTTTCAATGGTACTGAAAAAGGTGGTTTCAGAATCCAATTTTCATAATCTGAGTCCTTAAATATTAAATATGAATATTTCCAAGGTTAATATAAAAGCATATCAATATTTGGTCCATCAATTTTGTCAATTAAATAGTTAATTTAGGTACAAAACTAAATTGTAAAAGCCTAATCGTTATAGGTTTTTAATTGGCCAAAGGCTTAGGGATTTAAATTGCAATTGGCTAAAGGTCTAAAATGACAATTAAACCATTTTTAAGTATAATTTAGTGTATGGAAATATGAGAATCCACTTGAATTTATCAACGTCAAAATTAACATGGTTAAAACTTAATCAAGTTAATTAAGTTAGATTAATTAACTTATAATTAAGGTATATAAGCTTAACTTAGTGGAGATATAAGTGTCATCTACTTTATTCTTCTCCTTTATCATCCAAAGAAAGGAAAACCTAAAGGAAAAAAGAGAGAGCTATTTTCATGTTTCATCATTCGACCATCAATAGGCAAGGAAAATTAAGTCATTTTCTTGTAATTTTTATAAATTTGAGGTCATGGGTGTAACATCCTAAATTTTTGGGCCTATGCGTTTAATGGGTGAATATGTGGAATGAGTTAATTTAAGTGTTAGGGTCCAAGTTTTAAGTTTAAGGAGCCCAAATCTTCTAATTTAAGTTAGTTAAATTTGGCATTAGGGATTAGGGAAGTGGACGGCACAAGGCTATTTTTTTGGGAAATTTATTATATTTATTCTATGTGGATAATAAGCAGATAAAGGCTATTATTTAGGGATTTAGTCTTTAAGGATAATAAGTAGATAAAGACTACTTTTTGAGGAGATAATAGATTAAGATAAGGGAAAAGGGATAGGAGCTATCATAGGTGGCAATGTTGGCTGAAAATCAATCTCTGGTAAAGGGAGGAATCAGTTTTCTATATAAAGAGGGGGTGTGCCGAAATTTTGGAAGCCTTTCTTTTATTTTCTTTTCTCATCTTCTTCCTCTCAAAAGCCGAAAACCACCATTTTCTTCACCCTTTCTTCCTCTCTAAAATTTCCTGGTTGGCCGAATCTTTTAACCTCTATTATTATTTTTCTTCTAATCCTTAAAAGCCGAAATCACATATTTATTATTCTATTCTTCTCCTTAATACTCATTGGCCAAATCTCTCTTAGCCATCTCTTCAATTCTTAAATCTTCTAAAATCAAAATCTTAGATCTCACCTCCGAAGTTGCGAATTTTCTTGAATAAAGTTTGCTTGTGCCGAATCTGAAGAAAACAATAGGTATGTGTCGATTTTGAGTTTCTAATATTTCTCCAGCTTTTCAAAGTCCCTAGCCGAATGTCTATTTAGTGACTAATCAAGGGTTTTTCTTATTTTCGACATTTCAAGATCTGAAGAGGAGTCCAACGCTTAGATCTCTAAGTCAAAGATCAGTAACACTTAAGTCGTGTTATTTTTGGGATTTCAAGGTAAGGAGATTGGTTTATTTATAAATATATGAAATCGGGTAGAACACTAACCATAGCCGAATATAGGAGAGGCCCTATTTTCACATCTTTTCGGCTTTTTAAGCAAAGTTGTAGATCGGGATAACAAGGATATCGACTAAGAATATTGGATTTCGCGATATCAGGTGTGTAACACTTTCCCACCATTTAGATCTGTTTGACTAATATATGATTATAAAGTTTATATGTTATGATAAATGCCGAAATCCCGGCATGAAGACGGAAACACAAAGAGGGTAAAGGCAAATCACCAGGTTAGTGAATGTCTTGATTAAATGATATAAGAATATTGATTTTATGTGATTGCATGGGTTGGGTTTGATGGAAGGAGGAAGTTATATGTTGTAGCAGTTTTTACCGTGATCTGTTGTAGCGGTTCCTTACCGTGATCTGTTGTAGTGGCTTTCATCGTGATCTGTTGTAGTGGCTACGGCCATGATCTAATGATGAGCAAGACGACCGCCATCAATGCGTAGTAGCGGTGTGGGTTGATTGTAGAAATACCCAATGGTGTGAATGGTCGATGCGGGGGTGTGTAGCGGATGGAAACCTAGGATTTGGGTTGGGCTTGCATATTATTTTTATTATGTATATTAATTATGATTATTTTAGTTGTATGGGGCTAAGGCCCAAATCTAATGGTGCACGAGGGTTGCACATCGAGTCTCGTGACTCAACCAATTAATTAACATTTCGGTAGCATTTAGTGCATCGGATCGAAATGGAGAGAGGCGCAAGGTGGCCATGAAAGAACATTTGGATCCAACAAAAGACTCTAGTTATTATTTTATATTCTTATTTAATGGATTTTAAATCTCGTTGTAATAAGGCCATGGGCCACAGTTTATATTTTATTTTATTACGGGCTTTTATTACTTTTAGTTATTTAAATTTTATTTTAATTGAACTAAGGCATGTATTTAAATTTGGGTTTTAATTCATAAAGGCATATTTTATTTAAAACTATAAATTATTAATTTTCCCAAATAAAATGTTAAACTCAAGGAAAATATTTTCCAAAGATGCGACATGTTTTATTAAATCTTCTTAGTGACATGCCAGGTCCGGTTGTGGTGTTTGGGCCGGGTTTGGGGTGTTATAAATTAGTATCAAAGCCCAGTTCAAAACTCGGCTTTGGGGGTTTTTGGGCTCAAAACGTTTTCAAAAGGTAGGCTTTTGAAACTTGCATGTTGTTTTTTTTGAAATGATAACAGGTCTGTCAGTTCGGCATGGCACCTGCGTCTCCGGCCCAAGTCCGCTAGGTATGTATTTTGAACCATTGTGTGTTAAGTATTTGTGGGCTCGATGGGCTTTATGGGATGTAGACTAGTTTAATTAGAATCTGATGGACTTTAGGCCTAGTTTACATCATACTTTTCAACTTCCATTAAACTTAACCTAATTAAACAAACCCGGGAATAAGTCGCTGAGTTAAGGTGTGGCAACAGGCATACGCATGTCTAGGAGTGGATTCAGAGAGAGCTTGGTATTTAAGTAGTCCTAGTGACTCACCTCCTCTTCTTTGGAATCCTACCTGGTGCGTAGTGTTTGTTCACTCTAACCGAGAGGACTTGTTGACGGGCCAAAATTTATAATTAAAACCCGAAAGGGACCAGCCACTCTATTTTCACAAAATTACTAGAATGTCCTAGTTTTGTAATAAATTACCAAAACGCCCTTGATTTGAAAAAGTACCGAAACGCCCTTAATTTAGAAATTATCAAAATTTATAAAATTATCGAAATACCCCCCGGTTTGCAAAATTATCGAAATACCCCGGTTTGCAAAATTATCGAAATACCTCTAGATTGCAAAATTACCAAAATACCCTTATTTTGAAAAAAAACACCAAGATACTCTATTTTGAAAAATTACAAAAATACCCATGTAGGTTAAAATTACGAAAATATCCCGGAATAGTGAAATGACGAAAATACCCCTAGGAGAGGAATATGAGTTCATGGATGTTGCTTGTGTGGTTGATGTGTGTATGTGATGTTCTGATTGATGATGATTGAATGAGAATTCTAGAATTAGGAAATATAGACTTGAGAACTAAACCTGTAGATAGAATTCGAATTCGAAAGAACTACTATCGAAATAATTTTATATAAGATTGTTCGCGGTTAATAAGTGGGAAGAATTACTTATTCATAAAATTCTTAATCGATAAACGTCGATCGAAAGAATAAGTACAAAGGGACGAAGACGCTTGGATCACGGATAATGGTGCGTACCTACCATAGTATACTAAGTGTTTATTTTGGCTTTAGAATTAGAGTCTTGCAATGAAAGCATAGTGGTGAGACTTAGGTAGTATGATTTCTAGTTAGATGGAAATTTTGAGGACGAAATTTCTTTAAAGAGGGTAGAAGCGTAACATCCTAAATTTTTGGGCCTATCGTTTAATGGGTGAATATGTGGAATGAGTTAATTTAAGTGTTAGGGGCCCAAATTTTAAGTTTTAAGGAGCCCAAATCTTCTAATTTAAGTTAGTTAAATTTGGCATTAGGGATTAGGGAAGTGGACTGACAAGGCTATTTTTTTTGGGAATTTTATTATATTTATTCTATGTGGATAATAAGCGATAAAGGCTATTATTTAGGGATTTAGTCTTTAAGGATAATAAGCGAGATAAAGACTACTTTTGAAGGAGATAATAGATTAAGATAAGGGAAAAGGGATAGGAGCTATCATAGGTGGCAGTGTTGGTTGAAAATCAATCTCTGCTAAAGGGAGGAATCGGTTTTCTATATAAAGAGGGGGTGTGCCGAAATTTTGGAAGCCTTTCTTTTATTTTCTTTTCTTATCTTCTTCCTCTCAAAAGCCGAAAACCACCATTTTCTTCACCTTTTCTTCCTCTCTAAAATTTCCTGGTTGGCCGAATCTTTTAACCTCTATTGTTATTTTTCTTCTAATCCCTAAAAGTCGAAATCACATCTTTATTATTCTATTCTTCTCCTTAGTACTCATTGGCCAAATCTCTCTTAGCCATCTCTTCAATTCTTAAATCTTCTAAAATCGAAAATCTTAGATCTCACCTCCGAAGTTGCCTAATTTTCTTGAAAATCGCTTGTGCTTAATCTAAAGAAAACAATAGGTATGTGTCGATTTTGAGTTTCCAATATTTCTCCTTTTCAAAGTCCCTAGTCGAATGGCTATTTAGTGACTAATCAAGGGTTTTTCTTATTTTCGGCATTTGGGATCGAAGAGGAGTCCAACGCTTAGATCTCTAAGTTAAAGATCGAGAACACTCAAATCGTGTTATTTTGGGATTTCAAGGTAAGGAGATTGGTTTATTTATAAATATATGAAATCGGGTAGAACACTAACCATGGCGAATATAGGAGATGTCCTATTTTCACATCTTCCGGCTTTTGAGCAAAGTTGTAGATCGGGATAACAAGGATATCGACTAAGAATATTAGATTTCGCGATATCGGTGTGTAACACTTTCCCACCATTTAGATCTGTTTGACTAATATATGATTATAAAGTTTATATGTTATGATAAATGCGAAATCCGGCATGATGACGGAAACACAAAGAGGGTAAAGGCAAATCACCGGGTTAGTGAATGTCTTGATTAAATGATATAAGAATATTGATTTTATGTGATTGCATGGGTTGGGTTTGATGGAAGGAGGAAGTTATATGTTGTAGCGGTTTTACTTGATCGTGATTCATTATGTGACTCTCGAAGTGATCGTGATCATTGTAGTGACTACGACCATGATCGATGATGAGACACGATCGCCATCAAGGCGTGTAGCGATGTGGGTTGATTGTAGAAATCCCCAATGGTGTGAATGGTCGTACGAGGCGTGTAGCGGATGGAAACCTAGGATTTGGGTTAAACTTGCATATTATTTTTATTATGTATATTAATTCGATTATTTTAGTTGTATGGGCCTAAGGCCCAAATCTAATGGTGCATGAGGGTTGCACCTGAGTCTCATGACTCAACCAATTAATTAACATTTCGGTAGCATTTAGTGCATCGGACCGGGTTGGAGAGGGCCAAGGTGGACATCGAAAGAACATTTGGATCCAACAAAAGACTCTAGTTATTATTTTATATTCTTATTTAATGAATTTTAAATCTCGTTGTAATAAGGCCATAGGCCACCATTTATATTTTGTTTTATTACGAGCTTTTATTACTTTTAGTTATTTAAATTTTATTTTAATTGAACAAAGGCATGTATTTAAATTTGGGTTTTAATTCATAAAGGCATATTTTATTTAAAACTATAAATTATTAATTTTCTCGAATTAAAGGTTAAACTCAAGGAAAATATTTTCCAAAGATGCGACATGTTTTATTAAATCTTCTTAGTGACATGCCAGATCCGGTCATGGTGTTTGGGTCGGGTTTGGGGTGTTACAATGGGAGTTTGATTTAGCTAACCCATGTATCAGTTTGTAAAACTGTTAAAGTTTTAGAAAGTTACCATTGTTGATTTCGTGAAGAATTATGCTTGGAATTGATAGATTTGAAGCTTAGTTTATGAAGATAACTAGATTGTAAAGCTTAATTATTAGTTTTGTACAATAGGGATCAAATTGAATAAAATAAAAAATTGTTATGAAGTTTTGATAGGGATAGAAAGTAGAAGGTCCCTAATGAATATATGTAAAATCATATTTTAAACTGAGGCTCAAAACTAGAAGTTATGATTATTTTGAATTCAATGATTAAATTGAATAAAATGTAAAATTTTAGGGTATTGAAAACAATGAATTCATATAATTTTATTCATATCACGACATAATTGAAAAATGCTTAGTATTAATTGATTGTATAAAATAATTGTATAGATCAAGAATTGGATCAAAGCTAAGTTAATCGTGGAAAAGAAAAAATTGTTTATTAGTCCCTGAAGAACCAACTTTTTGGTGTTTTGAACAGGTAAAGTCCATATGAATTTATTATTTTAGGTTGCTATGTGTATGATTTCATGTATATATATAATTATATATGGATGTTTGATTATGAATCGATTAATTGTGAATTGGTATGAAAAGCTAGAATTGGACTGAATTGAAATGTAACATTTATATGTGTAAAGATGCCCGTGTGAACGTAGTAAAGGATTAAAATACGATTGACATGCCAATAGGGTCTTGTGTGCCCTTGTACGAGATTTATTACAGATGTTAATGAGATTCAACATTCGTTGCGGATTCTTGGGTATTATGTGACACATGTTTAGCTCAGATGAGTAACCTGATGTGTTATGATATGGGTTTAGCTCGGATGGGTAACCATATATATATAAATGTATTCAGCACATACGAGCAACTGGTGTGGTGTAGTTACCTATGTATTCGAGTCCATTTACTGGGGTTCATCAGGGGAAACAATATAAATTAAATTGAAATTTTGAAATGTGATGAAATGAGCTTGATATACAAATTGAAAAGTCATTGAATGGATTGAATTGAAAATGATACATTTTTATGATTGATAGTAACATCGATGATTGATTTGAATTATGTATACTTGTTCATATCTTATGATTGTTTATTAAATGTACCATTGAGATAAATTACATGTGTAACATGGATTGGTATGTTAAGTGCCCAAACACTATGGCCTTTTATTATAATTTAATGCTCACTTTGTTGAAAATATTTTGAAATCCTTTGTTTAGCCAAATTTATTTAGAGTATAAGATGTTGACTTATTTTAAAGCAGTTGAGTGTATTAAGAAAACAATACTTAGTTTATTCAAAAAAAAAAATTAAGTGAAGTTGTTACCAATTTTGTTATTGTACCCGATGGTACGATAGAAAAACATTTTCGTTTGAATTTAGGAAAATTTGTGTAGTCATTTTAAAGTTATTAAACAGTTTAAATAATTCATCCAAACAGATAAAATAATAAAAATAATCTTAGGAGGCCTTATTACAATTTAAATAAATAAAACCCAAATAAAATAAAAACTAAAATAAAATACTTCAAAGTAAAATTTAATTTCTACTGCATGGCCACCTCGAGTCCTTCCGGCTCCTCATCCGCGATCTACGAGTCACCTGAAAAATGTTAAAGGAAAAGGGTGAGTCACCAAGACTCAGTGTGTAACCCTTTTTCCGGTTAAATGCAACATCATACACAATTATAACAAATTAACATGCACTAAGTCATGCACTCAACCTAACCATCCAAATGCCTTTCTCTACCCCGTGTGGTACCAAACCACTGGTGGTGCCAAACCACTGGTGACGTATAGTCACGATATTCATCAACATTGTGGTGCCAAACCACTGGTGACGTATAGTCACAAATCAAGTGATGGGGCCAACCCATCTTGTGATACCAAATCACTGGCGTCAATCCCATATCTCAAAGTGGGGCCAACCCACGGTGGTGTTAAGCCATAGGGTCGAGACACTATGAGGTGCCAAACCTCTGGTGACCGTGGTCACAATGTGGTACCAAACCACTGGTGTCCGTCGACACGAATATCATTTCCCCCTCCACTCATTCAATCCCACATCAATCAATAATATAGAATTAACAATTATCATGCCAATAAATTTATCATGAGCCACATATTATAAGCCATATATATCAAATATACCATGCTTCCCAAAAGCATCAAAATAAAGCTCATAACAACAAGGACTTACCCGAATCCTTGATTATACCATGATGGTATTACATCCGAATCTACACAAACCGGTTAAGCATACATATAACACTTAGCATATTAAAAAGTTATAAGGTGTGTATGTACACACCTGATTCTAATGATGACTCTAAATCCCAAAAGAGACAATCGGCTACCCTAACTTTTCTGTCCCTATATTCGGCCAAATACAATGTTAATGTCCTAGGCCATTCGGCCAAACCACATTATCCAAAGGTTAATATTTAATCATGAAACCTTACCTAAACGCCTTCAAGTATAACTATAGCACCCGATTTGCGACTCACTTCACTTCCTATAATCGGCAATCATTAGTATCACAAAATTGCCTTTCAAAACCAAATAAATGGTTTCTTGCATCCTTACCATCACTTACCAAAATTGCTAACAAATGGAGGCTTCACGTGACTATTTCCAAAATCCGGAGTACCTTCCTTTATGACCGATTGAGACACATTAAAAGGGACCACCCTTACTTTGATATTCGCCAAGACTTCTCAAAGTAGGGAGAAGGGAATTCGGCTATTGTTGGTTAAAATAATAAACAAGGTTAAACATGTGAAAAAGAGGAAGAACAAAAGTAGGAAAAGATCTTGGAATTTTATCGATGTAATGAGAGAAATTCAGCGACAACTATGGAGAAAAGAAGAGAAATTTCGAGGACTTTTGACTAGATAAAGAAGAGAAAGTTGGAAAATTTTGAAGAATTCCTAGGGAATTTCGGCGATGTGAGAGAAAAGAAGAGTAAGCGATTCTTTGGGATTTTTTGCTCTACTTGTTTGCAAAAAATTAGTTTTGAGCAGCCCCCAGAGTCCCAATGCTGGCCAATTCTTCCCTCTATGCTGATAATTTCAGCTACTAATTATCAAGGATTTAATCAAAATTTATCCACTCATTTATCTCCTAGCTACACTCAACAATTTGAGTGAAAATAAAATGGCAAAAGCCACTCTCTTCCAAATAGATTAAGTGCGGGAGAAATAAAATAAAACTTTATCCTTATCATTTAAGGAGTCCAATTCCATGCCATTACCTTCTCCATTCACATGACCTTGGGAAAATAAAAAAAAACCCAATTTCTTTTATCTTTGGCTCGAACCAGCGCCCCCAAGCAAAGACAACAACGACCCCTATAAGCGCCCAAACCAACTCTTCCACTTAGACTTTCATGTCAAATACCCTTTTTATTTATTTATAAACCTTCCTCTTGGCCCCTTTCCTTATAATGCAAAACCCAAAATACAAAAACGTTCCCTGCATTCCTTGAACCCGAGACCTCTCTCTCTCAAGTGGCGCCCCAAGCCACTCCTACTACCCAAACTTTCATGCTACGAACCTTTCCCAATTAACTTTAAGGCCTTCCTTTCTCATTACATCACCACAAAACTAAAAATGCTTCCTCGCCACTCGAACTTGGGACCTGCGCTTCACCCCCAAACTCAAGTGGCGCATGGAACCACTCAACCAAGGATTTCTTTGTGTTACATTTCGCCCAAAGCTTTTATTTAACCCCTATCCCCTAGCTTTCTTCCTTTTAAACCCTTAAGAAGAAATTTTTTTATAATGGGTCAGGCCTAGCTCGGGTTTATTTTTTGGACCCTCAATCATGCCAAATAAAATCATATTATTAATTTCTTCAAGTACACATGGAAAATTAATTAAATTACAAATAACCCCTAATTCAGGGTGTTACAACATGAAAGTAACATGAATTGGTATGTTAAGTGCTTGTAACATTAAATGATCTTTTATTATAATTTAATGCTCACTTTGTTGATGTTTTAAGTGCCATGTCTAGCCAAATTTATGCCAAGTTTAGGTAGCTTAAAATGTTTAGGTAAAAAAAGAAAAGAAAAATGTAAGCATTGTATTTTATATATGAACTTAATAAGCGTTCTATATGCTTATCCTCGTTGTTTTCTTTCCCTTGTAGTTCGTCACCTTGAGAAACTTGTCAAGCTGTATCATCTCGAAGTTCACACTATCACCAAACCGGTAGTTATGTGATCATTTTGAGTATAGTGTTGTGGAATGAATATAAGAGTCTTAGTGTGTACTTTAGTACTTGGAAGTGTTTACCATTTGGCAAGTGTGAGACATAGCCAATTTTGTATAATGTGTTGCCTTTGTGACTTGGTAAATGTATGATATTTGTTATGTTTTATGCTAGGATATGTAATGATATAAGCTTATATGCTTTGGTATGTGGAATGTTGTAAAAAGGAGGTAGAAGATGTAGTTAAGTTAATGAATGGTTGGAATTTACCTATTTGAAAAGTGATGCTTGGAAGTATGCTTCAAGCATGTTTGTTTTAGTTCAAGATAAGGTCATATAGCCTCATGGTGTACAATATGAAATGGATAGGTTAGTTGTGGAAGTTGAATGGCATGTTATAACATGTTTTAGCTTAAGTAAATTTGGTATTTGAATGAATGTATTGATGTGGTATTGCATATGTTGAAATGGAACCAAAATAATGTTTTTGTCAAAAACGAGGATCTCGTCACAACCACAAACATCCAATGTCACAACGTGGTGCCGATAGTGAGTGACGTTGCGGCATTGACATGTTCGAAGTCACGATGTGACTTACTGAGTTGGCGACATTACGACGTGGAGATTGTGAGGTCGTGACGTCGGTCTTGAATTGTTTTAAAACTTTACAAATTGGTCTTAATTCGAGCTCGGGTTAACAAAAGAGCTTTCGTAAGCTCATATAGAACCCCAAAAATGATTGTGTAATAATTTATGTACATGAATACTATTTAATTATGTATTTAAATGATTAAATGTTGCATAGTATTTTAAATTTACTAATTTGATAATTGTAGCATATCGTAGCTCATACCCAACGATTGGGTTGAATATATGATGTTATAATTCTACTTAAACCAAAACAAAATAATAATTAATGACTTAAATTCTTTGATTCTTTAACATATTCTTCAGTAAATTTTCAATTATATATACTATATTTATTATTATGAGGAAAATTAATTTTGTCTTATATTATATTTTATCTATTTCATTCCACCCAAAATTGTACATTTATAATAATTTTACCATTCATTTTCTTTAATTTTGATTAAATTTACCCTTAAACCGTAAAAAATAGCAACACATTTTAATAAAAGAAAGTATTTTTATCGTTTCTTTTCCAATCACTTTGATCAAAAGAAAAGTCTTATTGACTTATTATTCTTCCTCAATTTCATTTAAAAAAAGATTATATGAAATTAATTTACAAGAGAAATTCATTAATATTATGTTAGTAAAATAAAATACTATAAGCTTAAATCTTTGTAAAGTAAGCATGGAGTCATAATTGTTGGGAGAGATTTATCTTAATACAACCCTTGATCTAAATGAGATTAGGCTCAAATAGTAAAATGAATAAAAACACATGTAACTGTACAAAATAAAATAAAAATCTTAAAATATACTTTTTAACTACATTTCGTAAACCAATCTCTTACTATCCAATCAGATGATTTATAAAAGATAATATAACGCATCTAAGTAAATTTCATTTTCTAAATCTCATCATTCACAAATTCTATTATTATATAAAAATAAAAATCAATAGCCACAATAAAGGGGGATAATTACTTTTTTTTTTTGTTACTATATTCATTGTTATTAGAAATTACTTTCCCTAATTCAAGCTTTGAGTCTTCTAATTTCTCCTAAACTATTTGAAATATCATCAACATGCTCATCATGTTCGTTAGTAAAATTTTCAAAATACAAAAAAAAAAAAAAAAAATATTCCAAGGTTAAATGTTATGATTTTTATTTTTATTTATTTAAATTAATTATTTTTCAAAATAATATAATATTCATTCGTTAAATACTGCTCAAATGATCACATGGCAAGGAACCACTGTAAAATTAAAATAATGGAATAACATTTTCCATTTTAAGGTATCCTGACAGCTCTAATGTGATTTTTTTAATACAGTATTATTTTATTGATATTATAATAAATTTAATTATTAAGGTTTTTATTTTTTTATCAATTTGGTTGTTATTAATTAAATTTGACCCTCAATTTTTAAAAAGAATCGAATTTAACTATCATCCATTTAAAAAAACTAAATTATTATTATTATTTTCACAAAATAATGACTAAAATGTTTAAATTTTAAATGGTTGCTCGCATAACAATTTATGTGTACTTCATGCTATTCTTTTAATTTTATGAACTTTTAAAATTTTTGTTTTTTAAATATTTCTAATAATTTTTATATTATTTGTTGACGTGATATACAAAATAAATAGTGTCATATCATTATAAAGACTATATAAACTGCTACACGGATTGTCATGCTAACATCATTAGAAAATTAATGTTTTAATCAACTTTTCTGTTAAAAAATAATTTAATTTTTTCAAAAATTTAATGGTCAAATTTAACTAAAAAGATAAAAATCAAATAAACAAAAGATGTAAATAATGAAAATTAAATTTATCATCACGCATATTTTATTTATAACCATTAGATCACTATATATTTTAGCCATCGATGTTCATTGTTATAATAATTGGACTAGAAATTAAACTGATTGTATATTCAATTTTGGTTCAATTAATTGAACGAAGTGGTTGGATAACATAAAAATTAATAATATATATTAAAATTTTAAAATAAGAAAATTTATATTTACAAAATTCAAAGATAAAAATGAAGTAAATCATAATGATAGATACGTTTTTGGAAAAAAAGCAAAAAAGACTTGAATTTTCTTATTTTCGATGTTTAATTTTAAATTTTACCGATTAAGTTATTTTTATTTATATGAAATTTGTTAAACATTCTATTCTCAATGTAACCTCTTAAACTAGTTCGATTCTGACAATAATATTGACATTGCCATGTCATCATTGAACAAAAACCTCTCTAGTACAAAGTTAAGATAAAAATTACTTGTCCCTTCAAACTTCTATTGTGGCTAAAATAAAAATCTTTTACAAAATCAAAAGAGTTAAAATAACTATTTGTCTTTCAACTACTATCTTTTTCCAACTTCATACTTAAAACTTATTTTACATCAATTTGGGTTCCAATTTTTGTCACTGTTTTTCTTTATTTGACTTTTCCACAATCAATACAAAACTGACAGTCAAAATGCCAAATCAAATGCTTAGTGTATTAATGATATTTGATTAAATATTTAAATTTAAAAATCTTTTTTTTTTTGCCGAAACACTATAAAATTACAAAAATTTTGAAACCAAAAGAGTTATAGTATGAACAAGAAAGAAGAGTGATAATTCTACTTTCTTCTTTTTATATATTTATTACATGCCCTCTATTTATAGGGTCTCAATTATCATAGGTTATAAAAACAAAAATAAGAGAATTAATGCAACTTATAAATTCTTTAAGGGTTATAAAAGCATAAATTCTTGGGGGTTATAGGACTCGTATGGACATTCATTTATCAAAATTTACAACACCCTCCCTCTATATGTCCATCAATGAAAATATGTCTTGTTAAAAATCTTGTGGGATAAAAACTTAATGAAGAAAAAGAATACAAAATCTTCTATTATAAACTACCTCGTTAAAAATATTACAAAAATTATTTGAATATAATTAAAACTATTAACTTATCAATTAAAATATTACAAAAAATTCTCAGATAATAATTAAAGCATTGTGAAGTGATAATTAACATAATTAACTCTATTATCAATTCGGTGATAATTAATAGACTTAGAATTTTTTAAAATAATAATTCTGTTTTATATCAAGAAAATTAATACATTTTTAAAAAAATATAATGACTTATTTGTCCTCCAACTTACAAAAATTATTTTAACTCTTTATTTATTTTACCTCTTTTGCGATAATATGATAGAAAATAAATAATATTATCATCAGCTCAAGCTTATATATATATATATATATATATATATATATATTATAAATAAATTATTTTAAATAAAAATAGATTTATTGATACTATATATTTTGTATCATAAATATTGTGTGATTATATTTTTTATGAAAACTTAATAGATGGAGTCGAGTGCATGATGGAGGCAAGGTCGATGGTATTGAATTATTGATGGAAACAAGCCGCGTCGTATTCTCCACCAAATGCCTAGGATTTGTTTAAAATGTCGCTCTCTTTCGAATGGACCTTCTCACTATATTATTGAAAATGATAATGAAAATAAATATAATTTCTTACCAAATATTTTTAGTAAATTATTACATTATAAATTGATTATAAATTGAAATAAACTATAGAATCAAACAATTATAGTATTAATAAACTAAAAAATTCGCATATAAAATTATATATGATGAATCTTAATCTGTATTCAGCACCCAAAAGCATTTATCTTTGCGAACTGTAGCAATTGATAGTATAATTATAATTTTATAATTATTTTCCATATCTTATTATTTTTATGTCGTATTTATTGTGTAATTGTGTTTAGCAGTTCCAAGTTTAGTTGATAATATAACAGTAAAATTCCATTCGATCCTTTTAATTAGCCTCCCATACTTTTATATTATTATTATTATTATTATTATTATTATTATTATTATTATTATTATTATTATTATTATTATTCTACAACTTATCTTAGATTTAGAGAATTTGTATCGTGTAATATTTTGTATTTTTCTACTATACATTTATTTAAACATTAAATACAATAATATAAATATTATATACATGTAAAATAAAAAAACTCTCATGCAAAAAAAAAATTATATTAGTATGATCCTAAAACTAAAGGTTTTAAGCACTAATAAATTTTCATCAAATCATCAAATATTAAAGACATAAAATTCTTATTATACACCCATCAATATTTAACCTACTTTTCAAATATTAAAATAAAAAATCAAATAACATAGAAACTTTAAAATTTACAAAAAAAAAAAATCTATTGTTTAGAAACTAAGATTTTTTAAAATTAATTGCAAAAATAAAAAAATATAATTTCTAAAAAAGAACAATTAAAAATTGTAAAAGAAGAAAAGATGATTGTTTATAATTTAAAGAATTAATTATTTTAAATAATTTAATTAAAGTTTAATTAAGTTGAAGAAGATTGTAGATATAGATAATGTGACACTATATTATACTAATATTTTATTATCTTTAAAATTTGATAATGTGACACTATTTTATTAATACATAAAAATTATGTTTTTAGGATAATCCTAATATAATTTATTTTTGAAAAAAAATTCGCTCACTTTTTAAATTTGTCTTGAGGGTGGCTGGCCACTTGGTTGTTGATGGCGAGTTGCAAATCTCTCTCTTCCTTTTCCTTTGTTCCCCTTCTCTTCGAAAGAATTAGTTCTCTTTGTGAAGGTTTTTGGTGGTGCAGTGATTTTAAATGTAAATTTGGTGGTACGACTGTACGAGTGACAGATCTATTATGAGAATAATGTATCTCATCGAGAAATTCATTAAATAGGTTGTTGCTTGACATTTTAACTAGATATTGTAATTATTTTTCTTGAACGTGTTTAGTAAATCAAATTGAAAATTAATTGTATTTTTATTTATAAGTATCTTACAAGCACGGATTGCTTAGTATCAATTTTAAGATATTTAATTTATGAAATCAAATTATTGTTATTCTAAATTTTAATTATGTATAAAAATCAAAGTTGTTTAAACTCACTATGCAATATTAAGGTGACAATAACCTTCTTATTGTAGTGGTGAGTAATTATGTAACACAAGTAAGTTGCTTTATAAATAAGGAAATAGATATACTTCTTTAATGGAGTATTTTTGTCATTGTATTATATAACTTTCAACTTTAATTAATGTGAAATCTAGCATATCCAATTCATTATTTATTTATATTTTCGAA
Source organism: Gossypium rotundifolium (assembly GCA_025506655.1). Classification (NCBI taxonomy): domain Eukaryota; kingdom Viridiplantae; phylum Streptophyta; class Magnoliopsida; order Malvales; family Malvaceae; genus Gossypium; species Gossypium rotundifolium. The sequence goes on from CP106731.1 coordinate 139,853,667, forward strand.
TCATTTTCCTTAGAATTGAAGTATCAAACAATAATGACCATAGAGACATAATCTGATGGAGATCCTTGTTTTGTTTCTGGTTGAGTAGGGTGATAGATTGATTATATTTTTAATTTAAAAATTTAGCATCTTTAATTAATTCATAGTAAGTAGCACCTATTTAATAAAATTCGACATATGTAATCCATTCAGACCACAACTTCTTTAATGTTGGAAAAATATATAATTTTGGAGTTAAGAGTTTTAATTTAAGTGTTATTCAGTGGATCAAAATCATTGTCCCACATGGCCCCCAATAGATATGGCTTTCTTGCGTTTCCAACCATTGAGACGGACAGATTTTAATGCATCAAGCGTTATATGCTTTTATTGTGTCGGCGAAGTATTTTATATTGGGTAAATGACAATTTTTTTTGGTCGCAAAGGAACTGCATTAATAAAATTTAAGGTAAATTATATTAACAGTTACTCAATTTTCATCTTAATGATAAAATAGTTATTCAACTTTCATTTCAGTCACTCAATTTTTAAAATATAATAAATCAATTACTAATGTTATCAAAAAATGACAAATCAATCACCCATTAATATTTTTCATTATAGGCCTAACGGGTTAATTGACGTGACTAGTTAACTTGTCATATTAGACAAGAGGAGCAGAAGGGTCTTATTCTTCTCCTCCTCTTCTTCTAAAATCAGCCCTTCTTTCTTTTCCCCTCTTTTCTTCATTTTTTTTCTATTTTTGTATTCTATATCTGCAATAATCTCATTTGGTAGAATTTGATTTTGAAGTTGAAGGTTTAGATTTTATTATATTCGTTAAGCTTTACCACCAAACCATATCGGTTATACTCATTTTTCATTAAGCAAAGAGAAATTAAAGATAAAAAATCAAACAAAACCCTCAAAAAATTAAAGCCCAATTCCGAAATGGGTTGCTTCAATTTTTTTTCCAAATAAAAAGGAATTAAGGAAGTAAAAATAATTGTTTGATACAAAACAAAAAAGCAAAGAGGCAAATAAGCAAATGGAGAAAATACAGGTTTCATGAAATTAAAGGATTAAAACTAGGGAAAAAATACCTAGATTTTCCCTTTATTTTCTCTCTTTGATCGTTGTAAGAAACTTTATCTCCTCTTTCTAGGGTTTGATAACAGTTGTATTGGGTTTTTGGATGAAAAGATTGTTCTAAAGAGAGAAAATAGAGAGAAAAATATAGCAGAGAGAGATAAACAAAGAAGTTGAAAAGAATTTTAATTTTTGCTAACAGTCACTCAACTTTGATTTCTTTTTCTCTTCTTCTTTTTCTACTGCCCAGATAGGGTATTTACTGGGGTTGTTTAAATGACAACATAGACTCCAACGTGGTTGATTAAATGCCACATCAATTCGTCATTACAAATGTAACGGAAAATGGTTAGTAGGGTCGATTTCTTATTTTTTGAAAGTCGAGTGAATGAATTAAAAGTTGAGTGACTATATTGTCATTGAGATCAAAGTTGAATGACTGTTGGTGTAATTTTCCCTAAATTTTATCCAATGAGGTAAACGGTAATCCCATTATGTAAAATAGGTAAAATATTACTAACAAAATTTCTTTTCGAGTAGTTTCATGGCAGCAGTTAGCTCCAAGTTATGGAAGCTCGTTTGCACATCCATTAGTTTCTCTGAAAGTATGCTTAATCCTTAAATCATATTCATAATGATTAGAAGCATCCTACCCTCATCAATTAATATTGCATGTATAATATTAGAAGCTGTTGTGGAATACATAAAATTTACAATAATAATAACATTTGCTTCAATTTCTAATTTGCTAATATCAAGTCTTTGAAGAAGTTCGAGGCAATTGTGTAAGTCTATAGCTTTGTTGTCATGCTTGAGGCATTTGGTATGTGCCTATGTCATGGGTTGCACATGGGAACCCGCAACCATGGCACACTTGTGTGATCCATCATGTTCAAAGGAGGTCATTTGGCCCAACCGAACTGGATCGTTAGTTAGAGAAAGTGAAGGCCCATCTACAAAGCTTGGCAAATATGAAACGTGATCTTCAAAAATTTGTAATCCTAGATATGATATGTAATATTTAGAAGATACAATTCTGTAATCTTAGAGATTTGATTTGTATATAGCTTTTAATCTTAGCCATTGATGAACTTTGATCTGCACCGTTGATTTTGGGGAAGTTCAACTATAATTAAAGGCATCTTCCCTTCATTGTAATTCATTTAGTGAATAATAGAATTTTGAGAGCATTCACTCAAATCTAACTCTATAGTGTTTTTGCTTTTCTATGGCTTTGTTCATCTTTCGAGTTCTTTCACTTATCGTTCTTCCGCTTGTTCTTCATGGGCGCTTTAGAGGAATTCTGTTGAATCTTCAATTGTTGAAAGTTAGGCTAACTTAGGCATTTTTGGAGTGAAGAAACTGCCTAAACCTACACGGATTACATGGGAAAAATCTAAGTCCATGACAGTTGGCATCCAAGCCAGAGTTTGAAGGCACCATTGAAAGATGTCGAAAGAAATTTTTGAGCATGTTGAGCTGGAGATCCATGGGAGGGCCAAGAAAGTTAGTCGTTCGAAGGACATACTGTCGACTTTGGAGGATCGAGTCGTCACTCTTGAGGAGTCCATGGGGGATGTCAATGAGAGGGTCGATGATATGATCACCGATAGGTTGTAATTCATAAAGGAGTAGCCTAGGGATTATGTGATGGATTCTGTCAAAAAGTTGACCAGTAGGGATGATGCCCTCGAGGCTATGATGGTGACCTTAAAAGAGGAGATTTCGGAGCTTAAGGGTGAACTCATAAACTACAAGGCTATTTTGGGCAATGGATGGTTAGCTGCTGTTGCACCCAAGCCTAGTGAGAATGTTTCCAAGCCCAATGGAGTAAGGTCCGTAAGAGATATGGATAATTTTTTGTGGGGAATAGAGCAATACTTTCTTGCCAAAGGTATCATGGACGATGCCACTAAGGCAATTATCGTTTCTATGTATTTAACAGACATTGCTTTGTTGTGATGGTGTTGTAGGTCCACAGATGTGAGATGTGGTGGGACTATGATGTGTCTTTAACTAACTACTATCACAATAAAGACAAGCGCACCTATCATTTAATAGTATAGTTATGGTAAGACCGAAAATATCGTATCCACAAAGACCAAGAGTACTAGTAATTACTATATTTTTTATTATCTAGCCTAAGATTTGGAATGATTTCTTTTAAACTAAAACTTAATTAAAAACACGACAAAGAATAAATTGGGAAAATACTTTTAGACAACTTTATGAGAGAGGCAATACCTAAGGAAGATTCCACCTAGACTTCACTTATTACTTCTGATTCATTCGATTTATTCACTTGACTTAATCCGTAGAAATCCCTGATTTATGTTAATATCTCTTTCAAGACTAAAAACAACTGACTTTAGGTTGATTAATTGAAATTTCTTTCTAATTAAAACCCCTATCCCTATTGTCACATTAACTCGATCTATGGATTCCCTTATTAGATTTGACTCTAATCTGGCAGATATTCGTCTCCCTATTTCTAGGGTTGCAATTAACTTCGCTTAATTGTGTTGATCTACTCCTAAATAGGGACTTTTGCTGCCTGAATAAGCACATTCAACTTGAATCAATAACCAGAATTATCAAAACAAGAATAAGCACTCACAATTAAGAATAAGAACAAGTATTTATCTTATAAATAAAATAATAATAAGATCCGTCTTAGGTTTCATTCCTTTAAGTATCTAAGGGATTAGTTCATACTAATAGAGGAAAACATCTTAAAATAGGGAAAACTACAAAACTTAAGAAAACCCAAAAACTTCAAGAGAAATTGATAGAAGATCTTTAGTCTTGACGGTGATCCCTCTTCTAAGCTGCTCCTAATGGCTGTCTTCGAGTATTTTCTGCTTTCTACTCAGCGTCCTCTTTTAGGTCACCCCTAGGGTGTTTATATAGGCTTTGAAATGCCTTTCTTGGCCCACAAGTAGCCTATTTCTAATAGAATTAAACTTTGATACGGTAGGGACACGTCCGTGTTTGATTTCTTAGATCGTGCTTGATTCTGCTCGCCACACACAGCCGTGTGGTCTACCTGTGTACGTTGATCCAGGCCGTGTTCGATTCTGCTCATAACACACTACCGTGTTTGATAGTCCAGGCCGTGTTGGTTTCTAATGTAGGCCCATTTTGTCCCTTTTGGCCCGTTTCTCATTCTTTTCAACTCCCTAAGCTCTCCTGAATGTAAAACATGAAATTATAGGATTAGGAGCATCAAATTCATCAAATCAAATGAAAATTCATCCAAAAATAAGCCAAGCATGGGGTCAAAATATGTATAAATTATGGTTTATCAGAGTAAAATTGGGACTTGAGAGGAGTTTCAAAATGAGTTCAAAGTACAGTTTTATCTGGAATATGCCAAGGATGAGGCTCAGGCAAAGTTACGCCGACTTACGCAACAAGGCATTGTGAGGGAGTATGTGCGGGAGCTTAACAAACTCATGCTTCAAGTATCAAATATAGGTGAGAAAAAGGAGTTTACCAAAGCCATGACCGTAGCGGAATCACTTGTAGAGTTTAGTGGAAAGAAAGACAAGCCTGATTCTTCCAAGCTCAAATTCAAACTAAAAGGTCATGGAGGGGGTAACAAAATAAGCCTGCTAAGAATGGTAACGGAAAAAAGCCTTGAGATTAAAAGAAGAATGAGTATTTAAGTTACTTCCATTGTGATAGTCCACATATGATCAATGACTGTCCGAATAAGGCTGCACTTTCTGCTATGAAAGCAAAGGAGGAGGCAGATAAGGTGGACAACAATCTTGGTTCGATGCAATGGGGTGTCAAAGACAAGATGAGTTATGGGATGATGTTTGTAGGCATCATGGTGGCTGACAGAGAATTGAATGCGCTTGTCGACACAGGTGCATCTGGTTTGTTCATGTCCGAAGAGACTACTCGCAAACTTGGTCTCAAGATCCAAAATGAGTCGGGTTGGATTAAGACGGTAAACTTAAAAAGTGTTTCAATTAAGGGGGTTACAAAGGGAATAGATCTCTAACTTAGTGATTGGGCCAGTAAGGCAACCATTAAGGTAATACCACTTGATGACTATGATTTTATGGTTAGATTAAGTTTTCTTGATTGGGTTAATGCGTCTATTTTTCCTTTTGGTAATTACATGGTGATTTCAGATTTGAACCATCAATGCATGGTGAGAATGACAAGGAAATGAAGCTTGAAGGGAACAACATTACCGGTAATCCAATTTGCTAAAGAAGTACGGAGAGATGAAGTCTCCTACTTAGCCACCTTAAAGATCAAGGAGGTTGTTAAGCCCGTTGGTGAGATCCCAAAGGAAGTAGGCCAGTTATTGCAGTCTTTTCAAGATGTGATGCCTACAGAGTTGCCGAAGAAGTTTCCACCAAAGAGAGAACTAGACCACATGATCAAGTTAGTGCCTAACATGGAACCACCAGCAAGGGCCCTATATCATATGTCTCCACCAAAATTATAAGAGTTGCGAAAATAATTAAATGAACTTTTAGATTTGGGATTCATTATGCCATCTAAATCTCCGTACAGTGTACTAGTATTGTTTCAAAAGAAACATGATGGGTCGTTGAGGATATGCATCGATTATCGGGCCTTAAATAAGATTACTGTGAGAATATGTACCTCATTCCCATTATTGTAATTTGTTTAATTAGCTTGGTAGTGTGAGATGGTTTACCAAGTTAGATTTGAGATCAGGGTACTATCAACTTTGGGTAGTCGAGGGAGACGAGCCAAAAATAGCTTGTGTGATGCGGTATGGTTCGTATGAATTCCTTATGATGCCTTTCGGACTCACGAATACCCTAACTACATTCTGCACCCTAATGAATAAAGTACTTCAACCTTTCTTAGATTGTTTTGTGGTTGTTTACCTTGATGATATTGTGGTGTATAGTAAGTCACTCGATGAGCATGTGGAACATTTGAGGGAGGTGTTCAAAACTTTGAGGGAAAATAAGTTGTTTGTTAAAGAGAAGTGCTTATTTTCCCAACGAGAGGTGCCATTTCTAGGCCACATTGTGAGAGGTGGCAAGATCCGGATGGATGAGAGCAAAATTTGGGCCATTGCTGAATGGAAGCCACCAACCAAGGTGACAGAGTTGAGATTTTTCCTTAGGTTGGCAAATTACTATCTGCGCTTTATTGAAGGCTACTCCAAAATTATCGCAACCTTGATGGACATGTTGAAAAAGGGTAAGGTATGAGATTGATATCTACAATGTGAAAAGGCCTTTAACAAATTGAAGCAAGTGATAGTGAGGGAGCCTGTACTTGTTTTGCCAAATTATTCGAAGCCATATGATGTACGCATGGATGCATCAGATTATGCCATTGAGGAAGTACTGATGCAAAATGAACATCCAATTACTTTCGAGAGTCAAAAGTTTAATGACACGGAGTTGAGGTATACAGTCTAAGAAAAGGAGATGACTAGCTGTGATGCATTGCTTATGCATGTGGATGCATTATTTATTGGTTTCCAAGTTTGTGCTCTTTACCGATAATGTTGCCAATAGTTATTTTCTAACCCAAAAAAAGTTGTCTCTCAAACAGGCTCGTTGGAAGGTTTTCCTAACTGAGTTTAATTTCATGATGGAGTATAAGTCGGGTAGTGCCAACACTGTGGCTGATGCACTTAGCAGAAAGATAGAGTTTGCAGCAATCAGCCAACTTGATGTTTCTTTATTGGAGTGCAATCGAGAGGGATTTTCTTATGATCCCACAACCAAAAACTGAATTGAGCTTGCAAAGTAGGTGAAAACGATGAGATTTTGGCTTGAGGGGGAGTTGCTATACACTAATGGGCACCATCTTTATTTGCCTTAATATGGGAAACTACACAAGGAAGTAATAAAGGAGTGTCATGACTCAAGATGGGTGGGCCATCCAGGAATGCACTGCACCTTGGCCCATTTGGTAGATCGTTACTATTGACCTCACATGGGTGATGATGTGGAGACCTATGTGAAAACTTTTCTAGTATGCCAACAAAACAAGGTTGAGTTAAAGACTTCAACCGGTTTGCTACAACCTTTGTCCACTCCGGAAAGACTATGAGAGAATGTATCCATGGATTTTATTGTTGGTTTATCTAAGTTTGATGAGTTTACAAGTATTTTTGTTATGGTGGACAAGTTTTCGAAGTATGCAACATTTATTCTAGCTACAAATGAGTGCCTTACTAAGAAGGTAGCTCGTTTGTTCCTTAGACATGTGGTGAAATATTGGGAATGCCACCGTCTATCATCAGTGATCGAGATGAGCGATTTACGGGCTGATTCTGGGCAGAGTTGTTCAAGTTGATGGGCTCAAACTTAAACTTTTACAATAGCATGCATCTATAAACCGATGGACAAATCGAATGAGTGAATGTGTTTTTAGAGACATATCTTCGGCACTATATAAGTGTCACACAAAGGGACTGACCAGAGTTGTTGAATGTGGCCTAATTTTCATAAAACTTGCAACGAAGTAGGGCCACGAATCAAAGTCCATTCGAGATAGTGACGGGACAACAACCACTTACACCCAACGCTGTTTTGACCTATTATACAGGATCAAATCTAGTAACTTATCATTTTGCGAAGGATTGGCAAGAGAAAAATGACTTGGCTAGAGCTTGTCTACATAAGGCAAGTAAGCGCAACAAGAAGTGGACGGATCAGAATCGAAGAGATGTGCAATTTCAGGTGGGTGATTCAGTCCTTGCTAAACTACACTTGATTTTGAGACATATGGTTTGCACAAGGGGCTTGTACGTGGTATGAGGGACCATTTTGAGTTGTGAATAGAGTAGGCAAGGTGGCCTACAAGCTTGATTTGCCATCAAAGCTCAAAGTCCACCTAGTGTTTCATGTGAGCATGCTTAAGTCATTCCATGATGATCAAGATGATCTAAATCGAGGCAAGTCTGAATGAGCACTAATGAGGGTAAAGGTCTCCTAAGATTGTGAAGTTGAAAGCATCGAGGCAGGCCATGCAATCAAACGAAAGAACTATTGGCTGTGGCATGAATACTTAGTTTGATGGAAGGGACTTCTCGACAGTGAAGTGAGTTGGGAACCTACCAAGGTATTGTGGCAGTTCCAAGGAAATATAGACTAGTTCTATGAGGAGGATTCGATGAGGGCATCACTAGAACAGGTGGGGGAGAATGTCATGGGTTGCGCATGGAAGCCTGCAACCATAGCGCACTTGTGTGATCCATCATGTTCAAAGAAGTTCATTTGGCCTAATCAGACTGGCTCATCGCTTAGAGAGAGTGAAGGCCCATTTACAAAGCTTGGCAAATATGGAATGTGATCCTAAAGATATGTAATCCTAGATATGATATGTAATCTTTAGAAGATACGATTCTATAATCTTAGAGATTTGATTTGTAGATAGCTTTAAATCTCAGCCATCGATGTACTTTGATCTGTTGTTGATTTTAGGGAGGCTCAACTATAAATAAAGGTATCTTCTGCTCATTGTAATTCATTCAGTGAGTAATAGAATTTTGAGAGCATTCACTTAAAACTTTCTCTCTAGTGTTCTTGTTTTTCTGTGGCTTTGTTCTTCTTTCGAGTTCTTTCACTTTTTGTTCTTCTACTTGTTCTTCTTGGGTGTTTTAGAGGAATTCTGTTGAATCCTCAATTGTTGGGAGTTAGGCTGAATTAGGCATTTTTGGAGCGAAGAAACTACTTAAGGTCGTACAGATTGCGTGGGAAAAATCTAAGTCCGTGACACCTATACAATCCAATGATCCTATGCATGAGTACTATTGTATGAACTTTAAAGTTTTTCGACACAAGTGAATGTAAAGTCATGCTGACATAGACAAAAAAAAAAAACACCATATGATGCATTTTGATTGGCTGTACATGGTTTTTTTAGTTTTTTAATATCATTTATTTTAAGGGTTAAATAGATGGAAGAAATAAATTTTAACTATTAAATTAAACCTAAATAAAAATTAGGTATTAAATTTTAGGGGTTAAATAGAGGGAAAAATGATAGAGTTTAAGAGCCAAATTGCTATTAAAGTCTGAACTTAATAAATTTACACTATGTTTGGTTGGAGGGAATGGCTATTCCATTCCCTCCTTATTCAGTGGCCCATCCCCATTTCATAGTTTGGTTGGCTGTAATGGGCTATTACAACCCTATTCCATACAACATTATTAGGGAAAAAATCACCTATTACCATTCAGCACTCTCAGCAAAGAATAGCCATTCAGCGTTTGTAAAGTTTCAACAATACCCTTCTCCATCCTCTGTCATCTGGATCCCTTCTTTTTTTCTTTCTTCTTCCCATTTCCTTCATATCTTCCCCTGTTTTTCAAGTGGCTCCTTTCTTTCAGCTACCCACTCCTCCAACTTCCCCAGAAGCTCCAAGGCTGAAATCGAGGAGAAGAGGATACAATACCCTTTTCAAGGTAGGTATTATTTTTGTAGTTCTTTCTTTCTTTCAGACTTTAGCTGTAATTTGCTGGGTATTTGTGGTGGAATAAACTACCACTTGAGGTTTGAGAAGCAGTATTTAACTATGATTTACTACTTGAACCTACCAATCTAACACAATTAACTTGTTCTCCCCATTTCTTTGTTGTGTTGTGGTTGATCCTCTTCTCTTTTCCTTGATCTAATCTTTCTTTTCTATCTCAATAATGGCCCAGTCTTGGATTTAATTACTCCCTTGCAACTAATCTTTGTCCTCGCTTTTGCTACTACCCAACTGAAGAGTAGGTTTGATTGTTACCCAATAGCTCTTTCTTGATCTGTTTTCACTTTTCACCTTCTCTCTCGAGAATATAATTTGATCGCATAAGAATCTTCAAGTCCTTTGAGACTGGTTAATTGTTACAGTACGTTTGGGATGCAAAATCTTGTAAGCCTCACTGCAGTTTTCTCTTTTCTTTTTTGGGCAAAATTTAATTTTAATTAGATTTTTTGGCTTTTTTGGTATTCAATAGTAGTGTCTTTTCAATAACTTGAATAGATGGAAATGTTTTAAATGCTAGAATATATCTATGATTGAGGGAATTCTAGTATTAAGTTGATGCAGCAGATGGCATACATGATGGAGTATTGTTATGTACATAGAAAAAGGATATATATTTTTGGAATTTTAAGTTAATTATTGAATTTTCTTGCTTAAATAGTCCAGTTCCATGGTTATATCCTCTTAAAACACGCATGGTGTTTGAATACAAAAATCATGGCTACCATCTGCAGTTTTATACCCTGTCCATAGAACCATCTGCTGTAACATCCTAAAATTTGAGTATCATCTTATTATTTGTGTTAGTTCAAGTATGATTTTTATTGTGTGCTTAGTATAGTTTTGTGAAGGTTTGGAATTATTAGCTAAACTAGAATAATTTTTAGTATTAAAAATTTAGTGAAGTAGATTAGGTGATCCTGACACTTAAGTTAATTTAAGTGTCTAATTTTAGCACATGAGGAGTTAGTGGCAAGGTGGTTATGGCATGAATGGTTGCTTGAGGGAGTGGTTCGAGTATCATGGAATACATTTTGAAGACTTTATTTTTATTCATCCTTACATCAAGTGTCGGTCAAGTTTTACATATGGTAAGTTGGACTTATGGCAAGTTGAATAATAGATTAGGAAAGCTTGTATTTTGGGATAAGAATCTTATGGATTAAAGAAGGATAAGGGACAAAAGGCTTGAATGTTGGAGAGTTGTTTTGGAAACTCTTCTATGGCCATTAGTCCATGTATTTGGACGATTTTGGGGCTGGGGGTTGACCGAATTTGTTGAAGGCTTGGTAGGTTGATAGTTTGTTAGTAAAACTTTCTTAGCATTTGAGCATCATTTTTCTTTTCTCTCCACAAACTCTCCCTAGCCGAATGTGTTCTTGGCAATAAGGTAAAAATTTGTTTTGGTATTATTCTTTGTTTTGTGTAATAACCGAAAACCCTTTGAGTTTTGCAAATTTTTCCTAGTACACCATATTGTGTAAAAGCTGAAACCATCATAGTACTTGGCGAACCTCTCTTATTCTCAACTTTCTTTTCCATTCTTTTCATACTTGTTCAAAACCCACATTTCTTTTACTTTCTCTTGGTAGAATCTTCCTCCTCCCAATTCTCTTTTCTTTCTTTCACTTTTGCTCAAAGTTGAAAGCATCCATCTCCCATTCTATTTACTTCTCTCCATTCTTTTCTTTCTTCTATTGTCAATTCTCCTTCTCCTATCTTCACTTTTCCTTTTCCTTTCTCATTCTCCACTTTACCCGAATCCTATTTGTTGTCTTTAAACAACCATAGCAAAACTTCCCATTCCTTTTTGATTTGTCTTGGCGAATATCAACAAGGGTAGATTTTCTTTAGGTTCATCTATAATCGATTTTGAAGATAGGTGAGTGTATGGGCCGAATTTCCTTATTCCTTTTCTTTTCTCTCTATCGTTTCTCATGAGGGCAAAGGCTGAATTTTTGGGCATTTGTTAGTAAGGTTCTAACTATTCATAGGAACCAAATTCTTTTAGGCTCTTCGGGACTTTGGAAGCAATCGATCTAAGCCTCAATTCTCTGAAAATCGATCTAAGCCTCAATTCTCGACAATCGATTTTGGTAAGTCAAGGGTAAGGATTGTGTTAGTTATCGTTATTTCACCCTTTGGGATTTAGTGGTATGGTAGAATGGTCTATGTTTTTAATCTAAGTATTGACCGAATGTAGGACAAGGAGATCTAGTCGGTAGATCGGGTCTTGAGTTTAGTGATTTCGTTAGTGACGGTGTGTAACTTACACACTTTATAACTTGGTAATATATTAATAATTTGATCATGTTTTAATGCCAAAAACTGTGAAAATCTCGATATGATACCATAAGGGTATGAGCAAGGAATCGGGTAAGTCCGTTTCGATATGACTTTTGCAATATGATGCATGATGATACTATTTATGATATATTTGCTATGTGATTCCTAATAAAGTATAATGACATGATTTGTATAAATGTTGCATTATGATGGGTGATATGAGAGGAGGGAAGGATTTGATATCCGTGTCTTTGGTTTGGTACCACAATATTATTTCGTGTCTTTGGGACACTAGAGGTTTAGCACCTCATGGCGACTCATCCGATGGCTTAGCACCACGATGGGTTGGCCCACATTTGATATTACGGGATCGTCGCGGTGATTTGGTATCACATGGGTTGGCCAGATGGATTATTCGTGACTTTGGGTCACCGTGGTTTAGCACCACATTATTGGATATCGTGACTTTGGGTCACCGGTGGTTTGGTACCACAGGGTAGAAAAGGAGTTATGGATGGCTAGGTTGGGTGCATTATTTACATTACTTGGTTATGAATTGTGTAAGTATGTTGCATTAATCGGGAAGGATTTATGCACCGAGTCTTGGTGACTCACCTTCTCCCTATCTTTTCGGTGATTCGTAGATCGCGGATGAGGCCGGATGAACTCGAGGAGACCATGCAATAAAAATTCGGTTTACATGAACTTGATTTGGGTACTTTATTTTATTTTAATTTGGTTTTCGTCTTTATTTGAAATTGTAATAAGGCCTCTTTAATTATGTTTTTGGATTATTTATATGCTTTGGACTTGTTTTAAACATGGCTAAATAAATATCATGGTTGATTTAATAATTGAGCCCAAAGGTTTCTAAACTATAAAAAGCAATGGTTTTCAAAATCTTACCATCGGCTAATATAAATCGTTTGATAGTAAAATTTCAACTTAAGTGTTTTCGACAACTTAAATGATTTCCAAATTGAAGTTTCTACACTCAAATGCAAGCGGTTTTCAAAGTAATAATTGGGTTTTTCTTAAAATGACATAAATGTTTTCTAACCTATGGATTGACAACTAAGTTTTAAAAGATTTATTTACGAATTTCAAAGTAAATTATCGATTTTAACTTGTTATACACTGTTTTCTACAAATATAGAACAACAAAGAGTTTATCACTAAAATTTAATCGGTAAATCAATTTTCTTCAAAACGTTTTCCTCTGTGGCATGCCAGATTCGGTCATGACGTATTGACCAGGTTTGGGGTGTTACATCTACAGTTCTGCAGTTTGTTTTGGTACAAGTCTACAGCTCTACTGTCTTTTTTTTTTTTCTGTAAAGTTGCTTAGCTGTCAACATATTCTAGCCACCTACATAATTACAAGTGGTTTCGTTATTCATTGACATTGTATTTCAATATCTGAAAGATGATGGGAAGCCATGTGGAAGAGGCTGACTACTGATCTGTACTTACATAGCCAAGTTTTTTGTCCTTTTTTATGTGTTCCATGGATCTTCAATATGATGTTTCTTTCTAAGTTGAACTATCCTGACATATTACCTCTGATTTAATTATCTTAATTTAGCATTTCTTGCTTTATATAGACAGACCTATCTGAAGTTAGATGGTTAAATCTAATAACATTGTTGTTGTGAAGAATGTCTTGATCCTATTTTCATACTTGTGTCCTTGCCAAGTTTCTTAGGATTTGTACCTGGCATTGGTTTAATTAGGTTTTAGGTTAATCAATTTATAGTTAAATTAGCGGATATGCATTTGTCATTTTCCAACGGTTTGTCTGAAGATAAGGTCCTGTAAGCAAAATTCAAAGAGTTACATTCACATAATTGTACCAGTAGTGAAATACTGAAATATTCAATTGGATGTGCCTGGAACTAGTATTCTCAGATTGGAAATGGAAACAACTCTTGGATATATCATATATATACTTTATACTTTTTGAATTTTATTGAACAAAAAGTGTTCTAATTGTTATAATTTAAGGCAACAACTCTTGGATATATCATATACTCACTAAGAACAAGATAATTATCTCGTTGAGATGAGAGCTCCATTCTTTTGTGCTGTCAATAGAATCAATTATAACAAGTCACACATTCATATTTTGGAAATATAGACACATAAATTTTGCGATTGAACAACCAAAATAGTATGGGCTAAGAGGTTAAAGGGATTGTGTGGTGCATGAGACTCCTACTTTTTGGGCATAGGGAATGTCATAAGCAATCTCTTGACTAATACTATGCTGAAATAAGAACCTATTTCTTTTGGACTTTACAAGTTACTTATTCTTCTTTTTCACCTTGTAGAACTAAAGAGGAGGATTGCCAGTAATAATCAGAGTGGAACTAATCTGAACCATGTTAAGTAGTGCCTTGTATCATATTGGATCTATAAAATACTGACTATAGAGACTGCTATAATCTAGCATTTTCAGCAAAAATACTTTGTACCAAAGGATTCTTTGGATAATCTTATCTATTAACTTTTACTTTTTAAATGTTGTAGCTAGCAACATCTAAGGAATTGAATTTGGATGTGTAACCCTCGAGGCAGAGTACTCTCTTATCGCTGATAAAATTGAACAGTTGCAAGACAAGGCTAGGTTTCTCTCTTATTCTCTCTCTTTGGACACTCATTAATTATTCGACAAAATGTCCCAAACAATATTGAATTATTGAAGCTTGAAATGGCTAACCGGTGACTCGTTATAATATGTCAATTCTGATATATTATCGAGTGAAATCCAAAGTGAGTGTTTAGTTCTTTGGAAATTGATATGTTTTATTCTGTGATTGAGGTGTATAAATGTTGTTAATTGAGATGTTCAAGTGATGCAAAATGAAATGTTTAAATGCTGTAAATTGAAGTGTAAAACTGCTGCAAATTGAAGTATTTAAATACTGTGAATTGAAGTATAAGATTGCTGCAAATTGAATTGTTTTAAGTACTGCAAAATGAACTGTTTAGTTGCTGGAAATTGAGATGTTTATGGCTGTATTTGAGTTGTATAAATGTTGTTGATTGGGATGTTAAAGTGTTGTAAGTTGAGGTGTTTAAATCGTGTAAATTGAAGTGTTTAATTGCTGTAAATTGAGGTGCTCAAATGATGTAAATTGAAGTGTTTAAGTGTCGCAAATTGTGGTGTACAAATGAGTTTGTTGTAGATTGCTTATCAATATCTGTTGTAGTATGATTTTAAATTATGTTGGAAAATAAAATTTTATTAATTTTAAAAGTGAGTATTTAAGAATTATTAATCATATTGTAATATATTCCATCAATAGTACATAATTTTAATTAGTACAATAATTATTTTATACCTCAAAATTTACACATTCACGATTTAACAAATTTAGCACATAACATTTGTGTAAATATGTAAACGATAAAGCTAGATTTATTGACTTTTAGAGGATTAAATTGTTTGAGTTTTTTAAAGGGATCAACTTGCTCAATATAAAAATAGAGAGGGACTAGAGAGGTTTTTACCAATTATTTTTAAATATAGATGAATTAATTTATTTTACTATTAAAAAATATTATTGAACTTATTTATTTTAATATAATGTCTATCTCTATTTATAATTCATTCAAAATTTTAAATCCAAGTAAAATGTGCATTTACTTAATTAATGTTTCCCTATTTTATTCTCTGTAACAATAGTTGGATACGGATTGATTTCTTTTTTTAAATCATTTTAAAACCTAATAAAAATACAATTGGGTTTATTTAGTTTTTCATTTCCCCTTTTTGATTCTATTAAAACATTTAATATTAACTTAATTTTAATTTGCGTTTTTTTTCTTAAGATAATTATGTCAGGTTTTTCACAATCAAGTGTTTCTTCCCAAAACTCTCGAGGAACCAAAAGGAAATGGGTTACAGAAGAAGATGCTGCTTTGGTTGCTTGTATGGTCGACTTGCACAATGTTGGAATCTTTAATGCAGATACGGGATTCAAAGCCGGGTATTTAAATGAATTGGAAAAAATGTTAGAAAAAGTTTTACCCCATGCCATGTTGAAGGCTAAACCTAATCTTGAATCGAGGATTAGGACATTGAAAAGGGATTGGTCAATCGTTTATGACATGCTTAGTGGAAAAAACAATAGCGGCTTTGGTTGGGATGAGCATAGGCAGCTTGTTGTTGCTGAAGATGTAGTGTGGAACTCGTATATAAAAGAAAGAATTATTTCAAGTTTTTATTATCTTATTTTGACCAAACTTATTTCTAATATGAAATCCTCATTTTTTATAGAGTCATAAAGAAGCTGCTCAATTCAGACATCGGAGTTTCCCTTATTATGACCAACTTACTACCATCTACGCAAAAGATCGAGTCACTGGGAAAGATACTCAAACAGCCGCTGATATTATTGAAGAAATAGATGTTGAGGATGTGGTTGCTACAAATACTAATGAAGAAAGAAATGATTTCCATGGATGCGAAGCTGATGTTTCTTTGGATGATATGGATCTTTCAGCTACACAACCGCAACCAGGTAGAAACCAAGGTGATTCCACATCTTCAAAGAAGAAAAAAAGGATTTCTGATGCAAGTGATTCTTCTACTTCATTTAACGATGCTGCCACTTTATTGGCGGAAAATATACGGACTGTTGGCCTTGAAATCAGTAAGAGTATTGCCTCCGAAGTGCTAATTCAACAAAAGTCAGAAATGGCCATTCAAGAAAGTGCTCTGAAATTATATCCAACATTATGTGAAGTAGAAGGTTTAATTGAGGATGAGCGCTTTTGAGCATTGAGCAAAATTTCAGATCATCCAATGCAAATACTCATTTTCTTTAGTTTACCTTCTCTTGTGCGGTTGGAATGGGTCAGAAGATTTCTTGCTGACCATTAAAAATTATGGTTGTGTTGATTATATTTTGGTATCTTTTTATGTTTGTAATATTTGAATGGTATAATGACATGATAGAATGTCATTACAATGTTGTAACTTTTTGGTGTTGTAAAATTTTAAAACATATGGATTATGACATATAAACTAATGAAATCATGTAACTTTTTGTTAATATATGAATATTATGCTTGGATGTAAAATATAATTTTCAAGTTATTTAATTACTTCTAATATTTAATTATTTTTTGTAGAATAATAAAATTATTTGTTTCATAATGATATTTTAGCACATTAAATATGTATTGCGGTTTAAAAATAATAAAGTAGATTATATATATTTTATAGTATTATATATTTTGATTTTTAATTCATATAATAATAATTATATTAAGAATGTTATTAAATTATATTTAATAATAACTATGTTAAAATATGATTAAATTATTTATTTTTTAAGGTAGGTATTATTTTCAATAATAACCTTATTAAAATTTAATAACAATAACAATAATCACCTACTTAAAAAAATTTGCTAAGGGTATTACGGTCATTTTAGTTCTTTTCCTTATGCTATTACAACAACATTCCATTCAACCAAACACAAGAATACTATTACAGTTCTATTCTATTTCATTCAACCAAACAGTTAAATTACTTATTACAGCTCTATTCCATTCTGATTTCTATTCAATTCATTACTATTCCATTACAGTGAACCAAACGTAGTGTTAGTATTAAAGTCTTAATTTAATAAATTTAGTCTTAGTGTTAGAATATTATTATGGGATATTATCTTTTAGGAATATCTAACCATATTGTATATTATTGTATATTTTTAGGAATATATTTATAAATATATTTAGGAATATATTATATATCTTTCTTATTCCTACATGATTACTACTGTATAAATATTATGTATACTCTTGAGGTCTATCAATAAGATTGAAAGGGATTATCTTATTCATGTAATGCTATCTAAGCTTGATGTTTAACACAAACTTTTATTCATCATTCTCAATGGCTGGCAGTGGCTCTACTTCTCCACCACCACCATCACTACCACAATCATCAGGGGGTGACACTTCCTGGTTTTGGCGCTAAGCAATGGAAGACTCTTCTGGCAGTGTTTAGTAATACACAATCCACTACCAATCAGTTGAATGGTATGTCAAAGAATAATTGGATTATTGATATAGGGTGTTCAAGTAATGTTACGGTGATCTTATGTGTTTGACGAATGTTAGAGAACTTGTAGCATGTTCAATAGGACTCTCTGATGGCTAAACAGTGGTGGCTACCCAAGAAGGAATGGTTAAATTGACAAGCAAAATTCATTTAAAATATATTTTTTATGTTCCTAAATTCAATTGCAATTTAATTTCAGTTTCATAGTTGAATGATGATATGAACTGTTTTGTCCAATTTTCTACTAACATATGTGCTATTCAGGACCTCCATTCGAGGGAGCTGATTGGAGCAGGTGAGAGACAGGATGGACTTTACTACTTCCAGTAGGTATCAACGGGTCAAAGCAGTTTCGATTGAAGCTTCATCCTCTTTGGAACTTTGGCACAAAAGATTGGGTCACCCTTCCGAGAAAATAATAAAGTTACTTCCTTATGTTAGTAACTCTATGGATCATTTGAATAAAGCATGCGAAATTTGTCATTGTGCTAAGCAAACTAGAAATAGCTTTCCAATTAGTGAACAAAAAACCACTAATATTTTTTAGTTAGTTCATTTTGATTTATGGGGTTTTTATGACACTTCTTCATATTGTGGATCTCATTATTTTTTATATTAGTTGATGATTTCTCCTGTGCTGTTTGGGTATATCTATTGGTTAATAAAAAGGAGGTTTTCAAGATTTTCATGTCATTTATTGCTATGATTGATCGCCAATTTTCTCAATAGACAAAGTTTGTTAGAAGTGATAATCGGACGTAATTTAATTGTCTTCAAGATAATTTTCTTACAAATGACATTATTTTTAAACATCTTGTATTGATACTCCTCAATAAAATAGGAGAGTGGAGAGGAAACATCAACATATTTTAAATGTGGCTCGTGCTTTGCGTTTTCAAGGAAATCTACCTATATTTTTTTTAGAGAGTGTGTTCTGGCTGTTTCTCATATTACCAATCAAACTCCTTCACCTCTTGTTCACTGCAAAACACCTTATGAAATGCTGTTTGGTAAACCTCCATTGTTTGATGATCTTTGTGTGTTTGGCTACTTATGTTTTAATCATAATCAACATTTTAAGAGTGATAAGTTTTTTAGTTGGAGTCGAAAGTGTGTTTTTGTTGGGTATCCTTTTGGAAAAAAGGGTTAGTATTTCTATGATATAGATTCTAAAAGTTTTTGTGTCACATGATGTGAAATTTTTTGAAGATATTTTTTCGTATTTGGATGAGAATATTGCAACTATTGAGCTCGACTATGTTGCTCTGCCATATGAGAGTGCAGATACAATTTTTGATACATATTTTGGTGACTCAGAGGTGTTGCAGTCCACGATAGTTCCTTCGCTTGACACTCCGTAACCTGTGAGTTCACCAACTATGGATTTTTGATACTTGTTGATGCGGTCATTGAGAGCACCAAAAATATCATATCCCTATAAAATAATAAAAAGAATAGTATAAGGGAAGTAGGGTCAAATCCTCAGGGACTGGATTTGCACAAGTGCTTGTTCCTCGAAATCCGGACAAAATCGTGCCCAAGAAAACCTTTGTACCTGGAAAAAATAAAAAAAAATAAAACTAAAGGTTTTGATTTAATTGGAAGTGCAAAATTAAAATTAAAATAGTAGAGATAAATAGGGTTGAGAAAAAGTTTCTTATAGAGAGATTTCAGCCTTCGGTTGTCTCGATCCACCTTGGGTTCATTCTTCAGCTTTTAGGTGATCCTTCTCAAACAGAATAAGCCAATTAAGGTGATCCTTCTCAAACAGAATAAGCCAGTTATAGTGGAAGAGGATGCCTATGACCACCAGCTCTAAAAATTTAGACTTACGATTTAGAGGAACCTAACTCTAGACAACAATCACTTCTGTGGGATCATCTTATGCTAGATCATCACTTCTCAATGGTGAATCCCACGCCATTTTGTCTCTTGGGCTCGCCAACCTCTGACGTAGTAAGCTAACGAACCAACTGTGCAACCTTCTCAAAACATACAAAGCGACATTTTTTGCACAAGTTGAAAAGATCACCTTTTAAGGGACATGGACAGAAGCGTTAGCCTGTAATGCGGAGAAAAGATAAATACTAGTTGAGAAACCTAAGTACAATTCTAAGCCTCATGAACCCTATTCGGGGAACTTTGACAACCTTTGGCTAGATAAATTTAGTGGCTCATGGTATTTGTGGAAAAAGAAATAAATATAATGGAAATTAATTTTTTTGAATAATATAAAAGGAATAAAGGCTAAGCTTTTTGGGAGAGGGAGTGTTTACAGAAAAGATGATTGAAATTTGTGTCACTCTATCCCCTATTTATATAACCAGGAAACCTAGTCTATTCCTAATTAAATTCTAAAAGATAAATACAAATAAATAAAGATAATTGAAGATAAAAGCTAAAATTAAATCTAAATAATAATCCTTAATAATTATCCTAATATAATTGAAATTAAAATAGAGTCTTGTGCTATAAAATCTCTTTTTTTGCATTTTTGCTCCCAAAATCTTCCACATTTTGCATTTTCGACACCACTTCTCTACTACTTTGCATGCTGGCCCAATTTAACTTAAAATCTACGCTTTTAGCCTCCAAATTCCATTTTGCCTTCAATTTAGTCCTTACAAGATAAAAAACCATAAATAGCTCAAATTAGTAGGATCATACTCCAAATAAATGTGTCATTAATACATAAAAATATGTCATTTTAAAGTATTATCACTTGTGGTGTCTTCTTCTTCTTCTGATAACATGATGGTACATGAGGCTTTGGGTAATGATGCACCTGAATTGGGATGAGGGCATAGGGAGAAATTTCCCTTAATGAACCTTTAGGATTTTGTCACTCATACTACCATAAAGAAAAGTCTATCTCCCACCTCACCTATTTTAGAGCCTTCCTTAAGTACTCTATTTCCTATAGCGCATTATGTTGATTGTGGCAAATTTATTGTGAAACAATGAAATTTTATTGCAACTATTATTGTAAAGGTCGAGCCACAGTATTTTAAAGAGACTGTGAAGGTTGTAAGATAGCGTGATGGTATGCAAAAGGAGATTTGTGTTCTGGAGGATAATGACACTTGGTCTATAGAGACACTTCCTCCCAAAAATAAAGCTTTGGGTAGTATATAGGTGTACAAGATTAAATATAACTCTGATGGAAGTATTGAAAGTGTTAAAGCTCATCTTGTTGTTTTTGGAAATTACCAGGTAGAAGGTATTAACTATAATGAAACTTTTGCTCCTGTGGTGAAAATGGTAACTATTCATGCTTTCTTAGCTATTGCAACTTCAAAAAATTGGGAGTTATATCAGATGGATATACATAATGCCTTTTTGCACAGTGGTCTTGTTGAATAGGTTTTCATAAAGCTTTCTCTAAGTTTTTCCCTTAATAAACCTAGAATGGTTTGTTGTTTGCACAAATCTTTGTATGGGTTAAAACAGGCTAATCAGTGTTGCTTTGTTAAGTTGATTATTGCATTGAAAGGGTATGAATTTCTTCAATTATATTCTGATTATTCTCTCTTTACATACACTAAGGGATCTGTACACATTAATGTGCTAGTTTATATTTATGATTTGCTTATTTTTTAGAATTATTTCGTTGATTTGAAAACTTTTAAGGGGTATCTCTGTTCTTGCTTCCATATGAAGGATCTTGGTGTTTTGAAATATTTTTTGGGGATAGAGGTAGCTTGCAGTTCTTTGGGTATATTTCTTTGTCAAAGGAAATACACATTTGATATTATCTCGAAGACGAGTCTTTTGGGAGTAAAGCCTGCAAGATGGCAAATAGAGCAAAATCATAGATTGACGTATGCTACAGGGGCAGTTTTGACTGATCTTGAGTCAGACAGACAATGAGTCGATTGATGTATTTAGCAGTGACCAAACCTAATTTAGCATACTCAGTTCATGTCTTATCTCAGTTTATGCAAAAGCCGAGGTAGGAGCATTGGGATGCGACTCTGCGTATTGTTCGGTACTTGAAAGCTCTCCTGGCCAATAGATTCTATTGAGATCTGATAGTGATTTGTCCTTAAAGGGTGGTGTAATTTAGATTGGACTGCTTGTTCGTTAACTCGGGGTTCGCTTACTGGTTGGCTTGTCTTTCTAGGACAATCTCTTATTTCCTAGAAATCTAAGAAACAACATATTGTGTTTCGATCTTCCGTTGAGGTTGAGTATAAGTCTATGGCTTCCGTCACTTGTGAGCTCAAGTGGCTAAAGGCCTTGCTATTGAGCTTAGGTGTTCATCATCCTAAAGCTATTCCTTTATTTTATGATAGTCAATTTGTGTTGCATATTGTATAGAATTTTGTATTTCACTAGCATACTAAACATATTGAAGTGGACTGTCACTTTGTTAGGAATGCAATCTAGGATAGGTTGATTGCACCTTCTTATGTTTAGACCTCTTTTCAATTGGCTAATATTTTTACCAATGCGCTTGGTAAACCATAATTTGAATACCTTCTTAGCAAGTTGGGCATTTAAGATTGGCATGCTTCAACTTGAGGGGGTGTTAGGATATTATTATGAGATATTATGCTTTAGGAATATCTAAATATATTGTATATTATTGTATATATTTTAGGAATATATTTATGAATATATTTAGAAATATTTTATATACCTTTCCTATTCCTACGTGACTATTGCTGTATAAATATTATATATACTCTTAAGGTCTATCAATAAGAGTAAAAGTGATTACCCTATTCTTATCACTTAAGACTTCAATTTATAAATCTTAGTCTAATTGTTTTTATACAAGGCTTATTTCTACCCATAAACCCTTTAAATCCTTAAATTGGAAAAATCATTGCGTATAAACACATTCAAACTCATGTCCTCCATATTGCAATACTAACTATACCAATTAAACTATCCAAACAAAATAAGACTATATCATTTCTTTTCCTTTACTTTTTTAATCTTTTACAAACTATTTATCCAAACATAATGTTAAAGGAAACATCACTTTCTTTTCCCCAACTTTCCCCAACATTAGGGTAATTAAAAATTGAGTAACTTAAAAGAAAGTAAATTTTATCCAAACAAGGAAATGATACTTTCCTTTCTTGTTTTTATTCAATCTAAACATAAGGTTATAGAAAATAATATTTTAGAATTTTAAGTTTAGAAAATTTGTAATTATATACAAAATAAATTTTAATCCTTTTGAATTTAAATTTTTAGATTATATAAATTTTATACTTACGAAAAAAATCTAAAATTTTAAAAACTTTTATGACTCTCTGGATTTTAAGATTTTTAGGATTTTTTAGAAATTTGTATAAATTTATGAAATATTTAGAATTGTTTTCTAATATAAAAATATGTATATAATTTTAAAGAAAATTAAATTTATAAAAACCTAAATCATAAAATAATATTTTTATAAAAATATAATTTCTATTTTTAGTTTTTTAGTATTTTATAAGTTTTGAAAAATATATATTCAAAAATAATTTATATATTTTTGAATTTTAAGATTTTATTTATATTTTATAAAAAAATAGATTATTTGTATTATTAGAATTTTGTTAATGGGTCCAAAGCCAAACATAATATACAAACTTAAGCCTTAAAACACAATATTTGGTCAAGAAAATGAGTAGGATGACTCAAAATATAAAAATTAAAAGAGGTAATTTAGCCTAGACAATATGGGCATAGGCCCAAAAGCCTTACATGGGATTTCATCCTCACAAGCTCAAAATGATTTCACACCTGACACCTAAAAATACAAAGAGATGAACTGACCAATAAGAAGCAACAGTTTGATCCAGGCATAAGTTGGAGATTCTTGCAATCTTGCAATTCACAAGATCATCAACAATTAGTGCATCCTATGTCCTTCCATACTTACATGCTCTCTCTACTCTTAAAAATAACAAGTCAGACCATTAAGGGTGGTGGGATGCTAGAAGATAAGACTAACAAAGAGAAACAAGCTAAGGAGGAAATAAAGCTATTCTTTCTTTTTTGAATCTGTGAGTGAAAGTTGTCCTCATTCATCTTTTACAAAGAATATATAGAGGTCTATTAGTATTAACCTCTCTTAACAAACTAACAGATTGCTTAGCTGTGCTAACAGCACTTTGTTAACAACTTCACTGACGTAGGTATATGATAACACTATCATGCACCAGTCTTCTCGAATGATAAAATAGAAGAAGATTTCGAAACTGCGTAAAATATGTCACCTACAAGGGTTTGGTAAGTATATCAGCCACCTGATCACAGGCTGGAACTTCACCTACCAGAAGAGACCCATCCGTAACCTTCTCACGAACAAAAAACAAATCAAGCTCTACATGCTTGAATTTTGAATGTAAAACAGGATTAGCCGCAACCGCAACAGCACTGGAGCTATCGCACCAGATAGTCAGAGTATCAACAGACATAACTTGTAACTCATGAAGTAACGAAACCAACCAAATCATGTCACTAGTAGCAGCAGCCAGACTTCTATATTCTGCCTCAGTTGTAGATCGGGAAACTACTTGCTGCTTTTTAGAACCCCACAAGACAAGAGTTTGTCCAAAATATACACAGTAGCCTGAGGTTGACCGTCGATCGTCAAAATTAAGACCCTATTTGGCATCAGCATACCCTACCAAGGACAATTGAGCAGACGGACGAAAAACTATCCTGAAGTCCAAGGTGTCACATGGATATTGCAGTATACGTTTGAGAGCCATCATATGAGTAGTTGTGGGGCTATGCACGAACTGACAGATTTTATTCACCGCATACGCAATGTCAGGTCTAGTCAGAACAACATATTGAAGTGCACCAGCAAGACTCCTGTACTCAGTTGGATCAGCCAAAGGATCACCATCAACTTTGGACAAGGTAGATGAACTGATCATCAGAGTATGGACACCCTTTGCCATGATCATCGAGCACCGACTAAGAATGTCACGAACATATTTTCGCTGACAGATATGGAGGTAATCAAAGAGCGAGTGACCTCGATCCCGAGAAAGTAATGTAGATTACCCATATCTTTAAGCTAAAACTCACTGTTCAACAAGTGAACAAACCACTCTATAGAGGTAGCCACATCGCCAGTGATAACAATATCATCAACATACACAAGAACATACAGAGTCGATTTAGCTACTATCCACACAAATAGGGATGAATTAAATTTGGAACCAACAAACCCCAAAGAGACAAGGAACTGCTTCAACTTCTCAAACCAGGCACAGGGCACCTATCGCAGACCATATAGTGCTTTCCTCAAATGGCACACCAAAGGTTGTCCATCAGAACTATGCTGTTCATACCTTGGAGGTTGATGTATGAAGACCTCAGTATCAAGATCGCCATTTAAAAAAGCATTATTAACATTTACCTGCCTCAACTCCCATCCTCTGGAAATAGCAATGGACAATATGACCCAAATAGTAGCAGGTTTAATGACAGGACTAAAAGTTTCTTTGAAATCACACCTAAGAACTTGAGATCAACCTTTCGTAATGAGTCGAGCTTTTCGACAAGCAACAATATCATTCGATTGCTCTTAATCTTAAAGAGCCATTTGCACCCCACAAGCTTACGATCTGACGGTCGCGAAACAAGCTCCCAGGTAGAATTACAAATAAGTACATCAAACTCCTCCTGAGCTGCAGTACACCATTCTAAGGACGACAAGGCTTCTTCAATAGTGGATAGCTCAACAATTTCAACAGGCATAGCTTTAGGTTTTAAAATACCAACCTTAGACCTGGTCAGCATCGGATGATAATTTGTCACTGGTGGAACCGTTGTCGGATCATTCGAAGAGCCGACTGGTGGAATCATCGCCGGATTATCCGAAGAGTCGACTTGGTAGTGAAGAGCAGCACTAGTTTAGATGAGGAAGTACTAGAGGCCCCACAGTCAGACCCGACCTCATGTTGAGCACTAATCGGGAGGATGGAAAAGAGCATGTAGCCTATTGATAACACGATGGAGATGTGTGATCAACATGTAAACTTGCAGAACTAGAGGGACTTGTCCAAACTATAAGGACAAACATAGAAACAAGTTGATTTTGTACCAGTGAACACCTAGTCGGTGCTGGCGGTGATGGTAAAAAATTAGCTTCATCAAACACCACATGGCGTGAAACAATTATCTTGCCGGTTGGAAGAAGACACAGATATCCCTTGTGCTAAATACTATAGCCCAAGAAAGTAGACGGTTGTGACCGAAAATCCAACTTATGCGTAGAAACGGATGTAGATATGGATAGCAACAACACCCAAATACCCTCAGATGATCATACGTGGGTTCATAACCATAGAGAACCTTAAATGGACAGAGTCTGTCCTTGCAACACCGGAATGGGAAGTCGGTTAATAAGATGTACTGCACAACAGAAGGCATAACCCTAGTAGCCCATGGGCAAGCTTGCCTGAGCTAGAAGAGTGATACCTATCTCAACAATATGGCGATGTTTGCATTCGGCGACTCTATTTTGCTCAGAAGTATGGGGACAAGTTAGGCGATGAATGATTCCTTGTAAGGCCAAAATAGATGAAAAGGCCCGATACTCACCACCCCAATCACTCTGGAATTCTTTAATGTCCTTCCCAAATTGAGTTTTAACCAGTTGCTGAAATTGAATAAAATATTGTATAGCTTGGGATTTTTGACGAAGTAGGTAAACCTATGTAAATCGTGAACACATATCAACAAAGGAAATATAATACCAGTGACCTCTACAAGCAACAGATGCAGGACCCCAAAGATCAGAAACAATCAATTCAAAGGGAATACTATATTTAGTAGTGGAGAGAGAAAATGGCAATTTACGTGCCTTCCCTTTTTGACAGGCAGTACATATACTATCAAGATTAGAATTATTACCCACAGCTATCTTACATTTATTTAAAACGCTTTTAACAATAGCAGAAGAAGGATGACCAAGACGGTTATGCCAAAGAGACAGAACATTATAATTAGCAAATTTATTCTAAAGAGTATTAGAAGTATCACTTGTAGCTTCAACTGACTGAGTAGATAGAATTGGCAGAGAAAATTGGTACAAACCATCACGAATGTGGCCTATCGCTGCGGTTCCCGGGTCTTGATGTCCTTAATAACACAGTACGTTGGGTGAAACTAAAAAACACATCATTATTAGAAGCAAATTGAGACACAAACATCAAATTTTTACGAATTCGCGGCACACATAAAACATCAGTTAATCAAATCAATTTAGATCGTGTGGGTAGAACACCATTACCGACTAATAAAATCGGGGTGGGAGTTCCGTCACCTATTAAGAGAGAGGACGTACCTAGATACAGTGGTATCTTGCAGTGCCGATGCATTACGACAGATGTGATTATTCGCTCCCGAGTGAGGGTACCACGAAGCTGTGCCGACAGGCATGGGTATATACAAATCAGTGCCTTCTCCAGTCGAACCCAACTGAGCAGTGTTAACATACGAGCAGGACGAATCAGAATAATCAGATGGATTTAAATCACCCATGCGAGGAAGACCAATGCACGGGTCAGAGCCCGAGTAAACACGAGCACGCAGTTTTGTCCTCAAGGGAACAGGTGCGGGCCCAAATTGAACACAATTGTTTGTGAGCCTATTACCATCAAACTGACCAGGCCCATTGGGCCCACCATTATTGCCAACAAATGTTGGCCTTGAAAGTACATTCGGCCTAGGCGTAAGAAGGCTAGGCACGCCGAAATTTGGGCTAGATGGCCCACCACCAAAGCCTTGACCAGGGCAATTAAAATTTGGCAAAAAGGTACCTTGTCCATGCATTTCAAAACGTGGCGATTATGGCATCCAGCTGTTGGCCAATTTTGACCAAAATACATCCAATTTTAACCAATTGGGTGATTCACTTTAAGCCTTTGAGAAGGCCCCAAGTTCGGCGATGAGTAGGCCATGGCAGTGGCTGGCGGAGCATCTCTCGACCCACCACCATCACGATTGTAACAGTAGAAGCACCATTGAGCGGTGTGGCGAAAGCGATTACAAATTTGGCATTGTGTACGGGGTCGGAACCCCCTCCCACGGCCAGATGGAGGTCAACTTCCATGGAATGAGTCAGATCGAGGCTCTGACGGTGCTTCTTCGACAAGGTTGGCATGCATGGCCACCTCTTGAACTGCCCGTAACTACCTACTCTCACAATCAATTAAGGAATCAACGAGCCGTTTAAACGGCACTGTCTCTGATGAGAGAAACGCCGATGACACGATTGCGTCAAATTCAGACGGGAGACCAGCAAGAAGCACCTCTGTTTTCTCCGCCTCCGTAACTTGAGAGCCGGACACTGCTAGCAAAACACACAGATGGATAATGCGATCAACATAAGCTTTAATGGTAAGTGTACCTTTTTTAAGAGAATGGAGTTCATGTCTAAGTTTAGACTGTTTGGCTCCAATATCTGCCACGAAAAGACTCGACGCTGTAAGCCACACATCCAAGGTAGTCCTTACGTCTGTGAATGAGGAACTCGGCTTGGATAAACCGCGCCGGAGCAGGGAACGTTCCATCTAGGAACTCGATCAATCCATAACCACCAAGAATTAGCCTCACCTGCTGTTGCCATTGAAGAAAAGTGCCTTCATCGAGTTTCACAATGTCATGACGAGGAAAAGACGTGACGACCTTCTCACCGGTAAACATACCACCACCACCGTGAACAGAACCGGAGTCAGAGGAAGACGTGATAGCCATTGGTCCAAGGATCACAAAGCGACTGATACCATGCTAGAAGATGAGACTAACAAAGAGAAACAAGCTAAGGAGGAAATAAATCTATTCTTTCTTTTTTGAATCTGTGAGTGAGAGTTGTCCTCATTCATCTTTTACAAAGAATATATAAAGGTCTATTAGTATTAACCTCTCTTATCAAACTAACAGATTGCTTAGCTGTGCTAACAGCACTTTGTTAACAACTTCACTGACATAGGTATATGATAACACTATCATAGGACACTCGGACTACTGTTAGACCACAACCTAATGGGTTTAAACTCAAACATAATGTGACCAGCTCAGGCCTTGAAGCATAATATTTGCTCAACAAAATGAGTAGACCATCTCAAAATATAAATATATATATCAAAGAGGTAATTTAGCCCAGACAACATGGAAATGGGGGCAATTGCTTTACACGAGATTTCATCTCCATAAGCTCAAAACGTTTTTACATGTTGCATCCTCTTACTATCTTTTGAAATAACAAAACAAGTTTCTACAAGAAATTTTATCAGCTCAGTCGCACAGAGCTAATGCTATGGAGAGATGAATTGATGAATGAGGAGTGGCAGTTAGATTCGAGCACAAATTTAATTAGTGTTTGACAGTCCTACAAAGGTCTAAACATACTAAGACTGTGGTGCTGACTAGGTATCATTCTTTTATTCCACCACAACCAATTTAATTACTAATTATTTTTGTCTAAAGTTAAAATTTAAATGTTGTAATATTTTCCAAGTTTTGGTGTAAAGAGAAAAATAATATATTTTATTTTTGGAATTTAGTTCCCTCATATATATATTTTTAAAAATTTAGTCTTTATACTTTTTCATTCCACCACAACCAATTTAATTACTAATTATTTTTGAATTTAAAAATACAAGTGCACTTGTCACCATCATAAAATTTATATGTTAAATTTGTTGATTTGACATTTTAAAATAAAAAAAGATTAAAATATAATATAGGGATTAAAATTGAAATTTGAGAGTTTATATATAAAAGAAGGTAGGCTAAAATTGGCATTCTATTTTGTAGTTTAATGGGTATGAAACGAGGTGGGTTATTGATGTAGCTTGTGCTGATAATGGACAGTTGTTGCTTTGCATTCTATGCTGGAAGCTGAATGTTATTCCTTTGTTTTTTTTGGTTTAGATAAAAAGGCACTCAAGCGATGAAGACTTTGGTAATTCACGATTCCTAGAAATGGTGTGGTTGGTTGAACAAATTATTTACATGTGGTTGGATCCGGCCATTGCAGCAAATAACTAAAAAGCTATACGCTACTGTCAAGCTGCCTGATGAAGTTGGTCAAAAGATTTGAATTGCCAAAAGCTACTAGCATCCATTTCAGCAACATATTCTGTTAAGTAAAGCAAAATAGAAATAGGAAGATGAGTGTTTCCTTTTTATTTTCTCTTCCACCAAACAGATGGAGAGCAAATTTATGAATTTTATTTCTTTTCTTTCGGATAATTGTCGAACCTCATGAAGACAGTAACTTCTTTATCAAATAACCTTGGCAGGCAGTCCTGGATTGATTCCTCATTCTGAGATCATAACTTTAGTCAGTTCAGAGTGCTTTATTCTTCAACTTTTGATTTCTTATAAAAAGACACATGTAACCCAGAGGAGAAGGCAATAAAATATCAACTATTCCGAGGCATCCACACTAGTCTAAAAATAGAGGGATCATAATTGAGAGTTAACCATTATATGACATAAGGAAGGCCACCATTCCACGTGTCCAAGATAAAAACGTTGGACCTGATAGTTATAGATTTTCTCTTTTGGGTTTTAGTTTATGTTAATTTCTTTCTTGTGTCGACTGTTTATTTGAAAAATGAAAATAAAAGATTGGGGCGTTAAGGCCCATTTAAAAGATCTATGGGCTCAGTTAAATTGTAATCTAGGCCCGGAAACATGTCCA
Organism: Gossypium rotundifolium; assembly: GCA_025506655.1. Lineage (NCBI taxonomy): Eukaryota > Viridiplantae > Streptophyta > Magnoliopsida > Malvales > Malvaceae > Gossypium > Gossypium rotundifolium. Next base: position 139,884,261 of record CP106731.1, read on the forward strand.
CTTGTATGCTGTCCTCTTATCCTATTCCAAAATTGTTTTTAAAATACCAATTGCGGTGGGCTGAGTATGGTGAGGATGTGGTGTTTTTGCAGTTGATTTTCATCTTAGGGAAGGACTTGGGCTTAAGCAAAATGGCTTTGCCAATTGGAATGATCCAATTTAGTGCATCACAATTTTTTTTTACTTTTTTTAAATATCTATAATATTAAAAGTGAGTTTAGACAAACTTTTGATGAATATTATTAAATTAAATTTAAAAATAATTATTAGTTAAAAAATTGTGTTAAATTTAAATAGAGTTTAAAATATAGGGTAAACTATTAAAATAGTCACTCTTGTTTACCTTAGGGTTACATTTTAGTCACTTATGTTTGAAATGTCGTGTTATAACATTTTAGTCACCGAGTTGTTAATTGTCGTTAACAATGTAATGGTAAGCTAACGTGACACGTTAAATCATAATTTCAAACAAAAATTTTAGGTTAAATTATACAATTGGTTCTTATATTTTTTCGTTTTGAGCAATTTAAAAAATTTCTTTTATGTTTTTTTAATTGTTATTTTTTTTGTTGAGTATGACTCCTATTTCAGTCAAATTTGAGAAATAATCTTTCAGTTAAACTCTGTTTATTTGTTTCAATCAAACTCTGATTAGTCTAGATTATTTTTATTATTATTTGACCTATGAATTTATCCTATAAATAGGCTCTTTACAACCTTAGAAAATACACCCATTAGATATTAGAACTCATAACACATTTAGAGAATTTTGTGTTTACGTTTTGAGGGTTTTTTGTTTTCGAGTTTTCGGGATTTAGTTTTTATCTCCATCTTTTGTACTATTCGTTCTTTTGTCATCTTAGTAAAATTATCTTTGCTTGTGGTTTTTTTTATCCTCTTTGGAGGGGTTTTTCCACGTTAAATTTGTATGTTCAATTTCTCAATTTCTTTCGCTATTTTTACTTATTCGTTGCTTAATCGGGTCGATCCCAACAAGTGGTATCAAAGCTAGTTTAATTTTAATAGACCAATCCATTCAGAGATGGCAGCAACAAGGTTTGAAATTGAGAAGTTCGATGGTGAGACAAATTTCAATCTGTGGCAAGTTCGGATGATGGCAATTCTAGTTCAAACTGGCTTGAAAAAGGTTGTTACCAAGAAAAAGCCTGAGAATCTAAATCAAATAGAATGGGAAGAGCTTGATGAAAATGCCTTGTTTGCAATCTAGTTGTGCCTCGCGAATACAGTATTGCAGGATATATTGATGGAGAAAACCTCATCCGCCTTGTGGAAAAATATTAGAAACTCTTTATGTGACTAAGTTTCTGGCTAACCGTTTAGTGTTGAAACAACGCCTATTTATGTTTCGCATGAACGAAGGTAAGCTTCTTAGAGAGCATATCAATCAATTTATTACTCTTTTCAATGATTTAAATAATGTTGATGTTCATATTGACGACCACTACAACAAAACATACTTTTAGCGGCCTTTTTTTAGGCTTTTAGCGGCGCTTTTAAAAGCATCACAAAAAACGCCTAAAACAACGCCAAAACTTTAGCCGCTTTCCCAAAACAAAAGGTCATGACCTTTAGCGGCGCTTTCCCCACAAACGCCTAAAAGTAATGAAAATAAAAAATTTTAAATATCATACTTTTAGCGCTTTTCCAAAAGCGCTAAAAGTCATGAAAAATAAAAAATTTAAAATATCATACTTTTAGCGGCGTTTTGGGAAAAACGCTAAAAGTCATGAAAAATAAAAAAATTATAATATTATAAAACACCAAAAATTTAATTTAGAAATGTAAACTTTAATTTGAAGACATATTAAAATGAAAATTCATGAACAATATTCTAAATATGTTCTTAAGTCCCTTGCATTTACAAACATTATTTTAAATATGTTCACTACCAATTACCATGGCCTATGCCCTGGCTACATTGTCTAAGGAACAAACAAACCTGAACAAAATTCTTGTTATAAATACATACAAACATGCACAACAATATATACATCATTGTTATACCAAAAAGAAAAGAAAATAATATGCCCATTCTAGGATGAGAGGCAAGCTAAAAAACTATCGGGATATCTAACCTTAAACTTGGACCACTTGTGCAAGTTGTGAGAAACCAACCACGATCAAGAATCAGTAATCAGAGTAGATAATCTACCATAAAGATAGACCAATTGCAATTTAATATTAGTTTTAGCAAAACAAATCGGTGATTGAAATATTTTGTGCTTAAAAGAAATAATGGGAGAATTAAGAAAATATTCAAAGATAAACCAAAATTATATTTAAGCTATTTTATAAGACCAATCAAAAGACAAAAATAAAAGCTAAATAAAACTTTATTAACCTTTACAAGACTCAAATTAGGCATCAATGTTCACACATGCAAAAGTTTATTAACAGAGGATTTAATGTAACACCCTGGTTTAGGGGCTAGGTAATTTAAGTATAATTCAGGTGTTGGTGGGTTTTTGGGTGTGTTTGGAGGTGTTTTAGAGGTTTTAAGAATGCTCGGGTAAAAGGGGAAGACTTTAGAAAATTTTAGATATTTAGTGTAAAAAGGGGAAACAGGGCAAGTAGGCTTTAAAATAAATTGGTGGAATTTAGGACACAAGAAAGGAGTTGGCAAAGTGGTTATGTGCTGCTTGGGGGCTTGGGAAGGTGACGCCTAAGGGGTCAAAGGTTCGAGCTGCGAAGGCAGCAATTTTGTTTATCTTTGCGTTAATTAGGGGACTCGGCCAGGTATGCTTATAAATAAATGGCCACGTTATTGGACATGAAGGACCAATTGGCGAGTGGCTCTTAGCGCTACTTGGCGGGAGGGAAGGAGGTCGCGGTTTGAGGGCCCTGGAGCAGCATTTTGGGCGTGATTTTATTTTATGCGGTTATAAATTTGGGCTAGGAAGGTTAAGATTAAATGATGGGGTTTTGTCATAAAAATCAAAGTGGCCGAATGGCTCGGGCGCTAGTTGGTCATTGCTTTCCCCAGTGTCCCGTGTTCGAGACCCATGGGCAGGTGGTTTTCTTTTATTTTGCAAAATGGCAAGGCAGTGGACGGCACATGGAGTCTTCATGGACAGGCTGGTGGTGTTTCAAAATCGGTGGAAGATAAGGATAAGTTTTATTTTTATTTTGTATTTTAAGTTGAAGGAGTGATAAGGGTTGGTTATTTTAATTATTTTAGATAAGTGTAGAATTATTTTAGAATTAGAAAATAGGTGATAATGGTTGCTATTAGATTATTTTATTTTGAATTGGATGGTATTGAGTGAATTTAGGAAAGAATTTTGGGTTTGGTGGAAGTCATGGCGAATGGGGGGCCTTGGAATGTTTGGCGGCGTTGGAGTCTTCTAGGGGAGGGTGCTTAATGCTTTATATAGGAGAGCACCCTTTGAAATTCTTTTTCCTCTTTTAATCTCCAAAATCGAAGTGCATTCTCTCGTCCCACTCTCTCTTGTGCGAATTTCTTCCACTATTCTCCTCCTATTACTTCCATTCTTCCAACCTTATTTCTTACTTTTCTTGACTAGGCGAAACCTTGAGCCTTTCTATTTCTCTCTTTATTTCACCAAAGCTTAAAGCCAAACCTTGTTCACCATTGGGTCTATTTTGTTCGTGATCGAGGCAAACTCCCTTGAATCTCTGCAAAAGCACGTGGGTGCCAACGCAAGGGAGCATTTAGAAATTTCAGATTCGGTTACTCAAGGAGTTTTAGCAAAGATTAAGGAGCTTTGGGTTTTCAAGACTCGTTCAGTAAGGATGAGTAGTTTATGATTATTCGTTTAAGATCTGTATTAACCAAGTTTTGATTAGATATCGTTATGGATGCGAATACCGGTCAAGGTGAGCAAGGAAAGTCCCCGTTCAAGTTTAAGAAGAGGTCGATTTAATTTGTCGTGATTGGCCACCGGGGTGTGGGCGTGCAATGTAAAACGATAGGCGATAACGGTAGTCTCGCTAAGTGATAGCGTCGGGATCGAGGGTTTAGAGCTTCAGTTATAAGGTGTGTGATTAACCCATCGATTTCCTGTATATGATATGTATGCGATAGGTGTATGTGTTAAATATGTGTTAATAAGTGCGGTGACTATGTGAACCGGATACCCTTAAAGGGTATGTCGATAAACAGTTAGTATCAAATCATGAGATGTGGTTATTAATACGTGTATGTGAGTATGACTATGAATATGAATGTATGCACAATATCATGTACATGCTTTATTCATTATGTCAATATATTATGTTACATGTGCATGGGTGGGTTTTTGAAAGAAGGTGCGGTGTACTTGAGTACGTGGTTGATGTCGACTTTGTGCTACATCGTGGATTGGCGCCGGCCGAGGTCGCGTTGTGGATCTTTTGATTTAGTTCGCGTGGTTACCTTGATTGATATCGGCTTTATGCCATATCGCGGGCTTGATGGATTGCTTGTGTGCTCCATCGTGGTTTGATGTTAGCTATACGCTACATCGTGGATGGCATTGGTTGCCTTTTGGAGGAAAAGGAGAGGGTGACTCGATAGTCCCCGGTGTGTGGTAAATTTGGATAAGGGGTGTGTAGCGGTTGGACCTTAGGATTGGGTTGGGTTTCATATTGCATCGCTCGTTATAAATTGATATGGAAATGGGCCAAACCCAATATGGAATATGAATAGGTATGTTTTAAGAACATACGTGGAAATGGGCCAAGCCCAATGTCAAGGCATTAATGAGAAAAGGCCTGGCAGGAGCTTGAATATGATTTGATTGTGGGCCAAGCCAGATTATGGTAATGTTTAAATGATTATATCTACATGTTGCATTTGATAATTGGGATGTTATGTGGCTAGCATGTGGGTGGATTTTGATGGTTTTAATTACACATCGAGTCCGTGTGACTCACCCAATTATTTTCCTAACATTTCGTGTGACTCTTGAGATTGGACCGGATCGGAGAGGACACATGGTGGCCCATGCGAAGGAGGAGTTTAAATATTTTAAAGCTTATTTATATTAAGTTTTGGTTTAAATATCGGTTGTAATAAAAGGCCTCTTTATTTATTGTTGGGATCATTTTATTATCTTTTTAATTAGGGTTTATATTATACTTAGATATATTTCCTTCAAATGATTTATAATATAATAAATTATAATAAAGTTTTAATTCACATATTTTATATCAAGCTTCGTAATTAAATAATTTTAATGGAATTACTTCCTAAAATAAACAAAAATTTTCAAGTTTTTCCTAAAGACAAAGATTTTCAACATTTTTCCGCATGATGGCATAACCAGATCCGGTCAAGGCTCGTGGGCGGGTTTGGGGATATTCTGATTAATATCGAGCCGGTTCAAAACTCGGCTTTGAGGTTTTGGGCCCAAAACATTTTCAAATGGGCTTTTCAAAATATGGGTTTTATTTGAGTTTTTTTTTTCTCGGCATGGCACTGTACCTCGGCCGAGTCCACGGTAAGTACTTTGGACTTGATTTGTTTATGTGAATTATTATGGGCTTAGTTTGGGCTCGTAGATTAGTGAATTAGGATCAGTTGAACTCTAAGGCTAGTCTACTCAAACATGTGCATAAGACTTAAGGTTACTAAACAAACACATGAAGTAAGTCGTAGTGTTAAGGTGTGGCAACCTGTGTGCGCATGTCTAGGAGTGGTATTCGGTGGGAGCACAGGTATTTAAGCAGTCCGCGTGACTCACCTCCTCTCCACTTGAATCCTACAGTGCGTAGCTACTGGTTCACCTTAACCAAGAGGACTTGTTCACGAAGTGAACCAATTATTAAAACCCGAAAGGATTAGCCTTCTTGTTTTAAAATTCTTGGTTTTAAAATTTTCAAATTTACCCTTTTGGTTTGTAAACCCTAAATCTGGTTTTGAAAAAAAAAAAAGGTGTTTTTCTCGATTTACCCAAAATTACCAAAATGACCTAGCGGCAAAATTACAAAATGCCCAGTATTATAAAATTACCACATACCCTCAACTTTTGTTAAAATGATTTTTACTTGGCAAAATATTAAAATCTCTAGTTTTCAAAATATCAATATACCCGATTTGGGAAAATTTACTAAAATACCCCTGTGTTGAAAATTACTAAAATGCCCTCGACTTTCAAAATTTACGAGTTAATCCCAATTTTAATAAAATTCTCTCACTTTGCAAAAGTACCCAATTTTGTATTTCAAAATAACACCCGACTCTTGAAATTTACAAAAATTACCACAGTTGACAAAATTACCAAAATACCCCTGGTTTCCAAAATTCTGCTGTATCTCTAATTTGACAAATTTTTAGAAATACCCTCTAGTTGTGGAAATTTCAAAATGTTCTGGTTTATTAAGTTTTAAAATTTCCCAGGTTTATTACTGAAATGTCCTCAGTAGGAAAATGATGAAAATACCCACAGGGTAAAGCAGGCAAGAAGGTCCTGGATAGTGAATGTGTGTGGTAGATACCACTGAATGTGCCTTTACTGATGAAGGAATGTGTTCTTGTTGATGAACGGATGTGTGTGTGAATGTGATTCTTGAACTAGAGTAGTAAACTCGAACTGAAACTTTGTGTGATCGAAAGAACTACTTCTAAATATCTTTCATTTCATAAAATTTACTCGTGGTTAAATATTGGAACAATTACTAATGCATAAAACTTCTTAATTAGATAAATCAAGACGATAGAGATGAGTTCTAGGGGACGCAGTAGAGGTAGAATGGCAAGATCGGAACCGATAGGGTCCGCCATGGGTCGAAAAGTGAAGGTGCCAAGAAGGGTCATGAGGAACAAGATCGCATCAAGAAGATGATGCGATGTCGCGGGCCATGTTGCGAGTGCTAGAGCGAGTAGCGGGAGTTAGTAGAGGAAATGGAACTCTGAAGTCGGTATCGGAAAGGCTTAGATCGAACGGAGCCGAGATCTTTAGAGGAGTGTCAGGAGTAGCTCCGAACGTAGCGGAATATTGGTTGGAAGCAGTTGAAAGAATCATGGACGATTTGGACTACACCAATGAAGAAAAGTGAAGGGCTATTTGCTTTACTTAGCAACGGTTTATCGTTGGTGGCTCACCGTCAAACAAGGTGTATCGCGGATCATTGGATTGGGATTTCTTTAAGGCCAAGTTTGAAGGGAAGTGCGTAGGAGCTAGTTATTTGGATTCGCAGGAAAGCGTTTCTAAATCTAGTGCAAGGAATAAGTCAGTAGCGGAATATGAAGTCGAGTTTGTGTGACTAAGTCAAGACGCCAAAGGAATCGTGGCTACACGATTCGAAAGAAGTGTTCGATTCAAGATGGGCTACGAGATGAGTTGCGTGAGTTGATCGCTCATGAGAGAAAGAGACTTTGCCATTTTAGTGGAGAAAGCTTCGGATTCTTGAAGAGGTTAAGAAGACTATCGGGGAGAACCGAGAGAAGAATAGGAGCGAGAATAAGAGGAATGTTGGACCATCGATGTCGTTGGGTAATGTCCGAAAAGACCAAGGACCGAGAACCTTGTACGTGCACTTGTACCGGTGATCGGAATCATTCATGTGTTAAGTGTGGGAGAACCCATTTAGGAGAGTGTTGGGGAAATAGTAAAGAATGTTTCCGGTGTGGGTCGAAGGCGCATCTGGTTAAGAATTGTCCTCGAGCGACGAGGGGTCGTGGTTCAAGTCATGGAAGGAATGGTTTTGGTCAGAGTCAACCGAAGATGTGATGTCGGGTAAGCTCCTTTGTCTTGGAATATTCTTTAATTGCTTTCCTTGTTTGTAAGTTAGCTCTTTCTTGTATGATCTGGATCTTGGGAGAGAACTTAAAAGGCGTGGCGGGAGTATGATAGACTAAGATCGAGTCTTGCTGAGAAGTAGAATAGCGAGTTATGAGTATTCGGTAATAAGTAATTTCGAGGACGAAATTATTTTAAGGAGGGTAGAATTGTAACACCTGGTTTAGGGCTAGGTAATTTAAGTATAATTCGGTGTCGGTGGGTTTTGGGTGTGTTTGGAGGTGTTTTAGAGGTTTTAAGAATGCTCGGGTAAAGGGAAGACTTTAGAAAATTTTAGATATTTAGTGTAAAAGGGAAACAGGGCAAGTAGGCTTTAAAATAAATTGGTGGAATTTAGGACACAAGAAAGGAGTTGGCAAAGTGGTTATGTGTCGCTTGGGGGCTTGGGAAGGTGGCGCCTAAGGGGTCAAGGTTCGAGTCGAAGGCGACAATTTTGTTTATCTTTATGTTAATTAGGGACTCGGCCAGTATGCTTATAAATAAATGGCCACGTTATTGGACATGAAAGACCAATTGGCGAGTGGCTCTTAGCGCTACTTAGGCTTTGGAGGGAAGGAGGTCAGCGGTTTGAGGGCCCGGAGCGACATTTTGGGCGTGATTTTATTTTATGCGGTTATGAAATTTGGGCTAGGAAGGGTTAAGATTAAATGATGGGGTTTTTGTCATAAAATCAAAGTGGCGAATGGCTCAGGCGCTAGTTGGTTGCCGGCTTTCCCCTGTGTCCGTGTTCGAGACCCATGGGCGCAGTGGTTTTTTTTTATTTTGCAATTTGGCAAGGCGATGGGCGGCACATGGAGTCTTCATGGACAGGTGGTGGTGTTTCAAAATCGGTGGAAGATAAGGATAAGTTTTATTTTATTTTGTATTTTAAGTTGAAGGAGTGATAAGGGTTGGTTATTTTAATTATTTTAGATAAGTGTAGAATTATTTTAGAATTAGAAAATAGGTGATAATGGTTGCTATTAGATTATTTTATTTTGAATTGGATGGTATTGAGTGAATTTAGGAAAGAATTTTGGGTTTGGTGGAAGTCATGGCGAATGGGGGCCTTGGAATGTTTGGCGTTGGAGTCTTCTAGGGGAGGGGGTGCGAATGCTTTATATAGGAGAGCACCCTTTGAAATTCTTTTCCTCTTTTAATCTCCAAAATCGAAAGTGCATTCTCTCGTCCCACTCTCTCTTGTGCCGAATTTCTTCCACTATTCTCCTCCTATTACTTCCATTCTTCCAACCTTATTTCTTACTTTTCTTGACTAGGCCGAAACCTTGAGCCTTTCTATTTCTCTCTTTTATTTCACCAAAGCTTAAAGCCAAACCTTGTTCACCATTGGGTCTATTTTGTTCGTGATCGAGGCAAACTCCCCTTGAATCTCTGCAAAGCACGTAGGTGCCAATGCAAGGGAGCATTTAGGGGCTGTTCAGATTCGGTTACTCAAGGAGTTTTAGCAGTGATTAAGGAGCTTTCGGGTTTTCAAGACTCTGTCGGTAAGGATGAGTAGTTTATGATTATTCGTTTAAGATCTCAGTATTAACCAAGTTTTGATTAGATATCGTTATGGATGCGAATACCGGTCAAGGTGAGCAAGGGAAAGTCCACGTTCAAGTTTAAGAAGAGGTCGGTTTAATTTGTTCGTGATTGGCCAACGGGTGTGGGCGTGCAATGAAAATGATAGGCGATAACTGTAGTCTCGCTAAGTGATAGCGTCGGGATCGAGGTTTAGAGCTTGAGTTATAAGGTGTGTGATTAACCCATCGATTTCGGGTATATGATATGTATGCGATAGGTGTATGTGTTAAATATGTGTTAATAAGTGCAAGTGACTATGTGAACCGGATACCCTTAAAGGGTATGTCGATAAACAGGTTAGTATCAAATCTGTTGAGATGTGGTTATTAATACGTGTATGTGAGTATGACTATGAATATGAATGTATGCCCGAATATCATGTACATGCTTTATTCATTATGTCAATATATTATGTTACATGTGCATGGGTGGGTTTTGAAAGAAGATGCGGGTGTACTTGAGTGCGTGGTTGATGTCGACTTTGTGCTACATCGTGGATTGGCGCCGATCGAGGTCGCGTTGTGGATCTTTGCATTTAGTTCGCGTGGTTACCTTGATTGATATCGACTTTATGCCATATCGTGGCTTGATGGATTCTTGTGTGCTCCATCGTGGTTTGATGTTAGCTATACGCTACATCGTGGATGGCATTGGTTTCCTTTTGGAGGAAAAAGGAGAGGTGTCTCGATAGTCCCCGGTGTGTGGTAGGTTTGGATAAGGGGTGTGTAGCGGTTGGACCTTAGGATTGGGTTGGGTTTCATATTGCATCGTTCGTTATAAATTGATATGGAAATGGGCCAAACCCAATATGGAATATGAATAGGTATGTTTTAAGAACATACGTGGAAATGGGCCAAGCCGATGTCGATGCATTAATGAGAAAAGGGCCTGGCAGGAGCTTGAATATGATTTGATTGTGGGCCAAGCCAGTTATGGTAATGTTTAAATGATTATATCTACATGTTGCATTTGATAATTGGGATGTTATGTGGCTAGCATGTGGGTGGATTTTGATGGTTTTTAATTACACACTGAGTCCGTGTGACTCACCCAATTATTTTCCTAACATTTCAGGTGACTCTTGAGATTGGACCGGGATCGGAGAGGACACATGGTGGCCCATGCAGAAGGAGGAGTTTAAATATTTTAAAGCTTATTTATATTAAGTTTTGGTTTAAATATCGGTTGTAATAAAAGGCCTCTTTATTTATTGTTGGGATCATTTTATTATCTTTTTAATTAGGGTTTATATTATACTTAGATATATTTCCTTCAAATGATTTATAATATAATAAATTATAATAAAGTTTTAATTCACATATTTTATATCAGACTTACGTAATTAAATAATTTTAATGGAATTACTTCCTAAAATAAACAAAAATTTTCAAGTTTTTCCTAAAGACAAAGATTTTCAACATTTTTCCAGATGGCATAACCAGATCCGGTCAAGGCTCGTGGGCGGGTTTGGGATGTTACATTTAAAGCAGAGAGATTCACTACCTTATCAAAAGGATTTTCGCAAAGTATCTTTAAACAAGTCCTTCCTAAATAGCCTAGTTCTATTACCCTTTCGAAAGACCTTCAGAAAACAGCAACAAAATTATTTAAAAATGGAATTAAAATTAAAAAAAAAGTCAATATTAAAAGTGAATTTAATCCATTAGGTCAGTGAACATGTAAAAAACTAAAAAACTCTTGATTAACAACAAGATCACTATCACAGGCAGAAAAATAATAGCCAGAAAAAACACTGCAAGAAAACAATAACAGCAATAGTGGAGAAACGAAAATAAAGACTGAACCCAAAACCATGTTAAAAAAAGGAAATAAATCAAGTAAAAACTCCGGAAAATAATAAACAATGTGATAAACCTTGGGCACCATCTTCCTTATCATCGTAGAGAAAAATTTACGTGTGCTGCTTTTTATATTAAAAATTCTACAAAAACTATCCACTTTTAGATTTTTAAAAAAAAGCTAAATAACTCTATTCTAGTTTTTTTTTATTTTTTTTAAAAGAAAAACAACCAAATTCTAGTTTTAAAAAATGAAATAGCAAATTAGAAGGTCAATCCCAATTTATAGTAATAAAGCCCTAAAAATCTAAGAAAGTAGAGACATAAAAACCATATGTTATGGACTTGTATAGAAGAGGATCCTCGAGGGATAAAAACTGAAAGTTAAGAAACAACGATCTAGCCGTATGCAATTTAACAAATACAATTAGAAAAAATAAACTATCAATTAAGACTTTAGTGTATACATTTACAAGAAAAAGAACTTCAGAAATAACACCATCAAGAAAGTAGTTAAAGTCAGTATGCACAGCATTGTTTTGGTATGAGTTTATAAGCAAGATAATTGTGGAGTTCTTAGAATAATCAAAGAACATGAAGCAAGAAAAAGTTTGTACCTTTTCTATAAGGCTTAATGTAAACCTCTGCACAATTGATTTGTTTAGAACATAGCCTCCAATACTATGTAATAGTAGTGCATTTGGCATGCCCAGCAGAATAAGTGATTGTTGTTGCCTACCTTTTAATGTGAACAATCAAAACATTAAACTAGACCCCTTATTTACATATCAACAAATCAATCTAACAATGTCAAAATATTTCGGTTTGCCTATCGAAGTAACTTTTTGTTATATTTTCGACTACAACACATATATCGGTAATTTTAGGTAAAAGTATCATTGGTCGGGTTGTCATTTTAAATCAGGATGAATGCTATATAAAATGACATTCATACTTCTATGACATATCAGTTAGTTTCCACTAGATTACATTAGGAGATAAAAGGTACATATAGGGGGAGAAAATTTCCAACAAACCGATTAAATTTTCTCACCTTTGCATATCAAGAAACTGTTGGTCAATGCACATCAAACTAAAATTTAGTTAATCATCAAAACAAGGTTAAAATGGCTACCTGACGAGGACCTTCCAATTGTTTGTGAAGTTCATCTGAACATAGATCATAAACATCCAACTCTAGTGGATAATCAACATTCTGAAAAAGGGAAACATATATCATACAATGCAATTACAAACATAGTTTGATAAGAAAACAAACAAGTTTTGGCATTTCTTGTGCCTTCACCAAGTCATCTCCAGCTGGTTAAATCAAAAATAGATATTTGTTTATGAAAATCATGTGGACTAAGCCGGAAAATAAAATTTGCATACCCGCAATATCTTGGCCTTTTGATTTGACTCCTCTTCCGAAAAAACGAATCTAATTGAATAGTCAAATACCTTCATAATTCACCGAAAAACAAGTCACCAAAAAGTTCTTCGTTTCAAAAATATGGATGAAAACATGGATGGAATGAAGAATCATAAGTGCGAATGGAATCTACATCGAGAAGTGACATGAGGAAGAAATACCACCTTTCATTTTAGCGGACTACAAGATACAATATATATATATAGAGAGAGGATGATAACAATTAGTTACCTTGGTAAACCATTAATTGAGACTCTTTCAAGTAAATTGCATCTTACTGGAGGCGTGAAAAGCCTTTTCGAGCCGATTTCAAAGCCTACATACGAAATATTATTAACTCACGTTAACAATAATTGCGTTAACGATTAGGAATAGTATTCTTCATTTGGAAGCCAATGAAGCTACGGAAGGATGAATCATTAATTTGTAATGAGATCTGCATGGAGCAAATGGCTAGGACAAAACCCTCATTGGGGGAGCAAGGTAAAAAATTTTAACGACTTAGATTTGTTATTCAATATTTAAAAGGAAAAGAGAAGAAAGGCTTAATTAAAGCCTATTACAAGTTCAATCACAGCACCAATGTCACCGATCAAAGTAACTACTCCAAACTCTAAGTCGTTCTTAGGCCACAAAGTTGACAAAACCATATCAAGAAAAAGCATTGTACACAAGATGTAGATATATAGAATGAGAAAAAAGGTAGGCGATATAGCTTACATGCTTTAGAGCTTCATGTAAATGGTTTAGTTCTTGCGAAATGTGTCATTTAAGTGAATAAACCGATTCTGTCTCAGAGGTTTCTTCACCACTCTTTTGGAAATGAATCCTAGCAATCAAATATAGGTTAGATGATACAAGAAGGGAAAGTTATTAAGAACTTTTTTAAATAAAAGAGAAGTAGAAAAATAGGAAAGGCAGCAAATAATACAATGCACTGATGAGTAAGACATGAACTTGGGGCATATGGATAAATCAACCAAATATCGAGTAAATAACTTTCTTAATAGTAGCATAAACCAAATAACTAATACAGATTTCAACTTAAAACCGCATAAACTATATCGATATAGGCATACGTAGAAGGATGTTCTAGTTTTGCTTGTTTAGACTAGTTGAAATTTGAAATTCTTTATCCTTTCCCTCAGTATAAAGATGATATACTTTTACATGTATTTCTTACATGAACGGCACCAGTGGTGTTTGAAAATTTGAATAGCAACAACAATTCTTCAACAGTTATAGAACATGGCATCAACATATATAAATTGTCTCACTAGGTAATGTCATCATTAAATTAAAAAGAAAAAAATGACTATCAAATATGTAACATCCCGAATTTGGGCCTAGTAGAATTGGGCCCATTGGGCTTTGGGTGTAGTAGCGTTTAAAATTTTTAAGAACAAGAGAACGGCATTAGTGCAAGTTGGACCTATTAGGTGAGTGATTTTGGAAGGTTAGGGGGCTTCTATGAAGTCTCGGGGTTCAAACTTTGGCTTTAGGAAAATTTTGGGTTTAGGTGAATAAAACCCTGAGAGTTAGTAGTAGGCTTTAAGAATAAAATGTGGAGAAAAATGACACAAGTGGAGTGTGTGGTGTAGTGGCAAAGTGACGCCACATAACAGGCAAGGGGGTGACGCCACAAGGAAGGAAGGAGGTCCAAGGTTCAAGTCTTGGCTCTTGCATTTTGGATTTCTTTTTAAATGGACTCTAGAATTTTACCATAGGGTTATATTTAGTGGCACATGATTTTAGACACAAGGAAGTGAGTGCTCTAGTGGCAAGGCGTCATTAAGGGTGCAAGGGAGCTTGGGTTCGAATATCATGACAAGCAAGAGAGTATTTATTTTGTGGATTGGATGAGAAGAATTTGAGTTGGATTTAAACTCTGCTAATGGAGGGATCCCACATCGGTAAGATACAAAGAAGAAAGGTGAGAAGCTAGCTATGTAACATCCTGAATTAGGGGTTGTTTGTAATTTAATTATTTTCCATTTGCGTGCTTGAAGAAATATGTATGCTATGACTGCTTGACATGTTCTGGGGTCTAGTCATAACCCCGAGCTAGATCTGACTTAGGGCTGAAAATTTCTTTTTAGTACTTAAAAGGAGGGAGCTAGGTGAGATAGGGGTTAAGAGAAATAGTGGGAGAAGTTGGACATAAGAAACCGATTGGCAGGATGGCTTGGGATGCTACCTTAGGGGCTTGGAGGCTTGCGTCAAGGGAGTGCAAGGAGGAAGAGGTTCGAATCATGGTGGGCACAAGGAGGTGTGTTTTATTTTTGAGACTTTTTGGCGTTAAAAGGGAAGGAGCTAAGTTAAGGATGTGTCAAAAGATTTTGTGGGAGTAGGGAGACATGGAAGTCGGATTGGTAAAGTGGCTTAGGGTTGCCTCTTAGGGCCTTGGTGAATGCCACCCCAAGCAAGAAGAAGGGACTCAAGTTCGAGTCACGTTGGAAGCACAAGGTATGTTTTATTTTTTTTATGCTGGCGTGAAGGGAGAAAGAGAGAGCTGGTGGACTATGCATGGACTCTCTAATGGATAGGGATAAACATTATTCTTTTATTTGAAGAAGTGATTAGATAAAAATTTATCAAAAAGGGAGAGGTGGCCGAATGTAAAACTCCTAGGACTTCCATATTAGGTTGTGAGTTTAGTAAGGGGTGCAAAATTCATCTAACATATTTTCTTTTCAATTTGTTTCTTGGCGATTTCTCTCTAGTCCTCTTTGCCCAAAAATTTCTTCAAACCCCTCTCTCCTTTTGGTTCTACTTGGCGAACCTATCACCCCCTTTCTACACAAACTCTATCTTTCATCGTGTGTGGCAGAATGCCATAATCTTTCTTTTTTTCTCCTTTTTGTCTTAAGCCGAATCTCTATTGCTTCTCTCTTCTCCATGCCGAAATCTTCCTGTTTCTTCTAGCCGAATATAAACCAAGAGTGGATCACTTTTTGGTTCTTCTCCAAATCAGTTTTTGAAAAGGGAGGCCTTCGGGATTTTGGAAGCAATCGTTCTAAGCATCTTCTCTCTGTTGATCAAATACGGTAAGTGGTGGTAAGGACTCATTTTAGTAGGCCATTCTTTTTATTATTCGAAAAGCCGAAGACTAACTATTATGTGATCTCAAGGTATAGCCGATTACAAGTGGTGTGTGTGGCTTCGGGATTCGGTTGGAAACCAAATCGGTTTAGGGTAAGTGCCACAAATGAGCCTTCGGGATTTAGTTACTATGGTTGAATAGGCCTTGGTAAGGTTGGCCGAATGTATATATGGTCCTAATATTATACCTTTTGTATGTAGCCGACGCTAGAGTGCTTTGAAGGAGTCTTTCAGGTTTCGGTTCTTCAAGGTAAGTGAAAACAAAGATTCGGCCTAGGGCCATATTTTGGTTATGGGTGCGATTAGTCCTTGGGATTATTAGTTTAGCGAATAAGGCTTTTTGATACTAACCTATAGTGGATGAATGTAGGAGCAATCACGGAATATGTTTGAGATTTTGTGATATCGCATAGATTGGGATTTCTCATTAGATCTTGATTAAGCAGTGTGTAAAACTCTTACACACTTTATTAGTTGGCATTGCTTAATATGTTACGATTAACTATTTTGATAGTGATTTGCCTTGTGGGCATGTGCATGGATTAAGGTAAGTCGCTTGACTTTAAATAGGTTATATGAATGATATGATGAGTAAGATGCTATGCCATGACCTATATGCATGATTTATGATAATATGTTAAGCATGTGATGAGCATGTTGGTAGCAGGATTGAAGAGAGGAGGGAATATTCTCTATGGATCGTTACGGTGGTTTTGACCACATGATGGGTTGGCCCCATCGGTTTAATTGTGACTTTGGTCACGATGGTTTTGACCACACCGTTGATATAAATTGTGACTAAGTCCCGGTGGTTTGGTACCACCATGGTTTTGACCACATATTGATAATTGTGACCTATGGTCATCAATGGTTTTGACCACACGATGGGTTGGCCCCATCACTTGATTTGTGACTCGGTCACTAGTGGTTTTGACCACGGTGGTTTTGACCACACGGGGTAGTTAAAGGAGTATGGATGGTTAGTTTTGGGTTGCATGTTTGCATGTTTTACTAATATTTTGTGTATGAGTTTGCACTTTCGGGTTGGGGATTTATACTTTGAGTCTTGGTGACTCACCCTTCCCATATCATTTTGCGATGAGTAGATCATGAGACGGAGCCGGAGGACTCGAGGCGACCATCTTTGGTTCTTTGGATTTGAAATTTTACTTAGCATGATTAAGTTTATTATTTACTAAATTTTGATTTGGGTTGTAATAAGGCCGCTAGTTATTATTTTGGATGTTCAAGTAGTTGTTTTACTTCACTCCTACTATATTGCTAATGAATTTATAAATTGTTAAAATGAATCGGTTAAAAGTAATGTTTTCAAAATGGGAAACTTTTACGAGTTTTCAAGGATGTTACCATCGGGTAGCAAAGTTCACCAAGTTAACAATAACTCTGATGGTTTTAAAATTCAAATGATCAAATGTTTTCAAAGGTTTCAACTCAACCATGTTTGTAAAATCAATCCCACGAGTTTTTAATGACACCGTTTATAACCTTAACAATATTTTGATTTTCACGAGTTAATCAAAATATTTCAAAACATTTTTACTCGTGACATACCAAATCCGGTCAGGGCTCATGGGCCGGGTTTGGCGTGTTACATTTTTGGTATCAAAGCCAGGTTCAAAACTCGGCTGTGGGGGCCCAGGGCCCAAAGTGTTTTTTTGGTAGGCCTCTATGAAAATAGTTTTTAGTTTGAACGACATGGCATTGAGTCTCGGCACCAATCCGCCCGTAAGTACTTCTAACTCTTGTGTGAATTATTATCTGTAGAGGTAAAATGGAGCGTAGATAGTATGATAAGTATATGAACCCTAGGACTAGTTTACCCCAATTTCTTATAAGACATTAAATGCCTAATTAAATAAACCTATGACTAAGTCGTAGGGTTAGGCGTGGTAACCCTTGTGCGCATGTCTAGGATTGGATCCGGAAGAGCACACTATAGCAGTCCTAGTGACTCACCTCCTCTTCGTGAGAATCCTACAGTGCGTAGCTTCGGTTCACCCTAACCAGGAGGACTTATTCATAGGCTGAACCTAATAACTAAAACCCGAAAGGGAGCTAGCCGTATTGTTGTAGAAACCCTAGTTTTAAAACTCTTAAAGTTACCCTTTTAACTTGAGAGAACTACTTTACAAAATTTTCTGAAAAATGTTTGATTTTTGAAAATTACAAAAATACCCCTAGTGGTAAAATTACAAAAATGCCTTTGGTTTATGAAATTCCCAAAGTACCCATAGTTCCACACAAAATTTTCATTACTTATAGAATGTCCAAAAACCTTAATTTGCAAAATATTAAAAGTGTCATGATTTTGGAAAAATTACGAAATTGCCCCTAACTTACAAAATTACCAAAATGACCTTGATTTTCAAAATTTTTGCAATACTATCAAATTGGGAAACAAATTCTCAAAAAAGAACCTTCAAGTTTTACAAATCTTGAAATACCTGGATTTATTTAGTTTATTAAATTTACACGGGTAAATTACCGAAATACCCCAAAATTTCAAAACCCCCGAAATACCCAAAATTCTAGAATTTCCAAAATACCCTTATTGACAAAATCACCAAGGAACTTTATTTTGACAAATTACGAAAATACCACATAGGGACAAATGGCGAAAATACCCCAGGATAGGAGCAGACGAAATGTCAGAAGAGTGAATGAGTATGGAAGATACTAAGGAATGGATGTGTTTTTACGTGAATTAGGATAGGAAACTTGAAACTTTGAATGATCGAAAGAATCCCTATTAAGCTCTCTTCATAAAATTTCTTCGCGGATAACCAGTGAAACAAGTACTAATCCATAAAAGTTCTTAATCAGATTAAAGCGCAATCGTTGGAAATGAGTTCTAGAGGACGTGGCCATCGTGGACGCAGTAGAGGAAGGATAACCATGTCAGAACCCGTTAGGTCTGGTCAAGGGTCTGATAATGAGATACCACCGCCACCACCAACCCCAACTTTTGGTGTTGAGCAGCAGGATCAGACGGTGGGTGAGGTAGTATCGCAGGCTGTGCTGCGAGTTCTTGAGATGGTGGCTGGAGCAGGTGGAGGTTTGGGTACTCAGAAATCTGTACCCGAGCGACTCTGAGCCAATAGAGCGGAGGTGTTCTGGGGTGTATCAGGTGTGGCACCCAGTACGGCGGAGTATTGGTTGGAATCAATTGAGAGGATCATGGATGACCTGGATTTTTCAGCTGAGTAAATGCTGAAGGGTATAATCTCTCTACTTCGAGATGAGTCATACCAGTGGTGGCTCACCGTAAGGGATGGAGCGATGGCGGAGGATCTTACATGGGAATTCTTTAAGGCCTCCTACCAGAGAAAATATATAGGAGCTAGCTACGTGGATGCACAGTGGAAGGCTTTCTTAAACCTGGTTCAGGGTAATAAGACGGTGGCAGAGTATGAGGCAAAATTTTTCCGGTTGAGCAGGTATGCTCGTGGTATTGTGGGTACTTGAGCATGAGCGCCGTGTCGATTCGAGGATGGGCCGAGAAATGAGTGAGGATGATGATAGCTCCACAACCTAACAGAGTTCCATGTCCTAGTGGAGAAGGCTAAGGTTCTTTGAAGGGTAAGACAGTCATTAGGCGGAATCGGGATAGGAGTTGGAATAAAAGGAGCTCCGGATCTTCGAGGCTTTCTGGTAATCAACAGAAGAGAACGAGGTATGGTGGGTCAGATCAAGCTGCTAGGCCTGCTGCTGCTGCTAATTCTCAATGGCCGCCACGGTGTGCTCGGTGTGGGAAGTCTCACACGGGGGAGTGTTGGAGTGGTAATCGGGGATGCTTCGAATGTGGATCCATGGAACATCGAGTTAGGAATTGTCCAAAAAAGGTAGCTAGGCTAAGGTCTGAGGGTCAGGAACGTGCACTGAATAGGAGGGATAACCAACAGCCACCGAGAGGTCGTAGTGCAGGAAGAAGAGGTATTGGTGCTGGTAGAGGTCGTGGGGCACCGAGGGGAGGTACCGGTGGTACTGAGGCTAGGTAACCTGGTTTGGTCTATGCCGCGAGGCGTTAAGAGGAGGACGACGCACCGGACATCATAACTGGTATGTTTTTTTTATCTTTGGAGTACCCTATAGTACCTTAATTGATATTGGCTCAACCCACTCATACATTGCTAGTAGCGTAGTGAAAACTCTGCACTTAGACTCTGAGCTTACTTCTAGGAAGATGACTATGTTAAGCCCTCTAGGTCACTCTGTAGAAGTAAGTAAACTCTATAGGAATGTACCCCTAGAACTCTAAGGGGTCGTGTTCTTGGCTGACTTGATGGAACTGCCGTTTAGGGAGTTCGATCTGATCCTCGGGATGGATTGGCTAGTAAAGTATCAGGCTAGCTTGGATTGCGCAGCTAAGCACATGGTATTAAAGACCATGGAAGGAGAAGAGGTGGTGATGATAGGTAAAAGGAGGGATTACCTATCTAATCTGGTTTCTGCATTAAAGGCAGAAAAGATGGTTAGGAAAGGTTGTGAAGCATTTGTAGTGCATGTTTGTGCTTTGGAAGCTAAGGATGCAGCTGTGAGGGATGTTCAGACCGTAAGGGATTATGTTGATGTGTTTTCAGAGGAACTCCCGGGTCTACCTTCGGATCGTGAGGTTGAGTTTGGTATAGATTTGTTACCCGAAACCACGCCAGTATCTATAGTTTCGTATCGAATAGCGTCGAAAGAATTGGTAGAGTTGAATGCTCAGATCCAGGAATTGTTGGATAGAGGGTTCATCCGACCAAGTGTATCGTCTTGGGGAGCTCCAGAGCTTTTTGTCAAGAAGAAGGATGGGACAATGAGAATATGTATAGACTATCGACGGTTGAACAAGTCGACAATAAAAACAGTATCCTTTGCCCAGATTGATGATTTGTTCGATCAACTCAAGGGTGCATCGGTGTTCTCTAAGATCAACCTTAGGTCAGGGTACCATCAACTTAAGGTGAAGGAGGCTGATATCCATAAGACGGCATTCCATACTCGGTATGGGCACTACGAGTTTCTGGTAATGCCTTTTGGTTTGACGAATGCACCAGCTGCGTTTATGGACATGATGAACCGGGTTTTCCAACCCTATTTGGATCGGTTTGTCGTGGTGTTCATAGACGACATTTTGGTGTACTCGAAGTCAGAAGAGGAGCATGACGCACATCTTCATGTGGTTCTGCAAGTTCTAAGGGAGAAACAATTGTACGCCAAATTCAGTAAGTGTGAGTTTTGGCTTAAGGAGGTGACTTTCCTAGGGCATGTTGTTTGATTGAGGAATCGGGGTGGATCCCGTAAAATTGAGGCGATATTGGAGTGGAAACCACCAAAGTCGATTCTGAAATTCATAGTTTTTTGGGGTTGGCAGGATATTATAGGAGATTCATGGAAAATTTCTCCTTAATCGCAACACCGTTGACTAAGCTACTAAGAAAAGGAGTTCCGTTTGTGTGGTGCGAGAAGCGACGAAAGTTTCGACAAGTGAAGAGGATTTTGTGAAGCACCGATCTTGATTGACTGAGGCGGAAAGGAATTCATCATGTATTGTGATGCATCGCATCTTGGTTTAGGGTGTGTGTTGATGCAAGAAGGAAGGTGGTTGCTTATGCATCACAGCGATTGAGGCCTTACGAAGGTAACTATCAGACACATGATTTGGAATTGGTCGCTATGGTTTTGCCTTGAAGATTTGGAGGCACTATCTCGTATGGGGAGAAGTCGGTGGTGTACACGGATCACAAGAGCTGAAGTACCTCTTGACTCAAAAAGATTTAAATGAGGCGCGGAGGTGGATTGAGTTCTTTGAAGGACTATGATTGCTCAATCGAATACCATCCGGGTAAGGCTAACGTGGTAGGCGATGCATTGAGCCATAAGGTGATAGCGGTTCTTGAGCAATGTTTGCTCACCTAAGTCTCTATGAGGATGGGAGCCTTACGGCGAGTTGCAAGTGAAGCCGTCTTGGATTGATGAGGTCAAAGAAAGGCGGATGACCGAGCGAAGTTCGAGTACTCGGAGGTTGCAAGTACAAAATGGTGAGGTAGAAGGGTTCACTTGGGTAGTGATGGAGTGTTGTACCTAAGGATGATGATTTGAGGCGTGAATCCTTAAAGAAGCTCATAGCGATCCTTACGCTATGCATCCGGGAGGCGACAAGATGTATCGGGATTTAAGGGAGCGCTTTTGGTGGTCGAGTCTTAAGCGGAAGTAACCGAGTTAGTGGGCAAGTGTCGACATGCCCGACAAGTTAAGGCTCAACATCAATTGCCATCGTAATTATTCTGACGCATAAAGATCCCACAATGAAAGTGGGAGGGATTACTATGGATTTCGTAAGTGGGCTTCCCTTCGCCCATGAAAAAGATGCGCTTTGGGTGATAGTAGACCGGTTGACCAAGTCGGCCCATTTCATACCGTAAGGTTGACTACTAGCTTCAAAGGTTAGCCAAAGTCAGATATAAATGAGATAGTGCGGTTGCATGGAGTACTGCGTCCATTATCTCGATAGAAATCCCTCATTCACATCAAGATTTTGGAAGGCTTTACATCAGGCGTTGGGTACAAGGTTGAATTTCAACACGGCCTTTCATCCGCAGTCTGATGGACAATCTGAGAGGGTAATCCAAGTATTGGAAGATATGTTAAGAGGCTGTGTTTTGGACTTCTGTGGTAGTTGGGAGAAGTACCTACCTTTGGCAGAATTCGCTTATAACAATAGTTATCAAGCGAGTATTCAGATGGCACCGTATGAGGCGCTGTATGGTTGGAAATGTCGTACTCCTACATGTTAGACAAAGCTGGGTGAACGTCGGATGTTGGGTCCGGAGTTAGTGGCGGAGACAGAAGATAAGGTTAGAGTAATTCGGGCTCGTCTTAAAGAAGCGTCGGACAGGTAGAAATCCTACGCTGATCTTAAGCGCAGGGATGTAGAGTATGCACGATGGGTGATAAGGTCTTCTTGAAGGTATCACCCTGGAAGAAGGTCTTGTGGGTTTGGCGGGAAGGGCAAGCTAAGCCCTAGATTCATCGGCCGTACACGGTGTTGAAACGTGTGGGATCGGTAGCTTACCGACTTGAGTTGTTTGGTAGAGTTGAGCCGATCCATGACGTCTTCCATGTTTCGATCTTTGGCGCTATCGATTGATCCATCACACATAGTGCCATGTAAAATTGAAGTGAACTCGGACTTATCTTTCGAGGAAGAGCAGTCTGATTTTGGATCGAGATGTCAAAGTTTTGAGGAGAAAGTCAAGACCTTTGGTAAAGGTGTTATGGCGAAACCATGGTACGGAGGAGGCCACGTGGGAACCCGAGGATGTGATCTGGCGAGAATACCCCAACTCTTGATCCGAGGTAATTTCGAGGCCAAATTATTTTAAGGGGGGTAGAACTGTAACATCTTGAATTAGGGGTTGTTTGCAATTTAATTATTTTTCATGTGCGTGCTTGAAGAAATATGTATGCTATGACTGCTTGACATGTTCTGGGGTCTAGTCATAACCCCGAGCTAGGTCTAACTTAGGGCTAAAAATTTCTTTTTAGTACTTAAAAGGAGGGAGCTAGGTGAGATAGGGGTTAAGAGAAATAGTGGGAGAAGTTGGACATAAGAAACCGATTGGCAGGATGGCTTGGGATGCTACCTTAGGGGTTTGGAGGCTTGCGTCAAGGGAGTGCAAGAGGGGAAGAGGTTCGAATCATGGTGGGCACAAGGAGGTGTGTTTTATTTTTGGGACTTTTTGGCGTTAAAAGGGAAGGAGCTAAGTTAAGGATGTGTCAAAAGATTTTGTGGGAGTAGGGAGACATGGAAGTCGGATTGGTAAAGTGGATTAGGGCCGCCTCTTAGGGCCTTGGTGAATGCCGCCCCAAGCAAGAAGAAGGGACTCAAGTTCGAGTCACGTTGGAAGCACAAGGTATGTTTTATTTTTTTATCTTTGGCGTGAAGGGAGAAAGAGAGAGCTGGTGGACTATGCATGGACTCTCTAATGGATAGGGATAAACATTATTCTTTTATTTGAAGAAGTGATTAGATAAAAATTTATCAAAAAAGGAGAGGTGGCCGAATGTAAAACTCCTAGGGACTTCTATATTGGTTGTGAGTTTAGTAAGGGGTGCCAAAATTCATCTAACATATTTTCTTTTCAATTTGTTTCTTGGCGATTTCTCGCTAGTCCTCTTTGCCCAAAAATTTCTTCAAACCCCTCTCTCCTTTTGGTTCTACTTGGCCGAACCTATCACCCCCTTTCTACACAAACTCCATCTTTCATCTTGTGTAGCCGAATGCCATAATCTTTCTTTTTCTCTCCTTTTTGTCTTAAGCCGAATCTCTATTGCTTCTCTCTTCTCCATGCCAAAATCGTACTCTTTCTTCTAGCCGAATATCAACCAAGAGTGGATCACTTTTTGGTTCTTCTCCAAATCGGTTTTTGAAAAGGGAGGCCTTCGGGATTTTGGAAGTAGTCGTTCTAAGCATCTTCTCTCTGTTGATCAAATACGGTAAGTGGTGGTAAGGACTCGTTTTAGTAGGCCATTCTTTTTATTATTCGAAAAGTCGAAGACTAACTATTATGTGATCTCAAGGTATAGCCGATTACAAGTGGTGTGTGTGGCTTTGGGATTCAGTTGGAAACCAAATCGGTCTAGGGTAAGTGCCACAAATGAGCCTTTGGGATTTAGTTACCATGGCCGAATAGGCCTTGGTAAGGTTGGCCGAATGTATATATGGTCCTAATATTATACCTTTTGTATGTAGCCGACGCTAGAGTGCTTTGAAGGAGTCTTTTAGGTTTCGGTTCTTCAAGGTAAGTGATAACAAAGATTCGGCCTAGGGCCATATTTTGGTTATGGGTGCGATTAGTCCTTCGGGATTATTAGTTTAGTCGAATAAGGCTTTTTGATACTAACCTATAGTGGACGAATGTAGGAGCAATACGGGAATACGTTTTGGGATTTTGTGATATCGCATAGATTCGGGATTTCTCCTTAGATCTTCGGTTAAACAGGTGTGTAAAACTCTTACACACTTTATTAGTTGGCATTACTTAATATGTTACAGTTAACTATTTTGATAGTGATTTGCCTTGTGGGCATGTGCATGGATTTCGGGTAAGTCGCTTGTGACTTTAAATAGGTTATATGAATGATATGATGAGTAAGATGCTATGCCATGACTTATATGCATGATTTATGATAATATGTTAAGCATGTGATGAGCATGTTGGTAGCAGGATTGAAGAGAGGAGGGAATATTCTCTGTGGTCGTCACGGTGGTTTTGACCACACGATGGATTGGCCCCATCGGTTTAATTGTGACTTGGTCACGGTGGTTTTGACCACACCGTTGATATAAATTGTGACTAAGTCCCGTGGTTTGGTACCACCAATGGTTTTGACCACATATTGATAATTGTGACCTATGGTCATCGATGGTTTTGATCACACGATGGGTTGGCCCCATCACTTGATTTGTGACTCCGGTCACGGGGTTTTGACCACGGTGGTTTTGACCACCAAAGGGTTTTGACCACAGGGGTAGTTAAAGGAGTATGGATGGTTAGTTTTGGGTTGCATGTTTGCATGTTTTACTAATATTTTGTGTATGAGTTTGCACTTAGGGTTGGGGATTTATACATTGAGTCTTGGTGACTCACCCTTCCCATATCATTTTGCGATGAGTAGATCGCGGAGATGGGCCGAGAGGACTCGAGGCGACCATCTTTGGTTCTTTGGATTTGAAATTTTACTTAGCATGATTAAGTTTATTATTTACTAAATTTTGATTTGGATTGTAATAAGGCCGCTAGTTATTATTTTGGATGTTCAAGTAGTTGTTTTACTTCACTCCTACTATATTGCTAATGAATTTATAAATTGTTAAAATGAATCGGTTAAAAGTAATGTTTTCAAAATGGGAAACTTTTACGAGTTTCAAGAATGTTACCATCGGGTAGCAAAGTTCACCAAGTTAACAATAACTCTGATGGTTTTAAAATTCAAATGATCAAATGTTTTCAAAGGTTTTAACTCAACCATGTTTGTAAAATCAATCTCACCTGAGTTTTTAACGATACACCGTTTATAACCTTAACAATATTTTGATTTTCACCGATTAATCAAAATATTTCAAAAGCGTTTTTACTCGTGACATACCGAGATCCGTCGGGGCTCATGGGTAGGGTTTGGGGTGTTACAAGCTATATATAGAGCATTCTATAAGGAGAGTTAATATACCTTGATGGGCGTTTGGGTACAGACCTAGAGGATAATCGCCAATAGTAGCGAAGGAAGGGCTACTATAACGTGAGGTACACGGTAAGGTTACGGTGAGGTTTCGATTTTCGATAAGTGTATATTAAGTTATGATTAATCGTTAGGTGATGTCGATTGTTGGTTCGTGACTAAGGGGTTTACAGCACTCGAGGTTACCAGGTGTGTACAAACACTACACACACGATATCGGCAATGCCGAAAAGCCGAAAGTGGCTAAATGGGCCCTGTGGGCCCTGAGGCTAAGTTTGATGAAATGGTTTGGTTGGTTATACGAATTGAATTAGTCATGCATGATACATGAATTGGATTTGTTTTGGGCCTAATAGGCCATATGATGATATTTGGGCCTAATGGGCCGTAAGGGAGTGATTTGGGCTTGATAGGCTTATGGGGACGTAGACATATATGTTAGGGTTTGTGGACCTTAGGTCTAGTTTGAACAACTCGTAAATTCCATAAGACTTAATTTTTTTAATTAAACATGTCTGTGAACAAGCCGTAGGGTTGGAGTGTGGCAATGGGCGTACGCATGTCTAGGATTGGATCTAGGGAGAGCTTGGTACTTAAGCGGCCCTAGTGGCCCACCTCCTCTTTTCTGGAATCTTATCTGGTGCGTAGTGTCTGTTCACTTTAGCCGCGAGGACTTGTTGATAGGCCAAAGTTAATAGCTAAAACCCGAAAGGGACCGAAGTACCCTCGATTTGCGAAATTACCAAAATATCCCCAGTTTGTGAAATTATCAAAATGTCTCTATTTTACGAAATTACCGAAATAACCTCAATTTGTAAAGTTACCAAAATACCCCCTCGATTTGTAAAATTATCGAAATACCCCTAATTTTCAAAATTACCAAAATACCCCTAGTTTGTGAAATTACCGAAATACCCCTAGTTTGTAAAATTATCGAAATACCCCTAGTTTGTAAAATTACTGAAATACCCATGGTTTGTGAAATTATCGAAATACCCTTGGTTTGTGAAATTACCGAAATACCCTTAATTTGTGAAATTACTGAAATACCCTTGATTTGTAAAATTAACAAAATACCCCTGTAGGGTAGAATTACAAAAATACCCCTGTAGGATAGAATTACGAAAATACCTTTGGTACGTAAATTACGAAAATACCCTTAATAGGTAAATTACGAAAATACCCTTGGTGGGTAAATTACAAAAACACTCTTGGTAGGTAAATTATGAAAATACCTTTGGTGGGTAAATTATGAAAATACCCTTGGTAGGTAAATTACGAAAATACCCTTGGTAGGTAAATTACGAAAATACCTTCGATGGTAAAATGATCGATATGCCCCTAGAGGGAAAAAAATGACGAAAATGCCCCTACATGTTATATGATTATTCTTGTATGTGATTTATGATTGTTATCGTATGATTATTGTTGTAAGTTGCATTCATGTGTTATTATGTTGCATGGGGATAGGATTATTCAAAAGGGGAAGTGCAGATAGGATCGCATGGTCACTTGACGATTGTGGATCCACCGAAGGCTTTTAGCCACCGAAGCGACTATCTTTGCACCCGATAAGTTAGTGCATAGCAGGTGCTACATAAGGAGTGTAGGGATGGGTGGGTCGATTAAATCCCCAGAGTGCGGGGGTTGGACGAGAGATGAGTGTAGGGTTGGTATGTGCATTAATGCATTGCATATGTGGTTTTATTTGAGATGGGCTCAGCCCGATAAATACGATATGTGACATTTATGGGTTAAGGCCCAAATAAGGCTTTTATGGGCTAAGGCCCAACTGCCACCGTTACTAAAATGGGCTTCGGCCCGAACTATTGTGATTCATGTTCTTATTGATGAGGGTTATGTACACTGAGTTTTCGTCAACTCACACCCTCTTTTTAATATTTTTCTCAGGTAATCCTCATTAAGCGGTTCGACGTGCTAGAGGACTCGTAGGTGGCCACACTACGAGCAGTTTTGGACTCTAGTATTTTACTTATTTTTAACTTGGGTTAATATTTTGTAATAAGGCCTCTCTTAAATTCTGGTTTTAGTTTTGGATTTTTAGTTTATTATGTTTTAAATCTGTTAAACTTTGTATCACGGTTTTCAAAAACAATATCTGCTTTCAAAATACTACGCTTTCGCGAATAGGTCGTAAACATCACGTTTCATAAGTCAGTCATTTTAATTAAGTTTTCGCAACAAACAAAGTTTTTTTGGTAATAACTTTTTAATAAATGTTGATTAATAATAAAAAAATGCAAACTGGGACTTTAGTTTTTAATATCAAGAAAGGTTTTCAAATGGAACCATGGTTTCTCGAAAAGCACCCTAATGTGACACGCCAGATTCGGGCCTAACTTCTAGGCCGGGTTTGGGTGTTACATAATCTGTAGATATCTACCTGTTTGCAAGGTCAATACCAAAAAGGTCCTTTATAGTTTTCACTGTAGAAAGAAAAAAAAAATGACAGTGAGAGATTAGAATTATTTTTCTAAAAGAGATTTTTGCTACTAAATTAGAAAGATTTATGCTAGAGAAGCATTGCAGTAGCAAAAGAACTATGCAAGGTAACATTGCTCCAAATAAAAGATACCTAATTTTGAAGAAAAAGTTTGATAGACCAAAAGCAGCAGCTTCAAACTGTTTCAGTTGTTAAAGGCACCATGAACTTGCTAAAATTTTGCCAGTAAGTATAACTTGGTATATCTAAATGAGAAAGAACAACAAACCTACCTAGAACCAGTTGATCGAAGAGACTGAGAGAGGGTGTATAAAAGTTGTGTCCAATACTCTTGAGATCCTCGTAAAAGATCCCAAATTACATATCAGCATATAAACAAATCTAAGACAAAAGAGTATTGGGTACAGTTGACTAAAAAAGGAGAAAAGAGCAAAACCTCGCTTGCATGAAGACACCATTATGAAACTAGCAACTGAGGATACTTTTTACGCAACAACTAAAACCAAGATACACATAAAAATAAGTTCTCCATACCTTCCATCAAACTAAGTGCCATATAGCAACACAAAAGCAGAAAAAGAGAAATTCCTTTAATGAACTTTGAAGTACAAATAGAACAATTACATTGACATCAAGATAGAAAAATATTCGCATGAAGCTCTAGCAATAAATGGTTAAAATATTAGATCACTAAGGAAAGAGAATTCAACAGAATCAGCAAAATGGTTAAACAAGGCACAATAATACACTGTTTTCGTGGACTTTACCTTATGTGAATAAAATTACCAAAATAAAATCGGGTACACCTACAAATATGTTGCATGCAATATAAAATATTTCACCTAAATTCTAGTAGATCGTTTCTTCCATCTAGTGATATCCTATAGCTTCAGAGATCAAAGAGAACACATGGATTTAAAATACAAGTGACAAGGAAAAAGGGAACAAACCGTCCAAAATTGCATAGGTGCAACTGGCTTGACACTTTTATCAAGTTCACTAAATAAATCACGTGTGGCAATTGTCAACCTATGAGAAGTCTGATCCACATCATTGTTTCTTCCTGAATGTGAATATCTGATCACAATTAAGAAGTGCACGTTACATCTGCATCATACAAAAAACATACAAAGTTTAACAAAAATATATAAAAAAAGAATAGTGATCCACATGTCAAGTAAAGAAGATCCTTTGAACCTTCTTTCAATATAGAGGCCTATATTAACAAATAATATAGTTTGCAGAAAGCTTATTGGCTTATTTTAGTTGCTCACATACCACCAAAGATCTTCATATCAATTTATGATAATTAATGGATACTTTTTTCAAGAAAAATATAAGCTACAAATAGAATATTATAGTATATATTTGAGAAGTACTTAAATGATAATTAATGGCTTGTTTTAATTGCATAATCTAAGAGGATTTAAATTAAATAGTATATATTTGAGATGTACTTAAATTAAATTATACCATTCAACCAAAGCTAACAAGTCGCTACCTTTCCTGATAATACCCACTGCAAATTAACAAATGATTGTTCAAAACAACAGAAAAAATCCGTCAATCTCAGTTTGAACTCCCCATGCCATCTAATTACACATTAAACAAATAAATTAGGTGCATAAATATATATATATATATATATATTTCAAATCATCATTTTTGAATTAAAAAGTGGGCATAAATGTTTCATTCTTTCACAGCAAAAGCGAACACCTAACACACTATATCGCTTATGTCCAAATTCTCTTCATAAAATTATCAATAATTTTCAAAGTTGGTAGTTATTTCTTTTAATAATATTACGCTCAAAGATTGTACTCGAATAAATTTTTAATAATGCAATTCGTTTTATTATTGCACCCAAAATAATATATCAAACAATTATTCACATCCAATATTTGTTAATAGAAAAATAAAATACAATGAAAATGCAGGGGATTGAAGCCAATGCCTAGATCTCACATGCAAAACGAGCTCTCTACGCTTTGAGCTACATCCCCTCATGATTAACATTATATAAAGATCTTTGATTCTGCTCTTATTTTAGAGTCTGAAGCTAGGGTGTTTGGTGAGTAATCAACAAATTTATCTTTTCTCCCACAACAACGAAACAAGTTTAGTTTAACATTTACTACCATTCCTCAAATTAGAAAGTTCCTTTTAAACTTTAGTTCTTGTTTAGAAGAGATTCATTTAAAATTATATATATCAAAACCATTCAAGTTTTTGTTGTATTTGTTTTGGATGAGCTTTTTATTTAGGGTTTATATGAAAAATAAATATTTAAATTATATAATTTTTTGAAATGACACTTTGAAGTAGGGGAAAACAAATAAAAGCAGAAACAAGAACCTGAGATAAAAATGTGTTTTGCAAAATCCGACCGACTTCATGAAAGGCTTTCTCACTTCCAATAGGCCATTTCTTGTTTGAGGGTACCTCCACTCGAGTAGATATGTTTTTATCAAATAAATACACAAAATATTTCATATAACCCATAAAATCAAAGAATAATGAAACAAGAAAACCAACCGTATAGAGATTAAGGATGAATTGACGCAGACCTAACATTGGGGATTTAGAGCGGCGATTAAGGTTAGTGTTTAATGGTTAATGGTTTAGTGTTTGTAGTTTAGGGGTTTATGGTCGAGTGTTTATAGCTATGATTTAGGGTTTAGAATCTAGATCTATGGTTTATAATTTAGGGTTTACACTATTTAAGGTTTAATATTTAGGGTTTAAGGATAAACAAGTACACATTCAGATTTTGTTAGGGGCTGAAATTAATTTGTAAGTAAAAATTGCAATCTCACCATTTTATAGCATATATTTTTATAATTTTTTAATGATTAAATCAAATTTGATATTTTATCTTCATTCGATAAACCCTAAACCCTAAACCCGTGAACCTTAAACCATACACCCACAAACCCATAAACTCATAAACTCTAGCCATAACTCTAATCCTAAGACTAACCGTAAACCATAAACTAATAAAGTAAACTAAATCTTGAAATGCTGAACTCGAAACCCTAGTCAACCCATACAAACCACTAAACCCTTAATTATTTAGATAAATTTTGAATAATATATTTTCTTTCAATATTTTAGGAAATTTAAATAACATTTTCAATTTACTAAATAATTTTGTTTCTCAACCACAAAACGTCGTCGTATTGATTAACATATTTGCGGTTTTTTTTA
Organism: Gossypium rotundifolium; assembly: GCA_025506655.1. Lineage (NCBI taxonomy): Eukaryota > Viridiplantae > Streptophyta > Magnoliopsida > Malvales > Malvaceae > Gossypium > Gossypium rotundifolium. Next base: position 139,915,842 of record CP106731.1, read on the forward strand.
TCAAAAGACCATTTGCGGTGTTTTTTCAAAAGCACCGCTAATGCTCAGACCTTTCGCGGCGTTTTTCCAAAAGCGCCGCTAATGCTTAGACCTTTAGCGGCATTTTTCCAAAAGCACCGCTAATGCTCAGACCTTTAGCGGTGTTTTTACAAAAGCGCAGCTATTGCTCAGACCTTTAGCGGCGTTTTAGGAAAAAACGCCGCTATATATCCTTTTTAGCGGCATTTTGGAAATAAACGCTGCTATTGCTCTTTTTTTTGCAGCGTTTTCCTTCAAACACCGCTAATGTATAATATTTGCGGCATTTTTATTTAAAACGCTACTAAAAATGCCATTAAAAATCTGTTTTGGTGTAGTAGATGAAGATCAGACTATGCTGTTATTGTGCTCTTTACCCCTTTAATACAAGTCTTTTAGGGAGACCTTGATTTATGGCAGAGACAAACTCTCGTTCAAAGATGTGAAGGGTCATTTGTTAAGTAGAGACAAACTAGACAATGAATTTGGTTTGGATAGCAAGGCAGATAAGCAAGCTTTCATTTTGGTAGCATCAAAGAAACAAGACAAAATGTGCCACTATTGTAAAATGTTAGGCCACGTCAAAGCAGATTGTTATAAATTGTGAAATAAAAGAGCTGCTGAGAGTAACGAGGAATATGTAGCTGGTGCTAATTTGGCCAATAAAATCAGTTGATGATTTCTTGTTAGTGTCAACGAGCGATAACTCCAAGCTCACGTCTGAGTGGGTCTTAGATTCAAGATGTTCTTTCCACATGTGTCCCAATAGAGAATGGTTCTCCACATACAGTTCGGTTGAAGGTGGAGTTGTGCGCATGGGAAACAATTCATCTAGTAAGGTAATTGGTATTGGTACTGTTAAAATTAAGATATACGATAGGATGATTAGGACACTATCAGATGTTAGATATATACCTGATTTACAAAAGAATCTCATCTCCTTGAGTATTTTAGACTTGAAAGGATGCAAAATCAACATCGAGTCGAGTGACATTAAAGTATCTCGTGGAGCTCACGTTTTGTTAAAAGGTAAAAGAACCGACAGTCTTTATATTCTAAAAGGTTCTATAATGACTGGTGAATTTGGATCTCTCTCGTCCATTATGAAGTCAAAGTCAACTCGTTTAGAGCGGAGGCAACTTGGTCATATGAGGGAAAAATGTATGACTGTTTCGTTGAATAGAGGTTCTCTTTTAGATGCAGGTTTTGAAAAGTTAGGGCATTGTGTTCGTGAAAATCAGACCCGGGTTAATTTTGATTTGGTAGTGTACAAGTCGAAGGCTAGAAGTCTTCTAATTTCTAAGCACAAATTCGACTCAGTTAATTCCCTACATAGTTCAAGATAGGTTCATGGCAAGCTTTGGCAAAGATGGCGTTGTGAAAATATGAGTCAAGGTGGAGATTTGTTGAGTATGACTCTTATTTCAGTCAAATTTAAGAAATAATCTTTCAGTTAAACTCTATTTATTTGTTTTAATTAAACTCTAATTAGTTTAGATTATTTTTATTATTATTTGACCTATAAATTTAACCTATAAATAGACTCTTTTACAACCTTAAAAAATACACCCATTAAAGATTAGAACTCATAACACATTTAGAGAATTTTGTGTTTACGTTTTGAGGGTTCTTTATTTTTGGGGTTTAGTTTTTATCTCCATCTTTTGTACTCTTCTTTCTTTTGCCATTTTAGTAAAATTATCTTTCCTGTAGTTTTTTTATCCTCTTTGGAGGGGTTTTTCCAAGTTAAATTTGTGTGTTCAATTTCTCAATTTCTTTCGCTATTTTTACTTGTTCGTTGCTTAATAAGGTTGATCCCAACATTTTTATTTTCATTCTCTTTAGCTTCACCCTCTGTTTTCCTCTCTCTCTATCTCTTTAACGTAGTTTTTCTGTATTTTCTATTTTAAAACTTTTTTATGTTTATAAAAAAGAAAAGGAGAAAGCTGAAACTGATAAACCGTAAAAGTAACATATTTTGACCCCATATTTAGTATGCTTTTAGGATGATTTAGCCCTGATTTATGTAAAAAGGTGCTTTTAATCCTTTCTTTTCATATTTCTACTCAAGAAAGCACCCGAGGACGAAAAGAACAAGAAACGGGCTTAAAACGGGCCAATTTGGGCCAAAGAAGAAAATAAACACGGCCTAGACTTCAAGCCACACGGTCGTGCTTCGACAATTAACTAAGACACGGCCATGCCACTATCGTAACCATTTTGATAAAGCGATGGCATATCTGATCGACTCGGGTTTTAAAAATGAAAAGAAGGAGTCGCCACCAACCTTTTTAATGAGGTGTGATCGGGCCACCTCGTAAAATAGTTGTTTTTAATAAATGTTTGATTTATCAAAACAACGATTTTTGGTCTGAAAAATCCAGAAAACGAGTTCGGGAGTCGGTTGCGCATGAGGAAGGATTAGCACCCTCGATACGCCCAAAATTGGTACCAAATTGATTGATCGATGTCCTAATGTTGAAAAACTTTGAAATGATTCGGAAATAGATACTTTTATTTCTAAAACTTGAAGGGATCGGAAGGGACGTTAAGACTCTCTTATTTTCGAAGAGATAAAGCATTATGTCCGGTAAGTTAGGGTGCAATACTTTAGACTTCCGAAACTAAGCTCGCCTTTTAAAACTTAGTTTTATATTTGAAAAGGATCTCCCGTCATTTGTCCAACGAGAAAACAGAACCCAGTAAGTTAGGGCTCGTTTTTCCGAAGGTCCAAATTAGGAATATTGCCCCTATTTTTAAAAAACCTTATCCGAAGTATCTAGATGTCGAGTCCAGTAAGTTAGGGCGCGACATTTCGAATTTCCGGGATTAAGTATTTTATTCGGAGCTTGATGGCGATTTAAAAAAGGTATTCCGTTATTAAGATTGAACAAGAAAAATCGGAACCCAGTAAGTTAGGGCACGATTTTCTCAAACCCTTAATACGAAATATCAATTATTTGAAAACTTGATGCATTGGGTAAACTGATATGACAAATAATAAAGGGGAATTCGATGTTATTGAAAAATAACAAAGATATTGATTAATTAATGACAATAAAGAGACATAATAAAATAAATAATAATAGTATTATCACACTAGTAGTAGTAGTAGTAGTAATAATAATAATAATAATAATAATAATAATAATAATAATAATAATAATAATAATAATAATAATAATAGTAAGTATATACAAGTAATAATACAATAATAAGAGTAATAGAAATAATAATAAAATAGCAATAATAGTAATAATGATGGTAAAAAAAAGTAAATAATAATAATAATAATAATAATAATAATAATAATAATAATACAAGAATAATAATAAAATAAGAATAATGATACAAAATATGTACAATACAATAATATAAATATAGTAAATATAATGATAATAGTGATAGTGAATATAATAATGATAATAATAATAGTAATAGTAAATATAACAATAATGATAATAATAATGATAAAATAAAATATTAAATAATAGTAATAATAATAAAAATTGCAAAATAATTAAAAAAAGGGGCTAAATTGCATTAAAATGGAAGTTTTGGGTCAAATTGTAAATAAAACAGGAGTTTGGGGCTAGAAACAAATGCGCGTGAAAGTGGACGACCAAAGAGGCAATTTTTCCAGAAATTTAAACGCAGCGTTTTGAGGGAGGGACCAAATCGCGAAACCGTGCAAAATTTTAAGGCTAATGTGTGAATACTGAAAACTTAATTTAAAAAAACAAAAATGTGGAAGGGCTGGTTGCGTAATTTTCCCCTCTGGTTAAAAAACACGCCGATCCTACCTGGAGCGGGTCGGGTTCGGGTTAGATGGGTTGGGCAAAATTGGGCTTACAACAGCTGCCCCTCTTTGCTCATTGTCGTGTAACGGTAATAGAGCAAAGACATAAGAGAGACCAATTTTGCCCGGTCTCGCTGGGCTTTAGCTTCTTTGGTGCACTTTTCTTCAGGTAACCTCATTCCGATCCACTACATCTTTTCGTTTCGATCCACTCCACCGTTGCTTCAGTGAGATAGGACCTGTAACTTCAATTTGCTCCCCTGCAATCTCAGGGAGATAGGTTCAACTATCTTCTATCTGCTCCGCTGTAACTTTAGGGGGATAAGACTTGCAACTTCAACCCGCTCCACTGCAACTTCAGGGAGATAATGATTGTTTTGAATCTGCTCTTGCAACTTCAAGGAGACAGGGTCTACCATCTTCAATCTGCTTCCTGCAATATCAAGAACCCCAAATCTATTATTTTCAATCTGCTCCCTGCAACATCAGGAACACCAGACTTTCTATCTTCGATCTGCTCCACTGTAAATTTAGGGAGACAAGATCTATGTCTTCGATCTGCTTCCTGCAACTTCAGGAACGTCAAATCTGCTACCTTCAATCTGATCCCTGCAAACTCAAGGACCGCCACATCGATATCTTGATCGCTTCGCAACTTCGGGAAGGTCAAATCTGCTATCTTCAATCGATCCTCGCAAACTCAAGGACCGCCACATCGATATCTTCGATCTGCTTCCTGCAACTTCAGGAAGGTCAAATCTGCTATCTTCAATCTGATCCCTGCAAACTCAAGGACCACCAAACTGATATCTTCGATCTGCTTCCTACAACTTCAAGAAGGTCAAATATGCTATCTTCAATATGATCCTTGCAAACTCAAGGACCACCAGACTGATATCTTCGATCTACTTCGCAACCGGGAAGGTCAAATCTGCTATCTTCAATCTGATCCCTACAAACCCATGGACCACCAGACTGATATCTTTGATTTGCTTCCTACAACTTTGGGAAGGTCAAATCTCCCATTCCCTCATCTGTTCCTATAGTGTCCTTTTAAGGACATAACCTGCAGAATGAGTACATGCTCATGCCTAATGATTAGGATGCCATGATTGAGTTAAAATTTTATGAGTATGATTCCTATTCAAGGTGTTATCACTCATTTATCTGTCAAGGTTTTATCTTCGTTTCCCTTGCAGTAACCGTTTTCGCATGAATAACTTGCCCCTGTGGAGATTTCAAAGCCCATTTTAGGCCTCGGAACACGGGCCTGCATCGACTTCTAGCTGTCTTCCCCGGGAGTCACAACTCCTACTTGAAGAATACCCGACTTGGTTCGTTTTGGATTCGTTCCTCAACAATTTAGGGTTTTTGAATCTTTCCTTATCGAAAATTGGCCTGTTATACCTTTTCTAAGTGACCAAGTAACATTATTCACCCTGCCACAATTACTGAATCAGGCGAGGAACTTTGAAGAAATGGTCTCCATTAAAACCCCCTTTCTCCAATGTCTTTATCTTGTATTCGTGGAAATTCTAAACAATTGTCCTATTTTGATTTCCTTTTTTATCTAGAGATTTTCAAAGTAATACGTGGAACTTTCCTTTGTGAAATTGTTAGTTCATCAATTATTGTTTCAATGCAAACATGTTAATGATGGGTAGATGAGGTCGATTTCAAAGAGAGTTAAAATGAATTATATATGAAACAAAGAAAAATTGACTGGGGATATATCCCCTTTTTTACGGAGAAAAAGAACTCAAAAATAGTAAAATAAACAATATGGATCAGATGCCCTAGACATCGCCAATTGGGCTTCTTTATACAAACTTCAAGAAGACTGCTTTGAGCCTGTCATGTGTTTAGAAGACTCAAAGTATTTTGTCGATGCCCCGATATGCAACGTGCTTCCTCTTCTGTTGATTCTAGCGCTGCAAGATCGCGACGTGTCCATTCAAAATTTGAGCCACCCTTTTCGGGTTTTCAACTCAAAAAGCCCTTTGGTCTCAAGGTGCCCTTTTGCGGGTTTTCACTTTGGCCTCTCCGTTTTTTTTTGAAGTCTCAAAGTGCCCTTTGCGAGTTTTCACCTTGGCCTCTTCCATTTCAAGCAAAGTATTTTTTAACTGAATCTGAGTTCACGGGATTAGGTAAACTTTTCCCGTCCATCTCAGTTAGAATCAGTGCACCTCCCGAGAAAGCTTTCTTTACCACATACGGTCCTTCCCAGTTCGGCATCCATTTTCCTCTGTAATCCTTTTGTATGGAAAGGATCTTTTTCAGCACGAGGTCCCCCTCATGGAATTATCTTGGGTGAACCTTTTTATCGTAAGCTCGCATCATTCGCTTTTGGTACATCTGACCGTGACGGATAGCCCTCAATCTCTTTTCTTCAATTAAGTTCAATCGATCATATCGAGCACGGATCCATTCAAATCATCCACTTCACTTCGACAATACCAAGAGAAGGTATTTCCACTTCAATAGGTAGAATTGCCTCCATCCCATAGACCAATGAGAAAGGCGTTGCCCAAGAGAGGTTCGACGAGACGTTCGATAAGCATAGAGCCTGACGGTAATTTTTCATACCAATCCTTGTAAGTCTCGGTCATCTTCCCCACTATCTTTTGATGTTTTTGTTGGCCTTCCTTTGCCCCATTCATTTTTGGATGATCGGAGATGAATTGTGGTGTTTAATCTTGAATTGGTCGCAAACTCCCGCTATCGTCTTCGTTGTTTAGGTTCAATGTTTGTCCGATATGATCCTCTCAAGCATTCCATATCGACAAATAATTTCTTTCTTCAAGAATCGACTGACCGCTGACTTAGTGACGTTAGCATATGAGGCGGCCTCTACCCATTTGGTGAAGTAGTCGATGACCACAAAGATGAACCGATGCCCATTTGAAGCTTTCGGTGAGATTGGTCCAATGACATCTATGCCCCACATGGAAAATGGCCATGGGAAAGTCATAACGTGTAAAGGTGACGGAGGCACATGAATCTTGTCTCCATAAATCTGGCATTTATGACATTTTTTGTCATAGTTGATGCAGTCTCCTTTCATGGTGGACCAATAATATCCAAACCTCATTATTTTTCTGGCCATTGTGAAACCATTGGCGTAAGTTCCGCAGACGCTTTCATGGACTTCTTCCAAGATTAACTTAGCTTCGGCAGCATCCACACATCTCAACAGCACTTGATCTTTCCTTTTCTTGTATAGGACCTCTCCATCCAGGACGTATTCACAAGCTAGTCTTCTCAACGTCCTTTTATCGTTCTCAGTTGCTTGGTCCGAGTACTCATGATTTTTCACGTATCGCAGTATATCGTGGTACCATGGTAGGCCAGTTTTCTCTTCTTCCTCAATATTGTAGCAATGGGCTGGGTCCTGATGAATGCTCATTCATATAGGCTTCATATCCTCATTCTCGTTTATTCGGGCCATAGAGGCTAAGGTGGCCAAAGCATCAGCCATCTGGTTTTCGTATATGGGTAAATAACGAAAAGTGACGTTGTCAAACTCTCGATCAAATCTTGGGCCAATCTTTTGTAGATGGCGACTTTGAATCCTGGTTTCCCATTCCCCTTTAAGTTGATAGATTACGAGGGCAGAATCTCCATATACTTCCAATACTCAGATTTTGCGTTCGATAGCGGCGCGGAGACCCATGATGCAAGCTTCATATTCAGCCATATTATTAGTGCAATCGAAATCCAGTTTGCAAGCAAATGGGTAATGGTCTCCTTTTAGGGATATCAGAACTGCCCCAATTCGATTGCCCACGGCATTTGATGCTCCGTCAAAATTCAGCTTCCAAGGATGATCTTCTGAGGCAACCTCTCCAGTGTTTGCCACATACATTAAATCTTCATTAGGGAAATCAAAGTCTAAAGGCTCGTAATCTTCAAGGGCTCTACTGGCTAAAAAGTCTGCTATTGCACTCTTTTTTACTGCCTTTTGGTTCACATAGACTATGTCGAATTCAGAAAGTAGAATCTGCCACTGGCTATCCTTCCATTCAAAGCGGTAGACTCCATCATATATTTTAGAGGATCTAGCTTCGAGATGAGCCATGTCGTATGATACAACATATACTACCTCAATCTTAGAGTTGTCCAAATCAAGGCACAACATAGTTTCTCGATTGGCGAGTACCTTGTTTCACACTCAGTGAATTTTTTACTAAGGTAGTATATTGCCTTCTCTCTTTTTCCCAAATCATCATGCTGACCAAGCACACATCCCATTGAATTATCGAGTACTATCAAATAAAGGATTAACGGCCTAACTGGATGAGGTGGTGTCAATACTGGGGCATTGGACAGGTATTGCTTTACTTTGTCAAAGGTCTTCTAGCATTTTTCATCCCACATGCCCAGATTGCATTTCTTAATAAGACGGAATATGGGGTCACATTTCTCAGTCAGTTGTGAAATGAACCGAGCAATGTAATTTAGCCTTCCTAAGAAACCTCTAACTTCTCTTTGGGTGCGTGGTGGAGGCAACTCTTGTATGGCCTTGACTTTGTCTGGGTCAACCTCAATCCCCTTTTTACTGACCACGAATCCGAGCAACTTCCTAGACCGAGCTCCGAAGGTACACTTTGCTGGATTAAGTTTTAGCTGGAATTTCCTCAACCTTAAGAATAGTTTCCTTAGTACCTGTACATGTTCCTTTTCAGTTCGGGACTTGGCGATCATATCGTCGACGTAAACTTTAATTTCTCTGTGCATCATGTTGTGAAATAGGGTTACCATGGATCTCTGATATGTCACTCCCGCGTTTTTTAGCCCAAATGGCATCACCTTGTAGCAAAACGTCCCCCACATGGTCACAAATGTTATCTTATCCATATCTTCAGGATGCATCTTTATTTGGTTGTATCCTGAGAAACCATCCATGAAGGAAAACAACGAATAGCCCGCCGTATTGTCTACTAAGGTGTCGATGTGAGGCAATGGAAAATTGTCTTTCGAGCTAGCCTTGTTTAGATCCCTATAGTCTACGCACATTCACACTTTCCCATCTTTCTTAGGGACAGGGATGATATTAGCCACCCAATCCGAATACTTAACCACTCACAAGAATCCGGCGTTAAATTATTTCTCGACTTCTTCTTTTATTTTTAACAAAACATCAGGTCTCATTCTTCAAAGCTTCTGTTGGACGGGCTTGTATTCTTCTTTTATGGGCAACCAGTGTACTACGATATCGATGTTTAATCCGGGCATATCTTGATACGACTACGCAAATACATCCTTGAATTCTTAGAGTAACTCGATGAGGTCTCGCTTGGTCTCTACCGTGATACAAGCTCCGATCTTCACTTCTTGTCCTTCTCTCAGGTTCACCACTTCCACTGACTCTTTATGCGGTAGGATATGTTTTTCTTCTTGCTCTACCATTCTCAACAAATCTGGAGGCAAGTCACATTCTCTGTCACTTTCAAAATCCTGAGATTCCTCTAAACACATGTCTTGCTCAAAACGGACCTCTGAATCTGTAGTATCGTTGCTCATATCATTGATGGCTAGGGACCTGTGATGGGTATCAAGGGATGTACAAAGAATAAATGAATTGAAGGATAACTATTCACATGATATGAATGGGAACAAGAAATGAAAAAAGTTTGTTAGAATTAAAGATGCATTTCATTAGAACAAAATATCCAGAACATGAGCTGTTTCACAAAAGAAGTCTCATTGTTTCTAGGCTTAAAACAATGAGTGCGTTCTGAATATTACTCTGTATAATCTCTAAAAACTACAAGAAATTCCTCTGCAGTCCAATTGTTCAGAATGCTTCCAGGTTCGTATGGGCGAATGCCCAACAGGTTTCCTTGATCAGTTTCCTCGTCGTGTATGGCATTGATGTGAGGAAGATTCTCCGGGTAGATCATTCCTCCTGATACGAAGGCATGGGATATGTGGGGGAATGTCATTGATTCCCACTTTACGTCCTCTCCGTTCAACCTTGCCCTTCTCCTTTCTTGTTTCTTCTCTATTTCCTTCCTCATTTGTTTTGCATCTAGTTTGAAACCCAAGCCAAAATGGTCTCTCTTCTCTTTCAACATCGGGATCTGAACTTTCCCTTGGAGATGTTTGCCCAATCCTTTTCCTGGTAGAGCCCCTTTTCCTATCATCATTCGTAGGCCCATCCTCGTGGTCTTGGATAGCTTAGGCACCAGGACTTCATTCCCCTCCGAGATAAAAGTAGTATTTACGAACTCTAAGGATCGAAAGGAACATTCAATGACCTCCTCACTTGTTTCTAGATATGGCGCTTCGTTAGTAACAGTTACTATGATGTCTTCTTCAACGTTTATAGTTACCAGTCGATTTTTTGTTACCAGCTTCAGTTTCTGGTGTAGTGACGAGGGCACAGCACCTTCCGAATGAATCCAGGGCCTTCCCAACAAGCAGTTGTAAGAGGGCTTGATGTCCATGACTAGGAAATCTACTTCATATGTGTTAGGCCCGATCAATAATGGCACGTCCATTCTTCCCATCACTCTTCTTTCGGTGCCATCAAATGCTCTCACTATGTTCTGGCATGCTTTCATGTGAGAGCTGTCTATAGGCAACCTCCTCAGTGTAGCCAAAGGTAAGACATTTAAAGCTGATCCATTATCTATTAACACACTCGGCAGAGTGTATCCCTTGCAACGAGTAGTTATGTGCAAGGCTTTTGTTGATCCCATGCCTCCTGGTGGGATTTCATCATCACTGAAGTAAATAAAATTGTCAGCACTTATGTTACTAACCAGACGGTCCAATTTATTAATGGATATATCCTTAGTAACATAAGTTTCATTTAGTACTTTCATCAGTGCTTCACGGTGCACTTCTGAGCTTAACAGCAGGGCTAGCACGGATATGCAAGCTGATTGTTTACGCAGCTATTCTACCACGCTGTACTCGCTGTGTTTCAAGGATTTCAAGAATTCTTTGGCCTCCTCCTCTTTTATGGGTTCATTGACAAGGGCTTCGGGTTTCTTTTTCTGCCCAATCAGCACAGTCTTTGGTTTCACTAGTTCTGCTCCTTTGTTCTTAGGGTCGTACCGCTTCCCACTACGCGTATAGGACCCTTCATTCTTGACTTCCTCAGAAATGCTAGTGGAGCTTTCGCTCTGGTATCATCACATTACAATTGTAGTCCCGTGGTACCTTTTCTTTGTCTTTGTAGGGAAAAGAAGCAGGTCTCTGAATTATAATCTTCGGCCTTCCCCGCACCCTACCTTCCGTGTTTCGCGAGATAATGATTATCGGGTAATTGACTCCAGGCTTCATCAATTCTTCCTTGGTCACACACACATTCCTTTCCTCTACTCCTTCTTCATAAAACTCCAATTCCTTGTTGTCCATAAGGTTTTGCACCAAGATTCTAAACTGGGCACATTCTTAAATCTCGTGCCCTTTTGTTTTATGGAGTTCGCAGTAGTTCTTTATATACCTCCAATTTTTCGCAGGGTTTGAATCTGTCAATCCTTTCTTTGCCATTTCCTCTCAGACTACTCTCAATGGGGTTTTCACCTCCGTGACGTCCTTCTTGATTTTTCTCACCACCTCCTCACCAATCGTGTTTACCCCTCTACCCTCGTGATTGGGTAGTGGGTTCCCCTTTTTTATCAAATCGTCGAGTGTTATGACCTCCATCTTTATTAGCCTCTCGACTACCTTTTTAAAGGCGAGGCAATTCTCTATTGAATGCCCCACTACCCCTACATGGTAATCGCATTGAGCGTTAGGGTCGTACCACTTAGGGTATGGAGGTTACCATGGTTGCAGATAGAACGGGGACACGATATGCTCGTTAAACAAGGTCTGGTATAGCTCCTTGTACATTATTGGAATTGGCGTAAATTAAATTTTTTCGGTATTCGATCTGGTTCTCGATTCCTATCTTACCGGACCTTGTTGTCCAAAGGTGACTGCCTTTGGCCGATTAACCGTGATCGCCTTGTGTGTGCTCACGTTATTTACTTCATCGTCCTTCTTCTTAGGAGCGGCCCTTCTAGCGCTTTCTCCTACCTCGATCTTGCCGCCCCTTATGGCATGTTCGATCATCTCTCCTGCCATTACTATGTTGGCAAAGCTTTTAGTCATACTCCCTATCATATGTGTTATGAAAGGGGCCTTCAGGGTGTTAATGAAGAGCATGGTAGTCTCTTTTTCTAAGAGGGGTGGTTGGACCTGCATGGCGACCTCCCTCCACCTTTGCGCGTATTATCTGAAACTTTCATTTTGTCTTTTTTCCATGCTTTGCAAAGTAATTCTATCCGGTGCCATGTCCGTAACGTGGCTGTAATGCTTTAGAAATGCTTGAGCCAAATTTCTCCAGGAACTAATATTGGCCCGACTAATTTGGTTATACCATCTAGCAAATGCATACTAAACTTTCTTGGAAGCAAAGGATTAAGAGTTGATCATTGTTCACGTAGCCAGCCATTCGCCTACAGAACATGGTGATGTGGGCCTCCGGTAGCTAGTCCCACTGTATTTTTCAAATTCAGGCATTTTAAACTTATGAGGCAGCACCAAATCCGGAACCAGACTTAAATCTTTTGCGTCAATCCCATGATGATGATCGATACTTTCTAGCGCCTTGAATTTTTCTTCCAGCCATTTGCAACGATCCTCTAACTGCCTTGAAGATTCTTCTCTCGACCCCATTTTCTCTGTCATATCTAAATCGGGTACAACAGGATTGGTCGGGTTATCTCCTGGTTGGGATCCGGAGCCTGCGTGGAAGCTCATGGGAGGTCTAGTGTCGTCCTGCCCTTGTTGGGGCCTGATCGCAACTGGTGGCCTTAGGATATACTCCTCAGGCCTTGTTCTTGCATGTGGCGGGGTAAAACCCGGGGGGATGCCTTCACTACTTTCCTCGACCGGAGGCATAGGGCCTTTCCCCTTATCCATTGCCCCATTCATCATTTGGGCCACCATATTCCTCTGGGCCTCCAACATTTGGTCCCTCATTTCCTGCTAGAGTTTTAACATTTGCTCTTGCATTTGTTCCTGCATTTCTTTTTAGAATTGTTCGAACCTTTGATCCATTTTCCTGGTTTTAGCGCGTGTTCCGTAGTGATGTTCCACTTCTAGATTTTCTCCTTTCACTTCTTTTTTTCTCTCTCTCTCTTTCTGATAATTTTAGCTAATTAGGCCCATTTTTATAAACTTAAATGCATGTAATATGATGCAATGCAAATGCATGAATGTAAGAAGAAGACATCGATTCTGATCAACTTCATTTTAGAAAACTTTATTAGAAGGCAAAACCCTTTACATAAAGTAGATTACAAATATGCTCTCGCCCTAAGGCCTAAGGTTTTGATTTTCCCAAGCAAAGAGATTAGCTCTTGATTATAACCTGGCGGTAGCTCATATCTCACGCTCAATATGTCAGCTTCCATAGCCAAAGTCTGTAGGTGATCAGCTACCTCTCGAATCTGGATTATCGCTTCGCCCATGAGGTAATTCCGGCTTCTAACTTGCTCGTAAGAATGGTAAAGCTCCTCCTCTCAACGCCTTTCTCTTGTTTCTAGAAGCTCAATCTGGAGCTCACTGCTGTGTAATGCCGATTCTAGCTCTTCAACCTTACCCTTCATTTCCTCGATTCTGTTTAGACTTAATTTCAGTTTACTTTTCGAGTCTTGACTTCGATAGTGGTGCAGAGACCGCCCAAGCTCAGCTATTCTGGCTTTTAGTCCCTTTTTCTCCTTTTGGTTTTCTGTCATGCCCTTCTCTAAGGCCTCTTTTTGTGTTTGTATTTCTTGAAACTTTTCTCCCAATTGCTAACTCGGCTTTTCCTCTCGGATCTCTTGTCGCCACTTGCTCAAGTTTTCCCTAATCCAAATTTTTTTATCGTCGACGCATCTTCTTGTATTCTGTCTTCAAGTCATCTCGGTCTTCCTCTACCTTCTATTTTTCTTTTTTAAGTTTCTCGACCTCGATTTTGACCGTCCACCTCTAATTGGAGGAGCATCTTTTCTTCTTCCAACTTTTCTATCTTTTTCCAAGTTTCAACTCATCCGTTCAAAATCTTGTTTCACAATCTCTAATTCTGACAGGACCACTCGCAAGCATTCTTCTCTCAATCGGGCGCCTTCTAGATTTGCCTCGGGGATGTTATCATTGACTCTCTTAGCCCTCCATTCACTGTATTCTGGGGTCGTCCTCGGGCCTGCAGATAATCTTCTTATTTTATGAATCTGATTCCAGGCATTAGAGATCTCTTTAACCTTTTTCTTATAGCTCCCCCCTTCGTATGAGAACTTGCATTGAGCTAGCCCATATGTCGTCGGTACAAACTATCTTGAACTATACTGTCTTAGGACCAACAAAGGGGCATATCTAGTGGTACCCCAAATTCCCAGTAGATGAACCCAGTCAAAGTTTCCACAATGATAAAGGACCTTTTCGGGGATCATCTAAGGAGCCTTCCACTCGATGTCGTCTTCTTGAAGGTTTTGGAGGAGCGCTATCCAGTTTTCTTCGAACACGTCTTCTCTTCTAGGCGTAGCTACTATCTCTTTCAACGGGGAGCAATTCTCTGACAAAAATTGATAAGATACTTTATCCACCTTCCAGAAATGACTATGGAACCAGGCCAATAACAACTGCGCACATCCAATAAACCTGCCTTCACCTATTCTCCGACATGCATTCAAGGATCTAAACGTTTCAGACAAGATAGTGGGAACAGGCGTGACCCCTTTGTCTAAGCGGCTGAATAGATCAATAACTACTTCGTCAACGTGTCTTAGAGCTTTTGGGAAGATTACCAAACCATAAATACATAAGGCCAAGACGTCAATCTTTTTCTTTGCACCAGGATGCGTTAGGATCAGGTCTCTCAAATATATCCAAGGTATGCATTTACCCCCGTCTTTCTTCTGCATTCTAGCTGAGACCCATTGTTCGCTCATTCCCGTGATATTCATCAATTTCCTCGCAAAAGTCGGGCTATTAACTGCTTTAGAATAAGCTTTATCAACTTGAATTCTCGGACAACGTAGCAAGGTCGTGTATTCCTCTACCGTGGGAACCAAATCTATTTTTCCGAATGAGAAACAGCTATAAGCAGCATTCCAGAAGTGAGTCATTGCTTGGAATAGGTGTTTATCTATTTTGACATCAAGCAGGTATGGTAGATCTCCGTAGGTACTATAGAACAACTGCTTTGCCTCGTCATCCCATTGGGTCCATATTTCTTTCAACTCCTGGAGTTCATTCTGCGTGGCACTGATGTTGGTGAAATCTCGTAATTTTGACACATATCCCTCAACTAAGCTGTCCCCTCTTTCAAATTGGCTTTGCTCTGACCAGGTGCGGACAGTCGCATTGTCTTCCACTTTATCAAGGAATTCGTTTTCCATAACCAACTTTCTAACTCAGAAACGGACCGTGAATTGATGCCTCTTAAAATTGGAAATGACATGCAGAGGAAATAAAACATCATCAATTAGTACCACAGAATGAGATATAAAGCATGTAAAATACACAAACGCCTATCTGGGTAACTACTAAGGTTCGACATAGTTCGGCTCGGGGTGGGTTCTTAGGCTTTTTACATGTGGTTGAGTTCTAAAGTTTGAGGTACCCAAACCAGCAGGTTTCTCGATCCTCACCCATTATAGGCTCATACGGACCGAGTTTGGTTTAGGGGAATACATTTCCCTATAGCTATCTGAAGTGAAAACTTCACGAAGACATAGGTACGGATGTATCCCAAAGTAGTCCATCGCCCATGCGGAGGTGAAAACCTCACGAAGGCATAACTTCTCACTCCCACTTAAAGATGTGACCACAGCGGTCGTGCAATGCAATGCCAAAGTATTCTGAGACCCAATATTGAAAGTGCATTAAAAGAAGCATGATTTTCTAAAACCATTTTAATCAAAAGGACAAAATCAATCAATCTATGGCTTGACCTCGAGTCCCCGAAGGAGTCGCCAAGTCGTCGTAACCATTTTTGATAAAACGAAACGATATGACGGTCAACTCGGGTTTTAAAATAAAAAGAAGGAGTCGCCACCAACCTTTTTAATGAGGTGTGATCGGGCCACCTCGTAAAATAGTTGTTTTTAATAAATAGTTTGATTTATCAAAACAACGATTTTTAGTCTACAAAATCCGAAAAATGAGTTAGAAGTCGGTTGCATTTGAGGAAGGATTAGCACCCTTGATACGCCCAAAATTGGTTCCAAATTGATTGATCGATGTTCTAATGTTGAAAAACTTTGAAATTCTTTGGAAATAGATACTTTTATTTCTAAAACTTGAAGGGATCAGAAGGGAAATTAAGACTCTCTTATTTTCGAAGAGATAAAGCATTATGTCCGGTAAGTTAGGGTGCAATACTTTAGACTTTCGAAACTAAGCTCGCCTTTTAAAACTTAGTTTTATATTTGAAAAGGATCTCCCGTCATTTGTCCAACGAGAAAATAGAACCCAGTAAGTTAGGGCTCGTTTTTCCCGAAGGTCCAAATTAGGAATATTGCCCCTATTTTTAAAAAACCTTATCCGAAGTATCTAGATGTCGAGTCCAGTAAGTTAGGGCACGACATTTCTAATTTTCGGGATTAAGTATTTTATTCGGAGCTTGATGGCGATTTAAAAAAGGTATTCCGTTATTAAGATTGAACAAGAAAGATCTGAACCCAGTAAGTTAGGGCACGATTTTCTCAAACCCTTAATGCGAAATATCAATTATTTGAAAACTTGATGCATTGGGTAAACTGATATGACAAATAATAAAGGGGGAATTCGATGTTATGCGAAAAATAACAGTAATATTGACGAATTAATGACAATAAAGAGACATAATAAAATAAATAATAATAGTATTATCACACTAGTAATAATAATAATAATAATAATAATAATAATAAGTATATACAAGTAATAATACAATAATAAGAGTAATAGAAATAATAATAAAATAGCAATAATAGTAATAATGATGGTAAAAAAAGTAAATAATAATAATAATAATAATAATAATAATAATAATAATAATAATAATAAATAATAGTACAATAATAATAATAAAATAAGAATAATGATACAAAATATGTACAATACAATAATATAAATATAGTAAATATAATGATAATAGTGATAGTGAATATAATAATAATAATAATAGTAGTAATAGTAAATATAACAATAATGATAATAATAATAATAATGATAAAATAAAATATTAAATAATAGTAATAATAATAAAAATTGCAAAATAATTAAAAAAGGGGCTAAATTGCATTAAAAATGGAAGTTTTGGGTCAAATTGTAAATAAAATAGGAGTTTGGGGCTAGAAACAAACGCGCGTGAAAGTGGAGGACCAAAGAGGCAATTTTTTCCAGAAATTTAAACGCAGCGCTTTGAGGGAGGGACCAAATCGCGAAACCGTGCAAAATTTCAGGGCTAATGTGTGAATACTGAAGACTTAATTTAAAAAAAAAAAATGCGGAAGGGCTGATTGTTTAATTTTCCCTCCGGTTAAAAAACACGCGGATCCTACCTGGAGCGGGTCGGGTTCGAGTTAGGTGGGTTGGGCAAATTTGGGCTTACAACAGCCATGATTTACACGGTCGTGCCCCAATCGACAGAATTAAGGCACGGCCCAACCACGATTTACACGAGCATGTGCCATGGCCGTGCTCCTGTTACGGGAGAGAGCAACTTCACTCGGATTTGGATACTTAGAGCCAAAGAAACACTTTTCAAAGCCTGTTCAAACACCAAGTAGGAAGCAGACTTAATTTAGGACACTTAGGGACCAAGTAAAGGACTCTGAAAGCCTATATAAACACCCTAAGTGCATCTTGAGAGGGGGCGGTTAGCTAGGCCAAGGAGCCGAGCCAGAAAGATCACATTTGTGGGAATCATTCGAAGATAGCCAGAAGATCCATCTCGAGAAGCCAGAATTCTACTCAAGACAGTGATTTCTCCTTCAATACCTTCAGGGGGTTTTAGGGATTTCTTATGTTTTGTTTTATCTTTTCTCTTGAGATGTTTTATTTTCAAGTTATGAACTAAATCCTTCAGATACCTGAAGGGGATGAAACCTAGATGAAATTTGTTATTATTTTCTGAATTATATGATAATACTTAGTTTGTTCTTAATTATGCATGCTTAATCTAAATCTGATGTGCTTAGGTGGAGGAGGATTAGACCCCGCTTAAGAGTAGATCTAGTGTAATTAAGCGGAGTTGATTGAACGCCTAGAGATATGGTTACGAGATTTTGCTGGATTAGGGTGAAACCTAATATGGGAATCCATTGATCGATTTACTGCTATTCTAGGGGGTTATTATAAGCGAACGATAGTTCCACTAATTAACCTAGGATTAGACATTATTCGCCTCGAGAGAGGGTTTAATATAGGTTAGGGAGTCCTACGGATCAAGCTAAGTAAAGAAATCATATGATTCATTAATAAATAACAAGTGAAGTCTAGGTGGATTCTTCCTGAGGGTATCGTCGTAATCAATTGAGTTTCTTCAAGTTATTTCCCAATTCGTTCTTTTTGTCTTTGCGTCTTTAGCTTAGTAGTCGTTAAACTAGATTAAATCAACCAATCACTCTATATTTTAGGTTAAATAATAAAAAGAAAGTGAGTATTAGTACTTTTAGTTCCTTTGGGTTCGATAATTCGGTCTTGCCTAAGCTATACTACTGTTCGATAAGTACACTTGCCTTTAAGTCGTTGTCAGAGTTAGTTTCCAGGTTTGATCATTCTATTTATAAATTTTAAAGCTCTGATTTCAGCGATTAGAAACTAAAATAAACTTGCTTCACATATTCTCACCCCACAATTACAAACCCTCATCGTCCATCATCACTTTAACGAACCAATTTGGATCTCTCAATGACATAGTCCACAAGCTCACCACACTCGAAGGCCTTGCTAGTCGTGACTTATGGCAGTCTAGCCTCAACAAAGTTTTTCGAGCCCATTCCCTTAACCTCCTAACCAACCCCCACAACTACATTATATATCTTACCTACAACATTATCACCCTCTCAAAATTACGTTGTTTCACGGATTCTTCAAACGAGCTCTACACTCTCAATGACTAAAACAACCACCATACGAAACTTACCCTCAACTTTACCCAAACCAGTTTGGTTCCGTGCTCCCTTTATCTCTTTAGTTCATCCATGCTCGACTTCCAATCAAGCTTGCTTGGGAATATCTAAGAAGGTTTAGATAAATTTTATCGTTTGTTTAATTTTATTCGTCAGAAAAGAAAAGAAAAGAAAAGAAATAATCTGCACGATTTTGTAAAAGTTTGAAAATAGAAAAAAATTGTTTTGAATATAAATAATTCAATTTATGTTAGATTTGATTAAGGATATGGTTTTTATATTGATTATTTAGATCCAATTTTAGTTTCAAAATTAGGTTATATTCAAATCAAGATTTAATTAAGAATGTTTGATATTTGGTTTTCAATTAGATTCAATTTAGGAATCACGTAAAAGAAACAAGGACTTGGTTTATTTGGTGGGTAAGGATTATGTTACTATAGTGAAGAATATGAGAAGAAAGAAAAATAAACGGGAAGAAGAAAAGGAAAATAAAGAAATGAAAGGAAAAAAAACTCAAAAAATAAAAGTATAGGGACTAGTTTTAACAAATGGAAAATATAGAAAAATTACATTAAAAGAAATGGAGAAGGGAGGAAAATAAAGGGAGAAGGAAAAGAGAATGGAAAATAACGAAAAAGAAAGGAAAGTTCAAAGAACATAAAAGAAAAATTAAATTGCTCAAAGCAAAAAAATATAAGGGCCAATTGTATAATTTGACCTAAAATTTTTGTTTGAAATGATGATTTAACGTGTCACGTCAGCTTATTGTTACACCGTTAACGATAATTAATGCTCAGTGACTAAAATGTTACAACACAATAACGTAAACGACCAAAACGTAACATTTCAAACATAAGTGACTAAAATGTAACCTGAGACAAACAAATGTGACTATTTTGGTAGTTAACCCTAAAATAAAAGAAAAATTATGATAAATTATTGTACAGCCCAATTTCTGTCTGGGCCCATTAACAAAATAACCCAAACCAAACAGACCCAACATTACAAGGCCCAAATGACCCAAAACCTAAAATTTTTTTCAGCCACTAAGAAACCCTAGCAACACCTTGCGCTGCTCCTCACGTGGTGTCAGCGCGCCCTCCGTTGGCATCGTTGCACCAAAATGGCAAAAAGCCGAACTTTGCACCTCCGTCAAAACCTGCAACAGGAAAAAGAAAGAGCAAAAACGCAGAAATGGCAGAGAAACCAAAAGCAATAATATTTGTAACAAAAAAAATACTAAATATTAATACAAAAAAAGGATTTTGACTACCAAAGAGCATATTTCAAACACAAAAAACAATACAAAACAACCAAAATAAAAGCAGATCGAGAGCAAAGGTTCTTTTTTTCTCTTCTATTTTTATTTTCATTCTTTTCGAAACTGTTGGTGTATATATATTCCTTTTTTTACTCTATATATGTGTTAAAATATGGTATAAAAAAAGGAGAAAAAAAACCTACCTTTCAGAGTTTCGGCCGCCATGCACGGCGATTGCCAGTGGAGGCGCGCGACAGTGGCCCATCGAGTCCGGCCGGCCAACAAAGGAGAGAGGTTGAGAGAGTTGAGATAAAAAAGAGATTTTTGAAGGTTTTTTTTTTTTTAAAAAAAGGGAGCAGAATGAAAGTTAAAAAAAAAAAAATTCTTTTATAAGCCCATAGAACGACGTCGTTTAGGGTTGAGTTCAATAGCCCCAAAATGGCGTCGTTTTGAGCCTGACCCGACCCAAGACAGCCTAGGATTCGCGTGTTTTGGTATAAGGGTCTATTTGTGCCCTTAGTCCTTCCGCTTTTGAGGCTGTTTTTAATGTGATCCTATTTGTTTATTTATTTTTTTAAGTTTGCCATTCACTTTCATTTTCATTTCAATTTAATCCTTGAGCCTTTTAACAGGTGAACACCTGAAACGACGTCGTTTTTGGGACAGGGAATAATTTCCCATTTAGTCCTTATTTTTTGTCGCGCGTTGCATTTTAATCCTTTAGTCTTTTTTTTTTAAATTTTTATTTTTTGTAGTCTATCCCTTTAATTTCATTTCTATTCCATTTTGGTCCGCCTAATAAACACCCGCCAACAGACGAGGGATATTTCCCTTTTTAGTCCTTACTCTTTTAGCGTCTCGTATTTTACCCCCTGCTAGCTTTTTATTTTATTTTATTTTATTTTGCACCCCTATTTTCATTTAAATCACAATTAAGTCCTTTTAATTTCGACCCTTAAAATATTTTTATATATTTTGCTTATTTCTTTTTTTTACCTAGCTTTTATTATTCATTCTTTTATATATTGTAATATCTAAATTTTTTATCTTCATTTTACTAATATTAATTATTTATTCATCCATTTACTTATTATTTGCTTTTACATATTAAAGTAAGTTTGCTACATTTTATTCGCGTATCTTTATTCATTTATAATTATTAGTATAGTTATATTTCTATCTCACCTTTGCTATTTTATTATTATTATTATTATTATTATTATTATTATTATTGTTGTTGTTGTTGTTGTTGTTGTTGTTTTGTTTTGTTTTTTGCTTTTTAAAAATTCTAAACTTAATATTATGTACATCTATTTTACTTATATTTATTATTTTATATGTTTTATATACACATTAAAGTTTGAAAGATTAATATTTTCTATATAAATATTTGTTGATTGGTGTATCTTCTTGCAACTAAAATTTACCTATTTCTCCAATTGTTTATTATTTGTTTCCTTTTTTATATATATGGTTTCATTGTTTCATTCTGTAACACCCCTAACCCATATCTGTCGCTAGACTAGGGTTACGAGGAATTACTAAACATAACACAACTTAGTACATGCATTCAATTTCTTTCATACCTCAGAAATTAATCACATCAATAAATTTATTCTATTCGAATTTCGAACTTTATATAACATATAAATTTTTACTCTAACCATATAACATTACATAACATATATTATTTCCATACATGCGCATTTTAAGAATCAAACATATACCATTTCATTCATAGAACATTTTAAACATTATCAATAGGTCAAATATATTCAACTACGTTACTAATTCATACGCCATTCACTAAAACCTCTTTAATCATTTTCAAACATTAAGACATATCATAGCATCTGTTTCACATGCACGAAACCAACCCAACCATTTATTTAGCCATTTTAATTCATCTCAAAATCGATTACACAAGCACATTATAACCAAATTTCTAAAGCAACCCAATAAGCCGAATATGCACAAAATTTTATATATCCAATAACTTATCTTAATGAACATTCCATTAATGATATACTTAGCATCTCAAGGCATTTATAAATTTAATCATATCCTAGTCTATATAATTCAAACAATTTTAACATAAGCTGATTTCAATACATGTGCATATAAAACCAACCGAATCATTTTATACTATGAATCACGTTTAACACATAATTAAACCTTGACTAGCTTTGTTATATGGCTTACTCTTTACCCAAATACAAATCAATTTGCAATATTAATAATCAAACCAACCCACATTCAACCTTACTCTTTCATACTCAAACATTACAAGCACAAAACACAATCAAGATAATATAGACTTAATATCAAGTTAGCCATTTTCGCATGGCACTTATATACATATCATTCATAATGAACTCAAAAGGGATCATAGCTTATACATGCCATAAACTTTAAATTCAACTTCAAAAAGTACTAAAATATTGATGATAGTGTGATGAGCTTCACCAACGATCCCCGAGCAAGTAATGATCACCCAAAGAAAAATCTAAATCATAAGAGCAACCAAGAACACCAAGTAAGCTTTAACAGCTTAGTAAGTTATAAGCAAATTAAGTAAATCTATCAATTATTCTCTTAAATATGATTTTTTTAAAAAAATATTATAATCAAGGATTCATCAACTACCCATTTACTTGTACAACATAAAACATTACTTATCTCTCAAATTTAAAGTCGAATCCAATATAAAAATTACATACTCATGTATTATCCACCTATTCAAGTTCCAAGCTCTTCAAGCATACATCTTATACAAAATTTCCACATAACCGGATCCCTTTTGGTTTTTCATATAACAATCAATATGATTTATAATCATTTTCCCATATCAAATTATTTCACTCAAACTATACATTCAAAAAGAAACATTCCATCCAATCCACAATTAATCGCATATACTTGATTTCAAATAATAACATCTCATAATTTCAAAACTTACCAATTTCAATCTTTGAACTTAAAATTTACTCGCACACTTAGTGCTTATTAACCGATTTCGTACACTTAGTGCTCGATAATTAAATTCGCACACTTAATGCTCATTGACCGATTTTGCACACATAGTGCTCGGTAATTAAATTCGCACTTTTAATGCTCACTGACCGATTTCACACACATAGTGCTCGGTAATTCAATTATACACTTATTGCGTAATGACCGATTTCGCACACCTAGTGCTCAGTAATTCAATTTGCACACTTAGTGCATTTCTCAAAATTGTTACTCATTTATATATGTACACATAAAACTTAAACCTCAACCACATAAATATATATTCGAATTAACTTATTTCATCTCCACAATCAACATAACATTCGGGTGTACCAATGGCATATATGCATATCTTAGATTCGGCTATATTAAACACATATATAGATATCACATTCGACTATATCAATAATATATATACATACTCCCATTAAAATTTATGTACACCACTATAAATAAATCCAATTCAACTTAATTGCTTAAAAACTTACCTCGAGTATCGACGGACTGTGTTTCTCAACTATTCAACTAACTTCGCTTTTTCCCGATCCAATCCTGATCCTTTTTGTTCTTGATCTAGTTGATTTCAAATTTAGCTAAATAAAATATAATTCCATTGAATTTGGTCCAAAAACACATAAATAGGCAAATTACCATTTTAACCCTGATATTTTACATTTATCACAATTCAGTCCAAATAGCATAAAACACAAAATATTCAAAATTTGACTTCATCCTAGTTTAGCCGAATTTCATTAAGGTCCCTAGAAGCCCATTTCTTTCATTTATTTCACATTTTGACCCTTCAATTTATAAATTTCATAATTTAATCCTATTTAGGCATTTTTACCAAAAATGACTTAATTAAACTTAACAATCTAACAACCTATGTTTATTTTCCATCACTAAACACCAATTTCATCAAGATATCAACAATGGCATTTCATGAATACATCATCAAATTCAAAAATTCAAACTTGGGCTAGCTAATATTCAAAGCAACGATCTTAAAAACGTAAAAATTATCAAAAATCGAACTCAATTACATACCTTAATTAAACATGCAAGGGCCGAAAGTTTCAAAAGCTCAACCCTTTCTTCCTTTTCTAGTTTCGGAAATTGAGAAATAGAATAAAAGAAAAGATGTTCATCCACTTTGGTTTATGTTTTATTATTATATTATTATAAGTTATCAAATTCACCAAATTTCCAATAATAAAATAATTTCATAATCCATTTACTATTACATGCATTTTGGCCGGCCACTAATTTATATTTATGGCCAAATTGCAACCTTAATACTCCATAATATAAAAACAATCATAATTTGGTCCTTATACATTAACCCTTAAATTTTCCATCTACACGATTAAACCCTTTTCATTTAATCGGGCATCCAAACGATAAAGTTTTAAAACGAAATTTTTATACAAACAAATTCACACATTCAGAACACAGAAACTAATATTTAAATATTTTTCTAACTCAGATTCGTGGTCCTAAAACCACCATTTCGATTAGGGTCAAAATCGGGCTGTTACAACTCTCTCCCTTTAGAGATTTTCGTCCTCGAAAATCTTACCGATTAATAGGTTTGGATAACGTTCTTTCATTGAATCCTCAAGCTCCCAAGTTGCTTCCTTGATTTCGTGCTTAAGCCAAAGCACTTTTACCAATGATATTTTCTTATTTCGTAACTCTTTCACTTCACGAGCCAGGATATGGATCGGTTCTTCCTCATCAGTTAAATCAAACGTATATCAACCTCTGTCGGACTAATCACATGGGAAGGGTCAAATCTATACCGTCGGAGCATCGAAACATGAAAAATATTATGGATCTTTTCTAGTTCAGGTGGCAATAGTAATCTATACGCAACCGACCCAATCCGCTCTAAAACCTCACATGGTCCAATGAATCTCGGACTCAATTTGCCTTTGCGACCAAATCTGAGTATTTTTTCCACGGCAAGACTTTCAAAAACACTCGATCACCGATCTGAAACTCTATATCTTTATGTTTCAAGTCCGCATATGATTTCTGACGATCTAACGCTGTTTTCAAACTTTCACGGATCACTTTTACTTTTTGTTCGGTTTCTTTAACAAAATCAACCTCGTATATCTTGTTTTCACTGAGCTCAGTCCAATACAAAGGTGTACGACATTTACGACCGTACAAAGCCTCATAAGGTGCCATTTTGATACTCGATTGAAAGCTATTATTGTACGCAAATTCAATTAAAGGAAAGTACCGTTCTCACGTACCCTCGAACTCAAAAACACAACAACTCAACATATCCTCAAGTATTTGAATAATTCTCTTGGATTGACCATCCGTCTGGGGGTGAAAAGATGAGCTAAAATGCATTTTAGTACCTAATGCATCTTGTAGTTTCTTCCAAAACCGCGATGTAAACCTCGAATCTCTATCCGAAATAATAGAAATAGGTACACTGTGTAATCGTTGAATCTGAGAAATGTACAATTCAGCTAGCTTATCGAGTAAAAAATCTGTACGGACCGAATGAAGTGAGCTGATTTTGTCAATCTGTCTACTATAACCCAGATTGCATCTTTCTTACTCAGTGTCAACGGTAAACCAGATACGAAATCCATCGTGACTCTATCCCATTTCCATTCGGGTATCATAATCGGGTGAAGTAATCCAGATGGCACCTGATGCTCATCTTTTACTTGATAACATATCAAACATTTTGACACGAAATCAAAAATATCTCGTTTCATACCGTGCCACCAGTAATGCTGTCTCAAATCATTATACATTTCCGTGGTATCGGGTGAATAGATAGTTTACTATTATGAGCTTCATTACAAAGCATTTGAATCAACTCAGGATCCTTTGGCACACATATTCGGTTTCTGAACCACAAACATCCCTCTGCATCAACCTGAAATTTCGAGTCAGCATTCGAATCACAGTGATTCCTTTTTGCAATCAAGTTATCATCAACCTTTTGAACTTCGTAAATCTGCTGAACAAATAACAGTCTCGCTTTCAATTCTGCTATAATCGCACCATCATCAGTTATAGTCATATCTGTATTCATTGTACATAGAGCAAATAGTGATTTTTGGCTTAGGGCATCGGCAACCACATTAGCCTTTTCCGGGTGATAATCAATCACAAGCTCGTAATCTTTAAGCAACTCTAACCATCGTCGCTGTCTCAAATTCAAATCTTTTTTAGTCATCAAATATTTGAGACTTTTATGATCAGAATAAACATGACATTGTTCACCGAACAAATAATGACGCCATATCTTCAAAGCAAATACTATAGTTGCCAATTTGAGATCGTGAGTCGGATAGTTCTTTTCGTTCGGCTTTAACTGTCTTGAGGCATAAGCTACAACTTTGCCTTTTTGCATTAGAACACAGCCCAAACCATTCAAGGATGCATCACTAAAGATAACGAACTCTTTACCTGATTCTAATTGAACAAGCACTGGAGCTTCAGTCAACAAAGTTTTAATTGGCCAAAGCTTTTCTGACACATTTTCTCCACTCAAATCTAATATCTTTTTGAAGTAGCTTTGTCATCGGAGTTGCAATCATTGAGAAACCTTTTACAAATCGCCTGTAGTAACCAGCAAGTCCTAGAAAACGCCGAACTTCTGAAAAATTCCTCGGGGGTCTCCAATCAAGTGTAGCCGAAATCTTACTCGAATCAACCCTAATACCTGATGCTGAAAAAACATGTCCTAGGAAGCTAACTTCGCGTAACTAGAACTCACATTTACTGAATTTTGCGTACAACTACTTATCGCACAAAATCTGCAACATAAGTCTCAAGTGTTCAGCATGCTCGATATCATCGCGAATAATGATTAGAATGTCATCTATAAACACAACCACTTAGGAAAAACTTGTGTGATTTGGAAGAAAGATCGTTTTAGGTTGGGCTTGAGATGAAAACAAGTGACAAGACATTTGGGCTTTGTTTTAAAAAAAATAAATTTACTTGATCTTTTAATAAATAAAGGTTTGTAAGCTTAACAAATAAAAATGAATAAAATAATTCTACTAAGGCCTTATTACATCAAATAATTCCCACATTTAAATTCAAAATACTTAAAATAAAATAGTCCAAATAAAAGAAATCAACTTCACATGGCCTCCACTAATCATCTGGCTGGCCGGTCCATCACCGGTCGTCACCGAAAAGTAATCCCACAACGGGTGAGTCAATGCACTCAATGTGTAACCAACACTAAAATTTAATATTTCGTGCATACAATATCATTCATGTTCATAAAACATTTAAACAATATGATGCAACCCGAACCCAAACCTATATGCCATCCGCTACACACCACCGTACCATTACGCACACCGTAGGACTACTAAGTTAACCCTCCATCCGCTACACACCATCGAGGCGATCGCATAAATGACGTGCTCATCGCCTATAAAAATTCATGGTCTTAGGTCACTACATTTAGAATTGTGGTCTTAGGTCACCACATTCGAATTCGTGGTCTTAGGTCACCACATTCAGATACCGTGGTCTTAGGTCACCACATTCAAATTTCGTGGTCTTAGGTCACCACATTAACTTCCCTTTTCATATAACCCATATGCCCCCATATTTCATACACAATATGCAAAATCATGCCTTAATTCACATTCTTATCACTTTTCACATGTTAAAAATAATATATATTCATATTCCTAGTAGGAGTAGGAAACGTACCTTAGTACTTTGTACCATAGTATGGTACCTTAGCCATTTTCACATTCTTATAAACATGCACATTTAATTTAAAACATAGCCATGAACATATTAAAACTTAGAGTAGGGTACACACCTGATTAAGCTTAACAATTCAATTGAAATCCAAAATTCGATCTAAAGCCTTAGATCTCAAGTCCTACATTCGGCCAACCTTAATATGTTAGCATAAAGCCTATTCGGCTATAAAACCAAATCCTAGTAGGATTTGTACACTTAAAACCTACCTTGTTACCGATTGGGACACCAACCAATCCCGAAATCTTTGCTTTATTTCTCCTTGTATTCGGCCGGGCATTGAATCAATTAACTTGGTTAGTTTTTGGCTTTTGAATATTTAAAACGGATCTAAATACTAATCTAGGCTTTAGCCAATATACATAGGTGCTTACCTTCCAAATCTTAAATCCTAATTGGATCCTTGCTTCCTTAATGTCGTCGAAATTCCTATAACCATATGTTAGATTTAATCTAACCTTAAAACATAAAACATGGCCTTTGGCGAATATACATATGTCTTACCTTAGATCCTTGCAATCCCGAAAGATACTTTCTTGTAGTTGACAATTCTTAATTCTGAATACACCCTTCCATAATTCTAAAATCAATAATAGAGATTAGTCCCTAAATTTTCGATAGGTCTAAAATATAAAAGAATTGAAACCAATTTTGGATCTTACCCTTTTAAGAAATCAAAGACTTTGTTAAAAGCCCTTAAAGAATCGGCCTTGATGACTAGATGATAAGGTTTTGCTTTTGGGATTTAATGGAGAAGTCGGCTAGGGGTTCTCTTGGGGTATTTGGTTTCACAAAAATAAAGAAAAGAAGACTTGAGAATTTTGGCAATGGTGGACTATAGATTCGGCTTAACAAATGAAAGAGAAGAGAAGAGAGGAGAGCACTAAGAAATTCGACAGAGAGAAGAGGAGGAAGAAAAATTGATGAGTAGCCCTATTCTTTCCCTCTTATAGCCGAAATTACTACTCAGAATCCCTTACTTGGCCACCACTCTTCTATTTTGATTACTTTATCCTTTGAATTATCACTTTATTAAAAGAATTAATCCAACAATTATCTCCTAAAAATAATGATAAATAAATCTATTATTTATCTCCTATTTAGACAAAATTTAAAGAGAATAAAACTCTTCCCTTGGGTTCCTTAGTGTCGTCCACTTCCCTGCTCTTTGTAGCAAAAATAAAACTCCTTTATTTGCTCCCCAAGTGACTCGAACCTAGGCCCAATACCCTTGTATGTGGCGTCACCTACCTGGGCCTCAAGTGATATCTTGAGGCCACTTTTCCAAGCCTGTTTGTGTGTCAAATTCCTCCTATTAATTTTCTTAAAGCCATCTTGCCTTAGTTTCCTCTTTTTAAACTTTAAAACTTGACATTTCCAAGTTTCCAAAATGTTCACTTTCCTCCTTTAACTTAACATTTCCAAGTTTCCAAAATGTTCACTTTCCTCTTTTAACTTAACATTTCCAAGCTTCCAAAATGTTCACTTTCCTCTTTTAACTTAACATTTCCAAGTTTCCAAAATGTTCACTTCCCTCTTTTAAGCTTAACATTTCCAAGTTTCCAAAAATGTTCATCATACATTCTTAATACATAAGTCATGCCATTTCATATAATTAAATCAAAAATGCATAGGCCCATTTTCAAGATGTTACAGTTCTACCCCTTTAAAATAATTTCGTCCTCGAAATTACTTACTAACGAACAATCGTACAATCTAACTCACCACACTACGCTATTGCTACGCACTCTGATCTTAATAAAACTAACACATTTCCTATGCACAATTCCAAAGTTCACATCCAAAGTTTCATACCATTCACTAGCAATACAAGAATGAACTAGCTCTATAATAAACAAGGCAATAAAGGCATTTCGAAATAAGAAACTTAGCCGTTGTCACATCCGCACATCACTCTCCTCATGACGGCCAACCGTGATAAACCAACCTTGGTCGCCTTGCATCTGGACCTTCAAGACACCTCCGCTTGGTGCTCCACGACCATGGCGGAACCATTTCCTCCATGGTTCGGACCACGACCTCACCGAGGTCATTGTCCACCTTTACCAGCCTGATTAACATTCTGAGCTACTGGTTGATTCCCATCTGGTCTCATTGGACAGTCCTTAATCATATGGTCCTTTGACCCACACTTAAAACATCCTCTCGTCTTTTTCCAACATTCACCTAAGTGCTTCTTCCCACATCGTTCACAAGTAGGTATCGCCTCCGTGTGAGCTTGTTGCGATTTTATGCCCTTTAACTCTAGGCCTCTTTTGCTCATTCCTGGATGGCCTTGACGATCCAAATTCTCTCTTCTGCCTATTTCGATCGGAGTTCTCCCTTACGGACTCCGTGATTGCTTCCGCTATCTTAGCTTTCTCTACTAAAGCAGAAAACTCCCGCTCCTGATGTGGAGCTATCAATAACCTGAGGTCATCCCTTAAATCGTTTTCAAAACAGACACATCGCTCATGTTCCGTTGCCACTACTCCTCGAGCATATCGGCTTAACCTCAAAAATTCAGCTTCATACTCAGCTACGGACTTGTTTCCTTAAACTAGTCCTAGAAAAGCCTTTCTTTGGGCATCAATATAATGAGTGCCCACATACTTCTTCTGGTATGCTGCCTTAGCATATCCCCACGTGAGTTCCTCAGCCGTAGCACCATCTTGCACCGTGAGCCACCATTAATATGACTCATCGCGGAGAAGCGACGTGAATCCTTTTAGCTTTTCCTTTCAGTTAAGTCGAGCTCATCAATAATCCGCTCAGTCGCCTCCAACCAATACTCAGCGGTATTGGGTGCTACACCGATACATCGCTGAAACACTTCACTCAATTGGCTCGAATCGCTCGCCAGTACCGACTTCGAGCTCCCATGCCTCCACCGCTCCTCGCTACCCTTTCTAAGACCCGCAGATTGCTTGTGACAACGTGCATCATCCCCGATCGATCTTGATATTCCACATCGGTAAATGGGTGGTGGTGGCATTACATTCTCGATCCTTGACCCGATCTAACTGGTTCGAACCGATATTCGGCCTCTACCACGGCCTGCAAGCTACGGCCACGTCCCCTTGAATTCATACTTTCGCTTGCGTTTATCTGATTAAAGAATTTTATACATTAGTTTGGCTCCACTTGATTAACCACGAACAGTTTTATGTTAAGAATTTTAAGAGTGGTTCTTTCGTATTCATACATGCACACAGTCTTTACATTCATACATCCATCAATCAATTATGAACTTTCGTTCATTCAGAGAAATGTTGTAGTTTCCATTGTTGTTGTTTTGCCACTACCCAGGGGTATTTTAGTCATTTGTCCTACAAGGGTATTTTGGTAATAAACCAGGATCAATTGGAAAATCTTTATAAACCAAAGGTATTTCAAAAACTCGGGGTAATCTTGAAAATTTGTCTTCCAAATCAGAGGTATTGCCAAAAATTTCAGGAATCGGGGTTATTTCGATAATTTTTTTTTGAAATTTAGAGGCATTTCGGTAGTTTTGAAATTCGAGGGTATTTTGGTAATTCTTCAAACCAGGGTCATTTTGGTCATTTTACAAAACAAGGGTAACTTGGTAATTTTGCAAGTCAGGGGTATTTTAGTAAATTTCCAAATCAGGTATCTTAACATTTTGCAAAAATAGAATTTTCAGTATTTTGTAAAGTAAGAATATTTTAATGGAAGTCGGGGTATTTTGAAAATCTTAAAACTAATGGTACTTTTAATTTACAACACAGGGCATTTTGTAATTTTGTAAATCGTAGATTTTGGAAAAATTTTCACAATAATCTTTTACTACAATTAAAAGGGTAATTTAGGGATTTTAAAACTAGGAGTTTTATAAAATTGCATGGCTAGTCCCTTTCGGGTTTTAATTTGGGGTTTAGCCCGTAATTAAGTCCTCTTGGTTAGAGTGAACCGAGGCTACGCACCAGGTAGGATTCGAGTGGAGAGGAGGTGAGTCACGCGGACTGCTTAAATACCAAGCTCCCACCGAAACCAATCCTAGACATGCGTACCATGGTTGCCACACCCTAACTCGGTGACTTAACCATAGGCTTGTTTGATTAGGCATTTAAGTCTTATGTAATTGTTGGGGTAACTAGTCCTAGGGTTCAAGTACTTAATCTCTATTCTACGTTCCATTCCATTTCTACCCTTCTACAAATCACAATATAAATCACACAATGGATAGAAGTACTTACCTGGTGGACTTGAATCGAGACTTAGTGGGCCATGCCAGAAAAACCTGCTTAATTTGTAAAATTCCTTTTGGGCTTACTTTGGAAATCATTTTGGGCCTTAAACCCAAGGCCGAGAGTTTAAAACTAGGCTCTGATACCAAATTAAAACACCCCAAACCCAAATTTCATGAGCCTTGACCGGATCTGTATGTTCTCCAAAGGTAAACCGTTTCAAATTCTTTTGTTACTTAGGAAAAACTTGTGTGATTTGGAAGAAAGATCGTTTTGGGTTGGGCTTGAGATGAAAACAAGTTTATTTAATTATTAAAATCCTTTACTTTAGGTGACAAAACATTTGGGCTTTGTTTTAAAAAAATAGATTTACTTGACCTTTTAATAAATAAAGGTTTGTAAGCTTAACAAATAAAAATAGAATAAAATAATTCTACTAAGGCCTTATTACATCAAATAATTCCCACATTTAAATTCAAAATACTTAAAATAAAATAGTTCAAATAAAAGAAATCTGAACTTCACATGGCCTCCACTAATCATCTGGCCATCGGCCCATCACCGTCACACCGAAAAGTAATCCCACAACGGGTGAGTGAATGCAGACTCAATGTGTAACCAATACTAAAATTTAATATTTCGCATACAATATCATTCATGTTCATAAAACATTTAAACAATATGATGCAACCAACCCAAACCTATATGCCATCCGCTACACACCACCCGTACCATCCTCGCACACCGTGGGACTACTAAGTCAACCCTCCATCCGCTACACACCATCGGTTGGCAACTGCTGGTCGATGTGCTCATCTCCTTATAAAAATTCGTGGTCTTAGGTCACTACATTTAGAATTCGTGGTCTTAGGTCACCACATTCGAATTGTGGTCTTAGGTCACCACATTCGAGATCACCGTGGTCTTAGGTCACCACATTCGATTTCGTGGTCTTAGGTCACCACATTAACTTCCCTTTTCATATAACCCATATGCCCCATATTTCATACACAATATGCAAAATCATGCCTTAATTCACATTCTTATCACTTTTCACATGTTAAAATAACATATATTCATATTCCTAGTAGGAGTAGGAAACGTTACCTTAGTACTTTGTACCATAGTATGGTACCTTAGCCATATTCACATTCTTATAAACATGCACATTTAATTTAAAACATAGCCATGAACATATTAAAACTTAGAGTAGGGTACACACCTGATTCGCTTAACAATTCACTGAAATCCCAAAAATCTAATCTAAAGCCTTAGATCTCAAGTCCTACATTCAGTCAACCCTAGTATGTTAGCATAAAGCCTATTCGGCTATAAAACCAAATCCTAGTAGGATTTGTACACTTAAACCTACCTTGTTGCCGATTGGGACACCAACCAATCCCAAATCTTTTCTTTATTCCTCCTTGTATTCGCCGGGCATTGAATCAATTAACTTGGTTAGTTTTCGCTTTTGAATATTTAAAGAATGATCTAAATACTAGTCTAGGCTTTAGTAGAATATACATAGGTGCTTACCTTCCAAATCTTAAATCCGAATTGGATCCTTGCTTCCTTAATGTTGTCAAAATTCCTATAACCATATGTTAGATTTAATCTAACCTTAAAACATAAAACATGGCCTTTGGCCTAATATACATATGTATTACCTTAGATCCTTGCAATCCCGAAAGATACTTTCTTGTAGTTGACAATTCTTAAATCCCGAATACACCCTTCCATAATTTGGCCAAAATCAATAATAGAGATTAGTCCCTAAATTTTCGATAGGTCTAAAATATAAAAGAATTGAAACCAATTTTGGATCTTACCCTTTTAAGAAATCGGCAGCACCCTTGTTAAAAGCCCCTTAAAGAATCGGCCTTGATGACTAGATGATAAGGTCTCGGCTTTTGGGATTTAATAGAGAAGTCGGCTAGGGGTTCTCTTGGGGTATTCGATTTCCACAAAAAATAAAGAAAAGAAGACTTGAGAATTTTGGCAATGGTGGACTATAGATTCGGCTTAACAAATGAAAGAGAAGAGAAGAGAGGAGAGCACTAAGAAATTAGGCGAGAGAAGAGGAGGAAGAAAAATTGATGAGTAGCCCTATTCTTTCCTCTTATAGCCGAAATTACTACTCGAAATCCCTTACTTGGCCACCACTCTTCTATTTTGATTACTTTATCCTTTGAATTATCACTTTATTAAAAGAATTAATCCAACAATTATCTCCTAAAAATAATGATAAATAAATCTATTATTTATCTCCTATTTAGACGAAATTTAAAGAGAATAAAACTCTTCCTTGGGTTCCTTAGTGCCGCCCACTTCCCTCTTTGTAGAAAAATAAAACTCCTTTATTTGCTCCCAAGTGACTCGAACCTAGGCCCAATACCCTTGTATGTGGCGTCACCTACCTGGGCCTCAAGTGATATCTTCAGGCCACTTTTCCAAGCCTGTTTGTGTGTCAAATTCCTCCTATTAATTTTCTTAAGGCCACCTTGCCTTAGTTTCCTCTTTTTAAACTTTAAAACTTGACATTTCCAAGTTTCCAAAATGTTCACTTTCCTCTTTTAACTTAACATTTCCAAGTTTCCAAAATGTTCACTTTCCTCTTTTAACTTAACATTTCCAAGCTTCCAAAATGTTCACTTTCCTCTTTTAACTTAACATTTCCAAGTTTCCAAAATGTTCACTTCCCTCTTTTAAACTTAACATTTCCAAGTTTCCAAAAATGTTCATCATACATTCTTAATACATAAGTCATGCCATTTCGTATAATTAAATCAAAAATGCATAGGCCCATTTTCAGGATGTTACACAAATATTGTCTGAATACCCGATTCATCAAATCCTTAAAAACGGCAGGGGCATTAGTGAGTCCGAACAGCATCACCAAAAACTCATAATGTCCGTATCTCGTTCGAAAAGTAGTCTTAGGCATATTAGAGTCTCTAACTCGCAGCTGATAATAGCCCGATCTTAAATCTATCTTCAAAAATACTAAGGCTCCTTTTAGCTGATCGAATAAATCATCAATACGCTGCAACGGGTATTTATTCTTTATGGTCACTTTATTGAGATGTCGGTAGTCGATGCACATTCTCAAAGTTCCATTTTTCTTTTTCACGAATAACACTGGTGCACCTCAGGGAGAAAAACTCGGTCGAGCAAAACCTTTATCTGTCAAGTCTTGCAACTGAGCTTTCAATTCTTTCAATTCAGTCGATGCCATTCTATACGGAGTTATTGAGATCGGAGTCATCCTTGGCACTAATTCAATACCAAACTTTACCTCCGAATAGGTGGCAAACCCGATAATTCCTCCAAAACACATCCGGATACTCACATACAATAGGTACAGATTCAATCTTCTTTTCACTCACTTTACTATCAAATACATAAGTAAAGTAAGGTGCTATTCTCATATGCATCCGAGCCAACGTCGAGGATATCACTGCTGGTAACCCATTTAAATCGGTAGACTTAATTCGAATTATCTCATTATTCTGGCACCGCAGATCAATAGTCTTTCGTCTACAATTCACTACAGCATCGTGCACGGTTAACCAATCCATACCAAGGATGATATCAAACTTATCAAATGGTAGTAACATCAAATCAACCAAAAACATGAATCTCGAATCATCAAAGGGCAATTCTTGAACACCTTATCAACTAGTACACACCGACCCAGGGGGTTCGAAACCCGAATCACAAACTCAGTAGACTCAACAAGTAAAGTCTTACTGGATACTAATGTTTCACACACATAAGAATGGGTTGACCCGAGATCAATAAAAGCAATTACACTAGTATTTAAGAGAGTAAATATACCAGTAATAACATCTAGAGATGAAGCTTCCTCTCGGGCGCGGATGGCATAGGCTCTAGCAGGCGCACGAGCCTCGAATTCAACAGCTGTATCCAAAGTCTCAAGTCTCTCTCTGAGTACCGCTTCTACCTCCCGCATTTCGGGGTGGTTTACCTCTAACAGCAGCACCACTCGATCTCACATTCTGAGCATTATCCTTCTCAACTAACTTCGGGCAGTCCCAAATGAAATGATCCTGCGAACTACACTTGTAGCAAACTCGGTTGTTGAACTTGCCCCAACATTCACCAAAATGTCGCCTACCACACTGTTGACACTCGGGTTTATTCGGTCGAGTATTGCCAACACTAGCTATCGAGGTGGCTCGTGAACTCATTGATGGTCATTCTCGTATAGAAAACCCGACATTAGTCTTAGATTGGCTAATGTCATTTCTGAACTTCTTTGATGCCGATTGAGAAGTTTTACCCGCTGATCTCTTACGAAAATCTCTAGCTTCGAACTCAGCTTTTTGTTTCTCTTTTCTAGCTTTTTGGCTTTGCAAGCTAGCTCAACGAGTACCATGAATTCATTTATTTCAAGTATACCAATGAGTAATTTTATGTCTTTGTTCAACCTTTCTTCGAATCTTTTACACATAGTAGCCTCAGTTGAAACATACTCGCGAGCATATCGGCTAAGTCTTACAAACTCGAGTTCATACTCAGATACGGTCATATGACCTTGTTTAAGCTCGAGAAATTCTTTGCATTTTTGATCGATGAATCGCTGACTAATATACTTTTTGTAAAACTCTACCTGAAAGAAGTCCCAAGTTATCCGTTCCTTCGGAACAACCGAGCCAGAGTATTCCACCAATAGTAGGCAGAATCCCATAATAAAGATATAGCACATTTCAGTCACTCATCAGTCGTACAAGATAGTTCATCGAAAACACGAATTGTATTTTCGAGCCAAAATTCAACTCGTTCAGCATCATCATCTGCTATGGCTCTAAACTCTAGAGCTTCGTATTTTCTAATTCTATCGACCGGAGGCTTATTTAATCTCTCAGGATTAATGATCGGAGGTACTACAGGTACTACAGGTGGATTATCTAGGTTCGGGGGTTTGTTGAACAGCTGAATTTGTTCGGATATACTGATTAAACCAATCATTCATTATACTAAAGAAGGCTTGCTTAGCCCCCTCATCTTGGTTACTTGTAGCTGGTCGAGATTCAACAGGCGCGGTCCCTTGTGTGGAAGCAGGCGCCACACTCTCGACATCATCAGCCACTGCTCGTTCGGGATCAGGATCCATTTACTATACAAAAGAAGGAAAACATATTTCATTTTCAAGAGTTATCACACTATCATAGTAAAAATTATGGCATGTATAGCTAGACTCACACGCGCTACGTTAGTCCGAGAGCCGACTAAATCGTAGCTTTGATACCAATCAAATGTAATACCCCTAACCCGTATTTGTAGCTGGAATAGGGTTACGAGGAATTACTAAACATAACACAACTTAGTACATGCATTCAATCCCTTTCATACTTTAGAAATTAATCACATCAATAAATTTATTCTATTCAAATATTGAACTTTACATAACATATAAAGTTTTAATCTAACCATATAACATTACATAACATATATTATTTCCATACATGCGTATTTTAAGAATCAAACATATAGCATTTCATTCATAGAATATTTTTAAACATTATCAATAGGTTAAATATATTCAACTACGTTACTAATTCATACGCCATTCACTAAAACCTCTTTAATCATTTTCAAACATTAAGACATATCATAGCATCTGTTTCACATGCACAAAACCAACCCAACCATTTATTTAGCCATTTTAATTCATCTCAAAACTGATTACACAAGCACATTATAACCAAATTTCTAAAGCAACCCAATAAGCCGAATATGCACAAAATTTTACATATCCAATAACCTATCTTAATGAACATTCCATTAATGATATACTTAGCATCTCACGACATTTATACATTTAATCATATCCTAGTATATATCGAACAATAATTCAAACAATTTTAACATAAGTTGATTTCAATACATGTGTATATAAAACCAACCGAATCATTTTATACTATGAATCGCGTTTAACACATAATTAAACCTTGACTAGCTTTGTTTTATAGCTTACTCTTCACCTAAATACAAATCAATTTGCAATATCAATAATCAAACCAACCCACATTCAACCTTACTCTTTCATACTCAAACATTACAAGCACAAAACACAATCAAGATAACATAAACTTAATATCAAGTTAGCCATTTTCGCATGGCATTTATATACATATCATTCATAATGAACTCAAAAGGGATCATAGCCTATACATGCCATAAACTTTAAATTCAACTTCAAAAAGTACCAAAATATTGATGATAGTGTGATAAGCTTCACCAACGATCCCCGAGCAAGTAACGATCACCCAAAGAAAAATCTAAATCATAAGAGCAACCAAGAACACCAAGTAAGCTTTAACAGCTTAGTAAGTTATAAGCAAATTAAGTAAATCTATCAATTATTCTCTTAAATATGATTTTTTTAAAAAATATTACAATCAAGGATTCATCAACTACCCATTTACTTGTACAACCGCAAAACATTACTTATCTCTCAAATTTAAAGTCGAATCCAATATAAAAATTACATATTCATGTATTATCCACCTATTCAAGTTCCAAGCTCTTCAAGCATACATCTTATACAAAATTTCCACATAACCTGATCCCTTTTGGTATTTCATATAACAATCAATATGATTTATAATCATTTTCCCATATCAAATTATTTCACTCAAACTATACATTCAAAAAGAAACATTCCATCCAATCCACAATTAATCGCATATACTTGATTTCAAATAATAACATCTCATAATTTCAAAACTTACCAATTTCAATCTTTGAACTTAAAATTTACTCGCACACTTAGTGCTTATTAACCTATTTCGTACACTTAGTGCTCGGTAATTAAATTCACACACTTAATGCTCACTGACCGATTTCGCTCACATAGTGCTCGGTAATTAAATTCGCACTCTTAATGCTCACTGACCGATTTTGCACACATAGTGCTTGGTAATTCAATCCATACACTTATTGCGTAATGACCGATTTCACACACCTAGTGCTCGGTAATTCAATTCGCACACTTAGTGCATTTCTCAAACTTGTTACTCATTTATATATGTACACATAAAATTTAAACCTCAACCACATATATATACGAATTAACTTAATTCATCTCCATAATCAACATCACATTCGGGTGTACCAATGGCATATATGCATATCTTACATTTGACTATATTAAACACATATATAAACATCACATTCGGCTATATCAATAATATATATACATACTCCCATTAAAATTTATGTACACATTATAAATAAATCCAATTCAACTTAATTGCTTAGAAACTTACCTCGAGTATCGACGGACTGTGTTTCTCGACTATTCAACTAACTTCGCTTTTCCTCGATCCAATCTCGATCCTTTTTGTTCTTGATCTAGTTGATTTCAAATTTAGCTAAATCAAATATAATTCCATTGATTTTGGTCCAAAAACACATAAATAGGCAAATTACCATTTTTCCTTGATATTTTACATTTATCACAATTTAGTCCAAATAGCATAAAACACAAAATATTCAAAATTTGACTTCACCCTAGTTTAGCTGAATTTCACTAACGTCCCTAGCAGCCCATTTCTTTCATTTATTTCACATTTTGACCCCTCAATTTATAAATTTCATAATTTAATCCTATTTAGGCATTTTTACCAAAAATGACTTAATTAAACTTAACAATCTAACAACCTATATTTATTTTCCATCACTAAACACCAATTTCATCAAGCTATCAACAATGGCATTTCATGAATACATCATCAAATTCAAAAATTCAAACTTGGGCTAGCTAGTATTTAAAGCAACAATCTCAAAAACGTAAAAATTATTAAAACTCGAACTCAATTACATACCTTAATTAAACATGCAAGTGCCGAAAGTTTCAAAAGCTCAACCCTTTCTTCCTTCTTTAGTTTCAGCAATTGAGAAATAGAATAAAAGAAAATATGTTCATCCACTTTGGTTTATGTTTTATTATTATGATATTATTATAAGTTATCAAATTCACCAAATTTCCAATAATAAAATAATTTGATAATCCATTTACTATTACATGCATTTTGGCCGGCCACTAATTTCTATTTATGGACAAATTGCAACCTTAATACTCCATAATATAAAAAAATCATAATTTGGTCCTTATACATTAACCCTTAAATTTTCCATCTACACGATTAAACCCTTTTCATTTAATCGGGCATCCAAACGATAAAGTTTTAAAACGAATTTTTTACACAAACAAATTCACACATTCAGAACACAGAAACTAATATTTAAATATTTTTCTGAATCGGATTCGTGGTTCCGAAACCACCGTTCCGATTAGGGTCAAAATCGGGCTGTTACACATTCATTTTTAAACATTTTCATGTTATGTTTGTTTGTTCTTATATCATGTATTTCCGTTTACTTGCTTTATTTGTTTAACGAGACTTTGTTTACTAAGGTTTATTCATCTTTGTAATTACATCATTGTTATTATAATATTCTATTCATATATTGTTTTAAATATTACACTTATTTTTACCTAAATTCGTAAAAAGATGAAAATTTTTAAAATAGGCAATGTTCCGTATTTGAATGATTCGATAAAATAGTGCCCTAACTTACGAGGTTTTGATTTTTGTCGTTGAATTCGAATAATCGAATGTCCTTTTAAAAATTAAAACACACGAGATTTCAAACGAAAAAGGCCAAATTATCCTCGAAGATTCGAAGTGTCATGTCCTAACTTACAGGACATAACGTTTAGATACCTCGAGATAAGAAGGTCTTCCATATTTTTCGACTCGTTCAAGCAATTTTTTTTATAAAAAAAAGCAACATAATAAAAAAGGGATCGTAGTTTAATTTCTTTTTGAATTCTCAACTTTCGACAATAAAGACATCAATTAATCAACTAGGTACCAATTTTGGGCATATCGAGGGTGCTAATCCTTCCTCGTGCGTAACCGACTCCCGAACCCATTTTTTAGATTTCATAGACCAAAAATCGTATTTTTAGTAAATTTAATTTTTTATTAAAATGATTGAATCACGAGGTGACCCGATCACACCTCATAAAAAAGGATTGGTGGTGACTCCCCTTTTTTGTTTTCATTTTCAAAATATAAAGTCGACGCGACCTTTTTCAAAAAATGGTTTTGACAATTATGATTATAATTTAATTTAAAAATTATTAATTGGAAAATATAAAAAAATTATGATAAAATATAATTTTAATTTAATTTAAAAATTATTAGTTAAAAATTGAGTTGTGTTAAATTTATTTTATTTATTGATGTAAAATAGAGTTGCAAACAAGTAGAATTGTAGAGAAAAAATTATTGTTGTGTTATTCATCTCAATAGTGAAGAATTTATACATGGTATAGAGAATAGAAAAAAGGAAAGATATCATAAAAATAAATCCCTACAAATCAATTCTATGATCCTTACAAATCAACTCTATTAATCAACATAAGATTATGTATAAACTGTTACATAGAAGAAAATGGGCTGTCAATCTTAAATTAGGTAAATACTAGATATAGAGAGACAATTAACACTCCCCTCAAGCTGGAGCATATATTTCTATCATGCAAAGCTTGTCACTCAATCTGAGGAAGTCTTCCTTCTTAAGTGCTTTAGTGAACATATCAACAATTTGCTCTCTTGAAGGGGTAAAAAGAGTGTGCAAATCTTCTTATTAGTAATTGTATTTCTCACAAAATGACAATCGACTTTGATGTGCTTTGTCCGTTAATGAAAACAAGATTGTTTATGAATTGTCGTATGATTATCACAATGTATAGGAATATTATTTTAATATATGATACTGAAATCCTTGAGTAAAGCTTTCAACCAAATCAACTCACATGTCATGTGAGCCATGTCATGGTATTCTGCTTTAGCACTAGATCTCGATACAACTGTTTGTTTCTTACTCTTCCAAGTTACTAAATTCTGACCTAAGGAAGTCTTCCTCTTAAGTGCTTTAGTGAGCATATCTACAATTTGTTCTCTTGAAGGGGTAAAAGGAGTGTAAATCTTCTTATTAGTAATTGCATTTCTCACAAAATGACAATCGACTTTGATGTGCTTTGTCCGTTAATGAAAATAGGATTACTTGCAATATGAATTGCCACATGATTATCACAATGCATAGGAATAGGATCTGAATAGATGATACTGAAATCCTTGATTAAAGCTTTCAACCAAATCAACTTACATGTCATGTGAGCCATGGCACAATATTCTGATTCAGCACTAGATCTCGATACAAATGTTTGTTTCTTACTCTTCCAAGTTACTAAATTCTGACCTACAAAGTACAATAACATGATGTTAACTTTCAATCACTCTTGTCACCAACATAGTTTGCATAAGAAAAGCCAACTAATTCCACATAATTGTTATTTTTGAACCATAATCATTTTCTTGAAGATTTCTTTATATATCTCAAAATGTTGCAGGCAACCTCCCAATAACCCTTTTTAAGCTTATCCATAAATTAACTAATCAAGTCCACAACATGCATAATATCCGTGTAGTAACTGTTAAATAAATAAGCTTCCCAACAAGTTTTCTGTATTGTCCATGATCTACAAAGTCATCATCCTCCTTCCACAAGTCTAGATTAGGTTCCATTGGTGTATTTAATGGTTTTGCTCCTAGTAAACCTGTTTCTTGTAATAGATTAATTGCATACTTCCTTTCAGACAATACTACACATTCTTTACCACGAGTAACTTCAATGCCAAGAAAGTACCTTAATTGACCAAGATCTTTCGTGACAATTGTTGCCGCAAATGTTTCTTGGTTGTATCACTACTTGATAAGAGTATATCATCAACATAAACAATAAGTACTACAATCCCTGTTGAACTAAGTTTCACAAATATCAAATGATTAGCTTAATTGTGCTTGAATACTACTACAAAAACAACCTAATTGAATTTATCAAACCAAGCTCTAGGACTCTCTTTCAATCCATAAATAACCTTACTGAGCTTACATACTAAGTAAGTCTCTCTCTCTCAGCAACAAAGCCATGTGGTTGCTTTATATAAACTTCATCATTTAAGCTTCCATAAAGAAAAACATTCTTGACATCTAGTTGATACAGTGGCCAATCATGCTTGGTGTCTGGATGTATCCTTTGCAACCAGTTGGGCTTTATACCGATCAATAAAGCCATTAGAGTTGTATTTTACAATAAAGACCCAACAATAGGCAACATGTGAAACTCCTTTAGGTAAATGTACCAAGTCCTATGTATATCCGTTGAGAAGAGTTGACATTTCCTCATTCATGGCTAGTTTCTAATTAGGATCCTGAACCGCCTCTATATAATTTTATGGAATAGATATGGACGACAAGGATAAAGCTAAACTACGAAAAATAGAACTAAGGTGATTAAAAAAAACAACATTAGCAATAGAATGTTGGGTACAAGAGCGTTTACCTTTTCGGAGAGATATTAGCAAATCATCAAGATCATCAACAGAGTGCACTGAAGGAAATGGCTGAGAGACAAGAGAAGTTTGCAAATTATTTCGTCTGGTGTAAACTTGTAAAAGAAGGAAGAGTCATATTTTCTATCACACCCCTTACTCTTGCCATTATTGTGCCCACGTCCTTGTGCAACCATAACAGAATGTTCAAGAATAATATATGGAGATGGCAGAGTTAAAAAAGCTTATTGCAAGCGAGAAAAAGTTTGACTTCTAAGATTATTAAATTGGTCATTCAAATTCATAAGAAATCCACGGACAAAGAAATTTTCCCACTGACGTTTTTGAGTTTCTAAATCTGTAGAGAGGGGTTGTGGTTCATGAAATTCATTGATAATTCCTCTATAGGCAGCAAAAAATTCAAGAAGGGATTTTTCACCTTGTTTATTATCAATAAGTTGTTGAAACAAAGAGAAAATACGAGAATTATTACCATCATTAGAGAACATTTCTTTGATAGAGTCCCATATCTCCTTAGCAGTTGATATCAATCCAACGAAGGCAACAATCTTAGGTTCAAAAGAAATTCAACAACCAAGTTTTCACTGCACAATTAGATTGTCGCCAGGCTGCATATTTGGGGTCTTGAGTGTTTGCCATTGTTTGAACTAGATGATGATTGTTGAAACCATTTTTAAAGTTTTTGAAAAAATGGGGATCGACTTTAA
This sequence comes from Gossypium rotundifolium, assembly GCA_025506655.1. Lineage (NCBI taxonomy): Eukaryota > Viridiplantae > Streptophyta > Magnoliopsida > Malvales > Malvaceae > Gossypium > Gossypium rotundifolium. Next base: position 139,960,176 of record CP106731.1, read on the forward strand.
AAATGAAAATGGAGTCGCCACCGATCCTTTTTTCTTAGGTGTGATTAGATCACCTTATAAAACGTTTTATTTCAAAATATTGATTTTTGGTCCACAAAATACCAGAAAACAAGTTCGGGAGTCGGTTACGTATGAGGAAGGGTTAGCACCCTCGTAACGCCCAAAAATTGGTACCTAATTGATTAATTAATCTTCTTGTCCTGAAAATTTAATAAGAATTTAAAAATATGATTTCTAAAAAAAAATACTTGAACAATTTGATTTAAAATTTGAGAGTTCTTTATTCCGAAAGAAATAAACATCACATCCAGCACGTTAGGACACGATATTTTTAAACCCTTGTAACTAAAATCATTTCATGATTTACAAAGTTTTATTAAAAGGATATTTAAATATTTAGTCACACGGAAAATCGAAACCTAGCACGTTAGGGCACTATTTCCTGAATTTCTAAACACAAAAAATTGCCTTACTTAATAAAAAATCCTTATCTCGAGATACCATAATGTCATATTCAGTGAGTTAGGACATGACAATTTTGAATTCTCGAGGATAGTTTTTATTTAACTTTTAAAAAGGAAAGTAATAAGTTCTTTGAACTTGAAGAAGAAAATCGAAACACAGGAAGTTAGGGTACGAATTCTTTCGAACCCTTAGAACGTGAAGAATTCACTTATTTTGAAAATCGAATAAAATGTGATGTGATTTTATAAAATGGGGAATGAATTATAATACACATGCATAATAGAGTGAAATGAGGAAACAAATATAAATTACAATAAAAATTAAAACAAATAATCTATATAAAATAATAATAAATAACAAAATAAAAATGAAAACAAGGGTTAATAATAAATAAATAAACAAATAGATACTATGTACAAAATAAAAAGAAATAAAATAGTAGTAATAATAAAAATAATAAATTATAATGGAAATATATTAATAAATAAATAAATAAATAATAGCAATTATAAAATAAAAATAATAATGAAAATAATGATAAGAGTAATAGCAAAAATAAAAATAGTAGTAATAATGATATAATAATGTAAGGATATTAAAATTAATAGTAATAATATAAAAATAATAATAGTAGTAAAGATAAAAGTAATATTAATAACAAAAATTATAGAAATGATAAAAATAGCAATAATAATGTAGGTAGTAAAATACTAATAATAGAAAATATAATAATAAGATTAAAAATAATAATAATAGTCATAAATATAATAATAATAATACGTATAATAATAATAATAGTAATAATAGTAGGAAAAATAATAGTAAGAAAAAAATTGTAATGAAATAATAATAATAAAAATAGGAATAATAATGTTAAAAGTAATGATAATAATAATATTGGTAATAAAAAAATATTAGTAATAAAATAATAATGATAATAAAATAGTAATAGTAAAAGCAATAATAATATGATAAAAATTAAAATTAACAATAATGATAATAAAATTAATAATAAAATAATGAAAATTATAAAAGAAATGAAAAAGGACGAAATTGAATCTATAAATGAAAGTTTGGAGTAAATTTAAAATATAAGAGAATTGAATTAAAAAACAAAAAATATAGAAGGGCTTGATGCGCAAATAACTCATTTAACTGAAAAACACGCGGATCTTATGATGGTGGGTCGGTTCGCGTGGGTCGGAGCCATGAAATGGCGTCGTTTTGGATTGGGCTATTTATCTCTAACAATAACACTTTAATCACCAAGAGATAAAACTTTAATATTTATCCAATAACTCTAACATCATCAAGGAATGTATTGGGAGTCTTGAATCCTAGTCGGACAATGCTACTTATTTTGTCAAACATGCCACATTCAAGTGTGTCAAACTCAATTAGCCAAAACCTATTAATAGGCCCATTTCGATGGCTTGAATATTAAATTAAATTCGTTCTAACAAGACATAAAATAAGTAGCAACAAAAATCTCAATACATATCATCTTTTTAAAAGTAATTATATAAACAAACTATATTAAATTATTACTTCTTAAACCTAAGTTTTTTTTTTTTTTTCCTTTTAACTCCTATGTGCCTTGAGATTCTTCAATTTTGCTTTCACTTTCTTTCTTTCTAATTTTTTTTCGCTTATTTTCTTTCTCCCTCCTTTCCCATTTCTCTTTTTAGCAGGTCTTGCATTGGAATCTTTTTCCTAATTTTTAGCACAACAAAGATATAGCAACATTTATACTAAAGTAGATCCTTTACTCTTCATATTTCATAAGTTAAAAAGGTATAATATATAACCCTTATGAATGATCCCATACTATACACAATTATTGCCTTTTATCAACACATTTTCCCTTATTGGATCCACCATCGTTTTTATATAGACAAGAGTGGCCATATTCTGCTTTTAATTCCCACTTTGGAATACATGGATTACCTAGCATTCTCTATCATTATCTTTGGCATCAGTGTGCTTTTGTTAGATATAATTCACGCAATCAATCTTTTAATCAATTTTTAGTTGAAGCTATTTATTGACTGGTTCAGTTTTTTTTTTTTTTTATGATGTTAGTAGAGAATTGTATTATTAGAAAAATGCTAAAACTTATCATATTACTTTCGGGTATGATCTAAAGTTACTACTATCTATAGGATCTGATTAAGAAGTTAATTTCGAAGAAGTAATTAACTTACAAAATATTTATGCTTTGTTACGAAAATTTTTGAATATGAAAAGTAATATTTTATGTTTAAATTTGATAGATTTTTATTCGTGGAGTTTATTGATAAGTATTTTATATAATTGATTAATATTTTATATTTAAACTTTGTTCAGTATAGTTTATTGGATATTTGTAAATGTGCTTAAATATATATTTTAAAATATTAATAAATCCAAAATGATAGACTAATAGTATATACTATTTTCAATAGAGAAACAGCTAGACCACTGATTCACTACTTTGTTTCTAGTACAGAATTAGTGCCGTTCAAATTCAACTAGTATAATATTCAGAATCGTACCTTGTGGCTTGTGTGTTTGTTCCCGCTTCAACTTTTAAACTGATGAAAAAGCTTTGATAGGACAAAAATATCAATAATCTTTGTGTATTTAATAATCTTAAAACATTTTTACAAAAATTAGATCAAATCCAATAACTTGTAAACTCAGCTATCTCATTTACACTTCAAGATGCAAATAAATGGTGAGATCTCATGATTAATCATTCAATCAACCTTTATAAATATTACCTTAAAAATTTTTCCTTCTTTATTTATATTTTGTATTTATGTAAAAGATTCATGTGAAGTCAGGCAAAAGCACTCCGAAATAAAATGTTAAATAAAATCTTAGGGTTAGGAGAGGCGCGGCCTGCCCCAAAGTTTCCTGTGCCCACCTTTACCTAAGGACCATGTGCCTTTGTCTATTAGCCTCTTTTAATTAAAATCTCAAAAATGAAATCTGAAGGTTAGCAAAACCTCTTCTCAACCCCAAGAGGACATCAGCAGACATAAAATAGGTAGGTGCTTCAATCCGTGACAATTGCACAATAATATGTACTACTTCATATATATAGGAAGGAGGTTTGATGTTGATAGATAGTTAAAAAATCTACGACACTCAAAGCTAGAAGCAAAAAGTATTTCTTCGGGAGTGGTCCATATTGCCTATTTAACAAAAACCCGCTAAGCCCCACGTGAGTTCTATGCATGTATACATGCAAATCTTGATGCCTTGATTGATCAGAATGTGCAACGATATATCATCATCATTGCACTTGTTTCAGCATTCATTTTTTTAATTACCTTACAGTTACACCATTATGCCCTTACGTAAATGTCCATGTCTACCATGTCTTGCTAGCAGCACTTGAAGTCTTTCAGGTACTATGAAAGTTTTGAGTAGTTTTGACAATTTATATTGTAATCCCATTTTGTCCGGTCCATGTAAAAAATAATAAACCTAAAACAAAAAAATAAAGTTCAAGTCCAGTCCAAAATATATCATTTGGCCCGATTGGAATGACCCATTAAAAGATTGAAGGTCCATCTATAAGCTTGACGTATATGGGAACACAATCTTCAAGGATATGCAATCTTAGATATGATATGCAAATCTTAGATATGATATGCAATCCTAGAAGATATGGTATGCAATCTTAGATATATATGATATGCAAATCTTAGATATGATATGCAATCTTAGAGATTTAATTTGTAGATACCTTTTAATCTTAGCCTTTGATGTAATTGATCTGTACCGTTGGATTTGAGGAGACTCAACTATAAATAGAGGCTTCTCCCCTTCATTGTAAAACACACTTGAGTTTTGAGTAATAAAAATTATTGAGAGCATTCACTTAAATTTCTCTCTCTTTTGCGTTCTTATTTTCTGTGGCTTGTTCTTATTTTGTTCTTCACTCATCTTCGTTTCTTTTTGAGTTGCTTCCGTTCGTGTTAGATTTTGGTGGAGGAATTTCGTTGAATCCTCATATTGCGGGAGTTAGGTTGACTTATGCATTTTTAACTTTTTATTTATTTATCCATATCATTTTATACTTTTTATTTTTTTAAAATTTTATAATATTCATTAATTGTTTTGAGTATATTATTTACGTTATATTATTATTTTTATACATAATTTTAATCTTGTGAATAAATTTTTATATTTTTCCATAGATTCTTTTAAAATTACTATTATCTACTCTATATTTTTTATTTTAATTGTTCATTTTTTAAAAAAATTGAATCCATTATCTTTGTTTACCTTAACATTATTATTATTGCTTGTCATTTTTTACTTAATGGTTTATGTTAGTGTTAATTGTTAATATGACTGTAACTTTCGTAAATTACACTTTTTGTAATAATTTAATATTATTTTTTAAATATTTGTTTGAAAATATCTATCTCCTTTAATTATTACATTTTATCCAAAAGTTTTTCTTAAATAAGGCAATGTTTTGTATTTAGAAATTAGAAATTGTGCCTTAACGTCTTTGGGTTTCGATTTTTCGTTTGACTAAATAATTAAATATCCTTTTAATGAATTTTATAAATCATGAGATGATGTTGGCTACGAGGGTTTAAAATATCATGTCCTAACGTGCTTGATGTGATGTTTGTATTCTTTCGGAACAAAGGAATCTCAAGTTTCAATTCAAGTTGTTCGAGTTTTTAAAGAAATCATGTTTTCAAATCTTTTCGAATTTTCGACATTAGGACAATAACTAATCAATTCGGTATCAATTTTGGGTGTTATGAGGTGCTAATCCTTCCTCGTGCACGTAATCGACTCCGAACCCGTTTTCTTGAATTTCGTAGGCCAAAATCAATGTTTTGAAATAAAATATTTTATAAGGTGATCCTATCACACCTAAGCAAAAAAGGATTGGTGGTGACTCCATTTTCATTTTTAAAGTCGATCCAGTTTTTAAAAACATAAAATCGTTTAAATGACTTGGCGACTCATTGGGAATATAAGAGAGTCAAGCCATAAAATTTATTATTTCCTGTCCTTTTGTCCAAATTTATTTGAAAAAAACTATAATCCTTTTTATTGCATGTGGTTCTATTTTTTTTAAATATCTTTGCATTGCATTGCATGGCCGTTGTGGTCACACCCTTTTAAGTGGGAGTGAGAAGCTACTCCTTCGTGAGGTTTCAACCTTCGTGCGGGATAGTGAATCGCTTTGGGATACATCTGTACCTATGTCTTCGTGAGATTTTCATCTCAGATGCGACCATAGGAAATGTATTCCCAGAATCGAACTTGGTCCGTATGAGCCTATAATGGGTGAGGATCAAGGAATCTACTGGTTCAGGCACCTCAACTTTAGAACTAAGCCACATATAGTGATCTTTAAGAGCCAACCCTAGATAGAGTCATATTGAACCCTAATGGTCACCCAAATAGGTACCCTATTTTGTTATTTATTTCACTTGTGCTAACATGTTTTCTTTTGTTTTGATTGCATTGCATTCACATCATAGAAAAGAGGTGTTTATTCAAATTCGATTGCTAAATAGAAGAGTTTTTCATAAGAAAATGGATTTCTTGATAAAGTGGACTATAATACAGTTGTTTGAATATGGTCCAAGTAAACACAACGAGAGAAGACTGATAGCCTGTGAAGAAATACAAGATTTTACTACCCAAGAATTCAAGTTGACAAAGACTATTTGAGGATCACTACGTTTCATCTTTCTTGAAGAGGCTAACAAGTATTGCGAGGATAAGAGTCTCGGCCTAAGCAAAAAAGAGCTAGAAGAGGCATCTATTGGGAAAGTTCATGGGACATAACCATAACATCCTTTACGAAGAAGGGGATTGATGTTTTCACTTGGACTATGAGGACAAAGCCGCATATGTAATCTATTTTGTGTAAAGAAATTTATTTTCTAGTAAAGTTTTTCTAATGAAATTGAATTCAGAATCAACACCTCTCTTTTTGCATTTCATTCCTTTGCATTGCATTACATCACATGATATGCATTTAAGTCCACAAAGAGAGCATAATTAGTTGAAACTATCACAAAAGAAAGGAGAAAGAAAGAGAGTGAGTTAACTTGGAAAACATGGAACAGAGATTGGAGAGATTAAAGCAAAGACAAATACAGATGCAAGAGCAATTGACCAAAATTCAACAAGACATGCGGAAATTCCAAAAAAATGTGATTGGTCAGTTAAGTCATTTACTAGTTGAAGGGATTGAAGAAAGGAAAGGCCTAGTAGTCAACAGTGGAGATGATAATGAAGACCTCGTCTATCCCCCAGGTTTTACTCTAATAAGCGTCCAGACTCAACCAGACACATATCAAAAAGTGGTACCCATTACTATCAGACCCCAACAACATCAGATCACCTTAAGGCAAGAACCCAATCCAAGACCGAACTCAAAAAAAATCTCAATTCTCGCCCATCCCAATCACATATAGGGAGCTGTACCAAAATTTTTTTGATGCACATGTACTATCCCCTTTCTACCTAAAACCCATACAACCTTCATACCCTAAATGATACGACACGAACGGTCAATGTGAATACCATGCAGGAATCACAGGACACTCGATCGATAATTGCACCGCTTTCAAAAAGATGATCGAAAGACTTGTCAAATTGTGTATCGTAAAATTTGATGATCCCTCTGGTGTAGAAATTTTATTACCCAACTTTTCTGTTAAGGGTGTAAACATCGTGAGTTCTATAATAGATAGGGGCATGAAATCCAAGAATGCATCGAGCTCAGGGCTTTAGTGCAAGGCCTGATGGATAATGAATTGAAGAGATCAAAACCGGTGGGAATCTTAGGAATCGAACACTAATGACATATCTGAATTGGGGAATAAAAGTTTCCAAGCCTTTACAAACTTGAGAGTATATTGAACGTTGGTACTATTGAAGAGATCCTTGTATTTTTAGAACGGATCTAGAGTAATATTCAAAACACGCTTGTTGCCTTAAGCCTAGAAGCAATAAGAACTCTTTTGTGAAATAGGCTTGTGTCCGAAATTTTTATTTCAATAAAATGCATCTTTTTGAGCAAATATTCTTTTATTTTTTCCATTTCATACTGTACAAAAAATTGTTCTTAGTTTTTTTCCTTTTGTTTGTTCTTTGGACTTTCTTTCAAATATTCTTTCATTCTTTATACATGACCATACAAATAATCGAAATTCAAACCTACTATAGGTTTCCAAATATCAACGATGTGAGCAACGCTGCCACTAACTCAGAGTCTCCTTTCGAGTAAGGTATGTGTTTAGGGGGATCTTAGGCCTTTGAAGATTACAGAGATTGTAACCTATCTTTTGATCTGTTAAGGATGGTAAAATAGGATAAAAAATAGGCTATACTCTACAAAGGGTCATTGGATGTTATGAGCCTAGAAAAGAGGTAAAGATTATAATCTAGCTCATCACAGAACTAAGGCGAGGCATCATTGAGTTATTTTCAAAAAATTCAAAGATGTTTTCATACGATCATATCAGGACATGTATGGGCTGATAAGGCCTTGAGCTAAACATGAGGATCGGACACTGTTGGTCTACCATGGATGGGAATTACATCAGTTATACCGTAAAATTAAAAGAGGCGAGATTTATGTGACTCTTCCATTTTCTTCACAGACTTTTCTATATGTGGAGCATGGATGTTATGAGGACGATATCATTAAAAGCTTCTAGTTGACATTAAATTATCTTTGTGGTCATCGTTTACTTCACTAAGAGGGTGAATGTTGCTTCATATGCCAATATTGCAAAGTCGACAATCATCAAATTTTAAAAAAAAATCAGGCGCCGACAAAGAATGCCAAAAAGGACAAAGTCAAAAGTTTGTAGTCTATTCAAAGATCAGACGCCATATCATAGAGCAACAAAGGCAGCCAAAAAGAAAAACAAAAAAAACAAAACAAGGATTGTAGAAAAGATGACCGAGACTTATAAAAATTGGCATAAAGAAGTTACTATTTATCTTCTATGATTATCAAACATTGGCCAGGATTTTTTCTGGGGCAACATCTTACCCATTGGTTTATGGAATGGAAGCATTTTTTGCCAATTGAACCTGATCGAAGAAAAGGTTAAAAGTTATCCATCATGGTCAGATGATGCAAGCTTACGAAAAAGATGTTTATCATAGAGAATTCCACGAAGGGAACCTGATCTTTCAAAAGGATTTCAGAGAAAAGTAGATGCCAAACTAGGAAGGACCTTATGTTGTAGAGTAGGCTTATTCTAGAGGAGCATTGATATTAACTGAGATGGATGCCAAAAACTTCCCAATTCGGTGAATTCAGGTTCATTCAAGAAGTATTTTACCTGAAAAGAGAAGGGCCAAGGTGAAAACCCACAAAGGGCGCCTTGAGCTCAAATTCATTAAAAAACAAAAAATTAAAAAAAAAAGAAAAAGAAAAAGGAGAGGCCAAGGTGAAAACCCGCAAAGGGCGCTTTGAGACCAAAGGGGTTTTGAGCCGAAAAGGGTGGCTCAAATTTTGATTAAAGATAGGGCGTGTGGTACTCTTGCTATGCCTGAATTAACAAGGAGGAAGTATGCTACGTCTTGAGGCATTGACAAAGTACTCTGGATCCTTTAAACACGTATTGAGCTCAAAATGATCCTCAAGGAGTTTGTACAGAGATACTCATGCTGCGATATCTAGGGCACCTAGCTTCTATCTTACCCATTTTAAATTTGCTATCTCTAATTACTTTATTCTTTTCAAAGATACACCCCAATCAACTTTGTTTTATAGCCTTAGCTACCTTTGCTTACTTTATCTTTTCAAGATACACCAATCAATTTTCTTTTATTGCCTTGGTTATCTTTGATTAACTTATTTGTTTCGAGCTATGCTCCTGATTAATTTCTTTCACATCCATTGTTGTAATCTTTTTCAAGCATTTTATATTGAAATAAAGGTTAATGGACTAATAATACTTTCATAAAAGGAGTTTCGCTTATTACTCAGGAAGCTTCTAAATAATATGAGAATCTGAAACTTGATTTTTGTTTAGAACTCACCAAGCCTAAAGGTTAGAAATATTGAAAGATGATTTCTTCAGATTTTTATTGGGTAACCCAGGTATAAAAAGGGATCATTCTTGGGAAAAGAAAAAGATACCCTACATTCATGTAAATTTCAGGCACATACATCGGGTCATTACACCCAGGGAAGGGTGTAACAGATCAACTTGATCAAATTTATACAAATTTCATATCTCTGAGTGGTAACAGGATGGATGGAAGAAATCAAATGTTATTCCCCTGAAGTTGTAGTAGGAAGTACCAATTTTATGTCCCAAAAGGCACAGTGGAAGAGGCTCCAAAATTACAACTAAGCAAGCTTGCTGAGCAAAATATGATCGTTTCTTTGGGTTTTCTATCAAAGATACTAGCTGAACGAGAAAGCATGGTAACGCACCAGTGATAGAACCTTGATGAAATATGAGTAGTGACAACCCAAACATTAAAATGGATCATTCTCATGCATTTATGTAAATATCATTCATACACTTTCAATTAGGAGCATTTGATTCATTCTAATCATTGTATCCTAATCATTTTACATTAAAAAAGGGATCATTCTCATGACATTCTGCATTCATGCAAATGTCATCCATAATACATTCGAGTCTACAGGACATGTTTCCTAGAGGACGGTGTAGTAACATCGGTGAATTCCCCAGTCCTATCTCCCTGACCAGTAGGGGAATAGGTCGAAGTTTGTAGATCTTGTCACCCTAAGCAACAGTGAAACAAGATCGAATGGCGAATTTTATCTTCATGAAACAGTGGAGTAGCTTTAAGCCATCAGTCTTATCTCTCTCGAGATGGTAGTGGAGTAGACTGAAAATTGAAGTCTTCCTAAGATAGTAAGAAAGCAAATTGGAAAGTTCAGATTTTGTTCCCTCGAGATGGTAGTAGAACAGACTGAAGATTGAAATCTTCCTGAGATAGTAAGGAAGCAAATTGGAAAGTTCAGATTTTGTTCCCTTAAGATGGTAGTGGAGTAGACTGAAGATTGAAGTCTTCTTGAGATAGTAATGAAGCAAATTGAAAAGTTTAGATTTTGTTCTCTTGAGATGGTAGTAGGAGCAGACTGAAGATTGAAGTCTTCCTGAGATAATAAGGAAGCAAATTGGAAAGCTCAGATTTTCTTCCCTCAAGATGGTAGTGGAGCAGACTGAAGATTGAAGTCTTCTTGAGATAGTAAGGAAATAGACTGAAAAGTTCAGATTTTGTCCCCTCGAGATAGTAGTGAGGTAGACTGAAGATTGTAGATCTTATCTCCCTAAGCGGTAGTAGAGCAAATCGAATTTCGCGAATCTTATCTTCCTAGTGTAGCAAGGAAGCAGATTTTGGCCACTAGCCTTATCTTCTTGATGTAGCAAGGAAGTAGGCTGAGGATTATAGTCTTATCTTCCTGATATAGCAATGGAGCAGATTGAAAATAGCAGATCTGTCATTCTTGAGATTGCAACAAAGCAGATCGAAGATATCGGTCTGGCATCCCTGATTTGTAGAGGATCAGATTAAAATAGTAGATCTGCCTTCTTGAGATTGCAGTGAAGCAAATTGAAGCAATCAGACTTATTGAAATCAAGAGGAAGTTCCAATTCTGTTGAAGTTACAGTGGAGTTGGAAACCATTTGAAGAAGACGAGGACCAAGAAGTCGAGGCTCGGCAAAGACCTGGCAAAATTGAACCTTTTATAGTCTTTGCTCTATTCTCGTTACACGACAATGAGCAAAGAGGGGCAGTTGTAATCAGCCCATTTTGCTCGGGCCCATTCAAAAATAATAAACCCAAAATAATAAAACAAAGTCTAAGTCCAGTCTAAAATATATCATTTGGCCCGATCGGAATGACCCATTAAAAGATTGAAGGTCCATCTACAAGCTTGACATATATGGGAACACAATCTTCAAGGATATGCAATCTTAGATATGATATGCAAATCTTAGATATAATATGCAATCTTAGATATGATATGAAAATCTTAAATCTAAGGATGGAGTTTGAATTGTTTGAATCTCGAGTTTGAATCGTTCGAAATGGAGTTTGAAATGTGATAATTTTTTAAATAGAGTTTGAATCGTTTGAAATTATAATTTGATATCTTGAAAAAGGTAAATTTTTGAAAAGGAAAATAATTTAAAAACTTAAATTTTGAAAACTTAAAATTTGGATAAACTTTAAAACTTTGGAGAAACGAATTTTGATATCCTAAATGGTTATTTCAAGTCGTGCCTTTTATTCTCAATCGAGCTTTTTATAGAGGCTATTGCCTCTTTACATCCTTTGAAACGGAAATTCAATCCCTTACATCTTTGAAATTTTGATTACATAATTGATTACATAATTGAAACTTTTCAAAGAATATATTTTCGATTACAAAAATAGAAATTACAGAGAATAATTACTATTCATGTATCAGAGAATCTTACTGTTCTTGCCGGGGAATATCTACTGTTTGCACCAGAGAATATTTCTTGTTCACTTGTCTTCTTTTTTTTTTTTTTTGCAGGGAATATTTACTATTTGTGCCAAACTTGTCTTTTCTTGCAGGGAAGATCGTCAGAGAATATTTCCTGTTCACCGATCTTATCTTGTATCATTTTTTCTTGGTTCTGGTGATAGTTACTAAAGTGGTATCATCTGCAAGATCTACCGTTTTGATTGAAGACGCTAAAGACTTTTCATCTTTGGATTCGGAATCCATTGAGCTGAGCATTTCAGCCATGAGTTTTTTTATAGTCCTTCTTGGTCTTGGCTTGAGCTAACATCGCACTAGCTGTCGGTTTTGCTTGGAGGAATTTTACTGTGGTTTGATCCGGGGCTGCAGACTTACATAATCTCGGATTCTTGTTGAAAAAATTGTCCAAATATTTTGAATCATATTTTTCATCATTAAACTTGTCCCACCATTTAGTTCTAAAGTTTGAAACTAGTAATGGAATTCCAGTACATTGATCTTGCTCATAGGAGTAATTTCAAGAAACAATCCAGGAAATGCATAGTTTTGAGAAAAAATGGATTGTTCTGTAAATGTGCTTTTGGTCTGGTTCAGGGTAAAATTTGTCAAAGAACATGGGCCATAAATTTTGAATTTTTTCTGGTAGGATCTCAAAGATGAAGGTCCATACCAATTCCACCATTCTTGGAACCAGGTTTGGGAATTTGAATTGGGTCAGTATTTGAAATATATGAGCCAAGAATGTCTCATGTCTTTGGTTGTTCATTAAGAAGGCATTGTACCATGCCATTTGGTAATCCCAATATGTAAAATATGGGTAGTGGTCAATTTTGGTGGTAAATTTGGCTGGCAATTTCTTTGGAGAATTTGGGTTTTCACTCCAATCCCTTGGTCGAAGAATTTTTAGTATTTGGGCTGTTGAATGGGTAATAAAATTTGGATCTTTTGGGTCTATGTAGTGTTTGAACAATACTAATCCAGTTTGAACCAGTATGTTTTCATAATACTGTTGGGGCTTTTGAGAATCCAATGGTTTGAAATACCATCCATTGAAAAGTTCTTTTGCAAGTAAATGTGGAGGTTTTTCTGAAAATTCTTCCTCCATAACAAGAAATTTTTCAAAACATTTGTTTGGAAAATATTGTGAGGATTTTTGTGTAGCAGTCTGTGAAGATACTGCTGTTTCTTTTGGAAAAACTTCTTGGAGAGATGTCTCTTTCAAAACATATTTGAGAGATTTTGGTTTGTGTAAAACAATCTCTTTATTTTTTGAAATCTTTGCTGCTTCACCAGCAATCTGTTTGAGAGGACTTTCCTCTTTCATTTGAGAAAAGGCCAATGCCACTTTTGGGGATTGAGAAAGGGACTCAATCCATTTTTTGATTTGAGAACCAATTTCATTTGGATCTTGTGCATCTTGAACGATTGTATTTTTGGAGAATTTTGATGATGATGATTTCTCATTTTCTTCTTCATGGCAAATTTCATACCATGACTTAATTGGTTTTGAGGAAATTTGGGTTTTGGATGACTCTCCTATTTTTCCTTTTCCTTTGTCTCGGAGTTTGGGTGGCATTTTTGAAGAAATTCTCTGGTGAGAAAATCAGGCAAAGAATTAGTTTCTCCTTTGATGTATTCAATATCAAAATCAAATATACTTAAAATTGCTTGCCATCTTGCAAAAATCTGTTTTGAGGCAATATTTTGAACATCTTTTTGTAAAACTTCTTTTGCTAATTTGCAATCGATTCGTAAAAGAAATTTTTGATTTAATAAATCACTTTGGAATTTTGTAATGCATAAAACAATTGATAAAATTTCTTTTTTAATAGTACTATAATTTTGCTGAGTTGGATTCCAGTGTCTGGAAGTAAACTGGACTATTTGCTCTTTCCCCCCTTTGACTTGTTTTAGGATCCCACCATATCCTATTTCAGAAGCATCTGTTTCTACGATTTTGGGGGCATTTGGATCGGCTAAATATAAACAAGGAAGCTTAGTAATTTGTTTTTTAATTTGGGTGATAATATTGGTGTGGTCATTCGTCCAAGGTTGTGTATTCTTTTTGAGCCTATCATATAACGGTTTACATAATTTGCTAAGACCCGGATAAAAGTCTATGACATAATTAAAGCTTTCTAAGAATCTTTGTAATTGGACTTTGTCAAGGATTTGGTCTGGGAATTTGTTAGCAAACTCTATGGATCTTTCTATTGGGGTAATGGTTCCTTGGGTAATGTAATGACCTAAAAACCTTACTTTGGGTTTGGAACAAACTTATCTTGGATTTAGAAACTACTAAACCATTATTCTTTATGACTTTTATAAAGATGGATAAATGTTTGAAGTGTTTTCCTAAATTTTCGAAAACACTAATACATCATCGATGTATACTATTGTGAATTGAGAGTATTGGTAAAAAATATCATTCATTATTCTTTGAAATTCGGATGGAGCATTTTTTAATCCAAAAGGCATTACATTCCATTCATATTGTCCAAATGGTACAGTAAATGCCGTTTCATATCTTTCTTCTTCTTTTATTTGGATTTGCCAAAATCCAGATTTCATGTCAAATTTTGAGACAATATTTGCATTACAAAGTTTCTATAGCAAATCTTTCTTATTTGGTATTGGGTATCTAATCCATTTTAAGGCTTGATTGAGAGGTTTGTAATTAATTACTAATCTTGGTGTTCCTCTTTCGAGTTCTGCATTTTTTATTACATAAAATGCTGAACAACTCTAGGGAGAACTGCTTTTCCTAATTAATTTTTTATTAAGAAGGTCTTGTATTTCTTTTTTACAAAATTCTTCCATTTCTTTGTTCATTTGTATGAGTCTTGCTTTTGTAGGTATTTGTCTTTCATCAAAATTGTTTTCATATGGTAACGTTACTTCGTGTTTTTTCCTATTCCAGAAAGCATTAGGAATGTCAGAATTAATTGTTGATTCTATTTCTTCTCTGATTTGATTTATCCTTTTTTGTACTTCTCTTTTTTCTAATTGTTCATCAATTTTTAAAACATATTTCTTCTTTTAGAAAAGAGATTTGTTTCATTTATGATTAATTAAATTATTAATTTGCCCACTATGGATGGATAAAGATTTTAATAAGTTGAGATTTCTTATCTTTGGCTTTTCTACAAAAGGAAATTCTACTTTAGTTTTTAAAACTTTGGTGGAGATAAAATTATTTGTTACTTTGTAAGGTTTGAGTAGGGATATGAATGGGGTTCCTAATATGACATATTGGGTAATGTCTTTTACCATTAAAAACATGTTTGATATTTTATACCTTTGTTGGATATTTCTGCATTGGGAATTTTGTAAGTAATTTTAATTTTTACCATTTGCGACTTTAAGAGATTCGATGTTTTGTCATAATATTTTGTTGGAATTATCCCTTCTCTAATACAGCTTTTGGTCCACTCGTATCAAAAGGGCTATTGTTTCTAATTGAAATTCATTATTTATGACAATATTTATTTTTATTAAATATCTTTGAATAGATACTTGATTAGAACCATCATATATTCTTGTGTATTTTCTTGAGTTCGGGTTCGCTTTCGACAAACTTTTTTGGGATTTCATGTTTTAAGGATTGCATTTGTTTTTCATTTCTTGTTGTTCCATTTTAAGTTGAGAAAGTTCTAATTTAATTTGTTTTATTTCTAATCGTAATTCGAATTTGTAATTTGTCTTGGTTTTATTTTTTCATATTTATTAAATATTATATCTTGTATATTATACATTTGTGATTGACTAGAAATAATTTCTTTTTCTTTTTCTGGTTTATCTTTTAATGAGGATTTTAATTTCAAAAGGTATTCTCTTTTTAGTTCTGGGTCTTGAATTTTATCAATAACTTCAATCATAAATTCTTGGTCTTTGGTTAACATATTAATTGAGGGTTCATTTTCATCATCAGAAGATTGGGATGTTGTATGTAATTCGTCTATTTGTAATTCGTCTGTTTCGGTAGATGTATCATTTTCAGAAGAAGTTGTTTCTAAGAGAATCTCATTTAATTTTTGTTCTATTTCTTCATCTAGATTTAAATTATTAATTTTTCTTTTAATTTTACAATATTTTGAAATGTGTCCTGGTTTTCCACATCTATAACATTTTATTGTTTTATCAATTTTGTTTTCCGTTTTTTGTTGTTTCTTTTCTTTTCTGTATTTTCTATATTTGGGTTTTTTATAATATTCTGAAATATTCTTTTTCCTATTTTTTGGTTTTACAGGGCAGCATGTTTTTGAAGAAGAAGGTTCATTCCTAATATCAAATTGGTGGCAGAATGATCCTAATTCTTTTCTACATTGATATCTTTCTTTCTTAAGTTGTTTTTGTAATTTTAAATCTTCACAAATTTTTAATCCTTCTTTTTGAGTGAAACTAATTAGTTCACCATATGTAAGCTTTTCATATGGAATAATACCTTTATAATTTTCTCTTATTTGATTTCTAACTTTTTCTCCTAACAAAGTAGAAAGTCCTGCTAGAAACTTTTCTTTCCAAAACGGTTGTTGGTTATCAGATCTTTGCATAACTCTAGTCATAAAGACATCTTTATATTTAAAATCGGTTAATTTTTGCATTTTAAATTTGATAATAATTCGAATTTCATCTTTAAGATGAGAAGGATCTCCTATAAAGTGTTTAGAGATTGAGAAAATTAAAGTTGCTCTTGCATCTTGGATTTCTCTTCCTTGTTCATCTAAAATAATTTTTCCTTGATCATCCTTTTTATTACTTTTAAGATTTCTTCTGTTGGGTTTTAGTGAGTGCATGATCCCACCATCCTTTTAATTGACCAAGAATCCAAAACCAAAATGGTTGGCTATAGCATGATCACTGATTAATCCATTTTGGTTTTGGGTTTTATAAACATTTGAAATCATCGTCATTTGTTGTAATAAACTAAGAATATTGTATTCAGACATTCCATTTATATTCCATTCATAAATTGTATTAGCATTGTATTTATTTTGGAAAACAGGTTTTTCTTCTATATTAAGATCAGGTGCAATGATTTTTGGATAATATAATCTTTTTGGTTCTTTCCAAGCCATCTTGTTAATTTGTTGTTCATCTGACTGGTCAGAGTCAGATTGGAGGATTGGTGCAATGTATTTACTAAATGTTGGGCTTGCATTGGGTATCAGGTGCAATTAATTCAGACTTGTAACTTTCCAAAGCATCAAGTCTATTTTGGATTTTTGTCAAGAAATCATTTTGGGGTTTTGGAAAGATTTTGGAATCTCATAAGGTGTAAATATTGGTTCTTTAGAACTTTTTTCTATTACCTCTTTTATTGGTTCTTTCTTAATAGGTTGACTTTCCACTAAATTCTCAATATAATCTAATTGTTTTCCTATTGTATGAAGATTGATATTTGTATAGTTGTTTTGTTCTACTATCATTTTAGTATCTTTTGATGAGATTTGTTCTCATGCATCAGGAGCTCTCATTCTTAAAGGATTTGCTTTTATTCCAGCATTTTTGTGAAGATATTGAACCTCCATTAAAGGGGGATGTCGAGATTCAACTTCTCCTTTATTAGTTTGCCATCTAGTATTATGTTTTATTGTATTAATAGATTCTGAATAATATTCTTCAAATCATTCAAAGAATTTTATATGAATTTTATGGGTATTCATAAATTCATAATATTCTTGAAGAATGTTTTCTTTTTTATCATTATAATTTTAAAGTAATCTTCTCTTTTTGCTTATTTTTGTTGGAATAGAAGTGCTTTCTACACCATTCTTTATTTATCTCAAAAGTTTTTTCTAAAACAAATATTTCGAATTTTCTCCTTGTCTTGGATTATTAGTCATTGATGAATATGTTGGTGACATATTAGGTGAATTTTGGGGACTTTCTTCTTGTCTGGCATAGATAGGTTGAGCTATGTTTGAAGAATTATCTATTCCTTGTAAATTGGTTCTAAATGTTGTTGGGATAGAAGAGACAAAGGCTCTAGCTGTCCTAAAATCTGCCGTTTGTGTTTCTGGATTTGACTCTTCTTCTAAATTTATCTTCCTAAAAGCTGTTCTAGTACTTCCTATTTCAAAGGAATGTCTTGGAGGCATTCTTCTTGGCCTGTTGAATATTAATTCAACTGTACCATCTTGGTGTTGAGAGATTTCACTTAATGAAGTGTTTCTTATTGGTGTTGGTGCCACAAGGTCTGTAGCACCCTCAAGTTTCCACTTATCAGGAAGGTTTATTTCATGCCACTGTATTGTTTTCGGGATTGTGGTATGAGATCTTGAAATATCGGTTTCTATTAAGAGGGTTTCTCCTTTTGGACTTTGGAGTAAAGCCTTGGTATTAACTACAGAATACATAGCTTTGAAATGGAGCCTATAGACTAATGTTAATACCTCTGTACTAGGAAGCATTTTGTAGTTATGGGTATGTATTTGGAGGGTCAAAGATTGTAAAATATTTTTATCGGTCAAGGATACCATAAAATTTGGATAACAATTAAAATGTATTGGGCCGGTACATAGGCTTGTTTCTATGGTTCCTAATAATAAGTCATTAAACATGATGTGTCTTTGGTCTCTTAAGACAATTAAAATTGATGTATTTTAGTGGCTTCAACACTAAGAGGTTTGACACCAACTTGGACTAATCCAAAATGGACATATTTGTATTTTTGTTTTTGAGTTTATTAATGACAACTCTATCTAATAATTGGATTGATTCATATTCTTTTGAATGGGTAAAGTCCTTTCTTTTGTTTTTCATAACGTTCATTAATGAGTGTTGTTTGAGGTTTGGGCGGACTCTTGGGATTGATTGAAACGCAAAAGCATTTAAATTTTAGATATGATATGCAATCCTAGAAGATATGGTATGCAATCTTAGATATGATATGCAATCTTAGAAGATTTGATTTTGTAATCTTAGAGATTTAATTTGTAGATACCTTTTAATCTTAGCCGTTGATATAATTGATCTGTACTGTTGGATTTGGAGACGCTCAACTATAAATAGAGGCCTCTCCCTTCATTGCAAAACACACTTGAGTTTTGAGTAATAAAAATTTTTGAGAGCATTCACTCAAATTTCTTTCTCTTTTGCGTTCTTATTTTCTGTGGCTTGTCCTTATTTTGTTCTTTACTCATCTTCATTTCTTTTTTAGTTGCTTCCATTCGTGTTAGATTTTGGTGGAGGAATTTTGTTGAATCCTCATATTGCGGGAGTTAGGTTGACTTATGCGTTTTTTTAACTTTTTTTATTTATCCATATCATTTTTATACTTTTTTTATTTTTTAATATTTTATAATATTCATTAATTGTTTTGAGTATATTAATTACATTATATTATTATTTTTATACATAAATTCAATCTTGTGAATAAATTTTTTAAATTTTTCCATAGATTTTTTAAAATTGCTATTATCTACTCTATATTTTTTATTTTGATTGTTCATTTTTTAAAAAAAAATTGAATTCATTATCTTTGTTTACCTTAACATTATTATTATTGCTTGTCATTCTTTTACTTAATAGTTTATGTTAGTGCTAATTGTTAATATAACTTTGTAACTTTAGTAAATTGTACTTTTTGTAATAATTTAATGTTATTTTTTTTAAATCTTTGTTTGAAAATATCTATCTCCTTTAATTACTATATTTTATCCAAAAGTTTTTCTTAAATAAGGCAATGTTTTGTGTTTAGAAATTCGGGAAATAGTGCCCTAACATGCTGGGTTTCGATTTTCCGTTTGACTAAATAACTAAATATCCTTTTAATGAATTTTGTAAATCATGAGATGATGTTGGCTACGATGGTTTAAAACATCATGTCCTAACATGCTGGATGTGATGTTTGTATTCTTTCGGAACAAAGGAATCTCAAGTTCCAATTCAAATTGTTCAAGTTTTTAAAGAAATCATGTTTTCAAATCTTTTCGAATTTTCGATGTTAGGACAATAACTAATCAATTCGGTACCAATTTTCGGCGTTATAAGGGTGCTAATCCTTCCTCGTACGTAACCGACTCCTGAACCCGTTTTCTTGAATTTCCTAGGTCAAAATCAATGTTTTGAAATAAAATGTTTTATAAGGTGATCCGACCACACCTAAGCAAAAAGGGATTGGTGGCGACTCCATTTTCGTTTTTAAAGTCGATCCCCATTTTTTTAAAAAACATAAAAATGGTTTCGACACAAATATATATATATATATATATATTGTTTTGTGTTATTAACATAATTTGATATGTTAATAAGTTATTGATTTGTCTACTTTATACTCTAATTTATATAACTTGAGAGAGTGGATGATAATATTAGTAGCATTTGAATTTTGAGGTGCCAAAAGAAATTTGAATTATTGAACCCTTTACATTATTGACGTATTATATAAATATTAACATTGGTTGTGTTGTTTACATTGTTAAGATGTAACTCCAATTGCAACTTAGTTTGCATTTGGTACATCATATAATTTTCCATATTTAATTGATATTTTTTGATCGAAAAACTTTGAATCTTTTGATTGAAAACTTCTAATTTATCTGAGTTTTCTTATTTGAAGAGATTTATTTTCCTAAAAAGACTACTTCTAGAAAATCTATGCTAGGTTATTCCATATTGAAGACTTGCCCATTATTTTATGTATGAGATAGAGAAGCACTTAACTTGTTCATTGTGAGGAACTTATTTTAGTGGATAATTATATACAAATTGTTCTACTTGTTCAATTTGTAACTAAGCTTTCAAGGAAAGTCTTAGTGGGAAGAATGGTGTAGCTAATGTACAGAATGAGGTTGTAATTTGGTGAGTAAGCTAAAATTAAATCATATCTTGTATTACAGTTTAATAGTAGATTAATGCTCTCTGGGCAAGGTAGTGAGTCTTTGAACCACATAACCAACTTCTTTTGTTTATGTCATGTTTTTACTCTATTAGGTAGTAAGCACAATTGCAATTACACATGCAACAAGAAGACAAAATCAATGAACTTTCAATTGGTATCAAACTTAGAGACTTGACCAACAAACTAAAGATCATGTCAATTAGTTGATTGAGATGCAACGTACATCAATTTTCAAGGACCGTAAAATGAACATAGATAGTACATTAATAATAAATAAGATAATAAAAGTACAAGGTTAATTTTCTTAAGCTAGCACATGTAAAGTATTTTAATGTCTTTTATTTTCCATGTAAATATGTGTGTTAATATGAAATCAATTAGTATTTTAATGGAGTACATTTTATTATCAATTGTTTATTTTTTGGAGAGTACTCACAATGAAAAATTAGTCACTACTATCCTAATTTCACTAAAAATTTAATAGATAATTTAAGTCTCATTTAATGAAATAAACCCCTTTTTCCTTTTATTTCCTATATAATTTTTTTTTTTTTCCTTCCCCTAACTCACAAGAAAAATAAAGGATAGATGTGGTTTTCTGAAGCCAGCATATGTACGGTGCTTCCATGTCTTTTACTTTTATATATGTTTATTATTCACTTAAATGTATAAATGTTTAATGGGTGAGCAAAACCCGGTCTCAACCCATAAAATCAAGTCAATCCAACATGGTTCAATCAAGTATATGTGATTAAAATGGTTTCAACCTAAATCGATTTAACAAATTTTAGCTTTAATTTTTGGAGATAATTTTGGTATAATTATAAATATATATTTGAAATAAAATTAAATTAATAAAGAATCGAACAAAATTTATTCGTGGCAATTTCATATGTAGAACCAAATATCTACATATTATAATAACATAATAATTTATTTAGTCCTCTAACTTTATAAAAAATTATTTTAACCTTCCGTTTATTTTTTTTTTTTAACTTTTAAACTTATGCTATTTATTAAATTATCCCAAAATAAATATACAAAGTTAATAGTTATTAATTTTGACGATGTGACATATATATGGATTGTCACGTGGATGTCACGTTAATAATTAATTAATTTTAAAAAATTAAAATTTTAAAAATATATAAATTATTTAAAATTGAAAATTAGTAAAAATTATAAAAATATTTTTAATCATTTTAAATTTTTAAGAATTAATTAAATATTAACATGCAAGTTTAAGAAGTAAAAAGTGGAAAAAAAGAGAGAGAGAGAGAGAGAGAGTAAAATAACCTCTCTTTTTTAAAATAAAATTAAAGGGCAAAAAAAAAACACTTATAATAAAACTGAAACCCGTCTTTACTAATAATACCAAGTTGTATTAGGACTTAATTATAAATTTTAGTTTTAAGAAGTGATTTTGGAGGTCTTCCAAAGTCATACCACCATATTGGGATTGATCTACGCGATCCAAAGCTAAGGCACATTCCCTTTTAACAGTTCCTAGATCCGCGTTACGGCGCCATCAAATTTCCATACAGAATGTGTTAAAAGGACCACCATCAGTTCATAGCCCACAACTACTTAACCTCTTTAAAACCTCAAAACCAATCCTCACCGTTCATTGTTTCACCCTCATCATCATCAAAAGAAACTAACAAAACCAGAAAAAGAACGCTCAGAACCAAAAAAAGAAACAAGTGATTCATTTCAGTTTATGAGGAGGAAGTGTAGAACAGTTGAAGGAATTGCAGTTATAGAGCTAGATGACGTCGGAGTTTAAACGATAGCCATGGCGGAGGCGGCA
Organism: Gossypium rotundifolium; assembly: GCA_025506655.1. Classification (NCBI taxonomy): domain Eukaryota; kingdom Viridiplantae; phylum Streptophyta; class Magnoliopsida; order Malvales; family Malvaceae; genus Gossypium; species Gossypium rotundifolium. The sequence continues at coordinate 139,982,787 of CP106731.1, forward strand.
TCCGAAGCAGTTCGGAATAAACGAAGAAGATTTAACGACAACGACGAAGGCGAAGCAGCAGAATGTAAAGTAACTTCCTCAACGACGTCGTATATCCAGTTAAGAAGCCGGAGGATTTTGGTGGATCATCATCCTCGTTATGAAAATCAGTGTTTGAGCCATATCTCGGACCATGATGATGACGTGTCATGTTGTTCAAGCATTTTCGGCTCGTGCGGAAAAAGGATTATCGAATTGCCAGATCTGGAGGTGATCAATTTTGAAACTTTTTCTTTTGTTTTTTGAAAAAATTCACAATGGATTCTAGGAATTTCGGTTTGTTGAGCTTTAATTGATGCTATTAAATTCGAGAATTTTTGAAAAAATTTTGCAGGATGAGAGCATTGAAGTTGAATCAGCCACGCATTTCAGCAGCAGAGACAGGTTGGTATATATATGTTTGGCAAGAGCAATTGCATTCAATTGAGCTTATAATAATTATACCTATAATAAATTTATTTATTTTGATATTTATGTACTGCAACTTACTTCGTCTCTTGAATTCGAAATTCAAAAGAAGCCTATCATTTAAATTTTCTTTCCTTCCGTTTTAAATTCTCTAAATCATCTTTCTTTATATACTCCTCAAATTCTTTTTTTTTTCTCTTCGTCTCTACGGTGAATTCAAGCAGGAGAGCAACGACGCCGTTAAGTGAGCTTCGAGCAGAACCAGAAGACATGGATCTAACGTCCAGGCCATCAGGGGGGAACTCTCGGCGTAGATCAATGGTAGAGAAGCTGCCAACCGAAGCAGAACTCGAAGATTTCTTTGTTGTTGCTGAGGAAAAACTTAGAAATCAGTTCGCAGAAAAGTATGTTCTTCGCACATTTTCTTTAAAAGAAATTATTATTTTTCATTCATCTGTTACATTTTCTTAGCAACCAAACGGCAATTTCAAACTAAAAAAGAACAAATTTCTTTTCCGTTCACCGTTTTTAGGTACAACTACGATATTCTCAAGGATCAACCATTGGAAGGACGATATGAGTGGGCTCGATTAAAGCCATGAAGAAAAAGCCTAAACCAACAACCCCTTTTCCGGAGAAAATATATATATATATATATATATGAACTTTTTTACGACTCTCTTTTACGTAAACGGAAGTATTTTTAGTTGGAAATTTTAAATCTTCTTAGAAAGGAATCAAATTTTCATATAAATATATATATATATATGATTAGAAAAAATTTACCAGAAGTACTAAAATGGCTAATAATATTTTATCAAAAAAAAAATCTTTCCCCTGCAGTTAAAAAGAAAAGGGAAAAAGCTGGAGAGAAGGAAAACAATAAGAGAATATCAGCTTGGGGAAGAACATAAAATCATTTGCTGAATAACGAAATTCAGTGGGAGTAAGTACATTATATAATAAATAAATAATATATGCTGGTTTTTGGGAATATTGAACCACAAAGCAAATCTCTTTCAACTGCTAAAATGTCTATTGACTGCAGCGCTGCTTCTTCTTTCTGGTACGCCCGCTGTGTTTATTCTTCAGTTGTAATAATTTTCCTTTAAAAAAAAACGTAAGTTTCAATGATGTAGCAGCTTCTCTCTTCTATCTTTCTGGTTCTTCAGTAGCATTTTCTTTTTAAATAAAAATATTGTAATTTAATTATAGAAACTTATATCTTAGTTTCAATATTAGTAGTTCTTCCACTACAACAAAACAGTCCTATAGCGACATTTATGGGACGACACTTTTATAAGTATTAGGATTGACTGACCAACATACGCTTTAGCCAACTCTTTTATAAGGGTTGGGATATGCATGCCTAAGACAACGCTTAAATAAGAGTTGGCTTTATCTAGTCCTAAGACGACAGTTTTGGGGCAACACTTTCCTAAGTGTTGGGATAGACTTGTCAATATACGCTTTAGCCAACTCTTTGTACAAGGGTTGTGATATGTATGCCTAAGGCAACGCTTGAGTAAGAGTTGGCTTTTGTGTAGTCCTAAGACGACAGTTTTGGGGCGACACTTTCCTAAATGTTGGGATAGACTACACTTTTACCAACTCTTTGTATAAGAGTTGGGATATGTATGCCTAAGGCAACATTTGAATAAAAGTTGGCTTTTGTGTAGTCCTAAGATGACACTTTTGTGGCGACACTTTCCTAAGTGTTGGAATAGACTATGATTTGGCCAACTCTTTGTATAAGGGTTGAGATATGTATGCCTAAGACAACGCTTGAATAAGAGTTGGCTTTTGTGTAGTCCTAAGACGACACTTTTGTGGTGACACTTTCCTAAGTGTTGGGATAGACTATGCTTTAACTAACTCTTTGTATAAGGGTTGGGATATGTATGCCTAAGGCAACGCTTGAATAATAGTTGGCTTTTGTGCAGTCCTAAGATGACACTTTTGTGGCGACACTTTCCTAAGTGTTGGGATAGACTATACTTTGGCCAACTCTTTGTATAAGGGTTGGGATATGTATGCCTAAGGCAACGCTTGAATAAGAGTTGGCTTTTGTGTAGTCCTGAGACGACACTTTTGTGGCGACACTTTCCTAAGTGTTGCGATAGACTACGCTTTAGCCAACTCTTTGTATAAGGGTTGGGATATGTATGCCTAAGGCAACGCTTGAATAAGAGTTGACTTTTGTCTAGTCCTAAGACGACAATTTTGGGGCGACACTTTCCTAAGTGTTGGGATAGACTTGTCAACATATGCTCTGGCTAACTCTTTGTATAAAGGTGTAACGTCCCAAATTTCCTTAATCTCGGCTTTTTTTGAATGTGTAGCACCAAAAAATTGGATTTAAAATATGAATATTCTTAAAATTTTACATAATCAGTTTCTGAATAATTATATATATTCAAACTAAAAATAACTTAATAGCTTCGAGTGTGAATAATGTTTTTAATAAAAATGCCATAAAAAATCAATTTAGTTTAGGGTTTAATGTTTAGAAGAGTTTAGGGTTTAGAGATTATAGTTTATTATTTAAGGTTTAAGGTTTTGTGTTTATGGGTTTGGGGTTTAAGATATTAAAATTTTGTGATTATGGGTTTAGGATTTAAGATTTAGGGATAATATTAATATGAATATATTAAAATTATAATTATAGTTGAAATTATTTAAGAAATAATAGATAAACTTTATATATGTTAAAATTAAAAAAATTGGTAACCGATGCATCTCTAAAGAAACAAAATTAATTAGTAAATTGAAAATGTTATTTAAATTTCCTAAAATATTGAAAGAATATATAATATTAAAAATTTATCTAATTAATTTAGGGTTTAAGGTTTGGAGTTAAATGTTTAAGGGTTTGTAGTTTATGAGATATGGTTTTGAGTTTAGGGTTCCAATATTTAAGGGTTATGGTTTATGGTTTAGAGTGAGTGTTTTAGAAGTTGGTGTTTAAGGTTATAAGGTTTAGGGTTTAGGATAGATCAAATGAAGATGTGAGTGAATGAGAGGCCAATGCTACTAAAGAACGGTTTGGTCTGTAAATCAGTTAACCGATGTCAATCGGAACTGAGCTATTTTTAATCAAGCCTTTTTCACCCTTATTTGTAGGGTTCTTAGAATGTCATATGTTGGTGCTCGTGTTAGAAGTCGAACTAATCTAATTAAAATTAATCAGTTCGATTTGACCAGGTTTTTCGGTTTCTTATTCTTTGTTAGGCTGGATAATGATACCATTCTAGAAATCAATTTACTATTTAAGTGTTGGTCAATGATGTTTGAACCGGATAATATTGGCTGGTCGGATTGGGAGCTAGCTAGGGTTACTAGTCTGAAGAATGGCTTTGATTTGGTCAGACCAGTAACTGGCCATTTTATGTAAACATAAAATGATGATATATCAATAATTGTGTTAATAAATTATAATAATTGGATCGAATTAAATTTTATGTATAAAATTACACAAAATCAAATTTTATGTATACAATTGCACATTAAATCATAATTCATGTATAGTTTTAGGATTTCCCAATATTTTTGGATTGAAACGTATTTTTGACGGATATTTCCTAAAAGTTAATAAATTATGATATACCATTTACAACGATTTTTTTTTTTGTAAATTGTTAAAATTTAGGGAAAATTCTTGACAATTGTTTTGAATTTTATACTTCCTTAAAACTTTTGAAATTTAGACTTTTTTATTTTTATTTTCGTCTACCATTAAACTCATTAATTAAAATAACATGATTTTGTGTCATATTATATAAAAATAAGATTAATATATGTTTTCAAAAATAACATAATTTAACTTAACAAATTTAACTTTTAGTATTTGATCAATACTAAAATTTTAAAATGTAGAAAGTAAATAAACTAAAATGATCAAATTATAATATAGAAATTAAATATGGCATAATACAATGACTAATAATAAATTTTTACTTTTATTTTATTATTCAAAATATATTAAATTCTATATTAATATTATATATTTTCATGATTATTTTAAGTAACCTTTCTCTTTGTCAATCATTGTAATCCAACATGATACTATTTATTTTATATGTTAATTTAAAATTATAAAATCTTCAAAAATATTTAAAATTTAAAATTTAATATTTTAGTCCATATTTCATTAAAAATTAAATATTCAAAATTTTAAAAAATATGAAAAAAATAAAAAATATGTTAAAAATGAAAAAAAAATTAAAACAAAAACTAGCGTTTTATTTTCACCCCCTAAAATTTCCCCCCAATTCCTAAAATTTCCCCTCTTTCATTTCTCTTCTCCCAGATTTCCCTCAAATGAAACTCAATCTCTCTTTAAACGCAAACCCCACAGCAAATACTTCAACCCCATTCCTGTCTTTCCCTTCAACCCCATTTAACCTTTAGCTTCAAGAAGTTACGGTCTAAAATCATGAATGTGATGCATCGTCTCAAGAGCATTGCTTCCGGTCATTCTTCTAGTTCTTCCGATCCGTAAGTTCTATTTTTTTCATGGATTTATTTGACGCTAATCTCTCTTTTTGTAATGTTTATAGAAATGCTAGAAAAATGGAATGGATTTTTGGATTTCTTTTATAAGTTTTGCTCCCGAAAATATTGATTTTTTTTGTTATTCAATTTTCTTCATTCGTGGATAAATGGAGAAAATATATATATTTTTGTTATGATTATATCTAGATTTAATGGATTATTATTTGTTTAATGCTATATATGTGATTTCTTTTGTTCGGTTGAGTAATTATTTTCTTCTTATAGTTTGGTTATTTAACTATTAATCTCTTTTTGTTTTTGTTTTTTCTTATAAATATAATAGTTTTGAAGTTTGAAACAAGGACGAGAGGAATGGCATTGGTAGCTTAAGTCTTTTGCTTTTTGCTTCATTGCTTTTGTTTCGAAAAGGTTTTATTGTTGTGCTTTTGAATGGTCTTGCATATTTGTATCGACTTTGATTGTGTTCTATTCATTTGTTGATGAACGTTGGTGGATCTCTTCTTTGATTTTCTGATTTAGGATATCTTGATATCAATAGCATAAGGTCATGCTTATACTTTTATGCGTGTAATTGTCATAAGCCAAACTTTAGTTTTAGATTATATGTTTACCATGGTAGTTTATGGAAAGTCAGGCTGCAATGGTTGCATCTTCTGTAGAGCTTTGCTTTTAGGTTGGTGATGGGTCAAATCACCAATTTTGGTTTTTCCCGAGAATGGGAAATGTCTTAAACAAACTTGCCTTTTTCTTGGTTGGGGCTTTATTATAGAGGTAAAATGCTGCAGACATGTTACTTACCTAAATGGTTGGGTCCTTGTGATGTTAACTTCAATATGTGATCATGGATTGAAGTCTAGAATGGAAAGAGACTTAGAAAATTACATTTGAGCCGCTACATCGTTTCTTTCTATTGCCTTTACACCTACTGCAGAGTAGTAAAGCAAACTACAATAGAAAAGATGGATTCCACTTAATTTGAGATTTGACCATTAAGTTTCAGACTGGGGTTTTGTAAGTCTGTCTATCCTCCCTGAACTCTTGAGCTTAATATGGGTTGCCCTTTAGATAACCAAATGAGCCACAAGATCTTATACAAGTGACAAGGGTTGTTTAAAGGAGGAGGAGAACTGAATGTTAATCTGCATCTTGTAAACATATGAGCTACTTGCCTTTGCCTCTTTATATAATATTTATGCAATTTAAACATTACTTCATCATTCAAAGTCACTACCTTACATTGACAACATAAATCAATTTGTTATCATCAATTCAATTAGTCTTTAGGTTTAATGCATTGAAATGTTCAATAAATCAGAACGCTTAAAATTTTGTTAAGCAACAAATAGTTGGGAAGTGAGCTCATTCTACTTAGAGTACATTTTATACATTAACAACTGACAACATTGACGACTAGAAAATTGGTATTTTATGTCAAGCAAAAGATGAACACATTCAGTTTTCTTCTATAAGACTACCACTTGGATTTCATGATTTTTGTGTTTCTTTGGATCTGGAATGTGATTAGTCTTGAGATGTATGGCAATAATTCTCCTTTTTTAACTAAATTCTCTCTCTCTCTCACTATGTGTGTGTGTGTGTGTGTGCATGTGTGTATTATAGATGTCCTTAATTGAAACTACCTACTTGAAAGAAATTTTACATTTGTTGATGGAAATTTAAATTCACAGATTCACTTGGTGGAAACAAACAAAGCGGTGATGATTGGTATGCGATTAAATATATTAGAGCGTTAAATAGTGGCATTATTGCTATATGCTAGTACCAAGTTTTTGCTTTGAATTTCTTTACTTCGTTTAAGATTGTTTCTTTCTACATGTGATTGTAGCTTGTGTTAGTCCAATTGATACCAATCTTGAAGAAACCCTAAACACTTTGAAGTATGCCAATCGTGCTCGAAACATTCGAATAAGGCATTTGTAAGTACTAGTGTTTACGTGCTTTCGAAGAAAACCTCTTTTATTGGTTTTATAAGTCTTATTCGACTATCTCATCACTTTACTTGATCGGATAAACCATGATCCAATGGCGGCTCGATTGCAAAGAATGTGGAGCCAAATTGAGCAATTGCAAGTTGAGCTTTTGTTTTATCGTGGTGATGGCCAAGCACCATTTGATGAACTTCAGGTTATATCATATAGAAATTGAAAATACTTCTATTGACTTTCTTAACCTAGTTGCTTAAAGTAAGTTTCTTGGTTTCTAGATTCTCAAGAACAAGATATCTTTACTTGAAGCTAGCAATTGAGCTACAACGAGATCTTCAAGAACGTAGGCTCACTAGTGAACAATTAGCCTAGCGTGCACTTGATGCTCGGTGTCTTTCTGCTTTCTTTTTGTTTTCAAATGTATCTTTGGTCAAATGCACTATTAAATATCATGCATATTTAATATTTCAGTTGAGAAAGACAAACTAGTAATGCAAATTGAATCATTCATAATGGTAAATCATGGGAGGAGGTTGACTTTAATCGAAATCAGTAACGTTTTGCCTAGCTATTAAATCTAGCAGTTGAGGAACATAATATTGGTTGACATGTGTATTTGCATTATTGCAGGATCTTAATTTAGTGAAAACTTATGTGTTGAAAATTCAAGAGTTAGAAGGAGAATTGATACGCTTGAAAAGCGTAAATAGCTAAAAGCGTGGCGGTTTTCGATCGTGTCTATTCCGATGATGATGGAACCTCAAAGCGTATTAGCTTTTTATAGTATAACATCAATATCAATGTCCATTGCCTTAGGAACTTTTTATTTGTTTACTTTTGTACATTGAGTTGAATGTTAGTGATATACATTTAAGCTAAATATTTTGATTGTTGGATCGATTTTGTAGTGAATATTTAATCTTTATTTTGATTTTAATTTTATATTTTATATTTTATTAGTTGTATTTAAAGCAAAATTCCTATCATTATTCACTGTAAATATTTATAAAAATATATTAATATTGAAATAATAAAAAATAAAAAATTACATTATACGTGTCTATTCCAATCTTTTTTAGGTTATCTTAGACGGGTTTATCTCAACCTTTTTTAAAGGTTGTCTTAGACAAGATTTATCCCAATTATTTTTAAAAGTTGCCTTCGATAAGATCTATCCCAACCTTTTTACGGTTATTTTAGACAAATCTATCCCAACCTTTTTAAGGTTGCTTTGAACAAGTCTATCCCAACCTTTTTTAAAGTTGCTTTATACAAGGTTTATCCTAACATTTTAAAAAGTTGCCTTAGATGTGTCTATCCCAACCTTTTGTAAAGATTGTCTTAGACAAGATCTATCCCAACTTTTTCTAAAACGTTGCCTTAGATAAATTCTATCCCGACTTTTTTTTTATGGTTGCCTTAAACAAGGTCTATCCCAACCATTTTAATATTACTTTTAAATGAGTCTATACCAACCCTTCTTAAGAGTTGCCTTAGATAAAGTTTATCGCAACTTTTTTAAAACGTTGCCTTAGATAAGGTCTATAGCAACTTTTTTAAAAGGTTAGATTAGACTAGTCTATCCCAACCTTTTTAAGGTTGCCTTAGACATGTCTATCAAACCATTTTTCAAAAGTTGGCCTTGACTAGGTCTTTCCCAACTCTTTTTAAAAGTCGGCATTGACTAAGCTTTTCACAACCCTTCAATAAGGGTTGACTTATATTGACTTATGGCGATGCTTTTGTAAAAGTGTCACCATGCATATGCCAATTGTACTATAGACGATTATTTTGGAAGCGTCGGACAAAGCGTTGCCAAACCTATGCCAACGCTTTTTGCGTCGTCTTAGGTCAAAAAAAGTGTCGCCGTAGGACTATTTTGTTGTAGTGTTCATAGCAATTTCTATTTTGTTTTTTCAATTACAAAATTCTCCTCCTTTTTTCAATAAAAATGAAGAGAGAAAATGATCAAGTAAGGTGAGAGTCAAAGGTGTTAATGTTGGACATGAATAATTTATGTTTAAGCATAAAAACAAGAAACACAAATCAATGCAAAGAGGGATCATTTTAAATTTTGAGTCAATAGACTTTCATCATACATTCCTCACCTACAATAGGCAACAAAATATCGTAACTAACATCGTCTGATACATAATGAATAAAACGAATCTAGTTTAGCAAAAGCACAATCATTGAAACACATCATTCAATGTTAAACAATATGCAAAAATTGATCCATACTTAGAAACATAAGATTTACCACTTGTAAGTGTAGAAATTACGTCCAAACAATCCTATTCCTTCAGCCATGACAACGCGCCTCTAATGGCCATAGCCTCACCTATGTGCAGATCCAACAACACAGAAAACGACCTTGAACATACCTCACAAGAACTGGCTCGAATCAACTTGAAGAAGTTAAGCAAAACAAGTCACCGCCCTCCTTTGTTTACAGCAGCGTTCACATTACATGTCACCCACCTTGTTGCCTACCGACACCACTGCTGCTCCCCCTCAGGTCCTACTATTGCAGTTGGCCACAACCTTCCAAACAACTGTTGCATCGCTTCTCAATTACGCAAATGGCCATAAGCAAACTGCACCATTTTCACAACAGTTGTTTCCATCCCATTCCACACCAGTTTGTTTCGAATATGCTCACCTCGACATCATAACCAGATTTCATCGTAAAGTCTCCATGCCTCGTATAATGTCAAATAAAAGTATCAACTAATTTATCTAGGCTAATCGATGTTTTAAGAATGCGGCTAACATCCTAGGTTGCAAATAACCCCTCATTGAGTTTTCGATCCCAACTCTCCCCATCAACAACAAAGAGATCGCGAACCACCAAATTCTCCATCCTTAGGAGAGGTTCTGAGTGAATATTGTTGGTAATGTAAAAATCTAATCATTATAATATAACCATTGGAATCTAATTGTTATAATATGTTAGTTGAATTTTTTGGACCATTTTTCCCCTTTGAGAATCTTTTAAATAGGAGGTTATCTTTCTTATATTTCACAGAACAAAAATCAAAGCCTCTATCACTCTTCTCGTCTTCCTTGTCCTTCTCTGTTATTTTAGTAAAAATTACATTAGAGGAAGTTTTGTTTAAGAGTTTGGGTTTTAAGTAGGACCACCTGTGATCCTTCTAAACTTTCCTGGGAATTAATCTTAGTGTGGCTTCTTTCGACCAAATTTTTAACCACCTTTAAAATTATTTTTGATCTTATTTCCCCTAAACTTAAGAAGAGCAATACCAATTGTGTTATATCTTCCTTATTCGAGTGTACGAATTTGAAAGCACTGTGTTAACCTTGGAGGCAGCGACATTTATTTCTGATTACACCGATCAGGGCAAAATTGCTTTTAAAGCAATTGGTTCTCCACGGAGCAATATTTATTTATTTATTTTCCCTTATTATTTGTACTTGTCAGTGCTATCATCTTTGTTCTGCAGTAGTAATTATCCAACAATTTAGAAGTGATTCCTACTATTGTAGAAATAATGTCTCTCGTCGTTAATAAATACATCCATAATAAAATGGCATAGCTAAAAGAAAAAAAATTTGTCACACCCAGGTTTGGAGAACCAATTCGGTTCAAGAGACTACATTGGCGAAGACCACCCGTGTTTTTCTGTCGTTGTTGAAGTAAGCATAATAGTTAATGGGACACGTTTATGTTATCTAGCATCCCAGTAGAGAGTAACATGTCAATATTTAAGACACTTGGAGAGCTTCTTAGGATGTGATTAATTAGTGGAAGTGTGTGAGAATAAGTAATGATTAGAGTAAATCTTAAGTGGGATTTGGATGTGAGTTATCTATAAATAGGACAGCTTGATAATGGAGAAAAGATTTATGTTTCATCTTCTCTGCTAGACTTTGTTGTTATAGAAGAAAAACTAGGAGAGTTCTTCGTTGTGAGCAAAGGTGTTGTCTGTTAAGCTTAGGAGGGTTTTTATCCTAAGTTATCTGCTGGTAAACTCTTAAACCTTATTTTAATTTTTACTAGGAAGGAAGAGGTTATTATAAGAGAGGTTCAGTAGGATTTTTTTAGGATACTAGGAAAGAAGGAAACTTTTACCCAAAAAATGTTTGCATGTCTATAGATTCTTGACATTTCATAAAGTTTTGGCTATTTTTTATGATTAAAGAGGTCCTTTTTATTGTTTTAGCCAAAGAAACAAGAGAAGGTCCCAATAACAAAGGGAAAGGACCAATAGAGTAGAAAAAACTTTGAGTAAAGTATTCTAGTGAGTTCCTTTGTACTTTGAGTCTTTAAATTTGTGTTATTTCAATTAATGGTTATCATTGCATATCCAGGTAAGTGGATTTATCCCATGCCTCTGGTGTTCGTGTCTATGAAAATTTGTTCAAAGAGTCATTACATGTAAGGGTATAAATGTGAAACAGACCCAAAAAGTGGTATACATAAATACTCATTCCTTAGTGTACAAGCTCTGTATCCAGATTGGTGTAAAGAGGCAACGGAGGGATGTTGTGAATAATGATAAAAAAAGAAGACACATGATATTATGTTTTGCCTCCGGTATGGCACTGGTGCAAACCGTGACTGGTGAAAAACTCGGCCTTGCGAGGAACATGTGAGTGTTCAGAAACAAGGATGAAAGTTATGGGGTACGGAGGTGATGAATGGTAAATAGCTCTAATGAGTGATATGAAGATACGGGATAATAATTCTTCGGAACTGGGATTAAAAACTAGCACAATGAAGATAATATGTAGGAAAAAGGGTGCATACGTGAAAATATTTGTGCACGTTGCATGTAACGTGGACAATAAGTCTGATAATATAAAAAGAGTAGCCATGTAAGTGGTGTGTTTGTGGAGAAAATGTGCTGGTCTACCATAAGTGAGTTTCCCAAAGCAGTATAGGTTGAGTCTGATTGTGGTAGTATCCACTAGTTGATACTTCAGATCATAAAAAGTTGTACCTGTTGAGTATGGCGTGTTGGTCCTGTTGAGAAATGTCCCTATAATTGTAGTAAACATGTAACTGTTTTCTATTTATTTGGACGGTGAATAAATAAATAAAGTTAATTTCACATTTCACTATTATGTCTTCTATATTTTGCATGCATATTGAAATTGTTATAAGAAAATGTTAGCTCATTGATTGTTTAAGTTCAAACTGAAGATAAGTGGCATTGTAAGAACGTTTACATTGCGAGAAAGACAACTTACTTCAGTTGATAATCTAAATAAGTTCCTAATCTCGTAAAAAAATCGAAGTGAGTATTTTATTCAAATACTGAGAAGGATTATTATGTCGTTTATAATTCCAATTGGGAAGATGGCTAGTCTTGGCTATCGAAGCAGTTGATTCCACGGGTAGAGATATGGATGTATTCATTAGTAGAATGATACATTGAACTGGACCCAAGATGAATTAATTCTGAATCCGTTTGTGAATTAATTCACTTGTGACATTCATGGTGTGATTTACCTAAATCTTGAGTTAGTCACTGACCATGCATATGCAACTCCTATGCTTTGATATAAGTGGAAGCTTATGCTCTAAAGATGATCAAGCTCATAGCCGGTATGTTGGGTACATGACTTGTGTATGGTATGGTTTTACTAGCAACAATGGAATTCATAACTCAATTAAAGAGTTAATGATATTCTCTCATTGGCATTGTGTGGATTGATAAATGTGGAATGTTGCCACGGGTTGCTTGTTCTCAAACGAGTAATTTATCACAGTCATTTGTTGGCGGTGGTCATATTAATCATTAAGAAGACACAATGGTGACAATGTGATAAAATATGATTGTATTGATTGAACGGATTTAACTCAAAGCAATCAAGGATATCATATGAGGGTAACACACACATGACAAGATCATTGGACAAAGTAGTTGGATGAATTGCTTTAATAAATAGTATATAATTAGGAGTTTTCAATCATGGTACTTATTGGGGACTAACTTAATGATTAAGTAATTGTGAATTATCGGAACAATGCTTCTAGACATTATTGCAATTACTAGAGCCTAATTGTATATGTCCGATTGGTCCCTCCAGTAGCTCAACAAAAGCTCAATCAGACTGCATTTGAATAAGAAGAAAATTCTACAACTTTAAAAATAATTTAATTGAGTCGATTTATTCGATGGGGAATTAAATTAGGTAGTCATGAAAATTTTCTTGAAAATTTAATTTGGAAAATTTAAGTGATTTTTGGAAATTTTAATTTTGATTAAGTAAAACTAAATTAGTCAAATTAATTAAAATTAATATGATATTTTTGAAAAATTAATTTTCAAGTCAGACAATTGACCCAATGGGTAACTTGAAAATTAGACCTAAAATCGTAAATTGGGCCTGAGAGCCCAAAATCGATATCAAGACTAAAAAACTAGTCGAACCAGGTCTGGTATGTGAAACTGGGCCGATGGTCTAATCAATGGCTAGAATAGACCGGTCGGGTTGTCTGACCTGCATCGAATCGCTAGCGCTTGAACTGCTTAAGGTGCTTAGTAAGGGTGTTGCACCTGCACCACCAAACACGGAGGTGCAGTGGAAGAGTTACACTTCTACTAGGACTCTACCAAAGAATTTGATGTCAAATTAACTATTCCAAAAATAATATTATTGTAATAGTTTAATATTAAATTAAATTAAATACTTATCTTAATAGTATTTTATTAATTTAGTATTTAATTTAATTTAATATTAAAGTGATTATCTTAATATTAAATTTAATTTAATGTTTAACAAGATAAACATTCTATTATTTTAATAAGATTTAATATTAAATTTGATCTAATGTTTATCTCGATAAATATTACATTAATTTAATATTAAAGTGATTAAGTTTAATAATAGTTGAACTCTCTAAACTCTCCCTATATAAAGAGAGCATTGAGTCATTATTTGACACACACTTGAAATCAAGAGAAAGTTGTAAAGAGAAAATTCTTTGAAGAGATTATTTCATAAAATTTCTATAGATATATTTCTAATTTACAACTTGACCCAAAAGTTTAGAGAAATTACGAATAATTTTTGTGAAATTTTTTTATTCGAAGTGAACCCACACTTGGCAGATGTGAGCTTAAGGATAGCGGAGAAGACTACTCGGTTGAAGTGTTCATCCTAGACAAATAAAAAAGGTACAATTTTGATTAAGTGTTTATTACTTTAGATAACACAACCAAGATCTTGTTTTAAAAAGCTTTTAAAACCCTGTTTTCCCTAAATTTATTTTTTACTGCGTTTTTCAGTTCAAGTCTGGCCCTTTTAGTTCCTGATGGTGTATATTATGGGATGTATGTCCCGAAACTCACTAAGTTCTTATGAACTTACTCCGTTAATTCTTCTTATTTTTAGGTTTTTAGGTTAAACATAGTGATTGAAGGGAAACAACCAAATTTGTGGCCATTTGTGAGCCTACTTTGTTTTGGTGAATAACATGTAATTGCTGGGGTATTAGGATGATTGTTAGATGCCACCATTTAAAATCCATTAAACTGTATTTTGAAACGATATTTTGTACTTCAAATATTTATTGCTAGCCTTGTTAGCTTATAATCATTTGTGGTTTATGGTATTTTTAGATTAAATTTAGTAGAGTTTCAAATTACAAGCTTGAGTAGCAACTCGAAAGGAAATTTCGTTTGATTTTATGAATATTTTCTAAGTTTCCTTCAAAGACTATTTACTCGTATATTTAAACTTTTAAAGTTGTGTGGTACCATTTTAAGTTTTGATTTCAACTTTATATATATTCAAGTTAGTTGAATATCGTTATGGTAAATGGGCACCTGCCTAAGCAAAATGTTGGATTAAGAAGAAAGGTTTAGTGTTTTCAATGGTTCAACTCAAGACGCTTTATACCCGGATCCAATGAACAGGCCGGGCATGGGGTGTTATAGAAATAATGATCAGCACTGAACAAGTCTAAGGCTCTACCTCTGTTCCTACAGATCCTAACACCACCAATGTAAAGTTAGAGAAATGCAACAAATTGGTCAAAGGTCACATGTTAAGCTACATGGCTAACAACCTTTTTCGATTTATTTGTCAAAGATAAGTCTGTCAAATCCATCTAGGACACTTTAGGAAAAAATTACAAAGCGGGTGATGCTGGAATAAAAAAGTACGTTGTTGGAGAATGGCTGAAGTTCCAAATGACTGATGATAAGTCAATCTTGAACCAAGTGCCTGCCTACAAAAATTTGGTCTATAACATCCTACCTGAACGGATGAAAATGTGTGAGATTCTTCAAGAAAATGTAGTAATTGAAAAGCTTCCCAAGTCCCGGTTCGACTACTGGAATCTTATAAAGCATAAGAAACGAAACATGTCCTTGGAGGAACTAATCTGCCACATGAAAATCAAAGAAGTCAACTGTATTAAAAATAAGGATTCAGTTACTTCCAGTGAATTATCTTTTTAGGCAAACCTCATGGTATCTTCTTCTGGTCCTAAACTTAATAGGTTTAAGAATGTTGGGAATCTAAAGAAGAAATCCAAGCCTCAATCCAAAAAGCTTGCTAACTTCAAGAAACCGGGAAAGAATCGAAAGTCCAACAACTTGGTGAGTTGCTATGTATGTGGCAAGCCAGAACACAAAGCATACCAATGTTTTCGGTGCTCTAATCACTCCTAGAGCCACAATAAAAATGAGAAGAAACCACTAGTGCATCTGTTTGAAGATCTAGATGAAGTGATCGTCTCAATGATCTTTGAGGTCAACCTGGTGGAAAATAACATTGAGTGGATAGTAGACCCAAACGCTTCTAAATATTTCTACGCAACAAAGAGATGTTCACTGAATTTGAGAATGTAGCTAAAGGTGAAAAAGTCTACATGGGTAATTCTAGTAGTTTAGAAGTACTCGATAAATGAAAGATTTTACTTAAGCATACTTTTGGTAAAACACTTGCTTTAAATAATATTTTGTTTGTTTTTACTTTATGTAGAAACTTGATTAGTAGTGGACTTCTAAATAAGGCAACCATTAAACTAGTCTTTGAATCCGACAAACTTGTACTCTCCCGTAATGGAAGCTATGTGGGAAAAGGTTACTTGAGTGGAAGGTAGTTTGTGATCGAGGTTGTGCGTAATGCTATTAATGAAACTTCTACTTCTCCTTACACTGTTAAGTGTGTTGATATGTGGCATGCTAGATTAGGATACATGAACTTTCACTCCTTTAAAATGCTTAAAGAGATGAAACTACTTCCTAATCTAGATAACTACAACTTCAATAAATGTGAAATTTGTGTTGAACCAAAGCATACTAGACCTCACTTCAAACTTATTACTGATAGGAAGATTGTACTTTTAGAGTTAATTCATACAGATCTAGCAATTTTAGAAACACAAAGAGTAAATGAGGAAAACGCTACTATATTACCATTGTAGATGATTACTCTAGATACACAAAGGTTTATCTCCTAAGGTCAAAAGATGAAGTTGATAAAACATTAATTCTTTATAAAGCAAAAGTAAAAACCAACTTGATAGAATAATAAAACGAGTTAGATCAGATAGAGGCGGTGAATATAACATTAATTTCCTAAAAGAAGTGTGCGAGAAACATAGTATCATACATGAGTCCACTACCCCTTATACTCCACAAAAAAATGACATAGCTGAAAGAAACAATAGAACTTTAAAAGAAATGGTGAATGACTTACTTTTGAGTTCTAGCTTGCCTGACAATATGTGGGAGAAGGCCGTACTTTTTGCAACCATATTCTTAATAGGGTGCCTCATAAAAAAATTAGTCTACA
Source organism: Gossypium rotundifolium (assembly GCA_025506655.1). Taxonomy (NCBI): domain Eukaryota; kingdom Viridiplantae; phylum Streptophyta; class Magnoliopsida; order Malvales; family Malvaceae; genus Gossypium; species Gossypium rotundifolium. The sequence continues at coordinate 139,999,472 of CP106731.1, forward strand.
CCCCATATGAATTATGGAAAAGTTATGCCCCTAATCTCTAATATGTGAAAGTGTGGGGGTGCTTAGCTAAAGTAGGTTTACTTAGTTTTAAAAAGAACACCATCGGGTCTAAAACTTTTGATGTAGTTTTTATTGGTTATGCTTTAAACAGAGCGACATATAGATTTATGTCCTTGCATGATCATTCTATTTGTGAATCTAGAGATGTTGTTTTCTTCGAAAACATTTTCCCTTTAAAGAAATTTGTTATAATGCATGACATACAGTTAGATGAACATACTTCTTCCTTTTCTAGTAAACATAGCGGGGATGCTCAAAATGATGATAAACCTAGGAGGAGTAAAAGATAAAAAACTGCAACTAGTTTTGGTCCTGACTTTCTTACTTCTTTTATAACTGAAATTGTTGACTTTGACTCAATAAGTGATTTCGTTGCTCATACTTTCCTAATAGATAAGGATCCAAAAACATATTATGAAGTTATAAAATCAATTGATGCTAGTTTTTGGGAAGATGTTATTAACGATGGGCTAGAATCTATTATGTCTAATTATACTTGGGATTTAGTGGACTTGCCTAAAGGTTGTAAACCTATTAGTAATAAATGGGTTTTTAGAAAGAAATTTAGACCAGATAGATCAATCCAAAGGTATAAGGCAATACTAGTTGTAAAAGGATTTACTAAAAAATTTGGATTTTATGTTTTTGATACATACTCTCCCGTTACTAAGATCTCAACCATTTGAGTTTTTGTTTGCTTTAACTTCCATTTTCAACTTACTTTTGCATCAGATTGATGTGCATACTACTTTCTTGAATGGTGATTTAGATGAGGAGATCTATATGGAGCAACCTTCAAGCTTTGTAGCACCTAGGAAGGAAGACAAAGTATGCAGATTCAAGAAGTCTTTGTTTGGTCTCAAACAATATCCAAAACAATGGTGAGAAATTTCACAAAACTATCCTTATTTATGGCTTTGTTGTCAATGGTGCTGATGCGTGTGTGTACAAAAAAATGTTTGCTTCAGATTGTATTGTCATAAGTCTATATGTGGATGACTTATTTATTTTTCGTATACACATAGAAGACATCAAGGAAACAAAAAATTTCTTATAACTAAATTTGAAATGACTGACTTGGGAGAGTTAGATGTAATCTTAGGGGTTAAAGTTACTAAATCAGATAAGAGATTTTCTTTAAACCAACCTCATTATATTGAGAAAGTGTTGAAGAAATTTAATAGTTTTGATGTAATCCCCTGTGAAAACTCCCTATGACCCTAACATACAACTGAAAAAGAATAAAGGGAAGAGTGTCACACAACCTAAGTATGCTAAAATTATTAGGAGCCTTTTGTTTTTAATGAATCTTACTTAGCCAGATATTGCCTAGTAGACTAAGTAGATATACCTATGACCCAATTAGTGAACATTAAAATGTTCTTAAGCATCTGCTTAAGTACCTCAAAGGTACGATGACTTGAGGATTGCAATTTGTTGGATCCCCTACAATTTTAGAGAGATGCAATGATGCAAACTGGGTATCTAATAATGATGAGGTTAGCTCTACTAGTGGCTATGTGTTTACTTTGGGTGGAGCATCCATTTCTTGGAAGTATGCTAAAAAGACATGTGTTGCTCGCTCCACCATAGAATCAGAGTTTATAGGTCTTGATTTAGCTGAGCAAGAGGCCTAATGCCTCAAGAATTTGCTTGCAAAGATTCCTTTATGAGGGAAACCTAACACCTCCTATTTTTTTATTATGTGATTCACAAGTCTCCATTTGTGTTGCTCAAAATCAGGCTTACAATTGCAAAAAAAGCATATACAAATAAGACATGAATGTGTGAGACACTTAATAAAAAATGAAGTACTCGTCATAGAATATGTAAAATATGAGAGGAACCTAGCTGATCCACTAACCAAAAGGCTAAGCCCATTGGTTGAAAATTTCATGGTGGTTACCTAACTTAATCTTCTAAGTTCAATGTGGTCAAATGAAACCATAGATAGACTCATAGTGTACATCTTTACTTATCCCTATGGCGCACAATGTACATAAATAAGGACTAGTTCCTTACTCTTAATGAGTTCATAACCCAGAGTTTGGGTGGTCTTAAGACGAACTTGATGAATTCATCGAATTTATAGGATGAACTACTAGATGCTCTTAATGAGTTTATAGCCCAAGGTTTGGGTGGTCCTATTGAGATGAACTTGATTAACCTACCAGATTTATAGGATAAGCCACTAAACATTCTTAATGAATTCATATCTCAGGCTTTGAGTGGTCTTAGTGAGACAGACTTGATGAATTCACCGAATTTTTAAACTGAGAGGTTGAGCTTATTAAATGATCTTAATGATTTCATAGCCCTAGTCCGTGTGGTCTATACTAAGATAGACTTGATGGAATCACATACGTAAGTGTAAAGGATTAACCACCTTCTATGAAAGATGTTGGGTTGTTTTCTAGTGCAAATACCAGCATCCCAAGGTATATTGGCTAAATTGTTGATCTATCGCGGAACACAATTGGACTTGAGATTAATAGTGTGTTATGAGTTTACTCTTATTTAAACAAGTTCTAGATTTGTTCACTTGTTAAAAGAAGAATTGCTAATTTCAATATGTATTAGTGCCAATCTAATAGATATTAGTACTTAAGCGACTAATTTCGCTATTGCTCTTTTTCCCATCTTTTCAAAAATATTTATTTCTTTTGCATTAGTGAGGGAATATTGGTAAAGCAAAAATCTAACCGTTACAATATGGCCGTTGGAATCTGACTGTTACAATATGACCTTTGGAATCTAATCATTGCAATATGCTCGTTAAATTTTTTTGGACCATTTTGCCCTTTTTAGAATCATGTAAATAGGAGGCTATCTTCCTCATATTTCACACAACAAAAATCAGAGCCTCTATCACTCTTCTCGTCTCCCTCATCCTTCTTTGTTATTTTACTAAAAATTACATTAGAGGAAGTTCTGTATAGGAGTTTGGGTTTTAAGTATGATCGTCTATGACCTCTCCAAACTTTCCTAGGAATTGATCCTAGTGTGGTTTTTTCCGACCAAATTTTTCGATCACCTTTAAGTTATTTTTTTATCTTATTTCCCGTAAACTTAAAAAGATCAATACCAGTCATGTTCTATCTTCCTCATTCGGTGTACGAATTTAGAAGCATTGTGTTAACCTTAGGGGGCGACGTCCATTTCTGATTACACCGATTAGGGTGAAATCACTTTTAAGGTAGTGGCTCTTCACGATGTAGTATTTATTAATTTTTCCTTTATTATTTGTACTTGGCAGTGCTAACGTCTTCATTTTGTTGTAGTAATTATCCAACAAATATAAAAATCACCATCTATAGCCAACTAAGGATCCCTATAAATTTTAAGTTTGATCATTGAATAATTTCTCTTAGTTAAAAAACTTAATTTTATTATTCTCGTTGATAGTGTTTTTTATTTTTCTTGATTTATTTCAGCGGATCATAATGTTTGCTTAAAAAAACACCCTTAAATAAGAGGATCAACACATTTTAACGTGCTCGAACCACATCCTCCTGCATTGACAATAATGTTTTTATTTTCAATCGAGCTAGAACTCAATCACACTCAATTAGTTAAATTTATTTATTTTTAAAATTTATTATATTGAAGGATGTGTTAGTGGCTTTTTCCCAATTTGGGATGACCCCGGTTTAGAATTTTTGTTGTTTTGGTAGGACGGTTTTGTTTATTATTTCATAGTATACAAAAATAAACCTAAAATCAAGAATAAGGGAAAATTGAATATAATAATCTAAATAACTAAGATCTAAGTACTTATCTATAATTCATCACCATTAGTTTTTGAAATTGTTTAGTTAAGAATAAATAATGAGGATGTCTACATTTTTGAAAAGGAAATCACAAGTAATGATATAAGTCTAATTCTTAAATCATACTACCACTTCAATTTAATCACTTTTTTTACCCAACTATAAATTGTCACCACTTTCCGAGACATGCCACCAAACTTATATTCCATCATGTTATTTAGAGCCTTAATAAACTTATATCACATGATAGATCATTAGGTTATGGCAGTTAGAATGTTTAAAATCATGACTGAGATTTTATTAATTTTATATAAAAATATCTTTAAAATAATTTAACCTTTTATTTAAATAATTTCTTAATTAAATTAAATTAATGATAGATATTACCATGAACATCATATAATGACAAGACAATAAATACTACAAATTTAAACATTTATTTTTATTTTTACTTTTCATATATTTACTCTTTTTTGGTAGAAAAAAGGACTCATAAAGTCTTATGAACAACATCTAGAAAACATGTTGATTAAATTGTAGAATCTGCAGGATGGAATTAGGTGGCTTTTCAAAATATTGAATTATAGTAATGTCTTTGAAGCCTAGCTTACAGCTTCATTACTCTCCTTTCTGATTTGTCTAAACCAAACCTCCCAATCTCTTTTGCTAAGCATTTGTATCTGATTGCCCTCATCTCTAGTACTGTCTTAAATTTGTCTCAAGTAATGAAATAAGCATAGCATTGCAACTTTCCGCTACTACTTTCTTGAACCCCTTCTCCCATGCCACGAGAAGCCCATCATATAATGCAGCAGCTTCAGCCTCGACAGTGGAAACTGTCCCCAAGTATCTTGTAAATCCCAGCAATCATTCTCCATCCGAGCCTCTTAGAACACCTCCAGAAGCAGCACCACATTTATTTTTCCCATTAACCTGCAAATTAGATACAACATGATTTAGGCAAATTCCACTTCTGCTACTTTCATTATTCCTAGCCCAAGCTAAGGCTACTGATAACATATCTCTGCTTGAACTTTGTTGGTTCTAAAAAACGAAACCATTCCTATTCTTCCACAACAACAAACAAATAATACAGAACATGCTCTTCCAATCATCCCCGTAATGTTCACTCTTCCCAAGTTAAGGAGATTCCGAACTTTGAGATTTAGACAAAAGAAAGTATTCACAACCCGACATGGAAGAACTGATAACCAAATGACAGTCACGAAGAACATCAACACTCGATTCCAAAACCGCTCCACAAACAGCACACCCGCATTAGACATATCTCGCCGATGCCTTTCTCCATTAGTGAGCAACCATTCTTTCAGAACAAGCCACAATAATTGTTTAACCCGTTGTGGACTTTTGCTTCTCCAAACTAGTCGCTACATACAGTCTTTTTACTTCCATCTTTTTTTATTTAAAGCTTTATAAGTCTCTACTACCCAAAATTTGCCATTTGCAGTCCAATTCCACTTGATATAATCTTCCCTGTTAGAAGCGGATGGTGGTTTCGTTTCCAAAATACAACATACAATCTCATACGGCAGTAACGACTCAAAACTCTCCACTCTCCACCTACCTATTTGATCAGCCATATCTTGCACCATGACATTGTCCACGCTAAGCTCAGTACCCAAAATATAGTTCTACAAAGGATCTAAATTTGGTCTCCAGATGTCCTTCCAAAAATTGACCATTCTCCCATCTCAAAGCGACCAAATGAACATCAACAACCACTTCAGACCAGATATTAGATAAGGCTCTTCAGAAATAAGAACATCTTTGGCAGTTACTAGACAACGGAAAACCATCAATAACATTATATTTGTTTCCAAGTACTTTAACCCATAGAGAATTCTCAATATGGAGGATATTAAAGCCAATCCTTAAAGAGAAAAACTTTATTTTGGTCCTGCAACCTCCTCAATCCTAGGCGACCATTATCCATAGGAATACAACTGTTGTCCCAGCTCATGAAAGCAAGTTTTTTAGTGTCATTTGAGGAACCCCATTTAAAGCATTGTGCTATCTTTTCTATCTCATTACAAATACCAATCCGAATAAGAGTCGAGGTCTTAAAATATTTGGGAATAACTAAAAAGACTGATTTAACAAGTGTGACTCTTCAGACCATTGAAAGGTTTTTTGCATTCCATTCCATCAGCTTCCTCCGAACCTTATCAATTAAAAATTGACAGGTGGATAAAGTTACTCTCTTACTCTTATGTAAAATAGGAACGCCCAAGCAAATACCCAAGTCGTCCACTCTAGAAAATCCCAAAGATCTGCTAATAGACTCAGCTAATTGCTCTTCAGGGTTCATAGAAAAGAATACCTTATTTTGCTAAGACTAACTTTGTGACTGGAAAAACTGCAAAACAAATTTAAAGCTTTTTTTTAACACCTTCGCTTGATCATGATCAGCTCTACAAAACAAAACTAAGTTATCCGTGAAGAGATGTGACAATGTTGGGCCGTTCCTACATAATGAAATCAAGCTTTTCTTCGAAATTGATTCAAAAGAATTTATTAATTACAAAAATGACTCAAGTGTAAAATCTTGTAAGAAAATGACCCGTTTACTATAGTGCACATCGGTGCGGCCAATGGGCCGTACCACCCTGTCATCATTGAACAATCATCAACTTTAAAAAAAATTATTATTTGATAAATTTGCGGCATCGGATTGAAGTGTGATTATATAAACATTCAAGGACTTGATAAAGCAATTACTCTTTTTAGATGGCTGAAAGAACAATGTCGCCTGAGAGTATAGCGGCACCAAATTAAATGCTTTTAAAATTTTTGGTTTATTTGTATGTTAGGTCTGTCCTCTTTTGAAATTAAATTTAAATAACCCTTAAAATATAAGAATAACAAAAATAAACTAATCTCATTTTTTATCTTTTAAAAACAATAAACTTAAAATTTTATATAAAATTCTTATTTAAATTAACTACATATATCCCTCAAAAAATTTTCTCAAGTTTATCTAAGTTCGAATTTGCTAGGGAATGAATTGAAAATGTTTAAATTTACTTTTTACATTTGAGTATTATGCAAATAATATCTTGTTTATACATAATACAATAAGAGGAGAGGACAAGAAGGAGCAAGGAAGAGGTCAAGATGGGCCAATGGGGGTCTGCTCACCTATAGAGGTTGAGAGCCAAAATAATGACAAGTTGATTGAGAGGGCAAATAATTGTTGGGTACTTAAAATTTGATCCCCTATTCATAGTTTTCTAGAGTATTTATAGGAAAAGTTTTATTGTCCACTAGTATGATATGACTAGATAAACATTAAATCTGATTAAATGCGTAATGAATAATCATAAGTATGTATCATGAAATTCTATCAATATGATGTAGTAAAACTTAATAAACTTATTATTTTCTTGGAAGTGTGTTCATATTAGATGCCATTCTCCTTTAAACCCGAGTGGTAGGTGTTTTTTGAAGTGAGACGGGTGGTCATACTCATAAAGTCAATACAAAGTCAACCATACTTTTTAAGCTTACCATATATTTTCTTGACGAGGGGATAACATATCTAAATTTAAATATTTTAATTATTATTGGCTAGAAGATATAAGTATCAATTTTCAAATCTCTATTATTTAAAGAAAAATATTTATTATACAAAAAAATCCACGTCAGAAAATAGGTTTTGAGGATAATGTATTCTTTATTTTACTCTTATAAGATTTGAAATTCAAATTTGTAAACAATTCTCTTTCATTTAATATTACATTTATTATGTCTTCGCCAAAGAAAGATTTATTGAACCTCCCTTTTCAATACCAAATTCCTCGCTTATTGAACAATATCTACTTGTTTTCTAAAAAATATGTTTACAACACTCGAATGACTAGGTTTTAAACAATACTATTTTCATCCCATCCCCAATTTATAATAAAAATTAAATAAAATCCTACATTATATTTATAGTATCTCATCATATATTTTATTTCAATTTTAAATGCAAAATAATTTAATGAAAGACCATATTACATCTTACTAGTTTTATGTTGTATATTACATCATGAAAGTTAATAACTTAATTATGTTAAAATATATGTTATGCCCATGCCATGGTAAATGCCCGTGCGTGTATGTGTTAAAACGAATTATTTTGGAAAAAAAATATTTTAAAGAGCGGTTTTAACTACAAACGTACAGTATCAGTTGTAATATTTATAGTTCAGATGGAATACGTAATATTCTAAGGGGTCGAACTCAAAGGAGATGATGATTGAGTAATAAATAAAATGCACTTTAGAGTACGATTTTATAGTATGGCAAATCATAACAAGAAAATATTGCAAGGAAATTAAATATGCTACCCCAATAACCAAATTGTAAAGAGTACATGACTATGAAATTGATGCACAACAAGATTACCTCTCTGTCTCACTTGTCTAGATGTTCCCTTAGAGGGGCCAATCATAAGTTTTTAGGTTCATTCAAATTAATCCAATTTATTACAATTTAGTTCTTCATCCAAAAATAATCTCACCATATTTTTATCAACCAACCCACTCATGCTGAAAATACAACTAACAACCATGAAAATGAAAAGCAAAGAAGCCATTAAAGTAAACCTCAAGAAAAATATAAAAGTTGAGATTTTTAGGTAAGAAAGCTTAAAGAACATGAAATGAAAAGCATTCAAAAAGAAAATCTAAAGCAATAAAAATAAAAGAAACAAACTTTAAAAGAAACTAAAATACATTAAATTAAAGTTAGAAATGTCATTACAACCAAAGTACAGGGACTGAAAGTACAAATAAACCTAGCTACAGTGATAACTAACTTAACTAACTACAAGAACACTAAGAACAAGAAGAAAGTACAGTAAAATAAACTCTAAAACTAAGAAAGGAGAAGAGAAAATAAAAACCCTAGAAAAAGTTACAGAAAAAACTAAGAGAAAACCTAGAGAAACTACAACTAAAACTAAGTTAATGTGCATTCCTCTCTCCGAGGCCAAAATTGGTTGTTTTAGGCTAGTGGTTGATGCATTTTTGTTGCCAAAATTGCCCCTACACGAGTCTTCTGTGACTAGTGCGTCGGGTGGACAAAAACTACCATTTTGTCCAATTTTGTCCCCTCGTGATATCAGTACCACAATACCCAAGAAAGGGATATCGCAATAACTCGATCAGTTTCGAACTTGAGGGTCTTCTTGGAGTGTGGATATCGCAATACCACTGAAAAGTGGTCTCCAATCTTCACATCCGTTGGCGGTATCGCGATTCCAAGGCTTGGATATCGCGATACCCTTTTCTTTGGTGCTGTTTTTGGTCGTTTTCAACCTCTAACACGTTCCTACACTACTCAACCACATGTTAGGGCCCCCAATTGCACTATTGGACAAATTGGGTCTCAAAATGAGTAAAAATGAGGTATTTACACTTATTAACTTAAAATCTATAATCTACGAAAAACCATCAAAAATACGCTACTTTGCTTGAGAATAAGCTCCTTAAGTATATCGGGAAACCCTAAGTTTCCATATCAAATTCTGATGAGATCAAGAAACATATAATATTTATAAAATTAATTTTGGATCTTATTATACGTCTACATTCTTTATAACAATCCCATTTGTATGTGAGAATTTTAAATGTTATAAAGAGATGGTTGTTATATATACACCTATAACAACATTTAAGATTTATATCCTATTTTTTTTCAAATTAATAATATAATAAATTAATAATAACATTAATTAGTGATCCTTAAATAATATCTTTAATAAATTTTAAAAATGTAGTTCATTTATTAAATATTATTTTCATTCAATAAAATATGATTAATAGTTTTATGTAAATTTTAAACATTTTATTGGATCTAGATTATGACACATCCATGATATGGGTGAAGAAACAGTATGTAACAAATATATTTATAAAAAATAATTTAATGATTAGATGAACCTTTAGTTGAAAGGGTAAAGACATTGAAAATCATGTTATTTTAGGTTCGAATATCATCAAGCATATTTTTTTCTAGATTTCACATTATTTAATTTGACAAATATCTCGACAATAATATTTATTATTGTATAAAAGGTAGGGTTCTCAATAATTGCTCATCTAAGTTGGGACTCGATTGAAAGGTGACACGAACTCAATAAACCCCTTAAATATGGTATAAATAGTATTTTAATTAAAATTTATTATTTTATTTCACTTTAAGAATAAAACTAATTTACTAAAATTTGAGACGAGATTATCTTACGAGACTAATTTAGTAAAGAGTGTACTTTATAGTTTGTTGGCAATTGTTGTTATATATAAAAAGCTCATATAGAATACACAAAACATATAAAAATCGATTTTTACAAAAAAATTGATCATAATTCAATTATTTCATATAATGATCATTGAAATATAATATTCACAAACTTAATAACAATTTTTATTAATGGAAAAAATCAAATAATATAATCATGTTATATATTTAGGTAGTCTACCAAATTGTTTGACTTAACCCTTAATCATTAGTTTTAATTTTAATCATAACTCTAACTTAAAATTAAATTATCAATAAAACCATATTATAAAAAGATATAATTAAAATTCAAAATTAATTTGATTTACAAGTTAATATTCTTACACAACATTAACAATTAAAATACAAACATATTCTACAACAAATCAAATTAATAAACCTAATTAACAAATTATGAACAAGATTATATGCACAAATTATGGTAGTTAAGGGATTTATTTTATGTTTGAAACATGTAATGAAGAAAGTGTTGTTCTTTTATAGCTAGAAATTAAGAAATTTTTTTTGGGTTAATTTAATGAAATATGCTAAAAAAAATTGATAAACTAGGTTGATTTTGTAAAACTTTACCTATTTACGTTGTTCTTCTTCTCTTTCCTGAAAATGCATCCTATTGGGCTCGTTTTCACTGATGTGGAAGTGAAAACTGTAGGACGCGTTTTCACTTTGGTAAAAAAAAAATTCTTGCAGTTGGAAATTAAAAGTTTGTAGATTTATTTTTGTCTGTGTTTGAGATAGACATGGTTATAGTTTTAAGGAATGTTTGAATTTACAGTGGTATCATGGAGCTAGGTGACCTACGAATTTCATTTGTCATGTGAGTATAATCCCATCACCTTAGAAGCCAAAACACATTGCAAGTCAAGGTTCCAATTGATGGTGATTATACGGTCTAGGGTTGAAGTGTAACCAGGGCTTCAAGTTTACAAAGGTTATGCTGTCAATGGATGCGAGCATAAATGGGATCGTAGTTGACAGTGGTCATGTGGACACGACAACAAGTTTGTTATCAGAAAAGGATGCTTTATAAAACTAAAACATAAATACGAGGAAGAAAAACGCAGTGATGTTTCAGTATATTCAAGTAATGCATCTTATCCACCACCACCGAAGGCGGTGACCCCATTATTATAACCCATGACAGCATTGGGGTGTAACAGGTTATACTAATAAGGTCACCGCCTTCGATGGTGGTGGACAACACTAATTACTTGATTATACTAGAAGGCCCCTTGCGCTTTCCTTCCTCGCACTTATGTTTGAGTTTTATAAAGCATGCTCCTCAAATGAGAAGACTCGTTGTCATGCCTACATTAGCATCATCAACTACAACCCCATTTATGCTCCATCCCTTAATAGCATAACCTTTGTAAACTTGAAGCCTTAAATACACTTCAACCTGAGATGGTATAGTCACCGTCAACTTGGACCTCGAGTTGCAAAGTGATCCCAACTTCTCAAGTGATGGCATCACACTTACACGGTAGGTGAAATTGGTAGGTTATCAAGCTCCATGACATCATCGTGAACCCAAACACAACTTAAAATTATGACTATGTCTCCCTTAAAATGAGAAAGAAATAAATCTTTAAACTTGAAAATTTCAACACGCAAGAAAAAGAAAAAAACAATTTTGAAGAGATTGAGATGTGGTGAGTAGGGGATAAAGAATGAGCATTTATATAAGTGATAGGACGGGGTATAAAGGGAAAAAATAATTTTATCCAGGAAATCTCGAGTTGTAGGGTTTAAAAGCAACCAAGCTAGGGTGGTTGAAATGGGCAAAAAGAAAAAGCTTTCTTCATGGGGCATTTTCATCTGACATGGTAGTGAAAACGGTTCCTGCAGGGGGCATTTTCCACTAACATATCAGATATGTGGCCTAAAAACACGTCCTGCAAAAAGCATTTTCTCTTTGCCCATTTTAACCACTCCAGCTTGGTTGCTTTTAAGCCTTGTAACCCGGATTTTGGGGATAAAAATTTAATTGAGAAAAATATAGAAATCGCATGTGTAAAACTCGAACGCTAAAGTTAATATTAATTATTGTAGTGAGTACACTAACTTATTCATTTATTCATTATTTTTTCTGTAAAGAGTAAGTTAATATTAATTATTAAAGTAAGATATAATACAATTCGCAAGCCAAAATTTTAATCTTTTTCCAAACTTTCTGAGCAATTCTTTGCTTTCTGAAAATATTGTACTTAACAAATGGATTGAGAAAAACTTAAATGAAAAAGTAACATAAATGATTGTTAATGTTAAACACGCAGCTTGGTTGTGTATAAATCAAACCAATTTAATAAATTTGTTTCATATATTATAAATTAGTGTATATTCGGGATGTAAAACAAAGTATACAAAAAAATTACAAAATTACAAAATTTGAAATTAACATAATTATCGGCATCCCAAATGTATGCCACAACCGAGTGGGCGTCGGGTATGCCTAGGGTTCCATCGCACTAGTTGGTTTGGCAGCTCCATGTCGACTTCAGCTTCATATTCGCATGCACATTGTGGTTGTCATTGACTTCATCTCATTCCTCTTTGTCGATTGCGACCATGTCCTAGCCGCCCATCGTAGATCCCTCTCGGGTTGAGTCGACAGTTGCGAGGATAACTCACCTCGGTAGAACAACGATGATGGGGGTGTTTGCAACACTATTGACCTACCAGTATATGGTGTCGCATGGTCCGATTACGGGTAAAAGGTGGGAATTGAAGGCGATACTGAATGCGTCGATGGCGATACTGAATGCGTCGATGTTGTTGGCAAGACCGACATGTAATATGGCACGGTGGGTGGCCATCATGCATAATATATCCTTGAAGAAGGTTTTAATGCAGGGAATGATGGGGCGTGTTATGGTGCTTGTGTAAAATAAACCAGAACTGAAAGTGATGATGCGTGGAATGAATGTGCATGCTTTGATCCTTGTGACAAAAAAAATAGGTTAAAAGAAAAATAAATGAACCACACTGATCGAGAGGTTGCATGACAATCAGGTCCTCTGGTATAGGTTCGATTTCGCTGCGTCTCCATCTCCCGACCTAGGATTGATGGGCCCTTATCTTGTTCTCCTACTGTGACGTTGCCTACTCCTTTTTGCAGCCAACAGTAGATACGACTTGCCATTATGCTTGAACCAATCCATGTAACTAGGAGACGTTGCCAACTCCAGTGTGAGAAATGGTTCACGTGTTGTCAAGAAATTGTACCTACACTCCCACATCTCAATATACATCTCAATACACTCCCACATCGTCAATGGGAATCTAATTAGATCAAATCTAATCCTTGAAAATGTACATAACACACTATGTTAAAAAATAATCAAACTCTATATTCAAATTCAGATTTAATAGATTTTAAGATCTCATTATGAGATTTAACTTTTAGGGATACATACATTTCACCATTAAACAAATTGGATATGAAAAACTCAATCATAGTGCATGAACTCAACAATCGGTCAATAAAGATTCATCCAAACGAAAGAAAAAAAAAAGATAAGAACAAAAGTAAATCCAAATAAAATCAAAAGAAAAAAAAGAAAGGAGAGAAGAAGAAGAAGAAGATTGGTGATGGCGATGGCGATGCGGTGACGAAATGATAACGGTACGATAACTGCACGACGAGGTGATGGTGCAAAAAGGGTGACATAAGGAGGAGGGAAATGAAGTGATAGATGCGGTAGAATAGAAAAAGAAAGAAAAATAAAGTAGATGAGATAAGATGAAGGAATAAAATATGGACGAAGAAAAATAGCAAGGGAGCGGCACAATGTGGTGCAGAAGGTAGTGCAAAGGGCAGTGATGGTGGTGTACGATGGCGAGGATGACACAAGCAAAAGAAAACAAGAAAAAAATAGAAGGAGAGCAAAGAGGAGTGGCCCAAAGGATGAGAAGATGAGAGAAATGAAAATCAAAAGTCAATAGGTGAGATAAGAGCAAGGGATGGCAAATGTATGAAAACAAGAAAAGAAAAGAGATGAGTGTTGGATATGGTGTCCTAAGTGTAGTATTTTCGTCTAAGTACACTTGTAATTTTTCAAACAGAATGAATAGTAAAATAAAGTCATTGATTACATTAATATACTTTGTATAATTGTCCTTATAAGGTTTTTGTATGCAAAGCAAAATGGAAGCAAATGTTGCTCACTGGTTGTCTAATGTTTAACTAATATTAAGCGATATTACATGGTGGGGTTATAATTAAAAAAAACAACTTATATTAGTAGACGAACCTAAACATGTCCTTAGTCTAATCAGAAATGAACAAACCGATTGAAAGACTAATATGTTATCCATTAATTCCAATTGGGGAGATGCCTTGTCTTGGGCATCGGAATGGACAACTTCTAGAATATAGATATATAGATGTGGCTGACTGGACTGACAATACATCAGGCTGGACCCAAGCAGAATAGATTTTGAATCTGTTTATAGATTTATTCACTTGTGACGTTCATTGTGTGGCATACCTAAATCCTGAGTGGATGGCGGACTATGTATGTGTGACTCGTACACTTTGATGTAAGTAAAAGCCTGAGTTTAAATGGATAAGGAACCAAAAGCAGGTGCATTGGGTATACGACTTCTGCAGTCTGAGTGTCATTCACAACAGTGGATTCATAGTCATAGACATGGGTAATGATATCATCTCATAGGCATTACATGGTTGATGAAAAGTAAATGTGGTCACAAGACGTTCGTCTTTGTGATGGATGCTTTGATCACTATTTTATAGTGGTTGACTTTTCATGAATGAAGATGTAATAGTTACTATGAGATAAAATAGGATCATATTGGGAGAATGAATATTATCCCAAATAGATCAAGGATATCCTATGAAGGTAACACACTTATAACAAGGGCATTGGATGAGCACTGAGCAGTTGCTTTTGTAATGGTATGCCGTTACGAGAGCTCAGTCACGACACTATAGTGGAATGACTTCATGACTAAATGAGTTTATTATTAGTAGGTGAAAACCCGAAACTTAATTATAAATCATTTTAGCCCTAATTACATAGGTTCAATCAATCCCTCCACTAGCTCATTCAAACCAGAAATGAATTGCAAGTTTGAATAGAAATGAATAGAATGGATAGGAAAAGAGAAATGAAAAACATTCAGGAATGATTATAATTTTTTCCAAAATGGAAAAATGGAATCATTTGGAAATGAATGTAGGTTTCCGAAAAATGGAAATAGAAATGGAAATGATCCTTTTGCAATTCTATATGGATTACTTAAGAATAATCGAAAGAATGGATTTATATTTTTGAGTTGTTTTGAAGCCTAAAAATGAAAATAAATCATTCGGTCACAGCAAACATGTTGAGTCATGAAATATTGAACATATTTTCTCAAAATTTTACTGGGGGTAAAATGGTCAAAAAATTTATTGGGGGTAAAATGGTCAAAATTTTATTGGAGTAAAATAGGGATGAGAAAATTGGTTAATATAAAATATTGAAGGTTATTTTAAGAAATAGAAAAATCGAATCGGGTTAGATCACATTATAGAGTACTAGGTTAAAAGGACTTAGAAAGTACTCGTAATTAGACCTTATGTGAGAGAGGCCCATATAAGGGGAAGCCACCTTATTAGCGCCTCTCCATCTCCTAGTTGGACTAGGAAGTTATTTTTATATTTGAAATAAACTTCTACAATTCAACAAGGGTTCTACTTTCTCTCCCTATAAATAGATGGCACCGGTAAAGCTATTTACATAAACTTTAAAGATTGTTACTTTGCTGAAAATAAAGGGAATTTATTTTTACTGGTAAAGCTATTTACAGAAATTTATTTCTTTCCAGAATAACAATTTTATCGGTTTTTATTAAAGAAGGGAAAATTTTTATTTTCACCAAAAATAAAAGAGAGAAAACATTTTCTAGTTCTGTGTTTCAATTTAATTGGTTCGAGCTCATACTCGGAGCAGTTCGTGATACAAGAATTACGGTGAAGATTATTTGTTTGAAAGCTACGAACATCAAGGATCCGCTTATTCGAAAACACATGTATGAATTTGGTTAGGGTTTATTGGTATAAATATCACAAACCGGATCAATTTTCAAAATTTTAATTTTTCGCTGTGCAAGAAAATTGTTTTCGAATCGGATTTTTTTTCCAACAAGGAGAAAAGGGAGAAGACAATGGAAGAGAAAGAGGAGAAAAAAATTAGTAAATTTTGGATCAACCCATCATCAACTCCACCATTAAAGAGGCAACAATGGTTGACTACAAAGGAGGGTCAAATATTTTAAAAAACGTGTGAGGGGACTCAAACTCAAGTCACAACATGAATTTTACTACTACTTAACCACTAGGTCAGATACTCATGCTTGTCTAAGCTCTCAAAGCAAACAAATATAAATTAGGGCGTGACACAGCTTCTGTAATGTTGTTTAAGGGGATAAGATTAAATGCTACCTTATCAACAAAAGGAGTTGTAAATCCATGTTTCACAAGAGCATTAATCAAATGTCAATATTCACTACTCAAATGTGTTCGATCCTTTCTTACCCAAATATGCCTATATTGTGGTTTTCTTGTTCCATTCATTGTTCTAACAAGCTTTGTAGTTGTGTTGAACTTCTTTCAATCTCTCATCATTCTATAGATGTGGGGTCCAATTTGTCTATCTTTCCCACAATAATGGCATACAATCTTTCTAAAGTTTTTATTCCCAGCCTCATGATGAAAAGAAGAACCCATATATTTAGTATTAACAAAAATTGGAGGAGCAATAGTTTCCTTACCTTTGTTGATGTAATAAAGTCCTCTATGGCGTAATTTTGTTCTTTTTAAAGCCAAAATTTCATTAAGCTTCTCACTTTGTCCTCCAAAATTTTTCAAGACAGTTTTTGCATCATCTAGCTCACTCATGGTTGCTTTCAAAACATCATCCTTTTCTTGGACCATAATTTTGAGCTTTTCTTTTTCTCCTTTAAGATAATAATTTCTTCCACCAAGGAATCATTTAATTGGAATAATATATCCATTTTCTTTAAAATATGACTATAAGCATCTTCTAAAGATTTAAAAGGAATATCATCATTATCCAAATCTTCTTTAGAATCTATTGGAACATGGTTTGGAACAGTAGCAATAAAGCAACATAGTTACTCACATATTCATCTACATTAGAACTTTCTTCATCACTCCAAGTGACTATGAGTGACTTCTCCTTCTACTTATATTAGCACATTTTGATTGTAAGTGAGCAAATCCCTTACATTCATAACATTGAACATCCTTCTTATTTGTCTCATCGGTAACTACTTTAGTTCCCTTATTAGTAAACCTCTTCATGCTCTTTGTGAGCATGACTAATTGTTTATTTTATCTCATCAATGTCTTCAACTGCCTATTTGGCTGTTGGGATAGTCTTTTGAGATTGAACACTACATTCTTTGGCAAACCGATTTTGTCATGTTTTGCTTCCTCTATATTCATCTTAAAGGTCTGGAGTGAGCTTATTAACTCATCTAGCTTGAAAGTAGTAAAATCTTTGGCCTCCTCCATTTTATCATCAGAAAAACGCTCACCAAGGCAAAAAGCCTATTAGAAATCTCACATAATCTTGCATAAAACTCAGAGATAGTTTCATTTTCAAACATTTTCAAATTTTCGAACCTGGTTGTTAAAATCAGAAGTTTTGACATGCGTATGACATCATTTTCTTCATGTTGGTTTTTCAAGATTGTCCATGCCTCCTTTGCAAATTCACATACAAAAATGACTTTAAGTTGGTCCAAGTCAACTCCACTAAAAATGGCATTTAGGGCTTGTGAGTTTTCATGACAAGCCTTCCTTTCTGCATCAGTGTATTTGCTTCTTTCTTTAAGGCATGTAGTGCCATTAGCAGCAATTATAGTAGGTCGAGCCAACCCATCTTCAATAGCTTCCCAAGCTACTTCATTGACACACAATGAAAGCCCTCATACAAGCCTTCCAATAAGCATAATTTGCTGAACCAAGTAGCAATGGAGTCGAGTAATCGAACTACCTTCATGGATTCCATAGTCATAAACCGAACAAAAGATAATCTTCAAATAACTTTTGAAGCCTGCTCTGATATCAAGTGAAAAAATTAGTCTGCAGATATAATGAATCAACTTTGTTTAACATTCATTGTAATGACAGTTAGAACAAAACCAAGCAGCGAAAAAAATAAAAGCAAAAATAAGCGACATAACCGATCTTTGTTAACATAGTTCAGACACAATGGCCCTACGTCTGCGAAGCCTCGCCTAATGAATTATTTTATTCAATAATCATCCAAATCACCTATTAGTTGAAGCTCAGTCTACCCTTATACCAAAAAGCAATTGTAGCCCCAATAACGACCCCAATTGTCAAAAATCACTCTCCCAAATACCTCACAATACAATCAATAAACTCTCCAAAGAATACCTAAAAGAGTCACAAAATAACCACAAGAAAACATAGTAAAGCTATCGACAAAGACACTCCAAAAACTGCTCTCAACACAAGAAAGAAACAAAAGTCGATAATGAGAACAACTCAAGAAAGTGAAGATATTCTAGCTCTCTCTATCATGATTTACCAAGAGAGAATGAAGCCTATTTATAGGCTATTATAGCAGCAAATAAATCTTTGAGAAACTCCCTTGAATAAATCTAATATTTATCTCTAAAAAATAGCTCTTTATCATTAAGATTGGGAGACTTAGTATTCTATCTCCATGCTAATCAAATCACCTTAGGGAAGTCGATTGGGAGACTTAATATTCTAGTTGACTCATGCTTCTAGTTTTGTCAAATATGTCACATTCAAGTGGAACAAACTTGGCAAAAATAAAACATTTTCAAAGCCCAAGTCGATGACCCAATTAGAGAGACAATTTCATTATAATAGGATATGAAACAAAGAACAACCGCTTTCCCAACAACTACCTTATGATAAGGTGTGTATTACTATTACCGTAAAACATGTTGATATTTATTACATAATGGGAAGAACATAATAAAAGGAAATACTATTGTGATAAACTATCAATTCTATTCATAGAGGCATCCATGTAATGGTACAAATTCTAGACAAGATATTTTAAATGCTTAACTCCCTTATTTAAATTCCTTTTACTTTTTAAGTTTTTTTAGATATTAAAAAATTATTCTATTCACCGTTGGTGTAGTTTTTAATATGGATAATAAATGAATTTAAATAATACAAAGGTTGTAATAATTGCAAATATACTGCTGCGCCTGCCATCACTATATAAATCATCACAGGACATTGGCCCAAACAAAGCCGACAAGATATTAATTCAAACATGATAGAGAAGAATCATAAGGAACTTCATTGGAAACATGAAGATAACAAGAAAAAGATCCACCTCGAATGCTCCCAAAGGTCCAAGGTGGTCTAGGCCTACGCAGGATGGGTATACTTAATAAAGCAATGCTGCTTGGAGAGATTGATTAAAAAGTATACATGCAGGAATTGATTTATGCTTACAGTGACTTGATTGGCAAATATGATATTACCATTGTAGATGGTTGCAAGGCTTTGATACCAAAACTTCTACCTTCTATTTCGGTACCAAAAAATTAAATAATAGAGAAGAAGAACATAATTAAAAGTCATGGAGAAACAATCAATCCCATTACATATATCCATACACAACACGTTTTTTTTTAGTTTATTTATACAACAATGCTACAGTTGCAGCTACAGCTACAGCATGGCTGCGATCAAACACTCCCTCCGGCCATAAGTCAAACTTCTAGTAGCCATATGTAGTTTTCTTCATCATCCTCATGAACTCTTCAATACTTACCTCCCCGTCATCTGCATTCACCAATTGAACATTGATTATAATGTTTGTTCCAACAGGGATGAGATTTAACGTGTTACGTAAAGAACAAAATCTTGTCCGCTCTGGGGGTATGCAAGATTGGGGTTAACTAACAAAACTGACAGAGACATAAGCAATTCGATTAAATAGGTTCTGTTTAATCGGTTTTGGTCTTATTCAGTTTGGAAGCTCGGTTTTGGTTAGGCCAGTGTAAAGTAAATTGAATGCTCACTCATAGTAAGCTCGACATTATTATGGGATATCCAAACAAGGTTCGAGAAAGTAAAATGTGAATGACATCCAAGCATTACAATCATCTGGAGCAAAATTGTAAAGTAAAAAGTCAAAAGTCTACTGTATCGCGATTCAAGAAGAAAGGCTAGCTTACGATCTCGGTCTGCTTCTTCGATCATGTCCTGAATATCTTTTTCAGAGAAGTGTTCACCAAGCTCCTTTGCAATGCGTTTAACGTCGTCAGCAGATATCTTTCCCTGAATTCAAAATGAATGAAGAATCAATCTTACAGAAAAAAACTAACAACATCGATTCTAAATAAACAGGTAAAAAACAGATTTTTACATTGTTATCTTGATCAATGATTTGGAATGCTTTCATAAGCTCTTCTTTAGTGTCCCTCTCCCCGATCTTGGCAGTCATCATGTGAACAAATTCATCAAAGTCAATGGCACCACTGCCATCCTTGTCAACATCCGCAATCATTTGATTGATTTGCTGTTGTGAAACAGCAGACCGAAACATAAGGATTCCAAGATAATCACATTAATATGCTATCTATTGCAAGATATAAAAAGGAAACTACAAAAAGTTACCTCTTCTGTCATTTCGAAACCAAGAGCCCTGTAATGCTAAAACTCAGTGACGATGTGAAGATATCAACTAAAAAATCTATTTAAAAACACGAAATATAACGCATAAATACTCATACCTCATAGCAACATTCAGCTCTTTGGCATCAATGGTACCTGGCCAGCAAATTCAAACCTATAATTTAGTAAAAATGCCAACCACACATCATATATAACACCTGTATTAGACAAGCCATTCCATACCTGAGCCATCAGTGTCAAACAGTTCAAATGCTTCCTTAATCTCTTGCCTCTTCTGCTGGCTTAATCCATGGTGTCTTCCCTTCTGCTTGTCTTTCCTTGATGCCCCTCTGTAAAGACTAGCCTGATCAAACATTCATTAAAGACATGATCAAAACCAATTCTAGTTGGACAAAAGTCTTACAACATCAGCCCACGTATACTTGGTTATGTTAGTCAGACTCGAGTGTGACTGTCAGATGCTATTACAGTGCAGATGCATTTTTCTTTTTACCAAGATTCTTATCCAAATATGTGTCGGACAGAGGTTTCAGGCACTGATACTTCAAGCAAAATGAAGATCCGGAGAAACATAGATATTTCCAAATTCAGCAAGCCATAAATAATCAAACACAATGAAAATATTATGCTCAAGTTAAAGGAATCTTCAAATTAAAGGGTTTCATCCATAATTGCTGCAATTTACAAACATCACCAATTTTTTTTTTCATTTCCACGTCCTGCTAATTCACACATATCTCATCCATTTCATTTTATTATAAAACAAAAAAAATTCACAATTCAATCCAAAATAAAATCTACCAAAAAGTAGGCAGTAAACTAAACCCTAATCTTTAACAATAACAGTAAAGAAGAAGAAAGTGGAGTATAATTATTGATTAAAACAAAGTCAATTGAATGGTAGAGATAAATATGAAGAACATACCATTGTTCACAGAGATGAGATCTTAAACCAGTTCGAGAAAAGTACCCCAACTTCAAAAAAAAAAATGCAATTGCAAAGACTTGATTTTGAAGATTTTAACTTCAGAAAAGAGAAAGAATTGGTTTTTTACGCGGTTAATTGATCTTTGTTGACTACTCCATGAAAAGGCCCATTGTTAACTAATACAAGCCAATAATGGCCTTAAGTGGGCCTTAGTAGGCCCTTATAAACTAAATTTAGGTGTGTTTTGCATTTATTGATGGAATTGTTCTGATTTTGATTTATGGATTTATATTTGATTTATTAATGGTCTACTATTGTTAATAAATTAAATTATAGAATATCATTTTAAAATGAAAATGAATTTTAAATATATTTAAATCATTCATAATAATCCGGTTTATTAATAGTGCATAAAATTATATACTATTTGTGCATCAAATATTAATTCCAAACATAAACAATAAAATAGATATGAAAGAAATCATATCTTTGATCTTTGTTTTGAAAAGATTCCAACAAATTGATGTTCGGTTTCGTTGTTAAATCTCTTTTTGAAAATTTAATGTGATTTGATATGCATTTCGTAGGGTATTTTTATCTATATGTTATGATATGAATTTAAATTTCTAAAGATGTAAATTTTATTTTCTTTTGACATTGGAAGTGGAGAAAAGGATTGCTTGGGATTGTGGAGTATTGCTCGCATTTTTTTCCGAAATAGAGTTGACGTCCCGACGAGGAAGAGGTGTCATCCTAACGACACGACCATCGATTTCCGGACGAGAAGAGACATCTCGTCCCAACGACGTGATGAAGGTCGTCCTGACGAGGCAGCAGCCACGTCACAACGAGGCGACATATTATGCAATTTTCTCAGTTTTCTTCTTCCAATCAAATTTTGATTATTTGTCCCAATCAAACTCTGATTAGTGTAGGTTATTTTAATATTATTTTATCTACAAATTTATCCTATAAATAGGCCTTTTTCCACCCTAGAAAGATAACCCATAACACATTTAGGTATTAGCTTTTACAAGCTTTCAAAGAATTTTGAGTTCACGTTTTGAGGGTTCTTATTTTCGTGTTTCAAGGTTTAGTTTTATCTCCATCTTTATACTCTTTACTTTTTCCACTATAGTGAAATTATCTTTACCCGTGATTTTTTTATCCTTTTCGGAGGGGTTTTTCCACGTAAAATATTTGAGTTCGATCTTTTCAATTTCTTTGTTATTTTACTTGTTCTTTGCTTAATCAAGTTTATCCCCAACAGGGATTGGACCAAAGCTCTTTTGCCTACAACATGACTTTCTTGCCCATTAGGGCAAGAGGTTGTTCGTTGTAAAGATGTAACTTTGTTATTGGTAATGGAGTAAAATTGATTTCTCGATCAATTAAGATATCCTTTCAATTAGCTCATTAGTTTTATTCTTTTATAGAAGGATAAGGGTATGGATCGTACAATCAAAATTAAGGGTAAATTATACTATTAGACACTTAACTATAGATAAATTTTTATTTTGGTCAATTAACTAATAAGAATTATAATTTGATTACTAACGTTTTCGAAATTGTCTCTTTTTTTTTTTTTTTACAAAGAAAGGGCTTGAAGGCCACAACCTCAAATTAAATTGCATCAAAAATTATAATGTTATGGATATCACTAGGATAATCTATCTCAAAGGACAAATTACTACAATTATAAAGAGACCAAGTACAAAGAGAATCGGCCAACTTATTACAACCGCGATCCACCCAATTGACATCGAATTTAAAAAAAGAATCAAGCATCTTTCGAGCCTCTTTAATTCAGTAGCCAAAAATCGTGATATCCTCCTTTTGTTTACAGAAGGATTGACGGTACAAGCACAGCCCATTTCAAAAAAACCTTATTAGAATTGAGCAATTGAACAAGCCGAAATCCTTCAATAAGGGCATCCAATTCCGCCCACTCGAAGTTAACCACCCTATTAATGAAAACCGCTTTTCCGATTAAAACAAAACGATCAAAATCTCTAACAATAATGCCCAAGTTCGTTCCAGAAGCATTCGCAGAAGCATCAACATTCACTTTAGTAACACTCTTGGCGGTTTTTCCCATTTGCAAATTCTAGGAACTCGAGGTAAGATTGGTTGAAAAGAAAAATTATGAATCCAGAAATCATCGTTGAGTTTGCGAGCTCTATCCCAAATCACACCCGCATCCTTGTCCTTGCCTCTAAAAGTAGCATTGTTTCTATTGTCCCAAATGTTCCACAAAGTAGAAATAAAGTCTTTGAAGGCTTTTTTGTCCAAGATATCATAGAGTCTTCCATCCAATCAATGCAAAACCCATACTAATTAGTCAGTAAACTATTGTTGAAGCCACCTGCAATAATGACATCCCGAGCTTTAGGCCAATCTCTTAAAGCATGAAGCATTGTTTCGTCGCCACCCCTATACCTCGAGCAAACTGGATCCACATTACGTTTAATAGATGAGATCTTAACATTAATGGGAAGAAAGTAGTGACCAATGCGCCAAGTAAAAACCCAGATTTTAAGGAGGACTTTAATCTTCCAAATATATTTCCAAAAGAATAGATGCGGCCCAAACCTAATACTTTTAAGTAACAACCAAGAGTAGGCTGATTTGGTCGAGTGAAAGTCGTGGATATTATAAAACCAAACTATCCTATCATTCAGCCCGTGAGGTAAAATCGAGATGTCACAGATACGACTAGCCAAAGAGTCCCCGTACAGCTCATGTACACAACCCACAATCCAAGCACCATGATGCAGAAACCAAAGATCAAGGACGTGCACCTCCGAAAAAGCATTGTTCAGGACTTGTAAGGCATCACCATCGAGACCCTCAAAGCCCCATTTGTCCTTATCAAGTCTAATGCTACAATCATCCCCTAAATGCCAACCGAAACTCTTATCAAGAGCTTTAGCTGCTGTCGAAATGCTAGACCAAATAAAGGAAGGATTATCAACCTTTTTAGGATGAAAGAAATCACCATCAAGGAAGTATTTCAGGCTCAGAACTTGAAAGCACAAAGTTTCCATTTGCGATATGAGCCTCTAAACTTGTCGACCAAGCAAGGCCAGGATAAAGAGCCAAAGCTCTCGAAAACCAATTCCACTCATGCCTTTTGGAAGGCAAAGATTATTCCATGCGAGCATGGCCCAACCATGACCCTTCCCCTTACTTGTCTACCACCACCGACGGATTTTCAAGGTCATCTCCTCCATCGTTCCCCTAGGAGTAAGAAAAACAAACATGGTATAAGTAGGTAATGATTGAAAGATAGATTTGATGAAAATCTCTTTACCACCATAAAAAAGCAAACGCTTAGACCAACTATTAATCCTATTGAAGAAGCGATCAAGGATATGCTTAAAAACCCTTATCTTTTACTTGCCAACAAACAAAGGAAGCCCAAGGTAATGATCTAGATTCTCAACCACCTACATCCTAAGCATGTCACCAAAAAATTACCTTTGATTCCCCGGTGTTTTGGGGCAAAACCACACCATAGATTTAGGAAGGTTAATTTTTGCCGGAGACACACTCAAATTGTCTAAGGATATTAACAATAGTGTTGATTTCCTTCTTCTTATTCTTGACGAAGAGCAACGCGTCATCTGCAAAAAAATAAGTGACTAATCCTTGGGTCATTCTGACTTGCCCTAACCCAAGAATATTCTTGAAAGCTTGAGCATCACAAAGCAAACAAGAAAAAACTTCCATGCAAAAAGGAAAAGATAAGGCAATAGAGGGTCCCCTTGACGGAGGCCAAGCTCCGAGATAATTTCCATAGAAAGAGTCAAATTGCACTTGATAACATATTTAGTTGAGCAGACACAATGCATAATCAACGTCACCCAACCATCCGCAAAACCCATCCAAAGCATAACATTTTCAATGAAGTTTCACTCGACCCTTTCATAAGCTTTACACATCTCAAGTTGGATCACTAAGCCCTTATTAGGCCCATTTTTAGAACTTTGTAAGTAACGCACAAGCTCGTGAGCAATTAAGACATTGTCATGAATCATACGAACCAAGACAAAAGCGCTCTGGTTAGGTCTAATGCAAGAGTGAAGAACCCTCTTGAGTCTATTGGTCAAAACTTTAAAAATGATTTTGAAAATAACACAACAAAGGCTAATGGGCCGAAAATTCATCATGTCCCTAAGATCCATAATTTTTTGAATAAGCATAACCACTGTGTCATTAATCTCCCTAAGATTTTTTTTACCCTCAAAGACATCATGACAGAATCAAATAACATTCTTACCAACCATATCCCAATTTTCACGGAAAAAAAGACCAAAGAGACGATCGATACTAGGGGCCTTACGAGGGTCCATTTGAGTGAAAGCATCCAAAATTTCCTTTCAGTAAAGCGGCCCAACAAAGCCTCATCCATCTCTGGAAAGATACACCTTCTGACATGGCTCATAACCCTCTCATCATTCATAGCCTCAGACCTAAACAAATTATTGAAATAATTCCAAGCCAGCCTACAAACGTTAGTCGTCCCCTCGACTCAATTGCCATCCATATCAGTAATACCCTTAATATTATTCTTCTTAAATCTTTCCGTCGCATGAACATGAAAAAATAGAGTATTTATGTCCCCCTCTTTAAGCCAAGTGATACGGGATCTCTGGGCCCAATAAGATTCTTCTTCAGCATAAAGGCGACCCAACTCTGATCGATTGGTTATAAGCAACTCAGTATTCGACATAATATTAGGCTCATCAATAAGTCTATCAATCCGCTTAACTAAGCGACACATGTGACTCTTCAACTTGTTGTACCGAACGTGCTGCCAAGGACCAAGGCTCTAGCGGATCTTATCAAGGCACTCAATGAAATTGCAATTATTTTTGTTATCATCCCAAACACTTCTGACAAGATTCTTAGCGTCACTATCTTTGGCCCAACAAGCCTTGAATTTAAAGAGCAACCTTAAAATCATTAATGGGCTTACGACTTGTCGAACCAAGGAGAATAGTGTTGTGATCCGATTAGCTTTGTCTCACGACCTCAGTAGAAAGGAACGACATTTTATCCACCCCCAAAGCCGAGACCACGAACCTATCCAATCGCTCTTTGACAAAATCGAAGCCAGCTCTACTGTTGGTTCACGTGAACCAACCCTTATTAGTTTTGTCACCTAATGTTTAGTGGCTAACAATGGCACTTTTTTATTTGGTATAATAACAATTTTAGTCTTCAACTTTTATACTTTCTATTAATTTGACCCCAATTCTATATAAAATGATAAAAATTGAAATTATTTTTAAAATATATAAAAACTATATTTATGTAGAAAATTCAAAAAAAATTCAAATATAGATGAAGTGAAAGAAAATGATGGAATTTTTTTCATTATAAGAAAAGAAAAAGAAAAGAATTGGAATATAATTTGTTTTCGAGTTTGGGTTTTGAAAAATAATTTAACTAAATTGAATTTTTGAATTGAGTTGAAAAAAAATTGTGGTATATTTTGTATTTTTTTTTGCTAAAATAATGGTACCAAAGTTAATTTCACAAATATTTATAATATCACTTACGGAAGACGTTCTTTAATATCATGGAACTCAACTTCAAGATATTACTAATTACATTTTGTTTTGTTTTTAATTTGTTATTAGATTATATTGAATGATCATTTTCATTCTTATGTCTCAATATGGAACAATCTTGAGCTTTACGACAATATAATCTTGATTTATCTTGTATAAATATTTATTTTTAATCGTATCTAAGATTTATGCTAGATTAATAACATGTTAAAATTTGAACATAAAATGGTTGCCTATTTTAGAAAAGAAAACCTAGAAACCATATCAAGTATTTGACTATTCTTTTAAAAAAACTTATACTTTGCTTCAGTATACTTAATTTTAATACCTATTTTTGGCCTCTGAACTATGGTTAAATTATCACATTGGTACTTATACTATTTTTTATTAGTTTGACTGTAACACCTCCAATTCGGTCTAAAAGTTTCAGCTAAGTCAAAGGCGTTACATTTGATCACCAAGGTGATCATGTAAAGTCATTCTTTTTGAAGCATTGATTTATATGGAAAACACTCTTTTGTTTTTAAGAAATACATTCATTAATTTAAACCCACTTTAGTTAATAAATTGATTACAGCATTATTAATGTTAAGTTTTAGGAAAATGAATTTTAGGTATTTAATAAAAGACTTTAGTAAAACTTTAAGTATTTTGCAAAGCAGCTGAAAACATTTAAAGTAATGGTTTTCTAAACAGAAAAGCATGGAAATATCAAAGTATTAACTAAGTGTCATGCTTTAAAATAAACAAATTAAACAATCCCAAACTTAAGATGTATAAGTAAGAAGTTAATAATTACAATCCCAAAATAAATGATAAATGTAAACTTTTTAAATAATAAAATAAGCTGCTAATTCGAGAGTCCTCCTGATATCATACTAAGTCATAATTTTCTGCGTTACCTGAGAGGTAAAGGAAAAGGGGGAATGAGCTTACAACGACTTAGTGTGAGACTAGCTTATAAATCAATATATATAATTGCACAAACAAAAAAGCATAGAAATAATAGCGAGTTAAGCATAACTTATGGAACATATAGCAAATCAATGTACATATTGTTTATGTATGATGCAATGCAAATGCAAATTTCCCACTTGTCTATCCTAACCGCCCTCAAGCATCACTCGACACACCAAAACACATATAAACCATCCTGGATTTTTCAATGAAGATGGTCATTCACTTATCATCTATGATGATGACTTTTACTACAATAATTTACCATTTTGATTGCCTAATTTTGATGGTTTTTTACTACAATAAACTACCATCACGGTCTACCCAGTTTTGATGGCTTTTTAAACTACCATCTTGGCTTATTCTGTTTTGATGACATTACCGCCTACTTTGTGCAGTACTGACTTTCGGTGTGGACTTAAATTGCCACTATCTCCTAAGAACTCCTTCATCCTCCATACTTGTTTTTCATATAATTATGCACATATTCTTAGCATATCATGCTATTTATCATTTTTTTTATGCTTACATTCAATATTTCATTGTAACACCCATAACCCGTATCCATCACCGGACTAGAGTTACAAGGTATTATCAGTCAAATCATAACATTTATACCATCAAGGATCACACATCAACACATCATAGTAATCAATAGCACAAAGTCCCTTTAGTAGGTCTACGAGACCTTAAACATGCTTTAAGAAGGGTTCGAAACTAAACCAATCTCATACAAAAACTTTACAAACTTAAAAATTTTTCTTCTAAAACAGGGCACATGCCTGTGTGGATAGATCGTGTGCTTCACACGACCATGCCTCAGACCATGTCTTACCTCGTGTGCAATTCTGAATAGGACCACATGGCCTGTCACACGCCCGTGTGTCTGGCCCGTGTGCAACTCTGACTTAAGTCACGCGGCCTGTCACACGCCCATGTGTCTGGCCTGTGTGCAAGTCTGACATACATCGAATAAGGACAGTGATGGACACAGGTGAGACGCACGCCCGTGTGCTCACCCGTGTGGACAATTATAGGCCATTTACAAGGCCAAATTGCCACCCAATTTGGGTCATCCCTACATACTTATTTCCAACATCATTTAATATACATTTCAATCACCATTCTCAACTACCAAATCAAGTATGAAATATACCATTTCAATATCACCAAAATATACCCTAATGGCCATTCACACAAGACCATATTTACACATTACTTACACCATTTTCACATAGAAAAACATGTACCAAAATCATTCCACAGCCTTACTAGCCTATACATGCTATATACCATATATACAACTTCCAAAAAAGTACCAAAATAGATGACCGATAGTGTGATTGAGTCGCTGACGATCCCCGGATCCGAGCTAGCTTTAATGACACTATAAAACAGAGAAAGACTTCACACAGTAAGCTTTAAAGCTTAGAAGTTTGTAATATAACACAATTAACTCAACAATTCAAATTCAATATACAAAGTTAACTATCACATGGTTCAATTTATATCAATACTCAATCTCACCCCTAGCTAATATTCACATTCATACCACATCTATAGATTCGTGTACAAGAATTTATAATGCTATTCAATCCAATCTTTTTCATCATTTATTCACATAATCATCCATCTATCTCATACACAATATCATCAACCACATAGGTTCTGTACATACCTGTACCATCACGTATTTATCTATCACATTTACCACTCAATGCACGATGCCATAAATCGTTCAATCTTCTTAAAAAGTTCGATTTTTTTCTCACACTCAGTGCCATTTAATTAGCCGAAGCTACAATAGTATCGCACACTTAGTGCCATCACATTAAACTGAAATTTTCTCGGTATCGCACACATAGTTCCAACTAATATAGCTAATGCATTTCTTTATCTCGCACACTTAGTGCAATTCCTCACAGTAATTATTTTATTTACACACACTTAGTGCCACTTATCTTCGATCTCATATTTCGCATTAGTAACTCCAAAATCACATTCACATTCACTTCATATCATATGAACATTGTTTAAACAATACGTATTATACACGAACTTACCTCGGAAGTAGAAACAACGACACTGGTCGATCAATCGAGCACTTTGTTCTTGCCTCAATCTAAGTCCGAATTTTTCCTTTCTTGATCTATATAATATCAAATTCAACCCATTCAATTACATTTTCATCCAAAACAATTCACAACACATAGTTAAAGCATTTTACACTTTAGCCCCCATAATTCCACATTTTGACATTTTAATCCCTATTTCACAATTACACAAAATTCACATAATTTACTCACACCCAAGCTTGGCCGAATTTCACACTAGTCCATAGCAGCTCATATCTTTCATTTATTTCACATTTTAACCCTTCAAAGTTTCATTTTCACGAATTAGCCATTAATAACCAATTTCATCAAAAATTCCAAATACAAAATATGCTTATCATCCATCAAGCTTTCATATTTCACCAACTATCAACACAAAGCTCACCAACTATCAACACAAAGCTCACATATTCAACAATGGCATAACTCAAAATCATCATTAATTTCATAAATTCAAGCATGGGCTTTACAGAACACAAAGCAACGATCTCAAAAACATAAAAATCATCAAAAATCGAGTTCAAAACATACTCAATCAAGCTATATGCTAGCTGAACCCTAAAATGCTTCAATGGTTATTTCTTTTCTCTAATTTCAATGAAAGAGATGAGAATATAAGCTTAAAAATTATTTTTGTTTTATTTATTATACATTAATACATATTTTACCATTTTACCCTTGGTTATTAAACCATTTATTCATCAAATATATGCCCATTTATGACCATTTCCATTATCAATGGTCTAATTACATAATAAGGACCTTTCATTTAATAAGTCATGGCTATTAGGCATTTTAAACAACTAGCACACAGCTTTTTTATTTTACGCGATTAGATCCTTTTCACAAATCGGCACAAAAATGATAAAATTTTCACACAGAACTTTCACACATACTTTATCACATACTGTAAACACGAAAAATAATATTAAAATATTTTTTTGACCTCTGATTTGTGGTCTTGAAACCACTGTTCCAACTAGGATCTAAACCGGACTGTTACATTCATACTCACATTTAATGGCATGTGAACATGCATCCATTCTCATCTGTTTCATATATATAATTAATTTTAGAACTAAAATAGTTTCATGGATACAGTGTTTTCATGTGGTCTAACACACTTGGTTTGGTTAACATATACATAAGTCAGTTCACACATATAGGGGTCACACATATAAGGTTCGCACATCAAGTTTTACACACCTAGGGGTTCACACGAGTAGGTTTGCACCTAGGATTCACACAAATGAGTTTGTACATACAAGGTTCGCTCATAAGGGTTTGCTCATGTGGGTTCACACTTTAGGGGTCACACCTAGGGGTTCACTCATTAGGTATCGCACTTAGGGGGTTTGCACATCAGGCTTTACACACAGGCTCACACATAGGGCTCGTAGATTGGGGTTCACACAGGCTCGCTCATAAGGGCTCACACATACAGTTTGCATAACTAAACATGTATGGTCTACATACTATATCGGGTTAGCTTGTTCTATGTAGCTCGCATGTGCCTAGGGTTCACATATTTTATCATGTAGGGTTCGTATAATAAACAAGTATGTTTCACATAACTAAACATGTACGGTTCACATACTATACAGCGTTTACTCATCCTATGTAGCTCGTATGTACCTAAGGTTCGCATATCTTTGTGTAACTCGCATAGTATACACGCTAGAAAAATCCAAATGGCGGGCCAAGATGATAAACAATAATAATTTTAAATTAAAGAAAAATAATTTAATAAATAAAAATAAGCTAAAAAGAAAATTTAAAATTTATTTGAATTGCACTTTTCAATCCTTAACCTCACTAAAATCATCAATTATTTCATTACATCAAATCTTTCTACAATTTCTTTCTCAATATACACAACCAAAGAACTTAAAAAATCATCATCCATCTTGCTACAAAGTCGAGTCTTCACAATTTTCATAGCAGAAAAAGCATGTTCTAATGATGTGATTGAAACTAGAAGAGTCAATAGAAGACGAATCAATCTGTCAACAAATGGGTACATGACTAACTTTCCACTCTCAACTAAGTTTCTAAAAAGTTCAGAAAGTGTTGATATTTTTCTCAAATCAGAATGCTTACATACATCAGGTTCATAATGCTTCAACCGATATGGGAGACGTTCTTTCTCTTGTTGAGAAAAAATCTTTTGGATAGAACTTGTTTACAAGAATGTAAATTTTATCAGTATCAAATAACTTGAAAAACTCATTGGAATCTAAAGTTGTAGTAAGAATGAGAAGCTTGACAACATGTTCGTTAAACTTGCTCTTCAATTCTTGCAACTGAGTATCTATTATAGCAAAAAAAAATATCTACTCGATAATGATGCTCCACTGTAACATCTTCCTTCTTGTTGCGGCTACAACTCACAATGTATTAAGCACTCATATTTGGAAAATCCAACTCCCAAGTTCCACAAAAAGATGTCACATTTTTCAACAATTCATTCCAACCATCATCTCTCAACTTTTGAATTAAATCTTTCGTTGTTAAAACTAAACTCATGGCATTTAAAATATCTTGAGAACAACGTTGCAAAGCTTGGCAAAGGTTATCAGTAATGTAACACCCCTTACCCGTATTCAATGTCGAACAGGGTACTAGGCATTACCGAACTTATACACAAGCAATCATACAAAACTGAGACATGAATTTCCATCCAAATTCAAAACTTTTCATATACACTCATATCGTCCCTATTACAAGCCTACGAAGCCCAAAACATATATCGAAAGTGGTTTAGGACTAAACCAAAAACTTGGGTAACTTTTGGGAAACTTAAAAAATTTTTCAACCAAAAGTTGTCACACGCCCGTGTGGGTTTGGGACATGCCCGTGTGACCCTAAGACACGCCCGTACTTCAGGCCGTGTTCAAAATGAGGAGCATTCTATTTATGATATCATCATCAAATTAAGGTCACATGGCCAAGTCACACACCCGTGTGCTTAGGCCGTGAGATCGATTTTATTTTCATAATTTTTCATAAAATAGGTGCAAACTTCACACGGCCAGGACACACGCTCATGTTCAAGAACGTGTCGTTCACATGGCTGAGAAACACGCCATTGTCTATGTCCGTATGCTCATTATTGAGCATTCTGTTTTGCAACAATTAAGGTGCAGAGGACAAATGGCCAGAACACACGCCCTTGGGGCAAGCCATGTGTCACACACGGCCTAGACACACCCCCGTGTATCTACCCATGTGGACAAAAATAAGGTTATTTACCAAGTCATTTTGCTACCCTTACTTGCACCAACTTACACAACAACAAGCAACACAAATTCAAGTGTATATATATACAACCAATTCAGCCACAACCAAGTCATCCATATATCAATTACATGTTATTTCCTATCACGCACAACATCTCATTCTTATCATCTTAAACCATGCAAACTCCACATTCATGAAAGGCATCTTCATATTCATATATACTCAACCAATATTAGCCAATTCCAATGGCCATTTACAAAATGAATCATCAACCATTATAAGCCAACACAAATGACCAAGTCTCTATACATGCCATAACTCAAAATAATGTAATCATAAGTACCCAAAATGTTAAGTTGATAGTGTGAATGGATCTCCGGCAGTCTTCGATCCCTGAGCTAGCTTGGCGACACTATAAGACAAGGGAAAAAGAAAGAGAGTAAGCTTTAAAGCTTAGTGAGTTCCTACACAAATAATAAGCATCACAAACACACTTTAACATATACTTAACATGAAATAAATTCACATAAATGTCATAGTAAATCTCATAGTCAAACTTGGCATAGATGATATCAAAACCTTAGCATCATAACTTACTCAATCAAACCAAACCGAGGGTTTATCACATATCGAGTTCATTAAGCATGAGTTTTATGCACCTACCTGTACCAACTTGTAACTTACCATAATCTTTCACAATGTACCATGGTCTTTCATGACTTAAACATTGCCGTTAAGTTTCATGTTGAACCTCTTGGAATACTAAAGGATACTCGGGAAATCTCACACATATAGTACCATACCAATGTTATATCCCAGATATGGTCTTACATGGGATCTCATATCGATGCTAATAGCCTAGCTATGGTCTTACACTAATTCTTATATCGATATCATATCCCAAATATGATCTTACACGAAATCTCATAACGATGTCATATCCTAGACATGGTCTTACACGTAATCTCAATAACCCTAATGTCATGACATTTGTATCTTATCTATTCCTGAGGTTCAACCGGGACGTTCTCGCTTATCGAACTTTGTCGAATTCAGTCAAAGTATAAATTACAATTCATACAATAATAACACAAGTAAAACATAAATAATAATGCATCATTTACATACGAACTTACCTCGATACAAAAATAGTAGAATAGGTATTTAATCGTCAAACACCTTATTCTTTCCCCGATATTCTTTCCCCGATCAAGGTCCGAACCTCGTTTCTCTTGATCTATAATAGAAAATTTAGCTTATTTAATAATCACATTACTCAATTCAGTCCAAAATTCATATTATGGAAAAATTATATTTTTGCCACTAAACTTTAACATATTTACATTTTTGCCCCTAAGCTCGAAAATGAAATCTATTCAATTTCCTCGATTCCAAAGCCTAGTCGAACCTCTTTTATACTTATAGTAGTCCACATTTTTCATTTAATCACACTTTTACACACATTTTGAAATCTTTTTACAAATAGGTCATTTTGTCAATTCACCAAAAATCACCTAGCAAAAGTTGTTTATCTAACATTAAACTTGCATAATCTACCATTAGACATTAAAACACATGCATGCCACACATGGGTAAATTTTTAAACATGAATCATACCTCAAAATAATAGTAGAAATAGGTAAACCGGGTGATAACGATCTCAAAAACATAAGGAGCATTAAAAACGGGGCTAGGATGCACTTACAATCTAGCTTGAAAGTTGGAAAAACCCTAACTATGGCTCCTTAGAATTTTCGGCACAAGCATGGAAAAGATGAGCAAATTTTTACTTAATTTTCCCTTTTTAATCTTTTAATTACTAAATGACCAAAATGTCCTTAATGTCTTTCTTTGAAATTTTACCTATCCATGTCCATTTTTGTTCATAAAAATAGAAATTGGTCAAATTGCTATTAAGACCCTCTAATTAAAATTCCATGGCAATTATGTGCTCAAAGCTTCTAGAATGTATATTTTGCAACTTATTCAATTTACTCCTAAATTTCGAATTAGTCACTTTATGCATAAAATTTCTTCATGAAATTTTCACACAATTATGAAATCATGCTATAGACCTCAAAATGTTCATAAAATAATTATTTCTACTTTAGATTTGTGGTCTCAAAACCACTATTTTGACTAGACCCAAAATCGAGATGTTACAACTCTCTCCTCTTTAGGGATTTTTGTCCCCGAAAATCTTATCGGAAAAGAGGTTTGGGTATTGTTTTCTCATGGTTTCCTTGGGTTCCAACGTAGCCTCTTCTACGCCATGTCTTTGCCATAATACTTTTACGAGGGTTATACTTTCATTTCTCAACTGTTTAACTTTCCGTGCCAAGATCTTGATCGGTTCTTCACCATACGTTATATCCAGTCGAATCTCAATCTCTGTCGAAGAAATCACATGTGAAGGATCAGAACGATATCGTCACAACATCGACACATTAAACACATTATGAATTCTCTCTAACTCTCGAGAAAGCTAACCGATATGCCACCGGCCCTACTCTTTTAATAACTTTCATACAGCCCAATGAAACGTGGACTCAACTTGCCTTTACGATATCTCAAAATCTTCTTCCACGGAGATACTTTCAAAAATACTTTGTCACCAACCTGAAACTCAATCTCCTTTCTTTTCAAATCTGCATATGACTTTTGTCTATCTGAATTTGCTTTAAGCAATCACGAATTACCTTTACTTTTTATTCGGTTTCTCTAATCAAGTCAACCCCGTGAATCTGTTTCTCACTGAGTTCGGTCCAATACAATAATGTTCGGCACTTGCGACCATACAAAGCCTCATAAGGCGCTATCTTTATACTTGATTGAAAAATGTTAGTATAGGCAAATTCGACCAATGGTAGATATTTTTCCCAACTACCCTCTGTAAACGGAAAAATATATAGGATTTTTCCTATGAAATTTTCACCTTTTACTTAAATCCATCGTTAAAACGAAGTAATTGTTTAATAAATTAATGAAATATGTGAAAATATGAAATTAGGACATAAAAATTATTAAAATGTGATTTTATGCTTTATTATATAGTTTTCATGCAATAAATGGCTTATTTTATATTAATTTAAATATATTATATTTTTTAAGACATAAAGTGGGTCATGCATGATTAAATTAAATAA
The DNA here is from genome assembly GCA_025506655.1 of Gossypium rotundifolium. NCBI lineage: Eukaryota > Viridiplantae > Streptophyta > Magnoliopsida > Malvales > Malvaceae > Gossypium > Gossypium rotundifolium. The sequence continues at coordinate 140,036,262 of CP106731.1, forward strand.
TAAAATATAAAATTATATTTAATAATTCATTTTAAAATATTTCATTAATAATTTGGGTTTTAATTAATTAATTAAATTGGATAAATTTTATTCTTTAGTCCTTTAACTTGTTGATTTATTCTGGACAGGTCTGATAGCTTTGCTGGATTACAAAACCGTCCAAATTGGAGACCAAGTCAACCCAATATTCGGCTAGACATAGCTATCCATTTAAACCATTCTTTGGTTTAATTACACAAGGCCCTTGTAGTGTTGAAGAAATTAGAGATTTGCCCGAAGATTTACGATTGACCGAGTCTCAGTCTTGAGTTGTGTGGCATCCAAAATTGCTTAAAAATCAAGCAAAGATCAAGTCAAAAGCCACTAAGCATGGACGGCCACAGTTTAAGGAGATTTGAAGAGGTTAACATCCACTACTTTTAGCAAACTATCCCCCTCTCCTCACCTATAAATAAGACCCTCTCAATCCCTCAATCATCCCTCAATCATTCCTCATTCATTTTCATCATTCATCATTCTCTCTTCTCTCCAAATTCTCTTAGTCTTTTCCATTCACACGCTTAGAATCTTCTTTTCATAGAGATCTTAGCAGTTAAGCCTCTTAAAGAACCCTTGGTTGGCCACCTTGGAGAGCCATCAGCAAAGGAGCAAAGCAAAGGAACGAAGGAGCTTTGTCAGTCAGAGTCTTGGGTGACAGCCACTCTGAATTGGGTTTAATCTTTCTTTTCTTTAATTTAATCTAAAAATGTTTGCTATGTGTTCTTTGTTCTTGTTTACAACAATGTTAACTTAATTTTATTTAAGCTACGATGATTGCTTTGATTAAATAATATTTATTTGATTCATGCTTATAATGTTTTTGCCTCAATCAATCATGTTTTCAATTAAAATCAAGCCTGTATTTCGTTCATACGGATTGAAATGCACCTGAATTAGCTAAGCGATCCTGACCAGATGAAGGCTAATGGACACATAATTGAAATGTGCATGCTTAATTTAGATCCTGACCTAATTAAATTGTACGTTGCATAACAACTCTGACCAAGCTCTGTTATCTGCATAGTTTTTAAATTTGTGTGATTAACTGTTTCAAACTTAACACGTCCCTGTTACCTCACACGAATGCTAAGAAACACTTAGTAAATAAGGATCAGTAAAATGCGTATTTACTAAGTAAAGGATTCTGAAAGGACCTAATGTGGTTTCTAAACTCATGAAAGATCGAGTTGCCATGGAATGTTTTTCCAAATGTTATTAAGCATGTTGATAATAAATTGAGTTTAATTAAAGTAATTGTCCTAGTTTATTTATGTTATAATTGTGGCAAATTGTGTTTAATTTTACTAAAAGCTATTTCATTCATATAGTTTGCATACTTAGGATATTTTGCATTAGGGATCATTGCATTTAGTTTAATATATTTTAATCACCACTTCTCAACTATATTGTGGTTTTATTTACCAAATTGTTAATATAATTTTACAAAATAAGTGACTTAGCACAAATACAATCCCTGTGGAGACGATAACTCGATACTTACTTATTACTTGATAACGACTACACCCTCTAATTCTAGAACACAACATCGAAGCATATCTTCAAGCACTTGAATCATTCTCTCTGATTGACCATCGGTTTGCGGATGGAAAGCGGTACTAAAGTTCAGCTTTGTACCCAAAGCTTCTTGCAGCTTTTTCCAAAATCGCGAAGTAAATCTTGAATCTCTATCCGATATGATAGAAATAGGCACTTCATGCAATCTAACAATTTCACCAATGTACAAATCAGCTAACCTATCAAGCAAATAATCAGTACGTACCGGGATGAAGTGTGCTGATTTAGTCAACCTATCAACAACTACCCAAATGGCATCTTTCTTATTTGGAGTTAAATGCAAACCCGTTACAAAATCCATGGTGATTCTATCCCATTTCCACTCGGGAACCATCAAGGGCTCGAGTAATCCCGAAAGCAATTGGTGCTCAACTTTTACTTGCGACAAATCAAACATTTTGACACAAACTCAGAAGTATCTCTTTTCATACCTGGCCACCAATACAACTTCTTTATATCGTTATACATTTTTGTATTACCTAGATACACATATAAACAACCATTATGCACCTCATGAAGAATTTTTAAATAAGTTCTTCATTTTTCAGTACACAAAATCTACCTCAGAACATCAAACAATCATCTGATCCGATATGACAATTTGAATCACTAACCAATTCACAATGAATTCTCTTGGCTTGCAAATCACTGTCACATTTTTTTAGCTTCACAAATCTGTTGAATAAACATCGGCTTAGCTCTTAACTAAGCTAGAATAGAATCGTCATCGAATAAAGTCAATCTCGTGTTCATTGCTCTCATGGAAAATAAGGATTTCCTACTCAAAGCGTCGGTGACTACATTCGCTTTATCTGGGTGATAGTCAATCACTAACTCATAATCTTTCAATAACTCAAGCCATCTTTGTTGTCGTAAGTTCAAATCTTTTGAGTCATCAGATACTTTAAAATCTTATGGTCGATAAAAACATGACATTTCTCACCATACAAATGATGTCTCCAATCTTTAAAGCAAACACAATAGCGGCTAATTCCAATCATGCGTCGGGTAATTCTTCTCATATGGCTTCTATTAGGCTATCACTTTGCCTACTTGCATCAATACACATCTTAATTCATTCAGTGACGTGTCACTATAAATTACAAATTCTTTTCTCAGTTTAGGTTGCACTAAAACCAGTGTATCAGTCAATAGTGCCTTCAATTTCTCAAAACTTTACTGACATTTTTCGGACCATTCAAACTTAACATCTTTTTGCAACAGTCTTGTCATAGGAGTAGCAATCATTGAAAACCCTTTGACAAACTGGCGAGAATATCCGCTAAACCCAAAAGCTTCTAACTTCGGATACATTTCGTATGCGTTTTCCAATCAATAATTGCCAAAATCTTACTTAAATCAACCCGAATACCATCACCTGAGGCAATTTGTCCTAAAAATCTGACTTCTCGAAGCCAAAACTCACTTTTACTAAACTTAGCATACAACTTCTTATCTCTCAAAGTCTGCAAAACAATTCTCTAGTGTTCGGCATGCTCGGACTCATCACGAGAATAAATTAAAATATCATCAATAAACACAGCCACAAACTTGTCCAAATAAGGTCTAAAGATCCGATTCATTAGATCCATAAAAATTGCAAGAGCATTCGTTAATCAAAAGGCATAACGAGGAATTCGTAGTGTCTATACCTTATTCTAAAAGCGGTTTTCAGCAAATCTGACTCTTTTACTCTCAACTGGTAGTAACCAAATCTCAAATCTATCTTCGAGAACTCGTACCTTTCAATTGGTCAAATAAATCATTAATCATCGACAAAGGATACTTGTTCTTTATAGTTACCTTATTGAGCTATCAGTAATCTATGAAAAGTCTCGTAGATTCATCTTTCTTCTTTACAAACAATACTGGAGCACCCTAGGGAGAATAACTCGGTCTCTTAAAACCCTTATCTGTCAACTCTTGCAACTGAGCCTTTAGCTCTTTCAATTCAGTCGGGGCTATCCTATACAGAGCAATAGATATCGGTGAAGTACCAGTGACTAACTCAATGCCAAACTCAACTTCTCTAAGTGAAGGTAACCCAGGTAACTCTTCCGGAAGCACATCCGGATATTCACACACTATCAGCACTGATTTAATTTTCAATTCAGATTCCTTTGTATTCAACACATAAGCTAGATAAGCTTCATAGCCTTTTCTTACATATCTTTGGGCAGTCATTGAAGAAATTACAACAGGTAACTCACCCGACTCATCTGAATCAATTCAAAGAGTTTCACCATTTTCATGTTTCAGTTTAATAATTTTGCTTCCACAATTTACTACCACATCATGAATAGTCAGCCAATCCATACCAAGTATTACATCAAATTCATCGAATGGAAAAAGCTTTAAATTAGCCGAAAAATAATGACCTCGTATCATCAAAGGACAATTCTTACAAACCTTGTCAACTAGCACATACATGCTTAAAGGGTTTGACACTTTTATCACAAATTCTGTTGACTCAATAGGCATATTCATACTAGACACCAATTTCATGCAAACATAAGAATGGGTTGATTTCAAATCAATCAAAGCAACAACATGAGTATCATAGACAGAAAAAGTACTCGTAATCACATCAAGATATGAAGCCTCTTCACGAGCGCGAATGGCATAAGTCCTCGCAAGTGCTCTACCCTCAGATCTCATAACCAGATCTCTAGGTGCACTGTTGCTACTTGTTCCATTTCCCGGATTTCTCTGTGGCCTTCCTATAAAAGCAGTATTACCAAATCTCTCACTCTGAAATTTCTTTTTTTTCAGCCATCTCGAGGCAATCTCTAATGAAATGATCTTGGGAACCACACTTGAAACAAGTTTGATCATTCACTCGGCACTCACCGGGTGACGTCTACCGCAATGCGGGCATTCAGGTCTATTAGGTCAAGCATTATTGTAACACCCCTAACCCGTAACTGTCATCGAAATAGGGTTAAGAGATATTATCGGACAAACGAAAAAATTTACAGACATTTCATAATATAATTCAATGAAACGAATCAAAGTGTCCCTTAAATAGGTCTACGAGACCTCAAGCATGCTTTAGAATAGAGCCGAGACTAAACCGAACACATGCAGAACTTCTCAAAAATTTAAAAAAAATTCTAAATTACAGAGATCACACGCCCGTGTGGCAGGCCGTGTGCCCATTCTCCTCCTCTTTAACTCACGATTCTGGGTCTACTTTCAATCGCATCGCCCCTTGAAAAGGAACCGACGCATTACTTTCTACTTCATCAGCCTCAGCTCGATTGGGATCCATTACTATATGAAAACACAATTTAAAATTATTAGAAGTCATCACACTATCACAGTTCTTTTATGGCATGTATAGCTAGACTCTTACACACGTTCTGTTAGTCTGAGAATCGAATAAATCATTACTCTGATACCACTAAATGTAACACCCATTACCCGTATTCGATGACGAAATAGGGTACGAGACGTTACCAGACTTATATACAAGCAATCATACAAAACTGAGACATGAATTTCTATCCAAATTTAAAACTTTTCATATACACTAACATCATCCCTATTACGAGCCTATGAAGCCCAAAACATATATTGAAAGTGGTTTAGGACTAAACCGAGAACTTGGGTAACTTTTGGGAAACTTAGAATATTTTTCATGCAAAAGGGGTCACTCGCCCGTGTGGGTTCGAGACACGCCCATGTGACCTTAAGACACGCCCGCGCTTCAGGCCATTTTCAAAAAGAGGAGGATTATGTTTATGACATTTATCATCAAATTAAGGTCATACGGCCAAGTCACACGCCTGTGTGCTTAGGCCGTGTGATCGATTATATTTTTATAATTTTTCATAAAATAGGTGCAGACTTCACGGGGCGGGACACACGCCTGTTCAAGACATGCCATCCACACAAATTGAGACACACGCGTGTGTCTCTGCCCATGTGCTCATTATTGAGCATTCTGTTTTGTAACAATTAAGATGCAGGGGACACACGGCTAGAACACACGCCCTTGAGGCAAGCCGTATGTCACACACGGCTTAAACACATGCCCGTGCGTCTACCCGTATGGACAAAAAATAATGTTATTTACCAAGTCATTTTTTCCACCCTTACTTGCACCAACTTACACAACAACAAGCAATACAAATTCAAGTATATATATACAACCAATTCAGCCACAACCAAGTCATCCATACATCAATTACATGTTATTTCCTATCATGCACAACATCTCATACTTATCATCTTAAACCATGCAAACTCCACATTCATGAAAGACATTTTCATATTTATATATACTCAACCAATATTAGCCAATTCCAATAGCCATTTACAAAATGAATCATCAACCATTATAAGCCAACACATTTGGCCAAATCGAATATGACACATAAAAAAATGACAAAGTCCCTATACATGCCATAACTCAAAATAATGTAATCATAAGTACATAAAATGCTAAGTTGATAGTGTGAATAGATCTTCGACAGTCTTCGATCCCCTAGCTAGCTTGGTGACACTATAAAACAAGGGAAAAAGAAAGCGAGTAAGCTTTAAAGCGTAGTAAGTTCCTATGGAAATAATAAGCATCACAAACACACTTTAACATATACTCAACATGAAATAAATTCACATAAATGTCATAGTAAATCTCAAAGTCAAACTTGGCATAGATGATATCAAAACCTTAACATCGTAACTTACTCAATCAAACCAAACCAAGGGTTTATCACATATTGAGTTCATTAAGCATAAGTTTTCTGCACATACATGTACCAACTTGTAACTTACCATAATCTTTCACAACGTACCATGGTCTTTCATGACTTAAACATTGCCGTTAAGTTTCCAGTTGAACCGCTTGGAATACTGAAGGATACTCGGGAAATCTCACACATATAGTACCATACGAATGCCATATCCTAGATATGGTCTTACATGGGATCTCATATTGATGCCAATAGCCCAGCTATGGTCTTACACGAAGTCTCATATTGATATCATATCCCAAATATGGTCTTACACGAAATCTCATAACGATGCCATGTAACATCCTGAAAAGGGCCTATGCATTTTCAGTTTAATTGTATGAAATGACAAGTTTCAGCACTAAGAATAAATTTTTGATATTTTTGAAACCTAGAAATGCATGAAAATGGAAACACGAACATTTTGGAAACACGAACATTTTGGAAACTCGAACATTTTGGAAACTTGAACATGTAAGAAAATGGCAAGTTACTGAGTGATCGAAAATTTTAGGAAACTTATAAATAATGCCGAATGACAAATTTTAAAGTTCAAAATAGGAAATAAGGGCAAGAGGGCCTTAAAAGAAAAAGTTGGTGAAATTGACACACAATCGGGCTTGAAAAAGTGGCCTGAAGGTGTCACTTAAGGCTTATGGAAATGGCGCCATGTGTAAGAGAAATGGGCCTAAGTTCGAGTCACTTGGAAAGCAAATAATGAAGGCTTTATTTTGCTTCCAAGGCTAAGGGGTGGACGGCACCTATTTCTAGAAAAGGAGGAGTTTTATTTCTGTTAAAACTTAATAAATTAAAGTGATAAATAAAGGATTTTTAGTTGAGGAGATAAAGGATGGAGTAAATACTTTTAATTTAAATAAGGTGATAATTAAAAGATAATATTATCACTTATGGGGAGTAGTGGCCAAGTCAAGGACTCTTGGTCTAGCAATTTCAGTTAAAGGAGGAGAATTTAGGCTATTCTCTCATCTTTTCTAAGCCTTGCCGAAATTTTCCTAGCAAAACTCCCTATCTGCCGAATTTTTCTTTAAGTAAAATCCATCTTCTCTTCTTCTATTTTCTTCTCTGTTTCTACTATCAAAGCCGAATCTTTGTTGATTCTAAGTAAAGGAGCAATCAACTACAACATCAAAAGAGTAAGATCTGTGGTCAATCAATTTCTATTCCTTTTTTTTTACCAAAATCAGGGTACTAATCCCTATTCTTGTTCATGGTCAATCTACAAGGATCTCTCGGGTTTTACAATTACCAAATATAAGGATCAAGGATCTAAGGTAAGAACAATTAATTTTGTTCTTCTAATTCTTTTAATCAAGATCTAAGGAAATAACCTCTTATATGTCTCTTGGCTGAATATCAAAGGAAGAGTTTGGGATTTGATTCAAGGAATTAAGGTGAGGCACATTCGCCAAAGGCCAAATACTACTTATTAAAGTTAGATCGGATCTAACATATGAAGTTGTAGGATTTAACGGGCATATTAAGGAATCCTCTTGATTTGGAAATTGTATGGTAAGTGACATTCGCCAAGGTTTGTTCTTGATATTTGGAATTATTTTCCATTTATTCAAAAGTTAAAACCGACATAATTACTCGATTTAGTGGCTAGCCGATTTAAGGAAGGAATACTATCAAATTCGGCATTTGATTTACAATCCTTCAATTCGGCAACAAGGTGAGTAGTACCATTCCTATTAGGAATTGGTTTTTAAAAGCGAAAAGGGTACTAATGTGTTTTATATGATGGGCCGAATATAGGAATTAACAGATCTAAAGTTAGATCGAGATTTTCGAGATCTCAAGGAACCCATTAAGCAAACCAGGTGTGTACGCACACTAACCTTCAATTTATCATATGGCAAATATTTTAATATATGAATATGCATAAGAATATGAATGTGGCTAAATACCACAAATGTGATAAGAGTACCCAGGTACGTTTCCTACTTCTGATAGGATTATGAATATGTTATATTTTGAATATATGAATAAGAATTAAGTATGTTATGCATAAAATTTATGGGGCATTCGGGATTTATGTGAAAGGGGAAGAAGGTGTTGACTTCGGTCTCACCAACGGAATATGGTGACTACGGTCACAAAATTTGAATATGGTAACCGGTTCCATTATCCGAATTTGGTAACCGGTTACATTATTTGAATATGGTGTCTAATGACACAAATTATATGGGCGATGAGCACGTCATTATGACCTTGCCTTCGATGGTGTGTAGCGGATGGAGGTTGACTTAGTAGTCCCACGGTGTGGTGGCGAATGTACGGGTGTGTAGCGGATGGACAAATAGGCTTGGGTTTGGGTTGCATCATCATTTATTTTTTTATGAATATGAATTTGATATGAACATGTATGCTCGATTTGTTAAATGTTAGTCTTGTGTGCACATTGAGTCTTGACTCACCCGCTGTGGGAAATATTTTCGGTGATGAACAAAGGATTTGACCGGGACGGTGAGACCTTGAGGTGGCCATGTTCCATTTGAAGATTCTATTTAAATTTGGACTTTATTTTGTTTAGTACCTTTAATTTTATTTTTGGGTTTTACTTGATGTAATAAGGCCATAAGGCCCATGGATTTTCTTTATTTTGCTTTACTTTTAACTATCTTGTTACGAACTATTTATGACTAAAGTTAAAGTGATATAATTTTTTTAATAAACCTTAAAATTATTTTGTCACCTTAATAAAATTGGATTTACAAGATTAATTAAATGGGTTCCCAATCGAGCCCAACTCAAAATAATAGTTTTCTACAAATTCTCTCTAAGTAACGAAAATCTTTGAAACCGGTTTACTTTAGGAACATACCAGATCCAGTTCAGGCTCGTGGGCCGGGTGTGGGGTGTTTCAATTTGGTATCCGAGCCCAGTTTTAAACTCTCAGCCTATGGGCTAAGGCCCAAAACGTTTTCAAAGCGAGCCAAATGATTTTCTTTGAAAATAAGCAGGCTTCTGGCATGGCCCCTAAGTCTCCGACCCGCAGTCCACCGGGTAAGTACCCCTAACTCTATGTGTGATTCTGTGAACTGTTTAAGGGTAGAAAAGGCATGGAACGTAGAATAGAATGATAGGAACTTGAACCCTAGGATTAGACTACTCAAACACAAACACATAAGACTTAATGCACTAAACAAACCTATGGCTAAGTCATTGAGCTAAGGTGTGGTAACCCTTGTACGCATGTCTAGGATTGGATCCCAAGAGCACGGTATTTAAGTAGTCCTAGTGACTCACCTCCTCTTGCAGAATCCTACCCAGTGCGTAGCTCGGTTCACCCTAACTCGGAGGGCTCGGTGGTGTGGCAACCTCTCATGCATGCATGTCTAGGAATGGTTTTGGTGGGAGCTTGGTATTTAAGCAGATCAGCGTGACTCACCTCCTCTCCGCATGAATCCCGCCTCGTGCGTAGCTTTGGTTCACCACGACCAAGAGGGCTCGACCATAGGCTAAACATAATGACTAAAACCCGAAAGGAACTAGCCATGTTTTAAAAAAAAGGAAGAGAAACAAAACAACAAACCCTAGTTTTTCAAACTTTTAAAACTTTCTTTTAAATCTAAGAAAATTATTTTACAACATTTTCGAAAAAACTCTGATTTGCGAAAATTACAAAATGCCCTTAGGGGTGAAATTACCAAAAGCATCTTGGTTTATAAAATGTTCATCTACTCAACAGCTTTACCAAAATTTCATTATTTTATAAACATTCAAAAACCCTAATTTGTAAAATAACAAAATACCTTGATTTTGGAAAAATTACAAAGTTGCACCTAGCTTACAAAATTACCAAAATGACCTTGATTTCTAAAATTTTTTGCAACATTCCCATTTTTGAAGGAACAATTTTTGAAAAGAACCCTCAAAGTTTTACAACTTTTGAAATACCCCTAATTTGTTAAATTTACAAATTTACTCTGATTTGTGAAAAATTACCAAAATACCTCTGAGGTCAAAAATTACCAAAATACCCCTGGATTTCAAAAATTTTTCCAAATTACCCGAGACTTTGAAATTTTCAAATTAATTTTGACAAAACACCAAGGAACGCTTTTTTCGAAAAATTACGAAAATGCCACAGAGGACAAAATTACAAAATACCGCGGGTAGTGGAAAACAACAACAACGAAAAACTACAACGTTTCTCTGAATGAACGAAAGTTCATACTTGTTTGATGGATGGATGAATGAATGGAAAAGACTGTGTATTTGTATGAATACGAAAGAACCACTCTTAAATCCCTTTTCATAAAACTCCTTCATTGGTAAATAAGCGAACAATGACTAATCCATAAAATTTCTTAATCGATCTCGACGCTAGAAAATGAGCTCTAGAGGGCGTGGTCGCCGTGGTCGAGGTAGAGGAAGGATGACCGTGTCGAACCCGTTAAGTCGGGTCAAGGGTCCGACAATGAAATGCCACCGCCACCACCACCCCCCATTTGTTAATGTTGACGTCGGGTAATTCTTCTCATATGGCTTCTATTAGGCTATCACTTTGCCTACTTGCATCAATACACATCTTAATTCATTCAAAGGACGTCACTATAAATTACAAATTCTTTTCTCGGTTTAGGTTGCACTAAAACCGATTATATCGATCAATAGTGCCTTCAATTTCTCAAAACTTTGCTGACATTTTTCGGACCATTCAAACTTAACATCTTTTTGCAAAAGTCTTGTCATAGGAGTAGCAATCATTGAAAACCCTTTGACAAACTGGCGGTAATATCCGGCTAAACCCAAAAAGCTTCTAACTTCAGATACATTTCGTGGCGTTTTCCAATCAATAATTGCCAAAATCTTACTTAAATCAACCCGAATACCATCACCGAGGCAATATGTCCTAAAAATCGACTTCCGAAGCCAAAACTCACTTTTACTAAACTTAGCATACAACTTCTTATCTCTCAAAGTCTGCAAAACAATTCTCTAGTGTTCGGCATGCTCAGACTCATCACGAGAATAAATCAAAATATCATCAATAAACACAGCCACAAACTTGTCCAAATAAGGTCTAAAGATCCGATTCATTAGATCCATAAAAATTGCAAGAGCATTCGTTAATCAAAAGGCATAACAAGGAATTCGTAGTGTCCGTACCTTATTCTAAAAGTGATTTTCAGCACATCCGACCCTTTTACTCTCAACTGGTAGTAACCAAATCTCAAATCTATCTTCAAGAACTCGTACCTTTCAATTGGTCAAATAAATCATTAATCATCGACAAAGGATACTTGTTCTTTATAGTTACCTTATTGAGCTATCAGTAATCTATGAAAAGTCTCATAGATTCATCTTTCTTCTTTACAAACAATACTGGAGCACCCTAAGGAGAATAACTCGGTCTCTTAAAACCCTTATCATCAACTCTTTGCAAGCGAGCCTTTAGCTCTTTCAATTCGATCAGGGGCTATCCTATACAGAGCAATAGATATCGGTGAAGTACGAGTGACTAATTCAATGCCAAATTCAACTTCTCTAAGTGAAGGTAACCCAGGTAACTCTTCCGGAAGCACATCCGGATATTCACACACTATCAGCACTGATTCAATTTTCAATTCAGATTCCTTTGTATTCAACACATAAGCTAGATAAGCTTCACACCTTTTCTTACATATCTTTGGGCAGTCATTGAAGAAATTACAACAGGTAACTCACCCGACTCATCTGAATCAATTCGATTCAGTTTCACCATTTTCATGTTTCAGTTTAATAATTTTGCTTCCACAATTTACTACCACATCATGAATAGTCAGCCAATCCATACCAAGTATTACATCAAATTCATCGAATGGAAAAAGCTTCAAATTAGCCGAAAAACAATGACCTCGAATCATCAAAGGACAATTCTTACAAACCTTGTCAACTAGCACATACATGCTTAAGGGGTTTGACACTTTTATCACAAACTCTGTTGACTCAATAGACATATTCATACTAGACACCAATTTCATGCAAACATAAGAATGGGTTGATTTCAAATCAATCAAAGCAACAACATGAGTATCATAGACGTAAAAAGTACTCGTAATCACATCAGGATATGAAGCCTCTTCACGGCCTTGAATGGCATAAGTCCTCGCAAGTGCTCTACCCTCGGATCTCATAACGGATCTCTAGGTGCCTTGTTGCTACTTGCTCCATTTCCTGATTTCTCGTGGCCTTCCTCTAAGCGGTATACCAAATCTCTCACTCTGAAATTTCTTTTTTTGACCATCTCGAGGCAATCTCTAATGAAATGATCTTGGGAACCACACTTGAAACAAGTTTGATCATTCACTCGGCACTCACCGGGGTGACGTCTACCGCAATGCGGGCATTCAGGTCTATTAGGTCAAGCATTATTGTAACACCCCTAACCCGTAACTGTCATCGAAATAGGGTTAAAAGATATTATCGGACAAACAAAAAAATTTACGACATTTCATAATATAATTCAATGAAACGAATCAAAGTGTCCTTAAATAGGTCTCACGAGACCTCAAGCATGCTTTAGAATAGAGCCAGACTAAACCGAACACATGCGAACTTCTCAAAATTTAAAAAATTCTAAATTACAGAGATCCTGCCTTGGTGTGGCGGTACGTGTCATACGGCCTCGCACACACCCGTGTATCTAAGGCGTGTCAAAACAGGGCATACATATTGACTTGTCCACACGGCCGTGGACACACCCGTGTGCTACACCCGTGGTCGACCCTAACTTGCACCACACGATCGTGGACACGCCCGTGTGTCTAGCCCATGGTCGACCCTGACTTGCACCACACGGCCAATCACACGCCCGTGTGTCTAGCCCCGTGGTCGAGTCTAACTTGTTTCAAAATAAAACCATGAGGGACACGGTCAAGCCACACGCCCATGTGCTCAACCGTGTGGGCAATTATAGGCCATTTGTAAGGCCAATTTGCCACCCATACATAGGGTCATCCCTACAAGCTTCATACCAATTCAATTCATGAAAAAATAACCAACTTTTCCAAACATTCAAAGGCATCTCAAGCATACAGTCTTAAGTAATAATTAACTCAACTAAATGACAAACATTTCTAAGAAAATTTCATTTGCAATTTACCATCATATTATAAGACATCCTCTCATCAAACATATACCAATTTTGCATCATCAATCTTCCCATTACCTTGACCATTTCATTAGCTAACAAACCATACCAAACTAGACATCATAAGGCTTGATCACTCATACATATCACCAACATTTATCTAGCCATATCCAATGGTTATTACATATCATAAACATAATCCATTTTAACTAGACTATACATACCATACTTAATATACATACACATAAGGTACCAAAATGTGATTTGAGTAGTGTGATGGCAATCCTCGACGATCCCTGAGCCCTCAGTAGCTTTGACGATCTATAAAACAGAGCAAACATACACAAAGTAAGCTTTCCAAAAGCTTAGTAAGCCATATACAAATAAACTTAACATAAAATGAATATAATCACATTTACATAATGACATTAATATTTCTCATTTGCAATTTCATAACATGATCTTTAGCTCATTTGTTTAGCCATAGATTGCCGACATTCCACATCTCCAGACATCACTTATGCTCATAGCACATTCAAATATATATCACATACTAACTCATCAAGTCCATACATATATTCACATTGTGTAAGTTCATATATACTTACCTTTTATACACATACATAGTGTATCTTTCAAACGTACCTGACTCATTTATACATTTTACGTGGTCTTTCATTTCTCAGATTCGCCCGTTGAACAGTTCGAAATCAAATAGGAAGCTCGAAATACTCAGAATGGTCGTACAATGCCAACGTCTTAGACGTGGTCTTACATGTATCCAGATATTGATGCCACTGTCCCAGACAGGGTCTTACATGAATCAATATGATGCCAATGTCCCAAACATGGTCTTACACGTAAATCTCAAATTGATGTCGACGTCCCGGATGTGATCTTACACGAAATCACGAATCAATGCCAACGTTCCAAACGTGGTCTTACATGATATCACATATCAGAAACCTATGTCATGACATACGCAATCCTACCTATTCCTAGGTTCGAATGGGACTTTTTCGGATGTTGACACCATGTCGATACTATCTCAGATTTCATGTACTCATCATCTCATACACATTTATCATTATGAATTTTCATACGAACATACATATAACAATGTAAATACATTTATTTGTATATCGACTTACCTCAGATTCAGATAACAGAAATGAACTCGGCTACTCAATTACTTTTGATTTCCCACAATCTAAGTCTGTTTTCTTCTGTTCTTGATATATACATATTCAAATTTAACTCATTTATTCACTAATTCATTCAATTCAATCCAAAACACATATTTAGGGCAATTTACAAATTTGTCCTCATATTTTCACATTTTGACATTTTAGTCCCTATTTCACAAAATCACAAAATACACCAAATTTGCATACACTCATGCTTAGCCGAATATCACCCATGCTCATACAAGTCCACACATTTCATTTATTTCATAATTTAGTCCTTTAAAATATTATTTTCTCAATTAAGTCTAAATTACTCAAAATCATCAAAAATTCAAAGACAAACTATGTTAATCTATCACATATCTTCCATAATTCATCATCAAACATCACAAAATTCATGTGTTCATCAATGGCACATTTTAAAACTTTCATCAATTCACAAAATTGAAGCATGAGTTTTGAAAAACACAAAGCAACGATTACAAAAACGTAGAAATTATCAAAAACTGAAGCAAAACATACCTTGAATCAAGCTCAAAGCTAGCCGAAACCTAGATGTTCTTCCTTTCTTTATTTTCTTTGATATTTTTAGCTAGATGGATGAACATTATGGCTATTATTAAGCTTTTGTTTTATTATAATTACTTAAATTATCAAATTCCAAATTTAGCCTTTTTATTATCAATTAAATTCCACTAACTTAAGGCATTAATGTCCATCCACATTTCCAATGGTTCAATTGCATTATAAGGACCTATCATTTATAAAGACATGACACATAAGTACTTTTAACATATGAATGCTAATTTAGCATTTTTCACAATTAGGTCCTTTTCCTCAAATTAAGCACACAAATGACAAAATTAATTCACGAAACTTTCACACATGCTTAATCATATAATGCAAACACAGAAAATAATATAAAAATATTTTTTTGACTCGGATTTGTGGTCCCAAAACCACTATTCTGACTAGGGTCTAAACCGGACTATTACAATTACCCACACTCACTATCGAAGTAGTCTGAGCCTTATATCTCGAATACTGTTTCCCATGGTTTTTGTTTGAAAACCCAACTGAAGTATTCGATCGAGTATTAAACTCTCTTGATTTCTTAGATGAGGATTGGAATGACTTACTCATCTGTCTTTTTCTCGAGCCTCGAGACTCAAACTCAGCTTTTTTTTCTCTTTTTCCAACTCTTCAGGCTTACAAGCTCGCTCGACAAGTACAACAAATTTTTTTAATTCTAGAATGCCAACCAACAATCTATTGTCTTCATTCAGTCCGTCTTCGAATCTCTTACACATGATAGCTTCAGTCGAAACACATTTCCGAGCGTATTTGCTAAGTCTCACAAACTCACGCTCATACTCCGTTACTATTCTTCAGCCCTGTTTTAACTCAAGAAATTCCTTTAGTTTCTGATCAATAAACATTTGGCTAATGCACTTCTTACGGAAATCTTCTTGGAAAAATTCCTAATTAACCTGCTCTCTTGGTACTACCGACACAAATGTGTTCCACCATTGATAGGCTGAATCTCTTAGAAGTGACACAACATATTTCATACATTCTTCAGGTGTGCAGAACAACTCATTAAAGACCCTGATAGTGTTCTCGAGCCAGAACTCAGCTTTCTCAGATCATCGTCAGAATTGGATCAAAATTCTTCGTCCTCGTGCTTTCGAATTTTATCAATCGATGGCTTGTTCAATCTCATAGAGGCCATACCTTAAGACGCTAGAAGAACCGGCTGAGGAATAGGTGGGGGTGGGAGGGTTAAGCATTTGGGTTCGTTCGAATAAACTTCGTATACCATGCATTCATCATTTGGAGAAAGGCTAGAGTCTTCTCCTCTTTGACTCACAGTTACGGGTCTACTTTCAACTGGCACTGCCCCTTGAAAAGGAACCGACGCATTACTTTCTACTTCATCAGCCTCAGCTCGATTGGGATCCATTACTATATGAAAACACAATTTAAAATTGTCAGAAGTCATCACACTATCACAGTTCTTTTATGGCATGTATAGCTAGACTCTTACACACGTTCTGTTAGTCTGAGAATCGACTAAATCATTACTCTGATACCACTAAATGTAACACCCATTACCCGTATTCGATGACGAAATAGGGTACGAGACGTTACCAAACTTATACACAAGCAATCATACAAAACTGAGACATGAATTTCTATCCAAGTTTAAAACTTTTCATATACACTAATATCATCCCTATTACGAGCCTATGAAGCCCAAAACATATATCGAAAGTGGTTTAGGACTAAACCGAGAACTTAGGTAACTTTTGGGAAACTTAGAATATTTTTCATGCAAAAGGGGTCACTCGCCCGTGTGGGTTCGAGACACGCCCATGTGACCTTAAGACACACCCGCGCTTCAGGCCATTTTCAAAAAGAGGAGGATTATGTTTATGACATTTATCATCAAATTAAGGTCACACGGCCAAGTCACACGCCTGTGTGCTTAGGCCGTGTGATCGATTATATTTTTATAATTTTTCATAAAATAGGTGCAGACTTCACACGGCCAGGACACACGCCCGTGTTCAAGACAGTGTCGTCCACACAGCTGAGACACACGCCCGTGTCTCTGCCCATGTGCTCATTATTGAGCATTCTATTTTGTAACAATTAAGATGCAGGGGACACACGGCTAGAACACACGCCCTTGAGGCAACCCGTATGTCACACACGGCTTAAACACACGCCCGTGTGTCTCCCCGTATGGACAAAAATAATGTTATTTACCAAGTCATTTTTTCCACCCTTACTTGCACCAACTTACACAACAACAAGCAACACAAATTCAAGTATATATATACAACCAATTCAGCCACAACCAAGTCATCCATACATCAATTACATGTTATTTCCTATCATGCACAACATCTCATACTTATCATCTTAAACCATGCAAACTCCACATTCATGAAAGACATTTTCATATTTATATATACTCAACCAATATTAGCCAATTCCAATAGCCATTTACAAAATGAATCATCAACCATTACAAGCCAACACATTTGGCCAAATCGAATATGACACATAAAAAAATGACAAAGTCCCTATACATGCCATAACTCAAAATAATGTAATCATAAGTACATAAAATGTTAAGTTGATAGTGTGAATAGATCTCCGACAGTCTTCGATCCCCGAGCTAGCTTGGCGACACTATAAAACAAGGGAAAAAGAAAGCGAGTAAGCTTTAAAGCGTAGTAAGTTCCTATGCAAATAATAAGCATCACAAACACACTTTAACATATACTCAACATGAAATAAATTCACATAAATGTCATAGTAAATCTCAAAGTCAAACTTGGCATAGATGATATCAAAACCTTAACATCGTAACTTACTCAATCAAACCAAACCAAGGGTTTATCACATATTGAGTTCATTAAGCATAAGTTTTATGCACATACATGTACCAACTTGTAACTTACCATAATCTTTCACAACGTACCATGGTCTTTCATGACTTAAACATTGCCGTTAAGTTTCAGGTTGAGCCACTTGGAATCTTGAAGGATACTCGAAATCTCACACATATAGTACCATCTAATGCCATATCCTAGATATGGTCTTACATGGGATCTCATATTGATGCCAATAGCCCGACTATGGTCTTACACCTAAGTCTCATATCGATATCATATCCCAAATATGGTCTTACGAAATCTCATAACGATGGCATATCCTGACATGGTCTTACACGTAATCTTAATAACCTTAATGTCATGACATTTGTATCCTATCTATTCGTAAGGTTCAACCGGGACATTCTCGCTTATCAAACTTTGTCAAATTCAGTCAAAGAGTAAATTACAATTCATACAATAATAACACAAGTAAAACATAAATAATAATGTATCATTTACATACGAACTTACCTCGATACAAAAATAGTAGAATAGGGATTTAATCGTCAAAGACCTTATTCTTTCCCGATCAAGATCCGAACCTTGTTTCTCTTGATCTATAATAGAAAATTTAGCTTATTTAATAATCACATTACTCAATTCAGTCCAAAAGTCATATTATGGCAAAATTACATTTTGCCCCTAAACTTTGACATATTTATATTTTGCCCTTATGCTCAAAAAATGAAATCTATTCAATCCTCGATTCCCAAGCCTAGCTGAACCTCTTTTATACTTATAGTAGTCCACATTTTTCAGTTAATCACACTTTTACACACATTTTGAAATCTTTTTACAAATAGGTCCTTTTGTCAATTTTCACCAAAAATCACCTAGCAAAAATTGTTTATCTAACATTAAACTTACAGTATCTACCATTAGACATCAAAATTCATGCATGTACACATGAGTAAATTTTTAAACTTGAATCATACTTCAAAATAATAGTAGAAATAGGTAAACCGGGTGATAACGATCTCAAAAACATAAAGAGCATTAAAAATGGGGCTAGGATGCACTTACAATCAAGATTGAAAGTTGGAAAAACCCTAGCTATGGCTCCTTAGAATTTTCGGCACAAGCATGGAGAAGATGAGAAAATTTTTTACTTGATTTTCCCTGTTTAATCTTTTAATTACTAAATAACCAAAATGCATTTAATGCCTTTCTTTGAAATTTTACCTATCCATGTCCATTTCTGTTCATAAAAATAGAAATTGCTCAAATTTCTATTTAAGTCCCTCTAATTAAAATTCCATGAAAATTTCATGCTTAAAGCTTCTAGAATGTATATTTTGCAACTTATTCAATTTAGTCCTAAATTTCAATTAGTCACTTTACGCATAAAATTTCTTCATGAAATTTTCACACAATCATGCAATCATGATATAGACCTCAAAATGTTCATAAAATAATTATTTCTATTTTAGATTTGTGGTCTCAAAACCACTATTTTGACTAGACCGAAAATCGGGATGTTACAAGTAACCCCAAACTTCATTTATCACATGCAAAATAAAAATAAACTTAAAATATTTGAATTTATTATATGCGTTATGAGCATCTCCTCGCTAAGAATAGCTAGTAGTATTTTTTATTTTTTCAAGAGCTGTGCTAGTAACATTGTACATCTTCAGTAAACTAGTAACTGAATTTAAATAGGAACTCCATCGAGTCTCATCAGGAGGTTGTAAAGTGCCAACCTGATTCAATCTTGTTCCAGTTCCTAACTCATTGATGGATACCAAACGAGTTATTTCAAACTGCTTGGTTTTGTAATTTATTGTGCCATTTGAAAGAAGCAGAAGCAATATTAATAATACCAGACAAGTCTTTAAAGAATTGATGCACTTCAACCACTTCTCTAACTGCTGCAACCAATGCTAACTGAAGACGATGAGCAAAAAATGAACATAATAAGCATATCAACAATTATTCAAAATCAAATCTTGCAAGCCGTTAAATTCCCCTCGCATATTGCTTGCTCTATCTTAGCCTTGACCTTAGATATTTTGTATGTCAAAACTATGTTGCAAGAGAACATTAAAAATAACTATGTTGCAAGAGAACATTAAAAATCTCATTCTTCAATGTCAATGATACAATATCTTTAACATGGACTATATCAAAAAATCATTATTTTACCTGTCCTTGTTTATCAACAAATCTCAAAATAATTGTCATTTGCTCTTTTTTTGACTTGTCTCTCGCTTCATCCAAATAATGCTGAACTTTCTGTCATCAATTTCTTCATGAATTACATTACGAACTCTATTGGCACAAGTTTGTAATATCTCTTTTTGTATTGTTGAAGAAGTCTAACTAGCATTTTGTGTAGCACTTTTCAAAACATCTTCAACTTTTTCATCATAAGATGCTAATAGTGATAACAATTCAAGAAAGTTCCTACGATTTTTTTATCCCGAGCTTTCATTATGACCTCTGAAAGCACACCCTTGAAATGAAAACCATCGAACAACATCTATACTAGTTTTCAAACATAGACGATTAGTTCCAATTTGCTGTGTTGTTTGTCTGTTAAATGATACTTCAATATGTTGAGTTTGATTCATTAAATCTACATAAGCTCGTTGTGTATTGTTATGCAATGAATTCAAATCTTTTCCCATATATGTTCAAAAAGCACAATTGCATCCATCGTTTACCTTTTTCCAATTACTAAAGCCACTATGAGTAAATGCGGTTGATTCAAAATGACTACCTGGATTGCTATTAAAAAGAAAACAAGGCAAACAAAATACTGCATCTTTAGAAAATGAATGCTGTAACCAGGAAAATTGTTTAAATCATGATGGTTGAAAATAATGATGATGCTTTTTTGAATTGGAATCAATATATTCTGAAAGAATAAGTTGGTATGGTCCAACCTTAATATAAGCTCTTCGAATTTCAATACTCATATTAACCGGATACTCATATATTTGCTTACATAATCCAGGTTCACGTTCTAAGTTAGACAAATCAAGTGCCTCATCTTCAACTTTAAGAATTTTAGAAGGACAAGCATAAAAGTTTAAAGGAGAAAACAATGAAGGTGGTACCTCAATTTGTGACATTTCTGAAGGTGATTATGTTGTCTCTGTACTTTTGTTTTTAAAAAACGAATCAATTGTTTTCGACTTCATAACTACAATATCTTAAAAGATATAAAAAATAGTAACTATGAAAAAAATTTAAACTATTAACTTTAAAACACAATAAAAACAATTGTAAAATTGTAAAAAGATGAAAAAAACTCTTAGAAGATGAACTCGATGCCGCGTTTGAAGGACAAATGTTGATGAGAGTAGTTGTTAATAGTAATAGGAAAAGAGACTTCTTTTTGACTAGTTAACAAATTGAATTTTAACCTAAATTCACATTTAATGTTATATTTAAAAGTGAACAACTATAATCTAAAAAGAAAGAAAGATGTAATATATTATATAAAGATTTAAAGTTAAAAGGTTAAAATATATGATATGGAAAAAAAGAAATAAAAAAAGGAATTTTTTTTAATGTTCAAAGTTGGAAGGGGGCCAAACAACAATTTAAAAGAGGGCTAAACTTTTCAAAAGTTAAGGAGTTTGTCGTAACCATTTTTTGATAAAACAGGAAATGACGCGGTCGACTCGAGTTTTGAAAACGAAAAATAAGGGAGTCACCACCAATCTTTTTTTGATGAGGTGTGATCGGGTCACCTCATAAAACAATTGTTTTTAATATAGGTTTGATTTATCAAAACAACGATTTTGGTCTACGAAATCCAGAAAACGAGTTCGGGATTCGATTATTCACGAGGAAGGGTTAGCACCCTCGATACGCCTAAAATTGGTACCAAATTGATTGATCGATGTCCTAATGTTGAAAACTTTGAAATGATTCGAAAATAGATACTTTTGATTTCCAAAACTTGAAGGGATCGAAAGGGACGTTAAGACTCTCTTATTTTCGAAGAGATAAAGCATCATGTCCAGTAAGTTAGGGCGCAATAGTTTAGACTCCCGAAACTAAGCTCGCCTTTTAAAACTTAGTTTCATATTTGAAGAGGATCTCCGTCATTTGTCAAGCGAGAAATCGAAACCGATGAAGTTAGGGCTCGATTTCGAGAATCCAAATTAGGAATATTGCCTCTATTTTAGAAGGAAAGAAAACTTATCTCGCAGTATCTAGGTGTCGAGTCCAGTAAGTTAGGGCGCGACATTTAGAATTTTCGAGATAAAGTGTTTTGTTTAAAATTTAAATTGCGATTTTAAAAGGGACATTCCGTTGTTTAACTTAAACAAAAAAAAATCGAAACCCAGTAAGTTAGGGCTCGATTCACTCGAATTGCTAATACGGAATGTCGATTTGAAACTTGAATTTGCGATTTTTGAAAGGGATATTCCGTTGTTTAGTTTAAACAAGAAACCGGGACCCTGTAAATTAGGGCTCGGTTCCCTCGAATCTTTAATACGAAATATCGATTATTTAAAAACTTGATGACTCGAGCAAAGGTTAATGTAACTCAATTTGATAAAAGAAATAAATTACGAAGCTAGGTTATGTAAAAAATAATGATATATGTAATAATACTAAGTTTAACTAATTTGATGATAAAATGATGATAACAATGATAATAGTAAAATAAAGAGTAACTAATTTGATGATAAAATGATGATAACAATGATAATAGTAAAATAAAGAGTAATGATAATAACACATTTATAATAACGATAAAAGTAAAAGAAATAATAATAATAATAATAGATAATAATAATAATAATAATAACAATGATAGTAAAATGGTAATAATAAAAATAATAATGTTTAAGAGTAAGAAATAGTAATAATAAAATAATATTAATGATATTAATAAGAAAAATAGTAAAAATAATGGTAATTAACAAAATATATACATATAAAAATAATATAATAATAGTAATAATAATAAATATAGGAATAATAATATAGTATTAAATATAATACTAAATATAATGTGGTAATAATAAAAAATTTAATTTAATAATAAAAAAGTGAAAATAGCCAAAGGGAAGAAAATTGGATTAAAAACAGAGTATTGAGGCAAATTTGAAATAAATAAAAGAGGGAAGGACCTCATTGTAAGGCACTGAAGAGATAGAGGGACTAATGTGGCTAATAAACCTTCTCTTCGAAACGCTTGCAGCATTGAGAGGACTTAAATAAAAACTGAGGTAAATTTTTGGGCAGGAGTTAAGAAATGAAAAAACACTTAATTATAAACTAATTAAAAAGCGGAAGGGCTGAGAGTGCAATTAACCCTTCCGCTAAAAAAACACGCGGACCTTGGCTAAGCGGTTTGGTCGATCGGTTTACCCTTAAACGACGCGTTTAGCGTCCTGGGTATTAACTCAAAGCGATGTCGTTTTATTGGGGCTATTTAAGCCCAAAACCTCTGAAAACAATCATTTTTACCCGCTTCAAGAAAATAACCCTTCCTTTTATTTTTCTCTCTGAAGGGCCGATCTCCATGATGGGACCATGCCGTCGGTGTTGCCGCCGCCCACCACCATGAGGTGGTGAAAAAATAAATTGTGTCTTTTTTAATATATATGTGTATATATGTATGTATTCTAAAAAATGAAAATAGAAATCTTTATAAGCAAAAAGTTACGAAGATAAAAAAACTAAAAAATAAAGTGAGAACCTTTCGGATCTTTTCTTGTGTTTGTTCTTTTGGATATATTTCTCTATTTTGTATTGAATCTAGGCTTGCTGCTTTGGATTTCCTTCTTTGTTGGAATCTGTTTTTTGTATATCCATTCAAAAGAGAGCCCCTTTACATGGTTCTTTGTTAAAACTTGTATAGCCATTGAAAATTACAAAATATTACTTACGCCACCGTTGTTCTTTCTATTTCTTGTCTTGTTTGCGGTTTGCCATCTCTTTCTGAGATATGGTTGGGTGGCGGGGCTTTGGCAAGAGGCAAAGCAAGTGGATGTCAGAAGGCAGGCCAAGTGGGGCGGCGACTAGGCTAATTTAGGGTTTTAGAAACCCTAAATTTTCTGAAAAATTTTCAATGTTTTGGGCCTGTTGGGCTACTTGTAAATTGGGTCTGATTTTAATCTGTTTGGGCCCATTGGGTCTTTTAGACCCGGGTAAAATTGGGTCATTACAGCTACCCCTCTTTGCTCATTGTCATGTAACGAGAATAGAGTAAAGATTTTAAAAGAGACAATTTTGCCCGATCTTGTTGAATCTTGACTTTGATGCTTCTTTTCTTTAGATAGCCTCATTCTAGCCCATCATCACTTCGGAGAAACAGGACTTGCAGCTTCAATCCGCCTCATTGCAACTTCGAGGGGATGAAATTTGTTTATCTCTAACTTACTCCATTGTGACTTCAGGATAGGAATTCAGGGAGAAGAGATTCGTAGTCTCCATCTTCTCTGCTGAAACTTCAAAGAAATAATGATTGATCCTCATTGTGAACTCAAGGAGACGAGATTTGTAATCTCAACCTACTGCACTGGAACGTCGAGGAAATGAGAATTCAGGGAGAAGAGATTTGTAATTCCATCTTCTCCACTGAAACTTCAAAGAAATAAGGATTGATCTTTATTGTTAACTCAGGAAGACGGATTTGTAATCCTACTCCACGGGAACTTCGAGGAAATAAGAATTCAAGGAGAAGAGATTCGTAGTCTTCATCTTCTCTACAGCAACTTCAAAGAAATAATAATTGATCCTCATTGTTAACTCAGAGAGACGGGATTTGTAATCTCAACCTACTTCACTGGAACATCGAGAAAATGAGAATTCAGGGAGAAGAGATTTGTAATCTCCATCTTCTCTACTAAAACTTTAAAGAAATAAGGATTGATCCTCATTGTTAACTTAGGGAGACGGGATTTGTAATCCTACTCTACGGAAACTTTGAGGAAATAAGAATTCAAGGAGAAGAGATTCGTAGTCTCCATCTTCTCTACTGAAACTTCAAAGAAATAATGATTGATCCTCATTGTTAACTTAGGGAGACGTGATTTGTAATCTCAACCTATTCCACTGGAACGTCGAGGAAATGAGAAGTCAGGGAGAAGAGATTTGTAATCTCCATCTTCTCTACTGAAACTTTAAATAAATAATGATTGATCCTCATTGTTAACTCAGGGAGACGGGATTTGTAATCTCAACCTACTCTATGGGAACTTCGAGGAAATAAGAATTCAGAACTTTCCAATTTTTTTCTTACTATCTTCAGGAAGACTTCAATCTTTAGTCTGCTCCACTACCATCTTGAGGGAACAAAATCTGAACTTTCCAATGTGCTTCCTTACTATCTTCAGGAATACTTTAATCTTCAGTCTGCTCCACTAGGGAACAAAATCTGAACTTTCCAATTTGCTTCCTTACTATCTTCAGGAAGACTTCAATCTTCAGTCTGCTCCACTACCATCTCGAGGAACAAAATCTGAACTTCAATATTACTACACCGTTCTTTGAGGGACCTGTCCTATAGAATTAATTTTATGTGCTTATGCTTATGCAAATGATGAGGCAAAGCCTCCTAACTACATGTGTTATGGACGACACTTTCATGAATGCAGAATGTCATGAGAATGGTCTTTACAATGATTAGGATGCAATGATCAGAATGAATCGAATGCCCCTAACTAAATGACAATGGATGACATTTGCATGAATGCAGAATGTCATGAGAATGATCCTTTGTTAAATGTATAATGATTAAGATACACTGGACGACATTTGCATGAATGCAGAATGTCATGAGAATGGTCTTTTTATGATGATTAGGATACAATGAGTCAAATGCTTCAAACTAAACGTGCTTTGGATGATGATGAATAAATGCAAAATAAAATGATCCCTTTTTAAATGCTTAGAGTCATCATTGCTCGTAGTTTATTAATGTTCTATCACTGATGCGTTATCATGCTTTCTCATTCAGCCAGTATCTTTGATAGAAAACTTAAAGAAAAGATCATATTATGCTCAATAAGCTTGCCCCGCTGTAATTTCAGAGTCCCTTCCACTGTACCTTCTGGGACATAAAGTTTGTACCTCTCACTGCAACTTCAGGAGAATAACGTTTGTTTCCTCCCATCCATCCTACTGCAACTCCGAGGTATAGGATTTGTATCATCTCCCATCCCACTATAACTCAGGGGTATAGAATTCGTAACTTATTCAATCAATTTGGTCTACTACACCTTCCATTCTCTGGGTGTCATGACCAGATGTATATGCCTGATATGTGCATGAATACAGAGTATGATTTTTCTTTTCCCGAGAATGATCCCTTTGTATAGTTGGGTTGACATTGCTCGTTATTTTTCAAGGTTGTATCACCGGTGAAATGTCTTGTCTTTTTGTTCAACCAATAAAAGGTCCAAAGAGATAATCATCTTTCTCCAATATTTCCAAACTTAAAGCTTGGTGGAGTTCTAAACAATCGTCTTGTTTTAGGTCCCTGTATTATTCAGAAGCTTCCAGAGTAATATGCGAAACTCCTTTTATGAAAGTATTATTAGTCCACTAATCGTTATTTCAATGCAAAATGCCTGAAAAAGATTGAAACAATGGACAAGGAGGAAATTGATTGGGAGCATAGCTCGAAACAAATAAGTTAATCAAAGTTAGCAAATGCAATCAAGAAGGAAATTTATTGGTAAGGTATTTTGAAACAAATAAGGTAATCAAAGTTAGAAAATTCAAAATGGGTAAAATGGAAACTAGGTGCCCCAGATATCGCAGCCTGAGCTTCTCTGTCCAAACTTCTTGAGGACCATTTTGAGCTTAATATGTGTTTAGGGAATCCTGAGTACTTTATCGATGTCCCAAGACGTAACATACTTCTTCGAGCGTAGCAAGACTACTGTATGCCCTACTTTCGATCAAAATTTTGAGCTATCCTTCTCGGGTTTTCAACTCAAATACCCTTTGGTCTCAAAGCGCCCTTTACGGGTTTTCGCCTTGGCCTCTCATTTTTTCGTTTTTCTTTGTTCTTTTCCTTTTTTGTGTTTTTTCTTTTTTTTTTTTACAAACCTCTTTTATCGAATCTGAACTCACCGGATTGGGCAGGTCCTTGCCATCCATCTTGGTTAACACCCATGTTTCCCTAGAACAGGCCTTTTTTGTTGCATAAGGTCCTTTACTTTCCTCTAGAGTCTTTTTGGATAAGGAGAATCCTTCTCAATGCCGGGTCCCCCTCTTGAAATTCTTTTGAGCGAACCTTTTTGTAATAAGCCCGTATCCGTTTTTGGTACATTTGACCATGCTGAATACTTTCAATCAAGCTTACTAGAGGCATTATGCTTCATCTAATTCAATCCAAGCTTGGGGAAAAGGAATCTTATCTTCCAACAATTGTTTCCCTTTCATAAACCAATAGGAAAGATACCCCGGCAAAAGTCCTAGCCAACGTTCAAGAAACCTAAAGGGTAAATGGTAACTTCTCTATGCCAACCTTTACAAGTCTCAGTCATTTTTTCAAAAAAATTCTTGAATGTTTTTTTTGTTTGCATTCTTTCATCTTGAATGGTGTCGATCTTTGAGCAATTTGTAAATCTTTAATGCAATTATGTTCCTTTCGACATTCTTTATTGCCACCTTTTTTTTTACATTTGAATTTGAATTTGATATTGCCGACTTTGTAATTTTGGCATATGGGCGACCTTCACCCTCTCAGTGAGGTAACCAACGACCATGAATATGAATCGATGTTGGGTAAAAGCTTTTGAGGAGACTGGCTTGTTAACATACATGCTTCATATAGGGAAAATAGAGGAGGCACGGTCTTCCTCGACTTGGCATTTTATGGCATAACAGATGCAATTTCCCTTTATTGGTGAACCAATAGCCCGAACCTCTTGATTAGCTAGGCTATTGTAAAACATGGGTTCTTTAAACCCCAACCTTAACAGCATACCCATGTTTTAGTAGTTTGGCATGCCTTGATATAATCGTGCGAAAACATCTTGAATTCCTGAAAATAACTCAATGATGCCTTGCCTTATTCCTACGAGGAGCTACGCTTCCATCTTCATCTCCTTCGTTAGTTCATAGCGTCTGCTGACACTTCATAAGGTACGATCTACCATTGTGGAAGTAAGTTACAATCTTTGTCATCTTCAAAGCCCTTAGATCCCTCTAGATACATATCTCACTAAAAAGTGAGTCAGTAACAGCGTCGCTCATGTCATTGATATCTGGGGGCCCATTGTGGGTAGAAAATCCAAAGAATAAATGATCCTAAGGATGATTATTCGTATGATATGGTCATGAGTGAAAAATATTCAGTATGAAATGTAAAGAATGAAAATATTTACTTAGAAAGATGCATTTTATTGAAATAAAAATTCTGGATACAAGCCTACTTCTCAAAAGAAATCTTATTGCTTCTAGGCTTGAAGTAACAAGTGTGTTTTGCACATTACTCTAGATTAGCTTTTAAAAATACAATATTTCTTCCATAGTCTCGTTGTTCAAAACACTCTTAAGTTCATAAAGGCAGATGCTCGAAAAACTTTTATTCCTCGGTTCTTTCTTTGGGTATACCATTGGCGTTCTAATCCCCTGATTTCTAGGTTTCTAATGACTTCTTTAAGGAAACACAACTCTCCTGTCCCCAATTTCAATTATCACTGCTCCGTCATTGAACTTCACAATACCCATGTTGATGAGATTTTCCACCAATTTCTTGAAAGTAAGGCAATTTTCTATCGAATGGCCTGTGATCCCCGCGTGGTACTCACACCGAGTGTTTGGGTCATACCATTTTGGGTATAGAGGTTGCATCAGTTTTGGATATTGGGGGGACACAACGTGTGCATCAAATAAACTTTGATACAACTCCTTATACGTCATTAGGATTGACGTAAATTGGAGTTTTTTAATGTTTTTCCTTGTGCGAGATTCTTTCCTTGATGAACCTTGATACTCAGTAGTCACCATTTTTGGCTGATTAACGGTAATTGACTTTGGGTCTCCCATGTTTGTATTATTCACCTCGTCAACCTTTTTTTCTAGGAGCAGACCTTCTAATGGTTTCCCCTGCTTCAATCTTACCGCATCTGATCGCATATTCAATCATTTCCCCTGCCATTACCATGTCGGCAAAGCTCTTAGTGATACTCCCTATCATATGGGTTATGAAAGGAGCTTTCAGGGTGTTGATGAAGAGCATGGTAGTTTTCTTTTCTAAGAGGGGTGGCTGGACCTGCATGGAGACCTCCCTCCACCTCTGCTCGTACTGTCTGAAACTTTCATTTTGTCTTTTTTCCATGCTTTGCAAAGTAATTCTATCCGGTGCCATATCTGTGACGTGGCTGTAATGCTTCAGAAATGCTTGAGCTAAATCTCTCCAGGAACTAATGTTGGCCCGACTAAGCTGGTTATACCATCTAGCAGCTGCGCCCACCAAACTTTCTTGGAAACAGTGGATTAAGAGTTGATCATTGTTCACGTAGCCAGCCATTCACCTGCAGAACATGGTGATGTGGACCTCCGGGCAGCTAGTCCCACTATATTTTTCAAATTCAGGCATTTTAAACTTATGAGGCAGTACCAAATCGGGATCTAGACTTAAATCTTTTGCGTCGATCCCATGATGATCGATACTTTCCAGTAACTTTGAATTTTCCTCCACCATTTGCAACGATCCTCTAGTTGCCTTGAGGATTCTATTCTCGACCCCATTTTCTCTCGCATCTAAATCGGGCATAACAGGTTGGCGGGCTATCTCCTGGTTGGGATCCAGAGCCTACGTGATAGCTCATGGGAGGTCTAGTGTCATCCTGCCCTTGTTGGGGCCTGATTGTAACTGGTGGCATTTGGAGATATTCCTCAAGCTGTGCTATTGCGTGCGGTGGGGTAAAACCCAGGGGGATGCCATCACTATCCTCTTCGACCGGCGGCATGGGACCTTTCCCTTATCCATTGCCCCGTTCGTCATTTGGGCCATTTAGGCCATCACATTCCTCTGGGCCTCTAACATTTGGTCCCTCATTTCCTGCTGGAGTTTTAACATTTGCTCTTGTATTTGTTCCTGCATTTCTTTTTGGAATTATTCGAACCTTTAATCCATTTTCCTGGTTTTAGCGCGTGTTCCGTAGTGATGTTCCACTTCCAGATTTTCTCTTTTCACTTTCTTTTTTTCTCTCTCTGATAATTTTAGCTAATTAGGCCCCTTTTCATAAACTTAAATGCGTGTAATGTGATGCAACGCAAATGCATGAATGCAAGAAGAAGACATCGATTCTGATCAACTTCAATTTAGAAAACTTTATTAGAAGGCAAAACCCTTTACATAAAGCAGTTACAAATATGCTTTCGCCTTTCTTACGAATTCTAAATGAGACCCATTGTTCGCTCATTCCCGTGATATTCATCAATTTCTTCACAAAAGGTCGGGCCATTAACTGCTTTGGAATAAGCTTTATCAACTTGAATTCTTGGACCACGTAGCAAGGTCGTATACTCCTCTACCGTGGGAACCAAATCCACTTTCGCGAAAGAGAAACAACTATAGCGACATTCGTAATCGAGTCATTGCTAGGAATAGGTGCTTATCTATTTTGACATCAAGAAGGTAAGGTAGGTCGCCGTAAGTACTATAGAACAACTGCTTTGCCTCATCATCCCACTGGGTCCATATTTCTTTCAACTCTTGGAGTTCGTTCTGCGTGACATTGATATGGGTCTAATCCCGTAGTTCTGACACATATCCCTTGGCTGAGCTGTCCCCTTTTTCTAATTGGCTTTGCTCTGACCATGTCTTGGTAATTGCATTGTCTTCCACTTTATCAAGGAATTTGCTTTCCATAACCAGCTTTCTAACTCAAAAACTAACCGTGAATCGATGCCTCTTAAAATATGAAATGATATTCACAAAAAGAATAAAACACAACAAGTTAGTATCATGGAATATAAAGCAAGTAAAATAAACAAACACCTATTTGGGTGACCACTAAGGTTTGACATAGCTCTACCTAAGCTGGGCTCCTAGGGTTTACTATATGCGGTTTAGTTCTAAAGTTCGAGGTACCCGAACCAGCAGATTCCTCGATCCTCACCATTATAGGTTCATACGGACCGAGTTCGGTTCAGAGGAATACATTTCCCTATGGCCATGCGGAAGTGAAAACTTCACGAAGACATAGGTACGGATGTATTCGGAAGCAGCCCACTAGCCCATGCGGAGGTGAAAACCTCACGAAGGCATAGTTTCTCGCTCCCACTTAAAGGTGTGACCACAATGGTCATGCAATGCAACGCCAAAGTATTCAAAAGATCTAATATAATATTGAAAGTGCATTTAAAGAAACATGAATTCCGAAACCATTTTCCAATTTTAATCAAAAGGACAATGATCAATCAATCTATGGCCTGATTCTCAACGAATAAGTCCCCAGCGGAGTCGCCAAGCTGTCGTAACCATTTTTTGATAAAACAGGAAACGACGCGGTCGACTCGGGTTTTGAAAATGAAAAAGAAGGGAGTCACCACCAATCTTTTTTTATGAGGTGTGATCGAGTCACCTCGTAAAATAGTTATTTTTAATAAACAGTTTGATTTATCAAAACAACGATTTTGGTCTACGAAATCCAGAAAACGAGTTTGGGAGTCGATTACGCACGAGGAAGGGTTAGCACCCTCGATACGCCCAAAATTGGTACCAAATTGATTGATCGATGTCCTAATGTTGAAAACTTTGAAATGATTCGAAAATAGATACTTTTGATTTCCAAAACTTGAAGTGATCGAAAGGGACGTTAAGACTCTCTTATTTTCGAAGAGATAAAGCATCATGTCCAGTAAGTTAGGACGCAATAGTTTAGACTCCCGAAACTAAGCTCGCCTTTTAAAACTTAGTTTCATATTTGAAGAGGACCTCTCGTCATTTGTCAAACGAGAAATCAGAAACCAGTAAGTTAGGGCTCGATTTCTCGAGAATCCAAATTAGGAATATTGCCTCTATTTTAGAAGGGAAAGAAAACTTATCTCGCAGTATCTAGGTGTCGAGTCCAGTAAGTTAGGGCGCGAAATTTCGAATTTTCGTGATAAAGTGTTTTGTTTAAAATTTAAATTGCGATTTTAAAAGGGACATTCCGTTGTTTAACTTAAACGAAAAAAATCGGAACCCAGTAAGTTAGGGCTCGATTCACTTGAATTGCCAATACAGGATGTCGATTTGAAACTTGAATTTGCGATTTTTGAAAGGGATATACCGTTGTTTAGTTTAAACGAAAAACCGAGACCCAGTAAGTTAGTGCTCTGTTCCCTCGAATCTTTAATACGAAATATCGATTATTTAAAAACTTGATGACTCGAGCAAAGGTTAATGTAACACAATTTGATAAAAGAAATAAATTACGAAGCTAGGTTGCGTAAAAAAAATAATGATATATGTAATAATACTAAGTTTAACTAATTTGATGATAAAATGATGATAATAATGATAATAGTAAAATAAAGAGTAATGATAATAACACATTTATAATAACGATAAAAGTAAAAGAAATAATAATAATAATAGATAATAATAATAATAATAACAATGATAATAAAATGGTAATAATAAAAATAATAATGTTTAAGAGTAAGAAATAGTAATAATAAAATAATATTAATGATATTAATAAGAAAATAATAAAAATAATGGTAATTAACAAAAATATATACATATAAAAATAATATAATAATAGTAATAATAATAATAAATATAGGAATAATAATATAGTATTAAATATAATATTAAATATAAGGTAGTAATAATAAAAAAGTGAAAATAGCCAAAGGGATGAAAATTGGATTAAAAACAGAGTATTGAGGCAAATTTGAAATAAATAAAAGAGGGAAGGACCTCATTGTAAGGCGCTGAAGAGATAGAGGGACTAATGTGGCTAATAACCCTTCTCTTCGAAACGCGCAGCATTGAGTGGACTTAAATAAAAATTGAGGTAAATTTTTGGGCAGGAGTTAAGAAATGAAAAAACACTTAATTATAAACTAATTAAAAAGCGGAAGGACTGAGAGTGCAATTAACCCTTCAGCTAAAAAAACACGCGGACCTTGGCTAAGCGGGTCGGGTAGGTCCGTTTTACCCTTAAACGACGCCGTTTAGCGTCTGGGGTATTAACTCAAAACGACGTCGTTTTACTGGGGCTATTTAAGCCCAAAACCTCTGAAAAACAATCATTTTTTTACCTGCTTCAAGAAAATAACCCTTCCCTTTTTATTTTTTCTCTCTGAATGGGCCGATCTCCGTGAGGGATCATCGGCCCGGTACCGCCCTTTTTACCAGCGTAAAAATTGTGTCTTTTTTTTAATATATATGCGTGTATATATGTATGTATTCTAAAAAATGAAAATAGAAATCTTTATAAGCAAAAGTTCGAAGATAAAAAAAACTAAAAAATAAAGTGAGAACCTTTCGGATCTTTTCTTGTGTTTGTTCTTTTGGATATATTTCTCTGTTTTGTATTGAATCTAGGCTTGCTGCTTTGGATTTCCTTCTTTGTTCGAATCTGTTTTTGTATATCCATTCAAAGAGAGCCCTTTACATGGTTCTTTGTTAGAAACATATAGCCATTGAAAATTACAAAATATTACTTATTGCCACTTTATTCTTGTCTATTTCTTGTCTTGTTTGCGGTTTGCCATCTCTGCGGGATATGGGCGGTGGCGGGGGCTTTGGCGAGGCAGAGCAAGTGGATGTCAGAAGGCAGGGCAAGTGGGGCGGCGGCTAGACTAATTTAGGGTTTTAGAAACCCTAAATTTTCTAAAAAAAATTCAATGTTTTGGGCCTGTTGGGCTACTTGTAAATTGGTTCTGATTTTAATCTGTTTTGGCCCATTGGGTCTTTTAGACCGGGTAAAATTAGGTCATTACAAAGTTAAATAAGAAATATTCAATTTTATAATTTTAAGGGGGCCAGGGCCCTTGCCAGCCCCCCCAGATTCGTCTCTGGGTTCGTATGTATGGGTTACATACATGGGTTCTCCTAGCATCTACTTAAAGGTTCACATGCAATTTTCTAAGTGTTCGCATAGTATTTCTATGGGGGTTGCATTACAATTGTAGAGCCCAAATTGCCCAGGGCCCAACAATTAAATAACAAACCCAAAAAAAAAAATAAAAAAATGACCCAACAATTAAATAAACCCATTAACAAAATAAAAAAGGCCCATTTACAAACCCAAACCCAACTCCAACTCAAGAAACCAAAAAAAAAAAAAACAAAACAAAAAAAAGAGAAAAACCTAGCCGAGCCTCGCTCGACTTACGACCTTTTCACACAATTCCTCAGCTCAAGCAGCATCCACGCGCCACACTGCAAACAGAAAACAACAAGCCAAAGAAAGACAGCGGAAGAAAAATAGGGAAAAAGCGATCAGTATTTTGGTTTTTATTTTTATTTTCATTCACTATAAAGCAAAGGCCGAGATCATTTGTAAAAGGGATCCGCTTTTAAAAAAGGAACATCAATAGAAGAAAGCAGTGTTTAAAAAAGGAGCCTTTTGTTTGAAAAAAGCAGAGACTAAGAATACTAAAAGTCATCTCAAACCGAGAGCAAAAAAACAACAAAGGTTGATTTTCTTTTACTTACTTTTATTATCCGATCGCAAACCTTTTTCTCCTCTCTTTTTTGCTTCATTGTTTTTCATATTATTTTTATTTTCTTTTTATTTTTTATCTTACTTAATAATAAAAGAAAAGGGAACTTACTGAATCCATGACGCGTCGTCGAGCCTCCTTTCCGTCGTCGGAGCCGAGATCGGGAGCAAAGGGGAGGGGGTCTTCTTCTGTTTTTTTTTAAAAACAAAAAAATAGGTTAGTAAATAAAAAAGGAAAGCAAAACAAATATATTTTAAATAAAAAAAAACGAACCATTTTGATTTTCCGGCCACAGTGTACAGTGGCCACGATTTACAATGCCGATGACCGAATTCCGGCCGGAATCCCCCCGGAGGCCCTCCCTCTCGGACCTGCAGAGGGAGAAAGGAGAGGACTCTCTCTCCTCTTTTTTTTTAAGAACAGCTACAAATGAAAAAAAAAAAAAATTTGAATTTATAAAGATTCGAAAACGACGTCGTTTAGGGCCTGATGCAGTGGCCCCAAAACGACGTCGTTTCGTCGTGACCGAATCCGACCCGCCCGCTCCGGAGGATCCGTGTTTTGTCAAAAATGGGAATTTTATCGCGTGGTCCTTCCGCATTTTCATTTTTACAATCGGTCTTTCTATATTGCTATTTGGCCCATAACTGCGTGATTACCAATTTAGTCCCTTTTAAAGCGCCGTTTAGGCGGTTTGGGTAAATTTGCGCTCCATCCCTCTTGTTTTCACAGCATCACAATGGGGTCCTCTCCCTTTTCGCTTATTATAAATTGACCCCAAAACTTTTATTCTTAATACAATTCGATCCTTTTTCGTTATTTTGCAATTTGCACCATTTCTTTTTTTTTTTATTATTTTTTATTTTACTATCATCATTTATTATTTCCATTATATTTCACCACTGCTTATTATTGTTATCATTATTATTACTATTATTATCATGTCATTTCTTTACTTTTGTTTATTTAATTACTATTATATTTATTATTGCTATTTTTATTATTTCATTATCACTATATTATTATTATTGATATTATTATTACTAGTATTATTATTTTATCTTTACTCTCGTTTATTTATTTATCATTTTATTTACTTATTTTATTAATTATTAGTTCATCAATACATCATTCTCCTCAATATATCATTATTTTATATTATTACAATTATTTGATTTGAATTCGATTTCCATTCTTTTAATTTTCACCCTTTATAAATTTTTATTTATGTTATTCATTTTTACTATTTATTTGTCATTTCATTTACTTATTATTTATTCGCTTATTGTTCTTTACATTTCAACACTTTAAAGCACTTCAATTATTTATCATTTTTATTTTCTATTTATTGTCAGTTATTGTTATCATTCTATTTGTTCCCAAAGTCCCATTATCGTCAACCTTGTGTCATAATTTAGTTGCTCATTCATTTATTTATGAGAGTTAGATTTATTCATATATTCGCCTTATTTGTTGTATCATTACTTTGTCTAATATTAATCAATTAAATTTTCAAAATAAAGATGATGTTCGGTGTTTGAAAATTCAGGAAGATCGAGCCCAACTTCTCGGGTTCCGTTTTACTCGTTTATGTCAAATAACGGGATATCTCTTTTGAAGTTGCGATTTTAAAACAAAACCTCGGAAATTCGAAATGTCGTGCCCTAACTTACTGGACTCGACACTTAGATACTTGGGATAAGTTTTTTTTCTAAAATAGAGGCAATCTTAGTATTTGAAATTTCGGAAATCGAGCCCTAACTTCTTGGGTTCCGATTTCTAATTTGACGAATAACGAGGATCCTCTCCAAATAAAAATCAAGTTTCAAAAGCGAGCTTAGTTTGGAGTTTAAAGCATTGTGCCCTAACTTCATCGGACGTGATGCTTTACCTCTTCGAAAATAAGAAAGCCTTAGCGTCCCTTCAATTTTAAAAATAAAAGCATTGTATTTTGAACCCCTTTTAAGTTTTCAACAAATAGGACATCGATCGATCGGTTTGGTACCAATTTTGGGCGTGTCGAGGTGCTAATCCTTCCTCGCGTAATCGACCTCAAATCTGTTTTCTCAAAGTTCGTAGACCAAAAGCGGTGTTTTAGTAAACTAAATGTTTTATTAAAACGAAGGTGATCCGATCACACCAAATAAAGATCGGTGGCGACTCCTTTCCCTTTCCTTTTTTTAAAAATCGAGTCGACCGCGTCGTTTACGCTTCTCAAAAAATGGTTACGACAGCTTGGCGACTCCACTGGGGACGCGAGGGTCAAGCCAAAAATTGATTGATTTTGTCCTTTTAATTAAAATGGTTTTGAAAATCATGCTTCTTTTGACACATCTTCAATATTAGCCTTGTAAATACTTTGGCATTGCATTGCATGACCGTTGTGGTCACACCCTTAAGTGGGGCGAAGTTATGCCTTCGTGAGGTTTTCACCTCCGCATGGGCTAGTGGATCGCTTTGAATACATCCGCATTTATGTCTCCGTGAAGTTTTCACTTAGCATGGCCATAGGAAATGTATTCCCTCGAATCGAACTTCGGTCCGTATGAGCCTATAATGGGTGAGGATCGAGGAATCCATTGGTTCGGTACCTCGAACTTTAGAACTAAGTCGCATATAGCAAACCCTAAGAGCCCACCTTAGGTAGAGCCATGACAAACCTTAGTGGTCACCAGATAGGCGCTTGCTTATTTTACTTACTTTACATTCCATGGTACTAACTTTTGCGTTTTTTTTTTTGTGTGCATATCATTTCATATTTTAAAGAGACATCGGTTCACGGTCCGTTTACGAGTTGGGAAGCTGGTTATGGAAAGCGAATTCCTTGATAAAGTAGAAGACAATGCGGCCGTCGCATATGGTCGAAACAATGCCAAGTAGAAAAGGAGATAGCTTAGTCGAAGGGTATATGTGAGCTACGGAACTTCACCAATATTAGTGTCACGCAGAGCGAGCTCCGAGTTGAGAGAAATTTGGACTCGGTGGGATGATGAAGCGGCGAGATGTTCTACTGCACTTACGGTGACACGCCTTACACCTTTCGAGGTCAAAATAGACAAGCACTGCTCCAGCAATGACCCGCTTTTGGAATGCAGCTTATAGTTGTTTCTCCTTCTAAAAGTGGATCTGGTTCCCACAAGAGAAGAGTATCGACCTTGCTACTGTTGCCTCGAGAATTCAAGTCGACAAAGCTTATTCCAAAGGCGGTTAATGGCCCAACCTTCACGAAGAAGTTGATGAATATCACCGCATGAGTGAGCAGTGGGTCTCGGCTAGGATGCGAGAAGAAGGCGAGGTAAATGCATACCTGGACATGTTTGAGGATCGATTCGGCGCATCCGTCTGAAGAAAAAGGTAGACATCTTGGCCTTGTGTATTTACGGCACCGTAATCTTCCCCAAAGCTTTGAGGCACATCGATGAAGCGATTATTGATCTATTCACCGGTTGGACAAAGGGTCACACCTTCACGCCATCTTAGCCAAACATTCGGATCCTTGACCGCATGCCAAGAAGAGGTGAAGGCGGGTTTATTGGGTGTCTTGTTATTGGCTTGGTTCCACATCACTTTTGGAAAGTAGAAAGCGTCTTGCGGCTCATGTCGTAAGTACTCCCACTAGAAGAGATAGCAACTCACGCCTAGAAGAGAGGATGTGTCTCAAGAAAATCGGATCGCGATCTTTCAAAACATTCAAGAGGACGACATTGAGTGGAAGGCTCCTGGATGATTCAAACAAGATCCTTTATCGTTCTATGGAAGTTTTGAGGTTCCCTATTAGAATTTGGGGTGCCAACGCCACGCCTTTGCTGGTCCTAAGGCGGTATGGTTCAAGGCGATTAAATACCAGCGACATACCTGCTAGCTCGGTGTGAGTTTTCATACGAAGGGAAGCTATAAGAAAAGGGTTAAAGAGATTTCTAGCGCACAGAATCGATTCACGAGAATGAGAAGATTGTCTGAGGCCCGAGAACGACCACGTAATATATTGAATGGAGGCTAGGAGGGTCAATGATAACATTCTGAGCCGAATCCGTAGCGCCCGATCAAGAGAAGAATACATGCGAGTGGTCCCATCGTAATTAGAGGTTGTAAAGCAAGATTTTGAGCGGATGAGCTCTAACTCGTGAAAAGGATAGAAAGGTTGGAGGAAGAAAAGATGCTCCTCCGGTTAGAAGTGGACGGTCAAAATCGGACCTAAAAACTTCGAGAAAGGAAAAGCGAAAAGTAGAGGAAGACCGGATGACTTGAAGGCGAGTACAAAAGATGCGCTTAACGATAAAGAATCTTTGGATTAGGGAAAACTTGAGCGGTGGAAACAAGAGGTCCGAGAGGAAAGAGCCAAAGTCGTGATTGGGAGAAAAAGTTCCATGAAATCTGAAAGCGAAGAAGGAAGACCTAGAGAAGGGCGGAGACGAAGACCAAAAGAGAAAAAGGGATTAGAAGCTAGAATAGGCGAGCTTGGGCGATCTCGCACCACTATCAAGTCGAGACTCGGAAAGCCAACTAAAGTCAAGCCTAAGCGAATAGAGGCTGAAAGATAGGGTTGAAGAGTTAGAATCGGCATTGCATAGTAGCGAGCTCGGATTGAGCTTGGAAACAAGAGAAAGACGTTGGGAGGAAGAGCTTCACCATTCTTGCGAGCAAGTTCAAGCCGGGACTACATCATGGGAGAAGCAATAATCCAGTTCGAGAAGTAGGCGATCACCTCATGGACCTTGGTGAGGAGGTCGACATAGTGGGCATGAGATATGGGCTACCACCGGGTCGTGACGAAGAGCTAATCTCTCTGCTTGGAAAGATCAAAACCTTAGGTCTTAGGGCTAGAACGTATTTGTAATCTACTTTATGTAAAGGGTTTTGCCTTCTAATAAAGTTTTCTAAAATGAAGTTGATCAGAATCGATGTCTTCTTCCTGCATTCATGCATTTGCATTACATCATATTACATGCATTAAAGTTTATAAAAGAAGCCTAATTGGTTAAGATTAACGAGAGAAACAAAAGAGAAACAAGAGAGAAGAAAAGAAATGGAAACCGGACATCACTACTGGAACTCGTGCTAAGAAAATGGATCAAAGATTCAACAATTTGAAGGAGATGCAAGAAAAGATACAGGAGCAAATAACAAAACTCCAGAAGACATGATAGAACGGATGCAAGAGTCCCAAAACAACATGATGAGCCGTTAGGCGCAACTATTAGCCAATGAGCGAGGAAAAGGCGTCGCTACTAGTTCAGGGAATAATGACGACCGCTACCCTCCGAGATTTACCCGCCAAATATCCAAGCACCACGTAAATAGGTCCCCAAAGGGCGCCTTTTGTTATCGAGCCACAGTGCGAGTTGAGACCATGAATGCGGCCAGCACTTTCCGATTGGTTCAGCGATAATCCGGAGAAGGTCCGACTAACCCTATAGTCCCCGACTTTGATGAAATGGTCAAATGGATAAGGCAAAACGAACCTTCCCAAACAACTCGAGGATCATTGCAAATGGTTAGAAGAAAAATTTAAGGAAATAGAGATCTGCGACCATCGCTACTGAGTGGGCGCTAAAGATTTGAGCCTAGTCCCGGACCTCATACTTCCGCCAAAGTTCAAGACCGGATTTTGGAAAATACAATGGGACCATTTGCTCAAGCGCACATCACGATGTTACGTCGGCGGATGGCGGGATATGTTAACAACGATCAATCGCTCATTCATTGTTTCCGAGATAGTTTGGCGGGGCGCGACCAAGTGGTACAATCACTCGATCGTACCGGATCAAGTCATGGAAGGACCTAGCACAGCCTTCCCGAAACAATCTGGCATGTAGCCGATATAGCTCTGATCGCATCACGCCCAAAATATGGAGAAAAAGCCAAGCGAAAGTTTCAGCGGTATGCCCAACGGTGGAGGAAGTAGCCACGCAAGTTCACCACCGCTCCTAGAAAAAGAGACGACCATCTTTGTTTGTCAATACCGAAAGCTCCTTCATCAATCACATGCTTGGAAGTGCCACGAAAAGTTTTTTCGATATTGTCTTTTCGGAAATGATCGAGAATCGATCGAAGCGGTAAAATAGAGGTGGAGAAAGTACTAGAAAGACGGCCGAAGAAGAGGGAGAGTGATATAAACAACGTAGGTAAAGGTTATTCAAAACCTATTCTCGTGAACCACCAAGGACTACGACCCCGATCATCGAGCTCCTTTAGAGCAGGAATCCAAAGACAAGGCAAAATACGGAAAAAATCTAATTCGCCTATCCCAAATCCCATACAAGGAAATGTACGAAATTATTTGGCGACACGTTGTCTCCCCATTACTTAAAACCCTTGCAACCCGTACCTTAAGTGGTATGATGCAAGCGCACAAACGAATACCATGCGAGAATCGTGGGGCATTCTATAAAAATCGTCTCGCTTTTAAGAAACTAGTGGAAAGACGTCTGATGGGAGTTATAGAAGTCGATGACACCTCGACAAGGGCACCCGCTATCAATCACGGGTCAACATGATAGGCGAAGACGTGAGGAGAAGAGTAAAAGGATGTTTCGATGTGAAACCCCAATGAAACAAGTCCGGAAGGAAATGCTAAAAGAGGGTTGGTTGTAGCACGCATGAGGAGAACATAAAGAAACACGAAAATTTGTGAGTTTCATGACTCGGAAGGACACGAAATCCAAAGTTGCACCGAGTTCGAATCTTTGGTGCAGTGATGATGGACAACAAAGAGCTAGAATTCTTTGAAAACAATGAAAGTAGGAAAGAGGGTAACATCTCTGCACGTTGGAGGGTGAGTCAGCAGCAAAAGCCTCGGAGGCGAGCAATCCTTTAGTCACCGTCTCACGATCAAAGGGCGACGGAGTGAAAATAAATCCGAAAATCGTGATTCAAAGTCTACTACTTTTCATCCAAGATAACGAAGACTCGGGGATTATAAGCGCAACGTGACAATTCACGAAAGGAGGTCTGCCAACAAAAGGAAGCCAGGAGTATCCTAAGATCGTGATCGAAAACGCAACCTTTTCATACAAAGATGACAAGAAGGTCCCTGGAACTATAAGCGCAATGTGACGGTTCACGAGAGGAGATTCACCCAACACTAAAAAGGAAACCAAGAGGAAGGCTCCTACATCGCAGCGATTGG
Source organism: Gossypium rotundifolium (assembly GCA_025506655.1). Lineage (NCBI taxonomy): Eukaryota > Viridiplantae > Streptophyta > Magnoliopsida > Malvales > Malvaceae > Gossypium > Gossypium rotundifolium. Next base: position 140,078,075 of record CP106731.1, read on the forward strand.
AAAGCGCTACGACTTATCAAACACGAAGACGGAGCACTCAAAAGGAAAAAACTTGGTGGGCGAGCAGAAGAAGGAAAAAGGGGCCAAGCAAGAGACACATGTAAGCGAGCTTGAAGGAGGAAGAAGCTAGGAAATTCTTAAAGTTTACAAGCATAGTGAATACGATGTCGTAGAAAGCGACTACATAAGCAAATGCTCGCATATCGGTGCTAGATTTACTATTGAGCTCTGAAGCACACGTCAATGCTACCGATGAAGGTATTGAGCGAAACTTATGTTGCGAATGATATAACGATTAATAAGTTGGATCGCTCGATCAACAACATAAGTGCCGATAACTTCATTTTCTTTAACGATGATGAGATTCCTCCGGAGGTACGGTTCCATCGAGCTCTTCACATCACCACACGATGCAAGGGATATACATTACCGGGGTACTAATCGACAATGGATCAAGACTCAATGTTCTACCATTAGCGACATTGAATCGATTGCCGTTGATAGTTCTCATATGAAGGCTGCCACAATATAGTAAGGGCATTCGATGGAGCCAGAGGAAAGTCATGGGAAGGATCGAGGTACCTCTCTTAATCGGACCGAGCACATATGAGGTGGACTTTATTGTGATGGACATCCGGTAGTCTTATAAGCGCTTCTTTGGGGAGACCTTGGATACACTTTCGGCGAGGCGATGCCCTCATCATTGCACCAAAAGTTGAAATTAATCTCGGAGGGCCGTCTAGTAACCATAAGCGGCAAGAGGATATTATATAATCTGTAACAAACAATGCACCTATTTAGAATCCAACGACGAAGCGGTGAGTGTTCCTTCCGTTCTTTGAGTTTGTCAACGCAACATTAAATCGTAGGGAATAAGGTCCCAAGATCATAATTGTCCAAAACCACGGAAATGGGTCTACAATCGATGGTGGGAATGGAGTATGCGGAGAAAGGACTTGGAAGGTACCTCCAAGGAGGAATCGAGGTCCCTAGACTAAAAGAAAAGCGAGACTTCTTGATGCAGGATTCAAGCCAAACGCCAAGCAAAAAGAGAAGAATTGGAAAAGAAGCAAGAAAGAAGGAAGGCACGTCGAGGGAGATGAGATGAAATGGCAACCAATGATAATTCCTCATATTCATGAGACCTTTATATCGGGAGGGTTATCTATCCGGGGCGAGAGACACAAAATGAGGAAGTCCTCTATGTCAATGCTGTATCTGAGGGAAATTGAGGAAGAAAATCGGAATGGCATTCGCCCCTACGAGCCGGGTAGCGTTCTAAACAATTGGACTGCGGAGGAGGTTCCTATAGCCTTTAGAACTTATTCAGAGTAATACTCATTATTGCTTTAAGTCTAGAAGCGATAAGAACCCCTTTTGTGGAACATGAATTTGTATAAGCTATCGTTATTTTCAATGAAATACATCTCCGCTATCTTTTGAGCAAATTTTCTTTTATGTTCATTTCATTCATTCATTATTCTTTCTTTGAATATTCTTCTAAACATTTCTATTCTTCATTTATCATACCAATAAACATGCCAAGATTCTGTGACTCTATAAGCCTTTATTCATTTCCATAACAGGTCTCCAGATATCAATGATTTGAGTAACGCTACCGATGACTCAGAGTGTCTTTTTGAGCAAGATATGGGTGCGGAAGATTTTCGAGGATTTTGGAGATGACCAAAGGTGTGACTTAGCTCCGAACTATTAAGGATGGTAGAACAAGAGGAGAAACAAATCATACCTCACAAAGAATCGGTGGAAATAGTGAATCTAGGAGCGAACAAGAAAAGAAAGAAGTGAAGATTGGGTGGTATCACCGCAGAGACAAAGCAAGACCTCATTGAGTTACTCCAAGAATTCAAGGATGTCTTCGCATGGTCATATCAAGACATGCGGGCTAAGCATCGATATCGTGGTACACCGTTTGCCCATAAAAGAAGAATACAAGCGGTCCAATGAAACTTGGAGGATGATGCGGATGTTTCTTGAAAATAAAAGAGGAGGTAAAGCGGTTTGATCACGGGGTTCTTGCAGTGGTTAAGTACTCGAATGGGTAGCCAATATCGTTCCGTCCCTAAGAAAGATGGGAAAATACGAATGTGTGTGGACTCAGAGATCTAAACAAGGCTAGCCCAAAGGACAACTTTCCATTACCCCATATCGACACCTTGGTGGACAATCGGCTGGTTATTCCTTGTTCTCGTTCATGGATGGGTTCTCGGGATACAACCAGATAAAGATGCTTCCTGAAGACATGAATAAAACCACATTCATAAGCATGTGGGAACCTTTTGCTACAAGGTAATGCCATTTGGGTTGAAGAATGCGGAGCAACATATCGAAGAGCCATGGTGACCCTATTCCATGACATGATGCACAAGGAAATTGAGGTTTACGTCGACGATATGATTGCCAAGTCTCGGACCGAAAAGGAGCATATCAAGTCTTAAGGAAATTATTTTTGAGGTTGAGAAAGTCCAAGCTGAAGCTTAACCCGTGAAGTGTACCTTTGGAGCGGTCGAAACTGCTAGGATTTATAGTCAATGAAAAAGGGATTGAGGTTGACCCAGACAAAGTCAAGGCTATACAAGAATTGCCTCCGCCGCACGCAAAAAAAAGTTCGAGGTTTCTTAGGAAGATTAAATTACATTGCTCGGTTCATTTCTGGCCCGACCGAGAAATGTGATCCCATATTTCGTCTTCTTAAAAACACAACCCAAAAAGGGACGAGGAATGTCGAAGACCTTTGACAAAGTAAGCGATACTGTCAATCCTCCAAAGATTGACACCGCCTAATCCGGAGAAGCCTTTAATCCTCTATTTGACGGTACTAGATAATTCAATGGGATGTGTGCTCGGCCAGCATGATGAGTCAGGAAAGAAAGGAAAAGTAATATACTACCTTAGCAAAAAGTTCACTAAGTGTGAAACAAGGTACTCACCGATTGAAAAAATGTGTTGTGCCTTGGTCTGGACAACTCGGAGACTGAGGCAATACATGTTGTATCACACGACCTGGCTCATCTCGAAGCTAGACCCACTGAAATACCTAATGGAGTCAACTACTCTTAAGGGACGAATGGCCCGATGGCAAATTTTACTTTCTGAGTTTGACATAGTTTACGTAAACCAGAAGGCGATAAAAGGGAGTGCAATAGCGGATTTTCTGGCTAGTAGAGCTCTGGCAGATTATGAGCCTCTGGACTTTGACTTCCCTAATGAAGACCTAATGTACGTAGCAACCACTGAAGAAGATACCGCGGAAAGTCATCCTTGGAAACTGAACTTCGACGGAGCATCGAACGCTATGGGCAATGGAATTGGGGCAGTTTTGGTGTCCCCAAACGGAGATTATTACCCATTTACCTGTAAATTGGATTTTGATTGCACAAACAATATGGCAGAGTATGAAGCTTGTATCATGGGCATCCGTGCTGCTATTGAACGTAAAATTAAAGTGCTGGAAGTATACGAAGACTCTGCATTGGTAATTTACCAACTTAAAGGAGAATGGGAGACGAGAGATCCCAAATTGGTCGAATACAAAAGATTAGTCCAAGAACTAATCAAGGAGTTCGATGACATCACTTTCAGTTATTTACCAAGGGATGAAAATCAGATGGCTGATGCTCTAGCCACATTGGCTTCTATGGTACAAGCAAACAACAAGGAGGATATGAGACCTATACAAATGAGCATTTATGAGGCCCCAGCCCATTGCTACAATGTCGAGGAAGAAGAGAAAATTGACCCACCATGGTACCACGATATATTGCGGTATGTGAAGAATCGTGAGTACCCTGATCAAGCCACAGAGAATGAAAAAAAGGCATTGAGGAGATTAGCATGTGATTACGTCTTGGATGGAGAAGTCTTATACAAGAAAAGGAAAGATCAAGTGCTGCTAAGGTGTGTGGACGCCAAAGCTAAGTTAATCCTAGAAGAAGTCCACGAAGGTGTCTGTGGAACTCACGCTAATGGCTTCACAATGGCCAGACAGATAATGAGGTTCGGATATTATTGGTCCACCATGGAGGGAGACTGTATCAACTATGCCAAAAAGTGTCATAAATGCAGTTATGGAGACAAGATTCATGGACCCGTCACCTTTGCATGTTATGACTTCTCCATGGCCATTTTCCATGTGGGGCATGGGCGTCATTGGGCCAATATCTCCGAAGGCATCGAGCGGCATCGATTCATCTTTGTGGTCATCGACTACTTCACGAAATGGGTAGAGGCGCCTCAGATGTTAACGTCACTAAATCGGCGATTAGCCGATTTTTGAAGAAGGAAATTATTTGTCGATATGGAATGCCCGAGAGGATCATATCGCACAACGCATCAATTTAAACAATAGCACGATAGCGGGGTTTGTAGCCAATTCAACATCAAACATCACAATTCATCACCAGACGCCCAAAATGAATGGGGCGGTGGGCGACCAACAAAAACATCAAAAGGATAGTGGGAAAGATGATGAGACTTACAAGGATTGGCATGAAAAATTACCGTTCAAGGCTTATGCTTATCGAACGTCCGTCCGAACCTCTACTGGGGCAACACCTTTCTCATTGGTCTATGGGATGGAGGCAGTTCTACCTATCGAAGTGGAAATACCTTCTCTTCGAGTATTGTCAGAAGTGAAGTTGGATGAAGCCGAATGGATCCAGGCTCGATATGATCAGTTGAACTTAATCGAAGAAAAGAGATTGAGGGCTATCCGTCATGGTCAGATGTACCAAAAGCGAATGATGCGAGCTTACAACAAAAAAGTTCGCCAAGAGAATTCCACGAAGGGATCTCGTGTTAAAAGATCCTTCCATACAAAAGGATTTGAGAGGAAATGGATGCCGAATTGGGAAGGACCATATGTGGTGAAAAGGCTTTCTGGAGGGCATTAATCTTGGTTTGAGATGGATGGGAAAAATCTACCCAATCCCATAAATTGATTCGGTTAAGAAGTATTACGCTGAAGAAAGGGAAAGGCTAAAGTGAAAACCCATAAAAGGCGCTTTACTGACTTAAAAAAAAAACGGAGAGGTCAAAGTGAAAACCGAAAAAGGCGCTTTACCAAAAAAAAACGGAGAGGCCAAAGTGAAAACCCGTAAAGGGCGCTTTGAGACCAAAGGGGCATTGAGTCGAAAACCCGATAGGGGCGGCTCAAAGAAAAAAGGAGGTATATAACAACCTTTTCCCCAGAATTGGCAAAAGGAGGAATGTTACACCTCGGAACATCTACAGAGCACTGCAGATCTCCCAACGTCTTTTCAACTCAAATGACCTTCGAAAGGATTCGGTGGTGAAGCCCAGGCTGCGATATCTGGGGCATCTATTTTTCTTTTACCCACTTTTTGTACTCCAATAATGTTTACTTTTGTTGAATTAATCCAATTCCATTCTTTATAAATTCCATTGTTATCTTAAATCTTTGAGTTGTTTGCAATTGAAATAACGACCCATTGACCCATAATACTTCCATGAAACGAGTCCGCCTATTGCTCGGAAGCTTCTAAACAGTAGAGGAACCTAAAATAAGACATTGTTTAGGAACCACCGCGCTTAGGGGTTGGAAACTTTCGAAGAAGAAGTCCAAAATTATGACCATTTCCTCGATTCGCGAGCATAGACATCGACAAGATGTTGCCTCGTGCCATGACCTCGACGAGCGAAAGCGAGCAATTCAACCCTTAGATTTTAAGGAAAAATAAATCGTTCTCATGACATCTGCATTCATGCAAATGTCCTCCATAATATCATTTAGTTAGAAGCATCCGATTTATTACAATCATTGCATCTTAACGAAAGATCATCATTCTCACGACATTACGCCTTCATGCAAGTGTCATCCATTAGTTAGGAGCATTGAGTCATTCTGACCATAGCATCCTCACCATTTGGCATAAACACAAAATCAAGTCTACAGGATAGGTCCCTAGAGGACGGTGTAGCAACACTATCGAAGATTGTCCTATTACCATCAACCGGTGGTGGAATAGGTTGAAGATTGTCTATTGCCACCGACGGCGGTGGAATAGGCCCAAAATTGTAGATCTTGTCACCATAACCATGAGTGGGGCAAGATCGAAGGCAAATCATGGCTCCACAACCAGTGAGGGAACGCGATTTAGGCCACCTTCCTATTGCCACCACCAAAAAGTGAATAGGCCAAAATTGTAGATCTTGTCACCGTAACCCGGTGGTGGGGCAAGATCGGCTAATCCTCTGGCTCTCTAACCAAGAGAGAACATGATGTTGGCCACCCTCCTATTGCCACCGACCAGCGGTGGGATAGGCCAAAAAATTTGTAATTCCTGTCCCTAACCAGTAGGGAGCATGATTAAGCTTTAGTCCTATCACTTTAACTAGAGGTGGGATAAATTTGAAGACCAAAGACCTCATCTCTTGAAGATGCATCAGATCGAAATAAACAAGTCACATCCTATTGAAATCGCAAAGAAGCGATTGAAGCCACATATCGGTGAAGTGGATCGAGCAACGAGGTGTGAAGGATCGGATGAGGCTATTTGAAGAAAAGCACCGAGAGGCCAAGACTTCGGCGGTAGGGCAATATTGGCTTCTTTGAGTCTTTGCTCTATTATCGTTACACGACAATGAGCAAAGAGGGGCAGCTGTAGAGCCCAAATTGCCCAGGGCCCAACAATTAAATAACAAACCCAAAAAAAATAAAAAATGACCCAACAATTAAATAAACCCATTAACAAAATAAAAAAGGCCCATTTACAAACCCAAACCCAACTCCAACTCAGCAAACCAAAAAAAAAAAAAAAACAAAAGCAAAAAAAACAGAAAAACCTAGCAGAGCCTGCTCGACTTGACCCCCTTTTCAAGGCCAGCTCCTCCAACGGCATCCACGACGCTCACACCTGCAAACAGAAAACAACAAGCCAGCAAAGCAGCAACGGAAGAAAAAATAGGGAAAAAGCGATTAGATTTTTGGTTTTTTATTTTATTTTCATTCTACTATAAAGCAAAGGCCGAGATCATTGTAAAAAGGGATCCGCTTTTAAAAAAAGGAACATCAATAGAAGAAAGAGTGTTTAAAAAAGGAGCCTTTTGTTTGAAAAAACAGAGACTAAGAATACTAAAAGTCATCTCAAACCAAGAGCAAAAAACAACAAAGGTTGATTTTCTTTTACTTACATTTTTATTATCCCGATCGCAAACCTTTTTCTCCTCTCTTTGCACTGTTCATTGTTTTTCATATTATTTTTATTTTCTTTTTATTTTTTATCTTACTAATAATAAAAGAAAAGGGAACCTACGAATCCCGCATGACGCGTCGTTTGAGCCTCCTTTCCGTCGTCGGAGCCGAGATCGGAGCAAAGGGAGGGTCTTCTTACAGGTTTTTAAAACAAAAATAGGTTAGTAAATAAAAAGGAAAACAAAACAAATATATTTTAAATAAAAAACGAACCATTTTGATTTTCCTACCACTGTAGTAATGTGGTGGCATGACAATCTTAGATGACCGGATTACAGGCGGAATCCCGAGGCCCTCCCTCTCGGACTGCAGAGGAGAAAGGAGAGGACTCTCTCTCTTTTTTTAAAACGACTACAAATGAAAAAAAACAAAAATTTGAATTTATAAAGATTAAAGCGACGTCGTTTAGGGCACGATGCGATGGCCCCAAACGACGTCGTTCGTCGTGACCGAATCCGACCCGACCCGCTCCGGAGGATCGCGTGTTTTGCGAAAAATGGGAATTTTATCGCGTGGTCCTTCCGCATTTTTCATTTTTACAATCGAGTCTTTCTATATTGCTATTTGGCCCATAACTGCGTGATTACCAATTTAGTCCCTTTTAAAACGCGCGTTTAGGCGGTTTGGGTAAATTCGCTCCATCCCTCTTGTTTTCAGCATCACAATGGGGTCCTCTCCCTTTTCGTTTATTATAAATTGACCCCAAAACTTTTATTCTTAATACAATTCGATCCTTTTTCGCTTATTTTGCAATTTGCACCATTTCTTTGTTTTTTTTATTATTTTTTATTTTACTATCATCATTTATTATTTCCATTATATTTCACCACTGCTTATTATTGTTATCATTATTATTACTATTATTATCATGTCATTTCTTTACTTTTGTTTATTTAATTACTATTATATTTATTATTGCTATTTTTATTATTTCATTATCACTATATTATTATTATTGATATTATTATTACTAGTATTATTATTTTATCTTTACTCTCGTTTATTTATTTATCATTTTATTTACTTATTTTATTAATTATTCGTTCATCAATACATCATTCTCCTCAATATATCATTATTTTATATTATTACAATTATTTGATTTGAATTGATTTCCATTCTTTTAATTTTCACCCTTTATAAATTTTTATTTATGTTATTCATTTTTTACTATTTATTTGTCATTTCATTTACTTATTATTTATTCGTTTATTGTTCTTTACATTTCAACACTTTAAAGCACTTCAATTATTTATCATTTTTTTATTTTCTATTTATTGTCGTTATTGTTATCATTCTATTTGTTCCCAAAGTCCCATTATCGTCAACCTTGTGTCATAATTTAGTTGCTCATTCATTTATTTATGAGAGTTAGATTTATTCATATATTACTTTATTTGTTGTATCATTACTTTGTCTAATATTAATCAATTAAATTTTCAAAATAAAGATGATGTTCGGTGTTTGAAAATTCGGGAAGATCGAGCCCTAACTTACTGGGTTCCGGTTTTACTCGTTTATGTCAAATAACGGGATATCTCTTTTGAAGTTGCGATTTTAAAACAAAACCTCGGAAATTCGAAATGTCGTGCCCTAACTTACTGGACTCGACACTTAGATACTTCGGGATAAGTTTTTTTCTAAAATAGAGGCAATCTTCCGTATTTGAAATTTCGGGGAAATCGAGCCCTAACTTACTGGGTTCCGATTTCTAATTTGACGAATAACAGAGGATCCTCTCCAAATAAAATCAAGTTTCAAAAGCGAGCTTAGTTTGGGAGTTTAAAGCATTGTGCCCTAACTTCTTTGGACGTGATGCTTTACCTCTTCGAAAATAAGAAAGCCTTAGCGTCCCTTCCAATTTTAAAAATAAAAGCATTGTATTTTCGAACCCCTTTTTAAGTTTTCAACAAATAGGACATCGATCGATCAGTTTGGTACCAATTTTGGGCGTGTCGAGGGTGCTAATCCTTCCTCGCACGTAATCGACCTCCGAATCTGTTTTCTCAAAGTTCGTAGACCAAAAAGCAGTGTTTTAGTAAACTAAATGTTTTATTAAAACGAAGGTGATCCGATCACACCAAATAAAGATCGGTGGCGACTCCTTTCCCTTTCCTTTTTTTAAAAATCGAGTCGACCGCGTCGTTTACCGTTTCCTCAAAAAAATGGTTACGACAACAATTCCTATAGGGTTCGCATGTTTTTTCCTATAGGTTCATATAACAATTTTTATGGGGTTTACCTATACTGATGTCTTACTTTCTAATACATCAATCAATTATATAAAATGATTTTAAGTTTAAATCCCATACCTGATTTGGAGGCACAAAAACCTTAATCGGATGAGGAGATTGATGATCTACTCAAGAAGAGAGGGCTAATTTTGAAAACTTTGAATTCGTCGGTTGAAAATTGATTTGGCAAAGAAGGAACTTTGGGAGTTTTCTTGAAAAATTCTCTAGATATTAATTCTAGTGTTTGAAAAGGGTTGGCTATTTATAAACTCTTTTTTCCCAATTAAAATAGGTTTTTGGGAATTCATGTAGAATTAGGACTATTTTAAAATACGGACTAAATTGAAAAAAATAGTTTTTTTGGTTGTTCTATTTTGCAAATTCGACACGTTTATGGTGTAAAAATAAAATTTTTTGGCTGAATGAACACAAAGAGTTTCAAACTTGGGACTTATGGGTAAGCTAAGGTCTTACTACTAAACCAACAAGCTCATTCTTAACAATTTTTGACAAAAATAATTTTTAAGACATACTAAATTCTCTTACCATTTACTTAAAAAAATTAAATTCTATATTTTATCTATATTTCTTTTAGCCTTATTTTTGGGATGTGACATTGGCCCATGTTCTTTCATTTTGTATAGATCATTACTCAATTCGAATTTTCATAATAAAAAAATTAAATCAACCTATAACATGCTACCACGTGTCAAAAGATAAAATATCTTAAAATTAAAAAATTAAAAATCTTTAAAATCATAAAAAATCCCCAAAATATTAAAACTTAGGAAGTTATACAAAATATATAAAATCATTATTTATTTTTGAAAATTATAGAAAATTTTAAAAATTATAAGTATGTGAAACTTAAAAAAAAAATTAAAAATTCATAATTTCTTTTTGGAATTTTAGGTTTTATCAAATTTTGGAATTTTTGCATTTTGTATGAATTTTGAGTTTTAAATAAAAATACCATAAATTTCTTTAAAAGATTTATAAAATTTAATTTAAAAAACTAAAATTCCAAACAAAGAACTTTTAAAAAATTATTTTTAATTTTTTAAGTTTTGCATACTTATAATTTTCAAAAATATATTATGAATTTTTAGTTTTTATAATTTTTGAGTTTTAAGATTGTTTGGGTTTAAATTTTTATATTTTTAGAGAAATTTAATGATTTTTTGTTGTTTTTTTTAATTTAAGTGAATTTTTTTTTTACATGTGGCAGTGTTATTGGTTGGTTTAATTTTTGATAGAATTTTGGCGTAGGGTAACAAGGATTATATAATCAAAGTACAAGAGCCAAATTAATAACAAAAATAAAGTATAATGGCCAAATTGATAAAAAAATAGTATAGGTACCAAAGTGATAATTTAGGTATAGTATAGGGGCCAAAAGATGTAACAAAAGGCTATAATAGTTCAAAACTTTATTATTATTATTTTTGACAAATCAGGGAGGGAAATGAGATTGCTTATAATCAAACCTAAACTTTCATACCTACAACACAATACTCTTGTCATTGGTTAAGAGGTTGTTGGCACAACTTCATATTTCCTCTTTAAATTCGATTTTTACTTTAATTTTATTAAGGCTTAATTACAAATTTTGTCCTTAAGATTTGCATTTTTTTAATTTGGCTCTTTTATTGTTCGTTTGGACTCTTAATCTTTCAATTTTATCAAATAGATTGTATTTGGATAGAAAGTTGTGGCACTATTTTGTTTTATATGTTAACAATCATTTTAAAATTATAAATATTTTAAAAGATTATGATTTTTTAAAATATAAATTTTAATAAAATCTCAATTTTAATTTTAAAAAAACTTAAAAACTATTAATTATTAAAAACTTAAGAAATTCAAAAATTAAGTAAAAAATAGAAAAATTGTGTGCTCCGTCTGGGAACATGAATTTCAAATTTTGTATTTGAATTTCATTTATTATATAAATGGTAAAAAGAGATGCATATAATATGAGTAAATTAGTTGAGATTCAATACTTCAAAAAGGATAAAAACATGAATTTATCAAATCCAAAAATATTTTAAGAATTTCAAGTCATTACTAAATAGGTATCTAACAAATTTATAGATTTAAAAATTATCATAAATATTACATTTCTAAATAATTTACTACTCAATTTACGCTAATTTTAAAATCCAAATTCTAATACTAAATCTTAATTTTCAAACGCTGCCTCAAGAAAATTTATGAAAAATTATAAAATTAAGATAAAATTTTAAAATTCAAAATATAAAAGATATATATATATATATATATATATTTCCAAATAGTTGAAGTAATAGTATTTTCTATTTCAGTTTTCTCTAACCCGATTTTTATATGTATCCCGGTGTCGATGTAATCGTAACTTTAACAATAACTTCTCTTTATCTCGAAAAGCGATGTCAGTAATTGAACTTAACTTTATTCTCCATTTGGAAAACCCACTTAAAAAGAGTCTCTATTAGTCGAGTATTTATCCTCCTTAAAAATAACCATCATTGTTATACAGAAGAAAGAAAACCATTTGGAAAGTAAAAAAAGTAGAATTGATGCAATCTTCATAATTTATTTTTATCCAAGTTTGGGGTTTAAGTTACTTGGGGTGTTTTCTTCCCTCAGTGGACCCTTTTAATTCGCTTTCCCTTGTTAATAATTGATGCATTGAATTTATGGAATTGGAAGGACATTTGGCTTTTAGTTTTAGTTGATTTGGGGGTTGATGTAGAAGATGAATAAAATCTTAATCGATTTTAAGAATTCAATAAAAAAATTAGATTTTGAATTAAATAATTTGAGTTATTTAAGTTACTCAAGTTATTCGAATCAACTCGAATAAAAAATTTAAAATTTTCGATTCAACTTGAATATGACTTACACAAATCAAGCTATCCAAGATTCTAAATAAAAAAGGACAAAACTACTTCATTTTAATAAACGTTTATTTTTCAAGGTGCTTTGTGGAGTTTTGATGAAATCATTAAAATCGCATATAGCTGGACAAAACAGTATTCTTAAGTCTCAATGCCCCCATATCATAAAGCACGAAGTTATCTTCATAATTGGCCTACAACTATCAGTTGGGTGTGTTTGACTACAGATGGATCGGTTAAGATTGAAGAGGGTTTTACAGCTAATGGAGGTTTTATGAAAAATTATAATGGCGAGTGGATCATTGAATTCTCTAGATATTTGGGTAACTGTACAACGATGGAGGTAGAGCTTTGAGGGATTTTGAATAGGTTGAACCTTATTTTGAATAGACGCTTTGAGAGGATCTTAATCTAAACAGATAGTATTGAAGCTACCAGGGCCATCAGGGAAGGTTTGTTGAGGAACTCTAATTCTGTCTTACTTAGGCTGCCTTTGGTTGCACGTTGAAGGCCGGTGAGGTGCAGTTGGCCAAAAAATTCACCCACCGCCTTCTTTGTCTTTGTTTGGTTCAAGAAGAAGTTCAATGAAATGAATTTCCACCACACCGGTCTCATGAATGAATCGGGAGTAGAAGCAACAATTGAAATGGACGTTGCAGTTGGAGTTTTTAACAGACAAAAAAGCCCTTACTTTTATTTGTTAATTTACTATTTTATCCTTGAAAGTTTAAGTAATTTCTTTCCCAACCTTATTTGTTTGCAGATTAGGGAAAAAATCAGCCGTTCTTGCTTTCTCCCCTCCTTCTTGCTGGGAAAAAATGTATGTTATGGCTCTGTGTGTGCTTTGCGCATGCTTATACTCGATTTTAATGATATTGAAATTGAGTTTCGATTACGTTCCCTTTTTCCATGAGAGCGCAACTTGCGATAAAGGAAAGAGTTTTCTCATTTTCTTGTTTGGAAGCCAAGGTGTGTTCTTGATTCTTGCGATAAAAAAAACTTGCGCTTTCTCAATTTCTTAATTTTGTTTGAGATTTAAGGGCTATGCTATGGTGTTGTCCTTTGCACTCTGCCGTATCTGCTGACTTGAAGCTCGGCAATCGCCACCGTCGTCTCCAAGCTTGGTTCCCTCGGTAAAAATCTTCAAATACACTCGTAGATATATATATACATAGTGAGTGAGTAATGTGTGTTTCTATATATATACCTCAAATCTGATATTGATTCTCTAAATTCAAATTCTCTAAATTCCTAAAGATAAATGATTGTTTGATTTCTCTTCATCGATTTAGAAGTCGCCCACCAAATCTGCTCTTTCCAAGTGTTGTGCTAGCTTCATTGTGATCTGTAGAGAGATTTTCATGGTCCTTTCTTCTTGCTCTTGTTTCACATGGGAGGCAACTCTCAATTCCCCTTTGACTTCCTTTTCCGGAAAAAAATTGTTGAAAGATTAGGTTTTTGGTATCGCTTTTGATTTTATGTTGATTATGGTGTTTATAGACATGGGCTTTTGTGTTTACTCGATTTTGATATCTCCTTGTTGCAATTTTGTGGTTTATTTTGTTTCTTTACATGAATTTCTAATTTTATGTAATTTTAATGTTTTATTTAGTTCATTGGAAATGGGGTCTTTAAATTGAGCATCACTTTTTGCTTATTTTTTTTTTTTGAAGTTTATATGTTGAATGGTCAAGCTTTTATTTTTGTGCTTTGTTTGAGTGGTTTTGAAAAGTTAGGTTTTGCTTTATGAGGTTCTTCATTAAATAATTCCACTTAGCAATTCAACACAAATTGATTTGAGTAATGCTTAACAAATTTGCCTCTATTTCTTGACATATTACTTGATTAAATCGCTCGATCACTCAAATAGATTGATGGATCATATTTTGTCAGCCTAATTCCTGGATGAGTGTGTTAAATAATTTGTGTTCATGTTTTAGTGATTCTGCAAAAGCAAGATGGCTTTGGTTGTTTGATTTAGCATCATAATAGTGCAAGCCTTGTACTTCTATTTGCAAGCAGCAATTAATTGATTCTCTAAATTCAAATTCTCTAAATTCCTAAAGATAAATGATGGTTCGATTTCTCTTCACCGATTTAGAAGTTGTGATTTACGTAAATTGGATTTAATTCATAGGAATTAATGGTACATCTTTGGAAAGGCCATTATAGTCGGAGCTTTAACTATACAAAAGAGGAGGAACAAGTAGGCTTTTAATTTCTTCTTCTGAATGCTTGCTTTATGCTTCGTGCTTGAACTGAGATTTTGAGACCATTATCTATTTGGCATTTGTAGAGATAGTGCTGTTGAATATTGCAGTGAAATTTTCAATTATGGAGTTTGGAGATTTCAATGCATTACCACAAAAAAGTTGAGGGGTTTCAAGTTAAGAGTTCATAAAAAAGCTACCAGATTTGGTTGTATCTACCCAGCGTGCAAGGGCAAGAGACGGGAAAATGGATTGTTATCTACTCTGGTTCGTGCTGCTTTCCCTCTTTCCTTTAGCTTCAACTTTGTTGTTTCTTATTAGCAATTCCATTGCTTACTATCATGTTTCACTTTGCTAACTGATATTTAGCATGTTTATTTTCTCATTTGATCATAATTTTCTATCTTCCTCCTTTACTTCAGCTGCCTATCGTAGGGAAAAGAAAAGAACGTCAATATTGTCTTTCTGTGCACTAAAAATCTAGAAGAAATTATGATATCAAATGAAAAACAACAAAGAATATTCTTTGTTTAAATGAGAAATCATTTAAATGCTGATGTTGATTCTGAATTTGGACAAAGTATATGAGCTGAAATTTGATGAAACATATGTCTTTGATATAAGAAATTCTTACATTGCTTTATTTGTCTACATGTTTGTCTTGTCAGATTTTAGGATTTCAAGACGCAATAGATGGTTTTCCATTAATGTTGTTATTAATTTTACTTGTTTGCGCTAATGTTTAGTGTATAAAGATTAAATCACTCAGATTCTATGATACATGGATTGAATTACATATTCGATCATAATTCAATAGTTCACTGATTTTAATTTATCTTTTTATGTTTGTGATTTATGTTTATGGTCTTCTTTATTGTTTTACCTTGATGAGTTTTTCAATTTGTTTGATTAGATGGAGATGAAGGAATAACTCCTCAAGGTGGGCTCATTGCATTGTATGGGAAAATACATGCTATTCTGTTTCATTGTTGGATAATTGTGTCATTTCTATTATGTATTTATGTTGTGGTTTACGGTTTAGAGTAACATAGACTACAATTGGAGATGCCATTGTTTCTTGAATATAGACGTTCCTATAAAAATGGGAAATGTCTTGTCTTTCATTTAAACAATTAATACACTAAATTAGAACTTAGAAGTAATGAATTACGGTCTCATCGCAAGGTTTTTATTATGTTCATTGATGGTTTTGAGTAACAAGGTTATAATTGGAAATACAATTGTTTATTAAAAGTTCCTATAAAAATAGGAAATGTCCTACCTCTAAATGTGGTTTTATTCATGTTTCAGTTGACAAGTTTGAACAAGGGTCGAACAAGGTTAGTAATTTCCATTTCAAGGTCAAGGAAAATGTTGTGAATGCTTCTACCGGAAGAAGTCGAGGTTGATGAAACACAAAACTAATAATGAGCTTGAAAGTTATGGGTTTTCATTCAATATTCGTAGATGATGAAACAAAGGAAACCTTAGATGGTAATAAAGAAGATATCATGAAAAGTTCCTTTGTTGGGACAAATAAATTCAGCCCTTTTGTTGCATCGATTATTAATGTACTTACATTAGTTCATTAATCCTGTTATGTTAGTGTATTTTATTGGGTTATAATCATGTCTAAGGTATTTTATATTTGTATAAATTTTGATATATTTATAATTATGATTGAGAATAAGAAAGAGAAAATTGAAAAGCGGTTCAAACTATAGTGATCAATTCGATTTTGATTTAATTTGTATTGAATTTGATTCAACTTTATTTTGGTAATAATTAAAACTTTTAAAATAAACCATGAGATGTGGTATGTGGTATGACATGTAGCAATAATTATGTGTTCTTTTTCATTCAAATGCAGTGTTTTTAATCTTAGATGGGACGATGGCATTTGCATTAGTTAAAGGGTGTTGATGCTAAATTCTAATAGACTATTGCTTTTTTGTTTGAATTGCTACAATTTTCATTAGGAGGTCCCATTGGTTTCTGATAATTTCATGAAAGATCAGCAAATTGGTCCATGCATTATCAGAAAATGATAGTTCATTTTGATGTCAATGAACAGTTAAGATATATGTATTTTTAGCACATATATGTATTGCAGTTTAAAAATAATAAAATAAATTATATATATTTTTATAGTATTATATATTAAGATTTTTAATTCATATAATAATAATAATTATATTAAGCATGTTATTAAATTATATTTTTATTAAATTATATTTAATAATAATTATGTTAAAATATGATTAAATTATTTATTATTTTTATTAAATTATTTTCAATAATAACCTTGTTAAAATTTAATAACAATAACAATAATCATCTACCTAACAAAAATTCTGCTAAGGGTATTCTGGTCATTTTAGTTCTTTTCCTTATGCTATTACAACATCATTCCATTCAACTAAACACAAGAATTCTATTACAGCTCTATTCTATTACATTCAACCAAACAGTTGAATTACTTATTACAGCTCTATTCCATTACACCTCTATTCCATTACACCTCTATTTCATTACAGCTCTATTCCATTACAGCGAACCAAACGTGCCGTTAGTGAAATTTCTAGCTGTCGAGGGAGCTGCTGAAGCATGCAGTTTGCATGCATGCTGTCTAATTTCTTACCAATTTAGGTGGTCTGATCGATGGTTGTTTATTGTTGTCCAAATAATAATTAAAGAATATCATCCAAGTGATCAGGAAATTAAAATGGTCTGAACAATTTGAATAATTTTATATTTATCAAGTGTCATCCTCATTTAGATTAATCTTATTTGATGCTGCATTTTAAAATTTTGGCTTAATTCTCTCACTTTAGTAGTTAGAGACTTTTCAATTTCGTATTTAAAGTATATTTAAATTTTCAATTTAGTACTTAAAAGTATATTTTTATTAAAATATTTATAATAAAATATTGGAAGATACATTTTAATATTTTATTAAATGAATTCATAAATTCACATACTTTAATAATTTTACATAAGAAAAATAATTTAAAACAACTATTATATATCAATTCTAATATGATGTCCTTAATGGTCATTTTTATTTCTACCTCACTGCAATTTAAGTTTGAATCCAAACACACACTCCATCATTGTTTTAATCTCACTTTCTCAAAGTCCAATCTCACCGCTTCACAAGAATTAATCTCACCGCCATTTGTTTTTTAACCTCACCGGGAGGTAAACACACCCCATCCAAACTAGCCCTTAGAAGAATTTAACATACTCTAAAGAGGATAAACTAATGGGAAATTCAGCAGATTCCCATAGAGGAGAACTTAATTGTTAATTGTCTTGTCAAGGCAATTTGTACCAAAAAAATAGGCTTAAGACTGTTTGAGAATCTTCCTTTTAAAGCTTTAGTTTATTTACTTTGTATCTCTATTTATTTCAAAAAAAAAAAAACTACCACTTTACCATTAATGAGCTTAAAATGCTAAGATTAAATCACAAATTTAATCCAATGGCTTTCATATATAAAATCCATGTTTTCTTATATTCTCTTTTCTTCAAATTTTAAATTCATCGCATATCACATATATGTCTTGTTACTCTGTAAGATGTTTAACAAAATATTCATCTATAAATTACTCAACTTCCTAAATTAGGAAAAATAACTCATTAAGTCAATCTACTTTCCAAATAAAACCTAATATCTAAAAATCTTAAAATTTTATGATCCCCATTCTCAAAATATTATCTTTTATTATCATTAATTGCTTTCTCTCCCCTCTTATTCCTCTTCTAACTTACCGGAATAAATGATGGCAAAACACTGGTTTTAAAAGATCCCATCTTTTCAAGGGAAAGAGATGATGGTGAGATTATTATAAATTGAGGATAGAAAAAGAAAAGGAAAGATGGGGATTATATTTATAACACGCAACAGTTATGGTATTGAATAGGTATTACCGGAGAACATGAATAGAAATATTTTAAAATTAAAATTAAGCTTTTATTAAATACAACATAATAACTTAACTGTGCCATCCAATTAAACCAATTTTAAAATGCTTTAAGTATATATTCAAACTTCCTCTTCCCAAATCATTTTTTATACAATTTAGTAAAAATAAAAATATATTTTAACCCCTTAAAAATATAAAAATTTAATTTAATTTTTAAAATTATACAGATATAATATATTAAAATAATAAAATTATATTTTTATCGTAAAAATTATAATTTAATTTTGCCCTCTAAAAAATTTTCTACTAGAGTTTAAAAAATAAAAATTAAAAATTATAACTTATAAATATATTTAAAAAAATTTAACTGATAAACATTTAAAAAAATATCATTTCATTTGTTTTACTTCTTCATTCTTATTATTTTTTCTTTTAAATATTACACCTTCTCTTGCAATAATGAAACTCAAACTTAAACAAACTCTAATAATCGTCAAAGAACCACATCACATCAAGCAAAGAGCTTCAAAGACATCAGCTTCATCGATGCTGGAAGAGTCCCTTACGTGATGGTCTGTAATTAATGCCCAAATCAATATTTGTGGATTTCAAAGATGAGTTTTAGAAAATAAAAGAGAGTGAAAAATCTGGAGCAACACTCAGTAGTCTCCGGAATATGTCACAACACTATCAATAAAGAGAGTGGAAGACAATAAGCTTCAATATTTCCCTATGTTGGAAAACCCGAATCAGGGTTCCGAGGCTTCTTTTTAGATTTTGGTTCAAACCTTCGAAATTGTGTTAGTTTTTGCGAGGAGTTTCTAAAAGGGTAGTCTTTTAGTGATGGTGCCACTACATCCTCCAAGTGCTCTCATCTATACCTGGATTTAGTCTTTTTAGAAATTTTTATTTTTTAAATTTATTTTTACATGTTTGGAGTTTTAAAATGGTTAAAATTGCATATAGTCCCTGTATTTTTTGAAAATTTGGAATTTAGTCCTTTTATTTGTATCTCTAGGAAAATAATATTTTTACTTTTCATATTTCAAAATTCAGGTCCAACTATAAACCCTATTAATTTTTTTTACTAAATTTGTTGTTGTGACATTTTGAGATTTAAAAAAAAAACTACTCACGGTAGCCATGTACTTAAAAAATATTGTAATTAACCTGAATTTAATATAAAAATTAATAGTATTAATAGTTGGACCTGAACTTTGAAATTTAAAAAGTAAAAAGACTAAATTCTTGAAAATACAAGCACATGGACTAAATTCCTAATTTTCGAAAAGTATAGGGACTATAGTCATGCTTTAACCTTTTAAAAATCACTAGTTCTCATGTTACATGTGTTGCACATGATTTTATTTGTTTATTTTAAAATTTATTAAATAATATATTTTTATAATTTTTAAAAATATATACATATTTACAAATTAAGTGAGAATAGGTCTCATTTACAATGAAAGTATTAATTTTGAAAAATAATTGAGAGATAACATTTTGAAAGTAACGAAATTAAAAAAGAGTTAATATTTGGTACACTGGTAGTGTAATTTTTTTTTACTCCATAAGCAGTCTTAAAAAATTGTCATGTGTAACCTCCTCAGCCCGGCCTAAACGTTAGACTCGAATTCGAAATATTACATTAGCCACCGAAATGACCCAATAAACTATCAGAATTTTGAAAATAGACATTTTAAAACATTTAATTATTTTAGAAGAAAATTTGGTTAATCACTGAATTACCTATTACTCATAATTTAAAATATGGTTTAACAAATGAAAAATGTGATATTTACCGATATTTTTAATAGAAATCGGGTTCATGCATAACTACTTAATACTCATATTTAAGTATTCTAAAATTTTAAATTAAATGTCATACAATATAAAAACAAAACTCAAATCCTAAGTCTTATGCTACAATTTGAAATTTAAAATAATTACAGTCTTTAAATAATAAAATATCAAATAATAAATCTAAAATATCAAATACTTTTAAAGTATTTGTACAAACAACAAAAAATAATATATTGTAAAATAAACTCTTCACTATTTAATTATTTTATTTTCTTAATATTGACTATAATAATTTGTAAATAGAATATAGTTAATATGTAGCAAAATTATATAAGTAAAAATAAAAATAATTATTTTAAATAATTGAGGAGTTAACCTTCATTTTTCCACTTTCATTCATTGATTCACTCATTATTACGATTTAGATAGGCATGTTTCTATCTCACACTAAGCCGTAAATTAACAAAAACTAAATCGGGAATTTTATTCCTTATTTATAAAAAGAATCCTATCCCTATCTCTATTTCTAAAATCCTATTTTGAAAATTCAAATTATAAATTAATATAATAAATAGGATTTGGTTTTTTATTTTATTATTGTTTATTTTATTATTATTTATCATTTAAATATATAATTTAAATATATATAAATTTAAATATATTAATAATATATAAATAATATTAATAATATATAAATAATAATATAATAATATATAAAGAAAATATGCGTTATATATAACTAATTATATATATACTTAATATATTATATACCTAATGTCATATTTTCATATTCTCGAAGTGGTGACATACGAGCACTTGATTCGATTTATTTCTTTATCTCCCGTGAATTGTATGTTTGTAACAATAGGGATGTAATTTCTTCAATTCCAATCGATTGGGCGTTTTACTCAAATTTTGTATTCGTGTGGATAAAAGATCTTCCTATGTTATACTATTCAATTCTCGACGGTGAATCGATTTGATAGCCTAGATATTGTTATTCATGATATTGATCCGATTCGATGTCATTGAAATGTAAGTCATTGCATTGAATTTACAAGCGACAAATTTATCATCTCTATGGGATTAAATCCGAGTTATTAAGTAAAAAACAATAAAATTATGGAAGTAAATATTCTCGCATTTATTGCTACAAATATTGTTCATTCTAGTTCCTACCGCTTTTTACTTATAATATACGTAAAACCTGTCACCAAAGTGATTAATTTGAATGAAACTTGACTTTTATCAAGATCAAGGAGTTAAGAAAAAGGATTCAAATCTCACGTCTTAAATAAAATGAATGGAAATGAGTCGATTTGATTAATTTTATTTGAAAAAAAAATGATAAAGTTCATAACGAACTTAAAATCATCGTGTATATCAAAATGATGGTATTATTATTACCGATCAAGAAAATTCACATTCAAAAAGGGGCAAATTTTTGGTTTTATGGTAAAAATTCATTCATCTCGCTTATTTTCAAGAAAAAAAGAAGAAAACAGGGGTCTGTTGAATTTCAAATAGTTAGTTTCACCAATAAGATACGAAGACTTACTTCACATTTGGAATTGCACAAAAGACTATTTATCTCGAGAGAGGTCTCGTAAAATTCTAGGAAAACGTCAACGATCGCTATCCGCTCTTGTTAGGTCTAAAATTACACCGAACTGAAAAAAATTGAACAACAATTGAATTTGACCTCCTTGGATTAAATTATTAAATTTAAATTATTAAATAAATTGAAATTAAAAATTTAAGAATTAAAGGGTCATCAAAAAAAGGTATGTTAATTTATCAAAGGTCCAACTGATCACCACATCGGTATTGTAAATATGCGGTTACGAATAATCTAGCCAAAGTAATAGGAATTAGACCTAAGACGATTCCAAATAGAAAAACTTCAATCATTTTGAGAGGGAGGATAAGTCACAAAAAGCTTTTTCATTTTATTTCTAATACTAATATTAGAAAGTGAGGTTTTATAGTTGAAATAAAATTAGTTGTATTTTTAGTTGTTTATTTTAAATAATTGTGATTGTAAAACCTTTTTACATTTACTTCAATTATAATTAATTTAATTGAATTTTTAAGTAATAATTGTAAATTATATTATAAACTTTTTAAAAGTGTAATTATCACAACTATTAAATTATAATTATTTTAAATGTATTATCACAAATTTTATTTTACGTCAACTTTTGTAATTAATAATTCTAACTGAAATATTATAACTATTTTAAATATTAATTTAGTAATATGTCAGAAAAAAAATTATTCTCGTTAGTTAAAAAGTTTTTTAAACTTGTGTATATATATATATATTATAAATGACCAAATTAATTAATTTCACATCAATATAATATCATATTAATTAATATTAATTTTATTATTATCACTTAATCATACTAGTAAATTATTATTCTAATGTCAATTTAGTAATATAGTTAACAATAAAATGTATTTTTAGCAGTTTAAAAGTTTTTCAAAACTCGTGCTTTTATATATACTGTTCTCATATCACATGTTTACGTGTTTATTTTAAATTTATTAAATGATGTATTTTATAAATTTTAAAATATATTTTTGAATTAAATGAGAATTGGTTTAATTTATTATAAAAATCTATTAATTTTAAAAATAATTGAGAGATTAATGAAAATAAAAAAAAAGTAAGAAACAACCGATAGAAAAATACTAAGTAATTAGATTACTGATATATTGAAATTATCTTTTATATGCATATAATATTAATATCACACATTTGTCTTTTATTAATTATAAAAGTTGATTTAAAAAATTATATTTATTTAATTAAAACTTGGATTTTATTATTTTTAATTTATTCAATTATATTAAATATTTTATATTTTTATTAACTAATAATATATTATATTATTTTTTATGTTGAACTTTTAAAAGATATGATCAGAATAATTATTTCACATTAATATACTATTATATTAATTAATATTACTTTTATTATTATTATCACATAATGATATTAATAAATTATTATATCAATGTCAATCTAGTAATATAATTAACAATAAAGGATATTCTCGTCGGTCAAAAAGTTTCTCTAAACAGTACTTATATATATTATAGATAGATAGAATTTATATATTTTAAGATTAATTTTATATATTTTAAAATTTTAATGAAATTTAAATTTTCAATCTTTATGATTTTAAAGATTTTTTATAATTTATATTTTACTTTCAAATGATGATGTCATTGTTATGTCATCAATATTTTCACTAAAACCGCTTATCCCAAATTTAATAGCATTATAAAAAAGTCTCAAATTAGTTGACAAAAAAAAGTTTGAACACCAATTTGGGATAAAAAAAAGACATCCTTCACTGAAAAATGTATGAATTCAACACACATGAGTCA
Source organism: Gossypium rotundifolium (assembly GCA_025506655.1). Taxonomy (NCBI): domain Eukaryota; kingdom Viridiplantae; phylum Streptophyta; class Magnoliopsida; order Malvales; family Malvaceae; genus Gossypium; species Gossypium rotundifolium. Next base: position 140,101,763 of record CP106731.1, read on the forward strand.
AGTTATTGACTGCCTATAAACGTGTTATCGTTTATAATATAAATATTACACAAAAGAAGTATAAAATTAAATCGGTGGTGTCCGCAAGGATGTGGGTTAAATTGTAATACAATAAAGTTTACAACGAAATACTGATAAGTATTTCAAGGATCGTGCCCAAGGAATTACAGATTAGAGAAACTATTATTAAATTAATTACAGAAAATAATTACTAATCTAATTGAGTCACGAATTAGTAGTTTGAATCCAAATTAATATTTTAATTAAACTAATTAAATTAACTAACCTAAAGTAACCAAATGGACTTTCCTATTCCGAAGGTCAACAATGCGAGCCTCTAGCCTATAATTAAATCCCTAATTATCTAATTAAATCATTAATTATCCTAGATTGAGTTATTTATCACCCTTAGCTAAGAATACCCTCCCGGTTCATCTTCACTAAGGATTACCACTTAAGTCACTCTTCCGATCTTTTCCTAGGCATACGGATACCCTTTTGATATCACCTATCTTGATATTCTATTAGGAGCATCACTCTCTAATATATTAAGTACTTTTGAATAAACAACCAATTTCAGATAAATAATCACTTAACACATAAATCAATTTATTAATTGAATCATGCAAAAAATAAAATAAACACAAAAAATAATTTAAATATTCATAGAATCGCTAATTGATGAGAGAAACGAAAATATAAATAAAAAAATAAGAGATAAGAGGAACCTGGTGAATATAAATAATCAGTCCATCATTGCCATCAAATAATTAAACAATTGGTGAATATAAAAATAAGGCACGCCCCATGCCAACTCCGGACTCTCCACACCCGCGATGTGCGCTGCCACGTCGCCATGTCAGAGACGTGATCCACCATGTACCTACAAAATAGAGTAGATTTGTTGTAAAATAGAAGGCTATAAAAGCCGAAATAGGGATCTGTAAAAAGGGACGGTTTTTTGAATAGAAAAAGGCAGTATACACAATTTTCACATATACAAACACAAGTAAACAGAAAAAGAGATCTTACACATAGATTGAAATCGAAAGTCAGTGAGGAAACAAGGTGATTACGGTGTTTTGGCCTTTTGATTTGCGAGTTTCATTTTGTTTTTTCCCTTTTACTTCAATATTGCATAAGAAAATAGAAAGAGGGTATAAAAACCCTTTTCATTTTTCAGATTGATTTCATTGGTTTTCAAGAAAAACAAATAAAGTTTTTTAAAAAAAGAGAAGTCGGAAGGATCTTACCAGATTCCCTCTGGCCGCCGGAATCGATGCGCGCGTGGGGGGCTCACTGCAAAGAAAGGGTTCAAACCCTGGAAAACAAGAGAAGGGGGGGATCAATTTTTGTTTTGATTTTTGAGGAGGAAGACAGAATGAAGGCAAAATGCTTTTTTTTTTTTATGTTTTTAAATGTTGCAAGAAACGGCGCCGTTTATGAAGGGGGCTTCATGCGCACGACCCGATCCATCGCTGGATCCGCGCGCATTTATCCTAAATAGGTAAATTGTGCAGTTGGTCCTCTTTTCTTGCGCCCTGTTTCAATTGCGTCCTATTTCTTTTTTTTAAATCTTACCTGATAACTTCTCCCCCGTTTCAATTTAGCCTGCTTTCGAAACACACCGTTTCAGAGGGGGATTAATTTCTATCCTGGTCCTTCTCCTTCCAAGCGCGTCACAGTCTAGCACGTATCTTCCTTTTTCTTTTAAATTATTTAACGCTTGCTTTTGATCCAATTTAGCCCTTTTGATTATTTTTATTATTAAATCAATTATTTTAATGTTTTTATTACAACTATTTTTTATATGCATATTATTATCATTATAACTCAGTATTCTTTCTATTGTATTAACTATTATTATGTATATTATTGCTTATTTTTTATATATTATTATATCTATTATTTTATTATTATCAATTTACTTTTATTTTTTCCTACTACTATATTTTTATTAATACTATTATTTTACTATTGTTGCTATTATTTTCTTATAAATATTTTTTATTTTGCTTATTATTATTATTATTATTATTATTATTATTATTATTATACTTAGTATTTTAATATTATATCTACCCTTTTATTATTATTACTATACTCATTAATTTTATTAGTATTATTTTATTATTACACCTACCATTATTATTTCTTATGTTTATTATATTTATTATTATACTATTCTATTACTAATATTTTTTTACTACTATTATTTTACTACTATCACCATTTTATTATATATATTATTATTATTTTTATAATTATATTTATTATTATCATTTTATTTTTATTTTTTATTATCAACATTGTTATTGCCATTTTCGTTATCATTATTTTTATATATATTCTTTTATTATTGTTATTAGTATTATTATTATTGTTTCTTATATGTTTGTGCCTATTTTGTTATCAATCCTATTACTATTATTATTTGTCATTTTCTTAGGTATTAATACTATTGTTTATCTTGTTTTTCCTTTTTACCATGTTTTTTTCAAAACTCATAAAAATGTTTTTTTTTTTTAAACAAGACAATGTTTCATGTTTTGGAAATTCAAGGAATCGTGCCCTAACGTGCTGGATTTTGGTTTCTGTCTGACCAAATCATTGAATATCCTTTGAGACTGTGTCTCTTTTTAAAAAATTAAAAGCAAGGCAATATTTTGTGCTTGGAAAGTTTTGAGAAATTGTGCCCTAACGTGCTAGATTTTGATTTTTCGCTTGTCCAAAGGACTAAATATCCTTTTAAAGTTCTGATCGTATTTTCTCGGCTTCAAAAATAAGGCAATGTTTTGTGTTTGAAAATTCAAGGAATCATACCCTAACGTGCTGGGTTTCGGTTTTTCGTTTGACCAAATCACTAAGTATCCTTTTAAGGTTTTGACGATGTTTTCCTCGAATTTAAAAAAATAAGGCAATGTTTCATATTTGGATATTCGAGGAATCGTGCCTTAACGTGCTGGGTTTCGGTTTCTATCGTTTGGCCAAATATCAGAATACCCTTTCTTAAATTGCAATGCATGAATTTTGGGAATCATGAAATGATCTTGATGTCTGGGTTTGAAATATCGTATCCTAACGTGCTAGATGTGATATTTTATTCTTTTGGAACAATAGAGTTTCGATATCCAATTTGAATTGTCCAAACATTTTCTAAAGAATTCATACTTTAAAATCTCTTCCAATTTTCGATATTAGGACATTAATCAATCAATAAGGTACCAATTTTGGGCGTCGCGAGGGTGCTAATCCTTCCTCGTGCGTAACCGACTCTCGGACCCGTTTTCTTAAAATTCGTAAACCAAAAAATTTTCAAAAGTGGCCCAATCGCACTTCAAAAAAAGATTGGTGGCGACTCCATTTTCCTTTTAACGTCGGCCCGTTTTTCCAAACAAAAAAATGATTTCGACACTAGTAAAAAAAATCCAATTAACTTTATTAGTGTGCAATAATGACAAATTATTTGATATTATTAAAATAATTAGACTTACTAGTAGAGTTTAATAGTGACACGCATATCATTTAAAACACAATTAAAAAAATTATGTATTAGTAAATAAATTTATATTATATTTGAAATCTAATTTTCAAAGAAAACATTTCAATGAGTTTATTTTATAAACGATTTTACCTATTATTTTATAATTATCCTGATTTGACTCATAACAATTGGGGAAAACCAATAGGAAAAGGAGCCACTCTATTGTGATTATGATGAAGTTCTAACATACTATTTTCTACTGCAAGCTGAGTTAATTAATAATCAAATTACAATTAATCAGTCCACTCTTAAAATAGAAATTTTTATTTAAGTTTTTTAAATTAATAAAGATTGATCTTCTAAAAGGATAAAATTTAATTTAATTCTTTAAAAATATAAAATATAAACTATATTTTAATATCGTAAAAATAAAAAACAAATAAAAAAAAAGGAAAAGAAAAAATACCTTTTCAAATTTAATAAGTGGGAAGGAAACTTTTTTTGTTTAACAGAGAAATGATTTTTTTGCAAAATTTGACCCTCCTGCTCCCAAACTTTCATTGTTTTAAAATTTAGCCCGTACATTTAATTTGACTTTCAATTTGGTCCCCCTTGTTCTGCGCTTTGGGCTGAGGGCTTATTACAAGAAATTAATCGCTTTATTGTTATTATTATTATTATTATTATTATCATATTACTATTATATATCCTATTAGTATTATTATTATTATTATTACTATTATTACATATTATTAATCGTTTTATTACCTTTTTTATTAATCGTTTTACTATTATTACTATATTATTATATTAGTATTATTACTATTATCATATTACTATTATATATTATGTATTATTACCTCGACTTCACCCCATTATTACGTATTTTTATTTTTGATATGTAAAAGAGTGAGATATAATGAAGAAAGATGACAGGATGTATTTTGATATGAAGAAGCAACTTCAATGTGAACACTTCACTCCAAATTGTTATACCTACTTTAGAAATTCGTAGGCAGCCAAAATCTCCATTTTTATCAACATCTATCTTCTTCTTTTTTAATATTCTTTGCAGAATATATAAAATCTTAATTATTAAGAGTTAACGAATCATTAACTTAACACTAATCTTAATTTAAGTATCAGTTTGAGTCATATATCATAGCCAATGTGTCATTAACACTAATATTATTTTTTGTATGAGCTTATTTGCCCGGCCCATTTCACAAACTAAAACCTACCCAAAATTAAAACCCAAACCCGTTTTACAACCCAAACCTAAAATAACCTAACCCAAGACCCTATAACACCTAAAACTAACCCAAGGCCCGATTAGCCCATACCCCACATTAACCCTAAATCAGAAAAGAACAAAACAGAAGCCCTAGGTGCGCCGCACCTAGGGCCACTTGCCAGCACCACTTGCCTCTGCCCCCTGTCCCATCCACCGCCTCTGCCAAAGCCCCAGGCCACCAACGCCACCAGCACCGCCCAAGCGCCTGCAAACATTAAATGGGAAACGACAGCAAGCAATTTGAAAAGGCTTTAAAAGTCGATTAATAGATTTGTAGAAAGGGCTTTTTTTTTTCTTTTCCGCAATCATTTTGAAAAGAAACAGATTCAATCAATACCAAAAAACAGATTCAAAGCAAAGTAGAAACAGATTCGTGAAATTTTAAACTCAAATACAGAGATCCGAAAGTGCGAAAAAAAATATAAAACCCATCAAAACAGAGGCAAAGGGAAAGGTAAATTTTTATGTTTTTGAACTTTTCGCTTTTCTTTTTTTGATATACACACGCATATATGTATATATAAATAACAATCTAAAAAAGAAAAAAAATATAATAGTCAAAAAAAAAAATTTTTACCTTTTTACCACCGTTTCACGATGGTCGAGAGCATGCACCAACCACGTGACGTCCAACTCACGGATTTCGCCAAAGTTTCCCGCAGAGAAAAAAGAAGGAAAATTTTTTTTAAATAGACAAAGGAATGAATTTTTTTGGGGGTTTAGGGCTTTATATAGCCCCACAAAACGACGTCGTTTTGGGGGCTGGCCTTTAACCCCAAAACGACGTCGTTTTGAACATGACCCGCGTGCGACCCGACCCGCAGGAGATCCGCGTGTTTTGGAAGGGAAGGGCTAATTGCACTTTTAGCCCTTCCGCATTTTTATTGCTTTCAATTAAATTTTTATTATTTTAAAATCTAGCCCGAACATTTAGTTCGATTTTCAATCTAGTCCTCCCTCAGACGCTGCATTTTAACTTATGAAAAAATTGCCCCTTTGGTCCCTCCAGTCCTTTCGCGCGCGTAAATAGGCCCCTAATCTTTCTTTTATTTCAAATTTGCCCCGAAATTTTGCTTTTTAATTTAATTTAGTCCTATTTTTATTGTTTCACTATTTTTAACTTAGCTAGAACTTATTGCTATTATTATTATTTTTATTATTATTATTTACCATTATTATTATTTTATTATTAATACTATTATTATTATATTATTATTTATTTTACTATTATCTATTACTTATTGCTATTATTACTATTTTTATTATTATTTACCATTATTATTATTTTATTATTAATACTATTATTATTATATTATTATTTATTTTACTATTATCTATTATTACTACTTTTATTTAGTATTATTGATCAATATTATTCATGTCATTATTATTTCTTTACCATTATTATTTATTATCTACTATCATTACTATTACTACTATTATTATTATCATTTCATCTTTCGTTTTATTTCTCGTTACTATTTATACATTACATATTATTAGTGTTACTTATATTTTCATTGTTGTTATTATTATTATTATTATTATTATTATTATTATTATTATTATTATTATTATTATTATTATAACATTGTTATTATTATCTTTAGTATTAATATATTATTTTCATTCTCATTTCGCTATCGCTCATATCATTATTCTCACCTTATTTTATACTTTACTATTTTATTGTTTAATTATCATTATTATCATTATCCTATTTTCATTAGTATTGCTATTACTATTATTCGATATTGTCATCATCATTATTAGTAGTCTTTTTACACATGTTCATCGTTAAACAAAATACATTTCGTAAAATTATCATATTAAGGTTTTAGAATAAAGGTGATGTTTCGTATTTAGGAATTCGGAAAATAGTGCCCTAACGTGCTGGGTTGCGATTTTCCGTTTAACTAAATAACTTAACATCCCTTTTACGAAGTTTCGCAAATCATGAGACGACTTTGATTACGAGAGATTAAAACATTGTGTCCTAACGAGCTGGATGTGATGTTTATATCTTTTCGAGACAAAGAAATCTCAAGTTTTGACTCGAGCCTTTTCTTCGATTTAATCCGATCGATGTATTTTGTAAAATCGCTACACTCCATTTAAAGGTTTTAAAATAAAGGCAATGTTTTGTATTTAGGAATTCGGGGAATAGTGCCCTAACGTGCTGGGTTGCGATTTTCCGTTTGACTAAATAACTAAACATCCTTTTGATAAACTCCGTAAAACCATGAGATAGCTTTGATTACGAAGGTTTAGAATATCATGTCCTAACGTGCTAGATGTGATGTTTGTACCCTCTCGGAACAAAGAAATCTCAAATATCCTAATACCTTTTAAAGGATCCGTATTTTAAAACCTTTTCAAACTTTCGACATTAAGACACTAAGTAATCATTTTGGTACCAATTTTGGGCGTATCGAGGGTGCTAACCCTTCCTCGTGCGTAACCGACTTCCGAACTCGTTTTTTGGATTTCGTAGACCAAAATCGTTGTTTTGATAAATCAAACTGTTTATTAAAAACAACCGTTTTACGAGGTGACCCGATCACACCTTAACAAAAAGGATTGGTAGCGACTCCCATTTTTTATTTTTTAAAAAACCCAAAGTCGAACCCCGCTTTATTTTTCAAAAAAATGGTTACGACAGCTTGGCAACTCCACTGGGGACACTTTTTGGAAAGTCAAGCCATAAATTGATTATTTTCTGTCTTTTGTCGGAATTTTGAAAGTTCGATTTGGAAATTACGATCTTTTATTGCATGTTGTTTTAATTTCGGCATTGCACTGCATGACCGTTGTGGTCGCACCTTTAAGTGGGAGTGAGAAGCTATTCCTTCGTGAGGTTTTCACCTCCGTGCAGGATAGTGGATCGCTTTAGGGATACATCCGTACCTATGTCTTCGTGAGATTTTCATCTCGTGCAACCATAGGGAAATGTATTCCCCTGAACTGAACTCGGTCTATATGAGCCTATAATGGGTGAGGATCGAGGAATCTGCTAGTTCAGGTACCCTTACTTTAGAACTGAACCTCATATAGTAAGCCCTAAGAATCCACCCTAGGTAGAGCCGTGCCAAACCCTAGCGGTTACCAGATTAGGTATTTTTATTCTTTGCTTACTGTGTATGAAATACTGATTTGCTTCATTTTTATTTTTGCATGGCATCTTCATCAAAAAAGGTGTTGATTCACATTCAATTGCTAAATAGATAGCTTGTCATGGAAAGGGGGTTTCTTGATAGAGTGGAGGACAATGCGGCCGTCCGAATATGGGCCGAGACACTGCAACAAGAAAAAGGTGATAGTCTCACAGAAGGGCACGTGTCAGAATTATGGGACTTCACACGTATCAGTGTAACTCAAAATAATCTTCAAGAGATGAAAGAGATATGGAGTCAATGGGACGACGAGATTAAGCAACTATTCTCTCATCATTATGGTGATCTCTTTATCTCGCCGACATCAAGGTAGACCAGCACTTATTCCGAGCTATAGCCCAATTTTGGAATCCTGCTTATAGTTGTTTTACTTTTGGGAAAGCGGATCTGGTGCCTACTATAGAAGAGTACACAGCTTTACTCCGTTACCCAAAAATTCAAACTGACAAAGTTTATGCAAGACCTGTTAACGTCCCCACCTTCTTAAAAAAGCTGATGAATATTACGGGAATGAGTGAGCAGTGGGTTGCAGCTCGGATAAAATAAAAAAGAGATTGTAAGTGCATCCCTTGAGAAATTTAAGGGATTTAATCATAGCACACCCTGACGTGAAGAAAAGGGTTGACATTTTTGCCTTGAGCATTTATGGATTGATTATTTTCCCCAAAGCTCTAGGGCATGTAGACGAGGCGGTCTCAGACTTATTCGACAGATTGGATAGAAGAGTCACACTCGTTCCTGCAATTCTGGCCGAAACTTTCAGGCCCTTAAGCGTGTCCCGAAGAGCAGGCGAAGGAAGATTCACCGGTTGCGCACAGCTCTTGCTAGTATGGTTCAACAGTCATTTTTGGAAAGCGGAAAAGGCATCGGGTCGAATCTTCTCCGAGGACTATTCCCCGCTAAAAGAATTAGCAGCCACACCAAGGAGAGACGATCTTACGGAAGAAAAATGGATGACGATTCTGCAAAACCCGCAAGAAGAAGACGTAGAATGGAAAGCTCCTTTAATGATTCCTGATGAGATCCTATATCGGTGTGGAGATTTTGACCGGTTCCTCTCTCGGGAATATGGGAGTCATCGGATATGCCCCTTTCCTCGTGTTGAGACAGTACAGATCGAGACAGTTTATACTTGCAACACAAGGTCTAATTCAGTGCGAGTTCGAATATAAAGGAGACAATTGTAAGAAGAGAGTTCACGAAATAGCGAGTACTTAGAGTTAGACTCACAGGATGAAAAGGTTTGCCACTAACCCGATGACAACCCCTAAATATGACCGATGGAGGAGTCAGAGAATCAACGACAATACCCCCACATTAGACCAAGAAAACGCCCGATCGGTGGAAAAGCACCTGCAGGTAATCTCATCGGAGCTCAAAATCATCAAACAGGATTTTGAGAAAAAAATGTGGAATTAGGAAAAAGGATAGAACAATTAGAAGAAGAAAAAATGCAGTTAGGGTTGGATGTTGACATTCAGAAGCTGGAAGCCGAAAAGCTGAGGAAAGGGAAAAATAAGGCCGAGGAAGATTTGAACAGTTTGAAAACAGACTACAAGAAGCTGCGAAGGTCAATGAAAATTGCTAGATTAGGAAAAACGTCAGAGCAATGGCGTCAAGAACTTAAAGAGGAAAGACATAAAGCCAGTCAATGGGAAAGGGAACTCCGAGATACTCAAGTTCGAGAAGCTACTCTGAAAAGAAGTTTGGTAGAAACTCAAAACGAGAAAGAGGAATTAAAGGCTCGGGTGACAGAACTGGAAAGATCATTCTGTCGGTATCGTAGCTGTAACTCTATAGTCGAATTAAAGGCTAGTTTGAGTAAAATTGAAGAAATGAAAGCAAGAATCGAAGAGCTAGAATCTACTTTACATGGTTGTGAGCTACGGGTGGAGCTTCTTAAAGTCAATGAGGAGCGTTGGAAGCAGCAACTTCATCACTCTCAGAATCAAGTCAGAGATCGGGATTACATTATGGGGGAAGCCGTGGCTCAAGTGCGAGAAGTGGCGGATCACTTACAAACCTTAGCAGTCCGAGCGGATGTATTAAGTTTATTTTACGAATCAAAGTCAGAGCAAGGTCAAGAGTTAGCTGGGCTTCTGGAAGAAGTCAAGGCCTTATGTATTAGGGCGAGGCCTTATATGTAATCCGTTTTATGTAAAGAAACTTGTTTTCTAGAAAAGTTATTCTAAAAAGAAATTGAATCAGAATTAATGCCTTTTTTGCATACATGCATCAGTATCACATTGCATCATGTGCATTAAATCTCACAAAGGAACCTTAAATTATGACAGTGACCCTGGAATATCGGTATAATACACGAGGCAAAACAAAAATCATGGATCAAAGAATGGAGAGACTAGAAAAAATGCAAAAGGAAATACAAGAGCAGATGCAAGAACGATTGATTAAGATACAACAGGACATGATGGAACGAATGCAGGAATCTCAGAGCAATATGATGAATCAGTTGGCGCATTTGTTGGCCAATGAACGGGAGAAAGGAAAGGGCGTTGCTACTAGTTTAGGAAATGATAACGACGACCCTGTTTACCCTCCGGTTTTACCCCGCCTAATACCCAAGTGCCACCGGAGGCGCATCCCCAAAGGATGCCTGTTACTATTAGACCACAATATCAGGTTGGTACCGCGATACTAGCCCACCTCCCGATTGGTTCGGGTACTAACCCAGGGGAAAGTCCGCTAACCCTATGGTTCCCGATTTCGATGAACTGGCAGAAATGGACAAGGCAAAAATAGATTTGTCAAAGCAACTTGAGAACCGTTGCAAGTGGCTAGAAGAAAAGTTTAAAGAAATAGAAATGGCTGACCATCGTTACGGGATGGACGCTAAAGACTTAAGTCTGGTCCCGGACTTAGTCCTCCCGCCAAAGTTCAAAACACCAGAGTTCGAGAAATATAACGGGACTAGCTGTCCTGAGGCACACATCACAATGTTCTGCCGGCGGATGGTGGGGCACCTTAATAATGACCAGTTGCTGATCCACTGTTTTCAAGACAGTTTGGTCGGGTCTGCCGCCAAATGGTACAACCAGCTTAGTCGTGCCCAAATCAAGACGTGGAAGGACCTAGCACAGGCCTTCATGAAACATTATGGCTATGTAGCTGATATTGCTCCTGATAGAATCACGTTCCAAAATATGGAGAAAAAGCCAAGAAAGTTTTAGATAGTATGCCCAATGATGGAGAGAGGTAGCAATACAAGTCCAACCATCGCTCTTAGGAAAAGAAACCGCCATGCTCTTCATTAACACCCTGAAGGCCCCTTTCATAACTCATATGATAGGGAGTACGACTAAAAGCTTTGCCGACATAGTAATGGCGGGAGAGATGATCGAACATGCCATAAGGGGCGGCAAGATCGAGGCAGGAGAAAGCGCTAGGAGTGCTGCTCCTAAGAAGAAAGACGGTGAAGTGAATAACGTGAGCACACACGAGGCAATCACGGTTAATCGGCCAAAGGCAGTCACCTCTGGACAACAAGGTCCAAGAAGACAAGAATCGGAACCGATCAATAATCAAAAAAAATTTAATTTACGCCAATTCCAATAACGTACAATGAGCTATACCAGACCTTGTTCAACGAGCATATCGTGTCCTCATTTTATTTGCAACCATTGCAACCTCTATACCCTAAGTGGTACGACCCTAACGCTCAATGCGATTACCATGCAGGGATAGCGGGGCATTCGATAGAGAATTGCCTCGCCTTTAAAAAGGTAGTCGAGAGGCTAATAAAGATGGGGGTCATAACACTCGATGACTTGGTAAAAAAGGGGAACCCACTACCCAATCACGAGGGTGGAGGGGTAAACACGATTGGCAAGGAGGTGGTGAAAAAAAATCAAGAAGGACGTCACGGATGTGAAAACCCCATTGAGAGTAGTATGGGAGGAGATGACAAAGAGAGGATTGACAGATTCAGCTCCTGTGGAAAACTGGAGGTATACAAAGAACTACTGCGAACTCCATAAAACAAAATGGCACGAGATTCAAGAATGTGCCCAGTTTAGAATCTTGGTGCAAAACCTTATGGACAACAAGGAACTGGAATTTTATGAAGAAGGAGTAGAGGAAAGAAATGTATGTGTGACCGAGGAAGAATCGATGAAGCTTGGAGTCAATCACCCAAGAATCATCATCTCGCGAAACACGGAAGGCGGGGTACAGGGAAGGCCGAAGATTATAATTCAGAGACCTGCTTCTTTTCCCTACAAAGACGGTAAAAAGGTACCCTGGGACTACAATTGTAATGTGATGATACCAAGGGCGGAAAGCTCCACTAGCATGTCGAAGAAGGCAAGAATGAAGGATCCTATACACGTAGTGGAAAGCGGTACGACCCTAAGAATAAAGGAGCAGAACCAGTGAAACCAAAGACTATGCTGACTGGACCGAAAGAGGAATCTGAAGCCCTAGTCAACGAGCCCGTCAAAGAAGAGGAAGCCAAAAAATTCTTAAAATTCTTGAAACACAATGAGTATAAGCGTAGTAGAAATAGTCAAAAACAACCAACTCGATATCCGTGTTAGCCTATTCATTAAGCTCATAAGTACACCGAAAAGCACTGATGAAAGTACTGAATGAAACTTATGTTACTAAGGATATATCCGTTAATAAGTTGGATCGTCTAGTTAGTAACATAAGTGCTGACAATTTCATTTATTTCAGTGATGATGAAATCTTACCAGGGGGCATGGGATCAACGAAGGCCTTGTACATAACTACTCGTTACAAGGGATACACTCTGCCAAGCGTGTTAATAGACAATAGATCAGCTTTAAATGCCTTACCTTTGGCTACACTGAGGAGGTTACCTATAGACAGCTCTCACATGAAAGCATGCCAGAACATAGTGAGAGCATTTGATGCTACCGAAAGAAGAGTGATGGGAAGAATGGACGTGCCATTATTGATCGGGCCTAACACATATGAAGTAGATTTCCTAGTATGGACATCAAGCCCTCTTACAATTGCTTGTTGGGAAGGCCTTGGATTCATTTAGCAGTATTGTGCCTCGCCATCGCACTGTAAACTAAAGCTGGTAATGGAAAATTGACTGGTAACTATAAATGCTGAAGAAGACATCATAGCTACTGTTACCAACGAAGAACCATATCTGGAAACAAGTGAGGAGGCCGTTGAATGTTCCTTTCGATCCTTAGAGTTTGTCAATGCTACTTTTATCTCGGAGGAAATGAAGTCCTGGTGCCTAAGCTATTCAAGACCACGAGGATGGGCCTACGAATGATGATAGGAAAATGGGCTCTGCTAGGAAAAGAATTGGGTAAACATCTCCAAGGGAAAGTTCAGATCCCGATGCTGAAAGAGAAAAGAGACCGTTTTGGCTTGGGTTTCAAATCGGATGCAAAACAAATGAGGAAAGAAATAGAGAAAAACAAGAAAGAAGAAGGGCAAGGTTGAACGGAGAGGACGTCAAGTGGGAATCAATGACATTCCCCTACATATCCCGTACCTTTATGTCAGGAGGAATAATCTACCCGGAGAATCTTTCTCACATCAATGCCATACACGACGAGGAAACTGACCAAAGAAACCTGTTGGGCATTCGCCATCTTAACTCGAAGCGTTCTAAACAATTGACCGCAGAGGAATTTCCTATAGTTTTTAGAGATTATACTGAGTAATATTCAGAACGCACTCATTGTTTTAAGCCTAGAAACAATGAGATTTCTTTTGTGAAACAGGCTCATGCTCGGATATTTTGTTACAATGAAATGCATCTTTAATTCTAACAAACTTTTTTCATTTTTTGTTCCTATTCATATCATGTGAATAGTCATCCTTCAATTCATTTATTCTTTGTACATCCATTGATACCCATCACAGGTCCCTAGCCATCAATGATATGAACAATGATACCACAGATTCAGAGGTCCATTTTAAGCAGGATATGTGTTTAGAGGAATCTCAGGATTTTGAAAATGACAGAGAATGTGACTTGCCTCCAGATTTGTTGAGAATGGTTGAGCAAGAAGAAAAACATATCCTACCGCATAAAGAGTCAGTGAAAGTGGTGAACCTGGGAGAAGGACAAGAAGTGAAGATTGCAGCTTATATCAAGGCAGAGACCAGGCAATGCCTCATCGAGTTACTCTAAGAATTCAAGGATGTATTCGCATGGTCGTATCAAGACATGCCTGGATTAAACACTGATATCGCAGTACATCGGTTGCCCATAAAAGAAGAATATAAGCCCGTCCAACAGAAACTTCGAAGAATGAGACCGGATGTTTTGTTAAAAATAAAAGAAGAAGTCGAAAAATAGTTTAACGCCGGATTCTTACAAGTGGTTAAGTATTCAGATTGGGTGGCTAATATCATCCCTGTCCCAAAGAAAGATGGGAAAGTGTGAATGTGCATAGACTACAGGGATCTAAATAAGGCTAGCCCGAAAGATAATTTCTCGTTGCCTCATATCGACACCTTAGTAGACAATACGGCGGGTTATTCATTGTTCTCCTTCATGGATGGCTTCTTAGGATACAACCAAATAAAGATGCATCCTGAGGATATGTATAAGACAATATTTGTGACCATGTGGGGGACGTTTTGCTACAAAGTGATGCCGTTTGGGCTAAAAAATACGGGAGCGACATATCAAAGAGCCATGGTAACCCTATTTCATGACATGATGCATAGAGAAATTGAGGTTTACGTCGACGACATGATCGCCAAGTCCCAATCAAGAGGAACATGTGCAGTCTTAAGAAAACTATTCTTGAGGTTGAGGAAATTTCAACTAAAGCTTAATCCAAAGAAAGTGTACCTTCTGAGCTCACCGAAAGTTGCTTGGATTCGTGGTCGAAAAAGGGATTGAGGTTGACCTGCATAAAGTCAAGGCCATACAGAGTTGCCTCCACCACGCACTCCAAAGAGAAGTTAGAGGTTTCTTAGGAAGGCTAAATTACATCGCCGGTTCATTTCACAACCGATCGAGAAATGCGACCCCATATTCCGCTTTCTTAAGAAACGCAATTCGCACGTGAGATGAAGAATGCCGAAGACCTTTGACAAAGTAAAGCAATACCGTCCAATGCCCCAAGATTGACACCGCCTCATCCGGCAGCCATTAATCCTTTATTTGATAGTGCTCGATAATTCAATGGGATGTGTCTTTGGTCAAGATGACGATTCAGAAAAAAGAGAAGGCAATATACTACCTTAGTAAAAATTCACCGAGTGTGAAACAAGGTATTCGCCGATCGAGAAACTATGTTGTGCCTTGATTTGGACAACTCAAGATTGAGGCAATATATGTCAGATCATACGACATGGCTCATCTCAAAGCTAGATCCTCCAAATACATGATGGAGTCTCGCTTTTGAACGAGAAGATGGCGGATGATAGATTCGCTTTCAATTCGACATAGTCTATGTGAACCAAAAGGCAGTAAAAAGGAGTGCTATAGCGGACTTTTTAGCCAGCAGAGCCCTTGAAGATTATGTGCCTTTAGACTTTGATTTCCCTAACGAAGATTTGATGTATGTGGCAAACACTGGAGAGGGTGCCTCAGAAGATCATCCTTGGAAGCTGAATTTTGACGGAGCATCAAATGCCGTGGGCAATGGAATTGGGGCAGTTATGATATCCCCAAAAGGAGACCATTACCTGTTTGCTTGCAAACTGGATTTCGATTACACTAATAATATGGCTGAATATGAAGCTTGTATCATGGGTCTCCGTGCCGCTATCGAACGTAAAATCAGAGTATTAGAAGTTATAGAGATTCTGCCCTCGTAATCTATCAACTTAAAGGGGAATGGGAAACCAAGGATCCAAAACTGGCCATCTACAAAAGATTGGCCCAAGATTTGATCAGAGAGTTTGACGACGTCACTTTCCGTTACTTACCTAGAGATGAAAACCAGATGGCTGATGCTCTGGCCACCTTAGCTTCCCTGGTCCAAATAAACGAGAATGAGGATATGAAGCCTATACGAATGAGCATTCATCAGGACCCAGCCCATTGCTACAATATTGAGGAAGAAGAGAAAACTGGCCTACCATGGTACCACGATATCTCGAAGTATGTGAAAATCGTGAGTACCTGCACAAGCAATCGAGAACGATAAAAGGACATTGAGAAGACTAGCTTGTGAATACGTCCTGGATGGAGAGGTCCTATACAAGAAAAGGAAGGATCAAGTGCTGCTGAGATGAGTGGATGCCGCCGAAGCTAAGTTAATCCTAGAAGAAGTCCACGAAGGCGTCTGCGGAACTCACGCCAATGGTTTCACAATGGCCAGACAAATAATGAGGTTTGGATATTATTGGTCCATCATCGAAGGAGACTGCATCAGCTATGCTAAAAAATGTCATAAATGCCAAATTTATGGAGACAAGATTCATGTGCCTCCGTCACCTTTACACGTTATGACTTCCCATGGCCATTTTCCATGTGGGGCATGGATGTCATCGGACCAATCTCGTCGAAGGCTTCAAATGGGCATCGGTTCATCTTCGTAGTCATCGACTACTTCACCAAGTGGGTAGAATTCGCCTCGTATACTAACGTCACTAAGGCAGCTGTCAGTCGGTTCTTGAAGAAGGAGATCATTTGTCGATATGGAATGCCTGAGAGGATCATATCAGAAAACGCATTAAACCTAAACAACAGTACGATAGCGGGAGTTTACAGCCAATTCAACATTAAACACCACAATTCGTCTCTGTATCGCCAAAAATGAATGGGGCAGTGGAAGCAGCCAACAAAAACATCAAAAAGATAGTGGGAAAGATGACTGAGACTTACAAGGATTGGCATGAAAAATTACCATTCGCGCTCTATGCTTATCGAACGTCTGTCCGAACTTCTACTGAGCAACGCCTTTCTCATTGGTCTATGGGATGGAGGCAGTTCTACCTATTGAAGTGGAAATACCTTCTCTTCGAGTATTGTCAGAAGTGAAGCTGGATGAAGCTGAATGGATCCAGGCTCGATATGATCGGTTGAACTTAATTGAAGAAAAGAGATTGAGGGCTATTCATTACGGTCAGATGTACCAAAAGTGAATGATGCGAGCTTACAACAAAAAGGTTCGCCCAAGGGAATTCCACGAAGGGGACCTCGTGCTAAAAAAGATTCTTCCCATACAAAAGGATCACAGAGGAAAATGGATGCCGAACTGGGAAGGACCGTATGTGGTAAAGAAAGCTTTCTCGGGAGGTGCACTGATTCTGACTGAGATGGACGGGAAAAGCTTGCCCAATTCCGTGAACTCAGATGCAGTAAAAAAATACTTTGCTTGAAATAGAAGAGGCCAAGGTGAAAACCCACAAAGGGCACTTTGAGACTTCGAACAAAAAAAAAACGGAGAGGCCAAGGTGAAAACCCGCAAAAGGGCACCTTGAGACCAATGGGCTTTTTGAGTTGAAAACCCGAAAAGGGTGGCTCAAATTTTGAATGGACACATCGTGATATTGCAGCACTATAATCAATAGAAGAGGAAGCACGTTGCATATCGGGGCATCGACAAAATACTTTGAGTCTTCTAAACACATGACAGGCTCAAAGCAGTCTTCTTGAAGTTTGTATATAGAAGCCCAACTGGCGATGTCTAGGGCGTCTGATCCATGTTGCTTATTTTACCATTTTTGGGTTCTTTTCTCCGTAAAAAAGGGATATGTCCCCAATCAATTTTCTTTGTTTCATAGATAATTCATTCTCTTTGAAATCGACCTACTGTTATCCATCATTAACATGCTGCATTGAAATAATAATTGATGAACTAACGATTTCACAAAGGAAAGTTCCACGAATCACTCTGGAAATCTCTAGACAAAATAGGAAACCGAAACTGAACATTTGTTTAGAACTTTCACGAACACAGGATACAGACATTGGAGAAAGGGGTCTTAATGGAGACCATTTCTTCGAAGTTTCTCGCCCGATTCAGTAATGGTGGCAGGGGTGAATAATGTTACTTGGTCACTTAGAAAAAGTATGACAGGCTAATTTTCGATAAGGAAAGATTCAAAAACCCTAAATTGTTGAGGAACGAATCTAAAACAAACCAAGTTAAACATTCTTCAAGTAGGAGTTGTGACTCCCGGGGAAGACAGCTAGAAGTCAAGGCAGGCCCATGTTCTAAGGCCTAAAATAGGCTTCGAAATTTCCACAGGGGCAAGCCATTCATGCGAAAACGGTCACCGAGAGGAAATGAAGATAAAACCTTAATGCATAAAATGAGTGATAACACCTTAAATAGGAATCATACTCATAACATTCGACTCATCATACTCATGGCATCCTAATCATTAGGCATAAGTATGTACTCATTCTATAGGTTACGCCCTCAAGAGGACAAAGCGGTTGAGCAGATCTCGCCTCCCCGAAGTTGTGGGAGCAGATTGAAGATAGCGATTTGAACTTTCCGAAGTTGCGGAAGATCAAGACATCGATCGGTGATCCCGAGTTTGCGGGATCATAATGAAGCAGATTTGACATTCTTGAAGTTGCGGAAGCGCATCAAGGTTCAGTCTGGTGATCCTTGAGTTTGCAAGGATCAGATTGAAGAAAGCAGATTTGACCTTCCCGGTTGCGGAAGCGGATCAAGATTCAGTCTGGTGATCCCCGAGTTTGCAAGGATCAGATTGAAGAAAGAAGATTTGACCTTCCTGAAGTTGCAAGAAGCAGATCGAAGATTTAGTCTGGTGATCCCCGAGTTTGCAGGGATCAGATTGAAGATAGCAGATTTGACGTTCCTAAAGCTGCAGGAAGCAGATCGAAGACATCAATCTAGTGATCCTTGAGTTTGCAGGGATCAAATTGAAAATAGCAAGATTTGACCTTCCTAAGGTTGCCGGAAGCAGATCGAAGATATCAGTCTGGTGATCCCTGAGTTTGTAGGGATCAGATTGAAGATAGCGGATTTGACATTCCTGAAGTTACGGGAAGCAGGTCAAAGACATCAATCTGGTGGTCCTTGAGTTTGTAGGGATCAGATTGAGGATAGCAGACTTGGCGATTCCTGATGTTGCAGGAGCAAATCGCAGTGAGCGGATTAAAAACGAAAAATCCCATACCTCTGAAGTTGCAGCGATGGAGTGGATCAAAACAACAAGATGCGATGGACGAAATGAGGCTACAAAAGAAGTCGAAGGCTTAGCAAGCCCGCAAAATGGGTTTTTGAAAGTCTTTGCTCCATTCTCATTACACGACAATGAGCAAAGAGGGGCAGCTGTATGAGCCCATTTGCCCGGCCCATTTCACAAAATAAAACCTACCCAAAATTAAAACCCAAACCCGTTTTACAACCCAAACCTAAAATAACCTAACCTAAGACCCAATAACCCAAATCCCCAAGGCCCGATTAACCCAAATCGAAAAAATCGAAAAAACAAAAGCAAAAGCCCTAGGTGCGCCGCCTCAGGCCACTTGCCAAGACCACTTGCCTCGACCTTCCCATCCACCGCCTCTGCCAAAGCCCTAGGCCACCAACGCCACCAGCACCGCCAAGCGCCTGCAAACATTAAATGGGAAACGACAGCAAGCAATTTGAAAAGGCTATAAAAGCCGATTAATAGATTTGTAAAAAGGACTTTTTTTTTCTTTTTCGCAATCATTTTGAAAAGAAACAGATTCAATCAATACCAAAAAACAGATTCAAAGCAAAGTAGAAACAGATTCGTGAAATTTTAAACTCAAATACAGAGATCTGAAAGTGCAGAAAAAAATATAAAACCCATCAAAACAGAGGCCAAGGGAAAGGTAAATTTTTATGCTTTTTTCAAACTTTTCGCTTTCTTTTTTGATATACACACATATATGTATATATATAATAATCTAAAAAGAAAAAAAAAAAAAATAAAATTTTTACCTTTTCCGCCACCAGTGGTGGCGGAGCGCCACGACGACGACGCAACGACGTTCGACTCGCCGAATTTCTTTCCCCTGAGTTCGAAGTTTCCCTGAGAAAAAAAAAGAAGAAAAATTTTTTTTTTAAACAAGAATTGAATGAATTTTTTTCGGGTTTAGGGCTTTATATAGCCCACAAAACGACGCTGTTTTGGGGTGGCCTTTTAACCCCAAAATGACGCTATTTTGAACATGACCCGTCCGACGATCCGACCCGCTCCGGGGATCCACGTGTTTTTAAAGGAAAGGCTAATTGCACTTTTAGCCCTTCCGCATTTTTATTGCTTTCAATTAAATTTTTATTATTTTAAAATCTAGCCCGAACATTTAGTTCGGTTTTCAATCTGGTCCTCCCTCAGACGCTGCGTTTTAACTTATGGAAAAATTACCCCTTTGGTCCCTCCAAATCCTTTCGCATGCAAAATAGGCCCCTAATCTTTCTTTTATTTCAAATTTGCCCAAATTTTGCTTTTTAATTTAATTTAGTCCTATTTTATTGTTTCACTATTTTTAACTTAGCTAGAACTTATTGCTATTATTATTATTTTTATTATTATTATTTACCATTATTATTATTTTATTATTAATACTATTATTATTATATTATTATTTATTTTACTATTATCTATTACTTATTGCTATTATTACTATTTTATTATTATTTACCATTATTATTATTTTATTATTAATACTATTATTATATTATTATTTATTTTACTATTATCTATTATTACTACTGCTTATTTAGTATTATTGATCAATATTATTCATGTCACTATTATTTCTTTACCATTATTATTTATTATCTACTATCATTACTATTACTACTATTATTATTATTATCATTTCATCTTTCGCTTTTATTTCTCGTTACTATTTATACATTACATATTATTAGTGTTACTTATATTTTCATTGTTATTATTATTATTATTATTATTATTATTATTATTATTATTATTATTATTATTATTATTATAACATTGTTATTATTATCTTTAGTAGTAATATATTATTTTCATTCTCATTTCGCTATCGCTCATATCATTATTCTCACCTTATTTTATACTTTACTATTTTATTGTTTAATTATCATTATTATCATTATCCTATTTTCATTAGTATTGCTATTACTATTATTCGATATTGTCATCATCATTATTAGTAGTCTTTTACACATGTTCATCGTTAAACAAAATACATTTCGTAAAATTATCATATTAAGGTTTTAGAATAAAGGTGATGTTTCGTATTTAGGAATTTGGAAAATAGTGCCCTAACGTGTTGGGTTGCGATTTTCCGTTTAACTAAATAACTTAACATCCCTTTTACGAAGTTTCGCAAATCATGAGACGACTTTGATTACGAGAGATAAAAACATTGTGTCCTAACGAGCTGGATGTGATGTTTATATCTTTTCGGGACAAAGAAATCTCAAGTTTTGACTCGAGCCTTTTCTTCGATTTAATCCGATACGATGCATTTTGTAAAATCGCTACACTCCATTTAAAGGTTTTAAAATAAAGGCAATGTTTTGTATTTAGGAATTCGGGGAATAGTGCCCTAACGTGCTGGGTTGCGATTTTCCGTTTGACTAAATAACTAAACATCCTTTTGATAAACTCCGTAAAACCATGAGATAGCTTTGATTACGAAGGTTTAGAATATCATGTCCTAACGTGCTGGATGTGATGTTTGTACCCTCTCGGAACAAAGAAATCTCAAATATCCTAATACCTTTTAAAGGATCCGTATTTTAAAACCTTTTCAAACTTCCGACATTAAGACACTAAGTAATCATTTTGGTACCAATTTTGGGCGACGAGGGTGCTAACCCTTCCTCGTATGTAATCGACTTTCGAACTCGTTTTCTGGATTTCAGAGACCAAAATCGTTGTTTTGATAAATCAAACTGTTTATTAAAAACAACCGTTTTACGAGGTGACCCGATCACACCTTAACAAAAAGGATTGGTAGCGACTCCCGTTTTTTCATTTTTAAAAACCCAAAGTCGAACCCCGTTTTGTTTTTCAAAAAAATGGTTACGATATTTTTAGTAACACACAAGGAATTATTAATGACAAAAAAAAAACTATAATGTTAAAAATAAATGATGTATTGTGGTTTAAGGCATTGGCATTATTAATAAAGGTTGTGGTCGTGGCATAAAAACGTTCAAGTCTTATTTGTTAGAGTTGAGTTGATTTTGATTGAAATTGTTTATATAGTTTATTAGTTATAATTCAATTATATATGTATAGGATGTTGTTTTTAATAGTAGTAATTCAAATATATTATATGAAAAACTTTGTTAGTGTTAGTTACAAGAGTGGAATGCAGTGTTGGTTGTAACTTAAGCAGTTTGTTTTATTGAAAATAATTTTTTTTTTTGGAAAAGTTAACATATTCGGGTGTTTGGATGAATTTGTGTGAAATATTTTCTGAAAATATTTCATAAAAGTTGTTTTAATGGAACAAGCATACATTTGAGATGTATGATAAAGAGTTTAAATAAAGTAGTGAATTGATTAGAAAGTGGTGTTAAGGTGAAATTATAGTAAATAATGAATCTTCGTGATGTTAAAGATTAAATTGTAACCTTTGTGAAATTTATAATTGAAACAAGAGAAGTGATATGCATGAAAATTTGTTATGTGAAATAAGATATTATAATGAATTATTATATTAAATTGCTCATATGGTGAAAAATGAATTACATGGCAATAGGGACTAGATTGAAAAATGTACAAGAGTTTTAAGTGTGAAATAATTTAATATGCGAATAAGGAAATGATGATAGAAGTTTAATGAATGTGGTATGAGATTATGAAATATGCATAAAGTATTGTAAGGCTCTGTTTGTTTGCCAGTAAAATATTTTTCGGAAAATGATTTCTGGAAAATGATTTACTTTTCTGGAAAATGATTTACAGAAAACATTTCCTGGAGTTTTGATGAATTTGTGTAAAATATTTTCGTTGTTTGGCGATTCTCGAAAATATTTTTCGAAAAACTGTTTTACATATATTAATAAATTTTATATACATATTAATAAATTTTATATTTTAATTTATTTTACATATATTTGCTTTCGATAAATGATGTGACAATTTTATGCTTACCAAATTTCATTATTTGCCAATTGCGATCACTAATGTTGGAAATATATTATCCGAGGTGTCCATAGAAGTTTAATGGTTAATACAAATGTGAGGTTCTTTGGATTCCTATGAAGAATGTGAAATCTTGAAAGTGCTTTAATATTTTTCTTTCATATGTATTTGCATTTGGTAGTAGTAGATGGTAGATGGTAGATGGTAGATGGTAGATGGTAACGATGAGAAATAAACTCAATTTAGTTGTCAAAAAGGGCTACTGTGTTTCATGAAGTTAGCATTTTACAACGAACCCTCTTTGGGGCATATAATACAGATGTTTAATAATCATTTACAAATTTCTTTTCTTTCCTTTTGGGGTTGTAGATTGCATATTTTTTCCATGGCAAATATGCTCATAACCAACAAACAAGCGATTCTTTTTCAGCATGTCCTTCATTGAAGTGTCACGGCTCTGATTCGTTCTAGCCCGTGATGATGAGTATATCTTGCACGATGAGCACTATTGCTAGTAATAGAATTGACCACTGCTTTCTCCAAATCTTTAGCTAATCCTCGTCGTACCAACAACACTATGTAACTCATTATGACAAAATCACACAGGAATGTTAAAGGCCGATTGCTCGACAGCCCAAACTCCTCTTCCGACAATTCTAGTAGGCCTTGTTGAAGTAATTCTTTTCCTTCCAATGGATGCCATCTTCTGCCACTTTCTTGTCATTCTTATAAGCTTCTTTGAGGTAATCATGCTTGCTTCCATTTGTGTTGCAGATGAAAATCTAGGAAAAAAAGAACAAAAAGGAGGTTGATTTGTATGTAATTGCTAGTACTAATCAGGGAAGGTAGTAAGTCTGCTATTTATACAAGAGGAGCAAAAACTCCTTGACTACTTTTGTTGGTAATTCCAAAGCTGAAGCATGTAATTGCTAGTATCAAAATCTATGTTTACAACTTTGGTGCAGATTCTTTCAATGTTAGTTAACACCAATTAGGTAATTCCAAGAAAGAAATTTGAAAGATAATGAAATGTCTCATGTGCTATAGAATACTGCATTAGTACGAAATTCATGCTTTGATGCTGTGAATTGGCAAGGAAAAACTGAATCATATGGTTAACAAACTTAACTGAATCAAAAGTCGAACAAAGTTGCAGAAATACCTTGTGACTACCTTCTAAATAATCATGAAATAAATCACTGAAAATAAACCACTGAAAAAGTTGCAGAACATTGTAGCAACTCATCCATTACCAAAGAGTCTTTAAGAGGAAGCACCAACATCTAAAGACCCTACTTGTCGGTAATACGAATCTACCTAATGTCCAAATTTCAACATTTGCTGAATCTGAGCATATTCAATTTTAACACTAATTAGTGTGAACAAAACCCAAAATGATTCTATAAATGAGAAAAATAGATACAGAAAATAAATAATATGAAATTGATGATCCAAAATGATTCAGAAATATGAAAATTGAAAACCAAAGCCCAAAGAGTTGGAAAACTCAACAAGTTGAACAAGAGATTTTGCATGAACAAGAAAGAAGAAAGATAGATGCATGTAAAAAACCAAGAAAGCAGTGGCATCTCATTTAAACTCTAAGAAAGAAATCAAGATAGAATTTCCTAGATTCAGCAACCACAAACTATAACTTCTAAAAGGCAATAAAGACGAATGTACCTCCTTCCCTATTCACTAACTCAATAAGGGCCTCTGCGGTGCGAGGTCCTCCATACCTAGAGAAAAATTTTGATGTACTAAGCAATGTTTTGAATAAAATGTTGTCACCAATTACAAAATACAAAACATGATTCGAACTTCCAATTTTAGTTTCTATGAGTTAAATTAGACTCACTTTTTAGGTTCCAAAGAGCCTTTAGGAAACCATTGAATTGTTGGGTAGCCTTGAACACCATACTTGTTGCAAACACTCTTATGCTCATCACAGTCCGCCTATACACCACATCAACAAAAAGGAAAAATGGAAAAAGAATCCAATAAAAATACCAAGAAAATATTTCAATTTAGTATATTTTTCAAAATCAATATTCGAAACAAAATACCTGATCAATAATAATCCATATGCTAATCTTTCCAATCAATAGAAATTGCAAGAAATACTTCATCATAGTAAAATTTTCATTATTATAAATCATTAACCTTTCCAATCAAGACGGATTTAGCCTTCTTAATACTCTCTCCAAGCTTCTCATACTTGGGAGCTAGCTTTACAAAGGTCCACACTGTGGTTTGAGAAAACGATTACGTTGAGAATCTAACTAGCAGGAACTTAGTTCTTCTTCTTCCATAGAAGAACCGATTATTCTAAATCCATAATCGATCACATAAATTTAATGTCTGTCTAAAAGGACTTATAGAAGATTCAAATTCTAGAGAAAATCAAACATTTTTTCATTTCAATTTCTGAAGGTAAGATCTAAAGATCGAACAATGAGGATCTAACGAAAAACGAGAGGGAGAGAGGCGATGGAGAAATCATTACCAAGGGGTATAGAACTCGACGAGAGTGCCTTTGTCTTGACCAACTTCCTTGTGGAAGTTTTCTTCAGTTAATACGATAACATCGACCGCCATTGCTGATGCCGCTAACAAGGACTAGGTTCCAAAGGTTAACCATATATGAGATTTCTCCATATTCGTTCTTTTGTTTTCCCTCTTTTTATAACTGAGCTTCCTCTTTTTATAAATTCAACAGAAAGGAAGATTACCAGTCTTGCGATAGAATCTCAGAGAGAAAGATGATGAATGGAAGAAGGAAAAGGAATGAAGAACGGAAGAAGGAGAAGGAGCCTTACCTGGATGAAGGAGGAATCGGAAAAGGTCCTTGACCAAACTGATTTACAACCCAATGGGAAGGGAAGGGAAAGGGAGGCGAAGAAGCATCATTTTTTTGAAAATGTCTTACCGAATTCAAAAGGGTAAGACATTTTCCAAAATTAAGAACTCATTTTCCTGTGTTTTGTAATTGGTTTTACTTCAGGAAAATATTTTCAGCCAAACAAACACTGGAAAAGGCTGAAAATATTTTTCGAAAAATGTTTTACCCCAAACAAACACACCCTAAAAGTAAAATTGTTGAAAACATAGAATTTTTTATGATAATAATGACTAAATTGTTAAACTTGAGAAAATATGTTGATGAAATGATAGAAGTGAAATACATAGAAATTAGATAAGTGGAACAAGATATTGAGATAAATTATATGATTAAAGTGTAACAAGAAAGAAAATTAATTTAATATTATTAATTACTGAATATTAAACTCTTATGACAAAAAGAACTAAATTAAAAATTTATAAAAGTTTATAAGAAAAGATTTGATAAGTGAAGAATGTAGTAGAGAACGTAACATCGTGGTGCTTTGACCCAATGTTCGGATTGAGTATGGGATATTACAATGAACAAAATTTTATCAATTTAGAAAATATCATACAAAAAAATGATAAAATATTATACGAGAATAATGAAATAATTTTACATTAACCATCCTAATTTATATTGAAATAAATAAAGAGTGTTGGACAAGTCATTGTAATTTGTGTAGAATATTGTAATAAAATTGTTTGAGAATTCAATTAGTTAAACTTTGAGGGATTTTATCAACCCATTATTGACGACGTACTGTGCAATAATTTAAAGTTACGAAATGATGTGATCAAGACTGTTGAAAGCGATGGAAGTTGACATAAATAAAAGATTTGATATCGAAAATATATTTGGAGTTAAAGAGTTAACGTTTTATGTTTATAAGACAACTTCTTTAGGTTTAACGTGGAAGAGAAAAAGCATTGTGCTTATTTTGTTTACCAATTTACAATTTAATTTTTTTGGGTGGAAAGACTCGTTAGTTTACGATAGAATGAGTTAGAACTTAAATTATATAATTATATTTATGGAATTACACTGATTTACTCTATTAAGTAAAATTTTATAAGTGTAGAATTGTGTAAACATTATTTTATTTCAATTCATCCAATTGCAGAATTAGTAGTATTTTGTGCTTATACTCTAACTTCAATAAAATGAATATAAAAATAATTTAAAATTATTGTTTATATATATATTTTTTGGTTATTGCTATTTCCGAAAATTAAAAAGCAAAAGACAAAGAAGAAGCTAATTATATTGAAAAAGGGTAATTAATTTCCCAATATTATTCTATAGATGGAGAAAAAGATTTGATCTTTGGCTCCCACAATTGCTGAATGCTCACTAATTGACCCACCTTATCTTGTGTGCAAAAGAAATAATAAGAATTCATCTTTATTTTATGAAAATACACTAAAATTATCACAAAATTAAAAAAAACCAAGATTGTTGTTTGCTATCGTGTCTGCTCAGTTGCAAACCTTGCCGCTCTCCATCACGAAAGCCACGTGCCGGAAATCTACCGTCTTCATTTCCTTAGCGTGAGGTCCCCCGTACATGATTGTTTCCTCGCGAGCCCTCTTTTTCTCCATGCCTTTCAACCAAACCCCAAACAGTTTCAAACTCCCCATATCTTCTTCACTGGTTTTTTCAACATAATCGTCACCGCAGATACGGCCAGGATCTTCGGCGTTGATGGTGGAGCCACAGCTTCCTTGCCGCATGATGCGATTGATCTGATCCTGCCCCACTTTCACGCATTCAGTTAAAAAAGCGACCAGCTCGTCGCATTTCCTCTTGGCCTGGGCCAGCTCAATGCTTAGCATGTCGTTATCTCTTTTCAGTTTCTCGTTCTCTTCTGATAAATCGGCGAAATGATTCATCTCCACCGATCCCGGATTCTTCGATTCCGGTGATGACGTGGAAGTAGATCCTAGGTCCTCTCCGGAGTTAGTCGGAGAGGGAGTTGCAGCAGAAGATGTTTTGCCTTTCTCAGGAGCATTAGCCGGCGGTGATGTCACCGTCTTCCGACGACTGATTTTGGACAAGATCTCTTTTTCCCCTCGCTTGAAGTTGTCGTTCGCGAATTCCCATTTGTCCGGAACAACCTTTCGAAATCCCTGTAAGAATACAGGAAAAGTTAAATAAATAAAATTTTAGCGCCTCGTCGTAAGAGAGGGTTAAGGAAATTTCATGTGTGCGAAATGACGGTCGTATCCCTCACCTAAAACCAGTTGGTAAAACTTGGTTTTTAAGAAGAAAAAAATTCTTAAAATGAAAAAGTGTAGTTGAGAGGTTAATGAATCGATCGCCATGATTCAACTTAAGGATCCTTTCTTAATTAAAATAATTTGTAATTTGATAAATTTATTGACTACATCCATTAAAGCTTTGTGAAAGTGCAATCACATACATACAAGATTAGAAATGAGGAAATTAAAGCGAACATACGTAAGTGTTGAGCTGACGGATGAAGCTGGAAAAGTTATTGTGTTTGAAATAGGTGGGAAGCAAATCCTTAGCAAAATCAGCAGTTTTCCAAACGACAAAAGAGGTGCCGTTTTCGTTCCAAGAAATCACGTCGTCCGTGATCGGATCATCCACCAGCTGGTACGTTTTCGTCAAGAAGGGCGCCGGAACTGACCTTTGCGCCATTTCTTCCCCCCGAACTATACTTACAAGAAAATCTAACAAAGAATATTAAAAAAGAAAAAGGAAAGGCAGGTTTAAAGATGAAGGAGGGCGGTGGGTATGGAGTTCAGAGAGAAGAACTAAAGAGAAGAAGAGCAGTCAAGAATTCCCAACCCCAGCAATAGAAACCAGATAGGAAGAATCTGTGAACGATGGTTGGATCCCTTTCCATGAGTTAAAACAACCAACTCTCTGGGTTTTTGAATCTTAACAATACCATAACTTTGTGAAGAGAGATCTGTTTTGGTGAGTTGGTATAAAAGGAGGAGGAAGAGGAAATCCAAAAGGATAAATGGTTGGGTTCTAGAAAATTAGAGAAACAGGCGCCTTGTATTGAAGAAAAAGGAAGGTCCCCCCACTAGAGTTGGTCTTTCATATTTAACTTCTCTTTAATAAATTAATTTTGGATTCATTCAAATTCCATTGCTACGGGATTCCTCCATTGCACTAATTATGGATTTCTTTCTTCTTTTTCCCAACTTAACTCCCTCATTTCTCTTACTATACAACATATTTCTATGATTTTGGCAAAATTCTTTACTTCTGTGAGAATAACATTTGGGAAAAATCTATAATTTTTAGTGTTTAAATGATTTATATTTTTTTTAAAATCCATTTTCAAATGTTGTTACTAATTAAACAGTTCTTTTAATAATCAAATAATATTTTTATTAAATTTATATTATATATAAACTTAATAATTAAAACTTTTAAAATTAAATAATTACATATAGAAGAGTCCATCCATAGTGACACATTAGAAATGGAAGAGATAATCATTTAAATAAATACTCATACTTATATAATTAAATTTTTCATATTTTATTCCATTAAATATTTATAAATTGTAATATATATATTTATTATTAAAATATTAATATAAATATAAATATTTTTCAATAATATATTAAGAATATTGTGTAAATTTTAAAATTATTGTTAAAACAAAATTGTAATATTAAATAATTTATTATATTATTAAATATAAGTAATTTAATATGTGTTTCATGGTATTGAACATTATAATGTTTGATGTTAATATTTTCAAATTTAAAATAATAATATTAGACTTTATTGAAGTTAATTTTTATTATTTAAATTGAATTCAAGCTAGCTCGAAACATAAAATTTTTTTAATCCAAGCTTGACCCATGGATAGGTCTAATTAAAATTTATTGTCTAAGCAAATTTTAAATATAAAAAGCAAGTATACCCTCACTATTATTAATATATGTATTTTCTATTTAATTTATTCAAGTGTTGTTGCAATCGAATTAAAGAGGCTAATCAAACTAGCTGGACCGAGAACCAACCGATATACTAATCCGAATAAAGGGATTGAACTAACCTATGTGAATCACTTGAAACCAATAAAAATAAAAAATCAAGAAAAAAATTCAATAGTTGAAACGATTTATAATTTTTTTATTATAAAATTTTAATTATTATCGGACCAACAATTGAATCGATTGAGCCAATGGTCTAAGTACCTTGACCACCGGTTAGGTTTTGAAAACATTGGCTTTCTCATTTCTTTATTTTTAATTTAAAAAATAAATAAAATTTAATTACATATTAAAATGCTATAAAATTAAGTTTATTGGACTCTTTTATAAAATTATATTTAACTCAAATAAAATGAAAATTTTAAAATTTATATTTAATTCAATCATTTATTAACTTTGAGATTAATTTATTAAATTATTTTAAATAAAAGTATTCAAGTTATTTTATTTTAAATATTTATATTTATATAATTAAAATACTCATATTTATTCTATAAAATATTTATTATTAATATATTAATATAAATATTCTTTTCTATGATATATTAATTAAATTATTTAAATTTTAAAATTATTATTGTTAAAATTTATTATTAAAATAATAAACTATATTAAAATTTATTATCAAATCTTATGGGTTTGAATACCTTTTCCCATGTGAAAATAAGTCTGATACGACGTTTTACTTATGTGGCACTTGTTGTTATTGAAATCGTGCTATTTTATTAAATCATTTTAAAACTATATTATTTGGGTAAAATATTTAAAATACTAAAAAATAAATTATTTATGGAAAAGGTCTAGTTTCAAAAATATTTACAGAAAAAGGGTCGTTTTATCCTAAAACGCGTCCACGCCGAAGACGTTTTGGGGATATGCCGAAAAAGCGCCACGGGATGCGCTTTCGATGAATCACCAGAAAACGCTACCGACGTGACGCTGCTTTTACCCTCTCTCCCGTCCGATTACGATATGATATTCTAAGGTTTCGGCTAGGGTAAAAATATATATAGGGTTTTAGGCAAAATATATTAGCCCAAAAAATTAATTGAATTTTTTTGACAGTTGTATGTGGCAAAATAATTTTGAGAAGACGTTTCTGAACGAACAAAGGCCAAAAATGCTTCAAGAAGGATGCATTGCCAAAGAAGAGTCTTGAAAAGAGCTCCCACGTGGGCGCTTTTTTGCTCATGATAATCTGGAAAATTATTTTGAGAAGACGTTTCTGAACAAACAGTGGCCAAAACGCTTCCAGCAGAGTGCACTGTCAGCAAGAGTACTAAAAAGAGCTCCTACGTGGACGCTCTTTTGCTGATGAGTCTCCGGAAAATTATTTTGAGAAGACGTTTACGAACAAACAAAGGCCAAAATGCTTCTAGCGAGGTGCATTTATCAAGATTAATCTTGAAAAGAGCTCCCACGTGGACGCTCTTTTGCTACAGTAGTCTCGGAAAATTAGACTATAAATCGTGCAAATTTCATTCTTAGGTTGCATAAGGAAATTGAGGCAAAAGAAAAAAACTAAAATGAGTGAACATATTAATGCTGTTATTTACTACGATGGTGAGGTTTGTGACACCGAAAATGGTGTTGTTTTCTTATCAGAGAACACAGCGCGACTAAGTTTTAATCGAAACGTCGATTTGGTAGAACTTCGCAAAAGAATTAGGCATAAAATATTCGGAACAACGCCAATGAAAGTTCAGTCTATTAAGTATAGATTTTGCGCTTCGGTTGATCCGGTGAGATATGACTCATTCGACATCAAAGGTCCTCGGAGCTTTGAGGCAATGGTGGAGACTCATCTTGCCAGTGGATCACCTTATCTCGAGGTATATATACAATTTTCATCTCCAAGTGATCTTTCTGCGACCTCAACATCTACTACTGTTCGAGAGGAATACACGACCCCAAGCCGACACTCTGTTAGTGGGAGGCAAAACACGAAAGTGCCCGTGTTCGGTGGTAGTATGGAAAACATAACCCCTGCACGACACTCGATTGGTGGATGGGACATGCATATCCGTCCTTCGATGTTCAATGATAGAAATACGTATTGGGGGACATCATCAACTTCTAGTGGTTGGCAATCCACGTATGATTGGGAACGTTACGAAAGATGTTTAAGGAGAGATAATGTACTCCCCACGACATCCATCGGCGAGGGGCCCTCGTTTGTTGCAGGTTGTGGAGGGTTGGACGATGAATTCGATGTGGATCTACCTCGAGAGCCCGGGCCCGATGGTGTAGAAGTTGGATTATTTTCTGAACCGAGCCTGTTCCAATTGTACCTAAAGATGTTGAGGGCGCTTCAGACGAAGAAGAAGAAGATCCGTTATTCAGGGCGTACTCGCCTCCAGCCCACATGCATAATGTCGATCTATCTTAAGATGATGCATTGGAGTTTCCTGAGCTACCACACCGGATGCGTGACTGTATAACTTCTTCGTTGGATTCGGACCAATTAGAAGTTGGTAACCAGTTTTCCAACAAGAATACTTTTCTTACTGCATTGAAACAATACAAAGATCGTGAATGTGGTTAACTACAACATGGTTAAATCCAAGCTCGATAAGTACGAGGCGAAGTATGCAGTGCAAGACGGTACATGTTCATGGAAAATCATGGCCTCGTTGTGGAAAAGGACAGGCTTGTGGGAGATCAAAAAGTACAAAGGTCCACATACATGTCTTGCTTGAGACAAGTACCACTATGTGTTCAATGTTTTGAATAATACTAATATTATGTAATGTTGCATTATTTAACGTGCTTTCGTTGATGTGTGTTAAACAAGATCATCCAAGATGGATTCAGACATGTTGGCTGACTTAATAATCCTGACGGTGAAGGCCGATCCCAAGACTATAGTGCCGGCCTTAATTGGCAATATTCGTAGCCAATTGGGGTACAAGCCCTCTTACAAAAAGGTTTGGATAGCCAAGCGTAAGCGTCGGAAAAGTTACATGGTTTGTGGGACGCTTCATATAATGAAGTGTGGCGGTGGTGTCAGTCTTTGGAGAGATATGTCCTAAGCAAATATAAGACCTTGAAACTAAAGATATTAAATATATAAAAACTAAAGTACAATAAAAAATTAAACCATTTCTATTTTATTAAAGATATTAAAATTAAATTACATTAAAAAATAAAAATCAAATTACAATAAAAATAAAAAAGCATTATTTTATTAAATATATAAAAACTAAAGTACAATAAAAAAATTAAACCATTTCTATTTTATTAAAGATATTAAAATTAAATTACATTAAAAAAATCAAATTACAATAAAAAATAAAAAAGCATTATTTTATTAAATATATAAAACTAAAGTACAATAAAAAAATTAACCATTTCTATTTTATTAAAGATATTAAAATTAAATTACATTAAAAAATAAATTACATTAAAAATAAAAATCAAATAACAATAAAAATAAAAAACATTATTTTATTAAATATATAAAAACTAAAGTACAATAAAAAATTAAACCATTTCTATTTTATTAAAGATATTAAAATTAAATTACATTAAAAAATAAATTACATTAAAAAATAAAATCAAATTACAATAAAAATAAAAATTTTTATTTTATTAAATATATAAAACTAAATTACAATAAAAAATTAAAATTAAAAAATTATATTACAATTAAAAATAAAAAGTCATCAAATCGTTGTTGATGCTTGTTTAATCGAGTGCCACACAGGCGGTTGGCGGTTACTCGTTGGATTCCTCTTTCGTCTAGCTTCCGACGGGGGTTGTGGAACCTCGGGCGGGGATTCCGGTTCCTCCGGCACTGGGTCTGGTTGTGGGTGTTGCGAGGATGACCTACCTTGATAAAATAAAGACCCTAGAGGTGTTTGCATGAACCACGGCGGGGGTGCCTGAATCCCGTATGGCGAAGGAGGGTGGTAGAAAGAAGTGCTCCCCGACGGCGCCTCTTGTGATCCCTCACGCGACAACGGCCTAAAGATCGGCTGGGCAGCGGGAGTAGTTGGAAACGGGCTCAAACCTGGCCATGCATTCCAACCTGGGGTGGGACTGGGAAAAGGAAACATATATGGGTTAGGAGGTTACATATAAGGGGTAGGGTACGCACCTGGCATAAAGGGTAAAGGCTGTGATGTCGGTGTCGTCGGTTGAACTGATGGGCCCGGTGACTGTGTCGACGCTGTTGATGGCCCCGTCTCATCACCCCTTCTTCTTGGATTTAAAGGGCCCCGACGTTCCCTTCGTTCACGAAGTTGCTGTCACCTCTCTTCTTCCGACAACAGATACGGCTTACCATGGATCCTAAACCATGACATGTATTCCGGCACGCACGCTAACTCAGGAACGATGATCCATTCCCAGATAGGTAAATAGTCATACTGGTTCTCCCACGTCTCGATATGTGCTGACCAAAATCTTGGCCAATCCGTGTGCAGTTATCGTAAGTCCACTTTGTGCTCATCATCGAACACCTCAGGTGGCACGAGAATCGGTTGCCAAAATCTAAATTGTCGTAGAACCCGATCTGACTGGTGCATCTCCACGGTCGCATAGGTGATCAATGGGACCTTCACGTGCCAACTGTTCGGATTTTAGAAGAACTCCTCCGGAATTACTGCCCAATTTTTGAATCCTCGTACGGTGTCCATTGAAACTATATTAACATTACCAAAATATTAGTTATATATATAATACTAAACACTAAATACAAAATACTAAATTATAAATACGAAATTCGAAACTTACTTGTGATTCCGACCGTTGGTCCAATAGAAGCCGTATATCTTTAAGCGAGGTAGGTATTCTAACATGACTCACCGAATGGTTCCACCTAATTAAATAAATTTTTAGCATACAATTATACTATAAATCTACGAAATAATTGTAAAATATAATATTAAATTTACCTCGTTATCAGTGGGAATGAATATGGGTGGTCGAGTCAAGGTCGTAAAAATGGAAATCGAAACCATGCCCATGACTGCAGTAGTGATAGGCAACCTCCGATTTTCGCTTTACTTGGCCGCGTCACCCCGCACATCTCCCGATACAACCTCGATAGCACGGTAGACCCCCATCTCAATTCACCAGCTGCTCTAAAATCAACAAGTTTCAGCAGCCATCTCAGGTGTACGAGGTTTCTAGAAAGGTCCGGCATCAGATAGCCTCCAATTATCTGAAGAATGTATGCCCGAGCATACCGTATTCTTTCTATTTCTACGAACCCTCATTCGACTCGGAATGTATCTCGTAACGAGCCATCTCGATCCGAGCTCCTTGAATTTTATCCGAATGGCACCCGAAGCTCGTGCGCGTCGGCTCCCCAATCACCGAAGTTGCGGATCCGGTGACTACCGACCGATCCCACTTGCAATTCAATCGCAACTACACATCTTCCGAGTGATGGTACACTCTCCGCATGGAAGATGGAAAGTGTGCGTCTCGGGTCTCCACCTCTCTATCAACGCACTGATCAAAGGCGGCTCCAACTTGAACCCCCGATTTATCGTGGTCACGTGCCAAAAACCCGCTTCTCGCAAGTAATTCTGGATCAACGGCGATGGGGGACCATGCATGTTGCGAATATAACATTCCAACACCCAATCTACAGACTGTTTAAAAAATTATAAAATAAAAATTAATTAAAATTGCATAGACCTCAAAAATATTAAATAATATTAAAAAATTAAAATTAAAAACTTACCATTTGCAATTGCTCGACGGAGATGTGCTTGTTGTCTAGACGAAGTAATTTCCCGGCCATTTGTAATATGATTGAAAGTTTTAAAAGTTTCAAAAATATATTAAAAAATTAAAAGGGCTTTTTGTAAATATTAAAGGACTATTTCAAAATTTTAGAGGAAGTTTGAGGGACTTAAAGAGAATTTTGAGAGGAATTTGAGAGGAAATTGAGAGAAAATGAGTAAGGATTAAAGTGTGAAAAAATAAAAGGGTTGGGGAGTTTTATAGGTTTTTTTATCATGGGCCCCAACAAAAAAAAAATTTAGTTTTTACCGTTGAGGGCTAAAGTGCATCCCTGTAGGCGCTTTGTTTGGCATATCCCCAAAACGCTACCGACGTGGATGCGTTTTGGGGTGAAACGACCTTTTTTGTAAATATTTTTAAAACTGGGCCTTTTCATAAATAATTTATTTTTTAGTAATTTTGGGTATTTTACCCATGTTACTTTGCTAATTTATATAATATATACACACAGATTTAGAGATATTTTGAATTCACCACTATAACATTTATTCTTCATTATATTACTAATTTTGTACTAACACTTCAATAATGATTAAGAAATTTTATTAACACTATGTTTGATATATTTTAATTATACTCAATAGTTATAATTTTAAACAAAAATTAACCTAAGAATTGGATCCATTTACATTTTACACTACCAACTACCTAACAGAATTAAAGTTACCTTCTTTTTACTTGTTGAATATTTAGAATTTGGCTTTTTCTTTCCCCTTTGTTTCTTACTACAAATTTAAACCCTACCTTTTATCTTTAAGAAGGAATTATCATAACTTTACTAAAGAAAACAATAAAATAAGCACCAGTTTTATTCAAATTTGAAACATGTATTATGAGTAATAGTTGAGTCAAATTTTTCCCCCAAAAAAAAATCTTGATCAACATTTTCAACTTGAATAGTACAATTAATCCGATTAAATTCTATATTAATTTGTAAGTATAAATTTACATAAACCCTTTTTTAAAAATAAAAAAAGGTAATAGTTTAAAATATAAAGAATAATGGAGATGGGGAAGCAGTGTAGAAATAATAAAAGGAGAAAATAGAAATAGAGAAAGAAAGAGATTGCGTAAAGCGGAAAATATCCAAAAAAACAAAGGAATTGAATCACCGATTATTTTGACATCCTCATACTTGAAAACCAATGTCTTCTCTAAGCTGCTCCTTTTTTATCACTTCAACAACTTTTTTTAACTTATTTAGTATTAAAAATGTTGTTTGAATATTTTGAGTTTTATCAT
Source organism: Gossypium rotundifolium (assembly GCA_025506655.1). Lineage (NCBI taxonomy): Eukaryota > Viridiplantae > Streptophyta > Magnoliopsida > Malvales > Malvaceae > Gossypium > Gossypium rotundifolium. The sequence continues at coordinate 140,138,598 of CP106731.1, forward strand.
GGATCATTATAATATATAAATCTTTAATCTAGTTTTTTTTTAAATGATTTAATTCTATTAATCTTGATATTTAGAAAAATTCAAATAAAAAATTTATATGAAGAGAGATTATTTGTTTTAAATTTCCTCCAGGAAGAACTCCGGATCCAAGCAACCATTCAGCATGAAAAGACGTTATTTTTGTGAGTGCAATGGTTTCTATCATCCCTTCACACCAAATAATATAAAGCCATTTTAACATATAATGCAAACCAATCACTACTCCCATATTTATATATATTTTTTAAAAAAACATGGATAATGATAGGATTAAGCAATCAAAATTCCATTTTTACTGAAATAAACAAAAGGCATCGTTGTCATCAAAGTCTGGTGAGTTGAAAGAAGTAGGATTTCTGTTTTGTTTTTGGTTCTTCTTTACTCTTCCTTTGTCTTGTTCTGCAGCCACCCATTTTTGTATTATAATGACCTACTTTTTCCTCTTATTTCATATTTCTATCATTCTTTCTACCACAAAATAAATCGATTTCAGCATAAAAAAAAAAAAACAACTGAAACAGCACACAAGCAATGAAGTGGTCAGAACCAGCACTCCATTAAAGTCGGCTTTTGTTCTCTTTTCTATATTTTACCTCTAGAAGCTTTTATCCACGAAAATATTTCTCTGGTCAAACATTAATAATTTCCGTTTTCCAGCACAGCTGCTTCATACATTTGATATTCCAATGCTTTTACTTTTATTGGTTTTATTATCTTTTCTTTAATAAGAATAAACCATTATATTTTGTTTGACTTAAAAATACATAATTGAATAAATCAACATATTGCTAAATCTCAAGAATTAAAAGTAGATATGTTCATGGGTCGGGTTATCCATCTAGATTCTAAGGTCCACACTCGAAATTTGACAGGGTTTGGACAAGAATATTAAACTCAAAAAATAGGTTTGGACTAAAAAATATACTCATTTAAAATAACAGCCGGGCTCGAGCTCGACCTGTTTTTATGTTAATAATATTTTATATCATGTTATTTTTATATATTACATAAATTTGAACACATTAAAAAATTTTGACTATCTGAACAATGCTTTTCTCATTAAAATTAGGTTTAATCTTATTAAAAAACTTGATCAAATTTGGGTGCAAGTGCTTAGAGCAAAATATAGATGGAAGGGCAAATTGCCTATCTCTTTATATAAAGGGAACGCCTCACAAAATATAGATGCGTGCAAGTTTGGGTGCAAGGGAGTTTGTGAAGTTCGGAGTATGGTCCGAGATGGTGTAATATGGAATATTGGGAATGGTGCAAGTGTTGATTTTTGGAGGGATAACTGGATTAAGGATTGGGTCCACATGCTTTTAACAGTTGTACAAAGCTCAAATGCATTCCTAAGCAGCATGTCCTTGTGAAGGAGTTTGTTTCGCCGAGTGGAGATTGGAATTGGCATTAAAGCAAAACAGACTTTTAGCGGCATTTTTAATGGTGTTTTAAAAAAAAACACCGCAAATATTATACATTAGCGGCGTTTGAAAGAAAACGCTGCAAAAAAATGAGCAAAAGCGGCGTTTATTTACAAAACGCCGCTAAAAAGGATAAATAGCGGCGTTTATTCGTAAAACGCCGCTAAAAGTCTGAGCATTAGCGCCGCTTTCAAAAAAAACGCCGCTAAAAGTCTGAGCATTCGCGGTGCTTTTGAAAAAACACTGCTAAAAGTCTGAGCATTCGCGGCGCTTTTGGAAAAACGCTGCTAAAAGTCTGAGTATTAGCGGCGCTTTTGAAAAAACGCTACTAAAAGTCTGAGCATTAGCGGCGCTTTTTGAAAAACGCCGCTAAAAGTCTGAGCAGTAGCAGCGCTTTTGGAAAAACGCCGTTAAAAGTTTGAGCATTAACGGCGGTTTTGGAAAAACGCCACTAAAAGTCTAAGCAAAAGTCTGAGCATTAGCGGCGCTTTTGGAAAAACGCCGCTAAAAGTCTGAGCATTGGCGGCATTTTTACAAAAAACGTCGCAAATAATATTAAAGTTTTTTTTGAATATATATGACTGATTGTTTTTAAATTTATATATTAAATAATTTCTTATATAATCGTAAAAGAGATATATTAATTTTAAAATATTAAATTAATTATCATTATAGTTTATGGTTTAGCATTTATAGTTTAGGGTGTAAGGTTTAGGAGTTAATTACTATTTTAATGTTTAGGGATTATGGTTTATGATTTGCGGTTTAAGGTTTAAGGGGGATGTGTTAGGGTTTCATGGGTTAAAAGTTAGGGTTAATGGGTTTAAAGGTGAATGGTTAAGGGTTTGGGGTTAATAGGTTTAGGGTTTAAGGTTATAGGTTAGGGTTTTATGTGTTATAATTTAGGGTTTATGGGATAGAAGATAGGGGTTTAGGGTTTAGATTAATTAGTATTTTTTAATTTATATATTAAATAATTTAGGGTATATAGTTTATGGATTAATCTTTATAGTTTAGGGTCGGGAGTTTATTATGTTTTAGGGTTTAAGGTTTAAGATTTAAGATTAAGGGTTAGGTTAGGGTTTTGGTCGGGTTTATAGTTTAAGGTTTATTATTTTAGAGTTATGGGGTTTTGGGTTTAGTGCTTAAACCATATCGAATAATAAAGTTAGAGTCTTAGTGTTTAGGGATTTAAGTATTAGGGATTTTGATAAAATAGATAAAAATTATATTGTTTTAGGGTTTAGGTTTTAGATTAGATTATTTCTTTAATTACTTCTGCAATGTAATAATATATGAGTTAAGGTGTATAATTTAGGGGTTATATGGTTTAGGGATTATATGGTTTAAGGGTTGTGGTTTAATGTTTAAGGGTTAATGGTTATAGGGTTTAAGGGTTAAAGTTTAATATCTAAAGGTTAATGGGTATGGGGTTTAAGGGTTAAATGTTATGGGTTTAGGGTTCAAGGACTAGTGGTACAAAGGTAGGCGTTAGGGTTAGGTTTAGAGTTCAGGGTTTAGGGTTTAGGGTAACTAGTGTCTTTTAATTTATATATTAAATAATTTATTATCTAATTGTAAAAGAGATAAAATTAATTTTAATATATTAATATTATGATTATATATAGTTTAATTAAATTATTTAATAGATAAATAGATAAACTTTATATATATTAAATGGCTTATGTTTTAAGGTTTAATTGAGATTTGTAAAATGATGAATTTATTTGAAATATTAAAAATAAAGAAAAATAAAACTCAAAAATAAAAATTTTATAAAAATAAAAAAATGAAATACATGGAAATTGTCATACAAGTTGTTATGTTTAAAAATTTAAAAGTTTAAGTTGTCATTATTTCGTTTACAAAATAATAGTTCAATTTTTTTAAATTAATAATTTAAATTAAACTATTTAAAATTGAGGTGAACATTAACTAAAATAAAATAAGTATTAAAATGAAAATATTATACAAATTTAAATACATTACCCTTACTCACGGCTAAAATATGTATATTACAAATAAAATTAAATATTGAAGTACATAATAATATTAATAGTAAATTTTTTTAAATATCATAGTTTATTCAATACTACGATATACTTTGTTTTTATTTGTTGATAGTTACAATAATAATCATATAATATATTTTCACATAGAAATAAAAATCATCCAATAACAATTAAAATAATAAAAGGCACAAACAGAGAGTAATACGACGCCGTTTCATTTTGAATTTTTAGTGGCGTTTTTAAAAAAACTCTTTAAGAAATTATTATATGATTAAACAACACAGTTTTATATGTGTTATTAGTGGCGCTTTGTACAAAACGCCACAAAAATATATCAAGCAACCGTTAAACGACGACATTTCGTCTAAAAAAATGCCGTTTTGTACTATGTATTTAGTGGCGTTTTTTATAAAAACGCCGCAAATAAGTTGTCATTAGTGGCGTTTTATCATAAGTGCTGCAAATTTTTACTCACCTAACTTAAACGACATCGTTTTTTTAGCCCCCAAATTTCAAGTCAGATTCCCCCGATTTTTTCAACCTAAGTTCCTAAAATTTTCTTGCCCAAATTTCCTAATTCCCCCCAAGCCCTTCTTCCCCACTTCCCAAATTTCGTGATTGAATCCGTATAGAAATTTTTGCTGCCTACTGTTTTGCTACTTTACAAAAAGGATAAGAAGATAGTTTGTTTTGTTCTCTCCATCTTCCCCAAAAAGTCCGAGACCTTGAAGGAGAAATCTACAAGTTAAAATTTCTTTTCCTTGACCGTGGGTGGTGAAAGGTAGGGGAAACCTTCATGTTTTCTGTTCTTATTCATTCTGCTTTACGATTTAGATATTGATTTAGATTTCAAAAATTGTACATACACATATTGGGCATATTTGCTAATTTCAGAACAACAAGTCCAATTTATTTCTGAACTGTTCTTTATTTCTCAGGTTGGCTACACCAAAAATCAAGAGGAAAGGAAACAGTGATTGATTTTGGTGTTATCAGACCTTTGCCATGACATTGCAATGACAGGTGCGCTTTAATGGCAGCTTATAAACCCTAATAAAATTCAGTTTTTTCTTTATTTTTAAGGGGGGAGATGGCACGGGATATTTATAATTTTATTTTCCCCCTTTGCGTCTTGGCTTTATTGTCTCTTCTAATTTTGTCCTGCATCTCCAGTTGCCTATTTCTGATCCGTTCTTTTATGTAAATCCATGCATTACTGCTCGCAATTGAAGCATGCCCATTTGATAGACTGCAATTGCAACTGCAACGAACAAGGTACATTCCTTCATTTAAATTTTAGCCTAGAATGTTCAATGCTATTTATACAATCGTTAGCACTATTTTACTAACATAATCCCCCATGTCATTCCTGGTTTTGGGTTGATACCGATGTTTAATTTTTACCCTTTTACATCTCTATATAGACGATAGTTGTGTTTATCTCACTGCTACGCTTTTCACCAAAATTATACCACATGTCCTTCCTGGTTCTCGTTTTATTAATATCTCTATGCAATAGTTGTGTTTATATCAGTGCTATGCTTTTCATACTTTCAAATGTTCCTATTTATATATGATTGTAAATTGAATTTAAATAAATGCCCCTATGAATTGTGGTGATGTAATCAGTATAGATGATACTTCAGCATGTAGTTACTACCTTTTGATTGAACATGAACTTAAAATGAATGTTTTTTATTATAACCCATGGGTGTTAGTACTCTACTGTCTAGAATTCTCAGCATTTTGTTTTAAGAAAATTGGTATTGCTCCATTGTAAATTGTTAAGAAGACTGGGTCTTCTTATTTTAGCATTGCTGGTTATGGATCAATATATTAGTTCATAAGTTGTATGCTTCATTGATCCAACTAATGGGTTCCTTTGCAATCGAGGCTGTGGCAACTTTATATTGATGGTGAAGCAGTTTAGAGGTTTTTAGATTCTCCTGTTTCCTAATCCCCTTTGGAAGGTGAGCAACTTCTTGGATCTTTATTTTTGTTTTACATTAGCTGATGGCATATGTATTTTTGTTTTAGATAACACCATTTTTTCTTATAACACCATTTTAGATAACACAAGCAGTGGGAAAACTCACACATATGTATTTTGCTTAGATAATACATTTTTCTTATAATGCATTAGCTGATGGCATATGTATTTTTGTTTTAGATAAAATAATTTTCTACATCATTTCCTTATCTTGTCTACTTATTGTGGATTCTAGGATGGTCTATCCTATTTTAATTTCATATTTATAATTTGATTTTATGTTGGTTTTTCATTTTCATTCTTCGATTTTGTATAATTTTGATATGAAAAATAACAGACTTTATTTTATATATGAAATTAAATTATATTAATTTCCATGTCAATGTCCTTTTCTGTCGTGTCAACAGTGTTCATGTCATAGTCTACTTATGCATGTCCATGCTTCATAGATTTTATGTTTGCTTACGGCACACACAAACAATTGTATTTAATTACATGAAAATAACAACTTTTTTTAAATGGACATATGTCTCTTGACAGCAAACTGAACAAAATGAATAAACAGTATTGAGAGCAATCGTTTCACCTCTACATTTTCACCAACCAAGAATGTAAGTTAATTCACTCGTACTTTTGCTATTTATACCGTTTTATTTTTCATTTATTTTATTATTTTCGATTTTATGGATTTTCTTTTTTATTCTTCTTGTAGCTTCTCAAAAGTTTTGGGCGTCCTTTGCTCAGCACAACAGTAGTTGCTTGAATTGATTCTGCCATCCAATTTACAATTTGTAAGCATGTATATTTAATTTGCTAAATTTCTAAAAGGTATGTATATTTAATTTGCTAAATTTCTTAAGTTGTTTGTATTTCAGTTATTGCTTCCTACTACTCCTGCAACTGTCGGATTGGATTTGCTGGTAATAACTTAACAGGTATGAAATCAATATTATTCTTATGTATATTCATTTTGCTGATTTATATTCATTTGATAGAAAAACATTAGATATCCAATTGTTAGTGAAGATTTTTAATCTTTTGTATTTCTGACTGCAGCTCCTGTTTCTTGGTGAGAGTGGAGTAGACCATCTTCTTCAAAATATTAAGGTACGTTTTAGTGCAAAATGCAGATCAGTAACAGTTATATCATGATGAATTTGTCCAAATCGCTGTCCAAATTACGGTTTATTATCTTGTTTGGTTGGTATATATGTTGTTTGTTCTATTGCTGTCCAAAAAAAAAAAAAGATTCAAAGTATATAGGCTGGAAACCTAACGGGTTGCCTTATATCTCACTGTAACATATAACGGATCCTCCCCAGGTGTAACAATGCCACGTATGATAAATCTTAAAGAATTTCTATCTAAATTGCTGTTTATTATTAATAATGTTTAAACAACCTCCAAATTACTATCTAATCATGCCACTTAGATTTTTTACAAGCTCCCGTGTATTATTTTTTAAATTTTAAGGTACGGTACGATATAAAAAATAACATAAACTTTAAGGTACGGTACGATGTAAACATTACGCTTCGATTAACTTTAATTTAAAATAATAATAATAATAATAATAATAATAATAATAATAATAATAATAATAATAATAATGAGACCTAAATTTTAAAATTTGTAAAATAAAATGACTAAAATCATGCATATAAGATGATATAAAATGATAATATAAAGTTGAATTTTGCAAGTTAAGATAAGAGATTAACATAAATTTGGTATTTTAATAAATATTTTAACATAAATGTCATATTTTAATAAATATTTGCAAGTTAAGAAGAGATTAACATATTTTAATATAAACTTGTCACTACATATATTATATATTATATTAAATTTTTTTTTACTTTATCTTCCTAAAAATAAACAATTTTTTTAAGAATACTTACATTTATATGGCTTTTGGTTTATTACTAATTACAAATTGCTAATTTTTATATTAATAATGTTTACTTTTAATATTTAATATTTTCAAGTGTTTTCCAAAATGGTAACAATATTTTGTTATCAAGATAATAATATTGATCATTATTTAAATATGTTTTATTATAAAAATAAATTATTTTTAAAAGAAGTAATTTAAAAACTTTTAAATTTAATAACTTATAAATATTTTGTTATCAATATAATAATATAGATCATTATTTAAATATGTTTTAATATAGAAAACAAATTTTTTAAAAGAAGTAAGTTAAAACTTTTAAACTTAACAACATCACAATAAATTTCAATTATAAAAACCATATAATAACATTCTCCAAATCAATCGATTCTCGATTTAAAATTTTAATTTAACTTACATAATTCATAAATACATAACTTACATAAAATTATTTAACTTACATAATACATAACTTACATAACTTACATAGCTTTCATCAAATTATTTAACTTACATAATACAACTTACATAACTTACATAATACTTGTATAGAAAAAAAAGATTCAAAGTATATAGGCTGGAAACCTGACGGGTTGCCTTATATCTCACTGTTAGATATAATGGATCCTCCCTAGGTGTAACAATGCCACGTATGATGAATCTTAAAGAATACATAACTTACTTAATTTGTTTTAAAAATCAAATTTTTTTTTAAAAGATTCAAAGTATATAGGTTGAAAACCTAACGGGTTGCCTTATATCTCACTGTTAGATATAATGGATCCTCCCTAGGTGTAACAATGCCACGTATGATGAATCTTAAAGAATACATAACTTACTTAATTTGTTTTAAAAATCAAATTCTTTTTTTTTAAAAAAAAGATTCAAAGTATATAGGCTAGAAACCTGACGGGTTGCCTTCTATCTCACTGTTAGATATAATGGATCCTTCCTAGGTGTAACAATGCCACGTATGATGAATCTTAATGAACACATAACTTACTTAATTTGTTTTAAAAATCAAATTCTTTTTTTTTAATAAAAAAAGATTCAAAGTATATAGGCTGGAAACCTGACGGGTTGCCTTATATCTCACTGTTAGATATAATGGATCCTCCCTAGGTGTAACAATGCCACGTATGATGAATCTTAAGGAATACATAATTTACTTAATTTGTTTTAAAACTCAAGTTTTTTTTTTTAAAAAAATAGATTCAAAGTATATAGGCTGGAAACCTGACGGGTTGCCTTATATCTCACTGTTAGATATAATGGATCCTCCCTAAGTGTAACAATGCCACGTATGGTGAATCTTAAAGAATACATAACTTACTTAATTTGTTTTAAAGAATACATAACTTACTTAATTTTAAGATCAAACTTCATAACTTACATAATTTACATAACTTATTTCATAACTTACATAATTATAAGATCAAACTTCATAACTTACATAATTTACATAACTTACATAGTACTTTGTTATATATATGATCATATCATTACTTACATAAATTATAAATTAACAATTTAGTCGTGTAATTTATTGTCAACTTTAGATTTCAACAACTACGAAATGGATAGGACTTGGATGAAATTGTCAAGGGTAAGCAACGACTATCGAAATGGAGTAGAAACTTTTCCGAATTTCGATTTCAAAATGCAAGCCAAGAGAATATGATTCTTTGCCTGTAAGAAGTGTTGCAATATCAATTGGCATTATCGTGAAGTTGTCTACGAACATCTAGTTGTTGATGGCTTTGTCCGGGGGTACAAAAAATAGATTTTTCATGGAGAGTGTACATCTAGTGGAGCATCTTCATCAATGAATCTGGGTTATCCTCATAGTGCTTACAATCATAATGTTAAAGATGATAACATGGAAGGTGTAAGACCCAGATTTTGCCCGGCCCATACAAAAACCAACCCATTAACCCTAAAACCAACCCAATACTAAACCCAATAAGCCTAATTAGCCCATTACAAACCCTAAGTCACAAAAAAAGAAAAACACCAAAACCCTAGCTAATGTTGCCGCCTCTGCCATTGGTCACCGATGACCACTTGCCTCTCAGACGATCTTGTCCATCGCCACCGACACCTTCCACTTGCGCCACTAGTCTCTGCAAAAGCAATAAGGAAAAGAGGCAACAACGGCAGAAAAGAAGGGAAATGATTGTATTTCATTTGGATTTTTCTTCAAAAGATCGGTTATAAAAACCGAATACAGACTCTGTAATAGGGACCTTTTTTTAAGCAATACAAAAAAAAATAATAGATTTACTGATATTGAGCAATAGATTCGCAAATACGAAAACACAAATACGAGATTCAAACAACGAAGAAGCAGAGATTAAACTCTGAAAGAAAAAACTAGTGTAACATCCTAAAAAGGGCCTATGCATTTTTGGCTTAAATGTACGAAATGACATGTTTTATGAGTTTTGAATAAATTTTGAATATTTTTGGAAGCCTGAGAATGTATGGAAATGTTACATTGAAAAAATAGGAAAGTGACCATTTTGGAAACCTAAGTAAATTAGGAAAGTGAACATTTTGGAAACCTAAGCTAAAAGAGGAAAGTAAACATTTTGAAAACTAAGCTAAAAAAAGGAAAGTAAACATTTTATGAAACCTAAGAAATGTCAAGTTTACAGAGCCGAGCGAAAATTTTTAGAAACCTAGAAATGACTTAGAAATGTCGAGTTTTAAAGTTTAAAAGAGGTAATTAAGGCAAAGAGGCCTTAAAAGAAAAAGTACGTGAAATTTGACACACAACGGGCTTGGAAAAGTGGCTCAAGATGCCACTTAGGGCCTTTGGAAATGGCGCCACATACAAGGGTGTTGGGCTGAGTTCAAGTCACATGGGAAGCAAATAAAATAAGTTTTATTTTTGCTTCTAGAAGCCCAAGAGGTGGATGGCACAAGGCTTGCAAAAAGGAGTTTCACTCTCATTTAAATTGACTAATTAGAAGATAATAAGGATTATACTTTATTTGTTTTAAAATTAAAGAGATAAAGTTATCACATAAGGAAGAGTAGTGGCCAAGCAAAGGATTCTTGGCCTAATTTCTACTATAAAAGGATGAGACTAAGGCTATTCATTATTCATTCTCCTCTCTTTTCTTTTGCCAAATATTCTTTCTCCTCTCCTCTCGCCAAAATTCTTCTTGAGCATCTATTCTTTTCCTCTTCTCTTTTAGCATCCTAGCTGATTCCTTCTAAGCCTATTATTCCTCTCTTCTTTCATCTTTGAAACCAAATACATAAGGGATCATAGCCATTATTCATCAAGTCTCTAAGTCAATCTTTGAAGTGGTGTCGGGAGGATCTGTCGATTTCAATATAAAGGGTAAGGATCTATAGTTATAATTGTATTCCTTTCTTTTAAGCTGAAAGTTAGTCTAATCCCTCCTATATTTTATTGATCGATTAGTCTAATTATAACATCCTGAATAGGGCCTATGCATTTCCAGTTTAATTGTATGAAATGACAAGTTTCAAGTACTATGAATAAATTTTTGATACTTTTGGAAACCTAGAAATGCATGGAAATGGAAATGAAAATGAAAATGGAAATGGAAATGGATAATTTTGGAAACTTAGACATTTTTGGAAACTTAGACATTTTTGGAAACTTAGACATTTTGGGAAACCCGAACATTATGGAAACCTGAACATTTTGGAAACTTGAACATTTTGGAAACCCGAACATTTTGGAAACTTGAAACATTTTGGAAACTTGAACATTTTGGAAACCTAAACATTTTGGAAACCTGAAAATACAGAGTTAATGCTAAAATTTTAAGAAACTTAAAATTGACCCCTAATGTTGAATTTAAGAGCCCAAAGGGGAACTTAGGGCCAAGTGACCCTAAAAATATAAAGTACATGAAATCTGACCTAATAGCGGACTTGGAAATCGCCTCTAAGATGCCACCTAAGGCCTTAGGAAATGGCGCAAATACAAGAGGTTTTGGGCTGAGTTTGAGTCATCCAGAAGCAAATAATGAAGGCTTTATTTTGCTTCCTAGGCTAAGAGGTGGGACGGCACAAGCTTCTTGAATTAGAGGAGTTTTACTTGTTAAAACTTGTTTAATTAAGTGTTAAGTAAAGGAATTTCTTTTAATAAAATAAATAAGGAGATAAAGGATGGATAAAATACTCCTAATTTAATTAAAGTGATAATTAAATGATAATATTATCACTTGTGGGGAGTGGTGGCCAAGTCAAGGACTCTTGGCATAGCAATTTCAGCTTAAAAGAGGAGAATTAAGGCCATTCTCTCATCTTTCCTAAGTGGTGCCAAATTTGCATAGCTCTCTTCTTCCCCCTTTGCGAATTTTCTTTGACCAAAACCATCTTCTTTTCTTCTCTTCTCCGCTTTCTACTATCAAAGCCGAATCCCCGTCGATTCTAAGTAAAGGAGCGATAATTACAACATCAAAAAGGGTAAGATCTATGGTCAATCAACATCTATTCTTTCCTTTTACCAAAAATTCAGTACTAATCCTAACTTTGTTCATGGTCGAACCTACCATGATCTCTTAGGTTTCTACCATCATCAAATAGAAGGGTCAAGGATCCAAGGTAAGTGAGATACATTCGCCAAAGGCCAATTACTACTTATTAAAATTAGATCGATCTAACTTCTAAATACTAGGATTTTCGACGATATTCAAGATAAAGGAAACTTTGGATTTGGAATCAGAAGGTAAGCCTCTAAAATATTCGCCAATGGTTGTAAGATTATCTAGATCAATTCCTTAATTTGTGAAAAGTCAAAAACTAACCCATATTGAAATACAAGGTTGGTTAATATCGTAGAGGAAAAACCAAACTTTCGGGATTTGTGTAAACACCAAATCAAGCAAAGGTGAGTCTTTTACAAATCCTACTAGGATTTGGTTTTGTTTTAAGACAAAAGGGTTTATTAATGTGTTTTATTTGGTGGGCGAATATAGGAATTATTAGATCTAAAGATTAGATCTGGATTTTCGAGATCTCAAGGAACTTTTATTTGCGAATAAGGTGTGTACCCTTACTATCCTTCGATATTTTATGGCTAAATATTTTAATATATGATATGAATAATAACGTGAATGTGGCTATGTACCACAAATGTGGCAAAAGTACCTGTGCACGCTTCCTACTTCGATAGGATTGTGGAAAATGTTATTTTATAACATGCTAATATATGTATATGAACATGAAAATTAGTTATGCACAATATATATATTTTGGGGCATTCGGGATTTATGTGAAAGGGGGAGAACAGGTGTTGACTTCGGTCTCACCAACGAAGGTGTTGACTTCGCTCTCACCAACGAAGGTGTTGACTTTGGTCACATTGCGAAATTTTGGTAACTTCGGTTACAATAGTGTCTAATGACACAACGTATAAATTTGATTATAGTGTCTAATGACACAACTTATATGGGCGAATGCCTTTGATGGAGAGTAGCGGATGGAGGGTTGACTTAGTAGTCCCCACTTGCACAAAGTTGGTACGGGGAGTGTAGTGGATGGCTAATTAGGATTGGGTTTGGGTTGCATCATACTTTCATTATTGTATGGACTTAATGATTTGAATATGAATGCCCGATTTATTGAATGATAGTATTGTGTGCACATTGAGTCTGTTGACTCACCCCATTGTGGGAATTATTTTTTCAGTGATGAGTAGTGACTTGACCTGCTAGGTGGACCATGAGGTGGCTATGCTACATGCGAAAAATTTCATTTAGTTTGGACTTAATTTTAATTTTAGTTACTTTTATTCTATTTTGGGTTTTACTTGATGTAATAAGGCCTTAAGGCCCAAGTGGATTATACTTTATGTTTGCTTATCGTTAAGTTTCATGCTAAGAACTACATTGGATGTATTTAATTAAATGGGCTTACAAAATCAAATAAATGGGTTTCAACTGAGCCCAACTCAAAATAATAGTTTTTTTCGATATTTTACAATTTTCTAAGTATCGCAAATGTTTCAAATCGGTTTACTTTAGGAACATACCAGATCCGATCCATTCTCGTGGGCCGGTGTGGGGTGTTTCATTTGGTATCGAGCCAGCTTTAAACTTCTACCCAGGGCTAAGGCCCAAAACATTTTCAAAGCGAGCCAAATGATTTTCTTTGAAAATAAGGTGCTTTTGGCATGGCCCCTAAGTCTCCAATTCATGATCCACCGTAAGTACCCCTAACTATATGTGTGATTCTCGTGATTTATATAAGGGTAGAAAAGGCATGGAACGAGAATAGAATGATAGGAACTTGAACCCTAGGATTAGTCTACTCAAACACGTATACATAAGACTTAATACACCGAATCAACCTATGGCTAAGTCATTGAGCTAGTGGTGTGGTAACCCACAGACGCATGTCTAGGATTGGATCCTAAGAGCTTGGTATTTAAGCAATCCTAGTGACTCACCTCCTCTTCGCAAGAATCCTACCCGTGCGTAGCTTCTTCTCACTATAACTCGTAGGCTCAGCAGTGTGGCAACCTCACACAAGATGTCAGGAATGGTTTCTGGGAGCTTGGTATTTAAGCAATCCTGCGGACTTACCTCCTCTCCACACTAATCCTTCCTCAGTGCGTAGCTTTATTCACCCCGACCAAGAGGGCTTTCATCATAGGCTAAACATAATGACTAAAACCCGAAAGGAACTAGCCATGTTTAAAAAAAAAAAAAAAAAAAAGAGAACAAAACAACAAACCCTAGCTCTTCAAAATTTTAAAACTTTCTTTTAAATCTGAGAAAATTATTTTTACAATATTTTCTGAAAAACTCCTGATTTGCGAAAATTACAAAAAATGCCCTTAGCAGTGAAATTACCAAAACGCCCCTGGTTTGTAAAATGTTCAACTACTCAACAACTTTACCAAAATTTCAACATTTCATAAGCATTCAAAACCCTAATTTGTAAAATATCAAAATACTATGATTTTAGAAAAAATTACAAAATTGCCCCTAACTTACAAAATTACCAAAATGACCCTAATTTCCAAATTTTTGCAACATCCCCGCTTTGAAGGAACCATTTTGAAAAGAACCTCAAAGTTTTACAACTTTTGAAATACCCTAAATCTATAAAATTTTACAAATTTACTCTGATTTGTGAAAAATTATCAAAATACCCCTGATTTCAAAATTTTTCAAATCACCCTAGACTTCAAAATTTTCAAAAAATAACTTTTGACAAAACCCCAAGAAATGTTTTTTTGAAAAATTACGAAAATACCTCAGAGGACAAAATTACGAAAATACCCTTGATAGTGGAAAACAACAACAAACAACAAAACTACAACGTTTCTCCGAATGAACCAAGTTCATATTTGTTTGATGGATTGATGAATGAATGGAAAAGATCGTGTGTTTGTATGATACGAAGAACCACTCTAAAATCCCTTCTCATAAAACTTCTTCACGATAAATAAGTGGAACATTGACTAATCCATAAAATTTCTTAATCGATCTCGACGTTAGAAAATGAGCTCTAGAGGACGTGGTCGCCGTGGTCGAGGAAGAGGAAGGATGACCGTGTCGAACCCGTTAGGTCGGGTCAAGGGTCCGACAATGAGATGCCACCGCCACCACCACCCCACCGTTAATGTTGAGCAAAGAAGCTCGATGGGGAAGAGGTCGTGTCGTAGGTCGCTCATGAAGTTTTGGAATTGGTGGCCGGTGCAGGAGGAAATGGAGGAAATCGAAAGTCGGTACCTGAACGGCTCCGAGCTAATGGAGCGAAAATGTTTCGAGGAGTATCCAATGTGGCACCTAGTACAGCTGAGTACTGGTTGGAAGCAACGGAGCGTATCATGGATGAGCTTGATTTGACTCCAGAGGAAAAGTTGAAAGGGATGGTGGCGTTGTTACGCGATGAAGCGTATCAATGGTGGTTGACTGTTCGTGATGGTACCACAGCTGAAAATTTGACCTGGGAATATGTTAAAGAGGCCTTCCAAAAGAAGTATGTGGGAACCAGGTATACAGATGAGCAGAGGAAGGCTTTTCTAGGGTTGGTACAGGGAGTAAGTCCGCAGCGCAATATGAGGCGAATTTCGAGGTTGAGCCGCTATGCTCGAGGGTAGTGGCAACCGAAAGATGAACGCCGTGTCCGCTTTGAGGACGGACCGAGAGATGATTTAAGATCTATTAATAGCACCGCATCGGAGCGAGAATTCTCGACTTTGGTGGAAAAAGCCAAGGTGGCCGAGGGGATTAAGGATGCTACTAAGCAGACCGTGGATAAGAATAAGGCCAAAAGAGGGTTTGGGTCATCGTGAAAGGGTTACAAAAGGCCTAGGGTTGATGGGCCACTAATCAACAAGCTTGTACAAAGTGCGATTCGCCCTTGTGAGTATTGTGGAAAGAGGCATCTAGGGAGTGTTGGAAAAAGATAGGAGCATGTTTTAGGTGTGGGTCCAAGGACCATATGTTTAAGGATTGCCCCAAACAATCGACGAGAGTCGACCGCGCTTCGTAATGCTAGCTGGACCGGTAGAGGCGACAACAATTTCAACGGGTCGTGGTTCGAGTAACCGTGGTAGTGGTATGTGCAGAGGCCGTGGAACACAGGCCGAGGTAATACTAATACCGATGCAAGACAACCGGTTTGGTTTATGCGGTTCACCAAGGAAGATGGAGATGCGCGGACGTAATAACCCAGACGTTTTATTTTTGACAAACCCTACTTTGCTTTGATTGATGTGGGCTCGACCCATTCCTATGTTGCAAGTAGTGTAGTAAAAACTCTAGGCCTAGACTCGAACTCTCGATAGGCGATGATCTAGTAAGCCCATTAGGCCAAACTATAGTGGTAGACAAGATCTTTCGAATGTACCCTAGAGATTCGTGGAGTGAACTTTCGAGCGGACTTAATGGAGTTACCTTCTAGAGTTTGAGCTTATACTCAAATGGATTGATTAGTAGAACATCGAGCCGTGTTAGATTGTGCGCTAAACGATGGAACTAAGAACCCGAAAGATGAAGTGGTAATAATGATCGGAGAAAGGAGGAACTATTTATCTAATGTAGTTTCTGTGACCAAGGTCGGAAGATGGTTAAGAAAGGTTGCAAAGCATTCTTAGCTTTTGTAAGTGCGATAGGTGGGAAGGAGGAAGGTGTTAATGGAGTTAGGACGGTAGGGACTTCGTAGATGTGTTTCCGTAAGAGTTACGGAATACCCCGCATGTGGAGGTGGAATTTGGGATTGATTTGCTACAGGGGACTCTCGTGTCAATCGCCCATACCGAATGGCACCAAAGGAGTTAGTGGAGCTCAAGGCTCGATACAAGAACCGTTGGACCGTGGGTTCATCCGACCAAAGATGTCTCCGTGGGGAGCAATCGGTCTTATTTGTAAAGAAGAAGGACTAACTATGCGTATGTGCATAGACTCATCGATTAAATAAGTCGACCATTAAGAACAAGTATCCCTTGCCAAGGATCGATGACTTGTTCGATCAAATTGAAGGAGCCGCGTGTTTTCAAAGATCGATTCTGATGGATACCATCGCTTGAAGGTAAAGGAGGTCGATATCCATAAGACCGCTTTTAGGACAAGATATGGTCACTTCGAGTTTGTGGTGATGCTGTTTGGGTTGACGAACGCCCACCGCGCTCATGGATATGATGAATCGGGTTTTCAACCCTACTTGGATAGATTCGTCGTTGTGTTCATCGATGACATTTTGGTGTATTCAAGTCGGAGGAGGAGCATGATGAGCATCTCCGAGTCGTGTTGGAAATGTTAAGGAAAAGAGCTTTATGCCAAATTCAAAGTGCGAATTTTGGCTTAAGGAGGTGGCATTCCTAGGACATGTGGTATCCGCAGAAGGAATAAGAGTGGATCCTAGGAAGATCGAGCGGTGTTGGATTGGAAACCACCTAGGTCCGTGGCTGAAATTGAAGCTTCTTAGGCTTGACAAAGCTATTACGTAAGGTTTGTGGAAGGATTCTCGCCAATAGCCGCGCCTTTAACCAAGTTACTAAGGAAGGAAGTACCTTCAATGGACTACTAAGCGAAGAGAGCTTTGAAAAGCTTAAGAAGGTCCGACAGAGGCTCCAGTGTTAATTCAAATTTGAGGCGGGAAAAGAATTTGTGGTGTAATCGTGATGCGTCGCATACGGGTTAGGTCGTGTGTTAATGCAAGATGGCAAAGTGGTTGCTTATGCGTCTCGGCTACTAAGGCCACATGAGCTTAACTACCCAACTCATGACCTAGAGCTAGCAGCAGTGGTTTTCGCCACTTAAGGTTTGGAGGCACTACCTTTATGGAGAAAGGTCATTATCTACATGCACCACAAGAGCCTTAAGTATTTATTAACTCGTAGGAGTTGAACTTGAGGCAACGAAAGTGGGTGGAATTGTCAAGGACTCACGACTGCTCGATAGATTATCATCCGCAAGGCGAATGTAGTAGCCGATGCCCTAAGTCGGAAGGTTGTATCGATCTACGGGCTTTGTTCGCTCATATAAGTCTCAGATGATGATGGAAGCTGCTGGCGAGTTGCAAGTCGTGCCCACATGGCTAAAGGAAGTGAAAGAGGGACAGCTATCGATAATGACTTAAGTACTAAGTTGCAAAGCAAGCAGCAGGGGATTAGAGGATTATGGTGTCAACAATGAAGGAGTATTGTGCTACAAGGGTAAAGTCCAGATGTCAAGAATAAGGAGTTGAGACAAAGGATTCTTCAGAAGCGCATGGTAGCCCTTGTACTATGCATCCCGGAGGCATCAAGTCAGATAGAGATCTAAGGGAACAATTTTGGTGGTCCGACCAAGCGAGAAGTAATCGAATTTGTGGGGAAATGTTTGACATGTCGCAAGTTAAGGCTGAACACCAAGTCCCATCAGGATTGCTTCAACCAATCGAGATTCCCAAATGGAAGTGGGAGAGAATTACCATGGACTTTGTTAGTGGGCTTCCCCTTACGCCTACTAAGAAGGACTCGGTATGGGTGATAATAGACTGTTTGACCAAATCCGCACACTTTATCCCAAATGTAATGGATTATTCTCTTCGGTTGGCTAAGTTGTATGTGGCGGAAATTGTGAGATTACATGGAGTACCAATGTCGATCATCTCGATAGAGACCCAAGGTTTACATCTCGATTTTGAAAGCACTTCATCAAGCTTTAGGCACTAAGCTAGACTTCACTACTTTTCATCCACAATCGACGGCGCATCTGAACGAAGTTATACAAGTGTTGGAGGATATGTTGAGAGGTCGTGGTAATGGATTTTCGAGGAAGTTAGGAAGATTACTTGCCTTTAGCTGAATTCGCCTACAACAATAGCTATCAAGCCAAAGATTCTGATGGCACCGCATTTAAGCATTGTATGGAAGAAAGTGTAGAACACCTACTTGTTGGACCGAGTTAGGAGAATGCCGAGTTTTGGGTCCAGAGTTGGTGGCGTAAACCAAGAGAAGGTTGAGTTAATTCTGCACGTTGAAGGAAGCCTCTCGATAGGCAAAAGTCGACGCAGACCTTAGGCGAAAGGAAATAGAGTTTGAAGTGGAGACCAAGTATTCCTAAAAGTCTCACCTTGGAAGAAGGTTATGAGGTTCGGTCGCAAAGGAAGTTAAGCCCAAGGTTTGTAGGGCCCTATCAAGCATCGAGCGAGTTGGGCGATGGCATGCCAATTAGAGTTACCACCGTAATTGCAGCAGATGCATGACGATTTCATGTGTCCATGTTACGTCGCTATCGATCGGATCCATCTCATGTGGTACGGTTGAAGAGGTGGAACTAAGGCCGACTTATCCTATGAGGAAGAACCAATTCGGATCTTGGAACGTGATGTGAAGGTACTACGAAAGAAGACAGCCTCTAGTCAAAGTGCTATAATACCATCATGGAACCAAGAAGCTTCATGGGAGTCGAGGAGACCATGAGACAAAGAATACCCTCAACTATTTTAGTTAGGAAATTTGGGGACAAAATTTTGTTTAAGGGGGGTAGAACTGTAACATCCTGAATAGGGCCTATGCATTTCCAGTTTAATTGTATGAAATGACAAGTTTCAAGTACTATGAATAAATTTTTGATACTTTTGGAAACCTAGAAATGCATGGAAATGGAAATGAAAATGAAAATGGAAATGGAAATGGACAATTTTGGAAACTTAGACATTTTTGGAAACTTAGACATTTTTGGAAACTTAGACATTTTGGGAAACCTGAACATTATGGAAACCTGAACATTTTGGAAACTTGAACATTTTGGAAACCTGAACATTTTGGAAACTTGAAACATTTTGGAAACTTGAACATTTTGGAAACCTAAACATTTTGGAAACACGAAAATACAGAGTCACAAGCAAAAATTTTAGGAAACTTAAAATTGACCCTTAATGTTGAATTTAAGAGCCCAAAGGGGAACTTAGGCCAAGTGACCCTAAAAATATAAAGTACATGAAATCAACCCAATAACGGACTTGGAAATGTGGCTCAAGATGCCACCTAAGGCCTTAAGAAATGGCCCAAATACAAGAGGTTTTGGGCTCTGAGTTTGAGTCATCCAGAAGCAAATAATGAAGGCTTTATTTTGCTTCCTAGGCTAAGAGGTGGGACGGCACAAGCTTCTTGAATTAGAGGAGTTTTACTTCGGTTAAAACTTGTTTAATTAAGTGTTAAGTAAATGAATTTCTTTTAATAAAATAAATAAGGAGATAAAGGATGGATAAAATACTCCTAATTTAATTAAAGTGATAATTAAATGATAATATTATTACTTGTGGGGAGTGGTGGCCAAGTCAAGGACTCTTGGCATAGCAATTTCGCTTAAAAGAGGAGAATTAAGGCCATTCTCTCATCTTTCCTAAGTGGTGCCGAATTTGCATAGCTCTCTTCTTCCCCCCTTTTGTCAAATTTTCTTTGAACAAAAACCATCTTCTTTTCTTCTCTTCTCCTCCGCTTTCTACTATCAAAGCCAATCCTCACGATTCTAAGTAAAGGAGCAAATAATTACAACATCAAAAGGGTAAGATCTATGGTCAATCAACATCTATTCTTTCCTTTTTACCAAAAATTCAGTACTAATCCCTAACTTTGTTCATGGTCAACCTACCATGATCTCTTAGGTTTCTACCATCATCAAATAGAAGGGTCAAGGATCCAAGATAAGTGAGATACATTCGCCAAAGGCCAATTACTACTTATTAAAATTAGATCGATCTAACTTCTAAATACTAGGATTTTCGATGATATTCAAGATAAAGGAAACTTTCGGATTTGGAATCAGAAGGTAAGCCTCTAAAATATTCGCCAATGGTTGTAAGATTATCTAGATCAATTCCTTAATTTGTGAAAAGTCAAAACTAACCCATATTGAAATACAAGGTTGGTCGAATATCGTGTAGAGGAAAACCAAACTTTCGGATTTGTGTAAACACCAAATCGGAAAGGTGAGTCTTTTACAAATCCTACTAGGATTTGGTTTTGTTTTAAGACAAAAGGGTTTATTAATGTGTTTTATTTGGTGGGCGAATATAGGAATTATTAGATCTAAAGATTAGATCGGGATTTTCGAGATCTCAAGGAACTTTTATTTAAGCGAATAAGGTGTGTACCCTTACTATCCTTCGATATTTTGTGGCTAAATATTTTAATATATGATATGAATAATAATGTGAATGTGGCTATGTACCACAAATGTGGCAAAAAGTACCTGTGCACGCTTTCCTACTTGATAGGATTGTGGAAAATGTTATTTTATAACATGCTAATATATGTATATGAACATGAAAATTAGTTATGCACAATATATATATATTTTGGGGCATTCGGATTTATGTGAAAGGGGAGAACAGGTGTTGACTTCGTCTCACCAACGAAGGTGTTGACTTGGTCTCACCAACTAAATATGTTGACTACTACACATTACTTAAATTTTGGTAACTTCGTTACAATAGTGTCTAATGACACAACGATAATTTGATTATAGTGTCTAATGACACAACGATATGGGCTAATGCCTTTGATGGAGAGTAGCGGATGGAGGGTTGACTTAGTAGTCCCCACTGCACAAAAGTTGGTACTGGGGAGTGTAGTGGATGGCTAATTAGGATTGGGTTTGGGTTGCATCATACTTTCATTATTGTATGGACTTAATGATTTGAATATGAATGCCTCGATTTATTGAATGATAGTATTGTGTGCACATTGAGTCTGTTGACTCACCCCATTGTGGGAATTATTTTTTCGTGTGATGAGCAAGGATTTGACCGGCTTATGGACCATGAGGTGGCTATGCTACATGCGAAAAATTTCATTTAGTTTGGACTTAATTTTAATTTTAGTTACTTTTATTCTATTTTGGGTTTTACTTGATGTAATAAGGCCTTAAGGCCTAGTAGATTATACTTTATGTTTGCTTACCGTTAAGTTTCATGCTAAGAACTACATTGGATGTATTTAATTAAATGAGCTTACAAAATCAAATAAATGGGTTTCCAATCTGAGCCCAACTCAAAATAATAATTTTTTCTGATATTTTACAATTTTCTCTAAGTATCGCAAATGTTTCGAAATCGGTTTACTTTAGGAACATACTAGATCCGGTCCATTCTCGTGGGCCGGGTGTGGGGTGTTTCACTAATCCCTCCTATATTTTATTGATCGAAATATGGAAGGTGAATTTCAGGATTTCAGATCTAAGGTATTTCGCATCTCCATTAATCAAGAAGAGAGTTTTGGGATTTAAAATATTTAAGGTAAGCATGGTATGTAGGTTATGGCATTCGGCCAAAGGCCATGATATGTATTATAAGTGGTGACTGATCTTTTTGTGGGTTGTTTAAGGAATTTCGCAAAGTCTTAATCAAGTGACGTCTTGAGATTTGTTTGGAAACCAAATCCGTTTAAGGTAAGAGCCTTTGGTATTAAGTTAATATGGCGAATAGGCCTATGACACTAATAAAGATGATTGGCCGATTATAGGCCAAGAATCTAGCGACGTAGATCGGATCTTCGGGATCTAGGAATTTCGGTAGTAACAGGTGTGTAAAAACTCACTACACACTTTATTAATTTACATGACTATATTGTTGCTTTTATAATTTTTTTTGGTAGTGATTAGCTTGTGGCATAATCATGGTTGCCGGGTAAGTCCCCTATTGCTTTGTTTATAATATATGATTGAATTTTCCATCATATGCTGTTAAATGACATGTTGTACATGACGCATGATGATGGTGGGATTAATGAGTGGAGGGGGATGATTTTATGGACTGTCGCCAGTGGTTTTGACCACAAGATGGGTTGGCCCCATCAGATTATTTGTGACCTATGGTCATCAGTGGTTTTGACACATCGATTGATAAATTGCGACTAAGTCCCAGTGGTTTGGTACCACCGGTGGTTTTGACCACACTTGATATATTGTGACCTATGGTCATCAGTGGTTTTGACCACACGATGGGTTGGCCCCATCATTTAATTTGTGACACTAGTCACCAGTGGTTTTGACCACCAGTGGTTTTGACCACACGGGGTAGATAAGGAGTATGGATGGCTAGTGGGGTTTGCATAATTGCATGTTTATTAATAACCTGTGTATGAGTTACTTTTTCGGGTGGGGGATTTACACACTGAGTCTTGGTGACTCACCCCTTCCCTTACTATTTTGCAGATGAGTAGATCGCGGAGATGGAGCTGGAGAGGACTCGAGGCGGCCATGCTTGTTCCTTAGTTTTTGGATTGATTTTAATTTGTTATGGTTAATGTTATTTATTTATTTTTCTAAGTTTTTATTTTGGGTTGTAATAAGGCCGCTAATCATTATTTTGAATGTTTATATAATTGTTTTATTTTACTTAAGTCATGAATGAAATTTATAAATGATAAGTGATTCAAATAAAAGTAATCTTTTTCAAACTTAATAAAGTCTACGGGTTTTCGAAGATGTTACCATCGGGTAACAAAAATTAAACCAAGTCAACTATAACTTTGACGATTTTAAAATGCTACATGATCAACCGTTTTCAAAAAGGGTTTATCAACCCAACTGTATTTATAAAAAGCCCAACTAAGTTTTCAAACACCGTTTTCATACCTTAGCCAAATTTTGTCAAGTTTTCACCAAATTTTCAAAATGATTCAAATTATTTTACTCCGTGACATACCAGATCCGGTCAGGACTCATGGGCCGGGTTTGGGGTGTTACAACTAGAATTAAAACCAAAGAATAGAGGTGATTTCTTCTTTTTTTATTTTCGAAATTCTTTTTTTCTTTTCCTTTTTTTCTTTTTCTTCTTTTCGGCATATACATATATCTATATATTATAAAAAAAGAAAGAGAAAAAAAAACAAGATTTTACCATTTCTGGCCACCGCGTGAGGTGGCCGGTGCGGCATCTCCGGCGATGGACGGCGACGGAAGGACGCCGAAAATGCTCTGGACTTCAGACCCTGCAAAGAAAAACAAAGAAAGAACTAGTGTGTTTTTTTTTAGGCGTGAAAAGATTTTTTTTCAAGGATGTTTCCTTAAATAGGCCTCCAAAATGACGCTGCTTTGGGCAGCCTCTCGTGCACCAAACGACGCTGCTTCACCCATGACCAACCCGATCCGACCCGACCCGCCTTAGGATCCACAGTTTTAAAGGAAGGGCTAATTACACTTTTAGCCCTTCCGCTTTTTATTGTTTTATAATCGATTTTTATTACTTTAAAATCTCGCCTAATAATTTATTTCGACTTTCATTTTGGTCCTCGTCAAGACGCTGCGTTTAGGAGAAGGAATAATTTCCATTTCGTCCCCTCCTTTCACGCTGCTTCAAATAGGCCGCTTCCTTCTTATTTTATTTTGAATTGACCCCAAACTTTTGTTTTAAATACAATTTGATCCCTTTAGTTATTTTTCAAATTTTTAGTCCTTTTGTCATTATATTATTATTGTTATTTCCATTATTATATATTTTTATAATATACACATTTTATTATTATTATTTTGTTTATTAACTGCTATTATTGTTACTATTATCATTATTTTTATAATACAATCATTATTATCTTGATACTATTACTTCTCATTTAGCCCCTTACTATTATTACATTATTTTTTACATGCATATATTCTTATTTATTTATTTTATATATATTATTTCATTTATTAATTGCCATCATTACCACCATTTTTTATATATCATCATTATTATTTTATTGTTATTTTCACTCTCATTAATATACGATGCATATTACCGTAATACTTACATTTTACTACTACCTATATCACTATTTTTACTTTATCATTATTATTGATATTTAGTATCACTTGTATTAGCTTATTATTCGGATTTCGTCGTTATTTTATTATTATTCTTTTCTCCTATAACATCGTGTTTTCATATTATCATTTGTCATGCTAATTTTCTCGATGCATCGGTTCTTAAATAACCGATATTTCATGTTAAAGATTCGAGGAAATCGAGCCCTAACTTCATCGGATTTCGTTTTTCTCGCTTAAGCTAAACAACTAATATCCCTTTAAAACCGTAATTCAAATTTTAAACAAAACTCTTAATCCCGAAAATTCGAAATGTCGCGCCCTAACTTACTGGACTCGACATCTAGATACTTCGGATAAGTTTTTTAAAATAAGGGGCAATATTCCTAATTTGGACTTTTGAGAACACGAGCCCTAACTTATTGGGATCTGACTTCTCGTTTGACAAATGACGGGAGATCCTCTTCAAATATAAAACTAAGTTTTAAAAGGCGAGCTTAGTTTCGGGAATCTAAAGTATTGCGCCCTAACTTACTGGACATAATGCTTTATCTCTTCGAAAATAAGAGAGTCTTAACGTCCTTTTCGATCCCTTCAAGTTTTGGAAATCAAAAGTATCTATTTTTGAATCATTTCAAAGTTTTCAACATTAGGACATCGATCAATCAATTTGGTGCCAATTTTGGGCGACGAGGTGCTAACCTTCCTCGTATGTAATCGACTCGAACTTGTTTTCTAGATTTCGTAGACCAAAATCGTTGTTTTGATAAATCAAACTGTTTATTAAAAACAACTGTTTTATGAGGTGACCCAATCACACCTCATAAAAAAAAGATTGGTGGTGACTCCCTTCTTTTTCGTTTTGAAAACCCGAGTAGACCGCGTCGATTTCTGTTTTATCCAAAAAATGGTTACGACAGCTTAGCGACTCCGCTGGGGAGTTATTCGTTGAGAGTCAGGCCATAGATTGATTGATCCTTGTCCTTTTGATTAAAATTGGAAAATAGTTTCGGAATTCATGTTTCTTTAAATGCACTTTCAATATTATGTTGGATCTCTTGAATACTTTGGCATTACATTGCATGACCATTGTGGTCACACCTTTAAGTGGGAGCAAGAAACTATGCCTTCGTGAGGTTTTCACCTCCGTATGGGCTAGTGGACTACTTTCGGGATTATAACACCCCAAACACGGTCAACACACCACGACCGAATCTGGCATGCTACGAAGTGAAAACCTTTTTAATCCAAAAGTTTGTCGGATAATTTTCCTAGAAAACCCTTTTGTAGTATGAAAAGTTTAGAAATCTTTATTTAAGATGATTTTGAAATCGTGTGATGGCTGCTTCAAAACTCATGCTTTAAAAACCTACTGGTTGTTGCAAGTTTTAGAAAACATACAAGTTACCTTTATTATCATCTTATAAGTAATGTTACCCGATGGCAACGTTTAAAAACCCGAAGGAGTTATGGTTTTGAAGACATTGCTTTTACCTGTTAATTTAACAAGTCCATATATCCAACATAATGATAATATAATCAAAATAAAAGCAAATGATAAAACCCAAAATAATACTTAGCAGCCTTTATTACAAACCAAAACCAAATTTAAGTAAATAAATAAACCTAAATAGTAACTTAAAAGAAATCAAAACCCAAACTAGCATGCATGGCAGCCGAGTCCTTCCCACTCCATATTCACAATCACGCCCATCTCAAAAAATATAAGGAAGGGTGAGTCACCAAGACTCAATGTATAAACCCCAACCCGATAGTGCAAGCACTCACACAAATCATCAAGAAACATGCAAATCATGCAACCCATAACCTAACCAACCGAATCTCTTTAACTACCCCCGTGGTCAAAACCACCGGTGGTCAAAACCACCGTGGTCAAAACCACTAGTGACCGTAGTCACAAATATATCGGTGTGGTCGTAACCATCGATGACCAAGTCACAAATCAAGTGATGGGGCCAACCCATCGTGTGGTCAAAACCATTGATGATAATCCCATAATTAACATGGGGGCCAACCCACCGTGGTACCAAACCACCGACAAGTCACAATATTCATATGTGGTCAAAACCACCGGTGGTCAAAACCATCGACTTAGTCACAAATATAATATCAAAGACGGGCCAACCCATCGTGTGGTCAAAACCACCGTGACACCAAATATTCCTTCCCTCCTCTCATCAATCCCATTATCATGTCCATAACATACGTGACATAATATCATGTATCATGCAATAACGCATAGCATAGCATATATCAATAACATGATGATGTATATCAAAAATCACATAACAAGGGACTTACCCGGAATCCAGGCACATATCCACAAGGTATAACCACTAATTTCATTGGCTAAAACAGTAACATAATAGGCATATTATACTAATAAAGTGTGTAAGCGTTACACACCTGTTACTAACGCTATCACTAAATCCCGAAGACCCGATCTACTACACCAGATCTTCTTGATCCTATATTCGGCCAAACCCAAAATCAGTAACAAGGCCATTCGGCCACACCAACAAATCCCGAAAGGTTAATGCATGGAACCCCAAACCTTACCTTGATTCTCTTTGAATACTAGCCACCACCCAAAGTATATGAGATTGAGCCTTCCCCTACAATCGGCAATCATTAACACTCATTTCCAATAGCCTTCGGCTTTTCAAATATCTAATGGAAAGATTGAACTAACATGGATCCTTACCACTGACTTACCGAATTCGATTGTCAGAGAATAAAGGGCTCAGATCTACTACTTCAAAACCCCAGAGGTCCTAAAAGAAATTGGTCCCTATAGATGATTAGCATTTCTTATCAGCAAATGCCGAAATTTGGCTTTTGCTCTCATGAGAGTCGACAGAGAGAAGAGAGAAAAGAAGTAATAAGATTTCGGCCATGGACACTTACCCTCTTCAAATCTGATTAGAGAAGGACCCGAAGAAGATCTACTCTTAGTTGATATTCAGCCAAAATAACACTAGAAAAAAGAAGGAAAATTTGGCAAAGAGTTGAGTGATGAAGGGAGATTCAGCTATGGTTGATAGAAGAGAATGGAAAAGAAAATATGGAATGGGAGAGGGAAGATTCGGAAAGGGAAGAGGATGAAGATTTTGGCACAAGGGTTTGAGAAAAGGAAAAGATGAAGTGGACTAAGATGGTTTCGACTTTGAGCAAGAATAAGAAGAAAAAAAGAGAGAGAGATGGGGAGAAGAAAATTCGCCAAGCACTTTGAGAAGGAAAAAAGAAATAAAATAAAATTAAAGAACTTAGAGGACATTCTTGCCACACCAAAAGCTCCCCAAAATCGATAGCCCCTTGCCCACAAATCCACCATTCTACCAACTCTACCCAAATGAGTTTGATAAGATTCAAGCTCCTAACTTTCATCACCTTTATCTATCCAATTCAAACCGATGATCACATCCTCATCCATTCAAGAGAGTCCTCTTGAGCACTCCTCTTCCTTGCTTGTGGCGTCAAAATAATAAGCAGAAAGTGAGATTTCTGCTACTCGAACCTGAGTTCTCCTCCCCTGCATATGGCATCACTCTTTAGACACCTTAGTGGTGCCTTCTTGCCACTTTTCCATAGGTATTCTTGTGTCTAAAACTCCCAATAATTTCCTTTAACCCATAACTCTCCTAGCTCCCTTTTACTAAAACTTAAAACAAAAATTTTCCCACAGCTCGGGCCTACCCTTGGCTTATACCTAGATCTTAAAACACCTTAATTACTACAATAATCAAGCCATACCCATGCAAAAATAATTGAAACACAACAACCCCCCTTTCGGATGTTACGCTTCTACCCCTTAAAATAATTTCTACCTCGAAATTACAGTCGAGAAGAGTTGAGGGTATTGTCACGATCATGTCCTCTGCTCCCACGTGGTCTCCTCCGTACCATGATTCCGCCATAAAACTTTCACCAGGGGTACTGACTTCCTACGCAAGACCTTGACATCCCGATCCAAAATCTGCACCGATTCCTCTTCGAAAGTCAAGTCAGGGCTCACCTCTATCTCCTCAACTGGTACCACATGTGATGGATCGTCGACCGATAGCGCTAAGCATCAAACATGGAAGAAGTCGTGAATCGACTTAACTCTCACGGCAACTCGAGTACGACGTTCTACGGTCCCACTCTCCTCAACACCGTATGGCCCGATAAACCTAGGGCTTAGCTTCCTTTCCGTCAAATCTCAAAGACTTTCTTCCATGGCGATACCTTCGAAAAACCTTATCCCCATCGATACTTTATATCCTCGCGTTTAAGATCGGTAAAGACTTCGCTTCGTCTGACGCTTTCTTAAGACGAGCCCAATCACCTTAACTTTATCCTCGGTTTACGCCACCAACTCGACCTAATATCTCGCTGCTCACCCAACTCGTCCAACACGTAGGAGTGCAACATTTACATGTCCATATAGTGCCCCGTATGGTGCCATCTCGATACTCGCTTGATAACTATTGTCATAAGCGAACTCCGCCAATGGTAGATACTCCTCCCAACTACCACTGAAATCTAGAACACAGCCCCTTAGCATATCCTCTAAAATCTGGATTACTCTTTTAGACTGTCCATTAGATTGCGGATGGAAAGCCGTGCTCAAATCCAACCTCATTCCCAAAGCCTGATGCAAAGCTCTCCAAAACCTCGACGTGAACCTAGGATCCCTATCTGAGATGATTGACACTAGCACACCATGCAACCTTACTATCTCGGCCACATACAACTTAGCTAGCTTATCAGGCGAATAATCGACCCTTTACTCGGTATGAAATGAGTCGATTTAGTCAAACGGTCCACAATCACCCAGATCGAGTCCTTCTTGCTAGGCGTAAGGGTAGCCCAACGACAAAGTCCATAGTGATCCTTTCCCACTTCTATCGAGGAATCTTCATCGGTCAAGTAAACTCGACGGCAGCCTAATGTTCACTTTCACTTCATCGACACGCCGGACACTTACCCACAAACTCGGTCCACTTTCCGCTTCAATCTCGCCACCGTAATCGCTTTTGCAAATCCGGTACATCTTGCTACCTCCAGGATACATAGCGTATGGGCTGCTATGTGCATCTTGAAGAATCCTTTGCCTTAACTCGATGTCCTTCGACATACAAGCTCTCCCTTGAAAACACAACACTCCATCGTGAGTCAAGCTGTAACCTTCAACACCATTACTCTGTACTTGCAACCTCCGAGTATTCAAACCCTCATCCACTAACTATTTTTCTTTAATCTGCTCCACCCAAGTCGGCTTTACTTGTAATTTCGCCAACAAACTCCCATCGTCATATAGACTAAGGTGAGCAAACATCGCTCACAAGTCTGCTACCACCTTACGGCTCAACGCATCAGCCACTACGTTAGCCTTGCCCGGATGATACTCAATCCACTTTCGCTGTCTCAAGTTTAAATCCTTCTGCGTCAAAAGATAGTTCAGACTCTTGTGGTCCGTATAGACTATCGACTTCTCTCCATATAAATAGTGTTTCCATATTTTTAGGTGAAACCACTGCAGCCAACTCCAGATTATGCGTCGGATAGTTAACCTCATGTTTGTCTCAAATTGCCGAGACGATATGCCACTACTTTCCCTTTCGTAGACAAGACACATCCCAAGCCAAGATGTGATGCATCACAAGAGATTTCCGCCTCAGTCGTATCGTAACCGGGCTTCCGTCGAAATCTTCCTCAACTTGTCAAAACTTTTCTGCTGTTTCTCTGACCACACAAATGAAACTCCTTTCCTTAATAACTTGGTCAACGGCGCCGCGATCAAAGAAAATCCTTTCACAAATCTCCAGTAATACCCCGCTAGACCTAGAAAACTCTAAATTTCTGCAACCGACCTAGGCAGTTTCCAATCCAACACCGCTTCAATCTTGCGAGGGTCCACTCTAATCCCTTCAGCGGACACTACGTGACCTAAAAAAGTCACTTCCCTAAGCCAGAACTCACACTTACTGAATTTGGAAAATAACTGTTTCTCCCTCAGAATTTGTAAAACCAACCGCAAGTGCGTATCATGATCCTCCTCAGTCCTTGAGTACACCAATATGTCGTCTATGAGTACTACGACAAACTGGTCTAAGTACTGCTGGAACACCCGATTCATCAAGTCCATGAATGCTGTCGGTGTATTGGTTAACCTGAACGGTATTACCAGAAACTCGTAGTACCCATACCGAGTACGGAATACCGTCTTATGAACATCAGCCTCCTTTACTTTGAGTTGATGATACCCCGACCTCAGATCTATCTTCAAGAAAATCGATGCACCCTTAAGTTGATCAAACAAGTCGTCAATCCTGGGCAACGGATACTTGTTTATGATCGTCAACTTGTTCAGTTGGCGGTAGTCTATACACATCCGCATTGTACCGTCTTTTTTCTTTACAAAGAGCATAGGTGCTCCCCAAGGAGATATGCTTGGTCGAATGAAACCTCGGTCCAATAACTCCTAAATTTGAGCTTTCAACTCCACCAATTCCTTTGGCGCCATTCTATACGGGGCTATAGACACTGACGCCGTTTCGGGTAACAGGTCTATACAAAATTCAACTTCTCGATCCGGAGACAGACCCGAAAGTTCTTCTGGGAATACATCTGCAAATTCCCCTGCAGTTTGAACACTCTCTACAGCTGCATCCTTGGCTTCCAAAGTACAAACATGCACCATGAAGGCCTCACAACCCTTCCTTACCATTTTTTCTGCCTTCAGTGCAGAGACCACATTAGATAAGTAATCCCTTCTATTACCTATCATCACCACCTCCCTACCTTCCATTGTTCTCAACACCATACGCTTGGCCGCGCAATCCAAACTGGCCTGGTACTTCACCAGCCAATCCATCCCGAGAATCAGATCGAACTCCCCAAATGGTAGTTCCATCAAATCAACTAAAAATACGACCCCTTGAAGTTCTAGGGGTACATCCTCCTATATAGTCTACTTACTTCTACAGAGTGACCTAAAGGGCTTATCACAGTCATCTTCCTAGAAG
Organism: Gossypium rotundifolium; assembly: GCA_025506655.1. Classification (NCBI taxonomy): domain Eukaryota; kingdom Viridiplantae; phylum Streptophyta; class Magnoliopsida; order Malvales; family Malvaceae; genus Gossypium; species Gossypium rotundifolium. The sequence goes on from CP106731.1 coordinate 140,170,225, forward strand.
TAATCTCAGAATTTAAGTTCATAGTTTCCACTATGCTACTGGCTACATATGAGTGCGTCGAACCCACATCTATCAAAACATTATAAGGTAGTCCAAAAATTAAGAACGTACCGGTTATGACGTCCGGTGCGTCACCTTTCTCTAGATGCCTCGCTGCGTAGACCAGTCTAGGCTATCTAGCCTCTGTACTACCTGCACCTCTTCCTAGTGCTCCACGGCCTCTACCAGAGCCATTACCTCCTTTAGTAGCACCACGGCCCCTCTGTGGCTGCTGACCATCCCTCCTGTTCTGAGTACGATTCTGATCCCCAGATTGCAACCTAGCTGACCTCTGTGGACAATCTCTCACTCGGTGCCCCATCGATCCACACTCAAAGTATCCCCTATATCCAGTCCAATATTCCCCCGTGTGAGACTTTCCACATCGAGCATATCTTGGCGACCATCGAAGTTTCAAAGAAGCAGAGGGTCTGGCGACTTGATTCGCCCACCATATCTACCCTTTTCACGACTCGGCTGACCCAGAGGATCCAGAATTCCTCTTATTCCACCCCTTGTCCTGATTCCATCTAACCGACTGTTTCACTTTTTCTGCAACCTTGGCCTTTTCTACTAAGACCGTAAATTCTTTCTCCTACTGTGGAGCGATCAGCAACATCAGATCATCCCTTAATCCGTCCTTGAATCGACGATCGCTCATGCTCGTTGCTATGATGCCCGAGCATATCGACTCAACCTTAAGAATTTCGCCTCGACTGACATCTGATTTACTCCCTAAACCACCTCGTAAAAGCCTTTCTGCAGCATCAATATAACTGTCCCGACATACTTCTTTTGATAAGCTACCTTGAATAATCCCAAGTGAGATCATCCACGCAGACCATCCCGAACCGTGAGCCGCCATCGGTATGACTCATCTCTAGAGAAGCGACACTACTCCTTTTAGTTTCTCCTCACCGTCGATCCAAATCATCCATGATTCATTCTGTTGCTTCAACCAATACTCACCAGTATTGGGTGCCACACCGATACACCTCGGAATACTTCACTCCATTGGTTCTGACTCACTCAGATCACGGATTTTTGAGCTCGTAGCCTACACCGCCTCCACCACTCTCTCTAGCACTCGCAAAGATCGTCATGACAATCGCATCTTCCCCGCTTGATCCTCGATACTCTACACCAAAGAATTGGTGGTGGTGGCATCTTATTCTCGGACCCTTGACCAGACCTAACAGGTTTCGATACGGTCATTCTGCCTCTACCATGTCCTCGCACATTACGACCACGTCCCCTAGTACTCATATTTAAATCGCGATTTATCTGCTTAAAGAAATTTATGAATTAGCTTCTGTTCCACTTATTACCCACGAGTAAGTTTTATGCAAAGTAGTTTGGTAGTGGTTCTTTCGATCATCACAAAGTTTTCATTTCAATTTCCTACCCTAATTCAGTGAATCACATTTACTCATCAATAACCTCCTCCACCTACATTCCACGTGTAGGGGTATTCTCGTCATTTCACTACCTGAGGGTATTTTCGTAGTTTAACCTATCGGGGTATTTTAGTAATAAAACAGGGTTAATTTGGAAACCTTTACAAATCATAGGTATTTCAAAAATTCCATAAATCGGGGTATTTTGGTAATTTCATAAACCAGGAGTATTTTCGTAATTTCATAAGCCAAGGGTATTTTCATAATTTTTTCCAAAATATGGTTCCAGGTGATTTTACAAAATAAGGGTATTTTGAAAATTATCAATTCGAGGGTACTTTGCAATTTTCCATATTGAGGTATTTTGGTAATTTTACAACTCGTGGTAATTTGGTTATTTTTCAAATCGTGGATATTTTGGTCATTTCCTAAATCAAGAATATCGTGGTAATTTCAAAACCAAGGTTTAAAGTGTTACCAAAACAAGATGGTCGGTCCTTTTCGGGTTTTAGTTATTGAATTTACCTTTGTGAATAAGTCGCCTCGCTTAGGGTGAACCGTCACTACGCACTGTAGGATTCAGTGGAGAGGAGGTGAGTCACTAGGACCGCTTAAAGACCAAGCTCCCCGAATCTATTCCTAGACATACATGCGCTGCAACGGTTGCCACACCCTTAACTCAAAGGATTTAACTCACGTGTTTGTTTAGTGGATCTTTAAGTCTTATGTAATTTGTGTTGGAGTAAGATATTCCTAGGGTTCAATAACTCCTAATCTACTATTCTACGATCCCTAAATACCCATTTTCCCCACATATAATTCACACAATAGTTAGGGATACTTACCCGAAAGGTGATTGGTGCTTGGAGACTCGGTGCCATCTCGCTCAAACCATGTACCTTTTCCAAAAACTTTTCAAAACCCTACTTTAAAACATTTTGGGCCTCAGGCCCACAGCTGAGCTTTTGAACTTGGCTCTGATACCAAAATTGTAACACCCCAAACCAGTTCAACACACCACGACCGAATCTAGCATGCAACAGAATGAAAACCTTTTTAATCCAAAAGTTTGTCGGATAATTTTCCTAGAAAACCCTTTTGTAGTATGAAAAGTTTAGAAATCCTTCTTTAAGATGATTTTGAAATCGTGTGATGGCTACTTCAAAACTCATGCTTGAAAAACCTACTGGTTGTTGCAAGTTTTAGAAAACATACAAGTTACCTTTGTTATCATCTTATAAGGGATGTTACCCGATGGCAACGTTTAAAAACCCGAAGGAGCTATGGTTTTGAAAACATTTCTTTTTACCGGTTAATTTAACAAGTCCATATATCCAACATAGGTATAATATAATCAAAATAAAAGCAAATGATAAAAACCCAAAATAATACTTAGCGGCATTATTACAAACCAAAACCAAATTTAAGTAAATAAATAAACTGAAATAGTAACTTAAAAGAAATCAAAACCCAAACTAGCATGCATGACCGCCTCGAGTCCTCCTCGGCTCCATATCCGCAATCTCCGCCCCATCTGCAAAATATAAGGGAAGGGGTGAGTCACTAAGACTCAGTGTATAAACCCCCAACCCGATAGTGCAAGCACTCACATAAATTATCAGTAAAACATGCAAATCATGCAACCCATTACCTAACAAACCAAATCTCCTTTAACTACCCCGTGTGGTCAAAACCACTGGTGGTAAAAACCACTGGTGATCGTAGTCACAAATATATCGGTGTGGTCAGAACCACTGATGACCGAAGTCACAAATCAAGTGATGGGACCAACCCATCATGTGGTCAAAACCACTGATGACAATCCCATAATTAACATGTGGGGCCAACCCACTGTGGTACCAAACCACTGGGACGAGCCACAATATTCATATGTGGTCAAAACCATTGGTGGTCAAAACCACTGGGACTTAGTCACAAATATAATATCAAAGACAGGGCCAACCCGTCGTGTGGTCAAAACCAATGGTGACAGTCCAAACATTCCTTCCCCCTCCTCTCATCAATCCTATCATCATGTCCATAACATAGTGACATAATATCATGTATCATGCAATAACGCATAGCATAGCATATATGAATAACATGATGATGTATATCAAAATCACATAACAGGGGACTTACCCAAATCCGAGCACATATCCACAAGGCATAACCACCGATTTCTTTGGCTAAAACAAGAATATAATAGGCATACTATACTAATAAAGTGTGTAGCGTTACACACATTACTAACGCTATCACTAAACTCAAGACCCGATCTCGCACTGGATCTTCTTGATCCTACATTCTACCAAACCCAAAATCGTAAACAAGGCCATTTGGCCACACCAACAAATCTGAAGGGTTAACGATGGAACCCCAAACCTTACCTTGATGCTCTTTGAATACTAGCCACCACCCAAAGTATATGAGATTGAGCCTTCCCCTACAATCGGCAATCATTAACACTCATTTCCAATAGCCTTCGGCTTTTCAAATATCTAATGGAAAGATTGAACTAACATGGATCCTTACCACTGACTTATCGAATTCGATTGTCAGAGAATAGAGGGCTCAGATCTACTGCTTCAAAAACCCAGAGGTCCTAAAAGAAATCGGTCCCTATAGATGATTAGCATTATTTATCAGCAAATGCCAAAATTTAGCTTTTGCTCTCATGAGAGTCGACAGAGAGAAGAGAGAAAAGAAGTAATAAGATTTCAGCCATGGACACTTACCCTCTTCAAATCTGATTAGAGAAGAACCCGAAGAAGATCTATTCTTGGTTGATATTCAGCCAAAATAACACTAGAAGAAAAAAGGAAAATTCGACAAAGTTTGAGTGATGAAGGGAGATTCGGCTATGGTTGATAGAAGAGAAACAAATGGGGTTCGGCTAAAGTGAAAAAAAGAGAATAGAAAAGAAAATATAGAATGTAAGAGGGAAGATTCGGCAAGGGAAGAGGATGAAGATTTCGGCACAAGGGTTTGAGAAATTGAAAAGATGGAGTGGACTAAGATGGTTTCGGCTTTGAGCAAGAATAAGAAGAAGAAAAAGAGAGAGAGATGGGGGAGAGGAAGATTCGGCCAAGCACTTTGAGAAGGAAAAAAGAAAGAAATAAAATAAAATTAAAGAACTTAGAGGGACATTCGACTACACCAAAAGCTCCCCAAAACCGATAGCTCCCCTTACCCATAGTCCACCATTCGGCCAACTCTTCCCAAATGAGTTTGATAAGAATCAAGATCCTAACTTTCATCACCTTTATCTATCCAATTCAAATCCGATGATCACATCCTTATCCATTCAAGAGAGTCCCTTCTGAGCACTCCTCTTCCTTGCTTGTGGCGTCAAAATAATAAGTAGAAAGTGAGATTTCTACTGCTCGAACCTGAGTTCTCCTCCCTTGCATATGACGTCACTCTTTAGACACCTTAGTGGCACCTCCTTGCCACTTTTCGACTGGTATTATTGTGTCTAAAACTCCCAATAATTTCCTTAAACCCCTAACTCTCCTAGCTCCCTTTTACTAAAACTTAAAACAAAAATTTTCCCACAGCTCGGGCCTACCCTTGACTTATACCTAGATATTAAAACACCTTAATTACTACCACAATCAAGCCATACCCATGCAAAAACAATTTAAACACAACAGCCCCCATTTCAGGATGTTACAGGGATACTGTCGCAACCATTTTTTTTGGTGAAACAGTAAACGACACGGTCGACTCGATTTTTTTGAAAAAGAAAAAAGAAGGGAGTCGCCACCGATCTTTATTTGGTGTGATCGGATCACCTTTGTTTTAATAAAATGTTTAATTTATTAAAACAGTGTTTTTTGGTCCACGAACTTTGAGAAAACGGGTTCGGAAGTCGATTACGTGCGAGGAAGGATTAGCACCCTCGACACGCCCAAAATTGGTACCAAACTGATTGATTGATGTCCTATTTGTTGAGAACTTTGAAAGGGTTCGAAAATACAATGCTTTTTATCTTCAAAATTGGAAGGGATGTTAAGGCTCTTTTATTTTCGAAGAGATAAAGCATCACGTCCAGTAAGTTAGGGCACAATACTTTAAACTCCCGAAACTAAGCTCGTCTTTTAAAACTTAATTTTCGTTTTTGAAGAGGATCTTCCGTTGTTCATCAAATGAGAAATCGAAACCCAATAAGTTAGGGCTCGATTTTCTCGAGATTTCAAATATGGAAAATTGCCTCTATTATTTTTAGGAAAACGAAGCTCATCTCGAAGTATCTAGATGTCGAGTCCAGTAAGTTAGGGCGCGACATTTCGAGTTTCCGAGAATAAGTATCTTATTCAAAACTCGTATTGTGATTTTAAAAGGGGTATCCCGTTGTTTAGTTCAAACGAGAAAATCCGGAACCCAGTAAGTTAGGGCTCGATTTTCTCGAATCACTAATATGGGATGTTGGTCGTTATAAAATGAAGGTTTTGAAAAATATTTACGTAAAAGTGTGAAAACACGATGTTATGCGTAAAAGAATGATGAAAGGACACATATACGTGAAGTAAAGACGATGTATAGTGCATCTAAGTATTAAGTAATAGTCATAGTGATAGAAAATAACGACAATGATGATGGTAAAATGATAATGGCAATCTATGAATGAAATAGTAAAATAAATAAAACTATACATGTATATATATATATATAAAATAATATAGTAATAGTAATGGTAAAAAAATAGATAATAATGATAATATCGAATAACAAATAATAATTTTAAAAGATAATAATATTAATAATAGTAATAATGATAATAATAGTAGAAGAATAACGATGCAATCGCAAATAATGATAATAGCAAACAAACAATAGTAAAAATATAATGAAAATAACGAATAACTAACAATAATAATAATAATAATAGATAATAATATATTAATAAAGTAGTGATAATAGTAATAAAAATAATAACATATGCTAAAAATAGTAATAAGCAAATAGTAGTGAAATATAATGGAAATAATAAATAATAATGATAATAATTATTAATAATAGTAAAAATAAAATGAAAATAAAAGTAAAAACAGTAAAAAAAATATTGCAAAATAGTTAAAAAGGATTAAATTGTATAGAAAACATGAGTTTCGGTCAAATTGTAAGTAAACAGAGGTTCGGGGCTAAATTGAAATCACAAGATAAAAGATGGGGTGAGTGGGCAATTTTCCCAAAGAATTAAACGCGCTTTGAGGGGACCAGATTGAAAACCGGCTAAATGCTCTAATATATTTTAAAATAACAAAATTTAATTGAAAACAATAAAAAATGCGGAAGGGCTAAAAGTGCAATTAGCCCTTCCATTCAAAAACACGCGATCTCCGAGGCGGGCCTGTCGACGCTGGTCAATACTTTAAACGATATCGCTTTAGCCATCAGACGAGCCCTAAACGACGCTGCTTAGCAACCTTTATAAAATCAAAATTTTGCCTTTTTTTCTCATTTCACCGCTTTCAAAAAAACTTTCATTTCTTTTTTTTTCTCTGCAGGGGGTCTCCTGGTGGGATTTCCGGCCAGGTCGCCACCATACCATTGTGCAAGATCATCGCTTACCACCGTACACTGATGGTAAAAATTCAAAAGGTATGTTTTTTTTATGTATATATTTTAATATTATAATATATATATGTCTACTGAAAAGTAAGAGAAAAAAAGAAATAACTTTCGAAAGTAAAAAAAAAAAATCACCTTTAGCCTATGTTTGGATCTGTTTTTTGTGCTTTGAAAATTTTTTCCTTCTCTATTGATTACAAAAAAAAGTCCCCTAACATTGTTGGAATACAAGGCTTTTATAGGCGAAAGAAAAGTTACAAAAATAATATTTCTGTTGCTATCGATTTCTTATCACTGTTTCTTTTGCTTCGTTTTGTAGGTTCTGAAGGAGTCAACGACGCCAATGAGCGATTTTGGTGCAATATCAGCGGAGGAACCGCCCATCGGGCGATGTGCGCGCTGACATCACGTGGGGAGCGGCGCTAGGGTTTTTAACCCTCCTTTTGCTAAGATTTGGTTCTTTTTCTGATTTTACTTGTCTCTTGTCTCTGTTGGTTTCAATTTTTGCTTGTTTGCGTGTTTCTGAGGGTCAACGGCAAAGAAGTTGCCTCTTTGGTGAAGGACCGAGCGGATATGCGTCGTGGGGCTTGGGGACGAGGTGCTTGGGACGAGACACTGGCAAAGGTTTCGAGGGAGGCGCGGGCGCTAGGGTTTCAAAACCCTAGCTTCTTCAAACCTTTTTATTTTTGGGCTTATTAATGCTTGTAAATTGGGCTCTAGGTTTTTGTAAAAAAAGATCGTTAATTACTTTTTTTATTTTAGTTTTCGGTGGGCTGCAATAATTGGGTCATCACATACCCCTCTTTGCTCATTGTCGTAACGAGAATGGAGCAAAGACTTTAAAGAAGACCAATTTTGCCCGGTCTTGCCGTGTCTCTAAGACTTCTCTTCAAGTAGCCTCGCCTAACCCAATCGCAACTTCAAAAATATAGAACTAGTGTTTCAACTCGCTCGAACGTAATTTCAAGGAGAAGAGATTTGTAACTTCGCCTTCTCCATTAGAACTTGACGAGATAAGAATTGTTAATTTCAACCCGCCCACCGTAATTTCGTGGAGATAAGGTTTGATGTCTTCGATCTGCTCCTACAACTTCAGGAATGTCAAAACTGCTATCTTCAATCTGATCTCTACAAACTCGGGGATCACCAGACTGAATCTTCAATCTGCTTCCTGCAACTTCAGGAAGGTCAAATCTGCTCTCTTCAATCTGATCCTTGCAAACTCAAGGATCACCAGATCAACCTTCGATCCGCTTCCTGCGACTTCAGAATGTCAAATCTGCTATCTTCAATCTGATCCTCGCGAACTCGGGATCACCAGATGAATCTTCGATCCGCTTCGCAACTTCAGGAAGGTCAAATCTGCTTTCTTCAATCTAATCCCTGCAAACTCGGGGATCACCAGATCAATCTTCGATCTACTTTCGCAACTTCAGAAGGTCAAATCTGCTCTCTTCAATCGATCCTTGCAAATTCAAGGATCACCAGATCAATCTTCGATCCGCCTCGCAACTTCGTGAAGGTCAATCTCTTTCTTCAATCTAATTCACAGAACTCGGGGATCACCAGATCAATCTTCGATCTGCTTCCTGCGACTTTAGGAATGTCAGATTTACTTCCTTCGATCTACTCCTCTGCATACTCAGGGAGGCGAGATCTGCTCAACCGTACTGTCCTCTTGAGGACGAATCAGAGAATGAGTACATACTTATGCCTAATGATTAGGATGCCATGAGTATGATGAGTCAGAATGTTATGAGTATGATTCCTATTTAAGGTGTTATCACTCATTTATCTGTCCAGGTTTCATCTTCATTTCCCTTGCGGTGACCGTTTTCTCATGAATGACTTGCCCCTGTGGAAATTTCAAAGCCTATTTTAGGCATTAGAACATGGGCCTGCCTTGACTTCTAGCTGTTTTCCCCGGGAATCATAGCTACTACTTGCGTAATGTTCGACTTGGTTTGTTTTAGATTAGCTCTCAACAATTTAGAGTTTTTGAATCTTTTCTTATCGAAAACGGCCTCATATGTTTTCTAAGTGACCAAGTAACATTATTCGCCCTTGCCACAATTACTGAATCGGGCGAGAAATTTTGAAGAAATGGTTTCCATTAAGAATGTCTTTATCTTGTGTTCGTGGAAGTTCTAAACAAATGTTCTGTTTCGGCTTCCTATTTTATCTAGAGATTTCTAAAGTGATACGTGGAACTTTCCTTTGTGAAATTGTTTGTTCATCAATTATTGTTTCAATGCAGCATGTTAATGATGGATAACAGTAGGTTGGTTCCAAAGAGAATGAATTATCTATGAAACAAAGAAAATTGATTGGGGACATATCCTTTTTTACAGAGAAAACAACCCAAAAAATGGTAAAATAAACAACATGGATCAGACGCCCTAGACATCGCCAATTGGGCTTCTATATACAAACTTCAAGAAGACGGCTTTGAACCTGTCATGTGTTTAGAAGACTCAAAGTATTTTGTCGATGTCTCGATATGCAACGTGCTTCCTTTTCAGTTGATTACAGCGTTGCAATATCGCGATGTGTTCGTTTAAAATTCGAGCCGCCCTTTTTGGGTTTTCAACTCAAAAAACCCTTTGGTCTCAAGGTGCCCTTTTGCGGGTTTTCACCTTGGCCTCTCCCCATTTTTTTTTTCGAAGTCTCGAAGTGCCCTTTGCGGGTTTTCACCTTGGCCTCTTCCATTTCAAGCAAAATATTTTTTTACTGCATCTGAGTTCACGAGATTGGGCAAGCTTTTCCCGTCCATCTCAGTCAGAATCAGTGCACCTCCCGAGAAAGCTTCCTTTACCACATACGGTCCTTCCCAGTTCGGCATCCATTTTCCTCTGTAATCCTTTTGTATGGGAAGGATCATTTTCAGCTTGAGGTCCCCTTCGTGGAATTCCCTTGGGCGAACCTTTTTATTGTAAGCTCGCATCATTCGCTTTTGGTATATCTGACCGTGACGGATAGCCCTCAATCTCTTTTCTTCAATTAAGTTCAACTGATCATATCGAGCCTGGATCCATTCAGCTTCATCCAGCTTCACTTCTGACAATACTCGAAGAGAAGGTATTTCCACTTCAATAGGTAGAACCGCCTCCATCCTATAGACCAATGAAAAGGGGTTGCCCCAAGAGAGGTTCTGACGGGCCGCCGATAAGCATAGAGCGAACGGTAATTTTTCGTGCCAATCCTTGTAAGTCTCACCATCTTCCCACTATCTTTTTGATGTTTTTGTTGGCTGCTTCCACTGCCCCATTCATTTTTGGACGGTACGGAGACGAATTGTGGTGCTTGATGTTGAATTGGCTACAAACTCCCGCTATCGTACTGTTGTTTAGGTTCAGTGCGTTGTCTGATATGATCCTCTCAGGCATTCCATATCGACAAATGATCTCCTTCTTCAAGAACCGACTGACCACTGACTTAGTGACGTTAGCATACGAGGCGGCTTCTACCCACTTGGTGAAGTAGTCGATGACCACGAAGATGAAACGATGCCCATTTGAAGCTTTCGGTGAGATTGGTCCAGTGACATCCATGCCCCACATGGAAAATGGCCATGGAAAGTCATAACGGTAAAGGTGATTTGAGGCACATGAATTTTGTCTCCATAACTCGCATTTGTGACACTTTTGGCATAGCTGATGCAGTCTCCTTCCATGGTGGACCAATAATATCCAAACCTCATTATTTGTCTGGCCATTGTGAAACCATTGGCGTGAGTTCCGCAGACGCCTTCATGGACTTCTTCCAGGATTAACTTAGCTTCGACGGCATCCACGCATCTCAGCAGCACTTGATCCTTCCTTTTCTTGTATAGGACTTCTCCGTCCAGGACGTATTCACAAGCTAGTCTTCTCAATGTCCTTTTATCGTTCTCAGTTGCTTGCTCTAGGTACTCACGATTCTTCACATACCGCAATATATCGTGGTACCATGGTGGGCCGATTTTCCTTCTTCCTCGACATTGTAGCAATGGGTCGGGTCTTGATGAATGCTCATTTGTATTGGCTTCATATCGTCACTTTCATTTATTCGCACCATGGAAGCTGGGGTGGCGGAGCATCGCCCATCGATTCTCGCCCTCAAGCGTGTAATTGAAAGTGATGTCATCGAACTCTTTGACCAGTTCTTGGGCCAATCTTTTATAGATAACCAATTTTGGATCCACGGTTTCCCATTCTCCTTTGAGTTGATAGATTACGTATGTAATCTCCATAGACTTCTAATACCACGATTTTGAATTGATAGCGGTCATGGAGCCCCATGATGCAAGCTTCATATTCACCATATTATTAGTGCAATCAAATCCAGGTTTGCGGTGAGTGGATAATGGTCTCCTTTGGGGATATCAGATCGCCCAATTCCATTGCCCACGGCATTTGATGCCCCGTCAAAATTTAGTTTCCAAGGATGGTCTTCGGAGGTACCTTCTTCAATGTCTGCCACGTACATCAAGTCCTCATTAGGGAAATCAAAATCTAAGGGCTCATAGTCTTCAAGGGCTCTACTGGCTAGAAAGTCTGCTATCGCGCCCCCTTTACCGCCTTTTGGTTTACATAAACAATGTCAAATTCGGAAAGCAGGATCTACCACCTGGCCATCCTTCCATTCAAGGCGGTAGATTCCATCATATACTTAAGGGGATCTAGCTTTGAGATGAGCCATGTCGTGTGATACAGCATGTATTGCCTCAACCTTCGAGTTGTCCAAATCAAGGCACAACATAATTTCTCGATTGGCGGGTACCTCATTTCACATGCGGTGAATTTCTTACTAAGGTAGTATATTGCTTTTTCTTTCTTCCCCGATTCATCATGTTGACCCAAAGACACATCCCATCGAATCATCAAGTCTTCGTTAGATAAAGGATGAGGGCTTGTCCGGTTGAGGACGCATTAATCTGGGGCCGAGATGTATTGTTTCACCTTTTCAAAGGTCTTTTGACATTCTTCATCCCACGTGCCTGGGTTGTGTTTCTTGAGGAGACGGAATATGGGGTCACATCTCTCGGTTAGTTGTGAAATGAACCGAGCGATGTAATTCAACCTTCCTAAGAAACCTCTAACTTCTTTTTGGGTACGTGGTGGAGGTAATTCTTGTATGGCTCTGACTTTATCTGGGTCAACCTTAATCCCCTTTTCACTGACTATGAACCCGAGCAACTTCCCGGACCGAGCTCCGAAGGTACACTTCGACGGGTTAAGCTTCAACTGGAATTTTCTCAACCTCGAGAACAATTTTCTCAAGACCTGTACATGCTCTTCTTCAGTTCGGGATTTGGCGATCATATGGTCAACGTAAACCTCAATTTTCCTGTGCATCATGTCATGGAATAAGGTTACCATGGCTCTCTGATATGTCGCGCCTGCATTTTTTAGCCTAAATGGCATTACCTTGTAGCAAAATGTTCCCCACATGGTTATAAACGTTGTCTTGTCTATGTCCTTAGGATGCATTTTTATTTGGTTGTACCCGAGAAACCATCCATGAAGGAGAACAACGAATATCCTCTTGTATTGTCTCATCAAGTGTCGATGTGAGGCAAATAAAATTATCCTTCTGGCCGGCCTTGTTCAGTCTCTGTAGTCCACGCATTCGCATTCCTTCTCGCCTTTCTTGGGGCAGGGGACAATGTTAGCCACCCAATCCGAGTACTTGACCACTTGTAAGAACCCAAAGATTAAATTATTTCTCGACTTCTCCTTTTATCTTTAACAAGACGTCGGTCACATTCTTCTGAGCTTCTATTGACTCGGCTTGCATTCTTCTCTTATAGGGCGCGATGTCTTGTAATATCAAGACTTAGTGCAGGCATATCTTGAATGCGACCATACTAACACATCCTTGAATTCATGGAGTTGTTCGATGAGGTTCCGCTTTGGTTTCGCAGAATACAAGCTCCAATATTCACCTCTTGCCCTCTCCTAGGTTCACCATTTCTACCGACTCTTTATGGGGTAGGATCTGCTTTTCTTCTTGCTCTACCATTCTCAACAAATCCGGAGGCAAGTCGATTTCGTGTCATTTCCAAAGTCCCGAGATTCCTCTCAACACATGTCTTGCTCAAAGCAAACCTCCAATCAGAGTATCATTACTCATATCATTGATGTCTAGACACCGTAATGGGTATCAAGGGTGTACAAAGAATAAATGAATTTGAGGATAATTATTCACATGATATGAATGAGAACAAAGAATAAATGGCAAAATGTAAAATAAGAGGATATTTAGTAGAATTGAAGATGCATTTCATTAAAACAAAATGTCCTAACATGAGCCTATTTCACAAAAGAAATCTCATTGTTTCGAGGCTTAAAAATAACAAGAGTGTTCACTATTACTCAAGATAATCTCTAAACACTACAGAAATTCCTCTCAGAGTCCAATTGTCTAATGTGCTTCTGTGTTTATATGGGCGGATGCAGGCATGTGTTTCTTTTGATCAGTCTCCTCATCGTATGGCATTGATGTGAGGACATTCCCTCAGGAGATTCTTTTTCCGAGTAAATCATTCCTCCCGATAAGGTCTGCGAGATATGTGGGGAATGTCATCTGTTCCACTTAGCGCCTTCTCCGCTCACCGGCCTTTCTCCTTTCTTGTTTCTTTTCCATCTCCTTCTTCATTTGTTTAGCATCCGGTTTGAAACCTAAACCAAAGCGATCCCTTTTTCCTTCAAAGACGGGCCTGGACTTTCCCTTGGAGATATTTGCCCAATCCTTTTCCGGGTAGGGCTCTTTTTCCCACTGTCATTTGCAATCCCATCCTAGTAGTCTTGGATAGTTTAGGCGACGGAACTTTATTTCCTTCTGAAATGAAAGTCGATTCACGAACTCTAAGGATCGAAAGGAACATTCAATGGCTTCCTCATTCGCTTCTAGGTATGGCGCTTCGTTGGTAATGATTGCTATGATATCTTCTTGACGTTTATAGTTACTAGCCGATTTTACGTTACCAATTTCAATTTACAGTGCGATGATTTAAGGTACGGCCCCATTGAATGAATCCGGGCCTCCCTAGTAAGTAGTTGTAAGAAGGCTTGACATCCATGACCGTAAAGTCTACTTCATATGTATTAGGTCCGATCAATAATGGTATGTCTATTCTTCCCATTACTCTTCTTTCTATGCCATCGAATGCTCTCACTATGTTTTGGCGGTGATTTCATATGAGAACTATCTATCGGCAACCTCTTGAGTGTGGCTAGTGGTAAGACATTTAATGCTGACCCATTATCTATTAGCACACTTGGCAATGTGTATCCCTTGCAACGGGTGGTTATGTGTAATGCCTTCGTTGACCCCATACCTCCCGGTGGGATTTCGTCATCGCTGAAGTAGATGAAATTATCAGTGCTTATGTTACTAACCAGACGATCCAACTTGTTGACGGATATATCTTTAGTAACATAGGTCTCATTCAAGACTTTCATTAATGCTTCATGGTGCACTTCGAGCTTAGAAGTAGTGCTAACACGTAGATACGGGTTGGTTATGCATGCGCTTGTTCCACCACAATCGTATTCTTTGTGTTTCAAGAATTTTAAGAATTTTTAGCCTCTTCCTCTTTTACGGGCTCATTGATAACGACTTGGTTCTTTTTCCCCCTAATTGACACGATCTTGATCTCGCCGCTTCGTTCTCCTATTTTCGTGGTCATAACGCTTCCCATCACAAGCATATAGGAACCTTCGCTCTTGACTTCCTCCAAATACTAGTGGAACCTTGCGCTCGGTATTGTCACATTGCAATTATAATTCCAAGGTACCCTTTTACTATCTTTGTAGGAAAAGAAGCGTGTTTCGAATTGTGATTTTGGTCTTCCCTGTACTCTACCCTCTGTGTTCCGCGAAATGATGATTCTCGGGTAATTAACTCCGGGCTTTATCAATTCTTCCTCGGTCGTGCATATTTCCTCTTCCTCTACTCCTTCTTCATAAAACTCCAGCTCTTTGTTGTCCATGAGGCCTTGCACCAAAATTTTAAACTCGGCACATTCTTGGATCTCGTGCCCCCTCGTCTTATGGAATTTGCAGTAATTCTTTATATGTCTTTCGATTCCTGTAGAATCTGACTCTATCAATCCTCTTTTCACCATTTCCTTCTAGACTATTAGCAATGAGGTCTTCACTTCGGTGACATCCCTCTTGATCTTCCTCACAATTTCCTCACCGATCGCGTTCACCCATTTATCCTCGTGATTGGGCAATGGGTTCCCCTTTCTTCCCAGGTCATCAGGCGCTATAACCCCCATTTTGATTAGCCTCTCGACTACCTTTTTGAAGGCGATACAATTCTCTATCGAATGCCCTTCTACCCCTGCGTGGTAATCGCAGTGAGCGTTTGAGTCATACCACTTAGGGTATATGGGCTGCAATGGTTGTAAATAAAACGAGGACACGATGTGCTCATTGAATAAAATCTGGTATAGCTCTTTGTACGTTATCGAAATTGGCGTAAATTGGATCCTTTCAGTATTTGGTCTAGTTCTTGATTCTCGCCTTGTCGGCCCGGTTGCCCAAATTCACCAGAATCGCTTTTGGTCGATTAATCTGCGATCGCCTTCAGGTACCCTCTATTATATGTACTCAATTTATTTACCTCACTGTCTTTCTTCTTAGGAGCGACTCTCCTAGTGCTTTCTCCTGTCTCAATTTTGCCACCCCTTATAGCATGCTCGATCATCTCTCCTGCCATTACTATGTCAGCAAAACTCTTAGTCGTACTCCCTATCATATGAGTTATGAAAGGGGCCTTCAAGGTGTTAATGAAAAGCATGTCGGTCTCTTTTTCTAGGAGGGGTGGTTGGACCTACATAGCGACCTCTCTCCATCTTTGCGCGTATTGTGTAAAACTTTCATTCTGTCTTTTTTCCATGCTTTGTAAAGTAATTCTATCCGGTGCCATGTCCGTAACGTGGCTATAATACTTTAAAAACGCTTGAGCCAGACTTCTCCAAGAATTAATGTTGGCCCGGCTAAGCTGGTTATACCACCTAGCAGCTGCGCCCACTAAACTTTCTTGGAAATAGTGGATTAAGAGTTAATTGTTGTTCATGTACCCAGCCATTCGCCTGCAGAACATGGTGATGTGGGCCTCCGGGCAACTAGTCCCACTGTACTTCTCGAATTCAGGCATTTTGAACTTATGGGGAAGCACCAAATCTGGAACCAGACTCAAGTCTTTTGCGTCAATACCATGGTGGTGATCTGTATTTTCCAAAGCCTTGAACTTTTCCTCCAACCATCTACAACGATCCTCTAACTGCTTTGAAGATTCTTCTCTCGCCCGCATTTTTCTGCCATATCTAACTCAGGCACAACAGGATTGGCCGGGTTATCTCCTGGATTGGATCTTAAGCCAACGTGAGAGTTCGTGGGTGGTCTAGTGTCCTCCTGCCCTTGTTGGGGCCTGGTCGCAACTGGTGGCCTTAGGACATACTCCTCAGGCCTTACTCTTACATATGGTGGGGTAAAACCCGGGGGAGCACCTTCGCTATCCTCATCGACCGGAGGCATTGGACCTTTCCTTTGTCATTACTCCATTCAAAGATCTGGGCCATCTGCTATCATGTTTCTCTGAGCCTCCAAAGATTTGGTCCTTCATTTTTTGCTGGAGTTTCATCATTTGCTCATGCATCTGTTCTTGCATTTCCTTCTGAAATTGTTCAAATCTTTGATCCATTTTCTTTGTCTTAGCACGAGTCCCGTAGTAATGTTCAGTTCCCAGATTTCCTCTTTCTTCTCTCTCGTTTCTTTCTCTCTCTGTTAATCTTAACCAATTAGGCTTCTTTTTATAAACTTTAATGCATGTAATATGATGCAATGCAAATGCATGAATGCAGAAAGAAGACATCGATTCTGATCAACTTCATTTTAGAAAACTTTATTACAAGGCAAAACCCTTTACATAAAGTAGATTACAAATATGCTCTCGCCATAAGACCTAAGGTTTTGATTTTTCCAAGCAGGGAGATTAGCTCTTCATCATGACCCAGTGGTAGCTCATATCTCATGCCCAATATGTCAGCCTCCATAGCCAAAGTCTGTAGGTGTTCAGCTACCTCTCGAATCTGGATTATTGCTTCACCCATGAGGTAGTTCCGACTTTCAACTTGCTCGCAAGAATGGCGAAGCTCCTCCTCCCAACGCCTTTCTCTCGTTTCTAGAAGCTTAATCCGGAGCTCGCTACTATGTAATGCCGATTCTAGCTCTCCAACCGTACCTTTCATTTCCTCTATTCTGTTCAGGCTTGACTTCAGTTGGCTTTTCGAGTCTCGACTTTGATAGTGGTGTAGAGACCGCCCAAGTTCAGCTATTCTAGCTTTTAATCCTTTTTCTCTTTTGGTCTTCATCTCCCTTCTCTAAGTCTTCCTTTATGCGTCAGATTTCAAACTTTCTCTCCCAACTGCTAACTTTGACTCTTTCCTCTCGGACCTCTTGTCGCCACTGCTCCGGAGTTTTCCCTAATCCCGCATTTTTTATCGTCAAGCGTATCTTCTTGTACTCCGTCTTCAAGTTATCTCTGTCTTCCTCTACCTTCCATTTTTCTTTTACGAGTTTTTCACCTCGATTTTGACCGTCCACTTCTAACGGAGGAGCATCTTTTCTTCTTCCAAATTTTTCGATCTTTTCCCGAGTTTCAACTCATCCGCTCAAAATCTTGCTTCACAATCTCTAATTCGACGGATCACTCAGAACATTCTTCTCTCGATCGGGCGCCTTCGGATTTGGCTCGGAATGTTATCATTGACTCTCCTAACCCTCCATTCGGCAGATTCCGGTCATCCTCGGGCTGCAGATAGTCTTCTCATTCGTGAATTTGATTCCGTGCACTAGAGATCTCTTTAATCTTCTTCTTATAACTCCCTCCTTCATATGAGAACTCGCATTGAGCTAGCCCGTATGTCGTTGGTACAAACTGTCTTGAATTATACTGTCTTAGGACCAGCAAAGGGGCATATGCAGTGGCACCCCAAATCCCCAATAAGGGAACCCAGTCAAAGCTTCCGCAACGATAAAGGATTTTGTCAGTAATCAACCACGGAGCATTCCACCCAATGTCATCTTCTTGAAGGTTTTGAAAGAGCACGATCCAATTTTTTTCAGACACATCCTCTCTTCTAGGCGTAGATGCTATCTCTTCTAGCGGGGAGTAATTATTCGACATAAATCGGCAGGACACTTTCTCCACTTTCCAGAAGTGACTATGGAACCAAGCCAATAACAGCTGCACACATCCAATAAACCTACCTTCACCCATTCTTCGACATGCAGTCAAGGATCCGAACGTTTGGCTAAGATGGCGAGAACGGTGTGACCCTTTGTCTAATCGGTCAAGAGATCAATAATCGCTTCATCAATGTGCCTTAGAGCTTTGGAAGATTACCAGTAGTAAATACACAAGGCCAAGATATCTATCTTTTCTTTTCATCGGATGCACTAGGATCAGTCTCTCAAACATATCCGGTATGCATTTACCTCGCCTTCTTCGCATTCTAGCCGAGACCCACATTAAGCTTATTCCTGATATTCATCAACTTCTTGAAGGTTGGGCCATTAACCGCTTTGGAATAAGCTTTGTCAATTTGAATTCTTGGGCAATGTAGCAAGGTCGTATACTCTTCTACCGTGGGAACCAGATCCACCTTCCCGAAGGAGAAACAACTATAAGCGGCATTCCAGAACTGGGTCATTGCTCGGAATAGGTGCTTATCTACTTTGACATCAAGCGTGTAAGCGGTCGTCGTAAGTATCAGAGAATGCCTACTTCACTTCATCATCCCACTGAGTCCAAATTTCTTTCAACTTTTGGAGCTCATTCTGCGTGACACTGATATTGGTGAAGTTTCGTAGCTCCAACACATACCCTTCGATTAAGCTATCTCCTTTCTCTATTTGGCATTGCTCTGACCATATGCGGACGGCCGCATTGTCTTCCACTTTATTAAGGAATTCGCTTTCCATAACCAGCTTCCTATCTCAGAAACGGACCGTGAATCGATGTCTCTTTAAAATATGAAATGATATGCACAAAAAGAAAGAAACACAACAAGTTAGTATCATGGAATATAAAGCAAGTAAAATAAACAAACGCCTATCTGGGTGACCACTAAGGTTTTTCATAGCTCTACCTAAGGTGGGCTCCTAAGGTTTGATATATGCGGTTTAGTTCTAAAGTTCGAGGTACCCGAACCAGCAGATTCCTCGATCCTCACCCATTATAGGCTCATACGGACCGAGTTCGGTTCAGGGGAATACATTTCCCTATGGCCATACGGAAGTGAAGACTTCACGAAGACATAGGTACGGATGTATTCCGAAAGCAGTCCACTAGCCCATGCGGAGGTGAAAACCTCACGAAGACATAGCTTCTCGCTTCCACTTAAAGGTGTGACCACAACGGTCATGCAATGCAATGCCAAGGTATTTTCGAGACCAATATTGAAAGTGCGTTTAAAGAAGCATGATTTTTCGAAACCATTTTAATTAAAAGGATAAAAATCAATCAATCTATGGCTTGACCCTCGAGTCCCCAGTGGAGTCGCCAAGCTGTCGCAACCATTTTTTTTGGTGAAACAGTAAACAACACGGCCGACTCGATTTTTTTGAAAATTAAAAAGGAAGGAGTCGCCACCGATCTTTATTTGGTGTGATCGATCACCTTTGTTTTAATAAAACGCTTAATTTATTAAAACAGATTTTTGGTCCACGAACTTTGAGAAAACGGGTTCGAAGTCGATTACGTGCGAGGAAGGATTAGCACCTCGACACGCCCAAAATTGGTACCAAACCGATTGATTGATGTCCTATTTGTTGAGAACTTTGAAAGGGTTCGAAAATATAATGCTTTTTATCTTCAAATTTGGAAGGGATGTTAAGGCTCTCTTATTTTCGAAGAGATAAAGCATCACGTCCAGTAAGTTAGGGCACAATACTTTAAACTCCCGAAACTAAGCTCGTCTTTTAAAACTTAATTTTCGTTTTTGAAGAGGATCTTCCGTTGTTCGTCAAATGAGAAACCGAAACGCAGTAAGTTAGGGCTCGATTTTCTCGAGATTTCAAATATGGAAAATTGCCTCTATTTTTTTAGAAAACGAAGCTCATCTCGAAGTATCTAGATGTCGAGTCCAATGAAGTTAGGGCGCGACATTTCGAAGTTTCCGAGAATAAGTATCTTATTCAAAACTCAGACAGATTTTAAAAGGATATCCCATTGTTTAGTTCAAACGAGAAAATCCTAACCCGAAGAAGTTAGGGCTCGATTTTCTCGAATCACTAATATGAGATGTTGGTCGTTATAAAAATGAAGGTTTTGAAAAATATTTACGTAAAAGTGTGAAAACACGATGTTATGCGTAAAAGAATGATGAAAGGACACATATACGTAGAAGTAAAGACGATGTATAGTGCATCGGAAGTATTGCGAATAGTCATAGTGATAGAAAATAACGACAATGATGATGGTAAAAATGATAATGGCAATCTATGAATGAAATAGTAAAATAAATAAAACTATACATGTATATATATATATATAAAATAATATAGTAATAGTAATAGTGATGGTAAAAAAATAGATAATAATGATAATATCGAATAACAAATAATAATTTTAAAAGATAATAATATTAATAATAGTAATAATGATAATAATAGTAGAAGAATAACGCATGCAATCGCAAATAATGATAATAGCAAACAAACAAGAGTAAAAATATAATGAAAATAACGAATAACAATAATAATAATAATAATAATAATAATAATAGATAATAATATATTAATAAAGTAGTGATAATAGTAATAAAAATAATAACATATGCGAAAAATAGTAATAAGCAAATAGTAGTGAAATATAATGGAAATAATAAATAATAAATAATAATGATAATAATTATTAATAATAGTAAAAATAAAATGAAAATAAAAGTAAAAACAAGAAAAAATATTGCAAAATAGTTAAAAAGGATTAAATTGTATAGAAAACATGAGTTTGGTCAAATTGTAAGTAAACAGAGGTTCGGGGCTAAATTGAAATCACAGATAAAAGATGGGGGGCCGAGTGGGTAATTTTCCCAGCAAATTAAACGCAGCGCTTTGAGGGGGACCAGATTGAAAACCGGGCTAAATGCTCGGGCTATATTTTAAAATAACAAAAATTTAATTGAAAACAATAAAAAATGCGGAAGGGCTAAAAGTGCAATTAGCCCTTCCATTCAAAAACACGGATCTCCTGAGCGGGTCTGTCGTCGCCTGAGTCATCTAAACGACGTCGCTTTGGGGCCATCAGACAAGCCCTAAACGACGTCGTTTAGCAACCTTTATAAAATCAAAATTTTGCCTTTTTTTTTTCTCATTTCAGCTGCTTTCAAAAAAAAACTTTCATTTCTTTTTTTTTCCCTGCAGGGGTCTCTGGTGGGATTTTCGGCCAAGTATGCCATACGGCCTTGGTCCGCCGGCCACCGTACATGGTGGCCAAAAATTTGAAAAGGTATGTTTTTTTATGTATATATTTTAATATTATAATATATATATGCCTCACCGAAAAGTAAGAGAAAAAAGAAATAACTTTCAAAGTAAAAAAATCACCTTTAGCTTATGTTTGGATCTATTTTTTGTGCTTTGAAAATTTTTTCCTTCTCTATTGATTACAAAAAAAAGTCCCCTAACATTGTTGGAATACAAGGCTTTTATAGCCGAAAGAAAAATTACAAAAATAATATTTCTGTTGCTGTCAATTTCCTATCACTGTTTCTTTTGCTTCGTTTTGTAGGTTCTGAAGGAGTCAACGACGCCAATGAGCCATTTTGGTGCAATATCAGCGGAGGAACCGCCCATCGGGCGATGTGCGCGCCGACATCACGTGGGGAGCGGCGCTAGGGTTTTTAACCTTCCTTCTGCTGAGATTTGGTTCTTTTTCTGATTTTACTTGTCTCTTGTCTCCGTTGGTTTCCATTTTTGCTTGTTTGCGTTTTCTCGAGGTCAACTACAAGAAGTTGCCTCTTTGGTGAAGGATCGAGCGAGAAGGCTCGTCGGGGGCCTCGGGGACGAGGTGCTTGAGACGAGACACTTGCAAGAAGGTTTCGAGGGAGGCGCAGGCGCTAGGGTTTCAAAACCCTAGCTTCTTCTGAAACCTTTTTTATTTTTGGGCTTATTGGGCTGCTTGTAAATTGGGCTCTAGGTTTTTGTAAAAAAAAGACTGTTAATTACTTTTTTTTATTTTAGTTTTCAGTGGGCGAGCAATAATTATTGTCTGAGATACATTTGTACCTATGTCTTCGTGAAGTTTTTACTTCCGTATGGCCATAGGAAAATGTATTCCCTTGAACCGAACTCAGTCCGTATGAACCTATAATGGGTGTGGATCGAGGAATCTGCTGGTTCGGGTACCTCGAACTTTAGAACTAAACCACATATAGTAAACCCTAGGAGCCCACCTTAGGTAGAGCTAAGTCAAACCTTAGTGGTCACCCAGATAGGTGTTTGTTTATTTTACTTGCTTTATATTCCATGGTATTAACTTGTTGTGTTTTATTCTTTTTGTGCATATTATTTCATATTTTAAGAGGCATCGATTCACAGTCAGTTTTTGAGTTAGAGAGTTGGTTATGGAAAGCGAATTCCTTGATAAAATGGAAGACAATGCGGCTGCCTGCACATGGTCAAAACAAAGCCAGTTAGAAAAAGGGGACAGCTTAGCCGAGGGATATGTGTCAGAACTACGAGATTACACCAATATCAGTGTCACACAGAACGAACTCCAAAAGTTGAAAGAAATATGGACCCAGTGGGATGATGAGGCAAATCAGTTGTTCTATAGTACTTACGGCGACCTACCTTACCTGCTTGATGTCAAAATAGATAAGTACCTATTCCTAGCAATAACTTAGTTCTGGAATGCTGCTTGTAGCTGTTTCTCTTTCGGGAAAGTGGATTTGGTTCCCACGGTAGATGAGTATACGACCTTGCTACATTGTCTAAGAATTCAAGTTGATAAAGCTTATTCCAAAGCAGTTAATGGCCCGACCTTTTGTGAAGAAATTGATGAATATCACGGGAATGAGCGAACAATGGGTCTCAGCTAGAATTAAGAAGAAAGGCAAAAGCATATTTATAATCTGTTTTATGTAAAGGGTTTTGCCTTCTAATAAAGTTTTCTAAAATGAAGTTGATCAGAATCGATGTCTTCTTCTTGCATTCATGCATTTGCATTGCATCACATTACATGCATTTAAGTTTATAAAAGGGCCTAATTAGCTAAAATTATCGAGAGAGAAAAAGAAAGTGAAAAGAGAAAATCTAAGTGGAACATCACTACGGAACACGCTAAAACCGGAAAATGGATCAAAGGTTTGAACAATTCTAGAAAGAAATGCAGAACAAATGCAAGAGCAAATGTTAAAACTCCAACAGAAATGAGGGACCAAATGTTGGAGGCCCAGAGGAATATGATGGCCCAAATGGCCCAAATGACGAACGGGGCAATGGATAAGGGGAAAGGTCCCATGCCGCCGGTCGAAGAGGATAATGATGGCATCCCCGGTTTTACCCAACCGCACGCAAGAGCACGACCGAGGAATATCTCCAAAGGCCACCATTCATAATCGAGCTCAAAGAAGGCGGGATGACACTAGACCTCCCATGAGCTATCACGTAGGCTCTGGATCCCAACCAGGAGATAGCCTGGCCAACCCCGTTATGCCCGATTTAGATGCGGTAGAGAAAATGGGGTCGAGAATAGAATCTTCAAGGCAACTAGAGGATCGCTGCAAATGGTCGGAGGAAAAATTCAAAGTTACCGGAAAGTATCGATCATCATGGGATTGACGCAAAAGATGTTAGTCTAATTCCGATTTGGTACTTGCCTCATAAGTTTAAAATGCCCAATTTGAAAAATATAGTGGGACTAGTTACTGAGGCCCACATCACCATGTTCTGCAGCGAATGGTCACTACGTGAGCAATGATCAACTCTTAATCCATTGCTTCCAAGAAAGTTTGGTGGGCGCAATGCTAGATGGTATAACCAAACTTAGTCAGCCAACATTAGTTCTGGAGAGATTTGGCTCAAGCATTTACGAAGCATTACAACCGAGTCATAGACATGGCACCGGATAGAATTACTTTACAAAGCATGGAAAAGAGACAAAATGAAAGTTTCAGACAGTACGCGCAAAGGTGGAGGGAGGTCGCCATGCAGGTCCAACCACCCCTTTTAGAAAAGGAAACTACCATGCTCTTCATCAACACCTTGAAGGCTCCTTTCATAACCCATATGAAAGGGAGTACTACTAAGAGCTTTGCCGACATGGTAATGGAAGGGGAAATGATTGAACATGCGATCAGATGTGGCAAGATTGAAGCAGTGGAAACCACTAAAAGGTCTACTCCTAGAGAAAAGGATGACGAGGTGAATAATACAAACATGGGGGACCCAAAGTCAATTACCGTTAATCAGCCAAAAATGGTGACTACTGAGTATCAAGATTCATGAAGGAAAGAATCTCACACAAGGAAAAACATTGAAAAACTCTAATTTACGTCAATCCCTATGACGTATAAGGAGTTGTATCAAAGTTTATTTGATGCACACGTTGTGTCCCCCCAATATCCAAAACCGATGCAACCTCCATACCCAAAATTGTATGACCCAAACACTCAGTGTGAGTACCACGCGGCGATCATAGGCCATTTGATAGAAAATTGCCTTACTTTCAAGAAATTGGTTAAAAATCTTATCAACATGGATATTGTAAAGTTCGATGACGGAGCAGTGGTAATTGAAATTAGGGGCAGGAGAGTTGTGTTTCCTTAAAGAAGTCATTAGAAACCTAGAAATCAGGGGATCAGAATGCCAATGGTATGCCCGAAGAGAGAACCGAGGAATAAAAGTTTTTCGAGCATCTACTTTATCTACTTGGGAGTGTTTTGAACAATGAGACTGTGGAAAAAACATGTATTTTTAAAGCTAATCTAGAGTAATGTGCAAAACACACTTGTTGCTTTAAGCCTAGAGGCAATAAGAGTCCTTTTGAAATAAAGCTTCATCGTAATTTTATTTCAATAAAATGCATCTTTCTAAGTAAATATTTTCATTCTTTACATTTCATACTGAACATTTTTTATTCATGACCATATCACATGAATAACCTCCTTAGAATCATTTATTCTTTAGATTTTCTGCCTTTTCACCCATAATGGGTCCCCAGATATCAATGACATGTGCGACGCTGTTACTGACTCTCTTTTTAGTAAGATATGTGTCTAGAGGGATTAAGGACTTTGGAGATGACATATATTACAACTTATTTCCTAATTTGTTAAGAATTGTAGATCCTACCTTACGAAAGAGATGAAGATGGAAGCTTAGCTCACCGTAGGAGCAAGACAGGGCATATCATTGAGTTATCTCCAAGAATTCAAAGATATTTGAAATCACATGCTGATAATCCTACAGTAGTCAAGCTAATCGCCAGAAAAGGGAAGTTGCATCAGTTATGCCATAAATGCCAGATGGATGAATACAGGACTTATGCGACTCCTCTATTTCTTCACAGATTCCCTATATGTGGGGCATGGACGTTATCAAGTCAGTCTCCTCAAAAGCTTTTAGCCAACATCGATTCATATTCATGGTCGTTGGTTACCTCACTGAGAGGGTGAAGGTCACTTCATATGCCAAAATTACAAAGTCGGCAGTCATCAAATTCAAATTCAAATTCAAATCTAAAAAAAAAAAGTGGCAATAAAGAATCTCAGAAATGAACATAATTGCACAATGTCAAAGATTTACAGTCTGTTAAAAAATCAGACACCATTCAGTACAACAAATGCAGAAAAAAAAAACATTCAAAATTTTTGAAAAATGATCAAGATTTGTAAAGGTTGGCATAGAAGTTACCATTTACCCTCTAGGTTTCTTGAACGCTGGCCAAGACTTTCACCGGGCATCTTTCATTGGTTTATAAAAGGGAAACGATTGTTGGGAAGATAAGATTCTTTTTCCCCAAGCTTTGAGTGAATTGGATAAAGTAGAACGTCTCCAGTAAGCTTGATTGAAAGTATTCATCATGGTCGAACATACCAAAAAACGGATGATGCGGGCTTATGACAAAAAGGTTCGCTCAAGAGAATTTCAGGAGAAGGACCTGGAATTAAGAAAGATTCTTCTTATCCAAAAGAACTCCAGAGAAAAATTAAATGCCTTATGCAGCAAGGAAAGCTTGTTCGGGGGAAGCTCAGATACTAATCAAGATAGATGGCAAAGACCTAGCCAATCCTGTGAGTTCAGATTTGATAAAAAAGTTTTCAAAAAAAAACAACAAAACAAAACGAAAAAACATGAAAAAGGAAAAGAAAAAAGAAAAAAAGAAAAAGGAGGGGCCAAGGCGAAAACCCGAAAAGGGCGCTTTGAGACCAAAGGGTATCTGAGTTGAAAACCCGAGAAGGAAAGCTCAAAATTTTGATCGAAAGTAGGGCATACAGTAGTCTTGCTACGCTCGAAGAAGTATGTTACGTCTTGGGGCATTGACAAAGTACTCTGGATCCCGTAAACACATATTGAGCTTAAAATGGTCCTTAAGAAGTTTGAACAGAGAAGCTCAGGTTGTGATATCTGGGGCACCTATTTTCCATTTTACCCATTTTAAACTTGTTATTTGTGATTATCTTATTCTTTTCAAAACACATTGCCAATAAATTTCTTTCTTGAATACATTTGCTATTCTTGATTAACTTATTTGTTTCAAGCTATGCTCCCAATCAATTTCCTTCTTGTCCATTGTTACAATCTTTTTCAGGCATTTTGCATTGAAATAACGATTAATGGACTGATAATACTTTCATAAAAGGAGTTTTGCATATTACTCTAGAAGCTTCTGAATAATACAAGGACCAGGAACAAGACTATTGTTTAGAACTCACCAAGCTTAAGGTTTGGAAATATTAGAGAAAGATGATTATCTCTTTGGACCTTTTATTGGTTGAATAAAAAGACAAGGCATTTCATCGGTAATACCACCTTGACAAATAACGAGCAATGTCAATCCAACTATACAAGGGGATCATTCTCGGGAAAAGAAAAATGATACTCTGCATTCATTGCACATATCAGGCATATACATCTGGTCATGACACCCAGAGAATGGAAGGTGTAGTAGACCAAATTGATTGAATAAGTTACGAATTCTATACCCCTGAGTCATAGTGGGATGGTTGAGATGATACAAATCCTATACCTCAGAGTTGCAGTAGGATGGATGGGAGGAAACAAACGTTATTCTCTTGAAGTTGCAGTGAGAGGTACAAACTTTATGTCCCAAAAGGTACAGTGGAAGGGACTCTGAAATTACAGCGGGGCAAGCTTGTTGAGCATAATATGATCGTTTCTTTGGGTTTTCTATCAAAGATACTGGCTAAATGAGAAAGCATGATAACGCATCAGTGATAGAACATTAATGAACTACGAGCAATGATGACCCTAAGCATTTAAAAAGGGATCATTTTATTTTGCATTTATACGTCATCATTCAAAGCATGTTTAGTTAGGAGCATTCGACTCATTGCATCCTAATCATCATAAAAAGACCATTCTCATGACATTCTGCATTTATGCAAATATCGTCCAGTGCATCCTAATCATTATATATTTAACAAAGGATCATTCTCATGACATTCTGCATTCATGTAAATGTCATCCATTGTCATTTAGTTAGGAACATCTATTCATTCTGATCATTGCATCCTAACCATTGTAAAGACCATTCTCATGACATTTTGCATTCATGAAAGTGTCATCCATAACACATGTAGTTAGGAGGCTTTGAGTCATTCTGATCATAACATCCTCATCATTTGCATAAGCATAAGCACATAAAATTAATTCTATAGGACAGGTCCTTCAAAGAACGGTGTAGCAATATTGAAGTTCAGATTTTGTTCCCTCGAGATGGTAGTGGAGCAGACTGAAGATTGAAGTCTTCCTGAAGATAGTAAGGAAGCAAATTGGAAAGTTCAGATTTTGTTCCCTAGAGATGATAGTGGAGCAGATTGAAGATTGAAGTCTTCCTGAAGATAGTAAGGAAGCAAATTGGAAAGTTCAGATTTTGTTCCCTCAAGATGGTAGTGGAGCAGACTGAAGATTGAAGTCTTCCTGAAGATAGTAATGAAGCAAATTGGAAAGTTCAGATTTTGCTCCTTAGTGGAGCAGACTGAAGATTGAAGTCTTCCTGAATATAGTAAGGAAGCACATTGGAAAGTTCAGATTTTGTTCCCTCAAGATGGTAGTGGAGCAGACTGAAAATTGAAGTCTTCCTGAAGATAGTAAGGAAGCAAATTGGAAAGTTCAGATTTTGTTCCTTCGAGATGGTAGTAGAGCAAACTGAAGATTAAAGTCTTCCTGAAGATAGTAAGGAAGCAAATTGGAAAGTTCTAAATTCTTATTTCCTCGAAGTTCCTGTGGAGTAGGTTGAGATTACAAATCCTGTCTCCCTGAGTTAACAATGAGGATCAATCATTATTTCTTTGAAGTTTCAGTAGAGAAGATGGAGATTACAAATCTCTTCTCTCTGAATTCTCATTTCTTCGACGTTCCAGTGGAGTAGGTTGAGATTACAAATCCCGTCTCCCTGAGTTAACAATGAGGATCAATCATTATTGCTTTGAAGTTTCAGTAGAGAAGATGGAGATTACAAATCTCTTCTCCCTGAATTCTCATTTCTTCGACATTCCAGTGGAGTAGGTTGAGATTACAAATCTCGTCTCCCTGAGTTAACAATGAGGATCAATCATTATTTCTTTGAAGTTTCAATAGAGAAAATGGAGACTACGAATCTCTTCTCCCTGAATTCTTATCCTGAAGTCACAATTGAGCAAGTTAGAGATAAACAAATCTCATCCCCTCGAAGTTGCAGCAGGAGCAAATTGAAGCTACAGGTCCTATCTCTCTGAAATAGCGGTGGAAGAGATCGAAGCAACAAGATGCAGTGGACTGGAATGAGACTACATGAAGAATAAGAGCACCGAAAAATCTAGACTCAGTGGATCCGCAAACTCGTTTTCTTGAAGTCTTTGCTTCATTCTCATTACACGACAATGAGCAAAGAGGGCAAATTTGTAAGACCAGATTTTGCCCGGCCCATACACAAACCAACCCATTAACCCTAAAACCAACCCAATACTAAACCCAATAAGCCTAATTAGCCCATTATAGACCTAAGTTAGAAAAAAACCCCAAAACTTTAGCTAATGCTGCCGCCTCTGCCATTGGTCAGTCTGACAGCAACTTGCCCTCTGCACCGATCTTGTCAACCGCCACCGACACCTTCCACTTGCGCCACTAGCCCCTGCAAAAGCAAAAAGGAAAAGAGGCAACAACGGCAGAAAAGAAGGGAAATGATTGTATTTCATTTGGATTTTTCTTCAAAAGATCGGTTATAAAAACCGAATACAGACTCTATAATAGGGACTTTTTTTTAAGCAATACAAAAAAAAATATATTTACTGATATTGAGCAATAGATTCGCAAATACGAAAACACAAATACGAGATTCAAATAACGAAGAAGCAGAGATTAAACTCTGAAAGAAAAAACTAGAATCAAAACCAAAGAATAGAGTTGATTTTTCTTTTTTATTTTCGAAATTCTTTTTTTCTTTTCCTTTTTTTCCTTTTTCTTCTTTTCGGCATATACATATATCAATATATTATAAAAAAAATGAAAGAAAAAAAAAAGATTTTACCTTTTCTAGCTACCGCGTGCGATGGCCGGTGCGGCATCGCCGGCGATGAACGGCAACAGAAGGATGCCAAAAATCCTCCGGACTTCAGACCCTGCAGAGAAAAACAAAGAAAGAACTGGTGTTTTTTTTTTAGGCAGGTGAAAATGATTTTTTTTCAAGGATGTTTCCCTTAAATAGGCCTCCAAAACGACGTCGTTTTGGGCAAGCCTCTCAGGCACCAAAACGACATCGTTTCACCCATGACCGACCCGATCCGACCCGACCCGCCTTAGGATCCGCGTGTTTTTTGAAGGAATGGCTAATTGCACTTTTAGCCATTCCGCCTTTTATTGTTTTATAATCAGCTTTTTATTACTTTAAAATCTCGCCCAATAATTTATTTCGACTTTCATTTTGATCCTCGTCAAGACGCTGCGTTTAGGAGAAGGAATAATTTCCATTTCGGTCCCCTCCTTTCATGCTGCTTTCAAATAGGCCATTTCCTTCTTATTTTATTTCAATTGACCCCAAACTTTCGTTTTAAATACAATTTGATCCCTTTTAGTTATTTTTCAAATTTTAGTCCTTTTGTCATTATATTATTATTGTTATTACCATTATTATATATTTTTATAATATACACATTTTATTATTATTATTTTGTTTATTAACCGCTATTATTGTTACTATTATCATTATTTTTATAATACAATCATTATTATCTTGATACTATTACTTCTCATTTAGCCCCTTACTATTATTACATTATTTTTTACATGCATATATTCTTATTTATTTATTTATTTTTATGTATATTATTTCATTTATTAATTGCCATCATTACCACCATTTTTTTATATATCATCATTATTATTTTATCGTTATTTTCACTCATCATTAATATACTGGCTATTACCGTAATACTTACATTTTACTACTACCTATATCACTATTTTTACTTTATCATTATTATTGATATTTAGTATCACTCGTATTAGCTTATTATTCGGATTTCGTCGTTATTTTATTATTATTATTATTCTTTTCTCCTATAACATCGTGTTTTCATATTATCATTTGTCATGCTAATTTTTCTCGATGCATCAGTTCTTAAATAACCGATATTTCGTGTTAAAGATTCAAGGAAATCGAGCCCTAACTTACTGGATTCCGATTTTTCTCGTTTAAGCTAAACAACGGAATGTCCCTTTTAAAACCGTAATTCAAATTTTAAACAAAACTCTTAATCCCGAAAATTCAAAATGTCGCGCCCTAGCTTACTGGACTCAACATCTAGATATTTTGGATAAGTTTTTTAAAATAAGGGGCAATATTCCTAATTTGGACTTTCGAGAACACGAGCCCTAACTTACTGGGTTCTGACTTCTCGTTTGACAAATGACGGGAGATTCTCTTCAAATATAAAGCCATGTTTTAAAAGGCGAGCTTAGTTTTGGGAATCTAAAGTATTGCGCCCTAACTTACTGGACATAATGCTTTATCTCTTCGAAAATAAGAGAGTCTAAACGTCCCTTTCGATCCCTTCAAGTTTTGGAAATCAAAAGTATCTATTTTCAAATCATTTCAAAGTTTTCAACAATAGGACATCGATCAATCAATTTGGTACCAATTTTGGGCGTATCGAGGGTCCTAACCCTTCCTCGTGCGTAACCGACTCCCGAACTTGTTTTCTGGATTTCGTAGACCAAAATCATTGTTTTGATAAATCAAACTGTTTATTAAAAATAACTATTTATGAGGTGACCCGTTCACACCTCATAAAAAAAAGATTGGTGGCGACTCCCTTCTTTTTCGTTTTCATAACCCGAGTCGACTGCGCATTTTCTATTTTATCCAAAAAATGGTTACGATAGAAGGCATGTTATAGGATGCTTTTAATATGCGGAGTGATGGTTTCGAGTTATTTCCACCTGACTTGGGTACAATCGATGATTATAATTTTCATAGAAATACTCACCGAAGGGGGAAGAAGTGTACCTAATGAACAGCTAAATGAAGAAGCGGCGAGGTTCTACACGTTACTTGGTGAAATGAATGAAGAACTGTATGAGGGATCAAAATTTTCCAAACTGTCTTTCTATATTCGTCTTTTTCACTTGAAATGTTTGGGAGGATGGACCAGAAACTCGTTGACAATGCTGTTAGAGTTTCTACAAGAAATGTTCCCGTTTGCAAAAATCTCTCAATCTTCCAAAGACATGAAGAAACTAATAAAGGATTTGGGCATTGGCTACAACAAAATTCATAGTTACCCAAATGACTGCATGTTGTATTGGGGCGACCGGATAAACTAACAGTGCTGTCATGTATGTGGTCAATCTCATTGGATTAATTGAAATACAGAGGATGGTAACGAGGATGAACACGATACACAGTCAAGGAAACAGCCAGTTAAGATTTTACGGTATTTTTCGCTAATACCAAGGCTTCAACGGCTTTCCATGTCATTGAAGACAGCCGAGTCAATGATGTGGCACCGTGATGGACGAACCGATGATGGACTGTTAAGGCATCCTGCAGATTCTTTAGCTTGGAAATCATTTAACTCAAAATTTCCAAGCTTTGCAAGCGATCCTCAGAGTGTGAGGCTGGGGCTAGCAGCTGATGGATTTAACCCTTATAAAATCATGAGCACTGCGTACAATACTTGGCCGGTAGTTCTTGTTCCTTATAATTTACCTCCATGGGTTTGCATGAAACAATCATCTTTTATCTTGTCTATGATTATCCCTGGAGAGAAAGGGCTCGGGAATGATATTGACATATATTTGTAGCCACTTATTGAAGAGTTAAAACAATTATGGGCTCGTGTTGAGACATACGATGTGCTGAGAAAGGAGAACTTCAATTTACGTACGACTTTGATGTGGACTATTAATTACTTCCCGGTGTACGCGAATTTATCTGGTTGGAGTACCAATGGACGTTATACTTGTGATGCGTCGTTGAATGCACCAAAATATGTCCTACTCCTTGCCAAGTAATGAAAATAACAGTAAAGGGCAAGTAGGGTTGAATCCACAGGGATCAGATTTTACAAATGCCTGTTTCTTGAGATCCTGGGCAGAATCGTGCCCAAGAAAACCTGTGTTCCTAAAAAATAAATAAAAAAAGAATTAATAATTTTCAATCTGGAAAAAAAAGAATTTAAGACGAATTGAAATTACGAGGATAAGTTACGAGAATTAAAATGAGGAAAATAAAAAGAAAGGGGTTTAGAGAAAAGTTTCTTATGTGGAGAGATTTCAGCCTCCGGTTGTCTCGTTCCTCCTTGGGCTCCATCTTTGGCTTTTGGATGACCCTTCTCTGCCCAAGTAAGACAGTTATAGTGGAAGAGGACGCCTACGACCACCAACTTCAAGAGTTTAAACTTACGGATTTAGGGAGCCTGACTCTAGCTTGCGATTGCTTTTGTGGAGTCACCTACGCTAGATCAACGTTTCTCAATGGTGAATCCCACGCCATTTTGTCTCTTGGGCTCGCTAACCTCTGACGCAGTAAGCTCACGAACCGACGGTGCACTCCTCCTAAAACACACAAAGCGACCGCCTTTGCATACGTTGAAAGAATTACTTTTAAAGGGACACGACGGAGCGTCCACCTGTAATGCGAGAAACGATGAATACCTGGGTGAGAATGTTAAGTGCGGACTCTAGGCCTTAAGAACCTCTTTGGGGAGTTCGACAACCTTCGGCTAGATGAATTTTAATGGCTCATATTTGTGGTGGAAAAATAAATAAATATATAAGAATGAAAAAGAGAATTTTTATTGAAGGAAAATAATAAAGGAAGCACAAAAGATTTATGGGAGAAGAGTGTATAGAAAAAGATGAACACTCAAAATGAGTCACTTCATCCCCTATTTATAGTGCTCAGGTAGATGAACTAGTTCTACTCAAACTCCCAAAGATAATTATAATTTAATTTAAGATAAATAGAGATAAATAAAGAAATTAAATAATACTAAAGAATTATCCTAATATTAATTATCCTAATATAATTAAAATAGAGTTTGATAAAGCAAAGTCTCTTCTTTTCGCATTTCAATCCCTCTGCCCTCCATGTTTGCACTTTTAGCACCATCTTTTCCTTTTTTTACGCATTGGTCCATTTTTATCTCTAATTTCACAGTTTTGGCCCTCAATTTTGCTTTGGTATCCAATTTAGTCCCTACGAGATAAAAGTCCATAAACAGCCCAAATTAATAGAATCACACTCAAAATTAATATGCAATTAGCACATAAAAACATGACATTTTAGAGTGTTATCAAATCCCCCTACTTGGCCCATGCTTGCCCTCAAGTATGGTTCCTATCTACTATGAAAATTAGACCCTGAAAGAAATTCTACTCCAAAGTTTTATAAAAATTAGTCAAAAATGCATATGAAAATAAAGAGAACTTCTAAGCTTGCTTTAAGTAAAATGTAAAAAGTATTCTAATTGATGCACATAAAAATTAAAATCGTCTTGAATTATTCCATGCTTTCTAGGTAAATTACCAAACCTATCAAGACACTCTATTTATTTCCTCATTTAGTCCCCAACTGTAATTTTATTAGTACTATTTTTTCTTTTTCTTTTTTTTTTGTTTTTCTTCTTTTTTTTTTTTTATTTACTTAGGAATATATTGAACCTTTTGACGCGAAGAGAGATGACAACCCAAGCACCCCACCCCGATTACTCAGCCCAACATACTCTTAAAAATTATTTATTTCCGGTTAGCGAGTTTTACCCATCACGTCACACAACTTTTTGACGCAAAGTAGAATGACAACCCAAGCACCCTACCCCGGTTACTCAATCACCACGTTCGAGCCATACTCATAACCTTGGCTAGCGGAGTTTTACCTATCACGTCACATAACCTTTTGACGCGAAGTAGAATGACAACCCAAGCACCCTACCCCGATTACTCAGTCAGTCACGTTCTAAGCTGCACTCATAACCCTGGAAACAATTATTAAACAAAATTTACACAAAATTTTAATTTTAAGAGGACCTAATAGAAATAATCAAGTGTCGAAAATAAGTTTTAGTAACCACCTAATAAACATGAACATAATTTAGGCATGCAAATGTATTAAGTGTCCACTTGATATTAAACTTGATCAATTTTACGAAAAGCAAGATAGAGTTAACTTATTAATCATAATTATTTTTAGCCTAATAAAAATAAAACAATGGAGATAAAATCAAACAGACAGAATCATAACTAACTCAGTAGCCAAGAATCATGCATGTAGGTCAATTAGTGGCGAGTCGTGGTCAAATTCTTGAGCATGAAAAGC
The DNA here is from genome assembly GCA_025506655.1 of Gossypium rotundifolium. Classification (NCBI taxonomy): domain Eukaryota; kingdom Viridiplantae; phylum Streptophyta; class Magnoliopsida; order Malvales; family Malvaceae; genus Gossypium; species Gossypium rotundifolium. The sequence continues at coordinate 140,205,279 of CP106731.1, forward strand.
GACAGAATATTCTTAAAAAAAATGGACAAAATGGAGCCTCAAGCAAGAAACACAAATCACAAAGCAGAATCTGACGATGTCTGAAGAGTCGTCCTCCTACTTAAAACACATTGTCCTCAATGTGGACGCAAAAGCAAAAATAGGTAGAAAAGTTTAAAAAAACTCCTCGTGTAGCTACTGTCGATTACGGAGGACTTGCACGTGAAGGGGACGATGTGGTGGGCCCGACGACTTGTGTGGCGGCCATGGAGGAAGAGGAGGGAGAGGAGGCATTAGTCAAGTCGACGGCTTGAGGTGCAAAGAGGCGGCGATGGCGCGAGTAGATGGAGAAGGGAGGCTCGATGGTGGCGCGCCTTCGAGTTCGCACCATTGCGAACGGCGAATGGTGGTGGTTGGTGGAGAGGGGTGAGTTTTTGGCGGTAATGGAGTTAGGGAAGGAAATTTGGGAAAAAAATTTAGGTTTTGGGGGTTTTATTTGGTTGAAAGGGGATGTTAGGGTGCAGGGATAAGGATGGTTGGGTGCAGGAATAAGGTAGTTTGGCTGCAGGATATAGAATTCAGGCTGGAATAGTATCTCAAATAGAGGTCTGTTTGGGACCGTGGATAGAAATCATTTGGTTTTGACTTGTCTCCTTTTCTTAGTATTTTCGCCCATTTTACCTAGATGGAAGAAGAGAAATTTATTAATAAAATAAAAAGAAAATATTGGAAATTAATAAATAAGAAATAAAAATAAAAATAAAAATAAATAAAATAAAATAAAGATTGGGTTGCCTCCCAACAAGCGCTTATTTAACGTCATTAGCTCGACGACTTAAATAGTTCTACGGTGGCTCAAAATAAATCTTTTTAATCATGTGAGCTTGGAAATTCTCATTTTTCATCACATCTACCATATTTGGGTTTAATCGTCGTTGCGCCTTTTTCATTGGTTTCATATTTTCCTCCAAGGGGTTGATCCCTTTTAAGTCGGCAATAATCTCATCATTCTCCAAAAATGTGAATTTGAGATGCTCGAGAAATGGTTTTAATTTCGGATCTGATTCTTGCACAACAGAAGGTAGAAGTTCAGTATCCATAGGAGCCAATAATTTATTAACAGATTCAAAATCATCAAACATCATTTTAGATTTATCTCCATAAATGGACTCAAAAGTTTTTTCTACTGATGAGTTAATTATGTCGACACGGTTTACATCCAAGACTTCACTTGGGTGGCTAATTGTGCCATAAACGTTAAACTTCACGATCTCCCCATCAAACTCCATTGTGAGGGTTTCGCTTCGGACGTGAATCTTAGTATTTGCAGTACTAAGGAAAGTCGCCCCAACAAGATGTCTGAAGACCTAGGAGCGTTATCCTCCTCCATTTTTATCACATAAAAATCTGCAGGAAAAATAAATCCATTGACTTTGACTAATACTTCCTCGAGGACTCCTTCGGGATGCACAACGGACCTGTCTGCCAATTGAATGCTAACACCTGTTTTTGTCAAAAAACCTGCATTAAGTGATTCATAAATAGAATATGGTATTACATTTATGGAGGCTCCTAGATCACACATAGCCTTTTTAATTCCCAAATGACCTATTTTGCATGGTATTACAAACATGCCCCTATCCTTACATTTTGCCGGTATTTTTCGCTGTAATACTGCAGACACATTTTCACCAACATTCACCCTTTCATTACCTGTTAATTTCTTCTTGTTGGTGCAAAGCTCTTTAAGAAATTTAGGATACCTCGGTATTTGCTTAATGACATCCAACAGCGGAATGTTGATCTCGACATTCCTAAATGTTTCGAGGATTTCCTTGTCATCTTTACCTCTTCGACACTGGTTGAATCGTTCTGGAAATGGAGGCAGAATTCTGGGCAATGGGGGTTTCGGTCGGACCTGTTCGTCTTTTTCGGGTTTTTTCTAGGTGATTTTTTGGGTAAGATTTCTGTCGAGAATTGATTCCAGTACTTTTCCACTTCGCAGCATTACTGCATTTGCGTGTTGTCTTGGATTCGATTCTGTTTGTGACGGCAACTTCCCTTGAGAGTTCAATTTCTCAACTGATATGGTCAATTCTCTTATAGATGCCTCGGTTTTCTGTTGAAAATCAAGCATATTAGCTGCTAATTTATTGACCAAAGTTTCTATAGAATTACACGAATCTTGTGGTCTTTGTTGAACTCGGTTCGGTATGGTCGGTTATATTGTGGGTTGGCCCCATAACTTAAGTTAGGGTGATCCGCCATCCCGGGTTGTAGGTATTAGCGTAAGGGTCGATCGCCTCTGTGGTGGGCGGAAAATTACCCACCGCATTTAAATGAGCCATAGTATCGCGGACAAACCGGGACAAGTATCGCTTGTGTGCTCGGTGTAGCACATATTCCACATAACCGAGCTGGTTTAGCTTTTTCTACAATAAGAGAATTCATCATAATAGTAAGTCTATCAACCTTATCCTCTAAGGTCGAATTACTTAGCTGGTGAACCCTTCTAAGGGGTTCAGTATTGGTTCGAAATTGCTAAGAATTTGTAGCCATCGTAGAGATCAAGTCTCTTGCTTATTGGGGAGTCATATTGACCAACGCTCCTCCACTAGCGGCGTCTACCATATTCATCTCCATTGGTTTCAAACCTTCATAAAAGTATTGGAGGAGAGATTGTTCTGGTATACCGTGTTGTGGGCAGCTCGCACACAACTTTTTAAATCGCTCCCAATAATCGTAGAGAGTCTCCGCTTCTTTTTGCCTTATCCCCACGATCTCCCTTCTTAGCTCAGCTGCTCTAGATGCTGGAAAAAACCTGTTGAGAAATAAACGAGATAAATCAGCCCAAGTAGTAATAGATCCAGGAGGTAAATAAAATAACCATTCCCTAGTTTGAATCACTAGGAAAAGAAAAGCGCAATTTAATCGATCCTCGATTCGCCTTGAGGTTTCATAATCAGACAAACCATATGAAACTCCTTTAAGTGTTTATGGGGGTTTTCATTCTGTAACCCTCGGAATGTTGGCAGCAACTGAATCAACCCTGATTTCAGCTTAAAGTCGGTGTCCATGGTAGGATACGCGATGCACAGTGGCGGTTGTTCCGTCGGAGCTTCAGCTAGTTGCCGAATCGTTTGAGCCATTGGTTCTTGTGCCAAATTAGGGTTTTCGTCAACCCTAGCGTTGAACACTTCTTCAAATGGATCGACTTCTTCTGCTTTACTTTCAAGCATTTGAGTAGGGTTTTCGTTAACCCTAGACTCTGCTTCGTCGTCGACCCTAATTTCTGGTGGTGGATTGCTCCGAGTCGCTACCACCGCTAACTGCTTTTTCCTTAACTTAGTTTCTTTTCGATTGGCTTTTGCAGTCTTTTCAATCTCCGAATCAAATGCAAGAATGCCTGGAGCAGATCTGGTCATAGAAAATAAAAAACATGATTAGTACGTTACCGGTCCCCGGCAACGGCGCCAAAATTTAATGCGTCGTTGAATGCACCAAAATATGTCCTACTCCATGCCAAGTAATGAAAATAACAGTAAAGGGCAAGTAGAGTCGAATCCACAGGGATCAAATTTTACAAATGCCTGTTTCTCGAGATCCTGGGCAGAATCGTGCCCAAGAAAACCTGCGTTCCTAAAAAAATAAATAAATAAATAGAATTAATAATTTTAGATCTGGAAAAAAAAAGAATTTAAGACGAATTGAAATTACGAGAATAAATTACGAGAATTAAAATGAGAAAAATAAAAAGAAAGGGGTTTAGAGAAAAGTTTCTTATGTGGAGAGATTCTAGCCTTCGATTGTCTCATTCCTCCTTGGGCTCCATCTTCGGCTTTTGGATGACCCTTCTCTACCCAAGGAAGCCAGTTATAGTGGAAGAGGACGCCTACAACCACCAACTCCAAGAGTTTAAACTTACGGATTTAGGGAGCCTGACTCTAGCTTGCGATTGCTTTTGTGGAGTCACCTACGCTAGATCAACGTTTGTCAATGGTGAATCCCACGCTATTTTGTCTCTTAGGCTCGCTAACCTCTGACGCAATAAGCTCACGAACCGACGGTGCACCCCTCCCAAAACACACAAAGCGGCCGCCTTTACATACGTTGAAAGGGTTACTTTTAAAGGGACCTAGACGGAAGCGTCAGCCCCGTAATGCAGAGAAACGATGAATACCTAGGTGAGAAAGTTAAGTGCGGACTCTAGGCCTCAAGAACCTCTTTGGGGCGTTCGATAACCTTCGGCTAGATGGATTTTAGTGGCTCATATTTGTGGTGGAAAAATAAATAAATATATAAGAATGAAAAAGAGAATTTTTATTGAAGGAAAATAATGAAAAAGAGAATTTTTATTGAAGGAAAATAATAAAGGAAGCACAAAAGATTTATGGGAGAAAAGTGTATAGAAAAAGATGAACACCCAAAATGAGTCACTTCATCCCCTATTCATAGTGCTCAGGTAGATGGACTAGTTCTTCTCAAACTCCCAAAGATAATTATAATTTAATTGAAGATAAATAGAGATAAATAAAGAAATTAAATAATCCTAAAGAATTATCCTAATATTAGTTATCCTAATATAATTAAAATAGAGTTTGATAAATCAAAGTCTCTTCTTTTTTGCATTTCAATCCCTCTGCCCTCCATGTTTGCACTTTTGGCACCATATTTTCCCTTTGTTAAGCATTGGTCTATTTTTATCTCTAATTTCACAATTTTGGCCCTCAATTTTGCTTTGGTATCCAATTTAGTCCCTACGAGATAAAAGTCCATAAACAGCCCAAATTAGTAGAATCACACTCAAAATTAATATGCAATTAGCACAAAAAAACATGACATTCTAGAGTGTTATCAACTTGTCATTGTTATGCTGAGCAGACATGTTCGCAATGGTTATATAATGGGAAGAAGTTCTCTTACATGGGGCATCATCGATGGTTACCGAAAAATCATAGATTTAGATTTTAGAGTACTTAGTTTGACGGTATTGAAGAGTTCGGAGAAGCTCCTTCGTAGACCGGTGGATCAAAAATATTGTTCATGCTGAAATATATGAATTTCATTTATGGGAAGATGAATCAACCGGCCAACATGCAAAGAAATAGAAGATCAAGGGATGAATCTGATGATGAATCTGACGAAGAGGATGACCCTAATGAGGCGGATTTGTGGAAAAAAAGAAGTATTTTTTTTAGTTGCCTTACTGGGAGCATTAGATTTTACGCCATAATCTTGATGTCATGCACATTGAGAAAAATGTTTGCGAGAATATCATTGGGACTATTCTGAATGTCGATAGAAAATCGAAGGCAATATTCAGAGTCAACTTGATTTAGTCCATATGGGAATTCAGCGTGAGCTTCATCCCCAAGCACTTCCGAATATCGGTTGCCGCCTGCTATTTATTCAATGTCGAAGAGGGAGAAAGAAGTGTTATGTATGTTGTTGAAGGATATAAAGGTCCCGGATGCGTATGCATCAAATATATCTCGATGTGTGAGTCTTAAAGATCGAAGACTATATGGCTTAAAATCGCATGACTATCACATCTTGATGCAAGACTTACTACCAGTTGCATTGCGGTGTTGTATGTCGAAAAAGGTGACGTCTTGTGTAATTGAACTGTCTAATATAATGAAAGGCATTTGTGGCAAAGTTTTGGATGTTCAATAACTTGAGACACTACAAGATCGAGCCACACTGACTTTATGCAATCTGGAAAAGATCTTCCCGCCTTCCTTCTTCACAATTATGGTGCACTTGTTGATTCATCTCCCTTGTGAAGCAATACTTGGTGGACCCGTTTTCTATCGATGGATGTATCCCATTGAAAGGTCTTAATTTATTTGTGAATTATTCATTCATTCACCTAAATGTCTTTAGTTGCAACTTTTGATAATGTTCTATATTGTGTTTAGTTTCCTATCCAAATTGAAGCCTTACTACCGTAATAAACGTTATCCAGAAGGATCAATTGCCGAAGGCTACTTGGCAGAGGAATGTATGACTTTTTGTTCAGGGTATTTGGAAGATGTTGAAATAAGAATGAACAGACCAAGTAGAAACGCTGGGCTCACAGATCATAACTTGGCCGAAACTTATTTATTTCAAAGTTTCAAAGAATCAATCGGCAAAGTCGAAATTGCAGAATTAGATGATAGATCGTGGGTCCAAGCACATCGATATGTTGTTTTTCATCATGAGTCAATGGAACCATTACGCAAGTAAGTTCTAGAATTTGATAAATATTCATCAATTATAATTTGTCTGTCTTCTAACAAAGTAAACCTTTTTTTTGACGTAGTGAGTACAAACAATAATTGAGAGCTCGTTCACGGTCTCGAAGATTACAACAACGAGAAATTAATAAGTTGTTCACAGAATCATTTCATGAATGGTTAAGCCAAACGGTATGCAATTGAAGTTTTCATTGTCAAGTAATAATGTTTTCTCATAACATTTATAATTACTCACTTTACTTTCGATTCAATAGGTTTGGAGTCGGAATGAAGTAAATGACGAAGTTAAATGGCTATCACAAGGTCCAAATAGAATATTGAAAAGATATAGTGCCTTCTTCATCAATGGATTCAGATTTCATACAAAGTATCGCGAGAGATTAAGGAGAACCCAAAATTGTGGAATTGTTGTTAATTCTTCAATTACAAGTTATGCTAGTGCTAGGGATAATAATCCTGTCGAGGGGAATGTGGAGTATTAAGGACTTCTGACTAACATAATTGAGTTGGATTATTATGGCAGATGGAAAGTTGTCTTATTTTGGAGAGATTGGGCTGATGTGAATACGGCTCACGGAATTAAAAACGATCAATATGGTTTTACAATGGTGAATTTTTCTCGATTGATTCACACTGGAGAACAATTGATGGACGAGCCGTATGTATTTTCTTCTCAAGTGAAACAAGTTTTTTACTCAAAAGATCCAACTGATGAGGGTTGGTACGTTGTACTCCTGAACACCCCTAGAGACTTGTTTGACATGGGCAATGGAAGTAGAGATGACATAGTCGAAAGATCAGAAACTTTGCCTTTTCCAGAACAAAACTTAAATGAAAATATCCCTAGTACTAGTCAACAATTTCAATGGGTTCGTCAAGATGTAGACGAAGATATTTACGAAATATGATGTAGTAAGATTTTACGATTTATTATTTATATGTAATATTATAATTTTAATGTTGGTCATGTTATATAATTTAACTATTTTAAATGTCCTATTATTGTTGTTATTTGTTACTAAAATTTTACTATTTTATGTGTATTGTAGGAAAAATACCTAGAAGACGATTACGAGATTTAAGTATTGTCCACAATACTCCAAATTCAAAAGAAGCAAATAGTGAACAGCAAACAGTTGTTGGATCTTCTAGTCTGCCGGACATAAATGACAAACCTACAGAATTTCAAAGTAATGTTAAGTTTATTTTACATGCATGTTGAATTTTATTATTGATTCATTTTTCAATTTTAATATAATAATATATCATTTTTTAGTTGAAGGTGGTGGGACGCGTAGAGGTCGGGGACATACATTGCTTAAAGATTTATACGACTTAGAGCCTACCGAGCGTCTTAAAGTAAGGAGAAACAATCATGGCCAGCCTGTTGGATCTGAAGCTCGACTGTTAGCAGGCTATTTGGGCATTATAGCACGAAATGCCAATATGTTGCCCATTAAGTCCGAATCATGGCATCACATGCCTGATGCCAACAAAAATCAGGCTCTCAATAATATTAAGATAACAAAACGTGAATGTAATTTATAATACTTTAATTTAACTATTATTTATATTAACTTTTTAAACTTTTTTTGTTCAGGATAAATTTGCTTTAGATGTTTTCGATGACTATGTTAAGAAGACATTGGGTAAAAAATAGAGAGACAATAAAAGCATGCTGAAAAAATAATATTTTAAGAAAGACATTAGCCTCGACGAAAAATTGCGAAATGTCCCGCCGGGAATGTTGAGGTACCAATGGGAAGATCAAGTTAGATTACGAATTCAAAGAAAGGAGAGGTATTACGACTTCTAAAGTCTTATAAAGTTTTATGTTTATCGTATTTACTATAAACATAATTCAAATTCCATTATGTAGGACCGTGAGCGAGTTGGAATAAGTAGTAGACAGAAATAAAAATTCACGCACACGGCATGTTCTAGAAGTTTTGCTTGTGTAGCTGAGGCCGAGGTATTATAATTTATTAATTCTATCAAATATTAATGACTTTATACTATTAAATTATATTTTTTTCTGCTACAATGTAGGAAGCTTCGTCTGGTCAAAAAGTTGGACGCGTTTAACTTTTTGACATTACGCATAGAAAGAAGGATGGATCTCCGATGACATCCGAAGCTGCAGAAATTATGGTATATTTACTTAATTAAACTTGATTTATTATAAATATTTCTAATGCTTAATTATAATAGTTTAATTCATCGTTTGTAGTTTTAAATTTATAATGTTAAGTTATGTTGCATTCTTTCTTATTATATATTTCATTTCTAACTCTTTCATTGATTTAATAGGATAAACTAAAGGAGAAGAAGGCGGAGTATAAAGTGGCTACTTCAACTGATAGTTCAGTTAATCTTGAGGAGATTGATAATGAAATTATTACCGATGTTTTGGGTCCCGAAGGTACATCGCTTCGATTGATAGTTCTGTTAATCTTGAGTATACTTATAATAGAATTATCATTGATGTTTTTGGTCTTGCAAGGTATGGTCAGGTTCGATTTCAAGGATCTGGTGTTACCCTGACCCAATATTTTGGATTCTGCTCGATAATACATGCCTTCCGGGTCAATCTCGTCTTTGAAGTTCGAGGCTAAAAGACCAGATAGTTCAGATACAAGAGAGCATGGTTGAGCAGAGGCAGCAAATTGCTGATGTTCAAAGAAAATATGAAGAACTCCAGCAACAACTTAGAGCGGATGCAAAAGTGGCAGCAGCGAGGGAGGTAGCAGCAGCGAGGGAGGCAGCGACAGTAGCAAGGGAGGAAGAGGCAGCATCAATGCTAGTAAAGCAGAATAAAAAGTACGATGAGCTCCAACTACAGCTTTAGCATATGATGTAGATGTTTCAGCAGTCGTAGAAGCCGCCATCTTAGACATTTAGTTTTTCGTTGTAAGATTATTTTAACATTATTACATTTAACATTATTGTAACAATATTTTCATTCATTTAATTTATTGAATTTCAAGTATCATTTAGAACTAATGCATTTGGTGTGATTTTTATGCTAAATTTGCTGTTTTGGGTTGGAATTATAAGTTATATTTACTGTTATTGGTTGGTTTTAGTGCAGGAGGGGTATAATATTGAACAAATTGTATAATGCAAATCTGTACAAATTAGCGGCATTTGTTAAAAAATGCCGTTAAAAGTCATGACCTTTAGCGGCGTTTGTGGGAAAAGCGCCGCTAAAAGTCATGACCTTTAGCGGCGTTTGTGGGAAAAGCGCCGCTAAATTTTGCGGCGTTTGTATTAGCGGCATTTTTTGTGGCACTTTTAAAAGCGCCGCAAATACTTTTAGTGGCGCTTATAAACGCCGCTAAAGGCCAAAAAAACACCGCTAAAAGTCTATTTTGCTGTAGTGTGGCTTATCCTTAACTCGGTTCTGCCATGCCCAATCATCCTAAGCATCTCAACTTATAACCCTCCATTAGATCATGGCGTTGTTGACTCTGTAGGTTGGGTTCATGACAAAAAGGTGTGTTTTCGGTGCTATCTGCCTATGCTACTAATTGTGGGATGGAGTTGAGAAGGAGCGATGAAATTTGGCATGAGATTTGGCACATTCCAGTTCCTCAAAAGGTGCTTGTTTTCATTTGGCTAGCTTTTTTAGATAGAATTCTAACTAATGAAAACAGAGTGAGAAGACATTTGGCTACTGATACAAGCTGTATGATTTGTGGAAGTTTGTTGGAAAATATTGACCATGTGCTGCGGTTTTGTGTCCTAGTTGTGGCAACATGGCTTTCCGTTATTAAGGTGGAAACAAGATACGAATTTTTCGATCTCAATTTTAAAGAATGGTTTGTAAAAAATATTTCTGATCCTAAATATTTCGCTTGTGAGACTAGCTGGTGGTTAGCACTGTTTGGTAGTATTTTTGGCAACTTTGGATTAGGAGAAACAATTATATATTTAATGTTGAGCTTATGGAAGCTTATAGTATTTTGGTAAAAAGTTGTTGGATGATAGACAATTTTCCTACGGCTAACCATGGATTTAACCAGACATGGAGGAGTAGAAATGGTGATTCTTGTAAAGCTATAAGATGGAAATCACCATATGATGGATGGAAAAAGGTGAATACTAATTATGCTGTGTGCCATTTTTCAGGGAGTTCTACTATAGGAGGAATAATCCGTGATCAGGTTGGAGTATGGATTGCAGTATTCATAAGAAATATTGGAAGTTGTTCGGTGCTCATGACTGAACTTTGGGGTATGCTTGATGGTCTCCAATTAGCATTGAACCTCGAACTGAAAAAAGTGATTCTTGAGACAGATAATAAAGAAGTTATTCAAGCAATTCAAGAAGCTGGAAAGGAGTAGCATGGTTCTTCGGTGATCTGGAGCATCAAAGAGCTTCTCCAATATGATTGGACAATTCGCTTAATACATGTTTTCAGAGAGGCCAACAAGGTAGCTGATGGTTTGGCAAAAATGACCTTCTCAAGACCTTTGGGCAAGTTTATATCCATGCAACCCCCGGATGAAGTCATTCAATCTCTGCATAATGATCTATCTAATGTAGTGTGATCTTGTTTTAATTTGTTTTGGTCTAATCCCTATTTTGTTAAAAAAATTTATACTAAATATATAATAGTACTCTAACATAAACATCAAATGATGTTAAGATGACTATATAAAACTCTTTCAATAAATAAAAAAAATAAAATTATTAAATATAAAATATTAAAATAAAATAAATATTTTTAAAAAAATTAAAAAATAATATGGGTAGGTCTAAAATAGGTTTAGGTTAGTCTTTTGCAAATATGGACAGATTTTGACAAAATTTTAAACCCATATTTCGAGTCAAGTTAAACTTGAGCAAACATAAAATATATTAATATCATTCTTAGGCCCGACCTGAATTATAGGGTTAGAAAGGTTAGTATGGTGATAAATAAAAATCAAGTCCTAAGCGACAGCTCTTAGTCTCCAACAATTGCAATAAGAAAGAATTGACACATTATCATAGGAGTGGCGAATAATGGCGCAGAAAGTGTTAAATTCATTGGAACAAGATCCATCAAGTTCCCTTCAATGGACCCATATATGTGTCTGAAACTTTATCTTCATCCAATGAGTAAACCATGGCCGAAAAGTTAAATAGTGTGAAGCACTTAATGGGTGTTTTTATATGTTGGAAGATTTGAGTAGTGAGCACTAATAAGATAGCATGTGTGTTTTGTCATGAATTGCACCCTTCTTCTTACATGGATGCTTAGGATGCCGACTAGTTGCCCTAGTGGGTTCTTCTTTCCTGTCCATATTTGCACCCTTTCCCAGCTAAACTCCCACTTAGTGGCGATCTGTAAATTTGGCATACGTGGGGGCATATATGAGGGGATTCATGCAAGCAACTACCAATCTCATCTATGGTGTAACTAGTAATGAAAGGCTATCATAAAAGTTAGGCTCAAAATTCATCATTCAAAAGTGTTTTTTTTTTTTTTTAATTTTAAAAAACACCTATTCTTCACTATTCGTTACGGTTTATCCAAAGTAAATAGAGATTTTAATTCATCCATTAATTCATGAGTAATAAAAGCCTGAAATTCCTTTTGTTATTCTTGGATATATAAGATATGAGGCCAATACCTTCTTAGGAAGTCAAGTTTCTTTTGGGCCTAAAATTCGTTTCCCCCATCAATGCATTCTTTTTCTTGCCCCTAAAATTGGTGAATGTAGTGCCTTAAAAGGCCCCTTTATTATAAGAATCTGATTAAATTAGTTTGTTTATTATTAAATGGATTAATTTTAGCTTTTATACTATTAAAAAAATCAAATGAAATTAAATTGGAATTGAGTTAAACATTTACTATTTAAAAATTACAACGTTAATATTTATAAAGTTTTTATGATTTTGTAAATGAAGTTTTTATTTGCAATTGAACTGGAATTAAAAAAAATTCAAGAAATTTTTATGTGGTAAATGTTAGCGCTGTTACAATTTAGACTATTTAAATCTTTTTAATAGTATAGGGACCTAATCAATCTAATTGATAATATAGGGACTAATTTAATATAGTCCCTATAATACAAGGACTTACTTTAACCTTCTAAAATTACAATATATTTAGCGCTATTGATCAACTCATGTCAAAGATATTCGACTTTGTGTAATTACTTCAACTTAATTATAAAAGATGCTAAAGTTTAAGATTTAAAATTTCATTATTCTTAAGCATGGAAGGTTATCAACCCTGCTTTTTGATCGGCCTTGTAATTAAGGGAAGCACTAGGGGAAGTAGTAGTCTTGTCTTCCGATAAAATTATAATTATATCCCTTTAAAAATTATAAAATTATATTTTAACCCTCAAAAATTTATAATTTTATCTTTTTTTTAAACAATTCTCCTCTACTTTGTAACTACCATCAATAATAGATATAACGATTGAGGTTTTAGTATGTTTTCCAGTCCTATATTGTTTACATATGTGATGGGTTATTTTTTAAAGTAAATAATTATTTGTGGAGTTTGTTTTGGGGTTTGGTATGATGGGAATCAAAATATCTACTCTTAGCGGTGCAGCTACTGATGAGAGGATGCAAAACGCAAATAAAAAAGGGTGTTTAATTAACTGTCTGGCATTAAGGACTAAGCATAACAACTTTACTCCTAATTGCCTTTCCTTTCAAGATATTAAAATGATTAATTTGTCTACCCTTGGCACTGCAAGTTTGTTACCTTTTCGATTTTAATCCAATTATTATGTGTGTTGGTAATTTTCGTTAATTATATGTCGCGTCACATGAATAACATTCTAATGAACATATCAAATTGACAATTTGATAACAAATACTATCAATGTCAATTATTGGACTCAAATTTTAAATAAGAAAAATATGATAACTTAATTTTATCTTTGTAATTGTACGGACTAAATCTCAATTTTATCAAAATATAGAGACTAATATCACATTTTAACCTTTTAATATAAAAAATCAAAATGAATGAATATAAGTATGTGTCTAATATGATATATTTAACTTTAGGTAAAAAGACATCTCTAGTTTTTGTCAATTTTAATATTAAGTAAATTGGCTCCTCTCATAAAACTTGGGAAAATTTAATCCCTATCAATTTCAAAAGTGAGCAACTAAGGATAATTAATCGTAATGTTAACGTTTTTCGTCAATTTTACATAAATTTAACTGGTATAATAATAAATTTAACTCACAACATTTTTTAAACGTGTAGATGTTGAGGTTAAATTTGTTGAATTTGTTAGAATCAAGACTAAACTAACAAAAAATGAAAACATCAAGAGTTAAATTTATATTATACAAGTCAAAACTATGCACAATTGAAAGGGATTAATTACTCCCTTTCAAAATTGATATAAATTTTATAAGAGAGACTGAAAATTAAAGAATCTTCAAAAAAAGAAAAATCAAATCAGATCTGAAAGCATATATGTGGAAGAAAAATGAAAGAGTGAGGGCGAACAATATCTTGATGCACAAGGAATATGTACAAAAATCAAGCTGCATACATGTCTTCACCTTCTTTTTGTGCAGATCATGTTGAGACTGAAACTTCGTAACCTTAAACTATTGTAAAATTTGGTAGAACTAAGGAAAAGTAAAAGAGGAAAAAACGTAAATCAAACTACGACAGCATTGCAGAATTCTGTGATTGAAGGTAAGAAAAGTCAATCTAGCAGGGTTGTGTTTTTTTTCTTCTTTTTCAATAATTTGTGGATTTTTCTGATTTCTTTTCTTTAATTTTTCTAACCCAAGTTACCAAACAAAAAGATGTTTGGTGTTTGATTTACATCCATAACGACTCTGGTTTCATTGGTTTTGATTTCTTATCATTTCAACTTGAAACCCTTGTACTTTATCAAGTTATGGAACACATCCATCATCATGAGTTTTGCCTCACCGAACAAGCAACCACCTGCGCCCATTGCCTCAACCTTGTCTTCACCGTTCGCGGATTATCACCTTCACCAATTCACCAGATAAAAACGAAATCAAAATCAATAAAATCAGACCAAAGATGGTGTAAGTTGGATTGAATAATGAGAGACAGACCAGGGCCAACAATGGCGTGGGGGCTGCCAATAGGGGAAGGAATACTATCACAATCCGATACAACTGAAGGAGGGAGGTGGAAGGCTTGGAGATGGCGTCGTTGTAGCTCTTATTAACGGCATAATAAAGACCCAAAGCAGGAAAAGTATCGGACAAACGTGGATCCACCTCAGGGGAATCAAACCCGAATCCCAACTCAATACAAGCCTTGAGTTCATCAAGGTCTTCATCTGTTACACTCTTGCTTCTCCTTTTCTTGCTGTTTCCTTTCCTTCTAAGCCATGCTTCGTCCCGGAAAATGTCTGGCGACCATGATGGATGTTTGTAAAGCGGAACCGGAGGCGGCATCAGCATCAGCCCCGCCGATGCCGGAAGTTGTGGTGAATGATCTGATGGTTCCAGTTGTGGCAACGGCGGTGCCGATGGCGGTGGTTGTGGTGGGGACATAGACAGAGGTGGTGCCCCTAAGAGGGTAGATTAGGTTGGAAAGTGAAGAGGGGAGGTTAAAGGGAGATGGGTTAATAAGGGGGTGAGGTGGTGGGGGGTGGGTCCGGAGGCTGAGGGGCTTCTCATTGGCTTCATCCGACTCAGCCTCACTTGTCCTTTCTCAAAATTTTTTTATATTTTAAAAACTTACATTATTTGTATTTTATATTAATCCATGTGTATAAATATTACTTTATTAATTAAAAAGAGAGAGAGAGAGTTAAAACTATTGTTTTCAAAAGTAACAAATAGTCTATAAAATGTTATTATTGGTTTTTTATACAAAACATAATTAAAACTGTAGAATCTGAAAAACAATCCTCAAACATTAAAATGATTGAATTTTTACATAATTATATGTTTATATATTTTCTTCTCTCATGTGTTATGTGTGTGTATTGGATTAAAGCAAGAGGGTCCAAATTAATAATAAAATATAGATTATTTTCCTCCACAAGATCAAATGCTACACTTTTCACAATTTGACTTACAAATAGTAATTTGTGACATTATAAGTACTTCAATATTTTATTGTCAATGAGACATTAATTTAATCATAATGGTAATTGATTAAACAACAGTTCCAATTTTATATTCCAGTGGGTTTAGGAATTTTAAAATGTTGTTTGAGTATTATTTTATATAAATTAGATTTAAATTTAAATCTCATATGTCATATTTCAATTTATTCTTATTTCTCATCCATTTCTATGCTCGTAATAATTTTATTCATTTTATAGGTCAAAATAAAGCACTAATGCAAAAAAGAATTTAATATTATGTGCCATCATCTTTTATCATTTATATACATGCTAGAATTAGATACGTTCTAACATGGTATCAAAAAGAAAAATTTATGGAGTTCAAGTCCCGGATTTATTTTTATCCGTTTGTTGACTTTAATCTAAATTGTATTAATTCTTAATTTATTTATGATATATTAATTTAATTTTATATTGTGATTATTGAAACATATATTTGTACTTTAATTGTATTGTAAATTAATTTAAAATATTATTTTCTTTTAAAAGAAAAATACAGATATTTATAATTGAAGCAACATATAAGTGGACTTAATTTTTACTTTGTTGTAGTAATATATTAGATTAATTATTCGACTCGCTCTAATAAATATTTTTATTTAATAATGAATATTTTTCCAAATTAATGATGAAATTTTAAACCTAAAAGAAAACAATATATAGAGATAAAAACAATTATTTTGTACAAGAATAGAATAAATAAAATTTATGAATTATTTTAAAATTATGTGTAAAATATGGTGTACCTAGGCATAAAGATAATTGATGACTGAGGATAAGTATGAAAGGGTGATTTGGGCATATAGGAATCTCCTCCAAATCCTATGAGAATATTCCGTAGATTTCCTTTTTATTTTTATTTCTCTGCCCTGCATTAAATCTTCTTGATTTATGCTGTAAGTCAGCCATTTGAATTTTCTATTCTACTTTCACAAATAACAACTTGCCTCCATTACCAAATTTGCGGGCAAATATCCCAAAAATATCAAAAAAATTAAAATTATCGAAAAGACGAGTTTTAAAAATATTGACCAAAAGGCGATTTTCCCAAAAATCGCGTCCACGTCGTAGCGTTTTTTGGAAAGCGGCTAAAAAAGTCGTGATGAGGAGTCATGCTTTAGGCCACATCAAGAAAAAACGCCCCACGAGGGCGCTTTTGATGATGTGGCCTAAAGCGCCCCCATGGACACGCTTTAAGCATAACGATCAAAAAAATTTGACCGTTGGGGTCCAACGGTCAAAAGCAACGTAAAAAAAAAACCTATAAATACCCCCAACCCTTCATTTTTTTCACACTTCAATCCTTTCTCATTTTTCTCTCAATTTTCTCTCAATTTGCTCTCAATTTTCTCTCAAGTTTCTCTCAAAGCCCTTGAAATTTACGCTTAAATTTCAAAATAGTCTTCTACCATTTACTAAAAAGTCCTTTATAATTTTTTAATATATTTATTTTTTGGAAAATTTAAAATTCTTTATCGAGTACAATGGTAGGGATTTACGTCGCCTAGACAAAGAATCACATTACGCCGAGCAATTGAAAATGGTAAGTTTGAATTTTAATTTTCAATATTATTAAATTTTTTAATTATGCAATTTTAATTAATTTTGAATTTTATAATTTTTAAACAATCAGAGATCGGGTGTTGCAATGTTATATTCGCAACATGCCCGGTCCCCATCGCCATTGATCGAGAATTACTGCGGAAGCGGGTTTTTGGCACGTGGCACGATAGGTCGGGGTTCAAGTTGGACCCGATTTTGATCGGTAGCGTTGATAGAGAGGTGGAGACCGAGACGCACACTTTCCATCTACCATGCGAGAGTGTACCATCACCTTAGAAGATGTGCGATTCTGATTGGGATTACCGGTGGGCCTGCTCAGTCACCGGGTCCGTAACATCTCTCGATTGGATGGCAGATGCTACGAGCTCCTGGGTGCCATTCCGGATAAATTGCAAGGAGGTCGGATTGATATGGTTTGGTTACGAGACACATTCCCGCACCGAATGAAGGTTCGACTAAAGATGAAAGAATACGGTATGCACGGCATACATACTTGAGATAATTGGAGGCTATCGATGCTGGGACCTCTCTAGAAACCTCGTCCACCGAGATGGCTCTCAAACTTGTTGATTTCAGAGCAGCCGGTGAATTGAGTTGGGGGTCTGCCGTGCTATCGAGGTTGTACCGGGAGATGTGCGGGGCGACGGTGCTGAGTAAAGCAAAAATCGGAGGTTGCCTATCACTACTGCAGTCATGGGCATGGTTTCGATTTCCATTTTACGCCTCGACTCGACCGACCATATTCATTCCCATTGATAACGAGGTAAATTTAATATTATATTTTACAATTATGTCGTAGATTTATAGTATAATTGCATGCTAAAAGTTTATTTAATTAGGTGGAACCATCCGACGAGTCATGTTGGAATACCTGACTCGCTTGAGGATATACTACTCCTATTGGAACAACGGTCGAATCACAAGTCGTTGTCAATTTCGTTATTATAATTTAGTATTTATGTATATAACTAATATTTTGGTAATGTTAATATAGTTTCAATGGACACCGACGAGGATCCCGAAATTGAGGCGAGAATTACGAGGAGTTCCTCCAAAATCCGAACAGTTGCACGTTAAGGTCCCGCTAATCACCTACGCGACCGTGGAGATGCACCACGGATCGAGTTATGCGGTAATTTGGATGCTGGAAATCGATTCCGTGGCTCTGAGGTGCTCGATGATGAGCACTGATGAGGACTTACTGGCGGCAGACACACGGATTGGCCAATATTTTGGTCGAACATATCGAGACGTGGAGAACCGGTATGACTTTTACCTAACCGGAACCGATCGTAGTTCCCGAGTTAGCGTATGCGTCGGAGTACATGCCATGGTTTAGAATCCATGGCAAGCCGTATCTGTTGTCCGGATAAAGAGAGGCGACAAATTCATGCGGCGAAGAAACGTCGGGCCCTTTACATTGAAGAAGAAGGGTGATGAGATCGGGCCCGAACAAGGTGCCTACATACCACACGGGCCCATCAACAATCTACACAATCACCGGGCCCATCGATTCACCGACAACACCGACAACACAATCATCCACAGCTTATGCCGGTGTGTACCACCCTTACATGTATCCTCCTAACCCATATATGTTTTCTTTTCTAGTCCCCCAGTGTTGGAATGCATGGCCGGGTTCGAGTCCGTTCAAAACTCCTTTTAGCCACCGATCGTGAGGCCGACGTCGGGTGTGGGATTAGAGGAGGTGCCGTCGGGAGCGATTCTTTCTACCGGGCTCCTTCACCGTGACGGATCACCACACCCCGCCGTGGTTTATGCAAACACCTCCGGTCATTATTTTATCAAGGTGGGTCATCATCGCAACACCTGTAACTGCACCCACCGGGAGGGACGGATTCTCACTTTGAGGTTCCACGACCCACGGGAAGCTAGAAGAAGGAGGAATCCGGTAGTACAAATCGGCCCCGCCTGTGGCACCGGGTTCCCACCCCAAGATCCGCACTAAACCCTAAACCCCTAATTTGAGTAATTGTAAATTAATTTATAATTTGAGTTTAATTTTTTTGTAATTAACGTTTAATTTTTGTAATTAAGTTGTAATATATTTAATAAAATTTGAGTTTGTTTTTTAATTTAATTTTTTAATTTATTTAATTTTAATAACTTTGACAAAATAGGTTTGGTTTAATTTTTTTTTGTAATTAAGTTGTAATATATTTAATACAAATTGAGTTTTTTTTGTAATTTATTTAATTTTAATAACTTTGACAAAATAGGTTTGGTTTATTTTTTTTTGTAATTAAGTTGTAATATATTTAATACAATTTGAGTTTGTTTTTTTTTATAATTTAATTTTTTAATTTATTTAATTTTAATAACTTTGACAAAATAGGTTTGGTTTATTTTTTTTTGTAATTAAGTTGTAATATATTTAATACAATTTGAGTTTGTTTTTTTGTAATTTAATTTTTTAATTTATTTAATTTTAATAAATTTGACAAAATAGGTTTGGTTTATTTTTTTTGTAATTAAGTTGTAATATATTTAATACAATTTGAGTTTGTTTTTTTTATAATTTAATTTTTTAATTTATTTAATTTTAATAACTTTGACAAAATAGGTTTGGTTTATTTTTTTTTGTAATTAAGTTGTAATATATTTAATACAATTTGAGTTTGTTTTTTTTGTAATTTAATTTTTTAATTTATTTAATTTTAATAACTTTGACAAAATAGGTTTGGTTTATTTTTTTTTGTAATTAAGTTGTAATATATTTAATACAATTTGAGTTTATTTTTTTGTAATTTAATTTTTTAATTTATTTAATTTTAATAACTTTGACAAAATAGGTTTGGTTTATTTTTTTTGTAATTAAGTTGTAATATATTTAATACAATTTGAGTTTGTTTGTTTTTTTTTGTAATTTAATTTTTTAATTTATTTAATTTTAATAACTTTGACAAAATAGGTTTGGTTTATTTTTTTGTAATTAAGTTGTAATATATTTAATACAATTTGAGTTTGTTTTTTTGTAATTTAATTTTTCAATTTATTTAATTTTAATGACTTTGACAAAATAGGTTTGGTTTATTTTTTTAATTAAGTTGTAATATATTTAATAAAATTTGAGCTTTTTTGTAATTTAATTTTTTAATTTTTTAAATTTAATTTTTTATATAATAAAAATTGAGTTTACTTTTATTTGTTTTGTATTTTAATTTTTTATTTTTGAATAAAAAGTTGTTTGATTATTTATGTTTGTAATTTAATTTTAATTATCTTATATTTAATAAATTTGAGTTATTGTACAAAAGTTCACCGTTTTTCCTCCAAAAAAACGGAAATTACATAGCCAGCAAGAGACAAACAAGCTAAGAACACGGTCAACTAGTCCGATTTGGACACGAGCGAGATGTATGGCCCGGGTTCCTACACCACCCGCACCGCCGACTTTGGTTGGTCGGTTCTCGGATATCCATATTGTTGCGTATTCTAGTCGAGGAAGGTCGACCTTTTGGTTTGCGCCTCAATTCTCTATCCGGCAACAACTTATACGGTGCAAGCGATACCGATGGCCACTTACGTTCATCTGGGACTGGTGGGAATACGTGTCTCCACACATTGTACATGTTTTCTAATTTGTAGACTTCGTCGACATAGCTCATGGGGTCAAGACGAAGATTATGACAAGCCGCAAGTACATGAGCACATGGGTAACGAAGTGCATCAAATATCCACGATCGCATGTCCTATTTGTCAAGTGTACACGATAATGCCCGCCAACAATACCTTGGTTCGGTCTGTCAAACTCCGTGACACGAAACCATAGGCTGTCACGGTCGTGACAAACTGTGTGCATGGTGTTCGCCCGTGCCTTCCCACGGTTAATTTCTTGCAAGACCTTCGGGCTCCATACATGGCCTCCTTGCATCGCCCTCGATAACTCATTTCTCTCTTGGAAATAGTGCCGCTTAAATGAAAATATGTCTCTCGCAAAACCGTCATGTCGGTAGATGACGGGTTCCTTTTAGCACGAAATTTATGCATTCGCCAAGTTTGTGGTCATATGACCATATCGTAGCCGCAAATCATATGCTTGTGTCCACTGCTCAAAAGGAATATTGCATGTATTCGTGCCTTGGCGTTATCTGCGCATAAACCGCCAACATCTCGTGAAAACGGTCTTTATTGATCTCGTACCACCAATATACGTTGATATCGAATATTACATACCACTATTCAATTGCGAATAAATTGAAAATTTCAAAAGAAATTATATTAATAGATATTTCATACCCATATCGGTCACTTGCCGCTTTCATCTTTTAGATCGGTGTTACCCATAGTAGTTGGATGAAACATGCCTCGTGCAATATCGATGGTGTGTGCGATGCCACATGCTTCCCTCGCGTTCTATTGCCGCAAGTATTCCAGGCCCCGATCCGATATAACGTATATGTCGGGTTGAGGCGACATGCCTCCTTAACCTAGATAGGAAGAAGTCCGTCATCACCGACTCCGGTGTTATTGCGAACGCAATCGGAAGGATTCTCCCACGGTAGTCTTGTGCCACGCCTAGCAATAGCCGATCGTATATCTACCATACATGAAGGTACTCATCAATTTGTGCCAATGGCTTGCGGTATGTAAAAGCATCTCGGCATTGCTTAAATGTCCGAGCAGCGCTTGAACACTGCGCATCCACGGAGCGACGATCGTTGTAGTCGCCGGGTTCTGTTTCAATGTCTCATTGTCTTTGCCTCGGACATATCTCTCCAAAGACCTTACACCATCGCCACACTTCATTATATGAAGCATCCCACCGATCGTGCAACTTTTCCAACGCCTTCTACTTGGCTATCCAAGCCTTTCGAAGAGGGTGTATCCCATTTGGCTACGAATATTGCCAATTAAGGCCGGCCTCAGTAGTTTTGGGATCGGCCTTCACCGTCGGGATTATTAAATCACCAACATGCACGAATCCATCCTCGGATGATCTTGTGTTACACACACAACGGCACGTTAAATAATGCAACATTACATAATATTAGTGTTATTCGAAATAATTGAACACATAGTGGTACTGTACCGGTAAGACATGTATGCGGACCTTTGTACTTCTTCACCTCTCACATCCCCGTCCTTTTCCTCAACGACGCCATAATTTTCCATGCACATGTGCCGTCTTGCACAGCACACTTCGCCTCGTACCTATCGAGCTTTGATTTAACCATAGTGTAGTTAACCCCGTTCCTGATGCTGTATTGTTTCAATGCACCAAGAAAAGTGTTCTTGTTGGAAAACTGGTTACCAACTTCTAATTGGTCCGAATCCAACGAAGAATTTGTACAGTCACGCGTCTGGTGTGGTAGTTCAGGAAACTCCAATGCATCATCTTGAGATAGATCGACATTATGCATGTGCGCTGGAGGCGAGTATGCCCTGAATAGCGGATCTTCTTCTTCTTCGTCTGAACCGCCCTCAACATCTTCAGGTACAATTGGAACGGGCTCCGGTTCAAAAAATAGTCCAACTTCTGCACCGTCAGGCCCTGGCTCCCGAGGTGGATCCACATCGGATTCATCGTCCGATCCTCCATAACTCGCAACAAGCGAGGGCCCTCGCCGGTGGATGCCGTCGGTAATACATCATCCTTCCTTAAACATCTTTCGTAAAGATTCCAATCGTATGTGGATTGCCATCCATTAGAAGTTGATGACGTCCCCCAATACGTATTTCTGTCATCCGACGTCGATTGACGAATATGCATGTCCCATCCACCAACCGAGTGTCGTGCAGGGGTTATGTTTTTCATACTACCACCGTACACGGGCACTTTTGTGTTTTGCCTCCCACTTACAGAGTGTCGACTTGGGGCCGTGTATTCCCCTCGAACGATACTAGATGTTGAGGTCGCAGCCAGATCACTTGGAGATGAAAATTCTACATATACCTCGATATAGGGTGAACCACTGGCAAGATGAGTCTCCACCATTGCCTCAAGGCTCCGAGGACCTTTGATGTCGAATGCGTCATATCTCACCGGATCAACCGAAGCGCAAAATCTATACTTAATAGACTGAACTTTCATTGGCGTTGTTCCGAATATTTTACGCCTAATTCTTTTGCGAAGTTCTACCAAATCGACGTTTCGATTAAAACTCAATCGCGCTGTGTTCTCCGATAAGAAAACAACACCATCTTCGGTGTCACGCACTTCACCATCGTAGTAAATAACAGCATTAATACGTTCACTCATTTTCAATTTTTTTTCCTTTTGCTTGAATTTGCTTTCTGCCAACTGAGAATGCAATTTGGCTGATTTATAGCCTAATTTTGCCGGACAGCACTGTAGCAAAAGTGCGTCCACGTGGGCGCTTTTGATGCTTCGGTAATAGTGCACCTATTTGGAAGCGTTTTTTAATGCTTGTTTGTTGAAACGTCTCCTCAAAATAATTTTGCGGAGACCATCAGAGCAAAAGCGTCCACGTGAGAGCGTTTTCGGCACGGTTTGTTCGAAATGTCTCCTCAAAATTATTTTGCGGAGACTCGCCCAAAAATTATTTCATTTTCACATTGCAAGTGGACGGGAAAGATTCCCCAAAAATCGCGTCCACGTCAGCGCGTTTTTTGGGGAAAGCGGCCTAAAGCGCGTCCATGGGGGAGCGCTTTAGGCCACATCGCAAAAAGCGCGCCCGTGGGGCGTTTTTGCGATGTGGCCTAAAGCGCCCCCCATGGACGCTTTTTTAGGCGCTTCCCCAAAAAACGCTACCGACGTGACGCGATTTTGGGAAATTACCTTCCTCAATATTTTTGAAACACATCCTTTCTAGTAATTTTGATTTTTTGGGTATTTTGGGATATTTGCCCCAAATTTGCTACCCACGTAGCTGTTATATTGTTTCCTATGTAAACACACTTTAATTTTTTTAAAAAATTAAAATTAAATTAATTTTAAATTATAACTTATTGATCAAATATTTATATATTTAATAATTATTTAGGTTCAAAGTATCGTTATATCAAAATAAAATAATCATACTTAAATCATTATTGGCACAAATAGATTAAAAATTAAAATATATTTGAATTTAAATTTAAATAAATCTTAAAAAATATTTAACTAGGATGTTTCTAGACTTTAAAAGTAGGATAGGAGAGTAGATAAATATATTATAGAGATATAGTAAAATATTAAAATTAAATAGTATTAATGAGGTTGACATAGTAAGGACATTCTAATTTTATAGCTTATTCTAAAAGCAGGCTGTCGAAACCATTTTTTTAAAAACGGGGTCGACTTTGATTTTAAAAATGAAAATAAAAAATAGGAGTCGTCACCAATCTTTTTTGATGAGGTGTGATCGGATCACCTCTTTATTCAATCATTTTAATAAAATTTAAAATTTACTAAAACGACTTTTTTTTTTTTTTGGTTTACGAAGTTTTGAGAAATCAGATTCAGGAGTCGGTTACATGCAAGGAAGGGTTAACATCCTCGTCACACCCAAACTTGGTACCTAATTGATTATTTAATGTCTTAATGTCGAAAGTTAAAAATTTGAAAAAGATTTTAAAAATACGATCTCTTTTAAATATATTTAAATTTTCTCAAATTGGATATTAAGATTCTCTCGCTCCAAAGGAATAAAATATCGCATCCAGCATGTTAGGACACGACAATTTAAATCTTCAAATCCAAGATCATCTCATGATTCCGAGACTCATGCATTGAAAATATCAAAAGGATATTCGATTATTTGGCCAAGCGAAAAAACGAAATCCAGCACGTTAGGGCACGATTTCTCGGATTTCCAAACATAAAATATTGCCTTTGTTTCTCCTTTTTTTTTTTTGAAGATTTTCCTTCTTCTTTTTTAAAACGATATTTGAATGACATGTATTATTTGTTTGGAGTAAAATACGACGATCTAAGTTGGATAAATGTGTTGGGGTTTAATTCACGATGCGATGACATAATAATATAGTAATGAGTATGGGACAAGTATACATGAACACAATATAATACAATTGAATGACAATAATACAAAAGATATGAAATAAACGAATTTTTAAAAGAATACACAATGGCAATAATCAAGCAACATACATTATTTAAATACTAGCATTAATAATCAAAGAACAATAAAATAAATAACATAAAAATAAATAATTCATAACATAATTTAAAATAAGTAACAAAACAATTTTAAGTAAGTAATACATAATAAAAGGTTTAAAGTAAATAATACATAAAGCAATTTAAAAAGGTTTAAAATAAATAATAGATAAAATATTGAAATGAATAAATAAATAACAAATAAAAAAGGGTTAAATTCCAACAGGTTAGGGACTAAATCAGAATAGAAATAAAATTAAGGATCTGAATTTTAAAAAAATAAAACGAATTAGGGTCCGATTGGATGCGCAGGAAAACAAAGAGGACCGAATGGGCAAATATCCCTGGCCTCTATGCACTGCGTTTTGCGCAGGACTAAATTAGAACAGAAGAAAATATATTGGGGCAAATTTAAAAATAAAAAACTGAGTTAAAAAGTAAAAAAAAAAATGCGGAAGGGCCTAGTGCGCAAATAGACCATCTTAAAAAAACACGCTGACTGAAGTGGGTGGGTTCGACCATAACGACACCGCTTTGGTGTCGACTATTCAGTGGTCGAGGACTAGATTGAAGCAAAAATAAAATCCTCGTGACAGAAATTAGAAAATTAGAAACATGTAGGACCACATTGGAACGCGTCGCAAAAGTGGAGGGACCTTGTGCACAATTAGACCCTTAATCGAAAACGCGCGGATCCCCTGAGGCGGGTCAGGTTAGCTCGATACGACGCCGTTTTGAGGCCATTAACACAGGCCCTAAACCACGCCGTTTTGGGCTCTTTATAAAAATAGATTTTTTCTTTTTTTTTCTCATTATTGTTGTGGCTTTTAAAAAAAAACAAACAAATGCTTTCCCCCTTTTTTCTCTACTAGGGTTTAGACCCCTTTTGCGCCGTCGCCGGTCAGCCATCGTATACGGTGGCTGAGATTCTTAAAGGAACCCCTATTTTGGCCGATTTCTTCCCCTTTTAAAAACTAGGTTTCTTCGCACCCTTCTTGACGGAGTCCAAATAGAGTCCCGAAGGACTCCTCGACTTCCGCGGACGGAGGAGACTTCTGACAGGGCCTGAAACCGATCTCAGGTGATTTCGACAACCCCTTTTTATTTTTGTCTCCTTTTTTAAAATAAATAAATAAATAATAAAATAAAGCAGATAGGAAAACTCAGATAAATGAAGCAAAGTGCAACCTTTTTTTCTTTCTATTCTTTCTTTTTTTTTTTCTTATGTTCATAAAAAAAAAGAAGAAAAATACAAGATTTGTTTCGGTTTTTATAACCGATTTATAAATATCCGATTTTGGCCACTTCTGATTTGTTTTTTGTGTTATGTTTGTCGTTTTCTTTCTCGTTTTTTTTGTTGTTGCGTGTCTTCTTGTTGTTGCAGGTGGTCAGAGGTGTGCGAGGTGGTGGCAGAGGCGCGTGGTGACCGCTGGTGGGGGAAATAGTTAGGCTAAGTTGGGCTGATTTAATTTGGGTTTCGGGTTTGTTTTTATAAATGGACATTTATAATGGACTGATTTATTTTTTATTTTTGGGTTTATTGGATTGGGCTAAATTTGGCTACTACAGCTGTCTCTCTTTGATCATTGTCGTGTAACGAGAATTAAGCAAAGACTTCAAAAGAGCTAATTTTGCCTAGTCTCACCGAACCTTGACTTCTTAGGTGTTTCTGTTCTTCGAGTGGCCTCACTTTGACACACTACTACAACTTCAGAGGTATAAGGTTTGTAACTTCAAGCTGCCCCACTGCAACTCTAGGGGGAGAAGGTTTGTGGCTTTAATCTGCTCTACTGTAACTTCAGAGAGATAAGATTTGCTATCTTCAGTCTGCTCCACTGCATCTTCAGGGAGATAAGACTTGTGACTTCAACCTACTCTTCTGCAACTTCAAGGAGATAAAGTTTGATGTGATCTGCTCTACTGCAATCTTAGAGAGATAAGATCTAATTTATAGCTTAAATCTGTTCCACTGTAATTTCAGGGAGATAAGACTTATACTTTCAACCTGCTCCACTACAACTTCAAGGAGATAAGGTTAATGACTTTCATCTATTCCATTGCAACTTCAGGGAGATAAGATTCTCCATGATAGATTTGATCTGACCCACTGTAACTTCAGAGGTATAGGGACTTGTAACTCGTAGCTTTAACTTGTTCCACTAAAACTTTAGGGAAATAAGATTTGTATTTTCAACTTGCTCCACTGCAACTTCAGGGAGATAAGGTTAATGGTTTCTATTTTTCACTGCAACTTCAGGGAAATAAGATTTGTATTTTCAACCTACTCTACTGTAACTTCAGGGAGATAAGGTTAATGGCTTCCATCTGTTCCACTGCAACTTTAGGGAAATAAAATCTGCTATCTTCAGTCTACATCACTTCAACTTCAGGGAGATAAGATTTGTATTTTCAACTTGCTCCACTGCAAATCTAGAGAGATAAAGTTTGTTTCGATGTGCTCTACTGCAACTTCAGATAGATAAGATCCGTAATTTAGCTTCAATCTGTTCCACTGCAACTTTAGGGAAATAAGATCTGCTATCTTCAGTCTGCTCCACTGCAACTTCAGAAAGATAAGGTTTGTTTTGACCTGCTCTACTGCAACTTCAGAGAGATAAGATCTGTAATTTAGCTTCAATTTGTTCCATTGCAACTTCAGGAAAATAAGATTTGCTATCTTCAGTTTGCTCCACTGCAACTTCAGGGAGATAAGACTTTCAACCTGCTCCATTGCAACTCTAGGGAGATAAGGTTTGTTTTGATCTGCTCTACTGCAACTTCAGAGAGATAAGATCTGTAATTTAGCTTCAATCTGTTCCACTGCAACTTCAGGGAAATAAGATCTGTTATCTTCATTGTTCCACTGCAACTTCGGGGAGATGAGACTTGTAACTTCAACCTGCTCCACTGCAACTTCAGGGAGATAAGGTTTGTTTTGATATGCTTTACTGCAACTTCAGAGAGATAAGATCTTCAATAGTAAATTTGATTCGACCTACTACAACTTCAGAGGTATAGGATTTGTCATTTTAATCCGCTTCACTGCAACTTCAAGGAGATAGGATTAACTGTCTTTAATCTGCTCCATTGCAACTCCAGGGAGGCAAGATTTATAATTTGTAGCCTCAATCGATCTTGCTACACCGACCTCTGAGGGACATGAGCTGTAAAATCGATTTCTTGGGCCTATGCTTATGTCAAAATAATTAGGATGGCATGATCGTAATGAATCAAATGCTCCTAACTAGATGTGTTATGAATGATATATGAATGCAAAAATGAGAATGATCCCTTTTTTAAATGTATAATGTTTAGGATGCAATGATCGAAATGAATCAACTGCTCCTAACTAAATGATATTATGGATGACATTTGTCATGAGAATGATCCTTTTTATTATTTAAGGCATCATTACTCGTCGTCCATCAGAGTTTTATTGCTGACGTATTATGTTGCTATTTCACTAGGCTGGTATCTTTGCCAAAAAAAACTCAAAGAAACAATAATATTTTGCTCGAATAACTTGCCCCAATGTAACTTTAAGGTCCATTCCATGGTATCTCTGAGACTTTAAGGCTTATACCATCTTTAGACCCTCTCATTGTAATTTAGGAGGTATAGGATCTAGGTCATCTTCAATTCATCCCATTGCGACTCAAGGGTACAGAATTTCTATCATCTTCAACTCATCCCACTATGACTCAGGGGTAACCAATTTGCTCTGCCATACCTTCCATTCCTTGAGTGTCATAACCGGATGTATATGAATGTCAAATTTCTTTGAGAATAATCCCATTTTAATGCTTGGGTTACTCATTATTTGTCGAGGCTATATCACCAACGCAATATCTTGCCCTTTTCATTCAACTGATACTTTTGACAAAAAAATCTTAATAGGTAGTCTCAAATTAGACTCATTTCCAACTCTTAGTTTTGGTGAGTTCTGAACAACAGTCCTATTTCAGGTTCTTGTATTATTTAGAAGCTTCCAAATTAATATGCGAAACTCCTTTTATGAAAGTATTATTAGTCCACTAATCGTCATTTCAATGCAAATTACTTGAAAAAGATCATAACAATGAACCGAAAGGAAATTAATTGAGAGCAAAGCTCGAAATGAATAAATTAATCAAGATATAAAATTTTGAAAAAGCACAAAATGAGAATGAATTAATCAAGATAACAAATAGAATTTATTGGGAGCGTATCTTGAAAATAATAAAGTAATCAAAGATAGCAAATTCAATATGGGTAAGATGAAAACTAGGTGCCCTAGATATCGTAGCCTGAGCTTCTCTGTACGAACCTCTTGAGGACCATTTTGAGCTCAATATGTGTTTAAGGGATCTAGAGTACTCTGTTGATGCCCAAGACGTAACATCTCTCCTTTTTGTTAGTTCGGAGAAAGCGAGACTGCCGCATGCCCCATTTTCGATCAAAATTTGAGCTACCCCTTTTTGGGTTTTCAACTCAAATCCCCTTTGGTCTCAAAGCGCCCTTTGCGAGTTTTCGCCTTGACCTCTCCTTTTTTTTTTCTTTTGATTTTTTTGGCTTTTTTGGGTCTCAAGATGCCCTTTGCGGGTTTTCACCTTGCCTCTCCTCTTCTTGACTGAACCGGACTAGGCAGATCTTTGATATCCATCTTGGTCAGTATTAATGCTCCTCCGGAACATGCCTTCTTTACTACATAAGGTCCTTTCCAGTTTGGCATCCTCTTTCCCTAGAAGTTCCTTTTGAATGGGAAAAATCTTCTTCAAAGCCCTGTCATGAAATTTTTTAGGGCAAACCTTTTTTGTTATAATCGCACATTATCTGACCGTGAAAGATAGCTTTTAATATCTTCAAATTCAACTGATCATATCAGGATTAAATCCATTCTACCTCTTCTAACTTTAGTTATGACAAGACTCGAAAAAAGAATGTCGACTTCGATAGACAAAACGCTTTTATTCTACAAACTAAGGCATTGCCCCAACGAAGGTCTTGGTCAATGTTTGATAAGCATATAGGGTAAATGTAACTTCTTTATGCCAATCTTTGCAAGTATAGGTCATCTTCCTAATGATCCTTGTTTTGTTGCCTTTTTTTTCCTCTCTTGCTGCCTTTGTTGCACTGTGATATGGCACCTAATCTTTGAAGAAACCGTAAACCTTTGACGTTGTGTGGTTAAATGTGATTTTTTTGACATTTTTTTGTCGGTATTTTCTTTTCTTTTTCTCTTTTTTGTTCTGATGACTATCGACTTTGTAATATTGGCCTACGAAGCTACTTCCACCCTCTTAGTGAAATAATTAATGCCTGCTAGAAGCTTCCGACGAGATCGTCCCAATAAACTCTATAAGCCACATAGACAAGGCCATAGAGATATCCTATGAAGAGATGAAGGAGGCAGAGGAACTTGTCTCTATAAATTTGACACTTACGATATTTCTTGGTATAACTGATGCAATCCCCTTCCATGGTGGACTAGTAGTATCTGAACCTCATGATTTTCCTGGCCATCATAAAATCATTATCATGTGATCTTCAAATACCCTTATGGACCTCTTTTAGGATTTCCTTAGCCTTAACAGCATATCCAAGTCCCAGTAGCCCAAGCGTGTCTTGATATGGTCGTGTGAAAATATCTTTGGATTAAAATAGCTTAATGATGTCTCATCTTATTTCTGTGATAAATTATGCTTCGATCTTTGCCCTTTTCTAAGCTCGCAACATCTACTGACCCTTTGCAAAGTAGACTCTATTCACATTTTGTTCTACCATCCTTAACAATTCAAAAGATAAGCTACAATCTCTGTTATCTTCAAAATCCTTACATCCTTCTAGACCCATATCTCACTCGAAAGGGAGTCAGTAACAGCATCGCTCATGTCTTGATATTTGGGTACCTATTATAGGTACGAAGGTAAATTCCAGAGAATAAATGATTCCAAGAATGATTACTTGTATGGTATGATCATGAATAAAGAATAAAAGAATATCTGAATAAGAATCCAAAGTACAAAAGAATCTACAAATAGAAAGAATGGAAAAATATTTGCTCAAAAAGATGCATTTTATTGAAATAGAGATTCTGGATGCAAGCCTATTTCACAAAAGGACTCTTATTGCTTCTAGGCTTAAAGCAACAAATGTGTTCCGAACATTACTTTGAGTAAGCTTTAAAAATACATGAATCTCTTCCATAATCCTATTGTTTGAAAGACTCCCAAACATGTAAGGACTTGGAAACTTTGATTCCTCGGTTCACTCTTCAGATACGTCATTAATGTTTAAATTCCCCAGTATCAGGTTTTGCACTAGAGCCCTAAACTTGATGTACTCCTGATCTCATACCCCCATTCATCATGGTACAACATTTATCCCTTTAACAGCATGGTTGGGTAACGGATTTTCTACACCAGAGGGATCATCAAATTTTATAACTCTTATTTTGATGAATCTTTCAACCAGCTTCTTTAAAGCAGGGTAATTTTCTATTGAATGTCCTGTAATCCTGGCATGGTACTCACATTGAGCATTTGAGTCATACCATTTGGGATATGGGGACTGCATTGGTTTTGGGTAGTAAGGAGACACCACATGCATATTAAATAGATTTTGATAGAGCTCCTTGTATGTCATCGGGATTGGTGTGAACTGGAGTTTTTCCTAGTTTGATTTTGGATTGAGTTCTTCTCTTGGGGAGGCCAGATGACTAGTAACTGCCTTCTTTGACTGGTTTACTATAAACGGCTTCGAATGACCCTTGTTATACCCACTTGTATTATTCACATCCTTTTCATTCCTCTTTGGTTCCTTTGAGGCCCATTCTCCCTTTTTATTTGCTTTTGCTAGGCCAAGAATAACAAGATCGACTCGATCATCCCCAGGACCCATTGGAAAGTTCAGCAGTACCGAGGTATCAGTCTGATATTGGGATCCAATAATGACATGATACCCCATACAGATGTACATCTGGTTGGGTCTGAACATTTATTGGCGTGCAACCGGAGGGATAAACGAAGTCTTCCTTATCATCCTCACTGTTGACTATTGGGCCTTTCTTCTTTTCATGCCCCTCAGTTGATAATTAGGTTAATTGGCCCATCACATTCCTTTGGAATTCTAACATTTGATTCCACATATCCTGTTGAATTTTGAACAATTGCTCTTGCATCTATATTTGCATTTGCTCCATTCTCTCCAACCTTTGTTCCATGTTTTCTAGGTTAACTGAAATAATTTTACCTAATTAGGATCCTTTTGTGAAAATCTAATGCAAATAATGTAATGCAAATGATGTAATGTCATGCAAATGCATGAAATGCAAAGCAAATGCATGGAATGAATGCAAAAAAGAAAGAGAGGCGTTGATTCTGAATTCAATTCCATTAAAAGAACTTTTCTAGAAAATAAATTTCTTTACATAAAACGGATTACATATGCGGATTTGTCCTCATAGTCCAAGTGAAGATACTAATCTTTTTCTTCGTATCCGATTGTTATGGTCGTGACCCGTGAACTTCCTCAATAGATGCCTCTTCCAGCTCCTTGATGCTTGATCCAGGCCGTGACTTTTTGCTCACTTATCCTCCACGATGCTCATAAGCTTCTTTAAGAAAATTGAAACGTGATGACTCTCGAATAATCCTTATTTGCTTGAATCCCCAGGCAACGAGGCAAAGTCATATACTATCAATCTTTTCTCATTGTGTTTACTTGGACTATATTTAGATGCCGTACTATGTTCCACTATATCAAAAGTTCATTTTCCTATGACAAGCTCTTCTATTTAGCAATCAAATATGAATCAACACCTCCTTTTTAAGATGATACGATGCAATGCAATGCAATCATAAACAAAACAAAACACGTTAGCACAAGAAAAATAAACAACAAAATAAATTACCTAAATAGGTGACCACTAGGGTTTGGCACGGTTCTACCTAAGGTGGGTTCTTAAGGCTCACTTTATGTAGTTCGGTTCTAAAGAGAAGTACCCAAACCAACAGATTCCTCGATCCTCACCTATTATAGGCTCATACGGACCGAGTTCAATTCAGGGGAATACATTTCCTTATAGCTGCACGGAGATGAAAATCTCATGAAGACATAGGTACGGATGTATCCCGAAAGCGATCCAATATCCTGTACGGAGGTGAAAACTTCACGAAGGAGTAGCTTCTCACTCCCACTTAAAGGGGTAAGACCAAAATGGTCCCTATGCAATATGATGCGAAACTCAAACCACAATAATTATGAAGTAATAATACGAACAAATGCAATAATAGGATCGTAATTTTTCAAATCAAATTTTCAATTTTCGACAACAAGATAGAAAATAATCAATTTACGGCTCGACTCTCTCTGTCCCTAGTGGAGTCGCCAAGCTGTCGAAACCATTTTTTTTTGTAATTCGGGGTCGACTTTGATTTTAAAAATGAAAATAAAAAATGGGAATCGACACCAATCTTTTTGATGAGGTGTGATCGGGTCACCTCTTAATTCAATCATTTTAATAAAATTTAAAATTTACTAAAACGATGTTTTTTTTGGTCTACGAAGTTTTGAGAAATCAGGTTTGGGAGTCGGTTGCACGTGAGGAAGGGTTAGCACATTCGTCACGCCCAAACTTGGTACCTAATTGATTATTTAATGTCTTAATGTCGAAAGTTGAAAATTTGAAAAAATTTAAAAATACGATCTCTTTTAAAAATATTTGAATTTTCTCGAATTGGATATTAAGATTCTCTCGCTCCGAAGGAATAAAATATCACATCCAGCACGTTAGGACATGAAAATTTAAATCTTCGAATCCAAGATCATCTCATGATTCCCGAGACTCATGCATTGAAAATGTCAAAAGGATATTCGATTATTTGGCCAAGCGAAAAAACGAAACCCAACACGTTAGGGCACGGTTTCTCGGATTTCCAAACATAGAATATTGCCTTTGTTTCTCCTTTTTTTTTTTTTTTGAAGATTTTCCCTTTTTTTTTAAAACGATATTTGAATGACATGTATTATTTGTTTGGAGTAAAATACGGTGATCTAAGTTGGATAAATGTGTTGGGGTTTAATTCACGATGCGATGACATAATAATATAGTAATGAGCATGGGACAAGTATACATGAACACAATATAATACAATTGAATGACAATAATACAAAACATATGAAATAAACGAATTTTTAAAAGAATACACAATGGCAATAATCAAACAACATACATTATTTAAATACTAGCATTAATAATCAAAGAACAATAAAATAAATAACATAAAAAATAAATAATTCATAACATAATTTAAAATAAGTAACAAAACAATTTTAAGTAAGTAATACATAATAAAAGGTTTAAAGTAAATAATACATAAAGCAATTTAAAAGGTTTAAAATAAATGATAGATAAAATATTGAAATGAATAAATAAATAACAAATAAAAAAGGGTTAAATTCTAACAGGTTAGAGACTAAATCAGAATAGATATAAAATTAAGGATCTGAATTTAAAAAAAAAAAACGAATTAGGGACCGATTGGACACGCAGGAAAAAAAAGAGGACCGAATAGGCAAATATCCTTGGCCTCTATGCACTGCGTTTTGCACAGGACTAAATTAGAACAGAAGAAAATATATTAGGGCAAATTTAAAAATAAAAAATAGAGTTAAAAAGTAAAAAAAATGCGAAAGGGTCTAGTGCGCAAATAGACCATGTCCAAAAACACGCGGACCTAAAGTGGGTCGGGTCTGACCCGCAACGACACCGTTTTCGGTGTCTGACTTTTCAAGTGGTCAGAGGACTAAATTGAAGGAAAAATAGAATCCTCGTGACAGAAATAGGAAAATTAAAAACATGTAGGGCCACATTAGAACGGGTCGCAAAAGCGGAGGGACCTTGTGCGCAATTAGACCCTTAATCGAAAACTCGCGGATCCCCTGAGGCGGGTCGGGTCGCGCACGGGTTAGCTCGAACCGTTTTGAGGCCATTAACACAAGCCCTAAATGACGTCGTTTTGGGCTCTTTATAAAACAATTTTTTTCTTTTTTTTCATTACTACTGTAGCTTTTTAAAAAAAACAACAAAGGCTTTCCCTCTTTTTTCTCTGCTAGGGTTTAAACCCTTTTGCACTGTCGTCGGTCGGCCATCGTATACGATGGTCGGGATTCTTAAAGGAACCCCTCTTTCGGCCGATTTCTTCCCCTTTTAAAAAACTAGGTTTCTTCGCACCCTTCTTGATGGAGTCCAAATAGAGTCCTGAAGGACTCGTCGACTTCCGCGGACGGAGGAGACTTCTGACAGGGCTCGAAACCGATCTCAGGTGATTTCGACAACCCCTTTTTATTTTTGTCTCCTTTTTAAAAAAAATAAAAAATAAAATAAAGTAGATAGGAAAACTCAGATAAATGAAGCAAAGTGCAACCTTTTTTCTTTCTACCGAATCTTTCTTTTTTTATTTATGATGTTCGTAAAAAGAAGAAGAAGAAAAATACAAGATTTGTTTCGGTTTTTATAATCGATTTACAAATATCCGATTTTGGCCACTTCTGATTTGTTTTTGGTGTTATGTTTGTTGTTTTCTTTCTCATTTGTTTTTGTTGTTGCGTGTCTTCTTGTTGTTACAGGTGGTCAGAGGCGTGCGAGGTGGTGGCAGAGGCGCATAGTGGCTGCTGGTGGGGGAAATGAAAAGTCGGTGGCACTGACCCTAGCCTTCTAAAAACTTTTATTCTTTTGGGCCTGCTTTAGTTGGGCTAAGTTGGGCTGATTTAATTTGGGTTTCGGGTTTGTTTTTGTAAATGGACATTTATAATGGAATGATTTATTTTTTATTTTTGGGTTTATTGGATTGGGCCAAAATTGACTACTACACAGGCATTTGAACGGAAATTTTTATATGTTGATGGAAAGTAAAAATGCAATTGCAGAGTTCCAAAGAGACTTCCTTCTAATCCCACCCAATGTTTCCATACTAAACCATCCTTCCTTTCGTTTTCCTTTTTCCTTCTAATTAGTTTGTTTAATGAGATATATGCTATCAACATAACACACATAGTAAAGTTTAATTAAGTAGATTAATTATTTTTTTTCAAGCGGTTTGTTTTTTCTTTTTTGTTTCGTTCAATGGCGATGCTAATCTTCGAGTTGATTATCACCCATCTTTTTTTTTTCTCATCAATGCTTTTTTTTTTTCTTCTCACTCACTCCATGTGCCTTCTCTCTTTACAAGTTACAGATCTATTTTGTAGACATCTTTGTTGTTTTCACAAGTTGTGATAGATAGATGACAATGCCTGTTGTCACTGGAACTCCATCGGCCACCAACAATTTCTCTTGAAAAGTGGGTGGCTTTTCATCGACTTCTTAATATGTTTTTGTTTTGAGAGTATTTTAGAATAATAAATGATTTCACGAGTCATTTTGGATCTATATTAAGTTTTATATGCTTTTTTGTTTGTTTTCCATTGTTTAATAAGTCTTTACTTTTAAAAGTTTTTGTTTGCTCTTGTAGCATGCTTTTTAATCTTGCTTATGCATGTAGTCTTGCTTTTGCAAGTGACTTTAAGGACGGTTTTATCACCACCCTCTCCAATTTGGTGAATGCTTAGTTCTTTTGTCGATTTTTGCTCGCTGTTTTGGACCATCCAAGGTTGAATTTCTGGGCTTGCAATCATTCTAAATATATTGTGCTTGAGTTATAATAAAACCAATTGTGGATGTGCCACTATGTTCATTTGATGTTTAAATTGAAACTTTTGTTGTATTGATAGAACTTGTCCTCCACTACTTACACAACTGAATGTTTATTATTATTTTTCCATAAATTATATAATCCCATTCATAGAAAAAAAAAGATTTATTATTAATGCAAGACGTAATTTTGAAGTTAAAGTCTTAACAAAATTAAGGCTTTCATACATTACAATTTTAATGATCTTCAAGAATATTGAAGAAAAAGAAATGGGACCCAACTTTTTCATTAGTTGGTAGCATTTTTATTACATTCCTATTTATTTTAAATTATTTTTATATTATAACCCTACTTCAATATTAGCTTTTTTTTTATCGCTAATATTTATTTTAGAATTGTCAACAAGTTCAAAGTTTGTTCTCTCTTTTTTTTCCTCCAATATTTAAGAGAATACAAAATACAATTACAGGTATAATCACAAAATAATTTATTTAGAAATAAATATTACAATGCAGAAATAAATTAAAATTGAAATAAATATTTTCCATTTAAAACAGAAGAAATTTAAATAAAAATAATTAAAATTTATGGTTGATTTGGGAGATTTAAACTGAAAGTTTTATTCACCCTAATTATTAAAACAAAAAATCATATATTTTTCACCTACTTTTATGGTTTTTACTAATATTCATATCATATTAAGGGCCACAACCAACAATTTGCGAGGATATGCCACAAGTCGATGCCTTACCCTAGGAAATAATAATAATATTGTCAACCTTATCGCATATAGAATTAGAGATTAAAATAACTTAATATGTCACATTAAATTTAATGTTGTCATGTGGTAGAAAACTCTCTGGCGGCTGGCAATGAGAAATTCATTTTCCTTTGAACTTCTACTTGTCCAAAAATGATTGGAGTTGATAGATTCTTTGCAGCAGGACCTAAATTCAGGGGGGCATGCATGCATTCTACATATTAAATTAAATATTGTTATTAGATTGACAAAGTTGAATCTACTTTTAAGTAATATTGTTTAGAAATATGTAATTTTCACTCTTATTCTTTTAAATTTATTATTAGATCAACATCTCAAAATATATGTTTTAAATGAGGTATTTTATTTAATTAAAGGTTTTAAATAATTTAAAATTTTTGACAAAAACTGTAACAATTTAATCGAAATAGAGAGAGTAAATTAATACATGTAGGTATAGCAACAAAAACTCACTTAAATTAATGTAGAATGAAAGTATTTTACAATTATAATTTATAATTGTTCTTCTTTTTTTCACAAAATTTATGTACTGCTGAAATGGGTCATCAACGTCAAAATACCTCGTGCCTTGTTCATACATAATTACATGAAACACATCGTCAAGGGAGACAATCATTAGGTTTATCATTCCACTCGTTTAAAGGTCTCATCAATCTCAAATTACCCCTTGCCTTATACTTGGTCGGACAAACCATAAGAGAAAGGATAAGCATGACAAAAAATTACATTAATTTTGTATTAAATTAAAGTTGATTGTATAAATTGCATATATATATATATATATATTATTTTAATATATATATTTTAAAAATTTCATTATAAGTTTTTTTTTTATATAATGCTTAGAACTATCCATAACTTCTCTCCAACACATAAATAGAAGAATAATCTGTTTTAACGCACTCGAACTAAAATTCTCATGTATTTTCAACAATACATATATCAATCAAATAAAGACTCAATTAACATTTTAATATAATTTTTACAGATAGTTAAACTTGTAATCAATTTTGCATAGATAAATAGATTTATTAGTTTGACATATGTCGAAACTATTTTTTGAAAACGGGCGTCAACAGGGTTTAAAAACGAAAGTAAGAATGGGAGTCACCACCGATCTTTACTAGGTGTGATCGGATCACCTTTGTTTTAATAAAATGTTTTGGTTTACTAAAACGGTGTTTTTAGTCTACGAAATTCAAAAAATCGGGTTCGGGAATCGGTTACGTGCGAGGAAGGATTAGCACCCTCGTCACGCCCAAAATTGGTACCAAATTGATTAATTAGTGTCTTAATGTTGAAAGTTAAAATCGAGAATGAATTTAAAATACGATCCTTTTTATTAGTGTTCATTTTAAAAAAATGCATAAATTGAATTGAGGCGAGCTTCAATGACCCACTCGACTCGAGATAGTGAAATGTCGCGTCCCGTAAGTTAGGATACGACATTTGAATCCACGAGAACAAGTTTGCCTTTAAATTTTTGAGACTTAATATTTTGAAATTTAAAAGGTTATTTAGATATTTCGGTTTAACAAGAAAATCGAAACCCCGTAAGTTAGGTACTATTTCTCAAATTCCCAAAACACGAAATATTACCTTTTTTTTTTGAAGATTTTTATTTTAAAACGATAGCGGTATAATATTTGAATGGCATGCGTTATTTAGTCGAACTACAATAGAATGGACTATCATGGATTAATACGTTGGGGCTTAAAGCACTATGCGATAACATGAAGCAACAATATGGTAATGAGCATGTAGAGGTGAGCATGGGTCGTGGGCTGACCCTACCAAGGCCCGCCTAGAAATGTGGGAGGGTTTGGGCAAAATATAGGCCGAAAAATGGGCTTGGACAAAAAATGAGGCCTGTTTAAAAATGGGCTGGCTCGTAAGGATTTTTTTGGCGAGCCTTTACTTCCCCAATTCATTAAAGGCAAAAAATTATTTTTAAATATTATTTTCTTATTGTTTTTCTCTTTATTTTGCTACAATTTTACTATTATGTTTCTATTATTTTGTTGTTATTGTTTAGATATTATATAAAATTTATTTTATTGTTAATTTTGTTATTATTTTAAAGACATTTGTTAATTTTATTATTATTTTAGAGGCATTTGCTTGTCAAGTTCATCTATTTTAGTGTTATTTAAGTCTACATATTTTTAAAATTTATTTTCAATTTGTTAAAAATATTTATTTTGATTTTTTAATATTTTGATGTATCATATATATTTAAAAATTATATAAAATAATATAAAAAATTAATACGGGTCGGGCCGGGCCCGGGTTTTAGTATTTTTATATGGGCCGGGCTTGGGCAAAATTTTAGGCCCATTTTTTGGGCCGGGAGCCCAATGAACGGGCCTAAATTTTTAGTTGGGCCCGACCCAAACTCGGCCGGCCGCCCATGCTCACCTCTATGAGCATGGAGCAAGTATACATGAACACAATATAATATGAGTGAATGACAATAATGCAAAAGATATGAAATAAACGAATTAAAAAAATACACAATGGTAATAATCAAGCAATATACATTATTTAAATATTAACATTAATAATGAAAATAAAATAAATGAGACGATTTAAAGCAAACAATAATTAAAATAAATAATTCATATAAAATAATTCAAGATAAAAAATGAAAGAATAATTGAGATAAACAAATAAAGGAAATTCAAAAATAGTTTCAACTAAGTAATTTATATAAAAATTTAAAATAAAATGTGGAAAAATTTAAAATGAATTATATGTATATTAATATCTTGAAATAAATAATATGTAAAATAATTTGAAATGAATAATATAATAAAATAACTTAAAATAATATAGACAAGTTTAAAACAAATATTGTAACAGCCCGATTTTAGGCTTAGTCGGAATAGTGGTTTCGAGACCACAAACCTAAAGTAAAAATATTTAATTTATGATTGTTTTGAAGTCTATGATATGTTGGGTGATGGTGTGCAAATTTTGTTAAGTAATTTTATCGATAAAGTGCCCAATTTTATTATTGGGATTAAATTGCATTAATTGCAAAATATGAGTTCTAGAACATAAGTACTTGTTTTAAATGGGGGTTTAAATTAGAGGTATTTAAATGGAAAATAAACCATCATATTTCATTATGGACAAAACTAGTCATGGAAGGGTAAAAATTAAAGGTTTAGTAAAAAGGGTATTTTTGTCATTTGGGTGTTTTAAGGCATAAAAGACAAAATTGAAACCCAAAAATCTGCTCATTCTCTTCTCCATGCTGCCGAATTTCTCAAGAAGCCATGGATAGGGTTTCAAGCTTTTTCAAAGCTCAATAGTAAGTGTTTTTGAGCCCCTTTTTAATGTTCATTGTATTTTTGAAATCTCGGTAACTTAGTTTAGCTATTTCTACCATTATTTTGAGCTAGAGTTTAATTTTAAAAAATTGACCCATGTTGAATAATTGTGAATTTTGATGAATTATGGTAGATTATGCATGTCTATGATTAGAGAAACAAGTTTTATTAGATGATTTTTGATGAAATGGTATAAAAGGGATTAAATTGTAAAAGTTATAAATTGGTCATAAGTGTGTGAATTAGTGAGAATTTGATGTTGCCATAGAAGAGAAAAATGATCAGCATGTTATAAAACATTAGAATAAGGGCTGAAGTTTAATTTTTGAGTATTGGGGCAAAAGTGTAAATATGTAAAAGTTTAGGGGCAAAATTATAATTTTGCAAAAGTTGAGTTAGGGACTGTTTTGAATAGTACATTAATTAAATAAGTGAATTGTGATGTTTTAGACTCCGAAAAACAAGATTTGGACCTAGAATGGGAGGAAAATTGAAAATCGAGAAAGTTAGTAAAATGGCCGTTTTGGTATCGAGGTAAGTTCATATGTTTAATAAGCATTTAATGATGCAAGTTTGAATGTTAAAATGAAATTTTAGTTATGAATACTTTAGTATTGATTTTCAATATAATTATAATGTTCGATAATGACTCGACATTTTAATGAGAATTGGTATAAGTTTACATGTAAGACCAAATTAGGAAGATGGGTTTGTGTAATACCAAGAAAGTATTGAATGGAATAATTTGAGGAGGATAAGTTAAATTGATGATGTGATGAGATTGAGAATGTAATTATGTAAGTTCATATGTTAAAGCATTAAATTTGATATGTTTAAATGCTTAACGATACCATGTGTTATTTCATATGTTATTATTGGATCTTGAGTAATATAAAAATTATGAGATTGTATTGAAAGATCAAATTAAGAGAAATGCAGGGTGGTGTATGATCGAATTTTGACAAGTGATGAATTGACAGTAAAGACCATAGTTGGACCATGGCAATATGTGAGCCAGTGTAAGACCATGTTTGGGACATGGCATCGGCCACGATATGAGAGCCAGTGTAAGACCATGTCTAGGACATGGCATCGGGATTGATATGTGTGCTAGTGTAAGACCATGTCTGGGACATGGCATCGGCCACGATATGAGAGCCAGTGTAAGACCATGTCTGGGACATAGCATCGACATTGATATGTGTGCTAGTGTAAGACCATGTCTGGGACATGGCATCGGCCACGATATGAAAGCCAGAGTAAGACCATATTTGGGACATGGCATTGGTACGATACATCATGTATGAGTTTTTCCCGAGTATCCTTAGTATCCCAAGAGTTTCGACATGTATTGAATTGATATAATGAAAAATGATTGAATGTGAAAAGGATTTAATCGTGTGATAATAATGTGAAAGTGAACATTGTGTTTGATGCATTTATATGAATAAGTGTGAATATGAAACCGTTTGTATAAATGAAGTGCAGGTATGAAATTAAGTAGGAAACCATATGAACAAATAATACAGGTATGTGTATGAAATTACTATTGTATAATTTATATGTTGAATAAAGTGTTTGGGTTGTGATGCATCAATTGTAAGGATGCAAATGAGTGAGATGTGCCTATGATCAAATGATAATTATATGCTAAATTATACCAAGTTTTTGTGCGTGTGTAAAAACAAAAATAAGAATAAAGTGAATACATGGAAATTATGAAAAAGTGAAATCTGCATTAAAATAGTACAAGACAACTGCAATTGTGTACTTTTGAAAAATCACTGAAAATAGTGGAAATTGAATTAAAAAGTGAAGGAGATATGAAATGAAAGCTTATTGAATCTATTTTCATATAAAAGAAACAGAGAAAGCAAAGGATTTGCATATTTTGAGATATCTGAGATTTTGTGAAGAGAGGACAGAATTGTCCAATAGTGAAACAGGAGAAACTTTAATGAATAAATTGTACTAATTGGCTAAGCCAAAAATTCTGAAAATTTTATGG
Organism: Gossypium rotundifolium; assembly: GCA_025506655.1. NCBI lineage: Eukaryota > Viridiplantae > Streptophyta > Magnoliopsida > Malvales > Malvaceae > Gossypium > Gossypium rotundifolium. The sequence continues at coordinate 140,248,034 of CP106731.1, forward strand.
TGTAAAGATATATGAGTCTCGTTTCAAAGAAAATTAACGGTTCTTCATTTGGAGTTCTGTATCTCGAGAAATAAATAATTTAGTGACAGTGACTCAAGTAGACAGATTAATGTGAACATGGGTAATAAGGTGTAAGCATGTGATATAAAAATTATATCATCTGAAGAAATTATTGTGAGGATTTATCCATACAAGTTTACTAATTTCTTATTATTTGCATATGAACTTACTAAGCATTTATGCTTGTTTTCCCTCTCTTTTCCCTTGCCTTGTAGTATCGCCAAGTTAGCTCGGGGATCGGTGGACGTTGGTGATTCGCTCACACTATCTATTGGAACACTTAGTATATCTAGATACATTAATTTTTGGGTTATGGCATGTATAATAGGCATGGGTCATTTTGCCATATATGTCATATTTCTTATGGCCTAAAATGTTGGCCCTTATTTAAAAAAAATGCTCATTTTGATTAAGGCTATTTGGAGATGGCCAATATTGTTGGTAGTTATACGCCTATGATGTGATTTTACATGTTCAAAAAAAAATTTAAGTCTGGTAACACCTCGTACTCTGTTTTGGCATTGGATACGGGTAAGGGGTGTTACAAATATTATGTAAAAGAGATGTAAAATGAGTAATATACAAGACGTTTTTAGAAATGGATAGTATATGACAAGATAATATATGTACATAATGGTTTAAAGTAAATAATGTAAAAAGAAATTTAGGAAAACACTAACACACCCAATAATTTCGAAAAGATGATATATTAATATATAAAAATTTAAAATAAGTAGTATATATATAGATAGATACATATGAGATAAATATCATATTTAGAAAACTTGAAATAGACAATAATAAAACCATTTGACAAACAAAAGAGTTTAAAGAAACAGTATATATATAATGATTTAAAACAAGTGATAAAAACAAATTTTAAATAAGATATAAAAACAAGTTTTAAAAATAAAGAACATGTAAAGCAATTCAAAGTAGTTAACGCATGAAATAATTTAAAATAAATAATGCAAAACTGTTTATTATACATGATATATATAATTTAAAACAAATAATAGTTTAAAATAATTAATGTGTACAAAGAATTTTAAAATGAATATATGTACATATATATAAACAATTTGATAAGAATAATATGTAAAACTTCAAATGAATAATAATAATAAAACAAGTTTGAAAAATAAATGAATAAATTACACAAAACCAAGGACGAAATTAAAATCGAAATGAAATTGTGGATACGAATCGTGGATAATAAAAAGTTAATTTAGGAGCGAAATGAATAATGCGAAACTAATGGGGACCAGATGGGAAAATGTTCCCTAAATTCCTCACAGACTTCCACTTTGCAATTCAGATGACCAACTTGAAAACAAAATGAAACCCGAGGCCAAATTTAAAAGAACAAAGAAAACAGAAACAGGGCCTAATCGAATGAGAAAGCGAAGAGAGGACCATTCGCACAAATATCCCTTTGAAGGAATATGCAGAACCCTTGAACCAAACGGCACCGCTTTTATTCAAAGTCTTAAAACCCATTTTTATTCTGTTTCATTTCAATCTAAGTTCAAAAAAAACTAAAACTTTAAAGCTTCTCTCCCTCTCCCTTCCTACCGACGCTCGGACCCTTTAGTTGCCGCACAACCGCACCACCACCGTATCGATGACCGGCGATGCTCAAGGCTAAGCCTTTTAGCCCCCTTTCGAAGCCCCTTGAAGGTCAAGCCCTCAACGCCCCACCATAAGCGAAAGGAGGAAACTTTCAGCCCCCTTTCGAAACCGGTTGTAGCGACGGAGAAAGCCCTCCGACGTCGCACCTATGGGGGCTCAAGTGAGGTTTCTTGACTCCTTTTTCTTTATTTATTACATTTTATCAAAGAAAATAAGAAAATAACAGGAAATAAAAGGAAAAAAATAATCGATATAGCAATCACCTTTATATTTCAATAAATCTGATTTCTTTTTCTGTTGCTTAAGTGCGTAAATAAAAATTACAACGATGGGTTCAGGCTTTTATAGCCAATTGAACGACTTTCTATTTTTTTATTTTTGTCATCTCTATTTGTTTGCTTTTACTGCTGGTGTTGTTTTTTGCTCTTATATTTACTGCGTTGCAGGTGTCAGAAGCATGGGCGGTTGCTGGTTGGTGCGCGTGGTGGCTGTTGGGAGACGAAAGGTAGGCATCTGACTTTGTTTGAGCTACTATTTTTTTCTTTTTTTAATAGGCTAGGGATTGAATTTTGGGCTTAATAGGCTGTAATTAATTTGGGTCAAAATGGTTGGTTTAATTTGGTAAATGGACATTGTTGTTGTTTTATTATTTTGCACTATTAAATTATTTTAGTTTGGGTTTTAATCTGGGCCAAAATTGGCTATTACAGCTGCCCCTCTTTGATCATTGTCGTGTAACGAGAATGGAGTAAAGACTTCAAAAGAGCCAATTTTGCCTAGTCTCACCGAGTCTTGACTTCTTTGGAGCTTCTGTTCTTTGAGTAGCCTTGCTTTGACCCACTGCAACTTTAGGGGTGTAGGAATTAGTACTTTGATCTGCTCCACTGCCACTTCAGGGAGATAAAACTCGAAACTTCAACCTGATCTACTGCAATTTTAGAGAGATACAGTTTGATGTGATCTGCTCTATTGTAAATTCAGAGAGATAAGATCTAATTTATAGCTTCAATCTATTCCACTACAACTTCAAGGAAATAAGATTCGCTATCTTTAGTCTGTTCTACTGCAACTTTAGGGAGATGAGACTTGCAAATTTAACCTGCTCTACTGCAACTTCAGAGAGATAAGGTTTTATGTGATCTGCTCTACTACAACTTCAGAGAGATAAGATCTAATTTATAGCTTCAATCTATTCCACTGCAACTTCTGGGAAATAAGATTCATAGCTTCAACTTGTCCCACTGCAACTTCAGGGGGATAAGGTTTATAACTTCAATCTGCTCTACTGTAACTTCAGAGAGATAAGACTTACTATCTTCAGTCTGCTCCACTGTAACTTTAGGGAGATGAGACTTGTATCTTCAACCTACTCCACTGCAACTTCAGGGAGATAAGACTTGTAATTTAACTTGCTCTATTGCAATTCAGAGAGATAAGGTTTGTTTTGATCTGCTCTACTGCAACTTCAGAGAGATAAGATCTATTTATTTATAGCTTCAATCTGTTCCACTACAACTTCAGGGAAATAATATTTTCTTTCTTTAGTTTGCTCCACTGCAACTTCAAGGAGATAAGACTTGTAACTTCAACCTGCTCTACTGCAACTCCAGAGAGATAAGGTTTATAACTTCGATCTGCTTCACTGCAACTTCAGGAAGGCAGAGATCTAAAATTGGTAGCCTCAATCGATCTTGTTACATCGTCCTCTAGGGGACATGTGCTTGATTGATTTCTTAGGCTATTCTTATGTCAAATAATTAGGATGGCATGATCAAGATGAATCAAATGTTCCTAACTAGATGTGTATGAATGATGTTTGCATGAATGCAAATAATGTCATTTTAACTCTTAATTTGGTATTACTCATCTTTTGTTGAGGTTTTAACACTGATGTATTACCCTTTCTTCTTATTCAGTCGGTATCTTTGAGGGTCACAATTTGGATCATTCTTTCTCTATTGTCCCCAACCTCTGAACCTAGTTAGTTCTGAATGGTGGTTCTGCTTCCAGTTCTTGTAATATTTAGAAGTTTTCAGAGTAATATGCGAAACTCCTTTTACTTGAATATCAATAGTCCATTAATCGTTATTTTAATGAAAAATGCTTGAAAAAGATTATCATAATGGACAAGATGGAATTTTATTGAGAGTAGAGCTCGAAATGAATAAATTGATCAAAAGATCAAATTTTGACAAAATACAGAATGAGAATAAGTCAAGATAGAAAATTTGCTAAAAAATAAAAATGAATAAATTAATCAAGAATAGCAAATTTTGCTAAAATATGAGATGAATAAGATGAAAATAGGTGCCCCAGATATCATAGCATGAGCTTCTCTGCACAGAACTTCTCGAGGACCCCTTTCGAACTTGATAGGTGTTTGGCAGACTTAGAAGACTTCGTTGATGCCCCAAGATGTAACGTTTCTCCCTCTTGTTTGTTTGGGCATAGTGAGACCATTGTATGCCTCAAAATTTGAATCGCCCATTCTTGGTTTTTCAATACAAAACCCCCTTTGGTCTCAAGGCGCCCTTGGTGGGTTTTAACCTTGGCCTCTCCATTTTTTTTAGGTGAAGTATTTCTTGACTGAATCTGAGTTCACAAGATTAGGCAAGCTTTTTCCATCCATCTCGGTCAAAAGCAGAGCTCCTCCAGAGAAGGCCTTTTTACCACATAAGGTTCTTCCCAATTCGGCATCTATTTTCCTCTAAAGTCCTTTTGTATGGGAAGAATCTTTTTCAAAACAAGGTCTCCCTCATGGAATTCTTTAGGGTGAACCTTCTTATTATAAGCCCGCATCATTCGCTTTTGGTACATTTGGCCATGACAGATAGCCTTCAGCCTTTTCTCTTCAATTAGGTTCAGCTGATCATACTAGGATTGAATCCATTCTGCTTTATCCAACTTTAGTGTAGACAAGACTCGAAGGAAGGGATCTCAACTTCAATAGGAAGTACCGCCTACATTCCATAAACCAAGGAGAAAGGAGTTGCCCGATAGAGGTTCTGATTGATGTTCGATAAGCATAAAAAGCAAATTGTAACTTCTCGTGCCAATATCTGTAAGTCTCAGTCATCTTTCCCATGATTTTCTTGATATTCTTATTGGCCGCTTCCACTGCGCCATTCATTTTTGGACGGTACGGCGACGAATTGTGGTGTTTGATTTTGAATTGGCTGCAGACCTCCACTATCGTACCATTGTTGAAGTTCAATGCATTGTCGATATGATCCTTTCGGGCATTCCATATCGACTTATGATCTCTTTCTTTATGAACTTGCTGACTGCCGACTTTGTGACATTTGTATATGAAGTGGCTTCTACCCACTTGGTGAAGTAGTCGATAACCACAAAGATAAATTAATGCCCGTTTGAAGCTTTTGGTGAGATTGGCCCAATGACGTCCATGCCCCACATAGAGAAAGGCCATGGAGAAGTCATGACGTGAAGGGTGAAGGAGGCACATGAATCTTATCTCCGTAAATTTAGAATTTATGACAGTTCTTGGCATAGATGATGCAGTCTCCTTCCATAGTAGACCAATAATATCCGAATCTCATGATTTCTCTGGCCATTGTAAAACTATTAGCATGCGTTCCACAGACACCCTCATGGACTTCTTCCAAGATTTTCTCATCTTCAACAACATCCACGCATCTTAAAAGCACCTGATCTTTCCTTCTTTTATATAGGATCTCACCATCTAAGACATAATCAATGGCCAGTCTCCTCAACGTCCTCTTATCGTTCTCGGTTCCTTGGTCAAAGTATTCACGATTCTTCACATATTGCAATATATTGTGATACCAGGGGTGATCATCTTTTTCTTCTTCTTCTTCGATGTTGTAGCAATTAGTCGGAGCCTCATAAATACTCATTTGTATAGGCTTTACGTCCTCTTGTCTGTTTAATTTGATCATAGAAGCTAGAGTAGCCAAGACATCGGCCATTTAGTTTTTATCCCGCGGGAGGTAGCAGAAGGTGATGTCGTCAAACTCCTTAATGAATTCCAAAACTAGCTTTCGATAATTGATCAATTTGGGATCTCTTGTTTCCCATTAGCCTTTGAGCTGATAGATCACTAGTGCTGAGTCGACATATACCTCTAACACTTTGATTTTGCGTTCAATGGCTGCACGGATACCCATGATGCATGCTTCGTATTCGACCATGTTATTTTTGCAATCAAAATGCAATTTGCTAGTAAAAGGATAATGATCTTCACTTAGGGACATTAGGGCTGCCCCGATTCCATTACCAACTGCATTTAAAGCTCCGTCAAAGTTTAGTTTTCACAGATGACCCTCCATTTGAGCACCTTTTTCAGTGATTGTAACATACATTAAGTCTTCATTCGGGAAATCAAAGTTCAGTGGCTTGTAATCTTCCAGAGCTCTACTGGCTAGAAAATTTACTATTGCACTCCCTTTTACAGCATTCTAGTTTACATAGACTATATCGAACTCAGAAAGTAGAATCTGTCATCGGGCCATTCTTTAATTCAGAGCAGTCGACTCCATCATGTACTTGAGAGGGTTCAGTTTCGAGATGAGCCAAGTCGTATGGTACAACATATACTGTCTCAATCTTTGGGTTGTCCAAATCAAAGCGCAACACAACTTCTCAATTGGGGAGTATCTTGTCTCACATTCAGTGAACTTCTTGCTAAGATAGTATATCACTCTTTCTTTTCTTCCCAACTCATCATGTTGGCCTAGCACGCATCCCATGAAAATTTTAAATACTGTCAAATACAATATCAGTGGCCTATCTGGGCAAGATGGCATCAGTACTGGGGCTTTGGCCAAGTAGTGCTTGACCTTGTCAAAAGCTTTTTGGCACTCCTCATCCTATATACCTGGGTTGTGTTTCCTAAGGAGACGGAATATGGGGTTGCATTTCTCTGTTAGTTGTGCAATGAACCGGGCGATGTAATTTAGTCTTCCTAGGAAACCTCGAACTTCTTTTTAAGTGCGCGGTGGAGACAGCTCCTGTATGGCCTTTACTTTATCTGGTTCAATCTCAATTCCTTTTTCACTAACTACAAATCCTAACAATTTTCTAGACCTAGCCCCGAAGGTACATTTTACTGGATTGAGCTTTAGTTGAAATTTTGTAATAGCCCAATTAAGGGGTTAGTCAGAACAGTGATCTTGGAATCACTAATTCGAGGTTAGATAAAATTATTTCCATGTTATTTTATATGTTATAACATATTTATAAGGGTGCATGAAAATTTTGGTGTCTTAATTTTAGCAATTTCTAACTAAATTGGAGAAAAGGACTAAATCGCATTAAGTGCAAAAGTTCTATTTTATTTGCTAGAAGCACCAAAGAGCCATGGGTTGTAGATTGAGGCCTCAAATGTGCAATTTGGCCTTGTTAAGTGTTGGCCAGCCATAATATGAAAAAGGGGGACAAGAGCATTAATTATGATTGAAGTGGGTGATATTAGTTGAAAAAAAAAAAGGAGAGAAATAAAATAAGGTGAAATAAACAAGAAGCTATCATCTTTTTATTTCTTCTCTCTTTCCACCGAAAATATCAGCCATGGGAGGGGTTTGAAAGCTTCAAATTTTCAGCAAGCTTTACTCCATTCAAGTAAGTGATTTTGATGATCTTTCTTGATAATTTTTGTACTTTTAGAGTCCCCAAAGCTTAAGCTAGCTAATAGGGGGACTAATTTGCAACATGGTTGAGAGTATAAGGACTTATCATGAGAGATTTTATGCTAGTTTTTGAGTTTTTATGGAAGAAAATGAATGTTAGGAAGATGAACAACTTTTGTGAAAGGTGTTGTCATGAAAACACCTAATTGGGACTAAATTGCAAAAATTATAATTTGTTCATTAAGGAATGAAATAGTTGGAATTGTGAGTAGTTGTAAGAGGATTAAATGTTCAGCTAAGCTTTTTTTAACAAGAAAATGTGACGAAAATTCATTTACGAGCCTAGGGGTAAAATCATAATTTTGCCAAAGTGTAGGGGCAAAATAGTCATTTTTGCCTAAAGTGTAGTTTATGGTGAATTATGAATTATAAGTGATTAAATCAATAAATTTTATTATTCTAGATCAAAGAAAATGAGATTCGAACCTAGAACGGGTGAAAAGAGAAATATGGGCAAAAAGTCCCTTTCGGCCATTTCGACATCGAGGTAAGTTCATATGTGAATGTGGCAATTATGTATAAGTTAATTTAGTATTCCAATGTTGTATGGAATGTATACCTACTCGATGATTGTATGAAATATCTTTCAATGAGATGTTAAGAGAATTGAATTTGGAAGCAATGGGAAATGGATATAGCATTATATGATGATAGTTATAGTTTCTTGTAAGACCCTATTGGAATATGGTCTCGGTGTAAGAATTCGTATAAGACCATGTCAGTGACATGGCATCGACATGTTAATATATGTAAGACCCTATTGGGGTATGATGTCAATGAGAACTATGTGTATGAAACTCAAGATAGTTATTTAATAATTTGAATGATTCAACAGATACGTTGAATGTATGTGATTATACCACGAGAAACACAAGTATGTGTTAGAACTGAATTGATATGAATTCAATATATGATAAACCCTAGTGGGATATGTATAATTAATGCACCTTAGTTGCATGAGATAGATTTGTTAATGCATTGTGTGAATGCGAATGCGAATCGTAGAAAGTTAAGCAAGAGTGATAGTGAGTGAGGATGTTTACGGATGAACATTTGAATTAGAGAAATGTATGAGGATAGATATTTATGAATGCATAATATCGGTGGGCTGTGTGCGATACCACCTGATATATTGTTATTAGTTGATGGGCTGTGTGCGATACCATCAACCATATTACTATCGGTGGGTTGTGTGCGATACCACCTGATTAATTAGAAATCGATGGGCTGTGTGCAATACCATCGCTTATGAATGATTGGTGAGCTAAGTGCGAAATCACCATAGGTATAAATGAATGGTGGGCTGTGTGCGATACCACCCTATAAGAGATTCAATGGTGGGCTAAGTGCATAACCACTGAGAGATTAGTAGTATGAGTGGCTTATTGAAAATGCTTGATGTGTTGTTTTTATATGATTATGTGGTGATCAGTGTAGGAATGTATGTTAATTAAATGGGCATTTGGCTTGTGGCACGGTTAGAACGCGGTAAGAGATGGAGTGAGTAAGCGTTAAGAATGGTTGATTAAGCAGCCATGTGTTAAGGAGAAAAACTTATTGAAATGCCTTGTAATTGTGTATTTTTAAAGAATATCTGTGCTTATCAGTTATATGCAGATGAACTTACTAAGCATTATTGCTTACTCATTTCCCTTTTTCATCTCTTATAGGTTAATTTAGCTAGCTCGGGTTGGAGACCGCTAAAGATGTTTTCACAGTATCGATCAAACACTTGGTATGAGGTTTCAAGTCTTTATGAGTCATGATGTGTATAGGGCTAGTACTTAAGGTTAATTAATTCATTGTTGATGTAGCCAAATTGTGTTGGCGTAAGAGAACTTAGGTTTTGTTAGTATATAGCCATAGATGAGGGCCTAAGCTGTTTGTAATTACATGGGAAATAGTTCTCCTTAGTATATGGGATGAAGACTTTATTTCTTTTATGATTAAACGTCTTTAATTCAAGAGTAATATCGATGTTATGTGTAGTTATGTGATGAGGTATGAAATGTATTGAATCGAGCATGAATTTGATCTTGATTTCAAAGTGGCATTTGGCTTGGTAAATAACCTCTAAGTGCCCACACGGATGGACACACGGGTGTGTGTCTAGGCCGTGTGCACCCTGTACCTTTGTATTTTAAGTCAGAATAGACCATGGGTGAATCTCATGGCCGTTCGTTTGGGTTGTGTGTAGTACACGGACAGATGACATGGGCGTGTCAAGGCCGTGTGAGTATAGTCAGTAACTCCACACGGGTAGAAGACACGAACGTGTCAAGGCCGTGCGAGTATAGTCAGTAACTCCCCACGGTTGGAGGACGTGGGCGTGTCTAGGGGTACACGAGCGTGCCCCAAACCACATGGGCATGTGACCCCTCCTTTCAAGAAAGGTTTTTCGATTAAGTTTCGAAAGTTTTCGAACATGAGTTTAAGGCCTCGTAGGCCCATGAGATGTATGAATTGTTTGAGAGAGAAAGGTTCTTAATGGGGAACAAAATTTTATGTCCCGTAATTTCATGATTAAGTAAGTTCTAGTATAGTAATGTCTCGTATCCGGTCTAGGCCTCGAACTCGGGTATGGGGTGTTACATTTAGTGGTATCAGAGCATGGTTTAGTCAGTTCTCGGACTAACTTAGCGTGAGTAAGAGCCTAGCTATACATGCCATAGGTGGACCGTGATAGTGTGATATCTCCCGGCTCAAACGCAATTATTTCGTTAAGACATAGATGGTTCCCAACCGAGCTAAATCCAATAATGTTGTAAGTGATAATGAGGTAATTGAAATGCTCTTGTGCATTGATGAGATTCAAAAAGAAGTATGAATAGAAGTATATGACATGTGTGTGATAATACACGAAATGAGAATTATAAAATGATAAGCTTCTCTGTATTGGCTTGATGTGCATAAGGTGTTGTGTATTCAACCTATTGGGTCAGATGCATATAGTGAGTAAATTTACCCAGAGAATGGGGTATATGTGTATGTACGATTGTTTGAATGATGTGTGATCAATATGACCACATAGTTGAATCTCATGTATGACTGTTAAAGTAAAAGATGCATGATGTTTTTTTCGTGACTCTGTGTGAGACCATGCGTGTTATGGTGTGAGAGTTAAATTGGAAAGTTTGACTAAGTAGAATGCAAGGATGAGTACGATCGTTCAATGATAAAATGGTGAATAATACCATGGTTGGACCATGGCGGTATATGTGATCCCATATAAGACCATGTCTGGGACATGGCATTGGCATCGATGCATGATCCCATATAAGACCATATCTAGGATATGGCATCGGCATCAATATGAGTTTCCATGTAAGACCATATTTGGGATATGGTATTGGTGTTGATATGAGATTTCGTGTAAGACCATAGCGAGGCTATGGCATCGTGACGACATGTAAAGTAATAACTGGGCTATAATGTTGTGATATGAGTAAGACCATAGTTGGACTATGGCAATCAAGTAAACGATGTACTCAAACCCGTAAGACATTCTCTAATTGATAAGTGACTGTAAGAGAAAGTAGAGTTAAATGTTGAGTACTCAAGTAGATAAAAACGTGGAACTTGAGTAATTGAAATCACTATTCAAAAGTATGAGGGATAGAAACAAATGTAGCATGATGAATAGAAAAACTCACTTGGGACGAGTTGTGTGACTATGATGATATTTCATTGATGATGAAATTTTAAATCATATGTATGTAGTCACGAGAGTCAAGTCAAGGGGCTCTGTGACCCCACCCTCCTTACCACTGTCGAATTATGTTGAGATGTTATGAGAGTCAAATTGAGTAAGTTTGTATGTAATTAACACAGTATTTATGTTAGCATTCTGGGAATGCTTTGTATCACATTGATAGATGACACTCTGCTAGATAGAGTAATTGTTGTTGAACATGGGGTTGAAGTCCTAGGGGACTATAATGAAAAGGCTATCATTAAGATATGAAATAGATAAGTTCCCGTATAAGACTATGTTCGAGGCATGGCCTCGGCTCCAAGTTATGATTCTGTATAAGACCACATCCAGAATGTGACTTCGGTAATGGATATGAGAATCGTATGAGACCATATTTGGAATATGGCATCGATACCTGATGTGGAAACCCATATAAGACCTTAACCGGGTTATGGCATTGGCATTTAGAGGTGACTCCATATAAGACCACCTCGGGAGTGTGGCATTGGTTTCGTGCCTACATGAATGACGATGAATGTGCATCTTTGATTATCTCCAGTAATCAGTGGGACAGATAGATGAGTCTAGAGGTAGAAAGGAGAATTGTACTAAAGTCAAGTGAATGAGTAAATACAAGCACTCGTGAATGAATCACGAAGAAATGAGTACGATGTGTGGCATAGTATGTGTTTAATAAAGGGCAGGTATGAGTAAATTGGCTTAAAGCCTATGACCTGTGCATGGTTGATTAATACCATGAATGAATTATAATGATTCCCTTGGATATAATGTATTAATACTTGTTTCCCTTCCAAGGTGATGTGGATGTTCTTTTCAGGAAATTGTGATTGTGTGAGAATGTTAGCTGATTGAGAAATCAGACTAAGCGGTTGTTGATTTAGTTAATTGAAATCAACATTTCTTTATCTCCTCGTAACCCTATTCGAGTGCTTGGAGGGAGAAGTTGGGAATGATTCTAGTATAAGAAGTGAAATAATGAGTTTCGCATTGTATGATGAGTTTTCAGGCAAGTCAACAGAGTTAACGAATTTGATAGAGATGTCCCTGCTATCGTGAGATATGACGATAGTAAAGGTTTTAGATTAGCATAGCAAAATAAACTCAGATGAGAATGTGCTTAAGGTATGTTATCAGTATGGAGAAAAAATAAATTAATGTATTGAGATATGATTCAAGTTCTGTGTATATTTGCGCGTGAATCAGTGAAGAGAATAAATTTTTGTGTGCTCGAGAGTAGAGAGCATGATATAAGGATGTGCTCATCGAAATGTTCAAACCGTGCTGGTTGAGTTGAAAGCTATAGAAGGAACTATTAATTGAAAGTTCTAATACTGAGTTCAGTCTGAATTGAGAAAAAGAGTTGATCGGTTAGTGATCCAGAGACGATCACTTTTGTGTCTGTGTTGTGAGTTAGGTGTTATGAAATGATTCATGGGAAACTTGATGTTTACTTTCTGAATTTTAATGAGTGGGGGGTATCTTATGCTATAGAAGATCTTGAAAATGAAATAGTGGAAAGGGCTTGAGCTATTACAATGAAGAGTACAGTTTTTGTAATACTTCTCAGACAGTAGACAAAGTACAGGTGTTGAATGAAAGATCCATGTTAAGTAAAGCAAGTTAGTTACTTGGTGGATCTTAGTTGGTAATATCCTAGTTTCAGCAAGGTTAACGACTAGAACGAGTCTTTCTTTTAGAGTAAAGGAGTTCAAAAAAAGAGAGAGGTAGTAAATGGTATTTTAAATAAGCTCTGAATGAGTTTATTTAAGATGATAAAATCCAGGTTGGATAAGATTTCCGTTGTTGATGTTTCCTTGAGATAGAAACTGAATGATGATAAATCTAGAACTTATGCAGAAGTTTTGGTATGAGATTTAGTAGTAGCATATCTACTGATGCAAGAATAAGGAAGTATAGTTATGTGCGTAAATGTTTTAACACTAGAATACATTTTACGATATGATTGAGTTTATGGTCAGAAGTAATTGACCACTAAAATCTGAGTTTTTTTTTAAAAGCGTACAAGTCAAGAGTATTAAAGTTGGTGAATACTTTAACGAGGAAGTGAGATAAAACCTTATTGATTTTAAATTTGACTTGACAAAATTCCCAAGAAGGGGAATGTCATTCGAATTGTCGTAAACCGACTGGTAAGGATCCGAATGATCATTTGGACGTGTACAGAGTTCTAAATTAATGGATTGGATTACTGAGTATACGCCTTAGAGGAAGAAATACCTAGGTTGCAAGTGATGCTTCGACCTTGTGAATGATAGCTTAAAGGTTGTAGACAAGAGAATTTGAGGATAAGTGGATTTGTGATTTTGAAGAGTTTATGGAAACATTTTAAGGAGGTGAGTAAAAACTCCTCCAGATAAGATTTTCAGGCACAAAAATCCCTAAGGGGAGAATTGTAATAGCCCGATTTAGGGTTAGTCGGAACAGTGATCTCAAAATCACTAATTTGAGGTTAGAGAAAATTATTTTCATGTTATTTTATGTGTTATAACATGTTTATAAGGGTGCATGAAAATTTTGGTGTCGTAATTTTAGCAATTTCTAGCTAAATTGGGAAAAAGGACTAAATCGCGTTAAGTGCGAAAGTTCTATTTTATTTGCTAGAAGCACCAAAGAGCCATGGGTTGTAGATTGGAGGCCTCAAATGTGCAATTTGGCCTTTTTAAGTGTGTTGGCCGGCCATAATATGCAAAAGGGGGACAAGAGCATTAATTATGATTGAAGTGAGTGATATTAGTTGAAAAAAAAAGGAGAGAAATAAAATAAGGTGAAATAAACAAGAAGCTATCATCTTTTTATTTCTTCTCTCTTTCCACCGAAAATATCAGCCATGGGAGGGGTTTGAAAGCTTCAAATTTTCAGCAAGCTTTACTCCATTCAAGTAAGTGATTTTGATGATCTTTCTTGATAATTTTGTACTTTTGGAGTCCCCAAAGCTTAAGCTAGCTAATGGGGGGACTAAATTGCAACATGGTTGAGAGTCTAGGGACTTTCCATGAGAGATTTTATGCTAGTTTTTGAGTTTTTATGGAAGAAAATGAATGTTAGGAAGATGAGAAATAACTTTTGTGAAAGGTGTTGTCATGAAAACACCTAATTGGGCCTAAAATGCAAAAAATATAATTTGTTCATTAAGGCATGAAATAGTTGGAATTGTGAGTAGTTGTAAGAGGATTAAATGTTCAGCTAAGTTTTTTTTAACAAGAAAATGTGACGAAAATTCATTTATGAGCCTAGGGGCAAAATCATAATTTTGCCAAAGTGTAGGGGCAAAATAGTCATTTTTGTCTAAAGTGTTGTTTATGGTGAATTATGAATTATAAGTGATTAAATCAATAAATTTTATTGTTCTAGATAAAAGAAAACGAGATTCGAACCTAGAACGGGTGAAAAGAGAAATGTGGGCAAAAAGTCCCTTTCGGCCATTTCGATATCGAGGTAAGTTCATGTGTGAATGTGGCAATTATGTATAAGTTAATTTAGTATTCCAATATTGTATGGAATGTATACCTACTCGATGATTGTATGATATCTTTCAATGAGATGTCAAGAGAATTGAATTTGGGAGCAATGGGAAATGGATATAGCATTATATGATGATAGTTATAGTTTCGTGTAAGACCCTATTAGAATATGGTCTCGGTGTAAGAATTCATATAAGACCATGTCAGTGACATGGCATCGACATGTTAATGTATGTAAGACCCTATTGGGGTATGATGTTAATGAGAACTATGTATATGAAACTAAAGATAGTTATTTAATAATTTGAATGATTCAACGGATACGTTGAATGTATGTGATATTACCACGAGAAGCACAAGTATGTGTTAGAAATGAATTGATATGAATTCAATATATGATGAACCCTAGTGGGATATGTATAATTAATGCACCTTAGTTGCATGAGATAGATTTGTTAATGCATTGTGTGAATGCGAATGAGAATCGTAGAAAGTTAAGCAAGAATGATAGTGAGTGAGGATGTTTACGGATGAACATTTGAATTAGAGAAATGTATGAGGATAGATATTTGTGAATGTATAATATCGGTGGGCTGTGTGCGATACCACCTGATATATTATTATTAGTTGATGGGCTGTGTGTGATACCATCAACCATATTACTATCGGTGGGCTGTGTGCGATACCACCTGATTAGTTAGAAATCGATGGGCTGTGTGCGATACCATCGCTTATGAATGATTGGTGAGCTAAGTGGAAATCACCATAGGTATAAATGAATGGTGGGCTATGTGCGATACCACCCTATAAGAGATTCAATGGTGGGCTAAGTGCGTAACCACTGAGAGATTAGTAGTATGAGTGGCTTATTGAAAATGCTTGATGTGTTGTTTTTATATGA
This sequence comes from Gossypium rotundifolium, assembly GCA_025506655.1. Taxonomy (NCBI): domain Eukaryota; kingdom Viridiplantae; phylum Streptophyta; class Magnoliopsida; order Malvales; family Malvaceae; genus Gossypium; species Gossypium rotundifolium. Next base: position 140,263,493 of record CP106731.1, read on the forward strand.
TCATGTAGTGATCAGTGTAGGAATGTATGTTAATTAAATGGGCATTTGGCTTGTGGCACGGTTAGAACGTGGTAAGAGATGGAGTGAGTAAGCCTTGAGAATGGTTGAGTAAGCAACCATGTGTTAATGAGAAAAACTTATTGAAATGCCTTGTAATTGTGTATATTTAATGAATATCAGTGCTTATTAGTTATATGCAGATGAACTTACTAAGCATTATTGCTTACTCATTTCCCTTTTTCATCTCTTATAGGTTAATTTAGCTAGCATGGGTTGGAGACCGCTGGGGATGTTTTCACACTATCGATCAAAGACTTGGTATGAGGTTTCAAGTCCTTATGAGTCATGGCGTGTATAGGGCTAGTACTTAAGGTTAATTAAGTCATTGTTGATGTAGCCAAATTGTGTTGGCCTAAGAGAACTTATGTTTTGTTAGTATATAACCATAGATGAAGGCCTAAGTTGTTTGTAATTACATGGGAAATAGTTCTCCCTAATATATGGGATGATGACGTTATTTCTTTTATGATTAAACGTCTTTAATTCAAGAGTAATATCGATGTTATGTGTAGTTATGTGATGAGGTATGAAATGTATTGAATCGAGCATGAATTTGATCTTGATTTCAAGGTGGCATTTGGCTTGGTAAATAGCCTCTAAGTGCCCACACGGATGGACACACGGACATGTGTCTAGGCCATGTGCACCCTGTACCTTTGTATTTTAAGTCAGAATAGATCATGGGTGAATCTCACGGCCGTTCGTTTGGGCTGTGTGTAGTACACGGATGGATGACACGGGCGTGTCAAGGCCGTGTGAGTATAGTCAGTAACTTCACACGGGTAGAAGACACGGGCGTGTCAAGGCCGTGTGAGTATAGCCAATAACTCCCCACGGCTGGAGGACATGGGTGTGTCTAGGGGTACACGGGCGTGCCCCAAACCACATGGGCGTCTGACTCCTGCTTCTAAGAAAGGTTTTTCAATTAAGTTTTGAAAGTTTTTGAACATGAGTTTAAGGCCTCGTAGGCCCATGAGATGTATGAATTGTTTGAGAGAGAAAGGTTCTTAATCGGGAACAAAATTTTATGGCCCGTAATTCCATGATTAAGCAAGTTCTAGTATAGTAATGTCTCGTATCCGGTCTAGGCCTCGGACTCGGGTATGGGGTGTTACAATTTTCTCAATCTTAGGAACAATTTCCTTAAGACCTACACATGCTCCTTCTCAGTCTTAGATTTTGCAATCATATCGTCCACATAAACTTCGATCTCCTTATGCATCATATCATGGAAAAGGGTTACCATGGCTCTTTGATACGTTGCTCCCGTATTTTTCAGCCCAAATGGAATTACCTTATAACAAAACGTTTCCCATATGGTTACGAATGTGGTTTTCTCCATATCTTTAGGGTGTATCTTAATCTGGTTGTACCCAGAGAAGCCATCCATGAAAGAGAAAAGTGAATAACCAGCCGTGTTATCCACTAAGGTATCAATGTGAGGCAACAAAAGTTGTCTTTTGGGCTGGCCTTGTTAAAATCCCTATAGTCCATACACATCCGCACCTTCCCATCCTTCTTAGGAACGGGTACTATATTGGCTACCTACTCTGAGTATTTGACCACTTGTAAGAAACCAGCATAAAACTGTTTCATGACCTCTTCTTTTATCTTCAACAAAACATCAGGTCTCATCCTTCGGAGCTTCTTTTGAACTGGACTGCACTCTTACTTTATGGGAAGTCGGTGTACCACGATATCCATATTTAACCCAGGCATGTCCTGGTATGACCATGCGAAGACGTCCTTGAACTTTTGAAGCAGCTCAATGAGGTCTCGCTTCATTTCTTCAGCAATGCTAACTCCAATCTTCAACTCTTTTCCTTCTTCTAAGCTCACAATTTCCACTGACTCTTTGTGAGGTAAGATTTGTTTCTCATCTTGCTCTACCATCCTTAACAAATCAAGAGATATGTTACAATCCTGGTCATCTTCAAAAATCCTGAGAATCCTTCACACCCGTATCTTGTTCAAAAGGAGATTCTGAGTTAATAACAGCGTCGCTCATATCATTTATATCTGGGGACTTGTTAGAAGGGCGAAGAAAGGTGAAAAAATAAAAGAATCTAAGAATGATTATTTGCTTGATTGGTTATAAATGAAATTGTAAAGAATATTTTGGTTATGAATGAAAATAATAAAAGAACATTTGCTCGAAATGATACAAAAGGTGTATTTTATTGAAACAAAGATATTTGGACATATGCCTATTAAACAAAAGGATTCTTATTGCTCCTAGGCTCAGAGCAACAATTGTATTTTGAACATTACTCTGAATTAATTCTAAAGGTTACAAGAATCTCTTCCATAGCCCAATTGTTCAGAATACTTCAAGGAGTATAAGGGCAGATTCCAGATAAATTTCTTTCTTCAGTTCTTCCATCGGATACGGCGTTAATGCTCAAACTTCCCAATATTTCCTCCGTTACTTCTCTTCTTGCCATCCTTTGTTCAGGGTATATGGTTCCTCCAGAAACAAATGTTTTGGATAAATGAGGAAAGGTCATTGGCTCCTAATTGGTCTCTTCACCGCTTAAACATGCTCTTCGGAGCCAATTGGTCTATTTACCGCTTAAACGTGCTCTTCTTCTCTCTCGCTTTTTTTTCCATCTCTTTCCTCTTTTTCTTCACATCTCGCTTGAATCCCAAGCCGAAGCGGTCTAATTTTTCTTTCAGCATTGGTACCTTAGTCTTTCCTTGAAGGCATTTCCCGAGTCCTTTTCTCGGTAAGGCTCTCTTCCCAACTATCATTTGCAGGCCCATCCTCATGGATTTGGCTATTTTGGGCATAGGGATCTTGTTACCTTCGACGATGAAGGTTGCGTTGACAAATTCAAGCGATCGAAAAGAACATTCTATCACTTCATCATCTGCCCCTATGTACAAAGCGTCACTAGTAAATGATCGTGTCAAACAGTCGAGTTTTAATATTTATAAAGAATGATCGAACCTGTAGACTAACTATGACAATGATTGAGGCAAGTGCACCTATCGAACAATAGTATAGTTTAGGCAAGATTATTTTATCAAACCCAAAGGAACTTAAAAATACTACTACTCACTTTCTTTCTATTATTTAGCCTAAAATATGGAGTGATTGATTTATTAAACTAATGAAAAACTAAATTAGATGTACAGACAAAAGAATGAAACATTGGGAAAAGAATGTGGATTAACTCAGTTGATTTTAGACGATACCTTCAGGAAGAATCCACCTATGACTTCTCTTGTTATCTAACTTTTAATTCATATGACTTCTTTACTTAGCTTGATCCGTGAGACTCCCTAACCTATATTAAACCCTCTCTCGAGGCGAATAACGTCTAACCTTAGGTTAATTAGTGGAACTCTCATTCTCTTATAATAACCCCTAAGGAAGCAGTAAATCGATCAATGGACTCCCATATTAGGTTTCACCCTAATCCGACAAAATCTCGTCACCTTATCTCTAGGTGTGCAATCAACTCCGCTTAATTATGCTAGATCTACTCTTAGACAGGGTCTATTCCTCCTCCACCTAAGCACATCAGATTAAATTAGGCAACATAATTAAGAACAAACTAAGTACTTATCATAAAATTTAGAAATCAAATAACAAAATCCATCATAGGTTTCATCCCCTTCAGGTATATGAAAGGTTTAGTTCATAACAAAATAAGAAAACATCTCAAGAGAAAAGATAAAAAAAACATAAGAAATCCCTAAAACCCCCTGAAGGAATTGAAGAGGAGATCCTCTGTCTTGAGTAGAACTCCGGCTTCTTGAGATGGATCAACTGCCTTTTTTTGGGTAATTCCCTGAATAAAAGCTCTGGCAGAAAACTCTGCCTAAAACTTCCTCTCTTGTTTCGGCTTCTACCGAACTCCCTTTTTAGTTGCTTACCTTAGGTGTTTATATAGGCTTTGAGATGCTTTACTTGACTCCAAAGTATCCTAATTCAAGTAGAATTCCTCCGAGGATGTTTAAGTAGACTTAGGAATGTGTTTCTTTGCCTCCAAGCATCCAAATCCGAGTGAAATTGCTCATTCCCGTGGCAGGGGCACGACCATGGTACACGCTCGTGTAAACCGTCTTCACCCATGTCTCGATTCTGTCGAATGGGGCACGGTCGTGTAAATCGTGGCATGCCCGTGTGAAGTAATTTAACGAGGCACGGCCGTGTGGCTTGAAGTCCAGGCCGTGTCGATTTCCTCTTTGGCCCAAATTGGCCCGTTTTAAGCCCGTTTCTTTTCTTTTCGTCCTCAGGTGCTTTTCTGAGTGTAAACATGAAAAGAAAGGATTAAAAGCACCTTTTTACGTAAATCAAGGGCTAAATCATCCAAAAGCATATTAAATATGGGGTTAAAATATGTTACTTTTACGGTTTATCAGTAACAGATGCTATGATGTCCTCCTCCGCATTTATTGTGACCATTCTACCTTCAGTTACCAATTTTAAATTTTGGTGTAGTGATGACGGCATTGCTCCTGCTCATGACCTTTCATGTGACCTTTCTTTCAGTACCATCGAAAGCTCTCACAATATTTTGGCAGGTTTTCATGTGAGAACTATCCACGGGAAACCTATTTAGCGTGGATAAGGGTAAGACATTCAGGGCTGATCCGTTATCAATTAAAACCCTTGGCAGTGTATATCCCTTGCAGCTTGTGGTTATCTGTAGAGCCTTTGTTGATCCCATACCCCCGGAGGTATCTCATCATCATTGAAAAAGATGAAATTGTCGGCACTTATGTTGTTGACCAAAAGGTCCAGCTTACTGACAGAGATATTACCCGTGACGTATGTTTCATTCAACACTTTCATTAATGCACTACGGTGGGCTTCTGAGCTAATGAGCAAGGCCAGTACCGATATACGAGCCGACTGTTTGTGCAATTGCTTCACAACACTGTACTCGCTGTGCTTTAGGAATTTTAAGAACTCTTTAGCCTCTTTTTCTGTCACTGGCTCATTGACAGGTGATTCAGGTCCAATCGTCTTTTCTTTCTTTTGCTCAACCATCATAGATTTTCCTTTAACCGGTTTTGCCTTTGTGTTCGGGGTATAATGCCTTCCGCTGTGTGTAAAGAACCCACGTCTTGACCTTCCTCCGAAGTGTTAGTCGGGTTCTTCTCTCCCAAGATCATCACATTACGGTCATAATTCCATGGAACCCTTTTACTGTCCTTATAGGGGAAAGCTATAGGCTTCTGAATTATGACCTTTGGCGTGATTGGTACTCCAACTTCACTAACTCTCACTAACTCTTGGTCACGAGATAATTACCACAGGGTGATTGACCCCATAACTTTTTTGGTTGATCCTTCTTCTGACGCATAAACCTCCCATTCTTCTGATCCTTCGATCTCTTCATAAAATTCCATCTCTCTATTATCCATGAGATTTTGCACTGTGGCCCTGAACTCGATGCATTCTTGGATGTCATTGATGTCATGACCCACCTCGGCATGGAACTCGCAGATTTTCCGCTCTTTTGGGCTTTTCCCTTGATTCTTGCGTAATTAAACCTCCGTTTACCATTTGTTTCCAAACCCATCTCAGTGGGGTTTTTACTTCAGCCAGATCAGCCTTGATTCTTTTGCCTTCACCCTCTATTATCGCGTTTACCCCTTTATATGAATGACTGAGTAACAGATTTCCTACCACTTTAGTTCCTATGGGGTCATCGAATTTTACTATGCCCATTTTTATAAACTTTTCAACTATCTTTTTGAAGGCAGTGCAGTTCTTAATTGAATGTCCCACGATTCCCGCATGGTATTCGCGTTAAGCATTTGCGTCATACTACTTAGGGAATGGAGGTTGCAGAGGTTTCAGATAGAAAGGGGATACCACATGTGCATCGAACAAATTTTGGTATAGTTCCTTATATGTCATAGGAATCAGCATAAATTAGATTCTTTCCATGTTAGGCCTTAGGTTGGATTCCTACCTCAGCGGGCCCTGATGGCTAGTAGTTAACGCCCTTGGCTAGCTTATAGTGATGGGTTTTGAATAGCCCTTGTTGTACGTACTTACGATGTTCACTTCGTTGTCCTTCTTTCTCGGGGCCGGTCTCCTAGCGCTTTCCCTCGCTCTATCTTCCCACTCCTGATCACGTTTTCTATCGTCTCTCCCGACATCACTATGTCTAAAAAGCTCTTAGTAGCACTCCCTAACATGTGGTTGATGAATGGAGCCTTCAGTGTGTTGATAAAAAGCGTGGTCATTTCCTTCTCTAGAAGAGGGGGTTGGACTTGTGTAGCTTGTAACACCCCTTACTCGTAATGCTTGCCGGAACCAGGCCTGAGGCATTACTGTATAAAAACCACATGATCGTCACTTAGGCTCATCGTGACTACTCTCTTAAGTCACCTCAACAACCTCAATCTTGACTTACGAGGCCTCACTCGAACTCATGAGGGCTTTCGAGACCCTATCGGGAACTTCTGCGATTTTAAAATTTTTCCACCTAACCAGGGACTACATGCCCGTGTAAGGTGAGACACACCCGTGTGAGGTTTTACAAGCCCATGCCCTCAACCCGTGCTTGAAAACCAAATCATTCTACCAATGCCCCATGGCTAGGGCACACGCCCGTGCTCACCACCCATGGTGAACACTGATTACACCATACGGCCTGAAGTCTAGACACACGCCCGTGTGGCTAGCCCGTGGCCTATATTGCTCGAATCTGTCAAAGAGACACGGCCAAGGCACACGCCCGTGGGCTGGTTGTGTGTCACACATGTCCTAGACACATGCCCGTGTGTCTACCCACATGGATAAGAATAAAGCTATGTGCTAAGCTCTTCTCACCCCTCAAGTTCTTACAACATATACTCAAACAACACATCCATAATCAACTCAAATTCCAACACAATCTCACATGGATAACTACGTGTTTTCATATAATAAAGTAGCCATCAACCATGACATTATACAAAATAAAGTATCCATCTATAGGCTAACACATCTTAGCCATTTACAACAAAATTCACTAACTTGTCTAGCCCCTATACATGCCATATACAAAATATTTAGTCTAATGTATCGGAATGAGCTGATAGTGTGGGCGATCTTCCGATTAATCCACGTATTTCGATTCAACCCTCTTTCTCTATAAGACAAGGGAAAAGAAAAGGAGTAAGCCTTGAGTTTAGTATGTTTACACATAAACAATTTAAGCATTCTAGTATAAACTAAACAACAATTAGCATTATACTACCAAATAAATTCACATCCACAATTATGCTTACTCTTTCTATCTGTTACCACATTTCCAAAACATTATGAGTCATATACTCATAATCATTGACATGCACCCCTGCACTCAATACCACATTTACTCGAAAATACAACACATCAATTTTCACACTAATACATCCACACAGCTAAATTACTCGGTGGTTTCGCACTCAGCCCACCATAATCAGGTAATAAGGTAGTATAGCACATAGCCTACCAAGAGGTACTCATAGTGGTGTCGCACATAGCCCACTAAATAATATACTTAACTATGGTATCGGACACAGCCCATAGTTGTTAAGTATTAAGGTGGTATCGCACTTAGCCCACCATCAATTATTATCACTACACATCTACATATCTACTTATTCATTCATTCATTCATGATATCTACCACATTCATTCCACTTGAACCACATAGGTTCTAAATCATTCTCATTTATTCTCATTCATGCTACACACTAGCTAGCATTAAGAATGTATAAGTATAACGCATTGATTACGCATAAACTTACCTCGGTACTCAAAAAGTATAAAGATGTGTAATTTAGTCCACCACCTTGCTCTTGCCTCGATTTTGATCCGGGCTTCATTTTTTTGATCTATAATGATAAATCAACTCATTCAATATACACATTGACTAAATTGACCATTATCTCATACTTTAGAAAAATTATCATTTTGCCCCTAAACTTTTTCATATTTACACTTTTGGCCCAAAGCTCGTAAAGTGATTTTCATTCAACTTTCTAGTCTTTCATGCATAGTCAAACCATTTACTCAACTAAAGAAATCATAAATTCTCACTAAATCATACATGTATGACCAATCTCAAGACTTTCACAAACTAGTCTCTACATGCATTTTTTCATGGAATTCACTTAGCAAAAGATGTTGCTACTACATCAAGCTTTCATATTCTTCCATAAAACATCAAAATACATGCATGTCATACATGGGTACATTTTTGAACATCCATCTTAGCTCAACATATAGCTAAAAATAAATTACTTATGCTATTAGGACTTCAAAAATACGAAGAATATAAAAAACGAAGCTAGAATACACTTACTAGCTAGCTTGAAAAGTTAAAGAGCCCTAACAATGGCTTCTCTAAATTTTCGGCAGCCTTCGAGAAGAAGATGAATGAAAATTCTATCATTTTTTCCCATTTTAATCATTTAATTGACAAATGACGAAAATGTCCTTTTTGTCAAACTTTCAAATTTTAACCTATTCATGCCCAAATTTGTCCAAAAATTAGAATTTGGGAAAATTACTATTTAAGGACCTCTAATTGATAATCCAAAGATATTTCACACAAATAGCTTCTAGAATCTCACATTTTGTAACTTTTGCAATTTAATCCTTTTGGACAATTCAATCACAATTTGACAAAATTGCTACATGAAACTTTCACACTAACATGAAAACATGACATAAACCTCAAAAACTCATACATATACCTCATATTTGTGGTCTCACACCACTATTTTGACTAGGCCCTAAATCGAGATGTTACATAGCTACCTCTCTCCACCTCTGGCATACTGTCTGAAGCTCTCACTCGGCTTCTTCTCCATGTTTTGCAATGTAATTCTCTCTGGTGCTATTTCTGTCACGTGGCCATATTGTTTCATAAAAGCCTGTGCCAAATCCTTCCATGAATTAATTTGAGCACGGCTTAGCTGGTTGTACCACTTGACCGCAGATCCGATCAAGCTGTCTTGAAAGCAGTGAATTAACACCTGATCATTATTGACGTATCCTGTCACCTTCCGATAGAACATCGTAATGTGAGCTTTAGGGAAGCTAGTTTTATTATATTTTTCAAACTCCGGTGTCTTGAATTTTGGTGGGAGTATTAGGTCTGGGACCAAGTTCAAGTCCTTAGCATTAACCCCGCCATGGTAGTCTGCATTCTCCATTGCCTTAAACTTTCTTCCAACCATCTACACCGTTCCTCAAGTTGTTTAGACACATCTAATCTTGCCTTCTCTATTTTTACTATATCATCGAGGTCGGGGACGACGGGATTAGTTGGTTGATCTATCGGGTTAGAGCCTGAGCCCGTTGGAAAATTTATCGGTACCAACGCACCGGCTTGGTATTGGGATCTGATGGTGATAGGTACCCTTTGTGGGTATGCATCCGGTTGCGTTTGGGTGTGCACTGGGGTAAAACCGGAGGATAGGGAGGTTCTTCATTGTCATCGCTAGTATTGGTCACAGGGTTTTTTCCTTTGTCGGGTCCTCCGGTCAATAGCTGGGCCAGTTGGTTCATCATATTCCTTTGGGATTCAAGCACCTGATCCCTCATATCTTGTTGCATTTTTGCTAATTATTCTTACATCTGTGCTTACAATTGATCTTGCATATCCCTTTGCATCTGTTCTAATCTTTCTAGTCTCTGATCCATTGCTTTTGTTTTGTGACAGATATTGTCATAATTTTTTTAATCAATTAGGGTTTTTTTATGTAATTTAATGCAAATGATGTAATGTAATATGAATAAATGAGATGAATGCAAAAAAGACGTTGATTTTGATTCAATTCCATTAGATCAACTTCACTAGAAAACAAATTTCTTTACATAGAGGAGATAATTAGATATACGACTTCGCTCTAATACCCAAAGCCTTGACTTTTCTAAGGAGCCAAGCTAAGTTACGGCCATGATCTGATTCTGACTCGTATTTAAGACTTAATACATCAGCCTGAGCTGCCAAAGTTTGCAAATGATTGGCTACTTTTCAAACTTGAGCCACAGCTTCGTCCATAATATAATCTTTATCTCTGATCTGATCTTACGAGCGGTGAAGCTGCTCTTTCCAATATTCATTGTTCGCTTCAAGAAGTTCAACTTGAATCTTACTATCTCGTAGTGTAGTCTTGAATTCCTTTATCCTTCCTTTCAGCTCCTCAATCTTACTTTGACTGGCCTTCAATTCAATTACGGAGTTACGGCTACGATGCTAATGTAGCGACTTTTCCAATTCTGCTACCCAAGCTCGTAACCTCTCTTTTTTATTTTGGCTCTCTAACAAGCTTCTCTTCAAAGCGTCCTCTCATACTCGAGCATCTTGGAACTTCTTCTCCCATTGATCTGCTCTAGTATTTTCTTCTTTAATTTCTTGCTGCCATTGCTCTGATGTCTTGCCCAAACCAGTAGTTCTAATTAACATGCGCAGCTTCTTGTAGTTTGTCTTTAAACTGTCCAAATCCTCATCGGCCTTATTTTTTATCTTCCTCAATCTCTCAGCCTCGAGCTTGTGGACGTTGACTCTAATCCTAACTGTATCTTTTCTTCCTCCAACTACTCTATCTTCTTTCCCAATTCCCTACTCCTTTTCTCAAAGTCTTACTTGATGATCTCTAATTCAGACGGGATTACTTATAACTGCTCTTCTATTGGCCAAGTGTTTCCTTGACTTGGCATTGAGATATTGTCATTGATTCTTTTACCCCACCATCAATTATACTCTAGGGTCGTCATCGGTCCTGCGGCAAGTCCCTTCATCTTACGGGTTTGGTTCCACGCATTCGATATCTCACGGACTCTCTTTTATAATTATCGTCTTTGTATGAAAACTCACACTGAGCTAACTCATACGTCGCAGGTGTGAACTACCTTGAGCGATATTGCCTTATCACAAGTAGTGGAGCGTATCCAACGGCTCCCTATATTCTGAGTAGTGGGACCCAATCAAAGTATCCACACCGATACAAGATCTTATTGGGGATCATCTATGGGGTTCTCCATTCGACGTCTCCAACATGTAAATTCTGGAGAATCGCTATCCATTTCACTTTAGAAAGGTCGTTTCGTCTTGGTGTTACCACTAATTCTTTCAACGGAGAGTAGTTCTTGGAGAAAACTCGATATAAGACTTTTTCTACCTTCCAAAAGTAGCTATGGAACCATGATAGCAAATGCTGTGCACATCTTATGAACCTCCTTTGCCCGCTCTATGGCAAGCATTCAATGATCTGAAAGTTTCAGTTCAGATCGCGGGATGGTGTGACTCCCTTATCAAGTCTATCGAACAAGTCTGAGACTGCTTCCTTTACATGTCCCAATGCCTTTGGAAAGACGACTAAACCGTAGATGCCTTGGGAAAGATGACTAAACCATCTTCTTCATGTCCGGATGTGCTAGAATTAGATCTCTCAAGTTCTTCCAAGGAATACACTTACTATCTCCCTTTTGCTTAATCCGAGCTGCAACCCATTGCTCACTCATCCCCATGATATTCATCAATTTCTTTACGAAGGTTGGGACGTTAGAAGCTCTGGAATAGGCTTTGTCCGCTTTAATTCTTGAAAACGAAGTAAGGCCGTGTACTCCTCCATGGTAGGCACCAAGTCAACTCTCCCAAAAGTGAATCAACTGTAGTCGAAATTCCAAAACTGAGCGAGGGCTCGGAATAAATGTTTGTCCACCTTTATATCAAGTAGATAAGGTAGGTCACCGTAGTTATAGTAAAACAACTGCTTGATCTCGTCACCCCATGAGTCCCATATCTCCTTCAATTCTTATAGGTTATTCTGAGTCACACTGATGCGAGTGAAGTCCCACAACTCTGATTCATATCCCTCGGTCAGACTATCTATTTTCTCTCATTGTATACTCTCGAACCATATTCGGACGGCCGCATTATCCTCCACTCTATCAAGAAACCCCTTTTTCATGCTAAGCTTTTCTATCTAGTAACCGAACGCGAATCAACACCCTTTTATGATGAAATGCCATGCAATAATAGAAAAACACAACAAGTCAGTATTATGTACAAAAAAGAACTCAAAACAAACAAGCAATAATCAAGCACCTATTCGGGTAACCACTAAGTTTTGGCGTGGTTCTACCTAGGGTAGGCTCTTAGGGTTCATTATATGTGGTTTGGTTCTAAAGTAAGGTCACCTAAACCGGCAGATTCCTCGATCCTCACCCATTATAGGCTTATGTGGACCGATTTTAGTTCATGGGAATATATTTCCTTACGGCTATACGGAGATAAAAATATCACGAAGACATAGGTACAGATGTATCCCGGAAGCAATCCACTATCCTATACGGAGGTGAAGACCTCACAAAGGAATAATTTCTCACTCTCACTTAAAAGGGTAAAATTGACCAATCGATGTGATGCGATGTGCAAAGATACACCAAGAGATTTAAACCACAGAATAGGCATATTATAAAGAAAACCATGAAAGTAAAGAATAACATGCAATGAAATAATCGCGATCTTAAACCAAATTTTCAAATTTCGACGAAAAGACAGAAATTAATTGATTTTTGGCTTGACTTTCTTATTGACGTCCCCAATGGAGTCGCCAAGCTATCAAAACCATTTTTTGAAAACGGGTGTCAACTAGGGTTTAAAAACGAAAATAAGAATAGGAGTCGCCACCGATCTTTATTAGGTGTGATCGGATCACCTTTGTTTTAATAAAATGTATTGGTTTACTAAAACGGTGTTTTTGGTCTACGAATTTGAAAAATCGGGTTCGGGAGTCAGTTACATGCGAGGAAGGGTTAGCATCCTCGTCACGCCCAAAATTGGTACCAAATTGATTAATTAGTGTCTTAATGTCGAAAGTTGAAAATCGAGAACGAATTTAAAATACGATCTTTTTTATTAGTGTTCATTTTTTTAAAAAATGCATAAATTGAATTGAAGCGAGCTTCAAGGACCCACTCGTCTCGAGATAGCGAAATATCGCGTCCTATAAGTTAGGATACGACATTTGAATCCACGAGAACAAGTTTGCCTTTAAATTTTTGAAACTTAATATTTTAAAATTTAAAAGGATTTTTAGCTATTTCAGTTTAACAAGAAAACTAAAACCCCGTAAGTTAGGGCATGATTTCTCAAATTCCCGAAACGCGAAATATTGCCTTTGTTTTTGAAGATTTTTATTTTAAAACGATAGCGGGTATAATATTTGAATGTCATGCGTTATTTAGTCGAACTACAATAGAATGGACTATCATGGATTAACACGTTAGGGCTTAAAGCACTATGCGATAACATGAAGCAACAATATAGTAATGAGCATGGAACAAGTATACATGAACACAATATAATACGAGTGAATGACAATAATGTAAAAGATATGAAATAAATGAATTAAAAAAATACACAATGGCAATAATCAAGCAATATACATTATTTAAATATTAACATTAATAATGGAAATAAAATAAATGAGACGATTTAAAGCAAATAATAATTAAAATAAATAATTCATATAAAAACAATTCAAGATAAAAAAAAATAAAAGAATAATTGAGATAAACAAATAAAGGAAATTCAAAAATAGTTTCAACTAAGTAATTTATATAAAATTTAAAATAATATGTGGAAAAATTTAAAATGAATTATATGTATATTAGTATCTTGAAATAAATAATATGTAAAATAATTTGAAACGAATAATATAATAAAACAACTTAAAATAATATAGACAAGTTTAAAACAAATATTACATAAAAGAGATGTAAGACGAGAAATATATAAGACGCTTTTAGAAATAGATAGTATATGATAAGATAATATATGTACATAATGGTTTAAAATAAATAATGTAAAAAGAAATTTAGGAAAACAGTAACACACCCAATAATTTCAGAAAAGATGATATATTAATATATAAAAATTTAAAATAAGTATATATATATATATATATATATATATATGAGATAAATATTTTAGAAAACTTGAAATAGACAATAATAAAACCATTTGACAAACAAGAGAGTTTAAAAAACAGTATATATATAATGATTTAAAACAAGTGATAAAAACAAATTTTAAATAACATATAAAAACAAGTTTTAAAAATAAAGAACATGTAAAGCATTTCAAATTAGTTAACGCATGAAATAATTTAAAATAAATAATGCAAAACTGTTTATTATACATGATATATATAATTTAAAATAAATAATAGTTTAAAATAATTAATGTGTACAAAGAATTTTAAAATGAATAATACGTACATATATATAAACAATTTGATAAGAATAATATGTAAAACTTCAAATGAATAATAATAATAAAACAAGTTTGAAAAATAAATGAATAAATTACACAAAATCAAGGACGAAATTAAAAATCGAGCCGAAATTCAGGATACCAATCGTGGATAATAAAAAGTTAATTTAGGAGCGAAATGAATAATGCGAAACTAATGGGGACCAGATGGGAAAATGTTCCCTAAATTCCCTGCGCACATCTAGTTTTGCAGCTCTGGGGACCAACTTGAAAACAAAACGAAACCTGAGGGCTAAATTTAAAAGAACAAAGAAAACAGGAAACGGGGCCTAATCGAACAGAGCCGCGGAAGAGAGGGACCATTCGCGCAAATATCCTTTTGAAGGAATATGCGCAGTAACCCTTGAACCAAACGGCGCCGTTTTATTCAAAGTCTTAAAACCCATTTTTTATTCTGTTTCATTTCAATCCAAGTTCAGAAAAAAAACTATAACTTTAAAGCTTCTCCCCCTCTCCCTTCCTACCAACGCTCGGGCCCTTTAGATGCCGCACCACCGCTCCACCACTGTATCGGTGACCGGCGATGCTCAAGGCCAAGCCTTTTAGCCCCCTTTCGAAGCCCCTTGAAGGTCAAGCCCTCGACACCCCACCATAAGCGAAAGGAGGAAACTTTCAGTCCCCTTTCGAAACTGGTTGTAGCGACGGAGAAATCCCTCCGACGTCGCACCTATGGGGGCTCAGGTGAAGTTTCTTGACTCCTTTTTCTTTATTTATTACGTTTTATCAAAGAAAATATGAAAATAACCGGAAATAAAAGGAAAAAAAATAATCGATATAGCAATCACCTTTATATTTCAATAAATCTGATTTCTTTTTCTGTTGCTTAAGTGCGTAAAAAAAATTACAACGATGGGTTCAGGCTTTTATAGCCAATTAAACGACTTTCTACTTCTCTACTTTTTTCGTCTCTGTTTGTTTGCTTTTACTGTTGGTGTTGTTTTCTGCTCTTGTATTTATTGCGTTGCAGGTGTCAGAAGAATGGGCAGTTGCTGGTTGGTGCGCGCGGTGGCAAAGGCGTGGTGGCTGCTGGGAGACGAAAGGTCGGCGGCTGACTTTGTTTGAGCTGCTGTTTTTTCTTTTTTAATGGGCTAGGGTTTGAATTTTGGACTTAATGGGCTGTGTTTAATTTGGGTCAAAAGGGTTGGTTTAATTTGGTAAACGGACATTGTTGTTGTTTTATTATTTTGGATTATTAAATTATTTCAGTTTGGGTTTTAATCTGGGCCAAAATTGGCTATTACAATATAAATATATATATATATATATTTATAAATGTTTACTTTTACTTAATAATTTTTTAAAAATTTTTAAATAAAAGAAAAAATATTTAACCATATACTTCTAATTGCTATAATAGCAATGATGTGAATTAAATTAAAACTTAATCGATTATAAATAGTTATAAAATTAACCCTTTTATAATACTATTTTATTATAACTCTTAAGCTTGTTATACAACCGATTTTTATATTAGTTTTATGCCAAATTCTAGTAACATTCTTTTACGTCTGATTAAGGGGATAAACAAGATTTTGGAGCTAATTCAGTTGTTTAATATAATTGTATTTTGGGTTTAATATCCAACATAGAACATGGCTTTGATGTCTAATTTGTAGCCACTTTTGGAAACAAATAAATACATACACTAGTATTTGACACCGTTAGGAGTGTTCAAATTTCGGTAAAATCAAATTAAACGATTGAATAAATCTAATTCGGTTGGAAGTTGGTTAATAATTTTTTGGAAGTTTAGTTATTGGTTAATTTAGTTCGAAATCGGATAAAACAAAAAATTTTAAAAGAACAAAATAAGAACTGGAACAAGTATTTCTATGTTTTAAAAAAATTCAATTTGTTTTCAATATTTTTGAGTTCTGGTTTAACTATCTTTATTATTGTATTATTATTTTTGCTGAGTATTGATACACAATCCAGTTAGCCATGGTTAGGCGTGTTAAGGACAAAGTATCCTTGTGGGCAATTATAGTAAGCCAGAAATCTTGATAGTAGAACCTTCTTGTAGGAAATAAGAAAACAAAAAATGTTTCCCTTCCTTAGAAGAACCAATTTTTCTGCATGATTTGCTTCCAATAAATCCCAAGAGTCTGACCAAACCTCAAATAACACCGCTAATGAACTAGAAGATATAAAAATATTCCCCAAATATTTGATAATTGGACTCTCCCAAGAGTTCCAACAAACCAAGTGTACAAGAAAATAACTTTTGAAAATTTAAATGCTTTTTGTAGTTACGTTATCAAAACAAAAGAAAGGAGTTTACCTACTCAAAAAGAATATAAAACAATTTAATTATTAGATAAAGTCGTCATTAATAAAATTAAAGAACAAAAATATAAATATGTCCATTTTAGATCAGTCCAAGTTGGTGTCAAACCTCTTTATGTTGAAGCCACTAAAAATACCTCAATTTTAATCATTTTAAGAGACCAAAGACACATCATGTTTAATGACTCATTATTAGGAACTATAGAAACAAACCTATGTATTGGCCCAATACATTTTAATTGTTACCCAAATTTTATGGTTTCTTTAATTGATAAAAATATTTTACAATCTTTGACCCTTCAAATTCATACCCATAATTACAAAATGCTTCCTGGATCTGAAGTACTAATTTAGTCTATCGGCTCCACTTCAAAGCTATGTATTCTGTAGTCAATTTCAAGGCTTTACTTCAAAGCCCAAAATGAGAAACCCTCTTAATAGAAACAGATACCTCAAGATCGCATACTACAATTGATGGTCACTAAACTAACAATAATTACGACAAAGGCAAGCGCACCTATCGAGCAATAGTATAGCTGGGTGAGTAGGGAATATCGTATCCACGAGGACTAAAAGTACTAGTAATTACTGTTTTTCTATTATTTAGCCAATAAATTGGAGCGATTGTTTTTAATCTAAATTTACTAATCTAAATTAACTAAGAACGCAACAGAGAATAAAATAGGAAACTAATCGAAGATAACCAAAGAGAAAGACAATACCTAGGAAAGAATCCACCTAAACTTCACCTATTATTCTGAATCTGAATTAAACGATTTATTCACTTGTGTCTTGATCCGTAGAAATCCCTAAATTATGTTAATATCTTTTTCGAAAGTAAGAACAATTGACTCTAGGTTGATTAATTGAAATTTCTTTGTAATTAAAACCCCTATTGTCGTATTAACTCGATCTATGAATTCCCCTATTAGATTTGACTTTAATCCGATAGATTTATGGCGTCCTATTTCTAGGATTGCATGCAACTCCACTCAATTATGCTAGATCTACTCTTAGACAGGGACTTTTGCTCCACTGAAATAAGCACATTAAACATGAATTAATATCCCGAAAATATTAAAACACGAAATAAGCATACATAATTGAGAACAAGAATCAAATATTTATCGCGTAAAATAGAAATTAAATAATAGAATCCATCATAGGTTTCATCTCCTCTAGTTATCTAGGGGATTAGTTCATGATCCTGAATGGAAACATCTCAAAGTCAAAAAAACCACAAGACATAAAGAAATTCAATAAAACTTCAAAAGAAATTAAAAGGAGATCTTCAATCTTCAAGGAGATCCGCTTTGAGTTGGCTCTGATGGTGTTCTTCGAGTCTTTTCTTTAATCTTCTCTGAGTGCTCCCTTAGGTCTTCTTCTAACATGTATTTATAGACTTTAGAATGCTTAGAAAGCTTAAAAATTAGGTTTTTCCACGTATTCGAGAAGTGGGTTGCAAAATCGCAACAGACTGGCATATGGGCGTATGGCTAGCCCGTGTGGATCTTGAAAACATCTCTTTTTGTCTGATTTTGGCTTGTTTTTCGCTCCTTTCACTCCCTATGCTCACCTAAGTATAGAAACATGAATTTAAAGGATTAGGAGAATTAAATTCACTAATTTACATAATAAATCATCCAAAAATGCATCTAGAATGGGATTAAAAATATGTTACTTTTATGACTTATCAAATATCCTCACACTTAAGCGTTTGCTTGTCCTCAGGCAAAATCCTTAACTCACAATTAAAATTAATCTTTCTCAACTTATAATTCTCATCAATAATGTTTCGAAATAATTCACAAATAATCATAGATTGATAACTCAACAAAAAGAGTACTAAAGATTCAAACTGTAACAGCCTGTTTTCAGTGAAATCGGAACAGTGGTTTTGGGATCACAAATCCGAGGTCGGAAGAAAATTTATTGTAATATTATTTAATGGTCTAAATTATGATAGCAATATCGTACAAAAATTTCATTAAGAAATTTTACCGATTACATGTCTAATTTGATGAAAAGGACCAAATTGCACAAAGTTCAAAAGTTGAATTCTAGTAGCTTAAGGTATCAAATAGCTATGAAATTTAAAATTGAAGGTCCTTATATGACAAATAGACCATTTTAGGAGTTAGTTTTGGAAATTAAGAAATTATTAAGGTTAATTTTGGAAAGATGATAAAATAATGATGATAAATGAAATAAATAATTAAAATATAATCATTTTCATTATCTTTCCTAAAAAAAACACATGGAAACCCTTGCCATGGATGTTGAGTTCAAGTAAGCTATTTTTTCTTAATTAGGTATGTATTCTTGTCCCGTTTTTAATGATTTTTATGTTTTCGGGATCGTAATAGCTTAATCTAGCTATCTCAGGGATTAATTTGCAAAACTATTAAAGTGTTAGAGTTTTTTCCATGGATGAATATAGTTTAATTATGAAGTTTTATGGTAGAAAATGAAAGATTGTTGATAGATAAACAACTTTTGTAAAGAGAATTTTGATGAAATTATGATTTAGGGACTAAATTGAAAAGATGAAAAATGTATGGAAAAATTTTGAATTTTATGAAATACATGGGATTCTATTGTTATATATGAAAATCGGTTAGGCTTGAATAAGGATTAAATTGTATGAATTTCATTTTTCGAGCCTAGGGACAAAATTATAATGAATTAAAAGTATAGGGAAAAATAGTAATTTTACCAAAGATGTGTATTGGACTGAATTAAATGTGGATTTTATTAAATTGAGCTAAATTCATTCATATAGATCCGGATAGACCTAGTACGGAATTGGATCGAGGAAAAGAAAAAGTATCGAATTAGTAGCTTACAAATCTACGTATACTTGTCGAGGTAAGTTCGTGTAACTAAATTGTATATTTATATGTTTAAATTTAATGTTATGTATGTGAAATGTATAATTGCCATGTATAAGTTTTTGTCACATATCCGACAAGTAGTAAGTCCTGCTTGAACATTGGAAATTCGATGGATACAAATGACATGTCATTAAAGGTTCCCGAATTGGTTGTGGTCCTACATGTGTTGTGGACACACCACAGCTCGCAAGAACGTCCTGTTATTTAGCTCTTATGAGCATCCCGTTATATGGCTCTAACGAGCTTCCTGATATTTGGCTCTCATGAGCTTCCCGATAATTGGCTCGCAAGAGCTTCCTGTTATACAACTCACATGAGCTTCCCGTTACATGGCTCGTAAAAGCTTCTCGATTACATGCTCATATGGGCATACCTCTATATGAATTGATGGATTACAGATTTGTACACTTCATGTATACTACCTGTGTATCCAACGATATTTTAAATGGTTCAACGGGAAAAGTTTTGATATGAGATATTATGAGCTCGAAATGAACTTAATTTACCCGTATATATATGAAGTACATGAAAATGATATTACCTGATATACTGATGTATGAATTGGTTGTTATTGGAATGTGGAACTTGCTTGATGACTTTGTTCATCCATGATGATAGGCCATCATATGTGCTTACATAGTTAACATGTTGTGTAACATCCTAGAGTTAGGGGTTCTGCATTATATGCTATTGCTTGTGTTTGGCTCGTTAAGCATGTTATTTTGGTGTGTTTGGGGGTCCTGCGGAGGCTCGGGGTCAAGCTAAAGCCTTGGTGAAACTTTGGTTTTTGGGGCTTAAGGAGGGAAAGCTAGTGGAGGCAAGCTTTAAGAATAACTAATTGTGTTTGTTGACATAAGAAGGAGTGTGGTAGAATGGCAAGTGACGCCACTTAAGGAGCAAAGGAGTGGCTTTACAAGAGAGCAGGAGGGGGAGGGAGTTCGAGTCTCATGTGGGAGCTTTATTTTTTGTGCTCAAGGTGGGGAGTGTTGGATTTCGGTGGGACTCTTCAAAGGTGGTTGTTGATTGGCCGAATGTAGGGGTCTTTGGTGGGAGCATATTCGATTGGTGAGTGTGTGTGGGTGTGCCGAAAGTTCCTTCTGTTTCTTAGGCAAAGTTGAGTAGCATATTCGGTCATATGTGAGGGGAAGAGTGCAGTTCTTTCAAGTAGTCATTTGAGAGAATTTAACCTTTTTGCTTGCATTGAGAGCATTTCTTTCAAGTTTTGTGTTGCTCCTATTTCATCTTGCCGAATCTTAAGCACTTTATCTCCTTCTCTTATTCTTTGCTCTTTTCTCTTAAATACCATAACCGAACCTCTATTTCCCATTTCTTATCATTCGTGTCCTCTCCATAACTGAACCATCTCTGCTTGTTGTTAGCCGAATCTCTCCTCACCATCCTCCCTTCCCACTCAACTCTCTTCTTTATCCTTTCTTTTCTACACTCTTTTCTCCAAAGTCGAAACCCTCTTCTTTATCTTTTCTCTTCTACTACTTTCTCCTCTAGCCGAATCCTCTGTGTTTTCTATTATTTATGCCAGTGCCAAATTTCATTGGGTTCCATTTGGCTATTATTTGTTCAAGCCGAACCTCAGGGAGCAACGTGCTGGTTGTTGTGCAAGAATGCTTACTCCGGGAAATCCCAGTAGCCGAATGTGTTGTAGTCCGAAGCCTGGAGGTCTGTTAGTTGCTGAATCTTACCATTTCATTAGGGTTCTTAAGGTAAGGAACCCTCTTTTGTTCTTTGTGATGAGCCCCTATTCAGTTACTCTGTTATAATCAAACCCCTTGTTGGGGCAATCCCTGTTTTTTCTATAGTACTGTACTGATCAAGTCTCTTCATGGATACGAGTGCTAGTCAATCTAAGGAGTGGAGTGGACCTGTAATCTTTTCTCCTAAATTTAAGAGACGTGCGGTATCGATGATTCGAGACTTTTCGTCGGGCTGTGGTAGAGAGCCGACGTCTGCCTGGAATAGGCAAATCGCTGTTATCCCTGCTAGTGAGAGTGTCAACATAGAAAGTCTAGTTTTGCACGTAATCAGGTGTGTAATGCTCACACTCTACTTTATTAATTTGCATTAATAACTGTGTTGGCTGAAAGCCGAAATGACGGTTTAGATAGTTGAGATACCCTTGTGGCTAAGGTTAGAGACACCGGGTAAGTTCCGCTATGATGTTACTTTCGAATACATGTATGTATGAATTAATCATCTGTTGTATGTTGAAAATATGCTGCATTCATCTCAGTATGATAATATGTTGTATGGGCTTTGGGAAATGATTGAAAGGGGAAGTGTGATTCAGTGACTTCTGTCACAGTGGACTGGGACCACAGTGGTTTGGAACCACGTATACATATATTTATAAGTGACTCATCTCAGTGGTCTGGGACCACAGTGGGTTCGCCCCACATATACTTATCAGAGATTGTCACAGTGGTCTAGGACCACAGTGGGTTGGCCCCACATTTATATATTCTGTGACTCTATCACAAGTGGTTTGGGACCACAGTGGCTTAATGCCATGTGTTTTTGGCCGATTCAGGTGACCTAGAAGATGGAAAACTAGGTTGGGTTGGGCTGCATTGCATACATGTTTAACATGCTATCTTATGTAGGCTAAGGCCCAATGGGCATCTGTGGGCTTGCGGCACAGATTGCACTATAAGGGGGATTTACACACTGAGTCTTGGTGACTCACCCCTCTACTTAATTTTGCAGATAACTCTTAGTTGCGGATTGGGAGCCGAGGAGGACTTCGAGGTGGCCATGCAATGTTTCTTCCGTAAATTTCGTTTCTTTCTTTTAAACTTACTTTTAATTTGGGATTTTGTTTTGTAATAAGGCCTTCATAACTTTAATTTGGGTTTGATTCAATTTGGGATTTTACTAATATGTTATGAGATGCTCAACACTAAGTTTTTCTTAAAATATAAGTAAATGTTTTCCAAAATACTAACAAACGAATAACATGCAGAGTAATAATTCAAATCCGAAAAGTTTGCTTAAAATCACAAACACTGTTTTCAGAGTATCATGTTTATGAAATTCCCTAATTTCGACATCCGTAGAAATGAACCTGTTTACGACTTTTAGTTCGAGTTAACAAAAGAAGTTGGTAAGAAACCTTCCAACAAAATTTTAAGTTATCTCTAAGATGGAATCACTAAGCAAAAGTTTTTTTTTAAAGTTGCGAAGTTTTCCCTAAAATTTCGAAACTACCTTTCTTGCAACATACCAAATTTGGTCAAATGTATTGACCGGGTTTGGGGTGTTATATGTTGAAGATATGTATTTAGGCTTTTGGCCAAGTTGTTTGGAATAAGTTTGTATGCTTACCTTAAATATAATTGAATGGTAAGTTAATTTCCATGTTATACGAACTTACTAAGCTTAAATGCTTACTCTGTTTTATTTTCCCTGTTTTATAGTAACTTAGAAGCTCGTTTTGGTTGGAAGCTGGTCAAAGTTGATTCATACTATCCATCAACCCATTTCGGTATATATAGTAAATTCATTTTGGTTATAATGGAATGTATAGGTTCATTTGGCTAATGATGGCATACAATTGATTTGTTGTGATTAGCCATTTGAATGCTTGAATTTGATGCATATATATGTGGCATTATCATGTTTAATGTGTGCTTCGTATAGTTGAATGATGAATAATTCATAAGCATACTGATGGTTGGACTGGATTGATATATTAGATATAAATATGCTTATATGTGTATTTGGTTAATTTGGTAAGTATAGAATCTTGGATATATGTGATGATATGTTATGTTTAAGACTTGAGTTTGGCTTGTTTTAAGTAGTTTTATATGGCTTGATGATGTGCAAAAGTGTTGATGTAGGTTGAAGACAAATTGGGTGAGAAATATGGCTAGAAAAATATCCTATTTTGTCCACACAGTGTGTGTCTCAGCCTTGTGTGACACACGGCCAGGTGACACGGTCGTGTGTCCCCTATCTCTTTTAATTAGTGCAAAACAAAATACTCACATGGCCTAGCACACGGGATTGTGGCTTGGCCGTGTGACCCAAGTCAGAGAGCTCATAAGTTTGGACATGGGCTGGGACACGATCGTGTGTCCCTATTTCGAATGTCCACACTGCCTAAGACACGGGCGTGTCTCTTGACCATGTCAAACACACAGCCTGGCCACACAGGAGTGTGTCCCCTATACCTTTGAAAAATTTTAATATTTTCTGAAAAATTATCTGAGTACTCAATTTAGTCCCGACTTATTTCTAACATGTATTTTGGGCTTCAATGGTTAACATAAGGGACAATATGATGGATTTGGATTAGTTTTTGATATAAGTGCTAGATGATATGAAATGTCTGTTATTTGATTTGTATATTTTGATAATGCTCTGTAATCCTGTTCCGACGATGGATTCGGGTTAGGAGTGTTACACAAACAATCCAAGTCGAACATTTTTAAAGCATGAAAACATAGGTATTTCCCTTTATCTAAGTAATTACCTTTAATTCAAAATCGATAAGAATCGACATCCTCACTAAAGGTTCAATCAAATCACTCAAAGTGTTTAAGGTTCAAGAATAAGCAGTCAATAGTCAAACAAGAAAAGTCATTACCATAGGCTTGCATGAAAATCAAATCTCCACCACTATAAAATGATATGATACATAAATCAAAAGGTCTTTAAGAAGTTGTAATGGGGCTTAGGTTAAGGGTGTGGAGAAAGGCCGAAAAAGATGGTTAAAATCGAGATCAAATTGATAAATTACCAAACTAGAAACATAGCAAATGCTGAATTAAAAACAAGTGCATAAATCAAGAACTATTCAAGAATAAGAAAACAAGCTTCTTATCAAAATATGAATTTAACTTTTCAAGCTCATAGAACTACATAATAACCAATATATATTTTTCAATATTTTTTCTTTTTTTTACAATAAGAAATAATTTAACAAATCAAACACAAGAGCATAGTTAGCCAACTAACCAAATCACATTTCAACAAAAAAAGGGAGTAAATAAAAGGGGAAAAATTCTCAACGAACAAAAAATGAGTTTTGGGTTAACATTAATGGATAATTTAAGAAACGATGTATTAAGCTTAACGGGGTTCACTAAGGGTTAATTAAAAAGTTAGGCTTTTTATGGGATAAGTGGGTTAAAACCTAAGTGCCTTTATCATCTCAGTATATCACATCAAAAGGTGTGATCTCGATATGCATAATTGAAACAAGTTCTAGAATAACAAATCAAATTGACACACTCAAAGCCAATAATAAATTGAGCAAGAAAATGTATTCTCTAAAGGCTCAAAATCTCACAAAAAATTAATGGTTTTTTTATATTAAACTTGTAAATTTAAAACTTTAAGATAATACCTCAATTCATGGAAACAACCTAAAATTTTTAATTCTGAAAATAAACTTATCATGCTTGATTCTCTCATGTCTTAAAATTTAAAACAACCAATGTACAAATGTCTATGAATTTAATCCAAAACACATCAATAAAAATTAAAAATCGATAAAAATTCATTTTAAAAGAAGTATGAGAAAATTACTTAAACAGAAGACATATTTCAGGGATTTTCTAATAATTATATAAATAACCTCCCCACACTTAAGATGTACATTGTCCTCAATGTACAAACATATAGAATCACAGTATAAACAGAATATCATAATAGAGGGTAAAAATTGAAACTGTCCTGAATATTGGATGAAATCCTCAGAATAGTGAAAAGCGGAATTGTAGTCAAATTTAAATGTAACGCATGATTCCGAGCAAACTAATAAGAAAATAAACACAAATAGTAGAGAAGATTAAGGGGTTAGAACTCGATTAAAAACAACCATAAAAATATATTTCAAAAGATAATAATGAAAATAAGTTGAAGAAAATAAAAAAATAAAGCAACTAAAACAAAATTAAAAAGAAATATAAATAAAAATAAAATAAAAATAAAATGAAAATAATAATAATAATAAACTCAATGATACCAATAAACTTAAAGGTAATTGTAATAATAATAGTAAAAAATACTAAAAAAGAAATGCGAACAATTAAAATAAATTTAAAATCTAAGAATAAGAATAATAAAAAAATAAAATAAAAATTAGTAAAATAAAAATAAATAATATAACAAATAATTATAAATAAATAAATAAATAAAATAAAAATGGGTGGCTTGGTTGGGGAAGAAGAAATAGACAAATTAAGAAAGGAATTCTAGGTTTGGGCCACATGGCCATGTGACACGGCTGTGTGGATTATTTTCAGCCCATGTGCAATTAAAAGTTAAGCCAGTTTTCACACGGCCGTGTATAATGTCCTTCGCTTCTCCCACGCCCGTGTGATACTCCACACGCCTCTATTGCTCAACTGTATCTCACACACGGCTGTGTCTTTGGCCCGTGTTGTAACACCCCAAACCTGGCCCAAACACTACTACCGGATCTGGTTTGTCACTAAGAAAATTTTTAGTAAAACAAATCGTGTTGACAAAAAGCCCAAACAAGAATTAAATAAAATGTGCCTTAATAAGCAAAAGCCCAAAACTAGATTACATGTCCTTGGAAAAAAAATTAAAACAAGAATAAATGATAAAGGCCCATAATAAAACTAAAATGTAAACTAATGGCCCATGGCCTTATTACAATGTAGTTTAAATCCATAACATAAAATACTTTAAAAAAAAACTAATATGGGAAACTTGTCGTCGGATCCACCTTCTTTTGCATGGCCACCTTGCGCTTCACTCCGGCCCGGTCCGATGCACTAATTGTCACCTGAAAGGTTAGTTCAAAGGGGGTGAGTCACGAGACTCAGTGTGCAACCCTCATGCACCACTAGATTTGGGCCTCATACAACATAGCAACAATTTCATTTACATGGATAACAAGTAATATGCAAAGCCCAACCCAATTGCCTAGGTTTCCATCCGCTACACGCCTGCACCAACCAACACACCATTGGGGATTTCTACAATCAATCCACACCACTACTCTCCAAGATGGCGCTTATGTTGCTCATCAACATATATTGGCCAAGCCCTTACAACATATAATGGTCAAGCCCGATAATAGCTTCACAAGATTAGCCGCCACAAGAATTCATGGTAAAATTGTTACTCATATACATGTACATATAACTTCCTCTTTTCATCACCCACCCATGCAACATGCACAATAATTTAAAACATGTACAATAGTTTACTTGTAACATATAGTTAGATTATTTACTAACACGAGGGTCCGTCTGCTTAAATCAGATTTCAAATTTTAATGTAACATGTAAATCTTATGAACACATATACATATATATATTTATTATTAATCGATCTAGACGGTGGGGAAGTATTACACACCGATTTGCGTATTAAGGCTTTTGCTATATCTACGTTACTATCACTTGAAACAACTACTATTGGCCCATGATCGACTTTGATTTTGGCCCACACCTGCTAATAATCTCGCACTCATCAAATAGATCGCTTCTTGAATTTGGGCGACGATTTTACAGATCCAACCTTCTCTCGCTTGATCGTTAGTTGAGTCCATAACAATCCCTTAATCACTAAACCAAATAATGATGAGATCTAACTCATTAGTTAAATGTAACCTTTAAAATGAACACTTACCTAGTTAGCCGAATCTAGAATATCCTTTCGAAATTGTCACCACCAACCTTCCTACATTCGGCCATCAACCAAATATCAAACCAATTGTTACACACATTCAACCTAACCCCACACAGTATTCGGCCAAAGCACAGAAAATCATGGAAGGCCATTCAGCCACACTTACCACTTCTTACCTTCGATTTTTCCACCAAATCGGCTTTAATGAGATAGTTTCGGCTTCAAGGGTAAAGAGTATAATCGACAAGGCCTTGGAAATAATGATTTAGATTAGGAGTTTGATAAAAATAAAGGAATCACAAAAAAGGAGAAATCCTGAAACTTACCGGATTACTAAGGAGTATACGGCTTATAGTGCACCTTCGGGAAAACAGAGATCTCCCTTGTAGTTTCGGCTATAGAGGAAGAAGATAGGCACTAGGAGTATTCGGCTTTCAGAAGGGATCTAGGAGAAAAGAGAAGAGCTAGAGAGTTTTCGGTTTTGACAAGAAACAGAGGTACAAAAGAGAAAAAATTTTTGGTTGAGGAGAATAGATGAGAAAGTGAGAAAAACCAAATGAAAAAAGATGATATCTGGCCTCCCAATTTCGGCATATCATACCCATACACAGAGTTGGAGTTTCTGCCAACTCTTTCCCTCTTGATAGCCTTCATCTCACCTGATAACCTCAATCCTTATCTTACCCTTTTGAAGAGCCCTCACTAAAGCCAACTCCTCCCTCCTTGTTTATCATTTTTTATCACTTAAATAAAAGAAATAAAGCTCCTTAATTAGTAGCCTAATGCCGTCCACCCCCTTCCCATTTAAGTGTCGAATTTGACCCATCTTCTAAGGCCCAATCGACCACACAAGAGCCCAAATTCCTCCCCACTTATGGCTCCACCTTATGCCCACTTAATGCACTTTAATTCTTTGGGCTACAAGCCCAGCTTGTCACTTAATTAACCATCTACTTAAATTATAAGCTAACACCATTTATTAGCCACCTAACCCAAATTTTTAAAGCCCAATATTTCACTTTAAATTACCCAGAGCACTAACTTTAACCCTAATCCAAATATTTAATCAAAAAGTCAACCCCAAACTTTACAATCTCAATTTAACATATTAGACTATCATATAGATGCGTAGGCCCACTTTAAGGATGTTACAGTTCTACCCCCTTAAAATAAATTTCAGCCTCGAAATTTACCTGGTCAGAAAAGATGGGGATACTGCTGGCGTATAACATCCTCAGGCTCCCACGTCGCCTCTTCTACGCCATGATTCTGCCACAAAACTTTAACCAACGGAACAGACTTCCTTCTCAATACTTTCACATCTCGATCCAGAATTTGTACGGGTTCCTCCTCAAAATACGAGTCCTACTTTACTTCTATCTCTTCTACCGGTACTACGTGCGATGGGTCAGATCGATAACGTCTCAGCATCGAGACATGGAACACGTTATGTATCTGCTTCAACTCCGAAGGCAACTCCAACCGATAAGCCACTGGGCCCACACGTTCTAGTACCCGATAAGGCCCAATAAACCGTGGACTTAACTTCCCCTTTCGACCAAACCTCATTATCTTCTTCCACGGAGACACCTTTAAGAAGACTTGATCACCTACCACGAGTTCCACCTCTTTCCGTTTTAGATCCGCGTAAGACTTCTGTCGATCTGACGCTTCCTTTAGCCGAGCCCGTATTAATTTCACTTTTTCCTCGGTTTTCAAAACTAATTCTAGACCTAACACCTTACGTTCACCCAACTCTGTCCAACATGTTGGAGTACAACATCTCCTTCCATATAATGCTTCATAAGGTGCCATCTAAATGCTAGCTTGATAACTATTATTATATGCAAATTCTGCCAAGGGCAAATACTCTCCCAACTGCCTCAAAAGTCGATGATGCAACCCCTTAGCATATCTTCCAAGATTTGAATTACCTCTCTGACCGACCATCATGCGTGGGTGAAAAGCATACTAAAGTCTAACCTTGTTCCCATTGCTTGATGAAGAGCCTTCCAAAATCGTGACGTGAACCTAGGGTCCCTTTCTGATATGATCGACACTAGCACACCATGCAATCTTACAACCTCAGCCACATACAATTTAGCCAGCTTTTGTAAAGAAAAGTCCACCGAACCCAGATGAAGTGAGCGACTTTGTCGGTCGGTCAACAATCACCCAAATTGAATCCTTCTTAGTGGGTGTAAGGGGTAACCCACTAACAAAATCCATCGTGATTCTCTCCCATTTCCATTGGGGAATCTTCACCGGTTGCAACAATCCCGATGGCACTTGGTGTTCAGCTTTGACCTGCTGACACATCAAACATTTTCCTACGACTTTTGTTACCTCTTTCTTCAGACCTGGCCACCAAAATTGCTCTTGCAAATCACGATACATCTTGGCTCCTCTAGGATACATAGCATAGGGGCTACTATGCAATTCCCGAAGAATCCTCTGTCTTAGCTCATCATCCTTAGGTATGCAAATCTTCCCACGATAACATAGACTCTATCCTTGTTCAGACTATAGTCCTCTATTTCACCATCCCTCACTTGCAAAAGTCGAGCACTCAAGTCTTTATCTCCTAACTGCTTATCCATAACCTGACTTACCCATGTTAGCTTTACTTGCAACTCAGCCAGCAAACTCCCATCGTTGAATAAACTCAAATGAGCAAACATGGCTCTTAACTCTGATACTACCTTGCGGCTTAACGCATCTGCTACCACATTCGCCTTACCAGGGTGATATTCGATCGAACAATCATAATCCTTCAGGAGCTCGATCCACCTACGTTGTCTCAAATTCAGCTCCTTCTGGGTAAGGAGGTACTTCAGACTTTTATGGTCGGTGTAAATTATCGACTTCTCCCCGTATAAGTAGTGACTCTAAATCTTTAAGGCAAACACTATCGCCGCCAACTCCAAGTCATGCGTAGGGTAGTTCAACTCATGCGATCTCAACTGTTGAGACGCATACGCCACCACATTTCCTTCTTGCATCAGGACACACCCTAAACTCGTGTGCGACGCATCATAGTAGACGATAAATTCCTTTCCTGCCTCCAACTGAATTAATACTGGCGCTTCCGTCAGGATTTTCTTCAACTTCTCAAAGCTCTCTTGCTATTTGTTGGTCCATACGAATAATACTCCCTTCCTCAACAACTTAGTCAGAGGAGCCGCTATTAGAGAAAACCCTTCAACGAACCTTCGGTAATAACCTGCCAAACCCGAGAAACTCAACCTCGCCACGGACTTTGGTGGTTTCCAATCCAATCTGACCTCTAACTTTCGAGGTCCACCACGATTCCCTACCAAACCACATTACCTAAGGAAGTCACTTCCTTCAGCCAGAACTCACACTTACTGAACTTTGCAAATAGCTACTTCTCCTTTAGAGTTTGCAACACCACGCAAAGACGTTCATCATGCTCCTCCTCCGACTTAGAGTAAACCAGCATATCATCGATGAACACCACCACGAACCGATCAAGATATGGCTGAAACACCCAGTTCATCATATCCATAAAGGCTACTGGTGCGTTCGTCAACCCGAACGACATTACCAAGAACTCATAATGCCCGTACCGAGTCCAAAACACTGTCTTATGAATGTCCCCTTCTTTAACTTTTAATTGATGGTATCTAGACCTTAAGTCAATCTTAGAAAGCACCGATGCTCCTTTGAGCTGATCGAACAGGTCATCGATCCTCGGTAATGGGTACTTGTTTTTGATTGTCAACTTGTTCAATTGATGATAGTCCACGCACATACACATGGATCCGTCCTTCTTCTTCACGAACAAGACCGATGCTCCTCATGGAGACACACTCGGTCGAATGAACCCACAATCCAATAGTTCCTGAATCTGAGCCTTGAGTTCCACCAATTTCTTTGGCGCCATTCTATAAGGAGCAATAGATATCTTTGAGTCATGCACGAAAGTAGGTCTATTCCAAATTCCACCTCGCGATCCGGGGGTAATCCTGGTAATACATCCGAAAAATATTTGCGAACTCCTTGACTGTTTGGACCTCATTAATAGTTACCTCCTTAGCATCCAACGCACTAATAAAAGCCAGATATGCACTACATCCCTTCCGAATCATCTTAATTGCTTTTAAAGAGGATATCACGTTGGACAAGTAATTCCTCCTTTCTCCTAACACAACCACTTCCCCGCCTTACGGGGTACCCAACATCATATGCTTGTTCTTACAGTCCAATTTGGCACGATGCTTAGTTAACCAATCCATTCCCAAGATGAGGTCAAACTCTTTAAATGGCAATTCCATCAAGTTTGCCGAACACTACCCATTGAGTCTCTAAAGGTACTTCCCTAAATAGCTTGTCCACTACCCTATATTGTCCTAGGGGACTAACCACGGTCATTTTCCTAGTGGTTATCTCATAATCTATACTTAGAGTCTCAGATACTGAGCATGCAACATAGGAATGGGTTGATTTAATATCAATTAAAGTAAGAAAAGGGCTATCAACGATAAGAAACGTATCGGTTATAACATCTGGTGCATCACCGTCCTCCCTTCGATGAGTCGTATAAACTAAACCCAACTGCCTTGCATCCGTATTACCTGTACCTCTGCCGGGTGCTCTACGACCCCGACCGAATCTATTTCTTCCTCTAGCTGTACCTTTACCCCTTGGTCCAAACTGATCACCCCTCCTAGTTTGATCAAAACCTCGACCTGTTGGCTGCCCACGATCCACCTGAGGACAGTCCCTCATCAAATGTTCTGTGGATCCACACCTAAAGCATCCACCGATTTTCACTCTGCACTCCCCATAATGGGTTCTCCCACATATAGAACATGCTTGACTCTGGCCCGATAGACTACGAGCTGGCCCATCAGTCCTAGGCCTCTTTTAAAAATTTCCAATTACTCTAGAGGGTCCAAAACTCCTCTTACTCCTGCCCCGATCCTTATCCTTCTCTTGTTTCTCCACCCGTTTCACTTCCTCAGCTATTTTAACTTTATCTACTAGAACTGTAAAATTCTCTCTCGTTCTATGCACGATCAAAACCCTTAGCTCATTTCTTAGCCTATCCTCGAATCGAACGCATCTTCATACTCCATTGCTACCATTCCTCGAGCGTAACGACTTAGGCTTAGAAACTCAGCCTCATACTCAGCCACAGACTTTCTCCCCTGTACCAAATTCATGAATGTTTTCCTTTGAGCATCCATGTAACTAGCCCCAACGTACTTTCCCTGGAATGACTCCTTAAAGAAATCCCAGTCAATCAGGTCTGCGGTCGTACCCTCTTTTACCGGGAGCCACCATTGGTAGGCCTCGTCTCGAAGAAGAAACACGACCCCCTTCAGCTTCTCCTCCACCGTGAAGTCTAGGTCATCCATTATACGTTCCACTGCCTCCAACCAATATTCAGCGGAACTTGGGGATACGCCAGAGACTCCCCTAAATGCTTCGGCCCCATTGCTCCTCAACTTTTAGGATAGATTTTTGGGCTCCTCTGCCCATACCAGTCTCAGCCACTCTTTCTAAAACCCTCAGTACGGCCTAAGACACCACGTCCTTTCCATCTGCTGGTCCTAGAATTCCACCTCAGCAGTTGGTGGAACCGATATCTCACTTCCAGACATATGACCCGATCCTACGGGTTCCGACACGGTCATCCTACCTCTACCGCGTCTACGTGGCGGACGTCCTCGACCTCTTGTACTCATTCTTCTAGTTCACGTTTATCTGATATAAAAATTTTATGAGTCATTAATTATTTCCACTAATTATCCCCGAACAGTCTTATGAAACATAGTTTAAAAGTGATTCTTTCGAATTCGAACCTATCTACAGTTTTCAGTCTTCCTATTCTAGGAATTATGCACACACATCATTCATACAAGTAACATTCATTACCTAAGGGTATTTTCGTCATTTTGCTACCTAGGGGTATTTTCATAATTTTATCCTATAGGGGTATTTTCATAATTTTTCCAAAATAAGAGTCCGAGTGATTTGGCAAAATAAGGGTATTTTGGTAATTTTTCAACTTGGGGGTATTTTGGTAATTTTGCAAATCTAAGGGTATATCAATAATTTTGAAAATTGGGAGGGGGTATATCGGTAATTTTGTAAATCTGGGGGTATTTTAGTAATTTTACAAATTTGAGGTTATTTTAGTAATTCTGCCAATTAGAGGTATTCTGGTCGTTTGCAAATTAAAGGTGTTTTGGTCATTTACAACTCAGGGGTAATTTGCAATTCAAGGATATTATGATGTTGTTGTTGTTGTTGTTGTTGTTGTTTTTGTTTTCTATGGAAAGATTCTGTTGACTTTGTAAATCTGGGTATATTCGCAAATCATAGGTAATTTTTTTCAAAGTAAGGATATTCTAAAAATTTTTATGAAAAAAAATAGGTGGCTGGTCCCTTTCGGGTTTTAATTGTAGTTTCGGCCTGTCAACACGCATCGTAACTAGGGTGAATAGTCACTACGCACTGTAGGATTTTAGTGGAAAGGAGGTGAGTCACTAGGACTGCTAAGTACCAAGCTTTCCTGAATCCACTCCTAGACATGCTTATGCCTATTGCCACACCCTGTCATGGCTAAAGTGAATAATCACTATGCACTGTGAGATTCCTGTGAAGAGGAGGTGAGTCACTCGGACTGCTTAAATACCAAGCTCTTCCAGATCTACTCCTAGACATGCATATGCTTGTTACCACATTTTAGTCTTGTGTCTTGTTTACAGGTTTTGTTTAATGAAGTTAAATCTTATGGATTTTAAGAGTTTGTTTGTCTAAGCCTAGAGTCCATCAAGTTCTAACCTAAATAGTCTACGTCCCATAAGCCCATTAAGCCCACATTTATATCACAATCAGAGTTTAGTATACTTACAGCGAACTTGGCTCGAGACGCAGCCATGCAGTAATAAACCTTTGCTAATAAAATCCATGTTTTAAAACCCATTTTAGAAAATCTTTTGGGCCCAAAATCCCAAAGTCGAGTTTTAAATCGGGTTCGATACCAATTTGTAACACCCCAAACCCATTTCAAACACTACTACTGGATCGGTTTGTCACTAAGAAAATTTTAGTAAAATGATCATGTTGACAAAAAGCCCAAACAAGAATTACATAAAATGTGCCTTAATAAGCAAAAGCCCAAAACTAGATTACATGTCCTTGGAAAAAAATTAAAACAAGAATAAATGATAAAGGCCCATAATAAAACTAAAATGTAAACTAATGGCCCATGGCCTTATTACAATGTAGTTTAAATCCATAACATAAAATACTTTAAAAAAAACTAATATGGGAAACTTGTCGTCGGATCCACCTTCTTTTGCATGGCCACCTTGCGCTTCACTCCGGCCCGATCCGATGCACTAATCGTCACCTGAAAGGTTAGTTCAAAGGGGGTGAGTCGCGAGACTCAGTGTGCAACCCTCATGCACCACTAGATTTGGGCCTCATACAACATAGCAACAATTTCATTTACATGGATAACAAGTAATATGCAAAGCCCAACCCAATTGCCTAGGTTTCCATCCGCTACACGCCCCCGTACCAACCAACACACCATTGGGGATTTCTACAATCAACCCACACCGCTACTCTTCAAGATGGCGGTCATGTCGCTCATCAACATATATTGGCCAAGCCCAGTATAACGATTCACGTCATTAGTCGCTCTGATAATTTACGGTAAAAATCGTTACTCATATACATGTACATATAACTTCCTCCTTTCATCACCCAACCCATGCAACATGCACAATAATTTAAAACATGTATAACAGTTTACTTGTAACATATAGTCAGATTATTTACTAACCTGAAGGTCCGTCGTTTAAATCCGAGATTTTGGCTTTTTAATGTAACATGTAAATCTTATGAACACATATACATATATATATTTATTATTAATCAGATCTAGACGGTGGGGAAGTATTACACACCTAATTTGCGTACTAAGGCTTTTGTTATATCTACGTTACTATCACTTGAAACAACTACTATTGGCCCACGATCGACTTTGATTTTGGCCCACACCGTTAATAATCTCGCACTCAAAACAGATCGCTTCTTGAATTTGGGCGACGATTTTACAGATCCAACCTTCTCTGCTTGACTATTATTTGAGTCCATAACAATCCCTTAATCACTAAACCAAATAATGGTGAGATCTAACTCATTAGTTAAATGTAACCTTTAAACGAACACTTACCTAGTTAGCCGAATCCTAAATATCCTTTAGAAATTGTCACCACCAAACTTCCTACATTCGGCCATCAACCAAATATCAAACCAATCGTTACACACATTCAACCTAACCCCACATAGTATTTAGCCAAAGCACAGAAAATCATGGAAGGCCATTCGGCCACACTTACCACTTCTTACCTTTGATTTTTCCATCAAATCGGCTTTAATGGGATAGTTTCGGCTTCAAGGGTAAAGAGTATAATTGACAAGGCCTTGGAAATAATGATTTAGATTAGGAGTTTGATAAAAATAAATGAATCACAGAAAAGGAGAAATCCCAAAACTCACCGAATTACTAAGGAGTATATGGCTTATAGTGCACCTTCGGGAAAACAGAGATCTCCCTTGTAGATTCAGCTATAGAGGAAGAAGATAGGCACTAAGAGTATTTGGCTTTCAGAAGGGATCTAGGAGAAAAGAGAAGAGCTAGAGAGTTTTCGATTTTGACAAGAAACAGAGGTACAAAAGAGAAAGAATTTTTGGTTGAGGAGAATAGATGAGAAAGTGAGAAAAACCAAATGAAAAAAGATGATATCTGGCCTTCCAATTTCGGCATATCATACCATACACAGAGTTGGAGTTTCTGCCAACTCTTTCCCTCTTGATAGCCTTCATCTCACCTGATAACCTCAATCCTTATCTTACCCTTTTGAAGAGCCCTCACTAAAGCCAACTCCTCCCTCCTTGTTTATCATCGTTTATCACTTAAATAAAAGAAATAAAGCTCCTTAATTAGTAGCCTAATGCCGTCCACCCCCTTCCCATTTAAGTGCAAAATTTGACCCATCTCCTAAGGCCCAATCGGCCACACAAGGGCCCAAATTCCTCCCCTTATGGCGCCACCTTATGCCCACTTAATGCACTTTAATTCTTTGGGCCACAAGCCCAGCTTGTCACTTAATTAACCATCTACTTTAATTATAAGCTAACACCATTTATTAGCCACCTAACCCAAAATTTTTTAAAGCCCAATATTTTACTTTAAATTACCCAGAGCACTAACTTTAACCCTAATCCAAATATTTAATCAAAAAGTCAGCCCCAACCTTTACAATCTCAATTT
Organism: Gossypium rotundifolium; assembly: GCA_025506655.1. Lineage (NCBI taxonomy): Eukaryota > Viridiplantae > Streptophyta > Magnoliopsida > Malvales > Malvaceae > Gossypium > Gossypium rotundifolium. Next base: position 140,299,969 of record CP106731.1, read on the forward strand.
AACATATTAGACTATCATATAAATGCGTAGGCCCACTTTAAGGATGTTACACGTGTAACTCTCTAACTTTGAAAAAAATTAGCTCCAAGTTTCACATGGTCTAGGACTGATCGTTGTTTTGTTGAGTTTTAAAATTTATAAAGAGAATGATCGAACCTGGAAACTAACTCTGACAAAGATTAATGGCAAGTGTACCTATCGAACAGTAGTATAGCTTAGGCAAGACCGAATTGTGGAACCCAAAGGAACTAAAAGTAATAATACTAACTTTCTTTTTATTATTTAGCCTAAAATAAGTGAAGTTGCTTTAATATAATCTAAATTAACTATTACTAAACTAAAGATGCAAGGACAAAAAGAATGAATTGGGAAATAGCTTGAAGAGAAACTCAGTTGATCGTGACGATACCCTTAGGAAGAATCCACCTAGACTTCACTTGTTATTTAACACTGAACCATACAACTTATTCACTTAGTTTGATCCGTAAGACTCTGTAACGTATATTAAACCCTCTCTAGACGTGAATAACGTCTAACCCTAGGTTAATTAACTGAAATCTCTTTCTCGAATAATAACCCCCTAGAATAGCAGTAAATCGATCTATAGACTCCCATATTAGGTTTCACCCTAATCCGGCAAAATCTCGTCACCCTATCTCTAGGCGTGCAATCAACTCCACTTAATTATGCCAGATCTACTCTTAAGCAGGGCCTATTCCTCCTCCATCTAAGCACATCAGATTTGGATTAAGCATGCATAATTAAGAACAAACTAAAGCATGCATAATTAAGAACAAACTAAGTATTTATCATATAATTCAAAAATAATAACAAGATTCATCTAGGTTTCATCCCCGCCAGGTATCCAAAGGGTTTAATTCATAACGAATAAAGAAAACATCCAAGAGAAAAGATAAAACAAAACATAAGAAATCCCTAAAACCCCTTAAAGGAATTGAAGGCGAAACTCGCCGTCTTGATAGACTTTCGCTCCTTGAGATGGATCAACTGGCTATCTTCGAGTAATTCCCACAAATCTAACCTTCTGGCTCGACTCCTTGGCCTAGCTAACTGCCAAAAGCCCTGGTAGAAGGCTTCTGCCGAACTCCCTTAAGTTGCCCCCATGGGTGTTTATATTGACTTTGAGATGCCTTATTTGGCCCCTAAGTATCCTAATTCAAATATAATTCCTACGCGGGTGTTTGAATAGACTTTGGAATGTGTTTTTTGCCTCAAAGTATCCAAATCCGAGTAAAATTTCTCTTTTCCATGATAGGGGCACGGCCATGGCACACGCCCATGTAAATCTACATCAGGCCGTGTTTTGGTTCTGTTGATTGAGGCACGGCACCGTGTAAATCGTGGCATGGTCGTGTCTTAGTTAATTTTTGAGGCACGATCGTGTGGCTTAAAGTCCAGGCCATTTCAATTTCCACTTTGTCCCAAATTGGGTCGTTTTAAGCCCTTTCTCGTTCTTTTCATCCCTAGGTGCTTTCCTGAGTATAAAACATGAAAAGAAAGGATTAAGAGCACATTTTTACATAAATTAAGGGCTAAATCATCCAAAATCATGCTAAATGTGGGACTAAAATTTGTTACTTTTACGGTTTATCAAGGACAAGCACGTGTGATCCACACGGATGTGTGGAATATTTTAGCCTGGAGGGGGTTCTGCTCTCTAATTTCCTTAACCATCCTAAGAGAAATTGGGATGGTTTCTCCAACCTGTATTATAGGTATTATTATAAGGGTTATTTTGAGGCCTAGAACTATTACCCATATAATTTATTTGTTCGTTCTATATGCTAGGACCGTAGGGTAGACATTCTGGATTGTTCATTTCTCCTCCAATCGTATCGCACTGCATTACTGGATGTACCTGCGTAGAACCATATAAACCATCAATTTTCTTATTTAAATGTTCTACCTGATTCAATAACATGGTGATCGCATCTAAGTTAAAAACACCGGTTGCTTTCAACAGCTTTGTCCTCATGACTTGCCACTGATAATTATTCAGTGCCATCTCTTCTATAAATATTCATAAGCTGCTTCGGGTGTTTTATTATTAAGTGTTTCACCGGCTACTGCATCAACTAACTACCTAGTTGAGGGGTTCAAACCGTTGTAGAAGGTCTAAACCTGTATCTATAGAGGTAATGGTGAGGGCACCTTCTCAATAAATCCTTACATCTCTCCCATGCATCATTAAGTTGATCTGAACGAATGAAGAGATATCATTCCTTAACTTGACTATCTTAGCTGGTGAGAAGTACTTCAGTGGAATTTCTTGGTCATTTGATCCCATGTAGTGATAGAACCTCATCGTGAATAATTCAACCACTATTTAACTTTGTCCCTTAACAAGAAAGGGAATAATTGTAGGCGAATGACGTCGTCAGAAATGCCATTAATCTTGAAAATATCACAGACTTCTAGAAAATTAGCCAAATGAGTATTTGGATCTTCGTCTTACAAACCATCGAACTGAACGAATTGTTGTACCATCTGAATAGTGTTCGACTTCATTCAAAATTATTTGCAGCAATTGTGGGTCTCACAATACTCGATTCAACCGAGTTAGAGTGGGCTTGGCATAATTGTACATATTACGGGGAACATGATCTGGATTTGCAGCAACTGCAAGAGGTAGTTGATTATTCTGATTATCACTTATCTCCTCAGTAATAATAATAACATCCTCTTGCACGTATACTATACTCTATCGACTCTGCCTTACTTCTCTACGATTTCTACGAGCTGTACTTTCAATTTCGCTGTCAAATAGTAATGGTCCCGACGGGTTTCTTCTAGTCATAAACTAAAGGAACCTGCCAGAAGCAAATAAAAGAAAAATTAGAAAATAAAAATTAAACTAAAAATAAAAATATAATAAAAATAAAAATGGCTAAATTAATAAAAATTGACTGTTCCTAATAATTTAGTCCCCAACAACGACACCAAAAACTTGATGGTCACTAAACTAACTATAGTTATGACAAAGGCAAACGCACCTATCGAGCAATATTATATCTATGGTGAGTAGGGAATATAGTATCCATGAGGACTAAAAGTACTAGTAATTATCGTTTTTCTATTATTTAACCGATAAATTGGAGCAATTGTTTTTAATCTAAATTTACTAATCTAATTTAACTAAGAACGCAACAGAGAATGAAATAGGAAAATAATCGAAAATAACCAAATAGAAAGACAATACCTAGGAAAGAATCTACCTAGACTTCACCTATTATTCTGAATCTGAATTAAACGATTTATTCACTTGAGTCTTGATCCGTAGAAATCCCTAAATTATGTTAATATCTCTTTCGAGAGCAAGAACAACTAACTCTAGGTTGATTAATTGAAATCTCTTTCTAATTAAAACCCCTATTATCGCATTAACTTGATCTATGGATTCCCCTATTAGATTTGACTCTAATTCGATAGAATTATGTCGTCCTACTTATAGGATTGCATGCAACTCAACTCAATTATGCTAGATCTACTCATAGACAGGGACTTTTGCTCCACTGAAATAAGCACATTAAACATGTATTAATATCTCAAAAATATTAAAACACGAAATAAACATACATAATTGAGAACAAGAATCAAGTATTTATCACCTAAAACATAAATTAAATAATAAGATCCATCATAGGTTTCATCTCCCCAGGTATCTAGGGGATTAGTTCATAATCCTGAATGAAAACATCTCAAAGTAAAAAAAAACCACAAGAAATAAAGAAATTTAATAAAACTTCAAAAGAAGTTAAAAGGAGATCTTCAATCTTGAAGGAGATCCGCTTTGTACGCCGCTACGGACCTACTTCCTTGAACTAGGTTCAGGAATGCTCTACACTGCGCATCCACATAGCTCGATCCAATGTACTTGTTTTGAAACACTGTTTTGAAGAACTCCCATGTGATGTGGTCAGCCACTGTACCATCCTTAATCGAGAGCCACCATTGGTAAGCTTCATCCCTTAAGAGAGATATAACCCCTTTCAATTTCTCTTCCTCCATGAGATCCAGATCATCCATTATGCGTTCAACCGCCTCTAACCAATACTCAGCTGAGCTTGGGGCTATACTAGAGATTCCCCTAAACACTTCTGCCCCATTACTCCTAACTCTCTCCAAAACCCTTAGCATAGCCTGAGCTACAACATCATCTCCGGTCGTCTGATCTTGAAATTCTGCCTACACAGCTGATGGCACTAGTACCCCATTCCCAGATTCATGGCCAGACCCTACGGGTTCTGACACAGCAATCCTGCCTCTACCTTGACCACGCACACCACGTCCTCTAGTGCTCATCCTACCGTTCGTGATTTATCTAATTAAAAATTTTATGATTTATTAGTTTTCTTCCACTAATTAACCCCGAACAGTCTAATAAATAGTAGATTTAAAAGTAGTTCTTTCGAGTTCGCAATAAGTTCAATCCTAAGTCTGTAACTCCTAATTCTTAGAGCCACATACATTCCACCATCAACATACAAATAACATCCATGAACTTTCATTCATCACGTAAGGGTATTTTCGTTGTTTACTACCCAAGGGTATTTTCGTAATTTATCCAATAGGGGTATTTTTGAAATTCTCCAAAATATGGTTCCTTGGTGATTTTGCAAAATAAGGGTATTTTGGTAATTTTGGAATCTGGGGGTATTTCGATAATTTTGTCAACTTTGGTAACTTTTGTGAATTAGGGGTAATTTAGTAATTTCTCAACAAGGGTACTTTGGTAATTTTTCGAACAAGGGTAATTCGATGTTGTTGCTGTCGTGTTGTTTTTGTTTTTTTTTTTAAAAACAAGAGTACATTGGGAAAAATCTAGTTTCATAATTTGGGTTATTCTTGTAATCATGAGGTTCTTGAGTAAATTTTCAAAACATAGGTTCTTTATAAATTCATGGTTGATTGGAAATTTCCACAAATCAAGTGTATCTCTTTACAAAACTTGGGTTTTTTTTTGAAATAGGGTGGCTGGTCCCTTTCGGGTTTTAAATTATGACGTTTAGCCCATCAACAAGTCCTTGTAGCTAGGGTGAACAGTCACTACGCACCAGGTAAGATTCTAGCGAAGAGGAGATGAGTCACTTAGGACTGCTTAAGTACCAAGCTCTTCCTGAATCCAATCCTAGACATGTGTATGCTTGTTGCCACACCGTAACTTATTGACTTGTTCACGGGTTTGTTTAGTTGGATTAAATCTTATGGATTTAGAGAGTGATTTAAACTAAACCTAAAGTCCATCAATGTCTAATATTCTAGCCTACGTCCCTCAAGCCCATTAAGCCCACATGTATGTCACAACAAAAGTTTAGAATACTTACCTGCGTGGATCGGGTGCCGATAGACTCGAAGGCCATATCTTCAACCAAAATATTTTTTCCCAAACTCACCTCATTTTACAAAACATTGCTAAGCCCATTTCACAGGCCAAGTTTTGAACTGGGCTCTAATACCAAAAATGTAACACCCCAAACCCGGCCCATAAGTTCCAACCGGATCTGGTATGCTACGGGTTTAATGTTAAAAACTTTACTTAGAATGGTTTTGACAAACTTAGTCATTCTTGTAGATATTCGTTAAATAGGTGGCATTGTAGAAAATCTTTGTAAATGTTTTTTTTTCAAAATGGAAGTTATTGAAATCATATTTGAAAATCCCATCTTTTTTTTACTTCCTTTAAAACATAAGTCTTGTTCATAAAATTTGAGAAGAAATAAACACTAACAAATATCAACTTAAACCTAAGCTATGTGGCCTTATTACATCAAATAATTCCAACATTTAAAACTTGAAATAAAGCAGAAAGTATAAAACGAATAACTTGATGGCCCCTCGAGTCCGTCTCGGCTCCCATGTCCACGATCTACTGCTCATCTGAAAGAGTAGAGAAAAGGAAAGCGTGAGTCACCAAGACTCAGTGTATAAATCCTGAACACACTGACCTAAGGCCCACAAACACATTATGGGCCTTGGCCCATACATAAAGGCAACAATCACAATACATGATAGACAATACATAATAAATGGCCCAACCCATCCTAAAATTCCATCCTCTACACACCAACCCGTACCAACCATCACACCTTGGGGATTTCTACAATCAACCGTCCGTCCGCAACACACCATGTGGCACAGCCACCGATCACTGTGTGATCTAACATTTAAATTTGTGGGATTTCTACCACCGGTCACCATGTGACCCATATTTATATTCGTGGGATTTCTATCACGGGTCACCGTGTGACCCATCTTGCACTTCCCCTTTCATATTATATTCCCACCCCATGCATATGTACACAAAGACAACATCATCAGGTTTTCATAAGTCTCAATACACATAGAGATTTCCATGGTTGCATACCTGGCATCCTTGCCTAACTCCTTTTAGGGTTTTAATCGACTGTCTACACAACCACTTTTCGGCTTTTTAGCCCACTACACATAAAATACAATTAGAGAGTGTGTGTTAGAGAGCTACACACCTGGTTTCCGATAAAATGATACTTTCTATGTCGACGCTATCCGTCGTCGACACAACTGCTATATGCCTAAGGTATTGTTCAGAAGCCGGTCCACAACCAAGTGGCCAATCTCGAACGGTAGATACCGCTCATTTCTTAAACTTAGGGATTCTTTCCTTTGCCTGATCCACATTTAATTCCATCACAAGTCCTTGTTAGAACTACTATCACAATATATGACCGTTAATCCTCATCATAAAGTTTAGATCTTGTATATAATGAACGAAACTTGTAAAGATATAGGGAAAATCTCCATACCTTAAAATCTCAAAATTGGAGACTAGCTATTTTTGGCTTTTAGATCTAGACGACCAAGTTTCCTTCAAATCCCGGATTGTCGCCCAACATAGAACCATTAGACTATTAGTTTTTTGGCTTTTGCCTTTCAAAAACTGAGAGAGAGATCTTAAGAGAATTCAAGAATCGACACTTACCTTATTAGATGGAAATTGGCAACTCATTGGGGATTCGACTTTTGAGAAAAATCAAAAAGAGAAGATAATAAGAAGGAATCTTGAATAGTTTTGGCTTTTAGTGGAAGAGATAGGCAAAGATTAGGGATTTTTGGCTTTCGAAGAAATAATAAGAAAAGAAATTGGAGAGGAAGAGTTAATAATTTCGGCACAGGTTAAGAAGAAGAAAGTAGGGTTCAAATGCTGGAGTTGGTGAGCTATTCCCCTCTATTTATAGATATTTTGGCACCTACCTTAAAAACCCGAGAGTACCCTTCCTGATTACTAAAAGTCAAGCTAATAAAAAGGGAAAATTCGGCACCCCTTCTTCATGAAGTAGCCGAATTCTTCACTCCTCTAGGTGGTGGTTTTTCGGCCATCACCTTTCCTTGATAGCTTATATATTTTCTCCGTTTTATCTTCTATATTATCAATTATAAATTCCATGTAAATCCTCCTATTTTAGAGCCTTGTTGCCGTCCACTTCTCCTAACCCTAATGCCGAATTTTAGCTCACTTAAATTAACAGAATTGGACTCCCTAAAACTTAAATTTTGGGCCCTTTACACCCTTGTTGTGGCGTCTCCCCTTGCTCCCTTTTAAGTGCCAAAAATGGTCCAGAAACATGGGCTCCTTGCGGCCAAAACTTGGGCCTCTTTAACTGTTAGTAACACCACCTTCTAGCGCCACCTACTGTTGGGCCACAAGCCCACGTTGGTATTTTAAACACAATTACCACCTTTTAACTCTATAATGCCCAATCAGATAATTTAACCAAAGCCTTTTTCCTAGTCCTGAGCCCAGTTTGGACCCCTATCACTTAAATTAACATATTAAACATATCCTTACACTAAACGCATAGACCCATTAATTCAGGATGTTACAGTTTTGCCCCCTTAAAGAAATTTCATCCTCGAAATTACCTGATTAGAAATGATAGGGGTATTGCTGTTGCATCACTTCCTCTGGTTCCCACGTAGCCTCTTTCGAACCATGATTCTGCCACAGCACCTTAACCAATAGAACTATTTTCCTTCGCAACACCTTGAAATCACGATCCAGAATTCCATCGGTTCCTTTTCGAAGGATAGATTAGGTCTTACCTCAATTTCCTCCACAGTGAGTTGGATCCGAACGATAACGTCTTAACATAGAGACATGAAATACATCGTGAATTTTACTTAATTCTGGGGGTAACTCAAGCTGATATACCACTGGTCCTACTCGCTTCAACACTTGATATGGTCCAATAAATCTGGGGCTCAACTTACCCTTACATCCGAATCTTAGTACTTTCTTCCACGGCGATACTTTTAGAAATACCTTGTCCCCCATGGCAAACTCTATGTCCTTACGTCTTAAGTCAGCATAGGACTTCTGTCTATCCGCCGCCTCTTTTAGTCTAGCCCGTATGACTTCCACTTTCTCCTCCGTCTTGGTGACCAAGTCTGGACCCAAAATTCGACGTTCCTTTAATTTCGTCCAACATGTAGGGGTACGACACTTCCGCCCATACAAAGCTTCGTAAGGTGCCATTTGGATACTTGACTGGTAACTGTTGTTATAAGCAAACTCTGCTAACGGTAAGAACTCTTCCCAACTACCTCTGAAATCAATGACACACCCTCATAACATGTCCTTCAAGACTTGAATCACCGAGGCCGCCCATCGGTCCGAGGATGAAATCTTGATCTTGAAATCAACTTTGTTCCCAGCGCTTGATGTAACGCCTTCCAGAATCGTGAGGTGAACCTAGGGTCCCTATCCGATATGATCGATATCGGTACTCCATGCAACCTCACCACCTCTGCTATGTATAGCTTAGCTAACTTTTGCAAAGAGTAATCGACCCGCACTGGTATAAAGTGAGCAGACTTCGTCAAACGGTCCACAACCACCCAAGCTGAATTTTTCTTAGTAGGTGTGAGGGGTAGCCCACTAACAAAGTCCATTGTGATTCTTTCCCACTTCCATTGGGGAATCTTCATCGACTGCAATAACCCTGATGGTAATTGATGCTCCGCCTTGACCTGCTGACAGGTTAAACACTTGGCCACTAGGTCACTCACCTCCTGTTTTAAGTTTGGCCACCATAACTACTCCGTAAGTCTCGATACATCTTACTCCCTCCGGGATGCATAGCATATGGACTTTCATGCGCTTCTTCCAAAATCCTTCGTCTCAACTCAAGATCCTTAGGCATGCATACTCTCCCTTGGAAGCATAACAGCCCATCCTTATCAACACTGAATTTTGTCGATCCATCATTTGACCCTACCGGAAACCTTCCTTTCAACATCTCATCCGTCTGTTGCTTCTGCTTCACCTAGTCGGCCCATGAGGGTTTCACCTAAAGTTCAGCTAATAACCTTCCATCATTATATAGACTAAGGTGAGCAAACATTGCTCTTAAGTCAGAGATTACTTTACGACTTAGAGCATCCGCTACTACGTTAGCCTTACCAGGGTGATACTCGATCGACCAGTTGTAATCTTTTAACAACTCGATCCACCTCCTCTGCCTTAGATTCAACTCCTTCTGAGTCAAAAGATACTTTAAGCTCTTATGATCAGTGAAGATGACAGATTTTTCCCCATAAAGATAATGCCTCCAAATCTTCAAAGCGAAAACCACCGCTGCCAACTCCAAGTCATGGGTGGGATAATTCGCTTTGTGCGGTCTTAACTATTGAGATGCATATGCAAACCTTTTCATCTTGCATCAACACACACCCTAACCCCGTGTGTGAAGCATCATAATAAATCACAAATTCCTTCCCAGCCTCCAGCTGAATCAACACTGGAGCCTCCATCAAAATCCTTTTCAACCTCTCGAAACTCTCATGTTGCTTATCCGTCCAAACAAACGAAACTCTTTTCCATAACAACTTAGTTAACGGTACCGCAATTAAGAAGAATCCTTCAACAAACCTTCGATAGTATCCGCCAAACCAAGGAAACTCTGAATCTCTGCCACCGACTTAGGCGGCTTCCAATCCAACACCACTTCAATTTTTCGAGGGTCAACCCTAATCCCCTCAGCTGACACAACGTGCCCTAGAAAAGTAACCTCCTTCAGCCAAAATTCACACTTACTGAATTTGGCATACAACTGCTTCTTCCTCAAAATCTACAAAACTATTCGTAGATGAGCATCATGCTCCTCCTCCGACTTCGAATAAACCAAGATATCGTCTATAAACACCACGACACATCGAACTAGGTAAGGTTGGAACACTCAGTTCATCATATCCATGAACGCTGCTGGCGCGTTGGTCAATCCAAATGGCATTACCATGAACTCATAGTGACCATAGCAAGTCCTAAAGGCCGTCTTATTAATATCAGATTCCTTAACCTTAAGCTATGGTACCCTAACCTCAGATCTATCTTCGAAAAGACTGAGGCTCTCTTCAACTGATTGAACAAGTCATCAATCCTTGGCAACGGGTATTTGTTCTTGATCGTTAACTTATTCAACTGGCGATAGTCAATACATATATGCATTAACCCATCCTTCTTCTTAACGAATAGAACCGGTGCTTCCCACGGTGACACACTAGGTCAAATAAACCCTTTATCCAACAACTCCTGAATCTGCGCTTTCAACTCCACCAACTCCTTTGGTGCCATTTGATTCAAACTCCACTTCATGATCCGGAGGTAATCCCGGAAGCTCCTCAGAAAAAATATCAGGAAACTCCTTCACTATTCTAACGTCTCCCACTGCTAGTTTCTTAGCTTCCATAGCACGAACAAACATCAAGACTGCCTCACATCCTTTCCTCACCATCCTTTCTACTCTCAAAGCGGTCACCACGTTTGACAGACAGTTCCCCCTTTCACCTATTATCAATACTTCGCCAACCTCAGGAGTTTTTAACACCAAACGTTTAGCTACACAATTTAGATTAGCTTGATACTTCACAAGCCAATCCATGCCTAGGATTAAATCAAACTCCCCGAACGATAATTCCATTAGATCTGTACAAAAACTATCCCTTGAACCTCTAAAAGTATTTCCTGATAAAGCTTATTTACCACCATAGATTGTCCTAATGGGCTTACTACAGTCATCACCCTAGAGGAAATCTCAGCATCTACACTTAAAGTTTCAAATACCCTACTAGTGACATATGAATGTGTCGATCTGATGTCAATTAATGAAAGATAGGGCAAGCCAAAAATTAAGAATGTACCGTTATGACATTCGATGCGTCAGCCTCCTCTCGACGTCTGACGGCATAAACTAACCCTGGCTGTCTCCCTTCAGTGTTTTCAACTCCTAGGCCTACTGTTCCACGACCCCGACTGAAACTGTTACCACCTCTGGCTATCCCACGACCTCCTCTGTCAGGCTGAACATTCTTTTGGCCCGTGGGCCCTTCATTGCCTTTTCGCTGCGGACAGTTCCTAACTTGATGTTAAAAGACTCACACCTAAAGCACTTTCCACTGCCCGCCCTACACTCACCCGCGTGAGATTTATCACATTGAGCACACTTCGGTGCCTAACTAGTAGTAGCAGGTCTATTATCTCGTCTCGGCCCATCTGGCCTGGGTCTTTTTTGATTACCTCTAGTTTTTCCCGATAATCTAAAGTTTCTCTTACCTCTACCCCTATTTTTATCCCGGTTCAGCTTTTCCATCCGTTTTACCTCCTCCGCTATCTTAGCCTTTTCCACAAGCACCATAAATTCCCGTTCTTGTTGCGAAGCTATCAACACATGTAATTTGTCTTTTAGGCTATCCTCAAATCAAACACATCACTCATGTTCCGTGGCCACTATCCCTTGAGCATAACGGCTCAGGCATAAGAATTTCGCTTCGTACGCCGCTACGGATCTACTTCCTTGAACCAGGTTCAGGAATGCTTTGCGCTGCACATCCACATAGCTCAATCCAACGTACTTGTTTTGAAATGCTACTTTGAAGAACTCCCATGTGATGCGGTCAGCCACCGTACCATCCTTAACCGTAAGCCACCATTGGTAAGCTTCATCCCTTAAGAGAGATATAACCCCTTTCAATTTCTCTTCCTCCGTGAGATCCAGATCGTCCATTATGCGTTCAACCGCCTCTAACCAATACTCAGCTGAGCTTGGGGTTATACCAGAGATTCCTCTAAACACTTTTGCCCCGTTACTCCTAAGTCACTCCGGTACAGATTTCCAGGCTCTTGTGCCCATACCTACTCTAACAACTCTCTCCAAAACCCTTAGCATAGCCTGAGATACAGCATCATCTTCGACCGTCTGATCTTGAAATTTTGCCTCCACAGCTGGTGGCACTGGTACCTCATTTTTGGATTCGTGGCCAGACCCTACGGGTTCTGACACAGCAATCTTGCCTTTACCTCGGCCACGCACACCACATCCTCTAGTGCTCATCCTACCTTTCGTGATTTATCTGATTAAAAATTTTATGATTTATTAGTTTTCTTCCACTAATTACCCCCGAACAGTCTTATGAATAGTAGATTTAAAAGTAGTTCTTTTGAGTTCGCAACGAGTTCAATCCTAAGTCTGTAACTCTTAATTTTTAGAGCCACATACATTCCACCATCAACATACAAATAACATCCATGAACTTTCATTCATCATGTAAGGGTATTTTCATTGTTTTACTATCTAGGGGTATTTTCGTAATTTATCTTATAGGGGTATTTTCGTAATTTTCCAAAATAGGGTTCCTTGGTGATTTTGCAAAATAAGGGTATTTTGGTAATTTTAGAATTTGGGGGCATTTTGGTAATTTTGTCAACTTTGTTAACTTTCGTGAATTAGGGGTAATTTAGTAATTTCTCAACAAGGGTACTTTGGTAATTTTTTGAACAAGGGTATTTCGATGTTGTTGCTGTCGTGTTGTTGTTGTTTGTTTTTTTTTTTAAAAACAAGAGTACATTGGGAAAAATCTAGTTTCATAATTTGGGTTATTCTTGTAATCATGAGGTTCTTGAGTAAATTTTCAAAACATAGGTTCTTTATAAATTCATGGTTGATTGGAAATTTCCACAAATCAAGTGTATCTCTTTACAAAACTTGGGGTTTTTTTTTGAAATAGGGTGGCTGGTCCCTTTTGGGTTTTAAATTATGACGTTTAGCCCATCAACAAGTCCTCATAGCTAGGTGAACAGTCACTACGCACCGGTAGGATTCTAACGAAGAGGAGATGAGTCACTTAGGACTGCTTAAGTACCAAGCTCTTCCTAAATCCAATCCTAGACATGCGTATGCCTGTTGCCACACCCTAACTTATTGACTTGTTCACGGGTTTGTTTAGTTGGATTAAATCTTATGGATTTAGAGAGTGATTTAAACTAAACCTAAAGTCCATCAATGTCTAATATTCTAGCCTACGTCCCTCAAGCCCATTAAGCCCACATGTATGTCACAACAAAAGTTTAGAATACTTAACTACGTGGATCGGGTGCCGGTAGACTCGAAGGCCATATCTTCAACCAAAACATTTTTTTCCCAAACTCACCTCATTTTACAAAATATTGCTAAGCCCATTTCACAGGCCGAGTTTTGAACTGGGCTCTAATACCAAAAATGTAACACCCTAAACCCAGCCCATAAGTTCCAACCGGATCCGGTATGCTACGGGTTTGATGTTAAAAACTTTACTTAGAATGGTTTTGACAAACTTAGTCACTCTTGTAGATATTTGTTAAATAGGTGGCACTTGTAGAAAATCTTTGTAATTTATTTTTTTCAAAATGGAAGTTATTGAAATCATATTTGAAAATCCCATCTTTTTTTTACTTCCTTTAAAACATAAGTCTTGTTCATAAAATTTGAGAAGAAATAAACACTAACAAATATCAACTTAAACCTAAGCTACGGGGCCTTATTACACCAAATAATTCCAACATTTAAAACTTGAAATAAAGCGAAAAGTATAAAACGAATAACTTGATGGCCCTTCGAGTCCGTCTCGGCTCCCATGTCCACAATCTACTGCTTATCTGAAAGAGTAGAAAAAGGAAAGCGTGAGTCACCAAGACTCGATGTATAAATCTGAACACAACGACCTAAGGCCCACAAACACATTATGGGCCTTGGCCCATACATAAAGGCAACAATCACAATACATGATAGACAATACATAATGAATGGCCCAACCCATCCTAGAATTCCATCCTCTACACACCAACTCGTACCAACCATCACACCTTAGGGATTTCTACAATCAACCCTCCGTCCGCTACACACCACGTGGCACAGCCACCGATCACTGTGTGATCTAACATTTAAATTTATGGGATTTCTACCACTGGTCACCATGTGACCCATATTTATATTCGTGGGATTTCTACCACCGGTCACCGTGTGACCCATCTTGTACTCCCCTTTCATATTATATTCCCACCCCATGCATACATACACAAAGAGAACATCATACAGGCTTTCATAAGTCTCAATACACACAGAGATTTCCATGGTTGCATACCTGGCATCCTTGTCTAACCCCTTTTAGGGTTTTAATCGACTGTCTATACAATCACTTTTCAGCTTTTTAGCCCACTACACATAAAATACAATTAGAGAGTGTGTGTTAGAGATCTACACACCTCGTTATCGATAAAATGATACTTTCTATGTCGACGCTATCATGGTCGACACAAGCGCTATCTGCCTAAGGTGTTGTTAGGAGTGGTCCACAACCAAGTGGCCAATCTCGAGCAGCGATACCGCTCATTCTTAAACTTAGGATTCTCTCCTTTGCCTGGTCCACATTTAATTCCATCACAAGTCCTTGGCAGAACTACTATCACAATATATGACCGTTAATCCTCATAATAAAGTTTAGATCATGTATATAATGAACGAATCTAGTAAAGATCTAGGGAAAATCTCCTTACCTTAAAATCTCGAAATTGGAGACTAGCTATTTTCGGCTTTTAGATCTAGACGACCAAGTTTCCTTCAAATCCCGGATTGCCGCCCAACATAGAACCATTAGACTATTAGTTTTTTAGCTTTTGCCTTTCAAAAACCTAGAGAGAGATCTTAAGAGAAATCAAGAATTGACACTTACCTTATTAGAGGGAAATCGGTAACTCCTTGGGGATTTCGGCTTTTGAGAAAAATCAAAAAGAGAAGATAATAAGAAGGAATCTTGAATAGTTTCGGCTTTTAGTGGAAGAAATCGGCAAAGAGTAGGGATTGTTCGGCTTTCGAAGAAATAATAAGAAAAGAAATTTGAGAGGAAGAGTTAAGAATTTTGGCACAGATTAAGAAGACGAAAGTAGGGTTCAAATGCCGATGTTGGTGTGCTACACCCCTCTATTTATAGAGATTTCGGTACCTACCTTAAAAACCCGAGAGTACCCTTCCTGATTACTAAAAGTCAAGCTAATAAAAAGGGAAATTTTGGCACCCTTTCTTTATGAAGTAGTGAATTCTTCACTCCTCTAGGTGGTGGATTTTCGGCCATCACCTTTCCTTGATAGCTCATATATTTTCTCCTTTTTATCTTCTATATTATCAATTATAAATTCCATGTAAATCCTCCTATTTTAGAGCCTTGTTGCTGTCCATTTCTCCTAACCCTAATGCTGAATTTTAGCTCACTTAAATTAAGAGAATTGGGCTCCCTAAAACTTAAATTTTGGGCCCCTTACACCCTTGTTGTGGCGTCTCCCCTTGCTCCCTTTTTAGTGCCGAAAATGGCCCAGAAACATGGGCTCCTTGTGGCCAAAACTTGGGCCTCTTTAATTGTTAGTAACACCACCTTCTAGCGCCACCTACTGTTGGGCCACAAGCCCACGTTGGTATTTTAAACACAATTACCACCTTTTAACTCTATAATGCCCAATCAGATAATTTAACCAAGGCCTTTTTCCTTGTCCTAAGCCCAGTGTGGACCCCTATCACTTAAATTAACATATTAAACATATCCTTACACTAAACGCATAGACCCATTAATTCAGGATGTTACAAGCCATGTAATTTACATATAAGATTCAATACACATGGATGAATTCATCAAGCAATCACATTTCATGAATTTCATATATCTATATCGGTAATAGTTCGTATCAAACTCATATAATTTCATAATAGACTGTGCCTGTTGAACCATTTAGAATATCGTTGGATACACGGGTAGTACACACAAGGTATATAGAACTAAAATCCTTCAATTCATATTCATGTATGCTCATACGAGCAATAAACAGAAAGCACTTTTGAGCTAAATAACGGGAAGCTCATGAGAGCTAAGTATCGGGAAGCTCCTACGAGCTGAATATCAGGAAGCTCTTACGAGATGAATATCGGAAAGCTCATGCAAGATGAATATCAGAAAGCTCTTGTGAGCTGAATATTGAAAAGCTCATGTGAGCTTAATATCGGGAAGCTCATGCGAGATGTGGTGTGTCCGCAGCACATGCAGGACATCAAACCATATCGGTAGCCTTAATGACATTGTCATTTGTATCCTACGAACTTCTTAAGGTTCAAACAGGACTCAGTAATCATCGGATATGCAATCAATATTCATTCATGGCAATTGTACAATTCACAAAATATTAATTCAATTTAACACATACAAATGTAAAATTTAATTACATGAACTTACCTTGACAAGTGTATGTAGATACAAAGGCAACTAATAAGATATTTATGACATTTTTATAAAAAAATTATTGGTGTCACCACTATGTCAGGCGACACAAAATGTATTTCTAAAAATACTCGTATTTCATGGGAATACATAATGAGAAAAAAATATTTTTTTATTGGTGCAGTCGATGTGTCAGGCCACATCACTTTAAATTTTTTTTAAAAAAAATTAACCTGTTAGGAAAAAAAGAACAGCTTAAGTGAAAAAAAGGCTGACTTTAGATGGTGTCGCTGAAGCGTCAAGTGACATTGAGGTCCTATTACGTTGCCAAGCTACACCAATGCTTATATAATACCCCATTCCTAAACCTACTCATGAACCGAGCCGAGTCAGGCTAGGCCATGAGAGAATTTTAGGCTTGAGCCCAAGCCGTCCCGAAAAATGGACCTAAATTTTTACCCAAACCCAACCTAGATTATGGATGCCAAGGCCGGGCCCAACTTGGCCCGACCCAAAATTAAGATAACCATGTTTTTTTATAGAAGTTTTAGTTCTTTTATAATAAAATAAAATGATAATAGTTAGCATAGGAAAAGCAAAATGCAAGTATGATAACTCTAAATTATATAGATTTTTAGAGCACCTTTTTACTTAGAATTTATGAAAATCTCAAATATTATGATAACTAATTATGTGTTTTTAGTACATATTGAGAATTTTGGTACAATTAAAGTAAGATTATAATTTTTGAGTAATTAGGTGTTAATTTCACATAATTCTAATTTATGTTGTTGTATTTCGAAAATTTCATAATTTTTGCTAAAATTACTGCAGCTTAGTACATTGATATGTTCGATGTTCGAAACTAGTATGGATGAAACATGCACATAAACTTAATATCAATCAGCATGGGATGGCAAAGCTAAGGCATTGGACTCAAAAATTTATTCTAACCCAATTTGGAAGTGGATTGCTGAAAAGAACAAGCCTGCCTTTCACATTGGAGCCCAAACCATCCATTAAGGGGGAAAGAAACCGAAATTCAACTATGACTGATAAGCCATAAAAGTAACATGTTTTTAATCCCATTCTTGATGCATTTTTTGGATGATTTATTAAGTGAATTAGTGAATTTGATGCTCCTAATCCTTTAAATTCATGTTTCTATACTTAGGTGAGCATAGGGGAGCGAAAGGAGCAAAAATGAGCCAAAATCGGGAAAAAAGAGCTGTTTCCAAGATCCACACGGCCTGGGCATTTCCACACAGGCTGGCCACACGTCCGTGTGCCAGACCGTGTCGATTTTGCACCATGCTTCCCTGTTACGTGGAAAAACCCAATTTTTAGGGTTTTTGAGCATTCTAAAGTTTATAAATACATATTAGAAGAAGCCCTAAGAGGGCATACAGAGCTAAACAAAGAAAAGACTCGAAGAACACCAACGGATTCAACTTAGAAGCAGGATCTCCTTCAAGATTGAAGATCTCTATTCAATTTCTCTCGAAGTCTTTGGGTTTCTTTATGTTTTGTTGTTTTCCTAATTTTGAGATGTTTTCCCCCAAAATTATGAACTAAATTCCCTAGATACCTAGGGAGGATGAAACCTAAGACAGATCTTATTATTTGATTTTTCTGAATTACATGATAAATATTTGTTCTTGATCTCAATTATGTGTTCTAATTTCATGTTTTAATGTTTTCAGGATATTAATTCATGATTGATGTGCTTATTCAGTGGAGCAAAAGTCCCTTTTTAAGAGTAGATCTGGCATAATTGAGTGGAGTTGCATGCAATCCTAATAGGATGACATAAATCTATCGGATTAGAGTCAAATCTAATAGGGAAATCCATAGATCAAGTTAATGCAACAATAGGGGTTTTAATTAGAAAGAGATTTCGTTTAATCAACCTAGAGTTAATTATTTTTACTTTCAAAAGGGATATTAATATTTTAAAGCCCAATTTTAGCCCAGACCCATATATTAAATAAAAATAAATAGTTCAATAATAACCCAAAAACCCTAATACAAAGCCCAAATATTAACAGCCCAAATACAATCCAAAATCAAAAATAAAAAAACCCTAGAAACCTTAAGCCTTCAACTGCCGCCGCACCCTCTTGTGCCGCTGTCAACCTTCGTACCTCCACGTCAGTGCCTCCGTACTTGCAAGGACAAATGTAACACCTCAAACCTGGCCTAGACGTTATGGCCGAATCTGGCGTGTCACGATGAAGTGTTTTTCGAAAACCATGTTTTCTTTGAAACCCCTTCTTGAAATTTAAAACTTGAACAAAACCTCAGTTTGCATTTGTTTATTTTCAATCATGGTTTACTAAAAAGTTATTCCCTTTTAAAATGTTATTGTAACACCCCAAACCCGGTCAATACACCACGACCGAATCTGGTATGCTACAGGGAAAAGGTTTTGGGTGGTTTAGGTTGAAGTCTAGCGGTTTGGTGAAAACGCTTAGCGAAATTTTGCATTTGAGGAAACTCGATTAGATTTCAATTAAAATCCGATGATGTATTTGAAAACCCGTAAAGTTTTGAAAAGTAATCCGATGTGTAGGTAAAACTAGTTTATTTTGTTTTGAAGCTTGAGTTATTTCTTATTGTTACTAAAACATTTATGACTTAGTAGAAAATCATATTTAAGTTAGAAAACCTTTTAAGTTCATTTTATCCCAAGTTATAGTATGATACCCGATGGTATAGTTTAAAACATCGTTTTGAAGTTTTGAAAACGTTGTCTTTCCAAGTTTTAGCACATTTCACTTAATTGGTTTGTTAATGCATATTAAAATCTACTTAAACATAACATATCAAAACATAATTTAAGAGGCCATTTACAAACCCAAATATAACAAAATAGAAATAAATCATCTAGTGTACCAAATTTTTATAAAAGAAGTCCGAGCAATCTTTATTTTAGTATGGCATGAGCACCTCGAGTTCATTCCGGCTCCATGTCCGCGTCTAAGTGTCACCTGAAAAGTCAAAGGAGAGAGTGAGTCGCAAGACTCAGTGTATAATTCCCTCCCCCGGTATAACATGCCAACACACATATCATAATGAATAATGCGAGATAATGCACCTGTTCCTAACCAACCATATCGCTTTTCTACCCCGTGTGGTACCAAACCCTTTGGTGGTGCCAAACCACTTGGTGACCCAAAGTCACGATATCCATCTCGTGGTACCAAACCACCGGTGACCAAGTCACAAATAATCCAATGATGGGGCCAACCCATCGTGTGATACCAAATCACTAGCGACGATCCCATATCTCATAAGTGGGGCCAACCCACGGTGGTGTCAAACCACGAGGGACGAGTCGCAATGAGGTGCCAAACCTCCGGTGTCCCAAAGACACAATGTGATACCAAATCACTAGTGACCGTAGTCGCGAAATCCGATGATGGGGCCAACCCATCGTGTGATACCAAATCACCGCGTCAATCCGTATAATCAATCGTGGGGCCAACCCACCGTGGTACTAAACCAACGGGAGAGGCCGAGGTGCCAAACCTCCGGTGTCCCAAAGACACAAAGTGTCCCAAAGACACGGATATCATACTCCCCCTCCTCTCATATCACCCAATCACATAACATACTAGATGCAAAATCGTGCAATCATGCTATCATGCTCACATGCTTAATATGGCATCTCAAAGTATCAACAATCATGATATCATCATCATCACATAACTCATAATGAAACGGACTTACCCGAATCCGTATCCATACCTCAATGGGTATCGAGATAATCAATCACACTGTTTCACTTACACAACAAAGTTATCACATTATTAAGTTAAGGCGGTGTGTTAGTTTACACACGAATTAGCGAAGGTATTAATCCCTAGAATCGATTTACGCCCCGATCACTTCTACAACTCGAATCCTACAATCGCCAACAATGGATTAACCATCATACCATTCTACCATAACCAAATAAATCAAAGGGTATATCGGTTTACCTCACCTTCAACTAGATTTGGTTTCCTACCAAATCCGAACCCAACAAAGATTCTTTCAAAGAATCGGATTCACCCTAGAAAGAAAGTGGTTAATTTCTTAACAATCGGTCTTAAGAAAACTAAACGAAATCGAATACAAGACTCGTTCTTACCACTACTCACCGCTTTGCTACGAGAAAGAAAACTCCTCAAGAACGTTCCTTAGATCCGGATGTCCTATTATGAAAATTGGTTTACAAAAGATTAGTACCTTCCAACAAATAACACAATCGACCAACAACATATTAAGAATCGGTAAGGTACCGGAGGAAGGAGAAAGGCCATTCTACCAACACTTACCCACTACCAATCGATTGGAAATCGGCACCTAACAACACCCAATAATCGGCCAATACCAAGGAAGGTTCATTTAACACCCTTAATCTCAAAAGAAGAGTTTAAAAAGAAAAACAAGGAAGAAAGAGTGCTCTCGGTTTTGAATGAAAGAAGTAGAGGAAGTATTTGGAGAATGAAGTTTGACCTACACCAAATGAACAAAAGAAAAGGGAAGTAGGAGGAAAGAGCTTTCACTACAAAAGACCAAAATCGGCAAGGGTTTGCTTGTGGTAGCTTCGGTTTAGATGAAAAGATGGAGGATATAGGTTTTGGTGAAATATGTTACGGTCAAAAGAGAAAGGCTAGTTTGGTTTACAAGCAACAAGAGAAGAAAGGGAATGAGAGGGCATTGACTTCTACAAAAACAAAAAGAAAAAAAGGTGGAAGCAACAAGCAAATTCAAGACCAAATGCCTTGGGTTTCGGTTCAAGAAAAGAAAATATGAGAAGGAAAGGGAGAGTCAAAGGAGCTAGTTTCATGAGTTGAAAAGAAACAAAATGCTGGTTTTGGTTTCAAAAAAAAATGCACAACAAAATGGGTGAAATTCGGCTTAGGCTATTTGCAAGTGAAGAGAGTTTTCTTTGCAAGCTTTTGACTAAACTAAGAATCGGCTTGTTGACACAAAAAGAGAAGAAAAAAAAAAGGAAAACTTAATTGTCCCTCCCTAAGACCGAAAATACACCCAAAAGGCCAAGGGAGTTTGGCACTTCCAAGCTCCCCAAACACTCCTCAAACCGCCAACCTCCCCCCATTTGCTCTCACACCACCAATTCAAATGGCAAAGACCAAGTCTCCCTCCTACAATTGCTCTCCATCCACCGTTTGAATGTGTTGACAAGGTCCAAGCTAGAGTTCAAATTTCCCACAACTCTCCCCTCCATGCCACAAAATGGATGCAAAGGGTGGGATTCTCGCGACTTGAACTCAAGACCTCCCCTTGCAATTGACGCCACACACATGCTCCAAGTGGCGCATGCCTTGCCACTTTGCTAGCTCTTCATTTGTGTTACATATTCACTTAAATTAATCATAAACCCCAAAGACCTTCACTCCTACCCTTAAAGCCCAAAACAAAAAATTTCACCACCTACCCAGACTCACTCCTAGCCTACAACTAAGCCCCGAAAACACCCAAACAACATCATAGCAAGCAATTAATCATGCAACCAATGCCAAAACAAAATAGCCCTTAACCCGGGATATTACAGTTATTACCTTTAAAACCTTATTTGTTACAGAAGCCTAATTTAAAACAAATGATTTACGAAAACATGATATTTAAAAATTGAGTTGTAGAAACGTAGTGTTTGAAAGTAGTTATTATTTTGGAAAACGTGTTCTACTTCTAGCAGATATAAATCACAATCAATAAAATCCCAAATTTAAAATCCAGAAATTATAGAGGCCTAATTATCAAAGTGCTTAAGTAAATGAATAAAACAAAATAAAACATGTGCAGTTGTGTGGCCCTCTCCGAGTCCCTCGCAGCTCCGAACCATCTAACACTGGGGATTACCTGAAAGGTTAAAAATGAGGTGAGTTTACGAAAACTCAAGCGTGTAATCCCCTTATTAAAGAAACAGTTAGTATACAAAAATGAAATCGATGCAGGCTGAGCCCTTTAACATGTCGATCTGATTCGGTTTAGAGTATATGTGGGCCAAAGCCCAAAACAATGTCATTCAGGTCACAGCCCATAACAAAATCAATTGGGCCTAGGCCATCACAGTAACAGTCTCAGTATGAATGATGCATGATGCATGCAAACCCATCTAACCCTACACTTGCCTCCGTCTAACCCTGCACTACCTGTGGAGAATAAATCACCCAGCCATCCCTACACTTACAGTGTTAGCACCGGTTGCAACACTAACTGAAATCATAGCAAAGCTGCTAATATATATGCATCTTTAAGCCTTCAGTAACGGTCTCATAATTGGCACATAGCCATTGGTAACTGTAATAAGATCGGCACATAGCCATCAGCTACGGTAACATAATCGGCACACAGCCATGGGTGAGTATGATCGATATAAAGTCATCAATAATTACGACCGACACACAGCCATGGATAAATATAATCGACACAAAGCCAAACTCAAGATGGCACAGAGCCATAATCCATAATCAGATTAACTGGCTTAAAGCCATCGGTAGGTCCACAGTCTTCTCGTGCAACTCGTGCGACCCTATCAGAACAGTACTTCCTCCATAACCAATATCTCAACCCGATGCAGAATGTCATGTATGCAGAATGTTTGGCCCACTAATCATCATATCATTCACAGTTAAGTCAATCAAACCACAATCATACAATCATAGTCAAATCAGTCAATCATAGCACAAGTCAGTCATTTACCCTACAGGGGCATTACGGTCATTTTACCTTATAGGGGCATTACTGTCATTCTACCTATAGGAGCATTATGGTCATTTTACCCTACAAGGGCATTACCTTCATTTTACCCTACAAGGGCATTACGGTTATTTTACCCTATAGGGGCATTACGGTCATTTTACCTTTTAGGGGCATTACGGTCATTTTACCCTACAAGGGCATTATGGTCATTTTACTTTAACAGGGGCATTACAGTTATTTTACCTTAATAGGGGCATTACGGTTATTTTACCTTAACAGGGGCATTACAGTAATTTTACCCTATAAGGGTAGTACTGTCATTTTACCCTACCGGGGCATTACGATCAACTTACCCTACCGGGGCATTATGGTCAATTTACCCTATAGGGGTATTGCGATCATTTCTCACACTGGGGTCCAAGTATGTGTATCAACTCATCAATAGGTCCACATTCGAGCTGCACGACTTGTGCAACCTTTAGCAATCAAAAGGTATAGTTGGGCCCAAAGCACAAAGTATGACCCAAGTGGGGCCCACATGCTCGTATGGTCCGCTAATCCCAAAATTTCCTTTAGCCATGTGAACGACATGGTCGAGCTCATTATTTCACATAAGTTCATGAAGTTGGCCCTTGTAGGGTCTACGAGCCTATCGAGCCCACATGGCCCATTTCAGCCTATTTGACCCAAAAGTAGCCCAAGACCATTAGATCACTCATGGTAGCCTCCGTCATTGTATCGACTTCCCCACACGAGCGTTCATGCGTTTGTATGGTAATCGTTACCATATTTTCAGCTTTTCGACATTTTGACATTTCGATATTTCGGCATTTTGGATTTTGGCATTTACCGATCTACAATTATACTGGTGTGTGTACACACAATTTTGGCTTTAAGCCGATCAACAGAAATAGGGTATACGATTACACACCCTTTTCGGCTTTTAAGTCGACTATCATTTACGGAAAAATAGTTACACACCTTTTTTTGAAAGCCTACGAAACACCCTTTGAGCACCAACCTACAGTCATCCCAAGTAATTAATCAGTCCTTCAATTGTTAACATTCTCAAGAACTAAACCACAATGTAACAATCACCACCTACCATGATTAGATGATCTAGAATTAATCCCTCCAAAATCGTCGACCAAAATCAATCCATTGCACCTAGCGATTAACTTAATGAAAGATGAGAGACAGAAAGATTTTTATGGCTACAAGATCACCTTACTCCACTGAGATCCCCAGAACCATCGTATATTGTACCACAAAGAAAGAATAAGAATCAAAGTTAGAAAATATAAGAGGAAAACACAACATTCGGCTTCCCCTAATAAAAAGTTTCAATAAAGGTTGAGCACATACTGGAATAACCAAATAGCAAAAGGGGGATCTTATGGGTACTTATCGATTTTCAAGATTCTTACGAGACCGAAACCACCACACCCCAACGCACCGAAACGATCCACCAAACACTGACTGGTATACAAGAAACCAAAAGAGAAGAAGAGGGAATGGTCGGCTCAGAGAAGACCGAAAGAAAGCTTGAAATTATTAGGGAAACATGAAACTATATTTGACTAAAAAGGGAATATGAAGGAGAATTAAGAGGAGGAGATTAATTTTGGAAAAAAGGGAATATGGAAATGAGAAAAGAAAAGGAGAGGTTTTGGCAATTGACACCTTTCGACAGAAAGAGAATAGAAGAGAAAAAGACCCGAAAGGTACAGAGAGGCACTTGGCTTACCAAAAATTGACAAAAAGTGCAAACGGCAGAAAAATAGATTCTAGAGGAAGAAAAATGGAGAAGAAGAGAAGAATTCGAGAGAGTAGCAAAACAAACAGATTTGACAAAAGGCTTCAAAGAATTCGATAAAGGGGGAAAAATATGACCGAATGGCTAGAGGCTCCTAAGGCAACCAATTGGTTGAGAAGAATCCCACTTCTCCCACCAAATTTAAATTACCATCCTTCCTCCTAAAATCCCTCATGTTCATAAACCTCAACAACCGAAAATCCCCCTTTTCACACCCCAAATTTGGCTAACAACAACCCCATTCAAATCTGTTCAAACTTCTGGTGTTTCGGTCAAACACAACCTCCTCACATGGCCATCAGTAAACATAACCTCCATTTGGATCAGTAGGGATTCGAACCTAAGACCACTAGCACACTCCACACGCCACTTTCCACCTTTACCAATAGACTCCTTATGCCATGATTTCTCTAAAAATATTTATAGAGCCTTCAAGCTAAGGCCAAGATTCACTTAAGAGCAAAAATAAAAAATTTTGCTAAAGCCCAGGTTTGAACCCAGGACTTCTCCAACACTCCCAACTCTTCGTAAATCACTTAGCCACTAATGCAAACAACCAATTGTGTCACCTCCATGCACAATAAAATATTTATGTGTAACCTCCAAACTGTAACCTTGCTCATAACCTAAAACTTCTAGGCCTAAAATTTGAGGTGTTAAAATACACCCCTCCTTAAAAAAATTTTGTCCCCGAAATTTCCAACTAACTAACAGTCGTCTAACACAGACTACACCACATCGCTGCCACTGCGCACTTTGATTCTAATATACCTAACACACTTTAAGTAGAACTTGAAACCTCTCATACACACATCTAACACATCTAATCAGTAAAGCAGATAGATAGATATCACAGATGCATACAATTTCTATATCGAAACATCTCATCCAATCAAAATAAACACAGAACAACACAAAACCTAAACTCAAGCGTTTCAGTTTACTCTAACTAGAGTGTTCAATACAGTCTAACGAAATCTTAGCATTTCCTATTGCATAAAAAAATAGGTACTAGGAACTTACGGATTCGGCGCTGGAGACTCGGTGAACCACACTTTCAAAAAAAAAAATAGTCGGTACACATTTTAAAAACTTCAATTTTTTCAAACATCTTTAAAACAATTCTTTCGAAAATTTAATTTAAAACCCAATCCACATTCAAGTTTTGTAACCTGGCTTTGATACCACTAAATGTAACACCCCAAACCCGGTCTAGACATTATGGATGAATCTAGCGTGTCACATTGAAGTGTTTTTTGAAAACCATATTTTCCTTGAAAACCCTTCTTGAAATTTAAAACTTGAACAAAACCTCAGTTTGCAATTGTTTATTTTCAATCGTGGTTTATTAAAAAGTTATTCTCTTTCAAAAAGTTATTACCTTTAAAACCTTATTTGTTGCGGAAGCTTAATTTAAAATAAATGATTTACGAAAATGTGATTTTTAAAAATTGAGTTGCGAAAACGTAGCTTTTGAAAATAGTTATTGTTTTGGAAAATCGTGTTCTACTTTTAGCAGATATAAATCACAATCAATAAAATCCCAAATTTAAAATCCAGAAATTATAGAGGCCTTATTATAACCCAAAACAAAATCAAAGTGCTTAAGTAAATGAGCAAAACAGAATAAAACATGTGCAGTTGTGTGGCCTTCTCCAAGTCCCTCGCAGCTCCGAACCGTCTAACGCTAGGGATTACCTGAAAGGTTAAAAATGGGGTGAGTTTACAAAAAATTAGTATGTAATCCCCTTATTAAAGAAACAGTCAGTATACAGAAACAAAATCAGTCTGGGCCTGAGCCCTTTAACAGTAACGGTATAGTTCAGTTCAGAGTATATGTGGGCCAAAGCCCAAAACAATGTCATTCAGGTCATAACCCATAATAGAATCAATTGGGCCTAGCCCATCACAATAACAGTCTTAGAATAAATGATGCATGATGCATGCAAACCCATCCAACCCTGCACTACCTGTGGGGAATAAATCACCCACTCCATCCCTACACTTACAGTGTTAGCACCAGTTGCAACACTAATCGAAATCACAGCAAAGTTGCTAGTATATATGCGGCTTTAAGCCTTCAGTAATGGTCTTATAATTAGTACATAGCCATCAGTAACTAAAATAAGATCGGCACATAGCCATCAGCTATGATAATATAATCGGCACACAGCCATAGGTGAGTATGATCGACATAAAGTCATCAATAATTACGGCCGACACACAACTATGGATACATATGATCGACACAAAGTCATAATCAAGACGATATAGAGCCATAATTAGGTTGGCACAGAGCTATAATCAGATTAACTGGCTTAAAGCCATTAGTAGGTGCACAATCATCTCGTACAACCCATGCACCCTTAACAGATCATTACTGGATCCATAATCGTCTCGTGCGACCCATGTGACCCTATCAGAAAAATACTTCCTTCATAACCAATATCCCAACCCCATGCAGTATGTCATGTATGCAGAATGTCTGGCCCACAAATCATCATATCATTCACAGTTAAGTCAATCAAACCATAGTCATACAATCACAGTCAAATCAGTCAAATCATAGCATAAGTCAGTCATTTACCCTACAGGGGCATTAAGGTTATTTTACCTTACACGAGCATTATGGTCATTTTATCCTACAGAGGTATTTCGGTCATTTTACCCTATAGGGGCATTACAATTATTTTACCCTACATGGGCATGACGGTTATTTTACCTTAATATACGGTCATTTTACCCTATAGGGACATTATGGTCATTTTACCTTAACAGAGGCATTACGGTCATTTTACCTTAATAAGGGCATTACGTTCATTTTCCCTTAACAGGGGCATTACGGTCATTTTACCCTACAGGGGTATTACTGTCATTTTACCTTACTGGGGCATTACGATCAATTTACCCTACTGGGGCATTACGGTCAATTTACCCTACAGGGGCATTACGGTCATTTCACACACTGAGGTCCAAGTATGTGTATCAACTCACCAATAGGCCCACAGTCGATCCGTACGACTTGTGCAACCTTTAGCATTCAAAAGGTATAGTTGGACCTAAAGCCCAAAATATGGCCCAAGTGGGGCCCACACGCTCGTCTGGCCCGCTAAGCCCAAAACTATCCTTAGCCATATGAATGACATGGTTGAGCTCATTATTTCACATAAGTTCATGAAGTTGGCCCCTATAGGGCCCACAGCCCATTGGGCCCGCATACCCATTTCGGCCTATTTTTCCAAAAGTGGCCTAAGACCATGAGATCGCTCATTGGTGGCCTCCGTCATTGTATCGGCTTCCCCACATGAGTGTTCGTGCGCTCGTATGGTAATCGTTGTCGTATTTTCAACTTTTCGGTATTCGATATTTCAGGATTTCGGTATTTGCCGATCTACAATTAGACTGGTGTGTGTACACACACTTTCGGCTTTAAGCCGATCAACAGAAATAGGGTATATGATTACGCACCCTTTTCGACTTTTAAGCCAACTATCATTTATGGAAAATAGTTACACACCTTTTTTCGAAGGCTTACGAAACATCCTTTGAGCACCAACCTACAATCATCCTAAGTAATTAATTAATCCTTCAACTGTTAACATTCTCAAGAACTAAATCACAATATAACGATCACTAGCTACCACAATTAGATGATTTAGAATTAATTCCTCCAAAATCATCGGCGAAAATCAATCCCTTGCACCTAGTGATTAACTGAATGAAAGATGAGAGATAGAAAGATTTCGTGGCTACAAGATCACCTTACTCCACTGAAATCTCCAAAACCATCGTATATTGTACCGCAAAGAAAGAATAAGAATCAAAGTTAGAAAATATAAGATGAAAACACAACATTCGGCTTCCCCCAATAAAAAGTTTCAATAACAGGTTGAACACATATTGAAATAACCAAATAGCAAAATGGGGATCTTACGGGTGCTTATTGATTGTTAGGATTCTTACGAGACCGAAGCCACTACACCCCAGTGCACTGAAACAATCCACCAAACATCGAGTGGTAGACAAGAAATCAAAAAAGAAGAAGAGGGAATGGTCGACTTAGAAAGACTGAAAGAAAACTTGAAATTATTAGGGAAAAAAGAAACTATATTCGGCTAAAAGGGGAAGATGATGGAGAATTAAGAGGAGGAGATTAATTTTGGAAAAAGGGGAATATGGAAATGAGAAAAGAAAAGGAGAGGTTTCGGCAATTGACACTTTTCAGTGGAAAGAGAATAGGAGAGAAAAAGGCCCGAAAGGTACAGAGAGGCACTTGGCTTACCAAAAATTGACAAAAAGTGCAAACGGCAGAAAAATAGATGCTAGAGGAAGAAAAGTGGAAAAAAGAGAAGAATTTGAGAGAGTAGCAAAACAAACAGATTCGACAAAAGACCTCAAATAATTTGGTAAAGGGGGAAAAACATGACCGAATGGCTAGAGGCTCTAAAGACAACCAAATGGTTGAGAAGAATCCCACTTTAGCACCACTACTCCCACCAAATTTGAATTCTACTCTTTCCTCCTAAAATCCCTCTTATTCACAAACCTCAACAACCGAAAATCCCTCTTTTCACTCCCCAAATTTGGCTAACAACAACCCTATTCAAATCTGTTCAAACTTCTGGTGTTTCGGTCAAACACAACCTCCTCCCATGGCCATCACTAAAAATAATCTCCATCTGAATCAACAGGGATTCAAACCTCAGACCACTAGCACACTCCACACGCCAGTTTCCACCGTTACGAGCAGACTCCTTGTGTCATGATTTCACCAAAAATATTTATAAAGCCTTCAAGCTAAGGCTAAGATTCACTTAAGAGCAAAAATAATAAAATTTTGCTAAAGCCTGGGTTGGAACCAGGACTTCTCCAACACTCCTAACTCTTCCTAGATCACTTAGCCACTAATGCAAACAACCAATTGTGTCACCTCCTTGCACAATAAAATATTTATGTGCAACCTCCAAACTGTACCCCTATTCATAACTGTAACATCCTGAAAATGGGCCTATGCTTTTTTGATTTAATTGTACTAAATGGCATGTCTTATGTATTATGAATGTATGGTGAACATTTTTGGAAACTTGGAAATGTTAAGTTTAAAAGAGGAAAGTGACATTTTTGGAAACTTGGAAATGTAAGGAAATGTTTTTATAAATGTTAAGTTTAAAAGAGGAAAGTGACCATTTTTGGAAATTGGAAATGTAAGGAAATGTTTTAGAAATGTTAAGTTTAAAAGAGGAAAGTGAACATTTTTGGAAACTTGGAAATGTAAGGAAATGTTTTAGAAATGTTAAGTTTAAAAGAGGAAACTAAAACAAGGTGGCCTTAAGAAAATTAGTAGAAGAAATTTGATACAAGAACGGGCTTGGAGAAGTGGCTAGGAGGCACCACTTAAAGCCCACTAAGTGACTCCA
Source organism: Gossypium rotundifolium (assembly GCA_025506655.1). Classification (NCBI taxonomy): domain Eukaryota; kingdom Viridiplantae; phylum Streptophyta; class Magnoliopsida; order Malvales; family Malvaceae; genus Gossypium; species Gossypium rotundifolium. The sequence continues at coordinate 140,330,488 of CP106731.1, forward strand.
CAATCAAGGGGGAAGGAGCCTAGGTTCGAGTCACGTGGGAAGCAAATAAAAGAGTTTTATTTTGCTGCAAGGAGCAAGGGAGTTGGACGGAACCAACGCACTTGGGGAAGAGTTTAATTCTCTTTAAAATTTGACAAATAGATAGATAATGATGGACTATTAATATTATTATTTTTATTAAGAGATAAGAGATAAATATTGGATTAAGTTTTATTAAATTGAATGGGTGATAATTAAAGTGATAAAGTTATCAAAATAGGAGTGATGGCCAAGTAAGGGAGTCTTGGCCTTGTAATTTCGGCAAAAGGAGAAAAATAAGGCTATTCATCAATCTTCTCTTTTCCATTGAAGTCTCTGCCAAAAATTTCCTAGCAAACTCTCTCCTTTCTCTCTTATTTTTGCCATAGCCGAAATCTTTTTCTCCATAAGTCCACCATTGCCGAATCCCCTAGTGACTCTTTTCCCTCTCTTTTCTTTTGATAAACCGACAACACAGATAACCTTTAGCTGATTTCTTGTTAAGTTTCAAAAGCCAAAAACTTGCTATTATCAAGGCCATAGCTGAATAGTTTGAGACTTCAAGCAAGGGGTTGTCGACTTGTGCATTAAGGGTAAGATCTCATTTAGTTTCATCCTTTTTCTTTTAAGATTTGCCGAAATCTAGGACTAACCCCATTAATCTTGTTACCGAAACTTTGAAGAGATCTTTTGGGATTTACTAAGCGTCGACTACAAGGAAGGAGAAATTCTTTTCCTGAAGGTACACCATAGGCCGCGTGTTCCCTAGTTATTCGGTGAGTTTCGGGATTTAAAATCCACAAGGTAAGTATCTATAGCATTCGGCCAAGGCCATGTTGAGTAAATAGATGTGTTTCATTAATATTTAAAAGTCGAAACTAATCTATTCAAGTAATCTAGTGATTGATGATTTCAAGAAAGAAGGATACAAAGTTTCCGGCATTTGATTAGACATCAATCGCCAGCAAGGTAAGGATTTAAGTGTACTAATCCTACTAAGATTTGGATTTATGGCCGAATGGCTCTTTACTAAGTATTAAATGATTGATTAAATGTAGAGATTTAAGAATTAAGACATTAGATCAAGCTTTTCAGGATTTCAGCGAATTTGTTAAGCGAATCAGGTGTGTACCCCACATCATCTTTTAATAAGATTTAAGGTTAAAATTTAATATGAGCATGTTTATAAGAATGTGAATATGGCTAAAGTACCATGCTATGGTACAAAGTACTCAGGTATGTTCCTACTCCTACTAGGATTATGTTAAATATCTGTTACGACACACATATGACATTATAAGAATGTGAAATAAGAATTTGGCATGTTAATGCATGATATGTATGATATGAGGCATATGGGTTATATGAAAAGGGGAAGTGAATGTGGTGACCTAAGACCACGATATCTGAATGTGGTGACCTAAGACCACTATAACTGAATGTGGTGACCTAAGACCACGATATCTGAATGTGGTGACCTAAGACCACAAATTTTATAAGGGCGATGAGCACGTCACTGCAGCGACTACCTTCGATGGTGTGTAGCGGATGGAGGGTTGACTTAGTAGTCCCACGGTGTGTAGGATGGTGCAGTGATGTGTAGAGATGGCATATAGGTTTGGGTTGGGTTGCATCATTATTTCCTATTTGTTATATGAATATGCATGTAACATGTAAACATATGCCTAAATTGTTAAATTTTAGTGTTGGTTACACATTGAGTCTGCTTGACTCACCCCTTGTGGGATTATTTTTCGTAACGATCAAGAATGGACCGGGTGGCGAGCTTAAAGGTGGCCATGCACAAGAAGGAATTTATTTAAATTTGGATTTTATTTCATTAAGTACTTTGAATTTATCTTTTTTGGGAATTATTTGATGTAATAAGGCCATAGTAGAACTACTTTACTCGCTTTTATTTATAAGCTTACAAACTTTTATCTATTAAGAGATTAAGTAAATTTATTTTAAAACAAAGCCTAAATGTTTTGTCACCTAAAGTAAAGGATTTTAATAATGAAATAAACTTGTTTTCAACTCAAGCCCAACCCAAAGCAATCTTTCTTTCAAAACACACAAGTTTTTCCTAAGTAACAAAAGAATTTGAAACGGTTTACACCGGGGAACATACCAGATCCGGTTAAGGCTCGTGGGCTGGGTTTGGGGTGTTTCAGTTTGGTATCAAAGCCCATTTTTAAACTCTCGGCCTTGGGTTTAAGGCCCAAAGCGTTTTCAAAGTTAAGCCCAAAAAGAATTTTTGTGAATTAAGCAGGTTTTTCTGGCATAGCCCACTAAGTCTCCGACCCAAAGTCCACCAGGTAAGTACTCCTAACCTCTTTGTGATTTATATGTAGGGATATATATGTAGGGACATAGATTAGTGGACTAGGAATTCAACCCTAGGACTAGTTTACCCCAACAATTACATAAGACTCTAAGGCACAATTAAACAAACCTGTGTCTAAGTCCCCGAGTTAGGGTGTGGCAACCATTGTGCACATGTCTAGGATTGGTTTCAGTGGGAGCTTGGTATTTAAGTAGTCCTAGTGACTCACCTCCTACCCACTCGAATCCTACCTGGTGCGTAGTGATGGTTCACCCTAACCAAGAGGACTTAGCTACAGGCTAAACCCAATAACTAAAACCCGAAAGGGACTAGCCATATTTTTATGGAAACCCTAGTTTTAAAAGTCAACAAGCTACCCTTTTGAAATTTGAATTTTTTTTTATTTTGGAAAAACTTTCTAAGAATTTTTGATTTACAAAATTACCTAAATAGCCTTAGTGGTAAAATTACTAAAATGCCCTTGATTTTCCAAAATTACCATACTACCCCCGATTTCAATAATAATTTCTGATTTTTGCACAAGTATTCAAAAAATTTACAAAATATCAAAGACACCCTAATTTGGAAAATTTACAAAAATATCCTTGATTTGCAAAATGACCAAATTACCCCTAACCTATGCAAATGACCAAAATACCCTCAAAAGGGAAAATCAACGAAGTACCCTCAAATTGGAAACCTTTAAAAATGCCCTTGTTTTGAAAGTCTCCAGGAGCCATATTTTTGTGAAAAATTACTGAAATGACCCTAGCTTGTAAAATTACAAAATATACCCCTCGTGTATAAAATTATCATTTCACCCTTGAAATTTTTCCAACCGAATTTTAATTTGGTAAAATATCAACAATCTCTATTTTGCAACATTTTCAAAATACCCTAATTTGAAAAATTACCAAAATACCCTTATAGGATAAAATTACGAAAATGCCACAGGTAGTGGAAAACAACAAACAACGACAAATACAATATTTCTCTAGAATGAACATGAAGTTCATGTGTGTGACTAAATGAATAATGTGAGACTGTATGTGTATGAATCGAAAGAAGCGCTTCCTAGAACTATTAAACATAAAGCTGTTCGTGGTTAATCAAGTGGAGCATCGAGTCGTGTGTTGGATTGTGCATAAGCGAATAGAGTTAAGGACCCCAAAGGATGGAGTGATAGTTATGATAGGAGAAAGACGAAACTACTTGTCTAACGTAGTTTCGGCTTTAAAGGCTGATAAGATGGTTCGGAAGGGGTGTAAGGCATTCTTGGCTTTCATTAGTACTTTGGATACGAAAGAAGGGGGAGTTAGTGGAGTTAGAACTGTAAGGGAATTTGAGGATGTCTTTCTGGAGGAATTACCTGGAATACCCCCGGACAGGGAGGTGGAATTTGGAATACCCTTCATTGCCTTGTTTGTTATAGAGCTAGTTCGTTCTTGTATTGCTAGTGAATGGTATGAAACCTTGGATGTGAACTTTGGAATTGTGCATAGGAAATGTGTTAGTTTTATTAAGATCAGAGTGTGCAGCAATAGAGTAGTGTGGTGAGTTAGATTGTATGATTTTTCGTTAGTAAGTAATTTCGAGGACAAAATTATTTTAAGGGGGGTAGAACTGTAACATCCTGAAAATGGGCCTATACATTTTTGATTTAATTATACAAAATGGCATGTCTTATGTATTATGAATGTATGGTGAACATTTTTGGAAACTTGGAAATGTTAAGTTTAAAAGAGGAAAGTGACATTTTTGGAAACTTGGAAATGTAAGGAAATGTTTTAGAAATGTTAAGTTTAAAAGAGGAAAGTGAACATTTTTGGAAACTTGGAAATGTAAGGAAATGTTTTAGAAATGTTAAGTTTAAAAGAGGAAACTAAAACAAGGTGGCCTTAAGAAAATTAGAAGAAATTTGACACAAGAACAGGCTTGGAGAAGTGGCTAGGAGGCACCACTTAAAGCCCAGTAAGTGATGACACAATCAAGGGGGAAGGAGCCTAGGTTCGAGTCACGTGGGAAGCAAATAAAAGAGTTTTATTTTGCTGCAAGGAGCAAGGGAGTTGGACGACACCAAGGTACTTGGGGAAGAGTTTAATTCTCTTTAAAATTCGACAAATAGATAGATAATGATGGACTATTATTATTATTTTTATTAAGAGATAGAGATAAATATTGGATTAAGTTTTATTAAATTGAATGGGTGATAATTAAAGTGATAAAGTTATCAAAATAGGAGTGATGGCCAAGTAAGGGAGTCTTGGCCTAGTAATTTTGGCAAAAGGAGGAAAATAAGGCTATTCATCAATCTTCTCTTTTCCATTGAAGTCTCTCCCGAAAATTTCCTAGCAAACTCTCTCATTTCTCTCTTATTTTTGCCATAGCCGAAATCTTTTTCTCCATAAGTCCACCATTGTCGAATCCCCTAGTGACTCTTTTCCCTCTCTTTTCTTTTGATAAACCGACAACACAGATAACCTTTAGCCGATTTCTTGTTAAGTTCCAAAAGCCAAAAACTTGCTATTATCAAGACCATAGCCGAATAGTTTGAGACTTCAAGCAAGGGGTTGTCGACTTGTGCATTAAGGGTAAGATCTTATTCAGTTTCATCCTTTTTCTTTTAAGATTTGTCGAAATCTAGGACTAACCCCATTAATATCTTGTTGCCGAAACTTTGAAGAGATCTTTTGAGATTTACTAAGTGTCGACTACAAGGAAGGAGAAATTCTTTTCCCGAAGGTACACCATAGGCCGCGTGTTCCCTAGTTATTCGGTGAGTTTCGGGATTTAAAATCTAAAAGGTAAGTATCTATAGCATTCGGCCAAGGCCATGTTGAGTAAATAGATGTGTTTCATTAATATTTAAAAGTCGAAACTAATCTATTCAAGTAATCTAGTGATTGTCGATTTCAAGAAAGGAGGATACAAAGTTTCCGGCATTTGATTAGACATCAATCGGCAGCAAGGTAAGGATTTAAGTGTACTAATCCTATTAGGATTTGGATTTATGGCCGAATGGCTCTTTACTAAGTATTAAATGATTGATCAAATGTAGAGATTTAAGAATTAAGGCATTAGATCAAGCTTTTCGGGATTTCAGCGAATTTGTTAAGCGAATCAAGTGTGTACCCCACACTATCTTTTAATAAGATTTATGGTTAAAATTTAATATGAGCATGTTTATAAGAATGTGAATATGGCTAAAGTACCATGCTATGGTACAAAGTACTCAGGTGCGTTTCCTACTCCTACTAGGATTATGTTAAATATCTCATATTACGACACATATGACATTATAAGAATGTGAAATAAGAATTTGGCATGTTAATGCATGATATGTATGATATGGGGCATATGGGTTATATGAAAAGGGGAAGTGAATGTGGTGACCTAAGACCACGATATCTAAATATGGTGACCTAAGACCACTATAACTGAATGTGGTGACCTAAGACCACGATATCTGAATGTGGTGACCTAAGACCATGGATTTTATAAGGGCGATGAGCACGTCGACTGCAGTGACTGCCTTCGATGGTGTGTAACGGATGGAGGGTTGACTTTGAAACACCCCAAACCCGGTCCACGAGCCTGAACCGGATCTGGTATGTTCCTTAAGTAAACCGGTTTCAAAATCCTTCGTCTCTTAGAGAAAATTTGTGAATTTTTAGGAAAATTTCGTTTTGGGTTGGGCTTAAATTAAAATCCCATTTATTCTAATTAGAAATCATTTAGTTCTGAAAAAAAAATGATTTAAGGTTTATTATTTTTAAAATAGTTATAATTGAACTTGATTAAAAATATTTAGTAACATTATAAAGCAAAAATAAGCAGAGTAAAGAAATTCAACTTGGGCCTTATGGCCTTATTACATCAATCAAAACCCAAATAAAATTAAAGTACTTAATAAGAATAACAGGTCCCCAAATAATAAAAGTTTTTCCTTGCTATGCATGGCCACCTTGACTCCTCGCCAGGCCGGCCCATTCTTTGCTCATCTCCTACAAAATATTCCCCAGCAGGTGAGTCAACAGACTCAATGTGCACCAATACTAACATTCAACAAATCAGGCATACATGTTCATATCAAATTCATATTCATAAAAATAAATGATGATGCAAGCCAACCCAAGCCTATTTGTCCATCCGCTACACACCACCCGTACCTGCCAGTCACACCATGGGGACTACTAAGTCAACCCTCCATCCGCTACACACCATCGAAGGTAGTCGCTGCAGTCGACGTGCTCATCGCCCATATAATTTGTGTCATTAGACACCATATTCAAATAATGGAACCGAAGTTACCAAATTCAAATATTTGTGACCGTAGTCACCATATAACATTGGTGAGACCAAGTCAACACCTTCTAACGTTGGTGAGGCCAAGTCAACACCTTCTTCCCTTTCACATAAATCCGAATGCCCCAAAAATATATATCATGCATAACATACTTAATTTCATAATCATATACATATATTCACATGTTATAAAATAACATATTTCATAATCCTATCGAAGTAGGAAACGCGTGCACAGTACTTTTGTACCACATTAGGTACTTAGCCATATTCATATTCTTACGTATAATCATATAATAAAAATAATTGCCATATGAAATATCGAAAGTTAGTGTGCGTACACACGATTTGTAATAGGTTCCTTGAGATCTCGAAAACCCCGATCTAACTTTAGATCCTATATTCGACCAACCATTAAAATATATTAACAACCTATTTGGCTTAAAAACCAAATCCTAGTAGGATTTGTATTACTTACCTTGTTTGCCGAATTTGGGTGTCGGTAAATCAAGTCCCAAAATTGCTAGTATTCCTTTTCCTTGAAATCGGCTAACACTAGCCATGTAACCATGTCGGTTTCCGCTTTTGAAATAATGGAAATAATCCTAAATATCAAGAAAACAAGCCTTACCTTTAATGCTTTGATTGATTGTTTCCTTGCCTAGAGTCATAGAGTTTGACTATGGAGTTTTAATCGGGGATCAAAGAGTGTTTTGGCTCGACAATAGCAAAGGAGAGGAGAAGAAAATAGAAGAAGAGGAGATGGATTTTACTTAAAGAGAATTCGGCAAAGAGGGAGAGAGAGCAAGGGATTTTCGGCTACTTGGAAAGATGAGAGAAAAGACCTTGGGTTCCCTTTATAGCCAATTTGCTAGGCCAAGAGTCCTTGACTTGGCCACCACTCTCCTTAAGATAATATTATCTCCTTTATCTAAAAATAAAAGCATTTAATTCATCAATTATCTCCTCAGATATTCCAAATTTAAAATCCCTTATTTATCACTTAAAAATAATCTAAAATAAATCCATTATTTATCCCTTATCTCTTAATAAAAATAATACCAATAATAATCCATCATTATCTATCTATTTGCGAATTTTAAAAGGATAAATGCTCTTAAAATTAGCCTATGTGCCGTCCACCTCTGTCCATCCTTGCAGCAAAATAGAACTTTTATTTTAGCTTCCCATGCGACTCGAACCCGTGCCCAATACCCTTGCATGTGGCGCCATTTCCATAGGCCCTAAGTGACATCTTGAGCCACTTTTCCAAGCCTGTTTGTGTGTCAAACTTTACCAACTTTTTCTTTTAAGGCCATCTTGCCGTATTTCCTATTTTAAACTTTAAAATTTGACATTTCGTATCATTTTAAGTTTCCTAAAATTTTCGATCGGCTCTGTAACTTACCATTTTCTTACATTTTCAAGTTTCCAAAATGTTCGGGTTTCCAAAATGTTCGAGTTTCCAAAATGTTCACTTTCCTAATTTACTTAGGTTTCCAAAATGTTCACTTTCCTAATTTGCTTAGGTTTCCAAAAATGGTCATTTTCCTATTTCCAACATAACATTTCCATACATTCTCAGGTTTCCAAAAATCATTCCAAATTTATTCCAAAACACATAAAAGATGTCTTTTTGTACAACTAGGCCAAAATGCATAGGCCCTTTTCAGGATGTTACAGTTCTACCCTCCTTAAAAATAATTTCGTCCTCGAAATTACTTACTAACAGTCGTATAATCCTTCTCACCGCACTTATGCTTACGTTGCGCACTCTGATCTTAATAGAACCATCATCCTTTCCAGGCTCAATCTCTAAGTTCAGGTCCGTTAGAACTCATTTCTAACGTCGCGATTTAATCTGATTAAGAAGTTTTATGTATATATATATAAAAAATTTTGTTTCACTAATTAACCGCGAAGGAGTTTTATGGAAAGAAATTTAGGAGTGGTTCTTTCGTATTCATACATGCACACGATCTTTTCATTCATTCATACATCCATCAAACCATTATGAACCTTAGTTCATTCGAGAAACGTTGTAGTTTTCATTTGTTCTTTGTTTTTCCTTTGCCTGGGGTATTTTCATAATTTATCCTCTGAGGGTATTTTTGTAATTTGTCAAAATAAGGTTCCTTGGTGTTTTTGTCACAAAGTATTTTGGTATTTTTAAGTTCTCGGGGTAATTTGGAAAAATTTTAAAATCTGGGGTTATTTCGGTAATTTTTTTGACCTCAGGGGTATTTTGGTAATTTTTCACAAATCAGGGTAAATTTGTAAAATTTAATAAATCAGGGGTATTTCCAAAAGTTGTAAAACTCTGAGGGTTCTTTTCGAAAATTGTTCCTTTAAAAATGGGAATGTTGCAAAAATTTTGAAATTCAGGGTCATTTTGGTAATTTTGTAAGTTAGGGGCAATTTTGTAATTTTTTCTAAAATCAAGGTATTTTGATATTTTACAAATTAGGGTTTTTGGATGTTTATAAAATAATGGAATTTTGGTAAAGCTGTTGAGTAGTTGAACATTTTATAAACCAAGGGCGTTTTGGTAATTTTACCCCTAAGGGCATTTTTGTAATTTTTGCAAATCAGAAGTTTTTCAAAAAATGTTGTAAAAGAAATTTTCTCAGATTTAAAAGAAAGTTTTAAAATTTTGAAGAACTAGGGTTTGTTGTTTTGTTCTTTTTTTTTTTAAAACATGGCAGTTCCCTTTCGGGTTTTAGTCATTATGTTTAGCCTATGACCGAGCCCTCTTGGTCAGGGTGAACCAAAGCTATGCACCAGGCAGGATTCGTGTGGAGAGGAGGTGAGTCACGCGGACTGCTTAAATACCAAGCTCCCACCAAAACCATTCCTAGACATGCGCATAGAGGTTGCCACACCACTGAGCCCTCTGAGTTATGGTGAACCGAAGCTACGCACTAGGTAGGATTCCTGCGAAGAGGAGGTGAGTCACTAGGACTACTTAAATACCAAGCTCTTCCGGATCCAATCCTAGACATGCGTACAGGGGTTACCACACCACTAGCTCAGTGACTTAGCCATAGGTTGGTTCAGTGTATTAAATCTTATGTGGTTTTGTGTTTGAGTAGTCTAATCCTAGGGTTCAAGTTCCTATCATTCTATTCTACGTTCCAGACCTTTTCTACCCTTATATAGTTCACAGAATCACACATATAGTTAGGGGTACTTACCTGGTGGATCATGGGTTGGAGACTTAGGTGCCATGCCGAAAACACCTTATTTTCAAAGAAAATTATTTGGCTCGCTTTGAAAACGTCTTGGGCATTAGCCCACAGGCCGAGAGTTTAAAACACAGCTCGATACCAAACTGAAACACCCCAAACCCAGCCCACGAGCCTAAACCGGATCTGGTATGTTCCTTAAGTAAACCGGTTTCAAAATCCTTCGTCTCTTAGAGAAAATTTGTGAATTTTTAGGAAAATTTTGTTTTGGGTTGGGCTTAAATTAAAATCCCATTTATTCTAATTAGAAATCATTTAGTTCTGAAAAAAAAACGATTTAAGGTTTATTATTTTAAAATAGTTATAATTGAACTTGATTAAAAATATTGCGTAACATTATAAAGCAAAAATAAGCAGGAGTAAAGAAATTCAACTTGGGCCTTATGGCCTTATTACATCAATCAAAACCTAAATAAAATTAAAGTACTTAATAAGAATAACAGTCCCCAAATAATAAAAGTTTTTCCTTGCTATGCATGGCCACCTTGACTCCTGTTGACCCTACCCATCTTCGCTCATCTCTGCAAAATATTCTAACTGGGTGAGTCAACAGACTCAATGTGCACACAAGACTAACATTCAACAAATCGGGCATACATGTTCATATCAAATTCATATTCATAAAATAAATGATGATGCAACCCAACCCAAGCCTATTTGTCCATCCGCTACACACCACCCGTACACCCAGGTCACAAGTGGGACTACTAAGTCAACCCTCTATCCGCTACACACTATTGAAGGTAGTCATTGCAATCGGCGTGCTCATCGCCATATAATTTGTGTCATTAGACACCATATTCAAATAATGTAACCGGTTACCAAATTCAAATATTTGTGACCGTAGTCACCATATAACATTGGTGAGACCAAGTCAACACCTTCTAACGTTGGTGAGACCAAGTCAACACCTTCTTCCCTTTCACATAAATCCCGAATGCCCCAAAAATATATATCATGCATAACATACTTAATTTCATAATCATATACATATATTCACATGTTATAAAATAACATATTTCATAATCCTATCAGAAGTAGGAAACGTGCACAGTACTTTTGTATCACATTAGGGTACTTAGCCATATTCATATTCTTACGTATAATCATATAATAAAAATAATTTCCATATGAAATATCGAAAGTTAGTGTGCGTACACACCTGATTTGCTTAATAGGTTCCTTGAGATCTTGAAAACCCCGATCTAACTTTAGATCCTATATTCGGCCAACCATTAAAATATATTAACAACCTATTTGGCTTAAAAACCAAATCCTAGTAGGATTTGTATTACTTACCTTGTTTGCCGAATTTGGGTGTCTGTAAATCAAGTCCCAAAATTGCTAGTATTCCTTTTCCTTGAAATCGGCTAACACTAGCCATGTAACCATGTCAGTTTCCGGCTTTTGAAATAATGGGAAATAATCCTAAATATCAAGAAAACAAGCCTTACCTTTAATGCTTTGATCGATTGTTTCCTTGCCTAGAGTCACAGAGTTTCGGCTATGGAGTTTTAATCAGGGATCAAAGAGTGTTTTGGCTCGACAATAGCAAAGGAGAGGAGAAGAAAATAGAAGAAGAGGAGATGGATTTTACTTAAAGAAAAATCGGTAAGAGGGGAGAGAGCAAGGGATTTTCGGCTACTTGGAAAGATGAGAGAAAAGACCTTGGGATCTCCTTTTATAGCCGAATTTGCTAGGCCAAGAGTCCTTGACTTGGCCACCACTCTCCCTTAAGATAATATTATCTCCTTTATCTAAAAATAAAAGCATTTAATCCATCAATTATCTCCTCAGATAATCCAAATTTAAAATCCCTTATTTATCACTTAAAAATAATCTAAAATAAATCCATTATTTATCCCTTATCTCTTAATAAAAATAATACCAATAATAATCCATCATTATCTATCTATTTGCCGAATTTTAAAAGGATAAAAGCTCTTAAAATTAGCCTATGTGCCATCCACCTCTATCCATCCTTGCAGCAAAATAGAACTTTTATTTTTAGCTTCCCATGCGACTCGAACCCAGGCCCAATACCCTTGCATGTGGCACCATTTCCATAGGCCCTAAGTGACATCTTCAGGCCACTTTTCCAAGCCTAGTTTGTGTGTCAAACTTTACCAACTTTTTCTTTTAAGGCCATCTTGCCCGTATTTCCTATTTTAAACTTTAAAATTTGACATTTCTGCATCATTTCTAAGTTTCCTAAAATTTTCGATCGGCTCTGTAACTTGCCATTTTTCTTACATTTTCAAGTTTCCAAAATGTTCAGGTTTCCAAAATGTTCAGGTTTCCAAAATGTTCACTTTCCTAATTTACTTAGGTTTCCAAAATGTTCACTTTCCTAATTTGCTTAGGTTTCCAAAAATGGTCATTTTCCTATTTCCAACATAACATTTCCATACATTCTCAGGTTTCCAAAAATCATTCCAAATTTATTCCAAAACACATAAAAGATGTCTTTTTGTACAATTAGGCCAAAATGCATAGGCCCTTTTCAGGATGTTACAGACTTAGTAGTCCCCACGGTGTGTAGGATGGTACAGGTGATGTGTAGCGGATGGCATATAGGTTTGGGTTCGGGTTGCATCATTATTTCCTATCTGTTATATGAATATGCATGTAACATGTGAACATATGCCTAAATTGTTAAATTTTAGTGTTGGTTACACATTGAGTTTGTTTGACTCACCTATTGTGGGATTATTTTTCAAGTAACGATCAGTAATGGACCGGGTCGGCAGGAGCTTAAAGGTGGCCATGCACAGCAAGGAATTTATTTAAATTTGTATTTTTATTTCATTAAGTACTTTGAATTTATCTTTTTTTGGGAATTATTTGATGTAATAAGGCCATAGTAGAACTACTTTACTCTGCTTTTATTTATTAAGCTTACAAACTTTTATCTATTAAGAGATTAAGTAAATTTATTTTAAAACAAAGCCTAAACGTTTTGTCACCTAAAGTAAAGGATTTTAATGATGAAATAAACTTGTTTTCAACTCAAGCCCAACCCAAAGCAGTCTTTCTTTCAAAACACACAAGTTTTTCCTAAGTAACAAAAGAATTTGAAACGGTTTACACCGAGGAACATACCAGATCCGATTAAGGCTCGTGGGCCGGGTTTGGGGTGTTTCAATAACCTAAAACTTCTAGGCCCAAAATTCAGGGCGTTACAACAGACAGCAGAAAATAGTAGCAAAAAAAAAACCAAACAAATTTTGTAATTAATTTCGGCTATAAAAAGCCATGAACAGACAATGTTTTTTTCTCTCTACACAGACAACATCGAATACAAAAGAAAAATAGATTTTCGAATAGAAGAGAAAATATAGACAAGAAATCGAATCACAAAAGCTTAAAGGTGGTTTCTTTTGTGTTATTCTTTTTATTTTTTTCCATCTTTTACAAGTCTTTTAAAGGAAAATAACGAAAAAATAAAAAAAGGGTAGAAAATCGCCTGGCCTTTTGTATTCGGCCACCTACGGCGGCCAAGGCTTGCCATTTTCAATGAAAAATGGCATCTGGGGGCTCGGATTTGAAAAGCCAAGAAAAATGACTCTTTTTGAAATTTTCGCCATCAGTAAGCGATGGCGCCGTCATTTGGTGACCCATGGCCGCCACGGTGGCTGATGGCTAGACCTATGGCTGGAGTAAAAACCCCAGCAGAGAAAACAAGAAGTTTTTTTTAATTTTTTTTTAAATTTTGGCAGAAATGAGTTTTTTAAAAAAATTTCTGTTTATATAGCAACAAGAAACGACACCATTTTGAAGATTAATTTCAGAGGCCAAAATAATGTCGTTTTGGCCTTTGACCCGAAACTTGTCCCATAATCGCTTAGGATCCACGTGTTTTTGGACTAAGGGTCTATTTGCACCCTCAGTCCTTCCGCTTTTGAGGCTATTTTCAATTTGGTCCCTATTTTAGTTTTCTTTTATCTTTTGAATTTACCCTTGCAATTTTTTTGTTGTTTTATTTTGGTCCTAAACAATGCGCATAAAAGGGGTTTGGGATATTTTCCCTTATGACCCCTGCAGTTTTCGTGCGTTTAGGTTTTGGTCCTTTCGCATTTTCTATTTTTAAATCCAGATTATTTTATTTCTAATTTTTACCCCAAAATTTTATTTAAGTTTCACTCCCGTCCTTTTGGAACGATGCATTTTGGAGGATAGGGATTATTTCCCATTTTAGTCCCTCCTTGTTATTCGTGAATCCAACTTGGTCCTTTTTCTTTTTATTTATTTCAGATTTGCCCCAAATTTCAGTTTTAAGTTCAAATTAGTCCATTTTTGGTTATTTTGTCTATTTTATTATTAAATTAAATAATTTTATTATTATCACTATTATTACTTTTTACTATTATTATTCTTATTATTATTATCCTTTTATTTTGTTTTATTTAATACCTTATTTATTTGCCTATCCTTTTATTTTAAACTTTTATTTGTTTATTTATTTACTTTTTAGTTTTCATTTATTATTATTTTAGCTTGTTGGTTTTATTTATTTTATTCTATTTTCATCTTTAATATTGTCATTCATATTAATGCATTTATTGTTATTCATTAGGCATATTAACATCGAAATTTATTTCACTACTAATTCGTGTTACATCAATCTTTACCCGACGCATTAAAATTTTTGTTTTAAAATAAGTGATATTTCATGTTTTAAAATTCGAAAGGTCGTTCCTTAACTTACGAGGTTTTGACCTTCTCGATAAATCCGAACAAACGAACGTCTTAAAATTTTTCCAAATAATCTCGAGAATTACGAAAAAGCTCGTGTCCTAACTTACGAAATATGATTTCTTTCTAAAACCGAGATCATCAAACATCTTTCAAATAAATAAAGTTTTTGGTGCTTATTCTCATTTTGAGGATTTAAGGCATTGTGTCCTAACTTAAGGGACATAATCTTTTTTCTCGATTAACGTGAAATATGCCCTTCTTTTTGTAAATTTTTTTAACTAAGTAATATTTTAATAAGAGATCGTACTTTAAAATCTCTTCAAAATTCTCAATTTTCAGCACTAAGACATTTATTAATAAATTAGGTACCAATTTTGGGCGTTATGGGGGTGCCAATCCTTACTCGTGCGTAATCGACTCCCGAACCCGTTTTCTGGATTTTGTAGACTAAAAATTATCGTTTTAGTAAATTTAAACTTTTATTAAAATGATTGAATTACAAGGTGATCCGATCACACCTAAATAAAAAGGATTGGTGGTGTAACACCCCAAACCCGGCCCATGAGCCCTTACCGGATCTGGTATGTCATGGAGTAAAAACGTTTTGAAAGATTTTGATTTTCTGGTGAAAATTTGAAAATACTGTTAAGGTTATAAAATAGTGTTTGATAAAACCCAAGAGGGATTGTTTTTTTTAAACATGGTTGTGTTGAAACCCTTTGAAAATATTTGATCATTTAAAATTTTAAAGTCATCAGAGTTATTGTTAACTGGGTGAATTTTGCTACCCGATGGTAACATCTTTGAAAACTCGTAAAAGTTAATTAATTTGAAAATGTTGCTTTTAACCGATTCACTTAACATTTTATAATTTCATTTGTAGTATAGTATAAGTAAAGTAAAAACAACTATGTAAACATCCAAAATAATAAACTAGCGGCCTTATTACAACCCAAATTAAAAATTTAGAAAATAAATAAACTTGAACTGAATCAAATAAATCCCAAATCCAAGGAACAAGCATGGCCACCTCGAGTCCTCTCCGGCTCCATCTCCACGATCTACTCATCTGCAAAATAATATGGGAAGGGGTGAGTCACCAAGACTCAGTGTATAAATCCCCAACCCAAAAGTGCAACTCATACACAAATTATTAGTATAACATGCAAACATGCAACCCAACCTAACCATCCATACTCCTTAAACTACCCCGTGTGGTCAAAACCACTGGTGATCGGAGTCACAAATCAAGTGATGGGGCCAACCCATCATGTGGTCAAAACCACTGATGACCATAGGTCACAATTTATCAATATGTGGTCAAAACCACTGGTGGTACCAAACCACTGGGACTTAGTCACAATTTAACAACGGTGTGGTCAAAACCACTGGTGACCGAAGTCACAATTAATCTGATGGGGCCAACCCATCTTGTGGTCAAAACCACTGGTGACAGTCCATAGAGAAAATCCCCCTCCTCTCATCAATCCCATTACCAACATGCTCACATCATTCTTAACATGTTATCCTAAATCATGCATAATAGTCATGGCATAGCATATTACCCATCATGTCAACCATAATAGATTTTAAATCAAAAGTGACTTACCCTAATCCATGCTCATGTCCACAATCAAATCACTACCACAATGATTAAAAGGCAACATAATAGCAATGCTAACTAATAAAGTGTGTAAAGAGTTTTACACACTTACATTAACGCTAATCCTATATCTCAAGATCGATCTACTGTGCTAGATCCTTTGACCCTATATTCGGTCAACATCAAGTTTAGTGACATAGGCCTTTTCTACCATAACAACTAAATCTCAAGGCTCATTTATGCACTTTCCTTAAACCGATTTGGTTTCCAAACAAATCCCGAAGTCACACACACCACTTATAATCGACCACACCTTGAGATCACATAATAGTTAGCCTTCGGCTTTTCAATTATCTAATGGAAAGACTAAATAGGATTCCTTACCAATAACTTACCAAGTCGATTGATAGAAAATGGAGGGCTAAGATCTACTACTTCCAATCCCAGAGGCTCTCTGCGTTAAGTTGTATTTCCCCCTATAATCGGTTCCATCAATCCATTAGAGTCTAAAGGTCAATCGGCCATAATCATAAACCTAAAAAAAGTTATCGCCCCTTACCTTGATGACTATTTTGGCCCTTAAACACCACAAGTCGGCACCACTTGGTGATGTTAGGGGTTTCGCCTACCTTTAAGGAATAAGAGTAGGTTTAACATATAGATCTATAATAGAAAGAAAGATGGAAAAGATCTATTTACCAAATGATTTGGCTAACCCGAATGGAGAGTTAGATTTTGGCTCTTGATGTGATGATGAGAGAACACCAAAAGAAAAGAGAGGGTATTCGGCCAAAGTAGATCTAATGGAAGAGAAGATTTCGGCAAAAGAGTGGAGTAGCTTCGGCTAGAGAACAAGAAAAAATTAATGAAAAGGGTGATAGGGGTTTGAAGGATTTTGGGGCAATGTGGCTAGAGAGAATTCGGCCAGCAACAATTGGAGAGAAAAAAAAAGAAATTTAGAGGAATTTCAGCACCTTCCTAATATGATAAAATCGATTGTGGATGGCCCTAAGGAGTCCTACATTCGGCCATTGCTCTTTAATATGATAAATCCTATCTTTTGATTATCACCCTCCTTTATCACCTCTTCAAAATAAAATAATAATAATACTTACTCTTATCTTCCCTTCTTAGTCGACATTATCAAGAAAAAGAAAGGCTTATCCTATCCTTTCCAAGGTCCCAATTGCCGTCCAACTCTTCTCTCTTCTTGGCGCCAATTTGCAAAAATAAAAGAAGAGAAAGAAAAAAAAACCTTATGCTATCATTGTGACTCGAACTTCAGTCCTCCTCCCCCTTGCTTGGGCGGCATTCACCAAGGCCCTATGCCACTTCACCAATCCGACTTTCATGTCCAACCTCACCCACAAAATCTTTTAAAGCCTCCTTAACTTAGCCCCCTTCCTTTAACGCTAAAAAGCCCAAAAAAATAAAACACATCCCCTTGAGCCTACCAAGATTCGAACCTTTTCCCTTGAAGCTCCCCTTTGACGCCACCTTCCAAGCCCTTAACGTTGCGTCCCTTGCCACCTTATCACATGATCTCTTGTGTCATGCTTCGCACTAAACAATTCTTAAAGCCTTATTCACCTAGCTTCCTCTTCTCAAGTGCCAAAAAAAATCTTCTAGCCCTAAGTCAGGCCTAGCCCGAGGTCATTTCTAGACCCTAGAACATGCCTAGCAATCATAGAATTCATTTCTTTTCAAGCAAGCACATGAAAATAATTAAATTGCAAACAACCCCTAGTTTAGGATGTTACAGTTCTTTACACACTTTATTAGTTAGCATTGCTATTGTGTTACCTTTTAATCATTGTGGTAGTGATTTGCTTGTGGACATGAGCATGGATTCCGGGTAAGTCACTTGTGATTTAAAATCTATTATGGTTGACATGATGGGTAATATGCTATGCCATGACTATCATGCATGATTTATGATAACATGTTAAGAATGATGTGAGCATGTTGGTAATGGGATTGATGAGAGGAGGGGGATTTTCTCTATGGATCGTCACCGTGGTTTTGACCACAAGATGGGTTGGCCCCATCGATTAATTGTGACTTGGTCACCGATGGTTTTGACCACACCGTTGTTAAATTGTGACTAAGTCCCAGTGGTTTGGTACCACCAGTGATTTTGACCACATATTGATAAATTGTGACCTATGGTCATCATTGGTTTTGACCACACGATGGGTTGGCCCCATCACTTGATTTGTTACTCCGGTCACCAGTGGTTTTGACCACCAGTGGTTTTGACCACACGGGGTAGTTTAAGGAGTATGGATGGTTAGGTTGGGTTGCATGTTTGCATGTTATACTAATAATTTGTGTATGAGTTGCACTTTTGGGTTGGGGATTTATACACCGAGTCTTGGTGACTCACCCTTCCCATATTATTTTGCGATGAGTAGATCGTGGAGATGGAGCCGAGAGGACTCGAGGTGGCCATGCTTGTTCCTTGGATTTGAGATTTATTTGATTCAGTTCAAGTTTATTTATTTTCTAAATTTTTAATTTGGGTTGTAATAAGGTGCTAGTTTATTATTTTGGATGTTTACATAGTTGTTTTTACTTTACTTATACTATACTACAAATGAAATTATAAAATGTTAAGTGAATCGGTTAAAAGCAACATTTTCAAATTAATTAACTTTACGAGTTTTCAAAGATGTTACCATCGGTAGCAAAATTCACCCGCTAACAATAACTCGATGACTTTAAAATTTTAAATGATCAAATATTTTCAAAGGGTTTCAACACAACCATGTTTAAAAAAAACAATCCTCTTGGGTTTTATCAAACACTATTTTATAACCTTAATAAAGATTTTCAAATTTTCACCGAAAATCAAAATCTTTCAAAACGTTTTTACTCCGTGACATACCAGATCCGGTCAGGGCTCATGGGCCGGGTTTGGGGTGTTATAGGTGGCGACTCTCGTTTCTCGTTTTCATTTTTAAAATCAAAGTTGACCCCATTTTTCAAAAAAATTATTTTGACAAATATAATTTAGGGATTTCTACGGATCAAGACAAGTGAATAAATCGTTGAATTCATATTTAGAATAATAAGTGAAGTCTAGGTGGATTCTTTCTTAGGTATTGTCTTTCTCATCGGTTTTCTTCAAATATTTTCCTACTTTATTCTCTGTTTCGTCTTAGTAATTAGGTTAGTTAAAATTAGGTTAAAATAAATCCCTTCAATTAATTCGGCTAGATAATAAAAAGATAGTAACTACTAGCACTTTTAGTCCTCATGGATACGATATTCCCGACACACCATAGCTATGCTACCATTCGATAGGTACGCTTGCCTTTTTCCGTATTTTAGTTAGTTCGTGAGCTCATCAAGTTTTTGGTGCCATTGCCGGGGACTAAAATATTAGGAATACTTAATTTTTATTACTTTAGCCATTTTTATTTTTTATTGCATTTTATTTTTTATTTTAATTTACTAACTTTTCTTTTATTTGCTTCTGGTAGGTTCCTTTAGTTTATGACTAGAAGAAACCCGTCAAGACCTCTAGTATTCAACAGCGAAATTGAAAGTACAGCTCGCAGAAATCATAGAGAAGAGAGGAAGAGTCGACAAAGTACAATAGAAGAGTAAGAGGACATTATTGTTATTACTGAAGAGATGGCAAAAAATCATAATAATCAGCTACCTTCTATTATTGCTGTAAATCCTGTAAATCCGAATCCTTTTCCTCATACTATGTACGATTATGCCAAGCCCAATTTAGCTGGGGCTGAATTGAGTATTGTTATACCTGCTGTTGCTGCAAATAATTTTGAACTGAAATCTAACGATATTCAAATGATTCAATAGTTTGTTCAGTTTGATGGTTTGCAGGACGAAGACCCAAATACTCATTTGGCTAATTTCTTAGAATTCTGCGACACTTTTAAAATTAATGGTGCTTTTGACAATGCCATTCGCCTTCGGTTGTTTCCTTTCTCGTTGAGAAATAAGGATAAACAGTGGTTTAACTCCCTACCACGAGGTTCTATCACTACATGGGAGTAAATGACCGAGAAGTTTTTATTGAAGTATTTTCCACCGACTAAGACAGCTAAGGGATGATATCTCTTCCTTCGTACAAATGGACTTAGAGACCCTTTATGATGCATGAGAGAGGTATAAGGATTTATTGAGGAGGTACCCTTACCATGGGTTACCTCTATGGCTACAGGTTCAAACTTTCAACAACGGTTTGAACCCCTCAACTAGGCAATTGATCAATGCATCCACCGGTAGGACTCTGAATAATAAAACACCTGAGGAGGCTTAAGAGTTTATAGAAGAAATGTCACTGAATAATTATCAGTGGCAAGTCATAAGGACAAAACCGATGAAAGTAGCCAGTGTTTTTAACGTTGATGCGGTCACCATGTTGTCAGATCAGGTAGAAATTTTGAATAAAAAGATTGATGGTTTATATGGTTCTACACAGTGTTTTTAACTATCCAGAAAGTTGATCTTACAACCCTAGCATAGAAGACGAACAAGTTAACTATACGGGTAATAATTCTAGACCTCAGTGTAATATCCTAAAATTTGAGTATCTTTTGTGTTGGCGTGAGTATGAATTTTTGTGTGTCAGCATAGTCTTGTGAAGGCTTGATTTTATTTAGGAAGCTAGAATAATTTTTAGTATGGTTTATTTAATGAAGTGGATTAAGTGAGTTTGACACTTAAGTTAACTTAAGTGTTAAATTAAAGCACATGAGGAGTTAGTGGCAAAGTGGTTATGGCGTTTGGATGGTTGCTTGAGGATAGAGGTTCGAGTAGCATGTTTAGCATTTTGAAGGTTTATTTTTGAATCCTTGCTTTGATGGACGGTCAAACTTATTTATGATAGGTTGGACTCTTAACTTTTGGTAAGTTGAATATTTGTTTAAGGAAAGCATGAAATTGGGGATAAGAATCTTAAGGTTTTGGTATGATGAGGGGACAAAAGGCATGGAATATGGAGGATGTTTTGGAAAGTATTCCTAGGCCTTTAGTGCATGTATGTGGACGGCATGGGTGTTTAGGGGGGTGGCCGAATGTTGTTAGGTGGTTTGGGGGGTATAGTTAGCCAACTTTTGCATTTGTGCATCTTTTGGTATTGTTTTTCTTTCTCTCCAAAAACTCCCACCTTGGTCGAATGTCTATTGTGCTTTTGGTGCAAATTTGCCTTTGGTTTTAGCCTTATTTTGTTTGAACCAAATACCATTTTCTTTCTTTCATTTGCTCTTTTGAAATCGAAACTACAATTGAACTTTGTGCATTTTTGTGCACTTTCTTTTTGGCAAAGAAGTGTTTGGCCGAACCTCTCTTCCATATTTCTCTCTTTTCTTCTCTTGAGATTGGTTCATAATCACATTTTCTTTTATTCTCTCTTGGCCAAATTTCTCTCTTCTCCAAACTCCCTTTTCTTTTCTCCATTGTTGCTTAAATCGAACACACACTCTCTCTCTTTCATTCTCTTTTCTACTCATATACTTTCTCAATTTTATACACATATCTTTTTTCTTTCATAAGCATATTGCCGAAACTTCCCACTCTCTTTAAGTCTTTGTTTTGACCGAATATGCAAGGGTAGATTCTCTTTGGTTTTTCTCCAATCAATTTTGGATAATAGGTAAGTATTCAGGATCGTATGTCCTTCAATTCTTTTCTCTTTTCCAAGTTATTTTCTTGTGGAAAAAGGTCGAATCTTTAGGCATTGGTTTGCAAGGTTTTAACCATTCTAAGAATCGATTTCTTATAGGCTCCTCGGAACGTTGGAAGCAATCAATCTAAGCCTCATATCTTGACTATTGTTTTGGGTAAGTTTAGGTAAGACTTGGTTTTCGAAGTGATAACTCATTGGATTTAGTGGTAGGGCCAAATGGCCTTTGTTTATAATTTAAGTATTGGCCGATTGTAGGACAAGGTGATCTAGTGCGATAGATCGGATCTCCAAAAGTTAGTTCTTGCTTTCGTGAAAGGTGTGTATCTTACACACTTTATAACTTGGTTTATATATGTATTTATGTGTGTTATAACTAATCATATTATGAAAGTGGGAAAACGATGAGATTTGGATATGATACCATGATGGTATGAATGAGGATTCGTAAGTCCGTTTCGATATGTTGTAAATACATGTGGATAGGAATCATGATCTACGATTTATGATATATTTGTTATGAGATACGTATCAAAGTATATTGACATGATTTGTTTATTTCTTGCATTGGCATGGGCAATATGAGAGGAGCGGGAAGATTGATATCGTGACTTTGTCACCAGTGATTTGGTATCACATTCGTGTCTTCGGACACCAGTGGTTTGGCACCACCAAAGGATTTGGTATCACATTCGTGTCTTTGGACACCAGAGGTTTGGCACCTCATAGCGACTCGTCCCTGTGGTTAATACCACCGTGGGTTGGCCCCACTTTTGAAATATGGGATCGTCGCCAGTGATTTGGTATCACACGTGGGTTGGCCCCACAGATAGATTATTCATGACTTTGGTCACCAGTGATTTGGTATCACATTTATATCGTGACTTCGGTCACCAGTGGTTTGGCACCACCAGTGGTTTGGTACCACATGGGGTAGAAAAGGAGTTATGGATGGCTAGGTTGGGTGCATTATACATATATGTTGCTTTGTTATAATTTGTGTAAGTATGTGGTATTTACCCGGAGAGGGAATATGTCTTGAGTCTTGGTGACTCACCTTCTCCCTTATCTTTTCAGTTGATTTGTGAGTTTGCGGATGAGGAGCCGGATGAACTCGAGAAGGCCATGCAATAAAATTTGGTTTTACATGAACTTCCATTTGGGTACTTTATTTTAATTTGGTTTTCATAATTTTATGGATTTGTAATAAGGCACTGTTTAATTATGTTTTGGATTATTTTATGTTTTGAATATGTTTAAAATATGGCTTATAAATTACTTGGTTAATTTAATAATTGAGCCCAAAGTTTTCTAAATTAAAAACTCATAATGGTTTTAAAAATCTTACCATCGAGTAACATGAATAGTTCAATAGTAAAATTACAAGTTAAATGTTTTCAACAAATTAAGTGATTTCCAAAATTCAAGTTTCTATACTCAATTGCAAAAGGATTTTCAAAATGATATTTCAATTTTCTTAAAAAGATATAAATGTTTTCTATCCTATGATTTATCAACTAAGTTTTAAAGTTTTATGTAATTTCGAAGAAAATTTCAGTTTTAACTTATTTTCGACAAATAAAGAATTACAAAGAGTTTTTCACAAAAATTTAATTGTTAATTCGATTCTTTCAAAAAATATTTTCCTTAGTAACATACCAGATTCGGTCGTGGCGTATTGACCGGGTTTGGGGTGTTACACTCAGAATAATCGCTATAGTAATACTTACAATGCAAGTTGGAGGAACCATCCCAAATTCTTGTGGGGTGGTCAAGGAAATCAAAGACAACAACCCCCTCCAGGCTTCCAATAATAACCTTACCCTCAAGAGAAGAAGCCGAACCTTGAGGAGATGTTGACGGAATTTATTTTGGTGTCAGAAACCCGCTTCCAAAATAGTGAACAGCACTAAAAAATCAACAAGCATCGATTTAAGGGCTTGAGAATCAAATCGGTCAATTGGCAAAGATGATTTCAAAATGACCACAAGGTAGCTTGCCAAGCAACATCGAAACTAACCCAAGGGACCAACTTCATGCCATTACTGTTCGAGATGAAGAAGGGTTAGCTAAATTTGAGTTTGAACCGAGGCGAAAAACTATGGCAAGCAATGGTAAGGTTGAGGTAAGCCACAAAGAACAAAAAACTAGTAAGAGAGGAGTATAAACCTCGTGTACCATATCCAGATGCGATAAGGAAAGAGCACACAAACGAACAATTTGGTAAACTCCTTAAGCTTTTGAAAAAGTTACATATTAACTTACCTTTTATTGAAGCTTTTTGCAGATTCCCAATTTAGCAAAATTTTTAAAGGAACTTTTGGCAAACAAACGGAAGTTGGATGATTAGTCACACGTGGAGCTAAATGCAGTTTGCTCAGCTATCTTACAGAATAAACTACCCCATAAGTTGAAAGATCCAGGGAGTTTTACTATTCCTTGTTTAATTGGTAGTTTCAATCTTAATAATGCTTTAGCTGATTTAGGGGCGAGTATTAATGTCATGCCCTATAAAATGTTTAAACAACTAGGTCTTGGGAAACCCAAATAAACTAGGATGAGCATTCAATTGGCAGATAAAACTATTAAATTTATTAGGGGTGTTGTTGAAGACGTGCTTGTTAAAATTGATAAATTTATATTCCCAGTTGACTTTGTTGTTCTAGACATGGATAAGGATAGTGACACACCTTTGATTTTAGGACTACCCTTTTTAGCGACTGCTAAAACTATCATTGATGTTGGTGCAGGTGAACTGATACTTCGTGTAGGTGATGATATGATTAAATTCCAAGCTCGTGATTCTGTTAGGATATCTAGTGATCGAGATGAATATACTAGTTCTGTTAATGTGAGTAACCTTGTGGCTCAACCGTCTTTGTAGGAACCCCCTCAGAAAAACGTGATAGAGCCACCTTCTCGTCCATGTAACAAAAACAGAACAACTCATGAGGAGCGAAGACTATAGATCGATGAACTAGATGAATGGCGAACACATGTCAAGGAGAAACCAAGAATACACGATGAACTAAAGTGACACCATGACAAGTATAAGGATGGAACGAGTCAATTTAAGATCGAGGATTTGGTATTTCTAGATAAAATGGACCCTCGAATCGCTGCTTTAGAACTTAATGCAAACAGGGCAACTCATTTTACGGTACTGAATATTTTCCCATACGGTACAGTCGAGGTAAATCATTCTAAATTTTGCACTTTTAAGGTAAATATTACTCGACTAAAACCTTATTTGAATTAAAGAATTGATAGCAAGAAAGAGGAGTCTCGACTCCATAAACCACCATGACTGTGTGAATACGAGGTAAATCGAGCTTAGAGTTTAAATAAGCGCTTCTCGGGAGGCAACCCGAGTGTTAACATTGCTAATTTTCTTAACTTTATTTCATGATATTTTTTTTAAAATTAATTAATTTTCAAAATCTTAAAAAAAGTGTGTTTTTAACCCACACGGCTTGGACACATGGGTATGTGGAGCACACGGCCTGGACACATGGGCGTGTCGCAGGCTGTGTGTGAAATGAGGTAATCAACAGAGAGTTACATGGCTTGGTGACATGGCCATGTGACCCACACGGCCTAACCACACGAGCGTGTGGGATCTCACATGGGCGTAGGTGTAACATCCTGAAAATGGGCCTATGCATTTTCGGTTTAATTGTACGAAATGACATGTCTTATGTTTTATAAATGTATTTTGAATATTTTGGAAACCTAGAATGTATGGAAATGTTAAGTTAAAATAGGAAAGTGAACATTTTGGAAACTTGGAAATGTCAAGTTAAAATAGGAAAGTGAACATTTTGGAAACTTGGAAATGTCAAGTTAAAATAGGGAAGTGAACATTTTGGAAACTTGGAAATGTCAAGTTAAAATAGGAAAGTGAACATTATTGGAAACCTGTAAATGTAAGGAAATGATTTAGAAATGTTAAGTAAAAGAGGAAACTAAAACAAGGTAGCCTTAAGAAAATTAATAGGAGGAATTTGACACACAAACAGGCTTGAAAAAGTGGCCTGAAGATATCACTTGAGGCCTAGGTAGGTGACGCCACATACAAGGGTATTGGGCCTAGGTTCGAGTCACTTGGGGAGCAAATAAAGGAATTTTATTTTTGCTACAAAGAGCAGGGAAGTGGACAACACTAAGGAACCCCAAGGGAAGAGTTTTATTCTCTTTAAATTTCGTCTAAATAGGAGATAAATAATAGATTTAATTATCATTATTTTTAGGAGATAATTGTTGGATTAATTCTTTTAATAAAGTGATAATTCAAAGGATAAAGTTATAAAAATAGAAGAGTGGTGGCCAAGTAAGGGATTCTAAGTTAGTAATTTCGGCTATAAAAGGAAAAGAGGGCCATTCATTCTTTCTTCTAACTCTCTCTCTGCTGAATTCTCTCTAGCAAATATCTCCTTTCTTCATTGTTTTGCTGTTGAAAATACACCTTGTGTAGCCGAAACTTCATTACCAAATTGCTCAAACTCTTTTCTCTTCTTCTTTCATAATCTTCCAAAAGCCGAAAGTTTGCTAAAATCAAGGCCATAGCCGAATAGATTTGAGACTTCAAACAAGGGGTTGTCGACTTCTGTATTAAGGGTAAGAACTAGTTATCATTTGATTTTCATCCTTTTCTTTTAAGATTTGTCAAATCTAGGACTAACCCCATTAATATCTTGTTGCTGAAACTTTGAAGAGATCTTTTTGGGATTTATTTAAGTCAACTACAAGAAGGAGAAGTTCTTTTCCGAAGGTACACCATAGGTCAGCGTGTTCCCTAGTTATTCGGTGAATTTTGGGATTTAAAATCCACAAGGTAAGACATGCAAATATTCGCCAAGGCCTATTTTTGGTGTTTTAGATCTAGTTAATATTTATTCAAAAGCAAAACTAATTTGTTAAAGTGATTTAAAGCTTTGCCAAATACAAGAAAGAGTATAGTGAAGATTTCGGATTTGGCACCAAGGTAAGTTTTAGTGCACTAATCCTACTAGGATTTGGATTTATGGTCGAATGGCTTACTAAGTATTAAATGATTGATTAAATGTAGAGATTAAAGATCTAAGGCATTAGATCAAGCTTTTCGGATTTGGATTGGAAACCTTGCGAATCGGTGTGTACCCACACTAAATCTCAATAGATTTACGGTTTTAATTCATTATATGTGTTAATATGAAAGTGTAAGAATATGGCTAAGGTACTGTATGTACCCTACTCTAAGTTTTAATATGTTCATGGCTATGTTTTAAATTAAATGTGCATGTTTATAAGAATGTGAATATGGCTAAGGTACCATACTATGGTTCAAAGTACTAAGGTACATTTCCTACTCCTACTAGGAATATGAATATATGTTATTTTTAACATGTGAAAAGTGATAAGAATGTGAATTAAGGCATGATTTTGCATATTGTGTATGAAAATGGGGGCATATGGGTTATATGAAAAGGGAAGTTAATGTGGTGACCTAAGACCACGAAATCGAATGTGGTGACATAAGACCACGAAATCGAATGTGGTGACCTAAGACCACGATAATCGAATGTGGTGACCTAAGACCACGAATTCTAAATGTGGTGACCTAAGACCACGAATTTTATAAGGCGATGAGCACGCCGACCGCAATGACGCCTTCGATGGTGTGTAGCGGATGGAGGGTTGACTTAGTAGTCCCCACTGTGTACATGTTGGTACGGGGAAGTGTAGCGGATGGCATCTAGGTTTGGGTTTGGGTTGCATCATTATTTTTACCTGCTATATGAACATGTATGTGATATGATAATGCATGCCTGAAATGTTAATTCTTAGTGTTGGTTACACATTGAGTCTGTTGACTCACCCCGTTGTGGGATTACTTTTCAGGTGACGACCAGTGATGGACCGGGCCAGCAGATGCTTAGTGGAGGCCATGTGAAGTTTAGATTTCTTTTATTTGGACTATTTTACTTTAAGTATTTTGAATTTAAATTTTGGGAATTATTTTATTCTGTTTTTATTTATTGAGCTTACAAACTTTTACTTATTAAAAGATTAAGTAAATATATTTTTAAAACAAAGCCCAAACATTTTGTCACTTAAAGTAAAGGATTTTTAATAATAAAATGAACTGTTTTCATCTCAAGCCCAACCCAAAATGATCTTTCTTCCAAATCACACAAGTTTTTCCTAAGTAACAAAAGAATTTGAAATGGTTTACATCGGGAACATACCAGATCCGGTCCAAGGCTCGTGGGCGAGTTTGGGGTGTTTCAGTTTGGTATCAGAGCCCAGTTTTAAACTCTCCGCCTTGGGTTTAAGGTCCAAAATGTTTGCAAAGTTAAGCCCAAAAGAATTTTTGTGAATTAAGCAGGTTTTTCTGGCATGGCCCACTAAGTCTCCAACCCGAAGTCCCCCATGTAAGTACTTCTGACTTCTAAAGTGATTTGAATATGTGAAATATATGGGCTTTTATGGCAACGTAGATTAGTGAACTAGGATCTGTTGAACCCTAGGACTAGTCTACTCAAAAACACAAGTACATAAGACTTAAGGACCATTAGACAAACACGTGATTAAGTCGCGAGCTAGGGTGTGGTAATCATTGTGCGCATGTCTAGGAGTGGATTCAAGAAGAGCTTGGTATTTAAGCGGTCCTCATGACTCACGCCCTCTTTTCTCGAATCCTACCTAGTACGTAGTAACCGTTCACCCTAACCAAGAGGACTTAGTCATTGGCTAAACCAATGATTAAAACCCGAAAGGGACTAGCCATATTTTTTATAAAAACCTTAGTTTTTAAAATCCTTAAATTAACCCTTCGATCTCAAATAAAATCTATTTTGAAAATTTCTCAAAAAAATTCTTCGATTTTCCAAAATTACTAAAATACCCACGGTCAAAATTACAAAAATGCCCTTGGTTTCTAAAATTACCATATTACCCTCGATTTTAGTAAAATTTCTCTATTTTGCAAAAGTGTCCAAAAACTCTATTTTACGAGAAATTCAAGGTACTTTGATTTGGGAAAATAACTAAAATGCCCCTGTGTTGTAAATTAATAAAATACCCTTAGTTTTTAAGATTTTCAAAAATACCCTCGACTTTTGCTAAAATGTTTCTACTTTACAAAAATACCAAAAACTTTTGTTTTACAAATATCAAGATACCCTGATTTGGAGAATTTACGAAAATGCCCCTAACTTCCAAAATTACCGAAATAACCTCGATTTTGAAATTTCTGCAACACCGCTGATTTGGAAAACAAATTTTCAAGATAACCTCGAGTTTTTGTAAATTTTGAAATACTTTTTGATTTATAAAGATTATTGTCGAAGTGACCCCGATTTATTACCAAAATACCTTATAGGAAAAATGACGAAATTACCCCTAGGGGGATGATCAGGAATGCCCAAAGTAGTGAAGTGAATGTTGTGAATGAATGTGTCTTTTTTCGAGATGGATGAATGTGAATGTGAATGTGAATCTCTGAATCAGAATAGTGAACTTGAACTGAGACTTTGTTTGATCGAAAGGACCACTATTAAACTCCTTTTCATAAATCTGTTCGCGGTTAAATAGTGGAACAAAGTACTAATGCATAAAACTTTTTAATCAGATTAAATCGCGACGTTAGTAATGAGTTCTAGTGGACGTGGTCGAGGTAGTATCTAAGAAATGTGTTAGTTTTGTTAAGATCAGAGTGTGCAACAAAGGTGTAGTGTGATGATTTAGGATTGAACGATAGTAAGTAATTTCGAGGATGAAATTATTTTAAGGGGGTAGAACTGTAACATCCTAAAAATGGGCCTATGCATTTTCGGTTTAATTGTACGAAATGACATGTCTTATGTGTTATGAATGTATTTTGAATATTTTTGGAAACTTGGAATGTATGGAAATGTTAAGTTAAAATAGGAAAGTGAACATTTTGGAAACTTGGAAATGTCAAGTTAAAATAGGGAAGTGAACATTTTGGAAACTTGGAAATGTCAAGTTAAAATAGGAAAGTGAACATTATTGGAAACCTGGAAATGTAAGGAAATGATTTAGAAATTTTAAGTAAAAGAGGAAACTAAAACAAGGTAGCCTTAAGAAAATTAATAGGAGGAATTTGGCACACAAACAGGCTTGGAAAAGTGGCCTGACGATATCACTTGAGGCCCAGGTAGGTGACGCCACATACAAGGGTATTGGGCCTAGGTTCGAGTCACTTGGGGAGCAAATAAAGGAATTTTATTTTTGCTACAAAGAGCAGGGAAGTGGACGGCACTAAGGAACCCTAAGGGAAGAGTTTTATTCTCTTTAAATTTCGTCTAAATAGGAGATAAATAATAGATTTAATTATCATTATTTTTAGGAGATAATTGTTGGATTAATTCTTTTAATAAAGTGATAATTCAAAGGATAAAGTTATCAAAATAGAAGAGTGGTGGCCAAGTAAGGATTCTAAGTTAGTAATTTCGCTAAAAAGGAAAAGAGGGCCATTCATTCTTTTTCTAACTCTCTCTCTCTCAATTCTCTCTAGCAAATATCTCCTTTCTTCATTGTTTTGCTGTTTAAAATACACCTTGTGTAGCCTAAACTTCATTACCAAATTGCTCAAACTCTTTTCTCTTCTTCTTTCATAATCTTCCAAAAGCCGAAAGTTTGCTAAAATCAAGGCCATAGCCAAATAGTTTTGAGACTTCAAACAAGGGGTTGTCGACTTAGATTAAGGGTAAGAACTAGTTATCATTCGATTTTCATCCTTTTCTTTTAAGATTTTTGAAATCTAGGACTAACCCCATTAATATCTTGTTGCGAAACTTTGAAGAGATCTTTTCGGATTTGTTTAAGTCAACTACAAGAAGGAGAGGTTCTTTTCCGAAGGTACACCATAGGTCGCGTGTTCCTAGTTATTTGGTGAATTTTGGGATTTAAAATCCACAAGGTAAGACATGCGAATATTCGCCAAGGCCTATTTTTGGTGTTTTAGATCTAGTTCATATTTATTCAAAAGTCAAACTAATTTGTTAAAGTGATTTAAAGCTTTGCGAATACAAGAAAGAGTATAGTGAAGATTTTGCTTTGGCACCAAGGTATGTTTTAGTGTACTAATCCTATTAGGATTTGGATGTATGGTCGAATAGCTTACTAAGTATTAAATGATTGATTAAATGTAGAGATTTAAGATCTAAGGCATTAGATCAAGCTTTTGAATTTAGATTGGAAACCGTAGCGAATCGGTGTGTACCCACACTAGATCTCAATAGATTTACTGATTTTAATTCATTATATGTGTTAATATGAAAGTGTAAGAATATGGCTAAGGTAATCGTGTGTGCCCTACTCTAAGTTTTAATATGTTCATGGCTATGTTTTAAATTAAATGTGCATGTTTATAAGAATGTGAATATGGCTAAGGTACCATACTATGGTACAAAGTACTAAGGTACGCTTCCTACTCCTACTAGGAATATGAATATATGTTATTTTTAACATGTGAAAAGTGATAAGAATGTGAATTAAGGCATGATTTTGCATATTGTGTATGAAAAATGGGGCATATGGGTTATATGAAAAGGGAAGTTAATGTGGTGACCTAAGACCACGAAATCAATATGGTGACCTAAAACCACGAAATGAATGTGGTGACCTAAGACCACGATATCTCGAATGTGGTGACCTAAGACCACGAATTCTAAATGTGGTGACCTAAGACCATGAATTTTATAAGGGCGATGAGCACGTCACCGCAATGATCGCCTTCGATGGTGTGTAGCGGATGGAGGGTTGACTTAGTAGTCCCACTGTTATGCTGAGGTTGGTACAGAAAGTGTAGCGGATGGCATCTAGGTTTGGGTTTGGGTTGCATCATTATTTTTACCTGTTATATGAACATGTATGTGATATGATAATGCATGCCTGAAATGTTAATTCTTAGTGTTGGTTACACATTGAGTCTGTTGACTCACCCCGTTGTGGGATTACTTTTCAGGTGACGACCAGTGATGGACCGGGCCGACAGATGCTTAGTGGAGGCCATGTGAAGTTCAGATTTCTTTTATTTGGACTATTTTACTTTAAGTATTTTGAATTTAAATTTTGGGAATTATTTTATTCTGCTTTTTATTTATTGAGCTTACAAACTTTTACTTATTAAAAGATTAAGTAAATCTATTTTTAAAACAAAGCCCAAACGTTTTGTCACTTAAAGTAAAGGATTTTAATAATGAAATGAACTGCTTTTCATCTCAAGCCCAACCCAAAACGATCTTTCTTCCAAATCACACAAGTTTTTCCTAAGTAACAAAAGAATTTGAAACGGTTTACACCGGGGGACATACCGGATCCGATCAAGGCTCGTGGGCCGGGTTTGGGGTGTTTTAATAGGAGAAGCGAAAGAAAACACACACGGCCTGGCAACATGGCTGTGGGACCCACACGGCCTGAACACACAGGCGTCTTAGGCTGTGTGAAACCTGGAGCTAATTTTTTTTAAAGTCAAAGAGTTACACAGGTAAGACACACGGTCATGTGGGAGACATGTAGGTTTACAGGTGTGTGGGATCTCACATGGGCGTGGGAGAAGCGAAGGAAAACACACATGGTCTGGCACATGGCCGTGTGACCCACACGGCCTAGACATACGGGCATGTCCATGGCCATCTGAAAACTGGGTTAATCATCTCATTTTTATTTTATTTTGTTTTATTTATTTATTATTATTTCTTATATTATTTATTTTTACTTATTTTTATTTTTTATTTATTATTCTTATACTTATATTTATATTTTTTTTGCTATTTCTATTTTTAAATAATTTTCACTACTATTATTACAATTACCTTTAAGTTTATTGGTATCATTTTGTTTATTATTATTATTATTCGTTTTATTTTTTATCTTTCTTTTAAGTTTGTTTTTAGTTGTTTTATTATTATTTTTGTTATTATTTTCTTCAACTTATTTTCATTATTATCTTTTGAAATATATGGTTGTTTCTAATCGAGTTATAACCCCTTAATCTCCTTTATTATTGGTGTTTATTTTCTTATTAGTTTGTTCGAAATCATGCGTTACATTTAGATTTGACTACAATTCCACTTTTTACTATTCTGAGTATTTCATTCAATATTCAGGGTAGTTTCAGTTTTCTCCCTCTTTTATGATATTCTGTTTATACCGTGATTATATATGTTTGTACATTGAGGACAATGTACATCTTAAGTGTGGGGAGGTTATCCATATAATTATTAGGAAATCCCTGAATTATGTCTTTTGTTTAAATTCTGAGTATTTCATTCAATATTCAGGGCAGTTTTAGTTTTCTCCCTCTTTTATGATATTCTGTTTATATTGTGATTATATATGTTTGTACATTGAGGACAATGTACATCTTAAATGTGGGGCGGTTATCCATA
The DNA here is from genome assembly GCA_025506655.1 of Gossypium rotundifolium. Lineage (NCBI taxonomy): Eukaryota > Viridiplantae > Streptophyta > Magnoliopsida > Malvales > Malvaceae > Gossypium > Gossypium rotundifolium. The sequence continues at coordinate 140,363,741 of CP106731.1, forward strand.
TAATTATTAGAAATCCTTGAATTATGTCTTGTGTTTAAGTAATTTTCTCATACTACTATTAGAATGAATTTTTATCGATTTGTGATTTTTATTGACGTGTTTTGGATTAAATTCATAAATATTTGTGCATTGGTTTTTTTAAACTTTAAGACATGAGAGAATCAAGCATGATAAGTTTATTTTTAGAATTAAAAATTTTAGGTTGTTTCCCTGAATTGATGTATTAGCTTGAAGTTTTAAATTTACAAGTTTGACATCAAAAACCATAATTTTTTGTGAGATTTTAAGCCTTTAGAGCATACACTTTTCTTGCTCATTTTATTATTGGTTATGAGTGTTAATTTGATTTGTTATTCTTGAACTTGCATTGATTATGCATGTCGAGACCACACCTTTTGTAGCATCCCTAACCCATATCCATCACCGGACTAGGGTTTCGAGGCGTTACCGGTTGAATCATAACATTTAAACCACCATGGCTCACACATCAACATTTCATAGTTAATCAATAACACAAAGTCCTTTTAGAAGATCTACGAGACCTTAAACATGCTTTCTAGAAGGTTCGGGACTAAACCGATCTCATACAGAAACTTTGCTAAACTTATAGAATTTTTCTTTCAAAACAGGGCACACGCTAATGTGGCTAGGCCGTGTGCCTCACACGGCCATGCCTTAGACCATGTCTTACCCCGTGTGCAACTCCGACTATGATCACATGGCCTGTCACATGCCCATGTGTCTGGGTCGTGTGTAACACTGACTTGGGTCACACGGCCTGATATATGCTCATGTGTCTGGCCTGAGTGCAAGTCTGGCCTTCTTCGAATAAGGACAACATAGTCGAGACACATGCCCGTGTGCTCACTCGTGTGGACAATTATAGGCCATTTACAAGGCCAAATTGCCACCCAATTTGGGTCATCCCTACATGCTCAAATCCAACATCAAATGGCATATAATTTTCAGCCAAAACAATACCAATTCATGTACATTTTAAACTACAACATCATCAACTATTTCCATACAAAATTTCAACTCAAACATGTCCATTTCATGAACCAATTTCATATAAAATTGACCACTTCATAAAACATGCCACATGCCTTATAATACATATATGAACATATATCAAAACACATTTACAAGCACATATCACCATCTCAAAACTCATTCATCAATTCCATTCTTTACAAGCCAACTCACATGGCTTTATCCATAACTTAAGACATATACAAAACACTAGCCTATACATGCCATATACCATATATACAACTCTCAAAATGGTACAAAAATAGATGTCCGATAGTGTGATTGAGTCGCTGACGATTCCTGGATCCGAGCTAGCTTTAATGACACTGTAAAACAAAGAAATATTTCACATAGTAAGCTTTAAAGCTTAGTAAGTTCGTAATATAACACAATTAACTCAACAATTCAAATACAATATGCAAAACTAACTAACTCATAGTTCAATTCACATCACCATTCAATCTTATCCATGAGTATTACCCATTTTCATACCCTATTTATAGGTTCTTATACAAGCATTTATAATGCTACACAATCCAACTGATAAACCATAATTTATACATATTTTGACCCCATGCTTGGCTTATTTTTGGATGAATTTTCATTAGATTTGATGAATTCGATGCTCCTAATCCTTTAATTTCATGTTTTACACTCAGGAGAGCTTAGGGAGTCGAAAAGAATGAGAAACGGGCCAAAAAGGGACAAAATGGGCCTACCTCAAAAATCAATACAGCCTGGACTATCGTACATGGGCAGACCACATAGCTGTGTGTGACGAGCAGAATCGAACACAACCTAAGCTATCGTACATGGGCATGTCCCTGCCGAACCCAAGTCTAATTCTATTCAGAAAAGAGTACTTGTGGGCCAAGAAAAGTGCTCCAAAGCCTATATAAACACCCTAGGGGAGGACCTAAGAGGACACACAGAGTAGAAAGCAGAAAATACTCGAAGATAGCCATTGGGAGTAGCTTGGAAGAAGGATCCCCATCAAGACTGAAGATCTCCTATCAATTTCTCTTGAAGTTTTTGGGTTTTCTTATGTTTTTTAGTTTTCCTTATTTAAGATGTTTCCCTCTATCGGTATGAACTAAATCCCTTAAATACCTGAGGGGATGAAACTTAAGATGGATCTTATTACTATTTGATTTATAAGATAAATACTTGTTCTTATTCTTAATTGTGAGTTCTTATTCTTGCTTTAATAATTTAGGTTATTGATTCAAGTTGAATGTGCTTATTCAGAGAAGCAAAATCCTTGTTTAAGAGTAGATCAACACAATTAAGCGGAGTTGAATGCAATCCTAGACATAGGAGGACATAAATCTGTCGGATTAGAGTCAAATCTAATAAGGGAATCCATAGATCGAGTTAATGCAATAATAGGGGTTTTAATTAGAAAGAAATTTCAATTAATCAACCTAGAGTCAGTTGTTCTTAGTCTCGACAGAGACATTAATATAAATCAGGGATTTCTACTGATTAAGTCAAGTGAATAAATTGTATGAATTAGAAGTAATAAGTGAAGTCTAGGTGGATTCTTCCTTAGGTATTGCCTCTTTCATAAAGTTTTCTAAAAGTATTTTCCCAATTCATTCTCTGTCGTGCTTTTAATTAATTTTAGTTTAAAAGAAATCACTCCAATTCTTAGGCTAGATAATAGGAATATAGTAATTACTAGTACTCTTAGTCCTTGTGGATACGATATTTCTGGTCTTATCAAAACTATACTATTAAATGATAAGTTCTCTTGCCATTATTGTGATCATAGTTAGTTAGAGACACATCAAGTTTTTGGCACCGTTGCCGGGGACTAAGATATTAGGAACACTAACTTTTTATTACTTTAGCCATTTTTATTTTATTACTTTAGCCATTTTTATTTTATTGTTACTTTTATAATTTTTCTCTTTTTTTGCTTTTGGTAGGTGTCTCTTGTTTATGACTAGAAGAAACCCGTTAGGACCTTTGCTTTACGACAATGAGATTGAGAGTACATATTGTAGAAACCAAAGAGAGATAAGGCAAAGCATACAATACATATAAGAAGAGAAAGAGAATGATATCACTAATACCAAGGAGATGGCTGATCCCCAGAATAACCCGCTACCTCCTGCGGTCACTGCAGATCCAGTAAATCAAAATCTTGCTCCTCGAACTATGTATGATTATGCTTAGCGTACTTTAACAGGAGATGAATCAAGTATTGTTAGACCTACTATTGCTGCAAATAATTTTGAACTGAAACCTAACACTATTTAAATGATTTAACAGTTTGTTCAGTTTGATGGTTTGCAGGATGAGGATCCAAACAATCACTTGGCAAATTTTCTAGAATTCTGTGACACTTTCAAGATTAATGGCATTTCTGATGATGCCATTCGCCTTCGATTGTTTCCCTTCTCGTTAAGGAACAAAGCTAAACAGTGGTTAAATTAGTTACCATGAGGATCAATCACTACATGGGAACAAATGACTGAAAAATTTTTACTTAAATATTTTCCCCAGGCTAAAACAGCTAAGTTGAGGAATGATATCTCTTCTTTTGTGCAGATGGATTTAGAAACACTTTACGATGCATGGGAAAGATTCAAGGATCTACTGAAAAGATGCCCTCACCATGGGTTACCATTATGGCTACAGGTTAAAACCTTTTACAATGGTATGAACCCCTCAACTAGGGAATTGATTGATGCAGCCGTCGGTGGTACACTAAACAACAAAACACCTGAGGCTACCTATGAATTCGTTGCAGAAATGTCACTGAATAACTATCAATGGCAAGTTATGAGGACGAAGCCAATAGAGGCAGTCGGTGTTTTCAACCTTGATGCAGTTACCATGCTATCAAACCAGGTAGAGCTTTTAAATAAAAATATTGATGGTTTGTGTGGTTCTTCACAGGTATATCCAATGATGCAGTGTGATACAAATTGAGGAGGAATGGGCAATACAGAATATCCATCCTACAACCCTGGAATAGAAAGCGAACTAGATGAACTATATGGGTAATAATTCTAGACTTTAGAATAATCCCTATAGTAACACTTACAATCCAGGTTGGAGGAACCACCCAAACTTTTCATGGGGAGGACAAGGAAACCAAAGACAACAACCCCCTCCAGGCTTTCAACCACCTTACCAACAGGAAAGGAAGCTGAACCTTGAAGAGATGCTTACTAAATTAATCTCGGTGTCAGAAACGCGCTTCTAGAACACCGAAACCGCACTTAAAAATCAACAAGTGTCAATTCAAGGTCTCGAGACTCAAATAGGACAGCTTGCTAAGCTAACATCTGAATGACCACAAGGTAGCCTACCAAGCAACACTGAAACTCCTCTTTAGATTCTTCCATACCGAACCTTTTCAAGATTTTTTATCTATGTATGTACCCAAGGTATGTCATTTCCCATGATAAGTATGTCATCCACATATAGTACCAAGAATGTGATAGTGCTCCCACTAACTTTCTTGTAAACACATGGTTCATCTTCATTTTGATAAAACCAAACTCTTTAATTGCATCGTTAAAACGAAGATTCCAACTTCGAGAAGCTTGCTTTAATCCATAAATGGATCTTTGTAGCTTACAAATCTTTCCAGCATCATTTGGATTGACAAAACCTTCAGGTTGTGTCATGTACACATCCTCTTCAAGTTTCCGTTAAGGAAAGCTGTTTTGACGTCCATCTGCCAGATTTCATAATCATGAAATGCAGCTATGGCGAGCAAGATCCTGATGGATTTAAACATAGCTACAGGAGAAAAGGTTTCATCATAGTCAACACCATGAATTTGGCGAAAACCTTTAGCGACTAATCGCCCCTTGTATGTTTGTACATTACCATCCATGTCGGTTTTCTTTTTGAAAACCCACTTGCACCCTATAGGTTTAACCCCTTCGGGTGGGTCAATCAAAGTCCATACTTGATTTTCATACATGGAATCCATCTCAGATCTCATGGCCTCAAGCCATTTCTCAGAGTCTGGCTCACACCGCTTCTTGATAAGTCCTAGGCTCATCTTGATCTATAAGAAGAACATCACCATGTGTTGTAATGAGAAATCCATATCTCTCGGTGCATGGCGTTCTCTTAAAGATCTTCGGTGGTTCTGCTTTCTAAAGCAGCTACTTGTTCCTCAATTTCTTGTGGAATTTGTCGTTGTTCTATCACCGGTTCATGGTATCTTGTGATTCTCGAATTTCTTCAAGTTCAATCTTTCTCCACTTCCTTTTCTAGAAATAAATTCTCTCTAGGAAGACACCAAATCGAGCAACAAACATTTTGTTCTCGGTGGGATTAAAGAAATAATAACCTTTGGTTTCTTTCTTGATACCCACAAAAATACACTTTTCGATTTGGGTTCAAGCTTAGTAGACGTCGGACGCTTAACATAAGCTTCACAACCCCATATTTTCATAAAAGACATCTGGACGCGTTCCCGGTCCACATCTCATATGGCGTCTTTTGAACCGATTTTGATGGAACACGATTTAGTGTGAAAGCAAATTGCCTCAATTGCATGTCCCCAAAAGAAGTCAGATCAAGATGACTCATCATGGATCGAACCATGTCTAATAAAGTTCGATTTCTTCTCTCGTAAACTCCATTCCATTGAGGAGTAGCGGGAGGAGTAAGTTGTGAGACAATCCCACATTCCTTCAATAGATCATCAAACTCTAGGCTCAAATACTCTCCACCTCGATCGGATCAAGTGACTTGATAGTTTTGCCTAGTTGATTTTGTACTTCATTTTGAATTCCTTGAACTTTTCAAGAGACTCGGACTTATGGCGCATGAGATAAATATACCCATATCTACTAAAATCATCGGTGAAAGTAGTGAAGCAACTTCATGCCATTAGTGAAGGGTTAGACGAACCAAAATCGAGACAAGAAAACGTGGTAGATAAAGGTAAGGCTGAGGTAAGCCATAATAAACCAAAACTAGTAACTATAGAGTACAAACCTCGTGCGCCATTGTAACACCCCTTACCCTAGACCGTTGCCGGAGTCGAGCACGAGGCATTACTAAACTTAACTTACTGATTTGGGGCATAAAAATTGAAACTGTCCATCTGCGTCATGTTAAGTAAATCAATTATAAATTGAGTTACGAAACTCGAAATCTAGATCTGTAAATTTTTCCTGAAACTAGACTCATATATATTCTTACTATAATTTTTCCAGAATTTTTGGTGTGGCCAATTAGTACAGTTTATTAGTTAAAGTCTCCCCTGTTACACAGACTGACAGTTCTGACCCCTCTGTACTAAAAATCAATTATCTCATAATATACAACTCTTTTTCCTACACCGTTTTTTTTATATAAAAATAGACTCAATAAGATTTAATTCTATATCTCATGTCCAACATAATTCCATTTCTACTAGTTTTGGTGATTTTTCAAAATCACATCACTGCTGCTGTCCAAACTGTTCCCCTGCATATAATTACATGATTTCTTTAAAATAACTATCAACTAGGCATTTCATAGCATCCAAAACATGTTCTTAATTAACCATTTTAATGGCTAATCATTACCAAACATTTACAAGCCAATCTTAAGACATATCATAAGAACATACACACAAAATGGCTAAGTCCCTATACATGCTATAACTTAAAACGTTCGAGTCACAAAATACCAATATAATCCTTTGATAGAGCGTAACGATCTCCGACGTCATTGTGATTCCCGAGTTGGCTTGTAACACTATAAAAAAAATTAAAGAATGGGGGTAAGCATAAACCTTAGTAAGTTTACATGTAAATAAATAACAACATTCTTAATCAATTATCTTATTCTTTTCTTATCAAGATCACTTAAGCTTTTAACTCAATATACTTAAACTTGTATTCTTACCTGTACCTTTTAACATGAATTTGCCTTACCTTACCTTTTTAGCTTGAACTTGTCTTACCTTTACTTTGGTATACTCTTTGAATTTTCCCGTTGAACCACTTGGAATACTAAGGATACGCGGGTACCTTTCCTTATGAAACTTAACCATTGCCATGTCTTTACATGGTCTTACGTGGTATCCTTGCCTTATGAACTCACCAATGCCATACCTTGGCATGGTCTTACATGGGACCTTTGCCTTATATTAACATATCAATGCCATGTCTTGACATGGTCTTACATGATTTCCTTAAACCCTAATGCCATGACATTTGTATCCTACACATTCCTAAGGTTCAACCGGAACTTTCTGAGATAACTTTCTGAGATAACTTTTCCGTCAATTCATACTTGAGTCTTTAAATAATAAATTTATAGAATAAATATGTAAATATTGGAATTTAACAGTATTAAATGTAAAATAATAGAATATTGCATTTATTTACTGCAAACTTACCTCGAAACAAAATACGATCAACTATATTGATTTAGTCCTCTATCTTTTTATTTCCTTGATCTAACTCTAGATTTCGTTCTTCTTGATCTATAATAGCAAATTTAGCTTATTTAATACTCACATTCATCAAAACAGTCCTTAACTCTTAACTTTGACAAAATTATAATTTTGCCCCTACACTTTACCATATTTACACATTTTTCCCCAAAGCTCAGAAATTAAAATTTATCCCTTATTCTTATGTTTTATGACATGCTGATCATTTTTCTCTTCTATGGCAACATCAAATTCTCACTCTAACTTGTACTTATGAACATTAGGTATTTTTACCGATTAAGTCGTTTTACTCGTTTTCACTTAAAATCACTTAGCAAAAGTTGTTTAACATAATTTCAGACTTCATATTCTATCATAAAACATCAAAATAAACACATTTCACCTATGGTTATTTTTCCAAATATGAACCCTAGCATGAATTATTGATAGAATAAGCTAAATCGAGCTACCGGGCTTCAAAATGTAAAGAACAATAAAAGCGGGGCTTGGAATCACTTACTATGGAGCTTGGAAGCTTGAAACAAACCCTAGCTATGGTGACCACTTGAAAATTCGGCCTAATGAAGAAGATGAACATATTTTGCCATCTTTTTCCCTTTTAATTCCTTTTTATTACCAAATGACTAAATTACCCTTCATTAAAAACTTTGGTTCTTTCCACCTATATATATATATCCATTTTTGTCCATGAAAATATAATGGTCTAATTACCATTTAAGGACTCCTACTTCAAACCCCCATTTCAATCAAGTACTCTATAAATTAGAACCCCTATTTAGCAACTTTTGTAAACAAGTCCTAATAGGCAATTTAAGCATGAAATTAATAAAATTTCTTATCAATACTCTAACACATGTATTTAATCACTCGATAAATCATAATAATTAATCATAATAAACTTTTATAGCTTGGATTCATGGTTTCGCAACCACTATTCCGTTTAGGCCCTATTTCGGGATGTTTCATTTCTCCCCTTTAGGGATTTTCGTCCCAAAATCTTACATAAAGAGGTTTGGGTACTATTTTCAGATAATCTCTTGGGCTCCCATGTAGCCTCTTCTATCCCATGCCTATTCCATAATACTTTCACAAGTGCAATACTTTTGTTCCTTAATTGCTTAACCTCTCGAGCTAGAATTTTTACCGGTTCCTCACCGTAAGTCATATCTGCCTGAATCTCAACCTCTGTTTGTGAAATCACATGCGATGGATTTGAACGATAACGACGTAGCATAGAAACATGAAACACATTATGAATCTTCTCTAACTCAGTTGGCAAAGCTAATCGATATGCCAATGGCCCAAATCTCTCGATCACCTCAAATGGTCCAATAAAACGGGGACTTAATTTACCTTTCTTGCCAAATCTGAGAACTTTCTTCCAAGGGGATACTTTCAAAAATACCCTGTCACCAACTTGAAATTCAATTTCTTTTCTTTTCAAATCTGCATAGGATTTCTATCTATCCGTCGCTTTCAAGCAATCTCGATGACTTTTACTTTCTCTTCTATTTCTTTGACTAGATCAACCCCGTAAATCTGATTTTCCTTAAGCTCTATCCAATACAAAGGCGTGCGACATTTACGCCCATACAAAGCTTCATAAGGTGCCATCTTCAGACTCGATTGATAACTATTATTGTAGGCAAACTCTATTAACGGCAAATATTGCTCCCAACTACCTTGAAATTCTAATACACAACATCTAAGAATATCTTCAAGCACCTGAATAACTCTTTCTGATTGACCATCAGTCTGAGGATGGAAAGCTGTACTAAAACTCAACTTTGTACCTAAAGCTTCCTGTAATTTCTTCCAAAATCGTGAAGTAAATCTCGGATCTCTATCTGAGATAATCGATAATGGTACTCCATGTAGTCTCACGATCTCTGAAATATACAACTCGGCTAACTTGTCAAGTGAATAATCCATATGAACTAGGATAAAATGAGCTAACTTTGTTAACTTATCAATCACAACCCATACTGCATTTTTCTTTCTCGGTGTCGAAGGCAATCCTGTCACAAAATCCATAGTAACTCGGTCCCATTTCCACTCGAGAACTAATACAGGCTGCAATAAACCTGAAGGTACCTGATGTTCAGCCTTTACCTGCTGACAAATCAAACATCTAGAAACAAATTTTGATATATCTCTTTTCATTCCTCTCCACCAATACATTTCTTCAAATCATTATACATCTTTGTACTACCTGGGTGAATAGACCAAGAACTGCTATGTGCTTCTTGTAAAATCTTCCGAATAAGATCATCATTCTTTGGTACACATACCCTGTCTCTAAACATCAAACAATCGTTAGATCTGATCTGAAAATCAGACTCTACACCTGACTCGCACTGAACCCTTTTGGCTTGCAACTCACTATCATCCTTCTGAGCTTCACAAATTTCTTCAAGAAACATCGGTTTAGCTCTCAACTCAGCTAAAATAGAACCATCATCTGATAAGGCCAAACTAGTGTGCAAAGCTCTCAATGCAAATAACGATTTTCTACTCAAAGCATCAGCAACAACATTTGCCTTACCCGGGTGATAATCGATCACTAATTCATAATCTTTAATCAACTCTAGCCATCTTCTTTGCCTCAAGTTTAGATCTTTCTGAGTCATCAAGTATTTCAAACTTTTATGATCGGTGAATATTCGCATTTCTCACCGGACAAATGATGTCTCCAAATTTTCAATGCAAATACAATAGCGACTAACTCTAAATCATGTGTCGATAATTTTTCTCATGTGGTTTTAACTATCTAGAGGCATAAGCAATTACCCTTCCTTCCCGTGACATACATACACCTAGTCCATTCAAGGATGCATCATTGTAAATTACAAACTCTTTACGGTTACGGTTGTACTAAAATAGGAGCTTTAGTCAACAATACCTTTAACTTGTCGAAACTCTGCGACAATTCTCATCCATTCAAACTTGACATCTTTCTCAGAACAATCTTGTCAATGGAGTAGCTATCATGGAAAATCCTTTACAAATCTTCTATAATAACCAAGCAAGACCAAGAAAACTTCTAACCTCTGATACATTCCTGGGAGGCTTCTAATCGACAATGGCTGAAATCTTATTCGGATCAACTTTAATACCTTCACCTGAGACAACGTGTCCAAGAAAACAAACTTCTCATAACCAGAACTCACTTTTGCTAAATTTGGCATAAAGTTGATTATTTCTCAAAATCTGTAAAACTATTCTCAAATGCTCTGCATGCTCAGTCTCATCATGAGAATAAATCAAGATGCCATCAATAAACACAACTACAAACTTGTCCAAGTAAGGTTTGAAAATTCGATTCATTAAATCCATGAAGATGGCAGGAGCATTGGTTAAGCCAAATGGCATTACAAGAAACTCATAGTGACCATACCTAGTTCGGCGGTTTGAACATCGACTATTTAACTCAGAATCGATAGTATCCGGATCTCAAATCTATCTTAGAAAACACAAGTGGCTCCTTCAATTGATCAAACAAATCATCTATTCTAGGCGGTGGATATTTATTCTTGATGGTTACCTTGTTAAGTCTGCCGATAGTCTATGCACAATCTCATGGAACCGTCCTTCTTTTCACAAATAACACTGGTGCACCCATGGTGAATAACTAGGTCTTACAAAGCCTTTATCGTTAATTCTCAGAATGAGCTTTCAATTCTTTTAATTCTATTGAAGCCATTCTATAAGGAGCAATAGAAATAGGTGTGGTACCGGAATTAATTCAATACCAAACTCAACTTCTCTAATAGGAGGCAAACACGGTAGTTCTTACAGTAAACACATCAGGAAACTCATTTACCACATGTATTGATTCAATTTTCAACTCTGGGTCTTTAGTATTCAACACAAAAGCAAGATAATCTTCACACCCTTTCCTTAAACATTTCGAAAGGACATATACGAAATCATGGAAATTGAACTACCTGACTCATCTGAATTAACCCAAAGGACTCACCATTTTCACATTTCAACTCAATGAATTTCTTTCCGCAATTCACTATCACATCATGTGCAGTTAACCAATCCATACCAAGAATCACATCAAACTCATCAAATGGCAATAGCATGAGATCAGCCGAAAAATAGTAACCTCTAATCATCAAAGGGCATTTTTTACATACTTTGTTTACTAACACATGCTGATCAAATGGATTCGATACCTTAATCACAAATTTCATAAACTCTATGGGCATGTTCATACTAGGCATTAATTTCATGCAAACATAGGAATGGGTTGAACCCGGATCAATCAAAGCAATAACATTAACATCATAAAGAGAAAATGTACCCGTAATTACATCGGGGGAGGATGCCTCTTCACGAGTACGGATAGCATAAGTCCTTGAGGGTTCCCTAACATCTGATCTCATTACTGTATCTCTAAATGTACCTCTACCTACCCCTACTCCTGGATTTCTCTGAGGTCTGCCTCTAACGGGGGCATTACTTGATCTTGCACTTGGTATTACTTCTTTTTTTACCATCTCAGGACACTCCCGAATGAAATGATCCGGTGCACCACATTGGAAACAACCAACCTCAGTCGCTCGACATTGACCTGGATGATGTCGAACACATTGAGGACACTCAGGTATATTAGGCTGAATACTACCAACACTCGTAATCGAAATGGTTTGAGCTTTTGAATCCATAAATCTTCGACCTCTGTTTCGGTTAGAATACCCGTTGAAAAATTAGATCTCGTAGAGAACTCTCTAGCCTCTTGGATGTAGATGAAATGACTTGCTCATCCGCTTTTCTTCAGTATCTTGCATCTCAATTTCAACTTTAGCCTTTCTTTTCAACAACTCCTCTACCTTACAGGCTCTGTCAACTAAAACAACAAACTCATTTATCTCTAGAACACCAACTGATAGTCGGATATCATCATTGAGCCCATCCTCAAATCTTTTGCACATGATAGCCTCTGTAGACACACACACTCGAGCATAATTCTTGAGTCGAGACAAATTCACGTTCATAGTCGGTCACGACCATCTTACCTGTTTTAATTCAAGGAACTCTTTTCTTTTCTGGTCAATAAACCTCTGACTGATGTACTTCTTACGAAACTCCTCCTGAAAAAAATTCCAAGTAACTCTTTCTTTCGATACTACTGATACAAGTGTCTTCCACCACTGGTAGGCTAAATCTCTAAGAAGTGACACTACACATTTAATACACTCTTCCGGTGTGAAGGATAACTCGTCAAAAACTCGGATAGTATTTTCGAGCCAAAATTCAGCTTTCTCTGCATCATCATCTTTAGTAGCCCAAAACTCTTCAGGCCCTTATTTTCTGATCTTGTCAACAGGTGGCTTCTCTTTTCTGACTGTATCTATGACTGGGGAAGCTACATGGGTGGTCTGTGGATCATGAGGGGTGGAGGTCTAACGGCGGGTTTCGTTTAATGAACTCAACAAACCATTCATTCATAGCTTGGAAGAAGGCTTCTCGAGCCCCTCCTCCTCAGCTAATCAGAAGCGAGCCTTTCATGACTATCTTGTGGCATCGTCCCCTCGGTGGGAGTGGGTGCACTACTCTCTACATCATCTGCACCACTGTTCGGGATCCATAACTATAAAAGAAAAACATTTTTTAAATCGTCAAGAGTCGTCACACTATCAAAATATAAGTATGGCATGTATAGATAGACTCTTACTCATACTAAATATTTTGAGAATTGACTAAACCTTGCTCTGATACCAATAAATGTAACACCCCTTACCTGAGACCGTTGTTGGAGTGAGCACGAGGCATTACTAAACTTAACTTACTGAATTGGGGCATAAAAATTGAAACTGTCCATCTGCATCATGTTAAGTAAATCAATTATAACTTGAGTTACGAAACTCAAAATCTAGAACTGTAAATTTTTCCTGAAACTAGACTCATATATATTCTTACTATAATTTTTCCAGAATTTTTTGGTGTGGCCAATTAGTACATTTTATTAGTTAAAGTCTCCCTTGTTACACAGACCGACAGTTCTGACCCCTCTGTACTAAAAATAAATTATCTTCGAATATACAACTCTTTTTCAAACACCGTTATTTTTTATAAAAATAGACTCAATAAGCTTTAATTCTATATCTCATGGCCAACATAATTCCATTTCTACTAGTTTTGGTGATTTTTAAAATCACATCACCGTCTTGTCCAAACTGTTCCCTGCATATAATTACATGATTTCTTTAAAATAACTATAAACTAGGCATTTCATAGCATCCAAAACATGTTCTTAATTAACCATTTTAATGGCTAATCATTACCAAACATTTACAAGCCAATCTTAAGCCATATCATAAGAACATACACACAAAATGGCTAAGTCCCTATACATGCCATAACTTAAAACGTTCGAGTCACAAAATACGAATATAATCCATTGATAGTGCGTAATGATCTCCGACGTCATTGTGATTCCCGAGTTGGCTTGTAACACTATAAAAAAAAAAAATTAAAGAATGGGAGTAAGCATAAAGCTTAGTAAGTTTACATGTAAATAAATAACAACATTCTTAATCAATTATCTTATTCTTTTCTTATCAAGATCACTTAAGCTTTTAACTAAATATACTTAAACTTGTATTCTTACCTATACCTTTTAACATGAATTTGCCTTACCTTACCTTTTTAGCTTGAGCTTGTCTTACTTTGGTATACTCTTTGAATTTTCCCGTTGAACCACTTGGAATACTAAGGATACGTGGGTACCTTTCCTTATGAAACTTAACCATTGCCATGTCTTGACATGATCTTACGTGGTATCCTTGCCTTATGAACTCACCAATGCCATACCTTGGCATGGTCTTACATGGGACCTTTGCCTTATAGAAACATATCAATGCCATGTCTTGACATGGTCTTACATGATTTCCTTAAACCCTAATGTCATGACATTTGTATCCTACACATTCCTAAGGTTCAACCGAAACTTTACGAGATAACTTTTCCAGTCAATTCATACTTGCGTCTTTAAATAATAAATTTACGAATAAATATGTAAATCTGGAATTTAACAAAGATTAAATGTAAAATAATAGAATATTGCATTTATTTATCGCAAACTTACCTCGAAACAAAATACGATCAACTATATCGATTTAGTCCTCTATCTTTTCTTTCCTTGATCTAACTCTGGATTTCGTTCTTCTTAATCTATAATAGCAAATTTAGCTTATTTAATACTCACATTCATCAAAACAGTCCTTAACTCTTAACTTTGGTAAAATTATAATTTTACCCCTACACTTTTACATATTTACACATTTTCCCCAAAGCTCGAAAATTAAAATTTATCCCTTATTCTTATGTTTTATGACATGCTGATCATTTTTCCCTTCTATGGCAACATCAAATTCTCACTCTAACTTGTACTTATGAACATTAGGTATTTTTACCGATTAAGTCGTTTTACTCGTTTTCACTTAAAATCACTTAGCAAAAGTTGTTTAACATAATTTTACACTTCATATTCTATCATAAAACATCAAAATAAACACATTTCACCTATGGTTATTTTTCCAAATATGAACCCTAGCATGAATTATTGATAGAATAAGCTAAATCGAGCTACTAGGGGCTTCAAAATGTAAAAACATTAAAAGCAGCTTGGAATCACTTACTATGGAGCTTGGAAGCTTGAAACCCTAGCTATGGTGACCACTTGAAAATTCAGCCTAATGAAGAAGATGAGCATATTTTGCCATCTTTTTCCTTTTAATTCCTTTTATTACCAAATGACTAAATTACCCTTCATTAAAACTTTGGTTCTTTCCACCTATATATGTCCATTTTGTCCATGAAAATATAATGGTCTAATTACCATTTAAGGACTCCTACTTCAAACCCCATTTCAATCAAGTACTTTATAAATTAGAACCCCTATTTAGCAACTTTTGCAAACAAGTCCTAATAGGCAATTTAAGCATGAAATTAATAAAATTTCTTATCAATACTTAACACATGTATTTAATCACTCGATAAATCATAATAATTAATCATAATAAACTTTTATAGCTTGGATTCATGGTTTCGCAACCACTATTCCGTTTAGGCCCTATTTCGAGATGTTACAGCCATATCCCAATGCGACAAAGAAAGACCACAAAGATGAACAATTCAGTAAATTTCTTAAACTTTTAAAAAAATTACATATTAACTTACCGTTTATTGAAGCTCTTTTGCAGACGCCCAATTTAGTTAAATTTTTAAAAGAGCTTTTGACAAACAAACGGAAGTTAGACGACACGTCGCATGTGGAGCTAAATGTAGTTTGCTCTGCAATTTTACAGAGTAAACTACCTCGCAAATTAAAAGATCCAGGGAGTTTTACGATTCTTTGCTTAATTGGTGGTTTATCTGTTAATAATGCTTTAGTTGATTTAGGGGCAAGTATCAATGTTATGCCTTATAAAATATTTAAACAGCTAGGTCTTAGGAAACCCAAACAAACTAGGATGAGCATTCAATTGTCTGATAAAACCATTAGATTTCCTAGGGGTATAATTGAATATGTGCTAGTCAAAATTGATAAATTCATATTCCCAGTAGACTTTTTTGTTTTAGACATGGATGAGGATTGTGACGTTCCTTTAATTTTAGGACGACCCTTTTTAGCAACTGCTAGACCATTATTGATGTTGGTACAGAGGAATTAATACTTCGTGTAGGTGATGACATGATAAACTCCAAGCACGTGATTCTGTCAGAATATCTAGTGATAAAGATGATACAAGTCCTATTAATGTAAGTGAACTTAATGTTCAATCTTCTTTTCAGGAAATTCCTCTGAAAAAGATGATAGAGCCATGATCTAGCTCTCATATTGAGAACTAAATTGTTCATGAGGAACGAAGGCTCCAGATCGAGGAACTAGATGAATGGCGAACACAGTTTAAGGAGAAATTGAAAGTACACGATGAACCAAAGCAGAGCCATAACGAGCCTAAAAATAAAACGAGTCAAATTAAGGTTGGAGACCGAGTTCTAATGGATAATGCAATCCTCGTGTTGCCACTTCTGAACCTAATGGAACAACCCCTTTCACGGTACTTAATATTTTCCCATACGGTATAGTGAGGTAACTCATTCCAAATTTGGCACCTTCAAGGTAAATAGTGCTCGTCTAAAACCTTATTTTAACAAAATTGATACCTGCACCGAGGGATCATGCACGAAGTATCTTATGAAGGTCCTCCTGGGATCTTGGAGGAAATTGTAAGAATGGGTGGCGCATTTCGGCAGATGCCCTGGCTGATGACGAACCGGGTCCCTTTCATTTTTTGGAACTAGGGACTGTGGTTTTCTTGCCTCGAGACAATGACATTATGGTCCTGAAAATAACAGATATTCAACGATTCAAGTAAAATTTATAGCCAAGACATATTGCATAACATTTAAGAACTCAACAATATAATAAGGACAAAAATCACAATAAGAATAAACTAATATTTTACATAAATTTTAATTGTTATTATTTAAACAAGGACTAAATGAATAAATCAATCTAATAGTGAATATAACTAATATTAAGCAATAAGAATGAACTAACTAGAAACTAAATAAAATTCTAGTGATAAGATAGTTTAATGGAGGAAAATGTAAGAATGAGAGATGACCGGTTGATTTTTTTTTTTTTTGGAGAGAAGCGGCACGGTTGAGGTGGTGGTTGGAGCACAGGCATTGAGGGGTGATGCATGGGCGTGTGCTATAAATAGATAGGGGAGCACGGCTGTTTTGTGTTTTTTTTGGATGAACGTGTATTCCGTCAGCACGGGCATGGACTAATTTTTTATGTGTATGTGAAAGAGAGAAAGAGATAAGGGATAGGGAAAGTCAAGGGAGGAGAGGATTTGCTGGTGGCCGAAATAGGGTAGTGGTTTTTGTGGGTTGGGAAAAATTTTGGGAGAGACGGGCGTTCGTTGCTTTAAATAGAGGGTAGGGAACACGGTCAGAGGCCACATCCGTGTTCCCTATATTTAGCTCATGTTTTTCGAGATTTTTAAATTTAGGCACATTTTAATTGTCTCACACGCCTGTGTTCCATGGGTGTGTTGGGCCACACGGCCATTTTACACTCCCGTGCATTGTCTCGCTCACTTCTCCCACGCCCGTGGAGAGGGTCCTCCACCCGTGTTCGTAAGTTAGTGTCGACCACGGTCTTGAGGCACGGGCGTGTCAAACGCCCGTGTCAATTAATCAGTATTGGCCATGATCATGGTACATGGGCGTGTGGATTTATCTCAGTCCGTGGTCTTTAGGCAGTTTCGACCACGACCAAGTCACACGGCCGTGTCGTTTAGTCAGAGCCCGTGGCTTGGGGAAAATTATTGTCCTGTTCCTGCACCATCTTTGCCATGTCCATGTACCTGTTTGTGGTATCCACGTGGCCACGGCCACGCCCGTGTGCAAGGCAATGTGGTAGGGAAACCTGCACTTTTTGAATTGGTTAGTTTGTAGTTAGGTGCAAGAAATTGAGAATATAATATTAGAAAAGTTAGTGCTCGGGTTGCTTCCCGAGAAGCGCTCGTTTAAAGTCTTAAGCTAGACTTTCCTTATTTCTGTTTCTAAATGAAGGTTCACAGAGTTGAAGCTCCTCTCTTATATCCCTAAAGCCTTCATCATTATAAATTTTCAGTCGCTGACCATTTACCTTGAATGTTCCATAATTTGGATGAGTTACCTCTATTTTGCCGTAGGGGAAAATAGTTTTGATTACGAATGGACCTGACTATCTTGATGTCAGCTTTCTAGGGAACAACTTTAACCTTGAATTGTATAGCAGGACTGAATCTCCTACTTCAAATTGCTTTGGTTGTTTTATACGAGCATCATGGCATCATTTTGTTGCCTCCTTATATAGTTGTGAGTTCTCATAGGCATTAGCTGGCCATTCATCAAGCTCATTCAACTTCATCGTCCTTTTTTCACCTGCAGTTTTAAGATCGTAATTTAAAAATTTTATAGCCCAAAAAGCTTTGTGCTCTAACTCAAATGGTAGATGACAACTTTTTCCGTAGACAAGTTTGTATGGGGATGTTCCTATGGGAGTTTTAAAAGCTGTTCCATAGGCTCATAAAGCATTGTGTAACACCCCAAACCCGGCCCACAAGCCCTGACCGGATCTGGTATGTCACTACGGAAAAACGGTTGGAAAATCTTTGACTTTAGAATAAAACTTGAAAATTTTGTTAACTTCTGGAGAGTGTGTCCATTAAAAATTATTTAATAATATAAGCTCGATATAAAATCGTGAATTAAAATTTATTATAATTTATTATATTATAAATCATTTGAAGAAAATATATCTAAGTATAATATAAACTTGATAATCATAAATAGAATACTTTAAATAAAAGTGGCCCTTAATACATCGAATAAAATTCCAAAATCTTGATAATATAAAAAATCATTAATAATCAACTAAAACTAGTAAAACATCTATCGCATGAAAATCGCATACGCATGAAAACTTCTCTGCATGGCCACCTTTGTATCCACTCCAACCCGGTCCAACATCATATCACTGCGATGTTGGATAAATAATTGGGTGAGTCATACTGACTCGATGTGTAATTAAACCATCGGAATCCACCCACATGCTAGCCACATAACATCCCAATTATCAAATGCAACATGTAAATATAATCATTTAGACATTACCACAATGCTGGCTTGGCCCACATTCACGTATGTTCTCATAACATACCAATCCACATTCAAGCTTGGGCTAGGCCCTTTTCTCATTAATTCACGATTCTTGGGCTTGGCCCATTTCCACGTATGTTCTCATAACATACCAATCCACATGTCATATTGTGCTTGGCCCATTTCCATATCATTTCATAGCGGAACAATGCAACATGAAACCCAACCCAATCCTAAGGTCCATCCGCTACACACCCCTTAACCACCTACCACACACCGGGGACTATCGAGTCACCCTCTCCTTTCCCTCCAAGAAGGCAACCAATGCCATCCACGATGTAGCGATAGCTAACATCAAACCACGATGGGGCACATAGCAACCCATCAAGCCATGATAAGGCATGAGCCGATATCAATCCAGTAACCACGCGAAATAAATCGCAAAGATCCACAACGCGACCTCGGTCGGCGCCAATCCATGATGTAGCACAAAGTGACATCAACCACGCATCTCGAAGTACACCTATCCTTCTTTCATAACCCGCCCATGCACATGTAACATGATATAATGACAATATGATGCATGTGCATGTCATTCACAAACATAGGCATACACTCATATTTAAATAAATGCCAACAATATTAACAATTTGCTATTTACGATCGGCGTCATACCCTTTTAGGGTATCTATTGCACTTTACCATCGCACTTATTAGTAAGCATATAACATAAGCGGATATCACATAAAACCGGAAACAATGGCTAACTATCGACCTTATGACCAAGGTCTAAACCCTCGATCCCGACATCGCCGTAAACTCGAAACTACTGACCACTTGCCTATAGTTTTCATTGTTGGCCCACACCCCGGCCAATCTCGTCTGCAGTAAACAGATCTCTTCACGAACTTCGGGATGGGAGTTTTCCTTTGCCCTCTTGGCGGCGCTTTCGCATCCATCGGCGATACTTAATCAGAACCACACGATTAATCACAGCAATCAAAATCTACAAATATTGAATCTAGATCACCTATTAACATCCTTACCGAAAGATCTTAAATCCCAAAGGCTTCTCTTTACTCTTGTCGATTTGGCCCTAAAAGATCATAGCCACCACTCGGTCAACACAAAAGCATAAACAATGGCCTAAGGCCGAATTCCAATGGATCACTTACCCTTTCTACTTGGATCCCAAAACACCAATGGTCTTAAGGAGTTGCCTGAAAATCTACATTACACAATATTAGAATCGGCTAATCCCAAAACCCATGGAAAAGGCCCCTTTGGCCAAATACTTACCACCCTTACCTTGATGAGTCTAAACTCGAGACCCTCCTTTTAAGCTCCTTGGCGCAGGCCACAAGCTCTAAATGTCGCCAAGACCACTCTTCACGTGTTCGGCAACAAGCTTGGATAAATAGAAGAAAAGGTTTGACTTCACTACCAAATGAAATTGGAGCATTAATTAACACAAGGTGTTGTTATGGAATTTGAAAAGAGTTTGAGAAAGGAATGGGGGTTCGGTCAAAGTGCAAATAGGGAAGGGAAAGAAGAAAACAAAAGTATCCTTATGGGACCTTAGAGTTTCGATCACAAGGCACAGAAAATGGAAATTGAATAGGTGACTTCTCAAAAGAAATTCGACACCAGAGAGTGAGATGAGAGAAAGACTTTTGGCTTTGGAGAACAAAAGGAGAAAAGAATTTCTTAGAGGGTGCTCCCTCTATTTAAAGCATACGACACCCCCTCCCCCCTTGAAGACCGAATGTGGCTACCCAAGGAGCCCTTTGGTAAGCCACTCTTGCTCCACTTTCAAAATCCACCTTTCTCTCTAATTAAACTCATATTTTATCACCTAATCCTATTAAAAAACAATCCAATAGCGACCATTATCTCTAATTTAAAACTAACTAAAATAATCCTATATTTATCTAAACTAATAAACTAACAAAAGCTATCCACTAGTCGAATTCAAAATGATTAAGCAACCTTGGTTTAATCCTTATCCAATGAAGCTTCCATGTGCCGTCCAACACCTTCAAATTTCTTTGCCAAAAGAATAAAAATTAAACTCCAAAATGCAACTCTCTTAGTTCGAACACAGGACCTTGCTCTCGCATCCTCTCCTCCAACGCCCAGGCCACTCGTACATTGACTTTCATGCCATAAAGCCTCCAACATTTATCTTTAAAGGCTTCCTACTCAAGCCCATAGCAAGCACATGAAAAATAAAACACGCCAAAATCTCTGCTGCACCCTCGAACCAGCGCCACGTTAGCCTCTAGCTCCTAAGTGCTTGACGGGAACCACTTTGCCAAGATGTTGCTTGTGTCAAAGACACGCCCCAACTCCTTTTAAGGCCTCCTTCCTTGTAACGCCAAAACATAAAAATTAAAACCAGGTTGCTTCCTCTTTGAATCGAACCCAAGACCTTAATGCGTCACCTTCCCACAGACCCAAGCAAATACCTCCATGCCACTCCACCAAAGACCTTCTTGTGCCATAACCTTCCAAATAAATTTCTTAAGGCCTCCAAAGCCAAGCTCCTTTCTTAACCCTAAAATTCAAAATTTTCCTAAGTCATCCTCACCTTCTAGGGTTCTCCAAACCCTCAAAATCCATCCAACATGACCATAAGCCTGTTAAACACTTGGGTTATGCTCCAAACGCATAAACCCTAAACCAGGGTGTTACAATTCTACCCCCCTAAAAATAATTTCGTCCCCGAAATTACTTACTACCATGCAATCCTAACTCCCTACTCTACGCCTCTGCTGCGCACTCGATTTTAGCAAATTTATCCTACCTTCTAGACGCAGTCTTAAGGTTCACTTCCAAAGTTCCTATACTTCACTAGCCATACTAGAACGAACTAAACTTCACATCAACAAAACAATAAAGGGTGCCCCAAAATAAAGAACATACCGATATCAAGTCCATGGTGACTACGATCCGATCTTCTAGCACCCACTTGATACCATTTCCTCCATGGCTCGAACCTCCACCTCTCGTTGTCTGAGGACAATTCTTAACCAAATGGGCCTTCGACCCACACCAAAAACATTTCTTACTATTTCCCCAACATTCTCCTGAATGAATTCTCCCACACTTAACACATGAATGATTCCGTTCAGCTGGTACAAGTGCACGTACAGAATTCTCGATCCTTGGTCTTTTCTGGACATTACTAAATGATGCTGATGGTCCAACATTTCTCTTATTCTCGTTCCTATTCTTCTCTCGGTTTTCTCTTATAGTCTTCTTAACCTCTTGAATGATCCGAGCTTTCTCCACGTAATGGCGAAGTCCTTTCTCTCTGCAGAGCTATCAACTCCGCAACTCATCTCGCATGACCCATCTTGAATCGAACACTCCTTTCATAATCGGTAGCTACGATTCCTTTGGCGTCTTGACTTAGTCGCACAAACTCGACTTCATACTCCGCTATCGACTTATTCCCTTGTACTAGATTTAGAAACGCTTTTCTTTGCAAGTCCAAATAACTGGCTCCTACGTACTTTCCTTCAAACTTGGCCTTAAAGTAATCCCAATCCAATCGATCTGCTGGTACACCTTGTTTGACAGTGAGCCACCAACGATAAGCTTCGTCGCGAAGCAATGAAATAGCGCCCTTCAGCTTTTCTTCATTAGTGCAGTCCAAATCAATCATGATTCTTTCGACTGCTTCTAGCCAATATTCCGCTACATTCGGAGCTACTCCTGACACTCCTCTAAAGATCTCGGCCCCGTTCGATCTAAGCCTTTTCGATACTGACTTTCGAGTTCCATGTCCCCTACCAACTCCTGCTACTCGTTCTAGCACTCGTAACACGGCCCGCGATACTGCGTCATCTTCTCCTGTCTGCTCTTGCTCCTCTATGTCCACTGCTGGCGGCACTTCACTTTCTAACCCATGGCCAAACCCTACCGGTTCCGATGCTGCCATTCTACCTCTACCGCGTCCCCTAGAACTCATCTCTATCGTCGCGATTTAATCTGATTTGAGAAATTTTTATGCATTAGAAATTTTTGTTCCACTATTTATCCACGAGCAATTTTATGAGAAGAGATTCTAGAAGTGGTTCTTTCGATCACACAAGGTTTGGTTCAAGTTCACTACCTTAATACAGGGAGTCACATTCACGTTCATAAACAGAGACACACTCATTCAGTGGTATCCACCACACACATTCACTATTCGGACATTTACTGCTTCTACCTGAGGGTATTTAGTCATTTTCCTCTGAGGGTATTTGGTAATAAACCAAAGCGATTCAAAAAGCGTAATAAGTCGGGATCTTTTTTTAAAATTCCCAAAATTGAAGAGTATTTTGAAAATTTAGCAAATTGGAGATATAACAGGATTTTGAAAATTAGGGGGTATTTTGGTAATTTTGTCAACCAGGATAATTTTGTAAGTCTCCAAAGTTGGGGTATTATTTTGAAATACAAAAAATTGGGTCCTTTTGCAACGTAAGAAAATTTTATTAAACTTAGGGTTAAACCGAAAATTTTAAAAGTCAAGGGCATTTTAGTAATTTTCAACACAGGGGCATTTTCGTAAATTTTTCCCCCAAATCAGAGTATCCTGATACTTTGAAAACAAATGATTTTGGTATTTTGCAAAGTAAAATCATTTTAACAAAAGTTGAGGGTAATGCGGTAATTTTACAACACAGGGGCATTTTTGTAATTTTGCAAGTAGGGGTATTTCAAAGAATTTTGTAAATCGAGAAAATGTCTTTCAAAATCAAATTTAGGGTTTACAAACCGTAGGGTAAATTTGAAAATTTTAAAACTAAGGAATTTTAAAACAAGAAAGCTAGTCCCTTTGGGTTTTAATAATTGGTTTAGCCTTATGAACAAGCCCTCTTGGTTAAGGTGAGCCGTAGCTACGCACCAGTGTAGGTTTGAGTAAAGAGGAGGTGAGTCGCTAAGACTACTTAAATACCAAGCTCTTCTTGAATACCACTCCTAGACATGCGTGCAGGTTGCCACACCTTAACTCGGCGACTTGCTTCACAGGTGGGTTTAATAATCCTTAAGTCTTATGCATATGTTTGGGTAGACTAGTCCTAGGGTCCACAAAGCCCTAATATTCTAATCTACGAGCCCAAACTATGCCCATAATAATTCACATCAACAAATCACTTCAATAGTTTAGAAGTACTTACAGTGGACTTGGTAGGAATCACAGTGCCATGTCGAATAACACATAAACTTTTATAAAAGCCCACATTTCGAAAAAACTTATTTTGAAAATGTTTTTGGGCCCAAACCCTCAAAGTCGAGTTTTGAACCGGGCTCTGATACCAAACTGTAACACCCCAAACCCGGCCCACAAGCCCTGACCAGATCTGGTATGTCACTGCGGAAAAACGGTTGGAAAATCTTTGACTTTAGAATAAAACTTGAAAATTTTGTTAACTTCGGAGAGTGTGTCCATTAAAATTATTTAATAATATAAGCTCGATATAAAATCGTGAATTAAAACTTTATTATAATTTATTATATTATAAATCATTTGAAGAAAATATATCTAAGTATAATATAAACTTGATAATCGTAAATAGAATACTTTAAATAAAAGTGGCCCTTAATACATCGAATAAAATTCCAAAATACTGATAATATAAAAAATCATTAATAATCAACTAAAACTAGTAAAACATCTACTGCATGAAAATCTGCTTCTGCATGAAAACGTCTTCTGCATGGCCACCTTTGTATCCACTCCAACCCGGTCCGAACATCATATCACCTGCGATGTTGGATAAATAATTGGGTGAGTCATACAGACTCAGTGTGTAATTAAACCATCGGAATCCACCCACATGCTAGCCACATAACATCCCAATTATCAAATGCAACATGTAAATATAATCATTTAGACATTACCACAATCTGGGCTTGGCCCACATTCACGTATGTTCTCATAACATACCAATCCACATTCAAGTACTGGGCTAGGCCCTTTTCTCATTAATTCACTGATTACTGGGCTTGGCCCATTTCCACGTATGTTCTCATAACATACCAATCCACATGTCATATTGGGCTTGGCCCATTTCCATATCATTTCATAACGGAACAATGCAACATGAAACCCAACCCAATCCTAAGGTCCATCCGCTACACACCCCCTTAACCAGCCTACCACACACCAGGGGACTATCGAGTCACCCTCTCCTTTTCCCTCCAAGAAGGCAACCAATGCCATCCACGATGTAGCGTATAGCTAACATCAAACCACGATGGGGCACATAGCAACCCATCAAGCCATGATAAGGCACAGAGCCGATATCAATCCAGGTAACCACGCGAACTAAATCGCAAAGATCCACAACGCGACCTCAGTCAGCGCCAATCCACGATGTAGCACAAAGCTGA
Organism: Gossypium rotundifolium; assembly: GCA_025506655.1. Classification (NCBI taxonomy): domain Eukaryota; kingdom Viridiplantae; phylum Streptophyta; class Magnoliopsida; order Malvales; family Malvaceae; genus Gossypium; species Gossypium rotundifolium. The sequence goes on from CP106731.1 coordinate 140,389,263, forward strand.
CATCAACCACGTACTCGAAGTACACCCTGTCCTTCTTTCATAACCCACCCATGCACATGTAACATGATATAATGACAATATGATGCATGTGCATGTCATTCACAAACATAGACATACACTCATATTTAAATAAATGCCAACAATATTAACAATTTGCTATTTACCTGATCGATCGTCATACCCTTTTAGGGTATCTATTACACTTTTACCATCGCACTTATTAGTAAGCATATAACATAGCAGATATCACATAAAACCGAAATAATGGCTAACTACACACCTTATGACCAAGTTCTAAACCCTCGATCCGACACTATCGCTAACTAAACTACGACCACTTGCTGTAATTTTACATTGTTGGCCCACACCTGGTGGCCAATCTCGTCTGATAAAGCGGATCTCTTCTTGAACTTCGGGATGGGAGTTTTCCCTTTGCCCTCTTGACTGGCACTCGCATCCATCGACGATACTTAATCAGAACCACACGATTAATCACAGCAATCAAAATTTACAAATATCGAATCTAGATCACCTATTAACATCCTTACCGAAAGATCTTAAATCCCAAAGGCTTCTCTTTACTCTTGTCGATTTGGCCCTAAAAGATCATAGCCACCACTCGGTCAACACAAAAGCATAAACAATGGCCTAAGGCCGAATTCCAATGGATCACTTACCCTTTCTACTTGGATCCCAAAACACCAATGGTCTTAAGGAGTTGCCTGAAAATCCCTGTTACACAATATTAGAATCGGCTAATCCCAAAACCCATGGAAAAGGCCCTTTGGCGAATACTTACCACCCTTACCTTGATGAGTCTAAACTCGAGACCCTCCTTTTAAGCTCCTTGGCGCAGGCCACAAGCTCTAAATGTCGCTAGCACCACTCTTCATGAGTTCGGCAACAAGCTTGGATAAATAGAAGAAAAGGTTTCACTTCACTACCAAATGAAATTGGAGCATTCGCTAACACAAGGTGTTGTTATGGAATTTGAAAAGAGTTTGAGAAAGGAATGGGGTTCGATCAAAGTGCAAATAGGAAGGAAGAAGAAAACAAAACTATCCTTATGGGACCTTAGAGTTTGGTCACAAGGCACGAGAAAATGGAAATTGAATAGGTGACTTCTCAAAAGAAATTCGACACCGGAGAGTGAGATGAGAGAAAGACTTTTGGCTTTGGAGAACAAAGGAGAAAAGAATTTCTTAGAGGTGCTCCCCCTATTTAAAGCATCGGCACCCCTCCCCTTGAAGACCGAATGTGGCTACCCAAGGAGCCCTTTGGTAAAGCCACTCTTGCTCCACTTTCAAAATCCACCTTTCTCTCCTAATTAAACTCATATTTTATCACCTAATCCTATTAAAAACAATCCAATAGCAGCCATTATCTCTAATTTAAAACTAACTAAAATAATCCTATATTTATCTAAAATAATAAACTAACAAAAGCTATCCACCACCGAATTCAAAAATGATTAAACAACCTTGGTTTAATCCTTATCCAATAAACTTCCATGTGCCACCAACACCTTCAAATTTCTTTGCCAAAAGAATAAAAATTAAACTCAAAACGCAACTCTCTTGGTTCGAACACAGGACCTTGCTACTATACTCCTCTCCAACGCCCAGTGCCACTTGGCCACATTGACTTTCATGCCATAAAGCCTCCAACATTAATCTTTAAAGGCTTCCTACTCAAGCCCATAGCCGCATGAAAAATAAAACACGCTAAAAATCTGCTGCGACCCTCGAACCCGGTAGCGCGTTGCCTCTAGCTCCTAAGTGCATGCAGGAACCACTTTGCCAAGGTCTTGCTTGTGTCAAAGACACGCCCCAACTCCTTTTAAGGCCTCCTTCCTTGTAACGTAAAACATAAAAATTAAAACCAGGTAGCTTCCTTTTGAATCGAACCCAAGACCTTAAGGCGTCACCTTCCCACAAATTTCCCCAGCGGCGCCTCACGCCACTCCACCAAAGACCTTCTTGTGCCATAACCTTCCAAATAAATTTCTTAAGGCCTCCAAAGCCAAGCTCCTTTCTTAACCCTAAAATTCAAAATTTTCCTAAGTCATCCCTCACCTTCAGGGTTCTCCAAACCCTCAAAATCCATCCAACATGACCATAAGCCTCTTAAACACTCGGGTTATGCTCCAAACGCATAACCCCTAAACCAGGGTGTTACAGATTGTCTACTTTTAATGCCCAATCTTTCCTATTTGATTCTACTATTTTCTCTAAAATACGCTTAAGTTCTCGATTTGCTACTTCCACTTGTCCGCTGGTTTGAGGATGATAAGGGGTAGCTGTCCTATGGTGTACTCCATATTTCTTTAAGACTCTATCAAATTGAGTATTGCAAAAGTGAGTACCCCTATCACTAATAATTACTCTGGGTGTTCCAAATCGAGAGAAGAGTTTCTTAAGAAACCTTACTACTACTCTAGCATCGTTAGTAGGTAAAGCTTGAGCTTCCACCCATTTTGACATATAATCTTCTGCTACTAAGATGTATTTATTTCCAAATGAACTAGGAAATGGACCCATAAAGTCAATACCCAGGACATTGAATATTTCACATGATAGCATATATGTTTGAGGCATTTCATCGTTTAGAGATATTACCTATTCTCGGCATTTATCACATGAAACAACATACACATTGGCATCTTTAAATAAGTAGGCCAATAAAAACTGATTAAAGTGTTTTCATCTTTGTCTTAATCCATTGTAATGTCCTCCTCAAGGTCCCGAATAGCAATGTTCTAGGATTTTGCTTATACCTTTTGTAACACATCTCCGAATTACTTGATCTACACATATACGGAAAAGAAAAGGATCTTCCCAAAAATAGTTTTTCGCATCAGCAAAGTACCGCTTCTTTTGATGATGTGTTAACCTTTTTGGTAAGATGTTAGTAGCTAAGGTATTTGCAATATCTACAAACCAAGGTACCTCGGAGTCGATTATAGAAAAGAGTTGTTCTTCTAGAAATGAGTCGTTTATTTCACTCTCATCGAGTTCTTTGATATGTGGGTTTTTAACCCTAGAAAGATGATGTGCTGCAAGATTTTCAGCTCCTTTCTTATCCTGAATTTCCAAATCAAATTCCTGTAAGAGTAAAATCCATCTTATAAGTCGAGGTTTTGCATCAGATTTAGTTAACAGATAGCGAAGATCTGAATGGTCAGTGTAAACGACAACTTTAGATAATATCAAGTATTATCTAAATTTATCAAATTCAAAAACCACAGCTAGCAATTCTTTTTCTGTGGTGGTGTAATTTTTTTGTGCGACTGTTAATGTCTTGCTAGCGTAATAAATTGGCTGAAAGTGCTTGTCTTTTCGCTATCCCAAAACTGCACCTACTGCAAAATCACTCGCATCACGCATTAGTTCAAAGGGTAAGTTCCAATCAGGTGCAATTATAATTGGAGCATTTATTAACTTATCTTGGAGGATATTAAATGTGTCTAAACATTCCTTATCAAAATTGAAAGGTACATCTTTTTCTAGTAATTTCGTTAAAGGTTTAGCAATTTTAGAGAAATCTTTAATGAATCTTCTATAAAATCCAGCATGTCCTAAAAAACTTCTAATAGCCTTAACTGAACTAGGAGGAGGTATTTTCTATGGTTTCAACCTTTGTTTTACCTACCTCAATCCCTTTACTAGAAATTTTATGTCCTAACACAATCCCCCCTCGAACCATAAAGTGATATTTTTTCTAATTGATAAACCGTAAAAATAACATATTTTAATCCCACGTTTAGTATGCTTTTGGATGATTTAGCCCTCAATTTATGTAAAAAAGGTGATCTTAATCCTTTCTTTTCATGTCTTATATTTAGGAAAGCACCGAGAATGAAAAGAATGAGAAACGGGCTTAAACGGGCCAACCCAAGAAATTGGCACGGCCTGGACTTCAAGTCACATGACCGTGCCTCTCCAATCATTCAAAGACACGCCCAAACACAATTTGCATGGCCGTGCCCAAATCGACAGACCTGAAGCACAGCCTGAATCCCAACTTACACGGCCATGCCACGGTCATGCCTCAATCAACAGAATTGACACACGGCTTGAAGTCGACTTACACGGACGTGTGCCATGGCCATGCCCCTGTGACAGGAATGAGCAATTCCACTCAGATTTGGATGCTTAAAGCCAAAGAAACATACTCCTAAGTCTACTTAAACACCTTAATAGTAATTCTACTTGAAGAAGGTACTTTGGAGCCAAGTAAAGCATCTAAGGAGCCTATATAAACAACCCAAGTCAGCCATTCTAAAGGGGAGAGTTTTTGGGCAGAATTTTCTGCCAGAGCTTTTATTCAAGGAATTACTCGTAGGTAGCCAGTTGTTCCATCTCAAGAAGCCGGAGTTCTACTCAAGACAGAGGATCTCCTCTTCAATTCCTTCTGGGGGTTTTAGGGATTTCTTATGTTTTCTTTTATCTTTTCTCTTGAGATGTTTTCTTATTTTGTTATGAACTAAACCCTTCAGATACTTGAAGGGGATGAAACCTATGACGGATTTTGTTATTTGATTTCTAAATTATATGATAAGTACTTAGTTTGTTCTTAATTATGTTACTTAATCCAAATCTGATGTGCTTAGGTGGAGGAGGAATAGACCCTGCCTAAGAGTAGATCTAACATAATTAAGCGGAGTTAATCGAGCGCCTAGAGATAGGGTTACGATATTTTGCCAAATTAGGGTGAAACCTAATATGGGAATTCATTGATCGATTTACTGCTTCCTTAGGGGGTTATTATAAGAGAACGAGAGTTCCACTAATTAACCTAAGGTTAGACGTTATTTGCCTCGGGAGAGGGTTTAATATAGGTTAGAGAGTCTCACTGATCAAGCTAAGTAAAGAAGTCATATGAATTAAAAGTTAGATAACAAGAGAAGTCATAGGTGGATTCTTCCTGAGGGTATCGTCGTAATCAACTGAGTTTTTCCACAGTCTTTTCCCAAGGTTTCGTTCTTTTATCTTCACATTTGGTTTAAGTATTTCTTTAGTTTTTAGATTAATAAACCAATCACTCCATATTTCAGGCTAAATAATAGAAAGAAAGTGAGTAGTAGTACTTTTAGGTTCCCTTGGGTTCGATAATATACTCTTGCCTTAGCTATATTACTGTTCGATAGGTGCACTTGCCTCTATCGTTGTCATAGCTAGTCTACATGTTCGATCATTCTTTTTATAAATATTAAAACTCGACTGTTTGACACGATCAAGTTTTTGGCGCCGTTGTCGGGGAACACTAAAATATTAAAAAAGCTCTATTTCTATTACTTTAGCCATTATTTTATTATTTTGCAATTTACTTTTATTTTTAGTTTAGGTTAAATTTTATTTATACTAAATTTCTTTATTCTCTTAGCAGGTACCTCTAGTTTATGACTAGAAAGAACCCGAGAGGACCTTTAGCATACGAAAGTGACATTGAAGCTACCGCTCATAGAAATTACGAGAGAAATTAGGCGAGCTCTAGACTACCAAAGAGAAGAACAACAAGATGATCTAATCCTCTCAAGGGATGGACGAAAACAATCCACTTCCAAATGTGCAAGAAACGAGAATGCTCTGCGAACTATGTATGATTATGCTAAACCTAATTTGACAGGAGCAGAATCTAGTATTGTTTGGCCCGCTATATCTGCTAATAATTTTGAATTAAAGCCTAATACAATACAAATGATTCAACAGTTTGTTCAATTTGATGGTTTGCAGGACGAAGATCCAAATACTCATATAGCTAATTTTTTAGAGTTCTGTGATACCTTCAAAATAAATGGCATTTTTGACGATGCCATATGTCTTCGATTATTTCCCTTTTCATTAAAGAATAAATCCAAGCAGCGGTTGAACTCGTTACCACGAGGGTCAATCACCACATGGGATCAAATGACCGAAAAATTTCTTTTAAAATACTTTCCACTAGCCAAAACGGCCAAATTTAGGAATGACATATCTTCTTTTGTGCAGAATGACGCAGAAACATTATATGATACATGGGAAAGATATAAGGATCTCCTGAGAAGATGTCCACACCACGGATTACCTTTGTGGCTTCAAGTCCAAACTTTTTATAGCGGTGTGAATTCTTCAATGAGGCAAATGATTGACTCATCAGTCGGTGGAACTTTGAATAACAAAACTCCTAAAGTGGCTTACGATTTTATTGAGGAGATGTCATTGAACACTTATAATGGCAAATTACAAGGGCCAAACCGACAAAATCAGCTGGAGTTTTTAACATAGACGGAGTGACAATGCTATCAACACAGGTGGAGATGATGAATAAAAAGCTTGATACTTTATGTTCTTCGCAGGTACACCCAGTAATGCAATGCGAAGTGAGTGGGAATGTGGCGAATCCTGAGTACCCACCCTACCAACCAGGAGCAGAACTTGAGCAAACAAACTATATAGGTAACAATTTTAGATCCAATAATAATCCTTATAGTAACACTTATAACGCAGGTTGGAGGAACCACCCAAATTTTTTGTGGGGAGGAAAAAGAAACCAAGGAAATCAAAGGCAACAACCTCCTCCAAATTATCAAAATCAGCCATATCCACAAGAGAAGCAATCAAACCTCGAAGAGATGCTGACGAAATTCATGGCAGCCACGGATTCTCATTTCTAAAAGACTGAAGCAGCATTTGATGAACAACAAAAATCAATCAAAGGGATCGAGAAAAAAGTTAGAGAACTTACTAAGTCAGTGGGACATCTCACGAAGCTGATTTCTGAACGTTAACAAGGACGTCTACCAAGCAACACAGAAATAAACCCAAAAGAACAGATCCAAGCCATCACAGCTCAAAAGGGTACAAAGGTAGATGAGCACACCACGTCACAAGAAACCAAGGAAGAAAAAGCTAAAATAGGGGTAGCATATGAAAAGCCAAAACCAATAATCAAAGAATACAAACCTCGCATACCTTATCCCGAAGCATTGAGAGGAGATGATTCAGAAGAATAGTTTGGTAAGTTTCTTAAACTTTTAAAGAAATTACATATTAACACCCCTTCTTGAAGCTCTTTTCCGGATGCGGACTTGAGGAAATTTTTTAGACAACTCTTGACAAACAAATACAAAATAGACGAAGAGCACCACGTGGAACTAAACGCAACATGCTCGATAATGTTACAAAATAGACTACCATAGAAACAAAAAGATTCAGGGAGTTTTACAATTCCATGCTTAGTTGGTAGTTTAACTATTGATAATGCGTTAGCTGATCTAGGGCAAGTATAAATGTCATGCCTTATACATTGTTTAAACGACTAGGTCTAGGGAAGCCCAAACAAACTAGGATGAGTATTCAACTAGCTGATAAAACTATTAGAATTCCTAGGGGCATTATTGAAGATGTGCTTGTAAAAATTGATAAATTTGTTTTCCCAGTAGATTTTGTTGTTTTAGACATGGATGAGGATAATTCAATCCCCTTAATTCTAGGAAGACCTTTTCTAGCAACTGCTAAGACTAAAATTGATGTTGCCACACGCGAGCTCATACTTCGCATAGGAGATGAATCGATTAAGCTTTAAGCTCTCGACTCGGCCAGAACAATAGATGATGAAGGTAAGAAAGTCACTTCAATAGATAATTGAATTGTTCAACTTTCATCGTAGGAAACAGCACATAAAGACAACCCTGAGCCGACTCATAAGTCCCAAAACAACAAAGAAGAATCCTACAACAGACAAGACCTTAGGATTGACAAGTGTGAAGAGTAGAGGACATACATCAAAGAAGAATCGCACAAAGTAAAACCAGAGGAACCACAAGAAGAGCTTGTAGGAACATCAAACCACTACAAAATAGGAGACCAGGTACTGTTAGACAAAGCAGATTCCCACATCACTTCAACAGACTTGAAACCAAAGGGAGAAATTCTTCTTAAGGTACACAATATTTTCCCACACGAAACAATCTAGGTAAGCAACGCAACATTCGACACCTCGAAGGTAAATGCTTCTCGACTTGAACTTTGTCATGAAAATAGAACTATAAGCATGAAGGAAGATGTTCAAACCTTTAAACCTCCTTGAATTTTTTTTTGAAAAGTCTAGCTTAAGACTATAAATGAGCGCTTTTCGGGAGGTAACCCGAGTACTAACAATAATTTCTATTCGGTAGTTTTAGTTTTACTCTTATCTCTATTTTCTCTTTAGAATTCAATAAATTGAAAAATTATAGATTCCCAGACCACACGATCTAGCACACGGCCGTGGCCGTGGCCGTGTGGGCACTCCGAATCATCGTACTAGCATATCAGAGGCCGTGCGAATCCTACCCCAACCAACTACAGAAGTCACTCACCTACCCCACCACGGCCGTGCGAGGTGGCCGTGGGTCAACACTACCATTATAGAAACGGGCGTGGCAACAGAGACAAATGGGCATGGCACTCCAACACGCCTTCAAACACGATCATACGATACAGTCATGCAAAGCAGCACACCCTAGATACACAGGCGTGGGACAGCGTCAGAAGCAAAAATCTATTTAAACCCTACAGCCCTTCCCCTTTCCCCCATCTTCTTTCCTCCTTCTTTTTCTTTCAATTTTTCTGTCTTGCATTAGAAAAGGTGTTCAGACTCTTGAGCTACACTAAAATCATGCCGAAGAAGCATAAGACGCCAATCACAATCTCCCTATGGGAGACCGATCTATATAAGTTCATGCCGGCCGCTTCATTCAAACAACAAGCCAATGGCCTTTGAGACCATATAGTTTTTATTTTCTTTTTCTCTTTTGATTCAATATCCTACTCTTTAACAATCTTATGCTTATTTTAGTTTATTTTAATTTAGTTTCTTGGTTTTAGGTTCTAAAGGCCGCTTGGGAATCATGCACCACAGCCGTAGAGGTCACACCCACCTCGCGAACCATCCAACAATAAGGACTCCTTAGTCCATTAGTCTTTTCTTTCAATTTAAGTTTCATTCTTAGTCTCTTTCTCTTTATTCCCTTTATCTTTAATTATAATATTAGTATATTATTAATGTTTCTTTAGATTTCTTGGCTATATCTTCCCAGGCTACCCAATTTCTTCATCTAGCACAGAGATCGTTGGTAGCCACCCCACTGGGCCCATAGAAAACACCATCACCGCCACCAAAGACGCCAACTCCCAGAATCATCCAAAATTCAGGAAGTGTTACTTCTCCCCTTTTCTTTTTATTACATAATTATTTATCTATCTTTGTACATTGAGGACAATGTACAACTTAAGTGTGGGGGGATAAAAGTGCCTAACTTTTTGCATAATTCTCAATTTAATGCCTAATTTTTCATTGTTCACAAAAATCCTGAATTTTAAACTTGTTCGAAAGTATTTTTCTCATATTACTAATTAGGATGAAATTTCTTATGATTTATGATTATTATTGATATGTTTTAGAGTAAGTCATAGTTAATTGTGCATTGATGATTAAATTTGAAGAATACTAGAGAATCAAGCATGATAAGTCTAATTTCTAAAAATTAAAATTGATAGGTCGTTGAACTGAATTTGAGTACTACCTTGAAATTTGGAATTTATACGGATTGATGTCAAAAACACCCATAATTTTTGTGAGATTTTGAGCCTTATAGAGCATATATTCTTTTTCATGCTCACTTCATTGATTATGAGTGTGTCAACTTTGAACTATTATTCTAGAACTTGCCTCATTTATACATGTCGAGACCACACTAATGATTTGATATAATGAGATGATAAAGGCACCTAGGTTTAACCCACTTACTCCATAAAAAGCCTACCTTCACAAATTAACCCCTAGTGAACCCCGTTGAATCATAACAACATTTTATTGACTCACCCACTAATATTAACCCAAAATCCCTTTGAATTTGTTATCACCATTATTTTGACTACCCTTTAATCAAGGTTTGATTTGATTAAATTACCGAATTATATTAGTTCAGTAGTTACATTTATCATTTATGATGTAATATTTTAGTTTGTTCTTAAAAAAATCCAAGTTTATTCAATATTAGTAGTATATAAAAAGAGATTAGAGCATTTAAACTCCAATTATTGAAGAAAAAGCTCATATTAAAGTATTATAAATTTTAAGTGATGAAAATACTCTTTATTATAAGAGTAATTATCAATAGTAGGTATTATTAGTTTTCATTCGATGTAAATATTCATATTCAGTTCTTTGTTTTTAGATTAGGTAATTAGTCAATTCGATCTCGATTTTAACCCTCTAATTCAGCTTGTATCCACACCCTTAACCTTAGCCCCGTTACAACCCTAATAAAGACCTTTTGATCTATGTATCATCGCATATAAAGTGGTGGAGATTTGATTTTTAGGTAAGCCTATGGGATTAACTTTTTAGGTTTGACTTAGAGTGCTTATTCTTGAACCTTAAACACTTCGAGTGATTTGAGTGAATCTTTTGTAAGGATGTCAATCCTTGTCGGTTTTGAATTAAAGGTAATTACTTAGATAAGGGGAGACACCTATGTTTATTACTATAAAGGCATGACTTATCATGATTGAATCTTTAGGACTCTTTGAGTTGAATTATCCATGTATAAATTATCTATGAATTATGATGAGACATTGTCGATAGGAATTATGAATTATGGAAAGTTCGTTTTAATTGTAAGTTGAGAATTTTGCTTGAGGACAAGCAAAAGCTTAAGTGTGGGGGTATTTGATAAACCGTAAAAGTAACATATTTTAATCCCACATTTAGTATGCTTTTGGATGATTTAGCCCTCAATTTATGTAAAAATGTGCTCTTAATCCTTTCTTTTCATGTCTTATACTCAAGAAAGCACCCGAGAACGAAAAGAATGATAAACGGGCTTAAAACGGACCAAATTGGGCCAACTCAAGAAATTGGCACGGCCTGGACTTCAAGTCACATGGACGTGCCTCGCCAATCATTCAAAGCACGCCCAAGCATGATTTGCATGGCCATGCCCCAATCGACAGACCTGAAGCACGATTTGAAACCCAACTTACACGGCCGTGCCACGACCGTGCCTCAATCAACAAAATCGACACACGGCCTGAAGTCGACTTACACGAGCGTGTGCCATGGCCATGCCCCTGCTACAAGAATGAGAAATTTCACTCGGATTTGGATGCTTGAAGCCAAAGAAACATACTTTGAAGTCTACTTAAACACCTTAATAGTAATTCTACTTAAAGGAGGTACTTAGGAGCCAAGTAAAGCATCTAAGGAGCCTATATAAACAACCCAAGGCAGCCATTCTAAAGGGGAGAGTTTTTGAGCAGAATTTTCTGCCAGAGCTTTTATTCAGAGAATTACTTGTAGATAGCCAGTTGTTCCATCTCAAGAAGCCAGAGTTTTACTCAAGACAGAGGATCTCCTCTTCAATTCCTTCAGGGGATTTTAGGGATTTCTTATGTTTTATTTTATCTTTTCTCTTGAGATTTTTCTTATTTTGATATGAACTAAACCCTTCAATACCTGAAGGGGATGAAACCAGTGACGGATTTTGTTATTTGATTTCTAAATTATATGATAAGTACTTAGTTTGTTCTTAATTATGTTGCATAATCCAAATCTGATGTGCTTAGGTAGAGGAGGAATAGACCCTGCCTAAGAGTAGATCTAACATAATTAAACGGAGTTGATCGAGCGCCTAGAGATAGGGTGATCCTGTCAAAAAGTTGAGTTTTAATATTTATAAAAGAGTGATCGAACCGGTAGACTAAGCTGGGACAACGATAAAGGCAAGTGCACCTATCGATAGGTTAATTAGTGGACCTCTCATTCTTTTATAATAACCCTCTAAGGAAGTAGTAAATCGATCAATGGATTCCTATATTAGGTTTCACCCTAATCTGTGCTCGAGCGACTCAGAGCCAACTGGCCGAGGTGTTCCGTGGAGTGTCTGTGGCACCCAAGACCACCGAGTATTGGTTGGAAGCAATCGAGCGTATTATGGATGAACTCGACCGACCCACGAGAGAAGTTGAAAGGGATCGTAGCCACATTACGTGATGAAGCATACCAATGGTGGCTAATCGTCGATGTGATGGTGCCACAGCGGAGGATCGACATGGGAGTATGCTAAGGGGCATATCGGAAGAAGTATGTCGGCACTTTCGGTATATTGATGAGCAAAGAAAAGCTTTTCTAGGACTAGTTCAGAAACAAATCGGTAGTGGAATATGAGGCTGAATTTCGAGGTTAAGCAGATATGCTTGAGGAGTAGTCGCGATCGAACATGATGATGATAGCCAAAGAACTCGTAATGTTAATCGGTAGGGAGGGAGGAAACCTCAACGAGGTCGAGGTTCAAGAACAGAGGTAATGGTATTGGCAGAGGGCGTGGCGGAGGAGCCACCAATATCTTGAGGCAAGACAGTAGGGTTTGGTTTATGCGGTTCGTAGCGTAGGGAGGATGAAGATGCTTGGGATGTCATAACCAAGACGTTCCTCATTCATAGTAAACCCTATTATGCTTTAATTGATGTGGGCTCGACCCATTCTTATATTGCTGTAGTGTAGTTGAGACACTAGGCCTAGACTCTGAACTTTCTAATAAGGAGATGTCGTTGGTAAGCCCACTAGGCCAAACTATAGTAGTAAATAAGATCTTTCGAAATATACCGCTAGAAATTCAGGGAGTGAGCTTTCGGGCTGACCTAATGGAATTACCCTTGAAATTTGACCTTATACTTGGTATGGATTGGTTAGTAGAACAATCGAAATGTGTTGGATTGTGCAACTAAACGAATGGAACTAAGGACCCCCGAGGATGAGGTGGTCATTATGATAGGAGAGAGAAGGAACTATTTGACTAATGTAGTTTCGGTGCTTAAAATTTGAAAGGATGGTACGTAAAGGGTACGAGGCGTTCTTAGCCTTTGTAAGTCGTTGGATGGAAATAAGGAAGGTGTCGAGGAGTTGAGCGGTAAGGGACTTCGAGGATGTGTTTCAGAGGAATTACCAGAATACCCCAGATAGAGAAGTTGAATTTGAATAGACTGCTACCGAAGCTTGACTCTGTGTTAATCGCTCCATACCGAATGGCGCCAAAAGGAATTAGTGGAGCTTAAGGCTCAAATCCAGAATTATTGGATCGTGGGTTTATTCGCCGATGTGTCTCCATGGGAGCACAGGTCTGCTTGTGAAGAAGAAGGACGGAACTATGCGTATGTGCATAGACTATCGCCAATTGAATAAGTGACCATCAAGAATAAGTATCCTTTGCCAAGGATCGATGACTTGTTCGATCACCGGCGGAGCCGCAGATGTTTTTGAAGATCGACTTACGATACCGGATACCACCAAATTTGAAAGTGAAGGAGGTCGATATCCATAAGACCGCTTTTAGGACAAGATATGGTCACTTTGAGTTTGTAGTAATGCCGCTTGGGTTGACAAACGCTCCACCCGCTCATGGATATGATGAATCGAGTGTTCCAACCTTACTTAGACAGGGTTTGTTGTGGTATTCATCGATGATATCTTGGTATATTCTAAGTCCGAAGAGGAGCATGATGAGCATCTTGGTTGTTGTTACAAGTATTAAGGGAGAAGAGCTTTATGCCAAATTCAAGAGTGTGAATTTTGGCTTAGAAGTTACTTTCTTAGGACACGTGGTGTCTGCCGGGGAATAAGGTGGATCCTAAGAAAATCGAGCGGTGTTGGATTGGAAACCACCTAAGTCGTTGGCGAGATTCGTAGTTTCTTAGGGTTGGCAGGCTATTACCGAAGGTTTGTGGAAGGATTCTCGATGCGATAGCCGCCATTAACAAAATTGTTGAGGAAGGAAGTACCCTTTGTGTGGACGATACAAGCAGGAGAGTTTTGAAAAACTTAAAAAGGTATTAATGGAAGCTCGGTGTTGATTCAACTTGAGGCGGAAAGGATTTTGTGGTATCTTGTGACGCTTCACATACGGGTTAGGATGTGTTCTTATGCAAGATGAAAAGTAGTCGCTTATGCATCTGACGCTAAGGCCGCATGAAGTGAACTCGCCAACCCATGACTTGGAATTGGCAGTGGGTTTTCGCTCTCAAGGTGTGGAGGCATTATCTCAGATGGAGAAAGGTCAAGATCTACATGACCACAAGAGTCTCAAGTACTGTTGACTCAAAAGGAGTTAAACTTGAGGCAACGAAGGTGGGTGGAATTCTTGAAAGACTATGATGCTCGATAGAATATCATCCGCAAGGCGAATGTGGTAGCCGATGCCTTAAGTAGGAAGGTTGTGACGGACCTAAGAGCAATGTTCGCCCATTTAAGCTTATATGAGGATGGAAGTTTGTTGGTAGAGTTACAAGTCAAGCCAACATGGTTGAAGGAAGTGAAAGAGGACGGTTGGTTGATGAAGATTTTTTACCCAAAGGAACCTAAAAGTACTACTACTCACTTTCTTTCTATTATTTAGCCTAAAATTTGGAGTGATTGAATTATTAAACTAACAAAATACTTAGACTAAATGCAAAGACAAAGGATTGAATTGGAGAAAGACTTTAGGAAAACTCAATTGATAAAGATGATACCCTTAGGAAGAATCCACATATGACTTCACTTATTATTTATTCCCCAAACCATATGATTTCTTTACTTAGCTTGATCCGTGAGACTCCCTAACCTATATTAAACCCTCTCTCGAGGCAAATAATGTCTAACCTTAGGTTAATTAGTGGACCTCTCATTCTTTTATAATAACCCTCTAAGGAAGTAGTAAATCGATCAATGGATTCCTATATTAGGTTTCACCCTAATTCGGCAAAAACTCGTAACCCTATCTATAGGCGCCCGATCAACTCTGCTCAATTACGCTAGATCTACTCTTAGGTAGTGTCTATTCCTCCTCCACCTAAGCACGTCAGATTAAATTAAGCAATATAATTAAGAACGAACAAAGTACTTATCATATAATTTAGAAATCAAATAACAAAATCCATCATAGGTTTCATCCCCTTCAAGTATCTGAGGGGTTTAGTGCATAACTAAATACGAAAACATCTCAAGAGAAAAGAATAAATAAAACATAAGAACTCCCTAAAACCCCCTGAAGGAATTAAAGGAGAAATCCTCCGTCTTGAGTGGAGTTTCAGCTTCTTGAGATGGATCAACTAGCTATCTTCAAGTGACTCCCTAAAAGATGAAAGCTTCGGTAAAAGCCTATGTTGAAAAGCTTTCTTTAATGTTTGCCTTGGGTTGTTTATATAGGCTTTGGGATGCTATACTTAGCTCTTAAGTATCTCCTTCAAGTAGAATTACTATTAGGGTGTTGGAGTAGACCTAGGAGTATGTTTCTTTGGCTTCAAGCATCAAAATCCAAGTGAAATTGCTCTCTCCCACGACAGGGGCACGGCCATGGCACACGCCCGTGTAAATCGTAGTTGGGCCGTGTCTCGATTTTGTCATTTTGGGCATGATCGTGTGAGTCAGGATTTAGGCCATGCTTCAGTTTGTCGATTTGGACGCGGCCATATAGATCACCAGGCACGTCCGTGTGATCAATAGATGCTGCATGGCCGTGTGTTACGTAGTTGAGGCCATGCTCTAAGTAATTGGCAAGGCACGGTCTTGTGGGCTTTGGGCCAGGCCGTGTTGATTGCTTGCTAAGGCCCAATTACTCTGTTTTAAGCCCATTTAGTGTTCTTTTTATCCTCGAGTGCTTTCCTAAGTATAAACATGAAAAGAAAGGATGAAAAGCACCTTTTTACATAAATCAAGGGCTAAATCATCCAAAATCCTATTAAATATGGGGTTAAAATATGTTGCTTTCATGGTTTATCAAATACCCCTACACTTAAGCTTTTGCTTGTCCTCAAGCAAAATTATCAACTTACAATTAAAACGAACTTTCCATAATTCATAATTCCTATTGACAATGTCTCATCACAATTCATAGATAATTTATACATGGATAGTTCAACTCAAAGAACCCTAAAGATTTAATTACGATAAGTCATACCTTTGTAGTACGAAAACATAGGTGTCTTCCCTTATCTAAGTGATTACCTTTAATTCAAAATTGATAAGAACTGACATCCTCACTAAAGATTCACTCAAATCACTCAAAGGTGTTTAAGCTTCAAGAATAAGCACTCTAAGTCGAACCTGAAAAGTTAATCCCATAGGCTTGCCTGAAAATCAAGTCCCCACCACTGTATATGAGATGATACACAAATCAAAAGGTCTTTAATCAGGGTTGTAACGGGGCTAGGGTTAAAAGGTGTGGATAAAGGCTGAATTAGAGGTTTAGAATCTAGACTGACTTGACAAATTGCCTAACTAGAAACACTGAACTAAATATGAATATTTACTTCGAATGCAAACTAATAATACCACTATAGATAATTACTATATAATAACGACTATTTTCATTACTTAAAATTTTATAATACTTTAATCTGAGCTTTTCTTCAACAATTGGAGTTTAAATGCTCTATGCTCTTTTATTATACTACTAATATTGAATAAACTTGGATTTTTTTAAGAAAAACTAAAATAAACATAATAGAAGGAACTTTGATAATTGAAATAACCTAATTGATGGCGATCAAATCAATTCTCGATAGAGGGGTAGTCAAAGGAATGTTGATAACAAATACAAAGGGATTTTGGGTTAATATTAGTGGGTGAGTCAATAAAAAGGTTGTTAAGATTCAATGGGGTTCACTAGGGGTTATTTATGTAGGTAGGCTTTTTAGTGGAGTGAACGGGTTAAAACCTAGGTGCCTTTATCATCTCAGTATATCAAATCATTAATGTGGTCTCGACATGCATAACCGAGGCAAGTTCTAGAATAACAGTTCAAAGTTAATACACTCATAATCAATTAATGTGAGCATGAAAAAGGGTATATGCTCTATAAGGCTCAAAATATCACAAAAAATTATGGGTGTTTTGACATCAATCCTTATAAATTTTGAACTTCAAGGCGATACTTAAATTAGGTTCAACAACCTATCAATTTTAATTTTTAGAAAGTAGACTTATCATGCTCGATTCTCTAGTATTCTTCAAATTTAATCATCAATGCACAATTAACTAATACTTATTCTAAAACATATCGATAAAAAACATAAATCATTGGAAATTTCACCCTAATTAATAATATGAGAAAAATACTTAAGATCAAGACTAATTTTAGGGTTTTAAGAATTATACAAAAAGTTAGGCACTATTACCCCCACACTTAAGATGTACTTTGCCCGCAATGTACAAAGAAAAATAATGATAATTAAATGTAAAATCAAAAAGAGAAGTGGGGAAAGCTGAAACACCCCAAACTCGGCCCAAAAAGCCTAACCGAATTTGGTATGTTCCTCGAGTAAAACTTTAGCGGAATATCGTTTTGTTCAAGAAAACTTGATGATTTTAAGTAAAGCGGATTAACTTAAAGAAAGATCGAGTTGGGCTTAGTTGAAAAATAGATTTGTATTTTCTTAAAACACATATATATATATATATATATATTCTTGACAAAAACCTTTTAAATTATTTATCGAAAACCATTTAGTTATTTAATTGATAATTGTTCATGGCAGAATTTAAAATAAATCTAAACACAAAATCTAAAAGTAGTTTATAGTGGCCTTATTACAAAAATAGCAAACCCAAAATAAAGTCTAAGTAATAAAATTTAAACTTGGGAAATCTCCACAATACTTGATATGAGCACTGGCCACCTCGAAATCCTTGCTGACAGATCCATCGCACTATGAATTATCTGAAAAGTTTATCCCACAAGAGGGTGAGTCATAAACTCAATGTATAACACATACACTAAAAAGTCCATTTTATCATATGCTTTGAGTCCAAAATTTTCACATATGGCCATAGGCCCATTTAACTCATATTTAGCCCAAAGGCCCATTTAGCTCATATTTAGCCCAAAGGCCCATATCATAGCAGATCAAATAATAATCATTCAATATTACATGGTTATGTACATGAAATGAAATGTAAGCCCTTACCCACCTAAATATCCATCCGCTACACACCACCGTACCAACCAACACAGTGGGGACTACTAAATCGACCTCCATCCGCTACACACCATCGAAGGCGATTCTTGCGATCAACATGCACATCGCCCTTATAATGTTGTGGCAAAGCCACCAAAATAGATGTGACCAAAGTCACTGACCAAGTCCAAATTTCAAATCGTGACCGAAGTCACCAGATTCACATATGTGACCGAAGTCACGGAGTTCAAATATGTGGCCGAGGTCACTGAGTCAAATATGTGACCAAGTCACCAGAGTCAATTATGTGACCGAAGTCACCAGAAATGTGGTAAAACCACCAGAATACTTCCTCCTTTATCAACAATACCCATATGCCCATGCACATACATATCAAATTAGATTTTCATGCTATTTACCCCACAAAACATAATATAATCATACTCATTTCATATTTATGCATATAGCAAAAATAAACGGAATTTTGGGGTAAACATACCTGAATTTTGTATACCAATGATTGGTATCCACAAACAAACATATTGTCATATAATCACTTTTTAAAATATAGATCTATGGAAATTTTAATGTAAGGTTACACACCTTGTGATAGTGAGAACAATACCCTCTCGCTCGTCAATTGATTAACACACTTGGTTAGTATACACTATTGTTAACAAAACTATACTTATTGACGAGAGATCTAATTCCTTACCCTCGGATTCTCGAGCAGCGATTATTTGTGGTTTTCTCCACTAGATGGATCAAAACCCGAAATTCCACCAACGTAAAGTGGTTCGATTATCGCACTACTTCAAATAACCGATCCTCGTTAGTAGAGGTCCACAACCTAGTGGAAAGTCTCTAACCGCCGATATAGCCCTTCGTTTGTAGTTCGATGGTAAAGGAATACCTCCTCTCTTCAAACACTCGTCGAATCTTTTCTTACCTATCTTGTTGATCTTAAATCGTCCCTAAAATAACGTTGATTAGCGATCCATTCAAAAGATTTGATATAACCAAAAGGAATTAACCTTACCTTAGATGATCCAAAAGATCACTTCTTAAAAGTCTTCTTCAATAAGGATCCTTGAAAATCCTTTCCAAGGATTCGACCTAAGAGAGAAAATAAGAGATCATGTTTCTAAAATCAACTATTAGTAAAAGAAATAATGAAAACTATGAGCGAAAAGTTTTACTTACTCTTTGAAGATTGACCTAAATCAAAAAAAGAAGGGTTCTTGGTTTAAAAGAAAATAGTTTCTATAGAGAGAAGAAAGAAAAGATGATGATAAAGAAAAGAAAAAGGGATAGGTTTAGAGACCTATGCACATTCGACCAAAGAGGTAAAATTGAAGAAAATGGTTCTTGATCCTTTGTAGTTTGACAAAGAGGAAAGAAAGAGAGAATTAAAATGAAAAGAAAAGAAAAGGAGAAATGATCAAAGAGAAAGGAGATTGGTTTTGGGGCTTAGATGCATTCACCAAGAGGAGAAATGAAGAAGAAAAATGGTGCTTGAACCTTTTGGTACTTTCGGTAATGAGAGAAAAGGAAGAAAAGAAAAAAGGCTTTCCAACTTTTGAGGCTTTTGCCAAGAATTTTGAGAGAGAGAATTTTAACCAAATGGTCAAAATGAGAACCAAAACAAAGAGAAGTTTTGCCTAATTCCCAAAGCAAGATTCGCTAAGAGGAGAATTTTGGAGAAATGAGAAAAGATGGACAATTTTGCTAGGATTTTGGCCAACTAGCACCCTAATGGCTACACTAATTTTCGGTCAACCTAGCCAACATCATTCCCTTTTCCTCCTTGTTTCTTCCCCATCATATCCAAAATTTGCTACACAATTAAACCACTCCCTTAACCCTTCATGCCGTCTAGGTTCATGGTCAAAGGACCATGAACACACTCCCAAAACATTGCCCAATATTATGCCTTTTGTCCCCCCTCATCTTATCATCAACTTATGATTCCATACCATAAGTTCTTAGCTTCCTTTTTCACTTGGTCAAATAGCCAAAATTAAGAGAACACTCATCCACTCTAGAACATTCTTGGCTGACACTTATAGGGAAGAAAACAAAAAATAAAATAAAATCCTCCCTTATGCTAGCTAGGAGATTCGAACCTCACTCCTTAAGCACACATCCATGCATCTTAACCACCTTGCCAATTACTCAACTTATGCTAAAACCTCTTATCATTAATTCTTAAGGCCTAACTTGCTTAGCTCTCTCTCTAATTAATAGGAATTAAAAGTTTTACTAAGCATGCACTTAATTAATAAAGCTCAAATAACTTCTAAAAATACACTTAATAATAATTAAGTATGCAACATCATTCAATTAAGTAAAATGCATAACCCCTAATTATCAGGATGTTACAAAAGTAATACTCCCTGAAGTCTGGATGATCCCTGGCATCTTTGGTGGTGGTGATGGTGTTTTCTATGGGCCTGGTGGTGTGGCTACCGAAAAGCAATTTGCTAGATGAAGAAATTGGGTAGCCTATGAAGATATAGCCAAGAGATCTAGAGAAATAATAATACTATACTAATAATATAATTAAAGATTAAGGAAATAAAATGAGGGAGACTAAGAAGAAAACTAAAATTAAAAGAAAATACTAATGGACTAAGGAGTCTTTATTGTTGGATGGTTTGCAAGGTGGACGTGACTTCGAAGGCTGTGGTGCGTGATTCCCAAATAGCCTTTAGAACCTAAAACAAAGAAACTAATATAAAATAAAGTAAATTAAGCAGGATATTAGTAAAGATAAGGAAAATAAAGGAGACGAGAAAAGAAAAATAAAATCGAAAAGGTTTCGGAGACCCTTGGCGTGTCAATTAAGTGAAACTATCGGTATGAACTCATGTTGAGGTCTCCTCTGAGGAGACGATGCTTACGTTTCTTCGACATGATCTTTGTGTTGCTCAAGAGTCTTGGACCTTTTCTATGAATAGGAAGAATAATTTGAAAGAAAAGAGAAAGAAGGAATAAGAAAGAATATGGGAAAAAGAGGAAGGGCTGTGTGGATTTAAATAAGAT
Organism: Gossypium rotundifolium; assembly: GCA_025506655.1. Taxonomy (NCBI): domain Eukaryota; kingdom Viridiplantae; phylum Streptophyta; class Magnoliopsida; order Malvales; family Malvaceae; genus Gossypium; species Gossypium rotundifolium. Next base: position 140,410,265 of record CP106731.1, read on the forward strand.
TTCAAAATTGGCATGTTCCCACACCCGTGTCGCGGGTGTGTCGATTCACACGGCTGTATCGCACGGCCGTGTTGTGGGGTGTGTTGTTCTTCCATGCCCGTTGTGTTGATTGGCACACCCGTTCCTAAAAGGCCAGGATGTGAGCACAGATGGATTGCACAGGCGTGGTCTGTCGTGCTCAATAAGTCAGTATCTTAGCACGGTCGTGAGGCACGGCTGTGCTATTTTTGTCGGTGCCCGTGGTGTGGGTGGTTGGCTCCATGACATTGGGGGGTGGTTGGACTGACTTTGCACGGCTCTGCTCTATCAGTGTGGTGGTTCCGGTGGTCCACACGGCCACGGGCACGGCTGTGTGTAAGGCCGTGTGGCCTGAAAACTTGTATCTTTATTTTAAATGTGGAGAGAGAAAAGAGAATGAAAGAAAAGAGAAAATAATTTTGAAAAATAAAAAGTGTTAGTGCTCAGGTTGCCTCCCGAGAAGCGCTCATTTATAGTCTTAAGCTAGACTGTCCTTGACTTTGAAAATTTTAGGGAGGTTTAAAGGTTTGAATATTTTCCCTCTTGCTGACAGTTTTATTTTCGTGACAAAGTTTAGGTCGAGAAGCGTTTACCTTGAAATTTCTGAATATTGGATTGCTTACCTCGACTATTTTGTGTGGGAAAATATTGTGTACCTGAAGGAGTATTTCTTCCTTTTTCTTCAGGTCTGTTGAAGTGATGTGAGGATTGGGTTTGTCTAACACCACTTGATCTCCTATTTTAAAGTGATTTGATGTCCCTATGAGCTCTTCTGGTGGTTCCTTAGGTTCTACTTCGTGTGGATCTGATTTTTCTTTGGTGTGTATCTTCTGCTCTTCTAAATTGTTGATCTTACGATTTTGTGTTGGCTCAGTATTGATGCTTTGTGATGTTTCCTGCGATGAAGTTTGAACAATTTGATTATCTATTGAAATGACTTTCTTACCTTCATCTTACATTGTTTTGGTGAGTCGAGAGCTTGAAGATTGGTGATTTATCTCCTACACAGTATGAGTTCTCCTGTGGCAACATCAATTTTAGTCTTGGCAGTTGCAAGAAAAGGTCTTCCTAAAATTAAAGGGATTGAATTTTCCTCATCCATGTCTAAAACAAGAAAATCTACTGGGAAAACAAATTTATCAATTTTTACTAAAACGTCTTCAATAATGCCCCTAGGAATTCAAACAGTTTTATCAGCTAGTTGGATACTCATCCTAGTTTGTTTAGGCTTCCCTAGACATAGTCATTTAAACAGTGCATAAGGCATGACATTTATACTTGCCCCTAAATCAGCTAACGCATTATCAATAGTTAAACTACCAATTAAACATGGAATCGTAAAACTCCCTGGATCTTTTAGTTTCTGTGGTAGTCTGTTCTATAGCATTTCTGAGCATGTTGCGTTAAGTTCCACATGATGCTCTTCATCTATTTTGCATTTATTTGTCACGAGCTGTCTTAAAAATATCCTTGAGTCGGGCATCTGAAAAAGTGCTTCAAGAAGAGGTAAGTTAATATGTAATTTCTTTAAAAGTTTTAGAAACTTATCGAATTGTTCCTCTGAATCATCTTTTTTCAATACTTCGGGATAAGGTATACGAGGTTGGTATTCTTTGATTACCGATTTTGGCCTCTCTTGTGCTACCTCTATTTTACTTTTTTCTTCCTTAGCTTCTTGTATTGAGATGGGCTCGTCTACTTTTGTATCCTCTTAAGCTGTGATGACTTGGATTTGCTCTTTTGGGTTTATTTCTGTGTTGCTTGGTAGATGTCCTTGTTGACGTTCAGAAATCACCTCTGTGAGATGTCTTACTGACCTAGTAAGTTCTCCAAGTTGATTCTCGATTCCTTTGATCGATTTTTGTTGTTCATCACGTATTGCTTCAGTCTTTTGGAGATGAGTATCTGTAGCTGCCATGAATTTTGTCAGCATCTCTTCAAGGTTTGATTTCTTTTCCTGTGGATAGGTCTAATTTTGGTAAATTGAAGGTTGCTACCTTTGATTTCCTTGTCCTCCCCATGAAAAATTTGGATGCTTCCTCCAACCTGGGTTATAGGTATTACTATAAGGATTATTAGATTAGAAATTGTTACCTATATAGTTTATCTGCTCGTGTTCTGCTGTTGGTTGGTAGGGTGGGCACTTAGGATTCGCCACATTCCCGCTTGCTTCGCATTGCATTACTGTGTGTACCTGCGAAGAATATAGATTATCAAGCTTTTTATTCATTAACTCCACCTGTGTTGACAGCATTGTCACTGCGTCTATGTTAAAAACTTCGGCTGATTTTGTCGGTTTAGATCTTGTAATTTTCCATTGATAGGTGTTCAACAACATCTCCTTAATAAAATCGTAATCCGCTTCAGGAGTTTTATTATTCAATGTTCCACCGGCTAATGAATCAATCATTTACCTAGTTAGAGAATTTACACTATTGTAGAAAGTTTGGACTTGAAGCCACAAAGGTAATCCGTGGTGTGGGCATCTCCTTAGGAGATCCTTGTATCTTTCCTATGCATCATATAATGTTTCTGCGTCATTCTGCACAAAAGAAGATATGTCATTCTTAAATTTAGCCATTTTGGCTAGTGGAAAATATTTTAAAAGAAATTTTTCAGTCATTTGATCCCATGTGGTGATTGACCCTCGTGGTAACGAGTTCAACCACTGCTTTGCTTTATTCCTTAATGAAAAAGGAAATAACTGAAGACGTATGGCATTGTCGAAGCGCCATTTATTTTGAAGGTATCGCGAATTCTAAAAATTAGATATATGAGTGTCGGATCCTCATCCTGCAAACCATCAAATTGAACAAATTGTTGAATCATTTGTATTGTGTTAGGCTTTAATTCAAAATTATTAGCGAGTTATAGCGGGCCTAACAATACTAGATTACTCTCTTGTCAAATTAGGTTTAGCATAATCATACATAGTCTGCGAGCATTCATTTCTTGCACATTTGGTGGGTTGTTCTTGTCCATCCCTTGGTGAGATTGGATCTTTCTTGTTATTCTCTTTGATAGTCTAGGGCTCGTCTAATTTCTCTGATTTCTTGACGGTAGCTTCAATGTCACTCTCATATTCTAATGGTCCTCTTGGATTCCTTCTAGTCATAAACTAGAGGTACCTGTTATGAAAAGAAAGAAAGAAATTTAGAAAACAAAAAAAATATATGTATAAAAATAAGAGAAATTTTAAAAAAAAAAAATAATGGCTAAAGTAATAGAAATAGAGCTTTCTTAATATTTTAGATGTTCCCCAGCAACGGCGCCAAAAACTCAATCGTGTCAAACAATCGAGTTTTAATATTTATAAAAGAGTGATCGAACCTGTAAACTAACTGTGACAACGATAGAGGCAAGTGCACCTATCGAACAGTAGTATAGCTCAGGCAAGAATATCTTATCGAACCCAAAGGAACCTAAAAGTACTACTACTCACTTTCTTTCTATTATTTAGCCTAAAATTTGGAGTGATTGAATTATTAAACTAAAGAAATACTTAGACTAAATGCAAAGACAAAAGATTGAATTGGAGAAAGACTTTAAGAAAACTCAGTTGATAAAGACGATACCCTCAGGAAGAATCCACCTATGACTTCACTTATTATTTATTCCCCAAACCATATGATTTCTTTACTTAGCTTGATCCGTGAGACTCCCTAACCTATACTAAACCCTCTCTCAAGGCGAATAACGTCTAACCTTAGGTTAATTAGTGGAACTCTCGTTCTCTTATAATAACCCCCTAAGGAAGCAGTAAATCGATAAATGGATTCCCATATTAGGTTTCACCCTAATCCGACAAAATCTCGTAACCCTATCTCTAGGCGCCCGATCAACTCCGCTAAATTATGCTAGATCTACTCTTAGGTAGGGTCTATTCCTCCTCCACCTAAGCACGTTAGATTAAATTAAGCAACATAGTTAAGAACGAACCAAGTACTTATCATATAATTTAGAAATCAAATAACAAAATCCATCATAGGTTTCATCCCCTTCAGGTATCTGAGGGGTTTAGTGCATAACTTAATACGAAAACATCTCAAGAGAAAAGAATAAATAAAACATAAGAACTCCCTAAAACCCCCTAAAGGAATTGAAGGAGAGATCCTCCGTCTTGAGTGGAGTTCCGGCATCTTGAGATGGATCAACTAGCTATCTTCAAGTGACTCCCTAAAAGATGAAAGCTTCAGCAAAAGCCTTTGCTAAAAAGCTCTCTTTAATGTTTGCCTTGGGTTGTTTATATAGGCTTTGGGATGCTATACTTAGCTCTTATTTATCTCCTTCAAGTAAAATTACTATTAGGGTGTTGGAGTAGACATAGGAGTATGTTTCTTTAGCTTCAAGCATCCAAATCCAAGTGAAATTTCTCTCTCCCACGGTAGGGGCACGGCCATGGCACACGCCCATGTAAATCGTGGTTGGGCCATGTCTCAATTATGTCATTTTGGGCACGACCGTGTAAGTCAGGATTTAGGCCGTGCTTCAGTTCTGTCAATTTGGGCACGGCCATGTAGATCACCAGGCACGTCCGTGTGATCAATAGATGCTGTACGGCTGTGTGTTACGTAGTTGAGGCCGTGCTCTAGGTAATTGGCGAGGCACGGTCGTGTGGGCTTTGGGCCAGGCCGTATTGATTGCTTGCTAAGGCCCAATTACTCCGTTTTAAGCCCATTTTGTGTTCTTTTTATCCTCAAGTGCTTTCCTGAGTATAAACATGAAAATAAAGGATTAAAAGCACCTTTTTACATAAATCAAGGGCTAAATCATCCAAAAGCCTATTAAATATGGGGTTAAAATATGTTGCTTTTACAGTTTATCATAGGGTTACGAGATTTTGCCAGATTAGGGTGAAACCTAATATGTGAATCCATTGATCAATTTACTACTTCCTTAGGGGGTTATTATAAGAGAATGAGAGTTCCACTAATTAACCTAAGGTTAGACGTTATTCGCCTCGAGAGAGGGTTTAATATAGGTTAGGGAGTCTCACGAATCAAGCTAAGTAAAGAAGTCATATGAATTAAAAGTTAGATAGTAAGAGAAGTCATAAATGGATTCTTCTTGAGGGTATCGTCGTAATCAACTGAGTTTTTCCATAGTCTTTTCCCAAAGTTTCGTTCTTTTATCTTTGCATTTAGTTTAAGTATTTCATTAGTTTTTAGATTAATAAATCAACCACTCCATATTTTAGGCTAAATAATAGAAAGAAAGTGAGTAGTAGTAATTTTAGGTTCCCTTGGGTTCGATAAGATACTCTTGCCTAAACTATACTATTGTTCGATAGGTGCACTTGCCTTTATCATTGTCATAGTTAGCCTACAGGTTCAATCATTCTTTTTATAAATATTAAAACTCGACTGTTTGACACGATCACCAATTTGACACAAGGTTTGTCTCCTCACATCTCATTAGAACTCGTTTTAAATTTTAAAGGCAAAGATGGAAAGAATTACCGAATACCAAAATGTCATCCATAAATACTTCCATAATGTCTTCCACAAGTTCATCAAAGATGGCCAGCATGTAGCGCTGAAAAGTAGCAGGAGCATTACATAATCCAAAAGGCATTTTATGATAAACAAACATACCGTATGGGCATGTAAATGTTGTCTTTTCTTGATCCTCAGGGGCTATTAGAATTTGGAAGTAGCCGGAAAGTCCGTCCAGGAAGCAGTAGTACATATGCCCAGATAATCTTTCTAACATCTGATCAATAAAGGGCAAAGGGAGGTGATCTTTTCTCGTAGCATCGTTCAACTTCCTATAATCAATGCAAACTCTCCAACCTATGACTGTTCTTGTAGGAATCAATTCATTCTTTTCGTTGGTTACAACAGTCATGCCTCCTTTCTTTGGAACAACCTATGCAGGGCTTACCCAAGTACTGCTAGAAATAGGACAAATGATTCCAGCATCTAGAAGTTTAATTACCTCAACCTTAACAACTTCCTTCATGTTAGGATTCAACCGTCTTTGAGGTTGCACACATGGTTTATATTCATCTTCCATTAAAAATTTATGGGTGCAGAACGATGGACTTATCCCTTTAATGTCAGAAATTTTCCAAGCTATGGCTCTTTTATGCTCCTTTAGTACTTGTGGCAGCTCGTCTTTCTCTTTGGGTTTCAGTTCTTAAGAGATAGTTGCTGGTAGTGTAGAATTGTCCCCGAGGAATGCATATTCTAAGTGTTTTGGCAACTGTTTTAATTCTAATTTGGGTGGCTCATCAATAGAGGGTTTTTGTTTTAGTTCGTCACTAATTTTAATGCCCTCTTCTTTTGCTTTTCTAGAGGAAAATGTATTAAAATTCAACTCATCGGTATCATCATCTACCCCCTCATCTTGGGTAAGACACAGTTCCATCGTGTCGTCATGTATGATTTCTTGCAAGGAATCTTGAATAAAATGATCAATGGCATCAATAAAATAATAGGAATCATCTTGTTCTCTAGAATATCGCATAACATCGTAAATTTGAAAAATAATTTCCTCATCACCTACCCTTAGCGCAAGTTTACCATCACCTACATCAATAACAGCCCTAGCAGTAGCTAAAAAGGGGCGTCCCAAAATTAAAGGCACCTCAATGTCCTCATCCATGTCAAGCACAACAAAATCGACAGGGAATATAAATTATCAACTTTTACCATAATATATTCGATAATTCCCCTAGGATATTTAACAGATCTGTCAGCTAACTGAATACTCATCCTAGTGGGTTTAGGTTCCCCGAGGCCAAGTTGCTTAAACATTTTATAAGGCATTAAGTTAATACTGGCACCTAGATCAGCTAGTGCTTTCTCTATGTTTAAACTACCAATTAAATAGGGAATAGCGAAACTTCTTGGATCTTTCAATCTGGTTGGTAGCTTGTTTTAGAGGATAGCTGAACATTCTTCATTAAGTTCCACTGTTGATATCTCTTCAAACATTCTTCATTAAGTTCCACTGTTGATATCTCTTCAAACTTTATTTTATTTGTTAGAAGCTCATTTAGAAATTTTACGTATGTCAACATCTGTGAAATAGCTTCAACAAAAGGTAAGTTGATATGTAATTGTTTAAAAAGTTCAAGAAATTTACCGTATTGTGCGTCTAAGCGGTCTTTCTTCAACTTTGCTGGATATGGGATTAGTGGTTTAATTTCTTCACGTACTGGAATTGAATTCTCATTTGCTTCCTCAGCTTTTGCCTTATCAGTTTTGTGTGGTATCTTCTTCTTTGTTTCAACCAACTCCTCTCCGCTCCTTAGTGTAACTGCTTTCACATGCTCTTTTTCACTAGTTCAATTTTCAGGTTGCCTTTCAGAGACTAACTTAGTTAGTTGTTCAATTTGATCCTTAAGCCCTTGAATTGATGCTTGCTGATTATTCAATATCGTTTCGGTATTTTAGAAACGGGTTTCTGACACCTCTATGAATTTTGTTAGCATCTCTTCAAGGTTTAGCTTCTTTTCTTGTGGGTAGGGCTATTGTCTTTGATTGGGATGGTATCTCCAACTTTGAATTGTAAGTACTACTATAAGGGTTATTTTGAGGTATAAAATTGTTACCCATATAGTGAACTTGCTCATTTTCAGCGCTCGGGTTGTAAGGCGGATATTCTTTATTGTTCATCCATCCTCTATTCGTATTGTACTGCATAATTGAATGTACCTGCAAAGAACCACATAAACAATCAATCTTTTTATTTAACAGTTCTACCTGATTTGATAGCATAGTTATTGCGTCGAGGTTGAAAGCATTGGCGCCTTTCGTTGGCTTTGTTCTCATAACTTGCCACTGATAGTTATTCAGTGACATCTCTTCAATGAATTCGTTGGCCGCCTCAGGTGTTTTGTTATTCAAGGTCCCGCCGGCAGCTGAATCAATCAACTGCCTGGTTGAGGGGTTCACACCATTGTAAAAAGTTTGGACCTGTAGCCACAAGGGTAATCCATGGTGTGGGCACCTTCTCAATAGATCTTTGTATCTTTCCCATGCATCGTATAGTGTTTCTATATCCATCTACACAAAAGAAGAGATATCATTCCTTAATTGGGCCGTTTTGGCCGGTGGAAAATATTTTAATAAAAATTTTTCGGTTATTTGTTCCCATGTAGTGATTGATCCTCGTGGAAGAGAATTAGCCACTGTTTAACTTTACTCCTCAAAGAGAAGGGAAATAATCAAAGACGGATGGCATCATCAGAAACTCCATTAATTTTGAAAGTATCACAAAATTCTAGGAAATTTTCCAAGTGATTATTTGGATCTTCATCGTGCAAACCATCAAACTGAACAAATTGCTATATCATTTGTATAGTGTTAGGTTTCAGTTCAAAATTATTAATAGCTATAACAGGTCTAACAATAGTTGACTCAGTTCCTATTAAATTAGGTTTAGCATAATCATACATAGTTCGAGGAGCATAATTTTCGGCCACCTCTTGAGGTAGCAGATTATTCTCAGCCATCTCTTCGGTAGTGTTAATTTCGTTCTCTTGCTCTTCTTGTATGTATTTTAATCTTCGCCTTATTTCTCTGCGATTTTTGCAAACCATTCCTTCGATATCACTGTCGTAAATCAAGGGTCTTATCAGGTTCCTTCTAGTAATAAACTAGAGGTACCTACCAGGAAAAGATAAAAGAAAAATAAAATTAGAAAAGTAAAAATAAAATTTAATTGCAAAATAAAATAAAATATGGCTAAAGTAATAAAAATTGAGCTTTCTTAATATTTCAGTTCCTCGACAACGGCGCCAAAAACTTGATCGTGTGTCAAAGTCTTAAAATTTTATAAAAGAATGATCAAACCTAGAAACTAAGACAATGATTGAGGCAAGCGCACCTATCGAACAATAGTATAGTTTAGTGGCAAGACCTGATTGTCGAACCCAAAGGAACCAAAAGTACTAATACTAAATTTCTTTTTATTATTTAACCTAAGAATTAATAGAATGGTTGTTTAATCTAAAATTAACTAACTACTAAGCTAAAGATGCGAAGACAAAGAGAATGAATTGGGAAAATACTTGTGGGAAAAACTAATTGATTGAGACAATACCCGAGGAAGAATCCACCTAGAGTTCACTTGTTATCTAACTCTGAACCAGACGATTTTTTCACTTGACTTGATCCGTAGGATTCTCTAATTTATATTAATATCTCTTTCGAGGCTACTAACGTCTAACCCTAGGTTGATTAATTGAAATCTCTTTCTTATTAAAACCCCTAGAATTGCATTAACTCAATCTATGGAGTCCCATATTAGGTTTGACCCTAATCTGACAGATTTTTGTCATCCTATTTCTAGGGTTGCGATAAACTCCGCTTAACTATGCTAGATATACTTTTAAACAGGGAATTTTGCTCAACTGCCTAAGCACATCAATACTTGAATTAATATCCTGAAATATTAAAGCAAGAATTAAGAACACATAGTTAAGAACAAATCAAGTATTTATCATACAGCTCAGAAAACAATAACAAGATTCATCTTAGGTTTCATCCCCCTCAGGTATTTGAAAGGTTTAGTTCATAAACATAAAAGAATACATCTCAGAAGAAAATATAAAACAAAACATAAAGAAAAACCCTAAAACCCCCTAAAGGAATTGAAAGAGAGATCCTCAGTCTTGAGTATTATTCCGGCTTCTTCAGATGAATCAACTGGCTTTCTTCGAGTGAATCCCACAACACGGCCCCTCTGGCTTGGCTCATTGGCCTAGCTGAACACCCCCTAAATGTTGGCCTCTAGGTGTTTATATAGGCTTTTGGATTGGCTTTCTTTGCCTCTAAGTACCTTATTCTGAATAGAACTCTTTTTAGCTGTGGCAGGGACATGCCCATGGCACACACCCGTGTAATTCAAGGCCAGGCTGTGGTCGAGCCTGTAAAGGAGGCACAGCTGTGTGATTTGGGGTCCAGGCTGTGTGTAATTTGTGTTAGGCCCATTTTCTCCGTTTTCGGCCCATTTCTCATTTTTTCATCCTCCAGTGCTCTCCTGAGTATAAAACATGAAAACAAATGATTAGGAGCACCTATTTCCATAATTAAAAGGATAAATCATCCAAAAGTATGCTAAATGTGGGATTAAAATATGTGTATATTATGGTTTATCACACATCTTAAAGAAGAAGATCGTATTATTAGTTTCAAGTTTTCAATTGATGTAATTATTCAAGATTAGTTCATTTTTCTAGTTAGGTAGTTTGTCAATTCAATCTTGATTTTAACCTTTAATTTAGCCTTTATCCACACCTTTAACCTAAGCCCCATTACAACCCTTTTTAAAGACCTTTTGATTTGTGTATCATCTTATTTTATAGTGGTGGAGATTTGATTTTCAGGCAAGCCTATAGGATTAACTTTTCATGTTTGACTTTTGAGAGCTTAATTTTGAACCTTAAACACTTCGAGTGATTTGAGTGAATCTTTAGTGAGGATGTCAACTCTTGTCAATTTTGAATTAAAGGTAATTATTTAGATAAACGGGAAACACCTATATTTTTCGTGCTACTAACTTGTGACTTTGATTGTTTGAATCTTTAGGACTCTTTGAGTTAAATTATCCATGTATAAATTATCTATGAATTATGATGAAACACTATTAATGAATATTATAAATTGAGGAAGTTCATTTTAATTGTGAGTTGAGAATTGTGCTTAAGGACAAGCAAAAGCTTAAGTATGGGGGTATTTGATAAGCCATATTATACACATATTTTAATCCCATATTTAGCATACTTTTGGATGATTTATTCCTTTAATTATAGAAATAGGTGCTTCTAATCCTTTGTTTTCATGTTTTATACTCAAGAGAGCACCGGAAGGTGAAAAGAACGAGAAACGGGCCAAAAACGGAGAAAATGGGCCAAAGTAAAAATTGCACACGGCCTAAACCCCGAGTCACATGGTTGTGCCTCTTTAGCAGGGTCGACCACGACCTATAACTCAAATTACACGATCGTGCCACACGGGCATGTCCCTCCGTTGCAAAGAAGAGTTTCATTCGGATTAGGGTCCTTAGAGGCAAAGAAAGACATTCCAAAAGCTTATATAAACACCCTAGAGGCCAACCTTCAAGGGGGCGTTCAGCTAGGCCAAAGAGCCAAGCCAGAGGGGCTGAATTGTGGGATTCACTCGAAGAAAGCCAGTTGATTCATCTCAAGAAGTCAGAATCATACTCAAGACTGAGGATCTCTCTTTCAATTCCTTCAGGGGTTTTAGGGTTTTTCTTTATGTTTTGTTTTATATTTTTTTCACAGATGTACTCTTTTATAATTGTGAACTAAACCCTTCAAATACCTGAGGGGGATGAAACCTAAGAGATCTTGTTATTATTTTCTAAGCTATATGATAAATATTTGATTTGTTCTTAACTATGTGTTCTTAATTCTTGTTTTGATATTTCAGGATACTGATTTAAGCATTTATGCTCTTAGATAGAGGAGGAATAGACCCTGTCTAAGAGTAGATCTAGCATAGTTAAGCGGAGTTGATCACCACCCTAGAGATAGGATGACAAAAATCTGCCGGATTAGGGTCAAACCTAATATGGGAGTCCATAAATCGAGTTAATGCAATTCTAGGGGTTTTAATTAGAAAGAGATTTCAATTAATCAACCTAGGGTTAGACGTTAGTAGCCTCGAGAGAGGTATTAATATAAATTAGGGAATCCTACGGATCAAGTCAAGTGAATAAATCGTTTGGTTCAGAGTTAGATAACAAGTGAAGTCTAGGTGGATTCTTCCTCGGGTATTGTCTTAATCAATTGGTTTTTCCCACAAGTATTTCCCCAATTCAATCTCTTTGTCTTCGCATCTTTAGCTTTGTAGATATTAATTTTAGGTTAAACAACAATTCCTTTAATTCTTAGGTTAAATAATAAAAAGAAAGTTAGTATTAGTACTTTTGGTTCCTTTGGGTTCGACAATCTGATCTTCCCACTAAACTATACTACTGTTCGATAGGTGTGCTTGCCTCAATCGTTGTCATAGTTAGTTTTTAGGCTAGATCATTCATTATATAAAATTTTAAGACTCTGACACACGATCAAGTTACAAGGACAAAGCCGACAAAAGCTGCTAGTATTTTCAACCTCGACGTAGTCACTATGCTATCAAACCAGGTAGAGCTTTTGAATAAAAAGATTGATGGTTTATGTGGTTCTTCTTAGGTACACCCAGTATGCAGTGTGATATGAACGGAGGAGGGATAAGCAATACAGAATACCTACCTTACAACCCGAGCACTGAAAATGAACAAGTTCACTATATGGGTAACAATTCTAGAACTCAAAATAACCCCTACAGTAACACGTATAATCCAGGTTGGAGGAACCATCTCAATTTCTCATGGGGTGGTCAAGGAAATCAATGAAAACAACCCTCTTCAGGCTTTCAACAACTGTCCTACCCATAGGACAAGAAGTCAAACTTTGAGGAGATGCTGACAAAATTCATTGCTGTGTCAGAAACTCGTTTCCAAAACACCGAAATAGCACTTCAAAATCAACAAGCATCGATTCAAGGGATTGAGAACCAATTAGGACAACTAGCTAAGTTGATCTCTAAACGACCATAAGGTAGCTTGCCAAGCAACACTGAAACTAACCTAAGGGAACAACTCCATGCTATCACAGTGAGCAATGAAGAAAGGTTAGTGAAATCTGAATTTGAGCCAAGGCAAGAGCTTGTGGTAAATAAAGGTAAGGTTGAGGTAAGCCATGATAAACCTAAATCGGTAATTAAAGAGTATACACCTCGTGTGCCATATCCCAATGCGATGAAGCAAGACCGCAGATGAACAATTTGGTAAGTTTCTAAACTTCTAAAAAAATTACATATCAACTTATCGTTTCTTGAAGCTCTTTCGCAGTTACTTAACTCAAGGAAATTTTTAAAAGAGCTTCTAACAAACAAGAGGAAGTTAGATGATGCATCACACATAGAATTAAATGTAGTTTGCTCAGCTATTCTACAGAATAGACTACTCGATAAATTAAAAGATCCAGGGAGTTTTACAATTCCTTGCTTAATTGGTAGTCTAGATGTTATACATGCTTTAGCTGATTTAGGGGAAAGTATAAATGTCATGTCCTATAATATGTTTAAACAACTAGGTCTAGGGAAACCTAAACAAACTAAGATGAGTATTCAACTCGCAGATAAGACCATTAGATTTCCTAAAAGAATTGTTGAGGATGTACTTATTAAAATCGATAAATTTATATTCCCAGTTGATTTTGTTGTTTTAGACAGGGATGAGGACAATAACTCACCATTAATTTTAGGGAGACTCTTTTTAGCAACTGTTAAAACCCAAATTGATGTTGGTACAGGTGAGCTCACACTCCGTATAAGTGACAAGATGATCACTCTTCAAGCTCTTGACTCGGCTAGGACATCAAGTAATAAAGGTAAGAATATAAATTCTATTAATGACCATTCGGTTAAACCTTCTTTTTAGGAAGCACCATGGAACTACACAACTGAGCCAGATCCTAGACCTCATGCCAACAAGGAAATAACTCATGAGGAATGGAGACTTCAGATCAATGAACTAGACGAGTGGAAGACGCATTTCAAAGAGAAACTAGGAACACATGAAGCAAAATCGAGGCAACACCATAAGCCAAACCAATTTAAGATCGAAGATCAGGTATTGTTGAATAAAATAGACCCTCGAATCGCCACTTCAGACCTTGATACAAATGAAGAAATCCCTTTTGAGGTACTGAATATCTACCCATATGGAACAGTCGAGGTAACTAATCCTAAATTCGGCACTTTTAAGGTAAACACTACTCGACTTGAACTATATAATGATCATAAAACTGATAGCAGGGGAGAGGAGTTTCAACTCCTCAAACCACCATGAATGTACGAATGAGAGGTAAGTCTAGTTTAAGACTTTAAACGATCACTTCTCGGGAGGCAACCCGAACACTAACCCCAATAAATTTCATATTTTTATTTTTATTTTTACTTTTACCATCTAACTACAAACTAACCAAAGTAATGAAACATAGGTTTCACTACCACACGGCCTTATAAACGGGCGTGGCCGTGTGGACAGCACAGATTTACACACCAGCGTGGTAAAGATCGTACAAACCAAGGACAAAAATCTCTAAACCATGGGCGGTGATAAAATGCCACGGCCATGCGATACGGCCGTGGTCGACACTAATTTATCAACATGGGCATGGTGACCCCTACATGGGAGTGGGAGAAATGAACGAAGCACAACACGGCCGTGCGATACGGCCGTGTGACCCAACATGCCCATGGTACACGGGCGTGGGCAGCAACCAGATCCCTGACTCTATTTAAAACCCCCTTCTTCTCACCTTCTCCCTAAATTCTTTTTCAACTACCACGCCCCTCTTCCTTTCTATTACCTTTATCCTTCCATTTTTCCTCTTCCCTTTCCTCATTCTTCCTCAAAACCACCATCTCCATGTCCAAGAAGCGAAAGGACCCTAGCATAGTCTCCCGGTGCGAGACCAATCTCCATAAGTTCATGTCGGACGCTTCATTCCTTCAACAAGACAAAGACCTTTGAGTCCATCTATTTTTTCTTTTTCATTTCTCTTCTCCTTTATTTTCCTTCTGTTTATCTTTCTTGTGCTTAATTTCTATTATTATATTTTGTTTTCTTTGATTTAGGTTCAAAAGGCTGCTAGGGAATCACCATACCATGACCCTAGTATCCACCTCCACCGGAATAGCCTCCTCCAACTTATCTTACAGCTCCAAATCAAGTTTTCACACTTCCAACTCAATGAATCCATCCAAAATTCAGGAAGTTTCATTTCTACCTCTCTATTATGATATCATGCTATTAATCTCTAGATATCTATTTTTGTACATTGAGGGCAATGTACATCTCAAGTGTGGGGGGTGAATTTTATTCAGAAAAGTTCCTAACTTTTTGCATTATTCTCAATTCCCTGAATTTTGTCTTTTCTTTCTTATATCACTATTAGAATAAATTTTGATTGATTTATGATTTTTATTGATATGTCTTGAATTATAACATAGGCAGTTGTGCACTGATTGTTTAAACTTTAAGGCTTTAGAGAATCGAGCATGATAAGTTGATTTTTGAAAAAATTAAAAATTTGCTAGGTTATTTCACCAAGTTTAGGTATTATCTTGAAGTTTAAAGTTCACAAGGTTGACATCAAAAGCCAATAATTCCTGGGAGATTTTGAGCCTTTAGCGCATACATTCTTTCGTGCTCACTTTTATTGTTGATTTGAGCGAGTCAATATTGATCTGTTATTCTAGAACTTGCCTCGATTATGCATGTCAAGACCACATTATTGATTTGATATACTGAGAGGATAAAGGCACCTAAGATTTAACCTACTTAATTCCCAAAAGGCCTACCTTCATAATTAACCCTTAGTGAACCCCTTTGATCCTAACAAACCATTCATTGATTTACCCTTAATATTAACCAAAAATTTACCCTTTTTGATTCATTAAGAAATTTCCCTATTGTATTAACCTTTTTGTTGAGATTTGATTTGATTAGTTGCCTAACTATGTTCTATATTTCAGTATGTAATTATTACTTGATTTGTTTTTAAAAAAAAGTTGAAAGTATATTTTTCATTAGTTCTATTTTTTTGAGCTTAAACAGTGAATTTCACATCTTTAGAAGAAGCTCGTGTTATTATTGTAATTATTTAGTTTTAGTCTATTTTTCTAGTTAGGTAATTTGTCAATTCAATCTCGATTCTAACCTTCTCTTTTAGCTTGTAACCCCACTCCCTAACCAAGCCACGTTACAACCCTTCTTAAAGACCTTTTGATCGATGTATCATCTCAATTTACAGTGGTGGAGACTTGATTTTCATGCAAGCCTATGGGATTAACTTTTCATGTTGACTATTGAGTGCTTAATTTATTGTCCCTTAAACACTTCGAGTGATTTGAGTGAACCCTTAGTGAGGATGTTAACTCTGTGATATTTTGAATCAAAGGTGATTACTTAGATAAGGGGGAACACATATGTTTGAAACTTTGATGTTCTTTTAGTTGAATTCTCAATGTATGATTACCTATGGATTATTTTGAAACATTATTGATAGGAGTTATAAGTTGAGAAGAATGAATTTTAATTGTGAGTTGAGGATTTTTCTTGAGGACAAGCAAATGCTTAAGTGTGGGGGTATTTGATAAACCATAATATATACATATTTTAATCCCACATTTGGCATACTTTTGGATGATTTATCCCTTGAATTGTGGAATTCAATGCTCCTAATCCTTTAATTTCATGATTTATACTTAGGTGAGCGTAGGATGATGAAAAGAAAGAGAAACGAGCTAAAAACGGAGAAATTGGGCCAAAGTGAGAAATCAACACGGCATGGAGTTCACCACACAGCAGTGCCACTTTAGCAGACTCGAACACGACCTGGGCTCGATCCACACGGGCGTGTCCCTGCCATGACCCATTTAATTCAACGTAGAAAAGGTTACTTAGAGGCAAAGAAAGACATTCTGAAGCCTATATAAACACCCTAAGTGTGACCTAAAAGAGGAGAACCATAGGAGGCAAAGCTAGAGAGGGCTGAATAGAGGGAATTACTCGAAGAAAGCTAGTTGATCCATCTCAAAAAGCCGAAATCACGCTCAAGACTGAGGATCTTCCCTTTAATTCCTTCAAGGGTTTTAGGGTTGTTCTTTATGTTTTGTTATTTACTTTCTTCTGATATGTATTCTTTTATGAACATGAACTAAACCCCTCAAATACCTGAGGGGGATGAAACCTAAGATGGATCTTGTTATTGTTTTCTGAAATGTATGATAAATACTTGATTTGTTCTTAATTATGAGTTCTTAATTCTTGTTTTAATATTTTAGAATATTGATTCAAGTATTGATGTGCTTATTCAGAAGAGCAAAAGTCCCTATTTAAGAGTAGATCTAGCATAATTAAGTGGGGTTGATCGCACTCCTAGAAATAGGACGTCAAAATCTGCCAGATTAGGGTCAAACCTAATATGGGAGTCCATAAATCGAGTTAATGCAACACTAGGGGTTTTAATTAGAAAGAGATTTCAATTAATCAACCTAGGTCTAGACGTTAGTAGCCTCAAAAGAGGTATTAATATAAATTAGGGAATCCTACGGATCAGGCCAAGTGAATAAATCGTCTGGTTCAGAGTTAAATAACAAGTGAAGTCTAGGTGGATTCTTCTTCGGGTATTGTCTTGATCAATTGATTTTCCCAAAAGTAATTTCCCAATTCATTCTTTGTGTCTTAGCATCCTTAGCTTAGTAATTAGTAGATAAAATCCCCTTTATTTTAGGCTAGATAATAAAAAGAAAGTCAGTATTAGTACTTTTGGTTCCTTTAGGTTTGACATTCCAGTCTTGCCACTAAGCTATACTACTTTCGATAGGTGCGCTTTCCCTGATCATGGTGATAGTTAGTTTCTAGGCTCGATCATTCATATATAAATATTAAAACTCTCAGATCACGATCACCAACTCTTTTCCTCATTCATTCACATAATCTTCTATCTATCTCATATACAATATCATCAACCACTTAGGTTCTGCACATACCTGTACCATCACGTATTTTTCTATCACATTTACCACTTCAATGCTCGATGTCACAATTCATTCGATCCTTTTTAAACATTCGATGAACTCACACACTTAGTGCCAATTAATTAACCGAAGCTATAATAATATCGCACATTTAGTGCCATCCTATTAAACAGGAGTAGTCTCGGTATCGTACACGTAGTGCCAAACAATATAGCCGATGCTTTCTTTATCTCACACACTTAGTGCCAATTAATTAGATGAGGCTATAATAATATCACACACTTAGTGCCATTCATCACAGTAACTATTCTATTTATGCACACTTAGTGCCACATATCTTGAACTCACATTTCACATTACCAAACTCTACAATCACATTTCTATTCATTTCATCGCATATGAACATTGTTTAAGCAACACGAACTTACCTCAGACGTAGAAACAACGACACTAGTCGATCAATCAAGCACTTTATTCTTGCCTCGATCTAGGTTCTTAATTTCTCCTTTCTTGATCTATATAATATCAAATTCAACTCATTCAATCACATTTTCACTCAATTTAGTCCACAACACATAATTAGGACATTTTGCACTTTAGCCCTTATAATTTCACACTTTAGCATTTTAGTCATTATTTCCCAAATACACTAAATTCACAAAATCCAATTTAATCCATGCTTAGCCGAATTACCATAGTGCCCCTAATAGCTCATATTTCACATTTATTTCACATTTTAACTCCTCAAAGTTTCATTTTCACAATTTAGCCCATAATAATCAATTTCATCAAAAAATCTTAATACAAAACATATTTATCATTCATCAAGCTTTCATATTTCACCAACTATCAACACAAAGCTCCTATAATCATCAATGGAACATCTCAAAATCATTATCAAATTTAGAAATTTAAGCATGGGCTTGCTAGAGTACTTAACAACAATCACAAAAACATAAAAATCATCAAAAACGGATCGAAAACACATACCTAATCAAAGCTTGAGCTTGCCGAAACCTAATTAGCTCTTTTTCTTTTCTTTTTCTTTCAATTTACGGCAAGATGAACATATATGGCCACTAATTCATGTTTTGTTTTAATTTAATTAACATTAAAACATCAATTACTATTTTATCCTTAATGAATTAACATGAAAACTGGGAACCAAGCCAAAATAGGAAACTAAACATTTTGGAAACTTGGAAAATACAGATATTCAAAATATGATCCAATAAATTGATCAAGATGGCCAGAGAATCATCAGATTGAATTAAATCATCAGATCTGTTGACATTCCGTTCCTTGCCGTAAACTCCTAGAGAAAGTAGCAACAATTTTTCCTCTCTTCAACCGAAATTTCCTTGTCAAAACTCTCTCCATCTTTTTCTTTCTTTTCCATTCTTCTACTATTCATCCACAAAAGCCAAAGCTTTGAGATCCACAATAGTACCATAGTCAATAGCAAGGGATCTTCCGGATTCAAACCAAGGTAAGTACATCATTATACAATCGAAAAAAGATCCTCCATGATTTAATAGTAGATCAAATCTAACAAGTGATTTTCAGAATTTGAAATAAAGATCAATCGATTTGAGGTAAGTGAGTCTATACATTCGTCCAAGGCCAAATCTTAGTCAATTAGATCAAATTGATCAAAACTAATCTATTCAAAGATCTAGGAAGTTGCCGATTTCAAGGAAAAGGAGGTGAAGTTTGGATTTAAAAAAATCCATAAGGTAAGCCCTAAAGGTATTCGCCAAAGTTATGTGATTACCAGATTAGATCCAAAATTATTAAAAGTCAAAAACTAATTTATGTTGAAGTTTCAAGGTTGGTCAATATCAAGTGAAGGAAAACAAAGATTCGGATTTGAATAAACATCAAATCGGCATCAAAGGTAAGTTTACAAATCCTACTAGGATTTGATATTATAGCCCAAAATAGAATTTATGCTAAGTAATATTTGATAAACCAAATGTAGGAATTAGGATCTAAACACTAGATCTCGCTTTAAATCTCAAGGAATCGCTAAACAAATCGTGTGTGTATTCCACACTATTCTTAATAGTTTTATGGTTTAAATATGTTGTATATGTTAATGTGAAAGTGAAAGAAAGTGGCTAAAGTGTTACTCCTCAAAGTTTCATTTTCACAAATTAGCCCATAATAATCAATTTCATCAAAAATCTTAATACAAAACATATTTATCCTTCATCAAGCTTTCATATTTCACCAACTATCAACACAAAGCTCCTATAATCATCTATGGAACATCTCAAAATCATTATCAAATTTAGAAATTTAAGCATGGGCTTTCTAGAGTACTTAACAACAATCACAAAAACATAAAAATCATCAAAAACGGATCGAAAACACATACCTAATCAAAGCTTGAGCTTGCCGAAACCTAATTAGCTCTTTTTCTTTTCTTTTTCTTTCAATTTACGGTAAGATGAACATATATGGCCACTAATTCATGTTTTGTTTTAATTTAATTAACATTAAAACATCAATTACTATTTTATCCTTAATGAATTAACATGAAAACCATTTAATACAAGCCCATTTTTGTCCATCCATTAACCATGTGGTCTAATAACAACATAAGGACCCCACATTTAATAAGACATTGCATTTATGCACTTTTAACTATTAGCACACATCTTTTGCATTTTATGTGATAGGTCCTTTTCACAAATCGGCACACAAACGATAAAATTTTCACACAGAACTTTCACACATACTCTATCACATGCCATAAAAATAAAAAATAATATTAAATTATCTCTCTGACCTCGAATTTGTGGCCCAAAACCACTGTTCCAACTAGGGTCTAAACCGGGTTGTTACAACTCCCCCTTAGGGATTTTCGTCCCCAAAAATCTTACCAGGGAATAGATTCGGATATTGCTCCCTCATAGCATCCCCAGGCTCCCACGTAGCCTCTTTAACCCCGTGTCTGTGCCATAACACTTTCACTAAAGCAATTTTCTTATTTCTCAATTCTTTGATCTCACGAGGCATAATTTGAATTGGTTCTTCGCTATACGATAGATCAGACTAAATCTCAACTTCAGTAGGGGCAATCACGTGTGATGGGTCGGATCTATATCGTCAAAGCATCAATACATGAAAAACATTATGAATCTTCTCTAGCTCAGGTGGCAACAACAATCTATAAGCAACCGGCCTAATACGTTTAATAATGTCCACGACCTGATAAATCTCGGACTCAACTTGCCTTTTCTGCCGAATCAGAGTACTTTCTTCCACAGAGATACTTTCAAAGACACTTTATCACCGATCTCAAATTCAATATCTTTTCGTTTCAAATCTACATAAGACTTCTGACGATCTAATGCCGCTTTCAAACTGTTTCGAATCACTTTCACTTTTTGCTTAGTCTCTTTGATCAAATCTACACCGTGAATCGTATTCTCACTAAGCTCAGTCCAGTACAATGGTGTTCTACATTTACAATCGTAAAGAGCCTCATATGGTGCCATTTTAATGCTTGATTGGAAGATATTATTATACGCAAATTCAATCAACGGCAAATACTTTTCCCATGTACCTTCAAACTCAAGAATACAACATCTAAACATATCCTCGAGAATCTAAATGGTCCGCTCTGATTGACCATCCGTTTGCGGATGAAAAGCAGTACTGAAATGCAACTTCGTTCCTAAAGGCTCTTGCAGTTTCTTCCAAAATTGCGAAGTAAACCTCGGATCTCTGTCAGATAGATAATGGTACCCCGTGCAATTGCACAACCTTAGAAACATACAATTCAGCTAATTTGTCGAGCAGATAATCCATTCTCACCTGAATAAAATGAGCTGATTTCGTTAATCTGTCAACTATCACCCATATTGCATCTTTCTTTCTCGGAGACAGGGGCAATCCCTACACAAAGTCCATCGTGATTCTCTCCCATTTCCACTCAGGAATCATGATTGGTTGTAACAAATCGAATGGCACCTGATGTTCAGCTTTGACTTGCTGAGAAACTAAACATCTCGAAACAAACTCTAAGATATCTCATTTCATCCTAGGCCACTAATAAAACTGCTTCAGATCATTGTACATTTTCGTTCTTCCCGGATGAACCAATAAATGACTATTATGCACTTTACTCAAAATCATCTGAATCAACTTTGGATTTTTCGGAATACAAATTCTGTCTCAAAATCTCAAACAATCATCATCATCAATTTGAAATTCTAAATCAGGATTCAAATCACATTGAGCTCGTTTTCCCATCATCTCGATATCAATTTTCTGATCATCACAAATCTGTTGTATAAATAACGACCTCGCTTTCAATTCAGCTAAAACTGAACCATCATCACACAAATTTATCTAAGTATTCATCGCTTGTAAAGCGAATAAAGACTTTCGGCTCAAAGCGTCAGCAACAACATTTGCTTTTCCCGGATGATAATCAATAACTAACTCATAGTCTTTTAACAATTCTAACCATCTCCACTGTTGCAAATTCAATTCTTTCTGAGTCATCAGACATTTCAAGCTCTTGTGATTAGTACAAATGTGACAATTCTTGCCAAATAAATAGTGATGCCAAATCTTCAATGCAAACACAATAGCTACTAATTCAAGATCGTGTGTCGGATAATTCTTTTCATGTGGTTTTAACTGTCTCGAAGCATAGGCTATAACTTTGCCTTCTTGCATCAACACGTAGCCTAAACCATTCAACGATGCATCACTATAAACTATGAATTCCTTACCCGATTCAGGTTGAACTAACACTGGTGCCTCTGTCAACAATGCTTTCAACTGTTCAAAACTTTGCTGACACTTTTCTGACCACTCAAATTTAACATCTTTCTGTAGTAATTTCATCAATGGAATTGCAATCATCGAGAAGCCTTTCACAAACTGTCTATAATATCCCGCTAGTCCCAGAAAATTGTAGACTTCAGACACATTTCTCGGAAGTTTCCAATCTAAAATTGCTGAAATCTTACTCGGATCAACTAGTATCCCCACATATGTCCCAGAAAACTAACCTCACGCAACTAGAACTCACATTTACTAAACTTTGCATATAATTACTTATCACACTAAGTTAGTAGCACAATTTTCAAATGCTCGACATGTTCCGTCTCATCACAAGATAAATTAAAATATCGTCAATAAACACAACGGCAAATCGATTCAAATATGGCCTAAATATTCGGTTCATCAAGTCCATAAAAATAGCAGGAGCATTTGTTAGTCCGAAAGGCATAATTAAAAATTCAAAATGCCCGTTCCTCATTCTGAAAGCAGTTTTTGGCACATCTGATTCTTTAACTCTCAACTGATAATAACCTGATCTTAAGTCTGTTTTTGAAAACACTGTAGCCCCTTTCAACTGGTCAAACAAATCATCAATTCCCTGTAGAGGATACTTATTCTTTATCATCACTTTGTTTAACTGACGATAATCAATACACATTCTCATCGTACCGTCATTCTTTTTCACAAATAGAACATGAGCGCCCCAAGGAGAAAAGCTCGGTCATGCGAAACCTCGATCTGTCAATTCTTGCAATTGAGACTTCAATTCTTTCAATTCTATCGGAGCCATTCTATACAGAGCTATTGAGATAGGGGTTGTCCCCAGCACTAATTCAATGCTAAATTCAACTTCTCGTATCGGAGGTAACCCATGTATCTCGTTTCGAAGGTAACCCAGGTAATTCTTCAATGAACACATCAGGGAACTCACAAACCACAGGCACAGATTCAACTTTCTTTTCTGTCACTTTCGTATCAATCACATATGCAAGATAAGCTTCACATCCCTTTTCCACATAGTTTAGACCTTTCATCGTATATATTACGGTCGAGAATCGATTCAAATCACTGATTCAATTTGAACTATCTCGCCATTCTGACTTCTCAAATCAATAGGCTTCCATTTGTAATTCACAATAGCATTATGCAAAGTTAGCCAATCCATACCCAGAATTATATCAGATTCATCAAAGGGTAGTAACATCAGATTAGCCGGGAAATAAATATCTTAAAATATCAACGGACAATTCTTGCATACTTGATAAACCGTAAAAGTAACATATTTTAACCCCATATTTAGTATGCTATTGGATGACTTAGCCCTTGATTTATGTAAAAAGGTGCTTTTAATCCTTTCTTTTCATGTTTATACTCAGGAAAGCACCCGAGGAAAAAAAGAACACAAAACGGCCTTAAAACGGGGTAATTGGGCCTTAGCAAGCAATCAACACGGCCTGGCCCAAAGCCCACACGATCGTGCCTCACCAATTACCTAGAGCACGGCCTCAACTATGTAACACACGACCATGCAGCATCTATTCATCACACGGATGTGCCCGGTGATCTATATGGCCGTGCCCAAATCGACAGACCTAAAGCACAGCCAGAATCTTGACACACACAACCGTGCTCGAAACGACAGAATCGAGACATGGCCCAACCATGATTTACACGGGCGTGTGCCATGGCCGTGACCCTGCCGCGGGAGAGAGCAATTTCACTTGGATTTGGATGCTTGAAGACAAAGAAACATACTCCTAAGTCTACTCCAACACCCTAAGAGTAATTTTACTTGAAGGAGATACTTAGGAGCCAAGTATAGAATCCCAAAGCCTATATAAATAACCCAAGGCAAACATTGAAGGGGAGCTTTTTGGCAGAGGCTTTTGCTGAAGCGTTCATCTTTTAGGGAATCACCTGAAGATAGCTAGTTGATTCATCTCAAGAAGCCGGAACTCCATTCAAGACGGAGGATCTCTCCTTTAATTCCTTCAGAAGGTGTTAGGGATTTCTTATATTTTGTTTATTCTTTTCTCTTGAGATGTTTTCATATTTAGTTATGAACGAAACCCCTCAATACCTGAAGGGGATGAAAACTATGATGGATTTTGTTATTTGATTTCTAAATTATATGATAAGTACTTCGTTTGTTCTTAATTATGTTGCTTAATTTAATCTGATGTGCTTAGGTGGAGAAGGAATTGACCCTACCTAAGAGTAGATCTAGCATAATTGAGCAGAGTTGATCGGGCGCCTAGAGATAGGGTTACGAGATTTTATCAGATTAGGGTGAAACCTAATATGGGAATCTATTGATCGATTTACTGCTTCCTTAGGGGGTTATTATAAGAGAATGAGAGTTCCACTAATTAACCTAAGGTTAGACATTATTTGCCTCGAGATAGGGTTTAATATAGGTTAGGGAGTCTCACGGATCAAGCTAAGTAAAGAAATCATATGGTTTGGGGAATAAATAATAAGTGAAGTCATAGGTGGATTCTTTCTGAAGGTATCATCTTTATCAACTGAGTTTTCCTAAAGTCTTTCTCCAATTCAATCTTTTGTCTTTGCATTTAGTCTAAGTATTTCGTAAGTTTAATAATTTAATCACTCCAAATTTCAGGCTAAATAATAGAGAGAAAGTGAGTAGTAGTACTTTTAGGTTCCCTTGGGTTCGATAAGATATTCTTGCCTGAGCTATACTACTGTTCGATAGGTGCACTTCCCTCTATCATTGTCACAGTTAGTCTCCAGGTTCGATCACTCTTTTATAAATATTAAAACTCGACTATTTGACATGATCAAGTTTTTGGCACCGTTGCCAGGGAATCCTAAAATATTAAGAAAGCTCTATTTCTATTACTTTAGCCATTTTCTTTATTTTTAAATTTCTCTTATTTTTATACATATATTTTTATTTTTCTAAATTTCTTTCTTTCTTTTCGTAATAGGTACCTCTAGTTTATGACTAGAAGGAATCTGAGAGGACCATTAGAATATGAGAGTGACATTGAAGCTACCGCTCGCAGAAATCGCAGAGAAATTGGACGAGCCCTAGACTATCAAGGAGAAGAACAACAAAGATCCAATCCTACTGAAGGGATGGACGAGAACAGCCCACCAAATGTGTAAGAACAGAATGCTCTGTGTACTATGTATGATTATGCTAAACCTAATTTGACAGGAGCAGAATCTAGTATTGTTAGGCCCGCTATAGCTGCTAATAATTTAAATTAAAGCCTAACACAATACAAATGATTCAACAATTTGTTCAATTTGATGGTTTGCAGGATGAGGATCCAAACACTCATATATCTAATTTTTTAGAATTCTATGATACCTTCAAAATAAATGGCATTTCTGACGATGCCATACGTCTTCGGTTATTTCCTTTTTCATTAAGGAATAAAGCAAAGTAGTGGTTGAACTCGCTACCACGAGGGTCAATCACCTCATGGGATCAAATGACCGAAAATTTTCTTTTAAAATATTTTCCACCAGCCAAAACGGCTAAATTTAGGAATGACATATCTTCTTTTGTGCAGATTGATGCAGAATCAATATATGATTAATGGGAAAGATACAAGGATCTCTTAAGAAGATGCCCACACCATGGATTACCCTTATGGCTTCAAGTCCAAACTTTCTACAATGGTGTAAATTCTCCAACTAGGCAATTGATCGATTCATCAGCCGATGGAACATTGAATAATAAAACTCTTGAAGCGGCTTACAATTTTTTTGAGGAGGTGTCATTGAACACCTATCAATGGAAAATTACAAGAGCTAAATCGACAAAATCGGCAGGAGTTTTTAACATAGACGCAGTGACAATGCTGTCAACACAGATGGAGTTAATGAATAAAAAGCTTGATAATTTATGTTCTTCACAAGTACATCCAGTCATGCAATGCGAAGCAAGCAAGAATGTGGCAAATTCTGAGTACCCACCCTACCAATCAGGAGTAGAAAACGAGCAGACCAACTATATAGGTAACAATTTTCGATCTAATAATAACCCTTATAGTAACACTTATAATGCAGGTTAGAGGAACCACCCAAATTTTTCGTGGGGAGGATAAGGAAATCAAGGAAATCAAAGGCAGCAACCTATTCCAAATTACCAAAACCAGCCCTATCCACAGGAAAAGAAATCAACCCTTGAAGAGATGTTAACAAAATTCATGGCTGCTACAGATTCTCTTCTCCAAAAGACTGAAGCAATACGTGATGAACAACAAAAATCGATCAAAGGAATCGAGCATCAACTTGGAGAACTTCTTTGAGTGCATGGGACATCTCACAAAGGTGATTTACGAGCGCCAACAAGGACGTCTACCAAGCAACACAGAAATAAACCCAAAAGAGCAAATCCAAGCCATCACAGCTCAAGAGGATAAAAAAGTAGACGAGCCCACTTCAGTAAAAGAACCTAAGGAAGAAAAAGGTAAAATAGAGGTTGCACAAGATAGGCAAAAACTGGTAATCAAAGAATACCAACCTTGCATATCTTATCCCGAAGCATTGAAAAAAGATGATTCAGAGGAACAATTCGGTAAGTTTCTAAAACTTTTAAAAAAAACTACATATTAACTTACCTCTTCTTGAAGCTCTTTTTAGATGCCCGACTCAAGGAGATTTTTAAGATGGCTCTTGACAAATAAACACAAAATAGATGAAGAGCACCACACAGAACTTAACACAACATGCTCAGTAATGCTACAGAACAAACTACCACAGAAACTAAAAGATCTAGGGAGTTTTATGATTCCATGTTTAATTGGTAGTTTAACTATTGATAATGCATTATTCGATTTAGGGGCAAGTGTAAATGTCATACCTTATGCACTGTTTAAACGACTAGGTCTACGGAAGCCCAAACAAACTAGGATGAATATTCAACTAGCTAATAAAACCGTTAGAATTCCTAGGGGCATTATTGAAGACGTTTTAGTAAAAATCGATAAATTTGTTTTTCAAGTAGATTTTTTTGTTTTAGACATGGATGAGGGAAATTCAATCCCTTTAATTTTAGGAAGACCTTTTCTTGCAACTGCCAAGACTAAAATTGACGTTGCCACAGGAGAACTCATACTTCGTGTAGGAGATGAATCGGTCAATCTTCAAGCTCTTGACCCAGTCAAAACAACAGAAGATGAAGGTACGAAAGCCGTTTCAATAGATAATCAAATTGTTCAAACTTCATCATAGGAAACATCACAAAGCATCAAAGCTGAGCCAACTCATAGTCCTCAAGTAGTCACAGAAGAATCACACCAGAAACAAAACCAGAAGATCGGCAAATTAGAAGAGCAGAAAATACACGCCAAAGAAAAGCGGGATCCATACGAAGTAAAACCTAAGGAACCACCGGAAGAGCTCATAGGAACGTCAAATCACTTTAAAATAGGAGACCAGGTGTTGTTAGACAAAGTCAATCTTTTCATCAGTTCAAAATAACTGAAGAAAAAGGAAGAAATACTCCTTCAGGTACACGATGTTTTCCCACACGAAATAGTCGAGGTAAGCAATCCAATGTTCGGCAATTTCAAGGTAAATGCTTCTCGACCTAAACTTTGTCACGAAAATAAAACTGTCAGTAAGAGGGAAAGTATTCAAACCTTTAAACCTCCCTAAAATCTTCAAGGTCTAGGACAGTCTAGCTTAAGACTATAAACGAGCGCTTCTCGGGAGGCAACCCGAGCACTAACACTTTTTATTTTAAAAAAACTATTTTTTTCTTTTCTTTTCTTCTCTTTTCTCTTTCCACATTTAAAATAAAGATACAGGTTTCCAGGCCACACGGCCTTACACACGGCCGTGCCCGTGGCCGTGTGGACCACCGAAACCATCATACTGATAGAGTAGAGCCGTGCAAGTCAGTCCAACCACCCCCCAACATCACGGATCCAACCACCCACAGCACGAGCACCGACAAAAATAGCACGACCGTGCCTCACAACCATGCTAAGATACTAGCTTATTGAGCACAGCAGACCACGCCCGTGCATTCCATCCGTACTCCTATACTGGCTTTTTAGAAAAGGATGTGCCCATCAACAAACGGGCGTGGAAGAACAACACACTCCACAACACGACCGTGCGAAGTGGCCGTGTGAATCGACACATCCTCGGCACACAGGCGTGGGAATATACCAGATTTGAAAATTTTATTTAAATCCCCACAGCCTTCCCCTCTCCCCCATCTTCCTTCTCCCTTTTCTTTCTTGCAAATTTTTCTCTCTGTTCATAGAAAAGGTCCAAGACTCTTAAGCAACACAAAGATCATGCCGAAGAAACGTAAGAAGGTCAGCATCATCTCCTCAGAGGAGACCTCAACATGAGTTCATGCCGGCAACTTCACTTAATTGACACGCCAAGGGTCTCAGAAACTTTTTTGGTTCTATTTTTCTTTTCTCATCTCCTTTATTTTCCTTATCTTTACTTATATCCTTCTTAATTTAATTTATTTCATATTAGTTTCTTGGTTTTAGGTTCTAAAGGCTGTTTGAGAATCACGCACCATAGCCTTCGAGGTCACGTCCACCTCGCAAACCATCCAACAATAAGGACTCCTTAGTCCATTAGTGTTTTCTTTTAATTTCAGTCTTCTTCTTAGTCTCCTTCATTTTATTTCCTTAATCTTTAATTATATTATTAGTATAGTATTATTATTTCTCTAGATCTCTTGGTTATATCTTCACAGGCTACCCAATTTCTTCATCTAGCAAATTGCTTTCCAGTAGCCACTCCACCAGGCCCATAGAAATCACCATCACTGCCACCAAAGACGCTAGGGATCATCCAGATTTCAGGGAGTTTTACCTTCCCCACTTATCTTTTTGATTTGGCAGCTAATTATCATTATCTATCTTTGTACATTGAGGGTAATGTACATCTTAAGTGTGGGGGTAATAGTGCCTAACATTTTGCATATTTCTCAAAACCCTGAAATTAATCTTGATCTTAAGTATTTTTCTCATATTATTAATTAGGGTGAAATTTCTAATAATTTATGATTTTTATTGATATGTTTTAGAATAAGTCCTAGTTAATTGTGAATTGATGATTAAATTTGAAAGAATACTAGAGAATCGAGCATGATAAGTCTACTTTCTAAAAATTATAGGTTGTTGAACCTAATTTGAGTATCACCTTGAAGTTCAAAATTTATAAGGATTGATGTTAAAACACCCATAATTTTTTTTGAGATTTTGAGCCTTATAGAGCATATACCCTTTTTTGTGCTCACGTTTATTTATTATGAGTGTGTCAACTTTGAACTGTTATTCTAGAACTTGCCTCATTTATGCATGTCGAGACCACACTAATGATTTGATACACTGAGATGATAAAGGCACCTAGGTTTTAATCGATTCACTCCACTAAAAAAACCGACCCATACAAATTAACCCCTAGTGAACCCCATTGAATCCTAACAACCTTTTTATTGACTCCCCACTAATATTAACCCAAAATCCCTTTTATCAACATTCCTTTGACTAACCCTCTATCGAGAATTGATTTTATCAATTGCCGAATTAGGTTATTTCAATCACCAAAGATCCTTCAATTATGTTTATTTTGGTTTGTTCTTAAAAAATAAAATAAAAACCAAGTATACTCAATATTAGTAGTATAATAAAAGAGCTTAGAGCATTTAAACTCCAATTGTTGAAGAAAAAACTCGTACTAAAGTATTATAAAATTTTAAGTAATGAAAATATTTGTTATTATATAGTAATTATCTATAATGGTATTATTAGTTGCATTTGAAGTAAATATTCATATTTAGTTCAATGTTTCTAGTTAGGCAATTTGTCAAGTCAGTCTCGATTCTAAACCTCTAATCCAGTCTGTATCCACACCCTTAACCTTAGCCCCATTACAACCCTGATTAAAGACCTTTTGATTTGTTTATCATCTCATATACAGTGGTGGAGATTTGATTTTCAGGCAAGCCTATGGGATTAACTTTTTAGGTTCGACTTAGAGTGCTTATTCTTGATCCTTAAACACCTTCGAGTGATTTGAGTGAATCTTTAGTGAGGATGTCAGTTCTTGTCGATTTTGAATTAAAGATAATCACTTAGATAAGGGGAGACACCTATGTTTTCATGCTATAAAGGTAAGACTTATTGTAATTGAATCTTTAGGGTTCTTTGAATTGAATTATCCATGTATAAATTATCTATGAATTATGATGAGACATTGTCGATAGGAATTATGAATTATGGGATATTCGTTTTAATTGTAAGTTGAGAATTTTGCTTGAGGACAAGCAAAAGCTTAAGTGTGAGGGTATTTGATAAACCGTAAAAGTAACATATTTTAACCCTATATTTAGTATGTTTTGGATGATTTAGCCCTTGATTTATGTAAAAAGGTGCTTTTAATCCTTTCGTTTCATGTTTATACTCAGGAAAGCACCTGAGGATAAAAAGAACACAAAACGGGCTTAAAACGGGGTAATTGGGCCTTAGCAAGCAATCAACATGGCCTGCCCCAAAGCCCACACAATCGTGCCTTGCCAATTACCTAGAGCACGGCCTCAACTACGTAACACACGGCCGTGCAGCATCTATTCATCACACGGACTTGCCTGGTGATCTACATGGCCGTGCCCAAATCGACAGACCTAAAGCATAGCCTAAATCTTGACACACACGGCCGTGCTCAAAACGACAGAATCGAGACATGATCCAACCATGACTTACATGGGCGTGTGCTATGGCCGTGCCCTACCACGAGAGAGAGCAATTTCACTTGGATTTGGATGCTTGAAGCCAAAGAAACATACTCCTAAGTCTACTTCAACACCCTAAGAGTAATTCTACTTGAAGGAGATACTTAGGAGCCAAGTATAGCATCCCAAAGCCTATATAAACAACCCAATGCAAACATTGAAGGGGAGCTTTTTGGCAGAGGCTTTTGCTGAAGCGTTCATCTTTTAGGGAATCACTTGATGATAGCCAGTTGATTCACCTCAAGAAGCCGAAACTCCATTCAAGATGGAGGATCTCTTCTTTAATTCCTTCAGGGGGTTTTAGGGATTTCTTATGTTTCGTTTATTCTTTTCTCTTGAGATGTTTTCGTATTTAGTTATGAACTAAACCCCTCAGATACCTGAAGGGGATGAAACCTATGATGGATTTTGTTATTTGATTTCTAAATTATATGATAAGTACTTGGTTTGTTCTTAATTATGTTGTTTAATTTACTCTGATGTACTTAGGTGGAGGAAGAATAGACCCTACCTAAGAGTAGATCTAGCATAATTGAACGGAGTTGATTGGGCGCCTAGAGATAGGGTTACAAGATTTTGTCGGATTAGGGTGAAACCTAATATGGGAATCCATTGATCGATTTACTGCTTCTTTAGGGGGTTATTATAAGAGAACAAGAGTTCCACTAATTAACCTAAGGTTAGACATTATTCACCTCGAGAGAGGGTTTAATATAGGTTAGGGAGTCTCACGGATCAAGCTAAGTAAAGAAATCATATGGTTTGGGGTATAAATAATAAGTGAAGTCATAGGTGGATTCTTCCTAAAGGTATTATCTTTATCAACTGAGTTTTCCTAAAGTCTTTCTCCAATTCAATCTTTTGTCTTTACATTTAGTCTAAGTATTTCATTAGTTTAATAATTCAATCACTCCCAATTTCAGGCTAAATAATAGAGAGAAAGTGAGTAGTAGTACTTTTAGGTTCCCTTGGGTTCGATAAGATATTCTTGCCTGAGCTATACTACTGTTTGATAGGTGCACTTGCCTCTATCATTGTCACAGTTAGTCTACAGGTTCGATCACTCTTTTATAAATATTAAAACTCGAATGTTTGACATGATCAATACTTTGTCAACCAGAACACACTTGCCTAAAGGGTTCGATACTCTAATTACAAATTCAGTAGACTCTACAGGTAGAGTCTTACTAGATACTAAGTTTGCACACACATATGAATGGGTTGATCCTAGATCTATCAATGCAATCACATCAGTATCAAATAGAGTGGAAGTACCATTAATGACATCTAGAGATGAAGCCTATTCACGAGCGGGAATAGCGTAGGCTCTAGCAGGTGCTCTCGCTCTGGATCTTACAGTTGTATCCGTTGTTCCTCTCTGACTACCACTCACAATTCCTGTATTTCTGGGCGGTCTACCCCTAGCTGCCGTGTTACTTTACCTCGCACTCTGAGCATTATCTTTTTCAGCCAACTGTGAGCAATCCCGAATGAAATGATTTCATGATCCACATCCATAACAAACTCTATTATTATACTTGCCCTAGCATTCACCAATATGACGTCTCTTACACTTTCTACACCCAGGCTTATTATTTCTAACACTGCCAACACTTGATTCCATTAGAATTTGAGCTTTAGGACTCATATATTGTTTCACACGATCTCTATTCAAATGTCCAATTGAAGTATTTAAGCTACTAGTTACATCTCTGAATCTCTTTGATGAAGAGTGCTACGGCTTACTCATCGACCTTTTTCTCTCATCTCTAGCTTTTGAATCTGCTTTCTTATTTTCTTTACTAAACTCCTTGCCTTTACAAGCTCTTTCTACCTATACCACAAATTCATTTAAGTCAAAAATTTTGACTAGAAGTTTAATATCTTCATTTAACCCTTCAATAAATTGTTTACACATAATAGTTTCTGTCGAAACACATTCTCGTGCATACTAGCTCAATCTCACAAATTCTCGCTCGTATTCTGTAACAGACATACGGTCTTATTTCAGCTCAAGAAACTCTTTGCGTTTCTGAGCTATAAATCGTTAACTGATATATTTCTCCCGAAATTTAGTTTGGAAGAAATCCAGGTGATTCATTCTCTCGAAACCATAGATATCAATATTTTCCACCAATGATGCACCGTATATTTCAACAATGAAACAACACACTTAAGACATTCATCAAGAGTACATGATAGTTCATCAAACACTCTAGTGGTATTCTCGAGCAAGAATTTAGCTTGCTCAGCATCATCATCAACTGTCTCCCTAAACTCTTCAGCCCCATACTTACTAATCTTATCAACTGGAGGTTTATTCAATCGAATCGGGTCTATAACTTGTGGCACTATGGGAACTTGTGGGGGTGGAGGATGCTGAGCAGTCAGAGTCATTAGAACGAACTCCGTGAACCACTCACTCATCATTTGGAAGAAGGCTTGCTTTGCCTCTCCTTCGTGACAACTAGTAATCGACCTAGATTCAGTCGGTGCTATCCCTTGAGCAGGAGCAGGCGCATTACTCTCAACATCATCAGCTACAGCTCAATTAGGATCCATTTGCTATACGAAAACACATTTTTAACTGTCAGGAATCATGACACTATTAAAAATAAATAAAAATGCCATGTATAGCTAGACTCTCACATGCTACGTTAGTCCTAGAATCGACTAAACCAAAGCTCTGATACCAATAAAATGCAACATTCCTAACCCGTATCCATCGCCGGACTAGGGTTACAAGGCGCTACCGGTCGAATCATAGCATTTAAACCACCATGGCTCACACATCAACATTTTATAGTTAATCAATAACACAAAGTCCCTTTAGCAGATCTATGTAACACCCCAAACCCGGCCTAGACGTTATGGTTGAATCTAGCGATATCACATGATAGTGCTTTTGAATCTGTAGCCACGCTTAAACCATTTCCCCTTTAAAATTTTTTCATTATTTTATGTTAGTTCTAAATAGTGTCGTTCGTTCCCGAAACGCTGTCCATTTTCCAAAACATTTATTCTTTGCAAAAGCATTTAAAATAGTTTGTGTAATCGTGGTGTTTTGATAAAACATTTGTTTATTTTGAAAACCCTCATTTTTCTACTTCTAGCAATAAAAACCATAAAACATTTCAAATACTAAATTTAAACAAAAATCCGTAATGGCCATAATTACATAAACTTTTCCCAAATATAATCAAAACTAGAAATAAGTATAAAGTCATGAATTATCATGAAGCAGAAGTAGTGGTCACCGTCGAGTCCTCTGCTGTACCAATTCGTTTAATGGTGGGGATTACCTGAACAGATTAAACAGAGAAAAGATAAGTTTTCACAAACTTAGTGTTAATTCCACAGAAAACATTCACACAGCATAATATCAAAAAATAGCCATATATTTACAGTTTGGGTCTGAGCCTATTACAGAATCGGTGTGGTCCTTAACCCACTTAGATACAGAATAAGATACATTTTAGGGCCTCAACCCTTGAGATATAACATGCAGAACATAACAAAATATCAGAATCCTACCCACCATCCTCTACACACCATCTCCGACCAACCCTACACACCATGTGGGGATAAAATCAACCCATCCATCCTTACACACCATGCTGTACCAAAATGCGGCACATAATTAGATAATTACAGCTGAGTCGCCAGATAACAGGCTTACTAACCTTCCAGATACTTCCTCCAATATCATTAATCCTCCTCGATGTAATGCAACATACCAATTATGACATGCAACATGTAACTAACCGATCATACATTCAGTTCAGTACAAATATCATGCTTAATTAGACACCATATAATTAGATCACGTAAATAGGGGTCTAAGTAGCGCTTACTGACCCTACGGTAGGTCCACAGTCGTCTTGGGTGACCGTACAACCTTACAGATCATTTCAAAAAAATGGGCTCATACGCCCATATGGCCTGCCTGTGGGCCTACATACCCGTGTAGCCCACTTGGCCTTAAATTGGCCTTGGCTGTGTGGATCACACGGCCTGGCCCAGAATCCCACACACTCGTATGGTTCACCCGTGTGGCCCTTATGACCCAATTGGTTGAGCTCGTGTCTCGCACATGACCTCACCCAGCTATCACACGGTCGTGTCCTTCGTGCACGGCCTGGCCTCGTTGATCACACGGCCGTGTTGTGGCTCATAGCCTTGCACACGACCTACCACACGGCCATGTGGCATCGACAGAAACATTTTTTGGCTTTCACCTATTCTTGTTTTCTATGCTTTCGAGTACACACCTATATCATTTTCGACACGTAAGCTCTTCTAAGCCTCCAGAACCTAAAAATCGACCAATATAACACTGAATTAAACACCTATTTCATCTTTCAATCAAAAGCCTATCGAAATCTATCATCAAAAATTTAACAAAACCCTTACTATCAATAATCAAATTCGTAATTCTTAATTCTCCGCAGCAGCACTTATCAATTATTGCCTTTGCCTAATCAAAAGAACCACAATAACCTTTTTTGAAGAAATTGTACATGAAACCAAAAAGAAAAAGGTAGAACTAATACTTACCGAACAACAAACTCACACTCTTAAACAATGGGAACGGATGGGAAAAGAAAATGAAAAGAGAATAGTTTAAGGGGAATGGCTTTCAGCAGCAATGGTAGGGGATAAAGGAGTGAAACGGCAAAGAGAGAAGGAAAATTTGATATGGGAAGTAGTTTTGGAAAAAATCAAATCCTATCAGATTTTCCCCAACTCCCCACTATCACACAACTTCACAGACTTTCAATCCCAATCAAACTCAACTACTCTACATGCCCCATGCAAAAAGAATTACTTCCTCACCTATGTAGGGATTCAAATACAGGATCTTTAACAAATTAACACTCCACTTAACCACCAGACCAAAATGCCCGTTCTGTTAATTACTTGAAAACTTTTAACTAAAAGCCTATTGACCAGAGATATGGCTTAATTCATAGGAATAACAAAATTTTCCCAAGTCACACCCAGAACACATAACCACTGAAGAAGATAGACATTTTGTCAAACCAACACAAAAACAAAAGATTAAAATTTTGGGGTGTTACAATCTAAGAAACCTTAAACATGCTTTCAAAAAGGTTCGGGACTAAACCGATCTCATACAGAAACTTTTCTAAACTTATAGAATTTTTTTTTCAAAATAGGGCACACGCCCGTATGGCTAGGACGTGTGCCTCACACGACCATGCCTTAGACCATGTCTGTAATATCTTGGAATAGGGGCTATTTTGTTATTGTATTGTTTGCATGTGTTTGATCTGCGGTGTGGTTGTTTTTGATGTTTTGGGGCTTAGTTGTAAGCCTGGTGTAAGCCTGAGTGGTAGGGAAAATTTTAGTTTTTAAGCTTTAAGTGAATGGAGCTGAAGGAGCTAAGGGGTTATAGGTATTTTTAGGTGGATTTTAGCACAAAAAAGAGGGTCGAAAAGTGGCAGAAGGATGCCACTTAGAGCTTGAATTTGGCATCACTTGCAAGGGAAGGAGGTCCCATGTTCGAGCTGTGAAAGCCTCACATTTTGCTTCCATTTTGATGGCATGGAGGAGGAAAAGTAGTGTGCAGTTTTAACTCTTCCATAGACCAAGTCAAACATCTTGAATGGTGGGTGGAGAGTTAATCTAGGAGGTTGACTAGTTCAAAGCTGTTTGAATTAGTGGCTTGGAGTGTTTGTTGGTAGTGGCCGATTGTTGGAGAGATTTTGGGGGGGAGTGGCCGGTTTGGTAGGTGTGGGAATAGGGAGTGCCGAAATTCACTTTGCATTTTGGTGCATTTTCGGTCATTTTGTGTCAAAGCCAAAGTTCTTTTTTTTTTTTGCCGAAATTTGCACTTGTGTCTCCTAAATTTTGTGTGTGGCCGAATGCTCTCTTCCATTTCTTTTTTTTCTTTTTCATTTGTGTTAAGCCGAAACTAGTACCCTCTTCTTCTCTCACTTCCTTTCTTCTCTTGAAACCTTGATAGCCGAAAGTTATTCTCCATAATACCTCCTTGATTTCTTTTTCTTTTCAAAACTGAAAGTACTTTCCTCCTGTCCATTTTCCGTCTTTTTCTCAAAACCCTTTGCCAAAACTTTATCTTCATTTCACATCTTCTTTTCCTCTCTTAGCACTCAAGCCGAACATAAGTGGTGTTGTGCATCTATAGCCGAATCTCCCTCTTCTTTTGGGTGGTGCGTTGGCTTGGATATTAGAGAGGTGTTGATCTTGTTTTCTTATTTTCAATTGTTAGAGAAGGACATCCGGGATTTTGAAGCAGTCAAGCGAAGCCTCCATCTTTGAGTAATCGGTTGGTAAGTGGGGGTAAGAAGTGAATTAGTGGTTTATTCTTTTAGTTTTCATTAATCTAAAGTCTATTATAGATTAATCGTTCTTCTTAATAAGGTGTGGCCGATTGTCAGAGGAACCATCGGTTGGTTCGGGATTTGGTAGGAAACCAAATCATTCATAAGGTAAGGGTTTGAGCGTTAACCCTCTTGAGTTATTTGGTTTGGTCGAATGGCCTTAGTTCTGAAGTTCATGTTTGGCCTATTATAGGAGTAGGGTAATTGAGAGTCTTAGATCGGTTCGTTGGGATTAAGGCTTGCGCTTTAACAGGTGTGTAAACTAACACACCCTTTGCTTAGTAATATGCTTAATAACCTGATTGTTTAATAAAGTCAAAAATAGTACGGTTGATTGATATGATACCCTATGGGGTAAGTGCACGGATTCGGGTAAGTCCGTTTCATTACGAGTTCTATTATTGATGTGATATCATGATTCATGATGTATGTGTTATGAGATGCAATACTAAACATGTTTAGCATGATTTGCATGATTTGCATGATTTGCATCAGTATGATATGTCTATGGGTGATATGAGAGGAGGGGGAATATGATATTCTTGTCTTTAGGACACGGAGGTTTGGCACCTCCGGTGGTTTGGTACCACGATCGATTTATTGTGACTTTGGGTCACGGAGGTTTGGCACCTCATAGCGACTTGTCCCATGGCTTAGTACCACGATGGCTTGGCCCCACGCTTGATACTACGGGATCGCCGCCAATGATTTGGTATCACACGGGTTGGCCCCACAACTTGACTATTCGTGACTTGGTCACGGTGATTTGGTATCACATTTGTGTCTTTGGGACACCAGAGGTTTGGCACCTCATAGTGACTTGTCCCTGTGGTTTAATGCCACCGTGGGTTGGCCCCACTATTGAGATACGGGATCGTCACCAGTGATTTGGTATCACACGTGGGTTGGACCCACAACTTGACTATTCGTGACTTCGGTCACTAGTGATTTGGTATCACATTTGTGTCTTTGGGACACCAGAGGTTTGGCACCTCATAGCGACTTGTCCCTGTGGTTTAACGCCACCGTGGGTTGGCCCCACTATTGAGATACGGGATCATCGCCAGTGATTTGGTATCACACGTGGATTGGCCCCATAGATGGATTATTCGTGACTTTGGGTCACCAGAGGTTTGGCACCACATTGATGGATATCGTGACTCTGGGTCACCAGTGGTTTGGCACCACCAGTGGTTTGGTACCACACGGGGTAGAAAAGGTGTTATGGATGGTTAGGATCGGGTGCATTAATTGTATTGCTTTGTTATGATGTGTGTTAGTATGTTGCATTCATCGGGAGGGGGATTTATGCACTGAGTCTTGCGACTCACCTTCTCCCTTATCATTCCAGGTGACACTTAGATTGCGGACATGAAGCCGGGTGGGCTCGAGGTGACCATGCCATGAATAAATTTGGAGTTACACTGATTTAAAAACTTGGTACTATATTTCATATTTTCTTTTATTTGGTTTGTTGGGATTATAAAAGGCCTTTTAAAAATTATGTTTTGGTTATATATATGCTTAGATTTGATTTCAAATATGCCTTAACAAATTATTGGGTTAATATCGGATAAAACTTGGAAAGATAAGGTTTTCAAAACTACAAAGCGATATGTTTTAAACTTTACCATCGGGTATCACGCTGTAATTTAAAATGAATGCAACTCAAATGTTTTCCCAACTTAAACTAAGTTCAAAATGTTTTTAAGCAACTAAAAAGGAATAACTTGAATTTCTAAATGATATAAATTGGTTTTACTATTAGATTCAACTAAGTTTTCAGAACTTTCGGGTTATCAAAATTTACTATCGGTTTTAAACAATCATACCCAAGATTTTTACAAACACAACAAAGAGTTTTCATCAACACTTTAACCGAAAACCTAACCTCTCAAATACGAATTTCCCCGTAACATACCAGATTCGGTCGTGGTGTATTAGCCGGGTTTGGGGTGTTACAATTGTGGTATCAGAGCTAAGTTTAAAGGCTCGACTGTGGGCCTGGGGCCCAAAATGTTTTAAAGATTGGTTTAAGTGATGTTGTTTTAAAATAAATGGTTTGAAAGGCATGGCACCGAGACTCCGGCACCAATCCGCCCAGGTAAGTTCCCCTTACTATTGCTTGAGATTTTTGATGTGATGTGCTGAATGACTAGCGATAGTAGATTACTTTAGAAACTAAAATTGATAGGACTCTGTGGACTCACGAAAACAAAACTTCTTTAATAAGAGATATTCATAAGACTCTTGCCTTTAAAGACAGTGGAATATTTACTAATGCATAAACTTTTAATCAGACAAGACGAGATTTTAGCCATGAGCGCTCGAGGTGGACGTGGTCGTGGACGTGGTCGGGGTAGGATGACAATTTCTGAACCAGCAGGGTCTGGTCAGGGGTTTGAGAATAAGATACCGGTACCACCACCAGCTGGAGGTGGTGAGTTTCAGGAACAGACTGGGGACGACGCAGTGTCACAGGCGATGCTGCGAGTTCTGAAAAGGGTAGCTGAAGTAGGTGGAGGCGCAAGAGCTCAAAAATCTATGCTTGAATGACTCCGAGCAAATGGGGTGAGGTATTAGATGTGTGTCAGTGTGGCTCAAAGACTACCGAGTATTGGCTAGAGGCGACGGAGGCGGATCATGGACGATTTGGACTGGCTGATCAAGAGAAGCTAAAGGGGTGGTGTCGCTTCTTGAGATGAGTCATACCAGTGGTGGCTCACGGTTCGAGACAAGGTTTGTGCGAAGATCATACTTGGGATTATTTTAAGGCTGCATATCGGAAAAAGTACATTGGATCTAGCTACATTAATGATCAACGGAAGGCATTTTTGAGGTCAGTGCGAGGGAGTAAGTCCGTAATGAGTCTGAGGCGTAGTTCTTGGTGAGTCGGTATACTAGGGGCATTATGGCTCTTGAACACGAGAGGTGTGTTCGATTCGAGGATGGTCGAGAGATGAATTAAGGTTCTTGATTGCTCCACGGCAGGAGGCGTAAGTTCTTGTCTGGTAGAAAAGGCTAAGGTAGCCAAGGGGTTAAAGAGTCTGTGGCGGCGAACTTGGATAGGAACAGGCATAAGAGGAGTTTTGGATCTTCTAGGTCGTCAGATAATCCTCAGAAAAGGGCTAGACAGAGTGGGCCAAATCAGTTTGGTAGGTTCGTTGCTACTAATCAGGGACCGCCACAGTGTAACAGTTATGGGAAAGCTCATTGGGGAGGATGTTGGACTGGTTGAAGAGGATGTTTTGAGTGTGGTTCGCTGGACCACCGTGTGAGGGACTGTCTGCGTAAGTTGGCCAGGATTCAGTCTGAGGGTTAGTGGCTGAGATTTGAAGTTTTCTGGGCTTGGTAGGATACTACCGAAGATTTGTGGAAGGATTTTCATTGATCGCAGCGTCGATGACCAAGTTGTTAAGAAAATGAGTTCCGTTCATTTGGACTGAGAAGCAGAAGGAGAGTTTCGACAAGTTGAAGAAGATTTTGACTAAAGCTCCGGTTCTAGTTCAACTTTGAGGCGAAAAGGAATTCACGAGATATTGTGATGCATCACATCTGAGTTTGGGTTGTGTCTTGATCACGAGGGAAGGGAAGGTTGTGGCTTACATGAAGTCAATCTCCGACGATCTGAAGTAGTCTTTTGAAAATTTGGAGGCACTACTTGTAGAGAGAGATCGATAGTCTATACAGATCACAAGAGTCCAAGTACCTTTTGACTCGAAGGATTTGAATTTGAGCAGTCGTACCTTTTGAGATGGATTGAGTTGTCTTGAAGGATTACGATTGTTCAATTGAGTATCATCCGGCAAGGCTAACGTGGTGGCGAGCGTTGAGCCGTAAGGTTGTAGCGGACTTAAGAGCGATGTTTGCCCATTTGAGTTTGTATGACGACGGAAATATTCTGGCAGAATTACAGGTTAAGCCTACATGGGTTGAGCAAATTAAGGAGAAATAGTTAGAGGATGAGGTTTTGAATGCGCAGAGGTCGCAAGTGCAGAATGGTGGTTTGGAGGGTTCAGTTTGGCTAGTGATGGAGTGCTGTGTTTTTAAGGGAGAGCTTGTATGTCGAGGGATATCGAGTTAAGGCAGAAGATTCTTCAGACGCACATAGCAGCCCCTACGCTATGCATCCCGGAGGTAGTAAGATGAATCGGGATCTAAAAGAGCGCTTTTGGTGGTAAAGATGCAAGAGAAAGTGACGAGTTTGTAGGGAAGTGTCGACATGTCGGTGGTCAAGGTGAACATCGATTGCCGTCGGGGTTGCTTGACCGTGAAGATTCCACAATGGAAGTGGGAAAGGATAACTATGGATTTCGTCGGTGGATTACCTCTTCGCCTAGCAAGAAGGACACGAGCTTGGGTAATTGTGGATCATCGACTAAATCAGCTCACTTCATTCCGGTGAGGGTGGATTACTCACTTCAGAGGTTAGCGAAGCTGTATGTGTCAGAGATAGTGAGGCTGCACGATGTGCCAATATCGATCATCTCGGATAGGGATCCCAGGTTTACGTC
The DNA here is from genome assembly GCA_025506655.1 of Gossypium rotundifolium. NCBI lineage: Eukaryota > Viridiplantae > Streptophyta > Magnoliopsida > Malvales > Malvaceae > Gossypium > Gossypium rotundifolium. The sequence continues at coordinate 140,452,284 of CP106731.1, forward strand.
AAGGTTCTGAAAGCGTTGCATCAGGCTCTGGGTACACGTTGGGATTTCAGCACGGCATTTCACCCGTGATCGAGGCGGTCGAAAGGGTTATCTGAGATCTTAGAGGATATGCTACGAGGTTGTGTTCTAGACTTCAGAGGTAGTTGGGAAGAGTTTCTACCATTAGCTGAGTTCGCCTACAATAATAGTTACCAAACTAGCATCAAGATGGCACCATATGAGGCATTGTATGGTAGGAAGTGTCGCTCACCTACATGTTGGACGGAGTTGGGTGAACGTCAGATGTTGGGACCAGAGTTGGTTGTAGAGATTGAAAATAAGGTTAAGTTGATTCAGGCTCGATTGAAGGAAGCTTTGGACAGACAGAAGTCTTACGCTGATCTCAAGTGTAGAGATATAGAGTTTACCTTGGGTGATAAGGTCTTTTTGAAGGTCTCGCCATGGAAGAAAGTGTTGAGGTTCGGGAGAAAAGGCAAGTTAAGTCTGAGGTTTATTGGGCCGTATAAGGTACTGAGACGAGTGGGACCGGTAGCTTATTAGCTTGAGTTGCCAATAGAGCTAAGTCAGATTCACGACGTATTCTACGTTTCGATGCTTAGGCGATATCGTTCAGATCCATCGCATGTCGTAGCAGTGGAAGATATCGAGGTGAATCGGATTTGACCATGGAGGAGGAACCAAAGTGATTCTAGATCGAGATGTGAAAGTCCCGCGTGGGAAGTCGGTTCCTTTGGTAAAAGTGCTATGGCGTAATCATGGTGTGGAAGAAGCTACGTGGGAACGAGAGGATGCGATGAGGCAGCAATACCCTCAACTCTTTTGATCAAGTAATTTTGAGGTCAAAATTATTTTTAAGGGGGTAGAACTGTAATATCTTGGAATAGGGGCTATTTTGTTATTGCATTGTTTGCATGTGTTTGATCTGCGGTGTGGTTGTTTTTGATGTTTTGGGGCTTAGTTGTAAGCCTGGTGTAAGCCTGAGTGGTAGGGAAAATTTTAGTTTTTAAGCTTTAAGTGAATGGAATTGAAGGAGCTAAGGGGTTATAGGTATTTTTAGGTGGATTTTAGCACAAAAAAGAGGGTCGACAAGGTGGCAGAAGGACGCCACTTAGAGCTTAAATTTGGCGTCACTTGCAAGGGAAGGAGGTCCCATGTTCGAGCTGCGAAAGCCTCACATTTTGCTTCCATTTTGACGGCATGGAGGAGGAGAAGTAGTGTGCAGTTCAAACTCTGCCATAGACCAAGTCAAACATCTTGAATGGTGGGTGGAGAGTTAATCTAGGAGGTTGACTAGTTCAAAGCTGTTTGAATTAGTGGCTTGGAGTGTTTGTTGGTAGTGGCCAATTGTTGGAGAGATTTTGGGGGGGGGGAGTGGCCGGTTTGGTAGGTGTGGGAATGGGGAGTGCCGAAATTCACTTTGCATTTTGGTGCATTTTCGGTCATTTTGTGTCAAAGCCAAAGTTCTTTTTTTTTTTTGAAATTTGCACTTGTGTCTCCTAAATTTTGTGTGTGGCCGAATGCTCTCTTCCATTTCTTTTTTTTCTTTTTCATTGGTGTTAAGCCGAAACTAGTACCCTCTTCTTCTTACACTTCCTTTCTTCTCTTGAAACCTTGATAGCCGAAAGTTATTCTCCAAAATACCTCCTTCATTTCTTTTTCTTTTCAAAACCAAAAGTACTTTCCTCCTGTCCATTTTTTGTCTTTTTCTCAAAACCCTTTGCCGAAAATTTATCTTCATTTCACATCTTCTTTTCCTCTCCTCAAGCCAAACATAAGTGGTGTTGTGCATCTATAGCCAAATCTCCCCTCTTCTTTTTGGGTGGTGCATTAGCCGGATATTAGGGAGGTGTTAATCTTGTTTTCTTATTTTCAATCGTTGGAGAAGGACATCCGGGATTTCGAAGCAGTCAAGCGAAGCCTCCATCTTTGAGTAATTGGTTGGTAAGTGGGGGTAAGAAGTGAATTAGTGGTTTATTCTTTTAGTTTTCATTAAGCTAAAGTCTATTATGGATTAATCGTTCTTCTTAATAGGGTGTGGCCGATTGTCAGAGGAACCATCGGTTGGTTTGGGATTTGGTAGGAAACCAAATCATTAAATAAGGTAAGGGTTTGGCGTTAACCCTCTTGAGTTATTTGGTTTGGCGAATGGCTTTAGTTCGATGTTCATGTTTGGCCGATTATAGGAGCGGGGTAATTGAGAGTCTTAGATCGGGTCGTTGGGATTAAGGCTTGCGCTTTAACAGGTGTGTAAACTAACACACCCTTTGCTTAGTAATATGCTTAATAACCTGATTGTTTAATAAAGCCGAAAATAGTACGGTTGATTGATTTGATACCCTATGGGGTAAGTGCACGGATTCGGTAAGTCTATTTCATTACTAGTTCTGTTATTGATGTGATATCATGATTCACGATGTATGTGTTATGAGATGCAATACTAAACATGTTTAGCATGATTTGCATGATTTGCACGATTTGCATCAGTATGATATGTCTATGGGTGATATGAGAGGAGGGGGAATATGATATCAGTGTCTTTGGGACACCAGAGTTTTGGCACCTCTAGTGGTTTGGTACCACAGATCGATTTATTGTGACTTTTGGTCACGGAGGTTTGGCACCTCATAGCGACTTGTCCCGTTGGCTTAGTACCACGATGGGTTGGCCCCACAGCTTGATATTACGGAATCATCGCCATGATTTGGTATCACACGTGGGTTGGCCCCACAACTTGACATTCGTGACTTGGTCACGGTGATTTAGTATCACATTTGTGTCTTTGGGACACCGAGGTTTGGCACCTCATAGCGACTTGTCCCCGTGGTTTAATGCCACCGTGGGTTGGCCCCACTATTGAGATACGGATCGCCGCCATGATTTGGTATCACACGGGTTGGCCCCACAACTTGACTATTCATGACTTCGTCACCGGTGATTTGGTATCACATTTGTGTCTTTGGGACACGGAGGTTTGGCACCTCATAGTGACTTGTCCACGTGGTTTAACACCACCGTGGGTTGGCCCCACTATTGAGATCTGGATCATCGCCACGATTTGGTATCACACGGGTTGGCCCCACAGATGGATTATTCGTGACTTTGGGTCACCAAAGGGTTTGGCACCACATTGATGGATATCGTGACTTTGGGTCACCAGTGGTTTGGCACCACCGGTGGTTTGGTACCAAGCGGGTAGAAAAGGTGTTATGGATGGTTAGGATCGGTGCATTAATTGTATTGCTTTGTTATGATGTGTGTTAGTATGTTGCATTCATCGGGAGGGGGATTTATGCACTGAGTCTTGCGACTCACCTTCTCCCTTATCATTCCAGGTGACACTTAGATTGCGGACATGAAGCCGGGTGGACTCGAGGTGACCATGCCATGAATAAATTCGAGTTACAATCGATTTAAAAACTTGGTACTATATTTCATATTTTCTTTTATTTGGTTTGTTGGGATTGTAAAGGCCTTTTAAAAATTATGTTTTGGTTATATATATGCTTAGATTTGATTTCAAATATGCCTTAACAAATTATTGGGTTAATATCGGATAAAACTTGGAAAGATAAGGTTTTCAAAACTACAAAGCGATATGTTTTAAACTTTACCATCGAGTATCATCAGTAATTTAAAATGAATGCAATTCAAATGTTTTCCCAACTTAAACTAAGTTCAAAATGTTTTAAGCAACTAAAAGGAATAACTCAATTTCCAAATGATATAAATTGGTTTTACTATTAGATTCAACTAAGTTTTCAGAACTTCCGGGTTATCAAAATTTACTATCGGTTTTAAACAATCATACCCAAGATTTTTACAAACACAGCAAAGAGTTTTCATCAACACTTTAACCGGAAACCTAACCTCTCAAATACGAATTTCCCCGTAACATACCAGATTCGGTCGTGGTGTATTGGCCGGGTTTGGGGTGTTACAATGTCTTACCCCATGTGCAACTTTGACTATGATCACACGGCCTGTCACACGTCCGTGTGTCTGGCCCGTGTGTAACACTGACTTGGGTCACATGGCCTGATACATGCTCATATGTCTGGCCCGAGTACAATTCTGGCCTTCTTCGAATAAGGACAGTAAAAAACACAGTCGAGACACACGCCCGTGTGCTCACCCGTGCAAGCAATTATTGGCCATTTTCAAGGCCAAATTGCCACCTAACTTAGGTCATCCCTACGTGCTCAAATCCAACATCAAATGACATATAATTTTTAGCCAAAAGAATACCAATTCATGTACATTTTAAACTACAACATCATCAACTATTTCCATTCAAAATTTCAACTCAAACATGTCCATTTCGTGAATCAATTTCATACCAAATTGATCACTTCATAAAACATACCACATGCCTTATAAGACATATATGAACATATAGCAAAACACATTTACAAGCACATATCACCATCTCAAAACTCATTCATCAATTCCATTCTTTACAAGCCAACTCACATGGCTTTATCCATAACTTAAAAAATATACAAAACACTAGCCTATACATGCCATATACCATATATACAACTCTCAAAATGGTACCGAAATAGATGTCCGATAGTGTGATTGAGTCACTGACGATTCCCAGATCCAAGCTAGCTTTAATAACATTGTAAAACAGAGAAATATATCACACAGTAAGCTTTAAAGCTTAGTAAGTTTGTAATATAATACAATTAACTCAACAATTCAAATATACTATGCAAAATTAACTAACTCATAGTTCAATTCACATCACTATTCAATCTCATCCATGAGTATTACCCATTTTCATACCATATTTATAGGTTATTATACAAGCATTTATAATGCTACTCAATCCAACTCTTTTCCTCATCCATTCACATAATCTTCTATCTATCTCATATACAATATCATCAACCACTTAGGTTCTATACATACCTGTACCATCATGTATTTATCTATCACATTTACCACTTCAATGCTCGATGTCACAATTCATTTGATCCTCTTTAATGTTCGATGAACTCGTACACTTAGTGCCAATTAATTAGCCGAAGCTATAATAATATCGCACACTTAGTGCCATCATATTAAATAAGAGCCATCTCGGTATCACACACGTAGTGCCAAATAATATAGCCGATGCTATAATAATATCACACACTTAGTGCCATTCATCACTGTAACTATTCTATTTATGCACACTTAGTGCCACATATCTTCGAACTCACATTTCATATTACCAAACTCTACAATCACATTTCCATTCATTTCATCACATATGAACATTGTTTAAGCAATACATATTGATAAACCGTAATATGAACATATTCTAATCCCACATTTAGCATACTTTTGGATGATTTAAAGCCTTGAATTGTGGAAATAGGTGCTCCTAATCCTTTGTTTTCATGTTTTATACTTAGGAGAGCACCGGAGGATGAAAAGAATGAGAACGGGCCAAAATAGATAAAATGGGCCTAACATGAATTACACACGGCCTGGACCCCGAATCACATGGCCGTGCCTATTTCAAAGGATAGACCACGGCTTGGCCTCGAATCCCACGGGCATGTCCTTGTCGTAGCAGAGAAGAGTTTCATTCAGATTAGGGTACTTAGAGGCAAAGAAAGACATTTAAAAAGCCTATATAAAGACCCTAGAGGCCAACCTTCAAGGGGGCGTTCAGCTAGGCCAAAGAGCCAAGCCAGAGGGCAAGAATTTTGGGATTCACTCGAAGAAAGCCAGTTGATTCATCTCAAGAAGTCGGAATCATACTCAAGAGTGAGGATCTCTCCTTCAATTCCTTCAGGGGGTTTTAGGGTTTTCTTTATGTTTTGTTTTATATTTTCTTCTGAGATGTTTTCTTTTATGATTATGAGCTAAACCCCTCAAATACCTGAAGGGGATGAAACCTAAGATGAATCTTGTTATTATTTTCTGAGCTGTATGATAAATACTTGATTTGTTCTTAATTATGTGTTCTTAATTCTTGTTTTGATATTTCAGGATATTGATTCAAGTATTGATGTGCTTAGGCAGAGGAGAAATATTCCCTGTTTAAGAGTAGATCTAGAATAGTTAAGCAGAGTTGATCGTAACCCTAGAGATAGGATGACGAAAATATGCGGATTAGGGTCAAACCTAATATGGGAGTCCTTAGATCGAGTTAATGCAATTCTAGGGGTTTTAATTAGAAAGATATTTCAATTAATCAACCTAGGGTTAGACGTTAGTAGCCTCGAGAAAGGTATTAATATAATTTAAGGAATCCTATGGACCAAGTCAAGTGAATAAATCATCTGGTTCAGAGTTAAATAACAAGTGAATTCTAGGTGGATTCTTCCTCGGGTATTATCTCAATCAATTAGTTTTTCCCACAAGTATTTCCCCTGTAACACCCCAAACCTGGCCCAAACGTTATGACCATATCTGGCATGTCACATGGAAAGGTTGTTAAAGTAAATTCGAGATCACTTAATTCTTTCGAGTTATGGTTCAAGTTTGAAAATCAAATTTGACTTTAAGGTTTTCTTGCAAAATTTTGTTAATATAACTAACTACCGAAACTTGTTTTATAACACAAAAGTCAGATTCAGTGGGTTTCGGTAGTGTGACGTTTTGAAAACAACAATGATTGAAGCTTTAAGAAAATCTCGAGTTTGTTTATCTTCGTTGGTAGCTTGTGGTTCGTTGTTAATATGCTGGAAAATAGTTATTTAAAATTTGAGGAAAACCCCATTTTGATCATTTCATGATAGATAATAATAAAATTAAAACAAAAACCAAATTAAAATCCCAGTGGCCTTATTACGGATCATAATCCCATATTAAAATAAAAGTTAATGCAAAGTAAAAAACATACTAAAATAACGATGGATGGCCCGAAATCCTCACTGTTGGGTATTACCTGCAAGATTAAGCAGAAGGGTGAGTTACGAGAACTCAGTGTATAATCCCCAAAACGAACACTAACTAGGCCCATGCAGATACAAATTGGGCTTTAGCCCTTATGAAATCAAATTGGGCGAAGCCCATATCGGAACGAACTGGGCCTTAGCCTTAATAGCATGGTATAGCGGATAATGAATGCAATGTAACCCAGCCCATTCTAAATATCCATCTGCTACACACCACCCATTCCAACTAAAACACACCAGTGGGGATTTCTACAATCAACCTTCATCTGCTACACACCATCGATGGCAGTCACGCTGCTTATCGTCGAAATTGTGGCAGTGCCACCGAAATAATGTGACTGAATCACCGAAATATGTGTATGAGCCACTGAAATACACTTCCCCTTTTCATCAATATCATATCCCATCCCATGCAACATGTTATGACATATTATTTTAGAGTATACATGAATATATCCATGTAGCAAATAAGCAGAACTTACACATTCATACCAAATTGCCCGAGAGGTTATAATCAAAATTTTACATACCTGAGTTATCTCCAAACTCCCCAGCTAGGGGTATCATAGTGGTTTACCCGTTAAGGCAATTTAGCTTTTAGCCGGCACATAATATAATATAAAATAGAACAAAGTAAAGGTATGATATTACACACTTGATTACACGAAGCACTAAACGCTCTTGATCGCAGTCACTCTCTCTGGCAGAAACAACAATGATTTGCCTATCCCAAACCGATGTCGGCTCTCTACCATAGCCCGGGAAAAATCTAGAATTGTAGACACCTTACGTCATTTGAACTTAGGAGTAGAGACTACGAGTCCACTCCCTTCAGGCTCCCCCAATGCAACCTTCTCTAATCGGCTAGCACTCCCCTCCATAAGAAAAATCTGATTAGTAAAGTAACACAGTGAGAAATGGTGGTTGACTAACAAGGGTTTCAGCTCTTACCACCACTTCCTGAAGTCCGAAAGATAAATAAGTAGGGATGAGAGTTGCTTGATCCTTGATCAATTGGGAATCAAACACCAACGGATTCGGCTATGGGATTTCACCGAAGTAAACGTTCCATTTTGAGAGAAGAAAAGGAGAGATTAGCCGAGAACTAGAATTAAAAGAGATTGCCACTTCTGCTATGTGCAACTTAAGACTGAAAAGGGAAAAAGAGAAGAGAAAGAGTTACCCTTACCTTGCGATTACGGATGAGTTGAAAGAGAAAGAGAGATTCGGCCAACCCTATTTAAACAACTACGAGAGGAGAACGCGATAAGAAAGAGTGAGAGAGAATAGGGTTTCGGTTACCAACAAATAAAGAAGAACCAATTCCAAAAAGAATAGGAAAAGGTTCAATCGATGGAGGGAAGGGTAGAAAGATAATGAGGAAGAAAAAGGTTTCGATTATGGTGAATACGAAAGAGGAAAGATGGGAGAAATTTGGCTACGGTGCTTTGCGTTAACCAAGGGAAGAAAGTGTCTAAGATGAGAAGAAATGAAAAATAGAAGTTCTTTGAGTGCTTAAGGTTTCAGCAAGAAGAGCAACAAAAAGACTTGCAAATCTTTAAGTCAAAATGCAAAGGAGTAAAAAGAATTTTCTCTCAAATGATCACTAAAAGATATGGCACTCTCCCCACACACCTATGACCGAATATGCTAAAAAAGAAATACCTAAGAAACTAAAGAGAATTCGGCACACACCCATACTAGCTAAAAAACTGAAAATGCTCCCCTTAGCACCACCCCACATTTAGCCAAACACTTCCACACACCCACTCCCACGATTCTCTCCCCCTTTACCTCTACAATTCACTCTCATCCATCATTTGAAAACATCCAACCACTTTAACCCATTCCAACTCCCCAAACTCCTCTCCTCCTTCCATTTGAAACCTTTGACCTATTCAACAACCACCCCATCAGAGCCCCACGTCAACACCACCTCCTCTCCAATTTGGCCACAAAAATTAAATGCCAAATTTGCAGCATGTAGGATCCGAACCTCACTCCCCCTGCATGCTTGTTGACGCCATCACCACTAAGCCATCCTGCTTTCTTTTGTTAACACAACACCAACTATTAAACTTAAGTCCTGCCTCTACTAACTCACCCTACTAAAGTGCCGTAGAACCAAAATTTTACCAGGGCCCAGGCTCGACCCTGAGCCTTCCCAAGACCCCAAACACACCCAAATAACAAGCATAGCTAGCCAAACGCATGGAAGGGTGAAAAAAATGCAGAACCCCAAATTTTAAGATGTTACAGTTCTACCTCCTTAAAGAAATTTTGGCCTCGAAATTTACCTGATTAAAAGAGGTGAGGTTATTGCTATCGCATCACATCTTCCAACTCCCACGTGGCTTCTTCTGAACCATGGTTATGCCATAATACTTTAACCAACGGAACTGATTTCCTCTTCAATACCTTAATATCCCGATCCACGATCTGCACTGGTTCTTCTTCAAAAGATAGGTCGGGTCTTACCTCAATTTCTTCCACCAGCACTACGCGAGATGGATCTGAACGATAGCGCCTCAGCATCGAAACATGGAATACATTATGTATCTAATTCAGCTCCGGGGGTAACTCAAGCTGATAAGCCATTAGTCCCACATGTTTTAACTCCCAATAAGGCCCGATGAACCTGGGGCTCAACTTGCCTTTCCGTCTAAATCTTAAAACCTTCTTCCAAGGTGAGACTTTCAAAAAGACCTGATCACCCACTGCAAATTCTATCTCCCTACGCTTCAGATTCGCATACAATTTCTGTCTATCAGAAGCTTCTTTTAACCAGTCCCGAATCAGCTTAACCTTTTCCTCAGTCTCTTAAATCAATTCCAGACCCAACAATCGTTGCTCACCTAACTCAGTCCAACAAGTAGGGCTATGGCACCTACAACCATACAACACCTCGTAGGGTGCCATCTGAATGCTGGATTGGTAACTATTATTGTACGCAAATTCTCCTAACGGCAGATAATCTTCCCAACTACCTCTGAAGAAGATTACACAGCCCCTTAACATGTCTTTCAGAATCTGAATTACCCTCTCTGACTGACCATCAGTCTGCAGATGGAACGCTGTGCTGAAATCAAGTCTTGTACCCAAAGCTTCATGTAATGCCCTCCAAAACCAAGATATGAATCTTGGGTCCCTGTCTGATATGATAGACACTAGCACCCCATGTAGTCTCACAATTTCTACCACATACAGCCTAGCCAACTTTTAAAATGAATAATCCATACAAACCGGTATGAAATGAGCAGACTTAGTCAACCGATCAATAATCACCCACACTGAATCTTTCTTAGTAGGTGTTAGGGGTAACCCACTAACAAAATCCATCGTTATCCTCTCCCATTTCCAAAGTGGAATCTTCACCGGTTGCAGCAAACTAAAGGCAGCTGATGTTCCGCTTTCACTTCTGACAAGTCAAACATTTGCTCACGAAGTCGGTAACTTCATGCTTCAACCCCGGCCACCAGTACTGCTCCCAAAGATCTTGGTACATCTTATTTCCACCGGGGTGCATAGTATTTGGGCTACTATGCACCTCCCGCAGAATCATTTGCCTCAACTCAGAGTCCTTCGGCATACATATTCTTCCATGAAAACACAATACCCCTTCACTATTTAGACTAAAATCCCATGTCTCTCCACTTTCCACTTGCTAAAACCGAGAACCTAGGGATTCATCCAACAATTGATTCTCTTTAATCTGGCTTACCCATGTCGGCTTCACCTATAGTTCTGCTAACAAGCTGCCATCTTCGTAAAGATTGAGATGAATGAACATTGCTCTCAAATCTGATATCACCTTAGAACTTAACGCATCTGCCACTACGTTAACTTTACCTGGACGATACTCCATCAAGTAGTCATAGTCTTTCAGCAATTCTATCCACTTTTGCTGTCTCAAATTCAGCTCCTTCTAGATAAGGAAATATTTTAGACTCTTATGATCCGTATAGATAACTGACTTTTCTCCGTACAGATAGTGCCTCCATATCTTTGGAGCGAACACCACCATATCCAATTCCAAATCATGAGTGGGGTAGTTCATCTCATGTGGCCTTAACTGACGAGATGCAAATGCTACCACCTTCCCTTCTTGCATTAACACACATCCCAAACCTGTGTGCGATGCATCACAGTAGATAAAAAATTTCTTTCCAGCCTCAAGCTGAATTAACACTGGTGCCTCAGTCAGAATCTTCTTTAACTTTTCAAAACTTCCCTATTGTGAATCGACCCAAACAAATGGCACTCCTTTCCGTAATAACTTGGTTAAAGGTACAGCAATCAATGAAAACCCCTCAACGAACCTTCTGTAGTACCCCATCAAACCTAGAAAAATTTGAATTTTTGACACTAACTTCGGTGGTTTCCAATTCAATACAGCTTCAATCTTTCGAGGATCAACCCTAATTCCTTTGGCAGAAACAACATGCCCCAAAAAGGTCACTTTCTTCTGCCAGAACTCATACTTACTGAATTTGGCATACAGTTGCTTCTCCCTCAAAATCTGCAGAACTGTCTGAAGATGCAAATCATGCTCCTCCTCCATTCTCGAGTACCCCAAAATGTCATCTATGAACACTACCACAAACTGATCTAGATAGGGTTGGAAGACCCAATTCATCATGTCCATAAAAGCAGCTGGTGTATTCGTTAATCTGAACGGCATCACTAGAAACTCATAATGCCCATAACGAGTTTGGAAAGCAGTCTTGTGAATATCTGCCTCCTTGACCTTTAGTTGATGGTACCTAGACCTCAAATCTATCTTCAAGAAAATTGAAGCTCCACGTAGTTAATCGAGCAAGTCATCAATCCTTGGTAATGGGTACTTGTTTTTAATTGTCAACTTGTTCAACTGGCGATAATCGATGCACATACGTATCGACCTGCCCTTTTCTTAACAAATAATATTGGTGCTATCCACGGTGATACACTTGGTTGGATAAATCCACGGTCCAATAGTTCTTGGATTTGAGCTTTAATAACTACCAGCTCCTTCAGCACCATCCTATAAGAGGCGATAGACACCGAGCCATTCCTGGAAGTAGCTCAATGCCAAATTCCACCACGCAATCCGAAGGTAACCCTGGAAGCTCTTCAGGAAAGACATCCGAGAACTCTTTCATCATTCTAACACCTCTTATAGATAATTCCTTGGCCTCTAAAATGTTGATGAAAGCTAAGAATGCCTTACACCCTTTTCGCACCATCCTTTCAGCCTTTAGTGCCAACACCACATTGGACAAGTAATCACTTCTTTCTCCTATTACAATCACCTCTTCATCCTCGTAAGTCTTCAATATCATATGCTTAGCGGCATAATCTAAATTTGCACGGTGCTTAAGTAGCCAATCCATGCCTAATATCATATCAAACTGGCCGAACGATAGTTCCATTAAGTCTGCCGAGAAAACGATCCCTTGTACTTCTAAAGGCACATTCCTAAATAGTTTGTTCACTACCACCGATTGTCCTAAAGGGCTAATCATAGACATTTCTCTAGCAGCAATATCAGATTTAATGCTCAAAGTCCCAGATACAGTACATGCAACATATGAACGTGTAGACCCAATATCTATCAAAGATGTAAAGGGTGTATCAAATATAAGAAACATACCGGTTATAAAGTCCGGTGCATTGCCATCCTCTTGCTATCGAGCTGCATAGACTAACATCGACTGTCTTGCATCTGTGTTACCAGCACCTTTGCCCGGTGTTCCACAACCTCAACCAAAACCATTTCCTCTTGTGGCAGGACCATGACCTCTCGACGGTTGCTGACCACCTCTTCTTGACTGAGCAAAACCCTGACCTATCGTCCGCATCCTTTCCAACTATTGTAGATAGTCTTTAATCAGATGATCCCTAGATCCACATTTAAAACATCCTCCAGTTCTTCTTTAACATTCCCTCAGATGTGTTCTCCCACACTGCGCACAAGGTCGCAGCTGATCTACCACTACTAGCATCCCAACTCGAGCTGGCTCATCCAACCTAGGCCTCTTTCGAAAACCCTTAGAAGAACCTAACGTCCCAAAACCTCTATTATTCTTGCCTCTATCCTTATCTCAGTTCTGCCTCTCAGAACATTTCACTTATTCATCGATTTTTGCTTTCTCGACCAGAATGGAAAAATCTCTTTCCCGCAGCGGAGCTATCAATACTCGCGACTCATCCCGCAGACCATCCTCAAACCGTACACAACCTTATAATCGGTTGCGACTATACCCCAGGCGTAACGACTTAAGCGTAGGAACTCCGCTCATATTTTGTAACATCCAAAAATTGGGGGCTATGTATTTTTTAATTTAATTGTATGTTGTTGCATGCTTATGTGTAGTTGAGTGTACTTTGGAAGTTCTAAGAACTTCAGTATGTAAGTGAATGCCATAGAGAAATATTAAATTTTTAAGACTTAAGATAGAGCTAAGCAAGATAGGCTTTAAGAAATATTGGCAAGAGGTTTTAAGCATAATAAGTCAATTGGCAAGGTGGTAATGGCGCATGGGTGAATGCATGAGAGGAGAGGTTCGAATCCCCTAGCTAGCAAGTGGAAGAATTTTAATTTTTTTCTTTCTTTCCTATAGTGTCGGCCAAGCCTTATCTAGAATGGATGGACATTCTTTTAATTTTGGATAGTAGACCACAGGAAAAAGGCAAGTTAGAAGTTATGGTATGGAATCATGAGGTTATGGAAGGATAAGGGGACAAAGGGCTTGAAGAGGGGATGATGTTTTGGAAGCTTTTTCATGGTCATTTGACCATGAACCTAGATGGCATAAGGGGCTAAGGGGGATTGGTTTATTTGTGATAGAAATTAAGGGACTGATGGGGAAGAAATGAGGAGGAAAAAGGGGATCATGTTGGCAAGGTGTTGGCTGAATTTTTGCATAAGCATTAGGGGTGAAAGTTGGCCAAAAGTTTAACCAATTTGTGCATCTTTTCTTTTCTCCAAACTTTGTTTCTTAGCCAAATACATATTACACACACAAAAAAAAAAAAGAAGATAAACCTTTCTCTTCTCTTTTAGTCATTTGAAATTTTACCATTTCGATTTTGAGTAGTCTTTTTAGTTTCTTTTCTCCAAAACATATCATCTTTCTCTCCTCTTTGTAACCGAAAATACCAAATATCAAAGACCATTTTCTACTTTTTTTCCTCATGGCGAATGCTAATAGCTTCTAAACCCACCTCTTTTCTTTTGAAAATCATCATCATCATCTTCTTCTTTCAATCTTTTATTTTCTCTCTTTCTCTTTCTTCTTCTTTCTCTCAACCGAAACCATCATCTACCATAACCAAAACCACCATTCTTTTCTTCTCTTTTGTCAAATCAAACCATCTTCCATTTTCATCTTATTCTTTCTTTTCTTTTATTGAAAATCGAAACCACCATAGCCAAAAATACTATCTTTTCTCTTCTCTTTTGTCCAAGCCAAATCATCATTTCTTTTCTTCTATATTGACAAGGCGAATCTCCTAATAATTTAAGTAAGGATTTTTATCAATTGTTCTCATTATCTTCTTTTAGAATAGCCGATATAGAAACCTAATTCTCACATTTTCTCCTAGGCTGAATCTTTGAAGAGGATTTTAAGGATTCTTTTTGGTAGCCAACGTTTTAGGAAAGATCATTCGGGATCATCCAAGGTAAGGATTATCATATTTGATTATATCATTTTTAGATAGATTACTAATCAATTTCATTTTAGGGGACTCAATCGATCGGATATTTTTCGTAAACGTAAGATTTTGCGACTAACAAGATAGGTTCGAAAAGAGCGGTAAGGAGTGTTTGGAAGAGGGGAGGCTCTGTTATACCCTCAAATTTCAAACGAAGGGATGTATCGGGGATCAGAGATTTTCCATCGGGTTGTGGACCCTCTGCTAACGAAGATAGTTTATTTGAAGTCGTGCGTACAACCAAACCACTTTTCGTTCGTGGGTTGTCAACGGGTTTTGATCCATCTATCGGAGAGAAACCACATATAATAGTTGTCCAAGATTTCGGGGGTAAGGAATTAGATCTTTCATCAATAGTGTAGATTATAAGTATTAGTGTGTTCTAATCAAGCGTGATAATTAATTAGGTGTTGACGAGCGGGAAGGTATCGTTCTCACTGTTATAAGGTGTGTAACATTATACTAAATTCTCATAGATCTAAAATAAATGTGATTTGTATGAAAATATGCTTGATAATGGTTACGGGTACCATTCAGTAGTATACGATATTCAGGTATGTTTACCCCAATGTTTCGTTATTATTGCTATATGCATAAATATGAAATAAGTATGACTCTGTTATGATTTTGGGGTATATTGCATAAAATCGGAATATTATGTATGTGCATGGGCATATGGGTGTTATTGATAAAGGGAAAGTGTTTCGGTGGTTTTTACCACATTATCCGGTGACTTGGTCACATATTTTAAATCCGTGACTTGATCACATATGTGAATCTGGTGACTTGGTCACATATTTTGAATCCGGTGACTTGATCCACAATTATCTAGTGCCATGCCAAAAATTATAAGGCGATATGCATGTTGATTGCAAAGAATCGCCTTGATGGTGTGTCTGGGATGGAGGGTCGATTTAGTAATCCCCACGATGTAATTGGTAGATACGGGTGGTGTGTAGTGGATGGATATTTAGGTGGGCTCGGGTTTGCATTTCATTATATATATCCATGTGATTTCTAAATGATTTTATTTGATTTGCTATAAAAATGGGCTTATGGCTAAATATGACTTAAATGGGCTTATGGCTATATGTGTTATTAAATGGGCTTAAAGGCCATGATCAATTGGGCTTTTAGTGTTTTTGTTACACATTGAGTCTATGACTCACCCTTTTATGGGATATCTTTCAGGTGACTCTTAGCACGATGGATCGGGTTAGCGAGGACTACGTGGTGGCCAAAGCTCAACAAAGTATTTTGGAGTTTCTTGCAATATTACCTATTAAGTTTATTTTTATTACTTAGGATTTATTAAGGGTTTGGTTATTTTGTAATAAGGCCGTTATGAACTGTTTTAATTTTGCGTTTTGGATTTTTAATCGACCACGAACAATATTTACTAAATAACTCAATGATTTTTTTTTGAAAATAATATAAACTGCTTTTTGACATCTAAACTTCTATGGTTTTACAATACTAATAAGTTTTTCATTAAATTTGGTTTTCTTTTAATTTATAATTTTCTCTTAAAATAACGTTTTAAGAAGATACAAATTTATTTAACAATACGATTTCAACGCGATCATTAAATTAATCTGTTTTATACAAAACCATCATATTTTGCTAATAAACAATACGATATTTAATCAAAGTTTTACTCGAGGAACATATCAAATCCGGTTAGGCTTTTGGGTCGGGTTTGGGGTGTTTCAACTTGGTATCAGAGCCCAATTTTAAACTCTCGACCTTGGGTTTTGAAGCCCACAACATTTTCAAAATTTAGCCCAAATGACTTTTTGAAAGTTTTCTTAAGTTAAATGGTTTTATAGTAGCATGGCACCCGAGTTCTCGGCCCAGGTCTATCAAGTAAGTACTTTTATTGATAAAATGATGTGAATGTATGATATTTTAAAGTGATAAGCCTAAGGAAACTATACTTTAGAGACATGGACCCTAGGTGTATGTGTACTACTACGGAAAAACCACTGAATAAATATCTGTTGCATAAAACTTTCTTTAAACAAGAAGTGAAAAGACTCTAACGCATAAAACTTTTTCATAAAAACAAATAAAATGCGTAGTAGACATGAGTTCTAGGGGACGTGGTTGTCGTGGATACAGTAGAGGAAGAATGGCTGTGTCAAAACCGCTTGATCTGGTCAAGGTTCCAAAATGAAGCTCATACCGGCTGTTGGGGTGAAATTTCAAGAGCAAAATGGAGGAGGTGACGCAGTATCACAAGTTGTGCTGCAAGTTTTGGAACGAGTAGCAGAAGCTAGTACGGGAAATGGGTCTCGAAATTCAGTAGCTGAGAGACTTAGATCAATTGAGCTGAGATTTTTAGGGGAGTATATGGAGTAGCTCCGAATGTAGCGGAGTACTGGTTGGAGGCAGTCGAGAGGATCATGGATGATTTGGACTACACTACTGAAGAAAAGTTGAAAGGTGCTGTTTCACTACTCCGTGATGAGGCCTACCAGTGATGGCTCACTATCAAGGAGAGTACCCCTATGGATCGAGTGGATTGGGGGTATTTTAAAGTTAAATTTGAAGGGAAATACATTGGAGCTAGCTACATCGACTCCCAGAGAAAGGCATTTCTAAATTTAGTACAAGGAAATAAGTCGATAGCTGAGTATGAAGAAGAGTTCTTGTGACTTAGCCGATATGCCAGAGGGATAGTAGCTACTGATTATGAGCGGTGTGTCAGATTTGAGGATGGATGAGTGATGAGTCATGAGTGTTGATTGCTCAAGATCGAGAAAGAGACTTTCGCCTTAGTAGAAAGGGCAAGGATAGCTGAAGAAGTTAAGCGACCGAGAGACAGAATCGAGATAGAGGCCAGAATAAGAATAAGAGGAGCTTTGGGTCTTCAGGGTCATCCGAGAATTTTCAAAATAAACCAAGAGTTGATGGGCCACGAGGTTAGCAGATTGCTACAGGAGGACAACATCGTACTTGTGCTCAATGTGGGAAGATGCACCCGGGAGAATGTTGGAAAAAGACCGGGGGATGTTTCAAGTGCGTCTAAAGATCATATGATCAAGGATTGCCCGATGAATTGAGATAATAATCGCCAATGAGTCGTGGTGTTAATCAGTGGTAGAGGTGGACAACCGAAATCGATAAAGGGTCGTGGTCCAAATGGAAGAAGTAATGGTTACGGTAGAGGTCGCGGACTTGAGTGAGGCGATGTTAGCTCGAGGCAAGACGGCCAAGTCCGTATATGCGATTAAATCGTAAAGAGGATAGTGGCCTTTTGATGTTATCACGGTACATTTTTATTTCTAGGTTGCCCTTTATTACTTTGATAGATATAGGGTCAACTCATTCATACATCGCTAGTGAAGTATCCGGAACTATGCATGTGACTTACGAGATCGCACCTAGGATGATGGTATACTTAGTCCTTTAGGATGAGCGGTAGTAATAGACAAACTTTTTAAGGAAGTGCCTTTAGAAGTTCAAGGGATGTAGTTTTTGGCTGATTTAATGGAGTTGCCATTCGGGGAATTTGACCTGATCTTAGGCATAGACTGGCTAGTGAAATATCGTGCAAATGTGGATTGTGCTGCTAAGCGGATGTCATTAAGAACTATTGATGACAAAGAAGTTGTGATGATGGGTGAGAGACGAAATTACTTATCGAATGTAGTATCTGCCCTTAAGGTAGAAAAGATGGTTAGAAAGGGATGTGTAGCTTTTCTGATGTTGGTTAGTGCTTTGGAGGCTAAGGAAGCAACTAATGAAGGAGTCAGAACTGTAAGAGAATTTGTAGATGTTTTTCCGGAAGAACTTTCAGGATTGCCTCCGGATCGAGAGGTAGAATTTGGGATTGATTTATTGCCTGGAACGGCGCCAGTTTCTATTGCTCCTTATAGAATGGCACCAAAGGAGTTAGTTGAGCTAAAGGCTTAGATCCAAGAGTTGCTTGATCGTGGATTTATCCGACCTAGTGTGTCTCCACGGGAGCACCGGTCCTATTCATGAAGAAGAAGGACAGAACGATGAGGATATGTATAGACTATCGGCAGTTGAATAAGCTGACTATCAAGAACAAGTATCCTTTGCCGAGAATCGACGACATGTTCGATCAACTTAAGGGAGCTGCGGTATTCTCAAAGATAGATGTAATGTCGGGGTATCATCAGCTTAAAGTGAAAGAAGCAGATATCCATAAGACAGGTTTCCGAACAAGAAATGGGCATTATGAATTTCTGGTAATGCTGTTCGGATTGATGAACGCCCCAGCTGCGTTCATGGATATGATAAACTGGGTTTTCCAACCTTACTTGGATTAGTTTGTCGTGGTATTCATAGATGACATCCTAGTGTATTCTAAGTCCGAGATAGAGCATGATGAGCATCTCCGGATTGTGTTACAAGTGTTAAGGGAGAAGGAGCTATATGCCAAATTCAGCAAGTGTGAATTTTGGCTGAAGGAGGTTACGTTTTTAGGCCATGTGGTGTTTGCGGAAGGGATAAGGGTGGATCCTCGGAAGATTGCGGCAGTACTAGATTGGAAACCACCCAAGTCCGTATCTAAGGTTCGCAGTTTCTTGGGATTAGCAGGCTATTACTGAAGATTCATCGAAGGATTCTCATCGATAGCTGCACCATTAACGAAATTGTTACAGAAGGAGGTACCTTTCGTATGGGCAGATAAACAGCAAGAGAGCTTTGAGAAGCTTAAGAGGGTTTTGACTGAAGCTCTAGTTTTGATTCAGCCTGAGGCAGGGAAGGATTTCGTGGTATACTATGACGCTTCTCACACAGGATTAAGGTGTGTTCTGATACAAGACGGGAAGGTAGTTGCATATGCATCTCGACAGTTGAGGCCACACGAGGTTAATTACCCGATGCATGACTTGGAGTTGGCAGCGGTGGTCTTGCTCTTAAGGTATGGAGACATTATTTATATGGGGAAAAGTCAGTGATATACACGGATCACAAAAGTCTGAAATATCTACTGACTCAGAAAGAACTGAATTTGAGGCAACGAAGGTGGATAGAGTTGTTGAAAGACTACGACTATTCTATTGAGTACCACCCGGGCAAGGCGAATGTGGTGGCAGATGCTCTAAGTCGAAAAATGGTGTCAGATCTAAGGGCGATGTTTGCACATCTTAGTCTTTATGACGACGGAAGCTTACTAGCGGAATTGCAAGTAAGGCCGACATGGTTGAGTCAAGTGAAAGAGAGACAGTTGGTAGACAATGATCTGAGTGTAAAGCTACAACAGGTACAGAATGAGGAATTAGAAGATTTTGGTATTAACAACGATGGGGTATTGTGTTCCAAAGGTAAAATCTGTATGCCAAGGGATCAGGAGTTGAGGCAAAAGATTCTTCAGGAGTCGCATGGTAGCCCTTATGCTATGCATCCTAAAGGAAGTAAGTTATACCGAGATTTGCGAGATCAGTTTTGGTGGCCTGGTCTTAAGCGAAAGGTTACAGAGTTTGTAGAAAAGTGCTTAACGTGTCAGCAAGTCAAGGCTGAACATCAAGTACCTTCGGGACTACTACAGCCGATAAAGATTTCGCAGTGGAAGTGGGAGAGAATCACCATGGACTTTGTTAGTGGGCTTCCTCTTACGCCTACTAAGAAAGACTCGATATGGGTGAAAGTAGACCGATTGATGAAATTTGCACATTTTATCCCAGTTCGGGTTCATTACTCTTTGTAGAAATTGGCGAAATTATATGTGGCTGAGATTGTGAGATTGCATGGAGTGTCGATGTCGATTATTTTGGATAGGGATCCGAGGTTTACGTCTCGATTTTGGAAAGCATTGCATCAGGCTTTAGGCACCAGATTGGACTTCAGTATGGCATTTCATCCACAGTCTGACGGCCAGTCTGAGTGAGTAATTCAAGTCTTAGAGGATATGTTAAGGGGATGTGTGATAGATTTCAGAGGAAGCTGGGAGGAGTTCTTACCTTTAGTAGAATTTGCATACAACAACAGTTATCAAGCCAGTATTCGGATGGCACCTTATGAAGCACTATATGGACGGAAGTGTCACACTCCTACGTGTTGGACAGAACTAGGGGAACGTCATATTTTGGGTCCAGAAATAGTGGCTGAATCCAAAGAAAAGGTTAAGATAATTCGGGCTCCGATTAAAGGAAGCATCTGATAGACAAAACTCGTACGCAGATCTTAAGCGAAAAGAAATAGAGTTTGCTGTGGGGGATCAAGTATTCCTGAAGGTTTCACCTTGGAAAAAGGTGATGAGATTTGGTCGCAAAGGAAAGTTAAGTCCCAGGTTCATAGGACCTTATCGGGTTTTGAAGCGGGTCGGACCTGTAGCATATCAATTAGAATTACCTTTAGAGTTGAAGCAAATGCACGATGTGTTCCATGTTTCAATGTTACGTCATTATCGGTAGGATCCATCTCATGTAGTGCCAGTTGAGGAGGTGGAATTAAGACCAGATTTGTCCTATGAAGAGGAGCCAATTCAATTTCTAGAGCGGGATGTAAAGGTATTACGGAGAAAATCAGTTCCTCTCGTCAAAGTATTATGGCGTAATCATGGATCGGAAGAAGCTTCGTGGGAGCTGGAGGAAGTGATGCGACAAAGAATACCTCACTTATTCTAGCTGTAATTTGGGTCGAAATTATTTTAAGGGGGTAGAACTGTAACATCTAGAAATTAGGGGCTATGCATTTTTTTTTAATTTAATTGTATGTTGTTGCATGCTTATGTGTAGTTGAGTGTACTTTGGAAGTTTTAGGAACTTCAGTATGTAAGTGAATGCCTTAGAGAAATATTAAATTTTTAAGACTTAAGATAGAGCTAAGCAAGATAGGCTTTAAGAAATATTGGCAAGAGGTTTTAAGCATAATAAGTCAATTGGCAAGTTGGTAATGGCGCATGGGTGAATGCATAAGGGGAGAGGTTCGAATCCCCTAGCTAGCAAGTGGAAGAATTTTAATTTTTTGCTATCTTTCCTATAGTGTCGGCCAAGCCTTATCTAGAATGGATGGACATTCTTTTAATTTTGGATAGTAGACCATAGGAAAAAGGCAAGTTAGAAGTTATGGTATGGAATCATGAGGTTATGGAAGGATAAGGGGACAAAGGGCTTGAAGAGGGGATGATGTTTTGGAAGCTTTTTCATGGTCATTTGACCATGAACCTAGACAGCATAAGGGGCTAAGAGGGATTGGTTTATTTGTGATAGAAATTAAGGGATTGATGGGGAAGAAATGAGGAGGAAAAAGGGGATCATGTTGGCAAGGTGTTGGCCGAATTTTTGCATAAGCATTAGGGGTGAAAGTTGGCCAAAACTTTAACCAATTTGTGCATCTTTTCTTTTCTCCAAACTTTGTTTCTTAGCCAAATACATATTACACACGAAAAAAAAAAGATAAACCTTTCTCTTCTCTTTTAGTCATTTGAAATTTTACCATTTCGGTTTTGAGTAGTCTTTTTAGTTTCTTTTCTCCAAAACATATCATCTTTCTCTCCTCTTTGTAACCGAAATACCAAATATCAAAGACCATTTTTCTACTCTTTTTCCCTCATGGCCGAATGCTCATAGCTTCTAAACCCACCTCTTTTATTTTGAAAATCATCATCATCATCTTCTTCTTTCAATCTTTCATTTTCTCTCTTTCTCTTTCTTCTTCTTTCTCTCAACCGAAACCATTATCTACCATAACCAAAACCACCATTCTTTTCTTCTCTTTTGTCAAACCGAACCATCTTCCATTTTCATCTTCTTCTTTCTTTTCTTTTATTGAAAACCAAAACCACCATAGCCAAAAATACTATCTTTTCTCCTCTATTTTTGTCCAAGCCGAAATCATCATTTCTTTTCTTCTATATTGACAAGACCGAATCTCCTAATAATTCAAGTAAGGATTTTTATCAATTGTTCTCATTATCTTCTTTTAGAATAGCCAATTTAGAAACCTAATTCTCACATGTTCTCTTAGGCCGAATCTTTGAAGGGGATTTTAAGGATTCTTTTTGGTAGCCAACGTTTTAGGAGAGATCATTCGGGATCATCCAAGGTAAGGATTATCATATTTGATTATATCATTTTTAGATAGATTACTAATCGATTTCATTTTAGGGGACTCAATCGATCGGATATTTTTCGTAAACGTAAGATTTTGCGACTAACAAGATAGGTTCGAAAAGAGCGGTAAGGAGTGTTTGGAAGAGGGGAGGCTCTGTTATACCCTCAAACTTCAAACGAAGGGCTATATCGGGGATCAGAGATTTTTCACCGGGTTGTGGACCCTCTGCTAACGAAGATCGTTTATTTGAAGTCATGCGTACAATCGAACCACTTTTCATTCGTGGGTTGTCAACGGTTTTGATCCATCTATCGGAGAGAAACCACATATAATGGTTGTCTGATATTCCGAGGGTAAGGAATTAGATCTTTCATCAATAGTGTAGATTATAAGTATTAGTGTGTTCTAATCAAGTGTGATAATTAATTAGGTGTTGACGAGTGGGAAGGTATCGTTCTCACTGTTATAAGGTGTGTAACATTATACTAAATTCTCATAGATCTAAAATAAATGTGATTTGTATGAAAATATGTTTGATAATGGTTGCGGGTACCATTCAGTGGTATACGATATTCAGGTATGTTTACCCCAATATTTCGTTATTATTGCTATATGCATGAATATGAAATAAGTATGACTATGTTATGATTTTGGGGTATATTGCATAAAATCGGAATATTAAGTATGTGCATGGGCATATGGGTG
This sequence comes from Gossypium rotundifolium, assembly GCA_025506655.1. Classification (NCBI taxonomy): domain Eukaryota; kingdom Viridiplantae; phylum Streptophyta; class Magnoliopsida; order Malvales; family Malvaceae; genus Gossypium; species Gossypium rotundifolium. Next base: position 140,475,617 of record CP106731.1, read on the forward strand.
TTATTGATAAAGGGGAAGTGTTCCGGTGGTTTTTACCACATTATCTGGTGACTTCGATCACATATTTTGAATCTGGTGACTTTGGTCACATATTTTGAATCCGGTGACTTCGGTCACAATTATCTGGTGGCCATGCCACAAAATTATAAGGCGATGTGCATGTTAACTGCAAAGAACTTCCTTCGATGGTGTGTAGCGAATGGAGGGTCGATTTAGTAATCCCACGGTGTGATTGGTAGAATGCGGTGGTGTGTAGTGGATGGATATTTAGGTGGGCTCGGGTTTGTATTTCATTATATATTTATATCCATGTGATTTCTAAATGATTTTATTTGATTTGCTATAAAATGGGCTTATGGCTAAATATGACTTAAATGGGCTTATGGCTATATGTGTTATTAAATGGGCTTAAAGGCCATGATCAATTGGGCTTTTAGTGTTTTTGTTACACATTGAGTCTATGACTCACCCTTTTATGGGATATCTTTCAGGTGACTCTTAGCACGATGGATCGGGTTAGCGAGGACTACGTGGTGGCCAAAGCTCAACAAAGTATTTTGGAGTTTCTTGCAATAATACCTATTAAGTTTATTTTTATTACTTAGGATTTATTATGGGTTTGGTTATTTTGTAATAAGGCCGCTATGAACTGTTTTAATTTTGTGTTTTGGATTTTTAATCTGCCACGAACAATATTTACTAAATAACTGAATGATTTTTTTTTTTGAAAACTAACTTAAACTGTTTTTGACATCTAAACTTCTATGGTTTTTACAATACTAATAAGTTTTTCATTAAATTTGGTTTTCTTTTAATTTATAATTTTCTCTTAAAAATAACGTTTTAAGAAGATACAAATTTATTTAACAATACGATTTCAACGCGATCATTAAATTAATCTGTTTTATACAAAACCATCATATTTTCTTAATAAACAATACGAGATTTAATCAAAGTTTTACTCGATGAACATATCAAATCCGATTAGGCTTTTGGGTCGGGTTTGGGGTGTTTCATATTCTGCCATGGATTTATTCTCCTGCACCAAATTCAAAAATTCGTTCCACTGGGCGTCCACATAACTCACCCCAACATACTTTCCCTGGAACGTTGTCTTAAAGAAGTCTCAGGTGATACGGTCTGCGGTGTACCCTCTCTTCCTGTAAGCCACCACTAATACGCCTCGTCTCGTAGGAGGGACATTGCTCCTTTAAATTTTTCCTCCGCCATGCAGTCCAGATCATCCATGATTCGATCAATGGCCTCCAACCAGTATTCAGCTATGTTTGGGGCCACACCAGAAAGGCCCCTAAATACCTTAGCCCCGTTTGCTCAAAGTCACTTAGGAATAGATTTTCGGTCCACTGACCCAGTACTTACCCCAGCAACCCGCTTCAGAACTCACAACATAGCTTGGGACAAAGCATCATCCCCTCCAGTTCGGTCATGGGACCCTGTACAGTGATACAGGTGCTTCCATTTTCGGCATGTGCCTAGATGCCTCAGATCCTACCCCAGCACCTAGGCCTCTACCATGTCCACGTCTACTGCGTCCACTTCCTCTCATACTCATAGCTGATGAATCAATTTAAGCTAATTAGAAATTTTATGAATTAGTATATCATTCTACTGTTTATTAACAGATATTTTATGAAAAACAAATTAAAAAGTAATGTTTTTGAATCGATCCTAATGTCTCAATCTCTACAGTCTTAACCCTTTGATCGTGCAAACAGTCGAGTTTTAATATTAATAAAAAGAATGATCGAACCTGTAGACTAACTATGACAATGAAAGAGGTAAGTGTACCTATCGAATAGTAGTATAGTTTAGGCAAGAGTATATTTATCGAATCCAAGGGAACCTAAAAGTACTACTACTCACTTTCTTTCTATTATTTAGCCTGAAATATAGAGTGATTGGTTTATTAATCTAAGGACTAATGAAATACTTAAACTAAATACAAAGATAAAAGAATGAAACTTCCAGAAAAGACTGTGGAAAAACTCAATTGATTACGACGATACCCTCAAGAAAAATGCACCTATGACTTCTCTTGTTATCTAACCTTTAATTCATATGACTTCTTTACTTAGCTTGATCCGTGAGACTCCCTAACCTACATTAAACTCTCTCTCGAGACGAATAACATCTAACCTTAGGTTAATTAGTGGAACTCTCGTTATCTTATAATAATCCCCTAAGGAAGTAGTAAATTGATCAATGGGCTCCCATATTAGGTTTCACCCTAATCCGGCAAAATCTCGGAACCCTATCTCTAGGCGCTCGATCAATTCCGCTTAATAATGTTAGATCTACTCTTAAGCGGGTCTATTCCTCCTCCACCTAAGCACATCGATTAAATTAAGGAACATAATTAAGAACAAACTAAGTACTTATCATATAATTTAGAAATCAAATAGCAAAATCAGTCATAGGTTTCATCCCCTTCAGGTATCTGAAGGGTTTATTTCATAGCAAAATAAGAAAACATCTCAAGAGAAAAGATAAAACAAAACATAAGAAATCCCTAAAACCTCCTGAAGGAATTGAAGAGAAGATCCTCTATCTTGAGTAGAACTCTGGCTTCTTGAGATGGATCAGCTGGCTATCTTCGAGTATTTCCCTGAATAAAAGCTCTGGAAAAAAACTCAGGCCGCCAAAACTCTCTTAGAATGGCTGCCTTGGGTTGTTTATATAGGCTCCTTAGATGCTTTACTTGGCTCCTAAGTACCTCCTTCAAGTAGAATTACTATTAAAGTGTTTAAGTGGATTTAGGAGTATGTTTCTTTGGCTTCAAGCATCCAAATCTGAGTGAAATTGCTCATTCCCGTAACAGGGGCACGACCATGGCACACGCCCGTGTAAGTCGACTTCAGGCCGTGTATTGATTCTACTGATTAAGGCATGGCCGTGGCATGGCCGTGTAAGTTAGGATTTCAGGCCGTGCTTTAAGTCTGTCGATTTAGAAATGGCCTTACAATCCGTGCTTGGGGCGTGTCTTTGAATGATTGGTGAAGCACAACCATGTGACTTGAAGTCTAGACCGTGCCAATTTCTTGGGTTGGCCCAATTTGGTCCGTTTTAAGCCCGTTTCTTATTCTTTTCATTTTCGGGTGCTTTCATAAGTATAATACATAAAAAGAAAGGATTAAGAGCACCTTTTTACATAAATTGAGGGCTAAATCAGCCAAAAGCATACTAAATGTGGGATTAAATTAGGTTACTTTTACGGTTTATCAAATACCCCCACACTTAAGCTTTTGCTTGTCCTCAAGCAAAATTCTCAACTTACAATTAAAACGACTTTCCATAATTCATAATTCCTATCGACAATGTCTCATCATAATTCATAGATAATTTATACATGGATAATTCAACTCAAAGAGTCCTAAAGGTTCAATCATGATAAGTCATACCTTTGTAGTATGAAACATAGGTGTCTCCCCTTATCTAAGTAATTACCTTTAATTCAAAACTGACAAGGATTGACATCCTCACAAAAGATTCACTCAAATCACTTGAAGTGTTTAAGGTTCAAGAATAAGCACTCTAAGTCGAACCCGAAAAGTTAATCTTATAGGCTTACCTGAAAATCAAATCTCCACCACTGTATATGAGATGATACACAGATCAAAAAGGTCTTTATCAGGGTTGTAACGGGGCTAAGGTTAAGGGTGTGGATACAGGCTGAATTAGAGGGTTAGAATCGAGATTAAATTGACTAATTACCTAATCCAAAAATAAAGAACTTAATATGAATATTTACATCGAATAAAAACTAATAATACCTACTATTGATAATTACTCTATAATAAAGAGTATTTTCATCACTTAAAATTTGATAATACTTTAATACGAGCTTTTTCTTCAACAATTGGAGTTTAAATGCTCTAAGCTCTTTTATATACTACTAATATTGAATATACTTGGGGTTTTTTTTAAGAACAAACTAAAATATTACATCAGAAATGTAACTACTGAACTAATATAATACGGTAATTTTATCAAATCAAACCCCGATTAAAGGGTAGTCAAAAGAATGCTGATAACAAATACAAAGGGATTTTGGTTTAATATTAGAGGGTGAGTTAATAAAAAGGTTGTTAGGATTCAACGGGGTTCACTAGGGGTTAATTTGTGAAGGTAGGCTTTTTATGGAGTGAACGGGTTAGAACCTAGGTGCCTTTATCATCTCAGTATATCAACTCATTAATATGGTCTCGACATATGTAAACGAGGCAAGTTCTAGAATAACAGTTCAAAGTTGACACACTCATAATCAATAAAGTGAGCATGAAAAACAATAAATGCTCTATAAGGCTCAAAATCTCACAAAAAATTATGGGTGTTTTTGACATCAATCCTTATAAATTCCAAATTTCAAGGTAGTACTCAAATTCAGTTCAACGACCTATCAAATTTTTATTTTTTAGAAAGTATACCGATAAACCGTAAAAGTAACATATTTTAATCCCACATTTAGTATGCTTTTGGATGAATTTCTCCTTAATTTATGTAAAAAGGTGCTCTTAATCCTTTCTTTTCATGTCTTAAACTTAGGAAAGCACCCAAGGATAAAAAGGACGCAAAACAGGTTTAAAACGGACCAAAGTGGGCCAACCCAAGAAGTCGGCACAGCCTGGACTTCATGCCACACGGCTGTGCCCCAATATTTAGATTGCACACGGTCACATCCTGATTTATACAACCGTGCCTCATCGACAAAAAGCCCAACACAGCCTGGACTTCATGCCACACAGTCGTGCCCCAATTGGCAGACCCGAAGCATGGCCTCTACCCAGATATTGCACAGGCGTGTCATAGTCGTGCCTAAATCGACAGGATGGAGACACGGGCTGGACCACGATTTACACGGGCGTGTCAAGGCCATGCCCCTGCCATGGAAAATAGCAATTTCACTCGAAATTGGATGCTTGGAGCCCAAGAAACGCAATCCTAAGTCCACTCAAACACTTAGGACGAACTTCACTTGAATTACAAGTACTTAGGAGCCAAGTAAAGCGTCCCAAACGTCTATATAAACAATCCAAGGTAGCAATTCAAAGTTGTCAGGTTTTAGCAGAGTTTTCTGCCAGAGCTTTACTCGTTTAGGGAATTACTCGAGGATAGGCAGTTGATCCATCTCGAAGAGTCGAAATTCTACTCAAGACGAAGGATCTCTCCTTCAATTCCTTCAAGGGGTTTTAGGGATTTCTTATGTTTTGTTTTATCTTTTCTCTTGAGATGTTTTCTTATTTTATTATGAACTAGATCCTTCAGATACTTGAAGGGGATGAAACCTATAATGGATTTTTTTATTTGATCTATTAGTTTATATGATAAATACTTAGTCTGTTCTTAATTATGTTGCTCAAAAGTCTGTTCTTAATTATGTTGCTCAATTTAATCTGATGTGCTTAGGTGGAGGAGGAATAGACCCTGCCTAAGAGTAGATCTAGCATAATTAAGCGAGTTGATCGGGCACCTAGAGATAGGGTTACTGAGATTTTGCGCATTAGGGTGAAACCTAATATGGAGTCCATTAATCGATTTATCGCTTCCTTAGGGGGTTATTATAAGAGAATGAGAGTTCCACTAATTAACCTAAGGTTAGAAGTTATTCGCTTCGAGTGAAGGTTTAATATAGGTTAGGGAGTCTCACGGATCAAGCTAAGTAAAAGAAATCATATGAATTGAAAGTTAGATAATAAGTGAAGTCATAGGTGGATTCTTCCCGAGGGTATCGTTTTTATCAACTGAGTTTTCCAAAGTCTTTTCCTAGTTTATTCTTTTGTCTTTGCATTTAGTTTAAGTATTTCATTAGTCTTAGATAAGTTAATTAATCACTCCATACTTAAGGCTAAATAATAGGAAGAAAGTGAGTAGTAGTACTTTTAGGTTCCTTGGGTTCGATAAGATATTCTTGCCAAAGCTATACTCTTTGCTCGATAGGTGCACTTGCCTCTATCGTTGTCATAGTTAGTCTCTGTGTTTGATTATCCTTTATAAATTTTAAAACTAAACTATTTTGCAGCGATCAAGTTTTTGGCGCCATTGCCGGGGAATTCTAAAATATTACAAAAGCTCTATTTTTATTACTTTAGCCATTATTTCTAATTTTTATTTTTATTAAGTTTCTAATTTTACTAATCCTCTTTCTTTATTAAACTTGCAAGGTACCTCTAGTTTATGACTAGAAGAAACCCTAGAGGACCATTAGAATACACAGTGATATTGAAGCTACCGCTCGCAGAAATCACAGAGAAACTAGACAAGCTCTAGACTACCAAAGAGAAGAACAACAAAATAGATCCAATCCTACTGAAGGGATGGCCAAAATAATCCGCCTGATGTGCAAAATCAGAATGCTCCGCGTACTATGTATGGTTATGCTAAACCTAATTTGACAGGAACAAAATCTAGTATTGTTAGGCCTGCTATAGCTGCTAATAATTTTGAATGAAAACCTAACACAATACAAATGATTCAACAGTTTATTCAATTTGATGGATTGCAGGATGAAGATCCAAATACTCATAAGCTAATTTCTTAGAGTTCTGTGATACTTTCCAAATAAATGGCATTTCTGATGATGCCATACATCTTCGGTTATTTCCTTTTTCGTTAAGGAATAAAGCAAAGTAGTGGTTGAACTCATTACCACGAGGGTCAATCACCACATGGGACCAATGACTGAAAAAATTCTTTTAAAGTATTTTCCACCAGCCAAAACGGCCAAATTTAGGAATGACATATCTTCTTTTGTGTAGAATGACGCAGAAACATTATATGATGCATGGGAAAGATACAAGGATCTCCTAAGAAGATGGCCACACCACGGATTACCTTTGTGGCTTCAAGTCTAAACTTTCTACAATAGTGTGAATTCTTCAACAAGGAAAGTGATTGATTCATCAGTCGGTGGAACTCTGAACAACAAAACTCCTAAAGCGGCCTACGATTTTATTGAGGAGATGTCATTGAACACTTATCAATGGTAAATCACAAGGGCAAAGCCGACAAAATCAGCCAGAGTTTTCAACATAGACGCAAAGGACAATGTCACAACACAGTAGAGTTAATGAATAAAAAGCTTGATAATTTATGTTTTTCGCAGGTACATCCAGTAATGCAATGCAAAGCAAGCGGGAATGTGGCGAATGCTGAGTACCCACCCTACAAACTAGGAGCAGAAAACGAGTAGACAAACTATATTGGTAACAATTTCAGATCCAATAATAATCCTTATAGTAATACTTATAACCCAGGTTGGAGGAACCACCCAAACTTTTTGTAGGAAGGACAAGGAAATCAAGGAATTCAAAGGCAGCAACCTCCTCCAAATTATCAAAATCAGCCCTACCCACAGGAAAAAAATCAAGCTTTAAATAGATGCTGACAAAATTCATGGCAGCCATAGAATCTCGTCTTCAAAAGACTGATACAAACCTTGATGAACAATAGAAGTCGATGAAAGGACTCGAGAATCAAGTTGGAGAACTTACTAGGTCAATGGGACACCTCACAAAGCTAATTTCTAAATGCTAACAAGGACGTCTACCAAGCAACACAGAAATAAACCCAAAAGAGCAAATCCAAGCCATTACAACTCAAGAGGGTACGGAAGTAGATAGACCCACATCAGCACAAGAAAAGAAGGATAAGACCGAGGTAGCTCAAGAAAAGACAAAATCGATAATCAAAGAATACCAACCTCGCATGCCTTATCCCGAAGCATTGAAAAAAGAAGATTCAGAGGAACAATTCGGTAAGTTTTAAAACTCTTGAAGAAATTACATATTAACTTATATCTTCTTAAAGCTCTTTTTTAGATGCCCGATGCAAGGAAATTCTTATGCAAGCTCTTGACGAACAAACATAAAATAGATGAACAGCACCATGTGGAATTAAACGCAACATGCTCAGCAATGCTACAGAACATGCTACCACAAAAACTAAAAGATCCAGGGAGTTTTACGATTCCATGCTTAATTGGTAGTTTGACTGTTGATAATGCGTTAGCTGATTTAGGGGAAAGTATAAATGCTATGCCTTATGCACTGTTTAAACGACTAGGTCTAGGGAAGCCTAAACAAACTAGGATGAGTATTCAACTAGCTGATAAAATTGTTAGAATCCCCAGGGGCATTATTGAAGATATTTTAGTCAAAATCGATAAATTTTTTTCCCAGTAGATTTTGTTGTTTTAGACATGGATGAGGAAAGTTCAATCCCTTTAATTTTAGGAAGACCTTTTCTTGCAACTGCCAAGACTAAAATTGATGTTGCCACAGGAGAACTGGTACTTCGTGTAGAAGATGAATCAGTCAATCTTGAAGCTATCGACTCAGCCAGAACCACAGAAGATGAAGGTAAAAAAGTCATTTCAATAGATAATCAAATTATTCAACCTCCATCGCAGGAAACATCACGAAGCATCAAAAGCCGAGCCAACGCAGAAGCATACGATCAACAATTTAGAAGAGCGTAAGATATACACCAAAGAAAAGCCGGATCTACAAGTAAAACCTAAGGAACCACTAGAAGAGCTCATAGGAACATCCAATCACTTTAAAATAGGAGACCGGTCTTTGTTAGACAAAGCCGATCTTCACATCACTTCAAGACTTGAGGGCAAAGAGAAATTCTTCCCAAGGTACACGAAATCTTCCCCACAACATAGTCGAGGTAAGTAACCCAAAATTCGATAAATTCAAGGTAAATGCTTCTCGACTCCAAATTTGTCATGAAAATAAAATCGCAAGCATGAGGGAAGATATTCAAACCTTTAAACCTCTCTGAATTTTTCAAACATGAGGACAGTCTAGCTTAAGACTATAAATGAGTACTTCTCAGGAGGCAACCCGAACATTAACACCATTTATTTTCAATTTTTTTGCTTCTTTTCTTTTTATCTTTCTTTCCTAAGTATTTAGTTGGAAACTAACACAAAAGTGCAGATTTCCAGACCACACGGCCTTACACACGGTCATATCTGTGGCCGTATGGACCACCAAAACCACCACACTGACAGGAGGAGGGCCGTGCAAGTCAGTCCAACCACTCCCTAAAGTCACGAGCCCAACAACCCTAAAGCACGGGTATCGACAAGAACAGTATGGGTATCGACAAGAACAGCACGGGTGTGCCTATGAACCGTGTGAAGCTACTGACTTTCTCGAAATGAGCGTGGATGACTAAGAAACGAGCGTGTAAGAAGCAACACGTCATTAGCTACGGCCGTGCTAGGCAGCCATGTGAATGGACACACCCTCGGCACACGGGCGTGCGAACAAGCCAGATTTGAAATTTTATTTAAATCACCACAGCCTTCCCTTCTCTCCCACATTCTTTCTTCCTTCTCTTCTTTCAAATTTTTCTTCCTATTCATAGAAAAGATCCAAGGCACTTGAGCAACACAAAGATCATGCCGAAGAAATGTAAGTATCATCTCCTGGGAGGAGACCTCAACATGAGTTCATGCCAGCAGCTTCACTTAATTGACATGCCAAGGGTCTCGAAAACCTTTTTGGTTCTATTTTTCTTTTCTCGTCTCCTTTATTTTCCTTATCTATACTTCTTTTCTGCTTAATTTAATTTATTTCATAGTAGTTTCATGGTTTTAGGATCTAAAGGCTGGTAGGGAATCACACACCATAGCCTTCAAGGTTACACCCACTTTGCAAACCATCCAACAATAAGGACTCCTTAGTCCATTAGTCTTTTCTTTCAATTTCAGTTATCTTCTTAGTCTCCTTCTTTTTATTTCCTTAATCTTTAAATTTATTATTAGTATATTATTATTATTTCTCTAGATCTCTTGGCTATATCTTTACGGACTACCCAATTCCTTCATCTAGCAAATTACTTCTCGGTAGCTACTCCATCGGGCCCATAGAAAACACCATCACCACCACCAAAGACACCCGAGATCATCTAGATTTCAGGGAGTATTACTTTCCCCACTTATCTTTTTGATTTGGCACATAAATTTCATTATCTATCTTTATACATTGAGGACAATGTACATCTTAAGTGTAAGGGTAATAGTGCTTAACTTTTTGCATAATTCTCAAAACCCTGAAATTAGTCTTGATCTTAAGTATTTTTCTCATATTATTAATTAGGATGAAATTTCTATGATTTATGATTTTATTGATATGTTTTAGAACAAATCATAGTTAATTGTGCATTGATGATTAAATTTGAAGAATACTAGAGAATCAAGCATGATAAGTCTATTTTTCAAAAATAAAAATTGATAGGTTGTTGAACTAAATATGAGTATTACTTTGAAATTTGAAATCTATAAGGATTGATGTAAAAAAACACCCATAATTTCTGTAAGATATTGAGCCTTATAGAGCATATATTATTTTTCATGCTCACTTTTATTGATATTGAGTGTGTCAACTTTGAACTGTTATTCTAAAACTTGCCTCGTTTATGCATGTCGAGACCACAATAATGATTTGATATACTGAGATGATAAAGGCACCTAGGTTTTAACCCGTTCACTCCACTAAAAAGCTTACCTACATAAATAACTCCTAGTGAACCCCGTTGAATCCTAAGAACCTTTTTATTGGCTCACCCACTAATATTATCCCAAAATCCCTTTGTATTTGTTATCAACATTCTTTTGACTACCCCTCTATCGAGAATTGACTTGATCAATTGCCAAAATAGGTTATTTCAATTATCAAAGTTCCTTCTATTAAGTTTTTCTTAGTTTGTTCTTAAAAAAATCCAAGTTTATTCAATAAAAGAGCTTAGAGTAATTAAACTCCAATTGTTGAAGAAAAAGCTCGTATTAAAGTATTATCAAATTTTAAAGTGAAGAAAATACTCTTTATTATAGAGTAATTATCAATAGTGGTATTATTACTTTTCATTCAATGTAAATATTCATATTTAGTTCATTATTTTTAGATTAGGTAATTAGTCTATTCAATCTCGATTTTAACCTTCTAATTCCGCCTTTTATCCACACCTTTTAACCCAAGCCCCGTTGCTGTAACATCCTTAAATCGGGGTCTCTGCATTTTGTGTGTTGTATGTGATAATATGTTTGTGGTGCTAGTTTAGGGTGTTTTGGGGTCCAGGCATGAGCTCGGGATAGGCTTGAGTCATAGTAAACTTTTTTGTTTTGGGGTACTTCGAAGGGGGGAGCCAAGAGAGTTAGGTGTTAAGAGTATTATGTAGCAAGTTTTGGCATAAGAAGTGCCTTGGTGAAGTGGCAAGAAGGCATCATTTAGAACTCAGGGAGGTGATGCTACAAGCAAGGGGAAGGAGCCTAGGTTCGAGCTGCAGGAATCCCTCTTTGGGTATTTCTTTTTGACGTCAGAACTGAGAGGAGTTGTGCTCGGGTGGAACTCTGGTGGGTAGTTGTTGAACAAGTCAACAGATTCAAAATGGGTGGAAGGGAGGAAATGGTGGAGGTTGACTCATTCAAATTGTTTGAATGGGTGGAAGAGAGGAATTCAAGGAGGAAGAAGGGGGACGGCTTAGAGGTTGAAGGGAGTGGGAGTGTGGCCGATTTTGGAAGTGGCTAGGAGGGCTTAGAGCAATCGATTGAGGGTGCTTGAGTGGGATGGCCGAATATGCTTAGTGTATGGGTGTGTGCTTTCAGTTGTGGAGAGTGGTTAAGGTGGGGTGTGCCTTATTTGATTAGTAGACTTAGGAAGGAGCTCATTTTCTTATTGTTTAAACCGGGATATTCATACACCTTTTTGGTATTTTCTTCCTCTTTTCTCTCTAGGTGCAAACCGAAATCTCTCCTAAGCAATTTCTCTCCTTTTTTTTCTCACTTTTTGTTCAATTGTTGAAACCCCTATTGGTTCTTTGCTCTTCTTCTTTTCTTCTTCTCTCAATAAGCCGTAAGCAAGGCTACTCAACTTTCTTGTTTTCTTTTCTCTTTCATTTTGAACCCAAGCCGAGAGCACCTTTCATCTCTTCTTCTTTTTTCTTTATCTCAAAATCAAAATCCCCTAACCCCTTATTATCTTCAACTTTTGCAAGGAGCCGAATATCTTCTGTCTATATTCTCCTTTCACTTTAGGCATTTTTCCCTTAACCTTCTCTGGTGTGAAATTCATCTCTTCTTTGGTTCTCAAGGACGAACCACAACCCATAGTCCGGAAAGATTCTGTTGCTTTCTTTTTCTTTTATTTGCTCTTATGGCTGAATCTTCTTAGTACTCTTACATCCCTATTTCTTTCCTCAATTTCAATTGCTGGGGTAGGGAAAGCCAAAATCTCTGGAACTCAAACTTTCTTGTTGGATTGTTGTTGCAGTGGATCTTTAACGTGGGATTACCATTTTTCCAATCGGATTTATTAGGGCTGTGGGTGCTAAGGAGGTTTGGCGTTAGTCGGCTGAGTATTCAAGTGGTGTTTTGATCTAAGTCATTGGTCTCCGGGAATTGATCAATCTAGGCTAATCAATCGCTTGGTGGGGTTGGATTTGGAACCCTAGCCCCTAAGTTTAAGAAGAGGGCAGTGTCGGTGGTTCGTGATTGGCCACCGGGGTGTGGACCAGCATCCGAACAGGAGAGTAGACAAATCACGGTTGTGTCGATTAATGATAGTACCGACGTAGAAAGTGTAGTTTTGCACGTTATCAGGTGTGTAACTCTTACACAATCCATTAGTTAATTTGCTAATTATGTTTATTGTTAAAAGCCGAAATAGCTATTGAAATCGGTGTGTTACCTTTGCGGGTATGAGCATGGACTCCGGGTAAGTCCCCTGTGGATTGACTATTGATATATGATGTTACACTATTTGATCATGCTATGCTATGTGAAACTGCATTACAGACATGTTAATATGCCACGAAAAATGTGTTCATGATGATGGGTATGTTGAGTGGAGGGGGAAGGATGATTTAGACTGTCACCAGTGGTTTTGACCACACAGTGGGTTGGCCCCACTTTTCTTTTTATTTGTGACTAGTCTTAGTGGTTTTGACTACACGGATATTATTTGTGACTACGGTCACCAGTGGTTTTGACCATACATGGATTATTGTGACTCATCCCAGTGGTTTGGTACCACAGTGGGTTGGCCCCACCATATGATTTGTGACTACGGTCACCCGTGGTTTTGACCACACTTATATGATTTGTGACTACGGTCACCAATGGTTTTGACCACACTTATATGATTTGTGACTACGGTCACCAGTGGTTTTGACCACAAGTGGTTTTGACCACACGGGGTAGACATAGGAGTTCGGTTGGTTAGGTTGGGTTTGCATGATTTGCATATTGACATATGAAATGTGTAAGTGCCTTATTATTATCGGAATGAGGGTTATACACTGAGTCTCGATGACTCACCCCTTCCCTTATAGTTTGCAGATGAGGCTTAGATCGCGGATGTGGAGCTGGGGTGGACTCGAGGTGGCCATGCACTAGTTTTTCTCGGGTTTTACTTTAATTACTTCTTTGGGTTAATTTGCTTTTAAATTTTGGTTTTGGATTTATAATAAGGCCGCTAAATTTTATTATTCTGGGTTTTTGATTATTTGCTTTAAGTCTAATCGTACTGTGCTTAAGTTAATTAATTTAGCATGTTCTTATAACCTATAAAATCAATGTTTCCATAGATTTTACGACTTATCGGGTTTTTCAAACTTTACTATCGGGTAACACTAAGAAAATGAAGTCAACAAACTAACTCAGACTTTCTCCAAACCAAGTTTTCTTTATGTTCAGATATAAAATGGTTTTCAACTATATTATGCTAACACACTCGGATTTTCATAAAATCAAACGAATTTTCAAAACTAGAAACTACAAACAATCTTCTAAAAGGAGTTTTTCTTCCACACTCAAAATTACAAAATGTTTTCGATAATACTTCTTCACAAAAGTAAACCAGCAACTTGTTTTCACTCTGTAACATACTGAATTCGGTCGTGGTGTATTGACCGGGTTTGGGGTGTTACAATTTTGGTATCAGAGCCCGATTTAAAAGCTCAACTGTGGGCCAGAGGCCCAAAAATATTTTAAAAATAGGTTATGAAAAGGTTTTTGTGGGAAAAGTACGGTAAAGCATGGCACCGAGTCTCCGGCACTGATCCGCCTAGGTAAGTACCCTATTTGTTGTTAGTATGATTGTAATGTTGATGTTATGCCTAGTAGTAATAGGGAAGTACTTTAGAGCCTTCAACCGTAGGATTGTGTGAACTTACAAAATAATCCCCGTATTAAATTATTCATAAGACTGTGCCTAATAAACAATGGAATAAGTCTAATGCATAAAACTGTTAAATTAGATCAATTCGTATTGGCAGTCATGAGTGCCCGAGGACGTGGGCGTAATAAACGTGGACGAGGTAGGGGTAGGACAACAGTGTCCGAACCGGTAGGGTCTGGTCATGGGTCAAGAACAAGGTACCACCGTCGCCAGTTATGGGTGCAAAATTTCAGGATCAGATGGTTGGTGATGATGCAGTGTCACAGGCGATACTGTGGGTTTTAAAAAGAGTCGCGGGTGTAGGCATCGAATGGGAGCTCAAAAATCTGTGTCCGAATGACTCTAGGCTAATGGGGTAGAGGTATTCAGAGGTGTATCTGGTGTAGCTCCTAGTGCAGCGGAATATTGGCTGGAGGTGATAGAACGTATCATGGACGGCCTGGATTTTGCGGCTGAGGAGAAGCTGAAGGGTATAGTATCTCTTCTCCAAGATGAGTCATATCAGTGGTGGCTCACAATTAGGGATAGAGCAATGGCCAACGACATCACTTGGGATCTCTTTAGGGCAGCCTATCAGAGGAAATACATTGGGGCTAGTTACATCGATGCACAGTGTAAGGCGTTCCTGAATTTGGTTTAGGAAATAAGTTAGTATCGGAGTATGAGGCAGAATTTTTTCAGTTAAGTCGATATGCACAGGGTATTATGGGCACGGAACATGAGCGTTGTGTCAGATTTGAGGATGGGCTGAGAGATGAGCTATGGATGTTGATTGCTCCACAACAGAAAGAGAATTCTGATCCTAGTAGAGAAGGCCAAAGTTCTTGAGGAAGTGAAACTGTCAGTGAGACGGAACCAGGATAAGGGTTGGAATAAGAGGAATTTTGTGTCTTCTGGTTTTACTGGGAATCAGCAGAAAAGGGCTAGATATGGTAGGCTGAATCAAGCTGCGAGGTCTACTACTGCTACTACTTAGTGGCCGCCACGGTGTGCACGGTGTGGGAAGTCTCACATAGGGGAATGTTGGACTGGGAACAGGAGGTGTTTTGAGTGTGGGTCAATGGGACACCGAGTGAGGGATTGTCTGCAGAGGTCAACTAGGCTTCAGTTTGGGAATCAGGGTCGTACACAGTTCAGGAGGGATGGTCAGCAAGCACAGAGGGGTCGCGATTTAGCCAAGGGCGGTAACGGTTATGGACGAGGCCGCGGAGCACCGGGTAGAGGTGCTGGGAGCACAGATACAAGACAGCCTGGGCTGGTCTACACAACGAGGCATCGAGAGGAGGGCGACACACCGGACGTCATAACTGGTACGTTCTTAATTTTTGGACTGCCTTATACTGCTTTGATAGATGTTGGTTTGACGCACTCGTATGTTGCCAGTAGTATAGTGGAAACTATGAACTTAGACTTTGAGATTACTTCTAGGAAGATGGTAGTAATAAGCCCTTTAGGTCACTCTGTAGAAGTAAATAAACTATATAGAGATGTACCCCTAGAACTTAAAGGGGTAGTGTTTTTGGCTGATCTGATGGAACTGCCGTTCGGGGAGTCCGATCTGATACTCGGGATGGATTGGCTAGTGAAGTACCAGGCTAGTTTGGATTGCGCAGCTAAGCGCATGATTTTGAGGACAGTAGAAGATGAGGAGGTGGTAATGATAGGCAACAGAAGGGATTATCTATCTAATGTTGTGTCTGCTCTGAAGGCCGAGAAAATGGTGAGGAAGGGTTGTGAGGCGATTTTGGTGCATGTCTGTGCCTTGAAGGCCAAGTAATCAGTTGTGGGGAAAGTTTAAACGGTGAAGGAATTTTCCGATGTATTCCTAGAGGAACTTTTGGGTCTGCCTTTGAACCTTAAAGTTGAGTTCGGTATAGACTTATTACCCGAAACTGCGCCAGTGTCTATTGCCCCATAGAGGATGGCGCCGAAGGAATTGGTGGAACTGAAGGCACAGATTCAGGAATTGTTGGACCGTGGTTTTATCCGACCGAGTGTATCACCTTGGGGAGCGCCTGTGCTCTTTGTTAAGAAGAAAGATGGTATAATGCGGATGTGTATAGACTACCGCCAGCTGAATAAGTTGACGATCAAGAACAAGTATCCATTACCTAGGATAGACGACTTGTTTGATCAGCTTAAGGGTGCATCAATTTTCTCTAAAATAGACCTTAGGTCGGGGTATCATCAACTCAAAGTAAAAGAGGCTGATATCCACAAAACGGCATTTCGTACTCATTATGGGCACTACGAGTTCTTGGTAATGCCGTTTGGGTTGACTAATGCGCCAATAGCGTTCATGGATATGATGAATCGGGTGTTTCAGCTGTACTTGGACCGGTTTGTCGTGGTGTTTATAGACAATATATTGGTGTACTCAAGATCAGAGGAAGAACATGATGAACATCTACGTGTGGTTTTACAGATTTTGAGGGAGAATCAATTATTCGTGAAGTTTAGCAAATGCGAATTTTGGTTGAAGGAGGTAACTTTCTTGAGTCATGTGGTGTCAGTTGAAGGAATTAGAGTGGATCCTCAAAAGATTGAGGCGGTGTTGGATTGGAAGCCACCTAAGACGGTAGCAAAGATTCAGAGTTTTCTAGGTTTGGCAGGGTACTACAGAAGATTCGTGGAAGGGTTATCTTTGATTGCAGCACTGTTAACTAAGTTGTTGTGAAAAGGGGTTCCATTTGTGTGGTCCGATAAGCAGCAGGAAAGTTTTGACAAGTTAAAGAAGATTTTGACAGAAGCTCCGATTTTGATTCAGCCTGAAGTTGGGAAGGAATTCACGATTTATTGTGATGCATTGCATACCAATTTGGGGTGTGTGCTGATGTAAGAGGGGAAAGTGGTGGCATATGTGTCTCGGTAGTTGAGACCTCATGAAGGTAATTACCCGATGCATGATCTAGAATTGGCTGCAGTGGTCTTCGTCCTGAAGATTTGGAGGCATTATTTGTATGGGGAGAAGTCTATCATCTATACGGATCACAAGAGTTTGAAGTATCTGTTGTCATAGAAGGAGTTGAATTTGAGGCAGTGAAGGTGGATCGAGTTGTTAGAAGACTACGAAGGCTCAATTGAATACCATCCAGGTAAGGCTAATGTAGTGGTTGACGCGTTGAGACGTAAGGTGGTAACGGACCTGAGAGTAATGTTTGCTCGTCTTAGTCTGTATGACGACGGGAGTGTATTGGAAGAATTGCAAGTAAAGCTGATGTGGATGGATCAGGTTAAGGAGAGGCAGCTGGTGGATGAGGTTTTGAGTGCTCAGAGGTTGTAAGTGCAGAATGGTGGTTCGGAGGGTTACAGCTTGGAAAGTGATGGAGTGCTGTGTTTTCAAGGAGAAGTGTGTATGCCTAAGGATGTTGAGTTGAGACAGCGAATTCTTCAAGAAGCTCATAGCAGTCCATACGCTATGCATCCTGGAGGTAGCAAGATGTATCGAGATTTGCAAGAACAGTTCTGGTGGCCGGGTCTTAAATGAGAAGTAACTGAATTTATGAGTAAGTGTCTGACATGCCAACAGGTCAAAGCAGAGCATTAGTTACCGTCAGGTCTGTTGCAGCTGGTAAAGATTTCGCAGTGGAAGTGGAAAAAGATTACGATGGACTTTGTCACTGGGCTACCCCTTATGCCTAGCAAGAAGGATTCAGTCTGGGTGATCGTGGATCATTTGACAAAGTCGGCCCATTTCATATCGGTTCAGATTGATTATTCACTCTAAAGGTTAGCTAAGTTGTATGTAGCAGAGATAGTAAGGTTGCATGAGGTGCCGGTGTCGATTATTTCAGATAGGGATCCCAAATTCACGTCAAGGTTCTGGAAAGCTTTGCATTAGGCATTGGGTACGAGGTTGGATTTTAGCACGGCTTTTTATTCGCAATCAGACGGACAGCCAGAGAGGGTAATTCAAATCTTAGAGGATATGTTAAGGGGTTATGTTCTAGATTTCACCGTAGTTGGGAGGAATATCTACCATTGGCAGAGTTCGCGTACAACAACAGTTACCAAGCAAGTATCCAGATGGCACCGTATGAAGCACTGTATGGACGGAAGTGTCATGCCCCTACGTGTTGGACAGAACTAGGTGAATGTCAGTTGTTGGGTCCGGAGCTAGTGGCTAAAATAGAGGATAAGGTTAGGCTAATTCGGGCTCGTCTGAAGGAGGCTTTGGACAGGCAGAAGTCTTATGCCGATCTCAAACGTAGGGATACGGAGTATGCAGTGGGTGACAAGGTCTTCTTGAAGGTATCACCGTGGAAGAAAGTACTGAGATTTGGTCGAAAGGGAAGCTAAGCTCTAGGTTTATTGGGCCGTATACGGTGTTGAAGTGAGTGGGACCGGTAGCTTACCAGCTCGAGTTGCCATCTGAGTTGAGTCAGATTCATGATGTATTTCATGTTTCAATGCTTCGGCGCTATCGATCAGATCCGCCGCATGTTGTGCTAGTGGAGGAGATTAAAGTGAGTCCGAATTTGTCTTTCGAGGAGGAACCAGTGCGAGTTTTGGATCGGGATGTTAAAGTTCTATGCAAGAAGTCAGTTCCTTTGGTGAAAGTATTATGGCGGAACCATGGTACGGAGGAGGCCACGTAGGAACCAGAGGATGTGATGCAATAGCAATACCCTCAACTCTTCTGACCAGGTAATTTCGAGGCCAAAATTATTTTTTTAAGGGGGTAGAACTGTAACATCCTTAAATCATGGTCTCTACATTTTGCGTGTTGCATGTGATAATATGTTTGTGGTGCTAGTTTAGGATGTTTTGGGGTCCAGGCATGAGCTCGGGATAGGCCTGAGTCACAGTAAAATTTTTTGTATTGGGGTACTTGGAAGGGGGAGCCAAGAGAGTTAGGTGTTAAGAGTATTGTGTAGCAAGTTTTGGCACAAGAAGTGCCTTGGTGAAGTGGCAAGAAGGCGCACTTAGAACTCAGGGAGGTGACACTACAAGCAGGGGGAATGAGCCTAGGTTCGAGCTGCAGGAATCCCTCTTTGGGTATTTCTTTTTGACATCAAACCTGAGAGGAGTTGTGCTCGGGTGGAACTCTGGTGGGTAGTTGTTGAACAAGTCAATAGATTCAAAATGGGTGGAAGGGAGGAAATGGTGGAGGTTGACTCATTCAAATTGTTTGAATGGGTGGAAGAGAGAAATTCAAGGAGGAAGAAGGGGGACGGCTTAGAGGTTGAAGGGAGTGGGAGTGTGGCTGATTTTGGTAGTGGCTAGGAGAGCTTGGAGCAATCGGTTGAGGGTGCTTGAGTGGGGTGGCCGAATGTGCTTAGTATGTGGGTGTGTGCTTTCGGTTGTGAAGAGTGGTTAAGGTGGGGTGTGCCGAATTTGATTAGTAGACTTAAGAGGGAGCTCATTTTCTTGTTGTTTAAACCAGGATATTCATACTCCTTTTTGGTATTTTCTTTCTCTTTTCTCTCTAGGTGCAAACCGAAATCTCTCCTAAGCAATTTCTCTCCTCTTTTTCTCACTTTTTGTTCAATTGCTGAAACCCCTATTGGTTCTTTGCTTTTCTTCTTTTCTTCTTCTCTCAACAAGCCGTAAGCAAGGCTACTCAACTTTCTTATTTTCTTTTCTCTTTCGTTTTAAACTCAAGCCGAGAGTACCTTTCATCTCTTCTTCTTCTTTTTCTTTATCTCAAAATCGAAAATCCCCTAACCCCTTATCATCTTCAACTTTTGCAAGGAGCCAAATATCTTCTGTCTACATTCTCCTTTCTCTTTAGGCCTTTTTCCCTTAACCTTCTCTGGTGCCGATATTCATCTCTTCTTTGGTTCTCAAGGACAAACCACAACCATAGTCCGGTAAGATTCTGTTCTTTCTTTTTCTTTTCTTTGCTCTTATGGCCGAATCTTCTTAGTACTCTTACATCCCTATTTCTTTCCTCAATTTTGATTGCTGGGGTAGGGAAAAGCCAAAATCTCTAGCATTCAAACTTTCTTGTTGGAGTATTGTTGCAGTGGATCTTTAATGTGGGATTACCATTTTTCCAATCGGATTTGTTAGGGCAGTGGGTGCTAAGGAGGCTTGGTGTTAGTCGGTTGAGTATTCAAGTGGTGCTTTGATCTAAGTCATTGGTCTTCGGGAACTGATCAATCTAGGCTAATCAATCACTTGGTGGGGTTGGATCCGAAACCCCAGCCCCTAAGTTCAAGAAGAGGGCAGTGTCGGTGGTTCGTGATTGGCCACCGGGGTGTAGTCTAGTATCCGAGCAGGAGAGTAGACAAATCGCGATTTTGTCGATTAATGACAGCACCATGTAGAAAGTGTAGTTTTGTGCGTTATCAAGTGTGTAACTCTTACACACTCCATTAGTTAATTTGCTAATTATGTTTATTGTTAAAAGTCAAACAGCTATTGAAATCGGTGTGTTACCCTTGCGGGTATGAGCATGGACTCCGGGTAAGTCCCCTGTGGATTGAGTATTGATATATGATGTTACACTATTTGATCATGCTATGCTATGTGATACTGCATTACAGACATGTTAATATGCCACGGAAAATGTTTTCATGATGATGGGTATGTTGAGTGGAGGGGGAAGGATGATTTAGACTGTCACCAATGGTTTTGACCACACAGTGGATTGGCCCTGCTTTTCTTTTTATTTGTGACTAGTCTCAGTGGTTTTGACCACCAGTGGTTTTGACCACACGGATATTATTTGTGACTACAGTCACCAGTGGTTTTGACCACACATGGATTATTGTGACTCGTCTCAGTGGTTTGGTACCATAGTGGGTTGGCCCCATATGTTGATTTCGGGATTGTCATTAGTGGTTTTGACCACACGGTGGGTTGGCCCCACCATATGATTTGTGACTACGGTCACTAGTGGTTTTGACCACACTTATATGATTTGTGACTACGGTCACCAGTGGTTTTAACCACACTTATATGATTTGTGACTACGGTCACCAATGGTTTTGACCACCAGTGGTTTTGACCACACGGGGTAGACACAGGAGTTCGGTTGGTTAGGTTGGGTTTGCATGATTTGCATATTGACATATGAAATGTGTAAGTGCCTTATTATTATCAAAATGGGGTTATACACTGAGTCTCGGTGACTCACCCCTTCCCTTACATTTTACAGATGAGGCTTAGATCGCGGATATGGAGCCAGGGTGGACTCGAGGTGGCCATGCACTAGTTTTTCCCGGGTTTTACTTTAATTACATCTTTGGGTTAATTTACTTTTAAATTTTGGTTTTGGATTTGAAATAAGGCCACTAAATTTTATTATTCCGGGTTTTTGATTATTTGCTTTAAGTCTAATCGTACTGTGCTTAAGTTAATTAATTTAGCATGTTCTTATAACCTATAAAATCAACGTTTCCAAAGATTTTATGACTTATCGGGTTTTTCAAACTTTACTATCGGGTAACACTAAGAAAATGAAGTCAACAAACTAACTCAAACTTTCTCCAAACCAAGTTTTCTTTATGTTCAGATACAAAATGGTTTTCAACTATATTATGCTAACACACTCGGGTTTTCATAAAATCAAATGACTTTTCAAAACTAGAAACTACAAACAATCTTCTAAAAGGAGTTTTTCTTCCACACTCAAAATCACAAAATGTTTTCAATAATACTTCTTCACAAAAGTAAACCAGCAACTTGTTTTCACTCTGTAACATACTAAATTCGGTCGTGGTGTGTTGACCGGGTTTGGGGTGTTACAGTTACAACCATAATAAAGACCTTTTGATCTGTTTATTATCTCATATACAGTGGTAGAGATTTGATTTTTAGGCAAGCCTATGGGATTAACTTTTCAGGTTTGACTTTTGAGCGCTTTTTCTTGATCCTTAAATACTTTGAGTGCTTTGAGTGAATCTTTAGTGAGGATGTCAATCCTTGTCAAATTTTGAATCAAAGGTAATTATTTAAATAAGGGGAGACACCTATGTTTTCATGCTACAAAATCATGACTTATCCTATTTGAATCTTTAGGGCACTTCGAGCTAAATGATCCATGTATAAATTATCTATGAATTATGATGAGGCATTGTCAATAGGAATTATGAATTTTGGAAAGTTCATTTTAATTGTAAGTTGAGAATTTTGCTTGAGGACAAGCAAAAGCTTAAGTGTGGGGGTATTTGATAAACCGTAAAAGTAACATATTTTAATCCCACATATAGTATACTTTTGGATGAATTTATCCTTAATTAATGTAAAAGGTGCTCTTAATCCTTTCTTTTCAAGTCTTATACTCAGGAAAGCACCCAAGGATAAAAAGGACACAAAATGGGTTTAAAACGGACCAAAGTGGGCCAACCCAAGAAGCCGGCACGGCCTGGACTTCATGCCATACGGCCGTGCCTCAATATTTAGATTGCACATGGTCACACCTCGATTTACATGACCGTACCTCGTCGACAAAAAGCCCAACACGGCTTGGACTTCATGCCACACAGTCGTGCCCCATTTGGTAGACCCGAAGCATGGCCTCTACCTAGATATTACACGAGAGTGTCATAGTCGTGCCTAAATCGACAGGATAGAGACATGGGCTAGACCACGATTTACACGAGCATGTCAAGGCCGTGCCCCTGCCGCTGGAAAGAGTAATTTCACTCAGAATTGGATGCTTGGAGCCCAAAAATGCAATCTAAGTCCACTCAAACACTTAGGACGAATTTCACTTGAATTACGAGTACTTAGGAGCCAAGTAAAGCATCCAATATGTCTATATAAACAATCCAAGGCAGCAATTCAAAGTCGTCAGGTTTTAGCAAAGTTTTCTGCCAGAGCTTTACTCGTTTAGGGAATTACTCAAAGATAGGCAGTTGATCCATCTCAAAGAGTCGAAATTCTACTCAAGATGGAGGATCTCTCCTTCAATTCCTTCAGGGGTTTTAGGGATTTCTTATGTTTTGTTTTATCTTTTCTCTTGAGATGTTTTCTTATTTTATTATGAACTAGATCCTTTAGATACCTGAAGGGGATAAAACCTATGATGGATTTTGTTATTTGATCTATTGGTTTATATGATAAATACTTAGTTTGTTCTTAATTATGTTGCTCAATTTAATCTGATGTGCTTAGGTGGAAGAGGAGTAGACCCTGCCTAAGAGTAGATCTAGCATAATTAAGCAGAGTTGATCGGGCGCCTAGATATAGGATTACGAGATTTTGCCAGATTAGGGTGAAACCTAATATAGGAGTCCATTAATCAATTTACTGCTTCCTTAGGGGATTATTATAAGAGAACGAGAGTTCCACTAATTAACCTAAGGTTAGACGTTATTCGCTTCGAGAGAAGGTTTAATATAGGTTATGGAGTCTCACGGATCAAGCTAAGTAAAAGAAATCATATGAATTGAAAGTTAGATAATAAGTGAAGTCATAGGTGGATTCTTCCCGAGGGTATCGTTTTTATCAACTGAGTTTTCCAAAGTCTTTTCCCAGTTTATTCTTTTGTCTTTGCATTTAGTTTAATTATTTCATTAGTCTTAGATAAGTTAATTAATCACTCCATATTTAAGGCTGAATAATAGGAAGAAAGTGAGTAGTAGTACTTTTAGGTTTCTTGGGTTCGATAAGATATTCTTGCCAAAGCTATACTACTGTTCGATAGGTGCACTTGCCTCTATCGTTGTCATAGTTAGTCTACAGGTTTGATTATCCTTTATAAATTTTAAAACTAGACTATTTTGCAGCCATCATATACTTATCATGCTTGATTCTCTAATATTCTTCAAATTTAATCATCAATGCACAATTAACTATGACTTACTATAAAACATATCAATAATAATCATAAATCATTAGAAATTTCATCCTAATTAGTAATATGAGAAAAATACTTGAAAGCAAGTTTTAAAATTCAGGATTTTTGAGAATTATGCAAAAAGTTAGGCACTTTTATCCCCCCACACTTAAGTTGTACATTGTCATCAATGTACAAAGATAGATAATAATTATGAAATAAAAAGAGAAGAGAGGGATAGAGTGCCACTTCCTAAATTAAGGGTGATTTCTGAAGTGCGTTCCTCAGGTGACTTTTATTTGGATGTGTGTTTGTGTATGTGCAGTGTTTAATTGATTCTGCAAAGTCACTTGGTTAATAATCTTATAGCATATAATTGATTAAGGATTTTATAAAAGGTTAGATAGCCAATGGTAGATAATAATAAAAACAATGCAATACTAATGGAAGTTCAAATTTAAAGGCAACAGTAAATAAAAAGTTTTAAAATAAAGAAAAGTAAATGATAGATAATAATTTATGAGGACTCAGAGGTCCTCATCATCAACTGGATCCTGCGGAGGTGTCGGTGGTGATGAGATATGGAGGTGTTGGCATATTTGGTGGAGGGCCGCCTCTATCCCTTCAAAATGTTGAGAGTTGTCAAGGAAATACTGCTCGAACTGGTCGAGGCGTGCAGAGATATCTACCCATGATGTTGCTGCATAGGATGGCTGCTGTCTCGGAGCAGGTGGGACATCGTTAGTAATGTCCTCGGGCTCCCCCTCATATGTGGATGTTGCTAATCGGTATTGAGGGGGGTCGGTCCCTCAACGATGTTTAATCATCCCCATGTGTAGCATCGTCTGGATGCCTTGAGGTATCATGTTACCCATCAGTGTGAGGGATGTGATCTGATCATCGGTGTTTAAGAGGTCGAAGTGTTGAGCCAGACTAGTGATGTATGGCCCTATTGATAGAATCCCTTTTCTGTGTGGCTCTGTTTGGTGCTGGATAGCACAGGCGATGAAATATGCCAAATCAAAAATGTCCCCCTCGACATGCACGATAAGTAGTAGACATATTTCTTGTTTACCACGCCGGTACTTTTGCATCGACCTATGATAGTGTGGGCTAGGATGGCGTGGATATATCTCAAGGGTGGGCAAGGGCTGTTGCCTTCGATCAACTGGGGTTGTAAGCATTAGTGGTAGGTGCTAGTTTGCGCCAATAGTTAAGAGGGTTTCGGGTGAGTTCTCGGTCTAACTCGGAGAGGTTATTTTCCTCTCTAAATTTGTATGTATAAAGTACGAGATCTATGCCGAATTGGGGTATGCTTAATTGACATACCATCCCCTAACCTAAATTGCACTGTTCCCGGCTCGTCAAACTATGCCATCACTGTTTGCAAAGTAAAAGTTGTGCAAAATTCTAGTGTTAGCTCCAGGTATGTCAGCTCGATGATTGAGGAGAATTGCTCCCATTGTTTGGTTGAAATGAGAGCCCAGATGTCAGTTGCTAGTCCTATTTGTTCAACAACGTTCCAATCAATGTACCTTCCGTGCCTAAGGGCCGTTCTCAGAATGTCTTGTAACGCTCTTCCTGAGTGTTTGAGGGAACCGGAGGAATGGATGCTGAAGCTCAGAAGATGCAATTGTGAAAGATGATCCAGGCCCTTTTCTCTTCTTACTTGGGACTGAGCGTTTTACTCGAGATGTCGACATATTTCCTGCTAATGTAAAGCAATTTTTTCCAGTTCAACCAATATATTTTAGAATTACACAATAAAATTTTACAATAGCAGAGCAGCAATTCTCAAAGAAACAATAACTAATATCTAACATGTATTAATAATCAAACAATGGAAATCATGTTGTTAAGAACTAAAAATAAATAAGGCAAACAAAAATTCTAAAGAAAGTGAACTAAAAAATTATGTTTAACATAGAATAAACAAAAAATAGACTAAATGAAACGAATTAAATTAGATTTTTAAGGCTAAAATTAAATAAAAAAACTTAAATGAAGAGAAAGTATTTGAAAATGTGAAGAAGAAAGGAACCAGGCACGGTGGTATCGAACAGTCACAGATAGAGGACACGGTGGTGTTGCAGTCGTTTTTCGCAGTGTGAGCACGGCTTGGTAGGGGCGTGGTGTGTGAGCACGGTGGTGCTATGGCCGTGTGGGCTAGTTGTGGAGAAAAAGTGGTGTTTTGGTGGGTAAGTCTGGTTGTTATGGCCGAATTTTGGGAGGAGGGGTTTTAAAACTTAATTTCAGGGTTTGGGTTTGGGGAAGAAAACTATTGGATTTTATTTATAGAGGAGGGGGCATGGTTAGTTGACACACCCGTGTCGTTTTGAAATCGCCCGTGCTTTTCGCATTTTCAAGATTGGGTGCGTTCAGGTTTATTGGCACGGTTGTGTTACCGTTGGACACGCCCGTGCCGGGCAAGTCAGTAGCTTCACACGGTTCGATTGCATGGGCGTGTTCTGGTACGTAGCCTGTGTTGACTATAAAATTTTTTGCTGTTTGGGCACGACTCTTAACACGCTCGTGTCTGATAAGTCAGTATATTGGCAAGGTGAGATAGCACAGTCGTGTATAGCCCATGTGTTAAAAGTCAGTAATCTTGCACGGTTGTGAGGCACGGGCATTTTCTACCCGTGTTGTGTAAGTTAGTAACCTCACACGGGCGTGGTCCCTTGTCGCAGGCCGTGTTGGGGAAATAATTTCTTCTTTGTCGTACAAGGCTATTGGTCCGCCCGTGGGTTCTTTTCCTCTAGTTCTTGCATGGCCACGGGCATGCCCGTGTGTAAGGCCGTGTGGTCTTAATTCTGCATTTAATTAATTTAGATAATAAAATGTTTAGGGAAGTTAGTGCTCGGGTTGCCTCCCGAGAAGCGCTTGTTTAAAGTCTTAAGCTATAATTTCCCTATTTTCTATTTTAAAAGGAGGTTCATGGAGTAGAAGTTCCTCTCTCATATCTCCAAAATCTACACCGTTATAAATTTTGAGTCGGTGACCATTTACCTTGAATGTGCCCTTAGTGGGGTGAGTTACCTTAATTGTGTCGTATGGAAAAATTGTTTTAATCATGAATGGGCCAGACCATCTTGATTTCAGCTTTCTTGGAAATAATTTAAGCCTTGAGTTATCTGATGGGACCAAGTCCCCTACCTCGAATTGTTTTGACCTTTTTAGACGAGCATCGTGGCGTCGCTTTGTTGCCTCTTTGTAAAATTTTGAGTTCTCGTGGCTTGACTCTCCATTCATTTAGCTCATTTATCTGCATCATTCTTTTCTTTCCTCGCAACATTAAGATCGAATTCAAAATTTTATTACCCAAAAGCTTTGTGTTCTAATTGAATGGTAGATGATGACTTTTCCCATATCTGAGTTTGTATGGGGATGTCCATAGAGGTGTTTTGAATCTTTGCTTTGTAGGCCCATAAAGCATCATCTACTTTAATCGCCTAATCTTTTCTATTTGATTCAACCATTTTTTCTAGAATGCGCTTAAGCTCTCGGTTTGCTACCTCAGCTTGCCCACTGGTTTGAGGATGATATGGGGCGGCTGTTCTGTGGCATACTCCATATTTCTTTAAAACTTTTTCAAATTGTGTATTACAGAAATGAGTACCCCTATCACTAATGATGGCTCTAGGTGTCTCGAATCGAGAAAATAGTTTCTTGAGGAATTTAACTACTACCATAGCATCATTGGTAGCTAAGGCTTCCGCTTCTACCCATTTTGACATGTAATCAACTGCTACTAGGATGTATTTATTTCCAAATGAATTGGGGAATGGTCCCATGAAATCGATACCCCATATGTTAAATATCTCACATGATAACATATATGTTTGAGGCATTTCATCACGTTTATAGATATTACCTATCCTCTGGCATCTATCACACGAGGTAACATACCTGTTGGCATCTTTGAATAGAGTGGGCCAATAAAAACCTGATTTGAGTATTTTGTGTGCTGTCTTAATTCCACTGTAGTGTCCTCCTGATGGTCTTGAATGGCAATGCTCCACGATTTTGTTTATACGCCTTTGTAACACATCTTGAATTACAGTGCGCACATATGCTAAAAAGAAAGGGGTCTTCCCAAAAATAATTTTTCACATCAGCAAAGAATCGCTTCTTTTGGTGATGTGTTAGTTTCCTGGGTAGAATGTTAGCTGCTAAATAATTTGTGATATTTGCAAACCATGGTACCTCAGAATGGGTTATAGAGAATAGTTGTTCTTCAGGAAACGAATCATTTATTTCACCTTCGTCAAGCTCTTTGGTGTGTGGATTTTCAAGTCTAGAAAAGTGATCTCCTACAAGATTCTCAGCTCCTTTCTTATCTTGTATTTCCAAGTCGAATTCCTGTAAGAGTAAAACCCATCGTATGAGTCTAAGTTTTGCATCAGGTTTGTTTAAAAGGAATCTAAGAGCTAAATGGTCAGTGTAAACAACAACTTTAGATTGTATTAGATACTGTCTGAATTTATCAAATGCAAAAACTACGGCTAGCAATTCTTTCTCTGTGGTGGTATAATTTTCTTGTGCGGGTATTAGTGTTCTACTGGCGCAGTAAATTGGCTGAAAATACTTGTCTCTTCGTTGTCCCAAAACTGCAACTACTGCAAAATCACTTGCATCACACATTAGTTCAAAGGGTAGGTTCCAATCATGTGCAATTATAATCAGTGCATTTATTAATTTAACTTTTAGGATATTGAATGCATTTAGGCATTCTTGATTGAAATTAAAAGGAATGCCTTTTTCTAGTAATTTTGTCAACGGCTTAGCTATTTTAGAAAAATCTTTAATAAATCATCTATAGAATCCTACATGTCCTAAAAAACTTCTAATAACCTAGACAGAACTAGGGGAAGGTAGTTTTTCTATGGCTTCAACTTTCGCTTTATCTACCTCAATCCCTTTACTAGAAATCTTATGTCCTAACACAATCCCTTCCCTAACCATAAAATGACAATTTTCCCAATTCAAAACAAGGTTCGTTTCCTCACATCTCATTTAAACTCATTTTAAATTTTTGAGGCAAAGATGTAAAGAATTACAGAATACCGAGAAGTCATCCATAAATACCTCCATGATGTATTCCACGAGTTCGTCAAAGATTGCCAACATGCAGCGCTAGAAAGTAGCAGGAGCATTACACAATCCAAAAGTTATTCTACGATAAGCAAACATACCATATGGGCATGTAAATGTCGTCTTCTCTTGATCTTTAGGAGCTATGGGAATTTGGAAGTAACCGGAGAGTCCATCCAAGAAATAGTAATACATATGGTCGGATAATCTTTCCATCATTTGATCTATGAAGGGAAGAGGGAAGTGATCTTTTATGGTGGCATCATTCAGCTTTCTATAGTCTATACAGACTCTCTATCCTGTAACTGTTCTTGTGGGAATTAACTCATTCTTTTTATTGGGCACTACCATCATTCCTCCTTTCTTTGGAACTACCTGCATAGGACTTACCCAAGTGCTGTCAGAAATAGAATAAATTATTCCTGCATCTAGAAGTTTAATTACCTCGGCTTTGACTACTTCTTTCATGTTAGGGTTTAACCGTCTCTGAGGTTGCACACACGACTTATACTCTTCATCCATTAAAATTTTATGAGTGTAAAATGCGGGGCTTATTCCCTTAATGTTAGAAATTTTCCAAGCTATGGCTTTTTTGTGTTCTTTTGTACCTTTATCAGCTTCTCTTTTTCCTTGGATTCTAATTTTGAAGAGATGATTATCGATAGTGTAGAATTGTCCCCAAGGAATGCGTATTCTAAGTGTTTTGGTAACTATTTTAATTCCAATTTGGGTGGCTCTTCGACGGAGGGTTTTTGTTTTGTTTCATTATTATCTTCAATGCTTTCTTCTTTTATTTGTCTAGATGATGATATATTCAAATTCAACTCATCGTCCTCATCTTCTTCTCCCTCTTCTTGAGTCGAGCATGTTCCATCGTGTCGTCATGTATGATTTCTGTAATGAGTCTTGAATGATATAATCAGAGTATCAACAAAATAACAGAATCATCTTGCTCTTTAGAATATCGCATAGCATCATAAATTTGAAAAATAATTTCTTCATCACCTATCCTCAGTGAAAGTTTACCATCACCTACATCGATAATTGCTTTAGCAGTGGCTAAAAAAGGATGCCCTAAGATTAAAGGAACATTAATGTCTTCATCCATGTCTAATACAACAAAATCAACAGGGAAAATGAGTTTTTCAATTTTTACCAAGACATCTTCTATAACTCCTCTAGGATATTTAACAGATCTATCTTCTAACTGAATACTCATCCTAGGGGGTGTTGGTTCCCCAAGATCTAATTATTTAAACATTTTATAAGGCATTAAATTTATACTAGCGCCTAGATAAGCTAATGCCTTCTTAATATTCAAGCTACCAATTAAACAAGGGATAGTAAAACTTCCTGGGTCTTTTAATTTGGTTGGTAGCTTATTTTGGAGGATGGCTGAGCATTTTTCATTAAGTTCCACAGTTGACACTTCTTCAAACTTCCTTTTATTCGTCAGGAGTTCTTTTAAGAATTTTGCGTACTTCGGCATCTGTGAAATGGCTTCAACAAACGGTAAGCTAATATGTATTTTTTTAAAAAGTTCGAGAAACTTACCATATTAAGCATCCAATTGTTCTTTCTTTAGTTTTGCTGGATATGGAATTGGTGCTTTTTTTTGGATGTGTTGGGGTATTGGTTTCAACTTCTACACTCCTTTCGTTGATAATTTCATGTGGTTTTTTTCTTGGTGGTTCCATTAGCTCTTTACCACTTCTTAGTGTAACTGCCTTTACTTGCTGTGTGCCTTTGGAAAAAATCTCTGTTCATATTTCACATACCACCTCAGTAAGTAATCTAATTTGATTCTCGATCCCTTTGATCAATTTTTGTTCTTCATCAAGTGCTGCTTCAGTCTTTTGGAAACAAGAATCCGTGGCTATCATAAATTTCGTCAGCGTCTTCTTGAGGTTTGATTGCTTCTCTTGTGGATATGGCTGATTTTGATAAATTGGAAGAGGTTGCTGCCTTTGATTTCCGTGATTTCCTTATCCCCCCCACGAGAAATTTGGATGGTTCATCCAACTTGCGTTATAAGTGTTACTATAAGGATTATTATTGGATTTGAAATTGTTACCTATATAGTTTGTCTGCTCATGTTCTGCTCCTGGTTGGTAGGGTGGGTACCCAGGATTCCCCATATTCCCACTCGCTTCGCATTGCATTCTTGGTGTACCTGCAAAGAACATAAATTATCAAGCTTTTTATCCATCATCTCCACCTATGTTGATAGCATCGCCACTACGTCTATGTTAAAAACTTTGGCTGATTTTGTCGGTTTGGCCTTTGTAATTTTCCATTGATAGGTATTTAACGACATCTCTTCAATAAAGTCGTAAGTCACTTCATGAGTTTTGTTATTCAAAGTTCCACCAGCTGATGAGTCAATCATTTGCCTCATTGAAGAATTGACACCGCTGTAAAAAGTTTAGACTTGAAGCCACAAAGGTAATCCGTGGTGTAGACATCTTCTTATGAGATCCTTATATCTTTCCCATGCATCATTTAATGTTTCTGCATCATTCTGCACAAAAGAAGATATGTCATTCCTAAATTTGGCAGTTTTGGTTGGTGGAAAGTATTTTAAAAGAAATTTATCGGTCATTTGATCCCATGTGGTGATTGATCCTCGTGGTAATGAGTTCAACCACTGCTTGGCTTTATTCCTTAATGAAAAGGAAAATAATCAAGACGTATGGCATCGTTAGAAACGCCAATTATTTTGAAGGTATCACAGAACTCTAAAAAATTAGCTATATGAGTATTTGGATCTTCGTCCTGAAAACCATCAAATTGAACAAACTATTGAATCATTTGTATTGTATTAGGCTTTAATTCAAAATTATTAGCAGCTATAGCGGGCCTAACAATACTAGATTCTGCTCCTGTCAAATTAGTTTTAGCATAATCATACATAGTACGTGGAACATTTTGTTCTTGGCGGTGGATTGTTTTCGTCCATCCCTTCAGTAGGATTGGATCTGTCTTGTTGTTCTTCTCTTGGTAGTCTAGAGCTCGTCTAATTTGTCTGCGATTTCTACGGTCTGTAGCTTCAATGTCACTTTTGTGTGCTAGAGGTCCTCTCGGGTTCCTTCTAGTCATAAACCTGAGGTGCCCGCTAGGAAAAGAAAGAAATTTAGTATAAATAAAAATTTAACATAAACAAAAAAAATAAAAGTAAATTGCGAAATATTAAAATAATTGCTAAAGTAATAGAAATAGAGCTTTCTTAATATTTTAGTGTTCCCCGGCAACGGCGCCAAAAACTTGATCGTGTCAAACAGTTGAGTTTTAATATTTATAAAAACAATGATCGAACCTGTAGACTAACTATGACAACGAAAGAGGCAAGTGCACCTATCGAACAGTAGTATAGTTTAGGCAAGAGTATCTTTATCGAACCCAAGGGAACCTAAAAGTACTACTACTCACTTTCTTTCTATTATTTAGCCTGAAATATGGAGTGATTGGTTTATTAATCTAAAGACTAATGAAATACTTAAACTAAACGCAAAGATAAAAGAATGAAACTTTCAGAAAAGACTGTGGAAAAAACTCAGTTGATTACGACGATACCCTTAGGAAGAATCCACTTATGACTTCTCTTGTTATCTAGCCTTTAATTCATATGACTTATTTACTTAGCTTGATCCGTGAGACTCCCTAACCTATATTAAACCCTCTGTCGAGGTGAATAATGTCTAACATTAGATTAATTAGTAGAACTCTCGTTCTCTTATAATAACCCCCTAAGGAATCAGTAAATCGATCAATGGACTCCCATATTAGGTTTCACCTAATCCGCAAAATCTCGTAACCCTATCTCTAGGCGCCGATCAACTCCGCTTAATTATGTTAGATCTACTCTTAAGCGTGGTCTATTCCTCCTCCACCTAAGCACATCGATTAAATTTAGCAACATAATTAAGAAAAACTAAGTACTTATCATATAATTTAGAAATCAAATAACAAAATCATTATAGGTTTCATCCCTTCAAGTATCTCAAGGGTTTAGTTCATAGCAAAATAAGAAAACATTTCAAGAGAAAAGATAAAACAAAACATAAGAAATCCCTAAAACCCCCTGAAGGAATTTAAGAGGAGATCATCTGTCTTGAGTAGAACTCTGGCTTCTTGAGATGGATCAGCTGGCTATCTTCAAGTATTTCCCTGAATAAAAGCTCTGCCTCCCAAAACTCTCTCATAATGGCTGCCTTGGGTTGTTTATATAGGCTCCTTAGATGCTTTACTTGGCTCCCAAGTACTTCCTTCAAGTAGAATTACTATTAAAGTGTTTAAGTGGACTTAGGAGTATGTTTCTTTGGCTTCAAGCATCCAAATCCGAGTGAAATTGCTCATTCCCGTAACAGGGGCACGGCCATAGCACACCCCCGTGTATGTCGACTTTAGGTCATGTGTTGATTCTGCTGATTGAGGCACGACCGTGGCACGGCCGTGTCAGTTGGGATTTTAGGTCGTGCTTCAGGTTTGTCGATTGGGACACGACCTTGCAATTTGTGCTTAGGGCGTGTCTTTGAATGATTGGCGAGGCATGACCGTGTGACTTAAAGTCCAGGCCGTGCCAATATCTTGGGTTGGCCCAATTTGGTCCGTTTTAAGCCCATTTCTTATTCTTTTCATTCTCGGGTGCTTTCCTGAGTATAAAACATAAAAAGAAAGGATTAAGAGCACCTTTTTACATAAATTGAGGGCTAAATCATCCAAAAGCATACTAAATGTGGGATTAAATTATGTTACTTTTATGGTTTATCACCCTTATAGCTAGCAGTCATAAAATACTAACTCTAATAGTTTCTTTCTAAAATCATTTCATAAAATCAAACAAAGTCAAAAAACATACGAATTTGGTGCCGAGACTCTAAAAGCCATACTTCGAAAAGACATACATTTCTTAAACCAGATTTCAAACCAATTTTTGGAAAATGATTTTGAAACCCATTCCACAGCCGAGTTTTACAACCTGGCTCTGATGCCTCTAAATGTAACACCCCAAACCCAGCCCAGAAGTTACGATCGGATCTGGCATGTCACATGGAAAGGTTGTTAAATAAAATTTGAGATCGTTTTAATTCTTTCGAGTTATGGTTCAAGTTTGAAAATCAAATTTAACTTTAAGGTTTTCTTGCAAAATATTGTTAATATAACTAACTACCGAAACTTGTTTTATAACACAAAAGTCATATTCATTGGGTTTCGGTAGTGTGACATTTTGAAAACAACAATGATTGAAGCTTTAAGAAAATCTCGAGTTTGTTTTTCTTCATTGGTAGCTTGTGGTTCATTGTTAATATGCTGGAAAACAATTATTTAAAATTTTAAGAAAACCCCATTTTGATCGTTTCATGATAGATAATAACCGAATTAAAACAAAAACCAAATTAAAATCCCAGTGGCCTTATTATAGATCATAATCCCATATTAAAATAAAATTTAATGCAAAGTAAAACAAAAGAAATTACTAAAATAACGATGGATGGCCACCACAGAGTCCATCTCGCCCCAAATCCTCACTGCTAGGTATTACCTGCAAGATTAAGTAGAGGGGTGAGTTACGAGAACTCAGTATACAATCCCCAAAACTAACACTAACTGGACCCGAGCCCATGCAGATACAAATTGGGTCTTAGCCCTTTCGAAATAAAATTGGGCGAAGCCCATATCGGAACGAACTGAGCCTTAGCCCTAATAGCATGGTATAGCGGATAATGAATGCAATGTAACCCAGCCCAATCTAAATATCCATCTGCTACACACCACCCATTCCAGCCAAAACACACCGGTGGGGATTTCTACAATCAACCCTCATCTGCTACACACCATCGATGGCAGTCACGCTACTCATCACCGAAATTGTGGCAGTGCCACCGAAATAATGTGACCAAATCACCAAAATATGTGGTTGAGCCACCGAAATACACTTCCCCTTTTCATCAATATCATATCCCATCCCATGCAACATGTTATGACATATTATTTTAGTGTATGTATGTATATAGCCATGTAGCAAATAAGTAGAACCTACACATTCATACCAAAGTCCCCGAGAGGGTATAATCAAAATTTTATATACCTGAGTTATCTCCAAACTCCCTTGCTAGGGGTATCATAGTGGTTTACCCGTTAAGACAATTCGGCTTTTAGCCAGCACATAATATAATACAAAACAGAACAAAGTGAAGGTGTGATATTACACACCTAATTACACGAAGCACTAAACACTTCTGATCGCAGTCACTCTCTCTAGTGAAAATAACAACGATTTGCCTATCCCAAACCGATGCCGGCTCTCTACCACAACCCGACAAAAAATCTTGAATCGCAGACACCTTACGTCGTTTAAACTGAGGAGCAGAGACTACGAGTCCACTCCCTTAGGCTCTCCTAACGTAACCTCCTCCAATCGGCTAGCACTCGCCTCCATAAGAAAAATCTGATCAGTAAAGTAACACAGTGAGAAATGGTGGTTGACTAACAAGGGTTTCGGCTTTTACCACCACTTACCGAAGTCTGAAAGGTAAATAAGAAGGGATGAGAGTTGCTTGATCCTTGATCAATGGGGAATCGAACACCAACGGATTCGGCTATGGGATTTCACCGAAGTAAACGTTCCATGCCGAGAGAAGAAAAGGAAGGATTAGCCGAGAACTAGAATTAAAAGAGATAGTCACTTCGTGTAATATCCTGGATCGTGGCTTATGCATTTATGCTTAATTATATGAAATGGCATGCTTGAGTGTGTTGTGAATGTGTATTGTGAATTCTGTGAACCTTCGAATGTAGGAAAATGCCTTAGAAAATATTTAATTTTAAATTTTAATAAGGGAGCTAAGCTTAGTAGGGCCTTGAGAGAAATTGTATGTGGAATATGACACAGAAATGGGCTTGTGTAAGTGGCTTGGAGGCGCCACTTAAAGCCCAGGTAAGTGACGCCATATGCAGGGGGCTGAGGGCTTGAGTTTGAGCTGCATGGGTAGCAAAAAGAATTTTTTATTTTTGGCTGCAAGGAGCTAGAGAAGTGGACGAAAAAGGGGCACCTAAAAGATGAGTTTTATTCTTTTTAGAATTTGGCTAGAAGAGTAGGGGATAATTATGTTTTTTTTATTTATTTATTTTGAATAGGTGATTAAGAGATAAATAGGAGAAATGTGAGGGATATGACAATTAAAGATAAAGTGGCCGGCCAAGGGACTCTATTGGTGAGTAATTTTGGTCATGTAGGGGACAGGATAAGTGCTGAATTTTATTAGGAAAAGTGTCGATCTTTTTATTTTTCTTAGTCTCCATTGCCGAAATTTTTGAGTCAAGAGAATTCATTCTTTTTCTTTGAAGCAAGAACCGATTATCGAGTAGCCATATGTGCATGATGTGCATCTTTTCTTCCTCCATTTGCTTTTCCAAAGTCGAATCTAATAAGCCCCTTATCTCTTTCTCTTCTTCACACATCCTAGAAACCAAAAACTCTCCCCCATTACTCACCATTGCCGAATATTCCAACTTTATTTGATGAGCCATAGTCGAATCTTTATTTGAATCTCCCTATCACTTCTTTTACTCTTCAAAGCTGAAAGTTAATGGCCAAACTCAGTTCCTCTTTTGTGGCCGAACCTAGGAAGGTGATTTCGGAAGTTGAACGTTAGTAGCAACGAGAAGGGGTAAGTGTTTCTTTCTTTAGCAATCGGTTTTGGATTCTTTTCACAAGGGAGCCGAATCTAGTGATTAGGCCTTGGTTAAGGCATGGCCGAATATTGTAGTATCATAATATTGTGTCTTATGTATGTAGCCGATATCAAGGAGCATTGAAGGAGTCATCCAGGATTTGAAGTGATCAAGGTAAGCAAGTATAGTATTCGGCCAAGGGCCATTTTGCCTAGAGTTATGTGTTAAGCCGATTCTAACAAGGGTTAAGCAGGGGATTTCGACAGCTTCTAAGGCAAGTGATAAATTTAGGATTTTAGATTCACAAGGTAAGTGAATCTGACATTCGGGCAAGGCTCTATTGTGGTATTTAGATCTGTTTCTTATTCACTTTAAAGCCAAAAATTAACCAAGCCAATTGATCTAGTGCTTGCTGATTACCAGGAAAAAGGATTACGACGTCCCAGGATTTGGTTAGGAGACAAATCGGCAACAAGGTAAGTTTTGGGATTTGATTACTTGGCCGAATGGCCTTTAGTTAAAATATTACATGTTGGCCGAATGTAGGAACTTGAGATCTAAGGCTTTAGATCGGGCTTTTCGGGATTTGGAGTGAATTTGCTAAGTTAATCAGGTGTGTACCCCACACTAAATCTTAATAATTTTATGGCTTGAATTTATTATATGAGTTAATAAGAATGTGGAAAATAAGGCTAAAGTACCTTGCCATGGTACAAAGTACTCAGGTACGTTTTCCTACTCCTACTATGAGTATGACTTGAGTTGTTGTGGCACCTATGTGCACCTATAAGAATGTGAATATATAGAACATGGCATGTTAATGTATGATCTGTATAACATGGGCATTTGGGAGATTATGAAAGGGGAAGTGAATGTGGTGGTTTTATACCACGATATCTGAATGTGGTGACTTCGATCACATTATCTGAATGTGGTGTCACATGACACAAAATAACTATCTAGTGGCTATGCCACAAATTATAAGGGCGATGAGCACGTCGACTGCAGTGACTACCTTCGATGGTGTGTAGCGGATGGAGGGTTGACTTAGTAGTCCCCACGGTGTGCAGGTTGGGACGGGTGATGTGTAGCGGATGGCATCTAGGTTGGGTTCGGGTTTGCATCATTTTTTTATGTTTTTATATTTGTATGTATGATTTTGTATGCCATAATCTATTGGGCCTTAGTGTTGGCCGTACACATTGAGTCTGTTTGACTCACCCGTTAGGGGAACATTTTTTCGGTGATGATCGGTGATGGACCGGATTGGCGGGAGCTTAGTGGTGGCCATGCTCAAGAAGGAATTTATCTTATTTGGACTTTTATTTTAAGTACTCAATTTAATTTGGGTTTTATGTTGATGTAATGAGGCCATAGTATGAACCATTTTATGCATGCATGTCATTTATTTCATGACGACACAATTTCTATAAAATCTAAAGTTAAGTAAGTTTTCTTAAAATAAACCTTCAAATATTATGACATCTATATACAAATGCTTTAAATTCAAAAGTAAAATTCTTGAAACAAAATCGGCATGTGTTTTTGATATAAAAACCAAGTTTTAATAATTCTTCGATTTCAAAATTTACAAAGTTTCCAATTGGACCAAACATAATCAAATTTTCCTTCAAAACCATTTGAATTTTTCTTAAGTGACAAACAGTTTTTCAAGTGTTTTACTCGAGGAACATACCAGATCTGGTCAAGGCTCATGGGTCGATTTCGGGGTGTTTCAACTTGATATCAGAGCCCGGTTCAAAACTCATCCTTGAGGGCTTTTAGGGCCCAAAATGTTTTCTCTCTTTTGAAAGTGGATTTTCTAAGAAATTGAGCAGGTTTTCTGGCATGGCATCTGAGTCTCCGGCCCGAAGTCCACCAGGTAAGTACCCCTAATTTTTCTATGAATTGTATGTGGGAATTCATAGGGACGTAGATTAGTGGACTAGGAATTAAACCCTAGGACTAGTTTACCTCAACAAGAGAATCACATAAAACTTTAATACACAACTAAACAAACCTGTGACTAAGTCGCCGAGTTAATGTGTGGCAACCGTTGTGCGCATGTCTAGGATTGGTTTCAGTGGGAGCTTGGTATTTAAGCAGTCCTAGTGACTCACCTCCTCTCCACTCGAATCCTACCTAGTGCGTAGTGACGGTTCACCCAAACCAAGAGGACTTATCCACGGGCTAAACCCAATAACTAAAACCCGAAAGGGACTAGCCATGTTTTTATAAAAACCCTAGTCTTAAAATCACCAAATTATCCCTTTAAGGTGTAGGAAAACCATTTTGAAAATTTTTCCAAAATATTCTCGATTTACCAAAATGACCCAAATACCCCTGGTTGGAAAAAAAATTACTAAAATGCCCTTAGTTCTAAAATTTCCATATTACCCTTGATTTCAATAAAATTTCCCTACTTTGCAAAAGTATTCATGAAACCCTAACTTGTGAAAATTCAAGATACCCCGGTTTGAAAAATTTACTGAAATTACCCATGATTTGCGTAATGACCAAATTACCCCTAACTTGTACAAATGAAAAATACCAAAGGAAAACTACCAAAGTACCCTCAATCTAGAAATTTTTAAAAATACCCTTATTTTGGAAAGTCATCAGGAACCACATTTTGCAAAAAATTATTGAAATGACCCTGGCTTGTAAAATTACAAAAATACCCCTAGTGTATAAAATTACCATGACACCCTTGAAATTTATTTAGCAAGTATTTTAATTTTTGTAAAATATCAACAATCTCTATTTTGCAACATTTTCAAATACCCTAATTTAAAAAATTACCAAAATACTCCTGTAGGACAAAAATACGGAAATATCCCTGGGTAGTGAAAAACAACAAACAACGATAACTATAACATTTCTCTGTAATGGACGCAAGTTCATGTGTATGACTAAATGAATGATGTGAGACTGTGTGTGTATGAAATGAAAGAACTACTTCCTAGAGCTATAAACATAAAATTGCTCGTGTTAAATTAGTGGAACAAAACTAATTCATAAAATTTCTTAATCAGATTAACGCGCAATCGTAAGAATGAGCAAAAAGGGGCATGGTCGTAATGTGCGAGGATGCGGCCGTGGTAGAATGACCGTGTCAGAACCCGTTAGATCGAGTCAAGGATCTGAGAATGAGGTACCACCGCCACCACCACCACCAGCTGTTGGTGTTCAGCAGAAGATCGACGGAGAGGATCTTTGTCGCAGTCAGGCCGCGAGTCCTTGAAATGGTGGCTGGTGCTAGAGGGAATATGGGAGCTTAAAAATCTGTACCCGAGCGACTTCGAGCCAATGAAGCTAAGGTGTTCCGTGGCGTATCTGGTGTGGCACCCAGTACAGCTGAATATTGGTTGGAGGCGACCGAGCGAATTATGGATGAGCTCGATCTGACCCCTGAGGAGAAATTAAAAGGAATGGTGGCACTGTTATGCGATGAAGCGTATCAATGGTGGCTCATAGTTCGGGATGGTGCCACCGCTGAGGATCTAACCTGGGAGTATGTTAAGGCAGCGTATCAGAAGAAGTATGTGGGAACCAGATATACTAATGAACAGAGGAAGGCTTTTCTGGGGCTGGTTCAAGGGAACAAGTCCGTAGCGGAGTACGAAGCTGAATTTCTGAGGTTGAGCCGGTATGCTCGAGGAGTAGTGGCTACGGAGCATGAGCGATGTGTCCGATTTGAGGACGGACTAAGGAATGACCTGAGGTTATTGATAGCCCCACACCACGAGCGGGAGTTTGCCGTATTAGTAGAAAAGGCTAAGGTAGCCGAGGGAATTAAGGACACTGTAAGGTAGAACATGGACCGAGTAAGCAGAAAAAAGGATTTGGGCCGTCAGGATCATCTAGGAGTGTTTAGAAGAGGCCTAGAGTTGATGGGCCGTGAGGTCAGCAAGCTGCTACTGGAGGGCAATATCGTACTTATGATCAATGTGGGAAAAAGCACTTAGGCGAATGCTAGAAGAAGACAGGGGATGTTTCAAGTGTGGGTCAAAGGACCATATGATTAAGGACCGTCGATGAGACGGATGGGAATCGACCAATGCTCGTAATGTTAATCAGCCGGTAGGGGTGGTCGGCAATTTCGGCGTGGTCGTGGTCTCAATAACGAGGAAATGGTATCGGCGGAGGACGTAGAACACCGAGCCGAGGTGTTGCTAATACTGAGGCAAGGCAGTCGGGTTTGGTTTATGCGGTTCGCTAGAGGGAGGATGGAGATGCACCGGACGTTATAACCAGCATGTTCCTTATTTATGGCAAGCCTTATGTTGCTTTAATTGATGTGGGCTCGACCCATTCTTATGTTGCATGTAGAGTAGTTGAAACTCTAGACATAGCCTCTGAACTTTTGATAGGGAAATGACTGTAGTAAGCCCATTAGGCCAAACTGTAGTAGTGAATAAGATGTTTCGGAGAGTGCCTTTGGAGCTTCAAGGAGCGGTATTTCCTGTCGACTTAATGGAATTACCCTTCGAGGAATTCGATCTTATACTTGGCATGGACTGGCTGGTAGAACATCGAGCTATTTTGGATTGTGCTGCTAAGAGGATGGAGTTAAGGACCCCGAAGGATGAAGTGGTGATTATGATAGGAGAAAGGAGAAACTACTTGTCTAATGTAGTTTCTGCTTTAAAGGCTGATAAGATGGTTCGGAAGGGATGCAAAGCATTTTTGGCTTTCATTAGTACTTTGGATGGGAAAGAAGGAGGAGTTAGTGGAATTAGAACTGTAAGGGAGTTTGAGGATGTTTTTTCGGAGGAATTACCCGGAATACCCCCGGACAGGGAAGTGGAGTTTGGAATCGACTTACTACCGGGTACAGCTCTTGTGTCCATTGCCCCGTACAGAATACCACAAAGGATTTGGTTGAGCTCAAGGCTCAAATCCAAGAATTGCTAGACCGTGGGTTTATCCGACCCAGTGTGTCCCCATGGGGAGCGCCGGTCTTATTCGTAAAGAAGAAGGACAGAACTATGCGCATGCATAGATTATCTTCAGTTGAACAAGCTGACCATCAAGAACAAGTATCCATTGCCAAGGATAGATGACTTGTTCGATCAGCTTAAAGGAGCCGCGATATTTTCGAAGATAGATCTAAGGTCTGGATATCATCAGCTTAAGGTGAAAGAGGCTGATATCCATAAGACGGCTTTTCGGACAAGGTATGGCCATTTTGAGTTCGTGGTAATGCCATTTGGATTGACGAACGCCCCATGCGTTCATGGATATGATGAACCGGGTTTTTCAACCCTACTTGGATTGGTTCGTCGTTGTGTTCATCGATGACATCCTAGTGTGCTCCAAGTTTGAAGAAGAGCATGATGAGCATCTTCGGGTTGTGTTACAAGTGTTGAGGGAGAAGAAGCTTTATGCCAAATTCAACAAGTGTGAATTTTGGCTTAGGGAAGTTGCCTTCTTAGGGCATGTGGCATCCGCAGAAGGAATAAGGGTGGATCCTAGGAAGATTGAGGCGGTGTTGGATTGAAAACCCCCTAAGTCAATGGTAAAAGTCCGGAGTTTCTTAGGATTGGCAGGCTATTATAGACGGTTTGTGGAAGGGTTCTCGTAAATTGCCGCGCTTCTGAAAAAGTTATTAAGGAAGGAATTGCCTTTCATTTGGACTGATAAGCAACAGGAAAGCTTTGAGAAGCTTAAGAAGGTCTTGACCGAAGCTCCAGTTTTGATTCAGCCAGAGGCAGGAAAGGATTTTGTAGTGTACTGTAATGCTTCCCATACAGGATTAGGAGGTGTCCTTATGTAAGATGGGAAGGTAGTTGCTTACATCTCGACAACTAAGGCTACACGAGGTTAGCTACCCAACGCATGATTTGGAATTGGCAGCAGTGGTCTTTGCCCTTAAGGTATGGAGGCATTACCTTTATGGAGAAAAGTCAGTGATCTACACAGACCACAAGAGCCTTA
This sequence comes from Gossypium rotundifolium, assembly GCA_025506655.1. Lineage (NCBI taxonomy): Eukaryota > Viridiplantae > Streptophyta > Magnoliopsida > Malvales > Malvaceae > Gossypium > Gossypium rotundifolium. Next base: position 140,518,262 of record CP106731.1, read on the forward strand.
AGTACATGCTGACTCAAAAAGAGCTGAATCTGAGACAACGAAGGTGGGTGGGATTATTAAAGGACTATGATTGTTCGATAGAGTATCACCCGGGCAAAGCAAATGTAGTGGCGGATGCCCTAAGCCAAAAAGTTATGTCGAATCGAGGCAATGTTCGCACATCCGAACTTGTATGACGATGGAAGTCTGTGGCGGAGCCGCAAGTTAAATAACGTGGTTGAATGAAGTGAAGGAGGGACAGTTGGTGGATGAGGATCTAAGTGTTAAGTTGCGACAAGTGCAGAATGAAGAGTTGGAAGGTTATGGTGTTAATGACGAGGGAGTATTGTGCTTCAAGGGTAAGGTGTGTATGTCGAAGGACGAGGAGCTTAGGCAAAGAATTCTTTGGGAATCGCATAGTAGCCCTTATGCTATGCATCCCGGAGGTAGTAAAATGTACAGAGATTTAAGGGAACAGTTTTGGTGGCCTGGTCTTAAGCGGGAAGTGACTGAATGTGTTGGGAAATGCTTAACGTGTCAGCAAGTTAAGGCTGAACACCAAGTTCCGTCAGGATTGCTTCAATCGATAATGATTCCGTAGTGGAAGTGGGAGAGAATTACCATGGACTTCGTTAGTGAGCTTCCCCTTACGCCTACTAAGAAGGACTCAGTATGGGTGATAGTGGATCGGCTGACCAAGTCCGCGCATTTTATTCCAGTTTGGGTTGACTACTCCCTACAAAAGTTAGCAAGGTTGTATGTAGCGAAGATTGTAAGATTGCACGGAGTACCGATGTTAATTATCTCGGATAGGGATCCGAGGTTCACGTCTCAGTTTTGGAAAGATCTACATCAGGCTTTAGGCACCAAATTGGATTTCACTACGGCTTTTCATCCACAATCGGACAGCCAATCTGAACGAGTAATCCAAGTCTTAGAGGATATGTTACGGGGCTGTGTGATGGATTTCAGAGGAAGTTGGGAGGAATATTTGCCTTTAGCAGAGTTTGCCTACAATAACAGCTATCAGGCAAGTATTCGAATGGCACTGTATGAAGCATTGTATGGTCGAAAATGTCAGACTCCTACATGTTGGACCGAATTAGGGGAGCGTCGAGTTTTGGGTCCCGAGATTATGGCAGAATCCGAGGAGAAAGTTGAGGTAATCCGGGCACGATTGAAGGAAGCATCTGATAGAAAAAAGTCGTACGCTGATCTGAAACAGAAGGAGATAGAATTTGACGTGGGAGATAAAGTGTTTCTTAAAGTTTCACCTTGGAAAAAGTTAATGAGATTTGGTCGGAAAGGGAAGTTAAGTCCAAGGTTTATAGGACCTTATAAGGTTTTGAAGCGAATTGGACCAGTGGCATATCAGTTGGAGTTGCCACCAGAGTTGAAGTAGATTCACGACGTATTCCATGTGTCCATGCTATGCCGTTACCGATCGGATCCATCTCATGTAGTACCAGTTGAAGAGGTGGAGCTAAGGCCAGAGTTGTCTTACGAAGAAGAGCCAATTCAGATCTTGGAGCGAGATATGAAAGTGTTACGGAAGAAGTCAGTTCCTCTAGTCAAGGTGTTATGGCGCAATCACGGATCGGAAGAAGCTTTGTGGGAGCCAGAAGAGGCAATGCGACAGCAATACCCTCACTTATTTCAGCCAGGTAATTTTAAGGATGAAATTATTTTAAGGGGCTAGAACTGTAATATCCTGGATCGTGGCTTATGCATTTATGCTTAATTATATGAAATAGCATGCTTGAGTGCGTTGTGAATGTGTATTATGAATTCGTGAACCTTGAATGTAGGAAAATGCCTTAGAAAATATTTAATTTTAAGTTTTAATAAGGAGCTAAGCTTAGTAGGGCCTTAAGAGAAATTGTATGTGGAATATGACACGAAATGGGCTTGTCTAAGTGGCTTGGAGCGCCACTTAAAGCCTGTAAAGTGACGCCATATCACGAAATGAGGGCTTGAGTTCGAAATGCATGGGTAGCAAAAAGAATTTTTATTTTTGGCTACAAGGAGCTAGAGAAGTGGACTGACAAAGGGCACTTAAAAGATGAGTTTTATTATTTTAGAATTGACTAGAAGAGTAGGGGATAATTATGTTTTTTTATTTATTTATTTTGAATAGGTGATTAAGAGATAAATAGGAGAAATATGAGGATATGATAAGTAAAGATAAAGTGGTCGCCAAGGGACTCATTGGTGAGTAATTTCGGTCATGTAGGGGACGGGATAAGTGCTGAATTTTATTAGGAAAAAGTGTCGATCTTTTTATTTTCTTAGTCTCCATTCTCAAAATTTTTGAGTCAAGAGAATTCATTCTTTTCTTTGAAGCAAGAACCGATTATTGAGTAGCCATATGTGCATGATGTGCATCTTTTCTTCCTCCCATTTGCTTTTCCAAAGCCGAATCTAATAAGCCCCTTATCTCTTTCTTTTCTTCACACATCCTAAAAACCGAAAACTCTCCCCCATTACTCACCACTGCCGAATATTCCAACTTTATTTGATGAGCCATAGCCGAATCTTTATTTGAATCTCCCTATCACTTCTTTTACTCTTCAAAGCTGAAAGTTAAGGGCCAAACTTAGTTCCTCTTTTTTGGCCAAACCTAGGAAGGTGATTTCAGGAAGTTGAACGTTAGTGGTAAGCAACGAGAAGGGGTAAGTGTTTCTTTCTTTAGCAATCGGTTTTGGATTCTTTTCACAAGGGAGCCGAATCTAGTGATTAGGCCTTGGTTAAGGCATGGTCGAATATCGTAGTATCATAATATTGTGTCTTTTGTATGTAGCCGATATCAAGGATCATTGAATGAGTCATTCGGGATTTGAAGTGATCAAGGTAAGCAAGTATAGTATTCGTCCAAGGGCCATTTTGCCTTGAGTTATGTGTTAAGCCAATTCTAACAGGGGTTAAGCAGGGGATTTCGACAGCTTCTAAGGCAAGTGATAAATTTGGGATTTTAGATTCACAAGGTAAGTGAATCTGACATTCGGCCAAGGCCCTATTGTGGTATTTAGATCTGTTTCTTATTCACTTTAAAGCAAAAAATTAACCAAGCCAATTGATCTAGTGCTTGTCGATTACCAGGAAAAAGGATTACGACGTTTTGGGATTTGGTTAGGAGACAAATCGGCAACAAGGTAAGTTTTGGGATTTGATTACTTGGCCGGATGGCCTTTAGCTAAAATATTGCATGTTGGCCGAATGTAGGAACTTGAGATCTAAGGCTTTAGATCGGGCTTTTCGGGATTTGGAGTGACTTTGCTAAGTTAATCAGATGTGTACCCCACACTAAATCTTAATAATTTTATGGCTTGAATTTATTATATGAGTTAATAAGAATGTGGAAAATAAGGCTAAAGTACCTTGCCATGGTACAAAGTACTCAGGTATGTTTTCCTACTCCTACTATGAGTATGACTTGAGTTGTTATGGCACCTATGTGCACCTATAAGAATGTGAATATATAGAACATGGCATGTTAATGTATGATCTGTATAACATGGGCATTTGGGAGATTATGAAAGGGGAAGTGAATGTGGTGGTTTTATACCATGATATCTGAATGTGGTGACTTCGGTCACATTATCTGAATGTGGTGTCACATGACACAAAATAACTATCTGGTGGCTATGCCACAAATTATAAGGGCGATGAGCACGTCGACTGCAGCGACTGCCTTCGATGGTGTGTAGCGGATGGAGGGTTGACTTAGTAGTCCCCACGGTGTGCAGGTTGGTACGGGTGATGCATAGCGGATGGCATCTAGGTTGGGTTCGGGTTTGCATCATTTTTTTATGTTTTTATATTTGTATGTATGATTCTGTATGCCATAATCTATTGGGCCTTAGTGTTGGCCGTACACATTGAGTCCGTTTGACTCACCCCTTTGTGGGAACATTTTTTTCAGGTGATGATCAGTGATGGACCGGGTCGACAGGAGCTTAGTGGTGGCCATGCTCAGCAAGGAATTTATCTTATTTGGACTTTTTATTTTAAGTACTCTGAATTTAATTTGGGTTTTATGTTAATGTAATGAGGCCATAGTATGAACCATTTTATGCATGCATGTCATTTATTTCAGTACGACACAATTTCTATAAAATCTAAAGTTAAGTAAGTTTTCTTAAAATAAACCTTCAAATATTATGACATCTATATACAAATGCTTTAAATTCAAAAGTAAAATTCTTGAAACAAAATCGGCATGTGTTTTTGATATAAAAACCAAGTTTTAATAATTCTCCGATTTCAAAATTTACAAAGTTTCCAATTGGACCCAACATAATCAAATTTTCCTTCAAAACCATTCGAATTTTTCCTAAGTGACAAACAGTTTTTCAAGTGTTTTACTCGAGGAACATACCAGATCTGGTCAAGGCTCGTGGGCCGGGTTTGGGGTGTTTCACTTCGGCTATGTGAAACTTAAGACCGAAAAGGGAAAAAGAGAAGAGAAAGAGTTACCCTTACCTTGCGATTACGGATGAGTCGAAGGAGAAAGAGAGATTCGCCAAACCCGTTTAAACAACTACGAGAGGAGAACGCGATAAGACAGAGTGAGAGAGAATGGGGTTTCGATTACCAACAAATGAAGAAGAAACAATTCCAAAAGGAATAGGAGAAGGTTCAATCGATGGAGGGAAGCGTAGAAAGACAATGAGGAAGAAAAAAGGTTTCGGTTATGGTGAATACGAGAGAGGAAAAATGGAAGAAATTTGGCTACGGTGCTTTGCATAAACCGAGGGAAGAAAGTGTCTAAGATGAGAAGAAATGGAAAACAGAAGTTCTTTGAGTGCTTAAGGTTTCAGCAAGAAGAGCAACAAAAAGACTTGCAAAGCTTTAAGTCAAAATGAAAAGGAGTAAAAAGAATTATCTCTCAAATGATCACTAAAAGAAACGACACTCTCCCCACACACCTATGACCGAATATGCTAAAAAGAAATGCCTAAGAAACCAAAGAAAATTCAGCACACACCCATACTAGCTAAAAAAAATTAAAATGCTCCCCTTAGCACCACCCCACATTCGACCAAACACTCTCACACACCCACTCCCATGATTCTCCCCTTTACCTCCACAATTCACTCTCCATCAATCATTTAAAACATCCAACCACTTTGGCCCATTCCAACTCCCCAAACTCCTCTCCACCTTCCATTTGAAACCTTTGACCTAGTCAACAACCACCCCATCAGAGTCCCATGTCAACATCACCTCTTCACCAGCTTAGCCACAAAAATTAAATGCCAAATTTGCAACATGTGGGATTCAAACCTCACTCCCCCTGCATGCTTGTTGACGCCATCACCAGTAAGCCATCTTGCTCTCTTTTGTTAACACAACACCAACTATTAAACTTAAGTCCTGCCTCCACTAACCCACCCTACTAAAGTGCCCTAAAACTAAAATTTTACCAGGGCCCAGGCTCGACCCTGAGCCTTCCCAAGACCCCCGAACACACCTAAATAACAAGCATAGCTAGCCAAACCCATGGAATGGTTAAAAAAATGCAGAACCCCAAATTTTAAGATGTTACATCCCCAATTCATTCTCCTTGTCTTAGAATCTTTAGCTTAATAGTTAATTAATTTTAGGTTAAACAATAATTCCTTTAATTCTTAGGTTAAATAATAAAAAGAGAGTTAGTGTTAGTACCTTTGGTTCCTTTGGATTCGACAATCCAATCTTGCCACTAAACTATACTACTGTTTGATAGGTTCGCTTGCCTCAAGTCGTTGTCACAATTATTTTTAGGCCAGATCATTCATTATATAAATTTTTAAGACTCTGACACACGATCAAGTTTTTGGCGCCGTTGTCGGGAACTGAAATATTAAAAACGCTCAATTTTTATTACTTTAGCCATATTTTATTTTTTTGCAATTAAATTTTATTTTCACTTTTCTAATTTTTTTTCTTTTCCTAGCAGGTACCTCTAGTTTATGATTAGAAGGAACCCGACAGGACCTTTAGTTTACAACAGTGATATTAAAGGTACAGTTCGCAGAAATCGTAGAGAAATAAGGTGAAGCTTAAACTACAAACAAGAAGAGCAAGAAGACGAAATTAATACTACCGAAGAGATGGCTGAGAATAATCCGCTACCTCAGAAGTTGGCGGAAAACCATGCTCCTCGAACTATGTACGATTATGCCAAACCTAATTTAACAGGAGCTGAATTGAGTATTATTATGCCCGCTATAGCTGCTAATAATTTTGAAATAAAACCTAACACTATAAAAATGATTCAATAGTTTGTTAAATTTGATGGTTTGTAGGATGAAGACCCAAATACTCATTTAGCAAATTTTCTAGAAAATTTGTGATACTTTCAAAATAAATGGCGTCTCTGATGATGCCATTTATCTTCGGTTATTTCCCTTCTTATTAAGGAATAAAGCTAAACTGTGGTTGAATTCTCTTCCACGAGGATCAATCACTACATGAGATCAAATGACCGAAAAATTTTTATTAAAATATTTTTCGCCAGCCAAAATGGCTAAGTTGAGAAATGATATCTCTTTTTTTGTGCAGATGGATTTAGAGACACTTTATGATGCATGGGAGAGATACAAAGATCTATTGAGAAGGTGCCCACACCATGGATTACCCTTGTGGCTACAGGTCCAAACTTTTTACAACGGTGTGAACCCCTCAACCAGGCAGTTGATTGATTCAGCCTTCGGTGGAACCCTGAATAACAAAACACCTGAGGCTGCCTATGAATTCATTGAAGAGATGTCACTGAATAACTATCAGTGGCAAGTCACAAGGACAAGGCCAATGAAAGTCGCCAGTATTTTCAATCTCGACACAGTAACCATGCTATCAAATCAGGTAGAACTATTAAATAAAAAGATTGATGGGTTATGTAGATCTTTGCAAGTACATTCAATTATGCAGTACAATATGAATGGAGGATGGATGAACAATATAGAATACCCGCCTTACAACCCGAGCGTTGAAAACGAGCAAGTTCACTATATGGGTAATAATTTTAGACTTCAAAATAACCCTTATAGTAGTATTTACAATCTAGGTTAGAGGAACCATCCCAATTTCTCATGGGGTAGTCAAGGAAACCAAAGACAACAACCCTACCCATAAGAAAAGAAGTCAAACCTTGAAGAGATTCTGATAAAATTTTTAGAGGTATCAGAAACTCGTTTCCAAAATACTGAAACTATATTAAATAATCAGCAATCATCGATTCAAGGGCTTAAGGATCAAATTGGACAATTAACTAAGTTAGTTTCTGAAAGGCGACCAGAGAGTTTACCTAAGGAAAAAGAGAAGGTGAAAGCAGTTACATTAATAAGTGGAAAGGAGTTAGTTGAAACAAAGAAGAAGATACCACACAAAACTAATAAGGCAAAGGATAAAGAAGTTGAGAATGTAACACCGGTACGCAAAGAATGTAAATTGATAAATTGTAATATGAACATATTTTAATCCAACATTTAGCATACTTTTGGATGATTTATCCTTTTAATAATGGAATTTGGTGCTCTTAATCCTTTGTTTTCAGGTTTTATACTTAAGAAAGCACCGGAGGATGAAAAGAATGAGAAACGGGCCGAAAATAGAGAAAATGGGCCTAACACAAATTACACACGACCTGGGTCTTGATTTACACGGCCGTGCCTCCTTAATAGGCTAGACCATGGCCTGGCCTCGAATCACATGTATGTGGCACACGGGCATGTCCCTGCCGCATCAAAGAAGAGTTTCATTTGGATTAGGGTACTTAGAGGTAAAGAAAGACATTCCAAAAGCCTATATAAACACATTAGAGGCTAGCCTTTAAGGGGTCATTCAGCTAGGCCAAGAAGCCAAGCCAGAGGGGCCGAATTGTGGAATTTACTCGAAGAAAGCCAGTTGATTCATCTCAAGAAGCTGGAATTATACTCAAGACTGAGGATCTCTCCTTCAATTCCTTTAGGGGGTTTTCGGGTTTTTCTTATGTTTTGTTTTATATTTTCTTATGAGATGTACTCTTTTATGATTATGAACTAAAACCTCAAATACCTGAGGGGGATGAAACCTGAGATGGATCTTGTTATTGTTTTCTGAACTATATGATAAATACTTGATTTGTTCTTAATTATGTGTTCTTAATTCTTGTCTTGACATTTCAAGATATTGATTCAAGCATTTATGCTCTTAGGCAGAGGAGGAATATTCCCTGTTTAAGAGTAGATCCAGCATAGTTAAACGGAGTTGATCGCAAACCTAGAGATAGGATGACGAAAATATGCCAGATTAGGGTCAAACCTAATATGAGAGTCCATAGATCGAGTTAATGCAATTCTAAGGGTTTTAATTAGAAAGAGATTTCAATTAATCAACCTAATGTTAGACGTTAGTAGCCTTGAGAGGGGTATTAATATAAATTAGGGAATCCTACGAATCAAGTCAAGTGAATAAATAAATGCAGTTCGAGTTAAATAACAAGTGAAGTCTAGGTGGATTCTCCCTCGGGTATTGTCTCAATCAATTGGTTTTTCCCACAAGTATTTCCCCAATTCATTCTCTTTGTCTTAGCATCTTTAGCTTAGTAGTTAGTTAATTCTAGATTAGATAACAATTCTCTTAATTCTTAAGCTAAATAATAAAAAGAAAGTTAGTATTACTACTTTTGGTTCCTTTGGGTTCAACAATCCGGTCCTGCCACTAAACTATACTACTGTTCGATAGGTGTGCTTGCCTTAAGTCATTGTCATAGTTAGTTTTTAGGATAGATCATTCATTATATAAATTTTTAAGACTCTGACACACGATCAAGTTTTTGGCACCGTTGTCGGGGAACTGAAATATTAAGAACGCTCAATTTTTATTACTTTAGCCATATTTTATTTTTTGTAATTGTATTTTATTTTTACTTTTCTAATTTTCTTTTTCTTTTCCTAGCAGGTACCTCTAGTTTATGACTAGAAGTTACCTGACGGGACCCCTGATTTACGATAGTGATATTGAAGCACTATACGTAAAAACCGAAGAGAAATAAGCAGAATCCTACAATACATACAAGAAGAGCAAGAGAACGAAATTAACACTACCCAAGAGATGGCTAACCTCCAGAAGTGGTCGAAAATCATGCTCCTCAAACTATGTATGATTATGCTAAACCTAATTTAATAGGAACTGAGTCAAGTATTGTTAGGCCCTCTATAGTTACAAATAATTTTGAACTGAAACCTAACACAATTCAAATGATACAGCCATTTGTTCAGTTTGATGGTTTGCAGGATGAAGATCCAAATAATCACTTGGCGAATTTCCTAGAATTTTGTGATACTTTCAAAATAAATGGCATCTTTGATGATGCCATTCATCTTCGTTAATTTCCCTATTCATTAAGGAATAAAGCCAAACAGTGGTTGAATTCACTTCCACGAGGATCAATCACTACATGGGATCACATAACCGAAAAATTTTTGTTAAAATATTTTTCGCCGGCCAAAGCGACCAAATTAAAGATTTAAAAACACTATACGATGCATGGGAGAGATGAATGATCTATTGAGAAGGTCCACACACCATGGATTACCCTTGTGGCTACAGGTCCAAACTTTTTACAACGGTTTGAACCCCTCAACTAGGCAGTTGATTGATTCACCACCAGGGAACCCTGAATAACAAAACACCTTAGGCGGCCTACGAATTCATTAAAGAGATGTCACTGAACAACTATCAGTGTCAAGTTACAAGGACAAGGCCAACAAAAGTTGCCAGTGTTTTCAACCTCGATGTAGTACATCTGGTAATACAGTGCAAAACAAGAAGAGGTGTGGCGAATCCTGAGTACCCACCCTACAATCCTGGCATGGAAAGTGAACAGATAAACTATACGGGTAACAATTTCAGATCTCAAAATAACCCCTATAGTAATACGTATAATCCAAGTTGGAGGAACCACCCCAATTTCTCATGCGGTGGTCAAGGAAATCAGAGACAACAACTTCCTCCAAACTTTCAACAACAGCCCTACCCAGAGGGAAAAAAGCTGAACCTTGAGGAGATGCTGACAAAATCCATAGCGGTGTTAGAAGCTCGTTTCCAAAACACCGAAACAACACTTAATAATCAACAAGCATCGATTAAAGGAATCGAGAACCAGTTAGGGCAACTCGCTAAGCTGATCTCTGAACGGCCACAAGGTAGCTTGCCAAGTAACATTGAGACTAACCCAAAAGAGCAACTTCAAGCCATAACCGCTCAAAATAGTGATGAGTTAGTAGATTCTAAACCTGAGCCAGGGCAAGAACCTGTGGTAGGTGAAGATAAGGTTGTGGTAAGCAAAAAAAGCCAAAACCACTAATTAAAGAATACCAACCTCGTATACCATATCCCGATACGATGAAAAAGAAAATTCAGATGAACAGTTCGATAAGTATCTTAAACTTTTAAAGAAATTACATATTAACTTACCGTTTCTTGAAGCTCTTTCGTAGATGCCAAATTCAAGGAAATTTTTAAAAGAGCTTTTGACAAACAAGAGAAAGTTAGACGAGGAGTTGCATGTGGAATTAAACACAGTATGCTCAGCAATGTTGCAAAATAGGCTACCATGAAAATTAAAAGATGCAGGGAGTTTTACAATTCCATGTTTAATTGGTAGTTTATCTATTGCTAATGCTTTAGCTAATTTAGGGGCAAGCATCAATGTTATGCATTCTAAAATGTTTAAACAGCTAGGTCTAGGAAAACCCAAATAAACTAGGATGAGTATTCAATTAGCTGATAAGACTATTAGAATTCCTAGGGGTATAATTGAAGATGTACTAGTTAAAATTGACAAATTCATATTCCCACTAGACTTTATTATTTTAGATATGGATGAATATAATAGTATCCCCTTAATTTTAGGAAGACCCTTTTTAGCAACTGCCAGATCTAAAATTGATGTTAGTACATGTGAACTCATGCTTCGTGTAGGTGATGAATCAATCAGTCTTTAAGCTCTCGACTCAACTAGGACATCGAGTGATAAAGGTGAGAACGTAAATTCTATTGATAATCATTCGGTTAAACTTTCTTTCCAGGAAGCAACACGGAACTACACCACTGACCCTGATCCTATACCTCATACCAATAAAGAAATATCTTAGGAGGAACAACGACTTCAGATCGATGAGCTAGATGAGTGGAAGACACATTTCAAGGAGAAATCAAAACCACACGAAGTGAAACCGAAGGAACCCCCAGACAAGCTTATAGGAACATCAAATCACTTTAAAATAGGAGATCAGGTACTGTTAGAGAAAACAGACCCTTGAATCGCCATTTCAGACCTCAAGACAAACGAAGAGATCCCTTTTAAGGTACTTAATGTCTTTCCTTACGGAACATTCGAGGTAAGTAATTCTACATTTGGTACTTTTAAAGTAAACGATACTCGACTCAAATTATATAATGATAGCATGAGAAAGGATTTTTCACTCCTCAAACCACCATGAATGTGTGAAGGAGAGGTAAGTATAGATTAAGACTTTAAACGAGCGCTTCTCGGGAGGCAACCCGAGCACCAACCCCATTTATTTTTATTTTCTTTCTTTTAGCACCTAACTACAAACTAACCAAGTTAATGAAGCGCAGATTTCTGCACCACATGGCCTTACACACGACCGTGGCCGTGGCCGTGTGGATACTACAGATTTTCATACTAACACGATAGAGATAGTACAGAAAAGGATGAAAAATATCTTCAATCCACGGGCTCCAATTAAACACCACGGCCGTGCAACATAGCCGTGGCCGACACTGTTATATCAACACGGGCATGGCAACCTGAATAACAGGTGTGGGAGAAACAAATGAACCATCGCACGGCAGTACGATACGACTGTGTGATGCAACACGCCCATGATACACAGGTGTGGGGATGTACCAGAACTGAAAATTTTTATTTAAAACACCCCTATCTCCTTCTCACCCCTCCCCATTCACTCTTCCATAACATCTACACTCCCCCTCCCCTTTTTCACTTTCCTCATTCTTCATTCTCCATACTCTTGATCTACACTTCATCCATGTTGAAAAAAAGAAAGGATCCTAGCCCAGCCTCCCTGTTCAAGACCGATCTACATAAGTTCATGCCGACCGCTTCATTAACTCGACAGGAAAGGACATTTGAGTCCATTTAATCTTTCTTTTGCCTTTCTCTTCCCTTTATTTTCTTATCTTTATTTTTCTTATACTAACTTTGGTTAATTTTATTTTAGTTTCTTGGTTTTAGGTTCTAAAGGCTACTTGGGAATCACACACCACAGCCTTAGAAATCACACCCACCTCACAAACCATCTAACAATAAGGACCTTTCGTTCCATTAATCGGTTCTTTTAATCTTATTTCACTTTTTACACTCTTTCTTTTTATTTTTCTTTTCTTTAAATACATAATTAGTATATTTAGAATTATTCTTATTATTTCCTAGCTAACTCTTCATGAGTTTCCTAATTTCTTCATCTAGTGCAAGAATTAGAGGCGCCCCCTCCAACTTATCTTTCACCTCCGAATCAAGTTTCCACACTTCCAACTTAAGGAATCCATCCAAAAATTCAGGAAGTTTCACTTCTCTCCCTCCCTTTTGATTTTCTTACTATATTATGAACATATATCTTTGTACATTGAGGGCAATGTACATCTTAAATGTCCGGGGTGAAAATTATTTAGAAAAAGTGCCTAACTTTTTGTATTATTCTCAAATCCCTAAATGATATCTTGTCTTAAGTAATCTTCTCATATCACTAATTAGAATGAAATTCATGTTGATATATGATTTCTATCAATATGTTTTGGATTAAGTCTTTGATAATTATACAGTGATGATTTAAACTTTAAGATACTATAGGATCAAGCATGATGAGTCTATTTTCAAAAATTAAAATTTTGTTAGGTTGTCTACCTGAATCTAATTATTACCCTGAAATTTAAAATTTACAAGGTTTTCATCAAAAACCCATAGTTTTTGTGAAATTTTGAACTTTTTAGAGCATACATTCCTTTTGTGCTCACTTTTGTTGATTATGAGTGTGTCAACATTGATTTGTTATTCTAGAACTTACTTCGATTATACATGTCGAGACCACATCTTTGATTTGATAGACTGAGATGATAAAGGCACTTAGGATTTAACCCATTTACTTCACTAAAAGCCTACCCTCACAATTAACCCCTAGTGAACCCCTTTGATCCTAACAACCCTTTTATTGATTCACCCACTAATATTAACCTAAAACTCATCTTGTATTTGTTATCACCATTTATCTTGACTCTATTTTTGTTGAGATTTGATTTTGACCAGTTGCCTAACTATGTTCTATATTTCAGTTGTTAAAGTTCTTTCTTATTATTGTAAATATTATTCTAAATAAATTTCTAAGTATATTTATTATTAGTTCCGTGATCAAGTGAGCTTATACGTTTAAATTCAACATCTTGAAGAAGAAGCTCGTATTATTAGTTTCAAGTTTTCAATTAATGTAATTATTCGAGATTAGTTTATTTTTCTAGTTAGGTAAATTGTCAATTCAATCTCGATTCTAACCTCTAATTCACCTTTATCCACACCTTTAACCTAAGCCTGTTACAACCCTTTTAAAAGAACTTTTGATTTGTGTATCATCTCATTTTATAGTGGTGGAGATTTGATTTTTAGGCAAGCCTATGGGATTAACTTTTCATGTTCGACTTTTGAGAGCTTAATTTTGAACCTTAAACACTTTGAGTGATTTGAGTGAATCTTTAGTGATGATTTCAACTCTTATCGATTTTGAATTAAAGGTGATTATTTAGATAAGGGGAAACACCTATTTTTTTCGTGCTAAAAACTATGACTTTGATTTTTTGAATCTTTAGGACTCTTTGAGTTAAATTATCCATGTATGAATTATCTATGAATTATAATGAAACACTATTGATGAATATTATGAAGTGAGGAAGTTCGTTTTAATTGAGAGTTGAGAATTTTGCTTGAGGACAAGCAAAAGCTTAAGTGTAGGGGTATTTGATAAACCGTAATATGAACATATTTTAATCCCACATTTAGCATACTTTTGGATGATTTATGAAATTTGGTGCTCTTAATCCTTTGCTTTCGAGTTTTATACTTAGGAAAGCATCGGAGGATGAAAAGAAAGAGAAATGGGTCGAAAACAGAGAAAATGGGCCTAACACGAATTGCACATGGCCTGGGTCTGAATTTACACGGCCATGCCTCCTTAACAGGCTAGACCACGGCCTGGCCTCGAATCACACGGGCATGTCCCTGCCGCAGTAAAGAAGAGTTTCATTCAGATTAGGGTACTTAGAGGCAAAGAAAGACATTCCACAAGCCTATATAAACACCCTAGAGGCCAACCTTTAAGGGGGCGTTCAACTAGGCCAAGGAGCCAAGCCAGAGGGGCCGAATTGTGAAATTTACTCTAAGAAATCCAGTTGTAACACCCCAAACCCGATCAACACACCACGACCGAATCTGGCATGTTACGGGGTGAAAATGTTAGAATAAACCAGTTCCGGTTAAATTTTATTGAAAACTCTTTGATTGTTCTTTTAGAAAAACTCTATACAAGGGGATGTTAAAAATGTTTTTGTGTTGCTTTAAAAATCCAGGGAGCTCATGTTTGAAAATCTATTTGTTGTTACTAGTTGTTGAAAATTTAGATTTGAAATCATCTTTGTTAACTTTGTCATTACCTCGTGAATAATGTCACCCGATGGTAACATTGAAAAACTAGATATAGAGTATAATTTTGTAAACTTCGATTTAATACCAGTTGATAAAGCAAATCGAGTTGTAAATCATATGTATGAGATATTTAACATATAACCTAGAAAAAAAACCCAAACCAATACTTAGTGGCCTTATTACAAACCCAAAACCAAATTGATGTAATTAAATAAAACTAAAATAGTAACTTAATAATCAAAACCCAAACTAGCATGTCCTCCCCGGCTCCATATCCGTAATCTACGCCTCATCTGTAAAATATAAGGGAAGGGGTGAGTCACCGAGACTCAGTGTATAAATCCCCAACCCAATAGTACAAGCACTTATACAAATCATTAGTATAACATACAAATCATGCAACCCATAACCTAACCATCTGATCTCCTTTATCTACCCCGTGTGGTCAAAACCACTGGTGGTCAAAACCACTGGTGACCGTAGTCACAAATCATATAAGTGTGGTCAAAACCACTGGTGACTTTAGTCACAAATCATATGGTGGGGCCAACCCACCGTTTGGTCAAAACCATCGATGACAATCCGTAATCAACATGTGGGGCCAACCCACTGTGGTACCAAACCACCGGACGAGTCACAATATTCATATGTGGTCAAAACCACTAGGACTCGACTCATAAATTATAATATCAAAGACGGGGCCAACTCATCAGTGTGGTCAAAACCATCGGTGACAGGTCCAAAATAATTCCTTCCCTCCTCTCAACAATCCCACCATCATGTCCATATCAATCGTGGCATAATAACATATAATGATGCAAATAACACATGGCATAACTTTAGACAATGACATGATAGCATATAACAAGATCCATACTCAGGGGACTTACCCGGAGTCCATACTCATGCCCACAAGGCACAACTATTGGTTTTAATGGCTATAACAGAAACACAATAAACATGTCAAACTAACAAAGTGTGTAAGCGTTACACACCTGACTATTTGTAGATTTAAACAAAGTCCTGAAACATTAGCCTTCACTCTACCCTACAATCGGCCAACACACACTTTTAAGATTAAAGCCATTCAGCTAATCACCAAAATCCCGAAGATGTGTCACACAAAGGTACACTCACCTTAACACCGATTTGGTTTCCAACCAAATCTCGAAGCTACGCGAAGAACCTCCCTTTACAATCGGCTAAGCCCTAACATAAAGATAACCAGTCTTTGGCTTTTAAAAGAATAAGAACCAAATCCGAAACGCTAAAAAAAAAACCCTTACCTTAATCGGCAACCAAATCTAAAAAATCCACTGTATTCGGCTACTCTCCTCCTTACAATCAGCTTTAACACATCATTAGGAATCTAAAGGCCATTCGGCCATATCAAAAATCCAGAAACCAAAAGAGATTGTTACCACTTACCTTTCGGACAGTTCCAACCACCAAGCACCAACGTTCGGCACCCCTAAGTAACCCTAAAGGTTTCGGCTACCAACATGAAACAAGAATGAAGTTCTTAATATAGATCTTTAATAAAAGATCGGATAGAAGAGAAGCCACTTACCAAAAGATTCAACTCTTCAAAGAGGATTAAAACAGGTGAGAAAAGAAGGGAATGAGGCTAAGGGTATTCGGCCAAAATACTAGATGAAAATAAAAGAGAAACAACAAGGCTTTTGGCCTTTGAAGATGGAAAAGATGGAGACGAAATAGACCCAAGATTTGACAAAGGAAAAGAAAAAACTTTCGGCACAAGAGACTTAAAAGAAGAAAATGATGTTGACTAGAGAATAGGTGTTGGTTTCGGCACAACAGAGAATGAAGAGAAAAGAATGTGGTTGATGGGGTTTTGGAAAAAGTGTGAGAGAAAAGAAAAGAAAAGGTGTTGGTTCCGGTCGTGGTGTGTTGATCGGGTTTGGGGTGTTACAGTTACAACCATAATAAAGACCTTTTGATCTATTTATTATCTCATATACAGTGGTGGAGATTTGATTTTCAGGCAAGCCTATGGGACTAACTTTTTAGGTTCGACTTTTGAGCGCTTTTTCTTGATCCTTAAACACTTTGAGTGCTTTGAGTGAATCTTTAGTGAGGATGTCAATCCTTGTCGATTTTGAATCAAAGGTAATTATTTAAATAAGGGGAGACACCTATGTTTCCATGCTACAAAATCATGACTTATCCCGTTTGAATCTTTAGGGCACTTCGAGCTAAATGATCCATGTATAAATTATCTATGAATTATGATGAGGCATTGTCAATGGGAATTATGAATTTTGGAAAGTTCATTTTAATTGTAAGTTGAGAATTTTGCTTGAGGAAAAGTAAAAGCTTAAGTGTGGGGGTATTTGATAAACCGTAAAAGTAACATATTTTAATCCCACATTTAGTATGCTTTTGGATGAATTTATCCTTAATTTATGTAAAAAGGTGCTCTTAATCCTTTCTTTTCATGTCTTATACTCAGGAAAGCACCCAAGGATAAAAAGGACGCAAAATGAGTTTAAAGCGGACCAAAGTGGGCCAACCCAAGAAGTCGGCACGGCCTGGACTTCATGCCACACGGTCGTGCCCCCAATATTT
Source organism: Gossypium rotundifolium (assembly GCA_025506655.1). Lineage (NCBI taxonomy): Eukaryota > Viridiplantae > Streptophyta > Magnoliopsida > Malvales > Malvaceae > Gossypium > Gossypium rotundifolium. The sequence continues at coordinate 140,535,534 of CP106731.1, forward strand.
AGATTTCACACGGTCACACCTTGATTTACACAACCGTGCTCGTCGACAAAAAGCCCAACACAGCCTGGACTTCATGCCACACAGTCGTTCCCTAATTGGCAGACCTGAAGCACGGCCTCTACCCAGATATTGCACGGGCATGTCATAGTCATGCCTAAATCGACAGATGGAGACACGGGCTGGACCACGATTTACACGGGTGTGTCAAGGCCGTGCCCTTACCAGGAAAGAGTAATTTCACTCAAAATTGAATGCTTGGAGCCCAAAAAATGCAATCCTAAGTCCACTCAAACACTTAGGACGAATTTCACTTGAATTACGAGTACTTAGGAGCCAAGTAAAGCATCCCAAACGTCTATATAAACAATCCAAGGCAACAATTCAAAGTCGTCAGGTTTTAGCAAAGTTTTTTGCCAGACCTTTACTCGTTTAGGGAATTACTCAAAGATAGGCAATTGATCCATCTCGAAGAGTCGAATTCTACTCAAGATGGAGGATCTCTCCTTTAATTCCTTCAGGGGTTTTAGGGATTTCTTATGTTTTGTTTTATCTTTTCTCTTGAGATGTTTTCTTATTTTATTATGAACTAGATCCTTCAGATACTTGAAAGGGATGAAACCTATGATGGATTTTGTTATTTGATCTATTGGTTTATATGATAAATACTTAGTTTGTTCTTAATTATGTTGCTCGATTTAATCTGATGTGCTTAGGTGGAGGAGGAGTAGACCCTGCCTAAGAGTAGATCTAGCATAATTAAGCAGAGTTGATCGGGTGCCTAGATATAGGGTTACGAGATTTTGTAGGATATCGGAGTCCATTGATCGATTTACTGCTTCCTTAGGGGGTTATTATAAGAAAACAAGAGTTCCACTAATTAACCTAAGGTTAGACGTTATTCGCTTCGAGAGAAGGTTTAATATAGGTTATAGAGTCTCACGGATCAAGCTAAGTAAAAGAAATCATATGAATTGAAAGTTAGATAATAAGTGAAGTCATAGGTGGATTCTTCTCGAGGGTATCGTTTTTATCAACTGAGCTTTCCAAAGTCTTTTCCCAGTTTATTCTTTTGTCTTTGCATTTAGTTTAATTATTTCATTAATCTTAGATAAGTTAATTAATCACTCCAAATTTAAGGCTAAATAATAGGAAGAAAGTTAGTAGTAGTACTTTTAGGTTCCTTGGGTTCGATAAGATATTCTTGCCAAAGCTATACTACTGTCCGACAGGTGCACTTGCCTCTATCATTGTCATAGTTAGTCTACAGGTTTGATTATCCTTTCTAAATTTTAAAACTAGACTATTTTGCACCGATCATATACTTATCATGCTCGATTCTCTAGTATTCTTTAAATTTAATCATCAATGCACAATTAACTATGACTTACGATAAAGCATATCAATAATAATCATAAATCATTAGAAATTTCATCCTAATTAGTAATATGAGAAAAATACTTGAAAACAAGTTTTAAAACTCAGGATTTTTGAGAATTATGCAAAAATTTAGGCACTTTTATCCCCCCACGCTTAAGTTGTACATGGTCCTCAATGTACAAAGATAGATAATAATTATGAAATAAAAAGAGAAGAGAGGGATAGAGTCCACTTCCTGAATTTTGGGTGATTTCTGAAGTGCGTTCCTCAGGTGACTTTTATTTGGATGTGTGTTTGTGTATGTGCAGTGTTTAATTGATTCTGCAAAGTCACTTGGTTAATAATCTTATAGCATATAATTGATTAGGGATTTTATAAAAGGTTAGATAGCCAATGGTAGATAATAATAAAAACAATGCAAGACTAATGGAAGTTCAAATTTAAAGGCAACAGTAAATAAAAAGTTTTAAAATAAAGAAAAGTAAATGATAGATAATAATTTATAAGGACTCAGAGGTCCTCATCATCAACTGGATCTTGCAGAGGTGTCGGTGGTGATGAGATATGGAGATGTTGGCATATTTGGTGGAGGGCCGCCTCTATCCCTTCAAAACATTGAGAGTTGTCAAGGAAATACTGCTCGAACTAGTCGAGGCATGCAGAGATATTTGTCCATGATGTTGCTGCATGGGATGGCTGCTGTTTCGGAGGAGGTGGGACATCGTCAATAATGTCCTCGGGCTCCCCCTCAACTGTGGATGTCGCTAATCGGTATGGCCGGTCCTCGATGATGTTTAATCATCCCCATGTGTAGCATCGTCTGGATGCCTTGAGGTACCATGTTACCCATCAGTGTGAGGGATGTGATCTGATCATCGGTGTTTAGGAGGTCGAAGTGTTGAGCCAGATAGTGATGTATGGCCCCATTGATAGAATCCCCTTTCATGTGTGGCTCTGTTTGGTGCTGGATAGCACAGGCGATGAAATATGCCAAATCAAAAACGTCCCCCTCTGACATACACGATAAGTAGTAGACATATTGCTTGTTTACCACGCCGGTACTTTCGCATCGACCTATGATAGTGTGGGCTAGGATGGCATGGATATATCTCAAGGGTGGGCAAGGGTTGTTGCCTTCGATCGACTGGGGTTGTAAGCATTCGTGGTGGGTGCTAGTTTGCGCCAATAGTTAAGAGGGTTGCGGGTGAGTTCTCGGTCTAACTCGGAGAGGTTATTTTCCTCTCTAAATTCGTCTGTATAAAGTCCGAGATCTATGCCGAATTGGGGTATGCTTAATTGATGTACCATCCCCCTAACCTGAATTGCACTATTCTCAACTCGTCAAACTGTGCCATCACTATTTGCAAAGTAAAAGTTGTGCAAAATTCTAGTGTTAGCTCCAGGTATGTCAGCTCGATGATTGAGAAGAACTGCTCCCATGGTTCGGTTGAAATGAGAGCCCGGATGTCAGTTACTAGTCCTATTTGTTCAACAGCATTCCAGTCAATGCACCTTTCGTGCCTAAGGGCCATTCTCGGAATGCCTTGTAACGCTCTTCCTGAGTGTTTGAGGGAACCGGAGGAATGGATGCTGAAGCCCGAAAGATGCACTTGCGGAAGATGATCCGGGCCCTTTTCTCTTCTTACTTGGGACTGAGCGTTTTACTCGAGATGTCGACATATTTCCTGCTAATGTAAAGTAATTTTTTCCAGTTCAACCAATATATTTTAGAATTACACAATAAAATTTTACAATAGCAGAGCAGCAATTCTCAAAGAAACAATAACTAATATCTAACATGTATTAATAATCAAACAATGGAAATCATGTTGTTAAGAACTAAAAATAAATAAGGCAAACAAGAATTCTAAAGAAAATGAACTAAAAAAGTATGTTTAACATAGAATAAACAAAAAATAGACTAAATGAAACGAATTAAATTAGATTTTTAAGGTTAAAATTAAATAAAAAAACTTAAATGAAGAGAAAGTATTTGAAAATGTGAAGAAGAAAGGAACCAGGCACAGTGGTATCGAACAGTCATAGGTAGAGGGCACGGTGGTGTTGCAGCCATTTTTTGCAGCGTGAGCACGGCTTGGTGGGGCATGGTGTGTGAGCACGGTGGTGCTATGGCCGTGTGGGCTAGTTGTGGAGAAAAAGTGGTGTTTTGGAGGGGTAAGTCTGGTTGTTATGGCTGGATTTGGGGAGGAGGGGTTTTAAAACTTAATTTTAGGGTTTGGGTTTGGGGAAGAAAACTATTGGATTTTATTTATAGAGGAGGGGGCATGGTTAGTTGACATGACCATGTCATTTTGAAATCGCCCGTGCTTTTCGCGTTTTCAAGATTGGGCGCGTTCAGGTTTATTGGCATGATCGCGTTACCGTTGGAGACGCCCGTGCCGGGCAAGTCAATGGCTTCACACGGTTCGGTTGCATGGGCGTGTTCTGGTACATAGCCTGTGTTGACTATAAATTTTTTTCCTATTTGGGCACGACTCTTAACACGTCCGTGTCTGATAAGTCAGTGTATTGGCACGGTGAGATAGCACAGTCGTGTATAGCCCGTGTATCAAAAGTCAGTAACCTTGCACGGTTGTAAGGCACGGGCATTTTCTACCTGTGTTGTGTAAGTCAGTAACCTCACACGGGCATGGTCCCTTGTCGCAGGCCGTGTTGGGGAAATAATTTCTTCTTTGTCGTACAAGGCTATTGGTCCGCCCGGTGGGTTCTTTTCTTCTAGTTCTTGCATGGCCACGGGCATGCCCGTGTGTAAGGCCGTGTGGTCTTAATTCTGCATTTAATTAATTTAGATAATAAAATGTTTAGGAAAGTTAGTGCTCGGGTTGCCTCCTGAGAAGCGCTTGTTTAAAGTCTTAAGATAGAATTTCTCTATTTTCTATTTTAAGAGGAGGTTCATGGAGTAGAAGCTCCTCTCTCATATCTCCAAAATCTACACCATTATAAATTTTGAGTCGGTGATCATTTATCTTGAATGTGCCCTTAGTGGGGTGAGTTACCTCAATTGTGCCGTATGGAAAAATTATTTTAATCATGAATGGGCGAGACCATCTTGATTTCACTTTCTGGAAATAATTTAAGCCTTGAGTTATCTGAGGGGACCAAGTCCCTACCTCGAATTGTTTTGACCTTTTAGGCGAGCATCGTGGCATCGCTTTGTTGCCTCTTTGTAAAATTTTGAGTTCTCGTGAGCTTCACTCTCCATTCATTTAGCTCATTTATCGCATCATTCTTTTCTTTCTGCAACATTAAGATCGAATTCAAAATTTTGTTGCCCAAAAGCTTTGTGTTCTAATTGAATGGTAGATGATAGCTTTTCCCATATCTGAGTTTGTATGGGGATGTCCATAGAGGTGTTTTGAATCTTTGCTCAGGCCTATAAAGCATCATCTACTTTAACCGCCCAATCTTTTCTATTTGATTCAACTGCTTTTTCTAGAATGTCTTTGAAGCTCTCGGTTTGCTACCTCGACTTGCCCAACGGGTTTGAGGATGATATGGGTGGTCGTTACGTGGCATACTCCATATTTCTTTAGAACTTTTTCAAATTGTGTATTATAGAAATGAGTATCCCTATCACTAATGATGGCTTTAAGTGTCCTGAATTGAGAAAATAGTTTCTTGAGGAATTTAACTACTACCATAGCATCATTGGTAGGTAAGGCTTCCGCTTCTACCCATTTTGACATGTAATCAACTGCTACTAGGATGTATTTATTTCCAAATGAATTGGGGAATGGTTCCATGAAATCGATACCCCATACGTCAAATATCTCACATGATAACATATATGTTTGAGGCATTTCATCACGTTTATAGATATTACCTATCCTCTGGCATCTATCACACGAGGTAACATACCTGCTAGCATCTTTGAATAGAGTGGGCCAATAAAAACCTGATTTGAGTATTTTGTGTGCTGTCTTAATTCCACTGTAGTGTCCTCCTGATGGTCTTGAATGGCAATGCTCCACGATTTTGTTTTCTTTTGCCTTTGTAACACATCTTCGAATTACCTGGTCTGCACATATGTGAAAAAGAAAGGGGTCTTCCCAAAAATAATTTTTCACATCAACAAAGAATCGCTTCTTTTAGTGATGTGTTAGTTTCCTGGGTAGAACGTTAGCTGCTAAATAATTTACGATATTTGCAAACCATGGTACCTTAGAATGGGTTATAGAGAATAGTTGTTCTTTAGGAAACGAATCATTTATTTCACCTTCGTCAAGCTCTTTGGTATGTGGATTTTCAAGTCTAGAAAGGTGATCTGCTACAAGATTCTCGGCTCCTTTCTTATCTTGTATTTCCAAGTTGAATTCTTGTAAGAGTAAAATCCATCGTATGAGTCTAAGTTTTGTATCAGGTTTGCTTAAAAGGTATCTAAGAGCTGAATGGTCAGTGTAAACAACAACTTTAGATTGTATTAGATACTGTCTAAATTTATCAAATGCAAAAACTACGGCTAGTAATTCTTTCTCTGTAGTGGTATAATTTTCTTGTGCGGGTATTAGTGTTCTACTGGCGCAGTAAATTGGCTAAAAATGCTTGTCTCTTTGTTGTCCCAAAACTGCAACTACTGCAAAATCACTTACATCACACATTAGTTCAAAGGGTAGGTTCCAATCAGGTGCAATTATAATCAGTGCATTTATTAATTTAACTTTTAGGATATTGAATACATTTAGGCATTCTTGATTGAAATTAAAAGGAATGCCTTTTTCTAGTAATTTTGTCAACGGCTTAGCTATTTTAAAAAATCTTTAATAAATCATCTGTAGAATCCTACATGTCCTAAAAAACTTCTAATAACCTTGACAGAACTAGGGAAGGTAGTTTTTCTATGGCTTCAACTTTCGTTTTATCTACTCAATCCATTTACTAGAAATCTTATGTCCTAACACAATCCCTTCCCTAACCATAAAATGACATTTTTCCCAATTCAAAACAAGGTTCGTTTCCTCACATCTCATTAAAACTCATTTTAAATTTTTGAGGCAAAGATGTAAAGAATTGCAGAATACCGAGAAGTCATCCATAAATACCTCCATGATGTATTCCACGAGTTAAATCAAAGATTGCCAACATGCAATATTTGGAAAGTAGAGGAGCATTACACAATCCAAAAGGCATTCTACGATAAGCAAATGTACCGTATGGGCATGTAAATGTCGTTTTCTCTTGATCTTCAGGAGCTATGGGAATTTGGAAGTAACGGAGAGTCCATCCAAGAAATAGTAATACATATGCTCAGATAATCTTTCCAGCATTTGATCTATGAAGGGCAGAGGGAAGTGATCTTTTCTGGTGGCATCATTCAGCTTTCTATAGTCTATACAGACTCTCCATCCTGTAATTGTTCTTGTGGGAATTAACTCATTCTTTTCATTGGGCACTACCGTCATTCCTCCTTTCTTTGGAACTACCTGCACAGGACTTACCCAAGTGCTGTCAAAAATAGAATAAATTATTCCTGCATCTAGAAGTTTAATTACCTTAGCTTTGACCACTTCTTTCATGCTGGGGTTTAGCCGTCTCTGAGGTTGCACACACGGCTTATACTCTTCTTCTATTAAAATTTTGTGAGTGCAAAATACGGGGCTTATTCCCTTAATGTTAGAAATTTTCCAAGCTATGGCTTTTTTGTGTTCTTTTATACCTTTATCAGCTCCTCTTTTTCCTTGGATTCTAATTCTGAAGAGATGATTACCGGTAGTGCAGAATTGTCCCCAAGGAATGCGTATTCTAAGTGTTTTGGTAACTGTTTTAATTCCAATTTGGGTGGCTCTTTGACGGAGGGTTTTTGTTTTATTTCATTATTATCTTCAATGCTTTCTTCTTTTATTTGTCTAGATGATGATATATTCAAATTCAACTCATCATCCTCATCTTCTTCCCCCTCTTCTTGAGTCAGGCACAGTTCCATCGTGTCGTCATGTATGATTTCCTGTAATGAGTCTTGAATGATATAATCAGTAGTATCAACAAAATAACAGGAATCATCTTGCTCTTTAGAATATCGCATAGCATCATAAATTTGAAAAATAATTTCTTCATCACCTATCCTCAGTGCGAGTTTACCATCACCTACATCGATAACTGCTTTAGTAGTGGCTAAAAAAGGATGCCCTAAGATTAAAGGAACATTAATGTCTTCATTCATGTCTAATATAACAAAATCAACAGGGAAAATGAATTTTTCAATTTTTACCAAGACATCTTCGATAACTCCTCTAGAATATTTAATGGATCTATCTTCTAACTGAATACTCATCCTAGTGGGTGTTGGTTCCCCAAGATCTAATTATTTAAACATTTTATAAGGCATTGAATTTATACTAGCGTCTAGATCAGCTAATGCCTTCTTAATATTCAAGCTACCAATTAAACAAGGGATAGTAAAACTTCCTGGGTCTTTTAATTTGGTTGGTAGCTTATTTTGGAGGATGGCTGAGCATTTTTCATTAAGTTCCACCGTTGACACTTCTTCAAACTTCCTTTTATTCATTAGGAGTTCCTTTAAGAATTTTGCGTACTTCAGCATCTGTGAAATGGCTTCAACAAACGGTCAAGTTTTAATATTTATAAAAAGAATGATCGAACCTGTAGACTAACTATGACAATGAAAGAGGCAAGTGCACCTATCGAACAGTAGTATAGTTTAGGCAAGAGTATCTTTATCGAACCCAAGGGAACCTAAAAGTACTACTACTCACTTTCTTTCTATTATTTAGCCTGAAATATGGAGTGATTGGTTTATTAATCTAAAGACTAATGAAATACTTAAACTAAACGCAAAGATAAAAGAATGAAAATTTTAGAAAAGACTATGGAAAAACTCAGTTGATTACGACGATACCCTCAGGAAGAATCCACCTATGACTTCTCTTGTTATCTAGCCTTTAATTCATATGACTTCTTTACTTAGCTTGATCCGTGAGACTCCCTAACCTATATTAAACCCTCTGTCGAGGTGAATAACGTCTAACATTAGATTAATTAGTGGAACTCTCGTTCTCTTATAATAACCCCCTAAGGAAGCAGTAAATTGATCAATGGACTCCCATATTAGGTTTCACCCTAATCTGGCAAAATCTCGTAACCCTATCTCTAAGCGCTCGATCAACTCCGCTTAATTATGTTAGATCTACTCTTAAGCAGGGTCTATTCCTCCTCCACCTAAGCACATCGGATTAAATTAAGCAACATAATTAAGAAAAAACTAAGTACTTATCATATAATTTAGAAATCAAATAACAAAATCTTTCATAGGTTTCATCCCCTTCAGGTATCTGAAGGGTTTAGTTCATACCAAAATAAGAAAAAATTTCAAGACAAAAGATAAAACAAAACATAAGAAATCCCTAAAACCCCCTGAAGGAATTTAAGAGAAGATCATCTGTCTTGAGTAGAACTCTGGCCTCTTGAGATGGATCAGCTGGCTATCTTCAAGTATTTCCCTGAATAAAAGCTCTGGCAAAAACTCTGCCCCCCAAAACTCTCTCATAATGGCTGCCTTGGGTTGTTTATATAGGCTCCTTAGATGCTTTACTTGGCTCCCAAGTACTTCCTTCAAGTAGAATTACTATTAAATTGTTTAAGTGGACTTAGGAGTATGTTTCTTTGGCTTCAAGCATCCAAATTCGAGTGAAATTGCTCATTCCCGTAACAGGGGCACGGCCATGGCACACCCCCGTGTAAGTCGACTTTAGGTCATGTGTTGAGTCTGCAGATTGAGGCACGGCCGTGTAAGTTGGGATTTCAGGTCGTGCTTCAGGTCTGTTGATTGGGACACGGCCTTGCAATTTGTGCTTGGGGCGTGTCTTTGAATGATTGGCGAGGCACGACCGTGTGACTTGAAGTTCAGGCCATGCCAATATCTTGGGTTGGCCCAATTTGCTCCGTTTTAAGCCCATTTCTTATTCTTTTTGTTCTCGGGTGCTTTCCTGAGTATAAAACATAAAAAGAAAGGATTAAGAGCACCTTTTTACATAAATTGAGGGCTAAATCATCCAAAAGCATTCTAAATGTGGGATTAAATTATGTTACTTTTACGGTTTATCACTCTTATAGCTAGCAGTCATAAAATACTAACTCTAATAGTTTCTTTCTAAAATCATTTCATAAAATCAAACAAAGTCAAAAAACATACGAATTTGGTGCGAAGACTCGGGTGCCATACTTCCAGAAAGACATACATTTCTTAAACCAGATTTCAAACCAATTTTTGGAAAATGATTTTGAAACCCATTCCACAGCCGAGTTTTACAACCTGGCTCTAATACCACTAAATGTAACACCCCAACCCAGCCCAGAAGTTACGATTGAATCTGGCATGTCACATGGAAAGGTTGTTAAAGAAAATTTGAGATCGTTTTAATCCTTTCGAGTTATGGTTCAAGTTTGAAAATCAAATTTAACTTTAAGGTTTTCTTGCAAAATATTGTTAATATAACTAACTACCGAAACTTGTTTTATAACACAAAAGTCAGATTCATTGGGTTTTGGTAGTGTGACATTTTGAAAACAACAATGATTGAAGCTTTAAGAAAATCTCGAGTTTGTTTTTCTTCGTTGGTAGCTTGTGGTTCATTGTTAATATGCTGGAAAACAATTATTTAAAATTTTAGGAAAACTCTGTTTTGATCGTTTCATGATAAATAATAACCGAATTAAAACAAAAACCAAATTAAAATCCCAGTGACCTTATTACAGATCATAATCCCATATTAAAATAAAATTTAATGCAATGTAAAACAAAAGAAATTACTAAAATAACGATGGATGGCCACCACAGAGTCCATCTCGGCCCCAAATCCTCACTGCTAGGTATTACCTACAACATTAAGCAGAGGGGTGAGTTACGAGAACTCAGTATACAATCCCCTAAACTAACACTAACTGGACCCGAGCCCATGCAGATACAAATTGGGCCTTAGCCCTTACGAAATCAAATTGGGCGAAGCCCATATCGAAATAAACTGGGCCTTAGCCCTAATAGCATGGTATAGCGGATAATGAATGCAATGTAACCCAGCCCAACCTAAATATCCATCTGCTACACACCACCCATTCCAGCCAAAACACACCGGTAGGGATTTCTACAATCAACCCTCATCCGCTACACACCATCGATGGCAGTCATACTACTCATCACTGAAATTGTGGCAGTGCCACCGAAATAATGTGACCAAATCACCGAAATATGTGGCTGAGCCACCGAAATACACTTCCCTTTTCATCAATATCATATCCCATCCCATGCAACATGTTATGACATATTATTTTAGTGTATGTATGTATATAGCCATGTAGCAAATAAGCAGAACTTACACATTCATACCAAATTGCCCGAGAGCGTATAATCAAAATTTTACATACCTGAGTTATCTCCAAACTCCCCTGCTAGGGGTATCACAGTGGTTTACCTGTTAAGGCAATTCGGCTTTTAGCCAGCACATAATATAATACAAAACAGAACAAAGTGAAGGTGTGATATTACACACCTAATTACACGAAGCACTAAACACTCCTGATCGCAGTCACTCTCTCTAGGGAAAATAACAACGATTTTCCTATCCCAAATCGATGCCGGCTCTTTACCACAACCCGGCAAAAAATCTCGAATTGCAGACACCTTACGTCATTTGAACTGAGGAGCAGAAACTACGAGTCCACTCCCCTCAGGCCCCCTAATGCAACCTCCTCCAATCGGCTGGCACTCGCCTCCATAAGAAAAGTCTGATTAGTAAAGTAACACAGTGAGAAATGGTGGTTGACTAACAAGGGTTTCGGCTCTTACCACCACTTCCCGAAGTCTGAAACGTAAATAAGAAGGGATGAGAGTTGCTTGATCCTTGATCAATGGGGAATCAAACACCAATGGATTCGGCTATGGGTTTCACTGAAGTAAACGTTCCATGTCGAGAGAAGAAAAGGAGGGATTAGTTGAGAACTAGAATTAAAAGAGATAGTCACTTCGGCTATGTGAAACTTAAGACTGAAAAGGGAAAAAGAGAAGAGAAAGAGTTACCCTTACCTTGCGATTACGGATGAGTCGAAGGAGAAAGAGAGATTTGGCCAACCCCGTTTAAACAACTACGAGAGGAGAACACGATAAGAAAGAGTGAGAGAGAATGGGGTTTCGATTACCAACAAATGAAGAAGAACCAATTCCAAAAAGAATAGGAGAAGGTTCAATCGATGGAGGGAATGGTAGAAAGATAATGAGGAAGAAAAAAGGTTTCGGTTATGGTGAATACGAGAGAGAAAAAATGGAAGAAATTTGGCTATGGTGCTTTGCATAAACCAAGGGAAGAAAGTGTCTAAGATGAGAAGAAATGGAAAACAGAAGTTCTTTGAGTGCTTAAGGTTTCAGCAAGAAGAGCAACAAAAAGACTTGCAAAGCTTTAAGTCAAAATGAAAAGGAGTAAAAAGAATTATCTCTCAAATGATCACTAAAAGAAACGACACTCTCCCCACACACCTATGACCGAATATGCTAAAAAGAAATGCCTAAGAAACCAAAGAAAATTCAACACACACCCATACTAGCTAAAAAAACTTCAAATGCTCCCCTTAGCACCACCCCACATTCGACCAAACACTCTCACACACCCACTCCCACGATTCTCTCCCCCTTTACCTCCAAAATTCACTCTCCATCAATCATTTGAAAACATCCAACCACTTTGGCCCATTCCAACTCTCCAAACTCCTCTCCACCTTCCATTTGAAACCTTTGACCCATTCAACAACCACCCCATCAGAGTCCCATGTCAACATCACCTCCTCACTAGCTTAGCCACAAAAATTAAATGCCAAATTTGCAGCATGTGGGATTCGAACCTCACTCCCCCTGCATGCTTGTTGACGCCATCACCACTAAGCCATCTTGCTCTCTTTTGTTAACACAACACCAACTATTAAACTTAAGTCCTGCCTCCACTAACCCACCCTACTAAAGTGCCCTAAAACTAAAATTTTACCAGGGCCCAGGCTCGACCCCGAGCCTTCCCAAGACCCCCGAACACACCCAAATAACAAGCATAGCTAGCCAAACGCATGGAATGGTTAAAAAATGCAGAACCCAAAATTTTAAGATGTTACATCCCCATTTCATTCTCTTTGTTTTAGCATCTTTAGCTTAGTAGTTAATTAATTTTAGGTTAAACAAAAATTCCTTTAATTCTTAGGTTAAATAATAAAAAGAAAGTTAGTATTAGTACCTTTGGTTCCTTTGGGTTCGACAATCCGGTCTTGCCACTAAACTATACTACTGTTTTATAGGTGCACTTGCCTCAAGTCATTTCCACATTTAGTTTTTAGGCTAGATCATTCATTATATAAATTTTTAAGACTCTGACACATGATCAAGTTTTTGGCGCCATTGTCGGGGAACTGAAATATTAAAAACGCTCAATTTTTATTACTTTAGCCATATTTTATTTTTTTGCAATTAAATTTTATTTTCACTTTCCTAATTTTCTTTTTCTTTTCCTAACAGGTACCTCTAGTTTATGACTAGAAGGAACCCGACAGGACCCTTAGTTTGCAATAGTGATATTGAAGGTACAGTTCGCAAAAATCGTAGAGAAATAAGGCGAAGCTTAAACTACAAACAAGAAGAGCAAGAAGACGAAATTAATACTACCGAAGAGATGGCTGAGAATAATCCGCTACCTCAGAAGTTGGCGAAAAACCATGCTCCTCAAACTATGTATGATTATGCCAAACCTAATTTAATAGGAACTGAATTGAGTATTATTATGCCCGCTATAGTTGCTAATAATTTTGAACTAAAACCTAACACTATAAAAATGATTCAACAGTTTGTTCAATTTGATGGTTTGTAGGACGAAGACCCAAAAACTCATTTAGCAAATTTTCTAGAAATCTGTGATACTTTCAAAATAAATGGCGTTTCTGATGATGCCATTCATCTTCGGTTATTTCCCTTTTCATTAAGGAATAAAGCTAAACTGTGGTTGAATTCTCTTCACGAGGATCAATCACTACATGGGATCAAATGACCAAAAATTTTTTATTAAAATATTTTTCGCCAGCCAAAACGGCTAAGTTGAGAAATGATATCGCTTCTTTTGTGCAGATGGATTTAGAGACACTTTACGATGCATGGGAGAGATACAAAGATCTATTGAGAAGGTGCCCACACCATGGATTACCCTTGTGGCTCTGAGTCCAAACTTTTTACAACGGTGTGAACCCTCAACCAGCGAGTTGATTGATTGACCTCCGTGAAACCACGAATAACAAAACACCTGAGGCGGCCTACGAATTCATTGAAGAGATGTCACTGAATAACTATCAGTGGTAAGTCACAAGGACAAGGCCAACAAAAGTCGCCAGTGTTTTCAATCTCAACACAGTAACCATGCTATCAAATCAGGTAGAACTGTTAAATAAAAAGATTGATGGGTTATGTAGATCTTTGCAAGTACATTCAATTATGCAGTACAATACGAATGGAGGATGGATGAACAATATAGAATACCCGCCTTACAACTCGAGCGCTGAAAACGAGCAAGTTCACTATATGGGTAATAATTTTAGACCTCAAAATAATCCTTATAGTAGTATTTACAATCTAGGTTGGAGGAACCATCCCAATTTCTCATGGGGTAGTCAAGGAAACCAAAGACAACAACCCTACCCATAAGAAAAGAAGTCAAACCTTGAAAAGATTCTGACAAAATTTTTAGAGGTATCAGAAACTCGTTTCCAAAATATCGAAATGATATTAAACAATCAGCAAGCATCGATTCAAGGGCTTAAGGATCAAATTGGACAATTAACTAAGTTAGTTTCTGAAAGGCGACCAGAGAGTTTACCTAAGGAAAAAGAGCAGGTGAGAGCAGTTACACTAAGAAGTGGAAAGGAGTTAGTTGAAACAAAGAAGAAGATACCACACAAAACTAATAAGGCAAAGGATAAAGAAGTTGAGAATGTAACACCGGTACGCGAAGAATGTAAATTGATAAATCATAATATGAACATATTTTAATCCCACATTTAGCATACTTTTGGATGATTTATCCTTTTAATAATGGAATTTGGTGCTCTTAATCCTTTGTTTTCAGGTTTTATACTTAGGAAAGCACCGGAAGATGAAAAGAATGAGAAACGGGCCAAAAACAGAGAAAATGGGCCTAACACAAATTACACACGGCCTGGGTCTTAATTTACACGGCCATGCCTCCTTAACAGGCTAGACCACGACCTGGCCTCGAATCACACGTGCGTGGCACACGGGCGTGTCCCTACCGCAGCAAAGAAGAGTTTCATTTGGATTAGGGTACTTAGAGGCAAAGAAAGACATTCCAAAAGCCTATATAAACACGCTAGAGGCCAGCCTTTAAGGGGTCGTTCAGCTAGGCCAAGTAGCCAAGCCAGAGGGGCCGAATTGTGGAATTTACTCAAAGAAAGCCAGTTGATTCATCTCAAGAAGCCGAAATCATACTCAAGACTGAGGATCTCTCTTCAATTCCTTTAGGGGGTTTTAGGGTTTTTCTTATGTTTTGTTTTATATTTTCTTTTGAGATGTACTCTTTTATGATTATGAACTAAACCCCTCAAATACCTGAGGGGGATGAAACCTGAGATGGATCTTGTTATTGTTTTCTGAACTATATGATAAATGTAACATCCCCAAACCCGGCCCACAAGCCCTGACCGGATCTGGTTATGTCACTGCGAAAAGACGGTTGAAAATCTTTGTGACTTTAGAATAAAACCTTAAAACTAGTCTTAACTTCTGGACTATGTCCATTTAAAATAATATGAAAACCTTAATGTTATAAAATGTCCGAATTAAAACTTTATTAAACCTATATATATAATTTGAATCAATAAGTTTGCTAAAATAAAATCATCTTCACATAGCAATTCAATTTAATCAAACCATAATTAAAATATTACCAAAAATAATAAAGAGGCCCTTATTACAACCAATACTTAAACAAAGTACTTAATGTTCAAAAAAAACTTAAAATGATCAAAACATCTTCTTCTCGCTGGGCCACCTGTGTCCTCTCCGAACCCGGTCCAACCTTACGATCACACGAAATGGTTAAGAAATAATTGGGTGAGTCCAATGACTCAGTGCATAATCATGACACATGTTTCCACACATATGGGCTTAACCCATAACCATACAATCCACACCAACAGAAATGCATTTATGATCCAACCCAACCTAAGTCCCTCCATTACGCCAACCCTAGCAGACTCCCTGCTTAAGGCCGTGGCTAATCCACCGATCACAACCGAGTGATCCCACATATCAAACCTAGGTAGACCTACTGCACAAGGTCGTGGCTGAGCCACCGATCACATCGTGATCCCAATAGTAATCTGTCTACGGTGATGCACTCAGCTATCAACCACCAAGATGGGCACCTAGCCACACCTCCCTTGATGTAGCACACAGCTAATCATCAAGCGCTAATGTAGCACGAGGCTAACATTAGACCACGTACATATTATGTACTCCCCGTCCTTCATTGCTCAAATCCAATCCCCATGCACATATGTCCATATATCATGTCAAATCAACATATAGAGTGAGTATAATCACATGCTCATTACCATAACAAACAGACACCATAAATCATATAATATCACAAATGACTAACCTGTTAACCGATTACCCCAAACATGGGTATCCATCACCTTAGCCTTTATTGTCGGCTACCACACATCATACATAGGTATATACATTAATAAACAATTACTCAGAGAAACAGTGCGATGATTACGCACCTAATCACTTGAAGTTCTAGACCTCGATCTCAATGCTATCGCTAAACGAAACTACGGTGATCTGCCTAAACTACTTCTCTGACACTGGCCCACACCCCGGTGGCCAATCCCGAACCGTCGAGACAGCTCTTTTCTTGAACCTCCAGATAGGGACTTCCCCTTGCTCCCCTTGACTAGTGTTCACCTCCATCAAAATGCTTAATCAGATCAAAAGGTTAATCACTCAAGCCATAAATCCAAGTATTTAATCTTACTGAATCTTACCAACATTGCTTACCAATCCAACTTGAATCCCGATTGCTCCTACAACACTGTCGAAATCCTAAAAACAACACCACATTAATTCGGCCTCACCTCTTAAACATCAAAAAGGTGGCCTTTGGCCGAACACCTACCACTTCCTTACCTTGATGAATCGAACCTTAAAAGATCCTTGGGCTACACTTGAAAGAAACAATATCAAGGCCCTAACAATAACATTCGGCCATCACCAAAATACCAAAACCATCTTTTGGTTTCGGCACCCCACAAGAGAAAGAAGCAAAATTGATTACTAGGGAAAAGCTTACTTACTACCACGCTTGCAGAGACTGAGAGAGAGTACTTAATGGCCTCAAGAATCGGCTTAGCAAGATAACAAGAGGAAAGCAAAGTTTCGGCTAAGTGAACTTTCGACTTTGGTAAAAATAGAAAAGTAAAGAAATGTTGATGGCTTAAACAGGTTCGGCTAACACTTCCTAAAAGGAGAAAAGCTCTCTGACTTTCAAAGTGGTTGAATCAAAAGTAGATGAAGAAGGAAAACGGAAGGAAAGGTGACTTGAAGTTTCGGCTAAGGAGCACCAGTGAAAGAGAAAGGTGTTTTTAGAGTATGAGAAGAAAAAGGGTGAAGGCTTAGAATGAAAGCTAAAATTCGGAAAAGGAAGAGTACACCCCCCTTTTATAGAATTTGGCCACTCCCCCCTAACCATCATGGTTGAAAAAGTCAACATGCCAACCCCTTTAGCCGTCCAACACTTCACTCCTCACCCAAATCCCTTGATTACCTCCTAGTTTCACTCTACACCAACCCTTCAAACAATTCAAAATAAAGCCAACCCAAGCCTTCTCTTAGCCACTCATTTAAAATGATTTGAACAAGTCAAAATCCCCCTTTTAAGGAGCCAAAATCGAAACCAACTCTTCCCCCTTGCTCATGACGCAAAAACAAACCAAAATGTCGCCTTGCATTTCAAACCTAAGACCCCAAAGCTCCCTTGAGGCGTCACCTCTCCATGCCTTATGTGGTGCCTCCTTGCCACTCTTACAAAGGAATTCTTGTGTCTAAACCTCCCCAAATATTTCTTTTAAAACCCCCATAGCCAAGCTCCCCCTATTTAGCACTACAAACAAAAAATTTTCTAAGGCATTCCACTACCTTCTAGGGTTCTCCAAACCCCCTAAAACTCTCCCAACTTCACCATAAGCCTACTATCACTAAAGTTATGCCCTAAATGCATAACCCTCAAAACCTGGGTGTTACAATTCTACCCTCCTTAAAATAATTTCGTCCTCGAAATTACTTAGCTAGACTAACGACACACTACGCTATAGTTGCGCACTCTGATCTTAAAAAGCCAACATGCTTTCTAGGCACAGTTTCTAAGTCTATACACAAGATTCCACATACTTACTATCAATAAAATAATCAGCCACTATAGCAACAAGCCACTAAGAATATTCCAGACATAAGAAACTTACCAGCTGACACTTCCGGCACATCACTATCCTCTCTCCGACGGACTGCATAGACCAGACCTGGCTGCCTTGCCTCAGTGCCACCATTATCGTGGCCTAAAGCTCCACGGCCTCGACCAGAACCATTACCTCCATGGTTCGAACCACGACCCCTTGTCGTCTGCTAACCACCTCTGCCCGGCTGCACATAACCTTGGCCTACTATCCGAGTCCTATTCAGATCTTGGGGACAATCCTTAATCAGATGAGGCTTGGATTTGCATCTGAAGCATTCTCAAACTCGATTCCAGCACTCGCCAACATGATACCTTCCACACTGAGCACACGAATGATCTGGATTCCCAATAGCTGACTTAGGAATACGAGCAGAAGTCTCGACCCTCGGTCTAAAATCTCTCAAACGATTGCATGACCAACTCCTCTTATCCCAATTTCTTTCTCTATCTCTATTCTACCTCTCAGTCCTCTTGACCTCCTCAGCTATCCAAGCTTTCTCCACTAACACAGCGAAGTCTCTTTCTCGTTGCGGAGCAATCAAAACCACAACTCATCCCGTAGCCCATCTTCAAATCTGACGCATCTCTCATAATCCTAGCCATGATGCCCCGAGCATACCGACTCAAACGTAGAAACTCAGCCTCGTACTCCGCTATTGACTTGCCTCCTTGCACCAACTTGAGGAACGCCTTCCTCTGAGCATCCACATAGCTCGCTCCGACATACTTTCCTTCGAACTTGATCTTAAAGTAACCCCAGTCCACTCGATCGACAGGGGTACTTTCCTTAACAGTGAGCCACCACTGGTAGGCCTCATCCCGTAGCAACGAAATAGCACCTTTAAGCTTCTCCTCAGCAGTTAAATCTAAGTCATCCATAATCCACTCCATCGCCTCCGGCCAAGATTCTACGCATGTTCGAGCTACCCCAGGACACTCCTCCGAAAACCTCGGCTCCATTCGACCTAAGCCTTTCTGCACCGACTTTCGAGTTCCATTGCCCATATTAGCTCCTGCCACTCGCTCAAGCACCCGCAGCATAGCCTGCGATACTACGTCGTCTCCTCCTGTCTGATCCTGATATTCAACCTCAACAGCTGGTGGCGGCACATCGCTCTCTGACCCATGGCCAGACCTTACCGGTTCCGATACTTCCATCCTGCCTCTACCACGTCTACAAGTATTGCGACCACGCCCCCTAGAACTCATATCTAGCACCTCGGTTTAGTCTGATTTAAGAAATTTTTTATGCATTAGACATTTTGTTCCACTGATTAATCACGAGCAAAATTTTATGAAAAGAAGTTTCCGAGAGTGGTTCTCTCGATCAATCAAAGTTTCATCTAAAGTTCTCTATTCTAATTCAAGCATTCACATTCTTCACTAAAGACA
The DNA here is from genome assembly GCA_025506655.1 of Gossypium rotundifolium. Classification (NCBI taxonomy): domain Eukaryota; kingdom Viridiplantae; phylum Streptophyta; class Magnoliopsida; order Malvales; family Malvaceae; genus Gossypium; species Gossypium rotundifolium. The sequence goes on from CP106731.1 coordinate 140,554,829, forward strand.
CATTCATTCATCCCTGCCACCTTCTAGAGCATTTCCAACCCAGGGGTAAATTCGTCATTTTTCTATAGGGTATTTTGGTAATTTTGTCAATCAGAGTAATTATGTAAATTTCCAAAGTCGAGGTACTATTTTGAAATACAAGATTTTCGAGTACTTTTGCAAACTAAAAAGTTTAACTGAAATTGGGGTAATACAGAAATTTTAGAAACCAAGGATATTTTCGTAATTTTATCAACCGGGGGTATTTTCATAAATTTTCAAATCAGGGTATCTTAATATTTTAAAACTCGAGATTTTGGTATTGCACAAAGTAAAAATCATTTTATCAAAAGTTGGGGTGGTATGGTAATTTTATAATCTGAGGGCATTTTATAATTTTTCCACTAGGGCATTTTGAAATTTTGTAAATTGAGAAAACATCTTTCAAAATCAAATTTAGGGTTTACAATCCAAAGAGTAAATTTGAAGATTTTAAAACTAAGGGTTTTAAAACAGTAAGGCTAATCCTTTTCGGGTTTTAGTAACTGGTTTAGCCTATGAATAAGTCCTCTTGGTTAAGGTGAACCGTAGCTACGCACTAGGTAGGATTCGAGTAAAGAGGAGGTGAGTCGCTAGGACTGCTTAAATACCAAGCTCTTACTGAATACCAATCCTAGACATGCGTACAGTGGTTACCACACCTTAACTCGGTGACTAACTTCACAGGTTTGTTTAGTAATCTTTAAGTCTTATGCATATGTTTGAGTAGACTAATCCTAGGGCCCAAAAGCCTTAATATTCTAATCTACGAGCCCAATCAAGCCCATAATAAATCACACAAACAAATTACTTCAAAAGCTAGAAGTACTTACAGTGGACTTGGTAGAGGTACAGTGCCATGCCGAATAACTCGAAAACTTTTTATAAAAGCCCATATTTTCAAAAAGCCCAATTTGAAAATGTTTTTCGCCCAAACCCTCAAAGCCGAAGTTTTGAACCGGCTCGATACCAATCAGAACATCCCCAAACCCACCCACAAGCCCCGACCGGATCGGTTATGTCATTATGAAAGACGGTTGAAAATCTTTGTGACTTTAGAATAAAACCTTAAAACTAGTGTTAACTTCGGACCATGTCCATTTAAAATAATATGAAAACCTTAATGTTATAAAATGTCTGAATTAAAACTTTATTAAACCTATATATATAATTTGAATCAATAAGTTTGCTAAAATAAAATCATCTTCACATAGCAATTCAATTTAATCAAACCATAATTAAAATATTACCAAAAATAATAAAGAGGCCCTTATTACAACCAATACTTAAACAAAGTACTTAATGTTAAAAAAAAAACTTAAAAATGATCAAAACATCTTCTTTTGCATGGGCCACCCTGTGTCCTCTCCGAACCCGGTCCAACCTTACGCATCACCTGAAATGGTTAAGAAATAATTGGGTGAGTCCAATGACTCAGTGCATAATCATGACACATGTTTCCACACATATGGGCTTAACCCATAACCATACAATCCACACCAACAGAAATGCATTTATGATCCAACCCAACTTAAGTCCCTCCATTACGCCAACCCTAGTAGACTCCCTGCTTAAGGCCGTGGCTAATCCACCGATCACAACCGAGTGATCCCACATATCGAACCTAGGCAGACCTACTGTACAAGGTCGTGGCTGAGCCACCGATCACATCGTGATCCCAATAGTAATTTGTCTACGGTGATGCACTCAGCTATCAACCACCGAGATGGGCACCTAGCCACACCTCCCTTGATGTAGCACACAGCTAATCATCAAGCGCTAATGTAGCATGAGGCTAACATTAGACCACGTACATATTATGTACTCCCCGTCCTTCATTGCTCAAATCCAATCCCCATGCACATATGTCCATATATCATGTCAAATCAACATATAGAGTGAGTATAATCACATGTTCATTACCATAACAAACAAACACCATAAATAATATAATATCACAAATGACTAACCTGTTAACCGATTACCCCAAACATGGGTATCCATCACCTTAGCCTTTATTGTCGGCTACCACACATCATACATAGGTATATACGTTAATAAACAATTACCCGGAGAAACAGTGCGATGATTACGCACCTAATCACTTGAAGTTCTAGACCCTCGATCTCAATGCTATCGCTAAACGAAACTACGACGATCTGCCTAAACTGCTGCTCTGACGCTGGCCCACACCCCGGTGGCCAATCCCGAACCGCCGAGACAGCTCTTTTCTTGAACCTCCGGATAGGGACTTCCCCTTACTCCCCTTACTAGTGTTCACCTCCATCAAAATGCTTAATCAGATCAAAAGGTTAATCACTCAAGCCATAAATCCAAGTATTTAATCTCATCAATCTTACCAACATTGCTTACCAATCCAACTTGAATCGATTGCTCCTACAACACCGTCGAAATCCTAAAACAACACCACATTAATTCGCCTCACCTCTTAAACATCAAAAGGTGGCATTTGGCGAACACCTACCACTTCCTTACCTTGATGAATCGAACCTTAAAAGATCCTTAGTGCTCCTTCCTTTGGCTACACAAGAAAGAAACAATATCAAGGCCCTAACAATAACATTCGGCCATCACCAAAATACCAAAACCATCTTTTGGTTTCGGTACCCCACAAGAGAAAGAAGCAAAATCGATTACTAGGGAAGAGCTTACTTACTACCACACTTGCAGAGACTGAGAGAGAGTACTTGACGGCCTCAAGAATCAGCTTAGCAAGATAACAAGAGGAAAGCAAAGTTTCAGCTAAGTGAACTTTCGGCTTTGGTGAAAATAGGAAAGTAAAGAAATGTTGATGGCTTAAAGAGGTTCGGCTAACACTTCCTAAAAGGAGAAAAGCTCTCTGACTTTGAAGGTGGTTGAATCGAAAGTAGATGAAGAAGGAAAATGGCAGGAAAGGTGACTTGAAGTTTCGGCTAAGGTGCACCAGTGAAAGAGAAAGGTGTTTTTAGAGTATGAGAAGAAAAAGGGTGAAGGCTTAGAATGAAAGCTAAAATTCGGCAAAGGAAGAGTACACCCCTTTTATAGAATTCGCCACTTCCCCTAACCATCATGGTTGAAAAAGTCAACATGCCAACCCCTTTAGCCATTCAACACTTCACTCCTCACCCAAATCCCTTGATTACCTCCTAGTTTCACTCTACACCAACCCTTCAAACAATTCAAAATAAAGCCAACCCAAGCCTTCTCTTAGCCACTCATTTAAAATGATTTGAACAAGTCAAAATCCCCCTTTTAAGGAGCCAAAACCGAAACCAACTCTTCCCCTTGCTCATGACGCAAAAACAAACCAAAATGTCCCTTGCAACTGAACCTAAGACCCCAAAGCTCCCTTCAAAGGCCACCTCTCCATGCCTTATGTGGCACCTCCTTGCCACTCTTCCAAAGGAATTCTTGTGTAACACCCCTTACCCGAAACCTTTGCCGGAGTCGAGTATGTGGCATTACTAGACTTGACTACTAATTTGGGGCATAAAAATTTAAAGCTGTCCAACTGCGTCATGCTGACTAAATTGACCATAACTCGAGTTACAAAACTCGAAATTTAGATCCGTAAATTTTCCTTGAAACTAGACTCATATAAATTTTTACCATAATTTTTCCATAATTTTTCATGTGGCCAATTAGTACAGTTTATTCATCAAAGTTACCCCTATTTCACTGTTTGATAATTCTGGCCTATCTTTACAAAAACTCAGTTATCTCATTTCACAAAATTTCAATAATGTTCTTGTTTATTCCAATCAAAATAGACTCATTAAGGATTCTAAAGATATAAACTATGCTCCATAATTATTTTTTACAATTTTTAACAATTTTTCCAAGACAGAACAGGGACTCACGAATTCATTCAGAACAAGTCTCACTAAAACTTAAATATCTCATAATATATAATTCCTTTACCTACTCTGTTTCTTTCATGTAAAATAGACACAATAAGATTTAATTCTATATCTAATTCACTTTCTAATTCAATTTATCCTATTTTTGGTGATTTTTCAAAATCACATCACTGCTGCTAACTAAAACTATTTCATTTCAAAATATGATTAACTAGTTTATGACCGAACATACCCATATACAACTCATACTGCCCATGCATTTTAATCATTTATACAAATTAACCTGTACCTAAAACATTCACATAATATCCTAACATCATCGATTTATTAACAAAACACAACTACGGTTCCATATAATCGAGTGTACCATAAGTACTCTTATCAAATATAAAAGTTTTACTCTAATACTTACCACAAAGCCATACATCTTTAAGCATTATCAATTGACATTTTAATGCAAGCAACCATATCATATATGAAACCTAAACTTAACCAAAAACTTTCGTAAGGCCATATTTATATTTACAAACCGACATCATTCTTATTTATCAAAATAAAGCCTATACATGCCTTTGATTCAAAAGTTTACAAAACTATACCAAAGAGAGTGATAGTGTGGTCATTGTCTTGGTGATCCCCCGAGTCGTAGTTGAAATATTGATCTATAAAATAGAACACAACATAAGCAGAGTAAGCTCACCGGCTTAGTAAGTCCTAAGCACATATACTTACAATGAACATACAATTAAACACTTAACTTTTCAAACTAATAATATTGCACATAAATTTCTCTATATATGTATATATATATATATATATATATATATCAAATACACTAGCCGAATACTAAGGTCACATTTGTATCTATTTTCATCACTATATCACTCTGATCATAAGCTTTATCAACTTCACATATATGCTATGTATATTCACATCAAATTGATTCATAACAAAAAAGAACTTAACTCACTTTCTTCCTTACTAATATAGTAGGCAAATTCTTACCCGAACATTTAGTACATAACCACATATATATCTCACCTTGTTTGATCCTCAAAATCTCCACTTATGGCATATCACCGGCACGAAGCCTGCTAGGCGTTTAAGCCCGAATTAAATCACCGGCACAAAGCCTGCTAGGCATTATAGCCCGAAATGAATCACCGGCACGAAGCCTGCTAGGCATTATAGCCCGAAATAAATCAAAGACGAAGCTCGCTAGGCACTAAGCCCGAATATATCAAAGACGAAGCACCTGAGCACTAAGCCGAATATATCAATGTGATCAATCATTCCACACACATTTCATATCTATATTACATATCCAATTCAACTAAACTTATTCACCTTAAACAAATAAATCATTACTTCATCGTACAATCCCACAATTCGCATTGATACACTTATTCATATCACATTATCAATTTATGAAATCAATCCAATACACATATATACATTCGGCTATAACATGATTATTTACTAAAATTTATCAAACATTATCATTTAATAAGTTCATGAATAATTCTTTAACAAATTTCAACAGGACTTACCTCGGTTGTCGATAGGCCGTGCGAATCGGCTATTCGAGAACCTTCGTCTTTCCCCGATCTAACTCCGTTTTTCTTTGCTCTTGATCTAAAACACATTAAATTTAGCTTATTCAAGCACAATTCATCTCAATTTAGTCCCTAAGCACATAAATGGGCAAATTACTATTTTACCCCTAGTATTTCACAACTTTGTAATTTAGTCCTATTTGCATAAAACTCAAAATGCATCAAATTTCCCATACTCCTTAAGGGCCGAATATATATGAGGACTATACAAGTCCATATCTTTCATTTATTTTGCAATTAAGCCCCTCTAAATTTTTATTTTTACAATTTGGCCCTAAAAACACAAATTCACCAAAACTTCCAACACATAATATACTAATTTTTAACCTATCTATCATCTAACATCATCAAGCATCATAAACCTCAAGAATTCATCAATGGCCGATTCATACATACACAATAATCTTAGAAATTCTAGCATGGGTCGGGTACGTTTGAAGCAATGATCTCAAAAGGTAAAATAATCAAAACCGAACTCAATTACATACCTAATCAAGCTTGCAAAGACCGAATGTTTGAGAGCTTTGGTTTCTCTCTTCTTTTTCTTTTGTTTCGGCAATAACAATGAAAATAAAGATGAACACTCCACTTTCTTTTATTTTATGTTTTGTTTATAATATGTTTATAATATAATAATATATTATAATATAACATATAATATAAACATATTTTACTTTATAAAATTTGCAAGTTGCAGTCCGCTATCTCTAAAAAATGGGTTATTTACCCTTTTAATGCTTCATATTAAAGCCATGCTCAAATAGGCACTTTACACTCTAGTATGCCACTTTTACCTTTTACGCGATTAAGTCCTTTTGTCAAATTCGATGCTCAAACGATAAAATTTTTCTACTAAATTCCACACATAATTTCACATATAATAAACTCAAAATATAAATATTAAATATTTATCGGACTCGGATTCGTGGTCCCGAAACCACCTTTCCGATTAGGGTCGATTCGATGCATTACAACTCTCCCTTAAGGATTTTCGTCCCGAAAATCTTACCGTTAAACAACGCTCGGATATTGTTGCCTCATTGAATCTTCAGGCTCCCACGTTGCCTCTTCAACTCCGTGTCGATTCCATAACACTTTCACTAAGGAAATCTTTTGTTTCTTAACTCTTTCATTTCCGAGCTAGAATACGGATCGGCTTTTCCTCATACGTCATATCGATTGTATCTCAATCTCGCATTTTAGCAATCACATGTGACGGATCGATCAGATCTACGAGCATAGAAACATGAAATACATCGTATCTTTTCTAATTCGGAGGGTAGCTTCAATCTATAAGCAACAGCCCAATACGTTCAACGATTTCATACGGTCCGATGAACCCTGATTCAACTTGCCTTTTCGACCAAATCGAGTACTTTCTTCCATGGGGAAACTTCTAAGAATACACGATCTCCTACCGAAATTCAATGTCTTTACGTTTCAAATCAGCATAGGACTTTTGTCGATCCGATGCGACTTTCAAATTATCTTTGATTATGGCCACTTTCTGCTCGCCTCTTTAATCAAATCAACCCGTGTATCTTATTTTCACCGAGCTCACCCGGTATAATGGTGTTCGACATTTTGCCTCAGATAAGGCTTCATAAGGTGCCATTTTGATACTTGATTGAAAGCTATTATTATAAGCAAATTCAATCAAAGGTAGGTATCGTTCCCACGCACCTTCAAACTCGAGAACGCAACATCTCAACATGTCCTCAAGTATTTGAATAGTTCGCTTTGATGACCGCCTCTCTGCGGATGGAAGGTCATACTAAAATGAAATTTAGTACCTAAAGCTTCTTGCAACTTCTTCCAAAATCGTGATGTGAATCTCTGGTCTCATTCGAAACAATGGAACTCGTACACCATGCAATCTCACAATCGTGATACATAATTCAACAAGTTTATCAAGTGAATAGTCCATGCGATCGGCACAAAATGAGCTGATTTAGTCACCTATCAACTATAACCTGACGGCATCATTCCTACTCGGTGTCATAGGGAGACCGGATACAAAATCCATTGTGATTCTATCCCATTTCCATTCGTGTATCATGATTGGTCAAGTAGTCCGGATGGCACTTGATGTTCACTTTTACTTGCGACAAATTAAACATTTCAAAACAAATTCAGATATATCCCGCTTCATGCCCGCCACCAATAGAATCTGTTTCAAATCATTATACATCTTTGTGCTACCGGATGTATTGATAATTGACCACTATGGGCCTCACTCGTAATCACCAGATCAAATCGAGTTTTGAAACACACATTCAGTTTTAAAATTCAAGCAGTCATTTGCATCAATCAAAATCGATTACGTACACTTTTCACATCGAATTCGGCTAGCAATCAAATCTTCATCAACTTTCTCATGCATCACAAATTTTCGAATAAACATCGGTCTTGCTCGTAACTCGACTATGATCGAACCATCACTAGACATAGCCATCTGCATTCATTGCACGAAGAGCAAATAATGATTTCGACTTAATGCATCCGCAACAACATTAGCTTTTCCCGGTGATAGTCAATCACCAATTCATAGTCTTTCAACAATTCTAGCCACTGCGTTGTCTCAAATTCAGTCTTTCGAGTCATTAGATACTTTAGACTTTTATGATCTGAATAAATGTGACATTTCTCGCCAAATAAATAGTGACGCCAAATTTTCAATGCGAAAACAATGGTCGCAAGTTCTAAGTCATCGTCGGGTAATTTCTTTAAATGCGGCTTCAATTGTCTTGAAGCGTAGGCTACAACTTTGCCTTCCCGCATCAAAACGCAGCCCAAACCATTTAAAGAAGCATCGAATAAACAACGAATTCTTTACCCGATTCAATTTGAACTAATCTTGAGCTTCATCAAAAGGGCTTTCAATGATCAAAACTTTTCGACACTTTTCCGACCACTCGAACTCGACATCTTTCTCGCAATAACTTTGTCAGCAGGTAGCTATCATAGAAAAATCTTTCACAAATCGTCGATAGTAGCCCGCAAGTCCCGTAAAACTTGAATCTGGAAACATTTTGGTGGCTTCCAATCAAGTATAGCCGAGATTTTGTTTGGATCAACTCGAATGCCCGATGTTGAAACCACATGTCCCAAAAAGTGACCTCTTTCATCCGAACTCACACTTACTAAACTTCGCATCAAATGATGATCTCGCAAAGTTTGTAGCACTAACCTCAAATGTTCAGCGTGTTCAATTCATCTTTGGAGTAGATCAATATGTCATTAATAAACACCACCACAAATCGATCCAAAAACTGTCTAAAAACCCGATTCATCAAATCCATAAAAATAGCGGTGCATTAGTAAGCCCAAAAGGCATTACCAAAAACTCAAAATGTCAGTACCTCGTCCAAATACGGGTCTTTGGCACATCTCGTATCTCGACTCATGAATCGATAATAACCCGATCTCAAGTCTATCTTGAAAATCTGAAGCCCTTTCAACTGATCAAACAAATCATCAATCCGAGGTAACGGTACTTATTCTTTATAGTTACCTTATTCATTTTAGATAATCAATACACATTCGCATCGTTCCATCTTTCTTTCTCACAAAAAACGGTGCACCCCAAGGAGAGAAACTTGGTCGTGCAAAGCCCCTATCATTAACTCTTGCAACTGTGCTTTCGAGATCTTTTAGCTCATGAGGTGCCATCCGATATGGAGCTATTGAGATCGGAGTCGTTCTGGGCTAATTCAATGCCAAACTCAATCTCTCGATAGGGTAAACCTTAGTAGTTCTTTAGGAAACACATCCGAGTATTCACATACAATGATGCAGATTCAATCTTTCTCGAGACAATTTATTATCCAAAGACATAAGCCAAATAAGCTTCACACCATTTTCTCACATATTTTCGCTAACATCGATGATATAATCAGAGGAAACCCACCAATCACTGGATTCAATTCTAATGATCTCACCGCTCGTGTCTCAAATCAATAAGTCGCTTTTGCAATTCACCACGCATCATGCGAAGTTAACCATCTATTCCCAAAATTATATCAAACTCATCGAAAGGCAACAAAGATTAAATCAATGGGAAGCAAAAATCACGAATCATCAACGGGCAACTTTTACACACTTTATTAACAAACACACATCTACCCAAAGGTTTGGATACGCGAATCACAAACTCGAGAGACTCAACTGGTAGAGTCTTCATCAATACCGAGTTTCACATACATATGAATGAGTCGAACCAGATCAATCAATGCAATCACAAGTAGTATCATAAAGGGTGAAAGTACCGGTAATGACATCTGGAGAAGCAGCATCTTCTCTAGCTCGAGTAACATAAGCTCTAGCTGGAGCTCTAGCCTCAGATCGATCTGTTGTGTTCTTTGTCCCTCTCTGACTACCACCTACATTGCCAGAATGCCTAGGTGGTCTGTCCCGTACTGATGCACTACTCGGTCTAGAGTTCTGTGCTGTATTCGGCTCAGCTAACATCGGGCACTCTCGAATAAAATGGTCTGAGGATCCACATTTAAAGCAAGACCGGTCATGAACTCTACAACTCCCAGGATGCCATTTTCCACAATGTTTGCATTCAACTCGATTCTGTGGGACGTTACCAACACTGGCCATCGAGGTAGCTCGGGAGCCCACTGGAGGTCGATCACATCTAAATGAATCTGAAGTAGCTTTGTGTCGACTGAAGTCATCTCTAAACTTTTTAGATGTGGAATGAAAATTCTTACCGACGATCTTTTACGGGTGTCTCTAGCTTCTGTCTCAGCCTTTCTTTTCTCTTTCCCAAGCTCTTCAGCTTTGCAAGCTCGCTCAACTAGTGTCACAAATTCTTTGATCTCAAGAATGCCAACTAGTAACTTCAAATCTTCATTCAAACCGTCTTCAAACCTTTTGCACATAATGGCTTCAGTAGATACACACTCCCGAGCATATCGGCTCAATCGACAAATTTTCGCTCATATTCGGTCCACGGTCATTTGCCCTGCTTTTAGTTTAAGAAATTCTTTACGTTTCGGTCGATGAACCTCTGGGTCGATATATTTCTTCGTAATTCATTCGGAAGAAATCCCGTCACTTTTTCTTTTGGAACCACCGATACTAGTGTATTCCACCAAGGATAGGCGGTGCCTCAAGCAAAGATATAGCACATTTTAAACATTCGTGCTGGAGTGCAAGATAGCTCATCAAGTACGAATAGTGTTATCAAGCCACATTTCACTCGCTCTGCATCATCATCATCATTAGCCTTGAATTTTCGCCCCAAATTTCCTAATTTTATCAGCAGAGGCCTACTAGATCTCATTGGATCTATCATCTGAAGTGCTAAAGGTACCGGAGTTGGATTATTCGGGGTGGAGGTTGTTGTACTGCTGGATTATTCTCAACAAACTGGGTAAACCATTCATTCATCATTTGGTAGAAGGCTTGTTTAGCCTCTCCTCGTGGTTACCCGTGGCGGTTGAGAGTCTAGTGGCACCGATCCATGTGCGAGACCAGCGCGACACTCTCCACATCATCGCTACGGCTCTATCGTGATCGAATCCATTTACTATATAAAATACAATCGAAATTGTCAAGTCACCACACTATCACATATAAAATTCAAAGGCATGTATAGCTAGACTCTTACGTACTACGGTAGTCCTAGAATCGACTAAACCGTAGCTCTGATACCAATCAAATGTAACACCCCTTACCCGAAATCTTTGCCGAGTCGGTATGTGGCATTACTAGACTTGACTACTAATTTGGGGCATAAAATTTAAAGCTGTCCAACTGCATCATGCTGACTAAATTGACCATAACTCGAGTTACAAAACTCAAAATTTAGATCCGTAAATTTTCCTTGAAACTAGACTCATATAAATTTTTACCATAATTTTTCCAGAATTTTCATGTGGCCAATTAGTACAGTTTATTCATCAAAGTTACCCCTATTTCACTGTTTGATAATTCTGACCTATCTTTACAAAAACTCAGTTATCTCATTTCACAAAATTTCAATAATGTCCTTGTTTATTCCAATCAAAATAGACTCATTAAGGATTCTAAATATATAAACTATGCTCCATAATTATTTTTTACAATTTTAACAATTTTTCCAAGACAGAACAGGGACTCACGAATTCATTCAGAACAAGTCTCACTAAAACTTAAATATCTCATAATATATAATTCCTTTGCCTACTCTGTTTCTTTCATGTAAAAATAGACACAATAAGATTTAATTCTATATCTAATTCAATTTCTAATTAAATTTATCCTATTTTTATGCGATTTTTCAAAATCACATCACTGCTGCTAACTAAAAACTATTTCATTTCAAAATATGATTAACTAGTTTATGACCGAACATACCCATGCATAACTCATAACGCCCATGCATTTTAATCATTTATACAAATTAACCTGTACCTAAAATATTCACATAATATCCTAACATCATCGATTTATTAACAAAACACAACTACGGTTCCATATAATCGAGTGTACCATAAGTACTCTTATCAAATATAAAAGTTTTACTCTAATACTTACCACAAAGCCATACATCTTTAAGCATTATCAATTGACATTTTAATGCAAGCAACCATATCATATATGAAACCTAAACTTAACCAAAAACTCAAAAGCAACAGCCTTATTCGCAAGGCCATATTTATATTTACAAACCGACATCATTCTTATTTATCAAAATAAAGCCTATACATGCCTTTGATTCAAAAGTTTACAAAACTATACCAAAGAGAGTGATAGTGTGGTCGACTGTCTTGGTGATCCCCTGAGCCCGTAGTTGAAATATTGATCTATAAAATAGAACACAACATAAACAGAGTAAGCTCACTGGCTTAGTAAGTCCTAAGCACATATACTTACAATGAACATACAATTAAACACTTAACTTTTCAAACTAATAATATTGCACATAAATTTCTCTATATATGTATATATATATATATATATATATCAAATACACTAGCCGAATACTAAGGTCACATTTGTATCTATTTTCATCACTATATCACTCTGATCATAAGCTTTATCAACTTCACATATATGCTATGTATATTCACATCAAATTGATTTATAACAAAAAGAACTTAACTCACTTTCTTCCTTATTAATATAGTAGGCAAAATATTACCCAACATTTAGTACATAACCACATATATATCTCACCTTGTTTGATCCTCAAAATCTCCACTTATGGCATATCACCCAAGACGAAGCTTCGGGCGTTTAAGTTCGAATTAAATCAAGCACAAAGCTCACGCTAGGCATTATAGCCCGAAATGAATCAAAACACGAAGCACGCTAGGCATTATAGCTCGAAATAAATCAAACACGAAGCACCGCTAGGCACTAAGCCCTAATATATCATCGACACACGAGCACGCTAGGCACTAAGCCGAATATATCATCGACACGAAGCTCGCTAGGCACTAAGTCGAATATATCAATGTGATCAATCATTCCACACACATTTCATATCTATATTACATATCCAATTCAACTAAACTTATTCACCTTAAACAAATAAATCATTACTTCATCGTACAATCCCACAATTCGCATTGATACACTTATTCATATCACATTATCAATTTATGAAATCAATCCAATACACATATATACATTCGGCTATAACATGATTATTTACTAAAATTTATCAAACATTATCATTTAATAAGTTCATGAATAATTCTTTAACAAATTTCAACAGGACTTACCTCGGTTGTCGATAAGTGATGAATCGGCTTATTCGAGAACCTTCATCTTTCCCGATCTAACTCCGTTTTTCTTTGCTCTTGATCTAAAACACATTAAATTTAGCTTATTCAAGCACAATTCATCTCAATTTAGTCCCTAAGCATATAAATGGGCAAATTACTATTTTACCCCTAGTATTTCACAACTTTGTAATTTAGTCCTATTTGCATAAAACTCAAAATACATCAAATTTCCCCATACTCCTTAAGGGCGAATATATATGAGGACTATACAAGTCCATATATTTCATTTATTTTGCAATTAAGCCCTCTAAATTTTTATTTTACAATTTGGCCCTAAAAACACAAATTCACCAAAACTTCCAACACATAATATACTAATTTTAACCTATCTATCATCTAACATCATCAAGCATCATAAACCTCAAGAATTCATCAATGGCCGATTCATACATACACAATAATCTTAGAAATTCTAGCATGGGTCTGCATGCGTTCAAGCAATGATCTCAAAAACGTAAAAATAATAAAAACCGAACTCAATTACATACCTAATCAAGCTTGCAAAGACCGAATGTTTGAGAGCTTTGGTTTCTCTCTTCTTTTCTTTTGTTTCGCAATAACAATGAAAATAAAGATGAACACTCCACTTTCTTTTATTTTATGTTTTGTTTATAATATGTTTATAATATAATAATATATTATAATATAACATATAATATAAACATATTTTACTTTATAAAATTTGCATGTTGCCGTCTGCTATCTCTAAAAAATGGGTTATTTACCCTTTAATGCTTCATATTAAAGCCATGCTCAAATAGGCACTTTACACTCTAGTATGCCACTTTTACCTTTTACGCAATTAAGTCCTTTTTGTCAAATTCGATGCTCAAACGATAAAATTTTTCTACGAAACTTCTACACACATAATTTCACATATAATAAACTCAAAATATAAATATTAAATATTTATCGGACTTGGATTCGTGGTCCCGAAACCACCTTTCCGATTAGGGTCAGATTCGGTCTGTTACATCTTGTGTCTAAACCTCCCCAAATATTTCTTTTAAAACCCCCCATAGCCAAGCTCCCCCTATTTAGCACTAAAAACTAAAAATTTTCTAAGGTATTCCACTACCTTCTAGGGTTCTCCAAACCCCCTAAAACTCACCCAACTTCACCATAAGCCTACTATCACTAAAGTTATGCCCTAAATGCATAACCCCTAAAACCCGGGTGTTACAATTAATACTTGATTTGTTCTTAATTATGTGTTCTTAATTCTTGTCTTGACATTTCAGGATATTGATTCAAGCATTTATGCTCTTAGGCAGAGGAGGAATATTCCCTGTTTAAGAGTAGATCTAGCATAGTTAAACGGAGTTGATCGCAACCCTATAGATAGGATGACAAAAATCTGCCAGATTAGGGTCAAACCTAATATGAGAGTCCATAGATCGAGTTAATGCAATTCTAGGGGTTTTAATTAGAAAGAGATTTCAATTAATCAACCTAAGGTTAGACGTTAGTAGCCTCGAGAGGGGTATTAATATAAATTAGGGAATCCTAATCAAGTCAAGTGAATATCGTCTGGTTCAGAGTTAAATAACAAGTGTAGTCTAGGTGGATTCTTCCTCGGGTATTGTCTCAATCAATTGGTTTTTCCCACAAGTATTTCCCCAATTCATTCTCTTTGTCTTAGCATCTTTAGCTTAGTAGTTAGTTAATTCTAGATTAGATAACAATTCTGTTAATTCTTAAGCTAAATAATAAAAAGAAAGTTAGTATTACTACTTTTGGTTCCTTTGGGTTTGACAATCCGGTCCTGCCACTAAACTATACTACTGTTCGATAGGTGTGCTTGCCTCAAGTCGTTGTCACAGTTAGTTTTTAGGCTAGATCATTCATTATATAAATTTTTAAGACTCTAACACACGATCAAGTTTTTGGCGCCGTTGTCGGGGAACTGAAATATTAAGAACGCTCAATTTTTATTACTTTAGCCATATTTTATTTTTTGTAATTGTATTTTATTTTTACTTTTCTTATTTTCTTTTTCTTTTCCTGGCAGGTACCTCTAGTTTATGACTAGAAGTAACCTGACGGGACCCCTGATTTACGATAGTGATATTGAAGGCACTATACGCAGAAACCGAAGAGAAATAAGCAGAATCCTACAATACATACAAGAAGAGCAAGAGAAAGAAATTAACACTACCCAAGAGATGGCTGAGAATAATCTGCTACCTCCTAATTTAATAGGAACTGAGTCAAGTATTGTTAAGCCCTCTATAGTTACAAATAATTTTGAATTGAAACCTAACACAATTTAAATGATACAACAATTTGTTTAGTTTGATGATTTGCAGGATGAAGATCCAAATAATCACTTGGCGAATTTCCTAGAATTTTGTGATACTTTCAAAATAAATGGCGTCTTTGATGATGCCATTCATCTTCGTTAATTTCCCTTTTCATTAAGGAATAAAGCCAAACAGTGGTTGAATTCTCTTCCACGAGGATCAATCACTACATGGGATCACACGACTGAAAAATTTTTGTTAAAATATTTTTCGCCAGCCAAAACGACCAAATTAAAGATTTAGAAACACTATACGATGCTTGGGAGAGATGAAAGATCTATTGAGAAGGTGCACACACTATGGATTACCCTTGTGGCTACAGGTCCAAACTTTTTACAATGGTTTGAACCCCTCAACCAGGCAGTTGATTGATTCAACCGCCGGTGGAACCCTAAATAACAAAACACCTTAGGCGGCCTACGAATTCATTAAGGAGATGTCACTGAACAACTATCAGTGGCAAGTTACAAGGACAAGGCCAACAAAAGTCGCCAGTGTTTTCAACCTCGACGTAGTACATCTGGTAATACAGTGCGAAACAAGAGGAGGTGTGGCGAATCCTAAGTACCCACCCTATAATCCCGGCATGGAAAGCGAACAGATAAACTATACGGGTAACAATTTCAGATCTCAAAATAACCCCTATAGTGATACGTATAATCCAGGTTGGAGAAACCACCCCAATTTCTCATGCGGTGGTCAAGGAAATCAGAGACAACAACTTCCTCCAAACTTTCAACAACAGCCCTACCCGGAGGAAAAAAAGCTGAACCTTGAGGAGATGCTGACAAAATTCATAGCGGTGTCAGAAACTCATTTCCAAAACACCGAAACAACACTTAAAAATCAACAAGCATCGATTAAAGGAATCGAGAACCAGTTAGGGCAACTCGCTAAGCTGATCTCTGAAGGGCCACAAGGTAGCTTGCCAAGTAACACTGAGACTAACCCAAAAGAGCAACTTCAAGCCATAACCACTCAAAATAGTGACGGGTTAGTAGATTCTAAACCTGAGCCAGGGCAAGAACTTGTGGTAGGTGAAGATAAGGTTGTGGTAAGCCAAGAAAAGCCAAAATCGCTAATTAAAGAATACCAACCTCGTATACCATATCCCGATGCGATGAAAAAAGAAAATTCAGATAAACAGTTCGATAAGTTTCTTATATTTTTAAAGAAATTACATATTAATTTTACCGTTTCTTGAAGCTCTTTCATAGATGCCAGATTCAAGGAAATTTTTAAAAGAGCTTTTGACAAACAAGTGAAAGTTAGACGAGGAGTCGCATGTGGAATTAAACACATTATGCTCAGCAATGTTGCAAAATAGGCTACCATGAAAATTAAAAGATGCAGGGAGTTTTACAATTCCATGTTTGATTGGTAGTTTATCTATTGCTAATGCTTTAGGCTGATTTAGGGGCAAGCATCAATGTTATGCCTTCTAAAATGTTTAAACAGCTAGGTCTAGGAAAACCCAAGCAAACTAGGATGGCTATTCAATTAGCTGATAAGACTATTCGAATTCTTAGGGGTATAATCGAAGATGTACTAGTTAAAATTGATAAATTCATATTCCCAATAGACTTTATTATTTTAGATATGGATGAATATAATAGTATCCTCTTAATTTTAGGAAGACCCTTTTTAGCAACTGCCAGATTTAAAATTGATGTTAGTACAGGTGAACTCATACGTCGTGTAGGTGACGAATCAATCAGTCTTCAAGCTCTCGACTCAGCTAGGACATCGAGTGATAAAGGTGAGAATGTAAATTCTATTGATAATCATTCGGTTAAACTTTCTTTTTAGGAAGCAACACGGAACTACACCACTGACCCTGATCCTATTCCTCATACCAACAAAGAAATATCTTAGGAGGAACGACGACTTCAGATCGATGAGCTAGATGAGTGGAAGACACATTTCAAAGAGAAATCAAAACCACACGAAGTGAAATTGGAGGAACCCCCAGACAAGCTTATAGGAACATCAAATCACTTTAAAATAGGAGATCAGGTACTGTTAGAGAAAACAGACCCTCGAATCACCATTTTAGACCTCAAGACATATGAAGAGATCCCTTTTAAGGTACTTAATGTCTTTCCTTATGGAACATTCGAGGTAAGTAATTCTACATTCGGTACTTTTAAAGTAAATGCTACTCGACTCAAATTATAAAATGATAGCATGAGAAAGGATTTTTCACTCCTCAAACCACCATGAATGTGTGAAGGAGAGGTAAGTCTAGATTAAGACTTTAAACGAGCGCTTCTCAAGAGGCAACCCGAGCACTAACCCCATTTATTTTTATTTTCTTTCTTTTAGCACCTAACTACAAACTAACCAAGTTAATGAAGCACAGATTTCTGCACCACATGGCCTTGCACACGGCTGTAGCCTTGGCCGTGTGGATACTACGGATTTTCGTACTAGCACGATAGAGATAGTACAGAAAAGGACAAAAATATCTTCAATCCACGGGCTCCAATTAAACACCACGGCCGTGCAACATAGCCGTGGTGACACTGTTATATCAACACAGGCGTGGCAACCTGAATAACAGGCATGGGAGAAACAAATGAACCACCGCACGGCCGTGCGATACGACCGTGTGACGCAACACGCCCATGATACACAAGTGTGGGGATGTACCAGAACTGAAAATTTTTATTTAAAACACCCCTATCTCCTTCTCACCCACTCCCCATTCACTCTTCCATAACATCTACACTCCCCCTCCCCTTTTCACTTTCCTCCTTCTTCATTCTCCATACTCTTGATCTACACTTCATCCATGTTGAAAAAAAGAAAGGATCCTAGCCCAGTCTCCCTGTTAGAGACCAATCTACATAAGTTCATGCCGGCCGCTTTATTAACTCGATAGGAAAAGGACATTTGAGTCCATTTAATCTTTCTTTTTCGTTTCTCTTCTCCTTTATTTTCCTTATCTTTATTTTTCTTATACTAACTTTGGTTAATTTTATTTTAGTTTCTTGGTTTTAGGTTCTAAAGGCTGCTTGGGAATCACACACCACAGCCTTACAAATCACACCCACCTCGCAAACCATCTAACAATAAGGACCTTTTGTTCCATTAATCAGTTCTTTTAATCTTATTTCACTTTTTACACTCTTTCTTTTTGTTTTTCTTTTCTTTAAATATATAATTAGTATATTTAGAATTATTCTTATTATTTCCTAGCTAACTCTTCATGAGTTTCCTAATTTCTTCATCTAGCGCAAGAATTAGAGGCGCCCCCTCCAACTTATCTTTCACCTCCGAATCAAGTTTCCACACTTCCAACTTAAGGAATCCGTCCAAAAATTCAGGAAGTTTCACTTCTCTCCCTCCCTTTTGATTTTCTTACTATATTATGAACATATATCTTTGTACATTGAGGGCAATGTACATCTTAAGTGTGCGGGGTGAAAATTATTTAGAAAAAGTGCCTAACTTTTTGTATTATTCTCAAATCCCTGAATGATATCTTGTCTTAAGTAATCTTCTCATATCACTAATTATAATGAAATTCATATTGATATATGATTTCTATCGATATGTTTAGGATTAAGTCTTTGATAATTATACAGTGATGATTTAAATTTTAAGATGCTAGAGAATCAAGCATGATGAGTCTATTTTCAAAAATTAAAATTTTGTTAGGTTGTCTACCTAAATCTAATTATTACCCTGAAATTTAAAATTTACAAGGTTTTCATCAAAAACCCATAGTTTTTGTGAGATTTTGAACTTTTTAGAGCATGCATTCCTTTCGTGCTCACTTTTGTTGATTATGAGTGTGTCAACATTGATTTGTTATTCTAGAACTTGCTTCGATTATACATGTCGAGACCACATCTTTGATTTGATAGACTGAGATGATAAAGGCACTTAGGATTTAACCCATTTACTTCACTAAAAGCCTACCCTTACAATTAACCCCTAGTGAACCCCTTTGATCCTAACAACCCTTTTTATTGATTCACCCACTAATATTAACCCAAAACCCATCTTGTATTTGTTATCACCATTTATCTTGACTCCATTTTTGTTGAGATTTGATTTTGACCAATTGCCTAACTATGTTCTATATTCCAGTTGTTAAAGTTCTTTCTTATTATTGTAAATATTATTCTAAAAAAATTTTGAAGTATATTTATTATTAGTTCCGTGATCAAGTGAGCTTATACGTTTAAATTCAACATCTTGAAGAAGAAGCTCGTATTATTAGTTTCAAGTTTTCAATTAATGTAATTATTTAGGATTAGTTCATTTTTTCTAGTTAGGTAAATTGTCAATTCAATCTCGATTCTAACCCTCTAATTCAGCCTTTATCCACACCTTTAACCTAAGCCCTGTTACAACCCTTTTAAAAGAACTTTTGATTTGTGTATCATCTCATTTTATAGTGGTGGAGATTTGATTTTTAGGCAAGCCTATGGGATTAACTTTTCATGTTTGACTTTTGAGAGCTTAATTTTGAACCTTAAACACTTTGAGTGATTTGATTGAATCTTTAGTGAGGATTTCAACTCTTGTCGATTTTGAATTAAAGGTAATTATTTAGATAAGGGGAAACACCTATTTTTTTCGTGTTAAAAACTATGACTTTGATTTTTTGAATCTTTAGGACTCTTTGAGTTAAATTATCCATGTATGAATTATCTATGAATTATAATGAAACACTTTTGATGAATATTATGAAGTGAGGAAGTTCGTTTTAATTGAGAGTTGAGAATTTTGCTTGAGGACAAGCAAAAGCTTAAGTGTAGGGGTATTTGATAAACCGTAATATGAACATATTTTAACCCCACATTTAGCATACTTTTGGATGATTTATGGAATTTGGTGCTCTTAATCCTTTGTTTTCAGGTTTTATACTTAGGAAAGCACCGGAGGATGAAAAGAAAGAGAAATGGGCCAAAATGGAGAAAATGGGCCTAACACGAATTGCACACGGCCTAGGTTTGGATTTACACGGTCATGCCTCCTTAACAGGCTAGACCACGGCCTGGCCTCGAATCACACGAGCGTGTCCCTGCCGCAGTAAAGAAGAGTTTCATTCAGATTAGGGTACTTAGAGGCAAAGAAAGCCATTCCACAAGCCTATATAAACACCCTAGAGGCCAACCTTTAAGGGGGCGTTCAGCTAGGCCAAGGAGCCAAGCCAGAGGGGCCAAATTGTGAAATTTACTCTAAGAAATCTAGTTGTAACACCCCATGTAACATCCTAAAATTGGGCCTAGTAGGATTGAGCTCAATGGGCCTTGGGCGTAGTAGCGTTTAAATTTTTTTTGAGAATAAGAGATCGGCTTAAATGCAAGTTGGACCAATTAGATAAGTGAGTTTGGAAGGTTAGGGGGCATCTATGAAGTCCCAGGTTTAAGTTAGGCCTTAGGAAAAATTTTGGTTTTAGGTGAAAAAAACTTGGAGGTTGGCGGGTAGGCCTTAAGAATAAAATGTGGAAGAAAATGACACAAGTGCAGTGTGTGGTGTAGTGGCAAAGTTACGCCACTTAAGGACAAGGGAATGACGCCACAAGGAAGGAAGGAGGTCCAAGGTTCTAGTTGTAGCGTTTGCATTCCTTTTAGATTATTTTTTATTAAATGAATTTAGACCTTGGCCATAGGGTTATATTTAGTTGCGCATGGTTTAAGACACAAGGAGTTGGTTGGTAAAGTGGCAAGTGGCGTGAATTGGCTGATGGGAGAGCTTGGGTTTGAATCTCATGAGGAGCAAGGGAGTATTTATTATGCGGATTGGACGGTAAGAGTTTCAGTTGAATTTAAACTCTACTGATGAAGGGATCCCACATCTGAAAGATACAAGGAATGAAGGTAAAGAGCTAGCTATATAAAGAGCATGCCAGGAGGACGGTTAACATACCTTGGTGGGCGTTGGGCACAGGAGTGGTCGCAGCGTGGTTTAGCACCAGAGCCCTATCAGGTGTGTAACTCTCTCTACTCTAGTTGTAGAGCGGCAAATGTCGAAGTGCCGGTCACGGCATTAGTAGCCACACGAGCGTCTTGAAGTGCGCGTCTGACGGGCTTCACGCGATAGTTAAGGCCATCGAGAGTATTCTTGTGGGTTGAAATTTGCTTGGTGTGATGGGTCAAAGTGGGCCTAATGGGCCGTGTAAATAATTGGAATAAATTGTATGATGATATAGTATATAGTGAACTAGACTAGGTGGAACCTATATATGTGGCTAGATTTGTGTTAGGTGGGCCACACGAGCATGTGGGCTGAATGGACCAAAATCGGGTTTAAGCCCAATAGTCCGGTGACGAATAGAAAATGGTAGCCGAGTCACTCAAGGTAACATTAGACCTCCTGAGGGCCATTGTAGGTGCAAATTACGAAAATACCCTTGGTGGGTAAATTATGAAAATACCTTTGGTAGGTAAATTACAAAAATACCCTTGGTAGGTAAATTACGAAAATACCCTTGGTGGGTAAATTACGAAAATATCCTTGGTGGGTAAATTACGAAAATACCTTTGGTGGGTAAATTACGAAAATACCCTTGGTTGGTAAATTATAAAAATACCCTTAGTGGGTAAATTACGAAAATACCCTTGGTAGGTAAAATTACTGTTATACCCTTAGAGGTTAGTTAGATTGATTATGTTGTATATTATTATTATGATTATGATGGTAATTCGTTTCATACGTTATATGATATATGATTGCATACATGTCATACTGCATACACGAATTGTAATATTATGTATGTTGCATGGGCACGAGGGTTACAATGAAAAGGGGAAGTGTTCCGGTGGTTTTACCACATTATCCGTGACTTATGTCACAATATTATGTATCCGTGACTTTGTCACATTATCTGTGGCTATGCTACGTATTAAGGCGATGTGCGCTTGATCGCAATGATCGCCTTCCGAGTGTGTAGCGGATGGAGGGTCGATTTAGTAATCCCACTTGTAGACTGGCAAAAGGTGGTGTGTAGAGGTTGGATACTTAGGATGGGTGGGTTGCATTGCATACATGATTAATATGTTGTATTCGTATGGGTTGATACATGTTCTTACTATTGGGGTTGTACACACCGAGTTTTCAAACTCACCCCTCTTTTTAAATGTTTCGTAATCCCTAGTTTGAGGACTTGGAGCCGAGGTGGACTCTGTGGTGGCCATGCACTGTTTTCTCATAAACTTTCAGTTTCTATTTAAAATTACTTTCTAATTTTGAGATTTTGCAATGTAATAAGGCCTTGGTAATTTATTTGGTTTTAGCTTTTAATTTGGTTACTGCTTGTTATTAAATGTTTAATACGGGATTTTCCTAAAATGTTAATAAACCGTTTCTTATTCAAAATTACTTACACTCAATTTTTCACAATAAATATAACAAACACGAACTTTTTAATGAACACACAGTTTTTAGACATTCCTTTCATGAGACATGCCAGATCCAGTCGTAATGTTTAGGCCGGGTTTGGGGTGTTACACCCTAAACCCGGTCAACATACCACGACCGAATCTGGCATGTTACGGGGTGAAAATGTTAGAATAAACCAGTTTCGATTAAATTTTATTGAAAACTCTTTGATTGTTCTTTTAGAAAAACTCTATACAAGGGGATGTTAAAAACGTTTTTGTGTTGCTTTAAAAATCCAGGGAGCTCATGCTTGAAAATCCGTTTGTTGTTACTAGTTGTTGAAAATTTAGATTTGAAATCATCTTTGTTAACTTTGTCATTACCTTGTGAATAATTTCAACCGATGATAACGTTGAAAAACCCGATATACAGTATAATTTTGTAAACTTTGATTTAACACCAGTTAATAAAGCAAATCGAGTTGTAAATCATATGTATGAGATATTTAACATCTAACCTAGAAATAAAAACCCAAACCAATACTTAGCGGCCTTATTACAAACCCAAAACCAAATTGATGTAAATAAATAAAACTAAAATAGTAACTTAATAATCAAAACCCAAACTAGCATCTCCTCCCCGGCTCCATATCCGCAATCTACGCCTCATCTGCAAAATATAAGGGAAGGGGTGAGTCATCGAGACTCAGTGTATAAATCCCCAACCCGATAGTAAAAACACTCACACAAATCATTAGTATAACATGCAAATCATGCAACCCATAACCTAACCATCCGATCTCCTTTATCTACCCCTGTGGTCAAAACCACCGGTGGTCAAAACCACCGTGACCGTAGTCACAAATCATATAAGTGTGGTCAAAACCACTTTGGTGACCGTAGTCACAAATCATATGGTGGGGCCAACCCACCGTGTGGTCAAAACCACCGATGAAAATCCCGTAATCAACATGTAGGGCCAACCCATGTGGTATCAAACCACCGACGAGTCACAATATTTATATGTGGTCAAAACCACCGGTGGTCAAAACCACTGGACTTAGTCACAAATTATAATATCAAAGACGGGCCAATCCGTCGTGTGGTCAAAACCACCGTGACACCAAAATAATTCCTTCCCCTCCTCTCAACAATCCCACCATCATGTCCATATCAATGGTGGTATAATAACATATAATGATGCAAATAACACATGGCATAACTTTAGACAATGACATGATAGCATACAACAAGATCCATAATTAGGGGACTTACCCAGAGTCCATGTTCATGCCCACAAGGCACAACTATCGGTTTTAATGGCTATAACAGAAGCACAATAAACATGTCAAACTAACAAAGTGTGTAAGCGTTACACATCTGACTATTTGTAGATCTAAACAAAGTCCCGAAACGTTAGCCTTCACTCTACCCTACAATCGGCCAACACACACTTTTAAGATTAAAGCCATTCGGCTAATCACCAAAATCCCGAAGATGTGTCACACAAAGGTATACTCACCTAGACGCCGATTTGGTTTCCAACCAAATCCCGAAGCTACGCGAAGAACCTCCCTTTATAATTGGCTAAGCCCTAACATAAAGATAATAAGTCTTCGACGTTTGAAAGAATAATAACCATATCTGAAACGCCAAAAAAACCCCTTACCTTAATCGGCAACCAAATCTCAAAAATCCACTGTATTCGGCTACTCTCCTCTC
This sequence comes from Gossypium rotundifolium, assembly GCA_025506655.1. Taxonomy (NCBI): domain Eukaryota; kingdom Viridiplantae; phylum Streptophyta; class Magnoliopsida; order Malvales; family Malvaceae; genus Gossypium; species Gossypium rotundifolium. The sequence goes on from CP106731.1 coordinate 140,579,472, forward strand.
TACAATCAACTTTAACACATCATTAGGAATCTAAAGGCCATTCGGCCATATCATAAATCCCAAAACCAAAAGAGATTGTTACCACATACCTTTCTGACAGTTCCAACCACCAAGCACCAACGTTTGGCACCCCTAAGTAACCTTAAAAGTTTCGGCTACCAACATGAAACAAGAATAAAGTTCTTAATACAGATCTTTAATAAAAGATCGGATAGGAGAGAAGCCACTTACCAAAAGATTTGACTCTTCAAAGAGGATTAAAACACGTGAGAAGAGAAGGGAATGAGGCTAAGGGTATTCAACCAAAATACTAGATGAAAATAAAAGAGAAACAACAAGGCTTTCGGCTTTTGAAGATGGAAGAGATGGAGAGGAAATAGACCCAAGATTCGGCAAAGGAAAAGAAAGAACTTTCAGCACAAGAGACTTAAAAGAAGAAAAATATGTTGACTAGAGAATAGGTGTTGGTTTTGGCATAACAGAGAATGAAGAGAAAAGAATGTGGTTGAAGGGGTTTTGGAAAAAGTGTGAGAGAAAATAAAAGAAGATAATGGGGAGAGGGAGATTCGACAAGATGCCTAAGAGTCAAATGGTGAAACAAAAGAAGAAATCAGCTAGCCTAAAAGGGGGGTTTCGGCTTAGCTCCCAACCGAATGCTCTATGGTATAAGCTACCCAAAAATGCCACTAAAAATTTCGACACACCCTCCCCTAGTCTCCCAATCGATTACTCTTCTTCAAACAAGAGTCCAGATTTTGGCAAACTCCCCGAATCACTCCTGGCCAACCATTCAACTGAGTTTGAATCTCACCAGCTCCTAAATTCTCTCTTCCCAACCAGTTTAAATTAGTTTGACTTAATCAACAGTTATCTGAAAGAGTTTGAGCTGAGCACAACTCCTCCCTCCTTGGCATTAAAATAATAAGCAAAAACCGAGATTTTTGCTGCTTGAACTTTAGCTCTCCTTCCCTACCTGTGGCGTCACCAACCAAGCACCTTAGTGGCGCCTCCCTAGCCACTTTGCCACTAGGTTGTTTGTATCACAACCTTCCAATATATTCTTTTAACCCCTAACTCCCTTAGCTCCCTATTCTTAAGTGCCAAAACGAAAATTTTAGCCATGACTCAGGCCTAACCCGAGGTCATACCTAGGCCCCAAAACATGCTAAACTAGTACAGTAAGCATATTGCCACATGCAAACACATGCAAAATGCAGAGACCCCATTTTAAGGATGTTATAGTTCTACCCCCTTAAAAAAATAATTTCGGCCTCAAAATTACACAGTCGTCAAGAGTTGGGGTATTCTTTGCAGATCACATCCTCTGGTTCCCACGTAGCCTCCTCCGTACCATGGTTCCGCCATAACACTTTTACCAAGGGAACTGACTTCCAACGCAAGACCTTAACATCCCGATCCAAAATCTGTATCGGTTCCTCCTCGAAAGACAAGTCAGGGCTCACCTCTATCTCCTCAACTGGTACCACATGTGACGGATCTGACAGATAATGCCTAAGCACTGAAACATGAAAGACGTCGTGAATCTAACTTAACTCTGCCGGTAGCCCGAGTTGATAAGCTATCGGTCCCACTCGCTTTAGTACCGTATACGGCCCGATAAACCTAGGGCTTAACTTCTTTTTCGCCCAAATCTCAACACTTTCTTCCATGGGGATACCTTCAGAAAAACATTATCACCGACTGCATACTCTATATCCCTGCGCTTGAGATCGGCATAAGACTTCTACCTGTCCGACGTTTCCTTAAGATGAGCCCGAATCACCTTAACCTTATCCTCTGTTTCTGTCACCAATTTTGGACCCAACATCTATCATTCACCCAATTCTGTCCAACACGTCGGAGTACGACATTTCTTTCCATATAATGCCTCATATGGTGCCATCTGGATACTCGCTTGATAACTATTGTTATAAGCAACTCCGCCAATGGTAGATACACCTCCCAACTACTACTGAAATTTAGAACACAGCCCCTTAGCATGTCCTCTAGAATCTGAATTACTCTTTCAGACTGTCCATCGGGTTGTGGGTGAAAGGCTGTGCTGAAATCAACCTCATACCCAAAGCCTGATGCAAAGCTCTCAAGAACCTCGACGTGAACCTGGGATCCCTATCCGAGATAATGGACACTGGCACTCCATGTAACCTTACTATCTCGGCCACATACAACTTGGCTAACTTCTGAAGCGAATAATCAACCCTCACCAGTATAAAATGAGCCGATTTAGTCAAACGGTCCACAATCACCCAGACTGAGTCCTTCTTGCTAGGCGTAAGGGGCAGCCCACTGACAAAGTCCATGGTAATCCTTTCCCACTTCCACTACGGGATCTTTACCGGCTGCAATAGTCTTGACAGTAACTGATGCTCAGCTTTGACCTACTGACACGTCAGACACTTACCCACAAACTCAATCACTTCCCACTTCAGACTTGGCCACCAGAATTGCTCACGCAAATCCCGGTACATCTTGCTACCTCCAGGATACGTAGCGTATGGGCTGCTATGTGCATCCTGAAGAATCCTTTGCCTCAACTCGACATCCTTCGGCATACAAGCACTCCCTTGAAAACACAATACTCCATCATGGGTCAAACTGTAACCTTCCAAACCACTACTCTGAACTTGCAACCTCCTAGCATTCAAACCCTCATCCACCAACTGTTTCTCTTTAATCTGCTCTACCCAAGTCGACTTTACTTGCAATTTCACCAGAAGACTCCCGTCGTCATACAGGCTAAGGTGAACAAACATTGCTCGTAAGTCCGCTACCACCTTACGGCTCAACGCATCTGCCACTACGTTAACCTTACCCGGATGATACTCAATTGAGCAGTCGTAGTCCTTCAACAACTCGATCCACCTTCTCTGCCTCAAATTTAAATCCTTCTAAGTCAAGAGGTACTTCAGACTCTTATGATCCGTGTAAACTATCGCCTTTTCCCCATACAAATAGTGCCTCCAAATCTTCAAGGCAAAAACCACTGCAGCCAACTCCAAGTCATGCGTCGGGTTGTTACTCTCATGCGGTCTCAGCTGTCGAGATGCATATGCCACTACTTTCCCTTCCTGCATCAAAACACATCCCAAGCCAGTATGTAATGCATCACAATAGACCGTGAATACCTTTCTTGTCTCAGGCTGAACCAAACCGAGCTTCCATCAGAATCTTCCTCAACTTGTCGAAACTTTCCTATTGTTTATCTTACCACACAAATGGAACTCATTTCCTCAATAACTTGCTCAATGGCACCACGATCAGAGAAAACCCTTCCACAAATCTCTGATAATACCCTGTCAGACCTAGAAAACTCTGAATTTTTGCAACTGACCTAGGCGGTTTCCAGTCCAACACTGCCTCAATCTTGTGAGGGTCTACTCTAATCCCTTCAGCGGACACCACGTGACCTAAGAAAGTCACCTCCCTAAGCCAGAACTCGTACTTACTGAACTTGGAAAATAGCTGCTTTTCCCTCAGAATTTGTAACACTACTCATAAGTGCGTACGTGATCCTCCTCAGTCTTTGAGTACACCAATATGTCATCTATAAATACCATGACCAATTGGTCTAAGTACTACTGGAACACCTAATTCATCAAGTCCATGAATGCCGCCGGTGCATTAGTCAATCCAAACGGCATTACCAGAAACTCAAAATGTCCATAACGAGTGTGAAACGCCGTCTTGTGGACATCAGCCTCTTTCGCCTTAAGCTGATGATACCCCGACCTAAGATCTATCTTAGAGAAAATCGATGCACCCTTGAGTTGATCAAACAAGTCGTTAATCCTGGGCAACAGATACTTGTTTTTTATCGTCAACTTGTTCAGCTGGCAGTAGTCTATACACATCCGCATTGTACCATCTTTCTTTTTAACAAAGAGCACAGGCACTTCCCAAGGAGATATACTCGGTTGGATAAAACCCTGGTCCAATAACTCCTGAATCTGAGCCTTTAGCTCTACCAATTCCTTTGGTGCCATTCTATACGGGGCAATAGACACTGGCGCAGTTTCGGGTAACAGGTCTATTTCGAATTCAACTTCGTGATCCGGAGGCAGACCCGGAAGTTCCTCTGGGAATACATCAGCAAATTCCCCTACAGTTAAGTCACTCTCTACAGCTGCATCCTTGGCTCCCAAAGCACAAACATGCACCATGAATGCCTCACAACCCTTCCTTACCATTTTCTCCACCTTCAGTGCAGAGACCACATTGGATAAGTAATCTCTCCTATTACCTATCATCACCACTTCCTCACCTTCCATTGTCCTCAACACCATGCGCTTAGCCGTACAATCCAAAATGGCTTGGTACTTCACCAGCCAATCCATCCCGAGAATCAGATCGAACTCCCCAAATGGTAGTTCCATCAAATCGGCCAAAAACACGACCCCTTAAAGTTCTAGGAATACATCCCTATATAGTTTACTTACTTTACAGAGTGACCTAGAGGGCTTATCACTGTCATCTTCCTAGAAGTAATCTCAGAGTTTAAGTTAATAGTTTCCACTATGCTACTGGCTACATATGAGTGCATCGAACCTACATCTATCAGAGCATTATAAGGTATTCCAAAGATTAAGAACGTACCGGTTATGATGTCTGGTGCGTCGCCCTCCTCTCGACGCCTCGCTGCGTAGACCAATCCAGGTTTCTCTCCTCTGTACCTCCTGCACCTCTGCCCGGTGCTCCACGGCCTCTACCAGAGCCATTACCTCTCCTGGTTGCACCACGGCCCCTCTGTGGCTGCTGACCATCCCTCCTGTTTTGAGTACGATTCTGATCCCCAGACTGCAACCTAGCTGACCTCTGTGGACAATCCCTCACTCGGTGCTCCATCGATCCACACTCAAAACATCCTCTGTTTCCAGGCTAACATTCTCCAGTGTGAGACTTTCCACACCGAGCACACCGTGGTGGCCACTGAGTATTAGCAGTAGTAGGCCTAGTAGCTTGATTCGGCCCACTATATCTACCCCGTTTCTATTGATTTCCCGTAGACCCAGATGATCCGAAATTTCTTTTATTCCATCCCCTATCCTGATTCCGTCTTACCTACTATTTCACTTCCTCCGCAACTTTGGCCTTTTCCACTAAGACCGTAAACTCTCTCTCTCTCTGTTGTGGAGCAATTAGCAATCTCAGATCATCCCTCAATCCGTCCTCGTATCTGACACATCGCTCATTCTTCGTAGCCATGATGCCTCGAGCATACCGACTCAACCTTAAGAATTCTACCTTGTACTCCGATACGGACTTATTCCCCTAAACTAGCCTCAAAAACACCTTCCTCTGCACATCAATATAACTAGTCCCAACATACTTCTTTTGATAAGCCGCCTTGAAATAATCCCAAGTGAGATCATCCACTGCAGCACCATCCCGAACCGTGAGCCACCACTAGTATGACTCATCTCGAGAAGCGACACTACCCCTTTCAATTTCTCCTCCTCCGTCAAATCTAAATCATCCATGATTTGTTCCATTGCCTCCAACCAATACTCAGTCGTATTGGGTGCCACACCAGATACCCCTCGAAATACCTCAGTTCCATTGGTTCGGAGTCGCTCAGATACAGATTTTGAGCTCTCATACCTCCACCTGCTCCAGCCACTCTCTCAAGCACTCGCAGCATCGCCTGCGACACTGCATCGTCCCCCGTCTGATCCTGGTACTCAACCCCAGCAGCTAGTGGTGGTGGTATCTCGTTCTCTGACCCTTGACCAGACCTAACGGGTTCTGATACGGTCATTCTGCCTCTACCATGCCCTCGCACATTACGACCACGTCCCCTAGAACTCATGACTATGCTCGCGATTTAATCTGCTTTATGAAGTTTTATGAATTAGCTTCTGTTCCACTGATTACCCACGAATAAGTTTTATGAAAAGAAGTTTAATAGTGGTTCTCTCGATCATTACAAAGTTTTCATTTCAAGTCTTCTACCCTAATTCAGTGAATCACATTCACTTATCAATAACATCCTCCACCCACACTCTACTTGTAGGGGTATTCCCGTCATTTCACTACCGAGGGTATTTCTATAATTTTAACCTATCGAGGTATTTCAGTAATAAATCAGGGTTTTATTCAAAAACCTTTACAAATCATAGGTATTTTAGAAATTTTAGAAATCGAGGGTGTTTTGGTAATTCCATAAACCAAGGGTATTTTTGTAATTTTCCAAAAGAAGGTTCCAGGTGATTTTACGAAATAAGGGTATTTTAGAAATTTTTAGTTCGGGGGTACTTAGGCAATTTTTTCCATACCGAGGGTATTTTGGTAATTTTAAAATTAGGGGTAATTTGGTCAATTTACAAATCAAGGGTACTTCGGTAATTTTGAAACCATGGGTTAATTTTAGGGTTATACAAAACAAGGTGGCTGGTCCCTTTCGGGTTTTAGTTATTGAATTTAGCCTGTGAATAAGTTGTCTCAGTTAGAGTGAACCGTCACTACGCACCAGGTAGGATTCGAGTGGAGAGGAGGTGAGTCACTAGGACTGCTTAAATACCAGGCTTCCCCTGAATCCATTCCTAGACATGCGCACAACGGTTGCCACACCCTTAATCTTAGCGACGTACTCACAGGTTTATTTAGTTGATATTTAAGTCTTATGAAATTTTGCTTTGGAGTAGGCTATTCCTAAAGTTCAATAACTCCTAACCTACTAATCTACGATCCCAAAATACCCATTTCTCCCACATTCAAATCACACAAGGGTTAGGGATACTTTCCTGGGCGGATTGGTGCCGAGACTCGGTGCCATGCTGTTCAAACCATGTACATTTCCCACAAAACTTTTCAAGACCCTACTTTTAAACATTTTGGGCCTCAGGCCCATAGCCGAGCTTTTAAACTTGGCTCTGATACCAAAATTGTAACACCCCAAACCCGGTCAACACACCACGACCAAATCTGGCATGTTACGGGGTGAAAATGTTAGAATAAACCAGTTCCAGTTAAATTTTATTGAAAACTCTTTGATTGTTCTTTTAGAAAAACTCTATACAAGGGGATGTTAAAAACGTTTTTGTGTTGCTTTAAAAATCCAGGGAGGTCATGCTTGAAAATCTGTTTGTTGTTACTAGTTGTTGAAAATTTAGATTTGAAATCATCTTTGTTAACTTTGTCATTACCTTGTGAATAATGTCACCCGATGGTAACGTTGAAAAACCCGATATAGAGTATAATTTTGTAAACTACGATTTAATATCAGTTAATAAAGCAAATCGAGTTGTAAATCATATGTATGAGATATTTAACATATAACCTAGAAATAAAAACCCAAACCAATACTTTCGGCCTTATTACAAACCCAAAACCAAATTGATGTAAATATATAAAACTAAAATAGTAACTTAATAATCAAAACCTAAACTAGCATGCATGGCTGCCTCGAGTCCTCCCCGGCTCCATATCCGCAATCTACGCCTCATCTGCAAAATATAAGGGAAGGGGTGAGTCACCGTGACTCAGTGTATAAATCCCCAACCCGATAGTACAAGCACTTACACAAATCATTAGTATAACATGCAAATCATGCAACCCATAACCTAACCATCCGATCTCCTTTATCTACCCCGTGTGGTCAAAACCACTGGTGGTCAAAACCACAAATCATATAAGTGTGGTCAAAACCACTGTGACCGTAGTCACAAATCATATGGTGGGGCCAACCACGGTGTGGTCAAAACCACGATGACAATCCGTAATCAACATGTGGGCCAACCCATCGTGGTACCAAACCACCGGACGAGTCACAATATTCATATGTGGTCAAAACCACCGATGGTTAAAACCACCGACTTAGTCACAAATTATAATATCAAAGACGGGCCAACCTGTCGTCGGTGGTCAAAACCACGTGACACCAAAATAATTCCTTCCCCTCCTCTCAACAATCCCACCATCATGTCCATATCAATCATGGAAAAATAACATATAATGATGCAAATAACACATGGCATAACTTTAGACAATGACATGATAGCATATAACAAGATCCATAATCAGGGGACTTACCTGGAGTCCATGCTCATACCACAAGGAACAACTATCAGTTTTAATGGTTATAACAGAAACACAATAAACATGTCAAACTAACAAAGTGTGTAAGAGTTACACATCTAACTATTTGTAGATCTAAACGAAGTCCCAAAATGTTAGCCTTCACTCTACCCTACAATCGGCCAATACACACTTTTAAGATTAAAGCCATCCGACTAATCACCAAAATCCAGAAGCTGTATCACACAAAGGTACACTCACCTTAACGCCGATTTGGTTTCCAACCAAATCCTGAAGCTACGTGAAGAACCTCCCTTTAGAATCGGCTAAGCCCTAACATAAAGATAATTAGTCTTCGGCATTTGTAAGAATAAGAACCAAATTCGAAATGCCAAAAAAAACCTTACCTTAATCGGCAACCAAATCTCAAAATCCATTCAGATTCGCTACTCTTCTCCCTACAATCGACTTTAACACATCATTAGGAATCTAAAGGCCATTCGGCCATATCATAAATCCCGAAACCAAAAGAGATTGTTACCACTTACCTTTCTGACAATTCCAACCACCAAGCACCAACGTTCAGCACCCCTAAGTAACCTTAAAGTTTTCGGCTACCAATATGAAACAAGAATGAAGTTCTTAATACAGATCTTTAATAAAAGATCGGATAGAAGAGAAGCCACTTACCAAAAGATTCGACTCTTCAAAGAGGATTAAAACACGTGAGAAGAGAAGGGAATGAGGCTAAGGGTATTAGGCCAAAATACTAGATGAAAATAAAAGAGAAACAACAAGGCTTTCGACTTTTGAAGATGGAAGAGATGGAGAGGAAATAGACCCAAGATTTGGAAAGGGAAAAGAAAGAACTTTTGGCTCAAGAGACTTAAAAGAAGAAAAAGATGTTGACTAGAGAATAGGTGTTGGTTTCGGCACAATAGAGAATGAAAAGAAAAGAATGTGGTTGATGGGGTTTTGGAAAAAGTGTGAGAGAAAAGAAAAGAAGATAATGGGAAGAGGGAGATTCGGCAAGATGCCTAAGAGTCAAATGGTGCAACAAAAGAAGAAATCGGCTAGCCTAAAAGGGGGGTTTTGGCTTAGCTTCCAACCGAATGCCCTATGGCATAAGCTACCCGAAAATGCCACTAGAAATTTCGGCACACCCTCTCCTACTCTTCCAACTGATTACTCTTCTTCAAACAAGAGTCCAGATTTCGACAAACTCCCTGAATCACTCCTGGCCAACCATTCAAATGAGTTTGAATCTCACCAGCTCCTAAATTCTCTCTTCTCCACCAGTTTAAATTAGTTTGACTTAATCAACAGTTATCTGACAGAGTTTGGGCTGAGCACAACTCCTCCCTCCTTGGCGTCAAAATAATGAGCAGAAAACGAGATTTCTGCTGCTCGAACCTGAGCTCTCCTTCCCTGCCTGTGGCATCACCAACCAAGCACCTTAGTGGCACCTCCCTTGCCACTTTGCCACTAGGTTGTTTGTATCACAACCTTCCAATATATTCTTTTAACCCCTAACTCCCATAGCTCCATATTCCTAAGTGCCAAGACGAAAATTTTAGCCATGACTCAGGCCTAACCCGAGGTCATGCCTTGGCCCCAAAACATGCTAAACTAGCACAGTAAGCATATTGTCACATGCAAACACATGCAAAATGCAGATACCCTATTTTAAGGATGTTACACCAGTTGATTCATCTCAAGAAGCCGGAATCATACTCAAGACTGAGGATCTCTCCTTCAATTCCTTCAGGGGGTTTTAGGGTTTTTCTTATGTTTTGTTTTATATTTTCTTCTCAGATGTACTCTTTTATGATTATGATCTAAACCCTCAAATACCTGAGGGGGATGAAACCTAAGACGAATCTTGTTATTGTTTTTTGAACTATATGATAAATATTTTATTTGTTCTTAATTATGTGTTCTTAATTCTTGGCTTGATATTTCAGGATATTAATTCAAGCATTTATGCTCTTAAGCAGAGGAGGAATAGACCCTGTTTAAGAGTAGATCTAGCATAGTTAAGCGGAGTTGATCGCAACCCTAGAGATAGGATGATTTAAAATCGCAGATTAGGGTCAAACCTAATATGGGAGTCCATTGATCGAGTTAATGCAAATCTAGGAGTTTTAATTAGAAAGAGATTTTAATTAATCAACCTAGGGTTAGACATTGTAGCCTCGAGAGGGATATTAATATAAATTAGGGAATCCTACGGATCAAGTCAAGTGAATAAATCGTCTGGTTCAGAGTTAAATCATAAGTGAAGTCTAGGTGGATTCTTCCTTGGGTATTGTCTCAATCAATTGGTTTTTCCCAAAACTATTTCCCCAATTCATTCTCTTTGTCTTAGAATCTTTAGCTTAGTAGTTAGTTAACTCTAGATTAGATAAAAATTCTCTTAATTCTTAGGCTAAATAATAAAAAAAAGTTAGTATTAGTACTTTTGGTTCCTTTGGGTTCGACAATCCGATCTTGCCACTAAACTATACTACTGTTTGATAAGTGCACTTGCCTCAAGTCATTGTCACAGTTAGTTTTTAGGCTAGATCATTCATTATATAAATTTTTAAGACTCTGACACACGGTCATAAACCACCAATCCCATATCCGGCAAAGTTGAAGAAAGACCGATTAGATGCACAATATGGTAACTTTCTTGAACTTTTTAAACAAATACATGTTAACTTATCTTTTGTTAAAGTTATTCCGTAGATGCCGGACATATGCAAAATTCCTAAAAGAGCTTCTAACAAATAAAAGGAAGTTCAAAGATATATGAATCATGGAACTTAACGAAGAATGTTCAACCATCCTCCAAAATAAACTACCAACTAAACTAAAAGATCCAAGAAGTTTCACTATTCCTTATTTAATTGGTAGTTTAAATATTGAGAAAGCACTAGCTGATTTAGGTACCAGTATTAATTTAATGCCTTCTAAGATGTTCAAGCAGCTTGGTCTTTGGGAACCAAAACCCACTAGGATGAGTATTCAGTTAGCTGATAGATCTATTAAATATCCTAGGCGAGTTATTGAAGATATTTTGGTAAAAGTTGATAAATTTATATTCCCTGTTGATTTTGTTGTGCTTGACATGGATAAAGACGTTGAGGTACCATTAATTTTGGAGCGCCCTTTTTTAGCTACTTCTAGGGTTGTTATTGATGTAGGTGATGGTAAACTTGCACTAAGGGTAGGCGACAAGGAAATTATTTTCCAAATTTACGATGCTATGCGATATTCTAGAGAACAAGATGATTCCTATTATTTTATTGATGCCATTGATAATTTTATTCAAGATTCTTTACAGAAAATCATACATGACGACACGATGGTACTGTGTCTTACCCAAGGTGAGGGGGTAGAAGATGACACCCTTTAGTTGAATTCTAATACATCTTCCTCTAGACAAAAGAAAGGAGAGGGCATTGAAATCAACGACGAACTGAAACAAAAACCCTCTATTGATTAGCCACCAAAATTAGAATTAAAACAGTTGCCAAATCACTTAGAATATGCTTTCCTCGGGGATAATTCCACATTACCAGTAATCATTTCTTCATAACTGAAACCCAAAGAGAAAGATGAGCTGCTACATATAACACCCCTATCCCGTGTCCAATCACTGTATTAGGGTTAAAGGCGTTACCAGACAGATCGAAAACATTTACAGAATTATCACATAGTCATTTATCAATCTCAAACATAAAGTCCCTTAAGAAGGTCATCGAGACCTTAAACATGCTTGTAAAATGAGTCGGGACTAAACCGAAACACATACAAAATACATGAAAATTTAAAACTTTTCTAAAATATAGGGGACACACGGCCGTGGGGGTAGGTCGTGCCTCTCCCACGGCTACTAGACACACCCGTGTGTCTTTCCCGTGGCTATATACTGCCAAAACCAATACGGTCACCAAGCACGTCCGTGTGCTAAGGCCGTGTACTAATAGATCACATACTGCCATTTCTCACACGGCCACCAAGCACACCCATGTCGAGGTTGTGTGCAATTTAAGCTATATTCTGCCAATTTACCCACGGTCTCAGACACGCCCGTGTGCCTCAACCGTGTGACATTATAGGCCCTTTTACAAGTCTAAACTTCCACCCATAAGGGTCACACCTATAAACAAAATATACCAAGACACATCATGCATGAATGGCAAACAATAACATACCAATTTGCTCCACCAATCCATGCATTTAATAACCAAATCATTCATATCATCTTTCAAATAATAACACATACATAACCAAGCAAAACTCCATCATATAACTAACCATAAACCTGACTATTTCATGGGCATTTAAAACATACCAAAACCATACATATGCCACATTTATCAAAGCATAATATGAACTAAAATGAGCTTGCCAAAACACATGGCTAAGTTCACTTCCACAAACAAATACACATATCTAGTCTATACATGCCTAATCAGCCATATACATTCCAAAAAGGGTACCAAAATAAGTTTTTGTAGTGTGATGACGATCCTTGACAATCCCGAGCCTTCAGTAGCATCGAAGACCTATAAAATAGAGAAAATACACACACAGAGTAAGCTTTCCGAAAGATTAGTAAGTCATATACAAATAAACTTGGCATAAAGAAATATATATATACAATTTAATACATTTGCACATCTCATTCACTTAACACTTTATCATGCATATACATGATTCATACTTATGACTACTTTGGTCTCATTTATCAATTCAAACTCATTTGAAGCACATAGCTCATTCATAAGCTTTCTTGCATCTCATTCACATTATCCTATTCAAACATACCTTTCTTCAAATCAAAGTCATATGCACTCTTACCTTTCATGCATACTTAATGCACATTCAACGTACTTGAATAGGATATTCATTCACTTAATTGATCATAGCTCGGATATACCATTCGTATTGCAGACTTGCCCGTTGAACCCTTAGGAACCTAATAGGATACTCAGAAAGCTCGAAATAGTAGTACAATGCCAACGTCCCAGACGAGGTCTTACATGCACTCGTATATCAATGCCGCTATCCCAGACAGGGTCTTTCTCGTACAAATCATAACGATGCCAACGTCCCAGACGTGGTCTTACAAGAGTCAATACGATGCCAATGTCCTAGACACGGTCTTACTCATAAAGTTCATATCGATGCCTACGTCCCAGATGAGGTCTTACACGAAATTTCAAATCAACGCCAACATCCCAAATGTGGTCTTACATGATAAAATAGAACAGATACCTATGTCATAACATGGCTAATCTTATCTATTCCTAGGTTCATACGAGACTTTTCGTCTTATCACTATATCGAACTTATGTCAAAATTCACGCACTTAGCATCTCATACTCATTCATTTTCATCGATAGACACATGAATACATATATTCAATTCAATACAGATCGGTTTATTTGCTTAGTGACTTACCTCGGATTTGGTTTATCGAACGAAAACGGCTACTCGATTATTTTCGCTTTTCCGTGATCTAAGTCTATTTTCCTCGGTTCTTGATCTAAACATATTCAGAATTAACCCTTTTATTCACCATTCCATTCAATTCAATCCATAGACACACAGTTAGGGCTATTTACAAATTAACCCTCATATTTGCATATTTATCAATTTAATTCATTTTTCACGAAACATTAAATTCACAAAATCTACACATACACATGCTTGGCCGAACCTCTCTAGGGACTATATAAGCCCAAATATTTCATAAAATTTGCAATTTAGTCCCTCAAATTACTATTTTCACAATTTAGCCCTATTTAGCTAAATTCATCAAAACTTCAAGAACATAACATGTTCATCTAGCTCAAATCTTTCATATATCATCCTTAAACATCACAAAGCTTGTAAAATCATCAAAGGCATATTTCACATACATCATCAAAATAAAAAATTGAGACATGGGTTTGATAGCTCTCGAAGCAACGATTTCAAAAACGTAGAAATTATCAAAAATCGACTCAAAACATACCTTAATCTAGCCCAAGTATGTACCGAATGTAAAAAGAATTCAAACCTTTCTTCTTTGCTCTTATTTTCGGTGATGAAGCATAAAGATGATATCATTTTAGCCTTAGTTATTTGTTTAATCATCTTTTATTTCTCAAATTACTAATTTATCCTTCCATATATCAAATAAGATAAAATAATACTATGGTTAATATGTCATTTAATCATCCATTATCTTATGAATGGATTTATAACAACATAAGGCCTCCACCTTAAATAGCCACAACACATAGGTACTTTAACAATTAGCATGCTAGTTTTGCATTTAATGCAATTTCATCCTTTTGTCAAATTAAACATGCAAACAGACAAATTCGCTTAAGGAAATTTACCACATGCTAATTTACATATCAACTGCACAGAAAATAATATTAAGATATTATATGAACTCAGATTTGTGGTCCCGAAACCACTGTTCTGACTAGGGTATAAACCAGACTGTTACACTACAGGTACTAAAGGAGCATAAAAGAGCCATAGCTTGGAAAATTTCTGACATTAAAGGGATAAGTCCATCGTTCTGCACCCATAAAATTTTAATGGAAGATGAATATGAACCATGCATGCAACCTCAAAGATAATTGAATCCTAACATGAAGGAAGTTGTTAAGGTTGAGGTAATTAAACTTTTAGATGCTGGAATCATTTATCCTATTTCTGACGGTACTTGGGTAAGTCCTGTGCAGCTTGTTCCAAAGAAAGGAGGCATGATTGTTGTAACCAATGAAAAGAATGAATTGATTTCTACAAGAACAGTGATATGTTGGAGAGTTTGCATTGATTATAGGAAGTTGAGCGATGCTACGAGAAAAGATCACTTCCCTCTACCATTTATTGATAAGATGTTAAAAAGATTATCTGGGCATATGTACTACTGCTTCCTTGACGGACTCTCCGGCTACTTCCAAATCCCAATAGCCCTTGAAGATCAAGAAAATACAACATTTACATGTCCATACGGTACATTCGCTTATCATAAAATGCCTTTTGGATTATGTAATGCTCCTGCTACTTTTCAGCGCTGCATGCTGGCCATCTTTGATGAACTTGTGGAAGAAATTATGGAGGTATTTATGGATGACGTTTTAGTATTTGGTAATTCTTTCCATCTTTGCCTTAAAAATCTAAAACGAGTTCTAATGAGATGTGAGGAAACAAACCTTGTGCTAAATTGGGAAAAGTGTCACTTTATGGTTCGAGAGGGGATTGTGTTAGGACATAAAATTTTCTAGTAAAGGGATTGAGGTAGATAAAGCAAAGGTTTAAACCATATAAAATTACCTCCTCCTAGTTCAGTTAAGGCTATTAGAAGCTTTGTAGGACATGCCAAATTTTATAGAAGATTTATTAAAGATTTTTCTAAAATAGCTAAGCCTTTAACGAAATTACTAGAAAAATATGTACCGTTCAATTTTGATCAGGAATGTTTAGATGCATTTAATATCCTCAAAGATAAATTAATAAATGCTCCAATTATAATTGCACCTGATTGGAATTTAACCTTTGAACTAATGTGTGATGCGAGTGATTTTGTAGTAGGTGCAGTCTTGGGATAGCGAAGAGACAGGCACTTTCAGCCGATTTATTACGCTAGCAAGACTTTAATAGCCGCACAAGAAAATTACACCACCACAAAAAAAAAAAAAGAATTGCTAGCTGTGGTTTTTGCATTTGATAAATTTAGACAATATTTGATACTATCTAAAGTTGTTGTTTACACTGACCATTCAGCTCTTCATTATCTTTTAACTAATTCCGATGCAAAACCTCGACTCATAAGATGGATTTTACTCTTACAGGAATTTGATTTGGAAATTCAGGATAAGAAAGAAGCTGAAAATCTTGCAGTAGGTCATCTTTCTAGGCTTGAAAATCCACATATCAAAGAACTTGACGAGAGTAAGATAAACGACTTGTTTCTGAAGAACAACTCTTTTTCTATAACCAACTCTAAGGTACATTGGTTTGTAGATATTGTGAATTATTTAGCTACTAACATCCTACCAAAAAGGTTAACACATCATCAAAAGAAGCATTTCTTTGCTGATGTGAAAAACTATTTTTGGTAGGACCCTTTTCTTTTCCGTATATGTGTAGATCAAGTAATTCGGAGATGTATTACAAAGGCAGAAGCAAGCAACATCCTAGAACATTGTCACTCAAGACCTTCAGGAGAACATTACAGCGAAATTAAGACAGCACATAAAACGCTCGAATCAAGTTTTTATTGGCCAACTTTGTTTAAAGATGCCAACAGGTATGTTGATTCATGTGATAAATGCCAAAGAGCAGGTAATATCTCTAAACGTGATGAAATGCATCAAACGTATATGCTATCATGTGAAATATTCGATTTATGGGGTATTGACTTTATGGGTCCATTTCATAGTTCATTTGGAAATAAATACATCTTAGTAGCAGTAGATTATATGTCAAAATGGGTAGAAGCTCAAGCCTTACCTACTAACGATGCTAGAGTAGTAGTGAGGTTTCTTAAGAAACTCTTCTCTCGATTTGGAACACCCAAAGCAATTATTAGTGATAGGGGTACTCACTTTTGTAATACTCAATTTAATAAATTCTTAAAGAAATATGGAGTACACCACACCCTTATCATCCTCAAACTAGTGAACAAGTGGAAGTAGCAAATCGAGAACTTAAGCGTATTCTAGAGAAAACAGTAGAATCAAGCAGGAAAGATTGGGCATTAAAAGTAGACGATGCTTTATGGGCCTATAGAACAACTTTTAAAACTCTCATATGAACATTCCCATACAAAATTGTCTATGAGAAAAGTTTTCATCTACCATTTGAGTTAGAGCACAAAGATTTTTGGGCTATAAAATTTTTAAATTATGTTCTTAAAACTGCAGGTGAAAAAAGGATGATGCAGTTGAACAAGCATGATGAATGGCGAGCTAATGCCTATGAGAACTCACGACTATATAAGGAGGCAACAAAGCGATGCCATGATGCTTATTTAAAACAACCGAAGCAATTTGAAGTAGGAGATTTAGTCCTGCTATACAATTCAAGGTTAAAATTGTTTCCTGGAAAGCTGAAATCAATATGGTCAGGTCCATTCGTAATCAAAACTATTTTTCCCTACGGCACAATAGAGGTAACTCATCCAACTCGTGGCACATTCAAGGTAAATGGTCAGTGACTAAAAATTTATAATGGTGAAGACTTTAGGGATATGAGAGAGGAGTTTGGCCTCCGTGAACCTTCATTTAGAAATGAAAATAGGGTAAGCCTAGCTTAAGACTTTAAAATGAGCGCTTTTCAAAAGGCAACCCAAGCACTAACTTCACTAATATCATATTTTTTATTCTTAGCACTTAACCACAAATTAACCAATTTAACAAAACACAGGTTTCCCTACCACACGGCCTTGCACACTAGCATGGCCGTGGCCATGTGGATACCACGAGCAAGCACATCAGCGTGGCAGAGGTCGTGTAGACCAAGGATGAAAAAAATCCCCAAAATACGAGTTACGATAAAACACCACAACCGTACGATTAGGCCATGGCGAAACTGAGTAAATGACACAAGTGAGCGACACGCCCGTGCCCCATAACCATGGCTAAATCTATCGAATGAACACGGGCGTATGACACACCCGTGCCCCATAACTGTAGCCAAACCTGTCGAGTGAACACGGGCTAGGGGAAGAGGGAAATGGGCGAGGAAGAAGCGAATAAAGCTAGGCACGCCCGTGCGATACGGGCGTGGGACACAATATAGGAGCGCCAGGCCCCCGAACATTCAAAATGCACGGGCTAAAAATAATTCATACGGGCGTGTGTCACGCCCGTGTGACCTTATTTCTATATAAACCCCTCACTATTCATTATCTTTTTTCCCAAATCCTTCCTCCCAAACCCAACCGTTTTCCTTTTCCTCCTCCCCTAAGCCCGGCCACCGTTCACCTCACTCCCTTCACTCTTTTCTCTCCTTCTCTCTACTTCTCTTCCTCATCCACACGCAATCCACGCTTGTGTGAGGACAAAACACTCGCGACCATCGCCTCAACCGCGCCACCTTCCTCAACAACTCCACCGGTCACCTTTTATTTTCCCCATTTTTTGTTCCATTCATCTTTATTTATTATCATTATGATTTTATTTAGTTGAATAGCCAATTTTTTTCTTTATTTCTTACCCTCATTATTAGATTGTTAGCTTATAATCTAGTTCTTGTTAAGTAAATAGCAAACAATATTTATGCTGATTCTTTAAGAACTAAATGTTATTCTTCATGGCATTACGATAGATTAATAAATGTCTTGGCTGAAAATAATACTTGAATTGTTGAATATCTTTCATCTTTAGGTACGTAATGAATCCCTCACGCGGGCAAAAAATTGATGTTCCCACGTCGAAAAAATAGGAGGGACACGGTGAACCTCCTCGAGTGCTTCCGCCGAAATATGACACCCATTCCAACGGTTTCCTCTGGGAACTCAGGAGGATCTTTACCAAATACTAGCGTAAGACCTCTCGGCATAGGAAGGTGTATTGATTGGACCGCCCTAGAGCAGGTCCAGCTAGCAGATGAGGTTCGGGCCTTATTATTCACAGACCCATGGGGGTAATTTTTTGACATCATCGAGCCCACATACCTCAAGCTCACTCTCGAAATCTGCTCTACTTTCCACCTCCAGACGGTGATGACTAACTTCGTGACTCTGGCACTATCCAATTCTGTCACGGAGGTCTCGTCTGTGTGATGAGTGTCCCATAATTCGGAGCTGCTTTAGGACTTTTCACTGACGAATTCATGGAAGATGACAAGTTCGGGAATCTTAACCACCACATCCATAACTCTCCGTGCTTGTTGGAAAGACCTAGTCCCTGTCTCAGCCATATATGACCCTAGTCACTTCAAAGCGACAGGTCTCGCCCCACCCCTGAGGTACGTCCACGCTATCCTAGCTCATCCACTGACAGGGAAGAGAGAGAGCACTGGCATCGTAAACACTCACGACGCCTACTTCCTATGGTGCATAGTGAACGGGCATGTGTTCGACCTCGCCTACTTCATAGCTCACGCCATCCAACATCAGATGGAGCAACATAGGAGAGGGGTCATCTCTATAGGTCCATGCATCATGTGCCTCGCTCGACACTTCAGACTCCTTAACATAGCCGCTCAGACTTCCTCACTTACCCTAATAGGACAGATGCCCCCTTAGGGCATCTAGACGACGTTACACATGAGGATGATCGAGCGTCGCTGTGGGACGCATCCTCCTCAGTACCGTCTAGCTCACACCACCGAGGAGGAGGATCCTGAGAACATTACTGATGATGTTTCCCCACCACCACCACCGAGCCATCGCCCAGTTCATGAGGCAGCTTCTCTGGCGGACATATCTGAGTTCCTATCATGATTTGAGCAGTAATGCTTTCAGCGCTTCGACCATCTCGATACTACCCTCCACCAGATATGTCAGCACTTGCACATTTCATCGTCGCCCCCACCTCCCGACCTAGCCGCTGACGAGGACCTTTGAGTCCTTTTATTTTCTTTATTTTTCATTTTTAATATTTATTTTTCATTTTTATATTTATTTTTAGTTTATTTTCATTCTTAATTAAACTTTTTACCTTTCATGTTTAAAACCTTTATTAGTATAGTTTAATTTCTTTTATCACTGGCTGTCTAACTCTCGAATATCTCTAACAACACCCATTAAATAGTACTCCCTAAAAATTTAACTGATGACTTCGCTGTTTCAAAAGGTACAATGTGACACTCCAGGAACGAACATATAACCGGAGTATTCTCCACCACCTTCACTTATGCTTAGTCATCATATTCATCATCAATCATCCTTAAGGATTCCATCCAAAAATTCAAGAAGTTTCACTTCTCTCCCTATCTTTTTCTTTTTCCTACTATATTGTGAATATCTATCTTTGTACATTGAGGGCAATGTACATCTTAAGTGTGGGGGTGAAATTTTTTTTGAAAAGTTCCTAACTTTTTACATTATTCTCAAATCCCTGAATGATATCTTGTCTTAAGTAATTTTCTCATATCACTAATTAGAATGAAACTTTTGTTGATTTGTGATTTTTATTGATATGTTTTAGATTAAGTCATAGCTAATTGTGTATTGATGATTTAAACTTTAAGATACTAGAGAATCAAGCATGATGAGTCTATTTTCAAAAATTAAAATTTTGTTAGGTTGTCTACCTGAATCTAATTATTACCTTGAAGTTTGAAATTTACAAGGTTGATATCAAAAGCCCATAATTTTTGTGAAATTTTGAGCCCTTTAGAGCATATATTCTTTTCATGCTCACCTTATTTATTATGAGTGTGTCAACATTGGTTTGTTATTCTAGAACTTGCTTCGATTATACAGGTCGAGACCACATTATTGATTTGATATACAGAAATGATAAAGGCCCTTAGGATTTAACCCACTTACTCCACTAAAAGCCTACCCTCACAATTAACCCCTAGTGAACCCCTTTGATCCTAACAAACCTTTTATTCACTCACCCACTAATAATAATCCAAAACCCATCTTGTATTTGTTATCACCATTTATCTTCACTACCTTTCTATCAAACTTGATTTGATCAGTTACCCAATTATTTTATTTTAGTAGTTGAATTCATCTTATATTATGTACTTATTTTAATTTGTTCTTAAAAAATCGAAGTATATTCATTATTAGTTCTGTAATTAAGTGAGCTTATACGTTTAAATTCCACATCTTGAAGAAAAAAGCTCATATTATTAGTATTATAATTTTTAAATTAATGTAATTATTTAGGATTAGTTCATTTTTTTCTAGTTAGGTGAATTGTCAATTCAATCTTGATTCTAACCTTCTAATTCAGCCTTTATCCAAACTTTTAACCTAAGCCCCGTTACAACCCCTTTAAAGAACTTTTGATTTGTGTATCATCTCATTTTATAGTGGTGGAGATTTGATTTTCATGCAAACCTATGGGATTAACTTTTCATGTTCGACTTTTTGTGTGCTTAATTTTGAACCTTAAACACTTTGAGTGATTTGAGTGAATCTTTAGTGAGGATGTCAACTCTTGTCGATTTTGAATTAAAGGTGATTATTTAGGTAAAGGGAAACACATATATTTTCATGCTACAAAAACTATGACTTTGATTGTTTGAATCTTTAGGACCCTTTTTATTTACATTATCAATGTATAAATTATCTATGAATTATGATGAAACATTATCGATGAATATTATGAATTGAGGAAGTTCATTTTAATTGTGAGTTGAGAATTTTTTACTTGAGGACAAGCAAAAGCTTAAGTGTGGGGGTATTTGATAAACCGTAATATGTACATATTTTAATCCCACATTTAGCATACTTTTGGATGATTTATTCCTTGAATTGTGGAATTTGGTGCTCCTAATCCTTTAATTTCATGTTTTATACTTAGGAGAGCACCGGAGGATGAAAAGAACGAGAAACGGGCTGAAAATGGAGAAAATGGGCCAAAGTAGAATTGCACACTGCCTGGGCCCGAAACACACAGTCATGCCTCCTTAGTAGATCCGACCACAGCCTGGCCCTGAATCTTATTAATGTTTTCTAAACTATATGATAAATACTTGATTTGTTCTTAATTATGTGTTATTAATTCTTGTTTTGATATTTCAGGATATGGATTCAAGTATTGATGTGCTTAGGCAGAGGAGGAATATTCCCTGTTTAAGAGTAGATCTAGCATAGTTAAGCGGAGTTGATCACAACCCTAGAGATAGGATGATGAAAATCTGTCAGATTATGGTCAAACTTTATATAGGAGTCCATAGATCGAGTTAATGCAATTCTAGGGGTTTTAATTAGAAAGAGATTTCAATTAATCAACCTAGGGTTAGACGTTAGTAGCCTTGAGAGAGGTATTAATATAATTTAGGGAATCCTACAGATCAAGACAAGTGAATAAATTGTCTAGTTCAGAGTTAAATAACAAGTGAAGTCTAGGTGGATTCTTCCTCGGGTATTGTCTCAATCAATTGGTTTTTCCCACAAGTATTTCCCCAATTCATTCTCTTTGTCTTAGCATCTTTAGCTTAGTAGTTAGTTAATTTTAGGTTAAACAAAAATTCCTTTAATTCTTAGGTTAAATAATAAAAAGAAAGTTAGTATTAGTACTTTTGGTTCCTTTGGGTTCGACAATCCGGTCTTGCCACTAAACTATACTACTGTTCGATAGGTGCGCTTGCCTCAAGTCGTTGTCACAGTTAGTTTTTAGGCTAGATCATTCAATATAAAAAATTACACACGATCATGTATTATATTACGAACTTACTAAGCTTTAAAGCTTACTGTGTAAATGTTTCTCTATTTTACAGTGTCTTTAGAGCTAACTCGGATCCAGGGATTGTCAGTGACTAAATCACACTATCGGCTATCTATTTTGGTACTTTTTGAAGTTGTATATATTTGGTATGTGGCATGTATAGGCTAGTGATTATGGCATGTTTGAAGTGTTTAAGCTTTGCCATGTGATTTGGCTTGGTAGTTTGATGATTTTAGTATGTGCCTTAGATGTGTAAAAAGTATGGTTAAAGATGTATATATGGGATCTATGTGAGTGATCATTTTGGTATAAATTAACAAAATGGAAATGGTATGATTCATGATATATTTGGTAAGGATTAAATGTTGAATGGATTATATATTTTGGATGTGATTTTGATACATGAAATAGACATGTTTGAGTTGAAATTGAGTATGGAAATAAATGTTTTAGGTGATGTTTAATTGGTGCATATATTGGTATGTTTTGGTTTCTATTTGAGGTTTAAATGCATATGTGATCGTGTCAAACAGTCGAGTTTTAATATTTATAAAAAGAATGATCGAACCTGTAGACTAACTATGACAACGATAGAGGCAAGTGCACCTATCGAACAGTAGTATAGTTTAGGCAAGAGTATCTTTATCGAACCCAAGGGAACCTAAAAGTACTACTACTCACTTTCTTTCTATTATATAGCCTGAAATATGGAGTGATTGGTTTATTAATCTAAGGACTAATGAAATACTTAAACTAAATGCAAAGACAAAAGAATGAAACTTTGGGAAAAGATTGTGGAAAAACTCAATTGATTACGGCGATACCCTCAGGAAGAATCCACCTTTGACTTTTCTTGTTATCTAACTTTTAATTCATATGACTTCTTTACTTAGCTTGATCCGTGAGACTCTCTAACCTATATTAAACCCTCTCTCGAGGCGAATAACATCTAACCTTAGGTTAATTAGTGGAACTCTCGTTCTCTTATAATAACCCATAAGGAAGCAGTAAGTCGATCAATGGACTCCCATATTAGGTTTCACCCTAATCCGGAAAAATCTCGTAACCCTATCTCTAGGCACTCGATCAACTCCGCTTAATTATGTTAGATATACTCTTAGGCAGGGTCTATTCCTCCTCCACCTAAGCACATCAGATTAAATTAAGCAACATAATTAAGAACAAACTAAGTACTTATCATATAATTTAGAAATCAAATAACAAAATTCGTCATAGGTTTCATCTCCTTCAGGTATCTGAAAGGTTTAGTTCGTAACCAAATAAGAAAACATCTCAAGAGAAAAGATAAAACAAAACATAAGAAATCCCTAAAACCCCCTGAAGGAATTGAAGAGGAGATCCTCTGTCTTGAGTAGAACTCTGGCTTTTGAGATGGATTAACTGGTTATCTTCGAGTAATTCCCTGAATAAAAGCTCTGGCGAAACTCTGCCCACCAAAACTCCCTTAGAATGGCTACCTTGGTTTGTTTATATAGGCTCCTTAGATGCTTTACTTGGCTCCTAAGTACCTCCTTCAAGTAGAATTAATATTAAGGTGTTTAAGTGGACTTAGGAGTATGTTTCTTTGGCTTCAAGCATCCAAATTCGAGTGAAATTTCTCATTCCCGTAACAGGGGCACAGCCATGGCACACGCCCGTGTAAGTCGACTTCAGGCCGTGTGTTGATTCTGTTGATTGAGACACTGCCGTGTAAGTTGGGATTCAGGTCGTGCTTCTGGTCTGTCGATTGGGACACAGCCTTGTAATTCGTGCTTGGGGCATGTCTTTGAATGATTGCAGAGGCACGCCCATGTGACTTCAAGTCCAGGCTTTGCCAATTTCTTGGGTTGGCCCAATTTGGTCCATTTTAAGCCCGTTTCTCATTCTTTTCATTCTCGGGTGCTTTCTTGTGTATAAGACATAAAAAGAAAGGATTAAGAGCACCTTTTTACATAAATTGAGGGCTAAATCATCCAAAAGCACACTAAATGTGGGATTAAAATATGTTATTTTTACGGTTTATCAAATACCCCTACACTTAAGCTTTTGCTTGTCCTCAAGAATAATTCTCAACTTACAATTAAAATAAACTTTCCATAATTCATAATTCCTATCAACAATGTCTCATCATAATTCATAGATAATTTATACATGGATAATTCAACTTAAAGAGTCCTAAAGATTCAATCATGATAAGTCATACCTTTGTAGTACGAAACATAGGTGTCTCCCCTTATCTAAGTAATTACCTTTAATTCAAAACCGACAAGGATTGACATCCTCACAAAATATTCACACAAATCACTCAAAGTGTTTAAGGTTCAAGAATAAGCACTCATAAGTCTAACCTGAAAAGTTAATCCCATAGGCTTATCTAAAAATCAAATCTCCACCACTATATATGAGATGATACACAGATCAAAAGGTTTTTATCAGGGTTGTAACGGGGCTAAGGTTAAGGGTGTGGATACAGGCTAAATTAGAAGGTTAGAATCGAGATTGAATTGACTAATTACCTAATCTAAAAACAAAGAACTGAATATGAATATTTACATCGAATGAAAACTAATAATACCTATATTGACAATTACTCTATAATAAAGAGTATTTTCATCACTTAAAATTTGATAATACTTTAATACGAGCTTTTTCTTCAACAATTGGAGTTTAAATGCTTTAAGCTCTTTTGTATACTACTAATATTGAATATACTTGGATTTTTTTTTTAAGAAAATATTACAAAATGTAATTACTGAACTAGTATAATTTGGTAACTTCATCAAATCAAACCTCGATTAAAGGGTAGTCAAAAGAATGGTGACAACAAATACAAAGGGATTTTTGGTTAATATTAGTGGGTGAGTCAATAAAAAGGTTGTTAGGATTCAACGGGTTCGCTAGGGATTAATTTGTGAAGGTAGGATTTTTATGGAGTGAATGGGTTAGAACCTAGGTGCCTTTATCATCTCAGTATATCAAATCATTAATGTGGTCTCGACATGTATAAACGAGGCAAGTTCTAGAATAACAGTTCAAAGTTGACACACTCATAATCAAAAAAGTGAGCATGAAAAAGAATATATGCTCTATAAGGCTCAAAATCTCACAAAAATTATGGGTGTTTTTGACACCAATCCTTATAAATTCCAAATTTCAAGGTAGTACTCAAATTCAGTTCAACGACCTATTAATTTTAATTTTTAGAAAGTAGGCTTATGATGCTCGATTCTCTAGTATTCTTCAAATTTAATCATCAACGCATAATTAACTATGACTTACTCTAAAACATATCAATAATAATCATAAATCATTAGAAATTTTATCCTAATTAGTAATATGAGAAAAATACTTTAAAACAAGACTAAATTCAGCATTAATGAAAAATTAGGCATTAAATTGAGAATTATGCAAAAAGTTAGGCACTTTTATCCCCCGACACTTAAAATGTACATTGTCTTCAATGTAAAAAGATAGATAGATAATTATTAATATAAGATCAAAAGAGAGGGATAGAGTGCCACTTCCTGAATTTTGGGTGATTTTCGAGAGTTGGCATCTTTGGTGGCGGTGATGGTGTTTTCTATGGGCCCGGTGGGGTGGCTACCAACGATCTCTGCGCTAGATGAATAAATTAGGTAGCCTGGGAAGATATAGCCAATAAATCTAAAGAAACATTAATATTATACTAATATTATAATTAAATATAAAGGGAATAAAGAGGAGGAGACTAAGAAGAAAACTGAAATTGAAAGAAAAGACTAATGGACTAAGGAGTCCTTATTGTAGGATGGTTCGCGAGGTGGGTGTGACCTCTACGGCTGTGGTGCGTGATTCCCAAGCAGCCTTTAGAACTTAAAACTAAGAAACTAGGATGAAGGGAATTAAATTAAGCAAAATATAATTATAGATAAAGAAAATAAAGGAGAAGAGAAAAGAAAAATAGAACCAAAACGATGTAGGAGACCCTTGGCGTGTCGAATAGCTGAAGCTGCCGGCATGTCCTTATGTGTTGGGGTCTCCTTTAAGGAGATTGTGATTGGCCTCTTACGCTTCTTCGGCATGATTTTAGTGTAGCTCAAGAGTCTGAACACCTTTTCTAATGAAACACAGAAAAAATTGAAAGAAAAAGGAGGAGGAAAGAAGATGGGGGAAAGGGGAAGGGCTGAGGGGTTTAAATAGATTTTTGCTTCTGACGCTATCCCACGCCTGTATTTAAGGCGTGCTACTTTGCACGGCTGTATCACGCGGCCATGTTTGGAGGCGTGTTAGAGTGCCACACCCGTTTGTCTCTGTTGCCACGTCCGTTTCTATAATGGCAGTGTTGACCCACAGCCGCCTTGCACGGTCGTGGTGGGGTAAGTGAGCCCGTGACTTCTGCAGTTGGTTGGGGCAAGATTCGCATGGCCTCTGATATGTCAGTAAGGTGATTTAGAGTGCCCACACATCCATGACCACGGCCGTGTGCTAGACTGTGGTCTGGGAATCTATAATTTTTTCAATTTATTGAAATCTAAAAGAGAAAATAGAGATAAGAATAAAACTAAAACTACCAAATAGAAATTATTGTTAGTACTCGGGTTGCCTCCGGCGCTCGTTTATAGTCTTAAGCTAGACTCTTCGAAAAAAATTTTCATGACAAAGTTCAAGTCGAGAAGCGTTTACCTTGGAGGTGTCGAATGGCGTTGCTTACCTTGACTATTTCTTGTGGGAAAATATTGTGTACCTTAAGCAGAATTCCTCCCTTTGGTTTCAGGTATGTTGAAGTGATGTGGGGATTTGCTTTGTCTAACAGTACCTGGTCTCTTATTTTGAAGTGATTTGATGTCCCTACAAGCTTTTCTGTCGGTTCCTCTGGTTTTACTTCGTGTGGATTCGGCTTTTCTTTGACTTGTATCTTCTACTTATCAAGCCTAAGGTCTTGTCCCTTGTAGGATTCTTCTTTGTTGTTTTGGGACTTATGAGTCGGCTCAGGGTTGTCTTTATGTGGTGTTTCCTACGATGAAAGTTGAATAATTTGATTATCTATTGAAGTGACATTCTTACCTTCATCATCTATTGTTCTGGACGAGTCGAGAGCTTGAAGCTTAATCGATTCATCTCCTACACGAAGTATGAGCTCGCCTGTGGCAACATCAATTTTAGTCTTGGCAGTTTCTAGAAAAGGTCTTCCTAGAATTAAGGGGATTGAATTATCCTCATCCATGTCTAAAACAACAAAATCTACTAGGAAAACAAATTTATCGATTTTATCTTAAAAATTTCCTCGAGTCCGGCATATGGAAAAGAGCTTCAAGAAGGGGTAAGTTAATATGTAATTTCTTTAAAAGTTTAAGAAACTTATCAAACTGTTGTTCTGAATCATCTCCTTTCAATGCTTCGGGATAAGGTATGCGAGGTTTGTATTCTTTGATTATTGGTTTTGGCTTTTCGTGTGCTACCTCTATTTTACCTTTTTCTCCCTTGATTTCTTGTGCCGTGGTGTGCTCGTCTACCTTTGTACCCTCTTGAGCTGTTGTAACACCCCAAACCCGGCCTATGCATTAAGCCCAGATTTTAGCATGCCACACAAATTAAACGTACATTCAAATCATTTAACAAAGTAGAAATCAAATTCCAAAACGATTAAGAGAATGACTTTATCGAAAAAAAATTCGAAGTTCATTGAAAACCATGATTTAAAACACATGAGTTTATCGTTTGGTCTATAGAGTAGTAATTGATTAAAACTTCAGATTTATTTAGTTGAAATATTTCATCGAAAAGTTTTAAAAGAATTTCCTAAGTTTCAATGATATTTAAGAAAAACCTTTATTTTATACGAGAGTTATAGAAAAAAACATTTATAAAAACTAAACCAATCCAACTTAGGAAAACTAAAACACAATAAAATCCATCCACATAATAAAAATTCATAATTAAAGAGGCCTTATTACATCGCCATAAAAATAGTAATTAATAAAAATTATTAAAGAAGTCTTAAAGTTTTATAAACCACCATTTGTAGTATAGCCTCCATACAAAGTCATCTCCGACCTAAGTCTCCATCAATTGTTATTACCTGAGAAGGGTAAAAAAAATGGGGTGAGTTACTTAGAACTCAGTGTGTAACTCACTTACCATAGTCCAATGGGCCAAGACCATTTAAGCATTTATTTAGGCCTAAGCCCATTTCAAATATAATAATTTAGCATGTATGAAATGCAAGTGATATGCAATTCCCAAAACCAAACCTAGATTTCCATCCGCTACACACCACCAGATCAACCAAAGACACCATGGGGAGCTTTAGTCACCCACCCCGCCAACACACCAAAGTAGGCTTTAAGCCCAATATAATATTTGTGGCAACGGCCATTTAAATAATTGTGGTAGAACCACCGGTCTAGATTTCGGGCAACGGCCATCATGACAGAGTCACCTATCTAGAATTTTGGCATCAAGCCTTTCTTCTCTTCATCATTGATCCCAACCCATGCAATCATGTTTATGCATAACAAAATATTTGTAAAAAAAACCATATTACAATTTATCAATTTTGGCCCATTAATCAAATTAGCATTTTGGCCCATAAAATCACATATAACCCATTTATCAATTATCATAAATGGCCCAATTATCAAATATCACTTATGGCCCATTTATCGATTATCACATATGGCCCAAATTCTCAAATATCACATATGGCCCAAATTGTCAAATATCACATATGGCCCAAATTGTCAAATATCACATATGGCCCAAATTGTCAAATATCACATATGGCCCAAATTGTCAAATATCACATATGACCCAAATTGTCAAATATCACATATGGCCCAAATTGTCAAATATCACATATGGCCCACTTAACACTTTTATCGAATTAGCTCGTTAAGGGCAATTTCATAATTTTCATGATCTTAATACAATTTTCAAAATCTTATCTTTAAGATGATAACTATGTTATTATTCCCGATTTCACTAACTTGTGATTTCATCCAACGATTTATATGATATAGTCATCTAACCCATGAGATACGGTGTGAAATTACACACCTGATTACGGTGAGAACTACACTCTCCCGCTTGTTGATATCTAAACACACATTACGAAGGATTAGAACACTAAGATTTAATATTAAACTATTCTAATATTAAACAATCTAGATCTTACTCTCGGAATCTCGAACAACCACTATTTGTGATTTCTCTCGATCAAAGGTTCAGAACCACGAGTAAACAATGGTTCGGGGGTACGTATGACTTCGAATAATTGATTTTCGCTGGATGAGGGTCCACAACCCGATGGAAAGTCTCGAATTCCCAAAATAGTCCTTTTCTTCAATTTAAGGGGAATAATGGAACCACCCCTCTTCCGAACACTATTAACAACTCTTTTTGTCCCTATTTTGATTGTCTTCAAAGACAAGGAATCATTAGTCCAAACTAATATTTTTTATTATAACCGATTGATCTTATGAGCGAAGTCGGCTTACCACAAAATCCTTACGTTCACAGGATGAAAATCGAGTGATAGAGTCCCTATGATAAAAATCGATTAATCAACACTATCTTTAACAAATAAAAAGTAATATAGAACCTTTCTAAAAAAATCCTTACCTTGAACGATGAATTTTCCTTTTTCACACGATCTTCCTATGGCTAGAGTCGTTTAAGCGATGTTGAAATAATCGGCACTTCACTATACCACTACAAGAAGCAAGGTTTTGTTTGAAAGAGAAAAGATGATGATTTCGGTCAAAAAGACCTTTCCAAGTCAACATATGAATTTCGGCAATAGAGGAAAAATAAAAGAATTGAAAAGAGTGTTCTTACCGATTGTTCAAAGATGACCACTCGAATGAAAAAGAGGGTTAAATGGAAGATGGAAGATTCGGCTATAGTGAAAATATTGGATAGGATGATGATCAATAACATTTGGCCATGGTGAAATATTAAAGAGGGAGTGATGTTTGAGAGTTTTTGGAAGAAGAAAAGAAGAAGAAAATAAGGTGTTTATGTTTCGGGTTTTCTTTCAAGAATGGAAGATGAACAAAAAAAATGCCTTGAGGCTAGTGTGCATTCTAAGAAGAGAAGAAAAGAAAAGAAAAGAAAATGCCCTTCAAGATTGTATGGTTTCGCACAAGGAGGAAAAGATTTTGGGAGAATGAAACATAATACCGAAATGGTCAAAATGAAATGGCCAAAACAAAACACAAATTTTACCTATTGCTCAAGACACATTCGGCTAGGGAGAAGAATTTGGAGAGAAAGATTTTGAAGAGAAAAGCTATTGATACACCAAAATGCCAAAATGAAAAATGACCAAAACTAGCACCTACCTTATCAAATACTAACCAAAATTCGCCATCCCCTAGCCCTAAAAACCATCCAAGTGCATGGCCAATGGTCAAAGTTTAGCCACCCAAACTTTCCAAAACATCTCCCCTTGTTTTAAGCCTTATGTCCCCCTTACATGCCTTTTCCATATGATTCCTTTCCCTAAGTTATCACTTGCCTTTTTCCCATGGTCTTCTTGCCATAAAAAAAAATTAATCCAACTCATCTAATCCTTATCCATGACCGACACTTGCTAAGGAAAATCAAAAATAAAAGCTTTCAAATTGCATGCTAGGAGATTCGAACCTCTCCCCTCAAGCAAACATGCATGCGCCAACACCACACTACTACTAGCTCATCTTATGCTAGTTTTTTGTCACTTAAATCTACTTAAACCTCAAAGTCACTTGCTCCACTTCAATTAAATACTCCTTACTAAAATTTATTCAAATTCCAAATAGTTCTCAAGTCTTCTCAAGACTATACTAAACAATTATACACAAGTTAAGCACCAAAACATGCATCATATCAATACTCAAATTTTAGGATGTTACAACTCTACCCTCCTTAAAGGAAATTCCGTCCTCAAAATTTACCTGGCTAAAAGAGATGAGGATATTTTTGTCGAATTGCATCCTCAGGCTCCCAAGTAGCTTCCTCCACTCCGTGATTACGCCATAAAACCTTGACCAATAGTATGGTCTTCTTTCTTAACACCTTAACATCTCGGTCTAAGATTTTCATTGGTTCCTCCTTAAAAGACAAATCTGGCCTTAATTCCACTTCTTCTACCGATACTATGTGTGATGGATCCGATCTATAGCGTCTCAGCATAGAAACATGGAAAACACTATGAATCTGACTCAATTCCAGAGGTAAATCAAGTTGATAGGCCATTGGTCTTACACGCTTCAACACTCAGTACGGTCCAATAAACCTAGGGCTCAACTTGTCTTTCCTCCCGAATCTGAAAATCTTTTTCCACGGTGAAACTTTCAAAAAGACCTGATCTCTCACCGCAAACTCGATATCTTTACGCTTCAGATCCGCTTATGACTTTTGGCTATCCGAAGCTTCCTTTAATTGCGCTCGAATTACTTTTACTTTTTCTTCCATCTCTGATATCAATTTAGGACCCAAAAGCTGTCGTTCCCCTAATTTAGTCCAACAAGTAGGAGTACGACATCTACGACTATATAACGCTTCATAGGGTGCCATCTGAATACTAGATTGATAACTGTTGTTATACGCAAACTCTGCCAACGGTAGAAAATCCTCCCAACTACCTCTGAAATCAATCACACAACCTCTTAACATGTCTTCCAAAATCTGGATTACTCTTTCCGACTGACCATCTAACTGAGGGTGCAAAGTTAAAGCCGTACTGAAGTTTAACTTTGTACCCAGAGCCTCATGTAAAGCTTTCCAAAACCGTGATATAAATCGAGGATCTCTATCCGATATGATAGACACTGGTACCCCATGTAACCTTACGATTTCAGATACATACAGTTTAGCCAAACTTCTGCAACGATTAATCCGCATTTAACCGGTAGAAAATAAGCGATTCGTTAATCGATCTACTACCACCCGCATGTAATCTTTCTTAGTAGGTGTTAAGGGTAACCCACTAACAAAATCCATCGTTATCCGCTCCCATTTCCATAATGGAATCTTTACTAGTTGCAACAATCCCGACGGTAATTGATGTTCCGCCTTTACTTGTTGACAAGTCAAACACCTTCCCACAAAATTAGTAACTTCCCGTTTTAACTTTAGCCATCAATACTGTTCATGGAGATCCCGATACATCTTATTTCCTCCGGGGTGCATAGCATAAGGGCTACTATGCGCCTCTAGAAGAATCATTTGCCTCAAATCTGAATCCTCGAGCGTACAAACCCTTCCATGAAAACACAGTACATCATCTTTGTTCAAACCAAAATCTCCTATTACACCACTTCCAGCTTGTTGTATTAAAGGACCCAACTTTTCATCGGATAATTACTTTTCTTTGATTTGCTCCAAACACAGAGGCTTCACCTAAAGTTCCGCTAGCAGACTGCCATCCTCATACAAACTGAGATGAGCAAACATTGCTCTTAACTCTAATATAACCTTTCGACTTAATGCGTCTGCCACAACGTTAGCCTTTCCAGGATGATACTCGATTGAAAAATCATAATGTTTTAACAGCTCCATCCATCTTCGTTGTCTTAAATTCAATTTCTTTTGGGTAAGGAGATACTTAAGACTCTTATGGTCCGTATAAATGATTGACTTCTCACCGTAAAGATAATGTCTCCAAATCTTTAATGCAAACACTATCGCAGCCAACTCCAATTCATGAGTAGGATAATTGACTTCATGTGGCCTCAACTATCGAGAAGCATAAGCTACCACTTTTCCACTTTGCATCAGTACACATCCTAAACACGTGTGTGACGCATCACAGTAAATGATAAACTCTTTTTCAGCCTCTGGTTGAATCAGTACTGGCACTTCCGTTAGAATCTTCTTCAGTTTCTCAAAACTTTCTTGTTGTTTATCGGTCCATAGATACGGTACTTCCTTCTGTAACAGCTTAGTTAGGGGTGCAGCAATCAATGAAAACCCCTCAACAAAACGTCTATAATAACCAGCCAAACCCAAGAAACTCCAGATCTCAGCTACTGACTTTGGCGGTTTCCAATCCAACACAGCTTCTACCTTTCGAGGATCAACTCTTATTCCTTCAGCTGACACTACATGACCCAAGAAAGTCATTTCCTTCAACCAAAATTCACACACTGAATTTGGTATAAAGTTGCTTATCTCGCAAAATTTGCAACACAGTGCGCAAATGAGAGTCATGCTCTTCTTCATTCCTCGAATATACCAAGATGTCATCTATGAACACTACTATGAACCTATCTAAATAAGGCTCAAAGACTCGGTTCATCATGTCCATAAATGCAGCTGGTGCATTAGTCAAACCAAACGGCATCATTAAAAACTCATAATGTCCATAACGAGTTTGAAATGTCATCTTATGAATATTTGCCTCTTTCACCTTGAGTTGATGATAACCCGATCTCAAATCAATCTTGGAAAAGACTGAAGCTCCTCTTAATTGATCAAATAGGTTGTCAATGGATACCTATTCTTGATCGTTAATTTATTCAACTGCCTATAATCAATGTACATACGCATCGACCCATCCTTCTTCTTTACGAACAAAATCGGTGCTCCCCACGGAGACACACACTTGGTCGAATAAATCCCCAATCTAGCAGTTCTTGAATTTGAGCTTTAAGCTCTGCTAACTCCTTTGATGCCATTCTATAAGGAGCAATGGACACCGAGCGCTTTGCAAAAGCTCAATGCCAAATTCTACTTCCGATCTAGAGGTAGACCCGAAAGTTCTTCAAAAGACATCCGGAAATTCTTTCACCGTTCACACCTTCTACCGATAATTCTTTGGCATCCAAAGCACTGATGAATGCTAGGAATGCTTTATTCCTTTTCGCACCAACTTTTCTACCTTCAAAGCAGATACCACATTTGCCAAAAAGTTTCTTCGCTCGCCTATCATTATTATCTCCTTATCATCCACAGTCCTAATTGACATCCGCATTTCGGCACAATCCAATTGCATCCGATGCTTCACCAACCAATCCATGCCCAAAATGAGATCAAACTCGTGGAAAGGTAATTCCATCAAGTTCGCTAGAAATACCTCTCTTTGAATCTCTAAGGGCACATCTCTAAATAATTTATTCACTATTACCGACTGTCCTAAACGACTAATTACCGTCATCTCTCTATCGAGAATCTCATATCTAATATTTAGGTTTCCAAATATAGCACTAGCAACATACGAATGGGTAGACCTGATATCTATCAAAGTAGTAATAGGTACATCAGAAATAAAGAACGAACCAGTTATCACATCAGGTGCATCACCGTCTTCACGACGCCTAACAGCATAGACCAATCCTGGCTGTCTTACCTCCGTTTTACCTCTAACACCATTACCTCGACCCGGTGCACCTTGTCCATTTTCGTTACCATTACCACCACGACCTCTTGGTGGCTGTTGAGTACCTCTAGCTGGCTGAGCTTTAGGTTTACGAGCTTCCTGAGTTGTTTCAGTCCGTCGAGGACAATTCTTAAACTGATGATCCTTGGATCCATATTTAAAACAGGCTCCAATTTTCCTCCAACATTCTCCGGAATGTCGTCTTCCATAGTCGGCACATTCTCCAATCTGATTGGTAGTCACAGGTGCCCTAACTTGAATTGGCTCATTATTCCGTGGCCTCTTTTGAAACCTTTTAGAAGAACCAGAATACTTAAAATCTATCTTGCCTCTTACTTTTTCCCGGTTCTGGTGTTTTGAATTCTTAGTCTCTTCGGCTATCTTAGCTTTCTCTACAAGTGAGGTAAAAGTCCGTACTTGTTGTGGGGCTATCAATACACGCAACTCATCATTCAGTCTATCCTCAAAGCGTACACAGCGCTCATGATCATTCTATACTATTGTACGAGCAGAACAACTCAAACGAAGAAATTCTGCCTCGTAAGCTGCTACAGTCTTACTTCCTTGAACCAAATTCAGGAATTCCTTCCTCCAAGCATCTACATAACTTGTCCCGACGTACTTCCCTTGGAAAGCAGCTTTAAAGAAATCCTAATTAACCAATGCAACCTCGGTGCCTTTTCGAATAGTAAGCCACCATTGATACGCCTCGTCTCTTAGCAAGGACACAGCTCCTCTCAGTTTTTGCTCGACGGTACACTCCAGATCATCCATAATTTATTCTACAGCCTCAAGCCAATATTTTACTACATTCAGAGCTACACCAGAGACACCTCTAAAAACTTCTACACCACTAGACTTGAGTCGTTCTGATATTGATCATCGAGTTACTGGCCCAGTTCTGGCTCCAACTACTCTTTCTAAGATTCGCAACATTGCTTGAGTCAAAGCATTATCCTCATTCGCATGATCATGAGATCCAGTTTCGCTCTCAAATGACGCAGTGCATCCATTTTCGATATATGACCGACACGCAAACCTGCGACCACTACCACGTCTCACGTCCACGACCACGTCCTCTAATGCTCATATTGACTAATTCGCTTTAATCGATTACAAGTTTTATGAATCGAATATTATTTCGATGTTTATTAACGATATTTTATGAGATATAAGAGATAGGGTTATTTTCGCAATCACATCCTATAGTCTCGATCTCTATCGCTTTCAACACCTAAAACTAGAAGTACAAATTTCCTATAATGTTATTGTTTATACCAATGAAAAATAGACTCATTAAGGGTTCTACATATAAAACCATGCTTCTTAATGATTTTTTACAATTTTGACAATTTTTCCAAAACAGAACAGTGACTCATGAATTCATTCAGAGCAGGTCTCACTAAAACTTAATTATCTCATAATATATAAATCTTTTACCTACTCTGTTTCTTTTATGTAAAAATAGACACAATAAGGTTTAATTTCATATCTCATTCACCTTCTAATTCAATATACCCTATTTTGGTGATTTTCTCACTCACATCACTGCTGCTACTACAAGCTGTTTTGTTGCATTTTATGAAAGACTAGCTTCTAACCGAACCTACCTACATCCCTAACTATCATTTACCATTTCTCATAGCGAATCTTAGTCCAAACATTATCAATGAATATACCAAATATTAAGCTCATTAACATGAACCAATTAATAAGTCTTTCTTATCACAATCTAACATGCATAAACAATAATGCCACTCACACACATGTTAAACCATAATCAAGCATAAATAATAGTTCATGGCATGAGCAAACAATATCATCAAAACACGAAACAAGTTATTCAAAATAGATAGCCATTTTCGCATAGCTAGCATATTTACACTATTACAAAACATTAGTTATACGCTTTAATCTAGCCTATACATGCCCTTTTTAAATAACAAACTAAGTTTTTTTAATACCAAAAAGAAAGTCGATAGTGTGGTTGACTTCACGGATGATCCTTTGAGCCCGTAGTTTGAATCACAATCTATAAAACAAAGATAAACAAAGATACACACACGAAGCTTACTAGCTTAGTAAGTCCCAAGCATACATAAATATAATGAGCATATAATATAACACATAATTATTTCATTATATAATATATAGATCATTGAATAATAGTAATACTCTTTACTTAAATATCAATACAATAACATCGAAAACCAATCTAGGCATCAATCTTCTATTTCCATTTATACACAAGAACAAGCACTTTTATCACACATATCACCGATCTTTAATTATACATTAAGAATTCTTTTGTTCACTTCATTCCTTACTAAAATGGTGGATTAGTTCTTACCGAACCTTTACCACATAACCCTATATAAACATTTCACCTTGTTTGATGTTCAAGATTTCCTCTTATAGCATATCATCCAAGATAAAGCTCGCTAGGCACTAAGCCTGAATATATCACCAAGACGAAGCTCCGCTAGGCACTAAGCTTCAATATATCACCGCACGAAGCACGCTAGGCACTAAGCTCCGCACGCCTCGCTAGGCACTAAGCCCGAATATATCACCAAGACGACGCACGCTAGGCACTAAGCCCGAATATATCACCGACCCGCTAGGCACTAAGCCCCAACACATCAATATAATCAATCATTCCACACACACCTCATATCTATATTACATATCCAAATCAACTAACTTATTCACCTTAAACAAATAAATCATTACTTCATTGTACAATTTCACAAATTACATTGATACCCTAATTTTATCACATATTATCATTTAATGAGTTCATGAATAATTCTTTAACAAATTTCAACAGGACTTACTCTCTATTGTCGATAGGTCGTCTAATCTATTCGAGAACCTTCGCTCTTTCCCGATCTAACTCCGTTTTTCTTTGCTCTTGATCTAAAACACATTAAATTTAGCTTATTCAAGCACAATTCATCTCAATTTAGTCCCTAAGCACATAAATGGGCAAATTACTATTTTACCCCTATTATTTCACAACTTTACAATTTAGTCCTATTTGCATAAAACTCAAAATACATCAAATTACCCCATACTCTTTAAAGGCCGAATGTGTATAAGGACTACACAAGTCCATATCTTTCATTTATTTTGCAATCAAGCCCCTCTAAAATTTTATTTTTACAAATTGGCCCTAAAAACACAATTTCACCAAAACTTCCAACACATAATATACTAATTTTTAACATACCTTTCATCTAACATCATTAAACATCAAAACCTCAAGAATTCATCCATGGTCGATTCATATATACACACTAATGTTAGAAATTTTAGCATGGGTCGGGTACTATACTAAGCAACAATCTCAAAAACGTAAAAATTAACAAAAACCGAGCTACATTTCTTACCCAATTTTGCTTGAATAATGCCGAATGTTCAAAGGCTTTTCTCCCCTTTTCTTTTGTGTTTCTTTCGGCCAAAGATGAACAAAATGAATGGCTTTTATTTTATTGTTTTATTAACATATATTTATTCATTATTTTAACATATAATGTAATAATATACATTATAATAATCCAAACACTATTACATGCAACTAAGGTGGCGACCATTAACCTTAAAATGGGCTATTTGCCCTTGCTCAATTTAACACATTTCACTTTAGTTGGCCACTTTTACTTTTTATGCGATTAAGTCCTTTTATCTAATTCGACACTTAAACGATAAAATTTTTCCACTTAAACTTTCACACATATAAATACATACATAATAAACACTAAATATAATATGTAAACATTTCTCAGGCTCGGATTCGTGGTCCCAAACCACCTTTCGATTAGGGTTAGATTCTATGCATTATAAACTCACTTACCATAGTCCACTCCAAGACCATTTACATTTATTTGGGCCCCCATTTCAAATATAATAATTTAGCATGTATGAAATGCAAGTGATATGCAATTCCCAAAACCAAACCTAGATTGCCATCCGCTACACACCAATACACTTTTATCTTTAGTCACCCACCCCACCAACACACCAAAGTAAAGCCCAATATAATATTTGTGGCAACTATTTAAATAATTGTTGTAAAACCACCGATCTAGATTTCTGCAATGGCCATCGTGATGAGTCAATTTTGTAATTTTCATGATCTTAATACAATTTTCAAAATCTTATCTTTAAGATGATAACTATGTTATTATTCTGGCCCAATTATCAAATATCACTTATGATTTCACTAACTTGTAATTTCATCCAACAAATATCACATATGATTTATATGATATAGTCATCTAACCCA
Source organism: Gossypium rotundifolium (assembly GCA_025506655.1). Taxonomy (NCBI): domain Eukaryota; kingdom Viridiplantae; phylum Streptophyta; class Magnoliopsida; order Malvales; family Malvaceae; genus Gossypium; species Gossypium rotundifolium. Next base: position 140,618,488 of record CP106731.1, read on the forward strand.
TGAGATACGGTTATTATTCCCGATTTCACTAACTTGAAATTACACACGATTTATATGATATAGTCATCTAACCCATGAGAACTACACTCTCCCACTAGTCGATATCTAAACACACATTACGAAGGATTAGAAAACTAAGATTTAATATTAAACTATTCTAATATTGCGATCTAGATCTTACCTCTAATCTCGAACAACCACTATTTACGATTTCTCTCCGATCAAAGATTCAAAACCACGAGTAAACAATGGTTCGGGGGTACGTACGACTTCGAATAATTGATTTTTGCCGAATGAGGGTCCACAACCCGGTGGAAAGTCCTAGATTCTCGAAACAGTCCTTCTCTTGAATTTAGGGGGAATAATGGAACCACCCCTCTTCCGAACACTATTAACAACTCTTTCCATCCCTATTTTGATTGTCTTCAAAGACAAGGAATCATTAGTCCAAACTAATATTCGTTATTATAACCGATTGATCTTATGAGCGAAGTCGGCTTACCACAAAATCCTTACGTTCACAGGATGAAAATCGAGTGATAGAGTCCCTATGATAAAAATCGGTTAATCAACACTATCTTTAACAAATAAAAAGTAATATAGAACCCTTCTAAAAAAAATCCTTACCTTGAACGATGAATTTTCCTTTTTCACACGATCTTCCTATGGCTAGAGTCATTTAAGCGATTTCGAAATAATCGACACTTCACTATACCACTACAAGAAGAAAGGTTTTGTTTGAAAGAGAAAAGATGATGATTTCAATCAAAAAGACCCTCCCAAGTCAACATATGAATTTCGGCAATAGAGGAAAAATAAAAGAATTGAACAGAGTGTTCTTACCGATTGTTCAAAGATGACCACTCGAATGAAAAAGAAGGTTAAATGGAAGATGGAAGATTCAGCTATAGTGAAAATTTTGGAGAGGATGATGATCAATAACATTTGGCCATGGTGAAATATTAAAGAGGGAGTGATGTTTGAGAGTTTTTGCAAGAAGAAAAGAAGAAGAAAATAGGTGTTTATGTTTCGGTTTTCTTTCAAGAATGGAAGATGAACAAAGAAAATGTCTTGAGGCTAGTGTGCATTCAAAGAAGAGAAGAAAAGAAAAGAAAAGAAAAATGCCCTTCAAGATTGTATGGCTTCGGCACAAGGAGGAAAAGATTTTTGGGAGAATGAAAGATAATACCGAAATGGTCAAAATGAAATGCCAAAATAAGACACAAATTTTACCTATTGCTCAAGACACATTCGGCTAGGGAGAAGAATTTGGAGAGAAAGATTTTGGAGAGGAAAGCTATTGATACACCAAAATGCCAAAAATGAAAATGACCAAAACTAGCACCTACCTTACCATATGCTAACCAAAAATTTGGCCATCCCCCCTAGCCCCTAAAACCATCCAAGTGTATGGCCAATGGTCAAAGTTTAGCCACCCAAACTTTCCAAAACATCTCCCCTTGTTTTAAGCCTTATGTCCCCCTTACATGCCTTTTCCATATGATTCATTTCCCTAAGTTATCACTTGCCTTTGTCCCATGGTCTTCTTGCCATAAAAAAAATTAATCCAACTCATCTAATCCTTATCCATGACCGACACTTGCTAAGGAAAAGCAAAAATAAAAGCATTCAAATTGCATGCTAGGAGATTCGAACCTCTCCCCTCAAGCAAACATGCATGCGCCAACACCACATTGCTACTAGCTCATCTTATGCTAGTTTTTGTCTCTTAAATCTACTTAAACCTCAAAGTCACTTGCTCCACTTCAATTAAATAATCCTTACTAAAATTTATTCAAATTCTGAATAGTTCTCAAGTCTTCTCAAGACTATACTAAACAATTATACATATGTTAAGCACCAAAACATGCATCATATCAATACTCAAATTTTAGGATGTTACAGCTATGATGGCTTGGATCTGTTCTTTTGGGTTTATTTCTGTGTTGCTTAGACGTCATTGTTGACGTTCAGAAATTAGCTTCATGATATGTCCCACTGACTTAGTAAGTTCTCCAACTTTATTCTCAATCAATTTGATCGATTTTTGTTGTTCATCAAGTACTGATTCAGTCTTTTGAAAATGAGAATCCGTGGCTGCCATGAATTTTATCAGAATCTCTTCGAGGTTTGATTGCTTCTCTTGTGGATATGGCTTATTTTGATAATTTGGAGGTTTCTGCCTTTGATTTCCTTGATTTCCTTGTCCTCCCCACGAAAAATTTGGGTGGTTCCTCCAACTTGCGTTATAAGTGTTACTATAAGGATTATTATTGGATCCGAAATTATTACCTATATAGTTTGTCTGCTCATGTTCTACTCCTAGTTGGTAGGGTGGGTACTCAGGATTCGCCACATTCCCACTCGCTTTGCATTGCATTACTGGGTGTACCTGCAAAGAACATAGATTATCAAGCTTTTTATTCATCATCTCCACCTGTGTTGACAGCATTGTTACTGCATCTATGTTAAAAAGTCCACTGATTTTTTTAGTTTGGCCCTTGTAATTTGCCATTGATAGGTATTTAATGACATCTCTTTAATAAAATAGTAAGCCACTTTAGGAGTTTTGTTATTCAAAGTTCCACCGGCTGATGAGTAAATCATTTGTCTCGTTGAAGAATTCACACCGTTGTAAAAAGTTTAGACTTGAAGCCACAAAGGTAATCCATGGTGTGGACATCTTCTTAGGAGATCCTTATATCTTTCCCATGCATCATATAATGTTTCTGCATCATTCTGCACAAAAGAAGATATGTCATTCCTAAATTTGGCCATTTTGGCTGGTGGAAAGTATTTTAAAAGAAATTTTTCAGTCATTTGATCCCATGTGGTGATTGACCCTCATGGTAACGAGTTCAACCACTGCTTTACTTTATTCCTCAATGAAAAGGGAAATAACCGAAGACGTATGGAATCGTCTAAAATGCCATTTATTTTGAAGGTATCACAGAACTCTAAGAAATTAGCTATATGAGTATTTGGATCTTCGTCCTGCAAACCATCAAATTGAACAAACTGTTGAATCATTTGTATTGTATTAGGCTTTAATTCAAAATTATTAGCAACTATAGCAGGCCTAACAATACTAGATTCTGCCCCTGTCAAATTAGGTTTAACATAACCATACATAGTATGCAGAGCATTCTATTCTTACACATTTGGCGGTGGATTGTTTTCGTCCATCCCTTCAGTAGGATTGGATCTGTCTTGTTCTTCTCTTTGGTAGTCTAGAGCTCGTCTAATTTCTCTGTGATTTCTGTGAGCTGTAGCTTCAATGTCACTTCCGTACGCTAAAGGTCCTCTCGGGTTCCTTCTAGTCATAAACTAGAGGTGCTAGGAGAAGAAATTTAGTATAAATAAAAATTTAACCTAAACTAAAAAATAAAAGTAAATTGCGAAAGAATAAAAAATAATGGCTAAAGTAATAGAAATAGAGATTTCTTAATATTTTAGATGTTCCCCAGCAACGGTGCCAAAAACTTAATCGTGTCAAATAGTCAAGTTTTAATATTTATAAAAAGAATGATCGAACCTGTAGACTAACTATGACAATGATAGAGGCAAGTCCACCTATCGAACAATAGTATAGTTTAGGCAAGAGTATCTTTATCGAACCCAAGGGAACCTAAAAGTACTACTACTCACTTTCTTTCTATTATTTAGCCTGAAATATGGAGTGTTTGGTTTATTAATCTAAGGACTAATGAAATACTCAAACTAAATGCAAAGACAAAAGAATGAAACTTTGGGAAAAGACTGTGGAAAAACTCAGTTGATTACGACGATACCCTCAGGAAGAATCCACCTTTGACTTTTCTTATTATCTAACTTTTAATTCATATGACTTCTTTACTTAGCTTGATTCGTGAGACTCCCTAACATATATTAAACCCTCTCTCAAGGCGAATAATGTCTAACCTTAGGTTAATTAGTGGAACTCTCGTTCTCTTATAATAACCCCATAAGAAAGCAGTAAATCGATCAATAGACTCCCATATTAGGTTTCACCCTAATCCGGTAAAATCTCGTAACCCTATCTTTAGGCGCTCAATCAACTCCGCTTAATTATGTTAGGTCTACTCTTAGGCAGGGTCTATTCCTCCTCCACCTAAGCACATCAGATTAAATTAAGCAACATAATTAAGAACAAACTAAGTACTTATCATATAATTTAGAAATCAAATAACAAAATTTGTCATAGGTTTCATCTCCTTCAGATATCTGAAGGGTTTAGTTCATAACCAAATAAGAAAACATCTCAAGAGAAAAGATAAAACAAAACATAAGAAATCCCTAAAACCCCCTAAAGGAATTGAAGAGGAGATCCTCTGTCTTGAGTAGAACTTTAGCTTCTTGAGATGGATCAACTGGCTATCTTCAAGTATTTTCCTGAATAAAAGCTCTGGCAGAAAACTCTGCCCACCAAAACTACCTTAGAACGGCTGCCTTGGTTTGTTTATATAGGCTTCTTAGATGCTTTACTTGGCTTCTAAGTACCTCCTTCAAGTAGAATTACTATTAAGGTGTTTAAATGGACTTTGGAGTATGTTTATTTGGCTTTAAGCATCCAAATCTGGGTGAAATTGCTCATTCTTGTAATAGGGGCACGGCCATGGCACACGCCAGTGTAAGTCAACTTCAGGCCGTGTGTTGATTCTGTTGATTGAGGCACGGCCGTGTAAGTTGGGATTCAGGTCGTGGTTCAGGTCTGTCAGTTGGGATACTGTCTTACAATTCATGCTTGGGGCGTGTCTTTGAATGATTGGAGAGGCACGACCATGTGACTTGAAGTTCAGGTGATAAATCGTAAAAGTAACATATTTTAACCCCATATTTAATATGCTTTTGGATGATTTAGCCCTTGATTTATGTAAAAAGGTGCTTTTAATCCTTTTTTTTTTCATGTTTATACTTAGAAAAGCACCCGAGGAGAAAAAGAACACAAAATGGGCTTAAAATGGAGTACTTGGGCCTTAGCAAGAAATTAACACGGCCTGGCATAAAAGCCTGTACGACCATGTCTCGACGATTACCTAGAGCACGGCCCAACTCACGAGTTGCTCGATCGTGCATCATCTCATTACCACACACGGCGTGTCAAACGATCTATATGGCAGTGTCCCAATCGACAGGAAGCACGGCCTGAATCTCAAATTACACAGTCGTGCCCAAAATAACAGAATCAAGGCACAGCCCAAGTACGATTTACACGGACGTGTGATATGGCCATGCCCCTACCACGGGAATGAGCAATTTCACTCGAAATTGGATGCTTGAAGCCAAAGAAACATACTATTAAGTCTACTCAAACACCCTAATAGTAATTCTTCTTGAAGGAGGTACTTAGGAGCCAAGGATACCATCACAAAGCATATATAAACAACCCAAGGCAGACATTAAAGGGGCGTCTTTGGCAGAGGCTTTTACCGAAGCTTTCATCTTTTAGGGAATCACTTGAAGATAGCCCGTTGATCCATCTCAAGAAGCTAAAGTTTTTATTCAAGACAGAGGATCTCTTCTTTAATTCCTTCAGGGGGTTTTAGGGATTTCTTATGTTTTGTTTTATCTTTTCTCTTGAGATGTTTTCTTATTTATTTATGAACTAAACCCCTCAGATACCTGAAGGGGATAAAACCTATGATGGATTTTGTTATTTGATTTCTAAATTATATGATAAGTTTTTAGTTTGTTCTTAATTATGTTTCTTAATTCAATCTGATGTGCTTAGGTAGAGGAGGGATAGACCCTACCTAAGAGTAGATCTAGCATAATTGAGCGGAGTTGATCGGGCGCCTAGAGATAGGGTTACAAGATTTTGCCAAATTAGGTTGAAACCTAATATGGGAATCCATTGATCGACTTACTGCTTCTTTAGGGGGTTATTATAAGAGAACGAGAGTTCCACTAATTAACCTAAGGTTAGACGTTATTCACCTCGAGAGATGGTTTAATATAGGTTAAGGAGTCTCACAGATCAAGCTAAGTAAAGAAATCATATGGTTTAGGGTTAAATAATAAGTGAAGTCATTAGTGGATTCTTCTTGAGGGTATCGTCTTCATCAACTAAGTTTTCCTAAAGTCTTTCTCCAATTCGTGCTTTTGTCTTTGCATTTAGTTTAAAGTATTTCATTAGTTTTAATAAATCAATCACTCTATATTTCAGGCTAAATAATAGAAAGAAAGTGAGTAGTAGTACTTTTAGATTCCCTTGGGTTCGATAAGATATTCTTGCCTAAACTATACTACTGCTCTAAGTAGTGCACTTGCCTCTATCATTGTCATAGTTAGTCTACTGTGTTCAATCATTCTTTTGTAAATACTAAAATGCGAATCGCTTGACACGATCACCAGGCCGTGTCGATTTCTTGGGTTGGCCCAATTTGGTCCGTTTTAAGCCCGTTTCTCATTCTTTTAATTCTCGGGTGCTTTTCTGTGTATAAGACATAAAAAGAAAGGATTAAGAGCACCTTTTTACATAAATTGAGGGCTAAATCATCCAAAATCATACTAAATGTGGGATTAAAATATGTTACTTTTATGGTTTATCAAAATGGTTTGATGCTTGTAGGTGATCCTAAGTGTGGGTGGCAAATTGGCCTTGTAAATGACCTATAATTGCCCACACAGTTGAGCACATGAGCGTGTAGCTCAACCGTGTCATTTAAGTTTTCCAATTGAAACAAGTCAGGCTTGCACATGGGCTAGACACATGGGCGTGTGACTGGCCGTGTGGTGCAAGTCAGTGTCGACCACGGTGAGGCACACGGACGTGTCTTCGGTCGTGTGGACAAGTCAATATGTATGCCATGTTTTGTCATGGCTTGGACACACAGGCGTGTCCGAGGCCGTGAGGCATACGGTCTACCCACACGGGCGTGTGACCTCTGTAGCTTTGAAAAATGTTAAGTTTTTCAAAAAATTTTGTATGTGTTTGGTTTAGTCCCGACTCCTTTCTAATGTATGTTTAAAGCCCGTAGACCTAATTAAGGGACTATATGATTGTGAATTACTATGTTTTGATGTGAAATAAATTTAAATGTTTTGAATGTTCGGTAATACCTCTTAACCCTATTCTGACGATGGTTACGGGTTAGGGGTGTTATATTTTATTGGTATCAGAGCTACGGTTTAGTCGATTCTAGCACTAACTAGCTCGTGAGAGTCTAGCTATACATGCCATATATATAATTACGATAGTGTGATGAATCCTGACAATTAAAAATGTGTTTTTATATAGTAAATGGATCCCGATCGAAAGCGATTCTCGATGATGTTGAGAGCAATGCTTTCTTCTCGCTCAAGGGACAATGCTTGCGTAAAACTAGGTCGATAGCTACTAGCCACGAGGGAGAGGCTAACCGAGCCTTCTTCTAAATGATGATTGAGTAGTTTTCAAAGTTTGTTCGAATGAATCCGGTCACTCAACAACCTCCAACCCCATAAGTACCTGTAGTGCCACAAGTGACAGATCTGATCCGATTGAGTAAAACTCCTGTGGATAAAATCTAAAAGTACGGGGCCAAAGAGTTTAGGGCCACAGTTGATGTTGATGCCGATTGAGCTGAGATTTGGCTCGAGTATACAATTTGAGTGTTTGATGAGATGTCATTGACTCCTGATGAATGCATAAAACGTGCTATTTCATTGTTGAGAGATACAGCATATCAATGGTGGAAAACATTAATGTCTGTGGTTCTGAGAGAGAGAATCACCTGGGATTTCTTTCAAGCTGAGTTTCGAAAGAAATACATTAGTCAACGATTCATAGATCAGAAACATAAAAAATTTCTTGAGCTAAAACAGGGACGTATGTCAGTTATGGAATATGAGCGGGAATTTGTGAGATTAAGCCAATATGCGCGAGAATATGTTTCAACAGAAATTACTATGTGCAAATGATTTGTTGAAGGTTTGAATGAAGACATTAAATTGTTGGTGGGAATACTTTATTTGAATGAATTTGTAGTGTTAGTTGAAAAAGCTTACAAAGCCGAGGAACTTAGTAAAGGAAAGAAGAAAGCGGATTCCGAAGCTAGAAATGAAAAAAAAGATCGATAAGTAAGTCGTATCAACCTTTGTCAAAGAGATTCAGAGATGCAGTTAATCGTTCAAATGTTTCATTTGGACATTCGAGTAGAGATCGTGTGAAGCAAAGTGTTGGTCTTAAAACTCAAGTTTCGATTGAATCGAGTGTTGGAAGTGCCAAAGGCAACAAGCCTGAGTGTAGACAGTGTGGGAGGGGACATGTTGGAGAATGCTGGGGCAAGTATAATAATAGAGTTTGCTATAAATGTGGATCACGAGATCACTTCATTCGAGATTGCCCAGAGTTAGCTGAGAAAGACAATGTTCAGAGTACGAGGCCGAGTAATACGATGGCTAGAGGTAGACCACCCATAAACACCAAAAGTATGAGTGGTAGTCAAAGAGGAATGACAGATACTACTGTTAGATTTGAGGCGAGAGCACCTGCCCGAGCCTACGCTATTCATGCTTGCGAAGAAGTGTCATCTCTAGATGTCATTACTGGTACTTTTACTTTATTTGATACTAATTTGATTGCACTGATAGATCCAGGATCTACTCATTCATATGTGTGTGTGAATCTAGTATCTAGTAAGACTCTGCCTGTTGAGTCTACTGAATTTGTAATTAGAGTATCGAACCCCTTAGGCAAGTGTGTCTTGGTTTATAAAGTATGCAAGAATTGTTCGTTGATGTATCAGGACAATTATTTCCCAGCTAATCTGATGCTGCTACCCTTTGAAGAATTTGATTAGGTATGGATTGGCTAACCTTTCATTATGCTATTGTGAATTGTAAACGGAAGAGTATTAATTTGAGAAGTCAGAATGCTGAGATAGTTTGAATTGAATCCAGTGATTTGAATGGACTATTGCCTATTGTATCTTCGATGAAAGCTTTGAATTATGTGAAAAAGGGTTGCGAAGCCTATCTTACGTATGTGATAGATACAAAAGTGACAAAAAGAAAGTTGAATCTGTACCTGTAGTTTACGAGTTCCCAGATGTGCTTCCTGAAGAACTATCGGGATTACCTTCGATACGAGAAGTTGAGTTTGGTATTGACTTAGTGTTAGGAACGACTCTTATCTCAATAGCTCCGTATAGAATGGCACCGACAGAATTGAAAGAGTTGAAGTATCAGTTGCAAGAGTTGACAGATAGAGGATTTGTACGACCGAGTTTCTCACTCTGGGGAGCTCCTGTGTTGTTTGTGAAAAAGAAAGATGGTACTATGAGGATGTGTATTGACTACAGATAGTTGAACAAAGTGACGATAAAGAATAAATATTGTAGCACCCCTTACCTGTGTTCAAAGTTGAAACCAGATATGAGGTATTACCTAACTCAACTGGCTTAAACATAACGTTTTGGGCTATAAAATTTGTTCCAATTTAAAACTTTTTAATTTACAATCGTAGCGTTCCTATCATGGGTCTACGAGACCCTTTACATATACTCGGGATGCCAAGGGACCAAACCAAAATTTTAAAACTTAGGAAATTTTGACACAAAACTAGGCCACACACCCGTGTGATGAGTGGGACACGCCGGTGTGACATATCACACACCCGTGTTCCATGCTTGTGTAGGATTATTTTCTTTTCGAACCTACAGGGGTTTTCACACGATCGGACACACGCCCGTGTGCTCCACACGGCCTAGACACGCCCGTGTCCTCGCCCATGTGTAAAAACCTGGGTATTCTATTTGTGACGTCAGCAACCAATTATGGGTACACGGCCTAGGCACACGCCCATGTGTCTAGCCCGTGGTCGACACTAACTTGCAGCACTAACATACAGGGGATACACGACCGAGTCACACACCCATGGGACTGACCGTGTGTCACATATGGCCTAGACACACGCACGTGTGTCTACCTATGTAGACCAATTCAAGGCTATTTTCCAAGCCATTTAGCCACCCTCACTTGCACACATTCGCACATCATCACACAACATTCTCAAATCATCAACTATAACTTTTGAATTATCACATTTGAATCATGAAAATCAAATCATCCTCCCATGTACGAAAGAGTTCTATTACTAGCAGAATTACAATCGACATATCATCCATGGCTATACACAACTAAACCATAAACTCTTTTAGGCCAACACATTTGGCTACTTTAACTATGACTTAATTAAACCGAAATAAGATCCCTATACATTCCATATCTCAAAAAGACTTGAAACCTCATACCCAAATGACTGCTCAAAAGTGTGAAAACATCTCCGGCGGTCTCCAACCCGAGCTAGTTTAGTTAACCTGTAAGAGATAGAAAGTGAAGAGGAGTAAGAAATAATGCTTAGTAAGTTCATATGCAAATAATAATCAACTATTGACATTTATTGACTATACTCAACCACAAAGGTATTATAATGAGATTTACTCTTAAGCTCATGGTTCCCATTCAATCATTCATAATGCTTACTCATTCTCGTCTCTTACCACATTCGAATCATATGGCAATTATAGTACTATCATTTATTAGCACACAATCCCTGCATTCATCATTACAACAATCCATGAAACATATACTTAAATAATTTCTCAATGACCCATTCAGAATAATACCAAACTCTCGGTGGTTTCGCACACAGCTCACCATTTAATAATTTATAAGGTGGTATCGCACATAACCCACCAATACTAAGCACGATGGCATCGCACACAGCCTATTGGTAACAAATAATAAGGTGGTAACGCACACAACCCACCATTTAATAATATTGGCGATGGTATCGCACACAGCCCATCGCTAACAATTAATAAGGTGGTAACGCACACAGCACAACATTGATTACATATCCACGGATATTTATCCATACAAATTTTCCTATTTCGAATGTTCATCCAGGAATATCCTCACACACTATCATCCTCAAATAGATTTCTACAATAATCATTTGCATTCACGCAATGCATTAATAAATATAACATATGCAATCAGGATGCATCATTTACACATAACTCACCAGGTGTTCATCATATACTAAATTCACCTTAATTAAGTTCTGGCACATACATGTACCTCTCATGGTATAACCACATACTTTCTCATTTTTAACATACCTGTTGAACTGCTCAAAACACTAAAGAATACTCTTGTGTCTCATACATATAGTATCATAGCAACATTGTACCCCCAATAGGGTCTTACATGAAATATCATATCGATGCCATGTCCATGACATGGTCTTATACGAAATCTCACACCGAGGCCATATTCCAAATATGGTCTTACACGGGACCTTAACTATCAAAGTATCATCATATTTGCATTCACTCTATTCTTGGATTCAATTTAAGACTTTCATTTCTTGACATCCTGTCAAAACGTATTTAATATATTATCGTAACCATTTTTGATAAAATAGGAAACGACGCGATCGACTCGAGGTTTGAAAATGAAAGGAAGGAGTCGCCACCGATCTTTATTTGGCGTGATCGGGTCGCCTTTGTTTTAATAAAGCATCTCAGTTTACTAAAACAATGCTTTTTGGTCCACAAACTTTGAGAAAACAGGTTCGAAAGTCAATTACGTGTGAGGAAGGATTAGCACCCTCGACATGCCCGAAATCGGTACCAAACTGATTGATCGATGTCCTAATGTTGAAAACTTTGAAATGATTCGAAAATAGATACTTTTTATTTCCAAAACTTGAAGGGATCGGAAGAGACGTTAAGACTTTCTTATTTTCAAAGAGATAAAGCATCATGTCCAGTAAGTTAGGGCGCAATACTTTAGACTCCCAAACTAAACTCGCCTTTTAAAACTTAGTTTTATATTTGAAGAGGATCTCTCGTCATTTGTCAAATGAGAAATCAGAACCCAGCAAGTTAGGGCTCGTTTTCTCGAAGGTCCAAATTAGGAATATTGCCCCTATTTAAAAAAAACTTATCCGAAGTATCTAGATGTCGAGTCCAGTAAGTTAGGGCGCGACATTTTGAATATCCGAGATTAAGTGTTTTGTTTAAAATTTAAATTGCGATTTTAAAAGGGACATTCCGTTGTTTAGCTTAAACGAGAAAAACCGGAACCCAGTAAGTTAGGGCTTGATTCTCTCGAATCGCTAATACAAAATATTGGTCGTTATAAAAATTGAGATGTTAGAAAGGATTAGTGAGATGAACGATGACAATATTGATACTAATAAATTGAATAATAATAAATAATAATAATAAATAATAATAATAATAATAATAATAAAAGTAATGGTCAAACGAAAGTATTATGACAATAGTATATATATTGACGGTGATAGAAAATAATGATAATGATGGAAATAATAAAATGATAATAAGTAAGGTAGTAATACATTAGTGATAATAGTAATAGTAGAAGAATAGAATAACAATATGCAAATGTAATAATAAAATAATAGTAAACATAATAATAATAAAAGACAATGGAAATAGCAAATGGTAATAAAAATAATGATGATAATAACATAGTAATTATAATAATAGATATATGTATGAAAATAATAATTGTAAAAGATAGATAAATTATTAAATAATAAGTAAAGAAGGGTTATGATGTTAATAAAATAACAAAGATAGTAATATTAATAAAAATAACAATGGTGCATAATAGTATAGTAATAATAATGCAAATAAAATAAATGAATAAAATAATAATATAAGCAAATAAAATGCATACATATATAAAATATAAAAATATAATAATAGTAATACTAATAAAAATAAATAAATAACATAATATAAGCACACAAAATATACAAATACGTAGAATATAATAATATAATAATGGTGATACTTGATAATAATATAACAGGTAATAATAAAATAATAATAAATAACTAATAATAAGAAAAATTAAATAAAGCAAAAATAGTAAAATTGCAAAATAATTGAAAATGGATTAAATTGCATTAAAAATCAAAATTTTTGGGTCAATTTGTAAATGAAGTATAGGTTTAGGGGCTAGAAAAACACGCTGTAAAAGGTGGGGATCAAAAGGGCAATTTTCCCAGCAAATTAAACGCAGCGCTTTGAAGGAGGACCAAATCGCGAAACCGTGCAAAATTTTAGGGCCAATGTGCAAATACTGATAACTTGATTTGAAAAAATAAAAATGCGAAGCGCTAATTGTGCAATTCCCCCCTCTGGTTTAAAAACATGCGGATCCTCTTGGGGTACGGTTCGGATTCGGGTCAAACTAGGTGAAACGACGTCGTTTTGGGGGTTAAAAGCTAGCCCCAAAACGGCGTCTTTTTAAGGGCTATATAAGGACTAAATCTCAGAAAAAAAATTCATTTGAGCTGTGTGCTCTAAAAATTTTCTCTGTTTTCTCGTTTTTTCTCTATAGGACTGAGAGGAAGGGTCACCGGGGAGCTCGTCAGATTTAAAGAACGCACCGTCATGTGATGGTAGGAAAAGGTAAAGTTTTTTTTTTTCCCTTTTTTTATGAAAATAAAATATGTATGTGTATATCTATGTGCCAGAGAAAAAACTTCGAAAATGATAAAAGAAGAAAAGGAAAAGAATTAAAACAAATCACCTTGCCGATTTGTTTATTTCGATTTTTTAGTGATTCTATTTTCGACACTTTCTTATTTGATCCCTCTTGTTATGCCTTGATTTGCTGTTTCTGTTTTAAAACTCTAGTATTGTATTGATTTTTTAAAAAAAATGAAAAGGAACCCTTTTTACAAGGAAATAAATAGACCTTTATAGCCTTTTGCCTTTTTTACAACTTGCTGCTTTTTGTCCTTTCCCGTTTATTGTTTGCAGGTCAGAGGCGTCCTGGGGCGGTGGACAAGACTACGGTGACAGAGGGCGGTGGATGGGATAGGGGTCAGAGGCAAGTGGCCATCAGAGGGCTGAAGACAGAAGACCCTAGGTGCGGCGCACCTAGGGTTTGAAAATTCTAAAAAATTTGTTGGGTTAGGGTTTGTTTAATTTTGGGTCTGGTTTTGGGCTAGTTGTAGTCTAATTGGACTTTTTTTCTTTTTTAATTGGATTTGTATGTGCTTTGATGTAAAATTGGGTTTATGGGTTGTTGGTTAAGGTGTAAAATGGTCTTGTAGGCCTGGGCAAAATTGGGGTATGACAGCTGCCCCTCTTTACTCATTGTCGTGTAATGGGAATGGAGCAAAGACATAAAGAAGGACCAATTTTGCTTGGTCCACTGAGGTAGCCTCATTCCAGTCCACCGCATCTTGTTGCTTTGGTCCATTTTACTGTTGCAGCTTCAGAGGTATAAGATTCGTTGTTTTAATCTGCTCTACTTGCAACTTCAGTGAGATAAGATGTGATGTCTTCAATCTGCTCCTGCAACTTCAAGGATGCCAGACATGCTATCTTCAATCTGCTCCTCTGCAACTTCAGAGAGATAGGACCTGTAGCTTTAATCCGCTCCACTCAATCTTCTCTGCTTCAAAGAGATAAGGATTGATCCTCATTGTAAACTCAGGGAGACGGGATTTGTAATCTCAACCTACTCCACGGGAACTCAGCGTGCGACCCGAGGCTCAATTCGCCTCTCGCAATATAAGTTGATTTTTTTGAAGATCAGAAATTGAAAAATACCTCGGCGTATGACCCGAGGCTCAACTCACCTCTCGCATTATTAGTTGATTTTTTTTTTGAAAAAGCAATTGAAAAATACCTTGGCGTATGACCCGAGGCTCAACTCACTTATCGCATTATGAGTTGATTTTTTGAAAAAGAAATTGAAAAATACCTCGGTGTATGACCCGAGGCTCAACTCACCTCTCGCATTATGAGTTGATTTTTTGAAAAGAAATTGAAAAATACCTCAGCGTGTGACCCGAGACTCAACTCACCTCTTGCATTATGAGTCGATTTTGAAAAATAGAAATTGAAAATACCTCAGTGTGTGACCTGAGGCTCAACTCACCTCTCGCAATATGAGTTGATTTTTTTGAAACAAATAGAAATTGAAAATAGAAATTGAAAATACCTCGGAGTGTGACCCGAGACTCAACTCACCTCTTGCATTATGAGTCGATTTTGAAAAATAGAAATTGAAAATACCTCTGCGTGTGACTCGAGACTCAACTCACTCTCTCAATATGAGTTGATTTTTTTTGAAACAAACAGAAATTGAAAATACCTCGGCATGTGACCCGAGGCTCAACTCACCTCTCGCATTAGAGTTGATTTTTGAAAAACAGAAAATTGAAAAACAGAAATTGAAAATACCTCGGCATGTGACCCGAGGCTCAACTCACCTCTCGCATTATGAGTTGATTTTTTTGAAAAAGTAGAAATTGAAAAACACCTCAGCATGTGACCTGAGGCTCAACTCACCTCTCGCAATATGAGTTGATTTTTTTGAAAAAAATTGCAATTGAATAATTTTTTCAAAATATCAGAATTTCAAAACATATCATCTGGTGTAACTCGGATGTCTTCTTTTTCCTTGATTCAGTACAACTATCATCAAAGCCTCTTGCTCTACTGGTGTACCTGTATGTGTCATGCATGATGTTATCATGATATGCACATGTTTGTCTTAAATGCTTTCCTGCCTACAAGATTATGCCATGCGCATTGGGCTGGTTTGTCATATATCCCTTTTCGTTACGATTTTCATGATGACCTACATTTATTGCTTTGACTCTTGACTTTCCTTTTAGGTTTTGTACCCGTCCTCAAGCTTTACGAGTAATCTGCATTTCTTGTATATCACCCTTTTGCCCCTATTGAACTTTGTCCTTGCTTTGAGGCTCTTGCACTTACCAAATTCTCATCCAAGTAATGCTCAACATTCCTTTTGTTTAGAGTTGTAATTTCACTATTTATCATTTAAATGAACCAAACATGAGATGCATGAAAATGGCAAAGTAGGTATGAAAGGGATACCTCACACTCATATTTATTTCAAAAGCAACAAGCAAAGAAAATTGACAAGGAATATTTCAATAAAGAGAACGTTATAAAAAAGGAAAGCAGGTTCAATTGTCACAAATGCTCTAGATATCCAACGCATGAACTTCTCCACGTTTCTTCATCCCAGATCTTTTCGAGCAAAGCTTCTTGTGTAGAAGATTTTGAGCTTCCGAGTCTGCTTCAAATATTATAATCTCGGCATATGACTCTCTGTTCAAATCGTCTTGCTCTTTATGTCTGAACCCCCTTCATTAGGATGCCCTTTCAGGTTTTCATCCTAATCTTTTTGTTTATCAAAATGCCCTTTGGGGTTTTCATCTTGATCTTTTTTTTTTCACCAAGACGCCCTTTTCGGGTTTTCATCTTGATCTTTTTTTTCGCCAAGATGCCCTTTTTAGGTTTTCATCTTGATTTCTTTTTTTTAGGCATAGTACTTTTTCACTGCATCTGAGTTCACTGGATTAGGTAACTCTTTCCCATCTATCTCAGTGAGAATCAAAGCTCCACCTGAGAAAGCCTTCTTTACGACGTATGGCCCTTCCCAATTTGATGCCCATTCTCCTCGAAAATCTTTTTGTATTGGGAGAATCTTTCTCAGTACAAGTTCTCCCTCGCGAAATTCTCTTGGCCGCACCTTCTTGTCATGGGCCGTGATCATTCTCTTCTGGTACATCTGTCCATGGTAGATTGCCTTCAAGCGTTTTTCTTCGATAAGATTTAGTTGGTCATATCGAGCTCGAACCCATTCTGATTCTTCTAGTTTCGACTCCATTAAGACTTGTAGAGAGGGGATCTCAACTTCGATGGGCAGCACAACTTCCATTTCATAGACCAGAGAGAAAGGAGTTGCTCCCGTAGATGTATGCACAGATGTCCGATATGCGTACAAAGCGAAAGGTAGCTTCTCGTGCCAGTCTTTATATGTCTCGGTCATTTTCCCAATAATCTTCTTAATATTTTTGTTAGCAGCTTCTACTGCTCCGTTCATCTTTGGGCGATAAGGTGAGGAGTTATAATGCTTTATTTGAAATTGCTCACATAATTCCTTCATCATCTTGTTGTTCAGATTTAAAGCATTATCCGAAATGATTCTCTCAGGCAAACCGTATCGACATATGATCTCCATTTTTAAGAACCTGCAAACTGTGGTCTTCGTCACATTAGCAAATGAAGCAGCTTCTATCCATTTTGTGAAGTAATCTATGACCACAAAAATGAATCGATTTCTATTATAAGCTTTTGGGGAAATTGGCCCTATAACATCCATGCCCCACATAGAAAAAGGCCACGGAGAAGTCATGACATGAAGGGGCGAAGGGGCTGTATGAATTTTATCAACGTAAATTTGACATTTGTGGCACTTTCGTGCATAACTAATGCAGTCGCTTTCCATCGTCAGCCAGTAATAACCGTCTCATAATCTGCCTAGCCATAGTGAAACCATTGGCATGCGTTCTAAAAATTCCTTCATAGACATCTTCAAGTATTTTTCTGGCTTCAACAGCATCCACATATCTCAGGAGCACTTGATCTTTTCCTCTTTTGTATAGGATGTCCCCATCAAGAACAAATCCCACCGCCATTCTTTTGATTGTTCTTTTATCGTTCTCATTTGCTTGCTTGGGATATCTTTGATTCTTGACATATTCTAAGATATCGTGGAACCATGGCTGTCCATCTGCCTCTTTTTCAATGCTCAAACAATGTGCAGGGGCCTCATATATGCTCATTTGGAGAGGCATTATTTCCGTTTCTCTGTTTACTTTGAACATTGAGGCCAAAGTGGCCAGGGCATCAACCATTTGGTTTTCTTCTCGTGGGAAGTAATTAAAAGTCACTTTTTTGAACTCTTTGACCAACTCCGCAACAAGATCGCGATATTTGACCAACTTTGAATCTCTCACTTCCCAATCTCCACGGATTTGGTAGATCACCAACGCTGAGTCCTCGTACACTTCCAAGATTTTGATATTTCGTTCCATGGCTGCACGAAGTCCCATGATGCAAGCCTCATATTCCGTAACATTATTGGTACAGAAGAAATTTAATCTGGCAGTGAGCGGATAATGGTTCCCTCCGTGACACTAGATTGCCGAATCCCATGCCCCAATGCATTTGATGCACCGTCAAGCTCATCTTCCATAATTTCTCTTTTGACGACTCACACTCTTTTTCTGTAATGCACATCAAGTCTTCGTTTGGGAAATCAAATCTCAATGGCTCGTATCCTCTGTTGTTTGAGTTGCTAAAAAGTCAGCTATCGCGCTTCCCTTTATCGACTTTTAACTCACATATATGACGTCGTACTATGATAGTAGGATCTGCCATCGTGCCATTCTTCCTGAGAGTGCCGGTGATTCCATCATGTATTTTATTGGGTCCAGCTTTGAAATTAACCACGTCGTATGATACAACATATATTGTCTGAGCCTTCGAACTACCCAAACCAAAGCACAACAGAATTTTTCAATTGACGGGTACTTTGCTTCGTACTCTGTGAACTTCTTGCTGAGGTAGTAAATTTCCCTTTCTCTTTTCCCTGAATCATCATGTTGCCCAAGTACGCAACCCATTGAGTTTTCGAACACAGTCAGATACAATATTAACGGTCTCTTGGGAGTTGGTGGTACTAGCACCGAGGGGCTAGACAAATACTATTTTATTTTATCAAAAGCCACTTGGCACTCCTCGTTCCATTCTCTAGGATTGTGTTTTCGAAGGAGTCAAAAAATTGGGTCACACTGGTTTGTAAGTTGAGCAATGAATCGAGCGATGTAGTTCAACCTCCCTAAAAATCCTCTAACTTCTTTTTGTGTGCGCGGGGGTGGTAGTTCTTGTATGGCCTTTATCTTATCTGGATCAACCTCAATACCTCTCTCACTGACGATGAAGCCTAGTAATTTTCCCAAGGTAGCCCCAAACGTACACTTGGCTGGATTAAGCTTCAACTAGAACTTTCTTAGTCTTTCGAACAACTTCCTGAGGTTCTCAACATGCTCTCTTTCCCCCTGAGATTTCACAATCATATCATTGACATAGACTTCTATCTCTTTGTGCATCATGTCATGGAATAGCATCACCATTGCCCTCTGATACGTTGCCCCAGCATTCTTTAATCCGAACGGAATCACCTTGTAGCAGAATGTCCTTTCACATTATTACGAAGGTAGTTTTCTCTATATCTTTGGGAGCCATCTTTATTTGATTATAACCCGAGAATCCGTCCATTAAAGAAAACAATAAATGTTTTGTTGTGTTATCCACCAATGTATTTTGTTGTGTTATCCACCAACATATCAATGTGTGGTAATGGAAAATTATCTTTAGGACTTGCTAGTTTTAGATCGCGATAATCCATGCATATTCATACCTTGTCATCTTTTTTCGGTACTGAGACTATGTTAGCTACCCATTCTGGGTATTTGGAGACTTGTAGGAAGGTAGCATCAAATTGTTTCTTGACATCTTCTTTTATCTTTAATAGCATTTTAGGTCTCATTCGTCTTAGCTTCTATTGAATGGGTTTGCATTCTGGTTTTAGTGGGAGTCTATGGACCACTACATCCTCGTTCAACCCTAGCATATCCTGATACGACCATACAAATACATCTTTGTACTCACAAAGCAGGGCGATCAAATCATGTTTGGTCTTCTCTGAAATGGAGGTCCCAATCTTCACTTCCCGCCTCTTTCTTCATTTCCCAAGTTCATCGCCTCAACAGATTCTTGACGGGTAGAATCATTTATCTTCTTGTTCTATCATTCTTAGTAAGTCAGAAGACGAGACATAATCTTCAGCATTTTCCTCAACTTTGAATTCTCCTAAACAAATAGCTTTCTCTAAATCGATTTCAGGACTTGTAACGGGATTGTTCACGTCGTTGGTCTCTGAGCACCTGAAAGGTGAATGGAAAAGAAAACTATAGAGGAGCATCAAAGTATTGGAACCAAACAAACATAATGTTATGGCATGATATGAGGTGCATGTAAGGACAGGTTTTGAGAAGAGGGAATAATTATGAAGTTAACAAGAATGAAAAGACTATGACAAAATGCATCTCTATTAATGTTCAGTTAAATGATAAAGAGCAAACATAAGCTCTTACAAAAGAGTCCCACTATTACTTGGGGGCAAACAAAAAGAGAGTTAACATTGAGCATTACTCTGGAGAGGACTTAGAAACTACAAGAAGATCCACAGTAGTCCAATTGTTCAAAATGAATCCAGGAGGGCAAGGGCGTATCATTGAAACATCTTCAATTGCATCATCCCTTTGTCAACAACATTTATATCGACGCTCAAGACCCTTTCAATCCATAACATCGTGCTTTGTGGATTATCTCACCACAGGTACATCATTCTGCAGATGTAAATGTTTTTGGCAAAGGAGGATACGCTATGGGCTCTCATTCTAATTCCCGACCTGAGGCTCTCGTAATCCTCCTTTCTTGATCTTTTTGCAACTGTTTTCTTCTTCTATAATTTTAACTTATTAGGCTCTTTTTTTGGGCTCAAATGCATATAATGTGATGTAATGCAAATGCATGGAATGAATGCACAAAGAAAGAGAAGCGTTGATTATGAATTCAATTCCACTAGAAGAACTTTTCTAGAAAATAAAGCTCTTTACATAAAATGGATTGTATATACGATTTTGTCTTTATAGAGAAAGTGAAAACACGAATCTTTTTCTACGTATCCAAATATTATGGTCATGTCCCGCGAACTTTCTTCATAGATGCCTCTTCTAGCTCCTTGTCGCTTGGTTTAGACTGCACTTCTTCACTAGCTGATCTTCGCGATGTCCGTAAGTTTCTTTAAGAAAGTCGAGACGTGACGACTCTTGAATAAACCTTGTTGGCCTGAATCATCGAGCAAAGTCTTGTATTTTTCTGTGGACTATCAGCCTTCTCTCGCCATTTACTTGGACTATATTTGGGTGACCATATTATAATCCACTTTATCAAGAAATTCATTTCCTTATGACAAACTCTTCTATTTAGCAACCGAATATTAATCAATACCTCCTTTCTTTGACGATGCAATGCAAATGCATGAATGCAAGAAGAAGGCATCGATTCAGATTCAACTTCATTTTAGAAAACTTTATTAGAAAACAAAATCCTTTACATAAAACAGACTACAAATATGCTTTTGCCCTAAGGCGTAAAGTTTTGATTTTCCCAAACAAAGAGATTAGCTCTTGATTACAACCCTACTGTAGCTCATATCTCACGCTCAATATGTCAGCCTCTGCAGCCAAAGTCTGTAGGTGATCAGCTACCTCTTGAATCTGGATTATCGCTTCACAAATGAGGTAATTTCGGCTCCTAACTTTCTCACAAGAATGGCAAAGCTGCTCCTTCCAATGCCTTTCTCTTGGTTTCAGAAGCTCAATTCGGAGCTCACCATTGTGTAATGCCGATTCTAGCTCTTCAACCTTACCCTTTATTTCCTTAATTCTGTTTAGACTTGATTTCAGTTTGCTTTTCAAGTCTTGACTTCGATAGTGGTCCAGAGACCACCCAAGCTCAGCCACTCTAGCTTTTGGTCCCTTTTTCTCCTTTTGGCTTCCTGCCATGCCCTTCTCTAAAGTCTCATTTTGTGCTTGCATTTCTTGAAACTTTTTCTCCCAACTAGTAACTCTGGCTTTTTCCTCTCGGATCTCTTATCGCCACTGCTCTGAAGTTTTTCCTAATCCAGATTTTTTATCGTTAGACGCATCTTCTTGTATTTCGTATTCAAGCTACATCGGTCCTCCTCTACCTTCCATTTTTACTTTCTAAGTTTCTCGACCTCTAATTTTTGATCGTCCACCTCTAATTGGAGGAGCATCTTTTCTTCTTCCAGCTTTTCTATCCTTTTTCCAAGCTCCGAACTTATCCGATCAAAATCTTGTTTCACAATCTCTAATTTTGATGGGACCACTCGCAAGCATTCTTCTTTCGTTCGGACGCCCTCTGGATTTGGCTCAAGGACATTATCATTAATCCTTCTAATCCTCCATCTGCTATACTCTGGGGTCATCACGGGGCCTGCGGATAACCTTTTCATTCTATGAATCTGATTCAAGGCACTAGAGATCTCTTTAACCTTTTTTCTTATAGCTCCCCCCTTCGTATGAGAACTTGCATTGATCCAGCCCGTATGTCGTTGGTACGAACTATCTTGAACTATATTGTCTTAGGACTAGCAAAGGGGCATATGCAGTGGCACCCCAAATTCCCAGTAGAGGAACCCAGTCGAAGTTTCCACAACGATAAAGGATCTTGTCGGGAATCATCCAAGGAGCCTTCCACTCGATGTAATCTTCTTGAAGGTTTTAAGGAGCGCTATCCAATTTTTTTCGGACACGTCTTCTTTCCTAGGCGTAGCTATTATCTCTTTCAATGGGGAGTAATTCTCTGACAAAAACCGATAAGACACTTTCTCCACTTTCCAGAAGTGACTATGGAACCAGGCCAATAACAACTGCGCATCCAATAAATCTACCTTCACCTATTCTCTGACATGCATTTAAGGATCTGAACGTTTCAGCCAAGATGGCAGGAATAGGCGTGACCCCTTTGTCTAATTAGACGAATAGATCAATAACTGCTTTATCAATGTATCTTAAAGCTTTTGGGAAGATCACCAAACCATAAATATACAAGGCCAAGACGTCAATCTTTTTCTTTGCATCAGGATGCGTTAGGATTAGGTCCCTCAAATATATCCAAGATATGCATTTACCTCCGCCTTTCTTCTGCATTCTAGCTGAGACCCATTGTTCGCTCATTCTCATGATATTCATCAATTTCTTCGTAAAAGTCGGGCTATTAACTGCTTTGGAATAAGCTTTATCAACTTGAATTCTCGGACAATGTAACAAGGTCATGTATTCCTCTACTATGGGAACCAAATCTACTTTCCCGAATGAGAAACAACTATAAGCAGCATTCCAGAACTGAGTCATTGCTTGGAATAGGTGCTTATCTATTTTGACATCAAGCAGGTATGGTAGATCGTTGTAGGTACTATAGAACCACTGCTTTGCCTCGTCATCCCACTGGGTCCATATTTCTTTCAACTCCTGGAGTTCATTCTGCATGACACTATATTGGTGAAATCTCGTGATTTCGACACATATCCTCTCAGCTAAGCTGTCTATTTTTTCTAATTGGCTTTGCTCTGACCATGTGCGGGCGGCCGCATTGTCCTTCACTTTATCAAGGAATTCACTTTCCATAACCAGCTTTCTAACTCTGAAACTGACCATGAATCGATGCCTCTTAAAAATAGAAATGACATGCAGAGGAAATAAAACATCATCAATTAGTACCACAGAATGAGATATAAAGCATGTAAAATACACAAACGCTTATCTGGGTAACTACTAAGGTTTGGCATAGTTCAGCTCAGGGTGGGTTCTTAGGCTCTTTACGTGTGATTGAGTTCTAAAGTTCTATGTACCCGAACCAGCAGATTCCTCGATCCTCACCCATTATAGGCTCATACGGACTTAGTTTGGTTTAGGGGAATACATTTCCCTATGGCCATGCAAAAGTGAAAACTTCACGAAGACATAGGTACGGATGTATCCCGAAAGCAGCCCACTAGCCCATGCGGAGGTGAAAACCTCACGAAGGCATAGCTTCTCGCTCCCACGTAAAGGGTGTGACCACAACGATCATGCAATGCAATGCCAAAGTATTTACGAGACCCAAATTGAAAGTGTATTAAAAGAAGCTTGATTTTTTGAAACCATTTTCCAATTTTAATCAAAAGGACACAAATCAATCAATCTATAGCCTGACTCTCGAATTCCCCAGTGGAGTCGCCAAGCTGTCGTAACCATTTTTTTGATAAAATAGAAACGACGCGGTCGACTCGAGGTTTGAAAATAAGAGGAAAGGAGTCGCCACCGATCTTTATTTGGCGTGATCGGGTCGCCTTTGTTTTAATAAAGCGTCTTGGTTTACTAAAATAATGCTTTTTGGTCCACGAACTTTGAGAAAACGGGTTCAAAAGTCAATTACATGTGAGGAAGGATTAGCACCCTCGACACGCCCGAAATCGGTACCAAACTGATTGATCGATGTCCTAATGTTGAATACTTTGAAATGATTTAAAAATAGATACTTTTTATTTCCAAAACTTGAATGGATCGGAAGGACGTTAAGACTTTCTTATTTTCGAAGAGATAAAGCATCATGTCCAGTAAGTTAGGGCGCAATACTTTAGACTCCCGAAACTAAGCTCGCCTTTTAAAACTTAGTTTTATATTTGAAGAGGATCTCCCGTCATTTGTCAAACGAGAAATCAGAATCCAGCAAGTTAGGGCTCGTTTTCTCGAAGGTCTAAATTAGGAATATTGCCCTTATTTTAAAAAAAAACTTATCCGAAGTATCTAGATGTCGAGTCCAGTAAGTTAGGACGCGACATTTCGAATATCCGAGATTAAGTGTTTTGTTTAAAATTTAAAATGTGATTTTAAAAGGGACATTCCGTTGTTTAGCTTAAACGAGAAAAATCGAAACCCAGTAAGTTAGGGCTTGATTCTCTCGAATCGCTAATACGAAATATTGGTCGTTATAAAAATTGAGATGTCGGGAAGGATTAGTGAGACGAACATTGAGAATATTGATACTAAAAAATAATGAATAATAATATAAGTAATGGTAAAAGGAAAGTATTATGATAATAGTATATATATTGACGGTGATAGAAAATAATGATAATGATAGAAATAATAAAATGATAATAAGTAAGGTAGTAATACATTAGTGATAATAGTAATAGTAGAAGAATGTAATAACAACATGCAAATGTAATAATAAAATAATAGTAAACATAATAATAATAATAAAAAAATGGAAATAGCAAATGGTAATAAAATAATGATAATAATAACATAATAATTATAATAATAGATATATGTATGAAAATAATAATTGTAAAAGATAAATAAATTATTAAATAATAAGTAAAAAGGGTTATGATGTTAATAAAATAACAAAGATAGTAATATTAATAAAAATAACAATGGTGCATAATAGTATAGTAATAATAATGAAAATAAAATAAATGAATAAAATAATAATATAAGCAAATAAAATGCATACATATATAAAATATAAAAATATAACAATAGTAATACTAATAAAAATAAATAAATAACATAATATAAACAAACAAATATACAAATACGTAGAATATAATAATATAATAATGGTGATACGATAATAATATAACAGGTAATAATAAATTAATAATAAATAATTAATAATCGGAAAAATTAAATAAAGCAAAAATAGTAAAATTGCAAAATAATTGAAAATGGATTAAATTGCATTAAAACTAAAATTTTGGGTCAATTTGTAAATGAAGTAGAGGTTTAGGGCTAGAAAAACACGCGTAAAAGGTGGGGATCAAAAGGAAATTTTCCCAAAGAAATTAAACGCAGTATTTGAGGAGGACCAAATCGTGAAACCGTGCAAAATTTTAGGGCCAATGTGCGAATACTAAAAACTTGATTTGAAATACTAAAAATGCGTAAGGGCTGATTGCGCAAATTCTCCCTCTAGTTTAAAAACATGCAGATCATCTTGGGGTACGGTTCGATTCGGGTCAGACCAGGTGAAACGACGTCGTTTTGGGAGTTAAAAGCCAGCCCCAAAACGACGTCGTTTTAAAGGGCTATATAAGGCCTAAATCTCAGAAAAAAATTCATTTGAGCTGTGTGCTCTAAAAATTTTCTCTGTTCTCTCATTTTCTCTTTGCAGGACTGAGAGGAAGGGTCACCAGGGGAACTCGTCCGTGATTCAGCGACGTTGTTGTCATTTCAACCATCACAAGACGGTGGCGAAAAAAGGTAAAGTTCTTTCTTTTTTTCCCTTTTTTTATGAAAATAAAATATGTATGTGTATATCTATGTGCCAGAGAAAAAACTTCGAAAATGATAAAAGAAGAAAAGGAAAGAATTAAAACAAATCACCTTGCCGATCTGTTTATTTTGATTTTTTAGTGATTCTATTTTCGACACTTTCTTATTTGATCCCTCTTGTTATGCCTTGATTTGCTGTTTTCTGTTTTAAAACTCTAGTATTGTATTGATTTTTTTTTAAAAAAAATGAAAAGGAACCCTTTTTACAAGGAAATAAATTGGCTTTTATAGCCTTTTGCCTTTTTTACAACTTGCTGCTTTCTGTCCTTTCCTATTTATTGTTTGCAGGTCAGAGGCCGTGCTGGGGTGGTGGACAAGACTGCGGTGGCAGAGGGTGGTGGATGGGATAGGGTTCAGAGGCAAGTGGCCGTCAGAGGGCTGAAGACAGAAGACCCTAGGTGCGCCGCACCTAGGGTTTGAAAATTCTGAAAAATTTGTTGGCTTAGGGTTTGTTTAATTTTGGGTCTGACTTTGGGCTAGTTGTAGTCTAATTGGGCTGTTTTTTCTTTTTTTTTAATTGGGTTTGTATGTGCTTTGATGTAAAATTGGGTTTATGGGTTGTTGGTTAAGGTGTAAAATGGGCTTGTAGGCCTGGGCAAAATTGGGGTATGACATATATATACATGGAGGCAATATACAATTTATACAACATCGAAATATTAAATATTTCACTTAGTGTTGCATTATTTAGCACAGGAACTTACCTCGATATCGAAAAGGGTAAATAGGGACCTAATTGTCCGTATATCTCTTTTCTCCTCTTCTAGGTCCGAATCCTTTTTCTTTGATCTAGAAAATAAATTGGCTCATTTAATCACTATACCAATCCATACATTTTAAAATTTCTACTTTGGCAAAATCACTTGGGCAAAATCACCATTTTGCCTTTGGACTTTGGCAAAATTATGATTTTGCCCTTAGGCTCGTCTATCGATTTTCATCCAACTTCTTTGCTAACCAAGCCTAGCCGATTCATATCCCCTTCTATAGCAAATCAAGATTTCAACTATTACACACATTTATCACCTATTTCACAACCTTTACAAAAAGGTCCTATTAGGTGTTTTCATGGTAACACCCTTCACAAAAGTTGTTTATCTAACAACTAAGACTCATTTTCTTTCATAAAAATGAAGCAAACAACACATTTTCTCTCATGGAAAATCGTAGACTCTTAACCATTTTGCAAAATAGTCCCCTCATTAGCTAGCTTAAGCTTTAGGGGTTCCAAAAGTACAAAAATTTTCAAGAAAGGTCACCAAAATCACTTACTTGCAAGGAGGAAAGCTTGGCTGAAATTTTGGCTTCCAAAACCCTTCTGATTTTGGTATTTTCAGTCGGAAGAAGATGAATAAAATGGGTGATATCAACTTTTCTTATTTTATTTACTTCCTCCAATTTAATCCACCTAACCCACACAATTTTGACCAATTTGAGTCCATTGTCCCCCTATGATCGGCCATCACTTAAAAAAGGCTTAATTGCACATTAGGGACCTCCAATTAATATTCCTTAGCTAATTGTCACCTCTAGCAATTAAAATAGAACTTTTACACTTTACGCGATTTAGTCCTTTTTCACGATTAAGCATGAAATCGATAAAATTAAAACACCAAAATTTTCATGCTCCTTTATAATCATATGCTATAACCCAAAAAATAAAATTAACATAATTTTCTCTAACCCCAAATTAGTGGTCCCGAGACCACTGTTATGACTAGCCCCTAATTTAGGCTGTTATAAATATCATTTACCGCAAATCGATGATTTGTTTGATCAGCTGAAAGGAGCTACAGTGTTTTCTAAGATATATTTGAGATTGGGCTATTATCAACTATGAGTTAAAGAATCAGATGTGCCAAAATTGCCTTTAGAACGAGGTATGGACATTATAAATTTTAGTAATGCCTTTCGGACTAACGAATGCTCCTGTAGTGTTTATGGATTTGATGAATCAAATATTTAGACCGTATTTAGATTGATTTTTAGTTGTGTTTATTAACGATATTCTGATTTATTCTTATGATGAGACGCAACATGCCGAGCATTTGAGAATCATGTTATAGACTTCGCGTGAGAAGCAATTGTATGCAAAGTTTAGCAAATGCGAGTTCTGGTTGTGTGAGGTTGGTTTTCTGAGACATATAGTGTCAGCTGCCAGGATACGAGTTGATCCAAGCAAGATTTCAGCAATTTTAGAGTGGAAGCCTCCGAGAAATGTGTCTGAAGTCTATAGTTTTCTGGGACTAGTGGGATATTATAGATGGTTTGTGAAAGGCTTCTTGATGATTGCAACTCCATTGATGAAATTGCTACAAAAAGATGTTAAATTTGAGTGGTCAAAAAGTGTCAGTAGAGTTTTGAACAGTTAAAAGCATTGTTGACAGAGGCACCAATATTAGTCCAACCTGAACCTGGTAAAGAATTTATAGTTTACAGTGATGCATCATTGAATGGTTTGGGCTATGTGTTGATGCAAGAGGGAAAAGTTATAGCTTATGCTTTGAGACAGTTAAAACCACATGAAAAGAACTACCTGACGCACGATCTTGAATTAGCCGCGATTGTATTTGCATTGAAGATTTAGCGTCACTACTTATTTGGTGAGAAGTTTCATATTTATACGGATCACAAGAGTTTGAAATATCTGATGACTTAGAAAGAATTGAATTTTAGACAGTGGAGATGGTTATAATTACTAAAAGACTTTGAATTAGTGATTGATTACCATCTGGGTAAAGCCAATGTTGTTGCTGATGCTTTGAGTCGAAAGTCTTTATTTGCTTTGTGAGCAATGAGTACTCAAATAGATCTGTGTGATGATGGTTCGGTTTTGGCTGAGTTGAAAGTGAAGCCAATGTTTACACATCAGATTTGTGATGCTCAGAAAAATGATAATGAGATGATGGCAAAACAAGATCAGTGTGGTTTGAATTCTGATTCAAAATTTTGAGTTGATAATGATGATTGTTCGAGGTTTTAAGATCGAATTTGTATTCTGAGAAATTTAGAGTTGATTCAGTTGATTTTGAACGAGGATCATAATAGTCGTATGTCAATTCATCTAGGAAGTACAAAAATGTATAATGTTTTGAAACAGTTTTATTGGTGGCATGGTATGAAATGGGATATCTTAGAGTTTGTTTTGAGATGTTTACTTTGTTAGCAAGTTAAAGCTGAACATCAGGTTCTATCCAGTTTGCTACAATCGATTATGATTCCTGAGTAGAAATAGGAGAGAATCACGATGGACTTTGTGTTAGGATTGCCTTTATCTCCGAGAAAGAAAGATGCAATTTGGGTAATAGTTGATAGATTAATGAAATCAGTTCATTTTGTTCCAGTGAGAATAGATTATTCACTTGTTAAGTTAGTCGAATTGTATATTTCTGAGATTGTGATGCTGCAAGGGTACAATTATCCATTGTGTTTGACAGAGATTCGAGATTTACTTCACCGATTTGGAAGAAATTACAAGAGGCTCTAGGCACAAAGATGCATTTTAGTACTGCATTCCGTCTGCAAATGGATGGTCAATCCGAGCGGATCATTTAGATTCTCGAGGGTATGTTGAGATGTTGTATTCTTGAGTTTGAAAATACGTGGGAAAAGCATTTACCGTTGATTAAATTCGCGTACAATAATAGTTTCTAGTCTAACATCAAAATGGCACCATATGATCTATTTACGGTCAAAATGCAAAACTCCATTATATTGGACTGAGCTTAGTGAGAATAAGATGCACGGGGCTGATTTGATAAAAGAGACTAAGAAGAAAGTGAAAGTGAAAGTGATAGTTTGAAAGCGGCATCAGATCGTCAGAAATCTTATGCAGATTTAAAACGAAAGATATTGAATTTGAGATCGATGATAAAGTGTTTTTAAAAGTGTCTCCGTGGAAAAAATACATCGTTTTTGCAGAAAAGGCAAATTGAGTCCTAGGTTCATCAGGCCGTATGAGATCATCGAACAAATTGGGCTAGTTGCTTATAGATTATTTTTGCCACCTGAATTAGAAAAGATTCATAATGTGTTTCACGTATTAATGCTTCAACGATGCAGATCTGATCCATCACATGTCATTGCTCCGACAAAGGTTGAGATTCAGTCAGATTTATCGTACAGTGAAGAACCGATTTGAATTTTGGCACGCGAGATCAAAGAGTTGAGAAATAAGAAAATTTATTTAGTAAAAGTGTTGTGGCATAAACACGGAGTTGAAGAGGCCACGTGGGAGCCTGAAGATGTTATGAGAGAGCAATATCCAAAAACTATTCACTGGTAAGATTTTCAGGGACGAAAATCCCTAGGGGGAGAGTTGTAACAGCCCGATTTAGACTCTAGTCAGAATAGTTTTGAGACCACGAATTTGAGGTCAAAAAAATATTTAAATATTATTTTTTGTGTTTACAGTATATGATTGAGCATGTGTGAAAATTCTGTGTGAAAATTTTATTGATTGTGTGTTTAATTTGCGAAAAAGATTTAATCGCATAAAATGTAAAAGTTGGGTGCTGATTGTTAAAGTGCTAATTTGGCATGGATTTTTAAATGAGAGGTCCTTATGTTGTTATTAAACCATTGATAAATTGGATGGACAAAAATGCCTAAGGTTAGTGCATTTTAAATGTTTATAATAAGGCTATTTTAGTAAATGGTTTATTAAATGATTTATAATAAAACAAAAGCCATTCTCTCTTATTATCATCATCCATAGCTGAATATCAAAAAGAAGAAGAAGAAATTGTTGTTTTAGGTTTCGGCTAACATATAGCTTGATTGAGGTATATTTTGAGCTCGGTTTTTAGTGATTTTTACGTTTTTGTGATCGTTGCTTAATGTATTAACAAGCCCTTGCTTTAATTTTAAAATCTGATGAAGATTTTGAGATGTGTCATTGATGAATGTTTGAGCTTTGTGATAGTTGATGATGAAATATGAAAGATATGTGATAGATTAACATATTTTGTCTTTGAATTTTTGGTGAACTTGAGTAATTTGGGCTAAATTGTGAAAATGAGAAATTAGAGGACTAAAATTTAAAATAAATCAAAATACATGGGCTTGTAAGAGCTAGGGGAAAATTCGGCTAAGCATGCGTAATTGTAAATTTTGTGTATTTTGAGATTTTATGAAATAGGGACTTAAGTGTCAAAATGTGAAAATGTGAGGGATATTTTGTAAAATGCCCTAAATATGTGTGTTTGGACTTAATTGAATGAATTGGTGATTGAATGAGCTAAATTTGAATATGTATAGATCAAGAAAAGAAAAATTCAGACTTAGATCGAGGCAAGAACAAAGTGCTCGATTGATCTACTTGTTCCGTAACTTCAACGTCCGAGGTAAGTTCGTTTATAATATGAATCATTTAACTTATTCTAATGTGTTATGTAATGAAAGATTATATGGTTGATGAATTAGTAATGTTATTTGAGGATTTGAGAGATGTGGCACTAAGTGTGCGAATTAGAATTGATACAGTGAAGAACAGCACTGTATGTGCGAAATAAAGAAAGTATCGACTATTTTGATTGGCACTGTGTGTGCGATATTGAGTTAAATTCGGTTTAAAGTAAAGGCACTAAGTGTGTGATGATATTTAAGCTTTGGCTATGAAATTGGCACTAAATGTACGATTAAATCGAAGGAATAATGAAGATTGATCGAAATGTGGTATCGAGCATTGAGTAGCAAAAATGATCGTTAACTAAGTGTTGGCAAAGGTATGTATGGAACCTATGTGGTTGATGAATTTGGAAATAGATGAATGGATGGTTATGTGAGTATTGGATATGGATGAGTGTAACATCCTAAAAATCTGAGTATCGATATGATGCATGTTTTGGTGCTTAGCTTGTGTATAATTAAAATTTTTCATGTTTAATATAATCTTGAGAAGACTTGGGATTTATTCGGAAGTAGAATAAATTTTAGTAATGAGAATTTTATTAAAGTGGATCAAGTGACCCTGATGCTTAAGTTAATTTTTAAGTGTAAAAATTAGCATAAGACGAGCTAGTAAGAAGGTGGTGTTGGCGCATGGGGGATTGCTTAAGGGGAAAGGTTCGAATCCCATGGATAACATTTAGGTGACTTTTATTTTTGCACTTGTATGGCATGTGTCGGTCAAGCTTTACTTATGGTAAGGTTGGACTATTTCTTTTATGGAAAGTAGACTAAGGGAATAAGGCAAGTGCTAACTTAAGGAATGAAATCCTAAGCTTATGGTAAGTTAGGAGGACATAAGGCACTCTTTATGGGGTGTGTTTTGGAAAGTTTGGCATGGCGAACTTGTCCATGAATGTGGATGGCATAGGGGCTAAGGGGGATGGCCAGATTTTGGTGTTGGTTTGGTAGGATTAGGTTCTTGATGAGCACATTTTTCCATTGATCATTTGGTGTTTTATCAAACATTTCTCTCCAATTTTCCCTCTCCCTAGCCGAATGTGCCATGAGCATTGAGCAAGTAATTGCTTCTTTTGGCCATTTCTTCATTTTGACCATTTCGGTCTTAATTTGATCACTCTCTCTAAATCTTTTCTCTTTTCTTTGTGACCAAAACCATATAGCCATCAAGGACCATTTCTTTTCTTCTCTTTTTCCTCTTCATTGCCGAATGCATATTTGTCCCTAAACTTCTCTCTTTTCTCTTCTCCCTATTATCTTTCCTCTCCATTTTACTTATCATTTAAACATATTTTTCTTTCATTTATCTTCCATGGCCAACTGTTTGTGATCATTATCATAGCCGAATCTTTCTTTTTTATTTTTAATCTTTTCTCCTCCAATCAAATCCTTCTTTCTTTGTAGTGATATAGTGGAGTGCCGATTTCTTTTCTACATCTTTAGTTGATCATAGCTATTATAGATCGGGTGGAAAAAAGAGATTTCATCAGTCAAGGTAAGGGATCATTTCGAAAAGGGATTTCTATTTTATCTTTCTATTTTGATAAGATTATATTGATTAATCGATTCTATCATAGGGATTCTATCGATCGACTTTCACTTTTTGAACGAAAGAATCCTGTGGTAAGTCAATTTCGCTCTTAAAATCAATTGGTGGTGATAAGGGAATATTAGTTTGACTAACATTTATTTGTCAATGGAGGCAAACAAGATAGGTTCAAAAAGGGTTGTGAATAGTGTTTAGAAGATGGGTGGATCCGCTATTCCCTCTAGATTCAAACGAAGGGCTATTTCGGCAATCCGAGATTTTCCACCGGGTTGTAGACCCTCATCCAAGAAAATCAATTATTTGAAGTTGTACGTACCCCCGAACCATTATTTGTTTGTGGTTTTGAACCATTGATCGGAGAGAAATCGTAAATAGTTGTCATTCGAGATTCTGAGGGTAAGGATATAGATCGTAAATCATTAGAATAGTTTTATATTAAATATTAGTGTTCTAATCCATCGTGATATGTGTTTAGATATCGACAAGCGGGAAAGTGTAGTTCTCACCATAATCAGGTGTGTAACTTCACACTTATCTCATGGGTTATACTATACCGTAAGCGTTAAAATAATAATAATCGTAAATTTGGTAAAATTGGAAAAATACGTTATATTAACACTTTTTATGTGAATGCATGAAACCGAAATTGAGGTTGTGGAAAAAACTACGGATTTGCACTCAATGTGCTATTTTGTTAAAGAAAGTGATATTTTGGGCTATGTTATTATTTTGACAAGTTGGCCAAGTGTGGAAATTGTGAAAAGGCCTCATGTGTTAAATGGGCCGAATTACGAAACGTCCTTATGGACCAAATTACAAAAATATCCTTTTATGGGCCAATTTGAAATATGTTGTTTTATGGGCCAAATTGAAATATGTTGCTTTATGGGCCAAATTGAAAGACGTTGTTTTATGGGCCAAAAGTGATATTAATATATGAGCTAAATGTGATATGAGATGAAATGGGCCAAGTTGCAAGATCGTTAAATGGGCCAAATTGCTATTTTGACTAATGGGCCAAATTGATAAATTGTAATATGGGTTTTTGTTAAAATTACCTTACGAATATTTTGTTATGCATTATATTTATTTATATATATATATATATATATATATACATGATTGCATGGGTTGGGATAATTGATGAAGAGAAGAAAGGCCTGTTACCAAAAATCTAGATCGGTGACTCATCACAATGGCTCTGTTGTCCAAAATCTAGATTTGTGGTTCTACCAAAATATTATAAATGGCTGTTGCCACAAATATTATAAATGGCCTGTTGCCACAAATCTTATAAATGGCCTATTGCCACAAATATTATAAATGGCTATAAATGGCCCACAAATATTATAATTGGCTTAAAGTCCTGCTATTGGTGTGTTGGCGGGTGGGTTGACTTAATCCCACAGTGTGATAGTTGGTACGGTTGGTGTGTAGCGGATGGAAATTAGGCTTGGTTGGGAATTGCATATTAATGTATTATTATTTTTTATATATATATACTTGATTTATATATATTGAACATTTGCAAAATGGGATCAAGCCCAATTATATGTTTATATGGTTTTGGCCCAGTGAATGCGGTAAGTGGGTTACACATTGAGTTCTAAGTAACTCACCCCATTTTTCTTACCCTTCTCAGGTAATAATAATTGATAGAGACTTGAGTCGGAGATGACTTCGTGTGGAGGACATGCTACAAATGGTGGTTTATATAACTTTAAAACTTCTTTAATTATTTTCATTTAAGTACTATTTAAATTGCGATGTAATAAGGCCTATTTAATTACATTCATGGATTTTATTATGCGGATGGATTTTATTATGTTTTAGTTTTCCTAAATTGGGTGATTTAGTTTTCATAAATGTTTTCTAAAATTCTCGCATAAAATAAAGGTTTATCTTAAATATCACCGAAACTTAGAAATTTCTTTTAAAACTCTTCGATGAAATATTTCGACTAAATAAATTTAAAATTTTAAACAACTACTACTCTGTAAATCTAATGATAAACTCTTGTGTTTTTAAATCATGGATTTTAAATAAACCTCGATTTTCAATAAAGTCATTCTCTTAATCATTTTGAAGATTTGATTTTCTACATCGTTGATGATTTGAATGCACGTTCAATTTGTGTGGCATGCCAAAATATGAGCTTAATGCATAGGCCGGGTTTGGGGTGTTACATTTTATGGTATCGAGCTCGGTTCAAAACTCTACGTGGTTCGGGTTCAACAATGATTTTGTTTAAAACTACTTAAATTTCTAGATTTTAGGTTTTAAAAGTAGTATGGCACCACAAGCATCCCAGCACCAAGTCAAGTAAGTATTTGTTTATTAAATGTTTATTATTCTGATAAGATCTTAGGAACACTCTAGAACTTCTAGTTTTAGGTGTTGAAAATGATAGAGATCGAGACTATAGGATGTGATTGCAAAAATAACCCTATCTCTTATATCTCATAAAATATCGTTAATAAACACTAAAATAGTATTCTGATTCATAAAACTTGTAATCAGATTAAAATCGAATTAGTCATTATGAGCACTAGAGGACGTGGTCGTGGACGCGGTAGACCTGGCCGTGGTAGAGGATGAGGTGCTGCGTCTGAAGCGCCGGGTCATATGCCGGAAATGGATGCACCTACTTCATTCGGGAGCGAGACTGGATCTCATGATCATGCAAATGAGGATAATGCTTTGACTCAAGCAATGTTATGAGTCTTAGAAAGAGTAGCCGGGGCTAGAACTGGGCCAGTAGCTCGTGGATCAATATCAGAACGACTCAAGTCTAGTGGTGCAGAAGTTTTTAGAGGTGTCTCTGGTGTAGCTCCGAATGTGGCAAAATATTGGCTTGAGGCTGTAGAACGAATTATGGATGATCTAGAGTGCACCGTCGAGCAGAAACTGAGAGTAGCCATGTCCTTGCTAAGAAACGAGGCGTATCAATGGTGGCTTACTGTTCGAGAAGGCACCGAGGCTGCATTGGTTACTTGAGATTTCTTTAAAGCTGCTTTCCAAGGAAAGTAGTTGGGACAAGTTATGTAGATGCCTGGAGGAAGGAATTCCTGAATTTGGTTTAAGGAAGTAAGATGGTGGCGACTACGAGGTAAATTTCTTCGCTTGAGCTGAGTGCCGATTATGCTCGTACGCTTTGAGGATAATGATGAGTGCCACCACAACAAGTACGGACTTTTACCTCGCTTGTAGAGAAAGCTAAGATAGCCGAAGAGGCTAAGAATTCAGAACGTCAGAATCGGGAAAAAGTTAGAGGCAAGAGGGATTTTAAGTACTCAGGTTCTTCTAAAAGGTTTCAAAAGAAGCCACGGAATGATGAGCCATCTCAAGCTAGAGCACCTGTGACTACCAATCAGAGTTGAGAATGTGCTGACTGTGGAAGACGACACCCCAAAGAATATTGGAGGAAAACTGGTGCCTACTATAAATGTGGTTCCAAGGATCATCAGTATAAGAATTGCCCTCGACGGATTGATACGACTCATGAAGCTCGTAACCCTGATGCTCAGCCAACTAGAGGTACTCAGTAGCCACCGAGAGGTTGTGGACCAGGTCGTGGTGGTAATGGTAACGGACATGGTCAAGGTGCACCGGGTCGAGGTAATGGCTTTAGAGGTAACACAGAGGCAAGACAACTGGGATTGGTATACGCGGTTAGGGGTCGTGAAGACGGCGATGCACCTGATGTGATAACTGGTACGTTTTTCATCTTTGATGTGCCTATTACTGCTTTGATAGATATCGGGTCTACCCACTCGTTTATTGCTAGTGCCATTTCTGGAAACCTGAATATTAGATCTGAGATTATCGATAGAGAGATGACGGTAATTAGTCTTTTAGGACAGTCGATAATAGTGAATAAATTATTTAGAGATGTGCCCTTGGAGATTCAAAAAGAGATATTTTTAGCAGACTTGATGGAATTACCTTTCGGTGAGTTTGATCTTATTTTGGGCATGGATTGGTTAGTGAAGCATCGGGTGCAATTGGATTGTGCCAAAAGCGGATGTCAATAAGGACTGTGGATGATGAGGAGGTCATAATGATAGGTGAGCAAAGAAACTTTTTGGCAAATGTGGTATCTGCTTTGAAGGTAGAAAAGTTGGTGTGGAAAGGGTATGGAGCATTCCTAGCCTTCATCAGTGCTTTGGATGCCAAGGATTTATCGGTAGAAGGTGTGAGAATGGTGAAAGAATTTTCAGATGTCTTTCCCAAAGAACTTTCGGGTCTACCTCCAGATCGGGAAGTAGAATTTGGCATTGAGCTTTTGCCCGGAACAGCTCCGGTGTCCATTGCTCCTTATAGAATGGCGCCAAAGGAGTTAGCGGAGCTTAAAGCTCAAATTCAAGAACTGCTAGATCGGGGATTTATTTGACCAAGTGTGTCTCTGTGGGGAGCACCAATTTTGTTCGTCAAGAAGAAGGATGGGTCGATGCGATGTGCATTGATTATAGGCAATTGAATAAGTTGACGATCAAGAATAGGTATCCATTATTGAGAATCGATGACCTGTTTGACCAATTGAGAGGAGCTTTAGTCTTCTCCAAGATTGATGTGAGATCGGGTTATCATCAACTCAAGGTGAAAGAGGCAGATATTCATAAGACGGTATTCCGAACTCGTTATGGACATTATGAGTTTTTAGTGGTGTCGTTTGGTTTGACCAATGCACTAGCTGCATTTATGGACATGATGAACTGAGTCTTTCAACCCTATTTAGACCAGTTCGTAGTAGTGTTCATAGATGACATCTTGGTATATTCGAGGAATGAAGAAGAGCATGACTCACATTTGCGCACTATGTTGCAAATTTTGCGAGATAAGAAACTTTATGCCAAATTTAGTAAGTGCGAATTTTGGTTGAAGGAAGTGACTTTCTTGGGTCATGTAGTGTCAGCCGAAGGAATAAGAGTTGATCGTCGAAAGGTAGAGGCTGTGTTGGATTGGGAACCGCCGAAGTCAGTGGCTGAGATTCAGAGTTTCTTGGGTTTGGTTGGTTATTATAGACGCTTTGTTGAGGGGTTTTCGTTGATTGTTGCACCCCTAACTAAGCTGTTACGAAAGAAAGTACCATATGTGTGGACCGATAAACAACAAGAAAGTTTTGAGAAACTGAAGAAGATTCTGACGAAGCGCCAAGATCGATTCAACCTGAGGCTAGAAAAGAGTTTATCTATTATTGTGATGCGTCACACACGGGTTTAGGATGTGTACTGATGCAAAGTGGAAAAGTGGTAGCTTATGCTTCTCGACAGTTGAGGCCGCATGAAGTCAACTATCCTACTCATGATTTGGAGTTGGCTGCGGTGGTGTTTGCCTTAAATATTTGAAGGCACTATCTCTACTGTGAGAAGTCAATCATTTATACGGACCATAAGAGTCTTAAGTATCTCCTTACCCAAAAGGAGTTGAATTTAAGACAACGGAGATGGGAAGAGCTGTTAAAGGATTATGATTTCTCAATCGAGTACCATCCTGGAAAGGCTAACGTTGTGGCAGACGCGTTGAGTCATAAAGTTGTATCAGAGTTAAGAGTAATGTTTTCTCATCTCAGTTTGTATGAGGATGGCAGTCTGCTAGTAGAACTTCAGGTGAAGCCTCTGTGGTTGGAGCAAATCAGGGAAAAGCAATTATCCAATGAAAAGTTGGGTCCTTTAGTACAACAAGCTGAAAGTGGTATAATAGGGGATTTTGGTTTGAACAATAATAGTGCACTGTGTTTTCGTGGAAGGGTTTGTATGCCCAAGGATTTAGATTTGAGACAAATGATTCTTCTAGAGGCACATAGTAGCCCTTATGCTATGCACCCCGGATGAAATAAGATGTATCGGGATCTCTATGAATAGTATTGGTGGCCAAAGTTAAAGCGAGAGGTTACTGATTTAGTGGGAAAATGTTTGACTTGTCAACAAGTGAAGGCGAACATCAATTACCATCGGGTTTATTGCAACCCAGTAAAGATTCCTCTATGGAAATGGAAGCGGATAACGATGGATTTTGTTAGTGGGTTACCCTTAACACCTACTAAGAAAGATTACATCTAGGTGGTAGTAGATTGATTAACGAAGACCGCTCATTTTCTACCAAACAAATGATTACTCATTGCGAAGTTGGCTAAACTGTATGTATCTAAAATTGTGAGGTTGCATGGGGTACCAGTGTCTATCATAACGGACAGGGATCCTTGGTTTACATCACGATTTTGGAAAGCTTTACATGAGGCTTTGAGGAGAAAGTTAAACTTCAGTATGGCTTTTCATCCTCAGTCAGATGGTCAATCTGAAAGAGTAATTCAGATTTTGGAAGACATGTTACGAGGATGTGTGATCGACTTTAGAGGTAGTTGGGAGGATTTTCTACTGTTGGCAGAGTTCACGTGTAATAACAATTTCCAATCCAGAATCCAAATGGTGCCCTATGAAGTGTTATACGGTCGTAGGTGTCGTACCCCTACTTGTTGGACTGAATTGGGGGAACGACAGTTGTTGGGTCCTGAACTGATATCTGAGACGGAAGAAAAGGTAAAGGTGATTCGAGCGCAATAAAAGGAAGCTTCGGATAGACAAAAGTCGTATGCGGATCTGAAGCGTAAAGATATTGATTTTGCGGTGGGAGATCAGGTCTTTTTGAAAGTCTCACCTTGGAAGAAGATTTTCAGATTTGGAAGGAAGGGCAAGTTGAGCCCTAGGTTCATTGGACCGCACTGCAGTGTGTTGAAGCGTGTAGAACCAAAGTGGCCTATCAACTTGATTTACCTCCGGAGTTGAGTCAGATTCATAGTGTCTTCCATGTTTCTATGCTGAGGCGCTATAGATCGGATCCGTTGCACATAGTACCGATAGAAGAAGTGGAATTAAGGCCAGACTTGTCTTTCGAGGAAGAACCAGTGAAAATCTTAGATCGCGATGTTAAGGTGTTAAGAAAAAAGACTGTGTCGTTGGTTAAGGTTCTTTGGCAGAATCACGGAGTGGAGGAAGCTACGGGGAGCCGGAGGACGCAATTCGACAACAATATCCTCACCTCTTTTAACCAGGTAAATTTCGAGGATGAAATTTTCTTTAAGGAGGGTAGAGTTGTAACATCCTAAAAATCTTAGTATCGATATGATGCATGTTTTGGTGCTTAGCTTGTGTATAATTAAAATTTTTCATGTTTAATATAGTCTTGAGAAGACTTGGGATTTATTCGGAAGTAGAATAAATTTTAGTAATGAGAATTTTATTGAAGTGGATCAAGTGACCCTGATGCTTAAGTTAATTTTTAAGTATAAAAATTAGCATAAGACGAGCTAGTAACAAGGTGGTGTTGGCGCATGAGGGATTGCTTGAGGGGAAAGGTTCGAATCCTATGGATAACATTTAGGTGACTTTTATTTTTGCACTTGTATGGCATGTGTCGGTCAAGCTTTACTTATGATAAGGTTGGACTATTTCTTTTATGGAAAGTAGACTAAGGGAATAAGGCAAGTGCTAACTTAAGGAATGAAATCCTAAGCTTATGGTAAGTTAGGAGGACATAAGACACTCTTTATGGGGTGTGTTTTGGAAAGTTTGGCATGGCCAACTTGTCCATGAATGTGGACGGCATAGGGGGATAAGGGGGATGGCCGAATTTTGGTGTTGGTTTGGTAGGATTAGGAGCTTGATGAGCACATTTTTCCATTGATCATTTGGTGTTTTATCAAACATTTCTCTCCAATTTTCCCTCTCCATAGCCTAATGTGCCATGAGCATTGAGGAAGTAATTGCTTCTTTTTGCCATTTCTTCCTTTTGACCATTTCGATCTTAATTTGATCACTCTCTCTAAATCTTTTCTCTTTTCTTTGTGACCGAAACCATAAAGCCATGAAGGACCATTTCTTTTCTTCTCTTTTTCCTCTTCATTGCTGAATGCATTTTGTCCCTAAACTTCTCTCTTTTCTCTTATCCCTATTCTCTTTCCTCTCCATTTTACTTATCATTTAAACACATTTTTCTTTCATTTATCTTCCATGGCCAACTGTTTGTGATCATTATCATAGCCGAATCTTTCTTTTTATTTTTGATCTTTTCTCCTCCAATCAAATCCTTCCTTCTTTGTTGTGATATAGTGGAGTGCCGATTTCTTTTCTACATCTTTAGTTGATCATAGCTATTATAGATCGGGTGGAAAAAGGAGATTTCATCAGTCAAGGTAAGGGATCATTTCGAAAAGGGATTTCTATTTTATCTTTCTATTTTGATAAGATTGTATTGATTAATCGATTCTATCATAGGGACTCTATAAATCGACTATCACCTTTTGAATGAAAGAATCCTGTGGTAAGCCGATTTCACTCTTAAAATCAATTGGTAGTGATAAGGGAATATTAGTTTGACTAACATTTATTTGTCAATGGAGGCAAACAAGATAGGTTCAAAAAGGGTTGTGAATAGTATTTCGAAGAGGAGTGGATCCGCTATTCCCTCTCGATTCAAATGAAGGGCTATTTCGGCAATCCGAGATTTTCCACCAGGTTGTGACCTCATCCAGCGAAAATCAATTATTTGAAGTAGTACGTACCCCCGAACAATTGTTTGTTCGTGGTTCTGAACCATTGATCAGAGAAAAATCACAAATAGTTGTCATTCGAGATTCTGAGGGTAAGGATCTAGATCATAAATCATTAGAATAGTTTTATATTAAATATTAGTGTTCTAATCCATCGTGATACGTGTTTAGATATCTACGAGCGGGAAAATGTAGTTCTCACCGTAATCAGGTGTGTAACTTCACACTTATCTTATAGGTTATACTATACCATAAGCATTAAAATAATAATAATTGTAAATCCAGTAAAATTGGAAAAATACGTTATATTAACACTTTTATGTGAATGCATGAAACCGAAATTGAGGTTGTGGAAAAAAATTACGAATTTGCCCTTAATGGGCTATTTTGTTAAAGAAAGTGATATTTTGGGCTATGTTATTATTTTAACAAGTTGGCCAAGTGTGGAAATTGTGAAAAGGTCTCATGTGTTAAATGGGCCGAATTACGAAACGTCCCTATGGACCGAATTACAAAAATACCCTTTTATGGGCCAAATTGAAATATGTTGTTTTATGGGCCAAATTGAAATATGTTGCTTTATGGGCCAAATTGAAATACGTTGTTTTATGGGCCAAAAGTGATATTAATATTTGAGCTAAATGTGATATGAGATGAAATGGGCCAAGTTGCTAGATCGTTAAATGGGCCAAATTGCTATTTTGACTAATGGGCCAAATTGATAAATTGTAATATGGGTTTTTGTTAAAATTACCTTACGAATATTTTGTTATGCATTATATTTATGTATTTATATATATATACATGACTGCATGGGTTGGGATAATTGATGAAGAGAAGAAAGGCATGTTGCCAAAAATCTAGATCGGTGACTCTGTCACAATGGCCTGTTGCCCAAAATCTAGATCTGTGGTTCTACCACAAATATTATAAATGGCCTGTTATCACAAATATTATAAATGGCCTGTTGCCACAAATCTTATAAATGGCCTGTTGCCACAAATATTATAAATGGCCTATTGCCACAAATATTATAATTGGCTTAAAGCCTGCTATTGGTGTGTTGGTGGGGTGAGTTGACTTGATCCCCACAGGTGTGATGGTTGGTACGGGTGGTGTGTAGCGGATGGAAATTAGGCTTGGTTGGGAATTGCATATTACATGCATTATTATTTTTTTATATATATACTTGATTTATAT
Source organism: Gossypium rotundifolium (assembly GCA_025506655.1). Lineage (NCBI taxonomy): Eukaryota > Viridiplantae > Streptophyta > Magnoliopsida > Malvales > Malvaceae > Gossypium > Gossypium rotundifolium. The sequence continues at coordinate 140,661,037 of CP106731.1, forward strand.
ATATTGAACATTTGCAAAATGGGATCAAGCCCAATTATATGTTTATATGGTTTTGGCCCAGTGAATGCGGTATACACGTTGAGTTCTAAGTAACTCACCCCATTTTTCTTACCCTTCTCAGGTAATAATAATTGATGGAGACTTGAGTCGGAGATGACTTCATGTGAAGGCCATACTACAAATGGTTGTTTATATAACTTTAAAACTTCTTTAATTATTTTCATTTAATTACTATTTAAATTGCAATGTAATAAGGCCTCTTTAATTACTTTCATGGATTTTATTATGCGGATGGATTTTATTATGTTTTGGTTTTCCTAAATTGGACTGATTTAGTTTTCAAAAATGTTTTCTAAAATTCTCGCATAAAATAAAGGTTTATCTTAAATATCACTGAAACTTAGAAAATTCTTCTAAAACTCTTCGATGAAATATTTCGACTAAATAAATTTAAAATTTTAAACAACTACTACTATGTAAATCTAATGATAAACTCTTGTGTTTTTAAATCATGGATTTCAAATAAACCTCGATTTTCGATAAAGTCATTCTCCTAATCATTTTGAAGATTTGATTTCCTACATCGTTGATGATTTGAATGCACGTTCAATTTGTGTGGCATGCCAAAATTTGGGCTTAATGCATAGGCCGGGTTTGGGGTGTTACAATGAGATTGTGCATTCTTGTGAAATAATCTATGTGATGGTTTATTTTGTATATTGATTTTGAATCATTGAGTTAAATGTATTATATTACAAACTTACTAAGCTTTAAATCTTACGGTGTGAAGTGTTTCTCTGTTTTAAAGTGTCTTCAGAGCTAGCTCGGATCCGGGGATTGTCAGCGACTAAATCACACTATTGGCTATATATTTCGGAGCTTTTTGAAGTTGTATATTGATAAACCGTAAAAGTAACATATTTTAACCTCATATTAATATGCTTTTGGATGATTTAGCCCTTGATTTATGTAAAAAGGTGCTTTTAATCTTTTTTTTTCTTATTTATACTCAGGAAAGAACCCAAGGACGAAAAGAATGAGAAACGGGCTTAAAACGGGCCAATTTGGGCCAAAGAGGAAATCGACACGGCCTGGACTTCAAGCCACACGGCCGTGCCTCGTCAAATTACTTCACACGGCCATGCCACGATTTACACGGCCGTGCCCTAATAAAAAAAAATCGAGACACGGCCTTAAGACGATTTACATAGGCATGTGCGCTGGCCGTGCCCCTGTCGCGAGAAAGAGCAATTTCACTCGGATTTGGATGCTTGGAGGCAAAGAAACACATTCCTAAGTCTACTTAAACATCCTAGGAGGAATTCTACTTGAATTAGGATACTTAGGAGCCAAGTAAAGCATCTCAAAGCCTATATAAACACCCAAGGTAGCAACTAAAAGGGAGTTCGGCAGAAGCTGAAACAGGGGAAGTGGAGCAGAGTTTTCTGCCAAAGCTTTTCTCATTTAGGGATTTACTCGAAAATAGCTAATTGGTCCATCTCAAAGAGCCTGGATTCTACTCAAGACGGAGGATCTCCTCTTCAATTCCTTCAGGGGGTTTTAGAGATTTCTTATGTTTTGTTTTATATTTTCTCTTGAGATGTTTTCCTACTTTGCTATGAACTAAACCCCTCAGATACCTGAAGGGGATGAAACTTATCATGGATTTTGTTATTTGATTTTTGGTTTATATGATAAATACTTAGTTTGTTCTTAATTATGTTGCTTAATTTAATCTGATGTGCTTAGATCGAGGAGGAAAGCACCTCCCTAAGAGTAGATCTAGCATAATTAAGCGGAGTTGATCAAACGCCTAGAGATAGGGTTACTTAGAGATTTTCTTGGATTAGGTGAAACCTAATGGGAGTCCATTGATCGATTTACTGCTTCCTTAGGGGATTATTATAAGAGAACGAGAGTTCCACTAATTAACCTAAGGTTAGACGTTATTCGCTTCGAGAGAGGATTTAATATAGGTTAGGGAGTCTCACGGATCAAGCTAGTAAAGAAATCATATGAATTAAAGGTTAGATAATAAGTGAAGTCTAGGCAGATTCTTCCTGAGGGTATCGTCGTAATCAATTGAGTTTTTTTCACAGTATTTTCCCAAAGTTTAGTTCTTTCGTTTTTGCATTTAGTTTAAAATATTTCATTAGTTTTAGATTAATAGATCAATCGCTCCATATTTCAGGTTGAATAATAGAAAGAAAGTGAGTAGTAGTACTTTTAGGTTCCTTTGGTTCGATAAGATATTCTTGCCTAAACTATACTACTTGCTCGATAGGTGCACTTGCCTCTATCGTTGTCATAGTTAGTCTCTGTGTTCGATCATTCTTTTATAAATTTTAAAACTCATTGTTTGACACGATCAAGTTTTTGGCGCCGCTCTTGAAACACTAAAATATTATGAAAACTCTATTTTTATTACTTTAGCCAATTTTTATAATTTATTATTATTATTATATTTTTTTTTTTTTTTTACTTTGCTAATTTTTTCCTCTATTTTGATTTTGGCAAAAAATTTTAGTCTATGGAAAAGATGGCACTGAATAATTATCAGTGGCAAGTCATGAGGACAATTCCTACTAAAACAGCCAGTGTCTTTAACCTCGACGTGATCACCAGGTTATCTAATCAGTTAGAGATGATGAATAAAAAGATTGATGATCGGTATAGTCCCTCGCAGGTACGTCCAGAAATACAATATGATTTGAATCTAGGAGGCTTGGCGAATCCTGAGTACCCACCCTACGGATATGGCATGGAAAACAAGCAAGCTCACTATACAGGTAACTATTCTAGATATCAAAATAATTTTTATAGTGACACTTATAATGAAGGTTGGAAGTACCATCCCAATTTCTCATGGGATGATCAAAATAGCCAAAGATCGAAATTTCCCCCAGATTTTCAACAACCACCTCACCAACAAGAAGAGGAGCCAAATCTTGAAGAGATGTCGACGAAATTCATGGCGACCACGATTCTCGCTTCCAAAAGATCAAGCGAGACTTGATGAACAACAAAAATCGATCAAAGGGATCGAGAATCAAGTTGGAGAACTTACTAGGTCAAGGGACATCTCGCAGTTAATGTCGAACAACACTAGGACGCCTACCAAGTAACACCGAGGTTAACCCAAAGGAACAAATTCAAGCCATCTCAGCTCAAGACAGTAAGGGGTTAGATGAACCAAACTCAATACAAGAAAACAAGGTAGACGAAGGTAAGGTAGAGGTAACACAAGAAAAGCCGAAACCGATAATCAAGGAGTACCAACCTCGCATACCTTATCCCAAAGCAATGAAAAGAGACGATTCAGAGGAACAGTTCGGTAAGTTTCTTAAACTCCTAAAGAAATTACATATTAAATTTTCTCTCCTTGAAGCTCTTTTTCAGATACCAGACTCGAGGAAATTTTTAAGATAGCTCTTGACCAACAAACGCAAATCAGATGAAGAGCTCCATGTGGAGCTAAATGCAATGTGCTCAGCAATTCTACAAAATAAACTGCCACGAAATTAAAATATCCAGGGAGTTTTAAAATTCCATGTTTAATTGGTAGTTTATCTATTGATAATGCGTTAGCGGATTTAGGGGCAAGCATCAATGTTATGCCTTACAAAATGTTTAAACAACTAGGTCTAGGGAAACCCAGGCAAACTAGGATGAGCATTCAGTTAACTGATAAAACTATCAGAATTCCTAGGGGTATAATAGAAAATGTTCTAATCAAAATTGATAAATTCATATTCCCAGTAGATTTTGTTGTTTTAGACATGAATAAGGAAAATTCGATTCCTTTAATTTTCGAAAAACCCTTTCTAGCAACTGCCAAGACTAAAATTAATGTTGGTACAGGAGAACTCATTCTTCGTGTAGGTGATGAATCAATCAATCTACAAACTTTTGACTCGGCCAGGACATCATAGTGATGAAGGTGAGAAAGTAAATTCAGTTGATAATCAAATTGTTCAACTTTCACCGCAGGAAACACCACAAGGCTACAAACTTGAGTCGAATCATGGGCCCCAAGCCGTACAAGCTCATAACAGTGAATTGTTAGTGGAACCAAACCCAAGAGAAGAACCTGTGGTAAGAAAAGATAAGGTTGAGGTGTGCCATGATTTACCAAAATCGGCAATTACAGAGTACCAACCTCGTGTGCCATATCTCGATGCAATAAAGAAAGACCACACAGAGGAAGAATTTGGTGAACTCACACTTTATGTAGACGACAAAACAATCACTCTTCAAGCTCTTAACTCAGCTAGGACATCGAGTAATAAAGGTACAAACATTAATTCTATTGACAATCATTTGGTTCAACCTTCTTTACAGGAAGCATCACAAAATCACTTAACTGAGCTAGATCTTAGACCTCGTGCCAACAAAGAAGAAATACATAAGGAACAAAGCCTTAGGGTTGACAAACTAAAAGAGCAGGAAACACAAATCAAAGAGGAACAGGAACCGCACGAAGTGAAACCGAAGGAGCCCCTAGATGAGCTGATATGAACAACGAATCACTTCAAATTAGGAGATCAGGTATGGTTGAATAAGGAAGACCCTCGAATCACCAATTCAGACCTCAAGACAAATGAAGAAATCACTTTTCAGGTACTAAATGTCTTCCTATACGGCACAGTCGAGGTCAACAATCCTAAATTCGACACTTTTGAGGTAAACATTACTCGACTTAAACTATATATCCATAACCGAAGTAATCGCATGAGAAAGGATTTTCACCTCCTCAAACCGCCATGACCATACGAATGAGAGGTAAAGTCTAGCTAAGACTATAAACAAGCGCTTCTCGGGAGGCAACCCAAGCACTAACCCCATTTTTACATTTTTTTATTTTTTATTTTTATTTTGTTCTTTTCTTTTTCTTTTAGTACCTAACCATAAACTAACCAAAGAGCAATTTCTAGGCCACACACCTACACACACACTGCGTGCCCGTGGCCAGTGTGGAAGCTAGGGGATGAACCATGGGTGTGCCAGTAGCCGTGCACAACATAGAAAAATTTCTTCTCCCAACACGGGGCAATAATAGTCCATGCCCGTGCCGACGCCCCATGCAAGGTTACTGACTTGCCAAGCACGGGCTAAACACGGGCGTGCCCTTCAACCGTGCCAACATTCTGACTTATCAAACATGGGAGGAGCACGCCCGTATTAAATGACCGTGTGAAGAAAGACACGGGCGTGCCACGACACCCACGGCCATGCCCAATCACCCTGAATGCGTTCAAAACTCAAAATCCCAAAACACGGGCTACATCTCTATTTAAACCTCATTCCCCATTTTTCTAGTTGTCTTTTATTTTCCATTATTTATTTTTGTTTTTATTTTATTTCATCATTATTTTTTACTTTATTTTATTTTATTTTCTTCTTCTTATTCTTTATTATTTAGATTTAGGTTAGGATACAATAAAACCAAGGTTTCTTTCAATTTCATAGACTTTATCCAAAATAGACTTTATCCAAAATTCGAAGTTTTACTTTTCCCTTCTCTTTGATTTTATTATTACATAATTGTTTATATATCTTTGTACATTGAGGGCAATGTACATCTTAAGTGTGGGAGGGTAAAAGTACCTGACTTTTTGCATTATTCTCAAATCCTAAATTTAGCCTTGTTTTCAAATATTTTTCTCATATTACTAATTAGGATGAAATTTCTACTGTTTATGATTTTTATTGATATGTTTTAGAGTAAGTCATTGATAATTGTGCATTGATGATTAAATTTGAAGAATATTAGAGAATCAAGCATGATAAGCCTTGAAACACCCCAAACCCGGCCCAAAAAGCCTGACCGGATTTGATATGTTCCTCGAGTAAAAACTTTAACAAATTCTCGCTTTGTTTAAGAAAAACTTGATGATTTTGAATAAAATAGATTAACTTAAAGATTGGGTTGCAATTCAATTGTAAAATAAATTCGCATCTTCTTAAAACATTATTTTTAAGAGAAGTAATAGGTTAATGAAAACCAAATTTAATGAAAAATTTATTAATATTATGGAAATATATTTTGTTTTCAAAAGCAGTTTAAATTATTTATCAAAAACCATTTAGTTATTTAATTAATAATTGTTCATGATGAATAAAATAAAAAATAAATCCAAACACAAAAATTTAAAAGCAGGTTTATAGTGGCCTTATTACATAAAAATAGCAAAAACCCATAATAAAGTCTAAGTAATAAAATTAACTTAATAAGTTTAAGTAGGAAAATTTCCAAGATACTTTGTTTGAGCGTTGGCACACCTCGAAATCCTTGTCGACCGATCCATCGCACTACGAATCATCTGAAAAGTTATCCCACAAAATGGGTGAGTTATAAACTCAATGTGTAACACATACATTAAAAAGCCCATTTGATCATATGCCTTAAAGCCCAATAATTACACATATAGCCATAGGCCCATTTAAGTCATTTTTAGCCCAAAAGCCCATTTTCATAGCAGATTAAATAATAATCATTTAAAATCACATGAATATACACATATAATGAAATGCAAACCCGGCCCACCTAAATATCCATCCGCTACACACCACCCGTACCAACCAAACACACCGTGGGGATTACTAAATCGACCCTCCATCCGCTACACACCATCGAAGGCAGTTGCTGCAGTCAACATGCACATCGCCCTTATAATTTTGTGGCAAAGCCACCAGACAAATGTGACCGAAGTCACCAGATTCAAAATATGTGACCGAAGTCACCAGATTCACATATGTGACCGAAGTCACCGGATTATGTGGTAAAACCACCAGAATACTTCCCCTTTATCAATTTTACCCATATGCCCATGCACATACATATTATTCAGTTTTCATGCCATTTACCCCAAAATCATAACAAAATCATACTTATCTCACAATTATGCATATAGCAAAATTAACAAAATATTGGGGTAAACATACCTGAATATCGTATACCACTGAATGGTATCCACAATCATTAACAATCATATTGTCATATAATCACATTTAGTATATAGATCTATGAGATTTTATTGTAAGGTTACACACCTTATGACCGTGAGAACGATACCTTCTCGCTCGTCAACACCTAGTTAATTATCACACTAGATTAGTATACACCATTACTAATAAAATTATACTATTGATGAGAGATCTACATCCTTACCCTCGGATTCTCGAACAACCGTTATTTGTGGTTTTCTCGCTAGATGGATCAAAACCCACTGATAACCCACCAACGAAAAGTGGTTTGGTTGTACGCACTACTTCAAATAACCGATCTTCGTTAGCAGAGGGTCCACAACCCAATGGAAAATCTCTTATCACCGACATGACCCTTCGTTTGAAGTTCGACGGTAAAAGCAAAGCCTCCTCTCTTCCAAACACTCCGTCTTGCTTTTTCGAACCTATCTTGTTAGTCTCAAAATCACCCCTAAAATAAAGTTAGTTAATAAACTATCTAAAAGGATTGATATAACCAAAAGTGATGTTCTTACCTTGGATGATTTCGAAAGGTTTCCCTTAAAACGTTGGTTCCAAAAAGATTCTTAAAAATCCCTTCTAAGAATTCGGCCTAGGAGAGAAAGAAAGAAAAGAAACAAAAAATAAGAGAACCATGTTTCTAAATCGGTTATAATAAAAGGAGATAAGAAAACCATTGACAAAAAGTCTTACTTGCCCACTTGAAGATTCGGCCTTGATGATATAGGATAAGAGAATTTGTGATTTCGAATTGCACAAAAAGAGAAGAGAAAAAGATAGTGATTTTTAGCTATAATGGTTTCGATTTTCAGTAAAAGAAAACAAGAAAGGAAATCAAAATGGAAGATGATTCGGTTGACAAAAGAGAGGAAAAGAATGGTGGTTTTGGTTAGGGTAGATGATAGTTTCGATTGAGAGAAAGAAGAAGAAAGAAAATAGATAAAGAGAAAGGAAAAGAAAGGAAATAAGAATGTCCTTTGATGCTAGATGATTCGGCACAAGAGAGGGAGAAAAGAGAAGAAAATTGTCAACAAAGTCTCTTTGGTGTTTTCGGCAATAAGGAAAAAGAGAAGAAAATGGTTCTTGAAGACTTGTAATTTCGGTTACAAAGAGAAAGAAACCGAAATGGTAAAGTACCAAATGGCTTACAAGAAAAGAAAAAGTTCTCTTTTGAGTATTTTTGCAATTGGCTAAAATAAAAGCAAGGCTTTGAGAAAAAAAGGAAAAGACGAACAATTTGGTTAAAATTTTGGCCAACAAACACCCCTAATGGCTATGCAAAATTCGGCCAACCTAAACCAACATGATCCCCCTTTTTCCTCCTTGTTTCTTCCCCATTAAACCTTTGATTGCTATCACAATTAACCATCCCCCTTAGCCCCTAAAATCGACTAGGTTCATGGTCAAAAGACCATGAAAAAGCTTCCAAAACATTGTCCTTTATTCAAGCCTTTTGTCCCCATTTCTTACCATCCTTTCTTGATTCTTTGCCATAACTTTTAGCTTACCTTTTCACATGGTCTACTCACCAAAAATAGAAAAGATGACCATCCTTCTAGAATTGTCTTGGCCGACACTATAGGAAGGAAACAAAAATAAAATCCTCCCATTTGCTAGCTAGGGGATTCGAACCTCTCCCCCCAAGTAATCATCCATGCATTCTAACCACCTTGCCAATTACTCATCTTATGCTTAAAACCTCTTGTCATTATTTCTTAAAGCCTATCTTGCTTAGCTCCATCTTAATTATTAAGAATTTAATATTTCACTAAGCAATCACTTACATAATGAAGTTCAAAAATAAACTTCCAAAACACACTCAATCATAATTAGGCATGCAATAACATTTAATTAAGTAAAGATGCATAACCCCTAATTATTAGGATGTTACAGTTCTACCCCCTTAAAATAATTTCGTCCTCAAAACTACCTAGCTGGAACAAGTGAGGGTATTGCTATCGCATTGCTTCCTCCGGTTCCCATGTAGCTTCTTCTGATCCATGATTACGCCATAATACTTTGACGAGAGGAACCGATTTTCTCCGTAAAACCTTTATATCTCGCTCTAGAATTTGAATTGGCTCTTCTTCATATGACAAATCTAGTCTTAATTCCACCTCCTCAACTGGCACTACATGAGATGGATCCGAGCGGTAATGGCGTAACATTGAAACATGGAACACATCGTGCATTTGCTTCAACTCAAAGGCAAATCTAATCGATATGCCACAGTGTCCGACCCGCTTCAAAACCCGATAAGGTCCAATGAACACGGGACTTAACTTCCTTTATGCGACCAAATCTCATCACATTTTCCAAGGTGAAACCTTCAAGAATACTTGATCCCCACAAGAAACTCTATTTCTTTCCGCTTAAGATCTGCGTCGACTTTTGTCTCGCCGATGCTTCCTTTAACCGAGCTCAATTACTTTAACCTTTTCTTGGATTTAGCCACTATTTCGGACCCAAAATTTGGCGTTCCCTAATTACATCCAACACGTAAGAGTGCGACACTTTCGTCCATATAGTGCTTCATATGGTGCCATCCGAATCTTGGCTTGGTAATCTGTTATTGTACATAAATTACGCTAACGGTAAGAATTCTTCCCAACTTCCACAAATCCATCACACATCCCCTTAACATATCTTCTAAGATTTGGATTACTCGTTCCGACTGGCCGTCAGACTATGGATGAAATGCCGTATTGAAATCCAATCTGGTGCCCAAAGCCTGATGCAATACTTTCCAAAATCGAGACGTAAACCTCGGATCCCTATCTAAAATAATTGATACTGGCACTCCATGTAATCTCACAATTTCAGCTACATATAACTTCGCCAACTTCTGCAAAGAGTAATCAACTCGAACTGGGATAAAATGTGCAGATTTCGTCAATCGGTCCACTATCACCCAAATCGAGTCTTTCTTAGTAGGCGTAAGAGGAAGCCCACTAACAAAGTCCATGGTGATTCTCTCCCACTTCCACTGCAGAATCTTTATCGGCTGAAGCAATCCCGAAGGAACTTGATGTTCAGCCTTGACTTGCTGACACGTTATACACTTCCCTACAAACTCCGTAACTTCCCGTTTAAGACCAAGCCACCAAAATTGATCTCGTAAGCCTCGATATAACTTACTTCCTCTAGGATGCATAGCATAAGGACTACCATGCGACTCCTGAAGAATCTTTTGCCTCAACTCCTGATTCCTCGGCATACAGATTTTACCTTTAAAACATAATACCCCATCACGGTTAATACTATAATCTTCTAATTCCCCATTCTGTACCTGCCGTAGCTTTACACTCAGATCTTCGTCTACTAACTGCCTCTCTTTCACTTGACTCAACCATGTCGGCTTAACTTGTAATTCTGCCAACAAGCTCCCGTCATCGTAAAGACTAAGATGTTCAAACATCGCCCTTAAATCTGACACCACTTTCCGACTTAGAGCATCTGCCACCACGTTCGCGTTGCCCGGATGGTACTCGATAAAATAGTCATTGTCTTTCAATAATTCTATCCACCTTCGCTGCCTCAAATTTAGTTCTTTCTGAGTCAGTAGATATTTCAGACTCTTGTGGTCCGTGTATATCACTGACTTTTCCCCATATAAATAATGTCTCCAAACTTTAAGAGCAAAGACTACAACTGCCAACTCCAAATCATGCATCGGGTAATTAACCTCGTGAGGTCTCAACTGCCGAGACGCATATGCAACTACCTTCCCATCTTGCATCAGAACACAACCTAATCCCGTGTGAGAAGCATCACAATACACGACAAAATCCTTCCCTGCCTCGGTAAATCAAAACTGAGCTTCACCAAAACCTTCTTGAGCTTCTCAAAACTCTCTTGTTGCTTATCGCCCACGAAAAGGTACTTCCTTTCTAGCAATTTCGTTAAAGATGCGGTTATCGATGAGAATCCTTGACGAATCTTCCGTAGTAGCTCGCTAACCCCAAGAAACTACAAACCTCGCCATGGACTTAGGTGGTTTCCAATCTAATCTGACCTCAATCTTTCGAGGATCCACCCTTATCCCTTCTGCCGACACCACATGGCCTAAAAACGTGACTTCCTTCAGCCAAAATTCACACTTGCTGAATTTGGCATATAGCTTCTTCTCCCTTAGAACTTGCAACACAATCCGGAGATGCTTATCATGCTCCATTTCAGACTTAGAATACACCATAATGTCTTCTATGAACACCACGATGAACTGATCCAAGTAGGGTTGGAAAATCCTGTTCATCATATCTATGAACGCAGCTGGGGCATTCGTCAATCCGAATGGCATTACCAGAAATTCATAATGCCCATATCTAGTTCGAAAAGCCGTCTTATGGATATCCACTTATTTCACCTTAAGCTGATGATACCCCGACCTTAAATCAATCTTTGAGAATACCGCAGCTCCTTTAAGCTGATCGAACAAGTCGTCGATCCTTGGTAAAGGATACTTGTTCTTGATGGTCAGCTTATTCAAATGCCAGTAGTCTATACATATCCTCATCGATCTATCCTTCTTCTTCACAAATAGGATCGGTGCTCCCCATGGAGACACACTAGGTCGGATAAATCCACGATCAAGCAACTCCTGAATCTGAGCCTTAAGCTCAACTAATTCCTTCGGTGCCATTCTATATGGAGCAATAGAAACTGGCATCGTTTCAGGTAATAATTCAATTCCGAATTCTACCTCTCGGTCTAGAGGTAATCCTGGCAGTTCTTCCGGAAAGACATCTACAAATTCATTCACAGTCCTGACTTCTTCAACAGTTGCCTCTTTAGCCTTCAAGGCACTCACCAACATCAGAAAGGCTACACATCCCTTTCTAACCATCTTTTCTGCCTTAAGAGCGGATACTACATTAGATAAGTAGTTTCGTCTCTCGCCCATCACTACAACTTCTTTGTCATCAACAGTTCTTAAGGACATTCATTTAGCAGCACAATCCACATTTGCACGATACTTCACTAGCCAATCCATGCCTAAGATCAGGTCAAATTCCCGAATGGCAACTCCATTAAATTAGCGAAATGCGTCCCTTGAACTTCTAAAGGTACTTCCTTAAAAGTTTGTCTATTACTCCGTCATCCTAAAGGACTAAGTATACATCTTCCTAGGTACAGCCTCGAAGTCACATGCAACGTTAGGATACTTCACTAACGATATAAGGTGAGTTGACCCTATGTCTATCAAAGCAATAAAGGCAATCCGAAATCAAAAATGTACCCGTGATAACATCGCTATAATGGTTTCGATTTTCAAGAAAAGAAAAGAAGAAAGGAAATCAAAATGGAAGATGATTCATTGACAAAAGAGAGGAAAAGAATGGTGGTTTTGGTTAGGTAGATGATAGTTTCGATTGAGAGAAAGAAGAAGAAAGAAAATGGAGAAAGAGAAAGGAAAAGAAAGGAAATAAGAATGTCCTTTGATGCTAGATGATTCGCACAAGAGAGGGAGAAAGAGAAGAAAATTGTCAACAAAGCCTCTTTGGTGTTTTCTAATAAGGAAAAAGAGAAGAAAATGGTTCTTGAAGACTTGTAATTTTGCCATAAAGAGAAAGAAACCGAAATGGTAAAGTACCAAATGGCTTACAAGAAAAGAAAAGTTCTTTGAGTATTTTGCAATTGGCTAAAACAAAACAAGGCTTTGAGAAAAAAGGAAAAGATGAACAATTTGGTTAAAATTTTGGCCAACAAACACCCCTAATGGCTATGCAAAATTCTACCAACCTAAACCAACATGATCCCCTTTTCCTCCTTGTTTTTCCCCATTAAACCTTTGATTGCTATCACAATTAACCATCCCCTTAGCCCCTAAAATCGACTAGGTTCATGGTCAAAAGACCATGAAAAAGCTTCCAAAACATTGTCCTTATTCAAGCCTTTTGTCCCCTTTCTTACCATCCTTTCTTGATTCTTTGCCATAACTTTTAGCTTACCTTTTCACATGGTCTACTCACCAAAATAGAAAAGATGACCATCCCTTCTAGAATTGTCTTGGCCGACACTATAGGAAGGAAACAAAAAATAAAATCCTCCCATTTGCAAGCTAGGGGATCCGAACCTCTCCCCCAAGTAATCATCCATGCTCTAACCACCTTGCCAATTACTCATCTTATGCTTAAAACCTCTTGTCATTATTTCTTAAAGCCTCATCTTACTTAGCTCCATCTTAATTATTAAGAATTTAATATTTCACTAAGTAATCACTTACATAATGAAGTTCAAAAATAAACTTCCAAAACACACTCAATCATAATTAGGCATGCAATAACATTTAATTAAGTAAAGATGCATAACCCCTAATTATCGTGGATGTTACGCTTCTACCCCTTAAAATAATTTCGTCCTCAAAATTACCCGGCCGAACAAGTGAGGGTATTGTTGTCGACGCTTCCTCCTGCTCCTATGTAGCTTCTTCTCGATCCATGATTACGCCTATAATACTTTGACGAGGAACCGATTTTCTCCGTAAAACCTTTATATCTCGCCCGTAATTTGAATTGGCTCTTCTTCATATGACAAATCTAGTCTTAATTCCACCTCCTCAATCGGCACTACATGAGATGGATCCGAAGCAGTAATGGCGTAACATTGAAACATGGAACACATCGCATTTGCTTCAACTCCAAGGCAAATCTAACTGATATGCCACTGTGTCCGACCCGCTTAAAACCCGATAAGGTCCAATGAACTCGGACTTAACTTCCTTTATGACCAAATCTCATCACATTTTTCCAAGGTGAAACCTTCAAGAATACTTGATCCCCACAAGAAACTCTATTTCTTTCCGCTTAAGATCTCTGCATTTACTTTTGTCCGCCGATGCTTCCTTTAATCGAGCCTCAATTACTTTAACCTTTTCTTCGGATTTAGCCACTATTTCGACCCAAAATTTGGCGTTCTCTAATTTCGCCCAACACGTAGAGTGCGACACTTCCGCCCATATAGTGCTTCATATGGTGCCATACGAATATCGCTTGGTAATCAAGTATTGTACGCAAATTTCGCTAACGGTAAGAATTCTTCCCAACTTCCTCAAATCCATCACACATCCCCTTAACATATCTTCTAAGATTTGATTACTCGCCCGACCGCCGCCGACTATGGATGAAATGTCGATTGAAATCCAACTGTGCCCAAAGCCCGATGCAATACTTTGCAAAATCGAGACGAAACCCTGATGCCTATCTAAAATAATTGACACCGCACTCCATGTAATCTCACAATTTCACTACATATAACTTCGCCAACTTCGCAAAGAGTAATCAACTCGAATCGATAAATGTGCGATTTCATCAATCGTCCACTATCACCCAAATCGAAGTCTTTCTTAGTAGGCGAAAGAGGAAGCCCACTAACAAAGTCCATGGTGATTCTCTCCCACTTCATCGCAGAATCTTTATCTACCAAGTAATCCCAAGGAACTTGATGTTCAAATTTGACTTGTCGACATCGCTATACACTTTCCTACAAACTCCGTGAATCTCCCGCTTAAGACCAAGCTACTCAAAATTGATCTCAAGTCTCGATATAACTTACTTCTCCAGATGCATAGCATATGGCTACCATGCGACTCAAGAATCTTTTTCTCAACTCCCGATTCCCTAAGATATGATTTTACCTTTAAAACATAATACCCCATCACTAATACTATAATCTTCTAATTCCCATTCTGACTCGCCGTAGCTTTACACTCGATCTTCGCTACTAATCGCTCTCTTTCACTTGACTCAACCATGTCGGCTTAACTTGTAATTCGCCAACAAGCTCCCACATCGTAAAGACTAAGATGTTCAAACATCGCCTTAAATCGACACCACTTTCCTGGCTTAGAGCATCCGCCACCACGTCACAAGTCTTGATGGTACTCGATAGAATAGTCGTAGTCTTTCAATAATTCTATCCACCTTCACGCCTCAAATTTAGTTCTTTCCGAGTCAAGAGATATTTCAGACTCTTGTGGTCCGTGTATATCACCGACTTTTCCTATATAAATAATGTCTCCAAACTTTAAGAGCAAAGACTACAACCGCTAACTCCAAATCATGCATCGGGTAATTAACCTCGTGAGGTCTCAATCGCCGAGACGATATGCAACTACCTTCCCATCTTGCATCGTAACACAACCTAATCCCGTGAGAAGGCCACAATACACGACAAAATCCTTCCCCGCCTCAAAGCTAAATCAAAACCTGAGCTTCAACCAAAACCTTCTTGAGCTTCTCAAAACTCTCTTGTTGCTTATCGCCCCACACGAAAGGTACTTCCTTTCTCAAGAATTTCGTTAAAGATGCGGTTATCGATGAGAATCCTTCGACTAATCTTCCGTAGTAGCCTCGCTAACCCCAAGAAACTACGAACCCCGCCACGGACTTAGGTGGTTTCCAATCTAGTACAAATTTCAATCTTCGAGGATCCACCCTTATCCCTTCCGCCGACACCACATGGCCTAAAAACGTGATTTCCTTCACCAAAATTCACACTTGCTTAATTTGGCATATAGCTTCTTCTCCTTAGAACTTGCAACACAATCCGGAGATGCTTATCATGCTCCATTTCGCACTTAGAATACACCATAATGTCGTTTATGAACACCACGATGAACCGATCCAAGTAGGTTGGAAAATCCTGCTCATCATATCTATGAACGCAGCTGGGGCATTCGTCAATCCGAATGGCATTACCAGAAATTCATAATGCCCATATCTAGTTCGAAAAGCCGCCTTATGGATATCCACTTATTTCACCTTAAGTCGATGATACCTCGACCTTAAATCAATCTTTGAGAATACTCACAGCCTTTTAAGTCGATCGAACAAGTCGCCGATCCTTGGTAAAGGATACTTGTTCTTGATGGTCACTTATTCAAATGCCAAGAGTCTATACATATCCTCATCGATCTATCCTTCTTCTTCACAATAGGATCTGCTCCCCATGGAGACACACTAGGCCTGATAAATCCACGATCAAGCAACTCCCGAATCGAGCCTTAAGCTCAACTTCCTTCTATGCCATTCTATATGAAGCAATAGAAACCGCACCATTTCGTAATAATTTAATTCAATTCTACCTCTCATCTGCAGGCAATCCCGACAGCTTCTTCCTAAAACATCTACAAATTCATTCACAGCCCCGACTTCTTCAATAGTTGCCTCTTTAGCCTCCAAGGCACTCACCAACATCGTAAAGGCTACACATCCCTTTCTAACCATCTTTTTCGCTTTAAGAGCGGATACTACATTAGATAAGTAGTTCCGCCTCTTGCCCATCACTACAACTTCTTTGTCATCAACAGCTTCTTAAGGACATTCGCTTAGCAAGACAATCCACATTTGCACGATACTTCACTAGACAATCCATTCCTAAGATCGTGTCAAATTCTAATGGCAACTCCATTAAATTAGCTTAAATCATGCCCCTTGAACTTCTAAAGGTACTTCCTTAAAAGTTTGTCTATTACTACCAATTATATTAGTCCAAGAGTTACATTTATCACTTATGATGTAATATTTTAGTTTGAAAAAAATCCAGTTTATTCAATATTAGTAGTATATAAAAGAACTTAGAGTATTTAAACTCCAATTGTTGAAGAAAAGCTTGTATTAAAGTATTATCCAATTTCAAGTGATGAAAATACTCTTTATTATAGCGTAATTATCAATAGTAGGTATTATTAGTTTTCATTCGATGTAAATATTCATATTTAGTTCATTGTTTCTAGTTAGGTAATTTGTCAAGTCAGTCTCAATTCTAACCTTCTAATTCAGCCTTTATCCACACCTTTTAACCCAAGCCCCATTACAGCCTTGATTAAAGACCTTTTGATTTGTGTATCATCTCATATACAGTGGTGGATATTTGATTTTCAAGCAAGCCTATGGGATTAACTTTTCAGGTTCGACTTAGAGTGCTTATTCTTGAACCTTAAACACTTCGAGTGATTTGAGTGAACCTTCAGTGAGGATGTCAATCCTTGTCGATTTTGAATTAAAGGTAATTATTCAGATAAGGAGAGACACCTATGTTTTCGTACTACAAAGGTATGACTTATCGTGATTGAATATTTAGGACTCTTTGAGTTCAATTATCCATGTATAAATCATCTATGAATTATGATGAGGCATTGTCGATAGGAATTATGAATTATGGAAAGTTCGTTTTAATTGTAAGTTGAGAATTTTGCTTAAGGACAAGCAAAAGCTTAAGTGTGTGGGTATTTGATAAACAGTAAAGTAACATATTTTAACCCTATATTTAGTATGCTTTTGGATGATTTAGCCCTTAATTTATGTAAAAAGGTACTTTTAATCTTTTCTTTTCATGTTTATACTCAAGAAAGCACCCGAGGACGAAAAGAACGAGAAACAGGCTTAAAACGGGCCAATTTGGGCCAAAGAGGAAATCAACACGGCCTGGACTTCAAGCCACACGGCCGTGCCTCGTCAAATTACTTCACACGGCCATGCCACGATTTATATAGTTGTGCCCCAATCGATAGAATCGAGACACGACCTAAAGACAATTTACACGGGCGTGTGCCCTGGCTGTGCCCTTGCCGCGGGAAAGAGCAATTTCACTCGATTTGGATGTTTGAAGGCAAATAAACACATTCCTAAGTCTACTTAAACATCCTAGGAGGAATTCTACTTGAATTAGGATACTTAGGAGCCAAGTAAAGGATCTCAAAGCCTATATAAACACCAAATAAAAGGGAGTTCTTCAGAAGCCAAAACAAGGGAAGTGGAGCAGAGTTTTCTGCCAAAACTTTTCTCATTCAGAATTTACTCGAAAATAGTCAATTGATCCATCTCAAAGAGCCTATATTCTACTCAAGACGGAAGATCTCCTCTTCAATTCCTTCAGGGTTTTAGCGATTTCTTATGTTTTGTTTTATATTTTCTCTTGAGATGTTTTCCTACTTTGTTATGAACTAAACCCCCGAGATACCAAGGGATGAAACCTATGATGGATTTTGTTATTTGATTTTGGTTTATATGATAAATACTTAGTTTATTCTTAATTATGTTGCTTAATTTAATCGATGTGCTTAGGTGGAGGAGGAATAGACCTCGCCAAGAGTAGATCTAGCATAATTAAGCGAGTTAATCGAACGCCTAGAGATAGGGTTACGAGATTTTGCTTGGATTAGGGTGAAACCTAATATGGGAGTCCATTGATCGGTTTACTACTTCCTTAGGGGTATTATAAGAGAACGAGAGTTCCACTAATTAACCTAAGGTTAGATGTTATTCGCCTTGAGAGGGTTTAATATAGGTTAGGGAGTCTCACGGATCAAGCTAAGTAAAGAAATCATATGAATTAAAGGTTAGATAATAAGTGAAGTCTAGGCGAATTCTTCCTGAGGGTATCGTCGTAATCAATTGAGTTTTTTTTTCACAGTCTTTTTCCAAAGTTTAGTTCTTTCTTTTTTGCATTTAGTCTAAAATATTCATTAGTTTTAGATTAATAAATCAATCGCTCCATATTTCAGGTTGAATAATAGAAAGAAAGTGAGTAGTAGTACTTTTAGGTTCCTTTGGGTTCGATAAGATATTCTTGCCTAAACTATACTACTGTTCGATAGGTGCACTTGCCTCTATCGTTGTTATAGTTAGCCTATAGGTTTGATCATTCTTTTTATTAGCCTACTGGTTTGATCATTCTTTTTATAAATTTTAAACTCGTCTGTTTGACACGATTATATATATTTGGTATATGGTATGTATAGGCTAGTGATTATGGCATGTTTTGAAGTGTATAAGCTTTTCCATGTGATTTGGCTTAGTAGTTTGATGATTTTAGTATGTGCCTTAGATGTGTAAAAAGGATGGTTAAAAATGTATGTATGGGATCTATGTGAGTGATCATTTTGATATAAATTAACAAAATGGAAATGGTATGTTTCATGATTGATTTGTTAAGGATTAAATGTTGAATGGATTATATATTTTGGATGTGATTTTGAGACATGAAATGGACATGTTTGAGTTGAAATTAAGCATGGATGCAATGCCCCAAAATTATATGTATTTATTTTTGTATGTTTGTATAATAAATACATGTCTGCTTCAGTGGTTAAGTGATTTGTGTGTATTTGGGAGTGCCTGAGAAGTCTTGGGTTCAAGCCTAGGATTGTGCAAAAATTTTTTTTTTTAAGGAATAAACCTTTGCCTATAGTTAGTAGGCTTTTAAATTATTGTGTGTGTAAAAAGACATAAAAAGCCTACTGGTCTAGGGGCTAAGTGGCATGTTACCTATGCTAGAGGACTGAGGCTCGAATCTTGGTGGAGGCAAGGGAGTATTTATTTTGTTGCTATGTCGTGGGGGTGTTGTAGTTTGACTGAAACACTAAAGTGGTTGAGAAGAATTCAAATTGAATGGTTAAGGGAAAGTGCGATCAAATGGAGAAATTTGACGAGGGATTTTAGGAGAAAATCAAGGGAGGTGAGAAGAGAGGGAGTGTTGCGCCAAAATTGGACTGTGGGCACTCAAGAATTTTGGCCAGAGTGGTATACTCCTCTTTTGCTATACTTCTTATTTCGGTTTGTCTTGGTATTTGTTTTTCCTCTGTTGCTTGAAGGTCAAATGTGGTAGGGGTTCTGTTTCACCTAGTTTGTTTTCTTTTTGACAAACTTCCATTTGGCCGAATACTTCCTCTCTTAATTGTCTTTTCTTCATTTTTTTCCCAATTGATACTACTGTTGGCCGAATACACCTTCTTCCTCTCCTTCGATCCTTTGGCTAATAGATTTTCTTTCTCCTCATCTTCCTTTTGTGACCGAATACTCCATAATCCTCCTCTCTTTTCTCCTGTAAACCATTTTCTCCTATCATATTTCTCTAGTGGCAAATTTTATCGCTATTTTGTCTTCGGTTTAGCGATTATTCTCTGACAATTAGTAAGAGCATTAGACTTCTTCTTGTTTCTTTTAATTTGTATCAAGTCTCTTCCTTTCTTACATTGACAAAGCCAAAACTCTCCCTTATTTCATCCTTCCATTTTATTTCCTGGTTACCAAATCTTTCCCTTCTCTTGAGGGTGACCATGTTCCCTTCTCTGTTTTCTAGTAAGCATTCTATACTTGTTGTTAAGTCTTGCACTTCGTAGTTGATTCTCTTTCTCGTGTTGTTGGTAAGTGTAATAATATGGTGTTATCTTGTTGCTTGTTGAATAAGTGCTTACTCATTTTCAGTTGGTGCCTAGGAACTTCTTGAAGGGTAGAAGGTTTGTAATTAACGTTTGGGTAGTCGAAACTTCCCTCCTCACTCGATCAAAGGTAAGTTGTTATGAGTATAACGATTGGGATAACTTGTGTGTATTTGATTGAGTAAATGCCTAAATGAATAATTGGGGATTATTGGACAATTGTAGGTTTCAAAGGTGTGGGCAGTTTTCTCAACAAATACAACCTAGGTGTGTAGCAGTACTCCATAAACGATATCGATGAAATATCGAAAAGTGTGTAAACACTGCCCAAATCGTAAATCGGCAAAAGCCGAAAACATGAAAATTGACGCTACACAAGCGTGCGCTCGCTCATGTAGTACTTTGAACGCATAAAACGTGGTCGTTTGACTATTGAGGCTACCATGAGCGATTTCATGGTCTTAAGTAGTTTTGAGCTATGTTTGGCCGAAATGGGCCGTGTGGGCCCTACACGGGTAAACCACACGAACGTGTGGAGAATATTAGGCCAAGCAGTGTAATTTATATGATCGAGACCAATCTCTGGGATATGTGGACCACACGAGCGTGTGGGCCCGCATTATAGGCCTTGGGCCCATTTTCACTGTTTGATTGTTAAGGTTGCACAGGTCGTCCGAGACGACTGTGGACTTACTAATGGGTCGGTAAGTATACCTAGACCCAAAACTGATAAAATGACTATTATGCCTCAATGGTATAAAATGATTGTTATGCCTCTATTGTATAAAATAACTGTTATGCCCCTATGGTATAAAATGACTGTTATGCCTCTATGGTATAAAATGACTGTTATGCCCCTATGCTATTAAATGACTGCATGCCTTATGTTATGTATGACTATATATGAGCATGCCATGATATATATATATTGCATCCATGTGTGATATGTTGCATGGGGATGAGATTATGATGATTTGAGGAAGTGTACTGTACTGGCAGCTCTGCTACAAATACTGTTTAGTGTCGCAATCGGTGTTAATTTTTGGAGTGTAAGGATGGGTACGTTGATTTTATCCCCACATAGAGTGTTGGGTTGGACGGAGTGGAGTGTAGAGGCTGGTTGGGTAGGATTTCTGATTGCATGCCTGAACTGTTACTGTCACTGAAATAGGCTAAGGCCAACACTGATACTGATACTGAAATGGGCTAAGGCCCAACTAATCTGAACTGTTATTGATTTGGGCTTAGGCCTAGACTGTACATGCTTATGGCATGATTGGCCATTTTGATTATATGGGGTTACACACTGAGTTTTCGTAAACTCACCCCTCTGTTTATCTATACAGGTAATCCCTAGTCTTAGGCGGATCGGTGCTGCGAGGGATTCGGAGGTGGCCACACAACCGCACCTGCTTTATATTTGAGTTTTATTTCCAATAAATTTGATTTGGGTATTTATTTTTGTAATAAGGCCTCTTTAAAATTTTTAACTTATAATTTGTGATTTTATTTATTTTAATTCACATATTAGAGGAGTAGGACGAGGATTTTCAAAAGATAAATGCTTTCCAAAATACCACGTTTTCGTAACATACTATAAAAGCTTCTGCATCAAACATTGTTTTAAAGTATAGTAACAAATTAATACGATCAATCGTCTACTAAAAAACTTGAGTTTTAAATGAACGAAATACCCTAAAATTTTCGTTAAGATTATAAATGAGATTTATTAATAGAACGGGTTTTCCAATGTAACTATGTTTTTGAAAAACACTTCAATGTGATATCGCCAGATTTAGCCATAACGTCTAGTCCCGGGTTTGGAGTGTTACATTTAGTGGTATCAGAGCTAGCTTTCAAAACTCGGTTGTGGTTTTTGGGTTTCTGCTAAAACTTGGAATTTTTAAAAAGAACTGCTTCAAACGATTTGGAAGTATTTTGAAAAAAAATTCACTGTATGTGTGGTACACCGAGTCTCCGGTGCCGATGTGGTAAGACCTTTGAAACTTTTATTTGTTTATTGAGAATACTATAGGTAGTAGACTGTACTGAAATATTCTGGTTAGGAAAACTAAAATTGTAGTAAGACTGCATTCTGCGAAAACAAACTCCTAAGTACTGATATTGCTTCCATAAGATATCTGTTAATCAACACTGGAACTATAAACTGATGCATAAAATTGTTAAAAATAGATAAAAAACACAAATAGATAATGAGCACTTGAGGTACTTGTGGAAGGGGTACAAGAGGCCGTGGCAGAGGCCATAGAGATGTTCGGGCTGGGTCTTCGTCATCGGGCCACATGCGTAACGCTGAAGCTAGAGAGGCACCGACTTTACCTGTGATTGAGACTGGGTCTCACGATCGAGCGACTGGGGATGATGCATTGTATCAAGCTATGTTGCGAATTCTGAAGAGGGTCGTTGGGCCCAACACTAGTACTGTGGGCCGTAGGTCGGTTACGAAACGACTCCGGTCTAATGGGGCTGAGATTTTTAGGGGTATTGCTGGAGTTGCCCCTAACATGGCTGAATATTGGATTGAGGCCACGAAGACGATCATGGATGACCTCGATTGCACCCCTAACAGAAACTAAAAGGTGCAGTGTCATTGTTGCGAGATAAAG
Source organism: Gossypium rotundifolium (assembly GCA_025506655.1). Taxonomy (NCBI): domain Eukaryota; kingdom Viridiplantae; phylum Streptophyta; class Magnoliopsida; order Malvales; family Malvaceae; genus Gossypium; species Gossypium rotundifolium. The sequence continues at coordinate 140,683,813 of CP106731.1, forward strand.
CTTATCAGTGGTGGCTTCCAGTTAAAGAGGGTACTCAGGCCAACCGGTTGAAATAGGAATTCTTCAAGACTATTTTTCAATGGGAGTATGTGGGTGCTAGTAATGTGGATGCCTAGAGGAGGAGTTTCTAAATTTGACTCAGGGGGATAAATCAGTGGCAGAATATGAAGCTAAATTTTTGCGATTGAGCCACTATGCGCGTGGGATGGTGGCAACTAAATATGAGCGATGTGTTCATTTCTAGGATGGCCTCAGGGATAGTATGAGAGTTTTGATAGCTCCACAGAGGGAACGAGATTTTGCCACACTAGCAGATAAAGCGAAGATCACCGAGGAGGTGAAGCGTACTGAGCGGCAAAATCGAGAAAAGGGTAGGAATAGTAGGGATTTAGAGACCTCAAGTTCCGTTCAGAGGCCGAAGAAAAAGGTCGGAGTGGATGGGCCGGTGAGAGTTGGGGACCCTAATACTGCTACTAGACTGCAGACATGTGTTGACTGTGGTAGATGCCATCAGGGCTAGTGCTGGAAAAGGATTGGGGCATGTTTGAGATGCGGATCATTAGAGTATCATATCAAAGATTGTCCATGGAGGCCTGAGTAGATGCAAGTTACAGGTCAGGGTATTGTTTAACCACCGAGAGGTGTTTAGCAGCCAGCGAGAGGCTGGGGTCAGGCTAGAGATGGAAATGGTATGGGCCGTGGTCGTAGAACACCGGGCAGAGGTGATGGTCATACTAAGGTGAGGCAGCCAGCTCTGGTTTATGCGGCATGTCGCCGAGAGGATGGAGATGCCCTGGATGTTATTACTGGCACGTTCTTTATCTATAATGTACCTTATATTGCATTGATTGATGTTGGGTCTATGCATTCGTATATAGCATGCTCGGTGTCTAAAACTTTGGGTATAATGGGTGAAATCACTGCGATTGAGGTTACTGTGTTGAGTCCTTTAGGGCAATCAGTTAAGGTAAAAAAATTGTTCAGAGATATACCTTTGGAGGTTCAAGGAACCATCTTTCTGACAGATTTAATGGAACTCCCTTTTGGAGAATTCGACTTAATACTAGGCATGGATTGGATGGTTAAGCATCAAGTGAATTTGGATTGTGCTAATAAACGGGTGGTACTAAAAACTGTGGAGGGTAATGAGGTGGTAGTAATAGGAGAGAGTCAGAATTATTTGTCAAATATGATTTCTGCCCTGAAGCCCGAGAAGTTGGTTCATAAGTGTTGTGAGGCGTATATGGCATACATCGATATTTTTTATTATGAGGTTTCGTCTATTAAAGATATCAGAACAGTCAAAGATTTTTTGGATGTTTTCCCCGATGAACTACCTGGACTACCTCTAAACCGTGAAGTTGAATTTGGGATTGAGCTCCTACCGGGTACAGCTTCGATGTTCATCGCTTCTTATAGAATGGCAATGAAGGAGCTACTGGAGCTTAAGGCTCAGATTCAAGAGTTAATGGATCGAGGGTTCATCTGCCCTAGTGGGTCTCCATGGGGAACAACCGGTGTTATTTCTGAAAAAGGAAGGATGGATTCATGCATATGTGCATCGACTACCGGTAACTGAATAAATTGACTATTAAGAATAAGTACCCCATCGAGGATTGATGATTTATTCGACTAGTTTCGAGGAGCTTCGGTCTTCTCTAAGATTGATATTCGAATGGGGTACCATAGTTGAGAGTCAAAGAAGTTGATGTCCACAGAACTGCGTTTAGGACTCGTTATGGTCATTATGAGTTCCTGGTGATGCCGTATGGGCTAACGAATGCACCAATAGTTTTTATGGATCTGATAAACCGAGTCTTCCAGCCTTATTTATATCAGTTCGTAGTGGTTTTTATAGATGACATATTGGTGTATTCGAGAACTGAGGACGATCATGACACACATCTCTTAGTTGTACTACAGATTCTGAGGGAGAAACAATTATACGCTAAGTTTAGCAAGTGTGAATTCTGGCTACAAGAAGTAACATTTCTAGGCCATGTGGTATCTACTGAAGGGATTATGGTTGATCCTCGAAAAATTGAAGCTGTTTTGGATAGGAAGCCGCCTAAGACGGTATCTGAGATTTGAAGTTTTTTGGGTTTGACAGGATATTATAGACATTTTGTTGAGGGGTTTTCGTTGATTGCTGCACCTCTGACTAAATTATTGTGTAAATGGGTGCCGTTTGTCTGGACTGATACGCAGCAAGAGAGTTTTCAAAAATTTAAGAAGGTTTTAACGAGGCCCTATCTTAATACAGCTAGAGTCTGAAAAGAATTCACCGTCTACAATGATTCATCGCATGTCGATTTGGGATGTATGTTGATGCAAGAGGGTAAGGTAGTGGCATATGCGTCTCACCAGCTTAAGCCTCATGAGGTAAATTATCTGACACATGACTTGGAGTTGGCCACGGTCATATTTGTACTGAAAATCTGGAGGCATTACCTATACGGTGAAAAGTGTATCATTTACACAGATCACAAGAGTCTCAAATACCTCCTCACTCAGAAGGAGCTAAATCTTAGGTAGTGTAGATGGATTGAGCTGCTTAAGGATTATGACTATTCAATTGAATACCATCCTGGTAAGGCCAATGTGGTGGCTAACGCACTGAGCCGTATGGCTATGACAGATCTGTGAGCAATGTTTGCTCGTCTCAGCTTATTTTATGATGGTAGTTTACTGGCCGAACATCAAGTTAAACCGTCATAGATTGAACAGATTAAGGTTAAACAGATGGAAGATGAGACTTTGGGTCCTCGATTCCGACAGATTGAAAGTGGGGAAACTTTAATTTTTGGACTGAATAGCGAAGGGGTACTGTGTTTCTGTGGGAAAGTTTGTGTGCCAAGGGATATTAATTTGAGGTAGCCTATACTGCGAGAGGCGCATAGTAGTCCTTATGTTATGCATCCCGACGAGAATAAAATATACCGAGACCTTCGTGAGTTGGTGGCCAGGTCTCAAGCGTGATCGACTTTGTGAGTTAGTGTCTGACTTGCCAATAGATTAAGGCTGAACATCAATTACCTTCAGGGTTGCTTCAGCCAGTTAAAATTCCACTTTGGAAGTGGGAGAAAGTAATTATGGACTTCGTTAATGGGCTGCCCCTAACACCTACTAAGAAGGATGCAGTATGGGTTGTCGTGGATTGGTTGACCAAGTCAGCCCATTTCATACCAGTTTGTACTGATTACTCTTTGCAGAAGCTGGCTAAACTATATGTGGCTGAGATAGTGAGACTGCATAGGGTACCAGTTTCGATAATATCAAATAGAGATCCTTGCTTCACGTCTAGATTCTGGAAGAAGCTACACGAGACTTTAGGTAAAACATTGGACTTCAGTACTGCATTTCATCCTCAGACAGATGGTCAATCAGAGAGGGTGATTCAAATACTGGAGGATATGTTAATTGTTTAATGGATTTTCAAGGTTGTTGGGAAGACTATTTCCCATTGGCAGAGTTTGCATATAACAATAGCTACCAGTCTAGCATACAGATGGCACCTTACGAGGCATTATATGGCCGTAGGTGTCGTACTCCTTCATGTTGGACTGAGTTGGGCAAGCAGTGTGTTCTAGGCCCTGAATTGGTTTCTGATACCGAGGACAAAGTTATATTAATTCAGGCTTGATTGAAGGTGGCGTCTGACAGAAAAAAGTCTTATGCTGATTTGAAGCGTAAGGAGATTGAGTATTCTGTGTGGGACTTCATTTTTCTTAAAGTCTCGCCATGGAAGAAGATACTGAGATTTGGACGGAAAGGCAACTTGAGCCCTAAGTTTATTGGGCCTTATCGCATACTGAAATTTGTAGGACCAGTTGCCAATCAACTTGAGTTACCTCCAGAATTGAATTGGATTCATGATTTGTTCCAAGTCTCTATGCTAAGGCGTTATCGCTTTGATCCCACACATGTGATTTTGACTGAGGAGATTAAGGTTAGACTAGACCTGACTTTTGAGGAAGAACCGGTTCAAATTTTAAATCATGATGTAAAAGTTTTGAGGAAGAAGTCTATCCTATTGGTGATGGTACTTTGGCGCAATCACAACTTAGAGGATGCCACATGGGAACTCGAAGAGGTGATACATCAATAATACCCTCATCTGTTTTGATCAGGTAAATTTTGAGGCCAAAATTTTCTTTTAAGGGGTAGAGTTGTAATGCCCAAAATTTTAGGTATTTATTTTTGTATGTTTGTAAAATAAATACATGCCTGCTTCAGTAGTTAAGTGATTTGGGTGTGTTTGGAAGTGTTTGAGAAGTCTTGGGTTCAAGCCTAGGCTTGTGCAAAAAGTTTTGTTTTTAAAGAATAAACATTTGCCTATAGTTAGTAGGCTTTTAAATTATTGTGTGTATAACAAGACATAAAAAGCCTACTGGTCTAGGGGTAAGTGGCGTGTTGCCTATGCCAGTGGACTGAGGTTCGAATCTTGGTGGAGGCAAGGGAGTATTTATTTTGCTGCTGTGTCATGGGGGTGTTGTAGTTTGACTGAAACACTAAAGTGGTTAAGAAGATTTCAAATTGAGTGGTTGAGGGGAGGTGTGATCGGGTGGAGAGATTTGAGGAGGGATTTTAAGAGAAAATCAAAGGAGGTGAGAAGAGAGGGAGTGTTGTCCCGAAATTAGACTGTGGGCACTTAAAAATTTCGGCCAGAGTGGTATACTCCTCTTCTGGTATACTCCTCATTTCGTTTTTGCTTAGTATTTGCTTTTCTTCTGTTGCTTGAAGGTCAAATGTGGTAGGGCTCCTGTTTCATCTCGTTTGTTTTCTTTTTTACAAATATCCCTTTGGCCGAATACTTCCTCTCTCAATTGCTTTTTCTTCGTTCTTTTCCCAATTGATACTACTATTGGCCAAATACACCTTCTTCCTCTCCTTCGATCCTTTGGCTAATAGATTTTCTTTCTCATTATCTTCCTTTTGTGACTGAATACTCCACTAATCCTCTTCTCTTTTCTCCTGTAAATCGTTTTCTCCTATCATATTTCTCTAGTTGGTACCCAGGCGAATTCCATCGCTATTTTATCTTCGATTTAGTGATTATTCTCTAACAATCGGTAAGAGCATTCGACTCCTTCTTGTTTCTTTTAATTTGTATCAAGTCTCCCCCTTTCTTACACTAGCAGAGCCGAATCTCTCCCTTATTTCATCCTTCCCTTTCATTTACTGGTTGTCAATCTTTCCCTTCTCTTGGGGTCAATCGTGTTCCCTTCTCTGTTTTCTAGTAAGCATTCTATACTTGCTGTTAAGTCTTGCACTTCGTAGTTGATTCTCTTTCTCGCGTTATTGGTAAGTGTCATAGTATGGTGTTATCTTGTTGTTTGTTGAATAAATGCTTACTCATTTTTGGTTGGTGCCTAGGAACTTCTTGAAGGGTAGAAGGTTTGTAATTAAAGTTTGGGCAGGCAAAACTTCCCTCCTCACTCGATCAAAGGTAAGTTGTTGTGAGTATAACTATTGGGATAACTTGTGTGTATTCGATTGAGTAAATGCATAAATGAATAATTAGGGATTATTGGCCAAGTGTAGGTTTCAAAGATGTGGGCAATTTTCTCAACAAGTTCAACCCAGGTGTGTAGCAGTACTCCATAAACGATATCGGTGAAATGCTGAAAAGTGTGTAAACACTGCCCAAATCGTAGAGATCGACAAAAGCAAAAAACATGACAATTGATGCTACACGAGCGTGCGTTCGCTCGTGTGGTACTCTGAATGCATAAAACGTGACCGTTTGACAATTGAAGCTACCATGAGCGATTTTATGATCTTAGGCCATTTTGGGCCATATTGGGCCGAAATGGGCCGTATGGCCCAATGGGCTTATAGGCCCCACACGGGTAAACCATATGAACGTGTGGAGAATATTGAGCCAAGCTATGTAATTTACATAACCGAAACCAATCCTGGGCTATGTGGGCCACACGAATATGTGGGCCCGTATTTAGGCCTTGGGCCCATTTTCAATGTTTGACTGTTAAGGTTGCACGGGTCGCCCGAGACGACTGTGGACCTACTGATGGGTCGATAAGTATACCTAGACCCCAACCGATAAAATGACTATTTTGCCTCTATGGTATAAAATAACTGTTATGTCTCTATAATATAAAATGACTATTATGCCCCTGTGGTATAAATGACTATTATCCCCTATGATATTAAATGAATGTATGCCTTATGTTATGTATGATTGTATATGAGCATGCCATGATATATATATATATATATGTTACATCCATGTGTGATATGTTGCATGGGGATGGGATTATGATGATTGGAGGAAGTGTACTATACTGGCAGCTCTGCTGCAAATACTGTTTAGTGCCGCAACCGGTGCTAATTTTTTGAGTGTAGGGATGGGTGGGTTGATTTTATCCCCACATGGAGTGTTGGGCTGGACAGAGTGGAGTGTAGAGTCTGGTTGGGTAGGATTTCTAATTGCATGCCTGAACTGTTACTGTTATTAAAATGGGCTAAGGCCCACACTGATACTGAAATGGGCTAAGGCCCACATTGATACTGATATTATAATGGGCTAAGGCCCAACTGACTGAACTGTTATTGATTTGGGCTTAAGCCCAAACTATACTTGCCTACAGCCTAATTGGCATTTTGATTATATGGGGTTACACACTGAGTTTTCATAAACTCACCCTCGCTTTTCTCATGTGTAATCCCAGCCTTAGGCGTGTCGGTCTTTGAGGATTCGATGGTGGCGACATAACCGCACCTACTTTTATATTTGAGTTTTATTTCCAATAAATTTGATTTAGGTATTTGTTTTTGTAATAAGTCCTCTTTAAAATTTTTAACTTATAATTTGGGATTTTACTTATTTTAATTTATATCTCAGAGGAGTAGGAAGCGATTCTCAAAAGATAAATGCTTTCCAAAACACCACGTTTTCGTAACATACTATAAAATCTTCCGCATAAAACATTATTTTAAAGTATAGTAACAAATTAATACGATCAACCTTCTGCTAAAAACAACTTGAGTTTTAAATGAACAGAATACCCTAAAATTTTTGTTAAGATTATAAACGAGATTTAATAATAGAACGGGTTTTCCAATGTAACTATGTTTTCGAAAAATACTTCAATGTGATATCGCCAAATTCGGCCATAACGTCTAGGCCGGGTTTGGGGTGTTACAATGGAAATAAATGGTGTAGTTGATGTTTAATTGGTGCATATATTTGTATGTTTTGGTTGTCATTTGAGGTATAAATGCATATGGTTTGATGCTTGTAGGTGATCCTAAGTGTGGGAGGCAAATTGGCCTTGTAAATGGCCGATAATTGCCCACACGGTTGAGCACATGGGCGTGTGGCTCGACCGCGTCATTTAAGTTTGCCAATTGAAACAAGTCAAGCTCACACACGGGCTAGACACATGGGCGTGTGACTGGCCGTGTGGTGCAAGTCAGTGTAGACCACGGGTGAGGCACACGGGCGTGTCTCCGGCCGTGTGGACAAGTCAGTATGTATGCCCTGTTTGTCACGGCTTGGACACACGGGCATGTCCGAGACCGTGTGAGGCACACGGCCTAACCACACGGGCGTGTGACCTCTGTAGCTTTGAAAAATGTTAAGTTTTCAGAAAAGTTTTGTATGTGTTTGGTTTAGTCCCGACTTCTTTCTAATGTATGTTTATACGATTGTGAATTGTTATGCTTTGATGTGAAATGAATTTAAATGTTTTGAATGTTTGGTAATACCTCTTAACCCCATTCTGGTGACGGTTACGGGATAGTGGTGTTACACTTTGAGTGATTTGAGTGAATCTTTAGTGAGAATGTCAATTCTTGTCGATTTTGAATTAAAGGTAATTACTTAGATAAGGGGAAATACCTATGTTTTCATGATTTCAAAATACTCAACTTAGATTGTTTGAATCTTTAATGCTCTTTTAGTTGAATTATCAATGTATGATTATTTGTGAATTATGACAAAACATTATTGATGAGAATTACAAGTTGAGAATGATTAATTTTAATTGTGAGTTGAGGATTTTGCTTGAGGACAGGCAAACGCTTGAGTGTGGGGATATTTGATAAGCCATAAAGGTAACATGTTTTTAATCCCATTCTTGATACATTTTTTGGATGATTTATTATGTGAATTAGTGAATTTGATGCTTCTAGTCCTTTAAATTCATGTTTCTATACTTAGGTGAGCATAAGGGACCGAAAGGAGAGAAAAACGAGCCAAAATCAAGTAAAAAGAGTTGTTTTTAGGATCCACACGGGCTGGCCACACGCCCATGTGTCAGCCCGTGTCGATTTTGCACCCTACTTCCCTATTTTGTGGAAAAACCCAATTTTTAGGGTTTCTGAATAGTCTAAAGTTTATAAATATATATTAGAAGAAGACCTAAGAGGGCATACAAGCTAAACGAAGAAAAGACTTGAAGAATGCCAACGGATTCAACTCAGAATCAAGATCTCCTTCAAGATTAAAAATCTCCATTCAATTTCTCTCGAAGTCTTTGGGTTTCTTTATGTTTTGTTGTTTTCCTAATTTTGAGATGTTTTCCCCCAAAAGTATGAACTAAATTCCCTAGATACCTAGGGAGGATGAAACCTAAGACGGATCTTATTATTTGATTTTTCTGAATTACATGATAAATATTTGTTCTTGATCTCAATTTTTTTTTAATGTTTTCAGGATATTAATTCATGATTGATGTGCTTATTTAGTGGAGCAAAAGTCCCTGTTTAAGAGTAGATCTGGTATAATTGAGTGGAGTTGCATGCAATCCTAGAAATATTAATATAATTTTGGTATTTCTACGGATCAAGACAAGTGAATAAATCATTTAATTCAAATTTAGAATAATAAGTGAAGTTTAGGTGGATTCTTTCCTGGGTATTGTCTCTCTCATCGATTTTCTTCAAATATTTTCCTACTTTATTCTCTATTTCGTCTTAGTAATTAGGTTAGTTAAGATTAGGTTAAAATAAATCCCTTCAATTTATTCGCTAGTTAATAAAAATATATTAACTACTAGTACTTTTAGTCCTTGTGGATACGATATTCCCGACTCACCATAGCTATACTACCATCCGATAGGTGCGCTTGTCTTTGTCGTATTTTAGTTAGTCCGTGATGTCATCAATGACTTGGTAGAGTAGCCCAATGAACTTTGGAACAATTAATTAAGGGTCCTTACATGTGAAAAAATATCACAAATCAGCCCCAGCCAAATCTCATAGTTGGCGTCCAACCCATGCCTTAAATCAAGCAAAAATCAAGCTAGAATCATGAAATAATCAACCCCTCTTTCCATGAAATATGGTCGACCATGCATGAGAGATTTCAAAGGGATGTTCATGCTATTTTTAGGAAACTCTCAAGTCTTCCCTCATGTACAAATACCACCCTCGTTCACCTCTCAACTCATCAATCATTTCATTCAACACATTCACTTAATTTCCTTTCTCTCCTACGCCTAGCCTTCCATTTCCATTCATTCTTCCCATCCTCTCTTTGAGAGTTCCCCCAGTAAGTAGTTCTTAAGAGAAAAGATCTCTTGGCCGGCCACCTTGAGAAGTATTTTACATTGGAGCAATGATAGAAATCGGAGGAAGCCACTATGGATAGTTCTTGAGAAATCACCGAATTCATTTCAGAGTTTTTTCTTCCTTTCTCTTTAAATTGTTCTTAGTTTATAAACATATTTGCAAATTATTTGATTGCTTTTTCATTAATGATAATGACATAAATTGTTTCAGCTAGGATGATTGCAATTTCGTGATTCAATTTGTTTAAATCATGTTTATGATATTCTTTGCCTCAATTATTTATGCTTCCAAATAAAAATCATTTATGTTGTTCATGCATTAAAATATGTTTGACTACAATAGAATTAATTGCTTAATCTGAATCGGATGGTGATTAATGGACACAACATTTGGAAGAGGCATGCTTAATTTATATCCAAAAAGAATAAATTAAAGGTTCGTAATAATTCCAAAAGAACACTATTATCTTGCATAACTTTAGATTTATGTGATTAAATTGTTTCAGAAAAACCCGTCCCTATTACTTTACATAAACTCTAAGGAATCCTTAGTTAAATTGTGGCATAGAAATATGCAATTTTTTCCAAGTGATAAACATAAGACTTCGAACGAAGATTATGGATTTCAGATTCTGAGTTAATAGATAATCGAGTTGCCATGGAATTTCTCCGGAACATTTTCTAAGCATGTAAGTGAATGAATTGAATCAGGAGTTACAATTGTTCTAGCTTATTTATGTTATTGTTAAATCTTGTGAATTGCTGCTAAACACTCATTGCATTTTATTTTATCTCATTTGCATATTAGTTAATTTAATTAGGACATCAATCATCTTCAAATATTTTATTTCATAACCAACTTGTTAAAATATTAACAACTATGTATACTTACACATTTTGTCGCGAACCAAAATATCCCTGAAACCAAATAGGAAAAGTATAAATTTAACTCAAATTCCTTAAGCAAAATGGCGTACTTGCAAGTTTGAGAAGACTCATTTTCAAATAATGAGTTCTCTGTAAGGAATGTAATTGCAATAAGAAATTATAACATCTAGTATCTATGTGAAACTTAATGATATTTCTACAACCAGCAGGTCTAACGTAATAATAGCAACTTGTTAGGTCCTCAAACAGTGAGCTGCATCTTTGACAAAATGCATTTAAAAGCAAATCACACCTAGAATTGGAAAAATAAATAGAAAAAGAGTTCATTATAGATAAATAACACAAATTTCCTTTGCCATAATCAAATTGCTTACATACATTATAACCATTTTACGGATATGGGAGTTCATGAAAAGGGTAGGCCAAGAAAGGAATTCTACTGCAGTTAATTTATTATTATGTAATGACCAAATTCAGATGGGAATTTGAAAAAAAATAAAAACAACTTTTATCGATGGAAATTAGAAATTGTTGGATTCATACTAATTATAGAAGATGAAAGAAAAATAATAATAAAATGATCAAAAGTTACTAAGGTAGAACAAACCCAGAACAGTTTTAGGTAAACGCCACCAAACAAATTCATCAAATTTGGAATAATTCAAGTAAAAACAAATTAAAGGCAGTTTAGGGAAAAAAGTTTTATATTTTAACCATGGCTAGTACTGAAATAAAAACCAGCTAATTCATAATAAAAGCAGAACCCACAGCATGATACAATTTTCAACACAACTCGAATAACTATAATGTACATAATATAATTACAAATTCTACAACCGCCAACAACCCTTACAACATATATATATATACACAACATTTCAACTAACATCACAAAAACAAAATATAAGCATTAAAAACTAAGTATTACAATGGAAAATTGGAAACACAAAATATATATATTTTTTTAATTTTATAGCTCTAATTTATGCAGTTTAAGAATAATTTTTATCGAAATTCATATTTTAATTATAAAATAATTAATTTGTACTTGAATTATTAAGATATTGAATTTTAATTATTTTATAATAATTTTCATAAATTTAGTTTATTTTTGACAATTTTGTATAAAAAGTAAAAATTTACTCAACAGACACATTGAAAGGCTCAAACCATTAGAGTAATTTTTATATCAAGTGAATCAAGAGCATGGCTAAATTATTTTCCAGCCAAGGATGATCCAATAATGATTATTATACATACTTTATATTTAATTTTTATCCAACATTAATTGGGTCAAAAATTAATATAAAGTGCGAAGAAAAAAGTGACCAAAGCATAGAGGACTGAACCACAAAGCAATTGGACAGCCCAAAACGATCCCTATAGCTGATCCAATCAGCTGATTTTTATTTTTTTTTCATACTTGCAAATCAGCCCTTGAGCTTTCCCTAAATGATATTCAAACCCTCCACTTTTTCTGCCTTTCACTTTTTGCCTCAAGCTAAATATAACAAAGTTTGAAACATTCAAACTTGCTCAATGCATGGCCGGCCAAAGGAAACTTGAATGATTGAAATTTATTTTCTATTTTTAACAGTCATTCTCACTTATAAATACCCCTCTTCCCTTTCTCATTTCACACACCATTTATTCCCACACATCTCTTATTCACTTTCTCTCTTCCTTTCCCTTCTTTGTTTTCCCTTTTTCTTGTTTCATTCCCTAGCCAATTTTCCTCTTGAGTTTTCATCCACCTTGGAGTAGCAGCATTTAAGTGCTCGTGAAGGTCTTGGATCGACAGAACAAGTAGAGAATGAAAAATACATGTTGCGATTGTGTATACTTGCACATTTTCGTCGTTTCAAAAACAAAACAGGCAGTAAAATGTATATCAAATAATAAAATATACACTGCCATTACCAATACACACTTTCGAAAAAAGAACAGAACATTTGATACTTGAATAACCAATTTAGTACAATGTACACAAGGTATTACAATGGAAAACAAAATAGACAGTACACAATAGGATGACAACAATGATCGTCATTTGAACTGAAACATAAAGAGCAAAAAACAACCAATCTCATTGCTTCAAAAAACCTATTTTTTTATCAAAGGCAGAGCTATAAAAACAGGGGAAAAAAACAAAGAATTAAAAGAAAAAAAAGTTCAAAAATGGTGGTGTTACCTTTGGGTTGTCAGTCAAGAAGCAAAGTGGTGATTGGTGAACGATGATGGACCAGTGGGTGTGTGGTGGACCGGTGGTGACTAGAGTGGTTAACAATGATGGTGGTGGTAGGTGGGTATTGGAATGGAGAGACGATTTAGAGGTGTTAATGTTAGGGATTAGAATTAGGAATTTGGGAAGGGCGGTTGAGGAAACCAGGAAAAGAAAAGAAAGGGGACCTATTAAGCACATTTTGAAAATGAGTTTTATTTTTTATCTAAATTTATTTTTTATGCTTATATTTTTATTTAAATTCTCTTATGTTTCATATGAGTGGCTTGACCCATTAATAGATTTACTTATCTCTGACTAAAATATTGTTTCCGTCTATTTAAGAGAAAATATTTTGTTTAGCAAAACGAGAGATAACAAACAAAAAAAAGAAAAAATTGTTTAGCAATAGAGAGAAAAAGTTTGTTTAGAAAAATGGGAAAAAAGAACTCATAAAAATCAAAATTGAATATAAGCATATTTTCTTTTCATTTTACACTTCAAAAATTAAGTTTGAGTTTATAAAGTTAGTTTGTAATTATTTTTATTATTTTATATGATAATTAGTAATATGAGATGCAAGTTATATTATTTAATAAAAAATTGTTTTAAAATAGTATGAATTGTTTTAATATGAACTAATGTTTTTAATTTTAATTTATTTTATAGATTTAGTATCAAGATGAATAACCAATTCTTTGTATATATTCATTTCAATTAGAGGTAATTTTAGAAATAACAGTTGGTTGTCTATTCGAATCATGCCATCAAATAAGAGTAAAATTTAATAAGAATATAAAAGTTGATGAAATGAAACAAAAAATTAGTGTGAAAATTGCTCAATGTTGTGGGAGGAGGATGTTTATATTATTTTACAAATTTTCAGTTTTGTCAAATTCGTACAAATATAAGGAGATGGAACTAGAGGTGTGCATGGGTCGGGCGGCCCAGCCCGGCCCGAAGGCCTCCCAAAATGTGGGAGGGTTTGGGCAAAAATATAGGCCCGAAAATGGGCTTGGATAAAAAAATAAAGCCCATTTAAAAAATGGGCCGAGCTCGGGTAAGACATTTTTGGCCCGGCCCGAATTCATTAAATGAAAAAAACTATTTTTTTAATAATATTTTCTTATTGTTTTTCTCCTTATTTTACTACCACTTTACTATTATGTTTCGATTATTTTGTTGTTATTGTTTAGATATTATATACACCTTATTTTATTGTTAATTTTGTTATTATTTTAAAGACATTTGTTAATTTTGTTATTATTTTAAAGATATTTGTTAATTTTGTTATTATTTTAGAGGCATTTGCTTGTTAAGTTGCATCTATTTTAGTGTTATTTAAGTCTACATATTTTTTAAAATTTATTTTCAATTTGTTGAAAAATATTTATTTTGATTTTTTTAGTATTTTTGATGTATTATATATATTTAAAAATATATAAAATATTAGAAAAAATTAATGCGGGTCGGGCTAGGCCTGGATTTTAGCTTTTTTATATGGGCCGGGCTTGGGTAAAATTTTAGGCCCATTTTTTGTGCCAGCCCGGCCCGAGCCCAATGAACGGGCCTAAATTTTTAGTTGGGCCCGGCCCGGCCCATGCACACCTCTAGATGGAACTTATAGAGAATGGTGACGTGGAGACCATGATGACATTGTATTGCTTGTTTGAGAACGTTGAACTAATTGAGTTGTTTGATGAGTTAGCTAATGTTGACCCCTTTAAAATATCACTCCATTAAATCAACAATATGGAGTTTGAGACCCATAAACGGAGGTTTCGAGAGTGTTTGTCGATAGGCGATTGTCTGTACACAAGTTTGACTTTGATCTGAATGTTGGGTGAGTAGAACCATGTGATAATAAAGCAACATCGATATGGGTTGGGAATCCACACAATGCTCTGGCTATATATAATAACCCTAATCTGGGTTCCTATTTACAGATGTATTCATTGGTGATTGGTATTGATGCAGATGGTGAAGGACCTGACAATGATGATAGTTTTTTTTCATTAGGGTGAAGATTTTAAAGACCTCGATCTCAATGAGGTCTCGAATGATGTCGACGATGAAGGAGCAAGCAATAATGATAATGTATATGCCCCTTCGCTCGGGAACCCGACTCATGACATTGTCATACGCAATGACCCTGCCGCCAATCACTACAGTAAAATAGACTATTAATAGTGGCGTTTATGAAAAACGCCACAAAATATAGACTTCAACGTTTACAAAATAAGCGCTTAAAAAAAATTTAATTTCCAAAACAACACGACGTCGTTTTAATAACAGCAAAAAAAAAATGTAAAAGGTTAGTGGCGTTTGTATTAAAAACGCCGCAAAAGATGCACTTTTAGCGGCGTTTTAGTCAAAAACGCCGTAAAAATAATTTTTTATTTCAACATAAAACGTCATTGTTTTAAATGCACTATAAAAAAGGTAAAAAATTAGTGGCGTTTTTAACAACAACGCTACAAAAGATGCACTTTTAGTGGCATTTTATTTAAAAACGCTGCAAATATATTTTTTTTATTTCAGAACAAAAGGTCTTCGTTTATTTAACAGAATAAAAATGTAAAAAAGTAGTGGCGTTTTTATCAAAAACGCCGCCGAAGGTGCACTTTTAGTGGCGTTTTTCTTAAAAACGCCGCAAAAATAATTTTTTATTTCAACACAAAACGTCCTCATATTGATTCCACTAAAAAATGTAAAAAATTAGTGGCGTTTTTATTAAAAACGCCGCATAAGGATGCACTTTTAGTGGCACTTTATTAAAAACGCCGCAAATATATTTTTTTATTTCAGAACAAAACGTCTTCGTTTTGATAACGACATAAAAAATATAAAAAACTAGTGGCGTTTTTATTAAAATCGCCACAAAGGATACACTTGTAGTGGCGTTTTATTTAAAAATGCCGGAAATATATTTTTTTATTTCAAAACAAAACGTCTCCGTTTTAATAACAGCTAAAAAATGTAAAATTTTAGTTGCATTTAAAAAAAAACGCCGCAATAGATGCTATTTTAGCGCGTTTTATTTAAAAACGCCGTAAATATAATTTTTTATTTCAACACAAAACGTCATCGTTTTAATTACAGCATAAAATTTTTAAGAAAATTAGTGGCATTTTTGGTAAAAACGCCGCTGAAAATGGAACAATTGTGGCGTTTTTATAGGAAAACGCTGCTAAATGTAAGTATTTCCGGCATTTTTTCAAAATGCCACTAAAGGTTACTTTTATTTAAACCTTATTTCAAAGCAAAAAAAGCGTTGTTCTGATCTCTGTATAATAATTCAATTTTAATTTACATTTAGTGTTTAAGATTTTTTGACCTTGTGTTAAGGGCTTAGCGTTTACGATCTAGGATGTAAGATGTAGGTCGTAGGGTTTAGGGTTTAATGGTTTGTAGTTTATGGTTAATTAATTTAAGGTTTACTATTTATAGGTTTATAATGGTTTATGGTTTAAGGTTTCAATGTTTATGGTGGTGTAGTGTTTAAAGTTCAGTGTTATGTGTTTAGGGTTTTAGGTTTTAGGGGTTTAGTGTAAGGGTAGTGTAGGTTGTAGGGTTTATGGGCTTTAGGGATTAGGGTTTAGTGTTCAGCGTGTAGGGTATCGGATTATAGGGTTTTATAGTTTCAAGTTTATGGACTTAGGGTTTTAAGGGTTTTGGGGCCGACTTAGGGTTTTGGGGCACAATATTTTTATACATTAGTGGCGTTTTTATCTTAAACGTCGCAAATATTGCTTAAATTATCATTATAGTTTAAATTATTTAAACATAAAAGAGATCATATATTAAACTACATTGCTTAAAACTCAATTTAAAAAAAAATTAATTCTATTGGCCAAGTTAAATATAATTTCATTATAAATTACTATTTTTTAGAAATAAGGTATATTGTTTGAAACAAAAGGAAATTAGTTTAAAAAGGAATTTAAGAAAAAATTAAACTGTTAAAAATATTAATATGAAAGACATTAGTGGCGTTTTTGACAAAAAATGCCACAAAAAACATACCACTTTAGGGAAAATGGTGTCGTTCCACTTTAGCAAAAACCTACGACTAGTGGCGTTTTTGCTGAAACCGCCATGAAAGATAGGAAATAGTGGCGTTTTTATAAAGCGCCGCAAATTTTCTGGTTAAACGATGTCGTTTTGTCATCCATCCGGAAACCCCTTATAAGCTGGACGACGTCGTTTTTTTAAGTGGTTTAGTGGCGCTATTTGATAAACGCCGCTAAATGTTAGGTGTTTGACGAAAACGTCGCCGTTTTCGTGTGCTTTGTTTTAATAATTAAAACACTAAAATGCCTTATCGTGTTCACCAACTGGAATACCCTAAATCCCTAAATCCCCCCGAATTGGTTTTCCCCTCAAAAAATACCTGAAATCCATAATTGCCAGAATCCGCTCCGGTGATCTCTCCTCCTCCGTTAAGGAAGTCGTTGACAAGTGCCTCTTGCGCCACCAGTTTTCTTCTTTAATACCTAGGTATTTATTTCGTGTTTTTATCTGTTGCTACAGTTTTCTTCTTTAATCCTTCTTCTTTCTAACTTTCTACTGCTACAGTTTGTAACCCTTCGATGCTGCTTCATTCACCCACTTCTTGTTGCATTTATTGACCGAAGATAAGGATTTAAAGCCCCGGGTTCCGTTCTTCTTCATATGATGAATAGCCTCTATCACCAAACAACACATTCGATTTTTCTCTGATAGTAAGCTTTATATCTTTTATTTGTATAGTTTTTGCTTTGTCATTGTTTTTGAAGTTAACATTTTGTTTTTTCTGCCACTTACTGATATTGGGTTGTCGTTAATTTTTCCCAGTTTTGCTTCTCTTTAGACCAAGTTATGTGACGTATGGATTTTTATGGTGTTTTGGTAGTGAATCTGCTTTGCTTGTTTAGTTAATTGGGAGGGAAATGTTGGCTTTTATTTTGTGAGTGAAAATTTTTACTACTTATATCGGTGTCAATAATGTGTATTAGACAATCCTTTTATTTAAAACATAATAAAGAGTAGCTGCTTTTGTTGGGTAGTTAGATTTATGTGTTTCTAATGATCTAATATGGAAATGATAATAATTTTGTTCTGACTTGTAGTTTTTAAATTAAATTTTGTTGGGTAGAGGATGAGATTTGTTGTTTACCCTTAAGTTTTTCTAAGTTGTACCGAAACAAAAAGGAAATTAAAAGGGAACTCGATGGTAGGGCCCTGTTTTATCCAGTGTTCCGAAGTGGCAATATCACAACCATCGACTTAATTTTCTATACCCAAGTCGAACCATCGATCCCTTTTCAAATATAAGAAAACAGAGTCAACAAAAACAGAGAGCACTTCCGCCTACACTCGCAAAATTTGTCCCAAATTCTTCCCGAAAACATTAGTTAAAAAGAAAATGAGCTTCTTTCACTAACAAGGTCAAAATCCCATTTCAATACGGAAAGAAATAGAGTTCATCTGTTTAGATTCTTTTCCTAATTCTTTTTCTTCTTTCTTTGCTTAAAATGCAAGGCTTGAAGTTCCTTGGGTGTTAAATCATCAAGCTTCATAGTGCAGTTGGGTTTTCACACTGCTTAAAATAACAAGTTCCCTAGAGCTTTTGTTTCATCCCCCCAAAAGAACAAAAATTAAGAAGTTTTCTATAGCTTGCTCTTCTATTGGTATAGTTCATTGCTCCATCTCTTTGTTTTTCTTTTCCCCTTTTTACTTTGGTTGTCTGGGTTTCTTATGTGTGGGGATTGATTTAAAATGGGTTGTCATCTATTTATTCATTGCATTGGTTTTATGAGAATATTTTGGGTGTTCCGTGAATATTATAAAGTAGTAATTAGGAGAATTTTGATTTAGACTTGAATGCATCCTGTGAGAAGCTAGAATTGGCACCTTATGGTGGAAATGTTGTCAAGGTTCTATTTGGATAATGAAGACTGTTTGTTCTAAATATGCCAACTTGGTTGGAAGATAAGGCCAGGTCAGACTGGAAATGGATTACATTCTTTGTATAAGCTTATTTCTTTGAGTAATGTAATGGTTGAAGCATAGATGGGGGATTGGTACGCCTTGGTTTAGGATCTAAAAGTTAGCTCTTGAGCTTTAATATCTAATTTTATTAAGGTGATGTTTTGAACTTTTTTGAAGGAGTAATGATAAAATTTAATTTAAAAAAAAAAAGTTAAATTCACCATATTCAGCTGATTAATACTCACTCTATATAAATAATATATATAAATACTAACTCTAAAATTAAAAAATAGTGCTTTGGTTGGTTGAGTCTTAGTTCTACTGACATCAGTATTGTTGGAAAAAGCTTTTCTGTTTCTATCTTCTTGTTTTTGTATGATTGATTGTTATGTTTTCAATTGATGGTTATGTTCTTTTGCCCTCAGGTTCATAGTTAATTTGTGTGTGCTTTACATATTCCATTTTATCTAGATATGGTTTTACTTTATCATTGTTGTCTTCAATGTTAACTTACAATCTAACAATGGCAGATATTTAGCTGAATTATTGGCAGAGAAACATAAGTTGGTACCTTTTACCCAAGTTTTGCCTCTATGTACCAGGCTTGTTAATCAAGGTTATTGATTTTTCCCCTTTTTTCTGCAATATAAGATTCATTAGCACTTATCGTTGGTATCGTTGGAAACTGGTTTTGATTATTTTTTGGTTGAATGAACATCATACTAAAAGTAAATCTATCTGTATCTATTCATGTTATGCACTTCTCAAGGATGTAAATATAAATTTCATTTTACTAGATTGTTATCTTAGACTCGTCATCGTGAGTGCATTGTGGGTTTGCTTCTTCCAAGAATAAATCTCTCATGTTAACGATATTGAACTGAAATTGTAAACAAACAACAACCTAGTACAACTCTAAATTTTTAATATAGGCCAAATAGGCACAAAACATGCATATTTGAGAATTTGAAATATGAACTCCCCAAGTCCTAATGCTTTCACTTTAATTTTTAATAAAAACTTTTTTCAATTCTTAAATAAAAGAGTAAAATTTAATTGACAATTTTTAATTAGAGTTAAGTTGCCAATTAAATTATTATAAAACATGCCATTATCACTACTGATTTCAACTGCTATAACTAAGTTTATATCTAATTTGATGCAGGTTGCACTGTTGGAGTAGACCAGCTTATTGAAATTATTAAGGTACATTTTACTTCAAAATTCTGATCAGTAAGAGTTATATCATGATGAATTTGTTCAAATTGCCGTCCAATAAAATAAAAGATTCAATGTATATCCTAACGGGTTGCCTTCTATCTCATTGTAAGATATAACGAATCCTCCCTAGGTGTAACAATGCCACGTATGATGAATCTGAAAGATTTTCTGTCCAAATTGCTGTTTATTATCCTGCTTGGTTGGTATATATGATGTTTATTATATTGTTGTCCAATAAAATAAAAGATTCAAAGTATATCGGCTGGAAACCTAACGGGTTGCCTTATATCTCATTGTAAGATATAACGGATCCTCCTCAGGTATAACAATGCCACGTATGATGAATCTTAAAGTTTTTCTGTCCAAATTGCTATTTATTATCCTGCTTGGTTGGTATATATGCTGTTTATTATATTGCTATCCAATAAAATAAAAGATTCAAAGTATATCGACTGGAAACCTAACGGGTTGCCTTATATCTCATTGTAAGATATAACGGATCCTCCCCAGGTGTAAAAATGTCACGTATGATGAATCTTAAAGATTTTCTGTCCAAATTGCTATTTATTATCCTGCTTGGTTTGTATATATGTTTGTTTATTATATTGATGTCCAATAAAATAAAATGTTAAGCAATATATTATAAAATGTAATGTTAAGCATTTTAGATGCTTTTCTTACGGTTTCTTTTTAATATAAAAATCAATTAAGATAACAAACAAATTATGATCCATGAATATATTGATAGTGATTAAGCTTCGATATTTTATTTTATTCACAAACAAATTATACTTGTAAATTCAATCGATTATTGATTAAAAAGAACTTTTAAAAAGATAATCAATATTTTATTTTATTCACAAACAAATTATACTTGTAAATTCAATCGATTATTGATTAAAGTTGTAGTTAGACAATATACGCTTTTTTTAATATATTGATTTACAAGAGATGGAGTGATTTGATTAAATTCGATATATTCGAATATGCTAAAATTAAATTTCTTTTAGATATCGGTTTTGTTTAGTTAAACCCCAACATCAAATTCTTTTTAATAGAAAAATCCAATTCTTTATTAATAAAAAATCGAATTCTTTCTTTTTTTTAAAAAAAGTAATTTAAAAACTTCTTAAAATGGTTTTTCATTATTTAAATATATTTTAATATAAAAATCAAATTACTAATTTTATATTAATAATGTTTGATTTCAAAATTTAATATTTTTAAATGTTTTTAAAATTATAATTTTTATCAATATAATTTAATATTTCATTATTTAAATATTTTTAATATAAAAATCAATTCTTTTCTTTAAAAAGTAATTTAAAACTTCTTAAAATGAAAATTTAAAACTTACATAATTATTATTTAAATAAATAATTATTATTTAAAACTTACATAAGTAATTTAAAACTTATAAATTTTTTATCAATATAATACTAATAATGATGATTATTTAAATAACTTACATAATTGACATAACTCACACAACATACATAACTTACATAACTCACATAACTTACATAATACATGTAGTTTAATGTAATAATTAAAATATAAGCATTGGTTTAAAGATCAAATTTCAAAACTTTCATCAAATTTCTTAACTTATATAATACATAACTTACATAATTTTAAGATCAAATTTCATAACTTACATAAGTTTAAGATCAAACTTCATAACTTACATAATACATAACTTACAATGCCATGTATGATGAATCTTAAAAAAATTTGTTTTAAAATCAAAATCTTTTTTAAAAAAAGATTCAAAGTATATAAATTTGAAGCTTTGATGGGTTGCCTTATATCTCACTGTTAGATATAATGGATCCTTCCTAGGTGTAACAATGCCACGTATGATAAATCTTAAAGAATACATAACTTACATAATACTTGTATAGAAAAAAAAAGATTCAAAGTATATAGGCTGGAAACCTGACGGGTTGCCTTATATCTCACTATAAGATATAACGGATCCTCCCGAGGTGTAACAATGCCACGTATGATGAATCTTAAAGAATACATAACTTACATAATACTTGTATAGAAAAAAAAGATTCAAAGTATATAGGTTGAAACTCGACGGGTTGCCTTATATCTCATCAGAAGATATAACGGATCCTCCCTAGGTGTAATAATGCCGTGTATGATGAATCTTAAAGAATACATAACTTACATAATACTTGTATAGAAAAAAAAGATTCAAAGTATATAGTTTGAAACTGACGGGTTTCCTTATATCTCACTATTAGATATAATGGATCCTCCCTGTGTAACAATGCCACGTATGATGAATCTTAAAGAATACATAACTTACTTAATTTTAAGATCAAATTTCATAACTTACATAAGTTTAAGATCAAATTTCATAACTTACATAATTTTTAGATCAAACTTCATAACTTACATAATTTACATAACTTACATAGTACTCGGTTATATATATGATCATATCAAGATTTACATAAATTATAAATTAACAATTTAGCCGTGTAATTTATTGTCAACTTTAGACTTCAAGAACTACAAAATGGATAGGACTTGGATGAAATTGTCAAGGGTAAGCAACGGCTATTGAAATAGAGTAGAAACTTTTCTGAATTTCGCATTTCAAAATGCAAGCCAAGAGAATATGATTCTTTGCCCGTGTAAGAAGTGTTGCAATATTAATTGGCATTATCGTGAAGTTGTCTACGAACATCTAGTTGTCGATGGCTTTGTCTGGAGGTACAAAAAATGGATTTTTCATGGAGAGTGTACATCTAATGGAGCATCTTCATCGATGAATCTGGGTTATCCTCATAGTGCTTACAATGACAATGTTAGAGACAATAACATAGAAGGCATGTTGTGGGATGCTTTTAATATACGCAATGATGGTTTCGGGTCATTTCCACCTGACTTGGGCACAACCAATGATTATAATTTTGGTGGAAATACTTTCACCGAATGGGGAAGAAGTGTACCTGATGAACAGCCAAATGAAGAAGCAGCGAGGTTCTACACGTTACTTGGTGAAATGAATGAAGAACTGTATGAGGGATCAAAATTTTCCAAACTGACTTTTTGTATTCGTCTTTTTCACTTGAAATGTTTGGGAGGATGGATCGAAAACTCGTTGACAATGCTATTAGAGTTTTTGCAAGAAATGTTCCCGTTTGCGAAAATCCCTCAATCTTCCAAAGACATGAAGAAACTGATAAAGGATTTGGGCCTTGGCTACAACAAAATTCATAGTTGCCCAAATGGCTGCATGTTGTATTGGGGCGAACGGATAAACCAACATTGTTGTCATGTATGCGGTCAATCCCGTTGGATTAATAGAAATACAGAGGATGGTAACGAGGAAGATCATGATACACAATCAAGAAAGTAGCCAGTTAAGATTTTGCGGTATTTTTTGCTGATACCAAGGCTTCAATGGCTTTTCATGTCGTCGAAGACAGCCGAGTCAATGACGTGGCACCGTGATGGACGAACCAATGATGGATTGTTAAGGCATCCTGCAGATTCTTTAGCTTGGAAATCTTTTGACTCCAAATTTCCAAGCTTTGCAAGCAATCCTCGGAGTGTGAGGCTTGGGCTAGCATCCGATGGATTTAACCCTTACAAACTCATGAGCACAACGTACAGTACTTGGCCTGTGGTGCTTGTTCCCTACAATTTACCTCCATAGGTTTGCATGAAACAATCATCTTTTATCTTGTCTATGATTATACCTGGAGAGAAAGGGCCCAGGAATGATATTGATGTCTATTTGCAGCCACTTGTTGAAGAGTTAAAACAACTATGGGCTGGTGTTCAGACATACAATGCAATGAGAAAAGAGAACTTTAATTTACGTGCGGCTTTGATGTGAACTATTAATGACTTACCGGCTTGTGCTAATTTATCTAGTTGGAGTACCAAGGACGTTATAATTGTCCGTGTTGTGCTGTGCAGACATGTTCACAATGGTTATATAATGGGAAGAAGTTCTCTTACATGGGGCATCATCGTGGTTACCAGAAAATCATAGATTTAGATTTCAGAGTGCTCAGTTTGACGGTACTGAAGAGTTCAGAGAAGCTCCTTCGTAGACCGGTGGATCCAAAATATTGTTAATGTTGAAAGATATGAATTTCATTTATGGGAAGATGAATCAACCGGCCAACCCGCAAAAAAATAGAAAATCTAGGGATGAATCTGATGATGAATCTGATGAAGAGGACGATCCTAATAAAGCAGACTTGTGAAAAAAAAGAAGTATTTTTTTTAGTTGCCTTATTGGGAGCATCAGATTTTACGCCATAATCTTGATATCACGCACATTGAGAAAAATGTCTACGAGAACATCATTGGGACTATTTTGAATGTCGATGGAAAATCAAAAACAATCTTCAGAGTTGACTTGATTTAGTCCACATGGGAATTCGGCGTGAGCTTCATCCCCAAGCACTTTCGAATATGAAATATCAGTTGTCGCCTGCTATTTTTTCAATGTCGAAGACGGAGAAAGAAGTGTTCTGTATGGTGTTGAAGGATATAAAGGTCCCGGATGCGTATGCATCAAATATATCTCGATGTGTGAGTCTTAAGGATCGAAGACTATATGGTTTAAAATCGCATGACTATCACATCTTGATGTAAGACTTATCTTGCCGCCTATGCGGTGTTGTATGTCAAAAAAGGTGACGTCTTCTGTAATTGAACTGTTAAATATAATGAAAGGCATTTGTGGTAAAGTTTTGAATGTTCAAGAACTTGAGACACAACAAGATCGAGCTGCATTGACTTTATGCAATCTGGAGAAGATCTTCCCTCCTTCCTTCTTCACTATTATGGTGCACTTGTTAATTCATCTCCAGCGTGAAAAAATACTTGGTGGACCCGTTTTCTATTGATGGATGTATCCCATTGAAAGGTCTTACTTTATTTACAAATTATTCCTTCATTCACCTCAATGCCTCTAGTTGCAACTTTTGATAATGTTGTATATCATGTTTAGGTTCCTATCCAAATTGAAGTCTTACAGCCGCAATAAGCATTATCTGAAAGGATCAATTCCGAGGGCTACTTGGCAGAGGAATGTATGACTTTCTTTTCGAGGTATTTGGAAGATGTTGAAACAAGAATGAACAGACCAAGTAGAAATACTGGGCTCACAGATCATAACTTGGCCGAAACTTATTTATTTCAAAGTTTCGGAGAACCGATTGGCAAAGTTGAAATTACAGAATTAGACGATAGATCGTGGGTCCAAGCACATCAATACATTCTTTTTCATCACGATTCAATGGAACCATTTCGAAAGTAAGTTCTAGAATTTGATAAATACTCATCAATTATAATTTGTTTGTCTTCTAACAAAGTAAACCTTTTTTAAACGTAGTGAGTACAAACAAATATTGGGAGCTCATTCACAATCCCGAAGATTAAATCGGCGAGAAATTAATAAGTTTTTCACAAAATCATTCCATGAATGGTTAAGCCAAATGGTATGCAATTTAAGTTTTCATTGACAAGTAATAATGTTTTCTCATAACATTTATAATTACTCGATTTACTTTCGATTCAATAGGTTTGGAGTCGGAGTGAAGTTAATGACGAAGTTAAATGGCTTTCACAAGGTCCAAACAGAATAGTGAGAAGATATAGTGCCTTCCTCATCAACGGATACCGATTTCATACAAGGTATCATGAGAGATTGAGGAGAACCCAAAATTGTGGAATTGTTGTTAATTCTTCAATTACAAGTTATGCTAGTGCTAGGGACAGTAATCCTGTCGAGGGGAATCTGGAGTATTACGGACTTATTACTGACATCATTGAGTTGGATTATTACGGAAAATGCAAAGTTGTCTTATTTTGAGGTGATTGGGCTGATGTGAATATAGCTCGCGGAATTAAAAACGATCAATATGGCTTTACAATGGTGAATTTCTCTTGATTGATTCACACCAGAGAACAACTAATAGACGAGCCGTATGTGTTTTCTTCTCAAGTTAAACAAGTTTTTTACTCGGAAGATCCAACTGATGAGGGTTGGTACGTTGTACTTCGAAACACCCCTAGAGACTTGTTCAACATTGGCAGTGGAAGTAAAGATGACATAGTCGAAAGATCAGAAACATTGCCTTTTCTAGAACAAAACTTAAATGAAAATATCCCTAGTACTAGTCAACAATTTCAATGGGTTCGTCAAGATGTGGACGAAGATATTTACGAAATATGATTTAGTAAGATTTTACGATTTATTATTTATATGTAATATTATAATGTATATGTTGGGCATGTTATATAATTTAACTATTTTAAGTGTACTATTATTATTGTTATTTGTTACTAAAATTTTGAACTATTTCATGTGTATTGCAGGAAAAATGCCTAGAAGACGATTACGAGATTTAAGCATTATCCAAAATACTCCAAATTCAGAAGAAGCAAATAGTGAACAGCAAACAGTTGTTGGATCTTCTAGTCTGCCGGGCATAGATGACGAGCCTGCAGAATTTCAAAGTAATGTTAAGTTTATTTTACATGCATGTTGAATTTTATTATTGATTCATTTTTTAATTTTAATATAATAATATATCATTTTTCAGCTGAAGGTGGTGGGACGCGCAGAGGGCGGGGACGTACATTGCTTAAAGATTTATACGACTTAGAGCCTGCTGAACGTGTTAAAGTAAGGAGAAACAATCTTGGCCAGCCTGTTGGATCTGAAGCTCGACTATTAGCAGGCTATTTGGGCATTATAGCACGAAATGCCAATATGTTGCCCATTAACTACGAATCATGGCATCACATGCCTGATGCCAATAAAAATCAAGCTCTCGATAATATTAAGGTAACAAGAAGTGAATGTAATTTATAATACTTTGATTTAACTTTCATTTATATTAACTGTTTAAACTTTTTTTGTTCAGGAGAGATTTGCTTTAGAGGTCTCCGATGACTATGTTAAGAAGACATTGGGTAAAAAATGGGGAGACAATAAAAGCACGCTGAAAAAATAATATTTTAAGAAAGACATAAGCCTCGACAAAAAATTAAGAAATGTTCTGCCGGGAATGTTGAGGTACCAACGGGAAGATCAAGTTAGATTCTGAAATTCAAAGAAAGGAGAGGTATTACGTACTTTTAAAGTCTTATAAATTTTTCGGTTTATAGTATTTATTATATACATAATTTAAATTCCATTATGTAGGACCGTGAGTGAGTTGGAACAAGCAGCAGACAGAAATAAAAATTCACGCACACGGCAGGTTCCAGAAGTTTTACTTGTGTAGCTGAGGCCGAGGTATTATAATTTATTATTTCTATCAAATATTAATGACTTTATACTATTAAATTATATTTTTCTGCTATAATGTAGGAAGCTTCGTCTGGTCAAAAAGTTGGACGCCTTCAGCTTTTTGACATTACGCATAGGAAGAAGGACGGATCTCCGATGACATCCGAAGCTGCAGAAATTTTGGTATATTTACTTAATAATTGATTTATTATAAATATTTATAATGTTTAATTATAATAGTTTAATTCATCGTTTGTAGTTTTAAATTTATAATTTTAAGTTATGTTGCATTCCTTTTTATTATATATTTCGTTTCTAACTCTTTCATTGATTTATTAGGATAAACTAAAAGAGAAGAAGGTGGAGTATGAAGCGGTTGCTTCGAATGATAGTTTTGTTAATCTCGAGGAGATTGATAATGTAATTATTATCGATGTTTTGGGTCTTGAAAGGTACAATCGCTTGATTGATAGTTCGTTAATCTTGAGTATATTTATAATGTAATTATCACTAATGTTTTGGGTCTTAAAAGGTATGGTCGTTTCGATGTCAAGGATGCAGGGTTATCCGGACCCAATATTTTGATCCGGCTCCCAAGAAGACATGCCTTCCGAGAGTCAATCTCGTCTTTGAAGTTCGAGACTAAAAGACCGGATAGCTCGGATGGAAGCGACACAGTGAGCAAATTTCTCAACTTAGAGCGGAGGCGGCGAGGAAGGCGGAACATATTGCTCAACTTAGAGCGGAGGCAACAAATGAGGGAGGCGAGAACATAAAGTATGAAGAACTCCAGCTCTGACTTGGACTATGATGAAGATGTTCCAGTGATCAGAGGCCGCCATCTTAGACATTTGTTTTCTTGTTGTAAGATGATTTTAACATTGTTACATTTAACATTATTGTTAGAATTGTTTGAATTATACTTCATTTATTAATGTATATCATATATCTTTTATTAAATTTGAAGTATCATTTAGATTTAATACTTTTGGTGAGATTTAAATGTTTTATTTGCTGTCTTGGGTTGAAATTATATGCAATTGCTGCTATTTTTGGTTGGTTTTAATGCAGGAAGGGTAGGATATTGGAGAAAATGAGCATTGCAAATCTGTGCAAATTAGCGACGTTTGTGTTAAAAATGCCGCTAAAAGCCCCTACCTTTAGCGGCGCTTTTCAAAAAAGCGCCGCTAAAAGACTGTACCTTTAGCGGCATTTTTTTATAGAAGCGCCGCTAAAAGTCCCTACGTTTAGCGGCGTTTTTTAGAGAAGCGCCGCTAAAAGTCCCCACCTTTAGCGGCGTTTTTTAGAGAAGCGCCGCTAAAAGCCCCCACCTTTTGCGGCTTTTTTTGAAAAGCGCCGCTAAAAGCCCCTACCTTTTGCGGCATTTTTTTGAAAAGCGCGCTAAAAGTCCCCACCTTTAACGACGTTTTTTTGAAAAGCACCGCTAAAAGTCAAGACTTTTAGCAGCGTTTTTTCACAATAAACGCCGCGAAAGTTTGTGGCGCTTTCTTTAGCGGCATTTTTTGTGGCGCTTTTGAAAGCGCCACAAATACTATTAGTGGCGCTTAAAAACGCCGCTAAAAGCCAAAAAAAGGCTACTAAAAGTCTGTTCTGGTGTAGTGAATGTGACCAATCAGTCACGAGCTCCCCCCCTAGAACAACTTTTTTTCTTGATAGGCCATTTTTAAAAAAAAAATTTAAAGTGGTGCCACCTGACACACTAATGACACCAATAAAAAATATTTTTTTTGTATTTTTCTCTCTCTGTGTATACCTATGAAAATACAAGTATTTTTAGAAATACATAAGCGGCACCAATTTTTTTTTTAAAACGTCATGGTATTTTTTTTTTTAAAAATGTCATGTGTATTTTTAGAAATATACAGGCGGCAACAATTTTTTATTGGTAGTGACCCCTCTCAACAATGTTATCTCCAAATTTTAAACCTAAACTCTCTTCCTAAAATTACAATGTATCTTACCATTATACTCAATACTTATAAAATCATATCAGTTTAGATTTATCTATGTAATCCTAATAGATTGAGATAAAAGCATAATTAGATATTGATTCAATCACTGTTCAGATTTTGATCACATTTGTATTCTATTTTTTTTTTTAACTTTAATTACAAATCTATGTTGCTATGTAACAACTAATGTGAGAAGTTGCAATTAATGTCTTATGATTTAGTCTATATTTTGTATTTCATAAGTTAATTATGTCCTTGTATATAATTGCCTATATTGATCTTTAATCTTCATTGTTCAAGCCCTTTAATCTTCATTGTTTTTAAGTAATAATGTCTCAAATATTTTTAGTTATGAGTATAATGACATGATTCATCAAGCACCCAAAAATATATGAAAAATTAAAAAAAAAAAATCATGCTCATATTCAACCCTCATATTAGGTAAAGATCACTCGTCTGCTATTAAAAATATGTTTCAATATCAAATGATTCTCATAAGATAGTATGAGAAATGATGGAGAAAAAAGATGAAATCATTTTCAATGATTTCTTTATGATAACAATGCGGGAAAGGCAAATGTTTAGGAATATGCTCTTGGCACATTTTAGCGGGACTGTAGAGCATTGAAGATTTTCCTTGTTGATTTTTGCAATTTATTTATCTTTCGATTCTTCTTCTTTCCAAATATTTGTTGATTGTTGTTCAATTGTTTGTTGATAAAGGAAGTTTTAATGGATTGAAGGAAGTTATTTGAAGCTAGCACAAACCAAACCCTATATTTTTTTCCCTACCCAAATTTGAAATCACTGTTAAGTTACCATGCGAGATTTTTGAGGAGGTATTAGGATTGGGCAACATTCTCGTAGCTCGAGTCCGACGACCGGACCGGATGAGGGGTGTTATAGCACAAACTTCTTTGATTAATATTCTTATTGAAAACAAACTGAATGAAAGCAATTATAAGAAGTGGAAACGAAACCTCCACATTTTCATCAATCTCTCATTCCTCTTAATTCCTAAATATTTTTATGTCAGTTACCCTTAAATTCTTGGCTGAGTGATAACAAATTGCTATAAAAGTACCTTGGATGCCACAAATGCCTTGATGTTGTTTGTTTGGACAATCAAATAAAAATTGCCCAAATAAGGTTGTTTAACCTATTAAGGTTTAGAAAATAAAAATGAGATTGTTGTAAAGGAAGTTCCTAACGGTACTACTGAAGATCTTTTTGTAAATGATGCAGAGGCCTGAAGGGAAATGGTGTTATATAAGAAACAAAGAATGGTGATTCTTCCATGAAAGAAATTTTTACCTTAAGGAAAGGAAAATGTACCATAATTGGTTCTAGCAATATATTTACCTTGTTAAATGCAACTTGTGAATGGATGCTGCTTCAGTTAATGGATCTGATGCAGCTCTTAAGCATGAAGTAAAGGTGGCATCTTCAAAATCACCAAGGAAGCCTAGAGCAACTTCAATAGGATCATTAAATTTGATACAATAAATTAAGACTGAAAAGAAGAGACAGAGAGAAAAAGTTAGAAGGAAAAATATGGTGGTTTTACCTACCAATGAAGGTATGCTCGATAATCTTTCTTTACGCCAGTTGCATTGTAGGATATAAGAGGATTTAACATTCCTCTAAAGCAGAAATTATAACTCATAGAATTAGGCATTTGCATATTGATATGTCTTGTCTAATTGAAACTGGAGCTAAGCAGGATTAAGCTCAAGCTATTCTTGGTAGATTTTCAGAACTAGAGGTGTTTATCTAGTTATAATGATGTTGATAATGGGAGGATTTGGGTGCTTTAGGAGGAGGGATTTGATATTGATTTTATTGTTTTATCTTATCGATGTATTACTTTTTGTACCAAATATCATACCAAAGAAATTTATATAATATTTGTTTATAGAAGCAATCGTGGAGTGGACAAGAAAAGGCTTTGGCTTAATTTAGCAAATATTAAACATATTGTTGGACCAAATCCATAGTTGTTGGCTAGTAATTAAGATATCATTGTATCTCCTTAGGGAAGGTTTTATTATAGTGCAATTTATCCAGTTACTGATGATATGATAGAATTTCAAGATTGTCTTACTACACTAGGGGTGGTTGATTATACATATAATGGACCTATCTTGGCAAAACCACCAACAAGAAAGGTATCCTGCAAGGACGTTAGATAGGATTTTGGTGACTCCTAAATGAATAAAAGCATTGCCTCACACTTAGGTTGAATTCTCAACACCTGGAGTTTGAAATCATTCCACTACAATTCTATGGTTAGACATACCTATTTCTCACCCTAAACAATTCAAGTTCTTCAATTTCTAGTCCAAACATTAGGAGTGCTTAAGTATTGTTGAGAAATCTTGACAAGATGTGGTATTTGGAAACCTTGTGGAAAAGTTGTTTCAAAAGCTTTAAAGGCTTAAAAAAGAGTTGTGGGCCTTGAATTTTAAATAATTTGAAATTTTTCTGTAAAAATTAAATCGAAAAGAAAAGGAGTTGGAGGAGGTCCAATTAGCTACTCATTCTTCCAATTTTGATCCTGACATGAAAAAAAGAGAATAAGTTAAAGACTGAGATGTTTTAGCTATTGGCTATTGAAGACATTTTTTTATAGACAGAAGACAAAATCTAGCTAGATTTGTGAAGGAGGTCAAAATACCAATTTTTTTACAATATGATTTCTGTCAAATGGAGCTAGTAGACTATCAAGACTTTGACTGATGGAGAGGGGAGCAAGCTAGAAACTTTTGAGAAAATCTCAAGTAAGATTATAAGTTTTAATAAGGGTTGATTGGTACAGCTGATGAAAATGTTACCAAATGCTCAGTTTAGCTTTTTAAAGAGCTTTGACAGTCTTCATTACCTGATGTAGCTCAAGAGAAATTGGTTAGAGAGAAGGGAAGACATGGAGGCATGCATGTTTGAGACAAATAATGAGAAGGCTCCGAGGCCTAATTGATACACTTAGCTTTCTTTGTTTTTCAAAATTGTTTGGACCACTGTAGGGCAATATCTAACTAATGGAAGTTGTATTTTTATGAGACCTCCAAGTTACTTCCTGCTTTTAACTCTACATATGTGGTGTTAGCTCTAAGATGCCAAAATCCCATTCATTTTAAGAATAATTTAGGTCAATTTCCTATTGATCGATGGTTTTCAATGCATAACTAGGATTTTAGTGAAAAGAATTGCAAGGTTGCTTCCTAGTTTTCTTCGTATTATGTGCCTTTATTCAAGGCAGGAATATCACTAACAACACAATGTTAGCTCATGAGATTTTTAGAGGCTACAACAACTTATCTCCAATATGTGCGTTAACAATTAACCTTCAAGAAACTTTTAATCCATGTAGCTGGGATTTTGTCTTTTTTGTCCTTGAGGCAACAAGGTTTCCTACACATATAGTGGGTTGGATTAGTTCTTGTGTCACACCCTTAAAGTTCTCTATTTCTGTTAATGGAGGCTTAGTGAGGGTTTTTAGAGGAGCTGGAGGAATAAGATTGGGAGACCTATTGTCTCCATACATCTTTTCATATCAATGAATGTTTTATCTGGACTATTAGATGTTTCTATGGAGCATGAATATTTTTAAAGTTTTATCCAAAATGCTATAGTAGAGTTGACCCATTTAACTTTTTTTAAAGATAATTCATTAATCTTCACTAAGGTCATTGTGGATCCAACTGTTGGAACATTTTTAAATATTTATAGTTTTCAATAACTATAAATAAATGGGTATAATTAATTAAAAGATTATAACTTTTGATTTTTAAAAAGAATTATAACTATTTAAATAATATTATTTGAATAGTTATAATTAAATGAATAATAATGTTTTATTTTAAAAACATTATTATTCGGAAAAGTACCTATTGATTAAATATGTCTCTATGAAGAGACATGAAAATTCCTATAAATAGGAATTAGATTTCATTTGGAGACATACCAACAATTCTAATAATCTTTCTTTCTTCCTTCATTTTCTAATATTGTTAGATTGTTCTATAAAGTATTACTGCAGAAATCCTTTATAGAAATTGAGTTTCTTGTCATACATTGCTTAGTATGTAGTGGGCTATTCTCATTAGTGCAAAACACAAATAGCCATTGGCTTCATTGTATCCTCGAGGTTAATTTGCTTGGAACTCGTTTGCACACCAAAGATAGGTGGGGACGAATATAACCTTAAAGAAAGTGGTCTAATACACGCCTTGGAGCCTTGTCCTATTTCTTCTTCTGTTCGAGTTTCGTTCGTGTGTTCGAGATTTTTCTCACCGGAGATTTGTACTAACAATTTTAAGGTTATAGTTCATGATGACTACCACAACTCACGAAAGTGGAACACTAAGGGAGTTGGCTTCCAATTTTGTCAAACTTGATCGGTTTGATGGTGGCAATTTTCGACGATGGCAGAAAAAGATGCACTTCTTATTATCAACTTTGAAGATTGCATATGTTTTGGATACTCCAAGACCTGGGGAGACTGAAAACGAATCTGTTGCTACAACCCGAGAAAGACAAAAATGGGACAATGCTGATTACATGTGCATGGGCCACATATTGAATGGTTTATCTGATGGTTTTTTCGACACCTACCAAAATGAGGTCACCGCTAAAGAATTATGGGACAAATTGGAGACAAGATACATGACCGAAGATGTTACAAGTAAGAAATTTCTTGTCAGTCGTTTCAATAATTATCAAATGATTGATGGTCGTTCTGTTATGGAACAATTTCGTGATATTGAAAAGATACTGAATCAATTCAAACAATATGATATGAAAATGGATGAAATGATTGTTGTATCCTCCATAATAGACAAACTTCCTCCATGTTGGAAAGACTTTAAAAGAAGTCTAAAACATAAGAAAGAGGAAATATCTCTTGAGGCTTTGGCAAATCATCCTCGTATTGAAGAAGAATATCAAAAGCAAGATCAGAATCTAAATTCTGAAAATGCCAAAGTGCATGTTATGGAGGAAGTACAGACTACTAAACCATTCAAGAGAAAGTTCAAACAGACTGATAGAGCACCTAAGTTTAAAAAGAAATAAAAGGGCTTATGCTATCATTGTGGTAAGCCGGGACATTTCAAGAATGAATGTCGATTTTTAAAGAAGAAATCATCTTTTAAGGCTGATAATAATGAAAAGTTCGTTGCAATGATATCTGAAATTAATATGGCACAAGATGATAATACATGGTGGATTGATACCGGAGCAACCAAACACATGTGCAAAGACAAAAGCATGTTCACAAAGTTTACACAATGTGAAAATGACAATGTCTTGTACATGGGAAATTCTTCCACCGCAGTAATCAAAGGCAAAGGGTCTGTTGAACTACAATTCACTTCTAGAAAGGTTTTAACCTTAAATGATGTATATTATGTACCGGAAGTTAGAAAGAATTTAGTGTCTGGAAGTTTGTAAAATAAGTTTGGTTTCAAACTTGTTTTTGAGGCAGATAAGTTTATTTTGTCTAAGGGAGAAATTTTTGTAGGGAAAGGGTATATGTATGAGAGTATGTTCAAACTGAATCTTATTAATAAGAATAAAAATACTATTTCTGCTTATATGGTTGAATCTTTTGTTTATGGCATTATAGATTAGGTCATTTGAATTATAGAAAATTGAATGATATGTATAAGTTAGATTTAATTCCTATTTTTAATAATAATATTGAAAAATGCAATACATGTATGTTGACTAAAATTACAAGAAACCCTTTCCCTAAGGTTAAAAGAAAAACAAAATTGCTTGATTTGATACATAGTGATTTATGTGACATGCATAATTCTCCTACATTAGGTGGAAAGAAATATTTTGTTACTTTTATTGATGATTGTTCTAGATATTGTTATATATATTTATTGCATTCAAAAGATGAAGCGCTTGATAAATTTAAAGTTTATAAATTTGAAGTTGAACTTCAGTGTGAATCATTTATCAAGTGCTTAAGATCGGATTGAGGTGGAGAATACTATAATCCAAGTTATTTTGAATCCACTTGGATTGTCCATCAAGTTTCAGCCCCTTACAAACCACAACAAAATGGTGTAGCTGAAAGGAAAAATAAAGTATTGACTGAAATGGTAAATTCAATGTTATCATATTCAGGTCTTGGACAAGGTTTTTGGGGAGAAGATGTTCTAACAGCTTGTTATATATTGAATAGAGTTCCTAATAAGGAAACTAAAATAACCCCTTATGAACAATGGAAGAAAAGGAAACCAAACCTTAATTATTTGAAGGTTTGGGGTTGTAGAGCTATTGTCAAAGTTCCAACACCTAAACGTAAAAAATTAGGTGAAAGAGGAATTGAATGCATATTTATAGGATATGCACATAATAACAAGGCATATAGGTTCATGGTAATTGAACCAAATGATTCAATTTCAATTAATACTGTTTTTGAATCAAGAGATGCTATTTTGATGAAAATAGATTTAATTCTATATCAAGACAATTACACCACAACAATTGATTCATTCTTCAAATGAGAATGAGATTCCATTAGAACAAATTGATAATAATGATGAATCTTGTCAAGAATTAAGAAGAAGTAAGAGGATTAAAAAGGTCAAAGATTTTGGACCAGATTTCATGATGTTTCTTGTAGAAGGAAAAGGTGAAAGTATATGTAATAAGATACCTTATTGTTATAATACAGAATCTGATCCTATTACATTTGAAGAGGCAATGAAATCTCAAGACTCTGCTTTCTGGAAAGAAGCAATAAATGATGAGATAGATTCAATAATGGGAAATCAAACTTGGATCTTAGTTGATCTTCCATCGGGTTCCAAACCAATAGGTTGTAAATGGATCTCTAAATAGAAAATGAAGGTCGATGGAACCATTGATAAGTTTAAAACAAGGTTGGTAGCCAAAGGTTTTACACAAAAACAAGGTATTGATTACTTTGATACCTATGCTCCAGTAGCAAGAATTGCTACAATTAGACTCTTAATATCACTTACCTCTATATATAATTTGGTTGTTCACCAAATGGATGTTAAAACTGCATTTTTAAATGGTGAATTGGAAGAGGAAGTGTTATGGAACAACCGGAAGGATTTTTTGTTCCAGGACAAGATCATAAGGAATGTAAGCTTGTTAAATCTTTATATGGACTTAAACAAGCACCAAAAGTTTGACAATGTTGTTTTAGCTAATGGCTACAAAATAAATGAATCCGATAAGTGCATATATAGCAAATTTGAAAATGGAAAAGGTGTCATAATTTGCTTATATGTAGATGACATGCTCATTTTTGGCACGGATTTGGAACAAATAGAAAACACAAAGAAATTCTTGTCAAACAACTTTGCTATGAAGGATATGGGTGTAGCAAATGTTATTCTTGGGATTAAAATAACCCGAGATGAAAGCACTATAGCTTTATCACAATCACATTACATTGAAAATGTGCTTAAAAGTTTGATCTTTTCAATCGTATACCAAAGATCTACACCCATGGATCCTCAAATAAAATTAGTATCTAATGCTGGTAGGAAAATTGATCAATTGAAATATGCAAGTCTAATTGGTTGTCTTATGTACATAATGACTTGTACAAGACCAGATATTGCTTATGCTATTGGGAAATTGAGTAGGTACACAAGTAATCCAAGTAGTTTGCATTGGCAAGCATTGAATAGAGTACTTAGGTACTTAAAGAAAACGATTAACTATGGATTATGTTATAATGGATATCCTCCAGTTTTAGAAGGGTATTCGGATGCTAGTTGGATTACAAGTTTGGAAGATTATGCCTCTACTAGTGGATGGATCTTCATTCTTGGTGGAGGAGTCATTTCTTGGGGTTCCAAGAAACAAACATGTATTATTGATTCCACCATGGCAGCAGAATTTATAGCATTAGCCGCTGCATCCAAAGAAGCAGAATGGTTAAGAAATTTGCTTTATGATGTACCTTTATGACCGAAGCCAATTTCACCTATTTCTATCCGTTGTGATAGTGTGGCTACTCTAACAAAGGCATATAGCCAACTATATAATGGAAAGTCTAGACACATTGGATTAAGACATAGTTATGCCAGACAATTAATCTCTGATGGAGTGATCACTATTAATTTTGTAAGGTCAAGTGAAAATTTGGCAGATCCTTTGACAAAAAGTCTTGCTAGAGATGCAGTAAAAAGGACCTCAAAAGGGATGGGACTCAAGCCCATTAATTAGAGTCATCCATGATGGAAACTCGACTCGACGCTTGGTATAACGTCAAGTCTTGAGTTCAATGAGACAAAGTACATCATTAGTATGTGACTGTTAGCACTATAAATAAATCCATCCTAAGATTAAAGTGCTAGGCACCCGTAATGATAAGGGAAGGATGAGTAATGTACTATTAATGGACCCATAACATAAATATGTTAGAGTGTTATAATTATGGAAACACTTTTGATGGGATCTACCTATGTGAGTGGAGGTGTGGCGCTTCTAGGAGCTCAAGGGCTTGGCTCGACAAAGACTCATGAAAAGAGGACATGACACATGGCCATAATAGTGTCCCTAGATACTATGCATTGACCGATGTTGAAATCATTGTGTGAGATGTGTTCGGTTAATCAAATGAAATAGTTGGTTCAAAGCTTAGTCTACCATGCAATTTCGATTAACTTTAACATGTTTTCACTAAGTGAAGGTTCAATCGTAAGATACCTTCATTTATGCAAATTGATTTCCAAGAATATCAAAATCTAAAATATTTTGAAAATGGGGAGATTGTTAGAACATTTTAAATATTTATAGTTTTCCAATAACTATAAATGAATGGGTATAATTAATTAAAAGATTATATCTTTTGATTTTTGAAAAAGAATTATAACTATTTAAATAATATTATTTGAATAGTTATAATTAAATGAATAATAATGTTTTATTTTAAAAACATTATTATTCGGAAAGGTACCTATTGATTAAAGATGTCTCTATGAAGAGACATGAAAATTCCTATAAATAGGAATTAGATTTCATTTGGAGACATACCAACAATTCTAATAATCTTTCTTTCTTCCTTCATTTTCTAATATTGTTAGATTGTTCTGTAAAGTATTACTGCAGAAATCCTTTATAGAAATTGAGTTTCTTGTCATACATTGCTTAGTGTGTAGTGGGTTATTCTCGTCAGTGCAAAACGCAAATAGCCATTGGCTTCATTGTATCCTCGAGGTTAATTTGCTTGGAACTCGTTTGCACACCAAAGATAGGTGGGGGCGAATATAACCTTAAAGAAAGTGGTCTGATACACGCCTTGGAGCCTTGTCCTATTTCTTCTTCTGTTCAAGTTTCGTTCGTGTGTTCGAGATTTTCTCACCGGAGATTTGTACTAACACCAACCATAGGGATATGGAACACTTTAACTTCTTTTTACCCAATCTCAAGGCTTCAATTAAGTTCTTCTAAGAGTGAAGTTTCTATAGACATGGACGATATGAATATGATTATTGGTTTAAGAATAGTGAGCTCTTTGTGAGATTTTGAAAGTGCCTCACAATGAGACTATTAATGAGATTTTACACTCCCTACTGGAGAGGATTTGCAAAATATAAAAAAAAAATTATTAGTTGGTTAACAAAATAATTACTGTATGTAGGGAGAATGCAACTCATACTAGTTGTGCTTTTTAATACTCAAAATTATTAGTGTTGTCAATTTAATCTACTGAAAGGTTGTTTTTAAAAAGAATTAATCAAATTTTTGCCAATCGAGAAGGAAAGATATTATAGTCGAGGGCACTAGGGTCAATTGGAGTTAAATCTACTCACCCACATCAAAAGGTGGGTTGGGCATGAAAACTTTGGCAGAGTGGACAAAAACTAAGAATTGCTTAACTGCTAAAGAGGGCTCATTATGAATTGCTTAACCACAAGCATATGTTTTGAGGGGTATTTTATTTTGGCATACATTAGTTAGTTAAGGTAAAAGCTGAAATTAGAGGAAATTATTGCAGCTAAGGGAGGAGTCTACTACTGCTATGAGCCTATTAACTGATGGTAGTAGCAAATTACCGATTACAAAAATTGAGAAGCAAAGGTACTTAGCATGAGCTAACATGGTTTTTTTATATTGATGGGTGTAGAATCCATCAAAAATGATATTCTTATGCTAAATAGTATATAAATAATAGTATAGGGAGTAATGTCAACCCATAGCAGCTAGGATATCTAAAATTGTCTATCGATTTAACCAGGTTGCACAATCAGGCACTTGTCATGCCCAAGAGGCATGACGATCTATGCAAAAAAACAAAAAGGGAAAATTAAAGCTGATTAAAGTGAAAATATTAAAATCAAAATAACAATAAAAATTAATATAATCAAAATTAAGTTGAATAAATTGATGCGATGATATTCTAGTTTCAAGCTCAATTTTGGCTTCGATTTCAAATCAATCCTTGATAACAAGTCTTTTCCTTCAATTGATAGTGGTCGAGAATGCCTCAGACCACCAACGCTTCCGTGTGTAAATTAATTGCGGGAACACCCAACAACTAACCCTTACTGAATGAATAACCATGAAACATGTGTTCACGATTTAGCTCTTCAGTAGCCTGGCAAACTAGAATGGCCTAACTTGAACCAACGACCTCAACTATGCAAGTCATTTAAATTCTATCGCTATTTCACTTAATGGATCCAACCAACCACTAAATTAGATATGCCAATGTGTTCTTCAATAGACCGAATACAACAGACAATCGCATTGGTTCTTCCGACTGTCAATATCAACATCGAATCAATGAGTCTTTTTAACTTGGTGTCAATACAATTTTATGAGATAATGATGTCTCATTAACAATAGAAATAACAAACACTGGAAAAAAGATTTTTACGTACGATTTCGAGTCTCAAAATTCCAAAAACCAAATAAAAAATCGATCTAAAGCCAAACTATTTCATAAAATTAAAGAACAATAAAAGCAAATATAAAAAGGAAAATTATTTAAAAAAGAAAAAGAAAAATGATTTGGTCTTGCGTAAATGTGCATCCCCTTGGCTTTTTTACCCAACTAACCCAAAACAATAAATATTTATGAAAATGATCCAAGTTAAAAAAAAAAAAACTATAATGAAAACTACTTGAAATCTATAGTGTCGAGCGGTGCCAACACACCGATGGCCGGCACCAAAGTCTAATATCGTGTAATCATTACTTTATGTTTGAGTTGGAGATAAAATAATTATTTTTTTTGGTGCTAGCACTATCATGGCTAGCACCCATAAGTATTTTTTTAAGTACTTTTTTAAAAATAATGGTATTTTCATGTTCAAAAAAATTTAATAAGTGCTAGCGTGTAGATGGCCGGCACCAAGGAAAATTTTCAAAAAAAAATTTGTCAGTACTTTTTGGTGTTGGCAATTCATATTTAGAAAGAAAAAAAAATTTGTCAGTGTTGGTGTCACTATTCTTGTTGCCAGCACCGATGTGATTTTTGGAAAAAAATTTGTTGGCATGCTTTAGTTCCAGGAACAGTTGACCATTTAAAAAAAAAGCCTAAAACACTTGAGAAAATGAAAAGATTTGGGAAGAAGAGGGAAAAAATGGAAGAGAAGAAGAAATAAATTGGGCAAATAAAGAGACTTATGGTAAAGTATGGAAAATTTAAGGGAAATTAAAGAGGCCTCCAATTTGTATTAAGGGGAAATTAATGTGTTCTTTTTGTTGGAAAATTTGGACATTACATATATAATAATGATAATTACATGTTATTATTTACTATCATGATAGGTTAGCCCAAATTAAAAGTGATCTATTTTGTTAGAATTTTATTGGGCTTTTAATTATTAAATAAAGTATTGGTTAAATATGTGTAGATACTATTCTAATCAAATTCTAATTAACGATGGGCTAATTAGAATTTGATTAGAACTAATATGCCAAAGTTATAAATATTAGGGTTATGGTCCCCAAATTATACACAAGATATCTTTTCTAATATCTCATCATTAGGAAAGAGAGAGCATATATTCTTTGAATTTCTTGTGTGCTAATTTGGAAGATCAAATCCCAAAGATTTGGCAAAACTTCAAGAAATTCATGGATTCAGGTACGTTTTCGCATTTAATTTTATTCTTCATTTATTCTTGATGATTTGACATGATAGATCCTGGTTTATTAAGTTATATTTCAGATTTATTTTTACAAATCTAACAAGTGGTATCCGAGCTTTGTCATGTTGAATCATTGAGAATGAATTGATTCTTTATGGATTTTATATTTTAATTATATATTATCTTATGATTCCAAATATTTGGTTAAATTATGATGATATAGTTTATTGTATGAATTGTGGGATATGCCAATTATTATGATTTTGTTTTTGAGATTTATTGGCTTGAAAATATTTTTCAAGTATTTATGTGAATATTTGTTTAACCATAAATACAACTTTGGATTTATATGGTAAATTTAAGGTAAGTTTTTCTATTTGATTATGGATACATGTATATGCATGAATTGCTTTGGTGTTTTTATCCATGCCAAAATTATGAATACATGTGCTTGTTAATTAGTTGGCTTTGAACCACTACATTATTTCTGTTTGTGTTTTGATTTATATGGTTTTGGAACAAAAAAGAAATAGTCAAAATTAAGGTTTTCGGTTTTTATTGCATTATTAAGATAACCTTATTTTGGGTTATTTCGAGTTTATAAAGCAATAAAAAAATATAGTTTTGAAATTTGACTATTGGAGAAATTTTTAAATTTGAATATTGGTATGTTTATATATTTTTAAAACAACTTAATTGAAGCAATAAGTCACCAAAGTGATTTCTTTTTGTATAAATTATTTTGTTTTAAAATATAAAAGGTTGTGTGCATGTAACTTAAGTTATGTTAATATTGATCGGCCTAAATGAAGGTTAATAATATTACATGTGACGATTATTCGGTTTTACATGTGAGTAATAAATCGGCCTAAAGGAAGATTTATTGTTCGACATGTTCTTATTGCCTATGTTTGATTACTACACCAATATATCACTTACAAGTTAATATTTTGTCCAAAGATGAAATATTAATGGAGTATCCGATATCTTAAGATAAAGTTTACCTTTATTCAAATTATTTTGGTTTAAATTTGAAGTCTTATGTGAGGTTATTTATGGTTTATGATTTATTCAACTATTATTTTTGCCAACATCATTGCATGTTGTTTTGGGATAACTATATATACATATATATACTATTATCTTTTAATTTGATTGAAAGATGAAATTAAAAGAGATATTTTGAAACAAATAAATTCATATTTTGGATTTTAATTAAGAATGTCTAATATTTTAAATAAATTAGTTGAAACAAAATGTCCCCAAAGTGACCTCTTTTGTGTAGATTAGTTTATTTAAAATGTTAAGATGAATGTATGTTTTTGTGATTCATGCGTTTATTAATTGACCCAAAGGTAAGTTAATATTTGGCAAAATTTCAATGACATCTGTGGTGATAAATGTTTGACAATTATAAGGTATTTTATGTGAGCAATAAGTTAGTCCAAAGATTAATTAATTGTTTGACATAATTTATTGTCAATGTTTGATTGTTACAACAAGAGTACCGCTTACTGTTAATATTACTGTCCAAAGACTTAATATTAATGTTGTGTTTGGTATCTTGAGATGGAAGCCATTATCCTGAATTTATTGTTTACTTATGAATATTGATGTGAGCTTATTTTTATTTATTTTTTGTTGTATATTCAGATTATTCATATTCTACTGCCACAATATCTGCTAATATAAATTCTATAACCATGCTTAATGAGACTAATTTCAATGAA
Organism: Gossypium rotundifolium; assembly: GCA_025506655.1. Classification (NCBI taxonomy): domain Eukaryota; kingdom Viridiplantae; phylum Streptophyta; class Magnoliopsida; order Malvales; family Malvaceae; genus Gossypium; species Gossypium rotundifolium. Next base: position 140,726,732 of record CP106731.1, read on the forward strand.
TGGAAAAGGCACTTATTTATAGTGCTTGGTTGTATGAACATAGACCTTACACTAAGGGAAGAACTACTAGCACCTTTCACTACGGAAAACACCCCAATATTAAAAGGGATTTTGAGAGGTGGGATCGTTCAAATTGCAAGAGTCTAATGATCATGAGGCATACCATTTCAGAAGCCTTTAGGGGCATAAAATCTTAAAAGATTACTCGGGCCAAAGTTTCATTGACGAAATTAAGAAATGTTTTGCTAAAAATGATAAGGTTGAAATGACATCACTTCTGACTTCTTTGATGTCTATAAAGTTAAGGGTTAAGGAAATTCTGAGCGATCTAAGGGCTATGAGTTTTATGATCCCATATAAGGAATATTTTTGGGACGGGAACTGCAACATTTTTTGAGGATGTTGAGTTTGGGGGGAGAAATAAGGTTAAAGACATTGTTTTTGAGGAGGAATTAGATTCTAACTCAGTTCCTACTATCACTTTTGACGATGTTCAGATTCTTATACCTATCATTGTTCAAGAAGTGAATCTAGAACCTCTACAAGACAATGTTGAACAACTTCCCATTCAAAATGAGGTAATTGTTCCAGAAGAACAAACTCAACAACCTCAAGAACAAGTGCCATTAAAGAGGTCCACAAGAGAAAGGAGAAATGATATTCCAGATGATTATGTTGTATTTCTCCAAGAACATGAGGATGATAATGGAATGATGGAAGATGATCCAATCAACTTTCATCAGGCCATGAAAAGTTCTAATTCTCAAAAGTGGATTGATGCCATGAAATATGAGTATAAATCTATGCAAGACAATAAAGTTTGGGAACTTGTCCCATTACCTGAAGGTGCAAAACCAATTGGTTGTAAATGGATATTTAAAACCAAGAGGGATGCAAATGGTAATGTGGAGAGGTATAAAGCGCGTCTTGTAGCTAAAGGATATACTCAAAAAGAAGGTATTGATTTTACAGAGACTTTCTCTCCAGTTTCATCGAAAGACTCATTTAGGATAATCATGGCGCTTGTTGCTCATTTTGATCTTGAGTTACATCATATGGATGTTAAAACTGCGTTTCTTAATGGCGACATTGAAGAAACAATTTATATGGTGCAACCAGAAAATTTTGAGTCGGAAGGCTCAAAGAATATGGTTTGCAAATTGACAAAATCCATCCATGGACTCAAACAAGCTTCCCGTCAATGGTACCATAAGTTTCATCAAATAATTGTTTCGTTTGGTTTTGAGATGAATATTGTTGATGATTGTGTGTATCACAAATTCAAAGTACATATTTCTGGTTTTATATGTTAATGACATACTGCTTGTTAATAATAAGTATAGCCTCAATCAATACCTTAAGAATGATTTTGAAATTACAAAAATGCATTAGATTTTTTACATTTTAGCAATGGAAAGTCTAATGTACGTTCAGGTTTGTATACATTGGAATATTGTGTACACTATTGGGATGTTAGGCAGATATTTTAAGCAATCCTAATTTGGACCATTGGATAGCATCCAAGAGGGTTATAAGGTATTTTTAGAGAACACAAGATTACATGCTCACATATCAGAGGTCTAATCAGTTAGAGATCATCAGGTATATAGACTCCGATTTTGATGGAATATGGATATAATTTTTTTTCACTAAGGTGCAAATTGTGAAAACAAATTGCAATCTTTTATTCCAGTAGCAACAGGAGCACATCAAAGTAAAAACACATAGACTTTAAGTTCCTGGTTGTTAAAGTAAAAGTTCAGAGTGGTTAGATGCTTATAAAGCATATTAGGACAAACTCCATGATTGCGGATCCGCTTACTAAGGAACTACACCTACGGTTTTATAAGAGCACATTGCTCATATAGGTGTAATGTCATTTAAAGGATATTTGGTTTCAGCTGGAGTTTGTATTTTTAAATGCTTTTATGTTATAGACATTTTTTTAGTTATTAAGTTTATTTTCTGCTGAAATAAAGTTTATTTGGTTTATTCACACTCTGATTTTGGTAAGGTTTGATCTCACTAAGGAGGACCAGTTGGAAATAGACATGTTTAGATCATATTGCATGTAATTTCCATGCTACACATCCATACTTGATCTATGTCATTTGGTTGTGTTAGCATACGTGATCATGGACGGATTTAGTTACGATATATGTAACGAAAGTTGCATTGATTCTATCTTAACATAATTAATGGGCGAGATTGTTGGAATACCTTTTGGATATGATAGTAAAATTTTGAGCTCATAAGGTTATATAATGACATGTAATTATAAAATAATTAGTATATATATGTGGTCCAAGTGGGAGATTGTTGGAAATTTTGGACATCACATATATAATAATGATAATTACATGTTATTATTTACTATCATGATAGGTTAGCCCAAATTAAAAGTGATCTAATTTGGTTAGAATTTTATTGGGCTTTTAATTATTAAATAAAGTATGGGTTAAATATGTGTAGATACTATTCTAATCAAATTCTAATTAATGATGGGCTAATTAGAATTTGATTAGAACTAATATGCCAAGGTTATAAATATTAGGTTATGGTCCCCATATTATACACAAGATATATTTTCTAATATCCCATCATTAGGAAAGAGAGAGCATATATTCTTTGAATTTCTTGTGTGCTAATTTGGGAGATCAAATCCCCAATATCCGACAAAACTTCAAGAAATTCATAGATTCAGGTAAGCTTCCGCATTTAATTTTATTCTTCATTTATTCTTAATGATTTGACATGATAGATCCTAGTTTATTAAGTTTTATTTTAGATTTATTTTACAAATCTAACACTTTTTCTTTCCAAATTCCAATCAAAGAAAAGATTGAATATTGACCCCAAATAAAAGAGGAAATTAAAGAGGGTTTAAATGGCCAAAATTATCATGCAACACAAAAAAAAAATTATGTAGTTAATGTGGAATCACATTTTATTTAATAATGACGATAAATATAGAGTTGTATCCATATCTCAATTTAAAGGGTTTTCTACCATTTTAACACAAAAAAAATCAAAAATATCCAAATTGGGGTGCCATTTCCATTAATTACGAAAATGGTATATTGAAGGTGGTGCCGCCTCTGACAGAGGCGCAACCACCCTCTGCAACCCTATATTTTTTGCATAGAAATTAAAAAAATAAAAGCGACTGAAATTGAAAAAAAATCAAATGAAATGACAAAGACACCTGGTCACCTCCGGACAAAGCACACCGGTTTGACAGGTCACTTTCGGCAGGTTGTGGCGGGGGGACTTTATAATGGTCCCCAAACTTGATACTTGCAGCAGCTGAAGAAGAAGAAGAAGAAGGCGCCGGAAAAAGAAAGAGAGAGGAGGAGAAAGAAGAAAGAAAGAAGAAGAAAAAAGAAGAAAAAAATAAAAATATGTATTTTTGTTTTTTTTAAATAATGGATGATGATATTGTTGTTTTGTGTTGATGATTTTGTTGTTGTTATTATTATTGATATTTATTTTTTTATTTGTTGTTGTTTTTTGTTAGTTTAGTTTAGTTATTGTTAGTTGTTAGATTAAGATTAGTAAAAGTAAATTTAAAAACTATGACTTTAGTTAGTAGTATTATTAATAAATATTTATAATTATAATTAGTTTAAAAATGTTGAAATAATAATTTAGTTAGTAAGTTATTATTAGGATTAGTAAAAACACAGTAATTTAGTTAGTAATAATATTGTTAGTTAATATTATAATTAGTTAGTTAAAACCTTAAATAATAATTGTTAGTTAGTTACTATTGTTAGTTATTATTATGATTACTAAAAGTTTAAATATATTAATTATATTGTATTATAGTTAGTTAGTTAGTTAAAAACTTTAAAATAATAATTTAGTATATTGTTAGTTAGTAAATTGTGTTTTAAGATTACTAAAAGTTACAATATTAATTATAAGAAGATCCAGGAAACTTCAAGTTGAATTGAAGAAGATGAATCTGAAGAGAATCAAGTATTGCTAAATTGGATTGTACAGTATTTCCCAGAGGAAGATACAAGCTCGGAGATGGAATAAAATGTAGAACTAACTTTAAATGGTTAGATGTAAAGATAAATGTTGTTCGTGTACAAAATGATAATTGTAATAGTGTGAGCTTAAGAATGAATGAAAAAAATAGCATATTGAAAATTAATTTTTTTTATTTAAGAATAGTATATATAGATCGAAATTTTTTTTGAGCAAATTTGTTTATTTTTTAACAGATTGAATATTGAATATGGATGATTAGTTTTTTGTATGCGTTTATTTCGATGGAATCACCTTGACAACAACCGTTGGATGCATATTTGAATGTCGGCAACAAATAGCAATGAGATTTAATAGAAATGTCTCGTTGGATGACATGAAGGGAAGGATAAATGCAAAAATTGTTAGACGTTGTGGGAGAACGATTTCGAGAATTTTCTACAAGTTTCCAATTTCGGCAGATCCGATCAAATTCACAGAAATGGAACTTGTAGACAACAAAGATGTGGAGACAATGATCGCTCTTTACTGTGGGAATGGGAGTAACAAAAATGCATCGATTCACTTATTTGCTGAGTTAGCCGGTAATGAGGCAAATGAAGACATCAATACATATGGTGAAGAACATGGAGCTCAAGAACCGTGCATGGTGCCTTCAATATCGTATGTTGATGCCGAATCAAATATACGTGGGATTGATATCGATCTTAATATTACACCCGATATTAATGTGGTTGGTGATGATGGACATGATAGTAGTGATCATTGTGAGGAAGAGGTCGATAGTGACAGCGATCCCGATATGGACGATATACCAGATGATATTGACGATGAAGACGTGAACGACGATGGAAACATTAGCCCGTCTTTGGTCGGGAACCAGATGCGATGTATTATGATACACAATAATCCTAGGCCACACATGTTGCTCATAGACCCCGAGGCAGCGCGTGTAGCTGAGTTCTCGGAGTACCTTGAAATATATCTTGCTCACCAGATGGCCGTAAATTCGAGCATGAGTTATTCGTAGGCTAGAGATTCGAAAGTAAAGAAGAGTGCGTATCTGCTATTAAATGGTATAGCATGGATATATCAGCGGATTACAAAGTCACAGTGTCTAAACTGACGATTTATATTGAGGAGTGTTGGAAGGCAGCGGAAGGCTGCAATTGGCGGGTACGAGCTGCATTCATTCAAAATTCGCAGACGTGGGAGATACGAAAATTGGTTGGACCTCATACATGCATAAAATCACTTCATACTTTTCCTACTCATATCACATGTATAAATCATGCTTCAATATTTAACCATGTACATATACATAAAATGTCCAAACCACATGACTTAAACATTAATGCCATTTATAAAATTAAACTTGTCTCAGCATATATATATATATATATCATTATAACATATATTTCAGCGTGTGTGATATAAATCAAAATGACATGCTTATCATTTACTATCATATCCTTAACCTCATTTGCATATTCACTTTACTTATCAACCAAAACAATCATATGGCATATTCATTATTAATCTATTACCAACCGTACCTATTTAGTCAATCATTCAAGCATAATATCTTCAAACCTTTATAAACATAGTTCATTTTATAATACCTAATCGAACTCACTTAAATACCAAATCCAAACATACCATACATATTTTTGCATGGCTATATATATATAATATATATACACATGAACAAAAATCAAACTTAAAGATTCCATCGCATGGTCAAATATTGTTACGAAATTTTAAAGCTCCAAACAACCAATTTAATTTTATACAAATAATGTACAAACATTGTAATATTTACAAATACAAAATAGAGGAAAACCAAAACCGCAAGAAACACCTAAAATTGATGGTTCGATGGTGTGGTCCTAGGTGTATACTTCTGCGGTGGTCGACGTTCACGTTGTGGGTGCCCGTGACGACCAACATCCTCTTCAAGCTTCAGTGGGGGTCTAGGTGGGGGTGCTAAACATGGCCGAAAAATCATGTGGCTCGAAGGGCATAGATGAAATCGAGCCAGAAGGAGTGCCCTAATGCAGACAATACGACCCAAGAGGCTTGATGTCCTGCAGTGGATACGAGTGAGAGTGCTATAATGCGGTGTGTACGATCCAAATATATCAAACCCGTACTGGTATCCACCTTCTGACGAGCCCGAGAAGTAGTCATTGCCCGGCACATCTGGATGATACAAATGTGCATCCGAATGTGAATGTGATTGCTCGGGCTCCGGCTCTAGCTCCTGCTCGGGCTCTGACTCGGGATCAAGATCTGCAGCTGCCTCAACCTCCATATCAGCCGTAAGCTCGTATGCCCCATCTCGCTGCATGTGTGGGGGGACTAAAGTCGACTGTCCCCCGAGTATATATGGCTTCCCCATACTAGAGTACCATTTTATGTACTCTAATGAAGGTTAAAAATCGGAAGCCATATCCATCAGGGGTATTCGGGACATGCGATCATTCCACACCGCAATAAATTGCCCATTCCTAACCCTCAATCCAAGCCTTGTTTCCCTCTCTTAGTTATACAATGAACCGCTTCCCACCGGCATGGCGGATCCGGGATATATTGGATGCAACCAAATTGCTGCAGTACTCGGTCCCCGTGATACCACTCGACTACATTGAAACAGACAATTGGTGTGTTTGTACACCACATATACGAATGAATATAGGTAGGCGGGGGTATAACGACTGCAATTTCTGGTCGATGATATGACGTCCATATAAACTGCATGATTAATAACATTGTTAAAATTTAACACGGTGTGCGTAAGATATACAAACTAACACGTAACCAATATTGGAATCGCTTACCCCTTCCCCGGCATGTTGCTCAATCATAAGCCAGTATATCGGGATAATGTATGACCTCCCGATACCCGGATAAATACTCCACCTACAAAAATAAATTTCAAGTCAAATATAATAAATATAAAGAAATTTTAAATTAATAACAAGTTATATTTTATCACCTATTTACTAGCGGATATACGTATGGTTGGCGGGTAACTGATGCCAAGAATGACATCCGATACAGAGCCCATGACTACAATAGCGTAAGGCATCCGCCTATGTCTGCGGCTGCTGGCTTTGTCGTTCAACAAAGCTCACGGTACAACATCGCAAGAACTGCGGAGCCCCAACTATACGAGCGAGCATTGCCGAAATTAGCCAATAGGGGTAGGTACTGAATATGAACCCTATTATTGTTTGCACCAGGCATCAGTACACCCCTATGATGTGCATAATGTATGCTCGAGCAGCGCATATCAACTCGGCTGCAGTGGCATCAGGTGATAACTGTTCATACTTCTCTCTCAGCCATGTAAACTTCAAGCCCGTAAAATTTTCTTCGTCATCGACGTACAAGTACCCTAGTAGGCTCTGACAAAGTGTAAATGGGTCAGCTATCGCACTGACGCCCGTAACGGGACTCCCATCAATTGGGAGCCCAAGTTGCACTGCAACATCCTCTAAAGTGACTGTGCACTCTCCACACGGGAAATGAAAAGTGTGGGTCTCCGGGTGCCAACGCTCGACTAGTGCGGATATTAAATCATACCGCAAGTCAAACGTCCGGATCAGTACTGCTGACCCAAATCTAGCTTGCTCAATATATGGTACCAATCGTTCATCCGGGATTTCTTAACCCATTCACCCGGCTCCTTAATACACGGTACGAGTCCTGACAGTGTTAAATCGAAAAAACTTATTATTATAACATAATTTATTATGTACTTATTTTGTTAATATAACCCGTGATTAATAAATAACAATACATTACCAAATTATTAGCTGCGCCAGATATATGTGAAACTGTACTAATCAATCGAGCCATTTCCATCTTAGATATTTAATTTTAACCTAAAAAATTTAAATTTATATTAAATTGCAAAAAATAACATGCCAATAAAATAATATAACAAAAACATAACATATTTTAATATAACAAAATATAACATATTTTAATATAACAAAATATAACATAATTTAATTTATTATGTACCTATTTTACTTTTTTAATATAAATTTAGTAAAACCACTTATTCAACCATTTGTTTATATTTTCCTTATTTTCAAACTCTATTACTTAATATAAATATATAATTTTCGTCTTTTATTATTTTATATTATTTTATTTAGTACTATTATTTTTATATATATATATATCTATTGATTATTAATAACTAAGGTAGGTAGGTAATACTAACAATAATAATAATTTTTACTAACAATAATAATACTAACTAAACTAAAATAATAATTATTATATTTAATCTAACAATAATAAGAATAGTAATAATTTTTTACTAACAATATACTAACTAACTAAAATAATATTTAAGGTTTTAACTAACCATTATTTTTACTACTACCAATACTAAAATAATAATTAGTGTTACATTTTTAACTAACATAATAACCTCTATTACAATCTAACTAACAAAATTATTATTTTAGGGTTTTAACTAACTATCTATAATAACTAACAATATAATTAATATTGTAACTTTTAGTAATCCTAACACAATATACTAACTAACTAACTAACAAATTTATTATTTTAGGGTATTTAACTAACTAACAATATAATTAATATTGTAACTTTTTAGTAATCCTAAAACACAATTTACTAACTAACTAACAATATACTAAATTATTATTTTAAAGTTTTTAACTAACTAACTATTAATACAATATAATTAATACTTAAACTTTTAATAATCATAATAATAACTAACAATATTAACAAACTAACAATTATTATTTTAGGGTTTTAAACTAACTAACTAACTATAATACAATATAATTAATATATTTAAACTTTTAGTAATCATAATAATAACTAACAATAGTAACTAACTAATAATTATTATTTTAGGGTTTTAACTAACTAATTATAATATTAACTAACAATATTATTACTAACTAAATTACTAAATTTTTCCTAATCCTAATAATAATTTACTAACTAAATTATTATTTCAACATTTTTAAACTAATTATAATAATAACTATTTAATAATACTACTAACTAAAGTACTTTTAAACATTTTACTAATCTAAACTAACAATAACTAAACTAACCTAAATTAACCTAAATTAAACTAAACTAACAATAACTAAACTAAACTAATAATACAACTAAAAATAACTAAACTAACTAAACTAAACTAAAATAACAATAACTAAACTAAACTAAACTAATAATACAACTAACCTAAACTAAACTAAACTAACAATAACTAAACAAATCTAATAATACAACTAACAATAACTAAACTAACCTAACCTAAACTAAACTAAACTAATAATACAACTAACTAACAATAACTAAACTAACCTAAACTAAACTAAACTAACAAACAAAACAACAATATCATCCTCCATTATTTAAAAAAAAAAACAAAAATACATACTTTTATTTTTTTTTCTTCTCTTCTTCTTCTCTCCTCCTTTCTCCTTCTTTTTCCGCGCTTTTCTTCTTCTTCTTCTTCTTCTTCTTCACTCATCGCAAGTATCAAGTTTGGGGACCATTATAAGGTCCCCATACAACTTTATCGAAAGTGACTGTCAAGCAGTCTCGCCTCGACAGAGACACCTTCGGTGCCGCCTATCGCAGAGGCTGTACCAATGTGCTATCATTTCATTTCAGATGTTTTTTTCAATTCTGTATCAGTTTTTTTATTTTTTAATTTCTGTGCAAAAAATATAGGGTTGCAGAGGGTGGTTGCGCCTCTGTCAGAGGCGGCACCACCCTCAATATATCATTTTCGTAATTAATGGAAATGGCACCCCAATTTAGATATTTTTTATTTTTTTTTTTGTATTAAAATGATAAAAAAAACCCCAATTTAAAAGAACGCATTAATAAAATTCATCATTTAAAAGAAATATCATTTTACTTTACTGTTAAGTCTTTTCATTTTCACTATTTATTTCATATTCTCTTCCTCTCTTCTTCCTAACTCTTGTCATTTTCTCAAGTGTCTTTGGCTTTTTTAAAAAATGGTCAACGATTCCGGCAATCGGAACACCTTGGTAAATTTTTTTTCAAAAATTACATCGGTGCTGACACCAACACTAACAAACATTTTTAAAAAAATATGAATCGATGCCAGCACCAAAAAGCACAAACAATTTTTTTTTCAACTTTTTTTTCGGTGTCGGCCACCTACACGTTAACTCCTATTAAAAAAATTTGAACAAGGAAATACTAGTATTTTTTAAAAAGTACTCGAAAAAATTACATATGAGTGTTGGCCAAGTAAGTGCTGGCACCAAAATTTTTTTTTTTTTTTACCCTTGACTCAGTCACAAAGTAATGTTTACACAATGATGAACTTTAGTGTCGACTATTGGGGTGTCGACATTGCCTGACACTATAATTTTCAAGTCATTTTAGTTATTATTTTTCAACTTAAATCATTTTCATAAATATTTATTTTTTTTGAGTTAGTTGGGTAAAAAAGCCCATCCCCTCCTAATTCAAATGTATATATGAATATTGTATTATAATATTACGTTTATATTCCATTCATAAATAGTGTTAGTATTGTATTTATTTTAAAAAATCTTTAATATTTTTTGGTAAAGAAAACTAAATTTAGGAAATTAAATTACACTAAAGATGTGTTTGTTTGCTAGTATTTAATTTTGGGCAATTTACCAAAAATGCCCTAAAATTTCAAAAATTACGAAAATGGGCGGTTTGTAGAAAATTTACGGAAAGGACCATTTCCCCAAAAACGTCCACATCGGTAGCGTTTTGGAAATGACCTAAGCGCCCCACAGGGATGCGTTTTTATCCACCTCAAAAAAAACGCGTCCACATAGGCGCACTTTTTTGAGTGGACAAAAGCGCGTCCCAGTAGCGCTTTTAGCATCTGGTCATATTTTTTTGATCGTTGGGGAGCCAATGGTCGAAAAAAAAGCGATAAAAGCCCCCACCCTTTATTTTTTCACATTTCAATCCTTTCCCAATATTCTCTCAATATTCTCTCAATATTCTCTCAATTTTCTCTCAATTTTCTCTCAAGGTCCTTGAAATTTCTCTCAAATTTCAAAAATAGTCCATTACTATTTACGAAAAATCCCTTTTTATTTTTTTAATATATCTATTTTGGAAAATTTTGAAATTATCGGATTACAACGGCCGTGGAATTACGTCGCCTAGGCGACAAGCACATTCTGTCGAGCAAATGAAAATGGTAAGTTTTAATTTTAATTTTTCAATATAATTTAATTTTTTTCAATTATGCAATTCTAATTAATTGTTAATTTTATAATTTTTAAATAGTCATAGATCGGTGTTGGAATGTTATATTCATAACATGCATGGTCCCCATCGCTCTTGATCGAGAATTACTGCGGAAGCGGGTTTTTGTACGTGTACGATAGGCGGGTTCAAGTTGGAGCCGCTTTTGATCGGTAGCGTTGATTGAGAGGTGGAGACCGAGACCCACACTTTCCATCTTCCATGCGAGAGTGTACCATCACTCTAGAAGATGTGCAATTGCGGTTGGGATTACTGGTGGATGGGTTGGTAGTCACAGAGTGCATAACATCTACCGATTGGATGGCCGTATGCTCGAGCTTACGGGTGCCATTCGGATAGAATTCAAGGAGCTCGAATCGATATGGCTGAAGTTCGAGATGCATTCCGAAGCGAACGAGGTTCGACCAAAGTAGAAAGAATACGGTATGCTCGGGCATACATTCTTCAAATAATCGGAGGCTATCGATGGGACCTCTCTAGAAACCTCGTCCACGAGATGGCTCACGAAACTTGTTGATTTCGAGCGGTGGGTGAATTAAGTTGGGGTCTGCCGTCTTTGTCGAGGTTATGCTGGGGAGATGTCTTGAGACGGCCGAGTAAAGCAAAAATCGGAGGTTGCCTATCATTCTGCGATCATGGGCATGGTTTCAATTTCTATTTTTACGTCCTCAACTCGACCACCCATATTCATTCCCACGATAACGAGGTAAATTTAATATTATATTTTACAATTATTTCAGTAGATTTATAGTATAATTGCATGCTAAAAGTTTATTTAATTAGGTGGAACCATTCGGTGAGTCATGTTGGAATACCTAACTCGCTTGAGGATATCGGCTCTATTGGACCAAAGGTGGAATCACAAGTAAGTTTGAATTTTGTTATTATAATTTAGTATTAGTATGTAGTGTCTAATATTAGGTATATAACTAATATTTTGGTAATGTTAATATAGTTTCAATGGACACCGTACGAGGATCCGAAAATTGATGATGATTCGGAGGTTCCTCCAAAATCCAAGCGGTTGTACGTAAAGGTCCCATTGATCACCCACGCGACCGTGGAGATGCACTAGGTAGATCGGGTTCTGCGGCAATTTGGATTCCGGCAATCGATCCCTTGCCACCGGAGGTGCTCGATGATGAGCACCACGGTGGACTTCTGGCGGCCGCTTTACGAATTGGCCAAGATTTTGGTGAGTCATATCGAAGCGTGAGAGAACCGGTATGACTATATACGGACCGGGAACCGATAGTCATTCGGAGTTAGCGTGCGTCTTGAGTACATGCCATGGTTTAAGATCCATGGCAAGCCGTATCTATTGTCGAAAGAAGAAGCGATGGCAACTTCATGCGAAGGAACGTCCGACCCTTTAAATCCAAGGAGAAGGGTGATGAGGCGGGCCATCATCAGCGGCAAACGATCACCGGGCCAACAACAACGCCTACTACGGTCATCGTGACCATCGATTCGACCGACAACACCAATATCGCAGCATCTACCGTTCATGCCGGTCGTACCCTTCCCCTTATATGTATCCTCCTAACCCATATATGTTTCAGTTTCCTAGTCCTAGCCCAGGTTGGAGTGCATGGTCGGGTTCGAGTCCATCCCGACTACTTTCGCTGGCCAGCCGATGGTGAGGCCGACATCGCATGTGGGTTCAGAGGAGGCACCGTCGGGGAGCACTTCTTTCTACCAGGCTCCTTCTCCGTTCGGGATGCAGTCACCCCGCCGTGGTTTATGCAAACACCTTCGGGGTCATTATTTTATCAGAGTGGGTCACCATCGCAACATCTAGAACCAGACTCCTTTGCCGTGAACCCGATTCCACCGAGGTTCCACAACCCCGCCGAAAGCCGGAAGAAGGAGGAATCCGGTAGAATCAATCGATCGCCCAGCCCGTGTGGCACTTGGTTCCCACCCAGAGCATCGACTAAACCCTAAACCCCTAATTTGAGTAATTGTAAATTAATTTATAATTTGAGTTTAATTTTTTGTAATTAAGGTTTAATTTTTGTAATTAAGTTGTAATATATTTAATAAAATTTGAGTTTGTTTTTTATTGTAATTTAATTTTTTAATTTATTCAATTTTAATAACTTTGACAAAATAGAATTGGTTTTTTTTTTGTAATTAAGTTGTAATATATTTAATAAAATTTGAGTTTGCTTTTTTATTGTAATTTAATTTTTTAATTTATTCAATTTTAATAACTTTGAAAAAATAGAATTGGTTTAATTTTTTTTTGTAATTAAGTTGTAATATATTTAATAAAATTTGAGTTTGCTTTTTTATTGTAATTTAATTTTTTAATTTATTTAATTTTAATAACTTTGACAAAATAGAATTGGTTTAATTTTTTTGTAATTAAGTTGTAATATATTTAATAAAATTTGAGTTTTTATTGTAATTTAATTTTTAATTTATTCAATTTTAATAACTTTGACAAAATAGAATTGGTTTAATTTTTTTTTTGTAATTAAGTTGTAATATATTTAACAAAATTTGAGTTTGTTTTTTATTGTAATTTAATTTTTTAATTTATTCAATTTTAATAACTTTGACAAAATAGAATTGGTTTAATTTTTTTTTGTAATTAAGTTGTAATATATTTAATAAAATTTGAGTTTGTTTTTTTATTGTAATTTAATTTTTTAATTTATTCAATTTTAATAACTTTGACAAAATAGAATTGGTTTAATTTATTTTTTGTAATTAAGTTGTAATATATTTAATAAAATTTGAGTTTGTTTTTTATTGTAATTTAATTTTTTAATTTATTCAATTTTAATAACTTTGACAAAATAGAATTGGTTTAATTTATTTTTTTGTAATTAAGTTGTAATATATTTAATAAAATTTAATTTTTATTGTAATTTAATTTTTTAATTTATTCAATTTTAATAACTTTGACAAAATAGAATTGGTTTAATTTTTTTTTGTAATTAAGTTGTAATATATTTAACAAAATTTGAGTTTGTTTTTTTATTGTAATTTAATTTTTTAATTTATTCAATTTTAATAAATTTGACAAAATAGAATTGGTTTAATTTTTTTTGTAATTAAGTTGTAATATATTTAATAAAATTTGAGTTTGCTTTTTTTATTGTAATTTAATTTTTTAATTTATTCAATTTTAATAACTTTGACAAAATAGAATTGGTTTAATTTTTTTTTGCAATTAAGTTGTAATATATTTAACAAAATTTGAGTTTGTTTTTATTGTAATTTAATTTTTTAATTTATTCAATTTTAATAACTTTGATAAAATAGAATTGGTTTAATTTTTTTTTGTAATTAAGTTGTAATATATTTAATAAAATTTGAGTTTGCTTTTTATTGTAATTTAATTTATTTAATTTATTTAATTTTAATAACTTTGACAAAATAGAATTGGTTTAATTTTTTTTGTAATTAAGTTGTAATATATTTAATAAAATTTGAGTTTCCTTTTTTTATTGTAATTTAATTTTTAAATTTATTTAAATTTTAATACCTTTGACAAAATAGAATTGGTTTAATTTTTTTCTTGTAATTAAGTTTTAATATATTTAATTTTAACTTTTTCTTTATAATTTAATTTTTAATTTATTTTAATTTTTTAATAAAATAAAAGTTATTGTACAAAAGTTCACCGTTTTCCTCCAAAAAATAGATATTACATAGCCAATATGAGACAAAAGACCTAAGAACACGGTCAACTATTCCGATTTGGACACGGCGAGATGGATGGCGGGTTCCTACACCATCCGCAGCAGTGAGCTTTGGTTGATTGTTTCTCGGATATCCATATTGTTGCGTATTCTAGTCGAGCAAGGTCGACCTTTTGGTTTCTTGCCTCAATTGTCTATCCCAGCAACGGCTTATCTGATTAAGCGATCTTGATGGCCACTTATGTTCATCTGGGGTGGTGGAATCGTGTCTCCACACGTTGTACATGTTTTCTAATTTATACACTTGATCGACATATCTCATTGGATCAAGGCGGAGATTCGACAAGCCTCAATTACATGGGCGCATGGGTAACGGTGCATCAAATATCCACGTCGCGAGTCCTATTTGTCAAATGAAATTATATCAATAGACATTTCATACCCATATCGGTCACTTGTTGTTTACGTCTTTTAGATCGATGTTGCCCATAGTAGTTGGATGAAACATGCCTCGGCAATATCGATAGTGTGTGTGATGCCACATGCTTCCTGGCGTTCTATTGCATAAGTATTCCGGGCCCGATCCGTTATAACGCATATGTCGGGTTGGGGCAAACATGCCTCCTTAACCTAGATAGAAAGAAGTCCCGATCATCGGTGACTCCCGGTGTTTTGCTACGCAATCGGAAGGATTCTCCCACAGCCATCTTGTGCCACAGCTAGCAATAGTCGATGCGTATATCTACCATACATAAAGGTACCGTCAATTTGTACCAATGGCTTGCAGCATTTAAAGGCATCTCGGCATTGCTTAAATGTCCAGAACAGACGCTTGAACATTGCGCATCCACGGAGCAAATGATCGTTGTAGTACGCAGGTTCCGTTTCAAGGTTTGTCGTGCTGCCTGGGACATATCTCTCCAGCACCTGACACCACTGCCACACTTCATTATATGAAGTGTCCCACCCACCGTGTAACTTTTCTAGCATATACCTTGGCTATCCAAGCCTTTCTATAAGAGGCGTGTACCCCAATTGGCTCTGAATCTCGCCAATTAAGTAACCAAGTAGTCTTGGGATCGGCCTTCACCGTCGGCATTATTAGTTCACCAACATGTCGAATCCATCTTGGATGATATTGTGTTACACATCAGCGAAATCGTTAAACAATACAACATTACATATTATTACTATTATTGAAATCACTTGACACATAGTGATGCTGCATCTTGTAAGACATGTATGTCGACCTTTGTACTTTTATCTTCCATAACCCGTCCTTTTCCTCAACGGCGCCATGATTTTCCATGAACATGTGCCATCTTGCACCTTTGCTTCGCCTCGAACTTATCGAGCTTTGATTTAACCACCTTGTAGTTAACCCGTTCTTAATCTTGAATGTTTCAATGTAGCAAGAAAAGTATTCTTGTTGGAAAATGGTTACCCACTTCTAATTGGTCCAAATCAACGAAGAATGCATGCGATCACGCGTCCGTGTGGTAGTTCAAAACTCAATGCATCATCTTGAGATAGATCGACATTATGCATGTGGGTTTGGGCGAGTACACCACGAATAGCTGATTTTCTTCTTCTTGATCAGATCGCCCTCAACGTCTTGGTACAATTGGAGCGGGCTCGGTTGAAAATAATCTAACTTCGCACCGTCACGCCTCCCGGGTGGATCCACATCGATTCATCGTCGACCCTTCATAACACCGCAACAAGCGAGGGCCCCTCACCGGTGGATGTCGTATAGAGTACATCATCCTCCTTAAACATCTTTCGTAAAGATTCCAATCGTCGTGGATTGCCAACCACTAGAAGTTGATGACGTCCTCCAATACGTATTTCTATCATCGGACGTCGAATGACGGATATGCATGTCCCATCCACCAACCGAGTGTCGATGCGGGGTTATGTTTTCCATACTACTACCGCACACGGGCATACGTGTTTTGCCTCCCACTTACGAAATGTCGGCTTGGGGTCGTGTATTCCTCTCGAGCGGCGGTAGATGTCGAGGTCGCAGAAAGATCACTTGGAGATGAAAATTCTACATATACCTCGATATAGGGTGATCCATTGGCAAGATGAGTCTCCACCATTGCCTCAAAGCTCGAGCACCTTTGATGTCGAGCGACTCATATCTCATTTGGATCAATCGGCGCAAAATCTATACTTAATACTGAACTTTCATTGGCGTTGTTTGAATATTTCGCCTAATTCTTTTGCAAGTTCTACTAAATCGATGTTCGATTAAAACTCGATCATGTTGTATTTTTCGATAAGAAAACAATGCCATTTTCGATGTCACGAACTTCACCGTCGTAGTAAATAACACATTAATCGTTCACTCATTTTCAATTTTTTCCTTTTGCCTCAATTTCCTTATGCAACCTCGAATGAAATTTGGTGATTTATAGCCTAATTTTACGGAGACTCATCAGAGTAAAAGCGCGTCCGCGTGGGGCGCTTTTGATCTATCTTGACGATGCACCTATTGGAAGCATTTTTGTGTATTTGTTGAAGCGTCTCCTCAAAATTATTTTAGGAGACTCATGTAGCAAAAGTGCGTCCGTGAGGCGCTTTTGATGCGCATCTTGATAGTGCATCCTGCTTTGAAGCGTTTTTAGCCTTGTTTGTTCGAAGCGTCTCCTCAAAATTATTTTACCGGAGACTCATGTAAAAGCGCGTCACGTGGGAGCACTTTTCAAAGACGCATCTTGATAGTCGCCATGCTAAAGCATTTTGGCCACTATATGTTGAAGCGTCTCATCAAAATTATTTTGTCGAGACACTATTGGGCCAAAAACTTCAAAATAATTTCAAAGTGCCATTCTCCCAAAAAGCGCATCCACGTCGGTAGCGTTTTGGGGAAATGACCTAAAGCGTGCCTCACGGGGACTCGTTTTTGTCCACCTCGGCAAAAAAGCACGCCAAAAGCGTGCCCCAGGGGCGTATTTTTGTCCACCTCGGCAAAAGCGCGCCTCGTGGGCGCGTTTTCTTGAGTGGACAAAACGCGTCGAGGGTGCGCTTTAGTTAGTTTCCCCAAAACGCTACCGGCGTGACGCTTTGAAATGGCCCTTTTTCGTAAATTTTCTACAACCGGCCCATTTTCGTAATTTTGAAATTTTAGGGCTTTTTTTTTGGTAAATTGCCCTTTAATTTTCCCAAAATTGTTTTCTCTATTTTCCAGTGTAAAATGACTTACAATTTGAGAAAATGTCTCAAAAGCTCTCAGGTAGATCCCCTTTTTCCTTCCTCCATTCTTTCTCAGCTAATTTCTCTCTCTGAGATTCTACAGCAAGACTGGTGATCTTACTTTCTGTTGAATTTATTTTTCATTTTTCATTTTTCATTTTTGGCTTTTCCTGTTCCTTTCTGTTGAAACGAAAAACCAGTAAAATGTTATGCAGTAATAATAACTACCCATCCTCTGAGTTTATGATATTTCATGATTTCATTTGATATTATGGTTCCTCATTTTCAAGAAGAAATTGGTATCAAAAGTGGGAAATGACGCCAAGAAGGTCTTAAGAATTCAAAGATTGATTAATGGTAACTTATAGCTCTCCAAGTTTAAAAAGATTATTAGTTTCCTACTAAACCGATCAGCAATTTGCGGTCCGATTCTGATTCATCCTACCCACCCATCAATCTTGGTTGTAGCCGAAGCCGATCTGCAAAAGAAAGTACGTGGCTTTTTAGTTGGAAAGGAGCATCTAGCTTCTCCGTATATTCTCAAACAGAGGGCGTTACTCAAGGATTGGTGGAACTGCTCTCACCGCCATCGTTACCAATTTTTTTTAAAAAAAATTTAATATGGGTTTTTAATAAATTTGTTGATGATATCTGTTGGCATTGAGGGGGCGTATAATTTTTTTCTGGGTTTTGGTTATATATGCGGTTAAGTTTATATTATTTACTCAAATCTGTTCGGTATATGAAAGTTTTAGTCTTCTTCATTCAAGGGAAGCACATTTTATATTTATTAAATACTACTACTGTCTAGGAAGCATGGACACGGCTTATCCCTCCTCGTATCGGTGTTGTACGTGTGTCCAACACAGATACTCGTCGGACACGCCCGAATATGTATGGGACACGCTGGAATATGTCAAAAAAAAATTTGGACATGGTTCCCACACAGTGACAATGAATAGAGGTGCCGGATTGAAAAACCCCAGTTGAGAGTGAAAGGAGAAGCAGAGTTTTGGGCTATTTGTAAATTGATTTAAAATATTAGGTTAGATATCAAGTATTTTAACATAAAAATATATATAAATATTTTTTATTGTCATATTTTGTCGTATCCGTGTTCTCATTTTTTAAAAATTACCATGTTATCATGTCCGTATCGTGTCGTACTTGTATTGCGTGTCCGTGTCCATGCTTCATAGACTACTGTATAGCCTTTTATAATGGTGTTTTTGATGTTATATATATCCCAAGAGCTTATGCGAGTTCCATTTCAGGAGCATCAAGTGGTATTGGTGTAGAGACAGCACGAGTTCTTGCATTGCGTGGTCTTCATGTGGTCACGGCAATAAGGAACTTGGATGCTGGTAGGAATGTCAAAGAAGCTATACTTAAAGAAATAAATGGTGCTAAGATTGATGTGATGCAATTAGATCTTAGCTCCATGGCGTCTGTAGGAAATTTGCATCAAAATTTCATCATCGAATCTTCCTTAAATATCCTAATGTAAGAAATCATATAAAGTGCTACAAGTTCGACTATTTATCGCCTCCTGCACGCGTTTACATGTGCATTTACAATCATTTGTGGTTCACCTAATGATCCTTTACACTTATTATTTGCTTGTGCTCTTGTGCATGCGTGCAAAGACTAATAGCTTCTCTTTCTTTGCTTGAAAGTAACAATGCGGGGTTATGGCAACTCCTTTCATGCTATAACATGACAACATAGAACTACAGATTTCGACCAACCATTTAGGTTATTCGATTGCAACTTAGTTGTAATGTATCAAACCTAATGAGATATAGCAACTATTTTGCGGTCATTTTCTTCTAACAAACCTTTTGTTGGATACTATGAAACTCACCGCACGTGAAAGTAAAAGAGAAGGAGGATTGTTAATTTATCTTCAAAAGGTCACCGGATTGTGTATGGTGAGGAAATCCTTTGATCATATCAATGATGAATCGGGTAAAAGCGATGATAACCTTCACCAATTTGCCCCTTATGGAGTGCAAAATCTTGGTGAATACTTCCTAAAATGCTTGGTCATTTCTCTTATTTTCTTGTTGACATATAGGTACTTCCCTCGGTTTGCTTATGACAATCAAAGCTCGCTAACATATTGCATGCTAATGAGCTTTCAAGGCGTCTAAAGGTACACAACATGATCAATTTCTCTTTGATGTACAACCTATGTAGGTTATAGCATGTTGACATAGAGAATATAGTATCTCATTAGGTTTTCTTTATTATACCATTTTTAATTAATTACTACAAGTTCAGCTTCTCATATGCCATTAATGTGCCCAATAAGTTCAAATCTTTCAATGTTATTTCTCTTTTCTTGATATAAACAGGACGAAGGAGTGGTGATAAATTTTTTTGGAAATATCCATTGAAATACTATAATATGGATAATCAGAGTGGATTACCTTGTTAAATTGAATTTCTAATAATTTTAGTTGTGAAGAAAGTTTTAGGGTTCTATTTCTAACTTTATCTAGATAGAATTGGTGCAATTTTGTTCAAGATTGGTCACCGATAGTTTTGAATGGTATAATTTTTATTTTCTTGTTCTTTATGCTTTAGAAACTTTTTCAAAGTTTAGACAGTAGATGTTTACCATTGGACAAGTCCACAAATACAATGGTGGATTTGGAGCAAAGGTTGAGTGGATAATCTATTCCGATTCTTGTTTATTTGCTATCAATCTTGAAGATATATCTTTGATTCTTTGAGGTTAAAAATCAAGGGCTTTTTTTTTGTGTGTGTGGAAAGGCTATGCATTATTACGCTTGCCAATACTAAGCATTTAAATACAAATAGTGTATTAAGACAACCTTAATGGAATAATATATATGTTTTGATACTATGCTTGTTTTTCTATATAAACTATGCATTATTCTGCTTTTGGTTCAGTTTTGATATTTGCTTATATTTCAGCAAGTCTTTAAGCAGTATTTTTTATTCATGATCGATTGCTTTACTGTTTTAACTAGTTGATTTCACACCCCACATTGGAAATGCACTCAAACAAATTTTCACTAGCAACAATAAAACAGAGAACAGGAACAAGAAAGTGTCTGTTGTACATGTAGGACCATCCAATTTTCACTTTCATGCTGGCCAGCACACCCACTTAATGAATGATGGGAGACAATGCATGATCCAATCATACATTGAATGGAAGACAATGGAGAAATGAACAATAAACATAATAATTTCCCAGACATTGAGTTACCTGTTAATCTCTTATATGTTGTTTTATGTATAGATTTACTTTTTGCAAATGCAACACCTTGTCCTTCCTTTGTCCAAACCTTTCTTCTCTTCCAAAACCTACTCCCCAGAAATTCTCCGAGTCTTTTTCTGAGAGAACGATCTTTGTCTCTGCCGTCGTTGCTTGTAGAATCTGAAATGGTGACATCAGGCCGATGACTAATTCTGGTGGTCTGCCTGTTTGGGCAGCCGAGAGAAGGCAATTTCATTAGATGCCTCTCGATTTGATGACTGACTGATACCAATTCATATGAATCATATAAAGGGCTGCCACAATCCCATATATCAAATGCTGCTGCTGCTTCTGCATTTCTTTCTTTGGTTTTTCTCATATTTTTGAGGTTGAAAGAACTTGTGGGTTTAGAAAAAAATGATCGTAATGTATTGGGAGATTCTCTAAAAGTCATATCAATTTTTAATTTAAGCTGGCCTGTCCTTCCATTAATTAACTAACAATTATTGTCTTTCAATAATATAAGATGACCCTTGTAGTATAAAAACAAAAATGAACTAACAAATTGGGATTCAAGTTAGATTGTAGCATCTCACTCTGTATTGGTATTGAAATGCATTTGCAGTAACATGCGCTTTCTCCATCCCTCCACTTTTCATAATAATTTATTTGATTTTGAACCAACACTGCAATCTCCACGAAACCACCACATTCATCACACAAATCATAAAGGTTGTGGGGTTATTTTTGATGTGTTGTTATTTTTTATTGTTTTTGAAAGGTCTTGCCCTTGAAATTCCCGAATAATTGTACCATTTTATTAAGAAGGCTATTGCAATCCGCAAGCATTTGGAAAGAAACAGGAAGGATAAGCATTTGGAAAAAAATTGGAAGCTAATTTATAATTATTCAATCCTTGTTTTTTATTTTTTTATAATATAATTACAAATAATTTATTTGACTTTGGATGTTTTTAATTTATAATTATTGTAACTTAATAATTGAGTATTATTATATATTTAATTTGATTTATTTATTTATCCATAAATCATTACATTATTTCTAGGAAACTTGCCAAATAACCTAAAATATTTTACACAGATTCATCCAAACATCAGAAAAGTAAATCATTTTCAGAAAAATAAATCATTTTCCAGAAATCATTTTGTGGAAAATATTTTACTGACAAACAAACGAAGCCTAACTAAATCAAAATAGCCTTTAGACTTATCATTAGTTATGTCCTCGATCAAGTTGGGGGGAATTGCCTCTATCACATTAATACCCTCTGAATCTTCGTGTACCATCTTGGTAATTTGATCTGTAATTTGATTAGCTTCCCTAGGAACATGTGAGACCACCAAATGGTCGTTATTTGTGAGCAACTGATGAATGCATCTAACTAGTGCTGACATCGAAAGGTCCGAATTCTTTGTTTGCAAACTCGAACCACCTCTAGACTATCAGTATGAATCAAAAGTCTGTCCAAACCTCTGTCTCATATCAATGTTAACTCATCCAGAATGCCCCATAGTTCAACATGAAAAATCGAGCAAGTCCCTAATAAGTGATTAAAACCCACGACCCATTCCCCCAAATGGTTCCGTACCACACCCCCTACTGAAGCAAAGCCTGTAAACAAATTAGCAGCACCATCAATGTGCAAATGAAACCAATTACCTGGAAAGTGATTCTTCTGATTGTTGGTACATCTTCGACTCCCGACTTCCTTGTGTGTAGCCCAAACTTGTTTTGCCCAGGACATAGAAACCTTCACAACCTCCTTAGCTTTCCACGAAATTCCTTAGAACACATAAAGGTTCCTATTCTTCCAAATACGCCACCCAATAAGACCAAACAAGCTAGCCCAACGAACTTCAGCCGAAACCATAAACTTGTGAAACTATAAATTCGAAACTAGCCAATCAAAAAGGTTAGAATTGAAAAAACTAGTAACCGATTCCTTAGCATCACTTGCTCCTACACCTCCTTTGTCGCTAGGCAATCTTGCAAAATATGAAGGGTGTCCTCACCTACATGACCACATACCGAGCATGACGCATCTTGTCCAATGCCTCTCCTTACACGTTCCAAGTTGGTAAGGAGATGTTGCTTGAGGGTAAGCCAAAGGAAGAAACGTACTTTCTAAGGTCCCTTAAATTCCCAAAGTGTTTTCCATGTTGGATCTTTAGTATTCCAACTATTCTCTTTCAAAGAGCAGTAAGCACTCTTAATCAAGAAATCACCTTTCGAACTTGGTAACCAAGAAATCTTATCTGATCCAGCACCAAGATGAGGAAGGGGAATACTCACTAAACGTAGAATAATATCTTCAAGGACCCAAATGTGAAACAGATCAAGATTCCAAGCACCATCAGGAGTAACCATATCTTCAAGATAGCAATTTGGTTCCAAAGACCAAGTCGAAGGTATCACTTTAAATAAGGGTCTAATATGTGGGATCCACAGATCATGCCAAACCCAAACAGATTTCCCATCCCCCACCGACCAAACTAGATTATCTCTAAGCAACAACCATACTTTAGATAATCCTTTCCAAAGAAAAGAGCTATTATCACACAAGATGCTATCCGAAAGAATATCTCGTACACCATTTTATTAATTTGTTGTTTATTTGATTGGTCAGAGTCAAATTGAAAATTCTATGTAACATGTTAAATGAGTGTTGAACCTACATGAGGGGATTTGGGGTTACTGATTCACACTTATAACTTTCCAAAGCATCAAATTTATTTTAAATTCTTGTCAAGAAATCATTCTAAGGCTTTTGGAAAGATTTTGATATTTCATATGGTATAACTATTGGCTCTTTATAATTTTTTCAGTAATTTCTTTTACTAATTCTTTTCTAATTGGTTGACTTTTTACCAAATTTTTAATATAATCTAATTTTTTCTGGGTTAGATTTGTATATATATGCATATCTATCTACATATATAAACAAAATACATAAGCTACTGTAGAAATTTTGCTTCCAATGGTTGACACGTTAGCTTTTTTTTTTTCCCGTTTGGGTGTATTGAAAAAGGTAAACAAAGGTTTAATTATCCATGAGTCCTTATACTTTTTAAAATTTTGAAGTACTTTTAAACTATATATCTATAACTATATATTACAATAAAATACGTAAGCTACTGTAGAAGTTTTGCTTCCAACGGTTGACACGTTAGCTCTTTTTTTTTCGTTTGGGTGTACGGAAAAAGGGAAAACAAAGGTTTAATGATCCATGTGTCCTTATACTTTTTAAACTTTTAAAATTTAATCCTTTTACTTACTTTTAATTTTAGAAATTTTGTCATTCTATTTGTTTGATTTAAAAATTAAAGTTCAACCGACAACATTATTAATTATTAAACTAAAAATTGATAACATTGTTAATTAACTTCCATAAATTTGAATAAGAATTGCCATTGAACTTTAATTTTAAATAAACATTTGCATACTAAAATGTCTTATTCAAAATCACATAAGTCGAATAAAAGTGTTACCAATTGAATTTTGATTTTTATATGGAGGAGCTAAATTCTTGAAATTAAAAGTATAAGACTAAATTTCAAAAGTTCAAAGAGCATGGGAACATAATTAAACCAAAACAAGAGAGAGAAAAAAATAAAGGAAAACAATAAAAGAAATTGTATATTTGGTACACTGTTAATTGAATTTTTAAACTTCATAAGTAGGATTAAAGGGTTGATAATGATCTTATAAAAGTATAGTAAAATATTTAAAAAATAAATATTTGAAAAAGAGGCACACATCAAATTTTTAAAAGTACTGTTTGTGGAATAAAAAAGTTCATTTCAATATACCAAATACTCATCCATATATTTATTGTTACAAATTTATATAAAGAGAAAATTTGTATTTTATTGTTAATTAATGTATTTAAAGTGATTAGTTTGAATGTTAGACTCACATATTGATAAAAATTTAAGTATTTAAATGATTTTATTCGTGAATCTACTATCAAATCAATTGAAATTCATATTTATTTTGTTTGAAAATCAAGCCTTTTAACTCCACAAGTTATTTAAAATGATTGCCCGTATTTGACTCACAAATTTAATATATTAATAATATTATTACTAACTAAAGATTAACTAAGTAATTACTTTATATAAAAATAGAAAATTACTTAAATTAATAAAATTCTTAATTTAAAATAATTATTTAATTAAATAAATTCTTTGAAAAAATTGTAAATCTCCTACGAAAAGTTAACTCTAGTCAATAAGAGAAATCCTAGAGGGATGGGTGTGCACCAGTGTGTTCAAATTTTGAATTAAATAGTTTGAGTTATTTAATTTAATTAAGTTATTTGGATCAACTCGAATAAAAAATTAAATTTATCGGCTTAACTTAAATATGAATTACACAATTCGAGTTATCCGAAAATCCGAATAAGAAAAGGTAAAACCACGTCATTTTGATAAATGTTTACCTTTTCTAAAGTTAAAAGTCAAAACTATCAAGTTAAAAGGCAAAACTGAATTGTTTTCATAAATATTTACTCATTAAGTTAAAAGGTAAAATCATTATATTATATATGTAGTTAAATAATTTAATACTTTGTTTACTAGTTAAATAATCGGTTCATGTAAACGCAACATTGAGTATAAATAATAGGATTTGTTAACTCGACTCGAAAATTTTTTTACTCGATTTGATCTGATTTGAAAAAAATTCAAATTGAGTTCGGTTGCTAAAATAGGATTCGCCAACTCGACTAACTCAAAATTTTTGACTCGATTCGACTCTACTCGATCGAATACTCACCTTGAGTATGCCTCCCCCTCCACGCTCTATTATTATTAAAACTTAAGAATAAACTTAACTAACTAATTTTTTACTAATGGAGCTGCGAGCTTCTTTATTTTTAATTCTAAATAAAAAGGGACCTGCTTAGAAAATACAAAAAAGAATTAATAGAAATAATAATAAATTAATCCTAAAATCATTTTCTTTTCTTTTTTTTTACATCTCAAGTTTTATGCCAAATTTTTCGTACAATCTGCATATTCGTTTATTTTCCAACACATTGAACAAAATTTATATCTAAAATTAATTAAAATAAATAATAAAAATATGTAGATTCATATATATTCCAAAGAATTCCATAATCGTTTGGAAGGCTATTTTGGATAGGTTGCCAACAAAGATCTCGATATCACTTGTTTTTTAAGTGTGATTATTCAAAGTACGGGGAGTAAGTCCTAAATCAGTAAATCTGTGATATTCGTAGAGAGGCTTTGAGTTGATAGTAGAAACTTCAATGGGCCATTACAAGATTGAAAAGCAGAGCACTGATTAACGCTGGCATAGAGTGCATACATAAGGTATGGTGAGAGCGCAATAGAAGACAATTCAAGGGCCTTTAGGCTAATGAGAAATAAATGAATGTAAAGGACAGGAAATGTACTAAGGCTTAATTTATGATTTGACCCCTAAATTATACTTATTTTCTCACTTTGATACCTATTTTTGGTTCTACTTTGGTACCTAAAATAATTGCCCATAAAAACATAACACACGACAGGCTTCTAAGTTTTGGGTAAAATGGAACAAAAATAACAGTTTAGATACAAAGTGGGACAAAAGAAAGTTTAAATACTAAATTGTAAAAACAAGTATAATTTAAGGGGCAAATCATGAATACAACCATGTATTATAGCGCTGATACTGTGGAAATCCAATTATGTATAGATTGGGGTATTGTAGGATATTGTCTTTTGAAGATATTCTATACTGTTAAGTTGTAAAGAAATAAAGAAGTTTGTTTGGTAGCAGAATTTTCTGCTATCCAAAAAAAAAAAGATGAAATTTTTATTATAAAAATGCTGCCTACTTCTCGTGTTCTACCCTCATTGACGACATTAGAGGCGTAAATTTATAAATATAAATGACAATACCTCAGAAAAACATGTTACTAACGTACAGCAATTCCTTTGGGAAAATAGAAACTAGTCTTCATTATCAGATTCTGAATTTGCAGTCGTTCTTGTTTCATCATCGATTGTGGGTAGACCTCTTGGTTCAGCTGGTTCCGTGCCACTCACTTTTGGGTCTGATGGCTTAGTAACAAGAAGTTTTAGCAATGATACAAATGAAAGTAGGGAAAGAAGCAAATAAGCTAGCAGTTTAAGTAGTATTACGCCCACCTGATCCTACAATCTTGATCATCATTGCCCGGACAAATCGAAACTCTTTTTGGTGTGCGGTGATGAATCTTGCCTGCATAAGGAGAAGTCCAAACAACCATAACCATATCTTGTTTAGAAATAGGAAGGTGGTATGAGAATATGCAACCCGAGGATGGATATTGATGCAAAGTCATGTCTACATATAATCTAAGTTAATCTAAAGTTGGTTACATACCATTTCGGTATTCGCAATGCACATAAGTTGATCAACTCTAGCTTGATGTTTCAGCAAGCAAGGGCGCAGGTGGTTCTTGTAGATTCGCTTAGCCCCCTGTCAAAACCAATTTCATACCATGAAGCATGACTGAGAAAATATGATTTAGACACAGGTCTCGAATAGAAGAAGAAATGTGAGTTGAAACAAGTGGATGAACCTCCCCCAAAAAAAAAAAAATAATAAAAAAAAAAAAAATGGAAAGAAGGTTTTGCATTAGCTATTCCGTACAGCCTACTAAAGACACCTATTATAGGTAAGTTCCTGGCAGTTGAAGTCCTATGTTGCTCATCTAGTGTCTAAAAGAAATCAGAGATGATATAAAACCTTGATGAATCCTAACCACGAAAAGAAGGAATGTCTCAGAACTACATAGTGGCTTGTAGGGAAATCCAAATATAGAAATATTATAAAAAAAATCAAAATAAACAAGCATCTCAGCACCTTCATTATCCTGGATTTTGGCATAAATGAATATATAAACACTATTTTAAACTTACTTCAGTAGAAGGAAGTTGAAGCCAGACAAGAAATGCAAACTTGAAGTGATAATAATATGGAAACCTGCAAAAATGGAACAAAAATCGAGTAATATAGAAAGTCATGTAAGATGATCCATAAAAGAATATTAGACAGTTTACAATCATAACTAGTTAGGAATAGAAACACTAGAAGACAAATGTTACCAGGAAAGAAGTTTGTCAGAGAATGTTTCAACAAGGGTGAAAGATCCATAAGCTGCAATAATGACAAGGTCTGCTACAATCAGATTTTTGTTCAAAATTAATACCATTGACATAAATCAAAACCTTCACCATATCAACATGACGGAAAAGTTGAAAAGGAATACAAGCAAAAGAAAAACCGAATGCAGTAAGCAAACCTTGAATTATTGCACAGCAAAATACTAGTGATTACCTCTATCCATTCTACAGCTTGTGTCTTCACTTTTATTTCCCAATGTGTTTTAATTTATTACATGAATTTGTTAATTGGCTGCCCCTTCTTCCTTATGAATTATAAAATGGAAAGAGGTAAGGAAGTCATAACCACTATTGCTAAACTTGTTTAAAGAAAATTGGTGTGCAGTCCAAGAAAACATTGAGTAGGTCAATGGAAGCAGTTCACAACCAGTTTCTCGCTAGCTAACTAATTAAGTTATCTTAGCAATGAAACATTTGAGCTTCATGTTTACATGAAACAGTTTGACTTATACTGGCAAGAAACAACAGCGTCAAGAAAAACAAACTGCAATTTCTTTAAGAAAATGGAAGATGAATATTGCTAAAACAAAATAGTAAAGGAAAGATGGTCAAAGTTCAAGATTTAAACAAAATGTGAGGATCGCAAAGTGAAAAGCTAAATAACAATTTACCAACCTGCCCAATATATAAGCCACTTTTGCTGCTCGTTTTCATCTTTCCTTTCAATTGCCCTAAATGTAGAGTATACAGGTAAAACTACGCCTACAGAACAGCTGCAACACGCACAGAGACACACACAAAGAAAAAGTGATTAGATCAACATACACGAGTGATTCAGTTAATGCAGGAGCAATAAACTTTTACATTAAATATTTCATCACATATTAATGGGAAAACATAAAAAAAAAACATATCAAACATGACATCAAGAGACAAACACTAGATTCAGTAACACACCATGCCGCTCGCGTAACAATGTTGGAACCAAGTGGCCAGAGGAGTAATCGTAACCCAACCTAAATCACATGTAACCACAAAGAAAAGTAACAAGCATCAAAACCGGTAAAGAATAAATTGGATTAGACAGGTCAATTAGACTGATTAAACCAAGAATTAATGACCTATCCGGTCCAATAAATGACATTAAATTGGGTTTTCAACAAAACAATTGAACCAGTGAAAACCAGTTACCAGTTTTAGGCTTTTATTATTATTAAATATCGTTTTTGTAGTTGATGGGATTTGAATCCTTTACCTCTTAGTTCTATATCACCAGTAAACCAAATTATTTTTTTTTTGGGTACATAAACCAAATGAATTTTGGTTTAAATATTTACTATATTTAATACCTATTCAACAGTAAAACAATGCATTTATACTTAAATCTCTCTTTTGTTTTTTATTCAATCCAGTCTGGTTTTTAATTCATCAAGCAAAACTCAAAACCATAGTTTAAACCAAAAAATAAAAAAAAACATACACATATTCTATAACGAAACATTCAAATAAAATTTGTACAAAGACAATGAGCATGATCCAGGCAAAGAAATGAAACTTATTTCATTCCCCTATAGTTAAAGCGAATATGCATAATCAACAACAACAATATATATTATTATTATTTTCAAAAATACCTCAAAATTTCTAGATTAAATCAGAGTAATAACTAATAAAATTTGTCCAACTTATTTCTGCTTTAATCCAAGCATGAGTAATTTAACCGCTGATTTTCACATAAACAGAAAATTAATCAGTTCGAAAGCTGACAGTAGATCTTTCTAATGCCTCAGATGCAAAAACTATTCAGATTTAAACTAAATTCCAGTTAGAATATATATATTGCTCATCATAAACAGATCCTAAAGAGTGATTAAATAGAACGGTAAATAAACCGAGAAAATAAGATGAAAACAGAAGATGGCTTCAGACCTCGCTGGTAAGATCCGATCCCAGAAAAGCCATTGCAGAATACTGGGAAGATAATCCCAATTAACCACTATTTTTTACATTTTAATTACAGCTAAAAGTTTATTATGTACCTTGAGTTTTGGAATTCTCAAAAAAAAAAATATTGGCGAAAAAAATGGAGTTTTTTTTAAATCTAATTTTCAAATTGTAAACGAGGGCGTTTGTGGCATATTTTTATTGGGTTTTATTTTACTCAGATTGTACCATTGCCAACAAATACAATACATCCTAATATTTAAAAATATTTTATTTTTAAAAGTATTTTAAAATATTATTTAATTATTATTTTGGAATGATTTGTTTTAGTCGGTTATAATTGATTTTGTTAAAAATCAAATCTTACCTAAATTCTTAAATTTCGGATAAATAACTATTTTATTAATTATACTATATTTTTACTATTATTATTTAAATAATACTAAAAATTTTATCACATATGTGTAGAAACCACAAATTTAAGCCATGTAAGTGTGTTTAAGAATAACATACAATGAGTACATATGTCTTCTCTCTGTGAAAATACTGGAACGGAAGATTCTTTGATGGAAGGCTTAATCCCTAAAAAGGTTCGTTTTAGGGATAAAGATGGAGATGGAGGTAATGATATGATGATTGATCTGAGAGCTGAGCAGACAACCTCTTGGAAAGACAACCTAGTAGGCCAATCTTCCAAATTCGATGGGAATGGATTATAGGAGGAGGAGGATTTTGGTTTACTGGAAGGAGATATCCAAAAGTCTATTATGATTGGCATTCCCTCTATTGAGTTTTCAGATCGAATCCATCAAATCCTCATTAGGGATATGGAAAACATAGTGATCTTGAAATTTTTGGGTCGCAATATTGGGTATTCAATCCTGCAAAATAAAGTCTATAGTCTATGGAAGCCTTCATCACCATTCCATTTTATGGATATTGAAAACATATATTTTCTGGCCAAATTCCAGAATAAGCTTGACTGTGAGAAAGTCCTTTCTGGGGGCCCCTGGATTGCGTTCGGCCAATACTTGACAATACAGCCATGGACGGTGTCCTTTAATCCAACACAAGCTTTTCCGGGTCTGCTAGGTTAGCTTTACAAACAGAAGATTTTGATGGAAATAGGTGGAATGAATGGGAAAGTCGCCAAATTGGATATGAACACTGACAACAGAGTTAGAGGTCGTTTTTCCCAGATGGCGGTCTACGTCAACTTGAATAGGTCTAGTTTCTCAAATTTTAGTTAATGGTAAAGTACAAAAAGTTGAATTTGAGTTTTTAACTGATGGTCTATTTCCAGTGTGGAAGATATGGTCATGTTGCTCCTTTAAGGAATTTGATTCCAACGGTGGAAATGAACGACTACCGAATGGAATATTACCGAAAAATCAGAACCTGGATGTCGACGGCACGGTGGAGAAAGGCGAATCACATGGGCTGTGTATGTTAGTAGAAAGGGAATCTAGGCGAAAGGTTAGGGATTCCCAGTAGATGAATGTTTAAAATCTGGCAAAGAACAATGGAAGGTCTCGGTTTAAAGCCTTGATGAAATTGGATCTAAATGCTAGTGTTTCTTCTGGTGATAAGATTGAGGGGATTGGGAATCGGTGCAATAAAAGTAAAGATATAACTAATGGAGAACACCAAAAGGAGGAGATTTTTAGGCAAAGCAACAGCCAACTAGAAAGTAAAATGGTGGCCAAAGGCCCACCTAACGAATTGGGCTTTAAAAATATTGCTAGCCCGGTAAGATCAAACGGTGCTGCTAGTGGGTTACATGTTGGGCCTGTTTTGACTAACAGGTTGGCAGATGACGCTCATTTCAGGAATGGCCAATCTAGTAAGAATTTAAATGAGACCAACAAGCTGTTGGACTTTAATGGCCTACTTGAAGGTGAGGCCCTTCCTATGATGGACAGGGCTATGAAAGGATTGTGAAAGCAGCAGGCCTCTGAAGTTGCTATCGACAAACAATATCCGGTGATGCAAGATGAGATTGATGCCTCGAGTTTTGAGCTAATTAATGGCATCGGTGGGGGTTTTCAAAAATCTGACTTTGCTCTGTATTTAACACTGGATGGATCATTAGGTATTGTTTCGGAGGTGAGGGTCGGCAACCTTGATCCCAACAAACATACGACTATGATTTTTAAGGAGAACAAGGAACCAAAAGCTAACTCTGAGGAGGGAACACTGGTTTAATTGTGGAGAAGGCAGTGGTTCACAGTGGTTCACAAGAATGGAAAGGGGAATGGTGATAATTTCAGAGGTGGGAAAATAGCAAAAAAAACTTAATAAAATCAATCATGGTTGAAATAGAATATTCAAAAACGTGGGTAATTCACGAGTTCTACTGCGGGAGACCATGAACTATTTGGCTGAGACTGTTTCGAGTAAAAACAGGGGGAAATCAACCCAAGTGATTCTGTTAGATTAGAAGAGCTTCAGACTAGAATTTATCCTCATGGACAGTAAAATTGTATCTTTCTCTTTTCATTTTATTTATGGATTTAAAAGTGAATTTTTTTCATAAAATTGTTAAGGGTGCACTAGTTGTAAATTTCTATGAGCTTCTCGTGAGTATAATGTAGAATTTAGCCTAGATATAATATGTTTGCTGGAATCAAGAATAAGTGGTAAAAGAGCAAATTGTGTAATTAATAAATTAGGGTTTAGTTTTTTCACCGTGTTGTAGCTTTTGGCTTTTTAGAAGGTATTTGGGTGGTTTGGAAAGAGTCTATTAAGATTTAGATTATCCAAAATCATCCTCAATTCTTTCTCCTTCATGTCGACGATATTATTTCTACTAATTCCATTTTTATCTCATTTGTTTATGGTAATTCTGACAAGAAGAAACATAGACTTCTTTGGGATAGTTTAAAATCTATCTTATCGCATATTTCCTCTCCTTAGTTAATAATGGGTGACTTCAATGCTATACTCTCACCTGATGATAAAAAAAGTTATTGTATCACCGGAAAGAGATGTAATTTTTTTTGGTAATTTTGTTGATTCTTGTGATTTACAAGATTCGGGATATATTGGTCCATCCTTTACTTGGCAAAGAAGGGTTGCTTTTGAAAGATTAGACCGAGCTTTGGCTAATGATACTTAGGTGATAGCTTTTCCTCAGCGTTTAGTTTCTCACCTTCCGCGCATGAAATCTGATCACAGATATATTTTTCTAGATATAAGACTGGATCTCAATTTGACTAGAGGAAGACCTTTTAGGTTTCTAATAGGGTGGACAAAACACGCAAGCTTCTCGTCTTTTGTCAAAAATAAGTGGAACTATGCGAGTAATATGCCTGACACTCTTACTAATTTTACTTCATATATTAAAGATTAGAATAGGAATGCCTATGAATTCTTATGTTCCCGTAAGAGGTATCTCATGAGGAAGCTTCCTATGGTCCAAGTTGCTTTAAATAATTTTGATTTAAGTCATTTAGTCCAACAAGAAATGAAGATTCGTGATGAATTGGAAAATGTGCTTAACCATGAGGAGTTACAGTGGAGACAAAAGGTGAGGTGTGACTGGCTTCATTTGGGGGACAAAAAAACAAAATTCTTTCATAGTCG
Organism: Gossypium rotundifolium; assembly: GCA_025506655.1. NCBI lineage: Eukaryota > Viridiplantae > Streptophyta > Magnoliopsida > Malvales > Malvaceae > Gossypium > Gossypium rotundifolium. The sequence goes on from CP106731.1 coordinate 140,760,790, forward strand.
CACGATACAAAGAAGGAAGCTAAACCACATCATGGCCTTGCATCTAGATAATGGAGAGTGGTGTTCTGATTAGAGCAGACTTCAAACAGAGGTAATGGGATTTTTTGAGAAATTGTATGGAAAAGCCCCAGAACCTATGAGAGACCTTCCGATCAACATTTTCCCTTGGCTTGATTCTTTGGATATTGCTTTCTGAGGGGAACCAGTAACAAACGAATAGATTAAGAGGTCTTTATTTTATATAGCTCCATTAAAAGCTCAGAAAAGTGATAGATACTGTGCATTCTTTTTTCAAAGCTAGTGGGATATCATTGGTAGTGCTGTTTGCAAGCGAGTACAAGGAATTTTTGTAGGCAAACCCATTGAATCAGAGTTGAACAATACTCTGATTATTTTAACTCCTAAAAAAGACTATCCTGATACCTTAAACCAATTTCGACCCATTAGTCTTTGCTCCGTTGTAATAGCCCGTTTTTCAGTGGTGTCGGAAATAATGGTTTCGAGGCTACTAAATCCGACGTGTAAGTTCGTAAATTTTAAATAATAATATTTACAAGTCAAATGTGATTTTTAAAAAATATGTTTTAATTTGATAATTTATGTTATATACGTGATTTATTAAGTTCAAGTGATTTTAGAAAATAAGGTATCGGGGCCTTATTTTTTATAAGTTGAGCCATAAATGTTTTTATAAATATTTACGGAGTGTCGTTAATGTGATATTAAAGTTTTGTTAAGAAATTTAAATTTTTCGATGGATATTTAAAAAGGACCAAATTAAAAAAATGCATTCCTGAGACTGTTCCCGTAAATCGGACTCGTAAATATTTATTAGTTGTGTAGTTAAGTAGGTTTCGATTAGGTGAATTTGTTTGAATTAAAAGTAATTAGGTATAAGGACTAAATTGCATATAGGGTGAAAGTTGAATTATAGATTAAAAAATTTAAAGGGACTAAAGAAACAAGTATGCCATTGTTCTTTAATGAGGCGGCATAAGGTAAGATATTTATAAATTTAATATATATATATATATATATTATAATAAATTATGTTTTACTTAATTATTAAGTATATATATTATATTATAATAAAACAAAATAAATAAAAAGAAAGATAGATAGAGAAAGAAAAAGAAAGAAAGGAAGAAAAGAAAAAGGAAAGAAAGGAAGGAGAAAGCCATGGCCTTAGGGGCTTCAATTTTTCAATGTTTAATTGCTAACGTTGTATTGGAATGTTCGACTAAAAAGAGAAAAGATAAAGTCGACGTGGAATAATTCGAAATTCCTGGTTTGTATTTCTATAATCCAAATCTAGTTATTAATTGTTGTAATTTTTATTTAATGTTTATGGTAAGTGATTGAGGTGAGTATTTGACATTTTGACATTGAATTGAATTAAAAGTTGATTGAATGGATTGAATTGATTATTTGAATTGAAATGAATATATATGTGCAAATATGATAATTGAATATTAGTTGTATTTGAAAAGTGAATTGAAACCCTATTAACTGTATCGGGCTAAGTTGGATATAGATGACATGCCATAGGATTGGAAAAGTTTAGGGATTTCTTCGACTTCGAGTCAATGAGACACTGGGTGTCAATTTACTACTTTGGATTAATTCGATGAGGCACTAGGTGTCAATTTACTATGGTTTAGCTGACGAGACATTAGGTGTCAAATTATTACTTTGAATTATCCGATGAAACATTAGGTGCCAAACTGGTGTGTTTTGGTTGGATCCGTGTATCTGTTCGAGTCCGGGTCGTGTTAATAGGGGTAAACGAATAATAAAGTTTTATAATTAATATTGAAATGGCAAGGTATGAGAAATGGAAGTGAAATAGTGAATTGAAAATGGAATGTGAAATATGTTGCAAATATATGGAATATATGAGTTATATACTCATTAAATGAATATGGAATGGATAATGCAATTGTATAATGAAATGTGAAATAAATTGTGAAAAGATATTTATTGTAACAGCCCAAACCCGGCGCAAACGCTTCGACTGGATTTGGTTTGCTACGGAGAAAAACCTTTTGAAATCTTTTAAAGCCGGTTTAAGTTTTTGGTAAAAGATAGCGTTTTGTTAAAAACAGTTGAGGTGTACAATTCCCATACTTGGATTTGTTTTGAAAATATTTGTTAAGTCAAGTTATTATGCATATTTTATATGTACAGATGGTACTTGAAACCCTTTTCGATTGCTTTGGAAAAACATGTGAATTCATTCTTATAACCATAAAGTTTGAAACGAATACTCAAGCATATCACAAGAATAAAATAATTTTAGGAGGCCTTATTACAACCCAATTAAAATCAACCAAAATAAGAAAATGTAAAGAACCAAATTCAAGGTCTAATAAATTTAAAATTCCACTGCATGGCCACCTCAAGTCCCTCCGGCTCCATGTCCACGAACTATGTGTCACCTAAAAAATAAAGGAGAAGGTGAGTCACCAAGACTCAGTATGTAACCCTTCCCCCGGGTAAGTACCACATCATACACACTATATAACAAATTAATCGTGCATTAAGACATGTACCCAACCTAGCCATCCATAACTCCTTTTCTACCCGTGTGGTACCAAACCATTGGTGGTGCCAAACCACTGGTGACGTATAGTCACGATGTGATACCAAATCACCGGAGGTGCCAAACCTCGGTGTCCGAAGACACAAATCGGTTGATGGGGCCAACCCATCGCGTGATACCAAATCACCTGGCGTCAATCCCATATCTCAAAGTGGGGCCAACCCACGGTGGTGCTAAGCCACGGGGGCGAGACGCTATGAGGTGCCAAACCTCGAGGTACCAAACCTCTGGTGACCGTATTCACAAGTGTGTTACCAAAACACCGGTGTCCGTCGACACTAATAATCTGCCCTCTCCTCATCAACCCATATCAAATCATATTATAACGAGTTTATAACAACATACATTTATCACATGTATCACATAAGCTATGCTTCCCAAAAGCATTATTATCAATCTCATATTGAGAGACTTACCGAGATCCTCGCTTGTACCATTAAGGTACTAAATTAGTATCTACATAAATCGATTTACATACAACATGTACTTAATACTGCTTTATTAATTGTTATAAGTGTGTATGTACACACATCACCCACGAAAGTCTAAATCCGAAAAGAGAAGTCGGCCTCCTAGATCTCTCTGCACCTATATTGACCAACCTTAGGATTAGTATTATGGCCTATTCACCAACCCAAAATAATCTAAAGGGTCATTTGTAATCCCGATTCTTACCTTTTCCCTCTTTTGGCTACTAACCACTTTTCGATACCAATCGCTTTACCAAATAATCGGTCAAAAGACGGTGTTAATCCTTTCACCTTGAATCACTTAAAAGGATATTCTATTAACAATAGGCCTTACCACCACTTACCAAAGTTGATTGTCGGAGAATGGCCTCGGTTGCTTGCTCCACAAATCCAGAATCCTATCATCAATCGATTTCACAAGAGTGTTAACATTCCTTGCTTACAAAAAGCGAGATCGGCCCTTACCCTTGTAGAAATCGACAAAGACACAAGAAGAGAAGGAAAATGGCATTCGCCAAGATTACTTACCCACCTTATGAACCGATTGAAGGAGAGTTTACAGGAGGTTATCCTGTTTGCTATTCGCCAAGACTTGAAATATGGAGAGGGGAAATTCGGCTATGGTTTAGGGGGTAGGTTCGATTATCAAAGAAAAAGAGGAGAAAAAGAGATCAAAAATTGGGGATTCGGCAATGAAAGGAGTAGAGGGGGTTTCGACAACACAAAATAGAAGAAAGAGGTTAATGGAATTTTCGGTTTTGGGAGAATAAGAATCAAAGATGAGAGGGTTGAGAATTTGACCACTTACAAAGATGGGAAAAAAGAAAACAAGTGCTAGGTGGATGCTTTTATAGGCATTCGGCACCCCTTCAAGCTTGCCATCCACTCCTATTAACCAAGGAGTTCAAATTCGGTCATCACCTTATTTTACTCCAAGCCACTCATTTAATTTAATTCAAACTAATTTGAATTAATCCCTTAATCAAATAATAATCCAACCAATATCTTCTTTATCTTCTATTATCCTTAGAATTAATAAAAAAATGCTCATATTATCCTTTTATTCCAAGAATTTAAATTGAGTAATTCTTTCTCTCTCTTGTCCAAAATAAGAAACAAAAGGGAATTTCATGACTCGAACCAAGGCTCTCCTTGTTCCTTGATGGCGTCACTTACAGACTTAAGTGGCCTCACTATTGACACTTTTCCAAGGCCCTTCTGTGTCAAATACTCCACATTTATTCTTGTAACCCCTAACTACTAAGGCTATCCACCTTTAAAGCTTATAAATAATATTTTCTACTATTCCGAGCCAACTCAAGGCCCTTAATTAAATCTTATCATTCCATAAATATTATCTCAAAGAATTCAACTCAAGCAAAATAATGCAAATACGAATAACCCCATTTTTAGGATGTTACAGTTCTATCCCCCTTAAAATAATTTCGTCCTCGAAATTACCTGATCAAAAGAGGTGGGGGTATTACTGCCGCATCACATCTTCGGGTTCCCACGTAGCTTCCTCTGTACCATGGTTCCGCCATAGCACTTTCACCAAGGGCACTGACTTCCTACGTAGAACCTTTACATCTCGATCCAATATCTAAACTGGTTCTTCCTCAAAAGATAAATCCGAGTTGACTTCAATCTCATCCATCGGCACAACGTGCGATGGATCTGATGATATCGCCTAAGCATCGATCGTGAAAAGCGTCATGAATCGACTCATCTGCGGCGACTCAAATGATAAGCTACCGGTCCCACTCGCTTCAACACCGCGTATGGGCCAATGAACCTTGGGCTTAGCTTCCTTTTCTTCCAAATCGCAATGCCTTTTCGTAGGCGACACCTTGAAAGACCTTATCTCCTACAAAGATACTCCATTTCTTTACGTTTAAGATCGGTATAAGATTTACGCTGTCGATGCCTCCTTAAGACGAGACCAATCACCTTGACTTTATCCTCGGTTTACGCTACCAATTCTAGACCCGAACTTGTCGTTCACCCAACTCCGTCCAACACGTTGAGTCGACATTTCGTCCATACTGATTCTTCATATGGAGCCATCTGAATACTAAACGATAACTATTGTTATAAGCGAATTCCGCTAGTGGTAGATACTCCTCCCAACTACTACTGAAATCCAAGACGCATCCTCTTAACATGTCCTCTAAGATCTGTATGACCCTTTCTGACTGCCCGTCACTGACTGTGGATGGAAAGCTGTACTGAAATCCAATCGTGTACCCAAAGCTTGATGCAATGCTTTCCAAAACCTCGACGTGAACCTTGGATCCCTATCTGAAATAATTGATCTGATGCATGCATGCAATCGACTATCTCGACCACATACAACCTTGCTAGCTTCGGAGGAGTAATCCATTTTCACCAGTGCGAAGTGAAGTGATTTAGTCGAGCGATCCACAATTACCCAAATCGCATCCTTCTTCTTTGGGCGTAAGGGTAGCCGTGACATAAATCCATAGTGATCCGCTCCCACTTCCATTGAGGAATCTTTACTGGTTGAAGTAACCCTGATGGCAACTGATGTTCAGCCTTAACCTGCTGACATGTCAGACACCTTCCTACAAACTCAGTCACCTCACGCTTCAACTCGGGCCACCAGAATTATTCCCGTAAATCTCTATACATCTTGCTTCCTCCCGGATGCATAGCGTATGGGCTGCTATGTGCATCTTGGAGAATTCTTCGCCTTAGCTCTACATCCCTCGGCATACAGGGCCGTCCTTGAAAACATAACACACCATCATCAGTCAAACTATACCCTTCCAAACCACCATTTTTCACTTGCGCCCTCGTAGCACTCAGTCCTTCGTCTACTAGCTGCTTATCCTTAATTTCCTCGATCCAAGTTGGCTTAACTTGAAGCTCTTCCAAAAGGCTTCCATCGTCATATAGACTCAAACGAGCAAACATCGCTCTTAAGTCTGTCACGATCTTCCGGCTCAACGCGTCAGCCACCACGTTAGCCTTACCCGGATGATACTCGATTGAACAGTCGTAATCTTTCAGCAGTTCAATCCATCGGTACGCCTTAGGTTCAGATCTTTCGAGTCAAGAGATACCTCGGACTTTTGTGATCCGTATAAACTATCGATTTCTCCCATACGGTAATGTCTCAATATCTTTAAAGCGAAGACTCTGCCGCTAACTCTAAGTCGTCGTTGGATAGTTCATCTTATGTGGTCTTAATCGGCGAGATGCATAAGCCACTATCTTCCGTCCCGCATCAACACACATCCTAACCACATGTGGGATGCATCACAATAAACCGTGACCAACTTTCCGCCTCAGTCATGCAGAATCGGACTTAGTCGAATCTTCCTCGACTTGTCAAAACTCTCTTGCTTTTTTCCGACCAAACAAATGGTACTCCTTCCTTAATAACTTAGTTAATGGGGCTGCAATTAACGAGAATCCTTCCACAAACCTTCGATAGTACTGCTAGACCCGAAAAACTTTGAATCTACGCCACCGGCTTAGGCGATTTCAATCCAACACCGCTTCAATCTTGCGGGATCCACTCTAATCCTTCCACGACACCACGTGACCTAAGAAAGCCACCTCCTTAGCCAAAATTTGCACTTACTGAATTTGGCATATAATTATTTCTCCCTCAGTACTTACAGAACTATTCGCAAATGCTTGTCATGATCTTCCTCCGTCTTTGAGTAAACCAATATGTCGTCTATGAACACCATGACAAATTGGTCCAAGTACTGCTGAAACATCCTATTCATTAAGTCTATGAATGCCACCGGTGCATTGGTCAACCGAATGGCATCACTAGGAACTCGTAATGCCCATACCAAGTTTGGAATGCCATCTTGTGAACATCAACTTCCTTCACCTTTAATTGATGATAACCCGACCTAAGGTCAATCTTCGAAAATACCGATGCACCCTTCAGTTGGTCAAACAAGTCATCGATCCGAGGCAACGGATACTTATTTTTGATCGTTAACTTGTTTAACTGACGGTAGTCAATGTACATCCGCATAGAACCGTCTTTCTTCTTGACAAACAACACAGGTGCTCCCCACGGAGATATACTAGGTCGAATAAACCCTCTATCCAAGAGCTCACGAATTTGAGCCTTGACTCCACCAATTCTTTTGGTGCCATTCGATCTGGTGCTATAGATCGGTCTTTGTTCGGGTAGCAAATCTATACCGAATTCCCTACTTTTCGGACCTTTTCAATCGCCGACTCCTTAGCCTCCAAGGCACAAATTCGCTTTACTAACGCCTCACACCCTTTCCTAACCATCTTTTCAGCCTTTAAGGCCGACACCACATTAGACAGATAATTTTTTCGATTATCGATCATAACCACTTCATCCCCTTCGGCCATCATAAGAACCATGCGCTTAGCAGCGCAATCCAACCTCGCCTGGTACCTAACCAACCAGTCCATTCCAAGGATCAAATCGAACTCCCCAAACGGTAGTTCCATCAGATCAGCCACAAACACGACCCCTTGGAATTCTAGGGGTACATCCCTATAAAGCTTGTTCACAACTACAGAATGGCCTAAAGGGCTAATTACAGTCATCTTCCTAACAGCAGTCTCAGAGTCTAGGTTCAGAGTCTCTACCACACTACTCGCTACGTATGAATGTGTTGAACCCACATCAATTAATGTAACATAAGGAAGACCAAAAATTAGAAACGTACCGGTTATGACATCCGGTGCGTCACCCTCCTCGCGACGCTTCGCCGCATAGACTAAGCCAGGCTGCCTTACCTCTATATTGCTTGCGCCTCTGCCCTGACTTCCACGACCATGATTAGCACCATTTCCCCCTCTACCATTACCACGACCTCTCTGTGGTCCCACACTTCTATCTTGAGTGCAGTTACGCTTGCGACCGATTCGAGCTCGCTTTCGGGGACAATCCCTCACGTGGTGTTCCAAAGACCCACATTCAAAGCAACCTCACTCACCAGTCCAACAACCTCCCCAATGGGCTTTTCCACAGCGATTACAGGAATCGGCTTCGATTAGCGATTATGGGCCTTCTTGCCGACTTGGCCCACTCGCTAGCCTTTTTCTGATCATTACCACCTGACCCAGATGGCCCAAAACCTCTCTTCTGCTTGAGCCTATCGTAGTTTTTCCTCACAATTGCCTTGATACCCTCGGCTACCTTAGCCTTTTCCACTAGAGATGAAAACTCACGAACCTGCTGCGGAGCAATCAGCAGCCTCAAATCATCTCTCAGCCCGTCCTCAAAGCGGACACAGCGCTTATGTTCCGTAGCCATAATGCCTCTCGCATATCTACTCAGCCTTAGGAATTTCACCTCATACTCCGACACAGACTTAGTTCCTTGTACCAACCCCAGAAAAGCCTTTCTCTGCGCGTCAGTGTAGCTGGTACCCACATACTTTTTCTGGAAAGCAGCCTTAAAGTAATCCAATGTAAGATCATTCGCCGTGGCACCATCTCGAACGGTGAGCCACCACTGATATGCTTCATCCTTCGGAAGCGACACGGCTCCTTTCAGTTTCTCCCCATCTGACGGTCAAGATCGTCCATGATCCTTTCTCAGAGATTCCACCAAGATTTCATTTGCCTGGGTGCCACTCCTAACACACCCCAAACACTTGACTCAGTTAGACCGAATTCACTCGGGAACAGATTTTCGAGCCCCTAAATTTCCACTAGCCCTAGGCACCAACTCCAAGACTCGCAACACACACTTGCGATCTTGCCTCACCTCCGTCGATCTTGCTCCTCGGCTCCAAAAGTTGGGGGTGGTGGCGGTGGTGGTATTCATTCTCGAACCTGTCACGACCTAACAGGTTCGAGATCGGTCATTCTTTCCCTACCACGTCCACGTCGGCTCGTCCTCTAGAACTCATTCTATCTAACGTGCTTTTAATCGATTAAGAAAAATTTTATGGATTAGTAATTTGTTCCACTTGATTATCCGAAGAATTTTATGAAAAGTTTTGTAAGGATTCTTTCGATCAAACAATGTTTTAAGTCTTCACCCTAGTTCACACAAAAGGCCACATTCATTCCCTAATACTTTCCATACCTACTCACTCCTCGGACATTTACATCTGTTCTATCCCAAAGGTATTTCGTCATTTTCCTCTGAGGTTTTTTTGTAATAAAATTCGAGGGATTTCAAATTTTAATAAAGCAGGTCACTTTGAAATTCCCCAAACCGGAGGTATTCTTGAAAATTTGTAAAATTTATTGATATAGCATCATTTTGAAAACCGGGGTATTTCAATAATTTGTCAATCAGGGGTAATTTTGTAATTTTTTAACAAATCTGAGGTATTTTAATAGTTGTAAAACTCTGAGGGTTCCTTTTGCGAGTTTTCCCTTCTTGAAACGATGATGTTGCAAAAATTTTAAATTCGAGGTCATTTTGGTAATTTTACAAGTTGAGGGCATTTTCGAAATTTTCCAAAACCAAAGTATTTTATTGATGATTTGCAAAGTATAGTGTTTGGATATTTCTCAAAATTTTTTTGGGCAAAACCATTGAATTAATATTTTATGAGTCAAGGGCATTTTAGTAATTTCACCCCTAAGGGCATTTCTGTAATTTTCACAAATCAACTTTTTCGAGAAAAACATTGTAAAAATGGTTGTTCTCATATTTGGAAGAGTGACTTTAAAAGTTTTGAAGAAATTAGGGTTTTATTTTTTTTTTTCAAAAACATGTTTAGTTCCTTTCGGGTTTTAGTCGTTATGTTTAGCCTATGACCGAGCCCTCTAGGTCGGGGTGAACCGAGCTACGCACAGGCGGGATTCAGTGGAGAGGAGGTGAGTCACGCGGACTGCTTAAATACCAAGCTCCCACCGAACCTTTCGGACATGCGCATAGAGGTTGCCACACCACTGAGCCCTCTGAGTTAGGGTGAACCGAAGCTACGCACCAGGTAGGATACCTGCGAAGAGGTGGTGAGTCACTCGGACTGCTTAAATACCAAGCTCTTCCGGATCCAATCCTAGACATGCGTACAGGGGTTACCACACCCTAGCTCAGTGACTTGGTCATAGGTTGGTTGAGTTCATTAAGCCTTATGCTCTGTTTGTGTTTGAGTAGTCTAACCCTAGGGTTCAAATTCCTATAAATCTATTCTACGTTCCATGCTTCCTACCCTTCTACAGAAAATAAGTCATACAGAAGTTAGGAACACTCACCTGGGCGGATAGGTGCCGGAGACTCGGTGCCATGCTGTTCAAAAACCCCCAAAAACAACATAGAAAGGCCTACTAGCATAAAACAAAACCTTTTTGGGCCTTGGGCCCCCACAGTCGAGCTTTGAACTGGGCTCTGATACCAATTTGTAACAGCCCAAACCCGGCCCAAACGCTTCGACCGGATTTGGTTTGCTACGGAGAAAAACCTTTTGAAATCTTTTAAAGCCGGTTTAAGTTTTTGGTAAAAGATAGCGTTTTGTTAAAAACAGTTGAGGTGTACAATTCCCATACTTGGATTTGTTTTGAAAATATTTGTTAAGTCAAGTTATTATGCATATTTTATATGTACCCGATGGTACTTGAAACCCTTTTCGATTGCTTTGGAAAAACATGTGAATTCATTCTTATAACCATAAAGTTTGAAACGAATACTCAAGCATATCACAGTAATAAAATAATTTTTAGGAGGCCTTATTACAACCCAATTAAAATCAACCAAAAATAAGGAAAATGTAAAGAACCGAAATTCAAGGTCTAATAAATTTAAAATTCCACTGCATGGCCACCTCAAGTCCCTCCGGCTCCATGTCCGCGAACTATGTGTCACCTAAAAAAAATAAAGAAGAATGTGAGTCACCAAGACTCAGTATGTAACCCTTCCCCCGGGTAAGTACCACATCATACACACTATATAACAAATTAATCATGCATTAAGACATGTACCCAACCTAGCCATCCATAACTCCTTTTCTACCCCGTGTGGTACCAAACCACTGGTGGTGCCAAACCACTGGTGACGTATAGTCACAGATGTGATATCAAATCACTAGAGGTGCCAAACCTCTGGTGTCCGAAGACACAAATCGATTGATGGGGCCAACCCATCGCGTGATACCAAATCACTAGCGTCAATCCCATATCTCAAAGTGAGGCCAACCCACGGTGGTGCTAAGCCATAGGGACGAGACGCTATGAGGTGCCAAACCTCTGGAGGTACCAAACCTCTGGTGACCGTAGTCACAGTGTGTTACCAAAACACTGGTGTCCGTCGACACTAATAATACTGCCCCCTCCACTCATTAACCCATATCAAATCATATTATAACAGAGTTTATAACAACATACATTTATCACATGTATCACATAAGCTATGCTTCCCAAAAGCATTATTATCAATCTCATATTGACAGAGACTTACCAAGATCCTCGCTTGTACCATTAAGGTACTAAATTCGTATCTACATAAATCAGATTTACATACAACACGTACTTAATACAGTTTATTAATTGTTATAAGTGTATGCACACACCTGTCACCCACGAAAGTCTAAATCCGAAAAAGAGAAGTTGGCCTCCTAGATCTCTCTGCACCTATATTCGCCAACCTTAGGATTAGTATTATGGCCTATTCGACCAACCCAAAATAATCTAAAGGGTCATTTGTAATCCCGATTCTTACCTTTTCCCTCTTTTGGCTACTAACCACGACACTCGATACCAATCATTACCAAATAATCGGTCAAAAGACGTTGTTAATCTCTTTCACCTTGAATCACTTAAAAGGATATTCTATTAACAATAGGCCCTTACCACCACTTACCAAAGTTGGTATCAGAGAATGGCCTCGGTTGCTTGCTCCACAAATCCAGGAATCCTATCATCAATCGATTTCACAAGAGTGTTAACATTCCTTGCTTACAAAAGCGAGATCGGCCCTTACCCTTGTAGAAATCGACAAAGACACAAGAAGAGAAGGAAAATGGCATTGACCAAGATTACTTACCCACCTTATGAACCGATTGAAGGAGAGTTTAGAGGAGGCTATCCTGTTTGCTATTCGCCAAGACTTGAAATATGGAGAGGGGAATTGACTATGGTTTAGGGGTAGGTTCGATTATCAAAGAAAAGAGGAGAAAAGAGATCAAAAATTGGGAATTGAAGAATGAAAGGAGTAGAGGGGTTTCAACAACAAAATAGAAGAGAAAAGGTTAATGGAATTTTTGGTTTTGGGAGAATGAGAATCAAAGATGGGAGGGTTGAGAATTTGACCACTTGCAAAGATGGGAAAAAAGAAAACAAGTGCTAGGTGGATGCTTTTATAGGCATTCGCACCCCTTCAAGCTTGTCAGTCCACTCCTATTAACCAAGGAGTTCAAATTCGATCATCACCTTATTTTACTCCAAGCCACTCATTTAATTTAATTCAAACTAATTTGAATTAATCCCCTTAATCAAATAATAATCCAACCAATATCTTCTTTATCTTCTATTATCCTTAGAATTAATAAAAAAATGCTCATATTATCCTTTTATTCCAAGAATTTAAATTGAGTAATTCTTTCTCTCTCTTGCTGTCCAAAATAAGAAACAAAAGGAATTTCATGACTCGAACCAAGGCTCTCCTTGTTCCTTGATGGCGTCACTTGCAGCACTTAAGTGGCCTCACTATTGACACTTTTCCAAGGCCCTTTCTGTGTCAAATACTCCACATTTATTCTTGTAACCCCTAACTACTAAGGCTATCCATCTTTAAAGCTTATAAATAATATTTTCTACTATTTCGAGCCAACTCAAGGCCCTTAATTAAATCTTATCATTCCATAAATATTATCTCAGCAATTCAACTCAAGCAAAATAATGCAAATACGAATAACCCCATTTTTAGGATGTTACATTTATATAGCAAGTATGAGAATTGAGATATTTGTGAAACAAATGAAATATGATATGGCTGTTGTAATAATTAAATATTAATATGTGTTTATATTTAAATTGTATATTTGTAATTTCTTATATTTAAATATTCGGATTATAGAAATACCACTGAGTTTATACTCATTGTAATGTTTTATTTTTCGTGTGCAGGTTAGGTACTTAACTTTTGATCGCCGATTCAGCATCTAACAACAATCCCGAACTCAAGTGTGGTGATGTTTATCCTTTGTGTCGGCGTGTACCTAGGGTGTCTAAATTCGGTTTGATTGTAAATGAGGTTATAAGTTTAATTTTGGTTGGTTTTATACATATAAATGTGTTTGTTTTTGAAGCCATATTATAGCATGGTAAATTGAACTAAATGTAGATAGGTGCATGTGAATTTAATTCTATGTTTAAGTGCTTATGAACTAGACAAATTGATTTGGATTTGGTATGTTTATAATTTTGATTAAAATAATGCTTTGATGACTTGTTTTGTAACATCCCGGAATTGGGCCTAGAAGAATTGGGCCCAATGGGCTTTAGGCATAGGAGTGTTTAAAATTTTTGAGAATAAGAGAATGGCATTATTTCAAGTTAAACTTATGAGGAAGGTGATTTTGGAAATTTACGGGGTCCTAGGAAGCTTCGGGTTCAAGTTTGGCTATAAGAAAAATTTTGTGCTTAAGCCTATTAAGGAGAGAGAGTAAATGACCTTAAAGCTTATGAAAATAAATGAGTAAATGGCTAGCATAAGTGAGCTATTAGTAAAGAGGTTATGGTGCCACATGTATTATCTTGAGGGAAGAGGTTTGAATCCCTTTGTGTGCATTGTGACTTTTATTTTTTTTTTCTTTCCTTCCTTAATGTGTCGGTCAAGGAGTATTTATGGCAAGGGTAGACTTCATTATTTTTGGTAAGGTGGCTAAAGGAAATAAGGAAAGGTTGAGGTTGGGGAAAGGAATCAAAAGAAATAGGTAAGTAAGGGGGACAAGAGGCTTATTTCATGGATAGTGTTTTGGAAAGTTTGGGTGGCCAAACTTTTATCCTAGGGGGGATGAATGTGGACGGTTTGGGGGTAGATAGGTAGCTGAAATTTTACTTTGGCATTTGGTAAAGTCTTAGTATTGTTTTGGCCAAAAATCCTATTGCAACTTTTGTGTCATCTTCTCCCAATTTGCTATTTTCCTTGTCAAATCCTCCTAGCACAATTGTGCATTTTCCTCCACTTTTGTTTGGCCAAAACCTTCATCCTTTGTTCATTTTTCTTGGATAGTCGAACAACCTATCACCCATCCATCCTTCCATCCTTTCTTCTAATCATTCCTCTAATCTTTTATCTTCTCTAAACCAACACCACCATTAAATCACATATTCTTGTTTGATTTTTCCCTATAGCCGAATATCAACATATATTTTCCTCTAAGATCGAATCTTCATCTCTTCTTTATCGTTCTTCTCATCCGTATTAGCACTCACTCCTTTGATCAATCGTGTTCTAAGTGGGAAGGCCGAATCTATCACATTTGATTCGTTCGTAGCTGAGCGCTTAGCAAGGCAGTTTACTTGGGGGTTCTGGTAGTTAGCTGAAAATGTCCTTAGTAGGGTGGGATTCTATCTGTCAGCCTAAGTCTTGAGGTGGCCTTGGTCTCTAATACTTGTAGGATCAAAATATGTTGTTTCTTGTGAAGATTGGGTTTAACTTAATCTCCAAAGATAATGCACTATGGGTCCGTGTCCTTCCTTATAAATATGGCTAGAAAGAGCAACTACCAAGTTTTATATATAGGAGTCGATGCTTGCATTTCTGGCGATCCCTCTCTAAGGTATGGACTCTTTTCTGTGAGAATTTAGCTTGATCCATTAGAGACAGTGCAAATATTTACTGCTAAAAAGGCTCCTGGATTCCAAGTATTAGTCCTTTAAACACACATATTCCCTCACCTGCTAATCTTAACATGGATTGTACTCTAAAGGATTTGGTCAAGTCCGATGGCACTTGGAATTTGGATTTCTTTCGTATATGGTTTTCCGATGATGTGATTAATTGCATTGTTAGTATCCTTCCTCCTCATTCTAATCCGGGATCGAATAGAGTAATTTAGGCCCGTTCAGCCTCATGCTTATTTTTCGTGCGTAGTGCTTATTGGTATTTAAAAGAAGAAACCTAGAATCCCAGAGAGGAATTTTGGAAGCCTACATGAAAGTATCAAGGACCACAAAGAGTAAGATTTTTCCTTTGGTTGGCTTCTAAGCAGAGGCTCTTTACGAATTCGAAAAGTATACAGTAAGGGATTGGATACATTAGTTCTTGCCTTATATGTGGGCATAGAAATGAGGATATTATTCATGTGCTTCGAGATTGTCCAGCGGTTAATGAAGTGTAGTTACATGTAATTCCAACAGAGCAACATCAAAGGTTCTTTTCTGATAATTTTCAGTTTTGGCTTTCTTGTAACTTGTGTTGTCATTTGAGATTGTAGGATCATGGTATCACTTGGTCATGCCTTTTGGATTAATCACCTAGTGCATCTAGAAGAATAGAAATCTCTTTATATTCCAAAATGCTACATGGTCAACAATAGAAGTCGTCAAAGTCTCCATTAGTTGGGCCCAACAATTCGAATTCCATCAAAGTGGTTACAATATCAACACTTCAAGTTCAAAACATAATTCTCATGCCAACAGTTCGTGGGTTAATTTATACATGGATGGAGTAGTTGCAAGAGATACGAGAAATGCTTCATTGGTGGTATGTTGTGGGATCAAATTGGAAATTGGATTTTGGGATTTAATTGGTACTTGGGTAAATGTCACTCTTTGAGGCTGAATTATGGGGTATCCTGGATGAAACCTTCCTATTGCTTAATAAAGGATATAAATGGTCACTATGGGTTCGTGTCCTTCGTCGAATCAGGAGCTTTGAAGGGCAATGGCAAATTAGATATGTGCCTAGAGAACACAATCTTGTTGCAGACGATTGGCCAACCTTAGCCTAACGTGGAAGTCAAGCATATAAATCTTTGATGTGGCCCTGGTTGAGATCCTTGAGGTCTTACAACAAGATGAAACAAGCGGTACTTTTAGGCAATTGAGTTGATGTAATTTGTTTTTCTTTTTCACCAAAAAGAAAAAGGAATAATATACAATAAATAATGAAACATATAATTGAAACTAATTAATCATCGACAAAAAACTAACTAATCATAATAATACATTAAATATGTATGATATTAAAATTAAAAAATAAATTAAATTATGGGTACAATATAATTTAAACACATAAATATATTAAATTAACAATATTAAATGCACTACAATTGTTTATCATGATATTATCATTAATTGTGAGTTAATGTCGAGTTGACTTGTGACACCAACTCAATCGGTGACATTATCTAAACTAGAAATCTTAGCACATATGTATGCTTGTAAAAATCATGTATTTAGAATACAAAAGAGTGTTTAAAATAACATACAATATATAATAAAAAGTATTGTTTGAAATTAATTAGTAGTAATATATGAAATATATACGATATTAAAATGAAAAAATTATATATAATTATAAGTAAAACGAAATTTAAACACAAAATACATTAGATTAAATTGTTTTAAAATGACATTAAAGTTTCATGTAAAAAAACAAAAAAAAAAAATTGTCTTAGTTCAAATAAAAAAAATTATATGCATGTTGTTCTTGGTTCAAATCTCATTATGGACAATTTTTTATTGATTTATAAAAATATAAAAGGACAAAAACATCCATATAATCATTTAATTTACTTAGCAAACAAATAGTTTTTTTTTTTTTTTTGTAATTCTCTAGTTGAGTTGAGATCTAATTGATGGGTGACACCAACTCAATAAAATGTTTAATAAATAGTATAAATACACAAATTTGGTAATAAAAATATTTTATATTAAAATTTAATTGTTTTAAAGTTTACATAAGAATTATTATTAGTGTATTGGTAAATAATTTATTTATAAAATCTACTAAATTTGGTTTTGATTTCACAACATATTAATTTTGGTTCTTCTATTTAAAACTATATAAAAGCATGAAAAGACAAAAGACCACTAAAATAATAGTAGTAGTCATTTAATAAAAAGCATATTAATCATTTCCTAACCAAGTTGATACTCGATTAACTCGTGACACTAACTTAATTAGGGTTTTATTAATAGCATAGATATACAAATTTGGTGAGAGAAAACATTTTATATTTAAACTTAATTTTTTAAGTTTATTCAAGAATTATTGGTGTAAAGATAAATAATTTATTTATAATTCCATTAAACAAGAGTTCACTCCTATTGATTTTAATTTTTTATTTAAAATTATATAAAAGTAAGAAAAGACAAAAGACCACCAAAAGAATAGTAGTAGTCATTTAATAAAAGGGTATATTATCATTTCCTAACTGAGTTAGTACCCGATTAGCCTGTAACACCAACTCAGTTGTGGGTTTTATTAATAGTATAGATATATAACTAATGGAGGTAATAAAGTGTCCTTAATAAAATGAAAATGTTTACACATTAAAATAAAGCTTTAGTTGAATGGTAAATTAAAGATTTTACTAATGCAATTGGTGTGAATTCAAATGCCACCATATGTGTAACACACCTATCCCGTGTCCGATCACCGATTAGGGTTAAAGGCGTTACCAAACAGATCGAAACATTTACAGAATTAATCATTCAACCATTCATCAATATCAATCATAATATCCCTTAAGTGGGTCATCGAGACCTTAAGCATGCTTATAAACCAAGTCGGAACTAAATTGAAACACATACATAATTTCATAAAAATTTGAAACTTTTCTAACATACAGGGGACACACGGCCACGGGGGTAGGCCGTGCCTTACCCACGGCTTCATGACACCCCCGTGCGACCTCCCGTGGTAGTATTCTGCCAAAAACAACACGGTCACCAAGCACGCCGTGTGCTAAGGCCGTGTACTACTAGATCACATACTGCCATTTCTCACACGCCATCAAGCACACCCCTGTCGAGGCCGTGTGCAATTTAAGCTACATTCTTCCAATTTACCCACGGTCTTAGGCACGCCCGTGTGCCTCAACCGTATGACATTATAGGCCCTTTTACAAGGCCAATATGCCACCCACTTAGGGTCTTCCTACCAGCAATATATACCTAAACATAATATGCATATATGGCAACCAAAACATATCAAATGGTTTACCTCATCCATACATTCAATACCAATTCTATTCATACCAAATTGCAAACTAAATCCAACATCATTTCAAACATGTATCACCCATTTGCTTAACCAAAACTTAACCATCCATATGCATAAAACCATACTAAATATATGCTTCATAACTCATTCATTCAAACATTTATCAACTCAAAAACTTGCCAATACACATGGCCATGCTCACTTCATAAACATATACACCTATCTAGCCTATACATGCTATAATTAGCTATATACATTTTCAAAAGGGTACCAAAATAAGTTTTTGTAGTGTGATGACGATCCTTGACAATCCCGAGCCTTCAGTAGCTTTGACGACCTATAAAACAGAGAAAACACACGCACAGAATAAGCTTTCCGAAAGCTTAGTAAGTCATATACAAATAAACACATTGGCACATATATATCAATCACTTGGCAACTATCACATATATAACTTGGTTCATAAACTTATGGCCACATTTGCCACATTCAACATTTTAAGATTCACATTCTCATTTTCAATCATACTCTTCTTCATATCAAAGTCATATGGGTACTTATCTTTTATACACACTTAATGTGCATTCAACGTACCTGAAACGGATAATCACTCACTTATTGATCATAGCTCGGATATACCATTCGTATTGTAGACTTGCCCGTTGAACCCTTAGGAACCTAGCAGGATACTCAGAAAGATCAGAATAGTAGTACAATGCCAACGTCCCAGACGAGGTCTTACATGCACTCTTATATCGATGCCACTGTCCCAGACAGGGTCTTACACCTACAGATCATAACGATGCCAATGTCCCAAATGTGGTCTTACACGAGTCAATATGATGCCGATGTCCCAAACATGGTCTTACTCATAAAGTTCATATCGATGCCTACGTCCCAGATGAGGTCTATTACATATAATTCATATCGATGCCTACGTCCCAGACAAGGTCTTACACGAAATTTCAAATCAACGCCAATGTCACAGAGGTGGTCTTACATGATAAAACAGAACAGATACTTATGTCATGACATGGCTAATCCTATCTATTCCTAGGTTCGTACGGGACTTCTCGGCTTTATCACTATATCAAACTTATTTTAGAATTCACGCACTTAGCATCTCATACTCATTCATTTTCATCGATAGACACATGAATACATATATTCAATTCAATACAGATAAGTTTATTTCCATAGTGACTTACCTTGGATTTGGTTTATCGAATGGAAATGGCTACTCGGTTATTTTCGCTTTCCCGCGATCTAAGTCCGTTTTCCTTGGTTCTTGATCTAAACATATTCAAAATTAACTCTTTTATTCACTAGTTAATTCAATTTAATCCATAGACACACATTTAGGGCTATTTGCAAATTAACCCTCATATTTGCACACTTTAACAATTTAGTCCATTTTACTTAAAACATCAAATTTCACAAAATCAACACATACACAAGCTTAGCCGAATACTTATGGACTTCATACAAACCCATACTTTTCATCAAATTTGCAATTTAGTCCTTTAATTCACCATTTTCACAATTTAGCCCTATTTAGCTAAATTCATCAAAACTTCAAGAACATAACATGTTCATCTAGCTCAAATCTTTCATTTAACACCATAAATCATCATAAAACTCAACATATCATCAATGGCACATTTCACATACATCATCAAAATACAAAATCAAGGCATGGGTTTTGTAGCTCTCAAAGCAACGATTGCAGAAAAATAGAAATTATCAAAAATCGAAATCAAAACTTACCTTAATTCAAGCTTGAAATGTCCGAATATAGCTTAGGGTTTTCTTCTTTTTCTTTCTTTGATTTTTGGCTAATAAAAGATGATAATGTGGCCATTTTCATGTTTTTATTAAACATACAACCATTTAATCTTAAAGACATTTTTAACCTTTAAAACAAATATATTAAAACATATAATTCAAGGTCATTTATGACCTTAGCCATCCACTAACCACTTATTGGCATGTTTGCCTATTAAGGCCACAACATTCAAAAGCCACATCACTTAAGTACTTTAACAATTAACAAGAAACTTTCACATTTAATGCAATTCAATCCTTTGCTTAAATTAAACATTCAAAAGGACTAATTAGCTTACGGAATTTAAACACATGCTTAGTCACATATCAACGGCATAGAAAATAATATTAAAATATTATACAGACTTAGATTTGTGGTCCCGAAACCACTATTTCGACTAGGGTATAAACCAGACTGTTACAATTCTCCCTCTTAGGGATTTTCGTCCTTGAAAATCTTACCATTAAATAGAGTTGGATATTGTTGTCGCATTGAATTTTCAGGCTCCATATAGCCTCTTCTAATCCGTGTCGATTCCAAAATACTTTCACTAATGAAATTTTCTTGTTTCTTAACTCTTTCACTTCATGAGCTAAGATACGGATCGGTTCCTCTTCGTATGTCATATCAGATAGGATTTCAATTTCATATGGGGCAATCACATGTAACGGATCAGACCGATATCTATGGAGCATCGAAACGTGAAATACATTGTAAATCTTTTCTAGTTCAGAGGGTAACTTCAATCTATAGGTAACACGCCCAACACGTTCAATGATCTCATACGGTACGATGAATCTCAGACTTAACTTGCCTTTACGTCTGAATCGGAGTACTTTCTTCCATGGAGACACTTTTAGAAATACTTTATCGTCGATCTCAAATTCTATATCTTTTCGTTTTAAGTCTGCATAGGACTTCTAACAATCAGATGTTGCTTTCAAACAATCTCGAATCAGTTTCACTTTCTATTCAGAATCTTTTATCAAATCAACCCCGTGTAACTTATACTCACTGAGTTCAGTCCAATATAGAGGTGTACGACATTTACGTCCGTACAAAGCTTCACATGGTGCCATTTTGATGCTCGACTGAAAACTATTGTTATATGCAAATTCAATCAAAGGCAAGAATTGTTCCCACGAACCATTAAACTCCAATATACAACATGTTAACATATCTTCAAGAATCTGAATAATTTGCTCGGATTGACCATCCGTTTGCGGATGAAAAGCTGTACTGAAATGCAATTTCATACCCAAAGCATCTTGCAATTTCTTCCAGAATCGCGATATGAATCTCGGATCCCTATCTGACACAATAGATAGTGGCACCCCATGCAATCTCACAATCTCAAAATATAAAGCTCAGCTAATCTTTCAAGTGAGTAGTCAGATCTTACCGGAATAAAATAGGCTGATTTAGTTAATCGGTCAACTACGACCCATTTGCGTCTTTCTTTCTCGAAGTCAGAGGCAAACCAAAAATAAAGTCCATTATTACTCTATCCCATTTCCACTCAGGAATCAGAATCGGCTGTAGCAATCCCGACAGAACTTGATGTTCGGCTTTCACTTGCTAACAAACTAAGCATTTTGAAACAAATTCAGAAATGTCTCGTTTCATGCCAGACCACCAATAGTGTTGCTTCAAATCATGATACATCTTTGTACTACCTGGATGAACAGATAGACGATTGTTATGTGCTTCACCCAAAATTAACTGAATCAACTCTGGATTTCTTGGAACACAGATTCGATCTCGAAATCTCAAACAATCATCAACAACTCAAAATTCAGATTTAGAATTCAATTCACACTGAGCTCGTTTCAACAACAATTCATTATCAACCTTCTGAACATCACATATTTGCTGTACAAATAACGGTTTCGTTCTCAATTCAGCTATCACAGAACTATCATCAGACAAATCTAACTGCGCATTCAAAGCTCGTAGTGCAAACAATGATTTTCTACTTAACGCATCAGTTTGCTTTACCTAGATGATAATCTATCACAAGCTCGTAATCTTTTAACAATTCTAACCATCTTCTTTGACGTAGATTCAAATCTTTCTGAGTCATTAGATATTTCAGACTTTTATGATCTGAAAATATATGACATTTCTCACCGTACAAATAATAACGCCAAATTTTAAGTGCAAACACAATCGCAGCGAGCTCAAGATCGTGTGTCGAATAATTCTTTTCATGAGGCTTTAATTGTCTCGAAGCATAAGCTACCACTTTGCCCTCTTGCATCAAAACACATCCCAGACCATTTAACGAAGCATCACTGTAAACAACAAATTTTTTACCCGATTCTGGCTGTACTAACACTGGACCTTCTATTAACAGAGTTTTCAATTGGTTAAAACTTTTCTGACATTTATCCGACCATTCAAATCTAACATCTTTCTGAAGTAATCTAGTCAACAGAGTAGCTATAGTCGAGAAGCCTTTAACAAATCTACTGTAATAACCAGCTAAACCCAGAAAACTATGAACTTCAGACACGTTCTTCGGAGGTTTCCAATTTAGAATAGTAGAAATCTTGCTTGGATCAACACGAATCCCAGAAGCTGACACAATATGCCCCAAAAAATTGGCCTCATTCAACCAGAATTCACATTTGCTGAATTTTGCGTATAATTGCTTTTCTCTCAAAGTTTGCAACACAATTTTCAAATGTTCTGCATACTCATTCTCATCATGTGAGTAAATCAAAATGTCGTTAATGAATACAACAACAAATTGATCCAAACACGGTCTAAAATTTTGTTCATCAAGTCTATAAAAACAGTAGGAGTATTGGTTAGTCCGAATGGCATAACTAAAAACTCATAATGCCCGTACCTCGTTCTAAAAGTAGTTTTCAGAATATCTGAATCTTTAACTCTCAATTGGTAATATCCCGATCTCAAATCAATCTTGGAAAACACAGTAGCTCCTTTTAACTGATCAAACAAATCATCAATTCTGGGCAATGGATATTTGTTCTTTATAGTCACCTTATTCAACTGATGATAATCGATACACATTCTCATCATGCCATTTTTCTTTTTCACAAACAGAACAGGAGCACCCTAAGGCGAAAAACTCGGTCTAGCAAACTTTCTATCAGTCAATTCTTGTAATTGTCACTTTAACTCTTTTAACTCTGTTGGTGCCATTCTATACGGAGCTATCAAAATAGGTGTCGTACCCGGCAACAATTCAATACCAAATTCAACTTTTCGAATCGGAGGTAAACCCGGTAACTCTTCAGGGAACACATCAGAAAATTCACAAACAATAGGCACTGACTCAACTTTCTTCTCAGATACTTTTGAATCGATCACATAAGCAAAATATGATTCATACCCCTTTTTCACATAACTCTGAGCTTTCAAAACGGATATCAAAGCAGGCAATCCATTTAAATCACTAGATTCAATGCGTACAGTCTCATCATTCGGACCTTGTAAATCTATAGTCTTTCTTTTACAATTTACAACGGCATCATGCATAAACAACCAATCCATACCCAGAATAATATCGAATTCATCAAATGGCAAGAGCATCAAATCAGTAAGAAAACAGACACCTCGAAACATTAACGGACGGTTTTTGCATACTTTGTTAATCAGGACACTTTTACCTAAGGGGTTCGATACTTTTATAGAAAATTTAGTAGACTCTACAAGCAAAGTCTTACCATATACTAAAATCATGTATATGTACGAATGCGTAGAACCAAAGTCTATCAAAGCAATCACAGAAGTATCATAAAGAGTAAAAGTACCCGTTATAACATCAGGTGACGAAGCTTCTTCACGAGCTCAGATAGCATATGCTCTAGCAGACGCTCTAGCTTTCGATCTTACCACAGTGTCTCTCGTGCACCTCTGACTACCACTAACATTTATTGTATTCTTTGAAGGTTTACCCTCCAGATGCATTTTCAAGTCTCAGATTCTGAACAGTCTCTGGCTCAACAGACTCAGGACAATCACGGATAAAATGATCAAGAGATCCACATCTGAAGCAAGCCTTATCATTTAATCTGCAGCTTCTCGGATGCCTCTTTTCGTAATGTTTACATTCAGGTCTTTTAGATCAAACATTACCAACACTGGCCACAGAAGTTGCTGGATTTTTGGAACTCATTTGCGATCTAACACTATTTCTGTTCAAATATCCCGTATTTTCTCTAGAACGACTTTGATCATCTTTGTATCTCTTCGAAGCAAACTAAAATGATTTATTCTAAAATCTTTTTCTTGTATCTCGAGCTTGGACTCACTCTTCTTTTATCTTTCCCGAGTGCCTCGACTTTGCATGCTTTCGGTCAGCAGTACTACTTAACTCTTTTATTTCTAAAATCCCAACTAGCAAACGAATATCTTCATTCAGACCATCTTCGAATCTTTTACACATTATAGCTTCGAAAGATATACACTATCGGCATATTGACTTAGTCGCATGAACTCTCGTTTATATTCAGTGACAGTCATTTGGCCCTATTTTAATTTCAGAAATTCTTTTCGTTTCTGATCAACGAATCTCTCACTGATATATTTCTTCCTAAACTCAATCTAAAAGAAATCCCATGTGACTCGTTCTCTCGGAACAACAGAAATTAAGATTTTCCACCATTGATAAGCTGCATCTCGAAGCAATGATACCACACACTTAATACTTTCTTCCGGAGTTAGAGACATTTCATCAAATACCCGGATCGTGTTTTCTAACCAGAACTCAACTTTTTCAGCATCATCAGCATTAGTAGCTCGAATTTTTTAGCCCTATACTTACGAATCATGTCAACCAGAGGCTTATTTAACATATTTGGATACATAATCGGTGGCACAACTGTAGTCTGAAGGGGATTAACCGGGGGCGGAGGTTGTGAAACATTCAGGTTATTTCTCATGAATTGAGTGAACCACTCACTCATCATCTGAAACAAAGCTTGTTTAACTTCTCCCTCATGACCGCTCGTAGCCGGTCTCAAATTAGAGGGCGCTGTCCCTTGCACGAGAGCAGGCACATTACTTTCTACATTGTCAGCTACGGTTCTTTCGGGATCCATTACAATATAGAAATAACATTTTACACGTCAGGATTTATACACTATCACAGTTCAAATATATGGCATGTATAGCTAGACTCTGACACGCTACGTTAGTCTGAGAATCGACTAAATCGTAACTCTAATACCAACCAAATGTAACACCCCTATCCCGTGTCCGATCATCGAATTAGGGTTAAAGGCGTTACCAAATAGATCGAAAACATTTACAGAATTAATCGTTCAACCATTCATTAATGTCAATCATAATGTCCCTTAAGTAGGTCATCGAGACCTTAATCATGCTTATAAACCGAGTCGGGACTAAATTGAAACACATACATAATTTCATAAAAATTTGAAACTTTTCTAACATACAGGAGACACACGGCTGTGGGGTTAGGCTGTGCCTCACCCACGGCTTCATGACACCTCCGTGCGACCTCCCCGTGGTAGTATTCTGCCAAAAATAACACGGTCACCAAGCACGCCCGTGTGCTAAGGCCGTGTACTACTAGATCACATACTGCCATTTCTCACACGGCCATCAAGCACACCCGTGTCGAGGTCGTGTGCAATTTAACCCACATTCGCTAATTTACCCACGGTCTTAGGTACGCTGTGCCTCAACCGTAACATTATAGCCCTTTTACAAGGCCAATATGCCACCCACTTAGGTCTTCCTACCAAAGAATATATACCTAAACATAATATGCATATATGGAAACCAAAACATATCAAATGGTTCACTTCATCCATACACTCAATACCAATTCCATTCATACCAAATTGCAAACTAAATCCTACATCGTTTCAAACATGTATCACCCATTTGCTTAACCAAAACTTAACCATCCA
This sequence comes from Gossypium rotundifolium, assembly GCA_025506655.1. Taxonomy (NCBI): domain Eukaryota; kingdom Viridiplantae; phylum Streptophyta; class Magnoliopsida; order Malvales; family Malvaceae; genus Gossypium; species Gossypium rotundifolium. Next base: position 140,786,702 of record CP106731.1, read on the forward strand.
TATGCATCAAAACATACTAAATATATGCTTCATAACTCATTCATTCAAACATTTATCAACTCAAAAACTTCCCAATACACATGGCCATGCTCACTTCATAAACATATACACCTATCTAGCCTATACATGCCATAATTAGCCATATATATTTTCAAAAGGGTACCAAAATAAGTTTTTGTAGTATGATGACGATCCTTGGCAATCCCGATCCTTCAGTAGCTTCGACGACCTATAAAACAGAGAAAACACACATACGAGAGTAAGCTTTTCAAAAGCTTAGTAAGTCATATACAAATAAACACATTGGCACATATATATCAATCACTTGGCAACTATCACATATATAACTTGGTTCATAAACTTATGGCCACATTTGCCACATTCAACATTTTAAGATTCACATTCTCATTTTCAATCATACTCTTCTTCATATCAAAGTCATATGGGTACTTACATTTTATACACACTTAATGTGCGTTCAACGTACTTGAAACGGATAATCACTCACTTATTAATCATAGCTCGGATATACCATTCGTATTGTAGACTTGCCCGTTGAACCCTTAGGAACCTAGTAGGATACTCAGAAAGATCGAATAGTAGTACAATGCCAACGTCCCAGACGAGGTCTTACATGCACTCTTATATCGATGCCACTGTCCCAGACAGGGTCTTACACCTACAGATCATAATGATGCCAACGTCCCAGACGTGGTCTTACACGAGTCAATATGATGTCAATGTCCCAGACATGGTCTTACTTATAAAGTTCATATCGATGCCTACGTCCCAGACGAGGTCTTTTACATATAATTCATATCGATGCCTATGTCCCAAACGAGGTCTTACACGAAATTTCAAACCAACGCCAACGTCCCGAACTTGGTCTTACATGAAAAAATAGAACAGATACCTATGTCATGACATGGCTAATCCTATTTATTCCTAGGTTCGTACGGGACTTCTCGGCTTTATCACTATATCAAACTTATTTCAGAATTCACGCACTTAGCATCTCATACTCATTCATTTTCATTGATAGACACATGAATACATATATTCAATTCAATACAGATAAGTTTATTTGTATAGTGACTTACCTCGGATTTGGTTTATTGAATGGAAACGGCTACTTGGTTATTTTTGCTTCCCACGATTTAAGTCCGTTTTCCTCGGTTCTTGATCTAAACATATTCAGAATTAACTCTTTTATTCACTAGTTCATTCAATTCAATCCATAGACACATTTAGGGCTATTTGCAAATTAACCTTCATATTTGCACACTTTAATAATTTAGTCTATTTTACTCAAAACATCAAATTTCACAAAATCAACACATACACAAGCTTAGCCGAATACTTATGGACTTCATACAAACCCATACTTTTCATCAAATTTTCAATTTAGTCACCATTTTCACAATTTAGCCCTATTTAGCTAAATTCATCAAAACTTCAAGAACATAACATGTTCATCTAGCTCAAATCTTTCATTTAACACCATAAATCATCATCAAAATCAACATATCATCAATGGCACATTTCACATACATCATCATAATACAAAATCAAGGCATGGGTTTTGTAGCCTCAAAGCAACGATTGCAGAAAAGTAAAAATTATCAAAAACCAAAATCAAAACTTACCTTAATTCAAGCTTGAAATGGCCGAATATAGCTTAGGGTTTTTTTTTTCTTTCTTTGATTTTCGGCTAACAAAGGATGATAATGTGGCCATTTTCATGTTTTTATTAAACATATAATCATTTAATCTTAAAGACATTTTTAACCTTTAAAACAAATATATTAAAACATATAGTTCAAAGTCATTTATGACCTTAGCCATCCACTAACCAGTTATTGGCATATTTGCCTATTAAGGCCACAACATTCAAAAGCCACATCACTTAAGTACTTTAACAATTAACAAGCAACTTTCACATTTAATGCAATTCAATCCTTTGCTCAAATTAAACATTCAAACGGACTAATTAGCTTACGGAATTGAAACACATGCTTAGTCACATATCAACAGCACAGAAAATAATATTAAAATATTATACAGACTCAAATTTGTGGTCCCAAAACTACTGTTCTGACTAGGGTATAAACCGGACTGTTACAATATGGATATTATTATTGGTTTTTTTTTAAAGTGAAAATATAGAAATACCTTTTAATATTATTACTTATTTTAATTATGGGAGAGCATTCATGTGACACCAACTTAATTAGGAGTTTAAATAATAGTAAGTATAAATGTACAAATGATAGAGGTTAAAGTGTGCCTAATAAAATTAAAATGTATGAAAATATCAAAATAAAGTTTTAGTTGAGTGGCAAATTAAAAGGTTTATTAATGTAATTCATGTAAGTTCAAATCTCATTATATGTATATTTTTTTTAAATTTTTAAAGTGAAAAGATTGACTTGTAACTCTAACTCCATTAGGAATTTAAATAGTAGTATAGATTTTACAAATTAAGCAACAAAGAAAAAGAACCAAAAGCGTTGTATGGCTTGCAAAATTTATCGACTAGAACTTGCCCAAAACATCTATAATTACATTGATGCTTTTTTGTATAGCGGATTGTTTGAACAAAACAACCAATCAGGATCTCAGGATGCAAAGCTCGTACATCTCTACGTAGAGCATCCATCTCGTTCTGCCACGATTTTGCATGTATCCCAAGGCTTTCTTCATGCATGATGGTATTATCATGGAGTTCAGAATTATCCAAGTCTACCTTTCTCCTCATCTCTTTATTCTGCTTTAATAATTGTTGCTGAAATGTTTCTTGCTACTCAAACCTAACATTTCGCAAAGTCATCTACTCCCTCATTAATCTCATTTTCTCCTAAAGAGGAAAAAAATTATTGTGGGGATGCCTCTTGATCAAAGGGGAGTGATAATCCCTGGCCAGAAGGGATATTCAAGTCAAAAGAATTTGAGGCTCTTGCATGAGCCTATGAAAAATATAAAGTCGGTAATGACAATATATATTGCAAAGAAAAGAGAAATAAAATAAAGAACACACAAATTTTACGAGGAAACCTTTTGGGAAAAAACCACGAGCAGAGGAGAAGAAAAAAATTCACTATGTCAAATTCGAACCCCTTTCTCCAAACGATGAGCATAAAGATGTTGCTTCATATACAACTTGCTGGTTAGAGTTTTTGACATACATATTTGTTTTAGCCTCTTCCATAATGCAGTGGCGGTCTTCTCCTTCATTACATCCTACAAAATTTTGTTAAACAAATGCAGATGTAATTGTGTTAACGCCTTTCGATCATTGCGCTTCTTCTCTTCCTCAGTCAATGTCGAAGGCATCTTATCTACCCCTAGCAGGGCTTCCTCTAAATCCATCTATGCTAAAACTGCTTGCATCTTTATCTGCCACAATGTGAATCTGGTGTTGCGATCCAACAGCGAAATTTCATACGTCAAAGACACCATTACCGTGATCGAGATAAAAAACCCAGAAGCTCCGATGCCAATTGTGAAAAATATAAAGTCGGTAATGATAATATATATCGCAAAGAAAAGAGATAAAATAAAGAACACACAGATTTTACGTGGAAACCCTTTCGGGAAAAAACCACGGGCAAAGGAGAAGAAAAAATTCACTATGTCGAATTCGAACCATTACAAGAGGAATAAACTATGTCTATTTATAGGCTTGTAAAACTCAATTCTAATCAAAGTAAAAATATGTTATGCTAATAAATGATAAATATATTATACTCATAAATACTAAATCTTCTAGAAAGAAGATATATTTTGTTTAACTTAACTTGCAAGCAATATCTTAGAATTTGGGTCACACAACTCTAACAATCTTCACCTTGACACAAATTCTCAACAAACAATTTTTTCATCGCGAACTCTCAACGAACAAGTTCTCCACCTCTTCCATAAAACCCGTTAAGGGTTTAACTTCAACAATGAACACCAACCAAGTCTAAGTAATGCTCAAACTTGGTTATAGGAAGTGACTTAGGCATCATATCTGCAGGATTTTCATAAGTACTAATTTTGCTCACAACAATATCACCATGAGCAATAATATCACGAATAAAATGATATCGAACATCAATGTGTTTTGTTCTCTCATGAAACATTTGATCTTTAGTAAGGAAGATGGCACTCTGACTGTCACAAAATACTGTGCTGATTTGAAAGTCTTCATTGAACTTACTAAAGAGTCCCTTCCACCAAATAGCTTCTTTACAAGCCTCAATAATCGTCATGTACTCAGCTTCAGTGGTAAACAAAATGACTATGGTTTGCAAAGTAGCTTTCCAACTGATTGCACAACCTCCAATTGTAAAGACATAACCAGTGAGAGATCTTCTTCTATCAAGGTCTCCAGCAAAATCAGCATCAACATACCCAATGACTCTATCTCTAGTTCTTCCAAACTGTAAGCAAACATTAGTAGTACCTCGTAACTATCTTAAAATTCACTGAACTACTTTCCAATGTTCTTTACTAGGATTCGCCATGTATCTGCTAACTGCACTGATTGCATATGATAAATCTGGACGTGAACAAACCATAGCATACATGAGAGATCCCACAGCACTAGAGTATGGAACATGTGACATGTACTCAATCTCATCATCTGATTGTAGAGACAAAGCTGATGAAAGTCTGAAATGGGCTGTTAAAGGAGTATTAATAGGCTTAGCATTCTGCATATTGAACCTGCAAAGAACTTTCTCAATGTACCGTTTCTGACTTAAGTACAATTTACTTACTTTTCTATCTCTGAGAATCTCTATACCAAGTATCTTCTTTGCTGGTCCCAAATCTTTCATCTCAAATTCTTCACTTAGTTGGGCTTTAACCTTTCTTATCTCTCATTTATCTTTTGCTGCTATCAACATGTCATCAATATAAAGAAGTAGATACACAAAAAAAACCATCTCTGTTTTTCTTAAAGTAAACACAAATTGTATCAAAACTACTTCTTTTAAAATCATGAGAAGTCATAAAGGAATCAAACCTCTTGTACCCTTTGTCTTGGTATTTGTTTCATACCGTAAAGGGACTTTTTCAGCAAGCAAACATAGTCCTCTTTTTCTGAGATTGTAAAACCCTCTGGTTGTTGTATATAAATATCTTCCTCAAGTTATCCATGCAAAAATGCAATTTTTACATCTAACTGCTCAAGCTCTAAATCATGCATGGCCACAATACCAAACAAAGCTCGAATTGAACTATGCTTCACAACTGGGGAGAACACATCTGTGAAGTCCACTCTTGGAATATGACTGTAACTTTTTACAACAAGCCTTGCTTTATATCTGGGTTCTTCAACTCCTGGGGTCCCTTCTTTCTTTTTAAACACCCATTTACAAATGACGACCATTTTACCTTTAGGAAGTTTCACAAGATCTCATGTTCTATTTTTGTGGAGTGACTCCATCTCCTCTTGCATAGCAAACATCCACTTTTTTGAGTCTTCACAGCTAACCGCCTCAGAATAATTAGATGGCTCTTCGTTTGCATCTATATCTTCAATCACATTTAAAGAGTAAGCAACTAGATCAGCCTCGGCATACTTCTTTGGAGGTTTAATTTCTCTTCTAGTTCTATTTTTAGCGATAGAATATTGTGGTGAAGAAGTAACTCTATTCTTAATTTTTATACTGGCTTGAGGAGTCGACTCTGTATTAATCTGATGCTCCACCAGCTTTTGATTTTCTTTATTAGTAGAGTCTTTAAGAGATAAGTTAGGTAGCATAGTAGTTTAATCAAAAACAACATCTTTGCTAATCACAACCTTTCTATTTTCAAGACACCATAACTTATACCCTTTTACACCAGCTTTATAACCAAGAAAAACACATTTAATGGATCTCGATTCCAATTTTCCATTATCAACATGAGCATACGTAGGACACCCAAAGATCTTTAAATTAGAATAATTAGTAGGATTACCAGACCATACCTCTTGTGGAGTCCTTTTCTCAATGGCAACGAATGGAGATCGGTTGATCAAAAAATATGCAATAGAGGCTGCTTCGGCCCAAAACGACTTTGGTAAGTTGGCATTTGACAACATACATCAAACCTTCTCTATGATCGTTCTGTTCATTCGTTCTGCAATGCCGTTTTGTTGTGGAGTATGACTAACTGCCAAGTGTCTTACGATCTCTTCTAACTTGCACAGTTTATTGAACTCATCAGAACAAAAATCTAAGCCATTGTCTGTGCGGAGGCATTTTATTTATTTTCCTGTCTGTTTTTCAATCATAGTTTTCCAAGACTTAAATGCGAAAAACACATCGCTTTTCTGCTTTAGGAAGAATGCCCAAACTTTTTTGGAAAAATCATCAATAAAAGTTAGCATATAATTAGCTCCACCTCTTCAAGGCACTCTTGATGGCCCTACAGATCAGAATGAATATACTCCAACGTTTTCTTCGTGTTATAGATTCCTCTGGTGAATCAAACTTTCTTTTGCTTCCCAAAAATGCAGTGCTCGTAGAACTTCAGTTTGCAAATTTCTTGCCCATTAAGAAGTCCTCTTTTGCTCAATTCTACCATGCCATTCTCACTTATATGCCCTAGGCGCATATGCCAAAGTTTAGTAATATCATCACCTGACAAGGAAGAGGAAGTGAAAGCTACATCACCAATAACAGTAGAACCCTGAAAACATACAACTTGGCAGCCTTTCTCTACCCTTTCATCACAACGAAAGAATCTTTGAAATCTTCAAAATCCCACTTTCAGCTGTGTATTTGTACCCTTTTAAATCAAGAGTACTTAACGAAATTAAATTTCTCTTCAATTCTAGAACATGTCGTACGTCACTAAGAGTTCTGACAACTCCATCAAACATATTAACTTTAATTGTCCCAACACTTACGATTTTACACGAAGTATTATTTCCTATCAAAATAACACCTTTAGAAACTATTTTGTAATTTGTAAACCAATCCCAATTAGGACTCATGTGGAAGGTGCGGCTGAATCAAGTATCCACTCATCGCTCACTTTAGAATTATTGACAGAAGCGACTAGAAGTTCACCATCGCTATAGTCTTCTACAACATCAGCTTCACCAGAATTTTCTAGTTGTTTTCCCTTTTGATTTGCAGCCTCCCTTTTAATCTTGTTCTGTAGCTTAGCACTCAGATTTAATGTGCCCTTTCTTCTTGCAGAAGTTACAAGTTTTACCTCTGTTTGAAGACTTCAATCTACCCTTAGATTTACTGCGAGGATTCCGTTCATGTGTCCTTCCACGATCTTCATCAACATTTCGATCTTGTCTCCCACGAACAATGAGACCCTCTCCCTAAGAGTCGGGTTTAACCACAAGATGTTTCATCTTAACATACGAGGTCAAAGAATCATAAACCTCATCAACTGTGAGAGATTCACGGCTATATAAAATCGTGTCTCTAAAGGTTGAATAAGACGGGGGCAACGAACAAAGTAGAATCAACCCTAGATCTTTCTTATCATACTGAACCTCCATTACCTCCAAGTTTGAGAGAATTTCTTTAAACACTGTTAAGTGTTTATGTACAGACGCACCTTCCTCCAAACGATGAGCATAAAGACGTTGCTTCATATGCAACTTGCTGGTTAGAGTTTTCAACATACATATTTGCTCTAGCCTCTTTCATAATGCAGCGACGGTCTTCTCCTTCATCACATCCTGTAAAATTTTGTTAGACAAATGCAGATGTAATTGTGTTAACGTCTTTCGATCCTTGCATTTCTTCTCTTCCTCCGTCAATGTCAAAGGCATCTTATCTACCCCTAGTAGGGCTTCCTCTAAATCCATCTGTGCTAGAATTGCCTGCATCTTTATCTGCCATAATGCGAATCTGGTGTTGCAATCCAACAGCGAAATTTCATACTTCAAAGATGCCATTACAGTGATCGAGATGAAAACTCTGGAAGCTCTGATACCAATTTGTGAAAAATATAAAGTCAGTAATGACAATATATTGCAAAGAAAAGAGAAATAAAATAAAGAACAAACAGATTTTACGTGGAAACCCTTTCGAGAAAAAACCACGGGTAGAGGAGAAGAAATAATTCACTATGTCAAATTCGAACCATTACAAGAGGAATAGACAATGTCTATTTATAGGATTGTAAAACCCAATTCTAATCAAAGTAAAAATATATTATGCTAATAAATACTAAATATATTATACTCATAAATACTAAATCTTCTAGAAAGAAGATATATTTTATTTAACTTGACTTGCAAGCAATATCTTAGAATTTGGGTCACACAACTCTACCAGTTCATACTGAACCTCCATGGCCTCTAAGTTTGAGAGAATTTCTTTAAACACTATAAAGTGTTCATGCACAGACGCACCTTCCTCTTGAGTCCCAATCAGGATTGGTTTACAAATTACGAAATAGTCTCTGAAGATGTTGTTTTGATGGGAAATAATGCTTCATGTAAAATCGCAGGTGTTGGAACAATTAAAGTTAAGATGTTTGATGGAGTGGTCAAAACACTTAGTGACGTACGACATGTTCCAGAATTGAAGAGAAATTTAATTTCGTTAAGTACTCTTGATTCAAAATGGTACAAATACACACTTGAAAGTGAGATTTTAAAGATTTCCAAAGGTTCTCTCGTTGTGATGAAAGGGTAGAAAAAGACTACCAAGTTGTATGTTTTGCAGGGTTTTACTGTTATTGGTGATGCAGCTTTTGCTTCCTCTTTCTTGTCAGGTGATGATATTACTAAACTTTGGCATATGCGCCTAGGGCATATGAGTGAGAATGGCATGGAAGAATTGAGCAAAAGAGGACTTCTTGATGGGCAAGGAATTTGCAAAATGAAGTTCTGTGAGCACTAGATTTTTGGGAAGCAAAAGAGAGTTCAATTTACCAGAGGAATCTATAACACGAAGGAAACGTTGGAGTATATTCATTCTGATCTGTAGAGACCATCAAGAGTGCCTTCAAGAGGTGGAGCTAATTATATGCTAACTTTTATTGATGATTTTTCCAGAAAAGTTTGGGCATTCTTCCTAAAGTAGAAAAGTGATGTGTTTTTCACATTTAAGTCTTGGAAAATTATGATTAAAAAATAGATAGGAAAACAAATAAAATGCCTCCGCACAGATAATGGCTTAGAGTTTTGTTCTGATGAGTTTAATAAATTGTGCAAGTCAGAAGGGATCGTAAGACACTTAATAGTTCGTCATACTCCACAGCAAAATGGCATTGCAGAATGAATGAACAAAATGATCATGGAGAAGGTTCGATGTATGTTGTCAAATTTCAACTCACCAAAGTCGTTTTGGGCCGAAGCAGCCTCTACTGCATGTTTTTGATCAACCGATCTCCATCCGTTGCCATTGAGAAAAAGACTCCATAAGAGATATGGTCTGGTAATCCTACTAATTATTCTGATTTAAAAATCTTTGGGTGTCCTACGTATGCTTATGTTGATCATGGAAAATTGGAACCGAGATCCATTAAATGTGTTTTTCTTGGTTATAAAGCTGGTGTAAAAGGGTATAAGTTATGGTGTCTTGAAAATAGAAAGGTTGTGATTAGTAGAGATGTTATTTTTGATGAAACTGCTATGCTACCTAACTTATCTCTTAAAGACTCTACCAATAAAGGAAATCAAAAGCAGGTGAAGCATCAGATTAATACAGAGTCGACTCTTCAAGCCAGTACAAAAATTGAGAATATAGTTGCTTCTTCACCACAATACTCTATCGCCAAAAAATAGAACTAGAAGAGAAATTAAACCTCCAAAGAAGTATGTCGAGGCTAATCTAGTTGCTTATACTTTAAATGTGGCCAAGATATAGATGCAAACCAAGAGCCGTCTAATTATTCTAAGGCGGTTAGTTGTGAAGACTCAAAAAGTGGATGTTTGTTATACAAAAGGATATAGAATCACTCCACAAAAATAGAACATGGGATATTGTGAAACTTCCTAAAGGTAAAAAGGTTGTTCGCTGTAAATGGGTGTTCAAAAAGAAAGAAGAGACTCCAGGGGTTGAAGAACCCAGACATAAAGTAAGGCTTGTTGCAAAGGGTTACAGTCAAATTCCAGAAGTGGAATTCACAGATGTGTTCTCCCCATTGTGAAGCATAGTTTGATTCGAGCTTTGCTTGGTATTGTGGCCATGCATGATTTGGAGCTTGAGCAGTTAGATGTAAAAACTGTATTTTTGCATGGAGAACTTGAGGAAGATATTTACATGTAATAACCAGAGGGTTTTACGCCTCGAAAAAGAGGACTATATTTACTTGTGAAAAGTCCCTTTACGCTTGAAACAAATACCAAGACAAAGGGTATAAGAGGTTTGATTCCTTTATGACTTCTCGTGATTTTAAAAGAAGTAGTTTTGACAAATGTGTTTACTTTAAGAAAACAGGGATGGTTCTTTTGTGTATCTACTTCTTTATATTGATGACATGTTGATAGCAGCAAAAGATAAAGGAGGGATAAGAAAGGTCAAAGCCCAACTAAGTGAAGAATTTGAGATGAAAGATTTGAGACCAGCAAAGAAGATACTTGGTATGGAGATTCTCAGAGATAGAAAAGCAAGTAAATTGTACCTAAGTTAGAAGGGGTCCATTGAGAAAGTTCTTTGTAGGTTCAATATGCAGAGTGCTAAGCCTATTAGTAATCCTTTAGCAGCCCATTTCGGACTTTCATAGGCTTTGTCTCCACAATCAGATGATGAGATTGAGTACATGTCACATGTTTCATACTCTAGTGCTGTGGGATCTCTCATGTATGCTATGGTTTGTTCACGTCCAGATTTACCATATGCAATCAGTGCAGTTAGCAGATACATGGTGAATCCAGGTAAAGAACATTGAAAAGTAGTTCAGTGGATTTTAAGATACTTACGAGGTACTACTGATGTTTGCTTATAGTTTGGAAGAACTCGAGATGGAGTCATTGGATATGTTGATGCTGATTTTGCTGGAGACCTTGATAGAAGAAGATCTCTTATTGGTTATGTCTTTACAATCGGAGGTTGTGCAATCAGTTGAAAAGCTACTTTGCAAACCACATTCGTTTTGTCTACCACTGAAGCTGAGTACATGGAGATTACTGAGGCTTGTAAAGAAGCTATTTGGTTGAAGTGACTCTTTAGTGAGCTCAATGAAGACCTTCAAATCAACATAGTATTTTGTGACAGTCAGAGTGCCATCTTCCTTACAAAAGATCAAATATTTCATGAGAGAACAAAACACATTGATGTTCAGTATCATTTTATTCGTGATATTATTGCTCATGGTGATATTGTTGTGAGCAAAATTAGTACTTATGAAAATCCTGCAGATATGATGACTAAGTCACTTTCTATAACCAAGTTTGAACATTGCTTAGACTTGGTTGGTGTTCATTGTTGAAGTTAAACCCTTAAGGGGTTTTATGGAAGAGGTGGAGAACTTGTTCGTGGAGAGTTCGTGATGAAGAACTTGTTTGTTGAGAATTCGTGTCAAGGTGGAGATATAATTTTGAAAAATATAAAGTCGGTAATGACAATATATATCGCAAAGAAAAGAGAAATAAAATAAAGAACACATAGATTTTACGTGGAAACTCTTTCGGGAAAAAACCATAAGCAAAGGAGAAGAAAAATTCACTATGTCGAATTCGAACCATTACAAGAGGAATAGACTATGGCTATTTATAAGCTTGTAAAACCCAATTCTAATCAAAGTAAAAATAAATTATGCTAATAAATTCTAAATATATTATACTCATAAATACTAAATCTTCTAGAAAGAAGATATATTTTGTTTAACTTGACTTGTAAGAAATATCTTAGAATTTGGGTCACACAACTCTAACAGAGCCAAATTACCCAAATTTTTTGACCGATCGGCAAACCAACCAGCAAATAAATTTATCTCACTGGGCTGATTACCAACACTAGAAACTCCAGGTTGTCTTGTTAAAAAATTAATGGGAAAACTCTCATTGGGGTGAACCATTTTGATTTTTTGCAAACTAAAGATTTGAAGATCGAAAATTCTCCACGCTCACCGCACCAAATTGTTGAGTGTTTTTCTCTATCTCTCTTAAATGATGAGGCTTCTCTATTTATATTATATGAGTATTGTTCATTAATATGACATACTAGGTAGGTTCCATACATGTCAACATGCATCCTACTCTAGACTTAACACGTGTTTATGTGCTCTCATACGCGATCTCACGTGTGACTTCGTAGGAGAATGTAAGTACCCATCCTACGAGCTTGATGCGAGAGCACGATAAAATTCGTCCCAAACCCATTCGAGTTTTGGGCCGGTGATGGCAAGTATCATAACAAATATAGAACTCTAAGGTTGCTTAACCTCAAAAGAGGCCTCGTGCTGATCATTTTAGGTCTGCAATGGAATCTAATATTAGTGGCAAATGTAAAGGGAAGGATAAAGAAAAGTATAGGGTCCTATTACCAATTCCATTTACAAAGATTGTATTCCTTTCATCATATAGTTATTTTTACAATTAAAATAATGTACAAATAGTAACATTGTTACTTTGTCGATTAACTAAAGCATCAACAACAAATGGTATATGTTCTAAACCCTAACCTATTCTTACTATATCTATGCATAGATAAAACCATTCAAACAAGGTTCTTAAAAGGCTAAAACATCTTTACTACGTATAAACACATACTACATCCATGCATATTCAACACATAATGTAACCATTAACACAAAGCTAAAATAGAAATTGGTACAAAGATATAGTATAAAGGTTAGGGTTAACAAACAATTGGTTTAGTGTATGCATATGCTGATAGACGCATAGTATAACCATAAACAGTCCTACAAAAATACTATAACCATTAACACAACCAAAAATCACATTCTTAACCATTCATATTAAGCATAATATAACCATGAATAAACCATTAAGATAAGGTTACCGATTGATGATAAGGTTGTTGGAGAAATTGTTATGAAAAATGGTTTTATGGTATAGTGGAACTTTAAAAACTTTTTATAAAACTAACTCTTTGGTTGTGATATCTATAGTAATAAATCTCATCAAATCTAATAGTTATACTTCCGAGCTAGGGAGTCTTGCTAAATCTTGGATCTAACGTCTACATCCTTCTTACTTTCGACCGAATAATCTTCTCCACTATTTTTGAACTATCGGATGCTAAAAGAGCGAGCTCTTAGAATGAAAACCAAAACTTACTAGTGGGGAAGTTAAACTTTCTCTATAGGGAAAAATAAAAAAAAATAAATTTAATCTCTCAAATCTAAATTATAAATACTAAGAAGATTGCATTTATAATCTCACAGATTCGAATCTCCATTAAGTAAACTAACATGATTTTTTTGTGAATATTATGTGAAAATAATATGCTAACATTATATTATACATGTGATCATATATTTGTCGCATAAAATTTAAAAATTATAGAATTTAACTTAACGAATTTAATGACTATCATTTAGGTCGCGATTGAAATTTCAAAATTCAAAAGACATTGAGACCAAAAATTACCAAATTAATTTATAAGGACTAAATTCACAACTAACACTTAATACATGGACTAATAAAAAAATTTGACCTTGAGAATATTTCGAGTGCTCCAAAACTATTCATTGCTTGAGGTAATCAACGATTACCGCTTGAAATTTTACCTTTTTTAAATTACAAGTATATATAATTATAAATAACACATATCCAAAAAAAATTATAATCGAATCAAACAGTGATGATCTAGCAAAGTGATATCTGACTATAATGTGAAAACTCACATAAGGTTAGGACAAAATCTCCCTTTTCTTTTCCTTCAAAATTGTAAGAATATTTATACGGTAGATTTGTAGGACAATCTTCTTGTTATCATTTTATCAAAGATGATTCTATAACGATGTTGTGAACTTAGAATTCCTATGTTTCACAGTTCTCAAAATAAAATAATTGTAACTAAGGTGTTTGGATAACTCTTTCAAAATGAGATTGAATAAATTATTATATCAATCTTCCTGTACTCCATTCAATTATTTTATATTATATTTATATTATATTAGTTAAGTGTGAGTAAAATTTGATTCGATTTGAAAATTTTAATTAAAAATTTAAATTTTAAATTTAATAGTTCGAGTTATTTGAGTTAATCGAATTATTCAGATCAACTTGAATAAAAAATTAAGTTTTCGGTTTAACTCGAATATGAATTACACAATTCGAGTTATCCGAAAATCCGAATAAGAAAAGGCAAAACTATGTCGTTTTGATAAATATTTACTTTTTCTAAAGTTAAAAGTTAAAACCATTAAGTTAAAAGGCAAAACTACGTCATTTTAATAAATGTTTACCCATTAAGTCAAAACCATTATATTGTTATGTAGTTAAATAATATTGTACTTCGTCTACTAGTTAAATAATCAGTTCATGTAAAAGCAACATTTAATAAAAATAATAGGATTCGTTAACTCGACTCAATTTTTTTGACTCGATTCGATTCGAAAAAAATTTGAATTGAATTCGGATGCTAGAATAAGATTCATCAACTAGACTAACTCAAAATTTTTTGACTCTATTCAACTCGACTCAATCGAATATTCACCTATGTTTCTTTTTATTATTCTTGTTATTTAGCCCTTTCAAGCATTTTATAAAACAAGTAATTAATTAAAATATTTTCATAAAAAGAATTTTAAAATTTTATTTGTTAAATATTATTGAAAACATTTATCAAATAATTATTAATGTAAATAACTATTAAATAAACAATAACTTATTAATGACTAAAATGTTATGATATGTAACATTCTATTAAAATTATAGTTTGACATATTTAAAAAATAGAATAATTTTAAAATTTTACATTACATAACACTTTTTATTATAATATCTTTAATATTAATATTATATAATTTATTCTTATCCGTTTGAATTCACAAATTTATTCAATTACTAATTTAATCTCAGCATTACAATATTGATAATTAATTGCATCATTACTATTATTTTAATCTCACCCCAATATCTAAAGGAAGACTACTGAGCTTTTCCAGCCTTTTCATAGCAACAACAAATATGAAAACAGAAAAAAGTTTTAAAGGGAAAAATGTAATTTTATTCTTATATCAAAATTATATTTATAATTTCTGAAAAAAAATTAAAGTAATTTTGCCACGATACCTCGAAAATAGTAAAACATAAGAAGATCCCAAACACCGTAAAAAGTTAATATGCACACTTATCCGTTAACAGTTAACACCTCCAAACTGACGTGGCAATCAGGGCAGTTTTGTGCCAGCAAAGCACCAACTCGGCTTGTCTTTTCGCCACGTGGAATCCACGAACCTGCACCTTCTGTAACAAACTCTCAGCTTGAAAATCCGCCAGCTGACTCAAATGCACCGCCCTCATTCCCGCCTCACAAAACACCTCCCTCCAGGCCGGCGCCGCCGTCCTAGCCGCCGCTTCCACCGCCGAAAATATCCTCGGCCTCAATAACAACGTCTCTATCTTCCTCACGCATTCCCCTCCCGCAGCGTCCAACGACTCAAACATCATGGCGTAAAACTCCAAACAGCTCACGAAATTCTTCCGGAACGACGTCGTAGTCCCTGACTCCATCCACACCTCACTATCTACAAAAACGACGACGCTTGGACTAATCCTCCTAAGATCACTCACAAAGGCCGTTACTTGTAAACCCAGACATCGGAAAATTGACGGAGATAAAAGGATTGCCGTTTTTTCTCCGTTAATGAACTTAAAAGCTTTAAAAGACATGGTCTCGAATGTTGGGAGCAGAACAAACTCAATCTGAAACCTTAATCTAAGTGCTTGAGCGAACTGGTTAAGGTTGTCTTCAATAAGCCTTGTCTCAAAGCCATATTCTTCGGGAACCACGGCTGTTATTCGAATGAACTTGCGACAATGATCGTTTCTTTCAGCCATTTCTCTCATTAAAGAAGCGTATTGGCCTCCAAATCCAATATCAAAATCGATGATGTGAATCAACGGTGCTGATCTATCCAGTGCTTCCAGGAGAGCTTGATTGGTGGTGAAGTGGTTGAACATGGGCATAGGGTTAATCCCAGAGAAGGACTTGTAGGCTTCGATAGTTTGAACGATTTCACTCCATGAAGATAAACGAACCGGATTCGGCCATGTTGATCCTGTGAATAGAGACTGGAGAGCTTCTTTGAAGTAAAAAGCGGCCCTTTGTAACGGTTTCCCCGAGGGAGATCGTAGCCGTTGATGGAGCCGATCCAATATCACTTGCGCGAGTTGCAAGTCGTGGGTGTCGAAACAATTCGCAGCTCTTATCAGCTCTTCTAGAAAATCAAAGCCCAAGTTGAAGTTGCGGACGTTATGAAAATTACAAGTATTAGAAACGTCAAAGTAATTATTATGAGATGGGTTTTGATTAAGACCCCAGTAAGATTCGTAAAGATTGAAATCAGAATGGAGGGGGTGATGAGTCAACTCGCAGGACGTTAACTCGGGGACATTTTGGATGTGATTGTCGAGTCTAGGGTTGATGACCTGAGGAGGAATAGTTTTGGTAGCAGGCACAGATTCGTCATCTAATCCGAAGTCTTTCAGGATGGCATCCCAATCCATGTTTCGCAGCACATGCTCGTCCCACTCAAGACCCGCCTGCTGCTGATGAGAACCCGATACTGAGAAACAATCAGAATTATCGGCAGGATTCGAAACCGGCTTTTCTGTTACCGCCGAACTTGGGCTTCGACGGAGATCAAGATCCAATGTTGGCTCGCATGAGCTCGCTAGAACACTACTGTTAAGGAACGTGATGTTCCCGGCTGTGATAGTAATATTGTTATTGTTGATGTCAGGCTTTGGGATCGGATAATGGTTGCCTTGTGGGGAACAAACAGGGACTCTCATCCCTTTCACAGAAATAAAAAGAAGAAGAAGAAGCAAAAGAGTTGTGCCTTTGATTTTCTGCTTTGGGGGTTAAAATTTTGGGGTTTGAAGGGAGTGGGGCGAACTGGGGTGTTTTTTTAAAGGTTAACTTTGCATTGAAGATGAAGGGGGTCAATGGGGAGGTTTTATGGGAGTAAAGGGCATGACATCGATGAAGATGACGATTGACATTATATGTACATGTTCGACACAACACAAGTCAGAGCTGTCTTTTATCAACTTTGAAACTTCAACCTCAAGCTTTTGCTTTGTTTAGTTTGTTTTTATTATTGTAGGATTCTCACTTTTTTTCCTCTTTTAATTCGTTAAAGTTCCAACATTGATCCAACATACACGGACGGATGGAAGGTGGCATCAATTATTGACTACCTATATTTATATAAAGATTTGTATTTCACATAAGAATATTGTTTTTACTTTCGAAAATTAAGTTTAAACTCGAAATTTGGTGACAAATTAATTAGTGTTTATAGACCATAAATGAAAATGATTCCAAATATATATAATTAATGTTTTTACCCTTAAATTTAATCAAAACAATGCATTAAATATTGAACTTTTCCCTCTTTTACATAAAAAATACTTTGATTTTCTAGCTGTGAAGGGGAGTGCAATAGCAGATTTTCTAGCTAGCAGAGCTCTAGACGATTACGAGCCCTTGAACTTTGATTTTCCTAATGAAGATTTGATGTTTGTAGCAGCAACTGAGGAAGATAACCTGGAAGGTCATCTTTGGAAGTTGAACTTCGACGGAGTGTCAAATGTTGTTGGTAATGGGGTTGGGGCCATCTTGATATCCCCAAGTGGAGATCATTATCCATTTACTTGCAAGTTGGATTTTGACTGCACGAATAATATGGCAGAATACGAAGCATGTATCATGGGAATTCGAACAGCCATAGACCACAAAGTCAAGGTGCTAGAGGTATATGGAGATTCCGCATTGGTGATCTATCAACTCAAAGGAGATTGGAAAACGAGAGATCCCAAATTAATCAGATACCGAAAGTTAGTTTTGGAGTTAATTGAGGAGTTTGATGATATCACATTCTTTGACCTCCCACGTGATGAAAACCAGATGGCTGACGCCTTGGCCACAGTAGCTTCTATGATCAGAGTAAATGAGTAGGAAGGTATGAAGCCTATCCAAATGAGTATCTGCGAGGCTCCGGCTCACTACTGCAATATCGGTGAAGAGGAGGAGAGAGATGATCATCCTTGGTATCATGACATTCTGCGATTTGTAAAGAACCGTGAATACCCTAATCAAGCAACAGAAAATGATAGGAGAACATTGAGAAGACTGGCCAATGACTATGTCTTAGATGGAGAGATCTTGTATAAAAAGAGGAAAGATTATGTGTTGTTAAGATGTGTCGATGCTGTTGAGGCAAGGAAAATCCTGAAGAAGTTAATGAGGGTGTCTGTGGGACGCATGCCAATGGGTTTACAATGGCCAGGTAAATCATGAGATTCGGGTATTACTAGTCCACGATGGAAGGAGATTGTATCCGCTATGCCAAGAAATGCCATAAGTGCCAAATCTATGGAGACAAGATCCATGTGTCTTATTCACCTCTTTATGTTATGATTTCTCCGTGGCCTTTTTCAATGTGAGGCATGGACGCTATTGGACCGATTTCGCCGAAGGCTTCTAATGGACATCGATTCATTTTCGTGGTCATCGAATACTGCACCAAATGGGTAGAGGCAGCTTCATATGCCAATGTCACGAAGACGGCAGTTATCAAGTTTTTGAAAAGGTAGATCATATTCCGCTATGGTATGCTAGAAAGGATCGTATCTGACAACACATTGAACTTGAAAAATAGTGCAATAGCGAAGTCTGTAGTCAGTTCAAGGTTAAGCACCACAACTCGTCACCATATCGCCTGAAAATGAATGGTGCTGTTGAGGCAGCTAATAAAAATATCAAGAAAATTGTGGGGAAAATGACTGAGACCTACAAGGATTGACATGAAAAATTACCGCTTGCCCTCTATGCCTATCGAACATCTATTAGAACCTCCATCGAGGCAACACCTTTCTCATTGGTTTATGGGATGGAGGCAGTTTTGCCCATCGAAGTTAAAATTCCTTCTCTCCGGGTTTTGTCAAAGCTAAAGTTGGATGAAGCGGAATGGATTCAATCTCGGTATGATCAACTGAATCTAATCGAGAAAAAAAGGTTAAGAGTCATCTGTCATGGTCAGATGTACCAGAAGCGAATGATGCGAGCTTACAACAAAAAGGTCCACCCCAGAGTATTCCATGAGGGAGACCTGGTATTGAAAAAGATCCTCCCTATACAAAAGGATTTCAGAGGAAAGTGGATGCCTAATTGGGAGGGGCCTTATGTTTTAAAGAAGGCCTTTTTGGAGGAGTATTGATACTAAACGAGATGGACGGCAAAAGTCAGCCAAACCCAGTTAATGCAGATTTCGTCAAGAAATACTTCACTTAAGAAGGAAAATGGGTTAAGGCGAAAACCCGCAAAGGGCATCTTGAGTTAAAAAAAAAGGAGAGGGCAATGTGAAAACCCGCAAAGGGCACTTTGAGACCAAATGAGTGTTGAATTGAAAACCCGCAAAGGGAAATTCAAATTTTTGAAGAGAGGACATGCGCTGGCCATCCTATACCTGAGTTAACAACGATGAGATAGGCTACATCTTCGGGGCATTAACAAAGTACTGCAGGTCTCCTAAACATATGTTAAACTCAGAGTGGTCTTCAAGAAGTTCGTACAGAAAAGCTTAGGCTGTGATATCTGGGGCACCAATTTCACCCTTACTCGTTTTTGTACCTTAGCAAAATTTACTTCCTTTGTTCAATTCATATTTCACGAGTTTAGTCCCGAATAAATTTTAGTTTCATTCATCTCTATAATCTTTTTCAAGCATTCCATATTAAGATAATGATTAATGAACTAGAAATGCTCTCACAAAAGAAGTTTTACATATTACTCTGAAAATTTTTAAATAGTGCAGGAATTTGAAACAGGACAATTATTTAGAACTCACCAGGCTTAAAAGGGTGGGAACGCTTGAGAAATAAGAGTCCAAACAATGACTACATGTTCAGATTCTTTGTTCGAACTTCAATTGAACCAAAATACATACATCAGAGATATCACCTTAACAAATAGCGAGCAATGACAGCCCAAATGTTAAAAAATTTTGGATCATTCTCATGACATTTTGCATCCATTCATATAACATTCATAAAACATATGGTTAGGGGCATTTTTTGGATCATGACATCCTAATCATTTTGCATAAGGATAGTCCCCATGAAATCAATTCTACAGGTAGGTTCCCTAGAGGACAATGTAGCAAAATTGATTAGAATTACAAAAGTTGGCAAATCATATCTCCATTATCGGCAATGGGGAAGATTTAAGCTAATAGCCTTGTCTTCTTGAGATAGCAAGGGAGTAGGCCAAGATTACAAGTCTTATCTCCATGTATCGACAATGGAGTAGACTGAAGATAGCAGATCTTATCTCCACTGAGCAGGAGTGGAGCAGATCAAGGACGGTGAGCCTTAACCCTCTAAGCAGTAGGGTAACAAGCTAAAAATTTCAAATCTTATCTCCACTGAGCAGGAGTGGAGCAAATCAAAGACAACAAGTCTTATCTCCATGTATTGGTAATGGAGCAGTTGAAGATAGCAGATATTATCTCCATTGAGCAGGAGTAGAGCAGATCGAAGACAACAAGTCTTATCTCCATGTATTGGAAATAGAGCAGACTGAAGATAGCAGATCTTATCTCTACTGAGCAAGAGTGGAGCAGATCGAAGACAGCAAGTCTTATCTCCATGTATCAGCAATGGAGCAGATTGAAGATAGCAGATCTTATCTCCACTGAGTAGGAGTGGAGCAGATCGATGAAAACAAGTCTTATCTCCATGTATTGGCAATGGAGCAGGCTGAAAATAGCAGATCTTATCTCCACTGAGTAGGAGTGGAGCAGATCGAAGACAGCAAGTCTTATCTTCATGTATCGACAATGGAGCATACTAAAGATTGTAGATCTTGTCTCTTCAAGATTAGTAGTGGGGCAGATAGTAATGGTAAATCTTATCTCCATGTATCGACAATGGAGCAGATTTAGGTCAATAGCCATATCTCTCTGAGTAGGAGCGGAGCAGGCTGAAATCACAAGTCTTATCTCCATGTATCGGCAATGAAGCAGACTGAAGATTATAGATCATATCTCTCTAAGCAGTAGTGGAGTAGACTAAAACAAAATTCCTATACCCCTGAAGATGTAGTGGGTCAAAGCGAAGCTACCTGAAGGAAGGAGGCATCAAGTTAGGATTCAGCAAGACAGGGCAAAATTTGCCCTTTTTAATTCTTTACTCCATTCTCGTTACACGACAATGAGCAAAGAGGGACAGCAGTAGGGCCCAATTTTGTAGCCCGGAGCCTAATAAGACCAGTCCAAAATCATAGCCCCAAAATTCAAATCCCAGATTTCACATTTTAGCCCAAATACAAATTACAACCCATAAAGGCCCAAACTCAAAAGCCCAAATCAGAAAACGAGAGGCCCAAACTCAAAAGACCAAATCAAAAAACAAGTCAGGAAACCCTAGCCTTTGTCTTGTGCTTAGTGCCGCAAGCCTCCAAGAGCCCCCTCTCCCATCGTGCGAGCCTCCAACGCCCGAAGTCGTGCCCACGTCGCCGTACCTGCGAAAAAAGGGGAAAAGCAATAGCACAACAAATAAACAAACTAAAGTTTTAGTTTTTTATTTTCCTAAAAGGCTATAAAAGCCTTCGAAAACGTGTAAAGGGACTTTTTTTTTAGATACTAAGGAATATAAGGATTTTTCTTTTACACAAGAGCAATATACATTACAATCGACAGATACAGAATCAAAAAGCAAGGAAAAGGTTTCCTTTTTTACTTTTGTTATTTTTTCAAAACTATTTACTTGTATGTAATTTTTCGTTTCTATTTTTTTAAAAAAAAACCATATATATATGTAAAATAATATTTTTTTAAAAAAGGAAAGAAATATTATTAAAAAATAATATACGTACCTTTTTTGGAATTTTTCTTTTACACGGTGGCCTACGACAGCGACTGACGGTGGCCGGAGCGGTGGTCGGCGTCAGAGACCTTGGCCGAATGCGGAAGAGTTGAGAGGGAAAAGAGAGTGTTTTTTGGAGAGAAGGAGGAATATGAAAGTTTTTGGAAAATTTTGAGCTTTTATAGCTAAACCAAACTACGTTGTTTTGAGCACTGAGTTCAGATGCCAAAACGAAGTCATTTTGGGCCTCTGACCCGTGACCCGACCCGCACTAAGGAAGAGATCCGCGTGTTTTTTTTAAAATGGGCTATTTACAGCCTTGGTCCCTCCACTTTTTTATGATTTTACAATCAGGTTTTTTTTATTCCCGATTTTGCCCAATAATTTTTCCTCTGTTTCAATTTGGTCTGCATTCGAACGACACCGTTTCAGAGGGTGGGGTTATTTTTTATTTTGGTCCCTCTATGTTGCGTGCACATTACGATTTGGCCCATTCACCTTCATTTACTTTTTGATTTTACCCCAAAACTTCTGTTTTCAATCCAATTTGGTCCCTTTTCGATTACTTTTGCTATTTTGCTATTAAATTAATTAATTTGAGCTTTCTTATTATTATTACTATTACATTTACCGTTATTATTACTACTATTATATTTACTATTATTATTAGTATCATTATTTTCATTATTCTTACTATTAACACTATTATTATTTTCATTATTATTAATATACCTTTATTTGTACTACTTTTTTTATATTATTACTATTAAATTTAATATTATTACTATTATTTTATTATTAATACTATTTTTATTTTACTAGTACTATTATTACTACTTTTATTATTTTTAATATTATTTTTTAGTTTAATTTTTTTCATTATTATTATTACTATTTATCCTATTTGTTACTATTATTTTATTATTATTAATATTATTGTTTATTTTAAATTTTTTCCTTTTATATTTATTATTATCATTCTTTATTATTATCGTGTTTACATTACCACTAATCTCTTAGTAGAACCATTTTTTTTTTTACGTTTTAACTGATTTTCAATTTTAAATGTTACATCGACTTTTCTTTTTACCACTTTTTTACCCAAACTCATAAAAAGGATTTTTAAACAAGGTAATGATTCGTGTTTGGAAGTTCGAGGAATCGTGCCCAATCGTGCTGGGTTTCGATATTCGTTCGTCTAAATGACTAAATATTCTTTTAAGATTTTGACCGTGTTTTCTTAAATAAGGTAATATTTCATGTTTAGAAATTCGAGGAATCGTGCCCAATCGTGCTGGGTTTCGGTTTGTTTGGTTTGACCAAATAGTGGAATACCTTTTAAAATTACAATGCATGAATTTTGGAAATCATGAAATGATCTTGGTAGCGAGGGTTGAAACATCGTGTCCTAACGTGCTGGATGTGGTATTTCATCTTTTCGGAACAAGAAAATTTCGATATCCAATTCTAATTATCCAAACATTTTCTAAAGGATTCGTATTTTAAAATATTTTCCAGTTTTTGACATTAGGACATTAATCAATCAGTAAGGTACCAATTTTGGGCGTTGCGAAGGTGCTAATCCTTCCTCGCGCGTAACCGACTCCCAGACCTGTTTTCCTAAAATTTGTAGACCAAATGTTTTATAAGGTGGCCCAATCACACTCCAAAAAAAAGATTGGTGGCGACTCTATTTTTCTTTTTAAAGTCGACTTATTTTCCAAATAAAAAATAGTTTCGACACCAAATATATATAATTAATGTGTTTACCCTTAAATTTAATCAAAACAATGCATTAAATATTTGAACTTTTCCCTCTTTTACATAAAAAATACTTTTTCTTAAAATGTATTACAACATGTTTGTACTATTAATATATTATAGTTTTGCACACAAGTTAGTAATTGTGATATTTTGACATACTCGTGTGTTTATTTGTGTCTAAATTAATTGTGCGTATCTCATAGTTTACATTATTTTGGTTTTGTATAGCATGTGTTTGTATAGTTATCAATAACTATCCTTAATTGTGCCTACTAACTGTTAACCAAACCAAACCTTAGGCTAAATTAAATAAATTCTGGTTGGTCCTAAGCAAAGAATTGCATATTTGTACTGTAGTAGTGGATGAAAAATCTGTGGAAAAGGAAGTTGAGAGGAACCCATATTTTAAAATAGACATTCGACCAAACCATGGCCACAAAGAGAAAAATTAAAAGATGGTCACAACTATGCCCGATGACAAATTGGATTTCATCTCAAATTTATAATTAATCGATGTCGTTTTATGCAATTAAGATTGATTGAAGTGAATTTTAAAGCCATCATACTCTGAAATCCAACAAAGGTAAACAACTGCAATAATTTTATAATGTACATATATATGGAAAAATTTTCTTAGATTTATATTTACCAGAGGTTTAACTCTCTTTCAATTGATTGACCAACATTATAAAAGGACCATTTTATAACTTCACAAATTTAGAAGTCCAAATATTCATCTGGGGAGAAGATTTTAAAAGCTAGAAGTTCTCTCCAAAATCCCAATAAATCTCCAAAGAACTCGAAGAAATTTTAAAAATTTCAGAAAATATATTTGAAAAAAATCCTAAAGAATATTAAATTATTTTTTGATCTTGTTCAACCGAGAAACGGTGGTCAAAACTTGTTTCTAAAGAAAGTCACCATTTAATCTTGTTCAACTGAACGAATGAGGTCAAAATTCATTTCAAGATAAAGTATTATCTATATATGTTAACAACTCAATAGTTGAATTTATGAATATAATTGTACTTTTCAAACATGTAAAATTTGAACTAATTCAATATATTTATCATATCAATCTAAAATATTATCTATATTAATATATAATTTAACAATTAATTTTTTACATAAAATTTACTTTAAATTTCATATATATAATCTAGGATCATTAAATTCAAAAATTAAATTATTAAAACATAGTAAAGTATTAATAATATAAAAATTATGAAAGAATATAAAATTATTTTAAATTTTCATAATGTAAATGGATTCCTATACATATGAAAAAAAAAAAAAAAAAAAAAAAACCTAATCTTGGTGACAAGCCAAGTGACGAGTGAGGAGACGACCTATATCTGAAAGTGGGACATGGAAGTGTGAGATGATTGGTTACGGGAGCAAGGCAGGCCTCAACACTGGGTCCTTTGGTCGGAGGTGCATGGATGGATCCCATCTAAATTTCAGTATAGAGCTCGTAGAAACTACGCTCACCTATCACAGCGTTACCTTTTTTAGGTGCAAAAGAATGGAATATGTTCCCCATCCATGACAGTATTCTTTTAAATTTTCTAAAATATCAATGATATCTGAAAACGCATGAGTTAGAATAAATTTATAAAAATAAACTCTGGTAACTTGGAATCTATTTACTTGCTACCAGTGAAATGTTTGTTGTTTTATTTTACTTAGTGCCCTTTATGGTTGCTTTAAATACGAGCATTCATTGCTTAATCATGGATTACTTCACTAGAATAGAGGGTTTACATGTGTGTGTTTTTTAAATTTATCTTGTATTTGGTAGAAAGCAAGAGATCAATTTGAAGCGTGATTGCATGGGAATTACTTAGATACATAGATTAATATCAATATATTTCAAAGTATAAAAATTATATATATTCATTTTTTTAAGTAAGTGGGCAAACTTCTAGTAAACAATGAATTCAATAGACATATGCATCATTGCTATAAGGAATATTCTTAAATATAATTATAAAAAACCAAAAACCCAATATAGATTCAATGTTTTGTTGATTTTGTAAGAGGAGAGTTTCAGTTAAGAATATATTGAACAATTATAGGCTCCTTTAGAAATCGGACATTAATTGAATTATCTTAGGTTTTTTAAAGAAATGATCGAACTTTTAGTAAACATTGAATTCAATGGACATATGCATAATTAATATAAAGAATATTCATATAATTGTATTCAAATATAATGAAAAAAAAAAAAAACCCAATATGATTCAATTAATGTCTGTATTCTAAAAGAGCCAATAATTGTTCAACATATTCTTAAGCTGAAACTCTCCTCTTAGAAAATA
This sequence comes from Gossypium rotundifolium, assembly GCA_025506655.1. Lineage (NCBI taxonomy): Eukaryota > Viridiplantae > Streptophyta > Magnoliopsida > Malvales > Malvaceae > Gossypium > Gossypium rotundifolium. The sequence goes on from CP106731.1 coordinate 140,812,745, forward strand.
AAACGAAAATATTACCACAAATACAGGATCTTCATTGCAACTTGCAAAGAATAATGTTAGTAGTATTTAGGGTCAAAATACTTAGGTATTAAGGTTCAAAATCACATGGATCAAACGCGGCAGGGGAAGAGGCCGGGGAGGCTTGAAGCTCACAAAAGATGGAATTAAGATTCTGATTTATATCTTTCATAAAAAGATGGTCTCCTATTACCATCTAAAAGAATTGGCAACAATATTAATTTTAAAATATGATATTAATAAAGTTTGATGTTCAAATTCTAACATCTATAATGTTGATCATATCTTGAGGAACGATCTCTTTATTAAAGAAAAAAAGAGGAAAAAAAAAAGGCAAGGGGCTTTCGGCAAGAAAGGAAATATATTTTAGGATGAATCTTTCCTATCTAACCAACAAGCTTTCACATGCTTTTCTTATATATAGGATTTTTTTAATTGTCTCTATTCGGTTGAAATGTTTGAATTCAATTCAAAAATTATTGAGTTGAACTTGAGCTCAATCGCTTAGAGATATTAGTCAAGTCAAATTCAAACACCATGATACCCAATAATTTAAACCGCTCACGAGCCTAATCAAACTTATCATTTTAATTTTTTATATTATAAAATTACACTTTGACCTTTATTATATGGAAAGAGTTTAAGTACAAATAAACTTAAACTTAATTGTGAAAATTGATAAACAAATTTAATCGAACTCAAACTAAATATTAAACCCTATTATTCAAATTTGGCTCACTTATCCTCAAGGATATGTTTGTTTTTGCTTTTCCCTCTTAATCATAATTTTCCTACCTTTTCCTTTCTTAATCTCATATATAATTAAGATTAATTTATAATTTTTGTTGCGATTCTTCCGCGCTTTAATACGTGGGATTTTGGTAATATGAGAAAAATTTAAAATATGATTTTAAATTAAAAATAAAATTAATTTAAATACAAATATAAAACTTATAAAAAATATATTAATATATAATATTTTAAATACGATTTTTGGTAACAAATATACATACCGCAAGGTGTAATTTGTAGAACATGGCTTACGAAGGACTTAAAAGTGTTTGGTGGGTGTCTGTGAATATATATAATGCCCAACTAGAATGATGAAAGGAACAACTCAGATAGTCCACTTGATTCACAACTTAGAAAATTCATAATGATATTGACTACATCATGGAATCTGATTATCAATCGACTTTAAGAGAGTCTTTTGGTTTTTTTTCCCTTTTTGTTAACTTTCGAAGTTCTTTGCAAATCTCGAGAATTCTGTTCAATGTTTCGTATATATACAGTGAAGCCATTAATTATAGAGGGATTAAAAACTTTCATGGTGATGAATGAGGGTGTAAATAAGATATTAATTTTCGTAAATTATTTAAGTTCGGTTAAAAAATATTTGACCACAATTCGGTAATTATTGAGTTGAGTTCGAGTTATCAGTCGAGTCAAATTTGAGTTAGTTATACTTAATTCGAATGGCTCGTGAGTCTTATCAAATTTTTATATTTTTATATTATTACATTACATTATTACACTAAATATATATCATTAACCTAAGCTTAATTACAAAGTTGAGCTTGAGCTCGAGTTTAAATTCGAGTTTTGAGTACAAAAATTGATAAACAAGATTAATTGAGTTCGATCTTAAGTAGTTCAAACTTAAAAATAGATATTTAATCTAACTCAAGTTGAATATTGAGATCCAAATTTCGAGTCGAGACAATTACACCCCTAATGATGGATAGTTTCGATATCCATGCAATAATAAAACAAAAATAGAGGCTCTAATCCCATTCCATTATCATTCTTAAGCTATAAAATGCCCCATTTAGTCTGCACATCTGGATGAAAATGCCCATTCAAGCTAAGATAACCAAGATATAATTAGTTAGTCAAACCCGACTACAGATTTTAAAACTAGACAAGTTAGTTAAGCAGGCTTATAAATAAAAGCTTCATATTATAGCATGTATGAAGTGTGAGAGAGAGAGAAAGATAGAGTTTAAAAAATAAATAAATAAAGAGTGAAAGTAAGTTTAAAAGAACAAGGTAAATGTCAACTAGCCGAAGCCAAGTACTTTGTGAGAGACTTGAAAAAATCTCTGCATTTTATCGTGCTGCTTTTATGAGTAATAGAAATTATTATTTTTAATCACTATGCGTGCAACAAGAAAAACTGAAAAAAGTTAATGAACATAATTTAAATGGTTTTAGCTAGCAAATTCAACTGGAATATGAGCTCTGAATCAAATGATGGAATGCCCATCTACCAACTGAGACAACAGTTTTTCCATAGGAAGGACCCAACACGTTAAGAATTGCAGTGGTGGAGTTGAGATTCCTTAGCCATGTTCCCTAGCACCAACATCGAATTTGGCTAATTGTGGCATAAATGTTTACAAACAATATATTTTCGTCTCTTAATGTTATAGGTGATGGAAAACAAAAAACGTAATGAGGTTTGTTATTTTAACCGAATCACCGATTGTCAATTATGAAAATAGTAATAAAAGTTACACTGTTGTGTCTATAAAACCAATGTTACAGGGATCCTCCTCATTTCACAAAATCATACTACATCTCAGGGAAAAGTACTATTGTTGACAGAAGAAGCAAACAGCTCAATTAGTCCCTAGCTAGCATATATTAGGATCTGGGGCCCAATTCCAAATATACAAACAAGCTTTTGTCTATCCTCGAAGGAATGTCAATTGTTGGTTTGTGTATGCCAATGCTTGAGCACATTCCGTGTCCTGGCTTCATTAGGTAACATCGACCCTTCGCAAGATGTCAATTCAACTTTCCAGGCAGCCATGCAAGCTCATCAGCTTATCAAAGATATCTAAGGTCAATAAATAACATCAATGAAATTAAGATATATATATATATATAGTGAATTTAAAGACGATACCATCTCAAAAGCAAGAATGGAGAGGGATCCAGGACCAGGAAGACCGTTCAAAGGCATTTAAGCCTTGGGGGGGGACCTCTTCCTGCTTCTTTCACATGTCTTCCCTACTCCTTAATAGTCTCGAAACGAAACAATACACCGACAAATTAAAAGCATGGAAAATGTTTGTGCTATTGACGAATTCTTTGCAGATTAAAAGGAAGCTTGGTAAACAAGTGACAAACAAATTCCAAATTGAATACAAACTACAATCAACAATTCAACACCTTGCTTGCGGAAGATACTGAGGGGACCATCAACTATTGTGAGCAAACCACTAGAGTGAAACTCATTGCACCGGTTGGTTGAGCAAGAATTACTTATAATATGTTACTTGGATAGTGAGCACAACTTGATTTAATTCGAAAAATTAAAAAAAAATTCAAATTTTGACTTAATTAAATCTGAGTTATTCGGTTTTTCGAGTCAACTCAAATTATAAATTCGGTTTTTTAAATTAGAGTTGAGTTGATTTTTACAATTCGAATAACTTGAATAACATATTGATGTAAATACTTCTTTTGATCCTAGTCAATTTCGAAAATGAGCAAATTGGTCCCTTTCAACAAAAATTGCAAAAAGAATTTCAAAATATTTATAAAAAATCCAAAATTTCATAATTTGAGGACCTAAACAAGTAAGTTACCAATTCAAATTTATCATACTAAAATATCTTCTTTTATCTCTTATTTTTCTTGAAAGAGTTTTCAAATATATAAGGTTTCAAATTTATGTGCTCTAACATCACATTAGCTATACTATAAATAGATTTTAAGTGAACATGTTTAATTTTTTAATTTAACTCGAACAATTTTACTTGATTTGGTTCAAATTTTATTTCACTCTACTCGATTCAAAAAAAAAATTAAATCGAGTTAGGATGATAAAATAAGACTCATCAACTCGACTAGTTCAAAATTTTTTTCACTTGATTCAATCAAATGCTCACCGCTAGATACAAGCACGAGTGTTAGATACAAATACATGTATAACTAGATTTTTTTTTGGTTTTTTCATGTATTTGAAAGATGTTTACCTATATGTCAATAATGGACAATGTTTTTGGAACTAGATTGGAGGTTTGAATCGATTATTCTATCGGTTCTCGGTCCAAGATGTTCAAAGTAAATGAATTATTAAAAAATAAGAAAAATATAAGAAAATTAGTTCAATCGATTTTTCAACTTGATTCATCTGATTCATACACGTTCATGAGTCAACTAGTTTTATACCTCTTATCGGGCCAAACTTTGGTCAGTTTCCAGTCCAATCAATTCAATTGAGTGGCCTTGTTCAAACAACTAATCATGGGTATTTCAAGAAAATAAAGCATTAGACAAACATAAAACTTGTATATAAAATTGATTAATTTTAATAAGATATCATTTATGATTTAAGTTTCAAGATTTGGATTTATATTTCAAAAATAGTGTAAATATACAAATTTAGTATGCCGAGAATTCACATGGATTCCAAAAAATTGCAAGACAATGCATGAATTCCATCATGTGTATAGATAGACTCGATCCAAAAATCAATCTCAACCACACCATTGATGTTGCAAAAGTGATTGTGCACATTCATCATAAATATTCAATTGTGAAAGGTAGCTCATCCTACCTCAACAATGCAATAGAGAAAAATGTTATGTAAATTAAGAGATGGTACTGTAACATCCTAGATTAGGGGTTGTGCGTTTGGAGCATAACTCAAGTGTTAATAGGCTTTAAGTGTGGTTGGTGATGTTTTAAAGGTTTTTAAAACTCTAGGATTAAAAGTGGGATGCATTGGAAATTTTGAAATTTTAAGTTAAAGGGAAATTAAGGCAAGGTGGCCTTAAGAGAAAAGTATGTGAAGTTTGACACACAAACAGCTTGGAAAAGTGGCTCAAGATGCCACTTAGGGCCTCTGAAATGGCGCCACATGCAAGGGTGTTGGGCACGAGTTCGAGTCACATGGGAAGCAAATAAAAGAAGTTTTATTTTGCTTCCGTAGCCTACAGAGGTGGACGGCAACAAGGCTCTTAAAAGGAGTTTTATTCTCTTTAAAATTCGGCTAAATAGGGATAAATGATGATTTATCTTAAGTATTTTAAAGAGATAAATAAGGATTTATTTATCATTATTCCCATGAGATAAAGGTTGGATTAAACTCTTTTATTTTATGATAATTAAAGGATAAAGCTATCAAATAGAAGAGTGGTGGCCAAGTAAGGATTCTTAGATGATAATTTAGCCTATAAAAGGAAGGAAGGAGGGCTACTCATTAATTTTCTTCCTTTTCTTCTCTCTCTCAAATTCTTAGGGTTCTCTTCTCTTCTCTTCTCTTCTTCTCTCTTCTCTTTTCTTTTGTCTAGCCAATTCCCTAGCCTCCTCTCTCTTTTATTCAAAACAAAAACACAATCCAACCTAGTCAATTCTTCATAGCACCAAAAGTCAAATTCGCCAAAGCCTAATCTTTGTTGTGATGGAAGGGTGTTGCCGATTTCATCCAAAAGGTAAGATCAACTATTATTTGATTTTCAATCTCTCTTTAGTCGAAATATAGGAATCTAACTCCTTTAGAATTCCATGGCGAAATTTGGAAGGTTTTCTTGGGATCTAGTAGTTGTCGACTCACAAGGAGCGGTTTCGGATTTAGATCCGTAAGGTAAGGCAAGAGTGATTTTCGCCATAGGCCATTTTGGTATATAATGTTAGCCAATTCGACTTAGGTGGTGTAGGAAGGAGTTCTACAATAGCAAAGTTACAAATCGTTAGACGTGGGTTTCGGATTTAGTCAATTGTGCTAATCAAAAGCGTAGTTATCGACCGTCTCTTGAATGTTTATATGTGTTATATGTGTTATTTCATGTATGTGTATAAAGTGAATGATAGCGAAATAAGGGCTAAGATTGTGAATACCGTGGTGGGTGATTGAATAATCAGTCGTTGATTTACGATAATAAATGATTATTGATGAATGTATAAAATGTGATGGCATGTGATGTATATTTGTTTCAAGTAATATGTTGCCATGGTACATATATATATGCATGGGACTTGGGATGTGACTATTGGAGGAAAGAGTGTACACTATGTACGTGGTCTAATGCTAGCCTCGTGTTACATTAGTGCTTGATGTTAGCTATGTGCTTCATCAAGGAGGTGTTGGCTAAGTGTCCATCTCGACGGTTGATAGTCATGTGCATCACCGTGGATCGATTGATATGTGGGATCCCTATGGGATCGGTGGCTCACCACGACCTTGAGCAACAAGTCCGCCAAGGTAAGATATGTGGATCATTATGTGATCGGTGGTGGATTAGCCACGGCCTTGAGCGAAGGGGTCTGCCAAGGTAGGTGTAATGGATGGACCCTAGGTTTTGATGGGCTTCATAATTACATATTTATGTGTATGGATATGTGGATATGGGCCAAGCCCATATGTGGAGATATGTGAAATGACTATGCACTGAGTCGGTTTGACTCACCCAATATTTTAAACCTTTCAGGTGATGCGTAAAGCTTGGACCGGGTTGGAGTGGATACAAAGGTGGCCATGCGTATGCATTTTCATGCGAAAGATATTTTAATTAATTAAGCATTTATATTTTCAGTACTTTGATTATTTAATTATTGTAATAAGGCCCCTAAAAGTATTTAAAGTCTGTTTAAGAGTTTTTCATTAAGTTTATTATTATGTTTTATTATGGATTGACAATTGAGGAATTATTTGCAAACGATTTTTATTTAAATCTATATATACTAAAGTTTTAATCCGGATACCTTATGAACACCACACTTACTTAAGAATTTTAATGAACACTGTTTTCTAAACTTAACAAAATTTTCATGTTTTATCCTTAAGTTCAAATTTGTTTCCAACATTTTTCGCAGTGGCATTTCAAATTCGGTCGTAGTGAATGGGCCGAGTTTGGGGTGTTACAGGTACCCTTCATATAATTGGTATGTCCATAGGGCCTTATTATTTTAGTTATATTAATTACTCGAATACGTTATTCTAAGAAATGATCCATTTATAAATCTCTACAATGTATCATCAGTAAACTTTAACCATTTCCTTCATGCACATTGAGTATGAGAGTGATACGTCGTATTTCAATATGATAAATTAAGCTCATTTCACACCTAAGAAACTTGTTTTCAAGCGATGTTTTGTGTCTTTTTATTCATTTTTCCATATTTAAGTTAGAATTTGTTGGAAATTATAGATTGCAAATTATTTATTTATGAGCACTATTCAAAGTAAAAGTGATGATTTATCATCCAATGGATAAATTTCCATGGGACATGTTTCTCTCAAGAAGTTTGTCCAATATGAAGGGTTGTGGCTATTCAAAATAGTATTCATTGAATACATATAAATAGAGGCATTATGGTGCTCACAAAATATATATTACAATCAATCCTATTTTCAGAAACTAGAGTAAGAGTTAGGGAATTCCTTGATTTTGCTAATCAAAGGAAATTTAAAACTTCATTGTATCCCGGGAGGACCTTTGTCTTAACCCTCTAGCAATTTTGTGTGGGGACAAACAGTTCTCTTTAGAAAGCGTCACTCGCGCCTCGAAGTCTACTGCTTATTTCCATATAGTCTCTGGTTCTATTGTCTCCACTCAAAATATCCAACAATCAAAGAGAACTATTTTGGAAATGGCGACGAAGGCTACCACTGCATAAAAAGTGATGAACCAAGAGTTTGTAAAACTTGATTGATTTGAAGGTTCAAACTTCAACCATTGGAAGGATAAAATGTTTTTCATTCTTATTGTCTTAAATATGGCGTACATTCTGGATCCAAACCTACAACCCGTAGAGGATCCTGCTCCTAATGCAAACTCTGAAGAAATTATGAAAGTGGCTGAACTCAAGAAGAATCATTAAGAAGATAATTTCACATGTTAAGGACACATCCTCAACACCTTGTCTGATCGATTGTATGATCTCTACATATCAATGCAATCCCCGGTGGAAATATGAAAAGCTCTTGAAGAGAAATACAACACCGAGCGACAAGGTATTGATAAATTTTTAATGATGAAGTATTTAGAATTCAAAATACTCGATAGTATCCCGATCATTGGTCAAGTACATGAATTACAAGTCTTTGTAAGCAGGCTTTATGACTTGAAAGTTGTTATTTTAGAATTGTTACAAGTCGGGGCTATCATCTCGAAGTTGCCCTCATCTTGGAACAATTATCGAAAGAAACTTCTACATATGGCAGAGGACTTCACTGTGGAGAAAATACTTATGCATTTTCATATTGAAGAGGAAACTTGGAAGCGTGATGAGGTGTATCTTGCCTAAAGTTCTAAAGTGAACCATGTGAGCGAATCCAAGAACTCTCGAAATGGTAAGCGAAAGGCCACATCCGAGACTAAGGATGTGCAAGACAAGAAGAAAAAATCTCGTAATTGTTATAATTGCAATAAGAACGGACACTATATTAAGGATTGCAAACTTCTCAAAAAGAACCAAGATGCCACAACTTCCAAAGACAATATGGTAGAGGACATGGATTTAGTGGCCATGGTTACGGAAGGGATCGAGAGTTTGGAGATTGGTATGATTACCGAACTTAATATAACCATGACTGATAAGTCATGTAATTGGTGGCTCGACTCCAAAGCTACTGTTCATGTGTGTAATGACCGACAATAATTCAAGAGTTATGAACTAGTGGCAAACTGTGCAATGCTTATGGGAAACTATCAATCGGTTAAGGTGCTTGGTCGAGGGATGGTGAAACTCAAATTCACATCTGGAAAGAAATTGACTTTAACCAATGTGTTGCATGATCCTGATGTGAGAAAGAATTTAGTGTCCGCAAGTATTCTATGTAACAAGGGGTTCAAGATTATCTTGGAATCCGATAAGTTTGTCTTGCTTAAAGGTGATATATATGTAAGAAAAGGATATTGTAATGAGAGTATGTTCAAGCTGAGCATTGATATGAATAAAGTTAATTATTCTAATTATATTGTTGAGTCTTATACTATGTGGCATGCGCATTTAGCATAATTTAATTTTAAAACTTTACAATATATACAAAAGAATGGTTATATCAATCTAAGTAATGACGAGTTTGTGAATAAATGTGAAATTTTTATTCAATCAAAAATTACCAAGAAGCTATTTCCTAATAAGTGTGAAAGAAATTTGCAAGTGTTAGATTTAATTTATTCAGATGTTTGTGAATTAAATGGAACACTAACAAGAGATGGAAAATGATATTTTATCACTTTTATAGATGACTTCTCTAGATTTACTTACGTGTATCTCATGAGAAGTAAAGACGAGGCTTTTGATATGTTTAAACGTTTTAAAAATGAGATTGAAAATTTGTTTAATAAGAAAATCAAAGTGCTTCATAGTGATAGAGGTGGTGAATTTTTTCAAATGAATTTAATGTATTTTATGAGGAACAATGTGTGGTACATAAGTGTTCTGTGCCTTATACTCCCAACAAAATGATTTGGCAGAAAGAAAGAATCGTACCTTAGTGGATATGGTTAATTCGATGTTGTTAAATGGTAAACTTCCATATAATCCATGGGGTAAAGCATTATTAACTGCATGTTATATCCTTAATAGAATACCATCGAGAAAATTCAAAGTATCTCTATATGAGTTATAGAAAGGTCAAATGCCAAACTTAGATTATTTCAAAGTGTAGGGATGTTTGGCTTACTATAGAGTTCCTGACCAACAGAGAACAAAGTTAGGACCAAGATCCATCAAGGGTGCATTCGTTGGATATGCCCAACACTCTAAGGCTTATCGTGTTCTTGACTTAGTGTCAAATACGATAATTGAAACAAGAGATGTTGTATTCATTAAAAATAAGATTTTTGATGATTTAACATATTCAAAAAGAATATCAACCAATGATATCAAGTGATCAAACCAAAAGAAGTTTTTGTGATAATAAGGGTATGGAGCCGATGAAAAGTCAAGGAGTGAAAAAAGAAAAGGACTTTGGTCTCAATTTCATTTCATCAAAATCTCTAGCATTCCTCTTTGAGGGAAATAGAGAATCCGTAATTAGAATATTCCCATAATGTTTAATGTGGATGGTGATCTACAATTCTATGGTGAATTTGTGACTTTTAGGGATCTAACATTTTGGAAAGAAGCGATCAATGATGAAATGGATTCAATATTGTCCAACAATACTTGGATTCTAGTTAATCTTCCTTAAAGATCGAAGCCTATTGCGTGTAAATGAGTATTTAAAAGGAAGAATACTTCAACGGAGGGTTCTCCAACCTTTAAGGCTAGGTTGGTGGCTAAAGGATTTAGGTAAAAGGAAGACCTAGATTATTTTGACACCTATGCACCAGTGGCTAAGATGACCTCCATTCGAATTCTCATAGCACTTGCATCTATCCATAATTTACATGTACATCAAATGGATGTTAAGACGAATTTTTTGAATGGTGATCTCAAAGATGAAGTCTCTATAGAGCAACCAGAAGGCTTTGTGCTTCCTAGGAATGAACATAAGATGTGTAAGTTGATCAAACCATTATATGGTTTAAAACAAGAGTCTAAATAGTGACATGAGAAATTTGACTAGGTTATCTTGTCATATGGTTTTTTACATAATGATGCGGATAAATGTATTTACACTAAATTCACTGATAGGTACGGTATAGTTATTTGTCTCTATGTAGATGATTTGTTTATTTTTGGGACGAATATGGAAGGTGTTCGTGAGACCAAAGAGTATCTAGCCTCAAATTTTAAGATAAATGATCTCAACGAGGTAAATACAATTCTAGGTATAAAGGTGAAAAAACATGAAAGGGGCTTTGCACTAAGCCAATCTCACTATATTAAGAAAGTATTGGAAAAGTTCAAACACTTGACTATCAAGAATTTGTACACTCCATACAATTCAAACTTTAAGTTAAGTGAGAATAATGGCAGAGCTATAGTGCAACTTGAGTACACTAGCACAATTGGAAGTCTAATGTATGTAATGCATTGCACTAGATCTGGTATCACATTTTTTGTATGTAAATTGGTAAGATTTACAAATTTTTGTAATACCGATCATTGGAAAGGAATTTGTAGGATTTTTGGCTATCTTAAGAAAAAAAATTTGGCATTATTCTATAGTGATTATCCTACGGTACTAAAAGGTTACTCAGATGCAAGTTGGATTACAAGTCTAAGTGACAATAAGTCCACATCAGGATGGATTTTTACAATCGGAGGTGGAGCCATTAGTTGGGCCTCCAAGAAATAAACTTGTATCTCACATTCAACTATAGAGGCTAAATTTATAGCCTTGGCGGCTACTGATAAGGAAGCAAAATGACTAAGAGATCTCTTACTAGATATAAAATTGAGGCCACAACGTAGGTTCGCCATTTTCATTTATTGTGATAGTGAATCCACCATGTCTTGAGCATACAATAATTTGTACAATGGAAAGTTTAGACATATAAGTTTGAGACATGAGTTGTGAGACAATTGATTAGGGACAGTGTGATAATTGTTACTTATGTTAAGTTAATTGACAATTTAGGGGATCCATTGACAAAAGGTTTGTTAAGGGATTTGGTTAAGAGTACCACTACTAAGTTGGGACTAAAACCATTCAATCACGTTATTAATAATGGAAACCCTACTTTATTTTAGCCAAAAGTTAATTTCGAGGTTCAAAGGGTAATAATAAGTTATCGAATGCAAACATGCACTAAGAATTAGGATTTAGTGTTTATGTTTTAGGAGGATGAGTTTTACTCTTAATGGATGAACATTAATTGTCATGAAATCCACCTATATGGACATGAAGTGGTGTTGGTTCAACAAGATTTTCTTTATGGTTTTCTCTTGTACATGTTCATGAAACGTGATAAGCATATAGCCATAACAGTGCTAAAGCAAATAAACTCTTACTCTAATACTTTACGATTATGTGTGAAATTTTTCCGATATTGACTTTAAGAGTTATGGTTCAAGTGACTAGCCACTATTCACTTTGTTGATACTCTGAGAGTTTGCACTAAAGGAAGGTTCAATCTGCGGACACCCTTCTTTATGCATAATCGTTATGTACTTATTTTCTAGAATTAGCAATCTAGTGGAAGATTGTTGGAAATTATAGATTGCAAATTAATTATTCATGAGCACTATTCAAATTAAAAGTGATGATTTATCATACAATGGATACATTTCCATGGGACATGTCTCTCCTAAGAAGTATGTCCAATATGAAGGGTTGTGGCTCTTCAAAATAATATTCATTGAATGCATATAAATAGAGGCATTATGGTGCTCACAAAATATAATTTTACAATCAGTCCTATTTTCAAAAACTAGAGTAAGATTTAAGAAATTTCTCGATTTTGCTAATCAAAAGAAATTCAAAACTTCATTGTATCCCGGGAGGACCTTTGTCTTAACCTTCTAGCAACTTTATGTGGGGACAAATAGTTCTCTTTGGAACGCGTCACCCGCGCCTCGAAGTCTATTATTTATTTCCATATAATCCTTGGTTCTACTGTTTCCACTCAAAATATCAATCATAATTAATTTAGTTTAAATATGTTTTAAGTTATTTTTGTGTGTTTCTTGAAAAAAAACCATCAACTACTTTCAAATTCGAGCTTAACATTTTGCTAAGGCATTTTAGGGGTAAACCGAAGAAATAGATGGAATGAAGTCAGTATAGAGCTTTAGTATTGCAACCTCGAGATCGAGCTTCAAAGATAAATCGAATCATTCCCAATAAATGAGCATTCTTAGCTTTTATTATTTTCTGTCTTTTAGGTGTTTGTTAAAATGCTTTTGTGGGTTTTGATCTTTATGATATGCTAGGTTTTCTTGATGGTGGATAGTAATGTTAATTGCTAAACTAGATTGATATTCATGATATTGGTTGATTATTTGTTCAATTATATTAAAATGCTTAATACACTAGAATTAACGACTCTAATGGAAAACCTAGATAAACAAGACCGAGATGAGAGTTTATCGTGTAAGAAATTGATATGATTTTGTCAAGTAGAAAGATTGAGAGGAGAACTACATGCCTAGATGAGATCAAGAAGAGAACTTAGGTGGTAATTCCTAGTTAGGATGAGACTAAGATGAGATTCTTAGTTGGAATGGCAAATGATAAAACCAAGTCATTTATATATTGCCTAGTTAGTAATTAGTAAGCCCATCGACCATCGCCTTGTTTATTTGCATAGTTGTAAAGCAAGGAAGAAGTAAATTAGGTTAAATAGTTTAGTTAATAATAGAGATTCACTCTCTATATATTTTCATATTTGGTTTGCACTAATAATTTTGAATTTATGAGATTACTAATTGCTTGACTCGTAATTGGCTTGACGATCGTATTTACCAATTTGACAATAACTTGGGTACAATTTTCGAAATACTCACGTATTTTGTTGTAATATAGTACATTGCAATTTGACCTGTACACTTGCAATAAAATCGCACTTCATTTTCATATCTATATTTTGCATAATTTAACGCACGTATGTTGATGGTCAAAGGGGTAAGAATTTAAGTCCACCTTCAATCAACAAGCAATAAAAAAACTACTATCTTAAAAACATTCTTCTTATATAAAACTTGACACCTGAAGCTATTAGTGACTCTCATCACCATGATCGATGCAACAAGATTAATCAATCCTAGTCTAAGTTACATTAATCCTAGCAAGAGGAAATGTCAATAATACCTAGAAACATTGTTTGTACCCTCCAATAAAGTTACAAATGAACAAATTACAAAACAGCTATACTAATCTCATTTGTGATTGTTATAAACAATAGATCATCGAATGAGTAGTAAATAATGTTTATCAAAACACATCGTACCTGCATTAAGAATCCATAAAGAGTCTATGCATTCAAGCTATATCCAAAGCTAACTCCGTAACAACTTATACACAAGCAACATGATAAACTTGCAATGCTTTTAACAAGTCATCATGATCTCAACAAGTATCATCCAACAAGATCAAAACCATCAAGCAATCAAAATACACAGCAAGTAAGGGAAACAACAATAGCAAAAAGATGGGACAACAAAAAGATAGTTTAAATTCATATAGCAACGTCAAAACACCATAAGCTTAAAATGGCCCTATGGTGACACAAACACAACAAAAATGAAAAATTTCATAAAGTGGTCAATGACCAAATAGCAACATCAGCAAATAATTTAACCCATTACGGTGGGATCAAGATCTTCAACGGTGAGAGGCGAAGAAGCAAGAGTATGTTGAAAAAAATTCGGTTCAAAAATGGTTTTCTTGCACGCGAAAAGTAAAAAATTTTGAATATTGAGCCGGTTTGTAATATTTATAGCAATAAACCTTTTACCAAAATCGTACCTATATTTTCAGCTAGATGAATCCTTGTCATTCTTGACTTTTAATTGAACGGCCTTCTTTGTTATTCTCGTACCATGAACTGCTTCGAATATGGGCTCGAACAAATTCAAATCAAACATAGAACCAAAATTATTTACTTTACTTTTAGTGGGAAATCAAATCTCTCTTCAATAGAAACTAGTAGAATTGTTATTCTGAAAAATAGAATTTATACTTAGAAAATAAATTCTCACTATATTCAGACAGAATAACAATATCTCAAAGTTGTGTGTTTAGTTCTATCGGTGTCATCTATTTTTAGGGAGAAGAAGTGAAACCCTTATTGAATTAGTAGAAGTCTATTTTAATAGAAAAGCAAAATCCTAGTCTAACTAGGAGAGAGAATGGCTAATAGGGTGTGTTTCCCCTTATATATATTACGATGGAGGATTTGAGTCTCTCTTGTATTGGGTCCAATTATATGTGCTTCCTAGATTTTTTAACCCTAGACTTTATAATTTAATTCAACTCAGTACATGTTTTTATATTTCCCAAAATAAATCAATTAATTAAATTTTCAATTAAATAATTTTCTCAACCCGATTCTAATTTTGTTAAAATCATTGCAACTTTACCGTAAAATAATATATAAGAAAATACATTTAACATTTCTATATTTAACGGATTCACAATGATTAATTAATTTAATTCCATTTTTTGAACTTCAATAAATTGATTAATTAAATTGTAACACCCAAAATTTTTGGATTTTTAAGTGTGCATATTGAACAAATAATGTGTTATGGTGTGTTGGTTAAGTACATTGGGAGCATGTTTTAAGTCCTAAGTTCGATTCAAATGTTTTGAGTGTTTCTGTTAATTCTGGCCTTATGTTAAGCTTGCGCCTTAGGGCTTAAATTATTTTCTTTGTTGGGTTGTGATAGCGATGCGTTTAGTGGTTTAGTGGTAAGGTTTTTGTTTACTTATTGGTCCTGTGTTTGAATCATGGGTTGCGCATGAGTGTATTATTTTTGCTATTTGCCATTTGTTGGAGGTTGAATTCAATTTGGATTGTAGTAGATTTGATGGGTTAGAATTCGGTTGAAATAAGATGTTTGATATCTTTTATTTTAAAAAAATCCCAAATCCCTATTTTGCCTCACCTATTTTACCTTCCCATTCTTTCCATCTTTTGCACGTTCCATTATTTTTCTTTTGCTTTCTTGTTTTGTTTGTTTCTTCTCTTGCTTTGTTACATTCTTTCTTCTTTCTTTCCCTTTCATCTTTGATTTCTAATTTTACTCTTTTGCTTTGCAATTGGGGTGGTTGTTGTTAAGTAATTGCGGGTGATTTTGGGGATTATGTATATCGTGTTTGTTAATCCGAGTAAGTGTAAGTATCATTGTATTATTTTTCTGCTATTTTGAGTTTTAATCATTCTTCAATTTAAGGTAGGGTTTTTGTTAGCGTTTATTTACGTTCTTGTTTGTGACAATCGTATTCGTGTTTTGGTTAGGCGAAAGAACTGGAAATCAACTCCCTCTAGCAGGGTAGGTCTCCATTCGACGTTGTTTTTTTAGTGGCAAGAACTCAAATTTTGATTTGGGGGCTGCAGTTTTGATATATTAAGGTGCTGTTGTGATTGGGGTTTTGACTTTTTTTAGTGTGATTTGTTGGTTAATTGTAGGTTCGTGAGTTCCCGATAGTGCGGTTAATCGATTTCGCAATCAGATGTGTGAAAATGACCCAAAAACTCAATCGAAATTCGATTAAATCATGAAATAGAGGATGTTTTCAAAACTACCCAACGCCACCCAGTCGTGTGTCAGGCCATGTGAAGCACACGGCCATTTGTGTTTTTTCAGCCTGTGTGGCTTGGTTGTGTCGAGCACACGACCATGTGAAGCTATGTAGACCATGTGGATCACACAGGCTAGCCCACACGCCCTTTTGGAAAATTTTTGGGCCCGATTAGGGGCCATTTGAGGGACTTAAATTTGGGTTCATAGGCATCATATGGAACCTAAAAATCATAAGTTTTAGCACGTAACAGTATATAGATAAGCTTAGGAGGTATGTTAAGTAGGATATGTTACAATTAAATCATATGCGATTTTATGATCTATATGAAAATACGTATGTATGCATGCCCTATGATATGTGATATAAGTATGTATGATATGATTATCTTATGCATGTGTTTTGGGGGTAGGTTATGACGTGATGAAGGAAGTGTTATATTGCATTTTATATTGCAATTACGGCGGCTAGACTGCAAAAATTTATGTATGGCAACTTAGCTGCAAGTATATATGTGGCACATTGCCACATATTGGTGTGATTGGTTGGATGGACTCTTGTAGTCCTATATGGTGTAATTAGTTGGACGAAGATAGTATGTAGGAGATGGGGTAGGACATGATACAATATGATATGATATACTATGTTACGATATGATATGATATGATATGATATAATATGTTATGATACGTTATAATATGTTATGATATAAGTTATACTTTGATTTGAGTTCTGATATGCTATGAGATGATCTGATGATTATATTTACTTGTATTGAAATTATGGGTCAAATCACATACAAGGCTTAAAGCTCATGCCTTTGTTGCTTTGTTTCAGGTGATCCTCTGACTTAGTATTGGACAACGACTCTGGAACTCGGATTTCATATTTTTGGTTTAAGTACTATAGACCTTCTTTTTGTTTAATATGGACATTTTGGACTTTTCTTGGGTTTTACGGGCTATTGGACATTTTAAGTTTTGTTTAGAACTTTAGGATTATTTTGGTAGTTATTCCGCAAAGGTTTTCAACTTTTAATGATGCTTTACGTAAGATAACTTAAAATGAACCACGACTTTAGAATCGATATGTTATAAGTTTTCTGCTGCATGATTAATGGATTTTCTGAAGTGAGTTATCTCGCAAGCCCTTAAGTAAACTGAATTTGATTTTAGAAAAACTATTTAAGCAACAGTTTTGGAAATTGCTATGGTTTTCAAAGAGTTATTCAAATTGACTTTTCTCTTGGCGAAAACTTGGTTTTCTACAAAATTTAACATTTGTTCTTTTTGCTAGTACGATGTAACCTCCATGATTCGACCATAATGTCTAGGTCAAGTATAAGGTGTTACATAAATAATAATTCAAAAAATCATAAATTACATTTCCAGGTCATTTCCATTTAATGAGAAAACCTTACTCATTTTCGAATGTTTCCCATTTCTCTAACTTTACCAATTCTATCTACTTATGTTCACTAGATTCAACATGCAATTCATTTCTGTTTTCAACAAGCTAGCGGGGGGACCAATTGGACATATGTGATTAGAGCTCAAATGATTTATTATTAAGTTCCAACTTTTCGCCTATTAATTATAAACTCATTTAATAACAAAGTCATTCCAATATGGTACCATGACTGAGTCCTCCTTAATGACATACCATTACGAAGGCAACTCGATCAGCACTCGTCAAATGATCTTGTCATAAGTGTGTTACCCTCATAGCCCTTAATCTCTTTGGGATAAATTCATTTTCCAATATGATCCTATTTTATCTCATAAGAACCATTACGTATTCCTTCATAAAAAAATAATTATTATTAAATAGTAATCAAGTTATTCATCACAAAGACGAACAACCCACCGTCATGTTTACTTTTCATCTGCCATATAAAGCCGATGAAAGGATATCATTTACCAATATCTCGGGTTATGAATTCCACTATTGTGAATAACGCTACATACTGCAGAAGTTATATACCAACACACCAACTTTTGGTTCCTTATCTATTTAAACTCAGGCTTTTACTTACATTAAAGTATACGAATCAAGCATATATAGTCTGTCATCCACTTAAGATTAAAGTATGTCACACTTTGAACGTTACAAGTGAATAAATCCATAAACGGATTCAGAATCTATTCTTCTTAGGTCCACTCCAATGTACTATTGGTCTAGTCAATCTCATTTATGCTTCTATCTTCTGAGAGTCATCCGCCCCGATACCTAAAACAAGGCAACTCATCAATTAGACTTGACAGACATCATATTAGTCTTTCAATCAATTTGCTCATTTTCAATTATGATAAGGATATATTTAGGTTCATCTACTAATATAAGTTTCTTTTCATAATACGATCTTACCACGTAATACCGCTTAGTATTACTTAAACATTAGACAACCAATGAGTTAATATTTTCTTCAATTTTGCTTTACAAGCAAAAACCACGTGAGGACAATATATAAAGGGTATTAATGTAATTCATGAATAAATTTATTAACCAATCTGTTCGAAAAAATTACAAATATATATAGATGAAAATACTATACTTAGGGCACTAGATCCAATACAATAACTATAGAAGGTCAAGTTGCTTAGCATAAGTAGTGGTTTCAATAGCATCCTTAAAAATGTGATATCATGTTTCAGCTTGCAAATCAAACATAACTAGGTGTGAGCGATTGAACCTTTCCTATTGGGCATCCATAATTGATAAAAAAGAGTCTTTGTAAAATCAGTAGGACAAACACAAAGTTGGGCTTCAAATATTACGCTTTCATGATATAGAATGGTCTTTTATCAACCTATGACATTAGGTCATCACTAAGAGTTTGCACCACTTGTAGGGTAGCTTTCAACTTTTCTTCCATAGCATGTTTTTTTTAACTTCACAATCATTTCTTGCACCCTACTCACTTCGAAGTTAAGGTTTAAAATTCTAATATCATAGGTGGATATTATAAAGAGGGATAATTGTACCATAAAGTGTAAGCCCAACAAAAAAATAACACTAAAGCCCAAGAGACAAATGTCGCATGGATGAAATTAGCCAAATCTCCATCAAGGCCAACAATAATACTTGCCAAGGTGTAAAATGACAAGATAACCTTTACTAAATAAGGACATTAGCTTCAACCAATTACCAATAAGAAGTTGTAGGTGTCATGGGGCTAGAAATTTAGTCTCGCAATCCATATGGACTTAGGTTTTTTCTTAGGTTCAAATTCGCCGAAGTCAACTTTACTATCGAAAAGTGAGAATTCTTGATAGAAATTCTTTACTACACCAAAAATAAAATGGAAGCAACCCAAAGACAAAAAAGAAACAAAAGAACAGAAAAAGCCACAAGAAATCAGCTCACAATGTGTTTTAGTAAATGCTCTCAACAGTATTCGATTACTGTGAATAAGGATACACCAGGATGATTACGAATGAGGGGGAAGG
Organism: Gossypium rotundifolium; assembly: GCA_025506655.1. Lineage (NCBI taxonomy): Eukaryota > Viridiplantae > Streptophyta > Magnoliopsida > Malvales > Malvaceae > Gossypium > Gossypium rotundifolium. The sequence continues at coordinate 140,832,311 of CP106731.1, forward strand.
CCTTTATTTATAGTTGAGTTCCCCCCAAATCCAGCGATAAATATTGAATTACATCAACAATTGAGTTTAGTGTCTATCTATAATATGAGAGCCCTAAGATTTCTAAACTCTATTCATTTTATCATTTAGGGTTTATAATAATTACCTTAGTAACTCTAGTTTTACTAGATTGTTTCACTGGCTATCAATGCTTTAAGTAGATGAGTTTCTTTATGTATTTCATGTATCAAGCCAGTTTAGGTGGGTTAAATAAGTCCTATTTAATCAATTGATCTTTATGAGACATATTGTGCAAAATGATCACGAACTTTGATTCACAACCTGTGACATAAATACCTTCACGTACTCTTAAACAATTGGGATACACTCAACATTCTCATATAATTTAGATTGAGGTAAAAACTCGTGTTAAGCTTACATCTTGTTTAATCATCCTCAAAAACCTCCTTATTTTTTACTTAACCATAAAGTATTACAAACTTCATAATTAACCTTTTGTGTTGCAAGTCACTTATTTTTCCATGACAACCTCTTTCAGAGATAACTGTCCCATAATTATGTTAAGGTTTATCTTAACAGATAATCTGTATAATATATATTTCTAATTTTTTTAAGTTTATATTTAATTATATGCGAATAAAATAAGAATATATGAACATTAATATATTTGATTAGCAGAAAATAATAAAAAATTCAAATTGGGCCTCAAATTTCAATCCTCATACGAGGTTTTCAAAATCACAAGGCCGACGATGGAAAATTGAGAAGCCCATTGCTGAAAACTGGGCCAAGTTAGGCCATCGACGAACGCCGCCCTTCTTCACTTGTGACACACTTGTAATCCCTTAGGTCAGAGATCTCCAGAAAACTCGAAAAAACAGTCTAATCAGTGTTCTAGCGAAAGAAGAATCAGGATAGAAAAAGGGGGGAAAAGCAAAGCAAATGACAACGCGAATCGCTCCAGGAGTTGGAGCGAACTTGCTTGGTCAACACTCCGCCGAGAGGAACCAAGACGCCACTGCTTATGTCGGCAATCTTGATCCTCAGGTTCTCATTATTTTCCTTTCTCTCTCTTTTACCTCATGCCTTTTTGTTGTACTGTTTGAAATCTTTTACTTGCTTTTTTCAGGTATCTGAGGAGTTATTATGGGAGTTATTTGTTCAAGCTGGTCCTGTTGGTACGTTTAATAATTTTAAGTTTTTGAATTTGCTTTGCTGTTAAAGCTTCTGAGGTTTAAGTTTAGTTCGAACATTTCTTTTGAATTGATTGAAGACGCATGAGATTCTTTCTATCATTTCAGTTAATGTTTATGTGCCGAAAGATAGAGTGACTAACTTGCATCAAGGATATGGATTTGTCGAATTCCGAAGCGAAGAGGATGCTGATTATGTATGCCTTAGTCCTTAATGAATTTTCAGCCTTTCGGTTCTTTTTTCTACTACTTGAAATAATTTGATTTATTTGTTTGGATTTATAGGCTATTAAGGTACTCAACATGATTAAGCTTTATGGCAAGCCCATACGTGTAAATAAGGTATGGAACTCGACGGGAGCAATGTTGCATTTCTTTTAGTTAAAAGAAACATTATTTTCATTGACTATTATGGTTTTCTTTTTTGATTGATTTCAGGCGTCTCAAGATAAAAAGAGCTTAGATGTTGGAGCAAACCTTTTCATAGGGAACCTTGATCCTGTAAGTATTAGTATGCTATTAGAAGCATAGAGATGCAATGACATGAAGTCCTAGATTTCCTGTTTTAACTTAATGATTCTTGGGTTATACTTCCAGGATGTGGAAGAAAAACTTTTGTACGATACTTTTAGTGCATTTGGAGTCATTGTTACAAATCCTAAGGTATTTGCTTGCTGATTTCTTTTTACTGTTTCATTCTATTTCATGGTAAACCATAGATTAATTAGCTCAGCTTTCTCCATATGTGGAAGTGCATGCCTACATGTCTTCATTTGCTTGTTTAGTTATTGATGCTCTGCTACTTTTTGACTTCAAATATAATTAATCAACTATTGCACCAGTTAAAGAATTTGAAGTTTGTGGGTTGAACTAAAGTGTTTTCCATCATAACTTTATTCATGATTAATGATGAGTTGAAGTTGAACGGACCTGTGATATTGACCGAGTAGGATGGCGTGTTTTTGTTCTGAGCAGCCACATTTTCTAAGTAAATATCAGCTTTGAATATATCTGCATGGTCATGTGATGGCATAATCTACTAGATGGACTGGCATATCTTTTTTTTTGTTTTCCGGAGAACTGAATGATACTAAAACTAATACTGAATCCTAGTCTGGTTCTGCTTATCTCTTGAAAGTCGTTAATAGAGAAAGTTAACTAGATATTTAAAATATTTCAATGTTTCCCATCATTTGGGTTATTATGCACTCTTTTTGTCAGTGAGTTCTGATGATCACTATCTGATATCAGATAATGAGAGATCCCGAGACTGGAAATTCACGCGGTTTTGGATTCATCAGCTATGATTCATTTGAGGCATCTGATGCTGCTATTGAGGTATGTTTGCAATGCCACTTGCATGTTATTTGCTACTCAGAATAGCATTTTTTTATTGTTGTTATCACTGCTTCAATGGAATGTGAATATGTGATGTGATCACAGTCTACATGATTGACTTGTTTCGTCACAGTCTACATGATTGACTTGTTTCATATATCTTGCAAAATATGTTTACTTTCTCTTCGATTACAGGCAATGAACGGCCAGTACCTCTGTAACCGTCAAATAACAGTTTCTTACGCATATAAGAAAGACACCAAAGGGGAGCGTCATGGCACCCCAGCAGGTTCATTTTTTCATTTTTTACCACACCTGATCTTACCTTGTAGTCCCATTTCTATTATTATTATTGGTTTGGTATTTAGATTGAAACTTTTTCCTTGTAACACAGAGAGGGTTTTGGCAGCAAGCAATCCAAGTTCCCAGAAGAGCAGGCCCCATACTTTGTTTGCGAGTGGACCTCCAACACTCCCTTCTGGTCCCCAGGCCAATGGTGGTATAGGAGCACCAGTGCCGCCACGACCTTTTCCAAATGGCACTGTTCCTCCTGTCCCTATGCCAGTAGCACGGCCTCCACCCCCTCAAAATGTTCCCTACCCACAAATGCAGCTTGCCGGACAATCACCTTGGCAGGGTCAGCCACAGCATCTTGGACAACAAATTCCACCTCCAGTCATGCCTCCTCCAATGCAGTACAGGCCACCTATGCCAAACATGCCACCACCACCACCCCCACAATCAGTATCTGGTCTTTCAAGGCCTCCGCCACCAATGGGAATGGGAGCACCACATGGTTGGCTGCAACAGCAAATGGGTGGAAGGCCTCCTATGCCCCAAATGTCAATGCCACCCCCTCCCCCACCACCTTCTGCAAGTTGAATTATCCCAACTTCTGTTTTTCTTCGTTCACCAAATGTAGTGCATTTTTTGTTTCTAGAGGTAATAGAAATGATAACTGTGGATCGTACTCTATTGATCTATTAATATCGAAAATTAGACTTCCAATGCGATATCCTCTTCCTTGACTCCCAAATTTAATCGTTCGTTTAATGATTGGTAAACATTTTTGTTCACCAAAGCATGATCGTTTCACTGCAGATCAAAGCCTTTTCTTCTTTCAATGTGTAAAATAACGTACATATGTAATTTGAGTTCAATCAAGTATCCTTTAATTCTTTTATGGTTTCTGCCATGCTTCACGTAAATTAGAGTAAATATTTAAGAGTAAATATACTCTAGATTCTCATATTTTTCATTATTATTTTATTTAATTTCAGTACTTTTGTTTTCAATATTTTTTTATTTTACTTTTTACATTTAAATTTGAATGTTAATACATTTAAAATTCTTCTATTAAACTAAACTCTATGAACATGATATATTAAAATTTTAATATAATAATTACTTAATAATCATGTAACAAAAAGAATGTCGTTGCTATGATCTTAAATTTAATAAATAATTTTAATAATATTAATTATTCTTAAAATTCAGGTCAAATATTTTAGTTAAAATAAAATATTTAAATCAATTAAATACATTAAAAATTAAAGTACTAAATTATATCAAAAATTAATTCCCAAAGATAATCGAAATTTCATCATTATTATATAATATTAATAAAATAAAAACACATATATGTCAACATTTTAATTATAAATAACATATCTAGGTTAACTATATTAAATTTAAAATGTCAGAATAATATAAAGATCTCATTATTGTAAAATCTCAATAAAAAGTAAAAGCTTGTGTATTTAAATACATGTACATAAACATTTTAATTAAAACGAAGTGTTTATATTAAAAGTTAAAGAGTTATCAAATAATGTGAAATATTAAAGACAAAAATTAAATTTAAAAATAAAAATAAGATGACTAAATCAACACTGTTAAAATTTTCGATTAAATTTTTGATATGTTATTTTGAAACTTAAAAATCACTTATTAATCATGGAACATAAAACAATTAATTATATAGCAATAAAATAATGTGAAAATAATAATTAATTTTTTAATAAAAACCATTCGAAATCATCATTGAAAATATATATTTTTCTATTAGAATAATATTATTAAAAAGTTATTATTAATATTTTGATTTAAATATTTAAAAATTGGACCATTTTCTTGAAACCTAAAAAAAAAAAAAACGACGTCTGAGTTGGAAAAAAATTCAACTCGATCAAATCGAGCTAGGCTAAAGCTCGGCTCATTTAGAAGTTAGTATGTGAAATAATATCAAAATTAAAATATAAAAATAAAATCTAAAATTTGAGCGAAACATAGAAAATAGAATGATAGAGCTGAAATTTAACCATTAATTATAACGTAAAAAGAGCAAAAAAAAAAAAAAATAGACGGGTGATGGAGGAAGGCTTTAGGGCCTTCACAGATATAGCAAAAGATGTTTGTTTAGGAGAAAGTTTGGTAACAGCTTAAGCCGTGTAATAACCATTACATAAATAGAACTGCAGTAAAAAAATGAAGATAATAAACTAAAGCCAGGTAAGACGCACATGAAACAAAATGGAGGGTGGTACTTGTGAACATAGTTGGGTTTTCCATCCATGAGTTAAGAGGAAGCGTGAGTTTGATTCCTGGCTTTCTCCTTCTCCTTCACTTCACTCCCCTGCGTCTTGTCATATGCTTCATGCATTGCACCCACCCACAAATCAAATACAGTTCAATTAAAACAAGTTTTACTTACTACTACCTAACCATTCTACTCTACTACTTACCTGGGTGACTTTCATGAATCTCCTTGTCTTTTTTTATGTCAGATATACTCTCGTTCTCTCCATAAATCCCTCCAAATCCTTCTTCATCTGATCTCGTAGCATATCCCTCTCCGAATGACTCAGACATCACATCCCTTAACACATGAAACAAACAGTTTCAAAACCACTAGTAGTAGTAGTAGACATGGGAAGAAAAAGAGAAGCAACACTTCATTAATATCTTCTAACCCAGGTTTTTGTTCAGGCTTTTCGTCTTTCTGCTCCATGCTTTCTGGTTGCTTGGAACAACTTGTGATGATTGGCCTGAAGCTGATCACTGAACTTTTATGATGACTTAAAGAAGCTCGCAGAGATGGAGTGAAAACTGCTGGTGGCTGAGCTCGAACCGATCGGATGGCTTTCATTTCCGCCTACCGTCTTTCTGGTTGTGAAATTATTGAACATTGTTTACTTAAAAAGACAAATACTAGAAACCTCCTTTCTTGTTATGTTAAGACACGTGGAAAATTTTAATGGACAGGTGTGGAGTGTAGGAATGTAGGTTCTGATGAATGTCCACGACCCAGATGGCACTTGAGGAGGGCCAATGAAATATATGGGTTTACAGAAACCACTAGTTGCCGACAGTTAGGCCTCTAATATTTCGACAAGGAACGGTGTAAACCAAGCCTGATGGATGAAGTAGGCAATCTCGGACATTAATTAAAGGGAAAAAGAAAAAATTGAGGGTAAAGGAAAGGTGAGTTTCTGTCTGTTGACGGAAACGAAAACGACAAGGCCCATTGGAAATTGAGAAGAAATTAAAGTGACTCATTGGGGCTCGAAAAAGAAAGCCCAATATATATGGTTAAGCTGGATGGAGCTTAATGCCCAAATTAAACAAAACATTCACAAAACTTGGTCTCATACACGGGGCTTCACTGCCGTGGAAAGGAAAATGTGACAATGAGGAAATGGCGAAGGACAAGGAGGGAGGGCCTCCTAACCCCTACAAGTTTGGACTTACATTTGTTACCATTAATGGAGGCCTTTGCTCTTGCAAATCAAAATTGATACTAGGAATACTTCCTTCATTAGAGACAAGCCACTATCATTGTAAATGCAGGGTTGATACTGGTGGTTGGTGCCTTTTTAGGCTTTGCCTTTAAGCATGACCTCTGTTCTTGAGTGCTTGACTCTGTGTTCACTTTCATTGATCGGCAACTCCTTTGCTTTGCTTCTTTTGTATTATATTTTAACCTTGTAAATAAAAATTGATACTAGGAATTCTGCCTTCATTAGAGACAAGCCACTGTCATTGTAAATGCACTAGAGGGTTGATACTGGTGGTTGACGCCTTCCAGGCTTTACCGTCAAGCATGGTCTCTAATCTCTAATACTAGCAATTCCTTAGTATCAATTCCTACAAACTTAGGGTATTACAGCAATAAAATTAAAGTCAATAGTGAGACATGTGTTTAGATTTAATCATTGCAGTGGTAACAAAATGAAATATAATAAATTAAAATAACCATTAAAGATATTAGAATAATATTTACATGTAATGCAACTTATAACATATTTGAAAATTAAATAAATAACTAAAAATGTTAAAATTACAAAAATATATGTACATTATTTATATATTTATTTAAATATTTTGATTAATTAATATATAAATATGTAAATTTATTTATTATATTAAACAAATTTAAATCAAAATAATTAAAAAACATTTAATTTGAAAATTTTGATAATAAGATATTATATATTAAGTTAATAAATGGTAAAGAAATACCAACAATGTTGTGAAGCTCCAGTGGAGTAAAAACAAGTCTGGTGCGATTAAAAGAGAATCATCTGTGACAATAAAATGCCAGAAAAAAGGACATGTCTGGAGCCTCAGCTACATGATGATAAAAGAGGTCCATTAATCCATTTTCCATTCAATTTGTGGAGCAATATTGGTTCTAATATTCCATCTAGTTCTCATATTTCAATCTCAACAGTGAAGCAAAAAAGACTGAAATCCACAAGTTTATAAACTAAAACAGTGTATTCAAATGAGAGGGTAGTAGAAGGAAAATCAACAAGGTTATGAAGTTATACTAATTAATACTCGGTAACAACGTCAACCCTCAAGAAAATTGAAGCATATTGCTTCATACAACCACTTAAAAGAATGGCAAATTTTCTTTCAACCTCCCTTGCCAATTCAATCTGAAAATGGTTTCTTTTCTTCTTCAATGTTTCCTCTCTCTCTTGCTTTCATTTTATAGGCATATTGTTCTTTTTGTTGTATACAGAACTGTCAAATGTTACAGGTTCAAAGTGTATGGAAAATGACCATGGGCTTCAAGTATGGTTTTGTGGAGAAAAATGAACAATAAGTTGTACCATCTACTTTAAAAGAAGGTAGGCAACAGTCTTCACAAACCAAGATCAATTTTGTCAATGTCTGAATTCACCCCATTCGTTAAAACAGGTAATAAGCCATCCACAGGCAGCTCAAATGACAAATGATGAATCAAATTACTTTCAGCAATTAAAACGGATCACATGGACAAGGGTAATAGAAACTTTCTCTCTCTCTTGACCACAGCCTGCCTACAACCTCTCAAGCGTACGGGAAGGAAAATACCAAGGCATATTGGGATACATGAAAGCCAGTAATGCCTAAAATAAAGGGACAAGTAGGATAGTATGACTAACACACTAAATGCGAAGGCCCAAAAAGCAGCCACAGCTACATCAGCCCTGCATGAAGTGAACAGAATCTCGTCAAGAACATGTAGAAGTTTAATTTACAACCAAAGCATGCCAGAGAAATGCTAGAAGGAGACATAATATGTTACAATGTTCACATAAGGAAATTTTCTGTGAATAAAATGAACAAGTATTTTTTATGGGGACGAGTAGAATGAATATTTCTCAGAGTACAGGCCACAATGCTTTTATATCTATGACAAAACCTGAGAATGGGAAAGATTAAGAATGAATTATATGTTTTGGCACATTGAAGGATGGATCAGTAGCCTAATACTGAAAAACACTATAGAAATCATCAAGAAAGATCTGTGTTTCAACAGAAATCTAAGTCTTAGCCATCTCAATTATGGACCTCTGCTTCGACGGTCATCAAACTAATTGTTTCCCTACATCTAGAATTAGCAAATCGCTATATTCATTCCTTATTTATTTGAGCAGCAACAATGTAAGCAGGTTTTCCCCAGTGGAAGTGGTTATACCTTATCAAGATATATCTCTATCAATGAATACAAAGTCTTATTACTAGCCAAAAAACCAATATGCTTAACAAAGATAATAAGCTTCCATCTCCAACACTTGAACTATCATTGACCTTACTATTACGACTCTGATTCAGGAGCTAAAAACACGACAACAAGAAATGACCCAATACTCTTTGAGTCTTCAATATGGAATCCATCAACGGAGAGTGACAAACCAATGATTCTTTAACAAAGTTAAAAGCTTGAAGAAAATATATGCATTGATAATCTTATTATTTCACAAAACAGTAACTCTGGATAGTTTATTTCAGTGTTTGAGGAAATTCGTAGTCAACCTAACTGGACAACCCTAAATTCCCAAAGTTAAATCTCTCCCAAAAACATCAAGGTATTTAACTTAAAAGCCAATCTCTGGTCACTTTACGACTTAACCATTACAAATTTCAGCGGTCGCTAAAATATGATCTTACTTCCACCAGATCAGGACATCCATTTCAAATACCATCCTTGAAATAAAACCGTAAACTTTGAACAAGATTCAATAGTCTGGTTCAAGCTAAAAGCGAGAACAATGCATTTGAAGAACATCTTAATCCTATCCAAATTATCATCTCTTCAACTTAATATTAGCCACTAACCAGTAAAATGATCATGGAAGTTGGAACAATACCAAATTCCTAATATAAAAAATTCAATTATTCTCGAACATTACAGAAAAAGTAAATAGTTTTCATCAAATTATTCTTCTTATCAAGACAAAAATAAGAAAAAAAAAAGCAATCAAACAAGCAATCATGTAAAAATCATACAATAAAAAATGCAAAATTGGCCCGTTAAAATATACTTTTTTTCCTAAAAACAAAGTAAATAAACAACAATGAAAAAGAAGACAAAAAGCAAAACGTACCGGGAAGCGATATGGGGTTTGGGAGAGAAAAAGATAAGAGCAGGGTAGGTGTTTTGAGATCGGATCTGGTAATCTCTGAGTTGCTCTACGAGTTTAGACCGAGTTATCATGTCGCAAAACCGGATGTCTTTCTACTCCGATCACTCTTTGGGCTCTCTGCTAATGAATTTAGGACAGTAAAAGCTCGAATTGTGTTGATTTTTGGTGGAATTTGAATTGGAAGAGTTTAGTTGCGATCGGAGTGTATGATTAAATGAATCAAACGCAGGAAAGAAGGAAAAGAGTCGAAGCAAGTAGTAAACTTTTAGGTTGGCTTTTGTTTACAGTGAATTTTGGCTCATTTCGGGTGCGGAAGAGTAACTGATTTTTCACTGATTCGGGTTCGAGAGGATCCGCACCTCCGGATTCCGACTACATCCACAATGGAGCCACGGGGTGCCCAAACTGATTTGTCTTATTCAACTCGGTCGTTTTTGCATTACTATTATCCCTTTCCATATTTATAAATATAATTTTGTTATGAAATATGTTTATAAATATAGATTTTAGAAAAATATTATAAATATATGCTTTTTCTTTTACATGTATTTATTAGGAATTGAACTCGCACCACAACTAGTTTATGTCAATAAATTTATGAATCTTACTATCGTCAGAAAAGAAAAGAAAGAGAAAACAATCAGGAAAAAAAAATCAAATCTACGACCTTCAATGACTTTAATATCTCTAGTAATTCGACCACCATGAGAATTTTATAATTTATGCGTCAAAAGTTTTATAAAAATCTGTTTATCTATATGATATACAAAGATTTGCAAGAAGTTTTTTATATAAAAAATATTTTATGTCGATTGATTTATTTTATTTTTATCTTTTCAAGGAGCGTGAAAAGTTAATCTTAGTACGAATTTTGATTTTTTATCTTAAATTTATTCAACATTTGTAAAATTCTTAACTCGTCTCCGTCACCAGATTAGGGTTATGGAGCATTACCGAATAATTGAAAAACATTTAACATCATAATATTAAATAAATTAATCTTATTAAAAACCAATCAATCATATGCATTTTGTCCCTAAATCAAGCCTTCGAGGCCTTAAAAATAGCTTAAAAGCAATTCAGGACTAATTTGAAACAAAACAAAATTTTGGAAAAAATTGAAAATTTTGAAAATAGGAGTTACACGGCCGTGTAAAAATCAAACAAAGTGACACACGACCATGTCCTAGCCCGTGTCTTCACCCGTGTAACTCACTTAGTTGAGTCACATGGCCGTATCGCAGTCGTGTGTCAGACCGTGTAACTCTCTAACTTGCAACACACGATATGTCGCAGGTCGTGTGTTAGGCCGTATAACTCACTGACTTAATGCACTAGGAATTTACAAATGACACACGGTCGTGTGACAGCCTGTGTAACAGACCGTGTGATCCATATTTGACCCTAAAAACATGTCATTTCAAGGCTAAAACACACCTAACCATCCATTCCATTTGTGCACACATTCAATAGACCTAAGCATCATTCAAACACTTATAAACATACCATTTCAAACATTCTATTTCATCTAACCAATATGTCATTCAAAGGCACCAAATTTGTATCAAAACGTCATTAATCAAATCAAAGCAACATAGCCACATTTCAAGCATAGAACCTAGTTCTTTTATCCACCAAATGACATCACATATGACCATTTTTACAAGCCATCACAAACATACCAAAAAGGATATTATATACAAGCACTTAAAAGTGGCTAAAATAACCTAACTTGGTAAGGCATTGAAATCCAAACCAAACATAAACTTCAAAGCATAAACATACAAAAACATCCATCACACATTCAAGAAATACCATTACAAAAGGTCCTATACATGCCATATATAACCTTAGCCAAATTACTCAAAAACTACCGAAATGGTTGTTGGATATTGTGATAAGTCTCCGAAGAGCTTCCAACCGATCGAGCTTATAATTATCTATAAAACAAAGGAAAGTAACTACGTAAGCAACTAGTTCTTAGTAAACTTGTATAAACTCAAACATAACTTACCATTTCTTTAGCACAAACTATAAAATATGCATAATGTCATTACCAAGACCATAAGCTTAGTAAAAGATTATAAAAGCACCATCAAACTCACAAGTTAGTATGCTTATCGATGATACAAATGAATTCAATCATATAGTAAGTAAGTTTCATATACACATCATTTAATTCATCAACCTTTTCATATGATCATGAACAGTTTTGTTTGTGTACTTGCCATGCCATTTCCTTTACTTACCCGTTGAACCATCTAGAATTACATCGGATACTTGGGAATTCTCACACATAGTGTGCCTTTCCATATAATCGTGACCTTTCCTTTTCAATAATGCTCACACGAGCTGTGAAATGGGCTTTGCTAACATGAGCTGTGAGTCTGTAACAGCCCGATTTTTGGGCTAGTCGGAACAGTGGTTTCGAAACCACTAATTCAAGGCCAAAGAAATTATTTTTAATATTATTTTATATGTTATAGCATGATTATATGCGTGCATGAAAATTTTGGTGAATTAATTTTAGTGACTACTTGCTTAATTTCAAAAAGGACTAAATTGCATAAAGTGCAAAAGTTTTGTCCTACAAGCTAAAGGTGTCAAATAGATATAGAACCTTAAATTGGAGGTCTTTAATGTGCAAATAGACCCTTAAAATAGTGATGGTCGGCCATAGGGGACAAAAAAATGAAAATTGGTCAAAGTTGGTGGCATTAGGTGACTTAATTGATGAAATAAAATAAAATAAAGAAAAGAAAAGATATCACCTTTCATATTTCTTCTCTCCACTGATTTTTCCCCAAGAAAACAACCATGGAAGCTTGAAAATTTTCAGCAACTCTTCACCCTTGCAAGTAAGTCATTTTGATGGACATTTTTGTTGATTTTTGTGTTTTTGAAACCCTTGTAGCTTAATCTAGCTAATGAGGGGACTATTTTGTACTATGGTTGAAATTATAGGGTTTATCCATGAGAAAATAGTGTTTTTTGCTGAATTTTTATGGAAGAAAATGAAACTTGGTTGTTAAATAAACAACTTTTGTGAAAGGGGTATTCATGAAAACATCTAAAATGGACCTTTTTGTAAATGTTGTAAAATAAGTGGTAAAATGTGTGTAATGATTGAATTTGTAAGTTGATATGAGCTTGAAATAGATTCGGCTAGGCTTGGTTAATGAGTAAATTTGATAAAAATCGTTTTACGAGCCTAAGGGCAAAATTGTAATTATGTAAAAGTTTAGGGGCAAAATAGTAATTTTCCAAAGTAGGAATTTTGGAATTTCTTGATTAATATGGTGACTAAATAAGTGAATTTTACCATTTTAGATCAAGAAAAATGGAGTCTAGACTTAGACCGGAGGAAAACCAAGCCATTGGACTGAATCGACCTAGTCGCCCATATTTTGTATATCGAGGTAAGTTGTACGTAAATAATACAAATTTATTGTTATTATGCATTATAAAATTCATATGGTATAAAATGTTTGATTATTATTATGAAAATGCATGATGAAATATGATGTGGTATACTCCCGGTTGAACTTTAAGAATAGATTGGATACCCATGTCATGACATTTGGGTGATATGTGTGTAGTGTAAGACCATGTTTGGGACATGGCATCGGCCACATTATGAAAGCCAGTGTAAGACCATGTCTAGGACATGGAATCGACAATAATATGTGTGCTAGTGTAAGACCATATCTGGGACATGGCGTCGGCCACAAATACGAGAGCCAGTGTAAGACCATGTCTGGGACATGGCATCGGCATTGAGACAAGAGGTAGTGTAAGACCATGTCTGGAACATGGCATCAGCCACGACATGTGAGCCAGTGTAAGACCATGCCTAAGACATGGCATCGGCATTTTACCTTCTTGTGTAAGGCTTGTCGGGTATCTTTTGGTATTCCAACTAGTTTAACGGGTAATTTAGAGCTTGTGTCAAAAGTGAGAAAAATTACTACTATATTGTAATTGATATAGGTACCTTACATGAAATTCATGAGAAATGAGCTCGAATTATGTTGTATGATTAGTAAGGGTGAAAATGAGTAAGTTATGCCTTTAACCATTCGAAAATTTTATGCAAGTTTATAATATGTTATGAGTATGATAATGCATGGTAATTATTGTTAATTATTTACACGCGACTTACTAAGCTTTGTGCTTACTTCCTTTTCTTTTTCATTTTCTTATAGTATCACCAAGCTAGCTCGGGGATTAAAGGACGTCAAAGGCTCTATCACACAATCAATCTGAACATTTGGTATAGTTAGATTTATCATTTTGAGTATGGCATGTATAGGGGCTTGGTCTTTGTCAAGTGTCATATTGTTTTGGCCAAAAGTGTGGCTTGTCTTGAAGATTGATTCATTTTGTATAAATCCATGGATGATGGCTATTACTTATTATTGATATATGAAAATAATGATGTTTTTCATGAATGTGAAAATTTCATGGTTGAGTATTTGGTATATTAATGCATGAATGAGTAGGTTACTTGATGTGGTTTATGTTAGTGCAAGTAAGGGTGGCAAAAAGGGCTTGGTAAATAGTCTTGTTTTTGTCCACACGGGTAGACACACGGGCGTGTGTCTAGGCCGTGTGTGACACACGGTCTACCCCATGGGCGTCTAGTTAGGCCGTGTGTCCCCTGTACCTTAATTTGGTAAAACAGAATGCCCAGTAGCAACCACACGGGCTGAGGCACGACCGTGTGTCTCAACCGTGTGGATGACATGGCCATAACACATGGGCATGTGCCCAGGCCGTGTGAAGTCTACACTTAATTTTAGGAATTTAGTTCACCACACAGCCTAAGGACACGGGCATGTGCCTTGGCCGTGTGACCTTATTGGGTTGATGACATCAAAAACAGAATGTCAAGGTTTTTACACACGGGTGTGTTATGGCCGTGTGAGGGACACGGGCCATGGACACGGGTGTGTGCCAGGCCGTGTGAAAACCTCTGTAGGTTCGAATTGAAAAATAAATCCACATGGCTAGGGACATGGGCGTGTGTGACCATACAGTCTGCCTACACAGGCGTGTCCCTTGCCACACGGGCGTGTGCCCCTATTTTTAGTGAAATTTTCTATAGTTTTCTAAAGTGCCTGGTTTAGAATCGAACCATTTCTAAGGTATGTTTTGGGCCTCATAGGCCCATATTAAGGAAAATAAGAGGAAGTTTGAAAATTTTTAAATTTGAACGAACTTTTATGACCCGAAAATGCATGTTAGTATGTGTTTTGAGATAGGTAAAGCCTCGTACCCTTTTTCGGTGCTAAACACTGGTAAGGGATGTTACAGAGTCAGAATGATAGCTACACGATGCTGCTCACACAAGCTATGGAGAATCCGAAAAAAAAATGAAGACCTCAACCATCGGTAGGACATTCAAGACTAGCACCGAAACATGAAATCCCTAATGACATGTCATTCGTATCCTAAGAATTCTTAAGGTTCAAACGGGATTCATTGTCCGTCAATTACTCAAACATCGATACATATGTAATTTGAAGTCCGTTTATATTAACACAATATAGCAAATTGTAACAGTCCGAATTTGACTCTAATCGGAACGGTGGTTTCGAGACCATGAATTCGAGTCTGAAAAATATTTAAATATTATTTTCAGTGTTTATTATATGTGAATTATTATGTGTGAAAGTTTCGTATGAAAATTTGATTGTTTGTGTGTTTAATAAAAAAAAGGGACTTAATCGCGTAAAGTGTAAAAGTTACAAACTATAGTGAAAAGTGCTTAGTTGAT
This sequence comes from Gossypium rotundifolium, assembly GCA_025506655.1. Taxonomy (NCBI): domain Eukaryota; kingdom Viridiplantae; phylum Streptophyta; class Magnoliopsida; order Malvales; family Malvaceae; genus Gossypium; species Gossypium rotundifolium. The sequence goes on from CP106731.1 coordinate 140,847,541, forward strand.
AGTGGCTTCTTAGTATGAAGTCCTAAAAGAGCAAATAGCCCATTATCTAAGGTAGTGGACGGTTTAAGACAACATTACCCTTAGTATATATGTTAGTTTTATTTTAACTAAAAGGTTAATTTAGTAATTGAAAAATAAACATAATATATGTTAAAATAACACAAAATAAAGCCAACATCATTTTGCTTCTCTCATGGCCGAATATTAGAGAAAGAAGAAAGGCTTTGGTTCTTTTGATTTTCGGCACTTCTAAGCTTAAATTCAAGGTATGTTTTCGGTCGGTTTTCGATTATTTTTACGTTTTTGTAATCGTTGCTTCAGAGCTTTAAAACCCATGTCTCAATTTCATGAATTGATGATGTTTGTGTAAAATGCCATGGATGCTATGTTGAGTTTCATAATGTTTATGGTGTTAAATGATAGATAGATAATTGATGAACATACTTTGTTCTTGAATTTTTGATAAATTTAGCTAAATAGGGCTAAATTGAGAAAATAAATCTTTGAGGGGTTAAAATGAAAAATTAATGAAATCTAGGGACTTATATGACCATGGGAAAGATTCGGCCCTTAGGGATTGAGTTCAAATTATGTGTATTTTGTGTTTTGTGTAATAGGGACTAAATTGTAAAAGTTGTAAATGTCAAGGGTAAATGGTAATTTCCCTATTTATGTGTTTTGGGACTAAATTGAGATGAAATGTGCTTGAATGAGCTTAATTTGAATATTTTTAGATCAAGAACAAAGAAAAATAGACTTGGATCGGGAAAGGCGAAAGTTATCGAATAATGGGTTCTTGTCGTCCGACGATACCCGAGGTAAGTCTATAAGCAATTTAATATCGTTAATATCATTTATAACCTAGAATGTGGATAGTGTTATAAAATTTGTAATGAAATGTTGTTAAATTTTAAATTTTAATTGATGATATGTTTGAGTGATATGAATAATGTATGATTTATGTAATTTTGGGCAGCATGTAATGTGTATGAGATGGTAATAATATCATTATTCGGCTTGAGCCTATTCGAGCTTGAGCCTTGAGCCTTGTCTTGGGTGAATTATATCGGGCTTATTGCCTAGCAGGCTAAATGCTGGTGTTTAAACTTCAGACCTCAGGTCTAACAGGCTTAATGCCGGTGTGTATTTCAGGCTTTGATGCCTAGCAGGCTTAATGCCGGTGATTTATAATACGAGCGTAAACTTACAAAATGGTGGAGTTATGGTGATAAATGAACAAGCTAAAGCTTATTCAAGGGAATTAAGTAATTTGGCCACAAGGTATGCATTGACTTAAGTATGTGTTTATATGTGATGTTAGCGATTGAGTAAATTATAAATAATGTATTATGCATTTGGTATCTTGGACATGTGGAAATTTGATATTGATTAGATGTTGTTCATTGACCAACATTTGAGTATTGAATGATTTTATGAGTATGGATACATAAGTATATTCGGCTATATGGAAATTTTATATATAGGTAATCGGTCATGTGGAATTAACCCTATAATTATATGTATATTCGAATGCATGAGATTAGGTTGAACCTAGTACCTATTAAATGGGTGATATATGGCTTCGATGATTAATGTATACTATGTGTTTAAATTAAGATTATATAAAGAGTAGAGTATAATAGTGAATAGTTGATTATATTATTCTAATTGCTTAAAGCTGAGTATAATAGTGAATAGTTGATTATATTGTTCTAATTGCTTAAGGCTTACTAAGCTAAGTAGCTTACTCTGTGTGTTCGTTACTCTGTTTTATAGATTTTGATCAAGCTATGAGCTCAGGGGATCATCAGTGAAGTCATCTACACTATCATCTTATTTGGTACTTATAAGCTTAGTTTTCGAATCAAAGGCATGTATAGGTTAGACTAAGTTTTTAAACCCATGAATTTTGTCTTGTATATAAGTATAGCCATGCGAAAATGGCTAAGTTAAGATACTTTGATCTTGAATGTATATGGTAATGATGCATGAACTTTATGCAGTATAATTAGCAATATGAGTTTGTGTGAATGAATGTATAGTTAACCTTTGCACATATGTGAATGTGTTTGATTCACTAATTCAGGAAAAAGAGTTATTAAAGTGATATATTCAAGTTTACATCAAAGAGAAAATGTTATAATGCTTATAGCAGATCCGGTTATGAATGGCATTGATGCATGTGTATCAAATTCGATTTAAGTGGTTTGGTAATGAAATGGCCAAATCATGGTAATATGGTCTTGATAGTATTTGGCCATGATGCTTGGCTTTTATAAAGATACAACTGTAATGCATGTATGCATAAGTTGGTATTTTATATGGCTTTCGTGTATATTATACCATGCATTTTTGGTTTAGTAGATGGCTAATTGGAGGTTGATCTTATTATGCGCTTTGAATTGAAAGATATTGCATTTGGGAATTGATATGTTCAAATTTCTTTTAAAGGGGCTATGGTTGATAAATGTTAAATTCAATTACACAAGATTTAGCATGTTTATATAGATATATACACGCATATTTAGCTTTGATGTTAGTTAATTTGTTTAGGTTTATTAATAATGGATATGTGCATATTCAGTCATTGCATATTAGGTGACCAAATGAACAGTGGTAAATTTATTTAATGAAACATGCTTCTATGTGAATTCCGCTAAATAGTTATAATATGTATTTTTCTTTTCTTTAAAATGCTAAGTATATTATGAAGTTACATTACACATTATGTATTCGATTATGTCTGTTTGAGTCGTAAACATTTGATATGTTTTGTATTATGTGTACTAATGCCCTTTAACCCTAATTTAGAGATGGATACGGGTTAAGGGTGTTACAAAATAATCAATTTAACTAACATTAATACGATCATAATTCATATGAACTTACCTCGATAACTTTGGTCATAAAAGTAGAGTTGCAAACTAATCCGAAACTTTAGACTTTCCTCAATTTAAATCTGATTGTTGTTTATCTTGATCTAAATAGATAATTTCATTCAATTAAGTACTTCAAGTATTCAGTTCAATTCAATTCAATCCATAATTCATATTTATGTAAAATTACAAAATTACCCCTAACATTTTAACTTTTTACAATTTAGTCCTTAAGCTCATAATTTGAAATTTAACCATTTTAATCCTCCATAAAAGCTAACTAAATTTCTTAGGGACTCATATCAACCCACTTAAATCATCATTTCATAATTTTACCATGAAATTTTACGATTTTCATAAATAAATCCCTAAATACAATTTCACTAAAAATCACTTTATAAAACATGTTTGTTTCTCAACCAAGATTAATAATCTATCAAATAACTTCAAAACCTATTCAAAAACAACCATGGAAAGTCCCTCAACCTTTAACAATTTTGCAAATTAACCCCCGAGCTAACTAGATTAAGCTAATAAGATCACAAAACATAAAAATCATTAAAAACGACCAAAAATTACATACCATGCATTAGCAAAATGACTTGCCAAACCTAGCTCCTCCTTTGCCATGGTTTCCAGTTGAAACAAGAAAAATTAAAGGTTGAAGATGGCTACTTTTGTTTTATTTGTTTAGTTTATGTTATTTATTTTCTAAATTACTAATTTGTCCTTTAAAAACTAACAAAATTTCATGCATTTACTCATCAAAGCCATCCACTATGAACTCAATTGGTATAATTACCATCTTATTCCATTAGTTTAAGATTTCATAGCCATTTAGCCCTTTTGACTAATAGAATTAAACTTTTACACCTTTTATGATTTAGTCCTTTTTACTTAATTAACCATTTAAACTTTAAAATTTCTTAACGAAACTTTAACACGAATCTAAGATAATCCCTTAGACAATAAATAAATATTAAAATAATAACTCACTCGTCAAAATTGTGGTCCCAAAACCACTGTTTTTGACACCACTAAAAACGGGCTGTTACAAGATTGGATGTCATAGATCCAGTTTAAGCAAATGGTGTTCCAAAATTTCAAGGATGCCATAGATCCGATGGACTATTGATTGAATGTCCCATGGTGGTGCATTTTATTGCTGCTTTGGATGACTATCCCTTGAGCCCTTCACTTCCTGCAAGTAATATCAAAGGTATTACGATACAACTACAATTTTTTTTTTTAAATGTTCTATTCTACCTAGTTAATTTGAGTTGTTATTTAAGTTGTCTAAAACTTCAATTCATGTAGTTAAGAAGTTAGACTTATTTAAAATAATGTTTTAATTTTTTAGATCCACCGTTATGTTTATAATAAAATTTTAATTTTATTAGCTTGATATAAGATTTTGTAATATTGGTTCCTTTAAATAAAGAATTTATTAGACTTCCGTCTTACAAGATATGTTGCATTCCTTGAAGTGAATGCAAACAAAAATACATTTAAAAAGATATAATCATGAATGTGATAACTCTTCAAAGGATTATGTCACTTATCACATGATTATATCCTTCAAAGGATAGAGATAATTTACATTTTCAGTGTGATATAAAAATCATTGGTCATATACCCATTGTACGCCCAAATGTTTTGTAACGATGAATATTATCTTTACAAGTGGAAATTATCTTATTCAGTATTGAAACAAAACCAATATTAATGCAATATTTTCTTATTTACTAAAACAAAATCAATATTAATGCAATTTTGGTAGTACAAAATTAGTTGAAAGCTCCAAAAGGGCTAATATTTCAATATCTGAAGTATCAAATTTTGTGATGGTTAATGTATTGGTTTTAAAAGATATTCACTATAATGGATCCCATATTGATATTGTAAATGAAGAAAAGATTATATTTGGAATGAACCACTCTTAGTATGAGTATCTACATATTTTGATTTTGAAAAGGATTGAGAAAGATTAAGTTTTGATTGTGAAAGATTCACTTGATTGTGGATTAATTTAAGAGAAAGGTATGACCATTGAGATATGATAAATTTATCTAAACTTGTTATGATTGGGTGCATTTGAAGTTGCAATATTTTAAATATGTAAGTGATTATAAATAGGCAGTATTTGAGACAAGTTCTCAATTATGTGGGATAATATTACTAATGAGAACTTGTTAGAAAAAACTTTTTCAACTTTTCATACTTTAAATGTGCTACTGTAGAAACAATACCATGAAAAATATTTTTAGATACATTATGAATTAATTTCATGTTTACTTATGGTTGAATTAAACAACGTGACATTACATGAAAAAAAAATAAAGCCCATTGTATTAGATCTTCTCCTTTCCCTAGAGCAAATATAACAATATATAAAAACATAATCTTTCACGTGGACGTAGTAAGTGACTTTATAATAATCGTAAAAGGGATGGTCATATTAATTCTTCTCACCACCAGAAGTGAAAAAAATGAAGGTAAATAAGAGAAAAACAATAATTACCAAGAGAACCTTTATGGAGTGAAGATAACCTAAGTTATCGATGAGGTATCAAAGGTCATTGGTTGTGTACCCATTGTACACCTAAACATTAAGTATAAATACATCATTTCTATGGATTATGACACTAATTACTTAAATATTTGATTTCTCACTAGTAATAATTCTTCTCACCACTAGATGTGGAGATATAAAGATAACTAATATAACAAGAGTTCTTAATATAACCTTTCAAAGAAAAGAGACAACTTAGGAAAAGTTGTTGGTTATGTACCTGTCATACACATGGATATCTTATTATTTAATTAACATTCCTTGGAACATATGTCTAGTAGACAATACATATGTATCAACTGTTGAATTGAGTTGTGATTAGTTCATAGTTGCTCCGGTAACAAATGTGGCATGTCGTAGCTCAAACCTGACAATTGGGTCGGGTATAGGGTGTTACATTTAGTGGTATTAGAGTTACAAGTTTAGTTGATTCTTGGACTAATCGAGCTCAAAATTGAGTCTAGAGGTAGATTCCAAGGTCAAGTTGAGTCAGAGTCAAGATTTGGATGCTAATTATGAATTTTTCTATTTTATAGTTGAAAATGTTTGAGGAATTGATAAATATTGAAGAAGAAATGAATAGTAGTGACCACTTAGTTGAGGGTAAGAATCGAGGTGAGATTGAGGTACATGGTGTTGATCAAGCCTGTACTCAATGAAATAGAGCTGATAGACCTCGTCGAGAGGGTCGAGGTAACGAATATTTACTCCGCAAAATAACAAATGTGCTCTAAAGAGTAATGGGAGCTACTCCACAAGCTGCACTGATAGCTGCAACTCCGGTGAGCCCCGGTAAGTGATTTGCGAAAGTATGGAGAAACTAAATTCAAAGGATCGAAAGGTGTTGAACTTTCCTGAGCTAAAACCTGGTTGGAACAAACCAAGTGAGTTCTCCAACAACTAGAATGTTCACCTCTTGAGTGTGTCACTTGTGTGGTATCTCTTCTAAAGGAAAAAACATATCAATGGTGGTTAACAATCACCCGATCACGTTACTTGGATGTTCTTCCTATAACGCCCCAAAATCTAAGTATTTATTTTTGTATGCTTGTAACACAAATATCTGCCTGTCTCAGGGATTAAGTGATTTGGGTGTGTTTGGGAGTGTCTGAGAAGTCTTGGGTTCAAGCCTGGCCATGTGCAAAAAAAATTATTTTTAAGGAATAAACTCTTACCTGTAGTTAGTAGGCTTTTAAATTATTGTGGGTAAAGCAAGACATAAAGAGTCTACTTGTCTAAGGGGTAAGTGGCGTGTTACTTATGTCAGAGGACTGATGTTCAAATTTTGGTGGGGGCAGTGGAGTATTTATTTTGCTACTGTGCTGTGGGGAGTGTTGGGGTTGACTAAAACAGTGAAGTGGTTGAGGAGAATTCAAATTGGGTAGTTGAGGGGAGGTGTGGTAGGTTGGAGAGATTTGAGAAGGGATTTTTGGAGAAAATCAAGGGAAGTGAGAGGAAAGGGAATGTTGTGCTGAAATTGGACTTTGGGCACTCAAGAATTCGGCCAAAGTGGTATGCTCCTCATTTCGATTTTACCTTTGTATTTGTTTTTTTCCCTCTTTTTGCTTGAAGGCCAAATGTGGTAGGGGTTGCATTCGAGTATTCTTTGACAACCATTTTTTTAGCTGAACATTTCCTCTTTCGATTGCCTCTTCTTCGTTTCGTTACCCAATTGATTCTGTTGTTGGCCAAATATACCTTCTTCCCCTCCTTCGATCCATTTGTTAACAGATTTTTTTCTCCTTATCTTGCTTTTGTGACCGAATATTCCAATATTTCTCTTCTCTTTTCTCCTTTAAACCGTTTTCTCTTATCATCTCTCTCTAGTTGGTACCCAGGCGGAATACTTCATCCTTCTATCACTATTTTGTCTTCGATTTAATGATTATTCTCTGACAAATAGGTAAAAGCACTCGACTCCTTCTTATTTTCTCTTAATTTGTATCAAGTCTCCCCTTTCTTACACTGTTTAAAGCCGAATACTCTTTTCTCTTATTGCCGATTCTCGGCTTCCTTCCCTTATGTGTGGTGTTTCTTTCAGTTTTTAGAACTTTTCGAGGAGTGAAGGAGTTTGCAAATAGTATTAAAGCATTCAAAACCTGTCTCTCATCACTCGATCGAAGGTAACTATATTCTTAATCAACGTGTTCAATCTGAGTATTTTGTCTTGCATTCATGGGTGTAGGCTGAACACTCTTTCCCCTACTTTTGAGGTTCTGTGGTGCTGTAAGTTATCATATGTGGATATAAGCCATGTGTATAAACAATTCTGTTTAATAAAATTCACTTGTAATGCAAATATTCGTCAAGGAGTTTGTAATTAACCTTCGTCAGCGGTCTAAGAGGGCTAAGCCACATTTGTTCAATCAAGACAGGTTTGGTGCTCGCGGGTTATTCGCATGTTTTCACAAAAAGGTGTGTAAACACTGCCCACATTGTAAATTGGCAAAAGCCGAAAAATATGACAATTGACACTACACGAGCGTACGCTTGCTCGTGTGGTAATCTGAACGCATAAAACATGGGCGCTTGACTATTGCGGCCACTATGAGTAATTTCATGGTCTTAGGCCGTTTGGGTGATGTTGGGCCGAAATGGGCCGTGTGGGCCTAACGGCTTATGGGCCTCACACGGGTAAACCACATGAACATGTGGAGAATATTTGGCCAAGCTGTGTAATTTACATGGCTGAGACCGTTTCTGGGCTATATGGGTCACATGGGCCCGCATTATGGGCCTTGGGCCCATTTTTACTATTTGACTACTAAGGTTGCACGGGTCGCCCGAGGCGACTGTGGACCTACTGATGGGTTGGTAAGTATACCTAGACCCTAAACTGATAAAATAACTGTTATACCTTTATGATATAAAATGACTGTATGCCTTATGTTATGTATGACTGTATATGAGCATGCCACGATATATATGTTGCATACATGTGTGATATGTTGCATGGGGATGGGATTATTATGATTGGAGGAAGTGTCTTTGTCTTGGTAGCTTTCTTTGCAAATCTTTTTTAGTCTTGAATGCGGTGCTAATTTTTTGAGTGTAGGGATGGGTGGGTGATTTTATCCCATGGAGTGTAAATGGACGGAATGGAGTGTAGAATTGGGTAGGATTTTAATTGCATGTCAGCTATTATCGTTTGAAATGGGCTGAGGCCCATACTGATACTAGTATTGTAATGGGCTAAGGCCCCAATTGAACTGAATTGTTATTGATGTGGGCTTAGGCCCAAACTGTACATGCCTACGACATGATTGACCATTTTTCTTATATGGGGTTACACACTGAGTTTTCGTAAACTCACCCCTCTGTTTATCTGTACAGGTAATCCTTAGTCTTAGGCGGATTGGTGCTGTGGGGGATTCGGAGTGGCCACACAATCGCACCTGCTTCTATATTTGACTTTTTATTTACAAGAAATTTAATTTGGGTATTTGTTTTTGTAATAAGGCCTCTTTAAAATTTGTAACTTTTAATTTGGGATTTTACTTAATTTAATTCATATCTGAGAGTAGTAGGACAGGGATTCTCAAAAGATAAATGCTTTCCAAAACACCACGTTTTCGTAACATACTATAAAAGCTTATGTAACACCCCAAACCCGGCCCAAACACCACGATCGAATCTGGTATGTCACTAAGAAAATTTAATAAAACATGTCACATTTTTGGAAAATATTTTCCTTGAGTTTAACTTTTATTTGGGAAAAATTAATAGGTTGTTAATTTAGATAAGCTATAAATTCTATGAAATGTTTTATGAATTAAAACCAAACTTAAATACATGCCTTAGGAAAAAATGTAAACTTAAAATGTCGATAATAATAATAAAAGCACAAAATTAAAACTAAACACGAAATATAAAGCTAATGACCAATGGCCTTATTACATTGAAATTTAAAACCCATTAAATAAAGATATAAAATAATAAACTAAAGTCTTTTTTGAATCCAAATGTTCTTTTGCATGGCCACCTTGCGCCCTCTTGACCGGGTCAATGCACTAGGTGCTACCGAAAAAATATTAAATAATAGGTTGAGTCGTGAGACTCGGTGTAAACCTCGTGCACCATCGATTGGGCCTTAGCCCCACAAATCGAAAAATAGATATCATATAATAAAATATATGCAAAAACCCAACCCAATCCTAGGTTTTTATCCTCTACACACCACCCTTACCTGCCAATCACACCATTGGGGATTTCTACAATCAACCCACATCGCTACACACCATCGATGATAGTCATGCTGCTCATCGTCAGATCATGGCAATAGCTACTACAATAGATCATGGAAAAAGACACTACAACAGATCATAGCATAAGCCACTACAACAAATCATGGCAAAAGCCACTACAACAGATCATGGCATAAGCCACTACAACAGAACACTTCCCCTTTCATCAAACCTAACCCCGTGAAATCACAGCAATCGGCATACTTATAAAACATATCATCTTAACAGAAACATTCATTGAAGAATGACAGAGATCACTAACCTGGTGATTCGCTTTTACCTTCCTCAAGTTTCCAACGTTATGCCGAGATTTCGGCATTTAACAGAATATTACAGATTTATATACATGAATACTAATAGATAATCTAATGGTGTGAAAATTTACACACCTGATACCGCGTAATACTATACTCTTAGTCGATATCCCTGCTATCCGGATCTACTATCCTTAGTCTATAACTTGGTTCAAGAAAAACCAAAAAAACATGAAGATTTGGCCTCCCCTTGAAATCCCAAAAGTAACACGATTCAATGTTCTTGAACCACGACTTAGAGATCTAAGCGATTGACTCCTTCTGAGTTTCCTTCAAGATTCGGCACAAGGCACACATCGAGAGAATTCGACAAACACAGGAGGTGAGATCTATGGATTTTGGGTTTTATGAAAATCTCGAAAAAGATGAACTGATGCTCTTTCGGCTTTTAGGAGGTCTGAGTAAAGTGTTTGACTTTGGCTTAGAAAGAAAATAAAAAGAAATCAAGGAAAGGCTTAGAGATTTTGGCTACAAGAACAAACAAGAACGTAGTTTCGACTTTTAGTGAATGGGAGAAGAATAACAATGGAGATCAAGATTCGCTAATGTGAAATTTCAAAGAAAGAAGAAAGGGTAAAGAGGTGGTGATTTTGGCTTTTTGAAAGAAAGTTGATGAAATTGTGGAGGAGAGACGAGAATTTTGGCACAAAGAATGAAGAAAAGTAGGGTTCAAATGTGAAATTGATGAGCAATTCCCTATTTATAGAAAATTCGGCACCCTATGGCTTTTAGAAATCGATTTCTTTACTCCTCCGGTGATGGAATTTCGCCAACTCTGCTCTCGTGAGATAGCTCCTAACTTTTCTCCTTTATCTAAATCTCTTCACACCTTCAAAAGACTTCTAGATAACACCTCCTCTTTCTTCTATTATTAGTACAATATTATCATTAAATTCCTCCTAAAAATAAGCCTTAATGCCGTCCATTCCTCCTTGCTCTTTTAAGTGTCGAAATTGGCCCAAAGACATGGGCTCCTTGCGGCCAAACTTGGGCCTCTTTCAACTGCTAGTGATGCCACCCTCTAGCTCCCTTACAACGTCACTTAATATTGGGCCACCAACCCACTTTGTTGTTTTAAACACAGATACTACCCTTTTAACCCTATAGTGCCCAAACAGAAAACTTAATTAGGGCCTCAACCCAAACTGAGCCCATTTTGTGTCCTCTCTTTCTTAATCACTTATGAGGCCTCATGCCTGAGACTAGGGTCTACTAAGTAAGAACATAAATTTTCTCTATGGTCTCCCTTAACTCTAAGGCTTCAAATAATCCCGATAATACCTTAATATTATTATTCTAAGTGCTACACATACATATTAACTCCTATGCACAGAAATTAAAGTTTTGGGATTTTTGGTGCGTTACGACCCAATAGGCCCAAATCTACTAGGCCCAAATTCGGGATGTTACAGTTCTACCCCCTTAAAGAAATTTCGTCCTCAAAATTTTCAACTAACTATCAATTGTACTACCCAAGTCTCATCACTATGCTTCCGCTGCGCACTCTAATTTAAAAAAATATAAAATAAACACTCAATATACTACAGTAAGGTATGCACCATTATTCGCATCTGGAGCGTCTTCGTCCCCTTGTACTCATTCTTTCAATCGAAATTTATCTGATTAAGAATTTTATGAATAATTAATTCTTCCCACTTATTAACCGCGAACAATCTTATGTAAAATCATTTCGATAGTAGTTTTTCGAATTCGAATTCTATCTACAAGTTCAGTTCTTAAGTCGTATTTCCTAATTCTAGAATTCTCATTCAATCATCATCAATCAGAACATCACATATACGCATCAACCACACAAGCAACATCCATGAACTCATATTCCCCTCCTAGGGGTATTTTCGTCATTTTGCTACCTAGGGGTATTTTCGTAATTTTACCTATAAGGGTATTTTCGTAATTTTTTTCAAAATAGTGTATTTTGGTGATGTTTCAAAATAAGGGTATTTTGGTAATTTTATAATCTGGGGGTATTTCGATAATTTTACAAATCGGGGTATTTTGGTCATTTTTCAAATTAAAGGTAATTTGGTAATTTTTATAAATCAGGGGTATTTCAAAAATTTTACAGAACGAGGGGTATTTTTGTGATTTTGTAGAATAGGGTAGCTGGTCCCTTTCGGGTTTTAATTATAAATTTTGGCCCGTCAACAAGTCCTCATGGCTAAGGTGAACAGTCACTACGCACCAGGTAGGATTCTAACGAAGAGGAGGTGAGTCACTAGGACTGCTTAAGTACCAAGCTCTCCCTGGATCCAATCCTAGACATGCGTATGCCTGTTACCACACCCTAACTCAACGACTTATTCCCGGGTTTGTTTAATTAGGGAAATTAAGTCTTATGAAGTGTAAAGATTTGTTTAAGCTAAGCCTAAAGTCCATCAAATTCTAATTAAAATAATCTACGTCCCATAAAGCCTATAAAGCCCACATGTATATGTCACACAATGGTTCGAAATACTTACCTGGAGGACTTGGTGGAGATGCAGGTGCCATGCCGAGCTAACAGACCTGTATCATTTATAAAAAATGCATGTTTCAAAGCCCATCTTTAGAAAACATTTTGAGCCCCAAAACCCCCCAAAGCCGAGTTTTGAATCGGGCTCTGATACCAATTTGTAACACCCCAAACCCGGCCCAAACACCACGAACGAATCTGGTATGTCACTAAGAAAATTTAATAAAACATGTCGCATTTTTGAAAATATTTTCCTTGAGTTTAACCTTTATTCTAAAAAATTAATAGGTTGTTAATTGATATAAGCTATAAATTCTATGAGATGTTTTTATGAATTAAAACCAAACTTAAATACATGCCTTAGGAAAAAAATGTAAACTTAAAATGTCGATAATAATAATAAAAGCCCAAAATTAAAAGCTGAACCAAATATAAAGCTAACGACTGGTGGCCTTATTACATTGAAATTTAAAACCCATTAAATAAAGATATAAAATAATAAACTAAAGTCTTTTGCTGAATCCAAATGTTCTTTTGCATGGCCACCTTGCGCTCCTCTCTAGCCCGGTCCGATGCACTAGGTGCTACCTAAAAAATATTAAATAATAGGTTGAGTCGCGAGACTCAGTGTGCAACCCTCATGCACCATCAGATTGGGCCTTAGCCCCACAAATCAGAATAACAGATATCATATAATAAAATATATGCAAAAACCCAACCCAATCCTAGGTTTCCATCCGCTACACACCACCCTTACTTGCCAATCACACCATTGGGGATTTCTACAATCAACCCACACTTCTACACACCATCGATGACAGTCATGCTGCTCATCATCAAATCATGGCAATAGCCACTACAACAGATCATGGCAAAAGCCACTACAATAGATCATGGCATAAGCCACTACAATGATCATGGCAAAAGCCACTACAATGATCATGGCATCATGGCATAAGCCACTACATGGCATGTACTACGCTTCCCTTTCATCAAACCCAACCTCGTGTAATCACAAAGCAATCGGCATACTTATAAAACATATCATCTTAACAGAAACATTCATTGAAGAATGACAGAGATCACTAACCTGGTGATTCACTTTTACCCTCCTTGGGTTTCCAACATTATGCCGAGATTTTGGCATTTAACAGAATATTACAGATTCATATACATACATACTAACAGACAATCTAATGGTGTGAAAATTTACACACCTGATATCGCGTAGTACTATACTCTTAGTCGATATCCCTGCTATCCGGATCTACTATCCTCAGTCTATAACTTGGTTCAAGAAAAATTAAAAAAACACGAAGATTTGGCCTCCCATTGAAATCCTAAAAGTAACACGATTCGAGTGTTACTGAACCTCGACTTAGAGATCTAAGTGATTGACTCCTCTTGAGTTTCCTTCAAGATTCGGCACAAGCAGACACCTCAGAGAGAATTCGACAAACACAGGAGATGAGATCTAGGGATTTTGGCTTTTATGAAATTCCCAAAAAAGATGAACTGATGCTCTTTCGGCTTTTAGAAGGTCTGAGTAAAGTGTTTCAGCTTTGGCTTAGAAAGAAAGTAAAAAGAAATCAAGGAAAGGCTTAGAAATTTTGGCTACAAGAACAAACAAGAACGTAGTTTCGGCTTTTAGTGAATGGGAGAAGAATAACAATGGAGATCAGAAGATTCGGCTAACAGGAAATTTCAAAGAAAGAAGAGAGGGTGAAGGAGGTCATGATTTTTGGCTTTTTGAAAGAAAGTTGATAGAAATTGTGGAGGGAGAGACTGAGAATTTCGGGACAAAGAATGAAGAAAAAGTAGGGTTCAAATGCCAAAATTGATGAGCTATTCCCCATATTTATAGAAAATTTGGCACGCCCTATGGCTATTAGAAACCGATTTCTTTACTCCTCTAGGTGATGGAATTTCACCAACTCTGCTCTCAGTAGATAGCTCCTAACTTTTCTCCTTTATCTAAATCTCTTCACACCTTCAAAAGACTCCTAGATAACACGACCTCTTTCTTCTATTATCAGCACAATATTATCATTAAATCCCTCCTAGAAATAAGCCTTAATGCCGTCCATTCCTCCTTCCTCTTTTAAGTGCCGAAATTGGCTCAAAGACATAGGCTTCTTGCGGCCAAACTTGGGCCTCTTTCAACTGCTAGTGACGCCACCCTCTAGCTCCCTTGCAACGTCACTTAATATTGGGCCACCTGCCCACTTTGGTGTTTTAAACACAGATGCTACCCTTTTAACCCTATAGTGCCCAAACAGAAAACTTAATTAGGGCCTCAACCCAAACCTGAGCCCATTTTTGTGTCCTCTCTTTTCTTAATCAGCTTATGAGGCCTCATGCCTGAGACTAGGGTCCACTAAGTAAGAACATAAATTTTTCCTATGGTCTTCCCTAACTCTAAGGCTTCAAATAATCCCGATAATACCTTAATATTATTATTCTAAGTGCTACACATACATATTAACTCCCATACACAGAAATTAAAAGTTTTGGGATTTTTGGGGCGTTACAACCCAATAGGCCCAAATCTACTAGGCCCAAATTTGGGATGTTACAGCTTCCTCATCAAACATTGTTTTAAAGTATAGTAACAAACTAATATGATGAACATTCTGTTAAAAACAACTTGAGTTTTAAAATGAATAGGATACCTTAAAATTTTCGTTAGGATCATAAACGAGATTTAATAAAGAACGGGTTTTCCAATGAAACTATGTTTTCGAAAAACACTTCAATGTGATATCGCCAGATTAGCCATAACATCTAGACCGGGTTTGGGGTGTTACACTTCCATTTGAGTTTCAAAAAAATATGTCGACAAATTATATCTAGAAGATAAAAAGCAAGAATTTATGCTGGTAGTCGACTGTGAGTGAGAATTCTTGAAACTCAGAAAGTATACCCTCGAGTTAGTCCCCACCAAGAAGCTAAGTTGCAAGCGATTCCTTCGGGGAATAAGAGACTAGCTCAGTGTTCAGCTAGTTTTGCAGAAGCTTAAAGTATTTGTTGATTTAACTAAATGAGAAAAAATGATTGAACAAGCCATGGGCTTGGATAAGAAAGTTGAACATTCTCAAGAATTCAAAAAAGAGTCGGGATCACTAGTTTGCAACCCCTACCTAAGCAAGTTAGAGATCTCGAGGTTCTTAGAGATCAACTTCATAGAATGTCAGGTTAGAGAAGGATCGGGCTAGACAACCATCAGTATCCGTGGGTAGTACTAGGGGTTTGATGGAAGATGTAAGCATCTTGAATTGTGAGCTTTGCAAAAGAAGGCATAGAAGTGAATGCTAAAAAAATATGGGAGCATGTTTCGATACGAACCCCTAGAGCATTTTGCTTGAGAGTGCCCAAAAATGTTAATGATGTTTCTATCGTTATTTAGAGATCTACTCCTGTAGGTAGAAGTCAGCAAATTACCCATGGTGGCTTAGTTGCAAGGGGTAGCCAAGGAAAAGAAACTGATTCGACAACACAACAATTTAATGCTAAAGCTCCTATACAAGCCTATGTGGTCCGAACCAACGAGAAGGGTGATGTTACCAATGTTGTAGCAGGGATATTTCTTTTATATTCTATACCCGTTTATGCTTTAATTGACCTTAGCTCTATGCATTCATATGTTAATTCTAGCTTTTTGAAATCGAGAAAATTGAAATCTGAAATGTCAAGCGTGGCAATAGTTGTTTCAAGTCCTTTAGAATAGTCTGTGCTCGTTAACCAAGTGTACAGGCGTTGTCCATTAGAAATCTAGAATAAATCATTCTCAGTTGATCTGTTGATCATGCCATTTGAAATTTTTGATGTAATTCTGAAAATGGAATCGTTGACCAAACATAATGTGATCAGCTATAAAAAGTTCTCTATTCAAAGTTATGAAGGCAAGACCATTGAAGTTAAAGGCATAAGGTTAAGTGATTCTACTCATATCATTTCTCGATTCGAGCTAATAAGCTTCTAAATCAAGATTATGAGGCATATTTGGCGTATGTTATTAACTTGAAATCGGATGAAAGCAAAATAGATAAGATCCAAACAGTATGTGAGTTTTTGAATGTGTTTCCAGAAAAATTATCAAGATTACCTCATGATCGTGAGGTTGAGTTTGCAATTGAAGTTTACCCGGGTACTTCATTGTCTATTGCTCCATACCATATGACACTAATGGAGCTAAAAGAGTAAAAAATTCAATTGCAAGATCTTCTAGATTGAGGCTTTATACGTCCCAGTATATCTCCTTAGGGAGCTTCAGTGCTATTTGTCAAAAAGAAAGACGGGTCGATGCGACTGTGTTGATTAGCGACAGTTGAACAAGTACTAGGGGTTTTGAGAATTCTCAAACTTGGTGGTTAACATATAAAGCTTTGACTATTTCACGAAAGTGGTGCCTTTATCTGTTGTTTTGAGAATTATCAAAGCCTCATGAACAAAAACATACTTGAATATGCACCTAAATTGCAAGGATCTACAACATTGAAAATAGTATTTAATGCCTTTGAGTTGTAATTGAATGATTTGTCTTTATTTGCTAACCAAGCGGTAGGTTTGATGGTTCAAACTCCATTAGTTTTTTTAGTAGGTGGCTCTTAACATGATAAAACAACCTTTCAAGCCTTCTCCTTAATAAACTTTATAAAGCTTCTTTTATGTGCCTTCCAATAGACATAGTTCAATCATTAAGCTCGTTAAGCATAGATGGTCTAGAAATTGAACTCCTTTCCATTATTTAGCAACCAACAACAGGACCCTATCAAGTAAATTTAGTGTTTAATTAGGATATCAATTGAAAACGTTGATTTGTTAGTTAACTTGTAACGTGAGTTGCGATTAAAGAAACAAATTAAAACTGAAAAAGTAAAATGAATAACACAACCAATTAGTTACATAGTTCGAATCTAATCTATGTCTTGGGACCTTCCTTGGAGAATAATTCACAACAATTTCCACAATACAAGAGATAATTTATGCCTAGCCTCACTCATTCTCATTGTAGCCTAATTACTATACAACTATAATGAAATAAACCGGAAAAAGCTAGGTCCAAACTACATAAAATCACTCACAATGAATGGATTGTGCTCTCATAGTTCTACTAAACGTGAAGGACATGGACAATTCAAACCAACTGGATATCAACTACAAAATTTCCTTAATTAATTTGCTACTATTCCCAACAAGTCATATATAAATAAAAGGCATGTCAAACACTTACGAAAAGATAATCACACTTAGCAAGTTAAAGTTTGTTTACTTGTATAGAAAATCTTTCACAACAATGTCACCAAAATTGTAAACAAGTCAATCAATACAATTACAATAATCTTAAATTTATAAATAGAATCTCTGAATTAATTCCACTAAAATTACAATTTTGGTGTGTAGTGATTTTTCGTGTTTATTTAATGAAAAAGAGACACGTGTAACATGATGCGGACCAGTTTCCTTTCGACATTGACTATCTCATAAAGATGACGTTAATGGGCTCTAAGTGGCCCACCTAAATTCAAAATGAAATAGAGTTCGTCGCTTAAAAGGGCGGGCACCTCCTCAACCAATCGTTAACGGAGCTAAAAAAAAATGGAGACGAGAGAAGAGCAGCAATTAAATTTGATTCCAGTATCTGTTGTAAATAACTGTGAATATGGTGCCGAATCTTCTTCTTCATTTCCTTCCATTCCTCATTCTTCTAGCAAAGAGGTATTTTCTTTTTTAAATTACTTATTCGATACGCACACTTTCTTAAATGCTTTAAATCAAGAGAGTTCTCGATGTATATTGAATTGCAGCAATATCTAGCGGTTAAATTCAGTTAGTGTAGAAGAATAAAAAGTTGTCTCAAATTCGATCTCCTTGAATTTCATTGAAGTATAAGTTTTCTATGGTTCAGAATCTTCTTTACTTGGTTCAGAAGCAAAGATATGATTCGCGATTGAAACTTATAGGAGATTCGCCGATAAAGGTATTTTTGTTAATTATCTTAGGTTTTGCTACTAGTTAAGATATATGGACAGTAACAGATGCAAATTAGATCAAGTTTGATGAAAAATTTTCAGATTTGCAGTAAAGTTTAAGATGTTTGAAGTTGGTTTATTTTCTTCTTTGCAGGCATTCTACAGAGTCATCCGTAGCTGGGCTTCCAAAAAGTTTATGACTGGATGGTTAGTTCTTCTCTTGTTTTAAAACATCTATTACTTTGCGTATTTAGCCAACTCCTTTACCAAATTTTGTGTTGGTTGTTCAAGTTTTCAGCTAAGGAAAGCATGATTTTGAATTTGGTTAGAGTAATTCGGTAACTTTTGCCAGTTTCTACTGCTTTTGGCAACACCAGAATAACAGATTCTGTAATTTCAATCCAGTCCTAAAGTAATGCCACTAAACTCAAATAATTAGTATGTGTTGAACTTGGACTCAAGTGGGGGATCTTCTAAATTAAAGAAAACAGCCTCAAAAAATATATCAACTACACCAAATACATACCCATGTCTGAAACTCGCATGGATAACATAAAAGGGCACAGTTCTAAAACTGCTAGTCATGGGAAAATTACCAGATTTAGCGGATCTACTTAAATTGAATTTGAAATCTAATGCGATTATCGATTACATTCTATAAATATGTTTGATTTGAGTAAGCTCCATATATATATATATATCTTTTCTTCCTATTAAACCAACATTATTGCTAATGTATTTTATTGGTAGCTGACATTGTTTTTGCAGCGTCATTACTCCCTATAGCAATTACATTCTATACAACTTGGTGGTTCATTCACTTTGTCGATGATTTTTCTCCCCAATCTATAAGCATCTTGGGATCAGCATATTTGGTTGGTTTGTTGTCTCTTTTTAATTCCTTGGTATTGGTTTGGGTATTTTGGGGGTTCTTTTCCAGCTCTAACGTTAAGCAATGCTTTCACAGGTCTTGGATTTGTGACCTCTATCACATTCATCTTCATAGTTGGTGCGTTCATGTCTTCATGGTTGGGAGCATCTGTTCTTAGTTTGGGAGAATGGTTAATCAAGAAAATGCCGCTCATTAGCTATATTTACTCAGCTTCCAAACAAATAAGTACAGCAGTATCACCGGGTAATTGAGCAACTAAAACACAAGCATTTTCTAGTTTCAGGAACCTCTTTAATCTATGTTACCTGGATTCTGATGCGAGTATATAGGTTATTTTAATTTTTTTTTGAGGGTTACATCTGCATATTCATATCCAGAAATACAAGGATGTTAAAAGGACAGTGAGTATTGTTTAAAAGCAGTATGACAGATCAGAAATCGAAGGCATTCAAAGAAGTGGCAATTATTAGACATCCGCGGATTGGAGAATATGCATTTGGCTTCATCACTTCAACATTTATTCTTCATGGGAGCTCAGCAGGTTCAGAAGAACTTAACTGTGTCTACGTACCCTCCAACCACCTTTACATTGGAGACATGTTCCTCATAAGCTCCAATGATATTGTAAGGCCTAACCTCTCTGTTCGAGAAGGAATTGGTACAATTTTCAGGCCGACATATGCAACAAAAAACACATGGCTATTGCTTTTTATGGGAGAAATGTAATATCTTGGTCTGAATTTTCATTTATTTGATGCAGAAATTGTCATCTCTGGTGATATGTCCGTTCCTCGGATGTTGACCACATTGGATGCACGCGTCAATGAAGCCATTGAGATTGCTGGACTCGAAAATTCTACAGCACGAGTTACAGCGGCTAGCTAATGGCTATATTTCTAGTGAATCTTTTCGTCGCTGTGTGCTCCAGTGCTCTTACTTCTTGGGCAATTGTAAAGAAAAAGTTATAATAACTATAAATGTACATAATATTGGTAAATGTACTATAAAAGTCCTTGTAATAAGAATCAAATTACATTTTACTCTTTTTTTATTATTTAAAAATAGATAAGTTAATCTATGTATATTATATAACAATAATTTAATTTTTAAAAATTTTAGGGCAAATATCCCAAAAATACCAAAAAAATCAAAATTACCTAAATGACAGTTTCAAAAATATTGACCTAAGGGCAATTTCCCAAAAATCGCGTCCACCTCAAGCAATTTTTGGGAAAGCGAAGAAAAGCGCGTCCATGGGGAGCGCTTTAGGCCACATCAAGAAAAAAACGCCCCACGAGTAGCTTTTCTTTGAGGTGTTAAAGCGCTCCCTGTGGACGCCTTTAGGCCATTTTCCACAAAAACGCTACCGACGTGGACGCGATTTTTGGGGAATTTTTTCCGTCCACTTGCAATGTGAAAATGAAATAATTTTTGGGCGGTAGTCTCGGCAAAATAATTTTGAGGAGACGTTTAGAACAAACCGTGGTAAAAACGCTCTTACGTGGACGCCGCTTTTGCTCTGATGGTCTCCGCAAAATTATTTTGAGGAGACGTTTCAACAAACAAGTGGCAAAAAATGCTTCCAAAGAGGTGCAATATTACGAACATCAAAAGCGCTCCACGTGGACGACTTTTGCTACAAGTCTTTGTCCAACAAAATTAGGCTATAAATCACCCAAATTGCATTCTCGGTTGGCGTAAAACAAATTCAAGCAAAAGGAAAAAAAAATTGAAATGAGTGAACGTATTAATCTTTGTTATTTACTACGATGGTGAAGTCGTGACAATCAAGATGGTGTTGTTTTCTTATCGGAGAACACAATATGATTGAGTTTTAATCGAAACGTCGATTTGGTAGAACTTCGCAAAAGAATTAGGCGTAAAATATTGAACAACGCCAATGAAAGTTCGATCTATTAAGTATAGATTTTGCGCTTGGTTGATCCGGTGAGATATGACGATTCGACATCAAAGGTCCTTGGAGCCTTGAGGCAATGGTGGAGAATCATCTTGCCGATGGTTCACCCTATATCGAGGTATATGTAGAATTTTCATCTCCAAGTGATTTGGTCACGACCTCAACATCTAGTATCGTCGAGGGAATACACGACCCCAAGTCGACACTGTAAGTGGGAGGCAAAACACGAAGTGCCCGTGTGCGGTGGTAGTATGGAAAACATAACCCCTGCACGACACTTTCGGTTGGTGGATGGGACATGCATATTCGTCAATCGACGTCGGATGACAAAAATACGTATTGGGGGACATCATCAACTTCTAGTGGATGGCAATCCACATACGATTGGAATATTTACGAAAGATGTTTAAGGAGGGATGATGTATTACCGACGGCATCCACCAGCGAGGAGCCCTCGTTTGTTGCAGGTTATGGAGGATCGGACGATGAATCCGATGTGGATCCACCTCGGGAGCCAGGGCCTGACGGTGCAGAAGTTGGACTATTTTCTGAACCGGAGCCCGTTCCAATTGTACCTGAAGATGTTGAGGGCGGTTCAGACGAAGAAGAAGAAGATCCGCTTATTCGTGGTATACTCGCCTCCAGTAGAAATGCATAATGTCGATCTATCTCAAGATGATGCATTGGAGTTTCTGAACTACCACACCGGACGCGTGGTATCGCACAAATTCTTCGTTGGATTCGGACCAATTAGAAGTTGGTAACCAGTTTTCCAACAAGAACACTTTTCTTGGTGCATTGAAACAATACAGCATCAGGACCGGGGTTAACTACACCATGGTTAAATCAAAGCTCGATAGGTACGAGGCGAAGTGTGCTGTGCAAGACGGCACATGTGCATGGAAAATCATGGCGTCACCGAGGAAAAGGACGGGATGTGGGAGGTGAAGAAGTACAAAGGTCCGCGATACATGTCTTACCTGCATGCACTACTATGTGTTCAATGATTTGAATAACACTAATATTATGTAATGTTGCATTATTTAACGTGCCGTTGTGGTGTAACACAAGATCATCCGAGGATGGATTCGGACATGTTGGTGATTTAATAATCCGACGGTGAAGGCCGATCCCAAAACTACAAGTCTTGCGCCTTAATTGGAAATATTCAGTAGCCAAATGGGGTACACGCCTCTTCGAAAAGGCTTGGATAGCCAAGTAGAAGACGTTGGAAAAGTTGCACGGTCGGTGGGGCGCTTCATATAATGAAGTGTGGCGGTGGTGTAAGGTCTTTGGAGAGATATGTCCCAGCAAAGACAACAGACATTGAAACAGTAACCGGCGTACTACAACGATCGTCTGCTCCATGGATGCGCAGTGTTCAAGCGCTGATTACGGACATTTAAGCAATGCCGAGATGCTTTTACATACCGCAAGCCATTGGTACAAATTGACGGTACCTTCATGTATGGTAGATATACGCGTCGGCTATTGCTAGTCAGGCACAAGACGACTGTGAGAGAATCATTCCGATTGCGTTCGCAATAATACCGGAGTCGGTGATGACTAGGACTTCTTCCTATCTAGGTTAAGGAGGCATGTCGCCATCAACCTCGACATATCGTTATATCGGATCGGGGCCCGGAATACTTGCGGCAATAGAACGACAGGAAGCATGTGGCATCGCACACACCATCAATATTGCACGAGGCATGTTTCATCCAACTACTATGGGCAACACCGATCTAAAAGACAGAAACGGCAAGTGACCGATATGGGTATGAAATATCTATTAATATAATTTCTTTTGAAATTTTCAATTTATTCGCAATTGAATAGTGGTATGTAATATTCGATATCAACGTATATTGGCAGGATACGAGATCAATAAAGACCGTTTTCACGAGATGTTGGCCAGTTTGAGCGAAGATAACGCCGAAGGCGCAGAGTACATGCAATATTCCTTTTGAACAATGGACACAAGCATATGATGGCTGACTACGATATGGTCATATGACCACAAACTGGCCGAATGCATAAATTCTATGCTAAAAGGAACCGTCATCTACCGATTCATGGCGGTTTTATGGAGACATATTTTCGTTTAGCGACACTATTTCCAGAAGAGCGGCCGAGCTATCAAGGGCGATGCAAGGAGGCCATGTATGGAGCCCGAAGGTCTTGCAAGAAATTAAGCGTGGAAGGCACGGGCGAACACCATGCACACAGCTTTGTCACGATCATGACGACTATGGTTTCGTGTCACGGAGTTTGACAGATCGAACCAAGGTATTGTTGGCGGGCATTATCGTGTACACTTGACAAATAGGACATGCGATTGTGGGATATTTGATGCGCCGTTACCCATGTGCTCATGTACTTGCGGCTTGTCATAATCTTCGTCTTGACCCCATGAGCTATGTCGACGAAGTCTACAAATTAGAAAACATGTACAACATGTGGAGACACGTATTCCCACCATCCCGGATGAGCGTAAGTGGCCATCGATATCGCTTGCAAGTATAAGCTTTGTTGCGGATAGAGAATTGAGGCGCAAACCAAAAGGTCGACCTTCCTCGACTAGAATACGCAACAATATGGATATCCGAGAACCGACCAACCAAAGTCGGTGATGCGGGTGGTGTAGGAACCCAGCCATACATCTCGCTTCGTGTCCAAATCGGACTAGTTGACCGTGTTCTTAGCTTGTTTGTCTCTTCTTTGGCTATGTAATTTCTATTTTTTGGAGGAAAACGGTGAACTTTTGTACAATAACTCAAATTTATTAAATATAAGATAATTAAAATTAAATTACAAACACAAATAATCAAATAACTTTTTATTCAAAAATAAAAAATTATTACAATTTAAAAAATAAAACAACCCATCCTAATCAACGTTGATGCTTAAATAAACCAAATTTTATTTTATTCAAGTTATTAAAATTAAAGTAAAAAATTAAATTAAAAAATTAAATCATTTCTATCTTATCAAAGATATTCAAATTAAAATAAAAAATTAAAATACAAAACAAATAAAAGTAAACTCAATTTTTATTATATAAAAAAATTAAATTTAAAAAATTAAATTACAAAAAAAACTCAAATTTTATTAAATATATTACAACTTAATTAAAAAAATAAACCAAACCTATTTTGTCAAAGTTATTAAAATTAAATAAATTAAAAAATTAAATTACAAAAAAAAAACAAACTCAAATTGTATTAAATATATTACAACTTAATTACAAAAAAAAAACCAAACCTATTTTGTCAAAGTTATTAAAATTAAATAAATTAAAAAATTAAATTACAAAAAAAACAAACTCAAATTGTATTAAATATATTATAACTTAATTAAAAAAATAAACCAAACCTATTTTGTCAAAGTTATTAAAATTAAATAAATTAAAAATTTAAATTAAAAAAACAAACTCAAATTTTATTAAATATATTACAACTTAATTACAAAAATTAAACCTTAATTACAAAAAATTAAATTACAAAAAAAACAAACTCAAATTGTATTAAATATATTACAACTTAATTAAAAAAATAAACCAAACATATTTTGTCAAAGTTATTAAAATTAAATAAATTAAAAATTTAAATTAAAAAAAAACAAACTCAAATTTTATTAAATATATTACAACTTAATTACAAAAAGAATTAAACTCAAATTATAAATTAATTTACAATTACTCAAATTAGGGGTTTAGGGTTTAGTGCGGATGGGGTGGGAACCAAGTGCCACACTGGGCGGCCGATTCTCGCGCTAGATTCCTCCTTCTTCTAGCTTCCGACGGGGTCGTGGAACCTCGAGCGGGAATCCGGCCTCCTCGGCGGTGGAGTCCAGTTCGGTGTTGCGATGATGACCCACCTTGATAAAATAATGACCGGAGGTGTTTGCATAAACCACGGCGGGTGATCGCATCCGTCACGGTGAAGGAGCACGGTAGAAAGAATCGCTCCCGATGGCGCCTCCTCTAATCCCACACCCGACGTCGGCCTCACGATCGGTGGCTAAAAGGAGTTGTCGAACGGACTCGAACCCGCCATGCATTCCAACCAGGGGACTAGAAAAGGAAACATATATGGGTTAGGAGGATACATGTAAGGCGGTGGTACGCGACCGCATAAACCGTGACGCTGTGTTGTCGGTGTTGTCAATCGAATCGATGGGCCCGGTGATTGTGTATGCGCTGTTGATGGGCCCGGTGGTATCGTAGGCGCTGCTTCTTTGGCCCGCCTCATCACCCTTCTCCTTGAATGTAAAGGGCCCGACGTTCCTTCGCTCGCGAATTTGCCGCCGCCTCTTTCATCCGGACAACAGATCGACTTGCCATGGATTCTAAACCATGGCATGTACTCAAGACGCACGCTAACTCGGGAACTACGATCGGTTCCGGTTAGGTAAAAAGTCATCTGGTTCTCCCACATCTCGATATGTTTTGACCAAAATATTGGCCAATCCGTGTCTCAGCCAGTAAGTCCACATGTGCTCATCATCGAGCACCTCAGAGCCACGAGAATCGATTGCGGCATCCAAATTGCCGCATAACTCGATCTCGACCGTGCATCTCCACGGTCGCGTAGGTGATTAGCGGGACCTTAACGTGCTAATCGCTCGGATTTTGGAGGAACTCCCCGAATCATCGCCCAATTTCGGGATCCTCGTCGGTGTCCATTGAAACTATATTAACATTACCAAAATATTAGATATATACATAAATACTAAATTATAATAACGAAATTGACACTTACTTGTGATTCCGATCGTTGTTCCAATCGAGTCAGATATCCTCAAGCGAGTCGTATTCCAACATGACTCGTCGGATGGTTCCACCTAATTAAATAAACTTTTAGCATGCAATTATACTATAAATCTACGACATAATTGTAAAATATAATATTAAATTTACCTCGTTATCAATGGGAATGAATATGGTCGGTCGAGTCGATGACGTAAAATGGAAATCGAAACCATGCCCATGATCGCAATAGTGATAGAAACCTCCGATTTTTGCTTTACTCAAAGACTGCCGCCTCAAGACATCTCCCAAGACAACCTCGATAGCACGCGGACTTCAACTCAATTCACCGCACGCTCTGAAATCAACAAGTTTCGAGAGCCATCTCGTGGACGAGGTTTCTAGAGAGGTCCCAAGATCGATAGCCTCAATTATCTCAAGTATGTATGCCCGTGCATACCGTATTCTTTCATCTTCATCGAACCTTCATTCAATTTGCGGAATGTGTCTCGTAACCAAACCATATCGATCCGACCTCCTTGCAATTTATCCGAATGGCACCGAGAGCTCGTAGCATACGACCATCCAATCGAGAGATGTTACGGACGGTGACTCACCGAATCCGCCCACCCAATCCCAACTCAGAATCGCACATCTTCTAAGGTGATGGTACACTCTCGCATGGTAGATGGAAAGTGTCGCCCTCGGTCTCTACCTCTCTATCAACGCTACCGATCAAAATCGGGTCCAACTTGAACCCCTACCTATCGTGGCCACGTGCCAAAAACCCGCTTCCGTAGGTAATTCTCGATCAATGGCGATGGGGACCGGGCATGTTATGAATATAATATTGCAACACCGATCTATGATCGCTTTAAAAATAATAAAATTCAAAATTAATTAAAATTGCATAATTAAAAAATTTAATAATATTGAAAATTAAAATTCAAACTTACCATTTTCAATTGCTCGACGCCAATGTGATTCTTTGTCTAGGCAACGTAAATCCCTACCATTGTACTCGATAAAGAATTTTTAAATTTTCCAAAAAATAAATATATTAAAAAATTATAAAGGGCTTTTTAAGTAAATGGTAGAAGACTATTTTGAAATTTAAGCGTAAATTTCAAGGGCTTTGAGAGAAACTTGAGAGAAAATTGAGAGCAAATTGAGAGAAAATTGAGAGAAAATGAGAAAAGATTGAAGTGTGAAAAAATGAAAGGTTGGGGGTATTTATAGTTTTTTTTTACCGTTGCTTTTGACCGTTGAACCCCAACGGTCAAATTTTTGACCGTTCTTGCCTAAAGCGCGTCCATGGGGAGCGCTTTAAGCCATCGACAAGAAAACGCTACTCGTGGGAGCGTTTTTCGATGTGGCCTAAAAGCTCCCCCATGGACGCCGCTTTTAAGCCTTTCCCCAAAAACGCTACCGACGAGACGTGATTTTGGAAAAATTGCTCTTCCGGTCAATATTTTTGAAACCCGTTTTTCCGGTAATTTTAATTTTTTTGGTATTTTGAGATATTTGCCCAAAATTTTATCTATTTATACAATTAAAATTAATATATCAAAATAATTAAATAATGGCATATCAATGTCATGCAATGTTAACATACAAAATTAATGTTTATAAAAATAAATAAAATTTTATCTAATATAAAAAGATTAATTTATTATTTTTTAGTGACTAAATACAATACTCTATGATACTATTACCAATAATATCTTAGTTACTTTTAACCTTTTACTAAATTGTAGATCAATGTGCACTTGATTTCAAATATAAGGTAAAATAGATAGCTTCTTCCTCACCCTCCCCACCCCCCCCAAAACAAAAATAATGAGTAACAGAACACTAATTTCCACAGCCTGATGCAGGACCCAATAAGTTACCCATATAAGAGTACTGTGATCAAATCGACAACAGTACACTAAAACATAAATTGCCAAATTCAAGCACCTCAAACCAAACGGAAGCAGACAATAGATCAGTAGCATAGAGCTTAAACCAAAGTAAAGTCATAAGAAAACTTTTTCAAAAAATATAAAACAAGCATATAGCGTTCCAACTCCAAAGAAAACACTACTGAACTCAGAAGTAGCCAGCCACATCAAAATAGAAAGCAGATTGAAAACAGTTTTCTTGAGATCTAAACTAAACCAGGAGCACTGGCAGAGAAAGTAGCTGCTCAATTTCCCGAGCCTGATTTGTCTTATGACCATAATCACCTGTAATCATCTTCTTCCATTCCATCATAACGATCACGGTCACGGTCACGGTCCGAATATTGATCATAACGATCCCCATGAGCATCCAGATCATATTCTCCTCGACCTCGATGATGATCATAGTATTCATAGTGTTGGTCATCTAGGTCTGACCGCCTATGCCCATGATCATGCTGTTCATACCACCCACGATCCTCATCTGGCTCACCATGATCATAATCCCTCTCACTGTGCCGATCTCTCTCATGTTTGGACTCGACACGGTCATAATCAGATTCCCTATCCCTATCCCTAGAACGCCCACGGTCACGGTCATAGTCACCAGCATCATAATCCCTGTCCCTGTCCCTCTCACGGTCTCTTTCTCTGTCGCGCTCATAATCACGACCACGATCCCGGCCTCGATCACGTGCTCGGTCACGATCACGACCACCGCGGTCTCTCTCTCTGTCCCTATCTCTGTCTCTAGTTCTTTCACGATCTCTGTGGTGTCTATCCTCCCTATCGCGATCTCTCGGTCTGTCATGGGAGCGCTCACGTGATTTTTCACGCTCCCTCTCCCGTTCCCTTCCTCTTTCACGGGACTTCTCCCTGTCCCTATGATTTCCAAGGTAAATTAGATAATTATAATTAACTATGATTGACACCATAGCAAAAGCCTGGAAATGGTTCTTAAACATTTCACAGCAAAAGGTGGAATGAATAATTTCATATTTATGCTGAAATAAGTATTCAGCCAGCAAGCCTTTTAAGAATGTACCAGATAATGTGAAGAAAAATTGGTAGAACAACAAAGCAAAACCTTACCGGTCACCATGTCGATCCTCTCGTATCCGTGGCTCCTCAGAACGAGACGGCCCTGACTGGATTTGTTCCCTGAGTAGCAAAAAGATGGCATTAGATTTCAAGAAAGGTAATAGTGGACTTCAAGTTATCAACACCATAACTTGAGTGGAAAAATATATGAACATCAGCCAAGCAAACATATTAGAGTTCAGCTTATCTCTCCAGAAGCACGTGAGTTAAAGGTGCCAGTGTTAAAGCAAGTACCAAGATTAATGCAACAGCATTACAATATAATGATGCATAGCCACCTCCCAAAATACCTTTGAGTAACATCTTCACCACCAATCCTGGTAGTTCCAAGTCCACCACCTAGCCTACGAGGGCGCCAATTAGGGACTGTCCTACCACGCTCAACATCCACAAGAACCCTTCTGCCATCAATCTTCCTCCCATCAGCTTGTTTATAAGCAGCTGTGAGATGTTAGAAAACATAATTAACACTTCTCTCAAAAGTTTACTAGCTCAAAAGAAAAGGTAATCAATCGAAGCAAACCTTTCATATCCCGAGTATGCATGTACTCGATGAAAGCATAGCCTCTTGGTTTATTTGTGGATTTATCAGTAACCAACCGAACCTGGCACAACAAAAGAAATATTTAACAAACAATTGGAATAATGTATAGAAGAAAAATATTCCCGTGGGAATCAGATATTTAGAATTGATGATGCTTCATCTCCACAGCTAAGAGCTAGCACTAGAAAAATGTTAGAAATAGTAAATCCTAAATGGCACGGCAGGCAGGCATTATGCCTCATAAGCCGTGCTCACCTTTTAATCATAGAGCTGCCATTGTGAGATGCTGACCACCATTGCTAGAGTTGCGGATAAACCGATGTATCATGGCATATTTACCAATTGTTGAACAAACTAAACTCCCCTTACCAGGAAATATTTTTTTAAAAAAATTGAAAATAGTTATAGACTAGAAAATACCAGAACACCTTCTCAACTGCTGATATGTTTTTGATAGCCTTTAAAAGCCAAAAGTAAAGCTTTTATTAGCAGGAAAAGCATGGGCTAAAAATTTAAATAACAAAAGAAAGAGATGCTAATACTCCCAATTTTTTTTTACCCACAGCACGAAAAAGAGCAGATGTCAGCCACCTTTTGATGCTCGAAAATAAAGGCGAAAAGGCACAATGCACAATTGCTCCGCTCAACATAATTTTTCAGCTTTGCTTTGCAGGAATAAAGTAACATCTTTGGAATAGGATTGTAAAAATATTGGGGAATGAGAAACAACATAATGAGCCCCTTACCAGGGATACCTTTTATAGGATGCTTCTTAATGGTAGAACAAAACCTAAAGAGTGGAAAGATCAACTATTTCTGGAGATGAGTTCTACATCCTACCATATTCAAGTAACTTATCAAGGGGTCATGTGAAACAAAAAAATTCACCCTTACCAGTGATACCTGTTTTACTTTTGACAACTTGAACATAAACTCAAATATGATATACTACAGGGAAGGCCAAAGCTCAGCATACTCATAGATGCCAACAAGAATTAGCACCATACGTTGCAATTTAGAAGTACCATCTAAAGATAGAATCTTGTGACAGTGATGAATTACAACTTACCAAGTTTATATAAACATGTTAAGAATTTTTTTTAGTAAGCTTTAGTAAATATGTATATATGTCAGAAGCCTCAGTTTTTACACGAAAAAAATTTAGCTTGTTAGAAAATACTGGACACGGCAAACTTTAAAACTAGAAATTTAGATCGAACAAACTTAAATATTTTGTTAAGGAAACAGAGAGGATAAACAGCTGCATAACCTCTTACCAAACCCGCATGAGGGTGCTCAAAATACCTACCCGCTTAATCGGTCCATAAGACTCAAACTCCCTTTTAATTCTATTCTCGGATGTCTCATAATTCTGCAACAAATAATACAAGCTATTAACTAACTTCAGCAGGAATAATTAAAAGATGAAATTAGATACAAAATAACACAAATTCACTTACAAGTCTAGCAACAAACAGTGTCTTGTATGGATCACCTGAAACGTTTGGGTCATTATTTGGATCATCTGCATTAAAGACAAACAAAAACAATGATTAAAAATCAAAATACAAATCATAATATGTGCATTAAACAAATTCGCCAGTCACTAATAAGCAACATAAAGAAATGAGACTTCACAGTTTTTCAGCTCATCAGCAGCCTTCTCCAAGCCCTTCTCTAGTCGCAACTTATGAATTCTTGCTCTCCGTTGTGCCTAGATCCCAAAATAAAAATAAAAATAAAAAACAAAAAAAACAAAAGGTACATATAAGTTAATCTTTTCCTTCCGTAAAAGTGAAGTAGGTGGCCAAATTAACATATAACACCAAAGCCATAACATAGTGTGCATTATTCTTTTCACAACACACTCACCAAAATTTTACCAGCTTATAGTGTACAAAGTCTAGGGATGTTCATTAGGTTAATTTGTGTAAACTATAACCGAATTAGATCAACTGAATTTACATTTTGTTTATTTCAGTTAACCACACCAAATTATTAAGAAAATAGACTTTGACCAGCCAAAATTTTTGATAACTCGGCCAGTTAAGTAATTCATCTTAAAATCCTAATTTTTCATAATTCAAATAAGTATAATCATCCAAAAAAATTAAAATGCCAAAAATAAGTGAACATCTGACAAAGATTAAAATATAGTCATATATATTTTGGGTAATTCGAGTAATTCAGTTATTGTTCAACGACATATTGAATTAATCAATAACCAAAAACTTCTTAAAATCATTACTGATAACCAACTGAATAACTAAATTGGTTTAGGTCTAGGTAAGCTAATTCTGTTTTCACTGAATAGTGCACAGCCCAACTAAGGTCATTGTTTAAACAACGCATGGAACACACACAAACATGAGAAACATAACTACAGTGTTCTCACCATATGGGCGGTTTAGTTACAAACAGGAGAAAATTAACTGAGTGATCTCAGTATAGGGGCCGTGCCATAAACATCTCAAATCTCAATGACATCATACTACTCAAAAAATAATTCCAAATTTGATAAAAGCACAAAAGAAAACATAACACCATCAAAACAGATTTATCATGCAAAGCATTTCACAGAAACAAAAAAGCAACTTCTCCTTAAGAACAAGTATCCTACAGGTGTTTCTGCTTCCTGAACAGGCGGGGCATACTCAGGATCTCCTGGCTCAGCAAAGTGACTCACAAATTGTGCCATTCCTAACAAAGACGAACGAAGCAAAGACGAACGAAGCAAAACAAGTCAGTAAATGTCAAATTTAAACTAAAACTCCAAATGCACGAAAAAGACCTGTATACGGAGGGCATTTTCTCTTCTCAGGAGGCGGTTTAAACTCCAACGGAGGTCGTGGTTCAAAGAGCTTCAAAAGGTTAGCTGTTAAACCAGTAGGATGGCTTTGGCCAATCTGCAAAGTAAACAAATTTGTATTTTACCATCTTTTACCCAAAAACAAATCAAAATCACCATATATTTTTTTAGTCGCATCTAATTTTCCAAAAATCCCAGCAAATCTTCATTTAGAAGAACAAAAAAGAAAACTAAATGAATCAAAAGCTTTAAAAATAGAAAGTAGTGACCAGAAAATAAGGATATACAATAATCTTAATCTAACGAGTCGAGATTAAAAGTAATCTTATCACACTCTTCAAACCAAAAAAGAACCCTAAAACAACGAACCAGCTTGAGCTGCTGAATATTGGCGCGGTTCTGAGGGGGTTTAACGCGAGCCTGAACGGCGGCGGCGGCGGCGTTTTGGTTGCGCATGAAGGCATCGTTGTAATCTCCCATGTTGAAGAAGGATCACAGGAGGCTTAGCTAGGGTCTTTTTTCTTTTCCCAAACAAATCGAGGGATTAATGATGAAAGAAAATGGTAAAGAAACATATATTAAATAGCTCTTACATAGGGTCGGGTCGGGTCAGCTTAATGACGGTAAGGTGGTATTAATGATGTGCAAAATTCGATTTCATTCAAAATATATGAATTAACTTTTCAAATTTTAAATTAAGTTATTTATATTAGTTTTAGATACTTAGATTAATTATCTAATTGTTGAATTCTTGTTACTATTTAGTTTCCTTATTTTTAAATTGCAAGGATTTTAAAACTTTTATTTTCAAAATTAAAATTATTAATACAATTAAAATTATTCATCATCATAAAATGTATTTTTATTACATAACTACTAAATAAGTAATTTTTTTTGTTTTAAAATGTCATACTAATGAATTTAATAAAAAACTATTATAAATGCTAATAATTAGACTTGAATTTTAAATTTTGAAAAATATGAATACTAAATTCTTGAAAATAAAACTAAGGAATTGGATTACAAATTATAAAGAGTGTAGGAACTTAAAGCATATTTTTACCTAAAATTTTATATTACCTACTCTATTTTTTTGTTCTACATAAAGACTTACTTTATCATGCTTAATATAAGGGATAAATATCATATATATATATATAACTTTGGTCTCATGTGTAATTTGATACATGAATTTCGATTTGGTGCAATTATACACATGAAACTTGAATTTTTGTATATATTAAGCTTTAATTTTGATTGAATTTTACATATTTAAAGAAATGATTTTGTTGCTACCTTAAGTTGTTTGTTTGCTTAAGATGAAAACCTAACTAAGTACTAGATGTAATGATTATTACTAGTTCTAAGACTAAGAAAATCAGGCAAACAAAAAGGCAAATAACACAAATGATATATTTATGTAATTCGGTTTCCCTACGCTTATAGAACCTATCTCAGTGAGTAATTTTGTCACACATTGGTTTGCGAGTCGGTACGGTTCAAGAGACTACTGATCTGTCGTAATTCAGTGTAGCAGATTAAATTAGTTTTCACTTGAATTGTTCTTTATGTTTATTCTTTCTATCAAGTTTATATTGTTTATTAGATCCATAAGGAACTAATCCTCCTGTGGGGGATTAGTGAGTAGAGATATGATTAATTAATTATTTTTAGGGGTTTCTAAATGGATCAACTGTTCAGGAGAGGAAGAAACTAAACCCTAGGCTTGGCAACCCTAGGAAGTCATTAAGGTGGGAATTAACTCAAATTTGGTATAGCCTATCCGTGAACACATTAACCCCAAACCGGTTTGGACTTTGAGGTAGAGAGATAATGTAACATCCTGAATTAATGGGTCTATGCGTTTAGTGTAAGGATATGTTTAATTTGTTAATTTAAGTGATAGGGGTCCAAACTAGGCTCAGGACTAGGAAAAGGGCCTTGGTTAAATTATCTGATTGGGCATTATAGAGTTAAAAGGTGGTAATTGTGTTTAAAATACCAACATGGGCTTGTGGCCCAACAATAGGTGGCGCTAGAAGGTGGCATTACTAACAGTTAAAGAGGCCCAAGGTTTGGCCGCAAGGAGCCCATGTTTCTGGGCCATTTCCAGCACTCAAAAGGGAGCAAGGGGAGACGCTACAATAAGGGTGTAGGGGGCCCAAAATTTAAGTTTTAGGGAGCCCAATTCTCTTAATTTAAGTGAGCTAAAGTTTGGCATTAGGGTTAGGAGAAGTGGACAGCAACAAGGCTCTAAAATAGGAGGATTTATATGGAATTTATAATTGATAATATAGAAGATAAAACGGAGAAAAGATATGAGCTATCAAGGAAAGGTGATGGCCGAAAATCCACCACCTAGAGGAGTGAAGAATTCGGCTATTTCATGAAGAAGGGGTGCAAAATTTTCCCTTTTTATTAGCTTAATTTTTAGTAATCAGGAAAGATACTCTCGGGTTTTAAGGTAGGTGCCGAAATCTCTATAAATAGAGGGGAGTAGCTCACCAACTCCGGCATTTGAACCCTACTTTCTTCTTCTTAACCTGTGCCGAAATTCTTAACTCTTCCTCTCCAATTTCTTTTCTTTTTATTTCTTCAAAAGCCGAACAATCCCTACTCTTTACCGATTTCTTCCACTAAAAGCCGAAACTATTCAAGATTCCTTCTTATCATCTTTTTTTTTTGATTTTTCTCAAAGGCCGGAATCCCCAAGGAGTTGCCGATTTCCCTCTAATAAGGTAAGTGTCGATTCTTGATTTCTCTTAAGATCTCTCTCTCGATTTTTGAAAAGAAAAAGTCGAAAACTAATAGTCTAATGGTTCTATGTTGGGTGGCAATCCGGGATTTGAAGGAAACTTGGTCGTCTAGATCTAAAAGTCAAAATAGCTAGTCTCCAATTTTAAAATTTTAAGGTAAGGAGATTTTCCCTAGATCTTTACTAGATTCGTTCATTATAGACAAGATCTAAACTTTATGATGAGGATTAACGGTCATATATTGTGATGGAATTAAATATGGATCAGGCAAAAGAGAGAATCCCTAAGTTTAAGAAATGAGCGGTATCTGCCGTTCGAGATTGGTCACTCGATTGTGGATCGGCTTTTGAATAACACCTTAGGCAGATAGCAATTGTGTCGACTACGGATAGCGTCGACATAGAAAGTATCATTTTATCGGTAACCAGGTGTGTAAATCTCTAACACACACCCTCTAATTGTATTTTATGTGTAGTGGGCTAAAAAGTAGGAAAGTGGCTGTGTAGACAGTCGATTAAAACCCTAAAAGGGTTAGGCAAGGATGCCAGGTATGCAACCATGGAAATCTCTATGTGTATTGAGACTTATGAAAGCCTGTATGATGTTCTCTTTGTGTATGTATGCATGGGGTGGAAATATAATATGAAAGGGAAAGTGCCCACGACTATAAATATGGGTCACATGGTGACCGGTGGTAGAAATCCCACCAAATTTAAATGTTAGAAAACACAGTGATCGGTGGCTGTGCCATGTGGTGTGTAGCGGACGGAGGGTTGATTGTAGAAATCCCCAAGGTGTGATGGTTGGTACGGGTTGGTGTGTAGAGGATGGAATTCTAGGATGGGTTGGGCCATTTATT
The DNA here is from genome assembly GCA_025506655.1 of Gossypium rotundifolium. Taxonomy (NCBI): domain Eukaryota; kingdom Viridiplantae; phylum Streptophyta; class Magnoliopsida; order Malvales; family Malvaceae; genus Gossypium; species Gossypium rotundifolium. Next base: position 140,883,564 of record CP106731.1, read on the forward strand.
ATGTATTGTCTATCATGTATTGTGATTGTTGCCTTTATGTATGGGCCAAGGCCCATAATGTGTTTGTGGGCCTTAGGTCAGTGTGTTCAGGATTTATACACCGAGTCTTAGTGACTCACACTTTCCTTTTCTCTACTCTTTCAGATGAGCAGTAGATCGTGAACATGGGAGCCGAGACGGACTCGAGGGGCCATCAAGTTATTCATTTTATACTTTCCACTTTATTTCAAGTTTTAAATGTTGGAATTATTTGATGTAATAAGGCCCCGTAGCTTAGGTTTAAGTTGATATTTGTTAGTGTTTATTTCTTCTCAAATTTTATGAACAAGACTTATGTTTTAAAGGAAGTAAAAAGATGGGATTTTCAAATATGATTTCAATAAATTCCATTTTGAAAAAAAAATAAATTACAAAGATTTTCTACAAATGCCACCTATTTAACGAATATCTACAAGAATGACTAAGTTTTTCAAAACCATTCTAAGTAAAGTTTTTAACATTAAACCCGTAGCATACCAGATCCGGTTGGAACTTATGGGCCGGGTTTGAGGTGTTACATTTTTGGTATCAGAGCCCAGTTTAAAACTTAGCCTGCGAAATGGGCCTAGTAATATTTTGTAAAATGAGGTGAGTTTGGGAAAAAAATGTTTTGGTTGAAGATATAGCCTTAGAGTCTACTGGCATCCGATCCACGTAGGCAAGTATTCTAAACTTTTGTTGTGACATACATGTGGGCTTAATGGGCTTGAGGACGAGGCTAGAATATTAGACATTGATGGACTTTAGGTTTAGTTTAAATCACTCTAAATCCATAAGTTTTAATCCAACTAAACAAACCCGTGAACAAGTCAATAAGTTAGGGTGTGGCAACAGTATACGCATGTCAGGATTGGATTCGGAAGAGCTTGGTACTTAAGCGCCCTAGTGACTCACCTCCTCTTCGCTAGAATCCTACAGTGCGTAGGATTGCTCACCCTAACTACGATGACTTGTTGATGGGCTAAACATCATAATTTAAAACCCGAAAGGACCAACCACCTATTTCAAAAAAAACCCCAAGTTTTGTAAAAGAGATACACTTGATTTGTGGAAATTTCCAATCAACCATGAATTTATAAAGAACCTATGTTTTGAAAATTTACTCAAGAACCTCATGATTACAAGAATAACCCGAATTATGAAACTAGATTTTTCCCAATGTACTCCTGTTTTTAAAAAAACAACAACAACACGACAGCAACAACATCGAAATACCCTTGTTTGAAAAAAATTACCAAAGTACCCTTGTTGAGAAATTACTAAATTACCCCTGATTCATGAAAGTTACCAAAGTTAACAAAATTATAGAAATACCCCTAGATTCTAAAATTACCAAAATACCCTTATTTCGTAAAATCACCAAGAAACCCTATTTTGGAAAATTATGAAAATAGCCCTATAGGATAAATTACGAAAATACCCCTAGGTAGTAAAACAACGAAAATACCCTTACGTGATGAATGAAAGTTCATGAATGTTATTTGTATGTTGATGGTGGAATGTATGTGGCTCTAAGAATTAGGAGTTACAGACTTAGGATTGAACTCATTGCGAACTCGAAAGAACTACTTTTAAATCTACTATTCATAAGACTGTTCGTGGTTAATTAGTGGAAGAAAACTAATAAATCATAAAATTTTAATCGATAAATCGCGAATGATAGGATGAGCACTAGAGGAAGTGGTGTGCGTGGTAGGGTAGAGTAGGATTATCGTGTCAAACCCGTAGGTCCGCCACGAATCCGAAAATAAGGTACCAATGCCACCAACTGTGGAGGCAAAATTTCAAGATCAGAGGCCGGAGATGATGTTGTATCTCAGGTAATCTAAGGTTTTGGAGAGAGTTGTTTGGGCGGTATGGGCACGGAGCCCAAAATCAGACCTGAACGACTTAGAGTAACGGGCAAAAGTGTTTAGGGAATCTTTGGTATAGCCGTAAGCTCACCGAGTATTGGTTAGAGCGGTTGAACGCATAATGGACGACCTGGATCTCACGGAGGAAGAGAAATTAAAAGGGTTATATCTCTCTTAAGGGATGAAGCTTACCAATGGTGGCTTACGGTTAAGGATGGTACGGTGGCTGACCGCATCACATGGGAGTTCTTCAAAATAGAGTTTCAAAACAAGTACGTTGGATTGAGCTATGTGGATACGCAGCGCAGAGCATTCCTGAACCTGGTTCAAGGAAGTAGGTCCGTAGCGGCGTACGAAGCGAAATTCTTACGCCTGAGCCGTTATGCTCGAGGGATAGTGGCCACGGAGCATGAGCGATGTGTTCAGTTTGAGGATGGCCTAAAAGTCAAATTGCGTGTGTTGATAGCTCCGCAACGAGAACAAGAATTTACGGTGCTTGTGGAAAAGGCTAAGATAGCGAAGGAGGTAAAATAGATGGAAAAGCTGAACCGGGATAAAGATGGGGTGGAGGTAAGAGAAACTTTGGATCATCGGGAACAACTAGAGGTAATCAAAAAAGACCCAGGCCATATGGGCCGAAACGAGATAATAGACCTGCTGCTACTAGTCAGGCACCGAAGTTAGGAACTATTCGCAGCGGGTGAGTGTAGGGCAGGCAATGGAAAGTGCTTTAGGTGTGGGTATTTTGACCATCAAGTTAAGAACTATCCGCAGTGAAAAGGCAATGAAGGGCCCATGGGCCAAGGGAATGTTCACTGACAGAGAGGAGGTCGCAACCGGGTGGTAACCTGCCTGTCTGGGCAAGAGAGTAGTAGGCCGATGAAACACCCCACACCCGGCCTACGAGCCTGGACCGAATCTGGTATGTTCCCCGGTGAAAACTATTTCAATTTCTTTTGTATTTAGGAAAAACTTGAGCATTTTGAGGAAAGTTTGTTTTGGGTTGAGCTTGAGTTGAAAAGCAGTTAATTTCAAGTATTAAAAATCCTTTTGATTTAGGTGACAAAATGTTTGGGCTTTGAATTAAATTAATTTTACTTAATCTTTTAATAAATATAAAGATCGTATGCTCAATAAATAAAAGTAAAGTAAACGCTACTACTGACTTTATTACATCAAATAATTTCCCAAAATAAAACCAAAATAAACTTTAAATTACTTAAAATAAAATAAAAGTCCAAGTCAGAAATTTCTTCTTGTGCATGGCCATCCCTAAGCTTCTACCAACCCGATCCATCATCGTCACACCAAACATGTTTCCATAACTGGTGAGTCAAACAGACTCAATGTGTACACAAACACTAAGTCTTAACAAATTCGGGCATAACAAATCATATTCATACGATCATAATTTCACATTTAATGATTCAAGATAATGATGCAACCCAAACCCAAACCTAGATGCCATCCGCTACACATCCCCGCACTAACTCAAGACACCGTGGGGACTACTAAGTCAACCTCCATTCGCTACACACCATCAAGGCGCCATCATGAGTCGACGTGCTCATCGCCTATATAAAATTTGTGGCATAGCCACCAGATTAAATAATTGTGTCATGTGACACCACATTCGAATAATGTAACCGGTTACCATATTCAAATAATGTGACCGAAGTCACCACATTCGAGATAGTGAGACCAAGTCACCACATACACTTCCCCTTCTCATATAACCCTGAATGCCCCATCTTATTCATATCATACATATCATACTTAAATTCACATTCATGTCACTTTTCACATGTTAAATATAACATATTTCGTAATCCTAGTAGGAGTTGGAAACGCATTCAGTACTTTGAGTACTTTGTACCATAACATGGTACCTTAGCCATATTACATTCTTATAAACATGCATATATTTATTATAGCCATGAATCTTATCTAGTGTATTACGATTAAAAGTTTCACTTGAAATCTCAAAATTGTACCCATATTAAAGGTTTAATGAAAAACTCATTCGGTCATAAAACCAAATCCTAGTAGGATTTGTGCACTAAACTTACCTTATTGCCGATTGAATTAAAAATTAAACCCGAGAACTTGTATTCTTCCCCTTTGAAATCGGCTACTCACTAGATCCCTTGAATCGCTTAGTTTTCGATTAAAACAAATAGATCTAAGTACTTAAGATAGGGCCTTGGCAATAATATGTAAGTACACTTACCTTGAAATTATCAAATCCGAAACTTTGCTTATGCTCCTTCCTTGTATTCGACCAACTCTAGATCCTTTTAACATATTAGTTTTCGCTTTTAAGATAATAAAAGATAGATCCAAACACTAAAATAAGCCTTGGTCAATGCTATAGGTACTTACCTTGTGAATTTTAAATCCAAAACTCGGCGAATAACTAGGGAACACGCTGCCTATGGTGTACCTTCTAAAAATAACTTCTCCTTCCTTGTAGTCGACACTTAGTAAATCCCGAAAGATATCTTCAAGGTTTCAGCAACAATATATTGAGGGTATTAGAATCTTAATTTCGACAGACTTAAATGAAATAGAATGAGAATCGAACCTAATCTTACCCTTCTCAAGAATTCGATGGAACTCTTGCTTGAACCCTTAGCACTATTAATTTATGGCCCCGATATGTATCACAATTTCGGTTCTTGATGCTTAGTGAGAAATCGGCTAGGGCTATTGGTACTTTCGGCTTTTGATTGTGTTTGTAATAGAAGAAGAAAAGAAAAGAAAAGAAGAGAATAATGGCGAGAGAGAATTTGGTGAGGAAAGAAAGAAAAGAATGGAGAAATTTGCTAGAGAATTTCTGCAGAGGCTTCCTGAAGAGAAAAGAATGAATGAAGAATGGCCTTATTTTCCTTCTATTGCCGAAATTCCTAGGCTAGAGTCCCCTACTTGGCCACCACTCTTCCTATGTGATAAATTTTTATCTTTTAATTATCACTTTATTCAATAATAGACTTAATCCCCCAATTATCTCTTATCTCTTAAAATTAACAATAATTATCCATCATTTATCCACCTATTTAGCTGAATTTTAAAGAGAATTAACCTCTTCACTTAGGTTCCCTTGTGCCGTCTACCTCCTTTGTTTCCAGTAGCAAAAAAATAAAATTTCTTTTATTTGCTTCCCAAGTGACTCGATCCCTGGCCCAAATACACAAGCTTGTGGCGTCACTTGCTGGGTTTTAAGTGATACCTTCAAGCCACTTTGACAAGCCTGTTTGTGTGTCAAATTCCTCCTATTAATTTTCTTAAGGCCACCTTGCCTTAGTTTCCTCTTTTGAAACTTAACATTTCCATACATTTCCAGGTTTCCAAAATGTTCACTTTCCTCGTTTAACTTAAGTTTCCAAAATGTTCACTTTCCTCTTTTAACTTAAGTTTCCAAAATGTTCACTTTCCTCTTTTAACTTAAGTTTCCAAAATGTTCACTTTCCTCTTTTAACTTAAGTTTCCAAAATGTTCATAATACATTCATAACACATAAAACATGTCATTTCGTACAATTAAACCGGAAAGGCCCTTTTCAGGATGTTACAGTTCTACCCCCTTAAAAATAATTTCGTCCTCGAAATTACTTAAATAATCGATATCCTAACTCACCACACTACACTATCGTCACAAGACTCGATCTTAAAACTAACACACCTCCTATGCATAATTCCAAAGTTCACATCCAAGGTTTAATACCATTCACTAGCAATACAAGAACGAACTAGCTCTATAATAAATAGGGCAATAAAGGCATTCCAAAATAAGAAACTTACTGTTGTCATATCGGCACATCACTCTCCTCATGACGTAGCCAACCGTGCATAAACCAACCTTGGTTGCCTTGCATCAGAACCTTCAACACCTCCGCTTAGTGCTCCACGACCACAAGGAACCATTTCCTCCATGGTTCGGACCACAACCTCGCTGAGGCAACTGGCCACCTCTACCAAATTGATTAACATTCCGAAATGTGATCGACTTTCATCCGTTTCTTAGGACAATCTTTGAGCATATGGTCATTGGACCCACACCTAAAACATCCTCCGTCTTTTCCAAAGACTCCTAAGTGCTTTTTCCACAATGATCACAAGGACGACATCGCCTCCCTGTACTAACTTAGTCAACCAGTGACCCATCGCCTCTAGGCCTTTTCTCAGACATTTTTGACGATCCCGACGACTCATAATCCCTTTTGGGTCTATTCCTATCGAGTTCTCGCTAACCGAGTCCTTGATTCCCTCTTTACTTAGCCTTTTCTACCAACGTGGAAAACTCCCGCTCGATGTGGAGCTATCAATAACCCGAGGTTATCCATAAACCGCCTTCAAAATCGACACATCGCTCATGTTCCGCTGCCACTACTCCTCGAGCATATCGACTTAACCTCGTAAATTCACTTCATACACCGCTATTGACTTGTTCCCTTGAACCATTACTAGAAAAGCTTTCCTCCGCTCAATCAATATATCGTAGTCTTGACATACTTTTTCCGATATGCCTCCTTAGCATACTCCCGTGTCGATCCTCAGCATGCGCACCATCCTCACTATTAACCACCATTGATACGCTTCATCGTGTAGTAATGCCACCATTCCTTTCAACTTCTCCTCCGGGTCGGATCGAGCTCATCCATAATGCGCTTCTATTGCTTCCAACCAAAGATTCAACAGAATGGGTGCCACACCGATACTCGACGGAACGCCTCACCCGCTTGGCTCGAGTCGCCGGTACTGATTTTGAGCTCCGTATTTCCACTCGCCACCGCCATTTCAAAACTTCGCAAAGATGACATAACTGCGTCATAAAGATCATCCCCGTCTCGAGCTCTGCCGCTTTCGACAAGCGGTGAGGTGGTGGTGGCGGTAGAACTCATTGTCGGACCCTTGACCGATCTAACGGGTTCGACACAACCATTCTTCCTCTACTGCGTCCTTGACCACCGCGTCCTCTAGAATTCATATCTAACGATGCGCTTTAATCTGATTTAAGAAAGTTTTATGAATTAGCCCTTATTCCACTGATTATCCATGACGAAGTTTTATGGAAAGAATTTTTAGGAGTGGTTCTTTCGTATTCATACATGCACACAGTCTTCACATTCATACATCCATCAATCAATTATGAACTTCCGTTCATTCAGAGAAATGCTGTATTTTTCATTGTTGTTGTTTTTCCACTACCCAGGGGTATTTACGTAATTTGTCTTACAGGGGTATTTTCGTAATTTGTCAAATAGGGTTCCTTGGTAATTTCGTCAAGAAGTATTTGAAATTTTAAAATCTTAGGGCTTTTTGGTAAATTTGGAAATTCCAAGGGTATTTTGGTAATTTTAAATTTCGGGGGTATTTTAGTAATTTTAAATTTTGGGGATATTTTGGTAATAAACCAGGGTAAATTTGTAAAGTTTAATAATTCAGGGATATTTCAAAATTTGCAAAACTTTGAGGGTTCTTTTTAAAAAATTTATTTTCCAAAACGATGAAGTTGCAAAAATTTTGGAAATCAGGGACATTTTGGAAATTTTGGTAAGTTAGGGGCAATTTTGTAATTTTCCAAAAATCAAGGTATTTTTGATAATTTACAAATAAGGGTTTTTTGGACTTGTTATAAAATAAATGAAAATGTTGATTAGAACTGGGTATTTTAGACATTTTTATAAACCAAGGCATTTTCATAATTTTACACTAGGGTATTTTTGTAATTTTATAAATCGTAAATTTTTTGAAAAATTGTGGGAAAAAATAGTTTTCACAAATTAAAGAAAAATGATTTCAAGAGTTTTAAAATTAGGGTTCTTATATAAAAGAAAAACATGGCTAGTTCCCTTCGGGTTTTAGTTATGGGGTTAGCTTATGACCGAAGTCTTCTTGGTCGGGGTGAACCAAAGCTACGCACTGTAGGATTCGAGTGGAGAGGAGGTGAGTCACACTGACCGCTTAAATACCAAGCTCCCACTGAAACCATTCCTAGGCATGCGATGGGGGTTGCCACACCCACTAAGTCCTCTCAGGTTAGGGTGAACCGCTACGCACTGTAGGATTCTGCAAGAGGAGGTGAGTCACTAGGATCGCTTAAATACCGTGCTCTTCGGATCCAATCTCGACATGTGCATGGAGTTACCACACCCTAACTCGGTTGACTTAGCCATAGGTTCGCTTTAGTTAGGCATTTAAGTCTTATGTAGTAGTTGGGGTAGACTAGTCCTGGGTTCAAGTGCCTATCATTCTATTCTACGCTCCATTCCTTTTCTACCCTTCTATAAAGCACATAATCACACAGATGGTTAGGGTACTTACCTAGTGGAATGGCTTGAATTGGAGACTTAGGTGCCATGCCATCAAACCCGCCTATTTTCGAAATACTTCCATAAAACTCATTTAGGCTCGATTTGAAAACGTTTTGGGCCTTGTACCACAGTCGAGAGTTTAAAAGCTGGCTCGATATCAAATCGAAATTTTCACACCCGTCCACGAGCCCGACCGGATCTCGTATGTTCCCGATGAAAACCATTTCAATTTCTTTTGTATTTAGGAAAACTTGAGCATTTTGAGGAAAGTTTGTTTTGGGTTGAGCTTGAGTTGAAAACATGTTTATTTCGTTATTAAAAATCCTTTTGATTTAGGTGACAAAACGCTTTGGGCTTTGAATTAAATTAATTTTACTTAATTTTTAATAAATATAAAGATCGTATGCTCAATAAATAAAAGTAAAGTAAACGCTTACTACTACTTATTACATCAAATAATTTCCTAAAATTAAAACCAAAATAAACTTTAAATTACTTAAAATAAAATAAAAGTCCAAGTCAGAAATTTCTTGCTATGCATGGCCATCCCTAAGCTGTAGAACCCACCATCACTTCGTCGTCACCAAACATGTTCCCATTAACGGGTGAGTCAAACAGACTCAATGTGTACACAAACACTAAGTCTTAACAAATTCAGCATAACAAATCATATTCATACGTATCATAATTTCACATTTAATGATTCAAGATAATGATGCAACCCAAACCCAAACCTAGATGCCATCCGCTACACATCCCCGTACCAACCCTGCATAACCGTGGGACTACTAAGTCAACCTCCATCCGCTACACACCATCGGCGCGGCCACTGCAATGACGTGTTCATCGCCCATATAAAATTTGTGGCATAGCAACCAGATTAAATAATTGTGTCATGTGACACCACATTCAGATAATGTAACCGGTTACCACATTCGGATAATGTGACCAAGTCACCACATTCGAGATAGTGAGACCAAGTCACCACATACACTTCCCTTTCTCATATAACCCGAATGCCCCATATTATTCATATCATGCATATCATACTTAAATTCACATTCATGTCACTTTTCACATGTTAAATATAACATATTTCGTAATCCTAGTAGGAGTAGGAAACGACTGAGTACTTTGTACCATAACATGGTACCTTAGCCATATTCACATTCTTATAAACATGCATATATTTATTATAGCCATGAATCTTATTAAAAGTAGTGTAGGTACACACCGATTCGCTTAACAATTTCACTTGAAATCCGAAATTTGATCTCGCCTTAGATCTTTAACTCCCTACATTCTACCATATTAAAGGTTTAATGAAAAACTCATTCGGTCATAAAACCAAATCCTAGTAGGATTTGTGCACTAAACTTACCTTGTTCTTGATTGAATTAAAAATCAAATCCAGGAAACTTGTATTCTTCCCTTTGAAATCGGCTACTCACTAGATCCCTTGAATCGCTTAGTTTTCGATTAAAACAAATAGATCTAAGTACTTAAGATAGGGCCTTGGCGAATATGTAAAATACACTTACCTTGAAATTCTCAAATCCGAAACTTTGCTTATGCTCCTTCCTTGTATTCTACCAACTCTAGATCCTTTTAACATATTAGTTTTAGGCTTTTAAGATAATAAAAGATAGATCCAAACACTAAAATAAGCCTTGGCAGAATGCTATAGGTACTTACCTTGTGAATTTTAAATCCAAAACTCACCGAATAACTAGGAACACGCTGCCTATGGTGTACCTTTCTAAAAAGAACTTCTCCTTCCTTGTAGTCGACACTTAGTAAATCCCGAAAGATATCTTCAAGGTTTCATAACAATATATTGAGGGTATTAGAATCTTAATTTCGATGACTTAAATGAAATAGAATGAGAATCGAACCTAATCTTACCCTTCTTGAAGAATTCGATGGAACTCTTGCTTGAACCCTTAGCACTATTCTGCTTGTAAGCCGATATGTATCACAATTTTAGTTTTGAGGCTTAGTGAGAAATCGGCTAGGCTATTGGTACTTTCGCTTTTGATTGTGTTTGTAATAGAAGAAGAAAAGAAAAGAAGAAGAATAATGGCGAGAATTCTGAGGAGAAAGAAAAGAATGGAGAAATTTGCTAGAGAATTTCGAAGCTTCCTTGAGAGAAAAGAATGAATGAATAATGGCCTTATTTTCCTTCTATTGCCGGCTAGAGTCCCTACTTGGCCACCACTCTTCCTATGTGATAAATTTTATCTTTTAATTATTACTTTATTCAATAATAGACTTAATCCCCAATTATCTCTTATCTCTTAAAATTAACAATAATTATCCATCATTTATCCACCTATTTAGCTGAATTTTAAAGAGAATTAACCTCTTCACTTAGGTTCCCTTGTGCCGTCCACCTCCTTTGCTTCTAGTAGCAAAAAATAAAATTTCTTTTATTTGCTTCCCAGTGACTCGAACCACAGCCCAAATACACAAGCTTGTGGCGTCCACTTGTCGGGCTTTTAAGTGGTGCCTTCAAGCCACTTTGAAAGCCTGTTTGTGTGTCAAATTCCTCCTATTAATTTTCTTAAGGCCACCTTACCTTAGTTTTCTCTTTTGAAACTTAACATTTCCATACATTTTCAGGTTTCCAAAATGTTCACTTTCCTCTTTTAACTTAAGTTTCCAAAATGTTCACTTTCCTCTTTTAACTTAAGTTTCTAAAATGTTCACTTTCCTCTTTTAACTTAAGTTTCCAAAATGTTCATAATACATTCATAACACATAAGACATATCATTTCATATAATTAAACCGAAATGCATAGCCCTTTTCGTGATGTTACAATGAGGAGCCCGAAACGTGAAGTTAGATACCAGTGGTTAGTTTATCTTGTCAGGGCATCAAGAGAGGTCGACGATCGGATGTCATAATCGATACGTTCGTAATTTTTAGCTTGCCCTATCTTGCATTAATTGACATCGGATCGACACATTTATATGTCGCTAGTAGGGTATCTGAAACTTTAAGTATAGATGCTTTGAGATTTCCTCTAGGGTGATGACCGTAAGCCCATTAGGACAATCTGTGGTGGTAAATAAGCTTTATCGGAAATACCTTTAGAGGTTCAAGGATAGTTTTACATGCGGATCTAATGGAATTACCATTTGGGAGTTTGATTTAATCCTAGGCATGGATTGGCTTGTGAAGTATCAAGCTAATTTAGATTGTGCAACTAAGTGTTTGGTGTTAAAAACTTCGAGGGTGGCGAAGTATTGATAATAGGTGAAAGGGGCTATGCATCAACGTGGTGACCACTCCGAGAGCGGAAAGGATGGTGAGGAAAGGATGTGGCGCCTTAATGTTTGCTCGCTCTATGGAAGCTAAAGAACTAGCAGTGGGAGACGTTAGGATGGTGAAGGAGTTTCCTGATATTTTTTCTGAGGAGCTTCCGGGATTACCTCCGGATCGTGAAGTAGAGTTTGAAATCGATCTTCTTCCAGGGACAGCGCCGGTATCTATAGTTACATATCGAATGGCACCAAAGGAGTTGGTGGAGTTGAAAGTGCAGATTCAGGAGTTGTTGGATAAAAGGTTCATTCGACCTAGTGTGTCACTGTAGGGAGCACCGGGTTCTATTCGTTAAGAAGAAGGATGGGTCAATGCGTATGTGTATTAACTATTGACTATCGCCCAAGGATTGAATAAGTTAACCATCAACTTAAGGTTAAGGATCAATTCATAAGAACAAATACATGGTAATGCCATTTGTTGACCAAGGATCGATGACCTTGTTCGATCGATATCTTAGATTCAAGTCAAAAGAGGCCTCATCCGCAAATTTTCAAGATAGATATGAGGTCGGAGGTACCATCGAGGGGATTAGGGTTGACTCTCAAAAATTGAAGGTTAAGGAGGTTGATATTCATAAGGATTCTCCTTAATTGTGGCACTTTTATTACGGACTCAATAGGAGAGTTTGATGGTCACTATGAGTTCATGGTAATGCCATTTGGGTGTGTTGATGTAAGATGGAAAGGTGGTTGCGATGTATCTCAAGCAGCTAAGACTACACGAAGCAAATTATCATGGATATGATGAATCGAGTGTTCCAACCTTTTGACCTGTAGGAGTTGAATCTAAAGCGAGAGGAGGTGGATTGTCGACTACTCGGAGTGTTTATAGATGATATCTTGGTTTATTCAAGTCCGCTCACTTTATACCAATGCGGGATCGATTACTCTTTCCCGTAAAAGTTGGCTAAGTCCATGTACGTAAGCGAGAGGTGGTGAGGTTGCATGGAGTATCAATATCGATCATATCGGATAGGGACCCTAGGTTCACCTCGCGATTATCGAAGGCATTACATCAAGGTATTACATCGGGAACAAAGTTGGATTTCAAGATGACATTTCATCCTCAGACCGATGGACAGTCTGAGCAGGTGATTCAAGTCTTGGAGGACATGTTAAGAGGGTGTGTCATTGATTTCAGAGGTAGTTGGGAAGAGTTCTTATCGTTAGCAGAGTTTGCTTATAACAATAGTTACCAGTCAAGTATCCAGATGGTACCCTACGAAGCTTTGTATGGGCAAAAGTGTCGTACCCCTACATGTTGGATGGAATTTAAGGAACGTCGAATTTTGGGTCCAGACTTGGCCACCGAGACGGAGGAGAAAGTGAAAGTGATACGGGCTAGACTAAAAGAGGCGGACAGAAGTCCTATGCTGACTTAAGACGTAAGGACATAGAGTTTGCTGTAGGGGACAAGGTATTCCTAAAAGTATTGCCGTGGAAGAAAGTGCTAAGATTCGGACGTAAGGGTAAGTTGAGCCCCAGATTTATCGGACCATATCAAGTGTTGAAGCGAGTAGGACCAGTGGCATATCAGCTTGAGTTACCCCTAGAATTAAGTCAAATTCACGATGTATTTCATGTCTCTATGTTAAGACGTTATCATTCGGATCCATCTCACATAGTGCCTGTAGAGGAAATTGAGGTAAGACCTGATCTATCCTTCGAAGAGGAACCGATGGAAATTCTGGATAGTGATGTCAAGGTGTTACGAAGGAAAACAGTTCCATTGGTTAAGGTGCTGTGGTAGAATCACGGTTCTGAAGAGGCTACGTGGGAACCAGAGGAAGCGATGCGATAGCAATACCCCCATCTTTTCTGATCAGGTAATTTCGAGGACGAAATTTCTTTAAGGGGGTAGAACTGTAACATCCTGAATTAATGGGTCTATGCGTTTAGTGTAAAGAAATGTTTAATATGTTAATTTAAGTGATAGGGGTCCAAACTGGGCTCAGGACTAGGAAAAAAGCCTTGGTTAAATTATCGGATTGGGCATGTGGTAATTGTGTTTAAAATACCAACGTGGCCTTGTGGCCCAACAATAGGTGGCGCTAGAAGGTGGCGTTACTAGCAGTTAAAGAGGCCCAAGTTTTGGCCGCAAGGAGCCCATGTTTCTGGGCCATTTTCAGCACTCAAAAGGGAGCAAGGGGAGACGCCACAACAAGGGTGTAAGGGGCCCAAAATTTAAGTTTTAGGGAGCCCAATTCTCTTAATTTAAGTGAGCTAAAATTTGGCATTAGGGTTAGGAGAAGTGGACGACAACAAGGCTCTAAAATAGGAGGATTTACATGGAATTTATAATTGATAATATAGAAGATAAAACGGAGAAAAGATATGATCTATCAAGGAAAGGTGATGGCCGAAAATCCACCACCTAGAGGAGTGAAGAATTCGGCTACTTCATGAAGAAGGGGTGCCGAATTTTCCCTTTTTATTAGGTTGACTTTTAGTAATCATAAAGGGTACTCTCAGGTTTTAAGGTAGGTGCCGAAATCTCTATAAATAGAGGGGATTAGCTCACCAACTCCGGCATTTGAACCCTACTTTCTTCTTCTTAACCTGTGTCGAAATTTTTAACTCTTCCTCTCCAATTTCTTTTCTTTTTATTTCTTCGAAAGCCGAACAATCCCTACTCTTTGCCAATTTCTTCCACTAAAAGCCGAAACTATTCAAGATTCCTTCTTATCATCTTCTCTTTTTGATTTTTCTCAAAAGCCAGAATCCCCAAAGAGTTACCGATTTCCCTCTAATAAGGTAAGTGTCGATTCTTGATTTCTCTTAAGATCTCTCTCTCAGTTTTTGAAAGGTAAAAGCCGAAAAACTAATAGTCTAATGGTTCTATGTTGGCGGCAATCCAGGATTTGAAGGAAACTTGGTCGTCTAGATCTAAAAGCCAAACATAGCTAGTCTCCAATTTCGGGATTTTAAGGTAAGGAGATTTTCCCTAGACCTTTACTAGATTCGTTCATTATATACAAGATCTAAACTTTATGATGAGGATTAACGGTCATATATTGTGATAGTAGTTCGACAAGGACTTGTGATGGAATTAAATATGGATCGTGCAAAGAGAGAATCCTAAGTTTAAGAAACGAGCGGATCTCGCTGCTTCGAGATTGGCCACTCGGTTGTGGACCGACTTGAACAACACCTTAGGCGGATAGCGGTTGTGTTGACTACGGATAAGCGTTGACATAGAAAGTTTCGTTTTATCGGTAACTGTGTGTAGATCTTTAACATACACCCTCTAATTGTATTTTATGTGTAGTGGGCTAAAAAGTCGAAAAGTGGCTATGTAGACAATGATTAAAACCCTAAAAGGGTTAGCAAGGATGCCAGGTATGCAACCATGGAAATCTCTATGTGTATTGAGACTTATGAAAGCCTGTATGATGTTCTCTTTGTGTATGTATGCATGGGGTGGGAATATAATATAAAGGGAAAGTTCAATATGGGTCACATGATGACCGGTGGTAGAAATCCCACGATTTTAAATATGGGTCACATGGTGACCGGTGGTAGAAATCCCACGACTATAAATATGGGTCACATGGTGACCGGTGGTAAAAATCCCACCAAATTTAAATGTTAGATCACACAGTGATCGGTGGCTGTGCCACGTGGTATGTAGCGGACGGAGGGTTGATTGTACAAATCCCCAAGGTGTGATGGTTGGTACGGGTTGGTGTGTAGAGGATGGAATTCTAGGATGGGTTGGGCCATTTATTATGTATTGTTTATCATGTATTGTGATTGTTGCCTTTATGTATGGGCCAAGGCCCATAATGGGTTTAATGGGCCTTAGGTCGGTGTGTTCAGATTTATACAACGAGTCTTGGTGACTCACGCTTTCCTTTTCTCTACTCTTTCGGATAAGCGAGAGATCGTGGACATGGGGCCGAGAGCGGACTCGAGGGCCATCAAGTTATTCGTTTTGTACTTTCCGCTTTATTTCAAGTTTTAAATATTGGAATTATTTGGTGTAATAAGGCCCATAGCTTAGGTTTAAGTTGATATTTGTTAGTGTTTATTTCTTCTCAAATTTTATGAACAAGACTTACATTTTAAAGGAAGTAAAAAGATGGGATTTTCAAATATGATTTCAATAACTTCCATTTTGAAAAAAAAAAAATTACAAAGATTTTCTACAAATGCCACCTATTTAACGAATATATACAAGAATGACTAAGTTGTTCAAAACCATTTTAAGTAAAGTTTTTAACATTAAACCCGTAGCATACCAGATCCGGTTGGAACTTATGGGCTGGGTTTGGGGTGTTACAGATAAGTAGTTCTTGTGGCTCAATATGTCAGTGGAAGATTAGAAGATCCTGCTGGGGTATTGACTGGTTGATTGAACAAGAAAACTCAAAAGTGACAGTTGGTTATGATTACAGAAGCGAGCTAATAACCCATGACCATATTTGATATGTTTTGCTCTTTGATCTTATGTGTTTTATTTATTTCTTTGCTTTCTTTTATTATTGTTATTAGTATAGATCACCAAAACCTTCTTTTTATTTATCGTAATATAATCCAATTAAAGTACTAATTAGATCTATTTATGTTTTGATTAGAATTAATTTAGTGCTTGCCTCCCTTGGTTACAATCCTTAGAATACTCACCTACTTTGTTGTAACTATATTACAACCTGACTCATATACTTGTACCGTCTTTTATATCTTTTGTGCAAGATTTCTAGTCTAGAAAGGTGGTACGTTCGGAGGTGGTCAATTTGTTGGCGCCATTGCCAGGGAGGCCACGTCACTATATTGATTTTAAATTTTTCATATTAATAGAATAATTAAGAAATTTTTAGGTTATAACTACGATTTTTTTTCTTATTTTCTACTAATATTGTCTTTTTGGGTTTAGTGTATGACTCGTAGTAGGGGAACACCTATAGAGCCAGTCATATTTCCAGAAAGAATAATTTGAAGGAATCGTCGACAGCAACAATAACAGCCAATACAAAATCCACTACCTGCTAAAGGCAATTTACCACCACGTGAGAATTCACTGTTCAACGAGGCTAACAATAACAATCTAGAAGATCCACCACCACCATATCTACCTGCAAATATAAACATGACGCATAACGAGAGGACTTTAAGGGAATATATGCTACTAAATTTGGATATGCTACCTTCAAATGTTTAGACACATTTATTTTAGTTTGTTCTTTGTTTTATCTCGAAACTGGTTTGTGGATGCGATCAGACTTTGTGGATTCACTTTTGTTCTTAATACAAATAAGACTTTTTCCTAAACTTTATACTTTCAATTTGTTTATTATACTTATGTTTTACATCGATTTTGTAATATCCCGGACAATGGCTTATGCATTACTACTAAATAACATGAAATAGCATGCCTTGTGTGATTAAGAATATGTTGTATGAATTTTGTGACCTTTAGAAAATAGGGGAGTGCCTTAGAAAATATTAGATTCTAATTCTAAAAGAAGAAGCTAAGTAGGGTGGCCTTAAGAGAAATAGTAGGGAAAACATGACATGAAATTGGGCTTGGTAAAGTGGCTACAAGGCGCCACTTAAAGCCTCTGTAAGTGACGCCACAAGTAGGTGCAAATGGGCCTAGGTTCGAGTCACAAGAAAAGCAAATAAAAGATTTTATTTTTCGGCAATAAGGAGTAGAGGTGGACGGCATTGGGAGACTGAGGGAGGAGCTTTAGATGTGATTAAACTCTTTGTGATAATTATTTTTTTTAAGAATAGATAAAAGATAAAGAAGGAGAAGCAAATGGGATATAGTGGCCGGCCAAGGGACTCCTTGGTTGGTAAAAATCGGTCATGAAAAATAGGCATAAGTGCCAAATTTTAATTGGAACAAAAGACATTTATCTTTTCTCTCTTTTAGTGCTTGCCGAAATTCTTATCATCTCTCCTTCCTTCTCTCAAATTCTTTCTTTCAACTCTTTCTCTAGCCGAATCTCCATCATCAACTTTCTTTTTCTTTTCACAACTCTCCAAAAGTCGAAGGTAAGCCTTTTCTAGCAATAGCCGATTGTTAATCAAAACACCAAAAGCCGAAACTTGATTAATCAAACACCTAGCTTGTAGTCGAGTACCTCTGTGGGTTCAACAAGGAGCAGTCAAATTCCTGTAATAAGGGTAAGGACCAATTGTCATTCGGTTTCCATTCTTTTCTTTTAGGCTTGTCAAAATTTAGGAACTAATTCCTATTATTGATCTTGGCGAAACTTGGAAGGAGGCTTGGGAGTTAGGTCTTGTCGACTACAAGTAGAAGGATCTTTCTGGATTTTAAAGATCTAAGGTGAGCCATATTGGATATTCAGCCAAGGGCTATTTACTTGTGATTAAATGTTAGAAATTGATGTAACATGTGTCTATAGGGGTTTCGACAGATACTTAAGACAAGGGATACTTTCGGGATTTGAGAATCGTAAGGTAAGTGCACATACACATTCGGCCAAGGCCTAGTTAGTGATTAGATTTATTTCATACTTGTTCAAAAACCGAAAACTAACTTGTGAAGTGATCTAGTGCTTGGCCGATTACAAGAAGGAACATAGCAAAGTTTCAGGATTTGATTTTTAATCCAATCGGCAACAAGGTAAGTTTTGGTTGCAATAATCTCTCGGGATTTGGTTATATGGCCGAATAAGTTTTTGCTAATATGTCTAACAATGGCCGAATATAGGATCTAAGATCTAAAGCATTAGATCGGGTTTTCGGGATCTCAATTAAGCGCTAAGTAAATCAGGTGTGTACCCCCACACTAAGCTTCAATTAATTTATGGTTATGCGTTAATATATGTGTTAATAAAATATGTGTGAAGTGGCTAAAAGTACCATGCAATGGTATGAACGAAATAATCAGGTATGTTTACCCACTCCTACTATGAGTAGGTTATGATCTATTATGGCACATATGTTAATAGTGATAAGAATGTGAAATAAAGCATGTTATTGCATGATATGTTTGACATGGGGCATATGGGTGATATGTAAAGGGGAAGTGAATTAATGGTTTAATACCCCAATATCTGAATGTGGTGACTTATGTCACAATATCCGAATGTGGTGACTTATGTCACAATATATGAATGTGGTGACTTATGTCACAAAATAATTATCTGGTGGCTATGCCACGAATTATATAAGGGCGATGAGCAAGTCGACTGCAGCGACTACTTTCGATAGTGTGTAGCGGATGGAGGGTTGACTTAGTAGTCCCCACGGTGTGATGATTGGTACGGGTGATGTGTAGCGGATGGATACTTAGGCTCGAGTACGGGTTTGCATCATTAAGTATATGTGCTATTATGTATGAATTGATATGCCTGAATTAATTGAGACTTATGTTGGCTGTATACATTGAGTCTGTTTGACTTACTCCGTTGTGGGATTACTTTTCAGGTGACGCTCATTAATGGACCGGGTCGGCAGGAGCTTAGCGGTGGCCATGCTCAGTTCAAGATATTATTTTATTTTGGACTTGTTATATTTTAAGTATTTTGGATTTAATTTGGGTTTTGATTTGATGTAATAAGGCCTTGGTTTGAATCATATGCATGCATATTTAATTATCTAAGTATGACTCGATTTTAATAATTCAAAGTTAAAGTCCATTTTTCTTAAAGTATAAATATTAAATGTTTTGACACATAATCAACACGGGTTTTAAAAGAAAAATTCGAGCCCAACCCAAATCAACTGTTTTCAAAACACGCAAAATTTTAGCAAAGTTTTAATTAAGATTCAACTAGTTTTTTCTAGAAGCATGCGGATCCCATTCGGGGCTTGTGGGTTTGGGATTGGGGTGTTTCATTTTGGTATCGAGCAGGTTCAAAACTCGGCCTTGAGGGCTTTTAGGCCCAAAACGTTTTCTGTCTTTTGAAATTGGATTTTTCTAAGAAGTGAGCAGGGTTTCTGGCATGGCACCTGAGTCTCCGACCCGAAGTCCACCAGGTAAGTACCCTATCCGTTGTGTGAATTATTGTATGGTTTGTAGAGGGTAAAATGGAACGTAGCTTAGCATGATAAGTACTTGAACTATAGGACTAGTTTACCCCAACAATTACATAAAACTCTAATGCACAATTAAACAAACACATGCCTAAGTCATTTGAGTTAAGGTGTGGCAACCACAGCGATGTCTAGGATTGGTTTCAGATTGGGAGCTTGGTATTTAAATAGTCTAGTGACTCACCTCTTACCCACTTAAATCCTACAGTGCGTAGTGATGGTTCACCCTAACTAAGAGGACTCAGCCACAGGCTAAATCCAATAACTAAAACCCAAAAGGGACTAGCCATATTTTTATAAAAACCCTAGTTTTAAAAAATCACCAAATTACCCTTTTGATATGTAGGAAAACTATTTTGAAAAATTTTTCTGAAATATTCTCGATTTACTAAAATGACCTAAATACCCTTGGTTGGAAAAAAATTACTAAAATGCCCTTGGGTCATAAAATTTCCATACTACCCATAGTTTTTATCAGGATAAAAATCCAAAAACCCTAATTTTGCAAAATATTAAGATACCCTGATTTGAAAAATTTACAAAATTACCCCGATTTGCAAAATGACCAAATTACCCTTAACTGCATAAATGACCACAATACCTCAAGAAGGAAAATTACCAAAGTACCTCAAATTAGAAATCTTTAAAAATACCCTCATTTTGAAAAGTCACCAGAACCATATTTTGCAAAATTACCGAAATGACCTCGCTTGTAAAATTATAAAATACCCCAGTGTATAAAATTATCATTTCACCATTAAAATTTTTCCAAAGAAGGATTTTAATTTTGTAAAATATCAACAAACTCTATTTTGCAACATTTTCAAATACCCTAATTTGAAAAATTACCAAAATACACCTATAGGACAAAATTACGGAAATACCTTTGGGTAGTGGAAAACAACAAACAACGACAATTACAACATTTCTACATGATGGATGCAAGTTCATGTGTGACTAAATGAATGATGTGAGGCTGTATGTGTATGAAATGAAAGAACTACTTCCTAGAACTATTAAACATAAAACTATTCGTGATAAATCGGTGGAACCAAACTAATTCATAAAACTCTTTAATCGGATAAGCGCAAGCGGAAGTATGAATTCTAGGGGCGTGGTTGCAAGCGTGTGGGAAGTTGTAAGAGGTCGAATAATCGTGTCCGAACCCGTTAGATCGGGTCAAGGATCGAGAATAAATGCCACCACCACCACCACCGGCGATGTGGAATATCGGATCGACGGGGGATGACGCAGTGTCATAAGCGATCTTTCTGGGTTTTGGAAAGGTGGTGGAGTGGGTGGAGGCATGAGAGCTCGAAAGTCGATTACTGGCGACTTGAGCCAACGAGCCGAGGTGTTCCGTGGTATATCCGGTGTGGCACCAGATCTGCATGAATATTGGTTGGAAGCGACCGAAATGGATTATGGATGAGCTCGATTCAACCGACGAAGAAAAGTGAAAGGGTTGGTGTCACTTCTCACGATGAGTCATATTAATGGTGGCTCACGGTGCGGGATGGTGCTACAAATGAGGAACTCACTTGGGAGTATGCTAAAGCGGCATGCCGAAAGAAGTATGTTGGCACTCATTATATTGATGCGCAGAAAGGCATTTCTGGGACTGGTTTAATAGAACAAGTCCGTAGTTGAATCTGTTGAATTCCTAAAATTTGGCCATTATGCTCTAGGATAGTGTCCACTGAGCATGAGCGGTGTGTCTGGCTTGAGGACGGACTAAGGAATGGTCTGATGTTGCTGATAGCTTCACAACAGGAGCGGGAGTTTGCTGTGTTGGTGGAGAAGGCTAAGGTAGTCGAGGGTATCAAGGATTCTGTAAGGCAGAACACTGATCGAAATAGATAGAAGAGAGGTTTTGGGTCGTCTGGATCGTCAGGGATGCGCAAAAGAGGCCTAGAGTTGATGGGCCGCGAGGTCAGTAGGCTGTGACTGGAGGGCAGTACCGTACATGTGATTAGTGTGGAAAGAAGCATCTAGGAGAGTGTTGGAAGAAGACATGAGGATGCTTTAAGTGTGGGTCCAAGGATCACATGATTAAGGATTGCCCGATGAGAACTAAAGGGGGACGACCAGTAAGTCAAGGTTCTAACCAAGCTGAAAGAGGAGAACAGCAGCCACTGCAAGGTCATGGGTCGGTGGCGGGGTAATGGCTCGGTAGAGGAGAGGAACGAGGAACAACACGGAGGCTAGGGTGTTGGTAACACGGGAGGCCGAGACGCCGGTGAGACGTTTGGTTTATATGGGCTCGACCCATTCTTATGTTGCATGTAGAGTAGTTGAAACTCTAAGGATAGCCTCGGAACTATCGATAGGGAGATGATCGTAGTAAGCCCATTAGGCCAAACCGTAGTGGTGAATAAGATGTTTGAGATTACCTTTGGAACTTCAAGGAGCGATATTTCTTCTGACTTAATGGAATTACCCTTGAGAATTTGATCTCATCTCGGGAATGGGTCAGCTAGTGGAGCATCGAACAGTAGTAGATTGTGCGACCAAATGAATGGAGTTAAGGACCCCGGAGGATGAGGTGATGGTTACGATAGGAGAAAGAAGGAACTACTTGTCTAATGTAGTTTCAGCATTAAAGGCAGATAAGATGGTTCGAAAGGGGTGTAAGGTATTTTTGGCCTTCATTTGTGCTCTGGATACAAATGAAGGGGGAGTTAGTAGAGTTAGAACTGTAAGGGAGTTTGTGGATGTCTTTCCGGAGGAATTACCAAGAATACCCCCAGACAGGGAGGTGGAGTTTGGAATCGATTTGCTCCCAGGTACAGCTCCCGTGTCAATTGCCCCATACAGAATGGCACCAAAGGAGTTGGTTGAGCTCAAGGCTCAAATTCAAGAGTTGCTAGACCACGAGTTTATTCGACCCAGTGTGTCTCCATGGGAAGCACCGGTCTTATTTGTGAAGAAGAAGGACGAAACTATGCGCATGTGCATAGATTATCGTCAGTTGAACAAGCTGACCATCAAGAACAAGTACCCTTTGCCAAGGATTGACGACTTGTTCGATCAGCTTAAGGGGGCCGCGATTTTCTCAAAGATAGATCTGAGGTCCGGGTATCATCAGCTTAAGGTGAAGGAGGTAGATATCCATAAGACGACTTTTTGGACAAGATATGGGCATTTTGAGTTTGTAGTAATGCCATTTGGATTGACGAATGCCCCAGCCGCATTTATGGACATGATGAACCGGGTTTTCCAACCCTATCTGGACCGATTTGTTATTGTGTTCATAGACGATATTTTAGTGTATTCGAAGTCTGAGGAAGAACATGATGAGCACCTCCGAATTGTGTTACAAGTGTTAAGGGAAAAGAAGCTCTACGCCAAATTTAGCAAGTGTGAATTTTGGCTTAAGGAGGTTACGTTTTTAGGACATGTGGTATCTACTGAAGGAATAAGGGTGGATCCTCGGAAGATTGAGGCAGTTTTGGATTGGAAACCCCCTAAGTCTGTTGCGAAAATTCAGAGTTTCTTAGGATTGGCAGGCTATTATAGAAGGTTTGTGGAAGGGTTCTAGTCGATAGCCGCGCTTCTGACAAAGTTGTTAAGGAAGGAAGTGCTTTTCGTATGGATCGATAAGCAACAGGAGAGCTTTGAAAAGCTTAAGAAGGTCTTGACCGAAGCTCCAGTTTTGATTCAGCCGGAGGCAGGAAAAGATTTTGTGGTGTATTGTGATGCTTCCCATACAGGATTGGGAGGTGTTCTTATGCAAGATGGGAAAGTGGTCGCTTATGCGTCTCGACAACTAAGGCCACATGAGGTGTAATATCCCGGGTTAAGGGCTATTTTATTTTGGCTTTTCTGCATGTGCTTGATGTGTTATGTTGTTATTTCGATGTTGTTGGGGCTTAGTTATAAGCTAGGTGTAAGCTTCAGTGGTAGGAAAAAATTTTTTGTTTTTGGGCTTTATGTGATAGAAATTTGAAGGAATTTGGGTCTTATGTATTTTATTTGGTGAATTGTTGCACAAGTGAAGAGCTAGCAAAGTGGCAAAGCATGCGCCACTTAGAGCTTGTGTGCGTGGCGTCAAGTGCAAGGGGGAGAGGTCTTGAGTTCAAGCTGCAGAGTGCTCCCTTTTTGTTTCATTTTGACGGCATGGAGGGGAGGAGTTGTGGGCAGTTCAAACTCTGCCTTGGACTAAGTCTTCCCATTTGAATGGTGGGTGGAGAGCAAATTGTGGAGGAGGACTTGGTCAAGGTAATTTGAATTGGTGGCTTGGGAGTGTTTGGGGGAAGTTTGGCCGGTTTTGGAGAGATTTTGGGGGAGGGAAATGAGTGGCCGGTTGGTATTGTAGGGGTGTACCGAATTTACCTTTGGCAAGTGTGCATTTTCGGTCAAATTCTTTTAGGTAAGCCGATTCTTCTTTGTGTCAAAAGCTAGCAAAAACTTTTTCTCTTTTTCTCCTTTAACCGAAAGTCCAAGTATCGTTTTGCCAAATTGCTTTGCATCTTTTTACTTAGTGTGTGTGAGGCCGAATATTGTTCCCTTTTCCACTTGCATCTTGTGTAAACCGAAACCTCAAGCACCTACACTTGCCGAAACTACAACACTTTCTTCTCCACATTTTTATTTGTCTCTTTTCTCATTTGAAAACCTTGGTAGCCGAATGTTCATCACTTTCTCCCTTTCTTTTCCAATTGTTGAAGCCGAAACTAGTTTCTTTTCTCTCCCTTCTTGACCGTAACACATCTTTCCAAAACCTACATCCTCTATCTTCTTTTTTTTTTTTAACCGAAAGCACCCTCCATATCTTCAATCTATTTTCTTCTTTTCCAAAACCATTTCTAGTTAACCTTCCTTGGTGTGAAGCGAAACTTTTCTCTTTTTGATTAAGGTGTTAGCAGAACCTATTCCTCTTGTTAGATTCTTGTTTCAATCGGCCTAGTAAGAGGTAAGTGCTAGTCGAATGGCGTTTCTCCCCTTTCTTGTGCTTTGTCAATCTTTGGTGTTTGAGAACCGATGTTGGTATCTGCTAAAAAGGAGTAACGTTCGGTTTTGATAATCGTTTTCATATAGGGCCTTTGGATATCGAAGCAGCCGATTGGAGAAGTCAAGTGGTAAGTAGTGGTAAGAGATTATCATGTTAGTCTATTCTTTTAAAATTCTATAAGCCAAAGTTTCAATGGATTAACTGTTCTTTTAATAGGGTGTGTCGAGTGTTAAAAGAGGAACCATTGTCAGTTCGGGTTTGGTAGGAAACCAAACGTTTGCAAGGTAAGGGTTATTCGATATACCCTTTGGTTTAAGTGATTATGGCCGAATGGTTTAAGTGATTAACCCATGGTTGGCCGATTGTTTTTAGGAGCAAAAGGATTGAGGGTGTTAGATCGGGTTCTTTGGGATTAAGGCTTGCGATATACGGTGTGTAAACTAACACAATCGATTACCTAGTAATATGTTAATAATAATATGTTCGTGTATTAAGTGGAGCAAAGATGATGATTGCTATGGTACCTATAGGGTATGTTCACGGATTCGAGTAAGTCCGTAGCATTACGAGTTCTATTGTTGATACATCTAAGATTACGATGCATGATATATGTTCTATAAGATGCAATATTGGGCTTGTTGGCATGAATTACATGATTTGCATAATGTACATGAGTCGATTATGACATGTATGTGTAATATGAGAGGAGGGAGTATGATATCCGTGTCTTTGGGACCTTTGTGTCTTTGGGACACGGAGGTTTGGCACCTCCGGTGGTTTGGTACCACATATTTTGTGACTTTGGGTCACGGAGGTTTAGCACCTCGGCGTCGTCCCGATGGCTTAGCACCACGGTGGGTTGGCCCCACAGCTGATATTACGGATTGACGCCATGATTTGGTATCACACGATGGGTTGGCCCCATCATCGGTTTGTATCGCGGTCACGGTGATTTAGTATCACACCGTGTCTTTGGGACACGGAGGTTTAGCACCTCATTGCGACTCGTCCACGTGGTTTGACACCACCGTGGGTTGGCCCCACTTATGAGATCTGGGATTGTCGCTAGTGATTTGGTATCACACGATGGGTTGGCCCCATCATTGGATTATTCGTGACTTGGTCACGGTGGTTTAGCACCACATTATGGATATCGTGACTTTGGGTCACGGTGGTTTAGCACCACCGGTGGTTTGGTACCACACGGGGTAGAGAGGTGTAATGGATGGTTAGGAGCAGGTGCATTAATTGTATTGCTTTGCTATGATGTGTGTTAGCATGTTGTATTATCGAGAGGGATTTACACACTTAGTCTTGCGACTCACTCTCTCTCCTTTGACATTTCAGGTGACACTTAGACGCGGACATGGAGCCGGGATGGACTCGAGGTGCTCATGCCATGCTTAAATAAGGATTTGCTCAGACTTTTATAGAATTTGGTACTTAAGCTTATTTATTACTATTTGGTATTATTTTGGATTGTAAATGGCCTTTAAAAATATGTTTTGCTATGTTTATGCTTAAAGTAGATTTTTAATATACCTTAACAAGTTAATTGGGCTAAAATTTGCTAAAACTTGGAAAGACAACGATTTCAAAACTACAAAAGCGATATTTTAAACTATACCATCGGGTATCACACTATGATTTGGGATAAAGAGAACTCAAATGCTTCTTCTAACTTAAACTCGATTTTCTACTAAGTCAAAATGTTTTTGTAATAATAGGAAACAACTTAAACTTCTAAATGAGATAAACTCGTTTTACCTACACACCTGATTAAGTTTTCAAAATTTTCGGGTTTTCAAATGCATCATCAGACTTTAATCAAGCCTACTCGAGTTTTTCTTCAAATACACAATTTAGCAGAAGTGTTTTCATCAAACATCTAAACTTAAACCCATTTTCTCAAAATCCTTTTTCCTGTAACATACAGTTGATTCGTGGTGTGTTGATCGGGTTTAAGGGTGTTACAATTATGGTATCGAGCCAAGTTCAAAGGCTCGGTGGTGGTAGGTGCGAAATGTTTTCAAAATTCGGTTTTAAGTGTTATGTTTTAAAAAGTATGGTGTGAAAGGCATGGCACCGAGTCTCCAAAGACCAATCGGCCAGGTAAGTACCTCTTACTATTGGTTGTGATAATGATATTGATGAGATGTGATTGGATGGCTAGTGATAGTAAGACTACTTTAGAAACTAAAGCTGTTGGGGTAGTGGACTCGCGAAAACAAAGCTTCTTTAATATTCATAAGACTTTGCTTTAAAACGATTGGAATAATTATTGATGCATAAAATTCTTTAAATCGACGAGATTTTAGTCATGAGTACCGAGGTGGGCGTGGTGGTGGACGAGGCCAGATGGGATGATGATTTGAACCCGTAGGTTACAGTGAAGTCAAAAATGAGATCTGGGTTCGCCACCACCGGTGGAGGTGGTGAGTTTCGAAAATGGCGGGGATGACGTGATGTCACAGAGGCGATCTTTGCGGGTTTTAGAAAGGGTAGTGGAGTAAGCGAGGCGCAGGAGTTAGAAAATCGTGCTGGCGACTTCGAACAAGCGGGTCAATTCTTTAGGGGTGTCTCGGTGTTGCTCCTAGATCTTGAATATTGGTGGAAGCGACAGGCGGATCATGGACGATCTAGATCATTCTTGAAGAAAAGTTAAAGGGATAGTATCACTTCTCGAGATGAGTCATACCGGTGGTGGCTCACGGTTCGAGACAATGACAGCGATGGAAGATCGACTTGGGACTATTTCGAGGTCGCTTATCGTAAAAATGCGTTGGAGCTAACTACATTAATGAGCAATGGAAAGCATTTACGAGGTTAGTTCGGGAGTAAATCTATGTCGAGTCTGAGGCGAGTTTACGAAATTTGAGTCGGTATGCGAGGGTATGGTAGCTCTTGAACACGAGAGGTGTGTTTGTTTGAGGATGGCTGCGAGATGAATTAAGATTATTGATTGCGCCTCGTGAGGGCGTGAATTCTTTGATACGGTTGAAAAGCGAAGGTGGCGAGGGTATTAAAGAGTCGTGAGGCAAGGTATGGATAGGAACCGACACAAGAGGAGTTTTGGATCTTCCGGGTCATCGGGCAATCTGAGAAAAGGGCTAGACCGAGTGGGCGAATCGATCTGGTAGGTTTGTTCTTTGCTAAGCGTGGACCGCCGCAAATGTAACCGTTAGGGAAAGCTCATTGGGGAGGATGTTGGATGATGGTAGAGGTTTGTTTTGAGTGTGGCTCCTTTGGACCCAGTGTGAGGGTATCCCATAAGTTGGCTAGGATTCACCAGAGAGTCGGTAGTACATAGTACAGAATAATGGACCACCACCGCAGAGGGGCCGAGGTAATGGCAGAGGAGGTAATGGTTACAGTGGGGCCGTGAAGCACCGGCGGAGAGGTGCTGGTAGTTCGAGGCAGACAGTAGGGGCTAGTGTATCGCGGTGAGGCACCGGAGGAGAGGCGACGATCGGACGTCATAACCGAACGCGTTTTAATCTTTGGTTCTCCATGTCTTGCTTTGATTGATGTGGGTTCAACACATTCATATATTGCAAGTAGCATAGTGAAGACCATGGATTTAGACTCTGAGATATCTTCTAGGCAGATGACCGTAATAAGCCCTCTAGGTCACTCTGTAGTTATAGATAAAATTTGTATAGAGGCGTACCTCTAGAACTTCAGGGGTAGTGTTTGTGGTGATGTGATGGAACTGCCGTTTGGGGAGTTCGATCCGATTCTCGAGATGGATCTGGTGGTTAAGTACCAGCGAAGTTGGATTGCTTGCGACGGTTTATGGTTCAAACGACTAAGGGTGATGAGGTAGTTCGATCGGTAATAGGAGAAATTATCATCCAATGTGATATCTCGCTCAAAGTCGAGAAGATGGTCGAGAAAGAACATGTGAAGCATATGTGGTGCATGTGTATGCCTTGGAGGCTAAAGAGTACGCTATGGAGACGGTTGGACGATTAGGGAATTTGTTGATGTGTTTCTGAGGAGCTTAGGGTTTGCCACCGGATCGTGAGGTAGAGTTCGGATAGATCATTGCAAATCGCTACCAGTATCTATAGCTCCGTCATGAGATGGCGCCTAAAGAGTTAGTGGAGCTTAAGGCTCGGATCCAAGAGTTGTTGGATCGAGGCTTTATCGAACCAAGTGTTTACGCCTTGGGGCGCCTTTGTACTCTTTGTCAAGAAGAAAGACGGTACTATACGGATGTGTATAGACTACCGCTAACCTGAATAAGTGACGATCAAAAACAAGTATCCGCCGCCTCGGATAGATGACTTGTTTGATCACCAAGGGCGTCGATTTTCTTGAAGATCGATTTAAGGTGCAGGTATCACCAGTTAAAGGTGAAGGAGGCGGATATCGCAAGACGGCATTTTGTACTCGGTATGGGCACTTTGAGTTCTTAGTTATGCCGCTTGGGTTGACTAACGCTACCATGCAACCTTCATGGATATGATGAATAGGGTGTTTCGAAGTATTTGGATCGATTAAGTAGTGGTTTTTATCGACGACATCTTGGTATATTCAAGGACCGAGGAGGAACATGATGCGCATTCTTGAGTGGTATTGCAGATTTTGAGGAGAAACAACTTTATCGAAGTTTAGTAAATGCGAGTTCGGCTTAGGAGGTGACGTTCTTGGGTCATGTAGTATCGACCAGGGATTAGAGTGGATCCTTGAAAGATTGAGGCGATTTTGAATTGGAAGCGACCTAGGTCATGAGTGAGATTCGAGTTTTACGGGTTTGGCGGGATACTACCGAGGTTTGTAGAGGGTTTATTGGGCCATATAAGGTCTTCGAGGCGAGTGGGACCAGAGCATATCACCGAGTTGCCAGTGAGCTAAGTCGATTCACGACGTGTTCTACGTTTGATGCTTAGGCAATATCATTTCGATCCGTCTGCGTGATGGCGGTGGAAGAGATCGAGGTAAACCCAGTTGACCATGGAGGAAGAGCACATCTGATTTTAGATCGAGATGTGAAGGTTCTGCGTAAAAGTCTGTGCCTTTGGTTAAGGTTCTTTGGCGTAATCATGGCGTGGAAGAAGCTACTTGGGAACCCGAGGATGTGATGAGGCAAAGAATACCATAACTCTTACGATCGGGTAATTTGAGGCGAAATTATTTTTAAGGGGTAGAACCGTAATATCCGGGTTAAGGGCTATTTTATTTTGGCTTTCTTTGCATGTGCTTGATATGTTATGTTGTTATTTCGATGTTGTTGGGGCTTAGTTATAAGCTAGGTGTAAGCTTCAGTGGTAGGAAAAATTTTTTGTTTTTGGGCTTTATGTGATAGAAATTTGAAGGAGTTGGGTCTTATGTATTTTATTTGGTGAATTGTTGCACAAGTGAAGAGCTAGCAAAGTGGCAAAGCATCGCCACTTAGAGCTTGTGTGTGTGGCATCAAGTGCAAGGGAGAGGTCTTGAGTTCAAGCCGCAGTGCTCCCTTTTGTTTCATTTTGACGGCATAGAGGGAGGAGTTGTGGGCGGTTCAAACTCGCCTTGGACTAAGTCTTCCCATTTGAATGGTGGGTGGAGAGCAAATTGTGGAGGAGGACTTGGTCAAGGTAATTTGAATTGGTGGCTTGGGAGTGTTTGGGGAAGTTTGGCGGTTTGGAGAGATTTTGGGGAGGGAAATGAG
This sequence comes from Gossypium rotundifolium, assembly GCA_025506655.1. Classification (NCBI taxonomy): domain Eukaryota; kingdom Viridiplantae; phylum Streptophyta; class Magnoliopsida; order Malvales; family Malvaceae; genus Gossypium; species Gossypium rotundifolium. The sequence goes on from CP106731.1 coordinate 140,913,716, forward strand.
TGGTCGATTGGTATTGTAGGGTGTGCCGAATTTACCTTTGGCAAGTGTGCATTTTCGGTCAAATTCTTTTAGGTAAGCCGATTCTTCTTTGTGTCAAAAGCTAGCAAAACTTTTCTCTTTTCTCCTTTAACCGAAAGTCCAAGTGTCGTTTTGCCAAATTGCTTTGCATCTTTTTACTTAGTGTGTGTGGTAGAATATTGTTCCCTTTTCCACTTGCATCTTGTGTAAACCGAAACCTCAAGCACCTACACTTGCAGAAACTACAACACTTTCTTCTCCACATTTTTATTTGTCTCTTTTCTCATTTGAAAACCTTGGTAGCCGAATGTTCATCACTCTCTCCCTTTCTTTTCCAATTGTTGAAGCGGAACTAGTTTCTTTTCTCTCCCTTCTTGACCGTAACACATCTTTCCAAAAACCTACATCCTCCATCTTCTTTTTTTTCTTTTAACCGAAAGCACCCCTCCATATCTTCAATCTATTTTCTTCTTTTCCAAAACCATTTCTAGCCGAACCTTCCTTGGTGTGAAGCCAAAACTTTTCTCTTTTTGATTAAGGGTGTTAGCCGAACCTATTCCTCTTGTTAGATTCTTGTTTCAATCGGCCTAGTAAGAGGTAAGTGCTAGGCCGAATGGCCGTTTCTCCCCTTTCTTGTGCTTTGTCAGTCTTTGGTGTTTGAGAGCCGATGTTGGTATCTGCTAAAAAGGAGTAACGTTCAGTTTTGATAATCGTTTTCATATAGGGCCTTTGGATATCGAAGCAGCCGATTGGAGAAGTCAAGTGGTAAGTAGTGGTAAGAGGTTATCATGTTAGTCTATTCTTTTAGAATTCTGTAAGCCAAAGTTTCAATGGATTAACTGTTCTTTTAATAGGGTGTGCCGAGTGTTAAAAGAGGAACCATTGTCGGTTCGGGTTTGGTAGGAAACCAAACGTTTGCAAGGTAAGGGTTATTCGATATACCCTTTGGTTTAAGTGATTATGGCGAATGGTTTAAGTGATTAACCCATGGTTGGCGATTGTTTTAGGAGCAAGAGGATTGAGGTGTTAGATCGGGTTCTTTGGGATTAAGGCTTGCGATATACCGGTGTGTAAACTAACATACCGATTACCTAGTAATATGTTAATAATAATATGTTCGTGTATTAAGTGGAGCAAGATGATGATTGCTATGGTACCCTATAGGGTATGTTCACGGATTCGAGTAAGTCCGTAGCATTGCGAGTTCTATTGTTGATACATCTAAGATTACGATGCATGATATATGTGCTATAAGATGCAATATTGGGCTTGTTGGCATGAATTACATGATTTGCATAATGTACATGAGTCGAGATGACATGTATGTGTAATATGAGAGGAGGGGAGTATGATATTCGTGTCTTTGGGACATCTGTGTCTTTGGGACACCGAGGTTTGGCACCTCAGTGGTTTGGTACCACATATTTTGTGACTTTGGGTCACGGAGGTTTGGCACCTCGGCGTCTCGTCCCAAAGGCTTAGCACCACGGTGGGTTGGCCCCAGCTTGATATTACGGATTGACGCCAAGTGATTTGGTATCACACGATGGGTTGGCCCCATCATCGGTTTGTATTGCGGTCACCAAAGATTTAGTATCACATCGTGTCTTTGGGACACGTGAGGTTTAGCACCTCATTGCGACTCGTCCACGTGGTTTGACACCACCGTGGGTTGGCCCCACTTATGAGATACGGGATTGTCGCTAGTGATTTGGTATCACACGCGATGGGTTGGCCCCATCATTGGATTATTCGTGACTTGGTCACGGTGGTTTGGCACCACATTATGGATATCGTGACTTTGGGTCACCAGGTGGTTTAGCACCACCGGTGGTTTGGTACCACATGGGGTAGAGAAGGTGTAATGGATTGTTAGGAGCAGGTGCATTAATTGTATTGCTTTGCTATGATGTGTGTTAGCATGTTGTACTATTGGGAGGGATTTACACCTCGAGTCTTGCGACTCACTCTCTCTCCTTTGACATTTCAGTGACACTTAGACGCTTACATGGGCCGGATGGACTCGAGGTGCTCATGCCATGCTTAAATAAGGATTTGCTCGGACTTTTATAGAATTTGGTACTTAAGCTTATTTATTACTATTTGGTATTATTTTGGATTGTAAATGGCCTTTAAAATTATGTTTTGCTATGTTTATGCTTAAAGTAGATTTTTAATATGCTTTAACAAGTTAATTGGGCTAAAATTTGCTAAAACTTGGAAAGACAACGATTTTAAAACTACAAAAGCGATATTTTAAACTATACCATCGGGTATCACACTATGATTTGGGATAAAGAGAACTCAAATGCTTCTTCTAACTTAAACTCGATTTTCTACTAAGTCAAAATGTTTTTGTAATAATAGGAAACAACTTAAACTTCTAAATGAGATAAACTCGTTTTACCTACACACCTGATTAAGTTTTCAAAATTTCCGGGTTTCAAATACATCATCAGACTTTAATCAAGCCTACTCGAGTTTTTCTTCAAATACACAATTTCGCAAAGTGTTTTCATCAAACATCTAAACTTAAACCTATTTTCTCAAAATCCTTTTTCCCTGTAACATACCAGATTCGGTCGTGGTGTGTTGACCGGGTTTGGGGTGTTACATGAGGTTAACTACCCGACGCATGATTTGGAACTAGCGACAGTGGTCTTTGCTCTTAAGGTATGGAGGCATTATCTTTATGGAGAAAAGTCGGTGATCTACACAGACCACAAAAGCCTTAAGTATCTGCTGACTCTGAAGGAGTTAAATCTGAGACAGCGAAGGTGGGTGGAACTATTGAAGGACTATGATTGTTCAATAGAGGATCACCCGGGCAAGGCAAATGTAGTGGCGGATGCCCTAAGTCGGAAGGTAGTGTCGGATCCGAGGGTGATGGTTGCACATTTGAGCTTGTATGATGATAGAAGTCTGTTGGCGAGCCGCAAGTTAAGCCGTCGTGGTTGAATAAAGTGAAAGAGGGACGGTTGGTGGATGAGGATCCGAAAAGCTAAGTTGAGACAAGTGGAGAATGGAGAGTTGAAAATTATGGTATTAACGATGAAGGAGTATTGTGTTTCAAGGAAAAGTCCAGTATGCTTAAGGACGAGGAGCTTAGGCAAAGAATTCTTTAGAATCGCATAGTATCCCTTATGCTATGCATCCCAAGGTAGTAAAATGTCAGAGATCTAAGGAACAATTTTGGTGGCTGGTCTTAAGAGGAAAGTTACCAAATTTGTAGGAATTGCTTGACGTGTCGCAAGTTAAATTTGAACACCGTGTTCCGTCAGATTGCTTCAACCGATAATGACTCCGCGAGTGGAAGTAGGAGAGAATTACCATGGACTTCGTTAGTGGGCTTCCCCTTACGCCTACTAAGAAGGACTCGGTATGGGTGATAGTGGATCGGCTGACAAAGTCTGCGCATTTTATTCCAGTGCGGGTGGACTATTCCCTACAAAAGTTAGCAAAGTTGTATGTAGCGAAGATTGTAAGGTTGCACAGAGTACCGATGTCAATTATCTCGGATAGGGATCCGAGGTTTACGTCTCGATTTTGGAAAGCCCTACATCAGGCTTTAGGTACCAGATTAGACTTCAGTACGGCCTTTCATCCACAGTCGGACGGTCAATCTGAGCGAGTAATATAAGTGTTTGAGGACATGCTAAGAGGCTGTGTGATAGACTTCAGGGAAAGTTGGGAAGAATATTTGCCTCTAGCGGAATTTGCATACAATAACAGCTATCAGGCAAGTATACGGATGGCACCGTATGAAGCACTGTATGGTTGGAAGTGTCGCACTCCTACGTGTTGGACGGAATTAGGGGAACGTCCGATTTTGGGTCCGAAAATTGTGGCAGAGTCTGAGGAGAAGGTTAGTGTAATTCGAGCTCGATTGAAGGAAGCATCTGATAGGCAGAAGTCGTACGCGGATCTCAAACGAAAGGAAATAGAATTTGATGTGGGAGATCAAGTGTTCCTTAAAGTTTCGCCTTAGAAGAAGGTGATGAGATTTGGCGAAAAGGGAAGCTAAATCCAAGGTTTATAGGGCCTTATCGAGTAATGAAGCGAGTTGGACGAGTGGCATACCAGTTGGAGTTGCCACCAGAATTGAAGCAGATGCACGACGTATTTCATGTTTCCATGCTACGTCGATACCGATCAGATCCATCTCATGTAGTTTTGGTTAAAGAGGTGGAGCTGAGACCAGATCTATCTTATGAGGAAGAGCCGATTGATTCGAACGAGATGTGAAGGTGCTTGAGGAAGTCACCCTTTGGTCAAGGTGTTGTGGCGTAACCATGGATCAGAGGAAGCTTCTTGGGAGCCAGAAGAAGCAATACGATAGCAATACCCTCACCTATTTTAGCCAGGTAATTTCGAGGTCGAAATTATTTTAAGGGGGTAAAACTGTAATATCCCAGACTATGGCTTATGCATTACTACTAAAAAATATGAAATAGCATGCCTTGTGTGATTAAGAATGTGTTGTATGAATTTTGTGACCTTTAGAAAATAGGGGAGTGCCTTAGAAAATATTAGATTCTAATTATAAAAGAGGAAGCTAAGTAGGGTGGCCTTAAGAGAAATAGTAGGGAAAACATGACATGAAATTGGGCTTGGTAAAGTGGCTACAAGGCGCCACTTAAAGCCTCTGTAAGTGACGCCACAAGTAGGTGCAAATGGGCCTAGGTTCGAGTCACAAGGAAAGCAAATAAAAGATTTTATTTTTCGCAATAAGGAGTAGAGGTGGGCGGCATTGAGAGACCGAGGAGGAGCTTTAGATGTGATTAAACTCTTTGTGATAATTATTTTTTTTAAGAATAGATAAAAGATAAAGGAGGAGAAGCAAATGGGATATAGTGGCCGGCCAAGGGACTCCTTGGTTGGTAAAAATCGGTCATGAAAGGGAGGCATAAGTGCTGAATTTTAATTGGAACAAAAGACATTCATCTTTTCTCTCTTTTAATGCTTGCCGAAATTCTTATCATCTCTCCTTCCTTCTCTCAAATTCTTTCTTTCAACTCTTTCTCTAGCCGAATCTGACAACTCTCCAAAAGCCGAAGGTAAGCCTTTTCTAGCAATAGTCGATTGTTAATCAAAACACCAAAAGCCGAAACTTGATTGATCAAACACCTAGCTTGTAGCCGAATACCTCTGTGGGTTCAACAAGGAGCAGTTGAATTCCTGTAATAAGGGTAAGGACCAATTGTCATTCGGTTTCCATTATTTTTCTTTTAGGCTTGTCAAAAATTTAAGAACTAATTCCTATTATTGATCTTGGCCAAACTTGGAAGGAGGCTTGGGAGTTAGGTGTTTGTCGACTACAAGTAGAAGGATCTTTCTGGATTTTAAAGATCTAAGGTGAGCTATATTGGATATTCACCAAGGGCTATTTACTTGTGATTAAATGTTAGAAATTGATCTAACATGTGTCTATAGGGTTTCATGGATACTTAAGACAAGGGATACTTTCGGGATTTGAGAATCGTAAGGTAAGTGCACATACACATTCGGCCAAGGCCTAGTTAGTGATTAGATCTATTTCGTACTTGTTCAAAAATTGAAAACTAACCTGTGAAGTGATCTAGTGCTTGGCCGATTACAAGAAGGAACATAGCAAAGTTTCGGGATTTGATTTTTAATCCAATCGGCAACAAGGTAAGTTTTGGTTGCAATAATCTCTCGGGATTTGGTTATATGGCCGAATAAGTTTTTGCTAATATGTCTAACAATGGCCGAATATAGGATCTAAGATCTAAAGAATTAGATCGAGTTTTTGGGATCTCAATTAAATGCTAAGTAAATCAGGTGTGTACCCCCACACTAAGCTTCAATTAATTTATGGTTATGCGTTACTATATGGGTTAATAAAATATGTGTGAAGTGGCTAAAAGTACCATGCAATGGTACGAACGAAATACTCAGGTATGTTTACCCACTCCTACTATGAGTAGGTTATGATCTATTATGGCACATATGTTAATAGTGATAAAAATGTGAAATAAAGCATGTTATTGCATGATATGTTTGACATGGGGCATATGGGTGATATGTAAAGGGGAAGTGAATTGGTGGTTTAATACCCCAATATCTGAATGTGGTGACTTATGTCATAATATCCGAATGTGGTGACTTATGTCACAATTTATGAATATGGTGACTTATGTCACAAAATAATTATCTGGTGGCTATGCCACGAATTATATAAGGGCGATGAGCACGTCGACTGCAGCGACTACCTTCGATGGTGTGTAGCGGATGGAGGGTTGACTTAGTAGTCCCCACGGTGTGATGGTTGGTACGAGTGATGTGTAGCGGATGGATACTTAGGCTCGGGTACGGGTTTGCATCATTAAGTATATGTGCTATTATGTATGAATTGATATGCCCGAATTAATTGAGACTTATGTTGGTCAGATACATTGAGTCTGCTTGACTCACATCGTTGTGGGATTACTTTTCGTGACGCTCATTAATGGACCAATTCGGCAGGAGCTTAGCGGTGGCCATACTCGATTCAAGATTTTATTTTATTTTGGACTTGTTATATTTTAAGTATTTTGGATTTAATTTGGGTTTTGATTTGATGTAATAAGGCCTTGGTTTGAACTGTTATGCATGCATATTTAATTATCTAAGTATGACTCGATTTTAATAATTCAAAGTTAAAGTCCATTTTTCTTAAAGTATAAATATTAAACGTTTTGACACATAATCAACACGGGTTTTAAAAAAAAAATACGAGCCCAACCCAAATCAACTGTTTTCAAAACACGAAAAATTTTAGCAAAGTTTCAATTAAGAATCGACTAGTTTTTTCCTAGAAGCATGCCAGATCAGGTCAGGGCTTGTGGGCTGGGTTTGGGGTGTTTCAGATTTTATATTGTTTATGAAAACCATAAGGAACTAATCCCTCTATGGGGGATAAATGAGTGGAGGTATGATGGATTGATTGTTTTGCAGGGCTACTCAATGGATCAGTTGTTCAGGAAATGGAGAACCTAAACCCTAGGCTTGATGACCCTAAGAAGTTATTAAGGTGAGAATTAACCTAAAATTGGTGTGGCTTATCCGTGAACACCTTAACCCCAAACCGATTTGGACTGTGAGGTCGAAAGATAAGTAGTCTTTTCAGACTCGTTATTTTAGTGAACGTATCAGAAAATCCTGCTAGGGTGTCAACTGGTTGATTAACGTGGAGCCCAAAGTGATAGTTGATCAAGATTACTGAAGTGAGCTAATCACCCATAATTAGATCTGATGAATCTTACTTTTCAAATTCCCCATATTATTTGTTTTTATTATGATTATTACTATTATTATAAAAACCCCAAAAATCCTTATTATTTATATTTGTGTAATATAACCTATTTCAAGTACTAATTAGATCTTTTGGTGTTTAGGTTGAAATTGATCTAGTACTAGCCTCCTTTGGGTACGATCCTCAAAGTACTCATCGACTCTATTTAAGTATAGTACAACCTGACTCATACACTTGCGGACACTGCTTCATTTATATATATATCTTTTGCTGCAGTATTCACACTCTGGACGGTAGTACGTCCAGAGGCGATTAGCTGTCTAGGAGGATGACAAATATCAGCAATTAGTAGATAGAATCAATCGAATAGAGGCTGATAAAAATGTACTGGCTGTCTATGGAGGGACAAAATGCTCTTCCACTACCTTAATAATCCCATCGAGGATGTGAATTACATCAGAAATACGGGTGGAAATCCTTATTTGAATACATACAATTCTGAATGGAGAGATCACCCGAATATGAGATGGGGAGGAAACCAAGAAAGAGGCAATAATTCTAACAAAGTTAAAAATAGAAATTATCAACCTCCTTATTTATGGAAACCTTAGGAAAAGGGCCAACCCAAATGGCCATACTATATGTGGTCAACGTCTGGATAGAATCGAGGGGGGATGCAGTTAATGAGAACAAACGTGAAGCAGGTGTAGTCTGAGTGCACCAATTCAACAAGAACATTAACTAAGCTTGAAGATTAGATGAGCCAATTGATGAGCATTATGGGTGACATAAAAAGAGAAATTGGCATAGGTATTCCTAGTAACACCAAAAATAATCCTCGTAGAGAAGGGAAGGAACATGTGAAAGCAATAGCGTTCCGATTGAGTAAAGTACTGAGTAGTCTAGAGAACCCAACTTAGGAGATGAATAAGGAGAATACTGATGATCTTCAAGAAGAACCCTTAGAAGCTGATGATGAACCAGAGTAAGAGGAATTCGTTACATCAACAGTTGAATCGAAGAAAGAGACAATTAAAGACCATATTATGGTAAAGATACCGCTCCTTTCAAGGCTAGAAGAAAAGCAAAAACGAATGAAGACGAGTTTGTAAGTTTTCTAAACTTGTTCAAAACATTAAATGTCAACCTACCTTGGATTGAATTAATTGAAAAAGTTCCTAAGTATGTCAAATTTCTAAAAGAAATCATGTTTAGGTGTAGAAAAATAAAGGTAGAAGAACAAGTTAACATGAGATCTTCCTATAGTGCTACTATTTCTAGATAGGCTCCTCAAAAGTTGAAAGACTTAAGAAGTTTTACAATTCCCATAGAGATAGGGAACATTCATTTCAATAGAGCCCTATATGATATAGGAGCTAGTATCAATTTAATGCCTCTATCTATATGTGAAGAACTCAGGTTAGGGGACCTCAAGAACACCTAAATAACACTACAGTTGGCTGATAGATATTCAGTTCATCTGAAAGGAGTATTAGAAGATGTGTTAGTCAAAGTGCGCAGCTTTATCATCCCGGTAGACTTTGTAGTTCTAGACTTTGTAAAAGATCGAGAGATTCCAATCTTGTTGGGTAGACCTTTTCTAGCCACTTCTAGGGTCCACCATTGATATGGAAAATAATGAATTAACAATGAAGATTAATGTTGAAACGGAAGTTTTTAAATGTGGCTACCAACATAGTTGGGAAAACAAAAGGGACTTAGGGAACATTGTAATGAATTATCTACTTTTAACCCTAATGATCCTGAATCAAGGGACGTAATTCCTTTAATCCATGCAGGTCAAAAGAACATGTTCAGGGAAAGAGATAAATAGAAGAAGGTGTAGTGGCACGAAAAATGATGGACTAATAATGAAGGAACCAGAAAGTCATCTTTATGTGAATTAATGGTGTTGTCGGATGAATTTGACAATAAAACTTGATTATTTTAATTAATATTTAAATATTTATAAATTATTATATATTTAACTAACTGTCTAGAATTTAATTTTTATTAAATTTATGTTGTAGAGGAATCATGACACTCTAGAAAATTGAAAATTTGGGCGAAACAGAGCCAAGGTTGCAACGCGGTAGTTCCACGTCGCAACGTTACGACCAAAATCGACAAAATTGAAAAAATCAACTTGATGTCGCAACGCAGAATTTGTATGTCGCGATTCCAAGGCCAGTTTACCCAAAAAATCCAAAATTATACAGTGTGTCGTGACATCAAACTTCGATGTTGTCACAACGACAACCTGTTAGGGGTGTCGCGACACGGAACCCCTATGTTGCGACATTGCTGTAATTTTTTGCAGGGTTGACCTGATCCATTTGCGCAACCCAGCTAATTAATCCCTATTATACCTAATTTTTAACCTTAAAATCATTATTTAAAACTTAAAAATACCCTAAATTCACATTTTAACTTAGTTTTTAACATTCTAAACACCTCAAAACTCTTTCAATTCCAAAATCCCTTTTGTATTAAAACCCTAAATTTACAACTCTTCTTTGCTATTAGTTAAATGCAGGATTGCTACAACTGGTGGAAAATGGAGCACTAAAAGGAGCAACCACAAACAAATATTACAAGGAATTCAATATATCTTCTTCCAAGGTTAAGGGTTCCTAAATTTCTACTTTTTACTATTCTATTGGAAACTTTGCTTGCTAGTTCATTAGTTTTTGAATTTAAAAAGATTCAAAATGCCTTCACAAAACGTTAGAAGAACTAATGAACTAGAACCTTTGACAGTTCCGAACCCCTCTAAATTTTTGAATCCAAACGTTGAAAAATATTTTGTAGAACTTCAATGAAAAATGTTTATTCAAGAGAGAGGATTTGAACCACCGATGGTTCTCTGTAAGGAGATATGACCTTTAGTTAGATATCATAAATGGGAACGTTTTTGTACGATCCCAAAAGAACATACTGTGGTATCTGTACTTTAGGAGTTTTACGCATCTTTACGGGATGAGGAGTCTAGAAAAAAATTGAAAGTCATACATTGGAAACAATACCTGTGCGAGGGAAAGATGTACAAGTTACCCCTCAGGTTATTTGTAAATTTTGTAATACTCCATTTTATGAAAAAGATTTTATAGAAGATGTAACACCCCAAACCCAGCCCATACGTTACGACCGAATCTGGTATGCCACAAGGTGAAGTAAAATCAAGACTTAGTTATATTTATGAAAAACCAGCAATTTGAAAGATAACTTTTTTTTCGATTAGTATGTGGTCTTTTGAAAACATGATGATTATTTTAATGAAACTCCAATTTAATTTTAATATTCAAACCACCGAGGTGTCGTGTTTGATATAAACTGCAAAATAATAAAATAAACCGAAGTACAACCTTGAAAGGCCTTATTACATAGCGAAAATCCCAAATTAAAATAAACTTATAGAAATGCCGAAACAATAAGTAAAAGAAATCGAAAGTATGGCCTCCACGAGTCCGCCTCGGCTCCTGTATCCACGAGCTACTGCTCACCTGAAAAGTTAAGGAAATGGGTGAGTCACCAAGACTCAGTGTGTAAAAATCTACCACATTATACATACTACATCTAATCCACAATCACACATTGGCCTTAGCCCACATATCAACATACACATATGAATGCAATAAGCCCAACCCAAACCTAGTTTTTCCATCCGCTACACACCAACCTGTACCAACCAATCACACCGTGGGGATTTCTACAATTGACCCTCTATCTGCTACACCCTATCACAACAGTTATGCTACCAAGTATACACGATCACTAGGTGACCAAATAATATTTCGTGGCACAGCCACCGATCACTATGTGACCAAATAATATATATATACATCGTGGCAGAGCCACTGATCACTATATGACCAAAAATAATGTATGAACATATGTATATATATATCGTGATAAAGCCACCGATCACTACGTGACCAATTAAGCACTTCCCTTTCATATCAAACCCATACCCATGATCTACATACAATCCTAACAATGCAACATGCTAATCATAACACATCAGTCTATCATACATACATTCGGCTATACAAAGTAACGATATATCCGTGCACAGCAATCCTAGCCTTACCCCTAAGGGTACCACATTGCTCTACACCCTTTTTTTCGCTTTTCACCCACTCAAGCGTTAATACGCTTATAGTATAGTATGTGAAAGTTTACACACCGATAACACGTAAGATGACACTCTCTAGGTCGACGCTATCACTAGCTGAAACTATCGCTATCTGCCTACTATTCTGCTCAGAAACCGGCCCACAACCCAGTGGCCAATCACGAACAGCAGACACTGCGTGTTTCTTGAACTTTGGGACTGGGACTACAGATCCAACCCCTTCCTTCGATTTGCTGACATTCGAGTCCATGAATGACCTTGGCGAAAAGAAATCGATTGATCAACTTAGGGAGAATTGAAAGCTTACCTTGAAATCCCGAAAGAAATAATATGATTCGAATGCTACTGATTTCTGGCTTAGAAACCTAGGCGATTAGATCTCCTTCAAATCCCAGAATGCCGCCCAAAAAGAACACAAGATCAGTGAAAACGTCAAACTAAAGATGGCCCTAACCACCAACTAGCCATTCGGCTTTGGCCTCAAAAGCCGAAAAAGATTGCAAAAAAAATAAAAGCACAAGTCGACACTTACCTTTATAGAGGATTTCGGTTACCACTTTGCAAGAAGATTCGACAATTAAAGAAGAAGATTGAAACGATGAAAGAAATAAACCAAGCCACAAACGAGATCTAGGAGTTTTCAACTTTTAAGAAAGATCTGAAAAAGAGATGAACAAGAAGAGGCTTAGGCGTTTTCGGCTTTAGAAGAATAGAGTTAGGAGTTTTTTGACTTTTGGCAGAAAAAGAGAAGAAGAAGAAGAAATCCTTAGTTGCCAAAATTTAGGAGGAGAAAAGAAGAAGAGAAAGAAAATCAAAAAGCTATACTCTAGGAAAATAATGAAAATTCGGCACCCTTTAGCCTCATTTAGTCGTTTCCCCCTTTGTACACAGTCCCACATTCGGCCACGTCTTCCCCCTCTATCTTATCCCTCATTTTTCTCTTATCCTCATCTCCCTATCTTGTGATTCAATCCACACCCACTCCTTTAGAGTCCCAGCCGAAACCACCTCTCACTCCTTAGGCACATATTATAAAAAAACACTCCTTTTGCTTAACATGGGATTTGAACCTACTCCCTCCAAACCTGCATGTGGCGTCACTTATCTGTTCCCTTAGTGGCACCTCCTTGCCACTTTAACAATTAAATTCTTGTGTTAACTTTCCCATTCAAGTACCCTTAAGGCCCACTTCATCTAGTTCTCCCTTATAGTGACTAAAAACAAAATTTCTACCAAGGCTCAGACCTAACCTCAAGCATTCCCGAAAGCTCTAAACACACCAGACACACACACAGAGCATGGCACACACACAAAACACATCCCAAATGCAGAGCCCTCAATCTAGGATGTTACAGTTATACGCCCTTAAAAGAATTTCGTCCCCAAAATTACCTGGTCAAAAGACGTGAGGGTATTACTGTCGTATAACATCCTCTGGCTCTCATGTAGCTTCATCTGATCTGTGATTACGCCATAGAACCTTAACCAAAGGAACCGATTTTCTTCGCAAAACTTTAACATCGCGCTCCAAGATCTGGACAGGTTCCTCCTCAAAAGATAAATCAGGCTTTGCTTCAAGTTCCTCCAACAGTATCACATGAGATGGGTCTGAACGGTAACGTCGCAGCATTGAAATATGAAATACATCATGAATCTTACTTAGCTCTGAAGGTAGCTCAAGCTGATAAGTAACTAGTCCTACACGCTTTAACACCCGATAAGGCCCGATGAACCTAGGGCTTAGCTTACCCTTCCGTCCAAACCTTAGAATTTTCTTCCACGGTGATACCTTCAAGAAAACTCGATCACCACTGCAAACTCTATGTCCCTTCATTTCAGGTCAGCGTAAAACTTCTACCTGTCCGACGCTTCCTTTAACCTAGCCCGAATCAACCCAACCTTATTCTCCGTTTCCAATACTAGTTCCAGACCCAAAATCTGTCATTCACCCAACTCCATCCAACATGTAGGAGTACGACACTTCCGCCCGTACAACGCTTCATATGGTGCCATCTGAATACCAGACTAGTAGCTGTTATTATACGCGAATTTCACCAATGGTAGAAAGTCCTCCCAGCTACCTTTGAAATCGATAATGCAACCTCTCAACATGTCTTCCAATATCTGAATCACCCTTTCTGACTGTCCATCTATTTGTGGATAAAATGCCATACTAAAATCCAACTTTGTCCCCAACGCTTGATGCAATGCTCTCTAAAATCTTGATGTAAACCTAGGATCCCTGTCCGAGATAATGGACACAGGTACTCCATGCAACCTCACAATCTCCGCTATATACAACTTAGCCAACTTTTGTAGAGAGTAATGAACCCAAACTGGTATAAAATGAGTGGGCTTCGTCAATCGATCAACGACTATCCATACCGAATCCTTCTTAGTAGGCGTAAGAGGTAGCCCACTAACAAAATCCATAGTGATTCTCTCCCATTTCCATTACGAAATCTTCACCGGCTGCAACAACCCCGAAGGTAACTAATGCTCCGCCTTGAGCTGCTGACATGTTAAACATTTACCCACAAATTTAGTTACTTTCCATTTCAGACCTGGCCACCAAAATTGTTCTCGTAAATCCCGATACATTTTACTTCCCCGGATGCATAGCATATGGGCTACTATGCACTTCCTGAAGAACCATCCACCTCAATTCCATGTCCTTCGGCACACAAACCTTTTTAAGAAACACAGAACCCCATCATCGTTCAGCTTATAGTCCCCCACTTCACCATGTTGCACTTGAGGTAGTCGGGCACTCAAGTCATCATCCTGCAACTGCTTCTCCGTAATCTTATCTATCCATGTTGGCTTTACCTGAAGCTCAGCTAACAAACTCCCATCTTCATACAGGCTTAGATGATCAAACATAGCCCTCAGATCCGAGATCACCTTCCGGCTTAGCGCATCCACCACCACGTTAGCTTTACCCGGATGGTATTCAATCGAACAATCATAATCCTTTAATAGTTCTATCCACCTCCTTTGCCTCAAATTCAACTCCTTCTAGGCGAGGAGATATTTCAAGCTCTTATGATCTGTATAGATGACGGACTTCTCTTCATACAGATAATGTCTCCAAATTTTCAAAGCAAAAACCTCTGCCGCCAATTCCAAATCATGCGTAGGATAATTTAGCTCATGAGGTCTTAATTGTCGAGACGCGTAAGCAACCACTCTTCTGCCTTGAATTAACACATATCCTAACCCGGTGTGTGAAGCATCACAATAAACCATGAACTCCTTTTCAGCCTCCGGCTGAATCAACACCGGAGCTTCCATCAACACCTTCTTCAGCTTTTCAAAACTTTCCTACTGCTTGTCACCCCACACAAAAAGTACTCCCTTCCTCAACAACTTGGTTAAAGGTGCCGCAATTAAGGAGAATCCCTCAACGAACCTCCTGTAATAACCAGCAAGACCCAGGAAACTCCGAATTTCTGTCACAGACCTGGGTGCTTTCCAATCCATGATAGCTTCAACCTTCCGAAGATCAACTCTAAGCCCTTCAGCCGACACAACGTGTCCTAGAAAAGTAACCTCCCTTAACCAAAATTCCCACTTACTGAATTTTACGTACAATTATTTCTCCCTCAGGATTTGTAATACCACTAGCAGATGCGAATCATGCTCCTCCTCCGACCTTGAATATACCAGGATATCATCTACAAATACTACCACGAACCGGTCCAAATAGGGTTGGAACACCCGGTTCATCATATCCATAAACGCCGCTGGTGCGTTAGTCAACCCAAATGGCATTACCAAGAATTTATAATGACCATAACGGGTCCTGAAAGCTGTCTTATGAATACCCAATTCTTTGGCTTTAAGCTGATGGTATCTTGATCTCAAATCTATCTTTGAGAATACTGATGCCCCTTTCAGTTGATCGAACAAGTCATCAATCCTTGGCAACGGATACTTGTTCTTGATGGTCAACTTGTTCAGCTGACGGTAGTCAATGCACATATGCATTGATCCATCCTTCTTCTTGACAAATAGCATCCGCGCTCCCCAAGGTGATACACTTGGTCGAATGAAACCTCGATTCAACAATTCCTGAATTTGGGCTTTCAGTTCCACCAACTCCTTCGGTGCCATCCTATATGGTGCAATAGATACTAGTGCCGTTCCCGAAAGAAGATCGATTCCAAATTCCACCTTGCGATCCGTAGGTAGTCCGGAAAGTTCTTCTAGGAAAACGTCAAAAACTCCCTCACCGTTCTAACATTCCCCATAGTTGAATCCTGAACCTCCAAAGCACAAACAAAAGCTATAAACACCTTGCACCCTTTTCTCATCATTCTTCAGCCTTTAGAGCGGATACTACATTAGACAAGTAGTTCCTCCTTTCACCTATTACCACCACCTCATCCTCCTGACTAATCCTTAGTACCATACGCTTGGCTGCACAATCTAGGTTCGCTCGATATTTCACTAACCAATCCATACCTAAGATTAGATCGAACTCTCCAAAAGGCAGTTCCATTAAGTCCGCCAGAAAGACTACCCCTTGCACTTCTAGAGGTACATCCTTATACAGCCTGTTCACCACTACTGACTGACCTAGCGGGCTAATTATAGTTATCTCCCTAAGAATAACCTCAGAGTCTATACTTAGGGTTCCAGATACTATACTAGCAATATAAGAATGTGTCGATCCAATATAAATTAATGCAGAAAAAGGTAACCCAAAAATCAAGAACGTATCGATTATGATATCTGGTGCATCCCCCTCCTCTCGACGTCTTACCGCATAGACCAACCCCGGCTGTCTTGCATCGGTGTTCCCTGCACCTCTGCCTTGCGTTCCACGGCCCCGACCATAACCATTACCTCTTCTGGCTGGACCGCGACCTCTCTATGGTTGTGGACCTCCTCTACCAAGCTGAGCGTTAGTCTTTTCTACCGGCTCTACGCCACCCCGATCCTGTGGACAGTCTCTAACTAGATGATCCGAGGACCCACACCTAAAACATTTCCTGTCACCTACCCAACATTTGTCCGAATGAAATTTATTACACTGACCACACCTCTGAGGTTGACCATTACCCCCAGATCTCACACCCTGTCTCGGCCCATCCATCTTAGGTCTTTTCTAGAAATGTGCCGTGACCCTGACGATCCAACATTCCTCTTATTCCTATCTCTGTCTCTATCATTATTTCACTTTTTGGTTCGCTTAACTTCCTCGGCTATCTCAGCTTTTTCTACTAAAACTACAAATTCTCGCTCTCGTTGTGGAGCCATCAACACCCGTAGATCATCCCTCAAACTATCCTCAAATTAAACACAACGCTCATGCTCGGTGGCCACTATCCCTCGGGCATAACGACTCAAGCGCAAAAATTTCGCTTCATAAGCAGCTGCCGATTTACTTCCTTGAATCAGATTCAGAAATGCCCTATGCTGTGCATCCACATAACTTGATCCGATGTACTTACTCCGGAATACCGTCTTGAAGAAATCCCAAGTAATGCGATCGGCCACCGCACCATCCCTGATCGTAAGCCATCATTGATACACTTCATCCCGAAGAAGAGATACCACTCCCTTCAGCTTCTCCTCTTCTGTGAAGTCAAGGTCATCTGTTATACGCTCCACTGCTTCCATCCAATACTCAGCTGTACTAGGAGCTACACCAGAAATTCCCCTAAATATTTTCGCTCCATTAGCCCTAAGTCACTCTGGCACAGATTTTCGAGCTCCCGTACCCATGCCAGCTCCCGCAACTCTCTCCAACACTCAGAGCATCGCCTAAGACACTGCATCATCTCCGTCCGTTTGTCTTGATACTCATTTCACAACCGGTGGCACCGGTATCTCATTTTGGACTCATGACTGCACCCTCTTGGTTCGACACACGCAATCCTGCCTCTACCTTGGCCACACACACCACGTCCCCTAGTGCTCATATCTAGCATTCACGATTTATCTGGTTAAAAATTTTATGAATTAATACTTTCTTCCACTGATTAATAATGAACAGTCTTATGGAAAGTAGTTTAAACAGTAGTTCTTTCGAATTCAAAATCAGCCTCAAATCTGTATCTCCTAGTTCTAGAAATCACATACATTCCACATCCATATGCATCACAAACAGAGCATCACATAACAACATCAAACACAAAAGTAACATCCATAGACTCACCCTCATCATATAGGGGTATTTTTGTCATTTCACTACCCAGGAGTATTTTCGTAATTTCACTCTACCGGGGTATTTTTGTAATCTCACAAAATAAGGTATCTAGGTACTTTTACAAAATATGGGTATTTTGGTAATTTTGTAAATCAGAGGTATTTAGGTAATTTTGCAAACTAGGGGTATTTTAGTAATTTTCTCAAATCTAGGGTATTCTGGGTAATTTACAGAACTAGAGGTATAAGTAATTTTACAAAAAATGGGGTATTGGTCCCTTTCGGGTTTTAGTCATGAATTTCAGCCCATTAACAAGTCCTCTCGGCTAAAGTGAACAAACACTACGCACTAGGTAGGATTCTAGCGAAGAGGAGGTGGGCCACTAGGACCGCTTAAATACCAAGCTCTCCCTAGATCCAATCCTAGACATGCGTATTCCTGTTGCTACACTCCAACCCAACGACTTATCCATGGACATGTTTAATTATAGAAATTAAGTTTTATGGATTTTAAGAGTTGTGTGCCTAGGCCTAAGGTCCATAAACCTTAGCATACTCGCCTATGTCCCCATAAAGCCCATTAAATCCAATCATGCATACCACATCAAAGGTTAGAATACTTACTTGGGTAGATCAGGTGTCGCCAGACTCAAAGGCTATAAAACACCACTGGACCTAATTCACAGCCCGAGTTTTGAACCTGGCTCTGATACTAAAAATGTAACACCCCAAATCCGGCCCATGGGTTACAACTGAATCTGATATGCCACAGGGTGAAGTAAAATCAAGACTTAGTTATATTTATGAAAAATCGACGATTTGAAAGATAACTTTTTTTTCGATTAGTATGTGGTCTTTTGAAAACATGATGATTAGTTTAATGAAACTCCAATTTAACTTTAATATTCAAACCACCGAGGTGTCGTGTTTGATATAAATCGCAAAATAATAAAATAAACCGAAGTACAACCTTGAAAGGCCTTATTACATAGCGAACATCCCAAATTAAAATAAACTTATAGAAATGCCGAAACTATAAGGAAAAGAAATCGAAAGTATGGCCTCCACGAGTCCACCTCGGCTCTTGCATCCACGAGCTACTGCTCACCTGAAAAGTTAAGGAAAGGGGTGAGTCACCAAGACTCAGTGTGTAAAAATCTACCACATTATACATACTGCATCTAATCCATAATCACACATTGGCCTTAGCCCACATATCAACATACACATATGAATGCAATAAGCCCAACCCAAACCTAGTTTTTCAATCTGCTACACACCAACCCGTACCAACCAATCACACTGTGGGGATTTCTACAATCGACCCTCTATCCGCTACACTCCATCACGACAATCATGCTGCCAAGTATACACGATCACTAGGTGACCAAATAATATTTTGTGGCAGAGCCACCGATCACTATGTGACCAAATAAAATATATATATACATCGTGACAGAGCCACCGATCACTATGTAACAAAAAATAATGTATGAACATATGTATATATATATCGTGGCAAAGCCACCGATCACTACTGACCAATTAAGCACTTTCCCTTCATATCAAACCCATACCCATAATCTACATACAATCCTATCAATGCAACATACTAATCATAACACATCAGTCTATCATACATACATTCGGCTATACAAAGTAACGATACAGTCACATACCTGGCAATCCTAGCCTCACCCCTAAGGGTACCACGACTGTCTACGCAGCCCTTTTTCTGGCTTTTCAGCCCACTCAAGCATTAGTACATTTATAGTATAGTGTGTGAAAGTTTACACACCTGATAACACGTAAGACGACACTCTCTATGTCGATGCTATCACTGGCCGAAACTACCGCTATCTGCCTACTATTCTGCTCAGAAGTCGACCCACAACCCACTGGCCAATCACGAATAGCAGACATTGCGCGTTTCTTGAACTTTGGGACTGGGACTACAAATCCAACCCCTTCATTCAATTTACTGACATTCGAGTCCATGAATGACCTTGGTCATAAGGTACTATAATGATTGCTTAACGAAGCATTAGATTAAGGCACGAATAACTAAAAGAAACCGATTGATCAACTTAGGAGAATTGAAATCCTTACCTTGAAATCCCGAAAGAAATAATATGATTCGAATGCTACCGATTTCTGGCTTAGAAACCTAGGTGATTAGATCTCCTTCAAATCCCAGAATGTCGCCCAAAAAGAACACAAGATTAGTGAAAACGTCAAACTAAAGATGGCCCTAACCACCAACTAGCCATTTGGCTTTGGCCTCAAAAGCCAAAAAAGATTGTAAAAAAAAAAGCACAAGTCGACACTTACCTTTACAGAGGATTTCGGCTACCACTTTGTAAGAAGATTCGACAATTGAAGAAGGAGATTGAAACGATGAAAGAAATAAACCAAGCCACAAACGAGATCTAGGAGTTTTTGACTTTTAAGAAAGATCTGAAAAAGAGATGAACAAGAAGAGGCTTAGGCATTTTCGACTTTAGAAGAATAGAGTTAGGAGTTTTTTAGCTTTTGGGAGAAAAAGAGAAGAAGAAGAAGAAATCCTTAGTTGCCAAAATTTAGGAGGAGAAAAGAAGAAGAGAAAGAAAATCAAAAAGCTATACTCTAGGAAAATAATGAAAATTCGGCACCCCTTAGCCTCATCTAGCCATTTCCCCCTTGCACACAGTCCCACATTCGACCACCTCTTCCCCTCTATCCTATCCCTCATTTTTCTCTTATCCTCATCTCCCTATCTTGTGACTCAATCCACACCCACTCCTTTAGAGTTCCAACCGAAACCACCTCTCACTCCTCAGACACATATTATAAAAAAACACTCCTTTTGCTTAACATTGGATTTGAACTTGCTCCCTCCAAACCTGCATGTGGCGTCACTTATCTGCTCCCTTAGTGGCGCCTCCTTGCTACTTTCCAATTAAATTCTTGTGTTAACTTTCCCATTCAAGTACCCTTAAGGCCCATTTCACCTAGTTCTCCCTTACAGTGACTAAAAACGAAATTTCTACCAAGGCTCAGACCTAACCTCAAGCCTTCCCAAAAGCTCTAAACACACCAGACACATACACACAGCATGTCACACACATATAACACATCCCTAGCGTAGGGCCCCCAATCTAGGATGTTACAGAAGAAACTGATCTGGAATATTTTCTAGACATAAATATGGATAATATTATAAACTTCCTAACAATGGAAAGGGGTGAATGGAAATGTCGCCTAGATACTGATATTCCAACCTCATTTAGTCAAGAAATAAAAAAATATAGATCCAATTTTTATGCACTAGAATAGCTCATGCTTTGAATGTTTCTAATGTTAATACTTTTTTCGAGCGGTTTTGCTTTGTGCTATTTTGCAGAAAAAACAATTATGCATCGGAACATGGATATACCAAAATATGATGCGATCTGTTAATGGCCAGAGAGTGGGAGCCTTCTTTCCTCACTTAGTTACGACCCTATATAAGAGAGTAGGCATTCCGATGGCATCTACAGATCAATCAATGAAGCCATCTTGAAGCATAATTGGCTACACTTTATATACACAATATACTGAGCTGTGAACTAAATAAATTAAAGAGTGGAACAAATGCTAGCAATAGATGATGGCCACTCCGACTTCGTCCATAGAAAAGCAAAATTGACCTCTCAACAGGAAATTGGTGAGAGCAGTAGTTAGGGGTTATAAGAATAAATAAGGAAACATCCCAAGCTAGATTGGATCATACATCAAGAACAAAGGAGAGCCTTGGTTCGAGTCGGGTGCTTAATGCTTATAAAAGCACCTAAGTGATCACCTTGATTTTCTTTTTTCAATTTGCTTAGCGAAAATTCAAAACACTTTTTCCTAATTTTCTTTTATCATTCCATTCTCTCAAAGCCTTGGCGAAACCCCATCCTCAATTTCCTTTTTCCTTTTTATTTGCCAAATTCTAACACTCCTTCTCCCATTATTTTCCTTTCCTAGTCAATCTTCCTACTACTCCCTTAGTGGTCTTGGTCAATAATATAGTGGCTTGGATTTCTCCTATATTCGATTGGTTGCGAAGGTAAGTGATGGCCGAACTCTCTTTCATATTTTCCTTTCTTTAACGACTTGTGGTTGGAGAAAAGTCGAAAATTCGGCATTTGCAAGCGAGAACTAACCACTCTTTGAAACTGATTCCATCTAGGAACTCCGGGATTCACAAGCAGTAGATCTGACCCTCCTTTCTCTGATATTTAGTTGGTAAGTAATGGTAAGATCTACTTTAGTTAAGTAGTTGTTAATCGATTAAGCCGAAGGCTACTAATTTGGTTAAGTCCGATTTTAGGTGGTGAAGCAAAAGGTTGATACTCAAGACTTTCGGTAAGGATTCGGGTTCAAAAGGAGAACCCTTTAAATTGGTTGATTTGGCCAATGCACTAACTCATGTTTTGGCCGAATATAGAGGCGAGATCTAGGGTGGTCGACTCTTCTTTTCGGGATTTAGACTATCCAGTGGTGACAGGTGTGTACATACACACATATAACTTGTTAATATGCTGATTGTTGTGAATGCTATCTTGATTTTTATGTAGCATTGGATCATATACCATATCGGTAGATGGTGATTCAGGTAAGTACCTGTTAATATGAATTTGTTATTTGATGCTTTTGGGAAGCATGATGCATGAGACTTAAGTATGTGATGACACGAAATATACGCATATGTGATTGTTGTGGGATTGATGAGTGGAGGGGCGTAATTATTGTGCCGACGGCACCAAGTGTTTTGGTAACACACCGTGACTACGGTCACCGTGAGGTTTGGTACCTCCAGGTTTGGCACCTCATACGACTTGTCCCCGTGGTTAACACCACCGTGGGTTGGCCCCACTTGAGATATGGGATCGCCTCGCGCTGATTTGGTATCACACGATGGGTTGGCCCCATCAAATGATCTGTGTCTATGGACACCAGTGTTTTGGTAACACATTGTGACTATATGTCACCAAGTGGTTTGGCACCACCGTGGTTTGGTACCACAACGGGTAGACAAAGGGCGCTTGGATGGCTAGGATGGGTACTTAATATTATGCGATTAATGGTTATGTGTTGTGTATGAAAATGTTTTAAAACGGGGAAGGGTTACATACCGAGTCTTGGTGACTCACCTTCTCCATTATTTTTTTCAAGTGATGCTTAGATCGCGGATATGGAGCCGAGGGACTCGAGGTGGCCATGCAAAGGACTTGAAACAAAGGGACTTTAAATTAGTTTTATTATTTTGTTATTGATTTGATTTTATTTGGATTGTAATAAGGCCTCCGTAAACTTTATTTTTGTTACTATGCTTATGTAGGATACTTGTTTTTTTAACTACAAATTAAATTAAAATCACATGTTTTCCTAAATCAACACGAAAATGTTTTATCGTGTCACGACACATCCAAAATGGGTATAACAACTTGACTTCAATTAAATTTTCAAATTTAATCCGAGTAAGATTTCAAAGAAGATAACCAAAACGAGGTGTTTTCAAAACTTAAATTAGATTTTTTAAAATGGGTTTCAAAAAGTTTTCTCCAGAACGACCCATATTCGTCCTAACATTTGGGCCGGGTTTGGGCTATTACAAATTGGTATCAGAGCCCAGTTCAAAGCTCGACTGTGGGGGCCCAAGGCCCAAAAATGTTTTAGTAGGCCTTATTAATTGTTTTTGGGTTTTAAAGCAGCATGGCCCGAGTCTCCGCACCAATCCGCCTGTAAGTACATCTAAACCTCTTTGTGAATTATATTCAGTAGAAGGGTAGGAAGCATGGAACGAGATAGACTTATAGGAACTTGAACCCAGGATTAGATTACTCAAACACACAAATGTAACATAAGACTTAAAGAACTAAACCAACCTATGACTTGGTCAATGAGCTAGGTGTGGTAACTCCCTGACGCATGTCTAGGATTGGATCCCAAGAGCTCGGTATTTAAGCAAATCCGAGTGACTCACCACCTCTTCGCAGTATCCTACCCGGTGCGTAGCTTGGGTTCACCCTAACCTGGAGGGCTCAAGGGTGTGGTAACCTCTGTATGCATGTCTAGAAAGGTTCGGTGGGAGCTTGGTATTTAAGCAATCTCTGTGACTCACCTCCTCCACACGAAACCTGCTCTGGTGCGTAGCTTGGTTCACCACGACCAAGAAGGCTCGGTCATAAGCTAAACATAATGACTAAAACCCGAAAGGGAATTAGCCTCGATTTTCAAAAAGGAATGAAACAACAAAACTTGGTTTTAAAACTTTAAAATCACTCCTTCAAACGTAAGAACAACTCTTTTTACAATGTTTTCCGAAAAGTTCGATTTGTGGAAAATTACGAAAATACCCTTAGGGGTAAAATTACTAAAATACCCTTGGTTCATAAGACGTTAACTCAATGATTTTGTCCAAAATTTTAACTACTTCTCAAATATTCAACTTAGCTTTGGAAATCATCAATGAAACATTTTAGTTTGGAAAAATTACGAAAACGCCTCAACTTATAAAATTACCAAAACGACTCGAGTACAAAATTTTGCAACATCACCGCTTTTAAGAAAAAAATTCTCAAAAGGACCCTCGAGTTTGACAATTATTAAAACACCCTTGATTTACAAAATTACAAAATTACCCCGATGGACAAAATTACCAAAATACCCTTTTTCCAAATAATGCCATAACTTCAACCCTTATCAATTTTAATAGTACCCCAGTGTTGGGAATTTCAAAACAACCTACTTTACTAAAGTTTTAAAATCTCTTTATTACGAAAATACCTCAGTAGGAAAAAGACTTAAAATACCCTTGGGTTAGAAATGGGCGAAATGTCCAAGAGCGAATAGGTATGGAAAGTATTAAGGAATGGATGCAAGAACTTTTTGTGTGGACTAGGTTAGGAACTGAAACCTTGTCTCGATCGAAAGAATCCCTATTCAATTTTTCATAAAACTTTTCGCGTAATCGCTTTAACAAATCACTAATTCATAAAATTTTTCTTAATCAGATTAAAGCACGTTAGATAGAATGAGTTCTAGAGGACGTGGCCGACGTGGACGTGGTAGGGGAAGAATGATAATATCTGAACCCGTCAGGTCGGGACATGGTTCTGAAAATGAAGTACCACCGCCACCACCACCTCCAACTTTTGGAGCGGAGGAGCAAGATCAGACGGGAGGAGAGGCAGTATCGCAAGCTGTGTTGCGAGTCCTCGAGTTGGTGGCTGGAGCTAGTGGAAATCTGGGAGCTCGGAAATCTGTTCCCGAGCGAATTCGGTCCAATGGGGCGGAAGTGTTCCGAGGTGTGTCAGGAGTGGCACCCAGTGCAGCAGAGTATTGGCTAGAGTCAACTGAAAGGATCATGGATGATCTTGACCTGACTGAGGAAGAAAAACTGAAAGGGGCCGTATCGCTTCTAAAGGATGAAGCGACAAGAGTGGTCGACAAGGCGAGATGGCGCTACGGCGATGATTTGAATTGGGATTATTTTAAACCGCCATCGGAAGAAGTATGTGGGCACCAGCTTATACAGATGCTCGTGAGGAAAGCCTTTCTGGGTTAGTGCAAGGAACTAAGTCAAGAGCGGAATATGAGGCGTAGTTTTAAGACCGAGTAGGTATGCTAGAGGCATCGTGGCTACGAACACGAGCGCTGTGTCCGCTTGAGGACGGACCGAGATGATTTGAGGTTACCGATTGCCCCGCAAGAAGTTCGTGAGTTTCATCTCTTGTGGAAAAGGCTAAAGTAGCCGAGGGATCAAGGAGGTCGTGAGACGTAATTATAGTAGGAATAATCAAAAGAGAGGATTTGGGTCACCGGATCCAAAGGTGGTGTCCGTAAAAGGCTAGCCAAGTGGGCCAAATCAGTGGCAAGGCCCATGATCGCTAATCGAGGCCGACTCAAGCATAACTGTGGAAGACCCATTGGGGAAATTGTTCGACCGCGATAGAGGATGTTTTGAGTGTGGGTCTTTGGAGCACCGGTCGTAGATTGTCCCCTAAGCAAGCTCGTAATCACCGTAGGGCGTAACTGCATCAGGATAGAAATGTGAGACCACAGAGGGGTCGCGGTAATGGCCGAGGAAGCAACGGTCCTAACCGAGGTCGTGGAATTCAGGGCAGAGGTTCAGTAAACAGAGCTAGGCGGCACTGGCTTAGTCTATACTGCATGAGGCGTCATGAGGAGGGTGACGCACCGATGTCATAACCGATACGCTTCGATTTTTGGTCTTCCTTATTATGCATTAATTGATGGGGTCTACATATTCGCACGTAGCCGAGTGTGGTAGAGACTTTGACCTAAACTCAAACTACTTCTAGGAGATGATCAGAAGTTAGTCCGTTAGGTCACTCAGAAGTGGTAGATAAACTTTATAGAGACGCACTCTGAACTCCAAGGGTAGTATTTGTGGTCGATCCGATGGAACTACCGCTTGGGAGTTCGATTTGATCCTTGGAATGGATTGGTGGTTAAGTATCAAAGAATTTGGATTGCGCTGCTAAGCTTTATGGTTCTTAAGACGCTAAGAATGATGAAGTGGTTATGATAGGTGATAGAAGGAATTACCTATCCAACGTGGTGTCCGCTTGAAGGTTGAGAAGATGGTCAAGAAGGGTTGTAAGGCGTTCTTGGTTCAAATCTGTGCTTTGGAAGTTAAGGAGTTAGTAGTTGGAAAGGTCCGAACGGTTGGGAAATTTGCTGATGTGTTCCCAGAAGAACTTCCGGGTCCGCCTCCAAATCGGAAGTCAAATTCGATATAGACTTGCTACCCGAACGGCACTGTGTCATAGCACTCACCGAATGGCACCAAAGGAATTGGTGGAGTCAAGGCCCAAATTCGTGAGCTCTTGGATAAGGGATTTATTCGACCTAGTATATCTCCGGGAGCGCTCGTATTGTTTGTCAAGAAGAAGGACGGTTCTATGCGGATGTGCATCGACCACCGCCAGCTAAACAAGTTAACGATAAAAACAAGTACCCATTGCCTCGGATCGATGACTTGTTTGACCATTGAAGGGGCGCGGTGTTTTCAAGATAGACATTAGGTCGGGTTACCATCAACTTAAGGTGAAGGAGGCCGATGTTCACAAGATCGGCATTCGAACTCGATATGGGCATTACGAGTTCCTAGTGATGCCATTCGGTTGACCAATGCCCCGGCGGTGTTCATGGACTTAATGAATAGGGTATTCCAACAGTACCTAGACCAATTCGTCGTGGTGTTCATTGACGACATATTAGTTTACTCTAAGACGGAGGAGGAACACGACAAGCATTTACTTTGGATAGTTCGCAAGTGTTGAGGAAAAACAATTGTATGCCAAATTCAAGAAGTGCGAATTTTGGCTAAGGAGGTGGCTTTCTTAGGTCACGAGTGTCGGTGGAAGGATTAGAGTGGATCCCGCAAGATTGAAGCGGTGTTGGAGTGGAAACCGCCTAAGTCGGGGCGTAGATACAAAGTTTTCGGGTTTAGCAGGTATTATCGGAGGTTTGTGGAAGGGTTCTCTCGATCGCAGTACCGTTGACTAAGTTGCTAAGGAAAGGTGTTCCATTTGTATGGTTAGAGAAGCAAGAAGAAAGTTTTGATAAGTGAGGAAGATTTCGACGAAAGCTCGGCTTTAGTATAACCCGAGGCGTGAAAATTATTCATGCCTATTGTGATGCATCTCATCTTGGTTTGGGGTGTGTGTTGATGCAGGATGGGAAGGTAGTAGCCTATGCGTCCGCCGCCTAAGATTGCATGAGGTTAACTACCCAACTCACGCACCGGAGTTAGCAGCAGCTTGTCTTCGCCTCAAGATATGGAGACATTATCTTTATGGGGAGAAGTCGGTGATTTACACGGATCACAAAAGTTTGAGGTATCTTCTGACTCAGAAGGATCTGAATCTGAGACAGCGCCGATGGATTGAATTGTTAGGATTACGACTGCTCCATCGAATATCATCCGGCAAGGCTAACGTGGTGGTGACGCGCTGAGCCTAAGGTTGTGGCGCATTTAAGAGCAATGTTTGCTCGCTTGAGCCTATATGACGATGGAAGCCTTTTGGCGAGCTTCAAGTTAAGCCAACATGGATCGAGGAAATCAAGGACAAACAGTTAGTGGATGAAGGGTTAAATGCTAAGAGAATGCAAGTTCGGGATGGTGGTTTAGAAGGGTATAGTTTGACCGGTGATGGTGTGTTATGTTTTTAAGGACGGCCTCAGATGCCAAAGGATATGGAGTTGAGGCGGAAAATTCTCCATGATGTTCATAGCAATTTCATACGCTTATGCATCCGGAGGAAGCAAGATGTATGGAGATCTACTAAAGCAGCTTACGGTGGCGGGTTGAAGCGTGAGATAACAGTAATTCAGAGGGAAGTGTTTGACGTGTCGTGAGTTAAGGTGAACACCATTGCCATCGTGACTACTTCAACCAGTAAAGATTCCTCAATGGAAATGAGAGAGGATCACTATGGATTTCGCTGGTGGTCTACCCTTACGCCCAAAGAAGAAAGATGCGCTTTGGGTAATCGAGACCGTCGACCAAATCAAATTTTACTTCATACCCAGTGAGGATGGATTACTCACTCTAGAAGCTAGCAAAATTGTATGTGGCCGAGATAGTCGATTGCATGGTGTGCCCAGACGTTATCTCTTGATAGGGACCCAAGGTTCACTTCGAGGTTGTGGAAAGCGTTACATCAAGCGCTGGTACGCGATTAGATTTCAAAGATGCCTTTCCATCCTCAATCGACGGCAATCCGAAAGGGTCATACAGATCTTAGAAGATATGTCGAGGGTTGTGTCTTGGAATTCGAGGTAGTTGGGAGGAATTCTTACCTTTAGCCGAAGTTCGCCACAACAACAGCTACCAAGCGAGTATTCAGATGGCACCATATGAAGCATCAGATGGACGGAATATCCGAACTCCGACGTGTTGGACGGAGTTGGGTGAACGACAGTGTTGGGTCCGAATTGGTAACGAAAACCCGAGGATAAAGTGAAGGTAATTCGAGCCGTCTTAAGGAAGCATCGATAGACGTAAGTCCTATGTCGATCTTAAGCGCAAGGAAATGGAGTATCACGATGAGGGATAAGGTTTTCCAAGGTGTCGCCTTGGAAGAAGGTACTAAGATTTGGACGAAAGGGAAGCTAAGCCCAAGATTCATTGGCCCATATACAGATGTTAGTTTAATAGGACCGTAGCTTATCAACTCGAATCGCCGATCGAGTTAAGTCAAATTCATAATGTCTTCCATGTATCGATGCCGAGGCGGATCGGTCAGATCCATCACATGTGGTGCCAAAGGATGTAAATCGAGGTTAACGCAGACTTATCTTTTGAGGAGGAACCGTTCAGATCTTGGATAGGGATGTAAAGGTTCTACGTAGGAAGTCGGTGCCCTTAGTGAAAGTGCTTTGTATGAACCATGGTGTGGAAGAAGCTACGTGGGAACTCGAGGATGTGATACTGCGCAATAACCCCATCTATTTTAATTAAGTAATTTCGGACGAAATTTATTTTAAGGGGTAGAATGTAACATCCCAAAAATGGGGTTATTTGGAATTTAATTATTTTTCTTATGTATGGACCACGAGATTTTATTTATTGAATAATGAGCTTAATTTAAGGCTTTGAGTGTGTACGTTTGGTAGAAAATCTCAGGTTTATAAGCTTTAAAGGTGAAGAGCCTTAGTAGTTAGGGGTTATAAGAATAAATAAGGAAACATTTGTCATAAATGAGCCTAGAATAAGTGGCAAAGGGAGGGCCACTTGGGAGCTACAATGACGCCATCAAGAACAAGGGAGAGCCTTGTTTGAGTCACAATTCTCCTTTTATCTTTCTTTTGACGGCATGGGAAGGAGAGTCCTTCTCTCTTTAAACTCTTTTTTTTATGAGATAATTAAGGATAATAGGAGCATTTTGTTTATTATCAATTCCAAGGATAATAGAATATAAAGAGGATATTATTAAGATTATTCATTTATTTTGGGGATTAAATCAAATTATTTTGAATTTAATTAAACAAGTGGTCTAGAGCAATTTATGGAAGTAGGATGGATTTTGGACTCTTGGTTGAAGAGTTGACTAAGGCTACTAGGGGTGCCAATGCTTATAAAAGCACCTAAGTGATCACCTTGATTTTCTTTTTTCAATTTGCTTAAATAAAATTCAAAACACTTTTTCCTAATTTTCTTTATCATTCCATTCTCTCAAAGCCTTGGCAAACCCCCATCCTCAATTTCCCTTTTTCCTTTTTATTTGCCGAAATTCTAACACTCCTTCTCCCATTATTTTCCTTTCCTAGCCGAATCTTCCTACTACTCCCTTAGTGGTCTTGGCCGAATAATATAGTGGCTTCGGGATTTCTCCTATATTCGATTGGTTGCGAAGGTAAGTGATGGCCGAACTCTCTTTTCATATTTTCCTTTCTTTAACGACTTGTGGGTTGGAGAAAAGCCGAAAATTCGGCATTTGCAAGCAGAGAACTAACCACTCTTTAAAACTGATTCCATCTAGGAACTCCGGGATTCACAAGCAGTAGATCTGACCCTCCTTTCTCTGATATTTAGTTGGTAAGTAATGGTAAGATCTGCTTTAGTTAAGTAGTTGTTAATCGATTAAGTCAAGGCTACTAATTTGGTTAAGTGCGATTTTAGGGTGGTGAAGCAAAAGGTTGATACTCAAGACTTTCGGTAAGGATTCGGTTCAAAAGGAGAACCCTTTAAATTGGTTGATTTGGTCAATGCACTAACTCATGTCTTGGCGAATATAAAGGCGATAGATCTAGGGTGGTCGACTCTTCTTTTCGGATTTAGACTATCCAGGGTGACAGTGTGTACATACACACATATAACTTGTTAATATGTCGATTGTTGTGAATGCTATCTTGATTTTTATGTAGCATTGGATCATATACCATATCGGTAGATGGTGATTCGTGGCACTGCTTAATATGAATTTGTTATTTGATGCTTTTGGGAAGCATGATGCATGAGACTTAAGTATGTGATGACACGAAATATACGCATATGTGATTGTTGTGGGATTGATGAGTGGAGGCGTAATTATTGTGCCGACGGGCACCAAGTGTTTTGGTAACACACCGTGACTACGGCCACCAGAGGTTTGGTACCTCCAGAGGTTTGGCACCTCATAGCGACTTGTCCCCGTGGTTAACACCACCGTGGGTTGGCCCCACTTGAGATATGGGATCGCCCCGCAGGTGATTTGGTATCACACGATGGGTTGGCCCCATCAAATGATCTGTGTCTATGGACACCAGTGTTTTGGTAACACATTGTGACTATATGTCACCAGTGGTTTGGCTCACATGGATGTAGGAGTCGAGCTTCAATTAAATTTTCAATTTTTAAGATTTCACAAGAATTTTTCATGACAAAACAATATTATGGTATCTAATTATACACGAAATGTTTGGTATCTGGTACATCCAAAGCAAGAAGAAGTAGAAAACGAGAGTGAAGAAGAATAATGAGATGAGGAGAGGGAGGAAGATGATGAGATGGATTTTGAGGAGGATGACTGAAATTTTAGTTTTTGTTTTAAAATATTGTATTAATTTTTAGATGAATTTTTATTTATTTAAATTGTTAGGACTCAGAGTAAATAGTAAACTAGTAGTTGTTTTGTTTTTGTTTAAATTTTCTGTGTAGGAACTCCACATGGAAGAAGCACAACGATTTTAAGCTATCAATGATCAAAGGAGGAGGTACCCACCAATAGGTCAAGAAACTATCACGATCAATCAAGAAATTTTTTATTTATCTTCCACAGGGCTACACATTGAGGACAATGTGTTATCCAAAGTATGGGGGGATAACATAGAAAATTTGTTTTAAATTTTTATTCTTTTCTTTGATTTTTCTTGTCATTTGTGTGTTTGAGCTTATAGAAATACAAGTGATTGGTTAGGAGTATGTACATAGGTTGATTGTATTTATAGTAAATTTTGCATGAAGATAGATGATTTTAAAATTTTTGAGTATTAGACTAATAAGTTGTATATATTACATTGTAAATATGTATTAAGCAATCAAATGTACCAAATGATATAGAGAATACAAGGAAATGAACATGTTAGTATGAATGATAAATTGTTGAATCTGTGATTATTTGGTTGACTAAATTTGTGAATATTGAGGTACCTTGGGATAACTTAATGCATTGTTTGTGATACATGTATAGATGGGGTGAAATTTATTAAATTCCATTCACCGAAGCCGCCAATTTTCAAGTTTGGGAAATCATCAGACTTGAAATGACTTTTTGATGGGATCCAGGCATTTATTGGTTAAGATGTTTCATGAAATTTGAAGACCTATCTATTAGCTTTGAAATGCACTTTGAATCACTTGATTTTGAGTTCGGGAGCTCAAGTTATGACCATTTTAGTGAAGACTACGCGAGCAGAATTTTTGGACGGAATTATGACGAGAATTACTAGTTTTGGGCTTTTAATTCGAGTTTAAATCATATTGGGTTTGGGTTTTAGGCTTAATTATTATTATATATAAGCCCAATATTGTATTTATTATTATATATAAGCCCAATATTGTATTTATCTGTTCTTATTATTTTATTATTCTAAAATTTTGATAATTATTAAGTATTTTAAGTTATTTAGGAGTTTTATGTCAACAAGAAAGTCTATTTTAAAACTACTTTTTGTTTAGGTTAATTAGAGTTCTAGGATACTTAAGAGATTTATTTAGATTTATTTAGCTGGCCTATATAAAGGCTTCTTCATTATTCATTATGCACACAATTGTTTTGAATAATAAAGTTTTCAACTCTGGGCATGGGTGATTAGCTCACTTTGGTAGTCATAATCAAGTGTCATCTTAGGTTTTGTTGTTCAATCAACTAGTCAATACCCCAGCATGATCTTCCTATACGTCTACTAAAATACTAAGTCTTCAAGAACTACCAATCTTTTGACCTCACAGTTCAGACCAGTTTAGGGTTAAGGTGTTTACGGATAGGCCATACCAAATTTGGGTTAATTCCCACATTGATGACTTTTGGGGTTGTCAGGCTTAGGGTTTAGATTCTTTCTTTCCTGAATAGCTGATCCGTTAAGAAATCCTTACAAAACAGTTAATTATTCATACCTTCACTTGCTTTCCCCCACAGGAGAATTAGTTCCTTATGGATCTAATAAACAATATAAATTTGAATGGAAGAATAAACATAAAGAACAATTTCAAGAATAGAGTTTAGAAGAAGCCTGATTTGTATTAAGCACCAGCTCTCGCCTGATCTATCTTTCTTTAATTCTAGCTAGCTTTTTGCCCATGCCATTTTGGCTTTCACCACTATCACCACTTTCGTGTAATGCATGAACATATCATCAAATTTCATGCTTATGCCACAAAGCATACTTAACAATGTATAACCATAACAGTTGATTTGCAGTGTGGAACTGATTACCTTTGGACGTTCTAACGTCTTGAGTGTGAATACTACTACTAAAAATATGGAATTGATGCAGTGTTCACAAGTATACAGGTCAGGTTGTAATATAATTTGTTTACAATGAAACACTTGATAAGTATTCTGATGATTGTACCCAAAGGATTGCAGTTTGGAGAAAACTGCTATTAAGCCAATTATCAAAAATAATCACTAATCTACTCGAGTTATGAATTAGTAGTTTTAATCAAGAAGTAAGATGATGATGATAATAATAATAAACTAAATAAATTTGACTAAATCTAAATCTACTCCTAAGTTCATTTATTGGCTCTTCCTATTCCTTATTTCGACTATGCAAGTTTCTTTAGCTTAGATCCAATTATTTTACCTAATTAATCATTGATGTAGGGTTCTAAATGGTTGACTACTAATTAACCTAGTAGGACTTCTAAGCCTTCTACTAACCTAACTAGTCGACAAGAACTACTCACCTCTTGATGACACAGTTTAGACCTGGGTAGATGGTGGTCTCGAAACTAACTAATATTTTGACAAAGGCAAGCGCACCTATCGAATAGTAGTATAGTTGTGGTGAGTCCAGAATATCGTATCCTCAAGGACTAAAATTACTAGTAATAACTATCTTTTTATTATCTAGCCTAATAATTAAGGGGTTTATTTTAATCTAAAATTTAACTAACTAATTGATTATGAACGCGACAAAGAGTGAAGAGAATAATCGAATGAATAAAG
Organism: Gossypium rotundifolium; assembly: GCA_025506655.1. Classification (NCBI taxonomy): domain Eukaryota; kingdom Viridiplantae; phylum Streptophyta; class Magnoliopsida; order Malvales; family Malvaceae; genus Gossypium; species Gossypium rotundifolium. Next base: position 140,947,473 of record CP106731.1, read on the forward strand.
ACAATACCCAAGGAAGAATCCACCTAGACTTCACTTATTATTCTGACTCAGAATTAAATGATTTATTCACTTGACTTGATCCGTAGAAATCCCCAAATTATGTTAATATCTCTTTCAAGACTAAGAACAATTGACACTAGGTTGATTAATTGAAATCTCTTTCTAATTCACTACAGCAAAACAGACTTTTAGCGGCATTTTTTTTTGGCATTTAGCGGCGTTTATAAGCGCCACTAAAAGTGTTTGCGGCGCTTTTCTAAGCGCCACAAAAAACGCCGCCAATACAATCGCCGAAAATTTTTGCAGCGTTTATGAGAAAAAAACGCCGCTAAAGACCATGAATTTTAGCGGCGTTTTTTGGAAAAGCGCCATTAAAGACCATGACCTTTAGCGGCGCTTCTTTTACAAACGTCGCTAAAGTCATGGCCTTTAGCGCTTTCCCAAAAAAACACCGCTAAAGTCATGGCCTTTAGCGAGCTTTCCCAAAAATGCCGCTAAAGTCATGGCCTTTAGCGCTTTTTCAAAAACGCCGCTAAAGGTCGTGGTTTTTAACAAAAAACGCCATAAAGGCCATGACCTTTAGCGGCGATTTCTTTACAAACGTCGCTAAAAATTCTTGACATTTAGCGGCGCTTTTATACAAACGCCGCTAATTTGTACAGATTTCAAAAGTGCAATTTTTCAATATTATACACCTCCTATACTAAAACCAACCAATAACAGTATATAATTCCAACCCAAAATAGCAAATTTAGCATAAAAATCACACCAAATACATTAATTCTAAATGATACTTGAAATTTAATAAATTAAATGAATGATAATTGAAAATATTGTAACAATAATGTTAAATGTAATAATGTCAAAACTTCATACAACGAAACTAAATGTCTAAGATGGCGGTTTACATGATCTTTGAAACATCTCGCATCATATCTTTGAAGTTGGTCTTTGGAGCTCTTCATACTTTCTCGCTCTACTCTCGCTAGCATCGATCTTTGCCTCTGCCTCCCTCGCATTTGCCACTTGCCTCTCTACATCTTCTTTGCCTCCTCATTCCGCCGCTTAAATCCGCTCTAAGTCTGTTCTTTGGAGTTCTTCATATTTTCTTTGAACATCAACAATTTCTCGCCTCTGCTCAACCGTGCTCTCTTGCATTTGAGCTATCTGGTTTTGTAGCCTCTGAACTTCAGCACGAGATTGACCCCTGGAAGGCATGTACTGCTGGGAGCCGGATCCAAAATATTGGGTCGGGGTAACACCAGATCCTTTAAATTGAACCCGACCATACCTTTCAAGACCAAAAATATCGGTGATAATTCTATTAAAATATACTAAAGATTAACGAACTATCGATTGAAGCAGTTGGACCTTTCAGGACCCAAAACATCTGTAATAATTCTGTTATCAATCTCCTCAAGATTAACAGAACTATCAGTCAGGTTTCCAGCCTATATACTTTGAATCTTTTTTTTTCTATACAATTATTATGTATGTTATGAAGTTTGATCTTATCTTAAAATTATGTAAGTTGTAAAATTTGATCGGTAAATAATGTAAGTTATGAAATTTGATCTTAAAATTAGGTAATTTTTGTATTCTTTTAGATTCATCATACGTGGCATTGTTACACCTAGGGAGGATCCATTGTATCTCACTGTGAGATATAAGGCAACCCATCAAAGTTTCCACCTATATACTTTGAATCTTTTTTGTCGGAGTTTCATTCATCAGTGAGATATATACTTTGAATCTTTTTTTTTTTTCTATACAATTATTATGTATGTTATGAAGTTTGATCTTATCTTAAAATTATGTAAGTTGTAAAATTTGATCGGTAAATAATGTAAGTTATGAAATTTGATCTTAAAATTAGGTAATTTTGTATTCTTTTAGATTCATCATCGTGGCATTGTTACACCTAGGGAGGGTCCATTGTATCTCATTGTGAGATATAAGGCAACCCGTCAGTTTCTAGCCTATATACTTTGAATCTTTTTTTCTATATAATTATTATGTATGTTATGAAGTTTGATCTTATCTTAAAATTATGTAAGTTGTAAAATTTGATCGGTAAATAATGTAAGTTATGAAATTTGATCTTAAAATTAGGTAATTTTGTATTCTTTTAGATTCATCATACGTGGCATTGTTACACCTAGGGAGGATCCATTGTATCTCAGATTGGATCCATTGTATCTCACTGTGAGATATAAAGCAACCCGTCGGGTTTCCAGCCTATATACTTTGAATCTTTTTTTTTCTATACAATTATTATGTATGTTATGAAGTTTGATTTTATCTTAAAATTATGTAAGTTGTGAAATTTGATCGGTAAATAATGTAAGTTATGAAATTTGATCTTAAAATTAGGTAATTTTTGTGAAATTTGATCGGTAAATAATGTAAGTTATGATTTAAGGTTTAGGGTATTGGGGTTTAGGATTTGGGTTTGGGGTTTGGGGTTTTAAGTTTTAAGGTTTGGAGTTTGAGGTTTGAGATTTAAGGTTTAAGGTTCATGGTTTATGGTTTAGGGTTTAGGGTTTATTGTTTATGGTTTAAGGTTTATGGTTTGGGCTTTAGGGTTTATGGTTTAATTTATCGATAAATTAACAAATCTGTTCAGCTGAGAATAAAGATGCAACTAAGTCGAATAAGAATATAAACTTTTTCTCCCCATTTAGGAAATGAATATACAATAGTTGCTAAGCAGAAATCAAACTCAAAGGACAAAAGAGCTACTGAACCCACTAGTTTTCATTATAAGTACCAAAAAAACCCCTAAATCCCATCCAAAAGAATGAATGAAAGGGTTTGCACCAAAGAGCTTTAGAAAATAATAGATGGAAAAGAAGAAACATATATAACCTAAGTATACTTTACAAGTATAAATGGCCAATAACAAATAACATCAAAGCAATCAATAGATTACCATTCACACAATAAATTTAAAAGATGGCAAGAAAAAAACTAACTCAATGAAGACACCGACTTAAAATTATTGGAGAGGGGATAATCCAAATCCAGTTCTTAAAAAAACTAACTCAATCAATAAAAAAACTTAAATTAAATTTAGAATTTAAGACTCAAAAGATAAACTCAAGTTTATTTGACTTTCATGTTCAAAATTAGAATTGATTTCAAGAATAAAAAAACTAGCTAAATTATTATGCTCATTTATCCATTTAAACCTAGATTACTCAAGCCCTAACTTGAGTTAAGAGTTGGAAATTTTGAATATTACTAATTAAACAAAATTTCGAATTAGACTCAAACACTAATCGAGTGGAGTATTAGAAGACTCAATCTCCCTCCTTAATAGCATGAGATTACCTTCAATATCAATACAGCTTCTTAAAATTCTAGTTTTTTTAGACTATGCAATTTTTAGACTATACAATCTGAAGGGTCCTCGAATTTGTTTAGGCAAAGAATTCACTTCAAAAATATTCAAGAATATACCTCTTAAGGATGAAACACTTCGAATTTAAGATCGAATCAGTTCTTAAAATATTCAATTCTTAAAATGTTTTTCAACAAAATCAAGAATGGGGAAAAAATTCACTTCCAATGGCAACCGTCTTTAAGATCGAATCAGTAACATACCTCTTAATGATGAAACAGTAGGTTCCTCGATCAACAAGAAAACTCGATTCCTCCTCGTAAGCTGCAAAAAAGGGGAAGCGTTGAGTAAAATTAAACCCTAATAAATATTTGAGCAAACAAAATAAAAAGAAAATATTAAATAATCAGTCGACGGTAGTGAGTCGTACCAAGGTGGTCAGAAACTAGAAGGATTGTGAGAGCCGAGAAAGTGACCGAAAATATGACAAACGAGAAGGGGATTCAAGAAAAAAGAAAAAAAGGAAGAGACTGGAAATCAAAGCAACATAAATAGATTTAGGGAGATTGGGGAAGTATTTCACACCAAAAATCGAAGAAAAATTTGGGGATTGGAAGGGGAAACGCGAAAGGGGATTAGGGATTAGGGTTTTCGAGAAATTGGAAAATGGGGGAACAGAATAGTCTTAGGCAATTAAAATGGATGGATAAAGAACGACGCCGTTTCAATAGAAAATTTAACCCTATTGCGGTGCTTTCCAATAAACGCCACTAAAAATTTCTAGAAAAAACGCAGTCGTTTTTCTTCCATATTGTGGTGTTTTGGGCTAAAACGCTAGTAATAACATGGACCATTTTTTATGGCGTTTTTTTAAAAAGCGCCGGTAATACATACTTTTTGCGGCGTTTTCCGCTAAACGCCACTAACGATACTAACTGTGCCACAAAAACGATGTCGTGAAGCTTAATGTAAATATATATTTGCGGCGTTTTTTAGGCAAACGCCACTAAATATAGACTTATAGCGGCGTTTTATGACTAGCGCCACTAATACTTCACATATATTTGTGGAGTTTTTACGGAATCGCCAGTAAAAAAAATGTTTAAACGATGCTGTTTTGCATTGTACTGATATATTTTTGTGGCGTTTTATTCACAAACGCCACTAATTCATACAACAAATTTTCAAACGACGCAGTCTTTGAATCAATTGATGGCTTTTGTGGCGTTTTGGTATAAAACGCGTAATTTTTAATATCATTTAATCTATATATTTGTATACTATTATTAATTAATCCAATTACTATTTTTATATTTATAAATTTAAAATATATCAATCATAATAGTATTAGTGCTAATAATAATAAAATAATTTTATATAAAAATTTCATAATATCTGCTTTTACGGTTATATAATAAATTATTTAATATATAAATTAAAAACTTAAGCCCAATTCGATATATAACCCCAAATCTAAACTTCAAACCCTAATAATATCTAATACATAATCCCAAACCCCAAACTATATATATATATAATAATTTTAATATTATAATTCATATTATCTATTTTACAATTATATAATAAATTATTTAATATATAAATTAAGGATAAAAATTTGAACCTATTTTAAAGAAATAAACATTGGGGTAATGGATACATATATCATTCTAGGTTATGGGAAGATAGTTTCAATACAATAAAAGGAAGGATTAAATGATGGTTACGTTGGATCCAACGACTTACGATTCTGAGGATTCTAGGATTTGAATTAGAAGAAACTGATTTTAAGGATTTTGGTTTCGGAATTGAAGGTCATATACCTTAAACCCTAAACCCTAAACCCTAAACCTTAAATCTTAAACCCTAAGTCCTAAATCCTAAACCATAAACCCTAAACCCTAAACCTTAAACCTTAAACCTTAAACCCTAAACCCTAAATCCTAAACTATAAACCCTAAACCCTAAACCTTAAACGCTATATCATAACTCCTAAACTATCAACCCTTAACCCTTAACTCTAAACCCTAAACTATAAGCTTTAAACCCTTAAACCTTATAAAACTCTAAATACATAACCCCAAACTCTAAACCCTAAAACATCTTAAACCCAAAACCTTAAATCATAAACCTTTATAAACTCTAAGCCCTAAACACCATAAACAATAAAACCCTCAATCATAAACCCTTACAAATATATAAACCCTTATAACCATAAATACTAAACCTTAAATCAAAAACTCTAAACCACTAAAACACTAAAGTATAAATATTAACCCCTAAACCATACGACCCACATCTTACACCCTAAATGCTAAACCCTTAACACTAAGGCAAATTTTTACAATTTTATATTTACATGAAAACGACGTCGTTTTTGTTTTAAAATAAAATTATGTTGTGGCATTTTTGTTAAAATGCCACTAAAGATTACATTTAGCGGCATTTTATAACAAACGCCACTAAAGTCGGACTTTAGCGGTATTTTTTAAAAACGCAAATTTATCCCATTTTTACACTATAATTAAAACGGCGTCGTTTCTGTTTTAAAAGAAACAAATTAGTGGCGTTTTGTAAAAAACACCGCTAAAGATCACATTTAGCGGCGTTTTTGTAAAAAACGCCACTAATTTTTCCCATTTTAACATTGCAATTAAAACGTCGTCGTTTTTGTTTTGAAATAAAAAATATTTTCCGGCGTTTGGTAGAAAGCTCCGCTAAAGGTCCATGCATTAGTGGCGTTTTATAAAAAGCGTCGCTAAAGGTCCAAGCATTAGCGGCGTTTTATAAAAAGCGCCACTATAGGTCGGAGATTTAGTTTCGTTTTCTTAAAAGCGCCGCTATACGTCAGAGATTTAGCGGTGTTTTCTCAAATGCGCCACTATATATCGTTTTTAGCGGCATTTTTTTAAAAACGCCGCTATTGATCGTTTTGTTACGGCATTTTCCTTCAAACGCCACTATTGTGTAATCTTGGTGGTGTTTTTGTTTAAAATGCCACTAAAAATGCCGCTAAAAGTTTGATTTGGTGTAGTGATTAAAACCCCAATCGTCGCATTAACTCGATCTATGGATTCCCTTATTAGATTTGACTCTAATCTAGCAGATTTATGTCATCCTATTTCTAGGATTGCAATAAACTCTGCTTAATTATGTTGGATCTTCTCTTAAACAGGGACTTTTGCTCCACTGAATAAGCACATTAAACTTGAATTAATATTCCTGAAAACATCAACACAAGGATTAAGAACACATAATTAAGAACAAGACTAAGTATTTATCATGTAATTCAGATTTATTAAATAATAAGATTCATCTAAGTTTCATCCTCCCTAGGTATTTAGGGAGTTTAGTTCATAACGTAGAAGGAAAACATCTTAGAATTAAGAGAACAACAAGACATAAGAACCCAAAACTTCTAAACAACTTGATGGCGATCTTCAATCTTGAATGAGATCCTGCTTCTGAGATGATTCTGACGGCTTCCTTGAGTAATTTCTTTGATCTACTCTGCATCCCTCTTAGGTCTTCCTCTAATGTGTATTTATAAACTTTAGAAGGCTCAGAAACCCTAAAAATTAGCTTTTTTTGCTTGAAAAGAACGCAGGGTACGACAGGGACATGGGCGTGTGGTCAACCCATGTGAGGAGGCCTAGGCCGTGTGTGAATTTTTATATCTCTCGATCGGCACAGGCTGGCACACGGGCGTGTGTCCAGCCCGTGTGTTTCACACGGGCATGTGTTTAACCCGTGTGGTGTGGGCTTTGGCTGTGTGGATCTTTAAGATGGCCCGTTTTTTGTTCCTTTCGCTCCCCTATGCTCACATAAGTATAGAAATACAAATTCAAAGGATTAGGAGCATCAAATTCACCAATTTATATAAATAATCATCCAAAAACACGCTAAGCGTGGGATTAAAATATATTACTTTTATGGTTTATCAAATATCCCCACACTTAAGCATTTGCTTGTCCTCAAGAAAAATCCTCAACTCACAATTAAAATTAAACTTCCTCAATTCATAATTCTCATCAATAATGTCTTGTCATAACTCATAGGTAATTCATGCATTGATAATTTAACTAAAAGAATCTTAAAGATTCAAACAATTCAAGTCACAAATTTTATAGTACGAAAACATAGGTGTTTTCCATTATCTAAATAATTACCTTTGATTTAAAACCGACAAGAATTGACATTCTCACTAAATGTTCACTCAAATCACTCAAAGTGTTTAAGGGGCTAATACAATAGGAAAAATTCTCAATGAATAAAAAATGATGGGTTTTGGGTTAATATTAAGGGTGAGTCAAGAAACGGTTTATTAGGCTAAAAGGGGTTCACTAGGGGTTAATTATGAAGGTAGGCTTTTTGGGATAAGTGGGTTAAAACCTAGGTGCCTTTATCATCTCAGTATATCAAATCAAAAGTGTGGTCTCATCATGCATAATCGAAGCAAATTCTAGAATAACAAATCAATATTGACACACTCATAACCAACAATAAAGTCGAGCAAGAAAAATATATGCTCTAAAAGGCTCAAAATCTCACCAAAATTATGGTTTTTTTGATGTCAACTTTGCAAATTTCAAACTTCAAAGTAGTATTTAAATTTAGGGAGACAACCTAATAAATTTTTAATTCTAAAAATAGACTTATCATGCTTGCTTCTCTAATGTCTTAAAGTTTAAACCATAAATGCACAATTACCTATGACTTAATCCAAAACATATCAATAAAAATCATAAGTTAATAGAAATTTTATTCTAATAGTAATATGAGAAATTTATTTAAGAACAAGACATAATTAAGGGATTTTTTGAAAATGATATAATTAACCTCCCCACACTTAAGATGTACATTATCCTCAATGTACAAAGAAAGATAATAGAAATGTAAGCAAAAAATCATAAGAGAGGGAAGGAGGTGAAACTTCCTGAATTACGGATTAACTCCTTAAAAATAAGCATGATGAACTAGGAAGAGGTGAAGGTAGGAGAATACTCCAGTAGTTTGTTCATTCCTTAATAGCACATTGAACCTTTTGAAACTGCGGGTCATCAGTAAAGTTTTAGGGAGTTTTAGTAATGGACTTCATTATGGGTACTTGATAATAAATAGCCAAAGAAATAAAGAAATCAAAATATATTAATATAAATTAAAGACAAGAAAGATAAAGAGAAAGATTTTAAAAATTAAAATAAAATAAAAAGAAAAAAAATAAATGGATTCAAAGGTCTTCATCAACAGATGGTTCGCGAGGTGGGGGTGGTGGTGATATGTGGAAGTGCTGACAAATCTGTTGTAGAGTCACCTCGAGGCCGTTGAATTGTCGAGTTAATGAAGCAGCTGTATGAACTAGACTATGAGAAGGTGGTGCCATATCCGCTGTAAGGTGGTTGTGCATGGGGAGATCGCATCGGACCCTTCCGCTTTTTCGAAGCGGAGAGGCGGCCTTGGTCTTGCCTCGAGTATTAGTCATTGTGTACGTAAGAAACAATAAAAAATTAGAAAATTCAGTAAAATATTACTAATACCTATTCCTATATGCGCTAATACTTAATTATGCAAGAATTAGTAGATTAGTAGTTTAAACTGACAGCCTACAAACGAATCAATTAAAAATAATAGACTAAACAATTAGGGACATTAATGCATAAAAAGACAACGAAGAGCCTAATATAATTAATGAATAATTTAGCCACATTAAAGAATAATCAATAAATAAATAATTAGATAAATAAAAATAATCATAATAAAAAAGGGGAAAAAGGAACCGATCGAAGGAAGAGTGGTCGGTGACGAGCAGATGACGTGTTGGGTTGAAAGGATGGTGGTTTTGGGGGTTGGTATGTGCGCAAGGAAGGGGTGAGGTAAAGAAAAGGGTAATGGAGGCGGTGGTCGGGGTTTGGCTACGGTGGTGCAAAGAGGGAATTGGGTTTCAGGTTGGGGGAGAAAAGAAGAGGGAAGGGGGTTTTGGGACGGAATGGGTGAAAGAAGAATGAGGGAAAAAATAGAGGGGGTTGTCAGTGGCTGGTGGTCGAGTTGCAGCGGAGGTTGAGGTGGCTAGGGGTTGAGGGGTTTGGAAAGGAGAAGGAGAAGGGTTTGGCGGTTTTGTAAGTGATACGGTCATGTAATAGCCTGTGTTGGGCCACACGGCCATGTCACACGCCTGTATGGCTTGTTCCCTAGCCCGTGTTCATCGTGATTTTAAGAGACCTAGTTTTCGCACGGCCTTAGACACACCCGTGGCTGTGTGGTCCACATGGCTGCATCGCACGGCCATGTGTGAAGCCCTTCGCTTCTCTCACGCCTGTGTAGAAGTTCACGTGCCCATGTGATCGCACACATGGTCGTGGGGCCTACTTGTGAAGCCCTTTGACTTGTTTAAAATTTTGAATCTTGAAAAATTGAGCTCCAGTTTTCACACGGCCTAGGACATGCCCGTGTAGAATTTTGACATGCCCGTGTGCTCGAACACACGATCGTGTGTTGTGCCCGTGGAGCCCCCTGTTGATTTCTTTGAATTTTAAAAACTAAGTCCCTACATCCACACGGCCAGGATACGCCTGTGTGTCCAGGCCGTGTGGGTTAAAAACCTACATTAAAACATGAATAAAAGAAGTAAAAATAAACTAATTAGTAGGGTTAGTGCTCGGGTTGCCTCCCAGAAGTGCTTATTTAGAGTCTAAACTCGACTCTCCTTTAATTCACATATCATAGAGGTTTAAAGAGTTGAAACTCCTCATTCCTGCTATCAATTTCGTTAAAATAAGGTTTTAGACGAGTGCTATTTACCTTGAAGGTGCCAAATTTGGAATAAGTTACCTCGACTGTAATGTATTGGGAAAATACTAAGTACCGTGAAAGGGGTTGTTCCATTAGGTTCAGAAGTGACAATACGAGGATCTGTATTATCCATTAGAACTCGGTCTCTAACCTTAATTTCACTCATTTTTATTTTTAGGCTCGTCATGGCTCTGCTTTGGTTCATCGTGTACTTTAGTTTCTTCTTAAACTGTGTTCGCCATTCATCTAGTTCCTCGACCTGGAGCCTTCGTTCCTCATGAACAGTTCTATTCTCAATATGAGAGCTAGACCATGAATCTGTCATCTTTTTCCAAGGGATTTCTTGCAAAGAAGATTGAATATTAAGTTCACTTACATTAACAGGACTTGTATCATCTTGATCACTCGATATTCTGACAGAATCATGTGCATGGAGTTTAATCATGTCATCACCTACACGAAGTATTAATTCCCCTATACCAACATCAATAATGGTCCTAGCAGTTGCTAAAAAGGGTCGTCCTAAAATTAAAGGAACGTTACTATCCTCATCCATGTCTAAAACAACAAAGCCTACTGGGAATATGAATTTATCAATTTTGACTAGCACATCTTATATTATACCCCTAGGAAATCTAATGGTTTTATCAGCCAATTGAATGCTCATTCTAGTTTATTTGGGTTTTCCAAGACCTAGCTATTTAAACATTTTATAAGGCATAACATTGATACTTGCCTCTAAATCAGCTAAAGCATTATTAACAGATAAACCACCAATTAAGCAAGGAATCGTAAAACTCCCTGGATCTTTTAATTTGCGGGGTAGTTTATTTTGTAAAATTGCTGAGCAAATCACATTTAGCTACATATGTGACGCATCATCTAACTTCGTTTGTTTGCCAAAAGCTCTTTTAAGAATTTTACGGAATTGGGCATCTGTGAAAGAGCTTCAATAAACTATAAGTTAATATGTAATTTCTTTAAAAGTTGAAGGAATTTACCGAATTGTTCATCTATACAGTCTTTCTTTGTCGCATTGGGATATGGCACACGAGGTTTATATTCTGTACTTACCAATTTTGGTTTATTATGGCTTACTTCAACCTTACCTTTATCTACCATATTTTCTTGCCTCGATTTTGGTTCGTCTAACCCTTCACTATCGTGAGCAGTAATGGCATGAAATTACTCTTTTGGGTTAGTTTTAATGTTGCTTGGCAAGCTGCCTTGTGGTCGTTCTAAGATCAACTTGGCAAGTTGATTGATAAACCATAATTTACACATATTTTAACCCATTGGATGATTTCCCATTGAATTTGATGAATTCGATGCTCCTAATCTCTTAATTTCATGTTTTATACTCAGGAAAGCTTAGAGAGTAGAAAAGAACGATAAAATGGGCCAAAAAAGGACAAAATGAGCCTAAATCAGAAATCACACGGCCTAGACTATCGACCACGGATAGATCATACGGCTGTGTGTGTGAGCAAAATCGACCACGACCAAAGGAGTCCACCACGGGTGTGTCCCTACCGTAGCAAAGACGAATTCTATTTGGAATAGAGTACTTGTGGACCAAGAGAGGTGTTCCAAAGCCTATATAAACACCCTAAAGTGTAACCTAAAAGGGGACGTTGAATAGATGCCGAAGAGGAGGCAGAAAATACTCGAAGATAGCCATCGGGAACAGCTTAGGAGAAGGATCTCCATCAAGATTGAAGATCTCCCTTCAAGTTCTTTAGAATTTTTTGGGTTTTCATTATGTTTTGTGGTTTTCCATATTTTATGATGTTTCCTTCTATTAGTATGAACTAAATCCCTTAAATATCTAAGGGGATAAAACCTAAGACGAATCTTATTATTATTTGATTTATAAGATAAATACTTGTTCTTATTCTTAATTGTGAGTTTTTATTCTTGTTTTGATAATTCAGGTTATTGATTCAAGTCGAATGTGCTTATTCAGTGGAGCAAAAGTCCCTGTTTAAGAGAAGGTCAACACAATTAAGCGGAGTTGATTGCAACCCTAGAAATAGGGCAAAAAAAATCTGCCGGATTAGAGTCAAATCTAATAAGGGAATCCATAGATCGAAGTTAATACGACAATAGGGGTTTTAATTAGAAAGATATTTCAATTAATCAACCTAGAGTCAGTTGTTTTTAGTCTTGAAAGAGATATTAACATAATTCAGGGATTTCTATGGATTAATTCAAGTGAATAAATCATATGAATCAAAAATAATAAGTGAAGTCTAGGTAGATTCTTCCTTAGGTATTGCCTATCTCATATAAGTTGTCTAAAAGTATTTTCCCAATTCTTTTTCTGTCACGTTCATAGTCACTTAGTTAGTTAAATTAGTTAGTTAATTTTAGATTACAAATAAATCTCTTTAATTAGTAGGCTAGATAATAAAAAGATAGTAATTACAAGTAATTTTAGTCCTTGAGGATACGATATTCCAGGACTCGCCATAACTATACTACTATTCGATAGGTGCGCTTGCCTTTGTCGAAATAATAGTTAGTTTCGAGCTCCATCAAGTTTTTGGTGCCGTTGCCGGGGACTAAGATATTAGGAACACTAAATTTTTATTACTTTGGCCATTTTATTTATTTTTATTTTTCCTAACTTTTCTTTTATTTGCTTCTGGCAGGTAACTTTAGTTTATGACTAGAAGAAACTCGTCAGGACCATTACTTTTTGACAGCGATATAGAAGCTACCGCTCACAGAAACCGAAGAGAAATAAGGCAAAGCCTACAATACATAGAAGAAGAGCAAGAAAATGAAACCAATACTATAGAAGAGATGGATGATAATAATCCGCTACCTCTTGTGGTTGTCGCAAATCCAATGAATCAAAATCCTGCTTCCGTACTATGTATGATTATGCTAAACCTAATTTAATAGGAACCGAATCAAGTATTGTTAGACCTATTATTGCTACAAATAATTTTGAACTAAAACCTAACACTATATAGATGATTCAGCAATTTGTTCAGTTTGATGGTTTGCAGGATGACGATCCAAACAATCACTTGACAAATTTTCTAGAGTTTTGCGACACTTTCAGAATTAATGGCATTTCTGATGATGCCATTCGCCTTCGGTTGTTTCCCTTTTCATGGAAGAACAAAGCTAAACAGTGGTTGAACTCGTTACCACAAGGACCAATCACTACAAGGGACCAAATGATCGAAAAATTTTTGTTAAAATATTTTCCGTCGGCTAAAATGGCTAAGTTGAGGAATGATATTTCTTCTTTTGTGCAAATGGATTTAGAAACACTCTACGACGCATGGGAGAGATATAAAGATCTACTAAAGAGATGCCCTTACCATGGGTTACCTTTGTGGCTATAGATTCAAACCTTTTATAATGGTGTGAACCCTTCAACTAGGCAGTTGATTGATTCAGCCACCGGTGGAACCCTAAATAACAAGACCCCTAAAGCGGCTTATGAGTTTATAGAAGAGATGGCACTGAATAACTATCAGTGGCAAATTATGAGGACAAAGCCAACAAAAGTCGCCTATTTTCAACCTCGACGCAGTGACCATGCTATCAAACCAGGTAGAACTGTTAAATAAAAAAATTGATGGTTTGTATGGTTCTTCATAGGTACATCCAATGATGCAGTGCGATACATACGGAGGAGGGACGAACAATATGGAATACCCACCCTACAATCTTGACATAGAAAACGAATAGATGAACTGTATAGGTAATAATTCTAGACCTTAAAATAACCCTTACAGTAACACTTACAATCCAGGTTGGAGGAATCACCCAAACTTTTCATGGGGTGGCCAAGGAAATCAGAGACAACAACGCCCTTCAGGCTTTCAACAGCAACCTTACCCACAAGAGAAAAAAATAGAACCTTAAGGATATGCTAGCAAAGTTTATTTCAATGTCAGAAACTCATTTTTAGAATACCAAAATGACATTGATAAATCAGCAAACATTAATTCAAGGGCTTAAGAATCAAATTGGATAACTGACCAAGCTAGTTTCCAAAAGGCAATCAAGTAATTTACCTAGTAACACCAAACCCAATGCAAAAGTGCATGTGAAGGCAATTACACTAAGGAGTGGGAAGGTATTGGTTGAAGCAAAAAAGAAGACTCCACAAGAAACCGATAAGGAAAAGGGTGAGGAAGTAAATGATAATGTAACACCGGTACTTAAAGAATAAAAACCACTAATCTCATATCCAGCAAAGTTGAAGAAAGACCGCATGGACGTACAATATGGTAAATTTCTTGAACTTTTTAAACAATTACATATTAACTTACCTTTTGTTGAAGCTATTTTGCAGATGCCGACATACGCAAAGTTCCTAAAAGAGCTTCTAACAAATAAAAGGAAGTTTGAAGAACTATCGACCGTGGAGCTTAACGAGGAATGTTCAGCTATTCTTCAAAATAAGCTACCAACCAAATTGAAAGATCCAGGAAGTTTATTATTCCCTGTTTAATTGGTAGTTTAAATATTGAAAAAGCACTAGCTGACTTAGGTGCCAGTATTAATTTAATGCCTTATAAAATGTTCAAGCAGCTTGGTCTTGGGGAACCAAAACCCACTAGGATGAGTATTCAATTAGCTGATAGATCGATTAAATATCCTAGGGGAATTATTAAAGATATTTTGGTAAAAGTTGATAAATTTATATTCCCTGTCGATTTTGTTGTACTTGACATGGATGAGGACGTTGAGGTGCCTTTAATTTTAGGACGTCCCTTTTTAGCAACTGCTAGGGCTATTATTGATGTAGGCAATGGAAAACTTGTGCTAAGGGTAGGTGACGAGGAAATTATTTTTAAAATTTATGATGCGATGCGATATTCTAAAGAACAAGATGATTCCTATTATTTTCTTGATGCTATTGATCATTTTATTTAAGACTCTTTTCATGAAATTATGCATGAAGACACGTTGGAACTATGTCTTACCCAAGGTGAGGGGGCAGACAACGATACCGCTGAGATAAGGGAGATAAAAAGTGAGTTAAATTCTAATACTTCTTCCCTAAAAAAAAGGAGTATGAGGGCATTGAAATGAACGACAAACTAAAACCCTCTACTGAAGAGCCTCCCAAATTGGAATTGAAACAGTTACCAAACCACTTAGAGTATGCATTCTTAGGAGATAACTCTACACTACTGATAATTATTTCTTCGGAATTAAAACCTAATGAAAAAGATGAGTTACTACAGGTATTAAAGGAGCATAAAAGAGCCATAGCTTGGAAATTTTCTGACATTAAAGGGATAAGTCCATCATTTTGCACCCACAAAATTTTAATGGAGGATGAATATAAACCATGTGTGCAACCTCAAAGATGACTGAATCCCAACATGAAGGAAGTTGTTAAAGCTGAGGTAATTAAACTTCTAGATGCTGGGGTTATTTATCCTATTTCTGATAGAACTTGGGTAAGTCCTGTGCAGGTTGTTCCAAAGAAGGGAGGCATGACTGTTGTAGCCAATGAAAAGAATGAATTGATTCCAAAAAGAATAGTCACAGGTTGGAGAGTCTGCATTGACTATAGGAAGTTGAACGATGCCACGAGAAAAGATCACTTTCCTTTACCCTTCATTGATCAGATGTTAGAAAGATTATCTAGGCATATGTACTATTGCTTCCTAAATGGACTCTCTGGCTACTTCCAAATCCCAATAGCTCTTGAGGATCAAGAAAAGACAACATTTACATGTCCATATGGTACGTTTGCTTATCGTAGAATGCCTTTTGGATTATGTAATGCTCCTGCTACTTTTCAACGCTGCATGCTAGCCATCTTTGATGAACTTGTGGAAGATATTATGGATGTATTCATGGACGATTTTTCGGTATTCGGTAATTCTTTCCATCTTTTCCTTAAAAATTTAAAACGAGTTCTAATGAGATGTGAGGAAACAAACCTTGTGCTTAATTGGGAAAAGTGTCACTTTATGGTTCGAGAAGGGATTGTATTAGGTCACAAAATTTCTAGTAAAGGGATTGAGGTTGATAAAGCAAAAATTGAAACCATAGAAAAATTACCTCCTCCTATTCAGTTAAGGCTATTAGAAGCTTTTTAGGACATGCTGGATTTTATAGAAGATTTATTAAGGATTTTTCTAAAATAGCTAAGCCTTTAACGAAATTACTAGAAAAAGATGTACCTTTCAATTTTGATTAGGAATGTTTAGATGCATTTAATATCCTCAAAGATAAATTAATAAATGCTCCAATTATAATTGCATGTGATTGGAATTTACCCTTTGAACTAATGTGTGATGCGAGTGATTTTGCAAGAGTGCAATTTTGGGACAACGAAGAGACAAGCACTTTCAGCCAATTTATTATGCTAGCAAGAAATTAACGGCCGCACAAGAAAATTACACCACCACAGAAAAAGAATTGCTAACTGAGGTTTTTGCATTTGATAAATTTAGACGGTATTTGATATTTTCTAAAGTTGTCGTTTACACTGACCATTCAGCTCTTCGTTATCTTTTAACTAAATCTGATGCAAAACCTTAACTCATAAGATGGATTTTACTCTTACAAGAATTTGATTTGGAAATTCAGGATAAGAAAAGAGCTGAAAATCTCGCCGCAGACCATCTTTCTAGGCTTGAAAATCCACATATCAAAGAACTCGACTAGAGTGAGATAAATGACTCGTTTCCTAAAGAACAACTCTTTGCTATAATCGACTCTGAGATTTTGTGAATTATTTAGCTGCTACCATCCTACCAAAAGGGTTAACACATCATCAAAAGAAGCGATTCTTTACTAATGTGAAAAACTATTTTTGGGAAGACCCTTTTCTTTTCCGAATATGTACAGATCAAGTAATCCGGAGATGTGTTACAAAGGCAGAAGCAAGCAAAATCCTAGAACACTGCCATTCAGGACCATCAGGAGGACATTACAGTGGGATTAGGACAACACATAAAATGCTCAAATTAGGTTTTTATTGGCCCACTCTGTTAAAAGACGCTAACAGGTATGTTGCTTCATGTGATAGATGTTAGAGAATAGGTAATATCTCTAAACGTGATGAAATGCCTCAAACATATATGCTATCATGTGAAATATTTGATGTATGGGTGATAAACCGAAATAGTAACATATTTTAATACCACATTTAGCATACTTTTGGATGATTTTTCCCTTTAATTATGGAAATAGGTGCTCCTAATCCTTTGTTTTCATGTTTTATACTTAGTAGAGCACCGGAGGATGTAAAGAACGAATAATGGGCCGAAAATGGAGAAAATGGGCCAAAGCATGAAATCCACACGGCCTGGGCCCAAGACCACACGTCGTGCCTCATAAGAAAAGTCGACCTCGGCCTGGACACCAAAATACATGGCCATGCCTCGTCAACAAGATCGACCACGACCGCCACGTTTTACACGGTGTGTGCCATGGGCGTGTTTCTATCGTAGGAAATTAATATTCTATTCAGATTAGGGTACTTAGAGGTAAAGAAACATATCCCAAAAGCCTCTATAAAGACCCTAGAGGCCAACCTTTAAAGGGGCGTTCAGTTAGGCCAAAGAGCCAAGCCAGAGCAGTTAATTTTAGGGATTTACTCGAAGAAAGCCAGTTGATTCATCTTAAGAAGCCAGAATCATACTCAAGACGGAGGATCTCTCTTTCAATTTCTTCAAGAGGCTTTAGGGATTTCTTATTTTTTGTTTTCTCTTTTCTTCTGAGATTTTTTCTTTTACAATTATGAACTGAACCCTCAAATACTTGAGGGGGATGAAACCTAAGAAGGATCTTGTTATTGTTATCTGAACTGAATGATAAATATTTGATTTGTTGTTAACTATGTGTTCTTAATTCTTGTTTTGGTATTTTCGGGATATTGATTCAAGTGTGATGTGCTTAGGCAGAGGAGGAAGAGACCCTGTCTAAGATTAGATATAGCATAGAGATAGGGTGACAAAAATCTACTAGATTAGGGTCAAACCTAATATGGGAGTCCATAGAACGAGTTAATGCAATTCTAGGGGTTTTAATTAGAAAAAGATTTCAATTAATCAACCTAGGGTTAGATGTTAGTAGCCTTGAAGAGAGGGATTAATATAAATTAGGGAATCCTACGGATCAAGTCAAATGAATAAATCGTTCGGTTCAAAGTTAGATAACAAGTGAAGTCTAGGTGGATTCTTCCTCAGGTATTGTCCAAATCAATCAGTTTTCTCTCAAGTCTTTTTCCCAATTTCTTCTTTGTCTTAGCACCTTTAGCTTAGTTAATTAGTTAATTTTAGATTAGAAAAAAATCCACTTAATTCTTAGGCTAAATAATAGAAAGAGAGTTAATATTAGTACTTTTGGTTCCTTTGGGTTCGACAATCCGGTCTTGCCGCTAACTATATTACTGTTCGATAGGTGCACTTTCCTCCATCGTTGTCTTAGTTAGTTTCCAGGTTCGATCATTCTTTTTATAAATTTTTAAGACTCGACAGACAAACGATCAAGTTTTCGGCACCATTGCCGGGGAACTGAAATATTAAGAACGCTCAATTTTTATTACTTTAGCCATATTATATTTTATTATTTTTGCAATTAAATTTTATTTTTATTTCTTTCTTTTTCTCTTTTCCTAGCAGTTACCTCTAGTTTATGACTAGAAGGAACCCGATAGGACCACTACTTTACGATAGTGATATTGAAGGAATCGCGTAGAAATCGTAGAGAAGTAAGGCGAGGCTTAAATTACATACAAGGAGAGCAAGAAGACGAAACCAATACCAACGAAAGGATGGCTGAGAACAATCCGCCACATCAAGATATGGCCGACCATCATGCTCCTCGAACTATGTATGATTATGCTAAACCTAATTTAACAGGAGCTGAATCAAGTATTGTTAGGCCTGCTATAGCCGCTAATAATTTTGAATTAAAACCTAATACTATACAAATGATTGAACAGTTTGTTCAATTTGATGGTTTGCAAGACGAAGACCCAAATATGCATTTAGCTAATTTTCCAGAATTCTGTGATACCTTCAAAATAAATGGCATTTCTGATGGTGTCATTCGTATTCAGTTATTTCCCTTTTGTTTGAGAAATAAAGCTAAACAGTGGTTACATTCTCTTCCACGAGGATCAATCACTACATGGGACCAAATGACCGAAAGTTTCTACTAAAATATTTTCCACCGGCCAAAATGACCAAATTAAGGAATGATATCTCTTCTTTTGTGCAGATGGATTTAGAAACATTATACGATGCATGGGAGAGATACAAGGATCTGTTGAGAAAGTGCCCACACCATGACTTACCTTTGTGGTTACAAGTCCAAACTTTTTACAATAGTGTGAACCCCTCAACCCAGCAGTTAATTGACTCAGTAGTAGGTGGAACCCTTAATAACAAAACTCCTGAAGCAGCTTACGAGTTTATATAGGAGATGTCACTGAATAACTATCAGTGGCAAGTTACAAGAACAAAGCCAACTAAAGCAGCTAGAGTTTTCAATCTCGACCCAGTCACCATGCTATCAAACCAGGTAGAAATGATTAATAAAAAGATTGATGGTTTATGTGATTCTTTACAGGTACATTTAGTTATGCAGTGCAATACAAATGGAGGATGGATGAACAATACAGAACATCCACCTTACAATCCATGTACTAAAACCGAGCAAGTCTACTATATGGGCAACAATTTACCTCAAAATAACCCTTATAGTGGAGCTTATTATCCAGACTGGAGATACCACCACAATCAAAGATAACAGCCCTACCCACAGGAAAGGAGACAAAACCTCGAAGAGACACTAGCAAAATTTATGGAACTATCCGAAACCCACTTCAAAAATACTGAAATGATATTGACTAATCAACAAGCATTAATCCAAGGGCTGAATGATCAAATCAGACAACTAACTAAGTTAGTTTCTGTTAGGCCACCAGAAAGTTTAACTAAACAAAAAGAGCATGCGAGGGCAGTTACACTAAGGAGTGGAAAAGAATTGGTTGAAACAAAGAAGAAAATACCACGTGAAACTGACAAGGCAAAGGATGAGGAAGTTGAGAACGTAACACCAATACGCAAAGAATGTAACCCATCAATACCATATTCGATAAGGTTAAAGAAAGACCGCCTAGACGCATAATACGGTGAATTTCTTGAACTTTTTAAACAATTACATATCAACTTACCTTTTGTTGAAGTTATTTCATAGATGCCGACATACGCAAAATTTTTAAAAGAGCTTCTAACAAATAAAAGAAAGTTGGAAGAAATTTCAACAGTAGAACTTAATGAAGAATGTTTAGCTATTCTCCAAAACAAGCTACCAACCAAATTGAAAGATCCAGGAAGTTTCACTATTCCCTGTTTAATTGGTAGTTTAAACATAAAGAATGCACTAGCTAATTTAGGTGCCAGTATCAATTTAATGCCCTATATAATGTTTAAACAACTTGGTCTCGAGGAACCTAAACCTACTAGGATGAGTATTCAGTTAGATGACAGATCTGTTAAATATCCTAGGGGAATTATCGAAGATATTCTAGTAAAAGTTGATAAATCTATAGTCCCTGTTGATTTTGTTGTGCTTGACATGGATGAGAATGTTGAGGTGCCTTTAATTTTGGGTGCCCCTTTTTAGCTACTGCTAGGGCTGTTATTGATGTATGTGATGGTAAACTTGCACTGAAGGTAGGCGACGAAGAAATTATTTTTCAAATTTACGATGCTATGTGATATTCTAGAGAACAAGATGATTCCTGTTATTTTATTGATGCCATTAATCATTCTATTCAAGGTTCCTTGCAGGAAATCATACATAACGACACATTGGAACTGTGTCTTACTCAAGGTGAGGGGGTGTATGATGATACCGACGAATCAGATTCTAACACATTTCCCCCTATACAAACAAAAAAAGGGGCATTGAAATTAATGACAAACTAAAACAAAAAACCTCAATTGACGAACCACCCAAGTTAGAATTAAAACAATTACCAAAACACTTAGAATATGTATTCCTCGGGGATAATTCTACACTACCAGTGATCATCTCTTCAGAACTGAAACCCAAAGAAAAGGATAAGTTACTACAAGTACCAAGGAACATAAAAGGGCCATAACTTGGAAAATTTCTAACATTAAGGGTATAAACCAATCATTTTGTATCCACAAAATTCTAATGGAAGAGAAATATAAACCATGTGTGCAACCTCAGAGACGATTAAATCCCAACGTGAAAGAAGTCGTTAAAGATGAGGTAATTAAACTTCTAGATACTAGAATAATTTATCCTATTTCTGATAATGCTTGGGTAAGTCTTGTGCAGGTCGTTCCAAAGAAAGGAGGCATGACTGTTGTAGCAAACGAGAAGAATGAATTGATTCCTACAAGAACAGTCACAGGGTGGAGAGTTTGTATTGACTATAGAAAGTTGAACGAAGCAACCAGAAAATATCACTTTCCTCTGCCCTTTATTGACCAGATGCTAGAAAGACTATTTGGGCATATGTACTACTGTTTACTGGATGGGCTTTCTGGCTATTTCCAAATCCCGATAGCCCTTGAGGATCAAGAGAAAACTATATTCACATGTCCATACGGTACATTTGCTTATCGTAGAATGCCCTTTGGATTATGTAATGCTCCTGCTACTTTTCAGCGCTGCATGCTAGCCATATTTGATGAACTTGTGGAAGACATTATGGAGGTCTTTATGGACGAATTTTTGGTATTTGGTAATTCTTTTCATCTTTCCTTAAGAATTTAAAATGAGTACTAATAAGATGTGAGGAGACGAAGCTCATTTTAAATTGGGAAAAGTGTCACTTTATGGTTCGAGAAGGGATTGTGTTAGGGCATAAAATTTCTAGTAAAGAGATTGAGGTAGATAAAGCAAATGTTGAAACCATAGAAAAATTACCTCCTCCTACTCAGTTAAAGCTATTAGAAGCTTTTTAGGACATGCTGTATTTTATAGGAGATTCATTAAAGATTTCTCTAAAATAGCTAAACCTTTAACGAAACTACTAGAAAAAGATGTACCTTTCGATTTTGATCAGGAATGTTTAGACGTATTCAATACCCTTAAAGATAAATTAATAAATCCCCAATTATAATTGCTCCTGATTGGGACTTACCCTTTGAACTAATGAGTGATGCGAGTGATTTTATAGTTGGTGCGGTTTTGGGACAGCGAAGAAACAAGCACTTCCAGCCAATTTACTACGCTAGCAAGACATTAACGACGGCACAAGAAAATTACACAACCATAGAGAAAGAATTACTAGCTGTAGTCTTTGCATTTGATAAATTTAGACAGTATTTGATCTTATCTAAAGTTGTCGTTTACACTGACCATTCAACTCTTCGCTATCTTTTAACTAAACCCGATGCAAAACCTCGACTTATAAGATGGATTCTACTCTTGCAGGAATTTGACTTGGAAATTCAAGATAAGAAAAGAGCTGAAAATCTTGCACCAGACCATCTTTCTAGACTTGAAAACCCGCATATCAAAGAACTCGACGAAGGTGAGATAAACGACTCATTTCCTGAAGACCAACTCTTTTTGATAACCAACTCTCAGGTACCTTGGTTTGCAGACATTGCAAATTACTTAGCTGCTAACGTCTTACCAAAAAAGTTAACATATCATCAAAAGAAGCAATTCTTTGCAAATGTGAAAAAATACTTTTGGGAAGATCTTTTTCTTTTCCCCATATGTGCAGATCAAGTGATTCGAAGGTGAGTTACAAACGAAGAAGCGAGCAAAATCCTAGAGCATTGCCATTTAGGACCTTCATGGGGACATTACAGCGTGATTAAGACAGCACACAAAACACTCAAATTAGGTTTTTACTGGCCAACCTTATTTAAAGATGCCAACAGGTATGTTGCTTCATGCGATAAATGTCAGAGAACATGTAATATCTCTAAACGCAATGAAATGCCTCAAACATATATACTATCATGTGAAATATTCAATGCATGGGGTATTGATTTTATGGGTCCATTCCCTAGTTCATTCAGAAATAAATACATTTTAGTAGCAGTAGATTATGTGTCAAAATGGGTGGAAGCCCAAGCCTTACCCACTAACGATGCTAGAGTGGTAGTAAAATTTCTGAAGAAACTCTTCTCTCGATTTGGAACACCTAGAGAAATTGTTAGTGATAGGGGCACTCACTTTTGTAATACTCAATTTGATAAAGTTCTAAAGAAATATGGAGTACACCACAAGACAGCTACCCCTTATCATCCTCAAACCAGTGGGCAAGTGGAAGTAGCAAATCGAGAACTTAAGCGCATCCTAGAGAAAACAGTTGAAGCAAATAGGAAAGATTGCGCAGTTAAAGTAGACGATGCTTTATGGGCATATAGAACGGCATTTAAAACCCCCATAGGAACATCCCCATATAAATCTATGGAAAAAGCTGTCATCTACCATTTGAGTTGGAGCACAAAGCTTTCTGGGCCATAAAATTCCTAAATTATGATCTTAAACCTGTGGGTGAGAAGAGGATGATGCAGTTGAATGAGTTAGATGAATGGCGAGCTAATGCCTATGAGAACTCACGAATATATAAAGAGGCAACAAAGCGACGTCATGATGCTCATTTAAAGCAATCAAAGCAATTCAAAGTAGGTGACTTGGTCCTATTGTACAACTCAAGATTAAAACTGTTCCCTGAAAAGCTTAAATCGAGATAGTCAGGTCCATTCATGATAAAAACTATCTTTCCCTATGGCACAATCGAGGTAACCCATCCAACTCATGGTACGTTCAAGGTAAATGCTCAGTGATTGAAAATTTATACTGGAAATGATTTTTGGGATATACGAGAGGATCTTCGACTCCGTGGACCTCCATTTAGAAATGAAAACAGGGTAAGTCTAGCTTAAGACTCTAAACGAGCGCTTCTCGGGAGGCAACCCGAGAATTAACTTTACTAATAATATATTTTTAACACCTAAACTATAGGTTTCTCTACCACACGGCATTGCACACGAGCATGGCCGATGCCGTGTGAATACCACGACTAGACACATGGGCGTGGAAGCGGGTGTAGAAATAGGACAATAATTTTTCCAAGCCACGGGCTTCGACTAAAAATACGGCCGTGTGACATAGCCGTGGCTGACACTGATGAACCAACATGGGCGTGACAACTTAAATACAAGGCATGGGAGAAGCGATTGAACCACCACATGGCCGTGCGATATGGCCGTGTGACACAACACGCCCACGATACACGGGCGTGGGGACGTACCAGAGCTGAAAATTTTCTATTTAAAACACCCCTCTCCCCTTCTCAACCATTTTCCTACCTACTCCCCACTTTCCTCCCTTTTCAACACCTTCCTTCTTCATTCCCTAAACGTCTCAGTCTACACTTCAACGATGTCAAAGAAAAGGAAAGATTTGAGTCCTGTCTCCCTGTCCGAGACAAATCAACATAAGCTTATTCTAGCCACTTCATTAACTCGACAAGCCAAGGGTCTTTGAGACTATTTAGCTTTTATTTTACTTTTCTCTTCTCCTTTATTTTCCTTTTCTTTATTATTCATATGCTTAATCTAGTTTATTTTGTTTTAGTTTCTTGGTTTTAGGTTCTAAAGGCTGCTAGGGAATCACAACACCACGGCCTTAGACACCACACCCACCTCGTGAACCATCTACCAATAAGGACTTTCTAGTCCATTCATCTTCTCTTTTAGTTTCATTTTAATTCATATTCTCTTTCTTGATCTTTAACCTCCGAATCAAGTTTCCACACTTCCAACTCAAGGAATCCATCCAAAAATTCAAGAAGTTTCACCTCTCTCCCTCTCTTTTGATTTTCTTATTATATGATTGTTATCTATCTTTGTACATTGAAGGCAATGTACATCTTAAGTGTGGGGGATGAAAGTTTATTAGAAAAAGTGCCTAACTTTTTGCATTATTCTCAAATCCCTGAATGATATTCTATCTTAAAGTAATTTTCTCATATCACTAATTAGAATGAAATTCTTGTTGATTCATGATTTTTATTAATGTGTTTTAGATTAAGTCATTGATAATTGTGCAATGATGAATTAAACTTTAAGATATTAGAGAATCAAGCATGATGAGTCTATTTTTTAAAAAATTAAAATTCCGTTAGGTTGTCTACCTGAATCTAAATTGTTATCTTGAAGTATGAAATTTACGAGGTTGACATCAAAATACCCATAATTTTTGTGAGATTTTGAGCCTTCAGAGCATACATTCTTTTCGTGCTCACTTTATTGATTATGAGTGTGTCAACATTGATTTGTTATTCTATAACTTGCTTCGATTATACATGTCAAGACCATACTATTGAGTTGATATACAGAGATGATTAAGGCACTTAGGATTCAACCCACTTACTCCACTAAAAGCCTACCCTCATAATTGACCCCTAGTGAACCCCTTTGATCGCTTTTTATTGACTCAACTGATCGTTGTTTTGTTGAGTTTTAAAATTTATAAATAGAATGATCAAACCTGTAAACTAACTCTGACAATGATTAAAGGCAAGTGTACCTACCGAACAGTAGTATAGCTTAGGCAAGACCAGATTATCGAACCCAAAGGAACTAAAAGTACTAATACTAACTTTCTTTTTATTATTTAGCCTAAAATAAAGTGAAGTTACTTTTATCTAAATTTATGACTACTAAGCTAAAAACACGTAGACAAAAAGAACGAATTGGAAAATAACTTGAAGAAAGAATTCAGTTGATCACGACATACCCTCAAGAAGAATCCACCTATACTTCACTTGTTATCTAACACTAGACCATACGATTTATTCACTTAGTTTGATCCGTAAGACTCCCTAACGCATATTAAACCCTCTCTTGAGGCGAATAACATCTAACCCTAGGTTAATTAATGGAAATCTCTTTCTCGAATAATAACTCCCTCATGTGGGAAAAAGACCGCTGTCCCTACCGCTAAAAACTGGAAGGGACTCGGTGCGACCTCCTCGAGCGCCTCCGGCGAAGTGTGCCATCCATTCCTACGGTTTCCTCTAAGATCCCAGGAAGACCTTTTCAGATACTTCACGCGCGACCCTATCTCTAGGCGTGCGATCAACTTCGATTAATTATGCTAGATCTACTCTTAAGCAGGGTCTATTCCTCCTCCACCTAAGCACATCAAATTCGGATTAAGCATGCATAATTAAGAAAAAACTAAGTATTTATCATATAATTCATAAAACAATAACAAGATTCATCTAAGTTTCATCCCCTTCAGGTATCTGAAGGGTTTAGATCATAATAATTAAATAAAACATCTCAAGAGAAAAGATAACACAAAACATAAGAAATCCCTAAAACTCCTTAAAGGAATTGAAGGAGAATTCCGCTGTCTTGAGTAGAATTTCGGCTTCTTGGGATGGATAAAATGGATATCTTTGAGTAATTCCCACAATTCTAACTTTTCTAGCTCGGTTCGTTGGCCTAGCTAACCGCCCGCTTCATAGGTGGTACTTAGGAGGTATATATAAGCTCTTGAAATGCGATTCTTTCTCCCTAAGCATCCTTCTCCGAGTGAAATTCCTCTTTTCCACGATAGGGGCATGGCCATTGTGCACGCTCGTGTAAATCGACTTTAGGCCGTGTTTAGATACTATTGTTTTAGGCATGGCCATGTAAATCGGCGTCCGACTGTGTCGATGATGCACGACCGTGCAACATGAGGTCCAGGCCGTGTCTATTTCTATTTTGGCCCAAATTGGCCCGTTTTAAGCCCATTTCTCGTTCTTTCCGTCCTCGGGTGCTTTCTTGAGTATAAATATGAAAAGAAAGGATTAAAAGCACCTTTTTACATAAATCAAGGGCTAAATTATCCAAAAGCATACTAAATGTGGGGTTAAAATATGTTACTTTTACGGTTTATCAAATACCCCCACACTTAAGCTTTTGCTTGTTCTCAAGAAAAATTCTCAACTTATAATTAAAAAGAACTTTCTATAACTCATAATTCCTATTAATAATGTCTCATCATAATTCATAGATAATTTATACATGGATGATTTACTTCAAAGACTCATAAAGATTCAAGCATTTCTAAGTCATATATTTATAGCACGAAAAACATAGGTGTCTCCCCTTATCTAAATAATTACCTTTGATTCAAAACCGACAAGGATTGACATCCTCACTAAAGATTCACTAAAGATTCACGAAGAATTAAGGGTCTTCCTAAAATTAAGGGGATTGTATTATCCTCATTCATGTCTAAGACAATAAAATCTACTGGCAAAACGAATTTATCAATTTTGACAAGAACATCTTTGATAATGCCTCTAGGAATTCTAACAGTTTTATCGGCTAATTAGATACCCTCAAGAAGAATCCACCTAGACTTCACTTGTTATCTAACATTGAACCATACGATTTATTCACTTAGTTTGATCCGTAAGACTCCCTAACGTATATTAAACCATCTCTCGAGGCGAATAATGTGTAACCCTAGGTTAATTAATGAAAATCTCTTTCTTGAATAATAACCCCCTAGAATAGCAGCAAATCGATCTATGGACTCCCATATTAGGTTTTACCCTAATCCAACAAAATCTCGCCACCCTATCTCTAGGCGTGCAATCAACTCCGATTAATTATGCTAGATCTACTCTTAAGCAGGGTCTATTCCTCCTCCACCTAAGCACATCAGATTCGAATTAAGCATGCCTAATTAAGAACAAACTAAGTATTTATCATATAACTTATAAAACAAAAACAAGATTCATTTAAGTTTCATCCCCTTCAGGTATCTGAAGGGTTTAGTTCATAATAATTAAATAAAACATCTCAAGAGAAAAGATAACACAAAACATAAGAAATCCTTAAAACCCCTTAAAGGAATTGAAGGAGAATTCCACCGTCTTGAGTAGAATTTCGGCTTCTTGGGATGGATCAACTAGCTATCTTTGAGTAATTCCTACAATTCTGACATTTCTGGCTCGGCTCCTTGGCCTAGCTAATCGCCCACTTCACAGGTGGTACTTAGCAGGTATATATAAGCTTTTGGAATGTGATTATTTCTCCCTAAGTATCATTCTCTGAGTGAAATTCCTCTTTTCCACGACAGGGGCACGGCCATGGCACACGCCCGTGTAAATCAACTTCAGGTCGTGTTTAGATACTGTTGTTTTAGACATGGCCGTGTAAATCGGGGTCCGGCCGTGTCGATGATGCATGGTCGTGCAGCATGAGGTCCAAGCCGTGTCTATTTCTACTTTGGTCCAAATTGGCCTGTATAAAGCCCGTTTCTCATTCTTTCCATACTCAGGTGCTTTCTTGAGTATAAATATGAAAAGAAAGGATTAAAAGCACCTTTTTACATAAATCAAGGGCTAAATTATCCAAAAGCATACTAAATATGGGGTTAAAATATGTTACTTTTACGGTTTATCATCAACCCACTAATATTAACCTGAAACCCATCTCATATTTGTTACCACCATTCCTTTTGATTACCCTTCTATCGATATTTGTTTTGATTAGTTGCCTAATTAGATTATTTCAATTGTTAAAGTTCTTTTGTATATTTGATTTGTTCTTAAAAAAAAATTTCAAAAAAATGAAGTATATTCATTAAAATCAAAGTATATTCATTATTAGTTATGAGAGTTAAGTGAGCTTTTACGTTTAATTTCAACATCATGAAAAAGAAGCTCGTATTATTAGTAGTACAAGTTTTCAATTAATGTAATTATTCAGGTTATTAGTCATTTTTCTAGTTAGGTAACTTGTCAATTCAATCTCGATCCTAACCCTTAAATTCAACCTTTATCCACACCTTTAACCCAAGCCCCGTTAGAACCCTTTTTAAAGACATTTTGATTTGTGTATCATGTCATTTTATAGTGGTGGAGATTTGATTTTCAAGCAAGCCTATGGTCATAACTTTTCATGTTCGACTTTTGAGAGCTTAATTTTTGAACCTTAAACACCTTGAGTGATTTGAATGAATCTTTAGTGCGGATGTCAACTTTTATCGATTTTGAATTTAAGGTGATTATTTAGGTAAGGGGAAACACCTATGTTTTCATGCTAAAAACTCATGACTTTGATTGATTGAATCTTTAGGATTTTTTGAGTTGAATTATCCATGTATAAATTATCTATGAATTATGATGAGGCATTGTTGATGAATATTATGAATTGAGGAAGTTCGTTTTAATTATGAGTTGAGAATTTTGCTTGAGGACAAGCAAAATCTTAAGAGTGGGGGTATTTGATAAACCAAAATAGTAATGATAAACCGTAAAAGTAACATATTTTAATCCCACATTTAGTATGCTTTTTGATGATTTAGCCCTTGATTTTATATAAAAGGTGCTTGTAATCCTTTCTTTTCATGTCATATACTCAGGAAAGCACCCGAGGATAAAAAGAACACAAAACGGGCTTAAAATGGAGTAATTGGGCCTTAGCAAGAAATCAACATGGCCTGGCCCAAATCCCACACGATCGTGCCTCGTCGATTACCTAGAGCACGGTCTCAACTCCGTCACACACGGCCGTGCATCATCCATTTATCACACGGACGTGCCTGGTGATCTACATGGCCATGTCCCAATCGACAGACCTGAAGCACGGCCTGAATCTCAACTTACACAGTCGTGCCCAAAACGATAGAAATGAGACACGGCCCAACCACGATTTACACGGGCGTGTGCCATGGGCGTGCCCCTATCGCGGGAAAGGGCAATTTCACTCGTAATTGGATGCTTGAAGCCAAAAAAACATGCTCCTAAGTCTACTCAATCACCCTAATAGTAATTCTACTTGAATGAGGTACTTAGGAGCCAAATATAGCATCTCAAAGCCTATATAAACAACTCAAGGCAAACATTAAAGAGGGAGCTTTTTGACAAAGGCTTTTGCCAAGCTTTTGCCGAAGCTTTCATCTTTTAGGGAATCACTTAAGATAGCCAGTTGATCCATCTTAAGAAGCCGAAACTTCATTCAAGACGGAGGATCTCTCCTTCAATTCCTTTAAGAGGTTTGAGGGATTTCTTATGTTTTGTTTTATCTTTTCTCTTGATATGTTTTCTTATTTAGTTATGAACTAAACCCTTTAGATACCTGAAGGGGATGAAACCTATGATGGATTTTGTTATTTGATTTCTAAATTATATGATAAGTACTTAGTTTGTTCTTAACTATGTTGCTTAATTTAATCCGATGTACTTAGGTGGAGGAGGAATAGACCTTATCTAAGAGTAGATCTAGCATAATTGAGCGGAGTTGATCGGGCACCTAGAGATAGGGTTATGAGATTTTGCCGGATTAGGGTGAAACCTAATATGGGAATCCACTGATCAATATACTGCTTCCTTAGGGGGTTATTATAAGAGAACGAGAGTTCCACCAATTAACCTAAGGTTAGATGTTATTTGCCTCGAGAGAGGGTTTAATATAGGTTAGGAAGTCTCACGGATCAAGCTAAGTAAAGAAATCATATGGTTTGGGGAATAAATAATAAGTGAAGTCATAGGTGGATTCTTCTTGAGGGTATCGTCTTCATCAATTGAGTTTTCCTAAAGTCTTTCTCCAATTCATTCTTTTGTCTTTGCATATAGTTTAAGTATTTCATTAGTTTCATAAACCAATCACTCCATATTTCATGCTAAATAATTGAAAGAAAGTGAGTAGTAGTACTTTTAGGTTCCCTTGGGTTCGATAAGATATTCTTGCCTAAACTATACTACTGTTCGATAGGTGCACTTGCCTCTATCGTTGTCATAGTTAGTCTACAGGTTCAATCATTCTTTTTATAAATTTTAAAACTCGACTATTTGACACAATCAAGTTTTTGGCGCCATTACCGGGGAACTCTAAAATATTAAGAAAGCTCTATTTCTATTACTTTAGCCATTATTTTTTTATTTTATTTTTAAATTTTTCTTATTTTCCTACATATAATTTTTATTTATACTAAATTTCTTTCTTCTCCTAGCAGACACCTCTAGTTTATGACTAGAAGGAACCCGAAATGACCATTAGCGTACAAAAGTGACATTGAAGCTACCACTCGTAGAAATCGCAAAGAGATTAGACGAGCTTTAGACTACCAAAGAGAAGAACAACAAGACAGATCTAATCCAACTAAAGGGATGGACGAAAACAATCCACCGCCAAATGTGCAAGAACATAATGCTCCGTGTACTATGTATGATTATGCTAAACCTAATTTGACAGGAGCAAAATCTAGTATTGTTAGGCCCGCTATAACTGCTAATAATTTTGAACTAAAGCCCAACACAATACAAATGATTCAACAGTTTGTTCAATTTGATGGTTTGCAGGATAAAGATCCAAACACTCATATATCTAATTTTTTAGAATTCTATGATACTTTCAAAATATATGGCGTTTCTGACGATGCCATACATCTTCGGTTATTTCCTTTTTCATTAAGGAATAAAACAAAACATTGGTTGAACTCGTTACCACGAGGGTCAATCACCACATGGGATCAAATGACCGAAAAATTTCTTTTAAAATATTTTCCACCAGCCAAAATAGCTAAATTTAGGAATGACATATCTTCTTTTGTATAGAATGACGCAGAAACATTATATGATGCATGATAAAGATACAATGATCTCCTAAGGAGATGCCCACACCATGGATTACCTTTGTGGCTTCAAGTCCAAACTTTTTACAATGGTGTGAATTCCCCAACTAGGAAAATGATTGATTTATCAGCCGGGGGAACTTTGAATAACAAAACTCCTGAAGCGGCTTACGATTTTGTTGAGGAGATGCCATTGAACACATATCAATGGCAAATTGGAAGAGCCAAACCGACAAAATCAGCTGGAGTTTTCAACATAGACGCAGTGACAATGCTGTCAACACAGGTGGAATTAATGAATAAAAAGCTTGATACTTTATGTTCTTCACAGGTACATCCAGTAATGCAATGTGAAGCGAGTGGAAATATGGCGAATCCTGAGTACCCACCCTACCAACCAGGAGCAAAAAACGAGCAAACAAACTATATAGGTAACAATTTTCGATCTAATAATAATCCTTATAGTTACACTTATAATGCAGGTTGGCGGAACCACCCAAATTTTTCGTGGGGAGGACAAGGAAATCAAGGAAATCAAAGGCAGCAACCTTCGCCAAATTACCAAAATCACCCCTATCCACAGGAAAAAAAATCAAACCTTGAAGAGATCTTGACAAAATTCATGGCACTCTGATTCTTGTCTCCAAAAGATGAAGCAACACTTGATGAACAACAAAAATCGATCAAGGGATCGAGAATCAAGTTGGAGAACTTACTAGGTCGATGGGACATCTCACAAAGCTGATTTACGAGCGTCGACAAGGCGTCTAACAAGCAACACGAAATAAACCCAAAAGAGCGGATCCAAGCCATCACATTTCAAGAGGGTACAAACGTAGACGAGTCCACGACAATACAACAAACCAAGGAAGAAAAAGGTAAAATAGAGGTAGCACAAGAAAGGCCAAAATCGATAATCAAAGAATACCAACCTGGCATACCTTATCCCGAAGCATTGAAAAAAGATGACTCAGAGGAACAATTCGGTAAGTTTTTAAAACTTTTAAAGAAATTACATATTAACTTACCCCTTCTTGAAGCTCTTTTTCAGATGCCCGACTCAAGGAGATTTTTAAGACAGCTCTTGACGAACAAACACAAAATAGATGAAGAGCACCATATGGAACTCAACGCAACATGCTCAGCAATGCTACAAAACAAACTACCATAGAAACTAAAAGATCCAGGGAGTTTTACGATTCCATGTTTAATTGGTAGTTTAACTATTGATAATGCGTTAGTTGATTTAGGGGCAAGTATAAATATTATGCCTTATGGACTGTTTAAACGACTAGGTCTAGGGAAGCCCAAACAAACTAGGATGAGTATTCAACTAGCTGATAAAACTATTAGAATTCCTAGGGGTATTATTGAAGACGTTTTAGTAAAAATCGATAAATTTGTTTTCCTAGTAGATTTTGTTGTTTTAGACATGGATGAGGAAAATTCAATCCCTTTAATTTGAAGAAGACCTTTTCTTGCAACTGCCAAGACTAAAATTGATGTTGCCACAGGAGAACTCATACTTCGTGTAGGAGAAGAATCGATCAATCTTCAAGCTCTCGACTCAGCCAAAACAACAAAAGATGAAGGTAAGAAAGTCGTTTCAATAGATAATCAAATTGTTCAAACTTCATCGCAGGAAACATCACAAAGAATCAAAGCTGAGCCAACTCATATTCCTCAAGTCGTTACAGAAGAATCACACCAGAAACAAAATCGTAAGATCGATAATTTTGAAGAGAGGAAGATACACACTAAAGAAAAGCCGGATCCACACGAAGTAAACCCAAAAGAACCACCAGAAGAGCTTATAGAGACATCAAATCACATTAAAATAGGAGACCAGGTGCTGTTAGACAAAATCGATCCTCACATCACTTCAACAAACCAGAAGAAAAAGGAAGAAATACTCCTTCAGGTACAAGCTATTTTCTCACACGAAATAGTCAAGGTGAGCAATCCAATATTCAAAAATTTCAAGGTAAACGCTTCTCGACCTAAACTTTGTCATGAAAATAAAACTGTCAGCAAGAGGAAAATATTCAAACCTTTAAACCTCCCTAAAATTTTCAAAGTCAAGGAAAGTCTAGCTTAAGACTATAAAATAGCGCTTCTCGGGAGGCAACCCGAGCACTAATACTATTTACTTTCAAATTTATTTTATTTTATTTTCTTTTCTTCTCTCTTCTATCAACATTTAAACGAACAATAAAATGTAGACTTCCAGGCCACACGGCCTTACACACGTCGTGTGCGTGGTCGTATGGACCACCGGAACCACTACACTGACAGAGTAGAGTAGTGCACGTCAGTCCACCCACCCCCCAACATCACGGAGCCAACCACCCATACCACGGGCACCGACAAAATAGCACGACTGTGCCTCACGACCGTGCTAAGATACTGACTTATTGAGCACGGGCAGGCCATGCCCGTGCACTCCAACCGTGCCCACATACTGGCCTTTTAGGAACGGGCGTACCAATCGATAAACAGAGTGGAAGAACAACACACTCCACAAAATGGCCGTGCAGGCGGTCGTGTGAATCAACATACCCTCGGTACATGGGCATGGGAACGTGCCAGATTTGAAATCTTATTTAAATCCCCATAGCCCTCCCCTATCTCGCTTCTTCTTTTTTCCTTCTCTTTCTTTCAAATTTTCTCTCTATTCATAGAAAAGGTCCAAGACTCTTGAGCAACACAAAAATCATGTCGAAGAAACGTAAGAAGGTAAGCATCGTCTCCTCAGAGGAGACCTCAACATGAGTCCATCGGCAGCTTCAGCTAATTGACACGCTAAGGGTCTCCGAAACCTTTTCATTTCTTGGTTTTAGGTTCTAAAGGCTACGAGGGAATCACGCCACTTCTACCATCATCAACACTCCGCAGCCTCAGAAATCATACCCACCTCACGAACCATCTGCTAATGGCTTTTTTTTTACATTTTAGTTTTCTTATTAGTCTCCTTCTCTTTATTTTCTTAATCTTTAATTATATTATTAGTATATTATTATTTCTCTAGATCTCTTGGCTATACCTTCACAGGCTACCCAATTTCTTCATCGAGCAAATTGCTTTTCGGTAGCCACATCACTGAACCCATAGAAAACACCATCACCGCCACCAAAGATGCAAGGGATTCAAAATAGGATGGTAAGAAGGGGGACAAAAGGCTTGATATGTGGGCAATGTTTTGGAAACTTGTTCATGGTCATTTGACCATGAACCTAGACGATTTAGGGGCTTAAGGGAGTGGTTTAATGGTGTTAGCAAATTAAGGATTGATAGGGAAGAAATATGGAGGAAAAAGGGAGTATGTTGGCTTCCTTGTTGGCGAATTTTGACTTGGGTTAGGGGGTGATAGTTGGCCAAAATGTCTTGCATTTTGTCCATCTTTTCTCATTTCTCCAAAAGTTTCTCTCCTAGCTGAATTGGTCATTGAGTTTAGGTAAAATTTCTCTTTTTTGGCTTTCATTTTGACCAATTTTCTCCAAAAACTCCACTTTGGCCGAATGTACCTTAGGCACTTTGGTACAATTTTGCTTTTGATTTAGCTCTCATTTGTGTTTGAACCAAATACTATTTTCTTTCTCTCATTTTTCTTTTGAAACCAAAACTACAAAGTTCAAAGAACCATTTTCTTCATTTCTCCTCTTTGGTAGAATGTGCATAGGTCTCTAAACCTATCTCTTTTACTTTTCTTCATCATCATCTATTCTTCTTCTCTCTCTCTCTTCTTTCATTTTCATATTTCTTTCTTCTTCACTCTCAACCGAAACCACCATAGCCAAAGCACCATATTTTTCTTCTTTTGTTCAAAACCAAACTATCAAATCCATTTGATATTTTTATTCTCTTCTTTTTGTTCAAGGCCGAACCTTCAAGTAAATCAGGTAAGGATTTTGTCAATCGTTTTCATGATCTTCTTCTTATTTTAGTCTCATAATCCTTTTATTTTTCTCTCCTAGGCCGAATCCTTGGAAAGGATTTTTAAAGATCTTTGTTGAAGCCAACTTTTAAGAAGTGATCTTTCGAGATCATCAAGGTAAGGATTTTTAATTTCGATCGTATCAATTCTTTTAGAATGGATCACTAATCAACGTTATTTTAGGGACGATTTAAGGCTAACAAGATAGGTAAGAAAAGAGCCGTACGGAGTGTTTGGAAGAGAGGAGGTACTTTTTTACCATCAAACTACAAACGAAGGGCAGTATCGGGTGTAAGAGACTTTCCACCGGGTTGTGGACCCTCTGCTAACGAGGATCGGTTATTTGAAGTTGTACGTACAACTGAACCACTTTACGTTGGTAGATTATCAACGGGTTTTGATCCATCTAGTGGAGAAAAACCACAAATAACTGTCGTTCGAGAATCAGGGGTAAGGATTTAGATCCATCATCAATAAGTATAGTTTTGTTAGTAAAAGTTTATACTAACCAAGTGTGATGATTAACTAGGTGTTGACGAGCGAGAGTATCATTCTCACCGTCATAAGGTGTGTAACCTACATTAAAACTCATAGATCTATTTTTATATGTGATATTATGATAATGTGTTTATTAATGATTTTTGGATACCATTCGATGGTATACGATATTCGTGTATGTTTACCCCAATATTTTGTTAATTTTGCTATATGCATAAAATGTGAAATAAGTATGATTATATTATGATTTTGGGGTAAATCGCATGAGAACTAAATGATATGTATGTGCATGGGCATATGGGTATTATTGATAAAGGAGGAAGTATTCTGGTGGTTTTACCACATTCTGGTGACTACGGTCACATATTTGAAATCCGGTGACTTCAGTCACATATGTGAATCTGGTGACTTCGGTCACATATTTGAAATCTGGTGACCTCGGTCACATATTTGATATCCGTTGACTTGGTCACAATTTTGTCCGTGGCCTTGCCACAAAATTATAAGGGCGATGTGCATGTTGATGCAAAGAATCGCCTTCGATGGTGTGTAGCGGATGGAGGGTCGATTTAGCAATCCCACGGTGTGTTGGTTGGTACGGTGTGGTGTGTAGCGGATGGATATTTAGGTGGGCCGGGCTTGCATTTCATTTCATGTACATAACCTTGTAATATTGAATGATTATTATTTGATCTGCTATGAAAATGGGCTTTTAAGCTAAATATGAGCTAAATGGGCTTTTGGGCCAAATATGACTTAAATGGGCCTATGAATAAATGTGTTATGAAAATGGGCTTTTGATGTATGTCTTACATTGAGTTTATAACTCACCCATTTTGTGGGATAAACTTTTCAGATGATTAAGTAGTCACGATGGATCGAATGCGTGAAGGATTTCGAGGTGGCCAATGCTAGTATCAAGTATTTTGGAGATTTTCCAATCTAAACTTATTTAAATTGATTAATTAGACTTTATTATGGGTTTGCTATTTTTTTATGTAATAAGGCCACTATAAACTATTTTTAATTTTTGGGTGTTTGAATTTATTTTATTTTGCCATGAACAATTATTAAGTAAATAACTAAATGGTTTTCGATAAATAATTTTAAAAATGTTTTTGTCACTAATATATAAATGTTTTAAAGTAATTTTCTTAAATTTGGTTTTATTTTTATTTAATTTATTCCTTCTAAAAATAATGTTTTAAAAGACAAAATTTACTTTACGATTTGATTTCAACCTAAAATATTAAGTTAAATCATTTTCTACAAAATCATGAAATTTTTAAGAGTTTGCGAAAGTTAGATTCGAGGAACATAACAAATCCGGTTGGACTTTTTGGGCGGGTTTGGGGTGTTTCAACTTAGTATCGAGCCCGATTTTAAACTCTCGGCCTTGGGTTTTGAAGCCCACAACGTTTTCAAAATATGGCCCAAATGACTTTTGAAAGTTTTCTTAAGTTAAAATGGTTTTATAAGAGCATGGCACTTCGGAGTTCTCGGCCGAGATCCATCGGTATGTATCTTTATTGATAGAGTGATATGAAAGTCGATAAGCAAGGAAACTATAACTTTAGAGACATGGACCCTAGGTGTATGTGTGCTTTACTACGGAAAAACCATGAATATCTACTTCATAAAACTTTCTTCTAATAAGAAGTGAAAAGACTCTAATACATAAGACTTTTAAGTAAAAATAGATAAAACACGTAGTAGACATGAGTTCTAGGGGCGTGGGCGTCGTGGGCGTGGACTAGGAAGAATGGTCGTGTTGAACCAGTTAGATCTGGTCAAGGTTCCAAAATGATGCTCCGCCACCAAATGTTGGAGTGGATTTTCAAGAGCAAAATAAAGGAGGTGACGAATATCACAAGTCGTCATGCGAGTTTTAGAAGTAGCGAAGCTAATCTTGAAATGGGTCTCGAAAGTCGATGGTGAGAGACTAAGATCGAATGGAGCCGAGGTTTTCGGAGGAGTATCTCGAGTAGCTCCAAATGTAGCGGAATCTTGGTTGGAAGCGATCGAGAGGATTATGGATGATTTAGACCTTCTTGAAGAAACCGAAAGTGCTATTTCACTACTCAAGTGATGAGGCCTACCGGTGGTGGCTCACTATCAAGGAAAGTACCCCGTGGATCGATTGGATTGGGGTATTTTAAAATTAAATTGAAGGAAAATACGTTGGAGCTAGCTACATCGACTCCAGGAGGAAGACATTTCTAAA
The DNA here is from genome assembly GCA_025506655.1 of Gossypium rotundifolium. Lineage (NCBI taxonomy): Eukaryota > Viridiplantae > Streptophyta > Magnoliopsida > Malvales > Malvaceae > Gossypium > Gossypium rotundifolium. Next base: position 140,985,855 of record CP106731.1, read on the forward strand.
TTTGGTGCAAGGAAACAAGTCGATAGCGAGAATATGAAGCGAATTTTTGCGACTTAGCCGTTATGCCGGAGGATAGTGGCTACGGAATATGAACGATGTATCAGTTTGAAGACGGACTTAGAGATGAATCATGAGTAATGATTGCTCAAGACCGAAAGAGATTTTGCAATCTTAGTGGACAGGGCAAGAGTAGCTGAAGAGGTTAAGAGGACAGAAAGATAGAACCGGGACAGAGGTCAGAATAGAAATAAGAGAAGCTTTGGGTCTTTAGGGTCATCTGGGAATTTTCAGAAGAAATCAAGAAATGAAGGACCGCGAGGTCAGCAGATTGCTACGGGTGGACAAAATCGTGCTTGTGCCCAATGTGGGAAAATGCACTCAGGAGAATGTTGGAAAAAGACCGGCGGATGTTTCAAATGTAGATCTAAAGACCATATGATCAAGGACTGCTCGAAGAATTCAGATAAGAACCGCCAGAAGTCGAGGTGTTAATCAGTGGCGGAGAGGTGAGCGATGGTGATAAGGGGCCGTGGTTCAAATGGAAGGGGTAATGGTTCTGGTAGAGGTCGTGGAACTTTAGGCAAAGGCAATGGTAGCTACGGCGAGGCAGCATATGTCCGGTATATCGATTAAATCGTGAGAGAAAGACGATGGCCTTTTGATGTTATCACCGAATGCGTTTCGATTTCGGGTTGCCCTTTATTGCTTTGATAGATATAGGTCAACTCATTCCTACATCGCTAGTGAAGTATCGGAACTTTGCATGTGACTTACGAGATCTGTACTTAGGAAGATGATCGTATTTAGTCCTTTAGGATGCACGGTGAGTTATAGACAAACTCTTTAAGGAAGTACCTTTAGAAGTTCAAGGGACGCAATTTTAATTGATTTAATGGAGTTGCCATTCGAGAATTTGACTGATCTTAGGCATGGATTGGCTAGTGAAGTATCGTGCAAATGTGGATTGTGCTGCTAAGCGAATGTCTTTAAGAACTCTTGATGACAAAGAAGTGGTAGTGATGGGAGAGGAGACGAACCACTTATCTAATGTAGTATCCGCTCTTAAAGGCGTAAAAGATGGTTAGAAAAGGATGTAGCCTATCTGATGTTGGTGAGTGCCTTGGAGGCTAAGGAAGCAACTGTTGAGGGAGTCAAGACTGTGAATGAATTTGTAGATGTTTTTCTGGAAGAACTTCCAGGTTTGCCTTCGGATCGTGAGGTAGAATTCGGGATAGATTTATTGCCCGGAACGGCACCAATTTCTATTGCTCCATATAGAATGGCACCGAAGGAGTTAGTCGAGCTTAAGGCTCAGATTCAAAAGTTGCTTGATCATGGATTTATCCGACCTAGTGTGTCTCCATGGGGAGCACCGGTTCTATTTGTGAAGAAGAAGGACGGATCGATGAAGATGTGTATAGACTACGGCGGTTGAATAAGTCGACCATCAAGAACAAGTATCCTTTGCCAAGGATCGACGACTTGTTCGTTGACTTAAGGAGTGGTATTCTCAAAGATTGATCTAAGATCGGGGTATCATCAGCTTAAAGTGAAGGAAGCGGATATCCATAAGATGGCTTTTCGGACTAGATATGGGCATTATGAATTTACGGTAATGCCATTCGGATTGACGAACGCCCATTGCGTTTATGGATATGATGAACCGAATTTTTAGCCCTACTTGGATCAATTCGTCGTGGTGTTTATAGGCGACATCTGGTGTATTCTAAGTCCGAAATGGAACATGATGAGCATCTCGGATTGTGTTGCGAGTTTTAAGGAGAAGAAGTCAGATGCCAAATTCAAAGAATTGTGAATTTTAGGTGAAAGAGGTTGCATTTTAGGCCATGTGGTGTCGGAAGGGATAAGGGTGGATCCTCGAAAGATTAAGGTTGTGCTAGATTGAAACCACCTAAGTCCGAATCGAGGTTCGCAGTTTCTTGGGATTAGCAAGCTATTCTGTAAGATTTGTTGAAGGATTTTCTTCGATAATGCACCTTTAACGAAATTGTTGAGAAAGGAAGTACCTTTCGTGTGGGTCATTATAACAAGAGAGTTTTGAAGCTCAAGAAGGTTTTGACCGAAGCTCGATTTAATTCAAACTGAGGGGAAAGGATTTTGTCGTGTATTGTGATGCTTCTCACGGGATTAGGATGTGTTACGATGCAAGGCGGAAGGTAGTTGCGTGCGCCTCGACGATTAAGATCTCACGAGGTTAATTACGATGCATGATTTGTTATTGGCATTGTAGTCTTTGCTCTTAAAGTTTGGAGACATTACTTATCACGGGAAAAGTTTGTGATATACACGGACCACAAGAGTCAAATATCTCCGACTCGTAAAGAACTGAATTTGAGGCGTGAAGGTGGATAGAGTTGTTGAAAGACTACGATTTGTTCTATCGTTTCTATCGAGTACCACCCGCCAAGCGCGAATGTGGTTGTGTACGCCTAAGTCGAAAAGTGGTGTCGATTTAAGGCGATGTTTGCACATCTTAGTCTTTACGATGATAAGCTTGTTGGCGTAACTTCGTTGTCGACATGGTTAAGTCAAGTGAAAGAGATGACAGCTTAGTAGACGATGATCCGAAGTGCAAAACTTCTACAGTGCAGAGTGAAGAATTGGAAGATTTTGGTATTAATAAAGGACGGGTATTGTGTTTTAAAAGTAAAGTCTGTGATGCCGAGGATCGGCGAGTTGTTCGTTGACAAGGGAGGCTGTGGTATTCTCAAAGATTGATCTAAGATCGGGGTATCATCGACTTAAAAGTGAAGGAAGCGGATATCCATAAGATGGCTTTCGGACTAGATATGGGCATTATGAATTTACGGTAATGCCATTCGGATTGTGAAGCATCGATTGCGTTTATGGATATGATGAACCGAATTTTTAGCCTACTTGGATCAATTAGTCGTGGTGTTTATAGGCGACATCTGGTGTATTATTCTAAGTCGAAATGAGGCAGGATTCTTTGTGCTAGATTGAAACAGAATCGAGGTTCGCGATGGTAGCCCTTCGATATTTGCAATTGTTGAGAAAGGAAGTACCTATGCTATGCATCCTCACAGGAGGAAGTGTTATATCTCACGAGGTTAATTACGAAAGTTTGGAGACATTACTTATCACGGGGAAAGTTTGTGATATACACGGACCACAAGAGTGCGAAATATCTCTTGACTCGAGAAAGAAGCTTTGAGGCGTTGGATAGAGTTGTTGAAAGACTCTGACTCGATTTAAGGCGATGTTTGCACATCTTAGTCTTTACGATGTGGAAGCTTGTTGGCGAACTTCAAGTTAAGCCGACATGGTTAAGTCAAGTGAAAGAGACGATTAGTAGGCGATGATCTGAGTGCAAAACTTGGCGGTCTTGAGTGAAGAATTGGAAGATTTTGGTATTATGATGGCGGGGTATTGTGTTTTAAAAGTAAAGTCATATCTGGGGATCGGGAGTTGAGGCAAAAGATTCTTGAGAATCGCATGGTAGCCCTATCTATGCATCTGGAGGAAGTAAGTTATATCGAGATTTGCGAGATCGGTTTGGTGCTTTGAACTTAAGCGGGATTCTGGAGTTTGTAGGTAAGTGCTTAGCGTTCAAAATTTGAACATCAAGTACCTTCGAGTTGCTTGGTAGATAAAAGATTCCACAGTGGAAGTGGGAGAAATCACCATGGACTTTGTTAGTGGGCTTCTTACGCCTACTAAGAAAGACTCTGTTTGGGTGATAGTGGACCGATTGACTAAATCGCACATTTTATCCCGCCGGGTTGATTACTCTTTCTAAATTAGCGAAGTTATATGTGGTTTGAAATTGTGAGATTGCATGGAGTGCCGTTGTCAATCATTTTAGATAGAGATCCGAGGTTTACGCCTCGCTTTTGGAAAGCATTGCATCAAAGCTTTGGGCACCGATTGGACTTCAAGATTTAGCATTTCATCCTCGATCGGATGGTCGATCGAAAGAGTAATCCAAATCTTAGAAGATATGTTAAGGGATGTGTGATAGATTTCAAGGAAGTTGGGAGGAATTCTTACGTTGGTGAATTTGCATACAATAACAGCTACCAAGCTAGTATTCGGATGGCACCATATGAAGCACTATATGGATGGAAGTGTCACACTCCTGCGTGTTGGATGTAATTAGGGGAACGCCGATTTTGGGTCAAAAAATAGTGGCTGAATCCGAAGAAAAGGTTATGGTAATTCGGGCTCGGTTAAAAGAAGCATCTGATAGACAAAAGTCTTACGCAGATCTAAAGCGGAAAGAAATAGAGTTTGCTGTGGGAGACCAAGTTTTCTTAAAGGTTTCACCTTGGAAAAAGGTAATGAGATTTGGTCGCAAAGGGAAGCTAAGTCCTGTGTTCATTGGACCTTATCGGGTTTTGAAGTCGGTCGATCGTGGCATATCGCTTAAATTGCCTTGAATTGAAGCAAATGCACGATGTGTTCCATGTTTCAATGCTACGCCATTATCGGTCAGATTCATCTCATGTAGTGCCAGTTGAGGAGGTGGAATTAAGGCCAGATTTGTCCTATGAAGAGGAGCCAATTCAAATTCTGGAGTGAGATGTAAAGATTTTACGGAGAAAATCAGTTCCTCTCGTTAAAGTATTATGGCATAATCATGGATCAGAAGAAGCTTCGTGGGAACCGAAGGAAGCGATGCGACAGCAATACCCTCACTTATTTCAGCCAGGTAATTTCGAGGACGAAATTATTTTAAGGGGGGTAGAACTGTAACATCCTAATAAATAGGGGTTATGCATCTTACTTAATTAATTGATGTTGCATGCTTAAATATGTTAAGTGTGTTTTAGAAGTTATTTTTGAGCTTCATTAATTAAGTGAATGCTTAGTGAAACTTTTATTTTCTAATAATTAAGATGGAGCTAAGCATGTTAGGCTTTAAGAATTAATGACAAGGAGTTTAAAGCATAAGTTGAGTAATTAGCAAAGTGGTAAGGACATATGGATGAGTGCTTGAGGGGAGAGGTTCGAATCCCCTAGCTAACAAATGGGAGGATTTTATTTTTGTTTCCTTCCCCATAGTGTTGGCCAAGAATCTTCTAGAGTGGATGAGCATTCTTTTTATTTTTGGCTATTTGACCATATGGATAAGGCAAGCTAAGGACTTATGGCATGAGATCAAAATAGGATGGTAAGAAGGGGGAAAAAAGGCTTGATATGTGGGCAATGTTTTGGAAACTTGTTCATGGTCATTTGACCATGAACCTGAGATATTTTAGGGGCTTAAGGGAGTGGTTTAATGGTGTTAGCAAATTAAGGATTGATAGGGAAGAAATGTGGAGGAAAAGGGGAGTATGTTGGCTTCCTTGTTGGTAAATTTTGACTTGGGTTAGGGGTGATAGTTGGCCAAAATGTCTTGCATTTTTGTCCATCTTTTCTCATTTCTCCAAAAGTTTCTCTCTAGCAGAATTTGTCATTGAGTTTAGGTAAAAATTTCTCTTTGTTTTGGCTTTCATTTTGACCAATTTTCTCCAAAAACTCCCACTTTGGCCGAATGTACCTTAGGCACTTTGGTACAATTTTGCTTTTGATTTAGCTCTCATTTGTGTTTGAACCAAATACTATTTTCTTTCTCTCATTTTTCTTTTTGAAACCGAAACTACAAAGTTCAAAGAACCATTTTTCTTCATTTCTCCCTCTTTGGCCGAATGTGGATAGGTCTCTAAACCTATCTCTTTTACTTTTCTTCATCATCATCTATTCTTCTTCTCTCTCTCTCTTCTTTCATTTTCATATTTCTTTCTTCTTCACTCTCAACCGAAACCACCATAGCCAAAGCACCATATTTTTCTTCTTTTTGTTCAAAACCGAAACTATCAAATCCATTTGATATTTTTATTCTCTTCTTTTTGTTCAAGGCCGAACCTTCAAGTAAATCAAGTAAGGATTTTGTCAATCGTTTTCATGATCTTCTTCTTATTTTAGTCTCATAATCCTTTTATTTTTCTCTCCTAGGCCGAATCCTTGGAAAGGATTTTTAAAGATCTTTGTTGAAGCCAACTTTTAAGAAGTGATCTTTCGAGATCATCAAGGTAAGGATTTTTAATTTCGATCGTATCAATTCTTTTAGAATGGATCACTAATCAACGTTATTTTAAGGACGATTTAAGACTAACAAGATAGGTAAGAAAAGAGCCGACTGAGTGTTTGGAAGAGAGGAGGTACTCTTTTACCATCAAACTACAAACGAAGGGCGATTTGGTGTAAGAGACTTTCCACCGGGTTGTGGACCCTCCGCTAACGAGGATCGGTTATTTGAAGTTGTACATACAACCGAACCACTTTACGCTGGTGGATTATCAACGGTTTTGATCCATCTAGTGGAGAAAACCACAAATAACTGCTGCTCGAGAATCAGGGTAAAGATTTAGATCCATCATCAATAAGTATAGTTTTGTTAGTAAAGTTTATACTAACCAAGTGTGATGATTAACTAGGTGTTGACGAGCGAGAGTATCATTCTCACCGCCATAAGGTGTGTAACCCTACATTAAAACTCATAGATCTATTTTTATATGTGATTTTATGATAATGTGTTTATTAATGATTTTGGATACCATTCGATGGTATACGATATTCGTGTATGTTTACCCCAATATTTCGTTAATTTTGCTATATGCATAAAATGTGAAATAAGTATGATTATATTATGATTTTGGGGTAAATCGCATGATAACTAAATGATATGTATGTGCATGGGCATATGGGTATTATTGATAAAGGAGGAAGTATTCGGTGGTTTTACCACATTACGGTGACTACGGTCACATATTTGAAATCCGGTGACTTGGTCACATATGTGAATCTGTGACTTGGTCACATATTTGAAATCTGGTGACTTGGTCACATATTTGATATCCGGTGACTTTGGTCACAATTTTGTCTGTGGCCTTGCCACAAAATTATAAGGCGATGTGCATGTTGATTGCTGAAAGAATCGCCTTCGATGGTGTGTAGCGGATGGAGGTCGATTTAGTAATCCCCACTGTGTTGGTTGGTACGGTGGTGTGTAGCGGATGGATATTTAGGTGGGCGGGCTTGCATTTCATTTCATGTACATAACCTTGTAATATTGAATGATTATTATTTGATCTGCTATGAAAATGGGCTTTTAAGCTAAATATGAGCTAAATGGGCTTTTGGGCCAAATATGACTTAAATGGGCCTATGAATAAATGTGTTATGAAAAATGGGCTTTCGATGTATGTGTTACACATTGAGTTTATAACTCACCCATTTTTGTGGGATAAACTTTTCAGATGATTCAGTAGTGCGATGGATCGAATCGAAGAGATTTGAGGTGGCCAATGCTAGTATCAAGTATTTTGGAGATTTTCCAATCTAAACTTATTTAAATTGATTAATTAGACTTTATTATGGGTTTGCTATTTTTATGTAATAAGGCCACTATAAACTATTTTTAATTTTGGGTGTTTGAATTTATTTTTATTTTGCCATGAACAATTATTAAGTAAATAACTAAATGGTTTTCGATAAATAATTTTAAAAATGTTTTTGTCACTAATATATAAATGTTTTAAAGTAATTTTCTTAAATTTGGTTTTATTTTTATTTAATTTATTCCTTCTAAAATAATGTTTTAAAAGACAAAATTTACTTTACGATTTGATTTCAACCTAAAATATTAAGTAAAATCATTTTCTACAAAATCATGAAATTTTTAAGAGTTTGCGAAAAGTTAGATTCGAGGAACATAACAAATCCGGTTGGACTTTTTGGGCCGGGTTTGGGGTGTTTCAGGGATCATCCAGATTTTAGAGAGTATTACTTTCCCCACTTATCTTTTTGATTTGGCATCTAATTATCATTATCTATCTTGTACTTTGAGGGCAATGTACATTTTAAGTGTGGGGGTAAAAGTGCTTAACTTTTTGCATAATTCTCAAAACCCTAAATTTAGTCTTGATCTTAAGTATTTTTCTCATATTACTAATTAGGATGAAATTTCTAATGATTTATGATTATTATTGATATGTTTTAGAATAAGTCATAGTTAACTGTGCATTGATGATTAAATTTGAAGAATACTAGAGAATCGAGCATGATAAGTCTACTTTCTAAAAATTAAATTAATAGGTTGTTGAACCGAATTTGATTATCTCTTTGAAGTTCAAAACTTATAGGGATTGATGTCAAAACACCCATAATTTTTGTGAGATTTTGAGCCTTATAGAGCATATACCCTTTTTCGTGCTCACTTTATTGATTATGAGTGTGTCAACATTGAGCTGTTATTCTAGAACTTGCCTCGTTTATGCATTTCGAGACCACATTAATGATTTGATAAACTGAGATGATAAAGGCACCTAGGTTTTAACCCATTCACTCTACTAAAAATCCTACCTACATAAATAACCCCTAGTGAACCCCGTTGAATCCTAACAACCTTTTTGTTGACTCACCCACTAATATTAACCCAAAATCCCTTTGTATTTGTTATCAACATTCCTTTGACTACCCCTCTATCGAGAATTGATTTGATCTATTGTCGAATCAGGTTATTTCAATTATCAAAGTTCCTTCTATTAAGTTTTTCTTAGTTTGTTCTTAAAAATTAAATCCAAGTTTATTCAATATTAGTAGTATATAAAAGAGCTTGGAGCATTTAAACTCCAATTATTGAAGAAAAAGCTCGTATCAAAGTATTATCAAATTTCAAGTGAGGGAAACTCGTAATTATAGAGTAATTATCAATAGTGCTATTATTAGTTTTCATTCGAAGTAAATATTCATATTTAGTTCAGTGTTTCCAGTTAGGTAATTTGTCAAGTCAGTCTCGATTCTAACCCTCTAATTCAGCCTTTATTCACACCTTTTAACCCTAGCCCCATTACAACCCTGATAAAGACCTTTTGATCTGTGTATCATCTCATATACAGTGGAGGAGATTTGATTTTCAAGAAAACCTATGGGATTAACTTTTCAGGTTCGACTTAGAGTGCTTATTCTTGAACCTTAAACACCTTTGAGTGATTTGAGTGAATCTTTTGTGAGGATGTCAATCCTTGTTGGTTTTGAATTAAAGGTAATTACTTAGATAAGGGGAGGCACCTATGTTTTCGTACTACTACTACAAAGGTATGACTTATCTTGATTGAATCTGTAGGGTTCTTTGCATTGAATTATCCATGTATAAATTATCTATGAATTATGATGAGACATTGTCAATAGGAATTATGAATTATGGAAAGTTCATTTTAATTGTAAGTTGAGAATTTTGCTTGAGGACAAGCAAAAGCTTAAGTGTGGGGGTATTTGATAAACCGTAAAACTAACATATTTTAATCCCACATTTAGTATGCCTTTTGATGATTTAGCCCTTGATTTTATATAAAAGGTGCTTGTAATCCTTTCTTTTCATGTCATATACTCAGGAAAGCACTCGAGGATAAAAAGAACACAAAACGGGCTTAAAACGGAGGATCTCTCTATAGGCAAAGAAACATATTCCAAAAGCCTATATAAAGACTCCCATATTAGGTTTTACCCTAATCCAACAAAATCTCGTCACCCTATCTCTAGGATTGTAATCAACTCCGATTAATTATGCTAGATCTACTCTTAAGTAGGGTCTATTCCTCCTCCACCAAAGCACATCAGATTCGAATTAACATGCATAATTAAGAACAAACTAAGTATTTATCATATAACTTATAAAAAAAAACAAGATTCATCTGAGTTTCATCCCCTTCAGGTATCTGAAGGGTTTAGTTCATAATAATTAAATAAAACATCTCAAGAGAAAAGATAACACAAAACATAAGAAATCCTTAAAACCCCTTAAAGGAATTAAAGGAGAATTCCACCGTCTTGAGTAGAATTTCGGCTTCTTGGGATGGATCAACTAGCTATCTTTGAGTAATTCCTACAATTCTGACATTTTCGGCTCGGCTCCTTGGCCTAGCTAACCGCCTGCTTCACAGGTGGTACTTAGGAGGTATATATAAGCTCTTGGAATGCGATTATTTCTCCCTAAGTATCCTTCTCCGAGTGAAATTCCTCTTTTCCACGACAAGGGCACAACCTTGGCGCACGTCCGTGTAAATTGACTTCAGGGCGTGTTTAGATACTGTTGTTTTAGGCATGGCCGTATAAATCGAGGTCCGGCCGTGTCGATGATGCACGGCCGTGCAACATGAGGTCCAGGCCGTATTTATTTCTACTTTGCCCCAAATTGGCCTATTTTAAGCTTGTTTCTCATTCTTTCCGTACTCGGGTGCTTTTCTGAGTATAAATATGAAAAGAAAGGATTAAAAGCATCTTTTTTCATAAATCAAGGGCTAAATTATCCAAAAGCATACTAAATATGGTGTTAAAATATGTTACTTTTACGGTTTATCATCAACCCACTAATATTAATATGAAACCCATCTCGTATTTGTTACCACCATTCCTTTTGATTACCCTTTTATCGATATTTGTTTTGATTAGTTGCCTAATTAGATTATTTCAATTGTCAAAGTTCTTTTGTATATTTGATTTGTTCTTAAAAAAAAATTCAAAAATTGAAGTATATTCATTAAAATCAAAGTATATTCATTATTAGTTATGAGAGTTAAGCGAGCCTAAACGTTTAATTTCAACATCGTGAAAAAGAAGCTCGTATTATTAGTAGTACAAGTTTTCAATTGATGTAATTATTCAAGTTATTAGTCATTTTTCTAGTTAGGTAACTTGTCAATTCAATCTCAATCCTAACCCTTCAAATTCAGCCTTTATCCACACCTTTAACCCAAGCCTCATTACAACCCATTTTAAAGACATTTTGATTTGTGTATCATGTCATTTTATAGTGGTGGAGATTTGATTTTCAAGCAAGCCTATGGTCATAACTTTTCATGTTCGACTTTTGAGAGCTTAATTTTTGAACCTTAAACACCTTGAGTGATTTGAGTTAATCTTTAGTGCGGATATCAACTTTTGTCGATTTTGAATTAAAGGTGATTATTTAGGTAAGGGGAAACACCTATGTTTTCATGCTAAAAACTCATGACTTTGATTGTTTGAATCTTTAGGACTCTTTGAGTTGAATTATCCATGTATAAATTATCTATGAATTATGATGAGGCATTGTTGATGAATATTTTGAATTGAGGAAGTTCGTTTTAATTATGAGTTGAGAATTTTGCTTGAGGACAAGCAAAATCTTAAATGTGGGGGTATTTGATAAACCAAAATAGTAATGATAAACCGTAAAAGTAACATATTTTAATCCCACATTTAGTATGCTTTTTGATGATTTAGCCCTTGATTTTATATAAAAGGTGCTTGTAATCTTTTCTTTTCATGTCATATACTTAGGAAAGCACCTGAGGATTAAAAGAACACAAAACGGGCTTAAAATGGAGTAATTGGGCCTTAACAAGAAATCAACACGGCCTGACCCATATCCCACATGACCGTGCCTCATCGATTACCTAGAGCACGGCCTCAACTCCGTCACACACGGCCGTGCATCATCCATTTATCACATGGATGTGCCTGGTGATCTACATGGCCGTGTCCCAATCGAAGACCTGAAGCACGGCTTGGATCTTGACTTACACAGCCGTGCCTAAAACGAAAGAAATGAGACACGACCCAACCATGATTTACACGGGCGTGTGTCATGGGCGTGCCCCTGTCACGGGAAAGGGCAATTTCACTCGTAATTGGATGCTTGAAGGCAAAGAAACATACTCCTAAGTCTACTCAATCACCCTAATAGTAATTCTACTTGAATGAGGTACTTAGGAGCCAAGTATAGCATCTCAAAGCCTATATAAACAACCCAAGGCAAACTTTAAAGAGGGAGCTTTTTGGTAGAGGCTTTTGCCGAAGCTTTCATCTTTTAGAGGATCACTTGAAGATAGCCAGTTGATCCATCTCAAGAAGTGAAACTTCATTCAAGATGGAGGATCACTCCTTCAATTCCTTCAGGGGGTTTTAGGGATTTCTTATGTTTTGTTTTATCTTTTCTCTTGATATGTTTTCTTATTTAGTTATGAACTAAACCCTTCAGATACCTGAAGGGGATGAAAACTATGATGGATTTTGTTATTTGATTTCTAAATTATATGATAAGTACTTAGTTTGTTCTTAATTATGTTGCTTAATTTAATCCGATGTGCTTAGGTGGAGGAGGAATAGACCCTACCTAAGAGTAGATCTAGCATAATTGAGTGGAGTTGATCGGGCACCTAGAGATAGGGTTAAGAGTTTTACCGGATTAGGGTGAAACCTAATATGGGAATCCACTGATCGATTTACTGCTTCCTTAGGGGGTTATTATAAGAGAACGAGAGTTCCACTAATTAACCTAAGGTTAGACGTTATTCGCCTCGAGAGAGGGTTTAATATAGGTTAGGGAGTCTCACGGATCAAGCTAAGTAAATAAATCATATGGTTTGGGGAATAATAATAAGTGAAGTCATAGGTGGATTCTTCCTGAGGGTATCGTCTTCATCAATTGAGTTTTCCTAAAGTCTTTCTTCAATTCATTCTTTTGTTGTTGCATATAGTTTAAGTATTTCATTAGTTTCATAAACCAATCACTCCATATTTCAAGCTAAATAATAGAAAGAAAGTGAGTGGTAGTACTTTTAGGTTCCTTGGGTTCCATAAGATATTCTTGCCTAAACTATACTCTTTGTTCGATAGGTGCACTTGCCTCTATCGTTGTCATAGTTAGTCTCTGAGTTTGATCATTCTTTTATAAATTTTAAAACTCGATTGTTTGACACAATCAAGTTTTTAGGCGCCGCTTAGGGAACTCTAAAATATTAAGAAAGCTCTATTTCTATTACTTTAGCCATTATTTTTTTATTTTTTTAAATTTTTCTTATTTTCCTAAATATAATTTTTATTTATACTAAATTTCTTTCTTCTCCTAGCAGCTACCTCTAGTTTATGACTAGAAGGAACTTGAGAAGACCATTAGCGTACGATAGTGACATTGAAGCTATAGCTCACAGAAATCGCAGAGAGATTAGACGAGCTTTAGACTACCAAAGAGAAGAACAACAAGACAGGTCCAATCCTACTGAAGGGATGGACGAAAACAATCCACCGCCAAATGTGCAAGAACAGAATGCTCCGCGTATTATGTATGATTATGCTAAACCTAATTTGACAGGAGCAGAATCTAGTATTGTTAGGCCCGCTATAGCTACTAATAATTTTGAATTAAAGCCTAACACAATACAAATGATTCAACAGTTTGTTCAATTTGATGGTTTGCAGGATAAAGATCCAAACACTTATATATCTAATTTTTTACAATTCTGTGATACCTTCAAAATATATGGCGTTTCTGACGATGCCATACGTCTTCGGTTATTTCCTTTTTCATTAAGGAATAAAGAAAAGCATTGGTTGAACTCGTTACCACAAGGGTCAATCACCACATGGGATCAAATGACCAAAAATTTCTTTTAAAATATTTTCCACCAGCCAAAACGGCTAAATTTAGGAATGACATATCTTCTTTTGTGCAGAATGATGCAGAAACATTATATGATGCATGAGAAAGATACAAGGATCTCCTAAGGAGATGCCTACACCACGGGTTACCTTTGTGGCTTCAAGTCCAAACTTTTTACAATGGTGTGAATTCCCCAACTAAGCAAATGATTGATTTATCAGTGGTGGAACTTTGAATAACAAAACTCCTATAGCAACTTACGATTTTATTGAGGAGATGTCATTGAACACCTATCAATGGCAAATTACAAGAGCCAAACTGATAAAATCAGCCAGAGTTTTCAACATAGACGCAGTGATAAAGCTGTCAACACAGGTGGAATTAATGATTAAAAAGCTTGATAATTTATGTTCTTCGCAGGTACATCCAGTAATGCAATGTGAAGCGAGTTGAAATGTGGTGAATCCTGAGTACCCACCCTACCAACCAGGAGCAGAAAAATGAGCAAACAAACTATATAGGTAACAATTTTCGATGTAATAATAATCCTTATAGTAACACTTATAATGCAGGTTGGAGGAACCACCTAAATTTTTTGTGGGGAGGACAAGGAAATCAAGGAAATCAAAGGCAGCAACCTCCGCCAAATTACCAAAATCACCCTTATCCACAGGAAAAGAAATCAAACCTTGAAGAGATGCTGACAAAATTCATGGCCGCTACAGATTCTCATCTCTAAAAGACTGAAGCAACACTTAATGAACAACAAAAATCGATCAAGGGGATCGAGAATCAAGTTGGAGAACTTACTAGGTCAGTGGGACATCTCACAAAGCTGATTTCTGAACGTCAACAAGGACGTCTATCAAGCAACACAGAAATAAACCCAAAAGAGCAAATCCAAGCCATCACAGCTCAAGAGGGTACAAAGGTAGACGAGTCCACCGCAATACAAGAAACCAATGAAGAAAAAGGTAAAATAGAGGTAGCACAAGAGAGGCCAAAATCGGTAATCAAAGAATACCAACTTGGCATACCTTATCCCGAAGCATTGAAAAAAGATGACTCAGAGGAACAATTCGGTAAGTTTCTAAAACTGTTAAAGAAATTACATATTAACTTACCCCTTCTTGAAGCTCTTTTTCAGATGCCCGACTCAAGGAGATTTTTAAGATAGCTCTTGACGAACAAACGCAAAATATATGAAGAGCACCATGCGGAACTCAACACAACATGCTCAGCAATGCTACAGAACAAACTACCACAGAAACTAAAAGATCCGGAAGTTTTATGATTCCATGTTTAATTGGTAGTTTAACTATTGATAATCGTTAGGCGATTTAGGGCAAGTATAAATGTTATGCCTTATGCCTTTGTTTAAACGACTAGGTCTAGGGAAGCCCAAACAAACTAGATGAGTATTCAACTAGGTGATAAAAGCTATTAGAATTCTAGGGCGTTATTGAAGATGTTTTAGTAAAAATCGATAAATTTGTTTTCCCAGTAGATTTTGTTATTTTAGACATGGATGAGGAAAATTCAATCGCTTTAATTTTAGGAAGATCTTTTCTTGCAGCTGCCAAGACTAAAATTGATGTTGCCACAAGAGAACTCATACTTCGCGTAAGAGAAAAATCGATCAATCTTCAAGCTCTCGACTCAGCCAAAACAACAGAAGATGAAGGTAAGAAAGTCGTTTCAATAGATAATCAAATTGTTCAAACTTCATCGCAAGAAACATCACAAAGCATCACAGCTGAGCCAACTCATAGTCCTCAAGTCGTCACAGAAAAATCACACCAGAAACAAAATCGTAAGATCGACAATTTAGAAGAGAAGAAGATACACACCAAAGAAAAGCCGGATCCACAAGAAGTAAAACCAAAGGAACCACCAGAAGAGCTTATAGGGACATCAAATCACTTTAAAATAGGAGACCAGGTGCTGTTAGACAAAGCCTATCCTCACATCACTTCAACAGACCTGAAGAAAAAGGAAGAAATACTCCTTCAGGTACAAGCTATTTTCCCACACGAAATAGTCGAGGTGAGCAATCCAATATTCGGCAATTTCAAGGTAAAGGCTTCTCGACCTAAACTTTGTCACGAAAATAAAACTGTCAGCAAGAGGGAAAATATTCAAACCTTTAAACCTCCCTAAAATTTTCAAAGTCAAGGATAGTCTAGCTTAAGACTATAAACAAGCGCTTCTCGAGAGGTAACCCGAGCACTAACACTATTTACTTTCAAATTTATTTTATTTTATTTTCTTTCCTTCTCTCTTCTCTCAACATTTAAACTAACACAAAAATGCAGACTTCTAGGCTACACAGCCTTATACACGTCCGTGCCCGTGGATGTGTGGACCACCGGAACCACTATACTGATAGGGTAGATTCGTGCAAGTTAGTCCACCCACCCCCTAATGTCATGGAGCCAACCACCCACACCACGGGTACCGATAAAATAGCATGGCTGTGCCTCACGACCGTACTAAGATACTGACTTATTGAGCACAGGCAGACCACGACCGTGCACTCCAACTGTTCCCACATACTAGTCTTTTAGGAACGGGCGTGCCAATCAAAAAATAGGCGTGGAAGAACAACACACTCCACAAAACGGCCATGCGAGGCGGCCGTGTGAATCGACACACCCTCGGTACACAGGCGTGGGAACGTGCCAGATTTGAAATCTTATTTAAATCCCCATAGCCCTCCTCTCTCTCGCATCTTCTTTCTTCTTTCTCTTTCTTTCAAGTTTTTCTCTCTATTCATAGAAAAGGTCCAAGATGCTTGAGCAACACAAAAATCATGCCGAAGAAACGTAAGAAGGTAAGCATCGCCTCTTCAGAGGAGACCTCAACATGAGTCCATGCTAACAGCTTTAACTAATTGACATGCCAAGGGTCTCCAAACCTTTTCATTTCTTGGTTTTAGGTTCTAAAGGCTGCTAGGGAATCGCACCACTTCTACCATCACCAACACTCCGCAACCTCAGAAATCATACCCACCTCACGAACCATCTGCTAATAAGGACTCCTTAGTCCATTAGACTTTTCTTTAAATTTTAGTTTTCTTATTAGTCTCCTTCTCTTTATTTTCTTAATCTTTAATTATATTATTAGTATATTATTATTTCTCTAGATCTCTTAGCTATATCTTCCTAGGCTACCCAATTTCTTCATCTAGCAAATTGCTTTTCGGTAGCCACATCACCATGCCCATAGAAAACACCATCACCGCCACCAAAGATGCCAGGGATCATCCAAATTTCAGGGATTATTACTTTTCCCACTTATCTTTTTGATTTGGCATCTAATTATCATTATCTATCTCTGTACGTTGAGGGTAATGTACATCTTAAGTGTGGGGGTAAAAGTGCCTAACTTTTTGCATAATTCTCAAAACCCTAAATTTAGTCTTGATCTTAAGTATTCTTCTCATATTACTAATTAGGATGAAATTTCTAATGATTTATGATTATTATTGATATGTTTTAGAATAAGTCATAGTTAATTGTGCATTAATGATTAAATTTGAAGAATACTAGAGAATCGAGCATGATAAGTCTACTTTCTAAAAATTAAATTGATAGGTCGTTGAACCAAATTTGAGTATCTCCTTGAAGTTCAAAATTTATAGGGATTGATGTCAAAACACCCATAATTTTTGTGAGATTTTGAGCCTTATAGAGCATATACCCTTTTTCGTGCTCACTTTATTGATTATGAGTGTGTCAACATTGAACTGTTATTCTAGAACTTGCCTCGTTTATGCATTTCGAGACCACATTAATGATTTGATATACTGAGATGATAAAGGCACCTAGGTTTTAACCCATTCACTCCACTAAAAAGCCTACTTACATAAATAACCCTTAGTGAACCCCGTTGAATCCTAACAACCTTTTTATATTCTCACCCACTAATATTAACCCAAAATCCCTTTGTATTTGTTATCAACATTCCTTTGACTACCCCTCTATCGAGAATTGATTTGATCAGTTGTCGAATCAGGTTATTTCAATTATCAAAGTTCCTTCTATTAAGTTTTTCTTAGTTTGTTCTTAAAAAAAACAATCCAAGTTTATTCAATATTAGTAGTATATAAAAGAGCTTGGAGCATTTAAACTCCAACTATTGAAGAAAAAGCTCGTATCAAAGTATTATCAAATTTCAAGTGTGGGAAATACTCGTAATTATGGAGTAATTATCAATAGTGGTATTATTAGTTTTCATTCGAAGTAAATATTCATATTTAGTTCAGTGTTTCTAGTTAGGTAATTTGTCAAGTCAGCTCAATTCTAACCCTCTAATTCAGCCTTTATCCACACCTTTTAACCCTAGCCCCATTATAACCCTGATAAAGACCTTTTGATTTGTGTATCATCTCATATACAGTGGTGGAGATCTGATTTTCAGGCAAGCTTATGGGATTAACTTTTCAGGTTCGACTTAGAGTGCTTACTCTTGAACCTTAAACACCTTTGAGTGATTTGAGTGAATCTTTTGTGAAGATGTCAATCCTTGTTGGTTTTGAATTAAAGGTAATTACTTAGATAAGGGGAGACACCTATGTTTTCGTACTACTACAAAGGTATGACTTATCTTGATTGAATCTGTAGGGTTCATTACGTTGAATTATCCATGTATAAATTGTCTATGAATTATGATGAGACATTGTCGATAGGAATTATGAATTATGGAAAGTTCGTTTTAATTGTAAGTTGAGAATTTTGCTTGAGGACAAGCAAAAGCTTAAGTGTGGGGGTATTTGATAAACCATAAAACTAACATATTTTAATCCCACATTTAGTATGCTTTTTGATGATGCCCTTGATTTTATATAAAAGGTGCTTGTAATCCTTTCTTTTCATGTCATATACTCAGGAAAGCACCCGAGGATAAAAAGAACACAAAACAGGCTTAAAATAGAGTAATTGGGCCTTTGCAAGAAATCAACACGGCCTGGCCCAAATCCCACACGACCGTGCCTCGCCGATTACCTAGAGCACAGCCTCAACTCCGTTACACACGGTCATGCATCATCCGTTTATCAGACGGACATGCCTGGTGATCTACATTGCCGTTTCCCAATTGATAGACATGAAGCACGGCCTGAATCTCGACTTACACAGCTGTGCCCAAAACGACAAAAATGAGACACGGCCCAACCACGATTTACACGGGCGTGTGCCATGGGCGTGCCCTACCGTGGAAAGAGCAATTTCACTCGAATTGGATGCTTGAAGCCAAAGAAACATACTCCTAAGTCTACTCAAACACCCTAATAGTAATTCTACTTGAATGAGGTACTTAGGAGCCAAGTATAACATCTCAAAACCTATATAAACAACCCAAGGCAAACATTAAAGAGGAGCTTTTTCGCAGAGGCTTTTGCCGAAGCTTTCAACTTTTAGGGAATCATTTGAAGATAGCCAGTTGATCCATCTCAAGAAGCCGAAACTTCATTCAAGATGGAGGATCTCTCTTTCAATTCCTTCAGCGGGTTTTAGGGATTTCTTATGTTTTGTTTTATCTTTTCTGTTGAGATGTTTTCTTACTTAGTTATGAACTAAACCCTTCAGATACCAGAAGGGGATAAAACCTATGATGGATTTTGTTATTTGATTTCTAAATTATATGATAAGTACTTAGTTTGTTCTTAATTATGTTGCTTAATTTAATCTGATGTGCTTAGGTGGAGGAGGAATAGACCCTACCTAAGAGTAGATCTAGCATAAATGAGCGGAGTTGATCGGGCGCCTAGAGATAGGGTTATGAGATTTTGTCAGATTAGGGTGAAACCTAATATGGGAATCCATTGATCGATTTACTGCTTCCTTAGGGGGTTATTATAAGAGAACGAGAGTTCCACTAATTAACCTAAGGTTAGACGTTATTCGCCTCGAGAGAGGGTTTAGAGAGTCTCACGGATCAAGCTAAGTAAAGAAATCATATGGTTTGGGGAATAAATAATAAGTGAAGTCATAGGCAGATTCTTCCTGAGCGTATCATCTTCATCAACTGAGTTTTCCTAAAGTCTTTTTCCAATTCATTCTTTTGTCTTTGCATATAGTTTAAGTATTTCATTAGTTTCATAAACCAATCACTCCATATTTCAGGCTAAATAATATAAAGGAAGTGAGTAGTAGTACTTTTACGTTCCTTTGGGTTTGATAAAATATTCTTGCCTAAACTTTACTACTGTTCAATAGGTGCACTTGCCTCTATCATTGTCATAGTTAGTCTACACGTTTGATCATTCTTTTTATAAATTTTAAAACTCTACTGTTTGACACAATCAAGTAACATATTTTAATCCCACATTTAGCATACTTTTGGATGATTTTTCCTTTTAATTATGGAAATAGGTGCTCTTAATCCTTTGTTTTCATGTTGTATACTTATTAGAGCACCGGAGGATGAAAAGAACGAATAACGGGCCGAAAACGGAGAAAATGGGCTAAAGCATGAAATCCACACGGCCTGGGCCCAATAATACACGGCCGTGCCTCACAAGAAAAGTCAACCACGGCTTGACCCCGAAATACATGGTCGTGCCTCGTCAACAGGATCGATCATGACTTGGCCACGATTTACACGGGCGTGTGCCATAGGCGTGTCTCTGTCGTAGGAAATAAGAATTCTATTTGGATTAGGGTACTTAGAGGTAAAGAAAAATATTCCAAAAGCCTATATAAAGACCCTATAGGCCAACCTTTAAGGGGGCGTTCAGCTAGGCCAAAGAGCCAAGCCAGAGTAGTTAATTTTAGGGATTTACTCGAAGAAAGCCAGTTGATTCATCTCAAGAAGCCAGGATCATACTCAAGATGGAGGATCTCTCTTTCAATTCCTTCAAGGGGTTTTAGGGATTTCTTATGTTTTGTTTTATCTTTTCTTCTGAGATGTTTTCTTTTACAATTATGAACTGAACCCTCAAATACTTGAGGGGGATGAAAACTAAGACAGATCTTGTTATTGTTATCTGAACTGAATGATAAATATTTGATTTGTTCTTAATTATGTGTTCTTAATTCTTGTTTTGGTATTTTCGGGATATTGATTCAAGTGTGATGTGCTTAGGTAGAGGAGGAAGAGACCCTGTCTAGGAGTAGATCTAGCATAGTTAAGCGGAGTTGCTTGCGCGCCTAGAGATAGGGTGACAAAATTTGCCAGATTAGGGTCAAACCTAATATGGGAGTCCATAGAACTAGTTAATACAATTCTAGGGGTTTTAATTAGAAAGAGATTTCAATTAATCAACCTAGGGTTAGACGTTAGTAGCCTTGAAGAGAGGGATTAATATAAATTAGGGAATCCTATGGATCAAGTCAAATGAATAAATCGTCCGGTTCAGAGTTAGATAACAAGTGAAGTCTAGGTGGATTCTTCCTTAGGTATTGTCCAAATCAATCGGTTTTCTCTCAAGTCCTTTTGCCAATTTCTTCTTTATCTTAGCACCTTTAGCTTAGTTAATTAGTTAATTTTAGTTTAGATAAAAATCCACTTAATTCTTAGGCTAAATAATAGAAAGAGAGTTAATATTAGTACTTTTGGTTCCTTTGGGTTCGACAATCCGGTCTTGCCACTAACTATATTACTGTTCGATAGGTGCACTTTCCTCCATCATTGTCTTAGTTAATTTCCAGGTTCGATCATTCTTTTTATAAATTTTTAAGACTCAACAGACAAACGATCAATGGGTATTGATTTTATGGGTCTATTCCCTAGCTCATTTGGGAATAAATACATCTTAGTAGCAGTGGATTATATGTCAAAATGGGTGGAAGCTTAAGCTTTACCTACTAATGATGCTAGAGTGGTAGTGAGATTTCTTAAGAAACTCTTCTCTCAATTTGGAACACCTAGAGCAATTATTAGTGATAGGGGTACTCATTTTTGTAATACTCAATTTGATAAAGTGTTAAAGAAATATGGAGTACACCACAGAATAGCTACCGCTTATCACCCTCAAACCAGTGGACAAGTGGAAGTAGCAAATCGTGAGCTTAAGCATATTCTATAGAAAACAGTAGAATCAAACATGAAAGATTGGGTATTAAAAGTAGACGATGCTTTATGAGCCTATAGAACCACTTTTAAAACTCCCATAGGAACATCTCCATACAGACTTGTCTACGGAAAAGTTGTCATCTACCATTTGAATTAGAGCATAAAGCATTTTGGGCAATAAAATTCTTAAATTACGATCTTAAACTTGCAGGTGAGAAAAGAATGATGCAGTTGAACAAGCTAGATGAGTGGCGAGCAAATGCCTATGAAAACTCACGTCTATATATGGAGACAACAAAGCGACGCCATGATGTCCGCTTAAAGCAACTGAAGTAATTCGAAGTAGGAGATCTCATTCTACTATACAAATCAAGGATCAAATTGTTTCTTGGAAAGCTGAAATCAAGATGGTCAGGTCCATTCATGATCAAAACTATTTTTCCTTATGGAAGAATTGAGGTAATTCATCCAACTTATGGAACTTTCAAGGTAAACGGTCAGCGATTGAAAATATATAATGGTGAAGATTTTAGGGATTTGAGAGAGGAGCTTCAGCTCCATGAACCTTCATATAGAAATATAAATAGGGTAAGTCTAGCTTAAGACTTTAAACGAGCACTTCTCGGGAGGCAACTTGAGCACTAACCTCATTGTCATTCATATTTTTTATTTTAGCATTTAACTAAGAACGAACTAATTTCATAAGCGCATGGGTTCTTACCTACATAGCCTAGCACACGGCCGTGGCCGTGGCTGTGTGGACACAACAGGGAGAGACAACTTTATGGCAAAGACCATGTGGACCAAGGAAGAAAATTTTTTTCCCTAACACGGGCTACAATAAAACACCATGGCCGTGCGATGCGGTCGTGGTCGAAATTGACTCAAAAACACAGGCTACAATAAAAGGGCCACGGTCGTGCAATGTAGTCGTGGTTGATACTGACTAAACGACAATGGCATGAGACAAACCCGTGCCAAAAAGCCATGGTTCTCAAGGCCGTGGTCGACACTGATTAATGAACACGGGTATATGACCATCTACACGGGCGTGGGAGAAGCGAACGAAGAAGTACACGGCCGTGCAATTTGGCCATGTCACACAACATGCCCATAGGACACGGGCCTGGGACAAGGCTTAGACGCGCCCAAAACTTAAATTCACGAATCACACGGGCTAAATAAAGACCCCACGGGCATGGCCACTAGCTGTGTGTCCCACTTCCTATTTAAACCCCTCACTATTCATTTTCTCCCCCAAAACCCTAGCCGTTTTCACCCAAGCATCCCCTCCTCACCTTTTAGGTCACCATCGACCTTTCTCCTCTCCTCCCTTCACTTTCCTTTCTGCCCTTTCCCTCATTTCCCTTTTCCTCCTCTCTTTTCCCCTTTCTCTTCCACGCACACTAGAAAGTCCACACCCGTGTACACACCACCACGACCGTGCGCCACCGCCACGCAACTACTCCAACACCCTCGTCGGTTCACAATGCTTCACCTCTGTCGCTTATTTCATTCATTTTTAATTATTTAAATGATGCTATTTTTTGTTCTTACTACTATTTCCATTATTTTAATTTTTATTTCAAATACGATAGTTCTTTTGATAGTTTAGGTTAGTTGGATTTTATTAGCTTTTTTTTCCTTAGAAATCTTGTTAATTTAGTGGATTTTATTTTCCTTCTCAAATTCTATTGCTAATAACAATAATGAACTTGTTTTTAATTCATACTAGTATTTATATGTTAGACTACGTGATGAAATATTATAGGATTATACTAGGATAAAACAATTGATTGGCTAGCATTATTAGTTGATTTATGGAAAATCTTTTTTCTTTTTAGGTTGATAATGACTCCCCAAGTGGGAAAAAGACCGCTGTCCCCGCTACTAAAAAGTGGAAGGGACCCAGTACGACCTCCTCGAGTGCCTCCGGTGAAGTGCGCCATCCATTCCTATGGTTTCCTCCAGGATCCCAGGAGGACCTTTTTCAAATACTTCGCGCGCGACCCCTCGGCGTGGGAAGGTGCATTGATTAGGCCACTTTGGAGCAGGTCCAACTAGCTGACGACGTCCGGGCCCTCTTAACTACCGACCCATGTGGGAAATTCTACGAGATCATCGAGCCCAAATACCTAGAGCTTACTTTGGAGCTCTGTTCCACATTCCACCTCCAGACGGTGATGACAAACCACGATGAACCCAGCACAGTCCAATTCCCTCTCGGAGGCATTGTATGTGGGCTGAGTGTCCCACAGTTTAGGGTTGCTTTGGGACTCTACACTGACAAATTCATAGAGGATAATGATCTAGAGGACCTCCACCGCCACATCCATAACTCTCCCTCTGCCTTTTGGAGAGCCTTAGCCCCACTCGGCCACCTATGACCCTAGTTGCTCCAAGGCAACAGCTCTCGCCCCATCCTTGAGATACTTACACATCATCTGAGCTCATATATTGACAGGTAGGTGGGAGAGCACCGATGTTGTCAACACTCACGACACTTACTTCCTATGGTGCATGGCAAATGGGCACGTCTTCGACTTAGCCTACTTCATAGCTTGCGCTATCTAACATCAGACAGAGCAGCATAGGAGAGGGGTCATCTCCATGGGTCCCTACATCACATGTCTAGCTCGATATTTTGGGCTCCTCAACACTTCCACTCAATCCTCCTCACTCATAATGATAGGACAGATGTCCCCACAGGGCATCCAGACGATGCTCCATATGAGGATGATTGAGCATCGCTGTGGGTTCGGTCCTCCACAGTATAGGCTATCACAAGCTTCAGATGACCCAGAGGACATTACTGATGATGTCCCTCCACAGCACGAGGATCCACCTTCAGCGCCACATCCTCCTCGCCGACCAGTTCATGTGGATGCTTCACTTTTAAACATCTCTGAATGCCTCACTTGGTTTGAGCATTATTATACTCAACAATTTAATGACACCGCTCGACAATTTGACGGTATTGAGGCAATTCTTCAGTAGATTTGTCATCACTTTCACATATCGCCACCTCCACCACCTTGCGAGCCATCCGATGATGAGGACCTTTGAGTCCCTTTAATTTTATTTTTCATTTGTTTACCTTCCTTGTTTAAAACTTTTATTAGTATAGTTCAATTTTTTTATCTCCGACTATCTAATTCTCGAGTAAATATAACAACGTCCACTAATAGAACTCCCTAAAAAAATTTACTAATGACTTCGCAGTTTACAAAGGTTCAAGTTGCTACTAAAGGAATGAACACACCATCGAGTATTCCCCCCACCTTCACCTCTGCCTAGTTATCATGTTCATTATTGGTTATTTTCTAAGGATTTCATCCATAATTTAGGAAGTTCCACTTCTCTTCCTCTCTTATGATTTCTTACTATATTGTTATTATCCATCCTTGTACATTGAGGACAATGTACATCTTAAGTGTGAGGAGGTTATTTAACTGATTATAAGAAAATCCCTGAATTTTGTCTTGTTCTTAAGTAATTTTCTCATATTACTATTAGAATGAAACTTCTATTGATTTATAATTTTTGTTGATATGTTTTGAAATAAGTCAAAGGTAATTGTGCATTGATGATTTATACTTTAAGATATTAGAGAATCAAGCATGATAAGTCTATTTTCAGAATTAAAAAAGTTCTAGGTTGTTTTCCTAAATTTAAATGTTACTTTGAAGTTTGAAATTTACAAGGTTGACATCAAAAACCATAATTTTTGTGAGATTTTGAGCCTTTAAGCACATATATGTTTTCTTGCTCACTTTATTGATTATGAGTTTGTCAATATTGATTTGTTATTCTAGAACTTGCTTCGATTATACATGTCGAGACCACACATTTGATTTGATATACTGAGATGATAAAGGCACCTAGGATTTAACCCACTTATCCTACCAAATAGCCTACCTTCATAATTAACTCCTAGTGAAACCTTTTGAGCCTATTGACTCACCCATCAATATTAACCCAAAACTAAATTTTTGTTTCTTTCATTTTCTTGACTCCTCTTATGTCATGATTTGATTTGATCAGTTGCCTAACTGTTTTCTTTATTTCAGCTGTATAATGTAACATCCTTAAATTGAGGCTTTTGCTTTTTAATTGTTTGCATGCGAATGGTATGAATGTGATACTAGTTTAGGGTGTTTTGGGGGCCTAGGCTTAGGCCGGGGATAGGCTAGAGCCTTGACAAAAATTTTATTTTTTGAGCTTCTGGAAGAGGGGCGTTGATGGAGCTAGGTGTTAAGGGTAATTGGTGGTAGATTGTGTCGCAAGTTGGGCCTTGGTAAAGTGGCAAGAGACGTCACTTAAGGCTCAAGGGGTGACGCTTTATGTAGGTGGGGAAGGCTTGGGTTCGAGTTGTAGGAATCTCCTTTTGGGCATTCTTTTTGACGCCAGGACAAGGGAGAGTTGTGCACAGGATGGACACCGGTGGATATGTGTTGAAGGAGTCAACACATTTGAATTGATGGAGAAGAGAAAATGTAGCGAGTTGAATCATTCAAACATATTTGAATGAGTGGTCAGGAGGAAATTGTGGAGATGGACATGGGGAGTTTAGAGTTGGCTGAAACATGAACTCTGGTTGAGAGGGGAGCAATCGGTTTTGGTAGCTTAGGGGGGTGCCGAATTTTCACATTTGAACTTGGGAGGGGGGTTAGCTCTCAAGTAAACATTTCGGCTAGATAGGGAGCCTTGGAGCTTTTCTTTTTCCTCTCATTTCTTTTGGTGCTGAAACTAAACCACCCTCATTCCAAATTTTATTTTCATTCTTCTTTTCTCTCATTTACTCAAACTCGAATGCTCTCTTAAACTTCTTTTCTCTTGTATTTTACTTTGGCCAATCTACCTTGCCATTCATCCATCAATTGTACTTCAATCATTTTGCTACTTCCTTCAAAATTGAAAACCCTCTTGTAGCCATACCTCTGTCAAAATTTCATTTCCCATCGTTTTCACTCTTAAAAGCCATAGCCAAATCCCTCCAGCCTCTTTTATCTATTTTTCCTTATCTAGTTCTTTGAGCCGAATCTCAACCCATAACCAGGTAGGATTTCGTTGCTTTCTTCTCTGTCTTTCTCTTTTGTTCTTATGGCCGAATCCCCCTGACATGGGCACATCTCTATTTCTTTTTCTATCTTGATTGCTATGGTAAGGAAAGCCAAAATCTCTGACACTCCACCTCCCTCGTTGGATTCTTGGTTGCAGTAGATCATTGTCGTTATTAGGCCATCACTTTCGATCGGTTCTACTAGGGTGTGGCAAGTGTTTTCTGCTTTGACATCTTTTGTTGCGTTAAATTCTGAAGGCTATTTGGTTTTATGTGTGGACGTTTGGCCAATTGTAGGAAGGAGGGTTGCTGCATTTTTTTGTTCTTCGGGATTCGTTTGGCTTGTAGATCAAGCCTAAGAGCTTCGAGAGTTGTCAATCTAGGTAAGGGCCTTAGCCTAAATTGCTAATCTTTTTTGAATTGTTTCACTGCTTTAACCTGATTTAGTGATAAGGTGTGTTATGGATTCGAGGGCTAACCAAGCGTTAGGAGGGGTTAGATCTGAGACCCCAGCCCCTAAGTACAAGAAGAGTCTTGTGTCATGGCTATTGATTGGCCACACGGTGTGGGCGATCCAAACAAAGTAGTAGGCAGATAGCGGTAGTGTCAGTTAACGACAGTGTAGATGTAGAGAGCGTCGTGTTGCGAGTAATCAGGTGTGTAACTCTTACACACTTCGTAAGATAATTTTTTATTATTTTATAATTTATCAAAAGTGGGAATAACTATGGAAATCGATGTGTTACCCTTGTGGGTATAAGCGAGGACTCCGGGTAAGTCCATTCTGATTTGGTTATCGTTAGATGCCTCGGTTAAGGTTGCATATGCCAGGTTAAGTTATTTCTGAATATTAAGCATGATTATTTTGCCCTGAGAATCATGTTCATAAAAATGGGTGATGAAAGGAGGAGAAGAGTATGATTTCAGACTGTCACCGGTGGTTTTGACCACACAGTGGGTTGGCCCCGCTTATTATGATATTGTGACTAAGTCTCAGTGGTTTTGACCACCAGTGGTTTTGACCACACATACATTATTTGTGACCTCGGTCACCAGTGGTTTTGACCACCCATATATTGATTGTGACTTCGATCACCAGTGGTTTTGACCACACGGGTTTTGACCACACGGGTGAACACGGAGTTTGGATGGTTAGGTTTGGGTTGCATGGCATACTTAACTACTTATGAAACTGTGTAAGGGCTTATATCTGTGGGATGGGGATTTATACGTTGAGTCTCGGTGACTCACCTCTCCCTTTTTCATGTTGCAGATAATTCTTAGTTCGCAGATATGGAGCCGGGACGGACTCGAGGTGGCCATGCTCGATATTTCAGGTTCTGTTTTAATTTATTTCTTCGGACTTAATTTTCATTAAATTTGGTTTTTGGTTGTAATAAGGCCATTTAAATTGTTATTTCGGGGTTACTTACTTCATTGAATATCTTTGCATTTGGGTTAACCACAAAATCACGTTTGAAATGGGAAAGAATCAATAAAATGAATGTTTTCACAAACCTTTATGAATTTTTGGGATTTTCCAAAATCTACCATCGGGTAAAAAGTGAGTAACATCAACAAGTTAACTCGGTTTTCTTTAAGATAAATTTTAAAACAAAAAGGTTTAAGCAATTGTTTCGAGCCAACTTTGGTTTCCATAAGACAAAAAGTTTTCCTCACAACTTAAGTCAACAACTGGTTTTATCAAAAACGATCTTTCTTTGTGACATGCCGGATTCGGTCGTAGTGTTTTGACCGGGTTTGGGGTGTTACATATAAATTCTTTCTTATTATTGTTGTTATTATTCTTAAAAAAATAAAAAAAATTGGAAATTCATTCATTATTAGTTTTATGTTATTTGAGCTTAAGCAAGTTAATTTCATATTTTGAGAAGAAGCTCATATTTTTATTATAAGTTTTCAATTGATGTAATTATTCAATATTAGTCTATTTGTTCTAGTTAGGTAATTTGACAATTGAATCTCGATTCTAACCCTCTAATTTAACCTTTATCCACATCTTTAACCCAAGCCCTATTACAACCCTTTTAAAGACCTTTTGATTTGTGTATCATCTCATTCTATAGTGGTGGAGATTTGATTTTCAAGCAAGCCTATGGGTTAACTTTTCATGTTTGACTTTTGAGTGCTGAAATTGAACCTTAAACACTTAAGTGATTTGAGTGAATCCTTAGTGAGGATGTCAATCCTTGTCGGTTTTAAATCAGAGGTAATTATTTAGGTAACGAGAAACACCTATGTTTTCGTGCTATAAAAATTGATAACTTAGATTGTTTGAATCTTTAGGACTATTTGAGTTAAATTATCCATGTATGAATTATCTATAAATTATGATGAGACATTATTGATGAGAATTATGAATTGAGGGAAGTTAATTTTAATTATGAGTTGAGGATTTTGCTTGAAGACAAGCAAAGGTTTAAGCGTGAGGATATTTGATAAACCATAATTTACACATATTTTAACCCCATGCTTGGCCTAATTTTGGATGATTTCCCATTGAATTTGATGAATTCGATGCTCCTAATCTCTTAATTTCATGTTTTATACTCAGGAGAGCTTAGGGAGTCGAAAAGAACGAGAAACGGGCCAAAAAGGGACAAAATAGGCCTACATAAAAAATCACACGGCCTGGACTATTGACCACAGGTAGATCACAAGGCCGTGTGTGGCGAGCAGAATCAACCACGGCCGAAGGAGGCCACCACGGGCGTGTCACACGGGCGTGTCCCTACCGTAGTAAATATGAATTCTATTTAGAATAGTGCACTTGTGGGCCAAGAGAGGTGTTCCAAAGCCTATATAAACACCCTAGGGGGTAATCTAAAAGGGGACGTTGCATAGACGCCGAAGAGGAGGCGGAAAATACTCGAAGACAGCCATCGGGAATAGTTTAGGAGAAGGATCTCCATCAAGACTGAAGATCTCCCATCAAGTTCTTTAGAAGTTTTGGGTTTTCATTTTGTTTTGTGGTTTTCCATATTTTATGATGTTTCCTTCTATTAGTATGAACTAAATCCCTTAAATATATAAGGGATGAAACCTAAGATGAATCTTATTATTATTTGATTTATAAGATAAATACTTGTTCTTATTCTTAATTGTGAGTTTTTATTCTTGTTTTGATAATTCAGATTATTGATTCAAGTCGAATGTGCTTATTCAGTGGAGCAAAAGTCCCTATTTAAGAGAAGGTCAACACAATTAAGCGGAGTTGATTGCAACCCTAGAAATAAGGCGACAAAAATCTATCGGATTAGAGTCAAATCTAATAAAGGAATCCATAGATCGAGTTAATGCAACAATAAGGGTTTTAATTAGAAAGAGATTTCAATTAATCAACCTAGAGTCAGTTGTTTTTAGTCTTGAAAGAGATACTAACATAATTCAAAGATTTCTATGGATTAAGTCAAGTGAATAAATCATATGAATCAAAAATAATAAGTGAAGTCTAGGTGGATTCTTCCTTAGGTATTGCCTATCTCATATAAGTTGTCCAAAAGTATTTTCCC
This sequence comes from Gossypium rotundifolium, assembly GCA_025506655.1. NCBI lineage: Eukaryota > Viridiplantae > Streptophyta > Magnoliopsida > Malvales > Malvaceae > Gossypium > Gossypium rotundifolium. Next base: position 141,015,913 of record CP106731.1, read on the forward strand.
AATTCTCTTTCTGTCATGTTCATAGTCATTTAGTTAGTTAAATTAGTTAGTTAATTTTACATTACAAATAAATCCCTTTAATTAGTAGGCTAGATAATAAAAAGATAGTTATTACTAGTAATTTTAGTCTTTCAGGATACGATATTCGGACTCGCCATAACTATACTCTGTTCGATAGGTGTGATTGCCTTTGTCGAAATAATAGTTAGTTTTGAGCTCCATGTAACATCCTAAATTAATGGGTCTATGTGTTTAGTGTAAGGATATGTTTAATATGTTAATTTAAGTGATAGGGGTCCAAACTGGGCTCAGGACTAGGAAAAAGGCCTTGGTTAAATTATCTGATTGGGCATTATAGAGTTAAAAGGGTGGTAATTGTGTTTAAAATACCAACGTGGGCTTGTAGCCCAACAGTAGGTGGCGCTAGAAGGTGGCGTTACTAACAGTTAAAGAGGCCCAAGTTTTGGCTGCAAGGAGCCCATGTTTCTGGGCCATTTTCGGCACTTAAAAGGGAGCAAGGGGAGATGCCACAACAAGGGTGTAAGGGGCCCAAAATTTAAGTTTTAGGGAGCCCAATTCTCTTAATTTAAGTGAGCTAAAATTTGGTATTAGGGTTAGGAGAAGTGGACGGCAACAAGGCTCTAAAATAGGAGGATTTACATGGAATTTATAATTGATAATATAGAAGATAAAATGGAGAAAAGATATGAGCTATCAAGGAAAGGTGATGGCCGAAAATCCACCACCTAGAGGAGTGAAGAATTCGACTACTTCATGAAGAAGGGGTGCCAAATTTTCCCTTTTTATTAGCTTGACTTTTAGTAATCAGGAAGGGTACTCTCGGGTTTTTAAGGTATGTGCCGAAATCTCTATAAATAGAGGGGAGTAGCTCACCAACTCTGGCATTTGAACCATACTTTCTTCTTCTTAACCTGTGTCGAAATTCTTAACTCTTCCTCTTCAATTTCTTTTCTTTTTATTTCTTCGAAAGCTGAACAATCCCTACTCTTTGCTGATTTCTTCCACTAAAAGCTGAAACTATTCAAGATTCCTTCTTATCATCTTCTCTTTTTGATTTTTCTCAAAACCCGAAATCTCCAAGGAGTTGTCGATTTCTCTCTAATAAGGTAAGTGTCGATTCTTGATTTCTCTTAAGATCTCTCTCTCGATTTTTGAAAGGCAAAAGTCGAAAAACTAATAGTCTAATGGTTCTATGTTGGGTGGCAATCCAGGATTTGAAGGAAACTTGGTAAGGAGATTTTAAGGTAATGAGATTTTCCCTAGATCTTTACTAGATTCGTTCATGAAATATATGATCTAAACTTTATGATGAGGATTAACGATCATATATTGTGATAGTAGTTCTGACAAGGACTTGTGATGGAATTAAATGTGGATTAGGCAAAGGAGAGAATCCTTAAGTTTAAGAAACGAGCGGTATTTGTCGCTCGAGATTGGCCATTTGGTTGTGGACCGGCTTCTGAACAATATTTTAGGCAGATAGCAATTGTGTCGACTACGGATAGCGTTGACATAAAAAATATCATTTTATCGGTAACTAGGTGTGTAGATCTCTAACACACACTCTCTAATTGTATTTTATGTGTAGTGGGCTAAAAAGTCAGAAAATGGTTGTGTAGACAGTCGATTAAAACCCTAAAAGGGTTAGGCAAAGATGCGAGGTATGCAACCATGGAAATCTCTATGTGCATTGAGACTTATGAAAGCCTATATGATGTTCTCTTTGTGTATGTATGCATGGGGCAGGAATATAATATGAAAGGGGAAGTGCAAGATGGGTCACACGGTGACCGGTGGTAGAAATCCCACGAATATAAATATGGGTCACATGGTGACCGGTGGTAGAAATCCCATGGATATAAATATAGGTCACATGGTGACCGGTGGTAGAAATCCCACAAATTTAAATATTAGATCACACAGTGATAGGTGGCTGTGCCACATGGTGTCTAGCGGACGGAGGGTTGATTGTAGAAATCCCCAATGTGTGATGGTTGGTATGAGTTGGTGTGTAGAGGATAAAATTCTAGGATGGGTTGGGCCATTCATTATGTATTGTCTATCATGTATTGTGATTGTTGCCTTTATGTATGGGCCAAGGCCCATAATGTGTTTGTGGGCCTTAGGTCAGTGTGTTCAGGATTTATACACTGAGTCTTGGTGACTCACGCTTTCCTTTTCTCTACTCTTTTAGATGAGCAATAGATCGTGGACATGGGAGCGGAGACGGACTCGAGGGGCCATCAAGTTATTCATTTTATACTTTTCGCTTTATTTCAAGTTTTAAATGTTGGAATTATTTGATGTAATAAGACCCCGTAGCTTAGGTTTAAGTTGATATTTGTTAGTGTTTATTTCTTCTCAAATTTTATGAACAAGACTTATGTTTTAAAGGAAGTAAAAAAGATGGGATTTTCAAATATGATTTCAATAACTTCTATTTTGAAAAAAAATAAATTATAAAGATTTTCTACAAGTGCCACCTATTTAACGGATATCTACAAGAATGACGAAGTTTGTCAAAACCATTCTAAGTAAAGTTTTGAACATTAAACCCGTAGCATACTAGATCCGGTTGGAACTTATGGGCCGAGTTTGGGGTGTTACACTCCATCACTGACCGATTTGGTTCTCAAGCCCTTGAATTGACGCTTGCTGATTTTTGAGTGCTGTTTCAGTGTTTTGAAAACGAGTTTCTAACACCGAGATGAATTTTGTTAACATCTCCTCAAGGTTTAGCTTCTTCTCCTGTGGGTAGGGTTGTTGTTGAAAGCCTGGAGGGGGTTGTTATCTCTAATTTCCTTGACCACCCCATGAGAAGTTTGGGTGGTTCCTCCAACCTGGATTGTAAGTGTTACTATAAGGATTATTCTAAGGTCTAGAATTATTACCCATATAGTTCATCTATTCGCTTTCTATGCCAGGGTTGTAGGATGGATATTCTGTATTGTTTGTCCTTCCTCCATTTGTATTGCACTGCATCACTGGATGTACCTGCGAAGAACCAAACAAACCATCAATCTTTTTATTTAAAAGCTCTACCTGGTTTGATAGCATAGTGACTGCGTCGAGGTTAAAAACACTGGCGGATTTCGTCGGCTTTGTTCTTATGACTTGCCATTGATAGTTATTCAGTGACATCTACTCTATAAACTCATAAGCCGCTTAAGGGGTTTTGTTATTTAGTGTACCGCCGGCAGCTGCATCAATCAATTACCTAGTTGAGGGATTCACACCATTGTAAAAGGTTTGAACTTGTAGCCATAATGGTAACCTTGTTGGAACGCTGGCACCCCCATGGCGCAGGGAAATAAAATTAATCCCGATGATCCAAACCATGAATCCATGTGTGAGGAACGAATCGAGGTGAAATAAAGGTTTCAAAATTACCAAAATTTCAATCTGAGTAGAAAGCGACGCCTCGGCAACAAGAGTTCTGATCTACTGTCGAACCAAGTCGCAACCTTTACGATGTTGGCCTCTACGTAATCCACCCGGTTTGACTATGAACGCAGCAAATCTCCAAAAACTATTTTCGAGAGGTTTTATTTGCTTGATGGTCGCTAGACTTTTCTAAGCAAATTCTTAGGGTTTCTCTTCACTTATTACCTTTTATAATCGGTATTTCATTTATGAATTATAAAATTAAATAAATATAATAATGTTTTAACAGAAAATTATAATTACATTAATTATACCCAAAAGTTATAATTACATTAATTATAACATGGATTTCGATAAACTATATTTATTTAAATTTATATACCAACCAAATTCATATATTAATTCTCATTATGTGTACAACATCCTTGTACATATAATATATTCAATATTTGATTGCCTAATTAAATTAATTCTTTAACTAATTTAATTCATGTGACAATCAAACACAATACCAACTATGTTTCATTAGTTCATTTCAACCATAGGGTGTGACCACAGAGGTTCTTGTAACATTAGTAGTAATACTAGAACGATTCTAATGTCACAAACAATGAGTGGCATCTAGCAATGCATCATTGCTACCTAAGTTACAAGAAGTCATGATTCGACATAACTTTTTGTGATTAACTTTTCATGCATTAATCCTTAAGTCCTTTATCTATAGAATAGATACAAGTCATGGAATAGTCACACTTGTATAGTCCATCCCATGTTTCTTGATATCTTGAGTAGACTATGATATACAAATTAGTATGACATCTCATGTCAACTTATTTGAGCATGGCCATGAATTTCTAGTCTCACTCAATCAAGTGGCCTAAGATATTACTCCCATTATGTAGGAGGGACTTATCCTATATTGATCAACAATATCCCTCTACATAGATTGTGGTATATCCAACATCAGCCTTTATAGAACAACCAGTTACGGTGTATGTTTGACTGTATCAAAATATACGACTCACGATGTTGATTATCTCAAGTCTAAGGATCATATACATATTAATCACTATGAGTAATGTTGTGACCATTACATAATAATCCAAGAAACATACTCATAGCGGGTCAGTCCAATATGTTATTCTCTAACACACATATTCATACATTGATTTTGACACTCCATATCAATGACAACTCTTTATCATCAATCAACTACATGTTAGTCTTAATGCATTATTGTTGTCCTAGTCAACAATAATACTTGACTAAGGATATTTTAAGAATAATCATATTATTCTCGGACAATATTATAAAACAATTTATTTGTACACACAGAAGGAAAAACTGAAATAATAATGACAACATTTTATATTAATAAACATGGTAAATCAAGTATGTTATTACAACCATCTCATGATTGATCTTTGGGCATACTCTTACAATCTCCCACAGCACTAAGACCAATCAATCATATATCTAATACCAAGCGACTTAGTGTGACGATCATGCTTCTGCTGTGTCAGAGGCTTGGTCAGGGGATCAGCAATGTTATCATCTTTAGGTATTCTGTATATCTCAACATCTCCTCGATCGATAATATCTTGAATAAAATGATAGCGCCTAAGTATATGTTTGGATCGCTGGTGAGATTTGGGTTCTTTAGCTTGTGCAATAGCTCCATTGTTATCACATCAGAGTTTTATAGCATCTGATATGCTAGGCACAACCCCTAGTCCATAATGAAATTCTTGATCCAAACCGCTTCTTTTCTTCGCCTTCTTGGTCGCAATATACTCTACCTCTATTGTAGAATCGACTCTTGTACTTTGCTTTGAACTCTTCCAGCTCACAGCACCACCATTAAGGCAAAACACAAATCTTGATTGCGATCGAGAATAATCCTTGTCAGTTTGGAAGCTGGCATCAATGTAACCTTTTACACTTAATTCTTCCTCACCTCCATATATTAGGAACGTATCCTTAGTTCTTCTTAAGTACTTAAGGATATTCTTAACTGTGGTCCAGTGAGCTTCACCGGGATCTACTTGGTACCTGTTCGTCATACTTAAGGCATACGAGACATCTGGATGGGTACATAACATGGCATACACGATAGATCCAATAGCAGAAGCATATGGAATTTTACTCATGCGTTCTCTCTCTTGTGGAGGTAAAATGACACATTTCCTTCGAGAGTGAAATACCATGTCTCATAGGTAGAAATCCTCTTTTAGATTCTTCCATACTGAACATTTTCAGTACTTTATCTATGTATGTACTTTGGCTTAGACCCAGTCGTCGTCTTGATCTATCTCTATAGATCTTGACTCTTAAGATGTAAGTAGCTTCGCCCAAGTCCTTCATAGAAAAACAACTTCCTAACCAAGTCTTAATAGACTACAAGGTAGGTATGTCATTTCCCATGATAAGTATGTCATCCACATATAGTACCAAGAATGTGATAGTGCTCCCGCTAACTTTCTTGTAAACACATGGTTCATCTTCATTTTTGATAAAATCAAACTTTTGATTGCATCGTTAAAACGAAGATTCCAACTTTGAGAAGCTTGCTTTAATCCATAAATGGATCTTTGTAGCTTACAAACTTTCTAGCATCCTTTGGATTGAGAAAACCTTCAAGTTGTGTCATGTACACATCCTCTTCAAGTTTCCCGTTAAGGAAAGCTATTTTGACGTCTATCTGCCAGTTTTCATAATCATGAAATGTAGCTATGGCGAGCAAGATCCTGATGGATTTAAACATAGCTACAGCAGAAAAGGTTTCATCATAGTCAACACCATGAATTTGGCGAAAACATTTAGTGACTAATCGCCCCTTGTATGTTTGTACATTACCATCCATGTCAATTTTCTTTTTGAAAACCCACTTGCACCCTATAGGTTTAACCCCTTCGGGTGGGTCAATCAAAATCCATACTTGATTTTCATACATGGAATCCATCTCAGATCTCATGGCCTCAAGCCATTTCTCAGAGTCTGGGCTCGTTATTACTTCTTGATAAGTCCTAGGCTCATGTTGATCTATAAGAAGAACGTTACCATGCGTTGTAATGAGAAATCCATATCTCTCGGTGCATGGCGTTCTCTTAAAGATTTTCATGGTGGTTGTGTTTCTCAGTGATTACTTGTTCCTCAATTTCTGTGGAATTTCTTTGTTGTTCTATCTACGGTTCGGTGGTATCTTGTGATTCTCGAATTTCTTTAAGTTCAATCTTTCTCCCACTTTCTTTTCTAGAAATAAATTCTCTCTAGGAAGACACAAGTCCGAGCAACAAACATTTTGTTCTCGTGGGATTAAAGAAATAATAACCTTTGGTTTCTTTTGGATACCCACAAAATACACCTTTCGATTTGGGTTCAAGCTTAGTAGGCGTCGACATTTAACATAAGCTTCACAACCCCAAATTTTCATAAAAGACATACTAGGGCGTTTCCAGTCCACATCTCATATGGCGTCTTTTGAACCGATTTAGATGGAACACGATTTAGTGTGAAAGCAGCTGTCTCAAGTGCATGTCCCCAAAAGGAAGTCGGTAGATCAGCATGACTCATCATGGATCGAACCATGTCTAATAGAGTTCAATTTCTTCTCTCGAAACTCCATTCCATTGACGAGTAGCGAGGAGGAGTAAGTTGTGAGACAATCCCACATTCCTTCAATAGATCATCAAACTCTAGGCTCAAATACTCTCCACCTCGATCGGATCAAGTGACTTGATAGTTTTGCCTAGTTGATTTTGTACTTCATTTTGAATTCCTTGAACTTTTCAAGAGACTCGGACTTATGGCGCATGAGATAAACATACCCATATCTCTGAAATCATCGATGAAAGTAATGAAGTATTGAAATCCACCTCTGGCCTGTGTATTTATTGGTCCACATACATTAGAATGTATTAGGCCCAATAAATCACTAGCTCGTTCACTTTTACCAGTAAAAGGAGATTTAGTCATTTTTCCTAATAAGCAAGATTCACATACTTTAAATTGTTCAAAAACAAATGAATCTAAGAAACCATCTTTATGGAGTATTGATATGCGTCTCTCACTTATGTGGCCCAAACGACAATGCCAAAGATAAGTTTGATTTGAGTCATTTATTTTAGATCTTTTAGTATTTATGTTGTAAATAGGGTTCATTTGATCTAAAATATAGAGGCCATTAATCAATTGTGCCAACCATAGAAAACATTATTGAGATAAAAGGAGCAACAATTATTCTTAATAATTATCTCAAAACCAATTTTGTCTAAACAAGAAACTGAAATAATGTTTTAGTCAAACCGGGCACAAAATAACAATCCTCTAAAATAAATCAAGTCCACTAGGCAAAGATAAAGTATATGTTCCCACAACTAATGCAACAACCTTTGCTCCATTTCCAACTCATGAGTCCACATCTCCTCTAGCCAACGTCCTACTCCTTTGTAGTCCCCTGTATGTAAGTACAAATATGAGAACCACAACCAGATCTAATACCCAAGTAGTAGTTGATAAATTAATATCAATAACATAAATACCGTAAGTAGACGTTCGCTTGTTTTGGCCTTCTTGACTTCCTCAAGATAGATAGGGTAGTTCCGCTTCCAATGTCTAGTCACACCATAATGAAAGCAATTCCTTCCTTAGACACTCCACCTTTAGGTTTCATTGCAGCCTTTCCTTTTGGTTCTCCCATTGGCTTGGGTTGAATCACCTTAGTTTATGGGCTATAACTATTGCATTTATTTATTGCATTTATTTATCGCTTTATTTATTCATGTATGAGATGCTATGGATGTCTAAAGCATGCCAATTTTATATATTAAAATTTAATAATAAACTCAATTAATTGATGAGATCAATTAAAAGACTAAATGGACTAAAGTAGGCCATAATTGGTGAGATGGAACATCCTTAATAAAATCCTCTATTAAAATATTAAGTCAACATGGCCTTCCAATTTTGCCTCGTTAAGGCCTCGATCAATACTATGTAGGTTATGCCAAAGTGAAGTACTAGTATTTATCTTGGTTAAGCGAAGAATAAACAAGTGATATTCATTTGGTTAAAATTGGTTAATGACTTAATTGGGTTACTCTAATAGGATTAGAAACCTAGAGGCAATTAAATTGGATAAATCATAAGATGATTAGAACAAGAGTTATTCACCAAATATTAGGAGTTACATATGATGTAATTAGCAAAGGTTGCTTAACTAAATAACCATAGTCTTAAGAGTAAAGCCAAAGCTGACTTAAGAGGAGGTGGAATATGGATCCTTAACCCACTAGAAATACTTTGGAGAAAGTTTTTCCTAAATTAATATATTAATTTTGAAATAAAATAGTGGGATCATCATTTAATAAAGTCTTTTTAATGATTGATATAATTTTGGTAAATTTACTCACACGCATATTTAAGTAATGTCACAAACAATGAGTGGCATCTAGCAATGCATCATTGCTACCTAAGTTACAAGAAGTCATGATTCGACATAACTTTTGTGATTAACTTTTCATGCATTAATCCTTAAGTCCTTTATCTCGGAATAGATACAAGTCATGGAATAGTCACACTTGTATTGTCCATCCCATGTTTCTTGATATCTTGAAGAGACTATGATATACAAATTAGTATGACATCTCATGTCAACTTATTTGAGCATGGCCATGCATTTCTAGTCTCACTCAATCAAGTGGCCTAAGATATTACTCCCATTATGTGGGAGGGACTTATCCTATATTGATCAACAATATCCTCTACATAGATTGTGGTATATCCAACATAAGCCTTTATAGAACAACCAATTACGGTTATCGTTTGATCGTATCAAAATATCGACTCACGATGTTGGGATAATGATTATCTCAAGTCTAAGGATCATATACATATTAATCAATATGAGTAATGTTGTGACAATTACATAATAATCCAAGAAACATACTCATAGCGGGTCAGGTCAATATGTTGTTCTCTAACACACATATTCATGCATTGGTTTTGACACTCCATATCAATGACAACTCTTTATCATCAATCAACAACATGTTAGTCTTAATACATTATTGTTGTCCTAGTTAACAATAATACTTGACAAAGGATATTTTAAGAATAATCATATTATTCTCGTGACATTATTATAAAGCAGTTTATTTGTACACGTAAGGAAAAACTGAAATAATAATGACAATGCTTTATATTAATAAACATGGTAAATCAAGTATGTTATTACAACCATCTCATGATTGATCTTTGGGCATACTCTTACAATCCCATGGTGAGGGCATCTTCTCAGTAGATCCTTGTATCTCTCCCATGCATCGTAAAGTGTTTCTAAATCCATCTGCACAAAAGAAGAGATATCATTCCTCAACTTAGCCGTTTTAGCCGGCGAAAAATATTTAAGTAAAAATTTTTCAGTCACTTGTTCCCATGTAGTGATTGATCCTCGTGGTAATGAGTTCAACCACTGTTTAGCTTTGTTCCTCAACGAGAAGGGAAACAAATGAAGGCGAATGACATCGTCAGAAATGCCATTTATTTTGAAAGTATCACAAAATTCTAAAAAATTTGCTAAATGAGTATTTGGGTCTTCTTCCTACAAGCCATCAAACTGAACAAACTGTTGAATCAATTGAATAGTGTTAGGTTTTAGTTCAAAATTATTTGCAGTAATAATAGGTCTAACAATACTCAATTCAGCCCCAATTAAAAATATATCCCGAACCCCATGCACATGCAGCATAATATTATGGAATGGTAACATAACATATAAACATACCCGATATGCAAATATGACATGCTTACATAGATCCACAATTACTATCCACATCCATAACATGGGTAGTACACTAACCTGGTTACCGGATTACCCAACATGAGTAATAACACCACCACAGCCACTGTTTTGGCTACCGCACACAATACATATATTTAAATTAAAGCAGATAAATAAATAGTATGTTAATTACACACCTGATAACTCGCAATACCACGCCCTCTATGTCGACACTGTCACTAATCGATACTACCGCTATTTGCCTACGATCTTGTTCCAACGCTGGCTCACACCCAGGCGGCCAATCCTGAACCGTTGAAACTGACCGCTTGTTGAATTTTGGGGTAGGGACTATGTGTCCAACCCCTTTCGTCCCTTGGCTAGTACTTGAATCCATTAAACAAGTCTTTGGTTAGAAGACCCTGGTTAAACGTTGAATCAGATCTAAATGAACTAAAAGAATACTTTGATTGAAAGCACCTTACCAAAATCGACAGAATCTCGGAGACTATTTGCTTGAACTTAAAGGTTGCCGGGACCCTACAACAACCCATGTTAGTATCGGCCTAAACACCCATTGTCCACAGGAAATGGCCTTTGGCCAAATGAGAGATGTAACCTCTCTTACCTTGGTTAAATGAGTCCCGAAAGATCCCCACTACCCTTAACGCTAGCTTCAAGCAGAAGCCCCGAAATCACCCTTCAAAGATTCGGCCACACATAACAACCAAGATTAAGCTTTTGGTTTCAGCAACCAAAGAGAAAAGAAAAGGATTAAAATGAAATATCGAATCCTTACCACAACACTAGAACCAATTTGGGAGAATCGACACTAAATGAGGGACAACGCTTCCTCTAACAATTGACAAACGAAGAGTGTTACCACCAAAGAGCTATTCGGCTTAGAATGATTCAGCAAGGAGATGAAGTTTGAGGAGAAACAAAATAAAAGAAGAAAAGAAGGAGTAGGTATGGGAAAGAGAGGAAAGTAATGGTGAATGGGAGATTCGGCCAAGGTTCAATGGCTAGGATGGTTATCCGACCTTTGAGAGTAAAGTGATTGGTGAAAAAGGAGAAGAGAGGGTTAAGGTTTAAGAGATTTTGGCTATGGGGAGAGTGAAGAGTATATTTCGGCTTTTAGAGAGTAAATAGAGAAGAGGAGAAAGAGTTGCAAAGAAAAGAGCAAAAAAATGCCCAAATGGTATCTCACTTTCGGCTTTTGGTCATATGGAGAGAAAATAATAGAAAGATCCTCACTGACACTTTCGGAAAAACAAACCAAAGAAGAAAAAGGCTCAAACAATTGAACACCCCTTACTAAACACCCCAATTTCGGCACACAAAGCCCCCAAATTAAACACTCCCCTCTGACCAAAATGCCCCTCCTAGAACCCCATATTCGCCACCACTCAAACCCTCTCCCTATCCTTGCTTCACTCCTAATTTTCCTCCCCTCCACTCATTCAAACAGATTTGAATGATTCAAACTCCTATCTCCCCTCATAGCCACCCATTCAAAATATTTGACCCAATTAACCTTCCACCTTTCAAGTGCCATAGCCGAATCCACTACCTTTCCCCTATTGACGTAAAATGCAACCCAAAATGCTGCCCATACTGCTCGAACCTCCTCTCCCTTGGAACTCCCCTTGACGCAACTCCCCTGCACTCCAACTGACGCCTCCTTGCCACTCCACCACTCCACTTGTTATGCCCTTAAATCCCATATTTAATCCCTTAAGGCCTAGCTCCCCTAGCTCTCCCCTAAAGGCTTCAAACTAAAAATTTCCACCAAGGCTCCTACCTAACCCTAAGGTTTCCCGAAGCCCCCAAACACACTTAAATAGCCATGCAACACACAAGAGCACATAGATACAAGGTAAATGCAAGACCCAAAATCTCGAATGTTATAAAGCCCGTTTTGTGTTCTTTTTATCCTCGGGTGCTTTCCTGAGTATATGACATGAAAAGAAAGGATTACAAGCACCTTTTATATTAAATCAAGGGCTAAATCATCAAAAATCATACTAAATGCAGGATTAAAATATGTTACTTTTATGGTTTATCAAATACCCCCACACTTAAGCTTTTGTTTGTCCTCAAGCAAAATTCTCAACTTACAATTAGAACGAACTTTCCACAATCCATAATTACTATCGATAACGTCTCATCATAATTCATAGATAATTTGTACATGGATAATTTAACTCAAAGAGTCCTAAAGATTTAATTACGATAAGTCATACCTTTGTAGTACGAAAACATGTATGTCTCCCCTTACCTGAATAATTACCTTTAATTCAAAACTGACAAGGATTGACATCCTCACTGAAGGTTCACTCAAATCTTTCAAAGTGTTTAAGGTTCAAGAATAAGCACTCATAAGTCGAACCTGAAAAGTTAATCCCATAGGCTTACCTAAAAATCAAATCTCCACCACTGTATATGAGATGATACACAGATCAAAAGGTCTTTATCAGGGTTGTAACAGGGCTAAGGTTAAGGGTGTGGATACATGCTGAATTAGAGGGTTAGAATCGAGATCGAATTGACTAATTACCTAATCTAAAAACAATGAACTGAATATGAATATTTACATCGAATGAAAACTAATAATACCACTATTGATAATTACTATATAATAAAGAATATTTTCATCACTTAAAATTTGATAATACTTTAATACTAGCTTTTTCTTCAACAATTAGAGTTTAAATGCTCTAAGCTCTTTTATATACTACTAATATTGAATTAACTTGGATTTATTTATTTGTTTATTTTTTAAGAACAAACTAAAATATTACATCATAAATAATAAATGTAACTATTGAACTAATATAATTGGTAATTTAATCAAATCAAACCTCGATTAAAGGGTAGTCAAAAGAATGGTGATAACAAATTCAAAGGATTTTGGGTTAATATTAGTGGGTGACTCAATAAAAGGTTGTTAGGATTCAACGGGGTTCACTAGGGGTTAATTTGTATGGGTAGGCTTTTTATGGAGTAGGTGGGTTAAATCCTAGGTGCCTTTATCATCTCTGTATATCAAATCAAAAGTGTGGTCTCGACATGTATAAGCGAGGCAAGTTCTAGAATAACAGTTCAAAGTTGACACACTTATAATCAATAAAGTGAGCACGAAAAGAATATATGCTCTATAAGGCTCAAAATCTCACAAAATTATGGGTGTTTTTGACATCAATCCCTATAAATTTCAAACTTCAAAGTAATACTCAAATTTAGTTCAACGGCCTATTAATTTTTAATTTTTAGAAAGTAGACTTATCATGCTCGATTCTCTAGTATCCTTCAAATTTAATCATCGATGCACAATTAACTATGACTTACTCTAAAACATATCAATAAAAATCATACATCATTAGAAATTTCATCCTAATTAGTAATATGAGAAGATTTCTTATGGACAAGACTAAAATTTAGGATTTAGAATAATGTAAAAAGTTTGACACTTTTACCCCCCACACTTAAGATGTACATTGCCCTCAATATACAAAGATAGATAAACAATTATGTAATAATAAAATTAAAAGAGAAGGGGAGAAGTAACACTTCCTGAATTTTTGGATGAAGTCTATGAAAAAAAACTGGATAAGATTAGAGGTGAGCGTGGGGAAGCATCTCGAATGCTTTGAAATTGAATCTCGAAGTAGCAAGCTTGGTTTTATTGTATCCAAAGCTAAATCTAAATATCATAAAGAATAAGAAGAAGAAAATGAAATAAAATAAAGTAAAAATAATGATGAAATAAAATAAAAACAAAAATAAATAATGGAAAATGAAAGACAACTAGAAAAATGGGGAATGGGGTTTAAATAGAGATGTAGCCCGTGTTTTGAGATTTTGAATTTTGAACGCATTCAGGGTGTTCGGGCATGGCCGTGGGTGTCGTGGCACGCCCATGTCTTTCTTCACACGGTCATTTAATCAGGCGTGCTCTCTCGTGTTCGATAAGTCGAAATGTTGGCACGCTTGAAAGGCAATGTCGTGTTTAGCTCGTGCTTGATAAGTCGATAACCTCAAGATGGGCGTCGACGCGAGGCATGGACTATTATTGCCACCGTGTTGGGAAAAGAAATTTTTCTATGTCGTGACACGACTCTTGCACGCCCATGGTTCATCCACAGCTTCCACACGGCCACGGCACGCTTGGTGTGTGGGCCGTGTGGCCTAAAATCTTCTCTTTGGTTAGTTTATGGTTAGGTGTTAAAAGAAAAAGAAAAGAAAAATAAAAATAAAAATGTAAAAATGGGGTTAGTGCTCGGGTTACCTCCAGAAGCTTCGTTATAGTCTTAGCTAGACTTTACCTCTCATTCGTATGGTCACGGTGGTTTGAGGAGGTGAAAATCCTTTCTCATGCGATCACTTGGTTATGGATATATAGTTTAAGTCGAGTAATTTTTACCTCAAAAGTGTTGAATTTAGGATTGTTGACCTCATGATCTTAGTATAGGAAGACATTTAGTACCTCAAAAGTGATTTCTTCGTTTGTCTTGAGGTCTGAATTGGGTATTCGAGGGTCTTTCTTATTCAACAATACCTGATCTCCTAATTTGAAGTGATTCGTTGTTCCTATCAGCTCGTCTAAGGGCTCCTTCGGTTTCACTTCGTGTGGTTCCTGTTCCTCTTTGATTTGTGTTTCCTGCTCTTTTAGTTTGTCAACCCTAAGGCTTTGTTCCTTATGTATTTCTTCTTTGTTGGCACGAGGTCTAGGATCTAGCTCAGCTAAGTGATTTTGTGATGCTTCCTGTAAAGAAGGTTGAACCAAATGATTATCAATAGAATTAACATTTGTACCTTTATTACTCGATGTCCTAGCTAAGTTAAGAGCTTGAAGAGTGATTGTTTAAGTAAATACACGAGTGTGAGTTCACCAATTCTTCCTCTGTGGTCTTTCTTTTTGCATCGAATATGGCACACAAGGTTGGTACTCTGTAATTGCCGATTTTTGTAAATCATGGTACACCTCAACCTTACCTTTTCTTACCATATGTTCTTCCTTGGGTTTGGATCCACTAACAATTCACTGTTATGAGCTTATACGACTTGGGGCCCATGATTGGCTCAAGTTTGTAGCCTTGTGGTGTTTCTGTGGTGAAAGTTGAACAATTTGATTATCAACTGAATTTACTTTCTCACCTTCATCACTTGATGTCTGGCGAGTCAAAAGCTTGTGGTGATTGATTCGTCACCTACATGAAGAATAAGTTCTCTGTACCAACATTAATTTTAGTCTGGCGATTGCTAGAAAGGGTTTTCCTAAAATTAAAGGAATCAAATTGTCCTCATTCATGTCTAGGACAACAAAATCTCTGGGAATATGAATTTATCAATTTTGATTAGAACATTTTCTATATACCCCTAAGGATTCTGATAGTTTTATCAAATAACTGAATGCTCATCCTAGTTTGTCTGGGTTTCCATAGACCTAGTTGTTTAAATATTTTATAAGGCATAACATTGATGCTTGACCCTAAATCAACTAAAGCATTATCAATAAATAAACTACCAATTAAACATGGAATTGTAAAACTCCCAGTTCCTTTTTGCTTCTATGGTAGTACGTTACGTAACATTCTTTGAGCATCTTTGCGTTTAATTCCACGTGGCGCTCCTCGTCTAATTTAATTTGTTTGTTAAGAGCTGTCTTAAAAATCCTCGAGTCTGGCGTCTGAAAAAGAGCTTCAAGAAGAGGAAAGTTAATGTGTACTTTCTTTAAGAGTTTAAGAAACTTACCAAACTATTCCTCTGAATCGTCTCTTTTCATTGCTTTGGGATAAGGTATGCGAGGTTGGTACTCCTTAATCACTAGTTTCGGCTTTCCTTGTGTTACCTCTACCTTACCTTCATCTACCTTGTTTTCTTGTATTGAGTTTGGTTCATCTAACCCCTTACTGTCTTGAACTGAGATGGCTTGAATTTGCTCCTTTGGGTTAACCTCGGTGTTACTTGGTAGACGTCCTAGCGATCGTATTAGCTTTGCGAGATGTCCCACTGACCTAGTAAGTTTTCCAACTTGATTCTCGATCCCTTTGATCAATTTTTGTTGTTCATCAAGTGCTGCTTCAGTCTTTTGGAAAAGAGAATCTGTGGCTTCCATGAAATTCTTCAGCATCTCTTCAAGATTCGGCTCCTCTTCTTGTTGGTGAGGTGGTTGTTGAAAATCTAGAGGAAGTTCTGATCTTTGGCTATTTTGATAATCCCACGAGAAATTGGGATGGAATTTCCAACCTGCATTATAAGTGTCACTATAAAAATTATTTTGATATCTAGAATAGTTACCTGTATATTGAGCTTACTCGTTTTCCATGCCATATCCATAGGGTGGGTACTCAGGATTCGCCACGCCTCCTAGATTTAAATCATATTGTATTTCTTGATGTTCCTGTGAGGGACTATACCAATCATCAATTTTTTTTATTCATCATCTCTAACTGATTAGATAACCTTGGTGACCACGTCGAGGTTGAAAACACTTGGTTGCTTTAGTAGGAATTGCCCCATGCCTTGCCATGATAATTATTGATGCCATCTTTCCATAGACTAAAATTTTACTTAAAAAGCAAAATAGAGGAAAAATTAGCAAAAGTAAAAAGAAATAATAATAAAGAATAATATAATAATAAATTGCAAATAAAATTTTTTTGGCTAAAGTAATAGAAATAGAGTTTTCTTAATATTTTAGTGTTCCCAAGAATCGGCGCCAAAAACTTGATCGTGTCAAATAGTCGAGTTTTAATATTTATAAAAAGAATGATCGAACCTGTAGACTAACTATGACAACGATAGAGGCAAGTGCACCTATCGAACAGTAGTATAGTTTAGGCAAGAATATCTTATCGAACCTAAGGGAACCTAAAAGTACTACTACTTATTTTCTTTCTATTATTTAGCCTGAAATATGGAGTGATTGGTTTAAAAACTAATGAAGTACTTAAACTAAATGCAAAGACAAAGGAATGAATTGGAAAAAGACTTTAGGAAAACTCAGTTGATGAAGACGATACCCTCAGGAAGAATCCACCTATGACTTCACTTATTATTTATTCCCCAAACCATATGATTTCTTTACTTAGCTTGACCCGTGAGACTCCCTAACCTATATTAGACCCTCTCGAGGCAAATAATGTCTAACCTTAGGTTAATTAGTGGAACTCTCATTCTCTTATAATAACCCCTAAGGAAGCGATAAATCGATCAATAAATTCCCATATTAGGTTTCACCCTATTCCGGTAAAATCTAAGTAACCCTATCTCTAGGCGCTGATCAACTCTGCTCAATTATGCTAGATCTACTCTTAGCGGGTCTATTCCTCCTCCACCTAAGCACATCAGTTAAATTAAGCAAGATAATTAAGAACAAACTAAGTACTTATCATATAATTTAGATATTAAATAACAAAATCCATCATAGGTTTCATCCCCTTCAGGTATCTGAAGGGTTTAGATCATAACAAAATAAGAAAACATCTCAAGAGTAAAGATAAAACAAAACATAAGAAATCCCTAGAACCCCCTGAAGGAATTAAAGAGGAGATCATCCATCTTGAGTGGAGTTCTTGCTTCTTGAGATGGATCAACTGGCTATCTTTAAGTAATTTCCATAAAAGATGAAAGCTTCGGCAAAAGCCTCTGAAAGCTCGCCCTATTTAAAACTCATCGAACTCTCCTTTTTAGTTGCTACCTTGGGTGTTTATATAGGCTTTGAGATGCTTTACTTGGCTCCTAAGTATCCTAATTCAAGTAAAATTCCTCCTAGGATGTTTAAGTGGACTTAGGAGTATGTTTCTTTGGCTTCAAGCATCCAAATTCGAGTTAAATTGCTCTTTCCCGTAGCAGAGGCACGCCCATGGCAACGCCTGTGTAATTCAGGGTTGGGCCGTGCCTTGATTCTGTCGTTTTGGGCATGGCCATGTAGATCGCTTGACACGCCCGTGTGTGGTAATTTGATGATGCACGACCGTGCAACTCGTGAGTTAGGCCGTGTTCTAGATAGTCGGTGAGACACGGTCGTGCAGGCTTTGTGCCAGGCCATGTTGATTTCTTGTTAAGGCCCAATTGCTCCGTTTTAAGCCTGTTTTGGGTTCTTTTATCCTCGGGTGCTTTCCTGAGTATATGACATGAAAAGAAATGATTACAAGCACCTTTTATATAAAATCAAGGGTTAAATCATCAAAAAGCATACTAAATGCAGGATTAAAATATGTTACTTTTATGGTTTATCAATAACCAACTTGTTCAACCTTCATTGTAGGAAACACCACAAAGCCACAAACCTGAGCCGGATCATAGACCTCGTGCTAATAAAGAAGAATTACATGAGGAACTAGAACCACACGTAGTGAAACCGAAGGAGCCCCTAGACGAGCTAATAGGAACAACGAATCACTTAGGAGATCAGGTATTGTTGAATAAGGAAGACCCTCCAATCACCAATTCAGACCTCAAGACAAACGAAGAAATCACTTTTGAGGCACTAAATGTCTTCCTATACGGCACAATCGAGGTCAGCAATCCTAAATTTGACACTTTTGAGGTAAACGTTACTCGACTTAAACTATATATCCATAACCGAAGTGATCGCATGAGAAAGGATTTTTACCTCCTCAAACCATCATGACCATACGAATGAGAGGTAAAGTCTAGCTAAGACTATAAATGAGCGCTTATCGGGAGGTAACCCGAGCACTAACCCCATTTTTTACATTTTTATTTTTATTTTTTATTTTTTATTTTCTTTTCTTTTTAGCACCTAACCATAAACTAACCAAAAAGCAGATTTTAGGCCACATGGCCTTACATGGCGTGCCGTGGTATGTGGAAGCCAAGGGATGAACCATGGGCGTACGAAGAGCCGTGCATGACATAGAAAAATTTCTTTTCCCAACACGGGTGGCGATAATAGTCCACGCTGTGCTTGATGCCCGTCTTGAGGTTCTTGACTTGTCAAGCACGGGCTAAACACTAGCGCCTTTCAACCGTGCCAACATTCTAACTTATCGAACACGTGAGGTGTAACATCCTGATAATTAGGGGTTATGCATTTTCTACTTAACTGAATGATGTTGCATGCTTAATTATTATTGAGTGTATTTTGGAAGTTATTTGAGCTTCATTAATTAAGTGAATGCTTAGTGAAACTTTTAATTTCTAATAATTAAGAGAGCTAAGCAAGTTAGGCTTTAAAATTAATGACAAGAGGTTTCTAGCATAAGTTGGGTAATTGGCAAAGTGGTTAGGATGCATGGATGTGTGCTTGAGGAGTGAGGTTCGAATCTCCTAGTTAGCATTAGGGAGGATTTTATTTTTGTTTCCTTCCCTTTAGTGTCGGCCAAGAATGTTCTAGAGTGGATGAGTATTCTCTTAATTTTGGCTATTTGACCATGTGAAAAAGGAAGCTAGGAACTTATGGTATGGAATCATAAGTTGATGATAAGATGAGGGGGGCAAAAGGCATGATATTGGGCAATGTTTTGGGAGTTTGTTCATGGTCATTTGACCATGAACCTAGACGGCATGAAGGGCTAAGGGAGTGATTAATTGTCTTGGAAATTTTGGATATGATGGGGAAGAAACAAGGAGGAAAAAGGGGGATGATGTTGGCTAAGGTTGACCGAAAATTTAGTGTAGCCATTAGGGTGCTAGTTGGCCAAAAATACTAGCAAATTGTCCATCTTTTCTCCTTTCTCCAAAATCTTTCTTCCAAACCAAAAATTATCTTTTGCATTAGGTGAAAACTTTATTTTGTTTTGGCTATCATATTTGGCCAAATTGGTACTCTTTTTTTCTTTTCCTCTCAAGATTTTCTCTTTTTGGTACCAAAATATTACCACTTTTGAAGGCATTTTCTTTCATCTTTTCTCACTTGACCATTACCAAAACTTTTCTTTATTCAATTTCTTCCATAACCGAAACCCATTTACTCTCTTTGATCATTTCTCCTTTTCTTTTCTTTTCATCCTATTTCTCTCTTCTCTTTCCCTCTTTCTTAAAACTACAAAGGTTCAAGAACCACTTTTCTTCAATTTTTACCCTTGGCCGAATGTGCATAGGTTCCAAAACCAATCTCTTTTCTTTTGAGAATCAACATCATTCTCATCTCTTTTGTCAACCGAATCAATTTCTATTTCGATTTTCTTTTCTCCTTTTATTTCTTTGAAAACCAAAACTATTTATGCTAAGAATCAATATCTTTTCCTTTATCTTTTGTTAAAGCGAGAATCATCAATCCTTCTTTTCTTCTTATTCAAGGCGAATCTTGAAGAACTCAAAGTAAGGTTTTGTCAATCATTTTCATCATTTCTTTTACTTTGGCAAATTTAGAATTATGATCTCTTATTTTCTCTCTAGGCGAATCCATTGAAAGGATTTTTCAAAGATCTTTGTTGAAGACAACTCTTAAAAGTGACCATTCAAAATCATCAAGGTAAGGTTATTAATTTAGATCATATCGATTTCTTTAGATAGACTACTAATCGATCGTATTTTTAGGGCGATTTAAGACCAACAAGATAGGTAAGAAAAAGAGCCGTCTGAGTGTTTGGAAGAGAGGAGGTATTTCTTTACCATCAAACTTCAAACGAAGGGTCAGTATCGGCGGTTAGAGAGTTTCCACCGGGTTGTGGACCCTCCGCTAATGAGGATCGGTTATTTGAAGTAGTGCGGACAATAGAACCACTTTACGTTGGTGGAATATCGGTGGGTTTTGATCCATCTAGTGGAAAAACCACAAATAACTATCGTTCGAGAATCCAAGGTAAGGATTTAGATCCTCATCAATATGTACAAGTTTATTAGCAATAGTGTATACTAACCAAGTGTGTTAATCAATTAGGTGTTGACGAGCGAGAGGGTATTGTTCTCACTGTCACTAAGTGTGTAACCTTACATTAAAAATATCATAAGATTTACATATATTTAAATGTGACTATATGACCATGTATATGATTGTAATTTTGGATACCATTCGATTGGTATACGATATTGAGTATGTTTACCCCAATATTTTGTTCATTTTGCTATATGCATAAAAGTGAAATAAGCATGACTATATTATGATTTGTGGGGTAAATAGCATGAAAATCTGATTTGATATGTATGTGCATGGGCATATGGGTATATTTGATAAAGGAGGAAGTATTCTGGTGGTTTTACCACATTTTCGGTGACTTCGGTCACATATTTGGCTCCGATGACTTCGATCACATATTTGGCTCCGATGACTTCAATCACATATTTGAAATCCGGTGACTTCGGTCACATATGTGAATCTGGTGACTTCGGTCACGTATTTGAAATTTGGACTTCGGTCAGGTGACTTCGGTCACATCTGTTTGGTGGCTTTGCCACAATATTATAAGGGCGATGTGCATGTTGACTACAGCAACTGCCTTCGATGGTGTGTAGCGGATGGAGGGTCGATTTAGTAATCCCCTGGTGTGTTGGTTGGTACGGGTGGTGTATAGCGGATGGATATTTAGGTGGGCCCGGCTTGCATTTCATTTCATGTACATAACCATGTAATATTGAATGATTATTATTCGATCTTGCCATGATATGGGCTTTGGGCCAAATATGACTTAAATGGGCCTATGGCCATATGTGTAATTAATGGGCTTAAAGGCTTAATCAAATGGGCTTTTGATGTATGTGTTGCACATTGAGTTTATAACTCACCCATTTTTTATGGGATAACTTTTCGGATAATTAGAAAGTGCGATGGATCGAATTGACAAGGAGTTCGAGGTGGCCAAAGCTCAAACAATGAAGTTTGGAAATTTTCCTACTTAAACTTATTAAGTTAATTATTATTATTTAGACTTTATTATGGGAAGTCGATCTTTGAGAACACTGCCGCCTTTGTGTTGTCGATCGAACAAGTCATCAATCCTTGGCAAAGGATACTTGTTCTTGATGGTCACTTATTCAATCGACGATAATCTATGCACATTCGCATAGTTTCGTCCTTCTTCTTCACAAATAGGACCGGTGCTCCCTATGGAGACACACTGGGTCGAATAAATCCACGATCCAACAATTCTTGAATTTGAGCCTTGAGCTCAACCAATTCTTTCGGTGCCATTCTGTATGGGGCAATGGACACAGGAGCTGTACCTGGCAGTAGGTCAATTCCTAACTCTACCTCCCTATCTGGGGGTATTCCTGGTAATTCCTCTAGGAACACATCCTCAAAGTCCCTTACAGTTCTAACTCCACTGACACCTCCTTCCTTTCCATCTAACGCACTTACAAAGGCTAAGAATGCCCTGCACCCTTTGCAAACCATCTTCTCCACCTTCAATACCGAAACTACGTTAGACAAGTAATTTCTTCTTTCTCCTATCATTACTACCACTTCATCTTTCGGGGCCCTTAGTTCCATTCGTTTTGCCGCACAATCCAACACCGCCTTGCTCTACTAACCAATCCATACCATGTATGAGGTCAAATTCAAGGGTAACTCCATTAAGTCACCAAAGCTCACTCCCAATTTCTAGGATACACTCGAAAGATCTTATCCACCACTACGGTTTGGCCTAATGGGCTTACTACGATCATCTCCCTATCGAAAGTTCGTAGTCTAGGCCTAGTATTTCCACTACACTACATGCAACATAAGAATGGGTCGAGCCCACATCAATAAGACCAAAATAGGGCTTGCCATGAATGAGGAACGATTAGTTATGACGTCAGTGCGTCTCCATCCTCCTCCCACAGATCAGATAAACCAAACCTAGTCGTCTAGCTTCAAGAACACCTCTCGCCTGTGTTCCACGTCCTCTACCAGTACCATTTCCTCGATTATTCAGACCACGACCTCGCTGAGGCTACTATCCACCTCTACCAACCTGATTAACATTCTAAGCTACTAGTTGCTTTTCATCTGGTCTCTTCGGACAGTCCTTGATCATATGGTCCTTTGACCCACATTTGAAACACCCACCTGTCTTCTTCTAGCATTCGCCTAAGTGTTTCTTCCCACACTGCTCACAAGTACGATATTGCCCTCTAGTACCCGCTTATTTGACCTCGCGCCCATCAACTCTAGGCCTTTTTTGAGTATTCCCAGATGATCCAGACGACCCAAATCCTCTCTTTTTCTTATTCTGGTCCGTGTTCTGCCTTACAGAGTCCTTAATTCCTTCAGCTATCTTAGCTTTCTCTACTAAAGTAGAAAACTCCCGCTCTTGATGTGGAGCAACTAACAACCTCAAGTCATCCCTAAGTTCGTCCTCAAACCAGACACACCGCTCATGTTCCGTAGCTACAACTTCTCGAGCATACCGACTCAACCTCAAAAATTTAGCTTCAGACTCTGCCACGGACTTGTTCCCTTGAACCAGTCCTAGAAAAGCCTTCCTCTGCTCATCGATATAACGTGTGCCGACATACTTCTTCTAATATGCCACCTTAACATATTCCCAGGTCCGATCCTCAGCTGTGGCACCATCCCGAACTGTTAACCACCATTGATACGCTTCATCACGTAGCAGTGCCACCATCCCTTTCAACTTCTCCTTAGGGGTCAGATCGAGCTCATGCATAATTTGCTCGGTTGCTTCCAACCAGTATTCAGCTGTACTGGGTGCCACACCAGATACTCCACGAAACACTTTAGCTCCGCTGGCTCGAGTCGCCGCATGATTAACTCTCATATTCCCTCCAAAGACCACCACCATTTCAAGAACTCGCAAGACAAACCGCAATATAGCATCATCCTCGTTTGAGCTCATTGTTCGACACCAACAAATGAGGGTGGTGGTGGAGGTGGTAACTCATTGTCGCACCCTTGACCCGATCTAACGGGTTCGACATTACTCATTCTTCCTCTATCAGCGTCCATGACGACGCGGCCCTCTAGAACTCATATCTAACGACGCTTTAACTGATTAAGAAATTTTATGAATTAGCCTTTATTCCACCGATTAACCATGAAGAAGTTTTATGAAAAGAATTTTAGGAGTGGTTCTTTCAGATTCATACATGCACACAGCCTTTACATTCATACATCCATGAATCAATTATGAACTTTCGCTCATTCAGAGAAATGTTGTAGTTTTCATTGTTGTTGTTTTTCCACTACCTAGGGGTATTTTCATAATTTTCCCTACAGGGTATTTTCATAATTTATCAAAATAAGGTTCCTTGGTGATTTTGTTAATAAGGGTATTTTGGTAATTTTTGAAATCCCGGAGGTATTTTGGAAATTTTAAAATTACAGGGGTATTTCAGTAATATACTAGGGTCAATTTATAAATCTTAATAAATCAAGGATATTTTGGAATTTACAAAACTTGAAGGTTGTTTCTGAGAATTTGTTTTCCAAATCAGTGTTGTTGCAGAAATTTTTGAAGATCGGGGGTCATTCTAGTAATTTTGTAACTCGGGGGTATTTCGGTAATTTTACAGGGTAGGGGTAATTTCGTAAATAATTTTTTTTGTTTTTTTTCCATAACCAAGGTATTTTGATATTTTGTAAATTTAGGGTTCCTTTAAGCAAAGTAGTGAAATTTTGATAAGAACTGTGGGTATTTGGAAACTTCATAAACCAAAGGCATTTTGTAATTTTACCACTAGGGGTATTTTAGTAAATTTGTAAATCGAAATATTTCAGGAAAATTTATAAAAATAATCTTTTCAAATCAAGAGGGTAATTTAGAAATTTTAAAACTAGGGTTTCCATAAAATACTGGCTAGTCCCTTTCGGTTTTAGTTAGGGGTTTAGCCCAGTGATTAAGTCCTCTTGGTTAGGGTGAACCGTAGCTACGCACTGTAGGATTCAGTGGAGAGGAGGTGAGTCACGCTGATCGCTTAAATACCAAGCTCCCACCAAACCAATCCTAGACATGCACACCATGGTTGCCACACCCTAACTCAAATGACTTAACCACAGTTTGTTTAGTTAGGCATTTAAGTCTTATGTTTTTGTTGGGAATACTAGTCCTAGGGTTCAAGTACTTAATCTCTATTCTACGCTCCATTTCTACCCTTCTACAAATCATAATATAAATCACACAAAAGATCGAGTACTTATCTCGGTGGACTTCTGTCGAGACTTAGTGGGCCATGCCAAAAAACTCGCTTAATTCACAAAATCCCTTTTGGGCTTAACTTTGAAAACATTTTGGGCCTTAAACCCAAGGCCGAGAGTTTAAAATCGGGCTCGATACCAAGTGAAACACCCCAAACTCGCCCACGAGCCTTGACTCGATCTGGTATGTTCCCGGTGTAAACTGCTTTCAAATTCTTTTGTTACTTAGGAAAAAACTTGTGTGTTTGAAAGAAAGATTGTTTTGGGTTGGGCTTGAGTTGAAAACAAGTTTATTTCATTATTAAAACCTTTACTTTAGGTGACAAAACGTTTAGGCTTTGTTTTAAAATAAATTTACTTAATCTTTTAATAGATAAAAGTTTATAAGCTTAATAAATAAAAGCAAAGTAAAGTAGTTCTACTATGGCCTTATTACATCAAATAATTCCCAAAAAAAATCAAAGTACTTAATGAAATAAAATTCCAAATTAAATAAATTCCTTGTCAGGCATGGCCACCTTTAAGCTCCTGGCCGACCGGTCCATTACTGGATCGTTACCTAAAAATAATCCCACAAGGGGTGAGTCAAACAGACTCAATGTGTAACCAACACTAAAATTTAACAATTTAGGCATATGTTCACATATTACATGCATATTCATATAACAGATAGGAAATAATGATGCAACCCGAACCCAAACCTATATGCCATCCGCTACACATCACCTGTACCATCCTGCACACCGTGGGGACTACTAAGTTAACCCTCCATCCGCTATACACCATCGAAGGCAGTCGCTGTAGTCGACGTGCTCATCGCCCTTATAAAATTCGTGGTCTTAGGTCACCACATTCAGATATCGTGGTCTTAGGTCACCACATTCAGATATCGTGGTCTTAGGTCACCACATTCAATTATCGTGGTCTTAGGTCACCACATTCACTTCCCCTTTTCATATAACCCATATGCCCCATATCATACATATCATGCATTAACATGCCAAATTCTTATTTCACATTCTTATAATGTCATATGCGTGTCGTAACAGATATTTAACATAATCCTAGTAGGAGTAGGAAACGTACCTGAGTACTTTGTACCATAGCATGGTACTTTAGCCATATTCACATTCTTATACACATACTTATACTAAACATTGCCATAAAACTTATTAAGAAATAGTGTGGGTACACACCGATTCGCTTTAGCAAGTTCACTCCAAATCCGAAAAGCTTGATCTAATGCCTTAGATCTTAAATCTCTACATTTGATCAATCACTTAATGCTTAGTAAAGAGCCATTCGCCATAAAACCAAATCCCAGAGGATTAGTACACTTAAATCCTTACCTTGTTGCCGATTGATGTCTAATCAAATGCCTAAACTTTGTATCCTTCTTTCTTGAAATCGGCAATCACTAGATTACTTGAATAGATTAGTTTCACTTTTAAATATTAATGAAACACATCTATTTACTCAACATGGCCTTGGCGAATGCTATAGATACTTACCTTGTGGATTTTAAATCCCAAAACTCACCGAATAACTAGGGAACACGCGCCTATGGTGTACCTTCGGGAAAAGAATTTCTCCTTCCTTGTAGCCAACACTTAATAAATCCCGAAAGATCTCTTCAAAGTTTCGGCAACAAGATATTAATAGGGTTAGTCCTAGATTTCGCAAATCTTAAAAGAAAAGGATGAAACTAAATGAGATCTTACCCTTACTTTAGAGATCGGCAATCCTTGCTTGAACCTTTAGCAATATTCTATTATGTAGGCTAGAAGGATCTTAATTTTGGCTTTTGATTGGTATAAAGAAATCGGCTAATGATGGTATCTTGAGGAGTTTATGGATTCGATTTTAATGGAGATCACAAAAGCTATGAAGAATTGACTAGGCTTACTTTAGTTTTCTTTGGCTAACAAAAAAAAAAAAAAGAAGAAGAGATGCTTTAGGAAATTGACAGAGAGAAGAGTTGAAAGAAGATATGATGAATGGCTCTCTTTTCCTCTAGTAGCCGAAATTACTAACTTAAAATCCTTTACTTGGCCATCACTCCTATTTTGATAACTTTATCACTTTAATTATCACCCATTCAATTTAATAAAACTTAGTCCAATATTTATCTCTTATCTCTTAATAAAAAAATAATAATAATAGTCCATCATTATCTATCTATTTGCGAATTTTAAAAGGATAAAAACTCCTAAAATTTAGCCTTGGTGCCGTCCTCCCCACTCCCTCTCATTGACGCCACCTAGCAAAATAAATCTTTAAAATTTTACTTCCCACGCGACTCGAACACAAGCCCTCCTTGCACTGCATGGGGCGTCATTTCCAGAGGCCCTAAGTGGCATCTCCAGGCCACTTTTCCAAGCCCAATTTCATGTCATATTTCCTCCATAAATTTTCTTAAGACCACCTTGCCTTAGTTTCCTCTTTTAAACTTAACATTTCTAAAACATTTCCTTACATTTCCAAGTTTCCAAAAATGTTCACTTTCCTCTTTTAAACTTAACATTTCCAAGTTTCCAAAAATGTTCACTTTCCTCTTTTAAACTTAACATTTCCAAGTTTCCAAAAATGTTCACCATACATTCATAATACATAAGACATGCCATTTCGTATAATTAAATCAAAAATGCATAGGCCCATTTTCAGGATGTGACAGCTTACAAATCTTTCTAGCATCCTTTGGATTGACAAAACCTTCAAGTTGTGTCATGTACACATCCTCTTCAAGTTTCCCGTTAAGGAAAGCTGTTTTGACGTTCATCTGCCAGATTTCATAATCATGAAATGCAGCAATGGCGAGCAAGATCCTGATGGATTTAAACATAGCTACAGCAGAAAAGGTTTTATCATAGTCAACACCATGAATTTGGCGAAAACATTTAGCGACTAATCGCCTTGTATGTTTGTACATTACCATCCATGTCGGTTTTCTTTTGAAAACCCACTTGCACCTATAGGTTTAACCCTTCTTGGGTCAATCAAAATCCATACTTGATTTTCATACATGGAATCCATCTCAGATCTCATGGCCTCAAGCCATTTCTTAGAGTCTGGGCTCGTCATCGCTTCTTGATAAGTCCTAGGCTCATGTTGATCTATAAGAAGAACGTCACCATGCGTTGTAATGAGAAATCCATATCTCTCAGGTGCATGGCATTCTCTTAAAGATCTTCGCGGTGTTTGTGTTTCTACAGCAGTTACTTGTTCCTCAATTTCTTGTGGAATTTGCTATTGTTCTATCTCTGGTTCAGTGGTATCTTGTGATTCTCGAATTTCTTCAAGTTCAATCTTTCTCCCACTTTCTTTTCTAGAAATAAATTCTCTCTCTAGGAAGACACAAGTCCGAGCAACAAACATTTTATTCTCAGTGGGATTAAAGAAATAATAACCTTTGGTTTCTTTCGGATACCCCACAAAAATACACCTTTCAGATTTGGGTTCAAGCTTAGTAGACGTCTGACATTTAACATAAGCTTCACAACCCCAAATTTTCATAAAAGACATACTGGGACGTTTCCCAGTCCACATCTCATATGGCGTCTTTTGAACCGATTTAGATGGAACACGATTTAGTGTGAAAGCAGCTGTCTCAAGTGCATGTCCCTAAAAGGAAGTCGGAGATCAAGATGACTCATCATGGATCGAACCATGTCTAATAGAGTTCGATTTCTTCTCGTAAACTCCATTCCATTGAGGAGTAGTAGGAGGAGTAAGTTGTGAGACAATCCCACATTCCTTCAATAGATCATCAAACTCTAGGCTCAAATACTCTCCACCTCGATCAAATCGAAGTGACTTGATAGTTTTGCCTAGTTGATTTTGTACTTCATTTTTGAATTCCTTTAACTTTTCAAGAGACTCAGACTTATGGCGCATGAGATAAACATACCCATATCTACTGAAATCATCAGTGAAAGTAATGAAGTATTGAAATCCACCTCTGGCCTGTTTATTTATTGGTCCACATACATCATAATGTATTAGGCCCAATAAATCACTAGCTCGTTCACTTTTACCAGTAAAAGGAGATTTAGTCATTTTTCCCAATAAGCAAGATTCACATACTTCAAATTGTTCAAAAACAAATGAATCTAAGAAACCATCTTTATGGAGTATGGATATGCGTCTCTCACTTATGTGGCCCAAACGACAATGCCAAAGATAAGTTTGATTTGAGTCATTTATTTTAGATCTTTTAGTATTTATGTTGTAAATAGGGTTCATTTGATCTAAAATATAGAGGCCATTAATCAATTGTCTTGAACCATAGAAAACATTATTGAGATAAAAGGAACAACAATTATTCTTAATAATTATCTCAAAACCAATTTTGTCTAAACAAGAAACTGAAATAATGTTTTTAGTCAAACTGGGCACAAAATAACAATCCTCTAAAAATAAATCAAGTCCACTAGGCAAAGATAAAGTATATGTTCCCACGCCTAATGCAAAGAACCTTTGCTCCATTTCCAACTCGCAGTCCACATCTCCTCTAGCCAACGCCCCGCTCCTTTGTAGTCCCCTGCATGAAGTACAAATATGAGAACCACAACCAGTATCTAATACCCAAGAAGTAGTAGTTGATAAATTAATATCAATAACATAAATACCGTAAGCGACGCTCCGCTTGTTTTGGCCTTCTTGACTTCCTCAAGATAGATAGGACAGTTCCGCTTCCAATGTCCAGTCACACCATAATGAAAGCAATTTCCTTCCTTAGACACTCCACCTTTAGGTTTCATTGCAGCCTTTCCTTTTGGTTCTCCCATTGGCTTGGGTTGAATCACCTTAGTTTATGGGCTATAATTATTGCATTTATTTATTGCATTTATTTATTGCTTTATTTATTCATGTATGAGATGCTATGGATGTCTAAAGCATGCCAATTTTATATATTAAAATTTAATAATAAACTCAATTAATTGATGAGATCAATTAAAAGACTAAATGGACTAAAGTAGACCACAATTGGTGAGATGGAACATCCTTAATAAAATCCCTCTATTAAAATATTAAGTCAACATGGCCTTCCAATTTTACCCTCGTTAAGGCCTCGATCAATACTATGTAGGTTGTGCCAAAGTGAAGTACTAGTATTTATCTTGGTTAAACGCAAAGAATAAACAAGTGATATTCGCCGGTTAAAAATTGGTTAATGACTTAACTGGGTTACTCTAATAGGATTAGAAACCTAGAGGCAATTAAATTAGATAAATCATAAGATGATTAGAACAAGAGTTATTCACCAAATATTAGGAGTTACATATGATGTAATTAGCAAAGGTTGCTTAACTAAATAACCATAGTCTTAAGAGTAAAGCGAAAGCTGACTTAAGAGGAGGTGAAATATGGATCCTTAACCCACTAGAAATACTTTGGAGAAAGTTTTTCCTAAATTAATATATGGGGGTTATTAATTTTGAAATAAAATAGTGGGATCATCATTTAATAAAGTCTTTTTAATGATTGATATAATATTGGTAAATTTACTCACACGCATATTTAAGTAATGTCATAAACAATGAGTGGCATCTAGCAATGCATCATTGCTACCTAAGTTACGAGAAGTCATGATTCGACATAACTTTTGTGATTAACTTTTCATGCATTAATCCTTAAGTCCTTTATCTCTGGAATAGATACAAGTCATGGAATAGTCACACTTGTATAGTCCATCCCATGTTTCTTGATATCTTCAAGAGACTATGATATACAAATTAGTATGACATCTCATGTCAACTTATTTGAGCATGGCCATGCATTTCTAGTCTCACTCAATCAAGTGGCCTAAGATATTACTCCCATTATGTGGGAGGACTTATCCTATATTGATCAACAATATCCCTCTACATAGATTGTGGTATATCCAACATAAGCCTTTATAGAACAACCGCTTATGGTGTACGCTTGATCAGATCAAAATATACGACTCACGATTTTGGGATAATGATTATCTCAAGTCTAAGGATCATATACATATTAATCAATATGAGTAATGTTGTGACAATTACATAATAATCCAATAAACATACTCATAGCAGGTCAGTCCAATATGTTGTTCCCTAACACACATATTCATGCATTTATTTTGACACTCCATATCAATGACAACTCTTTATCATCAATCAACAACATGTTAGTCTTAATGCATTATTGTTGTCCTAGTCAACAATAATAATTGACTAAGGATATTTTAAGAATAATCATATTATTCTCAGGACATTATTATAAAACAGTTTATTTGTACATACAGAAGGAAAAACTGAAATAATAATGACAACGCTTTATATTAATAAACATGGTAAATCAAGTATGTTATTACAACCATCTCATGATTGATCTTTGGGCATACTCTTACAATCCCATGGTGAGGGTATCTTCTCAGTAGATCCTTGTATCTCTCCCATGCATCGTAAAGTGCTTCTAAATCCATCTGCACAAAAGAAGAGATATCATTCCTCAACTTAGCCGTTTTAGTCGGCGAAAAATATTTAAGTAAAAATTTTTCAGTCACTTGTTCCCATGTAGTGATTGATCCTGGTGGTAATGAGTTCAACCACTGTTTAGCTTTGTTCCTCAACGAGAAGGGAAACAAATGAAGGCGAATGACATCGTCAGAAATGCCATTTATTTTGAAAGTATCACAAAATTCTAGAAAATTTACTAAATGAGTATTTGGGTCTTCTTCTTACAAGCCATCAAACTGAACGAACTGTTGAATCAATTGAATAGTGTTAGGTATTAGTTCAAAATTATTTGCAGCAATAATAGGTCTAACAATACTCGATTCAGCCCCAATTAAAAATATATCCCGAACCCCATGCACATGCAGCATAATATTATGGAATGGTAACATAACCTATGAACATACCCGATATGCATATATGACATGCTTACATAGATCCACAATTACTATCCACATCCATAACATGGGTAGTATACTAACCTAGTTACCGGATTACCCAACATGAGTAATAACACCACCACGACCATCGCTTTTTGCCACTCAGCACACAATACATATATTTAAATTAAAGTAGATAAATAAATAGTGTGTTAATTACACACCTGATAACTCGCAATACCACGCCCTCTATGTCGACACTGTCACTAATCGATACTACCGCTATTTGCCTACGATCTTGTTCCGACGCTGGCTCACACCCCGATGGCCAATCCTGAACCGTTGAAACTGACTGCTTGTTGAATTTTGGGGTAGGGACTACGTGTCCAACCCCTTTCGTCCCTTGGCTAGTACTTGAATCCATTAAACAAGTCTTTGGTCAGAAGACGCTGGTTAAATGTTGAATTAAATCTAAATGAACTAAAAGAATACTTTGATTGAAAGCACCTTACCAAAATTGACAGAATCTCGGAGACTATTTGCTTGAACTTAAAGGTTGCCGGGACCCTACAACAACCCATGTTAGTATCGGCCTAAACACCCATTGTCCACACGAAATGGCCTTTGGCCAAATGAGAGATGTAACCCCTCTTACCTTGGTTAAACGAGTCCCAGAAGATCCCCACTACCCTTAACACTAGCTTCAAGCAGAAGCCCCAAAATCACCCTTCAAAGATTCGGCCACACATAACAACCAAGATTAAGCTTTTGGTTTTGGCAACTAAAGAGAAAAGAAAAGGATTAAAATGAAATATCGAATCCTTACCACAACACTAGAACCAATTTGGGAGAATCGGCACTAAATGAGGGACAACGCTTCCTCTAACAATTGACAAATGAAGAGTGTTACCACCAAAGAGCTATTCGGCTTAGAATGATTCAGCAAAGAGATGAAGCTTGAGGAGAAACAAAATAAAAGAAGAAAAGAAGGAGTAGGTATGAGAAAGAGAGGAAAGTAATGGTGAATGGGAGATTCGGCCAAGGTTCTAATGGCTAGGAGGGTTATCCGACCTTTGAGAGTAAAGTGATTGGTGAAAAAGGAGAAGAAAGGGTTACGGTTTAAGAGATTTCGGCTATGGGGAGAGTGAAGAGTATATTTCGGCTTTTATAGAGTAAATAGAGAAGAGGAGAAAGAGTTGCAAAGAAAAGAGCAAAAAAATGCCCAAATGGTATCTCACTTTCGGCTTTTGGTCATATGGAGAGAAAACAATAGAAAGATCCTCACTGACACTTTCGGAAAAACAAACCAAAGAAGAAAAAGGCTCAAACAATTGAACACCCCTTACTAAACACCCCAATTTCGGCACACAAATCCCCCACCCGAAACACTCCCCTCTTGACCGAAAATTCCCCCTCCTAGAACCCCATATTCGGCCACCACTCAAACCCCTGTCCCTATCCCTTGCTTCACTCCTAATTTTCCTCCCCTCCACTCATTCAAACAGATTTGAATGATTCAAACTCCTATCTCCCCTCATAGCCACCCATTCAAAATATTTGACCCAATCAACCTTCCACCTTTCAAGTGCCATAGCCGAATCCACTACCTTTCCCCTCTTGACGTAAAATGCAACCCAAAATGCTGCCCATACTGCTCGAACCTCCTCCCCCTTGGAACTCCCCTTGATGCAACTCCCCTGCACTCCAACTGACGCCTCCTTGCCACTCCACCACTCCACTTGTTATGCCCTTAAATCCCATATTTAATCCCTTAAGGTCTAGCTCCCCTAGCTCTCCCCTAAAGGCTTCAAACTAAAAATTTCCACCAAGGCTCCTACCTAACCTTAAGGTTTCCCGAAGCCCCCAAACACATTTAAATAGCCATGCAACACACAAGAGCACATAGATACAAGGTAAATGCAAGATCCAAAATCTCGGATGTTATAAAGCCCGTTTTGTGTTCTTTTTATCCTCGGGTGCTTCCTGAGTATATGACATGAAAAGAAAGGATTACAAGCACCTTTTATATTAAATCAAGGGCTAAATCATCAAAAATCATACTAAATGCGGGATTAAAATATGTTACTTTTATGGTTTATCAAATACCCTCACACTTAAGCTTTTGTTTGTCCTCAAGCAAAATTCTCAACTTACAATTAGAACGA
This sequence comes from Gossypium rotundifolium, assembly GCA_025506655.1. Classification (NCBI taxonomy): domain Eukaryota; kingdom Viridiplantae; phylum Streptophyta; class Magnoliopsida; order Malvales; family Malvaceae; genus Gossypium; species Gossypium rotundifolium. The sequence continues at coordinate 141,050,178 of CP106731.1, forward strand.
ACTTTCCACAATCCATAATTACTATCGGTAACGTCTCATCATAATTCATAGATAATTTATACATGGATAATTTAACTCAAAGAGTCCTAAAGATTCAATTGCGATAAGTCATACCTTTGTAGTACGAAAACATAGGTGTCTCCCCTTATCTGAATAATTACCTTTAATTCAAAACCGACAAGGATTGACATCCTTACTGAAGGTTCACTCAAATCTCTCAAAGTGTTTAAGGTTCAAGAATAAGCACTCTAAATCGAACTCCTAAAAGTTAATCCCATAGGCTTACACGAAAATCAAATCTCCACCATCAGATATGAGATGATACACGATCAAAAGGTCTTTATCGTGGTTGTAACGGGCTAAGGTTAAGGGTGTGGATACATGCTGAATTAGAGGTTAGAATTGAGATCGAATTGACTAATTACCTAATCTAAAAACAATGAACCTAATATGAATATTTACATCGAATGAAAACTAATAATACCACTATTGATAATTACTATATAATAAAGAATATTTTCATCACTTAAAATTTGATAATACTTTAATACTAGCTTTTCTTCAACAATTGGAGTTTAAATGCTCTAAGCTCTTTTATATACTACTAATATTGAATAAACTTGGATTTATCTATTTATTTATTTTTTAAGAACAAACTAAAATATTACATCATAAATAATAAATGTAACTCTTGAACTAATATAATTCGGTAATTTAATCAAATCAAACCTTGATTAAAGGGTAGTCAAAAGAATGGTGATAACAAATTCAAAGGGATTTTGGGTTAATATTAGTGGGTGACTCAATAAAAAGGTTGTTAGGATTCAACGAGGTTCACTAGGGGTTAATTTGTATGGGTAGGCTTTTTATGGAGTAGGTGGGTTAAATCCTAGGTGCCTTTATCATCTTTGTATATCAAATCAAAAGTGTGGTCTCGACATGTATAAATGAGGCAAGTTCTAGAATAATAGTTCAAAGTTGACACACTCATAATCAATAAAGTGAGCACGAAAAAGAATATATGCTCTATAACGCTCAAAATCTCACAAAAATTTTTTGACATCAATCCCTATAAATTTCAAACTTCAAAGTAATACTCAAATTTAGTTCAACGACCTATTAATTTTTAATTTTTAGAAAGTAGACTTATCATGCTCAATTCTCTAGTATCCTTCAAATTTAATCATCGATGCACAATTAACTATGACTTACTCTAAAACATATCAATAAAATCATACATCATTAGAAATTTCATCCTAATTAGTAATATGAGAAGATTTCTTATGGACAAGACTAAAATTTAGGATTTAGAATAATGCAAAAGTTTGACACTTTTACCCCCCACACTTAAGATGTACATTGCCCTCAATGTACAAAGATAGATAAACAATTATGTAATAATAAAATTAAAAGAGAAGGGGAGAAGTAACACTTCCTGAATTTTTGGATGAAGTCTATGAAAAGAAACCGGATAAGATTAGAGGTGAACGTGGGGAAGCTTCTCGAATCGTTTGAAATTGAATCCTGGAAGTACCGGCTTGGTTTTATTGTATCTAAAGCTAAATCTAAATATCATAAAGAATAAGAAGAAGAAAATGAAATAAAATAAAGAAAAAATAATGATGAAATAAAATAAAAACAAAAATAAATAATGGAAAATGAAAGACAACTAGAAAAATGGGGAATGAGGTTTAAATAGAGATGTAGCCCGTGTTTTGAGATTTTGAATTTTGAACGCATTTAGGGTGTTCGGGCATGGCCGTGGGTGTCGTGGAACGCCCGTGTCTTTCTTCACACGGTCATTTAATACGGGCATGCTCCTCTCATTTCGATAAGTCAGAATGTTGGCACGGTTGAAAGGCAAGGTCGTGTTTAGCCCGTGCTTGACAAGTCAGTAACCTCGTACGGGGCGTCGACACGGGCGTGGACTATTATTGCCACCCGTGTTGGGAAAAGAAATTTTTCTATGTCGTACACGACTATTGGCACGCCCATGGTTCATCCCCTGGCTTCCACACGGCCACGGGAATGCCCGTGTGTTGAGGGCCGTGTGGCCTAGAAATCTGCTCTTTGGTTAGTTTATGGTTAGGTGTTAAAAGAAAAGAAAAGAAAAATAAAAATAAAAAATGTAAAATGGGGTTAGTGCTCGGGTTGCCTCCCGAAAGCACTCGTTATAGTCTTAGCTAGACTTTACCTCTCATTCGTATGGTCATGGAGGTTTGAGGAGGTGAAAATCCTTTCTCATGCGATCACTTCGGTTATGGATATATAGTTTAAATCGAGTAATGTTTACCTCAAAAGTGTTGAATTTAGGATTCTTGACCTCATCGTGTCAGATAGGAAGACATTTAGTACCTCAAAAGTGATTTCTTCATTTGTCTTGAGGTCTAAATTGGGTATTTGAGGGTCTTCCTTATTCAACAATACCTGATCTCCTAATTTGAAGTGATTCGTTGTTCCTATCAGCTCGTCTAGGGGCTCCTTCGGTTTCACTTCATGTGGTTCCTGTTCCTCTTTGATTTGTGTTTCCTGCTCTTTTAGTTTGTCAACCCTAAGGCTTTGTTCCTTATGTATTTCTTCTTTGTTGGCACGAGGTCTAGGATCTAGCTCAGCTAAGTGATTTTGTGATGCTTCCTATAAAGAAGGTTGAACCAAATGATTATCAATAGAATTAACATTCGTACCTTTATTACTCGATGTCCTAACTGAGTTAAGAGCTTGAAGAGTGATTGTTTAAACTGCTCTACACGAAGTGTGAGTTCACCGAATTCTTCCTCTGTGTGGTCTTTCTTTTTTGCATCAGGATATGGCACACAAGGTTGGTACTCTGTAATTGCCGATTTTTGTAAATCATGGTACACCTCAACCTTACCTTTTCTTACCATATGTTCTTCCCTTAGGTTTGGATCCACTAACAATTCACTGTTATGAGCTTGTACGGCTTGAGGCCCATGATTCGGCTCAAGTTTGTAGCCTTGTGGTGTTTCCTGTGGTGAAAGTTGAACAATTTGATTATCAACTGAATTTACTTTCTCACCTTCATCACTTGATGTCCTGGCCGAGTCAAAAGCTTGTAGACTGATTGATTCGTCACCTACACGAAGAATAAGTTCTCCTGTACCAACATTAATTTTAGTCCTGGCAGTTGCTAGAAAGGGTTTTCCTAAAATTAAAGGAATCAAATTGTCCTCATTCATGTCTAGGACAACAAAATCTACTGGGAATATGAATTTATCAATTTTGATTAGAACATTTTCTATATACCCCTAAGAATTCTGATAGTTTTATCAGATAACTGAATGCTCATCCTAGTTTGTCTGGGTTTCCATAGACCTAGTTGTTTAAATATTTTATAAGGCATAACATTGATGCTTGACCCTAAATCAGCTAAAACATTATCAATAAATAAACTACCAATTAAACATGGAATTGTAAAACTCCCTGTGTCTTTTTGCTTCTGTGGTAGTCTGTTCTGTAACATTGCTGAGCATGCTGCGTTTAATTCCACTTGGTGCTCCTCGTCTAATTTAATTTGTTTGTTAAGAGCTGTCTTAAAAATTTCCTCGAGTCTGGCGTCTGAAAAAGAGCTTCAAGAAGAGGAAAGTTAATATTTACTTTCTTTAAGAGTTTAAGAAACTTACCAAACTATTCCTCTGAATCATCTCTTTTCATTACTTTGGGATAAGGTATGCGAGGTTGGTACTCCTTAATTACTAGTTTCGGCTTTCCTTGTGTTACCTCTACCTTAACTTCGTCTACCTTGTTTTCTTGTATTGAGTTTGGTTCATCTAACCCCTTCCGCCTTGAATGAGATGGCTTGAATTTGCTCCTTTGGGTTAACCTCGGTGTTACTTGGTAGACGTCCTAGCGGTCGTATTAGCTTTGTGAGATGTCCCACTGACCTAGTAAGTTTTCCAACTTGATTCTCGATCCCTTTGATCGATTTTTGTTGTTCATCAAGTGCTTTGCTTGATCTTTTGGAAAAGAGAATCTATGGTTTCCATGAAATTCGTCAGCATCTCTTCAAGATTCGGCTCCTCTTCTTGTTGGTGAGGTGGTTGTTGAAAATCTGAAGGAAGTTCCAATCTTTGGCTATTTTGATAATCCCACGAGAAATTGGGATGGAACTTCCAACCTGCATTATAAGTGTCACTATAAAAATTATTTTTATATCTAGAATAGTTACCTGTATAGTGAGCTTGCTCGTTTTCCATGCCATATCCATAGGGTGGGTACTCAGGATTCACCACGCCTCCTAGATTTAAATCATATTGTATTTCTTGATGTTCCTGCGAGGGACTATACCAATCATCAATTTTTTTTATTCATCATCTCTAACGATTAGATAACTTTGGTGACCACGTTGAGGTTGAAAACACTTGGTTGCTTTAGTAGGAATTGCCCCATGCCTTGCCAACGATAATTATTCAAGGCCATCTTTTCCATAGACTAAAATTTTCCGCCAAAATCAAAATAGAGGAAAAATTAGCAAAAGTAAAAAGAAATAATAATAAAGAATAATATAATAATAAATTTCAAATAAAATTTTTTGGCTAAAGTAATAGAAATAGAGTTTTCTTAATATTTTAGTGTTCCTCAAGCGGCGCCAAAAACTTGATCGTGTCAAACAATGAGTTTTAATATTTATAAAAGAATGTTTGAACTCAGAGACTAACTATGACAACGATAGAGGCAAGTGCACCTATCGAACAATAGTATAGTTTAGGCAAGAATATCTTATCGAACCCAAGGGAACCTAAAAGTACTACTACTCACTTTATTTCTATTATTTAGCCCTAAATATGGAGTGATTGGTTTAAAAATTAATGAAGTACTTAAACTAAATGCAGAGACAAAAGAATGAATTGGAAAAAGACTTTAGGAAAACTTAGTTGATGAAGACGATACCCCCAGGAAGAATCCACCTATGACTTCACTTATTATTTATTCCCCAAACCATATGATTTCTTTACTTAGCTTGACCCGTGAGACTCCCTAACCTATATTAGACCCTCTCTCGAGGCAAATAATGTCTAACCTTAGGTTAATTAGTGGAACTCTCATTCTCTTATAATAACCCCCTAAGGAAGCAGTAAATCGATCAATGGATTCCCATATTAGGTTTCACCCTATTTCGGAAAAATCTCGTAACCCTATCTCTAGGCGCCCGATCAACTCCGCTCAATTATGCTAGATCTACTCTTAAACAGGGTCTATTCCTCCTCCACCTAAGCACATCAGATTAAATTAAGCAACATAATTAAGAACAAACTAAGTACTTATCATATAATTTAGATATTAAATAACAAAATCCATCATAGGTTTCATCCCCTTCAGGTATCTGAAGGGTTTAGTTCATAACAAAATAAGAAAACATCTCAAGAGAAAAGATAAAATAAAACATAAGAAATCCTTAGAACGATAAAACAAAACATAAGAAATCCTTAGAACCCCCTGAAGGAATTAAAGAGGAGATCCTCCATCTTGAGTGGAGTTCTTGCTTCTTGAGATGGATCAACTGGCTATCTTCAAGTAAATTCCCTAAAATATGAAAGCTTCGGCAAAAGCCTCTGCGAAAGCTCTACCCCCTATTTCGGCTTCTGTCGAACTCTCCTTTTTAGTTGCTACCTTGGGTGTTTATATAGGCTTTGAGATGCTTTACTTGGCTCCTAAGTATCGTAATTCAAGTAGAATTCCTCCTAGGATGTTTAAGTGGACTTAGGAGTATGTTTCTTTGGCTTCAAACATCCAAATCCGAGTTAAATTACTCTTTCCCGTAGCAGGGGCACGCCCATGGCACACGCCCGTGTAATTCAGGGTTGGGCCATGCCTTGATTCTGTCGTTTTGGGCACGGCCATGTAGATCGCTTGACATGCCCGTGTGTGGTAATTTGATGATGCACGGCCGTGCAACTCGTGAGTTAGGCCGTGCTCTAGATAGTCGGTGAGACACGGTCGTGCAGGCTTTGTGCCAGGCCATGTTGATTTCTTGTTAAGGCCTAATTGCTCCGTTATAAGCCTGTTTTGGGTTCTTTTATCCTCAGGTGCTTTCCTGAGTATATGACATGAAAAGAAAGGATTACAAGCACCTTTTATATAAAATCAAGGGTTAAATCATCAAAAAGCATACTAAATGCAGGATTAAAATATGTTACTTTTATGGTTTATCAATAACCGACTTGTTCAACCTTCATTGTAGGAAACACCACAAAGCCACAAACCTGAGCCGGATCATAGACCTCGTGCTAATAAAGAAGAATTACATGAGGAACTAGAACCACACGAAGTGAAACCGAAGGAGCCCCTAGACGAGCTGATAGGAACAACGAATCACTTAGGAGATCAGGTATTGTTGAATAAGGAAGACCCTCGAATCACCAATTCAGACCTCAAGACAAATGAAGAAATCACTTTTGAGGCACTAAATGTCTTCCTATACGGCACAATCGAGGTCAGAAATCCTAAATTCGACACTTTTAAGGTAAATGTTACTCGACTTAAACTATATATCCATAACCGAAGTGATCGCATGAGAAAGGATTTTTACCTCCTCAAACCATCATGACCATACGAATGAGAGGTAAAATCTAGCTAAGACTATAAATGAGCGCTTATAGGGAGGCAACCCGAGCACTAACCCCATTTTTACATTTTTTTATTTTCTTTTTCTTTTTAGCACCTAACCATAAACTAACCAAAAAGTAGATTTCTAGGCCACATAGCCTTACACACGGGCATGCCCGTGGCTGTGTGGAAGCTAGGGGATGAACCATGGGCGAGCCAAGAGTGGCAGGTACGACATAGAAAAATTTCTTTTCCCAACACGGGTGGCGATAATAGTCCACACCCGTGCCGATGTCCCGTGCGAGGTTACTGACTTGTCAAGCACGGGCTAAACACGGTCGCGCCTTTCAACTGTGCCAACATTCTAACTTATCGAACACGGGAGGAGCACACCCAAATTAAATGAGCGTGTAAAGAAAGCCACGGGCGTGCCACGACACCCACGGCCATGCTTGAACACCCTGAATGCGTTCAAAATTCAAAATCCCAAAACATGGGCTACATCTCTATTTAAACCTCATTCTCTATTTTTCTAGTTGTCTTTCATTTTCCATTATGTATTTTTGTTTTTATTTTATTTCATCATTATTTTTTACTTTATTTTACTTTATTTTCTTCTTCTTATTCTTTATGATATTTAGATTTAGCTTAGGATACAATAAAACCAAGCCGGCTACTTGAGGATTCAATTTCAAACGGCTTCAAGACGCTTCCCACGTTCACCTCAATCTTATCCAGCTTCTTTTCATAGACTTCATTCAAAAATTCAGAAGTGTTACTTCTCTCTTCTTTTGATTTTATTATTACATAATTGTTTATCTATCTTTGTACATTGAGGGAAATGTACATCTTAAGTGTGGGGGTAAAAGTACGACTTTTTGCATTATTCTCAAATTTGCATTATTCTCAAATCCTCAATTTAGTCTTGTTTTCAAGTATTTTCTCATATTGCTAATTAGGATGAAATTTCTGTTGATTTATGATTTGTATTGATATGTTTTAGAGTAAGTCATAGTTAATTGTGCATTGATGATTAAATTTGAAAGATACTAGAGAATCGAGCATGATAAGTCTACTTTCTAAAATTAAAAATTAATAGGTCGTTGAACTAAATTTGAGTATTACTTTGAAGTTTGAAATTTACAGGGATTGATGTCAAAAACACCCATAATTTTTGTGAGATTTTGAGCCTTATAGAACATATATTCTTTTTCGTGCTCACTTTATTGATTATGAGTGTGTCAACTTTGATCTGTTATTCTAGAACTTGCCTTGATTATACATGTCGAGACCACATTAATGATTTGATATACTGAGATGATAACGGCACCTAAGTTTAACCCACTTATTCCATAAAAAGCCTACCTTCACAAATTAACCCCTAGTGAACCCCATTGAATCCTAACAACCTTTTTATTGACTCACCCACTAATATTAACCCAAAATCCCTTTGAATTTGTTATCACCATTCTTTTGACTACCCTTTAATCGAGGTTTGATTTGATTAAATTACTGAATTATATTTCAGTAGTTACATTTATCATTTATGATGTAATATTTTAGTTTGTTCTTAAAAAAAAGCTCGTATTATTATTAGTTTAAAGTTTCAATTGATGTAATCATTTATTTTCTAGTTCATTGTTTTTAGTTAGGTAATTTGTCAATTCGATCTCAATTTTAACCTTCTAATTCAGCCTTTATCCACACCTTTTAACCCAAGCCCCGTTACAACCCTGATTAAAGACCTTTTGATTTGTTTATCATCTCATATACAATGGTGGAGATTTGATTTTCAGGCAAGCCTATGGGATTAACTTTTCAGGTTCGACTTATGAGTGCTTATTCTTGAACCTTAAACACTTCGAGTGATTTGAGTGAATCTTTGGTGAGGATGTCAATCCTTTTCGGTTTTGAATTAAAGGTAATTACTTAGATAAAGGGAGACACCTATGTTTTCGTACTACAAAGGTATGACTTATCTTGATTGAATCTTTAGGGTTCTTTGAGTTAAATTATCCATGTATAAATTATCTATGAATTATTATGAGACATTCTTGATAGGAATTATGAATTATGGAAAGTTCGTTTTAATTGTAAGTTGAGAATTTTGCTTGAGGACAAGCAAAAGCTTAAGTGTGGGGGTATTTGATAAACCGTAAAAGTAACATATTTTAATCCCACATTTAGTATGGTTTTGTATGATTTAGCCCTCAATTTATGTAAGAAGGTGCTTTTAATCCTTTCTTTTCATGTTTATACTTAGGAAAGCACCTAAGGATAAAAAGAACGAGAAACGGGCTTAAAACGGGCCAATTTGGGCCAAAGAGGAAATCGACGCGGCCTAGACTTCAAGCCACACGACCTTGCCTCGTCAAATTACTTCACACGGCCATGCCACGATTTACATGGCTGTGCCCCAATCGATGTAATCGAGACACTACCGAAGACGATTTACACTGCATGTACCATGGCCGTGCCCTCGCCATGGGAAAGAGTAATTTCACTCGGATTTGGATGCTTGGAGGAAAAGAAACACATTCCTAAGTCTACTTAAACATCTTAGGAGGAATTCTACTTGAATTAGGATACTTAGGAGCCAAGTAAAGCATACCCAAGGTAGCAACTAAAAAGGGGTGTTCGGTAGAAGCCAAAACAAAATGCTTTTTGGCAGAGGCTTTTGCCGAAGCTTTCATCTTTTAGGGAAATACTTGAAGATAGCCAGTTGATCCATCTCAAGAAGCTGGTGTTCTACTCAAGACAGAGGATCTCCTCTTCAATTCCTTCAGGGGGTTTTAGGGATTTCTTATGTTTTGTTTTATCTTTTCTCTTGAGATGTTTTCTTATTTAGTTATGAACTAAACCCTTAAGATACCTGAAGGGGATGAAACCTATGATGGATTTTTTATTTGATTTCTAAATTATATAATAAGTACTTAGTTTGTTCTTAATTATGTTGTTAATTTAATCTGATGTGCTTAGGTGGAGGAGGAATAGACCCTGCCTAAGAGTAGATCTAGCATAATTGAGTGGAGTTGATCGGGCACCTAGAGATAGGGTTACGAGATTTTGCCAGATTAGGGTGAAACCTAATATGGGAATCTATTGATCGATTTACTGCTTCCTTAGGGGCTTATTATAAGAGAATGAGAGTTCCACTAATTAACCCAAGGTTAGACGTTATTCGCCTTGAGAGAGGGTTTAATATAGGTTAGGGAGTCTCACGGATCAAACTAAGTAAAGAAATCATATGGTTTGGGGAATAAATAATAAGTGAAGTCATAGGTGGATTCTTCCCGAGGGTATCGTCTTCATCAACTGAGTTTTCTTAAAGTATTTCTCCAATTCATTCTTTTGTCTTTGCATCTAGTTTAGTTTTTTTTTCATTAGTTTCATAAACCAATCACTCCATATTTTAGGCTAAATAATAGAAAGAAAGTGAGTAGTAGTACTTTTAGGTTCCCTTGGGTTCGATAAGATATTCTTGCCTAAACTATACTACTGTTCGATAGGTGCACTTGCCTCTATCATTGTCATAGTTAGTTTATAGGTTTGATCATTCTTTTTATAAATATTAAAACTCGATTGTTTGACACGATCAGCTATTATGGCTTGAAGTTGCTCTTTTGGGTTAGTTTCAATGTTGTTTGGTAAACTGCCTTGTGGTCATTCTAATATGATCTTGGTAAGTTGTCCTAATTGGTTCTTGATCCCTTGAATCGATGCTTCTTGATTTTTGAGTGCTATTTCGGTGTTTTGGAAATGAGTTTCTGACACCGCGATGAATTTTTTCAGCATCTCTTTAAGGTTCGACTTCTTTTCTTGTGGGTAAGGTTGCTGTTGAAAGCCTGATAGGGGTTGTTGTCTCTAATTTCCTTAGCCACCCCATGAGAAATTGGGGTAGTTCTTCCAACCTGAATTGTAAGTATTACTATAAGGGTTATTTTGAGGTCTAAAATTATTACCCATATAGTTCATCTGTTTGTTTTCTATGCCAGGGTTGTAGGGTGAGTATTCTGTATTGTTTGTCCCTCCTCCGTATGTATCGCACTACATCACTGGGTGTACCTACAAAGAGCCACACAACCTATCAATCTTTTTATTTAACAGTTCTACCTGATTTGATAGCATGGTCACTACGTTGAGGTTGAAAACACTGGCGGCTTTTCTTGGCTTTGTCCTCGTAACTTGCTTCTAATAGTTATTCAGTGACATCTATTCAATGAATTTATAGGTAGCCTCAGGTGTTCTGTTGTTCAGGGTACCACCGGTGGCTGAATTGATTAATTTCCTAGTTGAGGGATTCACACCGTTGTAAAAGGTTTGAACCTGTAGCCACAAGGGTAACCCATGGTGAGGGCACCTTCTCAATAGATCCTTGTATCTTTCCCATGCATCGTAAAGTGTCTCTAAATCCATCTGCACGAAATAAGAGATATCATTTCTTAACTTAGCCGTTTTAGTCAGCAGAAAATATTTAAGTAGAAATTTTTCAGTCATTTGTTCCTACGTAGTGATTAATCCTCTTGGCAATGAATTCAACCACTGTTTAGCTTTGTTCCTCAATGAAAAGGGAAACAATCAAGATGAATGGCATTATTAGAAACGCCATTTATTTTGAAAGTGTCGGAGAATTCCAAAAAATTTGCCAAGTGATTGTTAGGGTCCTCATCCTGCAAACCATCAAACTGAACAAACTACTATATCATCTGTATAGTGTTAGGTTTTAGTTCAAAATTATTTGCAGCGACAGCAGGTCTAACAATACTAGATTCGGTTCTTGTTAAATTAGGTTTAGCATAATCATACATAGTACGAGGAGCAGGATTTTGATTCACTGGGTTTGCTGCCACCACAGGCAGTAGCGAATTATTATCAGCCATTTCTTCGGTAGTATCGGGATCATTTTCTTGCTCTTCTTCTATGTGTTGTAGGCTTCATCTTATTTCCCTATGATTTCTGTGAATGGTACCTTCTATATCACTATAAAAAATCAAGGGTCTTGTCGAGTTCCTTCTAGTCATAAACTAAAGGTACCTGCTAGAAATGAATAAAATGAATTAGTAAAGTTTAAATTAAAATAAATATAAATTGCAAATAAATAAATGGATAAAGTAATAAAAATTAGTTTTCCTAATATCTTAGCCCCCGGCAACGGTGCCAAAAACTTGATTGTGTCCAAACTAACTATGACAACAAATAAGGCAAGCACACCTATCGTTTGATAGTTTAGCTATGGCAAGGCCGAAAATATCGTGTCCTCAAGAACCAAGAGTATTAGTAATTACTATCTTTCTATTATTTAGCCTAAGAATTAAGGGAATTGATGTTTAATCTAAAACTAACTAATTACTAAGCTAAAGATGCTAAGACACAGAGAATGAATTGGGGAAATACATTTGGAAAAACCAATTGATCGAGACAATACCCGAGGAAGAATCCACCTAGACTTCACTTGTTATCTAACTCTGAACCAGACGATTTAGTCACTTGTCTTGATCCGTAGGATTCCCTAATTTATATTAATACCTCTCTCGAGGCTGCTAACGTCTAACCCTAGGTTGATTAATTGAAATCTCTTTCTAATTAAAACCCCTAGAGTTGCATTAACTCGATCTATGGACTCCCATATTAGGTTTGACCCTAATCTGGTAGATTTTTGTCATCCTATCTCTAGGAGTGCAATCAACTCTACTTAACTATGCTAGATCTACTCTTAAACAGATACTTTTGCTCCACTGCCTAAGCACATCAATACTTGAATCAATATCTTGAAATATAAAAGCAAGAATAAATGACACATAATTAAGAACAAATCAAATATTTATCATATAGTTCAGAAAACAATAACAAGATTCATCTTAGGTTTCATCCCCCTTAGGTATTTAAGGGGTTTAGTTCATGTTTATAAAAGAATACATCTCAGAAGAAAGTATAAAACAAAACATAAGAAAATCCTAAAACCCCCTGAAGGAAATTGAAGGGAAGATCTTCCGTCTTGAGTATGATTCCGACTTCTTGAGATGAATCAACTAGCTATCTTCGAGTAAATCCCACAATTCGGCCCTCTCTGGCTTCGCTTCATGGCCTCGACAGAAGCTTTCCGTCGAACTCCCCATTTAAGTTGCCTCCTAGGGTGTTTATATAGGCTTCGAGATGCCTTTCTTGGCCCGAAAGTATCCTAATCCGGATGAAACTCTTCTTTTCTGTGGCAGGGGCACACCCGTGTGAATCAAGCCCAGGCCATGTTCGAGTCAGCTAAAGTGACACGGCCGTGTGGTGAACTCCAGGCTGTGTTGATTTCTCACTTTGGCCCAATTTCTTTGTTTTTGGCCCATTTTTCGTTCTTTTCATCCTCCTATGCTCACCTAAGTATAAAACATGAAATTAAAGGATTAGAAGCATCGAATTCCATAATTCAAAGGTTAAATCATCCAAAAGTATGCCAAATGTGGGATTAAAATATGTATATATTATGATTTGTCAATAACATTGATAAAAATCCTTTAATTGACTCTCAAATAATGTAAAAAATGTTTCTAATAATCATAAAAACAAGTTTAGGATTGAATATTATCTTTGATTCGATCTAAATTCGTTGATTGAAAATCTTGATTCAAGAAACTTGAGAAATTTTAGAATATTTTTGGCTACTTTTGAGAATAATTTTGGGTTAAATGAGAGAGTATTTTGAGAAGGAATTTGGTTGGATCTATTCTCTGATGATAGATCTTTAAAATCACACAAAGAAAATGAATTTTAAAGCTTTCTAATATGATGTAAAATGGGTGAAAAGTGGGCTAGATACATTAGTTTTAAAATTGAAACCACCCACTAGAAATTTAAAATTTGGGAAATTTGCTTAATGGCCACTCCCACATTTCCCTTACTTTACAATTTAATCATTTCCTACCAAAATTATAAATTTTAAGGTTTATTTTCCATATAAATACTCTAAATTTCCCTTGTTTTACAGTTAAGTCCTATTTAATTAATATTTAATTTTTACTCAAATTACGCCTAATAAAAATTATTTTAAAATTCTTTTCAACCCAAATTGGTTATTTTCACTAATAATTATTTAAAATCTTTAAAATTAATTTTGAAAATAATTTTTAAATTTTTCTTATTATTGTTTTATCGATTTTGGATGAAATTAACCTCTTAAATTAAATTAAAAATTACTAGAAACCCTACAAATTCTGATGTAGCTCGAAACAACTTTTATTTCGATAATGGCAAGCGCACTCATCTTGTCTGTTGAGTCTTAAAAATTTATAAAAAGAATGATCGAACCTGGAAACTAACTAAGACAACGATGGATGCAAGCGCACCTATCGAACAGTAGTATAGTTAGCGGCAAGACCGGATTGTCGAACCCAAAGGAACCAAAAGTACTAATATTAACTCTCATTTTATTATTTAGCCTACGAATTAAGAGAATTTTTATCTAATCTAAAATTAACTAATTAACTAAGCTAAAGATGATAAGACAAAGAAGAAATTGGGGAAGGACTTGAGGGAAAACCGATTGAATTAGACAATACCCGAGGAAGAATCCACCTAGACTTCACTTATTATCTAACTCCAAACCAGACGATTTATTCACTTGACTTGATCCGTAGGATTCCTTAATTTATATTAATACCTCTCCCGAGGCTACTAACATCTAACCCTAGGTCGATTAATTGAAATCTCTTTCTAATTAAAACCCCTAAAATTGCATTAACTCGATCTATGGACTCCCATATTAGGTTTGACCCTAATCCGGTAAATTTACGTCTTCCTATCTCTAGGGTTGCGTTCAACTCTGCTTAATTATGCTAAATATAATCTTAAATAGGGTCTATTCCTCCTCTACTTAAAAGCATAAATGCTTGAATCGATATCCTAGAAATAGCAAAACAAGAATTAAGAACATATAGTTAAGAACAAATCAAGTATTTATCATACATTTCAGATAACAATAATAAGATTCGTCTTAGGTTTCATCCCCTTCAAGTATCTGAGGGTTTAGTTCATAATTGTAAAAGAAAACATCTCAGAAGAAAATATAAAACAAAACATAAGGAAAACCCTAAAACCCCCTGAAGGAATTGAAAGAGTGTTCCTCCGTCTTGAGTATGATTTCGGGTTCTTGAGATGAATCAATTGTCTTTCTTTGAGTAAATCCCTGAATTTAACTGCTCTGGCTTGGCTCTTTGGCCTAGCTGAACGCCGCCTTAAAGGTTGGCCTCTAGGGTCTTTATATAGGATTTTGGAATATGTTTCTTTTCCTCTAAGTACCCTAATCCGAATAGAATTCTTCTTATTTGTGGCAAAGACATGCCCATGGCACACGCCCGTGCATTTTGGGGTCTAGGCCGTGGTCGAACCTGTTGATGAAGCACGACCGTGTATTTTGGGTCCAGGCTGTGGTCGGCTCTTCTTACGGGGCACGGCCGTGTGGTCTTCGGTCCAGGCCGTGGGGATTTCATGCTTTGGCCCATTTTCTCCGTTTTCGGCCTGTTTCTTATTCTTTAAATCCTCCAATTCTCTCCTGAGTATAAAACATGAAAATAAAGGATTAGGAGCACCTATTTCCATAATTGAAGGGATAAATCATCCAAAAGTATGCTAAATGTGGGATTAAAATATGTACAATTTACGGTGTATCAAATACCCCCATACTTAAGGTTTTGCTTGTCCTCAAGCTAAATTCTCAACTCTTAATTAAAAAGAACTTCCTCAATTCATAATGTTCATCAATAATGTTTCATCATAATTCATAGATAATTTATACATGGATAATTTAACTAAAAAGAGCCCTAAAGATTCAAACAATCAAAGTCATGAGTTTTTAATATGAAAACATAGGTGTTTCCCCCTTATTCGAATAATTACCTTTAATTCAGAATCGAAAAAGTTGACATCCTTATTAAAGATTCACTCAAATCACTCAAGGTGTTTAAGTTTCAAAAATTAAGCACTCATCAGTCAAACATGAAAGGTTAATCCCATAGGCTTGCATGAAAATCAAATCTCCTACTCTGTAAAATGAGATGATACAAAAATCAAAAGGTCTTTAAAAAGGGTTGTAACGGGGCTTAGGTTAATAGTGTGGATAAAGGCTGAATTAAAAGGGTTAGAATCGAGATTGAATTGACAAATTACCTAACTAGAAAAATGAACTAATAAACTAAATAATTACATCAATTGAAAACTTGTAATACTAATAACACAAGCTTCTTCTTCAATATGTCGAAATTAAACGTGTAGGCTCACTTAATTATAGAACTAATAATGAATATACTTCGATTTTTTTAAGAACAAATCAATATAAGATAAAACTTTAACAACTAAAATAATATAATTAGGCAACTGATCAAAACAAGTCTTGATAGAAGGGTAGTCAAAAGGAATGGTGATAACAAATACAATATGGGTTTCGGGTTAATATTAGTGGGTTGAGTCAATAAAAAGGGTTGTTAGGATCCAAGGGGTTCACTAGGGGTCAATTATGAGGGTAGGCTTTTAGTGGAGTAAGTGGGTTAAATCCTAGGTGCCTAAGTGGGTTAAATCCTAGGTGCCTTAATCATCTCTGTATATCAAATCAATAGTGTGGTCTCGACATGTATAATCGAAGCAAGTTCTAGAATAACAAATCAATGTTGACACACTCATAATCAATAAAGTGAGCACAGAAAGAATTTATGCTCTAAAAGGCTCAAAATCTCACAAAAATTATGGGTTTTTGATATCAACTTTGTAAATTTCCAATTTCAAGGTAACAATTAGATTCAGGTAGACAACCTAACAAAATTTTAATTTTTGAAAATAGACTCATCATGCTTTATTCTCTAGTATCTTGAAGTTTAAATCATCATTGTACAATTATCAATGACTTAATCTAAAACATATCAATAAAAATCATGAATTAACAAGAATTTCATTCTAATTAGTGATATGACAAAATTACTTTAAGACAGAATATCATTCAGGGATTTGAGAATAATGCAAAAAGTTAGGCACTTTTTCTAAATAATTTTCACCCCCACACTTAAGATGCACATTGCCTCAATGTACAAAGATAGATGATAATCACAAAATAAGAAAATCAAAAGAGAGGGAAAGAGGTGGAACTTCTTGAAATTTTTTGGTTGGATTCCTTGAGTTGGAAGTTTAATGATGATGACTTTAAACATAAGTAAGTGTGGTGGTGAATACTCCTAGCGATGTTTTCCATTCTCGGAGTGGCACATTGAACCTTTAAACTGCGAAGTCATCAATTAAATTTCTAGGGAGTACTATTTAATTTGATGTTGATAGGGATTCTCGAGGGTTAGACAGTTAGTTGTAAAAGGGATTAAACTGTAATAATAAGAGTTTGAAACAAAAAGAGTAAAAAGCTTGATAAAAAAAAAAAAATGAAAAAGAATTAAAATGAAAATAAACACTAAAAATTAGAAGGGCTTCAAAGGTCCTCGTCATTGGCTGGATAGGTCGGTGTAGGCGGCGGTGATATGTGAAAGTGATGACAAATCTGCTGAAGAGTTGACTCAATGACATCAAGTCGTCGAGCGGTGTCATTGAATTTTTAGTACAATACTGCTCGAACTGATTGAGCCGTGTAGAAATGTCTGAAAGTGAAGTAGCCGCATGAGATGGGAGATGACTTGGTTGTGGCTCCTCATGTGGGTGTGGGACATCGTCAGTAATGTTCGCAGGGTCCTCCTTCTCGATTGTAGGAGCTAGTTGATATTGGGGAGGAGGATCGATCCCACGTCGATGTTAGATCATCCTCATGTGTAGCATTGTCTGGATGCCCTATGGGGACATCTGTCCTATCAGTGTGAGTGAGGAGATCTGAGCGACGATGTTGAGGAGCCCAAAATATCGAGCCAATCATGTGATGTACGGGCCCATAAATATGACCCCTCCTATGTTGCTCTATTTGGTGTTGAATGGCACAAGCTATGAAATAAGCTAGGTTAAAAACATGTTCGTTTGCCATGCACCATAGGAAATAGGCGTCGTAAGTGTTGACGACGCTGGTGTTCTCTCACCTCCCTGTCAATGTGTGGGCTAGAACGGCGTGTAGGTATCGTAGAGATAGGGCAAGAGCTATTGCTTTCGAGCAGTTAGGGTCATATGAGTCTAAATCGGGGTTATATTATACCAACATCTCGTCGGAGTGTTGTGTGGCGGTGAAGATCCGAGAGATCATGCTCCTTCATAAATTCATCAGTGTAAAGTCCCAATGCGGCCCCGAATTGTAGTACATTCATGTCTCTCACGATGCCTCCGAGACAGAATTGGATTGTGCCAAGGTCATCGTGGTTTTCATCACCGTTTGGAGGTGGAACGTGGAGCAGAGTTCCAAAGTGAGCTCTAGATATGCTGGCTCGGTGATTGCAAAAATTGGTCCTAGGGATCTATGGTTAAGAGAGCTCATACGTCGTCGGCTAATCAGACCTGCTCTAAGGCGGCCCAATCAATGCACCTCCCTGTGCCTAGGGGTCGTGCGCAAAGTATCTTGTAGAGGTCTTCCTGGGGTCCTTGCGAAATTGCAAGAACGGATGGTGTAGTTCAGTGGATGCACTGGCCGATGATGAGCTGGGCCCATTTCATTTTTTAGAACTAGGGGCTGCGATTTTATTTCTCAGGATGATGACATTGTGGTCCTAAAAGTAACATATATGCACCGATTTAAGTATCATTTTCAGCCATATTGCATAACTTTAAGAACTCAACAATATCAAGTATAAAACAAAGATCATGATAAGGGTAAACTCCTATTTTGCATAGAGACTAACTGCTATTATCTAACAATGAATTAAATGAATAAAACTAATATTAAGTAAGAATGAACTAATTAGGAACTAAATAAAATTTAGTGATAAAAATTTTAAAAGAGATAGATTTCATGAGGAAAGGTGACCGGTGGAGTTCTTAGGGAGGAGTGGTACAGCTGGTCGGCGCACGGGCGTTGAGGGGTGCTACATGGCTGTCTTAGGCATGTACTTTCTTTTATATGTAATATGAAAGGGGGAAAGAGGTAAGGGGCGGGGGAGGTCAAGAGGAGGAAAAAAGGGTTTGTTGGTGGCTGGAGTTGGTTTGAGATTTAGGAGGAGAAGTGGCTAGGGTTGAAAAAACTTTGGGGGGAATGTGCGGCTATTTGCTACTTTAAATAGGGGTAGGGCAACGGTTAGGGGCCATGCCCATGTTCCCATTTCTTTAGTCCATGTTTTTCGCTAATTCAAATTTAAAAGCGTTTGTGATGTCTTATACGCCTGTGTTACCTAGGCGTGCTTGGCCTTGTTCGCTTCTCCCACGCTTGTGTTCATGGTCTAACGCCCGTGCCTATAAGTCAGTGTCATCCACGATCTCAAGGCACGAGCATTTCAAATGCCCGTGTCGTTTACTTAGGATCGACCACGGGTTGGAGGAATGGGCATGTCTCACACCCGTGTCCTTTAATTAGTTTCGTTCATGGTCACATCGCACGGTCGTGCCGTTTAGTTAGAGCCCGTGGCTTGGAAAAATTATTGTCCTATTTTTACACCATCTTTGTCACACCCATGTACCTGTTCGTGGCTTCCACACGGCCACGACCACGCCCATGTTCAAGGTCGTGTAGTAGGGAAACCGTGTTTTATTAACTTGGTTAGTCTGTAGTTAGGCGCTAAAAGAAAAAGAAATGAAAATAAATAGGGTTAGTGCTCGGGTTGCCTCCTAAAAGCACTCGTTTAAAGTCTTAAGCTAGACTTCCCCTGTTTTCATTTCTAAATGAAGGATTATAGAGCTTAAGCTCCTTTCTTGTATCCCTAAAATCTTCACCATTATAAATTTTCAATCGTTGGCCATTTACCTTGAATATGCCACGAGTTGGATGAGTTACCTCTATCGTGCCGTACGGGAAAATGGTTTTTATTATGAATGGACCTAACCATCTTGATTTCAGCTTTTCAGGGAACAATTTTAACCTTGAATTGTATAGCAGGACTAAATCTTCTACTTCGAATTGCTTTGGTTGTTTTAAAGGAGCATCATGGAGGCGCTTTGTTGCCTCCTTATATAGTCGTGAGTTCTCATAGGCATTAGCTCGCCATTCATCAAGCTCATTCAACTGCATCATCCTTTTCTCACCTGTAGTTTTAAGATCATAATTTAGAAGTTTTATAGCCCAAAAATATTTGTGCTCTAACTCAAATGGTAGATGACAACTCCTTCCATAAACAAGTTTGTATGGGCATGTTCCTATGAGAGTTTTAAAAGCTTTCTATAGGCCCATAAAGCATCGTCTACTTTTAATGCCCAAACTTTCTTGTTTGATTCTACTATTTTCTCTAAGATACATTTAAGTTCTCGATTTGCTACTTCTACTTGTCTGCTGGTTTGAGGATGATAAGGGGTAGTTGTCCTGTGGTGTACTCCATATTTCTTTAAGACTCTATCAAATTAAGTATTACAAAAGTGAGTACCCCTATCACTAATAATTACTTTGGGTGTTCCAAATCGAGACAAAAGTTTCTTAAGAAACCTTACTACTACTCTAGCATCGTTGGTAGGTAAAGCTTGAGCTTCTACCTATTTTGACTTATAATCTACTTCTACTAAGATGTATTTATTTCCAAATGAAATAGGAAATGGACCCATAAAATCAATACCCCATACATCGAATATTTCATAGGATAGCATATATGTTTGAGGCATTTCATCTCGTTTAGAGATATTACCGGTTCTCTGGCATTTATCGCATGAAGTAACATACCTGTTGGCATCTTTAAATAGGGTGGGCCAATAAAAACCTGATTCGAGTGTTTTGTGCGCTGTCTTAATCCCACTGTAATGTCCTCCTGAAGGTCCTGAATGGCAATGTTCTAGGATTTTGCTTACTTCTACTTTTGTAACACATCTTCGAATTACTTGATCTGCACATATACGAAAAAGAAAAGGATCCTCCCAAAAATATTTTTTCGCATCAGCAAAGAATCGCTTCTTTTGATGATGTGTTAACCTTTTTGGTAAGATGTTAGTAGCTAAGTAATTTGCAATATCTACAAACCAAGGTACCTCGAAGTTGGTTATAGAAAAGAGTTGTTCTTCAGGGAACGAGTCATTTATTTCACTCTCATCGAGTTTTTTGATATGTGGGTTTTCATGCTTAGAAAGATGACCTGCTGCAAGATTTTCAGCTCCTTTCTTATCCTGAATTTCTAAATCAAATTCCTGTAAGAGTAAAATCCATCTAATAAGTCGAGGTTTTGCATTAGGTCTAGTTAAAAGATAGCGAAGAGCTAAATGGTCAGTGTAAATGACAACTTTAGATAGAATCAAATATTGTCTAAATTTATCAAATGCAAAGACTACAACTAGCAATTCTTTTTCTGTGGTTGTGTAATTTTCTTGTACAGCCGTTAATGTCTTGCTAGCGTAATAAATTAGCTGGAAGTGCTTGTCTCTTCTCTGTCCCAAAACTGCACCTACTGCAAAATCACTTGCATCACACATTAGTTCAAAGGGTAGGTTCCAATCAGGTACAATCATAATTGGAGCCTTTATTAATTTATCTTTGAGGATATTAAATGCATTTAAACTTCCTGATCAAAATTGAAAGGTATATCCTTTTCTAGTAATTTTGTTAAAGGCTTAGCTGTTTTAGAAAAATCCTTAATAAATATTCTATAAAACCCAGCATGTCCTAAAAAACTTCTAATAGCCTTAACTGAACTAGGATGAAGTAATTTTTCTATGGTTTTGACCTTTTCTTTATCTACCTCAATCCCTTTACTAGAAATTTTATGTCCTAACACAACTCCTTCTTGAACCATAAAGTGACACTTTTCCCAATTTAGCACAAGGTTTGTTTCCTCACATCTCATTAGAACTCGCTTTAGATTTTTAAGGCAATGATGGAAAGAATTACCAAATACCAAAAAGTCGTCCATAAAGACCTCTATAATGTCTTCCACAAGTTCATCAAATATAGCTAGCATGTAGCAATGAAAAGTAACAGGAGCATTATATAATCCAAAAGGTATTCTACAATAAGCAAACGTACAGAACATCCTCGAATAGAGCCTATGCATTTTCAGGTTTAATTGTATGAAATGACAAGTTTAAGCACTAAGAATAAATTTTGATATTTTGGAAACCTGAAATGCATGAAAATGGAAACACGAACATTTTGGAAACTGAACATTTTGGAAACTCGAACATTTTGTAAACCCGAACATGTAAGAAAAATGGCAAGTTACAGAGCCGATCGAAAATTTTAGGAAACTTAGAAATAATGCCGAATGACCAATTTTAAAGTTCAAAATAGGAAATAAGGGCAAGAGGGCCTTAAAAGAAAAAGTTGGTGAAATTCGACACACAATCGGGCTTGGAAAAGTGGCCTGAAGGTGTCACTTAAGGCTTATGGAAATGGTGCCATGTGTAAGAGGAATGGGCCTGAGTTCGAGTCACTTGGAAAGCAAATATTGAAGGCTTTATTTTTGCTCCCAAGGCTAAGGGGTGGACGGCACCTATTTTCTAGAAAAGGAAGAGTTTTATTTCGGTTAAAACTTGATAAATTAAGTGTTAAGTAAAGGATTTTCTCTTAATAAGATAAATGAGGAGATAAAGGATGGATTAAATACTTTTAATTTAATAAGGTGATAATTAAAATATAATATTATCACTTGTGGGAGTAGTGGCCAAGTCAAGGACTCTTGGTCTAGCAATTTCAGTTAAAGGAGGAGAATGTAGGCTATTCTCTCATCCTTTCTAAGCTTTAGAAATTTTCCTAGCTCTCCCCCTCTCTACCGAATTTTCTTTAAGCAAAAAACCATCCTCTCTTCTTCTATTTTTCTTCTCTGTTTCTACTGTCAAAGCCAAATCTTTGTTGATTCTAAGTAAAGGAGCAATCAACTACAACATCAAAAGGGTAAGATCTGTAGTCAATCAATTTCTATTCCTTTTCTTTTTACCAAAATCAGGGTACTAATCCCTATTCTTGTTCATGGCCGAATCTACAAGGATCTCTCAGGTTTTTACAATTACCAAATATAAGGATCAAGGATCTAAGGTATGAACAATTAATTTTTGTTCTTCTAAATTCTTTAAATCAAGATCTAAGGAAATAACCTCTTTTATGTCTCTTGGCCGAATATCAAAGGAAGAGTTTCGGGATTTTAGAATTCAAGGAATTTAAGGTGAGGCACATTCGGCTAAAGGCAAAATACTACTTATTAAAATTAGATCAGATCTAACATATGAAGTTGTAGGGATTTCGACAGGCATATTAAGGAATCCTCTTCAGATTTGGAAATTTTATGGTAAGTGACATTCGGCCAAGGTTTGATCTTGATATTCGGAATTATTTTCCATTTATTCAAAAGTTAGAAACTGACATAAATACCTGATTTAGTGGCTAGCCGATTTAAGGAAGAAATACTATCAAAATCCGGCATTTGATTTACAATCCTTCAATTCGCAACAAGGTGATTTGCAAAAATTACAAAAATACCACTTAGGGATGAAATTACCAAATACTTGGTTTATAAAATGTTCAACTACTCAACGACTTTACCAAAATTTCATTAATTTTTTATAACATTCAAAAACCTAATTTGTAAAATATCAAAATACCTTAACTTTGGGAAAAATTACAAAATTGCCCCAACTTACAAAATTACCAAAATGATACGATTTCCAAAACTTTTGCAACATTCCCATTTTGAAGGAACAATTTTCAAAAAGAACCCTCAAAGTTTTACAACTTTTGAAATACCCCAAATTTATTAAATTTTACAAATTTACCACGATTTGTGAAAAAATTACCAAAATACCCACGAGGTTAAAATTATCGAAATACCGGTTTTAAAATTTTCCAAATTACCACGAGATTTTGAAATTTTCAAAATAATTCTTGACAAAATCACCAAGGAACCTTATTTTGACAAATTACAAAATACCTGTAGGGACAAAATTACGAAAATACCCCGGGTAGTGGAAAACAACAACAACAAAAACCACAACGTTTCTGCAGAATGAGCGAAAGTTCATACTTGTTTGATGGATGGATGAATGAATGGAAAAGGCGTGTGTTTGTATGAATATGAAAGAACCACTCTTAAATTCTTTTCATAAAACTCCTTGCGGGTAAAAAGTGGAACAATACTAATCCACAAAATTTCTTAATCGGATCTCGGCGTTAGAAAATGAGCTCTAGAGGGCGTGGTAAATGCGTGGTCGAGAAGAGGAAGGATGACCGTGTCGGAACCCGTTAGGTCGGTCAAGGTCAAACAATGAAATGCCACCACCACCCCAAATATTAATGTTGAGCGGTGGCTCAAGCGGGGAAGATCTTTGTGTCGCGGTACATCAAGTGAGTTTTGGAATTGGTGGTGGTGTAGGAGGAAATGGGGAAATTGTACCGAGCGGCTCCGAGCTAATGGGCGGAAATGTTTAGGTATCTAATATGGCACCCAGTCTGTTGAATCTTGGTTGGAAGCAACGGAGGCGTATCATGGATGAGCTCGATCGACTCTAGAGGAAAAGTTGAAAGGGATGGTGGCATTGTTAAGCGATGAAGCGTGTCGATGGTGGTTAATTGTTCGAGATGGTACCACGGTGAAAATTTGACACAGGAGTATGTTAGAGGCATTTGGAAGAAGTATGTGGGAACGGTGTCTGGATGAACAAAGGAAGGCTTTTACGGGGTTGGTACAAGGGAGTAAGTCCGCATCATGAGAATATGGCGAAATTCACGAGGTTGAGCCGCTATGCTCGAGGGTAGTGGCAAGAGCATGAGCGTTGTGTCCGTTTGAGGACGGATTGAGGGCGATCTGAGGCTGATTGATAGCACGCATCGTGAGTGGGAATTCTCGGCTTTGGTGGAAAAGGCCAAGGTGGCGAGGGATTAAGGACACTACTAAGCGGACCATGGATAAGAATAAGGCCAAAAGAGGATTTGGGCCATCGGAAAGGGTCACAAGAGGTCTAGGGTTGACGGGCCACGGAATCAACATTTGATGCAATTTGCACGGCGAGTTCATCCTTGTGAGCATTATGGAAAGAAGCATTTGGGAGAGTGTTGGAGAAAGGCGAGAGGATATTTCAAGTGTGGGTCCAAGGACCATATGCTTAGGATTGTCCCAAGCAACGGATGAGGCCAACCGGCGATTCGAATGCTAGCCAGTGGTAGAGTGGACAATGACCTCAACGGGTCGTGGTTGGAATGTAGAGGTAGTGGTCTTTGGCGGAGTCGTGGAACAGGTAGAGGTACTACTAATCTTGATGCAAGGCAATCGGGTTTGGTTTATCACGGTTCACCCGGGAAGATGGTGGCCTTGGGATGTAATAACAGTATGTTCTTTATTTTGACAAACCCTACTTTACTTTGATCGATGTGAGCTCGACCCATTCCTATGTTGCAAGTAGTGTAGTGGAAACACTAGGCCTAGACTCTAAACTTTACGATGAGCAGAACTAGGAGGAAACTCATGTGCTTGGATAATCTTTCTAACATCCGATCAATAAAGGGCAAGGAAAGTGATCTTTTAACGGTTGCGTCATTCAACTTCCTATAATCATCTGAGACTCCATCCTGTGGTATTATTGTAGGAATCAATTCATTCTTTTCGTTTACTACAACAATCATGCCTCCTTTCTTCAGAATGACCTGTACAAGACTTACACAAGTGCTGTCAGAAATAGGATAAATTATTTTAGCATCTAGAAGTTTAATTATCTCAGCTTTAACAACTTCTTTCACGTTGGGATTCAATCGTCTCTGAGTTTACGCATGGTTTGTACTCCTCTTCCATTAGAATTTTGTGGGTGCAAAATGATGGGCTTATTCTTTTAATGTCAAAAATTTTTCAAGCTATGGCTCTTTTATGCTCCCTTAGTACCTATAGTAACTTGTCTTTCTCTTTGGGTTCCAGTTCTGAGGAGATAATTACTGGTAGTGTAGAATTATCCCTGAGGATTGCGTATTCTAAGTGTTTTGGCAACTGTTTTAATTCTAAATTGGGTGGCTCATTCATAGAGGGTTTTTGTTTTAGTTTGTCATTGATTTCAATGCCTTATTCTTTTGTTTGTCTAGAGGCGAATGTGTTAGGATCCAATTCATAGGTATCATCATCTACCCCCTCATCTTGAGTAAGACACAGTTCCAACGTGTCGTTAAGTAAGATTTCCTGCAAAGAATCTTGAATAGAATGATCAATGGCATCAATAAAATAATAAGAATAATCTCGTTCTCTAGAATATCGCATAGCATCGTAAATTTGAAAAATAATTTTCTCGTTGCCTACCCTTAGTGCAAGTTTACCATCACCTACATCAATAACAGCCTTAGTAGTGGCTAAAAAGGGGCGTCCCAAAATTAAAGGTACCGCAACATTTTCATCCATGTCAAGCACAACAAAATCAACAGGGAATATAAATTTATCAACTTTTACTAGAATATCTTCTACAATTCCCCTAGGATATTTAATATA
This sequence comes from Gossypium rotundifolium, assembly GCA_025506655.1. Taxonomy (NCBI): domain Eukaryota; kingdom Viridiplantae; phylum Streptophyta; class Magnoliopsida; order Malvales; family Malvaceae; genus Gossypium; species Gossypium rotundifolium. Next base: position 141,076,211 of record CP106731.1, read on the forward strand.
TTTGTCAGCTAACTGAACACTCATCCTAGTGGGTCTAGGTTCCCTGAGACCAAGTTGCTTAAACATTTATAGGGGATTAAATTAATACTGGCACCTAGATCAACTAGTGCTTTCTCTATGGTTAAACTACCGATTACATAGGGAATAGTGAAACTTCTTGGATTCTTCAATTTGGTTGGTAGCTTGTTTTGGAGGATGGCTGAGCATTCTTCATTAAGTTCCACTGTTGATATCTCTTCAAACTTCCTTTTATTTGTTAGAAGTTCTTTTAGAAATTTTGCATATGTTGGCATCTGTGAAATAGCTTCAACAAAAGGTAATTTGATATGTAACTGTTTAAAAAGTTCAAGAAATTTATCGTGCTGTGCTTCTAAGCGGTCTTTCTTCAACTTTGCCGGATATGGGATTGATGGTTTATATTCTTCATGTACTAGTGTTACATTCTCAACTTTTTCGTCCTTTGCCTTATCAGCTTCACGTGGTACCTTCTTCTTTGTTTCAACCAACTCTTTTCCACTCCTTAGTGTAACTGCCCTCACATGCTCTTTTTAATTAGTTAAAATTTTTGGTTGCCTATCAGAAACTAACTTAGTTAGTTGTCCAATTTGATCCTTAAGCCTTTGGACTGATGTTTGTTGATTAGTTAATATCATTTCAGTATTTTTGAAACGGGTTTCTGACAATTCTATAAATTTTGCTAGTGTCTCTTCAAGGTTTGGCTTCCTTTTTGTGGGTAGGGTTATTGTCTTTGATTGTAGTGGTATCTCCAACCTAAATTATAAGTACTACTATAAGGGTTATTTTGAGATCTGAAATTGTTACCCATATAGTGAACTTACTCGTTTTCAGTATTCGGGTTGTAAGGTGGATATTCCGTATTGTTCATCCATCCTCCATTCGTATTGTACTACATAACTAAATGTACTTGCAAAGAATCACACAACCCATCAATCTTATTATTCATCATCTCTACCTGATTTGATAGCATGGTGACTGCGTCGAGATTGAAAACTCCGATTGCTTTGGTTGGTTTTATCCTTGTAACTTGCCACTGATAGTTATTAAGTGACATCTCCTCTATGAGTTCATAAGTCGCTTCAGGAGTTTTGTTATTTAGGGTTCCAGCAGTAATTAACTGTCGGGTTGAGGGGTTCACACTGTTGTAAAAAGTTTGGACCTATAACCACAAGGGTAAACCATGGTGTGGGCACCTTTTCAATAGATCTTTGTGTCTCTCCCATGCGTCGTATAATGTTTCTAAATCCATCTACACAAAAGAAGAGATATCATTCCTTAATTTGGCCGGTGGAAAATATTTTAGTAAAATTTTTCGGTCATTTGGTCCCATGTAGTGATTGATCCTCATGGAAGAGAATGTAACCACGCTTGGCTTTATTTCTCAAAGAAAAAAGAAATAACCGAAGACGAATGGCATCATCAGAAACACCATTTATTTTGAAGGTATCATAGAATTCTAGAAAATTAGCTAAACCATCAAATTGAACAAACTGTTGAATCATTTGTATAGTGTTAGGTTTTAATTCAAAATTATTAGCGGCTATAGCAGGCTTAACAATACTTGATTCAGCTCTTGCTAAATAGTATAGCTAGCGACAAGTGGATTATTCTCGGTGGTATTAGTTTCGTTCTCTTGAAGCCAAAGGAACCAAAAGTACTAATATTAACTCTCTTTCTATTATTTAGCCTAAGAATTAAGTGAATTTTTATCTAATCTAAAATTAACTATTTAACTAAACTAAAAATGCTAAGACAAAGAAGAAATTGGGGAAAAGACTTGAGAGAAAACTGATTGATTTGGACAATACCTGATGAAGAATCCACCTAGACTTCACTTGTTATCTAACTCTGAACTGGACGATTTATTCACTTGACTTGATCCGTAGGATTCCCTAATTTATATTAATCCCTCTCTTCAAGGCTACTAATGTCTAACCCTAGGTTGATTAATTGAAATCTCTTTCTAATTAAAACCTCTAGAATTGCATTAACTCGTTCTATGGACTTCCATATTAGGTTTGACCCTAATCTGGCAGATTTTTGTCACCCTATCTCTAGGCACGCGAGCAACTCCGCTTAACTATGCTAGATCTACTCTTAGACAGGGTCTCTTCCTCCTCTGCCTAAGCACATCACACTTGATTCAATATCCCAGAAATATCAAAATAAGGATTAAGAACACATAGTTAAGAACAAATCAAATATTTATCATTCAGTTCAGATAATAATAACAAGATCCGTCTTAGGTTTCATCCCCCTCAAGTATTTGAGGGTTTAGTTCATAATTATAAAACAAAGCATCTCAGAAGAAAAGATAAAACAAAACATAAGAAATCCCTAAAACCCCCTGAAGGAATTGAATAAGAGATCCTTCGTCTTGAGTATGACTCTGGCTTCTTGAGATGAATCAACTGGCTTTCTTTAAGTAAATCCCTGAAATTAACTACTCTGGCTCGGCTCTTTGGCCTAGCTAATGCCCTCTTAAAGGTTGGCCTCTAGGGTTTTTATATAGGCTTTTGGAATATGTTTCTTTGCCTCTAAGTACCCTAATCTGAATAGAATTCTTATTTCCTATGGCAGAGACATGCCCATGGCACACGCCTGTAAATCATGGCCAGGCAGTGGTCGATCCTATTGATGAGGCACAGCCATGTACTTCGGGGTCTAGGCCGTGGTTGATTCTTCTTACAAGGCACGACCGTGCGGTCTTGGGCCCAGGTCGTGTGGATTTCATACTTTGGCCCATTTTCTCTATTTTTAGCCCGTTATTCTTTCTTTTCATCCTCCGGTTCTCTACTGAGTATAAAACATGAAAATAAAGGATTAGGAGCACCTATTTCCATAATTAAAGGGATAAATCACCCAAAAATGTGCTAAATGTGGGATTAAAATATATTACTATTTTGGTTTATCAAATACCCCCACACTTAAGCTTTTGCTTGTCCTCAAGCAAAATTTTCAAGTCATAATTAAAATGAACTTCCTCAATTCAAAATATTCATCAACAATGCCTCACCATAATTTATAGATAATTTATACATGTATAATTTATCTCAAAGAGTCCTAAAGATTCAAACACTCAAAGTCATGAGCTTTTAGCATGAAAACATAGGTGTTTCCCCTTACCTAAATAATCACCATTAATTCAAAATCGACAAAAGTTGACATCCTCACTAAAGATTCTCTCAAATCACTCAAGGTGTTTAAGGTTGGAAGGGAAATGGTGTGTGTAGCGGATGGGTTTTAGGGTGGGTTTTGCATTATATTGTGTCTATATGATGCGTTATGATATGATATGAGGTCACTTTGGGCTAAGGCCCAAGAGGACCGATTTTGATAGGGCTTAGGCCCAATGTGGATATTTACAAGTGATTTGATTACCAAGGGTTGTGCACATTGAGTTTCGAAACTAACACACCTTTAATTTAATGTTTCATGTAATCCGAATAGATGACTTGAAGTGGGAGAGGACTCGGAGATGGCTACACTACAAGAGGCTTGAATTTTCATTTATTTGTTTCAAAGTACATGTTTTTATTTACTTAATTTTCGGTGGATGTAATAAGGCCTTGTACTTCGTTTTGACTTCAGATTTATTTTGGGTTTTGAGATCAATTGTTTACTTAATTATTAAACCTAAGTAAGCTCTTATGTTCAAACTTGGTTTCTGAAATACTTAAAATAATAAAATGAGTTTTTATCTTTAATTAATAAGACTAAAAGATTTTGGGCTTTTGGGCCTTAGATTCTTAATTAGCAAACCTGTTTTGAATTGTGCCTTTAATGTGACATTCTGTATTCGGGCCTAACTTTTAGGCCGGGTTTGGGGTGTTACATTTAGTGGTATCCGAGCCTATGTTGCAAAGCTCGGGCTGTGAAATGGGCCTTAGATTTTGGGTTTTTTTTTTTAAAAAGTTTTGGCAAGATTCTTGAAGTGTGGTTCATCGAGCCCTCGACGTCGAGCCAAGTATGCTTTTTTGTTATTGTTTGAATTATTGGACTATATAGATAATGGGCTACTTAAAAATAGGCTTTTAGAGAATGAAGCCCGTAGGAAACTTAAGCCTATAGTGGATTCTCGACCACGAAATAACTCTAAAAAATTGTTGTTACTTACATAAGACATGTGCCATAAACAAGTGGAATTAAGTACTAATTTCATAAAATTCTTAATCAGAGTGCGTAGCGAAAGCATAGTGGTGTGACTTGAGTGGTGCGTTTAGTAGTTAGTTGGAATTCTCAAGGACGAAATTTCTTTAAGGAGGTAGAATTGTAACGACCCGAATTTGGGCCTAGTAGAATTAGGCCAATTGGGCCTTGGGAGTAAACGTTTAAAAATTTTTAAGAACAAGAGAGCGACATTAGTGCAAGTTGAATCTATTAGGTGAGTGATTTTGGAAGGTTGGGGGGGCTTCTATGAAGTCCCGAGTTCAAACTTTGGCTTTAGAGAAATTTTGGTTCTAGGTGAATAAAACCCTAGGAGTTAGTAGGTAGGATTTAAGAATACAATGTGGAAAAAATGACACAGGTGGAGTGTGTGGTGTAGTGGCAAAGTGACGCCACATAAAAGGCAAGGGGATAACGCCATAAGGGAGGAAGGAGGTCCAAGGTTCAAGTCTTGGCTCTTGCATTTTGGTTTTCTTTTAAATGGACTCTAGAATTTTGCCATAGGGTTATATTTAGTTGCGCATGACTTTAGAAACAAGAGGAGCTTGTGGCCTAGTGGCAAGTGACGTGAATTGGTTGATGGGAGAGTTTGGGTTTGAATCTCATGAAAAGTGAGGGAGTATTTATTTTTTGGATTGGACGGGAATAGTTTGAGTTGGATATAAACTCTGCTGATGGAAGGATCCCACATCGAAAAGATACAAAGAAGGAAGGTGAGAAGCTAGCTATATAGAGAGCATTCTATGAGGAGAGTTAATATACCTTGGTGGGCGTTTGGGTGCAGACCTAGTGGATAATTGCCAATAGTAGCGAAGGAAGGGCTACTATAACGTGAGGTGCACAGTAAGGGTATGGTGAGGTTTCGATTTTTGATAAGTATGTGTTAAAGCTTTGGTTAATCGCTAATAATGTGGATTGTATGTTCGTGACTAATGGGTTTGCAACGCGCGTGGTTACCAGGTGTGTACAAACACTATACACACAAAATCGGCAATGCCAAAAAATAAAAAAAGTCGAAAGTGGCTAAATGGGCCGGTGGGCCCTAAGGCTAAGAATTGATGCAATGGTTTGGTTGGTTATACGAATTGAATTAGTCATGCATGATACATGAATTGGATTTTTTTTGGCCTAATAGGCCATATGATGAATTTTAGCCCTAATGGTAGTAGGTTGGAGTGTGTGAGGACGTATGCATGTCTGGGATGGATCTAGGAGAGCTTGGTACTTAAGGGCCCTCGTGGCCCACCTCCTCCTCTGGAATCCTACTTGGTGCGTAGTGTCTGCATTCACTTTAGCCATGAGGACTTGTTGATGGGCCAAAGTTCATAGCTAAAACCGAAAGGGACCAAGTACCAGGTTTACAAAATTACCAAAGTACCACGATTTGCAAAATTACCAAAATACTCCGATTTGTAAAATTATCAAAATCTGTCGATTCTGAAATTACCAAAATACCCTCGATTTGCAAAATTATCAAAGTACACCTGATTTGTGAAATTGCCATAATACCACGATTTGCAAAATTTATGAAGTACCCCTCATTTGTGAAATTTCCAAAATAACCTAATTTATAAAATTAGTGAAGTACCACTGATTTACGAAATGACCAAAATACCCTTACTTTGTAAAAATACCAAAATACCCCTATTTTACAAAATTACAAGATACCCCTATTTTAAAAAATTACAAAAATACCCCTGTAGGGTAGAATTACGAAAATACCCCTAGGTAGTAAAATGACGAAAATGCCCCTATGTGATGAATATAAGTTTGTAGATGTTACTTTTGTGTTTGATGCATTGATATGATATTCTGGTTAGGATGCATATGGGTGGGAAGTGTGGTATGGTGGAAGATTTGAGGATCGCATGGCCGTATGGTATGGATCCACCTGAGGCTTTAAGCCTAATATAAGTGATTAAGCAACTTTCTTTGCAACCGATAATCACAACAGGGCTACCCTTGGTGTGTAGCGGATGGGTGGGTCGAGCTAGAATTCCCCACAGGAGTCATAAGGTTGTAGGGAAATGGTGTGTGTAGCGGATGGATTTTGGGGTGGGTTTTGCATCATCTTGTGTGTATATGATGCATTATGATATGATATGAAGTCACTTTGGGCTAAGGCCCAAGACCACCGATTTTGATAGGGCTTAGGCCCAATGTGGATATTTACAAGTGATTTGATTGCCAAGGGTTGTGCACCTTGAGTTTGAAACTCACACCCTTTAATTTAATGTTTGGTATTCCGAATAGGCGACTCGGCGTGGGAGAGGACTCGAGAGATGGCCACACTAGAAGAGGCTTGAATTTTCATTTATTTGTTTCAAAGTACATGTTTTTATTTACTTAATTTTGATTGGATGTAATAAGGCCTTGTACTCGTTTTGACTTGATTTATTTTTGATTTTGAGATCAATTGTTTATTTAATTATTAAACCTAAGTAAGCTCTTATGTTCAAACTTGGTTTCTGAAATACTTAAAATAATAAAATGAGTTTTAATCTTTAATTAATAAGACTAAAAGATTTTGGGCTTTTGGGCCTTAGATTTTTAATTAGCAAACCTGTTTTGAATTGTGCCTTTAATATGACATTCCGGATTTGGGCCTAACTTTTAGGTCTAGTTTAGGGTGTTACATTTAGCGGTATCAGAGCCTACGTTGCAATGCTCGGGCTGTGAAATGGGCCTTAGATTTTGGGATTTTTTTTAAAAAAAGTTTTGGCAGGATTCTTGAAGTGTGGTTCATCGGGCCCTTGACATCGAGCCAAGTAAGTTTTTCTCTTATTGTTTGAATTATTGAACTATATAGATAATGGGCTACTTAAAAATAGACTTTTAGAGACTAAAGCCCCGTAGGAAACTTAAGCCTGTAGTGGATTCTCGACCGCGGAATAACTCTAAGAAATTGTTGTTACTTACATAAGACATGTGCCCTAAACAAGTTGAATTAAGTACTAATTTCATAAAATTCTTAATTAGAGTGCGCAGCGAAAGCATAGTGGTGTGACTTGAGCGGCCCGTTTAGTAGTTAGTTGTAAATTTCGAGGACAAAATTTCTTTAAGGAGGGTAGAATTGTAACGACCCGAATTTGGGCCTTAGGAGTAAGAGCATTTAAAAATTTTTAAGAACAAGAGAGCGACATTAGTGCAAGTTGGATCTATTAGGTGAGTGGTTTTGGAAGGTTGGGGGGCTTCTATGAAGTCCTAGGTTCAGACTTTGGCTTTAGGGAAATTTTGGTTTTAGGTGAATAAAACCCTGGGAGTTAGTCGGTAGGATTTAAGAATAAAATGTGGAAAAAATGACACAAGTGGAGTGTGTGGTGTAGTGGCAAAGTGACGCCACATAAGAGGCAAGGGGATGACGCCATAAGGGAGGAAGGAGGTCCAAGGTTCAAGTCTTGGCTCTTGCATTTTGGTTTTCTTTTTAAATGGACTCTAGAATTTTGCCATAGGGTTATATTTAGTTGCGCATGATTTTAGACACAAGATGAGCATGTGGCTTAGTGGCAAGTGACGTGAATTGGTTGATGGGAGAGCTTGGGTTCGAATCTCATGAAAAGTAAGGGAGTATTTATTTTGCGGATTGGACGAGAATAGTTTGAGTTGGATTTTAACTCTGCTAATGGAAGGATCCCACATCGGAAAGATACAAAGAAGGAAGGTGAGAAGCTAGCTATATATAGAGCATTCTATGAGGAGAGTTAATATACCTTGGTGGGCGTTTGGGTGCAGACCTAGTGGGTAATTGCCAATAGTAGCGAAGGAAGGGCTACTATAACGTGAGGTGCACGGTAAGGGTACGGTGAGGTTTCGACTTTTGATAAGTATGTGTTAAAGCTTTGGTTAATTGCTAGTAATGTGGATTGTAGGTTCGTGACTGAGGGGTTTACAACGCGCGTGGTTACCAGGTGTGTACAAACACTACACACACGAAATCGGCAATGTCGAAAGGCCAAAAAGCTGAAAAGCCAAAAGTGGCTCAATGGGCACGGTGGGCATTGAGGCTAAGAATTGATGCAATGGTTTGGTTGGTTATACGAATTGAATTAGTCATGCATGATACATGAATTGGATTTGTTTTGGGCCTAATAGGCCATATGATGAGATTTGGGCCTAATGGGTCGTAAGGGTGTGATATGGGCTTGATGGGCTTATAGGGACGTAGACATATATGTTAGGGTTTATAAACCTTAGGCCTAGTTTTGAACAACTCTTAAATTCCATAAAACTTAATTTTAATTAAACATGTCTTTGAACAAGTCGCAGGGTTGGAGTGTGGCAACGGGCGTACTAATGTCTAGGATTGGATCTAGGGAGAGCTTGGAACTTAAGCGGACCTAGTGGCCCACCTTCTCCTCTCTAGAATCCTACTTGGTGCGTAATGTCTGTTCACTTTAGCCGTGAGGACTTATTGATGGGCCAAAGTTCTTAGCTAAAACCCGAAAGGGACCAACATACCCCCGATTTGTAAAATTACCAAAGTACCATCGATTTGCAAAATTACCAAAATACCCCCAATTTGTAAAATTATCAACATACCCCGATTTGTGAAATTACCAGAATACCTCGATTTGCAAAATTACCAAAGCACACCTGATTTGTGAAATTGCCAAAATACCCCTGATTTGCAAAATTTTTGAAGTACCCTTAATTTGTAAAATTTTTAAAATACCCCAGTTTACAAAATTACAGAAGTACCCCTGATTTACAAAATTACCAAAATACTCCTACTTTGTAAAAGTACCAAAAATACCCTATTTTGCAAAATTACAAGATACCCCTATTTTGGAAAATCACAAAAATACCCCTGTAAGGTAGAATTACGAAAATACCCCTGGGTAGTGAAATGACGAAAATACCCCTATGTGATGATTACGAGTCTGTGGATGTTACTTTTGGGTTTGATGCATTCATATGATATTCTGCTTAGGATGCATATGAGTGGGAATTATGGTACGGAGGAAGATTTGAGGATCGCATGGCCATATGGTATGGATCCAGGATCGCATGGCCGCATGGTATGGATCCACCAGAGGCTTTAAGCCTAATATATGTGATTAAGAAGCTTTGCTGCAACGTTCGGTAGTACCACAACCGGGCTACCCTTGGTGTGTAGCGGATGGATGGGTCGAGCTAGAATTCCCCACAAGAGTCATAAGGTTGGAAGGGAAATGGTGTGTGCAGCGGATGGATTTTAGGGTGGCTTTTGCATTATCATGTTTGTATATGATGCGTTATGATATGATATGAGGTCACTTTGGGCTAAGGCCCAAGGCGATGGATTTTGATAGAACTTAGGCCCAATGTGGATATTGCAAGTGATTTGATTGCTAAGGGTTGTACTGCTGAGTTTCAAAACTCACACCCCTTTAATTTAATGTTTGGGTAATCCCAAATAGGCGACTCGGCGTGGGAGAGGACTCGGAGATGGCCACACTACAAGAGGCTTGAATTTTCATTTATTTGTTTCAAAGTACATGTTTTATTTACTTAATTTTCGATTGGATGTAATAAGGCCTTGTACTCGTTTTGACTTGATTTATTTTGGGTTTTGAGATCAATTGTTTATTTAATTATTAAACCTAAGTAAGCTCTTATGTTCAAACTTGGTTTAAAATACTTAAAATAATAAAATGAGTTTTATCTTTAATTAATAAGACTAAAAGATTTTGGGCTTTTGGGCCTTAGATTCTTAATTAGTAAACTGTTTTGAATTGTGCCTTTAAAGTGACATTCCAAATTCGGGCCTAACTTTTAAGCCGAGTTTGGGGTGTTACATTTAGTGGTATCAGAGCCTAGGTTGCAAAGCTCGGGCTGTGAAATGGGCCTTAGATTTTGGATTTTTTTTAAAGAAAAAGTTTTTGCAGGATTCTTGAAGTATGGTTTAACGAGCCCTCGACGTCGAGCCAAGTAAGTTTTTCTGTTATTGTTTGAATTATTGAACTGTATAGATAATGGGCTACTTAAAAATAGGCTTTTAGAGATGAAGCCTGTAGAAAACTTAAGCTTGTAGTGGATTCTCGACCGCGAAATAACTCTAAGAAATTGTGGTTACTTACATAAGACATGTGCTATAAACAAGTGGAATTAAGTACTAATTTCATAAAATTCTTAATCAGTCTTGTGAAAGCATAGTGGTGTGACTTGAGCGGTGCGTTTAGTAGTTAGTTGGAAATTTCGAGGACAAAATTTTTTTAAGGAGGGTAGAATTGTAACGACCCAAATTTGGGCCTAGTAGAATTAGGCCCATTGTGCCTTGAGAGTAAGAGCGTTTAAAAATTTTTAAGAACAGGAGAGCAACATTAGTGCAAGTTGAATCTATTAGGTGAGTGATTTTAGAAGGTTGGGGGGCTTTTATGAAGTCTCAGGTTCAAACTTTGGCTGTAGGGAAATTTTAGTTTTAGGTGAATAAAACCCTGGGGGTTAGTAGGTAGGATTTAAGAATAAAATGTTAAAAAAAAAGACACAAGTAGAGTTTGTGGTGTAGTGGCTTAGTGACGCCACATAAGAGGCAAATGGATGATGCCATAAGGGAGGAAGGAGGTCCAAGGATCAAGTCTTGGCTCTTGCATTTTGGTTTTCTTTTTAAATGGACTCTAGAATTTTGCAATAGGGTTATATTTAGTTGCGCATGGTTTTAGACACAAGAGGAGCTTTTGGCTTAGTGGCAAGTGATGTGAATTGGTTGATGGGAGAGCTTAGGTTCGAATCTCATGAAAAGTAAGGGAGTATTTATTTTGCGGATTGCACAAGAATAGTCTTGCATGATACATGAATTGCATTTGTTTTGGGCCTAATAGGCCATATGATGAGATTTGGGCCTAAAGGGCCGTAAGGGTGTGATATGGGCTTGATGGGCTTATGGGGACGTAGACATATATGTTAGGGTTTATAAACCTTAGGCCTAGTTTTGAACAACTCTTAAATTCCATAAGACTTAATTTTAATTAAACATGTCTTTGAACAAGTCGCAGGGTTGGAGTGTGGCAACGGGCGTACGCATGTCTAGGACTAGATCTAGGGAGAGCTTGGTACTTAAGGGGCCCTAGTGGCCGCGAGGACTTGTTGATGGGCCAAAGTTCATAGCTAAAACCCGAAAGGGACCGAAGTACCCCCGATTTGCAAAATTACCAAAGTACCCCCGATTTGTAAAATTACCAAAATACCTCAAGTTGTAAAATTATCAAAATACCATCAGTTTGTGAAATTACCAAAATACCTCGATTTGTAAAATTATCAAAGTACACCTGATTTGTGAAATTACCATAATACCCCCGATTTGTAAAATTTCTGAAGTACCCCTGATTTACGAAATTTCCAAAATACCCTAGTTTACAAAATTAGTGAAGAACCCTCGATTTATGAAATTACCAAAATACCCTTACTTTGCAAAAATACCAAAATACCCCTATTTTACAAAATTACAAGATACCCCTATTTTGGAAAATTCCAAAAATACCACTATAGGGTAAAATTATGAAAATACCCCTGGGTAGTAAAATGACGAAAATGCCCTATGTGATGAATATAAGTTTGTGGATGTTACTTTTGTGTTTGATGGATTCATATAATATTCTGGTTAGGATGCATATGGGTGGGAAGTATGGTATGGAAAAAGATTTGAGGATCGTATGGCCGTATGGTATGGATCCACCGGAGGCTTTATGTAATATCCTGATTTTTGTGGGTCTGTGCATTTGGTATGTTGCATGGCTAAGGCATTACGGTGTGAATTTGGGCTCGGGTTGGACTTTAAAACCTAGGTTAAGTGGTCGATAAATAGTATTAGTAGAAATTAAAAGTTAAACAATTATATTTGATAGTAAGTTTGGGCTCAAGTGGCCCAAAGTTTAGAGGAGTTTTAATAGGTATTAAGTGGCGTCACTTAGGGAGGAGTTTGGGCCAATGTGGCGCTTGGGGCCCAAGTTAGTGAGCCAAAATTTGGCACTCCTAAGGAAGGGGGTGGGCGGCACAATGGCTACAAATTAGGAGCTAAAATTCTTTTATTTTGAGTGATAGATGATGATAATTAAGAGGAAGAAGTGGATTTGGTGGCCTCTTTTAAAGAGAGATAAAAGTTGGTTTATCAAGATAGATAAAAGTTATCAAGAGGAGAGAGTTGGTCAAACTCTAACTCGAGGTGTAAGTAAGTGTAGCCGAAACTAGTAGGCACTAGTCCATCTTTTCTCCTATTTGTTTTCTTTCTTTCCACAACTTTTTCTCCGAAAGCGAAATTCCTTTTTCTTTGGTGAGATTCTTTGCCGCAACTCTCTAATATTTTCTTCTTCTCATCCTTTTTCCTCCTCAAATATCTTCTAAAAGTCGAATACCCTAGTCCCCATCACCTTCTTCCATAGTCGAATCTTCAAGGAGAGATCTCTTTTTCCTGAAAGTGCACCATAGTCGCATACACCTCTCGAGCTTGGTAAGTTTTTGGGATTTTTTTCTTTGTGGTTTCTCTCTTCTTTAATTAGTTTCTAACCACATTTCCAAGGTTTGGTCAATTTCACTCCTTAGTCCTAGAAGCTGAATCAGACTCACTAAAAGTCTCCTGTGCCGATCTGTGGAAAAGCCGAAGGTAGGATGGTGTAGGTTCGGCCTAATGGCAACTTCTCTTGAATCTTTTCTTTTGGCCGAATGGCCTTACTTGTACAATCATGGTTGGCCGAATGGTCTTACTTGATCAATCATGGTTGGCCGAATGGATTATGATGCTTATTAATTTCGTTTAAGGGTTTGGTCTAATAAATAAGGTGTTGGCCGAATGTAGGTTGGTAGTGACGATTCATCAAGGACTTTCGGGATTTGGTTGGTAACCAAATTGGCAACAAGGTAAGGGTTTTGGTCTCGTTAACCCTTCGAGATTTGTGTTTAGCCGAATGGCCTATTGACTAATGTGCTTAGTGTTGGCCGAATGTAGGAGAAGAGATCTAGTGCATTAGATCGGGATTTTTGGGATTTTGATTAGATCTACGAGTAATCAGGTGTGTAACCCACCCTAAATTCCCAACTAACAATAATATTGATTTGTATATGTTAATAAGGCTATGCATGAATATGGCTAAGGGTACCATTCCATGGTATAGTGCATTTAGGTACGTTACCCCTAACTCTCAGTTAAGTAAAGTTTATAAAACATGAATATAGATATATGTGAAATATTGTTAAGGCTATGGGGTAAGGTATAATGCATGTTATTCGTATGTTATGTATGTTGCATAGGTATATGGGTGATTTTGTGAAAGGGGAAGTGATCTGGTGGTTCATACCACATTATCTGGTGACTCTGTCACATTATCTGAATCTGGTGACTCTGTCACATTATCTGGTGGCTATGCCACAATTATAAGGGCGATGTGCAGTTGACTGCAGTGACTGCCTTCGATGGTGTGTAGCGGATAGTGGGTCGATTTAGTAATCCCACGGTGTGATCGGTGAGATGCAATTGATGTGTAGAGGTTGGATCCGGTGGTTTGGGTTGCATTATGGTTCACAATTATTTTATGTGATTTATTATACCTTGTTTGATTTGGGAATCTGTGATGGTAGTTACACACTGAGTCTGTTGACTCACCCTTCGTGGGCTAACTTTTTGCAGATGGAACTCAGTAGATGGACCGGGTCGGCAGGAACTTAGCGGTGGCCATACACAGCTCAATTTTTTGATTTTTCTTTTTAAGTCTATTTTGAATTATTTTGGGTTATAATTTGATGTAATAAGGCCATTAGTTTTTTAGCTATTTCATTTTCCCTGCGTTTTAAATTTCTATTATGTTGCGAACAACATCAATTGTTTTGAAACTCAAACACCTATGGTATTTTTTTCAAGTTAACAGTAATATTAAACTCTAAAATTCGGTATTTCTTTAACTTGTAACTTTTGAAATATGAACTTATCGATTTAGTACAAATTAAGTTACAACTAAATTTTTAACTCGAGAACAACCCAAATCTATTTTCTTCGAAACCACCACGATTTTCAAAAATGTCATACGAGACTTAACTATGTTTTACTCAAGGAGCATGCTAGATCCGGTCGGGCTTGTGTGGCTTGGGTTTGGGGTGTTTCAATTTGGTATCGAGCAGGTTCAAAACTTCGGCCTAGAGGGCTTTTTGGGCCCAAAACATTTTCTTATTTTGAAATTGAGTTTTACTAGAGAATGAGCAATTTTTCCGGCATGGCACCCGAGTCTCCGCCAAGTCCACAGGTAAGTACCATTAACCATTGTGTGGTTTGCATGTGGAATTATGGGGACGTAGATTAGTAGATTAGGAACTATTGAACCCTAGGATTAGGCTACTCCAACACGAATTACATAAAATTTAAAGTCTAACCAAACAAACCTATGAGTGAGTCACCGAGTTAAGGGTGTGGCAATCACAGCGCTTGTCTAGGATTGGATTCTGGGGAGCTTGGTATTTAAGCGATCTAGTGACTCACCTCCTCTTGGCTCGAATCCTAAGCGGTGCGTGGTGACGGTTCACCCTAACCAAGAGGACTCAATCACAGCTAAATTGATAATTAAAACCGAAAGGACCAGTCACCTTGTTTTGTACAAACTTAACATTAAACCTTGATTTTGAAATTACCAAAATACCCTTAATTTGAAAAATGACCCAAATACCTAATTTGCAAATTAACCAAATTACCCTAACTTGTAAAATTATCAAGCTACCCACAAGATAGAAGGTTGCCAAAGTACCCAATTGAAAATTTCCAAAATTCCCTTATTTAAGTAACATCATACGGAACCATATTTTGCAAAATTAAAAATACCCTCGGTTTGTAAAATTACAAAATATCCTCGGTTTATAAAATTACCATATTACCCTTGAATCTTCTTACCAAGTATTCCTATTTTGCAAAATTCCAAAATCTCTATTTTGCAAAATTTTCAAATACCCTAATTTGGAAAATTACAAAATACCCCTATAGGACAAATTACGAAAATACCCACATTGGATAGAACAAAATGTTTGAGGAATGAATGTGTAGTAAATACTCTTGAATGAATGTGTTTTCTCTGAATTAGGGTAGAAAACTTGGAATGTAAACCTTGAAATGATCGAAAGAATCGCCTCAAATTTCTTTACATAAAATTGTTGTGGATAATTAGTGGAACAAAAACTAAATCATAAAATTTTTAATCAGATAAACACAACTCGGAAGAATGAGTTCTAGAGGACATGGCCGTAATGTGCGTGGCCGTGGTAGATGTCGAATGACCGTGTCGAAACCCGTTAGGTCTGGTCAAGGGTCCGAGAATGAAATGCCACCACCACCACCGGTGTGGAATATCGAGATCGATGGGGATGGTGTAGTATCACAGGCAATGCTGCGAGTTCTGGAAAGGGTGGCTGGAGCAGGTGGAGGCATGGGAGCTCGGAAGTCTGTACCTGAGCGACTCCGAGCTAATGGAGTTGAGTTTTTTCGTGGTATATCTAGTGTGGCGTCCAATACGGTTGAGTATTGGTTGGAGGCGACGGAGTGAATTATGGATGATTTGGACCTGACTGCCGAGGAAAAACTGAAAGGGGTAGTGTTGCTACTCCGTGATGAGTCATACCAATGATGGCTCACGGTTCAGGATGGTGCTGCCACAGATGATCTTACTTGGGAGTACTTTAAGGCAGCGTATCAGAAGAATTATATTGAGACTAGTTATGTTGATGCGCAGAGGAAGGCGTTTTTGAGGCTAGTTCAGGGAATAAGTCCGTAGCGGAGTATGAGGTGAAATTCTTAAGGTTGAGCCGATACGTTCGAGGTATAGTGGCTACGGAGCATGAACGATGTGTCCCGTTTAAGGATGGACTAAGGGATGACCTAAGATTGTTGATTGCCCCACAGCAGGAGCGGGAGTTTGCTATGTTGGTAGAAAAGGCAAAGGTTGCTGAAGGAGTTAAGGAGTCTGTGAGACAGAACATGGATAGGAATAAGCAAAAGAGAGGTTTGGATCGTCGGGGTCATCTGGGAATGTTCAAAAGAGACCTAGAATGGATGGGTCGCGAGGTCGACAAGTTATACGGAATGACAAGATCTGAGTACTTGTGCCCAATGTGGAAAGATGCACTTGGGAGAGTGTTGAAAGAAGATGGGAGGATGTTTCAAGTGTGGGTTCAAGGATCACATGATTATGGACTGTCCCATGAAAATAGACGGGAGCCAACCCGTAAGTCAGGGTCCTAATCAGGTTGAAAGAGGTGGATGATAGCCTCCATGAGTCGTGGTTTCAGCTGGTAGAGGTAATGGTTACGGAAGAGGACGGGAACACCAAGGCGAGGTGTTGGTAGCACGGAGGTGAGACAATAGGGTCTAGTATATGCGATTCATCGGAGGAGGATGGTGATGCACTGATGTCATAACGGTATGTTCCTTATCTACGGATTACCCTTTATTGCGTTAATAGATATTGGGTCAACTCATCCATACATTGCTAGTAAGGTGTGCGTAACTCTGCATGTGAACTACGAGGCTGTACCTAGGAAGATGGTGTACTTAGTCCTTTAGGGAAATCGAGAGTGTTAGACAAACTCTTTAGGGCGCCACTTGGAAATTGAGGGGCAATTTTCAGCAAACTTAATGGAGTTGCCGTTTGAGGAGTTTGGCCTAATCTTAGGCATGGATTGGTTAGTGAAGTACCATGAAAATGTGCATTGCGCTGCTAAGCGCATGTCGTTAAGAACTTCTGACGACAAAGAGGTTGTGGTGATTGGCGAGAGACGGAATTGCTTGTCAAATGTGGTATCTGCACTTAAGGCAAAGAAGATGGTGAGAAAAGGGTGTGTAGCTTTTCTGATGTTGATAAGTACCTTAGAGGCTAAGGAAGCAGCTGTAGGTGGAGTTAGAATAGTAAGGGAATTTGTGGATGTCTTTCCAGAGGAGCTGCCTGTGTTACCCCCGAATAGGGAGGTGGAGTTCGAAATTGACTTATTACCGGGTACAACCCTTGTGTCAATTGCTCTGTACCGAATGGCACCAAAGGAGCTAGTAGAACTCAAAGCCCAGATCCAAGAGTTACTCGA
Source organism: Gossypium rotundifolium (assembly GCA_025506655.1). Lineage (NCBI taxonomy): Eukaryota > Viridiplantae > Streptophyta > Magnoliopsida > Malvales > Malvaceae > Gossypium > Gossypium rotundifolium. The sequence goes on from CP106731.1 coordinate 141,093,419, forward strand.
TCATGGGTTTATTCAACCTAGTGTGTCTCCATGTGGAGCACCCGTCCTATTTGTGAAGAAAAAAGATGGGACTATGTGAACGTGCATAGATTACTGGCAGTTGAATAAGCTGACCATCAAGAACAAGTATCCATTGCCAAGAATAGATGACTTGTTCGATCAGCTTAAGGGGGCTACCGTATTTTCGAAGATAGATCTAAGGTCAGGATATCATCAGCTTAAGGTGAAGGAGGCTGATATCCATAGGACATCTTTCTGGACAAGGTGCGGGCATTATGAGTTCTTGGTAATGCCGTTCAGATTGACAAACGCCCCAGCTGCATTCATGGACATGATGAACCGGGTTTTCCAACCCTACCTGGATCGATTCGTCGTTGTGTTCATAGACGATATTCTAGTGTATTCCAAGTCTGAGGAAGAACATGATAAGCACCTTCGAGTCGTATTACAAGTGTTAAGGAAGAAAAAGTTATATGCCAAGTTCAGCAAGTGCGAATTTTGGCTGAAGGAAGTTACATTTTTAGGACATGTGGTATCTGCTAAAGGAATAAGGGTGGATCCTCGGAAGATTGAGGCAGTATTGGATTGGAAATCACCCAAGTCTGTGGCTGAGGTTCGTAGTTTCTTGGGGTTAGCAGGCTACTATAGGAGATTTGTCGAAGGGTTCTTGTCAATAGCGCCTTGTGAAGTTGTTGAGAAAGGAGGTACCTTTATATAGGCGGATAAGCGACATGAGAGTTTTGAAAAGCTTAAGCAAGTATTGATGAAGCTCTGGTTTTGATTCACTGAAGCAGGGAAGGACTATGTGGTATATTGTGATGCTTCCTATACTGGATTGGGATGTGTCCGTATGCAAGACGGGAAGGTGGTCACTCATGCATCTCGACAATTAAGGCCACATGAGGTTAATTACCTGACGCATGACTTGGAGTTGGCTCATTGTGGTTTTTGCACTAAAGGTGTGGAGGCACTACTTATATGGAGAGAAGTCGGTGATCTATACAGACCACAAGAGTCTTAAGTATCTGTTGACCCAGAAGGAGTTAAATATGAGATAGCGAAGGTGGGTGGAGTTGTTGAAAGATTACGATTGCTCAATAGAGTATCATCCGGGCAAGGCGAATGTAGTGGAAGATGCCCTAAGTCAGAAAGTAGTGTCGGATTTGAGGGCGATGTTTGCACATTTGAGCATCTATGATGATGGAAGTTTGCTAGCGAGTTGCAAGTGAAGTCGACATGGTTAAGTCGTAAAGGAGAAGCGGTTGGCGGATGGTGAACTAAGTGCTAAGTCGCTATAAGTACAAAATGGGAATTGGAAAATTTTGTGTAGCAATGATGGAGTGCTATGTTTTGGGGCAAGGTCTATATGCCAAAGGATGAGGAGTTAAGGCGAGAATTCTTGAGAATCGATGGTAGCCCTTATGCTATGCATCCTAGAGGAAGTAAGTTGTACAAGGATTTGAGGAACAGTTTTGGTGGCTTTGTCTTAAGCGAGAAGTTCTGAGTATATAGGGAAGTGCTAAGCGTGTCGATAAGTCAAAATTTGAACACCAAATACCGTCGGATTGCTTGACCAATCAAGATTCCGCAATGGAAGTGGGAGAGAATTATCATGGACTTCGTTAGTGGGCTTCCCTCACGCCTACTAAGAAGGACTCGGTATGGGTGATAGTAGATTGGTTGTGAAGTCTGCACATTTCATACCGGTCTTGGGTTGACTATTCTCTATAAAATTGGCAAAGTTGTATGTAGCGTAAATCGTGAGGTCGCATGTGCGATGTCGATTATCTCGCATGTGATCCGAGGTTTACGTCTCGATTTTGGAAGGCACTACATCAAGCTTTGGGCACAGTGTTAGATTTTAGATGGCATTCCATCCGTAGTCGGATGGCCAATCTGAGCGAGTAATTCAAGTGCTGGAGGATATGTTGAGAGGTTGCGTGATAGACTTCAGAGGGAGTTGGGAGGAGTTCTTGCCTTTAGCGGAATTTGTGTACAATAATAGGTATCAAGCAAGTATTCGGATGGCACCGTACGAAGCTTATGATGGATTTAAAGTGTCGCACTCCTACATGTTGGATGGAATTAGGAGAACGTCAGGTTTTGGGTTCGAAAATTGTGGCAGAATTGGAATAAAAGGCTAAGGTAATTTGGACACGGTTGAAGGAGGCATCTGACCGGCAAAAGTCATACGCAGATCTTAAGCGGAAGGAGATTGAGTTTGCTGTAGGAGATTATGTGTTTTTCAAAGTTTTGCCGTGGAAGAAGGTAATGAGATTTGGTCACCAGGGAAAGTTAAGTCCTAGGTTTATAGGACCTTATCGGATTCTGAAACAGGTTGGTCCAGTAGCATATCAGTTAGAATTGCCTACGAAATTGAAGCAAATGCACGATGTGTTCCACGTTTCGATGTTACGTCATTACCGATAGGATCCATCTCATATAATACCGGTTGAGGAGGTGGAGCTGAGACCAGATCTATCATATGAGAAAGAGCCGATTCAGATTCTGAAACGGGATGTAAAGGTGCTTCAGAGGAAATCGACCCTTTTAGTCAAAGTATTGTGGGCGTAACCATGGATTAGAGGAAGCTTCGGGAGTCGGAGGAAACAATGCGACAGCAATACCCTCATTATTTTAGCAAGGGTAATTTCGAGGTCAAAATTATTTTAATTATTTTAAGTGGAGTAAAGTGAATTGGGCTCGGGTTGGACCAAAACATGGGTAAAATCCTAATTTTATGGACTCCTAAGTGGGCGGCACATTGGCTACAAATTAGGAGCTTAAATGGCTAAGGCATTACGGAAGAAGCGGTTGGGCCTCTTTTAAAGGTTTGGACTTTAAAACATAAAAGTTATCAAGGGTTAAGTCCAACTCGGGGGTATGCTTGTGATAAATAGTGTTAGTAGAAATTAAAAGTTAAACAATTATATTCTTCTCATCCTTTTTCCTCCTCAAAAATCTTCTAAAAGCCGAAAACCCTAGTCCCCATCACCTTCTTCCATAGCCGAATCTTTAAGGAGAGATCTCTTTTTCACGAAAGTGCACCATAGCCGCATACACCTCTCGAGCTTGGTAAGTTTTCAGGATTTTCTTCTTTGTGGTTTCTCTCTTCTTTAATTAGTTTCTAACCTGAATCACGTTTCCAAGGTTCGGTCAATTTCACTCCTTACTCCTAGAAGCCGAATAGACTCACTAAAAGTCTCCTGTACCGATTTGTGGAAAAGCCGAAGGTAGGATGGTGTAGGTTCAGCCTAATGGCCACTTCTCTTGAATCTTTTCTTTTGACCGAATGGCCTTACTTGTACAATCATGGTTGGCCGAATGGTCTTACTTGATCAATCATGGTTGGCCGAATGGATTATGATACTTGTTGATTTCGTTTAAGGGTTTGGTCTAATAAATAGGGTGTTGGCCGAATGTAGGTTGGTAGTGACGATTCATCAAAGACTTTCGGGATTTGGTTGGTAACTAAATTGGCAACAAGGTAAGGGTTTTGGTCTCGTTAACCCTTCGGGATTTGTGTTTAATGAATGGCCTATTGACTAATGTGCTTAGTGTTGGTAGAATGTAGGAGAAGAGATCTAGTGCATTAGATCGGGATTTTCGGGATTTTGATTAGATCTACGAGTAATCAAGTGTGTAACCCACCCTAAACTCCCAACTAAAAATAATATTGATTTGTATATGTTAATAAAGTTATGCATGAATATGGCTAAGGGTACCATTCCATGGTACAATTGCATTCAGTGCGTTACCCTAACTCTCAATTAAGTAAAGTTTATAAAACATGAATATGGATATATGTGAAATATTATTAAGGCTATGGGGTAAGGTATAATGCATGTTATTCATATGTTATGTATGTTGCATGGGCATATGGGTGATTTTGTGAAAGGGAAGTGATCTGGTGGTTCATACCACATTATCTGGTGACTCTGTCATATTATCTCAATCTGTAACTCTGTCACATTATCGGTGGCTATGCCACAATTATAAGAACAATGTGCGATTGACTACAATGGCGCCTTCGATGGTGTGTAGCGGATGGTGGGTCAATTTAGTAATCCCACAAGTGATCGGTAGAATGCGGGTGATGTGTAGAGGTTGGATCTAGGTGGTTTGGGTTGCATCATGGTTCACAATTATTTTATGTGATTTATTATGCCTTGTATGATTTGGGAATTTGTGATGGTAGTTACACACTGAGTTTGTTGACTCACCCTTCGTGGGCTAACTTTTTGCAGATGGAACTCAGTAGATGGACCGGGTCGGTAGGAACTTAGCGGTGGCCATGCACAGCTCAGTTTTTTGGTTTTCCTTTTTAAGTCTATTTTGAATTATTTTGGGTTATAATTTGATGTAATAAGGCCATTATTTTTTAGCTATTTCATTTTCCTGCGTTTTAAATTTCTATTATGTTGCGAACAACATCAATTATTTTGAAACTCAAACACCTATGGTATTTTTTTTTCAAGTTAACAGTAATATTAAACTCTAAAATTTGGTATTTCTTTAACATGTAACTTTTGAAATATGAACTTATCGATTTAGTACAAATTAAGTTACAACTAAATTTTTAACTCGAGAACAACCCAAATCTATTTTCTTGAAACCACCATGATTTTCAAAATGTCATACGAGACTTAACTTCGTTTTACTCGGGAAGCATGCTAGATCCGGTTAGGGGCTTGAAATTTGGGTTTGGGGTTTTCACTTTAAGCCTAATATAAGTGATTAAACAGCTTTGCTACAACGTTGAGTAGTCATAATCAAGCTACCCTTGGTGTGTAGCGGATGGGTGGGTCGAGCTAGAATTCCCCATGGGAGTCATAAGGTTGGAAGGGAAATGGTGTGTGTAGCGGATGGATTTTGGGGTGGGTTTTGCATCATCTTGTGTGTATATGATGCGTTATGATATGATATGAGGTCACTTTGGGCTCAGGCCCAAGACCACCGATTTTGATACGGCTTAGGCCCAATGTGGATATTTGCAAGTGATTTGATTGCCAAGGGTTGTGCACACTGAGTTTCGAAACTCACACCCCTTTAATTTAATGTTTCAGGTAATCCCGAATAGATGACTCGACGTGGGAGAGGACTCGGAGATGGCCACACTACAAGAGGCTTGAATTTTCAATTATTTGTTTGAGTACATGTTTTTATTTACTTAATTTTCGATTGGATGTAATAAGGCCTTGTACTCGTTTGACTTGATTTATCTTGGGTTTTGATATCAATTGTTTATTTAATTATTAAACCTAAGTAAGCTCTAATGTTCAAACTTGGTTTCAAATACTTAAAATAATAAAATGAGTTTTATCTTTAATTAATAAGACTAAAAGATTTTTGGCTTTTGGGCCTTAGATTCTTAATTAGCAAACTGTTTTGAATTGTGCCCTTAATGTGACATTCAATTTGGGCCTAACTTTTAGTAGAGTTTGGAGTGTTACATTTAGTGGTATGAAACCCTAGGTTTCAAAGCTAGGGCTATGAAATGAACCTTAGATTTTGGGTTTTTTTAAAAAAGTTTTGGCGAGATTCTTGAAGTGTGGTTCATCGGGCTCTTGACGTCGAGCCAAGTAAGTTTTTTTTTTTTGTTATTGTTTGACTTATTGTCTTTGCATAGATAATGAGCTACTTAAAATAGGCGTTTAGAGACTAAAGCCCGTAGGAAACTTAAGCATGTAGTGGATTCTCGAATGAAATAACTCTAAGAAATTATTGTTACTTACATAAGACATATGCCCTAAACAAGTGGAATTAAGTACTAATTTCGTAAAATTCTTAATCAGAGTGCACAGCGAAAGCATAGTGGTGTGACTTGAGCGGTCCATTTAGCAGTTAGTTGCAAATTTTGAGGACGAAATTTCTTTAAGGATGGTAGAATTGTAACGACCCAAATTTGGGCCTTTAGAGTAGGAGCATTTAAAAATTTTTAAGAACAAGAGAGCGACATTAGTGCAAGTTGGATCCATTAGGTGAGTGATTTTGGATGGTTTGGGGGCTTTTATGATGTCCTGGGTTCAAACTTTGGCTTTAAGGAGATTTTGGTTTTAGGTGAATAAAACCCATGGAGTTAGTAGGTAGGATTTAAGAATAAAATGTGGAAAAAATGACACAAGTGGAGTGTGTGGTGTAGTGGCAAAGTGACGCCACATAAGAGACAAGGGGATGACGCCATAAGGGAGGAAGGAGGTCCAAGGTTCAAGTCTTGGCTCTTGCATTTTGGTTTTCTTTTTAAATGGACTCTAGAATTTTGCCATAGGGACATATTTAGTTGCGGATGATTTTAGGCACAAGAGGAGCTTGTGGCTTAGTGGCTAGTGATGTGAATTGGTTGATGGGAGAGCTTGGGTTCGAATCTCATGAAAAGTAAGGGAGTATTTATTTTACGGATTGGACGAAAATAGTTTGAGTTGGATTTTAATTCTGCTGATGAAAGGATCCCACATCGGAAAGATACAAAGAAGGAAGGTGAGAAGCTAGCTATATATAGAGCATTCTATGAGGAGAGTTAATATACCTTGGTGGGTGTTTGGGTGCAGACCTAGAGGATAATCGCCAATAGTAGCGAAGGAAGGGCTACTATAACGTGAGGTGCAAGGTAAGGGTACGATAAGGTTTCGGCTTTTGATAAGTATGTGTTAAAGCTTTGGTTAATTGCTAGTAATGTGGATTGTAGGTTCGTGACTAAGGGCTTTGCAACGCGCGTGGTTACCAGGTGTGTACAAACACTACACACACGAAATCGGCAATGCCGAAAAGCCGAAAAGCTGAAAAGCTGAAAGTGGCTCAAAGGGCACGATGGGCCCTGAGGCTAAGAATTGATGCAATGGTTTGGTTGGTTATACGAATTGAATTAGTCATGCATGATACATGAATTGGATTTTTTTTGGTCATAATAAGCCATATGATGAGATTTGGGCCTAATAGGCCGTAAAGGTGTGATATGGGCTTCATGGGCTTGTGGGGACGTAGACATAGATGTTAGGGTTTATAAACCTTAGGCCTAGTTTTGAACAACTATTAAATTCCATAAAACTTAATTTTAATTAACCATGTCTTTGAACAAGTCGTAAGGTTGGAGTGTGGCAATGGGCGTACTCATGTCTAGGATTAGATCTAGGGAGAGCTTGGTACTTAAGCGGCCCTAGTGGCCCACCTTCTCCTCTTTGGAATCCTACTTGGTGCGTAGTGTCTGTTCACTTTAGCCGTGAGGACTTGTTGATGGGCCAAAGTTCATAGCTCAAACCTGAAAGGGACCGATGTATCCTCGATTTATAAAATTACCAAAGTACCCTCGATTTGCAAAATTACTAAAATACCCTCGAATTGTAAAATTATCAACATACCCCCGATTTGCGAAATTACATGAATACCCCCGATTTGCAAAATTACCAAAGTACACTTGATTTGTGAAATTATCAAAATACCCCCAATTTGTAAAATTTTTGAAGTACCCCTGATTTGCGAAATTTCTAAAATACCCCAGTTTATAAAATTATAGAAGTACCCCTAATTTACAAAATTACCAAAATACCCTTACTTTACAAAAGTACCAAAATACCCCTGTTTTGTAAAATTACAAGATACCCCTATTTTGGAAAATAACAAAAATACCCTTATAGGGAAGAATTATGAAAATACCCCTAGGTAGTGAAATGACGAAAATACCCCTATGTGATGAATATGAGTCTGTGGATGTTACTTTTGTGCTTGATGCATTCATATGATAGTCTGCTTAGGATGCATATGAGCGGGAATTATGGTATGGAAGAAGATTAGAGGATCGCATGGCCATATGGTATGGATCCAAGATCGCATGGCCGTATGGTATGGATCCACCGGAGGCTTTAAGCCCAATATATGTGATTAAGAAGCTTTGCTGCAACGTTCGATAGTACCTGCAATCGGGCTACCCTTGGTGTGTAGCGGATGGGTGGGTCGAGCTAGAATTCCCCACAAGAGTCATAAGGTTGGAAGGGAAATGGTGTGTGTAGCGGATGAATTTTGGGGTGGGTTTTCCATTATCTTGTTTGTATATGATGCGTTATGATATGACATGAGGTCACTTTCGGCTAAGGCCCAAAACGATCGATTTTGATAGGGCTTAGGCCCAATGTGGATATTTGCAAGTGATTTGATTGCCAAGGGTTGTGCACACTGAGTTTCGAAACTCACACCCCTTTAATTTAATGTTTCAGGTAATCCCGAATAGATGACTCGATGTGGGAGAGGACTCGGAGATGGCCACACTACAAGAGGCTTGAATTTTCAATTATTTGTTTCAGAGTACATGTTTTTATTTACTTAATTTTCGGTGGATGTAATAAGGCCTTGTACTCCGTTTTGACTTCAGATTTATCTTGGGTTTTGATATCAATTGTTTATTTAATTATTAAACCTAAGTAAGCTCTAATGTTCAAACTTGGTTTCTAAAATACTTAAAATAATAAAATGAGTTTTTATCTTTCATTAATAAGACTAAAAGATTTTTGGCTTTTGGGCCTTAGATTCTTAATTAGCAAACCTGTTTTGAATTGTGCCTTTAATGTGACATTCCGAATTTGGGCCTAACTTTTAGGCCGGGTTTGGGGTGTTACATTTAGTGGTATTAGAGCCTAGGTTTCAAAGCTCGGGCTATGAAATGAACCTTAGATTTTGGGTTTTTTAAAAAAGTTTTGGCAGGATTCTTGAAGTGTGGTTCATCGGGCTCTTGACGTCGAGCCAAGTAAGTTTTTTTTTGTTATTGTTTGACTTATTGTGCTGTATAGATAATGAGCTATTTAAAAATAGGCGTTTAGAGACTAAAGCCCGTAGGAAACTTAAGCATGTAGTGGATTCTCGACCGCGAAATAACTCTAAGAAATTATTGTTACTTACATAAGACATATGCCCTAAACAAGTGGAATTAAGTACTAATTTCGTAAAATTCTTAATCGAGTCAAATAAAGCATAGTGGTGTGACTTGAGTGGTCCATTTAGCAGTTAGTTGTAAATTTTGAGGACGAAATTTCTTTAAGGATGGTAGAATTGTAACGACCCAAATTTGGGCCTTGGGAGTAAGAGCATTTAAAAATTTTTAAGAACAAGAGAGCGACATTAGTGCAAGTTGTATCTATTAGGTGAGTGATTTTGGAAGGTTTGGGGGCTTCTATGAAGTCCTGGGTTCAAACTTTGGCTTTAGGGAGATTTTGGTTTTGGGTGAATAAAACCCATGGAGTTAGTAGGTAGGATTTAAGAATAAAATGTGGAAAAAATGACACAAGTGGAGTGTGTGGTGTAGTGGCAAAGTGACGCCACATAAGAGGCAAGGGGATGATGCCATAAGGGAGGAAGGAGGTCCAAGGTTCATGTCTTGGCTCTTACATTTTGGTTTTCTTTTTAAATGGACTCTAGAATTTTGCCATAGGGTTATATTTAGTTGCGCATGATTTTAGGCACAAGAGGAGCTTGTGGCTTAGTGGCTAGTGATGTGAATTGGTTAATGGGAGAGCTTGGGTTCGAATCTCATGAAAAGTAAGGGAGTATTTATTTTGCGGATTGGACGAAAATAGTTTGAGTTGGATTTTAACTCTGCTGATGGAATGATCCCATATCAGAAAGATACAAAGAAGGAAGGTGAGAAGCTAGCTATATATAGAGCATTCTCTGAGGAGAGTTAATATACCTTGGTGGGCGCTTGGGTGCAGACCTAGTGGATAATCGCCAATAGTAGCGAAAGAAGGGCTACTATAACGTGAGGTGCACGGTAGGGGTACGATAAGGTTTTGGCTTTTGATAAGTATGTGTTAAAGCTTTGGTTAATTGCTAGTTATGTGGATTATAGGTTCGTGACTATAGGGTTTGCAACGCTCGTGGTTACCAGGTGTGTACAAACACTACACACACTGAAATCGACAATACTAAAAAGTCGAAAAGTGAAAAACCAAAAGTGGCTCAAAGGGCACGGTGGGCCCTGAGGCTAAGAATTGATGCAATGGTTTGGTTGGTTATACGAATTGAATTAGTCATGCATGATACATGAATTGGATTTCTTTTGGGCCTAATAGGCCATATGATAAGATTTGGGCCTAATGGGCCGCAAGGGTGTGATATGGGCTTGATAGGCTTATGAGGATGTAGACATATATGTTAGGGTTTATAAACCTTGGGCCTAGTTTTGAACAACTATTAAATGCCATAAAACTTAATTTTAATTAAACATGTCTTTGAACAACTCGCAGGGTTGGAGTGTGGCAATGGGCGTACTCGTGTCTAGGATTGGATCTAGAGAGAGCTTGGTACTTAAGCGGCCCACCTCCTCCTCTCTGGAATCCTACTTAGTGCGTAGTGTCTGTTCACTTTAGTCGCGAGGACTTGTTGATGGGCCAAAGTTCATAGCTAAAACCCGAAAGGGACCGACGTACCCCCGATTTGTAAAATTACCAAAGTACCCCCGATTTGCAAAATTACTAAAATACCCTCAATTTGTAAAATTATCAACGTACCCCCGATTTGAGAAATTACATGAATACCCCCGATTTGCAAAATTACCAAAGTACACCTGATTTGTGAAATTACCAAAATACCCCCGATTTGTAAAATTTTTGAAGTACCCCTGATTTGCGAAATTTTTAAAATACCTCAGTTTACAAAATTACAAAAGTACCCCCGATTTAATAAATTACCAAAATACCCCTACTTTACAATAGTACCAAAATACCCCTATTTTGTAAAATTACAAGATACCCCTATTTTGGAAAATTACAAAATACCCTTATAGGGTAGAATTACGAAAATGCCCTGGGTAGTGAAATGACGAAAATACCCCTATGTGATGAATATGAGTCTGTGGATGTTACTTTTGTGTTTGATGCATTCATATGATATTCTGCTTAGGATGCATATGGGTGGGAATTATGCCACGGAGGAAGATTTGAGGATCGCATGGCCGTATGGTATGGATCCACCGGAGGCTTTAAGCCCAATATATGTGATTAAGAAGCTTTGCTGCAATGTTCGATAGTACCGCAACCGGGCTACCCTTGGTGTGTAGGGGATGGGTGGGTCGAGCTAGAATTCCTCACAAGAGCCATAAGGTTGGAAGGGAAATGGTGTGTGTAGAGGATGGATTTTGGGGTGGGTTTTGCATTATCTTGTTTGTATATGATGCGTTATGATATGATATGAGGTCACTTTGGGCTAAGGCCCAAGACCATCGATTTTGATAGGGCTTAGGCCCAATGTGGATATTTGCAAGTGATTTGATTGCCAAGTGTTGTGCACACTGAGTTTTGAAACTCACACCCCTTTAATTTAATGTTTCAGGTAATCCCGAATAGACGACTCGACATGGGAAAGGACTCGAAGATGGCCACACTACAGGAGGCTTGAATTTTCATTTATTTGTTTCAAAGTACATGTTTTTATTTACTTAATTTTCGGTGGATGTAATAAGGCCTTGTACTCCGTTTTGACTTCAGATTGATTTTGGGTTTTGAGATCAATTGTTTATTTAATTATTAAACCTAAGTAAGCTCTTATGTTCAAACTTGGTTCCAAAAATACTTAAAATAATAAAATGAGTTTTTATCTTTAATGAATAAGACTAAAAGATTTTTGGGCTTTTGGGCCTTAGATTCTTAATTAGCAAACCTGTTTTGAATTGTTCCTTTAATGTGACATTTTGGATTCGGGCCTAACTTTTAAGCCAAGTTTGGGGTGTTACATTTAGTGGTATCAGAGCCTAGGTTGCAAAGCTCGGGCTGTGAAATGGGCCTTAGATTTTGGATTTTATTTTTAAAAAAAAGTTTTTACAGGATTCTTGAAGTGTGGTTCATCGAGCCCTCGACGTCGAGCCAAGTAAGTTTTTCTGTTATTGTTTGAATTATTGAACTGTATAGATAATGGGCTACTTAAAAATAGGCTTTTAGAGGCTGAAGCACGTAGGAAACTTAAGCCTGTAGTGGATTCTTGATTGCGGAATAACTCTAAGAAATTGTGGTTACTTACATAAGACATGTGCCGTAAACAAGTGGAATTAAGTACTAATTTCATAAAATTCTTAATCAGAGTGCGCAGCGAAAGCATAGTGGTGTGACATGAGCGGTGCGTTTAGTAGTTAGTTGGAAATTTTGAGGACGAAATTTCTTTAAGAAGGGTAGAATTGTAATGACCCGAATTTGGGCCTAGTAGAATTAGGCCCATTGGGCCTTGGGAGTAAGAGCGTTTAAAAATTTTTAAGAACAAGAGAGCAACATTAGTGCAAGTTGAATCTATTAGGTGAGTGATTTTAGAAGGTTGGGGGGCTTCTATGAAGTCTCGGATTCAAACTTTGGCTGTAGGGAAAATTTGGTTTTAGGTGAATAAAACCCTAGGAGTTAGTAGGTAGGATTTAAGAATAAAATGTGGAAAAAAATGACACAAGTGGAGTTTGTGGTGTAGTGGCAAAGTGACGCCACATAAGAGGCAAGGGGATGACGCCATAAGGGAGGAAGGAGGTCCAAGGTTCAAGTCTTGGCTCTTGCATTTTGGTTTTATTTTTAAATGGACTCTAGAATTTTGCCATAGGGTTATATTTAGTTGCACATGATTTTAGACACAAGAGGAGCTTTTGGCTTAGTGGCAAGTGACATGAATTGGTTGGTGGGAGAGCTTGGGTTCGAATCTCATGAAAAGTAAGGGAGTATTTATTTTGCGGATTGCATGGGAATAGTTTGAGTTGGATTTAAACTCTATTGATGGAAGGATCCCACATCGGAAAGATACAAAGAAGGAAGGTGAGAAGCTAGCTATATAGAGAGCATTCTATGAGGAGATACCTTGGTGGGTGTTTGGGTGCAGACCTAGAGGATAGTTGCCAATAGTAGCGAAGGAAGGGCTACTATAACGTGAGGTGCACGGTAAGGGTACGGTGAGGTTTCGGTTTTTGATAAGTATGTGTTAAAGCTTTGGTTAATCGCTAGTAATGTGGATTGTAGGTTTGTGACTAACGGGTTTGCAACACGCGTGGTTACCAAGTGTGTACAAATACTATACACACGAAATCAGCAATACCGAAAAGCCAAAAAATCGAAAGTGGCTAAATAGGCCCAGTGGGCCCTGAGGCTAAGAATTGATGCAATGGTTTGGTTGGTTATACGAATTGATTTAGTCATGCATGATACATGAATAGGATTTGTTTTGGGTCTAATAGGCCATATGATGAGATTTGGGCCTAATGGGTCGTAAGGGTGTGATATGGGCTTGATGGGCTTATGGGGACGTAGACATATATGTTAGGGTTTATAAACCTTAGGCCTAGTTTTGAACAACTCTTAAATTCCATAAGACTTAATTTTAATTAAACATGTCTTTGAACAAGTCGCAGGGTTGGAGTGTGGCAATGGGCGTACGCATGTCTAGGATCGGATCTAGGGAGAGCTTGGTACTTAAGCGGCCCTAGTGGCCCACCTCCTCTCTGGAATCCTACTTGGTGTGTAGTGTCTGTTCACTTTAGCCGCGAGGACTTGTTGATGAGCCAAAGTTCATAGCTAAAACCCGAAAGGGACCGAAGTACCCCCGATTTGCAAAATTACCAAAGTACCCCGATTTGTAAAATTACCAAAATACCCTCGATTTGTAAAATTATCAAAATACCCCTAGTTTGCAAAATTACCAAAATACCCACGATTTGCAAAATTACCAAAGTACACCTGATTTGTGAAATTACCAAAATACCCCTGATTTGCAAAATTTCTGAAGTACCCCTGATTTACAAAATTTTCAAAATACCCTAGTTTACAAAATTATCGAAGTACCCCCGATTTACAAAATTACCAAAATACTCCTATTTTGTAAAATTACCAAAATACCCCTGTTTTACAAAATTACAAGATGCCCCTATTTTGGAAAATTACAAAAAAACCCCTGTAGGGTAGAATTACAAAAATACCCCTGGGTAGTGAAATGATGAAAATACCCCCAAATTTTGTGTTTGATGCATTCATATGATGTTCTGCTTAGGATGCATATGGGTAGAAAGTATGGTACGGGGGAAGATTTGAGGATCGCATGGCCGTATGGTATTGATCCACCGGAGGCTTTAAGCCCAATATAAGTGATTAAGCAGCTTTGCTGTAACGTTCGGTAGTACCGCAACCGGGCTACCCTTGGTGTGTAGCGGATGGGTGGGTCGAGCTAGAATTCTCCACATGAGTCATAAGATTGGAAGGGAAATGGTGTGTGTAGTAGATGGATTTGGGGTGGGTTTTGCATCATCTTGTGTGTATATAATGCGTTATGATATGATATGAGGTCACTCTGGGCTAAGGCCCAAGACCACCGATTTTGATAGGGCTTAGGCCCAATGTGGATATTTGCAAGTGATTTGATTGCCAAGGGTTGTGCACATTGAGTTTCGAAACTCACACCCTTTAATTTAATGTTTGAGTAATCCGAATAGGCGACTCGACGTGGGAGAGGACTCGGAGATGGCCACACTACAATAGGCTTGAATTTTCATTTATTTGTTTCAAAGTACATGTTTTTATTTACTTAATTTTCGGTGGATGTAATAAGGCCTTGTACTCCGTTTTGACTTCAGATTTATTTTGGGTTTTGAGATCAATTGTTTATTTAATTATTAAACCTAAGTAAGCTCTTATGTTCAAACTTGGTTTCTGAAATACTTAAAATAATAAAATGAGTTTTTATCTTTAATTAATAAGACTAAAAGATTTTGGGCTTTTGGGCCTTAGATTCTTAATTAGCAAACCTGTTTTGAATTGTGCCTTTAATGTGACATTTCGGATTCAGGCCTAACTTTTAAGCCGAGTTTGAGGTGTTACATTTAGTGGTATCAGAGCCTAGATTGCAAAGCTCGAGCTGTGAAATGGGCCTTATATTTTGGATTTTATTTTAAAAAAAGTTTTACTGAGTTCTCAAGTGTGGTTCATCGAGCCCTCGGCGTCGAGCCAAGTAAATTTTACATTATTGTTTGAATTATTGAATTATATAGATAATGGGCTACTTAAAATAGGCTTTTAGAGACTGAAGCCCGTAGGAAGCTTAAGCCTATAGTGGATTCTCGACCGCGGAATAACTCTAAGAAATTGTGGTTACTTACATAAGACATGCGCCGTAAACAAGTGGAATTAAGTACTAATTTCATAAAATTCTTAATCAGAGTGCGCAGCGAAAGCATAGTGGTGTGACTTGAGTGGTGCCTTTAGTAGTTAGTTGGAAATTTCGAGGACAAAATTTCTTTAAGAAGGGTAGAATTGTAACGACCCGAATTTGGGCCTAGTAGAATTAGACCCATTGGGCCTTGGGAGTAAGAGCGTTTAAAAATTTTTAAGAATAAGAGAGCAACATTAGTGCAAGTTGAATCTATTAGGTGAGTGATTTTAGAAGGTTGGGGGCTTCTATGAAGTCCCGGGTTCAAACTTTGGCTGTAGGGAAATTTTGGTTTTAGGTGAATAAAACCCTAGGAGTTAGTAGGTAGGATTTAAGAATAAAATGTGGAAAAAAAATGACAAAAGTGGAGTTTGTGGTGTAGTGGGAAAGTGACGCCACATAAGAGTCAAGGGGATGACGCCATAAGGGAGGAAGGAGGTCTAAGGTTCAAGTCTTGGCTCTTGCATTTTGGTTTTATTTTTAAATGGACTCTAGAATTTTGCCATAGGGTTATATTTAGTTGCACATGATTTTAGACACAAGAGGAGCTTTTGGCTTAGTGACAAGTGACGTGAATTGGTCGGTGGGAGAGCTTGGGTTCGAATCTCATGAAAAGTAAGGGAGTATTTATTTTGCGGATTGCAGGGGAATAGTTTGAGTTGGATTTAAACTCTGCTGATGAAAGGATCCCACATCGAAAAGATACAAAGAAGGAAGGTGAGAAGCTAGCTATATAGAGAGCATTCTATGAGGAGAGTTAATATACCTTGGTGGGCGTTTGGGTGCAGACCTAGAGGATAATTACCAATAGTAGCGAAAGGGCTACTATAACGTGAGCTGCACGGTAAAGGTACGGTGAGGTTTCAGTTTTTGATAAGTATGTGTTAATGCTTTGGTTAATCACTAGTAATGTGGATTGTAGGTTCGTGACTAACGGGTTTGCAACATGCGTGGTTACCAGGTGTGTACAAACACTATACATATGAAATTAGCAATGCCGAAAAGCTGAAAAGCCGAAAGTGGCTAAATAGGCCTGGTGGGCCCTGAGGCTAAGAATTGATGCAATGGTTTGGTTGGTTATACGAATTGAATTAGTCAAGCATGATACATGACTTGGATTTCTTTTGGGCCTAATAGGCCATATGATGAGATTTGGGCCTAATGGATCGTAAGGGTGTGATATGGGCTTGATAGGCTTATGGGGACATAGACATATATGTTGGGGTTTATAAACCTTAGGCCTAGTTTTGAACAACTCTTAAATTCTATAAGACTTAATTTTAATTAAACATGTCTTTGAACAAGTCGCAGTGTTGGAGTGTGGCAATGGGCGTACGCATGTCTAGGAGTGGATCTAGGGAGAGCTTGGTACTTAAACGGCCCTAGTGGCCCACCTCCTCCTCTCTGGAATCTTACTTGGTGCGTAGTGTCTGTTCACTTTAGCCGCGAGGACTTGTTGATGACCCAAAGTCCATAGCTAAAACCCGAAAGGGACCGAAGTACCCCCCGGTTTACAAAATTACCAAAGTACCCCTGATTTACAAAATTACCAAAATACCCCCGATTTGCAAAATTATCAAAATACCCCTGGTTTGCGAAATTACAAAAATACCCACGATTTGCAAAATTACCAAAGTCCACTTGATTTGTGAAATTACCATAATAGTCCCGATTTGTAAAATTTCTGAAGTACTCCTAATTTGTAAAATTTTCAAAATACCCCCAGTTTTCAAAATTAGCGAAGTACCTCCGATTTACAAAATTACCAAAATACTCCTACTTTGTAAAAATACCAAAATACCCCTATTTTACAGAATTACAAGATGCCTCTATTTTGAAAAATTACAAAAATACCTCTGTAGGGTAGAATTATGAAAATACCCCTGGGTAGTGAAATAATGAAAATACCCCCGACTTTTGTGTTTGATGCATTCATATGATATTCTGCTTAGGATGCATATGGGTGGGAAGTATGGTACGGGGGAAGATTTGAGGATCGCATGGCCGTATGGTATGGATCCACCGGAGGCTTTAAGCCCAATATAAGTGATTAAGCAGCTTTACTGCAACATTCAATAATCATAAACCTGCTACCCTTAGTGTGTAGCGGATGGGTGGGCCGAGCTAGAATTCCCCACAAGAGTCATAAGGTTGGAAGGGAAATGGTGTGTGTAGCGGATGGATTTTGGGGTGGGTTTTGCATCATCTTGTGTGTATATGATGCGTTATGATATGATATGAGGTCACTTTGGGCTAAGGCCCAAGACTACCGATTTTGATAGGGCTTAGGCCCAATGTGGATATTTGCAAGTGATTTGATTGCCAAGGGTTGTGCACACTGAGTTTCAAAACTCACACCCCTTTAATTTAATGTTTCGGGTAATCCGAATAGACGACTCGACGTGGGAGAGGACTCGGAGATGGCCACACTACAAGAGGCTTGAATTTTCATTTATTTGTTTCAAAGTACATGTTTTTATTTACTTAATTTTCGGTGGATGTAATAGGGCCTTGTACTTTGTTTTGACTTCAAATTTATTTTGGGTTTTGAGATCAATTGTTTATTTAATTATTAAACCTAAGTATGCTCTTATGTTCAAACTTGGTTTCTGAAATACTTAAAATAATAAAATGAGTTTTTATCTTTAATTAATAAGACTAAAAGATTTTGGGCTTTTGGGCCTTAGATTCTTAGTTGGCAAACCTGTTTTGAATTGTGCCTTTGATGTGACATTCTGGAATAGGGCCTAACATTTAGGTCGGGTTTGGGGTGTTACATTTAGTGGTATCAAAGCCTATGTTGCAAAGCTCGGGCTATGAAATGGGCCTTAGATTTTGGGTTATTTTATAAAAAAAAGTTTTGGCAGGATTCTTTAAGTGTGGGTCATCGAGCCCTCGACGTCGAGACAAGTAAGTTTTTCTGTCATTGTTTGAATTATTGAATTGTATAGATAATGGGCTACTTAAAAATAGGTTTTTAGATACTAAAGCCCGTACGAAACTTAAGCCTGTAGTGGATTCTCGACCGCGAATTAACTCTAAGAAATTATTGTTACTTACATAAGACATATGCCCTAAACAAGTGGAATTAAGTACTAATTTCATAAAATTCTTAATCAGAGTGTGCAGCGAAAGCATAGTGGTGTGACTTGAGCGGTCCGTTTAGTAGTTAGTTGCAAATTTCGAGGAAGAAATTTCTTTAAGGAGGATAGAATTGTAACGACCCGAATTTAGGCCTTAGGAGTAAGAGCATTTAAAAATTTTTAAGAACAAGAGAGCGACATTAGTGCAAGTTGGATCTATTAGGTGAGTGATTTTGGAAGGTTGGGGGGCTTCTATGAAGTCCTGGGTTCAAACTTTGGCTTTAGGGAAATTTTGGTTTTAGGTGAATAAAACCCCGGGAGTTAGTAGGTAGGATTTAGGAATAAAATGTGGAAAAAATGACATAACTGGAGTGTGTGGTGTAATGGCAAAGTGACGCCACATAAGAGGTAAGGGGATGACGCCATATGGGAGAAAGGTGGTCCAAGGTTCAAGTCTTGGCTCTTGCATTTTCGTTTTATTTTTAATTGGACTCTAGAATTTTGCCATAGGGTTATATTTAGTTGCGCATGATTTTAGACACAAGAGGAGCTTGTGGCTTAGTGGCAAGTAACGTGAATTGGTTGATGGGAGAGCTTGGGTTCGAATCTCATGAAAAGTAAGGGAGTATTTATTTTGTGGATTGGACGAGAATAGTTTGAGTTGGATTTAAACTCTGCTGATGGAAGGATCCCACATCGGAAAGATACAAAGAATGAAGGTGAGATCCTAGCTATATATAGAGCATTCTATAAGGAGAGTTAATATACCTTGGTGGGCGGTTGGGTGCAGACCTAGAGGATAATCACCAATAGTAGCGAAGGAAGGGCTACTATAACGTGAGGTGCACGGTAAGGGTACGGTGAGGTTTCGGCTTTTGATAAGTATGTGTTAAAGCTTTGGTTAATTGCTAGTAATGTGGATTGTAGGTTCGCGGCTAATGGGTTTGCAACGCGCGTGGTTACCAGGTGTGTACAAACACTACACACACGAAATCGGCAATGCCAAAAAGTCGAAAAGCTAAAAAGCCGAAAGTGGCTAAATGGGCACGATGGGCCTTGAGGCTAAGAATTGATGCAATGGTTTGGTTGGTTATACGAATTGAATTTGTCATGCATGATACATGAATTGTATTTGTTTTGGGCCTAATAAGCCATATGATGAGATTTGGGCCAAATGGGCCGCAAGGGTGTGATATGGGCTTGATGGGCTTATGGGGACGTAGACATATATGTTAGGGTTTATAAACCTTAGGCCTAGTTTTGAACAACTCTTAAATTCCATAAAGCATAATTTTAATTAAACATGTCTTTGAACAAGTCGAAGGGTTGCAGTGTGGCAACGGGCGTACGCATGTCTGGGATTAGATCTAGGGAGAGCTGGGTACTTAAGTGACCCTAGTGGCCCGCCTCCTCCTCTCTGGAATCCTACTTGGTGCGTAGTGTCTGTTCACTTTAGCCGCGAGGACTTATTGATTGGCCAAAGTTCATAGCTAAAACCCGAAAGGGACCGAAGTACCCCTGATTTGCAAAATTACCAAAGTACCCCTAATTTGCAAAATTACCAAAATACCCCCGATTTGTAAAATTATCAAAATACCCCTAGTTTGCAAAATTTCCAAAATACCCTCAATTTTTAAAATTACTAAAGTACACCCAATTTTTGAAATTACCAAAATACCCCTGATTTGCAAAATTTCTGAAGTACCCCTAATTTACGAAATTTCTAAAATACCCCCAGTTTACAAAATTACAGAAGTACCCCCGATTTACAAAATTACCAAAATACCCCTACTTTGCAAAAGTACCAAAATACCCCTATTTTGCAAAATTACAAGATACCCTATCTTGGAAATACCCTATAGGGTAGAATTACGAAAATACCCTTGGGTAGTGAAATGACGAAAATACCCCTATGTGATGAATATGAGTTTGTGGATGTTACTTTTGTGTTTGATGCATTCATATGATATTCTGCTTAGGATGCATATGAGTGGGAATTATGGTACGGAGGACAATTTGAGGATCGTATGGCCATATGGTATGGATCCAGGATCGCATGGCCGTATGGTATTGATCCACCGGAGGCTTTAAGCCCAATATATGTGATTAAAAAGCTTTTCTACAACGTTTGATAGTACCGCAATCGGGCTACCCTTAGTGTGTAGCGGATGGGTGGGTCGAGCTAGAATAACCCACAAGAGTTATAAGGTTGGAAGGGAAATGGTGTGTGTAGTGGATGGATTTTGGGGTGGGTTTGCCATTATCTTGTGTGTATATGATGCGTTATGATATGATATGAGGTCACTTTGGGCTAAGGCCCAAGACCATCGATTTTGATAGGGCTTAGGCCCAATGTGGATATTTACAAGTGATTTGATTGCCAAGGGTTGTGCACACTGAGTTTTGAAACTCACACCCCTTTAACTTAATGTTTCAGGTAATCCCGAATAGATGACTCGACGTGGGAGAGGACTCGGAGATGGCCACACTACAAGAGGCTTGAATTTTCATTTATTTGTTTCAAACTACATATTTTTATTTACTTAATTTTCGGTGGATGTAATAAGGCCTTGTACTCCGTTTTGACTTCAGATTTATTTTGGGTTTTGAGATCAATTGTTTATTTAATTATTAAACCTAAGTATGCTCTTATGTTCAAACTTGGTTTCTGAAATACATAAAATAATAAAATGAGTTTTAATCTTTATTTAATAAGACTAAAAGATTTTGGGCTTTTGGGCCTTAGATTCTTAATTGGCAAACCTGTTTTGAATTGTGCCTTTAATGTGACATTTTGGATTAGGGCCTAACTTTTAGGCGGGGTTTTGGGTGTTACATTTAGTGGTATTAGAGCCTAGATTGCAAAGCTCGGGCTGTGAAATGGGCTTTAGATTTTTGGTTATTTTATAAAAAAAAGTTTTGGCAAGATTCTTGAAGTGTGGGTCATCGGGCCTTCGACGTCGAGCCAAGTAAGTTTTTCTATTATTGTTTGAATTATTGAACTGTATAGATAATGGGCTACTTAAAAATAGGCTTTTAGATACTAAAGCTCGTACAAAACTTAAGCCTGTAGTGGATTCTCCACCGCGGAATAACTCTAAGAAATTGTTGTTACTTACATAAGACATATGCCCTAAACAAGTGGAATTAAGTACTAATTTCATAAAATTCTTAATCAGAGTGTGCAGGGAAAGCATAGTGGTGTGACTTGAAGCGGTCCGTTTAGTAGTTAGTTGCAAATTTTGAGGACGAAATTTCTTTAAGGAGGTAGAATTGTAACAACCCGAATTTGGGCCTTGGGAGTAAGAGCATTTAAAAATTTTTAAGAACAAGAGAGCGACATTAGTGCAAGTTGGATCTATTAGGTGAGTGATTTTGGAAGGTTAGGGGCTTCTATGAAGTCCTGGGTTCAAACTTTGGCTTTAGGGAAATTTTGGTTTTAGGTGAATAAAACTCTAGGAGTTAGTAGGTAGGATTTAAGAATAAAATGTGGAAAAAATGACACAAGTGGAGTGTGTGGTGTAGTGGCAAAGTGACGCCACATAAGAGGCAAGGGGATGACGCCATATGGGAGAAAGGTGGTCCAAGGTTCAAGTCTTGGCTCTTGCATTTTGGTTTTCTTTTTAAATGGACTCTAGAATTTTTCTATAGGGTTATATTTAGTTGCGCATAATTTTAGACACAAGAGGAGCTTGTGGCTTAGTGGCAAGTGACGTGAATTGGTTGATGGGAGAGCTTGGGTTCGAATCTCATGAAAAGTAAGGGAGTATTTATTTTGCGAATTGGACGAGAATAGTTTAAGTTGGATTTAAACTCTGCTGATGGAAGGATCCCACATCGGAAAGATACAAAGAAGGAAGGTGAGAACCTAGCTATATATAGAGCACTCTATGAGGATAGTTAATATGCCTTGGTGGGGGTTTGGGTGCAGACCTAGAGGATAATCGCCAATAGTTGCAAAGGAAGGGCTACTATAACGTGAGGTGCACGGTAAGGGTACGGTGAGGTTTCAGCTTTTGGTAAGTATTTGTTAAAGCTTTGGTTAATCGCTAGTAATGTGGATTGTAGGTTCGTGACTGAGGGGTTTGCAACACGCGTGGCTACCAGGTGTGTACAAACACTACACACACGAAATCGACAATGTCGAAAAGTCAAAAAGCCGAAAAATCGAAAGTGGCTAAGTGGGCACGGTGGGCCCTAAGGCTAAGAGTTGATGCAATGGTTTGGTTGGTTATACGAATTGAATTTGTCATGCATGATATATAAATTGTATTTTTTTTGGGGTTAATTGGCCATATGATGAGATTTGGGCCTAATGGGCCGTAAGGGTGTGATATGGGCTTGATGGGCTTATGGGGACGTAGACATATATGTTAGGGTTTATAAACCTTAGGCCCAGTTTTGAACAACTCTTAAATTCCATAAAACATAATTTTAATTAAACATGTCTTTGAACAAGTCGCAGGGTTGCAGTGAGGCAACGGGCGTACGCATGTCTGGGATTGGATCTAGGGAGAGCTTGGTACTTAAGCGGCCTTAGTGGCCCGCCTCCTCCTCTTTGGAATCCTACTTGGTGCGTAGTGTCTGTTCAATTTAGCCGCGAGGACTTGTTGATGGGCCAAAGTTCATAGCTAAAACCCGAAAGGGACCGAAATACCCCTAATTTACAAAATTACCAAAGTACCCTCGATTTGCAAAATTACTAAAATACCCCCGATTTGTAAAATTATCAAAATACCCCTAATTTGCGAAATTTCCAAAATACCTCGATTTGCAAAATTACCAAAGTACGCCTGTTTTGTGAAATTACCAAAATACCCCCGATTTGCAAAATTTCTGAAGTACTCCTGATTTGTGAAATTTCCAAAATACCCCTAGTTTACAAAATTACAGAAGTACCCCCAATTTACAAAATTACCAAAATACCCCTACTTTGCAAAAGTACCAAAATACCCCTGTTTTGCAAAATTACAAGATACCCCTATCTTGGAAAATTAAAAAATACCCCTGTAGGGTAGAATTATGAAAATACCCCTGGGTAGTGAAATGACGAAAATACCCCTATGTGATGAATATGAATTTATGGATGTTACTTTTGTGTTTGATGCATTCATATGATATTCTGCTTAGGATGCATATGAGTGGGAATTATGGTACGGAGGAAGATTTGAGGATCGCATGGCCATATGGTATGGATCCATGATCGCATGGCCGTATGGTTTGGATCCACTGGAGGCTTTAAGCCCAATATATGTGATTAAGAAGCTTTCTTTGCAACATTCGATAATATGAAGTCACAAGGCCCAAGGCTACCCTTGGTGTGTAGCGGATGGGTGGGTCGAACTAGAATTCCCACAAGAGTCATAAGGTTGGAAGGGAAATGATGTGTGTAGCGGATGGATTTTGGAGTGGGTTTTGCATCATCTTGTGTGTATATGATGCGTTATGATATGATATGAGGTCACTTTGGGCTAAGGCCCAAGACCACCGATTTTTCTGTTATTGTTTGAATTATGGAACTGTATAGATAATGGGCTACTTAAAAATGGGCATTTAGAGACTAAAGCCCGTAGGAAACTTAAGCCTGTAGTGGATTCTCGACCGCAAAATAACTCTAAGAAATTGTTGTTACTTACATAAGACATGGGCCATAAACAAGTGGAATTAAGTACTAATTTCATAAAATTCTTAGTCAGAGTGCGCAGCAAAAGCATAGTGGTGTGACTTGGGCGGTGCGTTTAGTAGTTAGTTGGAAATTTTGAGGACAAAATTTCTTTAAGGAGGGTAGAATTGTAACGACCCAAATTTGGGCCTAGTAGAATTAGGCCCATTGGGCTTTGGGAGTAAGAGCGTTTAAAAATTTTTAAGAATAAGAGAGTGACACTAGTGCAAGTTGGATCTATTAGGTGAGTGATTTTGGAAGGTTGGGGGCTTCTATGAAGTCCTGGGTTCAAACTTTGGCTTTAGGGAAATTTTGGTTTTAGGTGAATAAAACTCTGGGAGTTAGTAGGCAGGATTTAAGAATAAAATGTGGAAAAAATGACACAAGTGGAGTGTGTGGTGTAGTGGCAAAGTGACGCTACAAAAGAGGCAAGAGGATGACGCCATAAGGGAGGAAGGAGGTCCAAGGTTCAAGTCTTGGCTCTTGTATTTTGATTTTCTTTTTAAATGGACTCTAGAGTTTTCCCATAGGGTTATATTTAGTTTCGCATTATTTTTGACACAAGAGGAGCTTGTGGCTTAGTGGCAAGTGACGTGAATTGGTTGATGGGAGAGTTTCAATTCAAATCTCATGAAAAGTAATGGAGTATTTATTTTTCAGATTGGATGGGAATAGTTTGAGTTCGATTTAAACTCTGTTGATGGAAGGATCCCACATCGGAATGATACAAAGAAGGAAGGTGAGAAGCTAGCTACATAGAGAGCATTCTATGAGTAGAGTTAATATACCTTGGTGGGCGTTTGGGTGCAGACCTAGAGGATAATTGCCAATAGTAGCGAAGGAAGGGCTACTATAACGTGAGGTGCACGGTAAGGGTACGGTGAGGTTTCGATTTTTGATTAGTATGTGTTAAAGCTTTGGTTAATCACTAGTAATGTGGATTGTAGGTTCGTGACTAATCGGTTTGCAACGCGTGTGGTTACCAGGTGTGTACAAACATATACACACGAAATCGGCAATGCCAAAAAGTCGAAAAGCTGAAAAGTCGAAAGTGGCTAAATGGGCCCGATGGGCCCTGAGGCTAAGAATTGATGCAATGGTTTGGTTGGTTATACGAATTGAATTAGTCATGCATGATACATGAATTGGATTTGTTTTGGGCCTAATAGGCCATATGATGAGATTTGGGCCTAATGGGCCGTAAGGGTGTGATATGGGCTTGATGGGCTTCTGGGGGCGTAGACATATATGTTAGGGTTTATAAACCTTAGGCCTAGTTTTGAACAACTCTTAAATTCCATAAGACTTAATTTTAATTAAACATGTCTTTGAACAAGTCGCAGGGTTGGACTGTGGCAACGGGTGCATGCATGTCTAGGATTGGATCTAGGGAGAGCTTGGTACTTAAGCGACCCTAGTGGCCCACCTCCTCCTCTCTAGAATCCTACTTAGTGCGTAGTGTCTGTTCACTTTAGCCGCGAGGACTTGTTGATGGGCCAAAGTTCATAGCTAAAACCTGAAAGGGACCGAAGTGCCCCCGATTTGCAAAATTACCAAAGTATCCCCGATTTGCAAAATTACCAAAATACCCCCGATTTGCAAAATTATCAAAATACCCCTAGTTTACAAAATTACCAAAATACCCTCGATTTGCAAAATTACCAAAGTACACCTAATTTGTAAAATTACTAAAATACCCCTGATTTGTAAAATTTCTAAAGTACCCCTAATTTGTGAAATTTCCAAAATACCCCCAGTTTACAAAATGAGCGAAGTACCCTCGATTTACGAAATTACCAAAAACCCCTACTTTGCAAAAGTACCAAAATATCCCTATTTTACAAAATTACAAGATACCCCTATTTTGGAAAGTTACAAAATACCCTTGTAGGGTAAAATTATGAAAATACCCCTGGGTAGTGAAATGACGAAAATACCCCTATGTGATGAATATAAGTTTGTGGATGTTACTTTTGTGTTTGATGCATTCATATGATATTCTGCTTAGGATGCATATGGGTGGGAAGTATGGTACGGAGGAAGATTTGAGGATCGCATGGCCGTATGGTATGGATCCATCGGAGGATTTAAGCCTAATATAAGAGATTAAGCAGCTTTGCTACAACGTCCGGTAGTACCGTAACCGGGCTACCCTTGGTGTGTAATGGATGGGTGGGTCGAGCTAGAATTCCCCACAGGAGTCATAAGGTTGTAGGGAAATGGTGTGTGTAGCGGATGGATTTTGGGGTGGGTTTTGCATCATCTTGTGTGTATATGATGCGTTATGATATGATATGAAGTCACTTTGGGCTAAGGCCCAAGACGACCAATTTTGATAGGGCTTAGGCCCAATGTGGATACTTACAAGTGATTTGGTTGCCAAGGGTTGTGCACACTGAGTTTCGAAACTCACACCCTTTAACTTAATGTTTGAAATCCGAATAGGCGACTCGACGTGGGAGAGGACTCGGAGATGGCCACACTAGAAGAGGCTTGAATTTTCATTTATTTGTTTCAAATTACATGTTTTATTTACTTAATTTTCGGTGGATGTAATAAGGCCTTGTACTCCGTTTTGACTTCAGATTTATTTTGGTTTTGAGATCAATTGTTTATTTAATTATTAAACCTAAGTATGCTCTTATGTTCAAACTTGGTTTCAAATACATAAAATAATAAAATGAGTTTTAATCTTTAATTAATAAGACTAAAAGATTTTGGGCTTTTGGGCCTTAGATTCTTAATTGGCAAACCTGTTTTGAATTGTGCCTTTAATGTGACATTCTAGATTTGGGCCTAACTTTTAGCCTCAGGGGCCTTGATTTTGGGTGTTACATTTAATTCTTGAAGTGTGGTTCATCGAGCTTAGGTTGGAAAGCTCGGCTACTTAAAAATAGTCTCAGAGACTAAAGCTCGTAGGAAACTTAAACTGAAATGGGCCTTAGATTTTGGGTTTTTAAGTAAATTTCATAAAATTCTTAATTTGGCGAAAGATTCTTGAAGTGTGGTTCATCTGAATTGTACCTCGGGCGTCGAGCCAAGTAAGAGGCAAAGTGCAAGTTGGATCTATTAGGTGAGTGGTTTTGGAAGGTTGGGGCTTCTATGAAGTCCTAGGTTCAAACTTTGGCTTTAGGGAAATTTTGGTTTTAGGTGAATAAAATCAAGTTATGTAGGCCATAAGGGAGGAAGGAGGTCCAAGGTTCAAGTCTTTGCTCTTGCATTTTAATTTTCTTTTTAAATGGACTCTAGAATTTTACAATAGGGTTATATTTAGTTACGCATGATTTTAGACACAAGAGGAGCATATGGCTTAGTCGCAAGTGATGTGAATTGGTTGATGGGAGAGCTTGGGTTCGAATCTTATGAAAAGTAATGGAGTATTTATTTTGCGGATTGGACGAGAATAGTTTGAGTTGGATTTAAACTCTGCTGATGCAAAGATCCCACATCGGAAAGATATAAAGAAGGAATGTGAGAAGCTAGCTATATATAGAGCATTCTATGAGGAGAGTTAATCTACCTTGGTGGGCATTTGGGTGCAGACCTAGAGGATAATCGCCAATAGTAGCGAAGGAAGGGCTACTATAATGTGAGGTGCACGATAAGGGTACGGTGAGCTTTCAATTTTTGATAAGTTTGTGTTAAAGCTTTGGTTAATCGCTAGTAATGTGGATTGTAGGTTCGTGACTAACGGGTTTGCAACGCGCATGGTTACCAGGTGTGTACAAACACTACACACACGAAATCGGCAATGCCGAAAAGCCGAAAAGCTAAAAAGTTGAAAGTGGCTAAATGGGCCTAGTGAGCCCTAAGGATAAGAATTGATGCAATGGTTTGGTTGGTTATACGAATTGAATTAGTCATGCATGATACATGAATTGGATTTGTTTTGGGCCTAATAGGCCATATGATGAGATTTGGGCCTAATGGGCCGTAAGGGTGTGATATGGGCTTGATGGGCTTTTGGGGACGTAGACATATATACTTGGGTTTATAAACCTTAGGCCTAGTTTTGAACAACTCTTAAATTCCATAAAACTTAATTTTAATTAAACATGTCTTTGAATAAGTCGCAGGGTTGGAGTGTGGCAACGAGCGTACGCATGTCTAGGATTGGATCTAGGTAGAGCTTGGTACTTAAGCGGCCCTAGTGGCCCACCTCCTCCTCTCTGGAAACCTACTTGGTGCGTAGTGTCTGTTCACTTTAGCCGCGAGGACTTATTGATGGGCCAAAGTTCATCGCTAAAACTCAAAAGGACCAAAGTACCCCTGATTTACAAAATTACCAAAGTACCCTCGCTTTGCAAAATTACCAAAATACCCCTAATTTGTAAAATTATCAAAATACCCCAATTTGAAAAATTACAAAAATACCTCGATTTGAAAAATTACCAAAGTACACTTGATTTGTGAAATTACCAAAATACCCCCGATTTGCAACATTTTTGAAGTACCCCTAATTTGCGAAATTTTAAGAATACCCTCAGTTTACAAAATTACAGAAGTACCCCCAATTTACAAAATTACCAAAATACCTCTACTTTGCAAAAGTACCAAAATACCCCTATTTTGCAAAATTACAGGGTACCCCTATTTTGGAAATTACAAAAATACCTTTGTAGGGTAGAATTACGAAAATACCCCTAGGTAGTGGAATGATGAAAATACCCCTATGTGATGAATATGAGTTTGTGGATGTTTGATGCATTCATATGATATTCTGCTTAGGATGCATATGGGTGGGAATTATGGTACGGAGGAAGATTTGAGGATCGCATGGCCATATGGTATGGATCCAGGATCACATGGCCGTATGGTATGGATCCACCGGAGGCTTTAAGCCCAATATATGTGATTAAGAAGCTTTCTTTAGCGTTCGTAGTATAAAGAACCGGCTACCCCAGTGTGTAGCAGATGGGTAAGTCGAGCTAGAATTCCCTACGAGAGTCATAACGTTGGAAGGGAAATAGTATGTGTAGCGGATGGATTTTGGGGTGGGTTTTGCATTATCTTGTGTGTATATGATGCGTTATGATATGATATGAGGTCACTTTGGGCTAAGGCCCAAGACCACCGATTTTGATAAGGCTTAGGCCTAATGTGGATATTTGCAAGTGATTTTATTGCCAAGGGTTGTGCACACTGAGTTTCGAAACTCACACCCCTTTAATTTATTGTTTTAGGTAATCCCGAATAGACGACTCGACGTGGGAGAGGACTTGGAGATGGCTACACTAGAAGAGGCTTGAATTTTCATTTATTTATTTCAAAGTACATGTTTTTATTTACTTAATGTTTGGTGGATGTAATAAGGCCTTGTACTCCGTTTTGACTTCAGATTTATTTTGGGTTTTGAGATTAATTGTTTATTTAATTATTAAACCTAAGTAAGCTCTTATGTTCAAACTTGGTTTCTGAAATTCTTAAAATAATAAAATAAGTTTTTGTCTTTAATTAATAAGACTAAAAGATTTTGGGCTTTTGAGCCTTAGATTCTTAATTAGCAAACCGCTCTTGAATTGTGCCTTTAATGTGACATTCCGAATTCGGGCCTAACTTTTAGGCCATGTTTGGGGTGTTACATTTAGTGGTATCAGAGCCTAGGTTGCAAAGCTCGGGCAGTGAAATGGGACTTAGATTTTGGGTTTTTTAAAAAAGTATTGGCAGGATTCTTGAAGTGTGGTTCATCGAGCCCTCGACGTCGTGCCAAGTATGTTTTTCTGTTATTGTTTGAATTATTGAACTCTATAGATAATAGGCTACTTAAAAATACGCTTTTAGAGACTAAAGCCCGTAGGAAACTTAAGCCTGTAGTGGATTCTCGACCAGGGAATAACTCTAAGAAATTATTGTTACTTACATAAGACATGTGCCCTAAACAAGTGGAATTAAGTACTAATTTCATATATTTCTTAATCAGAGTGCGCAGCGAAAGCATAGTGGTGTGACTTGAGCGATGCGTTTAGTAGTTAGTTGGAAATTTCGAGGACGAAATTTCTTTAAGGAGGGTAGAATTGTAACGACCCAAATTTGGGCCTTGTAGAATTAGGCCCATTGGGCCTTGGGAGTAAGAGCGTTTAAAATCTTTTAAGAACAAGAGAGTGACATTAGTGCAAGTTGGATCTATTAGGTGAGTTATTTTGGAAGGTTGGGGGCTTCTATGAAGTCTCGGGTTCAAACTTTGGCTTTAGGGAAATTTTAGTTTTAGGTGAATAAAACCCTGGGAGTTAGTATGTAGGATTTAAGAATAAAATGTAGAAAAAATGACACAAGTGTAGTGTGTGGTGTAGTGGCAAATTGACGCCACATAAGAGGCAAGGGGATAACGCCATAAGGGAGGAAGGAGGTCTAAGGTTCAAGTCTTGGCTCTTGCATTTTCGTTTTCTTTTGAAATGGACTCTAGAATTTTGCCATTGGGTTATATTTAGTTGCGCATGATTTTAGACACAAGAGGAGCTTGCGGCTTAGTGGCAAGTGACGTGAATTGGTTGATTGGAGAGCTTGGGTTCGAATCTCATGAAAAGTAAGGGAGTATTTATTTTGCGGATTGGACGAGAATAGTTTGAGTTGGATTTAAACTCTGCTGATGGAAGGATCCCACATCAAAAGATACAAAGAAGGAAGGTGAGAAGCTAGCTATATATAGAGCATTCTATGAGGAGAATTAATATACCTTGGTGGGCGTTTGGGTGCAGACCTAGAGGATAATCGCCAATAGTAGTGAAGGAAGGGCTACTATAACGTGAGGTGCATGGTAAGGGTACGATGAGGTTTTGATTTTTGATAAGTACGTGTTAAAGCTTTGGTTAATCACTAGTAATATGGATTGTAGGTTCATGACTAACGAGTTTGCAACGCGCGTGGTTACCAGGTGTGTACAAACACTATACACACGAAATCGGTAATGCCGAAAAGCCGAATGTGGCTAAATGGGCCCAGTGGGCCCTAAGGCTAAGAATTGATGCAATGGTTTGGTTGTTTATACGAATTGAATTAGTCATGCATGATACATGAATTGGATTTCTTTTGGGCCTAATAGGCCATATGATAAGATTTGGGCCTAATGGGCCGTAAGGGTGTGATATGGGCTTGATGGGCTTATGGGGACGTAGACATATATGTTAGGGTTTATAAACCTTAGGCCTAGTTTTGAACAACTCTTAAATTCCATAAAACTTAATTTTAATTAAACATGTCTGTGAACAAATCGCAGGGTTGGAGTGTGGCAACGGACGTACGCATGTCTAGGATTGGATCTAGGAGGAGATTGGTACTTAAGCGGCCCTAGTGGCCCACCTCCTCCTCTCTGGAATCCTACTTGGTGCATAGTGTCTGTTCACTTTAGCCGCGAGGACTTGTTGATGGGCCAAAGTTCATAGCTAAAAAACAAAAGGGACTGAAGTACCCCCGATTTGTAAAATTTTCCAAAGTACCCTCGATTTACAAAATTACCAAAATACCCTCGATTTGTAAGATTATCAAAATACCCCCAGTTTGTGAAATTACCAAAATACCCTCGATTTGCAAAATTACCAAAGTACACCTGATTTGTGAAATTACCAAAATACCTCGATTTGCAAAATTTTCGAAGCACCCCTGATTTGCAAAATTTCCAAAATACCCTAGTTTGTAAAATTATCGAAGGACCCCCAATTTACGAAATTACCAAAATACCTCTACTTTGCAAAAGTACCAAAAGACCCTTGTTTTGTAAAATTACAGGATACCCTTATTTTGGAAAATTACAAAAATACCCCTGTAAGGTAGAATTACGAAAATACCCTAGGTAGTGAAATGACGAAAATACCCCTATGTGATGAATATGAGTTTGTGGATGTTACTTTTGTGTTTGATGCATTCATATGATATTCTGCTTAGGATGCATATGGGTGGGAATTATGGTACGGAGGAAGATTTGAGGATCGCATAGTCGTTTGGTATGGATCCAGGATCGCATGGCCGTATGGTATGGATCCACCGGAGGCTTTAAGCCCAATATATGTGATTAAGCAGCTTTGCTGCAACGTTCGATAGTACCACAACCGGGCTACCCTTGGTGTGTAGCGGATGGGTGGGTCGAGCTAGAATTCCCCACAAGAGTCATAAGGTTGGAAGGGAAATGATGTGTGTAGCAGATGGATTTTGGGGTAGGTTTTGCATTATCTTGTGTGTATATGATGCACTATGATATGATATGAGGTCACTTTGGGCTAAGGCCCAAGACTACCGATTTTGATAGGGCTTAGGCCCAATGTGGATATTTGCAAGTGATTTGATTGCCAAGGGTTGTGCACACTGAGTTTCGAAACTTACACCCCTTTAATTTAATGTTTCAGGTAATCTCGAATAGACGACTCGACGTGGGAGAGGAGTCGGAGATGGCCACACTACAAGGGGCTTGAATTTTCATTTATTTGTTTTAAAGTACATGTTTTTATTTACTTAATTTTCGGTGGATGTAATAAGGCCTTGTACTCCGTTTTGACTTCAAATTTATTTTGGGTTTTGAGATCAATTTTTTATTTAATTATTAAACCTAAGTAAGCTCTTATGTTCAAACTTGGTTTCTGAAATACTTAAAATAATAAAATGAGTTTTTATATTTAATTAATACGACTAAAAGATTTTGGGCTTTTGGGCCTTAGATTCTTAATTAGCAAAACTATTTTGAATTGTGCCTTTAATGTGACATTCCAGATTCGGGCCTAACTTTTAGGCCGGGTTTGGGGTGTTACAAGCTTATGGGATTAACTTTCCAAGTTCGACTTATGAGAGCTTATTCTTGAACCTTAAACACTTCGAGTGATTTGAGTGAATCTTTTGTGAGGATGTCAATCCTTGTCGGTTTTGAATTAAAGGTAATTATTCAGATAAGGGGAGACACCTATGTTTTCGTACTACAAAGGTATGACTTATCGTGATTGAATCTTTTGGACTCTTTGAGTTGTATTATCCATGTATAAATTATCTATGAATTATGATGAGACATTTTCGATAGGAATTATGAATTATGGAAAGTTCATTTTAATTATAAGTTGAGAATTTTTCTTGAAGACAAGCAAAAGCTTAAGTGTGGGGGTATTTGATAAACCATAAAAGTAACATATTTTAACCCCATATTTAGTATGCTTTTGGATGATTTAGCCCTTGATTTACGTAAAAGGTGCTCTTAATCCTTTCTTTTCATGTCTTATACTTAGGAAAGCACCTAAGGATGAAAAGAATGAGAAACGAGCTTAAAACGGGCCAATTTGGGCCAAAGAGGAAATCGACATGGCCTGAACTTCAAGCCACACGGCCGTGCATAGATGGAAACATTCTACACGGTCTAACCAATGATTTACACGACTGTTTATCATCAAATTACTTACACGGGCGTGTCCAAATATTTACACGGTCGTGTCTAAAACGATAGAATCGAGACACAAACCAACCATGACTTACACGGGCGTGTGCCATGGCCGTGCCCCTACCACTGAAATGAGCAATTTCACTCAGATTTGGATGCTTGAAGCCAAAGAAACATACTCCTAAGTCTACTTAAACACCTTAATAGTAATTCTACTTGAAGGAGGTACTTAGGAGCCAAGTACAGCATCTCAAAGCCTATATTGAAACACCCCAAACCCGCCCAAAAAGCCTAACAGGATTTGGTATGTTCCTCGAGTAAAACTTTAAGCGGAATAATGTTTGTTCAAGAAAACTTGATGATTTTAAGTAAAACGGATTAACTTAAAGATCGAGTTGGGCTTAGTTGAAAAATAGAATTGTATATTCTTAAAACATATATATATATATTCTTGACAAAAACCTTTTTAAATTATTTATCGAAAACCATTTAGTTATTTTAATTGATAATTGTTCATGGCGAATTTAAAATAAATCCAAACACAAAATTAAAGATAGTTTATAGTGGCCTTATTACATAAAATTGGAAAATCCATAATAAAGTCTAAGTAATAAAATTTAAAAATTAATAAGTTTAAGTTGGAAAATCTCCACAATACTTGATACTGAAAGCATCGCCACCTCGAAATCCCTCTTGCCTCGATCCATCGCACTCTGAGTCATCGAAAAGTTATCCCATAAAAATGGTTGAGTTATAAACTCAATGTATAACACATACACTAAAAAGCCCATTTTATCAAATGCTTTTAAGCTCAAAAATTTCACATATGGCCATAGGCCCATTTAACTCATATTTAGCCCAAAGGCCCATTTAGCTTAAATTTAGCCCAAAGGCCCATTTCATAGCAAAACAAATAATAATCATTAAATATTACATGGTTATGTTCATGAAATGAAATGCAAGCCCGGCCCAACCTAAATATCCATCCGCTACACACCCCCATACCAACCAGCACACCGTGGGGATTACTAAATCGACCCTTTATCCGCTACACACCATCGAAGGCAGTTGCTGCAGTCAACATGCACATCGCCCTTATTGTGGCAAAGCCACCAAAACAGATGTGACCGAAGTCACCTGATCGAAGTCCAATTTTCAAATACGTGACCGAAATCACCAGATTCACATATGTGACCGAAGTCACCAGAGTTCAAATATACGTGACCGAAGTCACCGGAGTCAAATATGTGACCGAAGTCACCGGAGTCAAATATACGTGACCGAAGTCACCAGAAATGTGGTAAAACCACCAGAATACTTCCTCCTTTATCAAATATACCCATATGCCCATGCACATACATATCAAATCAGATTTTCATGTTATTTACCCCACAAATCATAATATAGTCATGCTTATTTCATATTGATGCATATAGCAAAATAAACAAAATATTGGGGTAAACATACCTGAATATCATATACCACTGAATGGTATCCAAAAGCACAATCATACACATGGTCATATAGTCACAATTAATTATATGTAAATCTTATGAGATTTTTAATGTAAGGTTACACACCTAGTGACAGTGAGAACAATACCCTCTTGCTCGTCAACACCTAAATGATTGACACATTTCGTTAGTATAAACTTTTGTTAACAATAATACACTTGTTGACGATGGATCTAAATCCTTACCCTCGAATTCACGAATGACAGTTATTTGTGGTTTTTCTCCACTAGATGGATCAAAACCCGCTGATATTCCACCAATGTAAAGTGGTTCGGTTGTACGCACTACTTCGAATAACCGATCCTCGTTAGCAAAGGGTCTACAACCCAGTGGAAAGTCTCTTACTCCCGATACGGCTCTTCGTTTGTAGTTCGATGGTAAAGGAGTACCTCCTCTCTTCCAAACACTCCTTACGGCTCTTTTCTTACCTATCTTGATGATCTTAGATCGCCCAAAAATAACGTAGATTAGTGATCCATCTAAAGAAATTGATATGATCTAAATTAATAACCTTACCTTGATGATTTGAATGATCACTTAAAGGGTGTCTTCAACAAAGATCTTTGAAAATCTTTTCAAATGAATCGGCCTAGGAGAAAATAAAAGATCATGATTTTAAGTTTGCTAAAGTAAAAAAAAAAGAATGATGAAAATAATTGATAAAATCTTACTTTGAGTCCTTCAAGATTGACTTTGAATAAGAAGAAAAGAATATGATAATTGGCCTTAACAAAAAGAAGAGAAATGGTGGTTTCAATATGATGGTTTCAGTTTTGAAAGAAAGAAGAAAGAGAATGAAAGAGAAGGAAAGAGAGAAGAAAGAAAGAGAAAGAGGAGAAGAATATGATGATGGTGATTTCTCAAAAGAAAAGAAATGTGTTTAGGAACCTTTGTACATTCGGCCAAGGAGGTAACAATTGAAAGTGGTTCTTGATCCTTTGTGGTTTCGACAATGAGAGGGGAAGAGAGAAGAGAAATAGAATGAAAAAGAAAGAAAAAGAAAATGAAAGAGAAGGCTTTTGGTGATAGCTAAATTCGACACTAAAGAGAAAGAAAAGAAGTGACTTCAAAAGTGAAAATATTTTGGCATCAAAAGAGAAATAAAATTTTGAGAGGAAAAGATGAAATAAAGGTACCTATTTGGTCAAAAATACCAATGCCAAAACAAAGTAAATTTGTACCAAATGCCAATGATAGTTTCAGTTTAGGGAAAAGGTTTTGGAGAAGGGGAAAAGATGGACAATTTTGCTAGGATCATTGGCCAACTAGCACCCTAATGGCTACACTAATTTTCGGTCAACCTAGCCAACATCATCCCCCTTTTTCCTCCTTGTTTCTTCCCCATCATATCCAAAATTTGCTTCACAATTAAACCTCTCCCTTTATCCCTTCATGCCGTCTAGGTTCATGGTCAATTGACCATGAACACATTCCCAAAACCTTGCCCCAAATCATGCCTTTTGTCACCCTCATCTTATCATCAACTTATGATTCCATGCCATAAGTTCCTAGCTTCCTTTTTCACATGGTCAAATAGCCAAAAATGAATGAATGCTCATCCACTCTAGAACTTTCTTGGCCGACACTTATAGGGAAGAAAACAAAAAATTAAAATCCTCCCTAATGATAGCTAGGAGATTGAACTTCACACCTCAAGCACACATCCATGTACCTTAACCACACGGCCAATTGCTCAATTCATGCTAGAAACCTCTTGTCATTAATTCTTAAGGCCTAATTTGCTTAGCTCTCTCTTAATTAATAGAAATTAAAAGTTTCACTAAGCATTCACTTAATTAATGAAGCTCAAATAACTTCCAAAATTACACTTAATAATAATTAAGCATGCAACATCATTTAATTAAGTGAAATGCATAACCCCAATTATCGGGATGTTACGGTTCTACCCCTTAAAATAATTTCGTCCTCGAAATTACAGGCTGGAATAAGTGAGGGTATTGCATGCGCATCGCTTCCTCCGGTTCCCACAAAGCTTCTTCGATCCATGATTACGCCATAATACCTTAACGAGAGGAACCGATTTTCTCAAGTAAAACCTTTACATCTCGCTCGAATTTGAATTGGCTCCTCTTCATATGACAAATCTGATCTTAATTCCACCTCCTCAACTGGCACTACATGAGATGGATTCGACCGAGAACGGCGTAACATTGAAACATGGAACACCTCATGCATTTGCTTCAGTTCCGAAGGCAAATCTAACTGATATGCCACAGATCCGACCCGCTTCACAATCCGATAAGGTCCAATGAACCTGGGACTTAGCTTCCCTTTGCGTCCAAATCTCATCACCTTTTTCCAAGGTGAAACCTTTAGGAAAACTTGGTCTCCCACTGCATACTCTATTTCTTTTCGCTTTAGATCTGCGTATGATTTTTGTCTGTCAGATGCTTCCTTTAACCGAGCCCGGATTACCTTAACCTTTTCTTCAGATTCAGCCACTATCTCTGGAGCCAAAATCTGACGTTCTCCTAATTCTGTCCAACACGTAGGAGTGCGACATTTTCGTCCATATAGTGCTTCATACGGTGCCATCCAGTATCTTTGGATTGAAACTGTTGTTGTCATAAATTACGCCAATGGTAAGAATTCCTCCCAACTTCCTTGAAATCTATCACACATCCCTTAACATATCTTCTAAGATTTGGATTACTCTTTCAGATCGATCGTCGACCGAGGATGAAACGCCGTCTTGAAGTCAATCGGTGCCCAAAGCCTGATGCAATGCTTTCCAAAATCGCGACGTAAACCTCGGATCTCTGTCCGAAAATATCGACAACGGTACTCCATGCAATCTCACAATCTCAGCCACATATAACTTCGCCAATTTCTGCAAAGAGTAATCAACTCAAACTGGGATAAAATGTGCAGATTTCATCAATTGGTCCACTATCACCCATCTGAGTCTTTCTTAGTAGGCGTAAGAGGAAGCCCACTAACAAAGTCCATGGTGATTCTCTCCCACTTCCACTGCGGAATCTTTATCGGTTGAAGAAATCCCAATGGTACTTGATGTTCAGCCTTGAGTTGCTGACACGTCAAGCACTTTCCTAAATTCGCAACTTCTCGCTAAGACCGAGGCCACCAAAAGCGATCTCATGAGTCTCGATATAACTTACTTCCTCCGGGATGCATAGCATAGGGGCTACTATCGATTCTTGAAGTATCTTTGCCTCAACTCCCGATCCTTTGGCATATAGACTTTACCTTTGAAACACAATACCCGTCCTTGTTAATACCAAAATCTTCCAATTTCCCACTGCACACATCCGAGCTTTTCACTCGGATCTTCATCTTCTAGCCTCTCTTTCACTTGACTTAACCATGTCGGCTTAGCCTGAAGTTCTGCCAATAAGCTTCCATCATCGTAAAGACTAAGATGTGCAAACATCGCTCTTAATTCTGACACCATTTTCCGACTTAGAGCGTCTGCCACCACATTCGCCTTGCGGGTGGTACTTGATGGAGCAATCGTAGTCCTTCAATAACTCTATCCACCTTGTTGCGCCTCAAATTCAGTTCTTTACGAGTCGAGAGATATTTCAAACTTTTGTGGTCCGTGTATATCACTGACTTTTCCCCGTATAAATAATGTCTCCAAACCTTAAGAGTAAAGATTACATCTGCCAATTCCAAGTCATACGTCGGGTAATTAACCTCGTGCGATCTCAACTGCCGAGACGCATACGCAACTACTTTTCCGCCTTGCATCGAACACATCCTAATCCGTGTGAGAAGCATCACAATACACGACAAAATCCTTTCACCGCCTCGGGTTGAATCAAACCGAGCTTGGTCAAAACTTTCTTGAGCTTCTCAAAACTCTCTTCTCCTTATCAGCCCATACGAAAAGGTACTTCCTTTCTCAACAATTTCGTTAAAGGTGCGACTATCGATGAAAATCCTTCAACGAATCTTACATAGTATCCGGCTAAACCCAAGCTGCGAACCTCGATTCTGAGACTTAGGTGGTTTCCAATCTAGTCTGACCTCAATCTTGAGGATCCACCCTTATCCCTTCCGCAAACACCACATGGCTAAAATGCAACTTCTTTCACCAAAATTCACACTTCTTGAATTTGGCGTCAGATTCTTCTCCTTTAAAACTCGTAACACAATCAGGAGATGCTCATCATGTTCTACTTGGATTTAGAATACACCGAATATCATCTATGAATACCACGACGAATTGATCCAAGTAGGGCTGAAAAATTCGATTCATCATATCCATGAGCATGGTGGGCGTTAAATCAATCCGAATGGCATTACCAAAAATTCATAATGCCCATATCTAGTTCGGAAAGGCATCTTATGGATATCCGCTTCTTTCACTTTAAGTGATGATACCCGACCTTAGATCAATATTTGAGAATCTGCGACTCCTTAAGGTGATCGAACAAGTCGTCGATCCTTGGCAAAGGATACTTGTTCTTGATGGTCGACTTATTCAACTCTGCCGGTAGTCTATACACATCCTCATCGATCCGTCCTTCTTCTTCACGAATAGGACCGGGTGCTCCCATGGAGACACACTAGGTCGAATGAATCCATGATCAAGCAACTCCACGAATCGAGCCTTAAGCTCAACCAACTCTTCGGTGCCATTCTATATGAAGCAATAGAAATCGGTGCCGTTCGAACAATAAGCCTATCCGAATTCTACCTCACGATCCGGAGGAAACACGGAAGTTCTTAGGAAAAACATCTACAAATTCCTTCATGTCCTAACTTCATTAGCGATTTGCTTCCTTAGCCTCCAAAGCACTCACCAACATCGGGAAGGCTTCACATCCCTTTTTAACCATCTTTTACGCCTTAGGCGGATACTACATTAGATAAGTAGTTAGTCTCTAGCCCATCACTACAACTTCTTTGTCATCAAAAGTTCTTAAGGACATTCTCTTAGCAAACACAATCCACATTTGCACGGTGCTTCACAAGCCGGTCCATGCCTAAGATTAGGTCGAATTCTCCAAATGGCAACTCCATTAAATCGGTAGCTGTATCCCTTGAACTTCTAAAGGCACTTCCTTAAAAGTTTGTCTACAACTACATGCATCTGAGAGGACTAAGTACGATCATCTTCCTAAATGCGATTTGAAGTCACATGCAAAGTCCCAGATACTTCACTAGCGATATAGGAATGAGTTGACCCTATATCTATCAAAGCAATAAAGGGCAACCCAGAAATCAGAAATGTACCCGTGATAACATCAGGTGCGTCACTGTCTTCTCTGCGATGAACTGCATACACCAAACCTGGTTGTCTCACCTCAGAGCTACCACTGCCTCTGCCTGAAGTTCCGCGTCCTCTACTAGAACCATTGCCCCTTCCATTTGGGCCACGACCCTTATCTGCTTCTGTCCATCTCATCGGCTGATTAGCACCCCGACTTCTTTGGGCGGTTCTTTTTCGAGTTCATTGGGCAATCCTTGATCATGTGATCCTTCAAACCGCACTTGAAACATCCGCCGATCTTTTTCCAACATTCTCCAAGTGCATTTTTCCACATTGAGCACAAGTACGATTTTGTCCTCCCGAAGTAGTCTGTTGACCTAGCAGTCTATCATTTCTTGATTTCTTCTGAAAATTCCCGAACGACCCTGAGGACCCAAAGCTTCTTTTATTCTTACTCTGGCCTCTATCTCGGTTCTGTCTCTCAGTCCGTTTAGCCTCTTCGGCAATTCTTGCCCTTTCCACTAAGATTGCAAAATCTCTTTCACGGTGTGGAGCAATCATCACTCTTAGCTCATCTCTAAGTCCATCTTCAAATTTGATACACCGTTCATATTCCGTAGCCACTATCCCTCTGGCATAACGGCTAAATCGCAAAAATCCTGCTTCATATTCAGCTATCAGCTTGTTTCCTTGTATTAGATTCAGAAATGTCTTCCTCTGGGAGTCGATGTAGCTAGCTTCAACATATTTTCCTTCAAATTACACTTTAAAATACCCCCAATCCAGACGATCCACAGGGGTACTCTCCTTGATAGTGAGCCACCACTGGTAGGCTTCATCACAAAGAAGTGAAATAGCACCTTTCGATTTCTCTTCATCAGTGCAGTTTATATCGTCCATGATCCTCTCGACTGCCTCCAACCAATATTCAGCTACATTTGGAGCTACTCCAGATACTCCTCTGAAAACCTCGGCTCCATTCGATCTTAGTCTCTCACTCTTGACTTTGAGACCCATTTCGGAACTAGCTTACGCTACTCGTTCTAAAACTTCGCATGACCTGACTTGTGATCTGCGTCACCACCTTCATTTTGTTCTTAAAAGTCCGCCCCAACAGCCGGTGGCGAGCTTCATTCTCGGAACCTTGGCGGATCGAGTCGGTTT
Organism: Gossypium rotundifolium; assembly: GCA_025506655.1. NCBI lineage: Eukaryota > Viridiplantae > Streptophyta > Magnoliopsida > Malvales > Malvaceae > Gossypium > Gossypium rotundifolium. The sequence continues at coordinate 141,134,532 of CP106731.1, forward strand.
GAAAGCAGTCATCCTTCCTCTTCCATGTCCACGACGACCACGTCCCCTAGAGCTCATGTCTACTACATTATCTTATCATTTTTTTACGAAAAGTCTTATGTATTAGAATCTTTTCACTTCTTATTAAAAGAAAGTCTTATAAACGGATATTCGGTGGTTTCCGTAGTAGCACACATATACCTAGGGTCCATGTCTCTAAAGTATAGTTTAAGTTTAAACTATCATACATATCACATATCGATAAAGTACATACACGATGGATCTGGTAGAGAACTCGAGTGCCATGCTCTTATAAAAATCATTTAATTTAAGAAAACTTTCAAAAAGTCATTTGGGCCAACTTTTGAAAGCGTTGTGGGCTTCAAAACCCAAGGCCGAGAGTTTAAAAGCGGGCTCGATACCAAGTGAAACACCCCAAACCCGCCCAAAAGCCTAACAAAATTTGGTATGTTCCTCGAGTAAAACTTTAGTGGAATAACGTTTGTTCAAGAAAACTTGATGATTTTAAGTAAAACGGATTAACTTAAAGATCGAGTTGGGCTTAGTTGAAAAATAGAATTGTGTATTCTTAAAACATATATATATATATATATATATATATATATTCTTGACAAAAACCTTTTAAATTATTTATCGAAAACCATTTAGTTATTTTAATTGATAATTGTTCATGGCAGAATTTAAAATAAATCCAAACACAAAATTAAAGATAGTTTATAGTGGCCTTATTACATAAAATTGGCAAATCCATAATAAAGTCTAAGTAATAAAATTTAAAAATTAATAAGTTTAAGTTGAAAAATCTCCACAATACTTGATACGAGCACTGGCCACCTCGAAATCCTGCTTTGCTTAGATCCATCGCTTCTGAGTCATCTGAAAAGTTATCCCATAAAAATGGGTGAGTTATAAACTCAATGTATAACACATACACTAAAAAGCCCATTTTATCAAATGCTTTTAAGCTCAAAATTTCACATATGGCCATAGGCTCATTTAACTCATATTTAGCCCAAAGGCCCATTTAGCTTAAATTTAGCCCAAAGGCCCATTTCATAGCAAAACAAATAATAATCATTCAATATTACATGGTTATGTTCATGAAATGAAATGCAAGCCACCCAACCTAAATATCCATCCGCTACACACCCCATACCAACCAAAGACACAGTGGGGATTACTAAATCGACCTCCATCCGCTTACACACCATCGAAGGCGATTCTTTGCGGTCAACATGCACATCGCCCTTATTGTGGCAAAGCCACCAAAGCAGATGTGATCGAAGTCATCGACCAAGTCAATTTTCAAATACGTGACCGAAGTCACCAGATTCACATATGTGACCAAGTCACGAGTTCAAATATATGTGACCAAGTCACTGAGTCAAATATGTGACCGAAGTCAAGGGAGTCAAATATCGTGTGAAAGTCACCAAATTCACATATGTGACCGAAGTCACCGAAATGTGGTAAAACCACGAATACTTCCTCCTTTATCAAATATACCCATATGCCCATGCACATACATATCAAATCGATTTTCATGTTATTTACCCCACAAATCATAATATAGTCATGCTTATTTCATATTGATGCATAGAGCAAAATAAACAAAATATTGGGGTAAACATACACGAATATCATATACCATTGAATGGTATCCAAAAGCACAATCATACACATGGTCATATAGTCACAATTAATTATATGTAAATCTTATGAGATTTTTAATGTAAGGTTACACACTAGTGACGGTGAGAACAATACCCTCTTGCTCGTCAACACCTAAATGATTGACACATTTGGTTAGTATAAACTTTTGTTAACAATAATACACTTATTGACGATGGATCTAAATCCTTACCCTCAGTTCACGAATAGCGAGTTATTTGTGGTTTTCTCCACTAGATGGATCAAAACCGCGATATTTCACCAACGTAAAGTGGTTCGATTATACGCACTACTTGAATAACCGATCCTCATTAGCAAAGGGTCCACAACCCGGTGGAAAGTCTCTTACTCTGATCGACCCTTCGTTTGTAGTTCGATGGTAAAGGAATACCTCCTCTCTTCCAAACACTCCTTACGGCTCTTTTCTTACCTATCTTGATGATCTTAGATCGCCCCTAAAAATAACGTAGATTAGTGATCCATCTAAAGAAATTGATATGATCTAAATTAATAACCTTGCCTTGATGATTTCGAATGATCACTTAAAGGTTGTCTTCAACAAAGATCTTTGAAAAATCTTTTCAAATGAATCGGCCTAGGAGAGAAAATAAAAGATCATGATTTTAAGTTTGCTAAAGTAAAAAAAAAAGAATGATGAAAATAATTGATAAAATCTTACTTTGAGTCCTTCAAGATTCGGCTTTGAATAAGAAGAAAAGAATATGATAATTCGGCCTTAACAAAAAGAGAAGAGAAATGGTGGTTTCAATATGATGGTTTCAGTTTTGAAAGAAAGAAGAAAGAGAATGAAAAGAGAAGGAAAGGGAGAAGAAAGAAAAGATAAAGAGGAGAAGAATATGATGATGGTGATTTCTCAAAAGAAAAGAAATGTGTTTAGGAACCTTTGCACATTCGGCCAAGGAGGTAACAATTGAAAGTGGTTCTTGATCCTTTGTGGTTTCGACAATGAGAGGGGAAAGAGAGAAGAGAAATAGAATGAAAAAGAAAGAAAAAGAAAATAAAAGAGAAGGCTTTTGGTGATAGCTAAATTCGGCACTAAAGAGAAAGAAAAGAAATGACTTCAAAAGTGAAAATATTTTGGCATCAAAAGAGAAATAAAATTTTGAGAGGAAAAGATGAAATAAAGGTACCTATTTGGTCAAAAATATCAATGCCAAAACAAAGTAAATTTGTACCAAATGCCAATGATAGTTTTGATTTAGGGAAAAGGTTTTGGAGAAGGGGAAAAGATGGACAATTTTGCTAGGATCATTGGCCAACTAGCACCCTAATGGCTACACTAATTTTCGGTCAACCTAGCCTACATCATCCCCCTTTTTCCTCCTTGTTTCTTCCCCATCATATCCAAAATTTGCTTCACAATTAAACCTCTCCCTTTATCCCTTCATGCCGTCTAGGTTCATGGTCAATTGACCATGAACACATTCCCAAAACCTTGCCCCAAATCATGCCTTTTGTCCCCCTCATCTTATCATCAACTTATGATTCCATGCCATAAGTTCCTAGCTTCCTTTTTCACATGGTCAAATAGACAAAAATGAATGAATGCTCATCCACTCTAGAACTTTCTTGGCCGACACTTATAGGGAAGAAAACAAAAAAATTAAAATCCTCCCTAATGCTAGCTAGGAGATTTGAACTTCACACCTCAAGCACACATCCATGTACCTTAACCACCTCGCCAATTGCTCAATTCATGCTAGAAACCTCTTGTCATTAATTCTTAAGGCCTAATTTGCTTAGCTCTCTATTAATTAATAGAAATTAAAAGTTTCACTAAGCATTCACTTAATTAATGAAGCTCAAATAACTTCCAAAATTACACTTAATAATAATTAAGCATGCAACATCATTTAATTAAGTGAAATGCATAACCCCTAATTATCAGGATGTTACAGTTCTACCCCCCTTAAAATAATTTCGTCCTCGAAATTACCTGGCTGGAATAAGTGAGGGTATTGCTGTCGCATCGCTTCCTCCGATTCCCACGAAGCTTCTTCTGATCCATGATTACGCCATAATACCTTAACGAGAGGCTGATTTTCTCCGTAAAACATTTACATCTCGCTCCAATTTGAATTGGCTCCTCTTCATATGACAAATCGATCTTAATTCCACCTCCTCAACGGCACTCCATGAGATGTATCCGTAGATAACGACATAACATTGAAACATAGAACACATCATGCATTTGCTTGATTCGAAGGCAAATCTAAGCGATATGCCACAGATCCGGCACCTTCACAATCCGATAAGGTCCAATGAACACAGGACTTAGCTTCGCTGCGTCCAAATCTCATCACCTTTTTCCAAGGTGAAACCTTTAAGAAAACTTAGTCTCCCACGCATACTCTATTTCTTTCCGCTTTAGATCTGCGTCGATTTTTGTCTGTCGGATGCTTCCTTTAACCGAGCCGGATTACCTTAACCTTTTCTTGATTCACCACTATCTCGGAGCCAAAATCGGCGTTCTCCTAATTACATCCAACACGTAGGAGTGCGACATTTTCGTCCATATAGTGCTTCATACGGTGCCATCCGTATACTAGATTGAAGCTGTTGTTGTCGCATAATTCGCCATAGCGGTAAGAATTCCTCCCAACTTCCCTTGAAATCTATCACACATCCCCTTAACATATCTTCTAAGATTTGGATTACTCTTTCGGTGACCGTCGGGCCGAGGATGAAATGCCGTCTTGAAGTCAATCGGTGCCCAAAGCTTGATGCAATGGTTTCCAAAATCGTGGCGTAAACCTCGGATCTCTGTCCAAAATTATCGAACAACGGCACTCCATGCAATCTCACAATCTCGACCACATATAACTTGCCAATTTACGCAAAGAGTAATCAACCTTGGGACAAAATGTGCGATTTAGTCAATTGGTCTACTATCACCCATCTGAGTCTTTCTTAGTAGGCGTAAGAGAAGCCCACTAACAAAGTCCATGGTGATTCTCTCCCACTTCCACTGCGGAATCTTTATCGGTTGAAGCAATCCGATGGCACTTGATATTCACCTTGACTTGGCGACCGTCAAGCACTTTCCTACAAATTTCGTAACTTCTCGCTTAAGACCGAGCCACCAAAAGCTGATCTATGCAAGTCTTGATATAACTTACTTCCTCTAGGATGCATAGCATAGGGGCTACCATGCGATTCACAAGTATCTTTTGCCTCAACTCCCGATCCTTTGGCATCTGGACTTTACCTTTGAAACACAATACCCGATCCTTTATTAATACCAAAATCTTCCAATTTCCCTCTCACTTTTGTCGAAGCTTTTCACTCGGATCTTCATCTACTAAGCGCCTCTCTTTCACTTGACTTAACCATATCGACAACTTTGAAGTTACGCCAATAAGCTTCCATCATCGTAAAGACTAAGATGTGCAAACATCGCTCTTAATTCGACACCACTTTTCGACTTAGGCGTACGCCACCACATTACGCCTTGCGGGTGGTACTCGATGGAATAGTCGTAGTCCTTCAATAACTCTATCCACCTTGTTGCCTCAAATTCGGTTCTTTACGAGTCGGTAGATATTTCAGACTTTTGTGGTCCGTGTATATCACTGACTTTTCCCCGTATAAATAATGTCTCCAAACCTTAAGAGCAAAGATTACAGCTGCCAACTCCAAGTCATGTATCGGGTAATTAACCTCGTGCGGTCTCAAGCTATCGAGACGTATCGCAATTACTTTTCCGCCTTGCATCGAAACACATCCTAATCCCGTGTGAAGCATCACAATACACGATAAAATCCTTTCACCTCGGGTTGAATCAAAAGCAAAGCTTGGTCAAAACTTTCTTGAGCTTCTCAAAACTCTCTTCTCATGCTTATCATTACGAAAAGTACTTCCTTTCTCAACAATTTAGTTAAAGGTGCACTATAGATGAAAATCCTTCAACAAATCTTACAGAGTATCGGCTAAACCTAAAGCTGCGAACCTCGATTCACGGACCTAGGTGGTTTCCAATCTAGCACGACCTCAATCTTAGAGGATCCACCCTTATCCCTTCCGCAGACACCACATGGCCTAAAATGCGACTTCTTTCAGCCAAAATTCACACTTCTTGAATTTGGCGTCAGTTCTTCTCCCTTAAAACTTCGTAACACAATCCGGAGATGCTCATCATGTTCTACTTGATTTAGAATACACGAATATCATCTATGAATACCACGACGAATTGATCCAAGTAGGGTTGGAAAATTCGGTTCATCATATCCATGAACGCATGACTTGGGCGTTAAATCAATCGAATAGCATTACCAAAATTCATAATACCCATATCTAGTTCGGAAGTCTTGTCTTATGGATATCCGCTTCTTTCACTTTAAGTGATGATACCCGACCTTAGATCAATCTTTGAGAATACCGCAGACTCCATTAAGGTGATCGAACAAGTCGTTGATCCTTGGCAAAGGATACTTGTTCTTGATGGTCGACTTATTCAAGCTGCCGATAGTCTATACACATCCTCATCGATCTGTCCTTCTTCTTCACGAATAGGACCGGTGCTCCCCATGGAGACACACTAGGTCGAATGAATCCACGATCAAGGAACTCTTGAATCTGAGCCTTAAGCTCAACCAACTCCTTCGGTGCCATTCTATATGGAGCAATAGAAACTGGCACCGTTCCAGGCAATAAGTCTATCCCGAATTCTACCTCACGATCCGGAGGCAAACCTGGAAGTTCTTCCGGAAAAACATCTACAAATTCCTTCACTGTCCTAACTTCATTAGCAGTTGCTTCCTTAGCCTCCAAAGCACTCATCAACATCGGAAGGCTTCACATCCCTTTTAACCATCTTTTACGCCTTAAGGCGGATACTACATTAGATAAGTAGTTTCGTCTCTTGCCCATCACTACAACTTCTTTGTCATCAAAAGTTCTTAAGGACATTCTCTTAGCAGACAATCCACATTTGCGGTACTTCACAAGCGGTCCATGCCTAAGATTAGGTCGAATTCTCCAAATGGCAACTCCATTAAATCGGTAGGAAGCTGTATCCCTTGAACTTCTAAAAGCACTTCCTTAAAAGTTTGTCTACAACTACTTTACATCTGAGGACTAAATGCAGATCATCTTCCTAGATGCAGTTTGAAGTCACATGCAAAGTCCCGGATACTTCACTAGCGATATAGGAATGAGTTGACCCTATATCTATCAAAGCAATAAAGGGCAACCCGAAAATCGAAGCGTGCAGTGATAACATCAGGTACGTCACTGTCTTCTCTGCAACGAACTGCATACACCAAACCTGGTTGTCTCGCCTCAGAGCTACCACTGCCTCTGCCTGAAGTTCTGCGTCCTCTACCAGAACCATTGCCCCTTCCATTTGGGGCACGACCTCTTATCTGTTGCTATCCACCTCTGTCAGCCTGATTAGCACCCTGACTTGCTGGACGGTTCTTTTCCGAGTTCATTGGGCAATCATTGATCATGTGATCCTTCGAACCGCACTTGAAACATTCGCCGGTCTTTTTCCAATATTCTCCCGAGTGCATTTTTCCACAGTGAGAACAAGTACAATTTTGTCCTCCCGAAGTAGTCTGTTGACCTCGCAGTCTATCATTTCTTGATTTCTTCTAAAAATTCCCGGACGACCCTGAGGACCCAAAGCTTCTCTTATTCTTACTCTGGCCTCTGTCCCGGTTCTGTCTCTCAGTCCGTTTAGCCTCTTCGACAATTCTTGCCCTTTCCACTAAGATTGCAAAATCTCTTTCACGGTGTGGAGCAATCATCACTCTTAGCTCATCTCTAAGTCCATCTTCAAATCTGATACACCGTTCATATTCCGTAGCCACTATCCCTCCGCATAACGGCTAAGTCACAAAATTACGCTTCATATTCATTATCGACTTGTTTCCTTGTACTAGATTGAAATGTCTTCCTCTGGGAGTCGATGTAGCTAGCTCCAACATATTTTCCTTCAATTTCACTTTAAAATACCCCCAATCCGACGATCCACGGGTATTCTTCTTGATATGGAGCCACCACCGGTAGGCTTCATCACGAAGAAGTGAAATAGCACCTTCAATTTACATTCATCGGTCAGTCTATATCGTCCATGATCCTCTCATTGCCTCCAACCAATATTCAGCTACATTTGGAGCTACTCCAGATACTCCTCCGAAAACCTCGGCTCCATTCGATCTTAGTCTCTCGACTCTTGACTTTGAGACCCATTTCGAACTAGCTTCGCTACTCGTTCTAAAACTCATGACATAACTTGTGATCTTGCGTCACCACCTTCATTTTGTTCTTGAAAATCCGCCCCAACAGTAGGTGGCGAGCTTCATTCTCGGAACCTTGACCGGATCGAATCGGTTTCAAACAGATCATCCTTCCTCTTCCATGTCCACGACGACCACGTCCCCTAGAGCTCATGTCTACTACGTATCTTATCTGTTTTTACGAAAAGTCTTATGTATTAGAATCTTTTCACTTCTTATTAAAAGAAAGTCTTATGAAACAGATATTCAGTGGTTTCCGTAGTAGCACACATATACCTAGGGTCCATGTCTCTAAAGTATAGTTTAAGTTTAAACTATCATACATATCACATATCGATAAAGTACATACCTGATGGATCTGGGCCGAGAACTCGAGTGCCATGCTCTTATAAAAATCATTTAATTTAAGAAAACTTTCAAAAAGTCATTTGGGCCAACTTTTGAAAACATTGTGGGCTTCAAAACCCAAGGTCGAGAGTTTAAAAATGGGCTCTGATACCAAGCTGAAACACCCCAAACCCGGCCCAAAAAGCCTAACCGGATTTGGTATGTTCCTCGAGTAAAACTTTAGTGGAATAACGTTTGTTCAAGAAAACTTGATGATTTTAAGTAAAACGGATTAACTTAAAGATCGAGTTGGGCTTAGTTGAAAAATAGAATTGTATATTCTTAAAACATATATATATATTCTTGACAAAAACCTTTTTAAATTATTTATCGAAAACCATTTAGTTATTTTAATTGATAATTGTACATGGCAGAATTTAAAATAAATCCAAACACAAAATTAAAGATAGTTTATAGTGGCCTTATTACATAAAATTGGCAAATCCATAATAAAGTCTAAGTAATAAAATTTAAAAATTAATAAGTTTAAGTTGGAAAATCTCCACAATACTTGATACGAGCATCTTTGTACCTCGAAATCCTATTTTGCCGATCCATCGCACTCTGAGTCATCTCAAAAGTTATCCCATAAAAATGGGTGAGTTATAAACTCAATGTATAACACATACACTAAAAAGCCCATTTTATCAAATGCTTTTAAGCTCAAAAATTTCACATATGGCCATAGGCCCATTTAACTCATATTTAGCCTAAAGGCCCATTTAGCTTAAATTTAGCCCAAAGGCCCATTTCATAGCAAAACAAATAATAATCATTCAATATTACATGGTTATGTTCATGAAATGAAATGCAAGCCCGACCCAACCTAAATATCCATCCGCTACACACCCCCGTACCAACCAAAGCACCGTGGGATTACTAAATCGACCCTCCATCCGCTACACACCATCGAAGGCGATTCTTTGCGATCAACATGCACGTCGCCCTTATTGTGGCAAAGCCACCAAAACAGATGTGACCAAGTCACCGACCAAGTCAATTTTCAAATCGTGACCAAAGTCAACATTCACATATGTGACCAAGTCACCAGAGTTCAAATATACGTGACCAAGTCACGAGTCAAATATGTGACCAAGTCACTTGAGTCAAATATCGTGACCAAGTCACCAAATTCACATATGTGACCGAAGTCACCGAAATGTGGTAAAACCACCGAATACTTCCTCCTTTATCAAATATACCCATATGCCCATGCACATACATATCAAATCGATTTTCATGTTATTTACCCCACAAATCATAATATAGTCATGCTTATTTCATATTGATGCATATAGCAAAATAAACAAAATATTGGGGTAAACATACACGAATATCATATACCACCGAATGGTATCCAAAAGCACAATCATACACATGGTCATAAAGTCACAATTAATTATATGTAAATCTTATGAGATTTTTAATGTAAGGTTACACACCTAGTGACAGTGAGAACAATACCCTCTTGCTCGTCAACACCTAAATGATTGACACATTTGGTTAGCATAAACTTTTGTTAACAATAATACACTTATTGACGATGGATCTAAATCCTTACCCTCGGATTCACGAATGACAGTTATTTGTGGTTTTTCTCCACTAGATGGATCAAAACCCGCTGATATTCCACCAACATAAAGTGGTTCAGTTGTACGCACTACATCGAATAACCGATCCTCGTTAGCAAAGGGTTCACAACCCAGTGGAAAGACTCTTACTCCCGATACGGCTCTTCGTTTGTAGTTCGATGGTAAAGGAATACCTCCTCTCTTCCAAACTCTCCTTACGGCTCTTTTCTTACCTATCTTGATGATCTTAGATCGCCCCTAAAAATAACGTAGATTAGTGATCCATCTAAAGAAATTGATATGATCTAAATTAATAACCTTACCTTGATGATTTCGAATGATCACTTAAAGGTTGTCTTCAACAAAGATCTTTGAAAAATCTTTTCAAATGAATCGGCCTAGGAGAGAAAATAAAAGATCATGATTTTAAGTTTGCTAAAGTAAAAAAAAGAATGATGAAAATAATTGATAAAATCTTACTTTGAGTCCTTCAAGATTCGGCTTTGAATAAGAAGAAAAGAATATGATAATTCGGCCTTAACAAAAAGAGAAGAGAAATGGTGGTTTCAATATGATGGTTTCGGTTTTGAAAGAAAGAAGAAAGAGAATGAAAAGAGAAGGAAAGGAGAAGAAAGAAAGAAAAGAGGAGAAGAATATGATGATGGTGATTTCTCAAAAGAAAAGAAATGTGTTTAGGAACCTTTGCACATTAAGCCAAGGAGGTAACAATTGAAAGTGGTTCTTGATCCTTTGTGGTTTCGACAATGAGAGGGAAAGAGAGAAGAGTAATAGAATGAAAAGAAAGAGAAGAAAATGAAAGAGAAGGCTTTTGGTGACAATAAATTGACACTAAAGAGAAAGAAAAGAAGTGACTTCAAAAGTGAAAATATTTTGGCATCAAAAGAAAATAAAATTTTGAGAGGAAAAGATGAAATAAAGGTACCTATTTGGTCAAAATATCAATGCCAAAACAAAGTAAATTTGTACCAAATGCCAATGATAGTTTCAGTTTAGGAAAAGGTTTTGGAGAAGGGAAAAGATGGACAATTTTGCTAGGATCATTGGCCAACTAGCACCCTAATGGCTATACTAATTTTCGGTCAACCTAGCCAACATCATCCCCTTTTCCTCCTTGTTTCTTCCCCATCATATCCAAAATTTGCTTCACAATTAAACCTCTCCCTTTAGCCCTTCATGCCGTCTAGGTTCATGGTCAATTGACCATGAACACATTCCCAAAACCTTGCCCCAAGTCATGCCTTTTGTCCCCCTCATCTTATCATCAACTTATGATTCCATGCCATAAGTTCCTAGCTTCCTTTTTCACATGGTCAAATAGCCAAAAATGAATGAACGCTCATCCACTCTAGAACTTTCTTGGTGACACTTATAGGAAGAAAACAAAAATTAAAATCCTCCCTAATGCTAGCTAGGAGATTCAACTTCACACCTCAAGCACACATCCATGTACCTTAACCACCGGCCAATTGCTCAATTCATGCTAGAAACCTCTTGTCATTAATTCTTAGGCCTAATTTGCTTAGCTCTCTCTTAATTAATAGAAATTAAAAGTTTCACTAAGCATTCACTTAATTAATGAAGCTCAAATAACTTCCAAAATTACACTTAATAATAATTAAGCATGCAACATCATTTAATTAAGTGAAATGCATAGCCCCTAATTATCAGGATGTTACATATATAAACACCCAAGGTAGCAACTAAAAAGGGGAGTTCGGCAGAAGCCGAAACAGGGGGCAGAGTTTTCTACCAGAGCTTCTATTCAGGGAATTATTCGAAGATAGCCAGTTGATCCATCTCAAGAAGCCGGAGTTCTACTCAAGACAGAAGATCTCCTCTTCAATTCCTTCAGGAGGTTTTAGGGATTTCTTATGTTTTGTTTTATCCTTTCTCCTGAGATGTTTTCTTATTTTGTTATGAACTAAACCCTTCATATACCTGAAGGGGATGAAACCTATGATGGATTTTGTTATTTGATTTCTAAATTATATGATAAGTACTTAGTTTGTTCTTAATTATGTTGCTTAATTTAATCTGATTGCTTAGGTGGAGGAGGAATAGACCCTCCCTAAGATTAGATCTAGCATAATTAAGAGGAGTTGATCGCACGCCTAGAGATAGGGTGACGAGATTTTGTCGGATTAAGGTGAAACCTAATATGGGAGTCCATTGATCGACTTACTGCTTCTTTAGGGGGTTATTATAAGAGAATAAGAGTTCCATTAATTAACCTAAGGTTAGATGTTATTCACCTCGAGAGAGGGTTTAATATAGGTTAGGGAATCTCACGGATCAAGCTAAGTAAAGAAGTCATATGAATTAAAAGTTAGATAACAAGAGAAGTCATAGGTGGATTCTTCCTGAGGGTATCGTCTAAAATCAACTGAGTTTTTCCACAGTCTTTTCCCAAAGTTTCATTCTTTTGTCTTTGCATCTAGTTTAATTTTTCATCAGTTTTATATTAATAAACCAATCACTCCATATTTTACACTAAATAATAGAAAGAAAGTGAGTAGTAGTACTTTTAGGTTTCTTTGGGTTCGATAAAATAATCTTGCCTAAACTATACTATTGTTCGATAGGTGCACTTGCCTCAATCATTGTCATAGTTAGTCTACTGAGTTCGATCATTCTTTATAAATATTAAAACTCATTGTTTGACACGATCATACATCTTTCTTCTAGTAGTTTCATTAAAGGTTTAGCTATTTTAGAGAAATCTTTAATGAATCTCTTATAAAATCCAGCATGTCCTAAAAAGCTTTTAATAGCTTTAACTGAGCTATGAGGAGGTAATTTTTCTATGGTTTCAACCTTTGCTTTATCTACGTCAATCCCTTTACTAGAAATTTTATGCCCTAACATAATCCCTTCTCGAACCATAAAGTGACACTTTTCCCAATTTAAAACGAGGTTCATCTCCTCACATCTTATTAGTACTCGTTTTAAATTCTTAAGGCGAAGATGGAAAGAATTACCAAATACCGAAAAGTCATCCATAAAGACCTCCATAATGTCTTCCACAAGTTCATCAAATATGGCTAGCATGCAGCACTGAAAAGTAGCAGGAGCATTACATAATCCAAAGGGCATTCTACGATAAGAAAACATACCGTATGGACATGTAAATGTAGTTTTCTCTTGATCCTCAGGGGCTATCATGATTTGGAAATAGCCGGAAAGCCCGTCCAGGAAACAATAGTACATATACCCAGATAATCTTTCTAGCATCTAGTCAATAAAGGGCAGAGGAAAGTGATATTTTCTGGTTGTGTCGTTCAACTTTCTATAGTCAATATAGACTCTCCACCCAGCGACTGTTCTTGTAGGAATCAATTCATTCTTCTCGTTTGCTACAACAGTCATGCCTCCTTTCTTTGGAATGACCTGTACAGGACTTACCCAAGCGCTGTCAGAAATAGGATAAATTATTCCAGCATCTAGAAGTTTAATTACCTCAGCTTTAACGACTTCTTTCACGTTGGGATTTAATCGTCTCTGAGGTTGCACGCATGGATTGTATTCCTCTTCCATTAGAATTTAGTGGGTACAAAATGATGGGTTTATACCCTTAATGTCAGAAATTTTCCAAGCTATGGCCCTTTTATGTTCCCTTAGTACTTGTAGTAACTCATCCTTTTCTTTGGATTTCAGTTCTGAAGAGATGATCACTGGTAGTGTAGAATTATCCGTGAAGTGAAACACCCTAAACCCGACCCACAAGCCCTGACCGGATCTGGCATGCTTCTAAGAAAACCATTCGAATCTTATTTGTTACTTTGCTAACAATTTTTCGTGTTTTTTAATATGGTTGATTTGGGTTGGGCTCGAATTTTAAAACCCTTGTCGATTAGGTGTTAAAAACAATTTGTTATTTATACTTAAGAAAATTTAACTTTAATTTTAATTCGATAATAATCGTATCATATTAAGTAATTTAAAAGCATGCATAAACAATTTAATACCTATGGCCTTATTACATCAAAATAAAACCCAAAATAAAATTTAAAGTACTTAAATAACATAAAGTGTCCAACTAATAAAATTAAATCTTTGGGCATGGTCACCACTAAGCTCCTGCCACCCAGTCCATCACCCACCATCACTGAAAAATATTCCCACAAGGGTGAGTCAAGCAGACTCAATGTGTACAATCAACACTAAGTCTCAATAGTTATGACATATCAAATCATACATATTCATATAGCATAAAATGACGCAATCCCGAACCCAAGCCTATATATCCATCCGCTACACATCACCCGTACCAACCGTCACACCGTGGGGACTTCTAAGTCAACCCTCCTTCCGCTACACACCATCGAAGGCAGTCGCTATAGTCGACGTGCTCATCGCCCTTATAATTTCATGACATAAGTCACCACATTCATATATTGTGACATAAGTCACCACATTCATATATTGTGACATAAGTCACCATATTCAGATATTGGGGTATTAAACCACCAATTCACTTCCCCTTTACATATCACCCATATGCCCATGTTATACAAAACATGCAAACATGCTTTATTTCTCATTCTTATCACTATTAACACATGTGCCATAATAGATCATAACCTACTCATAGTAGGAGTGGGAAAACGATACTGAGTACTTCGTACCATCGCATGGTAACTTAGCCATATTTTCACATTTTCTTATCACATGCATTAAATTAAAGCGTAATCTATTAAGGTTTACTGTGGGGTACACACCTGATATATTTATCGCTTTATTGAAAATCTCGAAAACCCAATTTAACGTCTTAGATCTTAGTTCCTATATTCGGCCATTATTGGACATATTAGCAAAACCTATTCGGCTAATTAATTAAATCCCGAAGGACTATTGAAACCAAAACTTACCTTGTGGCCGATTAGACTAAAGATCAAATCCTGAAACTTTGCTATGTTCCTTCTTGTAATCGGCCAAGCACTAGATCACTTCACAGGTTAGTTTTTGACTTTTAACTGAAGTGAGAAATAAATTTAAGTTCCTAAATAGGCCTTGGCCGATTGTACATTAGGGCTTACCTTGCGGTTTGAAATCCTGAAATCCTTGTATACCACTGTCGACTACCCCTAAATGTCCATAGTTAAATTCGGTAAATCACTAAAACCAAAATATGGCCTTAGGCCGAAAGTCACACTTCCTTACCTTGTTAACTAAATCCCGAAATCAATCCTTGCTCCAAGTGATGTCGAAATACCTATAGGGTATATGTGTTAGATCCAATTCCAACCTTAAACATAATAGATGGCCTTTGGACTAATCTTAAACCTTACTTACCTTAGATATGAAATCCCGAATAGTTTCGTCCCTTGTAGGAGCCTATAGTAGAATCTCGAAATTCCTAAAAGGATCGATTTCATGGTTGATTAAATGTCGAATTTCAGCTTTTGTTTCTCACAAGTTGACAGAGAAGAAATAAGGAGGAATACTAAAGATTTCGGCCATAGCAGACTTACCTATCCAAATCGATTTGAAAAAGGATCACAAGAGATCTCTAACTTGGTTACTATTCGGCCAAGACTGAGAAGAGATGAGGTGGAAGAATTTCGGCAATGGCTTAGGAGAATAATGAAGATTCGGCTTCAATGGAAAAAGGAAAATAATATTATGAGTCGGCCTTTTACAAATGTGGAGAAGGAGAGTATGAAGCTTAGGAGTTTCAGCTATGGTGAATATAGAAAGAAGACTTCGGCTAGGAAAGAAAACTATGAAAAAAGGAGAAGAAGGAATTTCGGCTAGAGAAGGAGATGAGAAAGAAAAGTAGAGTAAAAAGATGGACACTCTTGCTAAGAATTTCAGCTAGCATTCAAACACTAGCCTTTCCTTGCTTTTCTACTATTTTATCTCTTCTTCCTCCATTCAAAATAAATAAAGAAATAAATCTACATTTATCTCCTTAGCTTTAGTTGAATTTCTAAAAGAATCCAAGCCTATCTAAAGCTCCTTCCTCAGTCTCCCTATGCCGTCCACCTCTACTCCTTATTGTTGCAAAAATAAAAGCTTCATTTAGCTTCCTATGCGACTCGAACCTTGGCCCATTACTCCTGCTGGTGGCATCATTCCCAGAGGCCTTAAGTGGCGCCTCCAAGCCACTTTTCCAGGCCCAATTGTGTGTCATGTTTCACCTCCATTTCCTCTTAAGGCCTATCAGGCTTAACTCCCTTTTTTAGACTTTAAAATACGATATTTCCTAAATCATTCTCCTATATTCTAGGGTTCTCAAAATTCATAAAAAAACACATTTATACACACTAAGGCATGCTTTCACATTAAATTAAGCATTCCATTATGCAATTATGCATAGGCCATAATCCAGGATATTACACGAGGAATGCATATTCTAAGTGTTTTGGTAACTGTTTTAATTTTAATTTGGGTGGTTCATCAATAGAGGGTTTTTGTATTAGTTTGTAATTAATTTCAATGCCCTCTTCCTTTTTTTTTCTAGGGGAAAATGTGTTAGAATTTGATTCGTCGGTATCATCATCTACCCCCTCACCTTGAGCAAGACATAGTTCCAACGTGTCATTATGTATGATTTCCTGCAAGGAATATTGAATAGAATGATCAATGGCATCAATAAAATAACAGGAATCATCTTGTTCTCTAGAATATCGCATAGCATCTTAAATTTGAAAAATAATTTCTTCGTCGCCTACCTTCCGTGCAAGCTTACCATCACCTACATCAATAACAGCCCTAGCAGTAGCTAGAAAGGGGTGCCCCAAAATTAAAGGCACCTCAACATTCTCATCCATGTCAAGCACAACAAAATCAACAGGTAATATAAATTTATCAACTTTTACTAGAATGTCTTTGATAATTCCCCTAGGATATTTAACAGATATGTTAGCTAACTGAATATTCATCTTAGTAGGTTTAGGTTCCCAGAGACCAAGTTGCTTGGACATTATATAGGGCATTAAATTGATACTGGCATCTAGATCAGCTAGTGCTTTCTTTATGTTTAAACTACCAATTATATAGAGAATAGTGAAACTTCTGGATCTTTCAATTTGGTTGGTAGCTTGTTTTGGAGAATAGCTGAACATTCTTCATTAAGCTCTACTTTTGAAATTTCTTCCAGCTTCAATTTCTTTGTTAGAAGCTCTTTTAAAAATTTTGCATATGTCGGCATCTATGAAATAGCTTCAACAAAAGGTAAGTTGATATGTAATTGTTTAAAAAGTTCAAGAAATTTATCGTATTATGCGTCTAGGCGATCTTTCTTTAACTTTGCCAGATATGGTATTGATGGGTTACATTCTTTGCGTATTGGTGTTACGTTCTCAACTTCCTTATCCTTTGCCTTGTCAGTTTCATGTGGTATCTTCTTCTTTGTTTCAACTAATTCTTTTCCACTCCTTAGTGTAACTGCCCTCGCATGCTCTTTTTGTTTAGTTAAACTTTTTGGTGGCCTTACAGAAACTAAGTTAGTTGTCTGATTTGATCATTCAGCCCTTGGATTAATGCTTGTTGATTAGTCAATATCGTTTCAGTATTTTTGAAGCGAGTTTCGGATAATTCTATAAATTTTGCTAGTGTCTCTTCAAGGTTTTGTCTCCTTTCCTGTGGGAGGGCTGTTGTCCTTGATTGTGGTGGTATCTCCAGTTTGGATTATAAGCTCTACTATAAGGGTTATTTTGAGGTCTGAAATTGTCGCCCATATAGTAAACTTGCTTGGTTTCAGTACTCAGATTGTAATGTGGATATTCTATATAGTTCATCCATCCTCCATTTGTATTGCAATGCATAACTAAATGTAACTGTAAAAAATCACATAAACCATCAATCTTTTTATTAATCATTTCTACCTGACTTGATAGCATGGTGACTACGTCGAGATTGAAAACTCCGGCTGCTTTAGTTGGCTTTGTCCTTGTAACTTGCCACTGATAGTTATTCAGTGACATCTCCTCTATAAATTCATAAGTTGCTTTGGGAGTTTTATTATTCAGGGTTCTATCGGTGGCTGAGTTAATTAACTACCGAGTTGAGAGGTTCACACCATTGTAAAAAGTTTGGACTTGTAACCACAAGGGTAGACCATGGTGTGGGAACTTTCTCAACAGATCCTTGTATCTCTCCCATGCATTGTATAATGTTTCTAAATCCATCTGCACAAAAGAAGAGATATCATTCCTTAATTTGGCCATTTTCGCAGGTGGAAAATATTTTAATAAAAAAATTTCAATCATTTGGTCCCATGTAGTGATTGATCCTCGTGGAAGAGAATGTAACCACTATTTAGCTTTATTTCTCAAAGAAAAGGGAAATAACCGAATACGAATGGCATCATTAGAAATTCCATTTATTTTGAAGGTATCATAAAATTCTAGAAAATTAGCTAAATGAGTATTTGTGTCTTCGTCCTTCAAACCATCAAATTGAACAAACTGTTGAATCATTTGTATAGTATTAGGTTTTAATTCAAAATTATTAGCGGCTATAGCAGGCCTAACAATACTAGATTCAGCTCCTGTTAAATTAGGTTTAGATAATCATACATAGTTTGAGAAGCATGATGGTCGGCCATATCTTGAAGTGACGGATTATTCTCAGCCACCCTTTCAGTGGTATTGGTTTCGTCCTCTTGCTCGTCTTGTATGTAATCTAAGCCTCCTTTACTTCTCTATGATTTCTGCGTGCGGTTCCTTCAATATCACTGTCGTAAAGTAGTGGTCTTGTCGGGTTCCTTATAGTCATAAACTAGAGGTACCTTTGGGAAAAGAGAAAAAAAAATAAAATTTATAAAAATAAAATCAAATTTAATTATAGTAAAATAAAATATAAAATGGCTAAAATAGTAAAAATTAAGAATTCTTAATATTTCATTTCCCCAGCAACGGTGCCAAAAACTTGATCGTTTGTCTATCGAGTCTTAAAATATTATAAAAAGAATTATCGAACCTGGAAACTAACTAAGACAACGATAGAGGCAAGTGCACCTACCAAATAGTAGTATAGCTAGCGACAAGACCAGATTGTCGAACCCAAAGGAACCAAAAGTACTAATATTAACTCTCTTTCTATTATTTAGCCTAAGAATTAAGTGGATTTTTTTATCTAATCTAAAATTAACTATTTAACTAAACTAAAGATGCTAAGATAAAGAAGAAATTTGGGAAAAGACTTGAGAGAAAACCGATTTATTTGGACAATACCTGAGGAAGAATCCACCTAGACTTCACTTGTTACCTAACTCTGAACCGGGCAATTTATTCACTTGACTTGATCCATAGGATTCCCTAATTTCTATTAATCCCTCTCTTCAAGGATACTAATGTCTAACCCTAGGTAGATTAATTAAAATATCTTTCTAATTAAAATCCCTAGAATTGCATTAACTCGTTCTATGGACTCCCATATTAGGTTTGACCCTAATCCGGTAGATTTTTGTCACCCTATCTTTAGGCGCGCAAGCAACTCCGCTTAACTATGCTAGATTTACTCTTAGACAGGGTCTCTTCCTCCTCTACCAAAGCACATCACACTTGATTCATTATCCCTGAAATATCAAAATAAGGATTAAGAACACATAGTTAAGAACAAATAAAATATTTATCATTCAGTTTAGATAACAATAACAAGATCCATCTTAGGTTTTATCCCCCTCAAGTATTTGAGGTTTTAGTTCATAATTATAAAAGAAAACATCTCAGAAGAAAAGATAAAACAAAACATAAGAAATCCATAAAACCCCTTGAAGGAATTGAAGGAAAGATCCTTCGTCTTGAGTATGACTCTAGCTTCTTGAGATGAATCAATTGGCTTTCTTCGAGTAAATCCCTAAAATTAATTGCTATAGCTCGGCTCTTTGGCCTTGCTGAACACCCTCTTAAATGTTGGCCTCTAGGGTCTTTATATAGGCTTTTGGACTATGTTTCTTTGCCTCTAAGTACACTAATTTGAATAGAATTCTTATTTCATGCGGCAGAGACACGCCCATGGCACACGCCATTATAAATCGTGGACAGGCCGTGGTCGATCCTATTGATGAGGCATGGCCATGTATTTGAGGTCCGGCCGTGGTCTACTCTTCTTGCAAGGCATGGCCGTGCGGTCTTGGGCCCAGGCCGTGTGGATTTCATACTTTGGCCCATTTTCTCCGTTTTCGACTTGTTATTCATTCTTTTCATCCTCCAGTGCTCTACTAAGTATAAACATGAAAAAAAGGATTAGGAGCACCTATTTCCATAATTAAAGGGATAAATCATCCAAAAACTTGCTAAATGTGGGATTAAAATATGTTACTCTTTCAGTTTATCGGTAATCTAAGCCTCACCTTACTTCTCTACGATTTACGTATACGGTTTCTTCAATATCACTGTCGTAAAGTAGTGGTCCTGTTGAGTTCCTTCTAGTCATAAACTAGAGGTAACTACTAGGAAAAGATAAAAAGAAAGAGAAAATTAGAAAAGTAAAAATAAAATTTAATTGCAAAAGTAAAAACATGGCCAAAGTAATAAAAATTGAGCGTTCTTAATATTTCAGTTCCCTAGCAGCGGTGCCAAAAACTTGATCGTGTCTGTCGAATCTTAAAAATTTATAAAAAGAATAATCGAACCTGGAAATTAACTGAGACAACGATGGAGGCAAGTGCACCTATCGAACAGTAGTATAGTTAGCGGTAAGACCAGAATGTCGAACCCAAAAGAACCAAAAGTACTAATATTTACTCTCTTTCTATTATTTAGCCTACGAATTAAGGGAATTTTTATCTAATCTAAAATTAACTAATTAACTAAGCTAAAGATGCTAAGACAAAGAAGAAATTGGGAAAGGACTTAATGGAAAATCGATTAAATTAGACAATACCCGAGGAAGAATCCACCTAGACTTCACTTGTTATCTAACTCTGAACCAGATGATTTATTCACTTGACTTGATCCGTAGGATTCCCTAATTTATATTAATACCTCTCTTGAGGCTACTAACGTCTAACCCTAGGTTTATTAATTGAAATCTCTTTCTAATTAAAACCCCTAGATTGCATTAACTCGATCTATGGACTCCCATATTAGGTTTGACCCTAATCTGGCAAATTTACGTCATCCTATCTCTAGGGTTGCATTCAACTCTGCTTAACTATGCTAAATCTACTCTTAAACAGGGTCTATTCCTCCTCTGCTTAAAAGCATAAATGCTTGAATCGATATCGCGGAAATACCAAAACAAGAATTAAGAACACATAGTTAAGAACAAATCAAGTATTTATCATACAGTTCCGATAACAATAACAAGATTCATCTTAGGTTTCATCCCCCTCAAGTATATAAGGGTTTAGTTCATAATTGTAAAAGAAAACATCTTAGAAGAAAATATAAAACAAAACATAAAGAAAGCCCTAAAACCCCCGGAAGGAATTGAAGGAGAGTTCCTCCGTCTTGAGTATGATTTCGACTTCTTGAGATGAATCAACTGGCTTTCTTTGAGTAAATCCTTGAATTTAACTGCTCTAGCTCGGCCCTTTGGCCTAGTTGAACGCCGCCTTAAAGGTTGACCTCTAGGGTCTTTATCTAGGCTTTTGGAATATGTTTCTTTGCCTATAAGTACCCTAATCCGAATAGAATTATTCTTATCTACAGCAGAGACACGCCCATGGCACACGTACGTGTATTTCGGGGTTCAGGCTGTGGTCGAACCTGTTGATGAAGCACGGCCATGTATTTCAGGGTCTAGGCCGTGGTAGGCTCTTCTTATGGGCCACGGCCATGTGGTCTTGGGCCCAGGCCATGGGGATTTCATGCTTTGGCCCATTTTCTCCATTTTTGGCCCGTTTCTTGTTCTTTTCATCCTCTAGTGCTCTCTTGAGCATAAAACATGAAAACAAAGGATTAAGAGCACCTATTTCCATAATTAAAGGGATAAATCATCTAAAAGTATGTTAAATGTGGGACTAAAATATGTTCATTTTACGGTTTATCACGCACCTATCGAACAGTAGTATAGCTGTGGTGAGTCTGAAATATTGTATCCTCAAGGACCAATAGTACTTAGTAATAACTATCTTTTTATTATCTAGCCTAATAATTAAAGGGGATTTATTTTTAATCTAAAATTTAACTAACTAATTTAACTAGCTTATGAACTTGACAGGGAGTAAACTGGGAAAATACTTTGGACAACTTATATGAGTTGGACGACACCTAAGGAAGAATCCACCTAGACTTCACTTATTACTTTTGATTCATGTGATTTATTCACTTGACTTAATAATACCTCTTTCGAGGCTACTAACAACTGACTCTAGGTTGATTAATTGAAACCTCTTTCTAATTAAAACCCCTATTGTCGCATTAATTCAATCTATGGATTCCCATATTACGTTTGACCCTAATCTAGAAGATTTTCATCACCCTATTTCTAGGGTTGCAATCAACTTCGCTTAGTTGTGTTGATCTACTCTTAAACACGGACTTTTGCTTCACTGAATAAGCACATTCAACTTAAATAAATAACCTGAATTATCAAAACAAGAATAAAACTCACAATTAAGAATAAGCATAAGTATTTATCTCATAAATAAAATAATAATAAGATCTGTCATAGGCTTCATCCCCTTAGGTATCTAAAGGATTTAGTTCATACTAGAAGAGGAAAATATCATAAAAGAGAAAAACAACAAAACATAAGAAAACCCAAAAACTTCTAAGGAACTTGATGGGAGATCGTCAGTCTTAATGGAAATCCTTCTCCTAAGCTGTTCCTAATGGCTGTCTTGGAGTATTTTCTCCTTCTTGTAACACTCCAAACCCGGTCAAAATGCTACGACCGAATCTGGCATGTCACAGGAAAAGAAAAATTTTGAAAACTGGGTTAACGTCATGACTTGGGTAGAATCTTTGATTTTGTAGGACCATAATTTATCTTGAGTGATCAATTGAAAACAATTTTGAGTCTTAGTTTGAAAATTTGGTTACTTTACTACTAAAACCCAAATTTTAGTTAGCCAATTGTAAAGTCTCAAAGTTTTTAAGTTTTGGAAATCATCCATTTCGACAATTTATTAGGCATGCCTTAATAATCCAAAATAAAATAAAGAAAGTTAATAAAAATAAGTATAAACCCAAATTAACGTTTAAATGGCCTTATTACATTACCAAAATTCACATTAAGGTAGAGTAATCCCAAAATAACTATTTAAGATAAAGTCCAAAATATTATGCATGGCCACCTTGAGTCCACTCGGCTCCATGTCCGCAGTCTAAGGATTACCTGCAAAATTTCACAAAAAGGGGTGAGTCACCGAGACTCAATGTGTAAATTCCAGTCCAAAAGATTTTCAGCTCTCACACAAAACCATATGTTACGTTTGTATGCCATGCAACCCAACCAACCTAATATGCACATCCACTGTATCTCCTGTATCTACCCAACATTTGTGGCACCTAGCGACTGGTGGTACCTAACCACTGGTGGTTCCAAACCACTGGTGACAAAAAGCCACAAATAACAATATGTGAGGCAAACCCACTTGTGGTACCTAACCACTGGTGACAATCTCTAATATCCGTACATGGGGCCAACCCACTGTGGTACCAAACCACTGGGACGAGTCACAAAAATAAGATATATGTGGTACCTAACCACTGGTGGTTCCAAACCACTGAGACTTAGTCACAAAATATTAATATGTAGGGCCAACCCACTTGTGGTACCTAACCACTGGTGACAGTCTGAAACATTTCATATTTCCTCCCTCATCACATCATACCCCATCTTCATGTTCATGCTTTACAACATGGTATGATCATGCTTTCAATGTACAACAACAATCAATCCACTCATACATGTATCCATTAATGACAGCACATAGTAAAACTTACCTAAAGTCCTCGCCTTTACCCACAAGGGTAATGTAGTGATCCATACCATCACTTTGGCTTTTGGCAATACACAGATAATAACATAATTAACATATAAAGTGTCTACGAGTTACACACCTGATACACATAATACCACGCTCTCTATGTTGACACTATCGCTAATCGTAACTACTACTATCTGCCTATAACTTTGCTCAGAAGTCGCCCACAACCTGGTGGCCAATCTCAAACCTCAGATACTGTGCGCTTCTTGAACTTAGGGATTGGGTTTATGGGTCTAATCCCCTCCTTCGCCTGATCAATATTTGATTCCATCAAAAGACCTTGTCAGTCGCTACCATCATAACATAGGGTTGTTAAACCATAACATAGGGTTAAGGTAATAATACAATAACGAGTTTAACAAGTCTAAAGAGAACACTCTTACCTTGAAATCCTAAAAGAGATAGAGTTCAGAAACTAACGATTTTCGGCTTAGGGATCTAGACGATTTGATCTACTTTAATTCCCGATGTGTCACCCCAAAGAGAATACAAGAACAGTCAAAACATTAATCAAAAGATAACCTTACCAAGCCCATTAGCCTTTCGGCTTTGGCTTCCAAAAACTGAAAGAAGAAGGTGAAATATAGGAGAAATCGTCACTTACCTTAATACAGAAGATTCGGCTAATCCCAATAGATTTCAGCACTTAGCCCCCTAGAAGAAGAATTTCGGCAAAGGTTAGGGAAAAAGATGAAAGAGTCGCAAATTAAACAAAAAGGACTATAGGTGAGATGTAGAAGTTTCAGCTTTTGGGAAGATCAAAAGAAAAGATGGTGCAAAGAAACTACGAGGATTCAGCTTATAGGGAAGGGATGGAGAAGAGAATGAAGATCATAGGACATTCGGCCATGGCATAGATATGGAGATGAAAATGGAATTAAAAGTTTCGGCTTTAGAGAAAGAGACGATTGAGAGAAGAAGAGTAAAATGGAATGAAAAGAAGCAATAGAACCGGTAAAGAAGAAGAAGGATTTTGGCAAGACTTGGGGTAGATTCGGCTATGAAAGAAAAATGTAAAGAGAAGGAATGCTTAAGAGGGTTTCGGCTTTCACTTAGAAAAGAAGAAAAAGAGAATGGATGAAGACCCTAATTGTCGAAAATGAAAAAGAGATACTCACCTGACTACACAGAATTTCGGCACACACTAGCCAAAAGCCGAAAAAATGCACACTTTGAGAACTAAAACCTATGCTACCAATAAAGGATTTTGGGCACATCCTCTAAGTTAACATCCAAAACCGAATGTCCAACCTCACCTAACTCCTTCCTAAATTCGGCTAACACCCCCTTTCCCCACCAACACTATGCCGTCCCTTCAATCCCTCCTTGATTCCCTCTCATCCATCCATTCAAACTCCTTAAAACCCTTTCCACCATTCCTTTGAAATATTTAACCAAATCAACTCTCCCTTTTTCAAGCATCCCAGCTGAACTCCACCTCTACTCCCCTTGATGCCAAAAAGAGTTCTTAAAATGAGGACTACGTGACTTAAACCTATTCCCTCCAACTCCCTTGTGACGTCACTTACCTCAACCTTTATGTGGCACCTCCTTGCCACTTTACTAAGGCACTTTTTGGTGTCATCCAACACAAACAATATCCCTTAAGGCCTAATTCAACTAGCTTTCCTTAAAAGTGCTCAAAAAGGCAAATTTCTACCAAGACTCCGGCTTATCCCTAAGTCATTCCTGGACCCTAAAATACCTTAAAATAATTTCAACCTCGAAATTACCTAGTCAAAAGAGATGAGGGTATTGCTGTTGCATCACATCCTCTGGTTCCCACGTAGCTTTTTCTGCTCCATGGTTCCGCCACAATAGGTTCACCAAAGGAACTGATTTCCTACGCAATACTTTGACATCACGATCCAAGATCTGCACCGGCTCTTCTTCAAAAGACAGATCTAGATTTACTTCAATTTCTTCCACTGGTACCACGTGAGATGGATCCGAACGATAACGTCTTAGCATTAAAATGTGAAACACATCATGAATCTGACTTAACTTTGAAGGTAACTCGAGCTGATAGGCTATTGGTCCCACACGTTTCAACACGCGATAAGGCCCGATAAATCTGGGGCTTAGCTTACCCTTTCACCCAAACCTGAGCACCTTCTTCCACCGTGACACCTTCAAGAATACCTGATCACCTACCTCAAATTCTATGTCCTTACGCCTTAGGTTCGCATAGGACTTCTATCTGTCCGAAGCTTCCTTCAACCAAGCTCTAATTAGCTTAACCTTATCGTCCGTTTCAGAAAACTCTGGACCCAACAACTGATGCTCACCCAACTCTGTCCAACATGTTGGAGTACGACACTTCCGACCATACAACGCTTCATATGGTGCCATCTGAATACTAGATTAGTAGCTGTTGTTATATACAAATTTTGCCAATGGTAGAAATTCCTCCCAACTACCTCTGAAATCCAAGACACAGCCCCTCAACATATCTTCCAAGATTTGAATTACTCTCTCCGATTGTCCATCAGACTGTTGATGGAAAGCTATACTAAAATCCAACTTTGTACCCAACGCTTGATGCAACGCCCTCCAAAATCTTGACGTAAACCTGGGGTCCCTATCTAAGATAATGGGCACTGGTACCCCGTGCAAGCTTACGATCTCTTCTATATACAACTTAGCCAACCTTTGTAAAGAATAGTCGACCCGTACTAGCATAAAATGAGTGGACTTTGTCAAATGATCAACAATTACCCAAACTGAATCCTTTTTAGTAGGCGTAAAGGGTAGCCTACTAACAAAATCCATTGTAATCCTTTCCCACTTCCACGTGGAATCTTGACTAGTTGCAATAACCCCGAAGGCAACTGATGTTTTGCCTTCACCTGCTGACACATCAAACACTTACCACAAATTTGGTTACTTCTCTCTTAAGACCCGGCCACCAAAACTATTCTTGTAAATCCCGATACATCTTACTACCTCTAGGATGCATAGTGTATGGAGTGATATGTGCTTCCTCAAGAATCTTCTGCTTCAAACCCACATCTTTTGGCATGCAAACCTTCCACGGAAACATAAAACTCTATCGCTGTTCAAACTATAATCCTCTAATCCACTATCATGTACTTGCCGAAGTCGAGTACTACAGACATCATCTGATAACTGTTTCTCTTTGATCTGACTCACCCATGTCGGCTTCACTTGCAGTTTCGCTAATAAACTTCCATCGTCGTATAAGATAAGATGGGAAAACATTGCTCTTAAGTCTGCTATTACCTCACGGCTCAACGATCTGCCGCCACGTTAGCTTTACCCGAATGGAACTCAATTAAGCAATCATAATCCTTCAACAGCTCGATCCACCTTTACTGTCTTAAATTCAACTCCTTCTGGGTAAGGAGGTATTTCAAACTCTTGTGGTTTGTATAAACGATGGACTTCTCCCCAATTAAGTAATGTCTCCAGATCTTTAGGGAAAAAACTACTGCAGCCAACTCCAGGTCATGCGTCGAATAATTTACCTCGTGAGGTCTCAATTGTCGAGAAGTATACGCTACCACTTTTCCCTCTTGCATCAGCACACATCCTAACCCCGTATGTGACGCATCACAATAAACAGTAAACTCTTTCCCTGTCTCAGGCTGAATTAACACCGAGCTTTTGTCAAAATCCTATTTAACTTCTCAAAACTTTCTTGCTGCTTGTCTGACCATGCAAACGGAACCCCTTTCCTTAACAACTTGGTTAACGGAGCCGCAATCAAAGAGAACCCTTCCACGAACCTTTTGTAATAGCCGCCAACCCCAGAAAACTCTGAATCTTTGCCACAGACTTAGGAGGTTTCCATCCCAACACAGCCTCAATTTTTTGAGGGTCCACCCTGATCCCCTCAGCAAACACCACATGACCCAAAAAGGTAACTTCCCTTAGCTAGAACTCGTACTTGCTGAACTTAGCGAACAATCGCTTTTCCCTCAGAATTTGCAAAACCACTCGAAGATGTGTATCATGCTCCTCCTCAGACTTTGAATAAACTAGAATATTGTTTATAAACACCACGATGAATTGATCCAGACAGGGTTGAAAAACCTGATTCATCATATCCATAAATGTTGCTGGCGTGTTGGTCAATCCACACGGCATCACCAGGAATTCGTAGTGACCATAGCGAGTACAAAACACCATTTTAGGAATATCCGCCTCTTTAACCTTAAGCTGATGATAGCCCGATCTCAAATCTATCTTGGAGAAGATTGATGCTCCCCTAAGCTGGTCGAACAGTTCATCTATCATTGGCAATGAGTACTTATTTTTTATCGTCAACTTATTCAACTGACTGTAATCAATGCAAATACGCATTGATCCATCCTTCTTCTTGACAAATAGCACCGGCACTCCCTAAGGTGATACACTTGGTCAGATGAAACCTCGATCCAACAGTTCCTGAATTTGAGCTTTCAACTCTACCAACTCCTTAGGCGCCATCCTATATGGGACAATAGACACTGGTGCTGTTCCTGGTAGGAGATCAATACCAAACTCAACCTCGCGATTTGGAGGCAATCCCAGAAGCTCTTCCGAAAACATCAAAATATTCCTTCACCGTTCGAACATTTTCGACAGATGATTCCCTAACCTCCAAAGCACAAACGTAAGCCATAAACACCTTACATCCCTTTCTCTCCATTCTCTCAGCCTTTAAAATAGATACCACATTAGATAGGCAGTTCATTCTCTCGCTTATCACCACCACCTCTTCACCCTCGAAAGCTCTTAACACCACGCACTTGGCTGCACAATCCAAATTTGCCTGATACTTTACTAACCAATCCATCCCTAAGAACAAATCAAACTCCCCGAGTGGCAGTTCCATCAGATCAGCCGGAAAAACTACCCCTTGAAGTTCTAGAGGTACATCCCTATACAGTTTATTCACCACTACAAATTGTCCTAGAGGGCTAATTATAGCTATCTCCCTAGAAGAAATATCAAAGTCCAATTCTAGAGTTTTCGATATAGCACTGGCAACATAAGAGTGTGTCGAACCAATGTCAATCAAAGCAGTATAAGACATCCCATCAATAAAAACATACCGGTTATGACGTCCGGTCGTCGCCTTCCTCTCTGCGCCTAGCTGCATAGACCAACCCAGACTGCCTCGCCTTTGTATTCCCAGCACCTCTGTCCGGTACTCCATGCCCTCGACCAAAGCTATTTCCTCCTCTGGCCAGACCACGACCTCTCTGCGATTGCTGACCCTCTCTTCTGAATGGTGCGCATCTTTGACCCTCTGACTGTGCCTTGACTGGCCTCCATGGGCAATCTCTTATCCGATGATCCAAAGATCCACACTCAAAACATCCCCTATCACCTGCCCAACACTCACCGAATGGAATTTCCCGTATTGAGTACATTGAGGTGGCCATTGAACAGCAACAGGCTTCGCAGCATGACTCGGCCCTTCAAATCTAAACCTCTTCTGAAAAACCCTAGCATATCCTGATGGCCCAAAACTTCTTCTGTTCTTACTCCTATCCTAGTTCTGCTTTTCAAACCTCTTCACCTCCTCGGCTATTTTAGCCTTCTCAACCAACACAGTAAACTCCCTTTCTTATTGTGGAGCTATTAATACCCGCAACTCGTCTCTCAGGCCATCCTCGAATCTGACACAGTGCTCATGATATGTTGCCACGATATCCCTAGCATAGCGGCTCGATGGTAAAAATTCCACTTCATACTCAACCACTAACTTACTTCCCTGAACCAAATTAAGGAATGCCTTCTGCTGAGCGTCCACATAACTCAACCCGATGTATTTTCCTTGAAATCTCGACTTAAAGAACTCCCGTGATGTGATGTGGTCAGCCATCCCTAACCTTTAGATATATGCTCATCTCGACACCTTCAATTTCTCCTCTGCGTGCAGTCCAGTCATCCATTATACGCTCCATGACTTCTAACTAATACTCTGCTACGTTAGGGGCTACACCAGAAACACCCCTGAATATCTTAACTCCATTAGCTCTGAGTCATTTTGACACAGATTTTAGAGCCTCCGTGCCCGTGCCTGCCTCGGCAACTCTCTCTAGAACCCACAACATTGCACGAGACATCAGATCGTCTCCACCCATTTGGCCTCGAAACTCGCTTGGCGGTGGCGATGTGATACCTCATTTTCTGACCCATGACCAGACCTTGCCGGTTTCGATACAATGAACATGCCCCTACCATGACCACGCACATTACGCCCACGTCCTCGAGTGCTCATGACTAACGTTCACGATTTAATCTAATTTAGGAAAAAATTTATGAATTAGTTTCTTCCACTGTTTATTACATAACTGTCTTATGAGTATGTATTCAGAGTAGTTTCTTTCACGAGCACGTACATTCCCACAGGCTTTAATCTCTAAAGTAAGATTTTCTAATACTAGCAATCGTATCTTGATACATTTATATCAACAATACCATCACATCATACAACTGTTAGTTAGAGGACTTACCGTCACAGATCGATGCCGGAGACTCAGGTGCCATGCTTCCCGAAAACATTTTATTTCAACCATTTCCCAAGCTAACTATTGAAGATATTTTAGGCCTTATACCTAAATCGAGCTTTTGAACCTGGCTCTGATACCACAATTGTAACACCCCAAACCCGATCAAAATGCTACGACCGAATCTGGCATGTCACAGGAAAAGAAAAATTTTGAAAACCAGGTTAACGTCATGAGTTGGGTACAATCTTTGATTTTGTAGGAACAGAATTTATATTGAGTGATCAATTGAAAATAATTTTGAGTCTTAGTTTGAAAATTTGGTTACTTTACTACTAAAACCCAAATTTTAGTTAGCCAATTGTAAAGTCTCAAAGTGCTTAAGTTTTGGAAATCATCCATTTCGACAATGTATAAGGCATGCCTTAATAATCCAAAATAAAATAAAGAAAGTTAATAAAAATAAGTATAAACCCAAATTAACGTTTAAATGGCCTTATTACATTACCAAGATTCAAATTAAGGTAGAGTAATTCCAAAATAACTATTTAAGATAAAGTCCAAAATATTACGCATGGCCACCTTGAGTCCACCCGGCTCCATGTCCTCAGTCTAAGGATTACGTGCAAAATTTTACAAAAAGGGTGAGTCATCAGACTCAGTGTGTAAATTCATGTCCAAAAGATTTCCAGCTCTCACACAAAACCATATGTTACGTATGTATGCCATGCAACCCAACCAACCTAATATGCACATCCACCGTATCTCCTATATCTACCTAACATTTGTGGCACCTAACCACTGGTGGTTCCAAACCACTGGTGACAAAAGCCACAAATAACAATATGTGGGGCCAACCCACTTGTGGTACCTAACCACTGGTGACAATCCCTAAAATCCATACGTAGGGCCAACCCACTATGGTACCAAACCACTAGGACAAGTCACAAAAACAAGATATATGTGGTACCTAACCACTGGTGGTTCCAAACCACTAAGACTTAGTCACAAAATATTAATATGTAGGGCCAACCCACTTGTGGTACCTAACCACTAGTGACAGTCTAAAAGAGTTCATATTTCCTCCTTCATCACATCATACCCCATCTTCATGTTCATGCTTCACAACATGGTATGATCATGCTTTCAATGTACAACAATAATCAATCAACTCAAACATGCATCCATTAATGACAGCACATAATAGAACTTACCTGAAGTCCTCATTTTTACCCACAAGGGTAACATAGTGATCCATACCATCACTTCGGCTTTTGGCAATACACAGATAATAACATAATTAACATATAAAGTGTGTAAGAGTTACACACCTAATAACACGTAATCGTAACTACTGCTATCTGCCTACAACTTTGCTCAGAAGCTGGACCACAACCTGGTGGCCAATCTCGAACCCCAGATACTGCGCACTTCTTAAACTTAGGGATTGGGTTAACGGGTCCAATCCTCTCCTTCGCCTGATCGATATTTGATTCCATCAAAAGACCATGTTAGTTGCTACCATCATAACATAGGGTTGTTAAACCATAACAAAGGGTTAAGGTAATAATACAATAACGAGTTTAACAAGTCTAAAGAGAACACTCTTACCTTTGAAATCCAGAAAGAGATAGAGTTCAGAAACTAATGATTTCTGGCTTAGGGATCTAGACGATTCGATCTACTTCGATTCCCGACGTGTCACCCAAAGAGAACACAAGAACGGTCAAAACATTAATAAAAAAATAACCTTACCAAGCCCATTAGCCTTTTGGCTTTGGCTTCCAAAATCGAAAGAGGAAGGTGAAATATAGGAGAAATCATCACTTACCTTAATAAGAAGATTCGGCTAATCCCAATAGATTTTGGCACTTAGCACCCTAGAAGAAAAATTTTGACAAAGGTTAGGGAAGAAGATGAAAGAGTCACAAATTAAACAAAAAGGACTATAGGTGAGATGTAGAAGTTTCAGCTTTTGGAAAGATTAAAAGAAAAGATGGTGCAAAGAAACTATGGGGATTCGACTTATAGGAAAGGGATGGAGAAGAGAATGAAGATCATAGGACATTCGGCCATGGAATAGATATAGAGATGAAAATAGAGTTAAAGGTTTCGACTTTATAGAAAGAGACGATTGAGAGAAGAAGAGTAAAATGGAATGAAAAGAAGCAATAGAACCGGTAAAGAAGAAGAAGGATTTTGGCAAGACTTGGGGTAGATTCGACTATGGCAGAAAATGTAAAGAGAAGGAATACTTAAGAGGGTTTTGGCTTTTACTTAGAAAAGAAGAAAAAGAGAATGGATGAAGACCCTAATTGTCGAAAATGAAAAAGAGATACTCACCTGACTACACAGAATTTCGGCACACACTAACCAAAAGCCAAAAAACCTATGCTACCAACAAAGTATTTTTGGCACACCCCCTAAGTTAACATCCAAAATCGAATGCCCAACCTCACCTAACTCCTTCCTAAATTTGGCTAACACTCCCCCTTTCCCCACCAACACTATGTCGTTCGTTCAATCCCTCCTTGATTCCCTCTCCTCCATCCATTCAAACAAGTTTGAATGATTCAAACTCCTTAAAACCCTCTCCACCATTCCTTTGAAATATTTGACCAAATCAACTCTAAGCATCCCAGTCGAACTCCACCTCTGCTCCCCTTGACGCCAAAAAGAGTTCTTAAAATAAGGACTACGTGACTTGAACCAGCTCCCTCCAACTCCCTTGTGATGTAACCTACCTCAACCTTTAAGTGGCACCTCCTTGCCACTTTACTAAGGCACTCTTTTGTGTCATCCAACACAAACAATATCCCTTAAGGCCTAACTCAGCTAGCTTTCCTTAAAAATGCTCAAAAAGGCAAATTTCTACCAAGACTCCGGCTTACCCCTAAGTCATTCCTGGACCCTAAAATACCTTAAACTAGCATGACAAGCATAGCATACACACACAAACACATAAAATGCAAAGGCCCTAATTTTAGGATGTTACACTTTTACTTGGCGTCTATTCGACGTCCTATCGAACCTTTCCTTTAAGCTGCCTCCTAAGGTGTTTATAAAGGCTTTGGAACACCTCTATTGGCCCACAAGTAGCTTATTCTAAATAAAACTCTTCTTTGCTACGATAGGGACACACCTGTGTGACATGCCCATGGTGGACTCCTTCGACCGTGGTCGATTCTGCTCTCCACATAAGGCCGTGTGATCTGCCCGTGGTCAATAGTCCAGGCCGTGAGATTTCTAATGTAGGCCCATTTCTCATTTTTTTTACTTTCTAAGCTATCTTTTGTATAAAACATGAAATTAAGGGATTAACAGCATCGAATTCATCAAATCTAATAAAATTCATCCAAAAATAAGCCAAGCATGGGGTTAAAATATGTGTAAATTACAATTTATCAAATACCCCAACACTTAAGCTTTTGCTTTCCTCAAGCAAAATTTTCAACTCACAATTAGAACTAACTTCTCTTAGTTCATAATTCTCATCAACAATGTCTCATCATAATTCATAGATAATGTATACATGGATAATTTAACTCAAAAAGTCCTAAAGATTCAAACAATCAAAGTCATATATTTTTGTAGTACAAAAAATATAGGTGTTTACCCTTATCTAAACAATTACCTTTGATCCAAAATCGGCAAGGATTAACATTCTCACTAAGGATTCACTCAAACCACTCAAAGTGTTTAAGATACAAGATAAGCACTCATAAGTCAAATATGAAAAGTTAATCCCATAGGCTTGCATGAAAATCAAATCTCTATCACTATAAAATGAGATGATACACAAATCAAAAGGTCTTTAAAGGGTTGTAATGGGTCTTGGGTTAAAGCTGTGGATATAGGCTGAATTAGAATGTTAGAATCAAGATTGAATTGACAAATTACCTAACTAGAAACAATGAACTGATAATGAATAATTACATCAATAACACAAGCCTTTTCCAAAGATGTGTATTTAACTGTTTAAGCTCATAGAACATAGAACTAATGATGAATAAATTTTCTAACGTGATTTTTAGAAGTAAGTACATAATAAAAGATGAATTCAACTACTATAATTAGGCAACCGGTCAAATCAAATCTCGACATAAGGGAAGTCAAAGTGGGAGAAGTAAAAACTTGGTTTTGGGTTAATATTAATGGTTAAGTTAAAGAAACGATTTATTAGGATCAAAGGGGTTCACTAGGGGTTAATTATGAGAGTAGGCTTTTTGTGGAGTGAGTGGGTTAAATCCTAGGTGCCTTTATCATCTTAGTATATCAAATCAAAAGTGTGGTCTCCAAATGCATAATTGAAGCAAGTTCTAGAATAACAAATCAATATTGACACACTCATAATCAATAAAGTGAACACGAAAAGATATATGCTCTAAAAGCTCAAAATCTCACAGAAATTATGGTTTTTGATGTCAACCTGTAAATTTCAAATTTCAAAGTAATATTTAAATTTAGGTTAACAACCTAGCCATTTTTTTTATTTTGAAAATAGACTTATCATGTCTGATTCTCTAATATCTTAAAGTTTAAATTATCAATGTACAATTAACTATGACTTAATCCAAAACATATCAATAAAAATCATAAATCAATAGAAGTTTCATTCTAATTAGTAATATGAGAAAATTACTTAAGACAAAATATCATTCAGGGATTTGAGAATAATGAAAAAAGTTTGGAAATTTTGAAATACAGCCCCCACACTTAAGATGTATATTGCCCTCAATGTACAAAGATAGATATTCACAATATAGTAAGAAAATCATTAGGTAATGAGAGAAATGAAACTTTCTGAATTTTGGGTAGAGTCAAAGAAAAAAAGGGGGAAATTCGGGCTGAGTTGGAGGAGGAGGCGTTGGTGGTGGTGGTTACTAAGGTCGTGGTATGGTGATTCTCAAGCAGCCTGAAGAACCTAAATAAACAAAATCAAAATATAATAATATAGATTTAGCACAAGAGAGATAAAGAGAAGAAAAATAAAGGAGAAGAGAAAAGAAAAAGAAAAAAGTACATGGACTCAAAGGTCCTTGTCCTGTTGAGTTAATGAAGTGGCCGGCATGAACTTATGTAGATCTATCTCGCACAGGGAAACTGTGCTCGGATCCTTTCGCTTCTTTGACATGGTGATGATGGTGTAGAGAAAGAGTGAGGGGAAGGGAAAATGAAGGAAAATGAGAGGGGAAAGCTTCAAGGGGTATGGAAGAAGAGGAAATTGGGGAGTAGGTGAGAAGAAGAGGGGTTTTAAATAGAAATATGAGATCTGGTACATCCCCACGCACGTGTTTCATCGATGTGTTAGGTTGCACGGTCGTGTGGTGGCTCGTTCATTTCTCCCACGCTTGTGTAGAGGTTTTTACACCCGTATGGTTTAATCAGTGTTGGCCACGGCTGCGTCGCACGACCGTGGCTTTTTATCGCAGCCCGTGCTTGGGGAAAATTTTGTCCTATTGCTCCACGATTATGGCCATACCCATGTACTTACTTGTGGTGCCCATACAGCCACAGCCACAGCCGTGTGTAAGGCCGTGTGGGTATGGAAAACCTGTGCCTAAACATGAAAAGAAATAAACTAAACAAATTAGTAGGGTTAGTGCTTGGGTTGCCTTTCGAGGAGCGCTCGTTTAAAGTCTTAAGCTCAACTTACCTTTCATTCATGTTTTCATGGTGGTTCGTGGAGTCGAGGCTCGTCTTTCTCATTATCAATTCTATAACATTGTATGGTTTGAGTCGAGTGATATTTACCATGAAAGTGCCAATATTAGAGTGAGTTACCTCGACCGTTCCGTATGGAAAATGTTGAGTACCGTGAGAGGGATCTCTTGTTTTGTATCAATGTTTGAAGTGATGATTCGAGGGTCTTTTGTATCCAACAATACCTGATCTCCTATCTTAAACTGGTTGTTCCATCTTTAAGTTTGACATGGTTTTGTTTTGGTTCTTCGTGTTTTTTTAGTTTTTCCTTGGCGTGGGTCCGCCATTCATCTAACTCATCGATTTGTAACCTCTGCTCCTTATGAAAAGTTGTATTATCAGTATAACCATTAGATCCTGGCTTTGTTATCTTTTCCTAAGAGATTTCCTGTAAAGAGGATTAAACGTTGAGTATATTCATATTAACAGGACTTGTATTCTCTTGATCGTTAGATATTCTTTTAGAATCACGTGCTTTGAGTTTAATCATGTCATCACATACAAGAAGTGTTACTTACCCTATATCAACATTGATAATGGTCCTAGCAGTTGCTAGAAAGGGACGTCCTAATATTAAAGGAACATCATTATCCTCATTCATATCTAAAACAACAAAGTCTACTGGGAATATGACTTTGTCAATTTTTACTAGTACATCCTGAATTATACCCCTAGTAACTCTAATTGTTTTATCAGCTAATTGGATGCTCATCCTAGTTTGTTTGGGTTTCCCTAAACCTAGTTGTTTAAACATTTTATAAGGCATAACATTTATGCTTGCCCCTAAATCAGTTAAAGCATTATTAACAAATAAACTACCAATTAAACATGGAATTGTAAAACTTCCTGGATCATTTAATTTTCGTGGTAGTTTATTTTGCAAAATTGCTAAGCACATTGCGTTTAGCTCCACATGTGACGCTTCGTCTAACCTCTGCTTGTTGTCAATAGCTCTTTTAGGAATTTCTTGAATCTGGCATCTGCGAAAGAGCTTCAAGAAACGGTAAGTTAATATGTAATTTCTTTAAAAGTTTAAGAAACTTACCGAACTATTTATCTATGTTGTCTTTATTCATCGCTTTGGGGTACGGCACCCAAGGTTGGTATTCTGTAATTACCGATTTTGGTGGATTATGGCTTACCACAACCTTATTCTCTTTCCTAAATTTTGGCTCATTTGACCCTTCACTATCGTGAGTAGTAACGGCATGAAATTGCTCATTTGGGTTAGTTTCAATATTGCTTGGCAAGATGCCTTGTGGCCTCTTAGATATGAGCTTAGCGAGTTGTCCTAATTGGTTCTTAATCCCTTGAATTGATGCTTGTTGATTTTTGAGTGTTTTTTCGGTGTTTTGGAAACGGGTTTCTGACACCGCGATAAATTTTTTTAGCATCACCTCAAGGTTTGGCTTTTTCTCTTGTGGGTAGGGTTGCTGTTGAAAGCATGGGAAGGGTTGTTGTCTCTGATTTCCTTGGCCACCCCATGAAAATTTTGTATGGTTCCTCCAACCTGTATTGTAAGTATTACTATAAGGGTTATTTTGGGTTTTAGAATTATTACCCATATAGTTTATCTCTTCGTTTTCTATGCCAGGGTTGTAGGGTGGGTATTCTGTATTGTTTGTCCCTCCTCCGTATGTATCACATTGTATCACTGGGTGTACCTGCGAAGAACCACACAAACTATCAATCTTTATATTTAACAGTTCTACTTGATTTGATAGCATGGTTACTGCATCGAGGTTGAAGACACTGGCGGCTTTTGTTGGCTTTGTCCTTGTAACTTGCCACTGATAGTTATTCAGTGACATCTCTTCAATGAATTCGTAGGCAGCCTCAAGTGTTTTGTTGTTTAGGGTACCACCGGTGGATGAATTGATTAATTGCCTAGTTGAAGGGTCCACATTATTGTAAAAGGTTTGAACCTGTAGCCATAATGGTAACCCGTGGCGAGGGCACCTACTCAGTAGATCCTTGTATCGCTCTCATGCATCGTAAAATGTCTCTAGATCCATCTGTAAAAAAGAAGATATATCATTCCTCAACTTAGCCGTTTTAGCTGGCGAAAAATATTTTAATAAGAACCTCTCGATCATTTGTTCCCATGTGGTGATTGATCCTCGTGGTAACGAGTTCAGCCACTATTTAGCTTTGTTCCTCAATGAAAAGGGAAATGTAACATCCTGAATTAATGGGTCTATACATTTAGTGTAAGGATATGTTTAATATGTTTATTTAAGTGATAGGGGTCCAAACTGGGCTCAGGACTAGGAAAAAGGCCTTGGTTAAATTATCTGATTGGGCATTATAGAGTTAAAATGTGGTAATTGTGTTTAAAATACCAACGTGGGCTTGTGGCCCAACAATAGGTGGTGCTAGAAGGTGGCGTTACTAACAGTTAAAGAGGCCCAAGTTTTGGCCGCAAGGAGCCCATGTTTCTGGGCCATTTTCAGCACTTAAAACGGAGCAAGGGGAGACGCCACAACAAGGGTATAAGGGGCCCAAGATTTAAGTTTTAGGGAGCCCAATTCTATTAATTTAAGTGAGCTAAAATTTGGCATTAGGGTTAGGAGAAGTGGGTGACAACAAGGCTCTAAAATAGGAGGATTTACATGGAATTTATAATTGATAATATAGAAGATAAAACAGAGAAAAGATATGAGCTATCAAGGAAAGGTGATGGCCGAAAATCCACCACCTAGAGGAGTGAAGAATTCAGCTACTTCATGAAGAAGGGGTGCCAAATTTTCCCTTTTTATTAGCTTGACTTTTAGTAATTAGGAAGGGTACTCTCGGGTTTTAAGGTAGGTGCCGAAATCTCTATAAATAGAGGGGAGTAGCTCACCAACTCCGGCATTTGAACCCTACTTTCTTCTTCTTAACCTGTACCAAAATTCTTAACTCTTCTTCTCCAATTTGTTTTCTTTTTATTTCTTTGAAAGCCGAACAATCCCTACTCTTTACCGATTTCTTCCACTAAAAGTCAAAACTATTCAAGATTCCTTCTTATCATCTTCTCTTTTTGATTTTTCTCAAAAGCTGGAATCCCCAAGGAGTTGTCGATTTCCCTCTAATAAGGTAAGTGTCGATTCTTAATTTCTCTTAAGATCTCTCTCTTGGTTTTTTGAAAGGCAAAAGTTGAAAAACTAATAATCTAATGGTTCTATGTTGGGCGGCAATCTGGGATTTGATGGAAACTTGGTCGTCTAGATCTAAAAGCTGAAAATAGCTAGTCTCTAATTTTTGGATTTTAAGGTAAGGAGATTTTCCCTATATCTTTACTAGATCCATTCATTATATACAAGATCTAAACTTTATGATGAGGATTAATGGTCATATATTATGATAGTAGTTCTGACAAGGACTTGTGATGGAATTAAATATGGATCAGGCAAAAGAGAGAATCCCTAAGTTTAAGAAACGAGCAGTATCTACCGTTCGAGATTGGCCACTTGGTTGTAGACCAGCTTCTGAACAACACCATAGGAAGATAGCAGTTGTGTTGACTATGAATAGCGTCGACATAGAAAGTATTGTTTTATCGGTAACAAGTGTGTAGATCTCTAACACACACCCTCTAATTGTATTTTATGTGTAGTGGGCTAAAAAGCCAGAAAATGGCTATGTAGACAGTCAATTAAATCCTAAAAGGGTTAGGCAAGGATGCAAGGTATGCAACCATGGAAATCTCTATGTGTATTGAGACTTATGAAAGCCTGTATAATGTTCTCTTTGTGTATGTATACATGGGGTGGGAATATAATATGAAAGGGGAAGTGCAATATGGGTCACATGGTGACCGGTGGTAGAAATCCCACGAATATAAATATGGGTCACATGGTAACCGGTGGTTGAAATCCCACGAATATAAATATGGGTCACATGGTGGCGGTGGTAGAAATCCCACCAAATTTAAATGTTAGATCACACAGTGATTTGTGGCTATGCCACGTGGTGTGTAGCGGACGGAGGGTTGATTGTAGAAATCCCCAAAGTGTGATGGTTGGTATGGGTTGGTGTGTAAAGGATGGAATTCTAGGATGGGTTGGGCCATTCATTATGTATTGTCTATCATGTATTGTGATAGTTGCCTTTATGTATGGGCCAAGGCCCATAACGTGTTTGTGGGCCTTAGGTCAGTGTGTTAGGATTTATACACTGAGTCTTGGTGACTCGCGCTTTCCTTTTCTCAACTCTTTCAGATGAGTAGTAGATCGTGGACATGGGAGCCAAGACAGACTCGAGGGGCCATCAAGTTATTCGTTTTATACTTTTCGCTTTATTTCATGTTTTAAATGTTGGAATTATTTGATGTAATAAGGCCCCGTAGCTTAGGTTTAAGTTTATATTTGTTAGTGTTTATTTCTTCTCAAATTTTATGAACAAGACTTATGTTTTAAAGGAAGTAAAAAGATGGGATTTTCAAATATGATTTCAATAACTTCCATTTTGAAAAAAAAAATAAATTACAAAGATTTTCTACAAGTGCCACCTATTTAACAAATATCTACAAGAATGACTAAGTTTGTCAAAACCATTCTAAGTAAAGTTTTTAACATTAAACCCGTAGCATACCAGATCCGGTTGGAACTTATGGGCCGAGTTTGGGGTGTTACATTTTGGTCTCGAGCCAGCTCAAAACTCTACCGTGAAATGGGCTTAGCAATGTTTTGTAAAATGAGGTGAGTTTGGAAAAAATGTTTTGGTTGAAGATATGGCCTTCGAGTCTACCGGCACCCGATCCACGCAGGTAAGTATTCTAAACTTTTGTTGTGACATACATGTGGGCTTAATGGGCTTGAAGGACGTAGGCTAGAATATTAGGCATTGATAGACTTTAGGTTTAGTTTTAATCACTCTCTAAATCCATAAGATTTAATCCAACTAAACAAACCCGTGAACAAGTCAATAAGTTAGGGTGTGGCAACAGGCATACGCATGTCTAGGATTGGATTCAGAAAGAGCTTGGTACTTAAGTAGTCCTAGTGACTCACCTCCTCTTCGCTAGAATCCTACACGGTGCGTGGTGATTTGCTCACCCTAGCTACGAGGACTTATTGATGGCTAAACGTCATAATTTAAAACCCGAATGGGACCAGCCACCCTATTTCAAAAAAAAAACCCTAAGTTTTGTAAAAGAGATACACTTGATTTGTGGAAATTTCCAATCAACCATGAATTTATAAAGAACCTATGTTTTGAAAATTTACTCAAGAACCTCATGATTACAAGAATAACCCAAATTATGAAACTAGATTTTTCCCAATGTACTCCTATTTTTAAAAAAAAAAAAACAACAACAACACGACAGCAACAACATCGAAATACCCTTGTTTGAAAAAAATTACCAAAGTACCCTTGTTGAGAAATTACTAAGTTACCCCTGATTCACGAAAGTTACCAAAGTTGACAAAATTATTGAAATACCCCCAGATTCTAAAATTACCAAAATACCCTTATTTTGCAAAATCACCAAAAACCCTATTTTGGAAAATTATGGAAATACCCATATAGGATAAATTACGAAAATACCCCTAGATAGTAAAACAACGAAAATACCCTTACGTGATGAATGAAAGTTCATGGATGTTATTTGTATGTTGATGGTGAAATGTATGTGGTTCTAAGAACTAGGAGTTATAGACTTAGGATTGAACTCGTTGCGAACTCAAAAAAACTACTTTTAAATCTACTATTCATAAGACTATTCGGGGTTAATCAGTGGAAGAAAACTAATAAATCATAAAATTTTTAATCAGATAAATCACGAACGGTAGGATGAGCACTAGAGGTCGTGGTGTGCGTGGCCGAGGTAGAGGTAGGATTGCTGTGTCAGAACCCGTAGGGTCTGGCCACGAATCCAGAAATGAGGTACCAGTGCCACCAGCTGTGGAGGCAAAATTTCAAGATCAGATGGCCAAAGATGATGCTGTATCTCAGGCTATGCTAAGGGTTTTGGAGAGAGTTGCTGGAGCATGTATGGGCACAGGAGCCCGAAAATCTATACCGGAGTGACTTAGGAGTAACGGGGCAGAAGTGTTTAAGGGAATCTCTGGTATAGCCCCAAGCTCAGCTGAGTATTGGTTAGAGGCGTTGAACGCATAATGGACGATTTGGATCTCATGGAGGAAGAGAAATTAAAAGGGGTTATATCTCTCTTAAGGGATGAAGCTTACCAATGGTGGCTCACGGTTAAGGATGGTACGGTGGCTGACCGCATCACATGGGAGTTCTTCAAAATAATGTTTCAAAATAAGTACGTTGGATCGAGCTATATGGATGCTTGTACAGAGCATTCTGAACTGGTTCAAGGAAGTAGGTCCGTGCTTGCAGACGGTCTGAAATTTTACGCTCGAGCCGTTATGCTCGAGGATAGTGGCCATGGAGTATGAGCAATGTGTTCAATTTGAGGATGGCATAAAAGATGAATTGCTTGTGTTGATAGCTCCGCAATGAGAACAGGAATTTATGGTGCTTGTGGAAAAGGCTAAGATAGCGGAGGAGGTGAAACGAACGAAAAAGCTGAACAGGGATAAAGATAGGGGTGAAAGTAAGAGAAACTTTGGATCATCGAGAACAACTAGAGGTAATCAGAAAAGACCCAGGCTAGATGGGCCGAAACGAGATAATAGACCTGCTGCTACTAATCAGGCATCGAAGTGTGCTCAATATGGTAAATCCCATGCAGGTGAGTGTAGGGCGGGTAGTGGAAAGTGCTTTAGGTGTGGGTCTTTTGACCATCAAGTTAGGAACTGTCCGCAGCGAAAAGGCAATGAAGGGCCCACGGGCCAAGGTAATGTTCAACTGACAGATGAGGTCGTCGGGGGGCGCCAGTAGGTGGTAACGGTTTTTGGTTAGGAGTCGAAGCTGGAGCAAGGCAACCGAAGTTAGTTTGTCTTTGTTAGGCGTCGAGAGGAGGCTCCATTGTTGGTTCAGCTGGAGGCTGGGAATGAATTTGTGATTTATTATGATGCTTCACACACGGGTTTAGGATGTGTGTTGATGCAAGATGGAAAGGTGGTTTCGTATGCATCTCGGCAGTTAAGACCGCACGAAGCGAATTATCCCACCCATGACTTGGAGTTGGCAGCTGTGGTTTTCGCTTTGAAGATTTGGAGGCATTATCTTTACAGGGAGAAATCCATCATCTTCACTAATCATAATAGCTTAAAGTATCTTTAG
This sequence comes from Gossypium rotundifolium, assembly GCA_025506655.1. Taxonomy (NCBI): domain Eukaryota; kingdom Viridiplantae; phylum Streptophyta; class Magnoliopsida; order Malvales; family Malvaceae; genus Gossypium; species Gossypium rotundifolium. The sequence continues at coordinate 141,177,682 of CP106731.1, forward strand.
ACTCAAAAGGAGTTGAATCTAAGGTAGAGGAGGTGGATCGAGTTGTTAAAGGATTATGACTGCTCGATTGAGTATCACCCGGGTAAGGCTAACATAGTAGCGGACGCTCTAAGTCTTAAAGTAATCTCTGACTTAAGAGTAGTGTTTGCTCACCTTAGTCTATATAATGATGGAAGGTTATTAGATGAACTTCAAGTGAAACCCTCATGGTCGACCAGGTTAATGAGAAGCAATAGACGGATGAGATGTTGAATGGAAGGTTTCTGGTAGGGTCAAATGATGGATCGACAAAATTCAGTGTTGATAAGGATGGGCAGTTATGTTTCCAAGGGATAGTATGCATGCCTAAGGATCCTGAGTTGAGACGAAGGATTTTGTAAGAAGTGCATGGAAGTCCATACGCTATGCATCCCGGAGGAAGTAAGATGTATCGAGACTTACGAGAGCAATTTTGGTGGCCAAACTTAAACCGAGAGGTGACTGACCTAGTGGCCAAGTGTTTAACCTATCAGCAGGTCAAGGCGGAGCATCAATTACCATTAAGGTTATTGCAACCAGTGAAGATTCCCTAATGGAAGTGGGAAAGAATCACAATGGACTTTGTTAGTGGGCTACCCCTCACACCTACTAAGAAAGATTTGGTTTGGGTGGTTGTGGACCTTTTGACAAAGTCTGCTCACTTCATACCAGTGCGGGTCGATTACTCTTTGCAAAAGTTGGCTAAGCTATACGTAGCGGAGGTGGTGAGGTTGCATAGAGTATCGATATCGATCATATCAGATAGGGACCCTAGGTTCACCTCGCGATTTAAGAAGGCGTTACATCAAGCGCTGGAAACAAAGTTGGATTTCAATCTGACATTTCATCCTCGCACCGATGGACGGTCGAATGAGTGATTCAAGTCTTGGAGGACATGTTAAGAGGGTGTGTCATTGATTTCAGAGGTAGTTGGGAAGAGTTCTTACCGTTAGCAGAGTTTTCTTATAACAATAGTTACCAGCCAAGTTTTCAGATGGCACCCTACGAAGCTTTGTATAGGCGGAAGTGCCATACCCCTACATGTTGGACGGAATTAAAGGAACGTCAAATTTTGGGTCCAAACTTGGTCACCGAGATAGAGGAGAAAGTGGAAGTGATACAGGCTAGACTAAAAGAGGCGACGGATAGACAAAAGTCCTATGCTGACTTAAGACGTAAGGACAAAGAGTTTTCCGTGGGGGACAAGGTATTCTTAAAAGTATCGCCGTGGAAGAAAGTGCTAAGAGTCAGACGTAATGGTAAGTTGAGCCCCAAATTTAACGGACCATATCAAGTGTTGAAGCTAGTAGGACTAGTGGCATATCAGCTTGAGTTACCCCCAAAATTAAGTCAAATTCACGATGCATTTCACGTCTTTATGTTAATACGTTATCATTCGGCTCCATCTCATATAGTGCCTATGGAGGAAATTGAGGTAAGACCTGATCTATCCTTCGAAGAGGAACCGGTGGAAATTCTGGATCGTGATGTCAAGGTGTTGCAAAGGAAAATGGTTCCATTGGTTAAGGTGCTGTGGTGGAATCACGGTTCTGAAGAGGCTACGTGGGAACCAGAAGAAGCGATGCGATAGCAATACCCCTATCTTTTCTGATCAGGTAATTTCGAGGACGAAATTTTTTAAGGGGGTAGAACTGTAATATCCTGAACTAATGGGTCTATCGTTTAGTTTAAGGATATGTTTAATATGTTAATTTAAGTGATAGAGGTCCAAACTGGGCTCAGGACTAGGAAAAAGGCCTTGGTTAAATTATCTGATTGGGCATTATAGAGTTAAAAGGTGATAATTGTGTTTAAAATACCAACGTGGGCTTGTGGCCCAACAATAAGTGGCACTAGAAGGTGGCGTTACTAATAGTTAAAGAGGCCCAAGTTTTGGCCACAAGGAGCCCATGTTTCTGGGCCAATTTTGGCACATAAAAGGGAGCAAGGGGAGACACCACAACAAAGGTGTAAGGGGCCCAAAATTTAAGTTTTAGTGAGCCCAATTCTCTTAATTTAAGTGGGCTAAAATTCGGCATTAGGGTTAGGAGAAGTGGACGGCAACAAGGCTCTAAAATAGGAGGATTTACATGGAATTTATAATTTATAATATAAAAGATAAAACAGAGAAAAGATATGAGCTATTAGGGAAAGGTGATGGTCAAAATTCCACCACCTAGAGGAGTGAAGAATTCGGCTACTTCATGAAGAAGGGGTGCCAAATTTTCCCTTTTTATTAGCTTGACTTTTAGTAATCAGGAAGGGTACTCTCGGGTTTTAAGGTAGGTGCCGAAATCTCTATAAATAGAGGGGAGTAGCTCACCAACTTCGACATTTGAACCGTACTTTCTTCTTCTTAACCTGTGCCAAAATCTTAACTCTTCCTCTACAATTTCTTTTCTTTTCATGTCTTTGAAAGCCGAACAATCCCTCCTCTTTACCGATTTCTTCCACTAAAAGCTGAAACTATTCAAGATTCCTTCTTATCATCTTCTCTTTTTGATTTTTCTCAAAAGCCGAAATCCCCAAGGAGTTGCCGATTTCCCTCTAATAAGGTAAGTGTTGATTCTTGATTTCTCTTAAGATCTCTCTCTCAGTTTTTTTGAAAGGCAAAAGCCGAAAAACTAATAGTTTAATGGTTCTATATTGGGCGACAATTCGGGATTTGAAGGAAACTTGGTCGTCTAGATCTAAAAGCTGAAAGTAGCTAGTCTCTAATTTCGGGATTTTAAGGTAAAGAGATTTTCCCTAGATCTTTACTAGATCCGTTCATTATATACAAGATCTAAACTTTATGACGAGGATTAACGGTCATATATTGTGATAGTAGTTCTGACAAGGACTTGTGATGGAATTAAATATCGATCAGGCAAAAAAGAGAATCCCTAAGTTAATTAACAAGCGGTATCTGCCATTCGAGATTGGCCATTTGGTTGTGGACCGGCTTCTGAACAACACCTTATGTAGATAGCAATTGTGTCAACTATGAATAGCATTGACATAGAAAGTATCATTTTATCAGTAACCAGATGTGTAGATCTCTAACACACACCTTTAATTGTATTTTATGTGTACTAGGCTAAAAAGCGGAAAGTGGGCATGTGTAGACAATGATTAAAACCCTAAAAGGGTTAGGCAAGGATGCCGGTATGCAACCATGGAAATTTCTATCTGTATTGAGACTTATGAAAGCACGTATGATGTTCTCTTTATGTATGTATGCATGGGGTGGGAATATAATATGAAAGGGGAAGTGCAATATCGGTCACATGGTGACCGGTGGTAGAAATCCCACGAATATAAATATGGGTCACATGGTGACTAGTGGTAGAAATCCCACGAATATAAATATGGGTCACATGGTGACCGGTGGTAGAAATCCCACCAAATTTAAATGTTAGATCACACAGTGATCGGTGGCTGTGCCACGTGGTGTGTAGCGGACGGAGGGTTGATTATAGAAATCCCCAAGGTGTGATGGTTGGTACGGGTTGGTGTGTAAAGGATGGAATTCTAGGATGGGTTGGGCCATTCATTATGTATTGTCTATCATGTATTGTGATTGTTGCCTTTATGTATGGGCCAAGGCCCATAATGTGTTTGTGGGCCTTAGGTTAGTGTGTTTAGGATTTATACACACTCACGCTTTCCTTTTCTCTACTCTTTCAGATGAGCAATAGATCGTGGACATTGGAGTCGAGATGGACTTAAGGGGCCATCAAGTTATTCGTTTTATACTTTTCGCTTTATTTCAAGTTTTAAATGTTGGAATTATTTGATGTAATAAGGCCCCATAGCTTAGGTTTAAGTTGATATTTGTTAGTGTTTGCTCACCTTAGTCTATATGATGATGGAAGGTTATTAGCTGAACTTCATGTGAAACCCTCATGGGTTGACCAGGTTAAGGAGAAGCAACAGACGGATGAGATGTTGAAAGGAAGGTTTCCGGTAGGGTAAATGATGGATCGACAAAATTCAGTATTGATAAGGATGGGCTGTTATATTTCCAAGGGAGAGTATGCATGCCTAGGGATCCTGAGTTGAGACGAAGGATTTTGAAAGAAGTGCATGAAAGTCTATACGCTATGCATCCCGGAGGGAGTAAGATGTATCGAGACTTACGGGAGCATTTCTGGTGGCCAAACTTAAAACGAGAGGTGATTGACCTAGTGGCCAAGTGTTTAACCTGTCAACAAGTCAATGCAGAGCATCAATTACCATCAGGGTTATTGCAACCGGTGAAGATTCCCCAATGGAAGTGGGAAAGAATCACAATGGACTTTGTTAGTGGGCTACCCTCACACCTACTAAGAAAGATTCAGTTTGGGTGGTTGTGGACCGTTTGACGAATTCTTCTCACTTCATACCAGTGCGGGTCAATTACTCTTTGCAAAAGTTGGCTAAGCTATACGTAGCGGAGGTGGTGAGGTTGCATGGAGTACCGATATCGATCATATCGAATAGGGACCTTAGGTTCACCTTGCGATTCAGGAAGGCGTTACATCAAGCTACGGGAACGGTTGGATTTTAGTCTGAAATTTCATCCTCGCATCGATGGACGGTCGAATGGTGATTCAAGTCTTGGAGGACATGTTAAGAGGGTGTGTCATTGATTTCAGAGGTCGTTGGGAAGAGTTCTTACCATTAGCAGAGTTTGCTTATAACAACAGTTACCAGTCAAGTATCCAAATGGCACCCTACGAAGCTTTGTATGGGTGGAAGTGTCGTACCCCTACATGTTGGACGGAATTAAAGGAATGTCGAATTTTGGGTCTAAACTTGGTCACCGAGACGGAGGAGAAAGTGGAAGTGATACGGGCTAGACTAAAAGAGGCGACGGATAGACAGAAGTCCTATGCTGACTTAAGACGTAAGGAAATAGAGTTTGTCGTGGGGGACAAGGTATTCCTAAAAGTATCGCCGTGGAAGAAAGTTCTAATATTCGAACGTAAGGGTAAGTTGAGCCCAGATTTATCGGACCGTATCAAGTGTTGAAGCGAGTAGGACCAGTGGCATATCAACTTGAGTTACCCCCGAAATTAAGTCAAATTCACGATGTATTTCACGTCTTTATGTTAAGACATTATTGTTTGGATCCATCTCACATAGTGTCTGTGGAGGAAATTGAGGTAAGACCTGATCTATCATTCGAAAAGGAACCGTGGAAATTTTGGATCGTGATGTCAAGGTGTTGCGAAGGAAATGGTTCCATTGGTTAAGGTGCTGTAGCGGAATCACTATTTTGAAGAGGCTACATGGGAACCAGAGGAAGCGATGCGATAGCAATACCCCCATCTTTTCTGATCAGGTAATTTCAAGGATGAAATTTCTTTAAGGGGGTAGAACTGTAACATCCTGAATTAATGGGTCTATGCATTAAGGATATGTTTAATATGTTAATTTAAGTGATAGAGGTCCAAACTGGGCTCAGGACTAGGAAAAAGGCCTTGGTTAAATTATCTGATTGGGCATTATAGAGTTAAAAGGTGGTAATTGTGTTTAAAATACCAACATGGGCTTGTGGCCCAACAATAGGTGGTGCTAGAAGGTGGCGTTACTAACAGTTAAAGAGGCCCAAGTTTTGGCCGCAAGGAGCCCATGTTTCTGCGCCATTTTCGACACTTAAAAGGGAGCAAGGGGATACGCCACAACAAGGGTGTAAGGGGCCCAAAATTTATGTTTTAGGGAGCCCAATTCTCTTAATTTAAGTGAGCTAAAATTGAGCATTAGGGTTAGGAGAAGTGAACGGCAACAAGGCTCTAAAATAGGAGGATTTACATGGAATTTATAATTGATAATATAGAAGATAAAACGGAGAAAAGATATGAGCTATCAAGGAAAGGTGATGGCCGAAAATCCACCACCTAGAGGAGTGAAGAATTCGGCTACTTCATGAAGAAGGGGTGCCGAATTTTCCCTTATTATTAGCTTGACTTTTAGTAATCAGGAAGGGTACTCTCGGGTTTTAAGGTAGGTGCCGAAATCTCTATAAATAGCGGGGAGTAGCTCACCAACTCCGGTATTTGAAACCTACTTTCTTCTTCTTAACCTGTGCCAAAATTCTTAACTATTCCTCTCCAATTTCTTTTCTTTTTATTTCTTCGAAAGCCGAACAATCCCTACTCTTTGCCGATTTCTTCCACTAAAAGCTGAAACTATTCAAGATTCCTTCTTATCATCTTCTCTTTTTGATTTTTCTCAAAAGCTGGAAGCCACAAGGAGTTGTCGATTTCCCTTTAATAAGGTAAGTGTCGATTCTTGATTTCTCTTAAGATCTCTCTCTCAGTTTTTTGAAAGGAAAAAGCCGAAAAATTAAAAGTCTAATGGTTCTATGTTGGGCGGTAATCCGGGATTTAAAGGAAACTTGGTCGTCTAGATCTAAAAGCCGAAAATAGCTAGTCTCCAATTTCGGGATTTTAAGGTAAGGAGATTTTCCCTAGATCTTTACTAGATCCATTCATTATATACAAGATCTAAACTTTATGATGAGGATTAACGGTCATATATTGTGATAGCAGTTCTGACAAAGACTTGTGATGGAATTAAATATCGATCAGGCAAAAGAGAGAATCCCTAAGTTTAAGAAATGAGCGGTACCTGCCGTTCGAGATTGGCCACTTGGTTGTGGATCGGCTTCTGAACAACACCTTAGGCAGATAGCAGTTGTGTTGACTATGGATAGCATCGACATAAAAAGTATCATTTTATCGGTAACGAGATGCGTAGATCTCTAACACACACCCTCTAATTGTATTTTATGTGTAGTTGGCTAAAAAGCCAGAAAGTGGCTGTGTAGACAGTCGATTAAAACCCTAAAAGGGTTAGGCAAGGATGCCAGGTATGCAACCATGGAAATCTCTATGTGTATTGAGACTTATGAATGCTTGTATGATGTTCTCTTTGTGTATGTATGCATGGGGTGGGAATATAATATAAAAGGGGAAGTGCAATATAGGTCATATGGTGACCGGTGGTAGAAATCCCACGAATATAAATATGGGTCACATGGTGACCGGTGGTAGAAATCCCACGAATATAAATATGGGTCACATGGTGACCAGTGGTAGAAATCCCACCAAATTTAAATGTTAGATCACACAGTGATCGGTGGCTGTGCCACGTGGTGTGTAACAGATGGAGGGTTGATTGTGGAAATCCCCAAGGTTGATGGTTGGTACGGGTTGGTGTCTAGAGGATGGAATTCTAGGATGGGTTGGGCTATTCATTTTGTAGTGTCTATCATGTATTGTGATTGTTGCCTTTATGTATGGGCCAAGGCCCATAATGTGTTTGTGGGCCTTAGGTTAGTGTGTTCAGGATTTATACACTGAGTCTTGGTGACTCACGCTTTCCTTTTCTCTACTCTTTTAGACGAGCAGTAGATCATGGACATGGGAGCCGAGACGGACTCGAGGGGCCATCAAGTTATTCATTTTATACCTTCCACTTTATTTCAAGTTTTAAATATTGGAATTATTTGATGTAATAAGGCCCCGTAGCTTAGGTTTAAGTTGATATTTGTTATTGTTTATTTCTTCTCAAATTTTATTAACAAGACTTTTGTTTTAAAGGAAGTAAAAAGATGGGATTTTCAAATATGATTTCAATAACTTCCATTTTGAAAAAAAAAATAAATTACAAAGATTTTCTACAAGTGCCACCAATTTAACAAATATCTACAAGAATGACTAAGTTTGTCAAAACCATTCCAAGTAAAGTTTTTAACATTAAACCCGTAGCATACCAGATCCGGTTGGAACTTATGGGCCGGGTTTGGGGTGTTACAGGAAACAACCAAAGACGAATGGCATCATCAGAAACGCCATTTATTTTGAAAGTGTCACAGAATTCCAGAAAATTTGCCAAGTGATTGTTAGGGTCCTCATCCTGCAAACCATCAAACTGAACAAACTATTGTATCATCTATATAGTGTTAGGTTTTAGCTCAAAATTATTTGCAGCAATAGCAGGTCTAATAATACTAGATTCGGTTCCAGTTAAATTAGGTTTAGCATAATCATACATAATACGAGGAGCATGATTTTGATTCACCGAGTTTGCTGCCACCACAGGAGGTGGCGGATTGTTTTCAGCCTTCTCTTCGATAGTATTGATTTCGTCTTCTTTCTCTTCCTCTATGTATGGTGGGCTTTGCCTTAGTTCTCTTCAGTTTCTGCTAGGGTAGCTTCTATATCACTGTCAAAAATCAAGGGTCCAGACGAGTTCCTCCTAGTCATAAACTAGAATAACCTGCCAGAAACAAATAAAAGAAGAATTAGTAAAGTAAAAAATAAAATAAATATAAATTGCAAATAAAAAAAGGGCTAAAGTAATAAAAATTAGTTTTCCTAATATCTTGGTCCCCGGCAACGGCACAACAAACTTGATGGAGCTCAAAACAACTATTATTTCGACAAAGGCAAGCGCATCTATTGAACAGTAGTATAGCTGTGGTGAGTCCGGAATATTGTATCCTTAAGGATCAAGAGTACTTAGTAATAACTATCTTTTTATTATCTAGCCTAATAATTAAAGGGGATTTATTTTTAATCTAAAATTTAACTAACTAATTTAACTTACTTATGAACTTGACAGGGAGTAAAATGGGAAAATACTTTGGACAACTTATATGAGTTGGACGACACCTAAGGAAGAATCCACCTAGACTTCACTTATTACTTTTGATTCATGTGATTTATTCACTTGACTTAATCCGTAGAAATCCCTGAATTATACTAATACCTCTTTCGAGGATACTAACAACTGACTCTAGGTTGATTAATTGAAATATCTTTCTAATTAAAACCCCTATTGGCGCATTAATTCGATCTATGGATTCCCATATTAGGTTTGACCCTAATCCGATAGATTTTTGTTGCCCTATTTCTAGGGTTGCTGTAACACCCCAAACCCGGCCTAGATGTTATGGCCGAATCTGGCATGTCACATCAAAAGGTTGTTTAAAACCACACGATCGATAAAACTCTTCCTCAATTCAAAACCTTTTAACCATTTAAAACCCCAAATTTCGTTGCTTATCAAAATAGAATTTGCGTAAAGTTATTTCCCTTACACACAAAGCATTATTATCAAAATGTTGCTTGTTGAAGAAGAATGTTTTATTATTCTTAAAGTTGCAGGAATGTGATATTTGAAAACAGACTTTATTGTTTTAAAAACCCGTGTTTAATAGACTAGCAGTTTGTAATTAAAAGAAATACCAAATAAAAGTTAAAAAGAAAAACCCAATGGCCTTATTACAAAAATTATTAACCCAATACTTAAGAAGTAAATATAAAGCCGCTAAGTTTAGTTTTAGAGCATGTCGGTTGCGTGGCCACCTCTGAGTCCCTCACAGCTCTGAATCCTATATGACTGGGGATTACCTGCACAATTAAAAGAAATGGGTGAGTTACTAGAACTTAGTGTGTAATCCCCTAATACGGTCACAGTTTGGGCCCGAGCCCATATAGTATCAGTCTGGGCCTAAGCCCTATTCAGTAACAATATGAGCCTAAGCCCTTTTCAATAACAATCTGGGCCTAAGCCCCAAATCACCTAAATGCAAATGGATATGTAGCCACCCTAATCCTACCAGCCGACTAACTCTCCACCCGTACCAACCAATCACACCATGTGGGGACCATGTCAACCCACCCAGCCAAACCTCACCAATATTGCAATCAAGCTATTAATCACGGTATATGTGGCTGAGCCACTAAATCAGTAGGTGGTGATGCCACTAAAACGGTATGTGGTAGAGCCACTAAAATGACACTTCCTCCAATCAGCAACCCAACACAATGCAGTATGTCATGTATGTCATGCTCAATCATTACACATGTATGCAAAATGGCCATACTCAATAACAGTCATCTAAACATATATTAACAACATATCAGCCACACGGCCACAGTCAAGTTAGTTAAAACACAGTCATATGATCACAGTCAAGCTAGTCAAATTCATAGTCTAAGTCAATTATTTACCCACAAGGGTAAAATAGTCATTTAACCCTATAAGAGTATTTCAATAATCCTACCCTTCAGTGGTATTTTGGTAATTCTACCCATATAGGGTATTTTAGTAATTCTAACCTATAGCGGTATTTTGATAATTTTACCTACAGGGGTATTTCAGTAATTTTACACTATAGAGGTATTTCGGTAATTCTACCCTACAAGGGTATTTCGATAATTTTATCTCTATCACGGCCTTTCCGATGGCCTACTGTCACCTCGAGTGACATGGATACCCGTTTTAATCGAAACAGTACAATTGGACCCAAGCCTAATTTTCGGCCCAAGTGGGCCCACAAACTCGTGTGGCCCATTCAGCCCCAGTCCCACGAGAGAGTTCGTGACACTCTCAGCAGTCTATCGCCAACACTTTTAGCTCAGTTATCTCTACAAGCGCTCGCACGCTCGAGTGATCTCAGATGCCAATATTCTGGCTTTTCGGTTTTCGGCTTTTAGCCGATTCACAGAACATCGCATTAATAGAATAAACAGAAGTGTGAGATTACACACCTTGATTACGAGTGTGCCGCCAATCCTTTAGCACCGATCCTTGTCTCCCCGATTTTGCTAAGTTCTTTCCGAATCTCAATGAAGATTTAGGATCCCTGAAAGTAGCTTGCGTTACAGCACACCCTCATTAAAAGAGTTTGAACAAAACCTATGGTTAACAACCACCCTAATAGGAAGAAATGATATAACGATGCGATTGGGCCTAAGGCCCATTCTCGATCCAAATGAGCCCACATGCTCATATGGCCCATTTAGTCCAAATCTAGCCACAGATATGAGATTCTCATAGACCAATCCAATATCTACTACACAATCATACAATTTATTCATATGGGCCCACTTGGCCCCTTTTGGCCCATCATGGCCCAAATAGCCTGAACCCACAAGAACACTCATGATGGCCTCAACTATCGCGTCGAAGCTCCTACATGTGCGCTCGCATGCTCGTGTGGCTACCATCGCCGTATGACCGACATTTTAGCATTTGCCGCTATACAACTAGAGTAGTGTTAAATACACACCTGATAAGAATTCTGAAGCTAATCCGCACTCCGAACACTCCTATAACCAAACGCCAACCAAGGTATGCTTACTCTCCTCATAGATTTCTCTATTTAAACCCAACTTCTCACCTTCCATCATGCTAGCTTTCCGAGGTGGGATCCTTCCTTGAGTTTAATTCCAACATAACCACCTGTCGCTCCAACTTAGCAAAATAAATATTCCTTTTTGCTTGCAATGGGATTCGAACCCTTGCCCTCTCCTATGCTCCAGACGCTACATGCCACCACAACACAAGCTCTTTTTGTGTCTTACAACATGTGCAACTAAATATAAACCTATGGGCCAAAGTTTAAGTTCATTTAAAAAGAAATCAAAATGAATTGCAAGCGCCAAGACTTGACCCTTGGACCCCTTACTTCCTCTATGGCGTCACTTCCTTGTCTCCCATGTGGCGTCATTTGCCATTAGACCACAACTCTTTTTTGTGTCTTTTTTCTCCATATTTTATTCTTAAAGCCTACTTACTAACTCCCAGGGTTTTATTCACCTAAAACCAATTTTTTTTCCTAATGCCCAGGTTTGAACCCGGGACTTCATAGAAGCCCCCTAATCTTCCAAAATCACCCACCTAATAGGTCCAACTTGCATTAATGTCGTTCTCATGTTCTCAAAAATTTTAAATGCTCCCACGCCCAAGGCCCAATTCGACTAGGCACAAATTCGGGACGTTACAGTTGCAATCAACTTTGCTTAATTATGTTGTTCTACTCTTAAACATGGACTTTTGCTCCACTAAATAAGCACATTCGACTTGAATCAATAACCTGAATTACCAAAACAAGAATAAAACTCACAATTAAGAATAAGCACAAGTATTTATCTCATAAATCAAATAATAATAAGATCTATCATAGGTTTCATCCCCCTAGGTATCTAAGGGATTTAGTTCATACTAAAAGAGGAAAATATCATAAAAGAGGAAAAATAACAAAACATAAGAAAACCCAAAGACTTCTAAAGAACTTGATGGGAGATCCTCAGTCTTGATGGAAATCCTTCTCCTAAGCTATTCCTAACGACTATCTTGGAGTATTTCCTCCTTCTACTCGGTATCTATTCAACTTCCTATCGAACCTCTCCTTTAAGCTGCCTCCTAAGGTGTTTATATAGTCTTTGGAACACCTCTATTGGCCCACAAGTAGCTTATTCCGAATAAAACTCTTCTTTGCTGCGGCAGGGACACGCCTGTGGTGGACTCCTTTAGCCGTGGTCAATTATGCTCGCCACACATGGCCGTGTGATCTGCCTGTGGTCGATAGCCCAAGCCGTGTGATTTCTAATGTAGGCCCGTTTTGTCCCTTTTTGGCCCGTTTCTCATTCTTTTCGACTTCCTAAGCTCTCCTATGTATAAAACATGAAATTAAGAGATTAGGAGCATCGGATTCATCAAATCTAATGAAAATTCATCCAAAAATAAGCCAAGCATGGGGTTAAAATATGTGTAAATTACTGTTTATCAAATTCTTAATTTCACACTTATAACCCAAAAAATATATCTGAAACTACTAAACCAATTTAGGGATAGTACAATCTAGAGCTTCGCCCGAGGCGGTAACTAATGGGTTTTGTAACACCCCTTAACTCTAAACTGTCACCGTGACAGGGTTACGGGGCATTATCGGACCTTTCAAACAATTTAGAAACAATATACAAATAAATATCTAACATACTATAAAACATTCATAATGTCCCTTTTATGGACCTTAGATGCCCAAAATATGTATTAGAAGTGAATCGGGACCAATTTGGGTGCTCGGGAAATTTTTCATGAAATTTTAAAATATTTCCTAAGTACAGGGCTCACACGCCTGTGTGCCAGGTCGCGTGGACTCAATATAACCCCTTTACAATAACCTAACCAACCCTGCAAATTTTAAATCGCAACAAATTCAAACCAATAGCACAACTAATTTGATTTTAATATACAAATACATTTAAAACATATCAAGACATCAACATGATAATCTATTCACTAAACATTCACAAGCAACATTAAAATTAGCTTAGAAATTTTGTTCTATTCCAATTCAAAGTTTAGTATCGTATGTGTCATTTTGTCTTCTTATCCTTTCATATGACCATTCAAAACAACATATGTCATCTTTCAATCAAATCCACCATAACAAACATACATAACTTAGGTACATGCCACATTTACCAAAAAGAAATATACATCACCAAGTTTCTGAGGTCTGGATCCGTTTTGGATGCTAGACCGGAACGTTTTACTTCTACTACCCTGTGCATGGAAACAACCGTATGCGCTAAGTATGGTTATACTCAGTGGTATTACTATAATTCAAATTATTAAAGTAAAGTAACAAATAAACATATCAAATTATATAACAATTAATTCATAAAAAAACTATTCCATATTTAACTTTCACTTTTTAACAATAGCAACTCAATTTGGCTATTCATCAATTTGATATCATATAACATCTCATTTGAATATCAATCACTTCATGACCTTTGATTCATTCATTTCCTTTTCATTTCTTAATTCAATTCACATTTCATTTTATAAACAAAATCATTCATTTTCATTCAATTTTGCTATTTCATTTATTTACTCCTATTTACAAGACTCGACTTTGACGGATACACGGATCCAACCAAACACTCCAGTATGGCACCCAGTGCCTTATCGGATAGTTCGAAGCAAATAATTGACACCCAATGTCTCATCAGCCAAGCCGAAGTAAGTTGGTACCCAGTACCTCATCGAATCTATCCGAAGTAATATAATGACACGCGGTGTCTCATCGACTCGAGGTCGAAATATCCCTGAACACTTCCAATCCTATGGCATGCCAACTATATCCAACTTAGCCCGACTAGTTAATAAGGTTTCCAATTCACTTTTCAATTTTAAATTCACTTTAAATTCAATCACAATTCAATTCAAATTCACTTTTCCACTTTCTATTCAATATTCGATTCAATGCCAATACATATTTATCATTCAATTCAATTTCCATTCGAATCAATAATAACACTTACCTCATAATTCACTTACCATACACATAATTTAAATTTAACATTTGATAATAAATAGCTTGAATTATAGTAATACAAACCGAATATTTTCTCGACTCAATCCTCGTCCTTCCCTTTCTTCGTAGATGTCTTCGGTGTAACGTTGGCTATGAAAAATTAAATAAATTTAAAATTATTAATGTAATACTATTTCACATCAAATACTTAAATTTCCTATTCAACTTTTACCTTAATTCCAATTTAGTCCTAACTATATTCATCCATTTTCTATTTCAATTCATGCTATATTTTTTACTCAAATTCAACTAAACTTAAACTTAACTATCTAAATTTCATCATAAAAGACAAATTTGAAATTTCTTGCAATTTAGTCCCCGATACTCAAAACTTATAATATATTTCACAATTTAATCCTTTATCCAATTCCAACTAAAAATTCTATCAACTAACTCCTAATTCATCAATTTGTTCAACATGAACTATGTCTAAAAATCTAATAACCTTCAAAATTTTAACATAAATCCAATAATACTTTGTTCTAAGACTCCAAAACATCAAAATTATAAGAAAATGAAGTAAATTGACTTACCAAATTAAGCTTGAAGCTTTAGAACCCTAATTCCCCTTTTCTTTTTCTTTTCTCTTTTCTTTATTTCTATTTCGTTTCTATTCTGTTCTTTCCTTCCTTCCTTTTTGTTTCACTTACTTTATTTTATTTCTTGTATGTTTTATTATTTAATTAACATAATATTAACATAATATAATATAAAATATCTTTTTACTTAAATTATAAGTAAATACATATTTATAATACAAGTGTACATATATATTATTACCATTACACATGTATAATTTTATCACAATGCATTTTTCATTATTTTGTTATTTGTAATATAATAATGTTATAATATATTTTTTATAAATTAATATAATATACTTTATAACTAAATAATATATTTATATAGTTTTAAACATAATAATAATCTAAGATTTTTATCATGTTTGCCGCCTCATGTAATGCATTAGGCATAATTACCTATTTAGTCCCTTTTATTTTTTTGATCTTTAATTAAACTTTCAAACCTATTTCAATTTAGTCCTTTTTTCCTAATTATTATTAATTCTAGCTAATTCACCTAACTAAAACCTAATTAAACACACAACTAGCTTCGTAAATATTTTTAATAAATATTTACAAACCCGTTTCACTAAAATGAAGGCCCGATAATGTACTTTTCTGATGCCGTGAATTTTGGGTCATTACAGGTTCCTTCCGCATTCCTATCCTAACTTCATCTATCTCCTTGAGGTTTTACCCACAATCATGCAATGCTTGAACATATCATCAAATTTCATGCTTATGCAACATAACACGCTTAACAGCGTATAACCATAATAGTGGGTTCGGAGTCTGGAACTCACCTTAAGCTTTATCGTCTCCATAGCTTATTCCTTCGTTTGAGCACCAGAGCTTCCATTCTACAGGAAGTAGCTTGCAACCAAAAACCCACTAGCTAAACTTACACTACATCTTAAAAGCTTAAACTTTCATAACATTCGGATCCCTTAAAAAATTTTGATGTCCATAAAATTCATCCTACGTACACAGAAGGGTTAAGAATCTTACCCGCTTGTTGGTTTCCCTACTATTCCATCTCCATCCTTATGAAGTCTGCTCCATATAGAACCTTCCATGGCTGCTAGTTTTCCGAGCTACCAAAGAAGATGAAAAACGGGAGAAATGAAACAAGGTCAGAAAGAAAAATAATCCCTGGGAGCCATCTCCTAGCAATTTATAGCCCTTCTGGAAACACAAAATATATAGACTTTTTCAGCACCTTTTGAGTTATAATTCATGCAGTTTCGTAGTAAATTTTGACAAAATTCATTCTTTAATTATAAAATAATTAAATTGATCTTAAATTATTAAAATATTTAATTTTAATTATTTTTATAATAAATTTTCATAAATCTAATTTATTTTCGACAGTTTTGCAAAAAAGGTGAAAATTGGCTCGGCAGACACCTCGAAAGGCTTGAACTATAACACCCTTAACCCGTATCTGTCACCGGAACAGGGTTACAGAATATTACCGGACTTATAACTTAGAAAATCAAGCATTTCATAAACAATTATCATTCAAAACAAAAACCATTCATAATCATTCATTTGATCCCTAATACAAGCCCTCGAGGCCCAAAATAAACATTAAAAGTGGCTTAGGACTAAATCGAGTACTTAAGAAATTTTTAGGAAAACATGGAAAATTCTCAAAGTGCAAAGGACACACGCCTGTATGGCCAGGCCGTGTGTCTCACACAGCCAAGGGGCACGCCCGTGTCTCAGGCCGTTTGGGCATTCGAAATGGGATCACATGGTCGTGTGCCACCGTGTCCGACCCCGTGTAACTCACTGACTTGGGTCACAAGGCCAAACCACACGTCTGTGTACTAGGCCGTGTACCCTTTGAAATGGCCTCACAGGTCCGTGTGCCATGCTGTGTGCTAGGCCGTGTGAAAACTAGAGGGTATATTGACCTGTGCCACACAGCCAAACCACACACCCGTGTGCTAGGCCATGTGAAGCTACTAACTTGGCTTCCAAATAAGTACTAGCGGACACATGGTCGTGTGTCACACATGGCTGAGACACACGCCCATGTCTCTGCTTGTGTGGACAAAAATAGGCTATTTTCCAAGCCATTTATCTCACCCAAAGTGATGCTAACCTAGGATCAATAATGCACATACAACCATGGGCTAAATATGCATTTAAAACCAACCAACATCAATCCTATATCATGCACTATCCACATACACAACATGATATACATATGCACTTATCAAAGATCACTTTACAACATACCAAATATGCCTCCAAAGTACACATAAATGGTCAAACTCACTTATTAGACTTTGTGCTTAATTCAACATGCATACCACATCTCAAATTCAATCATTTGGTACTCAAAATACCAATACACAATTAAGGCATTCACCAAGCAACTATACATCACATACCAAAAGATCATTTCTATATATTTACTAAACCAAGTATACCAAAATAAGCCAAATCACATGGCTAAACACATAACCAAAACAATATGAGACATATAGGCCACATTAGCCAAAACACCTATACATGTCATTTAACCTAAAATATACAAAATTCAAAGTACCAAAATGAGAGTTTGATAGTGTGACGTGGTTTTCGACAACTTCCAAAATAAGCAAGCTTCTGAATCACTAAAAACATGGAAAATTAAGACAGAGTAAGCAATTAAGCTTAGTAAGTTCATATAGCATAAAACTCAGCTTACCATTTAATCACTATTTAAGTAATTAAACATAGCAATATACAAATCATTTTGATCCACAAGCCTAACACATATTCATCCACCAAATTTGGCATGAAATCACAAATCTCATGGATTCAATTCTCACATGATTCACTTACATACCTTTATTGGTTCATATTGAATTCACATACTCTCGAAACATCACTGTGTCCATTGAACCATTTGGAATAATATTGGTTACTCAGTATCTAGCACACTAAGTGCCAATGCCATAACTGGGTCTGCTCACACAACCTAACGGTCAAGACGTAGCTACACAGTGCTGTTCATACAAGCTAGCAAGTAACCGCAACACATGCCATAAAACTCAGCCACTAGTAGAATGTACGGTACTAGCACCCACAACACAGTAACCCCTAATGACATGTCATTTGTATCCTATCTATTCCTAAGGTTCAATCGGGATTCAATACATCGCCAAATCTTTTTCGAATATTTCCATGAAGTCGTATACACCAAGTATGTAATAATAAAGAAATAAAAACACAATTACTTTAATGCTTATTAACATACGAACTTACCTCGAATTAATACGAAGAAAATTGACCGATCAATCCACTACTTTATCTTTCTCTCGATCTAAATCTGAACGTGGCTTTTCTTGATCTACATAATCAAATTTAACCATTTTAATATTTATTCTATTCAATTCAATTCAATCCAATTTCATGTTATGTCAAAATTACCATTTTGACTTCTTCACAATTTAGTCCCTAACTCATAAAAATGCAAATTCATGCAATTTAATCCACACCCATGCTAACCGAATTCTATATATGTTAATAGCAGCCCACACATTTCATTATTTCACACATTTCACCTCATAATTTTCACATTTTACAAATAAATTCCTATTTAACATTTTCAACTAAAATTACTTTGCAAAACTTGTTTATCTAACAACAACCATTTATTTTATATCATCAAACATCAAACACATACATACACATTCATCAAGGGTGAAACCCTAAATCTTTAAAATTTTGCAAATTAGTCCCTGGACTAACTAGATTAAGCTACAACGACTCCAAAAACATAGAAATCATTAAAAACGGAATCAAAATTCACTTACATGCACAATGTACTCTTGGTCAAACCTTCAAGCTCCTTTAATGGAGTTTCCTTAGTCTAAAATCGGTGGAAATGACAAGTTTAAGCACTAAGAATATACTTTTGATTGAACATTTTTGAAAAAAACAAAGATGATGGCTTGTTTTAATTAGTTTGCTATCATATTTTTATTGATTTACACTTATAACCTTATTACTAAATATTAAAATCACTTAATACATGTCCAAGAATGTCCACTAACTTTATAAATTGTAAAATTACCACATAAGGACCTCCAATTTAAATTTCTATAGCCATTAGACCTTTTAGCTAATAGAACTCAACTTTTATACTTTACGTGATTTAGTCCTTTTTATCGAATTAAACATGCAAACAGTAAAATTTCTTAACGAAATTTTCATATGACTCTACTATCATGCTGTAGACATTAAAAAAATAATAAAATAATTATTTTCACATTATATTTGAGGTCCCAAAATCACAACAACATTTTTCCAAAAATTATACCAATTTTGTCGATTTTAAGGAACAAACCGTGATCCTGCTCAGCTCGTAGGTGTGGGTGTTTCATCCCAAAATCACTGCTCGAAAATAGGCTATTACATGAACCATTTGGGGTAATTTGTGCATCAAGTGAATTAAAAGTAAGACTAATTATTTTTCCAGACAAGAATGGTCCAATAATGATAATTATACATAATTTATATTTAATTTTTATCCAACATTAATTGGATTAAAAATTAATATAAAGTCTGAAGAAGAAAGTGGCCCAATTATGCTAAACAAAATAGGACTGATCTAACAAGAATGAGGCAGCCCAAACCATCCATATAGCTGACCTAATCACCTAATTTTAGCTGATTTACATACTTGCAAAACAACCCTTGAGCTTTTTCAAACCCCTCCAATTTTCGTGCCTTTTACTTTTTCCCCAAGCTAAAAATAGTATCTTTGAGCCATTCAAACTTGCACCATGCATGGTTGACCAAGGGAGAGGGAATGACTAATATTTGTTTGTTATTTTTAGCAGTCATTCCCACATATAAATACCCCTCTTCCCTTCCTCATTTCACATTCCACAACATTAAATACATCTTTCTTTCTCACTCACTTTCTCTCTTCTTTCTCTTCTTGCTTTCCTATTTTCCTTTTTTCATTCCCTTGCCAATTTCCCTCTTGAAAAAGAGATTTCATCCACCTTGGAGTAGCATCATTCAAGCGTTTGTAAAGGCCTTGGATCAATAGAACAAGCAGAGAAGGAGAGGAGAATGCTAGTCTGGCTTCGGTGAAATCCTGGATTTGCTTTCTAATTCCCTTCTCTTTAATTTTCTTGTTTATGTTGAACATGAATATTTGTTATTTCAATGTTCTTGTTTTAATTTAAATGGATTAAATCTAATTTGTGTTAGATTGATTGCATTCTATTCGCTTTAATTATTAAAATCATGTTTAAGTTGTTATTAAGACTTGGTAGATTGTTCAATTAAATAAAACCATGCTTATGTTATACTTGCATTACATTTGTAAGGTAACAAATGAATTAATTATTAATAGTATTGAAATTTTAATTAATTGACACAGTATTTAATTGGTGCATGTTTAATCTTCTAAGGTAGCTTAAGGTTAAATTAGCGACGGTATTAAACGATACATTAGCCTTGCATAACTTGCAAGATTATTGTGATTAAACTGTTTCAATGTAGAAATATATTATTACCTCACTTAATCTTATATTTAATTAAGAAAATTGATTAATTGTTTGAATTTACATGGTAATATGTTCAAGGGATTAATTGGTTTAGTAGGTTTGCATGTACATTAGTTAGCAAAATACTATGTTGTCGTGAAATTATTTGTATGTGCATTAGTTTAGTAATTTTAAGCTAAAGAATGTAATTAATCTAACAAAATTATTTCATATTGATTAAACCTCGTCTTTGAGAAATTGCACATTAGATTATTTTACTTTTTATTTACTTAGTTAAATTAGTTTTAGTTGTTAGATCACTTCAAAATCAACAATTGTTTTCATCACCAAAGTGTTTAACTTTACATTTCACAAATATGTTTGTTGCACAGTCCCTGTAATGCCTCAAATTTCTTTAATTCTAGCTTATGTGATTTTAGAACAAATATATATATATATATATATATATATATATGTATGTGTTTTGAAATTAATTGACACAATTGTGCATATGCTTCAGTGGTTTACTGTTCTTGGTGTGTGTGAGAGGTCCCAAGTTCAAGTCACAACTTGAGTAAATTTTACCAATTTTTATGAATAAAGCTCTCACTGGGGTCGGTAGGCTTTTAAATTATTGTTGGTAAATGATATCAGAATGGGTCTGTTGGTCTGGTGGTTAAGTGGAGTGTTATTATGGTGGGGGTCATGTGTTTGAGTCCTTGCACAAGCTCGGACGCTTTTATTTTTGCTCGCTTGATGGAGAAGAGTTTGGGTTGGTTTTAAAAACTGAATAGTGGGTTTAGTGGAGAGAATTAAGGAGAGTGATTAGGGGTTATTAGATTTCCTTCCATTCGATTTTGTTTTCTCTCTTTTGCAAAATTTCAGCTATCATCCTGTTTTAAAAAATTTTCTGACGCCTTTCTCCTTTTCTATTTTGGGCTCCTGCAATTATTACTCTTCTAACCTATTCTCCTTTCTGTCATTAATTGGTAAGTTTTGGGAGTGTCGAAGTTTTGTTCTTTTTTAAGGTTTCTATAGGGGGCTTATGTTCTATTTTGGCAGAGTAGAAACGGGTGGAACGAGGCTTCTCTAGGGCTGCTGAACGGTTGGAATCGCACAAGGTTTTGGAGGTAAGTGTTAAGTGGTTGTTTTGGTTCATTGTTGGAATGATGGATTTAGTTTTACCGTTGTTATAGGCTAATTCTGGGATTTATAATGTCGATTATATGTTCGAGATTACTTTTGCAGCGAATTGTTACCTGGTGTGTACGCGAAAACATAGAAAACGAGAATCGATAAAAGTCAAAAAAATGTTTCTGTTTACGCCACATGGCCGTGTGGTAGGCCATGTGGTAGGCTGTGTGCAAGGCTGTAAGCCACAAAATGTTGTGTGATAGACGAGGCCAGGCCATGCACGAGTGACACGGTCCTGTGATGGCTGGACAAGGCCATGTGCGACAAACGACCTCGACCTATTGGGTCGTGTGGGCCCCACGAGTGTGCTGGGCCCACATGGGCAGGCCACATGGGCGTGCGAGCCTATTTTTCTAAACTGATCTGTAAGGTTGCACAGGTTGCCCAAGTCAAATTTGAACCTACTGTAGGGTCGGTAAGCATTACTTAGACCCCTAATTACGTGATCTAATTATGTGATATATGTATTAAGCATGGTGCACTTAGCATGTATACCGATTTCAATGTGTGATATGTTAATTGCATTATAGCATGTCATCGATTGTATGCTGCATTACTGTAACACCCTGAAAATGGGCTTATGCATTTTTTTAATTAAATTATACGAAATGGCATGTCTTATGTGTTATGAACGTATGGTGAACATTTTTGGAAACTTGGAAATGTTAAGTTTAAAAGAGGAAAGTGAACATTTTTGGAAACTTGGAAATGTTAAGTTTAAAAGAGGAAAGTGAACATTTATAGAAACTTGGAAATGTAAGGAAATGTTTTAGAAATGTTAAGTTTAAAAGAGGAAACTAAAACAAGGTGGCCTTAAGAAAATTAGTAGAGGGAATTTGACATACAATTATGCTTGAGAAAAGTGGCTACAAGGCGCCACTTAAGGGCCTAGCATGTAACGCCACCTACATATGCAATTGGGCTTGTGTTCGAGCCACAAGGAAAACAAAAAGAAGTTTTATTTTTGCTACAAGATAGGTAAAAGTGGACGGCATTAAGGCACTAAAAGGAAGGTGTTTTATTTTTGTTAAAATTCGGCAAATAGAT
The DNA here is from genome assembly GCA_025506655.1 of Gossypium rotundifolium. NCBI lineage: Eukaryota > Viridiplantae > Streptophyta > Magnoliopsida > Malvales > Malvaceae > Gossypium > Gossypium rotundifolium. The sequence goes on from CP106731.1 coordinate 141,200,151, forward strand.
GGATAAGTGATGGATTATTCTTAATAATTTTAAGTGAAGAGATAAAGAGAAAAGCTAGGAAAGGCTAGTGTTTGAGTGTTAGCGAAAACTCATTCTCTTCTCATCTTTTCATTTGTGCCAAATTCTTAGCAAGAAGTGTCCATCTTTTACTTTGTTTTCTTTTCATCTCTTTCTCTAGCCTAACCTTTACAAAGCAATTAAGCCTCTTTCTCATTTTCTTTTCTTTCTCTTCAAAGCCACCACCTTTCTTTCTTTTGATTAGTGAACCTTATAGCCTTGTTCTTTTCTTTTTACATTTATTCAATCATCATCTACCCCAAGACCAATCTTTTCTCATTATTGACAAAAGCCAAAATTTGTCGAATATTTGCTTAGCCCATAGCTGAATCTCTGTAGGTTCAACAAAGAACAGTCGACTTCAGAAGTAAGGGTAAGGATCTATTGTTATCGTTTTAATTCTTCTTTTTAAAGTCGAAATCTAAAGCACTAATCCCATTAGAACTCTTTGGTCGAAACTTTGAAGGATCTTTCAGGATTTCTCTTGTAGCCGATTTCAAGAGGGAGTCTATCGGGATTTGAAGTGTTCAAGGTAAGCAACTATAGTATTCGGCCAAAGGCCATTTTCCTAAATCTATTCATAAAACCGATTCTAACAAAAGTTTAGTAGGGATCTCGACAATTTCAGAAAATAAGTGCAAATTTTGGGAGTTTAGATTCGCAAAGGGTAAGTACAGATACCTATCGGCCAAGGCTTATTTTAGCACTAGATCTATTTTATTACATGATTTAAAAGCCGAAAACTAATCTATGAATGGAATTAATACCAGCCGATTACAAGGAAGGGAGTCTACAACATTCCGGGATTTGAGAATTTCAAGGTAAGTCCATATGTACATTCGGCCAAGGCCTTAATTATTGATTAAGATCTTTTTTTTTCATTTAAAAAGGCCGAAACTAATTTGTTAAAGTGATTTAAAGCTTGGCCGAATACAAGAAGAGTATAGTGAAGATTTCAGGATTTGGCACCAAGGTAAGTTTTAGTGTACTAATCCTACTAGGATTTCGATTTATGGTCGAATGGATCTTTACTAAGTATTAAATGATTGATTAAATGTAAAGATTTAAGATCTAAGGCATTAGATCAAGCTTTTCGGGATTTCAAATAATTTGTTAAGTGAATCGGTGTGTACCCACACTATTTCTTAATAAGTTTTATGGCAATGTTTAATATAAGTATGTGTATAAGAATGTGAATATGGCTAAGGTACCATGTCATGGTACAAAGTACTGTGTCGCTTCCTACTCCTACTAGGATTATGTTAAATATCATTCTTAAACACATATGACATTATAAGAATGTGAAATAAGAATTTGGCATGTTAATGCATGATATGTATGATATGGGGCATATGGGTTATATGAAAGGGAAGTGAATGTGGTGACCTAAGACCACGATATCTGAATGTGGTGACCTAAGACCATGATATCTGAATGTGGTGACCTAAGACCACGAATTTTATAAGGCGATTAGCACGCCGATTGCAATGACGCCTTCGATGGTGTGTAGCGGATGGAGGGTTGACTTAGTAGTCCCCACGGCAGTGCGGGATGGTACGGTGATGTGTAGCGGATGGCATATAGGTTTGGGTTCGAGTTGCATCATTATTTCCTATCTCATTATATGAATATGCATGTAAAATGTGGACATATGCTTAAATTGTTAAATTTTAGTGTTGGTTACACATTGAGTCTGTTTGACTCACCCCTTGTGGGATTACTTTTCAGGTGACGATCAGTGATAGGCCGAGTCGGCAAGAGCTTAGTGGAAGCCATGTGAAGTTTAGATTTTACTTTGTTTTGGACTCTTTTTATTTTGAGTACTTTGACTTTATTTTTCTTTTTTTGGGAATTATTTGATGTAATAAGGCCATAGTAGAACTACTTTACTTTGCTTTTATTTATTAAGCTTACAAACTTTTATTTATTAAAAGATCAAGTAAATTTATTTTAGAACAAAGCCTAAACGTTTTGTCACCTAAAGTAAAGGATTTTAATAATGGAATAAACTTGTTTTCAACTCAAGCCCAACCCAAAACAATCTTTCGTTCAAAACACACAAGTTTTTCCTAAGTAACAAAAGAATTTGAAACGGTTTACACCGGAGAACATACCAGATCCGGTCAAGGCTCGTGGGCCGGGTTTGTGGTGTTTCAATTTGGTATCAGAGCCCAGTTTTAAACTCTCGTCCTTGGGTTTAAGGTCCAAAACATTTTCAAAGTTAAGCCCAAAAAGAATTTTTGTGAATTAAGCAGGATTTTCTGGCATGGCCCACTAAGTCTCCGACCTGAAGTCCACCAGGTAAGTACTCCGATCTTTTGTGTGATTTATATTATGAATTGTAGAAGGGGTAGAAATGGAACGTAGAATAGAGATTTAGTACTTGAACCCTAGGGCTAGTTACCCCAACAATTACATAAGACTTAAATGCCTAATTGAACAAACCTGTGGTTAAGTCGCCGAGTTAGGGTGTGGCAACCATGGTGCGCATGTCTAGGATTGGTTTCAGTGGGAGCTTGGTATTTAAGCAGTCCGTGTGACTCACCTCCTCTCCACTCAAATCCTACCTGGTGCGTAGCCTCAGTTCACCCTAACCAAGAGGACTTATAACGGGCTAAACCCCTAACTAAAACCCGAAAGGGACTAGCCGTATTTTTTTATGAAAACCCTAGTTTTATAATCACCAAATTACCCCTTGAATAGTAGTAAAAACTTATTTTGGAAAATTTTCAAAATATTTCCGGTTTATAAAATTACTAAAATACCCCAAGTGGTAAAATTACAAAAATACCCTTGGTTTATGAAATTTCCAAATACCCACAATTCTTATCAAAATTTCATTACTTTATAAAATGTTCAAAATATCAGAATACCCTGATTTTAGAAAAATTATGAAATTACCCCTACCCTATAAATTATCGAAATACCCCCGAGTTACAAAATTACCAGAACGACCCTCGATCTTCAAAAATTTTTGCAACAACACTAATTTGGAAAACAAATTCTCAAAAACAACCCTCAAGTTTTGTAAATTCCAAAGTACCCTTGATTTATCAAGATTTACAAATTTACCCAGGTTAATTACCAAAATACCTTAGATTTCAAAATTTCCAAAATACCCTCGGGAATGCAAAATTTCCAGAATACCCTTATTGACAAAAGCACCAAAGAACCTTATTTTGACAAATTACGAAAAATACCCCTGTAGGATAAATTACGAGAATACCCCTAGGATAGGAACGGACAGAATGTCCAAAGAGTGAATGTGTATGTGAGATACTATGGAATGGATGTGCTTTTTTGTGAATTAAGGTAGAAGACTTGAAACTTTGAATGATCGAAAGAACCCCTATTAAACTTCCTGCCATAAAACTTCTTGTGGATAATCAGTGGAATAAGGGCTAATTCATAAAATTCCTTAAACCAGACTAAAGCGCGATCGTAGAAATGAGCTCTAGGGGACATGGTCACAATGTACGAGGACGCGGTCGAGGTAGAATGACCGTGTCAGAACCCGTTAGATTGGGACAAGGATCTGAGAATGAGGTACCACCGCCAACACCACCACCAGCTGTTGGTGTTGAGTAGCAAGATCGGATGGGAGAAGATCTTTGATCGCAGTCAGTCTTTGTAAGTTCTTGAAATGGTGGTGGTCTTTGGAGGGAATATGGGAGCTCAAAAATCAGACCGAGTGACTCGAGCCAGCAGCCGAGGTGTTCGTGGAGTATCCGTGTGGCACCCAAAGATACCGAATCTTGGTTGGAGGCGATCGAGTTCATTATGGATGAGCTCGATCTGACTCCTGAAGAGAAGTTGAAAGAAATGGTGGCACTGCTACGCGATCAAGCGTATCAATGGTGGTTAACAGTTCAGGATGGCGCCACTGCTGAGGATCTAACCTGGGAGTATGTTAAGGCGGCATATCAAAAGAAGTATGTCGGCACACGTTATATTGATGAGCAGAGGAAGGCATTTTTGGGGCTGGTTCAAGGGAACAAGTCAGTAGCAGAGTACGAAGCTAAATTTCTGAGGTTAAGTCGGTATGCTCGAGGAGTGGTGTCAACAGAGCATGAGCGGTGTGTCCGATTTGAGGACGGACTAAGGGATAACCTAAGGTTGTTAGTCGTTCCACATTAAGAGCGGGAGTTTTCTGCTTTAGTAGAGAAAGCTAAGATAGCGAAAAGAATTAAGGACTCTATGAGGAAGAACACAGACCGAAATAAGCAGAAGAGAGGATTTGGGTCATCTGGATCTTCCGGAATGCTCGAAAAGGCCTAGAGTGATGGGCATGAAGTCAAAAACCGGTACTAGAGGGCAATATCGTACTTGTGAGCAGTGTGGGAAGAAACACTTAGGCGAATGCTGGAAGAAGACAGGTGGGTGTTTCAGATGTGGGTCAAAGGACCATATGATCATGGACTGTCCGATGAGACCAGATGGGAATCATCCAGTAGCTTAGAATGTTAATCAGGCTGGTAGAGGTGGACAGCAGCCTCAGCGAGGTCGTGGTCCGAATAATCGAGTGTGGTACCAGTTGAAGAAGTGGAGCTAAGGCCAGACTTATCCTATGAGGAAGAGCCGATTTAGATCTTGGAACGAGACGTGAAAATATTACGGAGGAAGTCAGTTCCCCTAGTCAAAGTGTTGTGGCACAATCATGGATCGGAAGAAGCTTCGTAGGAGCTAGAAGAGGCAGTGCGATAGCAATACCCTCATTTATTTTAGCCAGACAATTTCGAGGATGAAATTATTTTAAGGGGGTAGAACTGTAACACCCTGAAAATGGGCTTATGCATTTTTTTGATTTAATTATACGAAATGGCATTTCTTATGTGTTATGAAGTATGGTGAACATTTTTGGAAACTTGGAAATGTTAAGTTTAAAAGAGGAAAGTGAACATTTTTGGAAACTTGGAAATGTTAAGTTTAAAAGAGGAAAGTGAACATTTATGGAAACTTGGAAATGTAAGGAAATGTTTTAGAAATGTTAAGTTTAAAAGAGGAAACTAAAACAAGGTGGCCTTAAGAAAATTAGTAGAGGAATTTGACATACAATTACGCTTGAGAAAAGTGGCTACAAGCGCCACTTAAGGGCCTAGCATGTAACGCCACCTACATATGCAATTGGGCTTGTGTTCGAGCCACAAGGAAAACAAAAGAAGTTTTATTTTGCTACAAGATAGGTAAAAGTGGACTGACATTAAGGCACTAAAAGGAAGGTGTTTTATTTTTGTTAAAATTCGGCAAATAGATGGATAAGTGATGGATTATTCTTAATAATTTTAAGTGAAGAGATAAAGAGAAAAGCTAGGAAAGGCTAGTGTTTGAGTGTTAGCCGAAAACTCATTCTCTTCTCATCTTTTTCATTTGTGCCGAAATTCTTAGCAAGAAGTGTCCATCTTTTTACTTTGTTTTCTTTTCATCTCTTTCTCTAGCCGAACCTTTACAAAGCAATTAAGCCTCTTTCTCGTTTTCTTTTCTTTCTCTTCAAAGCCACCACCTTTCTTTCTTTTGATTAGCTGAACCTTATAGCCTTGTTCTTTTCTTTTTCTGTTTATTCGAATCATCATCTACCCCAAGACCAATCTTTTCTCATTATTGACAAAAGCCAAAATTTGTCGAATATCTGCTTAGCCCATAGCTGAATCTCTGTAGGTTCAACAAAGAACAGTCGACTTCAGAAGTAAGGGTAAGGATCTATTGTTATCGTTTTAATTCTTCTCTTTAAAGTCGAAATCTAAAGCACTAATCCCATTAGAACTCTTTGGTCGAAACTTTGAAGGATCTTTCGGGATTTCTCTTGTAGCCGATTTCAAGAGGGAGTCTTTCGGGATTCGAAGTGTTCAAGGTAAGCAACTATAGTATTCGGCCAAAGGCCAGTTTCCTAAATCTATTCATAAAACTGATTCTAACAAAAGTTTAGTAGGGATCTCGACAATTTCAGAAAACAAGTGCAAATTTTGGGAGTTTAGATTCGCAAAGGGTAAGTACAGATACCTATCAGCCAAGGCTTGTTTTAGCACTAGTTCTATTTTCTTACATGATTTAAAAGCTGAAAACTAATCTATGAATGGAATTAATACCAGCCGATTACAAGGAAGGGAGTCTACAACATTCCAGGATTTGAGAATTTCAAGGTAAGTCCATATGTACAATCGGCCAAGGACTTAATTATTGATTAAGATCTTTTTTTTTTTGTTTAAAAAGGCCGAAACTAATTTGTTAAAGTGATTTAAAGCTTGGTAATACAAGAAGAGTATAGTGAAGATTTGGATTTGGCACCAAGGTAAGTTTTAGTGTACTAATCCTACTAGGATTTGGATTTATGGTCGAATGGCTCTTTACTAAGTATTAAATGATTGATTAAATGTAGAGATTTAAGATCTAAGGCATTAGATCAAGCTTTTCAGATTTCAAATGAATTTGTTAGCGAATCATGTGTGTACCCCACACTATTTCTTAATAAGTTTTATGGCAATGTTTAATATAAGTATGTGTATAAGAATGTTAATATGGCTAAGGTACCATGTCATGGTACAAAGTACTCAGGTACGTTTCCTACTCCTACTAGGATTATGTTAAATATCTGTTACGACACACATATGACATTATAAGAATGTGAAATAAGAATTTGGCATGTTAATGCATGATATGTATGATATGGGGCATATGGGTTATATGAAAAGGGGAAGTGAATGTGGTGACCTAAGACCACGATATCTGAATGTGGTGACCTATGACCACGATAACTGAATGTGGTGACCTAAGACCATGATATCTGAATGTGGTGACCTAAGACCACGATATCTGAATGTAGTGACCTAAGACCACGGATTTTATAAGGGCGATGAGCATGTCGGCTGCAGTGACTACCTTCGATGGTGTGTAGCGGATGGAGGGTTGACTTAGTAGTCCCCACGGTGTGCAGGATGGTACGGGTGATATGTAGCGGATGGCATATAGGTTTGTGTTCGGGTTGCATCATTATTTCCTATCTGTTATATGAATATGCATGTAAAATGTGGACATATGCCTAAATTGTTAAATTTTAGTGTTGGTTACAAATTGAGTCTGTTTGACTCACCACTTGTGGGATTACTTTTCGGTGACGATCGGTGATGGGCGGGTTAAGCGGGAGCTTAGTGGAGGCCATGTGAAGTTCAGATTTTACTTTGTTTTGGACTCTTTTTATTTTGAGTACTTTGAATTTATTTTTCTTTTTTTGGGAATTATTTGATGTAATAAGGCCATAGTAGAACTACTTTACTTTGTTTTTATTTATTAAGCTTACAAACTTTTATTTATTAAAAGATTAAGTAAATTTATTTTAGAACAAAGCCTAAACGTTTGTCACCTAAAGTAAAGGATTTTAATAATGGAATAAACTTGTTTTCAACTCAAGCCCAACCCAAAACAATCTTTCGTTCAAAACACACAAGTTTTTCCTAAGTAACAAAAGAATTTGAAATGGTTTACACTGGGGAACATACCAGATCCGATCAAGGCTCGTGGGCCGGGTTTGGGGTGTTTCAATTACATTGGGGTGGCCTGATGATATTGGAGGAAGTATCTGAAAGGCTATTAAGCTTGTTATCTAGCAGCTCAGCTGCAATTATCTGATTATGTGTCGCATTTTGGTACAGCATGTTATGTAGAGATGGGTCGGTTGATTTTATCCCCATATGGTGTGTAGGGTTGGTCAGAGATGGTGTGTAGAGGCTGGTGGGTAGAATTCTGATATTTTGTTCAGTTCCGCATGTTGTATCTGATGGGCTGAGAACCTAAATTGTATCTTATTCTGTGTCTGAGTGGGCTAAGGTCCACACCATTTCTGTAATGGGTTCAGACCCGAATTGTAAATATATGACTACTTTATGATATTATGCTGTATGCATGTTTTTGTGGGGATTACACACTGTCTTTGTGATATCTTTTTTCTGTTTAATCTGTTCAGGTAATCCCTAGCATTAGATGGATCGATACGGCGAAGGACTCGGCGGTAACCATGGTTCTAGACTTTCATGGTTTTTATTCTATTTTACGATTATTGGATTATGTTGATGTAACTCGCAGACTTTTTGGGACTTTGCTTAAATGGGGTTTTTATTTATTGTTTTTATGGATCCATAACTGCTAGACGTAGGAAGACTCGATTTTCAAAAGCTAAAGTATTTTCTAAACCTTTGATCCCTTAGACGGTTTTCTCGAAAACAAAAGGGTTTCTTTGAAATGGACAGATTTGCTTGATTAACTCAATTTTCATAAAATAAATGATTTCTAAAGCTTCCGTAATGAATTACGTTTTAAACAATCGACTAGATGAGTAAGCAAATTTTTTTTGAATCAATAAGAGTTGTAACACCCCAAACCCGACCCAAACACTACAACCGGATCTGGTATGTCACTAAAAAATTTCTGTAAAACCAATCGTGTTGACAGAAAGCCCAAATGTAATTTATATAAAATATGCCCTAATAATCAAAAGCCCAAAACTGAATTACATGTCTTAGTTTAAAATAAATAATAAAACCCATAATAAAACCAAAATATAAACTAGTGGCCCATGGCCTTATTACAATGAAGTTTTAATCCATAACATAAAATACTTTTAAAAAAACTATCAAGTAGGGCTTTTCACGGATCCACATATTCTTTTGCATGGCCACCTTGCGCCCACTCCCTTTCGGTCCGATGCACTAATTGTCACTTGAAAGGTTAATTTAATTGGGTGAGTCATGAGACTCAGTGCAACCCTCATGCACCACTAGTTTTGGGCCTCATAAAACATAATAATAATTTCATTTACATAGATAACAAATAATATGCAAAACCCAACCCGTTTGCCAAGGTTTCCATCTGTTACACACCCCCGTACCAACCATTCACACCGTTGGGGATTTCTACAATCAACCCACACCGCTACACGCCAAGATGGAAGCCATGCTGTTCATCAACATATTATGGCTGAAGCCCTTATAACAGATCACGGCATTAGCCGCTACAGCAAATCATGTTAAAAACCGTTACACATATACATATAACTTCCTCCTTTCATCACCCAACCCATGCAATCACATATAAACAATTTACTTATAACATTTAATCAGATTATTTACTAACCTGCTGGTCCACTTTTACCCTCTTTGGGTTTCCATCGTTTAACCGAGATTTTGGGATTTACCACAACATGTAAAACTTATAAGCATATATTTAATAATTAGATCTAGCTTGTGGGGAAGTATTACACACCTGATTCTCGTACTAATGCTTTCTCTACATCTATGCTACTATCACTCGAGACTACCACTATCGACCCATGATCTGACTTCGATGTCGCCCACACCCCGATGGCCAATCTCGCACTATTGAAACAAATCACTTCTTGTATTTGGGTGTTGGTTTTGTAGATCCAACCTTTTCTGCCTGACTGTTATTCGAGTCCATCCTTAATCACTAAATCATTTAAACAATGAGATCTAATTACTTAACATCTATAACACTTATATTGAATTCTTACCTAGTTAATCAAATCCCGAATGTCGTTGAGACCACGTCACCTCCCTTCCTACATTCGACCATCACCAAAATAGTTAACCAAACCGATGATCACAACCATCTAACACCTTAAGACATTTGGCCAAAGACAAATGATAAGAAAGTGGCCATTCGACCGAACCTACCCTTGACCACCTACCTTCAGCTTTTCACAAATCGGCACTACAGATTTCAGTAAGAAAGGATTCGACTTCTAAGATTAGAGAGTGAAATCGACAAGGCCTTAGAAAATTGATTCGGGTTAGAAACTTGATAAAATGAATGAAGGAATCAAAAAGAAGCAAAATCCCAAAACTTGCCAAATTAGAAAGGAGTATTCGGCTATGGTGCACCTTCGGGAAAACAAAACCACCCTTGTAGATTCAGCTATGGGAGATGAGGGTATGATCAAAAGGATTCGACTTTTAGAAGAGATCTAGGAGAAAAGAGAAGAACTAGAGAGTTTTTGGCTTTTGATAAAAATCCCGAAGGCATAAACTGATATGGTTTCAGCTAGAAAGAAAAGAGAAAAGAAAGCAAGGAGATGCTTGAAAATTCACCTAACTAAAGAAGAAGAGAAGAGAGAAAGAATAGGGAAGAAATTCGGCAGAGAAAATATGAGAGCTTTAGCAGTGATTTCGGCAAAAAAGAGAAGAATGAATAGCAAAATTTCGGTACATACACCTTAAGCCAAAACCGAATGCCCTTTTCATTTCAAATTCCTCAAAGTTTTGGCTAACATTAAACACTTAAAGATGGCTTCTATCTTTCTAAGTTTACTCATCCCAAAAGAGTCTTAACTAGCTCCAACACCTCCTTCCAATATCAGCTTTTTATTCACTTAATTAAAACAATAAAACTCCTAAAAGACAATGCCTTGTGCCGTCCCCTCCTAAGGCTCCTAAGTTCTGATTTTTGACCCAAAACTTGGGCTTCTGGTGGCCACAAATTGGGCCTCTTCCCCTTGCCTTTTGACGCCAACTTCCCTCCTTCCTTATGGCATCATTCCCTTCTAGGCCACAAGCCCAAAATGTTCATTAAACTACTTGAAACTTTGTTTTAACCCAAGTAAGCTTAAACAAAATATTTAATTTGGGCCTCTGTTTTAAACACATGAAACAAACACCACATATAAATGCACATGCCCACCTTTAGGATGTTATAGTTCTACCCCCTTAAAATAAATTTCAGCCTCAAAATTTACCTGATCAAAAGAGATGGGGATACTGCTATCGTATAACATCCTCTGGCTCCCATGTCGCCTCCTCTGCGCCATGATTTCGCCACAAAACTTTGACCAATAGAACAGACTTCCTTCTCAACACTTACACATCTCGATCCAGAATTCGCACTGGCTCCTCCTTAAAAGACAAATCTGGCCTTACTTCTATCTCTTCTACCGACACTACGTGCGATGGATTAGATCGATAACGTCTCAGCATCGAGACATGGAACACATCATGTATCTGCTCCAACTCTGAAGGCAACTCTAAACGATAAGCCACTGGGCCTACATGATCTAGTACATAGTAAGGCCCAATAAACTGTGGACTTAACTTACCCTTTCGTCCAAACCTCATTATCTTCTTCCACGGGGATACCTTCAAGAAGACTTGATCACCTACTGCGAATTCCACCTCTTTCCGCTTTAGATCTGCATAAGACTTCTATCGATCAGATGCTTCCTTTAACCTAGCCCGTATTAACTTAACTTTCTCCTCTGTTTCTGAAACCAATTCTGGACCTAACACCTTACGTTCACCCAACTCCGTCCAACAAGTTGGAGTATGACATCTCCTTCCATATAACGTTTCAAAAGGCGCCATTTGAATGCTAGCTTGATAACTATTATTGTATGCAAATTCTTCCAAAGGCAAGTACTCTTCCCAACTGCCCCTAAAGTCGATGATGCAACCCTTTAGCATATCCTTTAAGATTTGAATTACCCTCTCAGAATGACCATCAGTCTATGGATGAAAAGTGGTGCTAAAGTCTAACCTTGTTTCCATTGCTTGATGAAGAGCCTTCCAAAATCGTGACGTGAACCTAGAGTCTCTATCTGATATGATCGACACCGGCACACCATGCAATCTTACAACCTCACCACATACAATTTAGCCAACTTTTGTAGAGAAAAGTCCACTCGAACCCAGTATGAAGTGAGTAGACTTCATCGATGCTTCTGCAATCACCCAAATTGAATCCTTCTTATCCACTAACAAAATCCATCGTGATTCTCTCCCATTTCCATTGGGAATCTCCACCTACCGCAATAATCCCGATGGCACTTGGTGTTCGACTTTGACCCATTGACACGTCAAACATTTTCCTACGATTTTTGTTACCTCTTTCTTTAGACCTGGCCACCAAAATTGCTATCGCAAATCACGGTACATCTTGACTCCTCCAGGATGCATAGCATAAGGGCTACTATGCGATTCCCAAAGAATCCTCTGTCTTAACTCATCATCTTTAGGCATGCAAATCTTCCCACGATAACATAGAACTCCATCATTGTTCAGACTATAGTCCTCCATTCCACCATCCCTCATTCGCAACAGTCGAGCACTCAGGTCTTTATCTCCTAACTATTTGTTCCTAACCTACTTACCCATGTTAGCTTTACTTGCAACTCAGCCAGCAAACTCCCGTCGTCGAATAAACTCAGATGAGCTAACATGGCTCTTAGTTCCGATACTATCTTACGGCTTAACGCATCTGCCACCATATTCTCCTTACCAGGGTGGTATTCGATCGAACAATCATAATCTTTCAAGAGCTCGATCCACCTATGTTGTCTTAAATTTAGCTCATTCTGGGTAAGGAGGTACCATAGACTTTTATGGTCGGTGTAAATCACCGACTTCTCCCCATACAAGTAGTGCCTCCAAATCTTTAAGGCAAACACTATCGCCACCAACTCCAAGTCATGCTTAGGGTAGTTCAACTCATGTGGTCTCAACTGTCGAGATGCATACGCCACCACTTTTCCTTCTTGCATCAACACACACCTTAACCCTGTGTGTGACGCATCATAGTAAATGGTAAATTATTATTTTGCCCCCGGCTGAATTAACATCAGCACTTCCGTCAGGATTCTCTTCAACTTCTCAAAGCTCTCTTGTTGTTTGTCGGTCCACACAAATGATACTCCCTTCCTCAACAACTTAGTTAGAGGTACCGCTACTAGAGAAAACCCTTCAACGAACCTTCGGTAATACCCTGCCAAACCTAAGAAACTCTAAACCTCCGCCACAAACTTTGGTAGTTTCCAATCCAATACAGCCTCTATCTTTCGAGGGTCCACCCGGATTCCCTCTGCCGAAACCACATGTCCTAAGAAAGTCACTTCCTTCAGCTATTTTGACCTTATCTACCAAAACCACGAAAATTCTCTCTCGCTATGGTGCAACCAAAATCCTTAGCTCATTTCGTAGCCCATCCTCAAACCGAACGTATCATTCGTACTTCGTTGCTACCATTCCCCGAGTGTAACGACTCAAGCGTAGAAACTCAGCCTCATACTCAGCCACAGACGTACTCCCATGCACCAAATTCAGGAATGCTTTCCTTTGAGCATCCATATAACTAGCCCCAAAGTACTTTCCCTGGAATGACTCCTTAAAGAAATCCTAGTTAATCAGGTCCACGGCCGTACCCTCTTTCACCGTGAGCCACCATTGGTAGGCCTCATCTCGAAGAGAGACACGGCCCCCTTCAGCTTCTCCTCCACCGTGAAGTCTAGGTCATCCATTATACGTTCCACTGCCTCCAACCAATATTCAGCGAAACTTGGGGATACAACAGAGACTCCCCTAAATACTTCTACCCCGTTGTTCCTCAGCCTCTCAGCATGATTTTGCTCCTATGCCCATTCCAGCCTCAGCCACTCTTTCCAAAAACCTCAGTACAGCCTGAGACACCACATCCTCTCCACCTGTCAGGTCCCGAAATTCCACCTCAAGAATGGTGGAACCCAGATCTCACTTCGGACCCATGACCCGATCCTACGGGTTCTGACACGGTTATCCTACCTCCATCGTGACCATGTGGCAAACGTCGTCGACCTCTTGTACTCATTCTTCTAGTTCACGTTTATCTGTTTTAAAATTTTTATGAGTCATTAGTTGTTCCACTAATTATCCCGGACAATCTTATGAAACATAGTTTTTAAAAGTGATTCTTTCGAATTCGAACCTATCTACAGTTTTTAGTCTTCCTAATTCTAGGGAATATGCACACACAACATTCTTACAAGTAACATCCATCACCTAAGGGTATTTTTGTCATTTCGCCACCCAAGGGTATTTTCATAATTTTATCCTATAGGGGTATTTTTGTCAAATTTTTTCAAAATATGGTTCCGGGTGATTTTGTGAAATAAAGGTATTTTGGTAATTTTCAACTCGAGGGTATTTCGATAATTTTACAAGTCAGGGGTAGTTTGGTCATTTTGCAAATTATGGGTATTTCGGTCATTTTTCAGACAAGAGGTATTTTTGGTCTTTTTGCAAAACCAGGGTAATTTTTACGAATCAAGGGTAATTTGGTGAGTTTAGAACTAAGGTTTACTTTAGGATTTTACAAAACAAGTTGGTTGGTCCCTTTTGGGTTTTAATTATAAGTTTTGGCCTGTCAACACGTACTCGTAATAGGGTGAATAGTCACTATGCACCAGGTAGGATTCTAGTGAAAAGGAGGTGAGTCATTAGGACTGCTTAAATACCAAGCTTTCCTTGAATCCACTCCTAGACATGCATATGCCTATTGCCACACACTGTCATGGCTAAAGTGAACAATCACTATGCACCAGGTAAGATTCCAAATGAAGAGGAGGTGAGTCACTCGATCGCTTAAATACCAAGCTCTTTCGGATCTACTCCTAGACATGCATATGCTTGTTACCACACTTTAGTCTTGTGACTTGTTTACAGGTTTTGTTTAATGAAGTTAAGTCTTATGAATTTTAGGAGTTGTTTGTCTTAGCCTAGAGTCCATCAAGTTCTAACCTAAATAGTCTACGTCCCATAAAACCGTTAAGCCCACATTGATATCACAACGGGAGTTCGAATACTTACAGCGAACTTGGCGGAGACGCAGTGCCATCTTGAGCTAACAAACCTTTACTAAGAGAAATCCATGTTTCAAAAACCCATTTTTAGAAAATCTTTTGGGCCCAAAACCCCAAAGCCGAGTTTTGAACCGGGCTCTGACTCCAATTTGTAACACCCCAAACTCGACCCAAACACTACAACCGGATCTAGTATGTCACTAAGGAAATTTCAGAAAATCAATCGTGTTGATGTAAAGCCCAAATGTAATTTATATAAAATATGCCCTAATAATCAAAAGCCCAAAACTAAATTACATGTCTTAGTTTAAAATAAATAATAAAACCCATAATAAAACCAAAATGTAACTAGTGGCCCATGGCCTTATTACAACGAAGTTTGAATCCATAACATAAAATACTTTAAAAAACTATCAAGTAGGGATTTTCACCGAATCCACATATTCTTTTGTATGGCCACCTTGCACTCCACTCCGGCCCGGTCCGATGCACTAATTGTCACCGAAGGTTAATTTAATTGGGTGAGTCGAGACTCACCGTGCAACCCTCATGCACCACTAGTTTTGGGCCTCATAAAACATAATAACAATTTCATTTACATAGATAACAAATAATATGCAAACCCAACCCGTTTGCCTAGGTTTCCTCCCCACATGCCCCGCACCAACTGCTCACACCGCTAGATTTCTACAATCAACCCACACCGCTACATCGCCAAGATGGCGCTCATGTCGCTCATCAACATATTATGGCGAAACCCTTATAACGATCACGGCATTAGCCGCTACAGCAAATCACGGTAAAAACTACTACGCATATACATATAACTTCCTCTTTTCATCACCCAACCCATGCAATCACATATAAACAATTTACTTATAACATTTAATCAAATTATTTGCTAACCTGGTGGTCCGCATTTACCCTCTTTGGGTTTCCATCGTTTAATCGAGATTTTGGCATTTACCACAACATGTAAAACTTACAAGCATATATTTAATAATTAGATCTAGCTGGTGGGGAAGTATTACACACCTGATTCTCGTACTAATGCTTTCTCTACGTCTACGCTACTATCACTCAAGATTACCACTATCGGCCCACGATCTAACTTCGATATCGGTCCACACCCCAATGACCAATCTTGTATTACCAAAACAGATCGCTTCTTGTATTTGGTTGTTGGTTTTGTAGATCCAACCTTTTCTGCCTGACTGTTATTTGTGTCCATCCTTAATCACTAAATAATTTAAACGATGAGATCTAATTACTTAACATCTATAACACTTAAATCGAATTCTTACCTAGTTAATCGAATCCCGAATGTCGTTGAGAATACGTCACCTCCCTTCCTACATTTGGCCATCACCAAAATAGTTAACCAAATCGATGATCGCAACCATCTAACACCTTAAGACATTTGGCCAAAGACAAAGCATAAGAAAGTGGCCATTCGGCCGAACCTACCCTTGACCACCTACCTTCAGCTTTTCACAAATCGATACTACAGATCTCAGCAAGAAAGGATTCGGCTTCTAAGATTAGAGAGTGAAATCGACAAGGCCTTAGAAAACTGATTCGAATTAGGAACTTGATAAAAAGAATAAAGAAATTGAAAAGAAGCAAAATCCCAAAACTTACCAAATTAGAGAGGAGTATTCGACTATGGTGCACCTTCGGGAAAACGAAACCACCCTTATAGATTCAGCTATGGGAGATGAGGGTATGATCAAAGGGATTCGACTTTTAGAAAAGATCTAGGAGAAAAGAGAAGAACTAGAGAGTTTTCAGCTTTTGATAAAAATCCCGAAGGGATAAACTGATATGGTTTCGGCTAGAAAGAAAAGAGAAAAGAGAGCAAAGAGATGCTTGAAAATTTGGCTAACTAAAGAAGAAGAGAAGAGAGAAAGAATAGGGGGAAATTTTGGCAGAGAAAATATAAGAGCTTTAGCAGTGATTTTGACAAAAAAGAGAAGAAGGAATAGAAAAATTTCGGCACATACACCTTAAGCCAAAACCAAATGCCCCTTTCTTTTCAAATTCCTCAAAGTTTCGGCTAACATTAAACACTTAAAGATGGCTCCTATCTTTCTAAGTTTACTCATCCCAGAAGAGTCTTAACTAGCTCCAACACCTCCTTCAAATATCTGCTTTTTATTCACTTAATTAAAACAATAAAACTCCTAAAAGAAAATGCCTTGTCTCATCCATTCCTAAGGCTCCTAAGTGCCAAATTTTGACCCAAAACTTGGGCTTCTGGTGGCCAAAAATTGGGCCTCTTCCCCTTTCCTTTTGACGCCAACTCCCCTCCTTCCTTATGGCATCATTCCCTTCTGGGCCACAAGCCCAAAATGTTCATTAAACTACTTGAAACTTTGTTTTAACCCAAGTAAGTTTAAACAAAATGTTTAATTTGGGCCTTTGTTTTAAACACATGAAACAAACACCACATATAAATGCACAGGCCCACCTTTAGGATGTTACAAGAGTAATAAAATGAACACAGTTTTATCATGATAAATTAGTTTTCAAAATTTCATTCCATGTGAATCACCAGATTCAGCCATAACGTCTAGGCCGGGTTTGGTGTAACACCCCAAACCCAGCCCATGCGTTACGACCAGATTTGGTATGTCACACGAAGGAAATGTTTAAAGAACTTGAGTTTGTACTAAATTTTGATTTATTTAGTTATAGCTTAATAAAATAATTTTTAATATAGATATTCGATTAAATACTACTAATTTTAAGAGGTTGATTGGTAAATTGAAAATTGAACTAGCTAACCTTAAAACCGTGACTTTTGAAAATGACATTGAAAATTTTGAAAGAAAATCCAAGTTAAATTATTTGTCCATATTTATTATAAAATCCATTTGTTAATCAATTTTGGAAAATTGTTATTAATGATTTTAGAAAATCCCCATTTAAAACAATTCAAGAAAGATATTAAGTACGCCTAAATGTAAAGCAAAATAAAACATATTCCAGAGGCCTTATTACAACTTTAAAACCCAAAATAGTAAAAGTAACGAATTAAAATGGTAAAGAAGTCTACTAATGTTTGAAAAATTATTTCCAAAGTATGGCCTCCATCGAGTCATCCATGGCCCAAGTCCATATCACTGAATATTACCTGCAAAGATTAAGAAGGAGGGTGAGTTACTAGAACTTAGTGCATAATCCCCTTACCGTCATCCACTGGGTCTGAATCCGTAAAGCAATATCTTAGGCCTGAGCCCATATAGCATAATCTTGGGCTGAAGCCCATTTACATAACATAATATAAATATATATATGTGCAATGTATGCAACCCAACCCATCCTAGTAATCCATCCGCTACACAACACCCGCATTCATCCCATCACACCGTGGGGATCAAGTCAACCCACCCCGCCAAACACACCAATCGCAGTAAGTTCCCATTTATAATATATTTGTGGTGAGCCACCGTAAACACTGCAATCAAACTACTTTTTATAATATTTGTGGCTGAGCCACCAGAGTCATAAGCACATTAATGAACAAATTGTAGCAATGCCACCAGGCTACACTTCTCTTCATTCAATTTGTCCCAACCCATGCGATATGTAAAATGCAACATACATAATAAAGCATAATATCCACATATATGTACAACAATCGTTAATCCAATAATTTATTACGGTAAATCGGCCAATTAAAGCAATATAATAATTTGGCCCACTAAAGCATTTTAACAAATCGGCCCATAGGGGCATTTCGGTAATTTGGCCCATAGGGGCATTTTCGTAATTCGGCCTATAAAGGCATTTTCATAATTCAGCCCATAAGGGCATTTCGGTAAATTTCACAACCCAAAGGTATTTGTGTAATTTTACCCATTAAGGGTATTTTCATAATTTCGCAACCCTGGACTTAATTACTAATTTGGGGCATAAAAATTGAAACTATACATCCTCATTATATTGACTAAATTAACTATAACTCGAGTTAGGAAACTCAAAATTTAGATCCATAAATTTTCCTTGAAACTAGACTCATATATCTCCTTACTACAATTTTTCCAGAATTTTTTGGCTTAGCCATTTAGTACAGATTTATTCATTAAAGTTTCCCCTATTTCACTGACCAAAAGTTCTAACCTCTCTTAACCTAAATTCAAATATCTCCTTGTACAGTTTTCATATATAGCTCTCACTTGTTTCAATTAAAAGTAGACTCACTACGAAATCTATACATATAAATTATTACTCATAATTCACTTTGTACAATTTTGAATGATTTTTCCAAGATAGAACAAGGAACTACGAAGTCATTCAGAACCAGTCTTACTAAAATTAAAATATCATAGAATATAAAATTTCTCTTCCTTCTCTGTTTCTTTCATATAAAAATAGACACAATAAGATTTCATTCTATATCTTATTCACTTTCTAATTCCTTTCTCCTATTTTTCGTGATTTTTCAAAATCACATCACTGCTGCTAACCAAAAACTATTTCATTGCAAAATATGGTTACCACTACGAACATACGCATGCCCGAGTGGTCACAGATGCTGGTTTTTGGTTTTTCGATCTTACCACCGAATCAAAAAACATTTCATGCAAATATTCATAGAGGTGTGAGATTACACACCATTACAAACGTGTATTCGGAAGGGTATGAGATTACACACCTTATTTGGATTTCCTAAAAAACCACTCTTCGTTGCCCCCACAATTGTGATCCTTCCCTACTAGGTTCTAAAATCCAGCCTTGCACTTTGGCTATTGCAATGAGTTCCTAAAGTAAATAAGTGATGTACCAAAGGGGTTAGCCTTCATCCAATATTTGGCCCTTCCACAAGAGCATGAAGTTGATATCATCACCACAAAATAGAATCACATGAGCGGTGTAAAACATCAAAATAAAGAGTAACATCTTACCACCAATATTCGGCCTAATCACCCCCTTACCAATTAACTTTTGAAACCAAGGCTAAAAGAACGATAAGTAGCAGTAAAGAATGGCTTGAAAGTTTCGGCAAAATAAAGGAGAAAGGTGCACAATTTTGGCTTTAGAGTTTCGGAAAGAGAGGGAAGAAATTGGGAAAAGAGAAAACTCAAAATGATCCAAAGAAGAAAACTTTACATGTCCTAAAACTTACAAAACTCTATTGGGTCCTTTTCCCCCTTACCAAGCCTTGTATCATCTTTACCAAAAAGATGAGTGTTGACCCAAAATATTCTTTCCAAAACATCCTCCACATAATAGGCTAATATGTTCCCTACTCTTTCCTTTTCTTTTTTTCTTCTTTCCTTCCACTCATCCTTACCTTATGTAACATCCTGAAAAGGGCCTATGCATTTTGGCCAAATTGTATGAAAAGACATGTTTTATATGTTTTGAATAAATTCTGAATATTTTTGGAAACCTGAGAATGTATGGAAATGTTATGTTGAAAATAGAAAAGTGACCATTTTTAGAAACCTAAGTAAATTAGGAAAGTGAACATTTTGGAAACCTAAGCTAAAAGAGGAAGGTAAACATTTTGGAAACTAAGCTAAAAGAGGAAAGTAAACATTTTTGGAAACTAAGCCAAAAGAGGAAAGTAAACATTTTAAAAACTAAGCTAAACGAGGAAACTAAACATTTTGGAAACTTGGGAAATGTCAAGTTACAGAGCCGCACAAAAAATTTTGGAATCTTAAAAATGACCCCGAAATGTTGAAATTTAAAGTTCAAAGGGGAACTTAGGGCCAGGTGACCCTAAATATAAAGTACGTGAAATTTGACCCATTAACGGACTTGGAAAAGTGGCCTGAAGATGCCACTTAAGGCCTCAGGAAATGGCCCACATGCAAGGGTGTTGGGCCTGAGTTCGAGTCACATAAGAAGCAAATAAAAGAAGTTTCATTTTGCTTCCATCAAGAGAGTTGACTGAAAGGATCTTGAAAGGGAGTTTTAATTCCTTTGGAATTTTCGCTAATTAGGAGATTTGATGGAATTTAATATTTGATAAAATTAAAATTTATCACATAGGAAGAGTTGGCCGATTGAGGGACTCTAAGGCTAGTAGTTTTGGCCAAAGAGGGAAAGTAAAGGGCCATTCTTCATTCTTTTCTCTTTAAGAGAAACCCCTGCCGAAAATACTCTAGCAAATTAGCATCAATCTTTTCTTCTCTCTTTAGTCGAATTCTCTCTGTTAAAACTCTCTTTTCTTTTCTTTTCTTTTCTTCTACTATCCCTTCACAAAAGCCGAAACTTTGTGATCCATAAAAGTGCCATAGCCGAATAGTATAAAGGATCATCCGGGATTTGAAAACGAGGTAAGTACATCTATGTACATTCAGCCAAAAAGGTCTCTTCCATACTTGAATGATAGATCAGATCTAACATGTGATTTCGGCAGGAACCTAAACTAAAAGATCAATTTCGGGATTTGAGAACTCCAAGGTAAGTGTGTTCATATATTCGGCCAAGGCCAATCTTAAGTATTTAGATCAAAAGTGATCAAAAATTAATCGATTCAAGGATTTAGGTTTTGGTCGAATACAAGGAAGAGAAAAGTGAAGTTTTCGGGATTTAAAATCCATAAGGTAAACACCTAAAAGTATTCACCAAGGCTTGTATGATTACATAGATCGATTCTTTAATTATTAAAAAGCAAAACTAACCCATATTGAGATTCGTGGTTGGCCTTAATATCGTGAAGGAAAACCAAGTTTTGGGATTTGAATAAACATCAAATCGGCATCAAAGGTAAAGTCTTTTACAAATCCTACCAGATTTGGATATCATAGCCAAATAGAATTTATGCTAAGTAATAAATGATAAATCAAATGTAGGGACTAAGGATCTAAACATTAGATCTAGCTTTTCGTAATCTCAAGGAATCGCTAAACAAATCAAAAATGTACCCACACTAATCTTAATAGATTTTTGGCTTAAATATGATATATATGTTAATATGAAAGTGTAAGAATGTGGCTAAAGTACCATATTATGGTACAAAGTACTCAGTGCACGCTTTTCCTACTCCTACTAGGATTTCAAATATGTTATATTTAACATGTGAAAAGTGATGTGAAAGTGAAATTAAATATGATATGCATGATATGTATAATTTAGGGCATTCGGGTTATTTGAGAAAGGGGAAGTGAATGTGATGACTTCGGTCTCACTAAGTGAAACGTGATGACTTCGGTCTCACTAAGAATATGTGATGACTTCGGTCTCACTAAGTGAATGTGGTAACTTCGGTTACATTATCTAAATGTGGTGTCTCATGACACAAATATTAGGTGGCTATGCCACAACATCTTAAGTGGGCGATGAGCACGCCGACCGCAATGACGCCTTGATGGTGTGTAGCGAATGGAGGGTTGACTTAGTAGTCCCCACTTGTATGCAAAGTTGGTGCGGTGGAGTGTAGCGGATGGCATATAGGTTAGGGTTTGGGTTTGCATCATTATCTTGAATTTTATATGAATATGATATGTATGGTGTGCCTATTTCTATTATGTTTTGGTGTTGGTTACACATTGAGTCTATCGACTCACCCTTGTGGGAACATGTTTGTGATGAGCGGTAATGGATCGGACGGCAGAACTTGTGGTGGCCATGTTCAACGAAGTTTAATTTAATTTGAATCTTTATTTTATTTTAAGTAATGGACAATTTAATTTTGGGTTTTGTTTTATGTAATAAGGCCATCGTGATTTATTTTTATTTCGCTTTAATTACCATGTTATGAATTTAGGCTTTATAAAGAATAAGCCCATTTAATTTAAAATAAGTTTAAACATTTTGTCACCAAACAAATGGGTTTTTGATATAAAATAAATTTGTTTTCAACTCGAGCCCAACTCACAACAAACTATCTTCCAAAACACAGCTTTCAAAGTATTCAATGAATTTGAATCAAGTTACTTTGAGGAACATACCGATCCGGTCCATTCTCGTGGGCCGGGTGTGGGGTGTTTCACCTTATTTCTTTAGCCACCTTTCCAAAAATTAAAAGTCTTCCTTACCTAAAATACCACCATGGCCAACACCATGGATGAACAACACAAAAAAATAATAATCAAAATTTGCACCAAGTGGGATTTGAACCTCTTCCCCTAAAGCCCTTCATGTGATGCCACATCCTCTTTACCATATGCTCATTTATGCTAGCAATTTATTCACTTATTTCCATAAGCATCGATGCCACTTACCTTTTACCCCTTAAGGGCTTAAACACAAAAATTTTCCTATGGCCTAACTTGAACCCGGATCTTCCTAAAAACCCTGTAACTTTTTAAAATCACATTTCCAATAAGTCCAACTTGAAATAATGTTGTTTTCTTATTCTCAAAAATTTTAAACGCTCCCAAGCCCAAAACCCAATAGGCCCAATCCTACTAGGCCCAATTTCGGATGTTACATTTGGGGTGTTACATTTGTGGTATCAGAGCCATGTTACAAAACTCGACTATGAATTTGTGTTATAAAGATTGGTTTTAAGAAATGATTTTTAAGTGATTTAAATTTTTTCAGACTGAGTATGTGGTACACCGATTCTCCAGCCCTGATCTTGTAAGTGTTCTAAAATTCTGTTTAGATTTGTTTAAAAATACTACTAGCATGCTTGAAACAGCCAATAGGTAGTATACTGTATTGAAAACACTCTAGGTAATGTAAACTAGAAACTATAGTGAGACTGAGACTCGCGATAACAAATTCTGAACTTCTGATACTGTTCTGCATAAAATATCTATTAATAAATATCGAAACTGTAACTAATACATAAAGTTGTTACCAGATAAACTCTAAATTTATGATGAGCACAAGAGGTATCCACAGACAGGGTACTAGGGGCCGTGGTAGAGGCCGTAGTCGAGCTCAAGCTGGGTCCTCATCTTTTGGAAATCTGTCTAATATAGATACTAGTGAGACATCAGTATCACCTATGACAAAGACTAGGTCTTGAGATCGCATGCCTGAGGACGTTGCACTGTCACAGGCCATGCTGAGGATATTGAAGAGGGTCATTGGGCCCAACACTAGATCTGGGGGCTGGGGGTTGGTTACAGAACGAATCTAATTCGATCCAATGGGGCTGATTTATTAAGGAGTGTCATTTTAGTCTCTCCTAACGTGCCCGAATATTGGATGGAGTCCAAGGAATAAATTATGGACAACCTAGATTTCACCGCTGAGCAGAAGCTTAAATGGGTTATTTCTCTGTTTCACGATGAAGCTTACCAGTAGTGGCTGACGGTTAAGGAGGGCACCCACCGACTGATTGACTTGGGATTACTTTTAGACAGCTTTCCAAAGTAGGTATGTGGGAGCCAGCTATATTGACACTAGGAGACGTGAGTTCTTTAATCTCACCCAAGGAGACCGTAAAATGGTCGAGTATAAGGTTCAATTTTTGAGATTGAGCCGATATACGTGTGGCATGGTGGCGACCGAATATGAGAGATGTGTCCACTTCGAGGATGGCCTTAGGAATAGTTTGCGAGTTTTGATAGCTTCACAGAAGGAGCGTGAGTTTGCTACACTAGTTGAGAATGCGAAGATCGCCGAAGAAGTTAAGCGTGCTGAGCGCTAAAACTGAGAGAGAGAAAAGAATAAGAGGGAATCGAGCCCTCAAATTTTGTGATGAGGCCTAAGAAAAAGACCAGATCTGATGGGCCAGTGATGCGCTTTGTGGGCACTGTGGTAGACGCCATCCAAGCGAATGTTAAAAGACGATTAGGGCATGTTTGAGATGTGGGTCAACTGAGCACCGTGTTCAAAATAGTCTGTTGAGAACTGATCAGATGCAAGCTCTAGTTTTTGGTACTATGCAGCCACCGAGAGTAGTTCAGCAACCACCTAGGGGCAGAGGTCAGGCCAGGGGTGGTAATTGTAACAGTCCGGTTTAGACCCTAGTCAGAATAGTGGTTTTGGGACCATAAATATGAGTTATAAAAATATTTTAATAATATTTTTCTGTGCCTACATTATGTGATTAAGCATGTGTGAAAGTTTCGTGGTTTAATTTATCTGTTTGGGTGTTTAATTTGCTAAAAGGACCTAATTGTGAAATATGCTAAATTAGCATGTTATATGTTAAAAGAACCTATGTGTCATGTCTTTATAAATGTGAGGTCCTTATAATGCAATTGAACCATTGAAAATATGGATGGAAATTAATGCCTAAACTTAGTGAAAATTAAAGGATAATAAAAAGGCTAAATTTGGAATTTGATAATTAAGCTTAAATTAATAAAACAAAAACATGAAAATGGCCATTATTATCATCTTTGTTTCACTGATTTTAGAAGAAACAAAATAGGTTTTGAAGCTTTTGAAATGTTCGGCCATGACTAAGCAAAATTAAGGTATGAAATTTGTTCGGTTTTTTATAATTTCTACGTTTTTGTAATCGTTGCTTCGTGTTCTTCAAAACCCATGCTTCAATTTTGTGAATTGATGAAATTTTTGAAATGTACCATTGATGAACGCATGAATTTTGTGATGTTTGAAGATGAATTATGAAATATATGTGATAGATTAATATAGTTTGTCTTCAAATTTTTGATGAATTTGAGTAATTTGGACTTAATTGAGAAAATAATATTTTGAGGAATAAACTATAAAATAAATGAAATATATGGACTTAAATGAGCAAGGGTGATATTCGGCTAAGCGTGAGTGTATGCAAATTTGGTGTATTTTGTGATTTTGTGAAATCGGGACTAAAATGTTAAAAAGTGAAAATATGAGGGCTAATTTGTAAATTACCCTAAACATGTGTTTTTGGATTGAATTGAATGAATTAGTGAATAAATGATTTAAATTTGAATATGTATAGATCAAGAACCGAAGAAAATAGACTTAGATCGTGGGAAATCGAAAGTAATTGAGTAGCCGAGTTCGTTTTCGTTTATCCGAATCTGAGGTAAGTCTATATACAAATAAATGTATTTGTATTGATTTATGTATGTACATATGAAATTTCATTGTGATGAATGTGCATGAGGTGATGAATACATGAAATTCGAGGATGTATCGACAAGGAATCAGTGCCCGAGAAGTCCCGTACGAACCTAGGAATAGATAGGATTACATATGTCATGACATAGGTGTCTGATATGTGATATCATGTAAGACCACGTCTAAAATGTTGGCATCGATTTGATATTTACGTATAAGACCATATCTGGGACATTGGCATTGTATTGATTCATGTATGACCCTATCTAGGATAGTGGCATCGATATCTGGTTACATGTAAGACCACGTCTGAGACGTTGGCATTGTATGACCATTCTGAGTATTTCAAGCTTCGTGTTTGATTTCTAATGATTCAACGAGAAAATTTGAGAAATGAAAGACTGTGAAATGTATAAACGAGTCAGGTACGTTTGAAAAGCACACTACATATGTGTATGAAAGGTAAGTGTATATATGAACTTGCCTATATGATTATGTGCATGGATTTGATGAGATAATAGGTGATTTATGTTTGAATGTGCTATAAGCATAAGTGATGCTTTGAGATGTGATATGTTAGCAATCTATGGCTAAAAAATGAGCCAAAGAACATGTTATGAAATTGCAAATGAGAAATATTAATGACATTGTATCAATGTGATTATGTGTATTTTATGTAAAGTTTATTTGTATATGGCTTACTAAGCTTTTGGAAAGCTTACTTTGTGTGTGTTTATTCTGTTTTATAGATTGTTAAAGCTACAAGAGGCTCAGGATCGTTGAGGATCGTCATTTTAGGATCGTCATCACACTACTCAATCCTATTATTGGTATCTTTTGAAAATGTATATACTAAGTATGACATGTATAGGCTAGTCACTTGAATTTTGTTTGGGAACATATGAATAGCCATATGATACGGCTAGTTAATGATATGTTGTGAATAAGTTGATGAGCAAAATGATGTGTTTTGTTAATGATAGAGCATATGGTAATATTGAACCATGTTTTGGTGATATATAGTTGGTATATTATTGATGGAGTGATGCCATAATGAATTGGTAAATTTATGGATGAATATCACTTAGATATACTTGTGATTTAGTTGAGCTAAATAGTGTATAAGTTGTTGAGATGAAATGTACTTGAATGAGTTGAAAAAGTTGACCATTTGGTATGTTTTTGGTTGCCATTGATGTATGGAAAGATGCATATATGTGCTTGTAGGGATAAACCAAAATGTGGGTGGCATTTTGGCCTTGCAAATGGCCTATAATTGCCCATACGGTTCAGCACGCGAGTGTGTGGATAGACCATGTCCCTCGTGATTGTATTTCAAAACAAGTCAGACTCGACCACAGGTTGGACACATAGGCGTGTGACTGGCCGTGTGGTGCAAGTCAATAGCAACCACGAGTGAAGCAAACGGGCGTGTCCACGGCCGTGTGGACAAGTCAGTATGTATTCCCTGTTTTGACACGGCTTAGGCACACGAGCGTGTCTGAAGCCGTGGGAGGCACACGGCCTGCCCACATAGGTGTGTGACCTCTGTAACTTAATTTTTTTAAAATTTTTAAAAATTTATGTATGTGTTTGATTTAGTCCCGGCCACTTTCTAAAGCATGTTTAAGGTCTTGTAGACATATTTAAGGGACACTTTAATTTGATTTGTTGAATTATGATATGAAATTATTTATGAATGTTTTCATTTGTCCGGTAATGCCTCTTAACCCTAAACTGGTGATGGTTACGAGTTAGGGGTGTTGCAGTAACGACATGGGTTGAGGACAGAGAGCACCAGGCAGAGGTGCTAGACCGACTGAGGCGAGGCAGCCTGCACTAGTTTATGCTGCCCGTCACCGTGAGGACCGAGATGCTCCATACGTCATCACGCATATGTTTTTAATTTATAATGTACCTTATTTGGCATTGATAGACATAGGCTCTACACACTCTTACGTAGCCAGTATTGTGTCTAAAACCTTAGGGATTCCAGTTGAGAGTACTTCTAGTAAGGTAATTATTGTGAGCCCGTTGGGGCAACCAATCCAAGTGAGTAAATTGTTTAGAGACGTCCCATTAGAGGTTCAAGGGACGGTATTCCTGGTTGATTTGATGGAGCTTTCATTTGGGGAGTTTGATTTGATTATGGGAATGGACTAGCTGGTTAAGCATTGGGTAAGTTTGGATTGTTCGACAAAAGGGTTGTTTTGAGGACCGAGAAGGACAGCGAGGTAGTTGTAATTGGGGAACAAAGAGACTATCTAACTAATGTGATTTCTGCGTTGGTGGCAGAAAAGTTAGTGAGGAAAGGGTGTGAGGTATTATTGGCCTACATCAGTGTTTCTGACTCTAGGGACTCTTCGGTTAGGGACATCAGAATCATGAGGGACTTTCTGGATGTTTTTTTAGGAGGAACTACCCTGCCTCCGAGCTGAGAAGTAGAATTTGGGATTGATTTCATTTTGGGTACCGCTCCGGTGTCTATCGCGCCCTACTAAATGGCACCGAAGGAGCTTAAAGAGCTTAAGGCTCCAATTCAAAAATTGCTAGATCATGGATTCATTTGGCCCAGTGCGTCTCTCGTGGGAGCATCGATGTTGTTTGTGAAGATGAAAGATGGGACAATGAGGATGTGTATCGACTATCGGCAGCTGAACAAGCTAAAAATCAAGAACAAGTACCCACTACTAAGAATAGATGATCTATTCGACCAGTTCAGAGGGGCTTCTGTGTTCTCCAAGATTGATCTACATTTAGGATATCATCAATTGAGAGTGAAAGAGGCTAATGTGTATAAGATGACATTTAGGACTCGTTATGGACATTACGAGTTCATGGTGATGCCTTTTGGGTTGACCAATGCACCAGCGGCATTAATAGAGTTGATGAACCATGTGTTCCAGCCTTATCTAGACCAGTTTGTGGTGGTATTCATCGATGATATCCTAGTGTATTCCAAGACTGAGGATGACCACGATGAGCATCTCAGAGTGGTACTATAGACTCTTCGTGAGAAACAGTTGTATGCGAAGTTCAATAAGTATTAGTTTTGGCTCCGAAAAGTAACCTTTTGGGACATGTGGTTTCTGTGGAGGGGATTCATGTTGATCTTCGTAAGATTGAGGCTGTCTTGAATTGGAAACAACTGAAGAATGTGTCCAAAATCCGTAGCTTTCTGGGGTTGGCGAGTTATTATCAACGCTTCATAGAAGGGTTCTCCTTGATCGCAACACAGTTAACCAAGCTCCTGCGCAAGGGAATTCCCTTTGTCTAGATTGATAAGCAACAAGAGAGCTTTAAGAAGCTCAAATCTATTTTGACTTATGCTCCAGTTTTGATACAGCATGAATCTGGGAAATATTTCGTCGTATTCAGTGATGCGTCGCATGTGGGTTTGGGTTGCGTACTGATGCAGGATAGTAAGGTTATAGCTTATGCATCACATCAGCTTAAGACACATGAGGTAAACTATCCTACTCATGATTTGGAATTAGCTGATGTAGTCTTCGCTTTAAAGATTTGGAGGCACTAGCCCTGCGGTGAGAAGTGTACTATCTATATTGATCATAAAAGCCTCAAATATCTCCTCACTTAGAAGGAGTTAAACCTTAGGCAGATAGATAGGTTGAATTGCTTAAGGATTATGACTGCACTATCGAGTACCATCCTGGTAAGGCTAATATGGTAACAGATGCTTTGAGCCGTAGGGCTATGACCGATCTGAGAGCGAT
The DNA here is from genome assembly GCA_025506655.1 of Gossypium rotundifolium. Lineage (NCBI taxonomy): Eukaryota > Viridiplantae > Streptophyta > Magnoliopsida > Malvales > Malvaceae > Gossypium > Gossypium rotundifolium. The sequence continues at coordinate 141,229,482 of CP106731.1, forward strand.
GTTCGCTGATTCAGTTTATTTGATAATGGGAGTCTGTTAGCGAAACTTCAGGTTAAGCCTACATGGATTGATCAGATTAGAGGTAAATAGATGGGGATAAGTCTCTTGAGTTGCGGTTCAGTCAGGTTGAGACTGGTGATGCTACTGATTTTGGGTTTAATAGTGATGGGGTACTTTGTTTTCACAGTCAGATATATGTACCGAGTGATAAGGAGTTACGATAGTCGATTCTGAGGGAGGCGCATAGTAGTCCCTATGCTATGCATCCTAGTGGAAACAAGATGTATCGAGATCTCTGAGAGTTGTACTAGTGGCCAAGGTTTAAGCATGAGGTTACTGACTTCGTTGTTCACTGTTTGACTTGTCAGCAAGTTAAGGCTGAGCATCAGTTGCCTTCGGGGTTGCTGCAGTCAGTAAATATACCGATGTGGAAATGGGAGTGTGTAACAATGGACTTTGTTAGTGGGTTGCCTTTAACACCCACTAAGAAGGATTCTGTCTGGGTCATCGTGGATCGATTGACCAAGTCTGCTCACTTCATTCCGGTCAGGACTAAATTTTCTCTTCAAAATTGGCTAAACTGTATATATCTAAAATAGTGAGGCTACATGGGGTTCTTGTCTCTATCATCTCTGATAGGGATCCTCGCTTCACGTCTCAGTTCTTGAAGAAATTACATGAGGCTCTGGGTTCAAGGTTGGACTTCAGTACGGCTTTCCATCCTCAAACAGATGGTTAGTCGGAGAGGGTGATTCAAGTACTGGAGGATATGTTGAGGAGTTGTGTTTTAGATTTTCGAGGCAGTTGGGAGGAGTATTTGCCATTGGCAGAGTTCGATTACAATAATAGCTATCAGTCTAACATTCAGATGGCACCTTACGAGGCCCTGTTTGGCCGTAAGTGTCGTACTCCCTTATGTTGGACTGAGTTGGGTGAGCGACGTGTTCTAGGTTCAAAATTGGTTTCTGAAACTGAAGATAAGGTCCGATTGATTTGAGATTGACTGAAAGTGGCATCTAATAGGCAAAAGTCCTATGCTGATCTGAAGAGAAAGGATATTGAGTATTCTGTGGGGGATTTAGTTTTTCTCAAGGTCTCACCATGGAAGAAGGTCTTGAGGTTCAGTCACAAGGGTAAGCTGAGCCCTCGATTTATTGGGCCGTATCGTATTCTGAAACAAGTGGGGCTAGTTGCATATCAGTTGAAGCTATCTCCAGAGTTGGATTGCATTCATGATGTTTTATACTTTTTGATGTTGAGACGTTACCGCTCTGATCCCACGCATATTATTTCGGTGGAGGACATTGAGGTTAGACCAGATCTGATGTTTGAGGAGGAGTCGGTCCAAATTCTGGATCGCAACATTAAAGTTATGCGAAGGAAGTCTATCCCCTTAGTGAAAGTGCTTTGGCGGAATCATAGCACTGAGGAGGCCAGTTGGAAGCTGGAGGATTCGATGCTTTAGTAGTATCGTCACCTTTTATGATCAGTTAAAATTTCGAAGGCGAAAATTTTTTTAGGGGGTAGAGTTATAACGCCCCAAATTTCTTTAATTCTGGCTTATGTGATTTTGGAGCAAAAAATATATATCTATATATGTTTCTGAAATTAATTGACACAATTGTGTATCCGCTTCAGTGGTTTACTGTTCTAGGTGTGTGTGAGAGGTCCCAAGTTCAAGTCACAACTTGGGTAAAATTTTAGCATTTTTTATGAATAAAGCTCTAACTGGGGTCGGTAGGCATTTAAGTTGCTGTTGGTAAATGATATCTGATAAACCATAAAAGTAACATATTTTAATCCCACATTTAGTATGCTTTTTGATGATTTAGCCCTTGATTTATATAAAAGGTGCTTGTAATCCTTTCTTTTCATGTCATATACTTAGCCCTTGATTTATATAAAAGGAAATCCTTTCTTTTCATGCACCCGAGGATAAAAAAACACAAAACGGCTTAAAACGGAGTAATTGGGCCTTAGCAAGAAATCAACACGGCCGGGCACAAAGCCCGCACGACCGTGTCTCACCGATTACCTAGAACACGACCTAACTCACGAGTTGCATGGTCACAAGATCATCTCATTACCACACACGGGTGTGTCAAGCGATCTACATGGCCATGTCCAATCAACAGACCTGAAGCACGGCCTAAATCCTAACTTACACGGCCGTGCCCAAAATGACAGAATCAAGGCACGACCCAACCCCGAATTACACGAGCATGTCCCTATCGTGGGAATGAGCAATTTAACTCGGAATTGGATGCTTGAAGCAAAAGAAACATACTCCTAAGTCTACTTAAACACCCTAATAGTAATTCTACTTGAAAGAGATACTTAGAAGCCAAGTAAAGCATCTCAAAAGCCTATATAAACAACCCAAGGCAGACATTGAAGGGGATGATTTTTAGCAGAGGCTTTTACCGAAGCTTTCATATTTTAGGGAAATACTCAAAGATAGCCAGTTGATCCATCTCAAGAAGTCAGAGTCCTACTCAAGACGAAGGATCTCTTCTTCAATTCCTTCAGGGGGTTTTAGGGATTTATGATGTTTTGTTTTATCTTTTCTCTTGAGATGTTTTCTTATTTTGTTATGAACTAAACCCCTTAGATACCTGAAGGAGATGAAACCTATGATGGATTTTGTTGTTTGATTTTTGGTTTATATGATAAATACTTAGTTTGTTCTTAATTATGTTGCTTAATTTAATCTAATGTGCTTAGGTGGAGGAGGAATAGACCTTGCCTAAGAGTAGATCTAGCATAATTAAGCGGAGTTGATCGAACACCTAGAGATAGGTGCACTTGCCTCTATCGTTGTCATAGTTAGTCTACAGGTTCGATCATTCTTTTTATAAATATTAAAACTCGACTATTTGACACGATCAAGTTTTTGGCGCCGTTGCCGGGGAACTCTAAAATATTAAGAAAGCTCTATTTCTATTACTTTAGCCATTATTCTATTATTATTATTTTTAGATTAAATTTTTATTTTTACTAATTCTCTTTCTTTCTTTCTTAACTTGTGAGGTACCTCTAGTTTATGACTAGAAGAAACCCGAGAGGACCATTAGAATACGAAAGTGACATTGAGGCTACTGCTCGAAGAAATCGCAGAGAAACTAGACGAGCTCTAGACTACCAAAGAGAAGAACAGCAAGACAGATCCAATCCTACTGAAAGGATGGACGAAAACAATCCACCTGATGTGAGAGAAAATAATGCTCCACACACTATGTATGATTATGCTAAACCTAATTTGACAGGAGCAGAATCTAGTATTGTTAGGCCTACTATAGCTACTAATAATTTTGAATTAAAGCCTAACACAATACAAATGATTCAACAGTTTGTTCAAATTGATGGTTTGTAGGACAAAGATCCAAATACTCATATAGCTAATTTCTTAGAGTTCTGTGATACCTTCAAAATAAATGGCATTTCTGACGATGACATATGTCTTCAGTTATTTGCTTTTTCATTAAGGAATAAAGTAAAGTAGTGGTTGAACTCATTACTACGAGGGTCAATCACCACATGGGATCAAATGACCGAAAAATTTCTTTTCAAATACTTTCCACCAGCGAAAACGGCCAAATTTAGGAATGACATATCTTTTTTTATGCAGAATGATGCAGAAACATTATATGATGCAAAGGAAATATACAAGGATCTCCTAAGGAGATGCCCACACCACGGATTACATTTGTGGCTTCAAGTCCAAACTTTTTACAATGGTGTGAATTCTCCAACTAGACAAATGATTGATTCATCAGCCGGTGGAACTTTGAATAAAAACACTCTTGAAGTGGCTTACGATTTTATTGAAGAGATATCGTTGAACACCTATCAATGGCAAATTACAAGAGCCAAATCGACAAAATCAGACGGAGTTTTCAACATAGACGCATAAGAATAATGTCACAACACAGGTGGAGATGATGAATAAAAAGCTTGATAACTTATGTTCTTCGTAGGTACACCCAGTCATGCAATGCGAAACGAGTGGAAATGTGGCAAATTTTGAGTACCTACCCTACCAACCGGGTGCAAACAACGAGTAGACAAACTATATAGGTAATAATTTCAGATCTAATAATAATCCTTATAGTAACACTTATAATGCAAGTTGGAGGAGCCACCTAAATTTTTCATGGGGAGGACAAGGAAATCAAGGGAATCAAAGGCAGCAACCTTCTCCAAATTACCAAAATCAGCCCTATCCACAGGAGAAGAAATCAAACCTTGAAGAGATGCTGACAAAATTCATGGCAGCTACAGATTCTCGTCTCTAAAAGACTGAAGCAACACTTGATGAGCAACAAAAATTGATCGAAGGGATCGAGAATCAAGTTGGAGAACTTACTAGGTCAGTGGGACATCTTACAAAGCTGATTTCTGAATGTCAACAAGGACGTCTACCAAGCAACATAGAAATAAACCTAAAAGAACAGATCCAAGCCATCACATCTCTAGAGGGTACAAAGGTAGACCAGCCCACATCAGCACAATAAACCAAGGAAGAAAAAGGTAAAATAGAGGTAGCAAAAGAAACACCGGTAATCAAAGAGTACCAACCTCGTATACCTTATCCCGAAGCACTGAAAAAAGATGATTCTAAGGAACAATTCGGTAAGTTTCTAAAACTTCTAAAGAAATTACATATTAACTTACGTCTTCTTGAAGCTCTTTTTCAGATGCCCGACTCAAGGAGATTTTTAAGACAGCTCTTGACGAACAAACACAAAATAGATGAAGAGCACCATGTGGAACTCAACGCAACATGCTCAACAATGCTACAGAACAGACTACCATAGAAACTAAAAGATCCAGGGAGTTTTACGATTCCATGTTTAATTGGTAGTTTAACTATTGATAATGCGTTAGCTAATTTAGGGGCAAGTATAAATGTCATGCCTTATGCACTGTTTAAATGACTAGGTCTAGGGAAGCCCAAACAAACTAGGATGAGTATTCAACTAGCTGATAAAACTGTTAGAATTCCTAGGGGCATTATTGAAGATGTTTTAGTAAAAATTGATAAATTTGTTTTCCTAGTAGATTTTGTTGTTTTAGACATGGATGATGAAAATTCAATCCCTTTAATTTTTGGAAGACCTTTTCTTGTAACTGCCAAGGCTAAAATTTATGTTGCCATAGCGAAACTCATACTTCGTGTAGGAGAAGAATCGGTCAATCTTCAAGCTCTCAACTCAGCCAAAACAACAGAAGATGAAGGTAAGAAAGTCATTTCAATAGATAACCAAATTGTTCAACCTTCAACGCAGGAAATATCACAATGCATCAAACTGAGCCAACTCATAGCCCCAAGTCGTCACATAAGAATCACACCAGAAACAAAATCGTAAGATCGACAATTTAGAAGAGCAGAAGATACACACCAAAGAAAAGCCGGATCCACACGAAGTAAAACCAAAGGAACCACCAAAAGAGCTCATAGGGACATCAAATCACTTTAAAATAGGAGACCAAGTGCTTTAGACAAAGCCGATCCTCACATCACTTCAACAAACCTGAACAAAAAGGAAGAAATACTCCTTCAGGTACACGATATTTTCCCACACGAAATAGTCGAGGTAAGCAATCCAATATTCGCAATTTTAAGGTAAACTCTTCTCGACCTAAACTTTGTCACAAAATAAAATTGTCGACAAGAGGAAAATATTCAAACCTTTAAACCTCCCTAAAATTTTCAAAGTCAAGGACAGCCTAGCTTAAGACTATAATCAAGCGCTTTCGGGAGGCAACCCGAGAACTAACACTATTTACTTTCAAATTTATTTTCTTTTCTTTCCTTCTTTCTTCTCTCAACATTTAAACTACCACAAACTGCAGATTTCCAGGCCACATGGCCTTACACACGACCGTGCCCGTGGTCGTTTGGACCACCAAACCACCACACAGACTGAGCAGAGCCATGCAAGTCAGTCCACCCACCCCCAACGTCACGGATCCAACCACCCATATCACGGGCACCGATAAAATAGCACTATCGTGCCTCACGACCGTGCTAAGATACTGACTTATTGAGCATGGGCAAACCATGCCCGTGCATTCCATCCGTGCTCACATGCTGGCCTTTTAAGAACGGACATGCCAATCGACAAACGAGCATGGAAGAACAACACACTTCACAACACGGCCGTGCGATGCGGCCGTGTGAAATCGACACACCCTCGATACATGGACGTGGGAATGTGCCAGATTTGAAATCTTATTTAAATCCCCACAGCTCTCCCCATTTTTCCTATCTTCTTTTTTCCTTGTCTTTCTTTCAAATTTTTCTTTTGTTAATAGAAAAGGTCCAAGACTCTTGAGCAACACAAAAATCATGCCGAAGAAACGTAAGAAGGTAAGCATCGTCTCCTCAGAGGAGGCCTCAACATGAGTTCATGTCGGCAGCTTCAGCTAATTGACACACCAAGGGTCTCCGAAACCTTTTCAGTTCTATTTTTCTTTTCTCTTCTCCTTTATTTTCCTTATCTATACTTCTTTTCTGCTTAATTTAATTTAGTTCATATTAGTTTTTTGGTTTTAGGCTCTAAAGGCTGCTAGGGATCACGCCACTACCACCATCACCAACACTCCGCAGCCTTAGAAATCATACCCACCTCACAAACCATCTGCTAATAAGGACTCCTTAATCCATTAGTCTTTTCTTTAAATTTTAGTTTTCTTCTTAGTCTCCTTCTCTTTATTTTCTTAATCATTAATTATATTATTAGTATATTATTATTTCTCTAGATCTCTTGGCTATATCTTCGCAGGCTACCCGATTTCTTCATCTAGCAAATTGCTTTTCAGTAGCCACACCACTAGGCCCATAGAAAACACCATCACCGCCATCAAAACACGCCAGAATCATCCAAAATTCGGAAGTGTCACTCTACCCTTCTCTTTGATTTACCCCATAATTATCATTATCTATCTTTGTACATTGAGGGCAATGTACATCTTAAGTGAGGGGGTAAAAGTGTCCAACTTTTTGCATTATCTTAAAATCCTGAATTTAGTCTTGTTCGAAAGTATTTTTCTCATACTACTAATTTGGATGAAATTTCTAATGATTTATGATTTTTATTGAAATGTTTTATTAAGTCATAGTTAATTGTGCATTGATGATTAAATTTGAAGGATACTAGAGAATCAAGCATGATAAGTCAACTTTCTAAAAATTAAAATTATTAGGTTGTTGAACTGAATTTGAATGTCACCTTGAAGTCTGAAATTTATAAAGATTGATGTCAAAACACCCATAATTTTTGTGAGATTTTGAGCTTTATAGAGAATATATTCTTTTTTGTGCTCACTTTATTAATTATGAGTGTGTCAACTTTGAACTGTTATTCTAGAACTTGCCTCGTTTATACATGTCGAGACCACACTTTTGATTTGATATACAGAGGTGATAAAGGCACCTAGGATTTAACCCACTTACTCCATAAAAAGCCTACCTTCACAAAGTAACCCCTAGTGAACCCCGTTGAATCCTAACAACCTTTTTATTGACTCACCCACTAATATTAACCCAAAATCCCTTTGAATTTGTTATCACCATTCTTTTGACTACCCTTTAATCGAGGTTTGATTTGATTAAATTACCGAATTATATTAGTTCAGTAGTTACATTTATCATTTATGATGTAATATTTTAGTTTGTTCTTAAAAAATAAATAAAAAATAAAAAATCCAAGTTTATTCAATATTAGTAGTATATAAAAGAGCTTAGAGCATTTAAACTCCAATTGTTGAAGAAAAAGCTCAGATTAAAGTATTATCAAATTTCAAGTGAGAAAAATATTCTTTATTATATAGTAATTATCAATAGTGGTATTATTAGTTTTCATTAAATGTAAATATTCATATTAAGTTCATTGTTTTTAGATTAGGTAATTAGTCAATTCGATCTTGATTCTAACCCTCTAATTCACCTATATCTACACCCTTAACCTTAGCCTCGTTACAACCCTGATAAAGACCTTTTGATCTGTGTATCATCTCATATACAATGGTAGAGATTTGATTTTCAGGCAAGCCTATAGGATTAAATTTTCAGGTTCGACTTATGAGTGCTTATTCTTGAACCTTAAACACTTTGAGTGATTTGAGTGAACATTCAGTAAGGATGTCAATCCTTATCGGTTTTGAATTAAAGTTAATTATTCAGATAAGGGGAGACACCTATGTTTTCGTACTACAAAGGTATGACTTATTGTAATTGAATCTTTAGGACTCTTTGAGTTAAATTATCCATGTATAAATTATCTATGAATTATGATGAGACATTGTCGATAGGAATTATGAATTATGGAAAGTTCGTTCTAATTGTAAGTTGAGAATTTTGCTTGAGGACAAGCAAAAGCTTAAGTGTGGGGGTATTTGATAAACAATAAAAGTAACATATTTTAATCCCACATTTAGTATGCTTTTTGATGATTTAGCCCTTAATTTATATAAAAGGTGGTTGTAATCCTTTCTTTTCATGTCATATAATCAGGAAAGCACCCGAGGATAAAAAAGAACACAAAACAGGCTTAAAATAAAGTAATTGGGCCTTAGCAAGAAATCAACACGGCCGGGCACAAAGCTTGCACGACCGTGTCTCATCGATTACCTAGAGCACGGCCTAACTCACGAGTTGCACGGTCACGCATCATCTCATTACCACACATGGGCGTGTCAAGCGATCTACATGGTCGTGTCCCAATCGACAGACCTGAATCACAGCTTGAATCCTAACTTACACGGCCATGCCACGGCCGTGCCCAAAATGATAGAATCATGGCACGGTCCAACCCTGAATTTCACGGGCGTGTGCCATGGGCGTGCCCCTACCTTGGGAATGAGTAATTTCACTCGAATTGGATGCTTAAAGCCAAAGAAACATACTCCTATGTCTACTTAAACACCCTAATAGTAATTCTACTTGAAAGGGGTACTTAGGAGCCAAGTAAAGCATCTCAAAAGCCTATATAAACAACCCAAGGCGACATTGAAGGGGCGATTTTAGTAGAGGCTTTTGCCGAAGCTTTCATCTTTTAGGGAAATACTCGAAGATAGCCAGTTGATCCATCTCAAGAAGCCAGAGTTCTACTCAAGACGGAGGATCTCCTCTTCAATTCCTTTAGAAGGTTTTAGGGATTTCTGATGTTTTGTTTTATCTTTTCTCTTGAGATGTTTTATTATTTTTTTATGAACTAAACCCCTCAGATACCTGAAGGGGATGAAACCTATGATGGATTTTGTTGTTTGATGCTTGGTTTATATGATAAATACTTAGTTTGTTTTTAATTATGTTGTTTAATTCAATCTGATGTGCTTAGGTGGAGGAGGAATAGACCCTACCTAAGAGTAGATCTAGCATAATTATGTGGAGTTGATCGAACCCCTAGAGATAGGATTACAAGATTTTACCGGATTAGGGTGAAACCTAATATGGGAGTCCATTGATCGATTTACTGCTTCATTAGGGGGTTATTATAAGAGAATGAGAGTTCCACTAATTAACTTAAGGTTAGACGTTATTCACTTCGAGAGAGGGTTTAATATAGGTTAGGGAGTCTTACGGATCAAGCTAAGTAAAGAAATCATATGAATTAAAGGTTAGATAATAAGTGAAGTCATAGGTGGATTCTTCCTGAGGGTATCGTCGTAATCAACTGAGTTTTTCCACAGTCTTTTCCCAAAGTTTCATTCTTTTGTCTTGCATTTAGTTTAAATATTTCATTAGTTTTTAGATTAATAAACCAATCACTCCATACTTCAGGCTAAATAATAGAAAGAAAGTGAGTAGTAGTACTTTTAGGTTCCCTTGGGTTCGATAAGATATTCTTGCCTAAACTATACTCTTTGCTCGATAGGTGCACTTGCCTCTATCGTTGTCATAGTTAGTCTACATATTCGATCATTCTTTTTATAAATATTAAAACTTGACTATTTGACACGATCAATATCAGGATGGACCTACTGGTCTGGTGGTTAAGTGGTGTGTTATTATAGTGGGGGTCATGAGTTCGAGTCCTTGCGCAAGCTCGGACGCTTTTATTTTTGCTCACTTGATGAAGAAGAGTTTGAGTTGGATTTAAAAACTGAGTAGTGGGTTTAGCGGAGAGAATTAAGGGGAGTGGTTAGGGGGTTATCAGATTCCCTTCCATTTGGTTTTGTTTTCTCTCTTTTTCAAAATTTTGGCTATCATCCTATTTTCAAAAATTTTCTGACGCCTTTCTCATTTTCTTTTTTGGGCTCTTGCGATTATTGCTCTTCTAACCAGTTCTCCTTTTTGTCGTTAATTGGCAAGTGTTGGGAGTGTCAAAGTTTTGTTCTTTCTTGAGGTTCCTATAGGGGGCTTATGTTCTGTTTTGGAAGTGTAGAAACGGGTGGAACGAGGCTTTTTTAAGGCTGTCGAATGGTCAGAATCACACAAGGTTTTGGAAGTAAGTGTTAAGTGGTTGTTTTGGTTCATTGTTGGAATGATGGATTCATTTTAACCGTGGTTATAGGCTAATTTCGGATTTGTAATGTCAATTTTAGGTTTGAGACAGTGAATTGTTACCAGGCATGTTCCCAGAAACACAAAAAATGAGAATCAGTTAAAGCCGAAAAACATTTACGATGCGACACTACCGGTAGTGTGGTAGGTGCAAAAGGTCAGAAGCCACAACACGGCCATTTGATCGACGAGGCCAGGCTGAATGCGAGTGATATGGCCGTGTGATGGTCGAGTAAGGCTATGTATGACACACAGGTTCGACCTATTAGGCTATGTGGGCCCCACAAGCATTTGGGCCCACACGGGTATGTGGAATTCAGGGCCAGGCTGTATGATCCACACGGCCAAGGCCAATTTGGGTCGTGTGGGCCACAAGGACGTGTGGGCCCACACCTATAAGCCACAAGAGTGTGTGAACCTATTTTCTAAACTGATCTGTAAGGTTGCACGGGTCACTCAAGTCAACAATGGACCTACTGTAGGGTCGATAAGCATTACTTAGACCCTTAATTACGTGATCTGATTATGTGATATATGTATTAAGCATGTTGCACTTAGCATGTATACCGATTTGAATGTGTGATATGTTAATTGCATTATAGCATGTCATCGATTGTATGCTGCTTTACATTGGGGTGGGTTCATGATATTGGAGGAAGTATCTGAAAGGCTATTAAGCATGTTATCTGGTAGCTCAGCTGCAATTATCTGATTATGTGTAGCATTTCGGTACAGCATGGTGTGTAGGGATGGGTGGGTTGATTTTATCCCCACATGGTGTGTAGGATTGGTCGGAGATGGTGTGTAGAGGCTGGTGGGTAGGATTCTGATATTCTATTCTATTCTATATGTTATATCTGATGGGCTGAGGCCCTAAGTTGTATATTATTCTGTGTCTAAGTGGGCTAAGGTCCACACCAGTTCTGTAATGGGTTCAAACCCGAACTGTAAATATATTAATGCTTTATGATATTATGTTGTGTGCATATTTTCTGTGGGGATTACACATTAAGTTTGTGAAAACTTATTCTTTTTCTGTTTAATTTATTCAAGTAATCCCCAGCATTATACGGATCGGTGAGGCGGAGGACTCGACGTCACCACAGTTCTGACTTTCATGGTTTTTATACCGCTTTTACAATTATTAGCTTATGTTGATGTAACTCATGGAATTTTTGGGACTTTTGCTGAAATGGGGTTTTTATTTATTATTTTTATGGATTCATAACTGCTAGACATTTGAAGACTCGGTTTTCAAAAGCTAAAGTATTTTCTAAACCCTCGATCCTTTAGACGGTTTTCTCAAAAACAAAGGGTTTCTCTAAAATGGAAGGATTTACTTGATTAACTCAGCTTTCATAAAATAAAATATTTCTAAAGCTTTCGCAATGAATTACGTTTTAAATAATTGACTAGGATGAGTAAGCAATTTTTGGAATCAATAAGAGTAATAAAATGAACACATTTTATCATGATAAATTAGTTTTCAAAATTCCATTCCATGTGACATCGCCAGATTCCGCCATAACGTCTAAGCCGAGTTTGGGGTGTTACATTTATTGGTATTAGAGCCAGGTTGCAAAACTCGACTGTGGATTTGAGTTATAAAGATTGGTTTTAAGAAATAATTTTTAAGTGATTTAAAATATTTTCGGACTGAGTATATGGTACACCGAGTCTCCGGCATCGATCCTGTAACGTTCTAAATTCTGTTTAGATTTGTTTAAAAGTACTACTAGCATGCTTGAAACAACCAATAGGTAGTATACTTTACTGAAAACAATCTAGGTAGTGTAAACTGAAAACTGTAGTTGGATTGAGACTCGCGATAACGAACTCTAAACTTCTGATACTGTTCTGCATAAAATATATGTTAATAAATATCGAAACTGTAACTAATGCATAAAATTGTTACCAGATAAACTCTAAATTTATGATGAGCGCACGAGGTATCCGTGGACGGGTACTAGAGGCCTTGGTAGAGGTCGTAGAAGGGCTCAAGCTGGGTCCTCATAATTTTGAAATATGCCTAATCTGGATACTGGTGAGACACCAGTATCATTTGTGACAGAGACTGGGTCTCGAGATTGCATGGCTAGGGACGACGCACTATCCCAGGCCATGCTGAGGATATTGGAGAGGGTCGTTGAGCCCAACATTGGATTTGAGGGTTAGGGCTCGGTTACAGAACGACTTCGGTCTAATGGGGCTGAATTATTCAGGGTGTCGTTGAAGTCGCCCCTAACGTGGCCAAATATTGGATGGAGGCCTCAGAAAGAATTATGGACAACTGGATTTCACCGTGGAGCAGAAGCTTAAAGGGGTTGTTTCTCTACTTCGCGATGAACCTTACTAGTGGTGGCTGACGGTTAAGGAGGGCACCCAGCCCGACCGACTGACTTGGGATTACTTTAAGATGTCTTTCTAGAGTAGGTATGTGGGAGCTAGCTATATTGATGCTAGGAGACGTGAGTTCCTTAATCTCACCCAAGGAGACTATACAGTGGCCGAGTATGAGGCTGATTTTCTAAGATTGAGCTGATATGCATGTGGCATGGTGACAACCGTATATGGGAGATGTGTCAACTTTGAGGATGGCCTCAGGGATAGTTTGCGAGTTCTGATAGCTCCACAGAGGGAACGCGAGTTTGCTACACTGGTTGAGAAGTCGAAGATTGTCGAAGAAGTTAAGCGCCCTGAGTGCCAAAACCGAGAGAGGGAAAGAATAATAGGGAATCGGAGCCCTCGAGTTCTATGATGAGGCCTAAGAAAAAGGCCAGATCTGATGGTCCAGTGAGAGTTGGGCCTCCTATTGCACCTACTGGGGTGGTGCTTTGTGGGCACTATGGTAAGCAATCCAAGCGAATGTTGGAGGATGATTGGGGCATGTTTGAGATGTGGGTTGATTAAGCACCGTGTTCGGAATTGTCCGTTGAGGATTGATTAGATGCAAGCTCCGATTACTAGTGCTACGCAACCACCGAGAGTAGTTCAGCAACCACCTAGGGACCGAGGTCAGGCCAGGATGGTAATGGCATGGGCCGAGGACAGAGAGCACCGGGCAGAGGTGCTGGAACGACTGAGGCGAGGCAGCCCGTACTGGTTTATGCTGCCCATAGTCGTGAGGACCGAGATGCTCCGGACGTCATCACGGGTACATTTTTAATTTATAATGTACCTTATTTGGCATTGATAGACATAGGCTTTACACACTCTTACGTAGCCAGTACTGTGTCTAAAACCTTGAGGATTCCATTTGAGAGTACTTTTAGTGAGGCAACTGTTGTGAGTCCGTTGGGGCATTTGAGTGAGTAAATTGTTTAGCGACGTCCCGTTATAGGTTCAAGGGACTGTATTCCTGGTTGATTTGATGGAGCTTTCATTTGGGGAGTTTGATTTGATTCTGGGAATGGACTAGCTGGTTAAGCATCGGGTAAGTTTGCATTGTGCGACAAAAAGGGTTATTTTGAGGAACGAGGAAGACAGCAAGGTAGTTGTAATTGGGGAAGGAAGAGACTATCTGACTAAAGTTATTTCTGCGTTGGTGGCAGAAAAGTTAGTGAGGAAAGGGTGTGAGGCATTCTTGGCCTACATCAGTGTTCCTGACTCTGGGGACTCTTTGGTTAAGGACATCAGAATCGTGAAGGACTTTCTGAATGTTTTTCCTAGGAACTACCTTGCCTCCAAGCTGAGAAGTAGAATTTGGGATTGAGCTCATTCTAGGTACTACTCTAGATGTCTATCACGTCCTACCAAATGGCATCGAAGGACCTTATAGAGCTTAAGGCTTAAATTTAAGAATTGTTAAATTGTGGATTCATTCGGCCCAGTGTGTCTCCGTGGGGAGCACCGGTGTTGTTTGTGAAGAAGAAAGATGGGACAATGAGGATGTGTATCGACTACAACAAGACCATGCAACTTGGGTCATGAGGTTGATAATTTTACCCAGTAAAAGAGATGTTAAAATATGGACATGTATGTTAAATTATTGGATTGAGAAATCATCCAACAAGGGGAAACAAAAGCCCAATTTTGCACAAGTATATGGTTGCAAAAAAGAAAGATTTGGGTATCTAATTTAAGGTCCTTACAGTTGGAAGATAATAAAAAAGTAGCCCAACAACTTGCTGGTGAAACCGTCCACCCTATGGCTATTAATAGCCTTCGTTTGAATTTAAAATGAGGAGAAAAAGCCATTCCCTTCTCTTTGAAATATGGCCGGTCATGTGTGATAGAAAAATCAGGAATTTGAAATCTATTTTTAGCAAACTCTACCCCTTACCTTCACCTATAAATACCATGCACCTATCACTTCTCAAATCATCCCCCATCCCCCATCCCTCACAACTCATTTCTCTTCTCTCATTAGCATTTTCTCTACATTCCATTTCCTTTTGCTTTCCCTTGCATAGTCACCCATCTCACTTCCATCTTTTAGCTGCAAAAGCTTTGTCAAAAGCATTCTTTGGTCGACCACTTTAGGAACTCCTTAGCAAAAGAAGCATCTAGCAGAACGGAGGAGCATATCAGTTAAAATAGACCCAAAAGGCTGCTGAACTGAATAGAGTTTACTCTTTCCTCTTGCTATCTATTTTAATTATGTTTGCTTTGAGTTTATTTTTTTTTTTTTGACATCAACGATGATATTTTTAATCCTATTTGCTAGGATGGTTATGTTAATTCAATAAGATCTATTTTATTCATGTTAAACATGTTTAGGCCTTAGTCAATCATGTTTTCAGTTAATATCATGATGCATTTCATTCATATGTGATTGGATGCACTCAGATTAGCTGAGCAATCCTAACCAGATGACGGCTACTAGACATATAATTGAAAAGTGCAACTCAATTTAGATCCTCAAACCCGGCTAATATAAAGTTCGTAATATCTTTAGTTAGCTCTATTACCTTGCATAGTTTTTAGGTTTAAGTGATTAAGCTACATAAATTTCCCTGTGTCTTTACATAAATTCTAAGAAACCCTTAGTTAATATGATCAGTAAAATGCATATTTAACTAAGTAAAAGATTATGAAAGGACTTAATTTGGTTTCCAAACTCATGAAAGATTGAGTTGCCGTGGAAGTATTTTCGAATATTGTTTAGCATGATAAACTAAATTGAGTTGATTAATATAATTATCCTAGCCCATTTAATGTTGATTGTTTTTATTACTAAAGCCACTCATTCATACATTTAGGTAAAATACATCTAGATTAAAATTACATTAGGGATCACTCTTTGTATTTATTTAATTTAACCATCACTATCCAAAATTATTGAATTTTTACATCAAATTGTGAATTTATAATTTTGAAATTAAATAGTTAAGCTTATATAGTCCATTTTGAGATGATAACTCATTTTACTTACTTATTACTTGAACAAACCACATTACAAGTTTTTGGCACCGTTGCTGGGGATTGTTTCCTTAATCATTCATTGTGAAATTATTTCTACAATTTTGTTTTTATTTTTTTATTTAGTTTCTAACATTAATAATTTATTCTTTATTCTTTATTCTTTATTTTTGATTAACTTATCATGTGTTTATGAGCTTAGATCGAATCATTAATTTATTACCCGTGGACCCTAAAATTGAGTGGACTTTTAGACAAAGAAGATGTGAGAGATCTGCTCAAAGACAAGCCGAGATGGACCTTGGAAATCAAAATGATGGAAAAGATAATGAAGTCAATCAAGTGCAAAACCCAATCCTTATTGCTAATGATAGGGATTGTGCCATTAAACAATACGATGTGCCACTCTTCAATGAGTTAAATTCGAGAATTAGAAGGCCAGATATCAAGGAACCCCAATTCAAGTTGAAACCAGTAATGTTTCAAATGCTCCAAATGGCGGGCTAGTTTTGTGGTATGCCCATGGAAGATCCATACTTACACCTTCATTTGTTCATAGAGGTGAGTTATTTATTTAAGTTAGCTGGTGTGACTGAAATGCATTAAGGTTGAAGCTATTTTCATACTCATTACGAGATCGAGCATGAGCATGGTTGAATTCATTGCCACCAAGTTCAATATCTACATTGAAAGAATTAGCAGAAAGGTTTTTGGTTAAGTATTTTCCACCGAGAAAAAACTCAAAGTTGCATAATAAGATAACTACTTTCCAACAATTGGTTGACGAGTTTCTATATGAGGTGTGGGAAAGATTTAAGAAATTACTTTGTAAGTGTCCTCATCATGGGATTCCTTATTGTATCCAATTGAAGATGTTTTATAATGGTCACAACACGCACACAAGATTAATGGTAGATGCTTTTATGAACGATGCGATTTTGTCTAAGTCTTATAACGAGGCTTACAAGATCATCGAAAGGATCGCTAGCAACAATCACTAATGGTAAAAAATTGAGCAATTTTAAGAAGACGAGTAGCTGGAGTGCATAAAATGGACACACTAAATTCACTCTCTGCTAAGGCATCTTCTATTTCCTCTATGTTAAAACAATTTACCACTATTGGTTTAAATAATTTTGTAGCTCAATCACCAAGTCAATATGATGCTGTTTCTTGCGTATACCGTGGGGATGGTAATTCTTTTGAGAATTGCCATTCAAATCTCGAATCAATTTATTATGTAAGGAACCGTTATCAAAATATGTAATGCCCCAAGAATGTGGGGTTTGTCATTTTGCTGAATTGGCTTAAATCCCATGATGTGCTTGAATGGCTAGGCATTTGAGTGTATTTGGGGGTTCTTAAGAGGCCTGGGTTCGAGTTTGAACCTTGGAAAAATTTTAATTCTTTTGCTCACAAGTGGAACTGGTAGTTAGCAGTAGGACTTATATATATAATTGTGTATGTTCTATGACACAAGAGAGCCTGTGGCTTGATGGTGGTGGTGTCATTGAGCTGGCAAGGGGAGTGGGTTTTGAATCCCATGAATAGAAAAGGGGAGCTTTTATTTTATGTCTTGGGGGTGAAAGAGGTAGAGTTTGGATCAAACTCTATAAAGGAGGTTGAAGAATTGGTCAACAATTTCGAATAGGAGGCTAGGAGTAATTCAAGGAGGATTCGGTGGAGAGTTTAAGGGAGTTGGAGGTGTGTAAGAGTCTTGGCTGAATGTAGGGAAGGTTGAGTAGGGGATTTACGGCTGGGAGTCTTCAGTTGTGCAAATTTGGCAATTAGAGTGGGTGAAGTAGCCAACTTTCTTTTGGCATTTTAAGTTTCTTTTGTTGCATTTCGAGTTTCATTCTTTTTTTTTTTTGGCATCTCGTGCAACCTTTTACCATTCGAGTTTTATCGTTCTTTTCTCTTTTCATCTAATATTTCTCTTGTTTGTGAATTATTCTTTCTTACTTCAGTTTCCTCTTTGGCCGAAAATAGCTCTACTTTGCCTCTCGTAATTCTTTTCTCTTCTTTGCAAGATAGCCTTGCACCTTTCTTTCTTTCTTTCTTTCTTCTTTTCTTTGAGTCACGCGAATCTATTAGGGTCTAAGTATCCTCTTCTCTTCGTTTCTAACCATTTTCGAGCCTCTTCAATTGGTTGGTAAGTGGTGACTATAGCCGAATATAGGTTGGCTTTTTCTCCTTATTTGATTTTCGCTAACACTCTCTTTCTCGTCGAATGTCGCTAGGGACTCATTTTCATTAGCCAAGGAGTAGGCCGAATATTCTTCCACTGCAAGAGATCTAACGTTTTGTGGTAAGTGAAGTTAGCTTGATTAGCGTTTCAATATTTTGGATTATCAAGTGTTGTGACTAATCAAGGGGACGGTTGTTATCATAGGTGTCTTGGAAGCGCGTCAAACTACAACCCATAACAGGTGTGTAATCGTACACCCGATTTTGTTTCTGTCAATATGACACATGAAGGTGTGTATTCACACCACGGATGGAATTGAATTGGCTAAAGCCGAAAAACCAATAAGCCAAAACTTTGGCATCTGAGGGCTCTCGAGCCTGTGAGCACTCATAGAGATAAACAGAACCACAATCATTGGCGATAGATTGTTGAGGCTACCATGAACATTCTCTTGGGTTTAGGTAATAATGGGCCTCGTTGGGTCGAGATGGGCCATGGGCCTATAGGCCCCACGTGGGTAAAATTCACGATAGTTTCGGATAATGGATTGGGCTGCGAAGTTCGCATAGCCATGAACGAAATTGGGGTGATTGAACCACACGAACGTGTGGGCTTGCTTGGGCCAAAAACTAGGCTTTGGGCCCAATTATACAGTTTCGACCAAAAAGGGTATCTGCGCCGCTCGAGGCGACTGTAGGCCTTCGAAAAGGCCATTTTAGGAAAATTACAAAAATATCCTCGACGGTAAAATTATTGAAATACCCTCGATGGGTAAAATTACCAACCTCGATGGGTAAAATTATCGAAATACCCTTGATGGGTAAAATTATGAAATACCCTTGATGGTCAAAATTACCAAAATACTCTCGAAGGGTAAAATTATCGAAATACCCTTGAAGGGTGAAATTATCGTTTTTTCCTCTGATTGATAAAATAATCGTTATACCCCTAGTGGTAGTAAGTGATGTCTATGTGATATTTATATAACTAATTATATTTGTGAAATACTATATACAATAATTAATTATGACACGACATTCCGCATTGGGGTGGGGATTTGTAATTGGAAGAAGTACTGTACTAGTGGCTCTGCCAAGTTTTACTAATCTAGTGGTTTCACCACGTATTCGATTTTAGTGGCTTGGCCACGTTTACTGTCACTAGCAGCTTTGCTGCGTTATTACTAGCAGCTATGCTACATTATTGGTGTGTTGGCTGGGTGGGTCGACTTGGTCCCCACATGGTGTGTTGGTTGGTACGGGTGGTGTGTTGGCTGGACTAGGTTGGGTTGCATCTCTGTACTGCACTATTATGATTTGGGCTTAGGCCCACACTGCTACGGATATAGGGCTAAAGCCCAAACTGCACTACTACTGAATCGGGCTCAGGCCCAAACTATTATTGCATGATTGGGGATTACAATTGAGTTCTCATAACTCACCCTTTTCTCTTACTGTGTAGGTAATCCCCTGCCTTAGATGATTTGGAGCTGTGAGGGACTTGGAGGTGGCCACACGCTCAATATGTTTTAATCTTAGACTTAGTTACTTTATTTTTAATATTTTTGGTTAAAAATTATGTAATAAGGCCAATTGGGGTTTTGATTTTTATTGGTGGTTCTCTTTATTTCAACCTACTAGTCTAGGAAACTCGAGTTTTAAAACAATAACTATTTTCTTAAAATCACGTTTTCAAATCTTAAAGTTTACAACTATAAAAGGCTTTCGCAGTTTTAATTCGGATTAATAAGCTTACAACAATTGATATGGCCTATAAGTGGACAACAAGGTTTACAACACTAACATTTTCAAAATAATTGTTAAATGGGATTTAAAATTTAGAAACGAACTTTTAAAACAAAATTGATTTTCAAATGACACTTCGATGTGACACGTCAAATACAGTCATAACACCTAGGCTGGGTTTGAGGTGTTACAAAATAGAAGTGGATAAGGGCCACAGTCCAACTTTTACAATCCTTCGTGGTGGAATCATTTGAACTTTTCCTGGAGTAACCTAGGAAATGAACCGAACAATAATCAAATGTAACATAGACCTAACCAAACCCAAGGGTTTAACCAACAAGCCCTAAAACCACCTCAAGCTGAGTCATCAAATAGTTTGGAGGATTTGTTGAAAGCATACATGGCAAAAATGATGCATTGATCCAAAGTCAAGAAACAACGCTGAAAAATCTAGAGAACTAGATGGGTCAGTTAGCTACTGAGCTTTGTAGTAGACTGCAAGGAGCCTTGCCAAGTGATATAGAAAATATGATAAATTTTGGTAAAGAACATTGTAAAGTGGTAGAGTTACGAAATGGTAAGATTTTGGAACCTAATAAGGTTGTGGTTAAAGATGAGCCTATTAAAAGTAAGGGAAGATAGTCAACGATTGAAGTTTCTATAATAGAAAAGTAAGATGTTGAAAAATCTGATAAGGTAAGCCCTAAACTAGTGAATTTTAAAAATCTAATGTCTTCTTTTGTAGATTTACCACCTTAGAAAAGTTACCCGTATCAACTTAGAGTTCCATATCCTCAAAGACTTCAGCAGAATAAGCAGAAACAAAAGGTAGAATTAAAGAAGTTCTTGGATGTTTTAAAGCAATTACGTATCAACATTCCATTGGTGGAGGCTTTAGAGCAAATGCCTAATTATGTGAAGTTTATGAAGGATATTGTGTCTAAGAAGAAACAACTTAGTGAGTATGAGACTTTCACTTTGACAAATGAGTGTAGTGCATTCTTACAGAACAAGCTACCTTTGAAATTGAAAGATCTTGGAAGCTTTACGATACCTTGCAATATCGGTGAATCATATTGTGGTAAAGCTTTGTGCGACCTTGGAGCAAGTATCAACTTGATGCCCAAATCCATTTTCAAGCTGTTAGGAATAGGTAAAGTAAGACCTACTACTATGACACTTCAACTGGTGGATCAATTATTAGTATATCTCGAAAGAAAGGTCGAGGATGTTTTGGCAAGAGTTGATAAATTTATTTTCCTGCTGATTTTATTGTATTGGATTTTGAATAAGATAAGGAAGTTCCAATCATCCTTGAAACACCTTTTCTAGCCACGGGAAGAACATTGATAGATGTGCAAAAATGTGAACTCAACATACGAGTTTGAGATGATAAGGTAACGTTCAACATTCTGAAGGCCATGAAATTTTCCAATATGATAGAGGAATGTTTAGTAATCTAGGAATTAGAAACCTTAGTTTCAATGGAATGCAAGAGCAATTTTGAAGAAAACCCATTGGAGAACACTTTAGGGTCTAATTATTCGAAGATGTAAAAGGTAATAAAGGTTTGCCTTTGATGGAAGCCAACTCGAGGATTTATGATCAACCACTATGGTTCAAACCTCTAGAGTTGGAAGTTCGAGAATTTACACAACCCAAGTTGTCAATCGAGGAACCAACTAAACAAGAACTAAAGACACTTTCGTCCCTCCTAAAATACATTTATCTTAGTAATAGTTATACTTTACATGTGATTGTTTCAATGAACTTGACATAACATCAAGAGGAGCAATTGATTGTTGTTTTAAAGAAATTTAAAAAAGCAATTGGTTGGACCATAGCGGACATATAATGTATAAATCACTCCTTCTGTATGCATAAAATTATTTTAAAGAAAGGTGAAAAGGTAAAGTTGATTGGCAAAGGAGACTTAACCCTATCATGAAAGAAGTAGTACAGAAGAAGATGATCAAATGGTTAGATGCAAAGATTATTTACCCCATCTCAAATAGCTCTTGGGTAAGTCCGGTATAATGAGTACCAAAGAAAGGTGGAATCATGATTGTCGAGAATGAACAAAATGAGTTAATCCCGACGAGAACTGTCACGGGTTGAAGAATCTATATTGACTACATAAAGTTGAGCAAAGCCACTCGTAAGGACCATTTCCCGTTGCCTTTTATGGATCAAATGTTAGATCGACTGGCAGGTACCAAATTTTACTGCTTTCTAGATAGATATTTGGGATACAACCAAATAGTTGTAGCCTCGGAAGACCAACATAAAACTACTTTTACCTACCCATATGGTACATTTGCTTTTAGGTGAATGCCTTTTGGCTTATGTAATGCACCTGCCACATTTTAACGATGTATGATGTCAATTTTCACTGATATGGTTGAAAATTATGTTGAGGTTTTCATGGGTGATTTCAATGTTTTTTGTAACTCTTATGATGTTTGTTTGAATAATTTGACTAAGGTACTAAAAAGGTGCAAGGAGACAAATCTTGTCCTTAACTGAGAGAAATGCCATTTTATGGTTTAGGGAATTGTCTTAGGACTTAAGATTTCCAAAAAATGGGATTGAAGTGGATAAATCAAATGTGGATCTAATTGAAAGATTACCACCTCCAGTTAGTGCGAAAGGAGTTAGAAGTTTCTTAGGTCATGCTAGTTTTTATCGTAGATTTATTAAGAATTTTTCAAAAATTTCTAAACCTTTATGTATGCTTTTAGAAAAAAAGATATTGTTTTTTATTTTAACAAATCATGTTTAGAAGCTGTTGAATTAAAAAGCCGATTAATCTCAGCCCAAATGATTGTTACACCTAACTGGAACTAACCTTTTAAGTTGATGTGTGATGTAAGCGATTTTACTGTTGGAGCTGTGATGGGTCAAAGAAGGAAAAAGTCTTTTATCCTATCTCCTATGCAAGCAGAAATTTGACAGAAGCCCAGATCAATTATACGATAACTGAGAAAGAACTCTTTGCTATAGTTTTGGCTTTTCACAAGTTTTGTTCATATCTTATAGGTACCAAAGTTATAGTGTTTTTCGATCATGCTGCCATTAAGTACATACTCATGAAGAAAGATGATAAATCGAGGCTAACTCGATGGATACTTTTACTCTAAGAATTTGACCTTGAGATCCAAGACAGAAATGTGTTGAAATCAAATAGCTGATCATCTGTCGAGGCTGGAACAAAATGAGGTAACTTCTTCACTTGTTCCAATTAATGAGAATTTTCCTGATGAGCATATCTTCAAGGTAAGTCGAATCTATGAAATTCCTTGGTTTGCTGATTTTGCCAATTATTTAGCATGTGGAATAATTACTCGAGAAATGACATACCAATAAAGGAAAAAACTCATTTATGATAGTCGGTACTATTTCTAGGAGGATCCATTTTTGTTTAAACAATGTGCAGATAACATAATCAGGAAATGCGTAGTTGGAAGTGAGGTTGATGAGATTCCGTACCATTACCATTCATCTCCTAATGGTGGACACTTTGGTGGTTCCTATACAACAACAAATATTTTACAAGTTGGATTATTTTGGCCTACAGTGTTTAAGGATGCTTATGCATATGTATAAAACTGCGATCAATGTGAAAGAACCAAAATATATCAAAAAGGAACGAGATGCCCTTAACAAACATTCTAGAGGTTGAGTTATTTGATGTATGGGGCATTGATTTCCTAGGCATATTTCATTCTTCGTATAGGAACAAGTTTATTTTAGTAGCTGTGGACTATGTATCCAAGTGGGTTGAAGCCGAGGCCTACCCAATCAATAATGCCAAGGTAGTCATGCGATTCCTACATAAGCATGTGTTTACACAGTTTGGGACACTTAGAGCTATAATTAGTGATGAAGGATCTCACATTGTAAATAAGTGGCTTAAGTGGTTGCTTGACAAGTACCATTTGAAGCATAGAATTGCTACTTCCTATCACCTACAGTTAGATTGACAAGTTGAAATGGTGAATTGCGAAATCAAAGCTATTCTTGAGAGGGTGGTATGCGCTAACAGAAAATATTGGTCTCAAAGGGTCGATGATGATCTTTGGGCCTATCGAATTACTTTTAAGATGCCGTTAGGAATGACTCCCTATCGGCTAGTTTTTGGGAAGGCATGTCATTTGTCACTGAAATTAGAGAATAAAGCTTATTGGGCTTTGAAGAAATTTAATTTGGATCTTAAAGAAGCCGGTGAGAGAAAGATGTTACAACTTGATGAGTTGGAAGAGTTGAAGTTATTTTCATAAGAGAATTCCAAGATATGTAAAGAAAAATATAAGAGATGGCATGATAGTCACATACAACCTTGTGAATTCAGAGAAGGTCAGAAAGTGTTATTGTTTAATTCGAGGCTAAGGTTATTTTGGGGAAAACTCAAGTCTTGATAGAAAGGACCTTATACCATCCAAAAAGTTTATCCATATGGAGTTGTACAATTGTACGGCAACCAAGGAAGTACGTTTAAAGTTAATGGTCAAGTCTCAAGCACTATTGGGATGGTGAAGTTGAGCGAATTAAAACCTCGTTCAAATTATTAGACCCTTAATTTTTTATAAACCTACTTTTTAATAAAAATTTAGAAATCATTTTCTTAAATTAGTACATTTAATTAATTCTGTCTAAGGATATTGGAATTTAAGCGGGACCATTGTGACCCCTCCAACCTGTACTAGGAATTAATTTAATGTAATTTTTGAGAAGAAAATTTCTAAGTAATTTTAAATTTTTATTTTAAGTTTCATTTTATTTTTCATTTTTATCTTTGCCTTTAAATTTAATTTTAATTTTAATGTAGTTTGTTTATGTTTAATAAAGGGGTCATATTGGCCCAAGTACTAATCAATTTATTTATTTTCAAGCAATCTAGTTTTTAAATTTCATTTGGGCTTAAGGTCTGAATAGCAAAGAGGAGAAATTTACCCATTGTTGTTGTACATAAGGGTTCCCTAAAACCCTAATTTTGCCACCAATTTTTCCTTCCATCTATCCTTGTCACCGAAGTAACTTAAAGTAGCTAAAATTTTACTACAAATTTGCCATAATTCACCACTATATAAACCCTTATCTACCTCCACAATTTTCACAACCCTTCAAGCAATTAGCTTAAACAGTAACCACTCATTCTTTTTCCTCTTAGCCATTGGCCTAAATCCCAAAAATTTTCCCTAAAATCCTTTCCTTATCTTAAAACCTTAGTCTTGTCACCGTAAGCTTTTTGCTAGAGCAACCCTATCACCGCTGCACTCCTATCGCCATAGCGTCCTATCGCTATTGCAAGTTTCACACCACCGCAAATCCCTTGCTTCATCCATTGCTGAATTTTGCTTATTTTTCAGGAAAAATCACCATGTCTCGTAAAAGAACTAGATCTTCCAAGACCTCTGTCAAAAATCCCATTTTGATTCAAGATGAGGAAGTAAAAGAAAGGTTTGATTCAATCTTCAAAATCAACCTATGATGCCAGAAAAAGGTTTCAACTTGGAAAGAAATGATAATAAGGTTGTGCCTTTTCTAATTCGAAAGATAATTGATGCCATCAATTGGAATTACTTTTACGATGCACAATAATGACATCAATTATCTTTCGAGAGTTAGTTCAAGAGTTGTAACATCCTGAATTAATGGGCCTATGCGTTTAGTGGGTGGATATGTTTAATGTGTTAATTTGAGTGTTAGGGGTTTAAATTGGGCCCAGGATTGGGCCGAAGCCTTGGTTAAAATTCCTATTTGGGTACCATGAGGTTTAAAAGATGGTATCGGTGCTTTAGGTTGCAAAATGGGCTTGTGGCCCAGTTGTATGTGGTGTTGCAGAGGAGTTATAGGTTGGTGCCAATAGTAGGAGGTGATGCCCAAGTTTTGCCGCAAGGAGCCCATGTCTTTGGGCCATTTTAAGCACTTAAAAGGAGTAAAGAGGGGGATGGCAATGAGGCTTAATTTTAGGAGGTATTTAATGATTGGGATAATGTGGATATTGTCTTGATAATAGTAGGGAGAGGTGGTGTTATTTAGGCCTCTTCTAAAGGTATGAATAGATTAAGATAAAGGAGAAAAGATAGGAGCTATCTGGCGAGAGAGCGTTGTTGGCGAAATTCCATCTCCTAGAGGGAAAGAAATCGATTTCTTTATGGCAAAGGGTGCCAAAATTTCCCCTATTATTTGATTAATTGATAGTTATCAGGAAGGGCACTTTCGGGTTTTGATAAGTAAGTGTCGAAATTCTCTATAAATAGGGGTGGTATCTCTTCAATTCCGGTATTTGAACCCTATTCTTTTCCTCATTCTCTGTGCCAAAACTCTCAGTCATTCTCTGTAATTTCTTTTCTTTTGATTTCTTTAAAAGCCGAAACCTCTCACTTCACTTTCTTTTTCCATTCTTTTCCTCTTGTGTTGATTTCTCTATAAAGCCGAAATCTCTAAGCCTATATTCACTTTCATTCAAAAGTTGAAACTCTAAACTTTCTTCTCATCTCCATAGCCAAACATCTTCTATTCTCTTTTATCGATTTCTCCACTAAAAGTCGAATCCGCATAGATTTCTTCCTATCATCTTCTCTCTTTTGATCTTCTCAAAAGCCAAAAATTCTTTGGGAGTTGCCGAATTCTCTGTTAAGGTAAGTGCCAATCTCTTTTATTCTTTTCTTTACTTTTAGTTTTTGGAGGCCAAAGCCGAAAGGCTTATAGGCGTGGTAAGGTTATCTTTTGAATAACGTTTGGATTGTTCTTGTGTTCACATCATGGGGCAACACCTCGAGAAATTGGAGTAGATCAAATTATCTAGATTTGAAAGCCAGAATTCGTTAGTCTCTAAGTATCCTATCTATTTCGGGATTTCAAGGTAAGGGGTTTTCATTAGATTTTCGTTAGATTCGTTATCGTACTTAAGATCTTAATCATATGATATGGTTTAACAACCCTATTTCGTTATAGTAGTTCTATCAAGGACTTTTGATGGAATCAAATGTGGATCAGACAAAGGAGAGGATCGGGTCCGTAAACCCAATCCTTAAGTTTAAGAAACGAGCGGTGTCTGCTGTTCGAGATTGGCCACTGGGTTGTGGACTGACTTCTGAACATCATCTTAGGCAGATAGCAGTCGTGTCAGCGTCTGATAGTGTCGACATAGAGAGTGTCGTCTTAACGGTAACCAGGTGTGTAGATCTCTATCACACTCATTCATTTGTATTATATGTATGTTGTGGGCTAAAAGTCAGAAAGAGAGGTTGTATGAATAGTCGTATGCCCAGAAAGGGTAGGAAAGGGATGCCAGGTACGTAATCATAGAAACTCCTCTATGTGTATCGAAGTATATAAAAGTCTGCGATCTATTTAGATAGTTTAATGTTTCGCTTATTGTATGTATGTATGCATGGGATGGGATTTATTAATTTACGGAAGGGGAGCAGGTCGTGAGACGATCGGTGGCTTTGCCACATAGGTCACATAGTGATCGATCTTTATGATAGGTAGCATAGCTGTTGAATATTATAATGTATTACTGAGGTCGCATAGCGATCGGTGGCTTTGCCACAAAGGTCGCATAGCCAGTTGATTCATCTCAAGAAGCCGGAATCATACTCAAGACGGAGGATTTCTCCTTCAATTCCTTTAGGGGGTTTTAGGGTTTTTCTTATGTTTTGTTTTATATTTTCTTCTAAGATGTTTTCTTTTATGATTATGAACTAAACCCTTAGATACCTGAGGGGGATGAAACCTAAGATGAATCTTGTTATTATTTTCTGAGCTATATGATAAATACTTGATTTGTTCTCAACTATGTATTCTTAGTTCTTGCTTTGATATTTCAGGATATTGATTCAAGTATTGATGTGCTTAGGCAGTAGAGAAAAAGTCTCTGTTTAAGAGTAGATCTAGCATAGTTAAGCGGAGTTGATCACAACCCTAGAAATAGGATGACAAAAATCTGTCAGATTATGGTCAAACCTAATATGGGAGTCCATAGATCGAGTTAATGCAATTCTAGGGGTTTTAATTAGAATGAAATTTCAATTAATCAACCTAGGGTTAGACGTTAGTAGCCTCGAAAGAGGTATTAATATAAATTAGGGAATCCTACGGATCAAGTCAAGTGAATAAATCATCTGGTTCAGAGTTAGACAACAAGTGAAGTCTAGGTGAATTCTTCCTTTAATATCGTTTTAATAAATTGGTTTTTCCCCCAAGTATTTCCCTAATTCAATCTCTTTGTCTTCACATCTTTAGCTTAGTAGTTAGTTAATTTTAGATTAGATAACAACTCTCTTAATTCTTAGGCTAAATAATAAAAAAAAAGTTAGTATTAGTACTTTTGGTTCCTTTGGGTTCGACAATCTGGTCTTGCCATTAAACTATAATATTGTTCAATAGATGCACTTGCCTCCATCATTGTCTTAGTTAGTTTTTAGGTTCGATCTGTAACACCCCAAACCCGGTCTATACATTAAGACTAGATTTGGTTTGTTACCTGAATCGAGCTGTGTTTAAATCTTCAATAAGTTGAAAGCTACAATATTATTTATAGGATTTATAAAATTAGAAGAGTATTTGCATTTGATAAATATTAGAAAACATTAGTTGAAAATCATTGTATTATCAAAAGCTTTTAGGTAATTTATTAAAGAGTTAACAATAATAAAATGTTTATAAAAGAATTTCATATACTTGAAAACCCAAATTTATTTTAATAAAACATCATATAATCATAGCCCATATTTAAAAGTCCAAAGTATAGTTTAAAACCAAACACACATAAAATCCATAAATTATTTATAGAGGCCCTTATTACAATAACCCAAAATAGTAAAAATACTTATTAAAAGTCCAAAGTTTAAATAACCCATGTTTTGCAAGATGGCCTCCACGAGGTCAACCTCGCCCAAGTCGACGTCAATTTCCATTACCTGAGATGGAAAAATTTAAAGGAGGTGAGTTACTTAGAACTCAGTGTGTAACTCACTTACCACCATTATTGGGCCAGATCGTCAAGATATTATGCTGGGCTTGAGCCCAATTACGTAATTCAACAATATATCATAAAAAATAATTTAAAATGCATGTAAAATGAATTTCCCAACCAAACCTAATATCCATCCGCTAACACCCGTGCACCAACCATCACACCTGGGATCAAGTCAACCCACCCCGCCAACACACCAATCGTAGGCATTAAGCCTTTTTATAATTATGGAAAAGCCACTGAACTAGAGGCAATAAGCCATATTTGTTTTTGTGGCAAGGCCACCGAACTAGAGGCAATAAGCCATAATTGTTTTTGTGGCAAAGCCACCGAACTAGATTTTGGCAACAGGCCATTCTTCTCTTCATATACCCCACCCCATGCAATTATGCTTATATAGCAAAATATAGTCATATAATAATTTTTATTTAATTCATAACATTGGTGGGTTTTTCATTAAACATTATATTTGGCCCAAAAATAAATAACTTAGCAATTTGCCCATTTAGCAGTTTAGTGGGCTTTGGCCCATTTATCAAACTAGAGTATTTTGGCCCAATTTATCGAACTAGAGTATTTTGGCCCAATTTATCAAACTAGAGTATATTGGCCCAATTTATCGAACTAGAGTATTTTACGGCCCATTTTCACGAAACATATAATTTTCGTAATAACAAGTAATTTCTCGAGGGCGTTTTTGTAATTTTCACGATTTAGTCATTTTTACGTATTTTCGTCAAAATATTAGTTTTTACGTTTTTACGGATCTAGTCGTTTTTACGATTTTACTTTCATACCGAAATTTACATCCAACCGAGAAATAGTGTGAAGTTACACACCTCGATACCGAGAGTACTAATCCTTCTCGCTCCTCGGCACCTAAAACACATTTCGATCCGTTAGAATACTATTTCGTAAAAATATTCTTAATCGGTAATAGATCCAAAATCTTACCCTCTTGATTTTGAATCACTTCGATTTTCGGCTTCTCCTCGTTTATTGATTCGTTCGTCGCCGAGAATCCACCAACGTATAATGGCTCGGAAGTTCGTACTACTTTGAATAATTGACTCCTTCGAAGATGATCCGCAACCCGGTGGAAAATCCCGATGCCAAATCGCTCTTCGCTTTAAATGGGGATTTACAGATCCGCCTCTTAACGTGACTAACCACCGCCCTTTTCTTCCCTATTTTGAAAGTCTTCATGATCAAAGGAATATTAGTTAAATCTAAAATAATATCGAATAGTACTAGAGGCTTTAAAAGATGTGATTTCCTTACCACAATAATTCGATTCCAACGTTTCTACGATTCTCCCGATCACTTGAGTTCCGATCTTCCGTTATTGCACTATATAATAACGAATGAAGCGTTATTAGAACGAACGTTTATTTCGATCCAAAAAGGCCTTCATAACACCACTAATAAATTGAAAATGAAAAAGAAGAACCCCTTACCTATAACCCACGATCGAAAAGAAAGGATTGAGAAAAGGTGTTTGTGATGGATGAAGATTTCGGCTATGTATGATCAAAGAAAAAGAAATAAGATTCGGCTAAGGCACTCTAGCATTCGGCCAAGAGAGTGTTTGATGGAGAAACTTTGGTTGAAAAGAATTAAAATATGAAAAGAGATGGTGATGATGTTGTTTGATTTCAAAGAGAAGAGAAGAAAAAGATGGATTTTAGGAGCTAGTACATTCAACCATGGTAAAAGAAAAGAGAAAGGATGGTTCTTTTGGTATGGTTGATTTGACACTCAAAGAAAAGACACAAAGCAATGGCTAAAGAAATAAAAAATGACCAAATGATCACAAAACTTGAGCTTTACCAATTGCAAAATTCGCCAAAATGAAAGTTGAAAAGAGAAAACAAAATTCTGCACAAAGGTGCAAGGAATGACCCAAGAGAAAAAAAAGAAATTCTTAGCCAAAACTAACACAAAAATTCGGCCCCTCCCTATACCAAGTTGTCATCAACACATGGTCAATTGGCCATGATTTGTTTCAAAATTTTCCTTGATATGTGCCTTATGTCCCCTATCTTTCCTTAAGTGTTTGATTCCATGCCATAAGTTATCTATTTCCTTAATCCTTTGATACACTAACCAAAAATAACATGGTCAACACTTACCATATATGTTCTTAGCCGACACTTGCTATACATGTGCGTAAAATTAAAATAAAATTTACCTAGGTGCTAAACAAGGGATTGAACCTCTTCCCTCATGCTATAACTCATGCGCCAACACCATCATGCTATGTACTCAACTTATGACACTCATTAACACTTAATTTAACTTAAGTCTTAATGACATTTGCTTCTTTCAATAAATTCTCGGTTATTAAATTTTATTCCTTATCCAAATTATGCTATACTCCTCTTTAGGACTTTAATAAGCACTAAAATAAAAGTAAGAAATTTTTTCTTTAAAATCTAAACACCAATTCATGCAATATATATACTCGGATTTTTAGGGTGTTACAACTCTACCCTCCTTAAAGAAAATTTCGTCCTCGAAATTTACCTGGTTGAAAGAGGTGAGGGTATTGTTGCCGAATTGCATCCTCGGGCTCCCACGTAGCTTCCTCTACACCGTGGCCATAGAATTTTGACCAACGGCACGGTTTTCTTTCTTAGCACCTTGACATCTTGGTCTAAGATTTCCACTGGTTCTTCTTCAAAAGACAAATCAATTCAGCCCAATTCTTCTACCGTTATAATGTGCGAAGGATCCGATTTATAACGCCTCAACATGGAAACATGAAAACATTATGAATTTGATCCAATTCGAGGTAACTCAATCGATATGCCATCGACCAACACGCCAAGACATGATAAGGTCCAATGTATCTAGGACTTAGCTTGCCCTTCCTTCCGAATCAAGATCTTTTTCCAAGGAGATACCTTCAAGAAAACCCGATCCCCACATCATACTCGATATCCTTTCGCTTGTGTCCAGACATCGACTTACATCTATCCGAGGCTTCTTTCAACCGTGCTCGAATAACTTTTACCTTATCCTCTGTTTGAGATATCATCTCAGACCTAACATCCGCCTTTTCGCCAACTCACCCAACAAATAGGAGAACGACATTTACGACCATACAATGCCTCGTAAGGTGCCATCCAATGCTAGAATGATAGTTGTTGTTATACGCGAATTACGCGATGGTAGATAATCTTCCCAACTACCCTCAAGTCGATTACATCCCCTTAACATATCTTCCAATATCTGAATTACCTCTTCGATCGACCATCGATCGAGGATGAAAAGCCGTCTTCAAGTTCAACTTTGTCCCCAAGGCTTCATGCGAGCTTTCCGAGAATCGTGATGTAAACCTAGGGTCCCTATCCGATATAATAGATACAGTACCCATGCAACCTCACAATTTCGGATACATACAGCCGCCAACTTTTGTAATGAATAATCACATGCAATTTGGCGTGAAATGAGCGAGTCTTCGTCAACCGATCAACAATTACCCACACGTAATTTTTCTTAGTAGGTGTTAAAGGTAACCCACTAACAAAATCCATGGTTATCCGCTCCCATTTCCAAAGAGGAATTTTTATCGGTTGTAACAACCTGCATTTGTAATTGATGTTCGCCTTCACTTGTCGACAAGTCAAACATTTTCCCACAAATTCAAATCTCACGTTTCAACCACGCCACCAATATCGTTCACGGAGATCTCGATACATCTTATTTCCTCCAGATGCATAGCATAAGGGCTACTATGCGCCTCAGAGAATCGCTTGCCTCGGATCCAATCTTAGGCATACATACTCTTCCTCGAAAGCACAACACACCCTCCGTGTTTATTCCAAAATCCTCAATTTCACCATTTTCAACTTGTCAAGTAAAGGTCCCAACTTCTCATCGATGTCTATTTTTCCTTGATTTGTTCCACCACGGAGGCTTTATCTCAAGTTCTACTAACAAACCGCCATCCTCGTCTGACTCAAATGGGCAAACAATGCTCTCAAATCGAATCGCTTACGACTTAACGCTCGGCTACCACGTTAGCCTTTCTAGGATGATAGTCGATTGAGAAATCATAATCCTTTAATAATTCTACCCATCTTCTTTGTCTCAAATTTAACTCCTTTTGGGTTAGGAGGTATTTAAAACTCTTGTGATCCGTGTAGATTATAGATTTCTCACCAAAGAGATAGTGCCTCCAAATCTTTAGAGCAAAGACAACGGCAGCTAACTCTAAATCATGCGTAGGGTAGTTTACTTGTGTGGTCTCAATTGACGAAGCATAAGCTTTTCCATTTTGCATCAACACACAACCCAAACCCGTGTGAGACGATCTCAATAAACAAGAATTTTTTCAGCCTCCTATGAATCAAAACTGGAGCTTCATCAGATCTTCTTCAATTTCTCGAAACTCTCTTGCTGCTTTTCCTAAATATACGAGCTCCCTTTCGCAATGCTTTAGTTAGGTGCAGAATCAACGAAAACCCTCTACAAAACGCCTATAGTATCCACCAAACCCAAGAAACTCCAATTTCAGCCACCGATGTTGGTGGTTTCCAATCCGAATAGCCTCAATTTTTCGAGGATCCACCCTTATTCCTTCTACCGATACTACATGACCAAGGAAAGTCACTTCCTTTAGCCAAAATTCGCACTTGCTAAATTTGGCATACAATTGTTTATCACGGTAGTCAGTAATACTATCCGTAAATGCTTGGTCATGTTCCTCCTCATTTCTCGAATAAACCAATATGTCATCTATGAACACTACCATGAATCGGTCTAAATATGGTTGAAAGACTCGGTTCATCATGTCCATAAATGCAACTGGTGTATTGGTTAGTCCAAACAGCATCACTACAAACTCATAGTGTCCGTAACGTGTCCGAAATGCCGTCTTGTAAATGTCCGCTTCTTTAACCTTGAGTTGATGATAACCCAACCTCAAATCAATTTTGGAGAAAACTGAAGCTCCTTTTAATTGATCAAACAGGTCGTCAATTCTCGGCAGAGGATACGGATTCTTGATCGTCAATTTATTCAATTGTTCGTAGTCAATGCACATACGCATCGATCCATCCTTCTTCTTGACGAACAGAACGGTGCTCCCCACTTGAGACACACTTGGTCGAATAAATCCTCGATCCAAGAATTCTTGAATTTGAGTTTTGAGCTCAGCCAACTCCTTCGATTCCATTCTATAAGGAGCAATGGACACTAGAGCTGTCCCAGGCAAAAGCTCAATGCCAAATTCTACTTCCGATCCGAGGTATACCGAAGTTCTTCTGAAATACATCAGAAATTCCTTCACAGTCCTCACATCATTCACAGATAACTCTTTGGCATCCAAAGCACGATAAAGGCTAGAATGCTCCATATCCTTTCCGCACCAACTTCTCTCCTTTTAATGCAGATACCACATTTGCCGATAGTTCCTTCGCTCACCAATCATTATGACTTCCTTATCATCCAAGGTTCTATCGACATTCATTTTTTAGCACAATCCAATTGCGCCCAATGTTTAACCAGCTAATCCATGCCTAGAATGAGATCGAACTCGCCGAAAGGTAGTTCCATCAAGTTTGCTAAGAATATCTCCTCTTGAATTTTTAAGGGCACGTCTTTAAATATTTTATTAACAATTACCGACTGTCCTAAAGGACTAATTACTGTCATCTCACTATCGGTAATTTCAGATTCTAATTTTAGGTTTCCAGATATGGCACTAGATACATATGAATGGGTAGAGCCAATATCTATTAAGGCAATAACGGTACATCAAAATGAAGAACGTATCGCTTATCACATCGGTGCATTGCCGCCTCGCTGCGTCTAATCGCATAGACCAGCCGAGCTATCTTGCATCTGCATTTCCTTTATGACCATTGCCTTGACCCGGTGCACCTTGACCACGACTAGCCCCATTACCACCACGACCTGGTCCACGACCTCTCTGGTGGTCTGCTGATTACCTCTGGCCGACTGTGCGTCATTATTACGAACTTCTTGAGTCGTATCCATACGCCGAGGACAATTTTTGTACCGATGATCCATTGAACCGCATTTGTAGCATGCACTCGTTTTCCTCCAACATTCTCCAAAATGTCTTTTCCCACACTCAGTGCAATCTCGACTTTGATTATTTGTTACCGAGGTTTTACCTTGAACCGATTCATCATTTCGAGGTTTCTTTTGGAATCTCTTTGACGAACCGATCGTTGTGTCTCTCTTGTTTGAATTTTCTCTGCTCGCTTGCTCAATTCTTAGCCTCTTCGACTATTTTGGCCTTTTCCACAAGAGTCGAAAATTTCTAACTTCTTGTGGAGCAATCGTAACCCTCACCATCATTAAGTCCATCCTCAAACGCACACAACATTCGTGATCTCTGCTACAATTGTTCGGGCATAACGGCCGCACGTAAAAACTCACTTCATATGCTACCACTGTGCCTTACTTCCTTAGACAAGATTCGAAAATTCTTTCCTTCGACGCCTATATAACTCGCTCCAACGTATTTTCCTTAGAAGGCGACTTTAAAGAATTCCCAATTAATTAGTGCGACTTGGTGCCTTCTCGAACAGATGAGCCACCACCGATCGCCTCATCTCTTAACAAGGATACAGCCTCTCAATTTTTGCTCAACAAGACATTCCATATCATCCATAATCCGCTCCACGATTCGAGCCAAGATTCACTACATTCGAGCTACACCGAGACTCCTCTAAAACTTCGCATTATTTGCCTTAAGTCGCTCAAATTGACCCACGAGTTGTTGGCCCAATTCTAGCTCCAATGACCCTTTCCAAGACTCGCAACATTGCTTGAGTCAATGCACTATCTTCTTCCATGTGATCGCGTGATCCCATCTCACTTTTGATTGACGCAGCGCCTACTTCGGCATATGATTTGGTGCTTCAACAGTAGCACCTCGGCTCTACCACGCCACGTCTACTGCGTCCACGACCACGCCCTCTAGTGCTCATGATAGCTTGTTCGCTTTTATCCGATTACAAGTTTTATGAATCAAAAATTTGTTTCGTGTTTATTAACGATATTTTATGAGATTTGAGATATAAAGTTGTTTTTTCCGCAACATATCCTATAGTCTCAATCTCTACGGTTTTTCACATCTAAAACTAGAAGTTCTAGAGTGTTCCTATGATTATATCATAGTAATTACTAAGCAATAAATACTTACTTGACTTGTTGCCGGATGCTTGTGGTGCCATACTGATCTTAAAAAAAAAATTGAACGATTTCATACAGAAATTATTTGCGAACCCAAACCACAGCCGAGTTTTTGAAACTGGCTCTGATACCACTAAATGTAACACCCCAAACCCGGTCTATACATTAAGACTAGATTTGGTTTGTTACCTGAATCGAGCTGTGTTTAAATCTTCAATAAGTTGAAAGCTACAATATTATTTATAGGATTTATAAAATTAGAAGAGTATTTGCATTTGATAAATATTAGAAAACATTAGTTGAAAATCATTGTATTATCAAAAGCTTTTAGGTAATTTATTAAAGAGTTAACAATAATAAAAATGTTTATAAAAGAATTTCATATACTTGAAAACCCAAATTTATTTTAATAAAAACATCATATAATCATAGCCCATATTTAAAAGTCCAAAGTATAGTTTAAAACCAAACACACATAAAATCCATAAATTATTTATAGAGGCCCTTATTACAATAACCCAAAATAGTAAAAATACTTATTAAAAAGTCCAAAGTTTAAATAACCCATGTTTTGCAAGATGGCCTCCACGAAGTCAACCTCGCCCAAGTCGACGCCAATTTCCATTACCCGAGATGGAAAAATTTAAAGGGGTGAGTTACTTAGAACTCAAAGTAACTCACTTACCACCATTATTGGGCCGATCGTCAAGATATTATGTCGGGCTTGAGCCCAATTACGTAATTCAACAATATATCATAAAAAATAATTTAAAATGCATGTAAAATGAATTTCCCAACCAAACCTAATATCCATCCGCTAACACCCCTGCACCAACCATCACACCTGGGGATCAAGTCAACCCACCCCGCCAACACACCAATCGTAGGCATTAAACCTTTTTATAATTGTGGCAAAGCCACCGAACTAGAGGCAATAAGCCATATTTGTTTTTGTGGCAAGGCCACCGAACTAGAGGCAATAAGCCATAATTGTTTTTGTGGCAAGGCCACCGAACTAGAGGCAATAAGCCATAATTGTTTTTGTGGCAAAGCCACCGAACTAGATTTTGGCAACAGGCCATTCTTCTCTTCATATACCCCACCCCATGCAATTATGCTTATATAGCAAAATATAGTCATATAATAATTTTTATTTAATTCATAACATTGGTGGGTTTTTCATTAAACATTATATTTGGCCCAAAAATAAATAACTTAGCAATTTGCCCATTTAGCAGTTTAGTGGGCTTTGGCCCATTTATCAAACTAGAGTATTTTGGCCCAATTTATCGAACTAGAGTATTTTGGCCCAATTTATCGAACCAGAGTATATTGGCCCAATTTATCGAACTAGAGTATTTTGGCCCAATTTATCGAACTAGAGTATTTTACTACCATTTTCACGAAACATACAATTTTCGTAATAACAAGTAATTTCTAGAGGCGTTTTAATAATTTCACGATTTAGTCGCTTTTACGTATTTTCGTCAAAATATCGCTTTTACGTTTTACCGATCTAGTCGTTTTTACGATTTTACTTTCATACCGAAATTTACATCCAACCGAGAAATAGTGTGAAGTTACACACCTCGATACCGAGAGTACTAATCCTTCTCGCCTCCTCGACCTAAAACACATTTCGATCCGTTAGAATACTATTTCAGTAAAATATTCTTAATCGGTAATAGATCCAAAATCTTACCCTCTTGATTTTGAATCACTTGATTTTCGGCTTCTCCTCGCTTTATTGATTCGTTCGTCGTCGAGAATCCACCAACGATAATGGCTCGGAAGTTCGTACTACTTGAATAATTGACTCCTTCTAAGATGGTCCCCAACCCGATGGAAAATCCCGACCGCCAAAAATCGCTCTTCGTTTAAATGGGGATTTACAGATCGCGCCTCTTAACGTGACTAACCACCCCTTTTCTTCCCTATTTTGAAAGTCTTCACGATCAAAGGAATATTAGTTAAAACTAAAATAATATCGAATAGTACTAGAGGCTTTAAAAGATGTGATTTCCTTACCACAATAATTCGATTCCAACGCTTCTACGATTCTCCGATCACTTGAGTTCCGATCTTCCGTTATTGTACTATATAATAACGAATGAAGCGTTATTAGAACGAACGCTTATTTCGATCCAAAAGGCCTTCATAACATCACTAATAAATCGAAAATGAAAAGAAGAACCCTTACCTATAACCCACGATCGAAAAGAAAGGATTGAGAAAAGGTGTTTGTGATGGATGAAGATTTGGCTATGTATGATCAAAGAAAAAGAAATAAGATTCGCTAAGGCACTCTAGCATTCGGCCAAGAGAGTGTTTGATGGAGAAACTTTGGTTGAAAAGAATTAAAATATGAAAAGAGATCGTGATGATGTTGTTTGATTTCAAAGAGAAGAGAAGAAAAAGATGGATTTTAGGAGCTAGTACATTCGGCCATGGTAAAAGAAAAGAGAAAGGATGGTTCTTTTGGTATGGTTGATTTCGGCACTCAAAGAAAAGACACAAAGCAATGGCTAAAGAAATTAAAAAAATGACCAAATAATCACAAAACTTGAGCTTTACCAATTGCAAAATTCGCAAGATGAAAGTTGAAAAGAGAAAACAAAAATTCGCACAAGGTGCAAGGAATGACCCAAGAGAAAAAAAGAAATCTTAGCCAAAACTAACACAAAATTCGGCCCTCCTATACCAAGTTGTCAGTCAACACATGGTCAATTGGCCATGATTTGTTTCAAAATTTTCCTTGATATGTGCCTTATGTCCCCTATCTTTCCTTAAGTGTTTGATTCCATGCCATAAGTTATCTATTTCCTTAATCCTTTGATACACTAACCAAAAATAACATGGTCAACACTTACCATATATGTTCTTGGCCGACACTTGCTATACATGTGCGTAAAAATAAAAATAAAATTTACCTAGGTGCTAAACAAGGGATTCAACCTC
This sequence comes from Gossypium rotundifolium, assembly GCA_025506655.1. Classification (NCBI taxonomy): domain Eukaryota; kingdom Viridiplantae; phylum Streptophyta; class Magnoliopsida; order Malvales; family Malvaceae; genus Gossypium; species Gossypium rotundifolium. The sequence continues at coordinate 141,268,403 of CP106731.1, forward strand.
TTCCCTCATGCTATAACTCATGCGCCAACACCACCATGCCATGTACTCAACTTATGACACTCATTAACACTTAATTTAACTTAAGTCTTAATGACATTTGCTTCTCTTCAATAAATTCTCGCTTATTAAATTTTATTCCTTATCCAAATTATGCTATACTCCTCTTTAGGACTTCAATAAGCACTAAAATAAAAGTAAGAAATTTTTCCTTTAAAATCTAAACACCAATTCATGCAATATATATACTCGAATTTTTAGGGTGTTACACGATCATTCTTTTTATAAATTTTTAAGACTTTGACACACGATCACCTATCTCACATAGTTCTACCATCTCAATGAAGTGAATTCTTTTGTTGTATGCAATTATGACAGAAAGGTCTATTAATGTTGGGAATATCATTTTCAAAGAGATCCATGATTGTCCCAGAAAGAAAATTGAAAGTGCTTACTTCCTATCATTGATAACTTCACTTTGCTTAAGGGCCCAAGTTAAAACAAAAGCAAACCTGAAGGGATCTATGTTCAAGGTTGCATCATAGCCCATGATCTTGAAAGGTTAGTAGAGAATGTCCATGAGCTAAACCAACCTGAACCGAGTGAACCAACAGGACCAGAAATTGATGAGTCATTGAACAAATCTAAAAGGGAGGCTAACTCAGTTACTGAGACAGAAGAAGCAAAATCTGAGGAGGAACTGAACAATCCATAATCGATAAAAGAACCAAAAATCTCTGAACCAAAAGAGGAGCCGAATGTTGATGAGCCAGTTGAACCATGTGTTGATCCTAAGTTGACTATTCCTATGCCTACTTTTTCAAACTCTGTGAAGAAATCAGAATTGTCAATTATGATGGATATGATAAAATTTATGCATAACCAACAACAAACTTATTGGAAATATGTAAAAGTTAGAAGTGATTCTGTAAGAAATACTTTTAAAAATATATCTAACAATTTTTTTCTTGAGTTCCTAGATTATATATTCGAGTCATGGAAGGAAGATAAGAATGCAAGCGAGGATGAAACATCAAAGGAGGAAGACGAGGAGGATAAGCCAAATAAATAAAAGGGTGGAATTTCTTATCTTTAGTTTTTATTTCTTTTTAGGTGTTTATTTTTATTTCTGAGTTAGAATTTTGCTTTCACATAATAAAATAACAAGCATGAATAATATAAGCTCAATGCTTCTTCAATAGAAAGAAAATAAAGTGGTGTGGTAATGGAAATGAACATGCCTATGATTGGATTGTTAAGAAAGACTTGGTATTTTAGCGATTTTATGACTCACTTCTCTTTTCTTGCAACCCTACCTAGTGTTCAGTTTTCATTTATTACTTTGTTTCGCAATAAGGGCATTACATCTTTTTAAAGGGGGAGTAAGGCATTTCGTATTAATTTTTAATAAGGCATAAGGCATTTCGCATGAATTTTAAAGTATGTTTAAATCTTTTTACTTAAGAATGTTAAAATAAATGAATGTTCAAAAAGAATTTTTGTTCATAAGTTCATTCAAATGCAAGCCTGATTTTTTATTTTATCTAAGTTATTTGTATGTTATCTTAAGTGATGGAATGCTTGTATGATCTTTAGTCTTATGTAGTATTTGCCATGAAAACTTGATTTCTTTAGAAATAGACATGTATGAAGGTTTAAGTCTTTAGAATTGACTTTGTAACTTTCTTGAGGAAAAATCCTAGGAGGTATAAGAATCTAATATAATATAGGCATACTTTCTTTGGATTGTTTGAGCCTTTCAAGTCAACCTTATTAATTAAACCATGAAACTTAATTTTTGAGCTTAATGGCATGTTTATTGCAAAGTACCTACATTATAAGCCACATTATCATCTTTTTGATTTTATCCTATTCTTTTGCACCAATCTTAACTGGATTTGTCTTGGTGATTGAAGTTTGAGGAAAAATATGAAAATATGTACATGCTCTTTATATGTTTAAAAAAAAAAAAGAATGAATGAAAGAACAAAGGTAAGTTGTTGAAATGAATAAAAAAGCAAAGAAAAGATTTCTCAAATTCTCAAAAACAAAGAGAAAAGTTTGCTTAAAGTCTGAAATGTAAAGGTTGAGCATGAGCTTGAAAAAGTTTGGGGGTGTTCCAAAGACCCAATTTTACGAAGGTTGTGACTCAGAAAGATCCAAGACAAGTTAGGGTTAAGATTGTTGAACCTCAAAATTCACTTCTCTTTATATTTACCTTTAGCCTAGCCCCATTACAACCTAGTAAAAGATCTATTGATTGGATGATTATATCGGCTGCATTAGTTGAGAGGGATTATTAAGCTCAACTTATGAAGACCACTAATTAAACCTTGGGACTGCTATTTTTAGTTGATAAGGAAAGCATATTGATTTGTGAATAGCACGTATGACTTTGAAAATGCATGCAAACTATGATTCAGGTTGATATTATGATGTGCTTAGTATAAAGTTTGGAAATAATATTTGCATTCGAGCTTCTTGTTGATAAAAAGTACTTTTGAGCATGATTTTGTTGATGCATGATTATGTTCGAATATTGATGCTACTTTATTCATTTTGCAAAATTGTCGTAACAAAAGTTGCATTGTGCATGAGAATTACTTGGGACTAGCAATGGTTTAAGTTTGGGGTGTGTAAACTCAAAATTGTATAGGGTTTTTCTATATATTTTTACCACCTTTTTACTTAATCAATATATTAATCTTGAGTAATTATTATTAAAATAAGTGAATTTTACTTAATTAGTAATATTGGGCATGAATTTATAAAGTATGTGAAATTGTGCTTAATTACATGATTTTTGTACATATTTTGTATTATTACATGTTAATTTATTAATATGTAGAAGGACCATTGAAGATATGATTAATGTAAATGAAATATGGACATGCGCAAATCAATTCATGTGGATGTCAAGACCATGTAACTTGGGTCATGAGGTTGATAATTTGACCTAGTAAAGAGGAGCTAAAAGATGGACATGTCTGATAAATTTTTGGACTGAGAAACTGTCCAACAAAGAGGAACTAATGCCCGCCAAAGACAAGAAGATGGCTGCCCAAAAGCAAGCTTTGGAGTATTTAATTGAAGATCCTTATAGTTAGAAAATAATAATAATAATAATCCAACAACTTGCTATTGAAACTGTCCACCCTATGGCTATTAATAGCCTTGGTTTGAATTCAAAATGAGGAAACTAAGTCATCCCTTCTCCTTGAAATATGGTCGGCCATGTGAGATAGAAAAATAAGGAATTTAAAATCTATTTTTAACAAACTCTACCCCTTACCTTCACTTATAAATATCATGCACCTATCACTTCTCAAATCATCCCTCATCCCTCGCAACTCATTTCTCTTCTCTCATTAACATTTTCTCTACATTCCATTTCCTTTCCCTTTCCCATGCATAGCCATCTATTTCCCTTCCATCCTTTATCCAAAAAAGCTTTGCCAAAAGTATTCTTTGGCTGGCCACTTTAGGAACTCCTTAGTAAAAGAAGCATCGAGCAGAACAGAGGAGCACATCAATCAAAATAGATCCAAAAGGCTGTTGAACTGAATAGAGTTTACTCTTTCCTCTTGTTATCTATTTTAATTATGTTTTCTTTGAGTTTATTGTTTTTTAAATTAACGATGATATTTTAAATCCTATTTGCTAGGGTTGTTATGTTAATTTAATAAGATCTATTTTATTCATGTTTATCATGTTTAGGCCTCAATTAATCATGTTTTCAATTAATGTCATGATGCATTTCATTCATACGTGATTGGGTGCACTCAGGTTAGTTGAGCCATCCTAACTAGACAACGACTAATAGACACATAATTGAAAAGTGCAATGCTCAATTTAGATCCTTAAACCTGACTAAGTTAAGGTTCATAATATCTTTAGTTAGCTCTATTACCTTGCATAGTTTTTAGGTTTATGTAATTAAACTATTGCAAATGTAAATGTCCCTGTGACTTTACATAAATTCTAGAAAACCCTTAGTTAATATGATCAGTAAGATGCATATTTAACTAAGTAAAAGACTCTGAAAGGACTTAATTCACTACACCACTACACCAAAACAGACTTTTAGCGGTGTTTTTTTGGGCCTTTAGCGGCGTTTTAGGCGCCACTAATAGTACTTAAGGCTTTAAAGCGTCAAGAAAAACGCCGCCACTGAAACCATTTAGTGGCGTTTTTGTGAAAAACGCCGCTATAGGTATATTTTAGCGCGCTTTTAAAACAAACGCCGCTATAGATAGGGGCCTATAGCGCGCTTTTTAAACAAACGCTATAGGTTTGGGCTATAGCGGTGCTTTTAAATCAACGCGCTATAGGTAGGGGCTTTTAGCGGCGCTTCTAAAACAAACGCCGCTAAAGGCATGGGCTTTTCGTGACGCTTTCAGACAAAAGCCGCTATAGGTTTGGGCTTTTAGCGGCGCTTATGAGACAAACGCCGCTATAGGTATGGGCTTTTAGCGGCGCTTATGAGACAAATGCCGCTATAGGTTGGGCTTGTAGCAGCGCTTATGAGACAAACGCCGCTAAAGGTGTGGGCTTGTAGCGGCGCTTATGATACAAACGCCGCTATAGGTGGGCTTTTTAGCGGCGCTTTTGAGACAAACGCCGCTACAGGTATGGGCTTTTAGCGGTGCTTATGAGACAAACGCCGCTACAGGTATGGGCTTTTAGCGGCGCTTATAAAACAAACGCCGCTACAGGTATGGGCTTTTAGCGGCGCTTATACAACAAACGCCGCTACATGTAGGGGCTTTTAGCGGCGCTTGTAGAACAAACGCCGCTATAGGTGGGGCTTTTAGCGGCGCTTTTGAAAAAACGCCACTAATTTGCATGATCTGCAGGCACTTTTTCCCAATATCCTACCCTCCTTGCGGTAAAACCACCAAAAACAAAGAACAATTACATATAATTCCAACCCAATGCAAAGAATAAAATATTTAAATCTCAAGAAAAGCATTAAATCTAAACAAATACTTCAAATTTAATAAAAATATATGATATTTATTAAAAATGAAGCATAATTCAAACAATTCTTACAATAATGTTTAACTATAAAAATGTTGAAAAAAAATCTTACAACAAGAAAAGAAATGTCTAAGAGGGCGGCCTCTGCGACTGCTGCTGGAACAACTTCATCATAGCCTGCAGCTGTAGCTAGAGTTCTTCATACTTTCTATTCTGCTCTGCCTCCCGCGCTGCTGCCTCCGCTCTAAGTTGAGCAACATGCTCTGCCTCTCTCGCTGCTGCCTCCGCCTCCCTCGCTGCTGCCTCCGCTCTAAGCTGAGAAATTTGCTAAGCTGTGCTCACTTCCATTAGAGATATCTGGTCTTTCAGTCTCTGAACTTCAGCACGAGATTGACTCCCGGAAGGCATGTATTGCCGGGAGCTGGATCCAAAATATTGGGTCAGAGTAACACCTGATCCTTGACATCGAACCCGACCATACCTTGTAAGACCCAAATCAGAGTAACACCTGATCCTTGACATCGAACCCGACCATACCTTGTAAGACCCAAAACATTAGTGATAATTCTGTTATAAATATACTCAAGATTAATAAAACTATCAATCGAAGCAGCCGTTCCTTTCAGACCCAAAATATCACCATAATTACATTATCAATCTCGCCGAGATTAACAGAATCGTCGAACAAAGCAACCGCTTCATACTCCGCCTTTCTTCTCCTTTAGTTTATCCTAATAAATCAATAAAAGAGTTAGAAACGAAATATATAATAAAAATGAATGGAACATAACTTAAAATTAGAAATTTAAAACTACAAACGATGAATTAAACCATTATAATTAAACATTACAAATATTTATAAAAATCAACTTTTATTAAATAAATATACCAAAATTTCAGACTTTGGATGTCATCTGAGATCCATCCTTCTTCCTATAGTAATGTCAAAAGTTGAAGCCGTCCAACTTTTGACTCGATGAAACTTCCTACATTATAGCGAAAAAATATAAGTTAATAGTATAAATCATTAAAATTTGAAAGAAGTAATAAATTACAATACCTCAAATTTCATCCACACAAGCAAAACTTCGGAACTCCGCTGCAGCGTGAATTGTTGTTTCGTCACGCTTGTTCCAACTCACTCACGGTCCTACATAATGGGATTCAATTATTTATATAATAAATACGATAAACCAAAAATTTCTAAGACTTTGAAAGCACGTAATACCTCTCCTTTCTTTGAATTCGAAATCTAACTTGATCTTCCCATTGGTACCTCAACATTCCCTACGGACATTTCGCAGCTTTTTCGTCGAGGTGATGTCTTTCTTAAAATATTATTTTTTAGGGTGCTTTTATTCTCTCTCCATTTTTTACCCAACGCCTTCTTAATATAGTCATTGGAGACCTCTAAAGCAAATCTACCTCAAATTTTTTTAAAAAGTTAATATAAATGAAGGTTAAATGAAAGTATTATAAATTACATTCACCTTTTATTACCTTAATATTTTCGAGAGCCTGATTTTTGTTGGCATCAGGCATGTGATGCCATGATTCGTAGTTAATGGGCAACATATTCGAATTTTGTGCTATAACGCCCAAATAGCCTGCCAACAATCGAGCTTCATCCGATAGGCTGGCCATGATCGTTCTCCTTACTTCAACATACTGGGTAGGTCAGTAAGTCATATAAATCAGAAGCAACATACGTCCCGAGCTCTGCGGCCCCACCACCCTCAATGAAAAATGATATATTATTATATTAAAATTGAAAATGAATCAATAATAAAATTCAACATGCATGTAAAATAAACTTAACATTACTTTGGAATTCTCCATGCTCGCTATCTATGTCCCAGAGTAGAAGATCCAACAACGTATCCCGCCCACTATTTACGTCTTTCGAATTTGGAGTATAATTTCTAATATTTAAACCTCGTAATCGCCTTCTAGGCATTTTTCCGCAATACACATAAAATAGTTCAAAATTTTAGTAACAAATAACAACAATAATAGGACATTTAAATTAGTTAAATTATATAACATGACCAACATGAAAATTATAATATTACATATAAATAATAAATCATTAAATCTTACTACATCATATTTCATAAATATCTTCGTCCACATCCCGATTTAACCCATTGAAATTGTTGACTAGCACTAGGGATTTTTCGCTTAAGTCTTGTTCGAAAAGGCAAAGTTTCGATCTTCGACTATGTCATCTCTACTTCCACCGCCAATGTCGAACAAGTCTCTAGGGTGTTTCAAAGTACAACGTACCAACCCTCATCAGTTGGATCTTGAGTAAAAAACTTGTTTAACTTGAGAAGAAAACACATACGGCTCGCCCATCGCTTGTTCTCCTGTGAATCAATCGAGAAATTCACCATTGTAAAGCCATATTGATCATTTTAATTCCGAGAATGTATTCACATCAGCCTAATCACCTCGAAATAAGACAACTTTGCAATTGCCGTAATAATCCAACTCAATGATGTCGATAATAAGTCCGTAATACTCCGATTCCCTCGACCGGATTCTCGTCCCTAGCACTAGCATAACTTGTAATCGAAGAATTAACAACAATTACGCAATTTTGGGTTCTCCTCAATCTCGCGATACCTTGTATGAAATCAGATCCGATGATGAGAAAGCCATTATATCTTTTAACTATTCTGCTTGGACCTTGTGAAAGCCATTTAACGTCGTCATTTACTTCATTCCGGCTCCAAACCTATTGATGGAAAGTAAACCGAGTAATTATGAATGTTATGAGAAAACATTATGACTTGTCAATGAAAATTGAAATTGCATACCATTTGGCTTAACCATTCATGGAATGTTTCTGTGAACAACTTATTAATTTCTCGTCGATTTAATCTTCGGGATCGTGAACGAGCTCTTAATATTTGTTTGTACTCACTATACGGTAAAAAAGGTTTTACTTTGTTAGAAGACAAACAAATTATAATTGATGAGTATTTATCAAATTCTAGAACTTACGTCCGAAATGGTTCCATTGAATCGTGATGAAAAAGAATGTATCGATGTGCTTGGACCCACGATCTATCGTCTAATTCTACAATTTCGACTTTGTCGATCGGTTCTCTGAAACTTTGAAATAAATAAGTGTCGACCAAATTATGATCTGTGAGGCCAGCATTTCTACTTGGTCTGTTCATTCTTGTTTCAACATCTTCCAAATACCTCGAACAGAGAGTCATACATTCCTCTGCCAAGTAGCCCTCGACAATTGATCCTTCCGGATAACGCTTATTATGGCGGATGACTTCAATTTGAAAGGAACCTAAACACGGTATACAACATTAACAAAAGTTGCAACTAAAGGCATTGAGTGAATGAAGGAATATTTTGCAAATAAATTAAGACCTTTCAATGGGATACATCCATCGATAAAAACGGTCCACCAAGAAGTGCTTCACGCGGAGATGAATTAACAAGTGCACCATAATAGTGAAGAAGGAAGGCGGAAGATCTTCTCCAGATTGCATAAAGTCAATGCGGCTTGATCTTGTAGTCTCTCAAGTTCTTGAACATTCAAAACTTTACCACAAATGCCTTTCATTATATTTGATACCAATTACAGAGCCATCACCTTTTTGACATACAACACCGCATAGCAATGGCAAGAAGTCTTGCATCAAGATGTGATAGTCATGCGATTTTAAGCCATATAGTCTTTGATCCTTAAGACTCACACATCGCGATATATTTGATGCATACGCATCCGGACCTTTATATCCTTCAACACCGCATGAACACTTCTTTCTCCGTCTTTGACATTGAAAAAATAGCGGTGCAACCGATATTTCATATTCGAAAGTTCTCGGGATGAAGCTCACGCCAATTCCCATGTGGACTAAATCAAGTCGACTCAAGATTATCTTCGATTTTCCATCGACATTCAAAATAGTCCCAATGATGTTCTCGCAGACATTTTTCTCTATGTGCATGACATCAAGATTATGGCGTAAAATCTGATGCTTCCAATAAGGTAACTCGAAAAAAATACTTCTTTTTTCCACAAGTCCGCCTCATGAGGATCATCCTCTTCATCGATTCATCATCGATTCATCCGTACATCTTCTATTTCTTTCTTGGGTTAGCGGTTGATTCACTTTCCCATAAATGAAATTCATATCTTTAACATTAAGAATATTTCGGATCCACGGTCTCTACGGAGGAGCTGGTGCGAACTCTTGAGTACCATCAAACCGAGCACTCAAATCTAAATGTATGATTTTTGGTAACCACCGACGATGCCCCATGTACGAGAACTTCTTCCCATTATATAACCATTGCGAGCATGTTTGCGCAAAGACAACACGTATAAGCATAACGTCCCCGGTACTCCAACCGATAAATTAGCATAAGCGGAAGTCGTTAATAGTCCACATTAAAGCCGCACGTAAATTAAAGTTCTCTTTTCTCATTGCATCGTATATACCGAACAACAGCCATAGTTGTTTTAACTCCTCAACAAGTGGTGCAAATAGACGTCAATATCATTCCCGGCCTTTTCTCTCGGTATAATCATAGACAAGATAAAAGAAGATTGTTTCATGCAAACCCATGGAGGCAAATTGTAGAGAACAAGCACCACGGGCCAAGTAATCAGACGTTGTGCTCATAAGTTTATAAGGTTAAATCCATCGGATGCTAGCCCAAGCCTCACACTCCGAGGATCGCTTGCAAAGCTTGAAAATTTTGAGTCAAAAGATTTCCAAGCTAAAGAATCTGTGGGATGCCTTAACAACCCATCATCTGTTCATCCATCCCGGTGCCACGTCATTGATTCATTATCTTCGACGACATGAAAAGCCGTTGAAGCCTTGGTATTAGCGGAAAATACCGCAAAATCTTAATCGCTACTTCTTTGATCGTATCGTGTTCACCTCGTTCACAGTCCTCTGTATTTCTATTAATCCAACGGATTGGCGCATACATGACAAAGACTGTTGGTTTATCCGGTCGCTAATACAACATGCAATCATTTAGGCAACTGTGAATTTTGTTGTAGCCAAGGCCCAAATCCTTTATCAATTTCTTCATATCTTTGGAAGATTGAGGATTTTTGCAAGCGGAACATTTCTTGCGTAAACTCTAACAAAGATTGTCAACGAGTTTCCGGTCCACCCCCAAACATTTCTAGTGAAAAAGCGAATCTGAATGACAGTTTGAAAATTTTGATCCTCATACGCTTCTTCATTCATTTCACCAAGTAACATGTAGAATCTTGCCGCTTTTTCATTTGGTCGTTCATCTGGTACACTTCTTCCCTTCGGTGAAAGTATTTCCAACAAAATTATGATCATCGGTTGCACCCAAGTCGTGGAAACGACCAAACCATCACTATGCATATTAAAAGCATCCCGCAACATGTTTTCCATGTTATCGCTCTCTAACATTCGATTGAAAGCGATGATGATACCCAGATTCATCGATGAAGATGCTACACTAGGTGTACACTCTCCATGGAAAAACCATATTTTGTACCCCGGACAAAGCCATCAACAACTAGATGTTCAGAGACCACTTCACGACAATGCCGAGCTAATATTGCAACACTTCTTACACGGGCAAAGAATCATATTCTCTTGGCTTGCATTTTGAAATGCGAAATTTAGAAAAGTTTCTACTCCATTTCGATAACTGCTTGCTTACCCTTGACAAATTCATCCAAGTCCTATCCATTTCGTAGTTGTTGAAGTCTAATGTTGACAATAAATTACACGGCTAAATTGTTAATTTATAATTTACGTAAGTAATGATAATTTCATATATATATCTGAGTACTATGTAAGTATTATGTAAGTTATGTATTATGTAGGTTATATATTATGTAAGTTATGTATTCTTTAAGATTCAACATACGTGGCATTGTTACACCTAGGAGGATCCGTTATATCTAATAATGAGATATAAGGCAACCCGTCAGTTTCCAACCTATATACTTTGAATCTCTTTTTTTTTCTATACAGTATTATGTAAGTTATGTATTATGTAAGTTATATATTATGTAAGTTATGTATTCTTTAAGATTCAACATACGTGGCATTGTTACACCTAGGAGGATCCGTTATATCTAATAAAGGAGATATAAGGCAACCCGTCAAAGTTTCGACCTATATACTTTGAATCTTTTTTATTCTATACAAGTATTATGTAAGTTATGTATTATGTAAGTTATATATTATGTAAGTTATGTATTCTTTAAGATTCAACATACGTGGCATTGTTACACCTAGAGAGGATCCGTTATATCTAATAAAGGAGATATAAGGCAACCCGTCAGTTTCAAATTTATATACTTTGAATCTCTTTTTTCTATACAAGTATTATGTAAGTTATGTATTATGTAAGTTATATATTATGTAAGTTATGTATTTTTAAGATTCAACATACGTGGCATTGTTACACCTAGGGAGGATCCGTTATATCTAAAGATGAGATATAAGGCAACCCGTCAAAGTTTCAAATTATATACTTTGAATCTCTTTTTTCTATACAAGTATTATGTAAGTTATGTATTATGTAAGTTATATATTATGTAAGTTATGTATTCTTTAAGATTCAACATACGTGGCATTATTACACCTAGGGAGGATCCGTGTAACACCTGGTTTAGGGGCTATGCGCTTGAGTATAATTTAGGTGTTGGAAGGTTTTGGGTGTGCTTGGATGTGTTTAGAGGATTTAAGAATGCTTGGATGAAAGGAGAAGGCTTTGGAAAGTTTTAGATTTTAGTGTAAAAGGGACATAGGGCAAGAAGGCCTTAAAATAAATTGGTGGAATTTAGGACACAAGAAACCGTTGGGTGGAGTGGCATGGAGGTGCTGCTTGGAGCTTTGGAAGGGGCGCCTAAGGGAGCAGGGTTCTGAGCTGCTAAGGCAGCAATTTTGTTTTGTTTTTCCACCAGAGGATCGGGCTAAGTAGGCCTTAAAATTAATGGCTGAGTTGGTGGACATGAAAGTCCGGCAGCAAAGTGGCTCTCATGCGCCACTTAGGCGGAGGAGAGAAAGGGCGCAGTTCGAGGGCTGGAGCGCATTTTGGCATTTTATTTTGTTATGTGGTGATGGGTGAAGTAGAAAGGAGTTAAAAATAAATGTTGGGGCTTTATGGACATGAAAGGCGGTGGGCGGTGGTGAGGCACTACTTGAAAGGCGCTTAGGTGCAGTCATGAGTTCGAGGCGCAAGGGAGGCGAATTTTGATATTTATTTTGCAAGCTAGCGTTGGAGATGGAAAGGGCTTAAAAGAATAAATTGCGCTTTATGTCACAAAACAACGCCTAGGTCGAATGGCTCTGGGACGCTACTTGGTCATTGGTTCCCCAAGTCCGTGGTTCGAACCTTGGAGGTCGCAGTGGGGTTTTTCTTCTTTTCTTTCATTGATTGGCGTGAAGGTGGGCGACACATGGAGCTTCAATGGATAAGGATTAAGCTGTTGTTGTTTAGTCCTTTTAGAATTCAGCTGGAAGGTAAGTGATAAGGGTTGGGTTATTTTAATTATTTTAGATAGTGGTAGGATAATTGTAGGATTATTTTATTTCTTTTAAATTAGTAAATAGGAGATGTTATTGGTTTATTTTGATTATGATAAGGAGATAACGATATAGGATAAAATAAGAAATTTAATAGGGATTAAATGGCGACAAATTGTAGGACTCTTGGGGATATGTCATTCGCCTTGAAGCTTTTAAGGAGAGAGTGCAAAAATTTGGGTTTCTTTCTTCCATGTGTGCTTAATTTTATAGGATGAAGTTCATATTTTTGTTCTTTCCTTGATCCTTCCATTGTTGAAATTTTAAAGCCAAGGAAGTTCTTTTGTTCTCCTTTTCTAGTAAAGTTTAATCTCTCCTTTTATTGTCAAAATCTTCCTTTTCTTTTGTCTTCATCTTGGCGAATATTGGGTGTTGATCTCTTTGGGCTATTTCTCAATCGGTTAAAGTAGGTAAGTGTTCTAGTTACTTGTTTTAGTGGCCAAAACCGAATGGTTGGCCTTAGTTTTGGTATGGCCGAATGTCCCTAGGGCCATGGTGATGTGTTTCGTTTTGTTGTAGCTAGCACCAAGGAGCTAAAAGGGATTCTCTTGGGATTTCGACAGATAAGGTAAGGTGAGGATAAATATTCGGCCAAAGGGGGGCCTCTTCATAGATTCTTGTTGTAGACCGATTCTAATAGTGGTGTGCAGGGATTTCGGCAACACCATAGGACCATTGGCGTTTCAGGATTCAGGTAAAAGAGGGTAAGTGATTCTTTGATATTCGGCCTTAGGCCATTGGTTGTGGTTATGGGTTGACCAAATGGTGACTATGGTTTATAGGACATACCAACAAGAGTAAAGGAAAGCCTTCGGGATCTCAGTTTATTTCGTGAGGATGAGTAGATTATGGATATTCATTTGAGATCTGATTAATCGTGTGTTGATTAGATATCGTTGTGGATGCGAGTGCCGTCAAGAGGAGAAAGGAAAGCTCCCATCCGAAGTTCAAAAGAGATCGATTTACACAGACGAGATTGGCCACCGGTGTGGACGTGCAACAAAAACTATAGGCGGATAGCGGTAGTCTCGCTAAGCGATAGCGTCGGGATCGAGGTTTAGAGCTTGAGTTATAAGGTGTGTAGTTAACCATTGTTTCCGGGATTTGCGTGATATATGTCTGTTTCATATGTATGCTATCCAGTGCAGTTAAATGTGAAAATGGTACCCTTAAGGGGTATGAAGATGATCAGGTTAGTAGTAAAGTTGTAAATATGTGATCACTGATGTTATTATGTGAGTATGCCTATGATTGTGTTTAATATGTACATGCACCATCTTGTCATCATTTTATGTTACATGTGCATGGGTGGGTTTTAAAAGAAGGTACGGGTGTACTTCGAGTACGTGGTTGATGTCAGCTTTGTGCTACATCGTGGATTGGCGCTGACTGAGGTCGCATTGTGGATCTTTCCGATTTAGTTCGCATGGTTACCTTGACTGATATCGGCTTTATGTCATATCGCTGCTTGATGGGTTGCTATGTGCCCCATCGTGGTTTGATGTTAGCTACGCTACATCGTGGATGGCATTGGTTGCCTTTTGGAGGGAAAAGGAGAAGGCGACTCGATAGTCCCCGTGTGTGGTAAATTTGTTAAGGGGTGTGTAGCGGATGGACCTTAGGATTAGGTTGGGTATCATGATTGCATTGTTCCGTTATGAAATGATATGGAAATGGGCCAAGCCCAGTATGACATGTGGATAGGTATGTTTTGAGAACATACGTGGAAATGGGCCAAGCCCAAGTGATCGATGGATGATGAGAAAAGGGCCTAGCCCAAAGCTTGAATATGATTTGATTGTGGGCCAAGCCGGATCGTGGTAATGTCTATATGATTATGTTTACATGTTGCATTTGATAATTGGGTTGATTTGTGGCTAACATGTGGGTGGATATTAGTGGTTTAATTACACCTCGAGTCCGTGTGACTCACCCAATTATTTATCCAACATCGCAGTGATTTGTGATTAATAGACCGGGTTGGAGTGGAGACAAAGGTGGCCATGCAAAAGCAGATTTTATGCGATAGATGTTTTATTTGATTTAATTATTTTATATCATCGTGGTTTGGGTATTGATTTGATGTAATAAGGGCCCTTTGATTTAAAGTACTTTATTTATTATTGAAGTTTATACTATACTTAGAAATATTTTTACAAATGATTAATATCATACCAACTTATAATAAAGTTTTAATTCAAATCAAGCTTAGATTATTAAATAATTTTAATGGACACATTTTTCGAAGTTAACAAAATTTTCAAGTTTTATTCTAAAGTCAAAGATTTTCCAACTGCTTTTTCCATGATGACATACCGTGATCCGATCAGGGTGGGTAGGGTTTGGGATGTTACAACCGTTATATCTAATAATTGAGATATAAGGACCCGTCAGTTTCCAAATTTATATACTTTGAATCTCTTTTTATTCTATACAAGTATTATGTAAGTTATGTATTATGTAAGTTATATTATTATTATTATTATTATTATTATTATCATTATTATCATCATCTTTATTATTATCTTTATCTTTATTATTATCTTTATTATTATCTTTATTATTATTATTATTATTATTATTATTATTATTATTATTATTATTATTATTATTATTATCTTTATTATTATCTTTATTATTATCTTTATTATTATCATTATTATTATCTTTATTATTATTATTATTATCTTTATTATTATCTTTATTATTATTATTATCTTTATTATTATCTTTATCTTAATTATTATCTTTATTATTATCTTTATTATTATCTAACATATTATCTTTATTATTATTATTATTATTATTATTATTATTATGATTATTATTATTATTATTATTATCTTTATTATTATCTTTATCTTTATTATTATTATTATTATTATTATTATTATTATTATTATTATTATTATTATTATTATCTTTATTATTATCTTTATTATTATTATTATTATCTTTATTATTATTATTATTATTATTATTATTATCTTTATTATTATCTTTATCTTTATTATTATCTTTATTATTATCTTTATTATTATTATTCTTATTCTTATTATTATCTTTATTATTATCTTTATTATTATCTTTATTATTATCTAACATATTATCTTTATTATTATTATTATTATTATTATTATTATTATTATTATTATTATTATTATTATTATTATCTTCTTTATTATTATCTTTATCTTTATTATTATCTTTATTATTATCTTTATTATTATCTTTATTATTATTATTATTATTATTATTATTATTATTATTACTATTATTATATTTATTATTATCTTTATTATTATTATTATTATTATTATTATTATTATTATTATTTGTTAAATTAAAGTTAATCGGAAAATTAATTTTACATTTTCAAATTTAACAACAACCTAAAATTACAAGAATTAAATTTAATATATAACAAATTTATAACATTTTTTAACAATTAAATTTTATATTGTGTTTATGTTAATCTTTATATCATTCCATACCTTTAACTTAGTTAAATTAGAACCAAGTTGTTAATGTACTTGATGTATTTTTGTTGACATTTGAGTGATAAATCAACTTAACCAAGTGTGCAAGTTTAGTTTAGTTTAGTTTCAATGTAAGTAGTGGTAATAGGTAGATGTTTAGGTGAAATTTGTTTGTTTTTATCACCCTATTATATGTAATGGCATTATGCCTCAATTTGAAGTTAATGAAAATACACATTTAATTTGATCAATTTGCAGTAGAAAGGGATATATATTCACAAAATTGTTTAACAACCTCCAAAGAAGCAACAACATATAAATAAGAATAATAATGATTTCATACACCATTAAGTTATTCTTTGAATATCCTCGAATAGGGCCTATGCATTTCCAGATCAATTGTATGAAATGACAAGTTCAAGTACTATGAATAAATTTTTAATACTTTTGGAAACCTAGAAATGCATATGAAAATGAAAATGGAAATGAAAATGGAGATGGAAATGAAAATGGAAATTGAAATGGAAATGGACATTTTTGGAAACTTAGACATTTTTGGAAACTTAGACATTTTTGGAAACCTAAACATTTTGGAAACCTGAACATTTTGGAAACCTAAACATTTTGGAAACCTGAACATTTTGGAAACCTGAAGATGTAAGGAAAATGGCAAGTTACAGAGCTGCGCGAAAATTTTAGGAAACTTAGAAATAAGGCTGGAATGACAAATTTTAAAGCCCAAAGTAGGAAATAAGGGCAAGAGGGCCTTAAAAGAAAAAGTTGGTGAATTTTGACATACAATCGGGCTTGGAAAAGTGGCCTGAGGGTGTCACTTAAAGTTTATGGGAGTGGCCTGAGTTCGAGTCACTTGGAAAGCAATTATTGAAGGTTTAATTTTGCTTCCCAAGGCTAGGGGTGGACGGCACATATTTGGTAAAAAGGGAAGAGTTTTATTTTTATTAAAACTTGTCAAATTAAAGTGATAAATGAAAGATTTTCTCTACTAAGATAAATGAGGAATTAAAGAATGGATTAAAGACTTTTAATTTAATTAGGTGATAATTAATGGAGATTAAATTATCACTTGGGAGAGTAGTAGCCAAGTTTTGGACTCTTGGTCTAGCAATTTCAGTTAAAAGAGGAAAATTGAGACTTTTCTCTCATTCACTCTACCTTGTCAAATTTTGCTCTCTCTTCCCCTCTCTTTGCCAAATTTCCCTAAGCAAGAACTCCATCTTTTCTTTTCCTCCCCTTTATCATTGTTAAGTCAAAACCTTTCTCTTCCGATCTCGGTTAAATCTCCATAGCCGGATCTCAGTAACTCAAGACAAGGAAGCAAGTGATTAAAGGCATCAAGGTAAGGTTAAGCCATTCAATTTCCTTTCTTTCTTTTCTAGTTGCCAAAAGTAAAGAGTCTAATCCCTATTCTTGATCATGGCCGAATATACAAGGGATCTCAAGTTTCCACAACTACCGAATACAAAGATCAAGGACTTAAGGTAAGAACAATTAATTCTTGTTCTTCTGATTCGTTTAATCAAAGCTTAAGAAAATAACCTCTCTTATGTCTATGGTCGAATGTCAAAGGAGGAGTTTTGGATTTCGATTCGAGGAAATTAAGGTAAGACATATTCGCCAATGGCGATTATAACTTATTAAAGTTAGATCAGATCTAACATATGAATTTTAGGATTTCGACGATATTCAAGACAAAAAGAAACTTTCGGGATTTAGAATCTATAAGGTAAGCCTCTAAAATATTCGGCCAATGGTTGTGAGATTATCTAGATCAATTCCTTAATTATTAAAAAGCCGAAAACTAACCCATATTGAAATACAAGGTTGGCCGAATATCAGGTAAAGGAAAAACCAAACTTTCGGGATTTGTATAAACACCAAATCGGCAAAGGTGACTCTTTTTACAAATCCTACTAGGATTTGGTTTTGTTTTAAGCCAAATACGTTTATTAATGTGACTTATATAATGGCCGAATATAGGAGTTAACAGATCTAAAGTTAGATCGGGATTTTCGAGATCTCAAGGAACCTTTTTAAGCGAATAAGGTGTGTACCCTTACTATCCTTCGATATTTTATGGCTAAATATTTTAATATATAATTATGAATAAGAATGTGAATGTGGCTATGTACCACAAATGTGGCAAAAGTACCTGTGCACGCTTTCCTACTCGATAGGATTGTGAAATATGTTATATAATAACATGCTAATATATGTATATGAACATGAAATTGTTATGCACAATATATATTTTTGGGGCATTCGGGATTTATGTGAAAGGGGGAGAATAGGTGTTGACTTCGGTCTCACCAACGAAGGTGTTGACTTCGGTCTCACCAACTAAAATATGTTGACTACGGTCACATTGCAAAATTTTGGTAACTTCGTTACAATAGTGTCTAATGACACAACGATAATTTGATTATAGTGTCTAATGACACAACGATATGGACTAATGCCTTTGATGGAGCGTGAGCGGATGGAGGGTTGACTTAGTAGTCCCCACTGTAAATGGCGTACGGGTGGTGTAGTGGATGGACCATTAGGATTGGGTTTGGGTTGCATCATAATTTCATTATTATATGGACTTGACGATTTGAACATGAATGCCCGATTTATTGAATGATAGTATTGTGTGCACATTGAGTCTGACTCACCCCATTGTGGGAATTATTTTTCAGGTGATGAGCAGTGACGGACCGGGCCGGTGGACCATGAGGTGGCCATGCTACATGCGAAAATTTCATTTAGTTTGGACTTAATTTTATTTTTAGTTACGTTTGTTCTATTTTGGGTTTTACTTGATGTAATAAGGCCTTAAGGCCCAAAGGATTATACTTTATGTTTGCTTACGTTAAGTTTCATGCTAAGAACTATATTGGATGTATTTAATTAAATGGGCTTGCAAGATTAAATAAATGGGTTTCAATCTAAGCCCAACTCAAAATGATAGTTTTTCTAAAATTTACAATTTTCTAAGTATCGAAAATGTTTTTGAAGTCGGTTTACTTTAGGAGCATACCAGATCCAGCCTGTGCTCGTGGCCGGGTGTGTGGTGTTTCAGCTTGTATCGAGCCCGCTTTAAACTCTCGGCACGTGGGCTAAGGCCCAAAACGCTTTCAAAGCGAGCCAAATGATTTTTCTTTGAAAATAAGCGTGCTTTTGGCATGGCCCCTAAGTCTCCAATTCAGATCCACCGTAAGTACCTAACTTTATGTGTGATTCGTGAACTGTTTAAGGGTAGAAAAGGCATGGAACGTAGAATAGAATGATAGGAACTTGAACCCTAGGATTAGACTACTCAAAACACAAACCACATAAGACTTAATGTACTGAACAAACCTATGGCTAAGTCACTAAGCTAGTGGTGTGGTAACCCTTGTACGCATGTCTAGGATTGGATCCTAAGAGCTTGGTATTTAAGCCCTAGTGACTCACCTCCTCTTAGAGGAATCCCACCGGTGCGTAGCTTCTGCTCACCCTAACTCGTGAGGGCTCAAGTGGTGTGGCAACCTCTCAGGCATGTCTAGGTTTCGGTGGGAGCTTGGTATTTAAGCAATCATGTGACTCACCTCCTCTCCACACGAATCTCGCCTGGTAAGTAGCTTTGGTTCACCCCACCAAGAGGGCTCGGTCATAGGCTAAACATAATGACTAAAACCCGAAAGTGAACTAGCCATGTTTTAAAAAAAAAAGAAGGAAGAACAAAACAACAAACCTTAGTTTTTTTTTCAAACTTTCAAAACTTTCTTTTAAATCTAAGAAAATTATTTTTTCAACATTTTCTGAAAAACTCTTGATTTATTTAAAATTACAAAAATGCCCTTAGAAGTTGAAATTACCAAAACGCTCGGTTTGTAAAATGTTCAACTACTCAACAACTTTATCAAAATTTCATGATTTCATAAACATTCAAAACCATAATTTGTAAAATATCAAAATACCATGATTTTGGAAAAATTACAAAATTGCCCCTAACTTACAAAATTACCAAAATGACCCTGATTTCTAAAATTTTTTGCAACACCCCCATTTTTGAAGGAACAATTTTTGGAAGGAACCCTCAAAGTTTTACAACTTTTGAAATACCCCTAATTCAATAAATTTACCCTGATTTGTGAAAATTTCCAAAATACCCCTGAGGTTAAAAATCACCGAAATACCCCCGGTTTTAAATTTTTTTTTTCAAGTTACCCCTAGACTTTGGAGTTCTCAAAATAATTTTTGACAAAATCATCAAGGAACCTTATTTTGACAAAATTACGAAAGTGCCCCTATAGGATAAAATTACGAAAATACCCTCGGGTAGTGGAAAACAACAACAACAAAAAAACTACAGCATTTCTTTGAATGAACGAAAGTTCATATTTTTTTGATGGATGGATGAATGAATGGAAAAGATTGTGTGTTTGTATGAATACGAAAGAACCACCCTTAAATCCCTTTTCATAAAACTTCTTCATTAATAAGTAAGTGGAACAATGACTAATCTATAAAATTCCTTAATCGATCTCGACGCTAGAAAATGAGCTCTAGAGGACGTGGTCGTCGTGGTCGAGGAAGAGGAAGGATGATGATGTCGAACCTGTTAGGTCGGTCGGGTCCGACAATGAAATGCCACCGCCACCACCACCCCCACCGTTTAATGTTGAGCAAGAGTCGCACGGGAAGAGGGTCGTGTCGCAGTCAGGCTTTGCGAGTTTTGGAATTGGTGGCCGTGTAGGTGGAAATGAAGGAAATCGAAAGTCGGTACCGAACGGCTCCGAGCTAATGGAGCGAAAATGTTTCGAGGAGTATCCATCGTGGCACCCAAAGACTGTTGAGTCTTCGTTGGAAGCAACGAGCGATCATGGATGAGCTTGATTTGACTCAGAGGAAAAATTGAAAGGATGGTGGCGTTGTTACGCGATGAAGCGATCAATGGTGGTTGACTGCTCGTGATGGTACCACAAACCGAAAATTTGACCGGGAATATGTTAAAGAGGCCTTCGTAAGAAATATGTGGAACCGGTATACTGAGATGAGCGGAGGAAAGCTTTTCTAGGTTGGTACAAGGGAGTAAGTCCGCCGCAGAATATGAGGCGAATTTCTAAGGTTGAGCCGCTATGCTCAAGGGTAGTGGCAATCGAGCATGAACGCTGTGTCCGCTTTGAGGATGGGCTGAGAGATGATTTAAGATCATAATAGCACCGCATCGTGAGCGGGAATTCTCTGCTTTGGTAGAAAAGGCCAAGGTGGCGAGGGATTAAGGATACTACTAAGCGCATAGTGGATAAGAATAAGGCCAAAAGAGTGTTTGGATCATCGTGAAAGGGTTACAAAAGGCCTAGGGTTGATGGGCCACGGAATCAACAGCCGGTACAGCCGATGATTCGCCCTTGTGAGCATTGTGGAAAGAGGCATCTAGGGAGTGTTGGAAAAGATAGGAGCATGTCTTAGGTGTGGGTCCAAGGACCATATGTTTAAGGATTGCCCCAAACAATCGCATTTAAAGCCGACCGGAGTTCGAATGTTAGCCAGACCGTAGAGAGGCGACAGCACCTTCAACGGGTCGTGGTTCGAGTGACCGTGGTAGTGGTACAGCAGGGGTCGGGGCACCCGTGGTCGAGGTACTAATGCTAATGCTGATGCAAGACAACCGGTTTGGTTTATGCGTTCACCGAAGGGAAGATGGAGACGCCACGGACGTAATAACCCAGACGTTCTTTATTTTGACAAACCCTACTTTGCTTTGATTGATGTGGGCTCGACCCATTCCTATGTTGCAAGTAGTGTAGTGAAAACACTAGGCCTAGACTCGAACTCTCGATAGGCGGATGACGTAGTAAGCCCATTAGGCCAAAATATAGTGGTAGACAAGATCTTCTGAATGTACCAGTAGAGATTTAGGGAGTGAGTTTTAAGCGACTTAATGGAGTTACCCTTCGGAGAGTTTGAGCTTATACTCGGAATGGATTGGTTAGTAGAACACCGAGCCGTGTTGGATTGTGCAGCTAAACGTATGGAACTAAGAACCCCGAGAGATGAAGTGGTAATAATGATCGGAGAAAAGAGGAACTATTTATCTAATATAGTCTCGGCACTGAAGGCTGAGAAGATGGTTAAGAAGGGTTGCAAGGCATTTCTAGCTTTCGTAAGTGCGATAGGTGGAAAGGAGGAAGGTATTAATAGAGTTAGGACGGTAAGGGAATTCGCAGATGTGTTTCGTAAGAGTTACCGGAATACCCCTGCATGTGGAGGTGGAATTTGGGATTGATTTGCTACCGGGGATAGCTCCTGTGTCAATCGCTCCATACCGAATGGCACCAAAGGAGTTAGTAGAGCTCAAGGCTCGATACAAGAACTGTTGGACCGTGGGTTCATCCGACCCAAAGATGTCTCCGTGGGGAGCACCGGTCTTATTTGTGAAGAAGAAGGACGGAACTATGCGTATGTGCATAGACTCATCAATTAAATAAGTGACCATAAAGAACAAGTATCCCTTGCCAAGGATCGATGACTTGTTCGATCAGCTGAAGGGAGCCGCAGTGTTTTCAAGATCGATTTACGGTCCGGATACCATCAGTTGAAGGTGAAGGAGGCTAACATTCATAAGACCGCTTTTAGGACAAGATATGGTCACTTCGAGTTTGTGGTGATGCCGTTTGGGTTGACGAACGCTCCAGCCGCGTTCATGGATATGATGAATCGAGTTTTTCAACCCTACTTGGATAGATTCGCCGTGGTGTTCATCGATGATATTTTGGTGTATTCAAATCGGAGGAGGAGCATGATGAGCATCTCGAGTCGTGTTGGAAGTGTTAAGGAAAAGAAGTTTATACCAAATTCAAAGAAGTGCGAATTTTGGCTTAAGGAGGTGGCATTCCTAGGACATGTGGTATCCGCAGAATGAATAAGAGTGGATCCTAGGAAGATCAAGCGTTGTTGGATTGGAAACCACCTAGGTCCGTAGAATGAAATTCAAGTTTCTTAGGCTTGGCGTGCTATTACGTAAGGTTCGTGGAAGGATTCTCGCCAATAGTCGCGCTTTAACCAAGTTACTAAGGAAGGAAGTACCTTGAATGGACTAATAAGCGCAGAGAGCTTTGAAAAGCTTAAGAAGGTGCTTGACAGAGGCTCCAGTGTTAATTCACCAGAGGCGTGAAAGGAATTTGTGGGTAATCGTGATGCTTCGCACACGGGGTTAGGCTGTGTTAATGCAAGATGGCAACGTGGTTGCTTATGCGTCTCGACAAATGAGGCCTCATGAGCTTAACTACCCAACTCATGACTTAGAGCTAGCAAAGCGATGGTTTTCGCCTTAAGGTTTGGAGGCACTACCTTTATGGAGAAAGGTCGATTATCTACATGCACCACAAGAGCCTTAAGTATTTATTGACTCGTAAGGAGTTGAACTTGAGGCGTGAAGGTGGGTGAAATTGCTAAAGGACTCACGATCGTTCAATAGAATATCATCCGCAAGGCGAATGTGGTAGCCGATGCCCTAAGTCAGAAGGTTGTATCAGATCTACGGGCTTTGTTCGCTCATCTAAGTCTATATGACGATGGAAGTCTGTTGGCAGAATTACAAGTCAGGCCCACATGGCTGAAAGAGGTGAAAGAAGGACAGTTGGCTGATAACGACTTAAGTACTAAGGTGCAGCAAGTACAGCAAGGGGGATTAAAGGACTATGGCATCAATGATAAAGGAGTATTGTGCTACAAGGGAAAGGTCTGTATGCCGAAAGATAAGGAACTGAGACAAAGGATTCTTCGGGAAGTGCATGGTAGCCCTTATGCTATGCATCCCGGAGGTATTAAGCTGTATAGAGATCTGAGAGAACAGTTTTGGTGATCTAACCTGAAACGAGAGGTGACTGAATTTGTGGGGAAATGTTTGACGTGTCAACAAGTTAAGGTTGAACACCAAGTCCCATCAGGATTGCTCCAACCAATCGAAATTCCCCAATGGAAGTGGGAAAGAATTACCATGGACTTCGTTAGTGGGCTTCCCCTTACGCCTACTATGAAGGACTCGGTATGGGTGATAGTGGACCGTTTGACCAAGTCCACACACTTTATCCCAGTCAGAATGGATTATTCTCTTCAGAAGTTGGCTAAGTTGTATGTGGCAGAAATTGTGAGATTACATGGAGTACCAATGTCGATCATCTCTGATAGAGACCCAAGGTTTACGTCTTGATTTTGGAAAGCACTTCATCAAGCTTTAGGCACTAAGCTAAACTTCACTACGGCTTTTCATCCACAATCAGACGGGCAGTCTGAACGGGTTATACAAGTGTTGGAGGATATGTTGAGAGGCTGTGTAATGGATTTTCGAGGAAGTTGGGAAGATTACTTGCCTTTAGCTGAATTCGCCTATAACAATAGCTATCAAGCCAGCATTCGGATGGCACCATACGAAGCATTGTATGGAAGGAAGTGTAGAACACCTACTTGTTGGACCGAGTTAGGAGAACGCTGAGTTTTGGGTCCAGAGTTGGTGGCGTAAACCAAGAGAAGGTTGAGTTAATTCGCACGGTTGAAGGAAGCCTCGATAGGCAAAAGTCGACGAGACCTTAAACGAAAGGAAATAGAATTTGAAGTGGGAGATCAAGTGTTCTGAAAGTCTCACCTTGGAAGAAGGTAATGAGGTTTGGCCGCAAAGGAAGCTAAGCCCAAGATTTATAGGGCCTTATCAAGCTTGACGCGTTGGGCGATGGCATACCAATTGAGTTGCTTGCGAATTGAAGCGAGATGCATGACGTATTCCATGTGTCCATGCTACGTCGCTATCGATCGGATCCATCTCATGTGGTACCAAGTTGAAGAGGTGGAACTAAGGCCGACTTATCCTATGAGGAAGAACCAATTGAATTTTGGAACATGATGTGAAAGTATTGCGAAGAAAGACAAGGCCTCTAGTCAAAGTGCTATGGCGCAATCATGGAACGGAAGAAGCTTCGTGGGAGCTGTAAGAGGCGATGAGACAGCAATACCCTCAACTATTTTAGTTAGGAAATTTCGGGACGAAATTTTGTTTAAGGGGTAGAATCAGAACATCTGAATAGGGCCTATGCATTTCAGATCAATTGTATGAAATGACAAGTTCAAGTACTATGAATAAATTTTTAATACTTTTGAAACCTAGAAATGCATATGAAAATGAAAATGGAAATGAAAATGGAGATGGAAATGGAAATGGAAATGGAAATGGAAATGGACATTTTGGAAACTTAGACATTTTGGAAACTTAGACATTTTGGAAACCTAAACATTTTGGAAACACGAACATTTTGGAAACCTAAACATTTTGGAAACCTGAACATTTTGGAAACCTGAAGATGTAAGGAAAATGGCAAGTTATAGAGCCGCGCGAAAATTTTAGGAAACTTAGAAATAAGGCCGGAATGACAAATTTTAAAGCCCAAAGTAGGAAATAAGGGCAAGAGGGCCTTAAAAGAAAAAGTTGGTGAATTTTGACATACAATCGGGCTTGGAAAAGTGGCCTGAGGGTGTCACTTAAAGTTTATGGGAGTGGCCTGAGTTCGAGTCACTTGGAAAGCAATTATTGAAGGTTTAATTTTGCTTCCCAAGGCTAGGGGTGGACGGCACATATTTGCTAAAAAGGGAAGAGTTTTATTTTTATTAAAACTTGTCAAATTAAAGTGATAAATGAAAGATTTTCTCTACTAAGATAAATGAGGAATTAAAGGATGGATTAAAGACTTTTAATTTAATTAGGTGATAATTAATGGAGATTAAATTATCACTTGGGAGAGTAGTGGCCAAGTTTTGGACTCTTGGTCTAGCAATTTCGCTTAAAAGAGGAAAATTGAGACTTTTATCTCATTCACTCTACCTTCTTGAAATTTTGCTCTCTTCCCCTCTCTTTGCCAAATTTCCCTAAGCAAGGACTCCATCTTTTCTTTTCCTCCCTTTTGTCATTGTTAAGTCAAAACCTTTCTCTTAGATCTCGTTAAATCTCCATAGCCGGATCTCAAGAACTCAAGACAAGGAAGCAAGTGATTAAAGGCATCAAGGTAAGGTTAAGCCATTCAATTTCCTTTCTTTCTTCTCTAGTTGCCAAAAGTAAAGAGTCTAATCCTATTCTTGATCATGGCCGAATATACAAGGGATCTCAAGTTTCCACAACTACGAATACAAAGATTAAGGACTTAAGGTAAGAACAATTAATTCTTGTTCTTCCGATTCGCTTTAATCAAAGCTTAAGAAAATAACCTCTCTTATGTCTATGGTCAATGTCAAAGGAGGAGTTTCGGATTTGATTCGAGGAAATTAAGGTAAGATATATTCGCCAAAGGCCGCTACAACTTATTAAAGTTAGATCGGATCTAACATATGAATTTTAGGATTTGACGGATATTCAAGACAAAAGGAAACTTTGGATTTGGAATCTATAAGGTAAGCCTCTAAAATATTCGCCAATGGTTGTGAGATTATCTAGATCAATTCCTTAATTATTGAAAAGTCGAAAACTAACCCATATTGAAATACAAGGTTGGCTTAATATCGTAAAGGAAAAACCAAACTTTCGGATTTGTATAAACACCAAATCGGCAAAGGTGACTCTTTTACAAATCCTACTAGGATTTGGTTTTGTTTTAAGCCAAATCGCTTATTAATGTGACTTATATAATGGCGAATATAGGAGTTAACAGATCTAAAGTTAGATCGGGATTTTCGAGATCTCAAGGAACCTTTTTAGCGAATAAGGTGTGTACCCTTACTATCCTTCGATATTTTATGGCTAAATATTTTAATATATGATTATGAATAAGAATGTGAATGTGGCTATGTACCACAAATGTGGCAAAAGTACCTGTGCGTTTCCTACTTACGATAGGATTGTGAAATATGTTATATAATAACATGCGAATATATGTATATGAACATGAAATTAAGTTATGCACAATATATATTTTTGGGGCATTCGGATTTATGTGAAAGGGGAGAATAGGTGTTGACTTCGGTCTCACCAACGAAGGTGTTGACTTCGGTCTCACCAACGAAAATATGTTGACTACGGTCACATTGCGAAATTTTGGTAACTTCGTTACAATAGTGTCTAATGACACAACGTATAATTTGATTATAGTGTCTAATGACACAACGTATATGGGCGAATGCCTTTGATGGAGCGTGGCGGATGGAGGGTTGACTTAGTAGTCCCCACGGTGTAAATGGCAGGTACGGGTGGTGTGTAGCGGATGGACCATTAGGATTGGGTTTGGGTTGCATCATAATTTCATTATTATATGGACTTGACGATTTGAACATGAATGCCCGATTTATTGAATGATAGTATTGTGTGCACATTAAGTCTGCATTGACTCACCCCATTGTGGGAATTATTTTTCGGTGATGAGCGTTGACGGACCGGCCAATGGACCATGAGGTGGCCATGCTACATGCGAAAATTTCATTTAGTTTGGACTTAATTTTATTTTTAGTTACGTTTGTTCTATTTTGGGTTTTACTTGATGTAATAAGGCCTTAAGGCCCAAAGTGGATTATACTTTATGTTTGCTTCTTGTTAAGTTTCATGCTAAGAACTATATTGGATGTATTTAATTAAATGGGCTTGCAAGATTAAATAAATGGGTTTCAATCTAAGCCCAACTCGTAACGAGAGTTTTTCTAAAATTTACAATTTTCTCTAAGTATCGAAAATGTTTTTGAAGTCGGTTTACTTTAGGAACATACCAGATCCGGTTCAGGCTCGTGGTCCGGGTGTGGGGTGTTTCAATTACCACCAAATCCAATCCAACAGCCAGGACCAAGAGGAAGGCGAAGAATCGACATAGAAACAACATGAGATCAATTTACTTCATACAAATATATATTAAAACGATATTAAAGGAATAACTTAAGCATAAACAATTAGAAACAATAACTTACATGCAAACATATATATCATAATATATACATAGAAAAAGGGATCAATTTAAGTAACTTAAGCATTTAAATTGATAACTTAAGCATTTAAATTGATCAATATGGTTAATTGATCCAAAAAGGCCTGCATCGCCGACCAACATCATCAATATAATAATATATTTAGAAAACATCAACAATGATCCATCCAACAAGCCAAAATTTATATCAAAATAAAATGTAAAATTGAGAGTGTTTAAAAAAACAAGCCAAGCCCATCACCTCCCAACATTTGGGTCCAAATATAATGAATGAATAAATAAATAAATGCGAATAAAAATAAGACAGATAGCCCGCCTTGAGGAGAGCCTCACGAAAATTCAAAAACCAAAGCGGCACAAAATCTAGAGAAAAAAGAAAGGAAAAAGAAATTTTCCCAGAAAAAATGCAAAGATCGAAATCAAGGCGAAATCGACAAGGAAGCCATTGAGAGATTTATCAAACAATAATTGCACAAAATTATAAATTTATAATATTTTACATAAAAATTAATTGACACAAACACTCAAGTTTTAACATGACAAACATGTCAAAGTCTACATGAAATAAATTATATAATTGTGCCATAAAATAGAATTATAAACATATAAAATACTATATAAATTTATAATCCACATTATACATATATAGGAAAAAGAGCTTGTCAAGTGAAATTCCTCGTCCCTTTTCGTTTATTTCTTTATTTTTAGGGTTTATTGCATATAAAAGATTGTAATAGGATAAAAAAGAATCATTATAACAAATTAGCCCTCAAATTACAACTTTTTCCAATGCCAAATGTGCTTAAAATAACCCATTCAAAATCTAAAATAAAAAATAAAAAATATGAATGAGTGGGATAACATTTAATGATAGTTCTGATTAGAGCAAAATTATATATAAATACACATTTTGGTGGTTTAGATACAAATAATTATAGGTTCAATTAATCTCTAAATTAAGAAACTTGTGGATGTTGAAGCAAGCTTGGTGTGGGATAGCTACTAGCCCTAAATTTAGATCCAATTTTGCATCAAATAGTTGAAAAAGGGTTAATACACTATTTGGTATTTGAGTTTAGTTTTAATATTCAATTTGGTACTTGAGTTTTTTTTACTCTCAATTTGGTATCTAAATTCGGTTTCAATGTTCCAATATATTTGAGTTTAGCTTCAATGTTCAATTTGATTCTTGGGGGTGTGTGTGTTTTTTTTTGTTCCAATTAAGTATATGTTTTTTACTATAGTACATGTGTCAAATATTCATAAGATCAGCGAGACTGTTTAATTAGGTATCCAATTGAACATTGAAGTTAAATTCAAGTACTAAATTGGGATAATAAAAAAGAACTTGAGTACCAATTTGAACATTAGAACCAAACTCAGGTATTAAATGATATATTAACCCATAGAAGAAAATCAAAACTAGCTTATATAGGGATAGTGTGTTTTACATCTAACCAGCTTTGTATGCTATATTTTAATAATCTAACTATTAAATTTATCAATATTATAGCAATTTTCGAACACAAAGTAGCACTGATAGAGCAATCAGCGAATAGAAGAAAAATGTAGTCTTTGCAGCAGATACAATCAGTGAAAATTGAAAATGAGAACAGATAAATGAGAACAAATAGCTGCAAGTTTCTATACACTGCTTAGGAGGGAAATGAATCGTCACACATTATGGCTACAGAGGGACTAAAAAGGGGGAAACGATTTACCTTCTGACAATGGAAACAGAACAAAAGTACACTGCAAACAGAATGCGATCCAAGTGACAACGCACAAAATATCACCCTATTATTCAAGAATAATCAAAAATAAAATAGAGTTATAAACATAAAATCCATTACAACGAAGCTTCAATTTTCTCAATTTTCAACCATTAACAAATTAATCGAATGCAAAATCACCCATCGCTTGTTCACTTGCATGTTACCTTTTGGGAATCGAGATGTGCATGCTTGACAATGGAGAAAAAGAGGTAAAGCTTGAAGGCGAAGGAGCGTTGGTGGCGCGAAGAGAGGTGGAGCCGTAGAGGACGAAGAGCTTATTGATCGGATGAAGTAGGATGGTGTCGGATCACAGAGAGGTATGAAATGAAGAGAGAAATCAAAGAAACAAAACCTTTAGAACTTTAGGATTTCATTGAAGGGGAAATTATTTTCAGCAGAGAAATGATGGGGAAATTCACTCAATCGGGTTTAAGGGTTGGGGAAATGGATGAGAGCAAAACGCGACGCTTACACAAAAACAATTCAAGCTTTATGGCGTTTATACGATAGCGCCGTTAGAGACAACCTATTGCGCGTTTTCAAAATAAACGCCACTACAATATTGAAAACTACGTCGTCTTAATTAAAATAAATAAAACATGTTTGCGGCGTTTTCAAAAGCGCCGCTATATCCTAACTTATTGCGGCGTTTGACAATTAAACGCCACTAAAATATTGAAAACTACGTTGTTTTAATTAAAATAAATAAAACATGTTTGCGGCGTTTTCAAAAGCGCCGCTATATCTAACTTATTGCGGCGCTTGAAAATGAAACGCCACTAAAACTGAAAACTACTTTGTTTTAATTAAAATACATCAACATATTTGCGGCGTTTTTTAAAAGTGCCGCTATATCCCTATTTATTGCGCGTTTTCAAAGTAAACGCCACTAAAAATGGGAAACTACATCGCTTTTTGATTAAAATTACATACATATACTTATGCGTTTTGAAAAATATATCCCACTTGTTGGCGTTTTCAAAATAAACGCCACTAAAAATGGGAAACTACATCGCTTTAATTAAAATTACATACATATACTTGGCGTTTTTCCAAAGCGCCGCTATATCCCAACTTATTGCGGCTTTTGAAAATGAAACGCCATTAAAATATGAAAACTACTTCGTTTTAATTAAAAATACATCAACATATTTGCGGCGTTTTTTAAAAGCGCCACTATATCCCAACTTATTGCGGCGTTTGAAAAATAAACGCCACTAAAAAATGGAAAACTACGTCGTTTTAATTAAAATTACATACACATACTTGCGGCATTTTGCAGAAGCGCCGCTATATCCCAACTTATTGCGGCATTTTCGAGATAAGCGCCACTAAAATATTGAAAACTACGTCGTTTTAAATAAAAATACATAAACATATTTATGCGCGTTTGTTTATGAAAACGCCACTATTCTCAATTTTCAATTTTTTATTTTCACTTATTTTTAATTTCACATATTTTTACTTGATATTATCATTTTTATTTTTTAAATTTTAAATATTAAACTTTTAAAAAATTTTGAAATTTTTCAAGATTTTTATAATTTTAAACTTTTTAAGAAAACTATATTTATCTTACTATATATACATGTAATATCCTCTATCCGATTTCAACCTATATTTTGAGTAAGAAATATTACATTTAAATCCATCGCTTAATTTAAATATTTATTTAAACACTTCATTTTAACATATTAATTTAAGCTTATTTGAAGTTTTTCAAATCATTTCTATACTTTCTTTTACAGTTTACAAATGGTAGGGTCTTTTAATTTGGATCAAAATAGAGTTTACAAATTCGGAATTCAAGTGGCCAATGTTAGTGTAGTACAAAACATATATTTTAATATTAACCATAAATCCCTCGTGAGAGATTTCGGTTTCAGGATTTTGGGCCCTAAACCCTAAACCCTAAATCCTAAACTCCTAAACTTGAACCATAAACCCTAAAATCAAAAACCTAACACATCAACCATTTCCCCTAAACCCATACACTATAATCTATAAACCTTAAACCTAAAACCCCAACCCATCAACCCAATACCGCTAAACACTAACATATATATTAACCACATACAATAAACCCAAACACATTCACCATTCTTAAACCCTAAATCCGGCCCTTATGAGAGATTTCAGTTTCGTGATTTTGGGTCATATAGCTAATACCCTAAACACTACACCCTACACCCTAAACCCTAAACCCTAAACCCTTATAAACTTAAACCATAAACCCTAAACTCAAAAACCCAACACATTCACCATTCTTTCTAAACCCCTGACCTTAAACCTATAAACCCTAAACCCATAAACCCTAAACCCAAAACCCAAAACCCAAAACCATAACCCATTAACCATTTCCTCCTAAATCCTTAACCTAAACCTTAACCCCTAACCATTAACACTTAAACCTTAATTAATACCGTAATTAAGCCTTAAACCTTAAATTATTTAGATAAGTTTTGAATATTATACAATATTTCTTTCAATATTTTAATAAATTTAAATAACATTTAAATATATATAAAGCTTATCTATTATCTTTTAAATAATGTAAAGTATAATTATAATTTGGTATAAGTACTCCTTATATTCACAAATTTGGAATTTGGTCAATATGCTTTACCAAAATAGACTTTTAGCGGCATTTTTCTTGGCATTTTAATAAAAAATGCCGCAAATATTATACATTAGTGGCGCCGCTTGAAAGAAAAAAGGCCAAAAGGTCGGACTTATAACGGCATTTTTCATGAAGTGCCGCTAATGGTCGGAATAGCGACATTTTTTAGTCCAAAATGCCGC
Source organism: Gossypium rotundifolium (assembly GCA_025506655.1). Classification (NCBI taxonomy): domain Eukaryota; kingdom Viridiplantae; phylum Streptophyta; class Magnoliopsida; order Malvales; family Malvaceae; genus Gossypium; species Gossypium rotundifolium. Next base: position 141,300,940 of record CP106731.1, read on the forward strand.
TAAAAGGAGCAATATATCATTTTACGTTTTTATACCAAACACCGCTATAGATCTGAGCATTGGTGGTGCTTTTGTAAAAATGACGCTATAGATCATTAGCGAGCATTAGCATTTTTGTCAAAACGTTTGAAAGAAAAGCGCTTTTGTAAAACGACGCTATAGATCGAGCATTAGAGCAATAGCGAGCAATAGCTTTTGTAAAAACGATGCTATAGCTTTGAGCATTAGCGGCGCTTCACCAAAAACTCCGATAAAGATCGATCTTTTAGCGGCGCTTTTCCTTAAACGCCATGAAAATCTATTAAGAGATTTCAAAATGGCGTCGTTTCACTATAGGAAAATAGAGTTTTCACGGCGTTTATTATAAAAACACCGATAAAGGTATAGAAAAAACGATGTTTTGTACAAAAACACAGCAAAAACCTATTTTATTTCAAAATAAAATGGCGCCGTTTTGGTATCAATATAAAAATTGAAAAAAAAACTCAACATTTGTGGCGTTTTGTACGAAAACACCGCTAAAGGTATAGCAATAGAAAAACTATTTTATTTCTAAATAAAACGGCACCATTTTGGTATCAATATAAAAATAAATTAGTGGCGTTTTGTTCACAAACGCCGCTAAAGGTATAGAAATAGCGGAGAAAACACCGCAAATAGCTATATTATTCCATAATATAACGGCGCCGTTTTGATATCAATATAAAAATTGAAAAAAAAAACTCAGCATTAGTGGCGTTTTTTAAAAAACCATTTATTTTAGAACAACACGGTGCCGTTTTGTTCTCAATACAAAAATTGAAAAAAAAATCAAACAGTTGCGGGTTTATAATTTTATTTTAGGGTTTTGTATTTAGGATTTATAATTTAATGTTAAGGGTTTAGTGTTTACGGTGTAAGGTGTAGGGTCTATGGTGTATGATTTAAGGTTTAGTGTTTACAATTTAGTGTTTTAATGGTTTAGTGTTTAGGGTTTAGAGTGTAGTGTTTAAGGTGTAGTGTTTATGGTTTAGGGGTTTAAGGTTTAGGATGTAGTGTGTAGGGTGTGTGGTTTATGGTGTAGGGTTTAGGGTGTAGTACTTACGATTTAGTGGTTTAGTGGGTTTAGACAAGTTTAGAGTGTATGGTTTAATGTTTGCGGTTTAGAGTTTAGGATTCGAGTTTTATGGTCTAGGATTTATGGCTTGGGTTTTGAGTTTGGAGTTTAGGGTTTGGTGCATGTGGTTTATGGTATAATATTTAGGGTCTAGGGTTTATGATTTCAGGACTAGTCTTGGACTTTTTAGAATATAAATCAAAATAAGAAAAATATAAATTATTATTTAAAAAATATATATCACAACGGGTTTTATCCCAAAAGCATGAACAATGGTTTAGTGTGCAATTGTATACATGAACTTTAATTTGATTTAGATCTTATAAAATATTAACACAATTATTGATATAATTAACATCATTTTTATTTATATATTGCATACATAAAATTTATATTTACTTAATATAAAAATATATTGATGTATTTAAATTTTAAAATAATGTGTATGATTAAATCAAAATTAAAGTTTCAATAAATATATATATTTAGGGTTTAATTAAGGTTTAAGGTTAATGGTTTTAGGGTTTAGGGTTTGGTTTCATTTTTAAAATTAATTTCGTACACAAGTATTAATTTTTAAAAATTAGGTATATTGTTTGAAACAAAGCTAAATTAGTTTAAAAGGAATTTAAGAAATAATTAAACTATTAAAATTTATTACTACGAAAGACATTCGTAGCGTTTTTGACAAAAAACGCCGCAAAAACGTACCACTTTAGTGTCAAAAACGCCACAAAAATGTACCACTTTAGCTAAAACGGAGTGTTTCAGTTGTGTTTGTTGTGGCATTAGCGGCGTTTTTACTGAAAACGCCACTAAATATCGAGAATTAGTGGCTTTTTTAAAAAGCGCTGCAAAATGTAAAGTTTAAATGATGTCGTTTTTGTTTCATCCATTCTCGAAACCCCTTATTAGCTGGACGATGTCGTTTTGTCAAAATGCAAAAAAGTTGTAGTGGCGCTAGTGAATAAACGCCGCTAAAAGTCAGGCATTAGTGGCGCTAGCGTACAAATGCCGTAAAATGTATTTTGATTTTGAGCAAAACGGCGCCATTTTTGTATGCTCGATTTTATCCCCACTCCAACCTCAAAATCCCTTATTGTTTTCCCCTAATTGTATATGATCGTTATTTTGTCGAATTTTAAAATTTATAAAGAGAATGATCGAACTTGGAAACTAACTCTGACAACAACTTTAAGGCTAGTGTACCTATCGAACAATAGTATAGCTTAGGCAAGACCGGATTATCGAACCCAAAGGAACTAAAAGTACTAATACTCACTTTCTTTCTATTATTTAGCCTAAATATTAAATGATTTGGTTGATTAACTAAATAATTACTAAATTAAGATGCAAAGACAAAAAGAATGAATTAGGAAATATCTTGAAGAGGAACTCAGTTGATCACGACGATACCATTAGGAAGAATCCACCTAGACTTCACTTATTATCTAACACTGAACCATACGATTTATTCACTTGACTTGATCCGTAAGACTCCCTAACATATATTAAACCCTCTCTCGAGGCGAATAACATCTAACCCTAGGTTAATTAACGAAAATCTCTTTCTCACTTAATAACCCCCTAGAATAGCAGTAAATCGAACTATGGACTCCCATATTAGGTTTCACCCTAATCCGACAAAATCTCGTCACCCTATCTCTAGGCGCACGAATGACTTTGCTTAATTATGCTAGATGTAACACCCCAAACCCGGCCCAAACGCTACGACCAGATCTGACATGCTACAGGTTGAATGTTAAAGTTCAAATTCTCTGGTTACTTTGAAGAAAGCATGGATTTGGAAAAAAATAACTTTTCGGTAGCACGTTGCGTTGGAAACTTTGCATTGTTTTGATGAAAATCGTTGTTTTGCATTAAGCGTGTTTGAAACTCCCATTTTTATTACTTCTTATAATTAAGTCCTTGAAATATAAATTTATAATCCATAATCATTAACCACTAGAAACCGAAAATTTAAGCTAAGAGGCCTTATTACATGCCAACAAAAACAAATCCAAAATTTAAAACTAAAGAAAAACCGGAAATAAGTTTACTTAAATAAAAGACTTTATGGCCCTCGAGTCCGCTTCTACTCCAGTATCCACGATCTCTCGCTCATCTAAAAGTTGAGAAAAATAAAGGGTGAGTCACCAAGACTCGGTGTGCAAATCCTCGAACCACATAAACGACTTGAGGCCCATTAATCGCATCTTGGGCCTCACCCACACATAATGACAGCAGAACAAGTACATGCGATATGACCCAACCCATCCTAAAATTCCATCCTCTACACGCCAACCCTTACCAATTATCACACCGCGGGGATTTCTACAATCAACCCACCAACCTCTACACGCCATTTCGACAGCCATGCTGCCATTTATAGTGCCGATCACTATGTACCTTAAAATTAAATGTGGCCGAGCCACCGATTACCATGTGACCTTATAATCAAATGTGGTAGAGCCACCGATCACTAAGTGACCTATTGAGCATGCTCTTCCTCTTCATCATATTAACCCCATCCCATGCATACATACATACAAAAGCAAGAACAATATACCATCTACAAGATAACATGTCATCACATACATCGATACACATAGAGAGTTTGCTATGTTTTCATACCTGGCATCCCTTGCCTAACCCTTATGGTTTATTCAACTGTCCATATAGCCTTTTCTAGCTTTTCAACCCATAACACGTATAATACAGAAAAACTAATGTGATAAAGATCTAAACACCTGATTACAGACAAGATGATACTTTCTATGTCGACACTGTCAGTAGCCGATACGACTAATAACTGCCTACAGTTTTGTTCTGTAGTCGATCCACAACTCAGTGGCCAATCTCTGATGACAGACACCGAACGTTTCTTAAACTTAGAGGTTGGGCTTACGGGTCCAATCCCCTTCTTCGCCTGATCGACATTTGATTCCATCAAAAGACCTTATCAGTTGCTACCATCATAACATATGCTTGTTAATCCATAACATAGGGTTAAGATCACGAATACGATAAATGAACCTAACGAAAATCTAAAGAGAACCCTTACCTCGAAATCCCGAAAGAGATAGAGTTCAGAGACTAGCGATTTTTGACTTTTTGGGATCTAGATGATCCGATCTACTTCAATTCCCAAAATGTCGCCCTAAGATGAGGACATAAGAACAGTCAAAACATTACTCAAAAGATAACCTTGCCACCTCAATTAGCCTTTCGGCTTTGGCCTCCAAAAACCAAAAATGAAAGGTGAAATATGATGGAAATCATCACTTACCTTATTACAGAGGATTCGACAATTCCTAGAAGGTTTCGACTTTTGAGAAAGAAGCAATTGAGAGAAGAAGAAAAATATGAAGAAGTGATAGGAATGGTATGGAAACAAAGAGAATTTCAGCAAGGCTAAGGTGGGTTCGGCTCTAGCAGAATAATGAGAAAAGAGAATGAAAGAACTTAAAATGCCAAAAATGTGAGGAGGACCCTCACCGAACTATTCCCAATTTTGGCACCTATCAACCCCAAAAGCCAAAATTTGCAGAAAAACAACAAGCACTGAGTCCTATGGCTAAAGAAAATTCAGCACCCCCTAGCACAAACCAAAATCGATGCCTTCTCCCTCAAAGAGTTGGAAATTTGGCCACTACCTTGCTCCTTAGACAAGTCCTAGATTTTCTCCCTTATCCTTATCTAATCACTCATCCACAAGTGGCATGAATAACACCAACTCTTCTTCCCTTTATCAGCCACATTACCCAACTCACACAACTCCCTATTTCTAAGCATCCCAACTGACTCCAACACCACCCCCTTCTGACGCCAAAAATTAATTAAATAAAATGAGCTTGCTGTGACTCGAACCTCTTCCCTACCTCCCTTGTGGCGTCACCTTGCTGTGCTCTAAGAGGCGCCTCCCTACCTTTTTATCACATCAATTCTTGTGTCATAAAACACAAATAATATCTTTTAAGCCCTAACCCCGCTGGCTCTCCACTAATGTGCCAAACAATAAATTTTTGCTAAGGCCTCGGCCCAACTCTGAGCCCATTCTAGACCTCTAAAACACTCTAACTAGCATATTAAGCACAACAAGACATCCCAACACTTCAAACGCAAAGCCCCACAAATTTAGGATGTTACATTAGATCTATTCTTAGGTAGGGTCTATTCCTCCTCCACCTAAGAACATCTGACTTGAATTAATATCCCAGAAACATTAACGTAATAATTAAGCACACATAATTAAGAACAAATCAAGTATTTGTCATATAATTTAGAAGACAATAATAATGTTCATCTAGGTTTCATCCCCTTCAGGTATACGAAGGGTTTAGTTCATAACAAATAAAGAAAACATCTCAAGAGAAAAGGTAAGACAAAACATAAGAAATCCCTAAAACCCCTGAAGGAATTGAAGGAGAGATCCGCCATCTTGAGTAAAATTTCAGCTTCTTAAGATGGATCAATTGGCTATCTTCGAGTGATTCCCACAAAAGTTTCGGCTTCTACCGAATTTTGAATGTTTTGGCATCTGACCCACACACCTATTCAGGTTACACTTTGGGTGTTTATATAGATTTTTGGAATGCTTTACTTGGCCTCTAAGTGTCCCAATTCAAGTATACTTCCTACTCGGTGTTTGAATAGGCTTTGGAATGTGTTTTTTTGCCTCAAAGTATCTAAATCCGAGTGAAATTGATCTCTCCCGTGACAGGGGCACGGCCATGGTACACGCTCATGTAAATCGTTTTCAGGTCGTGTCTCGATTCTGTCGATTGGGGCACGACCGTGTAAATCGTGGCATGGTCGTGTCTTACATGTGGCCTGAAGTCCAGGCCGTGTCGATTTCCACTTTGGCCCAAATTGGCCCGTTCTAAGCCTGTTTCTCATTCTTTTCATCCTCGGGTGCTTTCTTGAGTATAAAACATGAAAAAAATGATTAAGAGCACAATTTTACATAAATCAAGGGCTAAATCATCCAAAAGCATGCTAATTATGGGCTTAAAATATGTTACTTTTATGGTTTATCAAATACCCTCACACTTAAGCTTTTGCTTGTCCTCAAGCAAAATTCTCAACTTACAATTAAAACGAACTTTCCACAATTCCCAATTTCTATCAATAATGCCTCATCATAATTCATCGATAATTTATACATGGATAATTTAACTCAAAGACTCTTAAAGATTCAAACAATATAAGTCATATATTTGTAGCATGAAAACATAGATGTCTCCCCTTATCTAAATAATTACATTTAATTTAAAACCAATAGGATTGATATCCTCACTAAAGATTCACTCAAATCACTCAACGTGTTTAAGGTTCAAGAATAAGCACTCATAAGTAGAACCTGAAAGGTTAATCCCATAGGCTTGCCTGAAAATCAAATCTCTACCACTATAATGTGAGATGATACACAAATCAAAAGGTCTTTATCAGGGTTGTAATGGGGCTTAGGTTAAAGGTGTGGATAAAGGCTGAATTAGAAGGTTTAGAATCGAGATTGAATTGACAAGTTACCTAACTTAAAACAATAAACTGGAAAATAAATGATTACATTAATTGAAACTTTGAAACTAATAATACTACGAGCTTTTTCTTTGATAATTGAAATTTAAATGTACAAGCTCACTTTTTATACTACTAATACTGAATATACTTTGATTTTTTGATCATTTTTTGAAGAACAAATCTAAGTAAATAAATAATAAAGAATGAACTTTATCAATTGAAATAAACTAATTAGGCAACTGATCAAATCAATTCTCGATAGAGGGGTAGTCAAAGGAATGGTGATAACAAATACAAAGGGTTTTGCGTTAATATTAATGGGTGAATCAATAAAAATGGTTGTTAGATCAAAGAGGTTCACTAGGGGTTAATTATGAAGGTAGACTTTTTAGTGGAGTGAATGGGTTAAAACCTAAGTGCCTTTATCATCTCAGTATATCAAATCAATTAAGGTGGTCTCTACATGTATAATTAGGGCAAAATCTAGAATAACAATTCTGTGTTGACACACTCATAATCAATAAAGTGAGCACGAAAAAGAATATGCTCTATAAGGCTAAAAATCTCACAAAAATTATGGGTATTTGCTATCAATCCCTGTAAATTTCAAACTTTAAGGTAATATTCAAATTCAGTTTAACTGTAACATCCGGGATTTAGGGGTCTCGCATTTTAATTCATATGTGTGTGTTAGTATGCTTTGTATGCTTGTTTGAGTGTGTTTGGGGGCTTCGAGAAACCTTGGGATTAGGTAGGAGTCTTAGTGAAATTTTGGTTTGAAGTTGATAAGGGGAAAGCTGGGGGCTTCAGGCCTTAAAGGATTTAATGTGGTGTTCTTTGACACAAGAAATCAAGTGGTAAAGTGGCAAGGAGGTGCCACTTAGAGCACAAGGGAGTGACGCCTCAGGGAGCTAAAAAGGACTTGGTTCGAGCTGCGAAGATCCCTTTTCTATTGTTCTTTTTGACGCCAAGATGGGGGGAGAGTTGTGTTCAGGATGGACACTGTGGGATGAGGGTTGAAGGAGTCAACGGAGTTTAAATGTGTGGAAGGGAGAAAATTAAGGAATTTGAATCATTCAATTTGGTTGAATGATTGGATGAGAGAGAAGCAAGGAGTAAAGGGTGGGATGGCATAGTGGATTAGGGGAGTGGGGATGTGTAGCTGAAATTGTGGGGGGTGGATTCGGTTTTGGGTGCTTTAGGGGGTGGCCGAATGTGCTTTAGGGAGTGTAGTTGTTGTTTTTTTTTCTTTTCATTTCTATTTACCAAAACCGAATAGCATCCTGAACATTTGTTTCTTTTCTTCTCTTTTTGACTCATAGCCGAAACTTAGCAGACCATCAAGGTCACCTTTATGCATCTTTTTCTTCTCATCTTCAAAAGCCGAAAGTGCCACATTTTCTCTCTTTTTCATCTTGAGTTTCATTATCATTCTTGAAGTCACTCTAGCCGAATCATAACTCCCCTTTCTTCTCTTTTTTTTTTCACTTCGACAGCTTTGAACCTTCACTACTTTTTGCAAAAGCCAAATAGCTCTTCATCTTTTTCTCTTGGTGGCTGAATGAACCTTCCATTTGGGAACCAAAGCCGAACCTTCTAATTGTCCTATTTCTTCTACTATCCATTTGTTGCAACTCATCTCTTATCCAAATCTTTCAATCGACTCTAGACAAACCTATATTCCATTCATCTCTTAAGTCCCTCTTATTTGCTGATTTTGTGGGGCTAAACCTCTCTGTAGTGGTGGTAAGGTTCTCTATAAACTTTTCTTTCTCTATTTCTCTTTGGATTGCCAAAATCAAGAAGCCTAATCCTGTTTTCTTGTGTGGCTGAATCTATGAAGGAGTGATTTTGGGTTCTCTGTAGAAGCTAACGTTAAGGGAGTAAGGATCTTTCGGGATTCGATCAATCGAGGTAAGGAGATTATAACGTTAGGCCGAAGGCCACTTCTATTGTCCATAGGTGTTAGAGCCGAATCTAACAAGGCTTATGCAGGGGTTTCGACAACTTTTAAGTTCAAGGGAGAGCCTTCAAGATTTAGGTCAACTTTGGTAAGGATGCTCTTTCGATCTTAGCATTCATTTGGTTCGTTATTCCTTCCTATTCAACGTTTTAACCCGGGTCTTCTGACCAAAGACTTTGTTTGATGGATTTGAGTATCAACATAGGAGAGAAAGGGGTTGGACACGTAGTCCCTACCTGTAAATTCAAGAAGCGATCAGTTTTAGCGGTTCGAGATTGGCCATCGGGGTGTAGGCCAGCTTCAGAGCAGGATCGTAGGCAAATAGCGGTAGTGTTGGTTAGCGATAGTGTCGACGTAGAGGGCGTGGTATTACGTGTTATCAGGTGTGTAATTAACACACTGTTTATTTACCTGCTTTAATTAAAATATATGTATTATGTTGTAGCCGAAATAGTGGCTATGGTGGTGTTATTACCAATATTAGGTACCCCGATAACCAGGTCATGATACTATCTATATTGAGGTGGTGGTTAATGCTGGTGGATATGTGTAAGCATGTTATACGTGCATATTTGATATGTTCATGTGTTATAATGCCATTTTATCATAATATGCTACATGTGCATGGGGTTCCGGGATATTTTGAATAAAGGGGAAGTGTGTATATATTAATATACATGGATTGATGATGGCCTTGAGCCTCATCGTGGATTGATGACGACCTTGGGTCTCATCATGAATACTTGTTATTTTAATCACGTGGATCAGTGGCTAGACCACTAAGTGGTCTTTGAGCAGTGTGCCGTTGGCATAGACTACCAAAGAGGCATGTAGCAGATGGAGGGTCGATTTAGTAATCCCCAAGTGTGTGGTGGATGGATATACGGGTGGTGTGTAGCAGTTGGATACTAGGTTGGGGTTGGGTTAACACTTTGCATCGTCATGCGTGGTATGTGGTTGATGTGGACTTGGGTCTTAGCCTATTTGTGGAATCATGTGAATTAATTGCACCCTGAGTCTGGTGACTCACTCTATTTTCTTTTTAAAACAATGCAGGTAATTCATAACTCGTTGGACCGGGCTGGAGCAGAATCGAGGTGGCCATGTAACATCCTAAATATTTAAAAATCATTATGTTGCTAAATGTTAGTTCAGGTTTACTTGGAGTTAAATAATAATAATAATATTAGTTAAGTGTACTTTAGAGTAAAGAAATTAGGTGACCTTGAAACTTAAGTTAATTAAGTACTAAAAGATGGCATAAGATGAGTAATTGGCAAAGTGGTGATGGCGCCATAAGTTGGACATGAGGGAAGGAGTTCGAATCACCTAGCATGCAATTAGGAATTTTTATTTTTTTGCTTTAGCTTAAGCATGTGTCGGCAAGGGATAAGGTTAGGATGAGTTGGATTGTTTTATTTTGGTAAGAAGACTAAGGATTTGGAAAGCTAAAGAAAAGGGCTTGAATTGGGGGATTTTTCTCTTCAACTAAGGAAAAGGAGGAGGATAAGGCTTAAGTATAGGGAGATGTTTTGAAACTCCCTAATGGCCTTTTGACCATTGCATTTGACGGCATAGAGGCTAGGGGGATGGCTGGTTTTGTAAGCTTGGATGTTAGGAGAACACATCCATTTTGGTCATTTAGGCAAAATGTATTTTCTCTCCATCTATCTTTCTTTCTAGCCTAAATTTGCCAACATACTTGAGTAAGCAATTCATTTTTTAGCCATTCTCTTTTGACCATTTCGGTTTTGAAACTTTTCTCTCCTAAAACTTTTCTTCTCATTGTGACCAAAAGCACTTAGGCAAGCAAAGATTCTTCTTCTTTTATTTTTCTCACTTCTCCTCCTCAATGCCGAATGCACTTTTCTCTTAAACTCCATTCTCTTTCTTCTCTTTCTTTCTCTCTCTCTCTAGAACTGAACCATATCATTCCATTTGCCCATTCTTTCATTTTCTTCTTCATTAAAATCTCTCCAATACTTTCATCCATGGCGAATGTTAACTTGTTCTTGTGCCAAAATTTCTTTCATTTTCTTTGATCACAACCGATTTCCTTTAATCATACATAATTATTCTCACTCAATTTTCTTTCCAATCGTGAGCATTAGTGAGATTATGGTGGGTAAAAACTCAAGGTGTTCTTGAATAATTTTTGGAACTTTGGAATCGATTTCAAGAATTAAGGTAAGGAGATTTTCTTTAAGGGTTCTTATTTTATTCATTATATTATTATAGTTAGTTATTAATCTATTTCGTTTTAGGGACATAATCGCTCGATCGTTTCTTGAGGAACGAAGATAATCGTAGTAAGCCAAATCTCAAATCTTATAAATCGTTAGCCATATTTCGATACTTATAAGTTGGATTAATGATCTTATGTCTTTAGAGACATTCAAGATAGAAGCGAAAAGGGCGTCCATAGTCTTGAAAGAGGCGGTTCCGCTTAATCCCCTAAATATAAACGAAGGACCTGTTTGAGAATCCGAGATTTTCCACCGGTTGCGGACCTTCAATCAAGGAGAATCAATTGTTCGAGGTTATTCGTACTCCGACCCTTTGTTCGTTCGTGGATTCTCATTGGGCAACGAATAAACAATCGAGGAGAAACCAAAAATAGAAGTGGTTCAAAATCAAAAGGGTAAAGATTTAGATCGTTTACCAATAGTGTATTTTTTTATAAATGAAAGTGTTCTAATGGTTCGTGTTACGTTTAGGTGTTGACGAGCGGGAAGGTTTAGTACTCACGATATCAAGGTGTGTAACTTCACACTTATCTCGGGTTAGATGTCATACCGTAATATTGAGCAAAATCGTAAAAATGACAAAATCGGTACAATACGTAATAATTGGTATTTTTGGTGAAATTACATGAAAACGGTTAAAATTGTGAAAATTACGAAAATGCCATCGATGAGTTAGTTGGTAAAATGTAAATTTTATGTCTCATGTGTAAATGGGCCGAAATCCCTGATAGATTGTTAAATGGGCCAAAATCTATACTAGATCATTAAATGGGCTGAAATCCCTGATAGATTGTTAAATGGGCCAAAATCTATACTAGATCGTTAAATGGGCCGAAATCCCTAATAGATTGTTAAATGGGCCAAAATCTATACTAGATCGTTAAATGGGCCGAAATCCCTAATAGATTGTTAAATGGGCCAAAATCTATACTAGATCGTTAAATGGGCCGAAATCCCTGATAGATCGTTAAATGGGCCGAGATCCCTGCTAGATCGTTAAATGGGCCAAGTTGCTAGATTATTAAATGGGCTAAATGTTATTTTGTATATTGGGCCTTTTGCTAAAATCATCATATGTAAATAGACTATTTTGCATACTTGTTGCATGGGTTGGGATTAATGATGAAGAGAAGAAAGGCCTGTTGCCAAAATCTAGTTCTTGGCTTTGCTTAAAAAATAATTAAATGGCTCATTGCCTCTAGTTCTATGGCTCGCCACAAAATAATTAAATGGCTTATTGCTCTAGTTCGGTGGCTTTGCCACAAATATTTTAATGGCTCAATGCCTCTAGTTCGGTGACTTTGTCACAATCTAGTTCGGTGGCTCTGCCACAAATATAAAATGGCTTTATGCCTACGATTGGTGTGTTGGCGGGTGGGTTGACTTGATCCCCACAGTGTGATGGTTGGTACGGTGGTGTGTAGCAGATGGAGATTAGGTTTGGGTGGGAAATTTCATTTTGCATACATCTCATTATTTATATTGTTAAACCTGTTTATGGGTTCAAGCCCAAAATTATGACTTGATGATCTGCCCAATGGATGAAGTAAGTGAGTTATACATCGAGTTCGAGTAACTCACTCCCTCAAATTTTTCATCTCGTAATGTGTAACACCCATATCCGTCACGGAGTAGGGTTAACAGATGCTACTCTTCTAACCACCAAGTTCATTTAATCACTTGAATCTTAATACTTAAGAAATGATATTACCATAATCAAATCATCACAAATATAATATCAATGGCATTATACATAATAAAATAAGTAAACTCATTCAAACTATAGAGCACTATTCATTTGGTCATTTTAAAAGGGTGGCGAATATAAATGATTTTCAAAGGTTAACTCACACCAATTTATCACATGTATATTCAATCATATGCAAACATAATTAGTTATCCACACTAATGAATACTAACCTTTAAATTTTCTTGACCGATTATATAAATAAGTTTATAAAAATTCAGAATAATTATAAAACCAACTAAGTTCATTAAACATGCATGTAATATCTACTTAAACTTATGGATAATGTCTCTATCAAAATTTCACAAATTACCTATTCTTTAACAAAATTCTATCACGTCCTAATATGCACGAACATATATCACACTTCAAGCATATATATATATATATATAACTAACTAAACATAATCATGAACAATGTACTTATAATATGCTTGTTTACTATGCCAATTCACTGCTTAAAAATCATGCAAAAGACCAAATACAACCGAACCATAACACCATAATTTGATCATTTCATCATCGAATCATCTCATTTGAACTTAAAAGAAATACACATACCCAATGTCATTCATAACCTAACATACCATCTCATATATATATATATATATACATATATATTCACTTTCCAAAGAACTAGCAAAATTTCATCTATAAAATTTCATATCAAACATACATATACAACCATTATGCATAGCATGATTTTATACTCACCCATATTTATCATTCAAATAAAACTTGCTTTCTTATCTTCATCAAGTCTTGCATAACTTTAGATTACTTACTAATAAGGCAAGCCATTTTCGCATGGCTATTATATACATGAACAAAAAGTTTTCAACAAAACAAAGTCAAAGCCTTTCCTATACATGCCTTTATTTGAAGACCAAAATGAAAGGGTACCAAATTAGATTGATAGTGTGGTCGACTGTCTTGACGATCCCGTTAAGCAGGTAGCTTGAACCTAATCTATAAAACAGAGGAGAACATTTCACGCAAATAAGTTTATTAAATTAGTAAGTCCCAAGCTCATGATAATAATACGTTCAATCACTTAAACATTTAAATTATTCAACTTATGACATTGCATATATACATTTAAATATATATATATATATATTGGTTTCTACAGGGCCAAACACTAATAGTTCATTAACCTAAGTAATTGTACTTCATTTCCATAAACTCGTATCTCTTCAAGCACAAAATAAGTATATTACAAGAATCACATGCTTCAAATCTTTTAAGTACAAAGATTCATATCAACCATGATAGTACATTCAAGCTCAAATTTAATCATATAATACTTATGCACATCAATCGTAATCTCAAATGTACATAACATCGTACTCATAATATTAGTTCAACTCGAGTAACATTAAACATATCATACCATACTTACTTACCGAGCCTTTAACTAGATACATTAGCTACGATTTACCTTGAACAACAATTCGGTTTCTCCTTTGTAAAACATCATCAAGACGAAGCTCGCTAGGCATTAAAGCCGAAATAAATCACCAAGACGAAGCTCGCTAGGCATTAAAGCCGAAATAAATCAAACACGAAGCACGCTAGGCATTAAAGCCCAAATAAATCACCAAGACGAAGCTCATTAGGCATTAAAGCCCGAAATAAATCACCGGCACGAAGCCTGCTAGGCATTAAAGCCCGAAATAAATCACCGGCACGAAGCCTGCTAGGCATTAAAGCCCAAATAAATATAGTTAATCTTTCATTTCACATTTCATTGTGCTAAATTCACCACCACTTATAATTCACATATTTTATCATATAGCAAACCAAAAACACTTATTCACATCACATTGAATAAAATTTCAACCAATCCATTCTAATACTTTCAATTCGGCTAATACAAGATTCTATACTCAATTTTATTGAATATTATCATTTAATGCGTTCATGAATAATTCGATAACCTATACTTGCTTAAGGACTTACCTCGGTTGTCGATAGACCGTGCAAATCGGCTATTCGAGAACCTTCGTCTTTCCCCGATCTAAATCTGTTTTTCTTTGCTCTTGATCTAAAACACAATAAAATTTAGCTCATTCAAGCACAATTCATCTCAATTTAGTCCCTAAGCACATAAATGGGAAAATTACTATTGTACCCCTAATATTTCACAACTTTGTAATTTAGTCCTATTTGCATAATACACAAAATACACCAAATTAGCTAAAACTATACAAGGGCTGAATATTCCTAGGGACTTTACAAGCCCTCACATTTTATTTATTTTTCAAATAAACCCCCCTAAAATTTCATCTTTTACAATTTGGCCCTAAAAACAAAAATTCTTCAAAACTTCCAATACATAATATACTAATCTTTAACTTATCTTTTATCTAACATCATCAAACATCAAAACTATATAAATCTATCAATAGCGAACATCAAGCATGCTTAGATTCAAAAATTACAACATGGGTGGACATAGTTCAAGCAACGATCTCAAAAACGTAAAAATTATTAAAATCGAACAAATTTACATACCTAAATTAAGGAAAACTCAAGGCCGAATGTGCCAAGCTTTCTCCTCTTTTTCTTTTGTGTTTTTCGGCCAAAAGATGAACAATGCATGGCTTTCTTATTTTTTGTTTTATTAACATATATTAACTAATTATTTTAACATAAAATGTAATAACATATATTATATAAAATACTAACACTATTACATGCATTATGATGGCCGGCCACAAACTTAAAAATGGGCTATTTGCCCTTTTAATACCTCATATTAAAAGCCGTGCTCAAATTAACACATTACACTTTAGTTTGCAACTTTTACTTTTTACGCGATTAGGTCCTTTTATCAAATTCAATACTCAAACGATAAAATTTTTCTACGAAACTTTCACACATATAAATTCATGTATAATAAACACTAAATATGATATTTAAATATTTCTGCTCAATTCGTGGTCCCAAAACCACCGTTCCGATTAGGGTCGATTCGATGCATTACAACTCTCCCCTTTAAAGATTTTCGTCCTCGAAAATCTTACCGTTAAACAATGTCGGATATTGTTGCCTCATTGAATCTTCAGTTCTCCACGTAGCCTCTTCAACTCCGTGCGATTCCATAATACTTTCACTAAGGAGAACTTTTGTTTCTTAACTCTTTCTTTTCCGAGCTAAAATACGGATCGGTTTTTCCTCATATGTCATATCGGTTGTATCTCAATCTCAGACGGAGCAATCACATGTGACGGATCTGATCTGTATCTATGGAGCATAGAAACGTGAAATACATCGTGTATCTTTTCTAATTCAGAGGGTAGCTTCAACCTATAAGCAACAGGCCCAACACATTCAATGATTTCATACGGTCCAATGAACCTCGGGCTTAACTTGCCTTTCGGCCAAACGGAGCACTTTCTTCCACGGAGAAACCTTTAAAATACTCGATCTCCAACCTAAAATTCAATGTCTTTACGCTTCAAATCAAGATAAGACTTTTGATGATCCGGCGACTTTCAAATTGTCTCTAATAATAGCTACTTTACTTCGGTTTCTTTAATCAAATCAACCCTGTATCTTATTCTCATGAGCTCACCCGATTATAATGGTGTTCGACACTTTCGCCGCACAAGGCTTCATAGGGTGCCATCTAGATACTAGATTGAAAACTGTTATTATAAGCAAATTCAATCAAAGGTAGGTATCGCTCCTACGCACCTTCAAACTCGAGAACGCAACATCTCAACATGTCCTCAAATATCCGAATAGTTCGCTCGATCGACCGTCTATCTGCGGATGAAAAGTCAGTACTAAAATGTAGTTTAGTACCTAAGGCATCTTACAACTTCTTCCAAAACTGCGATGTAAATCTCGGTCTCTGTCTAAAACAATGGAACTCGGTACACCATGCAATCTCATAATCTGCGATACATACAATTCAAAGAAGTTTATCGAGTGAAAATTTGTATGAACCAAGCACAAAATGAGTGATTTAGTCGACCATCAACTATAACCCGACGAAATCTTTCTTACTCGATGTCATAGGAAGACCGGATACAAAATCCATTGTAACTCTATCCCATTTCCATTCGGTATCATGATTGGTCAAGTAGTCCGGATGGCACTTGATGTTCAACTTTTACTTGCGACAAATTAAGCATTTCAAAACAAATTCAGATATATCCCATTTCATGCCCTACCACCAATAGAATCTGTTTCAAATCATTATACATCTTTGTGCTACCGGATGTATTGATAATCGACCATTATGGGCCTCACTCGTAATCATCTCAGATCAAATCGAGTTTTTGAACACACATTCGGCTTTTAAAATTCAAACAAATCATTTGCATCAATCGAAAATCGACTCTGCACCTTTTCACAATCAATTAGCCTAACAATCAAATCGTTGTCAACTTTACATGCATCACAAATTTGCTGGATAAACATCGGTCTTGCTTGTAACTCGCTATGATCGAACCATCACCGACATAGCTATCTCGTGCGTTCATTGCACGAAGAGCAAATAATGATTTTCAACTTAACGATCCGCAACAACGTTAGCTTTTCCGGATGGTAGTCAATCACCAACTCATAGTCTTTCAACAATTCCAACCATCGCGTTGTCTCAAATTTAGATCCTTCGAGTCATTAAATACTTTAGACTTTTATGATCTGAATAAATGTGACATTTCTCGCCAAATAAATAGTGACGCCAAATTTTCAATGTGAAAACAATGGCTGCAAGTTCTAAGTCATGCGTCGGGTAATTTCTTTCATGCTGCTTCAATTGTCTTGAAGCATAGGCTATAACTTTTCCTTCCTGCATCAAAACGCAACCCAAACCATTTAAAGAAGCGTCAGAATAAACAACAAATTCTTTATCCGATTCAGGTTGAACTAACACTGGAGCTTTTGTCAAAAGGGCTTTCAGCTGATCAAAACTTTTCTGACACTTTTCTGACCACTCGAACCTGACATCTTTCTGCAATAACTTTGTCAACGGGGTAGCTATCATAGAAAAACCCTTCACAAATCATCGATAGTAACCCACAAGTCCCAAAAAGCTTCAAATCTCGAAAACATTTTTCGGTGGCTTCCAATCAAGTATAGCCGAGATTTTGTTCGGATCAACTCGAATGCCTGATGCTGAAACAACATGTCCCAAAAAGCTAACCTCTTTCATCCAGAACTCACACTTACTAAACTTCGCATACAACCGCCGATTTCAAAAGTTTGTAGCACTAACCTCAAATGTTCAACTTTGTTCAATTTCACCTTTGGAGTAGATCAATATGTCATCAATAAACACTACCACAAATCGATCCAAAACCGCCTAAAACCCGATTCATCAAATCCATAAAAAGCGTGCATTAGTAAGCCCAAAAGGCATAACCAAAAACTCAAAATGTCCGTACCTCGTCCAAATGCGTCTTTGGCACATCTCAGATCTCGACTCAAGAATCGATAATAACCCGATCTCAAATCTATCTTTGAAAATATGAAGCCCATTTCAACCGATCAAACAAATCATCAATTCGAGGTAACGGGTACTTATTCTTTATAGTTACCTTATTCAGTTGCCGATAATCAATACACATTCGCATCGTTCCATCTTTCTTTCTCACAAAAAGAATGGTGCACCTCAAGGAGAGAAACTTGGTCGTACAAAGCCCTATCTGTTAACTCTTGCAACGTGCTTTCAACTCTTTTAACTCAGTAGGTGCCATCCGATATGGAGCTATTGAGATCGGAGTCGTTTCCGGTGCTAATTCAATGCCAAACTCAATCTCTCATACTGGGGGTAAACCCAGTAGTTCTTCAGGGAACACATATGGGTATTCACATACAATCGGTACAGATTCAATCAGTTTCTCAAACAATTTATTATCCAAAGACATAAGCCAAATAAGCTTCGCACCTTTTTCACAAATTTCGTGCTAACATCGAGGATTTCACTGTAGGAAACCCACTTAAATTCTCGGATTCAATTCTAATGATCTCACCGCTCGTGTCTCAAATCAATAAGCTTTCTTTTGCAATTCACCATCTGCGTCATGCGAAGTCAACCATCCATTCCCAAAATTATATCAAACTCATCGAAGGCAACACTTTAAATCGACCGGGAAACAAAATCTTGAATCATCAATGGGCAACCTTTACACACTTTATTAACAAACACACATCTACCCAAAGGGCTGGATACGCGAATCACAAACTTAGTAGACACAATCGATGAGTCTTCTTGAATACCGAGTTTCACATACATATGAATGGGTCGAACCAGATTAATCAATGCAATTACGTAGTATTATAAAGGGTGAAAGTACCGAATGACATCCGGAGAAGCGAGATCCTCTCTAGCTCGAGTAACATAAGCTCTAGCTGGAGCTCTAACCTCAGATCGAACTGCCGTGTTCTTTATCCCTCTCTGACTACCACCTATATTGCTAGAATGCCTGGGTGGTCATCCGTCTTGATGCATCGCTCGGTCTAGAGTTCTGTGCCGTATTTTGCTCAGCTAACATCGGGCACTCTCGAATAAAATAGTCTGAGGATCCACATTTAAAGCAGGACCGGTCACAAACTCTACAACTCCCAGAATGCCATTTTCCACAATGTTTGCATTCAACTCGATTCTGTGGAACGTTATCAACACTGGCCATCGAGGTAGCTCGGGAGCTCACTGGAGGTCGATCACGTCTAGGTGAATCCGAAGTAGCTTTATGTCGGTTGAAGTCATCTCTAAACTTCTTAGATGTGGAATAGAAATTCTTACCCGACGGTCTTTTACGAGTGTCTCTAGCTTCTGTCTCAGCCTTTCTTTTCTCCTTCCCAAGCTCTTCAGCTTTCCAAGCTCGTTCGACTAATGTCACAAACTCTTTGACATCAAGAATGCCAACAAGCAACTTTAAATCTTCATTCAAACCATCTTCAAACCTTTTGCACATAATGGCTTCTGTTGATACACACTCCCTAGCATATCGGCTCAATCTGACAAATTTTCGCTCATATTCAGTCACTGTCATTTGCCCTGTTTTAGTTCAAGAAATTCTTTACGTTTCTGGTCAATGAACCTCTGGTGATATATTTTTTGAAATTCATTCGGAAGAAATCCCATGTCACTTTTTCTTTTGGAACCACCGATACTAGTGTATTCCACCGGTGATAGGCGGTGTCCCAAGTAAAGATATAGCACATTTCAAACATTAAATCTGGAGTGCGGGATAGCTCATCAAGTGCCGAATAGTGTTATCAAGCCACATTTCACTCTCTCGCATCATCATTATCATTAGCCTTGAATTCCTCATTAAATTTCCTAATTTTATCAACGGAAGGCCTACTAGATCTCATTGGATCTATCATCTGAAGTCTTTGAAGGTACCGAGTCGATTATTTGGGGTGGAGGTTGTTGTACAGTAGGATTATTCGAACAAACTGGGTAAACCATTCATTCATCATTTGGTAGAAGGCTTGTTTAGCCTCTCCTCGTGGTTACACAGAATCGTTGAGAGTCTAATGGCGCCGATCCATGTGCGAGACCAGTAGCGACACTCTCCACATCATCAACTACGGCTCTATCGGGATCGAAATCCATTTACTGTATAAAATACAATTGAAATTGTCAGAAGTCACCACACTATCACGTATAAAATTCAAAGGCATGTATAGCTAGACTTTTACGCACTACGGTAATCCTAGAATCGACTAAACCGTAGCTCTGATACCAATAAAATGTAGCACCCATATCCGTCGCCGGAGTAGGGTTAACAGATGCTACTCTTCTAACCACCAAGTTCATTTAATCACTTGAATCTTAATACTTAAGAAATGATATTACCATAATCAAATCATCACAAATATAATATCAATGGCATTATACATAATAAAATAAGTAAACTCATTCAAACTATAGAGTACTATTCATTTGGTCATTTTAAAAGAATGGCGAATATAAACAGATTTTCAAAGGTTAACTCACACCAATTTATCACATGTATATTCAATCATATGCAAACATAATTAGTTATCCACACTAATGAATACTAACCTTTAAATTTTCTTGACCGATTATATAAATAAGTTTATAGAAAATTCAGAATAATTATAAAACCAACTAAGTTCATTACTCATGCATGTAATATCTACTTAAACTTATGGATAATGTCTCTATCAAAATTTCACAATCACGTCCAATATGCACAAACATATATCACACTTCAAGCATATATATATATATATATACTAACTAAACATAATCATGAACAATGTACTTATAATATGCTTGTTTACTATGTCGAATTCACTTTTAAAAATCATGCAAAAGACCAAATACAACCGAACCATAACACCATAATTTGATCATTTCATCATCGAATCATCTCATTTGAACTTAAAAGAAATACACATACCCAATGTCATTCATAACCTAACATACCATCTCATATATATATATATATATATATATATACATATATATTCACTTTCCAAAGAACTAGCAAAATTTCATCTATAAAATTTCATATCAAACATACATATACAACCATTATGCATAGCATGATTTTATACTCACCCATATTTATCATTCAAATAAAACTTGCTTTCTTATCTTCATCAAGTCTTGCATAACTTTAGATTACTTACTAATAAGGCAAGCCATTTTAGCATGGCTATTATATACATGAACAAAAGTTTTCAACAAAACAAAGTCAAAGCCTTTCCTATACATGCCTTTATTTGAAGACCAAAATGAAAGGGTACCAAATTAGATTGATAGTGTGGTCGATTGTCTTGACGATCCTGTTAAGCGGTAGCTTGAACCTAATCTATAAAATGAGGAGAACATTTCACACAAATAAGTTTATTAACTTAGTAAGTCCCAAGCTCATGATAATAATACGTTCAATCACTTAAACATTTAAATTATTCAACTTATGACATTGCATATATACATTTAAATATATATATATTGGTTTCTCTGAGGGCCAAACACTAATAGTTCATTAACCTAAGTAATTGTACTTCATTTCCATAAACTCAGTATCTCTTGAAGCACAAAATAAGTATATTATAAGAATCACATGCTTCAAATCTTATAAGTACAGCATTCATATCAACCATGATAGTACATTCAAGCTCAAATTCAATCATATAATACTTATGCACATCAATCGTAATCTCAAATGTACATAACACTGTACTCATAATATTAGTTCAACTCGAGTAACATTAAACATATCATACCATACTTACTTACCTGAGCCTTTAACTAGATACATTAGCTACGATTTACCTTGAACAACAATTCGGTTTCTCCTTTGTAAAACACATCACCGGCATAAAGCCTGCTAGGCATTAAAGCCCGAAATAAATCACCGGCACGAAGCCTGCTAGGCATTAAAGCCCAAAATAAATCACCGGCACGAAGCCTGCTAGGCATTAAAGCCCGAAATAAATCAAGCACAAAGCACGCTGAGCATTAAAGCCCAAAATAAATCACCTAAGACGAAGCTCCTGCTAGCATTAAAGCCCGAAATAAATCACCGGCACGAAGCCTGCTAGGCATTAAAGCCGAAATAAATATAGTTAATCTTTCATTTCACATTTCATTGTGCTAAATTCACCACCACTTATAATTCACATATTTTTATCATATAGCAAACCAAAACACTTATTCACAAACATTGAATAAAATTTCAACCAATCCATTCTAATACTTTCAATTCGCTAACACAAGATTCTATACTCAATTTTATCGAATATTATCATTTAATGCGTTCATGAATAATTCGATAACCTATACTTGCTTAAGGACTTACCTTGGTTGTCGATGAGCAGTACAAATCGGCTATTCGAGAACCTTCGCCTTCCCCGATCTAAATCATTTTTTCTTTGCTCTTGATCTAAAACACAATAAAATTAGCTCATTCAAGCACAATTCATCTCAATTTAGTCCCTAAGCACATAAATGGGCAAATTACTATTTTACCCCTAATATTTCACAACTTTGTAATTTAGTCCTATTTGCATAATACACAAAATACACCAAATTAGCTAAAACTATACAAGGGCCGAATATTCCTAGGGACTTTACAAGCCCTCACATTTCATTTATTTTGCAAATAAACCCCCCTAAAATTTCATCTTTTACAATTTGGCCCTAAAAACAAAAATTCTTCAAAACTTCCAATACATAATATACTAATCATTAACTTATCTTTTATCTAACATCATCAAACATCAAAAACTATATAAATCTATCAATAGCCGAACATCAAGCATGCTTAGATTCAAAAATTACAACATGGGTGATTCACGGTTCAAGCAACGATCTCAAAAACATAAAATTATTAAAACCGAACAAATTTACATACCTAAATTAAGCAAAACTCAAGGCGAATGTGCCAAGCTTTCTCCTCTTTTTCTTTTGTGTTTTTCGGCCAAAAGATGAACAATGCATGGCTTTCTTATTTTTTTGTTTTATTAACATATAATAACTAATTATTTTAACATAAAATGTAATAACATATATTATATAAAATACTAACACTATTACATGCATTATGATGGCCGGCCACTAACTTAAAAATGGGCTATTTGCCCTTTTAATACCTCATATTAAAATCCATGCTCAAATTAACACATTACACTTTAGTTTGCAACTTTTACTTTTTACGCGATTAGGTCCTTTTTATCAAATTCAATACTCAAACGATAAAATTTTTCTACGAAACTTTCACACATATAAATTCATGTATAATAAACACTAAATATGATATTTAAATATTTCTCAGGCTCAGATTCATGGTCCCGAAACCACCGTTCCGATTAGGGTCAGATTCGGTCTGTTACATAATGGAAATTGACATGGACTTGGGCCGAGGATGACTTCGTGGAGGCCACACTGCAAACATGGGTTTAATAAACTTTGAACTTTTAATATGTACTTTCTTTAATTTGCTATTTTGGGTATGATGTAATAAGGCCTCTTTTAATATTTTATGGATTTTTATGTGTGGATGGATTTAAAATTATGTTTTAGATATTTAATATGGGCTTATATTTATCTTATAATGTTTTCTAAAAATACTTTGGGTTTTTTTCAAACATATGAAATCCTTTATCTATTCTTATTTTTTTAATACTTTGAACTCTTATAAAAAATTACTTTATGGTTTTGATAATTAAATATTAAATGATGAGATTTTCAACTAATGTTTCTCAAGTACATCAAACTTAAAATTATTTCTCTTGGTTTTTATTAAACTCTATTTCAAAAGGGTTTTGAAATACCGATTCACCTAAATTATTGAGATAGTTCGATCTATATAAGAAACCAAATCTCCTCTTAATGCATAGGCCGAGTTTGGGTGTTACATTTAATGGTATCAGAGCTAGTTTCAAAACTCGGCTGTGGTTGGGTCCAACAAATAATTTCTGTATGAAATCATTTCAATTATGTTTTAAAGATCAGTATGGCACCACAAGCATCCGGCACCAAGTCAAGTAAGTATTTGTTACTAAATGATTATTATTATGATGATGATATGATCATAGGAACACTCTAGAACTTCTAGTTTTAGATGTTGAAAATTGTAGAGATTGAGACTATAGGTTATGGTTGCGAAAAACAACTTTATCTCTCAAATCTCATAAAACATCGTTAATAAACACTGAAATAATTTTACGATTCATAAAACTTGTAATCGATTAAATCGAATTAGTCATCATGAGCACTAGAGGGGCGTGGTCGTGGGCGCGATGACGTGGCCATGGTAGAGGACGAGGTGTTAGAGGCGCAATCAAGCACCAAATCATATACCGAAAATGGATGCACTGCGTCACTTGTAAGTGAGACGGGATCACGGGATCATATGGAAGAAGATAATGCTTTAACGCAAGCAATCTGCGAGTCCCGGAAAGGGTCATTGGAACTACAATTGGGCCAACAACTCGGGGTCAATTTGAACGACTCAAGTCTAATAATGCGAAGTTTTAGAGGAGTTTTGGTGTAGCTCGAATGTGGTGAATATTGGCTCGAAGTCGTGGAGCGGATTATGGATGATATGGAATGCACTGTCGAGCAGAAACTGAAAGGAGCTGTGTCCTTGCTAAGAGATGAGGCGTATCAATGGCTTACTGCTCGAGAAGGCACCGAGGCTGCATTGATTACTTGGGAATTCTTTAAAGCTTCCTTCCAAGGGAAATATGTTGGAACAAGTTATGTGGATGCCCGAATGAAGGAATTCCTGAATTTAATTCAAGGGAATAAAATAGTGGTAGCATATGAGGCTGAGTTTTTACGCTTGAGTCGCTATGCTTGGGCAATAGTGTCAACGGATCATGAACGTTGTGTGCGATTCGAGGATGGGCTGAATGATGAGTTGAGGGTTCTGATTGCCCCACAACAAGTTAGAACTTTTGCCACGCTTGTGGAGAAGGCCAAGATAGCCGAAGAGGCTAAGAACTCAGAACGTCAAAATCGAGAAAGATTTAGAAGCAAGAGAGATATAAAGCAGTCGGGTTCTTCAAAAAAGTTTCTGAAAAGGCCTCGGAATGATGAACCAGCTCAAGGTAGAGCACCTGTAGCTAATAATCAAAGTCGAGATTGTGCTGAATGTGGGAAAAGGCATTTTGGAGAGTGCTAGAGGAAAACGAGCGCTTGTTACAAATGTGGCTCAATGGATCACCAGTATAGAAATTGCCCTCGACGTATGGATACGACTCAGAAAGTTCGTAATACTGATGCACAACCGGCCAGAGGTACTCAGCAGCCACCGAGAGGTCGTGGACCAGGTCGTAGTGGTAATGGGGCTGAACGTGGTCAAGGTGCACCGGGTCGAGGCAATGGTCCTAGAGGTAACACGAATGCAAGACGATCGGATCGGTCTATACTGATTAGACGCCATGAGGATGGCAATGCACCGATGTAATAATCTGGTACGTTCTTCATCTTGATGTACTATATCTTTTTAATAGATATTGGTTCTACCCACTCAGTATATTGCTAGAGCCAAATCGGAAACTTGAATCTAGAATCAAATTACCGATAGTGAGATGCGATGAATTAGCCCTTTAGGACGATCGGTAATTGTAAATAAACTTTTTAGAGAAGTGCCCTTAGAAATTCAAGAAGAAGTATTTTTGGCGAATTTGATGGAATTGCCTTTCGGCGAGTTTGATCTCATTCTGGGCATGGATTGGCTAGTTAAGCATCGGGCGCATTTGGATTGTCTTTGAAAGCGGATGTCAATAAGAACCTCGGATGATAAGGAAGTAATAATGATAGGTGAACGAAGGAATTACTTGGCAAATGTGGTATCGGCGTTGAAGGCAGAAAAGTTGGTGCGGAAAGGGTATGGAGCATTCCTAGCTTTTATTTGTGCTTTGGATGCCAAAGAGTTATCTGTGGATGATGTGAGAACAGTGAAGGAATTTTCAGATGTATTTTTCAAAGAACTTCCTGGTATACCTCCAGATCGAGAAGTTGAATTTGGCATTGAGCTTTTGCCCGGAACGGCTCCAGTGTCCATTACTCCTTATAGAATGGCACCGAAGGTGTTAGCAGAGCTTAAAGCTCAAATTCAAGAATTGTTGGATTGGGGATTTATTCGACCGAGTGTGTCTCCATGGGGAGCACCAGTTTTGATTCAGTCGAAGGCTGGAAAAGAATTTACTATTTATTGTGATGCGTCTCACACGGGTTTGGGTTGTGTGCTGATGGAAAATGGAAAGGTGGTGGCTTATGCTTCTCGTCAATGAGACCGCACGAAGTAAACTACCCTACTCATGATTTGGAGTTAGCTGCAGTGGTTTTTGCTTTAAATATTTGGAGGCACTATCTCTATGGTGAGAAGTCTATCATCTACACAGATCACAAGAGTCTTAAGTACCTCCTTACCCAAAAGGAGTTGAATTTGAGACAAAGAAGATGGGTGGAATTATTAAAGGACTATGATTTCTCAATTGAATATCATCCTGGAAGGCTAACGTGGTAGCCGCGTTAAGTCGTAAGGCGATGTCGATTTGAGAGTAATGTTTGCTTATTTGAGTTTGTATGAGGATGGTAGTCTATTAGCGTAACTTGGTGAAACCTCGTGGTTAGAACAAATCGGGAAAAATAGACATCGGATAAAAGTTGGGACTTTTATTCCAAAGAGTTGAAAGGGGTGAAATAGAGGATTTTGGTATAAGCGAATGGAGTCTTGTGTTTTTGTGGAAGGGTTTATATGCCTAAAGACTCGTAATTGAGGCAAATGATTCTACGGGAGGTGCATAGTAGTCCTTATGCTATGCACCCGGAGAAATAAGATGTATCGAGATCTCCGTGAATGTATTGGTGGCGGGGTTGAAGCGTGAGATTTACGAGTTTGTAGGAAAATGTTTGACTTGCCAACAAGTGAAAGCGGAGCATCAATTCTTGTCGGGTTTGTTACAACCGATAAAGATTCCTCTTTGGAAATGGGAGCGAATAACAATGGATTTTGTTAGTGGGTTACCTTTAACACCTACTAAGAAAAATTCCGTATGGGTGGTAGTTGATCGATTGACGAAGACTGCTCATTTTCTTTCGGTTCATACGGATTATTCATTACAGAAATTGGCTAAGCTGTATGTATCTGAAAGCGTGAGGTTGCATGGGGTACCAATGTCTATTATATCAGATAGAGATCCTAGATTTACATCACGATTTTAGAAAGCTCTGCATGAAGCCTTGGGAACGAAATAAACTTTAGTACGGCTTTTCATCCTCAAACAGATGGTCAGACTGAAAGAGTAATTCAGATATTGGAAGACATGTTAAGAGGATGTGTGATTTACCTTAGAGGTAGTTGGGAGGATTTTCTACCATTGGCAGAATTCGCGTATAACAATAGCTATCAGTCTAGCATCCAGATGGCACCCTATGAGGCGTTGTATGGTCGTAGATGTCGTACTCCTACTTGTTGGACTAAATTGGGCAAACGACAGATGTTGGGTCCTGAACTGATATCTGAAACCGAAGAAAAAGTAAAGGTTATTCGAGCACGATTAAAGGAATCTTGGATGAGAGCGAGTCGTATCTGAGACTGAAGCGGAAGGATATCGAGTTTGCTGTGGGAGAGCAGGTCTTCCAGAAGGTCTCACCTTGGAAGAAAATTTTTTAGATTCGAAAAGAAGGGTAAGTTGAGCCCTAGGTTCATTGGGCCTTATCGTGTGACGAAGCGTATTGGTCCAGTGGCTTATTAGATTGAATTACCTCCGGAGTTGAGTCAAATTCATAATGTTTTCCATGTTTCTATGCTGAGGCGCTATAGATCGGATCCATCTCACATATTACCGGTAGAGGAAGTGGAATTGAAATCAAACTTGTCTTTTGAGGAAGAACCAGTGGAAATTTTAGACCGGGATGTTAAAGTGCTAAGAAAGAAGACTGTGCCATTGGTCAAAGTTTTATGGCGTAATCACGGAGCGGAGGAAGCTACGTGGGAGCCTGAGGATGCAATTTGACAACAATATCCTCACCTCTTTTAATCAGGTAAATTTCGAGGATGAAATTTTCTTTAAGGGGGTAAAATTGTAACATCCTAAATATTTAAAAATCATTATGTTGCTAAATGTTAGTTCGGGTTTACTTGGAGTTAAAAAAAATATTAGTTAAGTGTACTTTAGAGTAAAGAAATTAGGTGACCTTGAAACTTAAGTTAATTAAGTACTAAAAGATGGCATAAGATGAGTAATTGGCAAAGTGGTGATGGCGCTATAAGTTGCACATGAGGGAAGGAGTTCGAATCACCTAGCATGCAATTAGGAATTTTATTTTTCTTTAGCTTAAGCATGTGTCGGCAAGGGATAAGGTTAGGATGAGTTGGATTGTTTTATTTTGGTAAGAAGACTAAGGATTTGGAAAGCTAAAGAAAAGGGCTTGAATTGGGGGATTTTGTCTCTTCAACTAAGGAAAAAGGAGGATAAGTCTTAAGTATAGGGAGATGTTTTGGAAACTCCCTAATGGCCTTTAGACCATTGCATTTGGATGGCATAGAGGTTAGGGGGGATGGCCGGTTTTGTAAGCTTGGATGTTAGGAGAACACATCCATTTTGGTCATTTAGGCAAAATGTATTTTCTCTCCATCTATCTTTCTTTCTAGCCGAAATTTGCCAACAAACTTGAGTAAGCAATTCATTTTTTTTGAGCCATTCTCTTTTGACCATTTCGGTTTTTGAAACTTTTTCTCTCCCAAAACTTTTCTTCTCATTGTGACCAAAAGCACTTAGGCAAGCAAAGATTCTTCTTCTTTTATTTTTCTCACTTCTCCTCCTCAATGCCGAATGCACTTTTCTCTTAAACTCCATTCTCTTTTCTTCTCTTTTCTTTCTCTATTTCTCTCTAGAAACCAAACCATATCATTCCATTTTCCCATTCTTTCATTTTCTTCTTCATTAAAATCTCTCCAATACTTTCATCCATGGCTGAATGTTAACTTGTTCTTGTGCCAAAATTTCTTTCATTTTCTTTGATCACAACCGGTTTCCTTTAATCATACATAATTATTCTCACTCAATTTTCTTTCCAATCGTGAGCATTAGTGAGATTATGGTGGGTAAAAACTCAAGGTGTTCTTGAATAATTTTTTGGAACTTTGGAATCGATTTCAAGAATTAAGGTAAGGAGATTTTCTTTTAAGGTTTCTTATTTTATTCATTATATTAGTATAGTTAGTTATTAATCTATTTCGTTTTAGGGACATAATCGCTCGATCGTTTCTTCGAGGAACGAAGATAATCGTGGTAAGCCAAATCTCAAATCTTATAAATCGTTAGCCATATTTCGATACTTATAAGTTGGATTAATGATCTTATGTCTTTAAAGACATTCAAGATAGGGCAGAAAAGGGCAGTCCATAGTCTTTGAAAGAGGGGTGGTTTCGCTAATCCCCCTAAATATAAACGAAGGGCTGTTTCTGGAATTCGAGAGTTTCCACCGGGTTGCGGACTTTCAATCGAGGAGAATCAATTGTTTGAGGTTATTCGTACTCTCGAGCCTTTGTTCGTTCGTGGATTCCCATCGGGCAACGAATCAACAATCGAGGAGAAACCAAAAATAGAAGTGGCTCAAAATCAAAAGGGTAAAGATTTAGATCATTTACCAATGGTGTATTTTTTTTATAAATGAAAGTGTTCTAATGGTTCGTGTTACGTTTAGGTGTTCACGAGCGGGAAGGTTTAGTACTCACGATATCAAGGTGTGTAACTTCACACTTATATCGGGTTAGATGTCATACCGTAGTATTGAGCAAAATCGTAAAAATGACAAAATCGGTACAATACTTAATAATTGGTATTTTTGGTGAAATTACATGAAAATGGTTAAATTTATGAAAATTACGAAAACGCCCTTGATGAGTTAGTTGGTAAAATGTAAATTTTATGTCTCATGTGTAAATGGGCCGAAATCCCTGATAGATTGTTAAATGGGCCAAATTCTATACTAGATCGTTAAATAGGCTGAAATCCCTGATAGATTGTTAAATGGGCCAAAATCTATACTAGATCGTTAAATGGGCCGAAATCCCTGATAGATTGTTAAATGGGCCGAGATGCTAGATTGTTAAATGGGCTAAATGTTATTTTGTATATTGGGCCTTTTTGCTAAAATCATCATATGTAAATAGACTATTTTGCATACATGTTGCATGGGTTGGGATTAATGATGAAGAGAAGAAAGGCCTGTTGCCAAAATCTAGTTCGGTGGCTTTACCACAAAATAATTAAATGGCTCATTGCCTCTAGTTCGGTGGCTCTGCCAGAAAATAATTAAATGGCTTATTGCCTCTAGTTCGGTGGCTTTGCCACAAATATTTTAATGGCTCAATGCCTCTAGTTCAGTGGCTTTGCCATAATCTAGTTCAGTGGCTCTGCCACAAATATAAAAATGGCTTTATGCCTACAATTGGTGTGTTGGCGGGGTGGGTTGACTTGATCCCCACAGGTGTGATGGTTGGTATGGGTGGTGTGTAGCGGATGGAAATTAGGTTTGGGTGGGAAATTTCATTTTTGCATACATCTCATTTTTTATATTGTTAAACCTGTTTATAGGCTCAAGCCCAAAATTATGACTTGATGATCTGGCCCAGTGGATGAAGTAAGTGAGTTATACACTGAGTTCTGAGTAACTCACTCCCTCAAATTTTTCATCTCAGGTAATGGAAATTGACGTGGACTTGGGCCGAGGATGACTTCGTGGAGGCCATACTGCAAACATGGGTTTAATAAACTTTGAACTTTTAATAAGTACTTTCTTTAATTTGCTATTTTGGGTATGATGTAATAAGGCCTCTTTTAATATTTTATGGATTTTTATGTGTGGATGGATTTAAAATTATGTTTTAGATATTTAATATGGGCATATATTTATCTTATAATGTTTTCTAAAATACTTTGGGTTTTTTTTTCAAACATATGAAATCCTTTATCTATTCTTATTTTTTTAATACTTTGAACTCTTATAAAAATTACTTTATGGTTTTGATAATTAAATATTAAATGATGAGATTTTCAACTAATGTTTCTCAAGTACATCAAACTTAAAATTATTTCTCTTGGTTTTTATTAAACTCTATTTCAAAAGGGTTTTGAAATACCGATTCACCTAAATTATTGAGATAGTTCGATCTATATAACAAACCAAATCTCGTCTTAATGCATAGGTCGGGTTTGGGGTGTTACAGGCCATGCAGAAGTTGTTTTCGTAAACTCTATTTATATTTTAAACTGTTTGGGTATTATTTGGGTTATTTTATTTTGTAATAAGGCCACTCTAACTATTTCGGGATATTATGGATTTAAGTCAGATTTGTCAATTAAAACAACTTTAAGCCATTTACAACCTGGAAATAAAATTAAAGTTTTCAGAATTCGGTTTACTTGTGAACAATTTATTTTCTCGAAATTCTCGCACAAACAATGATTTGAACTTTACAGAACCCGAAAAATTTGATTCGACGGTAAGTCACTATTTTAAACGACAAACCCTATTTTAAAACGGAATATTTGTTTTAGAACTTAAAACTTATTTACACCTTCAAAAAAAAACTTATTTACACCTTCAAAACATAATTCTTTTCAACACTTTTCCAGTAACATTCTGGATTCGGCCGTGGGGTGTTGGGCCTGGTTTGGGGTGTTACAATTTAGTATCAGAGCCCAAGTTTTAAAACCCATCCTTTGGGTTTTGAAGCCCACAAACGTTTTTTTCAAATTGATATTCAAAAGTAGTTAAAGGAAATTTTTCATGAAATGAAATTGTGGGGGCATGGCACTCAAATCTTCCGGCCCAGGTCTACCAGGTAAGTCTTCTGACTTGATTAAATGAATTGAATGAATGTGGTATGAGGTACATTGTTGTGGATATGGACACTAGAATTTAGGATATTCTATGTAGAGACTGAAACCTTTAAGGATGTATCCGCTTTACGAGAGAACAACTTGAAATTCTATGTCATAAAACTACCCCTTTGTTCAACAAGTGGAAAGAAAGCTAATGCATGATATCTCTTTAAAACAAATTAAAACGTGACGATAGACATGAGTTCTAGGGGACGTGGTCATATAGACATGAGTTCTAGGGGACGTGGTCGTAATGCGTGTGGGCGTGGTAGAGGTAAGATGACGGTATCGAAACCAGCGGGGTCTGGTCATGGGTCCAAAAATGAGGCACCACTACCGCCACTACAAAGGTGGAGTTTGAGGGCAGACGGGGAGATGATCTGATGTCTCGAGCGATCTGCGTATGTTAGAGCGAGTGGGCGGCCTTGAGGACAACAACTCGAAAGTCCATTCCTGAGTGACTCCGAGCTAATCGAGCTAAAGTGTTTCGAGGTATTTCCAGAGTAGCCCTGAATGTGGCGGAGTATTGGTTAGAGGCAGTCGAGAGGATCATGGATGATTTGGATTGCACAGCTGAAGAGAAATTGAAGGGCGCTGTTTCCTTACTGCGGGATGAGGCCTACCAATGGTGTCTCATTGTCAGAGAGGGTACTCTGGCAGACCGAGTGGATTAGAGTTTCTTTAAGATTAAGTTTGAGGGGAAATACGTCGGGGCTAGTTACGGGGATGCACAGAGGAAGGCATTCTTGAACATAGTGTAGGGAGGCAAGTCAGTAACTGAGTATGAAGCAGAATTTTTACGGTTAAGCTGGTACGCCAGAGGGATGGTTGCAATTGACTACGAGTGCTGTGTGAGGTTCGAGGATGGGCTACGGGATGAGCTGCGAGTGTTGATAGCTCTTCAGCGGGAGAGGGACTTTACTACTTTAGTGGAAAAAGAAAGGATAGCTAGGAATGTTAAGCGAACTGAGAGGCAGAATCGAGATAAAGACAAAGGCAGGAATAAGAGGGGTTTTGGACCGTTAACATCATCTAGGGGTTTGCAGAAGAAGCCTAGGGTTGAGGAACCTACTCACGTTTTTGCGCCAGCTACTAAAAGTCAGTTCCATCAGTGTGCTCAGTGTGGGAGGTCTCATGTAGGAGAGTGTTGGGGAAGGAATAAAGAGTGCTACTGTGTGGGTCAAGGGACCATCGATTAAGAACTATCCTCGGGACATGGCTAGGACTCGAGACCTGGGTCGGGGTGTGTGCACCAAGAAGGGGTGGTCAATAGATGTCAAGAGGTCATGGTCCGAACCAAGGAGGGAATGGTTCTGGTCGGGGTCATGGAGCACCGAGTAGAGGTGCTGGGAGCTCAGATGCAAGATAGCCTAAGTTGGTTTATGCAGCCAGACGTCGTGAGGAGGGGGATGCACCAGATGCTGTCACGGGTATGTTTCTCATTTTCGGGTTACCCTTTGCTGCTTTAATTGATGTTGGGTTGACTCACTCCTATATTGCTAGTATGGTGTCTGGAACCTTAAACGTGAATCCTGAAATGGCCTCTAGGAAGATGACAGTACTTAGTCTATTAGGGCAGTCAGTAGTGGTAGATAAACTCTTTAGAGATGTTCCTTTAGAAGTTCAGGGGTCTGTGTTTTCGGCTGACTTGATGGAGCTGCCATTTGGGGAATTTGACTTGATCTTGGGCATGGACTGGTTAGTAAGGTATCGTGCAAATTTGGACTGTGCTGCTAAGTGCATGTCGTTGAAGACTCCCGAGGACAATGAGGTTTTGGTGATAGGTGAGTGGAGAGACTACCTGTCTAATGTAGTGTCTGCTCTTAAGGCGGAGAAGATGGTGAGGAAAGGGTGTTTGGCTTTCTTAGTAGTTGTTAGTGCTTTAAATGCAAAGGAAGCAGCTATGGGGGAGGTTAGAACTGTGAAGGAGTTTATGGATGTTTTTTCGGAAGAACTTCAAGGGTTGCCTCCAGGTCGTGAGGTGCAGTTTGGAATTGACCTTCTGTTAGGTACAGCGCCGGTGTCCATCGCTCATTATAGGATGGCACCGAAGGAGTTGGTTGAACTTAAAGCCCAAATCCAGGAGTTGTTAGATCGCGGTTTCATTCGACCCAGTGTGTCTCAATGGGGAGCACCGGTGTTGTTCGTAAAGAAGAAGGATAGATCTATGCAGATGTGCATAGATTACCACCAGTTGAATAAGCTGACGATCAAAAAAAGTACCCGCTGCCGAGGATAAACGACTTGTTTGATCAGCTTAAAGGGGTTGCGGTCTTTTCAAGATAGATTTGAGATCGAGATATCATCAGCTTAGGGTGAAGGAAGTAGATATTCACAAGACGGCTTTCTAGACTTGATACGGGTACTATGAATTCTTGGTAATACCTTCGGGTTAACAAACGCACCAGCTGCATTCATGGATATGATAAATTAGGTTTTTTAACCCTATTTGGACCAGTTTGTTGTGGTGTTCATAAATGACATTCTGGTATATTCCAAGTCAGAGGAGGAGCATGATGCGCATCTTGGATGGTGCTGCAGATTTTAAGGGAGAAGAAGTTATATGCCAAATTTAGCAAGTGCGAATTTTGGTTAAGAGAAGTTACTTTTTTGGGTCATGTGGTATCTGCAGAAGGGATAAGCGTGGATCCTTAGAAGATTGAGGCGGTATTGGATTGGAAACCACCTAAGTCAGTGGCAGAGATTCGCAGTTTCTTGGGGCTAGCTGGTTATTACAGAAGATTTGTCAAAGGTTTCTCCTCTATAGCAGCACCTTTGACTAAGTTGTTAAGGAAAGAGGTACCTTTTGTGTGGACGGACAAGCAGCAGGAGAGTTTTGAGAAACTAAAAAGGGTTTTGACAGAGGATCCAGTGTTAATTCAACCTGAAGCAGGGAAAAACTTTATGGTGTATTGCGATGCTTCTCATACGGGGTTAGGCTGTGTACTGATGCAAGAAGGGAAGGTTGTTGCCTATGTGTCTCGACAGTTAAGACCACATGAAGTTAACTATCCGACGTACGACCTAGAGTTGGCTGCAGTGGTTTTCGCTTTGAAGGTGTGAAGACATTATTTGTATGGGGAGAAATCAGTGATCTACACTGACCACAAGAGCCTGAGGTATTTGCTGACTCGGAAGGAGCTGAATTTAAGACAACAGAGGTGGGTGGAGCTATTGAAGGATTACGACTGCTCAATTGAATATCACCCGGGTAAAGCGAATATAGTGGCAGATGCACTAAGCCGAAGGTAGTATCAGAATCGCTCATCTTAGCCTTTATGATAACGGGAGCTTATTAGTGGAGCTGCAGGTGAAGCCAACATGGTTAAGTCAGGTAAAAGAGAAACAGTTGGTGGATGAGGTTCTGAGTGCTCAACTTCTGCAAGTTCAGAATGGGGGAATAGAAGATTACAGTGTGAACAGCGACGGAGTTTTGTGTTTTCGTGGTAGGGTTTGTATGCCAAAAGATATGGAGTTGAGGCAGAAGATTCTTCGGGAATCACATAGTAGCCCTTACGCTATGCATCCTAGAGGGAGTAAGTTGTATAGGGACCTACGGGACCAATTTTGGTGGCCTGGATTGAAGCGGGAAGTTATAGAATTTGTGGGGAAGTATTTAACGTGTCAGCAGGTCAAAGTTAAACACCAGGTGCCTTCTGGGTTGTTGCAACCAGTAAAGATTCCACAGTGGAAGTGGGAGAGAATCACGATGGATTTCGTTAGTGGGCTTCCTCTTACGCCTACTAAGAAAGACTCAGTAGGGGTGATAGTGGATCAGTTGACAAAATCCGCTCATTTCATACCCATTTGTGTTGACTACTCTCTGCAGAGGTTGACGAAGTTGTTTGTGGCGGAAATTGTGAAGCTGCATGTGGTTCCAGTGTCAATCATCTCAGATAGGGACCCTAGGTTTACGTCGCGATTTTGGAGAGTGATAAATTAGGCTTTGGGCACCGGGTTAGACTTTAGCACGGTATTTCATCCGCAGACGGATGGTCAGTCTGAGAGGGTAATTTAGGTGTTAGAAGATATGTTGAGGGGGTGTGTTATTGACATCAGAGGTAGTTGGGAATAATTCTTGCCCTTAGCAGAGTTCGCATACAACAACAGTTATCAAGCTAGTATTCAGATGGCGCCGTATGAAGCATTGTATAGGTGGAAGTGTCAGACTCCTACTTGTTGGACAGAACTGGGTGAATGTCATGTTTTAGGTCCAGAGATGGTGGCAAAATCAGAGGAGAAGGTTAAGGTAATCCGAGCTCAGCTGAATGAGGCATCTGACAGACAGGAGTCGTATGTAGATCTTAAGCGGAAAGAGCTAGAATTTGCAGTGGGTGATCGGGTGTTCCTGAAAGTTTCACCGTGGAAGAAGGTAATAAGATTTAGACTTAAAGGTAAGCTGAGTCCCAGGTTTATAGGACCTTATCGGGTTTTGAAGCGAGTGGGGCCAGTAGCGTACCAGTTGGAGTTACCTTCAGAGTTGAAGCAGATGCATGATGTGTTTCACGTCTCGATGCTAAGACGTTACCGATCGGATCCATCTCACGTGGTGCCAGTCGAAGAAGTTGAGTTGGGGCCAGACTTGTCCTATGAGGAGGAGCCAATCCAGATTTTGGAGCGAGATGTGAAGGTGTTGCGGAAGAAATCAGTTCCTCGAGTCAAGGTGTTGTGGCGGAACCATGGTTCAGAAGAAGCGTCGTGGGAGCCAGAAGAGTCGATGGGACAGCAATACCCTCACTTGTTTTGACCAGGTAATTTCGGGGCCAAAATTTCTTTAAGGGGGTAGAACTGTAACATCTGATATTTAGGGGTCTCGCATTTTAATTCATATGTGTGTATTAGTATGCTCTGTATGCTTGTTTAAGTGTATTTGGGGGCTTCGGGAAACCTTGGGGTAAGGTAGGAGTCTTAGTGAAATTTTGGTTTGAAGCTGATAAGGGAGAGCTGGGACGTCGGGCCTTAAAGGATTTAATGTGGTGTTCTTTGACACAAGAAATCAAATGGCAAAGTGGCAAGGAGGCGCCACTTAGAGCACAAGGAGTGGCGCCTCGAGGGAGCTAAAGGGACTTGGTTCGAGCGAAGATCCCTTTTTCATTGTTCTTTTTGATGGCAGGACGGGGGGATAGTTGTGTTCAGGATGGACACTGTGGGATGAGGGTTGAAGGAGTCAATGGAGCTTAAATGTG
Organism: Gossypium rotundifolium; assembly: GCA_025506655.1. Taxonomy (NCBI): domain Eukaryota; kingdom Viridiplantae; phylum Streptophyta; class Magnoliopsida; order Malvales; family Malvaceae; genus Gossypium; species Gossypium rotundifolium. Next base: position 141,338,051 of record CP106731.1, read on the forward strand.
TGGAAGGGAGAAAATTAAGGAATTTGAATCATTCAATTTGTTTGAATGATTGGATGAGAAGGAAGCAAGGAGTAAAGGGTGGGACGGCATAGTGGATTAGGGGAGTGGGGATGCGTAGCCGAAATTGTGGGGGGTGGATTCAGTTTTGGGTGCTTTAGGGGGTGGCCGAATGTGCTTTAGGGAGTGCAGTTGTTGTTTTCTTTTCTTTTCATTTCTATTTACCAAAAACCGAATAGCCTCCTGAGCATTTGTTTCTTTTCTTCTCTTTTTGACTCATAGTCGAAACTTAGTAGACCATCAAGGTCACTTTTATGCATCTTTTTCTTCTCATCTTCAAAAGATGAAAGTGCCACATTTTCTCTCTTTTTCATCTTGACTTTCATTATCATTCTTGAAGTCACTCTAGCCGAATCATAACTCTCCTTTCTCCTCTTTTCTTTTTCACTTCGACAGCTTTGAACCTCCACCACTTTTTGCAAAAGCCGAATAGCTCTTCATCTTTTTCTCTTGGTGGCCGAATGAATCTTCCATTTGGGAACCATAGCTGAACCTTCTAATTGTCCCATTTCTTCTTCTATCCGTTTGTTGCAACTCATCTCTTAGCCGAATCTTTGAATCGACTCTAGACAAACCTATATTCCATTCATCTCTTAAGTCCTCTTATTCCCGATTTTGTAGGGCTGAACCTCTCTGTAGTGGTGGTAAGGTTCTCTATAAACTTTTCTTTCTCTATTTCTCTTTGGATTGCCGAAATCAAGAAGCCTAATCCTATTTTCTTGTGTGGCCAAATCTATGAAGGAGTGATTTCGGGTTCTCTATAGAAGCCAACGTTAAAGGAGTAAGGATCTTTCGGGATTCGATCAATCGAGGTAAGGAGATTATAACGTTAGGTCAAGGCCACTTACATTGTCCATAGGTGTTAGAGCCAAATCTAACAAGGCTTATGCAGGGGTTTCGACAACTTTTAAGTTCAAGGGAGAGCCTTCGGGATTTAGGTCGACTTTGGTAAGGATGCTCTTTCGATCTTAGCATTTATTTGGTTTTTTATTCCTTCCTATCCAACGTTTTAACCCAGGTCTTCTGACCAAAGACTTTGTTTGATGGATTCGAGTATCAACATATGAGAGAAAGGGGTTGGACACGTAGTCCCTACCCCTAAATTCAAGAAGCGGTCAGTTTCAGCGATTCAGGATTGGCCACCGAGGTGTAGGCCAGCTTCAGAGCAAGATCATAGGCAAATAGCGGCAGTGTCGGTTAGCAATAGTGTCGACGTAGAGGGCGTGGTATTGCGTGTTATCAGGTGTGTAATTAACACACTGTTTATTTACCTGCTTTAATTAAAATATATGTATTATGTTGTAGCCGAAATAATGGTTATGGTGGTGTTATTATCCATATTGGGTACCTCGGTAACCAGGTTAGTATACTATCTATATTAAGGTGGTGGTTAATGATGGTGGATATGTGTAAGCATGTCATACGTGCATATTTGATATGTTCATATTTTTATCATAATATGCTACATGTGCATGGGGTTCCGTGATATTTTGAATAAAGGGAAAGTGTGTGTATATATATTAATATACGTGGATTGATGATGGCCTCGAGCCTCATCGTGGATTTATGACGACCTTGGGTCTCATCGTGGATACTTGTGATTTTAATCATGTGGATCAGTGGCTAGACCGCTAAGTGGTCATTGAGCAGTGTGCCATTAGCATAGACTGCCAAAAAGGTGTGTAGTGGATGGAGGGTCGATTTAGTAATCCCCAGGTGTGTGGTGGATGGATATACGGGTGGTGTGTAGCAGTTGGATACTAGGTTGGGGTTGGGTTAACACTTTGCATCATCATGCGTGGTATCTGGTTGATGTGGATTTGGGTCTTAGCCCATTTGTGGAATCATGTGAATTAATTGCACAGTGAGTCAGTGACTCACTGCTTTTTCTTTTTAAAACAATGCAAGTAATTCATAACTCGTTGGACCGGGCTGGAGCGGAATCGAGGTGGCCATGCAGAAGTTGTTTTCGTAAACTCTATTTATATTTTAAACTGTTCGGGTATTATTTGGGTTATTTTTATTTTGTAATAAGGCCACTCTAACTATTTTGGGATATTATGGATTTAAGCCGGATTTGTCAATTAAAACAACTTTAAGCCATTTACAACCTGGAAATAAAATTGAAGTTTTCAAAATTTGGGTTACTTGTGAACAATTTGTTTTCTCAAAATTCTCGCACAAACAACGATTTGAACTTTACAGAACCCGAAAGATTTGATTCATCGGCAAATTACTATTTTAAACGACAAACTCCATTTTAAAGCGGAATATTTGTTTTAGAACTTAAAACTTATTTACACCTTCAAAACATAATTCTTTTCAACACTTTTCCAATAACATTCTGGATCCGGCCATGGGGTGTTGGGCCGGGTTTGGGGTGTTACATTAACAACCTAGGAAATTTTTTATTCTTGAAAAATGAACTTATCATGCTTGATTCTCTAGTATTCTTCAAGTATAAATCATCAATGCAAAATTATTAATGACTTACTCAAAAACATATCAATAAAAATCATAAATCATTAGAAATTTCACCCTAATTGATAATATGAGAAAATTACTTAGGAATAAGACTAAAATTTAGGATTTTACAATAATGCAAAAAGTTAGGTACTTTTACCCCTCACTTAAGATGTACATTGCCCTCAATGTACAAAGATGAATAAATAACCATGTGATAATTAATCAATAGAGAAGGGGAGAAGTAACACTTCCTGAATTTTGGATGACTTCGGGAGTTGGCGGTGGTCGTAGTGTAAGATGGGGCTCGGAGGAGTGGTGGTGGAGTGTTCTATGGGCCTGGTGGGGTGGCTATTGACAAGCACTATGCTAGATGAAGAAATTGGGTAGCCTGGTGAAGATATAGCCAAGAAATCTAAAGAAACATTAAAAATATACTAATAATATAATTAAGGACAAGAAAAATAAAGAGAAGGAGACTAAGAAGAAAACTGAAATTAAAAGAAAAGACTAATGGACTGAAGAGTCCTTATTGACAAATGGTTCGCGAGGTGGGTGTGACTTTTAAGGCTGCGGAAGTGTTGGTGGTGGCGAAGGTGGCGTGATTCCCAAGCAGCCTTTAGAACCTAAAACCAAATAACTAAAATAAAATAAACTGAATTAAGTAGAAGAGAAGTAAAGATAAGGAAATTGAAGCAAAAGAGAAAAGAAAAATAAAAACTAAATGGTCTCAAAGACCCTTGGCTTGTCGAATAGCTGAAGCTGTCGGTATGAACTCATGTGAATCGGTTTCATTTAAGGAGACTATGGTTGGCCTCTTATGCTTCTTCGGCATAGCTTTGGTGTGGCTCAAGGGTTGGAGAGACTTGTGATGAAGAAGAAATCTGAGAAGGAAGAGGAAGAGAAAAGGTGTAAAGTACAAGAATGGGGGGGAGGTTGGTGTTTAAATAGAGGCTTGATTTCTGGTGCTTGCCCACGCCTGGGACCAAGGGTGTGTTGAATTACACGGTCGCATCGCACGGCCATGTGTCTAGGCGTGTTGGTTCACCCACGTCCGTTTTCTAGATCCCGCGCCCGTTTCTGAAAAGGCAGAGTCTTGGCACGGTTGGGTAGTATGGGCGTGTCTTTCCCGTGTCTGGTAAGTCAGTAGCTTCACACGGTAGCAGAGCACGGTCGTGCCTATTTTTTTGGTGCCCGTGGGGCAGTGGTTGGATCCGTGACATTGAGAATTAGGTGGGATTTGATTCGTACTGCCTCTACTATGTCAGTATGGGGATTCTGTGGTCCACACGGCCACGGTCGTGTGCAAGGCCATGTGGTTTTGAAATCTGCACTTTTGTGTTAAATTAAAACTAAATTATCAAAAAGGAAAAGAAATTGAAAACAAAATGGAAAGATATATTATGTTAGTGCTCGGGTTGCCTCCCGAGAAGTGCTCGTTTATAGACTTAAGCTAGACTTTCCTTGGATTTAAAAAATCGGGGAGGTTTAAAGGTTTGAATATCTTCCCTCATGCTTACAATTCTATTTTCTTGATAAAGTTTAAGTCGAGAAGCGTTTACCTTAAAAATGCTGAATATTGGATTGCTTACCTCAGCTGTTTCGTATGGGAAGATATTTTGTACCTCAAGAAGGATTCCTTCGATTGCTTGTAGATCTATTTTGTTCATCCATACCTTATCTCCTATTTTGAAGTGGTTTGATATTCCTATGAGCTCTTCTGGGGGTTCCTTAGGTTTTACTTCATGCGGTTCTTGTTCCTCTTTGAATTGTGTCTTCCATTCTTTTAGTTTGTCGACCCTAGGGCTTCGTTCCTCATATAATTCTTCTTTGTTGACACTAGGTCCATGCTTCAACTCAGATTTGTATCCTTGTTGTGTTTCTTGCAATGAAGGTTGCTCAAATTGATCATTAACTGAATTGACTTTCTTACCTTCATTGATTGTAGTCCTGGTCGAGTCAAGAGCTTGAAGATTGATTGATTCATCACCTACATGAAGAATAAGTTCTCCTGTGGCAACATTAATTTTAGTTCTAGCAGTTGCTAGGAAAGGTTTTCCTAAAATTAAGGGGATTAAATTATCCTTATCCATGTCTAAGTGTAACACCCCAAACCCGGTCAATACACCACGATCGAATCTGGCATGCTACGGAGTGAAAATCTTTTTTAAACTAAAGTTTGTCGGATAATTTTCTTAGAAAACCCTTTTGTAGTATGAAAAGTTTAGAAATCCTTGTTTAAGATGAATTTGAAATTGTGTGATGGCTGCTTTCAAACTCATGCTTGAAAATCCGCTTATTGTTGCAAGTTTTACAAAACATACAAGTTACCTTTGTTATCATCTTATAAGTGGTGTTACCCGATGGCAACATTTAGAAAACCGAAGGAGTTATAGTTTTGAAACATTTCTTTTTACCGGTTAATTTAACAAGTCCATATATCCAACATATGTATAATATAACCAAGATAAAAGCAAATAATAAAAACCCAAAATGATACTTAGCGGCCTTATTACAAACCAAAACCAACTTTAGGTAAATAGATAAAATTAAAATAGTAACTAAAAGAAATCAAAACCCAAACGAGCATGCATGGCCGCCTCGATTCCTTCCCAGCTCTGTATCCGCAATCTACGCCTCATCTACAAAATATAAGGGAAGGGGTAAGTCACCAAGACTCAGTGTATAAATCCCCAACCCGATAGTGCAAGCACTTACATAGATATCAGTAAACATGCAAATCATGCAACCCATAACCTAACCATCCAATCTCTTTTATCTACCCCATATGGTCAAAACCACTGGTGGTCAAAACCACTGGTGACCGTAGTCACAAATATATAACGGTGTGGTCAAAACCACTGATGACCGAAGTCACAAATCAAGTGATGGGGCCAACCCATCGTGTGGTCAAAACCACTGATGACAATCCCATAATCAACATGTGGGGCCAACCCCCTATGGTACCAAACCACTAGGACGAGTCACAATATTCATATGTGGTCAAAACCACTGGTGGTCAAAACCACTGGACTTAGTCACAAAATATAATATCAAGACAGGGCCAACCCGTCGTGTGGTCAAAACCACTGGTGACAGTCCAACTATCTCTTCCCCCTCATCTCAACAATCCCACCATCATGTCCATATCAATCATGACATAATAACATATAGTGATGCAAATAACACATGGCATACATTTAACAGTGACATGATGATGTATATCGAAAATCACATAACAGGGGGACTTACCCGGAATCCAAGCTCATACCCACAAGGCATAGTCACCGATTTCATTGGCTATTACAGTAACATAATGGGCATATTATACTAATAAAGTGTGTAAGTGTTACACACCTGTTACTAACACAATCACTAAATCCCAAAGACCTGATCTACTACACCAAATCTCCTTGATCCTACATTCGGCCAAACCCAAAATCAGTAACAAGGCCATTCGGCCACACCAACAAATCCCGAAGGGTTAACTCATGGAACCCCAAACTTTACCTTGATGCTCTTTGAATACTAGCAACCATCCAAAGTATGTGAGATTGAGCCTTCCCCTACAATTGGCAATCATTAACACTCATTTCAATAGCCTTGGGCTTTTCAAATATCTAATGGAAAGACTGAACTAACATGGATCCTTACCACTGACTTATCAAATCCGATTGTCAGAGAATAGAGGGCTCAGATCTACTGCTTCAAAACCCCGGAGATCCTAAAAAAAATCAGTCCCTATAGACGATTAGCATTACTTATCAACAAATGCCAAAATTTGGCTTTTGCTCTCATGAGAGTTGACAGAGAGAAGAGAAAAGGAATAAAGAAATTCGGCCAAGAACACTTACCCTCTTCCAAAACCGATTGGAGAAAAACCAAAAGAAGATCTAGACTTGATTGGTATTCGGCCAAAACAAAACAAGAAGAAGAAGGGAGATTCAGCTATGGTTGATTGAAGATAACCTAATGGGATTCGGCTAGAGTGGAAAAAGAGAAAGGAAAAGAAAGTGAAAGGAGAGAGAGAGAAGATTCGGCAAGTGGAAGGAAGAAGAAGAAGATTCATGACCAAAGAGAATGAAGAGAAAAGATATGGTTTTGAGCAATTATGAAAAAGAAAAATGAGAGATGGTAAGGAAGAAGATTCACCAAGCATTTGAGAAGAAGAAAAAAGATGAAGGGAAAAGGGTTACTTTTCAGCTACAAAGAAAATGAAAGATGAGAGAGGGCTCAAATGGAGATTCGGCCAAATGCCTAAGGGAGAAATCCACCACCTAGCCAACTAAATAATTTTGACACCCCCTTACTCAGCTTCCCAACCGATTACTCCTCTGCCAACAAGAGTTCAAAATTAAGTAGACACCTCAAATTTCTCTTGACCACAAATTCGAATAAGTTTGAATTATTCAAACTCCTAAATTCTCTCCTTGCCACCAATTCAAATTAATTTGACTTATTCCAAGCTTATCTGACAGAGTTTGTGCTGAGCACAACTCCTCCCCTTAGCGTCAAAATGCAAAGAAGAAAATGGGATTCCTGCTTGCTCAAACTCGAGCTCTCCTTCCTGCATGTGGCGTCACCCTCAAGGCTCTAAGTGGCGCCTCCTTGCCACTTTACCAAGCCTATTCTTATGCTTAAATTCCCCATGAATTACACTTAACTCCTAGCTCCTTCAGCTCCCTTTAACTAAAACTTAAAAATAAAATTTTCCTACATTTCTGCCTACCCTTGGCTTATACCTAGATCTTAAAACACCTTAATTACTACCACAATCAAGCCATACCCATGCAAAAATAATTTAAACACAATAGCCCCCATTTCAGGATGTTACACTAAGACAACAAAATCTCTTGGGAAAATGATTTTATCAATTTTTACAAGAACATTTTCGATAATACCCCTAGGAATTCTAATAGCTTTATCAGCTAATTGAATACTCATCCTAGTTTGTTTGGGTTTCCCTAAACCTAGTTGTTTATAAAATGTATAAGGCATGACATTAATGCTTGCCCCTAAATCAGTTAACGCATTATCAACACATGTGGCTCTTCATCCAATTTGCATTTGTTCTTCAAGAGTTGTTTTAAAAATTTTCTCGAATCAGGCATCTTAAAAATAGCTTCAAGAAGTGGTAAGTTAATATGTAATTTCTTTAAGAGTTTAAGAAACTTATCGAACTGTTCCTCTTTATCGTCTATGTTTATTGTTTCAGGGTAAGGTATGCGGGGTTGGTACTCTTTGATTACCAGTTTTGGCTTTTCTTGTGTTTCTTCAATTTTGCCTTCTTCGTCCTTGTTTTCACTTGTTGAGATGGGTTCATCTAACCTTACATTTTCCTGAGCTTTTATGGCTTGGATTTGCTCTTTGGGTTGATCTCGGTGTTGCTTAGTAGACGCCCTTGCGGTCGTTCGAATATTAATTTTGCAAGTTGTCCGACTACTTTAGTGACTTTACCTACTGACTTAGTAAGTTCCCTTAATCGATTCTTGGTTTCTTCAATCGATGTTTGTTGACTTCTAAGTGTTTTCTCAGTATCTTGGAGACGATTTTCTATGCTTGCCATGAATTTTGTCAATATCTCTTTGAGGTTTGGCTTCTTCTCTTACGGATATGGCTGATTTTGGGAATTCTAGGGAGGTTGTTGTCTTTGATTTCCTTGACCTCCCCATGAAAAATTTGGGTGGTTCCTCTAACCTGGATTGTAAGTATTATTATAAGGATTATTATTGGATTAGAAATTATTACCTATGTAGTTCATTTCTTCGCATTCTGTGCTTGGTTGGTAGGGTGGGTACTCAGGATTCGCCACAGTTCCACTTGTGTCGTACTGCATTACTGGATGTACCTGCGAAGAACACAAACTATCAAGCTTTTTATTCATCATCTCTACCTGATTTGATAACATGGTTACTGCATCGATGCTAAAAACTCAGGCCAATCTTGTCTATTTTGTCCTTGTAACTTGCCATTGATAATTATTCAACGACATCTCTTCAATAAATTCGTAGGCTGCTTTAGGAGTTTTGTTATTTAGAGTTCCACCGGCGGCTGAATCAATTAGTTGCCTCGTTGAGGGATTCACACCGTCATAAAAAGTTTGGACTTGTAGCCACAAGGGTAAACCATGGTGTGGACACCTTCTTAAGAGATCCTTGTATCTCTCCCATGCGTCGTATAATGTCTCTAAATCCATCTGCACAAAAGAAGAGATATCATTTGTAATTTGGCCATTTTGGCCGGTGGGAAATATTTTAATAAAAAAATTTTAGTCATTTCGTCCTATGTAGTGATTGACCCTCGTCGTAACGAGTTTAACCACTGTTTGGCTTTATTCTTTAATGAAAAGGGAAATAACCGAAGATGAATGGCATCATCAGAAGCACCATTTATTTTGAAAGTATCACAGAACTCTAAAAAATTGGCTATATGAGTGTTCGGGTCTTCGTCCTACAAACCATCAAATTGAACAAATTGTTGAATCATTTGTATAGTATTAGGCTTTAATTCAAAATTATTAGAAGCTATAGCATGACTAACAATACTAGATTTTGCTCCTGTTAAACTAGGCTTAGCATAATCATACATAGTACGCGGAGCATTGTTTTCTGCCACATCTCGTAGTGGATTATTCTCGCCCATCCCTTCAGTAGGATTGGATTCGCCGTGTTGTTGTTCTTCTTGGTAATTTAAGGCTCGATTGATTTCTCTATGATTCTTACGAGTGGTCGCTTCGATATCACTATCGTATACTAGAGGTCTTGTTGGGTTATTTCTAGTCATAAACTAGAGGTACCTGCTAGGAAAAGAAAGAAAATTTAGTAAGACTAAAATAATAAATTGCGAAAATAAAAATAAAAATAATGGCTAAAGTAATAAAAATAGAGTTTTCTTAATATTTTAGTTCCCGGCAACGGTGCCAAAACCTTGATCATTGTTTTGTCGAGTTTTAAAATTTATAAAGAGATTGATCGAACCTAGAAACTAACTTTGACAATGACTTTAAGGCAAGTGTACCTATCGAACAGTAGTATAGCTTAGGCAAGACCGGATTATTGAACCCAAAGGAACTAAAAGTACTAATACAAACTTTCTTTCTATTATTTAGCCTAAATATTAAATGATTTGGTTGATTAACTAAATAATTACTAAACTAAGATGCAAAGACAAAAAGAATGAATTGGGAAATATCTTGAAGAGGAGCTCAGTTGATCACGACGATACCATCAGGAAGAATCCACCTAGACTTCACTTATTATCTAACACTGAACCATATGATTTATTCACTTGACTTGATCCGTAAGACTCCCCAACTATATTAAACCCTCTCTTGAGGTGAATAACGTCTAACCCTAGGTTAATTAACGAAAATTTCTTTCTCACTTAATAACCCCCTAGAATAGCAGTAAATCAAACTATGGACTCCCATATTAGGTTTCACCCTAATCCGGCAAAATCTCGTCACCCTATCTCTAGGCGCGTGAACGACTCTGCTTAATTATGCTAGATCTATTCTTAAGCAGGGTCTATTCCTCCTCCACCTAAGAACATCTGACTTGAATTAATATCCCGAAAATATTAACACAAGAATTAAGCACACATAATTAAGAACAAATCAAGTATTTATCATATAATTCAGAAGACAATAATAAGGTTCATCTAGGTTTCATCCGCTTCAGGTATCTGAAGGGTTTAGTTCATAACAAATAAAGAAAACATCTCAAGAGAAAAGATAAAACAAAACATAAGAAATCCCTAAAACCACCTAAAGGAATTGAAGGAGAGATCCACCGTCTTGAGTAGAATTTTAGCTTCTTGTGATGGATCAACTGGCTATCTTTGAGTGATTCCCACAAAAGTTTTGCCTTCTTCCGAATTCTGAATGTTTCGGCCTCCAACCCACACACCTCTTCAGGTTACACTTAGGTTGTTTATATAGATTTTTGGAATGGTTTACTTGGCCTCTATGTGTCCCAATTCAAGTATACTTCCTACTCGGTGTTTGAATAGGCTTTGGAATGTGTTTCTTTGCCTCAAAGTATCCAAATTCGAGTGAAATTGCTCTCTCCCGTGGCAGGGGCATGGCCATGGTACACGCTCGTGTAAATCATTTTCAAGTCGTGTCTCGATTCTGTCGATTGGGGCACGACCATGTAAATTGTGGAATGGTCGTGTCTTAGTTAATTATCGAGGCACGATCATGTGGCTTGAAGTTTAGGCCGTGTCGATTTCCACTTTGGCTCAAATTGGCCCGTTCTAAGCTCGTTTCTTGTTCTTTTCATCCTCGGGTGCTTTCTTGAGTATAAAACATGAAAAGAAAGGATTAAGAGCACCTTTTACATAAATCAAGGGCCAAATCATCCAAAAGAATGCTAAATATGAGGTTAAAATATGTTAATTTTAAGGCTTATCAGTATACCCTAAATCCCCAACACCCTAACCTTATTGTTTTTCCCTAAAAAATTACATTAAATCTCTAACTCCCAAAATCTTTGTTTGACCATCTACTTCGTCACTGACGGCTATTCCCTCTGCCGCATCACTGTCGACCTTCCTCTTTCTCATCGCTTTTGACACTCTGCTGCATCACCGTGTAAGTCTTCCTATGTATGTTCAATTATTGCGCAAAGAGCAGTCGAGTTTTATAACTTTCGATGATGACTAAAATGAAATGATCCTTATTGGAATACTTAGAGTCTTGTTTTTTCTTTTGAGACAGGTTTTATATCTAACTTATGAATATATACCAATGAGATTGATATAATGCTGTCTTAATCTACAATCATATTTGATTTCAATTTGCAATATTAGGTTGCCTTTCATTTCTTTTTTGTAATCCTTTTTTTCTTCTTCAGCCGTGCTATTATATGTTCCTTAAATCTTTTTGCAGCATTAATAATATGTAGGCCATATTGAAATGTAAGATTCAATGTCATAATTTCTCAATCTCAAAACTCACTTGCACTTTTAATTTCTCGACTTGGTTATCCAAACTTAAGACTGCAGAACTTGCCCATTTAGTTTGCAGAATATGCATATTTATAGCTAATTACACTAGACATCCTCAAACTAGGTCTCAGCTTCTAAATTGATCGCCAATTACGCTCATGTGTCTTGAAACTGTTCGACTCATCTCTCTGCTGCTTCAAAAGGAAGTTCTTCGCCTCTGGTCTCCGTCGGTGCATCTTCTCTCCGCTGCTGCCGCTGGATATTCGGGTCGTGGAGGTATTTTTAAACCATTTGCATGTAACCTTTTTAAACCATTTGTATGTTCGACCCATATTATTATTTTATTTTTCGTGCCAAATTTGTGTTTTAAAATAGTATAAAGATTTTGACATGTATATTGACTTGATTGGATTTCTCCTGCTGTGCAATGGATATTGGATTCACGTGGATCTTGTCGTGTAACATATTCATTTTGAGCATTTGACGTCTGTTGGTCCTAATAATTTGTCTGCGATGGCCTTATTTTTTTCATGCTTTTCTATATGTCAATGACTTTTTTTTTTCCCTTATTGTAGAGATTCTAACGATTTAGCACCATCTACCAGTTCATATTTTAGATTATTTTGTTTCCATTTTGTTCTGTTTTTATTTACTGTAAATAGTTACCTAGTCTTTACAGTTTAGCTGTCTTCGAAAATTTAGTAATGAAGAATTCAAAATGAACGGTTTGACATTTGTTTTAACGTTGAAGCTCCAACTTCATTCCATCGATTTCTTTTTTTCAGTTTTTAATGTAGTTTTTATATTATTTATAAGCATTTTTTTTAAAAAAAATATATGATTGGGTTTTGGAAATATTAAGAGGTAACGATAAATTGTCTTGAAAAGTATTGAAAATATAAAATAAAAAAAAAAGAACAAATTAAGATTAGTAACTATGAAGTTGAGAAGAATAGGCGACATGAACTGGGCGTAAGACAGGTCCAAGTATTATTATGCTGGTTAGTAATGTATTATATTTTTTTTACATGTCTCGATACTTGGTTATTTAGATATTTCATGTTTGAGATTTGAATATGGTTTTGTTCATACTGTTATATAAATTTTTATTTTTGTTTGGGTAAATGAAGTTGCAATCTGAGTTGGTTAATATATGTTTTTCCTCTCACTCCAATTTTTTGCTTCCTCATTGCATTACAACTACACTCGAATCACTTTAAAAGCATCGCCATGATCTTTAACTTAAAATTGAAATGGAAACAAAAAAACCCTTTCAAACCTATCTGCTTCTATGTTTGTCCTGCTGTGCATATTATGTATGCTTACGATAGGTAAATAGTGTTCATGAGGTAGTATGGAATTGAATCTGTTCATATCACATTCTAGATTTAACATTTTGGTTTTTCTTAGACAGTTGAATGTACTACTTGGAATGGTGTTCTAATTTCTATTTATGCAGAATAATCTGCCTCCACCTATGCCATTCTCTTTATTTATGAATTTATTCTGAACTATTCTTTATTTTTCAGCTTGGCTACACCAAAAGGCAAGAGGAAAATCATTTTCGAGGTGTCATCGTGTTAGAGGTAAGAATATGTTTCTTTACCTTTTAATTTTGAGGCCATTGTTGTTGTTTTGTATATGTTAAATGTTTTGAACATTTCAAGTAATGAGTGCAAATGTTTTGGTAAATTACTTATTTTATGGGTCTATAATAAAAAAAAAAAAATGGAAGTGGAAATAATGTTGAACTAAAAGTAGCATAAGTGGTAGAATTCTATTTTATCAGTCACTGATTAGATATTAATTAGATTTATATGCAAATAAATATGAAGGGACAGTTAAGGATATAAAATTTGGTGTTTATTTGCTGGAAGTTGAGATTTTTTATTGTTGTAATTGAGGTGTACAAAAGTTTTTAATTGAGGTGTTTAAAGTGCTGCAAATTAATCAATTTAAATGCTGTAAATTCAAGTTCTAAACTGTTGCAACTGAAGTATTTAAATGCTATGAATTGAAGTGTTAAAGTGCTGCAAATTGAAGTGTTAAATGTTGTAAATTGGGATGTTAAAATGTTGTCAATTGAGGTGTTTAAATGATGTAAATTGAAGTGTTTAATTGTTGTAAATTGAGGTGCTCAAATGATTGAAATTAACGTGTTTAAGTGCTGCAAATTGTGTGATTAAATGCATTTAAATACTTTATTTTTAGTTATTTCACTGCATCTTTTTTATGAGATTTACTTTATTTTTAGTTCCCGCTTTTAAAAGTTTTCTTTAACTTTAAAAAAAAAAAAAAAAGATTTAAAGTTTATAGGCTGGAAACCTAATGTGTTGCCTTATATCTCAATGTAAGATATAATGGATCCTCCCTATGTATAACAATTTCATGTATGATGAATCTTAAAAAATTTAAATTTATATTTTATAAACTGCAGAAATTGATTAGTAGATTATTAGTTGTGAAGTGTTTTTCAAACGAGTTATGTTGTGAAGTGTTTTCGATAAAAATAGATTAGTAGTTAATTATTGATTCTTTTACCAGAAATTCTTTGCTGCCCATGACCTTAATTTGGTTATAGTTTTTGGGATTGTAGCTTTTTTTTTTTTGTTGAGAGTACTTCATTAAGTCTGAACGTGAAAACAATTCAAGCGTTTAGCTCAAAATAGAGAAGCTGCCCATCTTAGGAAGAAGGTAACATAATAGGCTTCAGCTTAATCTCTCATATTGAAGAGGTAAATTTTTTTATATATAATTTATGCTAATTTGTTCTTTTTTTATGGGTAATGCTTGTCCTTTTATTAATTATTGTTGCTTTGTTTTTTTGAATTCTATGGCTTTCTATTATATGCAAATACAGGATCTGTTTCCTTTCGGGTTTTTGGTTTTTTGGTGGGTAATGTCGGTTCTCATTAGAAATGAATGTTTTATCCCCATCTTTCAATTCCACCCAATATTCAATGCTGGAAATAAACAAATTTATTGACAAAAATTTTATTTTTATTTTTTTGGTTTCGACAATAAAATCTTTTTGAGATAAGTGGTGATAGCAAAATTGCTGAAAAAATAATGACACATCACTTTATTCATCATCAAATGTAAGGGTTGGTGGACTTGAAATTTTTGCTTTCAACCGCAAATTCCTGTGGAAATTATGCTGCATATATACAAAAATCTTTTGACTAAACTTCTCCATTGTTTCTTTACAAAAATACAAATTCAATTATCTAAACTTTAATTCCTCTTATTATTTTTTTAATGGTATTGGTAATAACCAATAATTAATCCTGTAGTTTGTCCTTACAAAATGCTGGGCTAAGAAATCAGTGGAGGGGATAAGAGGAAATTAGCCAACTTTTCTTTTCCATTTGTTCACATGGCAACATTAGAACAAAATTAAACTAATTTAAAAATATAATCAGTGGAGGGGATAAGAGTGTAACACCCCAAACCCGGTCAAAACCCTACGACCGAATCTGGTGTGCCACGAGAAAGGAAACTTTTTGAAAACCGATTTGTCGACTTGGTTAAAGAGAGTTCTATTATAGCATTTTGAGAAAAATGTCGTTGGATCTTGTGAT
This sequence comes from Gossypium rotundifolium, assembly GCA_025506655.1. NCBI lineage: Eukaryota > Viridiplantae > Streptophyta > Magnoliopsida > Malvales > Malvaceae > Gossypium > Gossypium rotundifolium. The sequence continues at coordinate 141,353,101 of CP106731.1, forward strand.
GTCTAAAACATGTTGAAACTTGTTCTAGAGAAACTTGGTTGCCTTATTGTTACTCCGTTTTTAATACTTAGTCAGTGTACACTTAAGAAAACAAGTATTTGTTTAGAGTTTTGAAAACACCCAATTTCGTAGTTTTACCGGCATACTTATGGAAACTTTAAGAAACAACTAAATAAAATGTCCCAAAATAATACTTAAGCGGCCTTATTACAGAACTAAAACCCAAATTAAAGAAAATAACTAAGTCCATATAGAAAACATTAAAATAAATCGAATGTTGAGCATGGCCACCTCGAGTCCACCCTACTCCAAATCCACGATCTAAGGTTTATCTCAAAATATAAAGGAAGGGTGAGTCACCTAGACTCAAGTGTAAACCCCATCCCAAAAGACGTTATGCTCTTACACAATTTCATATACAAATATGTATGTCATGCAACCCATCAGCCTAGATATCCATCCATATCTCCCAAATCTACCCCGTGTGGTACCAAACCAGTGGTTGTCCCAAACCACTAAGACATAGTCACAATATTATAATATGTGGGGCCAACACCCATATATTAAACCAACCCCTTAATTGCAACCCATTAAACACCTTATGATATTCGGCCAAAAGAATAAAGAACAAGAAAGGCCATTCGCCGAACCTACACCAACCCACCTTCGGCTTTTCCATAGCTCGACACTTCAGACTAGCAAGAAGAGATTCAGCTTTTGACTAGAAAGTAAATCATCAATCAACACATTAGGGGGTGATTCGGTTTAGGAATAATACGAGAGAGATATCGTAGTAACAACTACAAGAAACTTACCAACTAAAGAGGAGTACTCAGCTTATGGTGCACCTTCGGGAAAACCTACCTTGCAGATTCGGCTAAGAGAGAAGAAAGTATGAATAGAGGGATTAAGCTTTTAGAAGGTTTTAGGGAGAATAAGAATGAAGGAAAGAAGAAAATATTAGAGAGTTGCGGCAAAGAACACTTCAAAAGAGAATGGGAATTTCGGCTTGAGAGAAAAGATGAGAAAGAAAAGAACTAATGAAAGAAAGAAAAAATTGATAATTTTGGCTAATAATTTCGGCACACACTCACAGAGTTGGAGTTTCAGCCAACTCTCCCCCTTCTGATAGTTTTTATCCATCTTGATAACTTAACCATTATCTTACCTTTAAAAGAGGCCACCTTAAAACCAACTTTTCCCTCTTAATTATCAGCATTTTATCACCAAAATAAAAGAACTCCTAATATTTTTTTTGCTCATCTGCCATCCTCCTCCTTCCCCTAGGAGTGCCGAATTTTGACCCACCAATTTGGCCCCAAGCGGCCACACTAGGCCCAAACTCCTCCCCCTTGTGACGCCACCTACATGCCCACTTATAGCACCTCCAAACGTTGGGTCACAAGCCCAACTTGCTACTAAACATACTTACTTAATTTATAAACTAACACTATATATAATCAATTTAACCCAGGTTTAAGCCCAATCCTGAGCCCAATACACACCTCAAGGCCTTAACCTACTAATTTAGCCATGCAACATACCAAATGCACAGACCCCCAAAATCAGGATATTACAATTCTACCCCCTTAAAATAAATTTCGACCTCGAAATTTACCTGGTCAAAAGAGTTGAAGGTATTGTTGTCGCATGATATCCTCCGATTCCCATGTTGCTTCCTCTGACCCATGGTTCTGCCATAATACCTTCACCAAAGGGACTAATTTCCTATGCAAAACCTTAACATCCCGATCTAAGATCTGCACTGGTTCCTCCTCAAAAGGCAAGTCTGGATTTACCTCAATCTCCTCCACTGGTACAACATGTGACGGATCTGAGCGATAGTGTCTAAGCATGGACACATGAAACACGTCATGGATTTAACTCAACTCTGGTGGTAACTTGAGCTGATAAGCCACTAGTACCACTCGCTTCAATACCTGATAAGGCTCGATAAATCTAGGGCTTAACTTGCCTTTCCTACCAAAGCTCAGAACCTTCTTCCATGGCGACACCTTCAAGAAAACCCTGTCACCTTCTACAAACTCTATATCCTTCCGTTTAAGATCGGTATAAGACTTCTTCCTATCCGAAGCTTCTTTCAAACGAGCTCAAATCACCTTCACCTTATCTTCTATTTTAGCAACCAACTCTAGACCCAACATCTGCCGCTCCCCCAATTCCGTCCAACACGTAGGGGTACGACACTTCCAACCATACAATGCTTCATATGGTGCCATCTGAATACTCGTCTAATAACTATTGTTGTATGCGAACTCCACCAATGATAAGAATTCTTCCCAATTGCCTTTAAAATCCAAGACACAACCCTTTAGCATGTCTTCCAAAACTTGAATCACCCTCTCCAATTGTCCATCTGACTAGGGATGGAACGCCGTACTAAAATCCAACCTTGTGCCCAATGCCTGGTGCAAAGCCTTCTAGAACCTTGACGTAAATCTAGGGTCTCTGTCCGAAATAATCGACACTGGCACCCCAAGCAACCTTACAATCTCCGCTATATATAGTCTCGCTAGCTTCTGAAGAGAAAAATCCATACGTACAGGTATGAAATGAGCAGACTTCGTCAGACGGTCCACAATCACCCAAATTGAATCCTTTTTAGTGGGTGTAAGGGGTAGCCCACTAACAAAATCCATCGTGATCCTTTCCTACTTCCACTGTGGAATCTTTATCGGTTGTAACAACCCCGACGGTAGTTGATACTCAGCCTTGACTTGCTGACATGTTAGACACTTACCCATATATTTCGTTACCTCACGCTTAAGGCCCGGCCACCAAATCTGCTCCCGTAAATCCCAGTACATCTTACTACCTCCCGGATGCATAGCATATGGACTGCTATGTGCCTCCTGTAAAATCTTCTGCCTTACTCCACATCTTTAGGCATACATATTTTCCCCTAAAAACATAACACTCCATCGCTGCTCAGACTATACCTCTCCAATCCACCATTCTGTACTTGCAAACGCCGTGCGCTCAAAACTTTATCTACCAACTGTTTCTCCTTAACCTGTTCTACCCACGTTGGCTTCAGTTGCAATTTTGCTAACAGACTTCCATTATCATACAGACTAAGGTGGGCAAACATGGCTTTTAAATCTGCCACCACCCGCAAATGCGCGTCGTGCTCCTCTTCCGATTTCGAGTATACCATGATATCATCTATAAATACTACGATGAGCCGATCCAAATACGGCTGAAACACCCGGTTCATCATATCTATAAATGCTGCTGGTGCGTTCGTGATATCTCGACCTCAAATCTATCTTGGAAAAGATCGATGCTCCCTTAAGCTGATCGAACAAGTCATCTATCCTCGGCAACGGATACTTGTTCTTAATTGTCAATTTATTCAACTGTCGGTAGTCTATGCACATTCGCATGGACCCATCCTTCTTCTTAACAAAGAGTACAAGCGCTCCCCAAGGTGATACACTTAGCCAGATGAAACCTCTATCCAACAACTCTTGAATCTGTGCTTTCAACTCCACCAACTTCTCTGGCGCCATCCTATATGGGGCAATAGACACTGGTGATGTTCCTGGTCGAAGATCTATACCAAACTCCACTTAGCGATCCAGGGGCAAACCCAAAAGCTCTTCCGAAAAAACATTGATAAACTCCTTCACCGTTCGGACACTTCCTATAATCGATTTCTTACCTTCCAAACCACAAATGTAGACCACAAATGCCTCACATCCTTTCATTACCATCTTCTCCACCTTCAGCGTGAACACTACATTAGATAGGTAATTTATTCTCTCCCTATCATCACCACCTCTTCACCCTCAACCGATTTCAAAGACCAGCGCTTAGTCGAACAGTCCGATTACGCTCGGTGCTTAACCAACCAATCCATTCCTAAGATTAAATCAAACTCCCTGAAGAGTAGTTCCATCAAATCAACTTGAAACACTACCCTTGCGCTTCTAGGGTACATCCTATACAATTTGTCTACTACCACGAGTGTCCTAGAAGGCTAACCACCATTATTTCCTAGCAGCGGCGCCTCACAAACTAAGTTTAAGGTTTCCACTATACTACTAGCAACATAAGAGTGCGTCGAGCCAACATCAATCAAAGTAGTATAAGGTAATCTAGAAATTAAAGATTTACTGGTTATTATGTCCAGTGCGTCGCCCTCCTCTCGACGCTTTGCTGCATAGACCAACCTCGATTGTCTTGCATTAGCACCTCCAACACCTCCGCCAGGTGTTCCACGCCTCGACCGTTACCATTACCACCCCTAGCTGCACCTCAGCCTCTCTGTGGTTGTTAGCCATCTCTCCTGAACTGAGTACGTCCTTGACCCTCAGTCTCCGTCCTAGTAAATTTTTACGGACAATCCCTTATCCGATGCTCCATTGACCCACACTCAAAGCACCCTCTACTACCAGCCCAACACTCTCCCGAATGAGACTTTCCACATCGAGCACACTAAGGTGGCCACTAAGCAACCGCAGTAGGCTTTACGGCTTGATTCGATCCACCAAATCTAGTCCTCTTCTGAACCCTTTCAGTAAACCCTGATGGCCCAAAACTCCTTTTATCCTTACCTCTATCCTGGTTCTGTTTCTCGGTTCACTTCACCTCCTCAGCTATTCTGGCCTTTTCCACGAGAACGACAAATTCCCTTTTTCCATGAGAACGACAAATTCCCTTTCTCACTAAGGTTCAATCAACACCCGCAGCTTATCTCTTAACCCATCCTCAAACCTAACATAGCCCTCATGTTCCGTAGCCACCATTCTCCGAGCATACCTACTTAACCTCAAGAATTCTGCCTTGTACTCGAGTACCGACTTACTCCCTTGAACCAAATTCAAGAACGCCCAATTTTGTGCATCAGTATAACCAACCCCCACATACTTCCTCTGGTAGGCCGCCTTAAAGTAATCCCAGGTGATATCATCGGCCACTGCACCATCCCTGACCGTGAGCCACCACTGATACTACTCATCCCGGAGAAGAGACACTATCCCTTTCAACTTCTCCTCAGTTGAGAAATCTAAATCCATTATATGCTCTGTCGCCTCTAACTAGTACTCAGCAGTGTTGGGAGCTACACCAGAAACTCCCCTAAACACTTTTGCTCCGTTAGCCCGGAGTCGCTCAACCACGAATTTTTGGGCTCCTAAACCAGCGCCTGCCCCGACAACTCTCTCCAAAACTCATTGTACTGCCGAGATACTGCATCGTTACCACCAGTTTGGTCTTGAAACTCTGCTTTCGCTGCCAGCAGATCCGGCATCACGTTCCCTGACCTATGGCCAGAACCTGCTGGCTCTGACAAGGTCATCCTACCCCTACCACGGCCATGCGGATGTCCATGACCACTTGTACTCGTTCTTCTCGATCGCGCTTATCTGATTAAGAATTTTATGAATTATTAACTCTGTTCACTGTTTATCCACGAACAATTTTATGAAAGATAGTTTTAAAAGTGATTCTTTCGAATTCGAACCTATCTATAGTTTCAGTTTCAGGCTTGTCTCCTAATTCTAAGTACATTCATCATACAAACAACATCCATGAGCCACATTCAACGTGTAGGGGTATTTTTGTCATTTCACTATTTGGGGGTATTTTCATAATTTAAACCTACAGGGGTATTTTCATAATTTTCCAAAAAAAGTTTTAGGTGATTTTTCAAAATAAGGTATTTTGGTAATTTTCGTGAAGCAGGGGTATTTTGGTAGTTTTTTTGCAACTCGAGGGTATTTCAGTAATTCTGTAAGTTAGGGGTAGTTTTGTAATTTTACAAACCAAGGGTTTTTTTTGAAAACAGGGTGGTTGATCCCTTTCGAGTTTTAACTATAAGGTTTAGCCTATGAACAAGTCCTCATGGTTAGAGTGAACAATCACTACGCACCAGGCAGGGTTCGAGCGAAGAGGAGGTGAGTCATTGGGACTGCTTAAATACCAAGCTCTCCCTGAACCCAATCCTAGACATGCGTATGGCTATTGCCACACCCTAATTCGGTGACTTATTCACAGGTTTGTTTGATTAGACTTAAGTCTTACATAATTAAGAAGTTGTGCAAACTAGCCCTATGGTCCATCAGTACTATCATGCTTGTCTATGTCTAAATCCCATGAAGCCCAACATACAAATTTCATACCAAAGGTTAGGGTACTTACCTAGGTGGATCGGCGCCGGAGACTTAGGTGCCATGCTTTTCGAGATATTCATCATCTAAAAATCATTTTACAGACTCTTAAAACATATTTTGGGCCTTATACCCACATTCGAGCTTTTGAACCTGGCTCTGATACAAAAATGTAACACCCCAAACCTGGTCAAAACCCTACGACCGAATCTAGTGTGCCACGGGAAAGAAAACGTTTTGAAAATTGATTTGTCGACTTGGTTAAAGAGAGTTCTGTTATAGCATTTTGAAGAAAACATCGTTGGATCTTGTGATGTCTAAAACATGTTGAAACTTGTTCTAGAAAAACTTGGTTGCCTTATTGTTACTCCGTAATTAATACTTAGTCAGTGTACACTTTAGAAAATAAGTATTTGTTTAGAGTTTTGAAAACACCCAATTTCGTAGTTTTATCGGCATACTTATGGAAACTTTAAGAAACAACTAAATAAAATGTCCCAAAATAATACTTAAGTGGCCTTATTACAGAACTAAAACCCAAATTAAAGAAAATAACTAAGTCCATATAGAAAACATTAAAATAAATTGAATGCCGAGCATGGCCACCTTGAGTCCACCCCAGCTCCAAATCCACGATCTAAGGTTTATCTGCAAAATATAAAAGAAGGGGTGAGTCACCTAGACTCAGTGTGTAAACCCCCATCCCAAAAGATGTTATACTCTTACAAAATTTCATATACAAATATGTATGTCATGCAACCCATCAGCCTAGATATCCATCCATATCTCCCAAATCTACCCCGTGTGGTACCAATCCACTAGTGGTGCCAAACCACTGGTGACCGAAGTCACAAATAAACATATGTGGTACCAAACCACTGGTGGTCCCAAACCACTAAAACATAGTCACAATATTATAATATGTGGGGCCAATCCCACGTGTGGTACAAAACCACTGGTGACAGTCTGATAGATCATACTCTCCCCTCTCATCACCTATAACATATATTCATGTGAACAATATCAGTATGATCATGCTTAACATACATAATTATGTATACAAAATATCATGCTCTCATAGATCACAATCAACACAAGAAACATAACAACTTACCCGACATCCTCACCTGTTACCCCCAAGGGTACTTTGGCAACCATTGCCATCATTCCGGCTTTTAACAACACATAACATTTAACATATTAAGTAAAGAAAGTGTGTAAGAGTTACACACCTGGTTCTCGTACTAGCGCTTTTACTACTTCTACGCTACTATCACTCGAGACTACGACTATCAGCCTACGATTTACTTTCGATGTCGGCTCACACCCGGATGGCCAATCTCGTACTCCAGATACTATCGTTTCCTGTATTTTGGTGTTGGGTTTACATACCCTCCTATCGCTTGACTGTTATTAGTGTCCATAACAACTCCTTGGTCACTAAACCATTTAAACGATGAGATCCAATTACCTAAAAAATTTTAACACTTAAAACGAACCCTTACCTAATTTGTCGAATCCTGAAAGTCTTTAAGAAAGCTTCACCACCCTACCTACATTTGGCCAACACCCATATATTAAACCAACCTCTTAATTGTAACCCATTAAACACCTTATAATATTCGGCCAAAAGAATAAAGAACAAGAAAGGCCATTCGGTCGAACCTACACCAACCCACCTTCGACTTTTCCACAACTCGACACTTGATCATCGCAAGAAGAGATTCGCCCGATTAGAAAGTAAATCATCAATCAACACATTAGGGGGTGATTTGGTTTAGGAATAATACGAGAGAGATATCGTAGTAACAACTACAAGAAACTTACTAACTAGAGAGGAGTATTCGGCTTATGGTGCACCTTCGGGAAAACCTACCTTGCAGATTTGGCTAAGAGAGAAGAAAGTATGAATAGAGGGATTCGACTTTTAGAAGGTTTTTAGGGAGAAAAGAATGAAGGAAAGAAGAAAATATTAGAGAGTTGCGGCAAAGAACACTTCAAAGGAGAATGGGAATTTCGGCTTAAGAGAAAAGATGAGGAAAAAAAAGAACTAATGAAAGAAAGAAAAAATGATAATTTTGGCTAATAATTTCTTCACACACTCACACACTCACAGAGTTGGAGTTTCAGCCAACTCTCCCCCTCCTGATAGTTTTTATCCATCTTGATAACTTAACCATTATCTTACCTTTAAAAGAGGCCACCTTAAAACCAACTCTTCTCTCTTAATTATCAGCATTTTATCACCAAAATAAAAGAATTAAAACTCTTAATATTTTTTTTTGCTCATGTGCCGTTCTCCCCCTTCCCCTAGGAGTGCCGAATTTTGACCCACCAATTTGGCCCCAAGCGGCCACACTAGGCCCAAACTCCTCCCCCTTGTGACGCCACCTACATGCCCACTTATAGCACCTCCAAACGTTGGGCCATAAGCCCAACTTGCTACTAAACATACTTACTTAACTTAATTTATAAACTAACACTATTTATAATCAATTTAACCCAGGTTTAAGCCCAATCCTGAGCCCAATACACACCTCAAGGCCTTAACCTACTAATTTAGCCATGCAACATACCAAATGCACAGACCCCCAAAATCAGGATATTACAAAGAGGGTAGGTTATTTAAGTTTTTTAGTACATAATTACTTGGTTGGAACAAAAAATAAAAATAAAAAGATTTAAAGTATATAGGCTGGAAAACCTAATGGGTTGCCTTATATCTCACTGTAAGATATAATGGATCCTTCTTAGGTATAATAATGCCATTTATGATGAATCTTAAAAATTCAAAAGATTTGAAAAAGTTTTATCTTCATTATTTTTTTACTCATTAATTTATCTTAGTTTGGGTGTTAATTTCTTATCTTCATTATTTAAATATATTTTAATATAAAAATCAAAGTAAGCATTTTTATATTAATTATGTTTGATTTTAATATTTAATATTTTAAATGTTTTTCAAACTTATAAATATTTTGTTATCAATATAATAATAATATTGATCATTAGCACAAATCGCGTTACACTTGCACTTTTCTTTCATTCCAAGTTTTTGGCACCATTGTCGGGGACTATTTTAAAATATTGTGAAATTGTTAATTTTGCATTTTGGTATTTTTTTCTGTTAAATTTTAATTCCAATATATATTTTTTGGTGTTTGTTTCAGGTGTTTATGAGTATTGATCAAATGTTTGACTTACTTCCGTAGATCCTGAAATTGAAAGGACTTTCAAACAAAAGAGAAGACAAGTGAACCAAAGAAGCACCGAAGAGATGAATTTCAAAAATCAAAACCAATATTAAGGAGGTGATTAACTTATAATTATCACAATCCGATCATTGTTTCTAATGACAAAAATTGCGCCATTCGACAATATGCCATTCCTCTATTCAACAAGCTCAATCCGAATATTGTGATACCTGAAACTAAGGCATTGCAATTCAAAATAAAGCCATTCATGTTCCATATGTTGCAAAATATGGGTCAATTTTGTGGGATTGTAACGCCCCGAATTTGGGTCTAGTAGAATTGGGCCCATTAGGCCTTATGCGCAGGAGCGTTTAAATTTTTCTTGAGATTATGAGAACGGCATTAATGCAAGCTAGACTTATGATGTATGTGATTTTGGAGTGTTTAGAGGGTACTATGAAGTCCCAGGTTCAAGTTAAGTCATAGGAAAATTTTCATTTTTGGCCCTTTAGTGGATAGGGCTGTTGGCAAGAGGGCTTAAGAATAATTAGGTGCATTTGGAAGACACAAGTGGAGTGGGTGGTGTGATGGCTGTGGCGTCATTGGCAGAGCAAGGAGGGAAGGAGTTCGAATCCAACAGATGGCAAGTGAAGGCTTTCATTTTGCTTAGGAGGAGACAAGACGTTGTGTTGGAATCAAATACTAATGGGAAGTATTTGAATTGGTCAATGTGGTTGGGTGAATTTGAATGAGAGAAGGAGAGTGAATTAAGGAGGCGTTAATAGAGAAAATCGTGGCATTCAGGTGGAAGAAAGTGTTGGCCAAATGTAGGGGTCTCTAAGGGGAATTTCGGCTGAAGTTGGGGGTTTGGTAGCATATTCGGCTTTGAGGAGGGGGGAGTGCCATCTTGCTTTCTAGTTTCCATTGGGGAGAGTTTTGCATTTTGAGTGTTGTTGACTAAAGCATCTTGGATTATGTTTCTTCTCAATTTTTCTTATGCTGACTTCTCAACCCGTCTTTTTCTCTTCTCACTTTCAACATATTCTTCTCTATTTGTTAGTAGCCAAAACACTAGGTAGGCCGAATCGCTTCTCCCTTCCCATCACTTTGCACACCTGGTTGTTTCTTTTCTTTTACTCTTAAAACCGAAAGCTTGCACTACTTCTTCTTTCTTTTGATTTCTCCATTAGCTGAATCTAAACTCACTTTAAATTTGATATTTCCTTGCTAGCTGAATACCACATCATATTATAACCCATTCTTTCACATTCGTCTTTAGTGGTTTCCTATTGGTTAGGCCGAACACTCTTCATTGTCCAGACTAGCCATTTCCAATTTCACTTGTGGCAAGGGGGAATAGTTGATCACCTTTCGGACCTATCATTCCTGGTAAGTCGATTTCCATGAGAGTTTGCTAACAATCAATTTCGGTAAGTTGTAGTACCCTTCATGTTCCCTTCCCTTATCTTTTTCTCTCTAGTTGCAAGGTTAAAGCCAAAACATTTAACCTTGGTTTCTCTTTGTGATGCAAGCCAAATCTAGGGGGGGACACTCTAGAACTTCTAGTTTTAGATGTTAAAATCGTAGAGATTGAGACTACGAGGATGTGTTGCGAAAAACAACTTTATCTCTCAAATCTCATAAAACATCGTTAATAAACATCAAATAATTTTACGATTCATAAAACTTGTAATCGATATAAAAGCGAATAAGCCATCATGAGCACTAGAGGGCGTGGTCGTGGGCCGCGTGAGACGTGGCCATGGTAGAGGTCGAGGTGCTATGACCAAGCACCAAATCATATACCGAAAATGGATGCACTGCGCCATTTGAGAGTGAGACGGATCACGCGATCACATGGAAGAAGATAATGCTTTGACACAAGCAATGTCTGCGAGTCTAGAAAGGGTCGCGAACTAGAATTAGGCCAACAACTCGTGGGTCAATTTGAACGACTCAAGTCAAATAATGCGAAGTTTTTAGAGGAGTTTCGAGTGTAGCCCCGAATGTGGCTGAATATTGGCTCGAAGCTGTGGAACGGATTATGGATGATATGGAATGCACTATTGAGCAAAAACTGAAAGGAGCTATGTCCTTGTTAAGAGACGAGGCGTATCAGTGGTGGCTCACTGTTCAAGAAGGCACCAAGTCGCATCCGATTACTTGGGAATTCTTTAAAGCCGCCTTCAAGGAAAATACATTGAACGAGTTATGTAGACACCAAGGAAGGAATTTCGAATCTTGTACAAGGAGTAAAACAAAGCAAGATATGAAGTCGAAGTTTTACATTTGAGCCGCTATGCTCGGACAATAGTATCAACAGATCATGAACGTTGTGTGCGTTTCGAGGATGGGCTTAATGATGAACTGAGAGTTCTGATTGCTCCACAGCAAGTTAGAACTTTTTCCACGCTTGTGGAGAAGGCCAAGATAGCCGAGGAGGTTAAGAACTCAGAACGTCAGAACCGAGAAAGATTTAGAAATAAGAGAGAGATGACGATGCGGTTCTTCAAAGAGATTTCGAAGAGACCTCGGAATGATGAACCGCTTTAAGGTAAAACACCGGTAACTAATAATCGAAGTCGAGATTGTCTTGAATGTGGAAAAGACATTTTGGAGAGTGTTGGAGGAAAATGGGTGCTTGTTACAAATGCGTTCAATGGATCATCGAGATAGAAATTATCCTCGACGTATGGATACGACTCAAGAAGTTCGTAATAATCATGCACAACCGCCGAGGTACTCAAGCAGACCATCGAGAGGTCATGGACCGTGTCGTGGTGGTAATGGGGCTGGTCATGGTCAAGGTGCACCGTGTCGAGGCAATGGTCCTAGAGGGAACACGGATGCAAGATGCACTGGGCGGGTCTATGCGATTAGACGCCATGAGGATGGCAATGCACGGATGTGATAAGCGGTACGTTCTTCATCTTGATGTACCATTATTGCTTTAATAGGAATTGGTTCTACCCACTCATATGTTGCTAGCGCCATATCCGGAAACCGAATCTAGAATCAAATTACCGATAGTGGGATGACGATGAATTAGTCCTTTAGAGACGATCGGTGAATTGTTAATAAAATGTTTAGAGGCGTGCCCTTAGAAATTCAAGAGGAGGTGTTCTTGGCGAATCTGATGGAATTGCCTTCGATGAGTTCGATATCATTTTGGGAATGGATTGGTTGGTTAAGCACCGGGCACAATTGGATTGTGCCGAAAAACGGATGTCAATAAGGACCTCGAATGATAAGGAAGTCATCATGATTGGTGAACGAAGGAACTACTTGGCAAATGTGGTATCCGCGTTGAAGCCAGAGAAGTTGGTTTGGAAAGGATATGAAGCATTCCTAGCCTTTGTCCGTGCTTTGGATGCCAAAGAGTTATCTGTGAATGATGTGAGAACGGTGAAGGAATTTCGGATGTTTTCAGAAGAACTTCCCGGTATACCTCCGGATCGGGAAGTAGAATTTGGCATTGAGCTTTTGCTCGAATAGCTCCAAAGTCCATTGCTCCTTATAGAATGGCAGAAGGAGTTGGCGAGCTTAAAGCTCAAATTCAAGAATTGCTTGGATCGGGATTTATTCGACCAAGTGTGTCTCCGTGGGAGCACCGTTTTGTTTGTCAAGAAGAAGGATGGATCGATGCGTATGTGCATTGATTATAGACAATTGAATAAATTGACGATCAAGAATCAAGATCCTCTGCCGAGAATTGATGACTGTTTGATCAATTAAAAGGAGCTTGATTTTCTCAAAATTGATTTAAGATCGGGTTATCACCACTTAAGGTGAAAGAAGGACATTTATAATACGGCATTTCGGACTCGTTACGGACATTATGAGTTTGTAGTGATGCGCTTGGATTAACCAATGCACCACCGCATTTATGGACATGATGAACCAAGTCTTTCAACCATATTTAGACCGGTTTGTGGTAGTGTTCATAGATGACATATTGGTTTATTCAAGAAATGATGAGGAGCATGACACGCATTTGCGTATAGTATTGCAGTTACTACGTGATAAGCAACTTTACGCCAAATTCAGTAAATGTAAATTTTGGCTAAAGGAAGTGACTTTCTTAGGTCATGTGGTATCAGCTGAAGGAATAAGGGTGGATCCTCAGAAAATTAAGGCTATTCTGGATTGGAAACCACCAACGTCGGTAGCTAAAATTTGGAGTTTCTTGGGTTTGGCTGGTTATTATAGACATTTTGTAGAGGGGTTTTCATTGATTGCTGCACCCTTAACTAAACTGTTGCGAAAAGGAGTTTCGTATAATTGGACTGAAAAACAACAAGAGAGTTTCGAGAAATTGAAGAAGATTCTGACGGAAGTTCCGGTTTGATACGTGATGGAGGTGAAAAAGAATTCACTATTTATTGTGATACGTCTCACATGGGTCTGGGTTGTGTGTTGATGCAAAATGGAAAGGTGGTGGCCTATGCTTCTCGTCAATTGAGACTACACGAAGTAAACTACCCTACTCATGATTTGGAGTTAGCTGCAGTGGTCTTTGCTTTAAAGATTTGGAGGCACTATCTCTACGGTGAGAAATCTATCATCTACACGGATCACAAGAGTCTTAAATACCTCCTTACCCAAAAGGAGTTGAATTTGAGACAAAGAAGATGTAGAATTATTAAAGGATTATGATTTCTCAATAAAATATCATCCCGAAAGGCTAACGTCAGAGTCGACGCGTTAAGTCGAAGGCGATCTCGATTTGAGAGCATTGTTTACTCATTTGAGTTTCTATGAGGATGGGAGTTTGTTAGCAGAACTTCAAGTGAAGCCGCTGTGGCTGGAACAAATCAAGGAAAAAATAGACATCAGATGAAAAGTTGGGACCTTTACTTTAGCAAGTTGAAAATGGTAGAATCGAGGGTTTTGGAATAAACACGGAAGGTGTGTTGTGCTTTCGAGGAAGAGTTTGTATGCCTAAGGACTCAGATCTGAGGCAAATGATTCTTTGGGAGGCGATAGTAGCCCTTATGCTATGCACCCAGAGGAAATAAGATGTATCGAGATCTCCGTGAATGTATTGGTGGCGTGGTTGAAGCGTGAGATTTCGAGTTTGTGGGAAAATGTTGACTTGTCGCAAGTGAAGGCGAGAACATCAATTACCGTCGGATTACTACAACCTAAAGATTCCTCTTTGGAAATGGGAGCGGATAACTATGGATTTTGTTAGTGGGTTACCTTTAACACCTACTAAGAAAAATTACATTTTGGGTAATTGTTGATCTTTTGACGAAGATCGCTCATTTTCTCCCGATTCAGTCTGATTATTCATTGCGAAGTTACGGTCAGACGTATCTGAAATTGTGAGGTTGTATGGGGTACCGTATCTATTATATCGCATGTGGATCCCATTTACATCACGATTTTGGAAAGCTCGCATAAAGCCTTGGGGACAAAGTTGAATTTCAAGACGGCTTTTCATCCTCACCGATGGTCGATCGAGAGAGTAATTCAGATATTGGAAGATATGTTAAGGGATGTGTAATCGACTTGAGGGTAGTTGGGAGGATTTTCTACCATCGCGAATTTGCGATAACAACAGGTTTAAGCATGTACTCCTTCGTTGTATCAATAATCGAACTCCAAGAATTGGTTGTCCTGCATGTAATCTTGATATCGCCAACCGAGAGTTATTAATGGAGGCAAGTAATAACCAGTCTAAGGGAGGATCAAGAAGAGTGCTTAATGGAGATGAACTCGTAGCACCTGCTCCCAAGTTTAAACAGCGATAAGGTGTCAGCAGTTTGGGACTTTCTACCTGGATGCGGAAGGGTGCCGATATCTGGTTTAACTAGGCAAATCGTAGTTGATTGCTCTAGTGAAGGCAAGTGCTAGTAATCTCATAGTTAGGTGTTTAGATTAAAGATCTCTCAATTCTTTTATTAATAGATTTAATTAGATTTAATTGTATGTTATGTTTGGTATAGGTGACGCCGATTGTAAGTGTATAGTACGCTACGTGATAAGGTGTGTAATCTCACACCAACCAGCAATGAAAGCATGTCTTGATCCATATTTCGGCCAAAGGCTGAAAAGTCAAAAAACTAGCAATTGTGACCACTTCTGCGTGTGAGTGTTCGTAGTGATTAACTGAGTTACTATGATGACAGTAAGTCATGGAGAGTGTCACGAGCACTCTCGCAAAACTGAGGCTATAATGGGCCTGAACGAGTCAGAACAGGCCAAATGGGCCCAATAGGCTTACGGGCCCACTTGGGCAAAATTGATATAAAATATCCGAATAACAGACGTGACTGCAAAGTCTACAAAAGCTGTGACCGAAAACATGCTAAATGGTCCATACGAGCGTGTGGACCTGTTTGGGCCTAAAATGGATTTTGGGCCCAATTGCACCGTATAGACCCAAAAAGGGTCTCGAGTCGCTCGAGGCGATAATAGTCCACCAGAAAGGCCGTTAAAGGACTAAATTACCGAAATAAACCTAGAAGGTAAATTACCGAAATACCCCTAGAGGGTAAATTATTGAAATACCCTTGGTGGGTAAATTATTAAAATACCCTTGGTGGGTAAAATTACTTAAATACCCTTGGGGGTAAAATTACTGTTATACCTTAAGGGGTTGATTTAGTATCTTATTTAACTGTTACGATGGTACAACATTGCATACATTGAATTATTATGTCATAACAATTTGCATTGGGTTGGGATGATTAAATATATATAATTATATATATTGGAGGAAGTACTGTACTGGTGGCTATGCCACATTATATTGATTCAATGGCTCTGGCACGATATATTGATTTTAGTGGCTCAACCACAAATATTGATACTGGTAGCATTGCTGCGATATACTGGCAGCTTGGTTGCATTCTTGGTGTGTAGGGTTGGGTAGGTTGACTTGGTCCCTACAAGAGTGTAGGGTTGGTACGGGAGGTGTGTTGGTTGGACAGGGTTGGGTTGCATTTTCACTTTTTGCATTACCATGTTTTTGGGGCCTTAGGTCGTACTGATACTGCATGGGCTTGGGCCCAGACTGTGTTTGTAACTGGGATTATACACTGAGTTCTTGTAACTCACCTCCCTTTCTTTTAGCCCTGCAGGTAATCCCCAGCGTTAGAGGATTTGGAGTTGCAAAGGACTTAGTGGTGGCCATACATGGGAGTTACTTTTCACGAAAATTAGTAAATCTATTTTACTTTATTTAGGATTATTTTATTTGGGTTTAATGTTATGTAATAAGGCCATTGGAGTTTATTTTTTTTTAAACTTTCATTTTAGCTATTTTTAAACTATTAATGATTAAACTCTGGGTTTTCTTAAAACAACAATAATCATTTTTCCAAAATGTCACGTTTCTGCAATTTCTTAATTAAACTTCAGTAACAACCAAGTTTTTGAATATAATAATAAATTTTTTACAAGAAAACAATTAAAGCAAATCTAAATTTTCTAAATAACCAAGTTCGGAGTTTCAAAAAGAATACAAAGTTTTTAATGGACGGGTAGCTTTTAAACAACCCTTCTATGTGACATTCTAGATCCGATCATAACATCTAGGCCGGGTTTGGGGTGTTACAAGGATGCCTACTGAAGATCCATATCTTCATCTTTGACTATTCATGGAAGTGAGTGACTCATTCAAACTAGTCAGGGTGACCAAGGGTGCCTTGAGACTGAGATTATTTTGATACTTCTCAAGAAATAAAGCATGAGCGTGGTTGAACTCCTTCACGTCAGGTTCTATAACTACATGGCAAGAGTTGTTTGAACGTTTCTTAATGAAATACTTTCCTGCATCTTTCATCACCAAGATCATAATTAATCACTTCATATCAGTAGCTTGACGAAGAATCTTTATATGAGGCATGAGATTGATTCAAGGAGTTATTATGAAAATGCCCTAATCATGGCATTCCTTATTGCATTCGAATGGAGTCTTTCTAAATTGGTCTCAATATTCATACTAGAATGATGTTAGATGCTTCGAAAAATAGAGCCCTTCTTTCTAAGTCTTATAACGATGTTTACGAGATTATTAAAAGAACTGTTAGTAATAACTATCAGTGGCCAACCAACCAAGTAGCCTCAAAAAGATGAGTAGTAGGAGTACATGAAGTAGATACATTTGTTTTTTGGCAACCCATGCATTTTCTATCTTCTATGCTTAAGAACATAGCTGTTAATGGTTTCAATGGTAATCTGATAGGTCAGCAGTCGAACCAGTTCAAGAATATTTCTTGTAAATACTATAGAGATGACTATTTCTTTGAAAATTTCTCATCAAATCAAGAGTCAAAAATATTACATGGGAAATCAAAATTGGAATGGCCTGCAATCAAATTCTTACAACTTTTTATGGCAGAATCATCCAATTTCTCCATGGAGTAATCAATGGGTGAACCATAGCAACTATTCTATGCCATTTTGACCAAATTATCTGCCACAATATTCTCAACAAGTGCAATAGCCCTCACTAACTGAATCTTCAAGTGACCTTGAGAATTTGCTAAAGGCATATATAGCAAATAATGATGTCACTTTAAGAAATCTAGAGAATCAAATTGGTCAGCTAACCAATGAACTTCAGAATAAACCCCAAGGTGTTTTGCCCAGCGATACTGAAAATCAAAGAATTTCGGCCAAAGAATATTGCAAAGTGGTCACTTTTCCAAGTGGAAAGATATTGGAGCCCAAGGAAGTTGAGGTTCAAGATGAACCTATTGTAGCTCAAGATAAAGATGAAGTTCAACTGTGTGTTGAAATTCCTATTTCACAGAAGTCAAATTTAGTGATCCTTGATGAGGTAAACTCTGAACCAGTCAGTTCTGATTATTTAAGATCTTTGTCAGATGCATAAAAATTTCCATAGAAGAGTTGTCCGGTTAAAGCTATGATTCCACCACTGCCATATCCTCAATGATTCCAAAAGCAACAACATGATACTCAGTTGAAAGAAATTTTTGATGATGGGGTGACTTTTAATGACTTCGATTCTGCTAAATCCCCAGATGTAGTTGAAGTCTTCTCTGTTTTTTCTAAGATGGAATCACTAGCTTCTATAGAATTGGAGCTCAATTCTCTAGATGATCTATTAGAATATATTCTACTAGCGGATTCATGAAGTGATGATGGAGACGAGGAATGTTTGGCTTTGTTAGAAGCTAAAACGAAGGGATTCACTCAGGTTCCACTAGAATCATAAGAGTTATTATCTTGGGAGTACACACAACCAAAAGCGTTGATTGAAGAGCCAGTTGAATTGGAATTGAATATTTTGCCTCCCTATTTTATATATGATTATTTGGATCTATCATCGACTTTATCTATCATGATTTCAGTTGAGTTAACCAAGAATAAAAAAGAAGAGTCACTTGTGGTTTTGGAAAGCACAATAAGGGTATTAGATGGATTACTGTAGATATTCGAATCACAAGTTGGAGGATTTGCATGAATTACAAGAACCTAAACAAGGCCACCAGAAAAGATCATTTCTGATTTTCTTTCCCAAATCAAATGTTGGACAAATTTGCTGGGCAAGATTATGTATACTTAAAAAAAGAAAAAATAACTTATATATGTATATAATACAATACATATTCAAAAATAAAATATGAAAAGATGAAAAAATGAACCTCTACTTGTATCGATGGTATATGTGTATTTGTAAAACTGTGTAGAGACTATAATCTTTTTCTGTGTTCCCCTTTTATAGTCGAAACTAAAAGAAAACAAATACAATATTATTTTAGTATTTTTTTGTCTACTGTGCTGTGTTCTCTTTCCATTTTGCAGGTGTAATCGATAGGCATGGGGTGGCCCGAGCGCTCGACTGGCATGGGCCGCAACGCACGTGGGGTTTTGAAGCTCGAGTGGCGCTGGCTGATTCTAGAAACCCTTAGGGTTTTCTGAAAACTATTGAAAAATTTGGGCCAGTCGGGCCTTGTTATTTTGGGTAGTGATTTGTTGGGTTTAATATTTGGGTTTAGTATTATTGAGTTTGTAATAAAAACTGTTATTGGACTTTATAATTATTTGGGTTTTTCATTTGGTTTTAACTTTTTGTTTTGTTTTGGTTTAAATATGGTTGACTAATGGGCCTAGGCAAATTGGGCCCATTATAGCTGCCCCTCTTTGCTCATTGTCATGCAATAAGAATAGAGCAAAGACTTCAAAATGGGCCAATTTTTCCTGTTTTACTCAATCTTGACCTCTTTCGTGCTTTTCATTTTCAAGTAACTTTCTTCCATCCCGCTACATCTTCAGGGGCATGAGAACTAGTGCTTCAATCCAATTCAAAGAATTTATACTTGTAGCTTCAATCTACTCTGAAGCAACTTCTTGGAGACAAGATTTGCTAACTTTAGCCAACTCCACTACAACTTCAGGGAGATAAGGCCAGTGGCTTCAATCTTCTTTATTGTAACTTCAAGAAGATAAGATCCACCATAATCCATAGCTTTAATCTGCTCCACTGCAATGTCAGGGAAATAAGATTTGCTATCTTCACTCTGCTCCGCTACAAATTCATGGAGATAAGACTGCGGTTTCGATCTGCTCCACTGCAACTTCATGAAGATAAGATCTGCCATAGCTTAATCTATTCCACTACACGCCAGGGAAGTAAGATTTGTTATCTTCAGCCTTCTCCACTGCAACTTTAGGGAAATAAGGCTGGTGGCTTCAATCTGCTTCACTGCAACTTCAGGAAGATAAGATTCGTTGTAATCTGTAGCTAATATCTATTTCACTGTAACGCCAAGGAATAAGATTTGCTATCTTCAATTTGCACCGTTACAACTTCAAGGATATAAGGCTCTGGCTTCAATCTACTCCACTGCAACGTCGGGAAGATAAGATCTATCATAGCTTAATCTGTTCCACTGCATCTTTAGGGAAATAAGATTTGCTAACTTCAATTCACCCTACTGCAACTTTAGGGAGATAAGGATAATGGCTTCAATCTACTCTACTACAACTTCAGGGAAATGAGATTCACCATGGTAGATTTGATCCAACCTACTGCAAGTTCAGAGGTATAGGATTTGTAACTTCAATCTTTTCCACAACAACTTCAGGGAAATAAGACTTGTGGCTTCAATCTGCTCCACTACAATTTCAGGGAGATAAGATTTGCCATGGTGAATTTGATCTGACCTACTGCAACTTCAAAGGTATTGGACCTGTAGATTCATCGATCTTGTTACACCGTCCTTTGGGGAACATGACTTGTGGAATTGGTTTATAGATTTATGCTTATGCATAATGATTAGGATGCCATGATCAGAATGAATCAAATGCTCCTAGCTAAATGTACTATGGATGACATTTGCATGAATGCAGAATGTCATGAGAATGATCCTTTGTAGAATGAATTGAATGCTCCAAACTAAATGTGTTTTGTATGAATGCAGAATTCAATGGGAATAATCCCTTTTTTAATGCTTAGGGTTGTCATTGCTTATTGTTCTTCCAGGTTGTATCACTGACGTAATATCCTGTCTTCTTGCACAACCAATGTTTTTGACAGAAATTTCAAAGAAATGCTCAATGTTTAGAGTTTCCTTCTCAAATATTTCCAAACCTTAGGCCTGGTGAGTTCTAAATAAAAGTCTTGTTTCAGGTTCTCGTATTATTTAGAAGTTTCCAAAGTAATACGTAAAACTCCTTTTGTGAAAGTATTATCAGTCCATTGATCACTACTTCAATACAAATGATAGACAAAAAATGGATTTTATCAGAAGTAAAATCTAAAAATAATAGGTTACTTAAAGAAAGAAAACATTGCTAAAATACGTAATGATAATGGGAAAAAATAGTTGCCCCAGATATCGCAGCCTGAGCTTCTCTGTAAAAACTTTCTGAAGACCAATTTAAGCTCAATATGTGTTTAGGAGATCAAGAGTACTCTGTTGATGCCCTAATATGTAACATCTCTCCCTCCTCTTAATTCAGGTATAGCAAGATCACCGCATGCCCAATTACAATTTGATCACAATTTGAGCCTCCCTTTTCAGGTTTTTGACTCAAAACCCTTTGGTCTCAAGGCGCCCTTTGCGATTTTCACCTTGGCATCTCTGCTTTTCATTTTTTTTTGTTTTGTTTTTCTTTTGAAGAAAGTCTCAAAGCGCCTTTTGGGTTTTCACTTTGGCCTCTTTTCCTCTTCAAGAATAACACTTCTTAACTGAATCTGAATTTATAATATTAGAAAAGTTTTTCCCATCAATTTTGGGCAAAATCAGTGCTCCTCCGGAGAAAGTCTTTTTAACCATATAAGGTCTTTCCCAATTTGGCATCCATTTCCCTTTGAAATCCTTTTGTATGGGGAGGATCTTTTTCAAAACTAATTCCCCCGTATGAAATTCTCTTGGGCGAAACTTTTTGTCATAAGCTCGCACCATTCACTTTTGGTACATTTGACCATGACGGATAGCCCTTAGCCTCTTTTCCTCAATCAAGTTCAACTGATCATATCGAGACTACATCCACTTTGCTTCATCTAACTTTAGCTCTGACAAACTTGAAGGGAAGGAATTTCAACTTCGATGGATAACACTGCATCCATTCCATAGACTAACGAGAAAGGAGTTGCCCCGATAGAGGTCCTGACCGATGTTTGATAAGCATAGAGAGAAAATGGTAACTTCTCGTGCCAATCTTTATAAGTTTCAGCCATTTTCCCCACGATCTTTTTAATGTTTTTATTGGCTGCTTCCACTGCACCATTCATTTTTGGACGTTATGGGGATGAATTGTGGTGCCTAATCTTGAATTGACTGCAGACTTCCACAATTGTACTGTTGTTTAAGTTCAATCATTGTCAGATATAATCCTCTCAAGCATTCCATATCAACATATGATTTCCTTTTTTAGGAATCTGCTAACTGCCGACTTAGTAACACTGGCATATGAAACAACCTTTACCCACTTAATGAAATAATCGATGACTACAAAGATGAACTGATGCCCATTTGAAGCTTTTGGAGAGATCGGTCCGATGATATCCATGCCCTACATAGAGAAAGGCCATGGGGAAGTCATAACATGCAAAGGCGAAAGAGGTACATGAATTTTGTCTCCATAAATCTGGCATTTGTTACATGTCTTAGCATAATTGATGCAGTCTCCTTTCATGGTAGACCAATAATACCCGAATCTCATAATTTGTCTAGCCATTGTGAAACCATTAGCATGTGTTCCACAAACACCCTCGTGGACCTCTTCTAGAATTTTCTTAGCTTCAACAGCGTCCACACATCTTAATAGTACCTGATCTTTTCTTCTTTTATATAGGATCTCTCCGTCTGAGATATAGTCATAGGTTAATCTTCTCAACGTCCTCTTATCGTTCTAGGTCGCTGGTTCAGGGTATTCACAATTTCTCATGTATCATAATATATATTGGTACTAGGGGTGATCATTTCTTTCTTCCTCCTCCACGTTGCAACAATGAGCTGGGGCTTTATAGATACTCATTTGAATAGGTTTTACATCATCTTGTTTGCTCACTTTGATCATGGACGCCAAAGTATCCAAAGCATCTACCATTTGGTTTTCATCTCGTGTGAGATAATTGAAAGTAATACCATCAAACTACTCAATTAACCCGAGAACTATCCTTCGATAATTAATCAATTTAGGGTCTCTTGCCTCCCATTCACCTTTTAGTTGGTAGATCACCAGTGCAGAATCTCCATATACTTCCAGCACTCTAATTTTGCTTTCTATGGCTGCACGGAGTTCCATGATGCATGCTTCATACTCTGCCATATTATACATACAATCAAAATCTAATTTGCACGTGAATGGATAATGATCTCCATTTAGGGATACCAAGACTACCCCAATTCCATTGCCTATAGCATTTGATGCTCCGTCAAAGTTCAATTTCCAAAGGTGATCTTTCGTAGCATCTTCTTCAGTAGATTCCACGTACATTAGTTCTTTATTGGAGAAATCAAAGTTCAGAGGCTCATACTCTTCTAGAGCTCTGCTGGCCAAAAATCTGCTACTGCGCTTCCTTTCACGGCTTTTTGGCTCACATAAACTATGTCAAATTTAGAGAGGAGAATTTGCCATCTAGCCATTCTTCCATTCAGAGCAGTTGACTCCATCATATATTTTAGAGGGTCCAACTTTGAGATTAGCCATGTCGTGTGATATAGCATGTATTATCTCAACCAACAAGTCGTCCAAATCAAGGCACAACACAACTTCTCAATTGGCGAATATCTCATCTCACACTCAGTGAATTTCTTACTGAGGTAGTATATCACCTTTTCTCTTCCCCGAATCATCGTGTAGACCTAGCACACACCATAATGTGATCAAACATTGTTTAGTATAGGATTAGTGGCCTATCTAGGTAAAGGGGTGACAAGACTGGAGGACTTGACAAGTACTGTTTGACTTTATCAAAAGCATTCTGACATTCATCATCCCACACAACTGGATTGTGTTTCTTCAGAAGACGAAATATGGGATAACATTTCTCAGCCAATTGTGAAATGAACCGAGCAATGTAATTTAACCTCCCAAAGAAACCTCGAACTTCTTTTTGAGTGCACGATGGAGGTAATTCTTGTATAGCCCGAACCTTATCTGAGTCTCTTGATTCCCTTCTTACTGACTATGAAGCCCAACAATTTTCTCGATCTAGCTCCAAAAGTACATTTTGTTGGATTGAGCTTTAACAGGAATTTCCTCAGTCTCAAGAATAATTTTTTTTAAAACTTGGATGTGTTCAAATTCTGTTTGGGATTTTACAATCATATCATCGACGTAAACTTCAATCTCTTTGTGAATCATATCATGGAGCAATGTCACCATGGCCCTTTGATATGTAGCTCCTGCATTCTTCAACCCAAATGGCATCACCTTAGAACAAATCTACCTCACAATGTTATGAAGGTGGTCTTTTCCATGTCTTCAGGATGTATTTTTATCTGATTGTATCCAGAGAAGCCTTCCATGAAGGAAAACAACGAAAAGCCTACCATATTATCTACTAAAGTGTCAATGTGAGGCAAGGAAATTGTCTTTCGAGCTGGCCTTATTTAAATCTCTGTAATCTACACACATTCGTACCTTCCCATATTTCTTAGGGACAGGCACAATGTTGGCTACCCATTCTGAGTCTTTGACTTCCTGTAAAAATTCAGCATCAAATTACTTTTTGAGTTCCTCTTTTATTTTCAGCACAATGTCTGGCCTTATTCTCCGGAGCTTCTGTTGAACCGATTTACAATCCTCTTTTATGGGGAGGTGGTGTACCACAATGTCACTACTTAAGCCAGACATATCTTAGTATGACTACGCGAAGATATATTTGAATTCCTGAAGTAACTCTACAAGGTCTCGCTTCATTTCTTCAGTTATGCGCGTTCTAATTTTCACTACCTTTCCCTGTTCCAAGGTCACAATCTCTACTATTTCTTCATTAGGTAGAATTTGCTTTTCCTCTTATTTTACCATTCTTAACAAGTCTGAAGATAAACCACAGTCTACGTCATTTTCAAAATCCTAGGATCCCTTAAACACATGTCTTGCTCAAAAGGAGATCCTAAATCTGTAGCAGCATTACTCATGTCATTGATATCCGGGACTGTTGTAGGTACAAAAGAATATACAAAGAATGAATGAATTTGAGAATAACTATTTGTACAGTATGCTTATGAATGAAATGAAAGAATGATTCAGAACAAAGGCCCAAGAAAGAAAAAATAACAATGAAAGAATCTAAAAGAATGAGAAGATATTTATTCAAAATGATCTCAAGTATGTATTTCATAATGATATTTAGACATAAACCTATTTCACAAAGGAATGCTTAATGCTTCTAGGCTAAAAGCAACAAGTGTGTTTGGAACATTACTCTGAGTAAGCTCTAAAAACTACAGGAATTTCTTCTGCAGTTCAATTATTCAGAACACTCCCAAGTTCATAAGGGCGGATATCTGACAAGGTCCCCCTTTCAGTGATTTCTTCATGTATGGCATTGATGTGCACATTTTCCAACATTTCCTTAACATTTTCTTTAACCCCTTTACAGAACTCAATCTCTTTATTGTCCATCAGACCTTGTACTAAGGCCCTGAATTCTATGCATTCTTGGATCTCGTGCCCCTCTTCATGATGGAACTCACAGTAGTTCTTCAAATCTTCACAACCCTCTCCAGAATTTGAAGTGCTCAATCCCCTTTTTGCCATTTCTTTCGAGACCCATCTCAAAGGAGTTTTTATGTCTGCGATATCAGCCTTGATTTTTCTCCCCACCTTTCCATCAATTGCATTTACTCCACCCTCAGTGTAATGGGGTAGCGAATTTTGGCACTTGGTGCATCATCAAATTTTACAATGCCCATTTTAATTAGCCTTTCAATGACTTTCTTAAATGCAGTGTAATTTTCTATTGATGCCCCGTAATTCCCACATGGTAGTCACATTGAGCATTTGCATCGTACCATTTGGGGTATGGGGGCTGCAATGGTGTTAGGTAGAAATGGGACACTACGTGTGTATCGAATAGGCTCTGATATAGCTCTCGGTATGCATTGGGATTGGAGTGCACTGAAGCTTTTTCGTATTCGTCCTTTGACTAGATTCTTGCCTTGGAGGAGTTTGAATGCTAGTGGTTGTCGTCCTTGGTGGTCCCACAGTAATTTGCTTTGAATAACCTTTGTTGTATGCTCTCACATTGTTCACCTCATTTTCTTTCTTTCTCGGGGCTGATCTTTTGGCACTTTCCACCACATCTATTTTATTGCTTCTCATAGTGTTTTCGATTATTTCACTTGACATCACAATGTTCGAGAAACTCTTCGTGGCACTCCCCAACATATGATTGATAAATGGGGCTTTCAAGGTATTGATGAAAAGCATCGCACTTTATTTCTCCAAAAGAGGGGACTAGACTTGTATGGCAACTTCTCTTCACCTTTGTGCTTATTTTTGAAAACTCTCACTTGGTTTCTTCTCCGTGTTTTGCAAGGTAATTCTATCAGGGGTCATGACTGTTACGTGACTGTACTGCTTCATGAATGCTTGTGGTAAATCCCTCAAAGAACCAATTTTGGTATGACTCAATTGATTGTACCATTTAGATGCTGCTCCCGTCAAACTGTCTTTGAAGCAATGTATTAGTAGTTGGTCATTGTTAACATACCCAGTCATTCGGCGGTAAAACATGGTTATGTGAGCTTGGGCAACTAGTCCCGTTGTATTTTTCAAATTCTGGCATCTTGACTTTGTGGGGAAGTATTAGATTTTGCACCAAACTCAGAACTTTAGCGTCGATTCCATGTTGCCTATCAGCATTTTCCATGGCCCTAAATTTGTCCTCTAGCCATTTGCATCGATCCTCTAAGTGTCTTGGCGATTCAGACCTTGCCCTTTCCCTTTCTGCTGCCTCATCAAAGTCGGGAATAATAGTATTAATTGGGTGATCCCCTAAGTTAGAACCCGATCCCACTTGGAGGTTCGTCGGTATTGAAACACCCTCTTGAAATTGTTGAGGTTTAATTGTGATGGATTTTTTCGTGGGTACACCTCAGGATGTGTCGAGGTAAAACCCGGAGGATATAGTGGTTCCTCAATATCTTTACCAGTGTTAACCATGGGGTATTTCCTTTGTCTATTCCTCTCGTAGTAATTGATTCAATTGAGTCATCATATTTTTCTGTGATTCCATCATTCAATCCATCATATCCTGCTAGATTTTTGCTAGCTGCTTCTGCATTTGTAGTTAAAGTTTATCTTGCATCTCCCTTTGGAGTTGTTCCAGTCTTTCTAATCTCTGATCCATATCTTTCGTCTTGGTTGGGTACCATAAGGATGTTTGGTTTTTTTGGTGTCCAAGTTAATGCTGAAATAATTTAAACCAATCAGGGTTTTCTCATGAAATCTAATGCAAGTGATTTAATGCTATGTGAGTGCATGAAATGAATGCAAAGAGGTGTCGATTCTGACTCAATTTCCTTTAGAAAACTTTACTAGAGGGAAAAATTCTTTACATGAAATGGATTACAAATATACAGACAATCGTATTGTCTTCCATTTTATCAAGAAATTCGTTCTCCATGACAAGCTCTCTAATTTAGTAATTGAACATGTATCAACACTCTTTCAGATATGAAATGACATATAATGATATCATAACCAAAACAAAATGAGACACATTAGTACAAAGTAAAAGCAAGCAAGAAAGAAGCAAGTAGAGCACTTATTCGGATGGCCACTATGGTTTATCGCGACACTATCTAGGGTAGGCTCTTAGGGTCTTTTGTAACACCCCAAACCCGGCCTAAATGTTACGATCAGATCCGGCATGTCACATGAAAAGAATGTCTAAAAACTGTGCGCTCGTTAAAAAGTTCGTGTTCTTTATATTTGTTGTGAAAAGCCAAGTTTAAGTAATTTTGAATAAGAAACGGTTTATTGATATTTTGGAAAATGGTTATTAAGGGTTTAGAAAATTCCCATATTGAACATTTAATAATAGTAGGCATGAGTCAAATTAAAAGCGAAACCAACCAAAATACCAAAATTAACGTTGTAGAGGCCTTATTACAAATTTGTAAACCAAACTTATGGTAAAACAACTCCCATGATAAATATTAAAAAAAACCAAAATATTGAGCATGGCCACCTCGAGTCTACCTCCGCTCCCAAATCCATGATCTAATGACTACCGCAAGATTTAAACAAAGGGGTGAGTCAATGAGAGTCAAGTGTGCAATTCCCTTACCACGATAATCGGGCCTAAGCCCACAAGAATATGTTAGCCCAATGCCATGGCATATCAATAACTAGTGCAATGCAATTAAACCACATGTTTCCCAAATGGGCTTGACCCAAACCACACAATCCATATACCACACATGATGATGCAAATATGTTACCCAACCCAACCTAGAATCCATCCTCTACACACCCCGCATCAACCATTACACACCAAGGATTACTAAATCGACCTCCAACCGCTACACACCTTCGAAGGCGTCAAGCATACCAATTGCTCATCGCCCTTAATACG
The DNA here is from genome assembly GCA_025506655.1 of Gossypium rotundifolium. Classification (NCBI taxonomy): domain Eukaryota; kingdom Viridiplantae; phylum Streptophyta; class Magnoliopsida; order Malvales; family Malvaceae; genus Gossypium; species Gossypium rotundifolium. The sequence continues at coordinate 141,381,447 of CP106731.1, forward strand.
TGGCATAGCCATCGAATAATGTGACAACGTCACCGAATCATAATATTGTGACATGAGTCACCAAATAATGTGGTAAAACCACCGAAACACTTCCCTTTTTTGTTGTAACTTCTCGATCCTATACATATGCAACATGTCATAATAATTCGTGAATGCAGTATGGCATGTATGCAAATCATATATCAGATAACGTATGAAATGAATTACCATCATACTCAGAATAATAATATACAACATAATCAAGCTAACCAACCTCTAGGGGTATAACAGTAATTTTACCACCAAAGGTATTTTCGTAATTTACCCACCAAGGGTATTTTCGTAATTTCACACCTGCAGTGGCCCTCCCCAAGGTCTAATGTTACCCTGAGCGATTCGGCTACCATTTTCGGTCGTCACTAGACTATAGGGCCTAAAACTCGATTTTGGCCCATTCAGGCCCACATGCTCGTGTGGCCCACCTAACACAAATCTAGCCACGTATATAGGTTCCACCTAGTCTAGTTCACTATATACTATATCATCATACAATTTATTCCAATTGGGCCCACGAGCCCATTAGGCCCACTTTAACCCATTGCGGCCCAAGTAGCCCCAACCCATAAGAATACTACTGATGGCCTCAACTATCACGTCGAAGCCCCACACGTGCGCTCGGCCGCTCGTGTGGCTACTATTATCGTGACCGGTATTTCGGCATTTGCCGCTCTACAACTAGAGTAGAGAGAGTTACACACCTGATAGGACTTTGGTGCTAAACCGCGCTGCGACCACTCCTGTGCCCAACGCCCACCAAGGTATGTTAACTCTCCTCCTAGCATGCTCTTTATATAGCTAGCTCTTCACCTTCATTCCTTGTATCTTTCCGATGGGATCCTTCACAAGAGAGTTTAAATTCAACTGAAACTCTTACCATCCAATCCGTAAAATAAATACTCCCTTGCTCCTCATGTGATTCAAACCCAAGCTCTCCCCTCAGCCAATTCATGCCACTTGCCACTAAGACACAAGCTCCTCTTGTGTCTTAAACCGTGCGCAACTAAAAATAACCCAATGGCCAAGGTCTAGATTCATTTAATAAAACTAATCAAAAAGGAATGCAAGCGCTACAACTAGAACCTTGGACCTCCTTCCTTCCTTGTGGCGTCACCCCCTTGTCTCTCATATGGCATCACTTTGCCACTACACCACACGCTCCACTTGTGTCACTTTTCTCCATATTTTATTCTTAAGGCCTACCTGCCAACTTCCAGGGTTTTTTTCACCTAAAATCAAAATTTCCCCAAAGCCAATATTTGATCCCCGGACTTCATAGAAGCCCCCTAACCTTCCAAAATCACTTATCTAAAAGGTCCAACTTGCACTTAAGTTGATCTCCTATTCTCCAAAAATTTTAAACGCTACTACGCCTAAGGCCCATTGGGCTCAATCCTACTAGGCCCAATTTCAGGATGTTACAAATCTACCTCCTTAAAGAAATTTTGTCCTCAAAATTTCCAACTACTAACAAATACACATCCTAACCTACCACACTACGCCTTGTCACAAGACTCGATCTTAATGAAACTAATATACTTTCTAACTAAATCTTGGAACCCCTTCACATAACCAACTATCTACCATCGAAGCAAACAAATATTTTTCATACATACAATTCCTATATCACATCCACACATCGTAGAATAAATACAATCATTCAAAGATAAGCGAATATAGTAAAAAGGAAACTTACTTGATTTAGTGCCGAGACTCTAAAAGCCATATTTACGTAAAAGAGAGATATATATTTTTTAAACCATCCTTTGAAAACATTTTTGAACCCAAACCCACAGCCGAGTTTTTGAATCGGGCTCTGATAGCAAAATTGTAACACCCCAAACCCGGCCTAAACATTATGACCGGATCCAGCATGTTACATGAAAGGAATATCTAAAAACTGTGCGCTCGTTAAAAAGTTCGTGTTCTTTATATTTGTTGTGAAAAGTCAAGTTTAAGTAATTTTGAATAAGAAACGATTTATTTATATTTTGGAAAATGGTTATTAAGGGTTTAGGAAATTCTCATATTGAACATTTAATAATAGTAGGCAATAGTCAAATTAAAAGTGAAACCAACCAAAATACCAAAATTAACATTGTAGAGGCCTTATTACAAATTTGTAAACCAAACTTATAGTAAAACAACTCCCATGATAAATATTAAAATAAAACCAAAATATTAAGCATGGCCACCTCGAGTCTGCCTCCACTCTCAAATCTACGATCTAATGATTACCTGCAAGATTTAAACAAAGGGGTAAGTCACCGAGACTCAGTGTGCAATTCCCCTTACCACGATAACTGGGCCTAAGCCCACAGTAATATGTTAGCCTAATACCATGGCATATCAATAACTAGTGCAATGCAATTAAACCACATGTTTCCCAAATGGGCTTGGCCCAAACCACACAATCCACATACCACACATGATGATGCAAATATGTTACCCAACTCAACCTAGAATCCATCCACTACACACCCCCGTACCAACCATTACACACCAGGGGATTACTAAATCGACCCTTCAACCGCTACACACCCTCGAAGGCAGTCGTTGCAATCAACTGCTCATCGCCCTTAATATGTGGCATTGCCATCGGATAATGTGACAACATCACCGAATCATAATATTGTGACATGAGTCACCGAATAATATGGTAAAACCACCGGAACACTTCCCTTTTGTTGTAACTTCTCGATCCTATGCATATGCAACATGTCATAATAATTCTTGTATGCAGTATGACATGTATGCAAATCATATATCAGATAACGTATGAAATGAATTACAATCATACTCAGAATAATAATATACAACATAATCAAGCTAACCAACCTTTAGGGGTATAACAGTAATTTTACCACCAAGGTTATTTTCGTAATTTACCAACCAAGGGTATTTTCGTAATTTTGCACCTGCAATGGCCTTCCCCAAGGTCTAATGTTACCCTGAGCGACTCGGCTCCATTTTTGGTCGTCCCTAGACTATTGGGCCAAAAACCCGATTTCAGCCCATTCAGGCCCACACGCTCGTGTGGCCTACCTAACACAAATCTAGCCACGTATATAGGTTCCACCTAGTCTAGTTCACTATACACTATATCATCATACAATTTATTCCAATTGGGCCCACGAGCCCATTGGGCCCACTTTGGCCCATTACATTTTCAACCCACCTACAAGAATACTACCGATGGCCTCAACTATCGCGTCGAAGCCCCACACGCTCGCCGCACGCCGTGTGGCTACTATTATCGTGGATCGCACTTCGGCATTTGCCGCTCTACAACTAGAGTAGAGAGTTACACACCTGATAGGACTCTGGTGCTAAACCGCGCTGCGACCACTCCTGTGCCCAACGCCCACCAAGGTATGTTAACTCTCCTCCTGGCATTTATATAGCTAGCTCTTCACCTTCATTCCTTGTATCTTTCTGATGTGGGATCCCTTCGTCAGTAGAGCTTAAATTCAACTGAAACTCTTACCGTCCAATCTGCAAAATAAATACTCCATTGCTCCTCATGAGATTCGAACCCAAGCTCTCCCTCAGCCAATTCATGCCACTTGCCACTAAGCCACAAGCTCCTCTTGTGTCTTAAACCGTGCGCAACTAAAAATAACTCAATGGCCAAGGTCTAGATTCATTTAATAAAAATAATCAAAAAGGAATGCAATCGCTACAACTAGAACCTTGGACCTCCTTCCTTCCTTGTGGCGTCACCCCCTTGTCTCTCATGTGGCATCACTTTGCCACTACACCACACACTCCACTTGTGTCACTTTTCTCCATATTTTATTCTTATGGCCTACCTGCCAACATTCAGGGTTTTTTTTACCTAAAACCAAAATTTTCCCAAAGCCAATATTTGATCCCGGGACTTCATAGAAGCCCCCTAACCTTTTAAAATCACTTATCTAAAAGGTCCAACTTGCACTTAAGCCGATCTCCTATTCTCCAAAAATTTTAAACGCTACTACGCCTAAGGCCCATTGGGCTTAATCCAACTAGGCCCAATTTCAGGATGTTACATCTTTTACATGCGGTTTGAGTTCTAAAGTTGAGGTACTCGAACCAACAGATTCCTCGTGTAACACCCCAAACTCAGCCTAGACGTTACGACCAGATCTGATGCGTCACATGGAATGGTTTTTCATGAAACTTCGTGATCATTTTAAAATGTTGCATCACTTTTGAAAACTCTGAGTTATGTTGGTCGTTTGAAAACTCAGTGCTCATTTTACTTTTGAAATCTTGTAATTAATTTGAAAAATGCCTTTACTGTGAAAATTGAATTTGAATTATTGTGGTTATGTGATATTTTGAAAATACTTGTTGTCATTGTATGTGAAAATAGAGTTTTATTCGTTATTATTTGTAAATCGTTCGTTACGTTTTGGAAAACGGTTACTTACATTTTAGGAAAAACCCGTACTGGTTAATTCATAAAAGATAATTAATGCGTTGAAAATAAAACCAATTTTAAAAATATCAGTGGCCTTATTACGAATCGAATCCCAATTTGAAATAAGTTTAAAGAAAAGTAAAATAGAGTTTACTAAATAGACAGTGCGTGGCCACCACAGAGTCTACCTCGGCCCATATCCGCTAAACTAAGAATCACCTGTAAAAGTTAAGCAGAGGGGTGAGTCAAGAAGACTCAGTGTGTAATTCCATACATGAACCATAACTGAGCCCAAGCCCATTCAAATACCAACTGGGCCTTAGCCCTTACGAAATCACATTGGGCAAAGCCCATACATAAACGAACTAGGCCTTAGCCTTATTAACATGTCACAGCAGATAATATATTCAATCCGATGCAAACCCAGCCAACCTAATTTTCCATCCGCTACACACCACACATTCCAACCAAACACACCAGTGGGGATTTCTACAATTAACCCTCACCGCTACACACCATCGATGGTAGTCATGCTGCAGTCAGCTGCTCATTGCCGAAATATATGGCATAGCCACTGAAATATGTGGCTGAGCCACCAAAATAATGTACCAAAATATGTTGCAGAGCCACCGAAATAATGTGACAACGTCACCGAAATATGTGGTAAAGCCACCGAAAAACATTGCCCCTTTCATCAATATCATATCCCAAAGCCCATGCAACATATTATCATATTATGATGAATACAATCATATTTCCAATGTACATCGGATCATCAAATCATACATATGTTTAGGCTATGTTATTCGAAAAACAAAGTCATAAAGGTATTTACTAGGTGTCTCCGTCCTTACCTACAAAGGTATCTCAACTGTCGTAATGATTTTTCGGCTTTTAGCCAAAACAGTTATTAATAAAAAATAATAAAAGAAGGTGTAAGAATTACACACATGATTACTCAAAGAACTAGACACTCTAGATCGTTGACACTCTCACTAGTGGGTATAATAGCGATTTGTCTATCCCAAATAGAAGTCGGCTCTCTACCACAACCCGGTGAAAAATCCTACACTGCAGATATGGCACGTCACTTGAACTTGTGAGTCGAGACTACGAGTCCACTCCCCTCAGGCTCCCTATTGATAAACCGTAAAAGTAACACATTTTAAGCCCATATTTAGTATGCTTTTGGATGATTTAGCCCTCAATTTATGTAAAAAGATGCTCTTAATCCTTTCTTTTCATGTCTTATACTCAGGAGAACACCTAAGGATAAAAAGAACGTAAAACGGGTTTAATACGGACCAAATTGGGCCAACCCAAGAAGTCGGCACAGCCTGGACTTTATGCCACACGGTCGTGCCCCAATATTTAGATTGCATATGGTCACACCCTGATTTACACGACCGTGCCTCGTCGACAAAAGTCCCAACACGGCCTGACCCCGATGTACACGACTGTGCCCTAATTAGCAAACCTGAAGCACGGCCACTACCTATATATTACACGGGCTTGTCATAGCCGTGCCTAAATCAATAGAATAGAGACACGGGCTGGACCACGACTTGCACTGGCGTGCCTTAGCCATGCCCCTACTGTGGGAAAGAGCAATTTCACTCAAAATAGGATGCTTGGAGCCCAAGAAACGTAATCCTAAGTCTACTCAAACACTAGGACGAATTATACCTAAATTACGAGTACTTAGGAGCCAAGGAAAGCATTCCAAAGGTCTATATAAACAATCCAAGGCAGCAATTCAAGGCGTCGTGTTTTAGCGAATTTTTCTCGCGAGCTTTAGTCGTTTAGGGATTGTCTCGAAGATAGCCAATTGATCCATCTCAAGAGTGAAATTCTACTTAAGACGGAGGATCTCCTCTTCAATTCCTTCAGGGGGTTTTAAGGATTTCCTATGTTTTGTTTTATCTTTTCTCTTGAGATGTTTTCTTGTTTAATTATGAACTAAACCCCTCAGATACTTGAAGGGGATGAAACCTATGATGGATTTTGTTATTTAATTCTTTCGGTTTATATGATAAATACTTAGTTTGTTCTTAATTATGTTGCTTAACTTTATCTGATGTGCTTAGGTGGAGGAGGAATAGACCCTGCCTAAGAGTAGATCTAGCATAATTAAGCGGAGTTGATCGGGCGCCTAGAGACAGGGTTATGAGATTTTGCTGGATTAGGGTGAAACCTAATATGGGAGTCTATTGATCGATTTGCTGCTTCCTTAGGGGGTTATTATAAGAGAATGAGAGTTCCACTAATTATCCTAAGGTTAGACGTTATTCACTTCGAGAAAAGGTTTAATATAGGTTAGGGAGTCTCACGGATCAAGCTAAGTAAAGAAATCATATGAATTGAAAAGGTAGATAATAAGTGAAGTCATAGGTGGATTCTTCCCGAAGGTATCATCTTTATCAATTGAGTTTTCTTCAACGTCTTTTCCCAAAGTTTCGTTTCTTTTGTCTTTGCATTTAGGTTAAATATTTTATTTGTTTTAGTTTAATAAACCAATCACTCCATATTTTAGGTTAAATAATAGAAAAAAAGTGAGTAGTAGTACTTTTAGGTTCCTTGGGTTCGATAAGATATTCTTGCCTAAGCTATACTACTGTTCGATAGGTGCGCTTGCCTCTATCGTTGTCGCAGTTAGTCTACAGGTTCGATCACTCATTTATAAATATCAAAACTAGACTTTTTGCAAATGATCAAGTTTTTGGCGCCGTTCTTGGGAACTTTCTAAAATATTACAAAAGCTCTATTTTATTACTTTAGCCATTATTTCTAATTTTATTAATTTTACTAATCCTCTTTCTTTATTAAACTTGCAAGGCAGCTCCAGTTTAGGACTAGAAGAAACCCTAGAGGACTATTAGAATATGATAATGATATTGAAGCTATCGCTCGCAGAAATCGCAGAGAAACTAGACGAGCTCTAGACTACCAAAGAGAAGAACAACAAAAAAAAACCAATCCAACTGAAGGGATGGCCGAAAATAATCCGCCTGATGCGCAAGATCAGAATGCTCCATGTACTATGTATGATTATGCTAAACCTAATCTGATAGGAGCAGAATCTAGTATTGTTAGGCCTGCTATAGCTACTAATAATTTTGAATTAAAACCTAACACAATACAAATGATTCAACAGTTTGTTCAATTTGATGGATTGCAGGACGAAGATCCAAATACTCTTATAGCTAATTTCTTAGAGTTCTGTGATACTTTCAAAATAAATGGCATTTCTGATGATGCCATACGTCTTCGGTTATTTCCTTTTTCATTAAGGAATAAAGCAAAGCAGTGGTTGAACTCGTTACCACGAGGGTCAATCACCACATGGGACCAAATGATCGAAAAAATTCTTTTAAAATATTTTCCACCAGCCAAAACGGCCAAATTTCGGAATGACATATCTTCTTTTGTGAGGAATGACACAGAAACATTATATGATGCTTGGGAAAGATACAAGGATCTCCTAAGAAGATGCCCACACCATGGATTACCTTTGTGGCTTCAAGTCCAAATTTTCTACAATGGTGTGAATTCTTCAACTAGGCAAATGATTGATTCATCACCTAGGTGGAACTTTAAACAACAAAACTCCCAAGCGGCCTACGATTTTATTGAGGAGATGTCATTGAACACTTATCAATGGCAAATCACAAGGGCAAAGCCGACAAAATCAGCCGGAGTTTTCAACATAGACGCAGGATGACAATGTCACAACACAGTAGAGTTAATGAATAAAAAGCTTGATAATTTATGTTCTTCGCAGTACATCCAAGAATGCAATGTGAAGCAAGTGGGAATGTGGCGAATCTTGAGTACCCACCCTACCAACCAGAGTAGAAAACGAAAGCGCACAAACTATATAGGTAACAATTTCGATCCAATAATAATCCCTATAGTAATACTTATAACCCAAAGTTAAAGGAACCACCCAAATTTTTCGTGGGAGGACAAGGAAATCAAGGAATTCAAAGGCAAGAACCTCCTCCAAATTATCAAAATCAGCCCTACCCACGTAAAAAAAATCAAGCCTTGAAGAGATCTTGACAAAATTCATGGCGACCATAGAATCTCATCTTCAAAAGACTAATACAAACCTTGATGAACAATGAAGTCAATGAAAGGACTCGAGAATCAAGTCGAGAACTTACTAGGTCGGTTGGACACATGACAAAGCTAATTTCTCAACGCCAACAAGGACGCCTACCAAGCAACACGTAAATAAACCTAAAAGAGCAAATCCAAGCCATTACAACTCAAGAGGGCAGTAGTAGATAGACCCACATCGGTAAGAAAAGAAGGATAAGACTGAGGTAGCTCAAGAAAAGCAAAAATCGGTAATCAAAGAATACCAACCCCGCATACCTTATCCCGAAGCATTAAAAAAAGATGATTCAGAGGAACAATTCGGTAAGTTTCTAAAACTCTTAAAAAAAATTATATATTAACTTACCTCTTTTTGAAGCTCTTTTTCAGATGCCCGATGCAAGGAAATTCTTAAGCAAGCTGTTGACGAACAAACGCAAAATAGATGAAGAGCACCATCTGGAATTAAACGCAACATGCTCAGCAATGCTCCAGAGCAAGCTACCACAAAAATTAAAAGATCCAGGGAGTTTTACGATTCCATGCTTAATTGGAGAACTCATACTTCGCATAGGAGATGAATCAATAAATCTTCAAGCTCACAACTCAGCTAGAGCCATGAATGATGAAGGTACGGAAATTACTCTAGTCAATAATCAAATTATTCAACCTTCATTGCAGGAAACACCACATCAAATCTGAATCAAACCATAGCATCTTAGTCGACACAGAAGAATCACGTACACTTAAGGTCAACAAATTAGAAGAGCAGAACACACAAGCAAAGCCGGACCAATACGAAGTAAAACCTGAGGAACCGCCAAAAGAGCTCATGGGAACATCAAATCACTTTAAAATAAGAGACCAGGTGTTGTTAGACAAAGCCGATCTTCACATCACTTCAACAGACTTGAGGGCAAAGGGAGAAATTCTTCCCAAGATACACGAAATCTTCCCCCATAACACAGTCAAGGTAAACGCTTCTCAACCCAAACTTAGTCACGAAAATAAAACAGTTAGTAAGAGGGAAAATATTCAAACCTTTAAACCGCCCTAAAATTTTTCAGAGTTAAGGATAATCTAGCTTAAGACTATAAACGAGCGCTTCTCGAGAGGCAACCCGAGCACTAATACTTTTTATTTTTCAAAATTATTTTTTACTATTATTTTTTCTCTCTCCTTTCCTTTCCTTCTCTTTTCTCTCTCCATATTTAAAACAAAGATGCAGGTTTCCAGGCCACACAGCCTTACACATGATCGTGCCCGTGGCCGTGCGGACCACTAAAACCACCACACTTACAGAGCAGAGCCGTGCAAGTCAGTCCAACCATCCCCCAACGTCACGGATCCAACCACCCACAGCACGAGCACCGACAAAAATAGCACGGTCGTGCCTCACAAATTGCTAAGATCTCGACCTATTTAGCACGGCAGACCACGCCCGTGCATTCCAACCGTGCTCCTATACCGGCATCTTAGGAACGGGCGTGCAAACCAACAAAATGGGCGTAGAAGAACAACACACCCCACAACATGGCCATGGGATGCGGCCGTGTGAATCAACACACCCTCGATACACGGGTGTGGGAACATGCCAGATTTGAAATCCTATTTAAACCCCCACAACCCTTCCTCTTTTTCCCATCTTCTTTCTTATTCCTTCTTTCTCTTTTCTTTCAACTTTTTCTTCCTACTCATAGAAAAGATCTAAGACACTTGAGCAACACAAAGACCATGCCGAAGAAACGTAAGCATCGTATCCTCAAAGAAAACCTCAACATGAGTTCATGGCGGCAGCTTCACTTAATTAACACGCCAAGGGCCTCCAAAACCTTTTCGATTCTATTTTGCTTTTCTCGTCTCCTTTATTTTCCTTATCTATACTTCTTTTATGCTTAATGTAATTTATTTCATATTAGTTTCTTGGTTTTAGGTTCTAAAGGCTGCTAGGGAGTCACACAACACAGCCTTCAAAGTCACACCCACTTTGCAAACCATCCAACAATAAGGACTCCTTAGTCCATTAGTCTTTTCTTTCAATTTTAGTTCTCTTCTTAGTCTCCTTCTTTTTATTTTCTTAATCTTTAAATTTATTATTAGTATATCATTATTATTTCTCTAGATCTGTTGGCTATATCTTCACAGGCTACCCAATTTCTTCATCTAGCAAATTGCTTCTCGATAGCCACTCCACCAGCCCATAGAAAACACCATCACCGCCACCAAAGATGCTAGGATCATCCAGATTTGGGAGTATTATTTTCCCACTTATCTTTTGATTTGGCACATAAATTTCATTATCTATCTTTGTACATTGAGGGCAATGTACATTTTAAGTGTAAGGGTAATATTGCCTAACTTTTGCATAATTCTCAAAACCCTAAAATTAGTCTTGATCTTAAGTATTTTTCTCATATTATTAATTAGGATGAAATTTCTAATGATTTATGATCTTTATTGATATGTCTCTAATTAAATCATAGTTAATTGTGCATTGATGATTAAATTTGAAGGATACTAGAGAATCGAGCATGATAAGTCTACTTTCTAAAAAATTTTTGACAAGTTGTTGAACCTAATTTGAGTATCACCTTGAAGTTCAAAATTTATAAGGATTGATGTCAAAACACCCATAATTTTTTGTGAGATTCTGAGCCTTATAGAGCATATACCTCTTCTTTATGCTCACTTTAATTGATTATGAGTGTGTCAACTTTGAATTGTTATTCTAGAACTTGCCTCGTTTTTACATGTCGAGACCACATTAATGATTTGATACACTGAGATGATAAAGGCACCTAGGTTTAACCCATTTACTCCATTAAAAAGCCTACCTTCACAAATTAACCCCTAGTGAACCCCGTTGAATCCTAATAACCTTTTTATTTACTCACCCACTAATATCAACCCAAAATCCCTTTATATTTGTTATCACCATTCTTTTGACTACCCTTTAATCGAGGTTTAATTTGATTAAATTATCGAATTATATTAGTTCAGTAGTTACATTTCTCATTTATGATGTAATATTTTAGTTTGTTCTTAAAAAAAAATCAATCAAATTTTAGAGCTCATGTATCTAAATTCCAATTGATTGAAGAAGAGCTCGTATTGAAGTATTATAGTATTCTTATTAGCTTTTAATTAATGTAAGTACTTATATTAGTTCATTGTTTCTAGTTAGGTAATTGGTTAATTCAATCTCGATTCTAACCTCCTAATTCAGCCTTTATCCACACCTTTAACCCTAGCCCCGTACTCTAATAAAGACCTTTTGATCTGTTTATCATCTCATATACAATGGTGGAGATTTGATTTTCAGGCAAGCTTATGGGATTAACTTTTCAAGTTCGACTTAGAGTGCTTATTCTTGAACCTTAAACACTTTTGAGTGATTTGAGTGAATCTTTAGTGAGGATGTCGGTCCTTGTCGATTTTGAATTAAAAGTAATTACTTAGATAAGGGGAGACACCTACGGTTTCAGGCTATAAAGGTATAATTTATCGTAATTGAATCTTTAGGGCACTTCGAGTTAAATCATCCATGTATAAATTATCTATGAATTATGATGAGGCATTGTCAATGGGAATTATGAATTTTGGAAAGTTCATTTTAATTATAAATTGAAAATTTTGCTTGAGGACAAGCAAAAGCTTAAGTGTGGGGGTATTTGATAAACCGTAAAAGTAACACATTTTAACCCCATATTTAGTATACTTTTGGATGATTTAGCCCTCAATTTATGTAAAAAGATGCTCTTAATCCTTTCTTTTCATGTCTTATACTTAGGAGAACACCTAAGGATAAAAAGAACGTAAAACGGGCTTAATACGGACCAAATTGGGCCAACCCAAAAAGTCAACATGGCCTAGACTTCATGCCACATGGCCGTGCCCCAATATTTAGATTGCACACGGTCACACCCTGATTTACACGACCGTGCCTCATCGACAAAAAGCCCAACACGGCCTGACCTCGATGTACACGATCATGCCCCAATTGGTAGACCCGAAGCATGGCCTCTACCCATATATTACACGGACGTGTCATAACTGTGCCTAAATCAACAGAATGGAGACACGGGCTGGACCACGACTTACACGGGCATGCCTTAGTAGTGCCCCTGCCGCGAGAAAGAGTAATTTCACTCGAAATAGGATGCTTGGAGCCCAAGAAATGTAATCCTAAGTCTACTCAAACATCTAGGACGAATAATACCTAAATTACGAGTACTTAGGAGCTAAGGAAAGCATCCCAAAGGTCTATATAAACAATCTACGGGAGCAATTCAAGGGCGTCAGGTTTTAGCAAAATTTTCTGCCATAGCTTTACTCATTTAGGGATTGTCTCGAAGGTAGCCAATTGATCCATCTCGAAGAGTCAAAATTCTACTCAAGACGGAGGATCTCCTCTTCAATTCCTTCAGGGAGTTTTAAGGATTTCCTATGTTTTGTTTTATCTTTTCTCTTGAGATGTTTTCTTGTTTAATTATGAACTAAACCCTCAGATACATGAAGGGGATGAAACCTATGATGGATTTTGTTATTTAATTCTTTCGCTTTATATTATAAATACTTAGTTTGTTCTTAATTATGTTGCTTACTTTATCTCGATGTGCTTAGGTGGAGGAGGAATAGACCACGCCTAATAGTAGATCTAGCATAATTAAGTGGAGTTGATCGAGCGCCTAGAGATAGGGTTACGAGATTTTGTCGATTAGGGTGAAACCTAATATGGGAGTCCATTGATCGATTTATCGCTTCCTTAGGGGTTATTATAAGAGAATGAGAGTTCCACTAATTAACCTAAGGTTAGACATTATTCACTTCGAGAGAAGATTTAATATAGGTTAGGGAGTCTCATGGATCAAGCTATGTAAAGAAATCATATGAATTGAAAAGGTAGATAATAAGTGAAGTCATAGGTGGATTCTTCCCAAGGTATCATCTTTATCAATTGAGTTTTCTTCAACGTCTTTTCCCAAAGTTTTGTTTCTTTTGTCTTTGCATTTAATTTAAATATTTCATTTGTTTTAGTTTAATAAACCAATCACTCCATATTTTAGGCTAAATAATAGAAAGAAAGTGAGTAGTAGTACTTTTAGGTTCCTTGGCCGATAAGATATTCTTGCTCGAGCTATACTCTTTGCTCGATAGGTGCACTTGCCTCTATCGTTGTCGCAATCGATCTCTACGCTTCAATCACTCTTTTATAAATATTAAAACTAGACTATTTTGCAGCGATCAAGTTTTTGGTGCCGTTGTCGGGGAACTTTCTAAAATATTAAGAAAGCTCAATTTTTATTACTTTAGCCATTATTTCTAATTTTTATTAATTTTACTAATCCTCTTTCTTTATTAAACTTGTAAGGTACCTCCACTTTATGACTAGAAGAAACCCTAGAGGACCATTAGAATACGACAGTGATTTTGAAGCTACCACTCGCAGAAATCGTAGAGAAACTAGACGAGCTCTAGACTACCAAAGAGAAGAACAACAAAACAAATCCAATCCTACTGAAGGGATGGCCAAAAATAATCCGCCTGATGCACAAGATCAGAATGCTCCGTGTACTGTGTATGATTATGCTAAACCTAATCTGACAGGAGTAGAATCTAGTATTGTTAGGCCTACTATAGCTACTAATAATTTTGAATTAAAAACTAACACAATACAAACGATTCAACAGTTTGTTCAATTTGATGGATTGCAGGACGAAGATCCAAATACTCATATAGCTAATTTCTTAGAGTTCTATGATACTTTCAAAATAAATTGTAACATCCCAAAAATGGGGCTATCTGGAATTTAATTACTTTTCTTATGTATGAACTGTCAGCGATATTATTTATGGAATAATAGAGCTTAATTAAAGGCCTTGAGTTGGCTCTAATGGTAGAAAAATATATATTATTTGCTTTAAAGGTGGATAGCCTTAGTGGTTAGGGTTATAAGAATAAATAAGGGAATATTTGACATAAAATGAGCCTAGAATAAGTGGCAAAGGAGGCCACTTGGGAGCTACACTTGACGCCATCAAGAACAAGGAGAGCCTTGGTTCGAGTCACAATTCTCCCTTTTATCTTTCTTTTGACGGCATGGGAAGGAGAGTCCTTTCTCTTTAAACTCTTTTTTTTATGAGATAATTAAGGATAATAGGAGCATTTTGTTATTATTAGTTTCAAGGATAATTAGGATGATATTAGTTTATTTAGATAAACAAAATAATAGGAGATAATAAGGAGATTGTTGATTATTTTCAAGTGATTTGAATTAACTCAAATCAAGGAGTTTGGTAGTTTGAACTCCTTAGTGGAGTGGACGGCAAGGTCATTAGGAAGGGTAATGCCAATTTACTAAGTTGATTTTCGCTATCATCCATTTTATGATAACTTTTCTTTATTCTTTCTCAAACTAGAAAAAAAATCCCATTTCTATTCACCTCTCCTACTCTTTGATCCCTAGCCAAACACCTCTCTTCTTATTTTACTTTTATTTTTCCACCTCTCAAGATCTTGGCCAAATCCTCTTCATTTTTCCTTGATTTAATTCCCATCCTCAAATCCCTTTTTCTTTATTTCCTACTAGCCAATCATCTACTCCCTTTACCTCTCTTCTTCCTTTTCTCACTAAAAGTCCAAATTTTGTTTAAACCAATCATAGTCGTAATCTAACCCCTATCAAAGTGCCAAATTCCTTTTCTTCATATTAAACTCTACTTGGTCAATATTGTGCAAGAGAAGTAGGCTTCCTTTTGACGATTCCGTATGTAAGGGTCTTAGGCCAAATGCTTATATTTTCTTTTCTCTCATTATGTCGACTTTGGTAAAGGTAGGTATGGGTTTCTGAAACTGTTAATTAAGGATACTAATCATAGATTTAAACCAATCCGCTGTAGGATCTTTGGGATTTGAAGATAAGCAAGTGAGTTCACCAATGTTAGTCAATCAAATTTCGATTCGTGATTTGGGTGCTGAGGCTAGTCGTCAGAGTGACTAGGTAAGGATTCGGGTACAAAAGGTTACCCCTTTAAAATACTTGGGTTGGCTTAATAGGCCATATGCTAATCCCATGGTTGGCCGAATGTAGGTGCAGAGTGATCTAGGTGGCCAATCCTCCATTCGGGATTTAGATTAATCGTGGTGACAGGTGTGTACATACACACATATAACTTGTTAAATATGCTGATTGTTGTGAATGCGATCTTGATTTTCTTTATGTAGCATTGGATGATATACCACATCAGATAGATGGTGATTCGTAAGTCCCTCATAATGTGACTTTGTTATTTGATGCTTTTGGTAAGCATAATGTATTGATGCATGAGATTTAAGCATGTGATGGCATGAAACAAATATGTATATATGACTGATGTGGGATTAATGAGTGGAGGGGGCAAGATTATTATGCCGACGGGCACCAAGAGTTTTGGTAACACACCGTGACTACGGCCACCGTGAGGTTTGGTACCTCCAGGGTTTGGCACCTCATAGCGACTTGTCCCTCGTGGTTAACACCACCGTGGGTTGGCCCCACTTGAGATATGGGATCATCTGCGCTGATTTGGTATCACACGATGGGTTGGCCCCATCAAATGATCTCGTGTTCACGGACACCGTGTTTTGGTAACACATTGTGACTATATGTCACCAAAGGGTTTGGCACCACCAAGGGTTTGGTACCACAACGGGTAGCAAAGGGCGCTTGGATGGCTAGGATGGGTATTTAATATTCGCATATTAATGGTTATGTGTTGTGTATGAAAATGTTTAAAAGCGGGAAGGGTTACATATCGAGTCTTGGTGACTCACCTTCTCCATTATTTTTCAGTGATGCTTAGATCGCGGATATGGAGCCGGAGGGACTCGAGGTGGCCATGCAGTGGACTTGAAACAAATGAACTTTAATTTAGTTATATTATTTTATTATTGGTTTGTTTTTATTCGGATTGTAATAAGGCCTCCATAAACTTTATTTTTGTTACTATGCTTATGTAGGATACTTGCTTATAAACTACACTATTAAAAGTTAAATTAAAATCACATGTTTTCCTAAATCAACACGAAAATGTTTTATCGTGTCAGCGGACACATCCAAAATTGGTATAACAACTTGACTTCAATGAATTTTTCAGATTTAATCTAAGTATGATTTCAAAGAAGATAACTAAAAACGGAAGTTTTCAACAAAACTTAAATTGATTTTAAAATGGGCTTCAAAAAGTTTTTCTCAAGAACGACCCATATTCGGTCCTAACGCTTAATGGGTTTGGGTACATAAATTGGTATCGAGCCAGCTCAAAGCTCTAATATGGGGCCCAAGGCCCAAAAATGTTTTAGTAGGCCTTATTAATTGTTTTTGGTTTTAAAGCAAAGATGGTCTTAGTCTCCCAGACCGATCCGCCTGTAAGTACATCTAAACTTCTTTGTGAATTATATTCTAGAAGGGTAGGAAGCATGGAACGAGATAGACTTATAGAATTTGAACCCTAGGATTAGATTACTCAAACACACAAACCTAACATAAGACTTAAAGAACTAACCCAACCTATGACTTAGTCATCGAGCTAGGTGTGGTAACCCAGACGCATGTCTAGGATTGGAACCCAAGAGCTCGGTATTTAAGCAATCCGAGTGACTCACCACCTCTTCGCAGTATCCCACCCGGTGCGTAGCTTGGGTTCACCCTAACTCCTGAGGGCTCACGGTGTGGTAACCTCTGGCGCATGTCTAGAAAGGTTCTTGGGAGCTTGGTATTTAAGCAATCCAGCGACTCACCTCCTCTCCACACTAAACCCGCCTGCAAGTGCGTAGTTTTGTTCACCCCACCAAGAGGGCTCGGTCAAAGGCTAAACATAATGACTAAAACCCGAAAGGGAACTAGCCTTGATTTTCAAGAAGAAGAAAACAACAAAACCCTAATTTCTTCAAAATCTTTTAAATCACTCTTCTAGACATAAGAACAACTCTTTTTACAATGTTTTCCCTGAAAAGTTTGATTTGCGAAAAATTACGAAAATGCCCTTAGGGGTAAAATTACTAAAATACCCTTGACTCATAAAATATCAAATCAATGGTTTTGCCAAAAAATTATTATTTTAGAAATATCCAAAAACTTTACTTTACAAATCGCCAATAAAATACTTTGGTTTTGGAAAATTACTAAATGCCCTCACTTTGTAAAATTACCAAAACGACCCTAGGTACAAAAATTTTTGCAACATCATCGTTTTAAGAAAGGAAAACTCTCAAAAGGGACCCTCAGAGTTTTACAACTGTTAAAATACCCCAAATTTGTCAAAAATTACAAAATTACCCCTGATTGACAAAATTACCAAAATACCCTCGATTCTCGAATGATGCCATATCTTCAAATTTTACAAATTTTCGTAAACGCTTTGCTTTTGGAAATTTCAAGTGACCTGCTTATCAAAGTTTGAAATCTCTCAATTTTATTACAAAAATACCTCAGAGGAAAATGACAAAATACCTGGGTTAGAAATGCAGATGAATCGTCCGAGGAGTGAATAGGTATGGAGAGTATTAAGGAATGGATGCAAGAACTTTTTGTGTGAACTAAGATAGAAGATCGAAACCTTGTTTGCACTAAGAATTTCTAATTAAAATTTCTTCATAAAATTTCTTCATGAGTAATGAAGTGGAACAAACGCTAATACATAAAATTTCTCCTAATCGATTAAAAGTGCAGAGATAGAATGAGTTCTAGAGGACGTGGATGCCGTGGACGCGTAGGGGTAGGATGACTGTCGTAACCCGTCAGCCGGGACAAGGTTCAAATGATGTACCACCGCCACCACCACCTCCAAATTTTTGGAGCAGAGGAGCAGGATCGACGAGGAGAGGCAGATCGTAAGTCGTGTTATGAGTCCTCAAATTGGTGGTCAATGGTGGAAATTCAGTGAGCTCGAAAACTGCTCCCGAGCGAATTCGGTCCAACTGAGCCGAGGTGTTTGAGGTGTGTCGAGTGGCACCCAGTGTAGCGTATCATCGGCTAGAGTCAATCGAAAGGATCATGGATGATCTTGACCGACCGAGGAGAAAACCGAAGGGGCCGACGCTTCTAAAGGATGAAGCGACGCTGGTGGTCGATTTGTTCGAGATGGCGCTACTACAGATGATTTGACTTGGGATTATTTCAAAACTACCTATCGGAAGAAGTATGTGGGCACCAGCTATACAGATGCTCGAGGAAAGCCTTTACGGGTTAGTGCAAGGAACTAAGTCAAGAGCGTAATATGAGGCGGAGTTTTAAGATCGAGTAAGTATGCTAGAGGCATCGTGGCTATCGAACACGAAATACCGTGTTCGCTTTGAAGATAGACTCCAGATGATTTGAGGTTACCGATTGCCCCGAAAGAAGTTCGTGAGTTTTCATCCTCGAGGAAAAGGCTAAGGTAGCCAAGGAATCAAGGAGGTCGTGAGACAAAATTATAGTAGGAATAATCAAAAGAGAGGATTTGGGTCACCGGATCCAAAGGTAGTGTCGAGAAAAAGGCTAGCCAAGTGGGCCAAATCAGTGCAAGGCCCATGATCGCTAATCGAGGCCGACTCAAGTAACCATTGTGGGAAGACCCATTGGGGAAGTTGTTCGATCGGCGATAGAGGATGTTTTGAGTGTGGGTCTTGGAGCATCGGTCGTAGATTGTCCCTAAGCAAGCTCTAATCACGAGGGCGTAACTGCACTCAGGATAGAAATGTGGGACCGCAGAGGGGTCGTGGTAATGGCAGAGGAAGCAACGGTCCTAACCGAGGTCGTGGAATTCAGGGTAGAGGTTCAGGCAACACAGAGGCTAGGCAGCCTGGCTTAGTCTATGCGGCGAGGCGTCGCGAGGAGGGTGACGCACCGGATGTCATAACCGGTACGTTTCTGATTTTTGGTCTTCCTTATTATGCATTAATTGATGTGGGTCTACACATTCATACGTAGCCGAGTGTGGTAGGGACTTTGGACCTAAACTCAAACCGCTTCTAGGGTGATGACGTAGTTAGTCCGTTAGGTCACCAGTAGTGGTAGACAAACTTTATAGAGACGCACTTAGAACTCCAAGGGGTAGTATTTGTGGTCGATCCGATGGAACTACCATTTGGGAGTTCGATTTGATCCTTGGAATGGATTGGTGGTTAAGTATCGGTGAATTTGGATTGCGCCACTAAGCGCATGGTTCTTAAGACTACCGAGAATGATGAAGTGGTTATGATAGGTGATAGAAGGAATTACCTATCCAATGTGGTGTCCGCCTTGAAGGTTGAGAAGATGGTCAAGAAGGGTTGTAAGGCATTTTGGTTCAAATCATGCTTTGGAAGCTAAGGAGTCGTAGAGTTGGAAAGGTCCGAACGGTTGGGGAATTTGTCGATGTGTTCCTGTAAGAACTTCCGGTCCGCCTCCGATCGGAAGTCGAATTCAGATAGACTTGCTACCCTGAACAAGACTGTGTCTATAGCACCTCACCGAATGGCGCCTAAAGAAATTGGTGGAGCTAAAGGCTCAAATTCGTGAGCTCTTGGATAAAGGGTTTATTCGACCTAGTATATCTCCGTGGGGAGCTACTTTGTATTGTTTGTCAAGAAGAAGGACGATTCTATGCGGATGTGCATCGACCACCGCCGCTAAACAAGTTAACAATCAAAACAAGTACCCATTGCCTCGGATCGATGACTTGTTTGACCAAATTGAAGGGGCGCCAGATTTTCAAAGATAGACCTTAGGTCGGGTTACCATCAACTTAAGGTGAAGGAGGCCGATGTTCACAAGACGACATTTTGAACTCGGTATGGGCATTACGAGTTCCTAGTGATGCCATTCGGTTGACCAATGCACCGGCAGCTGCTCATGGACTTAATGAATAGGGTATTTCAACAAGATTTAGACCAATTCGTCGTGGTGTTCATCGACGACATATTGGTTTACTCTAAGACGGAGGAGGAGCACGACAAGCATTTACGGATAGTTCTGCAAGTGTTGAGGGAAAAACAGTTATATGCCAAATTCAGTAAGTGCGAATTTTGGCTAAGGGAGGTGGCTTTCTTGGGTCACGTAGTGTCAGCGGAAGGGATTAGAGTGGATCCCCGCAAGATTGAAGCGGTGTTGGAGTGGAAACCGCCTAAGTCGGTGGCAGAGATACGAAGTTTTCTGGGTTTAGCGGGGTATTATCGGAGGTTTGTGGAAGGGTTCTCTCGATCACAGTACCGTTGACTAAGTTGCTAAGGAAAGGTGTTCCATTTGTATGGTTAGAGAAGCAGCAAGAAAGTTTTGATAAGTCGAGGAAGATTCTCACGTGAGCTCGATTTTAGTACAACCCGAGGTAGGGAAATTATTCACAGTTTATTGTGATGCATCTCACACTGGTTTGGGGTGTGTGTTGATGCAGGATGGGAAGGTAGTAGCCTATGCGTCCCGTCAGCTGAGACCGCATGAGGTTAACTATCCAACTCACGACCTGGAGTTAGCCGCAGTTGTCTTTGCCTTGAAAATATGGAGACATTATCTTTATGGGGAGAAGTCGGTAATTTACACGGATCACAAAAGTTTGAGGTATCTTCTGACTCAGAAGGATCTGAATCTGAGACAGCGCCGATGGATTGAACTGCTGAAGGACTACGATCGCTCCATCGAATATCATCCGGGTAAGGCTAACGTGGTGGTGACGCGCTGAGCCTAAGGTTGTGGCGATTTAAGAGCAATGTTTGCTCGCTTGAGCCTATATGACGATGGAAGCCTTTTGGCGAGCTTCAAGTTAAGCCAACATGGATCGAGGAAATCAAGGACAAACAGTTAGCGGATGAAGGGTTAAATGCTAAGAGAATGCAAGTTCGGGATGGTGGTTTAGAAGGGGTATAGTGTGACCGTGATGGTGTGTTATGTTTTCATGACGGCCCAGATGCCACGGGATATGGAGTTGAGGCGGAAAATTCTCCAGATGCTCATAGTAGCTCATACGCTATGCATCCGGAGGCGAAGATGTATGGAGATCTACTAAATAGCCTCGTGGCCGGGGTTGAAGCGTGAAGTGACCGAAGTTCAGAGGAAGGTGTCCGACATGTCGAGAGGTTAAGGCTGAACATCGGTTGCCATCGTGGTTACTTCAACCAAGAAGATCCTCAATGGAAGTGGGAGCGATAACTATGGATTTCGTCAATGGGCTACCCACGCCCAAAGAAAAAGATGCGCTTTGGGTAATCGTGAGACCGTCTGACTAAATCACCACTTTATACCCCAGAGAATAGATTAATCACCCGTAAGCTAGCAAAGTTGTATGTGGCCGAGATAGTCGATTGCATGGTGTGCCCGTGTCGCTTATCTCGAGATAGGGACCCAAGGTTCTCTTGAGGTTTTGGAAAGCGCTACATCAAGCGTTAGATGCATTGATTTCAAAGATGCCTTTCCATCCTCGGTCGACGGGCAATCCGAAAGGGTCATACAGATCTTAGAAGATATGCCGAGGGTTGTGTCTTGGAATTCGAGGTAGTTGGGAGGAATTTTACCTTTAGCCGAAGTTCGCCTACAACAATAGTTACCAAGCGAGTATTCGATGGCACCATACGAAGCAATCAGATGGAAGGAAATGCCAACTCGACGTGTTGGACTGAGTTGGATGAACGATGTGTTGGGTCCGTAATTGGTAACGAAACGAGGATAAAGTGAAGGTGATTCGAGTCGTTTTAAGGAAGCATCGATGATGTAAGTCCTATGCTGATCTTAAGCACAAGGAAATGGAGTATGCAGTAGGGGATAAGGTTTTCCTGAAGGTATCGCCTTGGAAGAAGGTACTAAGGTTTGGGCGAAAAGGGAAGCTAAGCCCAAGGTTCATCGACCATATACGCTTGAAGTTTAGTGGGTCCTAGAGCTTATCACTAGAGTTGCGGTAGAATCGAAGTCGATACATGACGTCTTTCACGTATCAATGCTGAGACGGTATCGGTCAGATCCATCACACGTGGTGCCTGTGACAGAAATTGAGGTCAACTCGGACTTATCTTTTGAGGAAGAACCGGTTCAGATCTTGGATAGAGGTATAAAGGTTCTACGTAGGAAGTCGATGCTCTTAGTGAAAGTGCTGTATGAACCATGGTGTGGAAGAAGCTACGGGAACTCGAGGATGTGATACTGGCGCAATACCTCATCTGTTTTAGTTAAGTAATTTGGACTAAATTTATTTTAAGGGGTAGAACTGTAACATCCCAAAATGAGGCTATCTGGAATTTAATTACTTTTCTTATGTATGAACTCATGCGATATTATTTATGGAATAATAGAGCTTAATTAAAGGCCTTGAGTTGGCTCTTAATGGTAGAAAAAATATATATTATTTGCTTTAAAGGTGGATAGCCTTAGTGGTTAGGGGTTATAAGAATAAATAAGGAATATTTGACATAAAATGAGCCTAGAATAAGTGGCAAAGGGAGGGCCACTTGGGAGCTACACTTGACGCCATCAAGAACAAGGGAGAGCCTTGGTTGAGTCACAATTCTCCCTTTTATCTTTCTTTTGGACGGCATGGGAAGGAGAGTCCTTTCTCTTTAAACTCTTTTTTTTATGAGATAATTAAGGATAATAGGAGCATTTTGTTATTATTAATTTCCAAGGATAATTAGGATGATATTAGTTTATTTAGATAAACAAAATGATAGGAGATAATAAGGAGATTGTTGGATTATTTTCTCAAGTGATTTGAATTAACTCAAATCAAGGAGTTGGTGGTAGTTTGAACTCCTTAGTGGAGTGGACGACAAGGTCATTAGGGAAGGGTAATGCCAATTTACTAAGTTGATTTTCTATATCATCCATTTTATGATAACTTTTCTTTATTCTTTCTCAAACTAGAAAAAAAAAATCCCATTTCTATTCACCTCTCCTACTCTTTGATCCCTAGCCGAAACACCTCTCTTCTTATTTTACTTTTATTTTTCCACCCTCTCAAGATCTTGGCCGAAATCCTCTTCATTTTTCCTTGACAAATTCCCATCCTCAAATCCCTTTTTCTTTTATTTCCTACTAGCCGAATCATCTACTCCCTTTTACCTCTCTTCTTCCTTTTTCTCAATAAAAGTCCAGCCTTGTTTAAAACCAATCATAGACGAATCTAACCCCTATCAAAGTGCCGAAATTCCTTTTCTTCATATTAAACTCTACTTGGCCTAATATTGTGCAAGAGAAGTAGGCTTCCCTTTTTGACGATTCCAGAAGGTAAGGGTCTTAGGCCGAATGCTTATATTTTCTTTTCTCTCATTATGTCGACTTTGGTAAAGGTAGGTATAGGTTTCGGAAACTGTTAATTAAGGATACTAATCATAGATTTAAACCAATCCGCTGTAGGATCTTCGGGATTTGAAGATAAGCAAGTGAGTTCGCCAACGTTAGTCAATCAAATTTCGATTCGTGATTTGGGTGCTGAGGCTAGTCGTCAGAGTGACTAGGTAAGGATTCGCACAAAAGGTTACCCTTTAAAATACTTGGGTTGGCGAATAGGCCATATGCTAATCCCATGGTTGGTCAATGTAGGTGCGAGAGAGATCTAGGTGGTCACTCCTCCATTCGGATTTAGATTAATCGTGGTGACAAAAGTACATACACACATATAACTTGTTAAATATGCTGATTGTTGTGAATGCGATCTTGATTTTCTTTATGTAGCATTGGATGATATACCACATCGGTATAGATGGTGATTCAGGTAAGTCCCTGTTAATGTGACTTTGTTATTTGATGCTTTTGGTAAGCATAATGTATTGATGCATGAGATTTAAGCATGTGATGGCATGAAACAAATATGTATATATGATGTGGGATTAATGAGTGGAGGGGCAGATTATTGTGCCGACGGGCACCAAGAGTTTTGGTAACACACCGTGACTACGGTCACCAGAGGTTTGGTACCTCAGGAGGTTTGGCACCTCATAGCGACTTGTCCCTCGTGGTTAACACCACCGGGTTGGCCCCACTTGAGATATGGGATCGCCTGCCGCTGATTTGGTATCACACGATGGGTTGGCCCCATCAAATGATCTCGTGGTCTCACGGACACCAAGGTGTTTTGGTAACACATTGTGACTATATGTCACGGGGTTTGGCACCACCAGTGGTTTGGTACCACAACGGGTAGAGCAGTGGCGCTTGGATGGCTAGGATGGGTATTTAATATTCGCATATTAATGGTTATGTGTTGTGTATGAAAATGTTTAAAACGGGGGAAGGGTTACATATCGAGTCTTGGTGACTCACCTTCTCCATTATTTTTCAGTGATGCTTAGATCATGGATATGGAGCCGAGGGACTCGAGGTGGCCATGCAAAGGACTTGAAACAAATGAACTTTAATTTAGTTATATTATTTTATTATTGGTTTGTTTTATTCGGATTGTAATAAGGCCTCCATAAACTTTATTTTGTTACTATGCTTATGTAGGATACTTGCTTATAAACTACACTATTAAAAGTTAAATTAAAATCACATGTTTTCCTAAATCAACACGAAAATGTTTTATCGTGTCACGGACACATCCAAAATTGGTATAACAACTTGACTTCAATGAATTTTTCAGATTTAATCTAAGTATGATTTCAAAGAAGATAACCAAAAACGGGAAGTTTTCAACAAAACTTAAAATAAATGGCATTTCTAATGATGCCATACATCTTCTGTTATTTTCTTTTCATTAAGGAATAAAGCAAAGCAGTGGTTGAACTTGTTACCACGAGGTCAATCACCATATGGAAGAGTGTGCTACGATTTTTGGTAACAAAGAAATGAAACAAGGTGATCGAAATACAAAAGAAAAGGGAAGTCTCCTAGAATGGTTTCGGTTCTACTCTTCTTTCCAAAAGATATTTGAAAAAAATTGGCACTCCACTACCCTCTTATGACCGAATGTTGAAAGAGTAACTAAAGGGACCAAAGAAAATGACACACACCCCCACTAGCTCACAACCGAAATTGCTCCCCCCAGCACCCTGCTTCCGGCCAAACACCACACACACACTCATCCCATGATTCTCTCCTATCCATCTTCCCCCTTCCTTGATTTTCTACTCCATTCCCTGACATTCCACCAATTTGAATTGTTTGACCAATTCAAACTCCCCAAGCTCCTCTTGTCCATCCATTCAAATTCATTTGACCTATTCAACAACCACCTTAGAAGAGTGCCAGTCGAAAACACCTCTCCTCCTCCTTGAGCACAAAAATAAAGCTCTTGTTGCAGCAGATGGGATTCAAACTCCTTCCCCTTGCTCTACTAAAGATGCCACCACCATTTGGACACAAGCTCATTTGTGTCAACAAGCACATGCAATTAATCTTAAGACCTACTTCTACTAGATCTCCCCTTAAGTGCCAAAAAAGCAAAATTTTACCAAAGCTCTAGCTCGAACCCGAGCCTCCCCAAGACCCCCAAGCACACCTAAATAACAACTAAGTGAGCCAAACACACAGAATAGCACAAAATGTAGAACCCCTAATTTTAGGATGTTACACCTCGATCCTCACCCATTATAGACTCATATGGATAAAGTTCAGTTCAAGGGAATACATTTCCTTATGGCTGCACGGAGATGAAAATCTCACTAAGACATAAGTACGGATGTATCCCAAAAGTGATCCACTATCTTGCACGGAGGTGAAAACCTCACGAAAGAGTAGCTTCTCACTCCCACTTAGAAGGGTAAGACCAAAATGATCCTTATGCAATATGATGCGAGACTCAAACCATAGTAATCATAACAATACAAACAAACATGACAACAAGATCGTAATTTTCAAATTAGATTTTCATTTTGGACAACAAGACAGAAAATAATCAATTTTGCGGCTCGACTCTCTCATGTCCCCAGTGGAGTTACCAAGCTGTCGAAACCATTTTTTGTTTGAAAAACGGTGTCAACTTTGAAAACAAAAATGGAGTCGCCACCAATCTTTTTTGAGGTGTGATCGGGTTAACTTGAGATTGATCATTAAAACATTTTGATTTATTAAAATGATAATTTTGACCTACAAAATTCGAGAAAACATGTTTGGGAGTCGATTACATACGAGGAAGGATTAGCACCTCATAACACCCAAAATTGGTACCGAATTGATTAATCAATGTCTTAATGTTGCAAATTTGAAAAGGTTTTAAGATACGATCCTCTTGATTTTAAAATGTGAATAAATTGAACTGGATGCCGAGACCTGCTTATTTCAAAGGAATAAAATATCATACCCAGTGACTTAGGATAAGAAATTTTGAATCCTCGAAACTAAGCTTGTCTTTTGACATTTAAAACTCGTACATTTAAATTTAAGAAGGATATTCAATAACTTGGGTCAAATAAAAATTGAAACCCAATAAGTTAGGGCACTATTTGTCAAAATTCCAAATACAAAATATTGCCTTTGCTTTTAAAAATCCTTATCTCGAGATAACAAAATGTCATATTCAGTGAGTTAGAACACAACATTTTTGAATTCCCGAGAATAAGCTTTTATTTAATCTAAATATTTTAGTTAAAAATAATTAGTTCTTTAAACTAGATGAAAAAAATTGATGTAACATCCTAAAAATTGGTTATCGATATGTTGCATGTTTTTGGTGCTTAGCTTGTGAATGATTCAATTTGTGTGCTTAATATAGTCTTGAGAAGGCTCGGGATTTATTCGGAATTAGAATAAATTTTAGTAATGAGTACTTTATTGACATGGAACAAGTGACCTTGATGTTTAAGGAAATTAAGTGTCAAAAACTAGCATAAGATGAGCTAGTAGTAAAGTGGAGTTGGCGCTATAAGTGTTACTTGAGGGAAGAGGTTCGAATCTTTAGGAATGCATTTTATGACATTTATTTTCGCTCTTTCCTAGCAAGGGTCGGCCAAGCATCAAATTTTTGGTAAGTTAGACTTTTATTTTATGGTAAGGTGGCTAAGAGAAAAGGCAAGTACAAACTTAAGGTAGGGAATCATGAGAATATGGCATGTAGGGGACACAAGGCATATCTTAAGGGTTATGTTTTGGAAACTTAGAATGGCTAACTTGTCTATGAACTTGGGCGACTTTGTGGACTAAGGGGAGCCAATTTTGGTAGTAAGCTTTGGGTAAGGATGGTAGCTAGATAGAATCACATTTGGTCATTTTGCTCTCCCAAAACACCTTTTCCTCTCATCTTTTCTCTCTTAGCCGAATGTGCCATATGCATGAAGAAAATAACTTTGTTTTGTTTCATTTGGTCATTTTTGCCAACCTCTCAAGTGTTTCATTTTGTGCTTCTCTCCTAGTGCCAAAATCATCAAACACAAAAGACCATTTCTTTCTTCTTTATTCCACATTGTTAGAATGCACATTGTTCAAAACCTTACTTTTTGCTCTTTTCTCACCCTTGACAACCAAATCATAAACATCTCATCTCTATTCTCCTTTCTTCTCCATTTTATTCATCTGTCAAACATATTTTTTTTCCTTCTTATTTCTTCCATGGCCGAATGTTAGAGACCACCTCCATAGCCGAAATTATTTTTCCATTACCATTAAATCATAGCCAAATCTTCTTTTCCTCATAGACTTTATTCTCGATCATTTCTTCTATTCAACTTTGGACAACCGATAAGAATCATCTTCCTTGTTTTCTTTTGCTATTTGGTCACCTTGGCCGAATCTTTAGGTTGGCTTAGAATAGCCTTTAAATCGATAATCGTTCATCCTCTTAAACGATTTCCTTTTTTTTTTTAGTGATATAGTGGAGGGCCGAATCACCATCTCGTCAAAAGTTATCTTGAAGTTATTCAGGTTCGGATCATCTATCAAGGTAGAAAAAAAAAGGGGTACTCTTCATGGATTTCATGATCACCCTCGATTTTATCAATGATTTTCAATTGGGTTTGTTATAACCGAAAGTTTTATATAGGGATCCTTTGGAAATCACTCGAAATTTTAAGGCAAACAAGATAGGTCGAAAAGAGTGGTGAATAGTGATCGAAAGAGGCGGTTTTGCTATTCCTCTAGATTCAAGCGAAGAAATTTTTTGACAATCCGAGACTTTCCACGGGTTGTGGACCTCATTCGAGGAGAATCGATTATTCGAAGTTGTTCGTAGTTTGAAGCCATTAGTGTTCGAGATTTTACATCGGGTTGTGAACCGTCAACCGGGAAGAAACAACAAATAGTTATTGTTCGAGATTTCGAGGGTAAAGATCTAGATCGCTTATCTTTAGTTTAGATTTATATTAAGTATTAATGTTCTAATCAAGCGTGACACGTATTTAGGTATCGACGAGCGGGAAAGTACCGTAATCAGGTGTGTAATTTCACATTTATCACATGGGTTAGATGTTATTTCGTAAGTATTAGAATAAAAATCGTAAAGTTGGTAAAATAAAAAAAATATGGTATATTAACACTTTTTTTGTAAATGCATGAAATCAGTATTAAAGTCGTGGAAATTACAAAATCGCCCTCGACGGGCTAATTTGATAAAAAGTAATTTTTGGGCCTCATGTGCTTAATGGGCCGCATTGCTAGATTGCTTAATGGGCCAATTTTCTAGATTGATTAATTGGCTGAATTGCTAGATTGCTTAATGGGCCGAATTGCTAGATTGCTTAAGGAGCCGATTTGGTAAATTACCATATGTGCCAAAATGAGAAATGGGCCAACTTGTAGTATGGGCCTTATGTTGAAATTATCATATGAATATTGTTATGCCTTGTACATGTATACATGATTGCATGGGTTGGGATAAAATTGAAGAGAAGTTCTGGTGGCTCTGCCACAATCTAGTTCGGGTGGCTCAGCCACAAACATTTTAAATGGCTTTATGCCTGCGATTGATGTGTTGGCGGGGTGGGTTGACTTAATCCCCATAGGTGTGCTGGTTGGTACGAGTGGAGTGTAGCGGATGGAAATTTAGGCTTGGTTGGGAATTGCATTTCACATGCATTTTTTTTTTTAAATTTCTATATTGTTAAATTCGTAAATGGGCTCAAGCCCAATAAAATGCTTTGATGATTTGGCCCAGTGGACTTGGTAAGTGGGTTACACACTGAGTTCTAAGTAACTCACCCCGTTTTCTTACCCTTTTCAGGTAATGATAATTGATGGAGGCTTGGGCCGGGGATGACTTCGCGGGGGCCATACTTCAAATGATAGTTTTGATGAACTTTGAATTACTCTTTAAGTATTTTTACTTAATTAATTTTTCAGTTGTGATGTAATAAGGCCTTTGGTAGTATTTTTATGGATTTTTACTCGTGGATGGCTTTTAATATGTTTTAGATACTAAAAGGAGACTATTTTAACTTTATAAATGTTTTCTTTAATTTACATATAATTAAAGGGGTTTTTCTTAAAAATCACTAACTCGTAAGAATTTCGTGAAAACTCTTTTATGAATTACATTTTCAAATTCCTTTTGAATTCTTTTAAACTTCTTATAAAATTTAATCAATTATTTCTCCGAGATCAAATTATAAACTCCTATGTTTTAAAATTCATAGATTTCAAATTAACCTCGCTTTTGATAAACTCCATCTCCAAAATAGTTTTTGAAGGCTGCTTTTCCTTAAATCATTAGATGACTAGATGTATGTACGATTTGTGTGGCATACCAAGTCTGGTCTTAACGCATAGACCGGGTTTGGTGTGTTACAATTGAAACCCAGTAAGTTAAGGTACGATTTCTTTCGAACCTTAGAACGCGTAGTGTTTACTTATTTTGAAAATCGGACAAAAATGTAATACTATTGTAGTAAAATGGGACACAATTATAATACACATGCATAATAGAGTAAAAAGCAGGGAGACAACATAAATTACAATAATAAAAGCAAAATTAAATGAAAATTAAAACAAATAATTTATGTAAAATAATAGGTAAAATGATAAAATAAAAAACAAAAAAAAAACAAAAGCTAATAATAAATCAATAAGCAAATAAATACTATGTACAATAGTTTAAAGATAATAAAATATAATAATAGTAATAAAAATACAATAATAATAAATTATAATGAAAGTATGTTAACAAATAAATTATAATAGTAAAAATAAATAAGTAAATAATAATATAATAATAATAATAATAATAATAATAATAATAATAATAATAATGAAAATAATGGTAAAATAATAGTAAAAATAGAAATAATATTAGTAATAACAAAATAATAATATTAAAATTAATAGTAATAAATATAAAAATAATAGCAGTAAAAATAGAAATAATAATACTAGTAATATTAAAAGTAATAATAATAATATTAATAATAAAAAAAATAATAGTGGTAATAATAAGATGATAATAATATTAATACTAAAATAGTAATAATAACAACAACAATAATAATAATAATAATAATAATAATAATAATAATAATAATATAATAATATTATAATAAAAAAAATAATAACAATAATAAAATAATGACAATAATAGCAAAAATAATAAAAGAAAATAAGAAAAAGGACTATATTAAACTTAAAATAAAAATTTGGGTCAAATTTGAAGAGAAATAAAAAAAGAAAAGGACATTATCGAACGCGCGAATAACATGGAGGGACTAAAGGAGAAAATATCCCCTCCCTCCAAAACACTGCGTTTTACAAGGGACCCAATTGAAATCTCAATAAATTATAGGGCCAAATTAGGAAAAAAACTTGATTATAAATTAATAAAAAATCGGAAGGGCTAAAAGTGCAATTAGCCCTTTCATAGAAAACAAGTAGATCTTAGGACTGGGTCGGGTCAGCGCGCAGATTGAGGTTAAAACGGCGCCGTTTTGAGGTCACTTAAATAGGCCTAAAACGACGTCGTTCCAAAGGCCTATAAATGGGAAAAAATTTTGTTAAAAATTCATTTCTACCATGTTATCAAAAAAAAAAAAAAAGGGGAAAGGATTTTTTTCTGCTAGGGTTTTTATCCTACTCACGCCGTCGCCGGACTGCCATCGTCTGCCGTCGTCGGCTCCACCGTGCACGGCAGCCGGAGTCCAAAAAAGGGGTAATTTTTCTTCCTTTTTTATTATTATAAGATCATGTATACTTAAAAAAAGAAAAAAAACTTATTTATGTATATAATACAATCTGATTCAAAAGTAAAATATGAAAAAGATGAAAAAAATGAACCTCTGGTTATATTGATGGTATATTTGTATTTGTAAAATAGTGTAGAGACTATAATCTTTTATGTGTTCCCCTTTTATAGCCGAAACTAAAAGAAAAGAAATACAATATTATTTCAGTATTTTTTTCTTCTGCTGTGCTGTGTTCTCTTTCTATTTTATAGGTGTAACCGTCGGGCATGGTGTGCCCGCCTTTGGCTAGCGTCGGTAGTGACCTTTATAGGGGTTTGGTTGCTCGAGCGATGCTGGCTGATTCTAGAAACACCTAGGGTTTTCTGAAAACTGTTGAAAATTTTGGGCCATCCGGGCCTTGTTATTTTGGGTAGTGTTTTGTTGGGTTCAGTATTATTGAGTTTGTAGTAAAAACTATTATTGGACTTTATAATTATTTGGGTTTTTCATTTGGTTTTAACTTTTTGTTTTGTTTTGGTTTAAATCTGGTTGACTAATGGGCCCGAGCAAATTGTGTAACATCCTAGATTAAGGGTTATGCGTACGTGCGTAATTCATGAGATAGTGGGATTAGTGGGTGTGTTGGATGTGTTCTGAAGAGTTTCAAGAACCCTAAGATGTAAGGAAATATAAGGAAATGTAAAGAAATGAAAGGAAATGAAAGGAAATGAAAGGAAATGTATGGAAATGTAAGGAAATGTATGGAAATGTATGGAAATGTATGGAAAAGTATAGAGATGTAAGGAAATGAATGGAAATGTAAGGAAATGTATGGAAATGCATGGAAATGTATGGAAATGTAAGGAAATGTATGGAACGATTAGTTAAAAGAGGAAAGTGAACATTTTGGAAACCAAGCCAAAATAGGAAACTAAACATTTTGGAAACCAAACCAAAATAGGAAACTAAACATTTTGGAAACTTGGAAAATCTGAGTCATGAAAATTTTGGAAACTTAAAATGACCCTTAATGTCAAATTTTAGAGCCCAAAGGGGAACTTAGGGCCAAGAGACCCTAAAGATATAAAGTACATGAAATTTGACCCAATAACGGGCTTGGAAATGTGGCCTGAAGATGCCACCTAAGGCCTCAGGAAATGGCCCACATGCAAGGGTGTTGGGCTTGAGTTCGAGTCACATAAAAGCAAATAAAATAAGTTTTATTTTGCTTTTAGAAGCCAAGAGGTGGACGGCACAAGGCTTGCAAAAGAGGAGTTTCACTCTCTTTAAAACTCGGCTAATTAGAAGATCATAAGGACTCTTAAGGGAAGAGTTTAATTCTCTTTAAAATTCGGCTAAATAGGTGGATAAATGAAGAATTATTCTTTAATTAGGAAAATAAGGAAGAGTGGTGGCCAAGTTAAGGATTCTTGGCCTAATAATTTCAGCTATAAAAGGATGAGACTAGGGCCATTCATTATTCATTCTCCTCTCTTTTCTTTTGCCAAATATCCTTTCTCCTCTCCTCCGCCAAATTCTTCTTGAGCCTCCATTCTTTTTCTTCTTTTCTTTTAGCCTCCTAGCCGATTCCTTCTAAGCCTATTATTCCTTT
Source organism: Gossypium rotundifolium (assembly GCA_025506655.1). Taxonomy (NCBI): domain Eukaryota; kingdom Viridiplantae; phylum Streptophyta; class Magnoliopsida; order Malvales; family Malvaceae; genus Gossypium; species Gossypium rotundifolium. Next base: position 141,414,596 of record CP106731.1, read on the forward strand.
CTTCTTTCATCTTTGAAACCGAATACATATGGGAATCATAGCCAATTGTTCATCAAGTCTCTAAGCTAAATCTCTGAAGGTTGAAGTGAAGGTGCAATCGATTCCTTCAAATAAGGGTAAGATCCAAGTTTCGTTTCCATTCTTTTATATTTTAGACTTATCGAAATCTAGGGCTAATCCCATTAATGTTCATGGTTGCCGAAACTTTGAAGAGATCTTTCGGGATTTACTAAGTGTAGGCTACAAGGAAGGAGAAGTTCTTTTCCGAAGGTACACCATAGGCAAGTGTTCCCTAGTTATTCGGTGAGTTTGGGATTTAAAATCCACAAGGTAAGTGTCTATAGCTTTCTGCTAAGGCCTATTTTGATAATTAGATCTAATTCTTGTTTGTTTAAAAAGCGAAACTAACCCCGATGAGATTTAGTGCTTGGTCGAATACAAGGAGGAGCATAGCATAGATTTGGGATTTGATTAGTATTGAAATCGGCAACAAGGTAAGTTTTAAGAATACTAATCCTACTAGGATTTGGATTTATGGTCAAATGGTTTTTTTATTAAAGTAGTAAGTGATTAATCAAATGTAGGAATTGAGATCTAAAGCAATAGATCGGGTTTTCGGATTTCAAGGAATTGATAAGCAAATCGGTGTGTACCTACACTAAATCTTGATAGATTTACGGCTTTAATTCATTATATGTGTTAATACGATAGTGTAAGAATATGGCTAAGGTACCGTGTGTACCCCACACTAAATCTTGATAGATTTACGGCTTTAATTTTATTATATGTGCTAATATAAAAGTGTAAGAATATGGCTAAGGTATCGTGTGTATTCCACACTATTCTTAATAGTTTTATGGTTTAAATATGTTATATATGTTAATGTGAAAGTGAAAGAAAGTGGCTAAAGTGCCATAATATGGTACAAAGTGTTCAGGTACGTTTTCCTACTTCTACTAGGATTGTGAAATATAAGTTATACAAGTGAAAAGTGATGTGAAAGTGAAATAAAAAAAAATATGTTATGCATGGTATTTATTATTTGGGGCATTTGGGTCAATTGAAGAAGGGGAAGTGAATGTGATGACTTCGGTCTCACTAAGTGAAGGTGTTGACTTCGGTCTCACCAACGTTATATTTGAAAGTGATGACTTGGTCTCACTAAGTGAATGTGATGACTTGGTCTCACTAAGTGAAAGTGGTGACTTGGTCACATTAAGTGGTAACCGGTTACATTACAATGGTGGCTATGCCACAATATTATCGATGGGCGATGAGCACGTCATTGCAATGACGCCTTCGATGGAGTGTAGCGGAGGAGGGTTGACTTAGTAGCCCCACGGCATGTGAGTTGGTATGCGGGTGGAGTGTAGCGGATGGCATATAGGTTTGGGTTGGGTTTGCATCATTACCTTGAAATTGTTATATGAATATGATATGTATGGTGTGCCTATTTCTATTATGTTTAGTGTTGGTTACACATTGAGTCTATCGACTCACCCCGTTGTGGGAATATGTTTCAGGTAATGAGCAGTAATGGACCGGGACGGCAGAACTTGTGGTGGCCATGTTCAGCTGAAAGTTTAATTTAGTTTGAATATTTATTTTATTATAAGTACTGTACAATTATTATTTTGGGTTTAGTTTTATGTAATAAGGCCATTAAGACGTTTCTTTTTTTTATTTCTGCTATAATTACTATGTTATGAATTTAGGGCTTTATAAAGAGTAAGCCCACTTAATATGAAATAAGTTTAAATATTTTTTTTAGTCACTTGAAACAAATGGGTTTTGTTATTAAAATAAATTTGTTTTCAACTCAAGCCCAACCCACAACAAACTATCTTCCAAAACACATAGTTTTCAAAGTATTCGAATGAATTTGAACCGGGTTACTTCGAGGAACATACCAGATCCAGTCCATTCTCGTGGGTCGGGTTTGGGGTGTTTCAGTTTGGTATCAGAGCCCAATTTTAAACTCTCGGCCTGTGGGCTAAGGCCCAAAACGTTTTCAAAACAAGCCCAAATGAGTTTTATGAAAATAATTCTAAAAATGGATAGGTATGGTGACATGGCCCTAAGTCTCAAACCATGATCCACCGGTAAGTACCCCTAACTATCTGTGTGATTATGTGAATTATAGAAGGGTAGAAAAGGAATGGAACGTAGAATAGCATGATAGGAACTTGAACCCTAGGATTAGTCTACTCAAACACAGATACATAAGACTTAATACACTAGACAAACACATGATTAAGTCACCGAGCTAGGTGTGGTAATCTGTTGTGCGCATGTCTAGGAGTGGATTCAAGAAGAGCTTGGTATTTAAGGCATCCTAGTGACTCACCTCCTCTTTACTCGAATCCTGCACAGTGCGTAATGTAGTTCACCCCTAACCAAGAGGACTTAGTCACTGCTAAACCCAATAACTAAAACCCGAAAGGGACTAGCCGTATTTTATGGAAACCCTAATTTTAAAATTTCTAAATTACCCTCTTGATTTGAAAAGAATATTTTTATAAACTTTCCGAAATATTTCGATTTACAAATTTACTAAAATACCCTAGTGGTAAAATTACAAAATGCCCTTGGTTTATAAAATGTCCAACTACTCAATAGTTTTGCCAAAATTTCATTATGTTATAAAAGTCCAAAACCCTAATTTGCAAACTATCAAAAATACCGTGATTTTTGGAAAATTACAAAATTGCCCTAACTTACCAAAATTTCCAAAATGACCACGATTTCCAAAATTTTTGCAACTTCATCGTCTTTGGAAAATAAATTTCTCAAAAGAACCCTCAAAGTTTTGCAACTTCGAAATATCCTGATTTATTAAAATTTTACAATTTACCCCGATTTGTGGAAAAATTACCAAAATACCCCGATGTCCAAAAATTTCGAAATACCCTTGGATTTCAAAAATTTTCCAAAATACCCCAGAACTTAAAAGGACCAAAAATACCTTGTGACAAAATCACCAAGGAACCTTATTTTGACAAATTATGAAAATACCCAGAGGATAAATTACGAAAATACCCACAGGTAGTGGAAAAACAACAAATGAAAAACTACAACGTTTCTCCAATGAACTAAGGTTCATAATTGTTTGATGGATGTGAATGAATGAAAAGACTGTGTGCATGTATGAATACGAAAGAACCACTTCTAAAAATTCTTTCCATAAAACTTCTTGCGTTAATCGGTGAAACAAAATTTTTAATACATAAAACTTCTTAATCAGATTAAATCGTGGCGTTAGAAATGAGTTCTAAGGGATGGGAACTTAGAGATTGTGCCCGGAAAGTATGATGGTTCTATTAAGATCGAGTCTGCAGCGTAAGCATAGTCTGGTGAGAAAGATTGTACGTTGTCGATAAGTAATTTCGAGGACGAAATTATTTTTAAGGAGGGTAGAACTGTAACATCCTAGATTAGGGGTTATGCGTACGTGCGTAATTCATGAGATAGTGGGATTAGTGGGTGTGTTGGATGTGTTCTGAAGAGTTTCAAGAACCCTAAGATGTAAGGAAATATAAGGAAATGTAAAGAAATGAAAGGAAATGAAAGGAAATGAAAGGAAATGTATGGAAATGTAAGGAAATGTATGGAAATGTATGGAAATGTATGGAAAAGTATTGAGATGTAAGGAAATGAATGGGAATGTAAGGAAATGTATGGAAATGCATGGAAATGTATGGAAATGTAAGGAAATGTATGGAACGATTAGTTAAAAGAGGAAAGTGAACATTTTGGAAACCAAGCCAAAATAGGAAACTAAACATTTTGGAAACCAAACCAAAATAGGAAACTAAACATTTTGGAAACTTGGAAAATACAGAGCCGCGCGAAAATTTTTGGAAACTTAAAAATGACCCCGGAATGTCAAATTTTAGAGCCCAAAGGGGAACTTAGGGCCAAGAGACCCTAAAGATATAAAGTACATGAAATTTGACCCAATAACGGGCTTGGAAATGTGGCCTGAAGATGCCACCTAAGGCCTCAGGAAATGGCCCACATGCAAGGGTGTTGGGCTTGAGTTCGAGTCACATAAGAAGCAAATAAAATAAGTTTTATTTTTCTTTTAGAAGCCCAAGAGGTGGACGGCACAAGGCTTGCAAAAGAGGAGTTTCACTCTCTTTAAAACTCGGCTAATTAGAAGATCATAAGGACTCTTAAGGGAAGAGTTTAATTCTCTTTAAAATTCGGCTAAATAGGTGGATAAATGAAGAATTATTCTTTAATTAGGAAAATAAGGAAGAGTGGTGGCCAAGTTAAGGATTCTTGGCCTAGTAATTTCAGCTATAAAAGGATGAGACTAGGGCCATTCATTATTCATTCTCCCTCTCTTTTCTTTTGCCAAATATCCTTTCTCCTCTCCCTCTGCCGAAATTCTTCTTGAGCCTCCATTCTTTTTCTTCTTTTCTTTTAGCCTCCTAGCCGATTCCTTCTAAGCCTATTATTCCTTTCTTCTTTCATCTTTGAAACCGAATACATATGGGAATCATAGCCAATTGTTCATCAAGTCTCTAAGCTAAATCTCTGAAGGTTGAAGTGAAGGTGCAATCGATTCCTTCAAATAAGGGTAAGATCCAAGTTTCGTTTCCATTCTTTTATATTTTAGACTTATCAAATCTAGGGCTAATCCCATTAATGTTCATGGTTGCGAAACTTTGAAGAGATCTTTTGGGATTTACTAAGTGTAGGCTACAAGGAAGGAGAAGTTCTTTTCAGAAGGTACACCATAGGCGCGTGTTCCCTAGTTATTCTATGAGTTTGGGATTTAAAATCCACAAGGTAAGTGTCTATAGCTTTCGGCCAAGGCCTATTTTGATAATTAGATCTAATTCTTGTTTGTTTAAAAAGTCGAAACTAACCCCGATGAGATTTAGTGCTTGGTCAATTCAAGGAGGAGCATAGCATAGATTTAGGGATTTGATTAGTATTGAAATCGGCAACAAGGTAAGTTTTAAGAATACTAATCCTACTAGGATTTGGATTTATGGTCAAATGGTTTTTTTATTAAAGTAGTAAGTGATTAATCAAATGTAGGAATTGAGATCTAAAGCAATAGATCGGGTTTTCGGATTTCAAGGAATTGATAAGCAAATCGGTGTGTACCTTACACTAAATCTTGATAGATTTACTTTTTAATTCATTATATGTGTTAATCTGAAAGTGTAAGAATATGGCTAAGGTACGTGTGTACCCCACACTAAATCTTGATAGATTTACGGCTTTAATTTTATTATATGTGCTAATATAAAAGTGTAAGAATATGGCTAAGGTATCGTGTGTATTCCACACTATTCTTAATAGTTTTATGGTTTAAATATGTTATATATGTTAATGTGAAAGTGAAAGAAAGTGGCTAAAGTGCCATAATATGGTACAAAGTGTTAGAATGCGTTTTCCTACTTCTACTAGGATTGTGAAATATAAGTTATACAAGTGAAAAGTGATGTGAAAGTGAAATAAAAAAATATGTTATGCATGGTATTTATTATTTGGGGCATTTGGGTCAATTGAAGAAGGGAAGTGAATGTGATGACTTGGTCTCACTAAGTGAAGGTGTTGACTTGGTCTCACCAGCGTTATATTTGAAAGTGATGACTTGGTCTCACTAAGTGAATGTGATGACTTGGTCTCACTAAGTGAAAGTGGTGACTTGGTCACATTAAGTGGTAACCGGTTACATTACAAGATGGTGGCTATGCCACAATATTATCGATGGGCGATGAGCACGTCATTGCAATGACGCCTTCGATGGAGTGTAGCGGAAGGAGGGTTGACTTAGTAGCCCCACGGTGTATAAAGTTGGTACGGGTGGAGTGTAGCGGATGGCATATAGGTTTGGGTTGGGTTTGCATCATTACCTTGAAATTGTTATATGAATATGATATGTATGGTGTGCCTATTTCTATTATGTTTAGTGTTGGTTACACATTGAGTCTATCGACTCACCCGTTGTGGAATATGTTTGAGTGTAATGAGCGGTAATGGATCGACTGCGAGAACTTGTGGTGGCCATGTTCAATTTGAAAGTTTAATTTAGTTTGAATATTTATTTTATTATAAGTCTTGTACAATTATTATTTTGGGTTTAGTTTTATGTAATAAGGCCATTAAGGCGTTTTTTTTTTTTCTATAATTACTATGTTATGAATTTAGGGCTTTATAAAGAGTAAGCCCACTTAATATGAAATAAGTTTAAATATTGTTTTAGTCACTTGAAACAAATGGGTTTTGTTATTAAAATAAATTTGTTTTCAACTCAAGCCCAACCCACAACAAACTATCTTCCAAAACACATAGTTTTCAAAGTATTGAATGAATTTGAACAAGGTTACTTGAGGAACATACCAGATCCAGTCCATTCTCGTGGGCCGGGTTTGGGGTGTTTCAAATTGGGCCTATTACATCAATTAAAGTAGTGTATGGTTCATTATAAATTAGGAACGTACCAGTTATGACGTCTGGGGCGTCGTCATCCTCTGGCGACGAGTAGCATAGATCAAATCTAGCTGTCTCGCTTCCATGTTACCAGTACCTCTGCCGGTTCTCCACGACCTCTTCCTAAACCATTTCATCATTTGGCCTAACCCGGCCACTCGGTGGCTGTTGACCACCTCTTCCTGGCTGGACATGGCCCTAACCAGCGGTTTGCATCTGAACAGGCCTTTGAGTAAAGTTCCTAACCTGATGATCCCTGGACCCACATCTAAAGCATGCCCCAGTTTTTTTCCAGCATTCGCCCTGGTGAGATCCCCACAATCAGCACAAGGCTGTGGCCTAGCAGCAGCAACAGAAGCCCCAACTTGGACTGGCCCATCAATTTTGAGCTTTTTCATTGGCCCACCAAAAGAACTTGAGGGCCCAAAATCCATCTTATTTCTACCTCTATCTTTTTCTTGGTTCTGGCGTTCTGAGCACTTTACATCCTCGACAATTTTTGCCTTCTCAACAAGGGCAGTAAAATCTCATTCTCTCTGCGGAGCTATTAGCACCCACAACTCATCTCGGAGGCCATCCTCAAAACACACACAGCGTTCATACTCAGTTGCAACTTTACCACGAGCATACCGGCTTAGCCGCAAAAACTCTGCCTCATAATCTGCCACAGACCTATTCCCTTGGCTTGGGCTCAAAATTCTTTCCTCTGGGCATCCACATATCTCGCCCCAACATATTTTCCTTGAAAGGCCATTTTGAAGAGATCCCATGTCAATCGGTCGGCCTGTGTACTCTCTCTTACAGTGAGCCACCACTGATATGCCTTGTCTCGTAGTAAGGACACTGCTTCTTTTAATTTTTACTCTACAGTACAGTCGAGGTCATCCATTATCTGCTTGGTAGCCTTTAACCAATACTCTGCTACATTCGAGGCTACACAACAAACACACTTAAATATTTATGCTCCATTAGACCGAGTCGCTCAGAAATTGACCCTCGGCCCATAGATTTAGTACTCGCTCCAGAGACCCTCTAGAGAACCCGTAGCATTGCTTGGGATAGAGCATCATCCCCAACTACTCGGTCATGAGACCCTATTTTTGTTACTGATGAGGCTAGTGCCTCCCTAGTAGGCACGTGAATCGATGCTGAAGACTAGCCCTAGCATCTCGGCCTCTACCGTGACCTCGAGTACCCCTTCTAGCGCTCATTTTCTCTTTGCGTATTATTTGTTTTAAAAGTCTTATGGATCAGTTCATACTTCCAAAATTATTAACGGATGTTTTATGACAATCAGTATTTAAAGTTTTTGTTTTGCAGATTAAGATATCTCAATATAGTTTTCAGTCTTCTACAGTCTCAGTTTACCCTAACAAAAGAGTTTTAGCAAAATACTACCATCTATAGTAGTTTCTTAGTATAACATTTTAGTCCATAGTAGTAAATAGTGTCAGAGACCTTACAAATTTGGTGTTGGAGACTTGGTGTGCCACACTTTTAGAAACAACCTTTCAAAAACCAAAATTCAGACAATTCTAGGAAAATTTTCAAAAACCCATTCCACAGCCGAGTTTTGCAACCTAGATTTGATACCACTGAATGTAACACCCCAAACCCAGCCTAGACGTTACAACTGGATCTGACGTGTCACATCGAAGTGTTGTTTTGAAAACCAGTCTTGTCGATGAGAATTTGTGACTAAAGTTTTAAATTCTTTTTAAAACTAATTGCTATTAAAAATGTTGGGGTTGTAAAATAAAAACTTGTTAATCACTTATTGGTCATATCATTTATTACAAGTTATTAATCTAGATTAAAAACCGCAGAAGCTTTTCTAATTATAAACTTTAAAATTTGAAAATGCGTGAGTTTCTTTAGAAACAATTATTATTTTGAAAACTCATGTTTCTTAATCTAGCAGGTGAACGTAAAAAGTTAAAACCAAATAAAAGTTAAAACCTCAAATGGCCTTATTACATAAATGTCTCCCCAAAATAAATAATTTAAAAAACTAGGTATAAATGAAAATAATCGCGAACATGTGGCCACCTCCGAGTCCCTTGCAGCTCTGAATCCTCTAAGGCTGGGGATTACCTGCAGTTAAAAAAAGGGTGAGTTACAAGAACTCAGTGTGTAATCCCCTATCATGCTGTAACAGTCTGGGCCTGAGCCCTATTCAATAATAGTACAGTGTGGGCATTATCCCAATGCAGTAACAATGTGGGTATAAGTCCAATTAATAATAGAACAGAATAATGATGCAACCCAGCCCAAACTAGCCAACATACCATCTGTACCAACCAACACACCATGTGGGGACTAAGTCGACCCACCCAGCCAATACACCAATATCGCACCATAGCTGCTAATAGTAACGCAACAGAGCTACTAAGAATAGTAAACATGGCCAAGCCACTAAAATCAGAATATGTGGCTAAGCCACTAGAACAGTAAAAACGTGGTAGAGCCACTAGTACAGTACTTCCTCCAAAACATAATCCCAACCCCAAAGTAGAATGTCGTGTCACAAATATTACGTGTACACAGTATGTCTTATTAATAAACAGTCATTAGATAGCACACACTTATCAACTAAACTACCACTAAGGGTATAATGGTCATTTCATCGATTAGGGGTAAAACAATAATTTTACTCTATAAAGGTATTTCGGTAATTTTATCCTTCGAGGGTATTTAGATAATTTTACCCTTCAAAGGTATTTTGGTACAGTTTATGACCTTTCCAAAGGCCGATCGTCATCTCGTAGATAACTTATATGGCGAAAATAGTGTAATTGGGCCCAAGGACCGTTATTTGGCCTAAATGGGCCCACACGCTAGTGTGGCCCGTTCATCCCACGTTCTATCACGGCTACGCAAACCTCGATGCCCAATCCCTTATTAGTCACTTACCGTGGATTTCATCCATATGGTCCCATGAGACCATTGGGCCCACATGGCCCATTTTGGCCCTACAAGGCCCATTATGACCTAAGCCCACGAGAAAGTTCGTGGGGGCCTCTACGGTCTATCGTCCCTACTAGTATTCGCACTCTCGTGAGCCCTCAGATGTCAAAGTTTTGGCTTTTCGGCTTTTACCGATTCACAATTAAACAGGGTGTGAATGCACACCTTTATCCATCGTTTTGATAGAAACAACATTGGGTGTATGATTACACACCTTTTAGCGACCTCTCGTGAAAATCCAATAGCCCTAACCTTGGTAAACAAGAGTATAACCTTTAACCTTAAAATCTCTTGGCTACACTCCCACAATTGATGATTTACCCCACACTGCATAACCATAAATTCTGTTAGAGGGTTGAATAAGGATATAATCTACACCCATCACAAAAACTTGAGCAAAATAGGGAACACTTACCGAATCCCTCAGAACCGAAAGTTGCCTTAAAGGAGTGGCACATGAGTATTACATTCAACCTAAGAGTGAATAAACCAAAGAAGATTATTGATTAGCAATAACGATAACCCTAAAAGAGAAACCAGTAAAGTAATAAGAGACAACCCACTTGTTTACCCCAATAATTAGCTTTGGTAACAAGGAGAAAGAGTAATAATAGACTTGCAACAAAATGAATGTTTGAGAAGGTCTAGGCAGTGATCACCTTATCAGAGTTTTAAAAGGAGTGAGGAGAATGTAAGGTATTTGTCTATTCACAAGAAGAGAGGGACAGAAGAACTTACTTTGATTTAGCAAAACAAAGGAATAAGAAGTAGAATGCCAATCGGCAGAAAGAAGATGTGCAAAAGAAAAGGAAGGCTTCAATGGAGAATTCAGCAATTGACAATTGGTATAGTGTTTGGCAAAAGCAAATAACAGTTGAGAGAGAAAGAAAGTTGAAGAGAGCAAGACCTGAATGGTAAGAAAAAAATGATGCAACGCCATAGAGAGTAAAACCCTAAACGCAACTAAAGAAAAACCCAAATTACCAAAGAGGAAATTTGGCTTTTCACTCACCCTAAATGCCAAATTACACAAATTAGCCGAAATCCCCCTACTCAAGCTCCCCCATTCGGCCAAACTCCCTTCACTCAAATTCCCTAAAAATCTCCACTAATTGCTCCTTGAATCACTCCACATCCCTATTTAAACTCATTCAAACTTGATGACCAAGTCTCCAACCACCTCTGTAGAGTTTGAATCAGACTCTACTTCTCACACCATAGTCATAAAATAAAACCTCCCACTTGCATGCCATGGGATTCGAACCCCCTCCCCCATGCATGCCCAACATGCCACTTGCCACCACAACACAAGCTCTCTTGTGTCCTAAAACAACACCTCTTAATATATAAACCCTTTAAGATAACTTCCAGGTTTCCCCTAAAGGGAAAATTCAAAATTTTTCCAAAGGCCATACTTGAACCCAGGCTTCCTAAATACCCCAAAACATACTCAAAACACTTAGCCATTAGAGCAAACAAGCAATTTGTTTAGAACATGAAAAATTAAAGACCCTATCTTTTGGGGCGTTACATGTTTCATTCCCTTACCGATTTCCCTCTTAAAAAAAAGCTTTCGTCCACCTTGGAGTAGCAGCATTCAAATATTCATGAAGGCCTTGGATCGACAGAACAAGCAGAGAAGGAGAGGAGCGCACTAGTCTGGCTTCAGAGAAATATTGGATTTGCTTTCTAATTCCCTTCTCTTTAATTTTCCTGTTTATGTTGTGATCATGGACATGAATAAATGTTGTGTTGTTGTTCTTGTTCTAATTTTAATGGTTTAAATCTAATTCATGTTAGATTGATTGCATTATGTTCATTTTAATTATTAAAATCATGTTTATTATGCTATTAGGCCTTGGTAGATTGATCAATTAAATAAAGCCATGCTTATGTTATAGTTGCATTACATTTTTAAGGTAATTAATGAATGAATTATTAATAGTATTGAAATTTTAATTAATTGACACAGTATTTAATTGGTGCATGTTTAATCTTCTAAGGTTGCTGAGGATTAAATTAGCGACGGTATTAAACGGTATATTATCCTTGCATAACTTGCAAGATAATTGTGATTAAATTGTTTCAATGTAGAAATATATTGTTACGTAACTTAATCTTATATTTTCTTATGAAAATTGATTAATTGTTTGAGTTGACATAGTAATATGTTTAATAGATTAATTGGTTTAGTAGGTTTGTATGTGCATTAGTTAGCAAAATACCAAGTTGCCATGAAATTATTTGTATGTGCATTTTAGTAATTTTAAGTTAAAGAATGTAATTGATCTAACACAATTATTTCGTATTGATTAAACCTCGTCTTTGAGAAATCGCACATTGGATTATTTTACTTAGTTAAATTAGTTTTATTTTTAGATCACTTCATTAATTGTTTTCATCACCATAGAGTTTAACTTTGCATTTCATAAATATCTTTCTTGCACAGTCCTTGTAGGTACGATAACTTGACATTTACTTGTCACTTTATTACTTGTTAACGATTGTGTACACTTGCACATTTCTATCGTTCCACCTTCTCGCGTTACTTCCTATCCTATGAGAGTCATCTATAGCTAGTTATTATGTCTCCAACTAAGGAATTGACTGGTTCTATCTAATCGAACCAAAACTGGATCTCAACTATGTCCAATTCATTTTCTAGCTATCCCGTTTCTTCCAATATATGTCATCAGCTTGCATTCTCTTCCAATTTAGTTCCTTAATTATTCTTATTTTTTAGTTAATTGGAAACTAAGTGTTACAAGATAGGTTAAACACCACCAATTTTAGACAAAAAGAACTAGGAAAACAGAGAAAGGAGAACTAAAGTCCTCTTTCCCTCTCTTCTACTATTATATATAAATGAATTATAGCACAAACAAATCAACTTTTTTGGCCAGCTACCAGTCAAAATATGTGCATACACTAATCCACTAATTAGGCACAACAAACGAAACTCACTAAGTTTCATGCGCAATTACATGTTCCTACCTAAGACTTGACATGTATGTAATACGTATCCACCACTAATAAGTGCTAAAAGTAACATATTTTAATCTCATTCTTAATGTGTTTTTGGATGTGTAACACCCCAAACCCGATCAACACACCATGACCGAATCTGGCATGTTACGGGGTGAAAATGTTTGAATAAATAAGTTCCCGGTTTATCTTTATTGGAAACTCTTTTATCATTCCTAAAGTTTAGAAAACCCTATACAAAGTGATGTTAAAAATGTTTCTGTGTTGCTTTAAAATCCAGAGAACTCATGCTTGAAAATCTGTTTGTTGTCACTAGTTTGTTTGAAAATTTAGGTTTGAAATCATCTTTGTTAACTTCATCATTACCTTGTGAATAATGTCACCCGATGGTAACGTTGAAAAACCCGATATAGAGTATAGTTTTGTAAACTTCGATTTAATTTCATTAATAAAGCAAATCAAGTTATAATTCATATGCATAAGATAAATAAAATATAATCTAGAAATAAAAACCCAAATTGATACTTAGCGGCCTTATTACAAAACCAAAACCAAATTGAAGTAAATAAATAAAACCAAAATAGTAATTTAAAATCAAAACTAAAAACTAGCATGCATGGTCGCCTCGAGTTCTCCCTGGCTCTATATCCGCAATCTATGCCTCATCTGCAAAATATAAGGGAAGGGGTGAGTCACCGAGACTCAGTGTATAAATCCCCAACCCGATAGTGCAAGCACTTACGCAAATCATCAGTATAACATGCAAATCATGCAAACCCCATAACCTAACCATCCAATCTCCTTTATCTACCCGTGTGGTCAAAACCACGTGGTCAAAACCGTAGCCACAAATATATATATATATATCGGTGTGGTCAAAACCACTGGTGACCGTAGTCATGAATCAAGTGATGGGGCCAACCCATCGCGTGGTCAAAACCACTGATAACAATCTCGTAATTAATCATGTGGCGCCAACCCACTGTGGTACCAAACCACTGGGACGAATCACAATATCCATATGTGGTCAAAACCACTGGTGGTCAAAACCACTGGGACTTAGTCACAAATTATAATATCAAAGACGGGGCCAACCCATCGTGTGGTCAAAACCATTGGTGACAGTCCAAATAATTCTTCCCCCTCCTCTCAACAATCCCACCATCATGTCCATAACATTCGTGGCATAATAACACATGATGATGCAAATAACACATGGCATAACATTAAACAATGACATGATAACATATAACAAGATCCATAATTAGGGGACTTACCCGGAGTCCATGCTCATGCTTTCAAGGCATAACTACCGGTTTCAATGGCTAAAACAGTAACACAATAAACATATTATACTAACGAAGTGTGCAACAATACACACCTGACTATTTGCGAATCTAGCGAAATCCCAAAACTACGATCTATTCCCAAACCAATAGAACTCGAAGATCCCGAAACGTTTGCCTCCTCCCTTCCTGTATTCGGCCAACACCTTGTTAATGAACAAAAGCCCATTCAGTTTATCTAGAAATCCCGAAGGATGAATAATGCACAATAAGACCCTTACCAAGATCGATTACACCTGAGCCTTTAGGCTTAAATCACATGTAATATCCTGAAATAGGGGTTAATTTTTATTAAATTATTTTGGACAAGTGTGGTCGTTGTGTTGTTGATTGAGGTATTTTAAGTGCTAGTTATAAGCTAAGGGAAGGCTCGAGCTATAGGAAAAATTTTGTTTTTAAGTATTAATTAAGGGGAGCTAGGCAAAGGAGGCCTTAAGGAAAATTTTGGGAGTTCTTGGACATAAGAAAGGCCTTGGTAAAGTGGCTGCAAGGCGCCACTTAGGGCCTTGGTGAATGACGCCATGTGCAGTGGGCAAGGGGCCTTGGTTCGAGTCTTGATGGCAGCAAAATGGGTGGCTTTTATTTTGCATTTCTCTGACGTTAAGGGAGTGAGGTCTTAAAGGAATAAGTGGTGAAGTTTATGACACAAAGAGTATCTGGGAAGAGTGGCAAGGGATGCCACCTTGGGTGCTATAAGTGTGTGTCAAAAAGGGAGCTTCAAGGGAAGGGGTTCGAACCATATGGGCAGCAAATGAGTGGGCTTTTATTTTTTTGCATGTGACGTTAAGGGGGAAGGGGAGTAGTGGACAGCACATGGGTTTACAAGGATGAGATAAGGCTTGTTTTTTTTTTTTTAAATTTTGGCTAGGATATATGGTAAATGTTTATTTATTTTAAGCTAAGATTAGAAGATAATTATGGATTTATTTTATAATATTTGAATGGGTGTTCAAGAGATAAAGAGGGAAAGAGAGTGGGACGGCATGGGACTTTGTAAAGGTGGGGATAAGCTTTGGGATTTCTTTTAAAATTCGCTAAAGTAAGGATAGTTGCTTTTATTTATTCTATTTATCTTAAGTGGGTAGGTAAGGGACAAAGGGTGGTTTTAATTTATTTATTTTGAGTGTGTGGGATAATATAGAAGTGATAAGGGTGGATTATTTTATTTTTATTATTTTATTAAGGTGATAAAGGAAAATGTGGGATTTGATAAGGTGGCCGATTGTGGGTCTCTTTGGGTTAGTATATTCGGTCATTTAGGGGATTAAGTCAATTTTTGGGAGTGATCATCTTTGATATTTTTTTTCTTCTTTAATTTTCTTTGTGCCGAAACACTAAAGGCTATTCTTCTTCTCTCCATTTGCTCTCTTGAGGCCGAATGTTTCATGACCATTTGAAGACCATAGCCGAATTATTATAGCATTCACCTATTCTTCTTAGAGTTTTATTCAAAAGCCGAAAGTGTTAGTACCTATTCTTCTTCTTTTTCTATTTACTTTCAAAAGCTAAAGTATTTCTTTGTGATAGTCGAATCCTCTAAGCATAAATTCTCTTCACTTTGGCGTGATCTCTCTTCACCATTCAAGTGCCGAAATCTTTCTCTTTGGGGTCTAAGAGCCGTTTCTCTGGGAGTGCTTTGATAGTGGTAAGTATTTCTTTAAGTAATCGGTTTGGGCTCTTATTCTATGGTATGCCGAAATTAGTTTTTGGCCTTGGTATTTGGGTTGGCCGAACCTCAATAGGGCCTTGATTTCATGTTTTGCTCTTGTGTAGTCAAGGGAAGATAACGCTAAAGGAGTAAGGTTTCTCTCGGGATTGGATACATCAAGGTAAGTGATATGTGGTATTCGACCAAGGGCCATCTTTTTAGATTATTTCTTGTAGCCGATTCTAACATGTGGTACATAGGATTTCGACCACTTCAAGAACAAGCCGACATTTCGAGATTTAGTTAGCAAGGTAAGTGATCTAGGACTTTCAACCATAGGCCATTTTATGAGGTTAAGTGTGACCAATTTTTATTATGGTTATTTAGGGGCAAGTCGTGTAAGTAGGGAAAGTATTTGGGATTTGGATAAGTAAGGAGAATATCGACGGCATAAGGAAGTTTGGGATTAAGTAGGCAGATCAAGCAGTGCGTAGTTATCGTGCTCGTCTCTTGAATGCTTAAATGAATGTTTAATTGTGTTATTATGTATATGTGATATGATGTGAATGGTAGCCAAAATAAGGGCTAAAAGGTGGATACCCATGATGGGTAATTAGTCAACAAGGTCAAGATTTTATGATGATTAATTTACATATGATATATGTAGGAAAATGTGATGGCATGTGATGTATGCTTATTTTAATGATATCGTGGCATGATACATGGGGCTTGGGATGTGACTATCGAAGGAAAGGGTGTACATTATGTACGTGGTCTAATGACAGCCTTGTGCCACATTAGCGCTTGATGTTAGCTATGTGCTTCATCAAGGGAGGTGTTGGCTAGGTGCCACATCTTGACGGTTGATAACTGTGTGCATCATCGTGGACTGATTGATATGTGGGATCACTTATGTGATCGGTGGCTCAACCACGACCTTGGGCGGCAGGTCTGCCAAGGTAAGATATATGGGATCACTTCGTTGATCGGTGGATTAGCCACGGCCTTGGGCAGTAGGTCTGCCAAGGTAGGTGTGACGGATGGCCTTAAGTTGGGTTGGGTTTCATGTTGCATGATTTTGTATATGGACTGTGTGGATATGGGTCAAGCCCATATATGGAGACATGTGAAGTAACTATGCACTGAGTCTGTTGACTCACCCAAATTTTTCCAACATCGCAGTGATGCATAAAGCTTGGACCGGTTGGAGTGGATACAAGGTGGCCCATGCGTAAGATGATTTTAGTTATTCGGACATTTTATATTTTTCAAGATTTTGAGTATTCATTTATTGTAATAAGGGCCATTTATGGTATTTGTTCTATTTTATTTATGCTTAAGGTGGGATTACAAATGAACTACTATTTAGGAAAGTTTTATTTTTAGCAACTCGTATCTTCAAAATATATACGTTAAAATTTTAAATTGGACAATTTGTAACAACTTAGCTTTATTTCAAATTTTAAATACACAATGTTTTACAAAAGACAATAAATTTTCATGTTTTAACTCTAAGTCAAAAATCTTTTCAAATGTTTTTCGCGGTGGCATTTCAAATTCTATTAAGTAGTGAATGGGCGGGTTTGGGGTGTTACAATTTGGTATCAGAGCCAGGTTCAAAACTCGACTTTGAGGGATTTGGGCCCAAAAACATTTTTTCAAAATGGGATTTTCAAAAATATGGATTTTCGTGAAATTTTTTAGGGTTATTCTGGCATGGCACCAGATGTCTAATTCAAGTCCACCAGGTAAGTACATCTGACTATTGAAGTGATTTGTATGTGAATTATATGGGCATCATGGGAACGTAGATTATTGAACTAGGATCTATTGAACCCTAGGACTAGTGCACTCAAACACATGCATAAGACTTAAAAGCCTAATTGAACAAACCTGTGAAGTAAGTCGCCGAGTTAAGGTGTGGCAACCATTGTGCACATGTCTAGGAGTGGATTTGGTAAGAGCTTGGTATTTAAGCAGTCCTAGCGACTCACCTCCTCTTCACTCGAATCCTACCTGGTGCGTAGTAATGGTTCACCCTAACCAAGGGGACTTATTCACGGGCTAAAGCCCTAACTAAAACCCGAAAGAGACTAGCCGTATTTTTATGGAAACCTTAGTTTTAAAATCCCTAAATTACCCTTTAAATTGTAGCAAAAGATTTTTGTGAAAATTTTTCCAAAACATCTCTGATTTACAAAATTACAAGAATGCCCCTAGTTGTAAAATTACTAAAATGCCCCTGGCTTGGAAAATTTTTATCACCATACCACCCTCGATTTTTATAAAATTTTCTTACTTTGTAAAAGTGCCCAAAAATCTTATTTTGTGAAAATTCAAGATACCCTGATTTGGAAATTTACCAAAATAACCCCGATTTTCAAAATTTCTGCAATACCTTGATTTGGAAAATCTTTCTTTCAAAATATCCATGAGTTTGGAAAATTTTGAAATGACTTTTGGTGATTTTCAAATTGACCCCGATTTATTACCAAAATACTCCTATAGGAAAAATAACAAAATTACCCCTGGGCGGGGAAATGGATGGAATGCTCAAGGAATTATCGTGGATGAATGAATGTGTCTTTATTGAAGAATGTGAATGTGATTCTCTGAATTAGAATAGTGAACTTGAACTGAAACTTTGATTGATCGAAGAACTACTTCTGAAAACTTCTTATCATAAAATTTGCTCGTGGATAAACAGTGAAACAAAATTTCTAATGCATAAAACTTTTTAATCAAATTAAGTTGCGACGTTAGAAATGAGTTCTAGGGGACGTGGTCGTAGTGGATGCGGTAGAGGAAGAATGGCTGTATCAAACCCATTAGGTCGGGTTAAGGATCTGAGAATGAGGTACCACCACCACCAGCTTTTGGTGTTGAGTAGTAAGATCAGACGGGGGATGATGTTGTATCGCAGGCAGTGCTGCGAGTTCTTGAGATGGTGGCTGGAGCAGGTGGAAATATGAGAGCTAGAAGGTCCGTACCTGAGCGACTTCGAGCCAATGGAGCTGAGGTGTTCCGTGGCATATCTGGTGTGGCACCTAGTACTGCTGAGTATTGGTTGGAGGCGACCGAACGGATTATGGATGAGCTCGATTTAACGGCTGAGAGAAAGTGAAAGGAATGGTGTCGCTTCTTCGCGATGAGTCATATCAGTGGTGGCTCACAGTTCGGGATGGTGCTACGGCTGAGGAACTCACTTGGGAATATGTTAAGATGGCGTACCAGAAGAAATATGTTGGTACTCATTACATTGATGTGCAGAGAAAGGCTTTTCTGGGGCTGGTTCAAGGGAACAAGTCCGTGGCAGAATACGAGGCTAAATTCCTAAGGTTAAGCCGATATGCTCGAGGAGTAGTGGCTACGGAGCATGAGTGATGTGTCTAATTTGAGGATGGACTAAGGGATGATTTGAGGCTGTTAATAGCTCCACAGTAAGAGCGAGAATTTACTGTGTTGGTAGAAAAGGCTAAGGTAGCCGAAGGAATTAAGGACTCTGTAAGACAAAACAGAGATAAGGATAGGAACCAAGAAAAGAGGAGTTTTGGACCGTCAGAATTGTTTGAGAGCTTCCAGAAAAGACCGAGGGTCGAGAATTCTGTTCGTGTTGCTAAGCCAGCTACTGGAAATCCAGACCGTCCGTGTGTTCAATGTGGAAGGTATCATGTTGGAGAGTGCTAGAATTAGGATCGAGAATGTTTTAGATGCAAGTCTAAGTCTCATCGATTAAAGATTATCCTCGGGATCCGAATAGGGCTCGGACAGTAGGCCAAGGTTATGTGCAGCTAGGCAGAGGTGGTCAGCAACCGACAAGGGGTCGTGGTTCTAACCATGGAGGAATGGTACCAAGCCAAGGTCATGGAGCACCAAGCGGAGGTGCTGAAGGTTACGATGCAAGGCGACCAAGGTTGGTTTATGCAATCGGTCACGAGGATAGTGATGTGCCGAGAGATGCAACGGTAAGTTCTTATTTTGGAATATCCTTCAATGCTTTGTCTCGCTATAAGGTCATTTGTTCTTATGTTTCTAGTGAAGTGTATGGAACCTTGATTTTGAACTTAGAGAATGTGCCTAGAAAGTGTGATAGTTCTTCAAAGATCGAGTCTTGTGCGGTAGCGTAGTGTGGTAAGTTCGGATGTACGATTGTTCGTTAGTAAGTAATTTCGAGGACGAAATTATTTTTAAGGAGGGTAGAATTGTAATATCCTGAAATAGGGTTTAATTTTTATTAAATTATTTTGGATAAGTGGGGTCATTGTGGTGTTGATTGAGGTATTTTAGGTGCTAGTTATAAGCTAAGGGAAGGCTCGAGCTACATGAAAAATTTTGTTTTTAAGTATTAATTAAGGGGAGCTAGGCGAAGGAGGCCTTAAGGAAAATTTTAGGAGTTCTTGGACATAAGAAATGCCTTGGTAAAGTGGCTGCAAGGCGCCACTTAGGGCCTTGGTGAATGACGCCATGTGCAGTGGGCAAAGTGCCTTGGTTCGAGTCTTGATGGCAGCAAAATGGGTGGCTTTTATTTTGCATTTTTTTGACGTTAAGGGAGTGAGGTCTTAAAGGAATAAGTGGTGAAGTTTATGACACAAAGAGTATCTAGAAAGAGTGGCAAGGGATGCCACCATGGGTGCTGTAAGTGTGTGTCAAAAAGGGAGCTTCAAGGGAAGGGGTTCGAACCATGTGGGTAGCAAATGAGTGGGGTTTTATTTTTTTGCATGTGACGTTAAGGGGGAAGGGGTGTAGTGGACGACACATGGTTTACAAGGATGAGATAAGGCTTGTTTTTTTAATTTTGGCTAGGATATATGATAAAGGTTTATTTATTTTAAGCTAAGATTAGAAGATAATTATGGATTTATTTTTATAATATTTGAATGGGTGTTAAAGAGATAAAAGGGGCAAAGAGAGTGGGACGGCATGGGACTTTGTAAAGGTGGGGATAAACTTTGGGATTTCTTTTAAAATTCGGCTAGAGTAAGGATAGTTGCTTTTATTTATTCTATTTATCTTAAGTGGGTAGGTAAGGGACAAGGGTGGTTTTAATTTATTTATTTTGAGTGTGTGGGATAATATAGAAGTGATAAGGGTGGATTATTTTATTTTTATTATTTTATTAAGGTGATAAAGGAAAATGTGGGATTTGATAAGGTGGCCGATTGTGGGTCTCCTTGGGTTAGTATATTCGGTCATTTAGCGGGGATTAAGTGCCGAAATTTTGGGAGTGATTATCTTTGATATTTTTTTCTTCTTTAATTTTCTTTATGCCTAAACACTAAAGGCTATTCTTCTTCTCTCCATTTGCTCTCTTGAGGCCGAATGTTTCATGACCATTTGAAGACCATAGCTGAATTATTATAGCATTCACCTATTCTTCTCAGAGTTTTATTCAAAAGCCGAAAGTGTTAGTACCTATTCTTATTCTTTTTCTATTTACTTTCAAAAGCCGAAATATTTCTTTGTGATAGCCAAATCCTCTAAGCATAAATTCTCTCCACTTTGGCGTGATCTATCTTCACCATTCAAGTGCCGAAATCTTTTTCTTTGGGGTCTAAGAGCCATTTCTCTGGGAGTGCTTTGATAGTGGTAAGTATTTCTTTAAGTAATCGGTTTGGGCTCTTATTCTATGGTATGTCAAATCGGTTTTGGCCTTGGTATTTGGTTTGGCCAACCTTAATAGGGCCTTGATTTCATGTTTTGCTCTTGTGTAGTCAAGGAAGATAACGCTAAAGGAGTAAGGTTTCTCTGGGATTGGATACATCAAGGTAAGTGATATGTGGTATTCGCCAAGGGCCATCTTTTAGATTGTTGCTTGTAGCCGATTCTAACATGTGGTATATAGGATTTCACCACTTCACGAACAAGTCGACATTTCGGGATTTAGTTAGCAAGGTAAGTGATCTAGGACTTTCAGCCATAGTCCATTTTATGAGGTTAAGTGTGACCAATTTTTATTATGGTTATTTAGGGGGCAAGTCGACAGAAGTAGGGCAAGTATTCGGGATTTGGATAAGTAAGGAGGATATCGACAGGCATAAGAAAGTTTTGGGATTAAGTAGACTATATCAAACAGGTGCATAGTTATCGCACTGTCTCTTGAATGCTTAAATGAATGTTTAAATGTGTTATTATGTATATGTGATATGATGTGAGCAGTGGCGTCAAATAAGGGCTAAAAGTTGGATACCCATGATGGGTAATCACCAACAAGGTCGAGATTTTATGATGATTAATTTACATATGATATATGTAGGAAAATGTGATGGCATGTGATGTATGCTTATTTTAATGATATTGTGGCATGATACATGGGGCTTGGGATGTGACTATCGAAGGAAAGGGTGTACATTATGTACGTGGTCTAATGATAGCCTTGTGTTACATTAGCGCTTGATGTTAGCTATGTGCTTCATCAAGGAGGTGTTGGCTAGGTGCCACATCTCGGCGGTTGATAGTTGTGTGCATCACCGTGGGTGATTGATATGTGGGATCACTTATGTGATAGGTGGCTCACCACGGCCTTGGGCAGCAGTGTCCGCCAAGGTAAGATATGTGGGATCACTTGTTGATTGGTGGATTAGCCACGGCCTTGGGCGTAGTGTCCGCCAAGGTAGGTGTGACGGATGGCCTTAAGTTGGGTTGGGTTTCATGTTGCATGATTTTGTACATGGACTGTGTGGATATGGGTCAAGCCCATATGTGGAGACATGTGAAGTAACTATGCACTGAGTCTGTTGACTCACCCAAATTTTTCCAACATCGCAGGTGATGCATAAAGCTTGGACCAGGTTGGAGTAGATACAAGGTGGCTCATGCAGAAGATGATTTTAGTTATTCGGACATTTTATATTTTTCAAGATTTTGAGTATTCATTTATTGTAATAAGGGCCATTTATGGTATTTGTTCTATTTTTATTTATGCTTAAGGTGGGATTACAAATGAACTACTATTTGGGAAAGTTTTTATTTTTAGCAACTCGTATCTTCAAAATATATATGTTAAAGTTTTAAATCGGACAATTTGTAACAACTTAGCTTTATTTCAAATTTTAAATACACAATGTTTTACAAAAGACAATAAATTTTCATGTTTTAACTCTAAGTCAAAAATCTTTTCAAATGTTTTCCCGTTGGCATTTCAAATTCGATCGTAGTGAATGGGCCGGGTTTGGGGTGTTACATCGCAAGCCAACAAATCTCGGAGATCTACTGAACACGGCTACCCTCCTTTCTACAATTGGTTAGACACATCATTAGGAATCCAAAAGCCATTCGGCTTTAGCATGAATCCTGAAAATCAAAAGAGATTGTCATTCCCTTACCTTAGTCGACAAATCCTGAAGATTTAGAAGATCTAGATCCAAGCCACGATCCAAACAAATCCCGGGAACTCATACGTTGGCATCACCCCTTCCTACAATCGGCCAAGTACCACTATCATTGGATTAAAGCCTTCGATATTAATCACAACAGGAGATATTGAAACCACAAAACACTTACCCCCTTACCTTACTGACAGATTCGGCCACCAATCACCAAAGTTTGGCACACCTTAGTGATATTTGGGGATTTTGGCTACCTCACTAGCATAGAACAAGAAAAGAGTTTAAGATCCCGATTTATAACGAATGGAGAAATAGGAAAAGAGAATGGCAAGTGAGATCCGACATGAACCGAATCAATCGAGAAAAGAAGAATAAGAAGTTATACTTACCAGGAGATTTGGCTATGACCCAAAAGAAAGAGATAGATTCGGCAAAGAAGAGAAAACGTAAGAGGAGAGAAACTGAGGAGCAGAGTATTCGGCTTTTCAAGAAGTGGAAAGATGAAGAAGAAAGTGGAATAGGAGGGGATGGACTCTACAAAAAGATTGAAAGAAAATTTTGGCACAAGGAGGTTTGAAAGAAAGAAAAGATGAAGTGAAAAGAGTTACTTTCGGCTTTTTACTGAAACAACAAGAGTGGTTCGGCCAACAAGTAGCAAAGGCCAAATGAAAGAGGTCACCTAGAAGAGGTTTTAGTTTTGACACTAACAAAGAAAAGAGAAAGACTCCCAAAGCTAGCCGATTTAGCGATTTCCCCATAGCACATTCGGCCACCCTCCAAAGAACCCAAAACCGATTGCACTCCTCCTCCCCACAGTCCAACTTTCGGCCAATACCTCAAGACTCTTCCATCCACTCATTCAAATCAGTTTGAATGAGTCAAACTCCATAATTTTCTCCTCTCTATCCAATTCAAATATAATGATCCAATCCTCATCCATTCAAGAGAGTCCCATCTGAGCACTCCTCTTCCTTCCTTGTGGCGTCAAAATAATAAGCAGAAAATGAGATTTCTGCTGCTCGAACCTGAGCACTTCTTCCCTGCATATGGCGTCACCAACCAAGGCCCTAAGTGGCGCCTCCTTTACCACTTTGCCACTAGGTTCTTTGTGTCACAACACACCAAGAATATCTTTTAACCCATAACTTCCTTAGCTCCTTATTCCTAAGTGCCAAAATAAAAATTTTAGCCATGACTCAGGCCTAACCCGAGGTCATGCCTAGGCCCCAAAACACCCTAAACTAGCACAGTAAGCATATCGTCACATGCAAACACACAAAATGTAAAGACTCCGATTTAAGGGTGTTACAGTTTTACCCCCTTAAAAATAATTTCGGCCTTGAAATT
Source organism: Gossypium rotundifolium (assembly GCA_025506655.1). Lineage (NCBI taxonomy): Eukaryota > Viridiplantae > Streptophyta > Magnoliopsida > Malvales > Malvaceae > Gossypium > Gossypium rotundifolium. The sequence continues at coordinate 141,438,667 of CP106731.1, forward strand.
ACCTGGTCAAAAGAGTTGAGGGTATTGCTGCCGCATCACATCCTCTGGTTCCCACGTGGCCTCCTCCGTACCATGGTTCCGCCATAACACTTTCACCAAGGGAACTGACTTTCTATGCAAGACCTTGACATCCCGATCCAAAATCTGTACCGGTTCCTCCTCGAAAGACAAGTCTGAGCTCACCTCAATCTTCGCAACTGGCACAACATGCGACGGATCTGATCGATAGCGCCTAAGCATCGAAACATGAAAGACATCGTGAATCTGACTTAACTCTGCCAGCAGCTCGAGCTGATAAGCTACCGGTCCCACTCGCTTCAGTACCATATACGGCCCGGTAAACCTAGGGCTTAGCTTCCCTTTTTGCCCAAATCTCAACACTTTCTTCCACGACGATACCTTCAGGAAGACCTTGTCACCCACCACATACTCTATATTCCTCGCTTAAGATTGGTGTAAGACTTCTGCCTGTCTGACGCTTCCTTAAGACGAGCCCGAATCCCCTTAACCTTATCCTCAGTTTCTGCCACCAACTCCGAACCCAATATTTACCGTTCACCCAATTCTGTCCAACACGTAGGAGTATGACATTTTCGTCCATATAGTGCATCATATGGTGCCATCTGGATACTCGCCTGGTAACTATTGTTGTATGCAAATTCAGCTAACGGTAGAAATTCTTCCCAGCTGCCTTTGAAGTCCAAAATACAGCCTCTCAACATATCCTCCAAGATTTGTATAACCCTTTCTGACTATCCATCCGACTGCGGATGAAATGCCGTACTAAAATCCAACCACGTACCTAACGCCTGATGCAATTCTTTCCAGAATCTCGACGTGAATCTAGGATCCCTATCCGAGATAATTGACACTAGCACTCCGTGCAACCTTACTATCTTGGCCACATACAACTTGGCTAACTTCTGGAGTGAATAATCAACCCTCACCAGTATAAAATGAGCCGATTTAGTCAAACGGTCCACAATCACCCAGACTGAGTCCTTCTTGATAGGCGTAAGGGGTAGCCCACTGACAAAGTCCATAGTGATCCTTTTCCACTTCCACTGAGGAATCTTCACCTATCAAGTAAACACAGCCGACAATCGATGTTCACTTTAACTCGCTACATGTCGACACTTACCCACAAATTCACCATTTCTCACTTCGACACCGCCACTAGAACTATTCTCGCAAATCCTGGTACATCTTACTACCTCCAGGATGCATAGCGTATGGGCTGCTATGTGCATCCTGAAGAATCCTTTGCCTCAACTCGATGTCCTTTGGCATATAAGCTCTCCCTTGAAAACATAACACTCCATCGTTGGTTAAGCTGTAACCTTCCAAACCACTACTCTATACTTGCAACCTCCGAGCATTCAAACCCTCATCCCCTACCTGATTCTCTTTAATCTGCTCTACCCAAGTTGGCTTAACCTGTAATTCTGCCAAAAGACTCCCGTCGTCATACAGGCTAAGATGAGCAAACATCGCTCTCAGGTCTGACACTACCTTACGGCTCAACGCGTCTACAACCACGTTAGCTTTTCCCGGATGATACTCAATTGAGTAGTCATAGTCCTTCAACAGCTCAATCCATCTGCGTTGTCTCAAATTTAAATCCTTCTGTGTCAAAAGATACTTCAGACTCTTGTGGTCCGTGTAGACTATCGACTTCTCGCTGTACAAATAGTGTCTCCATATTTTCAGGGTGAAAACCACTGCAGCCAACTCCAGATCATGTGTCGAATAATTAACCTCATGCGGTCTTAGCTGTCGAGACACATATGCCACTATTTTCCCTTCCTGCATCAGCACACATCCAAAACTAGTATGTGATGCATCACAGTAGACCGTAAATACCTTTTTTGCCTCAGGCTGAACCAGAATTGGTGCTTCCGTCAAAATCTTCCTCAACTTGTCGAAACTTTCCTGTTGTTTCTCTGACTAGACAAATGGAACTCCTTTCCTCAATAACTTGGTCAACGGCACCGCGATTAGAGAAAATCCTTCCACAAATCTTTGGTAATACCCTGCCAGACCTAGAAAACTCTAAATCTCCGCAACTGACCTAGGCGGTTTCCAGTCCAACACTGCCTCAATCTTGCTAGGGTACACTCTAATCCCTTCAGCTGACACTACGTGACCTAAGAAAGTCACCTCCTTAAGCCAGAACTCGCATTTACTGAACTTGGAAAATAACTGCTTCTCCCTCAGGATTTGCAAAACTACTCGCAAGTGCATATCATGATCCTCCTCCGTCCTTGAGTACACCAATATGTCGTCTATAAATACCACGACAAACTGGTCCAAGTACTGTTGGAACACCTGATTCATCAAGTCCATGAATGCTACTGGTGCATTAGTCAACCCGAACGGTATCACCAGAAACTCGTAATGCCCATACCGAGTATGAAATGCCGTCTTATGAAATCAGCCTCCTTCACTTTAAGTTGATGATACCCCGACCTAAGATCTATCTTAGAGAAAACCGATGCACCCTTAAGTTGATCAAACAAGTCGTTAATCCTGGGCAATGGATACTTGTTTTTGATCGTCAATTTATTCAGCTAGCGATAGTCTATACACATCCGCATTGTACCGTCTTTCTTCTTAACAAAAAGCACCGGTGCTCCCTAAGGTGAAACACTTGGCGGATAAAACCCTGGTCCAACAACTCCTGAATTTGAGCCTTCAGCTCCACCAATTCCTTTGGCGCCATTCTATACGGGGCAATAGACACTGGCGCAGTTCTAGGTAACAGATCTATATCGAATTCAACTTCACGATTAGGAGGCAGGCCCGGAAGTTATTCTGGGAATACATCAGCAAATTCCCCTACGGTTTGGATACTCTCTACAGCTGTATCCTTGGCTCCCAAAGCACAAACATGCACCATGAATGCCTCACAACCCTTCCTTACCATTTTCTCCGCCTTCAGTGCAAAGACCACATTGGATAAGTAATCTCTTCTATTACCTATCATCACCACCTCCCCACCTTCCATTGTCCTCAACACCATACGCTTAGCCGCGCAATCCAAACTGGCTTGGTACTTCACCAGCCAGTCCATCTCGAGAATCAGATCGAACTCCCCAAACGATAGTTCCATCAAATCAGCCAAAAACACCACCCTTTGAATTTCTGGGGGTACATCCCTCTATAGTTTACTTACTTCTACAGAGTGACCTAGAGGGCTTATCACTGTCATCTTCCTAGAAGTAATCTCAGAGTTCAAGTTCATAGTTTCCACTATGCTATTGGATACATATGAGTGCGTCGAACCCACATCTATCAAAGCATTATAAGGTAATCCAAAATTAAGAACGTACCGGTTATGACGTCCGGTGCGTCGCCCTCCTCTTGGCGCCTCACTGCATAGACCAATCCAGGCTGTCTTGCCTCTGTACCACCTGTACCTCTGCCTGGTGCTCCACGGCCTCTACCAGAGCCATTACCTCCCCTGGCTACACCATAGCCCCTCTGTGGCTGCTGACCATCCCTTCTGATCTGTGTACGATTCTGATCCCCAGACTGCAACCTAGCTGACCTCTGTGGACAATCCCTCACTCGATGCCCCATCGATCCACACTCAAAACATCCTCTATTTTCAGTCCAGCATTCTCCCGTGTGAGACTTTCCACACCGAGCACATCGTGGTGGCCACTAAGTATTAGCAGCAGTAGGCCTAGCAGCTTGATTCGGCCCACTATATTTACCCCTTTCTGCTGATTCCTAGTAGACCCAAATGATCCAAAATTCCTTTTATTCTAACCCTTATCCTAATTCTGTCTTACCGACTATTTCACTTCCTCCGTAACTTTGGCCTTTTCCACTAAGACCGCAAACTCTCTTTCCTGCTGTGGAGCAATTAGCAATCTCAGATCATCCTTCAATCCATCCTCGAACCTGACACATTGCTTATGCTCCGTAGCCACGATGCCTCGAGCATACCGGCTCAACCTTAAGAATTTTGCCTCGTACTCTGATACAGACTTTCTCCCTTGAACCAACCTCAGAAATGCCTTCCTCTGCACATCAATATAACTGGTCCCAACATACTTCTTCTGATAAGCCACCTTGAAATAATCCCAAGTGAGATCATCTGCTGCAGCACCATCCCGAACCGTGAGCCCCCACTGGTATGACTCATCTCGGAGAAGCGACACTACCCTTTTTTGTTTCTCCTCAGCCGTCAGATTCAAATCGTCCATGATTCGCTCCGTTGCCTCCAACCAATACTCAGCCACATTGGGTGCCACACCAGATACACCTCGGAATACCTCAGCTCCATTGGTTTGGAGTCGCTCAGATACAGATTTTCAAGCTCCCGTACCTCCACCTGCTCCAGCCACCCTCTTAAACACTCGCAGCAACGTTTGTGACACTACATCATCCCCCATTTGATCCTGGTACTCAACATCAGCAGCTGGTGGTGGTGATATCTCATTCTTGGACCCTTGACCAGACCTAACGGGTTCTGATACGGTCATTCTACCTCTACCACGCCCTCACACATTACGACCACGTCCCCTAGAACTCATGATTATGCTCACGCCTTAATTTGCTTTAAAAATTTTTATGCATTAGTTTCTGTTCCACTGATTACCCACGAACAAGTTTTATGTAAAGAAGTTTAGTAGTAGTTCTTTCGATCATTACAAAGTTTTCGTTTCAAGTCTTCTACCCTAATTTAGAGAATCACATTCATTCTTCAATAACGTCCTCCACCCACACTCACCACTTGTAGGGGTATTCTCGTTATTTCACTACCTGGGGGTATCTCCATAATTTAACCTATCGGGGCATTTCAGTAATAAATCAGGGTTAATTTAAAAATCTTTATAGATCATAAGTATTTCAAAAATTCTAGAAATCGGGAGTATTTTGGTAATTTCATAAACCAGGGGTATTTTTGTAATTTTCCAAAATATGGTTCCAGGTGATTTTAGAAATAAGGGTATTTTAGAAAATTTTCAATTCGAGGGTACTTTGATAATTTTTCCATACCGAGGGTATTTCGATAATTTTACAAGTCAAGGGTAATTTGGTCAATTTACAAATCAAGGGTATTTTGGTCATTTTTCAAATCAAGGCTACTTTGGTAATTTCAAAACCAAAGTTTTAGTTTTAGGGTTGTACAAAACAAGGTGGCTGGTCTCTTTAGGGTTTTAGTTATTAAATTTAGCCTGTGAATAAGTCGTCTCGGTTAGAGTGAACCGTCACTACGCACTCAGGTAGGATTCGAGTGAAGAGGAGGTGAGTCACATGACTGCTTAAATACCAAGCTCCCCCTCAATCCATTCCTAGACATGCACACAACGGTTGCTGAAACACCCCAAACCCAGCCCACAAGCCCTGACCGGATCTGGCATGCTTCTAAGGAAAAACCTTTCGAAGAATTTGGGCTTTGCCAAAAACTTGTGTGTTTTCGAAAACAGTTGTTTTGGGTTGGGTTCGAAATTAATTACCGTATTGATTAGGTGTCAAAACACTTGATATTTATACTTAAGAAAATTTGACTTTTAACTTTAATTCGATAGTAGTTGTAACATACTAAGTAATTTGGAAGCATGCATAAACAATTTAATTCTTTGGTCTTATTACATCAAATAAAAACCCGCAATAATTCAAAACTTAAATAGAACTAATAAAAATGAAAATAGTCTCTGAGCTTTGCATGGCCACCACTGAGCTCCTACCGACCCGGTCCATTACTGATCATCACCTGAAAAATATTCCCACAACGGGGTGAGTCAAACAGACTCAATGTGTACAATCAACACTAAGTCTCAATAGATATGGCATATCAAATCATACATATTCACATAGCATTTAAATAAAATGATGCAATCCCAAACCCAAACCTAAAAAGCCATCCGCTACACATCACCCATACCAACCTGCACACCGTGGGGACTACTAAGTTAACCCTCCATCCGCTACACACCATCGAAGGCAGTCGCTGCAGTCGACGTGCTCATCACCCTTATAATTTTGTGGCATAGCCACCAAATATATATTCGTGACATAAGTCACCACATTCATATATTGTCACATAAGTCACCACATTCGGATATTGTGACATAAGTCACCACTTTCAGATATTGTGACATAAGTCACCACATTCTTATATTGGGGTATAAAACCACCAATTCACTTCCCCTTTACATATCACCCATATGACCCATGACATGCAAAACATGCAAAAATTATGCCTTATGCTTTATTCACATTCTTATAGTTGCACTTATGTGCCATAATAGATCGTATTATATTCCTAGTAGGAGTAGGAAAAACGTACCTGAGTACTTTGTACCATCGCATGGTAACTTAGCCACATTCACATTATTATAACATATATATTAAATATTGCCTTGCATCTATTAAGAGATAGTGTGGAGTACACACCTGATTTACTTAGCAAATTCACTCCAAATCCCGAAAATCCAATCTACTGCTTTAGATCTTTACTGCCTATATTTGGCCAACCCCAATTTTATTATTAAAAAGCCATTCGGCTATGAAACCAAATCCTAATAGGATTATTGTAATCAAATTCTTATCTTGGTGCCGATTTCACTACTAATCAAATCCCGAAACGTCAAAATCCTTCTACCTTGTATTCGGCTAACATTAGATCACTTAAAGGGTTAGTTTTCGGCTTTTGAATAATGATGAAATAGATCTAAATCATTGTTTATAGCCTTGGCCGAATGTACCTATGTGCTTACATTGTGATTTGAAATCCTGAAAACTTGTCACTTGTCTTGAGGAGATGTCGAAATACCTATAGGTATTGGTTAGATTTAATTCTAACTTTAAATCACATAAAAGTGGCCTATGGCCGAATACATGCCTTACCTTAAGTCTTAGAAATCCCGAAAACTTTGTTGTGTTTCTCTTTGTATTCGACAACTACTAAATCCTGGAAGATCCTTCCAAATTTCGACAAATAAGAATATTGATGGGATTAGTTCTAGTTTTCGACAAGTCCTAAAAGAAAAGAATAGAAATCAAACTTGATCTCACCTCTACTGAAGAAATCGACAGTACCTATCTTTGTCACCACAAGGATATTCGGCTTTTGATGAACACTATAGGATTTTGGCTTTAACAAGGGAAAGCAAAGAGAGAGTATGGGCTTAGGAAGAATCGGCTATGGTGGGGTTTTGAGAGGAGGGTATTCACTAGAATAGATAAAAGAAAAAGAAGACTTTGAGAGAGGTAGAGGGGAAATTCGGCTATGACTACTTGCATTTTTGGTTTTTGACAAAGTATGAGAGAAAGAGAAGAGTGGTAGAGAATTCGGCAGAGGCTTCAAAAGAGAAAAGAATAATGGCCTTACTTTTCCTCCTCTTGCTGAAATTACTAAGCCTAAAGAGTCCCTTGGCCGGCCAACACTTATTTTCCTACCTTAGCCGAAATTCCAAAAGAGTTTGACCTCATCTTAAACTCCTCCCATAGACTCCTTTTGCCGTCCACTACTGCTTCTTGTTGCCGAAAATAAAAGCTTCCATTTAGCTTCCCATGCGACTCGAACCTTGGCCCATTTACCCTGCTGGTGGCGTCATTTCTAGAGGCCTTAAGTGGCACCTCCGGGCCACTTTTCCAAGCCCGTTTGTGTGTCACATTTCCTCTAATATTTCTTTTAAGGCCTATCAGGCTTAACTCCCTCTTTTAGACTTAGAATTAAATAAATTTCTAAGGCGTTTGTCTACGCACTAAGGTTCACAAAATTCATAATGCACATCCACAACACACATAAGCATGCTATTTCATTTAATTAAGCAATTAATGCATAGGCCATAATCTGGGATATTACAGTTACCACACCCTTAACTCAGCGACGTACTCACTGGTTTGTTTAGTTGATCTTTAAGTCTTATGTAATTTTGCATTGGAGTAGGCTATTCCTAGGGTTCAATAACTCATAATCTTCTAATCTATGATCCCGAAGTACCCATTTCTTCCCCCATACAATTTAAACAGTGGTTAGGGATACTTACAGGTGGATCGGTGCTTGGAGACTCGGTGCCATCTTTGTTCAAACCATGTACATTTCCCACAAAACTTTTCAAAACCCTACTTTTAAACATTTTGGGCCCTGGGCCTACAATCGAGCTTTTGAACTTGGCTCTGATACAAAAAATGTGACACCCCAAACCCGGTCAACACACCACGACCAAATCTGGCATGTTACAGGGTGAAAATGTTTGAATAAATAAGTTCCCCGGTTTATCTTTATTAGAAACTCTTTTATCGTTCTTAAAGTTTAGAAAACCCTATACAAAGTGATGTTAAAAAAAGTTTCTGTGTTGCTTTAAAATCCAGAGAACTCATGCTTGAAAATCCGTTTGTTGTCACTAGTTTGTTTGAAAATTTAGGTTTGAAATCATTTTTGTTAACTTCGTCATTACCTTGTGAATAATGTCACCCGATGGTAACGTTGAAAAACTCGATATAGAGTATAGTTTTGTAAACTTCGATTTAATTTTGGTTAATAAAGCAAATCAAGTTATAATTCATATGCATAAGATAAATAAAATATAATCTAGAAATAAAAACCCAAATTGATATTTAGCGGCCTTATTACAAAACCAAAACCAAATTGAAGTAAATAAATAAAACAGAAATAGTAATTTAAAATCAAAACCCGAAACTAGCATGCATGGCCGCCTCGAGTTCTCCCCGGCTCCATATCCGCAATCTACGCCTCATCTACAAAATATAAGGGAAGGGGTGAGTCACCGAGACTCAGTGTATAAATCCCCAACCCGATAGTGTAAGCACTTACGCAAATCATCAGTATAACATGCAAATAATGCAAACCCCATAACCTAACCATCCAAACTTCTTTATCTACCCCGTGTGGTCAAAACCACTGGTGGTCAAAACCATTGGTGACCGTAGCCACAAATATATATATCGATGTGGTCAAAACCACTGGTGACCGTAGTCACGAATCAAGTGATGGGGCCAACCCATCGCGTGGTCAAAACCACTGATGACAATCCCGTAATTAATCATGTGGGGCCAACCCACTGTGGTACCAAACTAATGGGACGAGTCACAATATCCATATGTGGTCAAAACCACTGGTGGTCAAAACCACTAGGACTTAGTCACAAATTATAATATCAAAGATGGGGCCAACCCGTCGTGTGGTCAAAACCACTGGTGACAGTCCAAATAATTCTTCCCCCTCCTCTCAACAATCCCACCATCATGTCTATAACATTCGTGGCATAATAACATATGATGATGCAAATAACACATGGCATAACATTAAACAATGACATGATAGCATATAACGAGATCCATAATCAGGGGACTTACCCGAAGTCCATGCTCATGCCCACAAGGCATAACTACCGGTTTCAATGGCTAAAACAGTAACATAATAAACATATTATACTAACGAAGTGTGTAAGCATTACTCACCTGACTATTTGCGAATCTAGCGAAATCCTGAAACTACAATCTATTCCCAAACCAATAGAACCCGAAGATCCCGAAACATTTGTCTCCTCCCTTCCTGTATTCGGCCAACACCTTGTTAATGAACAAAAGCCCATTCGGTTTATCTAGAAATCCCGAAGGATGAAATAACGCACAATAAGACCCTTACCAAGATCGATTACACCAGAGCCTTTAGGCTTAAATCGCAAGCTAACAAATCCCGGAGATCTACTGAACACGGCTACCCTCCTTCCTACAATCGGTTAGACACATCATTAGGAATCCAAAAGCCATTCGGCTTTAGCATGAATCCCAAAAATCAAAAGAGATTGTCACTCCCTTACCTTAGTCGACAAATCCTGAAGATCTAGAAAATCTAGATCCAAGCCACGATCCAAACAAATCCCGGGAACCCACACATTGGCGTCACCCCTTCCTACAATCGGCCAAGTACCACTATCATTGGATTAAAGCCTTCGGTATTAATCATAACAGGAGATATCGAAATCGCAAAACACTTACCCCCTTACCTTACTGACAGATTCGGCCACCAATCACCAAAGTTTGGCACACCCTAGTGATATTTGGGGATTTCGGCTACCTCACTAACATAGAACAAGAAAAGAGTTTAAGATCCCGATTTATAACGAATGGAGAAATAGGAAAAGAGAATGGCAAGTGAGATCCGGCATGAATCGAATCAATCGAGAAAAGAAGAATAAGAAGTTATACTTACCAGGAGATTCGGCTATAACCCAAAAGAAAGAGATAGATTCGGCAAAGAAGAGAAAACGCAAGAGGAGAGAAACTGAGGACCAGAGTATTCAGCTTTTCAAGAAGTGGAAAGATGAAGAAGAAAGTGGAATAGGAGGGGATGGACTCGACAAAAAGATTGAAAGAAAATTTTGACACAAGGAGGTTTGAAAGAAAGAAAAGATGAAGTGAAAAGAGTTGCTTTCAACTTTTTACTGAAACAACAAGAGTGGTTTGGCCAACAAGTAGCAGAGGCCGAATGAAAGAGGTCACCTAGAAGAGGTTTTGGTTTTGACACTAACAAAGAAAAGAGAAAGACTCCCAAAGCTAGCCGATTTAGCTATTTCCCCAAAGTACATTCGGCCACCCTCCAAAGAACCTAAAATCGATTGCACTCCTCCTCCCCACAGTCTAACTTTTGGCCAACACCTCAAGACTCTCCCATCCACTCATTCAAATCAGTTTGAATGAGTCAAACTCCATAATTTTCTCCTCTTTATCCAATTCAAATCTGATGATCCAATCCTCATCCATTCAAGAGAGTCCCACTTGATCACGCCTCTTCCTTACTTGTGGCATCAAAATAATAAGTAGAAAATGAGATTTCTGCTGCTCAAACCTGAGCACTCCTTCCTTGCATATGGCGTCACCAACCAAGGCCCTAAGTGACTCCTCCTTTACCACTTTGCCACTAGGTTCTTTGTGTCATAACACACCAAGAATATCTTTTAACCCCTAACTTCCTTAGCTCCTTATTCCTAAGTGCCAAAACAAAAATTTTAGCCATGACTCAGGCCTAACTCAAAGTCATGCCTAGGCCCCAAAACACCCTAAACTAGCACAGTAAGCATATCGTCACATGCAAACACACAAAATGTAGAGACCCGATTTAAGGATGTTACAGGATGATTATTCGATGTTAATGATGAATTTTATGATCCTAATCCTTTAAATTCATTTTTTTATACTTAGGAGAGCATTAGGAGCAAAACGAGTGAAAAACGAGTGAAAATTGGAAAATCAGAATAAGGTATAGGGACCATATGGGCTGCCATACATGACCATATAGCAGGCTCTGTCGATTTCACTAATTGGCACTTTGAACTACAGGAAAACATGATTTTTAAGTTTTTCGAGAATTTTAAGACATATATATGACAAAAATAAGAAGATAGGAGTGAAGAAAATAATTCAAAAACACCAATGAATTCGATTCTAAAGTAGATTTTCATCAAGATTGAAGATTCCCAATTGATTTCTTAGGGAGTTATCATTAGTTTCTTTTTTTCTATCGATTATATCATATCTTGGATGTTTTTATTTTCAAGCATGCTCTAATTTTATAAATAACTAAGGGAGATAAACCCCATGATGGATTCTATCGTTTGGTTTTTATTTTATGCAATAAATTCTTAGATAATAAGGGAATCCATAAATCAAGTTAATGCGATAATAAAGGGTTTTAATTAGAAAGATATTTCAATTAATCAACCTAAAGTCAATTTCTCTTACTCTCGAAAGAGATATTGGCATAATTTAGGAATTTCTACGGATCAAGATACTAAGTAAATAAATTGTGTAATTTAGATTGATAGTGATAGATGAAATCTAGGTGAATTCTTTCCTAGGTATTGTTTTGCCTCTTGGTTGTTAATCGGTTATTTTCCTATTTTGTTATTTTTTATGTTCGTTAGTTAATTAATTTAATTAATTTTAGTTTTCAATCAATCACTCAAATTTATCGATTTAATAATAGAAAGACGATAATTACTAGTACTTTTAGTCTTTGTGGGAAATATATTTGTGCTCACCGTAGCTATACTATTAATTGATATGTGCACTTGCCTTAGTCAAATTTTTAGTTAGTTTCATGGAAATCAAACACCAGATGGTTCCACAATGAAAAGACAAGTCCTCCACAGAAAGGTTTGTCACAAACATGTTCGCCAGCGTAAGAGCTCGCCAAATTGAATAGGAGTTTGTGAGATGGGAAACCACCACGAAATAGTTTGCCCAAGGCAAAGCGACAAAAACAAAATTAGTCCAACTTAGCAAATTAAACTTAGCTTAAACACAAATCCTTACCAATCCGGCTTGATCAACCATCCAAAATACGGGTTTGCCAAACTAGGGTGTAACAAATTTGTATTAACAAACAAATTAAATTATGAAAAACAATTACAGTTAACAATAATAAAAAGAATTTTTATTACAAAAAAAAAGAGTAATTTTAAAAAAAAAGTCTTATAATTGCAATATACTTATAATATTTAATTTATTTTAAAGTAAATTATCTAATATAATTTAAAATAGTAAATGAGTAATTTACTTAGGGTCCGTTTTTTTGGAAGTAAAACATTTTTTGAAAAAGCTTTTCAGTCTTTTCCAGTGTTTGTTTGGCTGAAAATATTTTCCTAAGGTAAAATCTATTACAAAACATGGAAAAGGAAGCCCTTAATTTTGGAAAATGTCTTACCCTTTCTATTCGGTAAGACATTTTCAGGAAAATTATAAGCCCACACCGATCTTTCCTTTCACTTTCCCTTCCCCTTCCCTTTCCCCCATCCTTGACACTTGATCTTTTGCTTGTTTTCAGCCAACAAAGATTCTCAACACTAGACACCGGAGTTCATCAAAGTTGTTCCCCGTTGTCACCTTTCGTTGTCAAAATCTGCACTGACGTTCATCTTCCTCTCTCGAAGGTAAGAACGAAAAAAAATGATATGGGGAAAGGGTGTTGATTTTTCTGATGTTCAAATTTGGTTTGTCGTTAGTCGGTTTGAGGAAGGGAAAAAAAAACATGTGTTAATTGTAGTTTATATAATATCTATGGGATTTTGACAGGATATATATCTATTAGGGAAAAAAGTTATCTTGAATGTGTTTGAAGGGGAAAGAAATTTGTCATGTCTTTTTTCACAAAAGCTACGGATTGTTTCAATGAACTGTGTATTGTAAATATACAATCCACGCATAAGCTCACTTTAATATTGTTAAATAAGTAAAAAGAACTCCAAATTTAATCGAGTTAGTGAATAAACAAATAGAGCCTCCATCTACTGGAAAGTTTAAAACCATAAATTATAAACTAGCAAACAACTTAAATTAAAAAACTATTTCCTTATATAGGAAGAACCTATTTTTCATACTATTTATCAAAGTTTGACTAAAAATTCTAAGATTTGGCATGAGATATTTGTAATTTTTTGGTCCCTAATTGTATAGATACTTTGCAAGTTGATCCCAGAACCTTAACTATAAATAAGCCTAACCATTTCTCATTTTCATCAACCCACATTTTCCATTCTCTACTTAAGGCATTGTTCTCTCTCTTTGTAAATCTTCACTGGAGTGAAATATATTTGGTAGTGCTCGAGGACATAGGAAAAATTTGCTGAACCTCAATTAAATTCTAGTGTTCTTTATTGTATTATTTTGCATATTTTATGAGTGTGATTGTAGTGATTTATTGTGCTACTAAATTACGATAGAGGGATATTCTGTCTAGGAAAGACCTGGTACTTAAGCGATCCTTGTGATCCACCTCTCTTTCCTGGGAATTGAACTTAGTGTGATTTTTCAGTACAATAATTTTACTATTTTACACGCTTCTGTACAACAATTGGTATCAGTGCTAGATTCGTACTTGGGGAATATAATCTGTAACGCCCAAATTTGGGCCTATTGGGTTGTAATGCCCCAAAATCTTGAAACCCTAATTTTGTGCACTAAAGTTGGTTTGTATGAGTAGCACTTAGGGTAATAATTTTAAGGTATTATCGAAACTATTTGAAGTCTTAGAGATAAGGAAGACCATAGGGAAATATTTATTTTTCTTACTTTAGTGGACCCTAGTCTCAGGCATTAGGCCTCTTAAGCAGATTAAGGGGAAAATAAGACACAAATGGTCTTGTAGTCCAGTGGCAAGGTGGCATCACTTGAGGAGCTACATGGTGGCGTGAAGAGGTCCAAGGTTAGCGTAGTGGTAAGGTGTTTTTGGAGTGTTTATTTTGCATAGTGGACGGCTAGAGTTGTATGGAATTTGGACTCTTTTGTTGAAGTGTTTGAATTGGTCTTGTGAGCTGATAAAGGAGGGAATTTCAGATGAGATAAGGGAGATATCATAGAGAAAAATTAGGAGATAAGAGGTAGGAAGAATTGGTACCGAATTGGACTATGGGGGAAGGTAGGATTCAGCTATTGGCTATAAAAGAAGGTTCCAAATTCTTTTGAAAGGTTCCATTACTTTTCTTTTCTCCCCTCAGCTGAATTCTTCCTTTGCCAAAATTTTGGTTTTCTCTCTAGCCGAATTCCCCATACCATCTCTTCTTAAATTCTTTCTCTTGTTCACCTTTAGTTCTAGCCAATCACTTATCCTATTCTTCTCCTTATTGGTGCCAAATTGTCTCTGCCACCATACTAATCTCAAAAGCTGAATTTAGGCCACAGGATCGAAAGTGGATTCGGTAAGTATTCAGTTAACCACTTAGTGTGCTTTTTTTAAAGCTAAAGTGCTATCTAACTTCTCATTTTCATTAATCATGTATAAAAAGAATTAAGTTCAAAGATCGCAAGCGTGGTAGGTAAGCAAAATGGTAAGTGTTCTCGACTTAGTTATGGTTTAGTGAATGGTCGAATGTATGTATGGCCTATAGGGGTGACTTATGTGGAATATGAGTCACTTGTTTTGATGATATATGTTTGAGTATAGATCTAGGAGATATTCGCGAATAGTAGCTAAGGAAGGGCTACTAGAATGTGTGGCACGCGGTAAGGTTACGGTAAGGTTACAGTAAGGTTTCGCTTTTGGTAAATATTTTGATTATGTATGGGTGGTTGATTGAAGGTTGGTTGGTTGTTGGTTCAAGACCAATGATAGAATAGCACGTCGTAGTAACTAGGTGTGTACAAACACTACACACACATGATATCGGCAATGGCAGAAAGTTGAAATGCTGAAAGTGGCTAAATGGGCCCGATAGGCCCTGAGGCTAAGTTTGATGAAATCGATTGATTTGGTTATATGAATTGAGTTAGTCATGTATGTTACATGATCTGGAATTTTTTTTGGGCCTAGTAGGCCATAAGAATGAGATTTGTGCCTAATGGGCCATAAGGATGTGATTTGGGCATAAGGGGCTATATGAACGTGAAATGGGCTTGATGGGCTTTATGGAAACGTAGGCATGTATGCTAGGGTTTAATGGACTTTTGGCCTAGTTTTGAACAACTCTTAAACTGCATAAGACTTAATCTAATAATTAAACATGTCCGTGGACAAGTCGCTGGGTTAGAGTGTGGCAACGAACATATGCATGTCTAGGATTGGATCTAAGGAGAGCTTGGTATTTAAGCGGTCCTAGTGGCCTACCTCCTATTCTCTGGAATCCTACCTGGTGCATAGTGTCTGTTTGCTTTAGCTGTAAGGACTTGTTAATGGGCCAAATTCTATAACTAAAACTTGAGAGGGACCGAATACCATGATTTGAAAAATTACTGAAATATCCTTATATTTGTAAAATTGCCTAAAACACCCCTATTTTGCAAAATTACCAAAATACCTTTAGTTTGGAAAATTACCAAAATACCCTTAGTTTGGAAAATTACCATAATACCATCGATTTAAGAAATTACCAAAATACCCTAAATATGTAAAATTACCAAAATACCCTCGATTTGAAATTTACAATAATACCCTTATAGGGTAGAATTACGATAATACCCCTGTAGGGTAGAATTACGGAAATACTCTTGACTGTGAAATGGCTAAAATACCCATATGTGATAAGTATGAGTTTTTATGGATGTTACTTATGTGTTTGTTGCATTCATACGATATTCTGTTTAGTATGCATATGGGTGGGAATTATGGTATGGTGGAAGAATTTGAGGATGGCATAGTCGCTTGATGACCGTGGATCCATCGGTGGCTTTAAGCCCATTATATGATTGTGAGTGCTACCATTGGACTGTAGCAGAGGGGTGGGTCAAGCTAGAAATCCCCACAGGTGTATAAGGTTGGAAGGGAAATGGTGTGTGTAGCGGATGGATTTTTTTGGAGAGGGTTTTGCATTACTTTGTTTTGTATATGATATGATATGATATGAGGTCATTGTGGGATAAGGCCAAGACCCCCAATTTTGATAGGGCTTAGGCCCAATGTGAATATTTGTATGTTGATTTGATTGCCAAGGGTTGTACACACTGAGTTTTGAAACTCACACCCTTTATTTAATGTTTTAGGTGATCCTCAATGGACGGCTCAACATGGGAGAGGACTCGAGTTGGCCACACTACGAGATGTTATGATTTTTATTTATTTGTTTCAAAAGACATGGTTTTAATTGCTTTGTTTTAATTGGATGTAATAAGGCTTTGTATCTCCAATTTGACATTACTTATGGGTTTATTATTATTTCCGCTGCTTAATTTTTATTTTAACTTGAATAAATTTCTAAAGTTTAGCAAGGTTTTCAAAATAACTATAACATATGGGCTTTTATTTAAAACATGGGCTTTCTTCATAACTCTTTAAGTTACTTAGATTTTGGGCTTCTAAACCTTAAACTTAAGTTTTTCACTAAACAAAGTCATTTTGAGATTTTTCTTCAATATGACATCATCAGATTCGGCTATAACGTCCGGAACGAGTTTGGGATGTTACATTTAGTGGTATTAGAGCCAGGTTGCAAAGCTCGGGCTATGAAATGGGCCTTAGATTTTGGGTTTTTTTTAAAACAAGTAGATTAAAAAGTTTTTGCAGGATCTTGTAATGTGGTTCACCGAGCCCTTGACGTTGAGCAAAGTAAGTTTTTCTATTATTTTACTTGTTTAAATTATTGAATTGTATTTAGATATTGGGCTACTTTAAACAATAGGTTTTTAGAGACTAAAGCCCTTAGTAAACTTAAGCCTGTAGTGGATTTATGACCGCAAAACAACTTCTAAATTGTTATTTACATAAGACATGTACTTTAAACAGTGGAACTATGAACTAAATACATAAAATTCCTAATTCAGATAATACGAGGATCTACGATGAGTGCTAGAAGAAGTGCAAGGGGTCGTGGCAGAGGCCGTGGAAGTGTTAGGGCTAATGTGCTGACTCAGCCAGTTAGGGAGGTACTAGATGAGGTTAAAGAAATTGGTGAAACACTTCGGGTTAGGTGCGTGGATTGTAAGAAAAAAGAGATCGCAGTTCTCTAGGACTGTAGTCTCGTTCTGTGAAGCATGTTAAGGTAATCCCGCATTTAGCATACTTTTAGATGGTTTATCCCCTTTATGGTGGAAATAGGTGCCCCTAATCCTTTATTTTCATGTTTTATACTCGGAGAGCACCAGAGATGAAAAAAAAAATGGGCCAAAAATAGAGTAAATGGGCCAAATCACGAAATTGACATGGCCTGGGCCTAAGCCACACAGCCGTGCCTCCATCATAGACTCGAACATGGCCTGGCCTCGACTTACACGGGCATGTGCCATGGTCGTGTCCCTGACGTAGCAAAGAAGAGTTTCATTCAGATTAGGGTACTTGAGGCAAAGAAAGCCAATCCAAAAGCCTATATAAACACCCTAGAGGCTAGCTTCAAGAGGGCGTTCAGCTAGGCCAAAGAGCCAAGCCAGAAGGGCCAAATTTTGGGATTCACTTGAAGAAAGCCAGTTGATTCATCTCAAGAAGTCGAAATCATACTCAAGACTGAGGATCTCTCCTTCAATTCCTTTAGGGGGTTTTAGGGTTTTCTTTATGTTTTGTTTTATATTTTCTTCTGAGATATTTTCTTTTATGATTATGAACTAAACCCTTAGATACCTGAGGGGGATGAAACCTAAGATGAATCTTGTTATTGTTTTTTGAGATGTATGATAAATACTTGATTTGTTCTTAATTATGTGTTCTTAATTCTTACTTTGATATTCTAGTATATTGATTCAAGTATTGATGTTCTTAGGTAGTGGAGCAAAAGTCCTGTTTAAGAGTAGATATAGCATAGTTAAGCGGAGTTGATCGTAACCCTAGAAATAGGATAACAAAAATCATCGGATTAGGGTCAAACCTAATATGGGAGTCCATAGATCAAGCTAATGCAATTCTAAGGGTTTTAATTAGAAAGAAATTTCAATTAATCAACCTAGGGTTAGACGTTATTAGCCTTGAATGAGGTATTAATATAAATTAGGGAATCCTATGGATCAAGTCAAGTGAATAAATCGTTTGGTTCAGAGTTAGATAACAAGTGAAGTCTAGGTGGATTCTTCTTCAGTTATTGTCTTAATCAATTGGCTTTTCCCACAAGTATATCCCCAATTCATTCTCTTTGTCTTAGCATCTTTAGCTTAGTAGTTAGTTAATTTTAGATTAAACAACAATTCTCTTAATTCTCAGGTTAAATAATAAAAAGAAAGTTATTATTAGTACTTTTGGTTCCTTTGGGTTCGACAATCCGGTCTTGCCACTAAACTATACTATTGTTCGATAGGTGTGCTTGCCTCCATCATTGTCTTAGTTAGTTTTTAGGTTCAATCATTCTTTTTATAAATTTGTAAGACTCGCACACGACCAAGTTTTTGGCGCCGTTGTTGGGAAACTGAAATATTAAGAAAGATCAATTTTTATTACTTTAGCCATATTTTATTTTATTTTTACAATTAAATTTTATTTTTACTTTTCTAATTTTCTTTTTCTTTTCATGGTAGGTACCTCTAGTTTATAACTAGAAGGAACCCAACAGGACCACTACTTTACGACGGTGAAATTGAAAGCACAGTACGTAGAAACCGAAGAGAAATAAGGAGAAGCCTACAATACATACAAGAAGAGCAAGAGAATGAAGTTAATACTACCGAAGAGATGGCTAAGAATAATCTACTACCTCCAGAGGTGGCCAAAATCATGCTCCCGAACTATGTATGATTATGCTAAACTTAATTTAACCGGAACCGAGTCAAGTATTGTTAGAAATGCTATTGTTGCCAATAATTTTGAACTGAAATCTAACACTATACAAATGATACAATAATTTGTTCAGTTTGATGGTTTGCAGGATGAAGACCCAAATAATCACTTGGCAAATTTCCTAGAATTTTGTGATACTTTCAAAATTAATGGCATTTCTGATGATGCCATCCGTCTTTGGTTATTTCCCTTTTCTTTGAGGAATAAAGCTAAACAGTGGCTGAATTCTCTTTGACAAGGATCAATCACTACATGGGAACAAATGACTGAAAAATTTTTGCTAAAATATTTCCCGCCAGCCAAAACGGCCGAATTAAGGAATGATATCTTTTCTTTTGTATAGATGGATTTAGAAACACTATACGATGCATAGGAGAGATATAAAGATCTATTGAGAAAGTGCCCACACCATGGATTACCCTTGTGGTTACAAGTCCAAACTTTTTACAACAGTTTGAACCCCTCAACCAGGCAGCTGATTGATTCAGTAGCCAGCGAAACCCTAAATAACAAAACTCCTGAGACACCCTATGAGTTTATAGAGGAGATGTCACTGACCAACTATCAGTGGCAAGTTACAAGGACAATGCCAACAAAAACAGAAAGAGTTTTCAACCTTGACACAGTCACCATGCTATCAAATTAGGTAGAGATGTTAAATAAAAAGGTTGATGGTTTATGTGGTTCTTTGCAGGTACATCCAGTTATGCAATGTGACTCAAATCTAGGAGGTGTGGCAAACCCTGAGTACCTAACCTACAATCTTGGCATGGAAAGCAAACAGATGAACTATATGGGTAATAATTTCAGATATCAAAATAACCCTTATAGTAATACTTATAATCCAGGTTAGAGGAACCACCCCAATTTCTTATGGGGTGGTCAAGGAAATCAGAGACAACAACCCCCTCCAAACTTCCAACAACAGCCCTACCCATAGGAAAAGAAGTTGAACATTGAAGAGATGCTGACAAAATTCATAGCGGTGTCGGAAACATGTTTCCAAAACACCAAAACAACACTTAAAAATCAAAAAGCATCGATTAAAGGAATCGAGAACCATTTAGGGTAACTCACTAAGCTGATCTCCGAACGACTAGAAGGTAGCTTGCCAAATAACACCGAGACTAACCCAAAAGAGAAAATTCAAGCCATAACAGCTCATGATAGTGAAGGGATAGTAGAATCTAAACCTGAGCCAAGGCAAGAACCTATGGTAAGTGAAGGAAAGGTTGAGGTAAGCTAAGAAAAGACAAAATTAGTAATTAAAGAATACCAACCTCGAATACCATACCCCAATGTGATAAACAAAGATAACTGTAACATCATGAATTAATGGGCCTATGCATTTAATGTGTGGTTATGTGTAATGTGTTAATTAGAGTGTTAGGGGTCCAAATTGGGCTCAGGATAGGGCCGAGGCCTTGGTTAAATTTTCTGTTTGGACACTATAGGGTTTAAAAGATGGTATCTGTGGTTTAAATTACAAAATGGGTTTATGGCCCAGTAGTAGGGGGCACTGCAAAGGAACTATAAGGTGGCGCCATTAGCAGGTGAAGAGGCCCAAGTTATGGCCGATTGGAGCCCATGTATTTGGACCATTTTCAGCACTTAAAGGAGGAGCAAGTGGGATGGCAATAAGGCTTAAAATTGGGAGGGATTAAATAACTTGGATAATATGGATAATGTGATGATAAAGAAAGGAAGAGGTGGTGTTATTTAGGCCTCTTTTGGAGGTGTGAATGGATAAAGATAAGGGAGAAAGAATAGGAGTTATCTGTTGAACAGCCAGTGGTGGCCGAATTTTCATCTTTTGGAGGGAGGAAGAAATCGGTTTCAATATGCTAAAGGGGTGCCAAAATTTCCCTCATTAATTGATTAGTTTTTAGTTTGAGGAAAGGGCATTTTCGGCTTTTGGGAGGTAGGTGCCAAAATTCTCTTTAATTAGGGGGGATATCTATTCAATTTCGGCATTTGAACCCCATTCTCTTAATCTTTTCTCTCATTCTCTGTTCTATTCAACAAGCTAAAACCCCAATCAATCTCTATAATCTTTTTTTTATTTCTTCAGAAGCCAAAACCTCTTATTTCACTCTCTTCTTCATTCTTTTTCCTCTTGTACCGAGTTCTCCATTAAGCCAAAATCTTTAAGGGGTTTCCGAATTATCTGTAAAGGTAGGTGTCAATTTCTTCAGATCTATTTTTTTTCTCTCTTTCGATTTTTAGAAGACAAAGTCGAAAAGCCAATGGATTGTTGGTTTCTTGTGTCTACGTGTTGGGCAACATTCGAGAAGTGAAGTAGATCGCGTAAATCTAAAAGTCAAAATCGTTAGTCTCTGAACCTCATATCTCTCTTTTTGAGATTTCAAGGTAAGGGGTTCTCTTTAGATTTCGGTTAGATTCGCTATCGTAATTGTGATCTTAACCATATGTTATGATGGTAGCAACTGATCAAGTCTTTTGATGGAATCAAATATCGATCAGACGAAGGGGGGATTGGATCTGTTAAACCAATCCCTAAGTTTAAGAAGCAAGCGGTGTTAGCAGTTCGAGATTGGCCACCGGGTTGTGGACCTACTTCAGAACAAAACCTTGGACTGTTAGCAGTCGTAGCGACTACTTATAGTGTCGACTTAGACAGTACCGTCTTGTTAGTAATCAGGTGTGTAGATCTCTATCATACTAGTTAATCTGTATTATATGTATGCTATGGGCTAAAAGCCAGAAAATGAGGCTGTATGAACAGTCGTATTACCCAGAAAGGGTAGGCAAGGGATGCCAGGTACGTAATCATAGAAACTTCTCTATGTGTATCAAAGTGTGTGAAAGTCTAGGATCTGTTTAGATCGTATAATGTTCTGATTCTTGCATGTATGTATGCATGGGATGGGATTGATATGATGAAAGGGAAGAAAGTCGCATGGCGATCGGTGGCTTTACCATATAGGTCACACACTGATCAGTCTTTATGACAGGCAGCACGGTTGTCGAAATACTACAATGTATTATTAAGGTCGCATGACGATCGGTGGTTTTGCCACATAGGTCACATAGTGATCGGTCTTTATGATGACAAAGACAATTTGTCAATATGGTGTGTAGCGGATGGAGGGTTGATTGTAGAAATCCTCACGGTGTGATGGTTGGTACAGGGGTGTGTAGAGAATAGACTCTTAGGTTTGGGATGGGACATGTTGCATGTAAATATTCTATTGCCATTGTGTATGGGCTAAGGACCATAATGTGTTTGTGGGCCTTAAGGCTTTTATGTGTTTTCAAGATTTGCACACTGAGTCTTGGTGACTCACCCTTTTCATTTTTCCCAACTTTTCAGATGAGCAGTAGATCGTGAACATGAGAGCCGAGGTGGACTCGAGGGGCCATCAAGTCTTCTATCTTCATAGGCTATTTTCGATTTTTCTTTACGTTTCAATTTTAGGATTATTTTTGTAATAAGGCCTCCATAACTTAGGTCATCAAACTATATATATTTTTATGTTAAGTCTTATAAACTTATGTTTTCAAAGTCTTAATTATAAAGTGAAAGGAAAATGTGTTTTTCTAGCATGTTCAATGCAAATGTTAAAGTTTCTTCAAAAATGTCACAACTAATGATTAATCGGTTAAAATAAACTGAGATTTTCAAAACCCTTCAAAGCAAAGTTTTCAACCTTCAACCCGTAGCATACCGATTCCAGCATGACGTATGGGCCGAGTTTGGGGTGTTACATTTTTGGTATTAGAGTCCAGTTCAAAACTCAGGCTGTGAAATGGGTCCAGTGGTGATTTGTAAAAGTGATGTAAGTTTGAGAAAAATTCGGTTGACATATGGCCTTCGAGTCTATTGGCACCCGATCCACGCAGGTAAGTATTCTAAACTCATTATGTGATATGTATGTTGGGCATGATGGGCTCTCTAGGGACGTAGGCTAGTATGCTAGAGTTTATGGACTTTGGGTTTAGTATAAACAATTCTTTAAATCTCATAAGACTTAATTTCTAATTAAACCTGTCTTTGAACAAGTCATAGGGTTAGGGTGTGGTAACAGGGATACGCATGTCTAGGATTGGATCCAGGAGAGCTTGGTATTTAAGCGGCCTAGCGGCTCACCTCCTCTTCACTGAATCCTACAGTGCGTAGTGTTTGTTCACTCTAATTGAGAGGGCTTGTTGACGGCCAAAATTTATAACTAAAACCCGAAAGGGACCAGCCACCCTATTTTGTAAAATTACTTATATCCCTAGTTTAGTAAAATTTTCAAAATACCCTTAATTTGTGAAAACTTCCCAAAATACCCTAGATTTGTAAAATTACCAAAAATTTGCAAAATTACAGAAATACCCTCGTATTGTAAAATTACCAAAATACCCTTATTTTATAAAATCACCAAGATACCCTATTTTGGAAAATTACAGAAATACCCTTGTAGGATAAAAATTACAAAAGTACCTCTGGGTAGTGAAATGACAAAAATACCCTTTTGTGATGAATGTGAGTTCATGGATGCTACTTGATGTTGATGTGTGATGGTTGAATGTATGTGGATTCTAGAGCTAGGGAATACAGACCCGAGAACTAAACTTTGTAGATAGAGTTTGAATTTGAAAGAATTACTGTTAAAACTACTTTCTATAAGATTGTTCGTTATTAATTAGTGGAAGAAATTAATAATTCATAAAATTCCTAATCAAATAAATGCGAATCGATAGAATGAGCACTAGAGGACGTGGTGTGCGTGGCCGAGGTAGAGGTAGGATTGCTGTGTTGGAACCGATAGGGTCTGGTCACGACTCGGGAATGAGGTACCAGTGCCATCAGCGTTGAGGGTGTTAGAGAGGGTTGCTGGGGCAGGCATGGGCACGGGAGCCCAGAAATCTGTGTCGGAGTGACTTAGAGCTAATGGGGCAAAAGTGTTTAGGGGAATTTCTGGGATAGCCCCGAGTACAGCTGAGTATTGGTTGGAGGCAGTCCAATGCATAATGGATGATCTGGATTTCACAGCAGAAGAGAAGCTGAAAGGAGTAGTGTCCCTTCTTCGTGATGAAGCTTATCAATGGTGGCTTACGGTTAAGGATGGTACAGTGGCTGACCGTATCACCTGGGATTACTTCAAAATGGTGTTCTAGAGTAAGTACATTGGAATGAGTTATGTGGACGCGCAGCGTAGAGCATTTCTGAATCTAGTTTAGGAAAATAGGTCGGTGGTAGCGTATGAAGCGTGATTCTTACGCTTGAGCCGTTATGCTCGAGGGATAGTGGCCACAGAACATGAATGGTGTGTTCGATTTGAAGATGGCCTAAAGGATGATTTATGTGTTTTGATAGCTCTACAGTGGGAGAGGGAATTTGATGTGCTTGTGGAGGAAACTAAGATAGCTGAGGAGGTAAAGGAACGAAAAAGCTGAATCGGGATAAACATAGGAGTGGAAGTAGGAGGAATTTTGGATCGTCAAAAGCAGCTGGGCGTATTCAGAAAAGACCTAAGTCGGATGGGTCGAACCGAGTGGAGAGACTTGCTGCTAACCAGACATGGAGGTGTGTTCGCTGTGGTAAATTCCATGTAGGTGAGTGTTGGGTAGGTAGTGGAAAGTGCTTTAGGTGTGGATCTTTGGACCATCATATTAGGGACTATCCATAGCCACAGAGTGATGTAGGACCCATAGGGAAAGGAAATGCTCAGCCAGGTAGAGGAGGTCAAGAGCATGCAGAGGGTCGTGGTCCACTAGAGGTGGTATGATTTGGTTGGGGCCGTGGAGCACCAGGCCAAGGGGCAAGAAACATTGAGGTGAGACAGCTGAGGTTAGTCTATGCTGCCAGACATCGTGAAGAGGCTAACGCATTGGATGTTATAATCGGTACGTTTTTAATATTTGGTTTTCCTTACACTGCATTGATTGACATTGGGTCGACACATTTATATGTTACTAGTAGTGTGTCTGGAACTTTAAGTTTAGATTTTGAGATTACCCTTAGGGCGATGACTGTAATTAGCCCATTAGGACAATCTGTGGTAGTAGATAAACTCTATCGGGAGGTACCCTTAGAAGTTCAGGGAATAGTTTTTCGGACGGATCTGATGGAATTACCGTTCGGGGAGTTTGACTTAATATTAGGCATGGACTGGCTAGTGAAGTATCTAGATAATTTAGATTGTACAGCCAAGCGTATGGTGTTGAAAACCCCTGAGAGTGGTGAAGTGATGGTGATAGGAGAAAGGGGGAACTGTCTGCCGAATGTAGTGACTGCCCTAAGAGCAGAAAGGATGGTGAGAAAAGGATGCTAGGCGATATTAATGTTTGTTCGGGCTGTGGAAGCCAAGGACCTAACTGTTGGGGACATTAAGACCTTGAAGGAATTTCCTGATGTTTTCTCAGAAGAGCTTTCGGGATTACCTTCGAATCGTAAAGTGGAGTTTGGTATCGATCTTCTTCCGGGAACAGCACCAGTGTCTATCGCTCCATATAGGATGGCGCCAAAGGAGTTGGTAGAGTTGAAAGCACAAATATAAGAGTTGTTAGATAAAGGATTTATTCGACCAAGTGTGCCACCTTGGGGAGTGCCGGTGTTATTTGTTAAGAAGAAGGATGTATCAATGCGTATGCGCATTGACCACTGTCAGCTGAACAAGTTGACTATCAAGAACAAGTATCTTGACGACTTGTTCTATCAACTAAAAGGGGCGTCAGTGTTCTCAAAGATAGATTTGAGATCGTGGATACCATCAGCTTAAGGTCAAAGAATTGGATATTCATAAGACGACTTTCAGACCCGTTATGGCCATTACGAATTTTTGGTAATGCCATTTGGGTTAACTAACGCACCTGCGGCGTTTATGGATTTGATGAATCGAGTGTTCCAACCCTACTTGGATCGATTTGTCGTGGTATTTATAGATGATATATTGGTTTACTCAAGATCAAAAGAGGAGCATGATTCACATCTGCGAGAGGTTTTGCAGATTTTGAGGGAGAAGCAGATGTATACCAAATTCAGTAAGTGCAAATTTTGGCTAAGTGAAGTTACTTTTCTAGGCCACGTTGTGTCGAAAGAGAGGATTAGGGTTGACCCTTGAAAAATTGAAGCGATGTTGGATTGGAAGCCGCCTAGGTCTGTGGCAAAAATTTGGAGTTTTCTTGGACTAGCCGGGTACTATCAAAGGTTTGTTGAAGGATTTTCTTCAATAGAGGCACCATTGACTAAGTTATTATGGAAAGAAGTTTCGTTTATTTGGTCTAGTAAACAACAAGAGAGTTTCAAAAAGTTGAAAAGGATTTTGACAGAGGCCCCGGTATTGATTCAGCCGGAGGCTGGGAAGGAATTTGTAATTTACTGTGATGCTTCACACACTGGACTAGGATGCGTGTTGATACAAGATGGAAAGGTTGTTGCATATGCATCTCGGCAGTTAAGACCGCACAAAGCAAATTATCCCACCCATAATTTGGAGTTGGCGGCGGTGGTTTTTGCTTTAAAGATTTGGAGACATTATCTCAGACGGGGAGAAATCTATTATTTATAAAGATTATAAAAGCCTAAAATACCTTTTGACCCGTAAGGAGTTCAATTTAAGGCGTAAGAGGTGGATCGAGTTGTTAAAGGATTATGATTGCTCGATTGAGTACCATCCGAGTAAAGCTAATGTGGTGGCGGATGCCTTAAGTTGTAAAGTAATCTCGAACTTGAGGCAATGTTTCCTCACCTTAGTCTCGTATGATGATGGGAGCTTATCGGTGAACTTCAAGTGAAACCCTCTTGGGTCGACCAAGTTAAAGAAGCGGCAGATCGATAAGTTGCTAAAGGAGAAGTTTCATGTAGGATCAAGTGATGGATCGATGGACTTCAGTATGAATGAGGAAGGACTGTTAAGTTTTCAAGTGAGAGTTTGCATACCAAAAGATCCAGAATTGAGGCATAGGATTTTGCAAGAAGAGCATGGAAGTTCATACGCTATGCACCCCGGAGGGAGTAAGATGTATCGGGATTTGTGGGACCAGTTCTGGTGGCCGGGCTTGAAGCGTGAGGTAACTGAATTGGTGATTAAGTGTTTGACCTATTAGCAGGTAAAGGTGGAGCATCAGTTACCATCAGGGTTGTTGTAGCCAGTGAAGATTCCACAATGAAGTGGAAAAGGATCACAATGGACTTTGTTAGTGGGCTACCCTCAGGCCTACTAAGAAAGATTCAGTTTGGGTGATTGTTGATCTCTTGACAAAATCTGCTTATTTCATACTAGAGGAGGTAGTGAGGCTACATGGGGTACCAGTATCAATCATATCGGACAGGGACCCAAGGTTCACGTCGTGATTCTGGAAGGCTTTGCATCAAGCGTTAGGTATGAAGTTGGATTTCAGTACAGTATTTCATCCTCAGACAGATGGATAGTCTGAGCGGGTAATTCAGATCTTGGAGGACATGTTGAAGGGATGTGTCATTGATTTCAGAGGTAGTTGGGAAGAGTTTTTACCATTGGCGGAGTTTGCTTACAACAACAGATACCAGTCTAGTATTCAGATGGCGCCCTATGAAGCATTGTATGGGTGGAAGTGTCGTACTCCTACCTGTTGGACGGAATTAGGGAAATGTCAGATTTTGGGTCTAGAGGTGGTTACCAAGACAGAAGAGAAGGTTGAGTTAATTCGAGCTCGACTAAAGGAAGCGTCGGACTAACAGAAGTCCTATGCAGACTTGAAGCGTAAGGACATAGAGTTTGCAATGGGTGACAAGGTGTTCTTGAAGGTGTCGCCATGAAAGAAAGTACTGAGGTTTGGACGGAAGGGTAAATTAAATCCCAGACTTATCAGGCCTTATCGGGTGTTGAAACGAGTAGGGCCGGTAGCCTATCAGCTAGAGCTACCCTTTGAGCGAAGCCAGATTCATAATGTATTCCACGTTTCTATGTTAAGATGTTATCGTTCAGATCCGTCTCATGTGGTGCCTGCAAAGGAAATCGAGGTAAGACCTGACCTATCCTTTGAAGAGGAACCAGTAGAAATCTTGGATCGTGATGTCAAAGTGTTGCGAAGGAGGATGGTTCCGTTGGTTAAGGTTCTATGGCAGAATCACAGTTCTGAGGAGGCTACATGGTAACCAGAGGAGACGATGCGGCAGTTGTACCTGTATCTATTCTGATTAGGTAATTTTGAGGCCAAAATTTCTTTAAGGGGGTAGAACTGTAACATCCTAAATTAATGGGCCTATGCGTTTAATGTGTGGTTATATGTAATGTGTTAATTAGAGTGTTAGGGGTCCAGATTGGGCTCAGGATAGGGCCAAGGCCTTGGTTAAATTTTCTGTTTGGACACTATAGGGTTTAAAAGATGGTATCTATGGTTTAAATTACAAAATGGGCTTGTGGCCCAGTAGTAGGGGGCGCTGCAAAGGAACTATAAGGTGGCGTCATTAGCAGGTGAGAGGACCACGTTACGGCCGCTTGGAGCCCATGTATTGGGCCATTTTTGGCACTTAAAGGAGGAGCAAGTGGGACGGCAATAAGGCTTAAAATTAGGAGGGATTAAATAACTTGGATAATGTGGATAATGTGCTGATAAAGGAAGGTGGTGTTATTTAGGCCTCTTTTGGAGGTGTGAATGGATAATGATAAGGGAGAAAGAATAGGAGTTATCTGCTAAACAGCCAGTGGTGGCCGAATTTCCATCTCTTGGAGTGGGGAAGAAATCGATTTCAATATGCCAGAGGGGTGCCAAAATTTCCCTCATTAATTGATTAGTTTTTAGTTCGAGGAAGGGGCATTTTCGGCTTTTGAGAGGTAGGTGCTTAAATTCTCTTTAATTAGGGGGGATATCTCTTCAATTCCGGTATTTGAACCCCATTCTCTTAATTTTTCTCTCATTCTCTGTTCTCTTCTACAAGCCGAAACCCCAATCAATCTCTACAATCTTTTTTTTTATTTTTTTAGAAGCCGAAACCTCTTATTTCACTCTCTTCTTCATTCATTTTCCTCTTGTGCCGATTTCACAATTAAGCTAAAATCTTCAAGGGGTTGTCGAATTCTCTGTAAACGTAGGTGCTGATTTCTTCTTATCTATTTTTTTTCTTTTTTCTTTCTCTTTTGGTTTTTAGAAGACAAAGCCGAAAGGCTAATAGATTGTTGGTTTCTTATGTCTAAGTGTTGGGCGACATTCAAGAGTGAAGTAGATCACGTAAATCTAAAAGCCAAAACCGTAAGTCTCTGAACCTCGTAATTCTCTTTTTGGGATTTCAAGGTAAGTGGTTCTCTTTAGATTTTGGTTAGATTCGCTATCGTAATTGTGATCTTAACCATATGTTATGATGGTAGCAACTGATAAGCTCTTTTAATGGAATCAAATATCGATCAGGCGAAGGAGGGGATTGGATCTGTTAAACCAATCTCTAAGTTTAAGAAGTGAGCGGTGTTAGCAGTTCGGGATTGGCCACTAGGTTGTGGACCGGCTTCAGAACAAAACCTTGGATTGTTAGCAATCGGATAGTGTCGACTTAGACAGTATCGTCTTGTCAGTAATTAGGTGTGTAGATCTCTATCACACTAGTTAATCTGTATTATATGCATGTTATGGGCTAAAAGCCAAAAATGAGGCTGTATGAACAGTCATATTACCCAGAAAGGGTAGGCAAGGGACGCCAGGTATGTAATCATAGAAACTTCTTTATGTGTATCAAAGTGTGTGAAAGTCTGGGATCTGTTTAGATCGTATAATGTTCTGATTCTTGCATGTATGTATGCATGGGATGGGATTGATATGATGAAAGGCAAGAAGGTCGCATGGCGATCGGTGGCTTTGCCACATAGGTCACACAGTGATCGGTCTTTATGACAGGCAGAACAATTGTCAAAATACTACAATGTATTATTAAGGTCGCATAGCGATCGGTGGCTTTGCCACATAGGTCACATAGTGATCGATCTTTATGACAGACAGCACAGCTGTCGATATGGTGTGTAGCGGATAGAGGGTTGATTGTAGAAATCCCCATGGTGTGATGGTTGGTACGTGGCTGTGTAGAGGATGGACTATTAGGTTTGGGATGGGACATGTTGCATGTAAATATTCTGTTGCCATTGTGTATGGGCCAAGGACCATAATGTGTTTGTGGGCCTCAAGGCTTTTATGTGTTTTTGGGATTTGCACACTGAGTTTTGTTGACTCACCCTTTTAATTTTCCTAACTTTTCAGATGAGCAGTAGATCGTGGACATGGGAGCCGAGGCGGACTCGAAGGGCCATCAAGTCTTTTATCTTCATAGCTATTTTCAGTTTTTCTTTACATTTCAATTTTGGGATTATTTTTGTAATAAGGCCTCCATAACTTAGGTTATCAAACTATATATTTTTTTATGTTACGTCTTATAAAATTATGTTTTTAAAGTCTTAATTATAAAGTGAAAGGAAAATGGGTTTTTCCAGCATGTTCAACGCAAATGTTAAAGTTTCTTCAAAAATGTCACAACTAATGATTAATCGGTTAAAATAAACTGAGATTTTCAAAACCCTTCAAAGCAAAGTTTTCAACCTTCAACCCGTAGCATACCAGATCCGGTCATGACGTATGGGCTGGGTTTGGGGTGTTACAATGACACAGACGAATAGTTCGGTAAGTTTCTTAAACTTTTAAAGAAATTACATATTAACTTACTGTTTCTTGAAGTTCTTTAGCAGATGCCAAATTCAAGGAATTTAAAAGAGATTTTAACAAACAAGAAAAGTTAGATGAGGAATCACATGTGGAACTAAACGTAGTGTGTTCAGCGATGTTACAAAACAAACTACCACAAAAATTAAAAGATCTAGGGAGTTTTACAATTCCATGTTTAATTGGTAGTTTAACTATTAATAACGCATTAGCTGATTTAGGGGCAAGCATCAATGTTATGCCTTGTAAATTGTTTAAACAGCTAGGTCTAGGGAAACCCAAACAAACTAGGATGAGTATTCAATTAGCTGATAAAACTACTAGAATTCCTAGGGGTATAATTGAGGATGTGCTAGTGAAAATTGACAAATTCATATTCCCAGTAGACTTTGTTGTTTTAGAAATGGATGAGGACAATAGTATCCCTTTAATTTTAGGAAGACCCTTTTTAGCAACTGCTAGAACTAAAATTGATGTTGGTACAGGAGAACTCATACTTCGTGTAGGTACCGAATCAATCAGTCTTCAAGCTCTTGACTCGGCTAGGACATCAAGCAATCAAGGTGAAAAAATTAATTACCATTCAATTAAACCTTCTTTTCAGGAAGCACTGCAGAACCACATATATGAGCTAGATCCTAGACCTCGTACCAACAAGGAAATAACTCACAAGGAATGAAGGCTTCAGATCGATGAGCTAGACGAGTGGAAGCCACGTGTTAAGGAAAAATCGAAGGAACCCCCAGACGAACTTATAGGAATGTCAAATCACTTCAAAATAGGAGATCAGGTACTGTTAGAGAAAATAGACCCTCGAACTGCCGCTTCAGACCTCAATACAAATGAAGAGATCCCTTTTAAGGTAATTAATGTCTTCCCATACGGCACAATCGAGGTAAGCAATTTTACATTCGGCACTTTTAAGGTAAATGCTACTCGACTCAAATTATATAATGATAGCATGAGAAAGGATTTTTCACTCCTCAAACCACCATGAATGTGCGAATGAGAGGTAAGTCTAGCTTAAGACTTTAATTGAGCGCTTCTCAAGAGGCAACTCGAGCACTAACCCTATTTATTTTTATTTTCTTTCTTTTAGCATCTAACTACAAACTGACCAAATTAATGAAGCGCGATTTATGAACCACACCACCTTGCACACGACCGTGGCCGTGGCCGTGTGGACGCTACGGATTTCGGTACTAGCATGACAGAGATAGTACGAAAAAGGATGGAAAAATATCTTCAAGTCACGAGCTCCAACTAAACACCACGGCCGTGCGATGCGGCCATGGCCGACACTATTTTAGAAGCACGGGCGTGGCGACCTACACATGGGCGCGGGAGAAACGAAGGAAGCATAACACAGCCATGAGACACATCCGTGTGATTCGACACACTCATGGTACACGGGCATGGATGTACCAGACCTGAATTTCTATTTAAAACACCCATCTCCCCTTCTTACCTACTCCCAACTCCTTTCTCTTCCACACCCCTTACATTCCTTTTCATTTTCATTTCCATTTTTTCTTCATTCCCCTAACTCAAAATCTAACCATACCCATGTCGAAGAAGTGGAAGGATCCTAGCACAGTCTCCCTCTGTGAGATCGATCTCCATAAGTTCATGCCGGCCGCTTCATTAACTCTACAAGAAAAGGACCTTTGAGTCCATTTAACTTTTCATCTTATTTTCCCTTCTCTTTTATTTTCCTTTTCTTTAGTTTTCTTTTACTTAGTTTAATCTATTTTATTTCGTTTTCTTTGATTTAGGATATAAAGGCTACTAGGGAATCACCACACCAAGCCTTAGAAATCACTTCCACG
This sequence comes from Gossypium rotundifolium, assembly GCA_025506655.1. Taxonomy (NCBI): domain Eukaryota; kingdom Viridiplantae; phylum Streptophyta; class Magnoliopsida; order Malvales; family Malvaceae; genus Gossypium; species Gossypium rotundifolium. The sequence goes on from CP106731.1 coordinate 141,471,295, forward strand.
TCGCGAACCATCCAACAATGACTTTTCAGTCCATTAATCCCTTTGTTTACTTTTATTTTACTTCTTACATTCTTTATTTCTATCTTTCTTTTCTTTAACTATATAATTAGTATATTTAGAATTATTATTATTATTATTTCCTAGCTAACTCTTCACGAGGTTCCCAATTTCTTCATCTAGCGCAGGAATTAGAGGTGCCCCCTCCAAATTATCTTTCATCTTCGAATCAAGTTTCCACACTTCCAATTCAAGGAATCCATCCAAAAATTCAGGAAGTTCACTCCTCTCCCTATCTTTTGATATACTACTATAATGTTTATTATATATCTTTGTACATTGAGGGTAATGTACAACTTAAGTGTGGGGGTGAAAATTATTTAGAAAAACTGCTTAACTTTTTGCATTATTCTCAAACCCCTGAATGATATCTTATCTTAAGTAATTTTCTCATATCACTAATTAGAATGAAATTCCTGTTGATTTATGATTTTTATTGATATGTTTTAGATTAAGTCATAGTTAATTGTGCATTGATAATTTAAACTTCAAGATACTAGAGAATCAAGCATGATGAATCTATTTTCAAAAAAAAAAATTAAAATCTTGTTAGGTTGTCTACCTGAATCTAATTGTTACCTTGAAGTTTGAAATTTACAAGGTTGTCATAAAAAACCCATAATTTTTGTGAGATTTAAAGCCTTTTAGAGCATACATTCTTTTCGTGCTCACTTTATTGATTATTGATCGTGTGTCAGAGTTTTAAATTTATAATGAATGAGAATGATCGAACCTGGAAACTAACTATGACAATGATTGAGGCAAGTGCACCTATCGAACAGTAGTATAGCTTAGGCAAGATCGAATTGTCAAACCCAAAGGAACTAAAAATACTAATATTTTCTTTTTATTATCTAGCCTAAAATAAGTGAAGTTGTTTGTTTAATCTAAATTTAACTAACTACTAAGCTAAAGACGTAAAGACAAAAAGAATGAATTGGGAAAATACTGTTGGGAAAACTCAGTTGATTAAGACGATACCTTTAGGAAGAATCCACCTAGACTTCACTTGTTATCTAACACTGAACCAGACGATTTATTCACTTGACTTTATCCATAGGATTCTCTAATTTATATTAAACCCTCTCTCGAGGCTAATAACGTCTAACCCTAGGTTGATTAATTGAAATCTCTTTCTAATTAAAACCCCTAGAATCGCATTAACTCGATCTATGGACTCCCATATTAGGTTTCACCCTAATCCGGTAAAATCTCGTCACCCTATATCTAGGCGCGATCAACTTCGCTTAATTATGCTAGATCTATTCTTAGACAAGGACTTTTGCTCCACCACCTAAGCACAATCAACTTGAGTCAATATCCCGGAAATATTGACACAAGAATTAAGCACACATAATTAAGAACAAATCAAATATTTATCATATAGTCTAGAAGACAATAATAAGATTCGTCTTAGGTTTCATCCTCTTCAGGTATCTGAAGGGTTTAGTTCATAACAATTAAAGATAACATCTCAGAAGAAAAGATAAAACAAAACATAAGAAATCCCTAAAACTCCCTAAAGGAATTAAAGGAGAGATCCATTGTCTTGAGTAGAATTTCGACTTCGTGAGATTGATCAACTGGCTATCTTCGAGTGATTCCCACAAATCTGACCTTTTCGCTTGGCTCCTTGGCCTAGTTAACCGTCCCCTTTCAGGTTACACTTAGGGTGTTTATATAGGCTCTTGGAATGCATTTCTTTGGCCCTAAGTATCCTTTTTCAATTGAAATTTCTCTTTGCCATGATAGGGACACGGCCATGTCACACGCCCATGTGAGTTGTGGTCAGGCCGTGTTTGGATTTCTTTAATGAGGCACGACCGTGTGAATCAGGATCAGGCCGTGTTCTAGTAATTTAATGAGGCACGACCGTATGGTCTTGGGCCCAGGTAGTGTCGATTTCCACTTTGGCCCAATTTGATCTGTTTTAGGCCCGTTTCTCGTTCTTTCCATCCTCCGGTGCTTTTCTGAGTATAAAACATGAAAATAAAGGATTAAGACCACCTTTTTACATAAATCAAAGGATAAATCATCCAAAAGTATACTAAATGTGGGATTAAAATATGTTAATTTTACGATTTATCACATAACCCCACACTTAAGCTTTTGCTTGTCCTCAAGCAAAATTCTCTACTTACAATTAAAACAAACTTTCCAAAATTCATAATTCCAATCAACGATGTCTCATCATAATTCATAGATAATTTATACATGGATAATTTAACTCAAAGAGTCCTAAAGATTCAAACACTATAAGTCATACATTTGTATCACGAAAACGTAGGTGTCTCCCCTTATCTAAATGATTACCTTTAATTCAAAACCGACAAGGATTGACATTCTCACAAAAGATTCACTCAAATCACTCGAAGTGTTTAAGGTTCATGAAAATAGTACTCATAAGTCAAACCTAAAAAGTTAATCCCATAGACTTGCTTGAAAATCAAATTTCCACCACTATAAAATGAGATGATAAACAGATCAAAAGGTCTTTAACAGGGTTGTAATAGGGATAGGGTTAAAGGTGTGGATAAAGGCTGAAATAGAAGATTAGAATCAAGATTGAATTGACAAGTTACGTATATAGAAATACCGAGACGATAATAATTACATCAACTAAAAAGTAAAAACCCTAATAATACAAGCTTTTCTTTTGATAGATAGATAGACTTTCTGTATAAGCTCACTTTTTATAATACTAATACTGAATGTACTTTAAATTTTTTAAGAGCAAATCAAAATAATAATGATAAATTCAACTCTCAAATAATATAATTAGGTAACTAATCAAATCAAATCTCGATATAAGGGTAGTCAAAAGGAATGGTGATAACAAATACAAAGGATTTTGGGTTAATTATTAGCTGTTGAGTTAATAAAAAGGGTTGTTAGTATCAATGGGGTTATAAAGGTAGGCTTTTTATGGAGTAAGTGGGTTAAAACCTAATTGCCTTAATCATCTCTCAGATATCAAATTAAAAGTGTGGTCTCAACATGTATAATCGAGGCAAGTTCTAGAATAACAGTTCAATGTTGACACACTCATAATTAAAAGTGAGCATGAAAAAGAATAAATGCTATACAAGGCTCAAAATCTCATAAAAATTATGGGTGTTTTTGACATCAACCTTGTAAATTTTAAATTTCAAAATAATGTTTAGATTCAGTTCAACAACCTAGCAAAAAAAATTAATTCTGAAAAATAGACTTATCATGCTTGATTCTCTAGTATCTTAAAATTTAAATCATCAATGCAAAATTAACTATGACTTACTCAAAAACATATCAATAAGAATCATAAACCATCAGAAATTTCATCCTAATTAGTAATATGAGAAAATTTCTTAAGAACAAGATATAATTCAGGGATTTGAGACTAATGCAAAAAGTTAGGCACTTTTACCCCCCACACTTAAGATGTACATTGCCCTCAATGTACAAAGATTGATAAATAATAATGTTATAAAAAAATCAAAAGATAAGGGGAGAAGTGACACTTCTTGAATTTTTGGATGGATTCCTTGAGTTGGAGGTGAAAGATAAGTTGGAGGAGGCGGCGGTGGTGTTGGCTATGGTCGTGGTGCGGTTGCTATCAACAATCTTTGTACTAGATGAAGAAATTGGGAAGCCTATGAAGAATTAGCTAAGAAATCTGAAGAAACATTTAAAATAAACTAATTATGTATTTAAAGACAAGAAAGATAAAGAGAAGGAGACAGAGAAGGAAAATAAAATTAAAAGAAAATATTAATAGAAATTAAAATAAGATAAACTAAATTAAGCGAGAAGTCCTTATTGATGAATGGTTCGTGAGGTGGGCTGTGATTTATAACTTAGTAATTAAAACAAAATAAAATCATCACTATGGCCTTATTACATAAAACAAAACCCAAAATAAAATTATACAAGTAGTGCTTGATTCTCAAGCAGGGTGAGTCGATAGACTTTAGAACCTAAAATTAAGAAATTAAAATAAGATAAACTAAATTAAGTCAACCCTCCATCCGCTACACACCATCGAAGAGAAGTAATAAAATTCAATAAGGAAAATAAAATGTAGACCACATTTAGATATTGAAAGAATAGTGAAGAAAATTAGTGAGACCGAATTCATCACATCCTTAATACCGATTTGCTTAACACTCAAATCCAGAAAACTTTATTTTTCTTCACCTGGTATTCGGCCAACCCTAAATCTCAACATAGGTTAGTTTTCGGCTTTTTAATAATTAAAGAACATATCTAAGTATTCATACAAGCCTTGGCTGAATGCTTTTAGGTGCTTACCTTGTGGATTTTAAATCTCGAATTTCACCGAATAACTAGGGAATACGCAGCCTATGGTGTACCTTCGGGAAAAGAACTTCTCCTTCCTTGTAGTCGACACTTAGTAATTCCCGAAAGATCTCTTCAAGGTTTCGGCAACAATATATAGAGGATATTAGGATCTTAATTTCGACAGACTTAAAAGAAATAGAATGAGAATCGAACCTAATCTTACCCTTACTGAAGAATTCGATGGAACTCTTGCTTGAATCCCTTAGTAGTATTCGGCTATGGCCCTTACGTGTAACACAAGGTTTCGGCTTTTGTAACAATAAAGGAATCAGCTAGGGCTTTGCTTACTTTCGGTTTTTTTTTTTATTGTGTTTGTAATAGAATAAGAAAAGAAAAGAAGAGAATTATGGTAGAGAGAATTCGGCTAAGGAGAGAAGAAAAGAATGGTGTATTTGCTAGAGAATTTCGGCAGAGGTTTCCTTGAAGAGAAAAGAATGAATGAAGAATGGCCCTTATTTTCCCTCTATTGTCAAATTCCTAGGCTAGAGTCCCTACTTGGCCACCACTCTTCCTATGTGATAATTATCACTTTTATCAAAAGATTTAATCCAACAATTATCTCCTAATTAGCCAAAATTCTAAAGGAAATAAGACTCCTCCTTTTAGAGCCCACATGCCGTCCACCTCTCTGCTCTTGTAGCAAAATAAAATTTCTTTTATTTGCATCCTAAGTAACTCGATCCCTGGCCCAATTACACTTGCATGTGGCACCATTTCCTGAGGCCCTAAGTGGCATCTTCAGGCCACTTTTCCAAGCCCGTTTGTGTGTCAAATTTCACATACTTTTTTCTCTTAAGGCCACCTTGCCTTAATTTCCTCTTTTAAACTTTAAAACTCGACAATTCTAGGTCATTTCTAAGTTTCCAAAAATTTTTGTTCGGCTCTTTAAACTTAGGTTTCCAAAATGGTCACTTTCCTATTTTACTTAGGTTTCCAAAATGGTCACTTTCCTATTTTACTTAGGTTTCCAAAATGGTCACTTTCCTATTTTACTTAGGTTTCCAAAATGTTAACTTTCCTCTTTTTAACGTAACATTTCCATACATTCCCAGGTTTCCAAAAATATTCAAAATTTATTCATAACACATCAAACATGTCATTTTGTACAATTAAGCCAAAAATGCATAGGCCCTTTTCAGGATGTTACAGTTCTACCCCCTTAAAATAATTTCGTCCCCAAAATTTCCTAGCTAAAATAATTGAGGGTATTGTTGTCGCATTGCCTCCCCTAGTTCCCACGAAGCTTCCTCCGATCCATGGTTGCGCCATAACACTTTGACTAGAGGAACCGACTTCCTCCGTAGCACTTTCACGTCACGTTCCAAAATATGGATCGGCTCTTCCTCGTAGGTTAAGTCTGGCCTTAGCTCCACTTCTTCAATTGGTACCACTTGAGAGGGATCCGATTAGTAGCGACGTAGCATGGATACATGGAATACGCCTGAAACACCCTACACCCGCCCACGAGCCCGAACCGGATCTGGTTTGTTCCTTAAGTTAACTTAGGTTTTCAAGTTCTTTGTTACTTAGACAAAATTTGTATAATTTTTGGAAAAATGTTGTTGTGGATTGGGCTCAGTTGGGAACCCATTTAATCTATTTGAAAATCAAATTTTATTAAGGTGACAAAATAATTTTTAAGGTTTATTAAAAAATATATATCTTAAACTTTAGTCTTAAAAAGTTCGCAACGTAATAGTTAAGAGTAAAGCAAAATAAGAAAAAAAATCCACTGGGCCTTATGGCCTTATTACATCAAGTAAAACCTAAAAAATAAAATTAAAGGTACTAAAAAGAAATAAAGTCCAAATTAAATAAAATCTTCAAATGAATCATGGCCACCTCAAGGTCTAGTCCTGGCCACCAACTTGTTCATCACCTAAAAAAAGTCCCACAATGGGGTGAGTCAATGACTCAATGTGTACACAATACTAACATTCAACAGATCAAGCATACATGTTCATATTCATATAAAAATGATGATGCAACCCAAACCCAAGCCTATTTGACCATCCGCTACACACCACCCGTACCTGCCAGTCACACCGTGGGGACTACTAAGCCAACCCTCCATCCGCTACACACCATCGAAGGCGATCACTGTAGTCGAGGTGCTCATCGCCCATATAATTTGTGTCATTAGACACCATATTCAAATAATGTAACCAAAGTTACCAAATTCGATAATGTAACCGAGTTACCATATTCAAATTTTGTGACCGTAGTCACCATATTCCGATTGGTGAGGCCAAGTCAACACCTTCTTCCCTTTCACATAGATCCCGAATGCCCCATAAATTTTATATCATGCATAACATACTTAATTCTCATTCATGTTACTATTCATAGGTTCAAAATATATCATATTCGTAATCCTATCAGAAGTAGGAAACGTACCTGGGTACTCTTACCACATCTGTGGTACTTAGCCACATTCACATTCTTATGCATATTCATATATTAAAATAATTGCCATATGATATATCGAAAGTTAGTGTGAGTACACACCTGATCCGCTTAATAGGTTCCTTGAGATCTCAAAAATCCCGATCTAACTTTAGATCTATTAATTCCTATATTCAGCCCATCATATAAAACACATTAATAACCTTTTCGCTTTTAAACCCAAATCCTAATAGGAATGGTATTACTAATACTTACCTTGCTTGCCGATTTGATTGATCAAGTTCCAAAAATTACTAGTATCCCTTTTCCTTGAAATCGGCTAACACTAAATCATGTAACCATGTGAGTTTTTGGCTTTTGAAATAATGAAAAATAATTTCAAATATCAAAAATAAGCCTTGGCCGAATATCACTTACCATACAAATTCCAAATCTGAAGAGGATTCCTTTATATGCCTGTCGAAATCCCTATAGCTTTATGTTAGATTAAATCTAACTTTGAAAACATGAATCATCACCCTTAACCGAATATTCATACATCTTACCTTAGATCCTCAGATTTCCCGAAAGATTCCCCTTGTATTCGATCACAAAAAGATCCCGAGAGATCCTTGCAGATTTGGCCATGAACAAGAATAGGATTAGACCCTTCTCTTTCGGCAAAATAGAAAAGAAAAGGATTTGAATAATGCTTAACCTTATCTTTAATGCCTTTAATCGATTGCTTCCTTGCCTAGAGTCATAGAGATTCACTATGGAGTTTTAATCGAGATCAAAAGAAAAGGTTTTGGCTTGACGGATGAAGAAAAGAGAAGAAGAAAAGATGAAAAGAAAATTCGGAGAGGGAGTTTTGCTATGGAATTTTTCTAAAAGCCTAGAAAAGATGAGAGAATAGCCTAAATTCTCCTCCTTTAGCCGAAATTGCTAGGCCAAGAGTCCTTGACTTGGCCACCAATCTTCATTGTGATAATATTATCTCTTTTATTTAAAATAAAAGCCTTTAATCCATCAATTATCTCCTCAAATAATCCAATTAAAGAAAATCCTTTATTTATCACTTATTATTCACATATTTATGCAAATAAAACACCTCCTTTTCTAGAAACCAAGGTCTTGATCCACCTCGATATACGGAAGCAAAAATAAAACTTATTTATTAGCTTTTCAAGTGACTCGAACCCGTGCCTATTTCCCTGCATGTGGCGCCATTTCTATAGGCCCTAGGTGGCATCTTGAGCCACTTTTCCAAGCATGTTTGTGTGTCAAAATTCTCCAACTTTTTCTTTTAAGGCCCTCTTGCCCTTATTTCCTATTTTGAACTTTAAAATTTGACATTCTGCATCATTTCTAAGTTTCCTAAAATTTTGATCGGCTCAGAAACTTGCCATTTTCTTACATTTCCAAGTTTCGAGAATGTTTACTTTCCATTTTGAATCATTTCCAAAATGTTCGGGTTTCAAAAATGTTTAGGTTTCCAAAATGTTCGAGTTTCCAAAAATGTTCGTGTTTCCAAAATGTTCAAGTTTCCAAAATGTTCGTTTCCATTTTCATTTCCATTTCCATTTCCATTTCTAGGTTTCCAAAAGTATCAAAATTTATTCATAGTACACGAGACTTGACATTTCGTTACAATTAAACCAAAATGCATAGACCCTTTTCAGGATGTTACAACGTCATGCATCTGCTGTAACTCTGGTGGCAACTCTAGCTGGTATGCCACTGGTCCCACTCTCTTTAGTACTTGATAGGGCCCTATAAACCTTGGGCTTAACTTCCCTTTCCGACCAAACCTCATCACCTTTTTCCATGGCGAGACTTTCAGAAACACTTGGTCTCCCACTTCAAACTCTATTTCCTTCCGCTTGAGGTCAGCGTAAGACTTCTGCCTATCAGAGGCTTCCTTTAACCGTGCTCGGATTATCTCAACCTTCTCTTCAGTTTCTGCCACCATCTCTGGTCCCAAAACTTGACGTTCTCCTAACTCGGTCCAACAAGTAGGAGTACGACACTTTCGACCGTACAATGCTTCATATGGTGCCATTCGAATACTTGCTCGATAGTCATGTTGTTGTGCGAAACTTCGGCTAGAGGCAAATACTCTTCCCAACTTCCTCTGAAATCCATCACACATCCTCTCAACATATCCTCCAACACTTGTATTACTCGTTCAGACTGCCCGTCTGACTGTGGATGAAAAGCCGTAGTGAAGTCCAACTTAGTGCCTAAAGCTTGATGAAGTGCCCTCCAAAACCGAGACGTGAACCTTGGGTCTCTATCCGAAATAATTGACACCAAAGACTCAAGTAGTCTCACGATTTACGCCACATATAACTTGGCTAACCAAGGGAATAATCCACTCTTACGGGATGAAATGTACGACTTAGTCAAGCGGTCCACTATTACCCATACCAAGTCCTTCTTAGTAGGCGTAAGGGGAAGCCCACTAGCGAAGTCCATGGTAATTCTTTCCCACTTCCACTATGGAATCTGGATTGGTTGAAGCAATCCAGATGGAACTTGGTGTTCACCTTAACTTGCGACACATCGGGCATTTTCCTACTAATTTCAGAACTTCCGTTTAAGATCGAGGCCACCAAAATTGTTCTCTTAAATCAGACAACTTAATGCCTCCGGGATGCATAGCATAAGGGCTACTATGCGCTTCCGAAGAATCCTCTGTCTTAATTCCTTGTCCCCGGCATACGGACTTTTCCTTTGTAGCACAATACTCCTTCATTATTAACCTCATAGTCCTCTAACTCTCCGTTCTGTGCTTTTTGTAACTTAACACTTAAATCCTTATCAACCAACTGTCCATCTTTCACCTCCTTCAACCACGTTGGCTTGACTTGCAATTCAGCCAACAGGCTTCCATCCTCATACAAATTTAAATGGGTGAACATTGCCCTTAGGTCTGACACAACCTTTCGACTTAGGGCATCCGCTACAACATTTGCCTTGCCCGAGTGATATTCTATCGAACAGTCATAGTCCTTCAGTAATTCCAGCCACCTTCGTTGCCTCAAGTTTAACTCCTTCTGAGTCAACAGGTACTTGAGACTCTTGTGGTCCGTGTAAATCGTCGACTTTTCGCCATAAAGGTAGTGTCTCCACACCTTAAGAGCGAAGATCACTGTTGCCAATTCCAAGTCGTGGGTTGGGTAGTTCACCTCATGCGGCCTTAACCGCCGAGACGCGTGAGGACTACTTTTCCATCTTACATTAGAACACATCCTAATCTCGTATGTGAAGCGTCATAGTACACCACAAAATCCTTTCCATACCGCCAATTAACACAAGCTTCATCAATACTTTTTTAAGTTTTTCAAAACTCTCCTATTGCTTATCCGTCCATACAAAGGTACTTCCTTTCTCAATAACTTTGTTAATGGCGCGGCTATTGACGAAAATCCTTCCACGAACCTTCTGTAATAGCCCGCCAATCCTAAGAAACTTGAATCTCCGCCACCAACTTAGGTGGTTTCCAATCCAACACACTTGATTTTCTTAGGATCCACCCTTATTCCTCGGCGGACACCACGTGTCCTAAGAAAGCAACTTCCCTAAGCCAAAATTCACACTTCTGAATTTGGCATAAAGCTTCTTCTCCTCAATACTTGCAACACAATCGGAGATGCTCATCATGCTCCTCTTCAGACTTAGAGTATACCAAAATATCATCAATGAACACTACGATGAACCTATCTAAGTAGGGTTGAAACACCCGGTTCATCATATCCATGAATGCGACTGAGGCGTTTGTCAACCCGAACGGTATTACCACAAACTCAAAATGGCCGTATCTTGTCCTAAAAGCTGTCTTATGGATATCCACCTCCTTCACTTTTAACTGGTGATATCCTGACCTTAAGTCGATCTTTGAGAACACTGCCGCTCCCTTAAGCTGATCAAACAAGTCATCAATCTTAGGCAAGGGATACTTGTTTTTAATGGTCAGCTTATTCAATTGACGATAGTCTATGCACATACGCATAGTTCCATCCTTCTTCTTCACAAACAGGACCGGTGCTCCCCACGGAGACACACTGGGTCGAATAAACCCACGATCCAACAATTCTTAGATTTGAGCCTTAAGCTCAACCAACTCTTTAGGCGCCATTCGGTATGGAGCGATTGACACATGAAATTGTTCACGGTAGCAAGTCTATTCCAAATTCAACTTCCTATCTGGGGTATTCTGGTAATTCCTCTGGGAACACATCCTCAAAGTCCCTTACCGTTCTAACTCTATTGACACCTTTCTCCTTTCCATCCAACGACTTACAAAGACTAAAAAGCCTCGCACCCTTTATGAACCATCTTTTTAATTTTAAGCACCAAACTACATTAGACAAGTAGTTCCTTCTTTCTCCTATCATAATGACCACCTCATCCTTAGGGGTCCTTAGTTCCATTCGTTTAGCCGCACAATCCAACACGGCTCGGTGTTCTACTAACCAATCCATACCAAGTATGAGGTCAAATTCTCCGAAGGGTAACTCCATTAAGTCAGCTCGAAAGCTCACTCCCTGAATTTCTAGGGATACATTCCGAAAGATCTTATTCACTACTATAGTTTGGCCTAATGGGCTTACTACCATTATCTCCCTATCAGAAAGTTCAGAGTCTAGGCCTAGTGTTTCAACTACACTACAGGCAACATAAGAATGGGTCGAGCCCACATCAATTAAAGCAACGCGGAAAACTCCCGCTCCTGATGTGGAGCTATCAATAACCTTAGGTCATCCCTTAATCCGTCCTCAAAGCGGACACAACGTTCATGTTCGATTCGACTACTCCTCGAGCATATCGACAACCTCGTAAATTCACCTCATATGTCTGCCACCGACTTGTTCCTTGAAGTAGTCCTAGAAAAGCTTTCCTCTGCTCATTAATATAATGTGTACCGACATACTTTTTCTGATATGCCTCTTTAGCATACTCCCAGGTCAGATCCTCAGTGGTGGCTCCATCCCTCACTGTTAACCACCATTGATACGCTTCATCGCGTAGTAGTGCCACTATTCCTTTCAACTTCTCCTCCGGGGTCAGATCGAGCTCATCCATAATGCGCTCGATTGCTTCCAACCAGTATTCAGCTGTATTGGGTGCCACACCGGATACTCCACGAAACACCTCAGCTCCATTGGCTCGGAGTTGCTCGAGTACAAATTTTTGAGCTCCCGTATTTCCACCCGCGCCAGCCACCATTTCCAAAACTCGCAGCATAGCCTGCGATACAGCATCATCCCCCGTCTGAGCTTGCTACTCGACATTAACAGCTAGGGGTGGTGGTGGCGGTGGTAACTCATTGTCAGACCCTTGACCTGATCTAACGGGTTCTAACACAGTTATTCTTCCTCTTCTGCATCCTTGACGACCGCGTCCTCTAGAACTCATCTTTAACATCGAGATCTGATTAAGAAGTTTTTATGAATTAGTACTTTTGTTTCACTTGATTACCCGCGAAGAAATTTTATAAAAAGGACTTTAGGAGTGGTTCTTTCGTATTCATACATGCACACAGTCTTTTCATTCATTCATGCCTCCATCAAACAATTATGAACCTTAGTTCATTCAGAGAAACGTTGTAGTTTTCATTTGTTGTTGTTTTTCCACTACCCAGGGGTTTTTCGTAATTTATCCTACAAGGGTATTTTCGTATTTTTGTCACAAAGTATTTTGGTATTTTTAAATTCACAGGGTATTTTGGAAAATTTTTAAAATTCGAGGGTATTTTAAAAATTTTTGGACCTTGGGGGTATTTTGGTAATTTTACCACAAACCAGGGTAAATTGTAAAATTTTAATAAATCGGGGATATTTCGTAAGTTGCAAAACTTTGAGGTTCTTTTTGAGAGATTTATTTTCCAAAATGATAAAGTTGCAAAAATTTTGGAAATCGGGGTCATTTTGGTAATTTTGGTAAGTTAGGGGCAATTTTGTAATTTTCCAAAAATCAAGGTATCTTTTATAGTTTGCAAATTAGGGTTTTAAACATTTATGAAATAATGAAATTTTGGCAAACTGTTGAGTTGTTGTACATTTTATAAACCAAGGGCATTTTTGTAATTTTACCACTAGGGGTATTTTGTAATTTTATAAATCGAAAAATTTTTAATGGTCTCAAAGACCCTTGGCTTGTCGAGTAGCTAATAGGCCGAGGCTCGATACCAATCGAAACTCCCACACCCAAATTTCACCCAGAGCACGACCGGATCCGTATGTTCCTCGATGTAACTGGTTCAAAAATTCTTTTGTTACTTTGAAAGCTGTGTGTTTTGAAGATAGTTTGTTTGTGGGTTGGGCTCGAGTTGAAAACAAGTTTATTTTTATATCGAAACCCATTTATTTGGTGACAAAATATTTAAGCTTATTTTAAATTAAATGGACTTGTTCTTTAAATACCACTAAAATCGTAACTTAGTAATTAAAATAAAATAAAATCATCACTATGGCCTTATTACATAAAACAAAACCCAAAATAAAATTATACAAGACTTAAATAAAATAAATTGTCCATATTAAATAATTCTTCAAGTGAGCATGGCCACCACAAGTTCTACCGTCTCGGTCCATCACTATTCATCACTTGAAACGTGTGCCTAGCAGGATGAGTCGATAGACTCAATGTGTAACCAACACCAAAATATAATAGAATTAGGCGTACCATACATCATGTTCAAATAATAATTCAAGTAATGATGCAAACCCAACCCAAACACATATGCCATCTGCTACACTCCACACGTACACTAACTTTGCACACCGTGAGGACTACTAAGTCAACCCTCCATCCGCTACACACCATCGAAGGCATCATCGCAATCGGCGTGCTCATCGCCCACATAAAATTCGTGGCATAGCCACGGATAATTGTGTCATGAGACACCACATTCGAGATAATGTAACCAAAGTTACCACATTCGAACTTATGTAGATATATATCAAATTTAAGCCATAAATCTATTAAGATTAGTGTAGGTACTCCTTTGAGGAGATGGAGGCTATGGTGTACCTTTTCTCCTTCCTTGTAGTCGACACTTAGTAATTCTTCTTTGACATGGTTTAGGTGTAGCTCAAAGAATATAGAGAATTGATAGGGGTTTGGCTTTTGTAGGAGAAATTTTTTTTTGATTGTGTTTGTAATAGAAGAAGAAAAGAAGAGAAGAGAATTATGGCGAGAAAGGGAAGAAAGAAAAGAAAAGATGGAGAGTTGGTGAGAAGAAGTGAAAGGAGGTTGGGTTGAAATAGAGTGGCACCATTTCACGAGGGTATAACGCGCTTGTGTGTCCCCACGCCTATGGACCGTGGGTGTGTCAATTCAACATAACATTTCCATACATTCGAGTGTGTCTAGGCGTGTTGGTTCACCCTTGGCTTGTTTTATATATTGCCACGTCCTTTGACATGGTTTTGGTGATATAGTCGAGAAAGGGAAGGAAGAAAGAAAAGATGGAGAGTTGGTGAGAAGAAGGGAAAGGGAGGTTGGGTTTAAATAGAGTCGCTCACGTGGGTGCATCACACTTCTTGTGTGTCTAGGTGTGTTGGTTCACCCATGCCCATTTTATATATTGCCACGTCCATTGGTGATATGTCAGTGTCGTTCATGGCTGCGTCGCACGGCCGTGGCATTTTGTCGGTGCCTGTGGGGTGGTGGTTGGAGTCCGTGACTCGAAGATTTGAGACTTGTACCTCTTCTACCATTGTCAGTACAGAGATTCTATACTTCCACACGGCCACGGCCACGGCCATGTGCAAGGCCATGTGGTCTGGGAATCTGCACTTTTGGTTAGTTTACAAATAGGTGTTCAGAAAGAAGAAGAGAAAATAAAATAATAACAATTATGAATTTGAGATATGGTTAGTGCTCGGGTTGCCTCCTGAGAAGTGCTCATTTAAAGTCTTAAGCTAGACTTTAATTTTTCTCGTATGATTGTGGAGGTTTGAAAGTTTGAACATCTTCCCTCATGTTGCTTGTTTTATTTTCATGGTAGAGTTTAAGTCAAGAAGCGTTTACCTTAAAAGTGCCGAATGTTTGATTACTTACCTCGACTGTTTCGTATGGGAAGATATTGTGTACCTCAAGAGGGATTTCTTCGTTTTCTTTCAGGTCTGACGTGATGATGCGAGGATCTGCTATGTCTAATAGTATTTGGTCTCCTATTTTGAAGTGGTTTGATGTTCCTATGAGCTCTTCTAGGGACTCTTTCGGTTTTACTTCATGTGGTTCTAGTTCTTCTTTAAAGTGTGTCGTCAACTCTTCTAATTTGTAGATCTTAAGGCTTTGTTCTTTATGCAATTCTTCTTTTTTGGTATGGGGTTCATGATTCGGCTCAGGTTGTAACCTTGTGGTGTTTCCTGTGGTGAAGTTTGAACAAATTGATTATCGACTAAATTTACTTTCTCACCTTTATCATTCATTGTCCTGGCCGAGTCAAGAGCTTGTAGACTGATTGATTCTTTACCTACACGAAGTATGAGTTCTCCTGTACCCACATCAATTTTTTTCTAGCAGTTGCTAAAAAGGGTCTTCTTAAAATTAAGGGAATCAAATTATGCTCATCCATGTCTAAGACAACAAAATCTAATGGGAAAATGAATTTATCAATTTTTACAAGAACGTCTTCGATAATACCCTAGAATTCTAATAGTTTTATCAGCTAATTGAATTGTAACACCCCAAACTCGGTATATGCGTTAAGACCAGATTTGACATGTCACGCAAAGTGAACATACATCTAGTCTTTTAAAGAAATTAGATTTTCAAAAAAAAGAAACATTTTGACATGGAGTTATTAAAAACTAAGGTTGATTACTAAATCTAATAATTTGAGACATATAAGTTGAAACTTAGAAAATTGGATTTAATAATTAGAGAAAAATTTAAAGAGTTCAAAAGTAATTTGAAAACAAAATTTAAAATATTGTTACGAGAAAAATTTACGAGTTAAAAATATTTAAGAATGAAATCCTCTTCATACGTTCATTTAAGAAAAATGTTTATTTCTATTTTTAGAAAATAAATCCCACTAAAGTATTTAAAGTGTATTATAAAATCCATCCACAAGTAAAACATCCATAAAAATTAACCAGAGGCCTTATTACAACTTAACTTAAATAGTAAAAATAATAAAAAGTGCTTAAAAAGAAATCCGGTATATAAATAACCCATTATTCGTAGTATGGCCTCCACTGAGTCATCCACAGCCCAAGCTTACATCACTGGTCATTACTTGAGAAAGGTAAAGAAAACGGGGTGAGTTACTTAGAACTCAGTGTGTAACCCACTTACCATTGTCACTGGGCCAAAAATTCAATTAAGCATTTATTAGGCCAAAGCCCATTTACAATCATAACATAATATCATATATAACATGCATGTGTTATGCAATTTCCAAACCAAACCTAGTTTTCCATCCGCTACACACCACCATGCACCAACCCACACACCTGTGGGAGCTTTAGTCACCCACCACCCAACACACCAAATCGGGCATTAAGCCATATATCAAACTGGGCATTAAGCCATATATCAAACTGGGCATTAAGCCATATAAATTTTGTAGCAAAGCTACTAGAACTTCTCTTCGTCAAATATCCCAACCCATGCAAATCATGTATATAATATGCATATTCATTTACAACAATCCATTCATATAATTATTACAAACATACAGCCCATTATAAAAATTTTCACAATCCGTCCCATATCATATTTAGGCCCATATATCAAATATCATATTTGGCTCATATATCAAATATCACATTTGGCCCATATATCAAATATCACATTTGGCCCCTTGAGGGTAATTTCATAATTTTCACAGTCTTATTACCGATTTCAAGGTCTTTACCACTAAAGTGATAAATATGCCATTTTACCTAATTTCACTAACTTGTGATTTAATCAAGCGATTGATATTATATAGTTATCAAACCCATGAAGAACGGTGTGAGATTACGCACCTGATTACGATAAGCACTACGCTCTCCTGATCGCTGACAACTAAAAATATGGTTAACGCTCGATTAGAAAACTAAAGGCGATCTAATAAAGCAACTCTAAACAAACAATCTAATATTTACCCTCGGAATCGCGAATAACTACAATTTGTTGATTTTCCCCGGTTAACGGTCCATAACCCTTTGGAAAACCCCGAACAGCTAATGGCTCAGAACTACGAATAACCTCGAATAATTGATTTTCACCAGAGGAGGGTCCACAACCCGGTGGAAAGTCTCGGATCGTCGAAACAGCCCTTCGCTTGAATTTAGGAATTAGAATCGTCAATCCACTCCTTTTGAGATCTCCACTAGATTCCCCTTTCAAAACGTTACTACGATCCTCCATTCGTTAGATTTTTAGTAAACCGATAATATAATAAAGAATGGACTTATCGAAAAGGTAGAGATCAACTTACCACGAAGTTCCGAGTGTTCCATGAATAAATCCTTATATATAAGAATCAATTACTCCTTTCCATATTGTTAATCATATTAATAAATAAAGGATGATCGTGAAAACCATGAAGAACTCTTACCTTGAAAGTTTTGATCCAAATTCTAGTGATTATGAGATAACTTCGAGGAAATGAAAATTCGCCTTTCTCTATTTCACTATAAAGACGAAAAAGATTTGTCTAAGAGAGAGATAGATGATGATATTTTCAGTCAAAAAGGACCCTCCCAAACCAATATGTTGATTCGGCAAAAGAAAAAGAAAAACAAAGAATTGAAGAGGGTTCTTGCCGATTGTTCAAAGGTGACCACTCGAATGAAAAAGAGAGTTAAATGGAAGAAGGAAGATTCGGCTATAATGAAAATATTGGAGAGGATGATGATCAATAACATTCATCCATGGTGAAGAATTAGGGAGAGAGAGATGTTTGAGAGTTTTTTGTAAAAAGTAAAGAAGAAAAAGAAATAGGAGATAAGATGTTTGTTTTTGGTTTTCAAAGATGGAGAATGAACAAAGAAGAAGTTTTGAGATTGGTGTACAATTGGCCAAGGAAGAAAAAGAATAAAATGAAAGAAAAATGCACCCTTCTATGGTAGTATAGTTTCGGCATAAAGAGGAAAAGGGCTTCAGAGGAAAAGAAAATAATACCAATTTGGTCAAAAATAATAACCAAAACCAAAGAAAAATTTTACCCATTGCTCATGACACATTCGGCTAGGGAGAGAGATCTTGGAGAGAAAAGAAAATGGTGCACAATTTGCTAAAGAATTTTACCAACTATCTCCTAATCCCTTTCGATATTCGGCCAACCCCTCTAGCCTCAAAAACCGACCAAGTTCATAGCCATCTTGGATCAACTTTTTCCAACCTTTTTTTTCCATAGCATAATCCACAAATTAAGCCATTTGTTCCCTTACTTGCCTTATCCTATTGATTCCTTTCCTCAACTTCATTGTTTCCTTAATCCATTTAGCCTCCTTACCATAAAAATTAAAAGTCTAACATACCAAAAATAAAGCTTGGCCGACATTGATAGGAGAGTGCAAAAATTTAAGTCACAAAAATGCATACCAAGAGAGTCGAACCTCTCCCCTCAAGACAATACATATGGCGCATATCCTCTTAACCAATAGCTCATTTATGCTAACTTTCACCACTTAATTACCTTAAGATTTAAGGTCACTTGTTCCACTTCATTAAAGTACTATTACCAAAATTTTTTCCAAATCCAAAATAAATCTCGAGCCTTCTCAGGACTATATAAACACACACATTGGATAATTTAACTAGCTAAGCACCAAAATAATGCAACATATAAAAACTCAAATTTTAGGATGTTACAATTCTACCCCCTTAAAGAAAATTTCATCCTCGAAATTTACCTGATTAAAAGAGGTGAGGATATTGCTGCCGTATCGTGTCCTTAGGCTTCCACGTAGCTTCCTCCGCTCTGTGATTACGCCAGAGGACCTTTACTAACGGTACTGACTTCTTTCTCAGCAATTTAACATCTCGATCTAAAATTTCCACTGGGTCATCCTCAAATGACAAGTCAGGCCTTAACTCAACTTCCTCTACCGGTACAATGTGAGATGGATCCGATCGATAATGCCTTAACATAGAGACATGGAAAACACTATGAATCTAACTCAACTCCGGAGGTAACTCAAGCTAATAAGCTACTGGCCTAACATGTTTTAACACGCTATATGGTCCAATGAACCTAGGGCTCAACTTGCCCTTCCTTCCAAATCTGAAGATTTTCTTCCAAGGTGAGACCTTTAGAAAAACCTGATCTCCCACTGCAAACTCAATGTCCTTACACTTCAGATCCGCATACGACTTATTTCTATCCGAAGCTTCTTTTAACCGCGCTCGAATCACCTTAACTTTTTCTTTCGTTTCAGATATCAATTCGGGACCCAATAACTACTGTTCCCCCAATTCAGTCCAACAAGTAGGGGTACGACACCTACGACCATATAATGCTTCATAAGGTGCCATTTGGATACTGGATTGATAACTGTTGTTATACGCAAACTCCTCCAATGGTAGAAAATCCTCCCAACTACCTCTGAAGTCAATCACACAGCCCCTTAACATGTCTTCCAAAATCTGGATTACTCTTTCCGACTGACCATTTGACTGAGGATGAAAAGCTGCGCTAAAGTTTAATTTTGTTCCCAAAGCTTCATGCAAAGCTTTCCAAAATCGCGATGTAAACCTAGGGTCCTTGTCTGAAATAATAGACACTGGTACCCCATGTAACATCACGATTTTCGCCACATATAGCTTGGCCAACTTCTGCAAGAAGTAATCCATTCGAACAGGTAGGACATGGGCAGTCTTCATCAATCGATCCACTATTGTCCAGATGGAATCTCTCTTAGTAGGCGATAGGGGTAACCCACTAACAAAGTCCATCGTTATCCATTCCCATTTCCAAAATAGAATCTTCACTGGTTGAAGCAAACCCGACGACAATTGATGTTCTGCATTCACTTGTTGTCAAGTTAAGCACTTACTCACATAATCAATAACCTTCCGCTTCAACTTTGGCCACCAATACTGTTCACGGAGATCTCGATATATCTTATTTCCTCCGGGGTGCATAGCATAGGGGATACTATGCGCCTCTTACAAAATCATTAGTCTCAAGTCTGAATCTTTGGGCATACAAATTCTTCTGCGAAAACACACTACTCCATCCTTATTCAATCCAAAATCCCCTATTACACCACTTTCAACTTGATGAAGTAAGGGACCCAACTTTTCATCTGATAACTACTTCTCCTTGATCTGTTCTAACCACATAGGCTTCACCTGAAGTTCCGCTAGCAAACTACCATCTTCATACAAACTAAGATGAGCAAACATTGTTCTCAACTCTGATATCACCTTACGATTCAAAGCGTCTGCCATCACGTTAGCCTTTCTAGGATAATACTCGATTGAGAAGTCATAATCCTTCAACAGCTCTATCCATCTCTACTGTCTTAAGTTCAACTCCTTTGGGCTAAGGAGGTACTTCAGACTTTTATGATCCATATAAATGATCGACTTCTCACCGTACAGGTAGTGCCTCCAAATCTTCAAAACAAAAACCACCGCAGCCAACTCCAAATCATGAGTAGGATAATTGACTTCGTGCGGCCTTAACTGACGAGATGCATAAGCCACTACTTTACCATCTAGCATCAACACACATCCCAAGCTCGTGTGTGACGCATCGCAGTAAACAATGAACTCTTTTCCAGCCTCAGGTTGAATCGATCTGAGCGCTTTCATCAAAATCTTCTTCAATTTCTCAAAACTTTCTTGCTGCTAATCGGACCACACAAATGGTACTCCCTTGCGCAATAGTTTAGTTATAGGTGCTGCAATCAATGAAAACCCCTCAACAAAACATCTATAGTAACCAGCCAACCCTAGGAAACTCTGAATCTCAGTCACTGACTTCGGTGGTTTCCAATCCAACACAGCCTCTACCTTCCAAGGATCAACTCTGATTCCCTCGGCCGACACAACATGTCCTAAGGAAGTCACTTCCTTCACCAAAATTCACACTTACTGAATTTGGCATAAAGTTACTTTTCTCGCAGTATTTGTAATACTATGCGCAGATATGAGTCATGCTCTTCTTCATTCCTCGAGTATACTAAGATATCATCTATGAACACTACCACAAACAGGTCTAAGTAAGGTTAAAAGACTCGATTCATCATGTCTGTAAATTCAGCTAGTGCATTGGTCAATCCAAACGGCATCACCAAAAACTCATAATGTCCATAACGAGTTCGAAATGTCGTCTTATGAATATTCGCCTCCTTAACCTTGAGTTGATGATAACCCGATGTCAAATCTATCTTGGAGAAAACTAAAGCTCCTCTCAACTGATCAAACAGGTCATCAATTCTTAGCAATGGATACCTATTCTTGATCATCAATTTATTCAATTGCCTATAATCAATGCACATACGCATCGACCCATCCATCTTCTTGACAAACAAGACTGGTGCTCCCCATGGAGACACACTTAGTCAAATGAATCCCTGATCCAACAACTCTTGAATTTGAGCTTAAGCTCCGCTAGCTCCTTCGATGCCATTCTATAAGGAGCAATGGACACCGAGCCGTTCCAGACAAAAGCTCAATGCTAAACTCTACTTCTGGGTCTGGAGGTAAACCCGAAAGTTCCTTGAGAAAAACATCCAAAAATTCTTCCACCGTTCTAACACCTTCCACCGATAATTTCTTAACATCCAAGGCACAAATGAAGGCTAGGAATGCTCCATACCCTTTTTACACCAACTTTTCTGCTTTTAAAGCAGATATCACATTTTCTACATAGTTTCTCCATTCGCCCATCATCACCACTTCCTTATCTTCCAAAGTCCTTATCGACATCCACTTTGCAGTACAATCCAAGTGCGCACGGTGCTTCACCAACCAATCCATGCCTAAAATAAGGTCGAACTCGCCAAAAGGCAGTTCCATTAGATCCGCCAAAAATATTTCTCTTTGAATTTCCAAGGGCACGTCTCTAAACAATTTATCCACTATCACAGACTACCCTAAAGGACTTATTATCGTCATATTTTTATCAGTAATCTTAGATCTAATGTTCAGGTTTCCAGATATAGCGCTAGCAACATACGAATGGGTAGATCTGATATTTATCAAAGTAGTAACAGGTACATCAAAGATGAAGAACATACCAATTATCACATCAAGTGCATCACCATCCTCACGACGTCTGACCGCATAAACTAACCCCGGCTGCCTCGCCTCCGCGTTACCCCTAAAGCCATTACCTCTACCTGGTGCACCTTGACCATAACCACCGCCATTACCACCTCGACCTCGCCCACGGCCTCTCGGTGGCTGTTAAGAGCATCTAGCTGGCTATGTATCTGGGTTACAAGATTCTTGTGTCAGAGTAATCCATCGAGGACAATTCCTAAGCTGATGATCCTTAGAACCACATTTGAAACACCCACCGGTTCTTTTCTAGCATTCACCTGGGTGATGTCTCCCATAGTTAGCACATGGTTGAATCTGATTGGTAGCTACAGGTGTTCTAGCTTGAGTTGGCTCATCATTCTTGGGCCTCTTCTAAAACCTTTTAGCGGAACCCTAGTACTTAAAGTCCCTCTTGCCTCTGCCTCTATCTCGATTCTGACATTCTGAGTTCTTAGCCTCTTCAGCTATTTTGACTTTTTCAACAAGCTTGGCAAAAGTCCTTTCTTGTTGTGGGGCTATCAATACTCGCAACTCATCATTCATCCCATCCTCAAAACATATACACAGACTCATGATCAGTTGGCACTATTGTCCGAGCATAACGGCTCATGGTAAAAATTCTGCCTCGACATGACTTGCCCCGACATACTTCCCCGGGCATCCACATGACTTGCCCCGATATACTTTCCTTAGAATGCAGTTTTGAAGAAATCCCACGTAACATGTTTAGCCTGAGTGTCTTCTTGAAAAGTAAGCCACCATTGATACGCCTCGTCCCTCAACAAGGACACAACTCCTCTCAGTTTCTGTTCGGTGGTGCACTCTAAATCATCCATGATCCGCTCCATTGTCTCGAGCCAATACTCCACTATATTTGGAGCTACACCCGAGACACCCCTAAAAATCTCAGCACCACTTGATTTAAGTCATTCTTATATTGATCCACGAGTTGCTGGCCCGGTCTAACCATAGTAACCCTTTTTAGGACTCGTAACATTGCTTGGATCAAGGTAATGTCCTTTCTCGTATGGTCATGTGATCCAGTTTCAGTCCGGGTGATGCAGGTGCGTCCATTTCTGGTATACGTCCCGACGCTTCAGATGCAACCCTAGCACCTCGGCCTCTACCACGGCCACGTCTACCACGGCCACGTCGTCTAGCGCTCATTTTGAGTATTTTGGTTTAATCTGATTACAAGTTTTATGAATTAGTATACTTTTTTAGTGTTTATTAACGATATTTTATGAGATATAAGAGATAGAGTTGTTTTCATAAACGCGTCCTATAGTCTCAACCTCTATACTTTCAACACCTAAAACTAAAAGTTCTAGAGTGTTCCTATAGTCATTTCACAATAATAAGAATTATTCAATTCACATACACTTACTTGACTTGGTGTCGGATACTCGTGGTGCCATACTACCTTTAAAAACATAAGTTCTATAATTCAAAACAGTTTTGTACCATAAATATTTTTGAACCCAAACCATAGTCGAGTTTTGAACCGGGCTCTGATACCATAAAATGAAACACCCCAAATCCGGTCTATGCGTTAGGACCAGATTTGACATGTCACACAAAGTGAACATACATCTAGTCTTTTAAAGAAATCAGATTTTCAGAAAAAAGAAACATTTTGACATGGAGTTATTAAAAACTGAGGTTGATTACTAAATCTAATAATTTGAGACATATAAGTTGAAACTTAAAAAAAAATGGATTTAATAATTCGAGAAAATTTTAAAGAGTTCGAAAGTAATTTGAAAACAAAAATTTAAAATATTGTTACAGAAAAATTTCTGAGTTAAAAATATTTAAGAATGAAATCCTCTTCAGACGTTCATTTAAGAAAAACGTTTATTTCTATTTTAGAAAAGAAATCTCACTTAAGTATTTAAAGTGTATTATAAAATTCATCCACAAGTAAAACATCCATAAAAATTAACCGAGGCCTTATTAAAACTTAACTTAAATAGTAAAAATAATAAAAGTGCTTAAAAGAAATTCGGTATATAAATAACCCATTATTTGTAGTATGGCCTCCACTGAGTCGCCCACATTAAAGCCACCATCACTGGTCATTACTTGAGAAAGGTAAAAAAAACGGGGTGAGTTACTTAGAACTCAGTGTGTAACCCACTTACCATTGTCACTGGGGCAAAAATTCAATTAAGCATTTATTGGGCTAAAGCCCATTTACAATCATTACATAATATCATACGCAACATGCATGTGTTATGCAATTTTCCAACCAAACCTAGTTTTCCATCCGCTACACACCACATTGCACCAACCATCACACACGTGGGGAGCTTTAGTCACCCACCCAACACACACCAAACCGGGCATTAAGCCATACATCAAATTAGGCGAGAAGCCATATATCAAACGGGCATTAAGCCATATAAATTTTGTAGCAAAGCTACCAGAACTTCTCTTCGTCAAATATCCCAACCCATGCAAATCATGTATATAATATGCATATTCATTTACAACAATCCATTCATATAATTATTACAAACATACGGCCCATTTAAAAATTTTCACAATCTGGCCCATATCACATTTAGGCCCATATATCAAGTATCACATTTGGCCCATATATCAAATATCACATTTGGCCCATATATCAAATATCACACTTGGCCCCTTGAGGGTAATTTCATAATTTTTACATTCTTAATACTGATTTCAAGCTCTTTACCACTAAAGTGATAAATATGACATTTTACCTGATTTCACTAACTTGTGATTGAATCAAGCGATTGATACGATATAGTTATCTAACCCATGAAGTATGGTGTGAGATTACACACCTGATTACGGTAAGCACTACGCTCTCCTGATCGCTGACACCAATGCTCGATTAGAAAAATAAACGCGATCTAATAAAGCTACTCTAAACAAACGATCTAAGATTTACCCTCGAAATCGTGAATAACTACAATTTGTTGATTTTCCCCATTTAACGGTCCACAACCCATTGGAAAACCCCGAACAGCTAATGGCTCAGAACTACAAATAACCTTGAATAATTAATTTTCACGGAGGAGGTCCACAACCCGTGGAAAGTCTCGGATCACAAAACATGACCTTCGCTTGAATTTAGGAATTGGAATCGTCAATCCACTCCTTTTGAGATCTCCACTAGATTCCCCTTTCAAAACGTTACTACGAGCGTCCATTCGTTAGATTTTTAGTAAATCGATAATATAGTAAAGTATGGACTTATCAAAAAGGTAGAGATCGGCTTACCACGAAGTTCCGAGTGTTCCACGAATAAATCCCTATATATAAGAATCGGTTACTCCTTTCCATACCGTTAATCATCTTAATAAATAAAGGATGATCGTGAAAATCGTGAAGAACTCTTACCTTGAAGGTTTTGATCCAAATTCTAGTGATTACGAGATAACTTCGAGGAAATGGTAATTCTGCCTTTCTCTATTTCACTATAAAGACAAAAAAGATTTGTCTAAGAGAGAGATAGATGATGATATTTTCGGTTAAAAAGGACCCTCCCAAGCCAATATGTTGATTCGGCAAAAGAAAAAAAAAATAAAGAATTGAAGAGGGTTCTTACCGATTGTTCAAAGGTGACCACTCGAATGAAAAAGAGAGTTAAATGGAAGATGGAAGATTCGGCTATAATGAAAATATTGGAGAGGATGATGATCAATAACATTAGGCCATAGTGAAGAATTAGGGAGAGAGAGATGTTTGAGCATTTTTTTTTAAGAAGAAAAGAAGAAAAAGAAATAGGAGATAAGATGTTTGTGTTTCGATTTTCAAAGATGGAGAATGAACAAAGAAGAAGTTTTAAGATTGGTGTACAATCGGCCAAGGAAGAAAAAGAATAAAATAAAAGAAAAATGCCCCCTTCAATTGTAGTATACTTTCTGCATAAAGAGGAAAAGGGCTTGAGAGGAAAAGAAAATAATACCAATTTGGTCAAAAATAATAACCAAAACCAAAGCAAAATTTTACCCATTACTCATTACACATTCGGCTAGGGAGAAAGATCTTGGAGAGAAAAGAAAATGGTGCACAATTTGCTAAAGAATTTTACCAACTATCTCCTAATTCCTTTCAATATTCGGCCAACCCCTCTAGCCTCAAAAATCGACCAAGTTCATAGCCATTATGGATCAACTTTTGCCAACCTTTTTTTTCTATAGCACAATCCACGAATTAAGCCATTTGTTCCCTTACTTGCCTTATCCTATTGATTCCTTTCCTCAAATTCAATGTTTCCTTAATCCATTTAGCCAGCTTACCATAAAAATTAAAATTCCAACATACCAAAAATAAAGCTTGGTCGACACTTGGTAGGGGAGTGCAAAAATTTAAGTCACAAAAATGCATACCAAGAGAGTCAAACCTCTCCCCTCAAGACCATACATATGGCGCATATCCTCTTAACTAATAGCTCATTTATGCTAACTTTCACCACTTAATTACCTTAAGATTTAAGGTCACTTGTTCAACTTCATTAAAGTACTATTACCAAAGTTTTTTTCCAAATCCAAAATAAATCCCGAGCCTTCTTAGGACTATATAAACACACACATTGGATAACTTAACTAGCTAAGCACCAAAATAATGCAACATATAAAAACTCAAATTTTAGGATGTTACAATTCTACCCCCTTAAAGAAAATTTCGTCCTCGAAATTTACCTGATTAAAAGAGGTGAGGATATTGTTGCCGCATCGTGTCCTCAGGCTTCCACGTAGCTTCCTCCGCTCTGTGATTACGCTAGAGGACCTTTACTAATGGTACTGACTTCTTTCTCAGCACTTTAACATCTCGATCTAAAATTTTCACTGGTTCTTCCTCAAACGACAAGTCAGGCCTTAACTCAACTTCCTCTATCGGTACAATGTGAGACTGATCCGATCGATAATGCCTCAACATAGAGACATGGAAAACACTATGAATCTGACTTAACTCCAGAGGTAACTCAAGCTAATAAGCTACTGGCCTAACACGTTTCAACACACTATATGGTCCAATGACCCTAGGTCTCAACTTGCCCTTCCTTCCAAATTTGAAGATTTTCTTCCAAGGTGAGACCTTTAAAAAAACCTGATCTCCCACCGCAAACTCAATGTCCTTACGCTTCAAATCTGCATACGAATTTTGTCTATCCGAAGCTTCCTTTAATCGAGCTCGAATCACCTTTACTTTTTATTCCATCTCTGATATCAATTCGAGACCCAATAAATGACGTTCCCATAATTTAGTCCAACAAGTAGGGATACGACACCTACGACCATATAATACTTCATAGGTGCCATTTGGATACTGGATTGATAACTGTTGTTATACGCAAACTCCGCCAACGGTAGAAAATCCTCCCAACTACCTCTAAAGTCAATCACACAGTCCCTTAACATGTCTTCCAAAATCTAGATTACTCTTTCCGATTGACCATCTGACTGAGGATGAAAAGCTATGCTGAAGTTTAACTTTGTTCCCAAAGCTTCATGCAAAGCTTTCCAAAACCGCGATGTAAACCTAGGGTCCCTGTCCAAAATAATAGACACTGGTACCCCATGTAACCTCACGATTTCCACTACATATAGCTTGGCCAACTTTTGCAATGAGTAATCCGTTCGAACAGGTAGGACATGGGCAGTCTTCGTCAATCGATCCACTATTACCCAGACAGAATCTTTCTTAGTAGGCGATAGGGGTAACCCACTAACAAAGTCCATCATTATCCGTTCCCATTTCCATAATGGAATCTTCACTGGTTGAAGCAAACCTGACGGCAATTGATGTTCTACCTTCACTTGTTGACAAGTCAAGCACTTACTCACATAATCAATAACCTCTCGCTTCAACCTTGGCCACCAATACTATTCACGGAGATCTCGATACATCTAATTTCTTCTGGGATGCATAGCATAGAGGCTACTATGCGCCTCTCGAAAAATCATTGGTCTCAAGTCCGAATCCTTGGGCATACAAATTCTTTCACGAAAACACACTACTCCATCCTTATTCAATCCAAAATCCCCTATTACACCACTTTCAACTTGATGAAGTAAGGGACCCAACTTTTCATCTGATAACTGCTTCTCCTTGATCTGTTCTAACCACATAGGCTTCACCTGAAGTTCTGCTAGCAAACTACCATATTCATACATACTAAGATGAGCAAACATTGCTCTCAACTCTGATATCACCTTACGACTCAACGCGTCTGCCACCACGTTAGCCTTTCCAGGATGATACTCGATTGAGAAGTCATAATCCTTCAATAGCTCTATCCATCTCCGCTGTCTTAAGTTCAACTCTTTTGGGCTAAGGAGGTACTTTAGACTTTTATGATCCATATAAATGATTGACTTCTCACCGTACGGGTAGTGCCTCCAAATCTTCAAAGCAAAAACCACCGCAACCAACTCCAAATCATGAGTAGGTTAATTGACTTCGTGCGGCCTTAACTGACGAGATGCATAAACCACTACTTTACCACCTTGCATCAACACACATCCCAAGCCCATGTGTGACGCATCGTAGCAAACAATGAACTATTTTCCAGCCTCAGGTTAAATTAGTACAGTGCTTCCGTCAAAATCTTCTTCAATTTCTCAAAACTTTCTTGCTGCTAATCTGACCACACAAATGGTACTCCCTTGCACAATAGTTTAGTTAGAGGTGCTGCAATCAACGAAAACCCCTCAACAAAACGTCTATAGTAACCAGCCAACCCTAGGAAACTCTGAATCTCAGTCACTGACCTCGATGGTTTCCAATCCAACACAGCCTCTACCTTTCAAGGATCAACTTTGATTCCTTCGGTCGACACAACATGTCCTAAGAAAGTCACTTCTTTTAGCCAAAATTCACACTTACTGAATTTGGCATAAAGTTACTTTTCTCGCATTATTTGTAATACTATGCGCAGATGTGAGTCTTGCTCTTCTTCATTCCTCGAGTATGCTAAGATATCATCTATGAACACCACCACAAACCGGTCTAAGTAGGGTTGAAAGACTCAGTTCATCATGTCCATAAATGTAGCTGGTGCATAGGTCAATCCAAATGGCATCACCAAAAACTCATAATCTTCATAACGAGTTCAAAATGCCGTCTTATGATTATCCGCCTCCTTAACCTTGAGTTGATGATAGCCCGATCTCAAATCTATCTTGGAGAAAACTGAAGCTCCTCTCAACTGATCAAATAGGTCATCGATTCTCGGCAATAGATACCTATTCTTGATCGTTAATTTATCCAACTGCATATAATCAATGCACATACGCATCGACCCATCCTTCTTCTTGACGAACAAGACAGGTGCTCCCTATGGAGACACACTCGGTCGAATGAATCCCCGATCCAACAACTCTTGAATTTGAGCCTTAAGCTCGCTAGCTCCTTCGGTGCCATTCTATAAGGAGCAATGGACACTAGAGCCATTCTGAACAAAAGCTCAATGCCAAACTCTACTTCCCGGTCTAGAGGTAAACTTGAAAGTTTCTCGAGAAAAACATCTGAAAGTTCTTTCACCGTTCTAACACCTTCCACCGATAATTCCTTGACATCCAAAGCATAAATGAAGGCTAGGAATGCTCCATACCTTTTTGCACCAACTTTTTTGCTTTTAAAGCAGATGTCACATTTGCTAAATAGTTTCTCCGTTCGCCCATCATCACCACTTCCTTATCTTCCAAAGTCCTTATCGACATCCACTTTGCAGTACAATCCAAGTGCGCACGGTGCTTCACCAACCAGTCCATGCCCAAAATAAGGTCGAACTCGCCAAAAGGTAGTTCCATCAGATCCGCCAAAAATATTTCTCTTTGAATTTCTAAGTGCACGTCTCTAAACAATTTATCCACTATCACAGGATTGTCCTAAAGGACTTATTACCGTCATCTTTTTATCAGTAATCTTAGATCTAATGTTCAAGTTTCCAGATATAGTGCTAGCAACATACGAATTGGTAGATTCGATATCTACCAAAGCAGTAACAGGTACATCAAAGATGAAGAAGGTACTAGTTATCACATCAGGTGCATCACCATCCTCACGGCGTCTGATCGCATAAACTAACCCCGACTGCCTCGCCTCCACGTTACCCCTGAAGCCATTACCTCTGCCTGGTGTACCTTGACCACGACCACCGCCATTACCACCTCGACCTGGCCCACGGCCTCTCGGTGGCTGTTGAATGCCTTTAGCTGGCTATGTATCAGGGTTACAAGCTTCTTGAGTCAGACCAGTCCGTCGAGGACAATTCTTAAGCTGGTGATCCTTAGAACCACATTTGAGACACCCACCGGTTCATTTCTAGCATTCACCTGGGTAATGTCTCCTACAGTCAGCACATGGTTGAATCTGATTGGTAGCCACAAGTGCTCTAGCTTGAGCTGGCTCATCATTCTTGGGCCTTTTCTGAAACCTTTTAGTAGAACCCAAATACTTAAAGTCCCTCTTACCTCTACCTCTATCTCGGTTCTGACATTCTGAGTTCTTAGCCTCTTCAGCTATTTTGGCTTTTTCCACAAGCTTAGCAAAAGTCCTTTCTTGTTGTGGGGATATCAGTATCGGAACTCATCATTCAGCCCATCCTCAAAATGTACATAGTGCCCATGATCAGTTGGTACTATTGTCCGAGCATAATGGCTCAAGCGTAGAAATTTTGCCTCGTAAGCCACCACCGTCTTATGTCCTTGGACTAGATTCAGGAATTCCTTCCTCCGGGCATCCACATAACTTACCCTAACATACTTTCCTTGGAATGCAGTTTTGAAGAAATCCCATGTAGCATGTTCAGCCTGAGTCCCTTCTCGAAAAGTAAGCCACCATTGATACGCCTCATCCCTCAACAAGGACACAGCTCCTCTTATTTTCTGTTTGATGGTGCACTCCAAATCATCCATGATCCGCTCCATGCCTCGAGCCAATACTCCACTACATTTAGAGCTACACCCGAGACACCCCTAAAAACCGTGGCACCACTTGATTTAAGTCGTTCTAATATTGATCCACGAGTTGCTAGCCCAGTTCTAGCCGCAACAACCCTTTCTAGGACTCGTAACATTGCTTGGGTCAAGGTAATGTCCTCTCTCGTATGGTCATGTGATCCAGTTTCACCTCGGGTGATGCAGGTGTGTCTATTTTTAGTATATGTCTAGACGCTTCAGATGCAACCCTAGCACCTCGGCCTCTACTACGTACAATGTCCATATCCTCTATCGCTCATTTTGAGTATTTCGGTTTAATCTGATTATAAGTTTTATGAATCAGTATACTTTTTTAGTGTTTATTAACGATATTTTATGAGATATAAAAGATAGAGTTGTTTTCATAAACGCATCTTATAGTCTAAATCTCTATAGTTTCAACACCTAAAACTAAAAGTTCTAGAGTGTTCCTATAGTCATTTCACAATAATAAGAATTATTCAATTCACATACACTTACTTGACGTGGTGTCGGATACTCATGGTGCCATACTACCTTTAAAAACATAAGTTCTATAATTCAAAATAGTTTTGTACCATAAATGTTTTTGAACCCAAACCATAGTGGAGTTTTGAATCGGGCTCTGATACCATAAAATGAAACACCCCAAACCCGATCTATGCGTTAAGACAAGACTTGACATGTCATACAAAGTGATCATACATCTAGTCTTTTAAAGAAATTAGATTTTCAGAAAAAGAAACATTTTGACATGGAGTTATTAAAAGCGAGGTTGATTACTAAATCTAATAATTTGATACATATAAGTTGAAACTTAGAAAATTGGATTTAATAATTTAAGAAAACTTTAAAGAGTTCAAAAGTAATTTGAAAACAAAAGTTAAAATATTGTTACGAAAAAATTTCGAGCTAAAAATATTTAAGAATGAAATCCTCTTCGTACATTCATTTAAGAAAAACGTTTATTTCTATTTTTAGAAAAGAAATCCCATTGAAGTATTTAAAGTGTATTATAAAATCCATCCACAAGTAAAACATCCATAAAAATTAACGGAGGCCTTATTACAACTTAACTTAAATAGTAAAAATAATAAAAAGTGATTAAAAAGAAATCTGATATATAAATAACCCATTATTCGTAGTATGGCCTCCACGAATCGTCCACAGCCCAAGCCTCCATCACTGGTCATTACTTGAGAAAGGTAAGGAAAACTGGGTGAGTTACTTAGAACTTAATGTGTAACCCACTTACCATTGTCACTGGGCCAAAAATTCAATTAAGCATTTATTGGGCCAAAGCCCATTTACAATCATAAAATAATATCATATATAACATGCATGTGTTATGCAATTTCCCAACCAAACCTAGTTTTCCATCCGCTACACACCACCTGTACCAACCAACACAACTGTGGGGAGCTTTAGTCACCCACCCCGCCAACACACCAAACTGGGCATTAGGCCATATATCAAACTGGGCAGTAAGCCATATATCAAACTGGGCATTAAGCCATATATCGAACTGGGCATGAAGCCATATAAATTTTGTAGTAAAACTACCAGAACTTCTCTTTGTCAAATATCCCAACCCATGCAAATTATGTATATAATATGCATATTCATTTACAACAATCCATTCATATAATTATTACAAACATACGGCCCATTATAAAAATTTTCACAATCTGGCCCATATCACATTTAGGCCCATATATCAAATATCACACTTGGCCCCTTGAGGGTAATTTCATAATTTTCACAGTCTTAATACCGATTTCAAGGTCTTTACCACTAAAGTGATAAATATGCCATTTTACCTGATTTCACTAACTTGTGATTTAATCAAGCGATTGATACGATATAATTATCTAACCCATGAAGTACGGTGTGAGATTACACACCTGATTGCGGTAAGCACTACGCTCTCCTGACCGCTACACCTAAAAATATGTTTAATGCTCGATTAGAACAATAAACACGATCTAATAAAGCTACTCTAAACAAACGATCTAAGATTTACCCTCAGAATCGTGAATAACTACAATTTGTCAATTTTCCCCATTTAACGGTCCACAACCCATTGGAAAACCCCGAACAGCTAATGGCTCAGAACTGCGAATAACCTCGAATAATTGATTTTCACCAGAGGAGGGTCCACAACCCGGTGAAAAGTCTCGAATCGTCGAAACAGCCCTTCGCTTGAATTTAGAAATTGGAATCATCAATCCACTCCTTTTGAGATCTCCACTAGATTCCCCTTTCAAAACGTTACTAGGATCCTCCATTCGTTAGATTTTTAGTAAACCAATAATATAATAAAGTATGGACTTATCAAAAAGGTAGAGATCGGGTTACCACGAAGTTTCGAGTGTTCCACGAATAAATCCCTATATATAAGAATCGGTTACTCCTTTCCATACTGTTAATCATCTTAATAAATAAAGGATGATCGTGAAAACTGTGAAGAACTTTTACCTTGAAGGTTTTGATCCAAATTCTAGTGATTACGAGATAACTTTGAGAAAATGGTAATTCTACCTTTCTCTATTTCACTATAAAGATGAAAAATATTTGTCTAAGAGAGAGATAGATGATGATATTTTCGGTCAAAAAGGACCCTCCCAAGCCAATATGTTGATTCGAAAAAAGAAAAAGAAAAACAAAGAATTGAAGAGGGTTCTTACCGATTGTTCAAAGGTGACTAGTCGAATGAAAAAGAGAGTTAAATGGAAGATGGAAGATTCAGCTATAATGAAAATATTGGAGAGGATGATGATCAATAACATTTGGTCATGGTGAAGAATTAGGGAGAGAGAGATGTTTGAGAGTTTGTTGTAAAAAGTAAAAAAGTAAAAGAAATATGAGATAAGATGTTTGTGTTTCGATTTTCAAAGATGGAGAATGAACAAAGAAGAAGTTTTGAGATTGGTGTACAATCGGCCAAGGAAGAAAAAGAATAAAATGAAAGAAAAATGCCCCCTTCTATGGTAGTATACTTTTGGTATAAAGAGGAAAAGGGCTTGAGAGGAAAAGAAAATAATACCAATTTGGTCAAAAACAATAACCAAAACCAAAGAAAAATTTTACCTATTGCTCATGACACATTCGGCTAGGGAGAGAGATCTTGGAGAGAAAAGAAAATGGTGCACAATTTTCTAAAGAATTTTACCAACTATCTCCTAATCCCTTTCAATATTCGGCCAACCCCTCTAGCCTCAAAAACCGACCAAGTTCATAGCTATCATGGATCAACTTTTGCCAACCTTTTTTTCCATAGCACAATCCACGAATTAAGCCATTTGTTCCCTTACTTGCCTTATCTTATTGATTCCTTTCCTCAACTTCAATGTTTCCTTAATCCATTTAGCCACCTTACCATAAAAATCAAAAGTCCAACATACCAAAAATAAAGATTGGCCGACACTTGATAGAGAGTGCAAAAATTTGAGTCACAAAAATGCATACCAAGAAATTCGAACCTCTCCTCTCAAGACAATACATATGGTGCATATCCTCTTAACCAATAGCTCATTTATGCTAACTTTCACCACTTAATTACCTTAAAATTTAAGGTCACTCGTTCCACTTCATTAAAGTACTAATTACCATAATTTTTTCCAAATCCAAAAAAAATCTCGAGCCTTCTCAAGACTATATAAACACACACATTGGATAATTTAACTAGCTAAGCACCAAAATAATACAACATATAAAAACTCAAATTTTAGGATGTTACATGAATACTCATCCTAGTTTGTTTGGGTTTCCCTAGACCTAGCTGTTTAAACATTTTATAAGGCATGACATTTATACTTTCCCTTAAATTAACTAAAGCATTATCAACAGTTAAACTACTAATTAAACATGGAATTGTAAAACTCCCTGGATCTTTTAGCTTTTGTGGTAGTCTATTCTGTAACATTGCTGAGCATATTGCGTTTAATTCCACATGTGGCTCCTCATCTAACTTACGCTTGATCGTCAAGAGTTGTTTTAAAAATTTCCTCAAATCTGGCATCTGTGAAAGAGCTTCAAGAAGAGGTAAGTTAATATGTAATTTCTTTAAAAGTTTAAGAAACTTACCAAATTGTTCCTCTGTATCGTCCTCTTCATCATTTTGGGATACGGTATACGAGGTTGGTACTCTTTGATTACCGATTTTGGCTTGTCTTATGTTACCTCAACTTTACCTTTTCTACCTCATTTTCTTGTATTGAATTGGGTTCATCTAACCCTATATTACCATGAGCAATGATGGCTTGGATTTGCTCCTTTGGGTTAATCTCAGTGTTACTTGGTTGACGCCCTTGCGGTCGTTCGAAAATTAACTTTTCAAGTTGTCCAACTGACTTAGTAAGTTCCCCGACTTGGTTCTCGATCCCTTTAATCGATGCTTGTTGATTATTGAGCGTTGTCTCAATTTTTTCCAGACGTGTATCTATGGCTGCCATGAATTTTATCAACATCTCTTCGAGGTTCGGCCTCTTTTCCTGTGGATAGGGCTAATTTTGGAAATTTTGAGGAGGTTGTTGTCTTTGATTTCCTTGACCTCCCTATGAAAAATTTGGTGGTTCCTCCAACCTGGATTATAAGTATTACTAATAGGGTTATTATTAGATCTAAAATTATTACCTATATAGTTCATCTGTTCACTTTCTGTACCCTATTGGTAGGGTGGGTACTCAGGATTTGCCACAGTTCCACTTGCGTCGCACTGCATTACTGGATGTACCTGCGAAAAACACGAACTATCAAGCTTTTTATTCATCATCTCTACCTGCGTTGATAGCATGGTTACTGCGTCGAGATTGAAAACTCTGGCTAATTTTGTTGGTTTTTTCCTTGTAACCTGCCACTGATAGTTATTCAGTGATATCTCTTCAATAAAATCATAGGCCGCTTCAGGAATTCTATTGTCCAGGGTTCCACCGACGGCTGAATCAATTAGTTACCTCGTTGAGGGGTTTACACCGTTATAGAAAGTTTGGACTTGAAGCCATAAGGGTAAACCATGGTGCGGATTGTAACAGACTGAATTTGACCCTAATCAGAATGGTGGTTTCGAGACCACGAATCTGAGTCTGAGAAATATTTAAATATTATATTTTGTGTTTATTATATTTGAATTAATGTGTGTGAAAGTTTTGTAGAAAAATTTAATCGTTTGTGTGTTTAATTTAGAAAAAGGACTTAATCGCGTAAAATGTAAAAGTTGCAAACTATAGTGCAAAGTGCTAGAATGATGATGGCTTCTTAATATGAGGTATTAAAAGGAAAATAGCCCATTTTAATGGTAGTGGGCAGCATATGTCAAAAATACCCTTATATGTATATGTTAACCTTATATTATAAAAGGGCATTATGGTACATTAGTTTAAATTCTAATTATATCTTAAATAAAACATAAAATATAGCTTGGTTCTTCATTTCTTCAACACCGAATATAAGAAAAAAGAATAAGGGAGAGGTTTTGTTCATTCGGCCAACATTCAAGCTTAAATCGGGTATGTATTTTAGTTAGTTTTGATAATTTTTACATTTTGTGATCGTTGCTTCAGTATACTATCAGGCCCATGCTAAAATTTTTGAGATTAGTGTGTATATGACATTCGACCATTGATGTGTTCATGAGGTTTTTGATGTTTGATGATTTTAAATTAAAGCTATGTTAAAGATTAGTATGTTTTGTATTAGAAATTTTAGTGAATTTGAGTATTTTGGGCTAAATTTCAAAATGAAATTTTGAGGGGACTGAAATGCAAAATAAATGAAATAAATGCACTTGTATGGTCCTTGTGAACATTCTGCCCTAAGGTGTTGTAGTGAAATTTTGTGTATTTTGTGTTTTGTGCAAATAGGACTAAATTGTAAAAATGTGAAACCCTAGGGGTAAAATGGTAATTTGCCCATTTATGTGTTTAGGGACTAAATTGAAATGAAATGTACTTGAATGAGCTGAATTTTAATGTGTTTAGATCAAGAACAAAGAAAAACCAGACGAAGGTTATCGAATAGCCGGTCTACGCGGTCCGTCGACAGTCGAGGTAAGTCCTTAAGCAAATGTTTGCCAATGAATTAATTATGAGTATAGTATATGATAAAATTGGGAAAATTTTAAGTACTAAAATATGTGTTGGCCGAATATGGGGTATAATATTGTATTGAATTTATTTTTGTTAAATGTGATTTGAATGAGCATGTTCGGTTTAATATGTGAAAGTAATATGTTGTATACGAGATGGTTGTGATCTTAGCACTAAGTAAATTGTGTTGGAATGTTGAAAATGTTGAAATTTCAGGCTTCGAGCCTAGCGGGCCTTGTGTCGGTGATTTATTTCGGCTTAATGCCTAGCAGGCCTTGTGCCGGTGATTTATTTCAGGCTTAATGCCTAGCAGGCCTTGTGCTGGTGAATGTATCGAGCTTAATGCCTAGCAGGCTAAATGTCGATGTTTTAAATCTCGAATTTCAAGTCTAGTAGGCAAGGTGCTGGTGTATGCGATTCGAACTAGTGCATAGCTTGTTATATGCTGGTGAGTTTTCAATTTTCGAACTTTAGCTACGAAATGGTAAAGGTATGAAACAAACCATGGAAGTTTACGTTTATGAAAGTGAAATTGTGAGTTCAACTATAAGGTATGTATTAAGCATAATTTAAGGTTATGTTTATATGCTATGATGATAATTAAATGAATTGATGAAAGATAGTGATATACATATGATAGATGGAATTTGATTATATGTGTACTATGAGTGAATTGATTATAGAAAAGCTTGAAGGAAATAAGTAATCGTACCAGTATAACGTTATGCATAAGTGAGTCATTATTTATTTGGTACAAAATAAACTATGGTAAAGAGGTGAAAGTTGATGTATGTATATACAATGAAAAGGGATATTCAATTTTGGTACATTAAATATTAAGTCATGAATGTTTGATGTTAAGAAATGTTTATTTAAATACTTGTATACTCGAATGTTACATTGAAGTTTCTTAAGACTTACTAAGCTAGCAAGCTTACCTTGTGTGTACCCTTTGTTTGTTTTATAGATCTCGTTCAAGCTACGGGCTCAGAGGATCGTCAGAAGAATCATCCACACTATCACTCCTTTTGGTATTTTTCAAGATAGCCATTTAGCATCAAAGGCATGTATAGGCTAGCTAAGTGTGTGTGAATGATGTTTTGTCTATATATATATATATATATACAACATAGCCATGCAAAAATGGCTTGAATATGATGCAAGTTTGGTATGTATATAATCGGTCATGTTATAAGTTCATTTGGTAACTATATTATATGGCTTATGTGTATAATCTTTTGAGTTTATGGCTTGATTTGGGAAATGATGCAAATGGCTTATAATTAGCTTATTTTTTATAATCTTGATGCTTGGTATGAGTTGGCTTGAAGTATGGTTATAAACTCACTTAGTAATATGATATAAGGTATTTGAATTTGCGTTAGTCATCTAGATTCATTTGTAAGGAAAAATGTATGCACGTATATATGCTTAAATGATCTACAAATTTAGATACGGTTGGCGAATGCATTAATAATGAATAAATTGTATAAGTATTTGTGACTCAATTATGTGCAAGTAAAGAATTAAAGTGTGCATTGGTGCGAATGCGTGTGGGATCTATTGAATTTGGAATGACCAATGTAGGTGTGATCTTATATATATTTAGTTAAATGCTATGATTATTACATAGATAAGATCTAATTGTGGACATATGGATTTTCGGTTAAGGTGCTACAAATTACTAAATGAATAGGACTATTTTGTTAGTCGTTGCAATGACCCATCTATAGTATATCTTCGAACAAATTTTATAATAGCTGGTTATTCGAATGAAATATGTTTTAAATCTTATTCTACAGGTTTTGTTAGAATAGTTATTTGAGTATGTAGTAAATAATTAAAGATACAGTAATTGGGGTTTATGTTAATTACAATGTTATGTGGTGTGAATAAAAGTTCATTGTATGTTCAATTTATGTTCTTTGATTTCTATGCCGTATATGACTTAAGTTTAGCATGGTAAGTATGTTTTAAGAAATCGAATGTTTTACACATTTACATGCATATGTGATCATTTTAATTTAAATGTATTTTATATAAGTATGTTTATTTATGACTTGAATGATTGATTGAAAGATATGACATAACTGGTAATGCCTCGTAACCTAATCTGACAACGGATATAGGTTAGGGGTGTTACATTTGATTGGTATTAGAGCTTACAGTTTAGTCGATTCTAGGACTACCGTAGCACGTGAGAGTCTAGCTATACATGCCTTTATTATATATTTGATAGTGTGGTGACTTCTGACATTTCAAACTGTGAATTATATAGTAAATGGATTTTGATCTGACAGAGCCATAGCGGATGATGTAGAGAGTAGTAGCTTTGATCGCATGACGAATCGATGCCGCTGTAGACTCTCAACCGGTTTCAGTAGCTATGAGGGGAGGCTAAACAAGCCTTCTACCAGATGATGAATGAGTGGTTTACCCAGTTTATCCAGACTAACCCGACTGTACAACAACCTCCACCCCCTAATAATCCAACTCCGGTACCTTTAGCACCTTCGATGATAGATCCGATGAGATCTAGTAGGCCTTCTGTTGATAAAATCAAAAAATATGGGGCCAAAGAATTTAAAGCTAATGATGATGATGATGCAGAGCGGGCTGAGATGTGGCTTGATAACACTATTCGGGTACTTGATGAGCTATCCTGCACTCTAGATGAATGCCTAAAATGTGCTATATCTTTACTT
Source organism: Gossypium rotundifolium (assembly GCA_025506655.1). NCBI lineage: Eukaryota > Viridiplantae > Streptophyta > Magnoliopsida > Malvales > Malvaceae > Gossypium > Gossypium rotundifolium. The sequence continues at coordinate 141,511,036 of CP106731.1, forward strand.
CGGGACACTGCATATCACCGGTGGAATACACTAGTATCAGTGGTTCCGAAAGAAAAAGTGACGTGGGATTTCTTCCAGATCGAGTTTCATAAGAAATACATTAGCCAGAGGTTCATCGATCAGAAAAGGAAAGAATTCTGGAACTAAAATAGGGCCGCATGACTGTAACTGAATATGAGCAAAAATTTGTCAGATTGAGCCGATATGCCCGAGAGTGTGTATCTACTGAAGCTATTATGTGTAAAAGATTTGAAGACGGTCTGAATGAAGACATAAAGTTGCTTGTTGGCATTCTTGAAATCAAAGAGTTCATAGTACTTGTCGAATGAGCTTACAAAGCTGAAGAACTTGGAAAGGAGAAAAGAAAAGCTGAGATGGAAGCTAGAGATACTCGTAAGAGATCATCGAGTAAGGCTTTCCAATCTGTGTCTACAAAGTTCAGAGATGATTTTGGTCGACATAAAGCTACCTCAGACATGTCTAGACGAGATCGACCTCCAATGGGTTCCCGAGCTACTTTGATGGCTAGTGTTGGTAATGTCCAGCAGAATCGAGTTGAATGCAAGCATTGTGGTAAATGGCATTCTGAGGGTTGTAGATTTCGTGATCGGTCCTGCTTTAAATGTGGATCATCAGATCATTTTATCAGAGAGTGTCCGATGATAGCAGAGCAAAATACGGCCCAAAATATTAGACCAAACAATGTGTCAGTGCGAGGTAGACCACCTAGGCATTCGGAAATGTTAGTGGCAGTCAAAAAGAAACTAAAGACACTGCAGTTAGATCGGAGGCTCGAGCACCAGCTAGAGCCTATGCTATTCGTGCCAGGGAGGATGCTTCTTCCCCAGATGTTATCACTGGTACTTTCACTCTTTATGATACTACTGTGATTGCATTGATTGATCCTGGTTCGACTCATTCATATGTGTGTGAAACTCTAGTATCCAGTAAGACTCTACCTGTTGAGTCTACTGAGTTTGTGATCCATGTGTCCAACCCCTTGGGTCGATGTGCACTTGTTGATAAAGTGTGTAAAGGTTGCCCGTTGATGATTCGGGATTCCTTCTTTCCAGCTGATTTAATGTTGTTGCCTTTTGATGAGTTCGATATAATTTTGGGAATGGACTGGTTAACTTTGCACGATGCTATGGTAAATTGCAAAAGAAAGATTATTGATTTGAGATGTCAGAACGGTGAGATCATCCGGGTTGAATCTAATGATTTGAATGGGTTACCTACAGTAATATCCTCGATGCTAGCCTAAAAGTATGTGAGAAAGGGATGTGAAGCTTACCTGGCTTATGTGTTGGATAATAAAGTGTCCAAAAGAAGATTGAATCATGCGGTTGTGTGTGAATACCGGATGTGTTCCCAAAGAATTATCGGGTTTACCTCTAGTCTGAGAGATTGAGTTTGGCATTGAATTAATCTGGGGATGACTCGATTTGATAGCTCCGTGTCGGATGGCACCTCTTGAAATGAAAGAGTTGAAAGCACAATTGCAAGAGTTGACAGATAGGGGCTTTGCACGACCGAGCTTCTCTCCTTGGGGTGCACCAGTTCTATTTGTGAAAAAGAAAGATGGAACTATGCGAATGTGTATTGATTATCGGCGGTTAAATAAAGTGACAATAAAGAATAAATACTATTGCCTCGAATTGATGATTTGTTTGACCAATTGAAAGGGGCTTCGGTGTTTTCAAAATAGATCGAGATCGGGTTATTACCGATTCTGAGTCGAGATTTTGATGTGCCTAAGACGCATTTGAATGAGGTACGGACATTTTGAGTTTCTGGTTATGCCTTTTGGACTTACTAATGCACCTGCTATTTTTATGGATTTGATGAATCGGGTTTTCAGACAGTATTTGGATCGGTTTGTAGTAGTGTTTATTGATGATATATTGATCTACTCCAAAGATGAAATTGAACATGCCGAGCATTTGAGATTAGTGCTACAAACTTTGCGAGATCAACAGTTGTATGCAAAGTTTAGTAAGTGTGAATTCTGGATGAATGAGGTCAGCTTCTTGGGACATGTTGTTTCAACGTCAGGTATCCGGGTTGATCCGAACAAAATATCAGCTATACTTGATTGGAAGCCACCAAAGAATGTTTCTGAGATTCGAAGCTTTCTGGGACTTGCGGGATATTATAGACGATTTGTGAAAGGTTTTTCCATGATAGCTACACCTTTGACAAAGCTACTACAGAAAGATGTCAAATTTGAGTGGACAGAAAAGTGTCAAAAAAGTTTTGATCAATTGAAAGCCCTTTTGATCGAAGCTCCAGTGTTAATTCAGCCTGAATCGGGTAAAGAATTTGTTGTGTATAGTGATGCTTCTTTGAATGGTTTGGGTTGTGTTTTAATGTAGGAAGGCAAGGTAGTAGCTTATGCTTCAAGATAGTTGAAGCCTCATGAAAGAAATTATCCGACTCATGATCTGGAATTAGCAGCCATCGTTTTCGCATTGAAAATTTGGCGTCATTATTTATTCGGTGAAAAATGTCATGTTTATTCGGACCACAAAAGTCTGAAATATCTGATGACTCAGAAAGACCTGAACTTGAGACAACGTAGATGGTTAGAATTGCTGAAAGATTATGAATTGGTAATTGACTACCATCCGGGAAAAGCTAACGTTGTTGCAGATGCCTTAAGTCAAAAATCATTGTTTGCTCTTCGTGCGTTGAACGCACATATGGTTATGTCTGGTGATGGTTCGATCATAGCCAAGCTGAAGGCAAGACCGTTGTTTATTCAGCAAATTTATGAGGCATAGAAATTTGACAAAGATATGATTGCAAAACGAGTTCAGTGTGAAAGTAATGTAGAATCAGAGTTTCGAATTGATGAAAATGATTGTTTGAACTTCAAAGGCCGAATATGTGTTTCGAGAAATGTGGATTTGATTTAGATGATTATGAATGAGGCTCATAATAGTTGATTATCAGTACATCCGGTAGCACGAAGATGTATAATGATTTGAAATAGTTCTACTGGTGGCCTGGCATGAAACGGGATATATCTGAATATGTTTCAAAGTGTTTAATTTGTCAGCAAGTAAAAGCTGAGCATCAAGTGCCTTCTGGGTTACTTCAGCCAATCATGATACCTGAATGGAAATGGGATAGAATTACTATGGATTTTGTATCTGGTTTGCCTGTGACACCGAGCAAGAAAGATGCAGTCTGGGTTATAGTAGATAGACTGACCAAATCAGCACACTTTGTGCCAGTTCGTACAGACTATTCACTCGATAAACTTGCTGAGTTGTATGTATCGCAGATTGTGAGGTTACATGGTGTGTCGAGTTCTATTGTTTCAGACAGAGACCCGAGGTTCACATCGCGGTTTTGGAAGAAGTTGCAAGATACTTTAGGTACTAAACTCCATTTTAGTATAGCCTTTCATCCGTAGATAGATGGTCAGTCTGAACGAACCATTCAGATACTTGAGGACATGTTGAGATGTTGCGTCCTTGAGTTTGAAGGTACGTGGGAAAGATACTTACCTTTGATTGAATTTGCTTATAATAACAGTTATCAATCTAGTATCAAAATGGCACCATATGAGGCTCTTTATGGTCGCAAGTGTCGTACACCATTGTATTGGACTGAACTCAGTGAAAACAAGATACACGGGGTTGATTTGATTAAAGAGACTGAACAGAAAGTGGCTGTGATCAGAAATACTTTGAAAGCTACCTCGGATTGACAAAAGTCCTATGCTGATTTAAAACGTAAAGATGTTGAGTTTCAAGTCGGAGATCAAGTGTTTATGAAAGTTTCCCCGTGGAAGAAAGTACTTCGGTTTGGTCGAAAAGGCAAACTAAGTCCGAGATTCATCGGATGTATGAAATCATTGAACGTATCGGGCCTATTGCTTATAGGTTGAAGTTGCCTTCTAAATTAGAAAAGATACACAATGTGTTTCATGTTTCAATGCTCCGTAGATACAGATCAGATCCTTCACATGTGATTTCTCCCTCTGAAATTAAAATTCGATCCGATATGACGTACGAGGAGAAACCGGTTTGTATTTTAGCCCGGAAATGAAAGAGTTGAGAAATAAGAAAATTTCATTAGTGAAGGTATTATGGAATCATCACGGAGTTGAAGAGGCTACGTGGGAGCCTGAAGATTCAATGAGGCAACAATATCCGACTTTGTTTAACGGTAAGATTTTTGGGGGCGAAAATCCCTAAGGGGGAGAGTTGTAACAGATCGAATTTGACCCTAATCGGAACGGTGGTTTCAGGACCACGAATCCGAGTCTGAGAAATATTTAAATATTATATTTAGTGTTTATTATATGTGAATTAATGTGTGTGAAAGTTTCGTAGAAAAATTTAATCGTTTGTGTGTTTAATTTAGAAAAAGGACTTAATCGCGTAAAATGTAAAAGTTGCAAACTATAGTGCAAAGTGCTAGAATGATGATGGCTTCTTAATATGAGGTATTAAAAGGGCAAATAGCCCATTTTTAATGGTAGTGGGCGGCATATGTCAAAAATACCCTTATATGTATATGTTAACCTTATATTATAAAAAGGGCATTATGGTACATTAGTTTAAATTCTAATTATATCTTAAATAAAACATAAAATATAGCTTGGTTCTTCATTTCTTCAACACCTAATATAAGAAAAAAAGAATAAGGGAGAGGGTTTGTTCATTCGGCCAACATTCAAGCTTAAATCGGGTATGTATTTTAGTCGATTTTTGATAATTTTTACGTTTTTGTGATCGTTGCTTTGTATACTATCTGAACCATGCTATAATTTTTTAGTTTAGTGTGTATATGACATTCGACCATTGATGTGTTCATGAGGTTTTTGATGTTTGATGATTTTAAATTAAAGCTATGTTAAAGATTAGTATGTTTTGTATTAGAAATTTTAGTGAATTTGAGTATTTTGGGCTAAATTGCAAAAATGAAATTTTGAGGGGACTAAAATGCAAAATAAATGAAAGAAATGGACTTGTATGGTCCTTGTGAACATTCGGCCCTAAGGTGTTGTAGTGAAATTTTGTGTATTTTGTGTTTTGTGCAAATAGGACTAAATTGTAAAAATGTGAAACCCTAGGGGTAAAATGGTAATTTGCCCATTTATGTGTTTAGGGACTAAATTGAAATGAAATGTACTTGAATGAGCTGAATTTTAATGTGTTTAGATCAAGAACAAAGAAAAATAGATTTAGATCGGGGAAAGACGAAGGTTATCGAATAAGCTTGGTCTCTGCGGTTAAATCGACAGATCAAGGTAAGTCCTTAAGCAAATGTATGCCAATGAATTAATTATGAGTATAGTATATGATAAAATTTGGAAATTTAAAGTACTAAAATATGTGTTGGCCGAATATGGGGTATAATATTGTATTGAATTTATTTTTGTTAAATGTGATTTGAATGAGCATGTTCGGTTTAATATGTGAAAGTAATATGTTGTATACGAGATGGTTGTGATCCTAGCACTAAGTAAATTGTGTTGGAATGTTGAAAATGTTGAAATTTCGGGCTTCGAGCCTAGCAGGCCTTGTTTCGGTGATTTATTTTAGGCTAATGCCTAGTAGGCCTTGTGCCGGTGATTTATTTCAGGCTTAATGCCTAGCAAGCCTTGTGCCGGTGAATGTATCGAGCTTAATGCCAGTAGGCTAAATGCCAGTGTTTTAAATCTCGGATTTCAAGTCTAGCAGTCAAAGTGTCGGTGTATGCGATTCGAACTAGTGCATAGCTTGTTATATGCTGGTGAGTTTTCAATTTTTGAACTTTAGCTACGAAATGGTAAAGGTATGAAACAAACCATGGAAGTTTACGTTTATGAAAGTGAAATTGTGAGTTCGACTATAAGGTATGTATTAAGCATAATTTAAGGTTATGTTTATATGCTATGATGATAATTAAATGAATTGATGAAAGATAGTGATATACATATGATAGATATGAGTGAATTGATTATAGAAAAGCTTGAAGGAAATAAGTAATCGTACCAGTATAACGTTATGCATAAGTGAGTCATTATTTATTTGGTACAAAATAAACTATGGTAAAGAGGTGAAAGTTGATGTATGTATATACAATGAAAAGGGATATTCGGTTTTGGTACATTAAATATTAAGTCATGAATGTTTGATGTTAAGAAATGTTTATTTAAATACTTGTATACTCGAATGTTACATTGAAGTTGCTTAAGACTTACTAAGCTAGCAAGCTTACCTTGTGTGTACCCTTTGTTTGTTTTATAGATCTCGTTCAAGCTACGGGCTCAGAGGATCGTCAAAGAATCATCCACACTATCACTCCTTTTGGTATTTTTCAAGATAGCCATTTAGCATCAAAGGCATGTATAGGCTAGCTAAGTGTGTGTGAATGATGTTTTGTCTATATATATATATATATATACAACATAGCCATGCGAAAATGGCTTGAATATGATGCAAGTTTGGTATGTATATAATCGGTCATGTTATAAGTTCATTTGGTAACTATATTATATGGCTTATGTGTATAATGTTTTGAGTTTATGGCTTGATTTGGGAAATGATGCAAATGGCTTATAATTAGCTCGTTTTTGATAATCTTGATGCTTGGTATGAGTTGGCTTGAAGTATGGTTATAAACTCACTTAGTAATAGGATATAAGGTATATAATTATACTTGAATTTGCGTTAGTCGTCTAGATTCATTTGTAAGGAAAAATGTATGCACGTATATATGCTTAAATGATCTGCAAATTTAGATACGGTTGGTGAATGCATTAATAATGAATAAATTGTATAAGTATTTGTGACTCAATTATGTGCAAGTAAAGAATTAAAGTGTGCATTGGTGCGAATGCGTGTGGGATCTATTGAATTTGGTATGAACAATGTAGGTATGATCTTATATATATTTAGTTAAATGCTATGATTATTACATAGATAAGATCTAATTGTGGACATATGGATTTTCGGTTAAGGTGCTACAAATTACTAAATGAATAGGACTATTTTGTCAGTCGTTGCAATGACCCATCTATAGTATATCTGTGAACAAATTTTATAATAGCTGGTTAATCGAATGAAATATGTTTTAAATCTTATTCTACAGGTTTTGTTAGAATAGTTATTTGAGTATGTAGTAAATAATTAAAGATACAATAATTGGGGTTTATGTTAATTACAATGTTATGTGGTGTGAATAAAAGTTCATTGTATGTTCAATTTATGTTCTTTGATTTCTATGCCGTATATGACTTAAGTTTAGCATGGTAAGTATGTTTTAAGAAATCGAATGTTTTACACATTTACATGCATATGTGATCATTTTAATTTAAATGTATTTTATATAAGTATGTTTATTTATGACTTGAATGATTGATTGAAAGATATGACATAACTGGTAATGCCCCGTAACCCTAATCTGACGACGGTTACAGGCTAGGGGTGTTACACGTACACCTTCTCAAGAGATCCTTGTATCTCTCCCATGAGTCGTATAATGTCCCTAAATCCATCTACACAAAAGAAGAGATATCATTCTGTAATTTGGCCTTTTTGGTCGGTGGGAAATATTTTAATAAAAATTTTTCAGTCATTTGATCCCATGTCGTGATTGACCCTCGTGGTAACGAGTTCAACCACTGCTTGTCTTTATTCCTTAATGAAAAGGGAAATAACCAAAGACGTATGGCATCATCAGAAATGCCATTTATTTTGAAGGTATCATAGAACTCTAAAAAATTAGCTATATGGGTATTCGGGTCTTCGTCCTGCAAACTATCAAATTGAACAAATTGTTGAATCATTTGTATAGTGTTAGGCTTTAATTCAAAATTATTAGCAACTATAGCAGGCCTAACAATACTCGATTCTGCTCCTGTTAAATGAGGTTTAGCATAATCATACATAGTAGTGGAGCTTTGTTTTCTGCCACATCTTGTGGTGGTGGATTATTCTCGTCCATCCCTTCAGTAGGATTGGATCTGCCTTCTCGCTCTTCTTCTTTGTAATTTAGGGTTTGCCTAATTTCTCTCGCTATTCTATGACGGCGACTTCAATATCATTGTCGTATACTAGTGGTCCCTTCGAGTTCCTTCTAGTCATAAACTAGAGGTACCTGCTAGGAAAAGAAAGAAAATTTAGCTAGACTAAAAATAAAAGTAAATTGCGGAAAATAAAAGAAAATGGCTAAAGCAATAAAAATTAAGTTTTCTTAAAATTTTAGTTCCCCGGCCACGGCGCCAAAAACTTGATCTTGTGTCAGAGTTTTAAATTTATAATGAAAGAGAATGATCGAACCTGGAAACTAACTATGACAATGATTGAGGCAAGTGCACTTATCGAGACAGTAGTATAGCTTAGGCAAGACCGGATTGTCGAACCCAAAGGAACTAAAAGTACTAATACTAACTTTCTTTTTATTATTTAGCATAAAATAAGTAGTTGTTTGTTTAATCTAAATTTAACTAACTACTAAGCTAAAGATGCAAAGACAAAAAGAATGAATTGGGGAAATACTGTTGGGAAAACTCAGTTAATTAAGACGATACCCTTAGAAAGAATCCACCTAGACTTCACTTGTTATCTAACACTGAACCAGATGATTTATTCACTTGACTTCATCCGTAGGATTCCCTAATTTATATTAAACCCTCTCTCGAGGTGAATAACATCTAACCCTAGGTTGATTAATTGAAATCTCTTTCTAATTAAAACTCCTAGAATCGCATTAACTCGATCTATGGACTCCCATATTAGGATCCACCCTAATTCAGCAAAATCTTGTCACCCTATCTCTAGGCGCGTGATCAACTCCGCTTAATTATGCTAGATCTACTATTAGACAAGGACATTGCTCCACTGCCTAAGCACATTCAACTTGAATCAATATCCTAGAAATATTAACACAAGAATTAAGCAAACATAATTAAGAACAAATCAAATATTTATCATATAGTTTATAAAATAATAACAAGATCCGTCTTAGGTTTCATCCCCTTTAGGTATCTGAAGGGTTTAGTTCATAACAATAAAAGAAAACATCTCAGAAGAAAAGATAAAACAAAACATAAGAAATCCCTAAAACTCCTTGAAGGAGTTAAAGGAGAGATTCGCCGTCTTGAGAAGAATTTCGGCTTCTTGAGATGGATCAACTTGCTATCTTCGAGTGATTCCCACAAATCTAACCTTTTCAGCTTGGCTCCTTAGCCTAGTTAACCTCCCCTTTCATGTTACACTTAGGGTGTTTATATAGGCTCTTGGAATGCGTTTTTTAGCCCTAAGTATCCTTTTCTGATTGAAATTTCTCTTTGCCACGAGAGGGACACGACCATGTCACACACCCATGTAAGTCATGGTCAGGCCTTGTTCGGATTTCTTTAATGAGGCACGGCCGTGTGAATTGGGATCAGTCGTGTTCTAGTAATTTAATGAGGCATGGTCGTGTGGTCTTGGGCCCAGGCCATGTCGATTTCCACTTTGGCCCAATTTGATCCGTTTTAGGCCCGTTTCTCGTTCTTTCCATCCTTGGTGCTTTCCTGAGTATAAAACATGAAAAGAAAGGATTAAGAGAACCTTTTTACATAAATCAAGGGATAAATCATCCAAAAGTATGCTAAATGTGGGATTAAAATATGTTACTTTTACGGTTTATCAATTATGAGTGTGTCAACATTGATTTGTTATTCTAGAACTTCCTTCGGTTATACATGTCGAGACCACATCTTTGATTTGATATTCTAAGAATATAAATGCACCTAGGATTTAACCCACTTACTCCACTAAAAGCCTACCTTCACAATTAACCCCTAGTGAACCCCATTGATCCTAACAACTCCTTTAATTTTTTGATCCACCCAAAACCCATCTTGTATTTGTTATCACCATTCCTTTTGACTACCCTTCTATCGAGACTTGATTTGATCAGTTGCCTAATTATTTTATTTCAGTAGTTGAAATTTTCTTTTACTATGTATTTATTGATTTGTTCTTAAAAAAATCAAAGTATATTCATTATTAATTCTATGATTAAGAGGGCTTACACGTTTAAACTAAACATCTTGAGAAAGAAGCTCATATTATTAGTATTACAAATTTTTAATTGATTTAATTATTCAGGATTAGTTCATTTTTTTGGTTAGGTAAATTGTCAATTCAATCTTGATTCTAACCTTCTAATTCAGCCTTTATCCACACCTTTAACCTAAGCCCCGTTACTACCCTTTAAAGACCTTTTGATTTGTGTATCATCTCATTTTATCGTGGTGGAGATTTGATTTTCAGGAAAGCCTATGGGATTAACTTTTCATGTTCAACTGTTGAGTGCTTTATTTTGAACTTTAAACACCTTGAGTGATTTGAGTGAATCTTTAGTGAGGATGTCAATCCTTGTTAGTTTTGAATCAAAGGTAATTTTTCGGATAAAGGGAAACACTTATGTTTTCGTGCTAAAAACTATGAATTTGATTGTTTGAATCTTCAAAACTCTTTTACTTAAATAATCGATGAATAAATTATTTATGAATTATGATGAAACATTATCGATGAATATTATGAATTGAAGAAGTTCGTTTTAATTGTGAGTTGAGAATTTTGCTTGAGGACAAGCAAAAGCTTAAGTGTGGGGGTATTTGATAAACCATAATATGAACATATTTTAATCCCGTATTTAGCATACTTTTGGATGATTTGTCCCCTTTATTGTGGAAATAGGTGCTCCTAATCCTTTGTTTTCATGTTTTATACTCAGAAAACCACCGGAGGATGAAAAAAATGAAAAACGGGCTGAAAACAGAGTAAATAGGCCAAATCACAAAATCAACACGGCCTAGGCCTAAGCCACACGACTGTGCCTCCTTCACAGACTCAAACACGACCTGACCTCAACTTACACGGGCGTATGCCATGGGCGTATGCCATGGGCATATGCCATGGGTGTGTCCCTGACGCAGCAAAGAAGAGTTTCATTTGGATTAGGGTACTTAGAGGCAAACAAAGCCAATCAAAAGCCTATATAAACACCCTAGAGGCCAACCTTTAAGGGGGCGTTCAGCTAGGCCAAAGAGCCAAGGAAGATGGGCCAAATTGTGGGATTCACTCGAAAAAGCCAGTTGATTCATCTTAAGAAGCCGGAATCATTCTCAAGACTGAGGATCTCTCTTTCAATTCCTTCAGGGGGTTTTAGGGTTTTCTTTATGTTTTATTTTATATTTTCTTTTGAGATGTTTTCTTTTATGATTATGAACTAAACCCTCAGATACCTGAGGGGATGAAACCTAAGACGAACCTTATTATTATTTTTTGAGCTGTATGATAAATACTTGACTTGTTCTTAATTATGTGTTCTTAATTCTTGATTTGATATTCAATGATATTGATTCAAGTATTGATGTGCTTAGGAAGTAGAGCAAAATTCCCTGTTTAAGAGTATATCTAGCATAGCTAAGCGGAGTTGATTGTAACCCTAGAAACATGATGACAAAAATCTATCGGATTAAGGTCAAACCTAATATGGGAGTCCATAGATCAAGTTAATGCAATTCTAGGGTTTCAATTAGAATGAAATTTCAATCAATCAACCTATGGTTAAACATTAGTAGCTTCGAAAGAGGTATTAATATAAATTAGGGAATCCTACGGATCAAGTCAAGTGAATAAATCGTCTAGTTCAGAGTTAGATAACAAGTGAAGTCTAGGTGGATTCTTCCTCGGGTATTGTCTTAATCAATCGATTTTTCCCACAAGTATTTCTCCAATTCATTCTCTTTGTCTTAGCATCTTTAGGTTAGTAGTTAGTTAATTTTAGATTAAATAACAATTCTCTTAATTCTCAGGTTAAATAATAAAAAGAAGGTTAGTATTAGTACTTTTGGTTCCTTTGGGTTCGACAATCCGGTCTTGCCACTAAACTATACCATTGTTCGATAGATGCGCTTGCCTCCATCGTTGTCTTAGTTGGTTTTTAGGTTCGATCATTCTTTTTATAAATTTTTAAGACTCTGACACACGATCATGCAGAAGGCGTCATCTGGATGAATGTTGGAGGAAGTTAGGAGCGTGTTTTAGATGCGGGTCTGAGGAGCATTAGGCTCGAGATTGTACAATCACCATTAATTTGGGTATGTTTTGTGTGGATGCAATATTTTGGGTATAGAAACTGTATACGTGCAATGTTTATCTACTCCAGTGGGTAGAATTTTATCTACTTAAGTGTGTTAGTGTTATTAAAGTCAGAGTGCGTAGTAGAAGCATAGTGGTGTGACTTGAGCGGTGCAATTAATTGTTAATTGGAAATTTTGAGGATGAATTTTCATTAAGAGGGTAGAATTTTAACGTCCTGAATTTGGGCCTAGTAGATTTGGGCCTATTAGGTTGTAACGCCCTAAAATCCCGAAACCTTAATTTCTGTGCACTAAAGTTGGTTTGTATGAGTAGCACTTAGGGTAATAATTTTAAGGTATTATCGGGATTATTTGAAGTCTTAGAGATAGGGAAGACCATAGGGAAAAATTTATTTTTCTTAATTTAGTGGACCCTAGTCTCAGGCATTAGGCCTCTTAAGTAGATTAAGGGGAAAATAAGACACAAATGGGCATGTGGTCCAGTGGCAAGGTGGCGTCACTTGGGGAGCTACAAGGTGGCGTGAAGAGGTCCAAGGTTCGAGTAGTGGTAAGGTGTTTTTGGAGTGTTTATTTTGCATAGTGGATGGCCAGAGTTGTGTGTAATTTGGACTCATTTGTTGAAGTGTTTGAATTGGTCTTGTGAACTGATAAAGGAGGGAATTTTGGATGAGATAAAGGAGATATCATGGAGAAAAATTAGGAGATGAGAGGTGGGAAGAGTTGGTGCCGAATTGGACTGTGGAGGAAGGTAGGATTCGGCTATTGGCTATAGAAAGAGGTGTTGAATTCTTTTGAAAGGTTCCATTACTTTTCTTTTCTCCCCCTCAGCCGAATTCTTCTTTTGCCAAAATTTTGGTTTTCTCTCTAGCCGAATTCCCCATACCTTCTCTTTTTAAATTCCTTCTCTTGTTCACCTTTATTTCTAGCCGACCACTTCTCCTCTTCTTCTCCCTATTGGTGTCGAATTGTCTCTGTCACCATACTAATCTCAAAAGCCAAATTTAGGCCATTGGATCGAAAGTGGATTCGGTAAGTATTCAGTTAACCCCTTAGTGTGTTTTGTTAAAAGTCGAAGGGCTATCTAACTTCTCATTGTCGTTAATCATGTATAACAAGAATAAGGTTCAAAGATCCCAAGCGTGGTAGGTAAGGATCGTTAGCAAAGTAGTAAGTGTTCTCGACTCAGTTATGGTTTAGTGGATGGCCGAATGTAAGTATGGCCTATAGGGGTGACTTATGTGCAATATGAGTCACTTGTTTTGACGATATATGTTTGAGTGCAGATCTAAGGGATATTCGCGAATATTAGCTAAGGAAGGGCTACTAGAACGTGTGGCACACGGTAAGGTTACGGTAAGGCTTCAGCCTTTGGTAAATATTTTGATTAAGTATGGGTCGTTGATTGAAGGTTGGTTGGTTATAGGTTCAAGACCAAGGATAGAATAGCATGCCACAGTAACCAGGTGTGTACAAACACTACACACACATGATATCAAAAATTTAGGAAAGCTAAAAATCGAAAGTGGCTAAATGGGCCCGTGGGCCCTGAGGCTAAATTTGATGAAATCGATTGATTTGGGTATCTGAAATGAGTTAGTCGTGCATGTTACATGATCTGGAATTGTTTTGGGCCTAATAGGCCATAAAAATGTGATTTGGGCCTAATCAGCCATAAGGATGTGATTTGGGCATAATGGGCTATATAAACGTAAAATGGGCTTGATGGGCTTTTTAGGAATGTAGACATGTATACTAGGGTTTAATGGACTTTAGGCCTAGTTCTGAACAACTCTTAAACCACATAAGACTTAATCTAATAATTAAACATGTCCGTGGACAAGTCACTGGGTTAGACTGTGGCAACGGACATATGCATGTCTAGGATTGGATCTAGGGAGAGCTTAGTACATAAGCAGTCCTAGTGGCCCACCTCCTCTTCTCTTGAATCCTACCTGGTGCATAGTGTCTGTTTGCTTTAGCCGCAAGGACTTGTTAATGGGCCAAAGTCTATAACTAAAACCCGAGAGAGATCGAATACCCTGATTTAAAAAATTACCGAAATATTCTTAGATTTGTAAAATTGCCTAAAATACCTCTGTTCTGCAAAAGTACCAAAGTACCTTTAGTTTGGAAAATTACCAAAATACCCTAAGTTTGGAAAATTACCATAATACCCTTGATTTACAAAATTGCCAAAATACCCTTAATTTGTAGAATTACCAAAATACCCCTAATTTGGAAATTTACGATAATACCTCTATCGGGTAGAATTACGATAATACCCTTATAAGGTAGAATTACGATAATACTCCAGTAGGGTAGAATTATGAAAATACCCTTGATTGTGAAATGACTAAAATACCCATATGTGATGAGTATGAGTTTTTATGGATGTTACTTATGTGTTTGTTGCATTCATATGATATTCTGTTTAGGATGCATATGGGTGGGAATTATGGTACGGAGGAAGAATTTGAGGATGGCATCGTCACTTGACGACCGTGGATCCACCAGTGGCTTTAAGCCCATTATACGATTAGCAGCTTTACTGCAACGTTGAGTAGTGCTGCTGTGAGTGCTACCATTGGACTGTAGCAGAGGGGTGGGTCGAGCTAGAATTCCCTACAGGTGTATAAGGTTGGAAGGGAAATGGTGTGTGTAGCGGATGGATGTTTTTGGGAAGGGTTTTGCATTGCCTTGTTTTGCATATGATATGATATGATATGAGGTTATTGTGTGCTAAGGCCAAGACCACCGATTTTGATAGGGCTTAGGCCCAATGTGAATATTTGTATGTTGATTTGATTACCAAGGGTTGTACACACTGAGTTTTGAAACTCACACCCTTTATTTAATGTTTCAGGTGATCCTCAGTAGACGGCTCGACGTGGGAGAAGACTCAGAGTTGGCCATACTATGAGATGTTAAAATTTTTATTTATTTGCTTCAAAAGACATGGTTTTAATTTCTTTGTTTTAGTTGGATGTAATAAGGCCTTGTATCTCCAATTTGACGTTACTTGTGGGTTTTATTATTATTCCCGCTGCTTAATTTTTATTTTAACTTAAATAAATTTCTAAAGTTTAGCAAGGTTTTCAAAATAACTATAACCTATGGCATTTTATTTAAAACATGGGCTTTCTTCATAACTTTTCAAGTTACTTAGATTTTGGGCTTCTAAACCTTAAACTTAAGTTTTCCACTAAACAAAGTTGTTTTGAGATTTTCCTTCAATGTGACATCGCCAGATTCAGCCATAACGTCCGGGACGAGTTTGGGGATGTTACATTTAGTGGTATAAGAGCCAGGTTGCAAAGCTCGGGCTGTGAAATGGGCCTTAGATTTTGGATTTTTTTAACACAAGTAGATTAAAAATATTTTGCGGATCTTGTAATGTGTTCACCGAGCCCTTGACATCGAGCCAAGTAAGTTTTTCTGTTATTTTACTTGTTAAATTACTGAACTGTATTTAGATATTGGGCTACTTTAAACAATAGGTTTTAAGAGACTAAAGCCCGTAGTAAACTTAAGCCTGCAGAGATTTACGATCGCAAAACAACTTCTAAATTGTTATTTACATAAGACATGTGCTTTAAACAATGGAGCTATGAACTAAATACATAAAATTCCTAATTCAGATAATACGAGAATTAGCAATGATCGCTAGAAGAAGTGCAAGGGGTTGTGGCAGAGGCCGTTGAAGCGTTAGGGCTGATGTACTGACTCAGCTAGTTAGGGAGGTACTGAAGGAGGTTAAAGAAATTGGTGAAACACTTCGGGTTAGGTGCGTGGACTGTAAGAAAAAAAGAGATCGTAGTTCTCTAAGACTACAGTCTCATTCTGTGAAACATGTTAAGGAACATCCAAACTTTCTAGCTTGCGAATATTGCAGAAGGTGTCATCCGGGTGAATGCTGGAGGAAGTCAGGAGCGTGTTTCAGATGCGTGTCTCGAGGAGCATCAGGCTTGGGATTGTTCAATCACCATTAAGTCAAGTATGTTTTTTGTGGATGCGATATTTTGGGTCTAGAAACTGTATGCGTGCAATGTTTATCTACTCCAATGGGTAGGTGTAAAGGGTTCAATTAGAGTTAACAGAGTGCGCAGCAGAAGCATAGTGGTGTGACTTGAGCGGTGAGATTAATAGTTAGTTGGAAATTTTGAGCACGAAATTTCTTTAAGGTGGTAGAATTGTAATGCCTCAATTTGGGCCTAGTAGATTTTGGCCTATTGGGTTGTAACGCCTTAAAATCTCGAAACCCTAATTTCTGTGCACTAAAGTTGGTTTGTATAAGTAGCACTTAGGGTAATAATTTTAAGGTATTATCGGGATTATTTGAAGTCTTAGAGATAGGGAAGACATAGGGAAAAATTTATTTTTCTTGCTTTAGTGGACCCTAGTCTCAAGCATTAGGCTTCTTAAGCAAATCAAGGGGAAAATAGGACACAAATGGGCTTGTGGCCCAGTGGCAAGGTGGCGTCACTTGGGGAGCTACAAGGTGGCGTGAAGAGGTCCAAGGTTCGAGTAGTGGTAAGGTGTTTTTGGAATGTTTATTTTGCATAGTGGATGGCCAGAGTTGTGTGGAATTTGGAGTCTTTTGTTGAAGTGTTTGAATTGGTCTTGTGAACTGATAAAGGAGGGAATTTCGATGAGATAAGGGAGATATCATGGAGAAAAATTAAGAGATGAGAGGTGGGAAGAGTTGGTGCAGAATTGGACTGTGGGGGAAGGTAGGATTCGGCTATTGGCTATAAAAGGAGGCGCCGAATTCTTTTGAAAGGTTCCATTACTTTTCTTTTCTCCCCCTCAGCCGAATTCTTCCTTTGCCGTAATTTTTGTTTTCTCTCTAGCTGAATTCCCCATCCCTTATTTTTTAAATTCCTTCTCTTGTTCACCTTTAGTTCTAGCCGATCACTTCTCCTCTTCTTCTCCCTATTGGTGCCGAATTGTCTCTAGCACCATACGAATCTCAAAAGCTGAATTTAGGCTGCAAGATCGAAAGTGGATTTGGTAAGTATTCAGTTAACCCCTTAGTGTGTTTTGTTAAAAGCCAAAGGGCTATCTATCTTCTCATTGTCGTTAATCATGTATAACAAGAATAAGGTTCAAAGATCACAAGTGTGGTAGGTAAGGATCGTTAGCAAAGTGGTAAGTGTTCTCGACTTAGTTATGGTTTAGTGGATGGTCGAATGTAAGTATGGCCTATAGGGGTGACTTATGTGGAATATGAGTCACTTGTTTTGACGATATATGTTTGAGTACAGATCTAGGGGATATTCATGAATAGTAGCTAAGGAAGGGCTACTAGAACGTGTGGCACACGGTAAGATTACGGTAAGGCTTCGAATTTTGGTAAATATTTTGATTAAGTATGGGTGGTTGATTAAAGGCTGGTTGGTTGTAGGTTCAAGACCAAGGATAGAATGGCACGTCGCAGTAACTAGGTGTGTACAAAAACTACACACATGATATTGGCAATGCCGGAAAGCCGAAAAGCTAAAAGTGGCTAAATGGGGTCGACGAGTTCTAAGGCTAAGTTTGATGAAATCAATTGATTTGGTTATATGAATTGAGTTAGTCATGCATGTTACATGATCTGGAATTGTTTTGGGCCTAATAGGCCATAAGAATGAAATTTGGGCCTAATGGGCCACAAGGATGTAATTTGGGCATAAGGGGCTATATGAACATGAAATGGGCTTGATGGGCTTTATGGGAATGTAGACATGTATGCTAGGGCTTAATGGACTTGAGGCCTAGTTCTGAACAACTCTTAAACCGCATAAGACTTAATCTAATAATTAAACATGTCCGTGGACAAGTCGTTGGGTGAGAGTGTGGCAACGGACATATGCATGTCTAGGATTGGATCTAGAGAGATTTGGTACTTAAGCGGTCCTAGTGGCCCACCTCCTCTTCTCTAGAATCCTACTTGGTGCATAGTGTCTGTTCGCTTTAGCCGTAAGGACTTATTAATGGGCCAAAGTATATAACTAAAACTCGAGAGGGATTGAATACCCTAATTTGAAAAATTATCGAAATATCTTTAGATTTGTAAAATTGCCTAAAACACCCCTGTTCTGTAAAATTACCAAAATACACTTAGTTTGGAAAATTACAAAAATACCCTTAGTTTGGAAAATTACCATAATACCCTCGATTTATGTAATTACCAAAATACCCTTAATTTGTAGAATTACTAAAATACCCCTAATTTGGAAATTTATGATAATACCCCTATAAGGTAGAATTATGATAATACCCCGATAGGGTAGAATTACGATAATACCCCTGTAAGGTAGAATTACGAAAATACCCTTGACTATGAAATGACTAAAATACCCCTATGTGATGAGTATGAGTTTTATGGATGTTACTTATGTGTTTGCTGCATTCATATGATATTCTATTTAGGATGCATATGGGTGGGAATTATGGTACGGAGGAAAATTTGAGGATGGCATAGTCGCTTGACGACTGTGGATCCACCGGTGGCTTTAAGCCCATTATATGATTACCAACTTTGCTGCAACGTTGAGTAGTGCCGCTGTGAGTGCTACCATTAGAGTGTAACGGAGGGATGGGTCGAGCTAGAATTCTCCATAGGTGTATACGGTTTTGCATTACCTTGTTTTGTATATGATATGATATGATATGATATGGTATGGTATGAAAAGTGATCAGCTACAACTAAAGGTGAACAAGAGAAGGAATTTAAGAAGAGAAGGTATGGGGAATTCGGCTAGAGAGAAAACCAAATTTTCGGTAAAGGAAAAATTTGGCTGAGGGGGAGAAAAGAAAAGTAATGGAACCTTTCAAAAGAATTTGGCACCTTATTTTATAGCCAATAGTTGAATCCTACCTTCCTCATAGTCTAATTCGCACCAACTCTTCCCACCTCTCATCTCCTAATTTTTCTCCATGATATCTCCCTTATCTCATCCGAAATTCCCTCCTTTATCAACTCACAAGACCAATTCAAACACTTCAACAAAAGAGTCCAAATTCCACACAACTCTGGCCATCCACTCTACAAAATAAACACTCCAAAAACACCTTACCACTACCTGAACCTTAGACCTCTTCACGGCACCTTGTAGATCCCCAAGTGACGCCACCTTGCCACTGGACCACAAGCCCATTTGTGTCCTATTTTCCCCTTAATTTGCTTAAGAGGCCTAATGCCTGAGACTAGGGTCCACTAAAGCAAGAAAAATAAATTTTTCCCTATGGTCTTCCCTATCTCTAAGACTTTAAATAATCCCGATAATACCTTAAAATTATTACCCTAAGTGCTATCCATACAAACTAACTTTAGTGCACAGAAATTAGGGTTTCGGGATTTTGAGGCGTTACAACCCAATAGGCCCAAATCTACTAAGCCCAAATTTAGGACGTTACATGATTGTTTATGATACTATTTACGTATACGATATTTTCATCCATAGTACTATTCACATTGACGATACTGTTTACATATACAGTAGTTGGGATTGAGAAGAAAAATGGCAAAGGCATCGTCATCAGCAAATACTACTGTGACCAATGCAAAATTTGAAGTAGAGAAATTTGATGGTACCAATAATTTTGGTATGTGGCAATGTGAGATCCTAGATGTCTTATGTCAGCAAGAGTTGGATATAGCCCTTGAAGAAAAACCTGACAAGATGGATGAGAAAGAGTGGGCCAAGATCAATAGACAGGCTTGTGGTACAATCCGCCTATGTTTGGCCAAAGAGCAAAAGTACTCTATCATGATGGAGACATCATGAAGAAGTTGTGGGATACACTGAAAGAAAAGCTTCTAACAAAAAGTCTTGAAAATAGGCTTTATAGGAAAAAGAAACTTTATTGATTCACGTATGCACCTAGTATGTTGATGAATGACCATGTGAACTCATTCAATAAAATTTTAGCAGACTTGCTAAATTTGGATGAGAAATTTGAAGATGCATTATTGTTGTTGAATTCTCTTTCTGATGAATATGATCATCTTACCACCACATTGCTTCATGGGAAGGATACGATCACATTTGATACAGTCTGTAGTCCGTTGTATAGATCTGAGACTCGAAAGAAAGATAAAAGAGATCACAGAGATACAACTGCAAAAGTCTTAACAGTAAGAGGTCGTTTGCACAGCAACAAATCTGGTAGAAGGAGTAAGTCCAAAGGGAGACCTGCCAAAGATGAATGTGCTTTTTGTCGTGAGAAAGGGCATTGAAAAAAGAATTGTCCTAAATTAAAAAAGGACAAGGCTATTTCTAATGTATGTGTAGCGGAGCATGATGAGAAGTCAAACTTTAGCTTGGTTGGCATGGAAATGGCATGTCATACAGATGAATGGATTTTGGATTCGAGATGTACTTACTATATGTTTCCTAATAAGGACGATTTTTTAGTCTTAAAGAACTAGAAGGTGGAGTTGTTTTTATGGGCAATGACAGCACTTGCAAGACAATGGGAGAAGGTACAATCCAATTGAAGAATCACGACGGCTCAATCCAAGTCTTGATAAATGTTCGCTACATACCTAGCTTGAAGAAAAATCTCATCTCATTAGGGGTCCTAGAATCTAAAGGGCTGACAATCACTTTGAGAGATGGATTACTTAAGGTAGTAGCTGAGGTATTGACGGTGATGAAAGGCACAAGAAGGAATAACCTGTACTACTTAAATGGAAGTACAATTATTGGATCAACATCAACAACTTCTGCGAAAGATGCAGATTCAGAGGCTACCAGGTTATGGCATATGCGATTGGGACATACTGGTGAAAAAGCTTTGCAGAATTTGGTGAAGCAAGGCTTGTTGAAAGGTGCAAATTCTTACAAATTGGAGTTCTGTAAACATTGTGTTCTAGGCAAGCAGACGAGTGTAAAATTTGGTTCAGCAATTCACAATATGAAAGGAATTTTGGACTACGTTTACAATGATGTGTGGGGACCTACCAAAGTGGCTTCTTTAGGAGGTATGCACTATTTTGTTACTTTTGTTGATGATTATTCAAGAAAAGTATGGTGTATCTAAAGAAAAGAAAATTTGAAGTTTTGGATGCATTTAAAATAGAAGAAGATGGTGGAGACTCAGACTAATCGAAAGGTCAAACGACTTCGATTAGACAATGGTACTAAGTATAAGAATGATCCATTTTACAAGTATGTCAAGATGAGGGCATTGTGCGACACTTCACTATTCGGGATACACCACAACAGACTGGGGTGGCAGAATGTATGAATCAGACTATACTGGAGAAAGTTCGATGTATGTTGTCCAATGCTGGATTGGGTAAGAAATTTTGGGCTGAGGCAGTTACATATGCATGCCATCTAATTAACCGGTTGCCATCAGCGCAAGTAAATAGAAAAACTCCTATGGAGATGTGGACTGGTAAGCCTACTACTGATTATGATTTTTTACATGTTTTTTGTTCCACTGCATATTATCATGTAAAAAAATCTAAGTTAGACCTAAGAGCAAAGAAAGCATTATTCGTAGGTATAACTGGTAGAGTAAAAGGATACCGTCTCTGGTGTCCTGATACAAGGAAGATTGTTTTCAAGAAGATGTGACTTTTGATGAATCAACCATGATGAAGAACAAGGATTCACAAAAGGGTGACAAAACCAGTAGTACTTTGCAGTAGGTGGAGCTTGAAAAGGTTAATGATGATCCAGCTACTATTGAAGGAACAAATGATAAAGAAGTTTCGACCCAAGAACTTCTATAGCAACAAGATTCAATTGCATATAGGAGGCCAAGAAGAGAGATTCGTATGCCTGTTCGCTTTGATGAAATGGTGGCCTATGCACTTCCAATTGCAGATGATGATGTTCATTCTACTTATACAGAAGTAAGAAGTAACCCTGATAGTATAAAGTGGAAGCAAGCTATGAATGAAGAAATGCAGTCTCTTCATAAAAATAAGACTTGGGAGTTGGTGACACTGCCCAAAGGAAAGAAGGCAATTGGATGCAAATGGGTATATGCAAAGAAGGAAGGATTTCCTGGTAAAAATGAAATTCGATACAAGGTTAGATTGGTAGCAAAGGGTTACGCTCAAAAAGAAGGAATAGACTACAATGAAGTGTTTTCTCCAGTTGTGAAGCATTCGTCTATTCAGATTTTGCTAGCCTTGATTGTGCAATATGATTTTGAACTAGTTCAGCTCGATGTGAAGACCACGTTTTTACACGGTGATTTGGAAGAGGAAATCTATATGACTCAGCCAGATGGATTCAAGGTTGCTGATAAAGAAAATTGGGTTTGCAAACTGACAAAGTCACTTTATGGATTGAAACAATCTCTGAGGTAGTGGTACAAGCGATTTGATTAGTTCATGGAAGGCCAAAGGTACACAAGAAGTAAATTTGATCATTCGTGTATTTTTAGAAGGTACAAGAAGAAAATTTCATATACGTGCTCTTATATGTTGATGATATGTTGATAGCATCTAAGAGTAAAGTTGAAATTGAGAGATTGAAAACTCTACTCAACCTTGAGTTTGAGATGAAAGATCTAGGTGAAGCTAAGAAGATTCTTGGCATGGAAATATGTAGAGATAGAGCTTGTGGCAGAGTTAGCTTGTCTCAGAAGCAATAATTGAAAAAGGTACTACATCATTTTGGCATGAACGAGCAGACAAAACCTGTAAGTACCCCGTTGGCTTCTCATTTCAAGCTTTATGCATAACTATCTCCTTCGACGAATACGAAACAAGAATACATGTTACAAGTTCCGTATTCTAATGTAGTAGGTAGCTTGATGTATGCAATGGTGTGTACAAGTCCCGACATTTCACAGGCAGTCTGTGAAATGGATTCTATGGTATATTTAGAAGACCATGGATGTTGGATTACTGTTCAAGCAATATACTACACTTAGTAAAGGTGTTATTGGGTATGTTGATTCTGACTATGCCAGTGATTTGGAAAAACGAAGATCAACCACCGGTTATGTGTTTACACTTACTGGAGGACCAATAAGTTGGAAGTCTACACTGCAATTTACAGTTGCGTTGTTAACCACAGAAGCCGAATACATGGCTGTAATAGAGGCTATAAAGGAAGCTATTTGGTTACAAGGTATGGTTAAAACCTTGGGATTGGTTCAGGAGCATATTAACGTGTATTGTGATTGTCAAAGTGCTATTCATTTATCAAAGAATCAAGTCTATCATGTACGAACAAAGCACATCGACGTACAATTCCATTTTGTCCGGGAAATTATTGATGAGGGGAAAATTCATCTTCAGAAGATTAAGACTGTAGATAATCTCGTAGATATAATGAACAAGGTGGTAACAACAACCAAGTTCGAACACTGTTTGAACTTGATCAATATCCTGCAAGTTTAACAGTTGAAGAAGGCACTATCAAGTATTGTTGACTAAGGCAAAAATAATTGTGTGAAGATAAGATTATCCCAATCAAATCTTCAAGGTGGAGATTATTGGAAATCATCCATATTTTGGAAAGTCAAATATATGGGTATCAAAATGTTGGCACTAGAAATCTGGGATTTAAGGCACCAAAAATGGGATTGAGATTTGGCATGAGATATTTGTAATTTTTTGGTCCCTAATTGTATAGAGACTTTGCAAGTTGATCCCTGAACCTCAACTATAAATAGGCCTAACCATTTCTCATTTTCATCAACTCACATTTGCCATTCTCTACTTAAGGCATTGTTCTCTCTCTTTGTAAATCTTCACTGGAGTGAAATATATTTGGTAGTGCCCGAGGACGTAGGCAAAAGTTGCTGAACCTCGTTAAAATTCTAGTGAAATATTATAGTGTTCGTTAAAATTATTGAGCTATTAAATTACGATAGAGGGATATTCTATCTAGGAAAGACCTGGTACTTAAGCGATCCTTGTGATCCACCTCTCTTTCTTGGGAATTGAACTTAGTGTGATTTTTCAGTACAATAATTTTACTCTTTTACACGCTTCCGTACAACAAATTCCCTTCATTATTCGTAGGAGTTTGTAGGTAGTTTTTTTTATTTTACCAATTTTATATTGTTGAGTCCGACAGTTTGTCATCTTTATCTGATTTTGGCTTGTAACCTGTTGCATCTTCATTTCAATATCAGATATGTTGGGCCTTGTTAGTGAATGTTAGCATATTTTCTTTTGTTTTTTTCATGTTATTTTCTTAACTTAAGCCAGGCTTGAAACTTATGTTTCGATGGTTTGTATATGCTCTTTCCCTCTTTTTCAGTTGATGTTATTTTACTTATCTTTGTCACATGAAGTCTTCTATTTCCCATTGCAGACTTGGAATTTGAATGGGGTTTATAGTTGCATTTCTTGATGCACATTTTCTTACTTGGGTTTATTAAATTCTGTTTGCTTGATAGGCACACTGGAGTTGTGGTTTATGGCAATGAATACTAATTTGGCGGAGGAATCCAACATTCTCCTGCTGGGACGACACCAATTAAAGTGATCGATTTAGGAGTCACTCATGTGCCTAAGGATGTGTTTGAGATGTATTTCCAGGAGATTAGTGCCTGTTACACTGTTGAAACCTATAGTTTGCTCACCCACAATTGCAACAACTTTAGTAATGAGGTTGCCTAATTTTTAGTTGGTTCTAACATTTTGGACTGTATTTTGCAGCTACCTAATGAAGTTATGAGCAGTCCGATGGGTGCACTTTTAAGTAAATTATTATCTACCTTTGAGTTTTACTTCATTCATTGTATCTGTTTGATGAAGCCCCTAGGCAGATATGCTGTAGGGACATCTTAACCCTTTTCATGTTAATCATAGTAGATTATAGTGGTTAGTATTTTCCCTAAATGGGATTGGCTTACTAGTACCTTCCATCCAGTATAGTGATTTTTTATTTCCTTGAATGAAACTTCTCATCTCGGCCAAAAATTGCTAAACTAACATGCTTGATAGTTGATAGGATAAACTTGTATTCCATGATGAATGTGATCCATTTTCTCTTTGGTCTTTTCCTCCTCACAAGAGGCATAGTAAATATGCCTGGACCTCCTAACCACAGTTTTTGTTTTCAGCAAAAACAAATGCTTCTTTTTCTTTCTTGGTCTAATTGAATGGTTTTTGGTCATACTTGTTAACTGTTGTGCCTCGTCAATGAACATTGCTGGTTAGTTCAAAGTTTTAGAAGCTACTTTTCAGGTTATGGAGTATGCGTAGGATTGTATTAAATTTGTCTTTTCATCCTCTTTGAGTTATGAAACTTTATCTAATGCAAGTTTGTTTATACAGTTCCCATGATACAGACTCTGGAGGCAACTTTGAGGGCTGGTGCTGTTCCTGAAGTTCCCCACATCAGGCCTTCTGTATCTGCTCAGTCATCCTAGTCCACAACCATCAGTGTGAATGTAACATCCTAAATTTTTGGGCCTATGCATTTACTGGATGAATATGTGGAATGAGTTAATTTAAGTGTTAAGGGTCCAAATTGGGCTCAGGCTTATTCAGAGGCCTTGATTAAAATTATCTGTTTGGGCATTATAGGGTTTAAAAGGTAGTATCTATGTTTAAAATACCAAAGTGGGCTTGTGCCCCAATCTTAGGAGGTGACGCCACACACAAGGGGTAAGGGGCCCAAATTTAAGTTTCATGGAGCCCAATTCTTTTAATTTAAGTTAGCTAAATTTTGGGCATTAGGATTAGGTGGAGTGGATGGCAACAAGGCTAAAATTTAGGGTTTTAATGTTTAAAATATGTGGATAATAAGCAGATAAAGGCTAAGATCTAGGGATTTTTATGATTAAAATATGTGGATAATATGCTGATAAAGGAGGGAGGAGTTAGAGATAATTAAGTCTCTTTTAGATGAGCTAGTAGATTAAGATAAAGGAGAAAAGTTAGGAATTTATCTACAAAGAGAGTGATGGCCAAGAATCCATCACTGAGAGGAGTAAAGAAACCAACTACTACATGGCAAAGGGTTGCCGAATTTCCTATAAATAGGGGGGCTAGCTCCTTGTTTCTGACATTAAATCCTCTCCCTTTTGTGCCGAAATTCCTTAGCTTCTTTTCTCCAAATTTCTTTCTCCAATTTCTCTAAAAACCGAAAACTCCATTATTCTCTTCTTTCTTCTAAAAGCCAAAAACTCCATTATTCTCTTCTTTCTCCTAAAAGCCGAAAACTCCATTATTCTCTTCTTTCTTCTAAAAGCTGAAAACTCCATTATTCTCTTCCTTCTCTAAAAAGCCCAAACCTCTTTAGTTTTTATTTTATTCATCCTATTTGAGAAATTGTTCTATACTTCCGGCATTTAAATCCTCCATTGACATTGTCAAATTCTCTCTCTAGTACTAGCCGAATCTCCAAGTTAAGGTAAGAGTAGATTTTGATTAGTTCTCATAATCTATTCCCAATTTTGAAAAGGCAAAAGTCAAAGCTAATAGTTTAATAGTTTATGATGGGCGGCAAGTCGAATTTGAAGGAAGCCTAGTCAACTAGATCTAAAAGCCAAAATTCATAAGTCTCCAATTTCGGATTTTAAGGTAAGAAGATTTTCCTAGATTTCTATTAGATTTCATCATTATATACAAGATTTTAACTTTATAAGGAGGATTAACGATTAAATATTATTATAGTAACTCGATAAGGATTTATGATGTAATTACATATGGATCAAGCAAAAGAAAAAATCCTAAGTTTAAGAAACAAGCAGATTCACTGCTCGAGATTGGCCAATTGGTTATGGACCGGCTCAACAATGCCTTAGGCGATAGTAGTTGTGTTGACTAAGGATAGCGTCGATATAAAAAGCCTCATTTTATCGGTAATCAGGTGTGTAGATTCTTAACACATAAGCTTTGTTATATTATATGTATGTTATGGGCTAAAAGTCGGTAGATCTCTATCACACTAGTTAATCCGAATTATATGTATGTTATGGGCTAAAAGCCGTAAAATGAGGTCAGATGAACAAATCAGTATTGCCTAGAAAGGGTAGGCAAGGGATGCAGTGCGTAATCATAGAAACTTCTATGTGTATCAAGTATGTAAAAATATGTGATCTGCTTAGATAGTTTAATGTTCGATTCTTGCATGTATGAATGGGATGGGATTGATTGATTTACTAAGTGGAGCGTGTCGCGAGGTGATCGGTGGCTTTGTCACATAGGTCACATAGTGATCGGTCTTTATGACAGACAAAGACAAATTGTCGAAATGGTGTGTAGCGGATGGAGGGTTGATTGTAGAAATCCCCACGGTGTGATAGTTGGTACGGGGGTGTGTAGAGGATGGACTCATAGGTTTGGGATAGGCCATGTTGCATATTTTGTTACCCTTGTATATGGGCCAAGACTCATAATGTGTTTGTGGGCCTCAAGCCTATTTATGTGTTCTCGATTTGCACTGCTCGAGTCTTGGTGACTCAACCTTTTATTTTTCCCAACATTTCGGAGAGCAAGAGATCGTGAACATGGGAGCCGAGGCGCACTCGAGGGCCATCAAATTTTATTTCTACAAATTATTTCGGATTTCTTTAAGTTTATTTTATTTTTATTTGGGATTTTTTAAGGCCCCTAGTTTTTATTCAACTAAAAAGTTTTCAATGTTATGCAACTTATAAATTTTATGTCAAGGTTTATTTATACTTAATAATACTAATATAAGATTTTATTTTAAAATGTCACTTATTTACTCTAATAATGTCTAATTAACTTACAACTTCCAAAACCAACAAGACAAAAGTTTTCAATGTACAAGCCGTGACATGCCGATCCAAATAAACGCATGGGCTGGGTTTGGGCTGTTATAATTTTGGTATCAGAGCCTAGTTCAAAACTCGAGCTGTGAAATGGGTTTAGAAATGTTTTTAGAATTTTTTTTGGTTCGAGGACATGGCCTTCGAGTCTACCGGCACTCGATCCGCCCAGGTAAGTATTCTAAACTCTTGCTGTGTTATTTATGTGGGCTTAATGAGCTTTATGGGACGTAGACTATCTAGGTTAGAACTTGATGGACTCTAGGCTTGGGCAAACAACTCTTCAATTCCATAAGACTTAACTTCACTAAAACTGTAACACCCCAAACCCGGTCAATATGCCATGACCAAATCTGGCATGCCACAGAGGGAAATATTTTGAGAAAATCGAGATAACGATTAATTTTAGAAAAATAAGTGCATGTTTAGTTAAAAATCGATAATTTACTTTGAAATTCCGTAAATAAATCTTTAAAACTTAGCTACAATCAATCGATTAGAAAACATTTATATCATTTTAGGAAAACCCGAATTGATACTTTGAAATTCGTTTGCATTTGAGTGTAAAAACTTCAATTTAGAAATCATTTAAGTTGTCGAAAACATATAAGTT
The DNA here is from genome assembly GCA_025506655.1 of Gossypium rotundifolium. Taxonomy (NCBI): domain Eukaryota; kingdom Viridiplantae; phylum Streptophyta; class Magnoliopsida; order Malvales; family Malvaceae; genus Gossypium; species Gossypium rotundifolium. Next base: position 141,539,463 of record CP106731.1, read on the forward strand.
GAAATTTGATTATCAAACAATTTATATTACTCGATGGTAAGATTTTGAAAACTATTGCGTTTTTATAGTTTAGAAAACTTTGTGCTTAAAATTAATATATCAACCATGTACTTTCTAAGCCATATTTAAAACAAGTCCAAAACATATAAATAATCCAAAAAAAACATAATTAAAAAGGCCTTATTACAAACTCAAATAAAATATAAACCAAATTAAGATAATATATAGTACCCAAATCAAGTTCTTATAAAACTGAAATTTCATGGCCTCCTCGAGTTCATCCGGCTCCTCATCCGCGATTTTACGAATCACCTGAAAAGATAAGGGAGAAGGTGAGTCACCAAGACTCAGTGCATAAATCCTTCCCCCGTTTAATGCAACATTCTTACACAATTCATAACCAAGCAATATATTTATAATGCACCCAACCTAGCCATCCATAACTCCTTTTCTACCCTGTGTGGTACCAAACCACTGGTGGTGCCAAACCACTGGTGACCCAAAGTCACGATATCCAATAATGTGATGCTAAATCCCTGGTGACCCAAAGTCACAATTAATCAAGTTGTGGGGCCAACCCACGTGTGATACCAAATCATTGGTGACAATCCCAATACATCAAATGTGGGGCCAACCCACGGTGGTGCTAAGCCACTGGGATGAGTCGCTATGAGGTGCCAAACCTCTGGTGTCCCAAAGACACGAAATAACTGTGGTACCAAACCACTCGAGGTGCCAAAACCTCTGGTGTCCCAAAGACACGGATATCAAATCCTTCCCCCTCCTCTCAAATCACCCAAACCAATGTTTTACAAGAGTAAATCATGCCATCATGCTTTGATATGATCATATAACAATTATATATATATATATATCTTAAATCATGATATTAATCAACATATAACAACATCATATCGAAACGGACTTACCCGAGTCCTTGTTCATACCCATCAAGGTATCTTATCAAAATCTCACAGCTTTCATCTTTAATAACATGATTAGTATATTTATAAACATATATATATATATTACCGAGTTATAAAGTGTGTAAGATACACACCTGTCACTAACGCAAGTACTATCTTTTGAAGACCCAATCTACCACACTAGATCTCCTTGCCCTACATTCAGCCAACACTTAAATCAATACCATAGATCATTTGGCCAACAACAACCTTATTCACCATAGCCTTCGGCTTTACATCCATTTAAAGAATAAAGAACCATCATAAACCTTACCACTTGACTTACCAAAATCGATTACTTCCAAAATCTGAAGAGCCTAAAAGAAATAAGTTCCTATGGTAATAATCTTACTATTACATAACCAAGATTTGGATTTAGCCCTCATAAGAATCAATAGAGAAAATAGAAAAGAAATTCAGCCAAGACACTTACCTATCTTCCAAAACCGATTGAAGAAAATCAATATGAAGACCTACCCTTGATGATATTTGGCCAAGATAACACCAAAAGAGAGAAAGAAGATTCGGATATGGTGGAGAAAAAGAAAGGAAAATAAAAGTGAAAATGAAATAGAGAAGGAGGATTCAAAATAAAAGAAAGAAGAAAATGGAAGGAGAAAATAGAATGAAGATGGATGTTTTTTAACTTTGAGCAAAAGTGATGAAATGAGATTTGGGAAGGAGGAAGATTGACCAAGAGAAAGTAAAAAGAAAATGTGGTTTTGAGCAAATATCAAAAGAAAGAAAAGAGAGAGATGGGAGAAAGAGGTTCAGCCAAACACCTTGTTTGCCGAAAAAGAAAAGTGCACAAAGTGCTAAGTGTGGTTTCGGTTTCAAAAGGAAAAATGAAAGAAAGAAAATAGAATTTGGTTCAAACAAAATGAGAGCTAAACCAAAAGCAAAATTGCACCTAATGCCTAAGGTACATTCATTAAGGAAGAAAATTTTGGAGAGGAAAAGAAGAAATGCCAAATGGTGCACAAAATGCTAAAATTTGCCAACCAATTCCCCCAACTTCCTATCAACATTCTACCACCCCTAGCCACACATGCCATCCACATTCATGAACTAATGGCCTTAGAATAGTTTCCAAAACACTCTCCATCATCCAAGCCCTTTGTCCCCCATCCTTCCATAAATCTTAAGATTCTTATCCCAAAATACAAGTTTTCCTAAACTAATATTCAACTTGCCCTAAAATTGAAAGTCCAACCTACCATACTTAGAGCTTGGCCGACACTTAATGTTAGGATACATAAAATAAAGTCTTCCAAATGCAATCCATGCTACTCGAACCTCTTCCTCAAGCAACCCTTCATGCATCATAGCCACTTTGCCACTAACTCCTCATGTGCTAGAATTTAATACTTAAATTATCTTAAGTGTCAAGATCACCTAGTCCACTTCATTAAATTTTAAAACTAAGAATTATTCTAGCTTCATAAATAAAATCAAGCCTTCACAAGGCTATGCTAAGCACACAAACAATACTACCCGAGCTAACACAAACAACCAACTGATACTCAAATTTTAGGATGTAACAATTCTACCCCCTTAAAATAATTTCGTCCTCGAAATTACCTGATCAAAAGAGTTGAGGGTACTGCTGCTTCATCACATCCTCCGATTCCCACGTAGCTTTTTCTACACCATGATTCCGCCATAAAACCTTCACTAAAGGAACTGATTTTCTGCGTAAAACTTTCACATCTCGATCTAGAATCTGCACTGGTTCTTCTTCCACCGTCAAATCTGGACTCACCTCTATTTCCTCTACTGCCATGACATGCGATGGATCAGAACGATAGCGTTTAAGCATGGAGACATGGAACACATTATGAATCTGACTCAACTCTGCTGGCAACTCGAGCTGATAGGCTACTGGTCCCACTCGTCTCAACACCTTATACGGCCCAATAAACCTTGGACTTAACTTACCTTTTCTCCCAAATCTTAACACTTTCTTCCATGATGAGACCTTTAAGAAGACCTTGTCACCCACGGCAAACTCTATATCCCTCCGCTTGAGATCAGCATAAGACTTACGCACGTCTCTGAAGCTTCCTCAAAAGAGATCAATCATCTTAACCTTATCCTCGGTCTCGCAACCAACTCGTCCTAACATCCGACGCCACCCAACTCAGACAAAGATGTAGGTGTGCGACACCTCCCGCCATACAATGCCTCATATGGTGTCATCTTAATGCTCGCCGATAACTATTGTTGTATGCGAACTCACTAATGGTAAAACTCTTCCTACCGCCTCAAGTCTAAAACACATCCTCTCAACATATCCTCTAAGATCTGAATAACCCTTTCCGATCGCCTGCCGATCGTGGATGAAATGCAAGATTAAAACCAACCGCGCACCCAAAGCCCGATGTAACGCTCTCCAAAACCTCGACGTAAATCTAGGATCTCCATGCGAGATGATCAACACCGGTACACCATGCAACCTCACTATCTTCGCCACATACAACTTAGCTAACTTCAAGCGAGTAATCCACCCTTACCTGGTATGAAATGAGTGACTTAGTTAGACGATCCACAATCACCCAAATCAATCCTTCTTACTAGGTGTAAGAGGTAATCCACCGACAAAGTCCATAGTGATCCTTTCCCACTTCCACTGAAATCTTCACCCATTGAAGTAATCCAGACGGAATCGATGCTCGCTTTTTGACTGCCGACACGCCGACATTTACCCACAAACTCGCCATTACCTCCGCTTGCACTGCCACCAAAATTGCTCTCTTAAATCCCGATACATCTTGCTACCTCCGGGATGCATAGCGTATGGGCTGCTATGTCGCGTCCAAGAATCCTTTGCCTCAATTCAACATCCTTGAATACAAGCTCTCCCTTGAAAACACAACACTCCATCACCGGACAAACTATAATCCTCTAAACCACCATTCGAACTCGCAACCTCCGATCATTCAAACCATCATCTTCTAACTATTTCTTCTTGATCGCTTCTAACCAAGTCGGCTTGACTTGCAATTCTGCCAAAAGACTCCCATCGTCGTATAAACTAAGACGAGCAAATATCGATCTTAAGTCTGATATAATCTTACGGCTCAAAGCATCTGCCACCACATTAACTTTGCCCGGATGATACTCAATTGAACAGTCGTAGTCCTTCAACAACTCAATCCATCTACGCTGCCTCAAGTTCAAATCCTTCTAAGTCAAAAGATACTTAAGACTCTTGTGATCCGTGTAGACTATCGACTTCTCTCTGTACAAGTAGTGTCTCCAAATCTTCAAGGCAAAAACCACTGCGGCTAATTCCAAGTCATGCGTCGGATAGTTAACCTCATGTGGTCTCAACTGTCGAGATGCATAAGCCACTACCTTCCCTTCCTGCATTAGCACACATCCCAAACTAGTATGTGATGCATCACAGTAAACCGTGAATTCCTTACCTGCCTCAGGTTGAATCAAAACCAGAGCTTCAGTCAGAATCTTCTTCAACTTGTCGAAACTTTCTTGTTGCTTCTCAGTCCACACAAATGGAACTCCTTTCCTCAATAACTTGGTCATAGGTCTGCGATCAAAGAAAATCCTCTATAAATCTTCTAATACCCCACCGCACCTAGAAAACTCTAAATCTCACCACCGACTTAGGTCGCTTCCAATCCAACAAAGGTTCAATCTTCCGAGGATCCACTCTAATCCCTCACCGATATTACGTGACCCAAGAAAGTCACCTCCCTAAGCCAAAACTTGTACTTACTAAATTTGGCATATAGCTGCTTTTCCCTCAGAATCTGCAACACTACTCGCAAATGCGCATCATGCTCCTCCTCTGACTTAGAGTATACCAAAATATCATCTATAAATACTATGACAAACTGATCCAAAAACTGCTGAAACACTCGATTCATCATGTCCATGAATGCTGCCGGAGTGTTAGTCAACCCAAAAGGCATTACTAGAAACTCGTAGTGCCCATACCGAGTGCGAAATGTCATCTTATGGATATCGCCTCTTTCACCTTTAGTGATGATATCCGCACCTTAAATCAATCTTGGAGAAAATCGTTGTTCCTTTGTCGATCAAACAAGTTATCTATCCTCGGCAAAGGATACTTATTTTTGATCGTCACTTATTCAACCTGGCGTAGTCTATACACATCCGCATCATACCATCCTTCTTCTTGACAAAAGTACCTAAGCGCTCCCAGCGAAACACTTGGTCGGATAAAACCTCGATCCAACAACTCCTGAATCTGAGCCTTTAATTCCACCAATTCCTTCGGTGCCATCCTATACGGAGCGATAGACACTGGCGCAGTTTCGGGTAATAGATCTCTACCAAATTCAACTTCACGATCCGGAGGTAGTCCTGAAAGTTCTTCTGGAAATACGCCAACATATTCCTTTACCGTTCGAACATTCCCCACAGTAGACTCCTTAGCCTCCAACGCATACACATGGACTACAAATGCCTCACAGCCCTTCCTGACCATCTTCACAACTTTCAACGCAGATACCACGTTGGATAGATAATCTCTTCTATTACCTATCATAACCACCTCTTCACCCTCAACTGTCTTCAAAACCATGCGCTTAGCAGCGCAATCCAAACTTACCTGGTACTTGACCAACCAGTCCATCCCAAGAATCAAATCGAACTCCCCAAACGGCAGTTCCATCAGATTAGCTACAAACACTACCCCTTGGAGTTCTAGGGGTATATCCTATCTGACTTATTTACTTCTACGAGTGACCTGAGGGCTAAATCGTCATCCTCCTAGAAGTAGTCTCGAGTTTAAGTTCATGGTCTCTACTATACTACTAGCAACATACTGAATCGTCGAACCCACATCTATCAAAGCAAAGATATGGTACACCAAAGATTAAAACATACCGGTGATGACGTCCGTGCATCGCCTTCTTCACGACGTCTCACAGATACACCAAACCAGTCGTCTTGCCTCAAGATTTACTCGCACTCTCTACCCGATGCTCATGGCCTCGACCGTAACCATTACCTCTCTACCATTACCATGACCTCTCTGCGGTGACGGTCCCTCCTTTCTCGAATCGAGCACGACCTTGGCCCTCAGACTGATTCTTGGCTAGCTTACGTGGACAATCCCTCACACGATGATCCAAATAACCACACTCAAAACATCCTTTTCCACCAGTCCAACATTCGCCCCCATGATATTTTCCACATCGGTTACCTCTGTCTTTGGTCCTCGATTAGCGAATGAGCCTCCCAAACCGATTCGACCCATTCTCGCCTAACCTCTTCTGGAGAATTACCGATTGACCGGATGATCCAAAACTTCTCTTATGTTTGTTCCTGTCATGATTCTGCCTTACAGATTCCTTTATCCCTTCAGCTATCTTAGTCTTTTCAACTAGCGTAGTAAACTCTCGCTCCTGATGTGGAACAATCAGCAGTCTCAACTCGTCCCTCAATCCATCCTTGAACCGAACACATCGCTCGTGCTCCAAAGCCACGATACCTCTAGCATACCGACTCAATCTTAAAAATTCTGCTTCATATTCTGATACGGACTTACTCCTCTGAACCAAACTCAGAAATGCCTTATGTTGCGCATCAATGTAACTAGACCCAATATATTTCTTCTGATACGCTGCCTTGAAATAGTCCCAAGTGAGATCCTCCACCGCAGTACTATTCCTCACTGTGAGCCACCACTGATATGATTCATCCCGAAGAAGCGACACTATCCCTTTTAGCTTTTCCTCAGCATTCAGATCTAAGTCATCCATGATTCGCTCTGTCGCCTCTAACCAATATTCGACTGTACTGGGAGCAACACTCGAAACACCTCGAAATACCTCAGCTCTATTGGCTCGGAGTCACTCAGGTACAGATTTTCGAGCTCCCGTGCCTCTACCTATTCCAGCTACTCTCTCAAGAACTCGCAGCATTGCTTGAGACAACTGCGTCGTCCCCGCTTGATCCTCAAACTCACCACCTACAAATGGTAGAGGTAATCGGTATCTCATTTTCGATCCTTGACCTGACCTCACCGGCTCGACACGCCCATCCTACCTCGACCAAGGCGTCCACGCCAGACACGACCTCGACCTCGAGTGCTCATGTCTAAAGTCTTGACTTATCTGATTTAAAAGTTTTATGCTTTAGTCATTATTCCACTATCTTTAAAACACAGTTTTATGAATAATTTTGATAAGAAGTTGTTTCGCGAGTACATGCAACCTATAGTTTTGAGTCTCTAGAGTAGTTCCTACTACTATACAATCATACCATCATCATTATATCATCAAAATCAATAGTTTGAAGTACTTACCCGAGCGGATCGGTGCCAGAGACTCGGTTCCATGCCTTTCAAATCATAAAATTTTCAACAAAAACATTTTAAGACCATACTTTAAATCATTTTGGGCCTTGGGCTCACAGCCGAGCTTTTGAACTTGGCTTTGATACCAATTTGTAACACCCCAAACCCGGTCAATACGTCATGGCCGAATCTAGCATGCCACGGAGGAAAACATTTGGAGAAAATCGAGATAACGATTAATTTTAGAAAAATAAGTGCATGTTTAGTTAAAAATCGATAATTTACTTTGAAATTCCGTAAATAAATCTTTAAAACTTAGTTACAATCAATCGACTAGAAAACATTTATATCATTTTAGGAAAACCCAATTGATACTTTGAAATTCGTTTGCATTTGAGTGTAAAACTTCAATTTAGAAATCATTTAAGTTGTCGAAAACATATAAGTTGAAATTTGATTATCAAACAATTTATATTACCCGATGGTAAGATTTTGAAAACTATTATGTTTTTATAGTTTAGAAAACTTTGTGCTTAAAATTAATATATCAACCATGTACTTTCTAAGCCATATTTAAAACAAGTCCAAAACATATAAATAATCCAAAAAAAACATAATTAAAAGGCCTTATTACAAACTCAAATAAAAATATAAACCAAATTAAGATAATATATAGTACCCAAATCGAAGTTCTTATAAAACCGAATTTTTATTTCATGGCCTCCTCGAGTTCATCCGGCTCCTCATCCGCGATTTTACGAATCACCTGAAAAGATAAGGGAGAAGGTGAGTCACCAAGACTCAGTGCATAAATCCTTCCCCCGGTTAATGCAACATTCTTACACAATTCATAACCAAGCAATATATATATGCACCCAACCTAGCCATCCATAACTCCTTTTCTACCCCGTGTGGTACCAAACCACTGGTGGTGCCAAACCATTGGTGACCCAAAGTCACGATATCCAATAATGTGATGCCAAATCACTGGTGACCCAAAGTCACAATTAATCAAGTTGTGGGGCCAACCCACGTGTGATACCAAATCACTGGCGACAATCCCAATACATCAAATATGGGGCCAACCCACGATGGTGCTAAGCCACTGGGACGAGTCTCTATGAGGTGCCAAACCTCTGGTGTCCCAAAGACACGAAATAACTATGGTACCAAACCAATTTGGAGGTGCCAAACCTCCGTGTCCCAAAGACACGGATATCAAATCCTTCCCTCCTCTCAAATCACCCAAACCAATGTTTTACAAGAGTAAATCATGCCATCATGCTTTGATATGATCATATAACAATTATATATATATATATATCTTAAATCATGATATTAATCAACATATAACAACATCATATAGAAACGGACTTACCCGAGTCCTTGTTCATACCCATCAAGGTATCTTATCAAAATCTCACAGTTTTCATCTTTAATAACATGATTAGTATATTTATAAACATATATATATTACTGAGTTATAAAGTGTGTAAGATACACACCTGTCACTAACGCAAGTACTATCTTTTGAAGACCCAATCTACCACACTAGATCTCCTTGCCCTACATTCGGCCAACACTTAAATCAATACCATAGATCATTTGGCCAACAACAACCTTATTCACCATAGCCTTCGACTTTACATCCATTTAAAGAATAAAGAACCATCATAAACCTTACCACGTGACTTACCAAAATCGATTGCTTCCAAAATCCGAAGAGCCTAAAAGAAATAAGTTCCTATGGTTAGAATCTTACTATCACATAACCTTTTGCATCATGAGAATCAATAGAGAAAATAGAAAAGAAATTCGGCCAAGACACCTACCTATCTTCCAAAACCGATTGAAGAAAATCAATATGAAGACCTACCCTTGATGATATTTGGCCAAGATAACACCAAAAGAGAGAAAGAAGATTCTATTATGGTGGAGAAAAGAAAGGAAAATAAAAGTGAAAATGAAATAGGAGAAGGAGGATTCAAAATAAAAGAAAGAAGAAAATGGAAGGAGAAAATAGAATGAAGATGGATGTTTTTTAACTTTGAGTAAAAGTGATGTAAATGAGATTTGGGAAGGAGGAAGATTCGGCCAAGAGAAAGTAAAAAGAAAATGTGGTTTTGAGCAAATATCAAAAGAAAGAAAAGAGAGAGATGGGAGAAGAGGTTCGGCCAAACACCTTGTTTGCCGAAAAAGAAAAGTGCACAAAGTGCTAAGTGTGGTTTCAGTTTCAAAAGGAAAAATGAAAGAAAGAAAATAGAATTTGGTTCAAATAAAAATGAGAGCTAAACCAAAAGCAAAATTACACCTAATGCCTAAGGTACATTCGGCTAAGGAAGAAAATTTTGGAGAGGAAAAGAAGAAATGCCAAATGGTGCACAAAATGCTAAAATTTGCCAACCAATTCCCCCCAACTTCCTATCAACATTCGGCCACCCCCTAGCCACACATGCCGTCCACATTCATGAACTAATGTCCTTAGAATAGTTTCCAAAACACTCTCCATCATCCAAGCCCTTTGTCCCCCCATCCTTCCATAAATCTTAAGATTCTTATCCCAAAATACAAGCTTTCCTAAACTAATATTCAACTTGCCCTAAAAATTGAAAGTCCAACCTACCATACTTAGAGCTTGGCCGACACTTAATGTTAGGATACATAAAAATAAAGTCTTCCAAATGCAATCCATGCTACTCGAACCTCTTCCCTCAAGCAACCCTTCATGCATCATAGCCACCTTGCCACTAACTCCTCATGTGCTAGAATTTAATACTTAAATTATCTTAAGTGTCAAGATCACCTAGTCCACTTCATTAAATTTTAAAACTAAGAATTATTCTAGCTTCATAAATAAAATCAAGCCTTCACAAGGCTATGCTAAGCACACAAACAATACTACCTGAGCTAACACAAACAACCAACTGATACTCAAATTTTAGGATGTTACAAAAACAAAACCTGTAAACGAGTCACAAGACTAAGGTGTGGCAACAGGCATATGCATGTCTAGGAGTAGATCCGAAAGAGCTTGGTATTTAAGCAGTCCAAGTAACTCACCTCCTCTTCACAGGAATCTTACCTGGTGCATAGTGATTGTTCACTTTAGCCATGACAGGGTGTGGCAATAGGCATACGCATGCCTAGGAGTGGATTCAGGGAGAGCTTGGTATTTAAGCAGTCCTAGTGACTCACCTCCTCTTCACAGGAATCTTACATGGTGCGTAGTGACTGTTCACTCTAGCTATAAGGACTTGTTCATGGGCTGAACCCATAATTAAAACCCGAAAGGGACCAACCACCCTATTTTGCAACCAAAACCCCTAAGTTTTGTACACTTCCGAAAAAAATACATTTGATTTGAAAATGTTCGCAACTATGAAAAAATTACCAAATTACCCTTGTTATGCAAAATGACCAAAATAATACGATTTGTAGAATTACCAAATTACCTTTATTTTGTAAAATTACCGAAATACCCTTGAATCACAAAATTATCAAAATACCCTCGAATTTCAAAATTATCGAAATACCCCAGAATTTCAAAATTATCGAAATACCCTCGAGTTTCAAAATTACCGAAATGCCCCCGAATTTCAAAATTATCGAAATACCCTCAGATTTCAAAATTTTTAAAATGCCCCAGATTCCAAAATTACCAAAATACCCTCAATTTCCAAAATTACCAAAATACCCCCGGGAATGCAAAATTACCAAAATACCTTTATTTTATAAAATCATCAAGGAGCCTCATTTCAAAAAAAATTTACGAAAATGCCCCTGTAGGATAAAATTATGAAAATACCCCTGGGTAGTGGAAAACAACAACAATGACAACCACAACACTTTCCTGTAATGAACGCGAGTTCATGAATATTGATGATTGAATGAATGAACTTGAGACTGTAGTGTGTGTATGAATTCGAAAGAACTACTTTTTAGAACTATTAATCATAAGACTGTTCGCGATAAATCAGTGGAAAGAAATAATGATTCATAAAATTTCTAATCAAATAAGCGAATCGGTAGAATGAGTACAAGGGGACGAAGATGCTTGAGATCACGAATAATGGTGCGTACCTACCATAGTATACTAAGTGTTTATTTTGGCTTTAGAATTAGAGTCTTGCGAAAGCATAGTGGTGAGACTCGGTAGAATGATTACTAGTTAGTTGGAAATTTCGAGGATGAAATTTCTTTAAGGAGGTAGAACCGTAACATCCTAAATTTTTGGGCCTATCGTTTAATGGGTGAATATGTGGAATGAGTTAATTTAAGTGTTAGGGGTCTAAATTGGGCTCGAGCTTAGGCGGAGGCCTTGATTAAAATTATCTGTTTGGGCATTATAGGGTTTAAAAGGTAGTATCTATGTTTAAAATACCAAAGTGGGCTTATGGCCCAATCTTAGGAGGTGGCCTTTTACACAAGGAGTAAGGGGCCCAAATTTAAGTTTCATGGAGCCCAATTCTTTTAATTTAAGTTAGCTAAATTTTGAGCATTAGGATTAGGTGGAGTGGATGGCAACAAGGCTAAAATTTAGGGGTTTTAATGTTTAAAATATGTGGATAATAAGCGATAAAGGCTATTATTTAGGAATTTATTTTATGTGGTTAATAAGCGAGAAAAGGCTAATATCTAGGGATTTTATGATTAAAATATGTGGATAATATGCTGATAAAGGAGGGAGGAGTTAGAGATAATTAAGTCTCTTTTAGATGAGCTAGTAGATTAAGATAAAGGAGAAAAGTTAGAATTTATCTACAAAGAGAGTGATGGCCAAGAATCCATCATTGAGAGGAGTAAAGAAACCAACTACTACATGGCAAAAGGTTGTCGAATTTCCTATAAATAGGGGGGCTAGCTCCTTATTTCTGACATTAAATCCTCCCCCTTTTGTGCCGAAATTCCTTTGCTTCTTTTCTCTAAATTTCTTTCTCCAATTTCTCTAAAAACCGAAAACTCCATTATTCTCTTCTTTCTTCTAAAAGCCAAAAACTCCATTATTCTCTTCTTTCTCCTAAAAGCCAAAAACTCCATTATTCTCTTCTTTCTTCTAAAAGCTGAAAACTCCATTATTCTCTTCCTTCTCTAAAAAGCCGAAATTCATAAGTCTCCAATTTCGAGATTTTTAAGGTAAGAAGATTTTCCTAGATTTCTATTAGATTTCATCATTATATACAAGATTTTAACTTTATAAGGAGGAAATATTTATAGTAACTCTGATAAGGATTTATGATGGAATTAAATATGGATCAGGCAAAAGAAAGAATCCTAAGTTTAAGAAACGAAAAGATTATCTCTTGTTGAGATTGGCCAATTGGTTGTGGACCGCTTCGAACAATGCCTTAGGCGGATAGTAGTTGTGTCGACTAAGGATAGCGTCGATATAGAAAGCCTCGTTTTATCGGTGTCGGTGTGTAGATTCTTGACACATAAGCTTTGTTATATTATATGTATGTTATGGGCTAAAAGTCGGAAAAGGTGTGTAGATCTCTATCACACTAGTTAATCTGAATTATATGTATGTTATGGGCTAAAAGCCGGAAAATGAGGTTTGTATGAACAATCAGTATTACCCGAAAAAGGTAGGCAAGGGATGCAGTGCGTAATCATAGAAACTTCTCTGTGTATCAAGTATGTAAAAATATGTGATCTGTTTAGATAGTTTAATGTTCGATTCTTGCATGTATGCATGGGATGTGATTGATTGATTTACTGGAAGGGGAGCGGTCGCGAGGCGATCGGTGGCTTTGCCACATAGGTCACATAGTGATCGGTCTTTATGACAAGCAGCACAGCTGCCGATATGGTGTGTAGCGGATGGAGGGTTGATTGTAGAAATCCCCACGGTGTGATGGTTGGTATGGGGGTGTCTAGAGGATGGACTCATAGGTTTGGGATGGGCCATGTTGCATATTTTGTTACCCTTGTATACGGGCCAAGGCTCATAATGTGTTTGTGGGCCTCAAGCCTTTTATGTGTTCTCGGGATTTGCACATCGAGTCTTGGTGACTCAACCTTTTATTTTCCCAACATTTCGTGAGCGAGAGATCGTGAACATGGGAGCCGAGGCGGACTCGAGGGCCATCAAGTTTTATTTCTACAAATTATTTGGGATTTCTTTAAGTTTATTTTATTTTTATTTGGGATTTTTTAAGGCCCTAGTTTTTATTCAACTAAGAAGTTTTCAATGTTATGCAACTTATAAATTTTATGTCAAGGTTTATTTATACTTAATAATACTAATATAAGATTTTATTTTTAAAATGTCACTTATTTACTCTAATAATGTCTAATTAACTTACAACTTCCAAAACCAACAAGATAAAAGTTTTCAATGTACAAGCCGTGACATGCCAGATCCAGTCGAAACGCATGGGCCGGGTTTGGGGTGTTACAGTGAACGGGTCCTCCATTAGTAGTCAGCCAAAAGAGGTAGACAATAAGGTGAAAGATGGGGAGCAAACAAAATCGGAAGAAGTCAAGACATCGGAAAAGACAATACCACCTTCTAAACCAACCGGCACACAGGAAAAATCAAAAAACAATGGAGCTGCAGCAGACCCTCTTAGAGATGCTCGAACCAAGGTCCAAGAGGAGATAACCCGTGAATTTGCCGCAATCATGACGAGTGGAACATTGCAAGCTAGTGAGGCGTGAAAGACTAGCAACTAGGAAAGTGATGCGTAAATATGGACACTTGAATGTTGCTATGCAACAAAGTTAGAAGCAGGAAAAAAGAAAAAAGAAAAAAGAATTTTTTTTTTTTGTAAGTCGTGCATTTACCTTTGGAAATTTGGATTTGGACAAAAATGAAATCATTTTAAGATAACTATTCAACTTATTTTTGAAAAATGACTTAAATTTTCCTAAATTAAATGACTCAAAGACAGTAAGGTTTGGTTGTACTGTATTTGCATACAACAAACAAATTTGTTGGGACTTTTTTGGGCGCCCTGTTACTTTGAGTAGCGCATTAGTTTCCAGCTATATAAATGATATCTAGTGGACTTGTGTGTCTAATGGAATAAATCCAAACATTTTTTAAATAAGAATCAGAACCTTAAAGGCCAACCTGTGTTTTTAAAATGTAAATTATACATAGACTAATTACCAAGGTAAGTACAAAAAATTACAAAAAATAAAAAATAGAATATTTTAATCTATTGGAACTTTTACATTAGAAAAAAATTATTAATATATATATATATATATGTAATAAACTCAATTAAACAATGAAAATATAATAAATTCTTAAATATATATTTGTTTAATTTAAAACAACTTTTATGAAATATTTTAGAAAATTTGTCAAACAACGAAAATATTTTACAGATTTATCCAAACACCGAAAAAGTAAATCATTTCGGAAAAGTAAATTATTTCTAGAAAAATAAATCATTTTTCAGAAATTATTTTTAGAAAATATTTTACTTGACGAAAAACGGAGCCTTAAATTAAAAATAAATACAAAGTACCACATGTTTAAAAACTGTAATGTGAATATGTTTATTTACTTTCATTTCGATATTTTATAATATATATATATATATATCATATTTTCCTGAGATGATATTTAAATTTCAAATCTCAAATGCTCAATCTAATAACATTAACAACAGGATATTGATTGAATCAGAGGAGATTCTTATCTAAAGCTAACTTTATCAAATCTTGAATAATACAAAATCCGTAAGAAAAGGAAAAAAAGAAAAAGAAAACACTTGATAACCAAACATAAAGATTCCTCGAAATAATATTTGAACCAACCAACCAATGTCCAAATCTGTCTACGATTAAGGGTTGCTCTCACTCATATCTTGGCTTGATAATGCTAATTCTCTAAACTTCTTCATATCAGCATCATATGAACTTTTGCTATAATCTGTGGTTCCACCCAAGGCATAGATTGAGCTATGGCCTGGCTTTACACCCTCATTTAGGTCATCCAATGAAGAGTTTCCTTCCAAGGTACGTACAATCTGCTTTCCATGATACATTGCTTGTAAAATCTAAATTTGTTATAAAAAAAAAAGGTAAAGAAAAGGGAAATTCAAGGATCGATTCATTGCAAACCTGACTCATTTTAGGGCGCTTTCGAGCTGAATGTCTGATGCTAGCTGCGGCGCAGGCTACCATGCGTTTCATTTCTTCCTGGTTGTAGTTATTCTCCAAGCATGGATCAACCAAGGGACCAATGTTTCCATCCTCTAGTCCACGAGTCAAAAGTGGTCGAGCCTATTTCATAGATAATATTAACACACCATTCTCTCTATATGTAATTTTCTTATAATGGTTAATGAATCTTATGTTTTCGGCTGCTAATGCATTGACTTACCCAATCTACTAAGCTATCTTCCATTGCACTAGTTGGATCGACAGGTTGCTTTCCGGTTATGAGTTCTAGCAACATAACCCCAAATGAGTAAACATCGGATTTCTCAGTCAGCTTGCCGCTTGATGCGTATTCCGGGGCCAAGTACCTACATTACAAACCCTATAAGAAATGTTGCTTCATTTAAAAAATATACGAACACATTATGGATTTTCTTAGTTTTTCAGTCTTTATTTTCTCTCAAACATGCTAATCAAATATAGCTATTTACAGTTGTTCATAGTTACCCGAATGTTCCCATCACACGAGTTGAGACATGGGTGTGGTTATCAGTAGACAACTTAGCCAATCCAAAATCAGCCACCTATATAATCATATGCTCGGTTAGTTAATCCTTTTGCCAACATAGAGTTTTTTTAAAGCTGATATATACCTTAGCTTCAAAGTTGTAGTCAAGGAGAATATTAGCTGATTTGATATCACGATGAATAATGCGAGGATGGCCTGCATGTATAAATTCAACAAATAAATGAAATCTTTAGAGAAATATGAAGTGGCAAATGCATGATAGATAGAAATAAAGATGGGGACTTAGATTCCTCACAATCTTCATGAAGATAAGCAAGCCCTTTAGCAGAACCTAATGCAATACGAAGTCTAGTGGGAAAATCCATGACTGGTAGGTTCTTTTCTGCAATGAAAAAAAGGAGAGGAAGAGTTGGCTAGTTTCTAATAAAGAAAGAAAAGCTTGCAACTTAAAGATAGATAACAGTGAATTATGAAAATTCAATTTACCATGGAGATGATATTCTAAGGTTTTATTTGGAAGAAATTCATAGACTAACATCCGTTGCTGTCTGGCAATGCAATATCCGACTAATGACACGAGGTAGCGATGATGGACACGGCTAATTATTTCAACTTCTGCCTGGAATTCTCTTTCTCCTTGTCCACTACCACTTTTTAAACTCTTAACTGCAATCTCCTTTCCATTTGGTAACACACCTTTATGCACGTATCCGAACCCACCTTGGCCGAGCAAATTGGCTTGAGAAAATCCTCCAGTAGCAGTTGACAGCTCCTCATAAGTGAAAGCGCCAGTGTTTACTCCAAGACCAATATTTGGTGATGGAGGTGGCAAAGGAGTATGTTGTGGGCCTGAGGACATGGAGCTTACTTCACCGCTCAAAACTTGTCCTGGTATTGAGGATTGTGCACCCCATCCACCTCCACCACCAACAACACCAGCAGGTGGCACTGGGGATGGTGTACCCCATCCACCTCCAGGTGATGGGGTTGTTTTAACACCATCCACCCCCCATTGACGATTCATTGAGGAGTTATAATACTGATCACGCCCACCAGCTGCATAAACCACATGTAATAGAACTAATTTATGAGCCATGCAAACTTTATTACTCTTAAATCATAAAATTGATATTAAAGCTAGGTTCAAGAGTTGTAGGAGATAAATGAAAAAACATGCATATTAGGTTTCTTCTCTTCGTTGTATTTTTAAAGCATATTTGTAAAATTTTAGCCTTTCTGTTTCAAAATTTTCATCAATGAAGAAAGAGAGACTTTGAGAAAGAAGAGTATTGGTTTTTTATCACCTTTAGCTTCTCTAGGTTGATAGTACTGGATTTTCTGATTGCTTTTCTTCTTTCTTCTTCGACAGCATATTACTAAAAGAGTGACAAAAACAAGGAGAAATAATCCTGCCCCCACAGCTACTCCAATAAAGACAATTCCTGAGTTATCATTTGACGAAGTTGATGGTGATGACTTGTGAGAATTGTTTGACTTGGAACTACCACTTTTGGTAGGAGGTGGTGGAGAGTGGTCGGTACTACTTTTAATGGGTGGAGGGGGTGGAGGATGACGAAAAGAAGTCAATGGAGGAGGCGGAGGAGGATGGCGTACAGGACTTTTATTAATACGTGCAGGTGGGGTGGTGATGAAAGTTTTGGTGGAGGTGGCGAGGATGGCGGTGGCGTTGTTGGTGGTGGCGGGGGTGGGGAGCTTTTTGATGGTGGTGGTGGTGATGGTGATGGTGATGGTGATGATGATGATGATGATGAAGCTGGTGGAGAATCTTCTGATGGAGAATTCTCAGGGGATGATGACATTTTGCATTAGCTTTGCAGAACTTCCAACCAAGAAACACCACCCCTCCTTGTATGCTTGGTTGAAACAATAGAAGAACCCTGAAAAAAATCGTAAGCTGAAAATCAATCAACATTTTTTATACAAGTGCAACTCATCTAGGATCACATATAGTGGCCGATAACCATGCAAAATTCTATATATCTATGTAAAAACAAATCCCTCTTGAAGAACCTTTTAACAAATCTGTAATAAAAATCACGTGATATACATTCATCTTGCGTGTTAATAATATTTTATGCCAGAAATGTTGCATTGTTAATCGTTTTGGTCTCAAAGGTGACCCGTGCTTATTCGAGTGGGAATGCTTTTAACCCCTATTAAAGCTGACAATTCTTACATCAAAAAAAAAAATAATAAATAAAATAAAACCTGAAAGAAGAAGAAAGATGGGGGACCCTGTAGTTCCCCGGTAGCTTCTTACAAAGCAAGTCTTTAATTTTTCCTGTCTTCTTTTGTCTTTTTTTCTCTTCGAACTTTTAGCCTCAGCCTTCTTGATTTGCTTCAATTGGCTCCTCTTTTTAGCTTTTTTTTACTACTTTTCTTGCTTTGCTTAGGCTTAGGTGAACTATTTTTGGTTCAAAAACAATGCTTTAACAGTAGGAAAAAATAGAAAAACTTATCAACTTCAACTACAAAACTTGTTCCACTTCTCTCCAACATCATCGCTTCTTTTCACACTTGTAACAAACAAAACCTCACACACAAACAAAGAAAAGTTAAAAGCTAATGCTTAATTAGTGACCAAATATTAGTTAATTACCACCTAATGAAAATGATAATATAGTAACAAAAATATTAGTTTAAAATTAAATGATATTATAGGAAAGAAAAGATAAAAGATCTATATATACCATATAAACATAATTATTTTGTATTTTCACAATTTAGTCTAAGTTTACTGTAAGACATTTTTGGAATATAAAATCTATATTATTCAAATTTGAGCATAAATGTTAGATAAGTAATTTAAAAAAATTATGTGTTTGAAATGTCTTATATGTCATAAACTTCAAAATGAGTGTTATACATTAATATTATAAAAGTAAAAATTTGTGCAAATATCTGAGCTTCTTTTTCTTTTGGCAGTGAGGGAAAATGGCAACTATAAGTTAGTATTACAGTTTATTAAACTTCTGCATAGAAGTATGGTAGTCGGTTTTCTCATATTCTTTTTTGTTTATTTGTTTATATTTATTACTAAGAGCATGAGATAATGATCGATTAAGTTGGTACTTAATATGATTTGTTGATTATACGGTTCTTTTAACATGAATTCTAAGTTCTACTCTTTTTACCATTACTTACTTAGATCATCAGAGGAAACTACAATTTGCATTACACCAAAACAGACTTTTAGCGGCGTTTTTAGTGGCGTTTTAATGAAAAACGCCGCAAATATTATACATTTACGGCGTTTGAAAGAAAATGCCACAAAAAAGTTGAGCAATAGCAACGTTTTAGAAATAACCGCCGCTAAAAATAGGAAATAGCGGCGTTTTCACCAAACGCTAAAAACCTAAGCATTAGCGGCGCTTTTGGAAAAACGCTAAAAAAAAGCTTTATGGCGCTTTTGAAAAACACCACTAAAAACCTAAGCATTAGCGGCTTTGTAAAAGCGATCGAAGATTAAGGCGCTTTTGAAAAAACGCCGCTAAAAACCTAAGCATTAGCGGCGCTTTTTTAAAAAGCGCCACAAAAAACCTGAGCATTAGCGGCGTTTGTGCTAAAAACGCCGCTAAAAGTTTTTCATTTCTGCATTGAATTATATATTTTATTTTGATACATTCACTTATAAGCAATGGGAAAGTTTCATTTTAGTTACTTAATTATGAAAAGTTACAAATTGCTAACTAAACAATTTAGAAGTTTTCATTTAAGTTACAAATTAAGCTATTAAAATTGATTTAGGGTTTAATGTTTAGTATGTTAATTTTATGGTTTAGGGTTAATTTGTTATTTTGGTGTATGGGTTTAGTGTTTTAAAGTTTGTTATTTTGGGTTTATTGTATAGTGTCTAATATCTTAGTGTATACTGGCCGTATTAAGGTTTAAGTGTTAATTAGTGGTTAGAGGTTTAGGGGGAAATGGTTAATTGGTTAGGATTTTGGGTTTAGGGTTTATAGCTTATGGTTAATGGGTTTAAGGTTAGGGGTTTGGGGGGAAATTGTTAATGTGTTAGGTTTTTGAGTTTAGTGTTTAGGGTTTAGGGTTTAGGTTTTGGGGTTTAGGGTTTAGGGTTTAAGATTTTAGGGTTTAGGGTTTTAGGGTTTAGGGTTATGTATTAGGGTTTGGGTTAAATCTAAATAAGATAAATATATATAAATTATTAGTTTTAAAATATTTATATATATCAAAATTAATGGGTTAAATCCCAAAGGCATACATGAACAATAGTTTAGTGTGCAATTGTATATACTTTAATTTAATTTGATCCAGATATTGTAAAATATTAACACATGCAATTATTATATTGATATAAGTAATTAACACCATTTTATTATATTTAGATATGCATGCATAAATATTTATATTAATTCAATATAAAATATATCGATGTGTTCATTTTTAAAATGTGTCGATAAAATTAAAATTAAAGTTTCAACTGTATTTAGGATTGAGAGTGTAATTTTAAGTGTAATTTTAGTGGCGTTTTAGCTTATAAACGCTACAAATAAGCTTCGGGTGTAAAAACGATGTCGTTTTCATCCTGTTTTTAGTGGCGCTTTAGAAAAAACGCCGCAAAATATGTTTTTAGTGGCGTTTTAGCCTGAAAACGCCGCTAATATATATCAAGTGTTTACAAAACAACGCCGTTTTGGTGATTTGTTATTAGTGGCATTTTAGTAAAAACGCCGTAAATATGTATTATGTTAATGAAACGGCACCGTTTTCCGTTCTTATTAGTGGTGCATTTAATAAAACGCCAGAAATATGTTCGTTTTACTGATGTTATTAGTGGCATTTTTTGCCCAAAACGCCACAACATTGAGAAAAAACGACAGCGTTTTCGATAATGTATTTTGTGGCCTTTATTTAAAAGCTCCGCAATAGGGATAAATTTTACAGAAACGGCGTCGTTCTTTTTACAACCATTTTAATTACTCAGATACCTTAAGTCATTTAAATCATTACCCAATTTTTCTAACTCCGAAATCCCTAATTTTTCTTCCCTTTAGAATTCCCCTTCGAATCCCTAAATTCTTATTCGATTCTGGTACGAATTTCTTCCCCAAATTGATTACTGCCCCTGTCAGGTATTTACTTCCCCGCCGTTTCAGTGTTTAATTCAATGTTTATGGTTTTTTACAAGTGTTTTTTGGTTTCTGGTTTTTTACATCAAACAGCTTCTTTCTTGATGAGAGACGCTTCTTTCTCCTGTAATTTGTGTCTATTGTTTCCTTTTTATTCTGATTTTTACCTTTTATTATTATTATTTTTCTATTTTTTCATCCTCCCTTTTAGCCTGTGCTCCTTTCCATTTTTTTCCTGACATTTCTTTTTTAACTTTGCTGTAAGCGCATGCCAAAATAACATACTATTCAACAGGTTGTTAAAATCTCATTCTTCATCGGATTGTGATTTCAGGTATGAGTTTCACCTCTTATTTTTCGGTTTGGTTTCTGAGTGAAGAAAATCGACAGAAATTTGTTTTTGAGTGAAGAAATATCTTTGTTTTTGTAAATAATTACTAATCCACCTGTGAGTTGGTAAATTTTGTTCATCCTGCATTTTCCCGGAAGCCAAACAGGAGAGTTAAATGTTATTTATTTAAAAAATATTGTACTCTGAAATATTGAAAAAATTTTAGTTGATCCCTTGATAGAAGCTTCGAATTGCCTTCTCATGCATTAATTTCCCAAAACAATTTTATTGATTTAAAGAATGTTTTAATCACCATAAATGTTACCGTTGACATCAATCTAATTTTATATATATTAATTCGTTATCCTAACTCGCTTTTATGTTATTTGAAAACTCGCTTTGGATTTTTCTGTATTTGCCTTCAACCTAAGTTTTCACTTATATTTTGTGTCTGTTTGTGTTTGAGATATGCTTTCTCTATTTGTTCTTTAGATATTATTGGTGTTGAAGAAATTGACATGGGTTACAAAATTTTAACTCGAATCACTTTGGGATCTGTAATTTTGGACTGTTATTGAATGTTGGGGGATTTAATGGCATATGTTTTATTTGTGGTATGTTGAGTCAATGTCCAAAACTCTTAGTGTTTCAGTACTATCTCCTTTGATATCTCTAGCTGTAGATTAAGGAACTATGTTTTGTTGTTTTTGACTTTGTTTTAATGTAGTAAAGTGTGCCCCCCATTTGTAGAAGCCGAACTTTGGTTCGAATCAGCTGGAAGCTATCTGCCTGTGCGTAAGCCTAGTTATGTTACATACTTATATTTCTTATCTGTTTATCCATGGAGTGAGTGGAGTAATATTAAGGATAAGTTTATATTAGATTGTATTAACTACACTGGGATTTTTACTTGTGAGCAGCACTAGCAAAAGCCCAACAACAAGTGCTTGATCGACAAGAAAGGGATTATATTATTAGCCAAATTCTTTGCTGCAAAAGGTAATGCATAAATTTTAATAACTTTCGAGGAAGGCTTATATATCTGCATAGCATTGTTACTTGAAATTTTATTAAAAATCGAAAACTTTTGTTGAAGAATAGAAATTTGTTTTGTTTTCACTATATTTATGATATAAATTCTGAGCTTTGCATTCAACTTTTGATATGGATGATATTAGTGATCTTGTAGTGCAAAGGTAGGATGAAAGTTACTAGTGTAGTACTACTAATAGTAGCAGCAGTAGGAATTATATGGACATTGATTGTGTTAATAATTACATTAAAGAGTTAAAATGATTGATGCAATTGGATTTCTACAATTGCAGAGATCAACTGAATGTGCCTTTGTAATCATAAAATCTTGAAATAGGATCAATGGCGTAGAAATCAGAGAATTTCTAAATTGAGAACACTTGTGTATTGAGATGGAAGAGTACATAAATATACGCATGAGGAAATTAGCAAGCAGTACATAATAAAAAATTTATTTATAATCAATAATTCCAAAGATGATGTTGTTTGGTATAGCATATGCCTTAAGAATCTCACCCTTACTAAGTTTCATGAGTGCTAAATAAAAGCTGTAAATGCACCTTCAACTAGGAAAGATAGTAATAACTTTTTCATGTATTTGAATTCTATTATTTTATATTTAAATTGTAACAATTGAATCTTATTTGCTTAGTTGTATTTTTGGTTTATGCTTTCTTGTTTCTCTTAACTATGTTAACTTGCAAACAGTGGATCAATTCATTTTGTTGATGTTACTGCTCCGTTTTTAAACTGCTGAAGCCCTATTCAGGTACTGTAACTTGAATTGTTTATTTGCAGGAAATTGAGATGTTTTATTGCTATAACTGAGGTCTAAATATGTTGCTAATTTTGATTGCATCCTCTGTTTCTTGGTGTGAGTGGAGTAGACCAGCTTATTGAAATTATTAAGGTATGTTTTACTTCAAAATTCTGATCAGTAAGAGTTATATCATGATGAATTTGTTCAAATTGCTGTCCAATAAAATAAAAGATTCAATGTATATCGGCTGGAAACCTAACGGGTTGCCTTATATCTCTTTGTAAGATATAACAGATCCTCCCTACGTGTAACAATGCCACGTAAGATGAATCTTAAAGATTTTCCGTCCAAATTGTTGTTTATTATCATACTTGGTTGGTATATATGCTGTTTATTATATTGCTGTCCAATAAAATAAAAGATTCAAAGTATATCGGCTGGAAACCTAACGGGTTGCCTTATATCTCATTGTAAGATATAACGGATCCTCCCCAGGTGTAACAATGCCATGTATGATGAATCTTAAAGATTTTCTGTCCAAATTGTCATTTATTATCCCGCTTGGTTAGTATATATGTTGTTTATTATATTGTTGTCCAATAAAATAAAATGTTAAGCAAGATATTATAAAATGTGATGTTAAGCATTTTAGATAGTTTTCTTACGGTTTCTTTTTAATATAAAAATCAATTAAGATAACAAACAAATTATGATCCATGAATATATTGATAATGATTAAGCTTCGATATTTTATTTTATTCACAAACAAATTATACTTATAAATTCAATCGATTATTGATTAAAATTTTTTTAAAAAGATAATCAATATTTTATTTTATTCACAAACAAATTATACTTGTAAATTCAATCGATTATTGATTAAAGTTGTATTTAGACAATATACGGTTTCTTTTTAATATATTGATTTACAAGAGAGGAGTGATTTGATTAAATTTTAATATATTCGAATATGCTAAAATTAAATTTCTTTTTAGAAATCGGTTTTGTTTAGTTAAACCCCAACATCAAATTTTTTTAATAGAAAAATCCAATTCTTTATTAATATAAAATCAATTTTTTTTTTTTAAAAAGTAATTTAAAAACTTCTTATTCTTAAAATTTATATAAAATTGACATAAAAATAAAATATTATTTATTTAAGGGTAGTAATGTTATTTTCACACTTATTACTTACTTATTCTTTATCAACATGTAATTCAACCAAATAATGTAATCCTATTCAAATTTTGCTCTATTCCATTATAGTAAATCAAACATAAAGTCATGGTCGTTTGAACTAGTTGGGCTATCAATTCGGAAAAAAGTATTAGTCTAATTGACTTGAAAATAAGTATGTACCGATTAAACCAAGTTAAAAAAATAAAATTATTTTTAATATTTTTTTATTTTTTAGTGATTTATTCAATTAAAACATATTTAGTAACCTGACCAATTAAATAATTTATCCCGATATCTTTAATTTTCTAAAATTTATTCTATATTTTAATATAGTCAAATAACAAACCCAACACAAAAGGTTAGTAAAACATACTAATTATTACTATTATATAACTATTTATAGACTTGACATTAGATATAAGATTCAATTAAAATAAATTATTAAACAAGTTATTTCAAATTCTAAGCACCCTCACAACATCTCAACTTACCTAATTTTAAGATCAAATTTCGTAACTTGCATAAGTTTACGATCAAATTTCATAACTTACATAAATTTTAGTTAAGATCAAACTTCATAACTTACATAATACTTGTATAGAAAAAAATGATTCAAAGTATATAGGTTGGAAACACGACGGGTATCTCACAATCGATATAATGGATCCTCCTAGGTGTAACAATGCCACATATGATGAATCTAAAAGAATACAAAACTTACCTAATTTTAAGATCAAATTTCATAACTTACATAAGTTTACGATCAAATTTGCCTTATATCTCACAGTCAGATATAATGGATCCTCCCTAGGTGTAACAATGCCACGCATGATGAATCTAAAAGAATACAAAACTTACCTAATTTTAGGATCAAATTCCATAACTTACATAAGTTTACGATCAAATTTCATAACTTACATAATTTTAAGTTAAGATCAAACTTCATAACTTACATAATACTTGTATAGAAAAAAAATGATTCAAAGTATATAGGTGGAAACTGACGGGTTGCCTTATATCTCACAAGATGATATAATGGATCCTCCCTATGCATAACAATGCCACGTATGATGAATCTAAAAGAATACAAAACTTACCTAATTTTAAGATCAAATTTCATAGCTTACATAAGTTTACGATCAAATTTCATAACTTACATTATTTTAAGTTAATATCAAACTTCATAACTTACATAATACTTGTATAGAAAAAAATGATTCAAAGTATATAGGCTGGAAACCTGACGGGTTGCCTTATATCTCACAGTCATATATAATGGATCCTCCCTAGGTGTAACAATGCCACGTATGATGAATCTAAAAGAATACAAAACTTACCTAATTTTAAGATCAAATTTCATAACTTACATTATTTAGATAACTTACATAGTACTCGATTATATATATGATCATATCATTACTTACATAAATTATTAATTAACAATTTAGCCGTGTAATTTATTGTCAACTTTAGACTTCAACAAATACGATATGGATAGAAGTTGGATGATGAAATTGTCAAGGGTAAGCAACGGCCATCGAAATGGAGTAGAAACTTTTCTGAATTTCGCATTTCAAAATGCAAGCCAAGAGAATATGATTCTTTGCCCGTGTAAGATGTGTTGCAATATTAACTGGCATTATCGTGAAGTGGTCTACGAACATCTAGTTGTTAATGACTTTGTCCGGGGCTACAAAAAATAGTTTTTTCATGGAGAGTGTACATCTAGTGGAGTATCTTCATCGATGAATCTGGGGTATCCTTATAGTGCTTTCAATCAAAATGTTAGAGAAGATAACATGGAAGGCATGTTGCGTGATGCTTTTAATATGCGTAGTGATGGTTTCGGGTCATTTCCACCTGACTTGGGTGTAACCGATGATCATAATTTTGGTGGAAATACTTTCACCGAAACAAGAAGAAGTGTACCGGATGAACATCCAAATGAAAAAGCGGCGATGTTCTACACTTTACTTGGTGAAATGAATGAAGAACTATATGAGGCATCAAAATTTTCCAAACTGTCATTCTGTATTCGTCTTTTTCACTTGAAATGTTAAGGGGTGGACCAAAAATCGTTGACAATCTTGTTAGAGTTTCGCAAGAAATGTTCCGCTTGCAAAAATCCTCAATCTTCCAAAGACATGAAGAAATTGATAAAGGATTTGGGCCTTGGCTACAACAAAATTCACAGATTCAAATGATCGCATGTTGTATTGGGGTGACCGGATAAACCAACGTCTGTCATGTATGCGGCCAATCCTATTGGATTAATAGAAATACAGAGGACGGTAACGAGGATGAACATGATACACAGTCAAGGAAGTAGCCAGT
Organism: Gossypium rotundifolium; assembly: GCA_025506655.1. Classification (NCBI taxonomy): domain Eukaryota; kingdom Viridiplantae; phylum Streptophyta; class Magnoliopsida; order Malvales; family Malvaceae; genus Gossypium; species Gossypium rotundifolium. The sequence goes on from CP106731.1 coordinate 141,566,108, forward strand.
TAAGATTTTACGGTATTTTCCACTAATACCAAGGCTTCAACGGCTTTTCATGTCATCGAAGATAGCCGAATCAATGACATGGCACCGTGATGGACGAACAGATGATGGGTTGTTAAGGCATCCTGCAGATTCTTTAGCTTGGAAATCTTTTGACACCAAATTTTCAAGCATTGCAAGTGATCCTCGGAGTGTGAGGCTTGGGCTAGCATCCGATGGATTTAACCCTTACAAACTCATGAGCACAACGTATAGTACTTGGCCTGTAGTGCTTGTTCCCTATAATTTGCCTCCATGGGTTTGCATGAAACAATCTTCTTTTATCTTGTCTATGATTATACCTGGAGAGAAAGGGCCGGGGAATGATATTGACGTATATTTGCAGCCACTTGTTGATGAGTTAAAACAACTATGGGCTTGTGTTCAGACATACGATGCAATGAGAAAAGAGAACTTTAATTTACGTGCAGCTTTAATGTGGACTATTAACGACTTCCCGGCTTATGCTAATTTATCCGTTGGAGTACCGGGGACGTTATGCTTGTCCGTGTTGTGCTGCGCAGACATGTTCACAATGGTTATATAATGGGAAGAAGTTCTCTTACATGGGGCATCGTCGGTGGTTACCAGAAAATCATACATTTAGATTTTAGAGTGCTCAGTTTGATGGTACTAAAGAGTTCAGACCAGCTCCTTCGCAGACCGGTGGATCCGAAATATTCTTAATGTTGAAAGATATGAATTTCATTTATGGGAAGATGAATCAACCGGCCAACCCGCAAAGAAATAGAAGATCTAAGGATGAATCTGATGATGAATTTGATGAACAGGATGATCCTAATGAGGCGAACTTGTGGAAAAAAAAAGTATTTTTTTTCGAGTTGCCTTTTTGGGAGCATCAGATTTTACATCATAATCTTGATGTCATGCACATAGAGAAAAATGTCTGCGAGAACATCTTTGGGACTATTTTGAATGTCGATGGAAAATTGAAAGATAATCTTCAGAGTCGACTTGATTTAGTCCACATAGGAATTCGGCATGAGCTTCATCCCCGAGCACTTTCGAATATGAAATATCGGTTGCCGCCTGTTATTTTTTCAATGTCGAAGATAGAGAAAGAAGTGTTCTGTATGGTGTTGAAGGATATAAAGGTCCCGGATGCGTATGCATCAAATATATCGCGATGTGTGAGTCTTAAGGATCGAAGACTATATGGCTTAAAATCGCATGACTATCACATCTTGATGCAAGACTTACTGCCAGTTGCTATGCGGTGTTGTATGTCGAAAAGGTGACGGCTCCTGTAATTGAACTGTCAAATATAATGAAAGGCATTTGTGGTAAAGTTTTGAATGTTCAAGAATTAGAGAGACTACAAGATCGAGCCGCATTGACTTTATGCAATTTGGAGAAGATATTCTCGCCTTCCTTCTTCACTATTATGGTGCACTTGTTAATTCATCTCCCGCGTGAAGCACTTCTTGGTGGACCTGTTTTCTATCGATGGATGTATCCCTTGAAAGGTCTTACTTTATTTACAAAATATTCCTTCATTCAGCTCAATGCCTTTAGTTGCAACTTTTGATAATATTGTATACCGTGTTTAGGTTCCTTTCCAAATTGAAGTCATCTTTGCAAATAAGCGTTATCCGGAAGGATAAATTGCCGAGGCTACTTGGCGAGAGGAATGTATGACTTTCTATTCGAGGTATTTGGAAGATGTTGAAACAAGAATGAATAGACCAAGTAGAAATGTTGGGCTCACAGATCATAATTTGGCGAAACTTATTTATTTCAAAGTTTGGAGAACCGATCAAAAAAGTCAAAATTGCGTAATTAGACGATAGATCGTGGGTCCAAGCACATCGATCGTTCTTTTCATCACGATTCAATGGAACCATTTCGAAGTAAGTTCTAGAATTTGATAAATACTCATCAATTATAACTTATTTGTCTTCTAACAAAGTAAAATCTTTTTTACCGTAGTGAGTACAAACATATATTGAGAGCTCGTTCACGATCCCAAGATTAAATCGACGAGAAATTAATAAGTTGTTCACGAATCATTCCATGAATGGTTAAGCCAAATGGTATGCAATTTAAATTTTATTGACAAGTAATAATGTTTTCTCATAACATTCATAATTACTCGATTTACTTTCGACTCAATAGGTTTGGAGTCTGAATGAAGTAAATGATGATGTTAAATGACTTTCACAAGGTCCAAATAGAATAGTTAAAGATATAGTGGCTTCCTCATCAACGGATCTGATTTCATACAAGGTATCGCGAGAGATTGAGGAGAACCCAAAATTACGGAATTGTTGTTAATTCTTCGATTACAAGTTATGCTAGTGCTAGGGACAGTAATCCGGTCAAGGGGAATTTGGAATATTACGGACTTATTACTGACATCATTGAGTTGGATTATTACGGAAAATGAAAAGTTGTCTTATTTCGAGGTGATTGGGCTCATATGAATACGGCTCGCTGAATTAAAAACGATCAATATGGCTTTACAATGGTGAATTTCTCTCGATTGATTCACACCGGAGAACAACTGATGGACGAGTCGTATGTGTTTTCTTCTCAAGTTAAACAAGTTTTTTACTCCGAAGATCCAACTGATGAGGGTTGGTACGTTGTACTTCAAAACACCCCTAGAGACTTGTTCGACATTGGCAGTGGAAGTAGAGATGACATAGTCGAAAGATCAGAAACTTTGCCTTTTCCAGAACAAGACTTAACTGAAAATATCCCTAGTACTAGTCAACAATTTCAATGGGTTCGTCAGGATGTGGACGAAGATATTTACGAAATATGATGTAGTAAGATTTAACGATTTATTATTTATATGTTATATTATAATTTTCATGTTGGTCATGTTATATAATTTAACTGTTTTAAATGTCCTATTATTGTTGTTATTTGTTACTAAAATTTTGAACTCTTTTATGTGTATTGCAGGGAAAATGCCTAGAAGACGATTACGAGGTTTAAATATTGTCCGGAATACTCCAAATCCAAAAGAAGTAAATAGTGGATAGGATACAATTGTTAGATCTTCTAGTCTGCCGGACATAGATGACGAGCATGGACAATTCCAAAGTAATGTTAACTTTATTTTACATGCATGTTGAATTTTATTATTGATTCATTTTTCAATTTTAATATAATAATATATCATTTTTTAACTGAGGGTGGTGGGACAAGCAGAGCTCGGGGACGTACATTACTTACAGATTTATACGACTTAGAGCCTACCGAGCGTGTTGAAGTAAGGAGAAACAATCATGGCCAGCCTATCGGATCTGAAGCTCGACTGTTGGCAGGCTATTTGGGCATTATAGCACGAAATGCGAATATGTTGCCCATTAACTACGAATCATGGCATCACGTGCCTGATGCCAACAAAAATCAGGCTCTCGATATGTAATAAAAGGTGAATGTAATTTATAATACTTTAATTTAACCTTCATTTATATTAACTTTTTTTAAAAAAAATTTTCTAGGGTAAATTTGCTTTAGAGGTCTCCGATGACTATGTTAAGAAGACGTTGGGTAAAAAATGGAGACAATAAAAGCACCCTAAGAAAACAATATTTTAAGAAAGACATAAGCCTCGACGAAAAATTGCGAAATGTCCCGCCGGGAATGTTGAGGTACCAATGGGAAGATCAAGTTAGATTCTGGAATTCAAAGAAAGGAGAGGTATTACGTACTTTCAAAGTCTTATAAATTTTTCAGTTTATCGTATTTACTATATACATAATTCAAATTCCATTATGTAGGACCGTGAGCGAGTTGGAACAAACAGCAGACAGAAACAACAATTCACGCACACGGTAGGTTCCAGAAGTTTTGCTCGTGTAGCTGAGGCCGAGGTATTATAATTTATTACTTCTTTCAAATATTAATTACTTTATACTATTAAATTATATTTTTTCTGGCTATAATGTAGGAAGTTTCGTCGAGTCAAAAGTTGGACGCCTTGACTTTTTGACATTACGATAGGAAGAAGGATGGATCTCCGATGACATCCGAGGTCATAGAAATTTTGGTATATTTACTTAATAAAATCGATTTATTATAAATATTTATAATGTTTAATTACAATAGTTTAATTCATTGTTTGTAGTTTTAAATTTATAATTTTAAGTTATGTTCCATTCCTTTTAATTATATATTTCGTTTCTAACTTTTTATTCATTTATTAGGATAAACTAAAGGAGAATAAGGCGGAGTATGAAGCGGTTGCTTAATTCGACGGCTTCTGTTAATCTCGAGGAGATTGATAATGTAATTATTATCGATGTTTTGGGTCCCGAAAGGTATGATCGCTTCGATTGATAGTTTTGTTTATCTTGAGTATATTTATAACAAAATTATCACTAATGTTTTGGGTCTTACAAGGTATGGTCGGGTTTGATGTCAAGGATCGGTGTTACCCGACTCAATATTTTGATCCGGCTCCGGCAATACATGCCTTCCGGAGTCAATCTCATCTTGAAGTTCGAGACCGAAAGACGAGATATCTCGATGGAAGCGAAACACACCGAGCAAATTTCTCGGCTTAGAGCGGAGGCAAGAATGAGGAGGCGAGCATATTGCTCAACTTAGAGCGGAGGCGGCGGCCAGGCAGAAAGAGTAACAAAAAGTATGAAGAACTCCACTCTGATTGCAGACTATGATGCAATTGGTCCAAGAAGCGATCGCAGAGCCCGCCTCTTAGACATTTGTTTTATTGTTGTAAGATTTTTTTAACATTGTTACTGATTAACATTATTGTAAAATTGTTTGAATTATGCTTCATTTATTAATAAATATCATATATCTTTTATTAAATTTGAAGTATCGTTTAGATTTAATGCTTTTGGTGAGATTTAAATGTTTTATTTGTTTGCCTTGGGTTGGAATTATATGCAATTCTCTTTGTTTTGGTTGGTTTTAATGCGGGGAGGGTAGGATATTGCAAAAAATAGCATCGCAAATCTGTACAAATTAGCGGCGTTTTGTTAGAAACCCGCTAAAGACCACACTTTTATGCGCTTTTATAAACGCCGCTAAAGACCCACCTTTAGCGGTAGCTTTTCTAAGAAATGCCGCTAAAATGCTAACTTTAGCGTCGTTTTATAAAAAGCGCCGCTAAAGGTGGGTCTTTAGCGGCGTTCTTATAAAAGCGCCGCTAAATGTGGACTTTAGCGGCGTTCTCATAAAAGCGCCAAAAGGTGTGGACTTTAGCGGCGTTTCTTATAAAGCGCCGCTAAAGGTGTGGTCTTTTAGTGCCGTTTCTTGTAAAAGCGCCGCTGAAGGTGTGGTCTTTTAGCGGCGTTTCTAACAAAAACGCCGCTAAAGGTCTGGTCTTTTAGCGGCGTTTCTTATAAAAGCCCCACTAAAAGTCAAGACTTCTACCAGCGTTTTTTCACAATAAACGCCGCTAACTTTTGCGGTGCGTGTTTTAGCGGTGTTTTTGGCGGCGCTTTCAAAAGCGCCGCAAATAATATTAGTGGCGCTTAAAAACGCCGCTAAAAGTCTGTTTTGGTGTAGTGTTGGAATAAATGCAACAACAATATACCATATCATAAACTAAATTATAAAACTTGTAATATTAAAAACAATTCACATTTTATCAACATTATCTAATGTTTCATTTTGCTTAAAGAACCAATGATCAACACTTTTTAGGCTTAGGTAAATACATCGAAAAACTTCGTAAATCGGGAATACTATGTATAATAGATGCCTATTGTTGTGTAAATAAGGTAAAAAAAAGTAATTTGTTATGCTAGAAAATTACACTAGATTCAATTTCCAAAAAAGATTGGAGGGATCACAAACGGTCTCCCTTAAAACCTAATCTACTAGACAAAATCTCCCAATAATGTAATTTAATAGCATAATATATCACTATAATTATACCCTACTAGATATTGAAAGATGAATAAAACAATAAAGAACACTAGAAATTTAATTATGTCTAGAAAATTACGCCTACGTCCTCGGACACTACCAAATATATTTCACTGCAAAAGATACAAGTGAAAAATTACAAATAGAAAGAGAGAAAAATTGTCTTCAAATTTCAACCTTCAAGTTTTAACATTGATCAAGTCCAAACATAGTCGAAACTTGACCCCAATCACAACCTTAGTCATCATGTTAATAGGATTCTTAGTGGTTGAAAATTTTTGGATCTTTACTCGACCTTTTTCCAGAATTCTCGTACAAAATGATATCAGACATCAATGTCCTTCGTCCTTGCATGATAAACTTGATTCTTTGCTAATTGAATAGCACTTTAACTATCGCAATGTAATTTAACCTACTTCTGTTTAATCTCTAGTTCACCAAGCAACCCTTGAAGCCAAATTGCCTCGTTTACAACCTCTGTGATTGCTATATACTCCGCTTTTGCTATATATTCCTCATTTACAATATTCATGAATATATTAGCTTAGCAAGTTTTAGTGCAAGATGAATGAAAATTGTCTTAATCATCCATATGATTTTTTTTATTTGATCACATTCTACTTATTTCTCTTTTCCACACACACTACTTTTAACCCTCACAATGCTTTTGTTCACTCAACTAATTTTTCATTTTAAGCACAAGCTTGTAATAGTCTTATATTCAATATATTGTACCGTTTCTTACTTTTTCCATTCAATTTTATTTTGAAACCTCCAAGATGTCTCTACTTAAATCCTCAATATTTATGACCTGATGTCTATTTCATTATGCAAAATGGGACCAACGATAAGGACAAGTTCAAGTTTTTACTTAATCTGGGCTCACGGTCATTATTATTAGTTCATCAATAAGAAGTCATTAGGCTCAATTATGTGAACTAGGGATAAATAACATAAAGGTGGGTCATTTACTTACTAGCTATTCAAACAATGTCTTAAGTCATCCCTAAGTATCCCACAATACACAACTTTCTTTCATGCTTTGAACTAAAACCAAAGAATAACAATCGATTCAATCATTCATGTATCTACAAATATCTATAATGTTTATATATCATTTGGCATAAAATCAATCATTCTTACATAGGTATTTCTAATCTATTATGTAATTTAACCAAGTAACCTAATTAATTTTCCTTTAAAAAATCAACTTATCTCATATCAATAAAAATTCATTCTTGGAAAAATAATTACATACATTATTATTTGCAACCAATTTTTCACAGAATAGCATAATCCAAGCATCATGTAAATTAAATAAAATAAAATATTTAAAGTATATATTTGATTTGTCGTAATTCATTGTAGCAGATTAAACTAGTTTTCATACTTAAAGAGCTTGAATATGAGCAATCCTGTTATGTTTTAATTAATTTTTCTATTTTAGTTTCAAATCAATAAAAGGTGTAATTTGGGTCATTTTATGAGCTTAAGGGCTGAAAGAGGACTAAAGTACTTAGTGAACGTGTAGGACACCATTCAATGGCATAAGGGCTTGAGGCTGGTCACAATGTTGCAACACAGGAGTCCAATGTCGCAACATAGTGGAAAGAGTGCCAAAATTCCAAGACTACCTTTGGTGTCGTGACACAATCAGTGGATGTCACAACACACCCCTGAAGCTGAATCTAAAGCCAACTAAATTGCCTTCGATGTCGCGACACTGTTCTTGTACATGAAAACATTAGTGAGCTGAGGGTGTTTTGGTCCGTACAATGAAAATTAATGTAAAAAAATCAGCTGAATTAGGGCTAAGGACGATGGTCAACCCTAACACTATAAATAGACTCATAGGACATTTGAGAAAGGATAGGTTTCATAACTTAGAATTTTCTTTGTAATTTAGTTTTCAGTTCTTTTTGGGCTTAGGATTTATTTTCAGTTGTTTTGTTTGTATTGATCAGAATATCTAATTTGTAGATTCAACACAAACTCTATGGATTTTTGCACATCAATTATTAAATACAATTCAGGATTCTTATTAAACCTTTACTCTTGATTCATTCTTTATGTTTATCTTATTTATCAAGTTTATTTTGTTTATGGAGTCCATAAGGAACTAATCATCTTATGGGGGATTAACCCGACATTGCTATTGTCTATCCATAGGGTTTTCGTAGTGGATCAGATGTTTGAGATAGGACGAACTTAAACCCTAGGCCTGACAATCTTAGGAAGTCATCTAGGTAGGAATTAACCCAAAATTGGTATTGCTTATCCCTGAAACCCTTACCCTAATTCAGTCTGGATTGTGAAGTCGAGAGATAAGTAGTTATTACAGACTCATTAGTTCAATGGAAGATCGAGATATCTTATTAGGGTAACGACTAGTTGATTGAGCAGAAACCTAAAATAGGAATTAGTTATGACCACTGAAGCGAGCTAATCACCATGCTTTAGATTTGGTTGATTTACATCTTAGTTTTTCGTGTTCACTCTAATTTGTATATTTGTTTCTTTTCTTAGAAAAACCAAATTATTTTATTTATGTTTAACTGCAATATAATTTATTTAAAGTACTAATTAGATATATTTTCATTTAGGTTAAAATTAATTCAGTACTAGCCTCCTTAGGGTACGATCCTCGGAGTACTTACCGACTCTGTTGTAAAATATATTACAACCTGACTCATACACTTGCGGACTCTGCCTCAAATTTCATATCTTTAGTTGCAGTATTCACACTCTGGACGTTAGCACGTCCGGAGGTGGTCAATATATTTTTTCATATATAAAAATATAATAAATAATACTCAAAACATAAAAAAAAAACTTAAAACGGTCCTATGTACTCCCCCACACTTTAGAACATACATTGCCCTCAATGTAAAAGCATTAAAGCAGAAACAAGAAAACTTCCCTGAAAAGGTAGAATCCTTGTTATTGTATCGACATTGGGATTCGTGTGCTCCAAGCGGATGAAAAAAATACATACACAAGCACTACAAAAAAAAATATGAGTATAATACTATGGATAACAAAACGTCTAAATAAAGAAATTTAGATGAAACTCGGCCCTTCAATGTTGCGATGTAGCATTCTGTCTTGGATGTCACAACATCGAGCCCAGTTTCTAGCTTCTTCGGTTTTTTGGTTCTGTCACTCCATGGTATCTACACCTGCGGTGTGAAACAACTAAAAATAACTAGATTAATACTAAGAATACTAAAAGTAAAAATAAACAAACAAGAAAAATTAAAAAAAAAATTAAAACAGAAAATAGAAGTTCTTTTAAAAATCAGGACGATCTGTATCACCGTCGTAGAAGAACTTCCAGCTAGTTCTTAACACTTTGATCCATATTTGTTCCACTCTTGATGTATACAAAACAATGATACATGCACAGATGGGGTGAAATTTATTAAATTTCATTCATCGAAGCTGTCAATTTTCAAGCTTGGGAAATCAGTAGACTTGCGATGACTTTTTGGATGGGATCCTAGCATTTCTAGGTTGATATGTTAGATTTGTAAAATAAATCTGAAATAAAATTTAATAAACCAGGGTCTATCATGTCAATTCATCAAGAATAAATAAAGAACAAAACTAGATGCGGAAGCATACCTGAATCCATGAATTCCTTGAAGTTTAACCGAATCTTGGGGATTTGATCTTCCAAATTAGCACAAAAGAAATTCAGAGAATATGTGCTCTCTCTTTCCTAATGATGGGATATTAGAAAAGATATCTTGTGTATAATTTGGGAACCATAACCCTAATATTTATAACCTTGGCATATTAGTTCTAATCAATTTCTAATTAGCCCATCATTAATTAGAATTTGATTAGAACTCAATTACTTGAGTATCTACACATATTTTCCCCATAATTTATTTAATAATTAAAGCCTTTTATTTAATAATTAAAGCCCAATAAAATTCTAACCAAATTAGATCACTTTTAATTTTGGCTAACCTATCATGATAGTAAATAATAACATGTAATTACCTTTATTATATATGTGATGTCCATATTTTCCAACATGATATGTCTGCATAGAGTTCAAAGATCTATCTCTTATCTTTGAAACTCACTTTGAATAACTTGAATTTGAGTTCGGGAGCTCAAGTTATGATTGTTTTAGTGAAGACTACGCGAGTAGAATTTCTAAATAGGAATTACAAGTTTTGGGCTTTTAATTCGAGTTTAAAACATATTGGGTTCGAGTTTTAGGCTAAACTTTTATTACTAATGAACCCAATATTTTACTTATCGGTTCTTATTATTTTATTATTTTATTATTCCAAAATTTTAATAATTATTAAGTAGTTTAAGTTATTTAGGAGTTTTATGTCAATAAGAAAGTTTAGTATAAAACTATTTGTTTAGATTAATTAGAGTTCTAGTATACTTAAAAGTTTTATTTAGATTTATTTAGCTAGCCCATATATAGGCCTTTGCATTTTACACAATTCAGACAATTGATTATTATTCAAATTCTCTTTGAATTTTTATTTTCAAGAATTATTCTTGAGTTTCTTTTAGAAGAGTTTTAACAATCTTTTTAGATTGTGGGGATCATCTTCAAACATTTTCTTGCCAAGGTTTCTATCTTGGAGAGGAAATTAGAGCCGGTTGAAGGGATTATGGATTCTTCGTGTTTCCAAGGCTTCTTGGGACTTCTACATATCATGTTCTATCTTTTCCATCTATATTCTTTATTTCCTTCTTTATTGTTCCAATATTTGATTTATTGTTCTATTTATTTATCTTATTTATTTAATTATTTATTTTATTTGACTTGGATTTGATTCTATTTCAGGTTGTGTCAAAATTAAAGTTTTCTTTCCGAACGTCTAGAGCCCTAGGTCAAATTTGCGACATGAACAAACTTTGTAATCCACTTCTTCAATCATCAACACTTCATTCCGTATCAATCAGCACTTTCGGTCGGTTCCAATGATGTTTCCTTATTTTCGACTGGCACGACATCCACATTACAAGCCACTTGATACCAAATCTAAGCCAACCCCAAATTTTTTTCTTGGGTATTATTGCCTCGAGCTTCCTCACCCCCGTGTTGTTTGAAGCTTTGATTGCTCAAGCCTTTTCTCCTTCATCGAATGACAATGAAACGAACTCCTCGACCACTTCGGTTGACACCTCTTCTGCTATGACCAGTGGCCGTCTAAAAACGAGTTATCATTTATAGAATAAATATAACCCCAGAAATATAAGTATTGACAATGACGGTGTCCACAAGTGCACAAGTCAAATTGTAATATAGATGTACAATGAAATATTGGAAGTATTCCGAGGATCGTACCCAAAGGAGGATGGAATAAATAATGATTTTTTTTATAATAATAAGCCTAAGTAATAATAGCTAATTCCTATATTACGATGGACAATAAAATAAATTAGATAAATAAATAAATAACAAAATGAAATAAATAAATAAAATGAACAAATGAAATAAATCGGTAAATTGTAACGCTCAGTTTGTGCAAGCACACATAGTCGTTATCAAGTAATAAGTAAGTAAAAGAGTTATTAACTCCACAAGGACTGTGTATGTTATCAATAAACTGAAAAATTAAAGTAAGAATTTGATGATTGATCGTTGGTCTGAAAGTCTTAAAATTTATATAATGAATGATCGAGCCTAGAAACTAACTATGACAACGATTAAGGCAAGTGCACCTATCGAACAGTAGTATAGTTTAGTGGCAAGACCGAATGTCGAACCCAAGGGAACCAAAAGTACTAATACTAACTTTCTTTTTATTGTTTAGCCTAAGAATTAAGGGAATTGCTATTTAATCTAAAATTAACTAACTATTAGGCTAAAGATGCTAAGACACAGAGAATGAATTGGGGAAAATAATTTTGGGAAAAAACCAATTGATTAAGACAATACCCGAGGAAGAATCCACCTAGACTTCAGTACTTGTTATTTAACTCTGAACCAGACGATTTATTCATTTGACTTGATCCGTAAGATTCCCTAATTTATATTAATACCTCTCTCGAGGCTACTAACATCTAACCCTAGGTTAATTAATTGAAATCTCTTTCTAATTAAAACCCCTAGAATCGCATTAACTCTATCTATGGTCTCCCATATTAAGTTTGACCCTAATCCAGTAGATTTTGTCAGGTTGCGATCAACTTCGCTTAATTATGCTAGATCTACTCTTAAACAGGGAATATTCCTCCACTGCCTAAGCACATCAATACTTGAATCAATATCCTGAAATATCAAAACAAGAATTAAGAACACATAATTAAGAACAAATCAAGTATTTATCATATAGTTTAGAAAATAATAACAAGATTCGTCTTAGGTTTCATCCCCCTCACGTATTTGAGGGGTTTAGTTCATAATCATAAAAGAATACATCTCAGAAGAAAATATAAAACAAAACATAAGAAAAACCCTAAAACCCCCTGAAGGAAATTAAAGAGAAGATCTTCCGTCTTGAGTATGACTCCGGCTTCTTGAGATGAATCAATTGGCTTTCTTCGAGTAAATCCCACAATTCGCCTCTAGCTTGGCTTTTTGGCCTACGTGAACCGCCCCTTTTAGGTCAAACTTAGGGTGTTTATATAGGCTTTCGGAATGTCTTTCTTTACCCCTAAGTATCGTAATCCAAATGGAATTAAAACAGGTCACAGCAGGGACACGCCTGTAAATCGAGTCCAGGCCGTGTTCAGGTCTACTTAAGAGGCACGGCCGTGTGGCTTGGGCCCAGGCCGTGTGAGTTTCGTAATTTGACCCATTTTCTCTGTTTTTGGCCCGTTTCTTGTTCTTTTCATCCTCCGGTGCTCTCCTAAGTATAAAACAAGAAATTAAAGGATTAGAAGCACCAAATTCCACAATTCAGGGAATAAATCATCCAAAAGTATGCTAAATGTGGGATTAAAATATGTATATTGTAACACCCCCAAACCCGGCCCACAAGCCCCGAATCGGATCTCGGTATGTTATCATGAAGAACAGTTGAAAATCTTTTGACTTTAGAATAAAACATGTAAATTTGTTAACTTTTGAAAACCATGTCCATTTAAAATTATACTTAAACTTTGTTATTATAAAATGTCCAAATTAAAACTTTAATGTATATGCTTTGAGTAAATAGGTGGCTAAAAATAAAATCATCTTCACATAGTAATTTAATTAAATCAAGCCCATAATAAAATAATACCAAAAATAACAACAAGGCCCTTATTACAACCCAATATTTAAACAAAATACTTAATTTCAAAAATGCATAAAATAATCAAAATCTCTTCTTTTGCATGGCCACCTTGTATCCACTCCAACCCGGTCCAAGCTCATGAATCACCTGAAATGGTTGAGAAAATTTGGGTGAGTCCACGACTCGATGCATAATCATTACACATGTTTCCACACGTATGGGCTTAACCCATACCCACACAGTCCATACCAATAGATATGCAAAATGTATCCCAACCCAATCCTAAGTCCATCCGTTACACCAACCTTAGCAGACTCCCTGCCCAAGGCCGTGGCTAATCCACCGATCACAACCGAGTAATCCCACATATCCTACCTCGACGGCACTGCAGACAAGGTCAGTGGTGAGCCACCGATCACATCATGATCCTCAAATCCTACCTTGGCGACTTGTTGCTCAAGGCAGTGGCAGAGCCACCGATCACATAAGTGATCCCAATATTAATCCGTCTACGGTGATGCACTCAGCTATCAACCACCGAGATGGGCACCTAGCCAACATCTCCCTTGATGAAGCACACAACTAATCATCAAGCGCTAATGTAGCACGAGGCTAACATTAGACCACGTACATAATATGTACACCCCGTCCTTCCTTGATCAAAATCAATCCCCATGCAAATATGCAAATGTATCATGTCAAATCATCATATCGAATGAGTATACCTCACATGCTCATTATTATATCACACAGGCACCATAAATAATTTAATATCACAATTTACTAACCTGTTAATCGATTACCCCACACATGGGTATCCATCACTTTAGCCTTTATTATCAGCTATCACACATCATACTCAAGTATACACATTAATAAACAATTAACCGGAGAAACAGTGCGATGATTACGCACCTGATTAGCACAGTTGACTAAACCCCAAAATCACACGTGGCTCCTAAAAGTCTCAAGTCTCCAAATCTCGGTAGATCACTACTGCAAATGCTGACTATACGCCTCCTAAAAAGGTTCTGCCTTCCCTACAATCGGCCAAAACTAAACAACATAATCATGCTAATCTAAGGGTATAACCGTAATTTTACCTACCAAGGGCATTTTCGTAATTTACCCACCAAGGGTATTTTCGTAATTTACAACTGTAATGGCCTTTCCGAAGGCCTAATGTCGCCACTAGTGACTCAGCTACCATTTTCGGTCGTACCGGATGATTGGGCCTAAAACTCGATTTTGGCCCATCCGGGCCCACATGCTCGTGTGGCCCACCTAGCACAAATCTAGCCACGTATATAAGTTCCACCTAGTCTAATACTAACCAATCATACAATTTACTCATATGGGCCCACGGGCCCATTGGGCCCACTTCGACCCATCGAGGCCCAAGCAATTTCAACGCACGAGAATACTACGATGGCCTCAACAATCGCGTAGAAGCCCCACACGCTGTTGAGTACGTTCGGTGGCTACTAATGCCGTAACCCAGCATTTCGACATTTTGCCGCTTCTACAACTAGAGTAGAGAGAGTTACACACCGATAGGACTCGGGGCTAATCCGCTCTCGATCACTCTTGTGCCCAAACGCCTCCAAGATGTGTTTACTCTCCTCCTAGGATGCTCCTTATATAGCTAGCTCTTCACCTTCCTTCTTTGTGTCTTTCCGATGTGGGATCCCTTCACAAGAGAGTTTAAATTCAACTGAAACTCTTGCCGTCCGATCCGCAAAATAAATACTCCTTTGCTTCTCACGAGATTCGAACCTAGGCTCCCTTGCAACATAATCCACGCCGCTAACCACTTGTCCACAAGCTCCTCTTGTGTCTTAAACCATGCAACTAAATATAAACTATGGGCCAAATTCTAAGGTCCAAGCAAAAAGAAACCAAAATGCAAAAGCCAAGACTTGAACCTTGGACTTCCTTCCTTCCTTGTGGCGTCACTCCTTATCTCTTATGTGGCGTCACTTTGCCACTACACCACACACTCCACTTGTGTCATTTTCGTCCATATTTTATTCGTAAGGCCTATCTGCCAACTTCCAGGGTTTTTTTCACCTAAAACCAAAATTTCCCCAAAGCCAATATTTGATCCCGGAACTTCATAGAAGCCCTCTAACCTTCCAAAATCACTTATCCAATAGGTCTAACTTGCATTTAAGCCGATCTCTTATTCTCTAAAAATTTAAACGCTACTACGCCTAAGGCCCAGTGGGCTCAATTCTCCTAGGCCCAATTTTGGGATGTTATAAATCTACCCTCCTTAAAGAAATTTCGTCCTCGAAATTTCCAACTAACTACAGTTGCACATCCTAACCTAACACACTACACTCTTGCTACGCACTCTGATTTTAATAAAACTAACCACATTCTCTAGGCACAGTTTCTAAGTCCACATTCAAGGTTCTAGATATCTTGTCATGTTTGCCTCTACCACGTCCACGAGTATTGCGACCACGCCCCTAGAACTCATATCTAGTGTCACGACTTAACTGCTTAGAAAGTTTTATGCATTAGAAATTTTGTTCCTCTATTTATCCACGAGCAAATTTTATGAATAGAAGTTCCGAGTGGTTCTTTCGATCACACAAAGTTTCATCTCAAGTTCTCTATTCTAATTCAAACATTCACATTCTTCACTAAAACACATCCATTCAAAGGGTATCTACCACACACATTCACTATTCGGACATTTCTACTTTTCTACCCCAAGGTATTTTCGTCATTTGTCCTATGGGTATTTTGGTAATAAACCGGGTCAATTGGAAAAATCTTTACAAATCGAGGCATTTCAAAAAAATTGTTAGAACTTAAAGGTATTTTGAAAATTTCTAAATTAAAGATGTCATTGAAATTTCGAAATTGGGGGTTATTTTGGTAATTCTGTAAGTCGGGGGTATTCTTGTAAACTTCCAATCTGGATATCTCAATATTTTGCAAAAATAGGATTTTCTGATATTTTGTAAAATAGGAATATTTTAGTAAAAGTCGAGGATCATATGAAAATTTAGAAACCAAGGGCATGTTGGAAATTTTATCAACGAGGGGTATTATCATAAATTTCCCCACACCAGAGTATCTTAATATGTAAAACTCGAGATTTTGGTATTTTTGTAAAGTAAAACCATTTTAACAAAAGTTGAGGGTAGTACGGTAATTTTACAATATAGGGGTATTTTTGTAATTTTGCCACTAGGGGCATTTTGGTAATTTTGTAAATTGAGAAAAACATCTTTTAAAATCAGATTTTGGGTTTACAAACCAAAGGGGTAAATTTGAAAATTTTAAAAAACAAGGGTTTTAAAACAAGAAGGCAAATCCTTTCGGGTTTTAATAATTGGTTTAGCCTATGAATAAGTCCTCTTGGTTAAGGTGAACCGTAGCTACGCACTGTAGGATTCGAGTAAAGAGAAGGTGAGTCGCTAGGACTACTTAAGTACCAAGCTCTTACTGAATACCAATCCTAGACATGCGTACAGTGGTTGCCACACCTTAACTCGGCGACTAACTTCACAGGTTTGTTTAATAATCCTTAAGTCTTATGCATGTGTTTGAGTAGACTAGTCCTAGGGTTCAACAGATCCTAGTTCACTAATCTACGTTCCTATAAAAGCCCATAATATTCACATATAATTCACATAAACAAATCACTTCAAAAGTTCGAAGTACTTACCTGGTGGACTTTGGGCCGGAGGTACAGGTGCCATGCCAGAATAACCTGAAAACTTTTTATAAAAGCCCATATTTTGAAAAGCCCATTTTGAAAACTGTTTGTGGGCCCAAACCCTCAAAGCTGAGTTTTGAACCGGGCTCTGATACCAA
This sequence comes from Gossypium rotundifolium, assembly GCA_025506655.1. Lineage (NCBI taxonomy): Eukaryota > Viridiplantae > Streptophyta > Magnoliopsida > Malvales > Malvaceae > Gossypium > Gossypium rotundifolium. The sequence continues at coordinate 141,583,054 of CP106731.1, forward strand.
TTTGTAACACCCCCAAACCCGGCCCACAAGCCCTGACCGGATCTGGTATGTTACTGCGGAAGAACGGTTGAAAATCTTTTTGACTTTAGAATAAAACATGTAAATTTGTTAACTTTTGAAAATCATGTCCATTTAAAATTATACTTAAACTTTGTTATTATAAAATGTCCAAATTAAAACTTTAATGTATATGCTTTGAGTAAATAGGTGGCTAAAAATAAAATCATCTTCACATAGTAATTTAATTAAATCAAGCCCATAATAAAATAATACCAAAAATAACAACAAGGCCCTTATTACAACCCAATATTTAAAGAAAATACTTAATTTCAAAAATGCATAAAATAATCAAAATCTCTTCTTTGCATGGCCACCTTGTATCCACTCCAACCCGGTCCAAGCTCATGAATCACCGAAATGGTTGAGAAAATTTGGATGAGTCCACAGACTCAGTGCATAATCATTACACATGTTTCCACACGTATGGGCTTAACCCATACCCACACAGTCCATACCAATAGATATGCAAAATGTATCCCAACCCAATCCTAAGTCCATCCGTTACACCAACCTTAGCAGACTCCACCCAAGGTCAGTGGCTAATCCAATCTCACAACCGAGTGATCCCACATATCCTACCTCGGCAGACCTGCTGCACAAGGCCGTGGCTGAGCCACCGATCACATCGTGATCCTCAAATCCTACCTTGGCAGACTTGCTGCTCAAGGCCGTGGTAGAGCCACCGATCACATAAGTGATCCCAACATTAATCCGTCTACGGTGATGCACTCGACTATCAACCGCCGAGATGGGCACCTAGCTAACATCTCCTTGATGAAGCACATGACTAATCATCAAGCGCTAATGTAGCACGAGGCTAACATTAGACCACGTACATAATATGTACACCCGTCCTTCCTTGATCAAAACCAATCCCCATGCAAATATGCAAATGTATCATGTCAAATCATCATATCGAATGAGTATACCTCACATGCTCATTATTATATCACAGGCACCATAAATAATTTAATATCACAATTTACTAACTCGTTAATCGATTACCCCACACATGGGTATCCATCACTTTAGCCTTTATTATCAGCTATCACATATCATACTCAAGTATACACATTAATAAACAATTAACGGAGAAAGCGGTGCGATGATTATGCACCGATTAGCACGATTGACTAAACCCCAAATCACACGTGGCTCCTAAAAGTCTCAAGTCTCCAAATCTCGGTAGATCACTACTGCAAATGCTGACTATACGCCTCCTAAAAAGGTTCTGCCTTCCCTACAATCGGCCAAAACTAAACAACATAATCATGCTAATCTAAGGGTATAACCGAAATTTTACCTACCAAGGGTATTTTCATAATTTACCCACTAAGGGTATTTTCATAATTTACAATTGTAATGGCCTTTTCAAGGCCTAATGTCACCACTAGCGACTCACTACCATTTCCGGTCAGATCTTAGGACGATTGAGCCTAAAACCCGATTTCTACCATCCGCCAACATGCTCGTGTGGCCCACCTAGCACAAATCTAGCCACGTATATAAGTTCCACCTAGTCTAATACTAACCAATCATACAATTTACTCATATGGGCCTCACAGGCCCATTGGGCCCACCGACCCATCGAGGCCCAAGCAATTTCAACCCACGAGAATACTACGATGGCCTCAACTATCGCAGAAGCCCCACACGCGCGCCAATTTGCGCTCGTGTGGCTACTAATGCCGTGTAACCCAAGCATTTCAAGATTTTGCCGCTCTACAACTAGAGTAAAGAGAGTTACACACCGATAGGACTCAGGGCTAATCCGCTTCGATCACTCTTGTGCCCAAACGCCTCCAAGATGTGTTTACTCTCCTCCTAGGATGCTCCTTATATAGCTAGCTCTTCACCTTCCTTCTTTGTGTCTTTCCGATGTGGGATCCTTCACAAGAGAGTTTAAATTCAACTGAAACTCTTGCCATCCAATCCGCAAAATAAATACTCCTTTGCTTCTCACGAGATTCGAACCTAGGCTCCCTTGCAACATAATCCACGCCGCTAACCACTTGTCCACAAGCTCCTCTTGTGTCTTAAACCATGCAACTAAATATAAACTATGGGCCAAATTCTAAGGTCCAAGCAAAAGAAACCAAATGCAAAAGCCAAGACTTGAACCTTGGACTTCCTTCCTTCCTTGTGGCGTCACTCCTTATCTCTTATGTGGCGTCACTTTGCCACTACACCACACACTCCACTTGTGTCATTTTCCTCCATATTTTATTCTTAAGGCCTATCTGCCAACTTCCAGGGTTTTTTTCACCTAAAACCAAAATTTCCCCAAAGCCAATATTTGATCCCGAGACTTCATAGAAGCCCTCTAACCTTCCAAAATCACTTATCCAATAGGTCTAACTTGCATTTAAGCCGATCTTTTATTCTCCAAAAATTTAAACGCTACTATGCCTAAGGCCCATTGGGCTCAATTCTCCTAGGCCCAATTTTGGGATGTTACATATATATTACAGTTTATCAAATACCCCCACACTTTAGCATTTGCTTGTCCTCAAGCAAAATTTTCAACTCACAATTAAAATGAACTTCCTTAATTCAAAAAAATTCATCAATAGTGTTTCATCATAATTCAAAGGTAATTCATACATTGATAATTTAAGTAGAAGGGTCCTAAAGATTCAAACAATCAAAGTCATAGTTTTTATAGCATGAAAATATAGGTGTTTTCCCTTACTTAAATAGTCACCTTTAATTCAAAATTGACAAGAGTTGAAATCCTCACTAAAGATTCACTCAAATCACTCAAAGTGTTTAAGGTTCAAAATTAAGCACTCAATAGTCAACATGAAAAGTTAATCCCATAGGCTTGCATGAAAATCAAATCTCCTTCACTATAAAATGAAATGATACACAGATCAAAAGATCTTTAAAAAGGGTTGTAACGGGGCTATGGTAAGGTGTGGATAAAGGCTGAATTAAAGGGTTAGAATCGAGATTGAATTGATAATTTACCTAACTAGAAAAATGGACTAATCTTGAATAATTACATTAATTGAAAACTTGAAACACTAATAACATGAGCTTCTTTTCAGAATGTGGAATTAATTGCTTAAGCTCAAACAACATAGAAATAATAATGAATAACTTTCCAACATTTTTTTTAAGATAAGTATTTACAATAATAAGAAAGAACTTTAACAACTGAAATATAGAACATAGTTAGGCAACTATTCAAAATCAAATCTCGACAAAAAAGGAGTCAAGAAAATGGGGCGAACAAGTTAATAATAGGGTTTCAGTTAATATTAGTGGGTGAGTCAATAAATTGTTTGTTAAGATCAAAAGGGGTTCACTAGGGGTTAATTGTGAGGGTAGGCTTTTAGTGGAGTAAGTGGGTTAAATCCTAGGTGCCTTTATCATCTCTGTATATCAAATCAAAGGTGTGGTCTCAACATGTATAATCGAAGCAAGTTCTAGAATAACAAATCAATATTGACACACTTATAATCAATAAAGTGAGCACGAAAAATGTATGCTCTTAAGGCTCAAAATCTCACAAAATTTATGGTTTTTTTGACAACCTTGCAAATTTCAAACTTCAAGGTAATATTCAAATTTAGGTCAACAACCTAGCAAATTTTTAATTTTGAAAATAGACTTATCATCCTTGATTCTCTCGTATCTTAAAGTTTAAATCATCAATGCACAAGTAACTATGACTTAATCCAGAACATATCAATAAAAATCATAAATAAACAGAAGTTTCATTCTAATTAGTGATATGAGAAAATTACTTAAGACAATATATCATTTAGGGTTTTGATAATAATGCAAAAAGTTAGGAACTTTTCGAAATGAAATTCACCCCCCACACTTAAGATGTATATTGCCCTCAATGTACAAAGATATATATGAAATCATAAGAGAGAGGGAGAGGTGAAACTTCCTAAATTTTTGATGGATTCCTTGAGTTGGAAGTGGTCGTGGTGTAGTGGCGGCCAACAATCTCTGTGCTAAATAAAGAAATTGGGAAGCTCGTGAAGAATTAGCCAGGAAATAATAAGAATAATTCAAAATATACGAATTATATATTTAATGAAAAGAAAGATAAAAAGAAAGAAAGTAAAAGGTAAAATAAAATTAAAAGAAAAGATTAATGGATTGAAAGTCCTTATTGTTAGATGGTTCGCGAAGTGGGTGTGACTTTTAAGGTTGTGGTGTGGTGATTCCCTAGCAGCCTTTTGAACCTAAATCAAAGAAAAAAATATAATAATATAAATTAAGCACAAGAAAGATAAAGAGAAGGAAAATAAAAGAGAAGAGAAACGAAAAAGAAAAAATAGATGGACTGAAAGGTCCTTGTCTTGTCGAGGGAATGAAGTGGTTGGCATGAACTTATGGAGATTTGTCTCGCACGGGGAGACTGTGCTAGGGTCCTTTCCTTTCTTTGATATGGAGATGGTGGTTTTGAGGAAGAATGAGGGAAATAGGAAGAGGAAAAATGGAAGGATAAAGGTAATAGAAAGGAAGAGGGGTGTGGTAGTTGAAAAAGAATTTGTGGAGAAAGTGAGAAGAAGGGGGGTTTTAAATAGAAATCTGGGTTCTGATACATCCTCACGCCCGTGTACCATGGGCGTGTTAGGGCACACTGCTGCATCGCACGACCGTGTTGTGCTTCATTCGCTTCTTCCACGCCTGTGTTAAGGTTTCTATACCCGTGTGGCTTTCTCAGTGTCGTCCACAACCGCATCACACGGCCATGGTGGTTTATCACAGCCCGTGTGTTGGAAAAACTTTGTCCTGTTGCTACACGTCGATGGCCACGCCTATTTACCTACTTGTGGTACCTAAACGGCCATGGCCACGGTCTGTGTGGGTATGGAAACTTGCCATTCATTAACTTGGTTAGTTTGTAATTAGGTGCTAAAAGTATAAATAAAAATATAAAAATTAATGGGGTTAGTGTTCGGTTGCCTCCTGAGAAGCTCTCGTTTAAAGTCTTAATCTAGACTTACCTCTTATTCTCATGATAATGGTGGTTTGAGGAGTTGATAATCTTTTCTCATGATATCACTAAATAGTTTGAGTCGAGTGGCATTTACATTAAAAGTTCCGAATTTAGAGTGAGTTACCTCGACCGTTCCGTATGGAAAGACCTTAAGTATCATCAAAGGAGTAGCACTATTTGTAACTTTCTCTGAAGTGGTTATTCGAGGGTCGGTTGTATCTAACAGTACCTGGTCTCTAACCTTGAAGTGTTTTGTTCCACCTTTAAACTCATCTGGTGGTTCCTTCGATTTTTCTTCACGTGTTCTTAGTTTCTCTTTGAAATGTGTCTTCCACTCGTCTAGTTTATCAACCTGAAGCCTTCGTTCCTTATGAATTACTTCTTTATTGGCACGAGGTCTAGGATCTGGTTCAGTTGTGTAGCTTCGTGGAGTTGCCTGTAAAGAAGGTTTAACCAAATGGTCATTAATAGAATTTATGTTTTCACCTTGATTGTTCGATGTCCTAGCCAAGTCAAGAGCTTGAAGAGTGATCATTTTGTCACCTACACGAAGTGTGAGTTCACCTGTACCAACATCAATTTTAGATCTAGCAGTTGCTAAAAAGGGCCTTCCTAAGATTAAAGGGACCGTATTGTCCTCATCCATGTCTAAAATAACAAAGTCTACTAGGAATATGAATTTGTCAATTTTTACTAGCACATCCTCAATTATACCCCTAGGAATTCTAATAGTTTTATCAACTAATTGAATGCTCATCCTAGTTTGTTTGGGTTTCCATAGACCTAGCTATTTAAACATTTTATAAGGCATAACATTAATGCTTGCCCCTAAATCATCTAAAGCATTATCAACAGATAAACTACCAATTAAGCATGGAATTGTAAAACTCCTTGGATCTTTTAATTTTCGTGGTAGTTTATTTTGCAAAATTGCTAAGCACACTGCGTTTAGTTCCACATGTGATTCCTCATCTAACTTCTGCTTATTTGTCAAAAGCTCTTTTAAAAATTTTCTTGAACCTGGCATCTGCGAAAGAGCTTCAAGAAATGGTAAGTTAATGTGTAATTTCTTCAGAAGTTTAAGAAACTTACCGAGTTGTTCATATGCGTTGTCTTTCTTCATCGCATTGGGGTATGGTATTCGAGGATAGTACTCTTTAATTACTAGTTTTGGTTTTCTTGGCTTACCTCAACCTTACCTTCCTCTACCATATTCTCTTGCCTTGGCTCAGGTTCAGATTCTAGTAACCCTTCACTATTTTGAGCGGTAACGACATTAAGTTGCTCTTTTCGGTTTGTTTCAGTGTTGCTTGGCAAGCTACCTTACGGTCATTCAGAGATGAGTTGAGCAAGTTGTCCCAATTGGTTCTCGATCCCTTGGATTGATGCTTATTGATTTTTGAGTGTTGTTTCGATGTTTTGGAAATGAGTTTTTGACACCGCGATGAATTTTATTAGCATCTCCTCAAGGTTCAGCTTTTTCTCTTGTGGGTAGGGTTGCTATTGGAAGCCTAGGAAGGGGTTGTTGTCTCTGATTTCCTTGGCCACCCCACGAAAAATTTGGATAGTTCCTCCAACCTGCATTGTAAGTGTAATATCATGAATTAATGGGCCTTTACATTTGATGTGTATTACGTTCAACGTGTTAATTAGAGAATTTAAGGGGCTCAAATTGGGCCGAGGCCTTGGTTAAATTTTTTGTTTAGACACTAAAGGGTTTAAAACATGTTATCTGTGTTTTAAACACAAGTGGGCTTGTGGCCCAGTGGCAAAATGGCACCACTTAGAGAGCAAGGAGGTGGCATCAACTAAGGAGGCCCAAATGTAAGGGGATTGAAGCCCAATTCATTTAATTGTAATTAGCTAAATTTCGGCATATAGGTGGGTAAGGTTGGACGGAAACAAGGCTTAAAAATAGGGAGATTTATCTGTTGAATAAAATAGATAATTGTGCTGATATTAGTTATGAGTAGATTAAGGAGAAAAGATGGGAGTTATCTGCTATAGGCAGAGGTGGCCGAAATACCAACTCTGAGAGGAGGAGTTGGCCGAAATTCCAACTCTAAGGGGAGGAAGAATCGGTTTTGATGTGGCATAAGGGTGTCGAAATTCCCCATGTTTGTCAATTAGTCTCGATTTTCAGAAGAGGGCAATTTTGGCATTTGATAGGTAAATGCCGAAATCCCCTATAAATAGGAGTGTATCTCTTCAAATTTCGGCATTTGAACCCTAGTCTTTGTGCCAAAATTCTCAGTCTTTTTCTACACTTTCTATTCTCTTTTCTTTTCCAAAAATCGAAACCTCTCAACTTTCTTCTTATCTCAATAACCGAATACCTTTGATTATTCCTTTTTTTCTCTCTGTCGATTTCCCTACTAAAAGCTGAAACCTTTTTAATTCACTTTCTTTTTCCATTCTTTTCCTCTTGTGCCGATTTCTCCATAAACCAGGATTTTTTTTAAATGCCAATTTCTCTGTAAAGGTAAGAACCGAATTCTTTTCTCTTTCGATTTTAAGACTATAGCCGAATGGCTAGTAGATTGATAGGCTATCTTTAGTTTGACTCTTTCGTTAATCGCATGTTCTTTTGGGCGGCATCCGGGAAATTATAATAGATCGAATCATCCAAATCTCAAAAGTCGAAAACCATTAATCTCTAGTATCCTATCAAGTTTGGGATCTCAAGGTAAGGTATTTCTTTAGATTCCCATTAAGATTCGCTATCATAATTGAGTTATTAACTCATATGATATGGTTTAACCCTATTTTGCTATAGTAGTTCTGACAAGGACTTTTTGGATGGAATCAAATATGGATCAGGCAAAGGAGAGGGTTGGGTCCGTAAACCCAATCCCTAAGTTTAAGAAACGAGCAGTGTCCACTATTCGAGATTGGCCATTGGGTTGTGGACCGGCTTCTAAACAGTATCTTAGACAGATAGCAGTCGTATCGGCTTCTGACAGTGTCGACATAGAGGGTGTCGTTTTAACAGTAATAAGGTGTGTAGATTCTTAACACATAAGCATTTATATATTATATGTATGCTAAGGGCTAAAAGCGAAAAGAAAGGTCAGTATGAGCGATCGATTACCTGTAAGGGTAGGCATGGGATGCAGTGCGTACCATAGAAACTTTTCTTTGTGTATCTTAGCATATGAAAGTACGAGATCTGTTAGATGGCTTGATGACTTGTTTATTGTATGTATGCATGCAGAGGATAGGATTGATTGATGGATTTATGGTAGGGGAGCAGGGTCGTCGAGGCAATCGTGGCTTTGCCATAGGCAGTGTAGCTGTCGAATACTATATGTATTTTTGAGGTTCGCATAAGCGATCGGTCTATACGACAGGCAGCATAGCTATCGGATACTACAATGTATTTCTGAGGTTCACGTAAGTGATCAGTCTATATGACATGCAGCACAACTGCCGATATGGTGTGTAGCGGATGGAGGGTTGATTGTAGAAATCCCCACGGTGTAAAGGTTGGTATGGGGGCGTTTAGAGGATGGACTCTTAGGTTTTGGGATGGGCCATGATGCATGACATAATCTGTTACCATTGCATGCGGGCCAAGGCCCATAATATGTTTGTGGGCCTAGGCTATTATGTGTTTCTAAGTTTTGCATACTGAGTCTTGGTGACTCACCTCTTTTATTTTTCTCACTCTATAGATGAGCAGTAGACCATGGACACGGGAGCCGAGGCGACTCGAGGGGCCATCAACACTTTAATTTTAATTATGGATTATTATTATTATTATTATTATTATTTTGGAATATATTTTTGTAATAAGGCCCCATAACTTAGGTTTTGATTTATCTTCTTTCTTGTTATGTTGGTTTTTACAACTTATGTTTTGCTTCAAAGTCTCAAATATAAAACAAAATGGAGAATGGGCTTTTCAAACCTAATCAACGCATTTAATAAAGTTATTCTTTTCAAAACCCGACATTTAATGGATTATTCAGCTATAATAAACTAGTTTTTTTTCCAAAACCCATCGAAGCAAAGTTTTCAAGAATTAAACCCATAGCAAACCAGATCTGATAATGACGTATGGGCGGGTTTGGGGTGTTACATTTTTGGTATCAAAGCCCAGTTCAAAACTCGAGCTGTGAAATGGGTCCAGTAGGAATTTATGAAAGTAATGTAAGTTGAGAAAAGTTTTGGAAGATATGGCCTTCGAGTCTACCGGCACCCGATCTACCCAGGTAAGTATTCTAACCTTTGATGTGATATATATGATGGGTTTGATGGGCCTTATGGACGTAGACTAGTATGATAGTGATAATGGACATTAGGCTTAGATTAAATGATACTTCAAACTCCATAAGACTTAATTTCCCTAATTAAACATATCTGTGGACAAGTCACAGGGTTAGGGTGTGGAAACAGGCATACACATGTCTAGGATTGGATCCAGGGAAGAGCTTGGTACTTAGCGGTCCCCAAGACTCACCTCTTCTATTCGGAATCCTACCGGTGCATAGTGATTTGTCACCTTAGCCACGAGGACTTGTTGACAGTCAAAATTCATAACTAAAACTCGAAAGGGACCAGTACCCTATTTTTGTAAAATAACTTGTATATCCTTGATTTTGTAAAAATTATCCGTAATACCCTAGGTTGAGAAAATTTACCGAGATACCCTTGATTTTGCAAAATAACCAAAATACCCTTGTTTGAAAAATTACCAAAGTACCCCTGTACGAGAAATTACTGAATTACCCCTAATTTATGAAAATTACCGAAATACCCCCGATTGACAAAATTATTAAAATACCCAGAATTGTAAAATTACCAAAATACCTTTATTTTGAAAAATCACCAAGAAACCTTATTTTGAAAAATTACGAAAATACCCCTAGATAGTGAAATGACGAAAATACCCCTAGGTGATGAATGCAAGTTTGTGGATGTTTACTTGTGTGTTTGATGCATGTATGTGGTGCTCTGCTTGATGTTGATTGAATGTGAACTCTAGAATTAGGGAATACAGACTTGAGGACTAAACTTGTAGATAGAATTCGAATTCGAAAGAACTACTGTTAAAACTACTTTCCATAAGATTGTCCGTTATTAATCAGTGGAAGAAAGAATTATTAATTCATAAAATTTTTAATTAGATAAATTGCGAATGATAGAATGAGCACTAGAGGACGTGGTGTGCATGGCCGAGGTAGAGGCAGGATTGCTGTGTCAGAACCCGTGGGGTCTGGTCACGAGTTAGGGAATGAAGTTCAGTCCACCAAATGTGGAGGCGAGTTTCAAGATCAAATGGCGGAGATGATGTCAGTATCTCGGGCTATGTTAATGGTTTTCGAGAGAGTTCTTTGGAGCGAGGCATGGGCACGGGAGCTCAATATACGTGCGGAGTGATTGAGAGCCAATGGGGCGAAAATGTTTAAGGGAATTTTGGGTGTAGCTCCTAGCACAGCTGAGTACTGGTTAGAAGCAATGAAGAGGATCATGGATGATCTCGACTTCACGGATGAAGAGAAGCTGAAGGGAGGGGTGGCCCTTCTTTGGGACGAAGCTTATCAATGGTGGCTTATGGTTAAGGAAGGTACCGTAGCTGACCATATCACCTAGGATTACTTCAAGGCGGCGCTCTAGAGTAAGTATATTGGAACGAGTTATGTGGATGCACAACGTAGAGCATTCCTAATCTGGTTCAAGGAAGTAGGTCGATGGCGGCATATGAAGCAAAATTCCTACGCCTTAGCCGTTATGATCGAGGGATAGTGGCCACAGAGCATGAGAGATGTGTTCATTTTGAGGATGGCTTGAAGGATGATCTACGTGTTTTGATAGATCCACAGTGGGAGAGGGAATTTTCTGTGCTTGTGGAAAAAGCTAAGATACCTGAGGAGGTAAAGTGGATGAAAAGACTGAATCGGGATAGAGATAGGAGTGGAAGTAAGAGAAATTTTGAATCATCAGAGGCAACCGAGCGTATTCATTAAATACCTAGGTCGGATGGACTGAGATGAGCTGAAAGACCTGCTGCTAACCAAACACGAAGTGTGCCCGATGTGACAAATTCCATGCAGGCGAGTGTAGGGCAGGCAGTGGGAAGTGCTTTAGGTGTGGCTCTTTGGACCATCAGATAAGAGATTGTACTCAGCCACAGGATGAGGAAAGACCCGTAGGTAGGGAAATGCTCAGTCGGGTAGAAGAGGTCAGTAGCCACAGAGAGGTCATGGTCCAGCCAGAGGCGGTAATGGTTTTGATCGCGATCGTGGAGCTCAAGTAGAGGTGCAGGTTATGCCGATGGGAGGCAGTCAACTTTGCTCTATGTAGCTCATCGCCAAGGGGATGAAGACGCTCCAAATGTGAATATTGGTGCGTACCCTACTGTAGTATATTGAATGCTTATTTTTAGAATTGGAGTGCGCAGCGAAAGCGTAGTGGTGAGACTTGGGTAGTACAATTGATAGTTAGTTGAAAATTTTGAGGACAAAATTTCTTTAAGGGGGTAGAACTGTAACATCTTGAATTAATGGGCCTTTGCATTTGATGTGTATTACATTCAATGTGTTAATTAGAGTATTTAAGGGGCTTAGATTGGGCCGAGGCCTTGGTTAAAATTTTTGTTTAGACACTAGAGGTTTTAAAAGATGTTATCTGTGTTTTAAACACAAATGGGCTTGTGGCCCAGTGGCAAAATGGCGCTAGTTAGAGAGTAAGGAGGTGGTGTCAACTAAGGAGGCCCAAACATAAGGGGCATGAAGCCCAATTCATTTAGTCTCGATTTTTAGAAGAGGGTAATTTTGGCATTTGATAGGCAAGTCTGAAATCCCCTATAAATAGGAGTGTATCTCTTCAAATTCTGGCATTTGAAACCTAGTCTTTGTGCCGAAATTCTCAGTCCTTCTCTACACTTTCTATTCTCTTTTCTTTTCCAAAAATCGAAACCTCTCAACTTTCTTCTCATCTCCATAATCGAATACCTTTGATTATTCCTTTCTTTTTCTCTCTGTCTATTTCCCTACTAAAAGCCGAAACCTTTTTAATTCACTTTCTTTTCCATTCTTTTCCTCTTGTGCCGATTTCTCCATAAACTGGGATTTTCTTGAAGTGTCGATTTCTCTGTAAAGGTAAGAACCAAATTCTTTTCTCTTTCGGTTTTAAGACTATAGCCGAATGGCTAATAGATTGATATGCTATCTTTAGTTTGACTCTTTCATTAATCGCATGTTCTTTTGGACGGCACTTCGGGAAATCGTAGTAGATTGAATCATCCAGATCTCAAAAAGCGAAAACCATTAATCTCTAGTATCCTATCAATTTCGGGATCTCAATGTAAGGTATTTCTTTAGATTCCCATTAAGATTCGATATCATAATTGAGTTATTAACTTATATGATATGGTTTAACCTTATTTCACTATAGTAGTTCTAACAAGGACTTTTTGGATGGAATCAAATATGGATCAGGCAAAGGAGAGGGTTGGGTCCGTAAACCCAATCTCTAAGTTTAAGAAACGAATAGTGTCCACTATTTGAGATTGGCCGCCGGGTTGTGGACCGACTTCTGAACAGCATCTTAGGCAGATAGCAGTCGTATCGGCTTCTGACAGTGTCAACATAGAGGTGTCGTCTTAATAGTAATAAGGTGTGTAGATTCTTAACACATAAGCATTTATATATTATATGTATGCTAAGGGCTAAAAGCCAAAAGAAAGGTTGTATGAACAGTTGTATTACCTAGAAGGGGTAGGCATAGGATGCCAGGTACGTACCCATAGAAACGTTTCTATGTGAATCGTAGCATATGAAAGTATGAGATCTATTAGATGGCTTGATGACTTGTTTCTTGTATGTATGCATGCATGGGATGGGATTGATTGATGGATTTATGGTAGGGGAGCAGGGTCGCGAGGCTATCGTGGCTTTGCCACGGCGTGGAATGTCGAATACTATATGTATTCACGAGGTTCACGTGCGATCGATCTATACGACGAGCAAAGATAGTCATCAAATACTACAATGTATTTTTGAGGTTCGTGTAAGCGATCGGTCTATATGACAGGCAGCACAGCTGTCGATATGGTGTGTAGCGGATGAAGGGTTGATTGTAGAAATCCCCACGGTGTAAAGGTTGGTACGGGGGCATTTAGAGGATGGACTCTTATGTTTTGGGATGGGCCTTAATGCATGACGTAATCTGTTACCATTGCATGCTGGCCAAGGCTCATAATGTGTTTGTAGGCCCTAGGCTATTATGTGTTTTTAAGTTTTGCACACTGAGTCTTGGTGACTCACCCCTTTTATTTTTTCCACTCTACAGATGAGCAGTAGACCGTGGACATAGGAGCCTAGGCGACTCGAGGGGCCATCAAGACTTTAATTTTCATTATGGATTATTATTATTTTTTTTTTGGAATATATTTTTGTAATAAGGCCCCATAACTTAGGTTTTGATTTATCTTCTTTCTTGTTATGTTGGTTTTTACAACTTATGTTTTGCTTCAAAGTCTCAAATATAAAACAAAATGGAGAATGGGTTTTCAAACCCAATCAACGCATTTAATAAAGTTATTCTTTTCAAAACCCCACATTTAATGGATTATTTGGCTATAATAAACTAGTTTTTTCCAAAACCCATCCAAGCAAAGTTTTCAAGAATTAAACCCGTAGCAAACCAGATTCGATAATGACGTATGGGCCGGGTTTGGGGTGTTACAGTAAGTGTTACTATAAGGGTTATTTTGAGGTCGAGGATTATTACCCATATAATTTATTTGCTCATTTTCCATGCCATGTCCGTAGGGTGGGTACTCAGGATTCACCACACCTCATAGGTTTGAATAACAATCCATTACTGGGTGTACCTGCGAAGAACCACACAAACCATCAATCTTTTTATTTAACATCTCTACTTGATTTGCTAGCATGGTGACTGCGTCAAGGTTGAAAACTTCGGCTACTTTTGTTCGCCTTGTCCTTGTAACTTGCCACTGATAGTTATTCAGTGACATCTCTTCAATGAATTCGTAGGCAGCCTTAGGTGTTTTGTTGTTCAGGGTACCACCGGTGGCTAAATCGATTAATTGCCTAGTTGAAGGGTTCACACCGTTTTAAAAGGTTTGAACCTATAGCCACAAAGGAAACCCATGGTGAGGGCACCTTCTCAACAAATCCTTTTATCTCTCTCATGCATCATATAGTGTTTCTAGATCCATCGGGTTTGCGGCAACTACAGGAGGTAGCGGATTGTTATCAGCCATCTATTCGGTAGTATTGGTTTCATCTTCTTTCTCTTCTTCTATGAAATTTAAGCTTCACTTTATTTCTCTACGATTTTTGCGAATAGTACCTTCAATATAACTGTTGTAAATTAAGGGTCCTGTCGGGTTCCTTCTAGTCGTAAACTAGAGATATTTGCCAGAAGCAAAGAAGAAAATTTAGAAAAGTAAAAATAAAATTTAATTGCAAAAATAAAATATGGCTAAAGTAATAAAAATTGAGTGTTCTTAATATTTTAGTTCCCCAGCAACGGCACCAAAAACTTGATCGTTGGTCAGAAAGTCTTAAAATTTATGTAATGAATGATCGAGCCTAGAAACTAAATGTGACAACGATTGAGGCAAGCACACCTATCCAACATTAGTATAGTTTAGTGGCAAGACCGGAATGTCGAACCCAAGGGAACCAAAAGTACTAATACTAACTTTCTTTTTATTATTTAGCCTAAGAATTAAGGGAATTGCTATTTAATCTAAAATTAACTAACTACTAGGCAAAAGATGCTAAGACACAGAGAATGAATTAGGGAAAATACTTTTGGGAAAAACCAACTCATTAAGACAATACCCGAGTAAGAATCCACCTAGACTTCACTTGTTATTTAACTCTGAACCAGACGATTTATTCACTTGACTTGATCCATAGGATTCCCCAATTTATATTAATACCTCTCTCGAGGCTACTAATGTCTAACCCTTGGCTGATTAATTGAAATCTCTTTCTAATTAAAACCCCTAGAATCGCATTATCTCGATCTATGGACTCCCATATTAGGTTTGACCCTAATCCGGTAGATTTTGGTCATTCTATCTCTAGGGTTGCGATCAACTCCGCTTAATTATGCTAGATCTACTCTTAAACAGGGAATATTCCTTCACTGCTGATAAATCGTAAAAGTAACATATTTTAATCCCACATTTAGTATGCTTTTGGATGAATTTATCCTTAATTTATGTAAAAAGGTGCTCGTAATTCTTTCTTTTCATGACTTATACTTAGGAACCCAAGGATAAAAAGGAGCAAAATGGGTTTAAAACGGACCAAAGTGGGCCAACCCAAGAAGTCGGCACGGCCTGGACTTCATGCCACACGGTTATGCCCCAATATTTAGATTGCACATAGTCACACCCTGATTTACACGACTGTGCCTCGTCAACAAAAAGCCCAACACGGCCTGACCCCGATGTACACAACCATGCTCCAATTGGTAGACCACGAAGCACGGCCTCTACCCAGATATTGCACGTGTGTCAAAGCCGTGCCTAAATCGACAGAATGGAAACACGGCTGGACCACGATTTACATGGGCGTGTCAAGGCCGTGCCCCTATCACGGGAAAGAGCAATTTCACTCAGAATTGGATGCTTGGAGCCCAAGAAATGCAATCCTAAGTCCGCTCAAACACTTAGGACGAATTTCACTTGAATTATGAGTACTTAGGAGCCAAGTAAAGCATCCCAAATGTCTATATAAACAATCCAAGGCAGCAATTCAAGGGCGGTAGGTTTTAGCAGAGTTTTCTGCCGGAGCTTTACTCATTTAGAAAATTACTCAAAGATAGCCAGTTGATCCATCTCGAAGAGTCGAAATTCTACTCAAGACGAAGGATCTCTCCTTTAATTCCTTCAGGGGGTTTTAGGGATTTCTTATGTTTTGTTTTATCTTTTCTCTTGAGATGTTTTCTTATTTTATTATGAACTAGATCCTTCAGATACCTGAAGGGGATGAAACCAATGATGGATTTTGTTATTTAATTCTTTCGGTTTATATGATAAATACTTAGTTTGTTCTTAATTATGTTGCTCAATTTAATCTGATGTGCTTAGGTGGAGGAGGAATAGGCCCTGCCTAAGAGTGGATCTAGCATAATTAAGTGGAGTTGATCGGGCGCCTAGAGATAGGGTTACGAGATTTTGCCGGATTAGGGTGAAACCTAATATGGGAGTCCATTGATCAATTTACTGCTTCCTTAGGGGGTTATTATAAGAGAACGAGAGTTCCACTAATTAACCTAAGGTTAGACGTTATTCACTTTGAGAGAAGGTTTAATATAGGTTAGGGAGTCTCACGGATCAAGCTAAGTAAAAGAAATCATATGAATTGAAAGTTAGATAATAAGTGAAGTCATAGGTGGATTCTTCTCGAAGGTATCGTTTTTATCAACTGAGTTTTCCAAAGTCTTTTCCCAGTTTATTCTTTTGTCTTTGCATTTAGTTTAAGTATTTCATTAGTCTTAGATAAGTTAATTAATCACTCCATATTTAAGGCTAAATAATAGGAAGAAAGTGAGTAGTAGTACTTTTAGGTTCCTTGGGTTCGATAAGATATTCTTGCCAAAGCTATACTACTGTTCGACAGGTGCACTTGCCTCTATCGTTGTCATAGTTAGTCTACAGGTTTGATTATCCTTTATAAATTTTAAAACTAGACTGTTTTGCAGCGATCAAGTTTTTGGCGCCGTTCTTTGAAACTTCTAAATATTATTAAAGCTCTATTTTTATTACTTTAGCCATTATTTCTAATTTTTATTTTTATTAAATTTCTAATTTTACTAATCCTCTTTCTTTATTAAACTTGCAAGGTACCTCTAGTTTATGACTAGAAGAAACCCTAGAGGACCATTAGAATACGACAGTGATATTGAAGCTACCACTCACAGAAATCGTAGAGAAACTAGATGATATCTAGACTACCAATGAGAAGAACAACAAAATAGATCCAATCCTCTGAAAGGATGGCTGAAAATAATCCTACTCGATGCTTAAGATTAGAATGCTCAACAGACTATGTATGATTATGCTAAACCTAATTTGACAGGAGCAGAATCTAGTATTGTTAGGCTTGCTATAGCTGCTAATAATTTTGAATTAAAACCTAACACAACACAAATGATTCAACAGTTTGTTCAATTTGATGGATTGCTGGACGAAGATCCAAATACTCATATAGCTAATTTCTTAGAGTTCTGTGATACTTTCAAAATAAATGGCATTTCTGATGATACCATACGTCTTCGGTTATTTCCTTTTTCATTAAGGAATAAAGCAAATTAGTGGTTGAACTGGTTACCACAAGGGTCAATCACCACATGGGACCAAATGACCGAAAAATTTCTTTTAAAGTATTTTCCACTAGCCAAAATGGCCAAATTTAGGAATGACATATCTTTTTTTTGCGTAATGACGAAAACATTATACGATGCATGGGAAAGATATAAGGATCTCCTAAGAAGATGCCCACACCACGGATTACCTTTGTGGCTTCAAGTCCAAACTTTCTACAATGGTGTGAATTCTTCAACAAGGCAAATGATTGATTCATCAGCCGGTGGAACTCTGAACAACAAAAATCCTGAAGCGGCCTACGATTTTATTGAAGAGATGTCATTGAACACTTATCAATGGCAAATCACAAGGGCAAAGCCGATAAAATCAGCCAGAGTTTTCAATATAGATGCAGTGATAATGCTGTCAACATAGGTGGAGTTAATAGATAAAA
The DNA here is from genome assembly GCA_025506655.1 of Gossypium rotundifolium. Taxonomy (NCBI): domain Eukaryota; kingdom Viridiplantae; phylum Streptophyta; class Magnoliopsida; order Malvales; family Malvaceae; genus Gossypium; species Gossypium rotundifolium. The sequence goes on from CP106731.1 coordinate 141,600,832, forward strand.
AGCTTGATAATTTATGTTCTTCGCAGGTACATCCAGTAATGCAATGCGAAGCAAGCGGGAATGTGGCGAATGCTGAGTACCCACCCTACCAACCAGGAGCAAAAAACAAGTAGACAAACTATATAGGTAACAATTTCAGATCCAATAATCCTTATAGTAATACTTATAACCCAGGTTGGAGGAACCACCCAAATTTTTCGTGGGGAGGACAAGGAAATCAAGGAATTCAAAGCGACAACCTCCTCAAATTATCAAAATCAGCCTTACCCACGGGAAAAAAAATCAAGCCTTGAAGGGATGCTGACAAAATTCATGGCGACCACGAAATCTCGTCTTTAAAAGACTGATACAAACCTTGATGAACAACAAAAGTTGATGAAAGGACTCGAGAATCAAGTTGGAGAACTTACTAGGTCAGTGGGACACCTTACAAAGCTAATTTCTGAACGCCAACAAGGACGTCTACGAAGCAACACAAAAATAAACCCAAAAGAGCAAATCCAAGCCATTACAACCCAAGAGGGTACAGAAGTGGATAGACCCACATCAGCACAAGAAAAGAAGGATAAGACCGAGATAGCTCAAGAAAAGCCAAAACCGATAATCAAAGAATACCAACCTCACATACCTTATCCCGAAGCATTGAAAAAAGATGATTCAGAGGAACAATTCGGTAAGTTTCTAAAAATCTTGAAGAAATTACATATTGACTTACCTCTTCTTGAAGCTCTTTTTCAGATGCCCGATGCAAGGAAATTCTTAAGCAAGCTCTTGATGAACAAACGCAAAATAGATGAAGAGCACCATGTGGAATTAAACGTAACATGCTCAGCAATGCTACAGAACAAGCTACCACAAAAACTAAAAGATCCAGGGAGTTTTACGATTCCATGCTTAATTGGTAGTTTGACTATTGATAATGCGTTAGCTGATTTAGGGGCAAGTATAAATGTTATGCCTTATGCCTTTGTTTAAACGACTATGTCTAGGGAAGCCCAAACAAACTAGGATGAGTATTCAATTAGCTGATAAAACTGTTAGAATCTCTACGGGCATTATTGAAGATGTTTTAGTCAAAATCGATAAATTTTTTTTCCCAGTAGACTTTGTTATTTTAGACATGGATGAGGATAATTCAATCCCCTTGATTTTAGGAAGGCCTTTTCTAGCACTGCTAGAACTAAGATTGATGTTGCCACAGGAGAACTCATACTTCGCGTGGGAGATGAATCAATAAATCTTCAAGCTCTCAACTCAGCTAGAGCCATGAATGATGAAGGTACAGAAATTACTCTAGTTGATAATCAAATTATTCAACCTTCATTACAAGAAACACCACACGACATAAAATCTAAGTCAAACCATAGCATCTTAGTCAATACAGAAGAATCACGTACATTTAAGGTCGACAAATTAGAAGAGCAGAAGACACAAGCAAAGATAGATCCACACAAAGTAAAGTCAGAAGGACTACCAGAACAGCTCATAGGGACATCGAATCACTTTAAAATAAAAGATGAGGTACATGAAATCTTCCCCCACAACACGGTCAATGTAAGCAATCCAATGTTCAGAAATTCCAAGGTAAACACTTATCGACCCCAATTTTTTCATGAAAGAAGAACTACAGACATGAGGGAAGATATTCAAACCTTTAAACCTCTTTGAAATCTTCAACGCATGGATAGTCTAGCTTAAGACTATAAACGAGCGCTTTTCGGGAGGTAACCTGAACACTAACAATTTTTATTTTCAGTTTCTTTTCTTTCCATCTTTCTGTCCTAATTATTTCATTGAAAACTAACATAAAAGTGCAGATTTCCAAGCCACACGGCCGTGTCTGTGGCCGTATGGGCCACCAAAACCACCACACTAACAGGAGCAGGGCCGTGCAAATCAGTCCAACCACCCCCCAACGTCACGGATCCAACCACCCATAGCACGGGCACCGATAAAAATAGCACGGCCGTGCCTCACAGCCGTGCTAAGATACTAACTTATTTAGCACGGGCAGACCACGCCCGCGCATTCCAACCATGCTCCTATACTGGCTTGTTAGAAACGGGTATGCAAACCAACAAAACGGGCGTGGAAGGACAACACACCCCACAACACGGCCGTGCAATATGGCCGTATGAATCGACACACCCTGGGTACATAGGCGTGGGAACGTGCCAGATTTGAGATCCTATTTAAATCCCCACAGCCCGTCCTCTTTGTCCCATCTTCTTTCTTATTCCTTCTTTCTCTTTTCTTTCAAATTTCTCTTCCTATTCATAGAAAAGATCCAAGACACTTGGGCAACACAAAGATCATGCCGAAGAAACGTAAGCATCATCTCATTAGAGGAGACCTCAACATGAGTTCATCTTGCCTTCACTTAATTGACACGCCAAGGGTCTCTAAACCTTTTGGTTCTATTTTTCTTTTCTCGTCTCCTTTATTTTCCTTATCTATACTTCTTTTCTTCTTAATTTAATTTATTTCATATTAGTTTCTTGTTTTTAGGTTCTAAAGGCTGCTAGGGAATCACACACCACAGCTTTCAAGGTCACACCCACTTCAAAACCATCCAACAATAAGGACTCCTTAGTCCATTAGTCTTTTCTTTCAATTTCGCTTTTCTTCTTAATCTCTTTTTATTTCCTTAATCTTTAAATTTATTATTAGTATATTATTTTCATTTCTCTAGATCTCTTGGCTATATCTTCATAGGCTACCCAATTTCTTCATCTAGCAAATTGCTTCTCGGTAGCCACTCTACCAGGCCCATAGAAAACACCATCACTGCCACCAAAGACGCCATGGATCATCCAGATTTCAGGGAGTATTACTTTCCCCACTTCTCTTTTTGATTTGGCACATAAACTTCATTATCTATCTTTGTACATTAAGGGCAATGTACATCTTAAGTGTGGGGGTAATAGTGTCTAACTTTTTGCATAATTCTCAAAACCACGAAATTAGTCTTGATCTTAAGTATTATTCTCATATTATTAATTAAGATGAAATTTCTAATGATTTATGATTTTTATTGATATGTTTTAGAGTAAGTCATAATTAATTGTGCATTGATGATTAAATTTGAAGAATACTAGAGAATCAAGCATGATAAGTCTATTTTTCAAAAATAAAATTGATAGGTTGTTGAACTAAATATGAGTATTACTTTGAAATTTGAAATCTATAGGGATTGATGTCAAAAACACCCATAATTTCTGTGAGATATTGAACCTTATAAAGCATATATTATTTTTCATGCTCACTTTTATTGATTATGAGTGTGTCAACTTTGAACTGTTATTCTAGAACTTGCCTCGTTTATGCATGTCGAGAACACAATAATGATTTGATATACTGAGATGATAAAGGCACCTAGGTTTTAACCCGTTCACTCCACTGAAAAGCCTACCTACATAAATAACTCCTAGTGAACCCCGTTGAATCCTAACAACCTTTTTATTGACTCACCCACTAATATTAACCCAAAATCCCTTTGTATTTGTTATCAACATTCTTTTGACTACCCCTCTATCGAGAATTGACTTGATCAATTGCCAAATTAGGTTATTTTAATTATCAAAGTTCCTTCTATTAAGTTTTACTTAGTTTGTTCGTAAAAAAAAATCCAAGTTTATTCAATATTAGTAGTATAAAAGAGCTTAAAGCAATTAAACTCCAATTGTTGAAGAAAAAGCTTGTATTAAAGCATTATCAAATTTTAAAGTGAAGAAAATACTCTTTATTATAGAGTAATTATCAATAGTGGTATTATTACTTTTCATTCGATGTAAATATTCATATTTAGTTCATTATTTTTTAGATTAGGTAATTAGTCAATTCAATCTCGATTTTAACCCCCTAATTCAGCCTTTATCGACACCTTTTAACTCAAGCCCCGTTACAACCCTAATAAAGACCTTTTGATCTATTTATCATCTCATATATAGTGGTGGAGATTTGATTTTCAGGCAAGCCTATGGGATTAGCTTTTTAGGTTTGACTTTTGAGCGCTTTTTCTTGATCCTTAAACACTTTGAGTGCTTTGAGTGAATCATTAGTGAGGATCTCAATCATTGTCAGTTTTGAATCAAAGGTAATTATTTAAATAAAGGGAGACACCTATGTTTTCATGCTACAAAATTATGACTTATCTCGTTTGAATCTTTAGGGCTCTTCAAGCTAAATGATCCATGTATAAATTATCTATTAATTATGATGAGGCATTGTCAATGGGAATTATGAATTTTGGAAAGTTCGTTTTAATTGTAAATTGAGAATTTTGCTTGAGGACAAGCAAAAGCTTAAGTGTGGGGGTATTTGATAAACCGTAAAAGTAACATATTTTAATCCCACATTTAGTATGCTTTTGGATGAATTTATCCTTAATTTATGTAAAAAGGTGCTCTTAATCCTTTCTTTTCATGTCTTATACTCAGGAAAGCACCCAGGGATAAAAAGGATGCAAACGGGTTTAAAACGGACCAAAGTGGGCTAACCCAAGAAGTCAGTATGGCCTTGACTTCATGCCACACGGCCGTGCCCCAATATTTAGATTGTACACGGTCACACCCTGATTTACACGACCGTGCCTCGTCGACAAAAAGCCCAACACGGCCTAACCCCGATGTACACGGCCATGCTCCAATTGGCAGACCCCAAGCACGGCATCTACCCAGATATTGCACAGGCGTGTCAAAGCCGTGCCTAAATTGACAGAATGGAGACACAGGCTGGACCATGATTTGCATGGGCGTGTTAAGGTCGTGCCCCTACCGCAGGAAAGAGAAATTTCACTCGGAATTGGATGCTTGGAGCCTAAGAAACGTAATCCTAAGTCCACTCAAACACTTAGGTCGAGTTTCACTTGAATTACGAGTACTTAGGAGCCAAGTAAAGCATCCTAAACGTCTATATAAACAATCGAAGGCATCAATTCAAAGGCGGCGGGTTTTAGCGAGTTTTACGCGAGCTTTACTCATTTAGGAATTACTCGAAGATAGCAGTTGATCCATCTCGAAGAGTCGAATTCTACTCAAGGCGGAAGATCTCTCCTTCAATTCCTTGAGGGTTTTAGGGATTTCTTATGTTTTGTTTTATCTATTCTCTTAAGATGTTTTCTTATTTTATTATGAACTAGATCCTTCAGATACCCGAAGGGGATGAAACCCATGATGGATTTTGTTATTTAATTCTTTCGGTTTATATGATAAGTACTTAGTTTGTTCTTAATTATATTGCTCAATTTAATCTGATGTGCTTAGGTGGAGGAGGAATAGACCCTGCCTAAGAGTAGATATAACATAATTAAGTGGAGTTGATTGGGCACTTAGAGATAGGGCTACGAGATTTTGCCGGATTAGGGTGAAACCTAATATGGGAGTCTATTGATCGATTTACTACTTCCTTAGGGGGTTATTATAAGAGAAAGAGAGTTCCACTAATTAACCTAAGGTTAGACATTATTCGCTTCGAGAGGAGGTTTAATATAGGTTAGAGAGTCTCATGGATCAAGCTAAGTAAAAGAAATCATATGAATTGAAAGTTAGATAATAAGTGAAGTCATAGGTGGATTCTTCCTAGGGTATCATTTTTATCAACCGAGTTTTCCAAAGTCTTTTCCCGATTTATTCTTTTGTCTTTACATTTAGTTTAAGCATTTCATTAGTCTTAGATAAGTTAATTAACCACTCCATATTTAAGGCTAAATAATAGGAAGAAAGTGAGTAGTAGTACTTTTAGGTTCCTTGGGTTCGATAAGATATTCTTGCCAAAGCTATACTCTTTGTTCGACAGTGCACTTGCCTCTATCGTTGTCATAGTTAGTCTACGAGTTTGATTATCCTTTATAAATTTTAAAACTAGGCATTTTTTGCGTTGATCAACGCGCCTAAGCACATAAATACTTGAATCAATATCTGAAATATCAAAACAAAATTAAGAACGCATAATTAAGAACAAATCAAGTATTTATCATATAGTTTAGAAAATAATAACAAGATCCGTCTTAGGTTTCATCCCCCTCACTTATTTGAGGGGTTTTGTTCATAATCATAAAAGAATACATCTTTGAAGAAAATATAAAACAAAACATAAGAAAAACCCTAAAACCCCCTAAAGGAAATTGAAGGGAAGATATTTCGTCTTGATTATGACTCCAGCTTCTTGAGATGAATCAATTGGCTTTCTTTGAGTAAATCCTACAATTCGGCCTCTCTAGTTTGGCTCTTCGGCCTACCTGAACTGCCCCTTTTAGTTCAAACTTAGGGTGTTTATATAGGCTTTCAGAATGTCTTTCTTTGCCCTTAAGTATTGTAATCCGAATGGAATTAAAATAGGTCACGGTAGGGACACGCCCGTGTAAATCGAGTCCAGGCCAGGTTCGGGTCTGCTTAAGAGGCATGGTCGTGTGGCTTGGGCCCAAGCCGTGTGAGTTTCGTACTTTGGCCCATTTTCTCTGTTTTTGGCCCATTTCTCATTCTTTTCATCTTCCGGTGCTTTCCTAAGTATAAGACATGAAATTAAAGGATTAGGAGCACCAAATTCCATAATTTAGGGAATAAATCATCCAAAAGTATGCTAAATGTGGGATTAAAATATGTATATATTACGGTTTATCAATGATAAAAACAAAATATCTTGAGTGATGGGTGATTAACTAAATTAAATTATCTAAATGCAAGATTGATCCCTAATGCAATTTAAACTAATTGCGAAGTATGAAATGAAAGGTATGAATGAATTTGGCAAAAAACAAACTTCAACAATCAATAACATGAATAAGCTAGGATAATTACATTATTCAACTTAGCTTATTTTTATCATGCTTAATAGTGTTTAGAAATTATTCTATAGAAACTTGATCTTTCATGAGTTGGGAAACCAAATTAAGTCCTTTCAAAATTGATAACTCTTGAAAAGAGTTATATTTTAGGCCTCTAGATGGAATTAATTATTTGAAATTAAGTAAATACATCTACATTTCTAGGATAATTTTAGAACATTCCATAACAAAGCTTGAACTGCGTTACATTGGCCATTATTTGTTACTTTTATCATTTGGAGAGGAAAGGTGTGGTTCTGCGTGAACACATGTGCAGGTAGAATAAGAGTAGTAAAAGGATGCAAAAAGAAAATAAAGGAAGTGAAATAATACCATGACAATTGGTAAGATTGATTGCCAACAGAACTACCATGGCAATTCTAGGAAGATGACTCAGCACTCTATCCATGTCACTCTCAGCCAACTAGATGTGTACCAGTAAAACCAACCTAAAAAGAGGAATGAAAATGCATGCTGAGGTGGGATGGATCTACCCAATAAAAGAAGGAAATAGAAGAAGAAGAAAAAAAGAGAATTAGCATAAGAAAGGGATTGATGACAACAATTCTCTTTCTCTGCGCAAGGAAGAACTTTATTGGAGAATTATAAAGAAAAAAAGAAGCAACTTAGAAGAGAGCAGAATATAGACGTGAGAAAGGTGAAGAGAAATCATTCTTGGATTCACGTACAATCAAAAGATAAAAGAGAAGGTAGAGTATGGAATTAGCTTCCTATAGTTCTGCCTTTATTTATCTAGATTGAATTTTCTGTGATTTAAAATTAATTGAGAAATGTTGATGAATGATTCTATTTTAATGTTTACTTTTTCATCGCTGTAAAATAGTCTAGTTTTAATATTTATAAAAGAGTGATCGAACACAGAGGTTTGATCATGACAACGATAGAGGCAAGCGCACCTATCAAAAAGTAGTATAGCTCAGGCAAGAATATCTTTATCGAACCCAAGGAACCTAAAAGTACTATAACTCACTTTCTTTCTATTATTTAGCCTAAATATGGAGTGATTGGTTTATTAAACTAAAACAAATGAAATATTTAAACTAAATGCAAAGACAAAAGAAACGAAACTTTGGGAAAAGACTTTGAAGAAAACTCAATTGATAAAGACGATACCTTCAGGAAGGATCCACCTATGACTTCACTTATTATCTAACTCCCAATTCATATGACTTCTTTTACTTAGCTTGATCCGTGAGACTCTCTAACCTATATTAAACCTTCTCTAGAAGTGAATAATGTCTAACCTTAGGTTAATTAGTGGAACTCTCGTTCTCTTATAATAACCCCTTAAGGAAGCAGTAAATCGATCAATGGACTCCCATATTAGGTTTCACCCTAATCTGAAAAAATCTCGTAACCCTATCTCTAGGCGTCCGATCAACTCCACTTAATTATGCTAGATCTACTCTTAGGCAGGGTCTATTCCTCCTCCACCTAAGCACATTAGATAAATTTAAGCAACATAATTAAGAACAAACTAAGTATTTATCATAAAAACCAAAAGAATTAAATAACAAAATCCATCATAGGTTTCATCCCCTTCAGGTATCTGAGGGGTTTAGTTCATGATTAAACAAGAAAACATCTCAAGAGAGAATATAAAACAAAACATAGGAAATCCTTAAAACCCCCTGAAGGAATTGAAGAGGAGATCCTCTGTCTTAAGTAGAATTTCGACTCTTCGAGATGGATCAATTGGCTATCTTCGGGTAATTCCTTAAACGAGTAAAGCTCTGGTAGAAAACTCTGCTAAAACCTAACGCCCTTGAATTGCTGCCTTTGATTTGTTTACATAGACGTTTGGGATGCTTTACTTCGCTCCTAAGTACTCGCAATTCGAGTGAAATTTGTCCTAAGTGTTTGAGTGGACCTAGGATTGTGTTTCTTGGGCTCCAAGCATCCAATTTCAAGTGAAATTACTCTTTTTCGTGGCAGGGGCACGACCTTGACATGCCCGTGTAAATCATGGTCCAGCCCGTGTCTCCATCTTGTCGATTTAGGCACGGCTTATGACACACTCGTGCAATATATGGTTAGAGGTCGTGCTTCGATTCTGCCATTTTGGGAACGACCATGTAGATCACTAGGCACACCCGTGCGTGGACTTTATCGATGGGAAAACGACCATGTGAATCGGGGTAAGGCCGTGGTCTAGATAACTATCGAGGCACGACCATGTGGCATGAAGTCCAGGCCGTGCTGACTTCTTGGGTCAGCCCACTTTGGTTCGTTTTAAGCCCGTTTTGTGTTCTTTTTATCCTTGGGTGCTTTCCTGAGTATAAGACATGAAAAGAAAGGATTAAGATCACCTTTTTACATAAATTAAGGATAAATTCATCCAAAAGCATACTAAATGTGGGATTAAAACATGTTACTTTTACGGTTTATCAAATACCCCCACACTTAAGCTTTTGCTTGTCCTCAAGCAAAATTCACAACTTACAATTAAAACGAACTTTCCATAATTCATAATTCCTATCGATATTGTCTCATCATAATTCATAGATAATTTATACATGGATAATTTAACTGGAAGTTCCTTAAAGTTTCAATTACGATAAATCATACATTTATAGCCTGGAACCGTAGGTGTCTACCCTTATCTAAGTAATTACATTTGATTCAAAACTGACAATGACCGACATCCTCACTAAAGATTCACTCAAATCACTCAAAAAGTGTTTAAGGGTCAAGAATAAGCACTCTAAGTCAAACTTGAAAAGTTAATCCCATAGGCTTGCCTGAAAATCAAATCTCCACCACCGTATATGAGATGATAAACAGATCAAAAGGTCTTTATTAGGGTTGTAACGGGGCTAGGGTTAAAAGTATGGATAAAGGCTGAATTAGAAGGTTAGAATCGAGATTGAATTAACCAATTACCTAACTAGAAACAATGAACTAATATAAGTACTTACATCAATTAAAAGCTAATAGGAATACTATAATACTTCAATACGAGCTCTTCTTCAACAATTGGAATTTAGATACATGAGCTTTAAACTTTGATTGCTGATTTTTTTTTTAGAACAAACTAAAACATTACATCATAAATGATAAATGTAACTACAAAACTAATATAATTCGGTAATTTAATCAAATCAAACCTCGATTAAAGGGTAGTCAAAAAATGGTGATAACAAAATATAAAGGGATTTTGGGTTGATATTAGTGGGTGAGTCAATAAAAAGGTAATTAGGTTTCAATGGGGTTCACTAGGGGTTAATCAAATCATTATTGTGCTCTCGACATGTATAAACGAGGCAAGTTCTAGAACAACAGTTCAAGTTGACACACTTATAATCAATAAAGTGAGCAAGAAAAAGAATATATGCTCTATATGGCTCAAAATCTCACCAAAAATTATGGGTGTTTTTGACATCAATCCCTATAGATTTTAAATTTCAAAGTAATACTTAGATTTAGTTTGACAACCTATCAATTTTATTTTTGAAAAATAGACTTATCATGCTTGATTCTCTAGTATTCTTCAAATTTAATTATCAATGCACAATTAACTATGACTTACTCTAAAACATTTCAATAAGAATCATAAGTCATTAGAAATTTCATCCTAATTAATAATATGAGAATAATTCTTAAGATCAAGACTAATTTGTGGTTTTGAGAATTATGCAAAAGTTAGGCACTATTACCCCCACACCTAAGATGTACCTTGCCTCAATGTACAAAGATAGATAATGAAATTTATGTGCCAAATCAAAAAGATAGGTGGGGAAAATAATACTCCCAAAATCTAGATGATCCTGGCGTCTTTGGTGGTGGTGATGGTGTTTTCTATGGGCACGTGGAGTGGCTACTTGTGAAGCAATTTGCTAGATGAAGAAATTGGGTAGCCTGTGAAGATATAGCCAAGAGATCTAGGGAAATAATAATACTACACTAATAATATAATTAAAGATTAAGGAAATAAAATGAAGAAGACTAAGAAGAAAACTAAAATTGAAAGAAAAGACTAATGGACTAAGGAGTCCTTATTGTTGGATGGTTTGTGAAGTGGGTGTGTCATCTAAGGCTGTGGTATGTGATTCCCTAGCAACTTTTAGAACCTAAAACCAAAGAAACTAATATGAAATAAATTAATTTAAGCAGGAAATAAGTAAAGATAAGGAAAATAAATGAGATGAGAAAAGAAAAATAGAATCGAAAGGTTTAGAGACCCTTGGCGTGTCAATTAAGTGAAGTCACGGCATGAACTCATGTTGAGGTCTCCTCTAAGGAGGTGATGCTTACGTTTCTTGACATGATCTTTGTGTTGCTCAAGTGTTTTGGATCTTTTCAATGAATAGGAAGAAAAATTTTGAAAGAAAAGAGAAAGAAGACATATGAAAAGAGATGGGACAAAGAAGATGGGTTATGGGGATTTAAATAGGATTTCAAATCAGTGCGTTCCCACGCCTGTGTCTGAGGGTGTGTCCTCTCATCTGGTACATCTAGCACGGTAGTAGCTCTTGACGTGTTGCTTCTTACACGCCCATTTCTTAATTAGCCATGCCTGTTTCAAGAAAGTCGGTAGCTTCAAACGGTTCATAGGCATGCCCGTGCTGTTCTTGTCGATGCCTGTGCTTTAGGGTTGTTGGGCTCGTGATGTCGCGGAGTGGTTGGGTGGCTTGCACTACCTGCTCTGTCGATGTGGTGGTTTTGGTGGTCCACATGGCCATGGACACGGTCGTGTGTAAGGCCTTGTGGTATGGAAATCTACACTTTTATGTTAGTTTCCAACTAAATACTTAGGAAAGAAATACGGAAAGAAAGGAAACTGAAATTAAATCTAAAAATAAATAGTGTTAATGTTTGGGTTGCCTCCCGAGAAGCGCTCGTTTATAGTCTTAAGCTAGACTGTCCTCATGTTTGAAAATTTTCAGGGAGGTTTAAAGGTTTGAATACCTTCCTTCATACTTGCAATTTTATTTTCATGACAAGATTGGAATTGAGAAGCATTTACCTCGAATTTGTCGACTTTTGTGTTACTTACCTCAACTGTGTTGTGGGGGAAGATTTCGTGTACCTTGGGGAGGATTTCTCCTTTTGCCCTCGAGTCTATTGAATTGATGTGAAGATCGATTTTGTCTAACAGCACCTGGTCTACTATTTTGAAGTGATTGGATGTTCCTATGAGCTCTTCTGGTGGTTCCTTAGGTTTTACTTCGTGTGGATCTAGCTTTTTTTGGTGTATATCTTCTACTCTTCTAAATTGTTGATTGTATGCTTCTGTGTTGGCTCAGTTTTGATGTTTCGTAATGTTTCCTATGATGGAGGTTGAATAATTTGATTATCTATTGAAACGTCTTTCTTACCTTCATCTTCTGTGGTTCTAGCTGAGTCGAGAGCTTGAAGATTGACTGATTCATCGCCGACACGAAGTATGAGTTCTCTTGTGGCAACATCGATTTTAGTCATGGCAGTAGCAAGAAAAGGTCTTCCTAAAATTAAAGGGATTGAATTTTCCTCATCCATTTCTAAAACAACAAAATCTACTGGGAAAACAAATTTATCGATTTTGACTAAAACATCTTCAATAATGCCCCTAGGGATTCTAACAGTTTTATCGGCTAGTTGAATACTCATCCTAGTTTGTTTGGGCTTCCCTAGACCTAGTCGTTTAAACAGTTCATAAGGCATAACATTTATACTTGCCCCTAAATCAGCTAACGCATTATCAATAGTCAAACTACCAATTAAGCATGGAATCGTAAAACTCCTTGGATCTTTTAATTTTTTTGGTAGCCTATTTTGTAGCATAGCTGAGCATGTTGCGTTTAATTCCACATGGTGCTCTTCATCTATTTTGCATTTGTTCGTCAAGAGCTTGCTTAAGAATTTCCTTGCATCGGGCATCTGAAAAAGAGCTTCAAGAAGAGGTAAGTTAATATGTAATTTCTTCAAGAGTTTTAGAAACTTACCAAATTGTTCCTCTGAATCATCTTTTTTCAATGCTTCGGGATAAGGTATGCGAGGTTGGTATTCTTTGATTACCGATTTTGGCTTTTCTTGAGCTACCTCGGTCTTATCCTTCTTTTCTTGCGCTAATGTTGGTCTATCTACTTTGGTACCCTCTTGAGTTGTAATGGCTTGGATTTGCTCTTTTGGGTTTATTTTTGTGTTGCTTGGTAGACATCCTTGTTGACGTTCAGAAATTAACTTTGTCAGGTGCCCCACTGACCTAGTAAGTTCTCTAACTTGATTCTCGAGTCCTTTCATCAACTTCTGTTGTTCATCAAGGTTTATATCAGTCTTTTGAAAACGAGATTCTATGGCTGCCATGAATTTTGTTAGCATCTCTTCAAGGCTTGATTTTTTTTCTGTGGGTAGGGCTGATTTTGATAATTTTGAGGAGGTTCTTTGCCTTTGAATTCCTTGATTTCCTTGTCCTCCCACGAAAAAATTGGGTGGTTCCTCCAACTTTGGGTTATAAGTATTACTATAAGGATTATTATTGGATCTGAAATTGTTACCTATATAGTTTGTCTGCTCGTTTTCTACTCCTGGTTGGTAGGGTGGTACTCAACATTCACCACATTCCTGTTTGCTTCGCATTGCATTATTGGATGTACCTGCGAAGAACATAAATTATCAAGCTTTTTATTCATTAACTCTACATGTTGATGATGATTGTCATTTGCGTCTATGTCGAAAAATCCAGTTGATTTTGTCTCTTTGCCCTTGTGATTTGCCATTGATAAGTGTTCAATGACATCTCTTTAATAAAATCGTAGGTCACTTCAGGTGTTTTGTTGTTTAGAGTTCCACCGGCTGATGAATCAATCATTTGCCTTGTTGAAGAATTCACACCATTGTAAAAAGTTTGGACTTGAAGCCACAAAGGTAATCCGTGGTGTGGGCATCTTCTCAGGAGATCCTTGTATCTTTCCCATGCATCATATAATGTTTCTGTGTCATTCTACACAAAAGAAGATATGTCATTCCTAAATTTGGCCGTCCTTGGCTGGTAGAAAATACTTTAAAAGAAATTTTTCGGTCATTTGGTCCTATGTGGTGATTGACCCTTGTGGTAACAAGTTCAACCACTACTTTGCTTTATTCCTTAATGAAAAAGGAAATAACCGAAGATGTATGGCATCATCAGAAACGCCATTTATTTTGAAAGTATCATAGAACTCTAAGAAATTAGCTATATGATTATTTGGATCTTCGTCCTACAATCCATCAAATTGAACAAACTGTTGAATCATTTGTATTGTGTTAGGTTTTAATTCAAAATTATTAGCAACTATAGCAGGCCTAACAATACTAGATTACGCTCTGTCAAATTAGGTTTAGCATAATCATACATAGTACACGAGAGCATTACGATCTTGCGATCAAAGGATTATTTTCGACCATCCCTTCATTAGGATTGGATCTGCCTCTTGTTGTTCTTCTCTTTGGTAGTCTAGAGCTCGTCTAATTTCTCTGCGATTTACGTGGCGGTAGCTTCAATATCAACGTCGTATTCTAATGGTCCTCTAGGGTTTCTTCTAATCATAAACTAGAGGCACCTTGCAAGTTTAATAAAGAAAGAGGATTAGCAAAATTAGAAATTTAATAAAAATAAAAAATAAAAATTAGAAATAATGGCTAAAGTAATAAAAATAGAGCTTTAAGTAATATTTTAGAAGTCCCGAACAGCGGCACTAAAAACTTGATCACCGCAAAATAGTCTAGTTTTAATATTTATAAAAGAGTGATCAAACACATGGTATTGCGACAACGATAGAGGCAAGTGCACCTATTGAGCGATAGTATAGCTCGAGCAAGAATATCTTTATCAAACCCAAGGAACCTAAAAGTACTATTACTCACTTTTTTTTATTATTTAGCCTAAAATATGGAGTGATTGGTTTATTAAACTAAAACAAATGAAATATTTAAACTAAATGCAAAGATAAAAGAAACAAAACTTTGGGAAAAGAATTTGAAGAAAACTCAATTGATAAAGATGATACCTTCAGGAAGAATCCACCTATGACTTCACTTATTATCTAACTTCCAATTCATATGATTTCTTTTACTTAGATTGATCCGTGAGACTCCCTAACCTATATTAAACCTTCTCTTGAAGCAAATAACGTCTAGCCTTAGTTTAATTAGTGGAACTCTCGTTCTCTTATAATAACCCCTAAGGAAGCAGTAAATCGATCAATGGACTCCAATATTAGGTTTCGCCCTAATCCGGCAAAATCTCGTAACCCAATCACTAGGCGCCCGATCAACTCTGCTTAATTATGCTAGATCTACTCTTAGGCAGGGTCTATTCCTCCTCCACCTAAGCACATTAGATAAATTTAAGCAACATAATTAAGAACAAACTAAGTATTTATCATATAAACCAAAAAATTAAATAACAAAATCCATCATAGGTTTCATCCCTTGTATGTCGAGGGGTTTAGTTCATGATTAAATAAGAAAACATCTCAAGAGAGAAGATAAAACAAAACATAGGAAATCCTTAAAACCCCACAAGGAATTGAAGAGGAGATCCTCCGTCTTAAGTAAATTTCGACTCTTGAGATGGATCAATTGGCTATCTTTGAGTAATTCCCTAAACGAGTAAAGTTCTGGTAGAAAACTCTACTAAAACCTGACGCCCTTGAATTGCTACCTTTGATTTGTTTATATAGACATTTGGGATGCTTTACTTCTCTCCTAAGTACTCGTAATTTGAGTGAAATTTGTCCTAAGTGTTTGAGTGGACTTAGGATTGTGTTTCTTGGGCTCCAAGCATCCAATTCCGAGTGAAATTGCTCTTTTTCGTGGTAGGGGCACGACCTTGACACGCCCGTGTAAATCATGGTCCAGCCTCGTGTCTCCATCCTGTCAATTTAGGCACGGCTTATGACACGCCCATGCAATATATGGGTAGAGGCCATACTTCGATTCTACCATTTTAGGAACGGCCGTGTAGATCACTAGGCACACCCATGCGTGGACTTTATCGATGGGAAAATGATGTGTGAATCGGGGTAAGGCCGTGGTCTAGATGACTATCGAGGCACGATCGTGTGGCATGAAGTCCAGGTCTGCCGACTTCTTGTGTCAGCCCACTTTGGTTTGTTTTAAGCCCGTTTTGCATTCTTTTTATCCTTGGGTGCTTCCCTGAGTATAAGACATGAAAAGAAAGGATTAAGAGCACCTTTTTACATAAATTAAGGATAAATTCATCCAAAATCATACAAAATGTGGGATTAAAACATGTTACTTTTATGGTTTATCACTTTTCCACCCATGAACTAAATCTCTTCTGGGTTATAGTTGTTTGGGTGAATGTTTTATCATTTTTAATACCTAGGATTTGAGATTGTCTATATCACTGTTACATTCAATTCATACTTATTTTAAATACATGCATGCAAGCTCTAGACATAGTTGAATGTATGTTGTGTTCTTAGGTATTTTTAATTCTAAAAAGGTTAAGAAAACTGAATCTTGAATCATTTGATACAAGCGAATACTCGACAGAATATTCGTAGCACTCTATACATAGATGTTGCAAATTCTACAGAGAGGATGTTCATTGCAATTATCAATCCCGAGATTTGTAGACGGACATGAACTTAGATTTTTAACTTAAGATCTAGCTATCAAAAGAGGCAGGTCACAGTAGCGAATCTCTGGGCAGTAAATTAAACAATATTTTTCTATGGCATTATATTGATATAAACATATCTCCTAAATAAGTACAACCTTATTCATTCAACAATAGAAACACTCTTGATATTCTCTGTGAATTGCCACATCATTTTACTTGCCATATGAATTCTTTGTTCTTTATCATTTAATTACAGTAATTCATTATTCTAGTTTCTTATTCACTCTGACATTATTTCCTGATATTTTAGTATAATTAACAGTATTATAATAACATACTCAATTTCTTACCAATTTTTGATCCCTATGGAGACGATACTTACTTATCACTTTTGATAAATTGTAATATGTTCATGTTTTAATCCAACATTTAGCATACTTTTGGATGATTTATTCCCTAAATTGTGGAATTTGGTTCTCCCAATCCTTTAATTTCATGTTTTATACTTAGGAGAGCACCGGAGGATGAAAAGAATGAAAAATGGGCCAAAAATGGAGAAAATGGGCCAAAGTACGAAATCAACATAGCCTAAGCCCGAGACACACGGCCATGCCTCTTTAGTAGATCCGACCACGGCCTAGATTCGATTCACACGGTCGTGCCACACGGGCGTGTCCCTGCCGCAGAAAAGAAGAGTTCCATTTGAATTAGGGTACTTAGAGGCAAAGAAAGACATTCCAAAAGCCTATATAAACACACTAGAGGCCAACCTTCAAGGGGACGTTCAGCTATGCCAAGGAGCCAAGTCGGAGAGGCTGAATTGTGGGATTCACTTGAAGAAAGCCAGTTGATCCATCCCAGAAGCTGGAATCACACTCAAGACTGACAATCTCTCCTTCAATTCCTTCAGGAGGTTTTACGGTTTTCTTTATGTTTTGTTATTTTTCTTCTGAGATGTATTCTTTTATGATTATGAACTAAACCCCTCAAATACCTGAGAAGGATGAAACCTAAGATAGATCTTATTATTATTTTCTGAACTATATGATAAATACTTGATTTGTTCTTAACTATGTGTTCTTAATTCTTGCTTTGATATTTCAGGATATTGATTCAAGCATTGATGTGCTTAGGCAGTGAAGAAAAAGTCCCTGTTTAAGAGTAAGTCTAGCATAGTTAAGCGGAGTTGATCGCAACCCTAAAAATAGGATGACGAAAATCTGCCGGATTAGGGTCAAACCTAATATGGGAGTCCGTAGATCGAGTTAATGCAATTTTAGGGGTTTTAATTAGAAAGAGATTTCAATTAATCAACCTAGGGTTAGATGTTAGTAGCCTCAAGAGAGGTATTAATATAAATTAGGAAATCCTACGGATCAAGTTAAGTGAATAAATCGTCTAGTTCAGAGTTAGATAACAAGTGAAGTCTAGGTGGATTCTTCCTCGGGTATTGTCTTAATCAATTGGTTTTTCCCTCAAGTATTTTCACAATTCCTTCTCTGTGTCTTAGCATCTTTAGCTTAGTAGTTAGTTAATTTTAGATTAAATAACAATTCCCTTAATTCTTAGGCTAAATAAAAAGAAAAAAGTTAGTATTAGTACTTTTGGTTCCCTTGAATTCGACAATCCGATCTTGCCACTAAACTATACTACTGTTCGATAGGTACGCTTGCCTCAATCGTTGTGATATTTAGTTTCTAGGCTCGATCATTCATTATATAAATTTTAAAACTTTTCCACCACCATAAAGTTTTTGCACCGTTCTTGGAACCTGAAATATTAAGAACGCTCAATTTTAATATTTTAGCCATATTTTATTTTGCAATTAAATTTTATTTTACTTTTCTAATTTTCTTTTCTTTTTTATCATTCCTAGAAAGTACCTCTAGTTTATGACTAGAAGGAACCCAACATGACCCTTAATTTATGACAGTGATAGTGAAGGTACTGTTCACAGAAATCATAGAGAAATAAGGCGAAGCTTAAATTACATAGAAGAAGAGCAAGAGAACGAAATTAATACTTCCGAAGAGATGGCTGAGAAAAATCCGCTACCTGAGGAGGTGGCTGAAAATCATGCTCCTCGAACTATATATGATTATGCCAAACCTAATTTAACAGGAACTGAGTCAAGTATTATTAGACCTGCTATTGCTGCAAATAATTTTGAACTAAAACCTAACACAATTCAGATGATACAACAATTTGATCAGTTTGATAGTTTTCAGGATGAAGATCCAAATAACCACTTGGCGAATTTCCTAGAATTTTGCGATACTTTCAAAATAAATGGAGTTTCTGATGATGCAATCCGTCTTCGGTTATTTCCCTTTTCTTTGAGGAAAAAAGCTAAACAGTGGCTGAATTCTCTTTGATCGCTGAAATCAGATCTTTAAAATTTATAATGAATGTGATCGAACCTGGAGACTAACTTTGACAACGATTTAAGGCAAGTGTACCTATCAAACAGTAGTATAGCTTAGGCAAGACCGGATTGTCGAACCCCAAGGAACTAATACTAACTTTCTTTTTATTATTTAGCCTAAAATATGGAGTGATTGGTTGATTTAATCTAATTTAACGAGTACTAAACTAAAGACTCAAAGATAAAAGAGAATGAATTTGGAAATAACTTGATGAAAAACTCAGTTGATCACGACGATACCCTCGGGAAGAATTCACCTAGACTTCACTTGTTATCTAACACTGAACCATACAATTTATTCACTTAGTTTGATCCGTGAGACTCCTTAACGTATATTAAACCCTCTCTTGAGGTGAATAACGTCTAACCCTGGGTTAATTAGTGAAACTCTCGTTCTCTTATAATAACCCCCTAGAATAGCAGTAAATCGATCTATGAATTCCCATATTAGGTTTCACCATAATCCAGCAAAATCTTGTCACCCTATCTCTAGGCGTGCGATCAACTCCGCTTAATTATGCTAGATCTACTCTTAGGCAGGGTCTATTCCTCCTCCACCTAAGCACATCAGAATTTGGATTAAGCATGCACAATTAAGAACAAATTAAGTATTTATCATATAATTCAGAAGACAATAACAAGATTCATCTAGGTTTCATCCCATTCAGGTATCTGAAGGATTTAGTTCATAACTTTAAAATAAAACATCTCAAGAGAAAAGATAAAACAAAACATAAGAAATCCCTAAAACCCCCTGAAGGAATTGAATGAGAGATCCTCCGTCTTGAGTAAAATTTCGGCTTATTGAGATGGATCAACTGGCTATCTCTGAGTAATTTCCTGAATTGACTGCTCTGGCTTCGGCTCTTTGGCCTAGCTTAACGCCCTCTTTCAAGATACACTTAGGGTGTTTATATAGGCTCTTGGAATGCTTTACTTGGCCTCTAAGTGTCCTAATTTAAGTCTGCTTCTTACTCAGTGTTTGAATACACTTTGGAATACGTTTCTTTGGCTCAAAGTATCCAAATCAGTGAAATTTCTCTCTCCATGGTAGGGCACGGCCATGGTACACGCTTGTGTAAATTGTCTTCGGCCGTGTCTCAATTACATCGATTAGAGACACAATTTGTATAAATCATGGCATGGCCGTGTGAAGTAATTTGACGAGGCACGACCGTGTGGCTTGAAGTCTAGGCCGTGTCGATTTCATCTTTGGCCCAAATTGGCCCGTTTTAAGCCCGTTTCTTGTTCTTTTCATCCTCGGGTGCTTTCCTAGGTATAAACATGAAAAGAAAGGATTAAAAGCACCTTTTTACATAAATCAAGGTCTAAATCATCCAAAAGCATACTAAATGTGGGCCTAAAATATGTTACCTTTACGGTTTATCAAATACCCCACACTTAAACTTTTGCTTGTCCTCAAGCAAAATTCTCAACTTACAATTAAAACGAACTTTCCACAATTCATAATTCCTATCAATAATGCCTCATCATAATTCATAAATAATTCATACATGGATAATTTTAACTTAAAGACTCGTAAAGATTCAAACAATTCTAAGTCATATATTTGTAGCATGAAAAACATAGGTGTCTCCCCTCTTCTAAATAATTACCTTTAATTTGAAACCGACAAGGATTGACATCCTCACTAAAGGTTCACTCAAATCACTCAAAAAGTGTTTTAAGGTTCAAAATTAAGTACCCAAAATTCAAACCTGAAAAGTTTATCCCATAGGCTTGCCTGAAAATCAAATCTCGACCATTGTAATATGAGATGATACACAAATCAAAAGGTCTTTAACAGGGTTGTAACGGGGCTTGGGTTAAAGGTATGGATAAAGGCTGAATTAGAAGGTTTAGAATCGAGATTGAATTGACTAATTACCTAATCTAAAAACAATGAACTAGAAATAATTGATTACATCAATTGAAACTTTGAAACTAATAATAATATGAGTTTTTTCTTTGATAATTGAAAATCAAATGCACAAGCTCTCTTCTTATACTACTAATACTGAATATACTTTGATTTTTCAATTTTTTTTAAGAACAAACTAAATAAATACATAATAATAAAGAAAAAAACTTTACCAACTAAAATAAACTAATTAAGGAATTTGATCAAATCAATTCTCAATAGAAGGGTAGTCAAAAGAATGGTGATAACAAATTCAAAGGGTTTTTTTGGGTTAATATTAGTGGGTAAATCAATAAAAAGGGTTGTTAAGATCAACGGGGTTCACTAAGGGTTAATTATGTAGGTAAGCTTTTTAGTGGAGTGAATGGGTTAAAACCTAGGTACCTTTATCATCTCAGTATATCAAATCATTAATGTGGTCTCGACATGTATAATCGAGGCAAGTTCTAGAATAACAATTCAGTGTTGACACGCTCATAATTAATAAAGTGAGCATGAAAAAGAATATATACTCTATAAGGCTTAAATCTCACAAAAATTATGGGTATTTGACATCAATCTTGTAAATTTCAAGCTTCAAGGTAATATTCAAATTCAGTTCAACAACCTAGGAAATTTTTAATATTTGAAAAAATAGACTTATCATGCTTGATTCTCTATTATTCTTCATGTATAAATCTTCAATGCACAATTATCAATGACTTACTCAAAAACTTATTAATAAAATCATAAATCATTAGAAATTTCACCTAATTAGTAATATGAGAAAATACTTAAAACAAGATTAAATTCAGGATTTTTAGAATCATGCAAAAGTTAGGCACTTAATTCCCCCCACACTTAAAATGTACATTGACCTTAATGTACAAAGATAGATAATAACAATTAATATAAAATCAAAAGAGAGGGAGAGAGTGCCACTTCTTGAATTTTGGATGATTTCGGGAGTTGGCAGAGAAATATAAGTTGGAGGGACCGGTCTGGATGACGATTCTATGCTAGATAAAGAAATTGGGGAGCTCGTGAAGGGTTAGCGAAATTTATTGAGACATATTTAAAATTGACTATTTATATAATTAAGGACAAGAAGACTAGAGGGAAAGGGAAGAAGGAAGAAAATAGAATTAAAATACAATACTAATGGACTTAGGAGTCCTTATTGAAAGATGGTTCGCGAGGTGGGTGTGACCTCTAAGGCTGTGGTGCATGATTCCCTAGTAGCCTTTATAACCTAAAGCAAAGAAACTAAAACAAAATAAACTAAATTAAGCATAAGAGAGTCAAAGGGAAAAAAATTGAAAAAAAGAGAAAAAAAAAAAAAGCGAAAAGGTCTTAAAGACCTTTAGCTTGGTGTTTAGCTGAAGCTTCCAACATGAACTCATTTGAATCGGTTTCCTTGAGGAGACTACGGTTGGCCTTTTATGCTTATTCGGCATGATCTTAGTGTAGCACAAGAGTTTGAACACCTTTTCTATAAGAAAGAAGAAAATAGAAAGAAGGAGAAGAGAATGGGAAAAGAAGATGGGGAGAAAGGGAAGGGATGTGGTGTTTAAATAGATTTTAGCCTCTGACAAAATCCCACACTCATTTCTCTAGGGCGTGTTGCTTTACATGGCCGTATCGCACGGTTGTGCTTGAAAGTAAAATGTCCATGGTCGATAAGTCAGTGTTTTCACGTGGTCGCATCGCACGACCGTGTTCTGGGCATGTTTGCTCACCCACGCCCGTTCTCCAAGTGCCATCCCATTTTGAAAAGGCAGTGTTTTGGTACGGTTGGGCGGCATGGGTGTGTTTGTCCCATGTTTGATAAGTCAGTAGATGCACACGGCCTTGGAGCATGGCCTACCAATTTTCTGGTTCCTGTAGGAGAGTTGTTGGATCCGTGACGTCAGAAGTGGTTTGGATTTGATTCGTTCGGCAGCTGCTATATTAGTACGGTGATTCTAGTGGTCCACACGGTCACAGACACGGCTATGTATAAGGCCGTGTGGCCTTGAAGTTCTACACTTCTAGTTAGTTTAAAAGGAAATAAAGAAGGAAGAGAAAGAAACTGAAAATAAATTTGAAAGTAAATAGTGCTAATATTTGGGTTGCCTCTCGAGAAGCGCTTGTTTATAGTTTTAAGCTGGACTTTCCTCGAATTAGAAAAATTAGGGAGGTTTAAAGGTTTGAATATCTTCCCTCTTGCTTAATTTATTTTCTTGATAAGGTTCAAGTCGAGAAGCGTTTACCTTAAAAGTGCCGAATGTTGGATTGCTTACCTCGACTGTTCCATGGGGGAAGATATAGTGTACCTTAAGAGGAATTTCCTTGCTTATGGTCAGGTCTATTGTGATGATGCGAGGATTGAATTTGTCGAGTAGCACCTGGTCTCCTATTTTGAAGTGATTTGATGTTCCTACGAGTTCTTCTCGTGGTTATTCTGGTGTTACTTAGTGTGGGTCCAGTTGTTCTTTGACTTGTGTCCTCTACTCTTCTAAATTGTCGATCCTAAGCTCTTGTTCCTTGTGTGATTCTTTTTTGTAGCTTTGGGATCTGTGAGTCAGCTCAGGGTTGTGCCTTTGTGGTGTTTCTTGCGGTAAAGGTTGAACAATTTGATTATCATCTGTATTCACTTTCTTACCTTCATTGATTGTTGTCCTGGCCAAGTCAAGAGCTTGAAGACTGATTGATTCATCACCTACACAAAGTATGAGTTCTCCTGTGGCAATATCAATTTTAGTCTTGGTAGTTGCTAGAAAAGGTCTTCCTAAAATTAAGAGGATTGTGTTATCCTCATCCATATCTAAAACAACAAAATCTCTTGGAAAACAAATTTATCAATTTTGACAAGAACATCTTCGATAATGCCCTTAGGAATTCTAATAGTTTTATCAGCTAATTGTATACTCATCCTAGTTTGTTTGGGCTTCCCTAGACCTAGTCGTTTAAATAATGTATAAGGCATGACATTTATGCTTGCCCCTAAATCAGCTAACGCGTTACCAATAGCTAAACTACCAATTAAACATGGAATTGTAAAACTCCCGGATCTTTTAGCTTTTGTGGTAGTCTATTCTATAACATTACTGAGCATGCTGCGTTTAATTCCACCTGGTGCTCTTCGTTTAATTTGCGTTTGTTAGTCAATAGCTATTTTAAAAATTTCCTCGAGTCTAGCATCTAAAAAAGAGCTTCAAGAAGGGGTAGGTTAATATGTAATTTCTTTAAGAGTTCAAGAAACTTACCGAACTATTCTTCTGAATCATCTCTTTTTATCACTTCGGGATAAGGTATGCGAGGTTGGTACTCCTTGATTACTGGTTTTGGCTTTTCTTGTGTTACCTCTACCTTACCTTCGTCTACCTTATTTTCTTGTATTGGGATTGGTTCCTCTAACCCTTTACTGTCTTGAGATGAGATGGCTTGAATTTGCTCCTTTGGGTTAATCTCGATGTTACTTGGTAGACGT
Source organism: Gossypium rotundifolium (assembly GCA_025506655.1). Lineage (NCBI taxonomy): Eukaryota > Viridiplantae > Streptophyta > Magnoliopsida > Malvales > Malvaceae > Gossypium > Gossypium rotundifolium. The sequence continues at coordinate 141,625,023 of CP106731.1, forward strand.
CCTAGCGGTCGTTCTGACATTAGCTTTGCGAGTTGTTCAACTCTATTAGTGGCCCCTTAACTGACTTAGTAAGTTCCCCAATTCGGCCCTCGTTACTTTTAATTGTTTTCTCAGTTTCTTGGAAGCACTTTTTTGTGTCTAATGTGAATTTTGTCAGCATCTCTTCGAGGTTTGGCTTCTTCTCTTGCGGATATGGTTGATTTTGGAAATTTGGAGGAGGTTGCTATCTTTGATTTCCTTGATTTCCTTGGCCTCCCCATGAAAAATTTGGGGGTTCCTCCAACCTGGATTGTAGTTATTACTATAAGGATTATTATTGGATCGAAAATTATTGCCTATATAGTTCATCTATTCGCTTTCTGCATCCGGTTGGTAGGGTGGGTACTAAGGATTCGCCATAGTTCCACTTGCGTTGCACTGCATGACTGGATGTACCTGCGAAGAACACAAACTATCAAGCTTTTTATTCATCATCTCTATCTGTGTTGATAGCATGGTCACTACATCGAGGTTGTAAACTCCGGTTGATTTTGTTATTTTTGTCCTTATAACTTGCCACTGATAGTTATTCAGTGACATCTCTTCAATGAACTCGTAACCTGCTTCAGGAGTTTTATTATTTAACATTCCATCGGTGGCTGAATCAATTAATTACCGTGTTAATGGATTTACACCATTGTAAAAAGTTTGGACTTGAAGCCACAAAGGTAATCCGTGGTGTGGACATCTCCTCAAGAGGTCTTTGTATCTCTCACATGCATCGTATAACGTCTCTAAATCCATCTGCACAAAAGAAGAGATATCATTCCGTAATTTAGCCATTTTGGCAGATGGGAAATATTTAATAAAAATTTTCAGTCATTTGTTCCCATTTAGTGATTGACCCTCGTGGTAACGAGTTCAACCACTGTTTGGCTTTATTCCTTAATGAAAAGGGGAATAACTGAAGACGAATAGCATCATCAGAAATGCCATTTATTTTGAAAGTATCACAGAACTCTAAAAAATTTACTATATGAGTGTTAGGGTCTTCGTCCTGCAAACCATCAAATTGAACAAATTGTTGAATCATGTGTATTGTGTTAGGCTTTAATTCAAAATTATTAGCGGCTATAGCAAGCCTAACAATACTAGATTCAACTCCTGTTAAATGAGGTTTAGCATAATCATACATAATGCGTGGAGCATTGTTTTCTTACACATCTCGTGGTGGATTATTCTCGTCCATCCCTTCAGTAGGATTGGATCTATCTTCTCGCTCTTCTTCTGTGTATTTTAGGGCTCGCCTAATTTCACTGCGATTTTTCAAGTGGTAGTTTCAATTTCACTATCGTATACTAGTGGTCCTGTCGGGTTCTTTCTAGTCATAAACTAAAGGTACCTGCTAGGAAAAAGGAAGAAGAAATAAAATTAGCAAAAATAAAATAAAATAAATAAATAGCGAAATAAATAAAAATAAAAATAATGGCTAAAGTAATAAAAATAGAGCTTTCTTAATATTTTAGTTCCCCAGCAACGGCGCCAAAAACTTGATCGCTGAAATCAGAGCTTTAAAATTTATAATGAATGTGATCAAACCTCGAGACTAAATCTGACAATGATTTAAGGCAAGTGTACCTATCGAACAGTAGTATAGCTTAGGCAAGACCGGATTGTCGAACCCAAAGGAACTAAAAGTACTAATACTAACTTTCTTTTTACTATTTAGCCTAAAATATGGAGTGATTGGTTGATTTAATCTAATTTAACGACTACTAAACTAAAGACTCAAAGAAAAAAGAGAATGAATTTGGAAATAACTTGATGAAAAACTCAGTTGATCACGATGATACCCTCAGGAAGAATCCACCTAGACTTCACTTGTTATCTAACACTGAACCATACGATTTATGCACTTAGTTTGATCCGTGAGACTCCCTAATGTATATTAAACCCTCTCTTGAGGTTAATAACATCTAACCCTAGGTTAATTAGTGAAACTCTCGTTCTCTTATAATAACCCCCTAGAATAGCAGTAAATCAATCTATGGATTCCCATATTAAGTTTCACCCTAATCCGGCAAAATCTTGTCACCCTATATCTAGGCGTGCGATCAACTCCGCTTAATTATGCTAGATCTACTCTTAGGCAGGGTCTATTCCTCCTCCACCTATGCACATCAGAATTTGGATTAAGCATGCACAATTAAGAACAAACTAAGTATTTAGCATATAATTCAGAAGACAATAACAAGATTCATCTAGGTTTCATCCCCTTCAGGTATCTGAAGGATTTAATTCATAACATTAAAATAAAACATCTCAAGAGAAAAGATAAAACAAAACATAAGAAATCCCTAAAGCCCCCTGAAGGAATTGAAGGGGAGATCCACCGTCTTGAGTAGAATTTTAGCTTCTTGAGATGGATCAACTGGCCATCTTCGAGTAATTCCCTGAATTGACTGCTCTGGCTTCAGCTCTTTGGCCTAGCTCATCGCCCTATTTCAGGATACGCTTAGGGTGTTTATATAGGCTATTGGAATGCTTTACTTGGCCTCTAAGTGCCCTAATTTAACTCTGCTTCTTACTCAGTGTTTGAATACACTTTGGAATATGTTTCTTTGGCTCAAAGTATCCAAATCCAAGTGAAATTGCTCTTTCCCACGGTAGGGGCATGACCATGGTACAAGCCCATGTAAATCGTCTTCAGGCTGTGTCTCGATTCTATCGATTGGGGCACGACTTTGTAAATCGTGGCATGGCCGTGTGAAGTTATTTGACGACGCACGATCGTGTGGCTTGAAGTCCAGGCTGTGTCGATGTAACACCCCAAACCCGCCTAAATGCTACGACCGAATCTAGCGTGTTACTGGGAAGAAAACGTTTTACCAACCATTATGTCAACTCGTTTTGAAAGGTAAACTTTTGGTGTAGTTAAGAAAATTATGGCTGAAATGGGCGAATTATTAAAACATTTTGAAAATTAGTTTAGCATGATAGAATTACATTGTTGATTATCATTCATTCGATGTATATCTTTAGAAAAAACTCAAAAAATTATCTTAAGTTTATAAAAATGTTCATATCATAAATTACTTGGCACGCGTTTTTCGTTTTATGATAGTTTAAGGAAAAGCAGGCAGATAACAATAAAACCCAAAGCAAATTTTAGTTGGCCTTATTACAAGCTAAAACCCAAACTTAAAGTAAATAAGAACTAATTCAAATTGAATATTGAAATTAAATGTTGAGCATGGCCACCATGAGTCCACCGACTTGGATCCACAACTTAATCATTATCTAAAATGTAACGAAAGGGTGAGTCAAGAGACTCGGTGTGTAAATCCCCATCCCAAAAGATGTTATGCTTTCACACAGATTCATATAATATTATGCATGTCATGCAACCTTCTGCCTAATTATCCATCCGAGTCTCCCAAATCTACCCCTTGTGGCACCTAGCCACTGGTGGTACCTAACCACTGGTAACCAAAGTTACAAATATTCATGTGTGGGGCCAACCCACTTGTGGTACCTAATCACAGGTAATGATCCCTTAAGTCGATATGTGGGGCCAACCCACTATGGTACCTAACCACTGTGACAAGTCACAAAATAAGCACATGTGTTACCTAACCACTGGTGGTTCCAAACCACTGAGACTTAGTCACAAAATCATGATATGTGGAGCCAACCCACGTGTGGTACCTAACCACTGGTGACAGTCTGATAAGTCATGCCTTCCCCCTCCTCTCATCATACCCATATGCTATGTATATGTTTCTTAATACAATATAATCACGCTTAATGCATAGGAAAATACAACATGGAAAGCAAAGGTTTCACATAGATCAAGCACGATATTCACCATAATGGACTTGCTCGGAGTCCTTCCTTATACTCGTAAGGGTAACGTAATGTTTCCCACTATTATTCCAGCTTTTAACAAACACAACATTTAACATAATAATAAATGAAGTGTGTAAGAGTTACACACCTGATTCTCGTACTATCGCACTCACTGCTTTAACAATATCGTCACTCGAGACTACCACTATCGGCCTACGATCTTTCTCCGATGTCGGCCCACAACCCAGTGGCCAATCTCGCACTCTTGATACTGCTCGCTTCTTGTACTTAGGGGTTGGGTTCACAGATCCAACCCCTCCTATCACTTGGCTGATATTTGAGTCCATAACAATCCCTTGGTCACTAATCCGAATTTAAACGATGAGATCAAATCTAAGAGATAATCATAATACTTAAAACGTCAAATCCTGAAAATCCTAAAGAAAACGTCACCACCCTACCTACATTCGGCCAAGCATCCAACATTAGACCAACACGATTATTGCACCTACGCTTGATGAGATCTGGTAAAAGAGAAAAGGTAAGGGAGTGGCCATTCGGCTGAACCTATTACCAACATATACCTTCGGCTTTCCTCACAGTTCGGCAGGAGAGATCACAACAAGAAAGATTCAGCTTCTATGAATAAAGAGTGAAAATCGACAAGATCTTAGGGAAGTGATTAGGGTTAGAAACTAAATGAGAAAGAGAGAAATAGCAAGGAAGAAAACCACGGAGAACTTACCAATCTTAAGATGATGATTCAGCTATGGTGTAACTTCGGGAATAGAGGCTAAACTTGAAGGTTTCGACCATGAGAGAAGAAAGTATGGGCAAAGAGGGTTCGGCTTTTAGGAAATATTGGAGATGAGAATAGAGAGTTAGAGGATTACAGCAAAGGAAGAGAACCCATAAGAGAAAAGAAAGAATTTCGGCTTGAAGAGAGAAGATGAGAAGGAAAGAAAAAGATGAAAAAGGTGATCACTTGCCTACTAATTTCGGCATATCAATCGAATTTCACCCCCTCTTAGAGTTGGATTTTCGACCAACTCTACCGTCACCTGATAACTCTTATCCCACTTGTTATCTTAATCTATATCCTCCCTTCAAAAGAGGCCTCCTTAGCACCAACTCCTCCCTTCATATTATCAACAAAATAAAAGAATTATAACTCTTATTTTCTAGCTATTGTGCCATCCTCTCCCCCTTGGAGTGTCGAATTTTAGCCTAAAAACTTGGGCCCCAAGTGGCCAGTACTTGGACCAAATCCCTTCCCTTAATGACGCCACCCATTTGCTCCTTGCGGCACCACTAAACTTTGGGCCACTAGCCCACCTTGCAATTTAAACACAAATACCCATTTTAATTATGTCCTAGCGCTCTTCATTAGAAAATTAACCCAGGTCTCAGCCCAAACCTGGGCCCAATTTGCACCTCTAAACCTCAAGCTAACACTTTAACCCTACAACACACATAATGCACAAACCCACTTATTCAGGATGTTACAGTTCTACCCCCCTTAAAATAAATTTCGGCCTCAAAATTTACCTAATCAAAAGAGTTGAGGGTATTGCTGACGCATAACATCCTCTGGCTCCCATGTCGCTTCTTTCGAACCATGGTTCCACCATAATACCTTCACCAAAGGGACTGATTTCCTGCATAATACTTTGGCATCCTGATCCAGGATCTACACTGATTCCTCCTTAAAAGATAAGTCTAGGCTCACCTCAATTTCTTCTATCGGCACAACATGACATGGATCTGAGCTATAGCGTCTAAGCATGGAAACATGAAACACATTATGGATTTGACTCAACTCTGGTGGCAACTCGAGCTGATAAGCTACTGGTCCCACTAGCTTCAATACCCGATAAGGCCCGATAAACCTAGGGCTCAGCTTGCCCTTCCGACCAAATCTCAGCACTTTCTTCCACGGCGACACTTTCAAGAAAACCATGTCACCCTCTGCAAATTCTATATCCTTCCGTTTAAGATCTGCATAGGACTTTTGCCTGTCCAAAGCTTCCTTCAGATGATCTCGAATCAGCCTAACCTTCTCCTCTATTTCAGCCACCAATTCTGGAGCCAACAACTGCCATTCTCCTAACTCCGTCCAACACGTAGGGGTACGGTACTTCCGACCATATAATGCTTCATATGGTGCCATTCGAATACTTGCCTGGTACCTATTGTTGTATGCGAACTCTGCCAACGGCAGAAATTCTTCCCAACTACCTCTGAAATCCAAGAAACAACCCCTTAGCATATCCTCCAAGCTTGAACTACCCTCTCCAATTGTCCATCCGACTGGGGATGAAATGCTATACTGAAATCCAACTTTGTTCCCAAGGCCTGGTGCAATGCCTTCCAAAACCTCGACGTGAACCTAGGGTCCCTGTCTGAGATAATCGACATTGGTACCCTATGTAACCTCACAATTTTTGCCACATATAACTTAGCTAACCTCTAGAGAGAGTAATCAACCCGAATCGGTATAAAATGAGCCAACTTTGTTAAACGATCGACGATCACCCAGACTAAATCCTTCTTAGTAGGCGTAAGAGGTAGCCCACTAACAAAATCCATCACGATCCTTTCCTATTTCCATTGCGGAATCTTTACTGGTTGCAATAATCCTGAGGGTAACTGATGTTCGCTTTGACCTGCTGACACGTCAAACACCTATTCACAAATTTAGTTACTTCACGCTTTAAGCCCGGCCACCAGAACTGCTCCCACAAATCCCGATACATGTTACTACCTCCAGGATGCATAGCGTATGGACTGCTATGAGCCTCTTGAAGAATCTTCTACCTTAACTCCACATCCTTAGGCATGCAAACCTTCCCCTAAAAACACATCACTCTATCGCTGCTCAGGCTATACCCCTCCAATCTACCATTCTGCACTTGCAAACACCAAGCGTTTAAGACTTCATCCAACAGTTTTCTTTCCTTAACCTGGTTTATCCCCGTTGGCTTTGCTTGCAGTTCCGCTAACAGAATTCTATCATCATACAGACAAAGGTGGGCAAACAAAGCTCTTAGATCTGCCACAACCTTGCGGCTCAAGGCGTCAGCTATGACATTAGCCTTTCCTGGATGGTACTCAATCGAGCAATCATAATCTTTCAACAGCTCGATCCACCTCCTCAGCCTTAAATTCAATTCCTTCTGAGTGAGGAGGTATTTCAAACTCTTATGGTTCGTGTACACATAGACTTCTCTCCATACAAGTAATGTCTCCAAATTTTTAGGGTGAAAACCACTGCAGCCAACTCTAGATTATGCGTCAGGTAATTCATCTCGTGAGGTCTCAATTGTCGAGAAGCATACTCTACTACCTTCCCTTTTTGCATCAGCACACATCCTAACCCTGTGTGTGACGCATCACAATAAACCGTAAACTCCTTCCCTGCTTCAGGTTGAATTAGCACCGGAGCTTCTGTCAAAATCCTCTTCAGCTTCTCAAAACTCTCTTATTTCTTGTCTGACCATACAAACGAAACCCCTTTCCTTAGCAACTCTGTTAAGGTGTTGCAATCAAAGAAAATCCTTCCACAAACCTTCTGTAATATCCTGCTAAACTCAAAAAACTCTGAATCTCTGCCATAGACTTCGGTGGTTTCCAGTCCAATACAACTTCAATCTTCCGAGGGTCCACCCTAATCCCTCAACCGACACTACATGACCCAAAAAGGTAACTTCCTTCAACCAGAACTCGCACTTACTAAACTTAGCAAACAACTGCTTCTCCCTCAGAATTTGTAACACCACACGAAGATATGCATCATGCTCCTCCTTAGACTTGGAATAAACCAGAATATTGTCGATAAACACCACAACGAACCGATCAAGATATGGTTGAAACACCCAGTTCATCATATCCATAAACACTGTTGGGGCATTAGTCAACCCAAATGGCATCATTAGAAATTCATAGTGACCATAACGAGTACGAAAAGCCGTTTTATGGATATCCACCTCTCTGACCATATGTTGGTGATATCTCGACTTCAAATCTATCTTGGAAAAGACTGAGGCTCCTTTAAGTTGATCGAATGAGTTGTCTATCCTCGGTAACAAATACTTGTTCTTAATTGTCAACTTATGCAGCTGACAGTAATCAATGCACATTCGCATTGATCCGTCTTTCTTCTTAACAAAAAGCACAGGCGCTCCCTAAGGCGATACACTTGGCCAAATAAAAACTCGATCCAGCAATTCCTAAATCTGCGCTTTCATCTCCACTAACTCCTTCGGCGCCATTCTATATGGGGCAATAGACACTGGCGCTGTTCCTGGTAGAAGGTCTACACCAAACTCCACTTCGCGATCTGGAGGCAAACCCGGAAGCTCTTTTGGAAAGACATCGGTAAATTCTTTCACCATTCGAACACTCTCCAAAGCTGATTCCTTAACCTCTAAGGCACAAACATAAACCACAAATTCCTGACATCCTTTCTTCATCATCTTTTCAGCCTTCAAAGCGGATACCCCACTAGATAGGTAGTTCCTTCCCTCACCTATCATCACCACCTCATCACCCTCGACCGTTTCAGCACTATGCGCTTAGCTGTGCATAGTCTAGACCCGCTTGATACTTTACCAACCAATCCATCCCTAAGATTAGATCGAACTCCTGACGAGCAATTCCATCAAATCAGCTTGAAACACTACCCCTTGAAGTTTTAGGGGTACATCCCTATATAGTTTGTCTACTACCATAGAGTGTCCTAGAGGGCTAATTACCATCATCTCTCTAGCAGAAGTTTCATAGGCTAAGTTCAAAGTTCCTACTATACTACTAGCAACATAAGAGTGCGTCGAACCAACATCAATCAAAATAGTATAAGGCAACCCAAAAATTAAAAATATGCCGGTTATGACGTCTGGTGCGTCACCCTCCTCACGACGCTTTGCTGCATAGATCAACCCAGGCTGTCTTGCATTGGTACTACCAACACCCCTACCTGGTGCTCCACGGCCTCGTCCATTTCCATTACCATCCTTGGCTGCACCTCGACCCCTCTGTGGTCGCTGACCATCTCTCCTAAATTGGGTACACCCTTGATTCTTATTCTGCGTCCTAGTCGGCCTCCGCGGACAATCCCTTATCCGGTGATCCATTGACCCACACTCAAAACATCCTCTATTACCAGTCCAACACTCCCCCGAATGGGACTTCCCACATTAGGCACACTGTGGTGGCCGTTGAGCAGCAGCAGCTGGTCTTGCAGCTTGATCCTATCCACCAAATCTAGCTTTTTTTAGAACTCCCAGCAGATCCTGAAGGCCCATAACTCCTTTTATCCCTATTCCTATTCTGATTCTGCTACTTAGTTTGCTTCACCTCCTCAGCAATCTTGGCCTTTTCTACAAGAATGGCAAATTCCCTTTCTCGCTGCAGTGCAATCAACACCCACAGTTCGTCCCTTAGTCCGTCCTCAAACCTAACACAGCGCTCATGCTTCGTAGCCACGATACCCCGAGCATACCTACTTAACCGCAAGAGTTTTGCCTCGTACTCGGATACTGACTTACTCTCCTGAACCAAATTTAGAAATACCTTTCGTTGTGAATCTATATAACTCGAACCTACGTACTTTCTCTGATAAGTCGCCTTGAAAAAGTCCTAAGTGATGTCATCGACCAACGCACCTTCCCTGACCGTGAGCCACCATTGATAGGACTCATCCCGAAGAAGGGATACTATCCCTTTTAGCTTCTCCTCAGATGTGAAGTCCAAGTCATCCATTATGTGCTTTGTCGCCTCTAACCAGTACTCCGTGGTGTTGGGGGCTACATCCGAAACTCCCCTAAATACCTCGGCTCCATTCACTCGGAGTCGTTCGGACACAAATTTCTAAGTCCCCGTCCCTACGCTCTAAGTCTCTCTAAGACTCGTAGCATAGCTTGCGACATCGCGATCACCACCGCCTTCGATATTCGACGCCTATAGCTAGTGGCGATGGCACCTCATTTTTTGGCCCATAACCGGACCCTACTGGTTCTGACACAGTTGTCCTACCCTTAGCACGTTCGTGCATAATACGCCCACAACCTCGAGTGCTCATTCTACCGTTCGCGATTTAATCTGATTTAGAAATTTTATGGGTTAATAACTTTTTCTTTCAATGATTAACAATGAGCAGTCTTATGGAAGGAAGCTTTTAATAGTGGTTCTTTCGAATTTGAACTATGCCTACATAGTTCGGTTCTTAAGTCAGGATTCCCTAATTCTAGAATTCCTATTCAATCAACCTCCAACGGAACACCACATACATGCATCAAACACACTAGTACCTTCACGGACCCACATTCATTGCCTAAGGGCATTTTCGTTATTTCACTACCTAGGGGTATTTTCGTAATTTCAACCTACAGGGGTATATTTGTAATTTTCTAAAATAAGGTATCATCTTGGTGATTTTTCAAAATAAGGGTATTTTGGTAATTTTGTAATTTGGGGGTGTTTTGGTAATTTTGCCAATTTTGGTAACTTTCATAAATTAGTGGTAATTTGGTAATTTTCCAACCAAGGGTGTTTTAGTCATTTTCCCAAAAAGGGTTGTTTTGGTCATTTTATAAAGTTAATGGTGTATTGGTCATTTACCTCAACCTAGGGTATTGTGGATAATTTTGCAAAATCAGGGTCATATAAGTAATTTTTCAAAGATAGGGTACTGGTCCCGTTCGGATTTTAATTACAACTTTGGCCCATTAACAAGTCCTCATGGTTAAGGTGAACAGTCAATACGCACCAGGTAGGATTCCAAAAAAGAGGAGGTGAGTCACTAGGACTGCTTAAATACCAGGCTCTTCCTGAATCCACTCCTAGACATACGTATGCCTGTTACCACACCCTAGTCCTTCTAACTTTCTCACAGACATGTCTATTTAGGGAAGTTAAGTTTTATGACATTTAAAAGTTTGTTGAGCTAAGCCTAAGGTCCACAAGCCCTAGTATAACTATCTACGTCCCTATAAACCCGTGAAACCCATCATACATATATATATCACTGCAAAGGTTAGGATACTTACCTCGGTGGATTAGTTCTGGAGACTCAGGTGCCATGATTTCTGAAGTATGCATTTCTGTAAAATCATTTTTCAGACCCCTTTTGAAAACATTTTGGGCCTTTTTCCCACATCCGAGCTTTTAAACCGGGCTCTAGTACCAAAAATGTAACACCCCAAACTCGGTCTAAATGCTACGACCAAATATAGCGTGTTACTGGGAAGAAAACTTTTTACCAACCATTATGTCAACTCGTTTTGAAAGGTAAACTTTTGGTGTAGTTAAGAAAATTGTGGCTGAACTGGGAAAATTATTAAAACATTTTGAAACTTAATTTAGCTTGATAGAATTACCTTGTTGATTATTATTCATTCGATGAATGTCTTTAGAAAAAACTCAAAAAATTATCTTAAGTTTATAAAAATGTTCATATCATAAATTACTTGGCACGCCTGTTTCGTTTTATGATAGTTTAAGGAAAAATAGAACAGATAACAATAGAACCCAAAGCAAAGTTTACGTGGCCTTATTACAAGCTGAAACCCAAATATAAAGTAAATAAGAACTAAATTCAAATTGAATATTGAAATTAAATGTTGAGCATGGCCACCGTGAGTCCACCCCATCTTCAGATCCACAACTTAAGCATTATCTGCAAAATATAACGGAAGGGGAGAGCTACCGAGACTCAGTGTGTAAATCCCCATCCCAAAAGATGTTGCGCTCTTACACAGATTCATATAATATTATGCATGTCATGCAACTCATTGCCTAATTATCCATCCGAGTCTCCCAAATCTACCCCTTGTGGCACCTAGCCACTGATGGTACCTAACCACTGGAAACCGAAGTTACAAATATTCATGTTTTGGGCCAACCCACTTGTGGTACCTAACCACTGGTGACGATCCCTTAAGTCGATATGTGGGGCCAACACACTGTGATACCTAACCACTGGTGGTTCCAAACCACTGAGACTTAGTCACAAAATCATGATATGTGGGGCCAACCCACGTGTGGTACCTAACCACTGGTAACAGTCTGATAAGTCATGCCTTCCCCCTCCTCTCATCATACCCATATGCTATGTATATGTTTCTCAATACAATATAATCATGCTTAATGCATAGGAAAATACAACATGGCACACATAGGTTTCACATAGATCAAGCACGATATTCACCATAATGGACTTACCCGGAGTCCTTGCTTATACCCTTAAGGGTAACATAATGTTTCCCATTGTTATTCTGGCTTTTAACAAACACAACATTTAACATAACAACATATGAAGTGTGTAAGAGTTACACACCTGATTCTCGTACTATCGCACTTACTGCTTTAACACTATCGTCACTCGAGACTACCACTATCGGCCTATGATCTTTCTCCGATGTCGTCCCACACCCTGGTGGCCAATCTCGCTTCTTATACTTAGGGGCTGGGTTTACAGATCCAACCCCTCCTATCGCTTAGTTGACATTTGAGTCCATAACAATCCCTTGGTCACTAAACCGAATTTAAACGATGAGATCAAATCTAAGAGATAATCATAATACTTAAAACGAAACCCTTACCTAGATTGTCAAATCCCAAAAATCCTCAAGAAAGCGTCACCACCCTACCTACATTCGGCCAAGCATCCAACATTAGACCAACACGATTATCACTCCTACGCTTGATGAGATCCGGTAAAAGAGAAAGGGTAACGGAGTGGCCATTCGGCCGAAGCTATTACCAACACATACCTTCGACTTTCCTCACAGTTCGGCATAAAAGATCACAGTAAGAAAGATTTGGCTTCTATGAATAAAGAGTGAAAATCGACAAGATCTTGGGGAAGTGATTCGGGTTAGAAACTAAATGAGAAAGAGAGAAATAGCAAGGAAGAAAACCATGGAGAACTTACCAATCTTGAGATGATGATTCGGCTATGGTGTAACTTCGGGAAAAAAGGCTAAACTTGAAGGTTTCAGCCATGGGAGAAGAAAGTATGGGCAAAGAGGGTTGAATTTTAGGAAAATATTGGAGAGGAGAAGAGAGAGTTAGAGGTTGCAGACAAAGAAGAGAACCCACAAGAGAAAAGAAAGAATTTTGGCTTGAAAAGAGAAGATGAGAAAGAAAGAAAAAGATGAAAAGGTGATCACTTGCCTACTAATTTTGGCATATCAATCGAATTTCACCCCCTCCCAGAGTTGGATTCTAGGCCAACTCTGTCGTCACCTGATAACTCTTATCCCACTTGTTATCTTAATCTATATCCTTCCTTCAAAAGAGGCTTCCTTAGTACCAACTCTTCCCTTCATATTATCAACAAAATAAAAGAATTAAACTCTTATTTCCTAGCTATTGTGCCATCCTCTCTCCCCCTCTTGGAGTGCCAAATTGTAGCCCAAAAACTTGGGCCCCATGCGGCCAGTCTTGGCCCAAATCCCTTCCCTTAATGACGCCGCCCACTTGCTCCTTGCGGTACCACCAAACTTTGGGCCACTAGCCCACCTTGCAATTTAAACACAGATACCCATTTTAATTATGTCTTAGCACTCTTCATTAGAAAATTAACCCAAGTCTCAGCCCAAACCTGGGCCCAATTTGCACCTCTAAACCTCAAGCTAACACTTTAACCCTACAACACACAAAATGCATAGACCCACTTATTCAGGATGTTACAATCGTTTCTTGTTTTTTTCGTCCTCGGGTGCTTTCCTAGGTATAAACATGAAAAGAAAGGATTAAAAGCACCTTTTTACATAAATCAAGGGATAAATCATCCAAAAGCATACTAAATGTGGGCCTAAAATATGTTACTTTTATAGTTTATCACTCTTTCACGAGGATCAATCACTACATGGGAACAAATGACCAAAAATTTTTTATTAAAATATTTTTTGCTGGCCAAAACGGCCAAATTAAGGAATGATATCTCTTCTTTTGTGCAGATGGATTTAGAAACACTATATGAAGCATGGGAGAGATACAAAGATCTATTGAGAAGGTGCCCACACCATGGATTACCCTTGTGGCTACAGGTCCAAAGTTTTTACAATGGTGTAAACCCCTCGACTAGGCAATTAATCGATTCAGCCATCGATGGAACCCTGAATAACAAAACTCCTGAGGCGACTTATGAGTTTATAGAGGAGATGTCACTGAACAACAATCAGTGGCAAGTTACAAGGAGAAGGCCAACAAAAGCATCCAGTGTTTTCAACCTCGACGCAGTAACCATGCTATCAAATCAAGTAGAGATGTTACATAAAAAGATTGATGGTTTGTGTTCTTCGCAGGTACATCCAATAATGCAGTGTGAAACAAGTGGAGGTGTAGTGAATCCTGAGTACCCACCCTATAGATATGGCATGGAAAACGAGCAGATAAATTATATGGGTAATAATCCTCGACCTCAAGATAATCCCTATAGTAACACTTACAATGCAGGTTGGAGGAACCATACAAATTTTTCATGGGGTGGCCAATGAAATCAAAGACAACAACCCCTCACAGGCTTTCAACAGTAACCAACCCACAAGAGAAAAAGCCGAACCTTGAGGAGATACTGAAACAACACTTAAAAATCAACAAGCATTGATTCAAGGGATCAAGAACTAGTTAGGGCAACTTACTAAGCCGATCTCCGAATGACCACAAGGTAGCTTGCCAAGAAACACTGAAACTAACCCAAAAGAGCAACTTCAAGCCATAACAGGTCATGACCGTGAAGGATTAGATGAACCAAACCCGAGGCAAGAACCTATGGTAGGGGAAGGTAAGGTGACGCCATGATAAGCTAAAATCGGTAATTAAAGAATACCAACCTCATATACCATATCCCGATGTGATGAAGAAAGACAACACAGAAGAACAATTCGATAAATTTCTTAAACTTTTAAAGAAATTACATATTAACTTACTATTTCTTGAAGCTCTTTCGCAGATGCTAGAATCAAGGAAATTTTTAAAAGAGCTTTTGACAAACAAACAGAGGTCAGATGAGGCATCGCATGTGGAACTAAACGTAGTATGCTCAGCAATTCTACAAAATAAACTACCACGAAAGTTAAACGATCCAGGGAGTTTTACAATTCCATGCCTAATTGGTAGTTTATCTGTTGATAATACTTTAACTGATTTAAGGGCAAGCATCAATGTTATGTCTTATAAAATGTTTAAACGGATAGGTCTATGGAAACCCAAACAAACTAGGATGAGTATTCAATTAGCTGATATGACTATTCAAATTTTTACGGGTATAATTGAAGATGTACTAGTTGAAATTGATAGATTCATATTCCTAGTAGAATTTGTTGTTTAAGACATGGATGAAGACAATAGTATCCCTTAATTTTAGGAAGACCATTTTTAGCAACCCAGAGCTAAAATTAATGTTGGTACAGGTGAACTCACACTTCGTGTAGGTGACGAATTAATCAATCATCAAGCTCTTGACTCAGCTAGGACATCGATTGATAAAGGTGAGAACGTAAATTCTATTGATAATTATTTGGTTCAACTTTCTTTACAGGAAGCACCATGAAAGCACCAATAAAGAAGTAATTCAGAAAGAACAAAGGCTTCAGGTCGACAAACTAGACGAGTGGAAAGTGCATTTCAAGGAGAAATCAAAACCACACGAAGTGAAACCAAAGGAACCCCCAGATGAGCTTATAGGAACATCAAATCACTTCAAAATGGGAGATCAAGTACTGTTAGATAAAACAGACCCTCGAATCACCACTTCAGACCTCAAGGCAAATGAAGAGATCCCTTTTAAGGTACTTAATGTATTCTCATACGGAACAGTCGAGGTTAGTAACCCCATATTCAACACTTTTAAGGTAAACACTTCTCAGCTTGAACTATATGCTGATAATCGAACTTATAGCATGAGAAAGAATTTTCAACTCCTCAAACCACCATGAATGTGCAAATAAGAGGTAAGTCTAGCTTAAGACTATAAACGAGTGCTTCTCGGGAGGCAACCCGAGCACTAACCCCATTAATTTTTACATTTTTATTTTTTACTTTTATTTTTTTCCTTTTTAGCACCTAACTATGAACTAACCAAAGTGTAGATGTCCGTACCACACAGCCTTGTACACGGCCGTGGCCGTGGCTGTGTGGACACTACGGATTTTTGTACTGGCATGGTAGAGATAGTACGAAACAAGACAAAACTATCTTTAAGCCACGGGCTCCGACTAAACACCACGGCCGTGCGACACAACCATGGCCGACACTGTTTTATCAACACAGGCGTGGTGACATGTACATAGGCATGGGAGAAATGAATAAACCACTGCACGACCGTGCGATATGACCGTGCGACTCGACATGCCCATGACACACGGGCGTGGGGATGTACCAGTGATCATTTGTTTGTTGAGTCTTAAAAATTTATAAAAAGAATGATCGAACCTAGAAACTAACTAAGACAACGATGGAGGCAAGTGCACCTATCGAACAGTAGTATAGTTAGCGGCAAGACCGGATTGTCGAACCCAAAGGAACCAAAAGTACTAATATTAACTCTCTTTCTATTATTTAGCCTAAGAATTAAGTGAATTTTTATCTAATCTAAAATTAACTATTTAACTAAACTAAATATGCTAACACAAATAAGAAATTGGGGAAAAGACTTGAGAGAAAGCCAATTTGATTTGGACAATACCTGAGAAAGAATCCACCTAGACTTCACTTGTTATCTAACTCTGAACCGGATGATTTATTAATTTGACTTGATCCGTAGGATTCCCTAATTTATATTAATCCTTCTCTTCAAGGCTACTAACGTCTAACCTTAGGTTGATTAATTGAAATCTCTTTCTAATTAAAAACCCTAAAATTGCATTAATTTGATCTATGGACTCCCATATTAGGTTTGACCCTAATCCGACAGATTTTCGTCACCCTATCTCTAGGTGCGCGAGCAACTCCGTTTAACTATGCTAGTTTTACTCTTAAACAGGGTCTCTTCGTCCTCTGCCTAAGCACATAACACTTGAATCAATATCTCGAATATACCAAAATAAGAATTAAGAACACATAGTTAAGAACAAATCAAATATTTATCATTCAGTTCAGATAACAATAACAAGATCCATCTTAGGTTTCATCCCCCTCAAGTATTTGAGGGTTTAGTTCATAATTGTAAAAGAAAACATCTCAGAAGAAAAGATAAAATAAAGCATGAGAAATCCTTAAAACCCTTGAAGGAATTGAAAGAGAGATCCTTCGTCTTGAGTATGATTCTGGCTTCTTGAGATGAATCAACTGGCTTCCTTCGAGTAAATCCTTGAATTTAACTGCTCTGGCTCGGCTCCTTGGCCTAGCTGAACTCCCCCTACAGGTTGGCCTCTAGGGTCTTTATATAGGCTTTTGGAATATGTTTCTTTTCCTCTAAGTGCCCTAATCCGAATAGAATTCTTATTTCCTGCGACAGAGACACGCCTATGGCACACGCCCGTGTAAATCATGGCCAGGCCTTGGTCAATCCTGTTGATGAGGCACGGCCATGTATTTTGGGGTCCAGGCCATGGTCGACTTCTCTTGTGAGGCACGACCGTGTGGTCTTGGGCCCAGGCCGTGTGGATTTCATGCTTTGGCCTAGTTTCTCTATTTTTGGACCGTTTTCGTTCTTTTTATCCTCCGATGCTCTACTGAGTATAAAACATGAAAATAAAGGATTAGGAGAACCTATTTCCATAATTAAAGGGAAAAATAATCCAAAAACATGCTAAAGGTGGGATTAAAATATGTTATTATTTCGGTTTATCAAATACCCCCACACTTAAGCTTTTGCTTATCCTCAAGCAAAATTCTCAACTCATAATTAAAATGAACTTCCTCAATTCATAATATTCATCAACAATACCTCATCATAATTCATAAATAATTTATACATGGATAATTCAACTCAAAGAGTCCTAAAGATTCAAACAATCAAAGTCATGAGTTTTTGGCATGAAAACATAGGTGTTTTCCCTTACCTAAATAATCACCTTTAATTCAAAATTGACAAAAGTTGACATCCTAACTAAAGATTCACTCAAATCACTCAAGGTGTTTAAGGTTCAAAAATTAAGCACTCAAAAGTCGAACATGAAAAGTTATTACCATAGGCTTACTTGAAAATCAAATCTCCACCACTATAAAATGAGATCATACACAAATCAAAAGGTCTTTAAAAGGGTTGTAACGGGGCTTGGTTAAAGGTGTGGATAAAGGCTGAACTCGAAGGGTTAGGTTTGAGATTGAATTGACAAATTACCTAACTAGAAAAATGACTAATAACCTAAATAATTACATCAATTGAAAACTTGTAGTACTAATAATACGAGCTTCTTTTTCACGATGTTGAAATTAAAAGTATAGGCTTGCTTGAATCTCATAACTAATAATGAATATACTTTGATAATAATGAATATACTTTGATTTTTGAAATATTTTTTTAAGAACAAATCAAATATTTAATAGAACTTTAACATCTGAAATAATATAATTAGGCAACTAATCAAAAAAAAAAAATCTCGATAGAAGGGTAATTAAAAGGAATGGTGATAATAAATACGAGATGGGTTTCGGGTTAATATTAGTGGGTTGAGTCAATAAAAAGGGTTTTTAGGATCAAAAGGGTTCACCAGGGGTCAATCATGAGGGTAGGCTTTTAGTGGAGTGAGTGGGTTGAATCCTAGGTGCCTTAAGCATATTTGTATATCAAATCAATAGTATGGTCTCGACATGTATAATCGAAGCAAGTTCTAAAATAACAAATCAATATTGACACACTCATAATGAATAAAGTGAATATGAAAAGAATGTATGCTCTAAAGGCTCAAAATCTCACAAAAATTATGGGTATTTTGATGTCAACCTCATAAATTTCAAACTTCAAGATAAAAATTTAGATTTAAGTAGACAACCTAACAGAATTTTAATTTTTTTGAAAATAGACTCATCGTGCTTGATTCTATAGTATCTTAAAGTTTAAATTATCAATGCACAATTATAAATGACTTAATCTGAAACATATCAATAAAAATCATGAATCAATAAGAATTTCATTCTAATTAGTGATATGAGAAAATTACTTTAAGCCAGAATATCATTCAGGGATTTGAGAATAATGCAAAAACTTTTACCCCCCACACTTAAGATGTACATTGCCCTCAATGTACAAAGATAGATAACAATCATATAATAAGAAAACCAAAAGAGAGGGAGAGAGGTGAAACTTCCTGAATTTTCGGATGGATTCCTTGAGTTGGAAGTGTGGAAACTTGATTCGGAGGTTAAATATGGTGGTGAAAATGATGTTTTCCTTTCTTGGAGTGGCATATTGAACCTTTAAACTGCGAATTCATCAATTAAATTTTTAGGAGGTACTAATTAAATGGTGATGTTAGGGATATTCGATGTTTAGATAGCCAGTTATAAAAGAAATAAAATTGTAATAATAAGAGTGTGAAACGAAAATAAAATAAAAACAAAAATAAAAAATAAAAAAAAGTTAAAACATAATAATAAGGGCCTCAAAAGTTCTCGTCGTCGGCTGGATTAGTAGGTGGAGGCGGTGGTGATATGTGGAGGTGATGATAGATCTGCTGCAGGGTTGCTTCAATGCCATCGAATCTTTGAGAGGTGTCATTGAATTGTTGGGTGCAATATTGCTCGAACTGAGTAAGCTGTCCAAAAATGTCCACAAGTGATGGGGTTGTATGAGGAGTGCGATAGCTCGGTGATGGGTCTTCACGTGGGTGTGGGACATCGTCAGTAATGTCCTCGGGATCCTCCTCTCCATAGTAGTAGCTAGTCGATATTAGGGAGGATCGGTCCCCCGTCGTCATTGGATCATCCTCATATGTAGGATTGTTTGGATGCCCTGTGGGGACATCTATCCTACCAGTGTCAATGAGGAGACCTAAGCAGCGATGGTGAGGAGCTCGAAGTGCTGAGCCAATCGTGTGATGTACAGGGCCCATAGATATAACTCCCCTCATGTGTTGCTCTGTTTGGTGTGGATGGCACGGGCTATAAAATATGCTAGGTCGAAAACTTGGCCGTTAGCTATACACCATAGGAAGTAAGCATCGTGAGTGTTAACGACGCCGATGCTCTCACATCATCCTTTCAATGTGGGCTAGTATGGCATGCAAATATCGTAGAGATGGGGTAAGAGCTGTTGCTTTCGAACGGATAGGGTCGCATGAGTTTGAATTAGGGGCTATGTTGTACCGACATCTTTGTAACATCCATGAATTAGGGGTCATGCATTTAATTTATATTTATGTGTTCATATGCTCTAGATGTTGTTTGTACACATTTGGGGGCTTCGGGAAACCTTGGGGTTAGGTAGGAGCCTTAGTGAAAATTTTTGTTCTTAAGCCTTTAGGGGAGAGCTAGGGGAGTTAAGCCTTAAGGGCTTTAATGTGAGGCTTATGGACACAAGAAAGGAAGTGGTGGAGTGGCAAGGTAACGCATGGGAGTAAGGGGGAGAGTTTGCGTCAAGGGAGCTCTAAGGGGGAGGAGGTTCGAGCAGCATGAGGAGCATTTTGGGATTTGTTTTTGCGGTAAGGGGAGTGGAGAGTTGGATTCAGCTATGGCACTTGAAAGGGGGAGTTTGAATTGGTCAAGGTGTTTGAATGTGTGGTGGAGAGTGGGATAGAAGGTTTGAATCATTCAAATGAGTTCGAATGAGAGGAGAGAGGAAATGAGGAGGAAAAAGGGGGATTTGGTTGATGGGAAGAGTGTTGGCGGAATTTGGGACTCTAGGGGGATGGCAATTTCGGTCATGTGAGGGAGCTAGGTGCCAAATTTATGCCAGTGAATGGGAGTGTCCATCTTCTTTTCTTTTTCTTGGGATCTTGTTCACTCTCGTTTTCTCTTCTCTTCATCTCCATTCTAAAAGCCGAACCACAACTCTTTCTTTTCCTCTTTTTGGTTCTTCACTTTGTCAACTTTGAGCCTTCACTCTCCAAAAGCCGAAATACACCCTCCACCCTCACCATAATCGAAACTTCCTAAGCCTTCAACCTTCACCACTTTTGCTAAAGCCGAACCATTCTCTTGATTTTCACAATTGTTGAAACACCTTAAACCTTAACTCTCTCTCTTTTCTTTTTCTCCTCATCGATTTCTACTCTTGCAAAAGCCGTATAGTTCCTCATCTATTTCTCTTGGGAGCCCTTGTTCATCTAGTGCCAATTCTTCTAATCAATTTCTAATATTGTGGTAAGGAGTTCTCTTTTATCTCGCATGTTGCTCTTTTTTTTTGGGTTGTCGAAACCAAAAGTCTAATCCTATTTTCTCTGGTGGCCGAATCTATGAAGGATTGATTCGGGTCTTCTGTCCCAAGCTAGTGTTAAGGAGGTTAAGGATCTTCGGGATTTGATCGACCAAGGTAATAGGGTGATATTTGGCCTAAGACCATTCCTTTTGTCTATAGGTGTAGAGTCGAATCTAACATGGTTATGTAGGAATTTTAACATCTTTCAAGATCAAGGAAGAACCTTCGGGATTTTTGAATCAACCTTGGTAAGGTATTCGCTAAATTATTATTTAGTCTTATCTAGATTTGATTAAACGTTTAATCCGGTCTTCTGATTAAGTTGCTATTCGATGGATGCGAGTACCAGCCAAGGGGAGAAAGGGGTTGGACATGTAGTCCCTACCCCTAAGTTCAAGTAGCGTTCGGTTTCGGTAGTTCGGGATTGGCCACCGGGGTGTGGGCCAGCGTCAGAGCAAGATCGTAGGCAAATAGCGGTAGTGTCGGTTAGTGATAGCATCGACGTAGAGAGCGTGGTATTATAGGTTATCAGGTGTGTAGTTAGTACAATGTTTCTTTACTGTCTTTATTATTTAATAAAATGCATGGGATATGTGTGTGATGGCCGATTTAGTGGCTGTGGTGGTATTGTTACCCAATAAGGGGCAATTCGGTAACCAGGTTAGTACATTTCTTATATCAAAATGTGGTTGGACATATGTGGATCTATGAAAGCATGTAAACAAAATATGTATATCTGGACATGTTCATACGATTTATGCCATTTCATCATGTTATGTTGCATGCACGTGGGATTCGGATATATATTGGTAAAGGGGAAGTGTGTACATTTATGTACATGGATTAAAAGATGGCCTCACGCCTCATTATGGTTTGATGTTGGCCTCGAGCCATATCGTGGATTGATGATGACCATGGGTCTCATCGTGGATATTGTGATTTCGATCACGTGGATAAGTGGCTAGACCACTAAGTGGACTTTGAGCAGCATGACTACCAAAAAGGTGTGTAGCGGTTGGAGGGTCGATTTTGTAATCCCCTGGTGTGTGGTGGTTGGTTATACGGGTGGTGTGTAGCGGTTGGATATTAGGTTGGGTTGGGTTCCATTATGCATGATAATATATGGTATGTGGACTTGATGTGGTTTTGGGGCTAAGCCCAATTGTGGAAATATGTGGACTAATTGCACACTGAGTCAAAATGACTCACCCTATTTTTCAACCAATGTAGGTAGTACATGATGCTTTAGAACGGCCGGGAGTAGTCAAGGTGGCCATGCAGAAGCCGTTTTGCTTTTAAAGTACTTTATCAATTTTTAATTACTTTTTGGGATATTTTGTTGTAATAAGGCCATTTTAAATACTTTGGATTTATTTTAGGTTTTAAGTTGGATTTGCTATCAAATGATTAATTCATAAAGAAACTCTAAAAATACTACAACATTCAAATTAAAATGGGGTTTTCAAAATATAGATTCTTATAAACCTTTCGGGTTCCCAACAGTGTTTCTGCATAAATAATAATTTGAACTTGTGCAACTCAGAAGTTTTGTTTTTAA
Source organism: Gossypium rotundifolium (assembly GCA_025506655.1). Lineage (NCBI taxonomy): Eukaryota > Viridiplantae > Streptophyta > Magnoliopsida > Malvales > Malvaceae > Gossypium > Gossypium rotundifolium. The sequence goes on from CP106731.1 coordinate 141,647,714, forward strand.
ATAAATTGCTAAGTTTAAATGAGAAACCCTCTTTAAACGAAGTTTCTATCTTAGAATTTATAACCCATTTTTCTCACTTATGAAATCGAACCATTTTCAACCTTTTTCCTGTAATGTTTCGAATTTGGCCGTCGTGTTTTGGGTGGGTTTGGGGTGTTACAGTTTTGGTATCAAGCCCGGTTCTAAACTCAGCCTTTGGGGGTTTTGAGGCCCACAACGTTTTCAAACTTCAAAATTGATTTAAAAGAAAATTTTTCGAGAAATGGCTTTGCAGAAGCATGGCGCCTGCGTCTCCAGCCCAAGTCCGCCAGGTATGTATTCCAAATTTTTGTGGTAGATATGAGTGCGCTTGATGGGTTTCATGGGGTGTAGACTATTTTAATTAGACTATGATAGACTATGGGTTTAGTTGAACAACTTTTTGAAAATCATAAGACTTAAACTAAGCAAACAAACCTGTGAACCAGTCGCTGAGTTAGGGTGTGGCAACAGGTGTACGCATGTCTAGGACGAGATTTAGGGAGAGCTTGGTATTTAATCAGTCCTAGTGACTCACCTCCTCTTCGCTAGAATCCTACCTGGTGCGTAGCAACTGTTCACCCTAACCATGAGGACTTGTTGACAGGCTAAACCTTATAATTAAAACCCAAAAGGGACTAGCCACCCTGTTTTGTAAAATCCTAAGATGAACCCTAGTTTTTAAGTTCTCAAATTACCACTGATTCGTAAAAATTACCCTGGATTTGGAAAATGACCAAAATACCCCTAATTTACAAAAATTATCGAAATATCCCCGAGTTGAAAATTACCTAAATACCACTATTTTGGCAAATCACCCGAAACCTTGTTTTGGAAAACTACGAAAATACCCTTGTATGATAAAATTATGAAAATACCTCTGGGTAGAGAAATGATGAAAATGCCCTAGTGGTGAATTTCAGTTTGTGGATGTTGATGATGAGTGAATATGATTATCTGAATTAGGGCAGTGGACTTGAGACGATAATGCCAAAATCGAAAGAACCACTATCAAACTTCCTTTACATAAAATTGTTCACGGATAATTAGTTGAACAAAAGCTAATGCATAAAATTTCTTAAACAGATTAAGACGACGATAGACATGAGTTCTAGGGGACGTGGACGTAATACACGTGGGCGTGGTAGAGGTAGGATGACTGTATCGGAACCAGTAGGGTCTAGTCATGGGTCGGGGAATGAAACGACACCGCCAACTATGGAAGCTGAGTTTCAAGATCAGACAGGTGGGGACGATGCAATGCCTTAGGCCATTCTACGGGTTTTAGAGAGAGTTGCGGGATCAAACATGGGTTCTAGGGCTAGGAGGTCCGTGTCCGAGCGATTTCGGTCAAACAGAGATGAGGTATTTAGAGGTGTCTCTGGGCTCGCCTCGAACGTGGCAGAGTATTGGTTAGAAGCAATCGAGAGGATCATGGATGACCTAGACTGCACAGCCGAAGAGAGGTTGAAGGGCACTGTTTCTTTACTTCGGGATGAGGCTTACCAGTGGTGGCTCACTTTCAAAGAGGGTACTCTGACAGATCGAGTAGATTAGGGTTTCTTTAAGGTAAAGTTTGAAGGGAAGTACGTCGGGGCTAGTTATGTAGATGCACAGAGGAAGGCATTCCTAAACCTAGTACAAGGGGGTAAGTCAGTAGCTGAGTATTAAGCAGAATTCTTGTGGTCGAGCCGGTATGCTCGGGGAATTGTTACTACAGACTACGAGCGCTATGTGTGAGATTTGAGGATGGACTACAGAATGAGCTATGGGTGTTGATAGCTCCCCAGTGAGAGTGGGATTTTGCTATTCTGGTGGAAAAGGCCAGGATAGCCGAGGAGTTTAAGCGAGCGGAGAGGCAGAACAGGAATAAGGACAAGGGCAGAAATAAGAGGAGTTTTGGACTGACAACGTCATTAGGGGGTTTTCAGAAAAAGCCCAAGATTGAGGGTCCCATTCGCATTTCTATGCCAGCTGCTGGGAATTAGTTTTGTCCGTGTGCTCAGTGTGGAAGGTCTCATGTAGGAGAATGCTAGGGAAGGAGTAAAGAGTGTTACAGGTGTGGGTCAAGGGACCACCTGATTAAAAACTATCCTCAGGACATGGCTAGGACCCGGTCAGTAGGACAGGGGTATGTGCAGCCAGGTAGAGGTGGTCAACAGATGTAGAGAGGACGTGGACCAAACCGAGGTAGGAATGATTCTGGCCAAGGTCGTGGAGCACCGGGTAGAGGTACTGGGGGCTCAGATGTAAGACGGCCTGGGTTGGTTTATGCAGCCAGACATCGAGAGGAGGGGGATGCACCAGATGTTATCACGGGTACGTTCCTCATCTTTAGGTTACCCTTTACTGCATTGATTGATGTTGGGTCGACGCACTCTTACATTGCTAGCATGGTGTCTGGAACCTTGAATGTGAAACCTAAAATTACCTCTAGGAAGATGTCTATACTTAGTCCTTTAGGGCAATCAGTAGTGGTAGATAAACTCTTTAGAGATATACCTTTAGAGGTTCAGGGGTCAGTATTTCCAGTTGACTTGATGGAGCTGCCATTTAGAGAATTTAACTTGATCTTAGGCATGGACTGGTTAGCAAGGTATCGTGTAAATTTGGACTGTGTTACTAAGCACATGTCGTTGAAGACTCCTGAGGATGATGAGGTTGTGGTGACAGGTGAGAGGAAAGACTACTTGGCCAATGTAGTGTCTGCTCTTAAGGCAGAGAGGATGGTAAAGAAGGGGTGCCCAGCTTTCTTAATGTTTGTTAGTGCATTGGATGCTAAAGAAGCCACTGTGGGGGAGGTTAGAATAGTAAAGGGATTTGTGGATGTGTTTAGAAAGAACTTCAAGGGTTGCCTCGCATCGGGAGGTGGAGTTTGAATCGACCTACCGCCACGTCAAACTGGTGTCCATCTCTCCTTACAGGATGGCACTAAAGGAGTTGGTTGAACTTAAAGCCCAAATCCAAGAGTTGCTAGATCGTGGTTTCATTCGACCTAGTGTGTCTCCATGGGGAGCACCAGTGTTGTTCGTAAAGAAGAAGGACAGATCTATGCGTATGTACATAGATTACTGCTAGTTGAATAAGCTAACGATCAAAAACAAGTACCCACTACCGAGGATAGACTACTTGTTTGACCAGTTAAAAGGGGCTACGGTCTTTTCAAAGATAGATTTAAGGTCGGGATATCACCAGCTTAAGGTGAAGGAAGTTGATATCCATAAGACAGTGTTTCAGACTCGATACGGGCACTATGAATTCCTGGTAATGTCGTTCGGGTTAACGAACACACCAGCGGTGTTCATGGATATGATGAATCGGGTTTTTCAACCCTATCTGGACCAGTTGGTCGTGGTGTTCATAGACGACATTCTAGTTTATTCCAAGACAAAAGAGGATCATGATGCGCATCTACGGGTGGTTCTACAAGTATTAAGGGAAAAGAAGTTGTACACCAAGTTTAGCAAGTGCGAGTTTTGGTTAAGGGAAGTTTCTTTTCTAGGTCATGTGGTATCTGTGGAAGGGATAAGAGTGGATCCTCAGAAGATCGAGGCAGTATTGGATTGGAAACCACCTAAGTAGATGGCGGAGATTCGCAGTTTCTTGGGGCTAGCTGGTTATTACAGGAGATTTGTTGAAGGTTTCTCCTCCATAGCAGCACCTTTGACTAAGTTGTTGAGAAAGGAGGTACCTTTTGTGTGGACAGACAAGCAGCAGGAGAGTTTTGAGAAGCTAAAAAGGGTTTTAACTGAGGCTCCGATTTTAATTTAGCCTGAGGCAGGGAAAAATTTTGTGGTGTATTATGATGCTTCTCATACGAGGTTAGGCTGTGTACTGATGCAAGACGGGAAGGTGGTTACCTATGCGTCTCGGCAGTTGAGGTCTCATAAAGTTAACTATCTGACGCATGATCTGGAGTTGGCTGTAGTGGTTTTCGCTTTAAAAGTGTGGAGTCATTATCTGTATGGGGAGAAGTCGGTGATCTACACGGACCATAAGAGTTTAAAATATCTGCTAACTCAGAAGGAGCTGAACTTAAGGCAGCGAAAGTGGGTGGAGTTGTTGAAGGATTACGATTACTCAATTGAATATCATCCAGGGAAGGCAAATGTGGTGGCAGATGCCCTAAGTCGGAAGGTAGTATCGGATCTGAGGGCGATGTTCGCACATCTTAGCCTTTACGACGATGGGAGTTTGTTAGCAGAGCTGCAGGTGAAGCCAACATGGTTAAGTCAGGTAAAAGAGAAACAGTTGGTAGATGAGGTTCTGAGTGCTAAGCTTCTGCAAGTACAGAATGGGGGAGTAGAGAACTACAGTGTAAATAGTGACGGAGTGTTGTGTTTTTGTGGTAGGGTTTGCATGCCGAAGGATGGGGAGTTGAGACAGAAGATTCTTTGGGAATCGTATAGTAGCCCTTATGCTATGCACCCTAGAGGGAGTAAGTTGTATAGGGATCTACGAGATCAATTTTGGTGGCCTAGATTGAAGCGGAAGTTACAGAATTTGTGGGAAGTGCTTGATGTGTCAGCGGGTCAAAGCTAAACATCAAGTGCCTTCGGGACTGCTACAACCAGTGAAGATTGCACAATGGAAGTGGGAGAGAATCACGATGGATTTTGTTAGTGGGCTTCCTCTTATGCCTACTAAGAAAGACTCGGTATGGGTGATTGTGGATCGGTTGACAAAATCCACTTATTTCATACCTGTTCATATGGATTACTCTCTGCAGAGGTTGGCGAGGTTGTATGTAGTAGAGATTGTGAGACTGCATGGGGTGCCAGTATCAATCATATCGGATAGGGATTCTAGATTTACATCACATTTTTAGAGGGCATTGCATCAAGCATTGGGCACCAGGTTGGACTTTAGCACGGCATTTCATTTGCAAACGGATGGTCAGTCTGAAAGGGTGATTCAGGTGTTAGAAGATATGTTGAGAGGATGTGTTATCGACTTCAGAGGTAGCTGGGAGGAATTCTTGCCCTTAGCAGAGTTCGCATACAATAACAGTTATTAGGCTAGTATTCAGATGGCACCATATAAGGCATTGTATGAATGGAAATGTCGGACTCCTACTTGTTGGACAGAACTGGATGAACGTCATGTTTTAGCTCTAGAGATTGTGGCAGAGTCAAAAGAGAAGGTTAAGGTAATTCAAGCTAGATTGAAGGAGGCATCTGAGAGACAGAAATCGTATGCAGATCTTAAGCAGAAAGAAATAGAGTTTGTAGTGGGTGATCGGGTGTTTCTAAAGGTTTCACCGTGGAAAAAGGTGATAAGATTTGGATATAAGGGTAAGCTAAGTCCCAGGTTTATAGGACCTTATCGGGTTTTGAAGCGAGTTGGACCAGTGGCGTACCAGCTAGAATTGCCTTCGGAACTGAAGCAGATGCATGATGTCTTCCACGTCTCGATGCTGCGATGATACCGATCGGATCCATCTCATGTGGTGCCAGTGGAGGAAGTTGAGTTGAATCCAGATTTGTCCTATGAAGAATAGCCCATCCAGATTTTGGAGCGAGAGGTGAAAGTACTGCGGAGGAAATCAGTTTCTCTAGTCAAGGTGTTATGGCGGAACCATGGTTCAGAAGAAGCTTCGTGGGGCCGGAGGAGTTGATGAGATAGCAATACCCTCACTTGTTTTGACCAGGTAATTTTGAGGCCAAAATTTCTTCAAGGAGGTAGAACTATAACATCCGGGAATTAGTGGTCACACATTTTGTTTATATTTATGTGTTCATATGCTCTGGATGTTGTTTGTGTGTATTTGGGGGCTTTAGGATACATTGGGGTTAGGTAAGAGCCTTAGTGATAATTTTTGTTCTTAAGCCTTTAGGGGAGAGCTAGGGGAGCTAAGCCTTAAGGATTTTAATGTGGGGCTTATGGACACAAGACAGGAAGTGGTGGAGTGGCAAGGTAACGCACGGGAGCAAGGGGGAGAATTTGCGTCAAGGGAGTTCCAATGGGGAGGAGGTTCGAGCAGCATGAGGAGTATTTTGGGATTTATTTTTGCGGCAAGGGAGTGGAGAGTTGGATTCGGCTATGGCACTTGAAAGGGGGAGTTTGAATTGGTCAAGGTGTTTGAATGTGTAGTGGAGAGTGGGATAGATGGTTTGAATCATTCAAATGAGTTTGAATGAGAGGATAAGAGGGAAATGAGGAGGAAAAAGGAGGATTTGGGTGATGGGAGGAGTGTTGGCCGAATTTGGGACTCTAGGGGGATGGCAATTTCGGTCATGTGAGGGAGCTAGGTGCCAAATATATGCCAATGAATGGGAGTGTCCATCTTCTTTTCTTTTTTTCTTGGGATCTTGTTCACTCTCGTTTTCTCTTCTCTTTATCTCCACTCTAAAAGCCAAACCACAACTCTCTCTTTTCCTCTTTTTGGTTCTTCACTTTGTCAACTTTGAGCCTTCACTCTTCAAAAGCTGAAATACACCCTCCACCCTCACCATAACCAAAACTTCCTAAGCCTTCAACCTTTACCACTTTTGCTAAAGTCGAACCATTCTCTTGATTTTCACCATTGCCGAAACACCTTAAACCACAACTCTCTCTCTTCTCTTTTTCTCCTCACCGATTTTTATTCTTGCAAAAGCCGTATAGTTCCTCATCTCTTTCTCTTGGGAGTGCCGTTGTTCATCTAGTGCCAATTCTTCCAATCGATTTCTAATATTGTGGTAAGGAGTTCTCTTCTATTTCGCATGTTGTTCTTTCTTTTTGGGTTGTCAAAACCAAAAGTCTAATCCTATTTTCTTTGGTGGCCGAATCTATGAAGGATTGATTCGGGTCTTCTGTCCCAAGCTAACGTTAAGGAGGTTAAGGATCTTTGGGATCTATTGACCAAGATAAGAGGGTGATATTCAGCCTAAGGCCATTCCTTTTATCTATAGGTGTAGAGTCAAATCTAACATGGTTATGTAGGGATTTCAACATCTTTCAAGATCAAGGAAGAACCTTCGGGATTTTTGAATCGACCTTGGTAAGGTATTCGGCTAATTTATTATTTAGTCTTATCTAGATCTGATTAAACATTTAACCGGGTCTTCTGATTAAGTTGCTATTCGATGGTGCGAGTACCAGCCAAGGGGAGAAAGGGGTTGGACACATAGTCCCTACCCCGAAGTTCAAGAAGCATTCAGTTTTGATAGTTCGGGATTGGCCACTGGGGTGTTGGCCAGCGCCATCAGAGCAAGATCATAGGCAAATAGCGGTAGGGTTGGTTAGTGATAGCATCGACGTAGAGAGCATGGTATTACAGGTTATCAGGTGTGTAGTTAGTACACTGTTTCTTTATTGTCTTTATTATATTAATAAAATACATGGGATATGTGTGTGATGGCCGATTTAGTGGTTGTGGTGGTATTGTTACCCAATAAGGGGTAATTCAGGACATGTAAACAAAATATGTATATCTGGACATGTTCATATGATTTATGCCATTTCATCATGTTATGTTGCATGCACGTGGGGTTCGGGATATATATTGGTAAAGGGGAAGTGTGTACATTTATGTACGTGGATTAAAAGATGGCCTTGCTCCTCATTGTGGTTTGATGTTGGCCTCGAGCCACATCGTAGATTGATGATGACCATGGGTCTCATCGTGGATATTGTGATTTCGATCACGAGGATAAGTGGCTAGACCACTAAGTGGACTTTGAGCAGCATGACTGCCAAAGAGGTGTGTAGCGGTTGGAGGGTCGATTTAGTAATCCACTAGTGTATGGTGGTTGGTTATACTGGTGGTGTGTAGCGGTTGGATATTAGGTTGGGTTGGGTTCCATTATGCATGATAATATGTGGTATGTGGACTTGATGTGGTTTTGGGGCTAAGCCCAATTGTGGAAATATGTGAACTAATTGCACACTGAGTCAAAATGACTCACCCTGTTTTTCAACCAATGCAAGTAGTACGTGATACTTTGGACCGGGCCGGGGAGGAGTCAAGGAGGCCATGCAGAAGCCATTTTGCTTTTAAAGTACTTTATCAATTTTTAATTACTTTTTGGGATATTTTACTGTAATAAGGCCATTTTAAATACTTTGGATTTATTTTAGGTTTTAAGTTGGAATTGCTATCAAATGATTAATTCATAAAGAAACTCTAAAAATACTGTAACATTCGAATTAAAATGGGGTTTTCAAAATATAGATTCTTATAAACATTTCGGGTTCCCAACATTGTTTCTGCATAAATAATGATTTGAACTTGTGCAACTCAGAAGTTTTGTTTTTAAATAAATTTCTAAGTTTAAACGAGAAACCCTCTTTAAACGAAGTTTCTGTCTTTGAATTTATAACCCATTTTTCTCACTTATGAAACCGAACCATTTTCAACATTTTTCCTGTAATGTTTTGAATTCAACCGTCGTGTTTTGGGTCGGGTTTGGGGTGTTACAATCTTGTTGGAGTGGTGTGAAGGTGACAATGGAGATCTAAGAGGTCATGCTCCTCCATAAATTCCTCGTTGTAGAGGCCCAGAGCGGCTCTAAATTGTGGTACGTTCATTTCTCTCACAATCCCTCCTAAATGGAACTGGAATTGTCATTACTGTCTGGAGGTGGAACGTGGAGCATAGTTCCAGAGTGAGTTCCAAATAGGTGGGCTTGATGATTGTGAAGATTTGGCCCAATGGATCCATGGTTAAGAGGGCTCGTATATCGTCTGCCAATTGGACCTACTTTAGAGCGGCCCAATCAATGCATCTTCTTGTGCCAAGGGGTCGTGCGCGGAGTAGCTTGTAAAGGTCTTTCTAGGGTCCTTGCAAGAATTGCAAGAACGGATGTCATAGTTTGGCAGATACACTGGCCAAAGATGAGCCGGTCCTTTCGTTTTTTAGAACTAGGGACCGCAGCTTTTCTTTCCCCGAGACGATGACATTGTATTCCTGAAAATATCAAGTAATTGATGATTCAAGTAATGTTTCATTTCAAGATATATCAAGTCTTTGATCCATATCCGAAATACACAAAAACTAAACTCATAATAGAAGATAGTTCAACTATATTTTAGCATGAGTAAGAACTTGACAACGAATGGTTCCATCTGATTCTAAACATTATTATTTAAACAAAAATTAAATGACTAAATTAATTTAATAGTGATAAATTAGTAAGAATAAACTAGTATTAACTAAAGAATAGACTTTAACTAAATAAAATTCTAATTTTAAAACAGTTAAATGGAGGAAAGATGTAACAATGAGAGGTGACCAGTAATGTTTTTGGAGAGTGGTGGTGTGGTTGGGTGTGGTACGGGCGTGTGCTGCAAATAATCGGGAAAATATGGCGGTGGAACAGCGTTGGGTGGGCGTGTACCGCAAAAAATCTGGGAGACACGGCGGTGGAATAGTGTTGGGCGGGCATGTACTCTCTTGGCACGGGCATGGACTAGTTTTTTATGTGCATTTGAAAGAGGGAGGGAGATAAAGGCTGGGGGAAGTCAAGGGTTTGAGTTCTTTGATGGTGGCCGGAGTGGGGTAGAGAATTTTGAGGGAAATGGCTAGGGTTGGGAGTTTGGGGGAAGATTTTGGGGAGACAGAGGTTATGTTCTTTAAATAGGGGAGGGGACACGGGCAAGAACCACACCCGTGTTTCTTTTATTCAGCCCATTTTTTCGTGATTTTGAATTTGGGTGCGGTTTGAGATGTTTACCACGCCCGTGTTCATTGGGTGTAACTCAGTGTCATTCTCGAGGCATGGGCGTTTTAATTGCCTGTGTCGTTTACTCAAGCTCGACCATGGGTTGGAGGAACGGGCGTGTCTCAAGCCCGTGTCCTTTAATCAGTTTCGTTCATGGTCAAGTCACACGGTCGTGCCGTTTAGTCGGAGCCCGTGGCTTGGAAAAATTATTGCCCTGTTTCTGCACCCCCTTTTCCACGCCCATGTGTCTAGTCGTGGTATTCACACGGCATCGGCCATGCCCGTGTGCAATGCCGTGTGGTAGAAAACATGTAGTTTAAGTGTTAAAATTATATTATTAGTAAAGTTAGTTCTCGGGTTGCCTCCCGAGAAGCGCTTGTTTAGAGTCTTAAGATAGACTTACCCTATTTTCAATTCTAAATAGAGGTTCACGAAGCCAAAGCTCCTCTCGTATATCCTAAGAATTGTTTCGAGTATAAATTTTTAGTCGATGACCATTTACCTTGAACGTACCACGAGTTGGATGGGTTACCTCGATTTTGCCATAAGGAAAGATAGTTTTTATCACGAATGGACCTGACCATCTTGATTTAAGCTTAATTTTTATCACGAATGGACCTGACCATCTCGATTTAAGCTTTCAGGAACAGTTTTAATCTTGAGTTGTACAATAGGACCAAGTCGCCTACTTCGAATTGCTTTGATTGCTTTAAATGAGCATCATGACGTCGCTTTGTTGCCTCTTTATATATTCGTGAGTTCTCATAGGCATTAGTTTGCCATTCATCTAACTCGTTCACCTGCATCATCCTCTTCTCACCCGCAGGTTTAAGATCGTAATTTAGGAATTTTATGGCCCAGAAAGCTTTGTGCTCTAACTCAAATGGTAGATGATAGCTTTTCCCATAGACGAGTTTGTATGGCGATGTTCCTATGGGGTTTTAAATGCCATTCTATATGCCCACAGAGCATCATCTACTTCAACTGCCCAATCTTTCCTATTTGCTTCAACTATTTTCTCTAGGATACGCTTAAGTTCTCGATTTGCTACTTCCACATGCCCACTAGTTTGAGGTTGATAAGGGGTAGTTGCCTTTTGGTGTACTCCATATTTCTTTAGAACTTTATCAAATTGAGTATTACAAAAGTGAGTGCCCCTATCACTAATAATTGCTCTAGGTGTTCCAAATCAAGAGAAGAGTTTCTTCAAAAATTTAATACCTCTCTAGCATCGTTAGTGGGTAAGGCTTGGGCTTCCACCCATTTTGACACATAATCTACTACTACTAAAATGTATTTATTTTCAAATGAACTAGGGAATGGACCCATAAAATCAATACCCCATACATTGAATATTTCACATGATAGTATATATGTTTGAGGCATTTCATTGCGTTTAGAGATATTACCTATTCTCTGACATTTATAGCATAAATCAATATACCTGTTGGCGTCTTTAAATAAGGTTGGCCAGTAAAAACTTGATTCGAGTATTTTGTGTCCTGTCTTAATCTCGCTGTAATGTCCCCTTGAAGGTCCTAAATGGCAATGCTCTAGGAATTTGCCCGCTTCTTATTTTGTAACGCACCTTTGAATCACTTGATCTGCACTTATGCAGAAAAGAAAAGGATCTTCCCAAAAATAGTTTTTCACATTAGCAAAGAATCACTTCTTTTGATGATGTGTTAACTTTTTTGGCAAGACGTTAGCAGCTAAGTAATTTGCAATGTCTGCAAACCTAGGTACCTCAAAGTTGGTTATCGAAAAGAGTTGCTCTTCAGGAAACAAGTCTTTAATCTCACCTTCGTTGAGTTCTTTGATATGCGGGTTTTCAAGTCTAGAAAGATGGTCTTCTGCAAGATTTTTAGCTCCTTTCTTATCTTGAATTTCCAAGTCAAATTTGCAAGAGTAGAATCCATCTTATAAGTTGAGGTTTTATATCGGGTTTAGGTAAAAGATAATGAATAGCTGAATGGTTAGTGTAAACGACAACTTTAGATAAGATCAAATACTGTCTAAATTTCTCAAATGTAAAGACTACAGCTAGTAATTCTTTCTCTGTGGTTGTGTAATTTTCTTGTGCCGCCGTTAATGTCTTACTAGCGTAGTAAATTAGCTAGAAGTGCTTGTTTCTTCGCTGTCCCAAAATTGCACCTACTGCAAAATCACTCGCATCACACATTAGTTCAAATGGTAAGTTCCAATTAGGAGCAATTATAATTGGGGCATTTATTAATTTATCTTTAATGGTATTGAATGTGTCTAAACATTCCTGATCAAAATCGGAAGGTACATCTTTTTCTAGTAGTTTCGTTAAAGTTTTAGCTATTTTAGAGAAATCTTTAATGAATCTCCTATAAAATCCAGCATGTCCTAAAAAGCTTCTAGTAGCTTTAACTAAGCTACGAGGGGGTAATTTTTCTATGGTTTCAACCTTTGCTTTATCTACCTCAATCCCTTTACTAGAAATTTTATGCCCTAACACAATCCATTCTCGAACCATAAAGTGACACTTTTCCCAATTTAAAACGAGGTTCATCTCCTCATATCTTATTAGTGCTCTTTTTAAATTCTTAAGGCAAAGATGGAAAGAATTACAAAATACCAAAAAGTCATCCATAAAGACCTCCATAATGTCTTCCACAAGTTCATCAAATATGGCTAGCATGCAGCGCTGAAAAGGAACAGGAGCATTACATAATCCAAAGGGCATTCTACGATAAGCCAACGTACCGTATGGATATGTGAATGTAGTTTTCTCTTAATCCTCAGGGCTATCGGGATTTGGAAATAGCTTGAAAGCCCGTCCAGGAAACAGTAGTACATATGCTCGGATAGTCTTTCTAGCATCTGGTCAATAAAGGGTAGAGGAAAGTGATCTTTTCTAGTTGCGTTGTTCAACTTTCTATAATCAATACAAACTCTCCACCCTGTGACTGTTCTTGTATGAATTAATTCATTCTTCTCATTTGCTACAATAGTCATGCCTCCTTTCTTTAGAACGACCTACAGAGGACTTACCCAATCACTGTCAGAAATAGGATAAATTATTCAGCATCTAGAAGTTTAATTTCCTCAACTTTAACGATTTCTTTCACGTTGGGATTTAATCGTCTCTAAGGTTGCACGCATGGTTTGTATTCCTCTTCCATTAGAATTTTGTGGGTACAAAATGATGGGTTTATACCCTTAATGTTAGAAATTTTCCAAGCTATGGCCCATTTATGTTCCCTTAGTACTTGTAGTAACTCATCATTTTCTTTGGGTTTCAGTTCCGAAGAGATGATCACTAGTAGTGTAGAATTATCCCTGAGAAATGCATATTCTAAGTGTTTTAGCAACTATTTTAATTCTAATTTGGGTGGTTCGTCAATAGAGATTCTAACACATTTCCTAAATTAGATTCTTCGGTATCATCATCCACCCCTTCACCTTGAGTAAGACACAGTTCCAATGTGTCGTTATGTATGATTTCTTGCAAAGAATCTTGAATAGAATGATCAATGGCATCAATAAAATAACAGGAATCATCTTGTTCTCTAGAATATCACATAGCATCGTAAATTTGAAAAATAATTTCTTCGTCGCCTACCTTCAGTGCAAGTTTACCATCACTGACATCAATAACAACCTTAGCAGTAGCTAAAAAGGGGCGCCCCAAAGTTAAAGGCACCTCAACATTCTCATCCATGTCATTCACAACAAAATCAATAGGGAATATAAATTTATAAACTTTTACTAGAATATCTTCGATAATTCCCCTAGGATATTTAATAGATCCGTACCAATCAATACTCATCCTAGTAGGTTTAGGTTTCCTGAGACCAAGTTGCTTAAACATTATATAGGGCATTAAATTGATACTGGTACCTAGATCAGCTAGTGCTTTCTTTATATTTAAACTACCAATTAAATAGGGAATAGTGAAACATCCTGGATCTTTTAATTTGGTTGGTAGCTTATTTTGAAGAATAGCTAAACATTCTTCATTAAGCTCAACTGCTGAAATTTCTTCCAGCTTCCTTTTATTTTTTAGAAGCTCGTTTAAAAATTTTTTGTATGTCGGCATCTCTAAAATAGCTTCAACAAAAGGTAAGTTGATATTTAATTGTTTAAAAAGGTCAAGAAATTTACCGTATTGTGTGTCTAGGTGGTCTTTCTTTAACTTTTTCGGATATGGTATTGATGGGTTACATTCTTCACGTATTGGTGTTACATTCTCAACTTCCTCATCCTTTGCCTTGTCTGTTTCACGTGGTATCTTCTTCTTTGTTTCAACCAATTCTTTTCCACTCCTTAGTCTCACTGCCCTTACATGCTCTTTTTGTTTAGTTAAACTTTCTGGTGGCCTAATAGAAACTAACTTAGTTAGTTGTCTGATTTGATCATTCAACCCTTGGATTAATTCTTGTTGATTAGTCAATATCGTTTCAGTAATTTTGAAGAGGGTTTCGGATAGTTCCATAAATTTTTCTAGTGTCTCTTTAAGGTTTTGTCTCCTTTCCCGTAGGTAGGGCTGTTTCCTTGATTGTGGTGGTATCTCTAGTCTGGATTATAAGGTCTACTATAAGGGTTATTTTGAGGTCTGAAATTGTCACCCATTTAGTAGACTTGCTCGGTTTCAGTACTCAGATTGTAAGGTGGATATTCTGTATTATTCATCCATCCTCCGTTTGTATTGCACTGCATAACTAAATGTACCTATAAAGAATCACATAAACCATCAATCTTTTTATTAATCATTTCTATCTGGTTTGATAGCATGGTGACTACGTCGAGATTGAAAACTCCAGCTACTTTAGTTGGCTTTGTCATCGTCACATACCGCTAATAGTTATTCAATGACATCTCCTCTATAAACTCATAAGCTGTTTTAGGAGTTTTGTTATTAAGGGTTCCGCTGGCTGCTGAGTCAATTAACTGTCGGGTTGAGAGGTTCACACTGTTGTAAAAAGTTTGGACTTATAACCATAAGGGTAAGCCATGGTGTGGGCACTTTCTCAACAGATCCTAGTATCTCTCCCATGCATCGTATAATGTTTCTAAATCGATATGCACAAAAGAAGAGATATCATTCCTTAATTTGGCCATTTTGGCCGATGGAAAATATTTTAGTAAAAATTTTTCGGTCATTTGGTCCCATGTAGTGATTGATCCTCGTGGAAGAGAATGTAATCATTATTTGACTTTATTCCTCAAAGAAAAGGGAAATAACCGAAGATGAATGGCATCATCAGAAATGCCATTTATTTTGAAGGTATCACAAAATTCTAAAAAATTAGCAAAATGAGTATTTTGGTGTAACATCCTGGAATTAGGGGTTCTATATTTTATGTGTTTCTGTGTGTTTGGTTTATTCTGTATGGTAATTTGGTGTGTTTAGGGGTTCTGTGAAGGCTCGGGGTCAAGCCAGGGCCTTGGTAAAAATGTTGTTTTTAGGAACTTTAGGGGAGAGCTGATTGAGGTAGGTCTTAAGGGTAATTTCTTGTGTTTGTTGACACAAGAAGAAGTGGGGTAGAGTGGCAAGAAGATGCCACTTAAGGTGCAAGGGTGTGGCGTCACAAGGGAGCAACAGTAGTGAGGGAGTTTAAATCCCATAGGCCTCACTATGAACTTTATTTTTGGCACCAGGATGGAGGGAAGATGGATTCAGCAAGGACTCTTCAAGGGTGAGTGTTGAATGAGTCAAGGCATTTGAATGGGTGGTCATGAGGTGTTGGTGGCATTTGAATTGGTCAAACCAATTCAAATGGGTGTTGGAGAGTGGATGTAGGAGGAAAGTAAGGGATATGGTGAAGGGGGGAGTTGTTGGCCGATTGTGGGGAGCTTGAAGGGGGGATTTCAATTTTGTGCTAAGATAGGTTAGTGTGCCAAAATTCTTTGGGTCATAAGCTTTTCTCTCATTTTTTTGGCAAGTCTTCTTGAGCTCTCTTTTATTCTCTCATTGGTTTCCCTACTTTTTCTGTGCCAAATTGTTAGTGTTGCTTTTCATCTCTTTTACTTCTTTGACATTTAGCCGAAATCTGAGTGACCATTCGAGTATCCCTTTTCTTCATCTTTTCACCTTTGATTCTTTTGTTTTCATTAGCGAACCCTCTTCCACTTGTTAGCCGAAACTCTCTTCTCCTCTACTTCTTCTTCTCTAGCCGAAACCTTGCCTTCCACTGACACTTTTTTTTATTCCTTATTTTTCTTTTTAGCCGAATAGTTCCTATAATCCAAAGTGAATCGATTTCACCCTGCTGTTGGATTATTAAAGGTAATGTTTCTTTTCTCTCTTATTATAAGAGCCGAATCTCCTTCTCTTTCCATTTCTTTTCAGTTTCTTTTCTTTTCTTCTCTAATCTTCTCTGTCTCCATTTTCACTAATCGGATTTGTGTTTCTTCTTTTCATCTCGAATCAAGGTCGTTTGAGTAGCCTAAGGTGTGAAGGGTTACTTTTCTATCGAATTTGCTTTGGCTTTTCATCACCTATTTCAATGCAAGGTAACTTCGGGCAATACATTTTTCCTTCTTTAAGTCTCTTTTTGGTTAGCCGAATACTCAAGGGCTATCTGTGATTGCTAGGCCAAACATCTGTTTCTCTCACAACTCATCTTGAATTCGAGGGAAAATCAGTGGTGGTGTAGCTCATCATTTATCAAGGTAAGGGTCGCTTCTTTTTAGGGTTGTGGCTATTATATCCTTTATCGGTAGTAGTCTCTTTTAATCGATTCTCTTATTAGACAAGCAACGTTCCACTCTGAGTACTGATGAAATCTCTTCATGGATGCAAGTGTAAGTCAAACCAAGGAAGAGAGTGTACTAGTAATCTCTAATCCGCCATTCAAAAGACGTACTGTTTCGATAGTTCGAGACTATCCACCAAGTTGTGCGAGTCAGCTGACATCTGCCTGGGATAGGCAAATAGCCGTTATCCCTGCTAGTGAGGGCGTCAACGTAGAGAGTTTAGTGTTACGTGTTATCAGGTGTGTAATTCTCACACACCGTTTATTAAATCACGTTATTAACTGTGTTGGCTAAAAGCCGAAATGACTGTTAGACAGTCGAGATACCCTCGAGAGTAAGGTTGGTGACACTAAGTAAGTACCTATACTGCTCTACTTTTGAATATATGTTTGTATGATATATTTCACCATTGTGCTTTGGGAGCCTATTTGCATTCATCTCATTATGTTATATGTACATGGGCTTGGGATATGATGTGAAAGGGGAAGTGTTATTTAGGGATTGTCACAGTGGTTTGGTACCACAGTGGGTTGGCCCCACATATCTTATTCAGTGACTATGTCTCAGTGGTTTGGTACCACGGTGGTTTAACACCACATATTTATATATATATATGATTCAGTGACTCATCTCAGTGGTTTGGTCTCATAGTAGGTTGGCCCCACATATATCTATCTAGGATTGTCACAGTGGTTTGGTATCGCGATGGGTTGGCCCCACATACATTTTTAGTGACTCTGTCATAGTGATCTGGTATCATAGTGGTCTAGAACCACAGTGGCTTGGTGCCACGGGCGTTTGGCTGATTCAGGTGATGTAGAGGATGGAAAATTAGGTCCGGCTGGGCTGCATTGCATACATGGTTAATATGTGGCACTGTGTGGGCTTAAGGCCCAGATTACATTGTATGGGGATTTACACACTGAGTCTTGGTGACTCACCCCTCTGCTTAACCTTGCACGTAGTCATTAGATCGCGGAATTGGAGCCGAGGCGGACTCGAGATGGCCATGCAGTAATTTCTAGTAATTTTGTTTTCTTTATTTAGAATCACTATTAACTTTAGGTTTTGGTGTTGTAATAACGCCGCTATAACTTTAATTTGGGATTTGATTAAATAGTGACATTGCAAATTTCATAAACTGCCAAAATTGAGTTTTCAGAAAATTTAAAATATACACAAACAATTTTTAAAGGGTTAACGAAAGATAGATAACAAGCAACAAATTGATTTAGAGATTTTACTTAAAACCGCAACATCATCTTCAACTGACAAGTTTTATGAAATTCCTTAAAATTGACTTTCGACAAATAAACCTGACTTTGAAATTAAGTTCAATTTAAACAACTGCTTTAAATTTTCTCCAAATAAAACAACGAAATGCCAAGTCTTTCTGAATTACTATATTTAATTAGTTTTTCCAAAATTTCCTTTCCTGTAGCATACCAGACTTGGTCGTAGCGCATGACCGTGTTTGGGGTCTTACATTAGGTCTTCGTCCTGCAAACCATCAAATTGAACAAACTGTTGAATCATTTGTAAAGTGTTAGGTTTTAATTCATAATTATTAGCGGCTATAGCAGGCATAACAATACTCGATTCAGCTCCTATTAAATTAGGTTTAGCATAATCATACATAGTTCGAGAAGCATGATGATCAATCATATCTTGATGTGGTGGATTATTCTCAGCCACCCTTTCGGTGGTATTGGCTTCGTCTTCTCCTTGTATGTAATTTAAGCCTCACCTTACTTCTCTATGATTTCTATGCGATTCCTTCAATATCACTATCGTAATGTAGTGGTCCTGTCGGGTTCCTTCTAGTCATAAACTAGAGGTACCTGCTAGGAAAAGAGAAAAAGAAAGAAATTTAGAAAAATAAAAATAAAATTTAATTTCAAAAATAATAAAATATAATATGGCTAAAGTAATAAAAATTGAACGTTCTTAATATTTTAGTTCAAACAATCGCGCCAAAAACTTGATCGTTTATGCATCGAGTCTTAAAATTTATAAAAGAATGATCAAACACGAAACTAACTAAGACCATGATGGAGGCAAGTGCACCTATCGAACAGTAGTATAGTTAGTGGCAAGACCGGATTGTCGAACCAAAAGTGCTAATATTAAATCTCTTTCTATTATTTAGCCTAAGAATTAAGTGGATTCTTATCTAATCTAAAATTAACTATTTAACTAAACTAAAGATGCTAACACAAAGAAGAAATTAGGGAAAGACTTGAGAGAAAACCAAATTGATTTGGACAATACCTAAGAAAGAATCCACCTAGACTTCACTTGTTATCTAACTCTGAACCAGACGATTTATTCATTTGACTTGATCCGTAGGATTCCCTAATTTATATTAATCCCTCTCTTCAAGGCTACTAATGTCTAACCCTAGGTTGATTAATTGAAATCTCTTTCTAATTAAAAACCCTAGAATTGCATTAATTCGATCTATGGACTCCCATATTAGGTTTGACCCTAATCAAGCATATTTTCGTCACCCTATCTCTAGGCGCGCAAGCAACTCCGCTTAACTATGCTAGATCTACTCTTAGATAGGGTCTTTTCCTCCTCTACCTAAACACGTCACACTTGAATCAATATCCTCGAAATACCAAAACAAGAATTAAGAACACATAGTTAAGAACAAATCAAATATTTATCATTTAGTTCAGATAGCAATAACAAGATCCGTCTTAGGTTTCATCCCCCTTAAGTATTTGAGGGTTTAGTTCATAATTGTAAAAGAAAACATCTCGGAAGAAAAGATAAAATAAAAAATAAGAAATCCCTAAAACCCCTTAAAGGTTTTGAAAGAGAGATCTCCCGTCTTGAGTATGATGCTGGCTTCTTGAGATGAATCAACTGGCTTTCTTCGAGTAAATCCCTGAATTTAACTGCTCTGGCTCGGCTCCTTGGCCTAGCTGAACGCCCCCTAAAGGTTGGCCTCTAGGGTCCTTATATAGGCTTCTGGAATATGTTTCTTTACCTCTAAGTACCCTAATTCGAATAGAATTCTTATTTCCTGCGGCAAAGACATGCCCATGGCACACACCCGTGTAAATCGTGCCCAGGCCGTGGTCAATCCTGTTGATGAGGCATGGCCATGCATTTCGGGGTCCAGGCCGTGGTCAACTTTTCTTACGAGGCATGACCGTGTGGTTTTGGGCCCAGGCCGTGTGGATTTCATGTATTGGTCCATTTTCTCCTTTTTCGCCCGTTATTCATTCTTTTCATCCTCCGGTGCTCTACTGAGTATAAAACATGAAAATAAAGGTTTAGGAGCACCTATTTCCATAATTAAAGGGAAAAATCATCCAAAAACATGCTAAAGGTGGGATTAAAATATGTTACTATTTTGGTTTTTTAACCAGAGTTGAGATTTTTATTTAAAACACCCCTCTCCCATTCTCACATATTCCCCATTCCCCTTCTTCCATACCCTTTACACTCCCCTCCCTTTTCATTTTCTTCCTTCTTCATTCTCCAACCTTTTGATCTACACCATATCCATGTCAAAGAAGCGAAAGGAACCTAGCACAGCCTCCCTGTGCGAGACCGATCTACATAAGTTCATGCCACCACTTCATTAACTCGACAGGAAAAGGACCTTTGAGTCCATTTAATCTTTCTTTTTCTTTTCTCTCCTATTTTATTTTCCTTCTCTTTATCTCTCTTGTGATAAATCTATATTATTATATTTTGATTTTGTTTATTTAGAGAAATTACACCTACCTCGCGAACCATCTAACAATAAGGACTTTTCAGTCCATTAATCTTTTCTTTTAGTCTTATTTCATTTTTTACATTCTTTCTTTTTATCTTTTTTTTCTTTAAATATATAATTCAGTATATTTTGAATTATTCTTATTATTTCCTGGCTAACTCTTCACGAGATTCCCAATTTCTTCATCTAGCACAGAGAATATGGACGGCCACCACACCACCACCAAAGATGCCTCTTCCAACATCTTTTACCTCCGAATCAAGTTTCCACACTCCCAACTCAAGGATTCCATCCAAAAAATTTAGAAAGTTTCACTTCTCTCCTCTCTTTTTATTTTCTTACTATATTGTGAATATCTATCTTTGTACATTGAGGGCAATGTATATCTGATAAATCGTAAAAGTAACATATTTTACTCCCACATTTAGCATACTTTTGGATGATTTATTCCCTGAATTGTGTAAAAAGGTGCTATTAATCCTTTCTTTTCATGTTTTATACTCAGAAAAGCACCAGAGGATGAAAATAATGAGAAACGGGCCTAAAACGGACCAAATGGGCTGTATCACGAAATTGGCACGGCCTGGACTTAAGCCCACACGGCTGTGCCTCCTAAGAGAAGTCTGAACACGGCCTGGCCATGATTCACACGGACGAGTGCCCTAGGGCATGTCCCTGCCGTAAAAAAAGCAATTTCATTCGGAATAGGGTACTTAGAGGCAAAGAAACACATTCCAAAGCCTATTCAAACACCCTACTAGGAATTCTACTTGAATTAGGATATGTAGGGACCAAGTAAAGCATCTCAAAGTCTATATAAACACCCTAGGAGGCAATTTAATTGGGGAGTTCGGCAGAAACCTTCTGCTAGAGCCAGCACTTAGCTAGGCCAAGGAGCCGAGCCAGAAATGTCAGATTTGTGGGAATCACTCGAAGGAAGCCAGTTGATCCATCTCAATAAGCCAGAATTCTACTCAAGACAATAGATCTATCCTTTAATTCCTTTAGGGGGTTTTAGGGATTTCTTATGTTTTGTTTTATCTTTTCTTCTGAGATGTTTTCTATTGTTATGAACTAAACCTTTCAGATACCTAAAGGGGATGAAACCTAATACGGATCTTGTTATTGTTTTCTGAACTATATGATAAATATTTTATTTGTTCTTAATTATGTGAGCTTAATTCTTGTGTTAATATTTCCAGGATATTGATTCAAGTTGAATGTGCTTAGGTGGTGGAGCAAAAGTCCCTGCTTAAGAGTAGATCTAGCATAATTAAGAGTTGATCGCACGCCTAAAGATAGGGTGATGAGACTTTGCTGGATTAGGGTGAAACCTAATATGGGAGTTCATAGATCGAGTTAATGTAATTCTAGGGGTTTTAATTAGAAAGAGATTTCAATTAATCAACCTATGGTTAGGCGTTATTCTCCTCGAGTGAGGGTTTAATATAAATTAGGGAATCTTTCACTTAATGATCAAGTCAAGTGAATAAATAAATGCTTAGTTCAGGCCCTAAGGTGTTAGATAACAAGTGAAGTATAGGTGGATTCTTCCTAAGTGTATCGTCTTAGTCAAACCTAGACGGCATGAAGGGCTAAAGGGAAAGGTTTAATTGTGAAGCAAATTTTGGATATGATGGGGAAGAAACAAGGAGGAAAAGGGGATGATGTTGGCTAGGTTGACCAAAAATAGTGTAGCCATTAGGTGCTTTCCAATAAAGTTATTTCCCAATTCATTCTTTATGTCTTTGCATCTTTAGCTTAGTAGTTAGTTAATTTAGATTAAACAACCAATCACTTAATATTTAGGCTAAATAATAGAAAGAAGGTTAGTATTAGTACTTGTAGTTCCTTTGGGTTTGACAATCATCAAGGTCTTGCCTAAGCTATACTTTACCATCGAACTTCGAGTAAGATATTGATAGGTGCACTTGCCTTAAGTCATTTCAAGGTGGTATATGATCGAGTTAGTTTCGAGTTCGATCATTCTCTTTATAAATTTTAAAACTCGACAAAACAACGATCAAGTTTTTGGCGATGTGCATGTTGACCGTACCGGATGGATATTTAGGTTGGGCCAGCTTGTATTTCATTTCATGAACATAATCATGGGAACTAAAATATTAAGAAAGCCTATTTTATTACTTTAGCCATTATTTTTTATTTTTGCCTAAGCTATACTCTTTGTTCAATTGGTGCGCAATTTATTTTTCGTGTTCGATTTTCTTTATTTTTATTCTAGTTTTAAAATACATTGGTAAATTTTCTTTCTTTCTTTTCCAACACAGGTACCTCTAGGTTATGACTAGAAGGAACTCGAAAGGACCACTACTATACGACAGCGATATTGAAGCTACCGCTCGCAGGAGTCGTAAAGAAATTAGGCGAGCCCTAAATTACACAGAAGAAGAATGACAAGGCAGATCCAATCCTACTGAAGGGATGGATGAGAATAATCATCCACCACAAGATATGGTAGAAAACATTGCTCCGCGTACTATGTATGATTATGCTAAACCTCATTTAACAAGAGCAGAATCGAGTATTGTTAGGCCTACTATATCTACTAATAATTTTGAATTAAAGCCTAACACTATACAAATGATTCAACAATTTGTTCAATTTGATGGTTTGCAGGATGAAGACCCAAATAATCATATAGCTAATTTTTTATAGATCTGTGATACCTTCAAAATAAATGGCGTTTCTGATGATGTCATACATCTTTGTTTATTTCCCTTTTCATTAAGGAATAAAGCCAAGCAGTGGTTAAACTCGTTACCACGAGGGTTAATAACCACATGGGATCAAATGATCAAAAAATTTTTATTAAAATATTTCCCATCGGCCAAAACGGCCAAATTACAAAGTGATATCTCTTGTTTTGTACAAATGGATTTAGAGACATTATACGACGCATGGGAGAGATACAAGGATCTCTTGAGAAGGTGTCCGCACCATGGTTTACCCTTGTGGCTCCAAGTCCAAACTTTCTATAACGGCGTAAACCCCTCAATGAGGCAACTAATTGATTTAGTCGCCAATGGAACCCTAAACAATAAAACTCTTGAAGTTGCCTACAAGTTTATTGAAGAGATGTCACCGAATAACTATTAGTGGTAGGTTACAAGGACAAAATAAACAAAATAAGCCAGAGTTTTTAGCCTCGATGCAGTAACCATGCTATCAACGCAGGTAGAGATGATGAGTAAAAAGCTTGATAGTTTGTGTTCTTTCGTAGGTACAAGCAGTAATGCAATGCAACGTAAGTGAAACTATGGCGAATATTGAGTACCTACCCTACCAACCGGGCATAGAAAGCGAACAGATGAACTATATAGGTAATAATTTTAGATCTAATAATAACTCTTATAGTAATACCTATAATCCAGGTTAGAGGAACCACCCAAATTTTTCATGGGTAGGTCAAATAAATCAAGGAAATCAAAGACAAGAACCTCCTCAAAATTTCCAAAATCAGCCATATCCACAAGAAAAGAAGCCGAACCTCGAAGAGATGTTGACAAAATTCATGGCAGCCATAGAAAACCGTCTCCAAGACACTGAGGCAACACTTAAAAACCAACAAACATTGATGGAAGGGATCAAGAACCAAGTTGGGGAACTTACTAAGTCAGTCGGGGAAGTTATAAAGTTAGTTAGACAACTTGCAAAGTTAATGTCCGAATGACCGCAAAGGCGTCTACCAAGCAACATCGATATTAACCCAAAGGAGCAAATCCAAGCCATAACAGCTCAGAAAATGTAGGGTTAGATGAACCCAATTCAATTCAAGAAAGTGAGGTAGAAGAAGGTAAAGTTGAGGTAACACAAGAAAAGCCAAAACCGGTAATCAAAGAGTACCAACCTCGCATACCTTATCCCGAAGCATTAAAGAGAGACGATACAAAGGAATAGTTTGGTAAGTTTCTTAAACTTTTAAAGAAATTATATATTAACTTACCACTTCTTGAAGCTTTATCACAGATGCCAGATTCAAGGAAATTCTTAAAACAACTCTTGACAAACAAGCGTAAGTTAGACGAGGAGTTGCATGTGGAGCTAAACGTAATGTGCTCAGCAATTCTACAAAATAGACTACCACGGAAGCTAAAAGATCCAGAGAGTTTTACAATTCCATGTTTAATTGGTAGACTAACTGTTGATAATGCCTTAGCTGATTTAGGGGCAAGTATAAATTTCATGCCTTATAAAATGTTTAAGCAGCTAGGTCTAAGGAAACTCAAACAAACTAGGATGAGTATTCAATTAGCTGATAAAACTGTTAGAATTCCTAGGGGTATTATCGGAGATGTTCTCGTAAAAATTGATAAATTCATTTTCTCAGTAGATTTTGTTGTCTTAGACATGGATAAGGATAATTCGATCCTTTAATTTTAGGAAGATCCTTTTTAGTAGCTGCCAGGACTAAAATTGATGTTGGCACAGGAGAACTCATTCTTCGTGTAGGTGATGAATCGATCAGTCTACAAGCTATTGACTCGACCAAGACAACAATTGATGAAGGTGAGAAAGCAAATTCAGTTGATGACCAATTTTTTCACCTTTCACCATAGGATCCACCACAAAGCCACAGACCTGAGCCAGATCATAGACCTCGTGCAAATAAAAAAGAATCGGATCCACACGAAGTAAAACTGAAAGAGCCCCTAGAAGAACTCATAGGAACATCAAATCACTTCAAAATAGGAGATAAGGTATGGATGAACAAAGCAGATCCTCGAATCATCCCATCAGACCCAAATACAACCGAAGGAATCCCTCTTGAGGTAAGCAATATCATCCCATACGGAACAGTCAAGGTAAGCAATCCAACATTCGGCACTTTTAAGGTAAACACTTTACGACTTAAACTTTATCATGAAAATAAAATCGACAGCATGAGGGAAGATGTTCAAACCTTCAAACCAACAAGATTATACAAACGAAGGGAAAGTCCAGCTTAAAACTTTAAACAAACGCTTCTTGGGGGGTTAACCTAAGTACTAACCTTAAGTACTTTACACATTTTTATGATCTTTTATTTTATTTTGTTTTCTTCTTTTTGAATGCCTAGTTGTAAACTAACCAAAAGCACAGATTCCCAGGTCACACAGCCTTGCACACGGTCGTGGCCATAGCCGTGTGGAAGTATAGAATCTCTGTACTGACAATAGCAGAAGAGGTACAAGTCAGAGGGGATCAAATCTTCGAGTCATGAACTCCAACCACTACCCCACGGGCACCGACAGAACACCATGACCGTGAGGCACGACCGTGGTCGACACTGACTTCTCAGAAGCGGGTGTGGCAGTCTAAAAAATAGGCGTAGGGAAACCTCACAACACGACATGCAAGGCAGTCGTGTAAATCAGCACACCCACAATCTACGGGCATGGGGAGGTGTAGAAATCAAAACTCTATTTAAAAATCCCCCCACCCTTCCATCTTTTCACCCCATTCTCATTACCCTTCATCCCCACCATTCTTCTCCTAACAAAGCCCCTACTCTACCATAACGATGTCAAAGAAGCAAAGGATTCAAACACAATCTCCTTGTGGGAGACTGATCTACATAAGTTCATGCCGGCTGCTTCAACCCTCCAACACGCCAAAGGTCTTCGAGACCTTTTTGGTTCTATTTTTCTTTTCTCTTTTGCTTCAATTTCCTTATCTTTACTTCTCTTCTGCTTAATTTAGTTTATTTTATTCTAGTTTCTTGGTTTTAGGTTCTTAAGGCTACTAGGGAATCACACTGGAACCACGACCACCAGCTCAACACAGCTTTAGAAATCACACCCACCTCATGAACCATCCAACAATAAGGACTCCTCAGTCCATTTACCTATTCTTATAAGTTTATTTTCCTTTTTATTTTCCTTCACTTTAGCTTGCTTTTCTTTAAATATTTATTTCGTATATTTTGAATCTTTATTATTAATTCCTAGATAATACGTCATGAGTTTCCCTATTTCTTCATCTAGCACAGTGACTGTTGGCACCCACCACAGCACCAGTGCCTCTTCCTCCAAATCGGGCTGAGAATAGTGATCCAAAAAAATATTTAGGAAGTGTCACTTCTTCCCTTCTCTTTTGATTCCATACCACATGATTATTTATCTATCTTTGTACATTGAGGGCAATGTACATCTTAAGTGTGGGGGGTCAAAGTGCCTAACTTTTTGCATTATTCTCAAATCCCTGAATTTTATCTAGTTCTTAAGTAATTTCCTCATATTACTAATTAGGATGAAATTTATGATGATTTATGATTTTTATTAATATGTCTTTGAGTAAGCCATAGTTCATTGTGCATTGATGCTTTAAATTTTAAGATACTAGAGAATCAAGCATGATAAGTCTATTTTTCATGAATAAAAAATTTCTAGGTTGTTGAATTGAATTTGAATATTACCTTGAAGTTTGAAATTTACAGGGATTAATGTCAAAAACCCATAATTTTTGTCAGATTTGAGCTTTATAGAGCATATATTCTTTTTCATGCTCACTTTATTGATTATGAGTGTGTCAACACTGAATTATTATTCTAGAACTTGCCTCGATTATACATGTTGAGACCATATTTTTGATTTGATATACTGAGACGATAAAGGCACCTAGGTTTTAACCCATTCACTCCACTAAAAAGTCTACCTTCATAATTAACCCTTACTGAACCCCGTTGATCCTAACAACCCTTTTTATTGATTCACCCATTAATATTAACCCAAAACCCTACTCGTATTTGTTATCACCATTCCTTTGACAACCCTTCTATCGAGAATTGATTTGATTAGTTGCCTAATTACTTTATTTCAGTTGATAAAGTTCTTTCTTATATTATGTATTTATTGATTTGTTCTTAATTAAAAAAAGAAGTATATTCATTATTAGTTCTATGTTCTAAGTGAGCTTACATGTTCAATTCCAAATATCTTGAAGAAGAAGCTCGTATTATTAGTATTTTCATGTGATGTAATTATTCAGATTGTTAGTTCAACTCTTTTTCTAAAGTTAGGTAATTTGTCAGGTCAATCTCGATTCTAACCTTCCAATTCAACCTTTATCCACACCTTTAACCCAAGCCCGTTGCAACCCTTAAAAGACCTTTTGATTTGTTTATCATCTCATTTTACAGTGGTGGAGATTTGATTTTCAGGCAAGCCTATGGTATTAACTTTTCAGGTTCGACTTATGAGTGCTTTTTATTGAACCTTAAACACTAGTGAATCTTTAGTGAGGATGTCAATCCTTGTCGGTTTTAAATTAAAGGTAATCATTTAGATAAGGGGAGACACCCATATTTTCATGCTACAAATATATGAATTAGAATTGTTTGAATATTTAGGAGTCTTTGAGATAAATTATCCATGTATAAATTATCTATGAATTATGATGAAGCATTGTTAATGAGAATTATGAATTGTGGAAAGTTCGTTTCAATTGTAAGTTGAGAATTTTGCTTGAGGACAATCAAAAGCTTAAGTGTGTGGGTATTTGATAAACCGTAAAAGTAACATATTTTAATCCCACATTTAGCATACTTTTGGATGATTTATTCCCTAAATTGTGTAAAAAGGTGCTCTTAATCCTTTATTTTCATGTTTTATACATAGGAAAGCACCGGAGGATGAAAAGAAAGAGAAATGGGCCTAAAATGGACATAATGGGCCATATCACGAAATCGACACGGCCTGGACTTAAGCCCACATGGTCGTGCCTCTTAAGAGAAGTTCGAACACGGCCTGACCACGATTCACACGGCCGTACCTCATCAACAGGCTCGCATACGGCCTGGCTACGAAATACACGGGCGTGTGCCCTAGGGTGTGTCCCTGCCACAGAAAGAGAAATTTCATTCGGAATAGGGTTCTTAGAGGCAAAGAAAAACATTCCAAAGCCTATTCAAACACCCTAGTAGATATTCTACTTGAATTAGGATATGTAGAGGCCAAGTAAAGCATCTCAAAGTCTATATAAACACCCTAGGAGTCAATTTAAGGGGGGAGGTCGACAGAAACCTTCTGCCATAGCCAGTGCTTAGCTAGGCTAAGAAGCCGAGCCAGAAAGGTCAGATTTGTGGGAATCACTCGAAGCAAGCCAGTTGATCCATCTCAAGAAGCCAGAATTCCACTCAAGACAGCGGATCTCTCCTTCAATTCCTTCAACGGGTTTTAAGGATTTCTTATGTTTTGTTTTATCTTTTCTTCTGAGATGTTTTCTATTGTTATGAACTAAACCCTTCAGATACCTAAAGGGGATGAAACCTAAGACGGATCTTGTTATTTTTTCCGAACTATATGATAAATATTTTATTTGTTCTTAATTATGTGAGCTTAATTCTTATGTTAATATTTACGGGATATTGATTTAAGTTGAATGCGCTTAGGTGGTGGAGCAAAAGTCCCTGCTTAAGAGTAGATCTAGCATAATTAAGCGGAGTTGATCACGTGCCTAGAGATAGGGTGACAAGATTTTATCGGGTTAGGGTGAAACCTAATATGGGAGTCCATAGATTGAGTTAATACAATTCTAGGGGTTTTAATTAGAAAGAGATTTCAATTAATCAACCTAGGGTTAAATGTTATTCGCCTCGAAAGAGGGTTTAATATAAATTAGGGAATCTTACGGATCAAGTCAAGTGAATAAATAAATGCAGTTCGGTGTTAGATAACAAGTGAAGTCTAGGTGGATTCTTCCTAAGGGTATCATCTTAGCCAACTGAGTTTTCCTAAAGTTATTTCTCCAATTCATTCTTTTTGTCTTTGCGTCTTTAGCTTAGTAGTTAGTTAATTTAGATTAAACAACCAATCACTTAATATTTAGGCTAAATAATAGAAAGAAGGTTAGTATTAGTACTTTTAGTTCCTTTGGGTTCGATAATCCGGTCTTGCCTACGCTATACTACTATTCGATAGGTGACTTGCCTTAAGTCATTGTCAGGGTTAGTTTCTAGGTTCGATTATTCTCTTTATAAATTTTAAAACTCGACAAAACAACAATCAACATCTTAAGTGTGGGGGTGAATTTTATTTTGAAAAGTTCCTAACTTTTTGCATTATTCTCAAATCCCTGAATGATATCTTGTCTTAAGTAATTTTCTCATATTACTAATTAGAATGAAACCTCTATTAATTTATGATTTTTATTGATATGTTTTGGATTAAGTCATAGTTAATTGTGCATTGATGATTTAAACTTTAAGATACTAGAGAATCAAGCATGATAAGTCTATTTTCAAAATTCAAAATTTTGTTAGGTTGTCTACCTGAATCTAATTATTACCTTGAAGTTTGAAATTTGCAAGGTTGTTATCAAAAGCCATAATTTTTGTGAAATTTTGAGCCTTTTAGAGCATATATTTTTTCGTGCTCACTTTATTGATTATGAGTGTGTTAACTGATAAGCCATAATATGAACATATTTTAATCCTGCATTGATAAACCATAAAAGTAACATATTTTAATCCCACATTTAGTATGTTTTTGGATGATTTATCCCTGATTTATGTAAAAAGGTGCTCTTAATCTTTTCTTTTCATGTCTTATACTTAGTAAAGCACCTAAGGATAAAAAGAACGTAAAACGAGCTTAAAACGGACCAAATTGGGCCAACCCAAGAAATCGACACGGCCTAGACTTCATGACACATGGTCGTGCCTCGTCAAAATTACTTCACATGGCCATGTGACGATTTACACGGCCGTGCCCCAATCAACAGAATCGAGACACGGCCCAACCACGACTTACACGGCGTGTGCCATGGGCGTGCCCTAGCATGAGAATGAGCAATTTCACTAGGATTTGGATAATTGAAGCTAAAGAAACATACTCCTAAGTCTACTTAAACACCTTAAAAGTAATTCTACTTGAAGGAGGTACTTAGGAGCCAAGTAAAACATCTCAAAGCCCATATAAACACCCAAGGTAGCAACTAAAAAGGAGAGTTCGGCAAAAGCCAAATAGAAGCGAGTTTTTGCGGAGCTTTTATTCAGGGAATTACTCGAAGATAGCTAGTTGATCCATCTCAAGAAGCCGGAGTTCTACTCAAGACAGAGGATCTCCTCTTCAATTCCTTCAGAGTGTTTTAGGGATTTCTTATGTTTTCTTTTATCTTTTCTCTTGAGATGTTTTATTATTTTTTTATGAACTAAACCCTTCCGATACCTGAAGGGGATGAAACATATGATGGATTTTGTTATTTGATTTATGAATTATATGATAAGTACTTAGTTTGTTCTTAATTATGTTGCTTAATTTAATTTGATGTGCTTAGGTGGAGGAGGAATAGACCTTGCCTAAGAGTAGATCTAGCATAATTAAGCAGAGTTGATTGCACGCCTAGAGATAGGGTGACAAGATTTTGCCGGATTAGGGTGAAACCTAATATAGGAGTCCATTGATCGATTTACTGCTTCCTTAGGGGGTTATTATAAGAGAATGAGAGTTTCATTAATTAACCTAAGCTTAGACATTATTCGCCTCAAGAGAGGGTTTAATATAGGTTAGGGAGTCTCACGGATCAAGCTAAGAAGAGAAGTAATATGAATTAAAAGTTAGATAACAAGAGAAGTCATAGGTGGATTCTTCTTGAGGGTATCGTCTAAAATCAACTGAGTTTTTCCACAGTCTTTTCCCAAAGTTTTATTCTTTTGTCTTTGCATCTAGTTTAGTTTTTCATTAGTTTTTTTTTTTTAGATTAACAAACCAATCGCTCCATATTTTAGGCTAAATAATAGAAAGGAAATTAGTAGTAGTATTTTTAGGTTCCTTTGGGTTCGATAAAATAATCTTGCCTAAACTATACTGTTGTTCGATAGGTGCACTTGCCTCAATCGTTATCATAGTTAGTCTACAGGTTCGATCATTCTTTAGAAATATGAAAACTCGACTGTTTGACACGATCAAGTTTTTGGCACCGTTGCCGGGGAATACTAAAATATTAAGAAAGCTCTATTTCTATTACTTTAGCCATTATTTTATTATTTTTTTCTCGTAATTTACTTTTATTTTTAGTTTAGGTTAAATTTTTTATTTACACTAAATTTCTTTCTTTCTTCTCCTAGCAGGTACCTCTAGTTTATGACTAGAAGGAACCCGAGAGGACCTTTAGTGTAAGAAAGTGACTTTGAAGCTATTGCTCCTAGAAATCGTAGAGAAACTAGATGAGCTCTAGGCTACCAAAGAGAAGAACAACAAGACAGATCCAATCCTACTGAAGGAATGGACGAAAACAATCCACTGCCAAATGTGCAAGAATAGAATGCTCCGCGTACTATGTATTATTATGCTAAACCTAATTTGATAGGAGCAGAATCTAGTATTGTTAGGCCGGCTATAACTGCTACAAATGATTCAACAATTTGTTTAATTTGATCGTTTGTAGGACGAAGACCCGAACACTCATATAGCAAATTTTTTTAGAGTTCTGTGATACTTTCAAAATAAATGGCGTTTCTGAAGATGCCATCGCCTTCTGATTATTTCCTTTTCATTAAGGAATAAAGCAAAGCAGTGGTTGAACTCGTTACCACGAGGGTCAATCACCACATGGGATCAAATAACCGAAAAATTTCTTTTAAAATACTTTCCACTAGCCAAAATGGCCAAATTTAGGAATAACATATCTTCTTTTGTGTAGTGGCCGAAAAACATTATATGATGCATGGGAAAGATATAAGGATCTCCTGAGAAGATGTCCACACCACGGATTACCTTTGTGGCTTCAAGTCCAAACTTTTACAACGGTGTGAATTCTTCAACAAGGAAAATGATTGACTCATCAATCGGTGGAACTTTGAATAACAAAACTCACAAGTGGCTTACGACTTTATTGAAGAGATGTCATTGAATACCTATCAATGGCAAATTACAAGGGCCAAACCGACAAAATAGCCAGAGTTTTTAACATAAATGCAGTAACAATGCTGTCAACACAGGTGGAGATGATGAATAAAAAGCTTGATAATTTATGTTCTTCACAGGTACACCCAGTAATGCAATGCGAAGCGAGTGGGAATGTTGCGAATCTTGAGTACCCACTCTACCAACTAGGAGCAGAACATGAGCAGACAAACTATATAGGTAATAATTTCAGATCCAATAATAATCTTTATAGTAACACTTATAACACGGTTGGAGGAATCACCCAAATTTTTCGTGGGGAGGATAAGGAAATCAAGGAAATCAAAGGCAGCAACCTCCTCCAAATTATCAAAATCATCCATATCCACAATAGAAGAAATCAAACCTCGAAGAGATGCTGACAAAATTCATGGCAGCCATAGATTCTCGTTTCCAAAAGACTAAAGCAGCACTTGATAAACAACAAAAATAGATCAAAGGGATCGAGAATCAAGTTGGAGAACTTACTAGGTTAGTAGGACATCTCACAAAGCTAATTTTTGAACGTCAACAAGGACTTCTACCAAGCAACACAGAAATAAACCCAAAAGAACAGATCCAAGCCATCACAGTTCAAGAGGGTACAAAGGTAGACGAGCCCACCACGGCACAAGAAACCAAGAAAGAAAAAGGTAAAATAGAGGTAGCACACGAAAAGCCAAAACAAAGAAAAAGGTAAAATAGAGGTAGCACACAAAAAGCCAAAACCAATAATCAAAGAATATAAACCTCTCATACTTTATCCCGAGCATTGAAAGGAGATGATTCAGAGGAATAGTTCGGTAAGTTTCTTAAACTTTTAAAGAAATTACATATTAACTTACCCCTTTTTGAAGCTTTTTTCCAGATGCCAGACTCGAGGAAATTTTTAAGACAACTCTTGACAAACAAATGCAAAATAGACGAAGAACACCACGTGGAACTAAATGCAACATGCTCGGTAATGTTACAGAATAGACTACCACAGAAACAAAAAGATCCAGGGAGTTTTACGATTCCATGCTTAATTGGTGCACTCATACTTCGCGTAGGAGATGAATTGATTAAGCTTCAAGCTCTCGACTCAGCTAGAACAACGGATGATGAAGGTAAGAAAGTCACTTCAATAGATAATCAAATTGTTCAACCTTCACTACAGGAAACATCACAATGTATCAAACCTGAGCCAACTCATAGCCCCCAAGTCGACAAAGAAGAATCACACGAGGAACAAAATCTTAGGGTCAACAATTTAGAAGAGTAGGAGACACAGTTCAAAGAAAAGTCGAATCCACACAAAGTAAAACCAGAGGAACCGCCAGAAAAGCTCGTAGGGACATCAAATCACTTTAAAATAAGAGACCAGGTACTATTAGACAAAGCCGATCCCCACATCACTTAAACATACCTGAGGGCAAAGGGAGAAATTCTTCTTAAGGTACACGATATCTTCCCACACGAAATAGTCGAGGTAAGCAATCCAATATTTGGCAATTTCAAGGTAAACGCTTCTCGACTTCAACTTTGTCACAAAAATAGAACTGTGAGCATGAGGAAGATATTCAAACCTTTAAACCTCCCTAAAATTTTCAAATACGAGGACAGTCTAGCTTAAGACTATAAACGAGCGCTTCTCGAGAGGCAACCCGAGCACTAACTCAATTTACTTTCAAAATTATTTTTAGTTTATTTTCTTTCCATCCTTCTTTTTTAAATAATTAGTTGTAAACTAACACAAAAGTATAGATTTCCAGGCCACACGGCCCTACACACGGCTGTGTCCATAGATGTATGGACCACCGAACCACTATACTAATAGAGCAGAGGCCGTGCAATTCAGGCCAACCACCGTCAGACGTCACGAGCCCAACCACCCTTCCCCACGGGCACCGACAGATCAGCACGACCGTGCCCTTAAAACTATGTGAAGCTACTGACTATCTCCCAACGGGCGTGGCTGACTAAGAAATGGGTGTGGGAGACTCGACACGCCCCACGACCATGCGACGCGGCCGTGGTCAACACTGACTACTCAGACACGGGCATAGCACAATCAAGAACAGGCGTGGGCAATGCAACACACTCCACACCACGGCCGTGCGAGGTGGTCGTGTAACTCGACACACCCTTGGACCACGGTGTGTGAACATGCCAGATTTGAGATACTATTTAAACCCCACAGCCCTTCCCGTTCTTCCCATCTTTTCTCTTCTTCCTTCTTTCATTTTTTTTCAAAATTTTCCTTCTCCGTAGGAAAAGTGTCCAAGACTCTTGAGCAACACTAAAATCATGCCGAAGAAGTGGAAGAAGGCAAGCATAATCTCCCTATGGGAGACCGATCTACATAAGTTCATGCCGGCCGCTTCATTCAAACACCAAGCCAAGGGTCTTTGAGACTATATAGTTTTTACTTTATTTTTCTCTTTTGCTTCAATTTCCTTCTCTTTTGCAATCTTATGCTTAGTTTAGTTTATTTTAATTCAATTTTTTAGTGTCAGGTTTGCCAGGCTGCTTGGGAATCACACCGTCCACCACAATAACCGCCATCACATCCCCAACCTTAGTGTTGATTCCCACCTTGCGAACCATCCTTCAATAAGGACTTAACAGTTCATTTATTTTTATTTTCACTTTAGATTGTTTTCTATTTTAATTCTCTTCTTCTTTCTTATCTTCATATATATTTTATTTTAAATATGTCTTAATAATCCCTGGCTAATTCTCTACAAGCTCCCCAATTTCTTCATCTAGCGCAGAGATCGTTGGTAGCCACCACACCAAGACCATAGAAAATGCCACCACCGCCTCCTCCAACTACCTTCTACCACGACCACTGCCAACTCCCGGAGCCATCCAAAAATCAGGAAGTCACTTTACCCCTTATCTTTTGATTTATCCCATAACTTTCATTATTCATCTTTGTACATTGAGGACAATATACATCTTAAGTGTGAGGGGTAAAAGTGTCAAACTTTTTGCATTATTCTCAAATCCTGAATTTTAGTATTGTCTATAAGTATTTTTCTCATATTACTAAATTAGGATGAAATTTCTAATGATTTATGATTTTTATTGATATGTTTTAGATTAAGTCATAGTAATTGTGCATTGATGATTAATTTTGAAGAATACTAGAGAATCAGGCATGGTAAGTCTACTTTCTAAACATTAAAATTGATGGGTCGTTGAACTGAATTTGAATATTACTTTGAAATTTGGAATTTATAAGGATTGATGTCAAAAACACCCATAATTTTTGTGAGATTTTGAGCCTTATAGAGCACATATCCTTTTCATGTTCACTTTATTGATTATGAGTGTGTCAACTTTGAATTGTTATTCTAGAACTTGCCTCGATTATACATGTTGAGACCACACTTTTTATTTGATATACAGAAATGATAAAGGCACCTAGGATTTAACCCACTTACTCCATAAAAAGCCTACCTTCACAAATTAACCCCTAGTGAACCCCGTTGAATCCTAACAACCTTTTTATTGACTCACCCACTAATATTAAACCAAAACCCCTTTGTATTTGTTATCACCCTTTCTTTTGACTACCATTCAATCGAGGTTTGATTTGATTAAGTTACCGAATTATATTAGTTCATTAGTTACATTTATCATTATGATGTAATAGTTTGTTCTTAAAAAAAACTCAAGTATATTCAATATTAGTAGCTTAGAGCATTTAAATTCCAATTGTTGAAGAAAAAGCTCGTATTAAAGTATTATTAAATTTTAAGTGATGAAAATACTCTTTATTATAGAATAATTATCAATAGTGGTATTATTAGTTTTCATTCGATGAAAATATTCATATTTAGTTCATTGTTTCTAGTTAGGTAATTTGTCAAGTCAATCTCAATTCTAACCCTCTAATTCAACCTGTATCCACACCCTTAACCTTAGTCCCGTTACAACCCTAATAAAGACATTTTGATCTGTGTATCATCTCATATACAGTGGTGGAGATTTGATTTTCAGGCAAGCATATGGGATTAACTTTTTAGGTTCGACTTATGAGTGCTTATTCTTAAACCTTAAACACTTTGAGTGATTTGAGTGAACCTTTAGTGAGGATGTTAGTCCTTGTCGGTTTTAAATTAAAGGTAATTATTCAGATAAGGGGAGACACCTATGTTTTCGTACTACAAAGGTATGACTTATCGTGATTGAGTCTCTAGGACACTTTTAGTTGAATTATCCATGTATAAATTATCTATGAATTATGATGAGACATTGTCAATAGGAATTATGAATTATGGAAAGTTCTTTTTAATTGTAAGTTGAGAATTTTGCTTGAGGACAAGCAAAAGCTTAAGTGTGGGGGTATTTGATAAACCGTAAAAGTAACATATTTTAATCTCACATTCAGTATGTTTTTGGATGGTTTATCCCTAATTTATGTAAAAAGGTGGTCTTAATCCTTTCTTTTCATGTCTTATACTCAGGAAAGCACCTAAGGATAAAAAGAACGTAAAACGAGCTTAAAACGGACGAAATTGGGCCAACCCAAGAAATCAACATGGCCTGGACTTCATGCCACACGGCCATGCCTCATCAAATTACTCCACACGGCCATGCCACAATTTACACGGCCGTGCCCCAATCAACAGAATTGAGACACGGCCCAACCATGACTTACACGGGCGTGTGCCATGGGCATGCCCCTGGCACGGGAATAAGCAATTTCACTCGAATTTGGATGCTTGAAGCCAAAGAAACATACTCATAAGTCTACTTAAACACCTTAATAGTAATTATACTTGAATGAGGTACTTAGGAGCCAAGTAAAGCATCTCAAAGCCTATATAAACACCCAAGGTAGCAACTAAAAAGGGAGTTCGGTAAAAGCAAAAACAGGGGGCAGAGTTTTCTGCCAAAGCTTTTATTTAGGAATTACTCGAAGATAGCCAGTTGATCCATCTCAAGAAGCCGAAGTTCTACTCAAGACAAAGGATCTCCTCTTCAATTCCTTCAGGGGGTTTTAGGGATTTCTTATGTTTTGTTTTATCTTTTCTCTTGAGATGTTTTCTTATTTTGTTATGAAATAAACCCTTTAGATATCTGAAGGGGATGAAATCTATGATGGATTTAGTTATTTGATTTCTGAATTATATGATAAGTACTTAGTTTGTTTTTAATTATGTTGCTTAATTTAATTTGATGTGCTTAGGTAGAGGAGGAATAGAC
This sequence comes from Gossypium rotundifolium, assembly GCA_025506655.1. Lineage (NCBI taxonomy): Eukaryota > Viridiplantae > Streptophyta > Magnoliopsida > Malvales > Malvaceae > Gossypium > Gossypium rotundifolium. The sequence continues at coordinate 141,684,922 of CP106731.1, forward strand.
CCTGCCTAAGAGTAGATCTAGCATAATTAAGTGGAGTTGATCGCACGCCTAGAGATAGGGTGACGAGATTTTGCCAGATTAGGGTGAAACCTAATATGGGAGTCCATTGATCGATTTACTGCTTCCTTAGGGGGTTATTATAAGAGAACGAGTGTTTCACTAATTAACCTAAGGTTAGACGTTATTCGCCTTGAGAGAGGGTTTAATATAGGTTAGGGAGTCTCACGGATCAAGCTAAGTGAAGAAGTCATATGAGTTAAAAGTTAGATAACAAGAGAGAAATAGGTGGATTCTTCCTGAGGGTATCGTCTAAAATCAACTGAGTTTTTCCATAGTCTTTTCCCAAAGTTTTATTCTTTTATCTTTGCATCTAGTTTAGTTTTTCATTAGTTTTTTTTAGATTAATAAACCAATCACTCCATATTTTAGGCTAAATAATAGAAAGAAAGTGAGTTGTAGTACTTTTAGGTTCTTTTGGGTTCAATAAAATAATCTTGCCTAAACTATACTATTGTTCGATAGGTGCACTTTTCTCAATCGTTATCATAGTTAGTCTACAGGTTCGATCATTCTTTATAAATATTAAAACTCGACTATTTGAGACAATCATGCATTTAGCATACTTTTGGATGATTTATCCTCTTTATTATGGAATTTGGTGCTCTTAATCCTTTGTTTTCATGTTTTATACTTAGAAGAGCACCAAGGATGAAAAGAATGAGAAACGGGCTGAAAATAGAGTAAATAGGCCAAATTATGAAATCGACACGGCCTGGGCCTAAGACCACATGGCCGTGCCTTATTAATAGATCCGACTATGGCCTAACTTCGATTTACACGGGCGTGTCCCTGATGTGACCTATTTGAATTCCATTTGGAATAGGGTACTTAGAGGCAAAGAAAGCCATTCAAAAAGCCTATATAAATACCCTAGAGGCCAACCTTCAAGGGGGCGTTCAGCTAGGCTAAGGAGCCAAGCTAGAGGAGCCGAATTGTGGGATTCACTTGAATAAAGCCAGTCGATTCATCTCAATAAGCCGAAATCATACTCAAGACTGAGGATCTCTCCTTCAATTCCTTTAAGGGTTTTAGGGTTTCTTAATTTTTTATATTTTCTTCTTAGATGTATTCTTTTATGATTATGAACTAAACCTCTCAAATACCTGAGGGGGATGAAACCTAAGACGGATCTTGTTATTGTTTTCTGAGCTGTATGATAAATACTTGATTTGTTGTTAACTATGTGTTCTTAATTCTAGTTTTGATATTTTAGGATATTGATTTAAGCATTTATGCTCTTAGGCACAGGAGGAATAGACCCTATTTAAGAGTAGATCTAGCATAGTTAAGCGAGTTGATCGCAACCCTAGAGATAGGATGATGAAAGTTTGCCGAATTAGGGTCAAACCTAATATGGGAGTCCATAGATCGAGTTAATGCAATTCTAGGGTTTCTAATTAGAAAGAGATTTTAAATAATCAACCTAAGGTTAGACGTTAGTAGCCTCGAGAGAGGTATTAATATAAATTAAGGAATCCTACGGATCAAGTCAAGTGAATAAATCATCTGGTTCAGAGTTAGATAACAAGTGAAGTCTAGGTGGACTCTTCCTCGGGTATTGTCTTAATCAATTGGTTTTTCCCCCCAAGTATTTCCCCAATTCATTCTCTTTGTCTTAGCATCTTTAGCTTAGTAGTTAGTTAATTTTAGATAAAACAACAATTCTTTTAATTCTTAGGCTAAATAATAAGAAGAAAGCTAGTATTAGTACTTTTGGTTCCTATGGGTTCGACAATTCGATCTTGCCTCTAAACTATACTACTGTTCGATAGGTGCGCTTTCCTCAAGTCGTTGTCACAGTTGGTTTTTAGGCTAGATCATTCATTATATAAATTTTTAAGACTCTGACATACGATCAAGTTTTTGGCGCTGTTGCCGGGGAACTGAAATATTAAGAAAGCTCAATTTTTATTACTTTAGCCATATTTTATTTTATTTTATTTTTGCAATTAAATTTTATTTTTACTTTTCTAATTTTCTTTTTCTTTTGTCTTTTCCTGGTATGTACCTCTAGTTTATGACTAGAAGGAACCCAACAGGACCCTTAGTTTACGACAGTGATATTAAAGGTACGGTTCGCATAAATTGTAGATAAATAAGGTGAAGCTTAAACTACAAACAATAAGGGCAAGAGAACGGAATTAATACTACAGAAGAGATGGCCGAGAATAATCCGCTACCTCCAAAGTTACCAAAAATCATGCTCCTCGAACTATGTATGATTATGCTAAACCTAATTTAATAGGAACTGAGTCAAGTATTGTTAGACCTGGTATAGCTGCTAATACTTTTGAACTAAAACCTAACACAATTCAGATGATACAACAATTTGTTCAGTTTGATGGTGTGCAGGATGAAGATCCAAATAATCACTTGGCAAATTTCCTAGAATTTTGCAATACTTTCAAAATTAATGATGTTTCTGATGATGCCATCCGTCTTCAGTTATTTCCCTTCTCTTTGAGGAATAAACCTAAAAAGTGGCTGATTTCTCTTCCACGAGAATCAATCACTACATGGGAACAAATGACCAACAAATTTTTATTAAAATATTTTTCACCGACCAAAATAGCCAAATTAAGGAATGATATCTCTTCTTTTGTACAGATGGATTTAGAAACATTGTATGATGCATGAGAGAGATACAAAGATCTATTGAGAAGGTGCCCATACCATAAATTACCCTAGTGGCTACATGTCCAAATGTTTTACAACGGTGTGAACTGTAACATCCCAAAATTAGGCCTAGTAGGATTGGGCCCATTGGGCCATGAGCACGGAAGTGTTTAAAATTTTCGAGAATAAGAGAATGGTATTATTTAAAGTTGAACTTATTAGATGGTAATTTTGGAAAGTTACGGGGTTCTATGAAGTTTCAGGTTTGGGGTGTTACATTTTATGGTATCAGAGCCCAGTTACAAAACTTGACTGTAGTTTGGGTTCAAAATGTTTTCAAAGCTGTTTAAAATCTTAATTTATAAATGCAAGTTTTGAAGAAGGTATGGCACCATGGGTATCTGGCACCAAGTCAAGTAAGTTATGTTTTCAATTCATGATTATTGTGATATGATTGTAGGAATACTTTAGAAATTTTTAAGTATTGAAACTATATAGATTGAAACTATAGGATGCGTTTGTGAAAATAAATTTACTTCCTATACTCCATAAAACATTGTTTAATAAACATTGAACGGCATATTGATTAATATGACTCTTAATAAATTATCGACTTAGTGAACATGAGCGAAGATGTGGACGCTTAGTGGTAACAGGTGATTTGACCAAACATGATTCCAAAAGGGAGGTGTTAGCATCGCTAGTGGCTGAGACGGGGTCTCATAATCGAGTTGGGGTTGTCGAGCTGACTTAGATAATTAAGGAAGTGTTGGAGGAGGTTAAAGGAATCAATGAAGCACTTCAAGTTGGGTCTTTGGATTGTAAGAAGAAAAGAGATCGCAGTTTTCTAGAACCGCAGTCTCATTCTGTGAAGCATGTGAAGGCATGTCCAAACTTTTCGGCTTGCGATTATTATAGAAGGCATCATCTAGGAGAGTGCTGGAGGAGGTCAGGAGCATGCTTGAGATGCAGGTCTAAGGAGCATAAGGCTCGGGATTGTTTCATCACCATCAAGTTAGGTATGTTTTGGTTTGACGTGATGATTGAATGTAGAAAATTTTATGAATGGGCGATAAATACCTGTTTGCTTCTGAGGGTTAGATATTTGATGATGTGAAGAGTTTCCAAGATTTAGATAGAAAGCAAATAACTATTATTAAGAACCAGAGTGCACAGCAAAAGCATAGTGGTGTGACTTGAGCAATGTGTTTAATAGTTCATTGGAAATTTCGAGGACAAAATTTATTTAAGGAGGGTAGAATTGTAACATCCTAAAATTGGGCCTAGTAGGTGTAATATTCGGGAATTAGGGCTTGTGCATTTCTACTTAATTGTATGAAGTAACATGCCTATGTGTGTTTGAATGTGTTATATGAACTTTTGAGAACTTCAAAGTGTAGGTAAATGCCTTAGAAAATAATAGATTTTAAGTATTAAAGGGGGAGCTAAGCTTGATAGGCCTTAAGAAAATAAGTAGAGGGAATTGGACATAAAAATCAGCTTGGCAAAGTGGCAAGGAGGCGCCACTTAGGGCCTTGGTAAGTGACGCCACAAGCAATGGAGAAGGGTTTGGGTTCGAGCCACAAGGGAAGCAAAAAAAAGAGAGCTTTTATTTTGCGGTAATGGGGAGCAGTAGTGGACGGCATAGGGACTTTATTTAGATGAGGATTGGACTTGGTCAACCCCTTTTAAAATTTGACTAGGATAGAAGATAAATGTTGATTTATTATTAAATTATTTTGAATATGCAAAAAGGAGAGAAAATAGGAGAAAAGGAAGGGATGAGATAGGGGGAAGGAGAGTTGGCCGATTGGAGGGGTCTAGGTGTAGTATTTTCGACAAGATGGGAGAAGTGAGGCCATTCTTCATTCTTTTCTCTTTTGTGCCTCTGCCAAATTCTTTAGCAAATCTTTTCTTTTCTCTTTTATTTTGTCAAAGCCGAAAACACAAGCAAGCATAGCTAATCTCTTCTTCTTTCTCTTCTCACCTTTTCTTCCCATCCTACTTAGGCTGAACCTCTTCCTCCCAAAGGTTCATCATTACCGAAATTCCTAGATCAAAATACCACCATTACAGAACCCTTGTAAATCTCATCTCTTTTCTTTCCCAATTGCTAAGGCCGAACACCTCTGTGGGTTCAACAAGGAGCAGTCGATTTTTGTAATAAGGGTAAGGGCCAACTATCGATTCTTTTCTTTCTTTTTTAAGTCGAAAGATGGAATCTAACCCCATTAATGTTCTTGGCCGAAACTATGAAGGAAGTTTTCAGATTTCTATTGCAACCGATTTCAAGAAGGAAGCTTTTGGGACTTTTAAGATCTAAGGCAAGCTATGGGTGATATTCGGCCATAGGCCATTTATGGTGTCCATAAAGTGTTAGAATCGGATCTAACATAAGGCTTGTAGGTATTTCAACATCTTCATAGTCAAGTGACTATTTTCGGGATTTGGAATCGCAAGGTAAGTGAATGTGAATATACGACCATATTGGTCATTATGTTAGCCGAATCTAACTATGGTTATTTAGGGGCAATCGACAGTGGTGTACAAGGATTTTTGGGATTTCGGTGAACTCGTTAAGTAAATCAGGTATGTAGCCCCACACTAAATCTTAATAGATTTATGGTAATATTTTAATATATGTGTTAATGAAAGTATGTGAACGTGGCTAAAGGCACCATACAATGGTACAAAACATTCAGGTACGTAATCTTTAATATTACGTCAATAAATGTTATGAACATGTGAAATATCACACATAAGTGAATATTGATAAGAATGTGAGATAAGGCATAAAATATGAAATTTGTATGATTTGTATGACATGGGGCATATGGGTGTTATTTTAAGGGGAAGTGATCTGGTGGTTTTTACCACGAAATCTAGTGACTCATGTCACGTAATCTGAATGTGGTGACTTATGTCACAAAATATTCTCTGGTGGCTATGCCACAATTTATAAGGGCGATGTGCCAGTCGTCTGCAGCGACTGCCTTCGATGATGTGTAGCGGATGGAGGGTCGACTTAGTAGTCCCCACGGTGTGATGGTTGGTACGGGTGATGTGTAGCAGATGGTTATCTAGGTTCGGGTTCGGGATTGTTTCATTATCCATAATTGCTATATATATATGTATGAACTGATATCCTAAATCGTTGGGACTATGCGTTGGTGGTTATTCACTGAGTCCGTTTGACTCACCCCGTTGTGGGATTTTTTTTCAGGTGACGCTCAGTGATGGACCGGGTCGGCAGGAACTTAGTGGTAGCCATGTTCAGCTCAGAATTTATTTTATTTCAGGACTTTCTATTTATTTTGAAGTATTTTGGATGCATGCATTTTAATTATTTTAGTGTTTATGCATTTTAATAAGGCCACCAGTATGAAACTGTTTATGCATGCATTTTAATTATTTTAGTGTGATACGATTTTTATCAACTTAAAGTTTAAGTAACTTTTCTTTAAAACGTCAACAAATATTTCAATGTTTTGACACCTAAACAACACCGTTATTAATTTGAACCCAACACAAATCAACTGTTCTTCAAAAACACAAATATTTTTCCAAAGTTCAAATAAGTTTTGAATGGTTTTACTCAAGAAGCATGCCAGATCCGGTCAGGGCTTGTGGGCTGGGTTTGGGGTATTTCAGTTTGGTATCAGAGCCCAATTCAAAACTCAACCTTGAGGGCATTTTGGACCCAAAACATTTTCTCTCTTTTAAAATTGAATTTTACTAAGAAATGAGCAGGTTTTCTGGCATGGCACCTGAGTCTCCGGCCCGAAGTCCACCAGGTAAGTACTCCTAACTCTTTTGTGATTTGTATGTGGGAAATTATAGGGACGTAGATTAGTAAATTAGGAATTAAACCCTAGGATTAGCCTACTTCAACACCAAGATACATAAAACTTAAAGTCTAACCAAACAAACCTGTGTTTGAGTCACCGAGTTAAAGGTGTGGCAATCGTTGTACGCATGTCTAGGATTGGATTCAGGGGGAGCTTGGTATTTAAGCAGTCCTAGTGACTCACCTCCTCACCGCTTGAATCCTACCTGGTGCGTAGTGACGGTTCACCCTAATCAAGAGGACTCAGTCACAAGCTAAACTCAATAATTAACACCCGAAAAGGACCCGTCACTTGGTTTTGTGAAATACTAAAGTCAAACCATGATTTTAAAATTTCAAAGTACCCTTGATTTAAAAATGACCCAAGATACCTCGATTTGCAAAATTGACCAAATTACCCTAACCTGTACTAATGACCAAAATATCCTCGGTGTGGAAAGTTATTAAGTACCTCAAATTAAAAGAAAAAATTCTAAAAATACCCTTGTTTTGAAAAGTCACCAGGAACCATATTTTACAAAAAAAATTTACCGAAATGCCCCTGGTTTGATAAATTACAAAAAATACCTTCAGTTTATAAAATTACCATTTTACCCTTGAAATTTTCTTACCAAGTATTTAAATTTTGTAAAAATACCAAAAATCTCTATTTAGCAACATTTGCAAATACCCTAATTTGAAAAATTACCAAAATACCCCTGTAGGATAAAATTACAGAAATACCTCTAGGTAGTGGGAAAACAACAACAATAACAACTACAACATTTTTCTGTGATGAACGAAGTTCATGAATGTGATGATTGAATGAATGAATTTGAGACTGTGTGTGTATAAATTTGAAAGAACTACTCCTTAGAACTATTAAATATAAGACTATTCGTGATAAATCAGTGAAACAAAACTAATTCATAAAATTCTTTAATCAGATAAACGCGATTCAGAAGTATGAACTCTAGGGGACGTGGTCGTAACGTGCGTGGCCATGGTAGAGGTTGAATGACCGTGTCGGAGCCCGTTAGGTCAGGACAAGGGTCTGAAAATGAAATGCCACCACCACCAGCCGTTGATGTGGAATATCAGGACCAGACAGGGGAAGATGTAGTATCACAGGTGATGCTGCGAGTTCTGGAAAGGGTGGCTAGAGCAGGTGGAGGCATGGGAGCTCGGAAGTCGGTACCTGAGTGGCTTCGAGCTAATGGAGTTGAGTTTTTTCGTGGCGTATCTGGTGTGGCACCCAATACGGCTGAGTATTGGTTCGAGGCGACAGAATGGATTATGGACAACTTGGACCTGACTGCCGAGGAGAAACTGAAAGGGGTAGTGTCGCTACTCCGTGATGAGTCATATCAATGGTGGCTCACAATTCGGGATGGTGCTGCCATTGATGATCTTACTTGGGAATATTTTAAGGTAGTATATCAGAAGAAATACATTGGAACTAGTTATGTTGATGTACGCAGAGGAAGGTATTTTTGAGGCTGGTTCAGGGAAATAAGTTCATAGCGAAATACGAGGTAGAATTTCTAAGGTTGAGTCGATATACTCGAGGTATAGTGGCTACGGAACATGAGCGATCTATTCGATTTGAGGACGGACTGAGGGATGACTTAAGATTGTTAATAGCTCCACAAAGCAGAGTGAGAGTTCTTTCGTGTTGGTGGAGAAGGCTAAGGTAGCCAAAGGGATTAAGGACTCTGTGAGACAAAATATAGATAGGAACAGCCAAAAGAGAGGTTTTGGATCAGCAGGGTCATCTGGGAATGTCCCAAAGAGGCCTATAGTTGATGGGTCAGTGAGGTCACAGGTCGCTACGGAGGACAAGACTGCATTTTGCGCCCGGTGTGGAAAGATGCACTTGGGAGAGTGTTGGAAGAAGACAGGGGGATGTTTCAAGTGTGGGTCCAATGACCACATGATTAAAGACCATGCTCTATGAGAATGTAAGGGGCCGACCAAGAAGTCGTGGTCCTAATTAGGTGAAAAGGAGGACAGCAGCCACCGAGAGGTCGTGGTTTCGCTAGCAGAGGTAATGGTTCTGGTAGAGGATGGGGAACACCGGGCAGAGGTGTTGGTAACACGGAGGCGAGGCAGTGGTCTCTGTATATGCGGTTCATCGGAGGGAAGATGGTGACGCACCGGACGTCATAACCGGTACGTTCCTTATATCTGACAAACCTTATTTTGATCTAATTGATGTTGGCTCTACCCACTCTTATGTTGCATGTAGAGTAGTTGAAACACTAGGCATAGCCTCTCAACTATCTAATAGGGAGATGACTGTAGTGAACCCATTAGGTCAAACTGTAGTGGTGAATAAGATATTTTGGAGTGTACCTCTAGAGCTCCAGGGAGTGGTATTTCCTGCCGACTTGATGGAATTACCCTTCGGAGAATTTGATCTCATCCTTGGTATGGACTGGCTAGTGGAACATCAGGCTGTATTGGATTGTGCAGCTAAGCGAATGGAGTTAAGGACACCGGAGGATAAGGCGGTAGTTATGATAGGGGAAAGAAGAAACTACTTGTCTAACGTTGTTTCTGCTTTAAAGGCTAATAAGATGGTTCGAAAAGGGTGCGAGGCATTTTTGATCTTTGTTAGTACGTTGGATGCAAAGGAAGGGGGAGTTAGTGGAGTTAGAAAAGTAAGAGAATTTGTGGATGTTTTTTCGGAGGAGTTACTTGGAATACCCCCGGATAGGGAAGTGGAGTTCTGGATTGACTTGCTGCCGGGTACAGCTCCTGTGTCAATTGCCCCGTATAGAATGGCACCAAAGGAGTTGGTTGAGCTCAAGGCTCAGATTCAAGAGTTACTTGATCGTGGGTTTATTCGACCCAGTGTGTCTCCATGGGGAGCACCAGTCTTGTTTGTAAAGAAGAAAGACAAAACTATGCGCGTGTGCATAGATTACCATCAGTTGAATAAGCTAACCATCAAGAACAAGTATCCATTGCCAAGAATAGATGACTTGTTCGATCAGCTTAAAGGGGTCGCGGTATTCTCAAAGATAGATTTAAGGTCTAAATATCATCAGCTTAAGGTGAAAGAGGCTGATATCGATAAGACAGCTTTCTGAACAAGGTACGGGCATTATGAATTCTTGGTAATGCCGTTCGGATTAATAAATGCCCCAGCCGCATTTATGGACATGATGAACTGAGTTTTCCAACCCTATCTGGACCGGTTTATTGTTGTGTTCATAGACGATATTTTGGTGTATTCGAAGTCTGAGGAAGAACATGATGAGCACCTCTGAGTCGTGTTGCAAGTGTTAATGGAGAAAAAGCTATATGCCAAGTTCAGCAAGTGTAAATTTTGGCTGAATGAAGTTATGTTTTTAGGACATGTGGTGTCTGCGGAAGGAACAAGGGTGGATCTTCGGAAGATTGAGGCAGTGTTGGATTGGAAGCCACGTAAGTCCGTGGTGGAAGTTCGGAGTTTCATGGGTTTAGCAGGCTATTATAGAAGGTTCGTAGAGGGGTTCTCATCAGTAGTCGCTCCTTTGATAAAGTTGCTAAGAAAGGAGGTAGAGTTCGTATGGACTGATAAGCAACAGGAGAGCTTTGAGAAACTTAAGAGGGTCTTGATTGAAGCTCCAGTTTTAATTCAGCCTGAGGCAGGGAAGGATTTTGTGGTATATTGTGATGCTTCCCATACAGGATTGGGAGGTGTCCTTATGCAAGATGGGAAGGTAGTGGCTTATGCGTCTCGATAATTAAGGCCACATGAGGTTAACTACCCGACGCACGATTTGGAGTTGGCAGCAGTGGTCGTTACTCTTAAAGTGTGGAGGCACTACTTATATGGAGAAAAGTCAGTGATCTACACGGACCACAAGATTCTGAGGTATTTGCTGACTTAGAAAGAGCTGAACCTGAGATAGCGAAGGTGGGTGGAATTATTGAAGGATTATGATTGGTCTATAGAGTATCACCCGGGCAAGGCGAATATGGTGGCGGATGCCCTAAGTTAAAAAGTAGTGATGGAGTTAAGGGCAATGTTCGCACATTTAAGCCTCAATGATGATGAAAGTTTATTAGCAGAATTGCAAGTGAAGTCGACATGGCTGAATGAGGTGAAAGAGGGATAGTTGGCAGATGATGATTTCAATACAAGCTACAGCAAGTACAGAGGGGGGAGTTGGAGGATTATGGTATTAATGGCGATGGAGTATTGTGTTTCAAGAGAAAGGTTTGTATGCCTAAGAATAAGGAGCTAAGGCAGAAAATTCTTCAGGAATCGCATAGTAGTCCTTGTGCTATACATCCTGGAGGCAGTAAGATGTATAGAGATCTAAGGGAACAGTTTTGGTGGCCTAGTCTTAAGCGGAAGTTACCAAATTTGTAGGAAGTGCTTAACGTGTCGACAAGTTAAGGCTGAACACCAAGTTCGCTGTTGTTGCTTCAATGATTAAGATACCACAAAGGAAGTGGGAGAGAATTACCATGGACTTTGTTAGTGGGCTTCCCCTTACGCCGACTAAGAAGACTCGGTATGGTGATAGTGGATTGGCTGACAAAGTCCGCGCATTTCATTCCAGTGCAGGTTGACTATTCTTTCCAAAGGTTAGCAAAGTTGTATGTGGCGGAGATTGTGAGGTTGCACGGAGTGCCGGTGTCGATTATCTCGGATAGAGATCCGAGGTTCACGTCTATATTTTGAAAGGCGCTACATCAAGCTTTGGGCACCAGCTTAGACTTCAAGACGCATTTCATCCGAATCGGATGGTCAATCTGGCGTGTGATCCAAGTGTTAGAGGATATGTTGAGGGTCATTTTGATAGACTTCGAGAAAGTTGGGAAAAATATTTGCCTTTAGCGAAATTTATGTACAACAACAAACTATCGTGCAAGTATTCGGATGGCACCGTCATTTAAGCACTCAGATGGATGTAAGTGTTGCACTCCCACATATTGGATGGAATTGGGTCCGACATCGATTTTGGTAAAATTGTGGTAGAATCGGAAGAAAAGGTTAAAGTGATTTGGACCCGGTTGAAGGAGGCTTCTGACAGGCAAAAGTATACGCAGATCTTAAGCAGAAGGAGATTGAGTTTGCTGTGGGAGATTTTGTGTTTCTTAAAGTTTCATCGTGGAAGAAGGTAATGAGATTTGGTCGTAAAGGGAAGTTAAGTCCTAGATTTATAGGACCTTATTGGGTATTAAAGCAAGTTGGACCAGTGGCCTACCAGTTGGAGTTGCCTTCAGAATTGCAGCAGATGCACGATGTATTCCATGTTTCTATGCTACATCGATACCGATCGGATCCATCTCATGTAGTTTCGGTTGAAGAGGTGGAGCTAAGGCCAGATTTGTCCTACGAGGAGGAGCCAATTCAGATCTTAGAATGAGATGTGAAAGTGTTATGGAGGAAATTGGTCCCTCTGGTCAAGGTGCTGTGGCGTAATCATGGATCGGATGAAGCTTCTTGGGAGCTCGGAAGAAGCAATGCGATAGAAATACCCCCACCTATTCTAGCCAGGTAATTTGAGGTCGAAATTATTTTGAGGGGGTAGAACTGTAATATTCAAGAATTAGGGCTTGTGCATTTCTACTTAATTGTATGAAGTAACATGCCTATGTGTGTTTGAATCTGTTATATGAACTTTTGAGAACTTCAAAGTGTAGGTAAATGCCTTAGAAAATAATAGGTTTTAAGTATTAAAGGGGGAGCTAAGCTTGATAGGCCCTAAGAAAATATGTAGAGGGAATTGGACATAAAAATCAGCTTGGCAAAGTGGCAAGGAGGTGCCACTTAGGGCCTTGGTAAGTGACGCCACAAGCAATGGAGAAGGGTTTTGGTTCGAGCCACAAGGGAAGCAAAAAAAGCAAGCTTTTATTTTGTGGCAATGGGGAGCAGTAGTGGACAACATAGGGACTTTATTTAGATGAGGATTGGACTTGGTCAACCGCTTTTAAAATTTGGCTAAGATAGAAGATAAATGTTGATTTATTTTTATGTAATTTTGAATGTGCAAAAAGGAGAGAAAATAGGAGAAAAAGAAGGGATGAGATAGGGGGAAGGAGAGTTGGCCGATTGGAGGGGTCTAGGTGTAGTATTTTCGGCAAGATGGGATAAGTTAGGCCATTCTTCATTCTTTTCTCTTTTGTGCCTCTGCCGAATTCTCTAGCAAATCTTCTCTTTTCTCTTTTATTTTGTCAAAGCCGAAAACACAAGCAAGCATAGCCGATCTCTTCATCTTTCTTTTCTCACCTTTTCTTCCCATCCTACTTAGGCCGAACCTCTTCCTCCTAAAGGTTCATCATTGCTGAAATTCCTAGATCAAAATACCACCATTGCCGAACCCTTGTAAATCTCATCTCTTTTCTTTCCCAATTGCTAAGGCCAACACCTCTGTGGGTTCAACAAGGAGCGATCAATTTTTGTAATAAGGGTAAGGGTCAACTATCGATTCTTTTCTTTCTTTTCTTTATTGGAAAGATGGAATCTAACCCCATTAATGTTCTTGGCCAAAACTATGAAGTAAGTTTCAGGATTTCTATTGTAGCCAATTTCAAGAAGGAAGCTTTGGGACTTTTAAGATCTAAGGTAAGCTATGGGTGATATTCGCCATAGGCCATTTATGATGTTCATAAAGTGTTAGAATCGGATCTAACATAAGGCTTGTAGGTATTTCGACATCTTCATAGTCAAGTGACTATTTTTGGGATTTGGAATCGCAAGGTAAGTGATTGCTAATATTCGCCATATTGGTCATTATGTTAGTTAATCTAACTATGGTTATTTAGGGCGTTGATAGTGGTGTACAAGGGTTTTGAGATTTCAAAGAACTCGTTAAGTAAATCGTGTGTAGCCCCACATTAAATCTTAATAGATTTATGGTAATGTTTTAATATATGTGTTAATGAAAGTATGTGAACGTGGCTAAAGGTACCATACAATGGTACAGAACATTTAGGTACGTAATCTTCAATATTACGTCAATAAATGTTATGAACATGTGAAATATCACACATAAGTGAATATTGATAAGAATGTGAGATAAGGCATAAAGTATGATATTTGTATGATTTGTATGACATGGGGCATATGGGTGTTATCTTAAGGGGAAGTGATCTGGTGGTTTTTCCCTCAAAATCTAGTGACTCATGTCACGTAATCTAAATGTGGTGACTTATGTCACAAATATTATCCGTGGCTATGCCACAATTTATAAGGGCGATGTGCGGTCGTCTGCAATGATGCCTTCGATGATGTATAGCGGATGGAGGGTCGACTTAGTAGTCCCCACGGTGTGATGGTTGGTACGGGTGATGTGTAGCGGATGGTTATCTAGGTTCGGGTTCGGGATTGCATCATTATCCATAATTGCTATAAATATATATGTATGAACCGATATGCCTAAATCGTTGAGACTATGTGTTGGTGGTTATTCACTAAGTCCGCTTGACTCACCCCTTGTGGGATATTTTTTCAGTGACGCCGATGATGGACCGGTGGCGGGGAACTTAGTGGTGGCCATGCTCACTTCGTAATTTATTTTATTTCGGGACTTTCTATTTATTTTGAAGTATTTTGGATTTATTTGGGGTTTTCTTTGATGTAATAAGGCCACCAGTATGAAACTGTTTATGCATGCATTTTAATTATTTTAGTGGATTCGATTTTCATCAACTTAAAGTTTAAGTAACTTTTCTTAAAAACTTCAACAAATATTTCAATGTTTTGACACCTAAACAACACCGTTATTAATTTGAACCCAACACAAATCAACTGTTCTTCAAAAACACACAAATATTTTTCCAAAATTCAAATAAGTTTTGAATGGTTTACTCAAGAAGCATGCCAGATCCGGTCAGGGCTTGTGGGCCGGGTTTGGGGTGTTTCAGTAGGATTGGGCCCATTGTGCCTTGAGCATGGAAGTGTTTAAAATTTTTTAGAACAAGAGAATGGTATTATTTCAAGTTGAACTTATTAGACGGTAATTTTGGAAAGTTATGGGGTTCTATAAAGTTTCGGGTTTGGGGTGTTACATGAACCTTTCAATGAGACAACTGATTGATTCAGCAGCCAGCGAACCCTGAAAAACAAAACTCCTGATGCAACCTATGAGTTTATAGAAGAGATGTCACTGAACAACTATCGATGGTAAGTTACAAGGACAAGGCCAACAAAAACAACTAGAGTTTTCAACCTCGACTCAGTCACCATGCTATCAAATTAGGTAGAGATGTTAAATAAAAAGATTGATGGTTTGTGTGGTTCTTTGCGGGTACATTAAGTTATGCAGTACAATACGAATGGAGGATGGATGAACAATACAGAATATTTGCATTACAACCCAAGCATTGAAAATGAGCAAGTTCACTATATGGGTAACAATTTTAGACCTCAAAATAACCATTATAGTAGTACTTACAATCCAGGTTAAAGATACCATCCCAATCAAAGACAACAACCCTACCCACAAGAAAAGAAGCCAAACCTTGAAGAGATGCTAACAAAATTCATAGAGGTGTCAGAAACCCATTTCCAAAATATGGAAACGATATTGAATAATCAGCAAGCATCAATTCAAGGGCTTAAGGATCAAATTGAACAACTAACTAAGTTAGTTTCTAAAAGGTGACTAGAAAGTTTACCTAGTAAAAAAGAGCATGTGAATGCAGTTGCACTAAGGAGCGGAAAGGAGTTGGTTGAAACAAAGAGGAAGATACCACATGAAACTGATAAGACAAAGGATGAGGAAGCAAACAAGAATGCAATTCCAGTACCTGAAGAAATTAAACCACCGATCCCATATCCAACAAAATTGAAGAAAGATCGCTTAGACGCACAATACGGTAAATTTCTTAAACTTTTTAAACAATTACATATCAACTTACCTTTTGTTGAAGCTATTTCGCAGATGCCGACATACGCAAAATTTCTAAAGGAGCTCTCAACAAATAAAAGGAAGTTTGAAGAAATATCAATAGTGGAACTTAATGAAGAATGTTCATCCATCCTCCAAAACAAGCTACCAACCAAATTGAAAGACCCAGGAAGTTCCACTATTCCCTGCTTAATTGGTAGTCTAAACATAGAGAAAGCACTAGCTGATCTAGGTGCTTGTATTAATTTAATGCCTTATAAAATGTTTAAACAACTTGGTCTCGGGGAACCTAAACCCACTAGGATGAGTATTCAGCTAGCTGATAGATCTGTTAAATATCCTAGGGGAATTATCGAAGATATTCTGGTAAAAGTTGATAAATTTATATTCCCTGTTGATTTTCTTGAGCTTGACATGAATGAGGACGTTGAGGTGCCTTTAATTTTGGGACGTCCCTTTTTAGCTACTGCTAGGGCTGTTATTGAAGTAGGTGATGGTAAACTTGCGCTAAAGGTAGGTGATAAACCGTAAAAGTAACATATTTTAACCCTATATTTAGCATACTTTTGGATGATTTAGCCCTTGATTTATGTAAAAAGGTGCTCTTAATCCTTTCTTTTCATGTTTTATAATCAGGAAAGCACCAAGGACGAAAAGAAAGAGAAACGGGCTTAAAACGGGATAATTTGGGCCAAAGTGGAAATTAACAAGGCCTGGACTTCAAGCAACACGGTCGTGTCTCGATAATTTACTTCACACGGTATGACCACGATTTACATGGCCATGCCTCAATAAACAGAATCAAAACACGACCTAGACCACGATTTACACTGTCGTGACTCAATCAATAGAACCGAAACATGGCCTAAAGTCGATATACACGGGCGTGTGCGATGGTCATGCCCTTGTCGTGGAAAAGAGGAATTTCACTAGGAAAAGGATATTTATGGAGAAAAAACGCATTCCAAGAGCCTATATAAAGACCCTAAGTGTAACCTTAAAGGAGGTTGTCAGTTAGTCAGTCAGCTAGGCCAAGAAGCCAAGCCAGAAGGCCAGATTTGTTGGAATCACTCAAAAATAGCCAGTTGATCCATCTCAAGAAGCCAGATTTCTACTCAAGACGGTGGATCTCTCCTTCAATTCCTTATGTTTTGTTTTATCTTTTCTCTTGAGATGTTTTATTTTATCATTATGAACTAAACCCTTCAGATACCTGAAGGGGATAAAGCCTAGATGAATCTTGTTATTATTTATTGAACTATGTGATAAATACTTAGTTTTCTGAATTATTGATTCAAGTTGAATGTGCTTAGGTGGTGGAGCAAAAGTCCCTACTTAAGAGTAGATCTAGCATAATTAAGCGGAGTTAATTGCGCGCCTAGAGATAGGGTGACAAGATTTTTTTGGATTAGGGTGAAACCTAATATGGGAGTCCATAGTTTGATTTACTACTATTCTAGGGGGTTATTAAGTGAGAAAGAAATTTTTGTTAATCAACTTAGGATTAGACATTATTCACCTCGAGAGAAGGTTTAATATAATTAGGGAGTCTTAACAATCAAGCTAACTGAATAAATCGTCTGGTTCAGTGTTAGATAACAAGTGAAGTTGAGGTGGATTCTTCCTAAGGGTATCGTCTTAATCAACTGAGTTTTTCCTAAAGTTATTTCCCCAAATTCATTCTTTTTGTCTGTAACACCCAAAACCCAATCTAAACGCTACGATCGAATCTAGCATGTTACTGGGAAGAAAACGTTTTACCAACCATTATGTCAACTCGTTTTGAAAGGTAAACTTTTGGTGTAGTTAAGAAAATTGTGGCTGAACTGGGCGAATTATTAAAATGTTTTGAAACTTAGTTTAGCGTGATAGAATTACCTTGTTGATTATTATTCATTCGATGTATATCTTTAGAAAAAACTCAGAAAATTATCTTAAGTTTATAAAAACGTTCATATCATAAATTACTTGGCACGTCTTTTTTGTTTTATGATAGTTTAAGGAAAAATAGAACAGATAACAATAGAACCCAAAGCAAAGTTTAAGTGGCCTTATTACAAGCTGAAACCCAAACTTGAAGTAAATAAGAACTAAATTCAAATTGAATATTGAAATTAAATGTTAGCATGGCAACCGCGGTCCACCCCGGCTTTGGATCCACAACTTAAGCATTATCTGCAAAATGTAACGGAATGGGAGAGTCACCAAGACTCAGTGTGTAAATCCCCATCCCAAATGATGTTACGCTCTTACACAGATTCATATAATATTATAAATGTCATGCAACCCATTGCCTAATTATCCATCCAAGTCTTCCAAATCTACCCCTTGTGGCACCTAGCCACTGGTGGTACCTAACCACTAGTAACCGAAGTTACAAATATTCATGTGTGGGGCCAACCCACTTGTGGTACCTAACCACTGGTGACGATCCTTTAAGTCGATATGTGGGCCAACCCACTGTGGTACCTAACTATTGGGACAAGTCACAAAATAAGCACATGTGGTACCTAGCCATTGGTGGTTCCAAACCACTAGACTTAGTCACAAAATCATGATATGTGGGGTCAACCCACTTGTGGTACCTAACCACTGGTGACAGTCTGATAAGTCATGCCTTCCACCTCTTCTCATCATACCCATATGCTATGTATATGTTTCTCAATACAATATAATCATGCTTAATGCATAGGAAAATACAACATGGCACACACAGGTTTCACATAGATCAAGCACGATATTCACCATAATGGACTTACCCTGAGTCCTTGCTTATACCCGTAAGGGTAACGTAATGTTTCCCACTGTTATTCCAACTTTTAACAAACACAACATTTAACATAACAACATATGAAGTGCGTAAGAGTTACACACCTGATTCTCGTACTATCGCACTC
Organism: Gossypium rotundifolium; assembly: GCA_025506655.1. Taxonomy (NCBI): domain Eukaryota; kingdom Viridiplantae; phylum Streptophyta; class Magnoliopsida; order Malvales; family Malvaceae; genus Gossypium; species Gossypium rotundifolium. Next base: position 141,703,176 of record CP106731.1, read on the forward strand.
ACTGCTTTAACACTATTGTCACTCGAGACTACCACTATCGGCCTATGATCTTTCTCTGATGTCGGCCCACATCCCGGTGGCCAATCTCGCACTTTTGATACTGCTTGCTTCTTGTACTTAGGGGCTGGGTTTATAGATCCAACCCCTCCTATCGCTTGGCTGACATTTGAGTCCATAATAATCCCTTGGTCACTAAATCGAATTTAAATGATGAGATCAAATCTAAGAGATAATCATAATACTTAAAACGAAACCCTTACCTAGATTGTCAAATCCCGAAAATCCTCAAGAAAGCATCACCACCCTACCTACATTCGGCCAAGCATTCAACATTAGACCAACACAATTATCGCACCTACGCTTGATGAGATCCAGTAAAAGAGAAAGGGAAAGGGAGTGGCCATTCGGCTGAACCTATTACCAACACATACCTTCGGCTTTCCTCACAGTTTGGCACGAGAGATCACAGTATGAAAGATTCGACTTCTATGAATAAAGAGTGAAAATTGACAAGATCTTAGGGAAGTGATTCGGGTTAGAAACTAAATGAGAAAGAGAGAAATAGCAAGGAAGAAAACCACGGAGAACTTACCAATCTTGAGATGATGATTTGGCTATGGTGTAACTTCGGGAAAAGAGGCTAAACTTGAAGGTTTCAGCCATGGGAGAAGAAAATATGGGCAAAGAGGGTTTGACTTTTAGGAAAATATTAGAGAGGAGATGAGAGAGTTAGAGGGTTGCGGCAAAAGAAGAGAACCCACAAGAGAAAAGAAATAATTTCGATTGAAGAGAGAAGATGAGAAAGAAAGAAAAAGATGAAAAGGGTGATCACTTGCCTACTAATTTAGGCATATCAACCGAATTTCATCCCCTCCCAGAGTTGGATTTTTGGCCAACTCTGCCGTAACCTGATAACTTTTATCGCACTTGTTATCTTAATCTATATCTTCCCTTCAAAAGAGGCCTCCTTAGCACCAACTCCTCCCTTCATATTATCAACAAAATAAAATAATTAAAACTCCTATTTTCTAGCAATTGTGCCATCCTCTATCCCCCCTTGGAGTGCCAAATTTTAGCCCAAAAACTTGGGCCCCAAGCGGCCAGTACTTGGCCCAAATCCCTTTCCCTTAATGAAACCACCCACTTGCTCCTTGCAGCACCACCAAACTTTAGGCCACTAGCCCACCTTGCAATTTAAACACAGATACCCATTTTAATTATGTCCTAGTGCTCTTCATTATAAAATTAACCCAGGTCTTAGCCCAAACCTGGGCCCAATTTGCACCTCTAAACCTCAAGCTAACACTTTAACCCTATAACACACAAAATGCACAGACTCACTTATTCAGGATATTACATTGTCTTTGCATCTTAGTTTAGTAATTAATTAGTTAATTTAGACTTAATCAACCAAATTATCCAATATTTACGCTAAACAATAGAAAGAAAGTGAGTATTAGTACTTTTAGTTCCTTTGGGCTCGATAATTCGATCTTGCCTAAGCTATACTCCTGTTCGATAGGTGCACTTGCCTTAAGTCGTTGTCAGAGTTAGTTTCTAAGTTTGATCATTCTCTTTATAAATTTTACAACTTGACAATTTTAGACGATCAAGTTTTTAATGCCATTACCGGGGAACTAAAATATTAAGAAAGCTCTATTTTTATTACTTTAGCCATTATTTTTATTTTCGTAATTTATTTTATTTTATTATTTTAGACTTGCTAAATTTTTTTATTTTCCTAGCAGGTACCTCTAGTTTATGACTAGAAGGAACCCGACAGGACCTCTAGCATACGATAGTGATATCGAAGCTACCGTACGTAGAAATCGCAGAGAAATCAGGCAAGCCTTAAATTACCAAGAAGAACAACAACAGGACAGATCCAATCCTACTGAAGGGATGGATGAAAATAATCCACCACGAGATGTGGTAGAAAACAATGCTCCACGTACTATGTATGATTATGCTAAACCTCATTTAACAAGAGCGGAATCTAGTATTGTTAGGCCTGCTATAGCTACTAATAATTTTGAATTAATGCCTAATACTATACAAATGATTCAACAATTTGTTCAATTTTATGGTTTGCAGGACGAAGACCCGAACACTCATATAGCTAATTTTTAGAGTTCTATGATACTTTCAAAATAAATGGAGTTTCTAATGATGCCATTCATTTTTGGTTATTTTCCTTTTCAATAAGGAATAAAGCCAAACAGTGGTTGAACTCGTTACCACGAAGGTCAATTACGACATGCGACCAGATGACCAACAATTTTTTATTAATATATTTCCCATCGACCAAAATGGCCAAAATATGGAATGATATCTCTTTTTTTTGTGCAGATGGATTTAGAGACATTATACAACGTATGGGAGAGATACAAGGATCTCTTGAGGATACGTCCACACCACGGATTACCTTTATGAATCCAAGTCCAAACTTTTTACAATGATGTAAATCCCTCAACGAGGCAACTAATTGATTCGGCCACCGATGGAACCCTGAACAATAAAACTCCTGAAGCAGCCTACGAGTTTATCAAAGAGATGTCGCTGAACAACTATTAGCGGCAACTTACAAGGACAAGGCTAACAAAATCAGCGGAGTTTTCAACATCGACGTAGTAACTATGTTGTCAAATCAGGTGGAGATGATGAATAAAAAGCTTGACAATTTGTGTTCTTTGCAGGTAAATCTGGTAATGCAATGCGACGCAAGTGGAATCATGGCGAATCTTAAGTACCTACCCTACCAACCGGGCACGAAAAATGAACAAACAAACTATATAGGTAATAATTTCATATCTAATAATGATCCTTATAGTAATACCTAGAATCTAGGTTGGAGGAACCACCCAAATTTTTGTGGGGAGGTCATGGAGGCCAACGAAATCAAGGAAATCAAAAACAACAACCTCTTCCAAATTTGCAAAACCACCTCTATCCACAGGAAAAGAAGCCGAGTTTTGAAGAAATGCTGAAAAAGTTCATGGCAGGCATAGATGCACGTCTCCAAAAAATTGATACAACATTTGATAACCAAGAAATATCGATCAAAGAGATCAAGGACCAAGTCGGGGAAATCACTAAAACGGTTGGATAACTCGCGCAGCTGATGTTCAAACAACAAGGGCGTCTACCAAGCAACACTGAGATTAACCCAAAGGAGCAAATCCAAGCCATAACAACTCATAGTAGTATAAAGGTAGACAAACCCAGTTCAATACAAGAAGACGAAGTGGAAGAAGATAAAATTGAGGTAGCACAAGAAAAGCCAAAATCGGTAATCAAATAGTACCAGCCTCGCATACCTTATCCCGAAGCGTTGAAAAGAGACAATTCAGAAGAACAGTTGGGTAAGTTTCTTAAACTTTTAAAGAAATCACATATTAACTTACCACTTCTTGAAACTCTTTCACATATGCCAAATTCGAGGAAATTTTTTAAAATAGCTTCTGATGAACAAACATAAGCTAGATGAGGAACCACATGTGGAATTAAACGCAGTATGCTCAGCAATGTTACAGAATAGACTACCACGAAAGCTAAAATATCCAGGGAGTTTTACAATCCCATGTTTAATTGGTAGACTAATTGTTGATAATGCATTAGCTGATTTAGGGGCAAGAATAAATGTCATGAAGGTGCTTTTTGCTCGACATCCTTTGTTTGATTATAATCCGTCTTTTTGTTGGGTTGTAATGTAAATAGTGCGGGATAGAGCTCGAAGAGAAACATCCATTTTTCAGGGGCAAGGATATAGGGTTAGTTAATGGATATCAATAAGTTGGAACAACTTCGTAAGTCTACTTGTGATATAGAAATCGAAAGGATCTGATTCAAACTATTTTCAAATCAAAAGAAAAGTTGTTGTAATTGGTAAAACTATTTCGATCAAAAGTGTATCATGCAGGAATTAATTGTTCATATGATTCTTTGATAGAAAAAAAAAAGAGAGAAAAAAGGGCAAGTTGCTGCCATTTTTGAAATGATTAAATATCACTGAAGTAATGTCTAAACCCAATGATTCAAGGCAAAGATAAAAGATAGTAGAACAAGGAAATACCCTTTTCAATTTTTTCAACAACTAGATTAAAATGAAGAATCAAAATAGATTCTAAGCGAGACAAACAAAAAAGGGGTTAGCGTAATAGCTCACTGATCGAGTGCTCTTGCGCCAAAGATGAACGGTGCTAAGCGATCTGCTGAAGCTGTGAGATGTAAAAATGCACCGGTAGGGGAGCGTTTTGCCTTAGGGGAAAGCACCCGCATGAGCGGGAGTAGACAAATCGGAAGTGAGAATGTCATCTTAAGCAATGCAAACATTGGTGAGAATCCAATGCCCTGAAAACCCAAGGGTTCCTCCGCAAGGTTCGTCTACGGAGGGTGAGTCAAGACCTAAGATCAGGCCGAAAGGCGTAGTCAATGGACAACAGGTGAATAGTCCTGTACTACCCCTTGTTGGTCCCAATGGACGGAAGAGGCTAGGTAAGCCGAATAATGGTTATCGGTTCAAGGACGCAAGGTGCCCCTACTTTTTCAGGGTAAGAAGGGGTAGAGAAAATGCCCCAAGCCAATGTTCGAGTACCAGACGCTACGGCGCTAAAGTAACCTATGCTATACTCCTAGGAAAAGCTTGAACGACCTTCAAAAAAAGGGTACCTATACCCGAAACTGACATAGGTGGGTAGGTAGAGAATACCTAGCAGCGCAAGACAACTCTCTCTAAGGAACTAGGCAAAATAGCCCCATAACTTCGGAGAAGGGGTGCCTCCTCACAAAGCGAGTCATGCCCTATAAAATGTTTAAGCAGCTAGGTCTAGGGAAACCAAAACAAACTAGGATAAGTATTCAATTAGCTAATAAAACTATTAGAATTCTTAGGGGTATTATCGAAGATGTTCTTGTAAAAATTGACAAATTTGTTTTCTCAGTAGATTTTGTAGCCTTAGACATGGATGAGGATAACTCGATTCCTTTAATCCTAGGAAGACCCTTTTTAGCAACTGCCAAAACTAAAATTGATGTTGCCACAGGAGAACTCATACTTTGTATAGGTGACAAATCGATCAGTTTACAAGCTCTTGACTTAGCCAGTACATCGATCAATGAAGGTGAGAAAGTCAGTTGATAATCAATCTGTTCAAATCCCACCGCAGGAACAACCAAAGAGCTACAAACATGAACAGAAGCAAGGACCCTGTACCAATAAAGAAGAATTATGTAAGGAGCAAAGATTTGAGGACAACAAACTAGAAGAGTGGAAAACACATTTTAAAGAGAAGCCGGAACCACATGAGGCAAAATCAAATGAGCATCTAGAAGAACTCATAGGGACATCGAATCACTTCAAAATAGGAGATCAGGTATGGTTAGATAAAGTAGATCCTCGCATCACCACACCAAACCCAAATTCAAATGCAGACATCCCTCTCGAGGTATGAAATATCTTCCCATATGGAATTGCCGAGGTAAGTAATCCTATATTTGACACTTTTAAGGTAAATTCTTCCATTTTAAATTTATCATGAATATAAAACCGACATCATGAGGGAAGATGTTCAAACCTTCAAACCACCATGATTTTATAAACGAAAGGGAAGTCTAGCTTAAGACTTTAGACAAGCGCTTCTCGGGAGGCAACCCAAGCATTAACACTATCTCTTTATTTCTATTTTTGGTTATTTCTTTTCTATTTTTTATTTTTCTACTTCTCCAAAATTCTAATGAATCAAAAGTGCAGATTCCCAGACCACACGGGCGTGGCCGTGATCTTGTGAAGTATAGAATCTCCGTACTAACATGAGCAGGGGCTGTACGAAATAAATCCCAACTAATTTTTGAAATCACGGACCCAACAACTCTTCCACGGGCACTAACAAAATGTCACAACTGTGTCATGCAGCCGTGGGCCAATACTGCCTTTTCAGGAACAGACGTGGCGTCTGAAAATGGGCATGGGTGAACACACACGTTCGTGCGATGCGACCGTGTGAATACACTGACTTATCGACCCTGGGCATGGCAAAATGAACACGGGCTTGTAGATCCCAACATGCCTCCAAACACGATCGTGCAATGCGGCCATGTAAATCAACACACCCTCGGTACACGAGCATGAGAAAGTGTCAGAAGCCAAAATTCTATTTAGACCCACCCCCTTCTTCTCCTTCACCCTCCTTCCTCATTTCTTTCTTTTTTCCTTCTTCTTATCATATTTCCCCTCTCTCCTTTTATTCTAACATTCTTATAACTCTCTAGACCCTTCAGTTACATCATGTCAAAGAAGCATAAGAGGCCAACCACAATCTCCTTAACGGAGACCGATTCACATGAGTTCATGCCGGGAGCTTTAGCTACTCAACACGCTAAGGGTCTTTGAAACCTTTTCGATTTTATTTTTCTTTTCTCATCTCTTTTATTTTCCTTCTCTTTGACTATCTTATGCTTAATCTAGTTTATTTTATTCTAGTTTCTTGGTTTTAGGTTCTAAAGGTTGCTAGGGAATCACGCACCACAGCCTTAGAAATAACCCCCACCTCACGAACCATCTATCAATAAGGACTCTTCAGTCCATTAGTCTTCTCTTTTAATTTTAGCTTTCTTCTTAGTCTCCTTCTCTTTATTTTTCTTGTCCTTAATTATATTATTAGTATATTTTTAATGTTTCTTTAGATCTCTTCACTATATCTTTCCAGGCTACCTAATTTTTTCATCTAGCACAGTGCTTGTCAGTAGCTAGGGGTGAGCAAAACTCGATTCGATTCGAAAAATTCGAAAAAAAATTCAAATTTCGAATTATTCGAATCGAGTTAATCGAGTTAATCGAATCAACTCAAATTTTGAGTTTCGAATTTCGAGTTCGAATCGAGTTGAATTTTCAAATTCAAATAATTTGAATAATTCGAATAAACCTAATATAAATTATATTTTTTTATTTTTAAAATTTTAGGCTTTTACCCATTTCTCCCAAGCCCATCAAGACTCAAATTCAAAAAATTTTTTTTCCTAAATCCTAAGTTCCCAACCCAATTCCTCTTTCTCCCCAAATTAAACCCCAAATCAATTTTTAATTTTTTAAATTTTAAGATTTTATTTATTCACTTATTTACCTCAATTTTTATTGTATGATCATGTTTTAAAAATTTAAAGAAAATTATTTTTAAAAATTACATAAAATAAACAACACTAAAGTCATTTTTTAAAATTTAACTCGAACAAATATATTCGATTCGATTCAATTTCGTCTCACTCGACTCGATTCAAAAAATTTCAAATTAAGTTAGGAAGATAAAATACGATTCAAAACTCAATTAACTCGAAATTTTTCGATTCGATTCGATTCGATTCGATTCGATGGAATGCTCACCCCTATCAGTAGCCACCCCACCAGGCCCATAGAAAATGCCCCCACCTCCAATTCGACAATGGAACAAGGATTCATCCAAAAATTCAGGAAGTGTTACTTCTTCCCCCTCTCTTATTATTTTATTATTACATAATTACTTATCTATCTTTGTACATTGAGGGCAATGTACATCTTAAGTGTGGGGGGCAAAAGTACCTAACTTTTTGCATTATTCTCAAATCTCTAAATTTAGTATTGTTCCTAAGTATTTTTCTCATATTATTAATTAGGGTGAAATTTCTGATGATTTATTATTTTTATTGATATTTTTTGGATTAAGTCATTGATAATTGTGCATTGATGATTAAAATTGAAGAATACTAGAGAATCAAGCATGATAAGTCTATTTTTCAAGAATAAAAAATTTTCTAGGTTGTTGAACTGAATTTGAATATTACCTTGAAGTTTGAAATTTACAGGAATTGATGTCAAATACCCATAATTTTTGTGAGATTTTGAGCCTTACAGAGCATATATTCTTTTCCATGCTTACTTTATTGATTATGAGTGTGTCAACACTGAATTGTTTTTCTAGAACTTGCCTCAATTATACATGTCAAGACCATATTATTGATTTGATATACTGAAATGATAAAGGCACTTAGGTTTTAACCCACTCACTCCACTAAAAAGCATACCTACATAATTAACCCCTAGTGAACCCCGTTGATCCTAACAACCCTTTTTATTGATTTATCTGCTAATGTTAACCCAAAAATCCTTTGTATTTGTTATCACCATTCTTTTGACTACCCTTCTATCGAGAATAGATTTGATCAGTTCCCTAATTAGTATATTTCAGTTGATAAAGTTCTTTCTTTATTATGTATTTACTTAGTTTGATCTTAAAAAAAAACCTTTGTATTTGTTATCACCATTCTTTTTGACTACCCTTCTATCGAGAATTGATTTGACCAGTTGCCAAATTAGTTTACTTTAGTTGATAAATTTCTCTCTTTATTACGTATTCATTTTAGTTTGTTCTTAAAAAAAATCGATCAAAAAAATCAAAGTATATTCAGTATTAGTAATATAAAAAGTGAGCTTGTACATTTAAATTTCAATTATCAAAGAAAAAGCTCGTATTATTAGTTTGAAAGTTTCAATTGGTGTAATCATTTATTTTTCCAGTTCATTGTTCTTAGTTAGGTAAATTTGTCAGGTCAATCTCGATTTTTAAACTTCTAATTCAACCTTTATCCACTCCTTTAACCCAAGCCCAATTACAATCCTATTAAAGACCTTTCGATTTGTGTATCATCACATATTACAGTAGTGGAGATTTGATTTTCAGGCAAGCCTATGGGATTAACTTTTCAAGTTCGACTGTTGAGTGCTTAATTGTGAACCTTAAACACTTTTGAGTGATTTGAGTGAATCTTTAGTGAGGATGTCAATCCTTGTCGGTTTTGAATCAAAGGTAATTATTTAGATAAGGGGAGATACCTATGTTTTCATGCTACAAATATATAACTTAGAATTGTTTGAATCTTTAGGAGTCTTTAAGTTAAATAATCCATGTATGAATTATCTATGAATTATGATGAGGCATTATTAATAGGAATTATGAATTATGGAAAGTTCATTTTAATTGTAAGTTGAGAATTTTGCTTGAGGACAAGCAAAAGCTTAAGTGTAGGGGTATTTGATAAACCGTAAAAGTAACATATTTTAACCCCATATTTAGCAAGCTTTTGGATGATTTAGCCATTGATTTATGTAAAAAGGTGCTCTTAATCCTTTCTTTTTATGTTTTATACTCAGGAAAGCACTCAAGGATGAAAAGAATGAGAAACGGGATTAAAACGGGCCAATTTGGGCCAAAGTGAAAATTGACACGGTCTAGACTTAAAGCAACACGGTCGTGTCTCGTCAATTTACTTCACACGGTCTGACCACGATTTACATGGCCGTGACTCAATCAATAGAATCGAAACACAACCTAGACCATAATTTACATGGTCGTGCCTCAATCAATAGAATCGAAACATGGCCTAAAGTCGATTTACACAGGCGTGTGCCATGGCCGTGCCTTTATCGTGGAAAAGAGGAATTTCACTCAAAAAAGGATACTTAGGGAGAAAGAAACACATTCCAAGAGCCTATATAAGGACCCTAAGTATAACCTGAAATGAGGCGATCAGTTAGGCGGTCAGTTAGGTTGTCAGCTAGGCCAAAAATCCTAGACAGAAGGCTAGATTTGTGGGAATCACTCGAAGATAGCCAGTTGATCCATCTCAAGAAGCTGGAATTCTACTCAAGACGGCAAATCTTTCTTTCAATTTCTTAATGGGGTTTTAGGGATTTCTTATGTTTTGTTTTATCTTTTTTCTTGAGATGTTTTATTTTATCATTATGAACTAAACCCTTCAGATACCTGAAGGGGATGAAGCCTAGGTGAATCTTGTTATTATTTATTAAACTATATGATAAATACTTAGTTTGTTCTTAATTATGTGTGCTTAATTCATGTGTTAATATTTTTGAAATATTAATTCAAGTTGAATGTGCTTAGGTGGTGGAGAAAATGTCCCTGCTTAAGAGTAGATCTAGCATAATTAAGTGGAGTTGATCGCGCCTAGAGATAGGGTGACGAGATTTTGCCGGATTAGGGTGAAACCTAATATGGAAGTCCATAGTTCGATTACTTCTATTCTAGGGGGTTATTAAGTGAGAAAGAGATTTTTGTTAATCAACCTAGGGTTAGACGTTATTCGCCTCGAGAGAGGGTTTAATATAAATTATGGAGTCTTACGGATCAAGCTAAGTGAATAAATCGTCTGGTTCAGTGTTAGATAACAAGTGATGTTTATGTGGATTCTTCCTAAAGGTATCGTCTTAATCAATTGAGATTTTCCTAGAGTTATTTCCCTAAATTCATTCTTTTTGTCTTTGTGTCTTAGTTTAGTAGTTAATTAGTTAATTTAGACTTAATCAACCAAATCATTCAATATTTAGGCTAAATAATAGAAAGAAAGTGAGTATTAGTACTTTTAGTTCCTTTGGGTTCGACAATTCGGTCTTGCCTAAGCTATACTCCTATTCGATAGGTGCACTTGCCTTAAGTCGTTGTTAGAGTTAGTTTCCAGGTTCGATCATTCTCTTTATAAATTTTAAAACTCGACAATTTTAGATGATCAGTAGGCGACGAGGAAATTATTTTTCAAATTTACGATGCTATATGATATTCTAGAGAACAACATGATTCCTATTATTTTATTGATGCCATTGATCATTTATTCAAGATTCTTTATAGGAAATCATACATAACGACAAGATGGAACTGTGTCTTACCCAATATGAGGGGGTAGATAATGATACTGATGAGTTAAATTCTAATACATTTTCCTCTAGACAAACAAAAGAAGACGGCATTAAAATCAACGATGAACTAAAACAAAAACCCTCTATTGATGAGCCACTCAAATTAGAATTAAAACAGTTGCCAAAACACTTAGAATATGCATTCCTCGGGGATAATTCTATGCTACTAGAAATTATCTCTTCAAAACTGGAACCCAAAGAGAAAGACGAGCTACTAAAGATACTAAAGGAGCATAAAAGAGCCATAGCTTGGAAAATTTCTGACATTAAAGGGATAAGTCCATCGTTCTGCACCCATAAAATTTTAATGGAAGATGAATATAAACCATGTGTGCAACCTCAAAGACGATTGAATCCTAACATGAAGGAAGTTGTTAAGGCTGAGGTAATTAAACTTCTAGATGCTGGAATCATATATCCTATTTCTGATAGTACTTGGGTAAGCCCTATGCAGGTTATTCCAAAGAAAGGAGGCATGACTATTGTAACCAATGAAAAGAATGAATTGATTCCTACAAGAACAGTTACAGGTTGGAGAGTTTGCATTGATTATAGGAAGTTGAACGATGCTACGAGAAAAGATCACTTCCCTATACCATTTATTGATCAGATATTAGAAAGATTATCTGGGCATATATACTACTACTTCCTTGACGGACTCTCCGGCTACTTCCAAATCCCAATAGCCCCTGAAGATCAAGAAAAGACAACATTTACTTGTCCATACGGTATGTTTGCTTATCGTAGAATGCCTTTTGGATTATGTAATGCTCCTACTACTTTTCAGCGCTGCATGCTTGCCATCTTTGATGAACTTGTGGAAGACATTATGGAGGTACTTATGGACGACTTTTCAGTATTTGGTAATTCTTTCCATCTTTGTCTTAAAAATCTAAAGCGATTTCTAATGAGATGTGAGGAAACGAACCTTGGGCTAAATCGAGAAAAGTGTCACTTTATGGTTCAAGAGGGGATTGTGTTAGGACATAAAATTTCTAGTAAATGGATTGAGGTAGATAAAGAAAAGGTCGAAACCATAGAAAAATTACCTCCTCTTAGTTCAGTTAAGGCTATTAGAAGCTGTTTAGGACATGTTGGATTTTATAGAAGATTTATTAATGATTTTTCTAAAATAGCTAAGCCTTTAACGAAATTACTAGAAAAAGATGTACCTTTCAATTTTGATCAAGAATGTTTAGATGCATTTAATATCTTCAAAGATAAATTAATAAATGCTCCAATTATAATTGCACCGGATTGGAATTTACCCTTTGAACTAATGTGTGATGCGAGTGATTTTGCAGTAGGTGTAATTTTGGGATAGCGACGAGACAAGAACTTTCAACTGATTTATTACGCTAGCAAAACATTAACAGCCGCACAGAAAAATTACACCACCATAGAAAAAGAATTGCTAGCTATGGTTTTTGCATTTGATAAATTTAGACAATACTTGATACTATCTAAAGTTGTCGTTTACACTGACCATTCAGTTTTTCGCTATCTTCTAACTAAATCTGATGCAAAACCTCGACTTATAAGATGGATTTTACTCTTACAGGAATTTGATTTGAAAATTTAGGATAAGAAAGGAGCTGAAAATCTTGCAGCAGATCATCTTTCTAGGCTTGAAAGCCCACATATCAAAAAACTCGACGGGAGTGAGATAATCAACTCGTTTCCTGAAGAACAACTCTTCTCTATAACTAACTCCGAGGTACCTTGGTTTACAGATATTGCAAATTATTTAGCTTCTAATATCTTACCAAAAAGGTAAACACATCATCAAAAGAAGCGATTCTTTGCTGATGTAAAAAACTATTTTGGAAGAATCCTTTTCTTTTCCATATATGTGCAAATCAAGTAATTCGAGATGTGTTACAAAAGCAGAAGCAAGTAAAATCCTATAACATTTCCATTCAGGGCCTTCAAGAGGACATTACAGTTGGATTAAGACAGCACAAAAAACACTCGAATCAGGTTTTTTATTGGCCAACTCTATTTAAAGATGCCATTAGGTATGTTGCTTCATGTGAAAAATGCCAGAGAACAGGTAATATCTCTAAACGCGATAAAATGCCTCAAACATATATGCTATCTTATGTAATATTTAATGTATGGGGTATTGATTTTATAGGTCCGTTTCCTAGTTCATTTGGAAATAAATACATCTTAGTAGCACTAGATTATATGTCAAAATGGGTGGAAGCTCAATCTTTACCTACTAACGATGCTAGAGTAGTAGTAAGGTTTCTTAAGAAACTCTTCTCTCAATTTGAACACCTAGAGAAATTATTAGTGATAGGGGTACTCACTTTTGTAATACTCAATTTGATAGAGTCTGAAAGAAATATGGAGTACACCATAGGACAGCTACCCCTTATCATCCTCAAACCAGTGGACAAGTGGAAGTAGCAAATCGAGAACTTAAGCGTATTTTAGAGAAAACAGTAGAATCAAATAGGAAAAATTGGGCATTAAAAGTAGGCGATGCTTTATGGGCCTATAGAATAGTTTTTAAAACTCCCATAGGAACGTCCCCATACAAACTTGTCTACGGAAAGAGTTGTCATCTACCATTTGAATTAGAACACAAAGCTTTTTGGGCTATAAAATTTGTAAATTACAATTTTAAAATTGCAGGTTAAAAAAGGATGATGCGGTTGAATTAGCTTGATGAATGGCAAGCTAATGCCTAGGAGAACTCACGACTATATAAGGAGGTAACAAAGCGCCGCCATGATGCTCGTTTAAAACAACCAAAGCAATTCGAAGTAGGAGATTTAGTCTTGCTATACAATTTAAGGTTAAAATTGTTCCCTAGAAAGCTAAAACCAAGATGGTTAGGTCCATTCGTAATCAAAACTATCTTCCCTTATGGTACAATAGAGGTAACTCATCCAACTCGTGGCACATTCAAGGTAAACGATCAACGACTGAAAATTTATAATGGTAAAGATTTTAGGGATATAAGAGAGGAGCTTCGACACCATGAACCTTCATTTAGAAATGAAAATAGGGTAAGTCTAACTTAAGACTTTAAATGAGTAAGTTTAGCTTAAGACTTTAAATGAGCGCTTCTCGGGAGGCAACCACTAATATCTTATTTTTTTATTTTTAGCAGCACTAACTTCACTAATATCTTTTTTTGTTGCTGCATTTTTAGCACTTAAATAAAAATTAACCAATTTAATAAAGTGTTTTCGGTATTTTGTTGCACAAGGATTGAGTTTCCCTCACTCTTGCATCTATCCTTCTTTCTTCATTTGTGTAAGTGAATCGGGTATCTTTTCTTCTCACACTTTCATGCATTTTCTCTTGTCATACTTGTGCCGAAATCATACTACTTCTAAACCAGCTCTCTATTTTGACTTCTCCATTACTAGTAAGCGAAACCATATCATCTTCTTCCTCAAACTCTCATTTGCTTTTCTCAATAATCCTAGCGAATCTTTCATTTGTGCCTTACCATTTCATTAAGCCGATTTCTTTCAAAACCGTAAGTATTTGTTCCCATCCATTTCATATATTTTTTTTATCTTCCATTTCAAAAGCTCTTGGTAGAATGTCCCTTTTCTCCTAGGGGTTCTTGTGGCGAATTCTTGGTGGTTGGTGTTGGGGTAAGTCCTTGGCGAATGGTCATGTTTTCTTTCTCTAGTTTTATGATTGATTTGATTAGATTAAAGCTTATGATGGTTGTGGATTGAAGTGAGTTAATCGTTGTTAATCTCTTCATTATAGGACATCAAAGGTTTCAAAGCAAGCAAGAGGAGCCGTTTTCTTACGTGCTTGATTAGTAAGTGGAGGTTAAGTGATTGGTTGTTGTTAGTTCATTCTCTTAGTTCTTGGTTAGTCAAAGCTTCAAGAGATTAATGTTTCCTTCTTGATAGGTGGGCCGATTGTCTAAGGAACCACTTTTGGTTGGGATTTGGTAGGAAACCAAATCGGTGAAAATAAGGCTTCGACAAACCCTTTTGGTCTAAATGGTGTTGGCGAAGGTGTAGATGTCTAACCCTATGTTTTGGCCGATTGTAGAAGCTAGTACTCGAGGGACTTAGATTGCTTTTGTCGAGATTTCTAGACTCGTATTTACCGTGTGTGTAAACTAACACACCGATACCTAGTAATGTTATTAATAAACTGTTTGCTGTTAAAACGATACCAAGATGATGGATAATTGGATACCCAAATGGGGTATGTATACGGATCCGGGTAAGTCTATTTTATTACAAGTCCTATTATGGATACTTTGAATATGATGATCTATACTATATATATATATGCTATGAGATGCAATGTTGGACATGGTTGCATGAGTTACATGATTGCATATTGTACATGAGTCGATTATGACATGTATGGGTGATATGAGTGGAGGGGCGGTGATATTTTGTCTTGACGAGCACCGGTGTTTTGGTAACACAACTTTGTGACTTTGGGTCACCGAGGTTTGGCACCTCCGGAGGTTTGGCACCTCATTGCGACTCGTCCACGTGGTTTGATACCACGTGGGTTGGCCCACATGAGATATGGGATCGTCTGCTAGTGATTTGGTATCACACGATGGGTTGGCCCCATCATCGAGTTGTGACTTGGTCACCAAGTGCTTTAGTAGCACAATTGTGTCTTTGGGACACCAAGTGGTTTGGTACCACATTGACGGATATTGTGTCTTTGGGACACCAGTGTTTTGGTAACACATTGTGACTATATGTCACCGGTGGTTTGGCACCACCGGTGGTTTGGTACCACACAGGGTAGAAAAGCGATATGGATGGTTAGGATCGGGTTGCATTAATTATGTTGCTTTGTATGATGTGTGTTAGCATGTTGTTTTTGGGAGCGGGGTTTACACATCGAGTCACTCGACTCACCTCTCCTTTGACATTTTAGGTGACTCGAGACGCGACATGGAGCCGGATGGACTCAAGGTGCACATGCCATGCTTTAATAAAGGACTATTGAATTTGGGTACTTTAGCTTATTTACTTTATTTGGGTTTTATATTGGATTTGTAAAAGGGCTTTAATTTATGTTTTGGTGATGTTTATGTTTTAATTAGATTTTTAATATGCCTTAACAAAACAAGTTGGTATAAATTTTTCTAAAACTTGGAAAGATAATGATTTCAAAATTATAACGCATGTGTTTTTAAACCATACCATCGGGTATCACATTATGTCTTTATAGTAAGCAAATTCAAGTGATTTTCAAATCAAACTTGTATTACTCCTAAGTCTAATAAGGTTTTAAGTAACATTAAGAAACTATTAAGGTTTAAATGGTTTAAACTTATTTAGCCACACACCGTTAAGATTTCAAAAATCTCCGGTTTCACATACTCCATCGATTTCAAACAAGTCTACTCAAATTGTCCTCAAAATACATTTGTGTTTTCACTCGGCTTTTAGCGAAAAATTTAACCTCTCACAAACATGTTTCCCGTAACATACCGATTCGACGTGGTGTCTTGTCCGGGTTTGGGGTGTTACATTTAATAATATCGAGCCGAGCTCAAAAGCTGTGTGGGCCCGAGGCCCAAAATGTTTTAAAACTATAATTTTCAAGTATTCTGCTTTTAAAGTATGGTTTGAAGGGCATGGCACCGAGTCACCGCACCGTTCGCCTGAGTAAGTACCTGTACTATTTGTTGTGATTGACATGATTGGATGGCTAGTAAGACTACTTTAGAGGCCGAGACTAATAGGACTCTGTGGACTCATGAAAACAAAGCTTCTTTAAAATTCATAAAACTTTGCTTTAAACACGGTGGAATAATGGTGATACATAAAATTCTTTAATCGATGAGATTTAGTTATGAGTACCGAGGTGGGCGTGGTCGTGGGCGTGGTCGCAGTAGGATGATCTGCTTCGAGCCCGTAGGTTCAGGTGGTTCGAGAGAATGAGATACCGGTTCGCCACTAGTCGGAGGTGGTGAGTTCCGAGAGCATACCGCGATGATGCAAGGTCACAGCGATCTTTGCGGGTTTTAGAGAGGGTAGCTGGAGGCGGAGGAGTAAGAGCTAGGAAATCTGTACTGGCGACTTGGGCAAATGGGGTTGAATTCTTCCGGTGTCTCGGTGTTGCTCCAACCTTCTTGAGTATTGGTGAAGCGGCAGAGCGGATCATGGATGATCTAGACCGACCGCAGAAGAAAAATTAAAGGGATCGTATCACTTCCGAGATGAGTCATACCGGTGGTGGCTCACGGTCCGTGATAGCTACTGCAATGGAAGATCGACTTGGGACTATTTTTAGGCATTATCGGAAGAAATGCGTTGAGCTAATTACATAAATGAGCGGAGGAAAGCATTTACGAGGTTAGTCGAGGGACAAATCAGACGGAGTATGAGGCCGAAGTTTACGAGGTTGAGTCGGTATGCCGGGTATGGTGGCTACATTGAAGAGGAAAGGTGCGTTCGTTTGAGGATGGCTGCGAGACGAGTTAAGATTGTTGATTGCGCCAGCAGGAGCGTGAATTTGCGGTTCGGTTGAAAAGGCGAAGGTTGCCGAGGGCATTAAAGAGTCTGTGAGGCGGTATGGATAGAAACCGCCATAAACGGAGTTTTGGATCTTCCGGGTCGTCGGTGTCAATGAGAAAAGGGCTAGACCGAGTGGGCGAATCGGTCGGGTAGGTTTGTTCTTTGCTAAGCGAGGACCGCCGCATTGTAACCGCTGTGGGAAGGCTCATTGGGAGGATGTTGGACCAAGGCGAGGCTATTTTGAGTGTGGCTCATTTGGACCACCGTGTGAGGGACTGTCACTTTAAGTTGGCTAGAATTGACCGAGAATCGGGGCCGTAATCAATCTGAAATAATGGACCACCGCAGAGGGGCCGAGGTAATGGCGAGAGGAGGTAACAGCCTGGTCGGGGCCGTGGAGCACCGGCGGAGGTGCAGATGGTTCGAGGCCAGCGGTAGGGCTAGTGTATCTTCTGAGGCCCGAGAGGAGGGCGACGCACCGGATGTCATAACCCCAGACGCGTTTTTGATTTTGGTTCTCCTTATCTTTGCTTTAATTGATGTGGGTTCTACGCACTCTTATGTTGCCGATGGTATAGTAGAGACAATGGATTTAGACTCGAGATATCTTCTAGGCGATGACCGTAATAAGCCCTCTAGGTCACTCAGAGTGGTAGATAAGCTGTATAGAGACGTACCTCTAGAACTCAAGGGTAGTATTTGAGGTCGATCGATGGAGCGCCATTCGGGAGTTCGATCTAATTCTCGGAATGGACCGTGGGTAAGTATCGGCGAAGTTGAATCTTGCACTAAAGCGCATGGTTCTCAACACAATTGAGGGTGATGAAGTAGTTCGATCGGTAATAGGAGAAACTATCATCCAATGTGGTATCTCTTTCTGGCCGAGAAAATGGTTAGAAAGGGTTGCAAGCATATATGGTGCATGTGTATGCCTTGGAGGCTAAGGAGACCGATGTGGAGACCGTTCGGACAGTTAGGGAATTTGTTGATGTGTTTCCTGAGGAGCTTCCGGGTTTGCCACCGGATCGAGAGGTAGAGTTCGGGATAGATCTGTTACCCGGAACTGCACCCGTATCCATTGCTCCGTACAGGATGGCACCTAAAGAATTAGTGGAGCTTAAGGTTCAAATCCGGAGTTATTGGACCGAGGTTTTATCGAATAAAGTATTTACGCCATGGGGAGCGCCGGTACTCTTTGTAAAGAAGAAAGACGGCACTATGCGGATGTGCATAGACTACCGCCAACTGAATAAGCTGACGATCAAAAACAAGTATCCACTACCTCGGATAGATGACTTGTTTGATCAGCTGAAGGGGGCGTCGGTTTTCTCGAAGATCGACCTAAGGTCCGGTATCACCAATTGAAGGTAAAAGAGGCGGATATCGTAAGGCGGCATTTCGTTACTCGGTATGGGCACTTTGAGTTCTTGGTTATGCCGTTCGGGTTGACTAACGACCGGCAGACTTTCATGGATCGATGAGCAGGGTGTTCCAACAATATCTAGATCAATTAAGTAGTGGTTTTTATCGACGACATCTTGGTATATTCAAGGACTAAGGAGGAACATGATGCTCATTTTGGGTAGTATTGCGATTCTAAGGGAGAAACAAATCTATCACGAAGTTCATAAATGCGAGTTCGCTCGTGGAGGTGACATTCTTGGGTCATGTAGTATCGGTGAGGGATTAGAGTGGATCCTCGAAAGATAGAGGCCGATTCGGATTGGAAGCCGCCTAAGTCGATGAGCGGAGATTCGGAGTTTTCGGGCTTGGCGTGATACTAGAAGATTTGTAGAGGGTTTCTCGTTGATCGCAGGCCAATGACCAAATTATTGAGAAGGGAGTTCCGTTTAGTTGGTGAGAAGCAACAGGAGAGCTTCGATAAGTTAAAGAAGATTTTGACCGAAGCTCGGTTCGATTCAACCCGAGGTCGGTAAGGAATTTATGATGTCTTCGCGATGCATCACATACTGAGGCTTGGGTTGTGTCTTTGATGCAAGAAGGAAGGTTGTGGCTTACGATCCCGACGGTGAGGCCACATGAGGTCAATTATCCCACGCATGATTTGGAGCTTGCGGTGTAGTATTTGCCTTAAAGATATGGAGGCATTACTTGTGCGGAGAAAGATCGATAGTCTACACGGACTATAAGAGTCTGAAGTACCTCCCACTCGTAAAGACTTGAATCGAGATGTACCGATGGATTGAGTTCTTGAAAGACTATGATTGCTCAATTGAGTATCATCCGAGCAAGGCTAATGTTGTGGCGGGCGCATTGAGCCGTAAGGTTGTTTTGGTTTGAGGCGTTGTTTGCCCACTTGAGTTTGTATGACGACGGGAGTATTCTCAGCGGAGCTACAGTTAAGCCTACTTGGGTTGAGCGGATCGAGAAAAGCAGTTGTTGGATGAGGTTTTGGCGCACGAGAGGACACAAGTGCGAGAATGAGGTTTGAAGGGTTCTGACTTGTCCGTGATGGGGTTCGTGTTTTCGGGGAAGGCTTGTATCTTAGAGATGCTGAATTGAGGCAAAAGATTCTTCAGGATGCTCATAGCAGCCCCTACGCTATGCATCCTGGAGGTAGCAAAATGTATAAGGATCTCAGGGAACAGTTCTGGTGGCCGGGTCTGAAAAGGGAGGTGACCGAGTTTGTGAGTAAGTGTCTGACTTGTCGCAGTCAAGGTGAGCATCGCTTGCCATCTGGTTGTTTCACCAAAGAAGATTCCACAGTGGAAGTGGGAAAGGATCACTATGGATTTCGTCAGTGGATTACCGCTTACACCGAGCAAGAAGGATTCAGTTTGGGTAGTTGTGGATCGGCTGACTAAATCAGCTCACTTTATTCCGGTGAGGGTGGATTACTCACTTCAGAGGTTGGCGAAGTTGTATGTGTCGAGATTGTGAGGCGCACGGTGCCGTGTCGATCATCTCGGATAGGGATCCCGATTCACGTCAAGGTTCGGAAGGCTTTGCATCGGGCTCGGGTACAGGTTAGATTTCAACGACATTTCATCCGCATGATGACGGGCGATCGGAAAGAGTTATCTGAATATTGGAGGACATGCTTGGTGTGTTTTGGACTTGAGGGTAGCTGGGAGGAGTATCTACCGTTAGCTGAATTACATAACAACAACGCTACCAAGCTAGCATTAAGATGGCACCTTATGAGGCGTTATGCGGTAGAAAGTGTCGTTCACCGACTTGTTGGACAGAGTTAAGTGAACGTCAGTTATTGGGACCAGAGTTAGTAGCTGAGATTGAGGACAAGGTTAAAGTGATTCAGCTCGATTAAAGGAAGCTTCGGACCGGCAGAAGTCTTATGCCGATCTTAAGCGAAGAGATATTGAGTTTGCTGGGAGATCGGGTTTTCTGAAGGTCTCACCGTGGAAGAAAGTATTAAGGTTCGGAAGAAAGGCAAGCTAAGTCCGAGGTTTATTGGGCGTATAAAGTCTTGAGACGAGTGGGACGATGGCGTATCGACTTGAGTTGCCGCAGAGCTTAGTCGATTCACGATGTTTTCACGTTTGATGCTTGACGTTATCGTTCGGATCCGTCACATGTGGTAGCGATGGAAGAGATCGAGGTGAATCCAGACTTGACCATGGAGGAAGAGCACTGTCTGATTTTGGATCGGGATGTGAAGGTTCTCGCAGGGAAGTCCGTGCTGTTGGTTAAGGTTCTTTGGCGGAATCATGGCGTGAAAGAAACGGCGTGGGAACTCGAGGATATGATGAGGCAAGAATACCCGCAACTCTTTTGATCGAGTAATTTCGAGGTCGAAATTATTTTTAAGGGGTAGAACCGTAATATCCCGAGTTAAGGGCTATTTTGTTGCTGCATGTTATTGCATGTGTTTAGTGTCTTTGTGTTGCTATTTACGTGTTTTAGGGCTTAATTGTAGCCTAGGGTGTGCACGAGTGAATGGGAAAATTTTGGTTTTGGGTGTCAAGTCGGGGAGCCGTTGGAGCTAGGGTATAAGGGTTTTCTTTGGTATTTTGTTGCACAAGGATTGAGTTGGCAAAGTGGCAGCAAGGCGCCACTAGGAGCTTGGTGTGGCGTCATCTACAGGTGAGGGAGGTCCAGAGTTCAAGTCGTAGAGCTCCCATTTTGTCACCCATTTTGGACGGCATGGAGGAAGAGGTAGAAGGCAAGTGGAATTCTACCTTGGACTAAGTCAAACCGTTCAAAAGTAAGGTGGAGAGTGATTGTAGGAGTAAGACTTGGTAAACACATTTGAAATGTGTGGAGTGGAGTGTTTGGGGGGATATGGCCGAATGTTGGGGAAGTGGGGAGTGTATGGCCGGTTTTGGGAAGTGGGGAGTGAGTAGGCAGAATGTTCCTTTTGGAATGTGATGCATATTAGGTCATTAGGAGACCAAACCAAACTCTTTCATTTAGAAACACCAAAGTCGAAGTTCTAAAGAATTCTCTCATCTTTTCTTCACTTCTTGAACCGAAATACCAAGTCTCTTTAGTTGCCAAAATTGTCTTGTTCACTTGGCTTCATGTAGCGAATACACTCTTGCATCTATCCTTCTTTCTTCATTTGTGTGTTGAATCGGTATCTTTTCTTCTCACACTTTCATGCATTTTCTCTTGTCATACTTGTGCCAGAAATCATACTACTTCTAAACCCAGCTTCTATTTTGACTTCTCCATTACTAGTGTCGAAACCATATCATCTTCTTCCTCAAACTCTCATTTGCTTTTCTCAATAATCCTAGCCGAATCTTTCATTTGTGCCTTACCATTTCATTAAGCGATTTCTTTCAAAACCGTAAGTATTTGTTCCCATCCATTTCATATATTTTTTTTATCTTCCATTTCAAAAGCTCTTGGCAGAATGTCCCTTTTCTCCTAGGGGTTCTTGTGGTAAATTCTTGGTGGTTGGTGTTGGGGTAAGTCCTTGGCGAATGGTCATGTTTTCTTTCTCTAGTTTTATGATTGATTTCGATTAGATTAAAGCTTATGATGGTTGTGGATTGAAGTGAGTTAATCGTTGTTAATCTCTTCATTATAGGACATCAAAGGTTTCAAAGCAAGCAAGAGGAGCCGTTTTCTTACGCTGGTTGATTAGTAAGTGGAGGTTAAGTGATTGGTTGTTGTTAGTTCATTCTCTTAGTTCTTGGTTAGTCAAAGCTTCAAGAGATTAATGTTTCCTTCTTGATAGGTGGGCGATTGTCTAAGGAACCACTTTTGGTTAAAGGATTTGGTAGGAAACCAAATCGGTGAAAATGTAAGGGCTTTCGACAAACCCTTTTGGTCTAAATGGTGTTGGTAGAAGGTGTAGATGTCTAACCCCTATGTTTTGGCCGATTGTAGAAGCTAGTACTCGAGGGACTTAGATTGCTTTTATCGGGATTTCTAGACTCAGTATTTACGGTGTGTAAACTAACACACCGATACCTAGTAATGTTATTAATAAACTGTTTTTGTTAAAAAGCGATACCAAGATGATGGATAATTGGATACCCAAATGGGGTATGTACGGATCCGGTAAGTCTATTTTATTACAAGTCCTATTATGGATACTTTGAATATGATGATCTATACTATATATATATATGCTATGAGATGCAATGTTGGACATGGTTGCATGAGTTACATGATTGCATATTGTACATGAGTCAAGATGACATGTATGGGTGATATGAGTGGAGGGGCGTTGATATTTTGTCTTGTGAGCACCAGTGTTTTGGTAACACAACTTTGTGACTTTGGGTCACCAGAGGTTTAGCACCTCAGAGGTTTGGCACCTCATTGCGACTCGTCCACGTGGTTTGATACCACCGTGGGTTGGCCCCACATGAGATATGGGATCGTCTCGCTAGTGATTTGGTATCACACGATGGGTTGGCCCCATCATCAGTTGTGACTTGGTCACCAAGTGCTTTAGTAGCACAATTGTGTCTTTGGGACACCAAAGGTTTGGTACCACATTGGCGGATATTGTGTCTTTGGGACACCAGTGTTTTAGTAACACATTGTGACTATATGTCACCAAAGGTGGTTTGGCACCACCGTGGTTTGGTACCACGGGGTAGAAAAGGCGATATGGATGGTTAGGATCGGGTTGCATTAATTATGTTGCTTTGTATGATGTGTGTTAGCATGTTGTTTTTGGGAGCGGGGTTTACACACTGAGTCACTCGACTCACCCTCTCCTTTGACATTTTAGGTGACTCGTAGACGCGGACATGGAGCCGGGATGGACTCGGGGTGCACATGCCATGCTTTAATAAAGGACTATTGAATTTGGGTACTTTAGCTTATTTACTTTATTTGGGTTTTATATTGGATTTGTAAAAGGGCTTTAATTTATGTTTTGGTGATGTTTATGTTTTAATTAGATTTTAATATGCCTTAACAAAACAAGTTGGTATAAATTTTCTAAAACTTGGAAAGATAATGATTTCAAAATTATAACGCAATGTGTTTTTAAACCATACCATCGGGTATCACATTATGTCTTTATAGTAAGCAAATTCAAGTGATTTTCAAATCAAACTTGTATTACTCTAAGTCTAATAAGGTTTTAAGTAACATTAAGAAACTATTAAGGTTTAAATGGTTTAAACTTATTTAGCCACACACCGTTAAGATTTCAAAAATCTCGGGTTTCACATACTCCATCGATTTCAAACAAGTCTACTCAAATTGTCCTCAAAATACACTTGTTTTCACTCGGCTTTTAGCGAAAATTTAACCTCTCACAAACATGTTTCCCGTAACATACCGCACTTGGACGTGGTGTCTTGTCCGGTTTGGGGTGTTACATTTGTGGTATCAGAGCTAGGCTCAAAAGCTCATTGTGGGCCCGAGGCCCAAAATGTTTTAAAACTATAATTTTTAAGTATTCATTTTTAAAGTATGGTTTGAAGGGCATGGCACCGAGTCACCGCACCCGGTCGCCTGTGTAACCTCCGTACTATTTGTTGTGATTGACATGATTGGATGGCTAGTAAGACTACTTTAGAGGCCGAGACTAATAGGACTCGTGGACTCATGAAAACAAAGCTTCTTTAAAATTCATAAAACTTTGCTTTAAACACATTGGAATAATGAGTGATACATAAAATTCTTTAATCGATTTAGATATAGTTATGAGTACCCGAGGTGGACGTGGTCGTGGGCGTGGTCACGCAGTAGGATGATCTGCTTCGAGCCCGTGGGTTCAGGCGTGGTTGAGAGAATGAGATACTGGGTCGCCACTAGCTGGAGGTGGTGAGTTCGAGAGCATACCCCGATGATCACGAAGGTCTGACGATCTTTGCGGGTTTTAGAGAGGGTAGCTGGAGCGGTGGAGGAGTAGGAGCTAGGAAATCGTACTGGCGACTTGGGCAAATAAATGAATTCTTCCGGTGTCTCGGGTGTTGCTCCCAAAGACTTGAGTATTGGTGAAGCGACAGAGCGGATCATGGATGATCTAGACCTGACCAGAAGAAAAATTAAAGGGATCGTATCACTTCTCGAGATGAGTCATACCAAGGTGGCTCACGGTCCGTGATAAATACCGCAATGAAGATCGACTTGGGACTATTTTCGCCGCTTATCGGAAGAAATGCGTCGAGACTAATTACATAAATGAAGCGAGAGGAAAGCATTTACGAGGTTAGTCCAGGGAGCAAATCAGATCGGAGTATGAGGCCGAAGTTTACGAGGTTTGAGTCAGTATGCCAGGGGTATGGTGGCTCTTGAAGAGGAAAGGTGCGTTCGTTTGAGGATGGCTGCGAGACGAGTTAAGATTGTTGATTGCGCCCAGTGAGGCGTGAATTTGCGGTTCGCTTGAAAAGGCGAAGGTTGCCGAGGGCATTAAAGAGTCTGAGGCGGGTATGGATAGAAACCGCCATAAACGGAGTTTTGGATCTTCCGGTCGTCGGGTAATCGCAGAAAAGGGCTAGACCGAGGTGGGCGAATCGGTCGGGTAGGTTTGTTGTCTGCTAGGCGTGGACCGCCGCATTGTAACCGTTGTGGGAAGGCTCATTGGGAGGATGTTGGACCAAGGCGGAGGTCGCTTGAGTGTGGCTCACGGACCACCATGTGAGGGATCGTCCGCGCAAGTTGGCTAGAATTCATCCGAGAATCGGTAGTAATCAATCTGAAATAATGGACCACCACGGAGGGCCGAGGTAATGGCGGAGGAGGTAATGATTCCAGTCGTAGTGGAGCACCGGCAGAGGTGCAGTGGATCTACGAGGCCAGGCGGTAGGGGCTAGTGTATCTTTCTGAGGCGCCGAGAGAGGCGACGACGCCGGACGTCATAACCCAGACGTTTTGATTTTTGGTTCTCCTTATATCGCTTTAATTGATGTGGGTTCTCGCACTCTTATGTTGCCGATAGTATAGTAGAGACAATGGATTTAGACTCGAGATATCTTCAGGCGATGACCGTAATAAGCCCTCTAGGTCACTCTGTAGTGGTAGATAAAGCGTATAGAGGCGCACCTCTAGAACTCAAGGGTAGTATTTGAGGCGATCGATGGAACGCCATTCGAGGAGTTCGATCTAATTCTCGGAATGGACCGGTAGGTAAGTATCGAGATGAAGTTGGATCACATGACTAAGCGCATGGTTCTCAACACACCGAGGGTGATGAAGTAGTTCGATCGGTAATAGGAGAAACTATCATCTAATATGGTATCTGCTCCAAAGCCGAGAAAATGGTTAGAAAGGGTTGCGAAGCATATATGGTGCATGTGTATGCCTTGGAGGCTAAGGAGACTAGCTGTGGAGACCGTTCGGACGCTTAGGAATTTGTTGATGTGTTTCTGAGGAGCTTAGGGTTTGCTGCCGGATCGGGAGGTAGAGTTCGTGATAGATCATTCTTGAATCGCACCGTATCCATTGCTCCGCATGGGATGGCACCTAAAGAATTAGTGGAGCTTAAGGCTCAAATCCGGAGTTATTGGACCGAGGTTTTATCGGGCCAAGTATTTTGCCATGGGGCCTTGGGTACTCTTTGTAAAGAAGAAAGACGGCACTATGCGGATGTGCATAGACTACCGCTAACCTGAATAAGTCGACGATCAAAACAAGTATCCACTACCTCGGATAGATGACTTGTTTGATCACCAAGGGGTGTCGGTTTTCTCAAGATCGACCTAAGGTGCAGGTATCACCGATTGAAGGTAAAAGAGGCGGATATCGTAAGACGGCATTTCGTACTCGGTATGGGCACTTTGAGTTCTTGGTTATGCTGTTCGGTTGACTAACGCACCGGCTGACTTTCATGGATCTCGATGAATGGGTGTTCCAACGAAGATCTAGATCAATTAAGTAGTGGTTTTTATCGACGACATCTTGGTATATTCAAGGACCGAGGAGGAACATGATGCTCATTTGCGGGTAGTATTGCGATTCTAAGGAGAAAGCAAATTCATCGAAGTTCAATGAATCGAGTTCGCTCGTGGAGGTGACATTCTTGGTTCATGTAGTATCGGTGAGGGATTAGAGTGGATCCTCGAAAGATAGAGGCCGTTCTGGATTGGAAGCCGCCTAAGTCAGTAGCGGAGATTCGGAGTTTTCTGGGCTTGGCAGGATACTACCGAAGATTTGTAGAGGGTTTCTCGTTGATCGCAGCGCCAATGACCAAATTATTGAGAAAGGGAGTTCCGTTTAGTTGGGCTGAGAAGCAACAGGAGAGCTTCGATAAGTTAAAGAAGATTTTGACCAAGCTCGGTTCGATTCAACTTTGAGGTTTGTAAGGAATTTACAAATGTCTTCGCGATGTATCACATCTGAGCTTGGGTTGTGTCTTGATGCAAGAAGGAAGGTTGTGGCTTCGATCCCGGCGTACCGAGGCCACATGAGGTCAATTATCCCACGCATGATTTGGAGCTTGCGGTGTAGTATTTGCCTTAAAGATATGGAGGCATTACTTATACGGAGAAAGATCGATAGTCTACACGGACCATAAGAGTCTGAAGTACCTCGACTCGAAAAGACTTGAATCGAGGCAATACCATGGATTGAGTGCTGAAAGACTATGATTGCTCAATTGAGTATCATCCGCAAGGCTAATGTTGTGGCGAGCGCATTGAGCCGTAAGGTTGTTTCAATTTGAGGCGTTGTTTGCCCACTTGAGTTTGTGTGACGACGGGAGTATTCTCGCAGAGCTACGAGTTAAGCCTACTTGGGTTGAGCGGATCGAGAAAAGCGCTTGTTGGATGAGGTTTTGGCGCCTGAGAGGACACAAGTGCGAATGAGGTTTGAAGGGTTACAACTTGTCCAAAGATGGGGTTACGTGTTTTCGGGGAAGGCTTGTATGCCGAGAGATGCTGAATTGAGGCAAAAGATTCTTCAGATGCTCATAGCAGCCCTACGCTATGCATCCCGGAGGTAGCAAAATGTATAAGGATCTCGAGGAACGATTACGGTGGTAAAGATCCGAAAAGGAGGTGACCGAAGTTTGTGAGTAAGTGTCGACTTGTCGGCAGAGTCAAGGTGAGCATCGATTGCCATCTGGGTTGTTTCAACGGTGAAGATTCCACGATGGAAGTGGGAAAGGATCACTATGGATTTCGTCGGTGGATTACCGCTACACCGAGCAAGAAGGATTGATTTGGGTAGTTGTGGATCTACCGACTAAATCACTCACTTTATTCCGGTGAGGGTGGATTACTCACTTGAGAGGTTGGCGGTCAGTATGTGTCGAGATTGTGAGGCGCACGGGTGCCGTGTCGATCATCTCGGATAGGGATCCCATTCACGTCAAGGTTACGGAAGGCTTTGCATCGAGCTCTGGTACAGGTTAGATTTCAAAGACATTTCAAAGACGGCATTTCACTCGGCTTTTAGCGAAAAATTTAACCTCTCACAAACATGTTTCCCCCGTAACATACCAGATTCGGACGTGGTGTCTTGTCCGGGTTTGGGGTGTTACATGTATACCACGAGCAAGCACATTGGCATGGCAGAGGCCGTGCAGACCAAGGACAGAAAAAAATCCCTAAAACACGGGCTACAAAAAAACACCACGGCCGTACGATTAGGCCGTGGTCGAAACTGAGTAAATAACACAGGCGTTCGACACACCATTCCCCATAACCATGGCCAAATTTGTCGAATGAACATGGGCGTATGACACGCTCGTGTCCCATAACCGTGGCCAAACCTGTCGAGTGAACACGGGCGTGGGGAAGAATGAAACGGGCGTGGGAGAAATAAACCAGGCTAGGCACGCCCGTACGATACGGGCATGGGACGCAACACAAGCATGCCAGACCCTGAACATTCAAAATGCACGGGCTAAAAATGACTCACACAGGCGTGTGACACGCCCGTGTGCCCTCATTTCTATATAAGCCCTTCACTATTCATTTTTCCCCAAATCCTTCCTCCCAAACCCTAGCCGTTTTCCTCTTTTCCTCCCCAAGTCCGACAACCATTCCCTTAACTTCCCCTCAATCCCTTCTCTCCTTCCCCAACTCTCCTTCCTCATCCACACGCAGTCCACGCCAGTGCGACGTTACCACGCCGCGCAACCATCCACGACCATGCACCATCTCCCTACCTCTATCGGTTCACATTACTTCCTTCCCTCTATAATTTGTTGCTAATTTTATTTAATCCATGTTTATTCTCTTTTAGAACATTGATTTATTTCTTTCTTTAAATCTTTAGTATTCATTTTAGATTATTATTGTTGATATTCATTTTTAGTTAAGTGTTCTGAATGTTGCACCTTTAGTATTAGGAGAATACATAGGAAAAAGCTTCTATGTTAATATCATGAGATAATAATATTGGATTCATAAATTCTATCATAGAAAAAATTTGGATGATATTCTTCAAATTCTTTTACAGGAACATAATGTTGTCCCCCCACAAAAAGAAAACCACAGTCCCTGTTTCAAAAAAATGAAATGGACCCGGCTCATCATCCTCGAGTGCCTCAGCCAAAATACGACACCCATTCCTACGATTTCCCCCGAGAACTCAGGAGGATCTTTATCAAATACTACACGTAAGACCTCTCGACGTAGGAAGGTGTATCGATTGGACCGCCCTGGAGTAGGTCCAGGTAGCAGATGAGGTTCAGGCCCTGTTATTCATAGATCCATGGGGGAAATTTTTTGACGTCATCGAGTCCACGTACCTAGAGCTCACTTTGGAACTCTGTTCTACTTTCCACCTCCAGGAGTCGATGACTAACTTCGACGACTCTGGCACTATCCAATTTCGTCTCGGAGGTATAGTCCGTGAGATGAGTGTCCCATAGTTCGGAGCTATTTTGGGACTCTACACCGACGAATTCATGGAAGATGACGAGTTCGAGGAACTTCACTACCACATCCATAACTCTCCGGTTGCCTGTTGGAAAGATCTAGTCCTCGGCTCAAACATATATGACCCTAGTGACTCCCAAGCGATAGCTCTCGCCCCACCACTGAGGTACATACACGCTATCCTAGCTCATACACTAACAATGAGGAGAGAGAGCATCGGTGTCGTATACACTCATGACACCTATTTCCTATGGTGCATGGAAAACGGGCATGTGTTTGACCTTGTCTACTTCATAGCTCGAGCCATCCAATATCAGACGGAGCAACATAGAAGAGGGGTCATCTCTATGGGTCCATACATCACGCGCCTCGCTCGACACTTCGGACTCCTTAACACAGCCACCCAGACTTCCTCACTTACCCTGATAGGACAGATGTCCCCGCAGGGCATCCAGATGATGTTATACATGAGGATGATCGAGCGTCGTCGTGGGTCGCATCCTCCTCAGTACCGTCTTGCTCATACCACTGAGGAGGAGGATCCTGGGAACATTACTGATGATGTTCCCCCACCACATGAGGCACCACCACCGAGAGCGAGCCATCGCCCAGTTCATGGGGCAGCTTCTTTTGCAGACATATCCGAGCGCTTATCACGATTCGAGCATCAATGTTTTCAGCACTTCGACCATATCGACACCTCCCTCCACTAGATATGTCAACACCGCATATTTCATCGCCGCCCCCACCTCACGACCCAACCGATGACGAGGACCTTTGAGTCTTTTTATTTACTTTATTTTTCAATCTTAACATTTATTTTTCATTTTTAGTTTATTTTCATTTTTTAATTAAACTTTTTACCTTGCTTATTTAAAACTTTTATTAGTACATTTTAATTCCTTATATCACTAGCTGTCTAACTCTCGAGTATCTCTAACAACATCCATTAAATAGTACTCCTTAAAAATTTAACTAATGACTTCGCAGTTTTAAAAGGTACAATGTGCCACTCCAGGAACGGACATATAACTAGAGTATTCTCCACCACCTTAACTTATGCTTAGTCATCATATTCATCATTGATCATCCTCAAGGATTCCATCCAAAAAAATTTAGGAAGTTTCACTTCTCTCCCTCTCTTTTGATTTTCTTAGTATATTGTGAATGTTTATCTTTGTACATTAAGGGCAATGTACTTCTTAAGTGTGGGGGGTGAAAAAATTTATTTAGAAAAAGTGCCTAACTTTTTGCATTATTCTCAAATCCCTGAATGATATATTGTCTTAAGTAATTTTCTCATATCACTAATTAGAATGAAATTCCTATTGATTGATGATTTTTATTGATATGTTTTAGATTAAGTCATAGTTAATTGTGCAGTGATGATTTAAACTTTTGGATACTAGAGAATCAAACATGATTAGTCTATTTTCAAAAATTAAAAATTTTGTTAGGTTGTCTACCTGAATCTAATTATTACCTTGAAGTTTGAAATTTGCAAGGTTGTCATCAAAAACCCATAATTTTTGTGAGATTTTGAACCTTTTAGAGCATACATTATTTCGTGCTCACTTTATTGCTTATGAGTGTGTCAACATTGATTTGTTATTTTGGAACATTCTTCGATTATACACGTCGAGACCACACATTTGATTTGATATACAGAGATGATAAAGGCACTTAGGATTTAACCCACTTACTCCACTAAAAGCATACCTTCACAATTAACCCCTAGTGAACCCCTTTAATCCTAACAACCCTTTTATTGACTCACCCACTAATATTAACCCAAAACCTATTGTGTATTTTTTATCACCATTCCTCTTGACTACCCTTTTGTCGAGATTTGATTTTGAGCAGTTGCCTAACTATGTTCTATATTGCAGTTGTTAAAGTTCTTGTTGATTTGTTCTTAAAAAAGATCGAAGTATATTCATTATTAGTTCTGTGATTAAGTGAGCTTATACATTTAAATTCAACATCTTGAAGAAGAAGCTCGTATTATAAGTGTTTCAAGTTTTCAATTGATGTAAGTATTCAGGATTAGTTCATTTTTCTAGTTAGGTAAATTGTCAATTCAATCTCGATTCTAACTCTTTAATTCAGCCTTTATCCACACCTTTAGCCTAAGCCCCGTTACAACCCTTTAAAGACCTTTTGATTTGTGTATCATCTCATTTTATAGTGGTGGAGATTTGATTTTCAGGCAAGCCTATGGGATTAACTTTTCATGTTTGACTGATGAGTGCTTTATTTTGAACCTTAAACACCTTGAGTGATTTGAGTGAATCTTTAGTGAGGATGTCAATCCTTGTCAGTTTTGAATCAAAGGTAATTTTTCGGATAAAGGGAAACACATATGTTTTCGTACTAAAAACTATGACTTTGATTGTTTGAATCTTTAGGACTCTTTTAGTTAAATTATCCATGTATAAATTGCCTACAAATTATGATGAAACATTATCGATGAATATTATGAATTGAAGAAGTTCGTTTTAATTGTGAGTTGAGATTTTTGCTTAAGGACAAGCAACAGCTTAAGTGTGGGGGTATTTGATAAACCATAATATGAACATATTTTAATCCTGCATTAAGCATACTTTTGGATGATTTATCCCCTTTATTGTGGAATTTGGTGTTCTTAATCCTTTGTTTTCATGTTTTATACTCAGGAGAGCACCGGAGGATGAAAAGAATGAGAAACGTGCCAAAAACAAAGTAAATGGGCCAAATTATAAAATTGACACGGCCGTGCCTCATTAACTGACCCGACCACAGCCTGGCTTCGATTTACACGGGCGTGTGCCACGGGTGTGTCCCTGACGTGACCTGTTTGAATTCCATTTGGAATAGGGTACTTAGAGGCAAAGAAAGTCATTCCAAAAGCCTATATAAACACCCTAGAGGCCAACCTTCAATGGGCATTCAGTTAGGCCAAGGAGCCAAGCCAAATGGGCCGAATTGTGGAATTCACTTGAAGAAAGTAGTTGATTCATCTCAAAAAGCCAGAATCATACTCAAGACTGAGGATCTCTCCTTCAATTCCTTCAGGGGGTTTTAAGGTTTTCTTTATGTTTTGTTTTATATTTTCTTCTAAGATGTAATCTTTTATGATTATGAACTAAACTTCTCAAATACCTGAGGGGGATGAAACCTAAGACGGATCTTGTTATTGTTTTCTGAGCTGTATGGTAAAAACTTGATTTGTTCTTAACTATGTGTTATTAATTCTTATTTTGATATTTCAGGATATTGATTCAAGCATTTATGCTCCTAGACAGAGGAGGAATAGACCCTGTTTAAGAGTAGATCTAGCATAGTTAAGCGGAGTTGATCACAACCCTAGAGATAGGATGACGAAAATCTGTCGGATTTAGGTCAAACCTAATATAGGAGTCCATAGATCGAGCTAATGCAATTCTAGGGGTTTTAATTAGAAAGAGATTTCAACTAATCAACCTAGGGTTAGACGTTAGTAGCCTCGAGAAAGGTATTAATATAAATTAGGGAATCCTACGGATCAAGTCAAGTGAATAAATCGTCTGGTTCAGAGTTAGATAACAAGTAAAGTCTAGGTGGATTCTTCCTCGGGTATTGTCTTAATCAATTGGTTTTTTCCCCCAAGTATTTTCCCAATTCATTCTCCCTTTCTTAGAATCTCTAGCTTAGTAGTTAGTTCATTTTAGATAAAACAACAATTATCTTAATTCTTAGGCTAAATAATAAGAAGAAAGTTAATATTAGTACTTTTGGTTCCTTTGGGTTTGACAATCCAGTCTTGCCACTAAACTATACTACTGTTCGATAGGTGCGCTTGCCTCAAGTTGTTGTCACAGTTAGTTTTTAGGCTAGATCATTCATTATATAAATTTTTAAAACTCTGACACACGATCATCAACATTGATTTGTTATTCTAGAACTTGCTTCGATTATACATGTCAAGACCATATCATTGATTTGATATACAAATATGATAAAGGCACTTAGGATTTAACCCATTCACTCCACTAAAAGCCTACCCTCACAATTAACCCCTAGTGAACCCCTCTAATCCTAACAACCCTTTTATTGATTCCCCACTAATATTAACCTAAAACCCATCTTGTATTTGTTATCACCATTTCTCTTGACTACCCTTCTATCGAGATTTGATTTGATCAGTTGCCTAATTTTTTTATTTCAATAGTTAAATTCATCTTATATTATGTATTTACTTGATTTTTCTTAAAAATAATAATAATCGAAGTATATTCATTATTAGTTCTGTGATTAAGTGAGCTTATACGTTTAAATTCCACATCTTGAAGAAGAAGCTCGTATTATTAGTTTCAAGTTTTCAATTGATGTAATTATTCAAGACTAGTTTCATTTTTCTAGTTAGGTAAACTGTCAATTCAATCTCGATTTTAACCTTCTAATTCGCCTTTATCCACAACTTTAACCTAAGCCCCGTTACAACCCTTTTTTAAAGACCTTTTGATTTATGTATAATTTCATTTCATAGTGGTGGAGATTTGATTTTCAGGCAAGCCTATGGGATTAACTTTTCATGTTTAAATTTTGAGAGCTTAATTTTGAACCTTAAACACTTTGAGTGATTTTAGTGAATCTTTTTTGAGGATGTCAACTCTTGTCGATTTTGAATTAAAAGCAATTATTTAGATAAGGGGAAACACCTATATTTTTGTGCTACAAACTTGTGACTTTGGTTGTTTGAATCTTCAGGACTCTTTTATTTAAATTATCCATGTATAAATTATCTATGAATTCTGATGAGGCATCATTGATAAGAATTATGAATCGAGGGAAGTTAGTTTTAATTGTGAGTTGAGAATTTTGCTTAAGGACAAGCAAATGCTTAAGTGTGGGGGTATTTGATAAACCGTAATATGTTCATATTCTAATCCCACATTTAGCATACTTTTGGATGATTTATTCCCTAAATTGTGGAATTTGGTGCTCCTAATCCTTTAATTTCATGTTTTATACTTAGGAGAGCACCAGAGGATGAAAAGAACGAAAAACGGGCTAAAAAGGAGAAAATGGGTCAAAGTATGAAATCAACAAGGCCTGGGCCCGAGACATACGATCGTGCCTCTTTAGCAGATCTGACCATGGCCTGGATTCGATTCATACGACTGTGCCACACGGCGTGTCCCTACTGTAGCAAAGAAGAGTTTTATTCGGATTAGGATACTTAGAGGCAAAGAAAGACATTCCAAAAGCCTATATAAACTCCCTAGAGGCCAACCTTCAATGAGGCGTTCAGCTAGGCCAAGGAGCCAAGCCGGAGAGGCCGAATTGTGGGATTCACTCGAAGAAAGCCAGTTGATCCATCCCAAAAGCCGGAATCACACTCAAGACTGAGGATCTCTCTTTCAATTCCTTCTGGGGATTTTAGGGTTTTCTTTATGTTTTGTTATTTTTCTTCTGAGATGTATTCTTTTATGATTATGAACTAAACCCCTCAAATACCTGAGGGGGATGAAACCTAAGACGAATCATGTTATTGTTTTCTAAACTATATGATAAATACTTGATTTATTCTTAACTATGTGTTCTTAATTATTGCTTTGATATTTCAGGATATTGATTCAAGCATTGATGTACTTAGGCAGTGGAGCAAAAGTCTCTGTTTAAGAGTAGATCTAGAATAGTTAAGCGGAGTTGATCGTAACCCTAGAAATAGGATGACGAAAATCTGCCAGATTAGGGTCACACCTAATATAGGAGTCTATAGATAGAGCTAATGCAATTCTAGGGGTTTTAATTAGAATGTGATTTAAATTAATCAACCTAGGGTTAGACGTTAGTAGCCTCAAGAAAGGTATTAATATAAAGTTGGGAATCCTACGAATCAAGTCAAGTGAATAAATCGTCTGGTTCAGAGTTAGATAATAAGTGAAGTCTAGGTGGATTTTTCCTCGAGTATAGTCTTAATCAATTGGTTTTTCCCTCAAGTATTTCCCCAATTTTTTCTCTGTGTCTTAGCATCTTTAGCTTAGTAGTTAGTTAATTTTATCTAAATAAAGGAGCAATAACCACTTTCTTGTTCTAGCAAGAGTGTTGGTATTGCTCCTTTATTTTCGTAAACTCGTATACACTAAAACCAAAGTCTTATCCATTTGTAGATGGATCTTCAATAGCAGCTAGGTCTAGAGGGAAGTTATGAGCATTACGTTTTATTCCCTTAATTCTTAGGCTAAATAATAAGAAGAAAGTTAGTATTAGTACTTTTGGTTCCCTTGGGTTCGACAATCCGGTCTTGCCACTAAACTATACTACTGTTCACTAGGTGCACTTGCCTCAATCGTGGTTATAGTTAGTTTCTAGGCTCGATCATTCATTATATAAACTTTAAAACTTTTTCCACCACCATCAACTTTATTACTTGAATGACGTGTACACTTGCACAATTGGATTTAACCCGGACGGGTAATCTTGATATGAGTCCTCTCGAGCATATGTTATGAATTGGATTTAACCCAGACGGGTAATCCAAATCAAGCTCCTTAGAGTATATGTCATAAAAAGGATTTATCCTGGACTGGTAATCCTGTTGTATACATGTGTGGGTTAAGAGTGTACTCTCTAAAATAGTACCTTATGGATACCATTGAATATGAATTGACGGAACTTGATCTGTACGCCTCGGGTGTACTACCTATGTATCCATCGATATCTCAAATAAATTCATCGGGTAAAAATCTTGACATGAAAGGACATGAATAAGAAACGAGTTATTACATGTAGTTGTCAGAAATCCATGAAGATGATGCTACATGAAAATTGACATATGAAAACATGAGATGATGATATTTATATATGGGATTCATTTGATGAATATGTTAATCCTTGGTTATAGACTTGTACACTTTGAGTGTACTACTACTCGTGAGACATTGATATTTCGAGTAAAATGTGTAAAGTTTTGATATGAAATAATTTGAACTCGAGATGTGTTATATAAAAATATACTTGAGATATAGAAATGTGATTTATACATGTTGTGGAAAGCATATGTGCATGGAAACTTGATTGTTAATGAGTCCATACGTGTTTTTGATGTTATTATGGAATATATAACTAACAAGGGCAATAAGGATACGTGTAGGGCTTGAGCTCAAATTGAATGAATGTGCCTTACATAGTTACCTCAAAATAGAATGAATGGTAAGTTAAGTACCATGTTATACGAACTTACTAATCATTTTATGCTTAGTTTTATTTCC
Organism: Gossypium rotundifolium; assembly: GCA_025506655.1. Taxonomy (NCBI): domain Eukaryota; kingdom Viridiplantae; phylum Streptophyta; class Magnoliopsida; order Malvales; family Malvaceae; genus Gossypium; species Gossypium rotundifolium. The sequence continues at coordinate 141,739,855 of CP106731.1, forward strand.
CTGTTTTAGAGTAAATCGGAAGCTCAGCGAAGATCACTCATACTATCCATCGGCCCATGTCGGTAATATGGTAAATCAATTATGGTTGTAATGGCATGTATAGGTTATATTGGCCATATTGGCATGTAAATGTAAATGTAAATGATGTTTCTAATCTAGCCATTGGAATGGCTAGTAATGGTTTGTTTTAATATACTTGTAATGTCAAACTATGGTGGCTACATAAATGTTAAGTAGTTGATCAAACTATGTCTAACTTGAGGTCTTAACTAAGGTAAGATTATAGACATGTATGCATGAAATGATATGCCATGATGAATGATGGAATTTACTTGATTTGAATGCTTGAAATGGTTGGTATTTGGATGTGTGATTCAAGTGCAGGTCATGGGTGTGATTTTGGGTGAGAAATAAAGCTAGGAATGGCTTTATTTTGTCCACACGAGTAGACACACGGGGATGTGTCTAGACCGTGTGACACACACCCTACCCTATGGGCGTGTGGCCTGGCCGTGTGTCCTCTGCACCTTAAATTCAAGAAAATAGAATGCCTAGAATTGAGCACATGGGCAGAGACATGGGCGTGTGTCTCAGCCGTGTGGGAGACACAATCTTGAACACGGGCGTGTGTCTCAGCTTGTGAAACCTGCACCTAATTTCGAATTGGATTAATTAACCACACAGCCTAGCACATGGGCGTGTGGCATGGTCATGTGCACAAGTCGGAGAGTTACACGAGTTTGAACACAGCTTGTAGCACGTGCGGGTCTTAGGCTCACACGGGTGTGTCCCTTGGACCACATAGGCGTGTGAGCCCTGCACTTGGAAATTTTTTGAAATGTCGCAAAAAATTCTTAGAGTTTTTGATTAAGTCCCGACTCAATTCTAATACTCGTATTGGGCCTTGAGGGTCCAATTAAGGGACATTTTTATAATCTTGGTGAATGAATAGTGATTATCATGAAATGTCTATAAATGTTCTTAAAATTTTGATAACGCTTCGTAACCCTGTTCCGACGATGGATACGGGTTTGGGGTGTTACATTGACAACATTGGTGAAATTTTGATTTGTTATTATTTTTTTATTCTTGTAAGAGAAGTTAATTAGAATTTTATTTGATTTTTCAGGTTTGTACTAATGCATGAGAAGAAGTATTTGATGGTCTCGAAACTAACTATTATTTCGACAAAGGCAAGCGCCCCTATCGAACAGTAGTATAGTTATGGCGAGTCCGAAATATCGTATCCTCAAGGACTAAAATTACTAGTAATACTTATCTTTTTATTATCTAGCCTAATGATTAAGGGGATTTATTTTTAAATTAAAAATTAACTAACTAATTTAACTAACTAAATGACTATGAACATGATAAAGAGTGAATTGGGTAAACACTTTTGGAAAACTTATATGAGATAGGCAATACCTAAGGAAGAATCCACCTAGACTTCACTTATCACTTTTGAATAATATGATTTATTCACTTGACTTAATCTGTAGAAACCCCTGATTTATGTTAATATCTCTTTCAAGACTAAAAACAACTGACTCTAGGTTGATTAATTGAAATCTCTTTCTAATTAAAACCCCTATTGTCGTATTAACTCGATCTATGGATTCCCTTATTAGATTTGACTCTAATCCAATAGATTTTCGTTGCCCTATTTCTAAGGTTGCAATCAACTCTGCTTAATTGTGTTGATCTTCTCTTAAATAAGGACTTTTGCTCCACTGAATAAGCACATTCGACTTGAATCAATAACCTGAATTATCAAAACAAGAATAAAAACTCACAATTAAGAATAAGAACAAGTATTTATCTTATAAATCAAACAATAATAAGATGTGTCTTAGGTTTCATCCCTCGGTATTTGAGAGGTTTAGTTCATACTAATAGAAGAAAACATCATAAAATATGGAAAATCACAAAACATAATGAAAACCCAAAAACTCCTAATAAACATGATGGGAGATCTTCAGTCTTGATGGAGATCCTTCTCCTAAGCGGTTCCCAACAGCTGTCTTGGAGAATTTTCTGTCTCCCCTTCGACATCTATTCAACGTCCCCTTTTAGGTTGCCCCCTAGGGTGTTTATATAGGCTTCGATATGCCTTTCTTGGCCCACAAGTATCCTATTCCTAATAGAATTTGTATCACCCCAAACACGGCCTAGAAGTTAGGCTCGAATCCGGTGTGTCACACTAAAAAGTTTTTCGATAACGTATAAAGAAAACATGTCAAATGAGATAAAAAAACATGTTAGATACTTTTTATTCGTACAAAATAGATGTTGATTTGTTAAAATCAAGAAAAACAAGTTTGACTTGAGATATTTAATAAAATACTACTAACCTCGAAGATTGATCGATTAAATTTGAAGTAATAATTTTATAAAACTATGACTTTTGGAAATATCGTTGATAGTTCGAGAGAAATTTTCGTGTTAAAAATATTTGTAAAAGTTTATTTTGAAATTCATTTGTTAATCGATTTTGGAAAACCTTTATTATGATTTTAGAAAATCCCATTTAAAATAATTTGAGTAAAATATAAACATGTCAAAATAAAGCAAAATAAAATAATCTAGAGGCCTTATTACAACACATAACCCAAAATAGTAAAGTAATAAAGTAAACGAAGTAAGAAACTAAAGTCCAAATAAAACCATTTCTGAAGTATGGCCTACACCGAGTCATCCATGGCCCCAAGTCCTAGTCACTGAGCATTACCTACAAGGGTTAAGAAAGAAACGGGGGGTGAGTTACCAGAACTCAGTGTGTAACCCACTTACCATTGTCCACTGGGCCAAAAATCCAATTAAGCATTTATTGGGCCAAAGCCCATTTACAACTATAACATAATAACATATATATAATATGCATGTGATATACAATTCCCAAACCAAACCTAGTTTTCCATCCGCTACACACCACCCGTACCAACCAACACACCTGTGGGGAGCTTTAGTCATCCACCCTCCAACGCACCAAACTGGGCATTAAGCCATATATCAAACTGAGCATTAAGCCATATATCAAATTGGGCATTAAGCCATATATCAAACCGGGCATTAAGCCATATATCAATTTGTGGACAAGCCACTAGAATTTTGTAGCAAAGCTACCAGAACTTCTCTTCGTCATTATCCCAACCCATGCAAATCATGTATATAATGCATAACAATTCACAATGATGTATTCAGATATTCATTACAATTTTTATGGCCCATTATAACAATTTATCAAAGTTGGCCCATTAAGCAAATATCATCTTTGCCCATTTTTCATATTTTCAGATCGGCCCATATAATCATATATCAATTTGGCCAACATAACAAAATATATCAGATTGGGCCATTAATCAATATGTCCATTCGGCCCATAAGGCAATATGTCAATTTAGCCCATTAAGCAATTTTGTATTTCGGCTCATTAACACTTTACAAATTGGCCCAATAGAGGCATTTCCATAATTCGGCCCATAAGGGCATTTTCATAATTTGCAATCGTACCCGCTAAGGGTAATTCGGTAATCTTACCCACTAAGGGTATTATGGTACTTTCGTAACCAAGGCTTAACTAAAGTTTGAAACTGTCCATCTGCATCATACTGACTAAATTGACCATAACTCGTATGAGGAATCTCGAAATCTAAATCCATAAATTTTCCTTGAAACTAGACTCATATATCTCCTTATTACAATTTTTTCAGAATTTTTGGCTTAACCATTTAGTACAGTTTATTCCTTAAAATTTCCCTTATTTCACTGTCCCACGATTCTGACCTCTCTTACCCAAAATTCAAATATCTCACTGCACAGTTTTCATATGTTGTTCCCACTTGTTTCTATTGAAAATAGACTCACTAAGGAATCTTTAAATATAAACTATATCTCTTAATTCACTTTTTACAATTTTATACGATTTTTTCAAGACAGATCAGGGAACCACAAAATCATTCAGGTTCAGTCTCACTAAAATTAACATATCTCAGAATATAAAATTTCTTTTCCTTCTTCGTTTCTTCCTTATCAAAATAGACACAGTAATCTTTGATTTGATATCTTATTCACTTATTAATTCCCTTTCTCCTAATTTTCATGATTTTTCTCAATCACCTCACTGCCACTGACCAAAACTGTTTTATTACAAAAACATGGTTACCACTATGAACCTACGCGCCCCCGATTGATCCCGGATGCCGAATTCCGGTTTTCTTTGGTATTTCGACCAAATCAAAGAACATATCATAAAAAATTTCTGAGAGATGTGAGACTACACACCATTTCAAACATGTTTTCGGAAGCTACAGGATTACACACCTTGATTTCGATTTCCTAACGAACCACTCGTCGTTGACCTAGAACAATACCAACAAAAAGTTAGCCTCAGATTTCCAAAAATATTTCATATCACTTACACTCGAATCACTTACCACTATATCCTATGGTAGAAATATATCGAGTGGTTTGTCCCTAAAACATATAGTCGATTAGTCGAAACTTCAATCCGATTTGCAACATAGCCAAATAGAGATATAACGAAAAATCCAAAAACGAACCCCCTTACCTTATCGATATTGGATCCAATTACCACTATTTACTTCGGCTAGAACAATACACGGTCTCCAACTTAAAGCACTACGAAAAAGAAAGGGATTTGTTTGAAAGAGAATAGATGATGATTCCGGTCAAAAAGACCCTCCCAAGCTATAATATAGATTCGGCAAAAGAGAGAAGAAAATAAAAAGAATTGAAAGGGTTCTTACCGATTGTTCAAGAGATGAATGACAACTCGAATGGAAAGAAGATCACTGAAAGATGGAAGATTTGACTATGGTGAAAATATTAGAGTGAAAGTGATGCTTGAAGGATTTTTGCTAAAAGAAAAGGAGAAGAAAGATGATGGATTAGTTTCGGTTTTCAAGGATGATGAATGAACAAAGAAATGGTCTCCAAGTTGTATGCGTTCGGCAAAGAAAAGAAATGGAATAAGTCTCTTCAAGGTTACATGGATTAGGCAAAAAGAGGACAAAGAAGCTTGGGAAGAAAAGAAAATGATACCAAATTGTTAATGAAGAATAGGCCAAAATAACCAAAATTTACCAATTACCAATGATCATAATCGGCTAGGAGAGGAGTTTTGAGAGAAAAGAAACAATTGATGTATTGATATTTTGTCCAAAACTATCACTTTTGTTTTACCAAACATCAAGCACCAAATTGGCTATCATCCTAGCCCCAAGTCGTCCACATTCATCCCCTAGGATAAGGGTTTGGCTACCCAAACTTTCCAAAACACCATCCTCAAAATAAGCCCTTGTCCCCTTACTTACCTATTTCGATGATTCCTTTCCCCAACTTCAACCTCGCCTTATTTTTTAGCCAACTTACCAAAATAATGAAGTCCACCCTTGCCATTTTATTCCTTGATCAACACATAAGGAAGGGAAGCAAAAATAAAAGTCAAATTGCACTCAAAGTGATTCGAACTCCTTCCCTCAAGGTGCTACAAGTGGCGCCATATCCTTTCTACTAATAGCTCTTTTATGCTAGCTATTTAATCAATTATTTCCATATGCTTTAAGGTCACTTACTCTATCTCCTTAAAGTGCTAAAATACCAAATTTTTCCTAAGGCCCAATTAAACCCGAGACTTCATAGAAACCTCGTAACCTTCCAAATTCACTTAACTAATAAGTCCAATTTGCAATAATGTCAATCTCTTGTTCTCAGAATTTTAAAAATTCCTACGCCCAAGGCCCAATGGGCCCAATCCTACTAGGCCCAATTTCGGGATGTTACAATTCTATCCTCCTTAAAGAAATTTCATCCTCAAAATTTTAGACCATCTACTAAATGCATCGCTCAAATCACATCACTAAGCTTTCGCTGCGCACTCTGATCTTAAAAACCGCAATGTACTTTTAACAAAATCTTGAATCCTCTTTCACACAACCAAACATCTAACCACAAAAGTAAACAGTTGTCTACCATTTATACTTAGAATTTTCTACATTCAATCATTACATCCAACCAAAACATACCTGACTTGATGGTGATGTAACAATCCCGAGCCTTATGCTCCTTAGACCCGCATCTCAAGCATGCTCCTAACCTCCTCCAGCATTCTCCCGGATGACGCCTTCTACAATGATCGCAAGCCAAAAACTTTGGACGTGCCTTAACACGCTTTACGGAATGAGACTGCGATTCAAAAGAACCACAATCTCCTTTCTTCTTACAATCCACAGACCCATCTCGAAGTGTTTCATTGATTTCCTTAACCTCCTTCAATACCTTCTTAACTATCTAAGCCAGCTCATCAACCCCAACTCGATCATAAGATCCCGTCTCAACCACTAACGATGTCTGTGCCTCCCTTTCGGGCACATGCCTTGGTGCCGAAGATCTAGTCCTAACACCTTGGCCTCTACCACGTCTACGTCTACCGCGTCCACGCCTTCTAGCGCTCATGTTTGCTTAAGTCGATTAAATCTTATTATGAGTTTTATGAATCAGTATACTATTCCATGTCCATTAAACGATGTTTTATGGAATATAGGAAGTAAAGTTGTTTTCGCAAACGCATCCTATAGTTTCAATCTCTATAGTTTTGACTCCTAAAAACTAAAAGTTCTAGAGTGTTCTTACAGTCATATCACAATAATCATAATCATAAATGTAACACCCTAAATTAGGGGTTGTATGAAATTTAATTATTTTTTCCCCATGTGTGTGTGTGCTTGAAGAAATAAATACTATGATTTATTTGGCATGTTCTAGGGTCTAGAAATAAACCCGAATTAGGTCAGACTTGGAGCTAAAAATTTATTTTTAAGTGTTTAAAGGAAGGGAGCTAGGTGAGATGGGGGTTAAATAAAATTTAGGGAGAAGCATGACACAAAGAATGGGCTTGGCACAATTGGCTTGGTGCGTCTAAAGGGGGTTGCAAGGGAGGAGGTTCGAGTCTCGGGTGTAACAAGGGGATGTGTTTTATTTTGGGCTTTTTGGGACGTTAAAGAAAGGGGCTAATTAGAAAGGCCTTAAATGATTTTGTGGGCAAGGTTTGGACAGGAAAGGCGTTTGGTGGAGTGGCTTGGGGCACCACTTAAAGGCTTAGAGGTGGCAGGTCTCGGGTTCGAGACATGATGGACGCAAGGAGCATTTTATTTTTTGGGCTTTTGGCGTTAAAGGAAAGAGGGCCAGGTAGAAGGCTTTAAAATTAAATGAGGAGGCTTTATGACATGAAAGTCAAATGGGAAAGATGGCAAGGGGCGTTAGAAGAGAGGGCTGCGGTAGTGAGGTTCCAGGTTCGAACCAAAGTAGCAGCAATTGATTTTATTTTTTTGAAACCGGCGTGAATGGGAGAGGGGAGTGATGGCTGCATGTTGGACTCTTAATTGATGAGATAAAGCTTAATATTTTTGCACATATTCGGCTGGAAGGGGGAGTTATTAGTAGTTTATTTGCTTTTAAATTGATGAGGAGTGGCTAGGAGATAAAGATGTAAGATAAACCTTGCTTAATTTTGATAATTAAAGGCTGGAAATTTATCACCAAAAGAAGGTGATGGCCGGATTTGAGACTCTTTAGGGCCATCACTATTTCAGTTTTGTATAACAAATAAGTACCAAAAATTCTTCAATTTTGTAATATCCCGGGTTAGGGGCTATTTTGTTCTTTGCATGTTATTGCATGTGTTTAGTGTCTTTGTGTTGCTATTTGGTGTTTTAGGGGCTTAATTGTAGCCTAGGAGTGTGCCTGAGTGAATGGGAAAATTTTGGTTTTTGGGTGTCAAGTCAGGGGAGCTGTTGGAGCTAGGGTATAAGGGTTTTCTTTGGTATTTTATTGCACAAGTGAAGAGCTGGCAGTGGCAAGGAGGAGCTTGGTGTGGCGTCATCCACATGTGAGGGAGGTCCAGAGTTCAAGCAGCAGAGTCCCTTTTACATCACTTATTTTGGACGGCATAGGAGGGAGGAGTTGTGGGTGATTTAAACTCCACCTTGGACTTGGTCAAGTGGTGACTTGGATGGTGGAGAGCAAAGTGTGGAGGAGGACTTGGTCCACTCATTTCAAATGAGTGAATGGGAGGTTTTGGGGGGGATTGTGGCGAAATTTAGGGGAGTTAGAGGGGGAAAGTGACGGCTTAGTGTGGGAGAGGGGAAGGCCGAATATGCCTTTGCATCTTTGGTGCATTTTTCGGTCATTTTGGTAAGCTAAAGTCCTCTCTTTTGTCAAAAAAAAAAACCAATTTCCTTTGTAGAAATTCTCTCATTGTTGTTCTCTTTCATCTATTGGAACCAAACTCAAGCCTCTAAAAAATTTCCTTTTCCCATTTCTTCTTTTATAAACCAAATTCTTCTTCTCTCAAAAGTAAGTCGAAACTTTCCAAGTAAATTCCTCCATCTTTCCTTCGTGAAGTCAAAGCCTAGTTGTCAATTTGTTTTATTTTCTTCAAACTCCTTGATAGCCGAATGTGCTCATTCATCACTTTTTCTTTTCAATTGTGTAAGCAAACCTATATCCCTTCTTCTCACATTTTCTTCCTCTTTCTTTAATTGTACAAAGCGAAAGTAGGGGTGTTAAGCACTCAAGCGAACCCTTCTCATTTGTTGGCCGATTCCTTCTCATCTCTTAAACCATTTTCCTCTGTTGTACTTCGAGTTTTAAGCGGAATACCTCCCTTCTCTTAGTGTTTTGGTTGGCAAATTCTTTCCTTCTTTTGATCAAGGTGTTGGCAGAATCTATCCCTCTTCTAGTGGTTGTCTTGGCGGAGTGTCGGTGGTGTTTGGAGGCCTTCCTTCCATCGCTTGGAATTGGTAAGTCCTTGGCGAATGGTCATCTCCTTTCTCTCCTTATACTTTGTCAAGGTTGGTTGATTAAGGGCGAAAAGGGTCATCTTTGGAAGGATTCTAATCTCTTTGTTATAGGGTCTTTGGAGTGTGAAAGCAAGCAAGGGAATCGTTATTCTTTTGTTAATCGATTGGTAAGTAGGGTAAGTACATGGTATTGTTATTATTTCAATCTTTTCGAGGTTCGATTAAGGCAAAGGTAACAAAAGATTAACTGTTCATCTTTTATGGTGTAGCCGATTGCTAAGGAGAATCATTGGGTGATTGGTTTGGTAGAAACCAAATCATCTTAAAAGGATCTAGTAATCGAGGGACTTAGATCATTTTCGTTGGATTCTAGACTCGTATTTACGGTGTGTAAACTAACACACTCTGTTTAGTAATATAATTGATAACTTTGTGTGATGATTAATGAAACAGTTGATGATTGATGTGATACCCTAATGGGTATGATTACGGACTCGGGTAAGTCAAGATATTATTATGAGTTTATTGATGATCTATATGATACCATGGTTGTGGATTTATATGACATGGGGTATGAGATTAGACATATTAGCATGATATGCATGATTATATGATATGCATGATTACATGAGTGTGGTATGTTGATGGGTGATACTGAGTGGAGGAGCGGTGATATTTTGTCTTGTGAGCACTAGTGTTTTAGTAACACACTTTGTGACTTTGGGTCACGGAGGTTTGGCACCTCGGAGGTTTGGTACCTCGGCGTCGTCCCTGTGGTTAACACCACCGTGGGTTGGCCCCACTTGTGAGATATGGGATTGGCGCCATGATTTGGTATTGGCCCCATCATTGGATTTGTATTGCGGTCACCGGTGCTTTAGTAGCACAATTGTGTCTTTGGGACACCAAAGGTTTGGTACCACATTGACGGATATTGTGTCTTTGGGACACGGTGTTTTGGTAACACATTGTGACTATACGTCACCAGTGGTTTGGCACCACCAGTGGTTTGGTACCACACGGGGTAGAAAAGGCGATATGGATGGTTAGGATCGGGTTGCATTAATTATGTTGCTTTGTATGATGTGTGTTAGCATGTTGTTTTTCGGGAGCGGGATTTACACACTGAGTCACTCGACTCACCCTCTCCTTTGACATTTCAGGTGACTCGTAGACGCGGACACGGAGCCGGGATGGACTCGGGGTGCACATGCCATGCTTTAATAAAAGTGTTGCTCAGACTATTGAATTTGGGTACTTTAGCTTATTTACTTTACTTGGGTTTTATATTGGATTTGTAAAAGGCCTTTAATTTATGTTTTGTGATGTTTATGTTTTAATTAGATTTTTAATATGCCTTAACAAAACAAGTTGGTATGAATTTTTCTAAAACTTGGAAAGATAATGATTTCAAAATTATAACCAAATGTGTTTTAAACCATACCATCGGGTATCACACTATGTCTTTATAGTAAGCAAACTCAAATGATTTTCAAATCAAACTTGTATTACTCCTAAGTCTAAAAAGGTTTTAAGTAACACTAAGAAACTATTAAGGTTTAAATGGTTTAAACTCGTTTAACCACACATTCTGGTTAAGATTTCAAAATCTCCGGGTTTCAAATACACCATCTGATTTCAAACAAGTCTACGCGAATTGTCTTCAAAATACACTGTGTTTTCACTCGACTTTTAACGAAAAATTTAACCTCTCACAAACATGTTTCCCCGTAACATACCAGATTTGGACGTGGTGTCTTGTCCGGGTTTGGGTGTTACATTTGTGGTATCGAGCCAAGTTCAAAAGCTTCATTTGTGGGCCGAGGCCCAAAATGTTTTAAACTATAGTTTTAAGTATTACATTTTAAAAGTATGATTTGAAAGGCATGGCACCGAGTCTCCGCACCAGTTCGCCTGTAAGTACCCGTACTATTGGTTGTGATATTAATTGATATGATTGAATGGCTAGTGATAGCGGGATTACTTTAGAGACCTGGCCCGATAGGATTACGTGGACTCATGCGAAACAAAGTCTCTTTAATATTCATAAAACTTTGCTTTAAAAATAGTGGAATAATAACTCGATACATAAAATTCTTTAATCGGACGAGATTTAGTCATGAGTACCGAGGTGGGCGTGGTCGTGGGCGTGGTCGCGATGGGATGATCATTTCGAGCCCGTGGGTTCAGGGTGGTTCGAGAATGAATGTAATCTGGATTACGCCACCAGCTTGGAGGTGGTGAGTTCGAGGAGCGAGCCGCGATGGCATGATGCCAGTGATCTTTGAGGTTTTAGAAAGGGTAGTGCTGGAGCGGTGGAGGCGTAGGAGCTAGAAAATCGTGCTCGGCGACTTGGGCAAATGGGGTGAATTCTTTCGGGGTGTCTCGGGTGTTGCTCCAGCCTTTGCTTGAAAGTCTTGGCCGGAAGCGGCGAGCGGATCATGGACGATCTGGACCTAACGGCCGAAGAAAAATTAAAGGGGATCGTATCACTTCTCCGAGATGAGTCATACCAGTGGTGGCTCACGGTCCGTGTAAATATTGACGCAATTGAAGATCGACATGGGATTATTTTCGGTACGCTTATCGAGAAAAAACGTCGGAGCTAACTACATAAATGAGCGAGAAAAGCATTTCGAGGTTAGTCGAGGAGAGCAAATCGTTTGAGTCTGGGCGAGTTTACGAAATTCGAGTCGGTATGCCAGGGGTATGGTGGCTACTGAGCATGAGAGGTGCATTCGTTTCGAGGATGGCCTGCGAGACGAACTAAGGTGATAATTGCGCCCGGCAGAGGCGTGAATTTGCGGTTCTAGTTGAAAAGCGAAGGTTGCCGAGGGCATTAAAGAGTCTCGTGAGGCGGTATGGAGAGAAACCGTCACAAGAGGAGTTTTGGGTCTTCGGGTCATCGAAACCAACGAAAAAGAGCTAGACCGTGGGCGAATCGGTCGGGTAGGTTTGTTCTTTGCTAGGCGGGGACCGCCGATGTAACCGTTGTGGAAAGGCTCACCGGGAAGGATGTTGGGTGATGGTAGAGGTTGTTTTGAGTGTGGCTCATTTGGATCACCGAGTGAGGATTGTCCGCGCAAGTTAGCTAGAATTGATCGGAGAATCGGGGCCGTGTCGATCTGAAATAATGGACCACCGAGAGGGCCGAGGTAATGGCAGAGGAGGTAATAGTTACGGTGGGGCCGTGAAACCCGCGGCGAGTGCAGTAGTTCTGAGGCGAACGGCTGGATTGGTATATCTTTGAGCGCCGAGAGGAGAGGCGACGCACCGACGTCATAACCGATGCGTTTTGATTTTTGGTTCTCCTTATCTGCTTTAATTGATGTGGGTTCTACGCTTTCGTATGTTGCCGATAGTATAGTAGAGACAATGGATTTAGACTCGAGATATCTTCAGGCGGATGGTATAATAAGCCCTCTAGGTCACTCAGTAGTGGTAGATAAAGCGTATAGAGGCGCACCTCTAGAACTCTAAGGGGTATCTTTCGAGGTCGATCGATGGAACTGCCGTTTGGGGAGTTCGATCGATTTTGGGGATGGATGGTGAGTAAGCACCGGCGAAGTTGGATCACGTGCTAAGCGCATGGTTCTGAGCACACCGAGGTGATGAAGTAGTTCGATCGGTAATAGGAGAAACTACCGTCCAATTTGGTATCTGCTCTGAAAGTGAGAAAATGGTCGGGAAGAGGCGTAAGCGTATGTGGTTCATGTGTATGCCTTGAAACTAAGGAGTCTACCGTGGAGACAGTTGAGACGATTAGGGAATTTGTGGATGTGTTTCTGATGAGCTTAGGGTTTGCCACAGTTGGGAGGTAGAATTGGGATAGATCATTCAGGAATTACGCCAAGATCCATTGCTCCGTCAGGATGGCACCTAAGGAGTTAGTGGAGCTTAAGGCTCGAATCTGAGAATTGTTGGACCGAGGCTTTATCGTGCCAAGCATTTCACCATGGGGAGCGCCGGTACTCTTTGTAAAGAAGAAAGCGGTACTATGCGGATGTGCATAGATTACCGCTAACCGAATAAGTGACGATCAAAAACAAGTATCCACCGCCTCGGATAGATGACTTGTTTGATCGGTGAAAGCGCGTCGATTTTTCGAAGATCGACTTAAGGTGCAGGTATCACCGTTGAAGGTAAAAGAGGCGGATATCTCAGTAAGACGGCATTTCGTTACTCGGTATGGGCATTTTGAGTTCCTAGTTATGCCGTTCGGGTTGACTAACGCCGCGACTTTCATGGATCGATGAATAGGGTGTTCCAACGATTACCTAGATCGATTCGTGGTGGTTTTTATCGACGACATCTTGGTATACTCAAGGATCGAGGAAGAGCATGACGCCATTTACGGTGGTATTGCAGATTCTAAGGAGAAAGCAATGGCGCGAAGTTCAAGAATCTGAGTTCGCTCGGGGAGGTGACATTCTTGGGTCATGTAGTGTCGGTGAGGGATTAAGTGGACCCATAAAGGTAGAAGCGGTTTTGGATTGGAAGCCCTAAGTCGATGCGGAGATTCGAGTTTTCTGGGGTTGGCGGGATACTCTGAAGATTTGTAGAGGTTTCTCGTTGATCGCAGACACCAATGACCAAATTATTGAAAAGGGAGTTCGTTTATTTGGTGAGAAGCAACGGAGAGCTTCGACAAGTTGAAGAAGATTTTGTCTGAAGCTCCGGTTCTGATTCAACCTGAGGCTAGTAAGGAATTTACAGTGTACTGCGATGCATCACATACGGGCTTGGGTTGTGTGCTGATGCAAGAAGGGAAGGTTGTGGCTTACGCATCCCGACAGCTGAGGCCACATGAGGTCAATTATCCTACGCACGATTTGGAGCTTGCGGCTGTAGTATTTGCCTTAAAGATATGGACGCATTACTTGTACGGAGAGAGATCGATAGTCTACACGGACCATAAGAGTCTGAAGTACCTTCTGACTCAGAGAGACTTGAATCTGAGACAGCGCCGATGGATTGAGCTGCTGAAAAACTATGATTGCTCAATTGAGTATCATCCGGGCAAGGCTAATGTTGTGGCGAGGCGCATTGGCCGTAAGGTTGTTTAATTTGAGGCGTTGTTTGCCCACTTGAGTTTGTATGACGACGGGAGTATTACGCGAGCTACTGAGTTAAGCCTACTTGGGTTGAGCGGATCGAGAAAAGCGCTTGTTAGATGAGGTTTTGGCGCGCAAGACTCGGTCGCAGTGATGGGTTGAAGGGGTATAAGCTTGTCTAATGATGGGGTCTGTGTTTCCGAGGAAGGCTTGTATCTTAGAGATCTGAATTGAGGCAAAGATTCTTCGAGATGCTCATAGCGACCCTACGCTATGCATCCTAGAGGTAGCAAAATGTATAAGGATCTCGAGACGATTCGGTGGCGATGCGAAAAAGGAGGTGACAGAGTTTGTAGGAAAGTGTCGACATGTCAGAGGTCAAGGTGAGCATCGATTGCCGTCTGGTTGCTTGACGGTGAAGATTCCACAGTGGAAGTGGGAAAGGATAACTATGGATTTCGTCGATGGATTACCGCTTGCACCGAGCAAGAAGGATTCGATTTGGGCGAGTGGATCGGTGACTAAATCCGGCTCACTTTATTCGGTGAGGGTGGATTACTCACTTGAGAGGTTGGCGAAGTCAGTATGTGTCGAGATTGTGAGGCGCACGGGGTACCGTGTCGATCATCTCGGATAGGGACCCAATTCACGTCAAGGTTACGAAGGCTTTGCATCGAGCTCTGGGTACAGTTAGATTTCAAGACACGGCATTTCATCCGCAGTGACAGGCGATCGGAAAAGAGTTATCTGAATATTGGAGGACATGCTTCGAGGGTGTGTTTTGGACTTCAGGGGTAGCTGGGAGGAGTATCTACCGTTAGCTGAATTCGCCTACAACAATAGCTACCAAGCGAGCATCAAGATGGCACCATATGAGGCGTTGTATAGTAGGAAGTGTCGCTCACCTACTTGTTGGATGAGCTAAGTGAGCGTCGATTATTGGGACGAGAGTTGGTTCTTTGAGACCAAGACAAGGTTAAGTTGATTCAGGCTCGATTGAAGGAAGCTTGGACCGGCGAAGTCCTATCCGATCTTAAGCGGAGAGATATTGAGTTTCTTGTGGGAGATCGGGTTTTGAAGGTCTCACCGTGGAAGAAAGTATTAAGGTTCGGAAGAAAGGCAAGCTTAGTCCGAGGTTTATTGGGCCGTATAAGGTATTAAGGCGAGTGGGACCGATTGCATATCATTTCGAGTTGCCGGTGAGCTAAGTCGATTCACGACGTTTTTCACGTATCGATGCTTGGCGTTATCGTTCGATCCGTCACATGTGGTGGCGATGAAGAGATCGAGGTAAATCCAGACTTGTCCATAGAAGAAGAACACATGCGATTCTAGATCGGGATGTGAAGGTTACTGCGTAAGAAGTCCGTGCCTTTGGTTAAGGTTCTTTGGCGGAATCATGGCGTGGAAGAAGCTACGTGGGAACCCGAGGATATGATGAGACAGCAATACCCGCAACTCTTTTGATCAGGTAATTTCGAGGTCGAAATTATTTTAAGGGGGTAGAACTGTAATATCCGGGTTAGGGGCTATTTTGTTCTGCATGTTATTCCATGTGTTTAGTGTCTTTGTGTTGCTATTTGATGTTTTAGGGCTTAATTGTAGCCTAGGGTGTGCCTAAGTGAATGGGAAAATTTTGGTTTTGGGTGTCAAGTCGGGGAATTTGTTGGAGCTAGGGTATAAGGGTTTTCTTTGGTATTTTATTGCACAAGTGAAGAGCTGGCGAGTGGCAAGGAGGAGCTTGGTGTGGCGTCATCCACATGTGAGGGAGGTCCAGAGTTCAAGCAATGAGTCCCTTTTTGTCACTTATTTTGGGCTGGCATAGGAGGGAGGAGTTGTGGGTGATTTAAACTCCACCTTGGACTTTGTCAAGTGGTGACTTGGATGGTGGAGAGCAAAGTGTGGAGGAGGACTTGGTCCACTCATTTCAAATGAGTGAATGGGAGCTTTGGGGGATTGTGGCGAAATTTAGGGGAGTTGGAGGAAAGTGGCGGCTTAGTGTGGAGAGGGAAGGCCGAATATGCCTTTGCATCTTTGGTGCATTTTTCGGTCATTTTTGGTAAGCTAAAGTCCTCTCTTTTTGTCAAAAAAAAAAACAAACCAATTTCCTTTGTAGAAATTCTCTCATTGTTGTTCTTTCTTTCATCTATTGGAACCGAAACTCAAGCCTCTAAAAAACATTTCCTTTTCCCATTTCTTCTTTTGTAAACCAAATTCTTCTTCTCTCAAAAGCAAGCGAAACTTTCCAAGTAAATTCCTCCATCTTTCCTTCGTGAAGTCAAAGCCTAGTTCTTAAATTTGTTTTATTTTTCTTCAAACTCCTTGATAGCCGAATGTGCTCATTCATCACTTTTCTTTTTCAATTGTGTGTCAAACCTATATCCCTTCTTCTCACATTTTCTTCCTCTTTCTTTAATTGTACAAAGCCAAAAGTAGGGGTGTTAAGCACTCAAGCGAACCCTTCTCATTTGTTGGCGATTCCTTCTCATCTCTTAAACCATTTTCCTCTGTTGTACTTACGAGTTTTAAGCGGAATACCTCCCTTCTCTTAGTGTTTTGGTTGGCCGAATTCTTTCCTTCTTTTGATCAAGGTGTTGGCCGAATCTATCCCCTCTTCTAGTGGTTGTCTTGGCCGAGTATCAGTGGTGTTTGGAGGCCTTCCTTCCATCGGTTGGAATTGGTAAGTCCTTGGCCGAATGGTCATCTCCTTTCTCTCCTTATACTTTGTCAAGGTTGGTTGATTAAGGGCCGAAAAGGGTCATGCTGGAAGGATTCTAATCTCTTTGTTATAGGGTCTTTGGAGTGTGAAAGCAAGCAAGGGAATCGTTATTCTTTTGTTAATCGATTGGTAAGTAGGGGTAAGTACATGGTATTGTTATTATTTCAATCTTTTTAGGTTCGATTAAGGCAAAGGTAACAAAAGATTAACTATTCATCTTTTATGGTGTAGCCGATTGCTAAGGAGAATCATTGGGTGATTCGGATTTGGTAGGAAACCAAATCATCTTAAAAGGATCTAGTAATCGAGGGACTTAGATCATTTTCGTTGGATTCTAGACTCGTATTTACCAGGTGTGTAAACTAACACACTTCTGTTTAGTAATATAATTGATAACCTGTGTGATGATTAATGAAACAGTGATGATTGATGTGATACCCTAATGGGTATGATTCTGGACTCGGGTAAGTCAGTATTATTATTATGAGTTTACTGATGATCTATATGATACCATGGTTGTGGATATATGTGACATGGGGTATGAGATTAGACATATTAGCATGATATGCATGATTATATGATATGCATGATTACATGAGTGTGGTATGTTGATGGGTGATACGAGTGGAGGGAGCGGTGATATTTTGTCTTGTGAGCACCGGTGTTTTAGTAACACACTTTGTGACTTTGGGTCACGGAGGTTTAGCACCTCCAGAGGTTTGGTACCTCGGTGTCTCGTCCCTCGTGGTTAACACCACCGTGGGTTGGCCCCACTTGTGAGATATGGGATTGGCGCCGGTGATTTGGTATCACACGATGGGTTGGCCCCATCATTGGATTTGTATCATGGGTCACCGTGCTTTAATAGCACAATTGTGTCTTTGGGACACTAGTGGTTTGGTACCACATTGACGGATATTGTGTCTTTGGGACACCGGTGTTTTGGTAACACATTGTGACTATACTGGCACAGTGGTTTGGCACCACCGGTGGTTTGGTACCACACGGGTAGAAAAGCGATATAGATGGTTAGGATCGGGTTGCATTAATTATGTTGCTTTGTATGATGTGTGTTAGCATGTTGTTTTTGGGAGCGGGATTTACACATCGAGTCACTCGACTCACCCTCTCCTTTGACATTTCGGTGACTCAGTGACGCGGACACGGAGCGGGGATGGACTCGGGGTGCACATGCCATGCTTTAATAAAAGTGTTGCTCGGACTATTGAATTTGGGTACTTTAGCTTATTTACTTTACTTGGGTTTTATATTGGATTTGTAAAAGGCCTTTAATTTATGCTTTGTGATGTTTATGTTTTAATTAGATTTTAATATGCCTTAACAAAACAAGTTGGTATGAATTTTTCTAAAACTTGGAAAGATAATGATTTCAAAATTATAGCATAATGTGTTTTTAAACCATACCATCGGGTATCACACTATGTCTTTATAGTAAGCAAACTCAAATGATTTTCAAATCAAACTTGTATTACTCCTAAGTCTAAAAAGTTTTAAGTAACACTAAGAAACTATTAAGGTTTAAATGGTTTAAACTCGTTTAACCACACATTCAGTTAAGATTTCAAAATCTCCTGGTTTCAAATACACCATCGATTTCAAACAAGTCTCACTAATTGTCTTCAAAATACACTGTGTTTTCACTCGACTTTTAATGAAAAATTTAACCTCTCACAAACATGTTTCCCCGTAACATACCAGATTTGGACGTGGTGTCTTGTCCGGGTTTGGGGTGTTACAAATTTTCTTTTCTTTCACTCCAAATTGCTGCTGCCGAATTCTCCCCAGCCATAGAAGGCAAAATTCTTCAAAATTCCCTTCTTCTTTTTCTTTCCCTAGTAGCGAACCCTTTCACTCTCTTTCTTTTCTTCTCCTATTGAGATCTTCTTGACCAATCTCCTTCCCCCTAACTAAGGTCTTTGAAATCCTTCCTCCTTCATTACAGCTTACTTTGGTCAATAGCAAGGGAACACAAGTTTCTTTTCGGATTATTTTCAACCGTTAAGTAAGAGGTATGTGGGCATGGCCGAATGATTTTTTTTGGATCTATAGTTATAGCCAGATGGCCTATGATTCTTATTAACTTGATTAAAACCGATTGTAGGGAGGTAGTAACCGATTGAGAGGTCTTTCGGATTTAAGGTAAGCTTGGTATGTGGGATATATCATTCGGCCAAGGGCCATATGTTATTGTTTAAATCTCAAAACTAATGTGTGCCATGGACTTAGGGGCTAATTAAGGCTTGGATTTGTTTGGAAATCAAATCCGTTCAAGGTAAGTCCGCAAAAGAGCCTTTGGTATTAACTTGTTATGGCCGAATAGGCATTTGGTATTAACATTGATAATTGGCCAAATATAGGGTCAAGATCTAGCGACGTAGATCGGATCTTCGGGATCTTGGGATTTCGATAGTGACAGGTGTGTAAAAACTCACTACACACTTTATTAATTTACATGACTTTATTCTTTGCCTGTTAATCTTTTTGGTTGTGATTAGCTTATGGCATAATCATGGTTGCCGGGTAAGTCCCCTAACTTGTGATCTATGATATATGGTTGAGTTTTCCATCACATGCTATGTTGTACTTAATGCATGATATATATATGGGATTATGATATTGTATGTAAGCATGATGATGGTGGGATTGATGAGAGGAGGAGGATGATTTTATGGACTGTCGCCAGTGGTTTTGACCACAAGATGGGTTGGCCCCATCAGATTATTTGTGACCTATGGTCATCAGTAGTTTTGACCACACCGATTGATAAATTGCGACTAAGTCCCAGTGGTTTGGTACCACCAGTGGTTTTGACCACACTTGATATATTGTGACCTATGGTCATCAGTGGTGTTGACCACAAGATGGGTTGGCCCCATCATTTATTTTGTGACACTAGTCACCAGTGGTTTTGACCACCAGTGGTTTTGACCACACGGGGTGGAAAAGGAGTATGGATGGTTAGTTGGGTTGCATGTGCATGTTTATTAGTAAATTGTGTATGGGTTGTATTTTCCATTACCATTTTGCAGATGAGTAGATCGCGGAGATGGAGTCGGAGAGGACTTGAGGCGGCCATGCTCATCATCGGATTTGAAACTACTTTGTTTTAGTTAATATCATTTATTTTTCTAAGTCTTTTAGTTTGGGATTGTAACAAGGCCGCTATTTATTATTTGGATGTTCAAATTATTTTACTTATGTTATGTTACAAATGAAATTTATAAATGTTAAGTGAACCGGTTAAAAGTAACTTTTTCAAACTTAGCAACCTCTACGGGTTTTTAAAGATGTTACCATCGGGTAACAAAAATAAACCATGTTTATGAAAAGCCCAACTAAGTTTTCAAACACTGTTTTAAAACCTTAGCCACATTTTATCAAATTTTCACCAGAAAATCAATATCCTTCAAAACGCTTTTACTCCGTGACATACCAGATCCAGTCAGGACTCATGGGTCGAGTTTGGGGTGTTACATTTTTGGTATCAGAGCCCGATTCAGAACTCGGCTGTGGGGGGCCCAAGGCCCAAAATATTTTGTTTTTGATTAGTAGGCCTTATTGGAATGTTTAGAAACTATTTTTTTTTTTTGCTTAAATAGCATGGCACCGAGTCTCCGGCACCTATCCACCCAGGTAAGTAATTCTATCCATTTTTGTGAATATTTGATGAGGGGTAGAAGGGTAAAGTGGGAACGTAGACTATTAGAATAGAGATTATTAAACCCTAGGGTTAGCATACCCCAACAAACCATGCATAAGACTTAATAATTCTCTAAACAAAACCTGTGAGTTGTCACTGAGCAAGGGATGTGGCAATCGTTATACGCATGTCTAGGATTGGATTCGGTGGGAGCCTGGTATTTAAGCAGTCCTCGTGACTCACCTCCTACTCACTCGAATCCTACCTGGTGCGTAGTGACGGTTCATCCTAGCTAAGATGACACACTCACAGGCTAAACTTGATAACTAAAACCCGAAAGGGACTAGCCGTTTTGTTTTTGGAATAATTAAAACTTTATCTTTAAAAAAAAAAGATCAAAATACCCCTCAATTTGAAAAATGACCAAAATACCCCTGGCTTGTAAACTACCAAAATACCCTCCGAATGAAAAATTTTCAAATGGAAAATTTTCAGAATATCTTTCTTTTATGAAATCCATTAGAAACAAATTTTGAAAACCTTTTTATGGAAATTCCCCGACTATGAAAATTACTAAAATACCCCTAGGGGTGAAATTACAAAATTGCCCCTAACCTACAAAATTACCAGAATAACCCTGATTTTTAAAATTTTGCAACATCACTATCTTAGAAAATGCAATTCTCAAAAAGGAACCATCAAAGTTTTACAACTTTTGAAATATCCCTGATTTCTTAAAATTTTACAAATTCACCCCGATTTGTGAAAAAATTACAAAAATACCCTTGTAGGACAAATTACGGAAATACCCCTGGGTAGTGGAAAAACAATCACAATGAAATCAACAACGTCTCTTTGAATGAATGAATGGAAAACTGTGTGCATGTATGATACGAAAGAACCACTCCTAAAACTTCTATCATAAAATTTCTTCGCGGATAACCAAGTGAAATACTAATGCATAAAATTCTTAAACAGATAAACACAATCGTTAGAATGAGTTCAAGAGGTCGTGGACGTCCTCTGCGTGGCCATGGTAGGGGTAGGATGACCTTGTCGGAGCCAGCAAGGTCTGGTCATGGGTCTAGAAATGAGATGCCGAATCTGTCGGCGGCAAAAACTAAATTTCAAGATCAGACGGGTGGTAATGATATCGTGACTCAAGCTGTATTACGGGTGTTGAAACGGGTTGTTGAGGCAGGCGCGAGTGCAGGAGCCCGTAAATCTGTGGTTAAACGACTCCGAGCTAACGGAGCAGAAGTATTCAGAGGAGTTTCTAGAGTGGCGCCCAGTGCGGCGGAGTATTGATTGGAATCCACTAAAAGGATTATGGGTAACTTGGATTTCACAACTGAGGAGAAGTTGAAGGGTATCATCTCTTTGCTTCGGGATGAGTCTTACCAGTGGTGGCTCACTGTAAGGGATGGAACGGTGGCGAAAAATCTCACCTGGGAATTCTTCAAGGATGCTTATCAGAAGAAAAATATCAGAACTAGCTATGTGGATGCACAGCGAAAGGCTTTCTTGAACCTGGTTCAAGGCAATAAGACCGTGGCCGAGTGTGAGGCCGAATTTCTCCGGTTGAGTAGGTATGCTCGTGGTATTGTGGGTACCGAGCATGAACGCTGTGTTAGATTTGAAGATGGGCTGAGGGATGAGCTGAGGATGATGATAGCTCCACAGCAGGAACGGGAGTTCGCCATCCTAGTGGAGAAATCAAAGGTTGCTGAAGGAGTAAGACAGTCGATTAGATGGAACCAAGATCAGAATCGAAATAAGAGGAGCTCAAGACCTTCAAAGTTTGTAGGTAATCAGCAGAAGAGGACAAGGTTTGGTGGATCGGATCAAGCTGCTAGGCCTACTACTGCTGCTAATCCTCAATGGCCGCCACAGTGTGTTCGGTGTGGCAAGTCTCACATGGGAGAGTGTTGGAATGGTAAGCATCGAGTTAGAGACTGTCTGAAGAAAGCAGCTAGACTGAGATCTGAGGGTCAGGATCGTCACCGAATAGGAGGGATAACCAACAGCCTCAGAGGGGTCTGGTGCAGGAAGAGGAGGTAATGGTGCTGGCAGAGGTTGTGGGGCACCGAGGGGAAATACCGGTGGTACTGAGGCTAGACAACCTGGGTTGGTCTATGCCGCAAGGCGTCAAGAGGAGGGCGATGCACTGGACGTCATAACCGGTATGTTCCTAATTTCTGGTGTACCTTATAATACTTTGATTGACATTGGCTTAACCCACTCGTACATTACTAGTAGCGTAGTGGAAACTTTGCACCTAGACTCTGAGCTTACTCCTAGGAAGATGACTGTATTAAGCCCTCTAGGTCACTCTGTAGAAGTAAGTAGACTCTATAGGGACGTACCCCTAGAACTCTAAGGGGTCGTGTTCTTGGCTGATTTGATGGAACTACCGTTTCGGGAGTTCGACCTAATCCTCAGGATGGATTGGCTAGTAAGGTATCAGGCTAGTCTAGATTGCGCAGCTAAGCGCATGGTTTTAAAGACAGTGGAAGGAGAAGAGGTGGTGATAATAAGTAAAAGGAGGGATTACCTATCTAATGTGGTTTCGGCATTAAAGGCGGAAAGGATGGTTAGGAAGGGTTGTGAAGCTTATGTGGTGCATGTCTGTACCTTGGAAGCTAAGGATGTTACTGTGGGAGATGTCCGGACCGTAAGGGATTATGTCGATGTGTTTTCAGAGGAACTTTCGGGTCTACCTCCGGACCGTGAGGTTGAATTTGGTATAGATCTGTTGCCCGAAACTGCACCTGTATCTATAGCTCCGTATCGGATGGCGCCGAAAGAATTGGTGGAGTTGAAGGCGCAGATCCAGGAGTTGTTGGATAGAGGATTCATCCAACCAAGTGTATCGCCTTAGGGAGCTCTAGTGCTTTTTGTCAAGAAGAAGGATGGGACAATGAGGATGTGTATAGATTATCGGCAGCTGAATAAGTTGACAATAAAGAACCGGTATCCTTTGCCCAGGATTGACGATCTGTTCGATCAACTCAAAGGGGCATCGGTGTTTTCCAAGATTGACCTTAGGTCAGGGTACCATCAACTTAAGGTGAAGGAGGCTGATGTCCACAAGACGGCATTCCGTACTCGGTATGGACACTACGAGTTTCTGGTAATACCTTTTAGTTTGACAAATGTACCCGCCGCATTTATGGACATAATGAAATGGGTTTTCCAACCCTATCTGGATCGGTTCATCGTGGTCTTCATAGACGACATTTTTGGTGTACTTGAAGTCGAAAGAGGAGCATGACGCACATCTTCGTGTGGTTCTACAAGTTCTAAGGGAGAAATAGTTGTACGCTAAATTCAGCAAATGTGAGTTCTGGCTCATAGAGGTAACCTTTCTAGGGCATGTAGTTTCAGCTGAGGGCATCAGGGTGGATCCCCGTAAGATTGAGGCGGTGTTGGAGTGGAAGCCACCAAAGTCGGTTACGAAAATTTGGAGTTTTCTGGGGTTGGCAGGATATTATAAGAGATTTGTGGAGAATTTCTCCTTGATTGCAGCGCCGTTGACTAAGCTGTTGAGAAAAGGAGTTCTATTTATGTGGGCTAAGAAGCAGCAAGAGAGTTTTGATAAGCTGAAGAGGATTCTGACAGAAGCACCGGTTTTAATTCAGCCTGAGGCCGGGCACTGTATATTGCGATGCATCACAAACTGGTTTAGGGTGTCTGTTGATGCAAGAAGGGAAGGTGGTCACTTATGCGTCACGGCAATTGAGGCCTCATGAAGCTAACTATCTGACACATGACTTGGAATTGGCTGCTGTGGTATTTGCTCTGAAGATCTGGAGGCACTACCTGTATGAGGAGAAGTCGGTGGTGTACACAGATCATAAAAGTCAAGTACCTCGACTCGAGAAGATTTGAATCGAGGCGTGGAGGTGGATTGAGTTGTTGAAGGACTCACGATTGCTCAATCGAATACCATCCAAGGAAGGCTAATGTGGTAGCTGATGTATTGAGCCAAAAGGTGGTAGCGGATTTGCGAGCTATGTTTGCTCATCTAAGTCTCTAAAAGGATGGGAGCCTTTTGGCAGAATTGCAAGTGAAGCGATCTTGGACTAATGAGGTCAAAGAAAGGCAGATGACTGATGAAGCTTTGAATACTCGAAGGTTGCAAGTACAGAATGGTGAGGCCGAAGGGTTCAGCTTGGGTGGTGAAGGAGTATTATATTTTCAGGGGAGAGTATGCATGCCTAAGGATGATGAGTTAAGGCAACGAATCCTTAAGAAAGCTCATAGCAGTCGTCGCTATCTTGCCGGTAGCAACAAGATGTATCGAGATTTAAGGAGCGATTTGGTGGTAGGGTTAAAGCGGAAGTGACCGAGTTGGTAGGTAAGTGTCGACATGCCGACAAGTTAAGGTGAGCATCAATTACCATCGGTACATTACGATCAGTAAAGATCCCACAGGAAGTGGGAAGAGTTTACTATGGATTTAAAAGTGGGCTTCCCCACGCCCAAATCTGAAAGATGCGCTTTGGGTGGTAGTAGATCGAGTTGACTAAGTCGACTTATTTCATACCGATGAGGTTGACTATTCGTTTCAAAGGCTAGCTAAGTTGTATATCGCGAGATAGTACGGTTGCATGGAGTACCAGTGTCCATTATCTCGGATCGGGATCCTCGATTCACGTCGAGATTTTGAAAGGCCTTACATCAGGAGTTAGGCACTAAGTTGAATTTCAGCACGGCTTTTCATCCACAGTCTGATGGACAATCTGAGAGGGTAATCCAAGTGTTGGAAGACATGTTGAGGGGTTGTGTGTTGGATTTTCGTGGTAGTTGGGAGGAGTACCTACCGTTGGCAGAGTTCGCTTATAACAATAGTTATCAAGCGAGTATTCAGATGGAACCGTATGAGGCGCTGTATGGTCAAAAATGCCGTACTCCTACCTATTGGACAGAACTAGGAGAACGTCAAATGTTGGGTCCAGAGTTAGTTGCGGAGACAGAGGATAAGGTTAAAGTAATTCGGGCTCGTCTTAAGGAAGCGTCGGACGAAGTGAAATCTCTCCGCTGGCCTTAAGCGTAGAAAGGTTGAATATGTAGTGGGTGATAAGGTCTTCTTGAAGGTGTCACCTTGGAAGAAGGTGCTGAGGTTTGGCCTAAAGGGCAAGCTAAGCCCAAGATTCATCAGACCGTACGGTGTTGAAACGCAGGGACCGGTAGCTTACCACCTTGAGTTGCTTGGTGGAATTGAGCGGATCCATGACGTCTTCCATGTTTCAATGCTGAGGCGCTATCGATCGGATCCCTCACACGTTGTGTCGGTTGAGGAAATTGAAGTGAGCCCAGGCTTGTCTTTCTAGGAGGAGCCGGTACAAATCTTGGATTGAGATGTCAAGGTTCTGAGGAGGAAGTCAGTACCTCTGGTGAAGGTGTTATGGCAGAACCATGGTACGGAGGAGGCCACATGGGAACCCGAGGATGTGATATAGCAGCAATACCCCCAGCTCTTCTGATCTAGGTAATTTCAAGGCCGAAATTCTTTTTAAGGGGGTAGAGCTGTAACACCCTAAATTAGGGGTTGTATGAAATTTAATTATTTGTTTCCCATGTGTGTGTGTGCTTGAAGAAATAAATACTATGATTTATTTGGCATGTTCTAGGGTCTAGAAATAAACCCGAATTAGGTCGGACTTGGAGCTAAAAATTTATTTTTAAGTGTTTAAAGGAAGGGAGCTAGGTGAGATGGGGGTTAAATAAAATTTAGGGAGAAGCATGACACAAAGAATGGGCTTGGCACAATTGGCTTGGTACGTCTAAGGGGGGTTGCAAGGGAGGAGGTTCGAGTCTCGGGTGTAACAAGGGGATGTGTTTTATTTTGGGCTTTTGGAACGTTAAAGAAAGGGGCTAATTAGAAAGGCCTTAAATGATTTTGTGGGCAAGGTTTGGACAGGAAAGGCGTTTGGTGGAGTGGCTTGGGGCGCCACTTAAAGGCTTAGAGGTGGCGAGTCTCGGGTTCGAGACATGATGGACGCAAGGAGCATTTTATTTTTGGGCTTTTAGGCGTTAAAGGAAAGAGGGCGGTAGAAGGCTTTAAAATTAAATGAGGAGGCTTTATGACATGAAAGTCAAATGGGAAAGATGGCAAGGGCGTTAGAAGAGAGGGTCTGCAGAGTGAGGTTCGAGTTGAACCAAAGTAGCGACAATTAATTTTATTTTTTGAAACCGCGTGAATGGGAGAGGGAGTGATGGCTGCATGTTGGACTCTTAATTGATGAGATAAAGCTTAATATTTTTGCACATATTCAGCTGGAAGGGGGAGTTATTAGTAGTTTATTTGCTTTTAAATTGATGAGGAGTGGCTAGGAGATAAAGATGTAAGATAAACCTTGCTTAATTTTGATAATTAAAGGCTGGAAATTTATCACCAAAAGAAGGTGATGGCCGGATTTGGGACTCTTTAGGGCCATCGCTATTTCGATTTTGTATAACAAATAAGTACCAAAAATTCTTCAATTTTCTTTTCTTTCACTCCAAATTGCTGCTGTCGAATTCTCCTCAGCCATTGAAGGCAAAATTCTTCAAATTTTCCTTCTTCTTTTTCTTTCCCTAGTAGCCGAACCCTTTCACTCTCTTTCTTTTCTTCTCCTATTGAGATCTACTTGACCGAATCTCCTTCCCCCTAACTAAGGTGCTGTCGAAATCCTTGCTCCTTCATAGAGTTACTTTGGCCAAATAGCAAGGGAACACAAGTTTCTTTTCGGGATTCGTTTTCAACCGTTAAGTAAGAGGTATGTGGGCATGGCTGAATGATAGTTTTTTGGATCTATGGTTATGGCCGAATGGCCTATGATTCTTATTAACTTGATTAAAACCGATTGTAGGGAGGCCGTAACCGATTGAGAGGTGTTTCGAGATTTAAGGTAAGCTTGGTATGTGGGATACATCATTCGACCAAGGGCCATATGTTATTGTTTAAATGCCAAAACTAATGTGTGCCCTGGACTTAGGGGCTAATTAAGGCTTCGGGATTTGTTTGGAAATCAAATCCATTCAAGGTAAGTCCGCAAAAGAGCCTTTGGTATTAATTTGTTATGGTCGAATAGGCCTTTGGTATTAACATTGATAATTGGCCGAATATAGGGTCAAGATCTAGCGACGTAGATCAGATCTTCGGGATCTAGGGATTTCGGTAGTGACAGGTGTGTAAAAACTCACTACACACTTTATTAATTTACATGACTTTATTGTTTGCCTGTTAATCTTTTTGGTTGTGATTAGCTTGTGGCATAATCATGGTTCTTAGGTAAGTCCCTAACTTGTGATCTATGATATATGGTTGAGTTTTCCATCACATGCTATGTTGTACTTAATGCATGATATATATATGGGATTATGATATTGTATGTAAGCATGATGATGGTGGGATTAATGAGAGGAGGGGATGATTTTATGGATATGTCGATGGTTTTGACCACAAGATGGGTTGGCCCCATCAGTTATTTGTGAGCTATGGTCATCGATGGTTTTGACCACACCGATTGATAAATGCGACTAAGTCCCAGATGGTTTGGTACCACCAATGGTTTTGACCACACTTGATATATTGTGACCTATGGTCATCGGTGGTTTTGACCACACGATGGGTTGGCCCCATCATTTATTTTGTGACACTAGTCACCAAGTGGTCTTGACCACCAAAGGGTTTTGACCACACGGGGTAGAAAAGGAGTATGGATGGTTAGTTGGGTTGCATGTGAATGTTTATTAATAAATTGTGTATGGGTTGTATTTTTTGGGTGGGGGATTTACACACTGAGTCTTGGTGACTCACCCCCTTCCATTACCATTTTGCAGATAAGTAGATCGCGGAGATGAAGCCGGAGAGGACTCGAGGTGGCCATGCTCATCATCGGATTTGAAACTACTTTGTTTTAGTTAATATCATTTATTTTCTAAGTCTTTTATTTTGGGATTGTAACAAGGCCGCTATTTATTATTTGGATGTTCAAATTATTTTACTTATGTTATGTTACAAATGAAGTTTATAAATGTTAAGTGAACCGGTTAAAAGTAACTTTTTCAAACTTAACAACCTCTACGGGTTTTTAAAGATGTTACCATCGGGTAACAAAAATAAACCATGTTTATGAAAAGCCCAACTAAGTTTTCAAACACTGTTTTAAAACCTTAGCCACATTTTATCAAATTTTCACCAAAAAATCAATAAACGCTTTTACTCCGTGACATACCAGATCCGGTCAGGACTCATGGGCGAAGTTTGGGGTGTTACAATAAAACATATAGTTACTTGACTTAGTGCCAGATACCCGTGGTGCCATACTTCCTTTTGAACATGCATTTATAAATTAAAAATCAAATAGCTTTGGAAAAACACTTTTTAATCCAAACCACAGCCGAGTTTTGAAACTGGGCTCTGATACCATAAAATGTAACACCCCAAACCCGGCCTAGAAGTTAGGCCCGAATCCGGTGTGTCACACAAATGTTTTTCGATAACGTATAAAGAAAACATGTCAAATGAGATAAAAAAACATGTTAGAACCTTTTTATTCGTACAAAAATAGATGTTGATTTGTTAAAATCAAGAAAAACAAGTTTGACTTAAGATATTTAATAAAAACTACTAACCTCGAAGATTGATTGATTAAATTTGAAGTAATAATTTTATAAAACTGTGACTTTTGGAAATATCGTTGATAGTTCGAGAGAAATTTCCGTATTAAAAATATTTGCAAAAGTTTATTTTGAAATTCATTTGTTAATCGATTTTGGAAAACCTTTATTATGATTTTAGAAAATCCCATTTAAAATAATTTGAGTAAAATATAAACACGTCAAACATAAAGCAAAATAAAATAATCCAGAGGCCTTATTACAACACATAAACCAAAAATAGTAAAGTAATAAAGTAAATGAAGTAAGAAACTAAAGTCCAAATAAAACCATTTCTGAAGTATGGCCTACACCGAGTCATCCATGGCCCCAAGTCCTCGTCACTGAGCATTACATATAAGGGTAAAGAAAGAAAGGGGGTGAGTTACAAGAACTCATTGTGTAACCCACTTACTATTGTCCACTGGGCCAAAAATCCAATTAAGGATTTATTGGGCCAAAGCCCATTTACAATTATAACATAATAACATGTATATAATATGCATGTGATATGCAATTCCCAAACCAAACCTAGTTTTCCATCCGCTACACACCACCCGTACCAACCAACACACCTGTGGGGAGCTTTAGTCACCCACCCCACCAACCGACCAAACTGGGCATTAAGCCATATATCAAACTGGGCATTAAGCCATATATCAAACTGGGCATTAAGCCATATATCAATTTGTGGGCAAGCCACCAGAATTTTGTAGCAAAGCTACCAGAACTTCTCTTCGCCATTATCCCAACCCATGCAAATCATGTATATAATGCATAACAATTCACAATGATGTATTCAGATATTCTTTACAAATTTTATGGCCCATTATAAAATTTTATCAAAGTTGGCCCATTAAGCAAATATCATCTTTGCCCATTTTGCATATTTTCAGATCGGCCCATATAATCATATATCAATTTGGCCCACATAACAAAATATATCAGATTGGGCCATTAATCAATATGTCCATTCGGCCTATAAGGCAATATGTCAATTCAGCCCATTAAGCAATTTTGTATTTCGGCTCATTAACACTTTACAAATTGGCCCAATAGAGGCATTTCCATAATTCGGCCCATAAGGGCATTTTCATAATTTTGCAATCGTACCCGCTAAGGGTAATTCGATAATCTTACCCACTAAGGGTATTATGGTACTTTCGTAACCAAGGCTTAACTACTAATTTGGGGTATAAAAGTTTGAAACTGTCCATCTGCATCATACTGACTAAATTGACCATAACTCGAGTGAGGAATCTCGAAATCTAAATCCGTAAATTTTCCTTGAAACTAGACTCATATATCTCCTTATTACAATTTTTCCAGAATTTTTAGCTTAATCATTTAGTACAGTTTATTCCTTAAAATTTCCTTATTTCAACGTCCCACGATTCTAACCTCTCTTACCCAAAATTCAAATATCTCACTTTATCGTTTTCATATGTTGTTCCCACTTGTTTCTATTGAAATAGACTCACTAAGGAATCTTTAAATATAAACTATATCTCTTAATTCACTTTGTACAATTTTATACGATTTTTTCAAGATGGATCGGGAACCACGAAATCATTCAGTTCGGTCTCACTAAAATTAACATATCTCGAGAATATAAAATTTCTTTTCCTTCTTCGTTTCTTCCTTATCAAAATAGACAGTAATATTTGATTTGATATCTTATTCACTTATTAATTCCCTTTCTCCTAATTTTCATGATTTTTCTCAATCACCTCACTGCCACTGACCAAAACTGTTTTATTACAAAAACATGGTTACCACTATGAACCTATGCGCCCCCGATTGATCTCGGATGCTGAATTCTGGTTTTCTTTGGTATTTCGACCAAATCACAGAACATATCATAAAAAATTTCCGATAGATGTGAGACTACACACCATTTCAAACATGTTTTCGAAATCTACGGGATTACACACATTGATTTCGATTTCCTAATGAACCACTCGTCGTTGACCTAGAACAATACCAACAAAAAGTTAGCCTCGGATTTCCAAAAAGATTTCATATCACTTACACTTGAATCACTTACCACTATATCCGATGGTAGAAATATATCGAGTGGTTTGTCCCTAAAACATATAGTCGATTAGTCGAAACTTCAATCCGATTTGCAACATAACCAAATAGAGATATAACGAAAAATCCAAAAACGAACCCCCTTACCTTATCGATATTGGATCCAATTACCACCGTTTGACTTCGACTAGAACAATACACGGTCTCCAACTTAAAGCACTACGAAAAAGAAAGGGATTTGTTTAAAAGAGAATAGATGATGATTTCAGTCAAAAAGACCCTCCCAAGCTATAATATAGATTCGGCAAAAGAGAGAAGAAAATAAAAAGAATTGAAAGGGTTCTTACCGATTGTTCAAGAGATGAATGACAACTCGAATGGAAAGAAGATCAATGAAAGATGGAAGATTTGACTATGGTGAAAATATTAGAGTGAAAGTGATGCTTGAAGGATTTTTGCTAAAAGAAAAGGAGAAGAAAGATGATGGATTAGTTTCGGTTTTCAAGGATGATGAATGAACAAAGAAATGGTCTCCAAGTTGTATGCATTCGGCAAAGAAAAGAAATGGAATAAGTCTCTTCAAGGTTGCATGGATTCGGCAAAAAGAGGACAAAGAAGCTTGGGAAGAAAAGAAAATGATACCAAATTGTCAATGAAGAATAGGCCAAAATAACCAAAATTTACCAATTACCAATGATCATAATCGGCTAGGAGAGGGAGTTTTGAGAGAAAAAGAAACAATTGATGTATTGATATTTTGTCCAAAACTATCACTTTTGTTTTTACCGAAACATCAAGCACCAAATTGGCTATCATCCTAGCCCCGAGGCAGTCCACATTCATCCCCTAGGATAAGAGTTTGGCTACCCAAACTTTCCAAAACACCATCCTCAAAATAGCCCCTTGTCCCCTTACTTACCTATTTCTTATGATTCCTTTCCCCAATTTCAACCTCGCCTTATTTTTTTAGCCACCTTACCAAAATAATGAAGTCCACCCTTGCCATTTTATTCCTTGACTGACACATAAGGAAGGGAAGCAAAAATAGAAGTCAAATTGCACTCAAAGTGATTCGAACTCCTCTATCAAGGTGCTACAAGTGGCACCATATCCTCTCAACTAATAGCTCTTTTATGCTAGCTATTTAATCAATTATTTCCATATGCTTTAAGGTCACTTACTCTATCTCCTTAAAGTGCTAAAATACCAAATTTTTCCTACGGCCCAATTAAACCCGAGACTTCATAGAAACCTCGTAACCTTCCAAATTCACTTAACTAATAAGTCCAATTTGCAATAATGTCATTCTCTTGTTCTCAGAATTTTAAACATTCCTACGCCCAAGGCCCAATGGGCCCAATCCTACTAGGCCCAATTTTGGGATGTTACAATTCTACCCTCCTTAAAGAAATTTCGTTCTCGAAATTTTAGACCATCTACTAAACGCATCACTCAAATCACATCACTAAGCTTTCGCTGCGCACTCTGATCTTAAAAACCACAATGTTCTTTTAACAAAATCTTGAATCCTCTTTCACACGCAAACATCTAACCACAAAAGCAAGCAGTTGTTCTACCATTTATACTTAGAATTTTCTACATTCAATCATCACGTCCAACCAAAACATACCTGACTTGATGGTGATGTAACAATCCCGAGCCTTATGCTCCTTAGACCCGCATCTCAAGCATGCTCCTAACCTCCTCCAGTGTTCTCCCGGATGACGCCTTCTACAATGATCGCAAGCCGGAAATTTTGGACGTGCCTTAACACGCTTTACAGAACGAGACTGCGATCCAAAAGAACCACAATCTCCTTTCTTCTTACAGTCCACAGACCCAACTCGAAGTGCTTCACTGATTTCCTTAACCTCCTTCAATACCTTCTTAACTATCTAAGTCAGCTCATCAACCCCAACTCGATCATGAGATCTCGTCTCAGCCACTAATGATGTCTGTGCCTCCCTTTCGGGCACATGCCTTGGTGCCGAAGATCTAGTCCTAACACCTCGGCCTCTACCACGTCTACGTCTACCACGTCCAAGCCTTCTAGCGCTCATGTTCGCTTAAGTCGATTTAATCTTATTATGAGTTTTATGAATCAGTATACTATTTGATTTCATTAAACGATGTTTTATGGAATATAGGAAGTAAAGTTGTTTTCGCAAACGCATCCTATAGTTTCAATCTCTATAGTTTCGACTCCTAAAAACTAAAAGTTCTAGAGTGTTCTTACAGTCATATCACAATAATCATAATCATAAAACATATACTTACTTGACTTGGTGCCAGATACCCGTGGTGCCATACTTCCTTTAGAACATGAATTTATAAATTAAAATTCAAATAGCTTTGGAAAAACGCTTTTTAATCCAAACCACAGTCGAGTTTTAAAACTGGGCTCTGATACCATAAAATGTAAAACCCCAAACCCGGCCTAGAAGTTAGGCCCGAATTCGGTGTGTCACACTAAAATGTTTTTCGATAACGTATAAAGAAAACATGTCAAATGAGATAAAAAAACATGTTAGAACCTTTTTATTCGTACAAAAATAGATGTTGATTTGTTAAAATCAAGAAAAACAAGTTTGACTTAAGATATTTAATAAAATACTACTAACCTCGAAGATTGATTGATTAAATTTGAAGTAATAATTTTATAAAGCGTGACTTTTGGAAATATCGTTGATAGTTCGAGAGAAATTTCCGTATTAAAATATTTGTAAAAGTTTATTTTGAAATTCATTTGTTAATCGATTTTGAAAAACCTTTATTATGATTTTAGAAAATCCCATTTAAAATAATTTGAGTAAAATATAAACACGTCAAACATAAAGCAAAATAAAATAATCCAGAGACCTTATTACAACACATAAACCTAAAATAGTAAAGTAATAAAGTAAATGAAGTAAGAAACTAAAGTCCAAATAAAACCATTTCTGAAGTATGGCCTACACCGAGTCATCCATGGCCCCAAGTCCTCGTCACTGAGCATTACATATAAGGGTAAAGAAAGAAAGGGGGTGAGTTACAAGAACTCATTGTGTAACCCACTTACCATTGTCCACTGGGCCAAAAATCCAAGTAAGCATTTATTGGGCCAAAGCCCATTTACAGCTATAACATAATAACATGTCTATAATATGCATGTGATATGCAATTTCCAAACCAAACCTAGTTTTCCATCAGCTACACACCACCCATACCAACCAACACACCTGTGGGGAGCTTTAGTCACCCACCCCGCCAACACACCAAACCGGGCATTAAGCCATATATTAGACTGAGCATTAAGCCACATATCAAACTGGGCATTGAGCCATATGTCAAACTGGGCATTAAGCCATATATCAAACTGTGGACAAGCCACCAGAATTTTGTAGCAAAGCTCCCAAAACTTCTCTTCGTCATTATCCCAACCCATGCAAATCATGTATATAATGCATAACAATTCACAATGATGTATTCAGATATTCTTTACAAATTTTATGGCCCATTATAACAAGTTATCAAAGTTGGCCCATTAAGCAAATATCATCTTGGCCCTTTTTGCATATTTTCAGATCGGCCCATATAATCATATATCAATTTGGCCCACATAACAAAATATATCAGATTGGGCCATTAATCAATATGTCCATTCGACCCATAAGGCAATATGTCAATTCAGCCCATTAAGCAATTTTACATTTCGGCCCATTAACACTTTACAAATCGGCCCAATAGAGGCATTTCCATAATTTGGCCCATAAGGGAATTTTCGTAATTTGGAAATCGTACCGGCTAAGGGTAATTCGGTAATCTTACCCACTAAAGGTATTATGGTAATTTCGTAACCAATGCTTAACTACTAATTTGGGGCATACAAGTTTGAAACTGTCCATCTGCGTCATACTGACTAAATTGACCATAACTCGAGTGAGGAATCTCGAAATCTAAATCCGTAAATTTTCCTTGAAACTAGACTCATATATCTCCTTACAACAAATTTTCTAGAATTTTTGGCTTAACCATTTAGTACAGTTTATTCCTTAAAATTTCCCTTGTTTCACTGTCCAATGATTCTGACCTCTCTTACCCAAAATTCAAATAACTCACTGTACAGTTTTCATATGTTGTTCCCACTTTTTTCTATTGAAAATATACTCACTAAGGAATCTTTAAATATAAACTATATCTCTTAATTCACTTTGTACAATTTTATATGATTTTTCCAATACAGATTAGGGAACCACGAAATCATTCAGAACCAGTCTCACTAAAATTAACATATCTCAGAATTCATTCTCCGTTTCTTCCTTATCAAAACAGACACAGTAAGCTTTGATTTGATATCTTATTCACTTATTAATTTCCTTTCTCCTATTTTTCATGATTTTTCTCAATCACGTCACTGCCACTGACCAAAACTGTTTTATTAGAAAAACATGGTTACCACTATGAACCTACGCGCCCCCGAGTGATCCCGGATGCCGAATTCTGGTTTTCTTTGGTATTTCGACCAAATCACAGAACATATCATAAAAAATTTCTAAGAGATGTGAGATTACACACCATTTCAAACATGTTTTCGGAAGGTACGGGATTACACACCTTGATTTCGATTTCCTAACGAACCACTCATCGTTGACCTAGAACAATACCAACAAAAAGTTAGCCTCGGATTTCCAAACAGATTTCATATCACTTACACTTGAATCACTTACCACTATATCCGAAGGTAGAAATATATCGAGTGATTTGTCCTTAAAACATACAGTCGAATAGTCGAAACTTCAATCCGATTTGCAACATAGCCAAATAGAGATATAACGAAAAATCCAAAAATGAACCCCTTACCTTATCGATATTGGATCCAATTACCACCGTTTGACTTCGCTAGAACAATACACGGTCTCCACTTAAAGCACTATGAAAAGAAAGGATTTGTTTAAAGAGAATAGATGATGATTCGGTCAAAAGACCCTCCCAAGCCATAATATAGATTCGCAAAGAGAGAAAATAAAAAAGAATTGAAAGGGTTCTTACCGATTGTTCAAGAGATGAATGACAACTCGAATGGAAAGAAGATCAATGAAAGATGGAAGATTCGACTATGGTGAAAATATTAGAGTGAAAGTGATGCTTGAAGGATTTTTGCTAAAAGAAAAGAAGAAGAACGATGATGGATTAGTTTCAGTTATCAAGGATGATGAATGAATAAAGAAATGGTCTCCAAGTTGTATGCATTCAGCAAAGAAAAGAAATGGAATAAGTCTCTTCAAGGTTGCATGGATTCGGCAAAAAGAGGACAAAGAAGCTTGGGAAGAAAAGAAAATGATACCAAATTGTCAATGAAGAATAGGCCAAATAACAAAAATTTACCAATTACCAATGATCATAATCGGCTAGGAGAGGGAGTTTTGAGAGAAAAAGAGACAATTGATGTATTGATATTTTGTCCAAAACTATCACTTTTGTTTTTACCAAAACATCAAGCACCAAATTGGCTATCATCCTAGCCCCAAGCCGACCACATTCACCCCCCCTAGGATAAGAGTTTGGCTACCCAAACTTTCCAAAACACCATCCTCAAAATAAGCCCCTTGTCCCCCTTACTTACCTATTTCTCATAATTCCTTTTCCCAACTTCAACCTTGCCTTATTCTTTTAGCCACCTTGCCAAAATAAGAAGTCCACCCTTGCCATATTTATTCCTTGACCGACACATAAGGATGGGAAGCAAAAATAAAAGTCAAATTGCGCACAAAAATGATTCGAACTCCTTCCCTCAAGTTGCTACAAGTGGCGCCATGTAACACCCCAAACCCGGACAAGACACCACGTCCAAATCTGGCATGTTACGGGAAAACATGTTTGTGAGAGGTTAAATTTTTCGTTAAAAGCCGAGTGGAAACACAGTGTATTTTGGGAGACAATTTGAGTAGACTTGGTTGAAATCAGATGGTGTATTTGAAACCCGGAGATTTTGAAATCTTAACCAGAATGTGTGGTTAAACGAGTTTAAACCATTTAAACCTTAAGAGTTTCTTAGTGTTACTTAAAACCCTTTTTAGACTTAGGAGTAATACAAGTTTGATTTGAAAATCATTTGAATTTGCTCACTGTAAAGACATAGTGTAATACCCGATGGTATGGTTTAAAAACACATTGCGTCATAATTTTGAAATCATTATCTTTCCAGGTTTTAGTAAAATTCATACCAACTTGTTTTGTTAAGGCATATTAAAAATCTAATTAAAACATAAACATCACCAAAACACAAATTAAAGGCCTTTAACAAATCCAATATAAAACCCAAATAAAGTAAATAAGCTAAAGTACCCAAATTCAATAGCCTGAGCAACACTTTTATTAAAGCATGGCATGTGCATCCCGAGTCTATCCCGGCTCCATGTCCGCGTCTACGAGTCACCTGAAATGTCAAAGGAGAGGGTGAGTCGAGTGACTCAGTGTGTAAATCCCGCTCCCAAGAACAACATGCTAACACACATCATACAAAGCAACATAATTAATGCAACCCGATCCTAACCATCCATATCGCTTTTCTACCCCGTGTGGTACTAAACCACTTGGTGACATATAGTCACAATGTGTTACCAAAACACCGGTGTCTCAAAGACACAATTGTGCTACTAAAGCACCGTGACCAAAGTCACAAATCCAATGATGGGGCCAACCCATCGTGGTGATACCAAATCACTAGCGATTTATCCCATATCTCATGGGGGCCAACCCACAGTGGTTAAACCACGGGGACAAGTCGCAATGAGGTGCCAAACCTCCGTGTCCCAAAGACACAATTGTGCTACTAAAGCACCGTGACCGTAGTCACAAATCATTGATGGGGCCAACCCATCGTGTGATACCAAATCACCAAGCGCCAATCCCATATCTCACAAGTGGGGCCAACCCACGGTGGTTAAACCATTGGGACGAGACGCCGAGGTACCAAACCTCCGGAGGTGCTAAACCTCTGTGACCCAAAGTCACAAAGTGTGTTACCAAAACACTTGGTGCTCGTCGGACAAAATATCACCGCTCCCTCCACTCAGATCACCCATCAACATACCACACTCATGTAATCATGCATATCATATAATCATGCATATCATGCTAATATGTCTAATCTCATACCCCATGTCACATATATCCACAACCATGGTATCATATAGATCATCAAGAAACTCATAATAATAATATTGACTTACCCGAGTCCGATTCATACCCATTAGGTATCATATCAATCGTCCTTTGTTTCATTAATCATCACACGTGTTATCAATTATATTACTAAATGTAGTGTGTTAGTTTACACACCGAATTAGCGAAGGTATTAATCCCTAAAATCGATTTACGTCCCTCGAACACTTCTACAACTCGGGTCCTTGCAAACGTTTGGCTTCCTACCAACCTCGAACCACAAAGGTTTCTCTTTTACAAACGGTCTCCACCTAAAAAGGAGTCCATTAATCCATTGAGACTTACTTTAACGAGGCTAAAGAATGGATTAACAAAATATTTCTCTTACCACCACTTAACAATCGGCTAAAAGAGTTGGAAGACTCCTTTGATTATTTCCAACGTCCAAAGATCCTATACTGAAAAGATTAAACAAGAAGTTAAAACCCTTTTTTTTAACCAATATCGATAGCGCCTTAACATCCCAAGAATCGACAAAGTACCAATGAAAGGAGAAAGGCCATTACCAACACTTACCCACTACCAACGATTGAAACCGGTGCTTAACAACACCCAAAATTCGCCAATACCAAGGGAGGTTCGCTAACACCCTTAATCCCGAAAAGAAGAGTTTAAAAAAAACCAAGGAAGAAAGAGTGCTCTCGGTTTGAATGAATGAAGTAGGGGGAAGTGTTTGGGAAAATGAAGTTTCAGCCTACACCAAATGAACAAAAGAAAAGGGGAAGTAGGTGAGAAAGAGTTTTCGGCTACAAATGACCAAGATCGGCAAGGGCTTGCTTGTGGTAGCTTTCGGTTTAGATGAAAAAGATGGAGGATATAGGTTTTTAGTGAAAGGTGTTACGGTCAAAAAGGAAAAGAAGAAGGCTAGTTTCGGTTTAGAGATATGGTATGGAATAGATGAGAAAATCGGCACAAGGGTTGTAAAATAAAAGAAAGAAATTGAGAAGGAAGATCACTAGTTTGACCTTGCACCATAAAAAAGAAGAAAGAAGAACAAGGTGGGATTTCTAATAAGGGTACTTGAGGTTTGGTTGACACAAAAGGTAAAAGAAGAAAACGCAGAAGAAGAGTGCAAGATTGGCTTGAAGTTGCTTTGTGCTTCGGTTTCAAGGAGCAAGAATGGAAGGTTTTCTCTCTATTTTCGGCTAAAGCTATTTGCAAATGAAGTTTACTAGCTTTTGATTAAACAAAGAAAAACATTAACTTCCCCCCCAAAACAAAATTTGACCGAACCTACCCAATTGCCTTAGTGGAAACTTTCGGCACTCTCCCACAAGCTTACCAACCGGCCACACACTCCCTCTCCCCCCAAACTCTCACCAAATCCGGCCAACTTCCCCCATTCACTCCCACACCCCCAATTCAAATCCCATGACCAAGTCTCCCTCCTACTTTCACTCTCCACCCCACTTTTGAATGTGAAGACTAAGTCCAAGCTAGAGTTCAATTTGCCTTCAACCTCTTCCTCCATGCCGTCCAAAATGAGAGCCAAAAGGGGTGGGATTCTCACGACTTGAACTCAAGACCTCCCCTTGTAGATGATGCCACACCATGCTCCAAGTGGCGCATGCTTGCCACTTTGCTAGCTCCTCTTTGTGCTATAATTTCACTTAATTTAATTAAAACCCCATCTCCTTCACTCCTATCCCTAAAGCCCAAAAATAAAAACTTATCCACCTACACAGCACACTCCTAGCCTACAGCCTAAGCCCCAAAACACCCAAACAACATCATAGCAAGAAATAAACATGCAACAATTGCCGAAATAAATTAACCCCTTAACCCGGATATTACGCTTCTACCTTTAAAAATAATTTCGACCTCGAAATTACCGTCGAAGAGTTACGGTATTGTTGTCTCATCATATCCTCGGGTTCCCACGCCGCTTCTTCCACGCCATGATTCCGCCAAAGGACCTTAACCAGAGGCACGGACTTCTTGCGCAGTAACCTTCACATCCCGATCCAAAATCAGACAGTGAGCTCTTCCTCCATGGTCATATCCGGTTTACCTCGATCTCTTCATCGCCATCACATGTGACGGATCGGAACGATATCGACGAAGCATCAAACGTGGAACACGTCGTGAATTTGACTTAGCTCACCGGCAACTCGAAATGATACGCCGATCGTCCCACTCGCCTTAGTACCTTATACGCCCAATAAACCTCGGACTTAGCTTGCCTTTCTTCCCTAACCTTAATACTTTCTTCCACGGTGAGACCTTCAGAAAACCCGATCTCCCACAAGAACTCAATATCTCTCCGCTTAAGATCGGCATAGACTTCGCGGCCGAAGCTTCCTTCAATCGAGCTCAATCAACTTAACCTTGCCTTCTTGTCTCAAAGAACCAACTCGGTCCCAATAACCGACGCTCACTTAACTCATCCAACAAGTCGGTGAACGACACTTTCACCGCATAACGCCTCATAAGGTGCCATCTTAATGCTCGCTTGGTAGCCGTTGTTGTAAGCGAACTCACCAACGGTAGATACTCCTCCCAACTACCCTCAAGTCCAATACACAACCTCAAGCATATCCTCCAAAATCAGATAACCTTTCTCGATTGCCCGTCACCTGCGGATGAAATGTTGTGCCAAATCTAACCGTACCCAGAGCCCGATGTAACGCCTTCCGTAACCTTGACGTGAATCTCGGATCCCTATCCGAGATGATCGACACGGCACCCCTGCGCCTCACAATCTCGACGACACATACAACCGCCAACCTCTCAAGTGAGTAATCCACCTCACCGAATAAAGTGAGCGAATTTAGTCACCGATCCACAACTACCCAAATCAATCCTTCTTGCTCGATGTAAGCGGTAATCCACCGATTTAAATCCATAGTTATTCTTTCCCACTTCCATTGTGGAATCTTCACCGGTCAAGCAACCCAGACGGCAATCGATGCTCACCGACCTGGCGACAAGTCGACACTTACCCACAAACTCGGTCACCTCCTTTTTCGCATCTTTACCACCGTAATCGTTCCACGAGATCCTTATACATTTTGCTACCTCCGATGCATAGCGTAGGGCTGCTATGAGCATCTGAAGAATCTTTTGCCTCAATTCAAGATCTCTAAGATACAAGCCTTCCCGA
The DNA here is from genome assembly GCA_025506655.1 of Gossypium rotundifolium. NCBI lineage: Eukaryota > Viridiplantae > Streptophyta > Magnoliopsida > Malvales > Malvaceae > Gossypium > Gossypium rotundifolium. The sequence goes on from CP106731.1 coordinate 141,781,097, forward strand.
AACACAGAACCCCATCACTAGACAAGCTATACCCTTCAAACCATCATTCTGCACCGAGTCCTCTCAGCGCTCAAAACCTCATCTAACAACGCTTTTCTCGATCCGCTCAACCTAAGTAGGCTTAACTTGCGCTTCGCTGTATTACTCCGCCATCGTACAAACTCAAGTGGCAAACAACGCCTTAAATCCAAACAACCTTACGGCTCAACGCGTCTCGCCACGACATTAGCCTTGCCCGATGATACTCAATTGAGCAATCGTAGTCTTTCAAAGCTCAATCCATCGGCCATTGCCTCGATTCAAGTCTTTCCGAGTCGGAAGGTACTTCGACTCTTATGGTCCAGATAGACTATCGATCTTTCTCCGCATAAGTAATGCCTCCATATCTTTAAGGCAAATACTACACCGCTAACTCCAGATCGTGCGTAGGGTAATTTACCTCATGTGGCCTCAAATATCGGATGCGTAAGCCACAACCTTCCTTCTGCATCAAGACACAACCCAAGCTCAGATGTGATGCATCGCAAGACACCGTGAATTCCTTACCAAATTCGGGTTGAATCGTAACCGAGCTTCACCAAAATCTTCTTCAACTTGTCGAAGCTCTCCTGCTTCTCACCCAAATAAACTAACTCCCTTTCTCAATAATTTGGTCATTGGTGCCGCAATTAACGAGAAACCTCTACAAATCTTCGATAGTATCCCGCCAACCCCGTAAAACTCCGAATCTCCGCCATCGACTTAGGCGGCTTCTAATCCGTAATGACCTCTATCTTTCGAGGATCCACTCTAATCCCTCACCGATACTACATGACCCAAGAATGTCACCTCCACGAGCCGTAACTCGATTTCTTCGAACTTCGATAGAGTGCTTTCTCCTTAGAATCGCAATACTACCCGCAAATGAGCATCATGCTCTTTCTCGCCCTTGAGTATACCAAGATGTCGCCGATAAAAACCACCACGGGCGATCTAGATATCTTGTTGGAACACCGCTCATCGATCCATGAAAGTCCGGTGCGTTAGTCAACCCGAACGGCATAACCAAGAACTCAAAATGCCCATACCGAGTAACGAAATGCCGCCTTACGATATCCGCCTCTTTTACCTTCAACTGGTGATACCTGCATCTTAGGTCGATCTTCGAGAAAACCGACACCCCTTCACCGATCAAACAAGTCATCTATCCGAGGTAGTGGATACTTGTTTTTGATCGTCACTTATTCGGTTAGCGGTGTCTATGCACATCCGCATAGTACCGCTTCTTTCTTCTTTACAAAGAGTACCGCGCTCCCAAGGCAAAATACTTGGCCCGATAAAACCTCGTCCAATAACTCCCGGATTTGAGCCTTAAGCTCCACTAATTCTTTAGGTGCCATCCAGCGGAGTAATGGATACGGTGCGCCTCAAGAATGATCTATCCGAACTCTACCTCCCGATCCGTGGCAAACCCTAAGCTCCTCAGAAACACATCCACAAATTCCTAATCGTCCCAACAGTCTCCACAGAAGACTCCTTAGCCTCCAAGGCATACACATGCACCATATATGCTTCGCAACCCTTTCTAACCATTTTCTGGCCAGAGCGAGATACCACATTGGATGATAGTTTCTCCTATTACCGATCGAACTACTTCATCACCCTCACCAGTTGAGAAACCATGCGCTTAGCCATAGATCCAACTTCACTGATACTTACCCACCAATCCATTCCGAGAATTAGATCGAACTCCCGAATGGCGCTCCATCGATCGCCTCAAATACTACCCTTAGAGTTCTAGAGGTACGTCTCTATACGCTTTATCTACCACTACAGAGTGACCTAGAGGGCTTATTACGGTCATCCGCCTGAAGATACCTCGAGTCTAAATCTATTGTCTCTACTATACCATCGGCAACATAAGAGTGCGAGAACCCACATCAATTAAAGCGTTATAAGGAGAACCAAAATCAAAAACGTCATTTATGACGTCCGGTGCGTCGCCTCCTCTCGGCGCCTCGCGGCATATACCAATCCGGCCGTCTGCCTCAGAACCACACACCTCTTGCGTGCTCCACGGCCCCGACAGGCTATTACCTCCTGCCATTACCTCGGCCCCTCTGCGGTGGTCCATTATTTCAGACTTGATTACGGCTCGATTCTCCGATTGAATCCTAGCTAACTTACGGACAGTCCCTCACTCGGTGGTCCAATGAGCCACACTCAAAACAACCTCTACCATCACCCAACATCCTCCCAGTGAGCCTTTCCACAATGGTTACAATGCGGCGGTCCACGCCTAGCAAAGAACAAACCTACCCGACCGATTCGCCCACTTTGTCTAGCCTCTTCATTGACACAGATGACCTAGAAGATCCAAAACTCCTTTTGTGACGGTTTCTATCCATACTCGCCTCACGAGACTCTTTAATGCCCTCGGCAACCTTCGCTTTTCAACTAGAATCGCAAATTCACGCCTCCTGCTGGCGCAATTATCACCTCGGTTCGTCTCGCAGCCATCCTCAAACGAACGCACCTCTCATGCTCAAGAGCCACCATACCCACAGCATACCGACTCGGCCTCGAAAACTCGGCCTCAGACTCATTACGCATTTGCTCCCTCGACTAACTTCGAAATGCTTCACGCTCATTTATGTAATTAGCTCACGCGTACTTTTCGATAAGCAACCCAAAATAGTCCCATGTCGATCTTCATTCTGCAATATTATCACGGACCGTGAGCCACCACTGGTATGACTCATCTCGGAGAAGTGATACGATCCCCTTTAATTTTTCCTCAGCCGTTAGGTCCAGATCGTCCATGATCCGTTCTGTCGCTTCTAGCCAGTACTCAGCAGTGCTAGGAGCAACACCAGAGACACCCCGAAGAATTCAAATTTCATTTGCCCAAGTCGCCAGCACGATTTCCTAGCTCCTCGCCTCCACCGCCTCCAGCTACCTCTCTAAAACCGCAAAGATCGCTCAGGATATCTGCGTCGTCGCCATCTGCTCCTCGAACTCACCACCTCCACCGGTGGCGTAATCCCAGATCTCATTCTCTCAACCCGCCTGAACCTACGGGCTCGAAGCGATCATCCTACTCACGACCACGCCCACGACCACGCCCACCTCTGCACTCATGACTAAATCTCGTCGATTAAAGAATTTTATGTATCACCATTATTCCACTTTATTTTTAAAGCAAAGTTTTATGAATTTTTAAAGAAGCTTTGTTTCATGAGTCCACGAGTCCTATTAGTTTCAGTCTCTAAAGTAATCCTACTAGTCTGGCCAACCATATCAAGCAATACAACAAATAGTACGGGTACTTACACAGGTGACTCGGTGCCGGTGACTCGGTGCCATGCCTCCAAATCATACTTTTAAAATGAATACTTGAAAACTATAGTTTTAAAACATTTTGGGCCTCGGGCACACAGTAGCTTTGAACTTAGCTCGATACCACAAATGTAACACCCCAAACCTGCATAAGACACCACGCCCAACTGCATGTTACGGAAAACATGTTTGTGAGAGGTTAAATTTTTCGTTAAAAGCCGAGTGGAAACACAAAGTATTTTGGGAGACAATTTGAGTAGACTTGGTTGAAATCGGATGGTGTATTTGAAACCCTAGAGATTTTGAAATCTTAACTGTAATGTGTGGTTAAACGAGTTTAAACCATTTAAACCTTAAGAGTTTCTTAGTGTTACTTAAAACCCTTTTTAGACTTAGGAGTAATACAAGTTTGATTTGAAAATCATTTGAATTTGCTCACCAGTAAAGACATAGTGTAATACCCGATGGTATGGTTTAAAAACACATTGCGTCATAATTTTGAAATCATTATCTTTCTAGGTTTTAGTAAAATTCATACCAACTTGTTTTGTTAAGGCATATTAAAAATCTAATTAAAACATAAACATCACCAAAACACAAATTAAAGGCCTTTTACAAATCCAATATAAAACCCAAATAAAGTAAATAAGCTAAAGTACCCAAATTCAATAGCCTGAGCAACACTTTTATTAAAGCATGGCATGTGCATCCCGAGTCTATCCTTAGCCCATGTCCGCGCTTCACGAGTCACCCGAAATGTCAAAGGAGAGGGTGAGTCGAGTGACTCAGTGTGTAAATCCCGCTCCCGAAGAACAACATGCTAACACACATCATACAAAGCAACATAATTAATGCAACCCGATCCTAACCATCCATATCGCCTTTTCTACCCCGTGTGGTACCAAACCACTGGTGACATATAGTCACAATGTGTTACCAAAACACTGGTGTCTCAAAGACACAATTGTGCTACTAAAGCACCGTGACCGTCACAAATCCAATGATGGGGCCAACCCATCGTGTGATACCAAATCACTAGCGACGATCCCATATCTCATGGGGCCAACCCACTGTGGTTAAACCACGTGGACAAGTCGCAATGAGGTGCCAAACCTCCGGTGTCCCAAAGACACAGTTGTGCTACTAAAGCACCGGTGACCGTAGTCACAAATGCTTGATGGGGCCAACCCATCGTAGGATACCAAATCATGGCGTCAATCCCATATCTCACAAGTGGGGCCAACCCACGGTGGTTAAACCACAGGGACGAGACGCCGAGGTACCAAACCTCTGAGGTGCTAAACCTCCGTGACCCAAAGTCACAAAGTGTGTTACCAAAACACCGGTGCTCACAAGACAAAATATCACCGCCCTCCACTCAGATCACCCATCAACATACCACACTCATGTAATCATGCATATCATATAATCATGCATATCATGCTAATATGTCTAATCTCATACCCCATGTCACATATATCCACAACCATGGTATCATATAGATCATCAAGAAACTCATAATAATAATTGACTTACCCGAGTCCGATTCATACCCATTAGGTATCATATCAATCGCCACCGTTTCATTAATCATCACAAAGGTTATCAATTATATTACTAAATGTATGTGTTAGTTTACACACCGAATTAGCTAAGGTATTAATCCACAAAATCGATTTACGCCCCTCGAACACTTCTACAACTCGGGTCCTTGCAAACGTTTGGCTTCCTACCAACCTCGAACCACAAAGGTTTCTCTTTTACAAACGGTCTCCACCTAAAAAGGAGTCCATTAATCCATTGAGACTTACTTTAACGAGGCTAAAAGAATGGATTAACAAAATATTTCTCTTACCACCACTTAACAATCGGCTAAAAGAGTTGGAAGACTCCCTTTGATTATTTCCAACGTCCAAAGATCCTATACGAAAAGATTAAACAAGAAGTTAAAACCCCCTTTTTTTTAACCAATATCGATAGCGGCCTTAACATCCCAAGAATCGACAAAGTACCAATGAAAGGAGAAAGGCCATTCGGCCAACACTTACCCACTACCAACGATTGGAAACCGGCACTTAACAACACCCAAAATTCAGCCAATAACAAGGGAGGTTCGGCTAACACCCTTAATCCCGAAAAGAAGAGTTTAAAAAGAAAACCAAGGAAGAAAGAGTGCTCTCGGTTTGAATGAATGAAGTAGAGGGAAGTGTTTGGGAAAATGAAGTTTCAGCCTACACCAAATGAACAAAAGAAAAGGGGAAGTAGGTGAGAAAGAGTTTTCGGCTACAAATGACCAAGATCGGCAAGGGCTTGCTTGTGGTAGCTTTCGGTTTAGATGAAAAGATGGAGGATATAGGTTTTTAGTGAAAGGTGTTACGGTCAAAAGGAAAAGAAGAAGGCTAGTTTTGTTTAGAGATATGGTATGGAATGATGAGAAAATCGGCACAAGGGTTGTAAAATAAAAAAAGAAATTGAGAAGGAAGATCACTAGTTTGACCTTGCACCATAAAAAAGAAGAAAGAAGAACAAGGTGGGATTTCGGCAATAAGGGTACTTGAGGTTTCGGTTGACACAAAAGGTAAAAGAAGAAAACGCAGAAGAAGAGTGCAAGATTGGCTTGAAGTTGCTTTGTGCTTCGGTTTCAAGGAGCAAGAATGGAAGGTTTTCTCTCTATTTTCGGCTAAAGCTATTTGCAAATGAAGTTTACTAGCTTTTGATTAAACAAAGAAAAAAACATTAACTTCCCCCAAAACAAAATTTGACCGAACCTACCCAATTGCCTTAGTGGAAACTTTCGGCACTCTCCCACAAGCTTACCAACCGGCCACACACTCCCTCTCCCCCCAAACTCTCACCAACCGCCAACTTCCCCCATTCACTCCCACACCCCCAATTCAAATCCCATGACCAAGTCTCCCTCCTACTTTCACTCTCTACCCCACTTTTGAATGTGAAGACTAAGTCCAAGCTAGAGTTCAATTTGCCTTCAACCTCTTCCTCCATGCCGTCCAAAATGAGAGCCAAAAGGGGTGGGATTCTCACGACTTGAACTCAAGACCTCCCCCTTGTAGATGACGCCACACCCATGCTCCAAGTGGCGCATGCTTGCCACTTTGCTAGCTCCTCTTTTGTGCTATAATTTCACTTAATTTAATTAAAAACCCCATCTCCTTCAGCTCCTATCCCCTAAAGCCCAAAAATAAAAACTTATCCACCTACACAGGCACACTCCTAGCCTACAGCTAAGCCCCGAAAACACCCAAACAACATCATAGCAAGAAATAAACATGCAACAATTGCCAGAAATAAATTAACCCTTTAACCCGGGATATTACACGCCATATCCTCTCTACTAATAGCTTTTTTATGCTAGCTATTTAACCAATTATTTCCATATGCTTCGAGGTCACTTACTCCATCTCCTTAAAGTGCTAAAATACCAAATTTTTTCTAAGGCGCAATTAAACCCGAGACTTCATAGAAACCTTTTAACCTTCCAAATTCACTTAACTAATAAGTCCAATTTGCAATAATGCCATTCTCTTGTTCTCAGTATTTTAAACATTCTTACGCCCAAGGCCCAATGGGCCCAATCCTACTAGGCCCAATTTCAGGATGTTACAGAATTCGTCTTTGCTACGGCAGGGACACGCCTGTGTGACACTCCTGTGGTGGACTCCTTCAGCCGTGGTCGATTCTGCTCGCCATACAAGACCGTGTGATCTGCCCGTGGTCGATAGTCCAGGCCGTGTGATTTCTGATGTAGGTCCATTTTGTCCCTTTTTGGCCCATTTCTCGTTCTTTTCGACTTTTTAAGCTCTCCTGAGTATAAAACATGAAATTAAGGGATTAGGAGCATTGAATTCATCAAATCTAATGAAAATTCATCCAAAAATAAGCCAAGCATGGGGTTAAAATATGTGTAAATTATGGTTTATCAAATATCCCCGCACTTAAGCGTTTGCTTTCCTCAAGCAAAATCCTCACCACACAATTAAAATTAACTTCGCTCAATTCATAATTCTCATCAATAATGTCTCATCATAATTTATAGATAATTCATATATGGATAATTTAACTCAAAGAATCCTAAAGATTCAAACAATCTAAGTCATCAATTTTTATAGCACGAAAACATAGGTGTTTCCCCTTACCTAAATAATTACCTCTGATTCAACACCTATAAGGATTGACATCCTCACTAAGGATTCATTCAAATTACTCAAAGTGTTTAAGATTCAATTTAAGCACTCAAAAGTCAAACATGAAAAGTTAATCCCATAGGCTTGCATGAAAATCAAATCTCCACCACTATAAAATGAGATGATACACAAATCAAAAAGTCTTTAAAGGGTTATAATTGGGCTTGGGTTAAAGGTGTGGATAAAGGCTGAATTAGATGGTTAGAATCGAGATTGAATTGACAATTTACCTAACTAGAAACTATGAACTAATAATTACTAATTACATTCAAATAATACGAGCTCCTTCTCAAAATGTGAAATTAAATGCTTTAAGCTCAACTAACATGGAACTAATAATGAATGAATTTCCAAATTTTTTAAGAATAAGAACAAGTAATAATAAGAAAGAATTCATACAACTGAAATAAAGAAAATAGTTAGGCAACTGATCAAATCAAATCTCGACATAAGGGGAGTCAAGCAAATGGAAGAAATAAAAATTTAATTTTGGGTTAATATTGATGGGTGAGTCAAGAAACGATCTATTAGGCTCAAAAGGTTTCACTAGGGGTTAAATATGAAGGTAGGCTTTTTGGTGGGATAAGTGGGTTAAATCCTAGGTGCCTTTATCATCTCAGTATATCAAATCAAATGTGTGGTCTCGACATGTATAATCTAAGTAAATTCTAGAATAACAAATCAATGTTGACACACTAATAACCAACAATAAAGTGAGCAAGAAAAGGATATGCTCTTAAAGGCTCAAAATCTCACAGAAATTATGGTTTTTGATGTCAACCTTGTAAATTTCAAACTTCAAAGTAATATCTAAGATTAAGGGAACAACCTAGTAAATTTTAATTCTAAAAATAGACTTATCATGCTTGATTCTCTACTATCTTAAAGTTTAAACTATCAATGCACAATTATCTATGACTTAATCCAAAACATATCAACAAAACTCATAAATCAATAGAAGTTTCATTTTAATTAGTAATATGAGAACATCACTTTAAGAACAAGACATAATTCAGGGATTTTTCTTGAAATACCACAAACCCTACCAAAAAGCCCCGACTGGTTTGATATGTTCCTCGAATAAAACTTTAGCAATTTCTCGCTTTGTTTAAGAAAAACTTGATGAGTTTGTATAAAACAAATTAACTTAATATTTAGGTTGAAATCGAATTTAAATAAATTTGTATCTTCTTAAAACATTATTTTAATAGAAATTTATAAGTTAAAAGAAAACCAAATTTAAAGAAAATTTTACTTATTATTGTAAAACATATATATATATATATTAGTGTCAAAAAACAGTTTAAATTATTTATCGAAAACCATTTAGTTATTTAATTAAATATTGTTCATGGCGAATAAAAATTCAAACGCAAAAATTAAAAAATGCTTTATAGTGGCCTTTTACAAAAAAAAAACCCATACTAAAGTCTAAGTAATAAAAATAAACTTAATAAGTTTAATTAGAGAAACTCAAAATACTTTGTTGAGCAATGGCCACCACGTAGTCCTCATTGATTCGATCCATCACGCTAAGAGTCATCGAAAAATTATCCCACAAAGGGGTGAGTCATAAACTCAATGTGTAACAAAAACACTAAAGCCCAATTGATCATGGCCTTTAAGCCCATTTAATAACACATATAGCCATAAGCCCATTTAAGTCATATTTAGCCATAAGCCCATTTTTATAGCAAATCAAATCAAATCATTTAGAAATCACATGGATATTTATATAATGAAATGCAAACCCGCCCACCTAAATATCCATCCGCTACACACCACCGCACCAACCAATCACACCATGGGGATTACTAAATCGACCCTCCATCCGTTACACACCATCGAAGGCAGTTGCTGCAGTCAACATGCACATCGCCCTTATAATTTTGTGGCATGGCCCCCAGATAATTGTGATCGAAGTCACCGGATTTCAAATATGTGACCGAAGTCACCAGATTCACATATGTGACCGAAGTCAACGGATTCAAAATATGTGACCGAAGTCACCAGATATTGTGGTAAAACCACCAGAATACTTTCCCTTTATCAATAACACCCATATGCCCATGCACATACATATTATTTAGTTTCCATGCCATTTACCCCAAAATCATAGCAAAATCATATTTATCTCACATTTAGGCATATAGCAAAATTAGTAAAATATTGGGGTTAAACATACCTGAATATTGTATACCACTGAATGGTACCCGCAACCATTATTACACATATTTTCATACAAATCACATTTAATATAGATCTATGAGATTTTAGTATAATGTTACACACCTTATGACAGTGAGAACGATACCTTCCTGCTCGTCAACACCTAGTTAATTTATCACACATGATTAGAATACACTAATACTTATAATCTACACTATTGATGAGAGATCTAAATCCTTACCCTCGAAATTTTGAACAACCGATATATGTGGTTTCTCTCCGATAGATGGATCAAAACCCGATGACAACCCACTAACGAAAAGTGGTTCGATTGTACGCACGACTTCAAATAAATGATCTTCGTTAGCGGAGGGTCCACAACCCTTGGAAAATCTCTTATCCCGATCTGCCCCTTCGTTTGAAGTTTGAGGGTATTACAGAGCCTCTGTAATATCCCGGGTTAAGGGCTATTTTGTTTTGGCGTTGTCTACATGTTATTGGCTTGCTATGTTGTTGTTTGTGTGGTTTCGGGGCTTAGTTGTAGGCTAGGAGTGAGCCTGAGTAGGTGGGAAAATTTTAGTTTTAAGCCTTTGGGTGAGAGGAGTCAAGGAGTTGGGGGTATATATATTATTTGGTGAGTTATTGCGCAAGAGATGAGCTACAGAAGTGGCAAGGCATGCGCCACTTGGAGTTGGTGGTTAGCGCCAATAGGAAGGGGAGAGGTCTTGAGTTCAAGCCAGAGTGCCCCTTTTGTTTCATTTTGACAAAGATGGGGAGGAGGAGTTGTTGGTAGTTCAAACTCTACCATGGACTAAGTCAACACATTCAAATGATGGGTGGAGAGCAAATGGTGGAGGAAGACTTGGTCAAGATGATTTGAATTAGTGGCTTGGGAGTATTTGGGGAAGTTACCGATTTTTTAGGAGATTTTTGGGGGAGAATGGCGGTTTGTGGTGGGTGGGAGGCCAAATTCTCTTAGGCTTAGTGATGGTTTGGTCAGCTCTAGTCTAGTATGTCAAGCCGATTTTTTTCCCAAAGTAAGTCTCTCATTATTCTTCCTTGAAACCGAAAGCTTCAAGCAAACATACTTAGCAAAAAATTGCCTTGTTTTCTCTTAAGTTTGGCTAGTAGCCGAATGTCCCCTTGAATTCTTAAACATTTTTTTTCTTCTTCTTTTTTTTGTTTTGCTTCTTTCTCTTTGTTTTAGCCGAACTATTCACCCTCCCATATCTCTCTTTTCCTTTTTCTTTGTGCTAAACCGAAACCACACCCTCCTCAGCAATTGGCCGAATATCAACATTCTTCCTTCCCTTTTCTTTTGGTTTTCTTTCTTTGTGTGAAGTCAAACTTCTTCTTGTTGTTGTTAAGGGTGTTAGCTTAATCTTTCTTTAACCTTAGCCGATTGTCACCATCTGCTTTCTTCCCACTTCTCTTAAGTCAAAACCTCTCAATCTCACCTCTACTCTCCTTTTCTTTCCACTCAAAGTCGAACATAGGCGCAGTTAAACACCTTGGCGGACCCTTTTCTTTTAGTTTTGCACTTTGGCCGAATCTCTTTCTTTCTTCCTATAGTTCTTCATTGCCGTAAATAAGAAAAGGAGTGAAACCTTGTTGGAGTCTTGTTCAATCAGCCTAGTAAGAGGTAGGTGGTTGGCCGAATGGCCATTTCTTTCCTTTCTTGTTGCTTTGCCGATTTTTAGCCTATTTAAGGGCCGATTTTGGCATTGGTTATAAGGAGTTAATGTTTAGTTTGGTAATCGTTTTTTGTATAGGGCCGTTGGAGTTCAGAAGCAAGCAAGAAGGAGCTTTCTTTCTCTGATAAGCGATCGGTAAGTGGTGGTAAGTAGGGGTAAGAGGTTATCCTGTTAAGTCTATTCTTTTAGAGTTCTATAAGCCAAAGTTCAATGGATTAACTGTTCTTGTAATAAGGTCTGCCGATTGTTAAAAGAGGAACCATTGTCGATTCGGGCTTGGTAGGAAACCAAACATTTGCAAGGTAAGGGTTAATCGATATACCCTTTGATTAAATGGTTTTGGCCGAATGAGTTAAATGCTAATCCCTTGTTGGCCTAATGTAGGCTCAGGGTTGTCGAGGTGATCAAGGGACTTTGACCCGTTCTTAGGATTAACATCTTTGCTATTTCAGGTGTGTAGACCAACACACTTTCTTAACTAAGTAATGTGATAACCTATTTGTGTAAATGAAACAGTGTGGTTGACTATTTTGGTACCCATTGAGGTATGGATACGGATTCGGGTAAGTCCGTTTCATTATGAGATATGTGATGATATATGATATCATGATTATTGATGTATATACGTTGAGATGCCATATTAAGCATGTGAGCATGATAGCATGATTGCACGACTTTGCATTTAGTATGATATGCTATTGGGTGATATGAGAGGAGGGGAGTATGATATCCGTGTCTTTTGGACACTATGTCTTTGGGACACCGAGGTTTGGCACCTCCAAAGGTTTGGTACCACAATGATATTTTGTGACTTTGGGTCACCAGAGGTTTGGCACCTCAAATTGCCTCGTCCCAAAGGGCTTAGTACCACGGTGGGTTGGCCCCACAGCTTGATTATACGGATTGACGCTAGTGATTTGGTATCACACGATGGGTTGGCCCCATCATCGATTTGTGATCGCGGTCACCAAAGGATTTGGTATCACACCGTGTCTTTGGGACACCGAGGTTTGGCACCTCATTGCGACTCGTCCTGTGGTTTGACACCACCGTGAGTTGGCCCCACTTATGAGATACTGGATTGTCGCTAGTGATTTGGTATCACACGATGGGTTGGCCCCATCATTAGATTATTTGTGACTTCGGTCACCAAAGTGGTTTGGCACCACATTATGGATATCGTGACTTTGGGTCACCAGTGGTTTGGCACCACCAAGTGGTTTGGTACCACACGGGTAGAAAAGGTGATATGGTTGGTTAGGATCGTGCATTACTTGCATTATTTTGTTATGATGTGTGTTGGCATGTTATACCGGGAGGGATCTATACACCGAGTCTCGCGACTCCTCTCTCCTTTGACTTTTCAGTGACACTTAGACGCTTACATGGAGCCGGATGGACTCGAGGTGCTCATGCCATGCTTAAATAAGGATTTACTCGCATTTTTATGAATTTGGTACTTAAGCGTATTTATTACTATTTGGTTTATTTGGGTTTGTAAATGGCCTCTTAAAATTATGTTTTGCTATGTTTATGTTTAAAGTAGATTTATAATATGCCTTAACAAATTAATTGGGTTAAAATGTGCTAAAACTTCAAAGATAACGATTTCAAAACTACAAAAGCGATATTTTAAACTAAACCATCGGGTAACACACTATAATTTGGGATAAAGTGAACTCAAAATGTTTTCTAACTTAAACACCATTTTCTACTAAGTCAAAATGTTTTAGTAATAGTAAGAAACAACTTAAACTTCTAAAGGAGATAAACTTGTTTTACCTACACATCGGAGTAAGTTTCAAAATTTTCGGGTTTTCAAATACATCATCAGATTTTAATCAAGCCTACTCGAGTTTTTTTCAATACACGAACTTCGCGAAGTGTTTTCATCAAACATCTAAACTTCAACCTAAACCTCTTAAAATCCTTTTCCCTGTAACATACCAGATTCGGTCGTGGTGTGTTGACCGGTTTTGGGGTGTTACAATTGTGGTATCAGAGCTAAGTTCAAAGGCTTGGCTGTGGGCCCGAGGCCCAAAATGTTTTAAAACTATAGTTTTTTTTTAAGTGTTATGTTTTAAAAAGCATGGTTTGAAAGGCATGACACCGAGTCTCCGGCACCAATCCGCCCAGGTAAGTACCCCGTACCATTGTTTGTGATAATGATATTGATGTAATGTGATGGGATGGCTAGTGATAGTAAGACTACCTTAGAGACTGAAACTGATAGGACTCTATGGACTCGTGAAAATGAAACTTCTTTAATAAGCAATATTCATAAGACTTTGCTTTTAAACAAGGAATAATTATCGATACATAAAATTCTTTAAATCGCATTTAGATTTAGTCATGAGTACCCGAGGTGGACGTGGTCGTGGGCAGGTCGCCAGAGGATGATGCTTCTCAACCCGTAGGTTCCGTCGGGTCGAGAACGAGATACTGCCCGCCACCACCGGAGGTGGTGAGCTCCAAGAGCGACTGGGACGACGCAGTCACAAAGCGATCTCATGAGTACTAGAAAGGGTAGTCGGAGTAGGTGGAGGCGTAGGCTAGAAATCATGCTGAGCGACTTCGGCAAATGAAATTTGAATTCTTCCGGTGTTTGGTGTTGCTCTAGCACCGCTGAATATTGGCTAGAAGCAACAGAGCGGATCATGGACGATCTAGACCGACTCATCAAGAAAAGTTAAAGGGATCGATCACTTCTCGAGATGAGTCATACCGTGGTGGCTCACCGTCGACAAAGGTCTTTGCAGAGAAGATCTAACTTGGGATTATTTTCGGGCTGCTTATCAGAAAAAGTACGTGGGAGCTAACTACATTAATGAGCAACGGAAAGCATTTCTGAGGTTGGTTTAGGGGAGCAAATCGTGTTAGTCGTAGTCACGAGGCGTAGTTTCTCGGTGAGTCGGTATACCAGGGGTATGGTGGCTACTGAACATGAGAGGTGCGTTCGTTTCGAGGATGGCTGCGAGACTTAATTAAGATTGTTGATTGCGCCCAGCAGGAGCGTGAATTTGCGGTCCCGTTGAAAAGGCAAAGGTGGCTGAGGGTATTAAAGAGTCTCGTGAGGCAAGGCATGGATAGGAACCGACACAAGAGGAGTTTTGGATGTTCGGGTCATCGGGGAATCAGCAGAAAAGGGCTAGATCGAGTGGGCGAATCACGGTAGGATTGTTGTCAAGGCGGCGGGGGCCGCAGGTAATCGTTGTGGAAAGGCTCTTTGGGGAGGATGTTGGACCGATGGTAGAGGTTTGTTTGAGTGTGGCTCACTGACCACTGTGTGAGGGACCGTCCGCCAAGTTGGCTAGGATTCATCAGAGAGTCGTACCGACTCAAGACAGAATAACGGACCACCACCGCAGAGGGCCGAGGTAATGGCGAGGAGATAATGGTTCGGTCGGGCCGTGGAGCACCCCAGGAGGTGCGAGTGTAGTTCGAGGCCGAGACGGTAGGAGTTGGTGTATGCGAGGCGCCGAGAGGATGGCGACGCACTGCACGCCATTACCGTATATTTTAATCTTTGGTTCTCCATTAACCGCTTTAATTGATGTGGGTTCAACACATTCATATGTTGCAAGTAGCATAGTGAAGACCATGGATTTAGACTCGAGATATCTTCTAGGCGTATGACCGTAATAAGCCCTCTAGGTCACTCAGTGTGGTAGATAAGTCAGATAGAGACGCACTTCTAGAACTCCAAGGGTAGTATTTGAGGTCGATCGATGGAACCGCCGCTTGGGGAGTTCGATCGATTCTTGGGATGGATGGTGGTTAAACACCGGCGAAGTTGGATCGCGCCACTAAGCGCATGGTTCGGAAACAATAAGGGGATGAGGTAGTTCGATCGGTAATAGGAAAAATTATCGTCTAATGTGGTATCTCGCCCAAAGCCGGAAGATGGTCGAAAAAGGCCGGAAGCATATATCGTTCATGTGTATGCCTTGGAGGCTAAAGAGTCTCCTGTGGAGACGGTTCGAACAGTTAGGGAATTTACTGATGTGTTTCCTGAGGAGCTTTCGGGATTACCATCAGACCGGGAGGTAGAGTTCGGAATAAATCATATCTTAATCGCGCCAAGATCTATTGCTCCGTCTGTGATGGCACCTAAGGAGTTGGTGGAGCTTAAGGCTCAGATCCAGGAATTGTTGGACCGAAGCTTTATCAGGCCAAGTGTTTCGCCTTGGGAGCGCCTTTACTCTTTGTCAAGAAGAAAGATTTGTACCATGCGGATGTGTATAGACTACCGCTAACCGAATAAGTCGACGATCAAAAACAAGTATCCGCTACCTCTGATAGATGACTTGTTTGATCACCGAAGAAGCGCTTGGTTTTCTCAAGATCGACTTAAGGTCCGGGTATCACCATTAAGGGTGAAGGAGGCGATATCGTAGAAGACGGCATTTTGTACTCGGTATGGGCACTTTGAGTTCTTAGTTATACCGCTTGGGTTGACTAATGCGGCGGCACCTTCATGGATCGATGAATAGGGTGTTTCAAATGGTATTTGGATCGGTTCAGTAGTAGTTTTTATCGATTTACATCTTGGTATATTCAAGGACCGAGGAGGAACATGATGCTCATTTCGGGTGGTATTGCAGATTCTAAGGAGAAATAGCTTTATGCTAAGTTCAAGAATGCGAGTTCTAGCTTAGGAGGTGACGTTCTTGGGTCATGTAGTATCGGTGAGGGATTAGAGTGGATCCTAAAGATTGAAGCGCTTTTGGATTGGAAGCCACCGAGGTCAAGAGTCGAGATTCGAGTTTTCGGGCTTGGCGGATACTACCAAAGATTTGTAGAGGGTTTCGCTTATCGCAAAGACCGATGACCAAATTATTAAGAAAAGGGTTCCATTCATTTGGACCGAGAAGCGCAGGAGAGCTTCGACAAGTTGAAGAAGATTTTGACCAAGCTCGGTTCTAATTCAACCCGAGGTCGGTAAGGAATTCACGCTTCTCGCGATGCATCACATATGGGATTGGGTTGTGTCTTGATGCAAGAAGGAAGGTTGTGGCTTACGATCTCGGCAAATGAGGCCACATGAGGTAAATTATCCAACGACGATCCGGAGTTAGCGGCTATAGTTTTTGCCTTGAAGATATGGAGGCATTACTCGACGGAGAGAGATTGATAGTCTACACGATCATAAGAGTCTCAAGTACCTTCCACTCGTAAAGACTTGAATCGAGACAATGCGATGGATTGAGTCACGAAAGACTACGATTGCTCCATTGAGTATCATCCGGGCAAGGCTAAGGTTGTAGCAGACGCGTTAAGCCGTAAGGTTGTTTCAATCTAAGAGCGATGTTTGCCCACTTGAGTTTGTATGACGACGGAGTATTCCGCGAGAGTGCAGTGTTAAGCCTACTTGGGTTGAGCGGATCGAGAGAAAATAGTTGATGGATGAGGTTCTAAGTGCGCAGAGAACACAAGTGCGTAATGATAGTTTGAAGGGTTATAGCTTGTCTAGTGATGGGGTTCTGTGTTTTCGGGGAAAGCTTGTATCTTGGAGATACCGAGCTAAGGCAAAAGATTCTTCAGATGCACATAGCACCCTTACGCTCTGCATCCCGAGGTAGCAAAATGTATAGGGATCTCGGAGAACAGCTACGGTGGTAAGATGCGAAAAAGGAAGTGACAGAGTTTGTAGGAAGTGTCGATGTGTCAGCAGGTCAAGGCTGAGCATCAGTTGCCGTCTGGGTTGCTTCAGGCAGTGAAGATTCCTCAGTGGAAGTGGGAAAGAATAACTATGGATTTCATCAGTGGATTACCGCTTACACCGAGCAAGAAGGATTCAGTTTGGGTAATTGTGGATCGACTGACTAAATCAACTCACTTTATTCTGGTGAGGGTGGACTACTCACTTCGAGGTTGGCGGTTGTATGTGTCGAGATAGTGAGATCGCACGGGTGCTCAGACGATCATCTCGGATAGGGACCCCAGATTCACGTCAAGGTTCTGGAGAGCGTTGCATCAGGCTTTGGGTATACGGTTGGATTTCAGTACGGCATTTTATCCGCAGACTGACGGGCAGTCGGAAATGGTTATACAGATCTTGGAGGACATGTTACGAGGTTGTGTATTGGACTTTAGGGGTAGTTGGGAGGAGTACCTACCGCTATTGAAGTTCGCTTACAACAATAGTTACCAAGCGAGCATCAAGATGGCACCATATGAGGCGTTATCACGGTAGGAAGTGTCGCCACCTACTTGTTGGACGAGTTAAGTGAGCGTCGGTTGTTGGGACCGAATTGGTTAATCTTGAGGCAAGACAAGGTTGTTGATTCGAGCTCGATTGAGGGAAGCTTCGGACCGCGAAGTCCTATGCCGATCTTAAGCGGAGAGATATTGAATTTGCTGTGGGAGATCAAGTTTTCCTGAAGGTCTCACTATGGAAGAAAGTGTTAAGGTTCGGGAGGAAAGGCAAGCTAAGTCCGAGGTTTATTGGGCCATATAAGGTACTGAGACGAGTGGGACCAGTTGCATATCAGCTCGAGTTGCCAGCAGAGCTAAGTCAGATTCACGATGTGTTCCACATTTCAATGCTTAGGCGATATCGTTCCGATCCGTCACATGTGGTAACAGTAGGAGAGATTGAGGTAAACCCAGATATGACCATGGAGGAAGAGCACTGCATGATTTTAGATCGGGATGTGAAGGTTCTGCGTAGGAAGTCTCTGTGCCTTTGGTTAAGGTTCTTTAGGCGGAATCATGGCGTGGAAGAAGCTACGTGGGAACCGAGGATATGATGAGGTAGCAATACCCGCAACTCTTGACCTGTAATTTCGAGGTCAAATTATTTTAAGGGGAAGAACTGTAATATCCTGGGTTAAGGGCTATTTTGTTTTGGCATTGTCTGCATGTTATTGGCTTGCTATGTTGTTGTTTGTGTGGTTTGGGGCTTAGTTGTAGGCTAGGAGTGAGCCCTTGGTAGGTGGGAAAATTTTAGTTTTAAGCCTTTGGGTGAGAGGAGTCAAGGAGTTGGGGGTTATATATATTATTTGGTGAGTTGTTGCACAAGAGATGAGCTAGCAAAGTGGCAAGGCATGTGCCACTTGGAGTTGGTGGTTGGCGTCAATAGGAAGGGGGGAGAGGTCTTGAGTTCAAGCCGCAGAGTGCCCCCTTTTTGTTTCATTTTGACGGCATGGGGAGGAGGAGTTGTTGGTAGTTCAAACTCTACCATGGACTAAGTCAACACATTCAAATGATGGGTGGAGAGCAAATGGTGGAGGAAGACTTGGTCAAGGTGATTTGAATTAGTGGCTTGGGAGTATTTGGGGGAAGTTGGCCGATTTTTAGGAGATTTTTAGGGGAGAATGGCTGGTTTGTGGTGGGTGTGGGGAGTGCCGAAATTCTCTTAGGCTTAGTGATGGTTTGGTCAGCTCTAGTCTAGTATGTCAAGCCGATTTTTTTTTCCTAAAGTAAGTCTCTCATTATTCTTCCTTGAAACCGAAAGCTTCAAGCAAACATACTTAGCAAAAAATTGCCTTGTTTTCTCTTAAGTTTGGCTAGTAGCCGAATGTCCTCTTGAATTCTTAAACATTTTTTTTCTTCTTCTTTTTTTTTTTGTTTTGCTTCTTTCTCTTTGTTTTAGCCGAACTATTCACCCTCCCATATCACTCTTTTCCATTTTCTTTGTGCTAAACCGAAACCACACCCTCCTCAGCAATTGGCCTAATATCAACATTCTTTCTTCCCTTTTCTTTTGGTTTTCTTTCTTTGTGTGAAGCCGAAACTTCTTCTTGTTGTTGTTAAGGGTGTTAGCCGAATCTTCCTTTAACCTTAGCCGATTGTCACCATCTGTTTCTTCCCACTTCTCTTAAGCCGAAACCCTCCCAATCTCACCTCTACTCTCCCTTTTCTTTCCACTCAAAGTCGAACATAGGCGTGTTAAACACCTTGGCTGGACCCTTTTCTTTTAGTTTTGCACTTTGGCCGAATCTCTTTCTTTCTTCCTATAGTTCTTCATTGTCGTAAATAAGAAAAGGAGTGAAACCTTGTTGGAGCCTTGTTCAATCGGCCTAGTAAGAGGTAGGTGGTTGGCCGAATGGCCATTTCTTTCCTTTCTTGTTGCTTTGCCGATTTTTAGCCTGTTTAAGGGCCGATTTTGGCATTGGTTATAAGGAGTTAATGTTTAGTTTGGTAATCGTTTTCGTATAGGGCCGTTGGAGTTTGGAAGCAAGCAAGAAGGAGCTTTCTTTCTCTGATAAGCGATCGGTAAGTGGTGGTAAGTAGGGGTAAGAGGTTATCCTGTTAAGTCTATTCTTTTAGAGTTCTATAAGCCAAAGTTCAATGGATTAATTGTTCTTATAATAGGGTCTGCCGATTGTTAAAAGAGGAACCATTGTCGATTCGGGTTTGGTAGGAAACCAAACGTTTGCAAGGTAAGGGTTAATCGATATACCCTTTGGATTAAATGGTTTTGGCCGAATGAGTTAAATGCTAATCCCTTGTTGGCCGAATGTAGGCTCAGGGTTGTCGAGGTGATCAAGGGACTTTGACCCATTCTTAGGATTAACATCTTTGCTATTTCAGGTGTGTAGACCAACACACTTTCTTAACTAAGTAATGTGATAACCTGTTTGTGTAAATGAAACAGTGTGGTTGACTATTTTGGTACCCATTGAGGTATGGATACGGATTCGGGTAAGTCCGTTTCATTATGAGATATGTGATGATATATGATATCATGATTATTGATGTATATACGTTGAGATGCCATATTAAGCATGTGAGCATGATAGCATGATTGTACGATTTTGCATTTAGTATGATATGCTATTGGGTGATATGAGAGGAGGGGGAGTATGATATCCGTGTCTTTGGGACACTGTGTCTTTGGGACACCAGAGGTTTGGCACCTCCAGTGGTTTGGTACCACAATGATATTTTGTGACTTTGGGTCACCAGAGGTTTGGCACCTCAGCGTCTCGTCCCAGTGGCTTAGTACCATGGTGGGTTGGCCCAACAGTTGATTATACGGGATTGACGCCAGTGATTTGGTATCACATGATGGGTTGGCCCCATCATCGATTTGGATTTGCGGTCACCAAAGATTTGGTATCACACCGTGTCTTTGGGACACCGGAGGTTTGGCACCTCATTGCGACTCATCCCTGTGGTTTGACACCACCGTGGGTTGGCCCCACTTATGAGATACGGGATTGTCGCTAGTGATTTGGTATCACACGATGGGTTGGCCCCATCATTGGATTATTGTGACTTGGTCACGGTGGTTTGGCACCACATTATGGATATCGTGACTTTGGGTCACCAGGTGGTTTGGCACCACCAGTGGTTTGGTACCACACGGGGTAGAAAAGGTGATATGGTTGGTTAGGATCGGGTGCATTACTTGCATTATTTTGTTATGATGTGTGTTGGCATGTTATACCGGGGGAGGGATCTATACACTGAGTCTCGCGACTCACTCTCTCCTTTGACTTTTCAGGTGACACTTAGACGCGGACATGGAGCCGGGATGGACTCGAGGTGCTCATACCATGCTTAAATAAGGATTTGCTCAGACTTTTTATGAATTTGGTACTTAAGCGTATTTATTACTATTTGGTTTATTTGGGTTTGTAAATGGCCTCTTAAAATTATGTTTTGCTATGTTTATGTTTAAAGTAGATTTATAATATGCCTTAACAAATTAATTGGGTTAAAATGTGCTAAAACTTGGAAAGATAACGATTTCAAAACTACAAAAGCGATATTTTTAAACTAAACCATCGGGTAACACACTATAATTTGGGATAAAGTGAACTCAAAATGTTTTCTAACTTAAACACGATTTTCTACTAAGTCAAAATGTTTTAGTAATAGTAAGAAACAACTTAAACTTCTAAAGGAGATAAACTTGTTTTACCTACACATCGGAGTAAGTTTCAAAATTTTCGGGTTTTCAAATACATCATCAGATTTTAATCAAGCCTACTCGAGTTTTTTTCAATACACGAACTTCGCGAAGTGTTTTCATCAAACATCTAAACTTCAACCTAAACCTCTTAAAATCTTTTTCCTCAGTAACATACCGATTCGATTAGTGGTGTGTTGACCGATTTAAGGTATTCTGACCTCCCCTCTTCCAAACACTCCTTACCGCTCTTTTCGAACCTATCTTGTTAGTCCCAAAATCACCCTAAAATAAATTCGATTAGTAATCTATCTAAAAGAAATGATATAACCGAAAATGATAATCCTTACCTTGATGATTCCGAAGATCTCTCTTAAAACGTTGGCTACCAAAAAGAATCCTTAAATCCCCTTCAAAGATTCGGCTTAGGAGAAAATGAGAGAAATAAGTTTCTAAAATCGGCTATTCTAAAAGGAAAAAAAATAATGAGAACACTTAACAAAAATCCTTACTTGACTACTTGAAGATTCGGCCTTAATGATTTAGAAAAAGAGAATTGGTGATTTCGACTTGCACAAAAAGAGAAGAGAAAGATAGTGATTTCTTTGGCTATAATGGTTTCGGTTTTCAATAAAAGAAAGGAAAGGAGAAGATGAAAATGGTAGATGATGATTCGGTTTGATAAAAGAGAGGAAAAGAATGGTGGTTTTAGTTTTGGTAGAAGATGGTTTCGGTTGAGAGAAAGAAGAAGAAAGAAAAAGAGAGAAAGTAAAAGATTGAAAGAAAAAGATGATGATGATGATTTTCAAAAGAAAAGAGATGGGTTTAGAAGCTTATGTGCATTCGGCCATGAGGGAAAAAGTGAAGAAAAAGGTCTTTGGAACTTTGGTATTTTCGGTTACAAAGAGGAAGAAAGATGATATGCTTTGAAGAAAAGAAACTAAAAAGACTACTCAAAACCGAAATGGTAAAGTACCAAATGGCTAAAAGAAAAGAAAAAGTTTCTCTTTTGTGTATTATGCAATCGGCTAAGAAACAAGGTTTTGAGAAAAGGGAAAAGATGAACAAATTGGTTAAAATTTTGGCCAACATACACCCCTAATGCCTATGCAAAAATTCGGCCAACCTATGCCAACATGATCCCCTTTTTCCTCCTCATTTCTTCCCCATCAAATCCCTTGATTCTATCACAATTAAACCATCCCCCTTTAGCCCCTTATGCCGTCTAGGTTCATGGTCAAATGACCATGAAAAACTTCAAAACAACATCCCTCTTCAAGCCCTTTGTCCCCTATCTTACCATAACTTCATGATTCCATGCCATAACTTCTAACTTGCCTTTTACTTATGGTCTACTAACCAAAAATAAAAAGATGTCCATCCATTCTAGAATAATCTTGGCTGACACTATAGGAAAGAAATAAAAAAAATATAATTCTTCCACTTGTTAGCTAGGGATTGAACCTCTCCCTCAAGCATTCATCCATGCCCTTACCACCTTGCCAATTGACTTATTATGCTTAAAACCTCTTGTCAATATTTCTTAAAGCCTATCTTGCTTAGCTCCATCTTAATTATTAAAATTTAATATTTCTCTAAGCATTCACTTACATATTTGAAGTTGAAAACTTCCCAAAACACACTCAATTATACTTAGGCATGCAACAACATTCAATTAAGTAAAGATGCATAACCCTTAGTTCAAGATGTTACGCTTCTACCCCTTAAAATAATTTCGACCTCGAAATTACAGCTAGAACAAGTGAGGGTATTGCTGTCGATCGCTTCCTCCTGTTCCCACGAAGCTTCTTCTGATCCATGATTACGCCATAATACTTTGACGAGAGGAACCGATTTTCTCCGTAAAACCTTTACATCCCACTTCATGATTTGAATTGGCTCCTCTTCATATGAAAAATCTGGTCTTAATTCCACCTCCTCAACTGGCACTACATGAGATGGATCCGACCGGTAACGGCGTAACATTGAAACATGGAACACATCGTGCATTTTCTTCAACTCAAGGCAATTCTAACCGATATGCCACGTGTTCGACTCGCTTCAAAACCCGATAAGGTCCAATGAACTCGACTTAACTTCCCTTTATGACCAAATCTCATCACCTTTTTCCAAGGTGAAACCTTCAGAATACTTGATCCCCACAAAGAAACTTTATTTCTTTTCGCTTAAGATCTGCGTCGACTTTTGCTGTCGGATGCTTCTTTAATCGAGCTCAATTACCTTAACCTTTCCTTCGGATTACCCAAAACATGTCGTTCCCCTAGTTCTCATCCAACACGTAGGAGTGCGACAGCCTGGCCCATATAGTGCTTCATATGGTGCCATCCGAATCTGGCTTGGTAATCTTGTTGTACGCAAATTCTGCGAACGGTAAGAACTCCTCCCAGCTTCCTCTGAAATCTATTACACATCCCCTTAACATATCCTCTAAGACTTGAATTACTCGCTCAGACTGGCCGTCAGACTGTGGATAAAATGCCGTACTGAAGTCCAATCTAGTGCCCAACGCCTGATGCAACGCTTTCCAAAATTGAGACGCAAACCTCGGATCTCTATCCGAAATAATCGACACCGGCACTCTATGCAATCTCACAATCTCAGCCACATATAACTTCGCCAATTTTTGCAAAGAGTAATCAACCTGAACTGGGATAAAATGTGCAGATTTCGTCAATCGGTCCACTATCACCCATACCGAATCTTTCTTAGTAGGCGTAGGAGGAAGCCCACTAACAAAGTCCATGGTGATTCTCTCCCACTTCCATCGCAGAATCTTTATCTACCAAGCAATCCTAAAGGTACTTGATGTTCAGCCTTGACTTGTTGACACGTTAAACACTTTCCTACGAATTCTGAAACTTCCCGCTTAAGACCAGGCCACCAAAACTGATCTCGTAAATCTCAGTATAACTTACTTCCTCCAGGATGCATAGCATATGGACTACCATGCGACTCCTGAAGAATCTTTTGCCTCAACTCCTGATCCCTCGGCATACAGACTTTACCTTTGTAACACAATACCCCATCGCTGTTAATACCATAATCTTCCAATTCCCCACTCTGCACCTGCCAAAGCTTAGTACTCAGATCATCATCTACCAATTGTTTCTCTTTCACTTGACTCAACCATGTCGGCTTAACTTGTAATTCTGCCAGCAAGCTTCCGTCGTCATAAAGACTAAGATGTGCAAACATCGCCCTTAGATCTGACACCACTTTCCGACTTAGAGCATCTGCCACTACATTCGCCTTGCCCGGGTGGTACTCGATAGAACAGTCGTAATCTTTCAACAATTCTATCCACCTTCATTGCCTCAAATTCGGTTCTTACGAAGTTAGTAGATATTTCAGACTCTTGTGGCCCGTGTATATCAACGACTTTTCCCGTATAAATAATGTCTCCAAACTTTAAGAGCAAAGACTACAACCGCCAACTCCAAAATCATCGCGCGGTAATTAACCTCGTGTGGTCTTAATCGTCGAGACGACACGCAACTACCTTCCGCCTTGCATCGTAACACATCCTAATCACGTGAGAAGCGCCACAAGACACCATGAAATCCTTCCCCGCTTCGTGAATCAAACCGAAGCTTCAGTTAAAACCCTCTTAAGCTTCTCAAAGCTCTTTTGCTGCTTATCAGCCCACACGAAAGGTACTTCCTTTCTCAACAATTTCGTTAAAGGTGCAGCTATCAATGAAAATCCTTCAACAAATCTTCTGTAATAGCCTACTAATCCCAAGAAACTGTGAACCTCAGTTACGGACTTAGGTGGTTTCCAATCTAGTCTGACCTCAATCTTCCGAGGATCCACCCTTATCCTTCCGTAAAACCACATGGCCTAAAAACGCAACCTCCTTTAGCCAAAATTCACACTTCTTTGAATTTGGCATAAAGTTTCTTCTCCCTTAAAACTTGCAACACAATCCGGAGATGCTTATCATGTTCCATTTCAGACTTAGAATACACGAGGATGTCGTCTATGAATACCACGACGAATTGATCCAAGTAGGGCTAAAAACTCGATTCATCATATCCATGAACACATTAGTAGGCTTCATCAATCCGAATGGCATTACCGGAAATTCATAATGCCCATATCTAGTTCTAAAGTCGTCTTATGGATATCTCTTCTTTCACTTTAAGTCGATGATACCCGACCTTAGATCTATCTTTGAAAATACCGCAGACTCTCTTAAGTCGATCGAACAAGTCGTCGATCCTCGGCAAAGGATACTTGTTCTTGATGGTCACTTATTCAACCGCCGATAGTCTATACACATCCTCATCGCTCATCCTTCTTCTTCACGAATAGGACCGGTGCTCCCCATGGAGACACACTAGGTCGATAAATCCACGATCAAGCAACCCAGATCTCGAGCCTTAAACTCAACCAACTCCTTCTTGCCATTCTATACGGACAATAGAAATCGGCGCCGTTCGAGTGCAATAATTCAATCCCAAATTTACCTCTCGATCCGGAGGCAAACCCGCGCTTCTTCCTAAAAACATCTACAAATTCTCTTACAATCCGACTCCTTCAATAGCTGCTTCTTTAGCCTCCAAGGCATTAACCAACATCGAAAAGCCACACATCCCTTTCTAACCATCTTTCCTACCTTAAGGGCGGATACTACATTTGATAAGTAATTTCGCCTCTCGTCCATCACCACAACTTCTTTGTCATCAATAGATTTTAAGGACATCCACTTAGCAGTACAATCCACATTTGCACGATATTTCACTAGCCACTCCATGCCTAAGATCAGGTTGAATTCTCCAAATGGCAACTCCATTAAATTAGCCAGAAATTGCGTCTCTTGAACTTCTAAAGGCACTTCCTTAAAGAGTTTGTCTATTACTACCGCTCATCCTAAAGGACTAAGTCAGATCATCTTCCTAAATACGATCTCGTAAGTCACATGCGAGTTTCAGATACTTCACTAGCGATGTATGAATGAGTTGACCCTATATCTATCAAAGTAATAAAGGGCAACCCGTAAATCGTAAACGCATTCCGTGATAACATCAAAAGGCCATCGTCTTTCTCTGATTTAACTGCATATACCGGACCTAGCTGTCTCACCTCGAGCTACTCACGCCTCTGCAAGTCCCGACCTCTACCGTAAGCATTACCCTTCTATTTGGACCACGACCCTTATCGGCCATCGCCCACCTCTGCCACTGATTAACACCACGACTACTTTGGCGCTTCTTATCTGAATTCATCGAGCAATCCTTGATCATATGATCTTTAGACCCGCACTTGAAACATCCCCCGGTCTTTTTCCAACATTCTCTCGGGTGCATCTTCCCACATTGAGCACAAACACGATGTTGTCCTCCTGTAGTAGTCTGCTGACCTTGCGACCCATCAATTCTTGGTTTCTTTTGAAAATTCCCGGATGACCCTGAAGACCCAAAGCTTCTCTTATTCTTATTTTGGCCTCTATCCCGGTTCTGTCTCTCAGTACGCTTAACTTCTTCAACTATCCTTGCCCTTTCTACTAAGACTGCAAAGTCTCTTTCTCGGTGCGGAGCAATCAACACTCGGAGCTTATCTCTCAGTCCATCCTCGAATCTGACACACCGTTCATATTCAATTGCTACTATCCCTCTAGCATATTGGCTAAGTCGCAAGAACTCTGCTTCATACTCAGCTATCGACTTATTTCCTTGCACTAAATTCAGAAACACCTTTCTCTAGGAGTCGATGTAGCTAGCTCCAACATATTTCCCTTCAAATTTAACTTTAAAATACCCCCAATCCACTCATTCCACAGGGGTACTCTCCTTGATAGTGAGCCACCACTGGTAGGACTCATCACGGAGTAGTGAAACAGCATCTTTCAGCTTTTCTTCAGTATGGTGCAGTCTAAATCGTCGATGATCCTCTCGATTGCCTCTAACCAAGATTGCTACATTCGAGCTACTCCAGATACTCCCTAAAAATCTCAGCTCCATTTGATCTAACTCTCTCACCATCGACTTTCGAGACCCATTCTCAGATTAGCTTCGCTACTGCTTCCAAAACTTCAAAGACAACTTGTGATCTGCACACCTCCTCTATTTTGTTTTGAAATTCCACCCCAACAAATTGGTGGAGCTTTATTTTCGGAACCTTGACGAGATCTAACTGGTTCCGACACGACCATTCTTCCTTTATCACGTCCCACGGCGACCATGTCCCTAGAACTCATGTCTACTATGCGTCTTTTCTATTTTTACGAAAAAGTCTTATGCATTAGAGTCTTTTCACTTCTTATTAAAAGAAAGTTTTATGCAACAGATATTTATTCAGTGGTTTTTCTGTAGTAGTACACATACACCTAGGGTCCATGTCTCTAAAGTATAGTTTCCTTAGGCTTATCTTCCTTAGGCTTATCAAACATTCATATCACTTTATCAATAAAAGTACTTATCTGATGGACCTGGGCCGAGAACTCGGGTGCCATGCTTCTATAAAACCATTTAACTTAAGAAAACTTTCAAAAAGTCATTTGGGCTAAATTTTGAAAACGTTGTGGGCTTCAAAAACCCAAGGCCGAGAGTTTAAAACTGGGCTCTGATACCAAGTTGAAACACCCCAAACCCGGCCCAAAAAGCCTGACTGGATTTGATATGTTCCTCGAATAAAACTTTAGCAATTTCTTGTTTTGTTTAAGAAAACTTGATGAGTTTGTATAAAACAAATTAACTTAATATTTAGGTTGAAATCGAATTTAAATAAATTTGTATCTTCTTAAAACATTATTTTTAATAGAAATTTATAAGTTAAAAGAAAACCAAATTTAAAGAAAATTTTACTTATTAGTGTAAAACATATATATATTAGTGTCAAAATAGTTTAAATTATTTATCTAAAACCATTTAGTTATTTAATTAAATATTGTTCATGGCGTAATAAAAATTCAAATGCAAAAATTAAAAACAGGTTTATAGTGGCCTTATTACAAAAACAGCAAAACCCATACTAAAGTCTAAGTAATAAAATAAACTTAATAAGTTTAATTAGAGAAACTCAAAATACTTTGTTGAGCAATGGCCACCACGTAGTCCTCACGACCCGATCCATCACGCTAAGAGTCATCTAAAAGTTATCCCACAAAGGGTGAGTCATAAACTTAATGTGTAACAAAAACACTAAAAGCCCAATTGATCATGGCCTTTAAGCCCATTTAATAACACATATAGCCATAAGCCCATTTAAGTCATATTTAGCCATAAGCCCATTTTTATAGCAAATCAAATCAAACCATTTAGAAATCACATGGATATTTATATAATGAAATGCAAACTGCCCATCTAAATATCCATCCGCTACACACCAATTCGCACCAACCAATCACACCGTGGGATTACTAAATCGACCCTCCATCCGCTACACACCATCGAAGGCGCTTGTTGCACCAACATGCACATCGCCTTATAATTTTGTGGCATGGGCACCAGATAATTGTGACCGGTTACCGGATTTCAAATATGTGACCAAGTCACCAGATTCACATATGTGACCGAAGTCACCGGATTCAAAATATGCGATCAAGTCACGGATATTGTGGTAAAACCACCGAATACTTCCCTTTATCAATAACACCCATATGCCAATGCACATACATATTATTTAGTTTTCATGCCATTTACCCCAAAATCATAGCAAAATCATATTTATCTCACATTTAGGCATATAGCAAAATTAGCAAAATATTGGGGTTAAACATACCTGAATATCGTATACCACTGAATGGTACCCGCAACCATTATTACACATATTTTCATACAAATCACATTTAATATAGATCTATGAGATTTTAGTATAATGTTACACACCTTATGACAGTGAGAACGATACCTTCCCTTTCACAACACCTAGTTAATTATCACACATGACTAGAATACACTAATACTTATAATCTACACTATTGATGAGAGATCTAAATCCTTACCCTCGGAATCTCGAACAACCGATATATGTGGTTTCTCTCCGATAGATGGATCAAAACCCGATGACAACCCACTAACGAAAAGTGGTTCGGTTGTACACACAACTTCAAATAAATGATCTTCGTTAGCAGAGGGTCCACAACCCGATGGAAAATCTCTTATCCCCGACATGACCCTTCGCTTGAAGTTTGAGGGTATTACGAGCCTCCTCTTCCAAACACTCCTTACCGCTTTTTTCGAACCTATCTTGTTAGTCCCAAAATCACCCCTAAAATAAAGTCGATTAGTAATCTATCTAAAAGAAATGATATAACCGAAAATGATAATCCTTACCTTGGATGATTCCGAAAGATCTCTTAAAACGTTGGCTACCAAAAGAATCCTTAAATCCCTTCAAAGATTCTACTTAGGAGAAAATGAGAGAAATAAGTTTCTAAAATCGGCTATTCTAAAAGGAAAAAAAAATAATGAGAACACTTAACAAAAATCCTTACTTGACTACTTGAAGATTCGACCTTAATGATTTAGAAAAAGAGAATTGGTGATTTTGACTTGCACAAAAAGAGAAGAGAAAGATAGTGATTTCTTTGGCTATAATGGTTTCGGTTTTCAATAAAAGAAAGGAAAGGAGAAGATGAAAATGGTAGATGATGATTCGGTTTGACAAAAGAGAGGAAAGGAATGGTGGTTTTGGTTTTGGTAGAAGATGGTTTCGGTTGAGAGAAAGAAGAAGAAAGAAAAAGAGAGAAAGTAAAAGATTGAAAGAAAAAGATGATGATGATGATTTTCAAAAGAAAAGAGATGGGTTTAGAAGCTTATGTGCATTTGGCCATGAGGGAAAAAGTGAAGAAAAAGATCTTTGGAACTTTGGTATTTTCAGTTACAAAGAGGAAGAAAGATGATATGCTTTGAAGAAAGGAAACTAAAAAGACTACTCAAAATCGAAATGGTAAAGTACCAAATGGCTAAAAGAAAAGAAAAAGTTTCTCTTTTGTGTATTATGAAATCGGCTAAGAAACAAGGTTTTGAGAAAAGGGAAAAGATGAACAAATTGGTTAAAATTTTGGCCAACATACACCCCTAATACCTATGCAAAAATTCAGCCAACCTATGCCAACATGATCCCCTTTTTCCTCCTCATTTCTTCCCCATCAAATCCCTTGATTCTATCACAATTAAACCATCCCCTTTTATCCCCTTATGCCGTCTAGGTTCATGGTCAAATGACCATGAAAAAGCTTCCAAAACAACATCCCCTCTTCAAGCCCTTTGTCCCCCTATCTTACCATAACTTCATGATTCCATGCCATAACTTCTAACTTGCCTTTTACTTATGGTCTACTAACCAAAAATAAAAAGATGTCCATCCATTCTAGAATAATCTTGGCCGACACTATAGGAAAGAAATAAAAAATATATATAATTCTTCCACTTGTTAGCTAGGGGATTCGAACCTCTCCCCTCAAGCATTCATCCATGCGCCCTTACCACCTTGCCAATTGACTTATTATGCTTAAAACCTCTTGTCAATATTTCTTAAAGCCTATCTTGCTTAGCTCCATCTTAATTATTAAAAATTTAATATTTCTCTAAGCATTCACTTACATATTTGAAGTTCAAAACTTCCTGAACACACTCAATTATACTTAGGCATGCAACAACATTCAATTAAGTAAAGATGCATAACCCCTTAATTCAGGATGTTACATTTCTAATAATCAATTAAATAACCTCCCCACACTTAAGATGTACATTGTCCTCAATGTACAAGGATGGATAATAACAATATAGTAAGAAATCATAAGAGAGGGAGAGAAGTGAAACTTCCTGAATTATGGATGAAATCCTTAGGGAGATAAACAAGATGGACTAGGTAGAGGTGCACGGTGGGGAATGCTCCGGTGGTGTAGTCAATCCTTAATAGTGCCATGAACCCTTAGAAACTGCGGGGTCAAAGAAAAGAAACGGTAGTTAGGCATAGATGAACACAGAGGTTGATACTGTGGTGGGGGTATGGTGATTCCCTAACAGCCTTTTAAACCTAAATTAAAGAAATCAAAATATAGTAATATAAATTAAGCACAAGAAAGATAAAGAGAAGGAAAATAAATGAGAAGAGAAAAGAAAAAGAAAAAAATGAATGGATTTAAAGGTCCTTGTCCTGTCGAGGTAATGAAGCGATCGGCATGAACTTATGGAGATTGCTCTCGCACAGGGAGATGTGCTAGGGTCCTTTCGCTTCTTTGACATAGGTATAGTGGTGTAAAGAAAGAGTGAGGGAAAGGGAAAAGAAAGTGAAAAGGGAAAGATAAAGAAAAAAGGGAAGGAGTGTGGTGGTTAGTGTTTGGAAGAAGAAGAAATTGGGGAGAAAGTGAGAAGAATGAGGGGTTTTAAATAGAAATTGGGGATTTAGTGGCTGCCCACGCCCGTGTGCCATGGGCGTGTTAGATCACACAGCCATATCGCACGACCATGTGGTGTTTTGTTTGTTTCTCCCACACATATGTAGAGGTTGCCACACCGATGTTGATTAATCAGTGTTGACCACGGCCTCGGGACACGGGCATGTCGCACACTTGTGTTACTTTCACAGTGTCGACCACAGCCGTATCGCACGACCATGGCATTTTATTTCCATCGTGGTTTGGGGATTTTTTTCCTTGGTTCGCATGGTCTTGGCCACGCCAATGTGCCTAATCGTGGTGTCCACATGGCCACGGCCACACCCGTGTGCAAGGTCATGTGGTAGGGAACCTGCGCTTTTATTGAAATTGTTAGTTTCTAGTTAGGTTCTAAAAATTGAAAATATGAAAATTAATGGGGTTAGTGCTCGGGTTACCTCCCGAGAAGCACTTGTTTAAAGTTTTAAGATAGACTTACCTCTCATTCCCATAATAATGGTGGTTTGAAGAGTTGAAACTTCTCATTCTTGCTATCAATTCGATTATCGACATATAGTTTAAGTCAAGTGATGTTTACCTTAAAAGTGCCAAATGTAAAATTAGCTACCTCGACTGTTCCGTATGGGAAGACATTCAGTACCATGAAAGGGATCTCTTCGTTTTATTAAAGTTTGAAATGGCGATCCGAGGGTCTTTCTTATCCAACAATACCTGATCTCCGATATTAAATTGGGTTGTCTCATCCTTAAGTTTGACATGGTTTTTTTTGGTTCATCGTGTTTCCTCGGTTTCTTCTTATCTTGTGTCTTCCACTCGTCTTGTTCATCTATATGAAGCCTTCGCTCCTCATGAGTTATTTCTTTATTAGCATGAGGTTTAGGATCTGGCTCAATTGTGAAATTTTGTGGTGCTTCCTGAAAAAAAAGGTTGAACCAAATGATCATTATTAGAATTTATGTTCTCACCTTTATTACTCGATGTCCTAGCCGAGTCAAGAGCCTGAAGAGTGATCGTTTCCTCACTTGCACAAAGTGTGAGTTCACCTGTACCAACATCAATTCTAGTTTTAGTGGTTGCTAAAAAGGGTCTTCCTAAAATCAAATGAACATTATTGTCCTCATCCATGTCTAAGACAACAAAGTCTACTGAGAATATGAATTTATCAATTTTCACTAATACATCCTCAATTATACCCCTAGGAACTCTGATAGTTTTATCAACCAATTGAATGCTCATCCTAGTTTGTTTGGGTTTCTTGAGACCTTCCGTTTAAACATTTTATAAGGCATAACATTGATACTTGCCCCTAAATCAGCTAAAGCATTATTAACAGATAAACTACCAATTAAGCAACGAATCATAAAACTTTTGGATCTTTTAACTTTTCGGTGGTTTATTTTGTAAGATTACTGAGCACACTGCACTTAGCTCCACATGCGACACCTCGCCTAACTTCCGTTTGTTTGTTAAGAGTTATTTTAAAAAATTCCTTAAATTGGGCATATGCGAAAGAGCTTCAAGAAATGGTAAGTTAATATGTAATTTTTTTATGAGTTTAAGAAATTTACCGAATTGTTCATCTGTGTGGTCTTTCTTCATCGCATTGGGGTATGGCACACGAGGTTGGTACTCTGTAATTACCGATTTTGGTTTATCATGGCTTACCTCAACCTTACCTTCCTCTACCACATTCTCTTGCCTCAATTTTGGCTCATCTAACCCTTCACTATCGTGAGCAGTAACGGCATGAAGTTACTCCGTTGGGTTAATTTCAGTGTTGTTTGGCGAGCTACCTTGTGGCCATTCAGATATGAGCTTAGCAAGTTTTCCTAATTGGTTCTCGATTCCTTGAATCGATGCTTGCTAATTTTTGAGTGCTATTTCAGTGTTTTGGAACCGGTCTCTGACACCGCGATAAATTTTTTAGCATCTCCTCAAGGTTCGACTTTTTCTCTTATGGGTAAGGTTGCTATTGAAAGCCTGAGGGGTTGCTGTCTTTGATTTCCTTGACCACCCCATGAAAAGTTGGGATGGTTCCTCCAACCTGGATTGTAAGTATTACTATAAGGGTTATTTTGAGGTCTAGAATTATTACCCATATAGTTCATCTGTTCATTTTCTATGCCAGGGTTGTAGGGTGGGTATTCTCTATTGTTCATCCCTCCTCCGTATATATCACACTACATCACTGGATGTACCTATGAAGAACCATACAAACCATCAATCTTTTTATTTAACAGTTCTACCTGGTTTGATAGCATGGTTACTGCGTCGAGGTTGAAAACACTAGCGGTTTTTATTGGCTTTGTACTCATAACTTGCCACTGATAGTTATTCAGTGCCATCTCCTCTATAAACTCATAAGCCGCTTCAGGGGTCTTGTTTTTTAGGGTTCCACCGACGACTGAATCAATCAACTGCCTAGCTGAGGGGTTCACACCATTATAAAAGGTTTGAACCTGTAGCCACATAGGCAACCCATGGTGAGGGCATCTCCTTAGTAGATCTTTATATCTCTCCCATGTGTTATAGAGTGTTCCTAGGTCTATCTATACAAAAGAAGAAATATCATTCCTCAACTTAGCTGTTTTAGCCGACGGAAAATATTTTAACAAAAATTTTTTGGTCATTTGGTCCCATGTAGTGATTGATCCTCTTGGTAACGAGTTCAACCACTGTTTAGCTTTGTTCCTCAACGAAAAGGGAAACAACCGAAGGCGAATGGCATCATTAGAAATGCCATTAATTTTGAAAGTGTCGTAAAACTCTAGAAAATTTGCCAAGTGATTGTTTGGATCCTCATCCTGCAAACCATCAAACTGAACAAATTTTTGAATCATCTGTATAGTGTTAGGTTTAAGTTCAAAATTATTTGTAGCAATAGCAGGTCTAACGATACTTGATTCAGTTCCTGCTAAATTAGGATTAGCATAATCATGCATAGTACGAGGAACAGGATTTTGATTCACTAGATTTACGGCAACCACAGGAGGTAGCAGATTATTATCAGTCATCTCTTCAGTCGTATTGGTTTCGTCTTCTTTCTCTTCTTCTATGTATTGTAGGCTTTGCCTTATTTCTCTTCAGTTTTTGTGAGCTGTAGCTTTTAAATCGCTATAAAAAAGTAATGGTCCTGATGGGTTTCTTCTAGTCATAAACTAAAATTACCTACCAGAAGTAAATAAAATAAGAATTAGAAAAGAAAATAATAAAAAAATAAATATCAAATAAAGTAAAAATGGCTAAAGTAATAAAAATTTAGTGTTCCTAATATCTTAGTCCCCAGCAAGGACGCCAAAAACTTGATGGTCTCAAAACTAACTATCATTTTGACAAAGGCAAGCGCACCTATCGTATAGTAGTATAGTTATCGCGAGTCCGAAATATCGTATCCTCAAGGACTAAAATTACTAGTGATAACTATTTTTTATTATCTAGCCTAATAAATAAGGGGATTTATTTTTAATCTAAAATTAACTAACTAATTTAACTAACTAAATGACTATGAACGTGACAGAGAGTGAATTGGGAAAATACTTTTGGACAACTTATATGAGATAGGCAATACCTAAGGAAGAATCCACCTAGACTTCACTTATTACTTTTGATTCATATGATTTATTCACTTGACTTAATCCGTAGAAATCCCTGATTTATGTTAATATCTCTTTCAAGACTAAAAACAACTGACTCTTGGTTGATTAATTGAAATCTCTTTCTAATTAAAACCCCTATTATCGCATTAACTCGATCTATGGATTCCTTTATTTGATTGGACTCTAATCCGGCAGATTTTTGTCGCCCTATTTCTAGGGTTGCAATCAACTCCGCTTAATTGTGTTGATCTTCTCTTAAACAAGGACTTTTTCTCCACTGAATAAGCACATTCGACTTGAATCAATAACCTGAATTATCAAAACAAGAATAAAAACTCACAATTAAGAATAAGAACAAGTGTTTATCTTATAAATCAAAAATAATAAGATTCGTCTTAGGTTTCATCCCCTCAGGTATTTTAGAGGTTTAGTTCATACTAATAGAAGGAAACATCATAATATATGGAAAACCACAAAACATAATGAAAACCCAAAAACTTCTAAAAACCTTGATGGGAGATCTTCAGTCTTGATGGAGATCCTTCTCCTAAGCTATTCCCGACGGCTGTCTTGGAGTATTTTTTTGCCTCCCCTTCGGCGTCTATTCAACGTCCCCTTTTAGGTTGCCCCTAGGGTGTTTATATAGGCTTTGAGATGCCTTTCTTGGCCCATAAGTATCCTATTCCGAATAGAATTCGTCTTTGCTACGGCAGAGACACGCCTATGTGACACTTCCATGGTGGACTCCTTCGACCGTGGTCGATTCTGCTTGCCACACACGGCCATGTGATCTGCCCGTGGTCAATAGTCTAGGCCTTGTGATTTCTGATGTAGGCCCATTTTGTCCCTTTTAGGCCCATTTCTCATTCTTTTCGAATTCCTAAGCTCTCTTGAGTATAAAACATGAAATTAAGGGAATAGGAGCATCGAATTCATCAAATCTAATGAAAATTCATCCAAAAATAAGCCAAGCATGGGGTTATAATATGTTTGAATTATGGTTTATCCGTATTCAAGAGGATACAAGACATTATTTATCCTAAAATTGAAAGGACATTAAGGGAAGAAAAAAAGTTAAGAGAAATGGAAAGAATGGGAATGATCCAAACAGAAAAGATCAGGTACTCTAGAATGAAAGGAATGCTGATATTCCTTAAATTATAGATGACAGAGACAGACCCATCAGAGAACATGTAGTGCCTATTTTGGATGATCTAAACCCACGAATTATTAAGACACATATTCAAGCTCAACAATTTGAATTAAAACCAGTAATGTTTCAGATGTTGCAGACGGTAGGGCAGTTTAGTGGTCTACCTACTGAAGATCCCAGATTGCACTTAAGATTTTTTTCTTTAATTTTGTGATTCATTCAGGCAGTAGGGTGTTCTTGAAGATGCCCTTAGATTAAAATTATTCCTTTATTCATTGCTAGATAGTGCCAAATCATGGTTGAATGCATTACCAGGTACGGTGGCATCTTGGAATGAAATGTGTTAGAGATTTCTACTTAGGTACAATCCTCCAAACATGAATGTCAAGTTGAGGAATGACATTGCATCGTTCAGGCAATCTGAAGATGAGACATTATATGAAGCTTGGGAATGTTTCAAGGAACTAATTAGAAAATGCCCGATGCATGGTTTTCAGCATTGGTCATAGATAGAAGTGTTCTAAAATTTAAATGCTTACATGCAAATGGTGGTGAATGCATCTGCTAATGGAACATTGCTCGACAATACCTATAATGAAGCATACAGAATTTTGGAAAGAATAGTAAATAATGATTATCAGTACCCACTACCAGGGTTCGTACTGGTAGAAGAGTTTCTGGAACAAGGAATTTGATGCAATCACATCGTTAATAGCTCAGGTATCATCTTTAACAAATATGATTAAAACTCTAAAAAGACCCTTTATAGTGCAGGAGATGAAGGTTGCAGAACTAGCTTGCGTATACTGTGGAGAAGATCATGTTTTTGATGAATGCCCATCCAATCCTGCCTCTGCACATTACATGGGCAATTTTAAGCGTAGCAACAACAATCCCTACTCCAATACCTACAATCTAGGGTGGAAACAAAATCAAAATTTTAGCTATTGTAATCAGGGAATGAAAAATGCCAACAATGTTAATCGATAGAATGTGGCTAGTGTACCACCTGGATACAGTCAACCAATTCCGCAGCAAAATGTGCAACAAAATTTGTCATCTTCAACATCAACTACGGAAGCTCTATTGAAGGAGTATATGGCTAAGAATAATGCAATTATTCTGAGCCAGACAACTTCCTTAAGAGCTCTGAAAAATCAAGTGGGACAAATTGCCACTGCATTAAGTTCCAGACAACAAAGAGCATTGTCTAGTGACATAGAAAGTTCTTAATCTAAAGGAAAGGAATAATGTAACGCCATAACACTCCAGGAGTGGCACTCAGCTGCAAAGAGTTGTGACTGATGCCTTTACTGAGGGGAAAGTTCAAAAGTTCTCGAAAGCACAACTTTTGAGTCAATAGTGGAACAAAAAAAAGATGGGAGTAAACAGAAGCATACAGAAGCAAATTCATCTTGCCAAGCTAATAAATGTCATGGCAATGCAACCTTAACAAATGGAAGGAAGGCCAGTGCCACCTTTTCTCCAGTGTTTCCAAAAGTTGAAACACGATGTTGCACTCAAGAAAGCTCTTCAGAAAAACTTCACTAAGGTAATGCCTTTATTTCTTATGTTTCTTGAAGAACTTTTATCTGATGATGAGTAAGAAGATGAAGAACCTGCCACTACACACAAGCATACCAAGAGCCCATGAGAGATGAAGAACCAATAGATTTTATACACCTTGACTCTGACAAGGAGGACGATGATCGACAACACAGTTTTTGTAACACCCCTAACTCGTATCCATCCCCGAAACATGGTTTTGAGCATTAACAGATCAATAAATAGATATTTCTTATAATATCACATTCATGTTAGAAACCAATCGAAATCAAACATATTATCCCTTATACGAGCCCTCAGGGACCAAAATATGTGTTAGAAATAAGTCAGGACTAAATCGAGTACTCAAAGAATTTTGAAAAACATTAAAATTTTTCGAAACTGCAGGGGACACACGGCCATGTGACTTGCACGATCAGGAGACGTGCCTGCGCCTCAGGCCGTGTGGACATTCAAAATAGGGACACATGACTATGTCCAACCCATGTCCACACCCATGTAACTTTCTGACTTAGGGCACACGGCCAAGTCACACGCCTGTGCTAGGCTGTGTGAGCATAGTGACTTGCTTTTTTAAAAGATACATGGGAAACACGGTCGTGTCACCTTATCGTGTGTCACACACGATTGAGACACACGCCCATGTCTCTACCCGTGTGGACAAAAATAGACCATTTTCTATGCCACGTTTCTCACCCAAATTGATACCAACCTAGCCTTAACAATTTACACATCAACACGCCCAAGACAAAGCATTCAACACAAGCTAAAATCAAGTCTTAAAGATGTATTTTTATCAAATACAACCAATATACCCATAGGTACCTCTAATAAAAATTTGAAAATATGTCCACCAATATCCAAACTTACCTATTTAATTTACCTAACCAAGTTACCAAAGTTCACTATATTTTAAATACATACATACATACATATATTACTTATATTAACATCATAATTATACATTAATCTCATACTAATATGTAAGTTGATTATATAAACAAAATATTATCCATAATACTTTCATAAGCTAAATTTTGACCAAAATCGAAAAAAAAGCCTATACATGCCATATAAAAACTACGAGATATTTAACATTTCAAAAACTACCGAGATAAGTTAAATAATACATATAAGGATATAGTGAATTGAGTCTTCAAATAAATAAAATCATTCATGATCCGATCGTCCAATCTTTCGAAAATCTACAAAGACATTAAATAATACATATAAGATTAATATAGCTTAGTAAGTTCGACGGGTTAAACAAAATCTTACCGAGCCTACTATAACTAGTCAAATAAATAACATCATTCATGTCAATTCCTTGTCATTCACTGAAAATTTTTTGCCATTCATAACTTCTATTGATAAATACATCCGTATTCAAATAAATATAAAAATGAATAACATGTCTTTCAAATATTTATCAATCGCAACTTCCAAAATTTTTAATAAAATAAAAAACAAATGTATGGTTTAGTTGGACCTAATTGTAGCAATCTCAAAAACATAAAAATTACAAGAAACGGGTAAGAATTGAACTCACATGAAGCAAAAATATAAAAAATAAGCTTAAAGCTCTCTCCCTATGTCAATTTTGGCTAAAAATTGAAGAAGAAATGTCTAGAAAACTTTCAATTTCCAATTCATTTCATTTTAATTTCAAGCAAATTACCTTTTTGCAATTGAATGGCTTTATTTTATTATTTTTTCTCTTCATATGCCACCACATCTTTTAACTTAGGTTTATTTACTTCTTAAATCCCTCCTCATTTATTAATTAAGCCATTTAATCACTTAGTTATTATATTTAACAGGTTTTAGACCTTTTTCAATTTAGTCTTTTTTAATTAATTAACTCTCGAAACGTTAAAATTTTTCAACGAAACTTTAATATCACCTTAATGACACTCCATAAATATTTATAAAAATATTTACAACTTGGTTTATAGAAATGAGGTCCCGATACCTCACTTTCTAAAACCACTTGATGATCGTTGTTTTGTCGAGTCTTAAAATTTATATAAATAATGATCGAACCTGGAAACTAAGTAAGACAACGATGGAGGCAAGCACGCCTATCGAATAGTAGTATAGTTTAGGCAAGACCGGAATGTCGAATCCCAAAGGAACCAAAAGTACTTATACTAACTCTCTTTTTATTATCTAGCCTAAGAATTAAGGGAATTTGTTGTTTAATCTAAATTAACTAACTACTAAACTAAAGACTTTAAGACAAAGGAGAATGAAATTTGGAAAATAACTTGAGGAAAAACCAATTGATTAAGACAACAACCAAGGAAGAATCCACCTAGATTTCACTTGTTATCTAACTCTGAACCAAACGATTTATTCACTTGACTAGATCCGTAAGATTTCTTAACATATATTAATCCCTCTCTCGAGGTGACTAACGTCTAACCCTAGGTTGATTAATTGAAATCTCTTTTTATTTAAATCCCCTAGAATCGCATTAACTCGATCTATGGACTCCCATATTAGGTTTCACCCTAATCCGGCAAAATATCGTCACCCTATCTCTAGGCGCGCGATCAACTCCCTTAATTATGATAGATCTGCTCTTAGGTAAGGACTTTTGCTCCTCCACCTAAGCACATCATACATGAATTAATATCCATAAATATCAACACAAGAATTAAGGACACATAATTAAGAACAAGTCAAGTATTTATCATATAGTTCAGCAAATGATAACAAGATTCATCTTAGGTTTCATCCCACTCAGGTATCCGAGGGTTTAGTTCATAATTGTAAAAGAAAACATCTCAAAAGAAAAGATAAAACAAAGCATAAGAAATCCCTAAAACCCCCTGAAGGAATTGAAAGAGAAATCTTTCGTCTTGAGTATAATCCCAGCTTCTTGAGATGAATCAACTGGCTATCTTCGAGTAAATCTCCACAAATCTGACCTCTTTGGCCTAGCTAGACGCCCCCTGACTAAAGCCCTGGGTTCCCCCAACAAAAGCCCTGGCAGAAGGCTTATGTCGAACTCTCTTTCAAGTTACCCCCTTAGGTGTTTATATAGACTTTGAGATGCCTTACTTGGCCCCTAAGTATCCTAATTCAAGTAGAATTCCTACTAGGGTGTTTGAATAGGCTTTGGAATATGTTTCTTTGCCTCCAAGTATCCTATTCCGAGTAAAACTCCTCTTGCCCGTGGCAGGGACACACCCATGGTACACGCCCGTGTGAATCGTGGCCAGGTCGTGTTCGAGACTGTTGAATGGGGCACGGCCGTGTGGTCTTGGATCCAGGCCATGTGGATTTCGTGATATGGCCCATTTACTCCGTTTTGGGCCCATTTTTAGTTCTTTTCATCATCCGGTGCTCTTCTGAGTATAAAACATGAAAACGAAGGATTAAGAGCACCAAATTACATAATTCAAGGCGTAAATAATCCAAAAGCATGCTAAATGTGGGCTTAAAATATGTTACTTTTACGATTTATCACATAGCCCCATACTTAAGCTTTTTGCTTGTCCTCAAGCAAAATTCTCAACTCATGTTTCATCATAATTTAAAGGTAATTCATACATGGATAATTCAACTCAAAGGGTCCTAAAGATTCAAACAATCAAAGTCATATGTTTGTAGCACAAAACATAGATGTTTCCCCTTATCTAAATAATTACCTCTGATTCAAAACCGACAAGAATTGACATCCTCACTAAAGATTCACTCAAATCAGTCAAAATGTTTAAAGTTCATAATTAAGCACTCAAAAGTCAAACATGAAAAGTTAATCCCATAGGCTTACATGAAAATCAAATCTCCACCACTATATTATGAGATGATACACAAATCAAAAGGTTTTTAACAGGGTTGTAACGGAGCTTGGGTTAAAGGTGTGGATAGAGGCTGAATTAGAAGGTTAGAATTGAGACTGACCTGACAAATTACCTAACTAGAAAGATGAACTAATCCTAAATAATTACATCAATTGAAAACTAATAATCAGCCTTTTCTTCAAGATTTGAAATTTAAACATGTAAGCTCATTTAATTATAGAAATAATAATGAATATACTTAGTTTTTTAAGAACAAGTCAAATATACATAATAAAGGATGAATTTAACTACTGAAATAAAATAATCAGGCAATCGATAACAAATAATAAAAAGGGATTTGGTGGAATATTAGTGGGCGAGTCAATAAAAACGGTTGTTAGGATCAAAGAGGTTCACTAGGGTTAATTATGAAGGTAGGCTTTTTAGTGGAGTAATGTAACACCCCAAACCCGGCCCATACGTCATGACCGGATCTGATATGCTATGGGTTAAACATTGAAAACTTTGCTTTGAAGGGTTTTGAAAACCTTAGTTTATTTTAACCGACTAATCAATAATTGTGACATTTTTGAAAGGAACCTTAACATTCGCATTGAATGTGCTTGAAAAGCCCATTTTCATTTCACTTATAATTAAGACTTCGAAAACATAAGCTTATAAATTGTAACATAAAAAAAAATATAGATCGATAACCCAAGTTATGGAGGCCTTATTACAAAAATATCCCAAAATTAAAACTCAATGAAAAATCGAAAACAGTCTATGAAAATAAAAGACTTGATGGCCCCTCGAGTCCTCCTCGGCTCCATGTCCATGATCTCGCTCATCCTGAAAATTTGGGAAAAATAAAGGGTGAGTCACCAAGACTCAGTGTGCAAATCCCGAAAACACATAAAAGCCTTGAGGCCTACAAACACATTATGGTCCTTGGCCCATACACAATGGCAACAGATTATTTTCATGTAACATGGCCTATCCCAAACCTAAAAGTCCATCCTCTACACACCCCCGTACCAACCATCACACCGTGGGGATTTCTACAATCAACCCTCCATCCGCTACACACCATATCGACAGTTGTGCTTTGTGTCATAAAGACCGATCACTATGTGACCTATGTGGCAAAGCCACCGATCGCCATCGACCTTAATAATACATTGTAGTATTTGACAATTTGTCTTTTGTCATGAAAGACCGATCACTATGTGACCTATGTGGTAAAGCCACCGATCGCCATCGACCTTCTTCCCTTCATCATATCAATCCCATCCCATGCATACATACATGCAAGAATCAGAACATTATACTACCTAAACAGATCACAGACTTTTACATACTTCGATACACATAGAGAAGTCACGTATCTGGCATCCCTTGCCTACCCTTTTCGGGTAACATGACTATTCATACAGCCTATTTTTGGCTTTTAGCCCATAACATATACATAGTACAGTTTAACTAGTGTGATAGAGATCTACACACTTGATTACCGTCATAGGACAATACTTTCTATGTCGACACTATCAGAAACCGATACGATGGCTAACTATCTAAGGTTTTGTTCTAAAGCTGGTCCACAACCCGGTGGCCAATCCCGTACTGCTGACACCGCAAGTTTCTTGAACTTTGGGGCTGGGACTACAGATCCAACCCCTTCCTTCGATTTACTGACATTCGAATCCATGAATGACCTTAATCAGAGGATACTATAATGATTGCTTAATGAGGCATTAGGTTAAGGCACAATAAGGAAAAGAAATAGATTGAACACTTAGGGAGAATCGAAACCCTTACCTTAAAATCCTGAAAAAGTAATGTGGGTCGAAGGCTAACAATTTCTGGCTTAGAAACCTAGGCGATTAGATCTCTTTCAAATCCCGGAATGCTGCCCAAAAAGAACACGAGATCAGTGAAAACGTCAAACTGAAGATGGCCTAACAACCAACTAGCCATTCGACTATGGTCTCAAAAATCAGAAGAGAAGAAAAAAAAGAACAGAAAAAATCGACACTTACCTTAACATAGAGAATTCGGCAACTCCTAGGGAATTTTGGCTTTTAAGAAGATCAGAAAGAAAAGATGATCTCAAGAGATCTATGAAGATTTGGCTTTGATGAAGAAATCGGCAAAGAGAAAAGAATAGACAAGGATATTCGGCTATGGAGATGAAAGTAGAGAAAATAATAGAATTTTGGCTTTTGCATAAAAGTGGAGATGAAAGAATAAGATTAGGGGTTTTGGTTTTTGAATAATAAGAGAAGAGAATGGGAAATAAAACCCTATTGCCGAAAATAACAAGATATTCCCTCACCTAAACACAGAATTTCAGCACCTACTACCTAAAACCCGAAAATGCCCCTTTTTAAGACGTCAAACTAAGCTATTAATCAAGGGAAATTTTGGCACCCCTTGGATATACCAAAATCGATTCCTCTTCCCTCCAAGAGATGGAAATTTAGCCACCATTGGTCGCTCAAATAGATAACTCCTATTCTTTCTCCTTTATCTTTATCTTGCATTCATCGT
Organism: Gossypium rotundifolium; assembly: GCA_025506655.1. Lineage (NCBI taxonomy): Eukaryota > Viridiplantae > Streptophyta > Magnoliopsida > Malvales > Malvaceae > Gossypium > Gossypium rotundifolium. The sequence goes on from CP106731.1 coordinate 141,825,361, forward strand.
CAGTGTCATGGATAACACCACCTCTTCCTTCCTTTATCAGCACATTATCATCATTAAAAATTCCTAATTTCAAGCATCATTGCCGTCCCACTCTACCCATCTAATTGCTGAAAATTAACTAGATTAAATTAAAAAGAATTGGGCTTTATGCAACTTGAATTTGGGCCTCCTCAGCTGACGCCACTTCTCTGCTCTCTCTAAGTGGCGCCACTATGCCACTGGGCCACAAGCCCGTTTTGTATTTTAAACCACAGATGCCATCTTTTAAACCCTATAGTGTCCAAATAGAAAATTTAACCAAGGCCTCGGCCCTATCTTGAGCCCAATCAGGACCCCTAACACTCTAATTAACATATTACACATAACCACACATTAAACGCAAAGGCCCATTAATTTAGGATGTTATAGTTCTACCCCTTAAAGAAATTTTGGCCTCGAAATTACCTGATCAGAATAGATGCGAGTATTGCTGCCGCATCGTCTAATCTGGTTCCCATGTAGCCTCCTCAGAACTGTGATTCCGCGATAGAACCTTAACCAACGGAACCGTCTTCCTTCGCAACACTTTGACATCACGATCCAAGATTTCCACTGGTTCCTCTTCAAAGGATAGGTCAAGTCTTACCTTGATTTCCTCCACAGGCACCACATGAGACGGATCTGAACAATATCGTCTCAACATAGAAACGTGGAATACATTGTAAATCTGGCTTAGCTCAGAAGGTAGCTCTAGCTGATAGGCTACCGGCCCCACTCATTTCAACACCCGATAAGGTCCGATAAATTTGAGACTTAATTTACCCTTCCGTCCAAACCTTAGCACTTTTTTCCATGGCGACACCTTCAAGAACACCTTGTCACCCACTGCAAACTCTATGTCCTTATGCTTCAAGTCTGCATAGAACTTATGTTGGTCCGACGCTTCCTTTAGTCGAGCTCGAATTAACTCAACCTTCTCTTCTGTCTCGGTAACGAACTTCGAACCCAAAATCTAACGTTCCCTTAATTCCTTCCAACAGGTAGGAGTACGACACTTCCGCCCGTACAATGCTTCATAGGGCGCCATCTGAATACTAGAATGGTAGCTATTGTTGTAAGCAAACTCTGCCAACGGTAAAAAACTCTTCCCAACTACCTCCGAAATCAATGACACATCCCCTCAACATGTCCTCCAAGATCTGAATTACCCGCTCAAACTGTCCATCTATCTAAGGATGAAACACTGTACTGAAATCCAACTTCGTACCCAATGCTTGATGCAAAGCCTTACAGAATCGCGACGTGAACCTCGGGTCCCTGTCCGATATGGTTGATACTGGTACCCCATGCAACCTCACTACCTCCACTATATATAACCTAGCCAACTTCTACAGAGAGTAATCGACCCGTACTGGTATGAAATGAGCAGATTTCGTCAAGCGATCAACAATCATCCAAACTGAATCTTTCTTAATGGGCGTGAGGGGTAGCCCACTAACAAAGTCCATTGTGATCCTTTCCCACTTCCATTGTGGAATCTCCACTGTCTGCAACAACCCTGATGGTAACTAATGCTTTGCATTTACCTACTGACAGGTCAAACACTTACTCACCAATTCAATTACCTCACGCTTCAAGCCCGGCCACCATAACGATCCCGCAAATCCTAATACATCTTACTCCCTCCGGGGTGCATAGCGTATGAACTTCCATGCGCTTCTTGCAAAATCCTATGCCTCAGTTCCAGATCTTTTGGCATGTAAACTCTTCCTTGAAAAATAACAGTCCTTCCTCATTCATACTAAAGTCCGTTGATCCATCACTTGATCCTACATGAAACTTCTCCTTTAGCAAATTATCGGTCTGCTGCTTCTCCTTAACTTGACTGATCCAAGAGAGTTTAACTTGAAGTTCAGCCAATAAGCTCCCATCATCGTATAAACTAAGGTGAGCAAACATTGCCTCAAGTCAGAGATTACTCTACGACTTAAGGCATCCGCCACCACATTAGCTTTACCCAGATGGTACTCGATCGAGCAATTATAATCCTTTAACAACTCGATCCACCTCCTCTGCCTTAAATTCAACTCCTTCTGGGTCAAAAGGTATTTTAGGCTCTTATGATCTGTATAAATAATAGATTTCTCCCGTCTGATAATGTCTCCAAATCTTTAAAGTAAAAACTACCGCCGCCAACTCCAAATCATGGGTGGGATAATTTGCTTCATGCGGTCTTAACTGCCGAGATGCATACGCAACAACCTTCCCATCTTGCATCAACACGCATCCTAGTGCCATGTATGACGCATCACAGTAAATCACGAATTCCTTCCCAGCCTCTGATTGAATCAATATTGGAGCCTCCGTCAAAATCCTTTTCAACTTCCCGAAACTCTCTTACTGCTTACTAGACCAAATAAATGGAACTCCTTTCTGCAATAACTTAGTCAATGGTGCCGCGATTGAAGAAAATCCTTCAACAAACCTTCAATAGTACCCGACCGACCAAGAAAACTCTGAATTTTTGCCACAGACCTAGGCGGCTTCCAATCCAATACCGCTTCAATTTTTCGAGGGTCAACCCTAATCCCCTCTTCCGACACAACATGGCCTAAAATGTAACTTTCCTTAGCCAAAATTCACACTTACTAAATTTGGCAACAACTGCTTCTCCCTCAAAATCTGCAAAACCACTCGCAGATGTGAATCATGTTCCTCCTCCGATCTTGAATAAACCAGGATATCATCTATGAATACCACGACAAACCGATCCAAGTAGGGTTGGAACACTCGGTTCATCAAATCCATAAACACCGCTGGTGCGTTTGTCAACCCAAATGGCATTACCAAAAATTCGTAATGGCCATAACGGGTCTTGAAAGCTATCTTATGAATATCCAATTCTTTGACCTTAAGCTGATGGTATCATGATCTCAAATCGATCTTTGAGAACACTGGCGCCCCTTCCAGTTGATCGAACAAGTCACCAATCCTTGGCAACGGATACTTGTTCTTGATAGTCAACTTGTTCAGCTGACGGTAGTCAATACACATACGCATTGATCCACCCTTCTTCTTAACAAATAACACCGGCACTCCCTAAGGCGACACACTTGGTCGAATAAATACTTTATCTAACAACTCTTGTATTTGTGCTTTCAACTCTACCAACTCCTTTGGCGCCATCTTATATAGGCGATGAACCTTTGGTCTATTCACGAAAGAAGATCGATACCAAACTCCATTTCACAATCCGGAGGTAATCCCGGAAGCTCTTCTGGGAAAACATCAGGAAATTCCTTCACTGTCCTAATGTTCCCAACAATTAGGTCCTTGGCTTCCAGAGCCCGAACAAACATTAATACCGCCTCGCATCCTTTTCTTACCATCCTTTCTGCTTTTAGGGCAGTCACTACATTCGACAGACAGTTCCCCCTTTCTCTTATCACCAACACTTCACCAGCCTCAGGGGTTTTCAACACCATACGCTTAGCTGTACAATCTAGATTACCTTGATACTTCACTAGCTAGTCCATGGCTAATATTAAGTCGAACTCCTCGAAAGGTAATTCCATCATATCCGTCTGAAAAGCTATTCCCTGAACTTCTAATGGTACCTCCCAATAGAGTTTTTCTACTACCACAGATTGTCCTAATGGGCTAATTACAGTCATTGCCCTAGGGGTAATCTCGAAATCTAAACTTAAAGTTCGGACACACTACTAGCAACATATGAATGTATCGACCCAATGTCAATCAATGCAGTGTAAGGCAAACCAAATATTAAAAACGTACCGGTTATAACATCCGGTTCGTCAGCCTCCTCACGACGTCTAGTAGCATAAATTAACCCCAACTGTCTCACCTTAGGGTTACTGCTCCTCGGCTTGGTGCTCCACGACCTCAACCGAAATCGTTACTACCTCTAGCTGGACTACGACCCCTCTGTGGCTGTTGAGCCCCTCTACCTGGCTTAGCATTTCCCTGCTCTGTGGGTCCTACATCACTCCGTGGTTGTGGACAGTATCTAATCTGATGGTCCAAAGATCCAAACCTAAAGCACTTTCCACTGTCTGCCCAACACTCACCTACATAGAATTTACCACAGCGAACACACCTCCGTGTCTGGTTAGCAGCAGGTCTCTCCACCCGATTCGACCCATCCAACCTAGGTCTTTTCTGAGTACTCCTAGCTGCTCCTGAAGATCTAAAATTCCTCCTACTTCCACTTTTATCTTTTTTTCGTTTTGATTTTTCCGTTCGCTTTACCTCCTCAGCTATCTTAGCCTTCTCCACAAGCACAGCAAATTCCCTCTCCCGCTGTGGAGCTATCAAAACACGTAAAACATCCATCAGGCCATCTTCAAATCGAACACACCATTCATGTTCTGTGGCCACTATCCCTCGAGCATAACAGCTCAAGCCTAAGAATTTTGCTTCATACGCTGCCACCGACCTACTTCTCTGAACCAGATTCAGAAATGCTTTACGCTGCTCGTCCACATAACTCATTCCAATGTACTTACTCTGGAACTCCGTTCTGAAGTAATCCCAGGTGATACGATCAGTCACTGTACCATCCTTAATCGTAAGACACCATTGATAAGCTTCGTCTTAGAGAAGAGACACTACTCCTTTCAGCTTCTTTTCTTCCGTGAATTCCAGATCATCCATTATGCGTTCGACCACCTCCAACCAATACTCAGTTGTACTCGGGGCAATACCAGAAATTCCCCTAAACACTTCTGCCCCATTAGCTCTAAGTCGCTCCGACGCAAATTTTTGGGCTCCTGTGCCTATGCCTGCCCTAGCAACCCTCTCTAACACCCTCAACATCGCCTAAGATAAAGCATCATCTGTGGCCGTCTGATCCTGAAATTCTGCCTCCACAGCTAGTGGCACTAGTACCTCATTCCCTGACTCGTGACCAGACCCTATCGGTTTTGACACAGCAATCTTGCCTCTACCTCGGCCACGCACACCACGTCCTCTAGTGCTCATTCTACCGATTCGCATTTATCTGATTAGGAATTTTATGAATTATTAATTTCTTCCACTGATTAATCACGAACAATCTTATGGAAAGTAGTTTTAACAGTAGTTCTTTCGAATTCGAACTCTATCTACAAGGTTCAGTTCTCAGGTCTGTATTTCCTAGCTCTGGAATCCACATACATTCAACCATCACACATTAACATATAAGTAGCATCCATGAACTCATATTCGTCACATAGGGGTATTTTTGTCATTTCACTACCCATGAGAATTTTCGTAATTTTATCCTATAAGGGTATTTTTGTAAGTTTTCAAAATATGGTATCTTGGTGATTTTACAAAATAGGGGTATTTTGGTAATTTTATAATCTGGGGGTATTTCGGTAATTTTATAAACCAAGGATATTTTGGTAATTTTTACAAATTTTGGTAATTTTTACAAATCCAGGGTATTTTGAAAATTTTACATAACTAGGGATATAAGTAATTTTACAAAAATAGGGTGGCTAGGCCCTTTCGGGTTTTAGTTATAAATTTTGGCCCGTCAACAAGCCCTCTCGGTTAGAGTGAACAACCACTACGCACTAGGTAGGATTCCAACGAAGAGGAGGTGAGCCGCTAGGGCCGCTTAAATACCAAGCTCTCCCTGGATCCAATCCTAGACATGCATATGCCTATTACTACACCTTAACCCTGTGACTTGTTCACAGACATGTTTAATTAGAAATTAAGTCTTATGAGATTTGAAGAATTGTTTATACTAAACCAAAAGTCCATAAACTCTAGCATTCTAGCCTATGTCCCTATAAAGCCCATCAAGCCCAACATGCATATCATATAATGAGTTTAGAATAATTACCTGCGTGGATCGGGTGCCGGTAGACTCGAAGGCCATATCTCAACTGAACTTTTCTCAGACTTACATCACTTTTACAAATCACTACTGGACCCATTTCACAGCCAAAGCTTTGAACTGGGCTCTGATACCAAAATGTAACACCCCAAACTTGGCCCATACTTCATGACCGGATCTGGTATGCTACGGGTTGAACGTTGAAAACTTTACTTTGAAGGGTTTTGAAAATCTCAGTTTATTTTAACCGACTAATCATTAATTGTGACATTTTGAAAGGAACCTTAACATTCGCGTTGAATGTGCTTGAAAAGCCCATTTTCATTTCACTTATAATTAAGACTTCGAAAACATAAGCTTATAAATTATAACATAAAAAAAATATAGATCGATAACCTAAGTTATGGAGGCCTTATTACAAAAATAATCCTAAAATTAAAACTCAATGAAAAATTGAAAACGGTCTATGAAAAAAAAAGACTTGATGGCCCCTCGAGTCTGCCTCGGCTCCCATGTCCACGATCTACTGCTCATCTGAAAAGTTGGGAAAAATAAAAGGGTAGGTCACCAAGACTCGGTGTGCAAATCCCGAAAACACATAAAAGCCTTGAGGCCCACAAACACATTATGGTCCTTGGCCCATACACAATGGCAACAGATTATTTTCATGCAACATGGCCCATCACAAACCTAAAAGTCCATCCTCTACACACCCCCAAACCAACCATCACACCGTGGGGATTTTTACAATCAACCCTCCATCCGCTACACACCATATCGACAGCTGTGCTGCCTGTCATAAAGACCAATCACTATGTGACCTATGTGGTAAAGCCACCGATCGCCATGTGACCTTAATAATACATTGTAGTATTTTGCAAAGTCCAAAGACCGATCACTATGTGACCTATGTGGCAAAGCCACCGATCGCTATGTGACCTTCTTCCCCTTCATCATATCAATCCCATCCCATGCATACATACATGCAAGAATCAGAATATTATACTATCTAAACAGATCATACACTTTCACATACTTTGATTCACATAGAGAAGTTTCTATGATCACGTACCTAGCATCCCTTGCCTACCCTTTTCGGGTAACACGACTATTCATTCTGCCTATTTTTGGCTTTTAGCCCATAACATATACATAGTACAATTTAACTAGTGTGATAGAGATCTACACACCGATTCAAGCAGACGATATTTCTATGTCGACACTATCAAAAACCGATATGACAGCTAACTGTCTAAGGTTTTGTTCCAAAGTTGGTCCACAACCCGGTGGCCAATCCTGTACTGCTGACACCGTGCGTTTCTTAAACTTTGGGGCTGGGACTGCAGATCCAACCCCTTCCTTCGATTTGCTGACATTCAAATCCATGACTGACCTTAGTCAGAGGATACAAAAATGGTTGCTTAACGAGGCATTAGGTTAAGGCACAATAAGGAAAAGAAACCAATTGAACACTTAGGGAGAATCGAAATCCTTACCTTGAAATCCCAAAAAAGTAATGTGGGTCGAAGGCTAACGATTTCTAGCTTAGAAACCTAGGTGATTAGATCTCCTTTAAATCCCAAAATGCCACCCAAAAAGAACACGAGATCAGTGAAAATGTCAAACTAAAGATGGCCTAACAACCAACTAGCCATTCGGCTATGGTCTCAAAAATCGGAAGAGAAAAAAAACAAACAGAAGAAATCGGCACTTACCTTAACACAGAGAATTCAGAAACTCTTAGGGAATTTCAGCTTATGAGAAGATCAAAAAGAAAAGATGATCTTAAGAGATCTATGAAGATTCGTCTTTGATGAAGAAATCAGCAAAGATAAAAGAATAGACAAGGGTATTCGGCTATGGAGATGAAAGCAGAGAAAATAATGGAATTTTGGCTTTTACATAAAAATGGAGATGAGAGAATAAGATTAGGGATTTTGACTTTTGAATAATGAGAGAAGAGAATAGGAAATATAGCCCTATTGCCAAAATAAAAGATATTCCCCCACCTAAACATAAAATTTTGGCACCTACTACCTAAAACCCGAAAATGCCCCTTTTTAAGACGTCAAACTAAGCCATTAATCAAGGGAAATTTCAGCACCTCTTGGATATACCAAAACCGATTCCTCCTCCCTCCAAGAGATGGAAATTCGACCACCACTTGCTCTTCAGCAGATAACTCCTATTCTTTCTCCCTTATCTTTATCTGCCACTCATCCTCAGTGTCATGGATAACACCACCTCTTCTTTCCTTTATCAGCACATTATCATCATTAAAAATTACTAATTTCAAGCATCATTGACGTCCCACTATACCCATCTAATTGCCAAAAATTAACTAGCTTAAATTAAAAAGAATTGGACTTTATGCAACTTAAATTTGGGCCTCCTCAGCTGACGCCACTTCTCTACTCTCTCTAAGTGGCGCCACTTTGCCACCGGCAACAAGCCCATTTTGTATTTAAACCACAGATACCATCTTTTAAACCCTATAATGTCCAAACAAAAAATTTAACCAAGGCCTCGGCCCTATCCTGAGCCCAATCTGGACCCCTAACACTCTAATTAACACATTACACATAACCACACATTAAATGCAAAGGCCCATTAATTCAGGATGTTACAAGTAAGTAGGTTAAAACCTAGGTGCCTTTATCATCTCTGTATATCAAATAAAAGGTGTGGTCTTGACATGTATAATCGAAGCAATTTCTAGAATAACAAATCAATGTTGACACACTCATAATCAATAAAGTGAGCACGAAAGAATGTATGCTTTATAAGACTCAAAATCTCACAAAATATTATGGGTTTTTGATGACAATCTTGTAAATTTCAAACTTCAAAGTAACATTCAGATTTAGGTAGACAACCTAAAAAATTTTAATTCTGAAAAAAATAGACTTATCATGCTTGATTCTCTAGTATCCTTCAAATTTAATCATCAATGCACAATTATCAATGACTTAATCCAAAACATATCAATAAAAATTATAAATCAGGGAAATTTCATTCTAACCATAATATGAGAAACTTACTTTAGAATAAGGCATAATTCATGGATTTTCAAATAATACTATAGTTAACCCCCACATTTAAGATGTACATTTCCTCAATGTATAAAGATAGATAATAGAAAAATAATCATAAAATCAAAAGATGGGGAGAGAAGTGAAACTTCTTGAATTTTGGATGAAGTCAATGAAAAGAAATCGATAGGATTGGAGGTGAACGTGGGGAAGCGCCTCAAACCGTTTGAAATTGAATCCTCAAAGCAAGTTGTCCTGATTTTATTGTATCCTAAGCTAAATCTAAATGGCATGAAAAATAAGAAAAAAATAATAAAGAAAATAAAAATAAAAAAATAAAAGTAAATAATGGAAAATGAAAGAAGAAAGACAACTGGAAAAGAGAAAGGAAAAGGGGTTTAAATAGAGATGCAGCCCGTATTCCTTCCTGTGGTGCCCACACGGCCACGGACCACGGCCGCGTGCAAGGCCGTGTGGGTATGGAAACCTACGCCTAAATAAGAAAAGAAATAAAATGAAACTAATTAGTTGAGTTAGTGCTCAAGTTGCCTCCCGAGAAGCACTCGTTTAAAGTCTTGAGCTAGACTTACTTGTTATTCGCACAATCATGGTAGTTTGAGGAGGTGGAAATCTTTTCTCATGCGATCTATTCGGTTATTGATATAAAGTTTAAGTCGAGTAGTGTTTACCTTAAAGGTGCTTTTTTAGGACTACTTACCTCAATTGTTCCATCTGGGAAGATTTTGAGTACCTGATCTCCTATTTTAAGCTAGGTTATCCCATCATTAAGTGCGTCGTGGAGTTGCCTCGTATATTTTTAATTTTTATTTGAAGTGTGTCTTCCACTCGTCTAGTTCTTCGATCCGAAGCCTTCGTTCCTCATGAATTTCTTCTTTATCGACACAAGGTCTAGGATCTGACATCTATAAAAGAGCTTCAAGAAACGACAAGTTAATATGAAATTTCTTTGGAAGTTTAGGAGACTTGCCGAATTGTTCCTCTATGTGGTCTTTATTTATCGCATTAGGGTATAACACACGAGCTTGGTACTCTGTAATTACCGGGTTTGGTAAATCTTGGCTTACCTCAACCTTACATCCACTTACCATAGGCTCTTGCCTTGGGTCAGATTCCACTAACCTTTCACTGTCATGAGCTATTACGGCTTGAATTTGCTCTTTTAGGTTAGTTCAGTGTTGCTTGGCAAACTTTCTTGTGGTTGTTCTAAGATCAGCTTAGCAAGTTGCCCGATTTGATCCTTGAGCTCCTGTGTCGATGCCTCAAGTTTTGTTTCTATACTTTGGAAACTTGTTTCTAAGGCTGCTATGAATTTTCTCAGCATCTCTTCAAGGTTTGGCTTCTTTTACTGTAAGTAGGGCTGTTGTTGGAAGTTTTTGGATGGTTGTTGCCTTTGATTTCCTTGACCACCCCATGAGAAATTGGGGTGGTTCTTCCAACCAGTATTATAAGTGTTACTATAAAAATTATTTTGAGGTCTAGAATAGTTCCTGTATAGTGAGCTTGCTCGTTTTCCATGCCATATCCGTAAGGTGGGTACTCAAGATTCGCCATGCCTCCTAGAATCGAATCATATTGCATTTCTGGGTGTACTTATGAAGAACCGTATAAACCATCAAATTTTTTATGTAACACCTCTACCTGATTTGATAGCATGGTGACGGCGTCGAGGTTGAAGACACAGGCTACTTCAGTAGGAATTGTGCTTATGAATTGCCACTGATAATTATTCAATGTCATTTCCTATATAAACTAATATTATTTGCCAAAAATAAATAAAGAAAAATTTAGCAAAGTGAAAACAAATAAAAAATAAAAATAAATTACAATAAAAAAGGCTAAAGTAATAAAAATTAAGCTTTCTTAATATTTCAGTTCCTCGGTAATGGTGCCAAAAACTTGATCGTTGTTTTGTCGAGTCTTAAAATTTATATAAATAATGATCGAACCTGGAAACTAACTAAGGCAACAATAGAGGCAAACGCGCCTATCGAACAGTAGTATAGTTTAGGCAAGACCGGAATGTCGAATCCCAAAGGAACCAAAAATACTAATACTAACTCTCTTTTTATTATCTAGCCTAAGAATTAAGGGAATTTGTTGTTTAACCTAAATTAACTAACTACTAAACTAAAGACTTTAAGACAAAGAAGAATGAAATTTGGAAAATAACTTGAGGAAAAACCAATTGATTGAGACGACACCCAAGGAAGAATCCACCTAGACTTCACTTGTTATCTAACTCGAACTGCATTTTATTCACTTGACTTGATCCGTAAGATTCCTTAACATATATTAATCCCTCTCTCGAGGTGACTAATGTCTAACCCTAGGTTGATTAATTGAAATCTCTTTCTAATTAAATCCCCTAGAATCGCATTAACTCGATCTATGGACCCCCATATTAGGTTTCACCCTAATCCGACAAAATCTCGTCACCCAATCTCTAGGCGCGCAATCAACTCCGCTTAATTATGCTAGATTTACTCTTAGACAGGGACTTTTGCTCCTCCACCTAAGCGCATCATACTTGAATTAATATCCCAGAAATATCAACACAAGAATTAAGGACACATAATTGAGAACAAGTCAAATATTTATCATATAGTTCAGCAAACGATAAAAAGATTCATCTGAGGTTTCATCCCCCTCAGGTATCTTAGGGTTTAGTTCATAATTGTAAAAGAAAACATCTCAAAAGAAAAGATAAAACAAAACATAAGAAATCCCTAAAACCCCCTAAAGGAATTGAAGGAGAGATCTTCCGTCTTGAGTATAATCTTGGCTTCTTGAGATGAATCAACTGGCTTTCTTCAAGTAAATCTCCACAAATTTGCCCTCTTTGGCCTAGCTTGACGCCCCCTGACTAAAGCCCTGGGTTCCCCCAACAAAAGCCCTAGTAGAAGGCTTCTGCCAAACTCTCCTTCAAGTTGCCCCCTTGGGTGTTTATATAGACTTTGAGATGCCTTACTTGGCCCCTAAGTATCATAATTCAAGTATAATTCCTACTAGGGTGTTTGAATAGGCTTTAGAATGTGTTTCTTTTCGTCCAAGTATCCTATTACGAGTAAAACTCCACTTGGTTGCGGCAGGGACACACCCATGGTACACGCTCGTGTGAATCGTGGCCAGGCCATGTTCAAGACTGTTGAATGGGGCACGACCGTGTGGACTTGGGCCCAGGTGATCAACCGTAAAATTAACATATTTTAACCCCATATTTAGCATGCTTTTGGATGATTTAGCCCTTGATTTATGTAAAAAGGTGCTCTTAATCCTTTCTTTTCATGTTTTATACTCAAGAAAGCACCCGAGGATAAAAAGAATGAGAAACGGGCTTAAAACAGGCCAATTTGGGCTAAAGTGAAAATTGACATGGCCTGGACTTCAAGCCACACGACCGTGTCTCATCAATTTACTTTGACACGGCTTGGACTTCAATTTACACGGCCGTGTCTCAATCAATAGAATCAAAACAAGGCCTGGACCACGATTCACACGGTCATGCCTAAATCAATAGAATTGAAACACGGCCTAAAGTCAATTTACACAGGTGTGTGCCATAGTCGTGGCCCTGTTGTGGAAAAGAGGAATTTCACTAGGAAAAGGATACTTAGGGAGAAATAAACGCATTCCAAAAGCCTATGTAAAGACCCTAAGTGTAACTTTGAAAGGGGCGGTCATTAAGCGGTCGATTAGGCGATTAGCTAGGCCAAGAAGCCAGCGCTGAAGGCGATTGTGGGAATCACTCGAAGATAGCCAGTTGATCCATCTCAAGAAGTCGAAATTCTACTCAAGACGATAGATCTCTCCTTCAATTCCTTCAGGGGGTTTTAGGGATTCCTTATGTTTTGTTTTATCTTTTCTCTTGAGATGTTTTATTTTATCATTATGAACTAAACCCTTTAGATACCTAAAGGGGATGAAACCTACATGAATCTTGTCACTGTCTTCTGAATTATATGATAAATACTTGATTTTTTTCTTAATTATGTGTGCTTAATTCTTGTGTTAATGTTTTCGGGATATTAATTCAAGTCAGATGTTCTTAGGTGGAGGAGCAAAAGTCCCTGTTGTAACATCCTAAAATTTGGGATTTTATGTTTTACATTATACCATGCGATAGGCAAGTTAAGAGTGTTAATTGTGTATGTTTAGGGGTTCTAAGAATGCTTGGGGTTGAGTTGGGCCTTAGCAAAATTTTTGTGTTTATGCACTTAAAGGGGAGAAGGTAAGTGGTGTCAAGACTTACAAGAATAAGTCTGTATTTTGCTAGCACAAGTGGAGCTAGTAGCAGAGTGGTGTGGCGTCACATGAAGGGGCTTAAGGGGTGGAGTTCGAATCCCACCTATTGCAACTTTTGGGATTTAATTTTTTTGTACTAATCAAGTGATAGATGGTAAGTATCGACCAAGACTATAAAGAAGGTAAAGAAGACTTTCTAATGATAGAAAGAACACTAAGGAGAAGAGTAAGGAGGAGATCAAGGAAGAAAATAAAGAAATTGTGGTAAAAGGGGAATGTTGGCCGAATTTTTGGAAGGAGCTTAGGGAAAGAATTTTTGTCAACAAAAATCTTTTGATGTAAGGAGGCATACGGTTTTGGTAGGTGGATTTGGGAGCCGAATTTCCTATAGCCTATTTGCAAGTTTGTCCATGAAAGGTTGTTATTTTTTTATGTTTTGGTACTTTCTTTTCCAACCTTTTTCCTTTTTTTTTTTTACGGTAACACTCAATCCATTTTTTCATTTTTCTTTTGGTGTTAGTCGAAACTCTCTAATACTTCTTTGTCCATCACTTCTTTTCTTTTCACCATTTCTTCAACCTTTCTCCCTTTCTCTTAAATCGACATTACTTTGTAGCCGAATCTTCTTTGTTCCTTTCTCTTCAATAGCTGAATCTTTAACATCTTCACTCTTCTCCATCTTGCGTGTTGGGTATTTCTTCATTGGTTGAATTGGTTAAGTGGCTTCGATCTTTTTCTTTCATCTTCTTTTCTCCCTAATCGAAGATGTGACCATCACCATTCTGTTGTCTCACTTTATTTCTAAGATCGAAACACCATTTCCTTCTACTCCCTCATATCTTGATTATCTTCTTGTTGTAGTTTTCTAGTAGCTTGGCGAAATAACAACATCCTTCCCGACTCATCTTTAGCCTTAAATCGAATGGGTGGGAGTTGGGTTCATCATCGATAAGGTAAGGAGTTTCTTCATGTTTTATTTCGATCTCTCATTGCTCAATTATTTTGCTAAACGGATCGATAGATTTGACTAAACGATTATCTAGGGATTAAATCACTCGATCTTCTCTACTCATTGATCCTTCGAAAGTAGTGGTAAGCCAAATGCTCTCCTTAGATAACTACTTTCTTTCATCGTAGTATTTTTCTGATCGAGACTCTTTCAATGGTGGCAAGTGGTAAAGTTATTAAAGTAAAATCGATAGGAGGGCAAAAAGGGAGTGGACTTGAAATCTCTACTCCCAAGTTCAAACGTAGGGCGGTATCGACAGTTCGGGATTTTCCACCAGGTTGTGGACCATCTTCTGGTGAGAGTAGGCAAATCGTGGTCGTTCACGATACTAAGGGTAAGTATTTCTTTAGATTGTCTGATTTGGATTTGGACTAAGACATTCTATTTTGTTAGTTAATCGAGTGTTATGGTGACATAGGTGCCGACGATCAAGAAGGTTTAGTTCTTACCATAATTAGGTGCGTAATCTCACATCGAAATCCCGTAGATTCATTATTCACTCTCATTTTGGAAAATGGATAGTTGTTGCTACAAATCTAATAATTGTAATATGGCATGAATCGAGTAATTTGCTTAAACAACATTATTTCTAAAGATCTGTCAAAATTGGTATTAATTTGCTAAATTACAAAAATGCCCTTATAGGCCGAATTACTAAAAAGCTTTAATGGGTCATTTTACAAAAATGCCCCTATGGGCCAATTTATCGAAATGCCCTAACGGGACAATTTGCTAGAATGCCCTTATGGGCTGAATTACCAAAGTGCTTTGATGGGCCGATTCACTGGAATTCTTCACTAGATTAATGGTTGTTATTTATGTGGATATATTTTTATTATGTTGCATCAGTACATATTGCATGGGATGGGAAAAATTGTATGGAGAGCAGTGTAACCTGGTGGCATTGCCACAATCCGTTTATTATTATGCTTAATTATGATTTCGGTGGCTTGACCACGAAAATATTATACAAATAGTAGCTCAACTGTAAATTGGTATGAGAGGCGGGGTGGGTTGACTTGATCCCCACTAGTGTGATTGACTGGTCGGGGATGTGATGGTTAGATGGGTTGGGTTACATTCATTTCATTTAATTATTACTATGTAAATGGGCTTAGGCCCAAGATTTTGTTATGTGGGTTTAGGCCCAGTGGATGACGGTAAGGGATTATACACTAAGTTCTTGTAACTCACCACCTTTTCTTTTTCTTAACCTTTGCAGATAATGCTCAGTGACGAAGAATTGGGGCCATGGATGACTCGATGGAAGCCATACTTTTGGAATGATATTTTGGACTTTGGTAAATTTCTTTTTCGCTTTATTTTGTTATTTTTACTATTTTGGGTTTTTAAGTTGTAATAAGGCCTTTGGGATTTTATTTTGTTTTATGTTTGACGTATTTATTACCTTCCATGAATTGTTTTAAATGGGGATTTTTTTGAAATCATAAACAACGGTTTTTCTTAAAATTTATCAACAAATGAATTTCATAACAAATATGTACGAATAATTTTACTTATATTTTCCTTCAAATTATCAACAATATTTTCAAAAGTCACGGTTTATTTAAAGGGCACTAGTTCAAATTTCGATTCACCAATCAACCTCTGGAAATTTGTAGTATTTTATCAACCAAACTTGTTTTCCTTAATGATAACCAATTAACGTCAATTATTAGTAAAATCAAAAATACTTTCTTCATGCGACATGCCAGATCCGGTAGTAATGCATGGGCTGGGTTTGGGGTGTTACATTTTATGCTATCAGAGCCCAGTTGCAAAACTCGGTTATGGTTTGGGTTTAAAAAGGTTTTTAAAACTACTTGACATTCGATTTATAAATATATGTTTAAGAGGAAGTATGACACCACGGGTATCCGGCACCAAGTCAGTAAGTTTTGTTTTCATTTTATGATTATTATGGTATGACTATGGTAAGAAAACTCCACAAAATAGAAATACTCTAGAACTTTTAGCTTTAGGAGCTGAAACTATAGAGATTGAGACTTTAGGATACGTTTTGCGAAAATAACTTTACTTCCTATACTCCATAAAACATTGTTTAATAAACATTGAATGGTATACTGATTCATAAGACTCTTAATCAGATTAAATTGACTTAGCAAACATGAGCGCTAGAGGGCGTGGATGCGGTAGACGTGGACGTGGTAGAGGCCGAGGTGTTGGAGTTGTATCTAAGGCATTGGGATATATGCCTGAAATGGACGCACCTGTGACACTAGTGACTGAAGCTGGGTCACATGATCGAATAAGAGAGGATGACGCTCTATCCCAAGTGATGTTGCGGGTACTTGAAAGGGTTGCTGGGGTAAGAACTAGGTCGGTAGCTCGTGGGTCGGTATCTGAGTGACTTAGATCGAATGGGGCCTAGGTTTTTATGGGTATTTTAGGTGTAGCCCTAGTGTAGCAGAGTGACTGGCTTGAATTGGTGGAGTAGATTATAGATGATCTAGATTGCATGGCTGAGCAGAAACTGAAAGGGGTTGTGTCATTGCTACGAGATTAGGCGTATCAGTGGTGGCTCACTATTCGGGAAGGCATTCAGGCTGATCGTATTACCTGGGAATTCTTTAAGATAGCATTTCAAGGAAAATATGTCGGGGCTAGCTATGTGGATGCCCAAGAAAGGAATTCTTGAATCTGGTTCAAGGAGGTAGATCTGTGGCAGCATATGAGGCAGAGTTCCTACATCTGAGTCAGTATGCCCGGGGATAGTGCCGACTAATTACAAATGCTCTGTGTTTTGAGGACGTGTTGCGTGATGAGTTACGAGTATTGATAGCCCCACAGAAGGAGAGGAATTTTCCTACACTAGTGGAAAAGGCTAATATAGATGAGGAAGTTAAACACTCGGAATGACAAAATTGAGACAAGGATAGGGGCAGGAACAAGAGAGACTCTGGGTATTCAAGTCCTGCTAGAGGATTTCAGAAAAGGCCCAGGAATGAGGGACCAGTTCGAACGGGTGCTCCAGTTGCTACCAATCGGTTGCAGCCTTGTGTGGATTGTTGAAAACTTCACTCGAGTGAATGTTGGAAAAGAACTGGTGGTTGTTTCAGATGTGGATCCAAAGACCATCGGTATAGGGATTGTCCTCGAGAGCCTACTCAGACTCAGGCAGTTCATAACATATTTGCGCAGCTAGCTAGAGGTATTTAGCAATCGCCGAGAGGCCGTAGGCGAGGTCGAGGTGGTAATGGTATACGATAAGGTCAGGGTGCACCCGGTAGAGGTACCGGTAATAAAGGTAACACGGAGGCGAGACAGCCAAGTTTGGTCTATGCGGTCAGACGTCGAGAGGATGGTGATGCACCGGACGTCATAACCAGTACGTTCTTCATATCTGATGTACCTTTTACCACTTTAATAGACATTGGATCCACCCATCCGTATACTGCATGTACTGTGTCTAAAACTTTGAATATTAGATCTAAGATTTTTGTTAGGGAAACAACTATGATTAGCCTTTAAGAATAGTCGATGGTTGTAAATAAGTTGTTTAGGTATGTGCCCTTAGAAGTTCAAGAGGTAGTATTTCTGGCGGATTTGATGGAACTGTCGTTCGGGGAGTTCAACCTTATATTGGGCATGGATGGGCTGGTTAAGCATCGTGACGAACTTGGATTGTGCTACAAAGCGGATGGTACTAAGAAATTCAGAGGATAAGGAAGTGATAATGGTAGGTGAAAGAAGAAATTATCTATCTAATGTGGTATTTGCTTTAAAGACGAAAAGGTTGGTACGAAAGGGGTGTGAAGCATTCTTAGCCTTTATCAGTGCTTTGGATGCCAAAGGGTTGTCGGTAGAGAGTGTTAGAATGGTGAAAGAGTTTCCAGACATCTTTCCCAAGGAGCTTCAAAGATTGCCTCCGGATCAGGAAGTGGAATTTGGTATTGAGTTGTTGCCAGGAATGGCTCCGGTGTCCATTGCTCCTTACAGAATGGCGCCGAAGGAACTAGTGGATCTTAAAGCTCAAATTCAAGAGTTGTTGGATCGTGGATTTATTCGACCAATTGTGTCACCATGGGGAGCGTCGGTTTTGTTCGTTAAGAAAAAGGATGGATCGATGCGTGTGTGCATCGATTATGAACAATTGAATAAGTTGGCGATCAAGAACAAGTACCCGTTATTGAGGATAGATGATCTGTTCGATCAGCTATGAGGAGCTTCGATTTTCTCAAAGATAGACTTGAGATCGGGGTATCGCCAGCTAAAGGTCAAGGAGGCGGATATTCACAAGACTGCATTCCGTATTCATTATGGGCATTACAAGTTCTTCGTGATACCGTTCAGATTGACTAATGCACTAGCTGCATTTATGGACATGATGAACCGGTCTTCCAATCCTATCTAGACTGGTTTGTGGTGGTGTTCATCGATGACATCTTGGTGTACTCAAAGACTAAAGAAGAGCATGATTCACATCTACAGGTCGTATTGCAGATATTAAGGGAGAAGCAACTGTATGCCAAATTCAGTAAGTGTGAATTTTGGCTAAGGGAGGTGACCTTTTTGGGGCATGTTATGTCTATCGAGGGAATTAGAGTTGATCCCTGGAAGTTCGAGGCTGTATTGGACTCGAAGCCACCGAAGTTAGTGGCAAAAATCTAAAGTTTTCTAGGTTTGGCTGGGTATTACAAGCGATTAAATCATTGATTCTTTGCACCTAACTAAGCTTTTATGTAAGGAGTACCGCTTGCATGGTCGGATAAGCGAGAAGAGCTTTGAGAAATTTTATAAGATTTTGACAGAAGCGCCAGTATTGATTCAGCCTGAGGCTGGTAAAGAGTTTATTGTTTATTATGATGCGTCACACACGGGCTTGGGATTTGTGTTGATGCAAGGGAGAAAGTGGTAGCTTATGCATCTCGTCAATAAAGGCCGCATGAGGTGAGCTATCCCATACATGATTTGGAGTTAGTTGCAGTGGTATTTGCTCTGAAGATATGGAGACACTATCTGTACAGGGAGAAGTCGATTATCTACATAGACCACAAGAGTCTGAAGTACCTCCTTACCTAGAAGGAGTTGAACTTAAGACAGCGAAATGGATAGAATTGTGGAAAGATTATGACTGCTCAATCGAGTATCTCCCAGGTAAAGCGAATGTAGTGGTAGATGCGTTGACTCGTAATGTGATATCGGATTTGAGAGCGATATTTGCTCACCTCAGCCTTTATGAAGATGGTAGCTTGTTAGCTGAACTTCAAGTGAAACCTGCGTGGGTAAGTTAGATTAAGGAAAAGCAATTGTTGGATGAAAGGTTGGGTTCTCAGCTTCAACAAGTGGAAGGTGGTGAGATAGGGGATTTTGGATTAAATAGTGATGGAGTATTGTGTTTCTGCGAAAGAATTTGTATGCCTAGGGATTTGGAATTGAGACAAATGATTCTGAGTAAGGCGCATAGTAGCCCATATGCTATGCACACCGGGGGAAACAAAATGTACCGAGACCTCTATGAGCAGTATTGGTGGCCAGGGTTGAAACGAGAGGTTATTGATTTCGTGAGCAAGTACTTGACATGTCAGTAGGTGAAGGCGAAACATCAACTGCCTTCATGTTTGCTACAACCGGTGAAAATCCCACTATGAAAATGGGAAAGTATAATGATGGACTTTATTAGTGGGTTACCTTAACACCTACTAAGAAAGATTCAGTATGGGTGATAGTGGATTGGTTAATGAAGTCTACTCATTTCCTACCTGTTCATACAGATTATACATTGTAGAAGTTAGCCAAGTTGTATATAGTAGAAGTCGTGAGGTTGCATGGGGTACCAGTGTCTATTATATCGGATAGGGATCCTAGGTTTACATTACGGTTCTGGATGGCTTTACATGAAGCTTTGGGTACAAGACTAAATTTTCGCACGGCGTTTCATCCGCAGACTGATGGTCAGTCGGAGAGAGTAATCCAGATTCTAGAAGACATGCTAAGAGGCTGTGTGATCGACTTCAGGGGTAATTGGGAAGATTTTCTACCATTGGCAGAGTTTGCATACAACAACAGCTATCAATCCAGCATCCGGATGGCACCCTATAAGGCGTTGTATGGTCGTAGGTGTCGTACTCCTACTTGCTAGACTGAGTTGGGGGAGCGACAGTTATTTGGTCTAGAGTTGATCTCGGAGACGGAGGAAAAAGTAGAGGTAATTTGGGCTCGATTAAAAAAAGCTTTGAACTGACAAAAATCATATGCAGATCTAAAACGGAAGGAAGTAGAGTTCTCTATCGGTGATCAGGTCTTTTGAAGGTCTCACCTTGGAAAAAGATCTTAAGATTTGGGCAGAAAGGCAAGATGAGCCCTAGGTTCATCGGACCATACCATGTACTGAAGCGTGTTAGGCTAGTAGCTTATCAGCTTGAGTTATCTCTGGAGTTAAGTCAGAAACACAGTGTATTTCATGTCTCAATGTTAAGGCGTTATAGTTCGGATCCGTCTCATGTTGTGCCAGTTGAGGAAGTTGAGATAAGACCTGACTTGTCTTTTGAAGAAGAGCCAGTTAAATTTTAGATCGGGATATTAAGGTGTTGGGAAAGAAGTTGGTTTCATTAGTCAAAGTATTATGGCATAATCACGGGTCAGAGGAAGCTACATGGGAGCCAGAGGACACGATCCGGTAACAATACCCTCATCTCTTTTAATCAGGTAAATTTTGAGGCTGAAATTTCTTTAAGCGGGTAGAATTGTAACATCCTGAAATTCTGGATTTTTATGTTTTACATTATACAGTACGATAGGCAAGTTAAGAGTGTTAATTGTGTATGTTTAGGGGTCCTAAGAAGGCTTGGGATTGAGTTGGGCCTTAGCAAAATTTTTGTGTTTATCCACTTAAAGGGGATAAGGTAAGTGGTGTCAAGACTTAAAAGAATAAGTGTGTATTTTCTAGCATAAGTGGAGCTAGTAGCAGAGTGGTGTAGCGTCATATGAAGGGGCTTAAGGGGTGGAGTTTGAATCCCACCTATTGCAACTTTTAGGATTTAATTTTTTTGTGCTAATCTAGTGATAGATGGTAAGTGTCGGCCAAGACTCTAAAGAAGGTAAGGAAGACTTTCTAATGATGGAAAGAACACTAAGGATAAGAGTAAGGAGGAGATCAAGGAAGAAAATAAAGGAATTGTGGTAAAAGGGAATGTTGGCCGAATTTTTTGGAAGGAGCTTGAGGAAAGAATTTTGGTCAATAAAAATATTTTGGTGTAAGGGGGCATACGGTTTTAGTAGGGGGATTTAGGAGCCGAATTTCCTATAGCCTATTTGCAAGTTTGTGCATGGAAGGTTGTTATTTTTTTAGGTTTTGGTACTTTCTTTTCCAACCTTTTTCCTTTGTTTTGTGGTAACACTCAATCCATTTTCTTCATTTTTCTTTTGGTGTTAGCCGAAACTCTATAATACTTCTTTTTCCATCACTTATTTTCTTTTTCACCATTTCTTCAACCTTTCTCCCTTTCTCTTAAATCGACATTACTTTGTGGCTGAAACTTCTTTGTTCCTTTCTCTTCAATAGCTGAATCTTTAACATCTTCTCTCTTCCCCATCTTGCGTGTTGGGCATTTCTTCCTTGGTTGAATCGGGTAAGTGTCTTTGTTTTTTTCTTTCATCTTCTTTTCTACATAACCGAAGGTGTGACCATCTGATCGCTGCAAAACAGTCTAGTTTTAATATTTATAAAAGAGTGATTGAACCTGTAGATTGACTGCGACAATGATAGAGGCAAGTGCACCTATCGAACAGTAGTATAGCTCAAGCAAGAATATCTTATCGAACCCAAAGAACCTAAAAGTACTACTACTCACTTTCTTTCTATTATTTAGCCTAAAATATGGAGTGATTGGTTTATTAAAATAAAACAAATGAAATATTTAAACTAAATGCAAAGACAAAAGAAATGAAACTTTGGGAAAAGATGTTGAAGAAAACTCAATTGATAAAGATGATACCTTTGGGAAGAATCCACCTACGACTTCACTTAATATCTATCTTTTCAATTCATATGATTTCTCTACTTAGCTTGATCCGTGAGACTCCCTAACCTATATTAAACCTTCTCTCGAAGCAAATAACATCTAACCTTAGGTTAATTAATGGAACTCTCGTTCTCTTATAATAACCCCCTAAGGAAGCAGTAAATCGATCAATGGACTCCAATATTAGGTTTCACCCTAATCTGGTAAAATCTCGTAACCCTATCTCTAGGCGCCCGATCAACTCCGCTTAATTATGCTAGATCTACTCTTAGGCAGGGTCTATTCCTCCTTCACCTAAGCACATCAAATAAATTTAAGCAACATAATTAAGAACAAACTAAGTATATATCATATAAACCAAAGAATTAAATAACAAAATCCATCATAGGTTTCATCCCTTGGTATCCGAGGGGTTTAGTTCATAATTAAACAAGAAAACATCTCAAGAGAAAAGATAAAATAAAACATAGAAAATCCTTAAAGACCCCCTGAAGGAATTGAAGAGGAGATCCTCCGTCTTGAGTAGAATTCTGACTCTTCGAGATGGATCAATTGGCTATCTTTGAGTAATTCCCTAAACGAGTAAAGCTCTGGCAGAAAACTCTGCTAAAACCTGAAGCCCTTGAATTGCTACCGTCGATTGTTTATATAGACATATGGAATGCTTTACTTGGCTCCTAAGTACTCGTAATTCAAGTGAAATTCGTCCTAAGTGTTTGAGTGGACTTAGGATTGCATTTCTTGGGCTCCAAGCATCCAATTCCGAGTGAAATTGCTCTTTCCCGCGGTAGGGGCACGACTAAGGCACGCTCGCGTAAGTCGTGGTCTAGCTCATGTCTCCATCCTATCGATTTAGGCACGGCTATGACACACCCGTGTAATATATGGGTACAGGCCGTGCTTCGGGTCTGCCAATTAGGGCACGACCGTGCACATCGAGGTCAGGCCGTGTTAGGCTTTTTGTCGACGAGGCACGATCGTGTAAATCAGGGTGTGACCGTGTGCAATCTAAATATTGGGGCATGGCCGTGTGGCATGAAGTCCAGGCCGTGCCGACTTTTTAGGTTGGCCCAATTTGGCCCGTATTAAGCCCGTTTTATGTTCTTTTTATCCTTAGGTGTTCTCCTGAGTATAAGACATGAAAAGAAAGGATTAAGAGTATCTGTTTACTTAAATTAAGGGCTAAATCATCCAAAAGCATACTAAATATGGGGTTAAAATGTGTTACTTTTATGGTTTATCAAATACCCCCACACTTAAGCTTTTTCTTGTCCTCAAGCAAAATTCTCAATTTACAATTAAAACGAACTTTCCAAAATTCATAATTCCCATTGACAATGCCTCATCATAATTCATAGATAATTTATACATGGATGATTTAACTCGAAGTGCCCTAAAGATTCAATTATGATAAGTCATACCTATATAGCCTGAAACCGTAGGTGTCTCCCCTTATCTCAGTAATTACCTTTGATTCAAAACCGACAAGGACCGACATCCTCACTAAAGAGTCACTCATATCACTCAAAAGTGTTTAAGGTTCAAGAATAAGCACTCTAATTCGAACTTGAAAAGTTAATCCCATAAGCTTGCCTGAAAATCAAATCTCCATCACTGTATATGAGATGATAAACAGATCAAAAGGTCTTTATTAGGGTTGTAACAGGGTTAGGGTTAAAGGTGTGGATAAAGGTTGAATTAGAAGGTTAGAATCGAGATTGAATTAACCAATTACCTAACTAGAAACAATGAACTAATATAAGTACTTACATTAATTAAAAGCTAATAAGAATACTATAATACTTCAATACTAGCTCTTCTTCAATCAATTGGAATTTAGATACATGAGCTCTAAACTTTGATTGATTTTTTTTTAGAACAAACTAAAATATTACATCATAAATGATAAATGTAACTACAGAACTAATATAATTCGGTAATTTAATCAAATCAAACCTCGATTAAAGGGTAGTCAAAAGAATGGTGATAACAAATATAAAGGGATTTTGGGTTGATATTAGTGGGTGAGTCAATAAAAGGTTATTAGGATTCAACGGGGTTCAACTGTAACACCCCAAACCCGGCCTATGCATTAAGCCCAGATTTCGGCATACCACACAAATTAAATGTACATTCAAATCATTTAACAATGTAGAAATCAAATTCCAAAATGATTAAAAGAATAACTTTATCGAAAAATCAAAGTTCATTGAAAACCATAATTAAAAACACGACGGTTTATCATTTGATCTATAGAGTAGTAATTGATTAAAACTTTGGATTTATTTAGTTGAAATATTTTATCGAAAAGTTTTAAAAGACTTTGCTAAGTTTCAATAATATTTAAGAAAAACCTTTATTTTATACGAGAGTTATAGAAAACATTTATAAAAACTAAACCAATCCAACTTAGGAAAACTAAAATATAATAAAATGCATCCACATAATAAAATCCATAATTAAAGAGGCCTTATTACATCACCATAAAAATAGAACTTAATAAAATTTATTAAAGAAGTCTTAAAGTTTTATAAACCACCATTTGTAGTATAGCTTCCACACTAAGTCATCTCCGACCCAAGTCTCCATCAATTATTATTACCTGAGAGGGGTAAAAAAATGGGGTGAGTTACTTAGAACTCAGTGTGTAACTCACTTACCTTTGTCCACTGGGCCAAAACCATTTAAGCATTTATTTGGGCCTAAGCCCATTACAATAATTTAGCATGTATAAAATGCAAGTGATATGCAATTCCCAAAACCAAACCTAGATTTTCATCTGCTACACACCACCCGCACCAACCAGCACACCTGTGGGGAGCTTTAGTCACCCACCCCGCCAACAAATCGAAGTAGGCATTAAGCTATATTTCAAATTTTGTGGACAAGCCACTGGATTCACAGAGTTACATGGCATTTGCCATTTTTCAGAATTGTGGCAGAGCCACCAAAATATTGTAGCAAAGCTACTAGAACTTCTCTTCGACAAATAGCCCAACCCATGCAATCATGTTTGTAATATGCATAACAATCCATTCATATAATTATTCCAACATAAGGCCCATTATAAAAATTATCACATATGGCCCAATTGTCAAATATCACATATGGCCCAATTATCAAATATCACATAAGGCCAAATTATCAAATATCACATATGGCCCAATTATCAAATATCACATATGGCCCAATTATCAAATATCACATATGGCCCAATTATTAAATATCACATATGGCCCAATTATCAAATATCACATATGGCCCATTTATCACTTTTATCGAATTAGCCGATAAGGGCAATTTAAATAATTTTCATGATCTTAATACCAATTTCAAAATTTTTATCATTAAGGTGATAAATATGCTATTCTTCTCGATTTCACTAACTTGTGATTCATCCAATGATTTATACGATATAGTCATCTAACCCATTAGATACGGTGTTAGATTACACACCTGATTACGGTGAGAACTACACTTTCCCGCTCGTCGATATCTAAACACATATCCCGATGGATTAGGACACTAATATTTAAAATAAAACTATTCTAATGTTAAGGGATCTAGATCATACCCTCGGAATCTCGAACAACCACTATTTGCGATTTCTCTCCGATCAAAGGTTCAGAACCACAAGTAAACAATGGCTCGGGGGTACGTACGACTTCGAATAATTGATTTTCACCAGATAAGGGTCCACAACCTGGTGGAAAGTCTCAGATTCCCGAAACAGTCCTTCTCTTAAATTTAGGGGGAATAGCAAAACCACCCCTCTTCCGAACACTATTTACTGCCCTTTTTGTCCCTATCTTGATTGTTTCGAATATCCTCATTCCATAATATGACAATCGAGCGATAATGTCCCCTAAAACGAAATCGATTAATAAACCATTTATATCCATATGTCGAGTAATATGAAAATCCTTAATAATTTGATTCCAACGATTTATGACGTTTACAAACACTTGAGTTTCGGCCCTCCACTAACTTTCTATGATAGAGAAAAGATTACAATGAGATATGGTATGATGATTGTCTCAATCCAAAAAGGTCATCCCACACCACGTATAGATTCGGCACAAAAGAAAGGGAAAATAACAATTCCAAAATATTGTACTAGCCACTTACCGATTGATTAAAGTGTGAGTAGAAAGAAAAATGATTGAGAAGGAGATATGTGAGTTGTAGAAGATTCGGTTATGAAGGAAATTGAAGGAGATGGTGCTTAGTAACATTCGCCATGGTGAAAATAAAAGGGAGAAAAATGTTTAAGAGATTTTGTAAGGAGAAAGAGATGAAGAAGGGTAAAGGAAAATAAGGTGTTTAGGTTTGATTCTTTTCAAGAATGGAAGATGAACAAAGAAATGAGTTTGAGGCTTGTGTGCATTCGACAAAAAGAAAAGAAAAGAGAAAATGGCCTTCCAAGGTCTTGGTGATTTCGACACTAGGGAGAAATGGTTTGAGAGAATAGGCAAAATAAGACTGAAATGGTCAAAACTCAAATGGCCAAAAGAAAAGAAAATGGTTTACCATTTGTCCAATACACATTCGGCTAAGTGGGGAAAATTAGAGAGAAACAAGCTTTGAGAAAACAAAAAAACACCAAATGACCAAAAGAGATATGTGCACCACTAGCTCATAATTCATCCAAATGCCTTCAAAATTTCGGCCAACCCCTAGCCCCAAAAACCGTCCAAGTACATGGCCTCAAAGTCAAAGTTTGGCCACTCCAAACTTTCCAAAACATCTTCCTCGATATTTGCCTTGCGTTCCCCCTACATACCTTATTCAAATGATTCCTTTCCCTAAGTTAACACTTGCCTTTTTCCCATGGTCTTCTTGCCATAAAAATTTAATCCAACTCATCCTAATCCTTATCCATGACCGACACATGCTAAGGAAAAGTAAAAATAAAAGCTTTCAAATTGCATGCTAGGAGATTCGAACCTCTCCCCTCAAGCAAACATACATGCGCCAACACCACCTTGCTTCTAGCTCATCTTATGCTAGTTTTGACACTTAAATCTACTTAAACCTCAAAGTCACTTGATCCATTTCAATTAAGTACTCATTACTAAAATTTATTCTAATTAGAATAATTCTCAAGTCTTCTCAAGACTATACTAATCATGCAAAATTTAATTATACACAAGTTAAGTGTAACAAGTTAAGCACCAAAACATTCATCATATCAATACTCAAATTTTAGGATGTTACAACTCTACCCTCCTTAAAGAAAATTTCGCATCCTCGAAATTTACCCATATTCGAAATTTTGATTTGAAAGTAAAAGAGATGAGGATATTGTTGTCGAATTGCATCCTCGGGCTCCCTTCACGTAGCTTCCTCCGCTCCATGATTACGTCAAAGAACCTTAACCAACGTGAAAATAGAATGTGATTGATGTTGGAAATTAAAATGAGGATATATATATATATATATATATCTTATTATGCTTATCTTTTTAATGAGGAGAAGATAAAATAATGGCACTATGTGCTTAACATCTTAACATCGTGATCTAAGATTTTCACCGGTTCTTCCTCGAATGACATATCGACCTTAATTCCACTTCTTCTACCTTAGTCCAATTGATTCTATATGAGATTGCGATGGATCGATCTATAGCGCTCTCTTTATAGTAGAAGCTCGTGTCTCGGGATCCTTGTCAAAGTCAAGCACACTATCGATTACTTTGGTATAGAATGTATAGGCTAATCTAGTATTTTGGGCAGGAAAACACTATGAATCGACACAATTTTGGAATTGATCATGTGGAGTGTAGTTTATTCATGGGAGATTTGTAATTAGATGAAATATGCTTATGTAATTTGTATAATACAAATGATATGTGTTTAACACGTGGTAGTACAATTTGAATACTTTGATTTTGGTTTTAGGTTTAATAATGCTCGTAACCCTAATCTAACGGAGATGTAAATCAAGTTTTGATAGGCTTGCATCCTCGAGGTCCTACGCCACGCTTCAACACTTAACGTCGTGATCTAAGATTTTCACCGGTTCTAATGAACCTAGGGCTCAACTTGCCTTTCCTTAGAATCAAGTTGAAAATCTTTTTCCACGGTGAAACTTTCAAAAGACTGATCTCCCACAAACTCAATATCTTTACGCTTTAGATCGTATGTACACTTTTGTCTATCCGAGGCTTCCTTTAATCGCGCTCGAATCACCTTTACCTTTTCTTCCATCTCGATATCGATTCAGGACCCAACAACTGCCGTTCCCTAATTCACCCAACAAGTAGAGTACGACATCTACGACCATATAACGCTTCATAGGGTGCCATTTGGATCTGGATTGATAATCTGTTATTATCTGCGAACTCGCCAATGGTAGATATTCCTCCCAACTACCTCTGAAGTCGATCACGCAACCTCGTAACATGTCTTCCAAAATCTAAATTACTCTTTCTGGCTGACCATCTGACTGAGGATGAAAAGTCATACTGAAGTTTAACTTTGTTCCCAAAGCCTCATGTAAAGCTTTCCAAAAACGTGATGTAAATCTAGGATCCCTGTCCGATATGATAGACACTAGTACTCCATACAACCTCACGATTTTAGATACATACAGTTTAGCCAACTTTTGCAACAAGTAATTCATACGAACTGGTAGAAAATAAGCAGTCTTCGTTAATCGATCTACTACCACCCAAACAGAATCTTTCTTAGTAGGTGTTAAGGGTAACCTACTAACAAAATCCATCATTATCCGCTCCCATTTCCATAGAGGAATCTTTACCGGTTGTAATAAACCCAATGGTAACTGATGTTCTACCTTCACTTGTTGACAAGTCAAACATTTTCCCACAAAATTAGTAACCTCCCGCTTTAACTTTGGCCACAATACTATTCACGAAGATCCCGATACAACTTATTTCCTCCGGGGTGCATAGCATAAGGGCTACTATGCGCCTCTAGAAAATCATTTGCCTTAAATTCGAATCTTGGGGCATACAAACCCTTCCACGAAAACACAGTACACCATCTTTGTTCAAACCAAAATCCCCTATTACACCACTTTCAGCTTGTTGTATTAAAGGACCCAACTTTTCATCGGATAATTACTTTTCCTTAATTTGCTCCAACCACAGAGGCTTCACCTAAAGTTCCGCTAGCAGACTGCCATCCTCATACAAACTGAGATGAGTAAACATTGCTCTTAACTCTGATACAACCTTTCGACTCAACGCGTCTGCTACAACATTAGCCTTTCCAGGATGATACTCGATTGAGAAATCATAATCCTTTAACAACTCCACCCATCTCCGTTGTCTTAAATTCAACTCCTTTTGGGTAAGGAGATACTTAAGACTCTTATGGTCCATATAAATGATTGACTTCTCACCGTAGAGATAATGCCTCCAAATATTTATTGCAAACACCACCGCAGCCAACTCCAAATCATGAGTAGGATAGTTGACTTCATGCGGCCTCAATTGTCGAGAAGCATAAGCTACCACTTTTCCACTTTGCATCAGTACACATCCTAAACCCGTGTGTGACACATCACAGTAAACGGTAAACTCTTTTTTGGCCTCTGGTTGAATCAGTACTGGCGCTTCCGTTAGAATCTTTTTCAGTTTCTCAAAACTTTCTTGTTGTTTATCGGTCCATACATACGGTACTTCCTTCCGCAACAGCATAGTTAGGGGTGCAGCAATCAATGAAAACCCCTCAACAAAGCATCTATAATAACTAGCCAAACCCAAGAAACTCCGAATCTCAGCTACTAACTTCGGCGGTTTCCAATCCAACACAGCCTCTACCTTTCGAGGATCAACTCTTATTCCTTCGGCTGACACTACATGACCCAAGAAAGTCACTTCCTTTAACCAAAATTCACACTTACTAAATTTGGCATAAAGTTGCTTATCTCGCAAAATTTGCAACACAGGGCGCAAATGAGAGTCATGCTCTTATTCATTCCTCGAATATACCAAGATGTCATTTATGAACACTACTATGAACCGGTCTAAATAGGGCTGAAAGACTCGGTTCATCATGTCCATAAATGTAGCTGGTGCCTTAGTCAAACCAAATGACATCACTAAAAACTCATAATGTCCATATCGAGTTCGGAATGCTGTCTTATGAATATCTACCTCTTTCACCTTGAGTTGATGATAACCCGACCTCAAATCAATCTTGGAGAAAACTGAAGCTCCTCTTAATTGATCAAACAGGTCATCGATTCTCGATAACGGATACCTATTCTTGATCGTCAACTTATTCAACTGCCTATAATCAATGCACATATGCATCGACCCATCCTTTTTTCTTGACGAACAAAATCGGTGCTCCCCATGGAGACACACTTGGTCGAATAAATCCTCGATCTAGCAGTTCTTGAATTTGAGCTTTAAGTTCCGTTAACTCCTTCGGCGCCATTCTATAAGGAGAAATGGACACCGAAGCCATTCTGGGCAAAAGTTCAATGCCAAATTCTACTTTCCGATCTGGAGGTAGACCTAGAAGTTCTTCGGGAAAGACATCTAGAAATTCTTTCACTGTTTTCACACCTTCTACCGATAATTCCTTGGCATCCAAAGAACTGATGAATGCTAGGAATGCTCTATTCCCTTTCTGTACCAACTTTTCTGCCTTCAAAGTAGATACCACATTTGCCAAAAAGTTTCTTCTTTCGCCTATCATTATTACCTCCTCATCATCCACAGTCTTTATTGGCATCCACTTTTCTGCACAATCCAATTGCGCCCAATGCTTCACCAACCAATCCATGCCCAAAATAAGATCAAACTCACTGAAAGGTAATTCCATCAAGTCCGCTAGAAATACCTCTATTTGAATCTCCAAGGGCACATCTCTAAATAATTTATTCACTATTACCGACTGTCCTAAAGGACTAATTACCGTCATCTCTCTATCGGTAATCTCAGATCTAATATTTAGGTTTCTAGACATGGCACTAGCAACATACGAGCGGGTAGACCCGATATCTATCAAAGCAGTAATAGGTACATCAAAGATAAAGAACGTACCAGTTATCACATCAAGTGCATCACCGTCTTCACGACGCCTGACAGCATAGACCAATCCTGGCTGTCTTGCCTCCTTGTTACCACTAACACCATTACCTCGACCCAGCATACCCTGTCCATGTCCGTTACCATTACCACCACGTTCCGGTCCACGACCTCTTGGTGGCTGCTAAGTACCTCTAGCTGGCTGAGCATCAGGGTTACGAGTTCCCTGAGTCGTATCAATCCGTCGGGGGCAATTCGTAAACTGATGATCCTTGGAACGACATAAACAGGCACCAATTTTCCTCCAACATTCTCTGGGATGTTGTCTTCCACAATCGGTACATTTTTGACTCTGATTGGTAGTCACAAGTGCCCTAGTTTGAACTGGCTCATCATTCCGTGGCCTCTTTTAAAACTTTTAGAAGAACCAGTACTTAAAATCCTCTTTGCATTTCGATTTTTCACAGTTACGGCGTTACAATTCTTAGCCTCTTCGCTATCTTAGCTTTCTCAAGCGAGGTAAAAGTCCGTACTTGTTGTCGGGCTATCAGTACCCTCAACTCATCATTCAGCCCATCCTCAAAGCGTACACAGCGCTCATGATCAGTCTGCACTATAGTACGAGCATAACGACTCAAACGAAGAAATTTTGCCTCGTAAGCTGCCACAGTCTTACTTCCTTGAACCAAATTCAAGATTTCCTTCCTCCGGGCATCTACATAACTTGTCCCGACGTACTTCCCTTGGAAATTAGCTTTAAAGAAATCCCAATTAACCAATGCAGCCTCGATACCTTCTCGAACAGTAAGCCGCCATTGATACGCCTCGTCTCTTAGCAAAGACACGGCTCCTCTCATTTTCTGCTCGACGGTGCACTCCAGATCATCCATAACTCATTCTACAGCCTCGAGCCAATATCCTGCCACATTCGGAGCTACACCGGAGACACCTCTAAAAACTTCTGCACCACTAGACTTGAGTCATTTTGATATTGATCCGTGAGTTACTAGCCCAGTTTTGGCCCCAGCTACTCTTTCTAGGACTCGCAACATTGCTTGAGTCAAAGCATTATCCTCATTCGCATGATCATGAGATCCAGTTTCGCTTTCAAATGACGCAGATGCATCCATTTCCGGTATAT
Organism: Gossypium rotundifolium; assembly: GCA_025506655.1. Taxonomy (NCBI): domain Eukaryota; kingdom Viridiplantae; phylum Streptophyta; class Magnoliopsida; order Malvales; family Malvaceae; genus Gossypium; species Gossypium rotundifolium. Next base: position 141,857,625 of record CP106731.1, read on the forward strand.
GACCCGGCGCTTTAGATGCAAAGACTGTCCTCTACCACGCCCACGCTCTCGCGTCCACGACCACGTCCTCTAGTGCTCATAATGACTAATTCGCTTTTAATCTAATTACAAGTTTTATGAATCAGAATATTATTTCAGTGTTTATTAATGATATTTTATGAGATATAAGAGATAGGATTGTTTTCGCAATCAGATCCTATAGTCTCGATCTCTATCATTTTCAACACCTAAAATTAGAAGTTCTAGAGTGTTCCTAAGGTCTCATCACAATAATAAACATTTAATAAACAAATACTTACTTGACTTGGTGCTGGATGCTCGTGATGCCATACTACTTTTAAAACATAAAGTCTAGAAATTTAAATAGTTTTTAAACAGAAATCATTGTTGATCCCAAACCACAGCCAAGTTTTGAAACTGGGCTCTAATACCATAAAATGTAACACCTCAAACCCGGCCCATGCATTAAGCCTAGATTTTGGCATGCCACACAAATTAAACGTACATTCAAATCATTTAACAATGTAGAAATCAAATTCTAAAACGATTAAAAGAATGACTTTATCGAAAAATTGAAGTTCATTGAAAACCATAATTAAAAACACTAGAGTTTATCATTTGATCTATAGAGTAGTAATTGATTAAAACTTTGGATTTATTTAGTTGAAATATTTTATCAAAAATTTTAAAAGACTTTCCTAAGTTTCAGAATATTTAAGAAAAACCTTTATTTTATACGAGAGTTATAGAAAAACATTTATAAAAACTAAACCAATCCAACTTAGGAAAACTAAAATATAATAAAATCCATCCACATAATAAAATCCATAATTAAATAGGCCTTATTACATCGCCATAAAAATAGAACTTAATAAAATTTATTAAAGAAGTCTTAAAGTTTTATAAACCACTATTTGTAGTATAGCTTCCACACGAAGTCATCTCCGACCCAATTCTTCATCAATTATTATTACTTGAGAGGGGTAAAAAAATGGGGTGAGTTACTTAGAACTTGGTGTGTAACTTACTTACCTTAGTCCACTGGGCCAAAACCATTTAAGCATTTATTTGGGCCTAAGCCCATTACAATAATTTAGCATGTATAAAATGCAAGTGATATGCAATTCCCAAAACCAAACCTAGATTTCCATCCGCTACACACCAACCGTACCAACCAGTACACCTGTAGGGAGCTTTAGTCACCCACCCCGCCAACACACCGAAGTAGGCATTAAGCCGTATTTCAAATTTCGTGGACAAGCCACCGGATTCACAGAGTTACATGGCATTTGCCATTTTTCAGAATTGTGGCAGAGCCACCAAAATATTGTAGCAAAGCTACCAGAACTTCTCTTCGTCAAATAGCCTAACCCATGCAATCATGTTTGTAATATGCATAACAATCCATTCATATAATTATTCCAACATAAGGCCCATTATAAAAATTATCACATATGGCCTAATTGTCAAATATCACATATGGCCCAATAATCAAATATCACGTATGGCCCAATTATCAAATATCACAAATGGCCCATTTATCACTTTTATCGAATTAGCCCGTTAAGGGCAATTTCGTAATTTTCATGATATTAATACCAATTTCAAAATTTTTATCATTAAGGTGATAAATATGCTATTCTTCCCGATTTCACTAACTTGTGATTTCATCCAACGATTTATACGATATAGTCATGTAACCCATTAGATACGGTGTGAGATTACACACCTGATTACGGTGAAAACTACACTTTCCTGCTCGTCGATATCTAAACACATATAACAATGGATTAGAACCCTAATATTTAATATAAAACTATTCTAATGTTAAGCGATATAGATCATACCCTCGGAATCTCGAACAACCACTATTTACGATTTCTCTCCAATCAAAGGTTCAGAACCACGAGTAAACAATGGCTCGAGGGTACGTATGACTTCAAATAATTGATTTTTGTCGGATGAAGGTCCACAACCTGGTGAAAAGTCTCAGATTCCCGAAACAGTCCTTCTCTTAAACTTAAGGGGAATAGCAGAACCACCCCTCTTTCGAACACTATTTACTACCCTTTTTGTCCCTATCTTGATTGTCACAAATATCCTCGTTCCACAATATGGCAATCGAGTGATAACGTCCCCTAAAACAAAATCGATTAATAAACCATTTATATCCATATGTCAAGTAATATGAAAATCCTTAATAATCCCTTACCTTAACACCTTAATTCGATTCCAACGATTTATGACGTTTACGAACACTTAAGTTTCGACCCTCCACTATGTTTCTATGATAGAGAAAAGATTATAATGAGATATGGTATGATGATGGTCTCAATCCAAAAAGGTCATCCCACACCACATATAGATTCGGCACAAAAGAAAGGGAAAATAACAATTCTAAAATATTGTACTAGCCAATTACTGATTGATTAAAGTGTGAGTAGAAAGAAAAATGATTGAGAAAGAGATATGTGAGTTGTAGAAGATTCGGTTATGAAGGGAAATTGAAGGAGATGGTGCTTAGTAACATTCGGTCATGGTGAAAATAAAATGAAGAAAAATGTTTAAGAGATTTTTGTAAGGAGAATGAGATGAAGAAGGGTAAAGAAAAATAAGGTTTTAGGTTTGGTTCTTTTCAAGAATGGAATATGAACAAAGAAATGAGTTTGAGGCTTGTGTGCATTCAGAAAAAAGAAAACAATAGAGAAAATGGCCTTCCAAGGTCTTGGTGATTTCAGCACTGGGGAGAAATGGTTTGAGAGAATAGGCAAAATAAGATCGAAATGGTCAAAACTCAAATGGCCAAAAGAAAAGAAAATGGTTTACCTTTTGTCCAATATATATTCGGCTAAGAGGGGAAAATTAGAGAGAAACAAGCTTTAAAAAGAAAAAAACACCAAATGACCAAAAGAGATATGTGCACCACTAGCTCCTAATTCATCCAAATGCCTTCAAAATTTCAGCCAACCCCTAGCCCCAAAAATCGTCCAAGTACATGGCCTCAAAGTCAAAGTTTGGCCACTCCAAACTTTCCAAAACATCTTCCTCGATATGTGCCTTGTGTTCCCCCTACATACCTTATTCAAATGATTCCTTTCCCTAAGTTAACACTTGCCTTTTTCCCATGGTCTTCTTGCCATAAAAATTTAGTCCAACTCATCCTAATCCTTATGCATGACCGACACATGCTAAGGAAAAGTAAAAATAAAAGCTTTCAAATTGCATGCTAGGATATTCGAACCTCTCCCCTCAAGCAAACATACATGCGCCGACACCACCTTGCTACTAGCTCATCTTATACTAGTTTTTGACACTTAAATCTACTTAAACCTCAACGTCACTTGATCCATTTCAATTAAACACTCATTACTAAAATTTATTCTAATTCCGAATAATTCTCAAGTCTTCTCAAGACTATACTAATCATGTAAAATTTAATTATACACAAGTTAAGCACCAAAACATGCATCATATCAATACTCAAATTTTAGGATGTTACATTCACTAGGGGTTAATTTGTGAAGGTAGGCTTTTTAGTGGAGTGAAAGGGTTAAACCTAGGTGCCTTTATCATCTCAGTGTATCAAATCATTAATGTGGTCTCGACATGTATAAACGAGGTAAGTTCTAGAATAACAGTTCAAAGTTGACACACTCATAATTAAAGTGAGCATAAAAAAAGGGTATATGCTCTATAAGGCTCAAAATCTCACAAAAATTATGGGTGTTTTGACATCAATCTTTATAAATTTTGAACTTCAAGGTGATACTCAAATTAGGTTGAACAACCTGTCAAAATATTTTTAGAAAGTAGACTTATCATGCTCGATTCTCTAGTATTCTTCAAATTTAATCATCAATGCATAATTAACTAAGATTTAATTAGAGACATATTAATAAAGATCATAAATCATTAGAAATTTCATCCTAATTAATAATATGAGAAAAATACTTATGATTAAGACTAATTTCAGGGTTTTGAGAATTATGCAAAAAGTTAGGCACTATTACCCCCACACTTATGATGTACATTGCCCTCAATGTACAAAGATAGATAATGAAATTTGTGTGCCAAATCACAAAGATTAGTGGGGAAAATAATACTCCCTGAAATCTGAATGATCCCTGGCGTCTTTGGTGGCGGTGATGGTGTTTTCTATAGGCCTGGTGGATTCGCTACCAAGAAGCAATTAGCTAGATGAAGAAATTGGGTAGCCTGTGAGGATATAGCCAAGAGATCTAGAGAAATAATAATGATATACTAATAATAAATTTAAAGATTATGAAAATAAAAAGAAGGAGACTAAGAAGAGAACTAGAATTGAAAGAAAAGACTAATGGACTAAGGAGTCCTTATTGTTGGATGGTTTACGAAATGGGTGTGACTTTGAAGGCTGTGTTGTGTGATTCCCTAGCAGCCTTTAGAACCTAAAACCAAGAAACTAATATGAAATATATTACATTAAGCATCAAAGAAGTATAGATAAGGAAAATAAAGGAGACGAGAAAAGAAAAATAGAACCGAAAAGGTTTTCGAGACCCTTGGCGTGTCAATTAAGTGAAGCTGCCAGCATGAACTCATGTTGAGGTTTCCTTTGAGGATATGATGCTTACGTTTCTTCGGCATGGTCTTTGTATTGCTCAAGTGTCTTGGATCTTTTCTATGAGTAGGAAGAAAAATTTGAAAGAAAAGAGGAAGAAGGAATAAGAAAGAAGATGGGAAAAAGAGGAAGGGCTGTGGGGGTTTAAATAGGATTTCAAATCTTGCATGTTCCCACGCCCGTGTACCAAGGGTGTGTTGATTCACACGACTGCCTAGCACAGCCGTGGCTAATGGCGTGTTGCTTCTTACATGCCCGTTTCTTAGTCAGCCACGCCCGTTTTGAGAAAGTTAGTAGCTTCACACGGTTTATAGGCACGCCCATACTGTTCTTGTCGATACCCATGTTTTAGGGTTGTTGGGCTCGTGACGTCGGAGAGTGGTTGGGCTGACTTGCACGGCCCTGCTCCTGTCAGTGTGGTGGTTTCGGTGGTCCATACGGCCACGGACACGGCCGTGTATAAGGTCGTGTGGTTTGGAAATCTGCACTTTTGTGTTAGTTTCCAACTAAATACTTAGGAAAGAAAGATGGACAGAAAAAGAACTGAAAACAAATTTGAAAATATATAGTGTTAATGTTTGGGTTGCCTCCCGAGAAGCGCTCGTTTATAGTCTTAAGCTAGACTGTCCTCATGTTTGAAAATTTTAGGGAGGTTTAAAGGTTTGAATATCTTCCCTCATGCTTGCGATTTTATTTTCATGACAAAGTTGGAGTCGAGAAGCATTTACCTTGAATTTATCAAATTTTGGGTTACTTACCTTGACTATGTTGTGGGGGAAGATTTCGTGTACCTTGGGAAGAATTTTTCCCTTTGTCCTCAAGTCTGTTGAAGTGATGTGAAGATCGGCTTTGTCTAACAGCACCTGGTCTCCTATTTTAAAGTGATTGGATGTTCCTATGAGCTCTTCTGGTGGTTTCTTGGGTTTTACTTCATGTGGATCCGACTTTTCTTTGGTGTATATCTTCTGCTTTTCTAAATTGTTGATCGTATGCTTCTGTGTTGGCTCAGTTTTGATGCTTCGTGATGTTTCCTGCGATGGAGGTTGAATAATTTGATTATCTATTGAAACAACTTTCATACCTTCATCTTTTGTGGTTCTGGCTGAGTCGAGAGCTTGAAGATTGACTGATTCATCTCCTACACGAAGTATGAGTTCTCCTGTGGCAACATCAATTTTAGTCTTGGCAGTTGCAAGAAAAGGTCTTCCTAAAATTAAAGGGATTGAATTTTCCTCATCTATGTCTAAAATAATAAAATATATTGGGAAAACAAATTTATCGATTTTGACTAAAACAACTTCAATAATGCCCCTAGGGATTCTGACATTTTATCAGCTAGTTGAATACTCATCCTAGTTTGTTTGGGCTTCCCTAGACCTAGTCGTTTGAATAGTGCATAAGGCATAACATTTATACTTGCTCCTAAATCAGCTAACGCATTATCAATAGTCAAACTACCAATTAAGCATGGAATCGTAAAACTCCCTAGATCTTTTAGTTTGTGGTAGCCTGTTCTGTAGCATAGCTGAGTATGTTGCGTTTAATTCCACATGGTGCTCTTCATCTACTTTGCGTTTGTTCATCAAGAGCTTGCTTAAGAATTTCCTTGCATTGGGCATCTGAAAAAGAGCTTCAAGAAGAGGTAAGTTAATATGTAATTTCTTCAAGAGTTTTAGAAACTTATCGAATTGTTCCTCTGAATCATCTTTTTTCAATGCTTCGGGAAAAGGTATGTGAGGTTGGTATTCCTTGATTACCGGTTTTGGCTTTTCTTGAGCTACCTCGTTCTTATCCTTCTTTTCTTACGCTGATATGGGTCTATCTACTTCTATACCCTCTTGAGTTGTAATGGCTTGGATTTGCTCTTTTGGGTTTATTTCTGTGTTGCTTGGTAGACGTCCTTGTTGGCGTTTAGAAATTAGCTTTGTCAGGTGTCCCACTGACCTAGTAAGTTCTCCAACTTGGTTCTCGAGTCCTTTCATCGACTTCTGTTGTTCATCAAGGTTTGTATCAGTCTTTTGAAGACGAGATTCTATGGCTGCCATGAATTTTGTCAGCATCTCTTCAAGGCTTGATTTTTTTCCCTGAGGATAAGGTTGTTGAAAATTTGGAGGAATATCCTATCTTTGATCATTCCACGAGAAGTCTGCATGGTACCTCCATCCTGTGGTATAAGTGTCAATGTAAAAACTATTTTGACATCTAGAGTAGTTACCTATATAGTGGACTTGTTCGCTTTTCATGCCATATTCGTAGGGTGGGTACTCAGGATTTGCCACGCTTCTTAGATTTGAGTTATATTGCATTACTGGGTGTACCTACGAGAGATTATTCAAACCATCAATCTTTTTATTCATTATTTCGAATTGATTAGATAACCTGGTGACCATGTCGATGTTGAAAATATTGGTTGCTTCAGTAGGAATTGTCCCCATGCCTTGCCACTGATAATTATTCAATGCCATTCCTTTGAAAAACTAGAATTATCTATAGAAATTTAAAAGAAAAATTAGCACAGTAAAAATAGTAATAATGGCTAGGGTAATAAAACTAGAGCCTTCGTAATATTTTAGAAAGTTCCCCGGTAACAGTGCCAAAAACTTGATCGCTGCAAAACAATCTAGTTTTAATATTTATAAAAGAGTGATTGAACCTGTGGATTGACTGCGACAATGATAGAGACAAGTGCACCTATCGAACAGTAGTATAGCTCAGGCAAGAATATCTTATCGAACCCAAGGAACCTAAAAGTACTACTACTCACTTTATTTCTATTATTTAGCCTAAAATATGGAGTGATTGGTTCATTAAACTAAAATAAATAAAATATTTAAACTAAATGCAAAGACAAAAGAAACGAAACTTTGGGAAAAGACGTTGAAGAAAACTCAATTGATAAAGATGATACCTTCGGGAAGAATCCACCTATGACTTCACTTATTATCTACCTTTTCAATTCATATGATTTCTTTACTTAGCTTGATCCGTGAGACTCCTAACCTATATTAAACCTTCTCTCAAAGAGAATAACGCCTAACCTTAGGTTAATTAGTGGAACTCTTGTTCTCTTATAATAACCCCCTAAGGAAGCAGTAAATCGATCAATGGACTCCCATATTATGTTTCACCCTAATCCGAAAAAATCTCGTAGCCTTATCTCTAGGCGCCCGATCAACTCCGCTTAATTATGCTAGATCTACTCTTAGGCAAGGTCTATTCCTCCTCCACCTAAGCACATCAGATAAATTTAAGCAACATAATTAAGAACAAACTAAGTATATATCATATAAATCGAAAGAATTAAATAACAAAATCCGTCATAGGTTTCATCCCCTTCAGACAAGAAAACATCTCAAGAGAAAAGATAAAACAAAACATATGAAATCCTTAAAAACCCCCTGAAGGAATTGAAGAGGAGATCCTCCGTCTTGAGTAGAATTTTGACTCTTCGAGATGGATCAATTGGCTATCTTCGACTAATTCCCTAAATGAGTACAGCTCTAGTAGAAAACTCTGCTAAAACCTGACGCCCTTGAATTGCTGCCTTCGATTGTTTATATAGACATTTGGAATGCTTTACTTGGCTCCTAAGTACTCGTAATTCAAGTGAAATTCGTCCTAAGTGTTTGAGTGGACTTAGGATTGCGTTTCTTAGGCTCCAAGCATCCAATTTTGAGTGAAATTGCTCTTTCCCGTGGCAGGGGCACGGCTAAGGCACGCCTGTGTAAGTCGTGGAACAGCCCATGTCTCCATCATGTCGATTTAGGCACGACTATGACACGCCCATGTAATATATGGGTAGAGGCTGTGCTTTGGGTCTGCCAATTGGGGCACAGCCGTACACATCAGGGTCAGGCCGTGTTGGGCTTTTTATCGATGAGGCACGATCGTGTAAATCAGGGTGTGACCGTGTGCAATTAAATATTGGGGCATAGTCGTGTGGCATGAAGTCCAGGCCGTGTCGACTTCTTGGGTTGGCCCAATTTGGTCCGTATTAAGCCTATTTTACGTTCTTTTTATCCTTAGGTGTTCTCCTGAGTATAAGACATGAAAAGAAAGGATTAAGAGCATCTTTTTACATAAATTGAGGGCTAAATCATCCAAAAGCATACTAAATATAGGGTTAAAATGTGTTACTTTTACGGTTTATCACCATCATCATTCGGTTGTCTCACTTTATTTCTAAAATTGAAACACCATTTCCTTCTACTCTCTCATATCTTGATTATCTTCTTGTTGTAGTGTTTAGTGGGTTGGCTGAATACCAACATCCTTGCCGACTTATCTTTAGCCTTAAATCGAATTGGTGGAAGTCAGGTTCATCATCGATAAGGTAAGGAGTTTCTTCATGTTTCATTTCGATCTCTCATTGCTCGGTTATTTTGCTAAACGGATCGATAGATTTGACTAATTGATTATTCTAGGGATTAAATCACTCGATCTTCTCTACTCGTTGATCCTTTGAAAGTAGTGGTAAGCCGAAACCATCTCCTTAGATAACTACTTTCTTTCATCGTAGTATTATTCTGATCGAGACTCTTTCAATGGAGGCATGTGGTAGAGTTATTAACGAAAAATCAATAGGAAGGGAAAAAGGGAGTGGACTTCTCCCAAGTTCAAACGTAGGCCGGTATCGACAGTTCGAAATTTTCCACCAGGTTGTGGAGCATCTTCTGGTGAGAGTAGGCAAATCGTAGTCATTCACGATACTAAGGGTAAGTATTTCTTTAGATCATCTGATTTGGATTTGGATTAAGATATTCTCTTTTGTTAGTTAATCGAGTGTTATGGTGACATAGGTGCCGACAATCAAGAAGGTTTAGTTCTTACCATAATCAGGTGTGCAATCTCACATCGAGATTCCGTAGATTCGTGATTCACTATCATGTTGGAAAATAGATCATTGTTGCTACAAATCTAATAACTGTAAAATTGCATGAATCGAGTAATTTGCTTAAACAACATTATTTCTAAATATCTTTCAAAATTGGTATTTATTTGCTAAATTACAAAAATACCCATATGGGCTGAATTACTAAAAAGCTTTAATGGGCCGTTTTATGAAAATGCACCTATGGGCCAATTTATCGAAATGCCCTAATGGGATGATTTACTAGAATGACCTTATGGGCCGAATTACCAAAGTGCTTTGATGGGCCTATTCTCCAAAATTCTTCACTAGATAAATGGTTGTTATATATGTGGATATATTTTTATTATGTTGCATTAGTACATATTGCATGGGATAGGAAAAATTGTATGGAGAGTAGTGTAGCTTGGTAGCATTGCCACAATCCATTTATTATTGTGCTTAATTATGATTTTGGCAGCTTGGCCATGAAAATATTATACAAATAGCAGCTCGACTACAAATTTGTGTGAGCGGCAGGGTAGGTTGACTTGATCCCCACAAGTGTGATTGGCGGGTCGGGGGTGTGATGGTTGGATGGGTTGGGTTACATTCATTTCATTTAATCATTACTATGTAAATGGGCTTAGGCCCAAGATTATGTTATGCGGGTTCAGGCCCAGTGGATGATGGTAAGGGGATTATACACTGAGTTCGTGTAACTCACCGCCCTTTCTTTTTCTTAATCTTTGCAGGTAATGCTTAGTGATGATGACTTGGGGCCATGGATGAATCGGTGGAGGCCATACTTTTGGAATGATATTTTCAAACTTTAGTAATTCTCTTTTCCGCTTTATTTTGTTATTTTTACTATTTTGGGTTTTTAAGTTGTAATAAGGCCTCTGGGATTTTATTTTGTTTTATGTTTGACGTACTTATTACCTTCCATGAATTGTTTTAAATGGGGATTTTCTAAAATCCTAAACAACTATTTTTCTTGAAATTTATCAACAAACGGATTTCATAACAAATATGTACGAATGATTTAACTTGGATTTTCCGTCAAATTATCAAAATATTTTCAAAAGTCACGGTTTATTTAAAGGGCACTAGTTCAAATTTTGATTCACAAATCAACCTTTGGAAATTGGTAGTATTTTATCAACCAAACTTGTTTTCCTTAATGATAACCAATTAACTTCAATTATTAGTAAAATCACAAATACTTTCTTCATGCGACATGACAGATCTAGTCATAACGCATGGGCCGAATTTAGGGTGTTACATTTTATGGTATCAGAGACCAATTGTAAAACTCGACTGTGGTTTGGGTTCAAAAATAATTTCTATAACTGCTTGAAATTCGATTTATAAACACATGTTTTAGAGGAAGTATGACACCACAGTATCCGGCACCAAGGCAATAAGTTTTTTTTTTATTTTATGATTATTATGGTATGACTGTGGTAAGAAAACTCTACAAAATAGAAATACTCTAGAACTTTTAACTTTAAGAGCTGAAACTATAGAGATTGAGACTTTAGCATACGTTTTGCAAAAACAAATTTACTTCCTATACTCTATAAAACATTGTTTAATAGACTTTGAATAGTATACTGATTCATAAGACTCTTAATCAGATTAAATTGACTTAGCAAACATGAGTGCTAGAGGACGTGAATGCGGTAGATGTGGACGTGGTAGAGGCTGAGGTGCTAGGGTTGTATCTGAGGCATCGGGACATATGCCTAAAATGGATGCACCTGCGTCACCAGTGACTGGAGCTGGGTCACATGATCAAATGAGAGAGGATGACGCTCTGTCCCAAGAGATGTTGCGGGTATTGGAAAGGGTTGTTGGGGCAAGAACTGGGTCGGTAGCTCGTGGGTCGATATCTGAGCGACTTAGATCGAATGGGACCGAAGTTTTTAGGGGTATTTCAGGTGTAGCCCCTAATGTAGCGGAGTACTGGCTTCAGGCGATGGAGCAGATTATGGATGATCTGGATTGTACAACTGAGTAAAAACTGAACGGGGTTGTGTCGTTGCTAAGAGACGAGTCGTATCAATGGTGGCTCACTATTCGGGAAGGCACTCAGGATGATCATATTACTTGGGAATTCTTTAAGACATCATTTCATGGAAAATATGTCGGGCTAGCTATGTAGATGCCCGATGAAAGGAATTCCTGAATCTGGTTCAAGGAGGTAGATCTGTGGCAGCATATGAGGCAGAGTTCCTGTGTCTAAGTCGGTATGCCCGGGGTATAGTGCCGACTGATTACAAACACTGTGTCCATTTTGAGGACGGCTTGCGTGATGAGCTACGAGTATTGATAGCCCCACAAAAGGAGAGGAATTTTGCTACACTAGTGGAAAAAGCTAAGATAGCTGAGAAAGTTAAACAATCGAAAAGGCAAAATCGAGACAAGGATAGGAGCAGGAACAAGAGAGACTCTGGGTATTCAGGTCCTGCTAGAGGATTTCGAAAGGCTTAGGAATGAGGGACCAGTTCGAGCGGGTGCTCTAGTTGCTACCAATTAGTTGCAGCCTTGTGTGGATTATGGAAAACTTCACTCGGGTGAATGTTGGAAGAGAACTGGTGGTTATTTCAAATGTGGATCCAAAGACCATTAGTGTAGGGATTGTCCTCCAGAGCCCACTCGGACTAGAGGCGGTTAAAATGATTTACGTGCCGATGGGAGGTACTCAACAATCACCTAGAGGCTGTGCATGACGTCGAGGTGGTAATGGCTTAGGACGAGGTCAGGGTGCACTGGGTAGAGGTACCAGTAATAGGGGTAACACGGAGGCGAGACAGCTAGGTTTGGTCTATGCGGTCAGATGTCGAGATGATGATGATGCCCTGGACGTCATAATCGGTATGTTCTTCATATCTGATGTACCTTTTACCGCTTTGATAGACATTGGATCCACCTATTCGTATGTTGCATGTGCTGTGTCTGGAACTTTGAATATTAGATTTGAGCTAGAGAAACAACTATGGTTAGCCCTTTAGGACAATCGGTGGTAGTAAATAAGTTGTTTAGGTATGTGCCCTTAGAAGTTTAGGGGGTAGTATTTCTAGCGAATTTGATAGAACTGCCGTTTGGGGAGTTCGACCTTATATTGGGAATGGAATGGTTGGTTAAGCATCGTGCGAACTTGGACTGTGCTGCAAAGTAGATGGTACTAAGAACTTCAGAGGATAAGGAAGTGATGATGATAGGTGAAAGAAGAAATTATCTATCTAATGTGGTATCTGTTTTAAAGGCAAAAAGGTTGGTACGAAAGGGGTGTGAAGCATTCTTAGCCTTTATCAGTACTTTGGATGCCAAAGAGTTATCGGTAGAGAGTGTTAGAATGGTGAAAGAGTTTCTAAACGTCTTTTCTGAGGAGCTTCCAGGATTGCCTCCGGATCGGGAAGTGGAATTTGGTATTGAGCTGTTGCCAGGAATGGCTCCAGTGTCCATTACTCCTTACAGAATGGCGCCGAAGGAACTAGTGAAACTTAAAGCTCAAATTCAGGAGTTGTTGGATCGTGGATTTATTCGACCAAGTGTGTCATCGATTTTATTCGATAAGAAAAAGGATGGGTTGATGCGTATGTGCATCGATTATAGATAATTGAATAAGTTAACAATCAAGAATAAGTACCCGTTACTGAGGATCGATGATCTGTTCGATCAGCTGCGAGGAGCTTCAGTTTTCTCAAAGATAGATTTGAGATCGGGCTATCACCAGCTAAAGGTCAAGGAGGCAGATATTCACAAGACTGCGTTCCGAACTCGTTATGGGCATTACGAGTTCTTGGTGATGCCGTTCGAGTTTACTAATGCACCAGCTGCACTTATGGACATGATGAACCGGGTCTTCCAACCCTATCTAGACCGGTTTGTAGTGGTGTTCATAGATGACATCTTGGTGTACTCAAAGACTGAAGAAGAGCATGATTCGCATCTATGGGTCGTATTACAGATATTAAGGGAGAAGCAACTGTATGCTAGATTCAGTAAGTGTGAATTTTGGCTAAGGGAGGGGACCTTTTTGGGGCATCTTGTGTCTACCGAGGGAATTAGAGTTGATCCTCGAAAGGTCGAGGCTGTATTGGACTGGAAGCCACCGAAGTCAGTGGCAGAAATTTGAAGTTTCTAGGTTTGGCTGGGTATTACATGCGATTCGTTGAGGGGTTTTCGTTGATTGCTGCACCCCTAACTAAACTATTAGGTAAGAGAGTACCGTTTGTGTGGTCAGATAAGCAGTAAGAGAGCTTTGAGAAATTGAAGAAGATTCTAACAGAAATGCCAGTATTGATTCAGCCTGAGGCTGGTAAAGAGTTTATTGTTTATTGTGATGTGTCACACACGGGCTTAGGATGTGTGTTGATGCAAGGGGGAAAGTGGTGGCTTATGCATCTGGTCAATTAAGGCTGTATGAGGTGAACTATCCTACACATGATTTGGAGTTAGCTGCAGTGGTATTTGCTCTAGAGATATGGAGACACTATCTGTACAGGAGAAGTCGATTATCTACACGGACCACAAGAGTTTGAAGTACCTCTTTACCCAGAAGGAGTTGAACTTAAGACAGCAGAGGTGGATACAATTATTGAAAGATTATGACTGCTCAATCGAGTATCACCCAAGTAAAGGTAACTTAGTGGCAGATGTGTTGAGTCGTAAGGTGATATCAGATTTGAGAGCGATGTTTGCTCACCTCAGCCTTTATGAAGATGGTAGCTTGTTAGCTGAACTTCAAGTGAAACCTGCGTGGGTAAGTCAGATTAAGGAAAAGCAGTTGTTGGATGAAAGGTTGGGTTCTCGACTTCAGCAAGTGGAAGGTGGTGAGATAGGGGATTTTGGATTAAATAGTGATGGAGTATTGTGTTTCCTTAGAAGAATTTGTATGCCCAGGGATTCGAATTGAGACAAATGATTCTGAGTGAGGCATAGTAGCCCATACGCTATGCACCCCGGGGGAAACAAAATGTACCGAGACCTCTGTTAGCAATATTGGTGGCAAGGGTTGAAATGGGAGGGTACTGATTTCGTGAGCAAGTGCTTGACATGTCAGCAGTGAAGGCGAAACATCAACTGCCTTCAAGGTTGCTACAACCGGTGAAAATCCCACTATGGAAATGGGAAAGGATAACGATGGACTTTGTTAGTGGGTTACCTTTAATGCCTACTAAGAAAGATTCAGTATGGGTGATAGTAGATTGGTTAATGAAGGCTGCTCATTTTCTACCTGTTCATACGGATTATACGTTGCAGAAGTTGGCCAAGTTGTATATAGCAAAAGTCGTGAGGTTACATGGGGTACTAGTGTCTATTATATCGAATAGGGATCCTAGGTTTACATCACGGTTCTGAAAGGCTTTACATGAAGCATTGGGTACAAGACTAAATTTCAGCACGACATTTCATCTGCAAACTGATGGTCAGTCGGAGAGAGTAATCCAGATTCTAGAAGACATGCTAAGAGGCTGTGTGATCGACTTTAGGGGTAATTGGGAAGATTTTCTACCATTGGCAGAGTTTGCATACAACAACAACTATCAATCCAGTATCCAGATGACACCCTATGAGGCGTTGTATGGTCGTAGGTGTCGTACTCCTACTTGCTGACTGAGCTGGAGGAGCGACAGTTATTGGGTCTAGAGTTGATCTCGGAGACGGATGAAAAAGTAAAGGTATTTCAGGCTCGATTAGAAGAAGCTTCAGATAGACAGAAATCATATGTAGATCTGAAACGGAAGGAAATAGAGTTCTCTGTCGGTGATCAGGTCTTTTTGAAGGTCTAACCTTGGAAAAAGATCTTAAGATTTGGGCAAAAAGCAAGTTGAGCCCTAGGTTCATCAGACCATACCGTGTACTGAAGCGTGTTGGGCCAGCAGCTTATCAGCTTGAGTTACCTCCGGAGTTAAGTCAGATACACAGTGTATTTCATGTCTCAATGTTAAGGCGTTATCGTTCAGATCCGTCTCATGTTGTGCCAGTAGAGGAAGTTGAGATAAGACCTGACTTGTCTTTTGAAGAAGAGCTAGTGTAAATTTTAGATCGGGATATTAAGGTGCTGAGAAGGAAGTCGGTTCCGTTAGTCAAAGTTTTATGGCATAATCACGGGTTAGAGGAAGCTACATGGGAGCCAGAGGACATGATTCGACAACAAAACCCTCATCTCTTTCAATCAAGTAAATTTTGAGGCCAAAATTTCTTTAAGGGGGTAGAATTGTAACATCCTGAAATTCAGGATTTTATGTTTTACATTATACCATGTGATAGGCAAGTTAAGAGTGTTAAGTATGTATGTTTAGGGGTCCTAAGAAGGCTTGGGGTTAAGTTGGGCCTTAGCAAAATTTTTGTGTTTATCCACTTAAAGGGGAGAAGGTAAGTGGTGTCAAGACTTAAAAGAATAAGTGTGTATTTTCTAAGGAGAAGAGTTAGGAGGAGATCAAGGAAGAAAATAAAGGAATTGTGGTAAAAGGGGAATGTTGGCTGAATTTTTGGAAGGAGCTTGGGGAAAGAATTTTAGTCAACAAAAATCTTTTGGTGTAAGGGGGCATACGGTTTTGTTAGGGGGATTTGGGAGCCGAATTTCCTATAGCCTATTTGCAAGTTTGTGCATGAAATGTTGTTATTTTTTTATGTTTTGGTACTTTCTTTTCCAACCTTTTTCCTTTGTTTTGTGGTAACACTCAATCCATTTTGTTCAATTTTCTTTTGGTGTTAGCCAAAACTCTCTAATACTTCTTTTTCCATCACTTCTTTTCTTTTTCACCATTCCTTCAACCTTTCTCCCTTTACCTTAAATCATCATTACTTTGTGGCCAAATCTTCTTTGTTTCGTTCTCTTCAACTGTCGAATCTTTAGCATCTTCTCTCTTCTCCATCTTGCATGTTGGGCATTTCTTCCTTGGTTGAATCGGGTAAGTGGCTTCATTCTTTTTCTTTCATCTTCTTTTCTCCATAACCAAAGGTGTGACCATCATCATTCGATTTTCTCACTTTATTTCTAAAACTGAAACACCATTTCCTTCTACTCCCTCATATCTTGATTATCTTCTTTTTGTAGTGTTCTAGTGTGTTGGTGAATACCAACATCCTTGCCGACTCATCTTTAGCCTTAAATCGAATCGATAGAGTCGGGTTCATCATCGATAAGGTAAGAAGTTTCTTCATTTTTCATTTCGATCTCTCATTGCTCGGTTATTTTGCTAAACAGATCGATAGATTTGACTAATCGATTATTCTAGGGATTAAATCACTCGATCTTCTCTACTTATTGATCCTTCGGAAGTAGTGGTAAGCCGAAACCCTCTCCTTAGATAACTACTTTCTTTCATCGTAGTATTATTCTGATCGAGACTCTTTCAATGGAGGCAAGTTGTAGAGCTATTAAAGAAAAATCGATAGGAGGGCAAAAAGGGATTTAACTTGCAATCTCTACTCCTAAGTTCAAACGTAGGGCGGTATCGGTAGTTCGGGATTTTCCACCAGGTTGTGGAGCATCTTCTAGTGAGAGTAGGCAAATCATGGTTGTTCACGATACTAAGGGTAAGTATTTCTTTAGATTGTTTGATTT
Organism: Gossypium rotundifolium; assembly: GCA_025506655.1. NCBI lineage: Eukaryota > Viridiplantae > Streptophyta > Magnoliopsida > Malvales > Malvaceae > Gossypium > Gossypium rotundifolium. Next base: position 141,874,656 of record CP106731.1, read on the forward strand.
GGATTTGGATTAAGACATTCTCTTTTGTTAGTTAATCGAGTGTTATGGTGACATAGGTGCCGACGATCAAGAATGTTTAGTTCTTATTGTAATCAGGTGTGTAATCTCACACCGAAATTCAGTAGATTCGGGATTCACTATCATGTTGGAAAATAGATCGTTGTTGCTACAAATCTAATAACTGTAATATAGAATGAATCGAGTAATTTGCTTAAACAACATTATTTCTAAATATCTATCAAAATCAGTATTAATTTGCTAAAATACAAAAATGCCCTTATGGGCCAAATTACTAAAATGCTTTAATGGACCATTTCACGAAAATGCCCCTATGGGTCGATTGACCGAAATGTCCTAACGGGCCGATTTGCTAGAATGCCCTTATGGGCCGAATTACCAAAGTTATTTGATGGGCCAATTCACCGAAATTCTTCACTAGATTAATGGTTGCTATATATGTGGATATATTTTTATTATGTTGCATCAGTACATATTGCATGGGATGGGAAAGATTGTATGGAGAGCAGTGTAGCCTGGTGGCATTGCCACAATGAGTTTATTATTGTGCTTAATTATGATTTCGGTGGCTTGACCACGAAAATATTATACAAATGGCAGCTCGATTGCAAATTGGTGTGAGCGGCGGGGTGGGTTGACTTGATCCCCACAGCTCGATTGCAGATTGCAAACTGGTGCAAACAAATAGCTATTTTTTAGAGTTCTGTGACACTTTCAAAATAAATGGCGTTTCTGATGATGCCATTCATCTTCGAATATTTCCCCTTTCACTAAGGAATAAAGCCAAACAGTGGTTTAACTCGTTACCACGAGGGTCAATTATGAAATGGGACCAGATGACCGAAAAATTTTTATTAAAATATTTCCCATCGGCCAAAACGGCCAAATTAGGGAATGATATCTCTTCTTTCTTGCAGATGGATTTAGAGACATTATACGACACATGAGAGAGATACAAGGATCTCTTGAAGAGATGTCCACACCACGAATTACCTTTATGGCTTCAAGTCCAAACTTTTTACAATGGTGTAAATTCCTCAACGAGGCAACTAATTAATTCAGCCACCGGTGGAACCCTGAACTGAAGTAGCCTATGAGTTTATCAAAAAGATGTCGCTGAATAACTATCAGTGGCAAGTTACAAGGACAAGGCCAACGAAATCAGCCAGAGTTTTCAACATCGATGTAGTAACCATGCTGTCAAATCAGGTAGGGATGATGAATAAAAAGCTTGACAATTTGTGTTCTTTGCAGGTAAACCCGATAATGCAGTGCGACGCAAGTGGAACTATGGCGAATCCTGAGTACCCACCCTACCAACCGAGCACGAAAAATGAACAAACGAGTTATATAGGTAATAATTTCAGATCTAATAATAATCCTTATAGTAACACCTATAATCTAGGTTGGAGGAACCACCCAAATTTTTCGTGGGGAGGTCAAGGAGGCCAACGAAATCAAGGAAATCAAAAACAACAACCTCTTCCAAATTTCCAAAATCAGCCCTATCCACAGGAAAAGGAGCCGAGTCTTGAAGAAATGCTAAAAAGTTCATGGTAGACACAGATGCCCGTCTCCAAAAAACTGATACAACACTTGATAACCAAGAAATATCGATCAAAGAGATCAAGGACCGAGTAGGGGAAATCACTAAAATAGTTGGACAACTCGTGCAGCTAATGCTCGAACGACCACAAGGGCGTCTACCAAGCAACACTGAGATTAACCCAAAGGAGCAAATCCAAGCCATAATAGCTCATAGTAGTATAAAGGTAGACAAACCCAGTTCAATACAAGAAGACGAAGTGGAAGAAGATAAAATTGAGATAACACAAGAAAACCCAAAACCGGTAATCAAAGAGTACCAGCCTCGCATAACATATCCCTAAGCGTTAAAGAGAGACTCTTCAGAAGAACAGTTCGATTAGTTTCTTAAACTTTTAAAGAAATTACATATTAACTTACCGCTTTTTGAAGCTCTTTCACAGATACCAGATTCGAGGAAATTTTTAAAACAGCTTCTGACGAACAAATGTAAGCTAGATGAGGAACCACCTGTGGAATTAAACGTAGCATGCTCAGCAATGTTACAGAATAGACTACCACAGAAGCTAAATGATCCAGGGAGTTTTACAATCACATGTTTAATTGGTAGACTAGTTGTTGATAATGCATTAGCTGATTTAGGGGCAAGTATAAATGTCATGCCCTATAAAATATTTAAGCAGCTAGGTCTAGGGAGACCCAAACAAACTAGGATAAGTATTCAATTAGCTGATAAAACTATTAGAATTCCTAGGGGTATTATCGAAGATGTTCTTGTAAAAATTGACAAATTCATTTTCCCATTAGATTTTGTTGTCTCAGACATTGATGAGGATAACTCGATTCCTTTAATCCTAGGAAGACCCTTTTTAGCAACTACCAGAACTAAGATTGATGTTTCCACAGGAGAACTCATACTTTGTGTAGGTGACGAATCAATCAGCTTACAAGCTCTTGACTCAGCCATGATATCAATCAATGAAGGTGAGAAAGTAAATTCAGTTGATAATCAATCTGTTAAAATCCCACAGCAGGAACAACCATAGAGCTACAAACCTGAACAGATGTAAGGACCCTGTGTCAATAAAGAAGAATTATTTAAGGAACAAAGCTTTGAGGAACTAGAAGAGTGGAAAATACATTTTAAAGAGAAGCTGGAACCACACGAGGCAAAATCAAAGGAGCATCTAGAAGAGCTCGTAAGGACATCGAATCACTTCAAAATAGAAGATCAGGTATGATTAGATTAAGTAGATCTGCGCATCACCACACCAACCCCGAGTTTAAACGAAGACATTCCTTTTGAGGTATGCAATATCTTTTCATGTGGAACAGTCGAGGTAAGCAATCCCATATTCGACACTTATAAGAAAAATGCTTCTCGACTTAAATTTTATAAAACTTATAGTATGAGGGAAGATATTCAAACATTTAAACCACCGTAATCATACGAGCAAAAAGGGTAGTCTAGCTTAAAACTTTAAACGATCGCTTCTCAAAAGGCAACCCGAGCACTAACATTAATTTCTATTTTGTGATTTTAGTTTTGTTTTTACTTTTATTTTCTCTTTTAGAATTTCAATAAACTGAAAGTGCAGATTCCCAGACCACATGGCCTAGCACACGACCGTGGCCATGGCCATGTGGGTACTCTGAATCATTGTACTGACATGGCAAGATATACGAGTCAGACGGAATCAATTCACCAAAGTCACGGGCTCACCTACTTCACCACGGCCGTGCGAAGCTGTCGTGGACCAATACTGCCTTTTCAGGAATGGGCGTGGTGTCTGGAAAATAGGCGATGGTGAACACAAACGGTCATGCGAGGCTGCCGTGTGAAACAACACGCCCTAAGGCCACGGGCATTGGAACTTACCAGAGTAAGCCCCTATTTAAACACCAACCCCACCCTCCCCATTCTTCTACTTACCACCTCTCTCTCCTCTCCCACTACCAGATTTCTTTCCTTTCCATACAAATTCTCTAGACCCTTAAGCTATATTATGTCAAAGAAGCATAAGAGGCCAACCACAATCTCCTCAAAGGAGACCGATTCACATGAGTTTATGCCGGTAGCTTCATTTACTCAACACGCCAAGGGTCTTCGAAACCTTTTCGATTTTATTTTTCTTTTCTCATCTCTTTTATTTTCCTTCCCTTTGACTATCTTATGCTTAATCTAGTTTATTTTATTCAAGTTTCTTGGTTTTAGGTTCTAAAGGCTGCTAGGGAATCTCGCACCACTGCCTTAGAAATCAACCCCACTTCGCGAATCATCTATCAATAAGGACTCTTCAGTCCATTAGTCTTCTCTTTTAATTTCAGTTTTCTTCTTAGTCTCCTTCTCTTTATTTTTCTTGTCCCTAATTATATTATTAGTACATTATTAATGTTTCTTTAGATCTCCTGGCTATATCTTTTCAGGCTACCCAATTTCTTCGTCTAGCACAGTGCTTGTCAGTAGCTACCCCACCATGCCCATAGAAAATGCCCCCACCTCCAATTTGACAAGGGAACAAGGATTCATCCAAAAATTCAAGAAATGTTACTTCTTCCCCCTCTCTTTTGATTTTATTATTACATAATTACTTATCTATCTTTGTACATTGAGGGCAATGTACATTTTAAGTGTGGGGGCTAAAAGTACCTAACTTTTTGCATTATTCTCAAATCTCTGAATTTAGTCTTGTTCCTAAGTATTTTACTCATATTATTAATTAGGGTGAAATTTTTGATGATTTATGATTTTTATTGACATGTTTTGGATTAAGTCATTAATAACTTTGCATTGATGATTAAATTGAAGAATACTAGAGAATCAAGCATGATAAGTCTATTTTTCAAGAATAAAAAAATTTTCTAGGTTGTCGAACTGAATCTGAATATTATCTTGAAGTTTGAAATTTACAAGGATTGCCGTAAAAAATACCCATAATTTTTGTGAGATTTGAGCCTTATAGAGCATATATTCTTTTCCATTCTCACTTTATTGATTATGAGTGTGTCAACACTGAATTGTTATTCTAGAACTTGCGTCGGTTATACATGTCAAGACCACATTATTGATTTGATATACTGAGATGATAAAGGTAGCTAGGTTTAACCCATTCACTCCACTAAAAGCCTACCTTCATAATTAACCCTTAGTAAACCCTATTGATCTTAACAACCCTTTTTATTGATTCACCCATTAATATTAACCCAAAACCCCGCTCGTATTTGTTATCACCATTCCTTTGACTACCCTTCTATCGAGAATTGATTTGATCAGTTGCTAATTACTTTATTTTAGTTGATAAAGTTATTTCTTATATTATGTATTTATTAGTTGTTCTTAAAAAATGAAAAAATCTAAGTATATTCAGTAGTAGTAATATAAAACGTGAGTTTGAACATTTAAATTTCAATTATCAAAGAAAAAGCTCGTATATTTAGTTTCAAAGTTTCAATTATTGTAATCATTTATTTTTTAGTTTATTGTTTGTAGTTAGGTGATTTGTCAAGTCAATCTCGATTTTTAACCTTCTAATTTAGCCTTTATCCACACCTTTAACCCAAGCCCCGTTACAACCCTATTAAAGACCTTTTGATTTGTGTATCATCTCATATTACAATGGTAGAGATTTGATTTTCAAGCAAGTCTATGGGATTAACTTTTCAAGTTTAACTTATGAGTGCTTTTTCTTGAACCTTAAACACTTCAAGTGCTTTGAGTGAATCTTTAGTGAGGATGTCAATCCTTTTCAGTTTTGAATTAAAGGTAATTATTTAGATAATGGGAGACACTTATGTTTTCATGCTACAAAATATATGACTTAGAATTGTTTGAATCTTTAGGAGTCTTTGAGTTAAATTATCCATGTATAAATTATCTATGAATTATGATGAGACATTGTTAATGAGAATTATGAATTATGGAAAGTTCATTTTAATTGTAAGTTGAGAATTTTGCTTGAGGACAAGTAAAAGCTTAAGTGTGGGGGTATTTGTTAAACCGTAAAAGTAACATATTTTAACCCCATATTTAGCATGCTTTTGGATGATTTAGCCCTTGATTTATGTAAAAAAGTGCTCTTAATCCTTCCTTTTCATGTTTTATACTCAAAAAAGCACCCGAGGATGAAAAGAATGAGAAACAGGCTTAAAACGAGCCAATTTGGGCCAAAGTGGAAATTGACACTGCCTGGACTTCAAGCCACATGGCCATGTCTCGTCAATTTACTTCAACATGGCCAAGACTTCAATTTACAAGGCCGTGCCTCAATCAATAGAATTGAAACACGGCTTGGACCATGATTTACACGGCCGTCCCTAAATTAACAGAATCGAAACACGGCCTGAAGTCGATTTACATGGGTGTGTGCCATGGCCGTTGCCCTGTCATGGAAAAGAGGAATTTCACTCAGAAAAGGATACTTAAGGAGAAAGAAACACATTACAAGAGCCTATATAAAAACCTTAAGTGTAACCTAAAAGGGGGCAGTCAGTTAGGCGATCAGTTAGGCAGTCAACTAGGCCAAGAAGCCGAGCCAGAAGGCTAGATTTGTGGGAATCAATCGAAGATAGCCAGTTCATCCATCTCAAGAAGCCGGAATTCTACTCAAGACGGTGGATCTCTCCTTCAATTCCTCAAGGGGTTTTAGGGATTTCTTATATTTTGTTTTATCTTTTCTCTTGAGATGTTTTATTTTATCATTATAAACTAAACCCTTTAGATACCTGAAGGGGATGAAACCTAGATAATCTTGTTAGTATCTTCTGAATTATATGATAAATACTTGATTTGTTCTTAATTATGTGTGCTTAATTCTTTTGTTAATGTTTTTGGGATATTAATTCAAGTCAGATGTTCTTAGGTGGAGGAGCAAAAGTCCCTACTTAAGTATAGATCTAGCATAATTAAGCAGAGTTGTTCGCACGCCTAGAGATAGGGTGACGAGATTTTGCCGGATTAGGGTGAAACCTAATATGGGAATCCATAGTTCGATTTACTGCTATTCTAGGGGGTTATTAAGTGAGAAAGAGATTTCTGTTAATTAACCTAGGGTTAGACGTTATTCGCCTCGAGAGAGGGTTTAATATACGTTAGGGAGTCTTACGGATCAAGTCAAGTGAATAAATCGTATGGTTCAGTGTTGGATAACAAGTGAAGTTTAGGTGGATTCTCCCTAAGGGTATCATCTTAATCAACTGAGTTTCTCTTTAAGTTATTTCCCAATTCATTCTTTTTATCTTTGCGTCCTAGTTTAGTAATTAATTAGTTAATTTAGATCTAATCAACCAAATCATTTAATATTTAGGCTAAATAATAGAAAGAAAGTAAGTATTAGTACTTTTAGTTCCTTTGGGTTCGACAATCTGGTCTTGCCTAAACTATACTACTGTTCAATAGGTGCACTTGCCTTAAGTCGTTGTCAGAGTTAGTTTCTAGGTTCGATCATTCACTTTATAAATTTTAAAACTTAATAATTTCAGATGATCACCAGGACGTGTGGATTTTGTGATATGGCCATTTACTCCATTTTGGGCCCATTTTTTGTTCTTTTCATCATCCGTGCTCTTTTGAGTATAAAACATGAAAACGAAGGATTAAGAGCACCAAATTACACAATTCAAGGCTTAAATCATCCAAAAGCATGCTAAATGTGGGCTTAAAATATGTTACTTTTACGGTTTATCACTTGACCTAATAAATCATTATAAAACACAAATTACCAATTCAAAACCTTTTAAAACCACATTTGACTCATAAATATTAAATAATAATATTTACAAACTTACTCGCCAGATTTGGTGGCTTCGAACAACTATTTTCGACATCACTAAAAAATTGGACTGTTACAATTTTATTCCAACCACCACTGCCAAAGCATCACAATCCAAGGCACCAATGACTGACCAAGAATGTGAACTCACTAACTCATATATCAACGATGATGAGGAAGAAGTGCCCATTAACCAGCTTAAGAAAAAAGATTCAAGAAAGCTGTTGGTGAAACTGTTCAAATTGATAGTGATGACCAGGACAGGCAGCAACGTTACAAGAGAGCTGCAAGGAAATTCACACAACCCAAATGAAGTAATTTCCTTCCCCTCCAAGCTTTGATTTTTATATTTTCATGATCATTTAGTTTGATTTTTATCTGTTTCATGCATTCATGTAGCTTTTATTCATTTTATTTTGTCATGGTCATGCATTGAAGACAATATATCCCTTAGGTTTGGGGGTGTGTTGTGCATATAGACTACATTGTTAATTGTGCATGCAGTCCTTTTTCCATAACATTCAATTGCCATTCAACTATCTACTTATGTGAGATATGGTTATCAATGATGTTCAATGAGGATAATAACTTTTCTTTGTAAATTTAGAAAAAATTGTGATGGCTGTTGGAGCATGTTTAGCTTAGGATAGTTGTTAAAACGAGATTTCTAAAAGTAGAATAATTTAAATATAAATGCAATTAGGCTATAGTAGCATTCTTTGAATAAATTTAGGACTTCTTGACTTAATTTCAATATAGTAATAGGGTATAATTTTTGTCATGGTAAAATAATATGAATACTCCAATGTTTGAACCTATTGAGTAGGTCAGTAATATTTTGTTTGCTCCAGTAAATTGTTGACCAGAAAAATGAGTTCAGATATGAGTGTTTGTTTTAAAAAAAAAGTGTACATATTTTAGGGACACTCTACTAAATCTTGAGGCTAAATTGCTAAGAAGGTAGTTGTTTGCTCCATCCATCTTTTTAGTTAAAAGCTTTTGTTTCATGAGTGATTTATATTCAAATTGTGACAAGATATAATACATGGCGGTCTAGTGTATGCTCCATTGAGGTTTTCAAGTATAAAATCATATGACAATATGAATTCCCTAGAAAAACTTTGTGTTGGAAATTGAATAAACGTCTAAAATATATAGAATAATAATAAATAAAATAAAATAAAAACTGAGTTTAAGAGAGAGATAACCTAGGTATATTCAGAAGAAATCTGCTAAAGTTTTAATTGCTAAAATATTTAGAAACATTTACTTTTAGGAACCATTTTCGCACTTTATTTGCTAAATAGGGTTACAGGAACTGTGAGTAATTTTTCTTTGTTTCAATAGAAGATTGCTAAGAATAGAGGTACACAATATTCTCATTATGATTTGGCACTTTCATGCATTCATGTATATTCATAAATTATTTGCTTGAGGATAAGTAATAATGTAACAGACCGAATTCGACCCTAATCGGAACGGTGGTTTCGGGACCACGAATCCGAGACCGAGAAATAATTTAATATTATATTTTGAGTTTATTATATGTGAATTAATGTGCGTGAAAGTTTCGTAGAAAAATTTTATCGTTTAAGTGCTTAATTTGATAAAAAGGACTTAATCGTGTTTGGGGTGTGAGAACTCTTGAAAAGAGTTATATTTTAGGCCTCTAGATAGAATTAATTATTTGAAATTAAGTAAATACATCTACATTTCTAGGATAAATTTAGAAATTGGTCATTATTTGTTACTTTTATCACTTAGGGAGGAAATGGGTGGTTTTGTGTAAACACAAGTGTGGAAAAATAAGAGGAGTAAGAGGATGCAGAAAGAAAATAAGGGAAGTGAAACATTGCCATGGTAATTGGTAAGATTGATTGCCAACAGAACTACCATGGCAATTCTGGGAAGATGACTCAGGATTCTATCGATGTCACTCTCAGGCAACTAGACGTGTACCAGAAAAACCAACCTAAAAAGAGGAATGAAAATGTGTGCTGAAATGGGATGGATCTACCTAATAAAAGAAGGAAAGAGAAGAAAAAAAGAAGGAGAATTAGCATGAGAAAAGGACTGGTGACAACAATTCTTTCTCTCTGCGGAAGGAAGAACTCCATTAGAGAATTCCAGAGAAAGAAAGGATAGCACCTTAGAATAGAGTAGAATACAGACATAAGAAAGAGGAAGAGAAATCATTCGTAGATTCACGTCTAATTGGAAGATAAAAGAGAAGCTGGAGTTTGGAATTAACTTCCTGCCATTCTACCTTTATTTTCTATGATTCGAAATTAATTGAGAAATGTTTATGAATGATTCTATTTTAATGTTTAGTTTTACACCCATGAACTAAATCTTTTCTAGGTTGGAGTTGTTTGGGTGAATGTTTTATCAACTTTAATACCTAGGATTTGAGATTGTCTATATCACTGTTACATTCGATTGATGCAAGTGAATACTTGACAAAATATTCGTAGCAATCTAGACATAGATGTTGCAAATTGTATAGAGAGAAAGTTCATTGCAGTTATCAATCCCAAGATCTATAGATGTACATGAACTTAGATTTTTAACTTAAGATCTAGCTATTGAAAGAGGCAGGTCACAATAGTGAATCTCTGGGCAGTATATTAGATACTATTTTTCCATGGCATTATCTTGATACTGAACATTTCTCCTGAATAAGTCCAACCCTATTCATTCAACAACAGAAATACTCTTGATATTCTCTGTGAATTGCCAATCATTTTACTTGCCATATCAATTTTTTATTCTTTATTATTTAATTATAGTAATTCATTATTCTAGTTTTCTATTCACTCGAGATTATTTTTAATATTTTAGTATAATTAATGATATTATAATAACATACTCAATTTCTTACCAATTTTTTATCCTTGTGGAGACGATATTTACTTATCATTTTATTACTTGAGTAACGTGTACACGTGCACAATTGCATTAGTTATTTTACACGAAACATAAATCTTATACTTAGTAAAACATGCATTTTACTGATCATATTAAACTAAGGTTTCTTAGGATTCATGTGAAGTAATAGGGACGAGTTAGGTTTGAAACAATTTAATCACATAAACCTAAAAACTATGTAAGATAATAGAGCTCATTAAAGTTATTATGAACCTTTAATTTAGTCGAATTAGGATCTAAATTAAGTATGCACATTTCAATTATTGTGTCCACTAGTTGTCATTTGGTTAGGATCACTAAGCTAATTCTGATGCATCCAATCATGTATGAATGAAATACATACTCGAGTTTAATTTAAAACATTATTGACTGAGGCACAAACACTATATGTAACGCCCCAAAAATCTTCAATAGTTATTTTTGTATGTTTGTGACATAAATAACTATCTACTTCAGTGGTTATGTGTTCTGGGACTGTCTGAGAAGTCTTGGGTTCAAGCCTTAGCTTGGGCAAAATTTTATTTTTATTTGAATAAATCCCTAACTTTTGCCAGTAGGCTTTTAATGAAAACTGTGTAATAAAATGTCAGAATGGGCCTGCTAGTCTGGTGGTTAAGTGGAGTGTTGGAGTGTTGGCGGTCTTGTGTTTGAATCCTCGCATGAGCAAGAGTGATTAGTTTTGCTCGGTTTGGTGACGGAGAGTTTGAGTTGGAGTAAAAGTCTAAGAAGTGGGTGGTTGAGATAGGGTAGTGGATTTGGGTGAATCAGTTTTTCCCAAAAATCTCTCCACAGGAAAAAGAACTAACGTTTTCTCCCTATTTTCCTTTTTTTTCTCTTCTAGTTTTTCATTCTCTTTTGCCGTCGCCTTATCCTTTTCCCTACTAAAATTTTCCTTGTTTTGATCTCCTATTTTACTCCCAAGTTTCAGTGGATTGTTATTTGGCTTTTGAGCACGTTATTGGTAAGTTTGAATTCTGCTAATCTGAATGTTTATGTGTTCTTTCTAAGAGGGTTACCTTTTTGGTGTTAGGAGTTAACCAAAGGACGATAAATCATTCCTCAAGTGACGAATTCAGTGTGTAGGATGGAAGGTAAGTTTTCGTCACTTTAAGGATGAGTATCTCGATTCAAGTTCAGTTTTAGTTTAATGACTAAGTGATTAATTGAGTGAAATATTAACCAATTTTAGGTTTGGGATTACTGGGAGTAGCTTTTGCGTCGAAAACTATACAAGATGTGTACCCAAATCACTGAAAATGCGTCTCGTTGAAAAAGCTCTCTCTCGACGCCACACGGGCTTGTGGTAGCCCGTGTGGTAGGCCGTGTATAGAGTTGTAAGCCACAACACGGCCATGTGACGGTCGAGCAAGGCCGTGTGGGCCACACAGTGTGTGGAATTCTGGGCCAGGTTGTGTGATCCACATGGCTAAGGCCAATTTAGGCCGTGTGGGCCATACGGGCGTGTGGCCCACACAGACAGACAATATGGGCGTGTGAGCCCATTTTCATTGATTTATTGCTAAGGTTGCACACGTCGCCTGAGACGACTGTGAACCTACTGTAGAGTCGATAAGATTACCTAGACTCCTAACTGAATGACGGTATATTGGGCATGCTGTTTGTACTGTACAATATAAATATGATATACCATGATTGAGCATGACATAATTGTATGATGCACTGCATTGGGTTGGGGATTAATATTGATTAGAGGAAGTGTACTGAAAGGCTCGAGCCTAACTTATTGGCAGCTTAGCTACAAACTACTGTTTAGTGTTGTAACCGGTACTACTTGGAGTGTAGGGATAGGTGGGTTGATTATATCCCCACATAGAGTGTAAGATTAGATGGAGATGGAGTGTAGAGGCTGGTTGGGTAGGATGTTCTGATTGCACATCTGTTACTGTTACTGTTACTGTACTGTGATGGGCTAAAGCCCTAATGCTCACTGTTACTGAAAAGGCTAAGGCCCAAATTGATATTGATACTGATATTGAAAAGGGCTTAGGCCCAAACTGAAACTATCTTTTGTTGTCTGTTTGTTGCATGGGGATTACACACTGAGTTTACATAAACTCACCCCTACTATTTAATCTATACAGGTAATCCCTATACATAGGGGGATTGGTACGGCGGATGACTCAGCGGTGGCCACACGGCTCCCTTTTACTATGTGATACTGATTTATGATTTTTAGCTTTATTTTGGCCTCTATGAATTTTTACCTAAAATTTGGATTTTATACTGTTTTCTGTTATATCTGCTAAAAGTAGGTAAAACACTGAATTTTAAAAGAAATGCATGTGTTTTAGCAAAGTACCCACAAGGACACGAACTATATAAAAATCTTTCGCAACGTATAATGTTTTGAAAACTAGCAACTGATTAGAGCCACGATTTTAGAGTTAATAAAGGATAAGGAGGATTTCTAAACGGAAAATGTTTCAAACAAAGTTACAGTTTTCTAACACACTACCATGTGACATCACCAGATTTGGCCATAACGTCCAGGCCAGGTTTGGGGTGTTATGTTAAGTGATATTAGAGCCATGTTGCAAAACTCAACTGTGGATATGGGTTTTAAAGATTTAACTTTTCTAAGAAATATTTTCTAATGATTTGGATTATTTTTACTGAACGTGTGGTACACCGAGTCTCCAACGCTGATCCTGTAAGTTCTCTGAAACTATTATGTGTTTAAATTAAAACTGAAATGAAACTGAAACTACTTTAGGTAGTATACTGCACTGAAAACACTCTAAGTTAGTGTATACTGAGAAAATTATAGAGGAACTGAAAACTGTAGTGAGACTGTGGTTTACGAAAATGAACTTCGAAATTACTGATACTATTTTGCATAAAACATTTGTTAATAAAATACTGAAACTATAAACTAATACATAAAACTATTAATACAGATAAACGTGCTTAGACAATGAGCATGAGAGGTACTCGCAGACGGGGTATAAGGGGCCTTGGTAAAGGCCGTAGAGAAGCCTGAGCTGGGTCTTCATCTTTTGGTAACCTACCTAATTTGGATACAATTGAGATGCTGGCTTTACATGTTACTGAGACGGGGTCTCATGATAGAGCGGCTGGGGACGACACACTATCCCAGGCCATGTTGAGGATCTTATAAAAGGTCGATGGGACCAATTCGGTAACTGGAGGCTGAGGGTCAGTTATAAAATGACTCTGGTCCAATGGAGCTGAGATTTTTAGGGGTATTGCCAGAGTTGCCCCTAATGTGGCTGAGTACTGGATTGAGGCCACATAAAGGATTACGGACGACTTGGACTGAACCCCCGAGCAGAAATTAAAGGGTGCGGTATCGCTGTTACGAGATGAGGCGTATCAGTGGTGGCTCATAGTTAAGGAGGGTGATCATTTTTTGCCGAGTTTTAAAATTTATAAAGTGAATGATCGAACCCAGAAACTAACTCTGACAACGACTCAAGGCAAGTGTACCTATCGAATAGTAGTATAGCTTAGGCAAGACCGGATTGTCGAACCCAAAGGAACTAAAAGTACTAATACTAACTTTCTTTTTATTATTTAGCCTAAAATAAGTGAAGTTGCTTTAATATAAATTAACGACTACTAAACTAAAGACGCAAAGACAGAAAGAATGATATGGAAAATAACTTGAAGAGAAACTCAGTTGATCACGATGATACCCTCAGGAAGAATCCACCTAGACTTCACTTATTATTTAACATTGAACCATACGATTTATTCACTTAGTTTGATCCATAAGACACCCTAGCATATATTAAACCCTCGCTCGAGGCGAATAACGTCTAACCCTAGGTTAATTAACATAAATCTCTTTCTCAAATAATAACCCCCTAGAATAGCAGTAAATCAATCTATGGACTCCCATATTAGGTTTCAACCTAATTCGGAAAAATCTCATCACCCTATCTCTAGGCGTACGATCAACTCCGCTTAATTATGCTAGATCTACTCTTAAGCAGGGTCTATTCCTCCTCCACCTAAGCACATCAGATTTGGATTAGGCATGCATAATTAAGAACAAACTAAGTATTTATCATATAATTCAGAAATCAATAACAAGATTCATCTAGGTTTCATCCCCTTCAGGTATCTAAAGGGTTTAGTTCATAACGAATAAAGAAAACATCTCAAGAGAAAAGATAAAACAAAACATAAGAAATCCCTAAAACCCCCTGAAGGAATTGAAGGAGAAATCTGTAGTCTTGAGTAGAATTTCTGCTCCTTGAGATGGATCAACTGGCTATCTTCGAGTAATTCCCACAAGTCTGACCTTCTGGCTCGGCTCATTGGCCTAGCTAACTGCCCCCTTTCAGGATACACATAGGGTGTTTATATAGACATTTAGAATGCTTTACTTGGCCCCTAAGTGTCCTAATTCAAGAATACTTCTTACTCGGTGTTTGAATAGGCTTTGGAATGTGTTTTTTTGCCTCAAAGTATCCAAATTCGAGTGAAATTGCTTTTTTCCATGACACGGCATGGCCATGGTACACGCCCGAGTAATTCATTTTTAGGCCGTGTCTCGATTCTGTCGGTTGGGGTACAGCCGTATAAATTGTGGCATGGCTGTGACTTAGTTAATTTTCGAGGCACGACCGTGTGGCTTGAAGTCTAGGTCGTGTCAATTTCCACTTTGGCCCAAATTTGCCCGTTTTAAGCCCGTTGCTTGTTCTTTTCGTCCTCAGGTGCTTTCCTGAGTAATGAAAAGAAAGGATTAAGAGCACCTTTTTACATAAATCAAGGGCTAAATCATCCAAAAGCATGCTAAATATGGGATTAAAATATGTTACTTTTACGGTTTATCAAATACCCCCACACTTAAGTTTTTGCTTGTCCTCAAGTAAAATTCTCAACTTACAATTAAAAGTAACTTTCCATAATTCATAACTCCTATCAATAATGCCTCATCATAATTCATAGATAATTTATACATGGATAATTTAAGTCAAAGACTCTTAAAGATTCAAACAATATAAGTTATATATTTGTAGTACGAAAACATAAGTGTCTCCCCTTATCTAAATAATTACCTTTAATTTAAAACCGACAAGGATTGACATCCTCACTAAAGATTCACTCAAATCACTCAAAGTGTTTAAGTTTCAAGAAAAAGCACTCATAAGTCGAACCTAAAAAGTTAATCCCATAGGCTTGCCTGAAAATCAAATCTCCACCACTGTAATATGAGATGATACACAAATCAAAAAGGTCTTTAACAGGATTGTAACGGGGCTAAGGTTAAAGGTGTGGATAAAGGCTAAATTAGAAGGTTTAGAATCGAGATTGAATTGACAAGTTACCTAACTAAAAATAATGAACTTGAAAATAAATGATTATATCAATTAAAACTTTTAAACTAATAATACTACGAACTTTTTCTTTGATAATTGAAATTTAAATGTACAAGCTCACTTTTTATACTACTAATGCTGAATATACTTCAATTTTTTCGATTTTTTAATATCAAAAGAAACATAATAAAGAAAACATTATCAATCTGAAATAAACTAATTCGAAATCGATCAAATCAATTCCCGATAGAAGGGTAGTCAAAAGAATAGTGATACCAAATACAAAGGGTTTTGGGTTAATATTAGCGAGTAAATCAATAAAAAGGGTTGTTAGGATCAAATGGGCTCACTAAGGGTTAATTTGTGAAGGTAGGCTTTTCAAAGGAGTGAATGGGTTAAAACCTAGGTGCCTTTATCATCTCAAGATATCAAATCATTAATGTGGTCTCGATATGTATAATCTAGGCAAGTTCTAGAATAACAATTCAGGTGTTGACACACTCATAATCAATAAAGTGAGCATGAAAAGAATATATGCTCTATAAGGCTCAAATTTCACAAAAATTATGGGTATTTGACATCAATCCTATAAATTTCAAACTTCAAGGTAGTATTCAAATTCGGTTCAACAACCTAGAAAATTTTTATTCTTGAAAATAGACTTATCATGCTTGATTCTCTAGTATTCTCCAAGTATAAATCATCAATGCACAATTATCAATGACTTACTCAAAAACATATCAATAAAAATCATAAATCATCAGAAATTTCACCCTAATTAATAATATGAGAAAATTACTTAGGAACAAGACTAATATTCAGGATTTTGGAATAATGCAAAAAAGTTAGGTACTTTTACCCCTCCACACTTAAGATGTACATTGCCCTCAATGTACAAAGATAGATAACTAATAATGTGATCAAAAGAGAATGGGAGAAGTGACACTTCCAAAATTTTGGATGATTCCGGGAGTTGGCAGAGGTCGTGGTAGAAGGTGGTTGGAAGAGGCGGTGGTGGCATTTTCTATGGGCCTGGTAGGGTGGTTACCGATGAGTTTTGTGCTAGATAAAGAAATTGGGTAGCCTGGAAAGATATAGCCAAGAAATCTAAAGAAACATTAATAATATACTAATACTATAATTAAAGACAAAGAAAATAAAGAGAAGGAGACTAAGAAAAAAACTGAAATTAAAAGAAAAGTCTAATGGGCTAAAGAGTCCTTATTGTTGGATGGTTTGCGAGGTGGGTGTGGCCTCTAAGGCTGTGGTGCGTGATGCCCAAGCAGCCTTTAGAACCTGACACTAAGAAATTAAAAGAAATTAAAATATATTAAGCAGAAGAGAAATATAGATAAGTAGAATAAAGGGAAAAATAAACGTAAAGAAAAATTTAAATGGTGTAAAAGACCCTTGGCTTGGTGTTTGGATGAAGTGGCCGACATGAACTTATGTGTTGGGGTCTCCTTTGAGGAGACAATGCTTGCCTTCTTACGCTCCGTCGGCATGATTCTAGTGTAGCTCAAGGGTCTTGACACCTTTCTAAGAAAGAAAAAAGAAAGAAGAAAGAATGAGAGGAGAAGGAGAAGGGCTGTGGGGTTTAAATAGGATCTCAAATCTGGCACCTTCCCACACCTGTAACACCCCAAACCTGGCCCATAAGTTCCAACCGGATCTGGTATGCTACAGGTTTAATGTTCAAAACTTTACTTAGAATGGTTTTGACAAACTTCGTCATTCTTGTAGATAATCGTTAAAGAGGTGGCACTTGTAGAAAATCTTTGTAATTTATTTTTTTCAAAATGGAAGTTATTGAAATCATATTTGAAAATCCCATCTTTTTTACTTCCTTTAAAACATAAGTCTTGTTCATAAAATTTGAGAAGAAATAAACAATAACAAATATCAACTTAAGCCTAAGCTACGGGGCCTTATCACATCAAATAATTCCAACATTTAAAACTTTAAATAAAGCAGAAAGTATAAAACGAATAACTTGATGGCCCCTCGAGTCCGTCTCGGCTCCCATGTCCATGATCTAATGCTCATCTGAAAGAGTAGAGAAAAGGAAAGCGTGAGTCACCAAGACTCAGTGTATAAATCCTGACACACTGACCTAAGGCCTACAAATACATTATGGTCCTTGGCCCATACATAAAGGCAACAATCACAATACATGATAGACAATACATAACAAATGGCGCAACCCATTCTAGAATTCCATCCTCTACACACCAACCCATACCAACCATCACACCTTGGGGATTTCTACAATCAACCCTCCGTCCGCTACACACCACGTGGCAAGCCACCGATCACTGTGTGATCTAACATTTAAATTTGTTGGATTTCTACCACCGGTCACCATGTGACCCATATTTATATTCGTGGGATTTCTACCACCGGTCACCGTGTGACCCATCTTGGACTTCCCCTTTCATATTATATTCCCACCTCATGCATACATACACAAAGAGAAAATCATACAGGCTTTCATAAATCTCAATACACATAGAGATTTCAATGATTGCATACCTGGCATCCTTGCCTAACCCTTTTAGAGTTTTAATCGACTGTCTACATAGCCACTTTTTGACTTTTTAGCCCACTACACATAAAATACAATTAGAGAGTGTGTGTTAGAGATCTACACACCTGGTTACCGATAAAATGATACTTTCTATGTTGACGCTATTCGTAGTCGACACAACTGCTATCTGCCTAAGGTGTTGCTCAAAAGTCGGTCCACAACCAAGTGGCCAATCTCGAACAGCAGATATCGCTCGTTTCTTTAACTTAGGGATTCTCTCCTTTGCCTAATCCATATTTAATTCCATCACAAGTCCTTTTCAAAACTACTATCACAATATATGACCGTTAATCCTCATCATAAAGTTTAGATCTTGTATATAATGAATGAATCTAGTAAAGATCTAGGGAAAATCTCCTTACCTTAAAATCTCAAAATTGGAGACTAGCTATTTTCGACTTTTAGATCTAGACAACCAAGTTTCCTTCAAATCCCAGATTGCCACCCAACATAGAACCATTAGACTATTTTTTTTTGGCTTTTTCCTTTCAAAATTTGAGAGAGAGATCTTAAGAGAAATCAAGAATCGACACTTACCTTATTAGAGGGAAATCGGCAACTCTTTAGGGATTCTGACTTTTGAGAAAAATCAAAAAGAGAAGATGATAGGAAGGAATCTTGAATAGTTTTGGCTTTTAGTGGAAGAAATCGGTAAAGAGTAGGGATTGTTAGGCTTTCGAAGAAATAAAAAGAAAAGAAATTGGAGAGGAAGGGTTAAGACTTTCGTCACAGGTTAAGAAGAAGAAAGTAGGGTTCAAATGCCGGAGTTGGTGAGCTACTCCCCTCTATTTATAGAGATTTTGGCACCTACCTTAAAAACCCTAGAGTTCCCTTCCTGATTACTCAAAGTCAAGGTAATAAAAAGGGAAAATTCGGCACCCCTTCTTCATAAAGTAGCCAAATTCTTCACTCCTCTAGGTGGTGGATTTTCGGCCATCACCTTTCCTTGATAGCTCATATCTTTTCTTCGTTTTATCTTCTATATTATCAATTATAAATTCCATGTAAATCCTCTTATTTTAGAGCCTTGTTGCCATCCACTTCTCCTAACCCTAATGCCGAATTTTAGCTCACTTAAATTAAGAGAATTGGGCTCCTTAAAACTTAAATTTTGGGCCCTTTACACCCTTGTTATAGTGTCTCCCCTTGCTTCTTTTTAAGTACGGCCCAGAAACATGGGCTCCTTGTGGCCAAAACTTGGGCCTCTTTAACTGTTAGTAACGCCACCTTCTAGCGCCACCTACTGTTTGGCCACAAGCCCACGTTGGTATTTTAAACACAATTACCACCTTTTAACTCTATAATGCCCAATTAGATAATTTAACCAAGGCCTTTTTCCTAGTCCTGCGCCCAGTTTGGACCCATATCACTTAAATTAACATATTAAACATATCCTTACACTAAACGCATAGACCCATTAATTTAGGATGTTACAACACCTGTGTATTGAGGGCGTGCTGCTTTACACAGTAGCATCGCACGGTCGTGTTTGGAGGTGTGTTGGGAGTTAAACGCCTGCAGTCAGATTGCCATACCCATTTTTAAAATGGCAATATCGGTCCACAGCTGCCTTGCACGGCCGTGGGATTTCTTTAGTTCCCGTGTGGTAGTGGTTGGGCCCGTGACTTCAATAGTTGGTTGGGGTAGGCTTTGTATCGTCTCTACAATATCAGTGTGGAGATTTTGTACCTCCACACGGCCATGGCCACGGTCGTGTGCTAGGCCGCGTGGTTTGGGAATCTGTACTTTATTGAAATCCTAAAAAATAAAAATAAAACTAAAACCACCAAATAGAAATTAATGTTAGTGCTCAGTTTGGCTCCCGAGAAGCGCTCGTTTATAGTCTTAAGCTAGACTTTCCTCAACATTAAAAAAAATAAGGGAGGTTTAAAGGTTTGAATATCTTCCCTCATGCTTATAGTTCTATTTTCTGGACAAAGTTCAAGTCGAGAAGCGTTTACCTTAGAGGTGTCAATTATTGGGTTGCTTACCTCGACTGTTCCGTGTGGAAAGATATTGTGTGCCTTAGGAAGGATTTCTCCCTTTGGCTTCAGGTCTGTTGTGATGATGTATGGATCTGCTTTGTCTAACAGTACCTGGTCTCTTATTTTGAAGTGATTAGATGTTCCTACGAGCTCTTCTGGTGGTTCCTCTGGCTTTACTTCGTGCAGTTTCATTTCTTTTTTTACTTGTGTCCTTTGCTCTTCTAAATTGTTGACCCTAAGGTCTTGTTCCTTGTGTGATTCTTCTTTGTCGATTTGGGATCTATGAGTCGGCTCAAGGTTGTGTCTTTGCAGTGTTTCCTGTAATAAAGGTTGAACAAATTGATTATCATCTATATTGACTTTCTTACATTCATAGATTGTTGTCCTGGCCAAGTCAAGAGCTTGAAGACTGATTGATTCGTCACCTACACAAAGTATGAGTTCTCCCTTGGCAACATCAATTTTAGTCTTGGCAGTTGCTAGGAAGGGTCTTCCTAAAATTAAGGGGATTTTATTATCCTCATCCATATCTAAGACAAAAAAATCTACTGGGAAAATAAATTTATCAATTTTGACAAGAACATCTTCGATAATGCCCCTAGGAATTCTAACAACTTTATCAGCTAATTGTATACTCATCCTAGTTTGTTTGGGCTTCCCTAAACCTAGTCGTTTAAATAATGTATAAGGCATGACATTTATGCTTGCCCCTAAATTAGCTAACGCATTATCAATAGTTAAACTACCAATTAAACATAGAATTGTAAAACTCTCTGGATCTTTTAGCTTTAGTGATAGTCTATTCTGTAACATTGTTGAGCATGCTGCGTTCAATTCCACGTGGTGTTCTTCGTCTAATTTACGTTTGTTAGTCAAGAGCTGTCTTAATAATTTCCTCGAGTCTGGCATCTAAAAAAGAGCTTTGAGAAGAGGTAAGTTAATATGTAATTTCTTTAAGAGTTTAAGAAACTTACCGAACTATTCTTCTGAATCATCTCTTTTCATTGCTTCGGGATAAGGTATGCGATGTTAGTACTCATTGATTACCGGTTTTGGATTTTCTTGTGTTACCTCTACCTTAACTTCATCTACCTTGTTTTCTTGTATTGGATTGGGTTCATCTAACCCCATACTATCATTAGCTGAGATGGCTTGAATTTGCTCCTTTGGGTTAATCTCGGTGTTACTTGGTAGACGTCCTTGCGGTCATTCTAACATTAGCTTTGTGAGTTGTTCGACTGCATTAGTGGCTTTCTTGACTGACTTAGTAAGTTCCCTGACTCGGTTCTCGTTGCTTTTAATTATTTTCTCAGTTTCTTGGAAAAGATTTTCTGTGTTTTCCATGAATTTTGTCAGCATCTCTTCGAGGTTTGGCTTCTTCTCTTGCAGATATGGCTGATTTTTGAAATTTTGAAGAGGTTGTTGTCTTTGATTTCCTTGATTTCCTTGGCCTCCCCATGAAATATTTGGGTGGTTCCTCCAACCTGGATTGTAGTTATTACTATAAGGATTATTATTGGATATGAAATTATTACCTATATAGTTCATCTGTTCGGTCTCTGCGTCCGATTAGTAGGGTGGGTACTCAAGATTCGCCACAGTTCCACTTGCGTTGCACTGCATGACTGGATGTACCTGTGAAGAACATAAACTATCAAGCTTTTTATTTATCATCTCTACCTGTGTTGATAGCATGGTCACTGCATCTAGGCTGTAAACTCTGGCTGATTTTGTCGGTTTTGTCCTTGTAACTTACCACTGATAGTTATTCAGTGACATTTCTTCAATAAACTCGTAGGCTGCTTCAGGAGTTCTATTGTTCAGGGTTCTACCGGTGGCTGAATCAATTAGTTGCCTCGTTGAGGGGTTTACACCATTATAGAAAGTTTGGACTTGTAGCCACAAAGGTAGACCATGGTGTGGACACCTTCTCAAGAGATCCTTGTATCTCTCCCATGCATCGTATAATGTCTCTAAATCCATCTGCACAAAATAAGAGATATCATTCTGTAATTTGGCCATTTTAGCTGGTGGGAAATATTTTAATAAAATTTTTTTGATCATTTGGTCCCATGTAGTGATTGACCCTCGTGGTAACGAGTATAACCACTGTTTGACTTTATTCCTTAATGAAAAGGGAAATAACCGAAGATGAATGGCGTCATCAGAAATGCCATTTATTTTGAAAGTATGATAGAACTCTAAAACATTTGCTATATGAGTATTCGGGTCTTCGTCCTGCAAACCATCAAATTGAACAAATTGTTGAATCATTTGTATTGTGTTAGGCTTTAATTCAAAATTATTAGCAGCTATAGCAGGCCTAACACTACTCGATTCTGCTCCTGTTAAATGAGGTTTAGCATAATCATACATAGTACGCAGACCATTGTTTTCTGCCACATCTCGTGGTGGATTATTCTCATCCATCCCTTCAGTAGGATTGGATCTGCCTTCTCGCTCTTCTTCTATGTAATTTAGGGCTCGCCTAATTTCTCTGCGATTCCTACGAGCGGTAGCTTCAATATCACTATTGTATACTAGAGGTCCTGTCGGGTTCCTTCTAGTCATAAACTAGAGGTACCTGTTAGGAAAAAAGGAAGAAATAAAATTAGCAAAAGTAATAAAATAAAATAAAATAAATTGCGAAATACAAATAGTAATAATGGCTAAAGTAATAAAAATAGAGCTTTCTTAATATTTTAGTTCCCCGGCAACGGCGCCAACAACTTGATCATTATTTTGTTGAGTTTTAAAATTTATAAAGAGAATGATCGAACCTGGAAACTAACTTTGACAACGACTTAAGGCAAGTGTACCTATCGAACAGTAGTATAGCTTAGGCAAGATCAGATTGTCGAACCCAAGGGAACTAAAAGTACTAATACTAACTTTCTTTTTATTATTTAGCCTAAAATAAGTGAAGTTGCTTAATCTAAATTAATGACTACTAAACTAAAGACGCAAAGACAGAAAGAATGAATTGGAAAATAACTTGAAAAGAAACTTAGTTGATCACGATGATACCCTCAGAAAGAATCCACCTAGACTTCACTTGTTATTTAACACTGAACCATACGATTTATTCACTTAGTTTGATTCGTAAGACTCCCTAACATATATTAAACCCTCTCTTGAGGCAAATAAAGTCTAACCCTAGGTTAATTAACGAAAATCTCTTTCTCGAATAATAACCCCCATAGAATAGCAGTAAATCTATCTATGGACTCCCATATTAGGTTTCACCCGAATCTGAAAAAATCTCATCACCCTATCTCTAGGCGTGCGATCAACTCCGCTTAATTATGCTAGATCTACTGTTAAGCAAGGTCTATTCCTCCTCCACCTAAGCACATCAGATTTGGATTAAGCATGCATAATTAAGAACAAACTAAGTATTTATCATATTGATAAACCGTAAAAGTAACATATTTTAACCCTATATTTAGTATGCTTTTGGATGATTTAGCCCTTGATTTATGTAAAAAGGTGCTTTTAATCCTTTCTTTTCATGTTTATACTCAGTAAAGCACTCGAGGACGAAAAGAACGAGAAATAGGCTTAAAAAGGGCCAATTTGGGCCAAGGAAAAAATCGACACAGCTTGGACTTCAAGCCACACGACCGTGTCTTGTCAAATTCTGATACACGGCCTGAATCTTGATCTACATGGCCGTGCCTAAAACAACAGAATTGAAACATGGCCCAACCACGACTTACACAAGCGTGTGCTATGGTCGTGCCCCTATTACGGGAGAGAGTAATTTCACTCGGATTTGGATACTTAGAGTGGAAGAAACACTTTCCAAAGCTTATTCAAGCATCGAGTAGGAAGCAGACTTAAATTAGGACACTTAGGGACCAAGTAAGGGATTCTGAAAGTCTATATAAACACCCTAAGTGCATCCTGAAAGGGGTGCGATGAGCTAGGCCAATGAGCCAAGCCAGGAAGATCACGTTTTGTGGAATCACTCAAAGATAGCCAAGTGGATCCATCTCGAAGAGCCGAAATTCTACTCAAGACGGTAAATTTCTCCTTCAATTCCTTAAGGGGTTTTAGGGATTTTCTATGTTTTGTTTTATCTTTTCTCTTGAGATGTTTTCTTTATTTGTTATGAACTAAACCCTTTAGATACCTGAAGGGGATGAAACCGAGATGAATTTTGTTATGGATTTCTGAATTATATGATAAATACTTAGTTTGTTCTTAATTATGCATGCTTAATCCAAATCTGATGTGCTTAGGTGGAGGAGGAATAGACCCTGCTTAAGAGTAGATTGAGCATAATTAAGCGGAGTTGATCGCACGCCTAGAGATAGGGTGACGAGATTTTGTCAGATTAGGGTGAAACCTAATATGGGAATCCATAGATCGATTTACTTCTATTCTACGGGGTTATTATAAGCGAAACTGAGTTCCACTAATTAACCTAGAGTTAGACGTTATTTGCCTTGAGAGAGGGTTTAATATACGTTAGGGAGTCTTACGGATCAAACTAAGTAAATAAATCATATGGTTCAGTATTAAATAACAAGTGAAGTCTAGGTGGATTTTTCCTGAGGGTATCGTTGTGATAAATTGAGTTTTCTTCGAGTTATTTCCCTATTTGTTCTTTTTGTCTTTGTCTTTAGCTTAGAAATCGTTAAACTAGATTAAATCAACCAATCACTCCATATTTTAGGCTAAATAATAAAAAGAAAGTTAGTATTAGTACTTTTAGTTCCTTTGGGTTTGATAATCTGGTCTTGCTTAAGCTATACTACTGTTAGATAGGTACACTTACCTTTAATCATTGTCAGAGTTAGTCTCAAGGTTCGATCTCATTCATTATAAATTTTAAAGCTCTGATTTCAGCGATCAAGTTTTTGGCGTCGTTGTCGGTGAACCGAAATATTAAGAAAGCTCTATTTTTATTACTTTAGCCATTATTTTTATTATTTTAGTATCTTTTGCTAATTTTATTTCTTATTATTTTCCTAGCAGGTACCTCTAGTTTATGACTAGAAGGAACCCGAAAGGACCTTTAGAATACAATACTGAAATTGAAGCTACAGCTCGAAGGAATCGTAGAGAAATTAAGTGAACCCTAAATTACACAAAAGAAGAGCGAGAAGACAGATCCAATCCTACTGAATGGATGGACAAGAATAATCCACCACCAGATGTGGAAGAAAACAATGCTCCGCGTACTATGTATGATTATGCTAAACCTCATTTAACAGGAGCTGAATCTTGTATTATTAGGCTTGCTATAGTTGCTAATAATTTTGAATTAAAGCCTAACACAACACAAATGATTCAACAATTTGTTCAATTTGATGGTTTGCAGGACGAAGACCCAAACACTCATATAGCTAATTTTTTAGAGTTCAGTGATACTTTAAAAATAAATGGCGTTTCTGATGATGCCATTCGTCTTTGGTTATTCCTCTTTTCATTAAGGAATAAAGCCAAATAGTGGTTGAACTTGTTACCACGAGGGTCAATCACTACATGGGAACAAATGACTGAAAAAATTTTATTAAAATATTTCCCACCGGCCAAAACGGCCAAATTATGGAATGATATCTCTTCTTTTGTGTAGATAGATTTAGAGACGTTATACGATGCATGGGTGAGATACAAGGATCTCTTGAGGAGATGTCCACACCACGGATTACTTGGTAGTTTAACTATTTATAATGCGTTAGCTAATTTAGGGACAAGTATAAATGTCATGCCTTATGCACTGTTTAAACGACTAGGTCTAGGGAAACCCAAACAAACTAGGATGAGTATTCAACTAGCTGATAAAACTGTTAGAATTCCTAGGGGCATTATTGAAGACATTTTAGTAAAAATTGATAAATTTGTTTTCCCAGTAGATTTTGTTGTTTTAGACATGGATGAGGAAAATTCAATCCCGTTAATTTTAGGAAGACCTTTTCTTGCAACTGCCAAGACTAAAATTGATGTTGCCATAGGAGAACTCATACTTCATGTAGGAGATGAATCAGTCAATCTTCAAGCTCTTGACTCAGCCAAAACAACAGAAGATGAAGGTAAGAAAGTCATTTTAATAGATAATCAAATTTGTAACACCCCAAACCCGATCAACACACTACAACCGGATCTGGCATGTCACGGAGTGAAAACCTTTTTAAAACGAAAGGTTGCCGGATAATTTTCCTTAGAAAACCCTTTTTTGAAATCCTTGCTTACAGTCTAATTATTGTTGCAAGTTTTTAGAAACCATTCAAGTTATCTTTGTTATCATATATTAAGTGGTGTTACCCGATGGCAACATTTTTTTTTAAAACAAAACGAAGGTGTTATAGTTTTAAAAACATTGCGTTTTGCCGGTTAATTAATAAAATCATATATCCCACATAGTTAAAATAATAGCAAGTAATAAAATGAAACCAAAAATAAATCTTAGCGGCCTTATTACATAACTCAAAAATCGAAATTTAAAATTTAAAAAGTAACTAAAAGAATTCAAAGTCCCACGAACATGCATGGCCGTCTCGAGTCTTTTCGGCTCCATCTCCGCAATCTACTCATCTGCAAAATATAAGGGAAGGGGTGAGTCACCAAGACTCAGTGTGTAAATCCCCAACCCAATAGTGCATTCACTTACACAAGTTATCAGTAAAAACATGCAAACCATGCAAAACATGCATCCCATAACCTAGCCATCCAAACACCTTTAACTACCCCGTGTGGTCAAAACCAGTGGTGGTCAAAACCACTGGTGACCGTAGTCACAAATAAATCGGTGTGGTCAAAACCACTGATGACCGAAGTCACAAATCAAATGATGGGGCCAACCCATCGTGTGGTCAAAACCACTGATGACAATCCCGTAAATAATCTCATGGGGCCAACCCACTGTGGTACTAAACCACTGGGATGAGTCACAAATCGATATGTGGTCAAAACCACTGGTGGTCAAAACTACTAGGACTTAGTCACAATTTATAATATCAAGACGGGGCCAACCCATCGTGTGGTCAAAACCACTGGTGACAGTCCAAAATAAATTATCCGCCTCCTCTCATCAAACCCATCACCATGTTTATAACATAAGTGTCATAATATCAAATGATCATGCTAATAACATATATCATAGCATTTAACAGATTACAATAATGTGTACCAAGAATCACATAACAGGGGACTTATACGGAATCCAAGCTTATGTCCACAAGACAAAGTCACTAATACCAAGGGTTATACAGTAACATATCAAGCATCATTAAACTAATAAAGTGTGTAAGCGTTTACACACCTGACTATACGTGAAATCCTGAAACTACGTGATACTATGAGATCCCGAAACGTATGTCCTTACTGCACCTACAATTGGCCAATACCACCCTTTAGATTTAAAGCCATTCGGCTTATTCAAAATCCCGAAGGACATGTCGCACTTTAGTAGTACTCACCTTAATGCCGATTTGGTTTCCAACCAAGTTCCAAAACTACACACTAATCCCCCTTGCAATCGGCCAAACATAGAACACACAAATGGTTAGCCTTCGGCTTTTGAACGATTTTAGGAGATAAATCTTGAAACGTTTAAGCCTTACCTAGATCGGCCACCAAATCCCGGAGATTCGGCTACACACCTTCCTCCTACAATCAACTTAACACATCATTAGAGATCTAGAGGCCATTCGGCCAAAACATAAATCTCGAAACTAAAAAGGGATTATCATCTTCTTACCTTGAGGACTAAATTGGCTTCTAAACACCAAATATTGGCACCCCTTAATGGTGTTAGAGGTTTCGGCAATGCAAAGAGTGAGGCCACCAAGGAGATTTCGGCACTTGTTATAACAAAAAGAAAACACAAGAGAAGAGAGATTTAGAAACAGGGTATTCGGCCAAGAAGATAATCAACACGGCTTCGTCTTTTTCTTGTACAATGGAAAGGTGAAGGTGAATAATGCAATGGAGAAGAATGAATTCAGCAAAGGTGAATGCAACCACTTTCGGCATCAGAGGTTTTGAGAAAAAGGAAACGAATAGACAAAGGAGTATTGCTTTTGGCTTTTGAACAAAATAAAGAGCAGAAGAAAAGTGGACCAAAGCTAGTTTCGGCTTGTACCAAATAAGCAATGAGAGGCTAATCAATGGGACCCAAAAACAAAAAGAAGAGAAGGAGAAAGGAAGAGAAGAACTATCAAAGCTAGTCGAAAATGCACTCCCTCCTTGGCTAAGGAGATTCGGCCTACTCTAGCTTCCCAAACCATCTACACCTCCTCCCCTAAAGTCCAAAATTCAACCAACTCTTCAAGACTCCCACACCTGGCCGTCCACCTTATCTTGCCTTGAATTGCTCCCATCCACTCATTCAAACAAGTTTGGATGAGTCCAACACCTAGAATCTCTCCCCTTCATCCATTTAAAATATGATAGCTTAATCATCATCCACAAAGAGAGTCCCACCTGAGCACTCCTCTCCTTGCTTGTGGCGTGAAAAAGGATAAGCGGAGTGCAATTCCTGCAATCGAACACGTGCACTCCCTCTCGCATGTGGCGTCACTCTTCGACACCCTAGTGGCGCCTCCTTGCCACTTTTTCCATTGATTTCTTATGGCAAACTTCTCTAATAAAATCTCTTAACCCTCTCTCCTTAGCTCCATTTCCTTAAATGCCAAAACATAATTCTTAGCCCTAACTCAGCCTAACCTAGGGTTATAACTGCACCCAAAACATGTTAAATGAACATTATAGACAATTCATCACATGCAACACAAGCAAAACGCAGAACCCTATTTTAAGGATGTTACAGTTTTACCCCCCTTAAAAATAATTTCGGCCTCAAAATTACCTGATCAGAAGAGTTGAGGGTATTGCTGCCTCATCACTTCCTCGGGTTCCCACGTGGCCTCCTCTGTACCATGGTTCTGCCATAATACCTTCACTAGGGGTACTGACTTCCTACGTAGAAATTTGACATCCCGATCTAAGATCTGTACCGGCTCCTCCTCGAAAGACAAATCCGATCTTACCTCAATCTCTGTAACTGGTACCACGTGTGACGAATCAGATCGATAGCGCCTAAGCATCAAAACATGGAAAACGTCGTGAATCTGACTTAACTTTGCTGGCAGCTCGAGCTGATAAGCTACCGGTCCTATTCGTTTCAACATCGTGTACGGCCCGATAAACCTAGGGCTTAGCTTCCCTTTCCTTCCAAATCTTAGCACCTTCTTCCATGGCGATACCTTTAGAAAAACTTTATCATTTACTGCATTCTCTATATCTCTGCATTTAAGATTGCCGTAAGACTTTTGCTTGTCCGACGCTTCCTTAAGACGAGCCTGAATCACCTTAACCTTATCCTCAATTTCTGCCACCAACTCCGAACCCAAAACATGCCGTTCACCCAACTCTGTCCAGCACATAAGAGTACGACACTTCCGTCCATACAGTGCCTCATATGGTGCCATCTGGATACTCGCTTGATAACTATTGTTATAAACAAATTCCGCCAATGGTAGATACTCCTCCCAACTACCACTAAAATCCAGAACACAGCCCCTTAGCATATCCTCTAAAATCTGAATCACCCTTTCAGTCATCCCATCGAACTCTGTGAAAAGTCTTTGAAATCCAACCTCGCTCCCGAGGCTTGATGCAAAGCTCTCCAGAACCTCGACGTGAACTTAGGATCCCTATCCGAGATGATTGACACTGGCACTCCATGCAACCTTACAATCTCGGCCACATACAATTTGGCTAGCTTCTGGATTGAATAATCAACCCTCACCGGTATGAAGTGAGCAGATTTGGTCAGGCGATCCACAATCACCCAGACTGAGTCATTTTTACTAGGTGTGAGGGGTAGCCCACTGACAAAGTCCATGGTAATCCTTTTCCACTTCCACTGAGGAATCTTCACTGGCTGAAGTAAACCTAACAGTAGCTGATGCTTAGCTTTGACCTGCTGACACGTCAGGCACTTACCCACAAACTCAGTCACTTCCTGCTTCAACCCTGGCCACCAGAACTGCTTTTGCAAATCCCGGTACATCTTGCTACCTCCAAGATGCATAGTGTATGGGCTGTTATGTGCATCTGAAGAATCTTTTGCCTCAACTCCCCATCCTTCTAAGATACAAGCTCTCCTTGGAAACACAATACTCCATCGTGAGTCAAGCTATATCCTTCCAACCCATTATTACAGACTTGCAACTTCCGAGCATTCAAACCTCATCCACTAACTTTCTCTTTGATCTGCTTCCACCCAAGTCGGCTTTACTTGCAATTCGCCAACAAACCCCATCGTCATACAAACTAAGGTGGGCAAACATCGCCGCAAATCTGCTACCACCTTTAGCTCAATGCATCAGCTACTACGTTAGCCTTGCCCGAATGATACTCAATCGAGCAATCGTAGTCCTTCAACAGCTCAATCCATCTGCGTTGTCTCAAGTTCAAATCTTTCTAAGTCAAAAGATACTTCAGACTCTTGTAATCTGTGTGGACTATCGACTTCTCTTCGTACAGATAATGCCTCCAAATCTTCAAGGCAAAAACCACCGCAGCCAACTCCAAGTCATGTGTCGGGTAGTTAGTCTAATGCGGTCTCAGCTGTCGAGACGAGTACGCTACTACTTTCCCTTCCTGCATCAGCACACATCCCAAACTAGTATGTGATGCATCACAGTAGACCGTGAATACCTTTCCTGCCTCAGGCTGTACCAGAACCGGAGCTTCCGTCAAAATCTTCCTCAACTTATCAAAACTTTCTTGCTGTTTCTCAGTCCACACAAATGGGACTCCCTTCCTCAACAGCTTAGTCAACGGTGCCACGATCAGAGAAAATCCTTCCACGAATTTCTGATAATATCCTACCAGACCTAGAAATCTCTAAATTTCTGCAACTGACCTCGGTGGTTTCCAATCCAACACCGCCTCAATCTTGCGAGGGTCCACTTTAATACCTTCAGCGGACACTACATGACCCAAGAAAGTCACTTCCCTAAGCCAGAATTCGCACTTACTGAATTTGGCAAAGAGCTTTTTCTCCCTCAGAATTTGCAATACCACCCGCAAGTGTGTATCATGATCCTCCTCAGTCTTGGAGTATTCCAATATGTCATCTATGAATACCACGACAAACTGGTCTAAGTACTGCTAGAACACCCGATTCATCAAGTCCATGAATGCTGCCGGCGCGTTGGTTAACCAGAACGGCATTACTAGAAACTCGTAATGCCCATACCGAGTACAGAATGTCATCTTATAAGCATCAGCCTCCTTCACTTAGAGTTGATGATACCCCGACCTAAGATCTATCTTCGAGAAAACTGATGCACCCTTAAGTTGATCAAATAAGTCGTCAATCTGGGGTATCATCAACTTGTTCAGCTTGCGGTAGTCTATACACATCCGCATTGTACCATCCTTCTTCTTAACAAAGAGTATAGGTGCTCCCCAAGGAGATACTCAGTCGGATGAAACCTCGGTCCAACAACTCCTGAGTTTGAGCCTTCAGCTCCACCAATTCTTTTGGCGCCATCCTATACGGGGCTATAGACACCGCGCAGCTTCGTAACAAGTCTATACCAAATTCAACTTCCGATCCGGAGATGACACTCGAAGTTCTTCCGAATACATCAACGAATTCCTTCACTGTTCGAACATTCTCCACCACTAATTCCTTGGCCTCCAAGGCACACACCCGAACCAGAAACGCTTCACAGCCCTTTCTGACCATTTTCTCCGCTTTCAGTGTAGAGACCACATTAGATAAGTAATCCCTCCTATTACCTATCATCACCACCCCTCACCTATCATTGTCCTCAACACCATACGCTTAGCCGCGCAATCCAAACTGGCCTGGTACTTCACCAGCCAATCTATCCCGAGAATCAGATTGAACTCCCCAAACGACAGTTTCATCAAATCAGCCAAGAACACGACCCCTTGAAGTTCTAGGGGTACGTCCCTATACAGCTTATTTACTCCTACAAAGTGACCTAGAGGGCTAATTACTGCCATCTCCCTAGAAGTAATCTCATAGTCTAAATTCATAGTCTCCACTATGCTATTGGCTACATATGAGTGCGTCGAACCCACATCTATTAAAACATTATAAGGAAAACCAAATATTAGGAATGTACCGATTATAACGTCTCAAAAGGCCACCTTCCTCTCGACGCCTCATTGCAGAGACTAATCCAGTCGCCTCACCTCAGCACCACCTCGCACCTCCGCCTTGGGTGCTCACTACCTCTACCAAATCCATTACCTCCCTAGTAGCACCATGGCCCCTCTGTGGTCAGCGACTATCCCTCCTGTTCTGAGTACGGTTCTGATCCCTAGACTGCAATCTAGCTAACCACTGTGGACAATCCCTCACTCGGTGCTCCATCGACCCACACTCAAAACATCCCCTATTTTCAGTCCAGCATTCTTCCGTGTGAGACTTCCCACACCGAGCACATCGTGGCAGCCACTGAGTATTACCAGTAGTAGGCCTAGCAGCTTGATTCGGCCCACTATATCTACCCCGTTTCTACTGATTCTCGCTAGACCCAGATGATCTAGCATTCCTTTTATTCCATCCCCGGTCCTGATTCTGTCTCACCGACTGTTTCACCTCCTAAGTAACTTTGGCTTTTTCTACTAAGATCGTAAACTCTCTCTCCTACTGTGGAGCAATTAGTAGCCTCAAATTGTCCCTTAATCCGTCCTCGAATCTAACACACCGCTCATGCTCCGTAGCTATAATACCCCGAGCATATTGGCTCAGCCTTAAAAATTCTACCTCGTACTCCGATACAGATTTATGCCCCTGAACAAGCCTTAGAAATGCCTTCCTTTGCACATCAATATAGGTAGACCCTACATATTTCTTTTGATAAGCTACCTTAAAATAGTCCCAAGTGAGGTCATCCACTACTGCACTATCCCAAACCGTGAGCCACCACTGGTATGACTCATCTCGGAGAAGCGACACTACTCCTTTTAGCTTCTCCTCTGCCGTCAGATCCAAGCCATCCATGATTCGCTCCGTCGCTTCCAACCAATACTCAGCTGTATTGGGTGCCACACCAGACACACCTCGAAACACTTCAGCTCCATTGGCTCGGAGTCGCTCAGATATAGATTTCTGAGCTCCCATACCTCCACCTGCTCCATCTACCCTTTCAAGCACTCGCAGCATCGCCTGTGACACTGCATCATCCCCTGTCTGATCCTAATACTCAACGCCAGCAGCTGGTGGTGGGGGTATCTCATTTTTTGACCCTTGTCCAAACCTAACCGATTCCGATACGGTCATTCTACCCCTACCGCGTCCTCGCATATTCTGACCACGTCCCTTAGTACTCATATCTAACCGCGGTTTATCTGTTTAAGAGATTTTTATGAATTAGCCTCTATTCCACTTATTACCCGCGAATAAATTTTATGTAGAGAAATTTGGTAGTGGTTCTTTCGATCATCACCCAGTTTTTAGTTCAACTTCCTACCCTCATTCCACGTGTAGGGGTATTCTCCTCATTTCACTACCTTGGGGTATTTCTGTAATTAGCCTATCGGGGTATTTTAGTAATAAAATAGAGTTAATTTGAAAACTTTTACAAATCGTAGATATTTCAAAAATTCCAGAAATTGGGGGTATTATGGTAATTTCATAAACTAGGGTATTTTCGTAATTTTCATAATCCAGGGGTATTTTCGATATTTATTTATTATTTTATTATTTTTTTTCAAAATATGGTTCAAGGTGATTTTACAAAATAAAGGTATTTTGAAAATTTTCAATTCAAGGGTACCTCGGCAATTCCCATACTAAGGGCATTCTAGTAGTTTTATAAGTTAGGGGTAATTTGGTCATTTTTCAAATCAGGGGTATTTTGGTCTTTTTCTAAATTAGGGGTGCTACAGTAATTTCAAAACTGAATTTTAAAGTGTTTCCAAGCAAAACGGCTGGTCCCTTTCGAGTTTTAGTTATGAAGTTTAGCCTGTGAATAAGTCGTCTTAGCAGGGGTGAACCGTCACTACGCACCAGGTAGGATTCGGGTGAAGAGGAGGTGAGTCACTAGGACTGCTTAAATACCAAGCTCTCCCCCTGAATCCAATCCTAGACATGCGCACAATGGTTGCCACACCCTTAGCTCAGTGACGTACTCACTGGTTTGTTTAGTGGATCATTAAGTCTTATGTATTTTGTGTTGGAGTAGGCTATTCCTAGGGTTCAATAATTCCTATTCTACTAATCTACGATCCCGAAATACCCATTTCCCCCACATAAAAATCACACAAGTAGTCAAAAGTACTTACCTGGGCGGATTGGTGCTGGAGACTCGGTGCCATGCTGTTCATCCCATGTATTTCCAACCGAGAACATTTTAAAACCATACCTTAAAAAATTTTGGGCCTCGGCCCACAGCCGAGTTTTTTGAACTTGGCTCTGATTCCAAAATTGCAACACCCCAAACCTAGTCAGCACACCACAACCGGATCTAGCATGTCACAGAGTGAAAACCTTTTAAAACGAAAGGTTGTCGGATAATTTTCCTTAGAAGACCCTTTTTTAAAATCCTTGCTTACAGTCTAATTATTGTTGCAAGTTTTTAGAAACCATTCAAGTTATCTTTGTTATCATATATTAAGTGGTGTTACCGATGGCAACGTTTTTTTTTAAAACAAAACGAAGGTGTTACAGTTTTGAAAACATTATGCTTTTTGCTTAATTAATAAAATCATATATCCCACATAGTGAAAATAATAGCAAGTAATAAAATGAAACCAAAAATAAATCTTAGCGGCCTTATTACATAACCCAAAAATCGAAATTTAAAAATTAAGAAGGAACTAAAAGAATCCAAAGTCCCACGAACATGCATGGCCACCTCGAGTCCTTCCGGCTCCATCTCCGCAACCTACCCATCTGCAAAATATAAGGGAAGGGGTGAGTCACCAAGACTTAGTGTGTAAATCCCCAACCCAATAGTGCATTCACTTACACAAGTTATCAAGAAAACATGCAAACCATGCAAAACATGCATCCCATAACCTAGCCATCCAAACACCTTTAACTACCCCGTGGTCAAAACCACCGGTGGTCAAAACCACGGTGACCTTAGTCACAAATAAATCGGTATGGTCAAAACCATCGATGACCAAGTCACAAATCAAATGATGGGGCCAACCCATCGTGGTCAAAACCATCGATGACAATCCCATAATAATCTCGTGGGGCCAACCCATCGTGGTACCAAACCACCGGGTGAGTCACAAATCGATATGTGGTCAAAACCACCGTGGTCAAAATCACCGACTTAGTCACAATTTATAATATCAAGACGGGCCAACCCGTCGTGTGGTCAAAACCACTGGTGACAGTCCAAAATAAATCATCCCCCTCCTCTCATCAAACCCATCATCATGTTCATAACATATGTGTCATAATATCAAATGCTCATGCTAATAACATATATCATAGCATTTAACAGATTACAGTAATGTGTACCAAGAATCACATAACAGGGGACTTACTCGGAATCCAAGCTTATGCCCACAAGACAAAGTCACTAATACCAAGGGTTATACAGTAACATATCAAGCATCATTAAACTAATAAAGTGTGTAAGCGTTTACACACCTGACTATACACGAAATCCCAAAACTATGTGATACTACGAGATCCCGAAAAGTATGTCCTTACTGCACCTTGAATCGGCCAATACCACCCTTTAGATTTAAAGCCATTCAGCTTATTCACAAATCCCGAAGGACATGTCACACTTTAGTAGTACTCACCTTAATGCCGATTCGGTTTTCGACCAAGTTCCGAAGCTACACACTAATCCCCATTGCAATCGGCCAAACATAGAACACACAAATGGTTAGCCTTCAGATTTTGAACGATTTTAGGAAATAAATCTTGAAATGTTTAAGCCTTACCTAGATCGGCCACCAAATCCCAGAGATTCGGCTACACACCTTCCTCCTACAATCGACTTAACATATCATTAGAGATCTAGAGGCCATTCGGCCAAATCATAAATCACGAAACCAAAAAAGGATTATCATCTTCTTACCTTGAGGACAAAATCGGCTTCTAAACACCAAAGATTGACACCCCTTAATGGTGTTAGATGTTTCGACAATCCAAAGAGTGAGGTCACCAAGGAGATTTCGACACTTGTTATAACAAAAAGAAAATGCAAGAGAAGAGAGATTTAGAAACAGGGTATTCGACCAAGAAGAGAATCAACAAGGCTTCAGGTTTTTCTTGCACAATGGAACGGTGAAGGTGAATAATGCAATGGAGAAGAAAGAATTCGGCAAAGGTGAATGCAACCACTTTCAGCACAAGAGGTTTTGAGAATAAGAAAATGAATGGAGAAGGTAGTATTGCTTTTAGCTTTTGAACAAAATAAAAAGAAGAAGAAAAGTGAACCAAAGATAGTTTTGGCTTGTACCAAATAAGCAACGAGAGGCTAATCAATAGGACCCAAAAACAAAAAGAAGAGAAGGAGAAAGGAAGAAAAGAACTATCAAAGCTAGCCGAAAATCCACTCCCCCTTGGTTAAGGAGATTCGGCCTACTCTAGCTTCCCAAATCGCCTCCACCTCCTCCCTTAAAGTCCAAAATTCAACCAACTCTTCAAGACTCCCACTCCTAGCCGTCCCCCTTATCTTGCCTTGAATTGCTCCTATCCACTCATTCAAACAAGTTTGGATGAGTCCAACACCTAGAATCTCTCCCCTTCATCCATCTAAAATATGATAGCTTAATCATCATCCATAAAGAGAGTCCCATCTGAGCACTCCTCTCCTTGCTTGTGGCGTGAAAAAGGATAAGCAGGAGTACAATTCCTGCAGCTCGAACACAGGCACTCCCTCTCTGCATGTGGCGTCACTCTTTTGACACACTAGTGGCGCCTCCTTGCCACTTTTTCCATTGATTTCTTATGGCAAACTTCTCCAATAAAATCTCTTAACCCCTCTCTCCCTTAGCTCCATTTCTTTAAATGCCAAAACATAATTCTTAGCCCTAACTTAGGCCTAACCTAGGGTTATAACTAGACCCCAAAACATGTTAAATGAACATTATAGACAATTCATCACATGCAACACAAGTAAAACGCAGAACCCTATTTTAAGGATGTTACATTTCTACCCCCCTTAAAAATAATTTCGGCCTCGAAATTACATGATCAGAAGAGTTGAGGGTATTGCTGCCTCATCACATCTTCGGGTTCCCACGTGGCCTCCTCCGTACCATGGTTCCACCATAACACCTTCACTAGGGGTACTGACTTCCTACGTAGAACTTTGACATCCCAATCTAAGATCTGTACCGGCTCCTCCTCGAAAGACAAATCCAAGCTTACCTCAATCTTTACAACTGGTACCACGTGTGACAGATCAGATCGATAGCGCCTAAGCATCGAAACATGGAAGACGTCAGAATCGACTTAACTCTCTGGGCAAATGAATGATAAGCTACCGATCCTACTGCTTTCAACACCGTACTGCCCGATAAACCTAGGGCTTAGCTTCCCTTTTCATCCAAATCTTAGAACCTTCTTCCATGGCGATACCTTTAGAAAACGATCACCCATCGTGATACTCTATATCTCTGTGTTTAAGATCGGCGTAAGACTTCTGCCTGTCATACACTTCCTTGAGACGAGCCGAATCACCTTAACCTTATCATCAGTTTCTACCACCAACTCTAGACCCAAAACATGCTGTTCACCCAACTCTGCCTAGCACGTAGGAGTACGACACTTTCGTCCATACAGTGCCTCATATGGTGCCATCTGGATACTCGCTTGATAACTATTGTTATAAGCAAATTCTGCCAATGGTAGATACTCCTCCCAACTACCACTGAAATCAAGAACACAGCCGCTTAGCATATCCTCTAAAATCTGAATCACCCTTTCAGATCGCCCATCACATCGCGGGTGAAAAGTCGCTAAAATCCAACCTCGCTCCCAAGGCTTGATGCAAAGCTCTCCAAAACCTCGACGTGAACTTAGGATCCCTATCCGAGATGATTGACACCGCACTCCATGCAACCTTACAATCTCGCCACATACAATTTGGCTAGCTTCGAGCAAATAATCAACCCTCACCCAGATGAAGTGAGCTAATCGGTCGACGATCCACAATCACCCAGACTGAGTCCTTTTTACTAGGCGTGAGGGTAGCCCATAGACAAAGTCCATGGTAATCCTTTCCCACTTCCACTGAGGAATCTTCATTGGTTGAAGTAAACCTAACGGCAGCTGATGCCCAGCTTTGACCTACTGACACGTCAGACACTTACCCACAAACTCAGTCACTTCCGCTTCAACTCGCCACATAATCGCTTTCAAAATCCCGTACATCTTGCTACCTCCAGATGCATAGTGTATGGGCTGCTATGTGCATCCTGAAGAATCTTTTCCTCAACTCCCCGCCCTTCTAAGATACAAGCTCTCCCTTGAAACACAGTCCTCTATCGTGAGTCAAGCTATATCCTTCAAACCCATTATTCTCAGATTGCAACTTTTGAGCATTCAAACCTCATCCGCTAACTGCTTTCTTTGATCCGCTTCCACCCAAGTCGGCTTTACTTGCAATTTCGCCAACAAACCCCTATCACATACGCACTAAGGTGGGCAAACATCGTCAGAATCGCTACCACCTTTCGACTCAATGCATCACCACTACATTAGCCTTGCCCGGATGATACTCAATCGAGCAATCGAGTCCTTCAATAGCTCAATCCATCTGCTACCGCCTCAAGTTCAAATCTTTACGAGTCAAGATACTTTAGACTCTTGTGATCCGTGTAGACCATCGACTTCTCTCCATAGAGATAATGCCTTCAAATCTTCAAGGCAAAAACCACCGTAGCTAACTCTAAGCCATGCGTCGGGTAGTTACCCTCATGCGGTCTCAGATGCCGAGACGCCAGACGCTACTACTTTCCCTTCCTGCATCAGCATACATCCCAAACCACTATGTGATGCATCACAGTAGACCGTGAATACCTTTCCCGCCTCAGTCAGCATCAGAATCGAGCTTCACAAAATCTTCCTCAACTTGTCAAAACTTTCCTCTCGCTTTCTCCGTCCCACACAAATGGGACTCCTTCCTCAATGCCTTAGTCAACGGTCACGATCGATAAAATCCTTCCACGAATCTCCGATAATACCGCCGCACCTAGAAAACTCTAAATTTCTACAACCGACCTCGGTGGTTTCCAATTCAACTCTGCCTCAATCTTGCAAGGGTCCACTCTAATCCCTTCAGTGGACACTACGTGACCCAAAAAAGTCACTTCCCTAAGCCAAAATTCGCACTTACTGAATTTGGCAAAGAGCTGTTTCTCCCTCAGAATTTGCAATACCACCCGCAAGTGTGTATCATGATCCTCCTCAGTCTTGGAGTACACCAATATGTCGTCTATGAATACCACGACAAATTGGTCCAAGTACTGCTGGAACACCCAATTCATCAAGTCCATGAATGCTGCCGGTGTTGGTTAACCCGAACGGCATTACCAGAAACTCGTAATGCCCATACCGAGTACAGAATGCCGTCTTATGAACATCAGCCTCATTCACTTTGAGTTGATGATACCCCGACCTAAGATCTATCTTCGAGAAAACTGATGCACCCTTTAGTTGATCAAACAAGTCGTCAATCCAGGGCAACGGATACTTGTTTTTGATCGTCAACTTGTTCAGCTGAGCGGTAGTCTATACAGATCCGCATTGTACCATCCTTCTTCTTAACAAAGAGTACAGGTGCTCCCCAAGGAGATATACTCGGTCGATGAAACCTCGGTCCAACAACTCCGAATTTGAGCCTTCACCCACCAATTCTTTTGGCGCCATCCTATACGGGCTATAGAACCGCATGCTTGGGTAACAAGTCTATACCAAATTCAACTTCTCGATCCGAGGCGGACTTAAGTTCTTCTGGGAATACATCAATGAATTCTTTCACTGTTCGAACATTCTCCACCACTAATTCCTTGGCCTCCAAGGCACACACCCAAACCAAAAATGCTTTACAGCCCTTTTTGACCATTTTCTCCGCTTTTAGTACAGAGACCACATTGGATAAGTAATCCCTCCTATTACCTATCATCACCACCTCCTCACCTTTCACTGTCCTCAACACCATACGCTTAGCCGCACAATCCAAACTGGCCTGGTACTTCACCAGCCAATCCATCCCGAGAATCAAAGCGAACTCCTCAAACGACAGGAATCATCACTGCCAGGCCCATAGAAAACACCATCACCGCCACCAAAGACGCCAGGAATCATCCAAAATTAGGGAAGTGTTACTCTACCCTTCTCTTTTGATTTATCCCATTACTGTCATTATTTATCTTTGTACATTGAGGGCAATGTACATCTTAAGTGTGAGGGGATGAAAGTGCCTAACTTTTTGCATAATTCTCAAATTAATGCCTAATTTTTCGTTGTTCTCAAAATCCTGAATTTTAAACTTGTTCAAAAGTATTTTTTTCTCATATTACTAATTAGGATGAAATTTCTAATGATGTATGATTTTTATTGATATGTCTTTGAATAAGTCATAGTTAATTGTGCATTGATGATTAAATTTGAAGAATACCAGAGAATCAAGCATGATAAGTCTACTTTCTAAAATTAAAATTGATAGGTTGTTGAACCAAATTTGAGTATCACCTTGAAGTTCAAAATTTATATGGATTGATGTCAAAAACACCCATAATTTTTGTGAGATTTTGAGCCTTATAGAGCATATATTCTTTTTCGTGCTCACTTTATTGATTATGAGTGTGTCAAACTTGAATTGTTATTCTAGATCTTGCCTCGTTTATGCATGTCGAGACCACATTAATGATTTGATATACTGAGATGATAAAGGCACCTAGGTTTTAACCAATTCACTCCACTAAAAAGCCTACCCATACAAATTAACCCCTAGTGAACCCCGTTGAATCCTAACAACCTTTTTATTAACTCACCGTCTAATATTAACCCAAAATCCCTTTGTATTTGTTATCAACATTCTTTTGACTACCCTTTAATCAAGGTTTGATTTGATTAAATTACTGAATTATATTAGTTCAAGAGTTACATTTATCATTTATGATGTAATATCTTAGTTTATTCTTAAAAATAATAATAATAATAATAATAATAAAATCCAAGTCTATTCAATATTAGTAGTATATAAAAGAGCTTAGAGCAATTAAACTCTACTTTTTGAAGAAAAAGCTCATATTAAAGTATTATCAAATTTTAAGTGATGAAAATATTCTTTATTATATAGTAATTATTGATAGTGGTATTATTAGTTTTCATTCGATGTAAATGTTCATATTCAGTTCATTGTTTTTAGATTAGGTAATTAGTCAATTCGATCTCAATTCTAACCCTCTAATTCAACCTATATCCACACCCTTAACCTTAGCCCCATTACAACCCTGATAAAGACCTTTTGATTTGTGTATCATCTCATATACAGTGGTGGAGATTTGATTTTCAGGCAAGCTTATGGGATTAACTTTTCAGATTTGACTTATGAGTGCTTATTCTTGAACCTTAAACACTTTGAGTGATTTGAGTGCACCTTCAGTGAGGATGTCAATTCTTGTCGATTTTGAATTAAAGGTAATTATTCAGATAAGGGGAGACACCTATGTTTTCGTACTACAAAGGTATGACTTATCTTGATTGAATCTTTAGTGTTCTTTGAATTGAATTATCCATGTATAAATTATCTATGAATTATGATGAGACATTTTCGATAGAAATTATGAATTATGGAAAGTTTGTTTTAATTATAAGTTGAGAATTTTGCTTGAGGACAAGCAAAAGCTTAAGTGTGGAGGTATTTGATAAACCATAAAAGTAACATATTTTAATCCCACATTTAGTATGCTTTTGGATGAATTATCCTTGATTTATGTAAAAGGTGTCTTAATCCTTTGTTTTCACGCCTTATACTCGTGAAAGCACCTAAGGATAAAAAGAACGAAACGGCTTAAAATCGGACTAAATTGGGCCAACCCAAGAATTCGACACTACCGCCCAAAGCCCACATGACTGTGCCTCGCAGATTACCTAAAGCATGGCCTTAACTCTATCACACACAGTTGTCCATCATCCATTTACCACACACGGCCGTGCGATGATCTAACGACAGAATCGAGACACGGCTAACACGATTTATATGTGTATGCTATGGCCGTGTTCCCTGCCATGAATAAGTAATTTCACCTTAATTTGATGCTTGAAGCCAAAGAAACATACTCCTAAGTCTACTTAAATAGTAATTCTACTTGAGGGAGGTGCTTAGGAGCCAAGTAAAGCATCTCAAAAGCCTATATAAACAACCCAAAGTAGGCATTCAGAGGGACGCTTTTTGGTAGAGGCTTTTACTGAAGCTTTCATCTTTTAGGGAATCACTTGAAGATAGCCAGTTGATCCATCTCAACAAGCCGGAGCTCTATTCAAGACGGAGGATCTCTCCTTTAATTCCTTCAGGGGGTTTTAGGGATTTCTTATATTTTGTTTTATCTTTTCTCTTGAGATGTTTTCCTACTTTGTTATGAACTAAACCCTTCAGATACCTAGAGGGGATGAAACCTATGATGGATTTTGTTATTCGATTTCTAAATTATATGATAAGTACTTAGTTTGTTCTTAATTATGTTGCTTAATTTAATCTGATGTGCTTAGGTGGAGGAGGAATAGACCCTGCCTAAGAGTAGATCTAGCATAATTGAGCGGAGTTGATCGGGCGCCTAAAAATAGGGTTATGAGATTTTACCGGATTAGGGTAAAACCTAATATGAGAATCCATTAATCGATTTACTGCTTCCTTAGGGGGTTATTTTAAGAGAATGAAAGTTCCACTAATTAACATAAGGTTAGATGTTATTCGCCTTTAGAGAGGGGTTTAATATAGGTTAGGAGTCTCACGGATCAAGCTAAGTAAAGAAATCATATGGTTTGGGGAATAAATAATAAGTGAAGTCATAGGTGGATTCTTCCCGAGGTATAATCTTTATCAACCGAGTTTTCCTAAAGTCTTTTTCCAATCCATTCTTTTGTCTTTTCATTCAGCTTTAAGTATTTCATTAGTTTTAGATTAATTAACCAATCACTCCATATTTCAAAGCTAAATAATAGAAAGAAAGTGAGTAGTAGTACTTTTAGGTTCCTTGGGTTCGATAAGATATTCTTGCCTAAACTATACTCATCTGCTCGATAGGTGCACTTGCCTCTATCGCTGTCACAGCTTAGTCTACAGTTCGATCATTCTTTTATAAATATTAAAACTCAACTATTTGACACAATCACTTTTCGACCAAATCGAAGTACTTTCTTCCATGGAGAAACTTTCAAAAATATTCGGTCTCCAACCTGAAACTTAATGTCTTTACGTTTCAAATTAACGTAGGACTTTTCACAATCTGATGCAGCTTTCAAACTATCTTTGATTACAGCCACTTTTTGTTCAGTCTCTTTAATCAAATCAACCTCGTGTATCTTGTTTTCACTGAGCTCGGTCTAATACAATGGTGTACGAAAATTGCGGCCATATAGAGCTTCGTAAGGTGCCATTTTGATACTAGATTGAAAACTATTATTAAAAGGAAATTCAATCAAAGGTAGGTATCTTTCCCACATACCTTCAAACTCAAGGACGCAACATCTCAACATGTCTTCAAGTATCTGAATGGTTCGTTCAGACTGACCGTCCGTCTGTGGATGAAAAGTTGTGCTAAAGTGTAGTTTGGTACCTAAAGCATCTTGCAATTTCTTCCAAAACCGCGACGTGAATCTCGGGTCTCAGTCCGACACAATAGAAATCGGCACACTATTTAATCTCATAATTTGAGATACATACAACTCAGCAAGTTTATCGAGTGAATAATCAGTATGAACTAGAACAAAGTGAGCTGATTTGGTTAGTCTATCCACTATGACCCAAATTGCATCTTTCTTGCTCGGTGTCATAGGCAAACCGGATACAAAATCCATAGAAATTCTATCCCATTTCCATTCAGGTATCATGATCGGCTGAAGTAACCCAGATGGCACCTGATGTTCGGCTTTTACTTACTGACAAATTAAGCATTTCGAGACAAATTCAGATATGTCCCGTTTCATACCAGGCCACCAATAGAACTGTTTCAAATCGTTATACATTTTTGTGCTACCCGGATGTACCGACAATCGACTATTATGAGCCTCATTCAATATTATTTGAATCAAATCCACATTCCTCAAACACATATTCGACCTTTGAAAT
The DNA here is from genome assembly GCA_025506655.1 of Gossypium rotundifolium. Lineage (NCBI taxonomy): Eukaryota > Viridiplantae > Streptophyta > Magnoliopsida > Malvales > Malvaceae > Gossypium > Gossypium rotundifolium. The sequence goes on from CP106731.1 coordinate 141,919,071, forward strand.
TCAAACAGTCATTTTCACCGATTTGAAACTCTGAGTTTGCATCACTTTCACACTAACTCATCTTGCCATCGTATCTTTGTCAACTTTCTGAACATCACAAATTTGTTGAATAAATAACGGTCTTGCTTTCAATTCGGCTATTATCAAATCATTACTAGACATAACCATATGTGCATTCAACGCATAAAGAGCAAATAATGATTTTCGACTTAGGGCATCTGCTACAACATTGGCTTTCCCTGGATGGTAGTCACTCACTAATTCGTAATCTTTCAACAGCTCTAACCATCTGCGTTGTCTCAAGTTCAAATCTTTCTGAGTCATCAAATACTTTAAACTTTTATGATCTAAATAAACATAACATTTCTCACCGAATAGGTAGTGACGCCAAATCTTCAACGTGAATACAATGGCTGCTAACTCCAAATCATGTGTCGAATAATTTCTTTCATGAGGCTTCAACTGTCTCAAAGCATAGGCTACTACTTTGCCTTCTTGCATTAAAATGCAACCTAAACCATTCAAAGAAGCATCACTATACACAACAAATTCTTTACCCGATTCAGGCTAAATTAACACTGGAGCCTCGGTCAAAAGAGCTTTCAACTGATCAAAAATTTTCTGACACTTTTTCGTCCATTCGAACTTGACATCTTTTTGTAATAGCTTTGTTAATGGGGTAGCTATCATAGAAAAGCCTTTCACGAATCGTCTGTAGTAACCAGCAAGTCCCAAAAAGCTTTGAATTTCAGAGACACTCCTTGGTGGTTTCCAATCAAGTATAGCCGATATTTTATTCGGATCAACCCGAATGCCTGACGCTGAAACAACGTGACCCAGAAAACTGACTTCATTCATCCAGAACTCACACTTACTAAACTTTGCATACAACTATTGATCTCGCAAAGTTTGTAGCACCAGTCTCAGATGTTCGGTATGTTCGGTTTCATCTCTTGAGTAGATCAGAATATCATCTACAAACACTACCACAAACCGATCCAAATACTGTCTAAAGATATGATTCATCAGATCCATAAAAATAGCAGGTGCATTAGTAAGTCCAAAAGGCATAACCAGAAACTCAAAATGTCCGTACCTAGTTCGAAATGCAGTCTTTGTAACATCCCAAAATTGGGCCTAGTAGGATTGGGCCCAATGGGCCTTGGCGTAGGAATGTTTAAAATTTTGAGAACAAGAGAATGGCATTATTGCAAATTAGACTTATTAGTTAAGTGAATTTGGAAGGTTACAAGGTTTCTATGAAGTCTCGGGTTTAATTGGACCTAGTGAAATTTTTTGGCATTTAGCACTTTAGGGAGATGGAGTAAGTGACCTTAAAGCATATGGAAATAATTGATTAAATAACTAACATAATTGAGCTATTAGTAAAAAGGCTATGGCATCACTTGTAGTACTTTGAGGGAAGGAGTTCGAATCACTTTGTGTGCATCTTGGCTTATATTTTTTCTTCCCTTCTTTAATATGTCGGTCAAGGAGTAATTATGGCAAGGGTGGACTTCATCATTTTTGGTAAGGTGGCTAAATGAATAAGGCAAGGTTGAAGTTAGGGAAAGGAATCAAAAGGAAAAGGGAATGTAGGGGGAACATGTGGCATCGTTCAAGGGGATATGTTTTGGAAAGGATAGTTGGCAAAGTTTTTGACTTTTAGAGCATGTATGTGGACGGTTTTGGGCGCTATAGTGTGATAGTCGAAATTTGCTTAGTCTTTTGGTAGGATTTTTGATGTTGTTAGGCCAAAAATCACTTTAGCACAATTTGGTGTTTTTTCTCTCAATCCTTTCTTTTACTTTGTGCCGAAATTACTAGCCTTGGTGACCATATTTTTTCTTCTTTCATTTTACATTGGCCAAATTCTCCTAGCACATTTGTGCATTTTCTTACTCTTTTGTTTGATCAAGATTTTCATCTCTTGTTTATCTCCCTCTTGATAGCCGAAACATTCATCATTCATCCAACCTCTCATCTTATTTTTCTTTTAGCCATTTCTCTAATTCTTTCTCTTCTCGAACCGACACCATCTTTTAATCACAAACTTTTGTTTGATCATTTCACATAGCCGAATATTAATTTTCCTTTTCTTTATAAACCAAACTCTCATTTCTTTTCTACCTTTCTTCTTAACCGTACTTACATTCAATGTTTGATTAATCGTGGTATAGCGGAGTGCCAATTACTACCACATCGCTTAATCAACCTTAGCCATAGGAAGATCGTGTGAAACGGAATTTCATTGTTCAAGGTAAGGAAGCTCTCTCATAGTCTTTTTTTCAATAACTTCCTTGGTTATTGTATTAATCGGATTGAAGGATGATTTACCGACCATATGTTTTAGGTACTTAATCACTCAATATATTCTACCTTCGGACATAGTGGTAAGTGATTCAATTGTAAGTGATATGAAATATTTTGGAAATCTGAGGCTAACTTTTGGTTGGTATTGTTCTAGGTCAACGATGAGTGGTTCGTTAGGAAATCGAAATCAGGTATGTAATCCCATACTTTTCGAATATATGTTTGAAATGGTGTGTAATCTCTCATCTATCTGAAAGTTTGTATGAAATATTCTATGAATCAGTCAAAATACCGAAGAAAACCAAAAACCAGCATCCGTGATCACTCGAGCGTGCATATGATCGTAGTGGTAAACGTATTTTGTAATAAAATAGTTTAGTTAGAATCAGTGACGTGTTTTTGAAAAATCACGAAAAATTGAAGAAAGGGAATTATAAAGTGAATGAGATATTGAATAAAAGCTTACTATGTCTATTTTGATAAGGAAGAAACATAGAAGAAAATAAATTTTATATTCTGAGATATATTAATTTTAGTAAAACTAGTTCTGAATGATTTTGTGGTTCCCATATCTTTGTTGGAAAAATCGTATAAAACTATACAAAGTGAATTAAGAGTTATAGTTTATATGTAAAGATTCCTTAGTGAGTCTATTTACAACAGAAACAAGTGGGAAAAATATATGAAAACTGTCATGTGAGATATTTGAATTTTGGGTAAGAGAGATCAGAATCGTTGGACAGTGAAACAATGGAAAAATTTAAGGAATAAACTGTACTAAATGGTTAAGTTAAAAATTCTAAAAAAATTTAGTAAGAAGATATATGAGTCTAGTTTCAAGTAAAATTTACGGATTTGGATTTCGAGCTTCCTAACTCAAGTTATAGTCAATTTAGTCAGTACGACATAGATGGACAATTTAAATTTTTATGCCCAAATTAGTAGTTAAGTCCAGATTGCAAAATTACCAAATTATCCTTAGTGGGTAATATTACCAATTTACGAAAATAACCTTATGGGCAGAATTACCGAAATACCCTTAGTGGGTAAGATTACCGATTACCGAAATGCCCCTTCAGTGCCAAAATACGATATTGCTTAATGGACTGAATTGACATATTGCCTTATGGGTCGATTGGACATATTGATTAATGGGCCAATATGATATTTTGCTATATGGGCCGATTTGATATTTTGCTATATAGGCCGATCTGATATTTTGCTATATGGGACAATTTGATATGTGACTAAATGGGCCAAATTGATATTTTGTTATATGGGCCAATTTGATATGTGACTAAATGGGCCAAATTGATATTTTGTTATATGGGCCAATTTGATATGTGACTAAATGGACCGAATTGATATGTTATTAAATGGGCTGAATGGATATTTGATAAAATGGGCCGATTTGATATATTGCTCTAATGGGTCGATTTTGCAAATTGTTATTGGGCCAATTTGTTTGTCATAAATTTCTAAATTTTTAATTATTGTTATTATATTTGTAAATATCATGATTTGGTATGTATGATACATATACATGAATTGCATGGGATGGGATAATGATGAAGAGAAGTTTTGGTAGCTTTGCTACATAATTTTGGTGGCTCTCACATATTTGGTGACTCTGTCACAATCCGTCTGGTGGCTATGCCACGTAAATTCTGTTAATCTGGTGGCTTGTCCACAAATTTGATATAAATGGCTTAAAGCCTACGTTTGGTGTGTTGGCGGGGTGGGTGACTAAAGCTCCCCACAGGTGTGTTGGTTGGTACGGGTGGTGTGTAGCGGATAGAAAACTAGGTTTGGTTTGGGAATTTCATTTCATATTCATGTTATATTCATTACATTATTATTATTGTATGTGCGCTTGGCCCAAATAATTGCTTAATGCGATTTTGGCCCTATGAACAACGGTAAGGGGATTTCACTCTGAGTTCTTGTAACTCACCCCTTTCTTTCTTAACCCTTGTAGGTAATGCTCAGTGACGAGGACTTAGGCCATGGATGACTCGATGGAGGCCATACTTCAGAAATGGTGTTTCACTTTGGAACTTTAGATTTCTATTTTCGTTCACTTTACTATTTTGGGTTTTATATTGTAATAAGGCCTCTGGAGTATTTTATTATTTGCTTTATGTTTGATATACTTATTATTTTACCTAAATTATTTTAAATGGGAATTTTCTAAAAACCTAAATAAAGGTTTTCCAAAATTGATTAACAAATAGATTTCATAATAAACTTTTACAAATATTTTTAACACGAAAATCTTCTCCGAATTTTCAACGTCATTTTCATAAGTCACGTTTTATAATATTATTAGTTCAAATCTATCAATTTATCAATCAATCTTCGAGGTTAGTAGTATTTTATCAAATGTCTCAAATCAAACTTGTTTTTGTTGATCTTAACAAAACTTATTTTACTACGAATCACAAATCCTTTATATGTTTTCTTCAATGTGACACATCAGATTCGGGCCTAACTTCTGGGCCGAGTTTGGGGTGTTATATTTTATGGTATCAGAGCTCGGTTTAAAACTCAGCTGTGGTTTGGGTTCAAAAACGTTTTCCAAAGTTGTTTTAAATTGTAAAGTTTAAATGCATGTTTCAAAAAGGAAGTATGGCACCACGAGTATCCAGCACAAAGTCAAGTAAGTATTTGTTTTCATTTTATGATTATTGTGTTACGAAAATTCTACAAAGTAGAATACTTTAGAACTGTTAGCTTTAGGAGTTGAAACTATAGAGACTGAGACTCTAGGATGCGGATTTGACTCTCAAAATAACTTTTCTACTCATACTCTATAAAACATCGTTTAATAAACATCGAATAGCATAATGATTCATAAAACTCTTAATCAGATTATATCGACTTAGTGAACATGAGCGCTAGAAGAAGTGGACGCGGTAGACGTGGACATGGTAGAGGCCAAGGTGCTAGGGCTAGATTTTCGGCACCAAGGCATGTGCCCGAAAGGGAGGTACAAACATCGTTAGTGGCTGAGACGGGATCTCATGATCGAGTTGGGGTTGATGAGCTGACTCAGATAGTTAAAAAGGTATTAAAGAAGGTTAAGAAAATCAGTGAAGCACGATCTCGTTCTGTAAAGCATGACAAAGCACGATAAAACTTTCCGACTTGCGATTATTGTAAAAGGCGTCATCTAGGGGAATGTTGGAGGAGGTCAGGAGCATGCTTGAGATGCGGGTCTAAGGAGCATAAGGCTTGGGATTGTTACATCACCATCAAGTCAGGTATGTTTTGGTTGGACGTGATGATTGAATGTAGAAAATTCTAAGTATAAATGGTAGATAACTACTTGCTTCTGTGGTTAGATGTTTGGGTTATGTGAAAGAGGATGCAAGATTTTGTTAAAAGTACATTAGTGTTATTAAGATCAGAGTGCGCAGTAAAAGCATAGTGGTGTGATTTTGAGCAATGCGTTTAGTAGTTGGTTGGAAATTTCGAGGACAAACTTTTTGTAAGGAGGGTAGAATTGTAACATCCCGAAATGGGACTAGTAGGATTGGGCCCAATGGGCCTTCGGCGTAGGAATGTTTAAAATTTTGAGAAAAAAAAGAATGGCATTATTGCAAATTGGACTTATTAGTTAAGTGAATTTGGAAGGTTACAAGGTTTCTATGAAGTCTCGGGTTTAATTGGACCTAGTGAAAATTTTTGGCATTTAGCACTTTAGGGAGATGGAGTAAGTGACCTTAAAGCATATGGAAATAATTGATTAAATAGCTAACATAATTGAGCTATTAGTAAAAAGGCTATGGCGTCACTTGTAGTACCTTGAGGGAAGGAGTTTGAATCACTTTGTGTGCATCTTGACTTTTATTTTTACTTCCCTTCTTTAATATGTCGGTCAAGGTGTAATTATGGCAAGGGTGGACTTCATCATTTTTGGTAAGGTGGCTAAATGAATAAGGCAAGGTTGAAGTTAGGGAAAGGAATCAAAAGGAAAAGGGAATGTAGGGGGAACATGTGGCATCGTTCAAGGGGAAATGTTCTGGAAAGGATAGTTGGCAAAGTTTTTGACTTTTAGAGCATGTATGTGGACGGTTTTGGGGGCTATAGTGTGATAGCTGAAATTTGCTTAGTCTTTTGGTAGGATTTTTGATGTTGTTAGGCCAAAAATCACTTTTGCACAGTTTGGTGTTTTTTCTCTCAATCCTTTCTTTTGCTTTGTGCCGAAATTACTATCCTTGGTGACCATATTTTTTCTTTCATTTTACTTTGGCCGAATTCTCCTAGCACATTTGTGCATTTTCTTACTCTTTTGTTTGATCAAGATTTTCATCTCTTGTTTATCTCCTCCGATAGTCAAACATTCATCATTCATCCAACCTCCCATCTTCTTTTTCTTTTAACCATTTCTCTAATTCTTTCTCTTCTCAAACCGACACCATCTTTTAATCACAAACTTTTGTTTGATCATTTCACATAGTCGAATATTAATTTTCATTTTCTCTATAAACAGAACTCTCATTTCTTTTCTACCTTTCTTCTCATCCGTACTTACATTCAATCTTTGATTAATCATGGTATAGCAGAGTGCCAATTACTACCACATCGCTTAATCGACCTTAGCCATAGGAAGATCGTGTGAAACAGGAATTTCATTGTTCAAGGTAAGGAAGCTCTCTCATAGTCTTTTTTTCAATAACTTCCTTGGTTATTGTATTAATCGATTGAAGGATGATTTATCGACCATATGTTTTAGGTACTTAATCACTCGATGTATTCTACCTTTGGACATAGTGGTAAGTGATTCAAGTGTAAGTGATACGAAATCTTTTGGAAATTCGAGGCTAACTTTTGGTTGGTATTGTTCTAGGTCAACGACGAGTGGTTCGTTAGGAAATCAAAATCAGGTGTGTAATCCCATACTTTCCGAATATATGTTTGAAATGGTGTGTAATCTCACATCTATCTGAAAGTTTGTATGAAATATTCTGTGAATCGGTTGAAATACCAAAGAAAACCAAAAACCGACATCCTTGATCACTCGGGCGTACGTATGATCGTAGTGGTAAACATATTTTGTAATAAAATAGTTTCGGTTAGAAGCAGTGACATGTTTTTGAAAAATCACAAAAAATTGAAGAAAAGGAATTATAAAGTGAATGAGATATCGAATAAAATCTTACTATGTCTATTTTGATAAGGAAGAAATGGAGAAGGAAAAGAAATTTTATATTCTGAGATATATTAATTTTAGTGAGACTGGTTCTGAATGATTTAGTGGTTCCCTGATCTGTCTTGGAAAAATCGTATGAAACTGTAAAAAGTGAATTAAGAGTTATAGTTTATATGTAAATACTCCTTAGTGAGTCTATTTTAAATAGAAAAAAGTGGGAAAAATATATGAAAACTGTACAGATAGATATTTGAATTTTCGGTAAGAGAGGTCAGAATCGTTGGACAGTGAAACAAGGGAAATTTTAAGGAATAAACTGTACTAAATGGTTCTGTTAAAAATTTTAAAAAAATTGTATTAAGAAGATATATGAGTCTAGTTTCAAGGAAAATTTACGGATTTAGATTTTGAGTTTCATAACTCAAGTTATAGTCAATTTAGTCAGTACGACGCAGATGGACAATTTAAATTTTTATGCCCAAATTAGTAGTTAAGTCTAGATTACGAAATTACCAAATTACCCTTAGTGGGTAATATTACCAATTTACGAAAATGCCCTTATGGGCTGAATTATCGAAATACCCTTAGTGGGTAAGATTACCGAATTACTGAAATACCCTTCAAGGGCCGAAATACGATATTGCTTAATGGACTGAATTGACATATTGCCTTATGGGCCGATTGGACATATTGACTAATGGGCCAATATGATATGTTGCTATATAGGTCGATCTGATATTTTGCTATATGGGCCAATTTGATATGTGACTAAATGGGCCAAATTGATATTTTGTTATATAGGCCAATTTGATATCTAACTAAATGGGCCGAATTGATATGTGATTAAATGGGCCGAATGGATATGTGATAAAATGGGCCGATTTTGCAAAGTGTTATTGGGCCAATTTGTTTGTCATAAATTTCTAAATTTTTAATTATTGTTATTATATTTGTAAATATCATGATTAGGTATGTATGATGCATATACATGAATTGCATGGGATGGGATAGTGATGAAGAGAAGTTTTGGTAGATCTGCTACATAATTTTAGTGGCTCTGCCACATATTTGGTGACTCTGTCACAATCTGTCTGATGGCTATGCCACATAAATTCTGTTAATCTGGTGGCTTGTCCACAAATTTGATATAAATAGCTTAATGCCTACGTTTGGTGTGTTGGCGGGGTGGGTGACTAAAGCTCCCCACAAGTGTGTTGGTTGGTACGGGTGGTGTGTAGCGGATCGAAAACCAGGTTTGGTTTGGGAATTGCATTTCATATTCATGTTATATTCATTACATTATTATTGTATGTGGGCTTAGGCCAAAATAATTGCTTAATGAGATTTTGGCCCAATGAACAATGGTAAGGGGATTTCACACTAAGTTCTTATAACTCACCCCCTTTCTTTCTCAACCCTTGCAGGTAATGCTCAATGACGAGGACTTGGGCCATGGATGACTCGATGGAGGCGATACTTTAGAAATGGTGTTTCACTTTGGAACTTTAGATTTCTATTTTCGTTCACTTTACTATTTTGGGTTTTATGTTGTAATAAGGCCTCTGGAGTATTTTATTATTTGCTTTATGTTTGATATACTTATTATTTTACTTAAATTATTTTAAATGTGAATTTTCTAAAAACCTAAATAAAGGTTTTCCAAAATCGATTAACAAATAGGTTTCATAATAAACTTTTACAAGTATTTTTAACACGGAAATCTTCTCTGAACTTTCAACGTCATTTTCAAAAGTCACATTTTATAAGATTATTTGTTCAAATCTATTGATTTATCAATCAATCTTCGAGGTTAGTAGTATTTTATCAAATGTCTCAAATCAAACTTGTTTTTCTTGATCTTAACAAAACTTATTTTAGTACAAATCACAAATCCTTTATACATTTTCTTCAATGTGACACATCAGATTCGGGCCTAACTTTTGGGCCGGGTTTGGGGTGTTACAGTCTTTGGCACAACGAAATCTCTAGCTCGCAACTGATAATAACCCGATCTCAAATCTATCTTCGAAAACACTAAAGCCCCTTTCAATTGATCGAACAAGTCATCAATCCGAGGCAACAGGTATTTATTCTTTATAGTCACCTTATTCAGCTTGTCGATAATCAATACACATTCGCATAGTCCCATCTTTCTTTTTCACAAATAGAACTGGTACACCCCAATGAGAGAAACTCGATCGTGCAAAGCCCCTATCTGTCAACTCTTGCAACTGTGCTTTCAAATCTTTCAATTCAGTAGGTGCCATTCGATACGGAGCTATTGAAATCGGAATCGTCCCCGATACTAATTCAATACCAAACTCTATCTCTCGAACTGGTGGTAAACCTGGTAATTCTTCAGGAAACACATCTAGGTATTCACACACAACTGGTACGAATTCAATCTGCTTTTCAGACACTTTACTATCCAATACGTAGGCCAAGTAAGCTTCATATTCTTTTCTCACATACTTACAAGCTAACATCGAGAATATTACTGCCGGTAACCCATTCAGGTCATTAGATTCAATCCGGACAATTTCACCGTTATGGCATCTCAAATCAATGGTTTTTCTTTTGCAATTAACAACAGCATCGTGCAAAGTTAACCAGTCCATTCCCAAAATTAAATCGAACTCGTCGAAAGGCAACAACATTAAATCGGCTTGGAAGCATGAATCCCAAATCATCAACGGGAAACTTTTACACACTTTATCAACTAGAACACATCAACCCAAGGGGTTGGATACACGAATCACAAACTCAGTAGACTCAACAGGCAAAGTCTTACTGGATACTAAAGTTTCACACACATATGAATGAGTCGAACCGGGATCAATAATTGCAATCACAGTAGTACCATAAAGAGTGAAAGTACCAGTGACAACATCTGGGAAAAAAACATCCTCTCTGGCATGTATAGCATATGCTCCAGCTGGTGCACGAGCCTTCGATCGAACTGCAGTGTCTTTATTTCCTTTCTGACTGCCACTTACATTTCCCGAATGCCTAGGTGGTCTGCCTCGCACTGACACATTACTCGATCTGATATTCTGAGCTGTATTTTGCTCGGCTAGCATCAGGCACTCTCTGATAAAATGATCTGACGATCCACATTTAAAGCAGGACCAATCACAAAATCTACAACTCCCAGAATGCCATTTACCACAATGCTTACACTCAACCCGATTTTGCTGAACATTACCAACACAGGCCATCGAAGTAGCTCGGGAACCCGCAGAAGGTCGATCTCGTCTAGACATGTCGGAGGTAGCTTTATGTTGGCTGAAGTCATCTTTAAACTTTTTGGATACAGAATGGAAAGCCTTACTCGATGATCTTTTACGGGTGTCTCTAGCTTCCATTTCAACCTTTCTTTTCTCTTTTCCAAGCTCTTCAGCTTTGCAAGCTCGTTCGACAAGTACCACGAACTCTTTGATCTCAAGTATGCCAACTAGCAACTTAATATCTTCATTCAGACTATTTTCGAACCTTTTGCACATAATGGCTTCAGTTGACACAGACTCTCGGGCATATCGGCTCAATCTGAAAAACTTCTGCTCATACTCAGTCACGGTCATTCGACCCTGTTTCAATTTTAGAAATTCTTTTCGTTTCTGATCAATGAATCTCTAACTGATATATTTCTTACGGAACTTAGTCTGGAAGAAATCCCAAGTCACTTTTTCTTTCGGAACAACCGATACTAGTGTATTCCACCAGTGATATGTAGTGTCTCGTAGTAAAGATATAGCACACTTCAAGCACTCGTCTAGAGTACATGACAGCTCATCAAGCACCCGGGTAGTGTTATCAAGCCACATCTCAGCTCGTTCTGCGTCATCATCATCATTAGCTTTAAATTCCTCGGCCCCATGTTTCCTAATTTTATCAACTGGAGGCCTACTAGATCTCATCGGATTTATCATCGGAGGTGCTGAAGGTATCAGAGTTGGATTATTTGAGGGTGGAGGTTGTTGTACAGTCAGATTAGTCTGAATAAATTGGGTAAACCATTCATTCATCATCTGGTAGAAGGCTTGCTTAGCCTCCCTCTCATGGCTACCCGAGATAGGTCGAGAGTCTACTGGCGCTGACCCATGTGTGAGATCAGGCGCTACGCTCTCTACATCATCAGCTACGGCTCTGTCGGGATCCATTTACTATATAAAACATAATTCAGATGTCAGAAGTCACCACACTATCGTATTATAAAATTTAAGGCATGTATAGCTAGACACACACGGGCTACGGTAGTCCTAGAATCAACTAAATCGTAAGCTCTGATACCAATCAAATGTAACACCCTTGACCCATATCCGTCGTCAGATTAGGGTTATGAGGCATTACCGAACTAAACTCAATTCCAGATAGACCTTCATTTGAATTCAAGCACAAGCAATGCGATCTTTTCTATTTAATATAACATTACAACTTATTAAATTAAAATCATGTACAACAAGTTTTATTACCGGTACCTAATACATACAAATGTCCTAATCACATGACTTGAGCATTCATGACATATATACTTTTAAACCATATCCCAACCAATGTCATTTTATAACATATATCGGACATAATTCAAAACTCATATAACATAAGCTGATTTTCATTCACATTACTATAATACATATACATATTAAACCAACCGAACCATTTATACCATTTAATAAACAATTGCATATACAAACATATTAATATTACATCTTGACCGAACATACTGTTTCACTTTTCATTTGGATTTTTACCTAACCAACCATAAAACATAGTCATTTCTTACCATTAACAATAGGATCTATATAGTCAACTATCACTAGTAAAGCATATTAAACAAGTAACACCTAAATTCACCTTAGTTGAGATCATGCACACATCATAAACACAGCAACCATGTTTCACATATAATAAGCAAAGACCAAGTTTGCTAAACCATACATAATTTAAAACATCCATTAGAATTATGAACAAGCCATTTTATCAAAACATAGAAATGAAACTTAACCAAAAGAAATAGCCATTTTCGCAAGGCTATATTTATATACAAGACCAAATATCATAGGTTTCAAAACTTAGTCTAACCTATACATGCCTTTGATTCAAAACTAAACTTATAAGTACCAAAGGAGATGATAGTGTGGTTGACTTCTCGACGATCCTCTCGAGCCCGTAGCTTGTCCAAAATCTATAAAACATAACATTGAACACACACAGAGTAATCTTACTAGCTTAGTAAGTCTTAAGCAATTTTGATATAACATTCAAACATTTAATTATTTTAATCATTGGGTTTATGGCATTGCTTATAAACATTTTAACTTGAAATTTCATTATGGCCGAATGCTATCCATACAATTTACCCAAGTATCATCACTTTATTACTACAAGCATGTAACTCATCGAATCACATAAATATAATATGTATTCGCATATTCCAAATCGAATGATTACAACAAACATATCCAGCACATATCATTCGTACACATAAATAAACATATTCAACGATTTTCACCTTTAACATTTTCATCTATAGCCGATTCTCCAAAATAACCTATTTAAGCTCGAATTCTATTATATATAGTTCATACTCATCAATGGTAAGCTCAATAGCACCTATAAAACTTTTACCAAATCATCAACTATATTACATCATATTCAATTTGAATGGTAATAGATCAATTTACCTTATCCCTTGCATACTTACCCGAGTTTTTAGCTCATTGCATTAATTATGTTCCACCGTGTAATGATTCATGAATTTCTCTATTTATCACACATCACCGGCATTAAGCCTGCTAGGCATCAAAGCCTGAAATACACACTAGCATTAAGCCTGCTAGACTAAAGGTCTAAATTCGATCACCGGCATTCCTGCTAGGCAATAAGCCCGATATAAATCACCAGCACAAGGCCTGCTAGGCTCGAAGCCCGAGTATCAATATAATTAAACCATTTCATACACCTTTCTTAATACTAAAATCTCATATATCACATATGTTTCATAACACTATCACTTATCAATTTCAAACAACCTTAATCACATTACATTATTAAAAACTCAATTCACATATACTACTAACCAAAATTCGGCATTTTCATGTATATTCCCATAACTTTTAAATTTCAACATTTATTAGATTTCGTAAATAATTTTTGACATGTATTTGCTTAACGACTTACCTTGACTATCGACGGACAACGAAGACCGGCTATTCGATGACTTTTGCCTTCCCCTGATCCAAGTCCCTTTTTCTTTGTTCTTGATCTAAACATATTAAAAATAAGATCATTCAGGCACATTTCATTTCAATTTAATCCCAAAACACATAAATGGGCAAATTACCATTTTACCCCTAATGTTTCACATTTTTTCAATTTCGTTGTATTTGCATAAAACACAAAATACACAAAATTTCATTACACAACCTAAGGGCCGAATATTCATAGGGATTATACAAGTCCATTTATTTCATTTATTTTTCATTTTAACCCCTCAAAAATTTATTTTTGCAATTTAGCCCAAAATACTCAATTTCACCAAAATTTCCAATACAAAACATGTTAATCTATAACATAACTTTAACATATAATCATCAAACATCACAAAGCATAAGCTTCCATCCATGCCCAAACATCACATACACACTAATCTCAAAAATTTTAGCATGGGTCGGATAGTATTCGAAGCAACGATCACAAAAACATAAATATTATCAAAAATCGAAAACCAACCATACCTTAATCAAGCTTCAAGTTACCGAAATATTGAAGAAATTCTAAGTTCTTCCTCCTTTAAACATTCGGTCATTAGAAAAAAAATGATAATGGCCTTTTTGTTTTGTTTAATTATTAACTTATATTATGTTATTACTAATTTACTATTTTAACCTTTTCTAATTAATAATATAAAACATAAATATTTGTTTCTTTGTCTTTCTACCGTCCACTAACTTCAAAATGGGCTTTTTGCCCCTTAAGGACTTCATATTAAAAAGCCACTATCAATTAAACACTTTTCACTATAGTTTGCAACTTTTGCACTTTACGCGATTAAGTCCTTTTGTTAAAATCAAACACACAAATGAACAAATTAGCTCACGAAAATTTAACACATGCTTAGCCACATATCAATGAAATAGAAAATAATATTAAATTATTATACAAACTTGGATTTGTGGTCCCAAAACCACTGTTCCGATTAGGGTCAAATTCGGATTGTTACAATATGTGTAGGGCTTGAGGTCAAATTGATTGAATATGTCTTAAATAGTTATCTCAAAATATAATAACTAGTAAGTTAAGTACTATGTTATACGAACTTACTAAGCATACAATGCTTTTCCCGTTTTATTTTTCCCTGTTTTAGAGTAAATCGAAAGCTTGTTGGATTGGAAGCTCGGCGGAGATCACTCACACTATCTATCGGCCTATGTCGGTACAGTATTGTAAATCAATTATGGTTATAATGGCATGTATAGGTTATATTGGTCACATTGTCATGTAAATATAAGCGATGCTTGTAACCTAGCCATTGGAATGGCTAGTAATGGTTTGACTTGGTATATTTGTAATGTTATACTATGAAAGCTACACATGTGTTAAGTAATTGATCAAATTATGCCTATCATATGGACTAAACCAAGGCAAGATATAAACATGTATGCATATAATGGTATACCATGTTGAATGATAGAATTTGCTAGATTCGAATGCTTGAAATAGTTGGTATTTGAATGTGAGTTTAAGTGCAAGTCATTGGTGTGATTTTGGGTGAGAAAGGATGTAACATCCCCGAACCCGGCCCACGAGCCTTGACCGGATCTGGTTATGTCACCAAGGGATGGCGGTTGAAAATCTTTGTCTTTAGCATAAACTTGAAAATTTTTGTTTATTTTCGGAAGTAATTCCATTAAAAATTAATTAATACTATAAGCCCGATATAAAATATGTGAATTAAAACTTTATTATAATTTATTATATTATAAATCATTTGAAGGAAATATATCTAAGTATAATATAAACCCTAATTAAAGAGATAATAAAAGATCCCAACAATAAATTAAGAGGCCTTTTATTACAACCGATATTTAAACCAAAACTTAATATAAATAAGCTTTAAAATATTTAAACTCTTCCTTCTCAGCATGGGCCACCATGTGTCCTCTCCGATCCCGTCCAATCTCAAGAGTCACCGAAATGTTAGGAAAATAATTGGGTGAGTCACACGGACTCAAAGTGTAATTAAAACCATCGAATCCACCCACATGCTAGCCACATAACATCCCAATTATCAAATGCAACATGTAAATATAATCATTTAGACATTACCATAATACTGGCTTGGCCCACAATCAATTCATATTCAAGCACCTGCTAGGCCCTTTTCTCATTAATTCATCGACATCGGGCTCGCCCATTTCCACGTATGTTCTTAAAACATACCTATTCACATTCCATATTGGGCTAGCCCATTTCCATATCAATTTATAACAAAACCATGCAATATGAAACCCAACCCAATCCTAAGGTCCAACCGCTACACACCCCTTATCCAAATTACCACACACCGGGGGACTATCGAGTCACCCTCTCCTTTTTCCTCCAAAAGGGCAACCAATGCCATCCACGATGTAGCGATAGCTAACATCAAACCACGATGGAGCACACAAGAATCCATCAAGCCACGATATAGCATAAAGCCGATATCAATCAAGGTAACCACGCTAACTAAATCGCAAAGATCCACAACGCGACCTCGGTCGGCGCCAATCCACGATGTAGCACAAAGTCGACATCAACCACGCACTCAAGTACACCCGCATTCTTCTTTCAAAACCCACCCATGCACATGTAACATGATATAATGACAATATGATGCATGTGCATGTCATTCACAAATATAGGCATACACTCATATTTAAATAAATGACAACAATATTACCAATTTGCTATTTACGATCGATCAACACATACCCTTTTAGGGTATCTATTGCACTTTTACCACTACACTTATTAGTAAGCATATAACATAAGCAGATATCACATAAAACCCGGAAACAATGGCTAACTACACACCTTATAACCTCAAGCTCTAAACCTCGATCCTCGACGCTATCACTTAGCGAGACTACTGTTATCGCCTATCGTTTTCACAGTGCGCCCACACCCCAAAGGCCAATCTCGTGCAGTGAAACCGATCTCTTCTTGAACTTCGGGATGGGAGTTTTCCTTTCTCCTCTTGATCGGCACTCGCATCCATCGACGACACTTAATCGTAACACTTTGTTAATTATCAATATACTTAACTTAAACCAAATATCTAAAACTTAACCTACTTACCTAAAAGTCTTGAAATCTCTAAGTTCCTTAATCAACGCCAAAACTCTTAAATGGTCAAGGTTAGAATCGGTTACCACAAATGCCAAATATGATTTATAACAAAAATCCATGAAAAGAGGACCCTTTGGCGAATAGCACCTAACCCTTACCTTGAGTAACCGAATCAATAAATTTCTAAATGCCTTCTTGCGTTGGCTACAATAGAAAAAAACACATCACTTATAGTCTATAGAGCATTGCCAACTCCACACTAAGGCCAACCATTCGGTTTTGGCCACAACAGAGGGGTACATAAATCGATTGATCACAAAAGTACACTTACCACCTACGTGCTTTGCGAGATTCAAGGGAAGTTTGCCTCGATCACGAACAAAATAGACTCAATGGTGAACAAGGTTTGGCTTTAAGCTTTGGTGAAATAAAGAGAGAAATAGAAAGGCTCAAGGTTTTGGCCTAGTCAAGAAAAGTAAGAAATAAGGGTGGAAGAATGGAAGTAATAGGAAGAGAATAGTGGAAGAAATTTGGCACAAGAGAGAGTGGGACGAGAGAATGCACTTTCGGCTTTGGAGATTAAAAGAGGAAAAGAATTTAAAAGGGTGCTCTCCCTATATAAAGCATCTGCACCCCCACTCCCCTAGAAGACTCCAACGACCAAGCACTCCAAGGCCCCCCATTCTACCATGACTTCCACCAAACCCAAAATTCTTTCCTAAATTCACTCAATACCATCCAATTCAAAATAATAAAATAATCTAATAGCAACCTTTATCACCTATTTTCTAATTCTAAAATAATTCTACACTTATCTAAAATAATTAAAATAACCAACCCTTATCACTCCTTCAACTTAAAATACAAAATAAAATAAAACTTATCCTTATCTTCCACCGATTTTGAAACACCACCAGCCTTGTCCATGAAGACTCCATGTGCCGCCCATCGCCTTGCCCAAATTTGCAAAAATAAAAGAAAACCACCCATCGCCCATGGGTCTCGAACACAGGACTGGGGAAAGCCAAGAACCAACTAGCGCCAGCCATTCGCCACCTTGATTTTTATGCTATAAGGCCCCAACATTTATTCTTAACCCTTCCTAGCCCAAATTTCATAACCGCATAGAATAAAATCACGCCCAAAATGTCGCTCCAGCACTCAAACCGCGACCTCCTTCCCTTCCAAATACCTAAGTAGCGCCTAAGAGCCATTCTCGCTAATTGAACTTTTATGTCCATCAACTTGGACATTTATTTTAAGCATACCGGCCGAGTCCCCTAATTAGCGCAAAGATAAACAAAATTGTCGCCTTTAGCACTCGAACCTTGACCCTTAGGCGCCACCTTCCCAAGCCCCAAGCAACGCCTTTCATGCCATTTTGCCAACTCCTTTCTTGTGTCCTAAATTCCACCAATTTATTTTAAAGCCTACTTGCCCTAATTCCCTTTTTACACTAAAAATCTAAAATTTTCTAAAGTCTTCCCTTTCATCCAAACATTTCTAAAACCTCTAAAACACCTCCAAACACACCCAAAACCTACCAACACCGAATTATACTTAAATTACCTAGCCCCTAAACCAGGGTGTTACAATTCTACCTCCTTAAAATAATTTCGTCCTCGAAATTACTCATTACCGAATAATCATAACTCGCTATTCTACTTCTCCATCAGCAAGACTCGATCTTAGTCTATCATACTCCCGCCACGCCTTTAAGTTCTCCCCAAGATCCAGATCATACAAGAAAGAGCTAACTTACAAACAAGGAAAGCAATTAAAGAATATTCCAAGACAAAGGAGCTTACTGTTATCACATCCTCGGTTGACTCGACTAAAACCATTCCTTCCATGACTTGAACCACGACCCTCGTCAGCTCGAGGACGCTTCTAACCAAATGCGCCTTCGACCCACAATCAAAACATTTCTTATTATTTCCCAACATTCTCCTCAATGAATTCTCCCACACTTAGCATGTGAATGATCCCCATCCATTGGTACAAGTGCACTTACTGTGGTTCTCGGTCCTTGGTCTTTTCTCGGCATTACCAAACGATCTTGATGGTCCAACATTTCTCTTATTCTCGCTCCTATTCTTCTCTCGGTTTTCTCTTATAGTCTTCTTAACCTCTTCAACGATCCGAGCTTTCTCCACTAAAATGGCAAAGTCTTTTCTCGTATGCGGAGCGATCAACTCCATAACTCATCTCGTAGCCCATCTTCGAATCGAACATTCCTTTCGTAGTCGTAGAGCGATTCCTTTGGCGTCTCGACTCGACCGCACAAACTCGCCTTCATATTCCGCTACCGACTTATTCCTTGCACTAGATTTAGAAACGCTTTCTTTGCGAGTCTAAATAACTGCTCCTACATACTTCCTTCGAACTTGGCCTTAAAGAAATCCCAATCCAATGATCCGCTCAGACATCTTGTTTGACAAGAGCCACCAACGATAAGCTTCGTCGCTGGTAACGTAAACAAATACCCTTCACTTTTTCTTCATTGGTGCGGTCCAAATCGTCCATGATTCTTTCAATCGCTTCTAGCCAATACTCCGCCACGTTAGGAGCTACTCCCGACACTCCTCTAAAGATCTCATCTGCTCGATCTAAGCCTTTCCGATACCGACTTCCGAGTTCCATTTCTCTACTAACTCCCGCTACTCGCTCTAGCACTCGCAACATGGCCCGCGATATCGTCATCTTCTCCGTCTGATCTTGCCCTCTCCGTCCACTCATCGGTACTTCATTTTCGACCCATGGCTGCACCTTATCGGTTCCGATCTTCGCCATTCTACTTCTCTCAAGGCCCCTAGAGCTCATCTCTATCGCCTTGATTTATCCGATTAAGAAGTTTTATGCATTAGTAATGGTTCCACTATTTAACCGCGAGCATATTTTATGAATGAAAGATTTTAGAAGTAGTTCTTTCGATCACACAAGGTTTCAGTTCGAGTTTTACTACCCTAATTCAGAGAATCACTTTCACATTCATCAATAGAGACACCTTCATTTCTCAATGAAGACACATTCATTCATCATCAAAACACATTCATTCCTCAACAGAGGCACACTCAAAGGGTATCTACCACCCACATTCACTATTCGGCCTTCCTACCCGCTTTCTACCCTGGGGTATTTTTGTCATTTTCCTACAGGGACATTTTCATAATAAACCAGGGAAATTTTAAAACTTAATAAACCAGAACATTTTGAAATTTCCACATCGAGAGGCATTTCTAAAATTTGTCAAATTAGAGATACAATGAGAATTTTAGAAACTGGGGGTATTTTAGTAATTTTGTCGACCTGTGGTAATTTTGTAAATTTCAAGAGTCGGGGTATTATTTTGAAATACAAAAGTTTGGGTACTTTTGCAAAGTGAGGAAATTTTATTAAAATTGGGATTAACTCGTAAATTTTGAAAGTCGGGGCATTTTAGTAATTTTCAACACGGGTATATTGATATTTTGAAAACTAGAGATTTTAATATTTTGCCAAGTAAAAATCATTTTAACAAAAGTTGAGGGTATGTGGTAATTTTATAATACAGGGCATTTTGTAATTTTGCCGCTAGGGCATTTTGGTAATTTTGGTAAATCGAGAAAAACACCTTTTTTTCAAAACCAGTTTAGGGTTTATAAACCAAAAGGGTAAATTTGAAAATTTTAAAACCAAGAATTTTAAAACAAGAAGGCTAATCCTTTCGGGTTTTAATAATTGGTTCACTTCGTGAACAAGTCCTCTTGGTTAAGGTGAACTGGCTACGCACTGTAGGATTCAAGTGGAGGAGGTGAGTCACGCTGATCGCTTAAATACCAAGCTCCCACTGAATACCACTCCTAGACATGCGCACACAAAGTTGCCACACCTTAACATGGCGACTTACTTTATGTGTTTGTTGAGTAACCTTAAGTCTTATGCACATGTTTGAGTAGACTAGCCTTAGGGTTCAACTAATCCTAATTCACTAATCTACGAGCCCAACAAAGCCCATAACAGTTCATATAACAAATTACTTCCCAAGTCTGAAGTACTTACCTGGTGGACTCGGGCCGGAGGTACAGTGCCATGCCGTAAGAACTCAAATAAAAGCCCATATTTTGAAAAGCCCATTTGAAAATGTTTTGGGCCCAAAACCCTCAAGGCCGAAGTTTTGAACTGGCTCGATATTAATCAGAATATCCCAGAACCCGCCCACGAGCCTTGACCGGATCTGGTTATGTCACTGCATGGATGGTGGTTGAAAATCTTTGTCTTTAGCATAAACTTGAAAATTTTTGTTTATTTTCGGAAGTAATTCCATTAAAATTAATTAATACTATAATCCCGATATAAAATATGTGAATTAAAACTTTATTATAATTTATTATATTATAAATCATTTGAAGGAAATATATCTAAGTATAATATAAACCCTAATTAAAGAGATAATAAAAAGATCCCAACAATAAATTAAGAGGCCTTTTATTACAACCAATATTTAAACCAAAACTTAATATAAATAAGCTTTAAAATATTTAAACTCTTCCTTCTCATGGGCCACCATGTGTCCTCTCCGATCCCGGTCCAATCTCAAGAGTCACCTGAAATGTTAGGAAAATAATTGCGTGAGTCACACGGACTCAGTGTGTAATTAAAACCATCGAAATCCACCCACATGCTAGCCACATAACATCCCAATTATCAAATGCAACATGTAAATATAATCATTTAGACATTACCATAATCTGGGCTTGGCCCACAATCAATTCATATTCAAGCACCGGGCTAGGCCCTTTTCTCATTAATTCATCGACATCTGGGCTCGGCCCATTTCCACGTATGTTCTTAAAACATACCTATTCACATTCCATATTGGGCTAGGCCCATTTCCATATCAATTTATAACAAAACCATGCAATATGAAACCCAACCCAATCCTAAGGTCCAACCGCTACACACCCCTTATCCAAATTCTACCACACACCAAGGGACTATCGAGTCACCCTCTCCTTTTCCTCCAAAAGGCAACCAATGCCATCCACGATGTAGCGTATAGCTAACATCAAACCACAATGGAGAACACAAGAATCCATCAAGCCACAATATGGCATAAAGCCGATATCAATCAAGGTAACCACGAACTAAATCGCAAAGATCCACAACGCGACCTCGGCGGCGCCAATCCACGATGTAGCACAAAGTCGACATCAACCATGTACTCAAGTACACCGCACCTTCTTTCAAAACCCACCCATGCACATGTAACATGATATAATGACAATATGATGCATGTGCATGTCATTCACAAATATAGGCATACACTCATATTTAAATAAATGACAACAATATTACCAATTTGCTATTTACGATCGTCACATACCCTTTTAGGGTATCTATTGCACTTTACCATCGCACTTATTAGTAAGCATATAACATAAGCAGATATCACATAAAACCCGGAAACAATGGCTAACTACACACCTTATAACCTGAAGCTCTAAACCCTCGATCCTGACGCTATCACTTAGCGAGACTACCGTTATCTGCCTATCGTTTTCTGTTGCACGCCCACACCCCGGTGGCCAATCTCGTACAGCAGAAACCGATCTCTTCTTGAACTTCGGGATGGGAGTTTTCCCTTTCTCCTCTTGACTGGCACTCGCATCCATCGACGGACTTAATCGTAACACTTCGTTAATTATCAATATCGCAACTTAAACCAAATATCTAAAACTTAACCTACTTAGGAAAAGTCTTGAAATCCGAAAGTTCCTTAATCAACGCCAAAACTCTTAAATGGTCAAGGTTAGAATCGGTTACCACAAATGCCAAATATGATTTATAACAAAATCCATGAAAAGAGGACCCTTTGGTAATAGCACCTAACCCTTACCTTGAGTAACCGAATGAACAGCCCTAAATGCTCTCTTGCGTTGGCTACAATAGAAAAAAACACATCACTTATAGTCTATAGAGCATTCGCCAACCCACACTAAGGCCAACCATTCGGTTTTGGCCACAACAGAGGGGTACATAAATCGATTGATCACAAAGTACACTTACCACCCACGTGCTTTGCAGAGATTCAAGGAAGTTTGCCTCGATCACGAACAAAATAGACTCAATGGTGAACAAGGTTTGGCTTTAAGCTTTGGTGAAATAAAGAGAGAAATAGAAAGGCTCAAGGTTTCGCCTAGTCAAGAAAAGTAAGAAATAAGGGTGGAAGAATGGAAGTAATAGGAAGAGAATAGTGGAAGAAATTTGGCACAAGAGAGAGGGACGAGAGAATGCACTTTCGGTTTGGAGATTAAAGAGGAAAAAGAATTTAAAAGGGTGCACTCCTATATAAAGCAATGGCACCCCCACCCCCTAGAAGACTCCAACGCCACCAAGCACTCCAAGGCCCCCATTCGCCATGACTTCCACCAAACCCAAAATTCTTTCCTAAATTCACTCAATACCATCCAATTCAAAATAATAAAATAATCTAATAGCAACCATTATCACCTATTTTCTAATTCTAAAATAATTCTACACTTATCTAAAATAATTAAAATAACCAACCCTTATCACTCATTCAACTTAAAATACAAAATAAAAATAAAACTTATCCTTATCTTCCACCGATTTTGAAACACCACCACTGTCCATGAAGACTCCATGTGCCGTCCCCGCCTTGCCAATTCACAGCAAATAAAAGAAAAACCACCACGCCCATGGGTCTCGAACACGGACACAGGGAAAGCCAGCACCAACTAGTGCCCAGCCATTCGCCACCTTGATTTTATGCTATAAGGCCCCAACATTTATTCTTAACCCTTCCTAGCCCAAATTTCATAACCGCATAGAATAAAATCACGTCCAAAATGTTTGCTCAGCGCCAAACCGCGACCTCCTTCCCTTCCAAATACTTAAGTAGCGCCTAAGAGCCATTCTGCCAATTGAACTTTTATGTCCATCAACTTGGACATTTATTTTTAAGCATACCTGGCCGAGTCCCCTAATTAGCGCAAAGATAAACAAAATTGCTGCCTTAGCAGCTCGAACCTTTGACCCCTTAGGCGTCACCTTCCCAAGCCCCAAGCAACGCCTTCATGCCATTTTGCCAACTCCTTTCTTGTGTCCTAAATTCCACCAATTTATTTTAAAGCCTACTTGCCCTAATTCCCCTTTTTACACTAAAAATCTAAAATTTTCTAAAGTCTTCCCCTTTCATCCAAACATTTCTAAAACCTCTAAAACACCTCCAAACACACCCAAAAACCTACCAACACCTGAATTATACTTAAATTACCTAGCCCCTAAACCAGGGTGTTACAAAGGAAGCTAGAAATTGATTTATTTTGTCCACACGGGCGGACACACAGGCGTGTGTTTAGACCTTGTATGACACACAGCCTACCCCATGGGCGCGTCGTGTGTCCCCTGCACCTTAAATTCGAGAAAAGTAGAATGCTCAATTGATCACATGGGCAGAGACACAGCGTGTGACTCAGCCGTGTGGGAGACACGGCCTTGAACACTAGAGTGTGTCTTGGCCGTGTGAAACCTGCACCTAATTCGAATTGAATTAATTAACCACACAGCCTCGCACACGGGCATGTGGAATGGCTCTGTGTGGCAAGTCAGAGAGCACCATAAATCGAACACGGCCTGAAGCACGGGCGTGTCCCTTAGACCACACGGGCATGTGAGCCCTGTACCTTGGAAAGGTTATGAAATGTCACGAAAAATTCTTAGATTTTCTAATTAAGTCCCTATTCGATTCTAATGTTCATATTGGGCCTTGAGGGTCTATTTAAGGGACGTTATTATAATATCGGTAAATAAATAGTGATTAACATGAAATGTTTGTAAATGTTATGAAAGTTCCAGTAATGACCCGTAACTCTCATTAGGTGATTTGATCTGACTTAGGGTGTTACATTTTCAATTATTCCTCCTTTACTTTATCAAATTCAATTCCTCTTTTGGAAATTTTATGCCCTAAGACAATTCACTCATTAACCATAAAATGACATTTCTCCCAATTAAGGACAAGATTTGTCTCATCGCAACTTTTAATTACCTTAGCCAAATTACTCAATCAAAATCGTAAGCATTACAAAAAATAAAAAATCATCCATGAAAACATTAACAAAATTTTCTACCGTATCAGTAATTATTGCCATCTTGCATTACTGAAATGTGACAGGTGAGTTACATAAACCAAAAGGCATTCGCCTAAAAGAAAATGTACCATATGGGCAAGGAAAAGTGGTCTTGTGTTGATCTTCTGGGGCTATAAATATTTGGTTATATCTTTAATATCCATCTAAAAAAATAGTAATATTCGTTACCTACTAGTCTATCTAACATCTGATCCATAAAAGGCAACGAAAATTGATCCTCCCGAGTGGCTTTCTTTAATTTTTTATAATCAATACAGATTCTCCAACATGTGATAGTTCTCGTCGAGATTAACTCGTTACATTCATTCTGTAACACCCTAAAAATCTGAGTATTATTATATTGCATGAATTGGTGTTTAGATTTTTTTTAAGTGCTTATTGAAATCCTAAAGAGGAGTATAGCATAATTTGGATAAGGAATAAAATTTATTAATTAAGAAATTATTGAAGAGAAGCAAATGTCATTAAGACTTAAGTCAAATTAAGTGTTAATGAGTGTCATAAGTTGAGTATATGGCATGGTGGAGTTGGCGCATGGGTTTTAGCAAGAGGAAGAGGTTCAATCCCTTGTTTAGCTTTAAGGTAAATTTTGTTTTAATTTTATGCACATCCATAGCAAGTGTTGGCCAAGGACAATTAAGGTAAGAGTTGACCATATTATTTTTGGTTAGTGTATCAAAGGATTATGGAAATAGAAAATATATGGCATGGAATCAAATACTTAAGGAAAGATAGGGGAACATAAGGCACATATCAAGGGAAATTTTGAAACAAATCATGGCCAATTGACCATGTGTTGGGCGGCAATTTGGTATAGGGAGGAGCCTAATTTTTGAGTTAGTTTTGGCTAAGAATTTCTTTTCTCTCTTTGGCTATTCCTTGCACTTTGTGCAGAATTTTTATTTCCTCTCCTTTCAACTTTCCTCTTGGTCAATTTTGCAATTGGTAAAGCCAAAGTCTTTTGACCATTTGGTCACTTTTATTCATCTTGTGAAATTTTCTTTGTATTTCTCCATGTGCCAAATCAACCATACCAAAAACCATTCTCTTTCTTTTTTCTTTTGCCATGGCCTAATGCACTAACTCCTAAAATCCATCTTTTCTTCTCTTCTCTTTAAAATCAAACTACCTCATCACCATCTCTTTTCATATTCTAATTCTTTCTATCAAAGTTTCTCCATCAAACACTCTCTTGGCGAATGCTAGAGTGCCATAACCGAATTTATTTTCTCTTTCTTTGGTTGCATAGCCAATTCTCCAACTCTCACAAACACCTCTCTCAATCCTTTCTTTTCAATCGTGGAAATAGGTAAGGAATTCTTTTTCATTTTCGATTTATTATTAGTGTCATGGCGAATATCATTGGTATTATGAGGACCTTTTTGGATCGATATAACGTTCATTCTAATAACGTCTCTTTCGTTATTATTTAGTGCAATAACAGAAGATCAGAACTCAAGTGATTGGGAGAATCGTAGAAACATTGGAAACGTTTTATTGTGGTAAGGAAATCCAATTCTTTAAAGCCTTTAGTCTTGTTTGATATTATTTTAGATCTAACTAATATTCCTTTGATCGTGAAGACTTTCAAAATAGGGAAGAAAAGGGTGGTTAGTCACGTTAAGAGGCGGATCCAAATCCCCATTCAAACGAAGAGCGGTTTGGCGATCCGTGATTTTCCACCGGTTGCGGACCATCTTCCAAAGAAGTCCATTATTTGAAGTGGTACGAACTTCCGAGCCATTATACGTTGGTGGATTCTCGGCGTCGAACGAATCAATAAACGAGGAGAAGCTGAAAATCAAGTGATTCAAAATCAAGAGGGTAAGATTTTGGATCTATTATCGATTAAGAATATTTTACTGAAATAGTAATCTAACGGATCGAAATATGTTTAGGTGCCGAGGAACGAGAAGGATTAGTACTCACGGTATCGAGGTGTGTAACTTCACACTATTTCTCGGTTGGATGTCAATTTCGGTATGAAAGTAAAAATCGTAAAAACAACTAGATCGGTGAAAACGTAAAAATTTATATTTTGACGAAAATACGTAAAAAAATGACTAAATCGCGAAAATTATGAAAACGCCCTCGAGAAATTACTTGTTATTATGTAAATTGTATGTTTTGATAAATTGGGCCAAAATACTCTAGTTCGATAAATTGGGCCAAAATACTCTAGTTCGATAAATTGGGCCAAAATACTCTAGTTCGATAAATTGGGCCAAGATACTCTAGTTCGATAAATTGGGCCAAAATACTCTAGTTTGATAAATTGGGCCAAAATACTCTAGTTCGATAAATTGGGCCAAAATACTCTAGTTCGATAAATTGGGCCAAATTACTCTAGTTCGATAAATTGGGCCAAAATACTCTAGTTTGATAAATGGGCCAAAGTCCACTAAAGCGCTAAATGAGCAAATTGCTAAATTATTTTATGGGCCAATGAAATGTTTAATGATAAACCCACCATTGTTATGAATTAAATAGAAGAAATTATTATATGATTATATTTTGTTATATCATACGATTGCATGGGGTGGGGTATATGAAGAGAAGAATGGCAGTTGCCAAAAATCTAGTTAGGTGGCTCGCCACAATTATGGCTTATTGCCTCTAGTTCTGGCTTCGCCACAATTACGACTTATTGCCTCTAGTTCGTGGCTCGCCACAAATATGGCTTATCGCCTCTAGTTCGGTGGCTTTGCCACAATCATAAAAAGGCTTAATGCCTACGATTGGTGTGTTGGCGGGTGGGTTGACTTGATCCCCACAGTGTGATGGTTGGTACGGTGGTGTTAGCGGATGGATATTAGGTTTGGTTGGGAAATTCATTTTACATGCATCTTTAAATTATTTTATTTTATGATATATTGAATTACGTAATTGGGCTCAAGCCCGAAGATAATATCTTGACGATCTGGCCCAATAATGGTGGTAAGTAAGTTACACTTTGAGTTCTAAGTAACTCACCCCCTTTTAATTTTTCCATCTCAGGTAATAGAAATTGATGTGGACTTGGGCCGAGAATGACTTCGTGGAGGCCATACTGCAAAATATGGGTTATTTAAACTCTGAACTTTTAATAATTATTTTTACTATTTTGGGATGTTGTAATAATGGCCTCTATAAATAATTTATGGATTTTATGTGTGTTTTCTTTTAAACTATACTTTGGATTTTTTTAAAATATGGGTTATGATTATATGATGTTTTATTAAAATAAATTTGGGCTTTCAAGTATATGAAATTCATTTATAATATTTATTATTGTTAACTCTTTAATAAATTACCTAAAGGTTTTTGATAATAAAATAATGTTTTTTCAACTGATGTTTTCTAATATTTATCAAATTCAAATACTCTTCTATTTTTATTAAAATCAAAATTAATATTGTAGTTTTCAACTTATTGCAAAATTTAAAAAATAGATTGATTCATGTAACAAACCAAATCTAGTCTCAACGCATAGACCGGGTTTGGGGTGTTACATTTAGTGGTATCAGAGCCAGTTTCAAAAACTCGGCTGTGGTTTGGGTTCGTAAATAATTTCTGTATGAAATTGTACAATTATATTTTAAAGATCAGTATGGCACCACAAGCATCCGGCAACAAGTCAAGTAAGTATTTACTACTTAATGATTACTATGATATGATCATAGGAACACTCTAGAACTTCTAGTTTTAGATGTGAAAAGCGTGAGAGATTGAGACTATAGGACATGTTGCGAAAAACAACTTTATATCTCAAATCTCGTAAAATATCGTTAATAAACACCAAACAAATTTTCTGATCCATAAAACTTGTAATCAGATAAAAATGAACAAGCTATCATGAGCACTAGAGGACATGGTCGTGGACGCCGTAGACGTGGCCGTGGTAGAGGCCGAGGTGCTACGATCAAGCACCAAATCATATGCGAGTAAGTAGCGACCGTCAATTGAAAGTGAGACGGGATCACGTGATCACATGGAAGAAGATAATGCATTGACTCAAGCAATGCTGCGAGTCTTGGAAAGGGTCATTGGAGCTAGAATTGGGCCAACAACTCGTGGGTCAATCTCGAGCGACTTAAGTCAAATAATGCGAAATTTTAGAGGAGTCTCGGTGTAGCTCGAATGTAGTGAATCTCGGCTCAAGTCGTGGAACGGATTATGGATGATATGGAATGCACGTGAGCAAAACCGAGAGGAGCAGTATCCTTATTGAGAGATGAGGCGATCGATGGTGGCTCACTGCTCGAGAAGGAACCAAGTCGCACCGATTAATTTGGAATTCTTTAAAGCTGCATTCCAAGGAAAATACGTTGGAACGAGTTATGTAGACGCTCGAAGGAAGGAATTTCTGAATCTTGTCCAAGGAAGTAAGACCGTGGCAGCATATGAAGCTGAGTTTTTACGTCGAGCCGCTATGCCCGACAATTGTAGCAACAGATCATGAATGTTGTGTATGCGTTTGAAGATGGACTTAATGATGAGTGAGGGTTCCGATCGCTCCATGACAAGTTAGAAATTTTTCCACTCGTGGAGAAGGCCAAAATAGCCGAATAGGCTAAGAATTGAACGCGAACCGAGAAAGATTACAAACAAGAGAGACCTGAATGATGCAGTTCTTCAAAGAGATTTGGAAGAAACCTCGGAATGATGAATCGATTCAAGGTAGAACCCAGAGCAAATAATCGAGTCGAGATTGCACCGAGTGTGGGAAAAGACATTTTGGAGAATGTTGAGGAAAACGGCGCATGTCACAAATGCGGTTCAATGGATCATCAAGACAAAAATTTTCCTCGACGCTTGGATACGACTCAAGAAGTCCGTAATAATGATGCACACCGGCCAGGGTAATCGCGACCACCGAGGGGTCGTGGACCAGTCGTGGTGGTAATGGGGCTGGTCGTGGTCAAGGTGCACCGGTCGAGGCAATGGTCCGAGAGGAAATGCGGATACAAGACGGCTTGGACCGGTCTATGCGGTTAGGCGCCAGGAGACGGCAATGCACTGGATGTGATAACCCAGACGTTCTTTATTTTTGATGTACTGTTATTGCCTTAATAGATATTGGCTCTACCCATTCATATGTAGCTAGTGCCATATCTGAAACACAATTTAGAATCAAATTACCGATAGTGAGATAACAGTAATTAGTCCTTTAGGACAGTCGGTAATGTTAATAAAATATTTAAAGACGTGCCCTTGAAAATCCAAGAGGAGGTATTCTTAGCAAACTTGATGGAACTACCTTTCGGCGAGTTCGATCTCATTCTGGGCATGGATTGGCTGGTCAAACATCGGGCGCAATTGGATTGTGCTGAAAAACGAATGTCAGTAAGAACATCGGATGATAAGGAAGTCATAATGATTGGTGAGCGAAGGAACTATCTGGCAAATGTGGTATCTGCATTAAAGGCAGAGAAGTTGGTGCAGAAAAGATATGGTGCATTCCTAGCCTTTATCTATGCTTTGGATGCCAAAGAGTTATCTGTGAATGATGTGAGGACGGTGAAAGAATTTCCCAATGTATTTCCCGAAGAACTTCCCGTATACCTCCAGATCGGAAGTGGAATTCGCATTGAGCTTTTGCTCGGGCGACTCAGGTGTCCATTACTCCTTATAGAATGGCACCGAAGGAGTTAATGAGCTCAAGCTCAAATTCAAGAATTGCTTGGATCGGGATTTATTCGACCAAGTGTGTCTCCGGGGAGCACCGGTTTTGTTCGTCAAGAAGAAGGATGGATCGATGCGTATGTGCATTGACTACGCACAACCGAATAAATTGACGATTAAGAATCGGTATCCTCTGCCAAGAATTGACGACCTGTTTGATCAATTAAAAGGAGCTTCAGTTTTCTCCAAAATTGATTTAAGGTCGGGTTATCACCAACTCAAGGTGAAAGAAGTGGACATCTATAAGACGGCATTTCGGACACGTTACGGACACTATGAGTTTGTAGTGATGCCGTTTGGACTAACCAATGCACCAGCTGCATTTATGGACATGATGAACCGAGTCTTTCAACCATATTTAGATCGGTTTGTTGTAGTGTTCATAGATGATATATTGGTTTATTCGAGAAATGAGGAGGAACATGATCAGCATTTGCGAATAGTATTGCAACTACTGCGTGATAAGCAATTATATGACAAATTTAGTAAATGCGAATTTTGGCTAAAGGAAGTGACTTTCCTTGGTCATGTAGTATCAGCCGAAGGAATAAGGGTGGATCCTCAGAAAATTGAGGCTATTCTGGATTGGAAACCACCAACATCGGTAGGTGAAATTGAGTTTCTTGGGTTTGGTGGATACTATAGACGTTTTGTAAAGGGTTTTCGTTGATTGTCGCCACCCTAACTAAAGCTATGCGAAGGGAGCTCCGTATATTTGGACCGAAAAGCGAAGAGAGTTTCGAGAAATTGAAGAAAATCCTAACGGAAGCTCTAGTTTTGATTCAAATGGAGGTCGAAAAGAATTCACTGCTTTATTGTGATGCGTCTCACACGGTGCAGGTTGTGTGTTGATGCAAAATGGAAAGGTGGTGGCCTATGCTTCTCGTCAATTGAGACCACACGAAGTAAACTACCCTACTCATGATTTGGAGTTAGTCTGCTTGTCTTTGCTCTAAAGATTTGGAGGCACTATCTCTATGGTGAGAAGTCAATAATCTACACAGATCACAAGAGTCTTAAATACCTCCTTACCCAAAAGGAGTTAAATTTGAGACAAAGAAGATGGGTAGAATTATTAAAAGATTATGATTTCTCAATCGAATATCATCACGGAAAGGCTAACGTGGTAGCCGACGCGTTAAGTCGTAAGACGATGTCGATTTGAGAGCATTGTTTGCCCATTTGAGTCTCAGACGAGGATGGCGCTTGTTAGCAGAACTTGTGAAGCCTATGTGGTGGAACAAATCAAGGAAAACAGACATCGATGAGAAGTTGGGACCTTTACTTGACAAGTGAAAATAGTGAAATTGAGGATTTTGGAATAAACACGGAGGGTGTGTTGTGCTTTCGAGGAAGAGTATGTATGCCTAAGGATTCAGATCTGAGGTAAATGATTCTACGGGAGGCGCATAGTAGCCCTTATCCTATGCATCCCGGAGGAAATAAGATGTATCGAGATCTCCGTGAATAGTATTAGTGGCCAGGTTGAAGCGTGAGATTACAGAGTTTGTGGGAAAATGCTTGACTTGTCAACAAGTGAAGGCAGAACATCAATTACCGTCTGGATTGTTACAACCAATAAAGATTCCTCTTTGGAAATGGGAACGGATAACTATGGATTTTGTTAGTGGGTTACCTTTAACACCTACTAAGAAAAATTCTGTGTGGGTAATTGTTGATCGGTTGACTAAGACTGCTCATTTCCTGCCTGTTCGTACGGATTATTCATTACAGAAGTTGGCGAAATTGTACGTATCCGAAATTGTGAGGTTGCATGGGGTACCTGTATCTATTATATCGGATAGGGACCCTAGGTTTACATCACGATTCTGGAAAGCTCTGCATGAAGCCTTGGGGACAAAGTTGAACTTCAGTACGGCTTTTCATCCTCAGTCTGATGGTCAGTCGAGAGAGTAATTCAGATATTGGAAGATATGTTAAGAGGATGTATAATCGACTTGTGGGTAGTTGGGAGGATTATCTACCACCGGCGTAATTTGCGTATAACAACAGCCTATCGCCTAGCATTCGGATGGCACCTTACGAGGCATTGTATGGTCGTAAGTGTCGTTCTCAATTTGTTGGACCGAGTTGGGCGAAAGATGATGTTAGGTCCCGAGATGATATCTCGAGACAGAGGATAAGGTAAAAGTTATTCGAGCACGGTTGAAAGAAGCCTCGATAGATGTAAGTCGATGCGACACTGAAGCGAAGAGATATCGAGTATGATGTCGGAGATCGGGTTTTCTTGGAGGTATCTCCTTGGAAAAAGATCTTGATTCTAAGGAAGGTAAGCTAAGTCCTAGATACATTGGACCTTATCGTGTCTTTGAAACGTGTTGGTCCAAAGGCTTATCGATTGAGTTACCTCGGAATTGGATCAAATCCATAATGTTTTTCATGTTTCCATGTTGAGCGTTATAGATCGGATCCTTCAGACATTATACCAATGAAGAATTGGAGTGAATTGATTTATCTTTCAAAGAAGAACGGTGGAAATCTTAGGCCGAGATGTCAAGGTGCTAAGAAAGAAAACCGTGCCATTGGTCAAAATTCTATGGTGTAACCATGGAGTGGAGGAAGCTACGTGGGAGCAGGGATGCAATTCGCAACAATACCCTCGCCTCTTTCAACTGGGTAAATTTTGAGGACGAAATTTTTTTAAGGGGTAGAGTTGTAACACCCTAAAAATCCGAGTATTATTATATTGCATGAATTGGTGTTTAGATTTTTTAAGTGCTTATTGAAATCCTAAAGAGGAGTATAGCATAATTTGGATAAGGAATAAAATTTATTAATTAAGAAATTATTGAAGAGAAGCAAATGTCATTAAGACTTAAGTTAAATTAAGTGTTAATGAGTGTCATAAGTTGAGTATATGGCATGGTGGAGTTGGCGCATGGGTTTTAGCAAGAGGAAGAGGTTGAATCCTGTTTAGCTTTAAGGTAAATTTTGTTTTAATTTTATGCACATCCATAGCAAGTGTCGGCCAAGGACGATTAAGGTAAGAGTTGACCATATTATTTTTGGTTAGTGTATCAAAGGATTATGGAAATAGAAAATATATGGCATGGAATCAAATACTTAAGGAATGATAGGGGAACATAAGGCACATATCAAGGGAAATTTTGAAACAAATCATGGCCAATTGACCATGTGTTGACGGACAATTTGGTATAGGGAGGAGCCTAATTTTTGAGTTAGTTTTGGCTAAGAATTTCTTTTCTCTCTTTGGTCATTCCTTGCACTTTGTGCGAATTTTTATTTCCTCTCCTTTCAACTTTCCTCTTGGCGAATTTTGCAATTGGTAAAGCCAAAGTCTTTTGACCATTTGGTCACTTTTATTCATCTTGTGAAATTTTCTTTTGTATTTCTCCTTGTCTTAAATCAACCATACCAAAACCATTCTCTTTCTTTTTCTTTTTGCCATGGCGAATGCACTAACTCCTAAAATCCATCTTTTCTTCTCTTCTCTTTGAAATCAAACTACCTCATCACCATCTCTTTTCATATTCTAATTCTTTCAATCAAAGTTTCTCCATCAAACACTCTCTTGGCGAATGCTAGAGTGCCATAACCAATTTATTTTCTCTTTTCTTTGGTTGCATAGCCAATTCTCCAACTCTCACAAACACCTCTCTCAATCCTTTCTTTTCAATCGTGGAAATAGGTAAGGAATTCTTTTCATTTTCGATTTATTATTAGTGTCATGGCGAATATCATTGGTATTATGAGGACCTTTTGGATCAATATAACGTTCATTCTAATAACGTCTCTTTCGTTATTATTTAGTGCAATAACGAAAGATCGGAACTCAAGTGATCGGAGAATCGTAGAAACGTTGGAAACGTTTTATTGTGGTAAGGAAGTCTCATTCTTTAAAGCCTTTAGTACTTGCTTTGATATTATTTTAGATCTAACTAATATTCCTTTGATCGTGAAGACTTTCAAAATAGGGAAGAAAAGGCGGTGGTTAGTCACGTTAAGAGGCGGATCTGTAAATCCCCATTCAAGCGAAGAGCGGTTTGGCGGTCAGGATTTTCCACCGGTTGCGGACCATCTTCAAGGAAGTCCATTATTTGAAGTGGTACGAACTTCCGAGCCATTATCGTTGGTGGATTCTCGTGAATCGAATCAATAAACGAGGAGAAGCGAAAATCGAAGTGATTCAAAATCAAGAGGTAAGATTTTGGATCTATTATCGATTAAGAATATTTTTACTGAAATAGTAATCTAACGGATCGAAATATGTTTAGGTGCCGAGAGAACGAGAAGGATTAGTACTCACGGTATCGAGGTGTGTAACTTCACACTATTTCTCGGTTGGATGTCAATTTCGGTATGGAAGTAAAAATCGAAAACGACTAGATCGGTGAAAACGTAAAATTTATATTTTGACGAAAATACGTAAAAAATGACTAAATCGTGAAAATTACGAAAACGCCCTCGAGAAATTACTTGTTATTATGTAAATTGTATGTTTCGATAAATTGGGCCAAAATACTCTAGTTCGATAAATTGGGCCAAAATACTCTAGTTCGATAAATTGGGCCAAAATACTCTAGTTCGATAAATTGGGCCAAAATACTCTAGTTCGATAAATTGGGCCAAATTGCTCTAGTTCGATAAATTGGGCCAAAATACTCTAGTTTGATAAATGGGCCAAAGTCCACTAAAGCGCTAAATGAGCAAATTGCTAAATTATTTTATGGGCCAATGAAATGTTTAATGATAAACCCACCATTATTATGAATTAAATAAAAGAAATTATTATATGATTATATTTTGTTATATACATGCGATTGCATGGGGTGGGGTATATGAAGAGAAGAATGGCCGATTGCCAAAATCTAGTTCGGTGGCTCTGCCACAATTATAACTTATTGCCTCTAGTTCGATGGCTTTCCACACATTACGACTTATTGCCTCTAGTTCGGTGGCTCTGCCACAAATATGGCTCTTGCCTCTAGTTAAAGTGGCTTTGCCACAATCATAAAAAGGCTTAATGGCTACGATTGGTGTGTTGGCGGGGTGGGTTGACTTGATCCCCACAGTGTGATGGTTGATACAGGGTGTTAGCGGATGGATATTAGGTTTGGTTGGGAAATTCATTTTACATGCATCTTTAAATTATTTTATTTTATGATATATTGAATTACGTAATTGGGCTCAAGCCCAAGATAATATCTTGACGATCTAGCCCAATAATGGTGGTAAGTAAGTTACACATTGAGTTCTAAGTAACTCACCCCTTTTAATTTTTCCATCTCGGGTAATGGAAATTGATGTGGACTTGGGCGAGAATGACTTCGTGGAGGCCATACCGCAAAATATGGGTTATTTAAACTCGAACTTTTAATAATTATTTTACTATTTTGGGATGTTGTAATAATGGCCTCTATAAATAATTTATGGATTTTATGTGTGTTTGCTTTTAAACTATACTTTGGATTTTTTTAAAATATGGGTTATGATTATATGATGTTTTATTAAAATAAATTTGGGCTTTCAAGTATATGAAATTCATTTATAATATTTATTATTGT
Organism: Gossypium rotundifolium; assembly: GCA_025506655.1. Taxonomy (NCBI): domain Eukaryota; kingdom Viridiplantae; phylum Streptophyta; class Magnoliopsida; order Malvales; family Malvaceae; genus Gossypium; species Gossypium rotundifolium. Next base: position 141,955,235 of record CP106731.1, read on the forward strand.
TAACTCTTTAATAAATTACCTAAAGGTTTTGATAATAAAATAATGTTTTTTCAACTGATGTTTTCTAATATTTATCAAATTCAAATACTCTTCTATTTTTATTAAAATCTAAAATTAATATTGTAGTTTTCAACTTATTGCAAAATTTAAAAATAGATTGATTCATGTAACAAACCAAATCTAGTCTCAACGCATAGACTGGGTTTGGGGTGTTACACATTCTCAACAATTGTAACTCCATCTTTTGTTGGTATACATTATACGGACTTACCCATGAACTATCTAAGATAGGGTAGATAACTCTTGCATCTAACCATTTGATAACTTCCTTCCAGACTACCTTTTTCATGATAAGGTTGAGTCTCTTTTACCCATCGCTCACTTGCCCTCCTCTAAGATAATCTTATACATACAGAAAGTAGGGCTTATACCTCGAATATTAGCTATGGTCCAATTGATCACTATTTTAAATTTATTTAAAACTTTGATCAGTTGCTCCTTTTGGTGTTCTGTTAATTCTGCTAAAACATTAAAAGGCAAAGCAGAACAGTTAGATAAATAAATGTATTTTAAATGGGAAGGAAGTACCTTAAGTTCGAGTTTGAGTGGTTCCTTGACTGACAACTTGGGGTGCACAAACTCCTAAACTTCCAATTCTAGTGGTTCAAACTGTTGGTTGAACATAATCCCTTGGATTGGCTTTCATCAAAGCCATGTTTTCATTACCTTTTTCATATTCCAATGGCTCAAATCCTAAATTGTTCTCGGCTTGGTCCTCTTCAAAATTATTCTCCTATTCCATAGAAGCTAAAGCTTCTAACTCTTCCATCACTGAACATTCCTCCATCGGATTAGGAAATTTCATAGCTTTAAGAACATTGAACGTTACCTGATCATCCTAAACTCTCGTTGTGAGTTCTCCTTTTGCACGTTTATCAATGTTCTTCCGGTGGCTAGGAAAGCTCTCCTTAGGATGATTGGCATTTCCTTATCTGGTTTCAAATCTAAGACAATGAAATCAATAGGAAAAATAAATTTATCGACTCTTACCAAAACATCCTCGATCTTTCCTTCGAGGTATGCTAAAGATCAATCTGACAATTGAAGTGTCACAATAGTGGGTCTTACTTTGTCTATTCCCAAAAGTTTGAAAATAAACTTGGGCATCAAGTTGATGATTTCTCCTACGACGCACAAAGCTTTACCACAGTAAGATTCTCTGATATTACAAGGTATAGTAAAGCTTTGAGGGTCTTTCAGTTTCAGAGGAAGCTTATTCTATAAGAATGCACTACTCTCCTTCGTTAAAGTGACAGTCTCATACTCACTAAGTTGTTTCTTCTTTGATATGATGTCCTTAATGAACTTCACATAATTGGGCATTTGCTCTAAAGCCTCCACCAACGGGATGTTGATGTGAAGTTGCTTTAGAACGTCCAAAAACTTATTGAATTGCACCTCCTGTTTCTGCTTATATGGTTGGAACTTTTAAGGATGTGGAGGTGATAGAACTTTGGGTTGGATTGGAAAACTTTTCTGAGGAGATAAATCTGAATCTAAAGAAGATGTCAGTTTTTTAGAGTTCACTAGTTTAGGTTTTACCTCATCTGAATTTGTAAGTTATGGTTCAGCTAGTGTAGGACTTTCAATTGTTGGTTGACTTTCCTCATTTTCAATGGGTTCATCTTCAATCACAACCTCCTTGAGTTATAAAGTCTTACCACTTCGTAAGGCAACCATTTTTCAATGTTCCTTACCCAAATTTCTTTGATTTTCTTTATTGCTCGGCAAGGCTTCTTGTTGTCAGTTATGAAGCTCCATAACTAACTAACCTATTTAGTTCTCCAAATTTTTAAGTATTGCTACTTGGCTTTAGATTAAGGTGTCATTCTTTGCCATGTACGCCTTCAACAAGTTCTCTGAATTGTTGGGTGGCTCAGCTTGTTGTGGGCCAATATTTATTAAGAGGTAAATTTGGTAAACGCATGCCATTTTTTCCGTGTGAATACTTGTCCAACTGGGCCCAGTTCCTGCATCCACCGTATTAACGACTCTATGTCTGAGATATCACTTCATCGAGTAATTTTTGACCTGTTGATGTTGTTTATCTTTTCAGGGATGTAGGGACATCAATTTTCTATTTCTTGTGCTGGTTTAAATCTTTGATTTTCTTATGATGTAGCTCAACATTTTGATTATAAATCGAGTCTCTGATCAAGCTCTTCGTCAGCCTCATGAACTATATTTTTGTTTCCATTGGATCCTATAACTTTTTGCATAGTACCTTCACTAAGTGAGGAAAAAAGACCCCGACCTTATGGTCGTTTATGCACCATTTCATACTATAGTAGATCCACCTCCCGATGCATACATGTTTCTTCTGTAAAATAGAATATAACAAAATAACTCAAAAGTATGAACATTAGATACATTAAAACAAGTGTAAGCCAGGTGCATAAAAACTGCATCCACAATTTTGCAATCGGGAACATAATTGCTTGGAGTAGTTGGGACATTGGCACCTGGTCGGTGTTTCCATTCACCCCTACCCTTGGTTAAAAAAATTCAGGCTCATAGTATGGTACATTGTAGAATTCACAAATTTCCCTAAGGGTGATGCGCACCTCTTGACCCTTAACTGTTATGCTTTCCCAAACAACATCATATGGTCTCCATGATTCTTGGTCCCTAAATGATGTGTAAAAGTTATGTACTAATGGAATAACAGCAGGTTCCTTTGGGGTTACGCAAAAGCGCTCCCACCCATGGTACCGAAGTAATGCCCAAATTTCTTTACATAAGTGCATCGATGGTTTGAAACCCCTCCTTTGTATGAATGTCTTCCCTTATAGTTCAAGAAAAAAATTAAGGTCTGAGTTGGGAAAGTTTGAGGTATTTACGCTCACCGGTGCTTCGTTTCACTAGTTCTTCTAGTTTTTCTAAGAGGCATATTTTCAATATTTTCAACTAGATAAACTAAGTATCAAGCAATGTATTAAGCAATGTAACAGTAAAATAAAAAAGGAACCCTTGACCTTGTTACGCTGAATGGTTTTCATTCCACTTCTGATTCAAGTTATACACTTTCTATAGATGTAAAGATTTGCACCTACACAAGAGAACAAAAGAAAAGAGGATGGATTGCAACAAGAGAGAAAATAAAAAAGAAGTGAAAATAAGGGTTTGTAAAGGTTTTTATGGAGGGTTTAAGGATAGAAAACTTAATATGAGTTTTTAGGGTTTAAATAAACTTATATAGGGTTTTTTGAAGATAAAATTGAGTGAAATTAGGGTTTTGGCCGGCAAGTTGTGCCTGGGTCAAGTTAAATGTATATCCCGGGTTAAGGGCTATTTTATTTTGGCATTGTTTGCATGTTATTGGCTTGCTATGTTGTTGTTTGAGTGGTTTCGGGGCTTAGTTGTAGGCTAGGAGTGAGCCTGAGTAGGTGGGAAATTTTTAGTTTTAAGCCTTTGGGTGAGAGGAGCTGAAGGAGTTGGGGGTTATATATATTATTTGGTGAATTATGGCATAACAAAGGAGTTGGTGGAGTGGCAAGCATGCGCCACTTAGAGCTTGTGTTTGGCGTCAACTGCAAGGGGGGAGAGGTCCTGTGTTCGAGTTGCGAAATGCCCCATTTTGGCTCCCATTTTGACGGCATGGAAGGGAGGAATTGTGGGCAGTTCGAACTCTGCCTAAGACCTAGTCAAATGGTGGAATGATGGGTGGAGAGTGATTCTAGGACGTGGACTAATTCAAAGTGATTTGAATTAGTGGCTTGGGAGTGTTTGGGGGGAGGTTGGCCGGTTGTTAGGAGATTTTTGGGGGAGTTTGGCCGGTTGGTAAGTGTTGGGAGAGAGTGGGAGTGTGCTGAATTTTTGGCATTTGGTAAGTGTGCATTTTCGGTCATAGGGGGATAGAAAATTAGGCTCCTTCATTTTGTCAAAAACAAGCCGATTTCCTTTGTGTCAAGCTAGCAAAAACTTCAAAATATTTCCTCTCTTTTTCTCCTTCAACCGAATGCTCAAGTAGCTTTTTGCCAAAACTTCCTTTCATCTCTTGTGTGTGGCCGAGTGGTTGCTCTTTTCTTCTCATTTTCTTTTGGGTAAACCGAAGCTAGCTTCTCATACCTTCTTTTTTCTCCTGTTCATATTTTTCTCTTGGAACCATTGTAAGCTGAAACTTGTAACCTTTCTTTTCTCCATTGCTTGTGAACCGAAACTAGCTTTCTTTCTCCCATATTTTCTTTTCTTTTCTCAATACCCTATTGCCGAAACTTATTCTCCAAAGAGACCTTCATCCATCTTCTTTTCTATAAACCGAAAGCACCCCATTCACCATTTTAACTTCTTCTTTTCTTCTCCAAACCCCTTATCTTTTGTTCCCAATTGTTCTTCCCATTTCTCTAAGGCCGAACCTCCTTTCCATCTTGATTAAAGGGTGCTAGCCGAATCTTCTCTTTCTTTCTATAGTCTCTTTATTGCTGTACATCAAAGGAGGAGTGTGATCTTATTGGAGTCTTGTTCAATCGGTCTAACAAGAAGGGCCTTTGGAGTTCGAAATCAAGCAAGGAGAGCCTTCGTACTCTGTTAAGCACTCGAGGGGAAGCCGATTATCAGAAGGGACCAGTGTTGGTTCGGGTGTGGTTGGAAATCGAACCATTTGAAAAGGATCAGGGTTGTCGAGGTGATCAAGGGACTTAGACCAATTCTTAGGATTAAGTCTTCGCTATTTCAGGTGTGTAAACCAACACACTTTCTTAACTAAGTAATGTGATAACATGTTTGTGTAAATGAAACAGTGTGGTTGACTATTTTGATACCCATTGAGGTATGGATACGGATTCGGGTAAGTCCGTTTCATTATGAAATATGTGATGATATATGATATCATGATTATGGGTGTATATTCGTTGAGATGCCAAATTAAGCATGTGAGCATGATAGCATGATTGCACGATTTTGCATTTAGTATGATATGCTATTGGGTGATATGAGAGGAGGGGAGTATGATATCCGTGTCTTTGGGACACTGTGTCTTTGGGACACCGAGGTTTGGCACCTCCGGTGGTTTGGTACCACATATTTTGTGACTTTGGGTCACGGAGGTTTGGCACCTCGGCGTCTCGTCCCGTGGCTTAGTACCACGGTGGGTTGGCCCCACAGCTTGATTATCTGGATTGACACGGTGATTTGGTATCACACGATGGGTTGGCCCCATCATCGGATTTGTGACTACGGTCACCAGATTTGGTATCACATCTTGTGTCTTTGGGACACTAGAGGTTTGGCACCTCTTTGCGACTCGTCCCTCGTGGTTTGACACCACCGTGGGTTGGCCCCACTTATGAGATACGGATTGTCGCTAGTGATTTGGTATCACACGATGGGTTGGCCCCATTATTGGATTATTTGTGACTTTGGGTCACCAAAGTGGTTTGGCACCACATTATGGATATCGTGACTTTGGGTCACCGGTGGTTTAGCACCACCAAGGGTTTGGTACCACACGGGTAGAAAAGGTGATATGGTTGGTTAGGATCGGTGCATTGCTTGCATTGCTTTGTTATGATGTGTGCTGGCATGTTATACCGGGAGAGGGATTTATACACTGAGTCTTGCGACTCACTCTCTCCTTTGACTTTTCAGGTGACACTTAGACGCGGACATGGAACCGGGATGGACTCGAGGTGCTCATGCCATGCTTAAATAAGGATTTGCTCAGACTTTTTATAAATTTGGTACTTAAGCATATTTATTATTATTTGGTTTTATTTGGGTTTGTAAATGGCCTCTTAAAATTATGTTTTGCTATGTTTATGCTTAAAGTAGATTCTTAATATGCCTTAACAAATTAGTTGGGTTAAAATGTGCTAAAACTTGGAAAGACAACGATTTCAAAACTACAAAAGCGATATTTTCAACTAAACCATCGGGTAACACACTATAATGTGGGATAAAGTGAACTCCAAATGTTTACTAACTTAAACACGATTTTCTACTAAGTCAAGATGTTTTAGTAATAATAAGAAACAACTTAAACTTCTAAATGAAATAAACTTGTTTTACCTACACACCTGATTAAGTTTTCAAAATTTTTGGGTTTCCAAAGTACACTATCGATTTGTTTTAAAATCATGCTCAGTTTTTCTGCAAGGTCAAAATATGGCAAAAGGGATTCATCCAACTATTAAACGGAAACCTAAACCTCTCAAGTCCTTTTTCCCTGTAACATACCAGATTAAATCGTGGTGAGTTGACTGGGTTTGGGGTGTTACAATTGTGGTATCAGAGCTAAGTTCAAAGGCTCGGCTGTGGGCCTGAGGCCCAAAATGTTTTCAAAAGTCTGTTTTAAGTATTATGTTTTAAAAAGTATGGTGTGAAAGGCATGGCACCGAGTCTCCGGCACCAATCCGCCTGTAAGTACCTGTACTATTGTTTGTGATAATGATATTGATGTGATTGAATGGCTAGTGATAGTAAGACTACCTTAGAGACTGAAACTGATAGGACTCAGAGACTCATGAAAACAAAGCCTCTTTAATATTCATAAGACTTTGCTTTTAAACAAAGGAACAATTCTCGATACATAAAATTCTTTAAATCGATTGAGATTTAGTCATGAGTACCGAGGTGGGCGTGGTCGTGGGCGAGGTCGCAGTAGGATGATGCTTCGAGCCCGTAGGTTCAGTCGAGGTTAGAGAATGAGATATGGGCCCACCACCAGTGGAGGTGGTGAGTTTCAGAACAAACGGGGACGACTGATGTCACAAAGCGATCTTGCGGGTTCGGAAAGGGTAGCTGGAGTAGGTGGAGGCGTAGGAGCTAGAAAATCATGCTGAGCGACTTGCAAACGGGTGAATTCTTTCGAGGTGTCTCGGGTGTTGCTCCTAGCATCGTTGAATATTGGTTGAAGCGGCAGAGCGGATCATGGACGATCTAGACCTGACGGCTAAAGAAAAGTTAAAGGGAATAGTATCACTTCTCCGAGATGAGTCATACCAGTGGTGGCTCACTGTTCGGGACAGCGCTGCAGCAGAAGATCTGACTTGGGACTATTTCAGGGCTACTTATCAGAAAAAGTACATGGGAGCTAACTACATTAATGAGCAGCGGAAAGCATTTCTGAGGTTAGTTCAGGGAGCAAATGTAATGAGTACGAGGCAGAGTTTCTGAGGCTGAGTCGGTATGCCAGGGGTATGATGGCTACTGAACATGAGAGGTGCGTTCGTTTCGAGGATGGCCTGCGAGACGAATTAAGATTGTTGATTGCGCCCCAGCAGGAGCGTGAATTTGTGGTTCTGGTTGAAAAGGCGAAGGTGGCCGAGGGCATTAAGGAGTCGGTGAGGCAAGGCATGGATAGGAACCGACACAAGAGGAGTTTTGGATCTTCTGGGTCGGTAGGTAGTCAGCAGAAAAGGGCTAGACCGAGTGGGCCGAATCAGTCGGGTAGATTTGTTGCTGCTAGGCGTGGACCGCCATGAGGCAACCGCTATGGGAAAGCTCATTGGGGAGGATGTTGGACTGGTGGGAAAGGCTGTTTTGAGTGTGGCTCACTGGACCACCGTGTGAGGGACTGTCCGCGCAAGTTGGCTAGGATTCACCGAGAGTCGTACGTACTCAAGACAGAATAATGGACCACCACCGCAGAGGGCCGAGGTAATGGCGAGAGGAGGAAATAGTTCTGTCGGGGCCGTGGAGCACCGTGCGTGGTGCGGTAGTTCGAGGCCGACAAACGGGGTTGGTATATGCGTGAGGCGCCGAGAGGAGGAGCGACGACCGGACGTCATTACCAAGACGCGTTTTTAATCTTTGGTTCTCCATTTATCGCTTTGATTGATGTGGGTTCTACACATTCATATATTGCAAGTAGCATAGTGAAGACCATGGATTTAGACTCAAATATCTTCTAGGCGGATGACCGTAATAAGCCCTCAGGTCACTCTGTAGTGGTAGATAAGTCGTATAGAGACGCACCTCTAGAACTCCAAGGGTATTTTTATGGCGATCCGATGGAACGCCATTTGGGAGTTCGATCCGATTCTCGGATAGACCGGCCGGTTAAACACCAGAAGTTGAGCTAACGGCTAAGCGCATGGTTCTCGAGCACACTGTGAGGTGATGAGGTAGTTCGATCGGTAATAGGAGGAATTATCTCTCAATGTGGTATCTGCTCTGGCCGAGAAAATGGTCGAAAAGAATTTGTGAAGCATATGTGGTTCATGTGTATGCATTGAGGCTAAGGAGTCTGCATTGTGGAGACAATTCAGATAGTTAGAGAATTTCTTGATGTGTTTCGAGGAGCTTCGTGTTTGCCACCGGATCGGAGGTAGAGTTCGGGATAGATATGTTACTCAAATCTGCGCGGTGTTCTGACTCCGTCTGAGGATGGCACCTAAGGAGTTAGTGGAGCTTAAGGCTCGAATCTGAGAATTGTTGGACCGAGGCTTTATCGGGCCAAGTGTTTACGCCTTGAGAGAGCCTTGCAGACTTTTTGTCAAGAAGAAAGACGGTACTATGCGGATGTGTATAGACTACATGGCTAATCGAATAAGTGATGATCAAAAACAAGTATCCGCTGCCTCGGATAGATGACTTATTTGATCAGCTGAAGGGCACGTCGGTTTTCTCGAAGATCGACTTAAGGTCTGGTTATCATCAGTTAAAGGTGAAGGAGGCAGATATCTGCAAGACGGCATTTCGTACTCGATATGGGCACTTTGAGTTCATGGTTATGCCGTTTGGGTTGACTAACGTGCCGGCAGCCTTCATGGATATGATGAATAGGGTGTTCCAACAGTATTTAGATCAGTTCGTAGTGGTTTTTATCGACGATATCTTGGTGTATTCAAGGACTAAGGAGGAACATGATGCGTATTTACGGGTGGTATTGCAGATTCTGAGGGAGAAACAGCTTTATGCAAAGTTTAGCAAATGCGAGTTCTGGCTTAGAGAAGTGACGTTCTTGGGTCATGTAGTATCGGCTGAGGGGATTAGAGTGGACCCTCGTAAAATAGAGGCAGTTTTGGATTGGAAGCCGCCTAAGTCGATGGTCGAGATTCGAGTTTTACGGGCTTGGCGGTGATACTAGAAGATTTGTAGAGGGATTCTCGTTGATCGCAGCACCAATGACCAAATTATTAAGAAAAGGGGTTCCGTTTATTTGGACTGAGAAGCAACAGGAGAGCTTCGATAAGTTGAAGAAGATTTTGACTAAAGCACCGGTTCTGATTCAACCTGAGGCTGGTAAGGAATTCACAGTGTACTGCGATGCATCACATACGGGTTTGGGTTGTGTGCTGATGCAAGAAGGGAAGGTTGTGGCTTACGCATCTCGGCAGCTGAGGCCACATGAGGTAAATTATCCAACACACGATCTGGAGCTTGCGACTGTAGTCTTTGCCTTGAAGATTTGGAGGCATTACTTGTATGGAGAGAGATCGATAGTCTACGGACCATAAGAGTCCAAGTACCTTCCGACTCGTAAAGACTTGAATCGAGATGTAGCGATGGATTGAGTCTGAAAGACTACGATTGCTCAATTGAGTATCATCCGGGCAAGGCTAACATTGTGGCAGACGCGTTGAGCCGTAAGGTTGTGTCGGATCTAAGAGCGATGTTTGCCCACTTGAGTTTGTATGACGACGAGAGTATTCGGCGGAGCTGCGTGTTAAGCCTACTTGGGTTGAGCGGATCGAGAAAACAGTTGATGGATGAGGTTTTAAGTCGCGAGAGGACACAAGTGCGTAATGATGGTTTGAAGGGTTATAGCTTGTCTAGTGATGGGGTTCTGTGTTTTCGGGGAAAGCTTGTATGCCGAGAGATCTTGAGCTAAGGTAAAGATTCTTGAGGATGCACATAGCAGCCTTACGCTATGCATCTGGAGGTAGCAAAATGTATAGGGATCTCGAGAATGCGCCTTACGGTGGCCGGGTTTGAAAAAGGAAGTGACGAGTTTGTAGGGAAGTGTCGACATGTCGTGGTCAAGGTGAGCATCGATTCATCGTCGAGGTTGCTTCATAGGTGAAGATTCCTCGATGGAAGTGGGAAAGGATAACTATGGATTTCGCTGGATTATCGCTACACCGAGCAAGAAGGATTCATTTGGGTAATTGTTGATCGATCGACTAAATCACTCACTTTATCCGGTGAGGGTGGATTACACACTTGAGAGGTTGGCGGTCAGTATGTGTCGAAATAGTGAGATCGCACGGGGTGCCGTGATCGATCATCTCGGATAGGGATCCCAGATTCACGTCAAGGTTCTGGAAAGCGTTGCATCAGGCTCTGGGTACACGGTTGGATTTCAGCACGGTATTTCATCCGCAGTCTGACGGGCAGTCGGAAAGGGTTATTCAGATCTTGGAGGACATGTTGCGAGGTTGTGTATTGGACTTCAGGGGTAGTTGGGAGGAGTATCTACCATTAGCTGAATTCGCCTACAATAATAGTTACCAAGCGAGCATCAAGATGGCACCATATGAGGCATTGTATGGTAGGAAGTGTCGCTCACCTACTTGTTGGACAGAGTTAAGTGAACGTCAGTTGTTGGGACCAGAGTTGGTTGCTGAGACCAAAGACAAGGTTAAGTTGATTCAGGCTCAATTGAAGGAAGCTTCGGACCGACAGAAGTCTTATGCCGATCTTAAGCAAAGAGATATAGAGTTTGCTGTGGGGGATCAAGTTTTTTTGAAGGTCTCACCGTGGAAGAAAGTGTTAAGGTTCGGGAGAAAAGGCAAGCTAAGTCCGAGGTTTATTGGGCCGTATAAGGTATTGAGACGTGTGGGACCAGTAGCGTATCAGCTTGAGTTGCCAGTAGAGCTAAGTCAGATTCACGACGTGTTCCACGTTTCGATGCTTAGGCGTTATCGTTCAGATCCATCGCACGTGGTGATAGTAGAGGAGATCGAGGTAAAACCAGATATGACCATAGAGGAAGAGCCTGTACAGATTTTAGATCGGGATGTGAAGATTCTGCATAGGAAGTCTCTGCCTTTGGTTAAGGTTTTTTGGCGGAATCATGGCGTGGAAGAAGCTACGTGGGAACCCGAGGATATGATGAGACAAAGAATACCCGCAACTCTTTCGACCGGGTAATTTCGAGGTCGAAATTATTTTAAGGGTAGAACGTAATATCCGGGTTAAGGGCTATTTTATTTTGGCATTGTTTGCATGTTATTGGCTTGCTATGTTGTTGTTTGAGTGGTTTGGGGCTTAGTTGTAGGCTAGGAGTGAGCCCGAGTAGGTGGGAAATTTTTAGTTTTAAGCCTTTGGGTGAGAGGAGCTGAAGGAGTTGGGGGTTATATATATTATTTGGTGAATTGTGGCATAACAAAGGAGTTGGTGGAGTGGCAAGCATGCGCCACTTAGAGCTTGTGTTTGGCGTCAATCGCAAGGGGAGAGGTCCTGTGTTCGAGTTGCGAAATGCCCCATTTTGGCTCCCATTTTGATGGCATGGAAGGGAGGAGTTGTGGGCAGTTCGAACTCTACCTAAGACCTAGTCAAATGGTGGAATGATGGGTGGAGAGTGATTCTAGGAGGTGGACTAATTCAAAGTGATTTGAATTAGTGGCTTGGGAGTGTTTGGGGGGAGGTTGGTCGGTTGTTAGGAGATTTTTGGGGGAGTTTGGCCAGTTGGTAAGTGTTGGGAGAGAGTGGGAGTGTGTCGAATTTTTGGCATTTGGTAAGTGTACATTTTCGGTCATAGGGGGATAGCAAATTAGGCTCCTTCATTTTGTCAAAAACAAGCCGATTTCCTTTATGTCAAGCTAGCAAAAACTTCAAAATATTTCCTCTCTTTTTCTCCTTCAACCAAATGCTCAAGTAGCTTTTTTGCCAAAACTTCCTTTCATCTCTTGTGTGTGGTAGAGTGGTTGCTCTTTTCTTCTCATTTTCTTTTGGGTAAACCGAAGCTAGCTTCTCATACCTTCTTTTTCTCCTGTTCATATTTTCTCTTGGAACCATTGTGTCAAACTTGTAACCTTTCTTTTCTCCATTGCTTGTGAATCGAAACTAGCTTTCTTTCTCCCATATTTTCTTTTCTTTTCTCAATACCCTATTGCCGAAACTTATTCTCCAAAGAGACCTTCATCCATCTTCTTTTCTATAAACTGAAAGCACCCCATTCACCATTTTAACTTCTTCTTTTCTTCTCCAAACCCCTTATCTTTTGTTCCCAATCGTTCTTCCCATTTCTCTAAGGCCGAACCTCCTTTCCATCTTGATTAAAGGGTGCTAGCCGAATCTTCTCTTTCTTCCTATAGTCTCTTTATTGCTGTACATCAAAGGAGGAGTGTGACCTTGTTGGAGTCTTGTTTAATCGGTCTAACAAGAAGGGCCTTTGGAGTTCGAAATCAAGCAAGGAGAGCCTTCGTACTCTGTTAAGCACTCGAGGGGAAGCCGATTATCAGAAGGGACCAGTGTTGGTTCAGGTGTGGTTGGAAATCGAACACTTTGCAAAGGATCAGGGTTGTCGAGGTGATCAAGGGACTTAGACCAATTCTTAGGATTAAATCTTCGCTATTTCAGGTGTGTAAACCAACACACTTTCTTAACTAAGTAATGTGATAACTTGTTTGTGTAAATGAAACAGTGTGGTTGACTATTTTGATACCCATTGAGGTATGGATACGGATTCGGTAAGTCCGTTTCATTATGAAATATGTGATGATATATGATATCATGATTATGGGTGTATATTCGTTGAGATGCCATATTAAGCATGTGAGCATGATAGCATGATTGCACGATTTTGCATTTAGTATGATGTGCTATTGGGTGATATGAGAGGAGGGGAGTATGATATCCGTGTCTTTGGGACACTGTGTGTCTTTGGGACACCAGAGGTTTGGCACCTCCAGGTGGTTTGGTACCACATATTTTGTGACTTTGGGTCACGGAGGTTTGGCACCTCGGCGTCTCGTCCCAAAGGGCTTAGTACCACGGTGGGTTGGCCCTACAGCTGATTATCTGGGGTGACTCGGTGATTTGGTATCACACGATGGGTTGGCCCCATCATCGGATTTGTGACTACGGTCACCAGTGATTTGGTATCACACTGTGTCTTTAGGACACTAGAGGTTTGGCACCTCATTGCTACTCGTCTCTGTGGTTTGACACCACTGTGGGTTGGCCCCACTTATGAGATACGGGATTGTCGCTAGTGATTTGGTATCACACGATGGGTTGGCCCCATCATTGGATTATTTGTGACTTTGGGTCACCAGTGGTTTGGCACCACATTATGGATATCGTGACTTTGGGTCACCAGTGGTTTGGCACCACCAGTGGTTTGGTACCACACGGGGTAGAAAAGGTGATATGGTTGGTTAGGATCGGGTGCATTGCTTGCATTGCTTTGTTATGATGTGTGCTGGCATGTTATACCGGGAGAGGGATTTATACACTGAGTCTTGCGACTCACTCTCTCCTTTGACTTTTCAGGTGACACTTAGACGCGGACATGGAGCCGGGATGGACTCGAGGTGCTCATGCCATGCTTAAATAAGGATTTGCTCGGACTTTTATAAATTTGGTACTTAAGCATATTTATTATTATTTGGTTTTATTTGGGTTTGTAAATGGCCTCTTAAAATTATGTTTTGCTATGTTTATGCTTAAAGTAGATTCTTAATATGCCTTAACAAATTAGTTGGGTTAAAATGTGCTAAAACTTGGAAAGACAACGATTTCAAAACTACAAAAGCGATATTTTCAACTAAACCATCGGGTAACACACTATAATGTGGGATAAAGTGAACTCCAAATGTTTACTAACTTAAACACGATTTTCTACTAAGTCAAGATGTTTTAGTAATAATAAGAAACAACTTAAACTTCTAAATGAGATAAACTTGTTTTACCTACACACCTGATTAAGTTTTCAAAATTTTCGGGTTTCCAAAGTACACTATCGATTTGTTTTAAAATCATGCTCAGTTTTTCTGCAAGCTCAAAATATGGCAAAAGGGATTCATCCAACTATTAAATGGAAACCAAACCTCTCAAGTCCTTTTTCCCTGTAACATACCAGATTCTGTCGTGGTGAGTTGACCGGGTTTGGGGTGTTACATTAAATGCTGTAGATTTTTATAGCAATGTCGCGACACAGGTTTCCATATCATGACAACCATTACAGTTTATCGTTTTCACGACATTGAGGTTTGATGTCGAGACAAACGTTGAAGTTTTGAGGTGCTAAGGATACTTTCTTCGGTGTTACGACACGGGGGTACCCATGTCGCTATATCGAACTAAATTGTCCAATTTCTCAAGTCTATGGTTGGTGTTGTGACACTAACCCCTTTCTGGCATGGTTTCTTGATTTTAAAAGTGTTGGCCACATCCATAACCTATTTCCAATAATTCTAATATGATTTAGTTAATCTACATACGTAGTCCTAATTTATATCCTACTCCTATTTAATCAATAATGTTCAAATTATAAATAATTAAATTACAATAAATTACAACACAATAAATATATTGTCATCAGTTCATCAAGTATGGCTTCCAGATTCATCCGTCAGCTCCGTAATTCTGTACACTAACGTCTTATCTCTAGGTTGTCCATATAAATTCATCCAGCGTCCATCATGTGACTTCACCATGCTCCTTTTTTCCTCCTTAGGTTTACTCTTTCGACCTGCACTTGTCACAGAATAGACCCTACTCGGATCAAGGTCGTTAGAGATATTTACAAATATTTCATAGCATTTATTCCCTAAAGTTTCCTCACATCCCTCATTTTTTAGGTTACCACATTTGAATGTTTCGGCCTCACCATTAATTTTGATTATCAGTTCATTATTTTCTAAGTCAATGGTAGACCAAAATGTGGCTAGAAAGGGTCTCTTTAGAAAAATAAGGATCTCACAGCCTTCCTCAAATCTAAAATTATGAAATCCACGGGGATGATAAAATTACGCACTTTTACTAACACATCTTCAAGCACTCCTTTCGGTTGTATCGAAGATCTTTCAGTCAACTGTAGTGTGATGTTTGCTTTTTTAAGTTCCCCTAACCTGAGTTTCTTATATATTGATAAATAGATTAAATTGATACTGGCTCTTAGGTCACATAAGCCTTGCTAAACTGCATGTCCCTTATCTCTATCGAAATTGTGAAACTCCTCAGGTCTTTTAATTTTGGGGTATCTACTTAGTGATTATCGCACTACATGATGCATCTATGTTAATTTGGTCTCCCTTTTTAAGTTTCCTATGCATATCCATTATCTCTTTTAAGTACTTTACGTATGCGGGGCTATCACACAACCGTGTCTCTAAACCATGCAACAACTTGATTTCATGCAATCCAGGGTCACACGGCCGTGTTGCTATGCCGTGCAACAAACTGTGGGCCGACAAACTAAAAACCACCCTGAACGTGTTTAACACACGATCATTCCATCTAACTATGTGACACACACGACCATGTGGTTGCCCCTATGCAACAAAAATGAACTATTTGAGCAAGTTTTCATACCATTCCTTCAAGTGACCTATGATGTCATTTCATGCTATTCAAACTAACACTAAAGCATGCATATTTCCAAGTCAAAACACTAATTCACCTAACCATTTAACATACAACTAATATGCTTTCATTGGAACCAACAATTCAATAAACTCAATTCATGTCTCAACAATTTCATATCACAACTGAATCATACCAAACATAAGCATTTACTTAACACAACCAAATTCTATAGCCATTTCAAATAACCATCATAAACATATGTGTTGAAACCATTTTTAAGTTTTTGTTATAAAAACAGGGTCTACTTTAAAAATAAAGATGGAGTCGCCCCCAATCTTTTTTTGAGGTGTGATCGGGTCACCTTGAGATTAATCATTTTAATAAAACATTTTGATTTATTAAAACAATGATTTTGGTCTACAAAATTCGAGAAAACGGGCTCAGGAGTCGGTTACACACGAGGAAGGATTAGCATCCTCGTAACACCCAAAAATTGGTACCTAATTGATTAATTAATGTCCTAATGTCAAAAATTTGAAAAGATTTTAAAACACGATCCTTTTGATTTTTAAAACTTATGTCCTTTAATTTTAAATGGACATTCAATTACTTGGATTTTAAAAGAAAAATCGAAACTCAGTAAGTTAGAGCACGATCTTTTGAATTTTCCAAACACCGAATATCCTTTGCTTTTTAGAAATCCTTGCCTCGAGATGACAAAACGTCGCATCCAGTGAGTTAGGTTACCACATCTTAAATTCTCGAGATAGGTTTTTCATTTGAAAATCATATATTTTAGTTCCAAAAAGGTATTTGACCATTTAGACTTAATGAGAAAAATCGAAGCCCAGTAAGTTAGGGCACGATTCCATCAAAACTCCAAATGTCAAATATTGACTTATTTTAAGAAATAAAGTTTTGGATAAAAAGTGGTAATTAAAATAAATTTAAAATAATTAAAATAAATGAATAAATAATGATTAAGAAAATAAATGGATAAATAAAAAAAGTTTAAAAAAAAAACATATAAGTCAACCTAACTCTCGCAATATGAGGATTCGACGAAATTCCTCCACCAAAAACTAACTCGAAAGGAAGCAACTCAAAAAGAAACGAAGATGAGTGAAGAACAAAATAAGAACAAGCCACATAAAATAGGAACGCAAAAGATAGAAATTTGAGTGAATGCTCTTAAGAATTTTTATTACTCAAAACTCAAGTGTGTTTTACAATGAAGGGAGAGGCCTCTATTTATAGTTGAGCCTCCCTAAATCCAACGGTACAGATCAATTACATCAACGGCTAAGATTAAAAGGTATCTACAAATTAAATCTCTAATATTACAAAATCATATCTTCTAAGATTGCATACCATATCTTCTAAGATTGCATATCATATCTAAGATTTGCATATCATATCTAAGATTGCATACATATCTTCTAGGATTGCATATCATATCTAATATTTACATATCATATCTAAGATTGCATACCATATCTTCTAGGATTGTATATCATATCTAAGATTGCATATCCTTGAAGATTGTGTTCCCATATACGTCAAGCTTGTAGACGGACCTTCAATCTTTTAATGGGTCATTCCGATCGGGCCAAATGATATATTTTGGATTGGACTTGGACTTTGTTTTATTATTTTGGGTTTATTATTTTTTGTATGGGCCCGAGCTAAATTGGCCTATTACAGCTGCCCCTCTTTGCTCATTGTCGTGTAACGAGAATGGAGCAAAGACTATAAAAGGACCAATTTTGCCCAGTCATGTCAAATGGCTATATCTTCAGGAAGATAAGCTAATATCTTCAATCTTCTTCACTGCAACTTCAGAAAGACGAGATTTACTATCTTTAGTCTACTCCGCTGCAACTTCAGAGAGGCAAGGCTGACATTTTTTATCTGCTTCACTACAAAGAAATGCATCGTTAGCGGCATTTTTTTTACCTTTAGCGGCGTTTATAAGCGCCACTAAAAGTATTCTAAAAGCGCTACAAAATTTAGCGGCATTTTAAGAAAAAACGCCACTAAAGGTCATGACATTTAGCGGCGCTTTTCCCACAAACGCCGCTAAAGGTCATGACTTTTAGCGGTGCTTTTACACAAACACCGCTAAAAGTCATGACTTTTAGCGGCGCTTTTCCCAAAAACGCCACTAAAGCTCATGACTTTTAGCGACGCTTTTCCCACAAACGCCACTAAAATTCATGACTTTTAACGGCGCTTTTCCCACAAACGCCGCTAAAGCTCATGACTTTTAGCGGTGCTTTCCCTACAAATGCCGCTAAAAGTCATGACTTTTAACGGTGCTTTTCCCACAAACGCCGCTAAAGCTCATGACTTTTAGCGGTGCTTTCCCCACAAACGCCGCTAAATGTCATGACTTTTAGTGGCGCTTTTTCCACAAACGCCGCTAATTTGTACAGATTTGCATTATACAATTTGTTCAATATTATACCCCTCCTGCACTAAAACCAATCAATAACAGTGAATATAGCATATAATTCCAACCCAAAACAACAAATTTAGCATAAAAATCACACCAAATGCATTAATTCTAAATGATACTTGAAATTCAATAAATTAAATGAATGAAAATATTGTTTCAATAATGTTAAATGTAATAATGTTAAAATATTCTTACAACGAGAAACTAAATGTCTAAGATGGCGGCTTCTACGACTGTTGAAACATCTGCATCATATGTTGAAGCTGTAGCTAGAGCTCATCGTATTTCTGTTCTGCTTTGCTAGCATCGATGCTGCCTCTACCTCTCTTCTTTGTTGCCGCTGCCTCCTTTGTCTTTCTTTGCTACCTCTCTTGCTGCTATCGCTTCTGCAACCGCTCTAAGTTGTTGCTGGAGTTCTTCATATTTTCTTTAAACATCAGCAATTTTCTGCCTCTGCTCAACCATGCTCTCTTGCATCTGAGCTATCTGGTCTTTTAGCCTCTGAACTTCAGCACAAAATTGACCCCCAAAAGGCATGTATTGCTGGGAGCCAGATCCAAAATATTGGGTCAGGGTAACACCAGATCCTTGAAATTGAACCTGACCATACCTTGCAAGACCAAAAACATTAGTGATAATTCTATTATAAATATACTCAAGATTAATAGAACTATCAGTCGAAGCAGTCGTACCTTTCAGGACCCAAAACATCGGTAATAATTCTGTTATCAATCTCCTCAAGATTAACAGAACTATCAGTCGAAGTAGCCGCTTCATACTCTGCCTTCTTCTCTTTTAGTTTATCCTATTAAATCAATGAAAGAGTTAGAAACGAAATATATAATAAGAAGGAATGCAACATAACTTAACATTATAAATTTAAAACTACAAACGATGAATTAAACTATTATAATTAAGCAATAGAAATATTTATAATAAATCAAATTTAATTAAGTAAATATACCATAATTTCTATGACTTTGGATGTCATCGGAGACCCATCCTTCTTCCTATAGTAATGTCAAAAAGTTGAAGGCCCAACTTTTGACCGCATTTAAGCTTCTTACATTGCAGCAGAAAAAAGAATAATTTAATAGTATAAAGTCATTAATATTTGATATAATTAATAAATTATAATACCTCGGCCTCAGCTACACAAGCAAAACTTCTGGAACCTACCGTGTGCGTGAATTTTTGTTTTTGTTTGCTGCTTATTCCAACTCGCTCACGGTCCTACATAATGGAATTTGAATTATGTATATAGTAAATATGATAAACTGAAAATTTTATAAAACTTTAGAAGTACGCAATACCTCTCCTTTCTTTGAATTCTAATCTAACTTGATCTTCCCATTGGTACCTCAACATTCCGTGGGACATTTCGCAATTTTTCGTCGAGGCTTATGTCTTTCTTAAAATATTATTTTTCAAATGTGCTTTTATTGTCTCTCCATTTTTACCCAATGTCTTCTTAACATAGTCATCGGAGACCTCTAAAACAAATCTATCCTGAACAAAAAAGTTTAAAAGTTAATATAAATGAAAGTTAAATTAAAATATTATAAATTACATTCATGTTTTGTTACCTTAATATTATAGAGAGCTCGATTTTTATTGGCATCGGGCATGTGATGCCATGATTCATAGTTAATGGGCAATATATTGGCATTTCGTGCTATAATGCCCAAATAGCTCGCTAACACAATGAGCTTCAGATCCAATAGGTTGTCATGATTGTTTCTCCTTACTTTAACACGCTAGGTAGGCTCTAAGTCATTTAAATCTTTAAGCAATGTACGCCCCCGACCTCTGCGCGTCCACCACCTTCACTAAAAAATGATATATTATTGTATTAAAATTGAAAAATGAATCAATAATAAAATTCAACATGCATGTAAAATAAACTTAACATTACTTTGAAATTCTGCAGGCTCGTCATCTATGTCCGCAGACTAGAAGATCCAACAACCTGCTTGTGTTCACTTTTGCTTCTTCGAATTTGGAGTATTGTGGACAATACTTAAATCTCGAATCGCCTTCTAGGCATTTTTCCTACAATACACATAAAATAGTTCAAAACTTTAGTAACAAATAACAACAATAATAGTACATTTAAAATAGTTAAATTATATAACATGACCAACATTAAAATTATAATATTACATATAAATAATAAATCGTAAAATCTTACTACATCATATTTCGCAAATATCTTCGTCCACATCATATTTCGTAAAATCTTACTACATCATATTAACTCACTAATACTTTTAAAAAATAGAAAATAAAAAAAACATTAACTTGAATGATGAAAACTTATAAATAACTATACTGGATACCAACAATACATACATCTCTAATTAAGCAGTATTGGTGCAAGTGTAAAAAATTAAAAACCAAATATAAGGAAAGGCTCTCTAAGAAGAAAAAGGCGTTACACGACTTTGGGTATTCGGCATTTCAGGTGCATATTAATCAGATGAATATCTAATGTTTTTCTATCAAATGAATATAAATCAATAAAATGAATATAAATAAAAATAATAATGATTTTATACCTGTTAAATTATTACCACCAAATCTAATCCAACAGTTGCAGGAGTAGTAGGAAGCAGTAACTGAAATACAAACAACATATGAATTAACAAATGCTATTGATTAATTACAAAATGCTATTTACTAAAAACTAATACTCACATTCTTTGACCGAAAGAAAATAGTCAATTCAAGAGTCGGTCTAAGTCCTCTTCAATTCTACTCACTTTCAAAGTACGAATACCTTTCTCAATGCAAATCAGAATAAATACATATGAAATTTATTAAAACAAAAGTCTAATCACATACATTATTAAACACTACTATGAAAATTTATACAAATATATGTATATGTATTACATATATTCAAATTAGTATTCTTATTTTATATCGCTTTTTTTTTTAAATTACCTATTACTTTTATTATACATACACATATATATATATTGTGTTCATGTCAATTTAATTAATTCAAATTCAAGTAAAAAAATTTAAAGTACTTAAGTGATAAAAACGATATAGTTAGATGCTAATTTTGTAGTTAAAGAATTATAATAGAAACAATTATCATAAGCACCAAATATAATAACCAATTTTAATTGTAGATTGATCAATGACCAAATTGTTTACTATGTCATAACAACAATGACTAAGAATCTTGAATAGATTGTATGATAATTCGCCTTGGCCAAATTGTGACCCTAGTCCTAGGCTTTGATTATGCACCTAACCCCTAAGTGAAAAGTCATTAATGGAAGATGAAGTACAAACATGAACTCAAATTTCGCTTGTTGACTTGTCGCAAGGAAGAAGACAAATTCCAAGGGCTATATAAAATAGCGATAAAATCCCGATTCAAAATGCATGCAAAGAAGTGAAAGACATAACTTAAAAACTAAATATATATATCTTTAATTTTATCTCCATAAATATATATATCTTATACAACTTGATTAAGGAGGTCGGTTAGTCTTTATCTTTTGAATAAAATGGTTTCAAATCCACAAATTTTCATCTTAGCCCTACAATTTTCTTTGCCGTCACAAGGAAATCACTGGAAATGATTTATTGTTGCATAAAAATGTCAAAAAGAAACATAGAAGAAGCCATAAGTTATTCTTTCTACTTTTTGGGTGTTTTCCTCTAAAAATTTCTTATAGTAAGATAAAAGAAGTGAAAAGAAAAACAATGAGCTTAATAGATGGATGTCCCTATAAAGATGTATATATATTTCTTTAAATCATTTTGAATAATTAATAACAAGAGAGACTTTCAGAGCATCGAAAAGAGGAAGTACATCTTTTTTTTCCAACTAAAATAAAAAAAAAATGCTTATTTGTCTACATTATATAATTGGAAAAGGTGTGGAAATTATGAGGCAACTTTTGCATTAATTTAATAAGATTCCTTTATTAATAAATAAAAGGAATAGATTAAGCCCATATCAAAACTACTTTTCCCTTGGAAAAGTAAAATATTTGCAACAAATTTATCATCAACGTCCATTGCAACCAGCAAAAAGATGCAGCATGCGATGCATGTTTAAGCAAAAAAAAAAAAAAAAAAAAAGGAGTTTTGCAATTGAATACATGATTGTCTATATACAACTTTATAAATTATAAATAATGTTTCGATGTTGTTGCTAAAAATGACAATTCTAAGATCTTAAGGGTTCACGTTTGAGTCTCTGACAAATAAAAAAATACACTCTTACCAAACATTATAGTAGCTCCTAATGAGAAAAGAAAAATGATATTTCTTGAGAAGAACCAAGTGCTTATGCTTTATTGATTTCTTTTATAAGAAAAATAAACCACTGATCAGCATGTACCCATCATTTCATGCATCTAGTAGTGGAATTCACTCTTTTCTTTTACCTTTTGGAAAAAGAAAACTCTTTTTCTTAGATTTATTATAATCTTACAAAAGAAAATAAAAAAGTAAAATTCTAGATTTTCAAACCCTAAATCGTAAAGTTTAAGCTTTTTATCATATCTATATTTTTATGTACATTTCCATTAGAACCAAGTAAACAAACATGATTCACAGACTTGTTTTTATTTTGCAATGCTTACCTCAAAGATTCCACTACAACTAACATAGATCATGTACTTGCTTATTATTTCTCCCGGGTAATCCTTTAATATCATAAGCAAGGCGAAATTTCCACTACCGTATATAAACACTTGAAAAGAAAGTAACCCAGTATAATATTAAACCGAGCAAGCTTTGTTTCTAACTTCTAATCTTGTATTTTAACTTGATAGTTCCATACAAGAAAGGGTAAAGGACTTGCAAGGCGGTGTCAAAGGTGCGCTTTATGAAAAATACACATGACACGGAACTTAATAAACTAAAATCTCTAGTTTTCATCCGTAATCAGAAAAGAAAATTTCGAACCAAAAGCGTGACAACAAGAAGTACATTCTAAAAAGTCATCAACGTCGCATGAAACCTAAAAAATATAGATCATTATATATATATATATATAAAAAGATATCATAAGACCAAAACAGTTAAACTCCAACTGATTAATCCTACAAGTTTCCAATTGAGAGAAAAACAGTTAATAACTCAACAATAATTTATTTCGAAGAGTGCGCTTATTTTTACAAAAATGAAATTCGAAAATGATGGAAAGCAACCAAAAAATTACATTTTTATTTTAACTAGAAATTCATGAATTTGAGCCAAGGTATCATTATGAATTAAATATAAAATTTATATTTAATAATAATCAAACATCAAAGCCTAATAGATAAAACAAATTTACATGAGTTTTAAATAACTCACTTTCATTCTAAATAACTCACTTTCATTCTAAATGTTTGCTTCAAAAATTAAGAACTTCCTAACTGTCAATACCAAGGCTGTAACATCCTGAAATTGGGCCTAGGAGAATTGAGCCCAATGGGCCTTGAGCGTAGTAGCGTTTAAATGTTTTAGAGAACAAGAGATCGGCTTAAATGCAAGTTGGACCAATTAGATAAGTGAGTTTGGAAGGTTAGGGGGCTTCTATGAAGTCCCGGGTTCAAGTTAGGCCTTAGGAAAAATGTTGGTTTTAGGTGAAAAAAACCCTGGAGGTTGGCGGGTAGGCCTTAAGAATAAAATGTGGAGGAAAATGACACAAGTAGAGTGTGTGGTGTAGTGGTAAAGTGACGCCACTTAAGGACAAGGGAATGATGCCACAAGGAAGGAAGGAGGTCAAAGGTTCTAGTTGTAGCGTTTGTATTCCTTTTAGATTATTTTTATTAAATGAATTTAGAACTTGGCCATAGGTTTATATTTAGTTGCGCATGGTTTAAGACACAATAAGCTAGTTGGTAAAGTGGCTAGCGGCGTGGATTATGCTATAGGAGAGTCAGGGTTCGAATCTCATGAGAAGCAAGGGAGTATTTATTTTGCGGATTGGACGGTAAGAGTTTCAGTTGAATTTAAACTCTACTGACGGAGGGATCCCACATCGGAAAGATACAAAGAAGGAAGGTGAAGAGCTAGCTATATAAAGAGCATTCTAGGAGGAGAGTTAAGATACCTTGGTGGGCGTTTGGGCACAAGAGTGGTCACAGCGCGGTTTAACACCAGACTCCTATTAGGTGTGTAACTCTCTCTACTCTAGCTGTAGAGCGGCAAATGCCGAAGTGCCGATCACAGCAATAGTAGCCACATGAGCATGCGAGCGCACATGTAGGGCTTCGACGCGATAGTTGAGGCCATCAGTAGTATTCTTGTGGGTTAGGGCTACTTGGGCCGCGATGGGCCAAAGTAGGCCCAATGGGCCCAATAGAATAAATTGTATGATGATGTAGTATATAGTGAACTAGACTAGGTGGAACTTATATACGTGGCTAGATTTGTGTTAGGTGGGCCACACGAGCGCAGGGGCTCGAATGGGCCAAAATCGAGTTTTAGGCCCAACACCCGAAGAAAGACCTAAAATGGTAATTGAGTCGCTCAAGGCGACACTGGGGCCTTGTAAAGGCCATTCAGTGTACAAAATTACCAAATACCCTTAGTGGGTAAATTACCAAAATACCCCGAAAGGTAAATTATGGAAATGCCTTTGGTAGGTAAAATTACTAAGTATACCCTTAGAGGTTTATTAGCATGATTATGTTGTTTTATGTCTATCGATTATGATGGTAATTCATTTTATACTTATATTTGATATATGTCTAGCATACATGACATAACTGCATACACAATTATTATGTCATATTGCATGGGTATGATGAGAGGAGGGAAGATGTGATATTTGTGACTTTGGGTCACCAGTGGTTTGGTACCACATATATTTATCTTTGTGAATTGTCCCAGTGGTTCAGCACTACAATGGGTTGGCCCCATATACTATATTTAAAGGGATCGTCACCAGTAGTTTGGTACTACAAAGTGGGTTGGCCCCACATATGTTATTTGTGACTTTGGGTCACCAGTGGTTTGGCACCACCAGTGGTTTGGTACCACATATGTTATTTGTGACTTTGGGTCACCAGTGGTTTGGCACCACCAGTGGTTTGGTACCACACGGGGTAGAATCGGGAGTTTCAGATGGTTAGGTTTTGGGTTGCATGACATGCATATTTTCATATGAAATTGTGTAAGGGTTTAACACCCGTTGGATGGGGATTTACACACTGAGTCTCGATGACTCACCCCTTAGTTAAATTTTACAGGTAATCATTAGATCGTGGATTTGGGAGCTGAGGTGGACTCGTGGAGTCCATACATATGTTTACTCGTAAATTCGTTTCTTTTATTTCACTTATTTTATTTGGGTTTTGTTATGTAATAAGGCCTTCGGTATTTTACTTGGATTCAACTTTCAATTTGGTTCTTTGCTTATTATTAAATGATCAATATGGAATTTTCCTAAAATGATAATAAACCGCTTCTTATTCAAAATTATTTAAACTCGATTTTCACAACAACTATAAAGAATACGAGTTTTTTTAACGAACGCACAGTTTTTAGACATTCCTTTCATGTGACATGCCAGATCCGGTCGTAACGTTTAGGCCGAGTTTGGGGTGTTACAAAGGCAAAGCAGTAACATATGTAAAAATATAACTTAGACTTGGAACAGGATGAACACAAAAATATAAAGGGGTTTGGAAGGAACTCGAGTATAGATCAAACCATCGATACACAATGATACTTAAAGCTTAAGTATCTCAATTAATAAAGAAAATAATGAATAAATTTGATGTATAACCTTGAGCAAAAATGCATGGGTGTCAATGGCGATCAGACATCACCGATCTCAGAATCGCTTTTGTTCTTCAAATATGAAAACCCAACCCCGATCGGAGAATCTAAATATATAATGTTAGAGACCTAAAAGAAAAACACAAATGTGAGTATGATATCTTTACCACAATGGGGAAACGAACATAAACAAATCAAACATCTCCTTTTTCCCATAAAATGAAGCAAAAATTAAAACCTTGGACCAACTATAGGGGTTGAGATGTGGTTGGGGCAAACTCTCATTTGCCTTTATCGCTTCAAAATTGAAAGGCCTGTTAATTCAAAGCAATTATTATAAATTTGACAAAACAGAACAATCGAGTTACTCTCCAAAGAAATAAATTTGACAAAACAGATGAAGTATTTGCATTTACTTACGATTTCAAGGTTTGGCGAATTAGGTGAAAAAGTAAATTTCTTGATTTGGGTTGAAATGAGTGTTCAAGGAAAATATAGTAGGAGAAAAGGTTGGGGGGAAAACCTTAACGTAAAAAGGTTGAAATTTTGGAATTTTGGGTCTCAATTTAGAAATTTCAGGGGAAGGGGGAAATGAAATTCAGAAGAAGGGAAATTGATTCAGTAATGGTTGGGGGAAATTGATTCAAAAGAAGGGCCGACGTCGTTTTAATTATGTAATATCCTGAAATAGGGGTAAAATTTTATTAAATTATTTTGCATAAGTGTGGTCATCATGGTGCTAATTGAGGTATTTTGGGTGCTAGTGATAAGTTAAGGAAGGCCCGAGCTATAGGGAAATTTTATTTTTTAAGTGTAAAAGGGAATTGGGCTAAGAAGGCCTTAAGAGTAATTTTCGACATTTTGGACACAAGGATTGGCCTTGGTAAAGTGGCTTCCATGCGCCACTTAAGGGCTTTGGGGACGCCTTGAGCATAGGGGTTCAATCTTGGAGGTCGCAAAGGTGCGTTTTATTTTGGTTTTGGCCTTGAGACAAGGGAGCTAGTGAAGGAGGCCTTAAGAGAAGTTGGGGTAGTCTATGACACAAACAGGCGCCTTGGCAAAGCAAATGGCAGTGTGGTGGTTCCAAATGGTCCTAGGTTCGAGTGGTGTGAGCGAAAAATGGGTATTTTATTTTTGTTTTGGCGTTAAAGAGGAAGGAACTAAGGAAGGACAACTTAAAAGAAAATATGGCGAATTTATGTTACAAAATAACGCTTTGGCCGAGTGGCACAGGCGTTACACAGTCGCTGTTCCCACAGTCCCATGTTCGAACCATAGAAGCTGCAGTTTGGGGTTTTTATTTTTCAATGCTAGCATGAGAAGGAGAGAAGGAATTGGCCGCACATGGGATCTTCAATTGGGATAAGGATCAAGCTGATTTTGTTTTTTTTTTTTAAATTAATTTGGAAGAAATTGATAAGCACATGGTTTCTTTTATTTTATTATTTATTTGAAGAGGCGATAAGGGATAAGGATTTGTTTATTTTTTAAAATTCTTTTTAATGGATGTGGAAGAGGTAAATTAGG
The DNA here is from genome assembly GCA_025506655.1 of Gossypium rotundifolium. Lineage (NCBI taxonomy): Eukaryota > Viridiplantae > Streptophyta > Magnoliopsida > Malvales > Malvaceae > Gossypium > Gossypium rotundifolium. The sequence continues at coordinate 141,982,440 of CP106731.1, forward strand.
AGATTAACTTGGGATATGATTAAAAGGAAATAGTGGCGGCCAAAAGTCTTTTGGGGCGGTGTTTTAATTTCTGCAATGTGGGGGTACTAAGTGCCTAATTATAGTTACATGAATATTCTTCCTTTTGCGAATCTACACCCTTCGCTCCAAGCTTCTTCTTTTATTTAGTGATTAGTCAAATTCTCCTAACTTCTCTCCCTACTCTTTTCTTTTCTTCAAACCTTAATTTCTACTAATTCTCCGGTATAGCCAATACCTCTTAAGAGCATTAGTCAATTTCTAAGTAAGCCTCATCAAGCATCCTTCCTTTACCATTGTTGTTTTCAAGAGCCAAATATCTCATTACCTTTAAAGCCATAGCCGAATCTCTCAGTGTTCAAGGAGACTTTGGATGCAAGCAATTCGATCAGTTTTGATAGTGTGGTAAGAAACTCTTTAACGTTATTCTTCTTTCTTTTATCTTTGGTTAGTCGAAACCAAAATCTAACCCCTTTTAGTCTTGTGGCCGAACCAAGAGGAGTCTTTCAGGATTTTTAGAGATCAAGGTATGGTGATATGTACTATTCGGCCAAGAGCCATCTTCTTTGATTATTGTGTATAACCGATACTAACAATGGCAAATAGGGATTTTGACAGTCTCAAGGAGCAAGCAGGTGTTTCGGGTTTTGGAAAGATTAGGTAAGGGAGTTGGTTACATTCGGCCATAGGCCATTTTGGTATATTATGTTAGCCGATTCTGACTTAGGTGGTGTAGGAAGAAGTTCTACAATCGCAAAGGTGCAAATCGTTAGACGTGGGTTCGGGTTTTAATCGAGTGTGATAATCAGGTGCGTAATTATCGCACTATTTTTCCTGTTATTTGTGTGTTGATGTATATACTTGTGTATGATGTGTGCTAGCCGACAATAATGGCTAAAGTGGTGGATACCCATGTTGGGGGTAATCGGTTAACAGGTTAGTAGATTGTGATATTAAATTATTATGATATATGTGTGATATGGTAATGAGCATGTAATGTATACTTGTTATATATGTGATTTGACATGATACATTTACATATATGTATGGGGGATTGGATGTGATCGAGGAAGGACGGGGGGTACATATTTATGTACGTGGTCTAATGTTAGCCTCGTGCTACATTAGCGCTTGATGGTTAGCTGTGTGCTACCTCAAGGGAGGTGTTGGCTAGGTGCCCATCTCGGCGGTTGATGCCTGTGTGCATCACCGTAGTTGGATTAATGTGAGGATCACTGATGTGATCGGTGGCTCAGCCACGGCCTTGTGCAGCAGGTTTGCCAAGGTAAGATATGTGGGATCACTCGGTTGTGATCGGTGGATTAGCCACGGCCTTGAGTAGGGAGTCTGCTAAGGTGGTGTAACGGATGGACCTAGGTTGGGTTGGGTTTCGTAATTGCATGGTTACTTGTATGATCTGTGTGGAAATGGGCCAAGCCCATGTATGGAGGCATGTGTGATGATTATGCACTGAGTCTGTGGACTCACCCAATTTTTCTCAACCATTTCAGGTGATGCGTAAACCTTGGACCGGTTTGGAGTGGATACAAGGTGGCCCATGCAGAAAGAAGATATTTTAATTATTTTAAGCATTTTTAATATTGAGTATTTTGTTTTAAGTATTGGTTGTAATAAGGGCCCTACTATTATTATTTTTGGTATTATTTTAATTATGGTTTGATTAAAATTAAACTACTATGTGAAGATGATTTTATTTTAGCACTCTATTTATTCAAGATATATATATACTAAAGTTTTAATATGGACATTTTATAATAACGAAGTTTTACTTATAATTTTAAACGGACATGGTTTTCAAAAGTTAACCAAATTTTTCATGTTGTATTCTAAAGTCAAAAGATTTTTAACGCGCTTTCCATTGATGACATAACCAGATCCGGTCAGGGCTCGTGGGTCGGGTTTGGGGGTGTTACAAATTGGTATCATAGCCCGGTTCAAAACTCGGGTTTGAGGGTTTTGGGCCCAAAAACATTTTTTTATGGGCTTTTCAAAGATTTGGGCTTTCATAAAATTTTTCAGGTTATTCTGGCATGGCACCTGTATCTCCGACCCGAAGTCCATCAGGTAAGTACCTCTAATTGATGAAGTGATTTATATGTGAATATTATGGGCTTATGTGGGCTTGTAGATTAGAATATTAGGGCTATTGAACCCTAGGGCTAGTGCACTCAAACACATACATAAGACTTAAGGACAATCAAACAAACCTGTGAAGTAAGTTGCCGAGTTAAGGTGTGGCAACCATGGTGCGCATGTCTAGGATTGGTATTCGGTGGGAGCTTGGTATTTAAGCAGTCCGTGTGACTCACCTCCTCTCCACTCGAATCCTACCTGGTGCGTAGCTATGGTTCACCTTAACCAAGAGGACTTGTTCATAGGCTAAACCCGATAATTAAAACCCGAAAGGGACTAGCCATGCAGTTTTATAAAATTCCTAGTTTTAAAATCCCTAAATTACCCTTTTAATTGTAGTAAAAGATTATTGTGAAAATTTTTCCAAAGTATCTCCGATTTACAAAATTACAAAAATGCCCCTGCATTGTAAAAGTACTAAAAAACCCTTGATTGAAAAAAATTACCATACTACCCTCAACTTTTTTTAATCTTGCTTCGCAAAAATGCCAAAATCTCTAGTTTTCAAAATATCAAGATACTCTGATTTGGGGAAGTTTATGAAAATACCCCTGTGTTAAAAATTACCAAAATGCCCCTGACTTTCAAAATTTTTGGTTTAACCCCAATTTTAATAAAATTTCCCTACTTTGCAAAAGTATACAAAAATGCTATTTTGCAAAAATTCAAGATACCCTGATTTGAAAATTTACAAAATTATCCCTGATGAACAAAATTACCAAAGTACCTTTGTAGGAAAAATGACGAAATTACCCATGGGTGGGGAATGGATAAGAATGCCCATAATAGTATGTTGGATGATGTGAATGTGATTCTTTGAATTGGAGTAGTGAACTCGAACTGAAACTCTGGTTGATCGAAAGAACAACTTCTGAAAACTTCATTTCATAAAATTTGCTCGTGGATAAATAGTGGAACAAAATTTCTAATGCATAAAATTTCTTAAATCAGACTAAATCGAGACGCTAGAATGAGTTCTAGAGGACGTGGTCGTCGTGGACGTGGTCGAGGTAGAATGGTCGTATCGGAACCCGTTAGGTCGGGTCAAGGATCTGAGAATGGGGTACCACCGCCACTACCACCAGCATTTGGTAATGAGCAGCAAGATCAAATGGGGGATGATGCGGTATCGCAGGCTGTGCTGCAAGTTTTGGAGATGGTGGCAGGAGTAGGTGGGAATATGAGAGCTAAGAAGTCCGTACCCGAGCGACTCTGAGCTAATGGAGCTGAGGTGTTTCGGGGCGTATTAGGTGTGGCACCCAGTACGGTTGAATATTGGTTAGAGGCGACCGAGTGAATTATGGATGAGCTCGATTTAACTCCTGAGGAGAAAGTGAAAGGAATGGTGGCACTGCTTCGCGATGAGGCATATCAATGGTGGCTAACAGTTCGGGATAGTGCCATAGCTAAGGATCTCACTTGGGAGTATGTCAAGACGGCGTACCAGAAGAAGTATGTTGGAACTCATTATATTGATGCGCAGAGGAAGGCGTTTCTAAAATCGGTTCAAGGAACAAGTCCGTAATGTATCTGAGGCGTAATTCCTAAGGTTAAACCGATATGCTCGAGGAGTAGTTACTACGGAGCATGAACGATGTGTCCGATTTGAGGACGGATTAAGAGACGATCTGAGACTATTGATAGCTCCTCATCAGGAACGGGAGTTCGCTGTGTTAGTCAAAAAAGCTAAGGTAGCTGAGGGAATTAAGAACTCTGTGAGGCAGAACAGAGATAAGGATAGGAACCGAGATAAGAGAAGTTTTGGATCGTCAGAATCGTCTGAGAACTTTCGAAAAGACCGAGGGTCGAGAATTCGCTCGTGTTGCTAAGCCACCATCGGAACCAGACACCCATGTGCTCAATGCGGAGGTATCATGTTGGCAAGTCTTGAACCGGGAACAAGAATGTTTTAGGTGTAAGTTTAAGTCTCACCTAATTAAAGACTGTCCTCAAGATCCGAATAGGGCTCGGACAATAGGCCAAGGTTATGTACAGTCGGGTAGAGATGGTCGATAGTTTACAAGGTGTCGTGGTCCGAACCATGGAGAAAATGGTTCAGGCCGAGGTAGTGGAGCACCAAACAGAGAGGTCAAGGTGCGGATGCAAGGCAGACCAAGGTTGGTTTATGCAATGGTCCGTCATGAGGGGAAGATGTGCGGAGGTGACAACAGTAAGTTTCTTATTTCGAATACTCTCTATTGTCTTGTTTGTGGTTAAGTTAGTTCATTCTTATGTTGCTAGTGAAGTGTAAGGAACTTTGATTATGAACTTAGAGAATGTGTCTAGGAAGCATGATAGTTCTTAAGATCGGAGTGCGCAGCAGTAGCGTAGTATGATGAGTTACGGATGCACGACTGAACGATAGTAAGTAATTTCGAGGACTAAATTATTTTAAGGGGTAGAATTGTAATATCCCAAATAGGGTAAAATTTTATTAAATTATTTTGCATAAGTGTGGTCATCATGGTGTTAATTGAGGTATTTTGGGTGCTAGTGATAAGTTAAGGGAAGGCCCGAGCTATAGGGGAAATTTTATTTTTTTTAAGTGTAAAAGGGGAATTGGGCTAAGGAGGCCTTAAGAGTAATTTTCGGCATTTTTGGACACAAAGGTTGGCCTTGGTAAAGTGGCTTCCATGCGCCACTTAAGGGCTTTGGGGACGCCTTGAGCATAGGGGTTCAATCTTGGGGCTGCAAAGGTGCGTTTTATTTTGGTTTTGGCCTTGAGACAAGGGAGCTAGTGAAGGAGGCCTTAAGAGAAGTTGAGCGAGTCTATGACACAAACGATGCCTTGGCAAAGCGGTGGCAAGGTAGTGGTTCCAGTGGTCCTAGGTTCGAGTGGCGTGAGCAACAAATGGGTATTTTATTTTTGTTTTGGCGTTAAAGAGGAAGGAAAGGAAGGAGAGCTTAAAATAAAATATGGCGATTATGTTACAAAATAACGCTTTGGCCGAGTGGCTGGCAGGCGTTACAGTCGCTGCCCTAACAGTCCCATGTTCAAACCATAGAAGCTGCAGCTTGGGGTTTTTATTTTTCAATGTCAAGCGTGAAAAGGAGAGAAGGAATTGGCCCGCACATGGGATCTTCAATTGGGATAAGGATCAAGCTGATTTTGTTTTTTTTAAAATTCTACCGGAAGAAGTTGATGAGCACATGGTTTCTTTTATTTTATTATTTATTTGAAGAGGTGATAAGGATAAGGATTTGTTTATTTTTTAAAATTCTTTTTAATGGATGTGGAAGAGGTAAATTAGGAGATTAACTTGGGATATGATTAAAAGGAAATAGTGGCCGCCAAAAGTCTTTTGGGGTGGTGTTTTAATTTCGACAATGTGGGGGATACTAAGTCTTTGAATTATAGTTACATGAATATTCTTCCTTTTGCCGAATCTACACCCTTCGCTCCAAGCTTCTTCTTTTATTTAGTGATTAATAAATTCTCCTAACTTCTCTCCCTACTCTTTTCTTTTCTTCAAACCTTAATTTCTACTAATTCTCCGGTATAGCCAGATACCTCTTAAGAGCATTAGCCAATTTCTAAGTAAGCCTCATCAAGCATCCTTCCTTTACCATTGTTGTTTTCAAGAGCCAATATCTCATTACCTTTAAAGCAATAGCCAATCTCTTAGTGTTCAAGGAGACTTTGGATGCAAGCAATTCGATCGGCCCGATAGTGTGGTAAGAAACTCTTTAACGTTGTTCTTCTTTCTTTTATCTTTGGTTAGTCGAAACCAAAATCTAACCCCTTTAGTCTTGTGGTCGAACCAAGAGGAGTCTTTCGGATTTGCGAGATTAAGGTAAGGTGATATGTACTATTCGGCCAAGAGCCATCTTCCTTGATTATTGTGTATAGCCAATACTAACAATGGCAAATAGGGATTTTGACAGTCTCAAGGAGCAAGTAGGTATTTCGGCTTTTGGAAAGATTAGGTAAGGGAGTTGGTTACATTCGCCATATGCCATTTTGGTATATTATGTTAGCCGATTCGACTTAGGTGGTGTAGGAAGAAGTTCTACAATCGCAAAGGTGCAAATCGTTAGACGGGTTAGGGTTTTAATCGTGTGATAATCAAAAGCGTAATTATCACAATCGCTTTTTCCCGTTATTTGTGTATTGATGTATATACTTGTGTATGATGTGTGCTAGCCGACAATAATGGCTAAAGTGGTGGATACCCATGTTGGGGTAATCGGTTAACGTGTTAGTAGATTGTGATATTAAATTATTATGATATATGTGTGATATGGTAATGAGCATGTGATGTATACTTGTTATATATGTGATTTGACATGATACATTTACATATATGTATGGGGGATTGGATGTGATCAAGGAAGGACGGGGTGTACATATTTATGTACGTGGTCTAATGTTAGCCTCGTGCTACATTAGCGCTTGATGGTTAGCTGTGTGCTACCTCAAGGGAGGTGTTGGCTAGGTGCCCATCTTGGCGGTTGATGCCTGTGTGCATCACCATAGTTGGATTAATGTGAGGATCACTAATGTGATCGGTGGCTCAGCCACGACCTTGTGCAGCAGGTCTGCCGAGGTAAGATATGTGGGATCACTCGGTTATGATCGATGGATTAGCCACGGCCTTGAACAGGGAGTCTGCTAAGGTTGGTGTAACGGATGGACCTAGGTTGGGTTGGGTTTCAGAATTGCATGGTTACTTGTATGATCTGTGTGGATATGGGCCAATCCCATGTGTAGAGGCATGTGTGATGATTATGCACCGAGTCTGTGGACTCACCCAATTTTTCTCAACCATTTGTGTGATGCGTAAACCTTGGACCGGTTTGGAGTGGATACAAGGTGGCCCATGCGTAAAGAAGATATTTTAATTATTTTAAGCATTTTTAATATTGAGTATTTTGTTTTAAGTATTGGTTGTAATAAGGGCCCTACTTTTATTATTTTTGGTATTATTTTAATTATGGTTTGATTAAAATTAAACTACTATGTGAAGATGATTTTATTTTTAGCACTCTATTTATTCAAGATATATATATACACTAAAGTTTTAATATGGACATTTTATAATAACAAAGTTTTACTTATAATTTTAAACGGACAAGGTTTTCAAAAGTTAACCAAATTTTCATGTTGTATTCTAAAGTCAAAAGATTTTAATGTTTTTTTCGGGACATAACCAGATTCGGTTGTGGCTCGTGGGTAGGTTTGGGGTGTTACAAATTAAAATACAACAATATTTTTGTGGCATTTTTTAGTAGCACCGCTATATCCCACCTTTTGCGACATTTATCATAAAATGCCACTAAAAATACATACAAATCGACGTCATTTTAATTTAAATACAACAATATTTTTGTGGCGTTTTTTAGTAGTGCCCCTATATCCCACCTTTTGCGGCGTTTATCATAAAACGCCACTAAAAATACATACAAACCGACGTCGTTTTAATTTAAATACAACAATATTTTTGTGGCGTTTTTTTAGTAGCACAGCTATATCCCAACCTTTTGCGGCGTTTATCATAAAATGCCACTAAAAATACATACAATCCGATGTCGTTTTAATTTAAATACAACAATATTTTTGTGACGTTTTTGATAAAATGCCACTAAAACCTGAATAAACATTTTGCGGCGCTTCTTTAAAAACATCACTATAGCATATCCTATTTTAATTTTAATTTTATTCTTAACCTATATTTTTCTATGTTTTTATTTCAAAATTTTTCTCACGACATTATCATTTTTTTGAATTTTTATTTTTTATATTTTGAGTATTGAACTTTTAACTAAAATATTAAATATTAAATTTTTAATTTTTAATTTTAATTCTTTATTATTAAAATGTAAAAATTTAATTACTATTATCAACTCTTTTAGGATTTTATTTTTCTTTTTTTTACATCAACATTAGTTGTTTAGATTTTGATATAGATACATCTCGTAATTACATATGAATTTTGGTTTAATGTGTAATTCTAGATGTGAAATTCTAATTGTGGTTTAAACGATAGTTGAAACTTTAATTTTGTTTTAATCATAGACATTATTTTAAAATATAAATACATCAATATATTTTTATAATGAATAAATATAAATTTTATGCATGTGCAATATATAAATTAATAAAATTTATGTTTATTATATCAATAATTGTGTTAATATTTTACAAGATCTGGATCAAATTAAAGTTCATGTTTACAATTGCACACTAAACCATTGTTCATGTATGCTTTTGGGATTTAACCCATTTTGATATATATTTTTTAAAATAATAATTTACATTTATCTTATTTTGATTTATATTCTAAAAAATCCAAGATTAATCCCTAAACCCTAAACCCTATACCTTAAATATTATACCTTAAACCACAAACACCAAAACCTAAACCTCAAACTCAAAGCCCCAAACCATAAATCTTAGACCATAAAACTCGAACCCTAAATTCTAAACTGCAAACCTTAAACCATAATCCCAGACCAACTTTTTGGGAATTCATGTGGCCAATATTAGTGTAGTACAAAACATATCTATATTTTAATAGCTAACACGTTAACCATAAATCCCTCATGAGGGATTTCAGTTTCGAGATTTTGGGTCATATAGCTAATACCCTAAACCCTAAATCTTAAACCTTAAAATCATAAACTTAATCCATAAACCCTAAACCCAACACATTAACCATTTTCTTCCAAACCCTAAACCCTAAAATCTTAAACCTTAAACCCTAAACCCAATACCCTAAACCATTAACCATTTCCCACTAAACTCGGGTTAGGGGCCCCTAACCCTAAATCTTAACCCCTAACCACTAACACTTAAACCTTAATACCGGTAAACACTATACAATAAACCCAAACAACAAACTTTAAAACACTAAATCCATACACCAAAATAACAAACCCTAAACCATGAAATTAACATACTAAACATTAAACCCTAAATCAATTTTAATAGCTTAATTTATAACTTAAATGAAAACTTCTAAATTGTTTAGTTAGCAATTTGTAAGTTTTCATAATTAAGTAACTAAAATGAAACTTTCTCATTACTTATAAGTGAATGTATCAAAATAAAATATAATTTAAAGCAAGGATAAGAAAAAAATATGAAAAACTTTTAGTGGCATTTGTGAAAAAGCACCGCTAATGCTTAGGATTTTAGCGGCGTTTTTTTTAAAAGTGCCACTAATGCTCAAGTATTTAGCGGCGTTTTTTCAAAATCGCCACTAATGCTCAGGTCTTTAGCGGCGTTTTTTTAAAAGCGCCGCTAATGCTCAGGTATTTAGCGGCGTTTTTTCAAAAGCAACGCTAATGCTCAGGCCTTTAGCGGCGTTTTTTTAAAACCGCCGCTAATGCTCAGGTCTTTAGCGGCGTTTTCTTCCAAGCGCCGCTAATGCTTAGGTCTTTAGCAGCACTGAAACACCCCACACCCGACCCACGAGAATGAACCGGATCCGTATGTTCCTAAAGTAAACCGATTTCAAAATCATTTTCGATACTTAGAGAAAATTGTAAATTTTAGAAAAAACTATTATTTTGAGTCGGCTTAGATTGGAAACCCATTTATTTAATCTTGTAAGCCCATTTAATTAAATACATCCAATATAGTTCTTAGCTTGAAACTTAACAAAGAAGCAAACATAAAGAGTAATCCATCGGGCCTTAAGGCCTTATTACATCAAGTAAAACCCAAAATAGAACAAACGTGACTAAAAATAAAATTAAGTCCAAACTAAATGAAATTTTCACATGTAGCATGGCTACCTCATGGTCCACCGCCCGGTCCACATCCGCCATCATCACCGAAAAATAATTCCCACAATGGGGTGAGTCAATGCACTCAATGTGCACACAATACTAACATTCAATAAATCGCATTCATGTTTAAATCATCAAGTCCATATAATAATGAAATTATGATGCAACCCAACCCAATCCTAATGGTCCATCCGCTACACACCACCTGCACCTACCATTCACACCGTGGGGACTAATAAGTCAACCCCCATCCGCTACTCTCCACGCTGTGTCTTTAGACACTATAATCAAATTTAAACGTTGTGTCATTAGACACTATTGTAACCGGTTACCAAAATTTCGCAATGTGACCGTAGTCAACATATTTCACAGAGACCAAGTCAACACCTTCGCAGGTGAGACCAAGTCAACACTGCTCTCCCCTTTCACAAAAATCCCAATGCCCCAAAACATATATATTGCATAACTTAATTTCATGTTCATATACATATATTCGCATGTTATAAAATAACATTTTTCACAATCCTATCAGAAGTAGGAAACGTACCTGGGTACTTTTTGCCACATTTGTGGTACATAGCCACATTCACATTATTATTCATAATCATATATTAAAATAATAGCCATATGAAATATCAAGGTTAGTAAGGGTACACACCGATTTGTTTAGCGATTCCTTGAGATTCCAAAAGCTAGATCTAAAGTTTAGATCCTTAGTCCCTACATTTGATTCATCCTTTATTACTTAGCATAAATTTATTTGGTTATGATATCCAAATCCTAGTAGGATTTGTAAAAGACTTACCTTTGATGCCGATTTGGTGTTTATTCAAACTCAAAACTTGGTTTTCCTTCACTTGATATTCGCCAACCTTGAATCTCAATATGGGTTAGTTTTTGGCTTTTTAATAATTAAAGAACTGATCTAGATAATCATACAAGCTTTGGTCAATACTTTTAGGTACTTACCTTGTGGATCTTAAATCCCAAATTCACCGAATAACTAGGGAACACGTGGCCTATGGTGTACCTTCGAAAAGAATTTCTTCTTCCATGATTCGGTCAAGATTAATAATCGAGATTAGTCTCTAAATTTCAATAAGTCTAGAGTATAAAAGAATGGAAAACTAAACTTGGATCTTACCTTTATTTGAAGGAATCGATTGCACCTTCACTTCAACCTTCGTAGATTCGGCTTAGAGACTTGATGAACAATCGGCTATGATTCCCTTATGTATTTGGTTTCAAAGATGAAAGAAGAGAGGAATAATAGGCTTAGAAGGAAATCGGCTAGGAGGCTAAAAGAAAAGAAGAAAAGAATGGATGCTCAAGAAGAATATTTGGCAGAGGAAAAGAGAGGAGAATGAATAATGAATGGCCCTAGTCCCCCTTTTATAGCCGAATTTACTAGGCCAAGAATCCTTTACTTGGCCACCACTCTTCCTTATTTTCCTAATTAAAGAATAATTCTTCATTTATCCACCTATTTAGCCGAATTTTAAAGAGAATGAAACTCTTCCTTAAGAGTCCTTATGATCTTCTAATTAGCCGAGTTTTAGAGAGAATGAAACTCCTCTTTGCAAGCTTGTGCCGTCCACCTCTTGGCTTCTAGAAGCAAAATAAAACTTATTTTATTTGCTTCTTATGTGACTCAACTCAAGCCCAAAACCTTTTGCATGTGGGCCATTTTCTAAGGCCTTAGGTGGCATCTTCAGCCACTTTTTCAAGTCCGTTATTGGGTCAAATTTCATGTACTTTATATTTTAGGGTCACTTGGCCCTAAGTTCCCTTTGGGCTCTAAAATTGACATTCCGGTCATTTTAAGTTTCCAAAATTTTCGCTGCTCAGATTTTCCAAGTTTCCAAAATGTTTAGTTTCTCTTTGGCTTGGTTTCCAAAATGTTCACTTTCCTAATTTACTTGGTTTCCAAAATGGTCACTTTCCTATTTTAGTTTAGTTTCCAAAACTTAACATTTCTAAAGCATTTCTTACATTTCCATACATCTCCTTACATTTCCACACATTTCCATACATTTCCATACATTTCTTACATTTCCATATATTTTCATACATTTCCATACATTTCCTTACATTTCCTTTCATTTCCTTTCATTTCCTTTCATTTCCTTTCATTTTCTTACATTTTCCTTACTTTTCCTTACATTTCCTACATTTCCTTACATTTCCTTACATTTCCTTTCATTTTCTTTCATCTTAGGATTCTTGAAACTCTTCGTAACACATCCAACACACCCAATCGATCCCACTATCTCATGAATTATGCACGAACGCATAACCCCTAATCTAGGATGTTACGCTTCTACCCCTTAAAAATAATTTCGCCTCAAAATTACTTACTATCGCTCATCCGCATACCTAACTCACCACACTACGCTATTGTCACAAGACTCGATCTTAAAGAACTATCATACTTTCTAGGCACATTCTCTAAGTTCACGCTCCTTAGAACTCATTTCTAACATCGCGATTTAATTAAAAAGTTTTATGAATTAGTCCTTGTTTTACTTGATTACCCACTTAAGAAGTTTTATGGAAAGAATTTTGTAAGTGGTTCTTTCAGATTCATACATGCACACGCCTTTTCATTCATTCACACATCCATCAAACAATTATGAACCTTAGTTCATTCAGAGAAACATTGTAGTTTTTTCATTTGTTGTTTTTCCACTACCCGGGTATTTTCGTAATTTGTCCTATGTGGGTATTTTCGTAATTTGTCAAAATAAGGTTCCTTGGTGATTTTGTCACAAGGTATTTTTGGTCCTTTTAAGTTCTCTGGGTATTTTGAAAATTTTTGAAACCGAGGGTATTTCGTAAATTTTTGACATCGGGGTATTTTGGTAATTTTTCCACAAATCGGGTAAATTATAAAATTTTAATAAATCGTGGATATTTCGAAGTTGCAAAACTTTGAGGGTTCTTTTTGAGAAATTTATTTTCCAAAGACGATGAAGTTGCAAAAATTTTGGAAATTAGGGTCATTTTGGTAATTTTGTAAGTTAGGGCAATTTTGTAATTTTCCAAAATCAAGGTATTTTGATATTTTACAAATTAGGGTTTTTGAATGTTTATAAAATAATGAAATTTTGGTAAAGTCATTGAGTAGTTGAACATTTTATAAACCAAGGGCATTTTGTAATTTTACCACTAAGGGTATTTTAGTAAATTTGTAAATCGTAAATATTTTAGGAAAATTTATAAAATATTCTTTTCAAATCAAGAGGGTAATTTAGAAATTTTAAAATTAGGGTTTCCATAAAAATACGGCTAGTCCCTTTCGGGTTTTAGTTATTGGTTTAGCCCGTGACTAAGTCCTCTTTATTAGGGTGAACTACATTACGCACTGCAGGATTCGAGTAAAGAGGAGGTGAGTCACTAGGACCGCTAAATACCAAGCTCTTCTGAATCCACTCCTAGACATGCGACAACAAGCATTTACACCCTAGCTCGGTGACTTAATCATAGGTTTGTTTGATTAGGCATTTAAGTCTTATGTAATTGTTGGGGTAACTAGTCCTAGGGTTCAAGTACTTAATCTCTATTCTACGCTCCATTCCATTTCTACCCTTCTACAAATCATAATATAAATCACACAATGGATAGAAGTACTTACCGGTGGATCATGGGTTTGAGACTTAGGTGCCATGCCGTAAAACCCGCTTATTTTTCAAAGATAATCATTTGCTCGCTTTGAAAATGTTTTGGGCCTTAGCCCACGTGCCGAGAGTTTAAAACTGGGCTCGATATTAAATCAAACACCCCACACCCTACCCACGAGAATGAACCGAATCTGTATGTTCCTAAAGTAAACCGATTTCAAAATCATTTTCGATACTTAGAGAAAATTGTAAATTTTAGAAAAAACTATTATTTTGAGTCAGGGCTTAGATTGGAAACCCATTTATTTAATTTTGTAAGCCCATTTAATTAAATACATCCAATATAGTTCTTAGCTTGAAACTTAACAGTAAGCAAACATAAAGAGTAATCCACTGGGCCTTAAGGCCTTATTACATCAAGTAAAACCCAAAATAGAACAAACGTGACTAAAAATAAAATTAAGTCCAAACTAAATGAAATTTTTGCATGTAGCATGGCCACCTCATGGTCCACCGCCCCATCCACACCGCTCATCACCAAAAATAATTCCCACAATGGGGTGAGTCAATGACTCAATGTGCACACAATACTAACATTCAATAAATCGCATTCATGTTTAAATCATCAAGTCCATATAATAATGAAATTATGATGCAACCCAACCCAATCCTAATGGTCCATCCGCTACACACCACCCGCATTCGCCATTCACACCGTGGGGACTAATAAGTCAACCCCCATCCGCTACTCTCCACGCTGTGTCTTTAGACACTATAATCAAATTTAAACGTTGTGTCATTAGACACTATTGTAACCGGTTACCAAAATTTTGCAATGTGACCGTAGTCAACATATTTCACAGGTGACCAAGTCAACACCTTCGCTGGTGAGACCAAGTCAACACCGCTTCTCCCCTTTCACAAAAATCCCAATGCCCCAAAACATATATATTGCATAACTTAATTTCATGTTCATATACATATATTCACATGTTATAAAATAACATTTTTTCACAATCCTATCAGAAGTAGGAAACGTACCTGGGTACTTTTTGCCACATTTGTGGTACATAGCCACATTCACATTATTATTCATAATCATATATTAAAATAATAGCCATATGAAATATCGAAGGTTAGTAAGGGTACACACCTGATTTGTTTAGCGATTCCTTGAGATTCCAAAAGCTAGATCAAAAGTTTAGATCCTTAGTCCCTACATTTGATTCATCCTTTATTACTTAGCATAAATTTATTTGGTTATGATATCCAAATCCTAGTAGGATTTGTAAAAGACTTACCTTTGATGCCGATTTGGTGTTTATTCAAAGTCTAAAACTTGGTTTTCCTTCACTTGATATTCGCCAACCTTGAATCTCAATATGGGTTAGTTTTTGGCTTTTTAATAATTAAAGAACTGATCTAGATAATCATACAAGCTTTGGTCAATACTTTTAGGTACTTACCTTGTGGATCTTAAATCCCAAATTCACCGAATAACTAGGGAACACGTGGCCTATGGTGTACCTTCGAAAAGAATTTCTTCTTCCATGATTCGGTCAAGATTAATAATCGAGATTAGTCTCTAAATTTCAATAAGTCTAGAGTATAAAAGAATGGTAAACTAAACTTGGATCTTACCCTTATTTGAAGGAATCGATTGCACCTTCACTTCAACCTTGTGAGATTCGGCTTAGAGACTTGATGAACAATCGGCTATGATTCCCTTATGTATTTGGTTTCAAAGATGAAAGAAGAGAGGAATAATAGGCTTAGAAGGAAATCGCTAGAGGCTAAAAGAAAAGAAGAAAAAGAATGGATGCTCAAGAAGAATATTTGGCAGAGGAAAGAGAGGAGAATGAATAATGAATGGCCCTAGTCCCTCCTTTTATAGCCGAATTTACTAGGCCAAGAATCCTTTACTTGGCCACCACTCTTCCTTATTTTCCTAATTAAAAAATAATTCTTCATTTATCCACCTATTTAGTCGAATTTTAAAGATAATGAAACTCTTCCCTTAAGAGTCCTTATGATTTTCTAATTAGCCGAGTTTTAGAGAGAATGAAACTCCTCTTTTGCAAGCTTGTGCCGTCCACCTCTTGGGCTTCTAGAAGCAAAATAAAACTTATTTTATTTGCTTCTTATGTGACTCGAACTCAAGCCCAAAACCTTTTGCATGTGGGCCATTTTCTAAGGCATTAGGTGGCATCTTCAGCCACTTTTCCAAGTCCGTTATTGGGTCAAATTTCATGTACTTTATATTTTAGGGTCACTTGGCCCTAAGTTCCCTTTGGGCTCTAAAATTCACATTCCGGGTCATTTTAAGTTTCCAAAAATTTTCACATGCTCAGATTTTCCAAGTTTCCAAAATGTTTAGTTTCTCTTTGGCTTGGTTTCCAAAATGTTCACTTTCCTAATTTACTTGGTTTCCAAAATGGTCACTTTCCTATTTTAATTTAGTTTCCAAAACTTAACATTTCTAAAGCATTTCTTACATTTCCATACATCTCCTTACATTTCCACACATTTCCATACATTTCCATACATTTCCTTACATTTCCATATATTTTCATACATTTCCATACATTTCCTTACATTTCCTTTCATTTCCTTTCATTTCCTTTCATTTCCTTTCATTTCCTTACATTTTCCTTACTTTTCCTTACATTTCCTACATTTTTACATTTCCTTACATTTCCTTTCATTTTCTTTCATCTTAGGGTTCTTGAAACTCTTCGTAACACATCCAACACACCCATCGATCCCACTATCTCATGAATTATGCACGAACGATAACCCCTAATCTAGGATGTTACAAGCATTTTTTTAAAAGCGCCGCTATGCTCAGGTCTTTAATGGCTTTTTTTTCAAAGCGTTGTTAATGCTCAGGTCTTTAGTGGTGTTTTTTTTAAAAGCGCCGCTAATTCTCAGGTCTTTAGCGGTGTTTTGGAAGAAAACGCCGCTGTAGGTCATTTTTAGTGGCATTTATTTCCAAAACACCACTATTGCTAAACTTTTTGCGGCGTTTTCTTTCAAATGCCGCTAATGTATAATATTTGCGGTATTTTTCATTAAAACGCCACTAAAAATGCCGCTAAAAGTCTGTTTTGGTGTAGTGCGTCCTGCAACTTCAAGAAGATAAGATCTGCTATCTTTAGTCTACTCCCTTGTTACATCATAAAGATAAGGCTAGTGGCTAAAATCTGCTCCCTTACTACATTAAGAAGATAAGATTCGCCAAATTTGATCTGCTCTACTACCGCTTAGGGAGATAAGATCTACAATCTTCAGTCTGCCCTACTATTATCTCGAGGGGACAAAATCTGAACTTTTTAGTCTGCTTCCTTACTATCTCAGGAAGACTTCAATCTTCAGTCTACTCCACTACTATCTCGAGGGAACAAAATCTGAACTTTCCTATTTGCTTCCTTACTATCTCAGGAAGATTTCAATCTTCAGTCTACTCCACTACTATCTCGAGGGAACAAAATATAAACTTTCCAATTTGCTTCATTACTATCTCAGGAAGACTTCAATCTTCATTTTGCTCTAATACCATCTCGAGGGAATAAAATTTAAACTTTCCAATTTGCTTTCTTACTATCTCAGGAAGACTTCAATCTTCAGTCTGCTCCACTACTATCTCGAGGAACAAAATCAACTTTCCAATTTGCTTCCTTACTATCTCGGAAGACTTCAATCTTCATCGCTCCATAACCATCTCGAGGAACAAAATCAAAAAATCTTTCCAATTTGCTTCCTTACTATTTCGGAAGACTTCAATCTTCAGTCTGCTCCACTACCATCTCGAGGGAACAAAATCTGAACTTTTCAATTTGCTTCCTTACTATCTTAGGAAGACTTCAATCTTTAGTCTGCTCCACTACCATCTCGAGGGAACAAAATCTGAACTTTCCAATTTGCTTCATTACTATCTCAGGAAGACTTTAATCTTCAACCTGCTCCACTACCATCTCGAGGGAGATAAGACTGAACTTTCCAATTTGCTTCCTTACTATCTCAAGAAGACTTTAATCTTCAGCCTGCTCCACTACCATCTCGAGGGAACAAAATCTAAACTTTCCAATTTGCTTCCTTACTATCTCAGGAAGACTTCAATCTTCCATTACCATCTCGCTCGAACTTTCCACTACCATCTCGAGGGAGATAAGACTGATGGCTTAAATCTACTCTGCTGCTTCATGGAGATAAAATTCGTCGTTCGATCTTGTTCTACTACTACTTAGGGTGACAAGATCTACAATCTTCGACCTATTCCTCTATTGGTCAAGGAGATAGGACTGGTGAATTCTCTGATGTTGCTACACCGTCCTTTGGGGGACATGTCCTGTAGACTCAAATGTATTATGGATGACATTTGTATGAATACAGAATGTCATAAGAATGATCCTATTTTTTAATGTATAATGATTAGGATGCAATGATCGGAATGAATCTAATGCTCCTAACTAAATGATATTAGGGATGACATTTGCATGAATGCAGAATGTCATGAGAATTATGTCCTTTTTTTTCTTTTCTCTTTTTTTTATGTACAACGATTAGGACACAATGATTGAAATGAATCAAATGCTCCTAATTGGAAGTGTATGAATGATATTTACATAAATGCATGAGAATGATCCCTTTTTAATGTTTGGGTTTTCATTGCTCATAGTTTATCAAGGTTCTATCACTAATGCGGTACCATGTTTTCTCGTTCAGCTGGTATCTTTGACAAAAAACCCAAAGAAACGATCATGTTCTACTCAGCAAACCTGCCCCCCTGTAATTTCAGAATCCCTTCCCTTGAACCTTAGGACATAAAATTTGTACCTCCCACTGCATCTTCAGGGGAATAACATTTGGTTTCTTCCATCCATCCAGTTACCATTCAGAGGTATGGAATTTGTATTATCTTCAATCAACTTGATCTATTACTGTAACACCCCTAACCTGTATCTGACACCGAGCTAGGGTTAGAGGCATTACCAGCCAAATCGAAAACATCTACGGAATTCATCATATAGTCATTCATCAATATCAACCATAATGTCCTTAAAGTAGGTCATCGAGACCTAAAACATGCTTATAAATAGAGTTGGGACTAAATCGAAACACATACAAAATTTTATGGAAAATTAAAAACTTTTCTAAATACAGGGGATACACGCCCATGGGGGTAGACCGTGCCTCACCCACAGCTACTAGAAACACTCGTGTGTCCTTCCCGTGGTTATATACTGCCAAAACCAACATGGCTGCCAAGCACACCCGTGTACTATCACCATGTACCTATAAGTCATATACTGCCATTTCTCACACGACCTCTAAGCACGCTTGTGCCATGACCGTGTACTCCTTAAGCTAGCTACTGACTTTTACCCCATGGTTGCTAGGCACGCCCGTGTGCCATGACCGTGTGACATAATAGGTCACTTGCAAGACCAACAAGCCACCCATTTGGGTCTCACCTACAAGCATCACTTACCAACACATAACATGTATATATATAGCAACTAACACATACCCAAATGACTAACCAATCTAAACATACCAATTTGCATGACCAAAATTCAATTATACCCAAGCACCAACCATCTATATACATACCATCTCATAACCATTTCATATATCAACTAATCATACCAAAACAATTCACATATCATATTCCTTTGAGCATATTACCAAAGCATAACTAGCCAAATCACATGGCTAAGTTCACATTATATCTCATATCAAGGACTAGTCTATACATGCCATATCTAGCCATATACATATTCAAAGTGTACCAAAATGATTTTAGTAGTGTGATGATGACCCGTGACGGTCCCGAGCCTTCAGTAGTTTTGACGACCTATAAACAGAGAAAACATACACACATAGTAAGCTTTACAAAACTTAGTAAGTCAATATACAAACAAACTTAACATGAATTGCACATAACCAAATTAATAGAATGACCAATATGGTTCTCATGACAAAATCACCTCATCCTTTCTTGAACTCATAAACTTAGCCATAACTTACCATATTTCCAAATCATATATCATATTTGCATCTATTTCATCTAGTCAAGAATTTACACATCATATTATCAATTTGATGTACTTAACATCATAATATACTCACATGGATACTTACCTCATATACACCATTAGTATATAAGTAACATACCTGTAACAGACATTCATTCACTTAACTTATCAAAGCTTGGATTTGCTATTCGTACTATAGACTTGCCCGTTGAACCAATAGGAATCTAATAAGATACTCGAAAACTCAGAACAATTGTACAATACCAATGTCCCAGCCATAGCTAAAATACTCATTCATAACTTGTTTATAACTTATCAACCACAAAGGTTCAATGCATATCTTAGCTAACACATTATTATTCAACTTCCAAGCTATTCAATGCTCGATATTATATGTCGATCATCCTTTCATATTCGTTCAACTTAGTCGCACACTCAGTGCTATATACATAATTGAAACATATTAATCATCTCACGTGCCTATTCTTTTAAACGACTTGTCTCAGATCGCATACACACAAGGCCAATTTAATAAGCCGAAGATTTCATATTATCGCACACATAGTGCTATTCATTTCTTATAATCACACACTTAGTGCCTATTCTTTTAATCTACTTGTCTCGGTATCACACACACAGTGCCAATTCAATAAATCGAAGCTCTCATATCATCGCACACACAGTGCTATTTATTTCTTATAATCGCACATTTAGTGTCTATTCTTTTAATCTACTTGTCTCGGTATCGCACATACAGTGCCAATTCAATAAATCAAAGCTCTCATATCATCGCACACAGTGCTATTTATTTCTTATAATCGCACACTTAGTGTCTATTCTTTTAATCTACTTGTCTCAGTATCGCACACACAGTGCCAATTCAATAAACTGAAGCTTTCATATCATCGCACACACAGTGCTATTTATTTCTTATAATCGCACACTTAGTGTGTAACATCCTGAATTAGGGGCTGGTTGAAAATTTAATTATTTGTTCCCATGTGTGCATGTGTGCTTGAAATAAATATTATAATTTATTTGGCATGTTCTAAGGTCTAGAATTAAACCCGAGCTAGGCCTGACTTAGGGTTTAAAATTTATTTTTAAGTGTTTAAAGGAGGAAGCTAGGTGACATAGAGGTTAAGAAAATTTTTAAAAGGAACTTGACACAAGGAGATAGTTGGCTAAGTGGTTCCATGCGTGATGGGAGGTGAAGGGGGAGCGTAGGTCACTAGTTCGAGTGGCAGGAGGAGCATTCTGCGTTTTGTTTTTTTTTTTTAGGAAGTGATGGGCTTAAGTAGGTGGGCCTTAAAATTAATTCGTGAAGGTTCATGGCATGAAAGTCCAGGTAGTAGGAGTGGCTTGGGGCGCCACTTAAGAGAGGCAGGTCTCGGGTTCGAGGGACACAGGGAGCATTTTGATTTTGGGCTTTTTGCGTTAGAAGGAAAAGGGCCAAGAAGGAGGCCTTATAAAATAAATAAAAGGGGTATTTGACATGAAAGTCTTAAGGGAGAATTGGCATGAGGTGTGAAGAGGCGTGGAGAGGGCTGGAGGTTCCAGGTTCGAACCTATGAAGCAAGATTTGGTTTTTATTTTTATTTTTTTCATTGTCACCAAAGATGAATGGGAGAGTAGGTGATGGTATGTTTGTGGACTCTTGAAGGGATATGGATGAGCTTTATTTTTGCATGTATTCGGCTGGAGGAGAGCAGTTTTTGCAATTTTATTTTCACTCAAATTGTTGAGAGTAGCTAGAGATAAGAAGTTAGATAAACTTTGATTAAATCTTAGATAATTGAGAGCTGAAATTTTCAGCATAGAGGGGGAGGAATTGACCGGCATTGGGACTCCTTGGGGGCTGTCAATATTCGGTTAACACCTAGAGGAAGAGGCCAAAATTCTTCAAAATTTTCTTTTCTTTTCTCCAAGTTGTCACCGAATTTTTCCTAGCCTCTCTTGTCAAAATTCTTCAAAAATTCTCTTCTCTTCTTGCTTCCTTCTAGCCGAATATACCTCCTCTTTAAGAGAAAATTTCCAGCAAATTCTTTTTCTTTTTTCTCTCTTCATTGTGCTGCCGAATTCTCTACTACTCTTAACCAAAATTTGCTCAGAAATTTCCAGAATTGTTGTTTCTTCTTAGCCGAATACCTCTTCTCCTTTTTACTAAAATTCCAGCCCTCCAATTGTGCTTAGGTCGAATCTCCCTTGAGGAAAAGGGTGCTGCCAATTTTCAATAAGTGTGGGAAGCCTTAGCCATTAAGGAAAGTCGATTTATTCCCTAAGGTAAGTGGTGGTAAGGATCTATTTTAATAGACAATATTTTAGTGATCGAAAAGCTGAAGGCTACTAATATGTATGGTTGCCGATTGTAGGGAAGTGAAACGGATTTACATATCGTGAGGTGGTTAGTGTTCAAAGGACGTATAGGTAAGGTTTCGGGTTCGTGTGAAACCCTTTGGTACAATTTTGGTTTGGCCGAATAGGCTTTTGGATACTAACAAAGATGATTGGCCGAATGTAGGGTCAAGATCTAGCATTGTAGATCAGAGTTCCGAGATCTAGGAATTACGATAGTGACAGGTGTGTAAGATCTCTCTACACACATCATTAATTCACATGACTTTAATGTTTGCCTTAATCTTTTGGTTGTGATTAGCTTGTGGCATAATCATGGTTTCCGAGTAAGTCCCCTGACTTGTGATTTTTGTTAATCGATTTGCATGCCATCACATGATATTAAATGCTATGACATGATGATTGATGTGGGTTGACTGAGAGGAGGGGGAAGTGATATTCGTGTCGATGGACACCAGTGATTTGGTATCACAATCATGTCTTCAGACACCAGAGGTTTGGTACCTCCAGTGATTTGGTATCACATTCGTGTCTTCGAACACCAGAGGTTTGGCACCTCATAGCGACTCGTCCCTGTGGTTAACACCACCGTGGGTTGGCCCCACTTTTGAGATATGGGATCGCCGCCATGATTTGGTATCACACATGGGTTGGCCCCACAGATGGATTATTCGTGACTTTGGTCACCAAAGGATTTGGTATCACATTTATATCGTGACTTCGGTCACCAGTGGTTTGGCACCACCAGTGGTTTGGTACCACACGGGGTAGAGAAAGGTGTTTTGGATGGTTAGGTTGGGTTGCATGTGCATGTTTGTTAATGACTTGTGTATGAGTTACTTTACCGGGTGGGGGATTTACACACTGAGTCTTGGTGACTCACCCCCTTTCCCTTAACATTTTGCAGATGAGTAGAACGCGGAGATGGAGCCGGAGAGGACTCGAGGCAACCATGCTTGCCGAAGGATTTAAATTCATTTTATTAAAGTTATTATTATTTATTTTCTAAGCTTTCATTTTGGGTTTGTAATAAGGCCGATAATCATTGTTGGATGTTTATTTTATTGCTTTATTTTACTCATGCTATATCACAAATGAAATTCTATAGAAATTAATTGAACAGTTAAAAGCAACTTTCCAAACTTAATAAATTTCTACTAAGTTTTCAAAAGATGTTACCATCTGCAACAAAAATTCACCACGCCAATTATGATTGTGAAAGTTCCTTAAATTTTAAATAATCAACTAATTTCAAAGGGTTGAACAACCCAATTATATTTATAAAAGCCCAACTGAGTTTTCAAACACCGCTTTAATTCCTTAGCTAAATTTCATCAAATTTTCACCGTAAAATCAATGTCCTTCAAAATATTTTACTCGTGACATACCAGATCCCATTGTAACTCATGGGCCGTGTTTTTACATAGTGCCTATTCTTTTAATCTACTTGTCTTGGTTTCACACACACACAGTGCCAATTCAATAAATCGAAACTTTCATATCATCACACACACAGTGCTATTTATTTCTTATAATCGCACACTTAGTGCCTAATTTCTCAACATTATACATGTAACATTTCTAATTTAATAACTATCATTCAATTCACATCATATGGATATAAATTAACAACTTGTAATATATCCGGACTTACTTACTATATTAAACTTATCATGGAATTTATATGGATAATCCTCTCATAAGCATCCCTTATTAACATTAGTCATATAAACAATTTCAGTTTCATGCAAGTACGTTTATTTGCATAGTGACTTACCTCAGATTTGGTTTATCGATATGAAAACGGTTACTTTGTCACTTTCGCTTTCCCACGATCTAAGTCCTTTTTCCTCATTTCTTGATCTAAACATATTCAAAATTAACCCATTTATTCACAAATTCATTCAATTCAATCCAAACATATATATTTAGGGCTATTTACAAATTTGACCTCACATTTGCACATTTTATCAATTTAGTCTATTTTTCTCAAAACATCAAATTCACAAAATCAGTACACAAGTAAGCTTAGCCGAATATTCACACATATCATACAAGCCCATATTTTTCATCAAATTAGCAATTTAGTCCCTCAATTTGCCATTTTCACAATTTAGCCCTATTTAGCTAAATTCACCAAAACTTCAAGAACAAAACATATTTATCTAGCTCCAAACTTTCATTTAACACCATCAAACATCACAAAGCTCAACATAACATCAATGGCATTTCTCATGAACAACATCAATTCATCAAATTGAGACATGGGTTTTGTAGCTCTCAAAGCAACGATTGCAAAAACATAGAAACTATCAAAATCAACTCAAAACATATCTTAATTTTGGCTTGCAAGTGTTGAATGCTTAGCTAAATTTTTCTTTCTTTTCTTTTGGTGTTTTTCGACAATGAGGTGATAAAAATGATGATAATGGCTTGCTTTTATTTTCATTATTATAATATAACATATAACATAATAATATTAATGAAACATTTAAAGTAAATATAATAAACATATAATATATATATATACATATTATCACCCATTGCCGTCCACTAACAATAATAATGGCTATATTACCACATAAGTCCTCTCAATTAAAAAGCCACAAGACATAGACACTTTAGAAAATAGCAAGCAACTTCCACATTCAATGCATTTCAATCCTTTTGTCAAAGTAAACACACAAACGAACAAATTAGCTTACAAAAATTTACCACATGCTTAGTCACATAACAACGACACGAAAAATAATATTAAAATATTATACAGACTTGGATTTGTGGTCCCGAAACCACTGTTTCGACTAGGTGCAAACCAAACTGTTATAGTTACACCATTCCCTAGGTGTAATGACCAGATGTATGTGCCTGAAATTTGCATGAATGCAAGTATCTTTTTCTTTTCCCGAGAAAGATCCCCTTCTACACATGGGTTGACATTGCTCGTCATTTTTCAAAATGGTATCACCGACGAAATGTCTAATACAATAAAATTTGAAGAGATAATCATCTTTCAAAGTTTCCAACCCTTATGCTTGGTGGGTTCTAAACAATAGTCCTATTTCAGATTCTCATATTATTTAGAAGCTTCTAGAGTAATATGTGAAACTTCTTTTATGAAAGTATTATTAGTCCATTAATCATTATTTCAATAAAATGCTTGAAAAAGATCACAACAATGGACGTAAAAGGAATTAATCAGGAGCATAGCTCGAAACAAATAAGCTAATCAAAGATAACCAAGGCAATAAAAGAAAATTGATTGGTGTATCTTAAAAAGAATAAAGTAAGCAAAGATAGCCAAGGCTATAAAAGAAAATTGATTGGGGTGTATCTTTGAAAAGAATAAAGTAATCAAAGATAGCAAATTCAAAAATGGGTAAGATAGAAGCTAGGTGCCCCAGATATCACAGCATGAGCTTCTCTGTTCAAACTTCTTGAGGACCATTTTGAGCTCAATACGTGTTTAGAGGATCTGGAGTACTTTGTCAATGCCCCAAGACGTAGCATACTTCCTCACTATTAATTCAGGCATAACAAAACTACCACATGCCTTATTTTTTTATCAAAATTTGAGCTGTCCTTTTCGAGCTTTCGGCTCAAACCCCTTTGGTCTCAAAGCGCCCTTTGCGGGTTTTTGCCTTGGCCTCTCCTTCTTTTTCTTTCTTTTTTTCTTTCTTTTTTTTTTTTTGAATTTGAACTCAAGGCGCCTTTATGGTTTTCACCTTGGCCTTTTCCTTTTCGTAAAATACTTCTTGAATGAACCTCAATTCACCAGATTAGGCAAGTCTTTAGCATCCATCTCGATCAATATCAATGCTCCTCCGCAATGTGCCTTCTCTACAACATAAGGTCCTTCCCGGTTTGGCATCCGCTTTTCTCCAAATTCTTTTGTAAAAGAAAGATCGAGTTCCCTCGTGGAATTCTCTAGGATAAACATCTTTATTGTAAGCTTGCATCATCTGACCATGATGAATAACTTTTAACCTTTTCTTCGATTAGGTTCAATTGGCAAAAATGCTTTCATTCCATAAACCAATGGGTAAGATGTTGCCCGAAAAAAGTCCTGGCCAATGCTCGATAATCATAGAAGATAAATAGTAACTTCTTTATGCCAATCTTTACAAGTCTCGGTTATCTTTTCTACAATCTTTGTTTTTTTTTTGCTGCCTTTTTTACTCTATAATATGGCGTCTGATCTTTGAACAGACTACAAACTTTTGACTTTGTCCTTTTTTGCATTCTTTGTTAGTGCCTATTTTTTTTTACTTCGACCTTGTAACATTGGCATATGAAGCTACTTTCACCCTCTTAGTGAAGTAAACGATGACCACGACGATGAATCGATATCGACTAGAAACTTTTGATGAGATTATCCCCATAATATCCATGCCCCACATATAGAAAAGTCTATGAAGAAAATGGAAGAGTAATTTAAATCTCATCTTCTTCAATTTAGTATTTGTGGTATAACTAATGCAATCCCCTTCCATGGTAGATCAACAGTGCCCGATCCTCATGTTTAGCCCGTGTCTTAGTAGCCTAGGCATGTCCTGATATGATCATGCAAAAACATTTTTGAATTTTCAAAAATAACTCAATGATGTCTTGCCTTATTTCTGTGATGAGCTGGGCTTCGATCTTCACCCCTTTCCTAGGCTCATAATATCCACTGACCCTTTGTAGAGTAGGGTTTATTTTTCATCTTGATCTACCATTCTTAACAAATCAGAAGATAGGTTACAATCTCTATCATCTTCAAAGTCCTGAGATCCCTCTATACACATGCCTTACTCGAAAGGAGACTCTGAGTCAGTAGTAGTGTTGCTCACATCGTTGATATCTGGAGACCTATTGTAGGTTTGGAGAAAGATTTCAAAGAATAAATGATTGAAAGAATGATCATTTGTATGGTCATAAATGGAGAATGAAAGAATACTTGAAAGAAACAAAAGAATGTACAATATGAAATGTAAATAATGAAAAATATTTGCTTACAAAAAAGATACATTTTATTAAAATAAAAATTCTAGACATAAGCCTATTTCACAAAAGGATTATTATTGTCTCTAGTCTTAAGGCAACAAGCACGTTTTGAATATTACTCTATATCAGCTCTAAAAATATAGGGATCTCTTCCACAGTCCCATTATTCAAAACACGCCCAAGTATACAAGGGCATAGAAACTTTTATTCCCCGATTCTCTCTTCAGATATGTCATTAGTGTTTAGATTTCCAATATTAGGTCTTGCACTAAAGCCCTGAACTCGATGCATTCTTGAATCTCATAGATCTCACCCCTTCACCTAAATGGTTGGGTGACAGATTTTTTTCCCCAAAGGGATCATCGAATTTGATAATACCCATTTTGACAAGTCTTTCGATCATTTTTTTGAAAGCGGTGCAGTTCTCGATCGAGTGTCCTGTGATTCTTGCATAGTATTCGCATTGAGCGTTCATGTCGTATCATTTAGGGTATGGAGGTTGTATAGGTTTTAGGTAAAAAGAGGATACTATATGTGCATAAAAAAAATTTGGTACAGCTCCCTATACGTGATTGGGATGGGCAAGAATTGGGATTTTTCTGAGTTCGGTCTTTGATTGGGTTCTTGCCCTGAGGTGACCTGATGTTGTTGAGGTCTGATAGTAGCAGGTACCACTTTTGGGTATGCGTCTAGTTGAGTTTGGACACTTATTGGAGTAAAATCTAGGGGATAGACGAGGTCTTCATTATCATCTCCACTGTTGACTACTAGGCCTTTCCTCTCTTCAAGCCCTTCAACTAGTACATGACTGATAAACCGTAAAAGTAACATATTTTAATCCCACATTTAGTATGCTTTTGGATGAATTTATCCTTAATTTATGTAAAAAGGTGCTCTTAATCCTTTCTTTTCATGTCTTATACTCGTGAAAGCACCCAAGGATAAAAAGGACGAAAACAAGTTTAAAACGGACCAAAATAGGCCAACCCAAGAAGTCGCACACGGACTTCATGCCACACCTGTTCGTGCCCCAATATTTAGATTTGCACATGGTTACACCCTAATTTACACGACTGTTCCTCGTCGACAAAAAGCCCAACACGACCTGACCCCGATGTATATGGCCGTGCCCCAATTGGCAGACTCGAAGCACGGCCTCTACCTAGATATTGCGCGGGCGTGTCATAGCCATGCCTAAACCAACAGAATTGAGACACGGGCTGGACCATGATTTACATGGGTGTGCCTTAGCCGTGCCCCTGTCACGGAAAAGATCAATTTCACTTGGAATTGGATGCTTGGAGCCCAATAAATGCAATTCTAAGTCCACTCAAACACTTAGGACGAATTTCACTTGAATTATGAGTACTTAGGAGCCAAGTAAAGCATCCCAAACGTCTATATAAACAATCCAAGGCAACAATTCAAGAGGATGAGGGTTTTAGCAGAGTTTTCTGCCAGAGCTTTACTCGTTTAGGGAATTACTCGAAGATAGCCAATTGATCCATCTCGAAGAGTTAAAATTCTACTTAAGACGGAGGATCTCTCCTTCAATTCCTTCAGGGGGTTTTAGGGATTTCTTATGTTTTGTTTTATCTTTTCTCTTGAGATGTTTTCTTATTTTATTATGAACTAGATCCTTCAGATACCTGAAGGGGATGAAACCTATGATGGATTTTGTTATTTGATTTATTGGTTTATATGATCAATACTTAGTTTGTTCTTAATTATACAACTTAATTTAATCTGATGTGCTTAGGTGGAGGAGGAATAGACCTTCCTAAGAGTAGATCTAGCATAATTAAGCGGAGTTGATTGGGCGCCTAGAGATAGGGTTACGAGATTTTGCCAGATTAGGGTGAAACCTAATATGGGAGTCCATTGATCGATTTACTACTTCCTTAGGGGGTTATTATAAGAGAATGAGAGTTCCACTAATTAACCTAAGGTTAGATGTTATTCGCTTCGAGAGAAGGTTTAATATAGGTTAGGGAGTCTCACGGATCAAGCTAAGTAAAAGAAATCATATGAATGGAAAGTTAGATAATAAGTGAAGTCATAGGTGGATTCTTCCCGAGGGTATCATCTTTATCAACTGAGTTTTCCAAAGTCTTTTCCTAGTTTATTCTTTTGTCTTTGCATTTAGTTTAAGTATTTCATTAGTCTTAGATAAGTTAATTAATCACTCCATATTTAAGGCTAAATAGTAGGAAGAAAGTGAGTAGTAGTACTTTTAGGTTCCTTGGGTTCGATAAGATATTCTTGCCTGAGCTATACTACTGTTCGATAGGTGCGCTTGCCTCTATCGTTGTCGCAGTCAGTCTACAGGTTCGATCACTCTTTTATAAATATTAAAACTAGGCTGTTTTGTAGCGATCAAGTTTTTGGCACCATTGCCGGGGAATTCTAAAATATTACGAAAGCTCTATTTTTATTACTTTAGCCATTATTTCTAATTTTTATTAAATTTCTAATTTTACTAATCTTCTTTCTTTATTAAAATTGCAAGGTACCTCTAGTTTATGACTAAAAGAAACCCTAGAGGACCATTAGAATACAACAGTGATATTGAAGCTATCACTCGCAGAAATCGCAGAGAAACTAGACGAGCTCTAGACTACCAAAGACAAAATAGATCCAATCCTACTGAAGGGATGGCCGAAAATAATCCGCCTGATGTGCAAGATCAGAATGCTCTGCGTACTATGTATGATTATGTTAAACCTAATTTGACAGGAGCAAAATCTAGTATTGTTAGGCCTGCTATAGCTGCTAATAATTTTGAATTAAAACCTAACACAATACAAATGATTCAATAGTTTGTTCAATTTGATGGATTGCAGACGAAGATCCAAATACTCATATAGCTAATTTCTTAGAGTTCTGTGATACTTTCAAAATAAATGGCATTTCTGATGATGCCATGCGTCTTCAGTTATTTCCTTTTTCATTAAGGAATAAAGCAAAATAGTGGTTGAACTCGTTACCACGAGGGTCAATCACCACATGGGACCAAATGACCGAAAAATTTATTTTAAAGTATTTTCCACCAGCCAAAATGGCCAAATTTAGGAATGACATATCTTCTTTTGTGCAGAATGACACAGAAACATTATATGATGCATGAGAAAGATACAAGGATCTCCTAAGAAGATGCCCACACCACGGATTACCTTTGTGGCTTCAAGTCCAAAGTTTCTACAATGGTATGGATTCTTCAACAAGGCAAATGATTGATTCATAAGCCGGTGGAACTCTGAACAACAAAACTCCTGAAGCGGCCTGTGATTTTATTGAGGAGATGTCATTGAACACTTATCAATGGCAAATCACAAGGGCAAAGTCGACAAAATCAGCCAAAGTTTTCAACATAGACGTAGTGACAATGCTATCAACACAAGTGGAGTTAATGAATAAAAAGCTTGATAATTTATGTTCTTAGCAAGTACATCCAGTAATTCAATGTGAAGCAAGGGGGAATATGGCGAATGCTGAGTACCCACCCTACCAACCAGGAGCAAAAAACGAGCAGACAAACTATATAGGTAATAATTGCAGATCCAATAATAATCCTTATAGTAATACTTATAACCCAGTTAGAGGAACCACCCAAATTTTTCGTGGGAGGACAAGAAAATCAAGGAATTCAAAGGCAGCAACCTCCTCCAAATTATCAAAATCAGCCCTACCCACAGGAAAGAAAATCAAGCCTTGAAGAGATGCTGACAAAATTCATGGCAACCACAGAATCTCGTCTTCAAAAGACTGATACAAACCTTGATGAATAACAAAAGTCGATGAAAGGACTCGAGAATCAAGTTGGAGAACTTACTAGGTCAGTGGGACACCTCACAAAGCTAATTTCTGAACGCCAACAAGGACGTCTACCAAGCAACACAGAAATAAACCCAAAAGAGCAAATCAAAGCCATTACAACTCAAGAGGGTACAGAAGTATATAGACCCACATCAGTGCAAGAAAGCAAGGATAAGACCGAGGTAGCTCAAGAAAAGCCAAAACCGATAATCAAAGAATACCAACCTCGCATATCTTATCCCGAAGCATTGAAAAAAGATGATTCAGAGGAATAATTCGGTAAGTTTCTAAAACTCTTGAAGAAATTACATATTAACTTACCTCTTCTTGAAGCTCTTTTCGATGCCACCGCAAGGAAATTCTTAAGCAAGCTCTTGATGAACAAGCGCAAAATAGATGAAGAGCACCATGTGGAATTAAACGCAACATGCTCAGCAATGCTATAGAACAAGCTACCACAAAACTAAAAGATCCAGGAAGTTTTACGATTCCATGCTTAATTGGTTGTTTGACTATTGATAATGCGTTAGCTGATTTAAAGGCAAGTATAAATGTTATGCCTTATGCATTGTTTAAACGACTAGATCTAGGGAAGCCCAAACAAACTGGGATGAGTATTCAACTAGCTGATAAAACTGTTAGAATCCCTAGGGGCATTATTGAAAATGTTTTAGTCAAAATCGATAAATTTTTTTTCCCAGTAGACTTTGTTGTTTTAGACATGGATGAGGATAATTCAATCCCCTTGATTTTAGGAAGGCCTTTTCTAGCAACTGCTAGAACTAAGATTGATATTGTCACAGGAGAACTCATACTTCACATGGGAGATGAATCAATAAATCTTGAAGCTTTCAACTCAGCCAGAGCCATGAATGATGAAGGTACAAAAATTACTCTAGTCGATAATCAAATTATTCAACTTTTATTGCAGGAAACACCACACGACATCAAATCTGAGTCAAACCATAGCATCTTAGTCGACACAGAAGAATCATGTACACTTAAGTTCAACAAATTAGAAGAGCAGAAGACACAAGCAAAGACAGATCCTCACGAAGTAAAGTCAAAGGGACCGCCAGAACAGCTCATAGGGACATCGAATCACTTTAAAATAAAAGATGAGGTACACGAAATCTTCCCCTACAACATGGTCGATGTAAGCAATCCAATATTCATAAATTCCAAGGTAAACACTTCTCGACCCCAATTTTTTCATGAAAGAAGAACTATAGACATGAGGGAAGATATTCAAACCTTTAAACCTCCTTGAAATCTTCAACACAAGAATAGTCTAGCTCAAGACTATAAACAAGCACTTTTTGAGAGGCAACCCGAACACTAACAATTTTTATTTTCAGTTTCTTTTCTTTCCATCTTTCTGTCCTAATTATTTCATTGAAAACTAACAGATTTCCAAGCCACACGGCCTTACACACGGCCATGCCCGTGGCCGTGTGGACCACCAGAACTACCACACTAACAGAGCGAGCCGCAAAGTCAATCCAACCACCCCCCCAACGTCACGGATCCAACCACCCACAAAGACGGGCACTAAAAATAGCATGGTCGTGCCTCACAATGTACTAAGATACTGACTTATTTAGCACGGACAGACCACGTCCGTGTATTCCAACCGTGCTCCTATATTGGCTTTTTAGGAACGGGTGTGCAAACCAACAAAACGAGCGTGGAAGGACAACATACCCCACAACACGGTCGTGCAACACGACCGTGTGAATCTACACACCTTCGGTACACGGACATGGGAATGTGCCAGATTTGAAATCCTATTTAAATCCCCACAGCCCGTCCTCTTTGTCCCATCTTATTTCTTATTCCTTCTTTCTCTTTTCTTTCAAATTTTTCTTTCTATTCATAGAAAAGATCCAAGAAACTTGAGCAACACAACGATCATGCCGAAGAAACGTAAGCATTATCTCCTTAGAGGAGACCTCAACATGAGTTCATGCCGGCAACTTCACTTAATTGACACGCCAAGGGTCTTGGAAACCTTTTTGCTTCTATTTTTCTTTTCTCGTCTCCTTTATTTTCCTTATCTATACTTCTTTTATGCTTAATTTAATTTATTTCATATTAGTTTCTTGATTAGGTTCTACAGGCTACTAGGGAATCACACACCATAGCCTTCGAGGTCACACCCACTTCGCAAACCATCCAACAATAAGGACTTCTTAGTCCATTAGTATTTTCTTTCAATTTCAGTTTTCTTCTTAGTCTCCTTTTTATTTCCTTAATCTTTAAATTTATTATTAGTATATTATCATTATTTCTCTAGATCTCTTGGCTATATCTTCACAAAGCTACTAGCAAATTGCTTCTCAAGAGCCACTCCACCGAGCCCATAGAAAACACCATCATCGCCACCAAAGACACCCGGGATCATCCAGATTTTAGGGAGTATTACTTTCTCCACTTATCTTCTTGATTTGGCACATAAATTTCATTATCTATCTTTGTACATTGAGGACAATGTACATCTTAAGTGTGGGGGTAATAGTGTCTAACTTTTGCATAATTCTCAAAACCACGAAATTAGTCTTGATCTTAAGTATTATTCTCATAATATTAATTAGGATGAAATTTCTAATGATTTATGATTTTTATTGATATGTTTTAGAACAAATCATAGTTAATTGTGCATTGATGATTAAATTTGAAGAATACTAGAGAATCGAGCATGATAAGTCTACTTTCTAAAAAATTGATATGTTGTTGAACCTAATTTGAGTATCACCTTGAAGTTCAAAATTTATAAAGATTGATGTCAAAACACCCATAATTTTTTGTGAGATTTTGAGCCTTCTAGAGCATATATTATTTTTCATGCTCACTTTTATTGATATTGAGTGTGTCAACTTTGAATTGTTATTCTAGAACTTGCCTCGCACAATTTTTTCTATGCATGTCGAGACCACAATAATGATTTGATATGCATGTC
The DNA here is from genome assembly GCA_025506655.1 of Gossypium rotundifolium. NCBI lineage: Eukaryota > Viridiplantae > Streptophyta > Magnoliopsida > Malvales > Malvaceae > Gossypium > Gossypium rotundifolium. Next base: position 142,016,120 of record CP106731.1, read on the forward strand.
GAGATGATATAGGCACCTAGGTTTTAACCCGTTCACTCCACTAAAAAGCCTACTTACACAAATTAACCTCTAGTGAACCCCGTTGAATCCTAACAACCTTTTATTGACTCACCCACTAATATTAACCCAAAATCCCTTTGTATTTGTTATCAACATTCTTTTGACTACCCTCTATCGAGAATTGACTTGATCAATTGCCAAATTAGGTTATTTCAATTATCAAAGTTCCTTCTATTAAGTTTTACTTAGTTTGTTCTTAAAAAATCTAAGTTTATTCAATAAAAGAGCTTAGAGCAATTAAACTCCAATTGTTGAAGAAAAGCTCGTATTAAAGTATTATCAAATTTTAAAGTGAAGAAAATACTCTTTATTATAGAGTAATTATCAATAGTGGTATTATTACTTTTCATTCGATGTAAATATTCATATTTAGTTCATTATTTTTGATTAGGTAATTAGTCAATTTAATCTTGATTTTAACTCTCTAATTCAGCCTTTATCCACACCTTTTAACCCAAGCCCCGTTACAACCCTAATAAAGACCTTTTGATCTGTTTATTATCTCATATACAGTGGTGGAGATTTGATTTTCAAGCAAGCCTATGGGATTAGCTTTTAAGTTTGACTTTTGAGCGCTTTTTCTTGATCCTTAAACACTTTGAGTGCTTTGAGTGAATCTTTAGTGAGGATGTCAATCCTTGTCGGTTTTGAATCAAAGGTAATTATTCAAATAAGGAGAGACACCTATGTTTTCATGCTACAAAATCATGACTTATCTCGTTTGAATCTTTAGGGCACTTCGAGCTAAATGATCCATGTATAAATTATCTAAGAATTATGATGAGGCATTTTCAATGGGAATTATGAATTTTGAAAAGTTCGTTTTAATTGCAAATTGAGAATTTTGCTTGAGGACAAGCAAAAGCTTAAGTGTAGGGGTATTTGATAAACCGTAAAAGTAACATATTTTAATCCCACATTTAGTATGCTTTTGGATGAATTTAACCTTAATTTATGTAAAAAGGTGCTCTTAATCCTTTCTTTTCATGTCTTATACTTAGGAAAGCACCCAAGGATAAAAAGGACGCAAAACGGGTTTAAAACGGACCAAAATAGGCCAACCCAAGAAGTCGGCATGGCCTGGACTTCATACCACACGACCATGCCCCAATATTTAGATTTGTATACAGTTACACCCTGATTTACACGACCGTGCCTCGTTGACAAAAAGCCCAACACGGCCTGACCTCGATGTACACTGCCGTGCCTCAATTAGCAGGCCCGAAGCACGGCCTCTACCCAGATATTGCACCGGCGTGTCATGGCCTTGCCTAAACCAACAGAATGGAGACACGGGCTGGACCACGATTTACACGGCGTGCCTTAGCCGTGCCCCTGCCACGGGAAAGAGCAATTTCACTCGAAATTGGATGCTTGGAGCCCAAGAAATGCAATCCTAAGTCCACTCAAACACTTAGGACGAATTTCACTTGAATTACGAGTACTTAGGAGCCAAGTAAAGCATCCCAAACGTCTATATAAAAAATCCAAGGCAGCAATTCAAGAGGATGAGGGTTTTAGCAGAGTTTTCTGCCAGAGCTTTACTCGTTTAGGGAATTACTCGAAGATAGCCAGTTGATCCATCTCGAAGAGTCAGAATTCTACTCAAGACGGAGGATCTCTCCTTCAATTCCTTCAGGGGGTTTTAGGGATTTCTTACGTTTTTTTATCTTTTCTCTTGAGATGTTTTCTTATTTTATTATGAACTAAATCCTTTAGATACATGAAGGGGATGAAACCTATGATGGATTTTGTTATTTGATTTATTGGTTTATATGATCAATACTTAGTTTTTTCTTAATTATGCAACTTAATTTAATCTAATGTGCTTAGGTGGAGGAGGAATAGACCCTGCCTAAGAGATTTGGCATAATTAAGCGGAGTTGATCGGGCGCCTAGAGATAGGGTTACGAGATTTTACTGGATTAGGGTGAAACCTAATATAGGAGTACATTGATTGATTTACTGCTTCTTTAGGGGATTATTATAAGAGAACGAGAGTTCCACTAATTAACCTAAGGTTACACGTTATTCGCTTCGAGAGAAGGTTTAATATAGGTTAGGGAGTCTCACGGATCAAGCTAAGTAAAAGAAATCATATGAATTGAAAGTTCGATAATAAGTGAAGTCATAGGTGGATTCTTCCCGAGGGTATCGTCTTTATCAACTGAGTTTTCCAAAGTCTTTTCACAGTTTATTCTTTTGTCTTTGCATTTAGTTTAAGTATTTCATTAGTCTTAGGTAAGTTAATTAATCACTCCATATTTAAGGCTAAATAGTAGGAAGAAAGTGAGTAGTAGTACTTTTAGGTTCCTTAGGTTCGATAAGATATTCTTGCCTGAGCTATACTACTGTTCGATAGGTGCACTTGCCTCTATCATTGTTGCAGTCAGTCTGCAGGTTCAATCACTCTTTTATAAATATTAAAACTAGGCTGTTTTGCAGCGATCAATGACTTAACTGGCTAATCACATTCTTTTGGAATTCCCGCATGTCTTGTTGAATTTTGGTCAATTACTCTTGCATCTGTATTTGTCCTTGCTCTAATCTCTCCAATCTTTGTTCCATGTTTTCCAAGTTAACTCACTCTCTTTCTTTCTCCTTTCTTCCGTGATAATTTCAACTAATTAGGCTCTCTCTATGAACTTAAATGCATATGATGTGATGTAATGCAAATGCATGAAATGCAATGCAAAGGAATGAAATGCAAAAAGAGAGGTGTTGATTCTGAATTCAATTCCATTAGAAAAACTTTACTAGAAAATAAATTTCTTTACATAGAATGGATTACATATGCAGCTTTGTCCTCATAGTCCAAGAGAAAACATCAATCCCCTTCTTCGCGAAGGATGTTATGGTCATGTCCCATGAACTTTCCCAATAGATGCCTCTTCTAGCTCCTTGTTGTTTGATCCAGGCCGTGACTCTTCACTCACTTATTTCCATAAATCTTGTTAGCCTCTTCAAGAAAGCCAAGATGTGGTGATTCTCGAATAGTCTTTATCAACTTGAATCATTGGGCAATAAAATCTTGTTTTCCTTCATGGACTATCTGTCTTCTCTCGTCGTGTTTACTTGGACCATATTCGGACGACCGTATTATAATCCACTTTATCAAGAAATCCATTTTCTCATGACCAACTCTTCTATTTAACAATTGAATTTGAATTAACACCTCTTTTCTCTGATGTGAATGCAATGCAATCAAAACAAAAGAAAACATGTTAGTACTCTATCTGGGTGACCACTAGGGTTCAATATAACTCTATCTAGGGTTGGCTCTTAAGGATCACTATATGTGGCTTAGTTTTAAAAAGGGTGGGTACCTGAACCAGCAGATTCCTCAATCCTCACCCATTATAGGCTCATATGGATCGAGTTTAGTTCAGGGGAATACATATCCCTATGACCATGCAGAGGTGAAAACCTCACGAAGACATAGGTACGGATGTATCCCGGAAGTAGTCCACTAGCCCATGCGGAGGTGAAAATCTCATGAAGGCATAGTTTCTTACTCCCACTTAAAAGGTATGACCACAACGGTCATGCAATACAATGCAAAGATATTTAAAAAAAAATTAGAACCACATGCAATAAAAAGGATCATAGTTTTTTCAAATAAATTTGGACAAAAGGACAGGAGATAATCAATTTTACGGCTTGACTCTCTTATATTCCCTAGTGGAGTCGCCAAGCTATCGAAACCATTTTTAAGTTTTTGTTATAAAAATGGGGGTCGACTTTAAAAACGAAAATGGAGTCACCACCAATCTTTTTTCAAGGTGTGATCGGGTCACCTTGAGATTAATCATTTTAATAAAACATTTTGATTTATTAAAATAATGATTTTGGTCTACAAAATTTGAGAAAACGGGCTCGGGAGTCGGTTACGCATGAGGAAGGATTATCATCCTCGTAAAGCCCAAAAATTGGTACCTAATTGATTAATTAATGTCTTAATGTCAAAAATTTGAAAAGATTTTAAAACACGATCCTTTTAATTTTTAAAACTTATGTCCTTTAATTTTAAATGGACATTCAATTATTTGGATTTTAAATTAAAAATTGAAACTCAATAAGTTAGAGCACGATCTTTCAAATTTTCCAAACACCGAATATCCTTTGCTTTTTAGAAATCCTTGCCTTGAGATGATAAAACGTCGCATCCAGTGAGTTAGGTTACCACATCTTAAATTCTCGAGATAGGTTTTTTATTTGAAAATCATATATTTTAATTCCAAAAAAAGGTATTTGGTCATTTAGACTTAATGAGAACAATCGAAGCCCAATAAGTTAGGGCACGATTCCATCAAAACTCTAAATGTCAAATATTAACTTATTTTAAGAAATAAAGTTTTGGATAAAAAGTGGCAATTAAAATAAATTTAAAATAATTAAAATAAATGAATAAATAATGATTAAGAAAATAAATGGATAGATAAAAAAAGTTAAAAAAAAACACATAAGTCAACCTAACTCCCGTAATATGAGGATTCGATGAAATTCATCCACCAAAAACTAACTCGAAAGGAAGCAACTCAAAAAGAAACGAAGATGAGCAAAGAACAAAATGTAATATCCAAGAATTAGGGCTTGTGCATTTTGCTTATATATGTGGAAGCATGTCTGTGTGTATGAGGAATGTGTTTTATGAATTTTGTGAACCTTAGTGTGTAGGTGAATGCCTTAAGAATTATTTGATTTTAAATTTCAAAGAGGGAGCTAAGCCTAATAGGCCTTAAGAAAATGAGTAGGGGAAAGATGACACAAAAATGGGCTTGTTTAAGTGGCATGAAGGCGCCACTTAGGGCCTTAGAGTGTGATGCCCTTAGAGTGTGACGCCACAAGAAGGGTGCAAGGGCCTAGGTTTGAGTCACAAGGGAAGCAAATAAAAGTTTTATTTTGCAGCAAGGAGACACAGAGGGGGACGACATGGGGAGACTAGATGGATGAGTTTAAGATGTGCTCTAATCCTTTTAAAATTTTGGCTAAGGTAGGAGATAATTATGGATTTGTTTTAATTATTTTTGAATAAGTAAAGAAGAGAGAAAATAGGGGATTGGATAGAGAGAGGAGGAGGTGGCCGGCCAAGGGAGTCTTTGGTGTCAAAAATTCAGCTAGGTAGGTAAAGGAGGTGTAGCTGAAACTTCATTAGGGGTTAAGAGCATTTTTGGGTTCTTTTCTTTCTCCAGTAAGTGTGCCGAAATTTTTTCTCTTCTCACTTTTCTCATTTGTGCCAAAAAAATTCCAAAGAATCCAACTTGTGTTCTTTTGCTCTTCTTCTTTTGTTTTTGCAACTCACTTCCAAAAGCCGAAATCTTCTTCTATCTATTTCACCTTTGCCGCAACATCTTCAACCCAAATCACCCTATTGCCGAATCTCTTTGCACTTTATTCTCTTCTTCTTCCATAATTTTCCAAAAGCCGAAACTTAGTAGGAAACATCTAGTCTATAGCCGAATATCTCTGTGGATCTAGACAAGGGTGCCGTCGACTACTGATATTGAGGTAAGGTTAGTTGTTATTCGATTTTCAATCCTTTCTCTTTTAGCCGAAAGTTTGAATCTAATTCTATTATTGTACTTTGGCCGAAACTCTGAAGGAGGGTTTCAGGATTCAGCTACTGTCGACTACAAGGGAGAAGGTCTTTAGGATTTTAAGGATCTAAGGTAAGCAAGGTATAAGATTAGGCCGAAGGCCATTTATTTGAATGTTAGAATTGGATATAACATGTACCCTGTAGGATTTCGACAGATACCCCAATCAAGTAGCAATTTTGGGATTCAGATCCACAAGGTAAGTGCTTAAGATATTCGGCCAAGGCCCTATTTAGTGACTTAGATCTATTTCTTATTCATTCAAAAGTCGAGAACTAATCTGTGAAGTGATTTAGTGCTAGCCGATTGAAAGAAGGAAACACTACAAAGTTTCGGGATTTGATTAGTATTTAAATCGGCAACAAGGTCAGATTTTGGTTGCGATAATCTTTTGAGATTTGATCATTTGGCCGAATGGCCTTTAGCTAAAATGGCTAGTGTTGACCGAATGTAAGAACTTGAGATCTAGAGGATTAGATCGAGACTTTCGAGATTTCAGTGAACTCGCTAAGTAAATCAGGTGTGTACCCCACGCTAACTCTTAATAGATTTACGGCATCATTTTAATATATGTGTTTATAATAATGTGAAATGTGGCCAAAGGTACCATGCAATGGTACAAAGTACTCAGGTACGTAACCTTAACATTATGTTAATAAATAACATGAATATTTGGAATACGGGGCATATGTGAATATTGATAAGAATGTGAAATAAGGCATAAGGCATGGTGTTGCATAATTTGTATGACATGGGGCATATGGGAAATTGTTTTAAGGGGAAGTGATCTGGTGGTTTATACCACAATGTTTGAATGTGGTGACTCATGTCACAAAAAAAAAAATCCGAATGTGGTGACTTATGTCACAAATGATTATCTAGTGGCTATGCCACAATATATATAAGGGCGATGAGCATGTCGTCTGCAGCGACTGCCTTCGATGATGTGTAGCGGATGGAGGGTCGACTTAGTAGTCCCCACGGTGTGATGGTTGGTATGGGTGATGTGTAGCGGATGGTATCTAGGTTTGGGTTTGGGATTGCATCATTATATTTCTAGTTGTTATATGTATATGTATGATCCGATATGCCTGAATCGTTGGGACTTAGTGTTGGTTGCTACACACTGAGTCTGTTTGACTCACCCCATTGTGGGATATTTTTCAGGTGACGCTCAATGACGAACCGGGTCGGCAGGAGCTTAGCGGTGGCCATGCTCAGCTCAGAATTTATTTAAATTTTGGACTCTTTATTTTTAAGTATTTTTGGATTTATTTCGGGTTTTGTTTGATGTAATAAGGCCATTAGATTTTAAACTGCTATGCATGTTTTTAATTTCTGTTACGATACGATTATTTTTATTTTTTTAAGTCAAGATTAATTTATTTTTCTTAAAAAAATAAATTCTTAAAAGTTTTGGAACCTAACCACAAATGGTCTTCAATTTAAAAGTAACTCTAAAACAACTCGACTTTTTTTTTGTTAACTCCTAGTTTCGAAACTAATATTAAAGTTTTATTAAAACCTAGACTTTTCAATTCGAACCCAACACAGAACAAATTTTCTTCAAAAACCACCCAAACCTTTCCAAGGTAACAATCTGTTTTAAAATGTTTTACTCAAGGAACATACCAGATCTGATCATGGCTCGTGGGTCGGGTTTGGGGTGTTTCAACTTGGTATCAGAGCCCAATTTTAAACTCTCGGCCTTAGGTTTAATGCCCACAGTATTTTCAAAATTTGGCTCAAGGAATTTTGTGAAAGTCTTGTGAAATGAGCAGGTTTTCCGGCATGGCACCTAAGTCTCCGACCCGAAGTCCACCAGGTAAGTACCCTTAACTATTGTGTGATTTATTATATGATTGGTATATGGGTACAAAGGGAATTTAGATTAGTATATTAAGTTATTAAACCCTAGGATTAGCTTACTCCAACACAGAATTGCATAAAACTTTAAAGCCTAATTAAACAAACCTGTGTCTAAGTCGCCGAGTTAGGGTGTGGCAACCATTGTGCGCATGTCTAGGATTGGTTTCGGTGGGAGCTTGGTATTTAAGCAGTCTTAGTGACTCGCCTCCTCTCCACTCGAATCCTACCTGGTGCGTAGTGACGGTTCACCCTAACCAAGAGAACTTACTCACGGGTTAAACTCAATAATTAAAACCTGAAAGGGACTAGCCATATGTTTATGAAAACCCTAGTTTTTAAAATCATCAAACTAACCCTTTGATTTGTAAATGCTATTTTGACAATTTTTCTGAAAAATCTTCGTTTTACAAAATTACCTAAATACCCCTGGTTTGTAAATTACTAAAATGCCCTTGGTTTTAAAATTACCATATTACCCTCGATTTTTACTAAGATATTCTTACTTTACAAAATTATCCAAAAATCCTATTTTGCAAAATATCCAGATACCCTGATTTAGAAAATTTACGAAATTACCCCTGATTTACAAAATTACCAAAATAACCCCGATTCTCAAAATTTCTGCCATACCCCTGATTTGGTAAAATTTTTAAAATAACCTCAAGTTTTGAAAATTTTAGAGTGCTTTGATTTATTAAGATTTTCAAATTGACCTCGATTTATTACCAAAATACCCTTCTAGGATAAATTACGAAAATACCCCTAGGATAGGAGCAGACAACAATGTTTGAATGGTGAATGTGTGTGGTAGATACTACTGAATGGATGTATTTCTCTGAACTAGGATAGAATACTTGAAACTCTGAATGATCAAAAGAACTACCGCTAAACTTCTTTCATAAAATTTCTTCGCGGATAATCAGTGGAACAAAGACTAATGCATAAAACTTTTTAATCAGATCGCGATCATAGACATGAGCTCTAGGGGACGTGGTCGTAATGTGCGAGGCTGTGGTAGAGTCCGAATGACTGTATCGAAACCCATTAGATCGGGTCAGGGGTTAGAGAATGAGGTACCACCACTGCCCCCACCATCAGCTGTTGGTGTTGAGCAGAGAAGATCGACGGGGATGATCTTTGTGTCGTGGCGATCTTGTGAGTTCTTGAGATGGTGGTTAGAGCAGGAGGAAGTATGGGGGCTCAGATATCTGTACCCGAGTGACTCCGAGCCAACAAAGCTGAGGTGTTTCATGGTGTATCTGGTGTGGCACCCAGTACTGCTAAGTATTGGTTGGAGGCGACCGAACGAATTATGGATGAGCTCGATTTAACTACTGAGGAGAAGCTGAAAGGAATGGTGTCGCTTCTTCGCGATGAGTCATACCAGTGGTGGCTCATAGTGCGGGATGGTGTTACAGCTGAGGAACTCACTTGGGAGTATGTTAAGGCGGCATACCAGAAGAAGTATGTTGGTACTAATTATATTGATGCGCAGAGAAAGGCATTTCTAGGGCTGGTTCAAGGGAATAAGTCCGTAGCAGAGTACGAGGCTGAATTTCTAAGGCTAACCCGATATGCTCGAGGAGTGGTGGCTACGGAGCATGAACGATGTGTCCAGTTTGAGGACGAACTGAGAGATGACCTAAGGTTGTTGATAGCCCCGCAGCAGGAGCGGGAATTTACTATGTTGGTAGAAAAAGCTAAGGTAGCTGAAGGGATTAAAGACTCTATGAGGTAGAACACGAATCGGAATAGGCAGAGGAGAGGTTTTGGATCATCAGGGTCATCTGGGAATATGCAAAAGAGGCCTAGAGTTGATGGGCCATGATGTCAATAGGCTGCGACAAGAGGACAGTATCGTACTTGTGCCCAATGTGGGAAGATGTATTTAGGAGAGTGTTGGAAGAAAATGGGAGGATGCTTCAAGTGTGGGTCTAAGGATCATATGATCAAGGACTGTCCTATAAAGATAGGCGGAGCCAACCAACAGGTCAGGGCTATAATCAGGCTGGAAGAGGTGGACAGCAGCCTCAGTGGGGCCGTGGTCCGATTGGTAGAGGTAATGGTGCTGGAAGAGGACATGGAACACCGGGCAAAGGTGGTAATAATGTAGAGGCTAGACAGTTGGGTTTGGTATATGCAGTTTGCCAAAGGGAGGATGGAGACGCACCGAACATCATAACCGGTACGTTCCTTATATTTAGCAAACCTTACATTGCTTTGATAGATGTTGGCTTTACCCACTCTTATGTTCCATGTAGAGTAGTTGAAACACTAGGCATAGCCTCTAAACTATCTAATAGGGAGATGACTGTAGTAAGCCCATTAGGTCAAACTGTAGTAGTGAATAAGATATTTCGGAGTGTACCTTTGGAGCTTCAGGGAGTGGTATTTTCCGCCAACTTAATGGAACTACCCTTCGGACAATTCGATCTTATTCTTGGCATGGACTGGCTAGTGGAGCATCGGGCTATATTGGATTATGCAGCTAAACGAATGGAGTTGAGGACCTCAGAGGACGAGGTGATAGTTATGATAGGGAAAGAAGAAACTACTTGTCTAACGTAGTTTCAGCCTTAAAGGCTGATAAGATGGTGCGAAAGGGGTGTAAGGCATTTCTAGCTTTCGTTAGTGCTTCGGATGCGAAAGAAGGGGGAGTTAGTGGAGTTAAAACCGTAAGGGTATTTGTGGATGTCTTTCCGTAGGAGTTGCCTGAAATACCCCCAGATAGGGAAGTGGAGTTCAAAATTGATTTGCTGCCAGGAACAGCTCCTGTGTCAATTGCCCCGTACAGAATGGCACCAAAGGAGTTGGTTGAGCTCAAGGCTCAGATCCAAGGGTTGCTTGATCGTGGGTTTATCCGACCCAGTGTGTCTCCATGGGGAGCACCGGTCTTGTTTGTGAAGAAGAAGGACGAAACTATGCGCATGTGCATAGATTATCGTCAGTTGAATAAGCTGACCATCAAGAACAAGTACCCTTTGCCAAGGATTGACGACTTCTTCGATCAGCTTAAGGGGGCGGCAGTATTCTCAAAGATAGATCTACGGTCTGGATATCATCGGCTTAAGGTGAAGGAGGCAGATATCCATAAGACAGCTTTTTGGACAAGATATGGGCATTATGAGTTCTTGGTAATGCCGTTCGGATTGACAACGCCCCAGCCATGTTCATGGACATGATGAACCGGGTTTTCCAATCCTATCTGGACCGGTTCGTTGTTGTGTTCATAGACGATATTTTGGTGTACTCTAAGTCTAAGGAAGAACATGATGAGCACCTCCGAGTCGTGTTGCAAGTGTTAAGGGAGAAAAAGTTGTATGCCAAGTTCAACAAGTGCAAATTTTGGCTGAAGGAAGTTACGTTTTTAGGACATGTGGTATCTGCTGAAGGAATAAGGGTGGATTCTCGGAAGATTGAGGCAGTATTGGATTGGAAACCACCCAAGTCTGTGGCTAAGGTTCGTAGCTTCTTGGGTTTGGCATGCTATTACAGAAGGTTTGTAAAATGGTTCTCATCAATAGTCGTACCTTTGACGAAGTTGCTAAGGAAGGAGGTATCTTTCATATGGACTGATAAGCGGCAAGAAAGCTTTGAGAAGCTTAAGAGGGTTTTGACGAAGCTCGGCTTACGATTTGCTGAGGCAGGGAAAGAATTCATGGTGTATTGTGACGCTTCTCACACAGGTTTGGGATGCGTATTGATGCAAGATAGAAAGGTAGTTGCTTATGCGTCTCAACAATTAAGGCCACATGAGGTTAAATACCCGACGCACGATTTGGAGTTGGCAGCAGTGGTCTTTGCTCTTAAGGTATGGAGGCATTATCTTTATGGAAAGAAGTCAGTGATCTACACAGACCACAAAAGCCTTAAGTATCTGCTGACTCAGAAAGAGTTGAACATGAGACAGCGAAGGTGGGTGGAATTATTGAAGGACTACGATTGTTCTATAGAGTATCACCCGGGCAAGGCAAATGTTGTGGCAGATGCCCTAAGTCAAAAAGTAGTGTCGGATCTGAGGGCAATGTTTGCACATCTTAGCTTGTATGACGACGGAAGCTTATTGGCAGAATTACAAGTTAGGCCGACATGGTTGAATGAGGTGAAAGAGGGTCAGTTGGTAGATGATGATCTAAGTGCTAAGTTATGACAAGTGCAGAATGGAGAGTTAGAGGATTATGGCATTAATGATGAGGGAGTATTGTGTTTCAAGGGTAAAGTCTGTATGCTGAAGAATAAGGAGTTAAGGCAGAGGATTCTTGAGAATCGCATGGTAGCCCCTATGCTATGCATCCCGGAGGTAGTAAGTCGTGTCTGAGACTTAAGGGAGCAGTTTTGGTGGCCTGGTCTTAAGCGGGAAGTTACCGAATTTGTAGGCAAATGCTTAACGTTCCAGTAAGTTAAGGTTGAACACCAAGTTCCGTCAAGATTGCTCCAACCGATAAAGATTCCACAGTGGAAGTGGGAGAGAATCACCATGGACTTTGTTAGTGGGCTTCCCCTTACGCCTACTAAGAAGGACTCGGTATGGGTGATAGTGGACCAATTGACAAAGTCTGCGCATTTCATTCCAGTGACAGTTGACTATTCTCTCCAGAGGTTAGCAAAGTTATATGTGGCAGAAATTGTGAGGTTGCATGGAGTGCCGGTGTCAATCATTTCAGATAGGGATCCAAGGTTTACGTCTCGATTTTGGAAAGCTCTACATCAGGCTTTAGGCACCAGATTAGACTTCAGTACGGCTTTTCATCCACAGTTAGACGGGTAATCTGAGCGAGTGATTCAAGTGTTGGAGGATATGTTGAGAGGATGTGTGATAGACTTCAGAGGAAGTTGGGAAGAGTATTTGCCTTTAGCGGAATTTGCGTACAATAACAGTTATCAGGCCAGTATTAAAATGGCACCGTACGAGGCGTGGTATGGAAGAAAGTGTCACACTCCTACGTGTTGGACGGAATTAGGGGAACGTCAGGTTTTGGGTCCAGAGATTGTGGCAGAATTCAAAGAGAAAGTGGAGGTAATCCGGGCACGGTTGAAGGAAGCATCTGACAGGCAGAAGTCGTATGCTGATCTCAAACGAAAGGACATAGAATTTGCTGTGCGAGATCAAGTGTTTCTCAAAGTTTCACCTTGGAATAAGGTGATGAGATTTGGTCGCAAAGGGAAGTTAAGCCCAAGGTTTATAGGACCTTATCAGGTATTAAAGTGAGTTGGACCAGTGGCATACCAGTTAGAGTTGCCTCCGGAGTTGTAGCAGAGGCACGATGTATTCTATGTTTCTATGCTACGTCATTACCGATCGGATCCATCTCATGTAGTTCCAGTTGAAGAGGTGGAGCTAAGGCCAGATTTGTCCTATGAGGAGGAGTCAATTCAGATCTTGTAACGAGATGTGAAAGTGTTGCGAAGGAAATCAATTCTTTTGGTCAAAGTGTTGTGGCGTAACCATGGATCGGAAGAAGCTTCTTGGGAGTGGAAGAAGCAATGCGACAGCAATACTCCCACCTACTCTAGCTAGGTAATTTCGAGGTCAAAATTATTTTAAGGGGGTAGAACTATAATATCCGGGAATTAGGGCTTGTGCATTTTGCTTATATATGTGGAAGCATGTCTGTGTGTATGTGGAATGTATTTTATGAATTTTGTGAACCTTAGTGTGTAGGTGAATGCCTTAAGAATTATTTGATTTTAAATTTCAAAGAGGGAACTAAGCCTGATAGGCCTTAAGAAAATGAGTAGGGGAAAGATGACACAAAAATGGGCTTGTTTAAATGGCATGAAGGCGCCACTTAGGGCCTTAGAGTGTGACGCCACAAGCAAGGTGCAAGGGCCTAAGTTCGAGTCACAAGGAAGCAAATAAAAGTTTTATTTTACAGCAAGGAGACACAGAGGGGGACGGCATGGGGAGACTAGATGGATGAGTTCAAGATATGATCTAATCCTTTTAAAATTTCGGCTAAGGTAGGAGATAATTATGGATTTGTTTTAATTATTTTTGAATAAGTAAGGAAGAGAGAAAATAGGGGATTAGATAGAGAGAGGAAGAGTTGGCTGGCCAAGGGAGTCATTGGTGTCAAAAATTCAGCTAGGTGGGTAAAGGAGGTGTAGCCGAAACTTTATTAGGGGTTAAGAGCATTTTTGGGTTCTTTTCTTTCTCCAGTAAGTGTGCCGAAATTTCTTCTCCTCTCACTTTTCTCATTTGTGCCGAAAAATTTCCAAAGAATCCAACTTGTGTTCTTTTTCTCTTCTTCTTTTGTTTTTGTTACTCACTTCCAAAAATCGAAATCTTCTTCTATCTATTTCACCTTTGCCGCAACATCTTCAACCCAAATCACCCTATTGCTGAACTTTTTGCACTCTATTCTCTTATTCTTCCACAATTTTCCAAAAGTCGAAACTTAGTAGGCAACATCTAGTCTATAGCCGAATATCTCTGTGGATCTAGACAAGGGTGCCGTTGACTACAGCATTGAGGGTAAGGTTAGTTGTTATTTGATTTTCAATCCTTTCTCTTTTAGCCAAAAGTTTGAATCTAATCCTATTATTGTACTTTGGCCGAAACTCTGAAGGAGGGTTTCGGAATTCAGCTACTGTCGACTACAAGGGAGGAGGTCTTCGGGATCTTAAGGATCTAAGGTAAGCAAGGTATAAGATTAGGCCGAAGGCCATTTATTTGAATGTTAGAATTGGATCTAACATGTACCTTGTAGGATTTCGACAGATACCCCAATCAAGTAGCAATTTCGAGATTCAGATCCACAAGGTAAGTGCTTAAGATATTCGGCCAAGGCCCTATTTAGTGACTTAGATCTATTTCTTATTCATTCAAAAGCCGAGAACTAATCTATGAAGTGATTTAGTGCTAGCCGATTGAAAGAAGGAAACACTACCTAGTTTCGGGATTTGATTAGTAATCAAATCGGCAACAAGGTAAGATTTTGGTTGCGATAATCCTTCGAGATTTGATCATTTGGCCGAATGGCCTTTAGCTAAAATGGTTAGTGTTGGCCGAATGTAGGAACTTGAGATCTAGAGGATTAGATCGGGACTTTCGGGATTTCAGTGAACTCGCTAAGTAAATCAGGTGTGTAACCCACGCTAACTCTTAATAGATTTACGGCATCATTTTAATATATGTGTTTATAATAATGTGAAATGTGGCCAAAGGTACTATGCAATGGTACAAAGTACTCAGGTACGTAACCATAACATTATGTTAATAAATGACATGAATATTTGGAATACGGAACATATGTGAATATTGATAAGAATATGAAATAAGGCATAAGGCATGGTGTTGCATGATTTGTATGACATGGGGCATATGGGAAATTATTTTAAGGGGAAGTGATATGGTGGTTTATACCACAATGTTTGAATGTGGTGACTCATGTCACAAAAAAAAAAAATCCGAATGTGGTGACTTATGTCACAAATGATTATCTGGTGGCTATGCCACAATATATATAAGGGCGATGAGTATGTCGTCTGCAGCGACTGCCTTCGATGATGTGTAGCGGATGGAGGGTCGACTTAGTAGTCCCCACGGTGTGATGGTTGGTACGGGTGATGTGTAGTGGATGGTATCTAGGTTTGGGTTTGGGATTGCATCATTATATTTCTAATTGTTATATGTATATGTATGATCCGATATGCCTGAATCGTTGGGACTTAGTGTTGGTTGCTACACACTGAGTCTGTTTGACTCACCCCGTTGTGGGATATTTTTCAGGTGACGCTCAGTGACAGACCGGGTCGGCAGGAGCTTAGCGGTGGCCATGCTCAGCTCAGAATTTATTTAAAATTTTGACTCTTTATTTTTAAGTATTTTTGGATTTATTTTGGGTTTTGTTTGATGTAATAAGGCCATTAGATTTTAAACTGTTATGCATGTTTTTAATTTCTGTTACGATACGATTATTTTTATTTTTTTAAGTCAAGATTAAATTATTTTTCTTGAAAAAATAAATTCTTAAAAGTTTTGGAACCTAACCACAAATGGTCTTCAATTTAAAAGTAACTCTAAAACAACTCGACTTTTTTTTTTTTGTTAACTCCTAGTTTTGAAACCAATATTAAAGTTTTATTAAAACCTGGACTTTTCAATTCGAACCCAACATAGAACAAATTTTCTTCAAAAACCACCCAAACCTTTCCAAGGTAACAATCTGTTTTAAAATGTTTTACTCAAGGAACATACCAGATCCGGTCATGGCTCGTGGGTCGGGTTTGGGGTGTTTCACAAAATAAGAACAAACCATATAAAATAAGAACGCAAAAGAGAGAAATTTGAGTGAATGCTCTCAAGAATTTTTATTACTCAAAACTCAAGTCTGTTTTACAATGAAGGGAGAGGCCTCTATTTATAGTTGAGCCTCCCCAAATCCAACGGTACAGATCAATTACATCAATGGCTAAGATTAAAAGGTATCTACAAATTAAATCTCTAAGATTACAAAATCATATCTTCTAAGATTGCATACCATATCTTCTAAGATTGCATATCATATCTAAGATTTGCATATTATATCTAAGATTGCATACCATATCTTCTAGGATTGCATATCATATCTAAGATTGCATATCCTTGAAGATTGTGTTCCCATATATGTCAAGCTTGTAGATGGACCTTCAATCTTTTAATGGGTCATTCCGATTGGGCCAAATGATATATTTTGGACTGGACTTGGACTTTGTTTTATTATTTTGGGTTTATTATTTTTTGTATGGGCCCGGGCTAAATTGACCTATTACAATATGTATAATGCCATTCAAACTAGCAAACTTGACATATACCAAACCTCCAATAACCAACCACAAACATAGGTTTATATATACAAGGATATTACTCCACATTTCACATTATCTTACAAAATATAATCCAACCTAAATACATGCCACAAGTAACCAAAATGAAATATTAAAAGTCTATTGAATCGAGAGACAGTAGATGTGAGCTTCTTGATGATCCAATCTATACATCTTGAATGTCTAAGAATATATATTAAATTTGTAATCTGAGTAAGTATTTAATATACTTAGTAAACTCATACAATATAAACATTTACTTACCTTAATCACTTAACACAACACACAATTCATTCTGTAATTCAAATATACCTATAAAGATGTAAACAATGTCGATTTATAAAATTTTGAGCTTAATCACGTATATAACCCCAAATGTTCTTAGTTTATTTCAATCTAACTTATCCTTTATATTCAATTCATATGCATAACTTAGTCAACATTCAATGGCACAACATCCCTTTTTATTCACAATAATACCCAATGAAACTTCGTAAAAGAACTCTATAAGAGGTGAAAATAATAGTGTTTAGTAACCTATTTGGGTTAAACCTACATGAATAACAAATCATAGTGTCTAGTCACCCATAAGGGTTGAACCTACACAAATCGGATAATAGTGTCTAGTCACTCGTTAGGGTTGAACCTACAAAACAAATTGTTTGGCCAGGGCTTAATAAACTTGTATTCTCGAGTCCGCAACACATGTTGGAGCTTGGAACCTAAACCTATTTTCTCAAGTCTACAACAATTGTTGGAGCTTAAAACTTATACATGTATTCTTGATTTCGCGACACATGCAGGAACTCAAAACCTGGGCAAGAACCCATAACCTCATATACAAGACTTTTACTAATTCCATTCAGGATTTATCTTACATTATAACACAATTTCAAATCATCAACAATCAAAATTAACAGATCAAATATAACACATTAGCATAAGCAATTTAAATTGCACTATATGAAATTACCTTACAAAATGGTAACACTTTAGATACCATGGATTAATCGTCAATTTTCCCTTTTTTGCCTAAGTTAACAACTTGATCTATATAATTGTTAAAATTCAAAATATCAATATTAATCTCATGATAACACTCAAATTCATGTTTATAATATTTTAATTTCATTTTACATAATTTCCCTATTTTTTATATTTTATTCAATTTAGTCCCTAAAGCCGAAACAAGTATAACTTTCACAATTGAGCTTTGTTTTTTATTACAATTTCAATTATGTCCATCTACAGCCCTCAAAATCCAAATTTATAGGAATTAAATGTTACTTGTAAAATATTCACAATTTAGTCCCTAAATGCAAAATTAACAAAAATTACTTTATCAAAAATCCTTAAACATTTCATAGCTTTCAAATAAACCATTTTCTATCAAAAACATCTAAAATTAATTAATAGAAAGTTTTCAAATCTTTAATAGTTTTGAAAATAGAGATACGGGTTAGCTAGACCTAGATGCAATGATCTCAAAAGCATAAAATTTATGAAAAATAGACTAAAACAACATACCATGCAAAGCTTGGAAGCTTGGTTGAAGCTTAAGTTTTCTCATCCATGGAGAATCAGTGATGAAGGGGAAAGAAGAAAGATGATACTGTTTTTTCCCATTTTTTAATGTTTTATAATATTTTAATTAAACATTTAATTTAACATTAAAATAACATATAAATTAATCAGTAACAAGCATTGATCGTCCACCCACATTCAAAAGATGGTAAATTACTAGTTTAAACCTTAAACAATTATTAATTAAGCATGTAAGCTAATAAAAATCTAAAGTAATTAACTTTTACAGTTTTTAAAATTTAGTCCTTATATCTAAATTAACTATCAAATCACTAAATTTTTCTGACCAAACTTCAATCCACCTATAAAACAGCTTTGTAAATATTTAATAAAAATATTTACGAGCTTGGTTTATAAAAACGAGGTATTGATACCTTACTTTTCCAAAACCACCGACTTTTGGACCAAGCCAGTTGTAGTTTAATTAACCAACCAATTATCAAAATTTTTCAAATCAAAACTCACTATAACATTGTACTTGACTCGTAAAGATTAAATAATAAAATTTACAAACCCACTCGTCGAAATTGTGGTCCCAAAACTCCTATTTTTGACACCATTGAAAAACAAGATTTTACACAAGTGATCGCCACATATTCCCTCACGTATCTCCTTCATGATGTACTCAGCTTCAGTGGGAATGAGGCATCTCAAAAGTGGCTGGGAGTAACCCTTTTTATAAAATACACCCTCTAACATGATATATCTAAAAGTGATAGATCGAATAGTTTTAATTGAATGAAAGTTAAATAACTTGCATATACCAGGATGCATTAAATGTAAATAACAACATCATACCTTACAGCTTTATGTTGCACTTTGGCTAACTCTTTTTTGTTCAGCTGTTGACTTTTCCTTGTAAGGCTTGTATTATGGGGGTCATCCATGTTTGTTCTTGATTTAAATCAAGCACTTGTTGACTACCACTACTTGGGTGGCTCTATGTTATAACAGGATTTTCCTTCTTTGCTCAGTAGTTATAGAGGACACCAATTTAGATAAAATGTCAGCTTTAGTGTTCTCTGTCTTGCATAACTATTTGACTTTTGCCTTACCAAATTGAGTAAGTAGTTGGGCAGCTATGGCTTGGTACTTCTGTAGACTAGGCTTCTTTTGAAACACCCCAAACCCGACCCACGAGCCTCGACCAGATCTGGTATGTTCCTTGAGTAAAAACGGTTCAAATTCGTGGGTTCTTAGAAAGTCTTTAAGTGATTTTTGGGGGAAAACTAGATTTGGGTTGGGCTCAAGTTGGAAACCAGTTTGTCTTTGTGAAATATAAGTTTTTATAAAAATTATTTATTGAGTCCCAAAACTTTAAGTAAAAGATATGCCGATTTAATTTTAAAGATTTTGCCTTTGAAAACATTTGTATTTAGATGTCATAATATTTACGAGTTTATTTAAAAAAAATTATTACTTAACTTTAATTTTGAAAACATTCGAAACATAATATTGTAAATTTAAATGCATGCATACATAGTTCATACTATGGCCTTATTACATCAAAATATACCCAAAATAAATTGAAAGTACTTAAATAAAAGTAAATGTCAAATCATAAAATTCCTTCTTGAGCATGGCCACCACTAAGCTCGTCTTGAGCCGGTCCATTCTTGTCGTCACTGAAAATGATCCCACAGCGGGTGAGTCAAACAGACTCAATGTGTACACAAACACTAAGTCCAAATAGATTCAGCATATCAAGTCATACACTTTCATATCAAAATATACAATTAATGATGCATTCCCAAGCCCAAGCCTAGTTACCAACCGCTACACATCACCGTACCAACAACTTGCACACCGTGGGGACTACTAAGTCAACCCTCCATCCGCTACACACCATCGAAGGCGATCATTGCGATCGGCGTGCTCATCACCCTTATAAATTTGTGGCACATCCACCAAATAATATTTTGTGTCATGAGACACCACATTTAGATAATGTGACCGAAGTCACCACATTCAGATAATGTGACCGGAGTCACCACATTCTTATATCGTGACATGAGTCACCACATTCACTTCCCCTTTTCATAATATCCCATATGCCCCCATATATCATACACATTATGCAATATCATGCCTTAATTCACATTCTTATCATATTCACATTCATGGCATAACAAACCATATCATACTCATAGTAGGAGTAGGAAAACATAACTTAGTACTTTGTACCATTGTATGGTACCTTAGCCATACTTTTCATGTTCTTAATAACACATATATATATTAAACATCGCCATAAAACTTATTAGGAAATAGTGTGGGGTACACACCTGATTAACTTAGTGAATTCACTCCAAATTCCCGAAGATCTCGATCTGGCGTCCTAGATCCTTTGTTCCTATATTCGGCCAACATATAGTAATTTAATAAGACCCATTCGGCCATAAAACCAAATCCCAATAGGATTATGGTAATTAAATTCTTACCTTGGTGCCGACTTCACTGCTAACCAAATCATGAAATTTTATGATGCTTCTTTATTGCTATCGGCTATACCCTTAACCATTGAACTAGTTAGTTTCGGCTTTAAATAGAATAGAAATAGGTCTAAATCATCAAATAAGGCCTTGGCCGAATGTACATATGGACTTACCTTGTGGATCTAAATCCCGAAAAGTTTCCCTAGGCTATGGAGATGTCGAAACCTACAGGGCACATGTTAGATCCACCTTTAACATTTAATTCACCATGAGATAGCCCTTAGCCAAATATACACATGACTTACCTTGAACCTTTAAAGTCCCAAAATCCTCCCTTGTCGACAACACCAAAATCCCTAAACTACCTTCCAAGATTCGGCCAAAGAACAATAGTAGAGATTAGATCTTAGTTTTCGACAAGCCTAAGAGAAAAAGACTATTCAACCCCTGAACTATATATGCCTTTGCATTTCGGATGAAACGAGTTAGCTAGCAATAGATTTAAATTTTTGTTTGACATTAGCTAATATCATTAACTCTTTAGAAGTTCACTTCTAATGTAACATAGAATAAGGAATATCTAGAACTATTTATTTAGTAATGTTCTGAATATATACATAAATATGGCTGTTTGACTTTATTTGCAGGCATATTTGTTTCTAGCACCACAGCTTCATATTGGGATTAATCTATTCAATGTTGACCTGGTAATTTGTTTATTCAATTAACTACTATTTTCTCCATCTAATTGATATTAGTTCACTTTTAACTCATTTGAAGTTTCCATTGTTCTCCGCACACACAAAATGTATGCATCTCTGGCTTTTCTATTTGCTCTTAGGTTTCAAACTTTTTTGTGAGTTAGAGGGAGAAATGTTGCTTCACATTTAAAATCTTTGGCATTTTATGCTAGAATTTCCATTATTGATAAAAGTTTTCCATGGTTTGAACTTTTGAAGTCAATATCTCTTTTATGCTTTAGCTCCAATAGTTTTTCTTGCTAACATGACATCTCTTTTTTCTATTATTTTGTAGGTAAAATTCCCACTTTTATCTAGATTAAATGAGGCATATAGTGAGCTACCAGAATCCCAAAATGGTATGCCAGAGAATCAGCCGGATGCTCCTTCAACATAAGGCACTCATTATGATGGCCGAAAATCTTGAACAAGGGCTCTTTGTTGTTCTTTCCGAATATTATCAATGATAATAAGGATAATGTAGTCCAGAACTAGAAGTTAAAGACATGCTATATATATATTCGAATTTGGTGGTTTTCTCGATCTCCATATTCACGTCTTTATTTGCGAAAATAATATTAGGTTAGTTCGAAAGTCTCAAATAATTGGAAAGACAGATATTTAATATGCATTTGGAACTACTTATGTTGAAAGAAAATAGAATAATGAATTCTAGACGTCATGCTTAAAAATATTCAAGAGAGTTCGTCATTCATTTACAATTTATTATAAATACCTCCTATGAGACACCAATGAAAGCTCCAAACTTCCCTTATAATCTAACCATGTAAAACAATACATAGAATGTTTTTCACATAATATTTCATCACAAGAATTCGTATGCTATTTACTTTGCAATCATCGAATAATTTTGCTAAATACTCGCAAATCTAGATTCGATTTTTGATCTTACCCTTACTTGAAGAAATCGACAGCCCCTTTGCTTGAAGCCCCTCAAAGATTCGGCTATGAAGACTTAGAGACTAGTCGACTATGGCCACTGGTGTATTTGGCTTCAACAAGATTGAAAAGAGAGATATTATGAGCTTTAGGAAGATTCGACAATGGCTATTTTAGGGAGAAGAGGAATTCGGCTTGACAAAAGAAAAGAAAAGAAGAACTTGGGAGAAGCAAATGGAAACTTGGCTATAGGAAGAGATGAGAAGAGAATTAAAAATTTCGTCACACCTACCCTATGATTAGCCGAAAATACCACCCAAATACTCCCTTGGCCGGCCAACTCTATCAATCTCCTTACTTTTCTCCTCTTCATCTCTTATCTCCTCATTTAAGATAAATAATAAAAAAACATAATTATCCCCTACTCTTCTAGCCGAATTCTAAAAGGAATAAAACTCATCTTTTAAGTGCCCCTTTGCCGTCCACTTCTCTAGCTCCTTGCAGCAAAAATAAAAATTCCCTTATTGCTCCCCTGGTGGCTCGAACACAAGCCCTTTCCTCCTAGCATATGGCGTCACACACTAAAGCCCTAAATGGCACCTTGTAGCCACTTTACCAAGCCCAATTTCATGTCAGATTTCCTCTATAAATTTTCTTAAGGCCACCTTGCTTAGCTTTCTCTTTTAGACTTAAAATCCAAAAATTTTCTAAGGCACTCTCCAATTTTCTAAAGTTCACAAATTTCATTAGACATAGTCACAACATACTCAAGCATTCTATTTCATATAATTAAGCATAAATGCATAAGCCCATTTTCAGGATATTATAGTTCTACCCCCTTAAAATAATTTCGTCCTTGAAATTACCTGGCTAGAATAGGTGGGGGTATTACTGTCGCATTGCTTCTTCCGGCTCCCAAGAAGCTTTTTTTGATCCATGATTGCGCCATAAACCTTAACTAATGGTATTGATTTCTATCGTAACACTTTCACATCTTATTCTAGAATCTGAATAGGCTCCTCTTTATAGGACAAATCTGGCCTTAGTTCCACCTTTTCAACCGGTACTACATGAGATGGATCCGATCGATGTGACGTAGCATGGACACATGGAATACGTCGTGCATCTGCTTCAATTCGGTGGCAACTCCAACTGATATGCCACTGGTCCAATTCACTTCAAAACCTTATAAGGTCCTATAAACCTTGGACTTAACTTCCCTTTCCGACCAAATCTAATTACCTTTTTCCAAGGCGAAACTTTAAGAAACACTTGGTCTCCCACATCAAATTCTATTTCTTTCCTTTTGAGATCTGGATCGACTTCTATCTATCAGATGCTTCCTTTAACCGTGCCCGAATCACACTAACCTTCTCTTCAGATTACGCCACAATCTACGGACCCAAAACTCGGCGTTCTCCCAATTCCGTCTAACACGTAGGAGTGCGACATTTTGACCATCTGATTAGCCAATGCGGTGCCATCCGAATACTTGCACGATAGCTATTATTGTAGGCAAACTCCACTAAAGGCAAATATTCCTCCCAACTTCCTCTGAAATCCATCACACGGCCCCTCAACATATCCTCTAAGACTTGGATCACCCGTTCGACCGGCCGTCCATTGTGGATGAAAAGCCATAGTGAAATCAATCTGGTGCCTAAAGCTGATGTAATGCCTTCCAAAATCAAGACGTGAACCTCGGATCCCTATCCGAGATAATTGACATCGGCACTCCATACAACCTCACAATTTCCGCTACATACAACCTTGCCAACCACGTAGGGAGTAGTCAACCCATCTTGGAATGAAGTCTGAAATTTGTCAACCGATCCACTATTACCCATACTGAGTCCTTCTTAGTAGGCGTAAGGGGATGCCCACTAATGAAGTCCATGGTAATTCGCTCCCACTTCCACTGCGGAATCATTATCGGTTGAAGTAATCCCGATGGAACTTGGTGTTCAACCTTAACTTGCTGACACGTTAAACACTTCCCCACGAATTCAGTAACTTCTTTCTTCAAACCAGGCACCAAAACTTCTCCCTCAAGTCTCTGTACAACTTAGTGCCTCCAGGATGCATAGCATGAGGGCTACTATGTGATTCCTAGAGAATCTTTCGTCTAAGTTCTTTATCCTTAGGCATACAGACCTTGCTCTTGAAACACAACACTCCTTCACCATCAATGCCATAATCTTCCAACTCTCCATTCTGTACTTGCTGTAGCTTAGCACTTAGGTCTTCATCAGCCAACTGTCCCTCTTTCACTTCATTCAACCACGTCGGCTTGACTTGCAACTCTGCCAATAGGCTTCCATCATCATACAAACTCAGATTTGCGAACATCGCCCTCAGATCTAACACAACCCTCTGACTTAGGGCATCCGCCACTATATTCGCCTTACCTGGGTGATACTCTATGGAACAATCATAATCCTTCAGTAACTCCACCCATCTTCGTTGTCTCAGGTTCAGCTCTTTCTGAGTCAGCAAATACTTCAGGCTCTTGTGGTCCGTATAGATCACTGACTTTTCTCCATATAAGTAGTGCCACTACACTTTAAGAGCAAAGACCATCGCTGCCAATTCCAAATCGTGCGTCGGGTAGTTAACCTCATGAGGCCTTAATTGTCGAGACGCATATGCGACTACCTTCCCTCTTGCATCAATACGCAACCCAAACCTGTATAGGAAGCGTCACAATACACCGTAAAATCCTTTCCTACCTCAGGCTGAATCAACACTGGAGCTTCCGTCAATATAAGTTTTTCAAAACTCTCCTGTTGCTTATCCGTCCATACAAAGGGTACTTCCTTCCTCAACAACTTTGTCAAAGGCGCGGCTATTGACGAAAATCCTTCCACGAACCTTCTGTAATAGCCTGCCAATCCCAAGAAACTGCGAACCTCAGCTACCGACTTAGGTGGTTTCCAATTTAGCACTGCCTCAACTTTCCTAGGATCCACCCTTATTCCTTTTGCAGACACCATATGCCCTAAGAACGTAACCTCCTTAAGCCAAAATTCACACTTGCTGAATTTGGCGTGAAACTCTTCTCCTCAACACTTGCAACACTATTCGGAGATGCTCATTCATGCTCCCTTTTAGACTTGGAATACACCAAAATATAGATACATGAACACAACAATGAACTAATCCGGATAGGGTTGGAAAACCCGTTTATCATGTCCATAAACGCGGCTGGGGCATTTGTCAAACCGAATGGCATTACCACGAATTCAAAATGCCCATACCTTGTCCAAAAAGCCGTCTTATGGATATCTACCTCCTTCACCTTCAACTGATGATATCCTGACCTTAAGTCGATCTTTGAGAAAACTGCGGCCCCTTTAAGCTGATCGAACAAGTCTTCTATCCTTGGCAACAGATACTTGTTCTTGATAGTTAGCTTATTCAACTGACGATAATCTATGCACATACGCATAGTTTTGTCCTTCTTCTTCACAAATAATACCGGTGCTCCCCATCGAGACACACTGGGTCGAATAAACCCATGATCAAGTAACTCCTGGATCTGAGCCTTGAGCTCAACCAACTCCTTTGGTGCCATTCTATACGGGGCGATTGACACAGGAGCTGTTCCCGGCAGCAAGTCAATCCCAAATTCCACCTCCCTATCTGAGGGTATTCCTGGTAATTCCTCCGAAAACACATCTTCAAAATCCCTTACCGTTCTAACTCCACTAACACCTTCTTCCTTTCCATCTAACGCACTTACAAAGGCTAAAAATGCCTTGCACTTTTTACGAACCATCTTTTTAGCCTTTAGCGACGAAACTACATTAGACAAGTAGTTTCTTCTTTCTCCTATCATAATGACCACCTCATCCTCCGGGGTCCTTAACTCCATTCGCTTAGTTGCAAAGTCCAACACAGCCCGATGGTCCACTAGCCAGTCCATTCCAAGAATGAGATCAAACTCTCCAAAGGAAAGTTCCATCAGGTCGACAGAAAATACTACGCCTTGAATTTCTAAAGGTACACTTCGAAAGACCTTATTCACCACTACAATTTGACCTAGTGGGCTTACTACAGTCATCTCCCTACTAGAAGGTTCAGAGGCTATGTCTAGAGTTTCAACGACTCTACATGCCACATAAGAATGGGTTGAGCCCCCATCAATCAAAGTATAATAAGGCTTTCCAAATACAAGAAACGTACCAGTTATGATATCCGGCGCGTCTCTATCCTCCCTACGGCGAACCGTATAAACCAAACCCGGCTGCCCTGCCTCAGTATTAGCAGCACCTCGGCCCAGTGTTCCACGTCCTCTATCAGTACCATTTCTTCTGTTATTCACACTACGGCCCGAGGTCAGGCTGCATCCACCTCTACCGGCTGATTAGCATTACGAGCTCTTGGTCGATTCCCATCTAGTCTCATTGGGTAGTCCTTAATCATATGGTCCTCTGACCCACATTTGAAACATCCACCTGTCTTCTTCCAGCATATACCTAAGTGTTTCTTCCCTTTTTGCTCACAAGTACGATATTGCCCTCTAGTACCAGTTTTCTGACCTCGCGGCCCATCAATTCTAGGCCTTTTCTGAGCATTCCCAGATGATCCAGACGACCCAAATCCTCTCTTTTGCTTATTTCGGTCCGTGTTCTACCTCATAGAGTCCTTAATTCCTTCCGCTATCTTAGCTTTCTCTACTAAAGTAGAAAACTCCCGCTCTTGATGTGGAGCGACTAACAACCTCAGGTCATCCCTTAGTCCGTCCTCAAACCGGACACACCGCTCATGCTCCGTAGCCACTACTCCTCGAGCATACTGGCTCAACCTCAGGAATTCAGCTTCATACTCTGCTATGGACTTGTTCCCTTGAACCAGCCCCAGAAATACCTTCCTCTACTCATCAATATATCTAGTTCCCACATACTTCTTCTGATACGCTGTCTTAACATACTCCCAGGTTAGATCCTCAGCGGTGGCACCATCCCGAACTGTAAGCCACCATTGATACACTTCATCGCGTAGCAGCGCCACCATTCCTTTCAACATCTCCTCAGGGGTCAGATCGAGCTCATCCATAATGCGTTCGGTTGCTTTCAACCAATATTCAGCCGTACTGGGTGCCACACCAAATACGCCACGGAACACTTCAGCTCCGTTGGCTCGGAGTCACTCAGGTACAGACTTTCGAGCTCTCATATTCCCTCCAGCACCAGCCACCATTTTAAGAACTTCGCGAGACTTCTTACGATCTGAAGATCCTCTCTCGTCGATCTTGTTGCTCAACAACGACAATGGTGGTGGTGGCGATGGTACCTCATTCTCGGATCCTTGACCCGATCTAACGGGTTTCGACACCACGATCATTCTACCTCGACCGCGTCCCGTACATTGCGACCCGTCCCTAGAGCTCATTTCTACTACTGGCGCTTTAATCGATTAAGAAATTTTATGCATTAGCCATTGTTTCACCGATTATTTGCGAAGAAGTTTTATGAGAAGAGTTTAGTAGCAGTTCTTTCGATCATTCAAAGTTTTAAGTTTTCTATCGTAATTCACAAAAAAGCACATCCATTCCATAGTATCTCCCATACACATTCACTCTTTAAACATTTCTATCTGTTCCTATCCTAGGGGTATTTTCGTAATTTGTCCTACAAGGGTATTTTCATAATTTTTCAAAATAAGGTGCCTTGGTGATTTTGTTAATAAGGGTATTCTGGTAATTTTTGCATT
Organism: Gossypium rotundifolium; assembly: GCA_025506655.1. Classification (NCBI taxonomy): domain Eukaryota; kingdom Viridiplantae; phylum Streptophyta; class Magnoliopsida; order Malvales; family Malvaceae; genus Gossypium; species Gossypium rotundifolium. Next base: position 142,043,828 of record CP106731.1, read on the forward strand.
CCCTGTGGTATTTTGGGAAATTTGGAAATCTGAGGGTATTTTGGTAATTAACCCGGGTGAATTTGTAAATCTTAATAAATCAAGGGTATTTTGGAATTTACAAAACTTGGGGGTTGTTTTTGAGAATTTTGCTTTCCAAATCGGTGATGTTGTAAAAATTTTGGGATTCAGGTTCAGTTTGATAATTTTGTAAGTTAAGGGCATTTTCGTAAATTTTCAAATCAGGGTATTTTGAATTTCACAAGTTAGGGTTTTATGGATACCTTTGCAAAGCAGGGAAATTTTATAAAGTAAAGAAGTTTTGATACAATTGTGGGTAATATGAGTAGTTTATAAACCAAGGGCATTTTGGTAATCTTACCACTAGGGGCATTTTAGTAATTTTGTAAAAAATATTTCAGAAAAATTTTATAGAATAGCTTTTACAAATAAAAAGGGCAATTTAGTAATTTTAAAGCTAGGGTTTCCACAAAAATACGGCTAGTCCCTTTCGGGTTTTAGTTAGGGGTTTAGCCCGTGAATAAATCCTCTTGGTTAGGGTGAACCGAAGCTACGCACCAGGTAGGATTCGAGTGGAGAGGAGGTGAGTCACGTGGATTGCTTAAATACCAATCTCCCACCAAAACCAATCCTGAACATGAGCACCATGGTTGCCACACCTAACTCGGTGACTTAATCATGGGTTTGTTTAGTTAGGCATTTAAGTCTTATGTAATTGTTGGGGTAACCAGTCCTAGGGTTCAAGTACTTATCATGCTAATCTACATTCCATTCCATTTCTACACTTCTACAAGTCATAATATAAATCACACAGGAGATAGGGGCACTTACCTGGTGGACTTCGGGTCGGAGACTTAGTGTACCATGCCAGAAAAACACTTTAATTCACAAAAATTCCTTTAGGGCTTAACTTTGAAAACGTTTTGGGCCTTAAACCCAAGTAGAGAGTTTAAAGCGGACTCGATACCAAGCTGAAACACCCCAAACCCGGCCCACGAGCCTCGACCAGATCTGGTATGTTTCTCGAGTAAAAACGGTTCAAATTCGTGGGTTCTTAGAAAGTCTTTAAGTGATTTTTGGGAGAAAACTCGATTTGGGTTGGGCTCAAGTTGGAAACCAGTTTGTCTTTGTGAAATATAAGTTTTTATAAAAATTATTTATTGAGTCCCAAAACTTTAAGTAAAAGATATGCCGATTTAATTTTAAAGATTTTGCCTTTGAAAACATTTGTATTTAGATGTCATAATATTTACGAGTTTATTTAAAAAATTATTATTTAACTTTAATTTTGAAAACATTGAAACATAATATTGTAAATTTAAATGCATGCATACATAGTTCATACTATGGCCTTGTTACATCAAAATATACCCAAAATAAATTGAAAGTACTTAAATAAAAGTAAATGTCAAATCATAAAATTCCTTCTTGAGCATGGCCACCACTAAGCTCGTCTGGCCCGGTCCATTCTTGTCGTCACCTAAAATGATCCTACAACAGGTGAGTCAAACAGACTCAATGTGTACACAAACATTAAGTCCAAATAGATTCAGGCATATCAAGTTATACACTTCCATATCAAAATATACAATTAATGATGCATTCCCAAGCCCAAGCCTAGTTACCAACCGCTACACATCACCCATACCAACCTGCACACCATGGGGACTACTAAGTCAACCTTCCATCCGCTACACACCATCGAAGGCAGTCGCTGCAGTCGACGTGCTCATCACCCTTATAAGTTCATGGCACAGCCACCAAATAATATTTTGTGTCATGAGACACCACATTTAGATAATGTGACCGAAGTCACCACATTCAGATAATGTGATCGGAGTCACCACATTCTTATATCGTGACATGAGTCACCACATTCACTTCCCCTTTTCATAATATCCCATATGCCCCCATATATCATACACATTATGCAATATCATGCCTTAATTCACATTCTTATCATATTCACATTCATGGCATAACAAACCATATCATACTCATAGTAGGAGTAGGAAAACGTACCTTAGTACTTTGTACCATTGTATGGTACCTTAGCCATACTTTTCACGTTCTTAATAACACATATATATATTAAACATCTCCATAAAACTTATTAGGAAATAGTGTGGGGTACACACCTGATTAACTTAGTGAATTCACTCCAAATTCCCGAAGATTTTGATCTAGCATCCTAGATCCTTTGTTCCTATATTCAGCCAACATATAGTAATTTACTAAGACCCATTCGGCCATAAAACCAAATCCCAATAGGATTATGGTAATTAAATTCTTACCTTTATGCCGACTTCACTGCTAACCAAATCACGAAATTTTATGATGCTTCTTTATTGCTATCGGCTATACCCTTAACCATTGAACTAGTTAGTTTCAGCTTTAAACAGAATAGAAATAGGTCTAAATCATCAAATAAGTCCTTGGCCAAATGTACATATGGACTTACCTTGTGGATCTAAATCTCGAAAAGTATCCCTAGGCTATGGAGATGTCGAACCTACAGGGCACATGTTAGATCCACCTCTAACATTTAATTCACCATGAGATAGCCTTAGTCGAATATACACATGACTTACCTTGAACCTTTAAAGTCCCGAAATCCTCCATTGTCGACAACACCAAAATCCTGAAACTACCTTCCAAGATTCGGCCAAAGAACAATAGTAGAGATTAGATCTTAGTTTTCAACAGGCCTAAGAGAAAAAGAATGAAAACTGATTTTGATCTTACCCTTACTTGAAGAAATCGACAGCCCCTTTGCTTGAAGCCCCTCAAAGATTCAGCTATGAAGACTTAGAGACTAGTCAACTATGGCCACTGGTGTATTCACTTCAACAAGATTGAAAAGAGAGGATTATGAGCTTTAGGAAGATTCGACAATGGCTATTTTAGGGAGAAGAGAATTGACTTGACAAAAGAAAAAAAAGAAGAACTTGAGAGAAGCAAATGGAAACTTCGGCTATAGGAAGAGATGAGAAGAGAATTAAAATTTTGTCACACCTACCCTATGATTAGCGAAAATACCACCCAAATACTCCCTTGGCCTACCAACTCTATCAATCTCCTTACTTTTCTCCTCTTCATCTCTTATCTCCTTATTTAAGATAAATAATAAAAAAATAAATATCCCCTACTCTTTTAGCCGAATTCTAAAAGGAATAAAACTCATCTTTTAAGTGCCCCTTTGCCGTCCACTTCTCTAGCTCCTTCCAGCAAAAAAAAAAAATTCCCTTATTGTTCCCCTGGTGGCTCGAACACAAGCCCTTTCCTCCTAGCATATGGCGTCACACACTAAAGCCCTAAGTGGCGCCTTGTAGCCACTTTACCAAGCCCAATTTCATGTCAGATTTCCTCTATAAATTTTCTTAAGGCCACCTTGCTTAGCTTTTTCTTTCAGACTTAAAATCCAAAAATTTTCTAAGGCACTCTCCTATTTTCTAAAGTTCACAAATTTCATTAGACATAGTCACAACATACTCAAGCATGCTATTTCATATAATTAAGCATAAATGCATAAGCCCATTTTTCGATATTACATCTTTACTTCATATTGTTCGTTCATTTGCTTTCCTACCAACTGAGAATTAGTGCATATTATCAACTCTCTTGCCCCTAACTATCGAGCTTGCTGCAGCCTAAATATTAATGCTTCATATTCTGTAGCACTGTTAGATGCCTGGATGCCAAATGAGAGTCCATCCTACCATTGATTATCATCAGGGTCTATAAGTATAATGCACATTCATGAACCCGTCTTTGTTGTTGACCCATCCACATAAACTGTCTAACATTTCAACTTCGTAACTGGGCTAGTTTGTCCCAATAATGAGCTAACTACTACATCTTGTATAGTCAACAGAGAAAAAATTTAGAACCAAATGTATATTTCTAATGAATTAACATGAGGCAAAATTAGTACTTGTGAAATAAATTTTCAATAAATTATGTGACATACTATTATATCATCCATGTGAGCAATAGTGATTAAAATTAAAGAGTTACCTATAGAGTCTGGTACGACAACTTGTTGCTATGGTCTATACTTATAAAAGAATGATTAATTGAAAATTGGATGCAAAAACTAAATTCAGGTTCAACTATTAAGTTGCAGTTGTAATGCATAATGTTAAATGAAAAAAGGATTAAGGAAATAAAGGATGCATTGTGTCTAATATGTAGTAAGATAGGAGAACTTTTTTTCTTTTAACCATTTGCATGTGTTACAATCTGGTAAGAATAAGCGTATTAATACTACAGTTTATGGTAATAATACAATGTTCTGTAGAAATAGGAAAATTCATAGTTGCTAACCAAACCAAAAAAACATGAAAAACCTCATATATTTGCTAACCAGTTATATAAAATTGACATCAGCAGCAACACATAGTTAGGAAAGCATACAAATTCATAATCTAAATCCAAAATCCAAATTCCATGTTAGTTAATGAATAAAGCACATATGAACTACCCAAATTAAAATGTAATAGAAGACTCACGGAGGCTGGCGAGTGAGTTGCTTGTTGGGTAAAGTAGCTAGGCATCGGTTGCCATAGCATCAGCCTTGTACAGGAAGCATTTATGAACTAGGGGCGTTTTGCTCCACACAATGGAAATTAAACACGAGAACGTCAACTAACCAAGGGTTGAGGGTGACGGCAACATTAACTCTATAAATAAGCTCTTAAAACATTTGTTGATGACAGCTTTTACATCCTAAGTTTTTCTTTATAAATTTAGTTTTAAATTTTCCCTTTCTTTTAGACTTTAGTTTAATTTCAGTTCTTTTCTATTTGTGTGCTTTAATCAATACAATTCAGGATTCTCTTAAACATTTCTCTTAATTTGTTATTTATGTTTATCTTTATCATCAAGTTTATTGTGTTCATGAGATCACAAGGAAATAATCCTTTTATGGGGAATTAGTGAGTGGAGGTGTGATTAACTGATTACTATGTAGTGTTTTATTAGCGGATTATCTATTTGGAAGAGGAAGAACTTAATCCCTAGGCTTGAGAACCCTAGGAAGTCATTTAGGTGGGAATTAACCCAAAATTGGTATAGCCTATCTGTGAATATCTTATCCCCAAACTGGTCGAATCATTAGTTTAGTGGAAGATTGAGAGATCCTGCTAGGGTAATAACTAGTTGATTGAGTAGAAACCCGAAATAAGAATTAGTTATGACCACCGAAGCGAGCTAATCACCCATACCTAGAATTGATTAAGTTTATAAATTAGTTTTTCGAAATCCTTTCTATTTATGTTTTTTATTTATTTATAAAAACCAAAAACTATTTATTTATGTTTATTCGTAATATAGTTTATTTAAAGTATTAATTAGATCTATTTGTGTATAGATTAGAATTAAACTAGTAACTCACCTCCCTTGGGTACAATCCTCGGAGTACTCATCCACTTCGTTGTAACTATATTACAATCTGACTCGTACACTTGCGGACACAGCCTTGATTTCATATATTTTAGTTGCAGTATTCATACTCTAGTCATTAGTACGTCCAGAGGCAGTTAGGTACACAAAGCATTTAGAAGAGTGTACGCTTCAAATTTTTCATGAGGAACATACCTCCTTGTGTGCTTGCCCTGAGACCTCTAGAATTCCTTTGGTGATTCATTCTGGAAGTGATTCCTCTATTTTCCCCCACCTGGGACCCATAGACTTTGAGAAAGAGAACCTTGTTGGCCACGCGTACCCTAGTGACCCCTAAACTGCCTATCATTCCTCTAAAAGGTACTACGAGCTATTCTTTTAATTTCCTCCGCCACAGCAGACTTCTGTGCCTTCTCGTATAAGCTTGCAAAACTCTGCGGCCTATTATCAATAAATGAATATTGCACGTGCTTATTTTCAACCCACATAATGAAGGCATCAATAGGCCGTTGGTCTTCCAAATTCTTCGTGTTCAACGCGGTTGCATAAAATTGTTTCACATAGTCCTGCAAAAATTCTCCATCTTTCTGCTTTACTAACATTAAACCCATTAAAGTGTTCATTATTGTCCTATGAACACGAAATCTGTATAAGAACATCTGACCTAACTACGAGAAGCTCTAAATGGAACCTTGTGGAAAGGATAAGTACCAATCTTTCGCACTTCCCTAAGAATCGTTGAAAAAGAATACACTTTGCCACATTTGAGGCCATTAACATATTCATATAATCATTATACTACATAAGATGTGCCCTGGGGTCCCTTCTACCTTCGAACATTTCTTTCGGCACTTTGAACTCGGATGGTAGGCTCACAGTTGGCATTTCTAGGGACAAGAGGTTGTTAGAATGAAACAATCAGTCCATGTCTTGCACATCAGGGTGTAATGCTTGAACATATCTAAGCAAAGTCCATCTCATTCTGCCATGACTTTGCATGTGCCTCCACAATCTCCTCTTGAAGAGGCGCGACATTGCCTTGAAGATCAGAATGGTTGAACTGTATCTTTCTTCTTAATTCCTCGTTCTGTATCAACAACTCCTAGTGAAACAGTTGATGTTGTTCAAACCTGATACTCCATTGAGTCATCTGTTCTTTCATTAAACTTAGTTGTTCCTGCAAACCAAACAATTGTTGCGGCGATGCTCCCTAATCAAAGGGAAAGGATGGCCCCTGACTAGAAGGGGTCTTAAGATCAAATGAATTAGAAGCACCTTATTGGCCTGAGTTGCCTAAGTTTTCTGGCCAATCAATAAACCAGACAACAAAGAGATCCATCTCTCAGGGTTGGTTACTGGTGTCAGAACCTCCTATTTGGTCCGATGGGAAGATACTAGGGAAATTCTCATTAGGGTGAGTCATCTTGGTTTTCTGATGATCGGAAGTCTGTCCACGCTCACCACACCAAATTGTTGAGTATTTTTGTGTGTTTGTCCTTTAAAAAGGCTAATTTTCCTTTATATATGATATCGTCCCCTAGATGTGACGTCCTAGGTAGGCCCCCATGCACGTCAACACATACCCTACTCTAGGATTAACATATGTTCCTTAAACATGAGTTCGATTGCATGATGATACGAACCCATCATGGGGATGCGAACGCCCCACGTGCAAACTCATGCTAGCCAATGTCCCAATTGAGTACCCAAGTCGCAAGTTGATAATAGCATACACCATAACTATTAATATATATTCGCATCTTTAAAGATTAAACCAAAATAAATAGAAATATGACGTAATATAATATTTTGCATTTATATTAAATAAATAAGGAATACGTAAAGGCAATTTGGATAGTTTAACCAAAGTTGATTGATTTTGTTTTAATTTTTAACGTGTGTCATTTACAAATATTTATATTTATATTTTTAATAATTGGGAGTGAAGGATAAAGTTGTTAGAGATTAATCGGTTTTCATAGTACTTTTGTCTTGTCATTAAGTTAAAAGAGGTTATTTATAAATATTTTAATTTTAAATGTTATCCTTAGTTATTGCTCTAAACTTTCCAGTAGTAGATCTCTTAATGTAAAAATTGTTCCAATCCCATATTTTGAAAATAAAATTGTCCAGTTTGATTGTCGCTGGAGCTGGTAGGGGTGTCGCGGTTCTAAAATGGAAATTTTAACATTTGGTTTTTATAATTTATAAAATTTTAAGTTAGTATATATTAAATTTTCTTTTAAAATGATAAAATTTTAATTTAATCTTTTAAAAAGTATAAAGGTATAGATAATTAAAATGTTAAAATTTTATTTTAACTCTCATAAAAATATATAACTTAATTTTGCCCAAAAAAATATCCCTATTCCATATATATAATATTATTATATTTGCTTGTTCAAAAAAAAAATTTATTATATTTGCATATATTAATTTGTGTATTAATGCATTTTAATGTATTAATTAAATGTTAATCAACAACCAAATCAAAGTTCAACATGGACACGTGACAGTTTTGATTTGTTGCTATTTTTATCTTAACACCGTTAATGGTAGGGGTTAAAAGTGTAATGAAACTATAGTTAGATACTCAAAATGGAACAAAAAAATTTAGATAACAATATAGAAAATGAGTATAATTCAAAGACCAAATAGTAAATAAAGCCTTAAATATAATATAATTAATAAGCGATAGCGGGGCTATATTTCCAGTATGCAAATACTTTCAAATTGTTGTTATATCTTTTGAAGTAAGCATTTATTTGTGGTACTTTATCAAGTTGATGTTCAAGATGTACGGGGTTCTTGATTGGATATTCTTTTTCTAGAAACTCATCAGGTTTGTCACTCTTCAATGATCACCTAACCATATTTCTTTGTAATTTTGTAATTAGTCTTTCGATTATTTCCTGCTTATTTTTCTAACTCGTAATCAGAAGCTGTCATTTGAACCAAAGAAAGTTATATAGCAAATGAAATTTGAAATCTGTTACCAAAATATAGCATTTACTTTAGCTAGATAAAGGCCAAAGGAAAATACAAATAGATGATAACAACAAAGGAAAAAAAAAAAAAGGTAAATAGTAGTAACAGCATTTAGTATTACACCAATGAGATAACTAGTTTTGTATGGATTGCTTTAGGTGGGGAACTAGGCTAGTCTCTCAGCAACTGAGGTCTCTAGATGCATATATATATTCATAGTCTTTGATTCTTCAGCTAACCTGAAAGACAAGTAGGACAAGTTAGTCTCTAGAAACGGAATTTATTGATTTGCTCCTGTGAAAAAACCAAATGCAAATAATTAAGATAAAATATGTTGGAAATGACAAAAGTACCATCGGCATGTTATCCAAAATCCAAAAAGACAAAAAGAGTTGAAAGTTTTGAGATTAGGATTAAGTAATTGTAAGGAATTAGGTCTATAAGAACATTAAATGTAAATGAACTGTAATGTTCAGTGGAAAAAGGAAAAAAGTTTAAGTGATAGACCACAGAAAGAAATTTTGGGGGGGCACATGAAGATTCCCTACTTTTCTGGATTTTCTTTTATGGACCCACTTGGATACTTGAGAGTTTTCAATGCTTAAGGACTTTGGGGTTGTGGTTGTGTGGAGCTGGAAGGACAAGGACATCATGGATATGCGCATGTATGATAATTCTAAGAACCACGTTTTCTTTAAATCCACAACTACATCAACAAAAAAGCATGACAGCTGCATTTTTAGGAATGTGATTCATGCATATGAAAGAGGCCTTCACTTCTTGGTTATCTATAGTGATTGTGGATAGGTAGTGAATAGTAAGTAGTAAACTCACAGCGCTTTAGTTGGTTGGATATGGATAAGGGTAGCGGCCAGACTCAATGTCTTTGAGATCCCTGACTAGGATCTCATAGTGCAGCTTGACTTCCTCAACTGACTTTCCACCCACAGCCTTGGCAATGTTATGCCAGCGGTCAGGAGTGTCTTTGTCATATTTAGCCAGAGCCTTCTCGAACAGTTTGTTTTGCTTTGCCGTCCAGGAGGAGCCAGAGGTACGTGAGGAAGTGAGAGAATTTGATGCCATTGGTGAAAATCTTAAGTGAGAGAATTATAGGGCTGAAAAAGTAAAAGAAGTATGCAGGTGCCTGAATGTGAAAGCAAGGTGATGGAAGGGACTCTTAAAAGAAGATTTTATTTGAAGTTAAGGGAGTGGTATGGGAGGGATATCATGAAAGGAGCTCCTTATAAGCAGGAGGAAAAGTGAGGTGAGGTTGAGACAGTTGGGCGAATATATCCTCCAAAAGGACAGATTATAGTGTGACCCGTCCCCATGTGAACCACAAGACGGAGCAGCACAAGGAACAAGAAGAAAAGAATCAATATCAAGGGCAATCTCTTGTTTTTTTTTTTTTTTTAAAAATTAAACCGTACGTTATTCCTTGATGAGGTCAGTGGCAAGTGGAATTTGCTTTCTTAGTTATTGTCAGTGAAAAGAAATATAAGAGATGTAGATACTATAAGCTGGAGCAAACTCATCCAGTGTTGTGTTCTTAATGATGCATCTGTTAAACTAAGTACTCCTTAATTAGCTGAGGATAATTTAATCCAGTTTCTTTGGTACGAAAGTGAAAGGTTTTCCTTGGCAAGTACAATAATTACTTTGTAATAGTTTTGTTTTTTATTTATCCTATTCTTGTTTCACAAGCATGTGAAGAAATATTCCACTCTTGGTTACCCTTTGCTAATGGTTCTACCCAGTTTTCAAGAACTTACAACCCATTGGCATTGTTCCATGAGCGTCTAGACTAATCCACCTAAGAAATAATGCAGACAACATATTCATCCAATAAAGGAAAATGTTAAGATGGTGATATAGCTGTTGAATTATTTGTTGTGCTAAGGCTGTATAGGGGTAGTTTCGTTATCCCACTAGTTCCCAGTAAAGATAGTTAATACGATGTTGGCCTTTCGGATAAGTGGCAATCGGTCTCACTTCCTTACAAGTGACCTCTTTCTTTTCTTGCTTCCCTCCGTCACTGGTATTCTAATAAATGCAAATGAAAAATGAAAAATTTATAATTATTTAAATATATATTTATTGAAAGTTGTGTTAATTTTTAATAGATGTAATTAATCTAATAAGCGTTGGATAGTTATATTTTCAATTTTCGTTTATTTTATACACCAAAAGCTTAGGAAAAGTTTCTCCATTCTCCTCTATTATTTAATGTTCAAAGATTATTCTAAAATTCTTTATAAAATTTGATACTATTGTCATGTTCCGGTTAATATTCTTCAATAGACTGTTTTTGTTAGTGTAAAATGCTTACAGTAGTCATTGAGTTTTATCATATGTTCAAGGTTTAATTGTTAGTAACTCTTTTGTATATCAAAATATAAGTGGGGTGAATAGAACCTTAAAAATAGTGACATGGTTACACGTTTTGAAGCCTTTGATTAATTTCTTATAAGTGTATTTTTATTCCTATGCACCAATAATTATAAGATTCTATTTTTGCAATTTTATGAGAAATTAAAAAAAAGAGTGTCTTTTCACCGCGCATCCACATGCTTCTACAAGTATGATATTATAATGTGGCTATCAACAAATGTGGTTGGATTGAGGTCAATGATCTTATCAAATTTTGATTTAGAAAATATCTTTATTATGAGAAAAGATATGTCAAATTGATTATTTTACTAGCGTTGCATGAACTATATTTTAATGGTTGAGTTATATTGATATTAATTATATTATGCAAAAGTATGGTTGTCTCATGATTATTTATTTGATAAAAGTCAAATATTAATTTATCATATACATTATATTTTAACATGCATAATTATAATTGGTTAAATTTATGTAATATATATTATATACCATGAAAGAAGGAAAAAAGTATAGATAAAATGCAATTGCACAGTTGAGAAAGGTTTTATCACTACACCAAAACAGACTTTTAACGGCGTTTTTAGTGGCGTTTTAAAGAAAAACGCGATAAATATTACAGAATAGCGGCGTTTGAAGGAAAACGCCAAAAAAAATGAGCAATAGCGATGTTTATTTTCAAAACGCCGCTAAAAATGATAAATAGCAGCTTTTTTTTTAAAACGCCACTAAAGGTCCAAGCATTAGCGGTGCTTCACCTAAAAACGCCGCTAAAGATCGAGCTTTTAGCGGCGCTTTTACTAAAACGCTACAAAAATCTATTAAAACTATTTTATTTAAAAAAATGTCTCCGTTTTGGTTTCAATATAAAAATTGAAAAAAAACTCAACATTAGTGGCATTTTGTTCAAAAACGCCAGTAAATGTATAGCAATGCAAAAAACTATTTTATTTCTAAATAGAACGGCACCGTTTTGGTATCAATATAAAAATAAAATAGTGGCGTTTTTGTTCAAAAACACTACTAAATGTTTAGAAAAGCGGCGTTTTATTTAATAGCTATTTTATTCTAGAATATAAACGGCGCCATTTTGGTATCAATATAAAAATTGAAAAAAAAAAAACTTAGCATTAGTGTTTATAATTTAGTGGTTCAATTGTTTAATGTTTAGGGTTTATAAGTTTAAAAGGTTATGGTTTTAGGGTTTAGAGTTCATGAATTAAGGTTTAAGGTTTATAGTCCATGATTTAAGGTTTAGGGGTTATTGGTTGGGGATTAGGGATTAAAGGATACGGGTTTAGGGTTTATGGGTTAAGTGTTATGGGTTTAAGGGTTAAGAGGATGGAGGTTAGGATTTAGGGTTTTAAGGTTTATGATTCTAAAGTTTAGGGTTTAAAGGTTTAGGGTTTATATTTTAGGATTTAGAGTTTGGAGTTTAAGGTTTTAAGGTTTAGAGTTTAGTGATTTAGGGTCGAGGGTTGAGGGTTTATGGTTTAAGGTTTATAAGTTTAAAATGTCATGGGTTTAGGGTTTAGATTTTAAGATTTAAGGTTTAAGGTTTAGAGTCTACGATTTAATGTTTAGGGGTTTTTGGTTAAGAATTAGGGATTAAATGATATGGGTTTAGGGTTTTTGAGTTAGGTGTTAGATGTTAGGGGTTTAAGGGTTAAAAGGACGGAGGTTAGGGTTTAAGGATTAATGGGATAGGGGTTAGGGGTTTAGGGTATTTTGTGTGAAAAAATATGTTAACACTATTATTAAAATAAATTTAAAGGTTTTTGGATATATGATTGCTTTGTTTTTAATTTATATATTAAATAAATTCAAATTTTAAATAATTTTTAAGATTTCAAATTTGATCTAATTCTTTTAAATATTATTTAAATTTAAAAATATTTATTTAAATGAAAAATTAAAATACTATTATTAAATAATTTTATATTGTTTTTATTTAATATTCTTTTAAATATTGTTTTTATTTAAATGAAAAAATTTATATTGTTTTATTTTATATATTAAATATTTTAATTTTAAAAGGCATTAGCGGCGTTTTGTTTAAAAAAGCATAAAAGATATGTTTTAAACAAAAGCAATACTGCTTTTATTAGATTTTTAGTGGCGTTTTGGTAAAACGCATAATAGGTTCCTTTTAGCCGCACTTTTATTAAAAACGCACAAATGTTAAATTTATTTGGGCAAAATAGTGTCGTTTTGCTCTCTTGTTTTTTACCCACACGATAACACTTACCTTGTTTCCCATTTAGATTACTTTGGTTTATTTCCCCTCTTTTCCCTACTCCTAAATCCCTAAGTATTTTCACCCCTTTTTCCCCATTGACATCCGTTTTGCTCTCTTGTTCATGCTTTTCCCCAATTTTAAATCCCTAAAGTTCACCCTTCATACCGGCCATTGATTTCCCATATAGAAAATCGGATTAACAAAGGCAAGGGTTTTTGTAGGACGTCCCTTTGCTCAGGAGCACAAGAGATAATCAAACCCTAATTCTCGATTTATTATTTTTCATTTTTTTTGTTAAATTGGATTGCACTGAACCAATGACTAAAGGCTTTGTGTGGTCCCTTTACATAGATTTTAGGGATTGTAATTTCTATTTGTCTTGGGACAGATCTGAGAATCGTGTTTACACTTTGAAGAGCTACTAGTCCCTCTCCCCCTGTTAATTGGAATAATTTCCGTTCCAAATGTAGCAATGTTTCAAAATTGTAGAAGCTATTGGGTTGTGTTGATTTTGATGTACGAAACATTGAAAAATTGAAGTCTTTCATTGTTTGTGATGCTTTTGATGTTTGAAAATGGAAACATTTTTTTTTCATTGTCTAAGCAAAACTATATTGAAAAAAAGCACAATGAAGTGTAAGAGTTTAATTCAATTGACTTGTGGGATACGTGTCAATCCTAAGTTAGGCATGTTAGCATGGCATTTCCCTCTGTTTGAATGCTGGTTTGAGAAGAGAATCAAAATGATTGGAGAGAAATAAAACAAATCAAAATGAAGTAAATTTGATCTGAGAGGACACTGATTATCAGTAGAAAAAAAAAGTTACAATCATGAGGCAATTGATTATTTTTTATCAAGGGACTGAGTGGTATACTTTGAAAATTAAAAAGTTTTATTAGTTATGGTTGTTTGGTTCTTTATGATGCATTTCTAATATTCTTAACCACTTCTAGCATTGGTAGTTTTGAATGGAAGGTCATAATAGTTGGATAATATTACTGCAACAAAGCAGCCAAATAGGTTAAGGGAAACATTTTTAATCATTAAATGTGTTACCGATCGTCCTTTCTGCAATACTATTTCTTTTTTTATCACTAAAATCGAAGTTCATGTAAATAACAATTTGTAGCAGTACTTATTGATGAGAATTTTGATGCTATTTATCTTCTTTTACCAGGTTCAGAAGCATTTTCAATGGAATACACCGCCGGTAAATTTTGTTGATTTATTTAGTTAATGTAAGATCTTCTTCACTTTTATATATGTTCAAAGGTTGATTTCTATTTTCTAACAACCAGAAGTTTGTATTTTATGTGCATCCTACTCAAAATTATTAAGTCCCAAAGATCAACTATTTGTTTATTCTTCCGATTACTCTTTTGCATTTTAGTACAAACTGCTTCACTTTATATACAGACATGATGAAAATAGAGTTGGTTTTGTAAACAATGTTATTCAAAGGCATGTATAACTCAAATTTAATTTTGATTTTTTAGGTTAATGGCCAAAAAATAGTGATGTCAAGTGGTTTGGTGCTCTTATTTTCAGTGGGAATTTATTTGGAAGAGTCTTCTCATAAAGGTATTCATTTATAATTTTTTTTTGCCCCCTAAAGGTGCTAGTGTCCTACCTGTAAAGGGCATAATATAAACAATAATAGATTATTGTTGTAGAAATGATTTTGCTGTATTTTTTTTACCAGCTTAATACTAGTTGGTAAGGACTTTATTATTACATTGAAGCTGGTATTATGTTAGGTGAATTTGCTTTGGCTTTATACTAAATTTTACAGTGCAAAATGCAAGAATAGAAGTAATCATCTACTCTATTCTTGATGAATATGGTTTTGGGTATAATGCCTTTCCGTTTATTTTGTTTTGTCAGAATATGTTAATCGAGATTGGTTTTATTTGAATGCATAATTTTATAAGCTTGATCCCTTTTCTTTCCTTTTCATTCCAGCAAAAAGCATTGGAGGAATGTAGGAGTGTAGGAGTGTAGGAGTGTAAGAGTGTCAACCAATTGTAGATCCTCCTTTTTTGCAAAGGTCAGTTTGGCTAAATGATTCGCACTTTGATTGTGTTCCATAAAAATGTAGCGTAGTGTCCATTATTCTTCTTGAGATGGAAACATTTTATTGCTCCTTTTAGCAAATGATATTTATAATCAAATAAAAACTTAATACATTTATGATACATGCATACAAAATTTTATATGTATTCTATAGTCAGACTATATTACTAAATCAAAAAGTAATTATATACTACTGGTAATTATGAATTAAAAAAAACAACAACTTTGAAATGGAAGTGAGAATTTTGACTCCTATTGATTGAATGATTTTCATAGTAGTGTTTAATAATGTATGTGATTAGACTTTTATTTTAATAAATTTCATATGTATTTGTTACAGATTTGCATTGATAAAGGTATCCGTACTTTGAAAGTGAGTAGAATTGAAGAAGACTTAGACCGACTACTGAATTGACTATTTTTCTTTCAGTCAAAGAATGTGAGTATTAGTTTTTAGTAAATAGCATTTTGTAATTAATCAATAGCATTTGTTAATTCATATGTTGTTTGTATTTTAGTTACTGCTTGTTACTGCTCCTGCAAATGTTGGATTGGATTTGGTGGTACTAACTTAATAGGTATAAAATCATTATTATTTTTATTTACATTCATTTTGTTGATTTATATTCATTTGATAGAAAAACATTAGATATTCATCTGATTAATATGCACCTGAAATGTCGAATACCCAAAGTCGAGTAATGCCTTGTTCTTCTTAGAGAGCTTTTCCTTATATTTGGTTTTTAATTTTTTGCACTTGCACCAATACTGCTTAATCAGAGATGTATGTATTATTGGTATCCAGTATAGTTATTTATAAGTTTTCATCATTCATGTTAATGTTTTTTTTATTTTCTATTTTTTTAAAGTATTAGTGAGTTAATGTTGTTTGTATTTACATTATGACCCTCGCTTATTGGTGAGAGTGGAGTAGGCCATCTTATTGAAATTATTAAGGTACGTTTTAGTTCAAAATTCTGATCAGTAACAGTTATATCATGATGAATTTGTCCAAATTGCAATCTAAATTGTTGTTTATTATCCTGCTTGGTTGGTATATATGCTATTTATTATACTGCTGTCCAAAAAAAAAAGATTCAAAGTATATAGGCTGGAAACCTAACGGGTTACCTTATATCTCACTGTAAGATATAACGGATCCTCCCCAGGTGTAACAATGCCACGTATGATGAATCTTAAAAAAATTTTGCTCAAATTGTTGTCCAAATTGCTGTTTATTATCCTTCTTGTTGGTATATATGTTGTATATTATATTACTGTCCAAAAAAAAAAGATTCAAAGTATATAGGTTGGAAACGTAATGGGTTGCCTTATATCTCACTGTAAGATATAACAGATCCTCCCTAGGTGTAACAATGCCATGTATGATGAATCTTAAAAAAATTAGACAAAACTGATATAAAATAAAATTTAAGCGAGAATAAAATTTATATAAAGCGATATTTAAACTTGAGGTAAAATGCCCAGTGCTAGGAGCTTCAACTTTATGATTAAATAAAATCCTGATGGGTGGTTTGGTTTTAATATTGAGAAAGGATGCAGCCATGGGATTAGTACCCTTACATTGCATGTAAAATGTAAAATTCATTAAATAATTATAATACATAATACATAGGTTAAAGCTCAAATTTCATAGCTTTCATCAAATTATTTAACTTACATAATTTACATAACTTACATAGTACTCGATTATATATATATATATATGAAATTGTCATTACTTACATAAATTATAAATTAACAATTTAGCCGTGTAATTTATTGTCAACTTTAGACTTCAACAACTACGAAATGGATAGGACTTGGATGAATTTGTCAAGGGTAAGCAACGCCTATCGAAATGGAGTAGAAACTTTTCTGAATTTCACATTTCAAAATGCAAGCCAAGAGAATATGATTCTTTGCCCGTGTAAGAAGTGTTGTAATATCAATTGGCATTATCGTGAAGTTATCTATAAACATCTAGTTGTTGACGGCTTTATCCGGGGGTACAAAAAATGGATTTTTCATAGAGAGTGTACATCTAGTGGAGCATCTTCATCGATGAATCTGGGTTATCCTTATAGTGCTTACAATCAGAAAGTTAGAGATGATAACATGAAAGGCATGTTGCGGGATGCTTTTAATATCCACAGTGATGGTTTCGGTCATTTCCACTTGACTTGGGTGCAACCGATGATGATAATTTTGGTGGAAATACTTTCACCGAAGGGGAAGAAGTGTACGATGAACGACCAAATGAAGAAGCGGCGAGGTTCTACGTTACTTGGTGAAATGAATGAAGAAGCGTATGAGGATCAAAATTTTCCAAAGCTGTCTTTCAGTATTTGTCTTTTTCACTTGAAATGTTTGGGTGGATGGACCAAAACTCGTTGACAATCTTGTTAGAGTTTGACAAAAAATGTTCCGTTGCGAAATCCTCAATCGTCCAAAGAGATGAAGAAACTGATAAAGGATTTGGGCCTTGGCTACAACAAAATTCATAGTTGCCAAAATGACTGCATGTTGTATTGGGGCGACCGGATAAACCAACAGTGTTGTCATGTCTATGGTTAATCCCGTTAGATTAATATAAATCCAAAGGATGGTAATAAGGATGAACATGATACTCAATCAAGGAAGCATCCGGTTAAGATTTTGCGGTATTTCCCGCTAATACCAAGGCTTTAAAGGCTTTTTATGTCGTCGAAGACAGTCGAGTCAATGACGTGGCACTGTGATGGACGAACCGATGATGGATTGTTAAGGCATCTTGCAGATTCTTTAGCATGAAAATCATTTGACTCCAAAATTTTTAAGCTTTGCAAGGGATCCTTGGTGTGTGAGGCTGGGGCTAGCATCTGATGGATTTAATCCTTACAAAATCATGAGCACTGCGTATAGTACTTGGCCTGTGGTGCTTATTCCTTACAATTTGCCTCCATGGGTTTGCATGAAACAATCATCCTTTATCTTGTCTATGATTATCCCTAGAGAGAAAGGGCCCGGGAATGTATTGATATTGACATATATTTGAAGCTACTTATTGAAGAGTTAAAACAATTATGGGCTGGTGTTGAGACATACGATGTTCTGAGGAAGAAGAACTTCAACTTACGTGCGGCTTTGATATAGACTATTGATGACTTCTCGGCCTATGCAAATTTATCTGGTTGGAGTACCAAGGGACGTTATGCTTGTCCTTGTTGTGCTGCGCAAACATGTTCGTGATGGTTATATAATGGGAAGAAGTTCTCTTACATGGGGCATCGTCAATGGTTACCAAAAAATCATGGATTTAGATTTCAGAGTGCTCAGTTTGATGGTACTGAAGAGTCCCGATAAGCTCCTTCACAGACCAGTAGATCCGAAATATTGTTCATGTTGAAATATATGAATTTTATTTATGGGAAGATGAATCGACCAGCTAACACGCAAATAAATAGAAGATCAAGGGATGAATCTGATGATGAATCTGATGAAGAGGATGATCCTAATGAGGCAGACTTGTGGAAAAAAAGTATTTTTTTTGAGTTGCCTTATTGGGAGCATCAGATTTTACGCCATAATCTTGATGTCATGCATATTGAGAAAAAACTTTGCGAGAACATCACTGGTACTATTTTGAATGTCGATGGAAAATCGAAAGACAATCTTCAGAGTCGACTTGATTTAGTCCACATGGGTATTTGGCGTGAGCTTCATCCCAAGCACTTAGAATATGAAATATCGGTTGTCACTTTGCTATTTATTCAATGTCGAAGATAGAAAAAAGTGTTACATGCGGTGTTGAAGGATATAAAGGTCCCGGATGCGTATGCATCAAATATATCTCGATGTGTGAGTCTTAAAGATCGAAGACTATATAGCTTAAAATCGCATGACTATTACATCTTGATGCAAGACTTACTGCTAGTTACTATGTGGTGTTGTATGTCGAAAAAGGTGACGTCTTGTGTAATTGAACTGTCCAATATAATGAAAGGCATTTGTGGCAAAGTTTTAGATGTTCAAGAACTTGAGACACTGCAAGATTGAGCCACACAGACTTTATGCAATCTAGAGAAGATCTTCCCGCCTTCCTTCTTCACAATTATGGTGCACTTGTTAATTCATCTCCCTCGTGAAGCAATACTTGGTGGACCCGTTTTCTATCGATGGATCTATCCCATTGAAAGGTATTAATTTATTTGTAAATTATTCCTTCATCCACCTAAATGCCTTTAGTTTCAACTTTTGATAATGTTCTATACCGTGTTTAGGTTCCTATCCAAATTAAAGTCTTACTGCTGCAATAAACGTTATCCGGAAGGATCAATTGTCGAAGGCTACTTGGCAGAGGAATGTATGACTTTCTGTTCAAGGTATTTGGAAGATGTTGAAACAAGAATGAATAGACCAAGTAGAAATGCTGGGCTCATAGATCATAACTTGGCCGAAACGTATTTATTTCAAAGTTTCAGAGAACCGATCGGCAAAGTCAAAATTACAGAATTAGACGATAGATCGTGGGTCCAAGCACATCGATACGTTATTTTTCATCACGATTCAATGGAACCATTATGGAAGTAAGTTCTATAATTTGATAAATACTCATCAATTATAATTAGTTTGTCTTCTAACAAAGTAACCATTTTTTTAACATAGTGAGTACAAACAAGTATTGAGAGCTCGTTCACGATCCCGAAGATTACATCGACGAGAAATTAATAAGATGTTCACAGAATCATTTCATGAATGGTTAAGCCAAACGGTATGCAATTGAAGTTTTCATTAACAAGTAATAATGTTTTCGCACAACATTTATAATTACTTGTTCTACTTTCGATTCAATAGGTTTGGAGTCGGAATGAAGTAAATGATGAAGTTAAATGGCTTTCACAAGGTCCAAATCGAATAGTGAAAAGATATAGCGCCTTCCTCATCAACGGATATAGATTTCATACAAGGTATCGCGAGAGGTTGAGGAGAACCCAAAATTGTGGAATTATTGTTAATTCTTCAATTACGAGTTATTCTAGTGCTAGGGACAGTAATCTTGTTGAGGGGAATCTGGAGTATTACGGACTTGTTACTGACATCATTGAGTTGGATTATTACAGCAAATGGAAAGTTGTCTTGTTTCGAGGTGAATGGGCTGATGTGAATACGGCTCGTGAAATTAAAAATGATCAATATGGTTTTACAATGGTGAATTTCTCTCGATTGATTCACACCGGAGAATAAATGATAGACGAGCCATATGTGTTTTCTTCTCAAGTGAAACAAGTTTTTTACTCGAAAGATCCAACTGATGAGGGTTGGTACATTGTACTTCAAACACCCCTAGAGACTTGTTCGACATGGGCAGTGGAAGTAGAGATGACATCGTCGAAAGATCAAAACTCTACCTTTTCCAGAACAAAACTTAAATGAAAATATCCCTAGTACTAGTTCGTAATTTCAATGGGTTCGTTAGGACGTGGACGAAGATATTTACGAATTATGATGTAGTAAGATTTCACAATTTTTTTATTTATATGTAATATTATAATTTTAATCATGGTCATTTTATATAATTTAAATATTTTATATGTACCATTATTGTTGTTATTTGTTACTAATATATCAACTATTTTATATGTATTGCAGGAAAATGAGTAGAAGAAGATTACGAGATTTAAATATTGTATAGAATACTGTAAATTTCGAAGAGGGCAATAGTGAACAACAAACAATAGTTGGATCCTCTAATGTGCCTCACATAGATGATAAGCCTGCAGAATTACAAAGTAATGTTAAGTTTATTTTACATGCATGTTGACTTTTTTTATTGATTCATTTTTCAATTTTAATATAACAATAATATATCATTGTTCAGCTGAGAGTGGTGGGATGCGCAGAGGTCACGGACGTACGCTGCTAAAAGATTTACTTGAATTAGATTCTGTTGAGCGAGTGAAAGTAAGGAGAAACAGTCATGGCCAGCCTGTTGGCCCTGAAGCTCGAGTTCTAGCAGGCTATTTGGGCATTATTGCATGAAATGCAAATATGTTGCCCATCAATTACGAGTCATGGCATCACATGCCTGACGCAAACAAAAATCAAGCTTTGGAGAACATTAAGGTAACAAAATGTGAATGTAACTTATAATACTTTGGTTGAAGTTTCATTTATATTTACTTTCTAAACTTATGTTTTTTAGGAGAGGTTTGCTTTGGAGGTCTCCGATGACTATATAAAGAAGACATTGGGAAAAAAAAATGGAGAGACAACAAAAGCACATTGAAAAAATAATATTTTAAGAAAGAAATAAGCCTCGATGATAAACTACGAAATGTCCCACCGGGAATGTTGAGGTATTAATGGAAAGATGCGGTTAGATTCTGGAACTCAAAGAAAGAAGAGGTATTACCTAGTTCTAAACTCTTATAAATTTTTCGGTTTATAGTATTTACTATATACGTAATAATAATTTCGTTATGTAGGATGTGAGCATGTCGGAACGAGTAGCAGGCAGAAAAAAAAATTCACGCACACGCAGGGTCGAGAAGTTTTGCTTCTGTAGCTGAGGCCGAGGTATTATAATTTATTAATTCTATCAAATATTAATGACTTTATACTATTAAATTATATTTCTACTACAACACTGTAGGAATTCTCCACCGGTCAAAAAGTTGGACACGTTCAACTTTTTGACATTACGCATAGGAAGAAGGATGGGTCTCCGATGACATCCGAAGCTGGAGAGATTATGATATATTTACTTAATAAAATTTGATTTATTAAAAATAGATTTATAATGTTTACTTATAATAGTTTAATTCTTCGTTAGTAGTTTTAAATTAATAATGTTAAGTTATGTTGCATTCCTTCTTATTGTATATTTCGTTTCTAACTTTTTGATTGATTTATTAAGAGAAACTAAAGGAGAAGAGGGCACAGTATGAAGCGGCTGCTTCAAGTGATAGTTCTGTTCATCTTGAGGATATCGATAACAAAATTATTACCGATGTTTTCGATCCTGAAAGGTACGACTGCTTTGACTGATAGTTCTGTTAATCTTGAGTATATTTATAACAGAATTATCACTGATGTTTTGGATCTTGAAAGGTATGGTCGAGTTCGACTTCAAGGATCTGGTGTTACCCAACCCAATATTTTGGATCCAGCTCCTAGCAATACATGCCTTCCGGGAGTCAATCTCGTGCTAAAGTTCAGAGGCTAAAAGACCAGATAGCTCAGATGCAAGCGAGCACGGTTGAGCAAATTTCTCAACTTAGAGTAGAGGCAGTAGTGAGGGAGACGGAGGCAGCAGCGAGGGAGGCAGGGCATAACAAGAAGTATGAAGAACTTCAGCTACAGCTTCAAACTATTATGAAGATGTTCCAGCAGTCGCAGAGGCCGCAATCTTATACATTTATGTTCTTATTGTAAGATGATTTTTAACATTGTTACATTTAACATTTTGTAAGAATATTTTCAATTATAATTCATTTATTAATTTATATCATATATCTTGTATATTCATTTTCAAATATCACTTAGAATTAATGTAGTTGGTGTGATTTTTATGCTACATTTGCTGTTTTGGGTTGGAATTATATACTATATTTCTTGTCATTGGTTGGTTTTAGTGTAAGAGGGGTATGATATTGGATAAATTGGACATTGTAAATCTGTAGAAGTTAGCAGCATTTGTGGGAAAAGCACCGCTAAAAGTCATGCTTTTAGCGGCATTTGTGGAAATAGCCTGCTAAAAGTCATGCCTTTTAGCGGCGTTTGTGGGGAAAAAGCGCCGCTAAAAGTCATGCCTTTTAGCGGCATTTGTGTGGAAAGTGCCGCTAAAAGTCATGTCTTTTAGCAGCGTTTGTGGGGAAAGCGCTGCTAAAAGTCATGGCTTTTAGCGGCGTTTGTAGGGAAAGCACCGCTAAAAGTCATGGCTTTTAATCGCGTTTGTAGGGAAAGCGCCGCTAACAGTCATGGCTTTTAACGTCATTTTTTTTCACATAAGCGCCGCTAACTTTTGCAGCGGTTGTTTTAGTGGCATTTTTTGTGGCGCTTCTAAAAGCACCGTAAAAACTATTAGTGGCACTTAAAAATGACTCTAAAGGCCTAAAAAACGCCGCTAAAAGTCCAAATTGTTGCAGTGTATTATTGGACAAAAGTAGTACTTTTTGAATGGTGGTGTCATTGTTTAAATATTAGTTGAACAGGTTTCTATCTATTATGGCCATTTGGGTGAGTCTTCTCAAATCAATAGGTTCTTCACTTGATCCAATGTATACTTTTAAAAGATTGAATTGGAATGGTTTCTTGAATCCAAAAAGTACAACTTGATAAGTGATGTTGTTTTAAAGAGTCACTTAGGCACCTATTAGTGCATTTTAAATAGACAATAAGTTTGGATTATTGAAATTTAATTAATTCTATACAATTTGTGAGTGAGACTTTTTAGTACAAAATTATTCTTTCTTTTCATGATATATATTTAATTTGATATATGAAATTATTTTTATTCAAATTGATATAAGTAACCGACATTTGGATGTTATTGATAAGACATTATGTTAAGTGTATTCATTGCTATAAATGAAAATTTGTGGATCTATAATATAATATGAACAATCTTGGTTGGTTCTAAAAAATAACCATTATTCTAAAGAAAAACAAAAATAAGCATAAGATAAATGAGTTTTCTATATGATTGCACATTTTTAGTCTACATTAGAAAAGTTGGACTAGAAATGTTTTGACTAGATATGTAATATGCATGGTTAATTTTTCTAGTCAAGGTAGAATAGTGGAAAACATTAGGTAATATCACAAAATCACTATTCTAGTATAAAATCTTCTAGTAAAATGTGAACTTGATAATTAAATATTTGAAAATAGAGATCATATTGGTGCACATGTTATTTATATATATATATAGAGAGAGAGAGAGAGAGAGAGAGAGAGAGAGAGAGAGAGCTTGGGTATGATCTATAATCTCATGGTTGTATAATTTTGAGATATAGTGAAAATTTGAAATTCACCCATGAATCAAATATCTCGTAAGGCAATAGCAATATTAATGTTAGTTGACCCATTTAAGTGGTGGACATAGTTTTGACCATAGTCACAAATTGACTAATAATGTCGATAATAAATGGTGTATAAATACGTAATGTTATAGTCGAATGATTGGACGGTTGATGGCTTTTTAATATAACTATGCTCTAAAATAATATATGGAACACTTTTATGTTGAAAAAATAACGCTATTTGAGTTTGCATATATGATAAGTTTTAAACACCATCCATTGGACATGAAAAGAAGCTATAAAAAATAACAAATATATTTTCTTGTTTTATCAAGGGATTTGAGGCCTCTTTACAACAACTTACTTGGTGAAAAGGATATGATGTATAGTTCCATATTGTGAAATTAATTTCTTGGATATCAATGATAAACCGTAAAAGTAACATATTTTAGGCCCACATTTAGTATGCTTTTGGATGATTTAGCCCTTGATTTATGTAAAAAGGTGCTCTTAATCCTTTCTTTTCATGTTTTATACTCAGGAAAGCACCCGAGTACGAAAAGAACGAGAAACGGGCTTAAAACGGCCGAAGTTGGGCCAAAGAGGAAATCGACACAGCCTGGACTTCAAGCCACACGGTTGTGCCTCGTCAATTTACTTCACATGGCCTAAACCATGACTCACACGGCTGTGCCTCAATCAACAGAATCGAAACACGGCCTGAACTCAATTTACACGGGCATGTGCCATGGCCTTACCCCTGTCGTGGAAGAGAGGAATTTCACTCGAATTTAGATACTTTGAGGCAAAGAAACACATTCCAAAGCCTATTCAAACACCGAGTAGGAAATATACTTGAATTGGGACACTTAGAGACCAAGTAAAGCATTCCAAAAGTTTATATAAACAACCTAAGTGTAACCTAAAAAAGGGGGGCGATTAGCTAGGCCAAGGAGCCGAGCCAGAAGGTCAGATTTGTGGGAATTACTCGAAGATAGCCAATTGATCCATCTCAAGGAGCCAAAATTCTACTCAAGATGACGATTTCTCCTTCAATTCCTTCAGGGGGTTTTAGGGATTTCTTATGTTTTGTATTATCTTTTCTCTTGAGATGTTTTCTTTATTCATTATGAACTAAACCCTTCAAATACCTGAAGGGGATGAAACCTAGATGAATCTTGTTATTGTTTCCTGAATTAGATGATAAATACTTAGTTTGTTCTTAATTATGCATGCTTAATTCAATCTGATGTGCTTAGGTGAAGGAGGAATAGACCCTGCTTAAGAGTAGATCTATCATAATTAAGCGGAGTTGATTGCACGCCTAGAGATAGGGTGACGAGAATTTTCTGGATTAGGGTGAAACCTAATATGGGAGTCCATAGATCAATTTACTCTATTCTAGGGGGTTATTATTCGAGAAAGAGATTTTCATTAATTAACCTAGGGTTAGACGTTATTCGCCTTGAGAGAGGGTTTAATATACGTTAGGGAGTTTTACGGATCAAACTAAGTGAATAAATCGTATGGTTCAGTGTTAAATAACAAGTGAAGTCTAGATGGATTCTTCCTGAGGGTATCGTCGTGATCAACTGAGTTTTTCTTCAAGTTATTTCCCAATTCGTTCTTTTTGTCTTTGCGTCTTTAGTTTAGTAGTTGTTAATATAGATTAAAGCAACTTCACTTATTTTAGGCTAAATAATAAAAAGAAAGTGAGTATTAGTACTTTTAGTTCCTTTGGGTTTGACAATCCAGTCTTGCCTAAGCTATACTATTGTTCGATAGGTACACTTGCCTTTAATCGTTGTTAGAGTTAGTTTCTAGGTTTGATCATTCTTTTTATAAATTTTTAAAACTCGAAAAAATAACGATCAAGTTTTTGGCGCCGTTGCTGGGCAACTAAAATATTAAGAAAACTCTATTTTTATTAATTTAGCCATTATTTTTATTTTCGCAATTGATTTTTATTTTTCTAAATTTATTTCTTTTCTTGAAATGTACCTCTAGTTTATGACTAGAAGGAACCTGACAGGACCTCTAGTATACGATAGTGATATTGAACCTACCGCTTGTAGGAATCACAGAGAAATTAGGCGAGCCCTAAATTACACAGAAGAAGAGCGAGAAGGCAAATCCAATCCTACTGAAGGGATGGACGAGAATAATCCACCATGAGATGTGGCAAAAAACAATGCTCCGCGTACTATGTATGATTATGCTAAACCTCATTTAACAGGAGCTGAATCTAGTATTGTTAGGCCTGTCGTAGCTGCTAATAATTTTGAATTAAAGCCTAACACAATACAAATGATTCAACAATTTGTTCAATTTGATGGTTTGCAGGACAAAGACCCAAACACTCATATAGCTAATTTTTTAGAGTTCTGTGATACTTTCAAAATAAATGGTGTTTCTGATGATGCCATACATATTCAGTTATTTCCCTTTTCATTAAGGAATAAAGCCAAACAGTGGTTAAACTCGTTACCACGAGGGTCAATCACTACATGGGAGCAGATGACCGAAAATTTTTTATTAAAATATTTCCCACTGGCCAAGACGACCAAATTACGGAATGATATCTCTTCTTTTGTGCAGATGGATTTAGAAACATTATATGACGCATGGGAGATATACAAGGATCTCTTGAGAAGGTGTCCACACCATGGTCTACCCTTGTGGCTACAAGTCCAAACTTTCTATAATGGTGTAAACCCCTCAACGAGGCAACTAATCGATTCAGCCATTGGTGGAACCCTGAACAACAAAACTCCTGAAGTAGCCTACGAGTTCATTGAAGAGATGTCACTGAATAACTATCAGTGGCAAGTTACAAGGACAAAATCAACAAAATCAGCGAGTTTACAACCTCGATGCAGTGACCATGCTATCAACAAAGGTAGAGATGATGAATAAAAAGCTTGATAGTTTGTGTTCTTCACAGGGACATCCAGTCATGTAGTGCAACACAAGTGGAACTGTGGCGAATCCTGAGTACCCACCCTACCAACCGGACACAGAGAGCGAACAGATGAACTATATAGGTAATAATTTCAGATCCAATAATAATCCTTATAGTAATAACTACAATCCAGGTTGGAGGAACGACCCAAATTTTTCATGGGGAGTCCAAGGAAACCAAGGAAATCAAAGACAACAACTTCCTCAAAATGTCCAAAATCAGCCATATCTGCAAGAGAAGAAGCTAAACCTCAAAGAGATACTGACAAAATTGGCAAACACAGAAAACCATTTCCAATATACTGAGAGAACACTTAAAGATCAAAAAGCGTCAGTTGAAAACTTACTGAGTCATTTGGGGAGCTCACTAAGTCGATTGGACTACTTACTGAGATGATCTATGAAATATGGGCAGAGACTTTTTCTAAAGAAATAGAATAGGTAAAAGCAGCTACACTAAGAAGTGGAAAGGAATTAGTTGAACCAAAGAAACAAATCCCACACCAAGATAACAAAGCAAGAGATGAGGGAGTTGAGGATGTAAATCCAATACGTAAAGAAAGTAAACCACCAATCCCATATCCAGCAAAGTTAAAGAAGGAACGATTAGATGCCCAATACGGTAAGTTTCTTGAACTTTTTAAACAAATACATATTAACTTACCTTTTGTTGAAGCTATTTCACAAATGCCGAAGTATGCAAAATTCTTAAAGAACTCTGACGAATAAAAGGAAGCTTGAAGAAGTATCGACGGTGGAACTTAATGAAGAATGCTCAGCCATCCTCCAAAACAAGTTACTAACCAAATTAAAAGACCCAGGAAGTTTTACTATTTCTTGTTTAGCTTAAATATTAAGAAAGCATTAGCTGATCTAGGTGCCAGTATTAATTTAATGCCTTACAAAATGTTTAAACAATTAGATCTTGGGGAACCAAAACCCACTAGGATGAGTATTCAGTTAGCCGATAGATCCATTAAATATCCTAGAGGAGTTATCGAAGATGTCTTGGGGAAATTTATAAATTTATTTTCTCTGTTGATTTTGTTGTGTTAGACATGGATGAAGAAATTAATGTTCCCTTAATTTTAGGGCATCCTTTTTTAGCCCCTGCTAGGGCTGTTATTGATGTAGGTGACGGTAAACTTGCATTAAGGATAGGCGATGAAGAAATTATTTTTCAAATTTATGATGCCATGCGATATTCTAAAGAGCAAGATGATTCCTATTATTTTGTTGATACTACTGATCATATCATTCAAAATTCATTACAGGAAATCATACATGACGACACGATGGAATTGTGCTTGACTCAAGAAGAGGGGAAGAAGATGAAGGAGATGAGATAAATTTGAATACATCATCATTCAGACAAATGAAAGAAGAAAGCATTGAAAATGATGACGAAATAAAATAGAAATCCTCCATTGATGAGCCCAGTCTGGAGTTGAAACAGTTGCCAAAACACTTAGAATATGCATTCCTCGAGGACAATTCTATGCTACTAGTAATTATCTATTCAAAACTAGAACCCAAGGAAAAGGAGGAGTTGATAAAAGTACTAAGAGAACATAAAAAAGCCATAGCTTGGAAAATCTCTGACATCAAAGGTATAAGCCCCTCGTTCTGCACCCACAAAATTTTAATGGAAGAAGAATACAAGTTGTGTGTAGCTCTAGAGACGGCTAAACCCCAACATGAAAGAAGTGGTCAAAGCCAAGGTAATTAAACTTCTAGATGCGGAATAATTTATCCTATTTCTGACAGCACTTGAGTAAGTCCTGTGCAGGTAGTTCCAAAGAAAGGAGTTATGACGATGGTGCCCAATGAAAGAAATGAATTAATCCCCACAAGAGCCGTTACAGGTTGTAGAGTCTATATAGACTATAGAAATTTGAACGATGCCAGCAAAAAAGATCACTTCCCTTTACCCTTCATAGATCAAATGTTAGAAAGACTATCCGGGCATATGTACTACTGCTTTTGGATGGACTCTCCGGTTACTTCCAAATCCCCATAGCTCCTGAAGATCAAGAGAAGACAACATTTACATGCCCACACGATACGTTTGCTTATCGTAGAATGCCTTTTGGATTATGTAATGCTCCTACTACTTTTCAGCGTTGCATGTTGGCAATCCTTGACGAACTCGTGGAAGACATCATGGAGGTATTTATGGATGATTTCTTGGTATTTAGTAATTCTTTCCATCTTTGCCTTAAAAATTTAAAATGGGTTCTAATGAGATGTGAGGAAACAAACCTTATTTTGAATTGTGAAAAATGTCACTTTATGATTAGAGAAAGGATTGTATTAGGACATAAGATTTCTAGTAAAGGGATTGAGGTAGATAAAGCAAAGGTTGAAACCACAGAAAAATTACCTCCCCTTAGTTCAGTTAAGGCTATTAGAAGCTTTTTAGGACATGCAAGGTTCTATAGAAGATTTATTAAAGATTTTCTAAAATAACTAAGCCTTTGACAAAATTACTAGAAAAAGATGCTCCTTTCAATTTCAATCAGCAATGTTTAGATGAATTTAATATCCTTAAGGATAAATTAATAAATGCTCCGATTATAATTGCACCTTATTGGAACTTACCCTTTGAACTAATGTGTGATGCAAGTGATTTTGCAGTAGGTGCAGTTTTGGGACAACAAAGAGACAAGCATTTTTAGCCAATTTACTAGCGAAACATTAACACCCGCACAAGAAAACTACACCACCACAGAGAAAGAATTGCTAGCTATAGTTTTTGCTTTTGAAAATTTTAGGTAGTATATAATATTGTCTAATGTTGTCGTTTACATTGACCATTCAGCTCTTTGTTATCTCTTAAATAAACCTGATACAAAACCTCAACTCATACGATGGATTTTACTCTTACAGGAATTTGACTTGGAAATACAAGATAAGAAGGGAACTGATAATCTTGCGGCAGATCAACTCTTCAGACTTGAGAATCCACATATTAGGGAGCTCGATAAAAATAAGATAAACGATTCATTTCCCGAAGAACAACTCTTTTCTATACCACATTATGAGGTACCATGGTTTGCAAATATCGTCGTGGGACTGACCCCCTCAGTACCGACTAGCTACAGATGAGGAGGTGCCCGATGACATTACTGATGATGTCCCACCAGTCCCGAGCCAGTAGCCTCGAAGGAAGATATCTCTGCACACCTCACCCAGTTCGAGCAGTACTGTACTCAACAGTTCACTGACACCGCTCGACGTTTTGATGGGATTGAGGCCACACTCCAGCAAATATGCCATCACTTCCATATATCATCACCAAAACCACCACAAGACCCGACCGATGATAAGGACCTCGAGTCCTTTTGATTATCTAAATTTTATTTTCTCATTTTTAGTTCTATTCTATTTTTATTTTTATTTTTCCTTTATTTTAATTTTCTTTATTTGTCGTAATATGAAACTTTTATTCATTGCAAACTTTTATTATGTTTATCATTGGTTATCTAATCTTCGAGTATGCCTAACATATATTTATTTACACCACCGAAATATCTAACTGATGACATCACAGTTTCAATTATACACTCCACATACACGAACAAATCACTAGGAGTACTTCACTACTACATAAGTCATCTTCCACCACGATCTCTGCCTACTTTCTAAGCCATCCAAAAATTCAGGAAGTGTTACTTCTCTTCTTCTCTTTTGATTTTATTATTACATGGTTGCTTATCTATCTTTGTACATTGAGGACAATGTATATCTTAAGTGTGGGGGGTAAAAGTACCTAACTTTTTGCATTATTCCAAAATCCTGAATTTTAGTCTTGTTCCTAAGAAATTTTCTCATTTTATTAATTAGGGTGAAATTTCTGATGATTTATGATTTTTATTGATATGTTTTTGTGTAAGTCATTGATAATTGTGCATTGATGATTTATACTTGAAGAATACTAGAGAATCAAGCATGATAAGTCTATTTTTCAAGAATAAAAAATTTTCTAGGTTGTTAAACTGATTTTGAATATTAACTTGAAGTTTGAAATTTACAGGGATTGATGTCAAATACCCATAATTTTTGTGAGATTTTGAGCCTTATAGAGCATATATTCTTTTTCGTGCTCACTTTATTGATTATGAGTATGTCAACACTGGATTGTTATTCTAGAACTTGCCTTAATTATACATATCGAGACTACATTAATGATTTGATATACTGAGATGATAAAGGCACCTAGGTTTTAATCTATTCATTCCACTAAAAGGCCTACCTTCACAAATTAACCCTTAGTGAACCCATTTGATCCTAACAAACCTTTTTATTGATTTACCCGCTAATATTAACCCAAACCCTTTGTATTTGTTATCACCATTCTTTTGACTACCCTTCTATCGAGAATTGATTTGATCAGTTACCGAATTAGTTTATTTCAGTTGATAAAGTTTTCTTTATTATGTTTCCATTTTATCTTAAAAAAATGAAAAAAATCGAAGTATATTCAACATTAGTAAGTATAAAAAGTGAGCTTGTACATTTAAATTTCAATTATCAAAGAAAAAGCTCGTATTATTATTAGTTTCAAAGTTTCAATTGATGTAATCATTTATTTTCTAGTTCATTGTTCTTAGTTAGGTAAAGTTGTCAGGTCAATCTCGATTTTAACCCTTCTAATTTAGCCTTTATCCACACCTTAAAACCTAAGCCCCATTATAACCCTGTCAAAGACCTTTTGATTTGTGTATCATCTCATATTACAGTGGTGGAGATATGATTTTCAGGCAAGCCTATGGGATTAACTTTTCAGGTTTGACTTACGAGTGCTTTTTCTTAAACCTTAAACACTTTGAGTGCTTTGAGTGAATCATTAGTGAGGATGTCAATCCTTGTCGATTTTGAATTAAAGGTAATTATTTAGATAAGGGGAGACGCCTATGTTTTTATGCTACAAATTTTGACTTAGAATTGTTTAAGCCTTTAAGAGTCTTTGAGTTAAATTATCCATGTATAAATTATCTGTGAATTATGATGAGGCATTGTTGATAGGAATTGTGAATTATGGAAAGTTCGTTTTAATTATAAGTTGAGAATTTTGCTTAAGGACAAGCAAAAGCTTAAGTGTGGGGGTATTTGATAAACCGTAAAAGTAACATATTTTAAGCCCACATTTAGTATGCTTTTGGATGATTTAGCCCTTGATATATGTAAAAAGGTGCTCTTAATCCTTTCTTTTCATGTTTTATACTCAGGAAAGCACCCGAGGACGAAAAGAAAGAGAAGCGGGCTTAAAATGAGCCAAGTTAGGCCAAAGAGAAAACCGACACGACCTGAACTTCAAGCCACATGGCCGTGCCTCGTCAATTTACTTCACACGACCTAAACTATGATTCACACGGCCGTGCCTCAATCAACAGAATCGAAACACGGCCAGAAGTCAATTTACACGGGCATGTTCCATGGCCTTACCCCTGTCGTGGAAAAGAGCAATTTCACTCAGATTTGGATACTTTGAGGCAAAGAAACACATTCCAAAGCCTATTCAAACACCGAGTAGGAAGTATACTTGAATAGGGACATTTAGAGGCCAAGTAAAGCATTCCAAAAGTCTATATAAACATCCTAAGTGTAACCTGAAAAAAGGGGCGATTAGCTAGGCCAAGGAGTCGAGCCAAAAGGTTAGATTTGTGGGAATTACTCGAAGATAGCCAGTTGATCCATCTCAAAGATCTAGAATTCTACTCAAGACGGTGGATTTCTCCTTCAATTCCTTCAGGGGGTTTTAGGGATTTCTTATGTTTTGTTTTATCTTTTCTCTTGAGATGTTTTCTTTATTCATTATGAACTAAACCCTTCAAATACCTGAAGGGGATGAAACCTAGATGAGTCTTGTAATTGTTTCCTGAATTAGATGATAAATACTTAGTTTGTTCTTAATTATGCACGCTTAATTCAATCTGATATGCTTAGGTGGAGGAGGAATAGACCCTACTTAAGAGTAGATCTAGCATAATTAAGCGGAGTTGATCGCACGCCTAGAGATAGGGTGACGAGATTTTTCCGGATTAGGGTGAAACCTAATATGGGAGTCCATAGATCGATTTACTACTATTCTAGGGGGTTATTATTCGAGAAAGAGATTTCCATTAATTAACCTAGGGTTAGACGTTATTCGCCTCGAGAGAGGGTTTAATATACGTTAGGGAGTCTTACGGATCAAACTAAGTGAATAAATCATATGGTTCAGTGTTAAATAACAAGTGAAGTCTAGGTGGATTCTTCCTGAGGGTATCGTCGTGATCAACTGAGTTTTTCTTCAAGTTATTTCCCAATTCGTTCTTTTTGTCTTTGCGTCTTTAGTTTAGTAGTTGTTAATATAGATTAAAGCAACTTCACTTATTTTAGGCTAAATAATAAAAAGAAAGTGAGTATTAGTACTTTTAGTTCCTTTGGGTTCGGCAATCCGGTCTTGCCTAAGCTATACTACTGTTCGATAGGTACACTTGCCTTTAATCGTTGTCAGAGTTAGTTTCCAGGTTCGATCATTCTTTTTGTAAATTTTTAAAACTTGACAAAACAACGATCAATCAATATATAAATAATGTGGATAAATATGAAATAATCATGATAAGAAAAGATAAAAGTGATCACTACAACTTTATAATAGTAGAAATAATATCCTTCATGGCAATTTTTTTGCGAAAGAATAAATAATTGAACATGGTGGAGATGTTGGTTTTGTGAACTTTTAAGACGCAAATAAATAGGAAATTTCACCATGTAGTGTTAATAATTAATATAGACATGATGGAAATTTGGAAATTTAGTGATGGAATTCAAGCCATACTATTTGAGTCACCCATGATGGAAGCTCGACTTAACGCTTGATATAACGTCAAGTCTTGAATTCAATGAGACAAAGTAATATCATTAGTATGTGGCTGCTAGAACTAAAAAATAATATATCATTATCACCCAGGATAGAAAGTGTTAATTTGTATGGTAAGGAAAAGGATGAGTAATATATTCTTAATCATAACATAAATGTGCTAGATTTTTATAATTACGAAAATACTCTTGATGGGATCTACCTACTTGAGTGAAAGCGTGATCGCTTCTAGGAGCTCAAGGGTTTGGCTCTAACAGCACTTAGGAAAAGAGGTTACAGACACATAACCATAATAGTATCCCTGGATATTATGTATTAACTGATATTGAAGTCGTTTATGAGACGTGTTTGGTTAATTATATGGAATAGTTAATTCAAAGTTTAGTCTATCATGCAATTTCGATTAATTTTAACATGTTTTCACTAAGTGAAGGTTCAATAGTAATACATTCATTTATGCAATTGATTTTCAAGATTATCAAAATCTAGAATATTTTTAAGCAAGAAGACACATTCATTTATGCGATTGATTTTCAAGATTATCAAAATCTAGAATATTTTTAAAATAGGAGAGATTTTTGAAACATTTTCAAAATATGTATATTGTTTCAATAGTTGCAAATGAAAATTTAAAAGTAATCAAAAGTTAAGTTACTTTGTTATTAACCAAGAGTGCCACTATTTAAAATGATATGTTATGTTTCTTAAATACTTAAAGTTATGTCACTTGGTCAATTGATAAAATAACTATTCAAGTATATATCTATTGACTATCCAAATAGACATTTATAGGATATTAATATTTTTACAAAGAGACATGAGAATTCCTATAAATAGGAGTCAAATTTCATTTATTTGTACATCAAAAAACTCAAAAAAAAAAGTTTCTTTGCTCTCCTTCATATTCTAATGTTCAAAGATTATTTTAGAATTCTCTATAGAATTTGATATTCTTGTTATGCTTAGCTCAATGCTCAATGGATTATTTTTGCTAGTGCAAAACGCAGATAACCATTAGGTTTCATTGAATGTTTCAGGTTCATTTGCCAGTAACTCTTTTGCATACTAAAATATAAGTGGGACGAATAGAACCTTAAAGATAAATGGTATAGTTACATGTTTTTAAGCATTTGATTAATTTTTCATAATTATATTTTTATCTTCATACACCAACAAAAATGTCGAGGGAAACCAGATTTCATTATGAATTTTCATTTAAATATGATTAATTAGATAAGCATAATTAATATGTAACATAATCATAATATTAAAGAAATAATTAGAATATGATAAAAAAATACTACATAATTATTATTAATTTGTCAAAATTTATATAATATATAATTAGTAAGTTTCGCTCTATAACAACTTTGCTTTCAAGAAGTGTTTGAATCATCAAAAAGATATGCCTTCAATCCATAACAATTTTGCTTCAAGGCAAGCTGAAGTCATAAAAAAAACTTTACCTTAAGGTAAGTCAGATGATCAAAAAGCTTTTCTTTCAAAGTGAATTTTACTTCACTTGTAACAGCCCGTTTTTTGAGTTAAATCAAAATAGTGGTTTTGGGACCACAAATTCAAAGTTAAAATATTTATTTTATTATTTTATTGAAGTTTACAGCATGATAGATTTATTATGTGAAAGTTTCGTAAAGAAATTTTACTGTTTGATTACTTAATTTGAGAAAAAAGACTTACTTGCGTAAAATGCAAAAGTTGCATTTCACTTGTTAAAGGTGTTTAATTGCTATGATTTAATAAACCAAAGGTCCTTATGATGGGTATTATAAGTGGACAATTATGGTGATCCATTATATGTTTTTATATGATTATAACCAAGGGTATTATAGTAAATTAGTTATTAATTGATAAATTAGTAAAACAAATGAAAAATGCTTTCATATTCTTCTTCATTCCACCGAAACTTGGGCTTGAGAAAGCCATTAAACAAGCTTGAGCATTCAACACACTCCTAGCTTAATCAAGGTACGATTTTAGCTCGGTTTTGATGATTTCTATGTTTTTATAATCGTTACAGCTCAATCTAGCTAGCCCGTACCTTAGATTTGAAATTGTTAAAGATTTTGAGAGTTTCCATTGATGGTTTTATGTGTTATTTGGTGTTTGAAGTTGAAATATGAATTTTTGATGATAGATTTTCATGTTCTGTAAAGTGATTTTTGACAAAAATGTCAAAAGGGATTAATTTGCAAAATGGTAAATTTTGGTAGGTAAAAGTGTGAATAAATTAAAAATATGGGCAGCTAGTAACATGTAGTAAATTCAGCTAGCTTAGTTAAGGATTTAATTGCATTAATTTGCAATTTTATGTGATAAGGACTAAGTTGTAAAAATGTGAAAGTTTAGGGGAAATGTGTAAAATAGCACTAATATGTGCTTTGGACTAAATTGCATAAATAGTTGATTGATAAACCGTAAAATGACATATTTTAATCCCACATTTAGCATACTTTTGGATTATTTTTCCCTTTAATTATGGAAATAGGTGCTCTTAATCCTTTGTTTTCATGTTTTATACTTAGGAGAGCACCAGAG
The DNA here is from genome assembly GCA_025506655.1 of Gossypium rotundifolium. Classification (NCBI taxonomy): domain Eukaryota; kingdom Viridiplantae; phylum Streptophyta; class Magnoliopsida; order Malvales; family Malvaceae; genus Gossypium; species Gossypium rotundifolium. Next base: position 142,080,310 of record CP106731.1, read on the forward strand.
GATGAAAAGAACAAAAACGGGCCGAAAAGAGAAAATGGGCCAAAGCACGAATTCCACACGGCCTGGGCCTAAGACCACAAGGCCGTGCCCCGTAAGAAGAGCCGACCACAGCCTGGGCCCCGAAATACACGGCCGTGCCTCATCAATAGACCCAAACATGGCCTGGCCACGATTTACACGGGCGTGTGCCATGGGCGTGGCCCTACCGCAGTAAAGAAGAATTCTATTCGGATTAGGATACTTTCGGGCTAAGTAAGGCATCTTGAAGCCTATATAAACACCCTATGAGGCAACTTAGAGGAGGGGTTTGACAGAAGCCTTCTGTCAGGGCTTTTTGGGGCGGTTAAGCTAGGCCAAGGACCCAAGCCAAAGGGCCAGAATTGTGGGATTAACTCGAAGAAAGCCAGTTGATTCATCTCAAGAAGCTAGGATCATACTTAAGACGGGGGAACTCTCCTTCAATTCCTTCAGGGGGTTTTAGGGTTTTCTTATGTTTTGTTTTATATTTTCTTCTGAGATGTTTTCTTTTAATATTATGAACTAAACCCTCAGATACCTGAGGGGAATGAAACCTAATATGGGTCTTGTTATTGTTATCTGAGCTGTATGATAAATACTTGATATGTTCTTAACTATGTGTTCTTAATTCTTGTTTTGGTATTTTGGGATATTGATTCAAGCATTTATGCTCTTAGGCAAAGGAGGAATAAACCCTCTTTAAGAGTAGATCTAGCATAGTTAAGTGGAGTTGAACGCAACCCTAGAGATAAGATGACGTAAAACTTCCGGATTAGGGTCAAACCTAATATGGGAGTCAATAGATCAAGTTAATGCAATTCTAGGGGTTTTAATTAGAAAGAGATTTCAATTAATCAACCTAGGGTTAGACGTTAGTAGCCTCGAGAGAGGTATTAATATAAATTAGGGAATCCTATGGATCAAGTCAAGTGAATAAATCGTCTGGTTTAGAGTTAGATAACAAGTGAAGTCTAGGTGGATTCTTTCTTGGGTATTATCTAAATCAATCGGTTTTCTCTCAAGTTTTTCCTCAATTTCTTTTCTTTGCCTTCGCATCTTTAGCTTAGTAGTTAGTTAATTTTAAATTGGATAAAAATTCCCTTAATTCTTAGGCAAAATAATAAAAAGAAAGTTAGTTTAGTACTTTTGGTTCCTTTGGGTTCGACAATCCAATCTTGCCACTAAATTATACTACTGTTCGATAGGTGTGCTTGCATCCATCGTTGTCTTAGTTAGTTTCCAGGTTCGATCATTCTTTTTATAAATATTTAAGACTCTGACACACGATCAAGTTTTTGGAGGTGTTGCGAGGAACTAAAATATTAAGAACGCTCAGTTTTTATTACTTTAGTCATATTTTATTTTTGCAATTAAATTTTATTTTTACTTTCTGAATTTTCTTTTTTCTTTTTCTCTTTTCCTAGCAGGTACCTCGAGTTTATGACTAGAAGGAACCCAACAGGACCACTACTTTACGACAATGATATTGAAGGAACCGTACACAAAAATCGGAGAGGAGTAAGGCGATGCTTAAATTACATACAAGAAGAGCAAGAGGACGAAACTGATAATACCGAAGTGATGGCTGAGAATAATCTGCCACATCAAGATATGGCCGATCATCATGCTCCTTGAACTATGTATGATTATGCTAAACCTAATTTAACAGGAGCTGAATCAAGTATTGTTAGGCCTGCTATATTCGCTAATAATTTTGAATTAAAACCTAACACTATACAAATGATTCAACAGTTTGTTCAATTTGATGGTTTGTAGGACGAAGACCCGAATGCTCATTTAGCAAATTTTCTAGAATTCTGTGATACCTTCAAAATAAATGGCATTTCTGATGATGCCATTCGTCTTCGATTACTTCCCTTTTCTTTGAGAAATAAAGCCAAACAGTGGTTACATTCTCTTCCACGAAGATCAATCACTACATGGGACCAAATGACCAAAAAAAATTTATTAAAATATTTTTCGCCGGCCAAAATCGCCAAATTAAGGAATGATATCACTTCTTTTGTGCAGATGGATTTAGAAACATTATACGATGCATGGGAGAGATACAAAGAATTGTTGAGAAGGTGCCCACACCATGGTTTACCCTTATGGTTACAGGTCCAAACTTTTTACAACGGTGTGAACCCCTCAACCCGGCAGTTAATTGACTCAGCAGTCGGCGAAACCCTGAATAACAAAACTCCTAAAGTGGCTTATGAATTCATAGAGGAGATGTCACTGAACAACTATTAGTGGCAAGTTACAAGGACAAAGCCAACCAAAGTAGCCGGAGTTTTCAATCTCGACGCAGTCACCATACTATCAAATCAGGTAGAGATGATGAATAAAAAGATTGATAGTTTGTGTGGTTCTTTGCAGGTACATCCAGTTATGCAATGTGACTCAAATCTAGAAGGTGTGCCGAATCCTGAGTACCCACCCTACAATCCGGGAATGGAAAGCGAACAAATAAACTACACGGGTAACAATTTTAGACCTCAAAATAACCCTTATAGTAATACCTATAATCCAGGTTGGAAGAACCACCCCAATTTCTCGTGGGGTGCTCAAGGTAATCAGAGACAACAACCACCCCCTCCAAACTTCCAACAACAGCCCTACCATAGGAAAAGAAGCCGAACCTTGAAGAGATGCTGACAAAATTCATAGCGTGTCTAAAACTCATTTCCAAAACACCGATAAAACACTTAAAAATCAACAAGCATCGATTAAAGGAATCGAGAACCAGTTAGGGCAACTCGCAAATCTGATCTCCGAACGACCATTAGGTAGCTTTCTAAGTAACACTGAGACTAATCCAAAAGAGCAAATTCAAGCCATAACAACTCATGACAGTGAAGGGTTAGTAGAGTCTGAACCTGAGCCAAGGCAAGAACCTGTGGTAAGTGAAGGTAAGATTGAGGTAAGCCAAGAAAAGCCAAAACTGATAATTAAAGAAGACAAACCTCGTATACCTTACCCCAATGCGATGAAGGAAGACGACACAGCAAAACAGTTCGGTAAGTTCCTTAAACTCTTAAAGAAATTACATATTAACTTACCATTTCTTAAAGCTCTTTCGCAGATGCCAGATTCAAGGAAATCTTTAAAAGAGCTCTTAACGAACAAGCGAAAGTTAGACGAGCAGTGGCATGTGAAATTAAACGCAGTATGCTTAGTAATGTTACAGAATAGACTACCACAGAAATTAAAAGATCCAGGGAGTTTTACAATTCCATGTTTAATTTGTAGTTTATCTGTTGAGAATGCTTTAGCTGATTTAGGGGAAAGCATCAATGTTATGCCATCTAAAATGTTTAAACAGCTAGGTCTAGGAAAACCAAAGCAAACTAGGATGAGTATTCAACTAGCTGATAAGACTATTCGCATCCCTAAGGGTATAATTGAAGATGTACTAGTTAAAGTTGATAAATTCATATTCCCCGTAGACTTCGTTGTTTTAGATATGGATGAAGACAATAGTATCCCCTTAGTTTTAGGAAGACCTTTTCTAGCAACTGCTAGATCTAAAATTGATGTTATTACAGGTGAACTCATACTTCGTGTAGGTGACGAATCAATCAGTCTTCAAGCTCTCGACTCAGCTAGGACATCGAGTGAGAAAGGTGAGGATGTAAATTCTGTTGATAAGTATTCAGTTAAAATTTCTTTTTAGGAAGCACCATGAAATTACACCACCGAGCCTGATCCCATACCTCATGCCAACAAAGAAATATCTCATGAGGAACGACGACTTCTGACCGACGAGCTAGATGAGTGGGAGACACATTTCAAGGAGGAATCAAACCCACACGAAGTGAAATCGAATGAACCCCCAGAAGAACTTAAAGGAACATCAAATCACTTCAAAATAGGAGATCAGGTACTATTAGATAGAACAGACCCGTGAATTTCTACATCAAACTTGAAGACAAACGAAGAGATTCCCTTTATGGTACTTGATGTTTTCCCTTACGAAACAATCAAGTTAAGTAATTTTACTTTTGGTACGTTTAAAGTAAACTCCACTCGACTCAAACTATATAATGATAGCATGAGAAAGGATTTTTCACTCCTCAAACCACCGTGAAGGTACGAATGAGAGGTAAGTCTAGCTTAAGACTTTATACGAGTGCTTCTCGGGAGGCAACCCGAGCACTAACCCTATTTATTTTTATTTCATTTAGCACCTAATCACAAACTAACCAAGTTTATAAAGCACAGAATTCCACACCACATAGCCTTACACACGGCCGTGGTCGTGGCCGTGTGGATACTAAGGATGTTAGCTCTGGCATGGTAGAGATAGTACGAGACAAGACGAGAAAAATATCTTCAAATCACGGACTCAACTAACACCACGGCCATGCAACACAGCCGTGGCCGACACTGTTGAACCAACACGGGCATGGCAATCCAATACAAGGTGTGGGAGAAGCGATTGAACCACCACATGGCCGTGCGATATGGCCGTGGGACACAACACGCCCATAGGACACGGGCATGGGGATGTACCAGAACTTAAAATTTCTATTTAAAACGCCCCTCTCCCCTTCCCACCCACTCCCTATTCACTCTTCCCTTCCATCTATCTTCACTTTCCTCTTCTTCATTCTCTAAAGTCTTGATCTACTATTCAAAAATTTCGAAGAAATGAAAAGATCCTAGCCCAGTCTCCCTGTGCGAGACTAATCAACATAAGTTCATACCGGTCGCTTTATCCACTCGACAAGCCAAGCGTCTTTGAGGCCATTTAGCTTTTATTTTTATTTTCTCTTTTCTTTTATTTTCCTTCTCTTTGACTTTCTTATGCTTGATTTAGTTTATTTCATTTTAGTTTTTTTTTGGTTTTAGGTTTTAAAGGCTGCTAGGGAATCAAACACCACGGCCTTAGAAATCACACCCACCTCACGAACCATCTAACAATAAGGACCTTTCGGTCCATTAATCGATTCTTTTAGTCATATTTTACTTTTTACACTCTTTCTTTTTATTTGTCTTTGCTTTAAATATATAATTTGTATATTTTAAATTATTATTACTATTTTCTAGCTAATTCTTCGCGAGTTACCCAATTTCTTCATCTAGCACAGAGATTGTTAGCGGCCACCACACCACGACCACTGCCAACTCGAGGATCTCATCCAAAATTTAGGAAGTTTCACTTCTCTCCCTCACTTTTGATTGATTTTTATCTATCTTTGTACATTGAGGGAATTGTACATCTTAAGTGTGGGGGGGTTAAAATTATTTAGAAAAAGTGCCTAACTTTTTGCATTATTCTCAAATCCCTGAATGATATTTTGTCTTAAAGTAATTTTCTCATATCACTAATTAGAATAAAATTCCTGTTGATTCATGATTTTTATTGATATGTTTTAGATTAAGTCATTGATAATTGTGCAATGATGATTTAAACTTTAAGATACTAGAGAATTAAGCATGATGAGTCTATTTCCAAAAATTAAAATTTTGCTAGGTTGTCTACCTGAATCTAATTGTTACCTTGAAATTTAAAATTTATAAAGTTGATATCAAAAACCCATAATTTTTGTGATATTTTGAGCCTTTTAGAGCATAAATTCTTTTCGTGCTCACTTTTATTGATTATGAGTGTGTCAACATTGATTTGTTATTCTAGAACTTGCTTCGATTATACATGTCGAGACCACATTATTGATTTGATATACAGAGATGATTAAGGCACTTAGGATTTAACCCACATACTCTACTAAAAGCCTACCCTCACAATTAACCCCTAGTGAACCCCTTTGATCCTAACAACCCTTTTTTTTGACTCAATCTACTAATATTAACCCGAAACCCATCTTGCATTTGTTATCACCATTCCTTTTGACTACCCTTCTCCGAGGCTTGATTTGATCAGTTTCCTAATTATATTATTTCAGTTACTAAAGTTTTATCTTATATTGATTTGTTCTTAAAAAAAATTTGAAGTATATTCACTATTAGTTTTGTGATTAAGCGAGCCTATACGTTTAACATCTTGAAGAAGAAGATCGTATTATTAGTATTACAAGTTTTCAATTGATATAATTATGCAGGTTATTAGTCATTTTTCTAGTTAGGTAATTGTCAATTCAATCTCGATTCTAACCCTTCTAATTCAGCCTTTATACACACCGTTAACCTAAGCCCCATTACAACCCTTTTAAAGACCTTTTGATTTGTTTATCATCTTATTTTACAATGGTGGAGATTTGATTTTCAAGCAAGCCAATGGGATTAACTTTTCATGTTCGACTTTTGAGCGCTTAATTTTTGAACTTTAAACACCTTGAGTGATTTGAGTGAATCTTTAGTGAGGATGCCAACTTTTGTCGATTCTGAATTAAAGGTGATTATTTAGGTAAGGGGAAACACCTATCTTTTTTGTACTACAAATTATGACTTTGATTATTTGAATCTTCAGGCCTCTTTGAGTTAAAATTATCCATGTATAAATTATCTATGAATTATGCTGAAACATTATTGATGAATATTATGAATAGAGGAAGTTCGTTCTAATTATGAGTTGAGAATTTTGCTTGAGGACAAGGAAAAGTTTATGTGTGGGGGTATTTGATAAATCATAAAATAAACATATTTTAATCCCACATTTAGCAGCATTTGATAAATCATAAAATAAACATATTTTAATCCCACATTTAGCATACTTTTGGATGATTTTTCCCTTTAATTATGGAAATAGGTGCTCCTAATCCTTTGTTTTCATGTTTTATACTCAGGAAAGCACCGGAGGATGAAAAGAATGAGAAATGGGCCAAAAATGGAGAAAATGGGCCAAAGCACGAATTCCAAACGGCCTGGGCCCAAGACCACATGGTCGTGCCCCGTAAGAAGAGCCGACCATGGCCTGGGCCCTAAAATACATGATCGTGCCTTATCAACAGACTCAAACATGGCCTGGCCACGATTTACACGGCATGTGCCATGGATGTGGCCCTGCCATAGAAAAGAAGACTTCTATTCAGATTAGGATACTTTCGGGCTAAGTAAGGCATCTCCAAGCCTATATAAACACCCTATGAGGCAACTTAGAGGAGGAGTTAGACAGAAGCATTCTGTCAGGGCTTTTTGGGGCGGTTCAACTAGGCCAAGGAGCCAAGCCAAAGGGCCAAAATTGTGGGATTAACTCGAAGAATGCCAGTTGATTCATCTCAAGAAGCCAGGATCATGCTCAAGACGGAAGAACTCTCCTTCAATTCCTTCAGGGGGTTTTAGGGTTTTCTTATGTTTTGTTTTATATTTTCTTCTGAGATGTTTTCTTTTACTATTATGAACTAAACCCTCAGATACCTGAGGAGGATGAAACCTAAGACGGGTCTTGTTACTGTTATCTGAGCTGTATGATAAATACTTGATTTGTTCTTAACTATGTGTTCTTAAATCTTATTTTGGTATTTCTGGGATATTAATTCAAGCATTTATGCTCTTAGGCAGAGGAGGAATAGAGTGTAACACCCCAAACCCGACCTAGACGTTACGACCAGATCTGGCATGTCACATGGAAAGGTTGTTAAAGAATCTACACGTTCGTTAAAAATATCAAGTTTTGTGAAAAATCCAATTTGTTTTATATTTCTCTTTGCAAAAACATTTTCGTTGTTATTTCCAATGATCATGTTTATAATTAATCCAACTCAATAAGTTTTAGTAAAATGACATTTAAATTATTGTAGACATGCGATACTTTGAAAAGAGTTATCAACGTTGAGAAAATCCAGAGTTTTATCCATTATAGTTTGTAAACCGTGTATTAATATTATAGAAAAACCGTTATTAATGTTTTAAAAAATCCCAAATTGAGCATTCAAAATTAATAAGCAGTAATCGAATTAAAAGCTAAAACCAAAACAAAATACCAAGGCCTTATTACAAAATAAAAACCCAAATTTAAATAAAATCTATAGTAATGCAAAACGAAATTTATTAAGCTACGATGTATGGCCACCATAGAGTTCACCTCGGCTCTAAATCTACAAAGCTAGGAATTACCTGCAAAAATAGGCAGAGGGGTGAGTTACGAGAACTCAGTGTGTAATCCCCTATACAAACGATAACTGGGCCTAACCCACCAAACACATTGAGCCTTAGCTCTCATAGAAATGAAATTAGCCGAAGCCCATATGAGTCGAACTGGGCCGTAGCCCTAACAACATGGCATAAATAGTGAATGCAATGCAACTCAACCCAACCTAGTATTCCATCCTCTATACTCCGCTCCATATATCCGTCCTCAACACTCTTATGGGGATTTATACAATCAACCCTCCATCCTTTACACTCCTTTTTGGCGACCATCTTTGACAACATCTTACTTCAAAGATTTATAATGTGACAGAGTCACCAATATATGTGGCACCAAGCCATCAAAACAATGTGGCGAGCCATCGATATATGTGGCGAGCCACCAAATAATAATATAATCAAGACACATACAGGTAAATATGATTGACACAGAGTCATGAATAACTGTATTATGCTTGGCACATAGCCATCAGCGACGGTAATATAATCGGCACACAGCCTTGGGTAAATACTATTAGCACAAAGCCATAATCAAGATGGCACGAAGTCATATTTAGGTTGGCATATAGCCATTATACAGAATGTGGCAGAGCCACCGATATATACTTCCCCGATCATCAATATCCCAACCCCATGCAATATGTCGTGTATGTCATGCTCAATCATTACATGTGTATGCAGAATGGCCATGCTCAATAACAATCATTTAAACATGTAATAAAAGCATATCAGTCATACAACCACAGCCAAATCGGTCATATCATAGCACAAGCCAATCACTTACCTACGAGGGAAAATCAGTCATTTTACCTCGTAAGGGTATTCCGATAATCCTACCCTTCAGGGGTAGTTCAGTAATTCTACTCATAACTAATTCCTGTGCAGTGTATCTCAAACATAATCAATCATACAATTAACACATAAAATGCTAATACTACCACGAGGGTACAACGATCATTTTGTCGTTTAGGGGTAAAATAGTAATTTCACAAATCAGAGGTATTTTGATAATTTCATAAATTGGGGTATTTTGGTAATTTCACAAATTGGGGTATTTTGATAATTTCACAAATCGGGGTATTTTAGTAATTTCACAAATTAAGGGTATTTCGATAATTTTGCAAACCATGAGTATTTAAGTAATTTTGCAAACCAAGGGTATTTCGGTAATTTTACAAACCAAGGGTATTTTGATAATTTTACAAACCAGGGGTATTTCGGTAATTTCACAAATTGGGCATATTTTAATAATTTCGCAAACTAGGGGTATTTCAATAATTTTACAAACCAAGGGTATTTCTATAATTTTGCAAACCAAGGGGTATTTCGATAATTTTACAAATCAGGGTATTAACGACCTAATAGAAGGTCCACTGTCGCCTCGAACAACTCAAGTATTCTAACAGAGATGATGATGCGAATGGGCCTAAAGCCCATTCTCGACCCAAGTGGGCCCACACACTCGTGTGGCCCATTCAGCCCAAACCTAGCCACATATATGAGATTCACATAGTCTAGTTCACTATCTACTACTCAATCATACAATTTACTCATATGGGCCCCGGGCCCATTGGGCCCACTTAGCCTCTTCCGGGCCATCGTGGCCCAACAGTCCACACCCACAAGAATACTCATGGTGGCCTCGACTATCGCGTCGAAGCTTCCACATGTGCGCTTGCACGCTCGTGTGGCTACCATCCAAGAGCCATGCTTTGGACCTTAGATCCCCTTCTTTCCTTTTAGCATCACCCTCTTGCCTCTTATGTGGTGTCACTTTGCCACTACACCACACACTCCACTTGTGTCATTTTCTCCACATTTTTTTTCTTAAAACCTACCTACCAACTCCCAGGGTTTTATTCACCTAAAACCAAAATTTTTCCTAAGGCCTAACTTGAACCCGAGACTTCATAGAAGCCCCCTAACCTTCCAAAATCACTCACCTACTAGATCTAACTTGCATTAAAGCCGTTCTCTTATTCTCAAAAATTTTAACCGCTACTATGCCCAAGGCTCATTGGGCCCAATCCTATTAGGCCCAAATTCGGGATGTTACAAATCTACCCCCTTAAAGAAATTTTATCCTCGAAATTTCCAACTAACTAACAGTCATACATCCTAACCTACAACACTACACTCATGCTGTGCACTCTGATTCTAATAACACTAATACACTTTCTAACTTAATCCTGGTACCCCTTCACACAACCAAATATCTAGTACAGAAGCAAACAGATTTTTACCACACATGCACACAATTTCTATACTCATACATCACATCCACATATCACAGAATAGATACCAGAAATACATTCATTTCAGCATATAATAGAGTATAAGGTAAGAGAACTTACAGATTCGGTGTCAGAGACTCAGGTGCCATACTTCCAGAAAACATGCTTTTTTTCTAAACCGTAACTTTTGAAAGCATTTTGAACCCCAAACTCACAGCTGAGTTTTACAACTTGGCTTTGATACCACAACTGTAACACCCCAAACTCGGCCTAGACATTACGACTTGATCTGGCATGTCACATGGAAAGGTTGTTAAGGAATCTACACGTTCGTTAAAAATATCAAGTTTTGTGAAAAATCAAATTTGTTTTATAGTTCTCTTTGCAAAAACATTTTCGTTGTTATTTCTAATGATCTTGTTTATAATTAATCCAACTCAATAAGTTTTAGAAGAATGACATTTAAATTATTGTAAACATGCGATATTTTGAAAAGAGTTATCAACGTTAAGAAAATCCAGAGTTTTATCCATTATAGTTAGTAAACCGTGTATTAATATTATAGAAAAACCGTTATTAATGTTTTAGAAAATTTGAAATTGAGCATTCAAAATTCATAAGCAGTAACCGAATTAAAAGCTAAAACCAAAACAAAATACCAGGTCCTTATTATAGAACAAAAACCCAAATTTAAATAAAATCTAAAGTACCGCAAAACAAAATTTATTAAGCTATGATGTATGGCCACCACAAAGTTCACATCGACTCCAAATCTGCAAAGCTAGGAATTACCTGCAAAATTAAGCAGATGGGTGAGTTACGAGAACTCAGTGTGTAATCCCCTATATGAACGATAACTAGGCCTAAGCCCACCTGAACACATTGAGCCTTAGCTCTCACAGTAAAAAATTAGCCGAAGCCCATACGAGTTGAACTGGGCCGTAGCCCTAACAACATGGCATAAATAGTGAATGCAATGCAACCCAGCCCAACCTAGTATTCTATCCTCTACACTCTGCTCCATATATCCATCCTCAACACTCCTGTGGGGATTTCTACAATCAACCCTCCATCCTCTACACTCCTCTTTGGCAGCCATGCTGACAGTCATACTACTCAAAGATAATATAATGTGACAGAGTCACCGATATATGTGGCACCAAGCTATCGAAACAATGTGGCAGAGCCACTGATATATGTGGCAAAGCCATCGAAATAATAATATAATCGGCACATAGCCCTAGGTAAATATGATTAACATAGAGTCATCAATAACTATGTTATGCTTGGCACATAGCCATCAGCGACGGTAATATAATCGGTACACAGCCTTGGGTAAATACTATTAGCACAAAGCCATAATCAAGATGGCACGGAGCCATATTTAGGTTGGCATATAGCCATTATACAAAATGTGGCAGAGCCACCGATATATATTTCCCCGATCATCAATATCCCAACCCTATGCACTATGTCATGTATGTCATACTCAATCATTACACGTGTATGCAGAATGGCCATGCTCAATAACAATCATTTAAACATGTAATAAAAGCATACCAATCATACAACCACAGCCAAACCGGTCATATCATAACACAAGCCAATCACTTACCTACAAGGGCAAATCAGTTATTTTACCTATAAGGATATTCCGATAATCCTACCCTTTAGGGGTAGTTCGATAATTCTACTCATAACTAATTCATGTATGTAGTGTATCTCAAACATAATCAATCATACAATTAACACATAAAATGCTAGTACTACCACAAGGGTACAATGGTCATTTTGTCGTTTAGGGGTAAAATAATAATTTCACAAATCGGGGGTATTTTGGTAATTTCACAAATTGGGGGTATTTTGGAAATTTTACAAACTGGGGGTATTTTAATTATTTCACAAATCGAAAGTATTTCGATAATTTCGTAAACCAGAGGTATTTCGATAATTTTACAAACCATGGGTATTTCGGTAATTTTACAAACCAGGGTATTTCAATATTTTTGCAAACTAGGGTTATTTCGATAATTTTACAAACTAAAGGTATTTTGATAATTTCACAAACCATGGGTATTTCGGTAATTTTACAAACTGGGGGTATTTTGATAATTTTGCAAACCAGGTGTATTTCGATAATTTTACAAACCAGGGGTATTTTGATAATTTTGCAAACCGGGGGTATTTCGATAATTTTACAAATCAGGGTATTAACGACCCAACAGAAGGTCCACTGTCGCCTCGAACGACTCAAGTATTCTAATAGAGATAATGATGCGAATGGTCCTAAGGCTTATCCTCTGCCCATTCAGACCGAACCTAGCCACATATATGAGATTCACATAGTCTAGTTCACTATCTACTACTCAATCATACAATTTACTCATATGGGCCCCGGGCCCATTAGACCCACTCAACCCAACAGCCCTACCCACAAGAATACTCATGGTGGCCTCGACTATCGCGTCGAAGCTTCCACACGTGCGCTCGCGCGCTCGTGTGGCTACCATCGTCGTGTGATCGACATTTCAGCATTTGCCGCTCTACAACTGCGCTCCGAGCACTCTTACGTCCAACGCCAACCAGGTATGCTTACTCTCCTCCTAGACAACTCTATATATAGCTAGCTTCTCACCTTCCTTCTTTGTATCTTTCCGATGTGGGATCCCTCCATCAGTAGAGTTTAAATCCAACTCAAACTCTTGATGTCCAATCCGTAAAATAAAAACTTCCTTGCTTTCCATGAGATTCGAACCCAAGCTCCCTTGTAGCATAATCCACGCCGCTAACCACTAGGCCACAAGCTCCTCTAGTGACTAAAACCATGCACAACTAAATATAAATCTATGGCCAAGGTCTAAATCCATTTTGAAAAAATACCAAAAAGAAATGCAAGAGCCACGCCTTAAACCTTGGATCTCCTTCCTTCCTTTTGGCGTCACTCCTTTGCCTCTTATGTGGCATCACTTTGCCACTACACCACACACTCCACTTATGTCATTTTCTCCACATTTTATTCTTAAAGCCTACCTACTAACTCCCAGGGTTTTATTCACCTAAAACCAAATTTTTTTCTAAGGCCTAACTTGAACACGAGATTTCATAGAAGCCCCCTAACCTTTCAAAATCACTCACCTACTAGATCCAACTTGCATTAAAGTCGTTCTCTTATTCTTAAAATTTTAAACTGCTACTACGCCTAAGGCCCATTGGGCCCAATCCTACTAGGCCCAAATTCGGGATGTTACATAGACCGTGTTTAAGAGTAGATCTAGCATAGTAAAGTAGAGTTGAATGAAACCCTAGAGATAGGATGACGTAAATCTGACGATTAGGGTCAAACCTAATATGGGAGTCCATAGATCGAGTTAATGCAATTCTAGGGGTTTTAATTAGAAAGAGATTTCAATTAATCAACCTAGGGTTAGACATTAGTAGCCTCGAGAGAGGTATTAATATAAATTAGGGAATCCTATAGATCAAGTCAAGTGAGTAAATTGTCTGGTTCAGAGTTAGATAACAAGTGAAATCTAGGTGAATTCTTCCTCGGGTATTGTCTAAATCAATCGGTTTTCTCTCAAGTTTTTTCTCAATTTCTTTTCTTTTTCTTCGCATATTTAGCTTAGTAGTTGGTTAATTTTAGATTAGATAAAAATTCCCTTAATTCTTAGGCTAAATAATAAAAAGAAAGTTAGTATTAATACTTTTGGTTCCTTTGGGTTCGACAATCCGATCTTGCCACTAAACTATACTACTGTTCGATAGGTGCGCTTGCCTCCATCGTTGTCTTAGTTAGTTTCCAGGTTTGATCATTCCTTTTATAAATTTTTAAGACTCTGACACACGATCATTGATTAAATAAGTTAATTTTGAATATATTTAGATCAAGAAAAGAGGAATTCAAAATTGGATCGGGGGAAAGGCAAGATTATCGAGTAATTAACTCATTTTACCGTTTTCATACTCGAGGTAAGTTCGTATAATTAGAATCAAACTTTTAAATACTTGTATTTATTTGAAATGTATGTATATAATTAAAAAATTAATATACTTGGAATATGAATGCCTATTTGATATAGACTGATGGTTACCGAGCCCCGTTTGAACCGTATGAATTCGTAGGATACGAGTGACATGTCACTAGGGTTACTGTTTTGGTCAAGCTCCTGCAATTTTTTGCGGACTCACCACAGCTCGTATGAGCTTACCGATATATCAGCGTAGGAGCTTACTATTTTCAGCTCGTTAAAGCTTACTATTTCAGCTCAATAAAGCTTACTGTCCATTAGCTCAGGAGGAGCTTACTGATCATAGCTTGAAAGAGCAAAATGATAATGAATTGATGGATTACTAATGTATATCACCCGAGTATCCTTTGAAGTTCTAATAGGTTCAACGGGCATAAATATTGTTATACAAATGAGTACTGTTATTGAATGAATTATTGATTATATGATTGAGAGTGAAATGTTGAATATGATGTACATGATATATGAAGTTGGTATGATACAATGCATTGAGTATTGAGATTGAGATAATGGATGATTACATGTATTATGTGACTAACTTGTTGATGAATGCTTTTGTTAGGCATTTGGAAATTGAATTGAGGTTACTTTATTTATTGTCTTGATTATATTACAATTGGTAAGTTTAATTCTGAATTATACGTGCTTACTAAGCTATAAAGCTTACTATGTTTCTTTTCCGTGTATTATAGTGATTCGATAGCTCATTCGATTCGGATAAAGTCGAAGTTACGCATCACACTATCCAGTTGCTGATTGGTACTTTTGAACTTGTGGATATATGTAAATATGGCATGTATAGGCTAGTTATAATGGTGCTTGTTATGGTTGCTTGAAATTGAGATTTTGGTACATTATGTGTTATAAGTCTAAGCCATGTGATTTGGCTAAACTTGATATTATGTTTTGGTATGTTTTGACAAGTAGTAGATGGAATAGAAATATGCAAATGTGTCTTGTTATATGGTAGGCTTATGAATGGAAAATGTATGTGATATACTATGCATTTGAATTCTATGTTGAAATAGGATTAATATGTGTATGAGATGTTATGTATTGGCCGCCAAATGAGTTGTGGAATGTTGCAATTTATGCTTGTATATGTTAGTAAAAGTAGTGTGGCAAAATGGCTAAACCAATGGCCTATTTTTGTCCACACAGGCAGAGACACGGGCGTGTGTCTCAGCTGTGTACGACACATGGCTATGTTACACGGCTGTGTGTCCCCTGGTGTTGGAATTACATTGAAGTCAGTATGCTCCACACGGTCTCACACACGGGCGTGTGACTGGCCATGTGGCACAAGTCAGCATACCCCCTAAATGGCACACGACCTAGCACACAAGCGTGTGACTCGGCATTGCATAAGTTAGTGTACACTACAGGTTTGGCATGGCCTAGTACACGATCTAGCACACGGGCGTGTGTGGCCATTTAGAAGGGCACACGGATAAACATACGGGCGTGTGGTCGGCCATGTGACCCAAGTCAGTATATATGCCCTATTTCTACATGGCCTAAGACATGGGCGTGTCTGGAGCCATGTGAGGCACACGGCCTATTCACATGGACGTGTGACCCCCACATAGATGAAAAATTTCTAAGTTTTTCAAAAATTTTGTATCTTATCGGTTTAGTCCCGAACCACTTCTAAAGCATGTTTGAGGCCTCGTATGCTCTTATAAAGGACAACATGATTGTGTTAAATGGTATTTGAGTATGAATGCATAGATGTATGAACACTGTATGTTAAATGATCTGTAATACCTCGTAATACTACTCCGACGACGGATACGGGTTAGAGATGTTACACTATTTAACCTGCTCAGCATATTTCTACTCCTCAAGACATGCATTATCTTTTTGGTCACTTAGCCTGTTTCAGTTTTTTTAAACACATAGTTTTGTTAGGATCGTCAACTCATTTATTAAGTCAAATATATATAAAAACATTATTTCTTAAAACCATCCAAGGCCAATGTAAAAATATAACATCGGTAATGACAATATATTGCAAAGAAAAGAGAAATAAAATTAAAAACACACAGATTTTACGTGGAAAAACCTTTCAGGAAAAAATCACGAGCAAAGGAGAAGAAAATTCATTATGTCGAATTTGAATTATTACAAGAGGAATAGACTATGTCTATTTATAGGCTTGTAAAACCATATTCTAATAGGAGTGTAGTAAGATTGAAACACCTTATTCTAGTCAATATCAAATAGATAGAGTTTAATAAGGTTTAAAAAACATTATTTGAAATAAAATAAAAGAACTGTAGTTCTATAGGGATTTTTCTTTTATTTTATTTTACCATTGTATTTTATTTAAATAAGGATTTGGGTCACTTAATTCTAACAATCTCCACCTTGACACGAATTCTCAATGAAACTCTCAATGAACAAGTTCCCCACCTCTTCCATAAAACCCCTTAAGGGTTTAACTTCAACGATGAACACCAACCAAGTCTAAGCAATGTTCAAACTTGGTTATAGGAAGTGACTTAGCCATCATATCTATAGGATTTTCATGAGTACTAATTTTTCTCACAACAATATCACCACGAGCAATAATATCACGAACAAAATGATACTGAACATCAATGTGTTTTATTCTCTCATAAAACATTTGATCTTTTGTAAGGAAGATGGCACTCTGACTGTCACAAAATACTGTGCTGATTAGAAGGTCTTCATTAAGCTCACTAAAGAGTCCCTTCAAGCAAATAGCTTCTTTACAAGCCTCAGTAATCGCCATGTACTTAGCTTCAGTAGTAGACAAAGCGACTGTAGTTTGCAAAGTAGCTTTCCAACTAATTGCACAACCTCCGATTGTAAGGACATAACCAGTGAGAGATCTTCTTCTATCAAGGTCTCCAGCAAAATCAGCATCAACATACCCAATGACTCCATCTCTATTTCTTCCAAACTATAAGCAAACATTAGTAGTACCTCGTAAGTATCTTAAAATCCACTAAACTACTTTCCAATATTCTTTACCGGGATTCACCATGTATCTGCTAACTACATTGACTGCATATGATAAATCTGGACGTGAACAATCCATAATATACATGAGAGATCCCACTGCACTAGAGTATGGAACATGTGACATGTACTCAATCTCATCATCTGATTGTGGAGACAAAGCCGATGAAAGTCTGAAATGGACTGCTAAAGGAATACTAACAGGCTTAGCACTCTGCATATTGAACCCGCAAAGAACTTTCTCAATGTACCCCTTCTAACTTAGGTACAATTTACTTGCTTTTCTATCTCTGAGAATCTCCATACCAAGTATCTTCTTTGCTAGTCCCAAATATTTCATCTCAAATTCTTCACTTAGTTGGGCTTTGACCTTTCTTATCTCTTCTTTATCTTTTGCTGCTATCAACATGTTATCAACATAAATAAGTAGATACACAAAAGAACCATCACTGTTTTTCTTAAAGTAAACACAGCTTTCAAAACTACTTCTTTTAAAATCATGAGAAGTCATAAAGGAACCAAACCTCTTGTACCACTGTCTTGGTGACTATTTCAAACCGTAAAGGGACTTTTCCAGAAAGCAAACATAGTCCTCTTTTTTTTGAGACTGTAAAACCCTCTGGTTGTTACATGTAAATATCTTCCTCAAGTTCTCCATGCAAAAATGCAGTTTTTAAATCTAACTACTCAAGCTCCAAATCATGCATGGCCACAATACCAAGCAAAGCTCGAATCGAACTATGCTTTACAACTAGGGAGAGCACATCTGTGAAGTCCACTCTTGGAATTTATTTGTAACCCTTTGCAACAAGCCTTGCTTTATATCTGGGTTCTTCAACTCATGGAGTCCCTTCTTTCTTTTTAAACACCTATTTACAGCTAACAACCTTTTTACCTTTAGGAAGTTTCACAAGATCTCATGTTCTATTTTTGTGGAGTGATTTCATCTCCTCTTGCATAGAAAACATCCACTTTTCTGAGTTTTCACAGCGAACTACCTCAGAATAATTAGATGACTCTTGATTTGCATCTATATCTTCAGCCACATTTACGCATAAGTAACTAGATCAGCCTCGACATACTTCTTTGGAGGTTTAATTTCTCTTCTAGTTCTGTTTTTGGCGATAGAGTATTGTGGTAAAGAAGTAACTTTATTCTCAATTTTTGTACTGGCTTGAGGAGTCGACTCTATATTAATCTGATGCCTGCTTTTGATTTTCTTTATTGGAAAAGTTTTTAAGAGATAAGATAGGTAGCATAGCAATTTCATCAAAAACAACATCTCTGCTAATCACAACCTTTCTATTTTGAGGACACCATAACTTATACCCTTTTACACCAGCTTTATAACCAAGAAAAACACATTTAATGGATCTCAGTTCAATTTTCCATTATCAATATGAGCATATGCAGGACACCCAAAAATCTTTAAATCAGAATAATTAGTAGGATTACCAGACCATACCTCTTGTGGAGTCTTTTTCTCAATTGCAATGGATGGAGATCGGCTGATCAAACACATGTAGTAGAGGCTGGTTCGACCCAAAACGACTTTGGTAAGTTGGCATTTGACAACATACATTGAACTTTCTCCATGATCATTCTGGTCATTCGTTCTGCAACGCTGTTTTCCTGTGGAGTATGACGAACTGTCAAGTGTCTCACGATCCTTTCTAACTTACATAGTGTATTAAACTCAACAGAACAAAACTCTAAGCCATTGTCTGTGGGGAGGTATTTTATTTGTTTTCCCGTCTATTTTTCAATCATAATCCAAAACTTAATGCGGAAAACACATTGCTTTTCTACTTCAAGAAGAATGTCTAAACTTTTCTGGAAAAATCATCAATAAAAGTTAGCATACAATTAGCTCCACCTTTTGAAGGCACTCTTGATGACCCCCACAAATCAGAATGAATATACTCCAACGTTCCCTTCGTGTTATGGATTCCTCAAGTGAATCGGACTCTCTTTTACTTCCCAAAAATGCAGTGCTCATAGAACTTCAGTTTGCAAATTCCTTACCCATCAAGAAGTCCTCTTTTGCTCAATTCTGCCATGCCATTCTCACTCATATGCCCTAGGCACATATGCCAAAATTTAGTATTATCATCATTTGACAAGGAAGAAGACGCGACAGCTGCATCACCAATAACAGTAGAACCTTGTAAAACATATAACTTAGCAGTCTTTCTTTGCCCTTTCATCACAACGAGGGAACCTTTGGAAATCTTCAAAATCCCACTTTCAACTGTGTATTTGTACCCTTTTGAATCAATAATACTTAACGAAATTAAATTTCTTTTCAATTTTGGAACATGTTGTACGTCACTAAGTATTTTGATAACTCCATCAAACATCTTAACTTTAATTGTTCCAACACCTGCGATTTTACACGAAACATTATTTCCCATCAAAACAACACCTTCAGACACTATTTCATAATTTGTAAACCAATCCCGATTGGGACTAATGTGAAAGGTGCAACCCGAATCAAGGATCCACTTATCGCTCACTTTAGAATTGTTAATAGAAGCGGTTAGAAATTCACCATCACTGTAGTCTTCTACAACATCAGCTTCACTGGAATTTTCTGGTTATTTTCCTTTTGATTCGCAGCTTCCCTTTTAATCTTGTTCTGTAGCTTATAGCACTCAGATTTAATGTGCCCTTTCTTCTTGCAGAAGTTACAAGTTTTACCTCTGTTTGAAGACTTCGATCTACCCTTAGATTTACCGCGAAGATTCCGTTCCTATGTCCTTCCACGATTATCATCAACATTTCGATCTTGTCTCCCATGAACAATGAAACCCTCTCCCTAAGAGTCGGTTTTAACCACAAGTTGCTTCATCTTATCATACAAGGTCAAAGAATCATAAACCTCATCAACTGTGAGAGACTCGCGGCTATATAAAATCGTGTCTCTAAAGGTTGAATAAGATGGGGGCAACGAACAAAGTAGAACCAACCCTAGATCTTCCTTATCATACTGAATCTCCATGGCCTCCAAGTTTGAGAGAATTTCTTTAAAAAATGTTAAGTGTTCATGCACAGATGTGCCTTTCTCCAAACGATGAGCATAAAGACGTTGCTTCATATGCAACTTGCTGGTTAGAGTTTTCGACATACATATTTGTTCTAGCCTCTTCCGTAATGCAGCGACAGTCTTCTCCTTCATCACATCCTGCAAAATTTCGTTAGGCAAATGCAGATGTAACTGTGTTAACGCCTTTCGATCCTTGCGCTTCTTCTCTTCCTCCGTCAATGTCGAAGGCATCTTATCTACCCCTAGCAGGGCTTCCTCTAAATCCATCTGTGCAAGAACTGCCTACATCTTTATCTGCCACAACGTGAATCTGGTGTTGCGATCCAACAATGAAATTTTATACTTCAAAGACATCATTACCGTGATCGATATGAAAAACTCGAAAGCTCTGATACCAATTTGTAAAAAATATAATGTTGGTAATGACGATATATCGCAAAGAAAAGAGAAATAAAAATTAAAGAACACATAGATTTTACGTGGAAAACCCTTTCGGGAAAAAATCACGGGAAGAGGAGAAGAAAATTCACTATATCGAATTCAAATTATTACAAGAGGAATAGACTATGTCTATTTATAAGCTTGTAAAATCATATTCTAATAGGAGTGTAGTAAAATTGAAACACCTTATTTTAATCAATATCAAATAGATAGAGTTTAATAAAGTTTAAAAAATCTTATTTAAAATAAAATAAAAGAAGTATAGTTCTATAGGAATTCTTCTTTTATTTTATTTTACCATTGTATTTTATTTAAATAAAAATTTGAGTCACTTAATTTTAACAGCCAGCAGACGCTAGCTTCTTCCATGGAATCAGGACTGTGCATATAATGTTTCTTCATTCTTAATTACTCGTAAGGTTTCCGGTTATACATACAAAGGCATAATTTTGCTTAGATTTGAGGTCAAACATTCAAAAAGCAAGGTGAGTAGGAATTCGTCAAAGGGTGAGCATCTTACTGGAAAGATACCAAATCTTGGTAGATCTCGCTAATGAATGTTGTCATTTTGCGTCTTTTTTAATCTGTCAACAGAGTGTGACCTTTGATTCTTCCACTCACTATTATTGCACGCAAGATATCAATCCAATTCGTACCGGAACACAAATTGTTGATTAGAATGTGATGCATATCGATTCTCAACCAATGATAATGTCTTGATTTACTATGCAGAGGCCTTTTTCAAGTGGAACCTTGATCATGCGTATGTTTTACAATCACAGCTAGATTCCAGGAATTGCTTTCGGAGTATAGGAGGTACGGACATTTTTATTCGGTTTTTTGTACCGTTTTTTAAATTCGCAGAATAAGAAAGTACTTGTTGTTTGTCTTCACTTGCCTCTCACTTTAACACCAGTACTTGACCAGTAAAACGAGGTTCTAGTAGCCATGGTTGTGAGAATATAGTTCTCTTTTGCTGCACAAAATGCTATTAGTTGGCGTAAAATATAATAAGAATGTAGTTCTTTTTACTAATCATTGGATGACAATGGCTTGGGTAAAGGTGTAGAGAAGATGCACTTATAGTGTTTTAGTATCTCCTCTTGTTAAGATTTGTAATCCTTATCACCTCATGTCTTATAAAGTAAACACAGATGGATTCCTAATTTTCCCTTGCTAGCTATTGTTCTCATTTAATGGTTGTGACTTTGTATTTACATAAAGAAGATGCCCCGGTAGCCGTTTGGTTTCTCTTGTGGTTAGATTCGTTACTCAAAGGACTGAAGATGCTTGCAAACCCGTTTACAAATTCAGTCGTTTATACTAAAGTAAATCCACTACTTTTGCCTAGTCATAATCATGGAAACAACTCATTTTTAGGACAAAAGAACACATGGTTTAGGAAAATGTTAATAACCAGTGATTCTGATCGAGGAAGCAAACGAACTTTCAATTATCTTTCTTTCTTTTACAAAGGATACATAAAGGCGTATGCTTACGGCTATTCGGCTTAGAAAAAGTTTAATTTTAAAAAATTGTTGTGAAAAAATGGGTCAAAATACTATGGAGTCCCTATGCTACATTCTAGATTGCATTTTAATCTCTCTACAAAATAAAAAATAAAAAATAAAATAAACTAATCATTGTACGTGAGATGAAGGAGCAAAATAGTTCCTCCATCAAAATTTAGTGTTGAATGTTTATTTTAGTATTTTATATATGAGGCATAATAATAAATTTACCCTCAAAATTTACACTTTTAATCAATTTAGCCCTTATTCTTTTATTTTGACCAAATTGGCCTTAATCTTTTGGCACTATTTTATTTTATATATCATGTCAACAAATAGTTTAAATTTTATAAATAAAAATAAAAGTTTAAAATTATAAATAAATAAAATTTAATTCCAAAATGATGAAATAAAACTATTCAAAATTAACAAGAGATTATAGTCTCATTTTCCAGCAACAACAGTGATATTATAGCTATTTTCAGAAATGATGAAAATGATGTGAACAGATCGGATCGATCCACAGGTATTGCCACAGTATAGTTATTTTCACTGCTAGACAAAGAATAGGCGATATATCTAGTTTTAAATTGGGTATTGGTACATAGATGAGCAATTGAAGTTTTGTAGGCAAGCTTGTTGGAATGGAGTATCAAAGGGATCAAATCCTTAATGGAGGCATTCTGCAAGGCAACTATTTGGATTGCTTACCCCAATATTTTGTCCATAATAGTCGATCATTCCATGCTGAAATTACCCAAATGTGGAAATGTGATGATGGTTTCTGTATGTCTATTCCATGCGTGATCGAAGCCTAATGAGTTTCTTTTTCCCAAATTAAAAATTAAAAAATATTTTTTAAAGTATTCCAATGATCTTTTATATATTTTTCCAGTAGTAATTTTCGGTATTATTACTTGTAACGTGGACTTAACGGTTCTAGAACCTTTAATGATTGGTGAACCCACTGATCCATTTGCAACTCCTTTAAAAATATTACCTGAATGGTATTTTTTTCTTATATTTCAAATACTTTGTACAGTACGTAACAAGTTATTGGGTGTTCTTTTAATGGTTTTAGTACCCGCAGGATTATTAATAGTACCATTTTTGAAAAATGTTAATAAATTCCAAAATCCATTTCATCATCTAGTAGGGAAAATCATTTTTTTACTAGTACTGCAGTAACCCTTTGGTTGGGTATTAGAGCAACATTACTGATTGATAAATCCCTAACTTTATATCTTTTTTTAAATTGAATCAATTAAAAAAAATATCATGATGTGCGTATCTAGAGAGTAGTCACTTCAATATCATATATGCTCCTTTTGACATAATATTTAGAACTACCTATAGTTCCTCTCTAACTCATAAATAAGAGGATAATACACTTTAACGCACTTGAACCTAAATTCTCTTGCATTGACAACAACGTACTTACCAATCGAGCTAACACTCAGTGAAATGTTTTAATTTTTAAAAAAAAATATTCTAAAGATTCTACTAAAACTTTTATAAAATCTATAAAAATGTCAAGTAAATGACTAATAAGGTAATATTTAAAAGCAGTACATTCATTTATTAATATATTCGGTTATAATTTTCATAAATATGATTATCATTATTATGATTTTTCCTATTTTTTATCGTGTTTGAAAATAGCATTCCTATTATTTGAAAATGACTAATTGTTATAAGAAAAAAGACAAAAGTAAATAACAAAGAAAATAGTAGAGCAAAAGAGAGAGTGTATTTTATTGATTAATCGGAATATTTACCAAATTTCTCCAAAGTCTCTATTTATAGGCATAAGAAGTATAAATGAAGTAGAGATCTACTTCTAATCACTATTAGAATTTAAAGTACATCCAAACCTATCTTGATCTTGATGAGCATCCATTTAATAAAATATTCATAACACTCCCCCTTAGAAGACCATTGGTAGATAATGTGGCTCGTTAAAACCTTACTAAGATAAAAACCCTGTGAGAAAAAATAATCTTAGTGAAGGAAAAAAAGTACACATATCTATAATACACATAATATGTTGTCTCATTAAGAACCTTACCAGGAAAACCTAATAGAACAAAACCTCGATTAAGAGAAAAAGAGCATAGCGCATGTTTACTCCCCCTCGTGAAATCATCACATACTGTCTCATATTCTACCTATTCAATCTTGAATACTAATTTTTCAAATGACTATTTGAATGTATTTGCTAAGCATTTATATTACGATTCTTTTGAAAGTCATGAGTGAGGGAAAATTTGGGAGAAACCTATTTTGATCTCTTCATGTTTCTATCGAAACCATTTTTTAAGTTTTTATAAAAACAGGGATCGACTTTAAAAAATAAAAACGGGAGTCGCCACCAATCCTTTTTTTCCTTAGGTGTGATTGGATCACCTTATAAAACGTTTTATTTCAAAACATTGATTTTGGTCCACGAAATACAAGAAAACGGGTTCGGGAGTCGGTTACGTATGAGGAAGGTTTAGCACCCTCATAACACCCAAAAATTGGTAGTTAATCGATAAAATCATGCCCTAGTGTTGAAAATTTGAAAAATTTTAAAATATGATCCTTTTATTAGAAAGAAAGCCCAGACTTACCTATCTCAAAGAAATAAAATACTACACCTAGTAAGTTAGGATATAACATCTCATGACTTCAAAACTAGGCACGCCTTTATTTAGAAAATTCCTACCTCAAGACACAAAACATCATATCCAGTAAGTTAGGATACAACGTTTTGAATTCCCAAGAATAAGTTTTTGATTTGAAATTTGTAAGTGTCAATTTTAAAAGAGAGAAGGGATATTTAATACCTTAAATTCCACAAGAAAAATCGAAACCCAGTAAGTTAGGGCACAATTCTTCTCGAAGTCCCCAAATATCATATATCACTGTATTTTAAAACTTTGAATAAAATACGATAATTTCACGAAAATGTGTTTTTATAAAATTGATATGAATCCGATTTTGTATTAATACATTACAAAATATAAATATAGAATATCGATTCATTATAATCACAAGTTATACTAACAATTAATGCTAATATAGTCAATTAACAAGAGAATATAGCAACTAATATATGAAATGAAAATAAATATGCTAAGCAATAATAAACAATTAAAGGAACATAAATAAACATATACAATAAGCAACAATAATTAAAATTCATATGAAATATAAAAATTCAAGAAATGAATATATATAGTAAAAACAATGAATATATGAATGATTATATATAATAAAAACATTGAATAAATAGTATAATAATTTTAAATAAAATATATATAATACACTAATCATAAAATTTACATGTGTAATAAAAATATAATTAAAATATGTTATTCAATATAAATAAATTTTATACAAAATAAAATTTTAAAAGTAATATATATAATGTAATATAATATTATATAATATACTAAATTTAAAATAAATAATATAATAACTAATATATAAATTATAAAATAATATATAATATATATAAACAATTAAACTAAGTAAAATAAAAATAGTATAATTTGAAATAATATGTAGCTAAGAAAAACAATACACAAAAATCTTATGCTATTAATAAATTCATATATAAATAATAATAATAATTTTTAATATGATAAAAAATTTAATATAATGTTAAAATAATTTAAAAAATAACATAAAATAAAAGGGTTTTAAAATAAACAAAGAAATAAAAAATAAAAAATAAAATGTAGAAGGATCAAATCAAAACGCGCGTCACATCTTAGGGACTTATTAGGCAATTATGTCATGTCTCCTAAACGACGCCGTTCTGATATTGACCTTTAAGTAGCCCGAATGATTAAATTGAAATATACACAAACATTTAGAGCCGAATTAAAAAATTAAATTAAACGAAATTAAAAATAATAAAAATTGCGGAAGGGCTAAAACGACAATTAGACCTTTTGACAAAAACACGCAAATCCTCCCCGAGTTTTCGGGTCAACGCGCGGATCCCCTTCTTAAAATGACGTCATTTTATGCTTATTGGATTAAGAAAAACGACGTCGTTTCTATACTGTTATATAAGTCAAAATTAGTTAAAAAAAACTTCATTTTAACACCGAATTAAAAATAAATCAGAGGCCCCCCTTTAAAATTCTCTCTGGCCTTTGGTCTGAGGCCATGTAACACCCCAAACCCGGTCAACACACCATGACCGAATCTGGCATGCCACGGAGTGATAACCTTTTAAAAGCAAAATTTTGTCGAATAATTTCCTTAGAAAACTCATTTTGTAGTACGAAAAATTTAGAAATCATTGCTTGAAATCTACTTATTGTTGCAAGTTTTTGGAAAACATTCGAGTTATCTTTGTTATCATAATTTATGTGGTATTACCTGATGGCAACGCTTTTAAGAAAAACGTAGGAGTTATAGTTTTGAAAACATTGCTTTTTACTGGTTAACTTAACAGAACCATAAATTCAACATAGTCAAAATAATAGCAAATAATAAAGAAAAACCCAAAATAAAACTTAGCGGCCTTATTACAAAACCCAAAACCAAAATTTAAAGAAAATTAATAAAATTGAAATAGTAACTAAAAGAAATCAAAAAATCCAACGAACATGCATGGCCACCTCGAGTCCTCCGGCTCCATCTCCGCAATCTATTCATCGCAAAATATAAGGAAGGGTGAGTCACCAAGACTCGGTGTATAAATCCCCAACCCGATAGTGCATTCACTTACACAAGCTATCGGTAATAACATGCAAATCATGCAAATCATGCAACCCACAACCTAACCATCCAATCTCCTTCAACTACCCCGTGTGGTCAAAACCACTGGTGGTCAAAACCACTGGTGACCGAAGTCACAAATCAAGTGATGGGGCCAACCCATTGTGTGGTCAAAACCACTGATGACAATCCCGTAAATAAGCTCATGGGGCCAACCCACTGTGGTACCAAACCACTGGGATGAGTCACAAATCGATATGTGGTCAAAACCACTGGGACTTAGTCACAGTTTATAATATCAAGATGGGGCCAACACGTCGTGTGGTCAAAACCACTGGTGACAGTCCAAAATAAATCATCCCCCTCCTCTCATCAAACCCATCATCATGTTCATATCAATCGTGGCATAAAATATATGATGATGCAATTAACGTATAGCATAGCATATAACCATTACATGATGATGTATAGCAAAAATCACATGACAGGGGACTTACCTGAAATCCAAGCACATACCCACAAGGCATAATCACCGATTTCATTGCTAAAACAATATTATATTAGGCATATTATACTAATAAAGTGTGTAAGCGTTACACACCTGACTATACGCGAAATCTCGAAACTACGCGATACTACGAGATCCCGAAACGTGTGTCCTCCTGCACCTACAATCGGCCAATACCACCCTTTAGATTTAAAGCCATTCGACTTATTCACAAAATCCCGAAGGATGTGTCGCACTTTAGTAGTACTCACCTTAGTGACGATTTGGTTTCCAACCAAATCCCGAAGCTACACAATAATCCCCCTTGCAATCAGCCAAACATAGAACACACAAATGGTTAGCCTTTGGCTTTTGAACGATTAGGAAATAGATCTTGAAATGTTTAAACCTTACCTAGATCGGCCACCCAATCTCGGAGATTCGGCTACACACCTTCCTACAATCGATTAACACCATATCAACTCTCATAGCCATTTGGCTATGATTAACAAATCCCAAAAGGAATAAACCATACCACAAGAACCACACCTACCTTAACGCACAAGATCTCTCTGGCTTTTACAAAGATTCTGCCCTAGCATCCAAAGATAGAAGAATCGATAGCCAAAAGAGAAGGTGAGACTACTAAAAGATTCGGCCATAAACCGAAAGAGAGAAAGAGAAAGGCAGTAATGAAATAACAAAGACTTACCACACCGAGATTTGGGATTCGGCAAAGAGAATCAAGAAGAAATGAGTGTTGGCACTTGGGATGATGAAAAGAAAATGCAAGAAGAGAGGGGTTTATGAGCAAGGTATTCGGCCAAGATGAATGAGAGGACTTTCGCACAAAGGGTTTGAAAGAGAGAAGAGAAAAGATAAGTGTAGAGGGTTCGGCTATGGTGTTTTGGCTTCAAGGTTTCAAGAAGAAAAGAGAAAATTATTGTGACTCACAATTTCGGCCAAGGGAACTCAAAAGATGGCCACTCACACCCTCAAAATTTGACACTACCCCTCCATCCATGACCGAAACTATACTCCCCTCCAAAGTCCTATATTTGGCCAACTCTCTTCAAATGAGATTGAAAATATTCCAACTCTTCAATTCCCCATCTACATCTATTTGACTCCTCTATCCTTATCCCCAGAGTCCAACCCGAGCACTCCTCCTTATAGCTTGTGGCGTCAAAATAAATAAGCGAAAGGGATTTCGCAATCGAACTAAGATCCTCCTTGCTCCTTGTAAGGTCACCTCTCTTGTGACTTAAGTGGCGCCTTGCCACACTTTACCAAGGCACTTCTTGTGTCTAAAACTCCCAACAATTCCTTTTAACCCCTAATTCTTCTAGCTCCTTCTTATTAAGTGCTAAAACAAAATTTTTAGCCATGTCCCAGGACTAACCCAAGATCATGCCTAGACCTCAAAACATATCAAACCAACACAGCATACTTACCAATACATGCAACCACATGCAAAATGCAGAGACCCCATTTTAAGGATGTTACAGTTCTACCCCCTTAAAAATAATTTCGGCCTCAAAATTACCTGGTCAAAAGAGTTGGAGGTATTGCTGCCTCATCACATCCTCTAGTTCCCACGTGGCCTCTTCCATCCCATGGTTTCGCCATAATACTTTCACCAAGGGTACTGTCTTCCTACGCAGAACTTTGACAAGTCTGAGCTTAGCTCAATCTCCGCAACTGGCACAACGTGTGACGGATCTGATCGATAGTGCCTAAGCATCGAAACATGGAAGACGTTGTGAAACTGACTTAACTCTATCGGTAGCTCGAGCTGATAAGCTACCGGTCCCACTTGCTTCAACACCGTGTACGGCCCGATAAACCTAGGGCTTAGCTTCCCTTTCCGTCCAAATCTCAGCACTTCCTTCCATGGTGATACCTTCAGAAAAACCTTATCACCTACTGCATACTCTATATCTTTGCGTTTAAGATTGGCGTAAGACTTCTGCCTGTCCGACGCTTCCTTGAGACGAGCCCAAATCACCTTAACCTTATCCTCAGTTTCTGCCACCAACTCTAGACCCAAAACATGCCGTTCACCTAACTCTATCCAATACGTAGGAGTACGACACTTCCGTCCATACAATGCCTCATATGGTGCCATCTGGATACTCGCTTGATAACTATTGTTATAAGCAAATTCTGCTAATGGTAGATACTCCTCCCAACTACCATTGAAATCAAGAACACAGCCCCTTAGCATGTCCTCTAGAATCTGAATTACCCTTTTAGATTGTCCATCAGATTGTGGGCGAAAAGCTATGCTGAAATCCAACCTCATTCCCAAGGCTTGATGCAAAGCTCTCCAAAACCTCGATGTGAACCTAGGATCCCTATCCGAGATGATTGACACTGGCACTCCATGTAACCTTACAATCTCGGCCACATATAACTTGCTAACTTCTGGAGTGAATAATCAACCCTCACCGGTATGAAGTGAGCTGATTTGATCAAACAATCTACAATCACCCAGACTGAGTCTTTCTTGCTAGGCGTGAGGGGTAGCCCACTGACAAAGTCTAGGGTAATCCTTTCCCACTTCCACTGAGGAATCTTCACCGGCTGAAGTAAACCTGAGGGCAACTGATGCTCAGCTTTGACCTCTTGAAACGCCGACACTTACCCACAAATTTAGTCACTTCACTTCAACCACGCCACCGAATCGCTTTTGCAAATCCCAAGACATCTTACTACCTTCAGATGCATAGCGATGGGTCGCTATGTGCATCCTAAAGAATCCTTTGCCTCAACTCCACATCCTTCGACATACAAGCTCTCCTTGAAAACACAACACTCCATCGTGAGTCAAGTCAGAACCTTCCAAACCCATTACTCAGACTTGCAACCTCCGAGCACTCAAACCTCATCCACTAACTGCTTTCTCCTTAATCGCTCTACCCAAGTCGGCTTTACTTACAATTCCGCCAATAAACTCCCATCGTCATACAGATTAAGGTGAGCAAACATCGCTCACAAGTTTGCTACCACCTTACGGCTCAATGCATCAGCTACTACATTAGCCTTACCTGGATGGTACTCAATCGAACAGTCGTAGTCCTTCAACAACTCGATCCACCTTCGCTGTCTCAAATTTAAATCCTTCTGCGTCAAAAGATACTTTAGACTCTTGTGGTCCATGTAGACTATCGACTTTTCTCCATACAAATAATGCCTCCAAATCTTCAAGGCAAAAACCACTGCAGCCAATTCCAAGTCATGCGTCGGGTAGTTACCCTTATGCGGTCTCAGCTGACGAGAGCATACGCCACTACTTTCTCTTCCTGCATCAGCACACATCCCAAACCAGTATGTGATGCGTCACAGTAGACTGTGAATATTTTTCTTGCCTCAGTCATGCGTAATCGAGCTTAGTCAAAATCTTCCTCAACTTTTTGAAACTTTCCTCCTGTTTCTCCGTCCACACAATTGGGACTCCTTTCCTCAACAGCTTAGTCAATCGGTGCATAATCGAGAAAATCCTCCACAAATCTCCTAATACCGCCGGACCTAAAAACTCAAATTTCTACATCCGACCTCGGCGATTTCTAATCTAACGCTGCCTCAATCTTGCGAGGGTCCACTCTAATCCCTTCAGCGAACACTACGTGACCCAAGAAAGTTACTTCCTAAGCTAGAATTCGCACTTCATCAATTTGGCAAATAATCGCTTCTCCTCGAATTTGCAATACCACCCGCAAATGTGTATCATGATCCTCCTCAGTCCTTGAGTACACCAATATGTCGTCTATGAATACTACGACAAACTGGTCCAAGTACTGCTGGAACACCCGATTCATCAAGTCTATGAATCTCATTGCATTGGTTAATCCGAACAAGATTACGTAAACTCGTAATGCCCATACCGAGTACGGAATGCCGTCTTCTAGACATCAGCCTCTTTCACTTTGAGCTGATGGTACCCCGACCTGAGATCTATCTTTGAAAAAACTGATGCACCCTTAAGTTGATCAAACAAGTCATCAATCCTGGGCAATGGATACTTGTTTTTGATCGTCAACTTGTTCAGCCGGCGGTAATCTATACACATCCACATCGTACCATCCTTCTTCTTGACAAAGAGCACTGGCGCTCCCCAAGGAGATATACTCGGTCGGATGAAACCTCGGTCCAACAACTCTTAAATTTGGGCCTTCAACTCCACCAATTCCTTTTGTGCCATCCTATACGGGGCTATAGACACTGGCCCAGTTCTGAGTAGCAGGTCTATCCTGAATTCCACTTCCCGATCCGGAGGCAGACCCGGAAGTTCTTCAGGGGATACGTCAGTGAATTCTTTCACTATTTAGACATTCTCCACTGCTGACTCCTCGGCCTCAAGGGCACACACCCGAACCAGAAACACCTCACAGCCCTTCCTGTCTAGTTTTTCCGCCTTCAGTGCAGAGACCACATTCGATAAGTACTCCATCCTATTACCTATCATCACCACCTCCTCACCTTCCATTGTCCTCAACACCATGCGCTTAGTCACAATCTCTAAACCGGCACAGTACTTCACTAGCCAAACCATCTCGAGAATCAGATCGAACTCCCCAAACGTCAGTTCCATCAAATCAGCCAATAACACGACCACTTGAAGTTCTAGGGGTACATCCCTATATA
This sequence comes from Gossypium rotundifolium, assembly GCA_025506655.1. Taxonomy (NCBI): domain Eukaryota; kingdom Viridiplantae; phylum Streptophyta; class Magnoliopsida; order Malvales; family Malvaceae; genus Gossypium; species Gossypium rotundifolium. The sequence goes on from CP106731.1 coordinate 142,112,484, forward strand.
GTTTACTTACTTCTATAGAGTGACATAAAGGGCTTATCACAGTCATCTTCCAAGAAGAAATCTCAAAATCTAAGTTCATAGTTCCCACTATGCTATTGGCTACATATGAGTGCGTCAAACCCACATCTATTAAAGTATTATAAGGTAGTCTAAAGATTAAGAACGTACCAGTTATAACGTTCGGTGCCTCACCCTCCTCTCGACGCCTCGTTGCCTAGACTAATCCAGGTTGTCTCACTTCTGCACCACCTGCACTTCTGCCCGGTGCTCTACGGCCTCTACTAGATCTATTACCTCCCCTAGCAGCACCACGACCCCTCTGTAGCTGCTAACCATCGCTCCTATTTTGAGTACGGTTCTGATCCCTAGACTGCAATCTAGCTGACTGCTATGGACAATCCCTCACTCGGTGCTCTATCAACCCACACTCAAAATATTCTCTGTTTCTAGTCCAGCATTCCCCCGTGTGAGACTTTCCACACCGAGCACATCGTGGCGCCCCTCGAGTATTATCGAGTAGGCCTAGCGACTTGATTCGCCCACTATATTTACCCGTTCACGATTCCTCTAGACCCGGATGATTCAAAGATTCATTTTATTCCATCCTCTTTCCTGATTCCGTCTAATCGACTGTTTCACTTCCTCAGCAACTTTGGCCTTTCCCACTAAGACCATAAATTCTCTCTCCTCTCAGTGAGCAATTAGCGACCTTAGATCATCCCTTAATTCGTCCTTGAACCTGACGCATTGCTCATGCTCTGTTGCTATGATACCCCGAGCATATCGACTCAACCTTAAGAATTCTGCCTCGTACTCCAATACAGAATTATTCCTGAATCACCTTTAGAAACGCCTTCCTCTCAACAAGATCAATATAATCGGTCCCGACATATTTCTTCCGATATCTTGCCTTGAAATAATCCCAAGTGAGATCATCAGCTGCAGCACCATCCCGAACCGTGAGCCACCACTGATATGACTCAACTCGGAGAAGCGACACTATCCCTTTCAATTTTTCCTCAGCAGTCAGATCCAAGTCATCCATGATTCGCTCCGTTGCCTCTAACCAATACTCAGCCGTATTGGGCGCCACACCAGAAACACCTCGAAATACCTCAGCTCCATTGGCTCAGAGTCGCTCAGATACGGATTTTCGAGCTCCCGTACCCCCACTTGCTCTAGCCACTCTTTCCAGCACTCGCAACATCGCCTGCGACACTGCATCCTCCCCCGTTTGATCTTGATACTCAACACCAGCAGCTGGTGGTGGTGGTATCTCATTCTCGGACCCTTGACCAGACCGAACGGGTTTCGATACGGTCTTTCCGCCCCTACCACATCCTCGCACATTCCCACCACGTCCCCTAGTACTCATATCTATAGTCGCGGTTTATCTATTTAAGAGATTTTTATGAATTAGCTTTTGTTTCACTGATTACCCACGAATAAGTTTTATGTAGAAAAATTTGGTAGTGGTTTATTCGATCATCACACAGTTTTCAGTTCAATTTCCTACCCTCATTCCACGTGCAGGGTATTCTCGTCATCTCATTACCCGGGGTATTTTTGTAATTAGCCTATCGAGGTATTTTAGTGATAAAATAGGGTTAATTCGAAAACCTTTACCAATCATAGATATTTCAAGAAAATTTTAGAGATCGGGGGTATTTTGGTAATTTCATAAACCATGGGTATTTTCGTAAAAAAATGGTTCCAGGTGATTTTACAAAATAAGGGTATTTTGAAAATTTCAATTTAAGGGTACTTCAGCAATTCTCCATACTGAAGGCATTTTGGTAATTTTATAAGTCAGGGGTAATTTGGTCACTTTTCAAATTAGGGGTAATTTGGTCTTTTTCCAAATCAGGGGTACTGTGGTAATTTCAAAATTAAGGTTTAAAGTGTTTCAAGCAAAACAATTTGGTCTCTTTCGGTTTTAGTTATGAAGTTTAGCTTTGTGAATAAGTCGTCTTAGTGGGTGAACCGTCACTACGCACTGTAGGATTCGAGTGGAGAGGAGGTGAGTCACTAGGGCCGCTAAATACCAAGCTCCCCGAATCCAGCCTGAGACATGCACAACAGTTGCCACACCCTTGGCTCGAAGGCGTACTCACTGTGTTTGTTTAGTGGATCATTAAGTCTTATGCATTTTATGTTGGAGTAGGCTATTCCTAGGGTTCAACAATTCCTAATCTACTAATCTACGATCCCGAAATACCCCTTTCCCCCACATATAATTCACACAATCGATGTAAATACTTACAGGCAGATTGGTGCCGGAGACTCGGTGCCATGCTGTTCAACCCATGTACCTTTTCCACAAAACTTTTCAAAGTCAAATTTAAAACATTTTGGGCCTCGGGCCCACAGTCGAGCTTTTAAACCTGGCTCTGACACCAAAATTGTAACACCCCAAACCCGATCAACACACAATGACCAAATCTGGCATTCCACGGAGTGATAACCTTTTAAAAGTGAAATTTTGTCGGATAATTTCCTTAGAAAGCGCGTTTTGTAGTACGAAAAATTTAGAAATCCTCGCTTGAAATCTACTTATTGTTGCAAGTTTTTGGAAAATATTCGAGTTATCTTTGTTATCATAATTTATGTGGTATTACTCGATGGCAACGCTTTTAAGAAAAACGTAGGAGTTATAGTTTTGAAAACATTGCTTTTTACTGGTTAACTTAACAGAACCATAAATTCAACATAGTCAAAATAATAGCAAATAATAAAGAAAAACCCAAAATAAAACATAGCGGCCTTATTACAAAACCCAAAACCAAAATTTAAAGAAAATTAATAAAATTGAAATAGTAACTAAAAGAAATCAAAAAAATCCAACGAACATGCATGGCCGCCTCGAGTCCTCCCTGCTCCATCTCCGCAATCTATTCATCTCGCAAAATATAAGGGAAGGGTGAGTCACCAAGACTCAAAGTATAAATCCCCAACCCGATAGTGCATTCACTTACACAAGCTATCAGTAATAACATGCAAATCATGCAAATCATGCAACCCACAACCTAACCATCCAATCTCCTTCAACTACCCCGTGTGGTCAAAACCACTGGTGGTCAAAACCACTGGTGACCGAAGTCACAAATCAAGTGATGGGGCCAACCTATCGTGTGGTCAAAACCATTGATGAAATCCCATAAATAAGCTCGTGGGGCCAACCCACTGCGATACCAAACCACTGAGACGAGTCACAAATCGATATGTGGTCAAAACCACTGGTGGTCAAAACCACTGGGACTTAGTCACAATTTATAATATCAAGACGGGGCCAACACGTCGTGTGGTCAAAACCACTGGTGATAGTCCAAAATAAATCATCCCCCTCCTCTCATCAAACCCATCATCATGTTCATATCAATCGTGGCATAAAACATATGATGATGCAATTAACGTATAGCATAGCATATAACCATTACATGATGATGTATAGCAAAAATCACATGACAAGGACTTACCTAAAATCCAAGCACATACCCACAAGGCATAATCACCGATTTCATTGCTAAAACAATATTATATTAGGCATATTATACTAATAAAGTGTGTAAGCGTTACACACCTGACTATACGCGAAATCTCGAAACTACGCGATACTACAAGATCCCGAAACGTGTGTCCTCATTACACCTACAATCGGCCAATACCACCCTTTAGAGTTAAAGCCATTCGGCTTATTCACAAAATCTCGAAGGATGCGTCGCACTTTAGTAGTACTCACCTTAGTGCCAATTTGGTTTCCAACCAAATCCCGAAGCTACACAATAATCCCCCTTGCAATTGGCCAAACATAGAACACACAAATGGTTAGCCTTCGGCTTTTGAACGATTAGGAAATAGATCTTGAAACGTTTAAACCTTACTTAGATCGGCCACCAAATCCCAGAGATTCAACTACACACCTTCCTGCAATCAATTAACACCACATCAACTCCCATAGCCATTCGACTATGATTAACAAATCCCGAAAGGAATAAACCATACAACAAGAACCACACCTACCTTAACACACAAGATCTCTCTGGCTTTTACAAAGATTCAGCCCTAGCATCCAAAGATAGAAGAATTGACAACCAAAAGAGAAGGTGAGACTACTAAAACATTCGGCCGTAAATCGAAAGAGAGAAAGAGAAAGGCAGTAATGAAATAACAAAGACTTACCACACCAAGATCTAGGATTCGGCAAAGAGAATCAAGAAGAGATGAGTGTCGGCACTTGGGCTGATGAAAAGAAAATACAAGAAGAGAGGGGTTTATGAGCAAGGTATTCGGCCAAGATGAATGAGAGGACTTTTGGCACAAAGGGTTTGAAAGAGAGAAGAGAAAAGATAAGTGTAGAGGGTTCGGCTATGGTGTTTCGGCTTCAAGGTTTGAAGAAGGAAAGAAAAAATTCTTGTGACTCACAATTTCGACCAAGAGAACTCAAAAGATAGCCACTCACACCCTCAAAATTCGACACTACCCCCTCCATCCATGACCTAAACTATACACCCCTCCAAAGTCCCATATTCGGCCAACTCTCTTCAAATGAGTTTGAAAATATTCCAACTCCTCAATTTCCCCATTTACATCTATTTGACTCCCTCTATCCTTATCTCCCAGAGTCCAACCTGAGCACTCCTCCTTCTAGCTTGTGGCGTCAAAAATAAATAAGCAAAAAGGGATTTCTGCAGCTCGAACCAAGATCTTCCTTGCTCCTTGTGGCGTCACCTCCCTTGTGACTTTAGTGGCGCCTCCTTGCCACTTTACCAAGGCACTTCTTGTGTCTAAAACTCCCAACAATTCCTTTTAACCCCTAATTCTTCTAGCTCCTTCTTCTTAAGTGCTAAAACAAAATTTTTAGCCATATCCCAGGACTAACCCAAGATCATGCCTAGACCCCAAAACATATCAAACCAACACAGCATACTTACCAACACATGCAACCACATGCAAAATGCAGAGACCCCATTTTAAGGATGTTACAGTTCTACCCCCTTAAAAATAATTTTGGCCTTGAAATTACCTGGTCAAAAAAGTTACGGGTATTGCTGCCTCATCACATCCTCTGGTTCCCACGTGGCCTCTTCCGTCCCATGGTTTCGCATAATACTTTCACCAAGGGTACTGTCTTCCTACGTAGAACTTTGACATCCTGATCCAAAAACTATACCGGTTCCTCCTCGAAAGACAAGTCGAGCTCACCAAATCTCCGAATCGGCACAACATGTGATGGATCTAATCGATAGAGCCTAAGCATCGAAACATGGAAGACATCGTGAATCTGACTTAACTCTACCGATAGCTTGAGCTGATAAGCTACCGGTCCCACTCGCTTCAACACCATGTACGGCTCGATAAACCTAGGGCTTAGCTTCCCTTTCCGTCCAAATCTCAGCACTTTCTTCCATGGCGATACCTTCAGAAAAACCTTATCACCTATTGCATACTCTATATCTCTGCGTTTAAGATCGGCGTAAGACTTCTGCCTATCCGACGCTTCCTTGAGACGAGCCCGAATCACCTTAACCTTATCCTCGATTCTGCCACCAACTCCGGACCCAAAACATGCCGTTCACCCAACTCTGTCCAACACGTAAGAGTACGACACTTTCGTCCATACAGTGCCTCATATGGTGCCATCTGGATACTCGCTTGATAACTATTATTATAAGCGAATTTCGCCAATGATAGATACTCCTCCCAACTACTATTGAAATCCAGAACACAGCCCCTTAGCATGTCCTCCAGAATCTGAATTACCCTTTCAGACTATCCATCGGATTGTAGGCGAAAAGCTATGCTGAAATCCAACCTCGTTCCCAAGACTTGATGCAAAGCTCTCCAGAACCTCGACGTGAACCTAGGATCCCTATCCGAGATGATTGACATTGGCACTCCATGCAACCTTACAATCTCGACCACATACAACTTGGCTAACTTCTGGAGCGAATAATCAACCCTCACCGGTATGAAGTGAGCTGATTTGGTCAGACGATCTACAATCACCCAGACTGAGTCTTTCTTGCTAGGCGTGAGGGGTAGCCCACTAACAAAGTCCATGGTAATCCTTTCCCATTTCTACTGAGGAATCTTCACCGATCAAGTAAACTCGACGGCAATGATGCTCGCTTTAACTCACGACACATCGACACTTACCCATAAACTCAGTCACTTCTCGCTTCAACCCTGGCCACCAGAACTACTTTTGCAAATCTCGGTACATCTTGCTACCTCTAGGATGCATAGCATATGGGCTGCTATGTGCATCCTAAAGAATCATTTGCCTCAACTCCACGTCCTTTGGCATACAAGCTCTCCCTTGAAAACACAACACTCTATCGCGAGTCAAGTCAGAACCTTCCAATTTCATTACTCAGACTTGCAACCTCCGAGCACTCAAACCCTCATCCACTAATTATTTTTCCTTAATCTGCTCTACCCAAGTTAGCTTTACTTGCAATTTCACCAACAAACTCCCATCGTCATACAGACTAAGGTGAGCAAACATCGCTCACAAGTCTACTACCACCATACGGCTCAACGCATCAGCTACTACATTAGCCTTACCCGGATGGTACTTAATCGAACAGTCGTAGTCCTTCAACAACTCGATCCACCTTTGCTGTCTCAAATTTAAATCCTTCTACGTCAAAAGATACTTCGACTCTTGTGGTCCGTAGACTATCGACTTTTCTCCATACAAATAATGCCTCCAAATTTTCAAGGCAAAACCACAGCAGCCCAATTCCAAGTCATACGTCGGGTAGTTACCCTCATGCGGTCTCACCATGCGGCGACGATACACCACTACTTTCCTTCCTACATCAAGACGCATCCCAAACCAAGATGTGATGCGTCACAAGAGATCGTGAATACTTTTCCTACCTCAGTCGTACTGAATGGAACTTCCATCAAAATCTTCCTCAACTTGTCTAACTTTCTCGTTGTTTCTCGTCCACACAAATAGGACTCCTTTCCTTAACAGCTTAGTCAACGGTGCCGCAATCAGAGAAAATTCTTCCACAAATCTCTGGTAATACCCTGCCAAACCTAGAAAACTCTAAATTTCTACAACCGACCTCGGCGGTTTCTAATCCAACACCGCCTCAATCTTGCGAGGGTCCACTCTAATCCCTTCAGCGGACACTACGTGACCCAAGAAAGTTACTTCCCTAAGCCAGAATTTGCACTTACTGAATTTGGCAAATAATCGCTTCTCCTCGTAATTTACAATACCATCCACAAATATGTATCATGATCCTCCTCGGTCCTTGAGTACACCAATATGTCGCCTATGAATATCGCGACAAACCGGTCAAGCATCACTGAACACCGATTCATCAAGTCCATGAATGCCGCCGGCATTGGTTAATCCGAACAGCATTACCGAAACTCATATTGCCCATACCGAGTACGGAATGTTATTTTATGGACATCACCTCCTTCACTTTGAGTGATGGTACCCGACCGAGATCTATCTTCGAGAAAACTAATGCACCTTAAGTTGATCAAACAAGTCGTCAATCTTGGGCAACGGATACTTATTTTTATCGTCAACTTGTTTAGTCAAGCAGAATCTATACATATCTCGCATCGCATCGCCCTTCTTCTTGACAAAGAGCACCGCGCTCCCTAAGGAGATATACTCGCTTGGATGAAACCTCGATCCAACAACTCCTAATTTGGGCCTTCAACTCCACCAATTCCTTTGGCGCCATCCTATACGGGGCTATAGACACTGGCGCAGTGCCGGGTAATAGGTCTATCCTGAACTCCACTTCCCGATCTGGAGGCAGACCAAGAAGTTCTTTAGGGAATACATCAGCGAATTCCTTTACTATTCAGACATTCTCCACTACTGACTCCTTGGCCTCCAGGGCACACACCCAAACCAGAAATGCCTTACAGCTCTTCCTGACCAGTTTCTCCACCTTCAGTGCAGAGACCATATTCGATAAGTACTGCCTCCTATTACCTATCATCCCCACCTCCTCACCTTCCATTGTTCTCAACACCATGCGCTTAGCCGCGTAATCCAAACTGGCCTGGTACTTCACCAGCCAATCTATCCCAAGAATCAGATCGAACTCCCCAAACGACAGTTCCATCAAATCAGCCAAGAACATGACCCCTTGAAGTTCTAGGGGTACATCCCTATATAGTTTACTTACTTCTATAGAGTGACCTAAAGGGTTTATTACAGTCATCTTCCTAGAAGTAATCTTAGAATCTAAGTTCATAGTTTCCACTATGCTACTAGCTACATATGAGTGCGTTGAACCCACATCTATTAAAGCATTGTAAGGTAGTCCAAAGATTAAGAACGTACCGATTATGACATCCGGTGCGTCACCCTCCTCTCGATGCCTCGCTGTGTAGACTAATCCGGGCTATCTCGCCTCTGCACCACCTGCACCTCTTTCCAGTGCTCCATGGCCTCTACCAGATCCATTACCTCCCCTAGCAGCACCACGGCCCCTCTGTGGCTGCTGACCATAGCTCCTATTTTGAGCACAGTTCTGATCCCCAGGCTACAATCTAGCTGACCGCTATGGACAATCCCTCACTAAGTGCTCCATCGACCTATACTCAAAATATCCTCTATTTTCAGTCTAGCATTCCCCCGTGTGAGACTTTCCACACCGAGCACATCGTGGCAGCCACTGAGTATTATCAGTAGTAGGCCTAGCAGCTTGATTCGGCCCACTATATCTACCCTATTTTTGCTGATTCTCGCTAGACCCAGATGATCCAGCATTTCTTTTATTCCATCCCTTTTCCTGATTCCGTCTAACCGACTGTTTCACTTCTTCAATAACTTTGGCCTTTTCCACTAAGATCGTAAATTCTCTCTCCTACTGTAGAGCAATCAACAGCCTCAAATCATCCCTTAATCTATCCTCAACCCGACATCGCCCATGCTCACATTATGATGCCCCGAGTATATCGGCTCAACCTTAAGAATCCCACCTCGACTCGACACTGAGACTTACTTCCTCGAACCAAATTTCGAAACGCCTTCCTCTGCAAGATCAATATAACTCGTCCCGACATATTTCTTCTTATATCTTGCTTTGAAATAATCCCAAGTGAGATCATCAAGCAAAAAGACTATCCCGAATCGTGAGCCACCACTGGTATGACTCATCTCGGAGAAGCGACACTATCTCATTCAGTTTTTCCTCAGCAGTCAGATCCAAGTCATCCATGATTCACTCCATTGCCTCTAACTAATACTCAACCATATTGGGCGCCACACTAGAAACACCTCAAAATACCTCGGCTCCATTGGCTCAGAGTCGCTTAGATATGAATTTCTGAGCTCTCGTACCCCCACCTACTCCAGCCACTCTTTCCAAAGACTCGCAAGATCGTCGCTGACACTACATCCTCCCCCGTTTAATCTTGATACTCAACACCAGTAGCTGGTGGTGGTGGTATCTCATTCTCGGACCCTTGACCAGACTGAACGGGTTCCGATACGGTCATTCTGCCCCTACCGCGTCCTCGCACATTCCAACTACGTCCCCTAGTACTCATATCTATAGTCGCGATTTATCTGTTTAAGAGATTTTTATGAATTAGCTTCTGTTTCATTGATTACCCACGAATAAGTTTTATGTAGAGAAATTTAGTAGTGGTTCTTTCGATCATCACACAGTTTTCAGTTTAATTTCCTACCCTCATTCCACGTGTAGGGGTATTCTCGTCATCTCACTACCCGGGGGTATTTCTGTAATTAGCCTATTGGGGTATTTTAGTGATAAAATAGGGTTAATTTGAAAACCTTTACCAATCGTAGATATTTCAAAAAAATTCCAGAGATCGGGGGTATTTTGGTAATTTCATAAACCAGGGGTATTTTCAGAAAAATGGTTTCAGGTGATTTTACAAAATAAGGGTATTTTGAAAATTTCAATTCAAGGGTACTTGACAATTCTCCATACTGAGGGCATTTTGGCAATTTTATAAGTCAGGGGCAATTTGGTCATTTTTCAAATCAGGGGTAATTTGGTCTTTTTCCAAATCAGGGGTACTGTGGTAATTTCAAAACCAAGGTTTAAAGTGTTTCGAAGCAAAACGGCTAGTCCCTTTTGGGTTTTAGTTATGAAGTTTAGCCTGTGAATAAGTCGTCTTAGCTGGGGTGAACCGTCACTACGCACCAGGTAGGATTCGAGTGGAGAGGAGGTGAGTCACTAGGACTGCTTAAATACCAAGCTCCCCCTGAATCCAATCCTAGACATGCGCACAACTGTAATATCCCGAATTATGGCCTATGCATATTTGCTTAATAATATGAAATAGCATGATTATGAGTGTTGTGAATGTGCATTGTGAATTCGTGAATCTTAGTGCGTGAAAATGCCTTAGAAAGTATTAGATTCTAAATCTAAAAGAGGAAGCTAAGTAGAAGGCCTTAAAAGAAATAGTAGAGGAATTGTGACACACAAACGGGCTTGGTAAAGTGGTTGCAAGGTGCCACTTAGGTCCTCTACGCCACTAACAGTGCAAATAGGCCAAGGTTTAAGTCACGAGGAAGCTAAATGAAGCTTTTATTTTTATGGCAATATGAGGAAGAGATGGATGGCAAGGGGAGTCTCTAAGAGGAGTTTAAGATGTGCTTAAATTCCCTTGGAAATTTCGGCTAAGCATAAGATAAATAAGGATTTATTTTAAATTATTTTTGTTATGATGAAGAAGAGATAAATGTGGATTATTTTTATTAAAGAGATAAAAAGAGAAAAATAAGGGAATTGATAGTGTTGGCCGAATAGGGAATTCTTGGTATAGTATTTTCGGCAAGGAGGAGAGGCCAACCTTTATTCTTTCTTTTTCTTTTGTTCATCTACCGAAATCCTCTAGCAAAATTTCCCTCTTCTCCTTTAGTTTGCCAAAGCCGAAAACTCAAGCAAAGCCTAGCCGAATTCTTCACCTTTTCCTTCTTCTTTTTCATCAAAGGCCGACTACCCTCCTCTCAAAACCCCACCATAGCCGATTCTTTCTAAGCCCATACTCTCTCTTTGCTTTCCTTGTTAAAGCGAAAATCCTATAATGTTCATCAAAATCAAATCGAGTGGTCAAGATTTAGACCATAGCCTAATAGCTCTGGGGATTGAAGTAAAGGTGTCACGATTTTAATATAAAGGGTAAGGATCTATAGTCATCATCTTATTTCTTTTCTTTAAGCTGAAATTAAGATTCTAATGCCATCAATGTCTTTGGCCGAAACTTTGAAGGGTTTTCTGGGATTTAGTAGTTGTAGACTACAAAGAGAAGCACAGTAAAGTTTTAGGATTTCTAAGATTTAAGGTAAGGCATGTATTCGGCCATAGGCCACTTTTATGTGCCTTAAAGTTAGAATTAAATCTAACCAATGCCTATGGGTATTTCGACATCTCCTCAAGACAAGTGACAAGTTTTCGGGATTTCAAATCACAAGGTAAGCACATAGGTACATTCGCCAAGGTCTATTAGTGATTTAAGATCTAGTTCTTATTTACTTAAAAGTCAAAACTAACCAAGTTGAATGATCTAGCATTGGCCGATTGAAGGAAGGAATAACACAAAGTTTTCTGGATTTGATTAGTAGTGAAATCGGCACCAAGGTAAGAATTTGATTACAATAATCCTATTAGGATTTGGTTTTATAGCCGAATGGCTTTTTACTAATAAGATTAGGGTTGGCCGAATATAGGCAGTAAAGATCTAAAGCAGTAGATTGGATTTTCAAGATTTAGAGTGAATTTGCTAAGTAAATCAGGTGTGTACTCCACACTATCTCTTAATAGATGTAAGGCAATATTTAATATATATGTTATAATAATGTGAATGTGGCTAAGTTACCATGTGATGGTACAAAGTACTCAGGTACATTTTTCCTACTCCTACTAGGAATATAATACGATCTATTATGGCACATAAGTGCAACTATAAGAATGTGAATAAAGCATAAGGCAAAATTTTTGCATGTTTTGCATGACATGGGGCATATGGGTGATATGTAAAGGGAAGTGAATTGGTGGTTTAATACCCTTTATGTGAATGTCGTGACTTATGTCACAATATCCAATGTGGTGACTTATGTCACAATATATGAATGTGGTGACTTATGTCACGAATATATATATGGTGGCTATGCCACGAAATTATAAGGGTGATGAGCACGTCGATTGCAAAGAACGCCTTCGATGGTGTGTAGCGGATGGAGGGTTGACTTAGTAGTCCCCATGGTGTGATGATTGGTACGGGTGATGTGTAGCGGATGGTTATATAGGCTTGGGTTCGGGAATTGCATCATTCTATATAAATGCTATGTGAATATGTATGATGTGACATGCCCTAATCTGCTTTGAGACTTAGTGTTGATTGTACACATTGAGTCTGCTTGACTCACCCCTTGTGGGACTATTTTTTAGGTGACACGCAGTAATGGATCGGGTCGGCAAGAGGTCAGTGGAGGCCATGCAAAGCTCAAATTTTCTTATTTTTATTTATATCTAAGTTTTAAATTACTACGGGTTTTTATTTGATGTAATAAGGCCAAAGTGTTAAATTGTCTATGCATTCTTTCAAATTACTTAGTATGATATGATTATTATCCAATTAAAGTTAAAAGTAAATTTCTCTTAAATATTAGAGTTGAATGTATTAACATCTAAACAACACGATTTTTTTTAAATTTAAGCCCAACCCAAATCAACTATTTTCAAAAACACGAAAAATTTTAGCAAAGTAACAAATAAGATACGGATGGTTTTTCTTTAGAAGCATACCGGATCCAGTCAGGGCTTGTGGGCCAAATTTGGGGTGTTTTAGCTTGGTATCAGAGCCCAGTTTTAAACTCTCGGCCTTGGGTTTAAGGCCCAAAATGTAACATCCTAAAAAGGGCCTATGCATTTTGGCCTAAATTGTACGAAAAGACATGTTTTATGTGTTTTGGAATAAATTTGGAATGATTTTGGAAACCCGAGAATGTATGGAAAGGTTACGTTGAAAGTAGGAAAATGACCATTTCGAAACCTAAGCAAATTAGGAAAGTGAACATTTTGGAAACCAAGTAAATTAGGAAAGTGAACATTTTGGAAACTAAGCCAAAAGAGGAAAGTGAACATTTTGGAAGCTAAGCCAAAAGAGGAAAGTAAACATTTTGGAAACTAAGCCAAAAGAGGAAAGTAAACATTTTGGAAACTATGCTAAAAGAGGAAACAAAACATTTTGGAAACCTAGGAAATGTCAAGTTTACAAAGCCGCGCGAAAATTTTTGGAAACTTAAAAATGACCCCAAAATGTCGAATTTTAAAGTTCAAAGGGGAACTTAGGGCCAGGTGACCCTAAAATATAAAGTATGTGAAATTTGACCCATTAACGGACTTGGAAAAGTGGCCTGAAGATGCCACTTAAGGCCTCAGGAAATGGCCCACATGTAAGGGTGTTGGGCTTGAGTTTGAGTCACATAAGAAGCAAATAAAATAAGTTTTATTTTGCTTCTAGAAGCCCAAGAGGTGGATGGCACAAGGCTTGCAAAGAGGAGTTTCACTCTCTTTAAAATTGCTAAATAGGTGGATAAATGAAGAATTATTCTTTAATTAGGAAAATAAGGAAGAGTGGTGGCTAAGTTAAGGATTCTTGGCCTAGTAATTTCTGGCTATAAAAGGATGAGACTAGGGCCATTCATTATTCATTCCCTCTCTCTTTTCCTCTCCGAATATTCTTCTTGAGCCTCCATTCTTTTCTTCTTTTCTTTTAGCCTCCTAGCCAATTCTTCTAAGCCTATTATTCCTCTCTTCTTTCATCTTTGAAACCGAATACATAAGGAATCATAGTCTATTGTTCATCAAGTCTCTAAGCCAATCTCAAAGGTTGAAGTGAAGGTGCAATCGATTCCTTCAAGTAAGGGTAAGATCCAAGTTTGGTTTCCATTCTTTTATATTTTAGACTTATCGAAATCTAGGGCTAATCCCATTAATGTTCATGGTTGCCAAACTTTGAAGAGATCTTTCGGATTTACTAAGTGTAGGTTACAAGGAAGGAGAAGTTCTTTTCCGAAGGTACACTATAGGCATGTGTTCCCTAGTTATTCGCTGAGTTTCGGATTTAAAATCCATAAGGTAAGTGTCTATAGCTTTCGCTAAGGCCTATCTTGATAATTAGATCTAATTCTTGTTTGTTTAAAAGCAAACTAACCCCTGATGAGATTTAGTGCTTGGCGAATACAAGGAGGAGCATAGCATAGATTTCGGATTTGATTAGATTGAAATCGGCAACAAGGTAAGTTTTAAGAATACTAATCTTACTAGGATTTGGATTTATGGTCAAATGGTTTTTTTTTATTAAAGTAGTAAGTGATTAATCAAATGTAGGAATTGAGATCTAAAGCAATAGATTGGGTTTTTGGGATTTCAAGGAATTGATAAGAAAATCAGGTGTGTACCCTACACTAAATCTTAATAGACTTATGGCTTAAACTTGATATATGTGTTAATATGAAAGTGTAAGAATATGGCTAAGGTACCGTGTGTACCCTACACTAAATCTTAATAGATTTATGGCTTAAACTTGATATATGTGTTAATATGAAAGTGTAAGAATATGGCTAAGGTACCGTGTGTACACTACACTAATCCTAATAGATTTATGGCTTAAATATGATATATATGTTAATATGAAAGTGTAAGAATGTGGCTAAAGTACCATATTATGGTACAAAGTACTGTGCACGTTTTCCTACTCCTACTAGGATTTCAAAATATGTTATATTTAACATGTGAAAGGTGATGTGAAAGTGAAATTAAATATGATATGCATGATATGTATAATTTAGGGCATTCGGTTAATTGAGAAAGGGAAGTGAATGTGATGACTTGGTCTCACTAAGTGAATGTGATGACTTGGTCTCACTAAGTGAAACGTGATGACTTGGTCTCACTAAGTGAAACGTGATGACTTGGTCACATTAAGTGAATGTGGTAACTTCCGGTTACATTATTCGAAAGTGGTGGCTATGCCACAATATTATAAGTGGGCGATGAGCACGCCGACCGCAATGAACGCCTTCGATGGTGTGTAGTGGATGGAGGGTTGACTTAGTAGTCCCCACTTGCAGTGTGGATGGTACGGTGGTGTGTAGCAGATGGCTATATAGGTTTGGGTTTGGGTTTGCATCATTATCTTGAATTTTATATGAATATGATATGTATGGTGTGCCTATTTCTATTATGTTTTGGTGTTGGTTACACATTGAGTCTATCGACTCACCCCATTGTGGGAACATGTTTCGGTGATGAGCAATAATGGACCGGACGGCGGAACTTGTGGTGGCCATGTTCAACGAAGTTTAATTTTATTTGAATCTTTATTTTATTTTAAGTACTTGTATAATTTTATTTTGGGTTTCATTTTATGTAATAAGGCCATCGTGACATTTTATTTCGCTTTAATTACTATGTTATGAATTTAGGGCTTTACAAAGAATAAGCCCATTTAATTTAAAATAAGTTTAAATATTTTGTCACCAAACAAATGGGTTTTTGTTATAAGATAAATTTGTTTTCAACTCGAGCCCAACCCACAACAAACTATCTTTCAAAACACACGCTTTCAAAGTATTGAATGAATTTTAAACCGGTTACTTGAGGAACATACGGATCCGGTCCATTCTCATGGGCCGATGTGGGTGTTTCAATTTGTATCGAGCACAGTTTTAAACTCTCGGCACCGTGGGCTAAGGCCCAAAACGTTTTCAAATCGAGCCCAAATAAGCTTTATAAAGTATCTTATGAAATAAGCAGGTTTTTCTGGCATGGCACCTAAGTCTCCGACCCACAGTCCACCAGGTAAGTACCCCTGACTATCTGTGTGATTATGTGAATTATAGAAGGGTAGAAAAGGAATGAAACATAGAATAGCATGATAGGAACTTGAACCCTAGGATTAGTCTACTCAAACACAAATACATAAGACTTAATACACTAAACAAACCTATGGCTAAGTCAATCAAGTTAGGGTGTGGCAACCATGGTACGCATGTCTAGGAGTGGATCCTGAAGAGCTTGGTATTTAAGCAGTCCTAGTGACTCACCTCCTATTCACAAGAATCCTACCTGGTGCGTAGCTTCGGTTCACCCTAACCTAGAGGACTTAGTGGGTGTGGCAACCCTTGTACGCATGTCTAGGAATGGTTTCATGGGAGCTTGGTACTTAGCAGTCCAGCGTGACTCACGCCCTCTCCACTCGAATCCTCGCACAGTGCGTAGCTTTGGTTCACCCCGACCAAGAAGGCTCGGTCATAGGCTAAACCCAATAACTAAAACCCGAAAGGAACTAGCCATTTTTTAGAACCCTAATATTAAAAATTCTTAAAATCATATGTTCTCTCTTTAATTCATGAAAATTATTTCTTTTACACAAATTCTCGAAAATTTTTCTCGATTCTGTAAATACCCCTAAAGGTAAAAATTACAAAATGCCCTTGGTTTATAAAATGCCCAACTACTCAACAGTTTGCCAAAATTTCATTATTTCATAAATGTTCAAAAACCCTAATTTGCAACCTATCGGAAAAATACCTTGATTTTTTGAAAATTACAAAATTGCCCCTAACTTTCCAAAATTACCAAAATGACCTTAATTCTCAAAATTTTTACAACTTCAACGTTTTGGAAAGTACAATTCTCAAAAAGAACCTCAAAATTTTGCAACTTCGAAATATCCCTGATTTATTAAAATTTTACAATTTACCGGTTTGTGGAAAAATTACCAAAATACCCCAAGGTCTAAAAATTTCTAAAACACCCTGATTTCAAAAATTTTCCAAAATACCCTGTGAACTTAAAAGGACCAAAAATACCTTGTGACAAAATCACCGAGGAACCTTATTTTGACAAACTACTTAAAATACCCACAGAGGATAAATTACGAAAATATCCCCTGGTAGTGGAAAAACAACAAATGAAAAACTACAACGTTTCTCCTAATGAACTAAGGTTCATAATTGTTTGATGGATGTGAATGAATGAAAAGATCGTGTGCATGTATGAATACGAAAGAACCACTCCTAAACTCTTTTCATAAAATTTCTTCATGAGTAATAAAGTGAAACAAATGTACTAATTTATAAAAACTTCTAAATCAAATCTCGACGTTAGAAATGAGTTCTAGAGGACGCGATCGTTAAGGACGCGGTAGAGGAAGAATAACCGTGTCGAACCCGTTAGATTGGGTCAAGGGTCCGACAATGAGTTACTACCGCCACCACCACCCCTTTGTTAATGTCGAAAGAAGCTCGGGACGGGATGATCTTGTGTCACGAGCTATGTTGCAGTGTTGGAAATGGTGGTAGCACGGGTGGAAATATGGGAGCTCAAAATCATGCGAGCGACTCCGAGCCAACAGGCCGAGGTGTTTAGTGGAGTGCCCGTGTGGCACCAATCTGTTGAGTATTGGTTGGAAGCAATCAAGCATATTATGGATGAGCTCGACCGACCCTAAAGAAAAGTTGAAAGGGATGGTGGCAATCATTACGTGATGAAGCGTACCAATGGTGGTTAACTCGTCGGGATGGTGCCACTACCGGGGATCGGCGTGGGAGTATGCTAAGGAGGCATATCGAAAAAGGTATGTCGGCACACGGTATATTGATGAGCAGAGGAAAGCTTTTCTAGGACTAGTTCAAGGAACAAGTCGGTAGCGACATATGAGGCTGAATTTACGAGGTTAAGCCGATATGCTCGAGGAGTAGTCGCAACCAACATGAACGCCGTGTCCGCTTTGAGGACGGATTAAGGATGACCTAAGATTATTGATAGCTCCACATCGAACGGAGTTTTCGCGTTAGTAGAAAAGGCTAAGGTAGCCGAGGGAATCAAGGATTCTTTGTTAAGCGAAACTCGATAGGAATAGACCCAAGAGGGTTATGGATCGTTGAAAGGCCCAGGCGATGGGCCGAGGATCAACAATCTGCTATGGGATGGCGATGTCGTCCTTGTGAGCATTGTGGAAAGAAGCATTCAGGTGAGTGTTGGAAAAAGACAGGAGCATGTCTTAAGTGTGGGTCCAAGGACCATATGTTCAAGAACTGTCCAAAGACATCAGAAGAAAGTCGATCAAGAGCTCGTAATGTTAATCGCCGGTAGAGGAGGACAAGCAATTTCAGCGAGGTCGTGATTCAATAACGAGGTAATGGTTTCGCCGAGGGGCGTGGAGCACCAAGCGGAGGTCTTTGAAGGTTCGATGTAAGGCAGCCAAGGTTGGTTTATGCGTTCGGTCCGTCACGAGGATAGTGATGTGCCGATGAGACAACGGGTAAGTTTCTTATTTACGGATTATCCTCCATTACTTTGCCCGCTATAAGATCGGGCCGTTCTTATGAAGTGTATGGAACCTTGATTGTGAACTTAGAGAATGTGCCTAGAAAGTATGATAGTTCTTTGAGATCGAGTGTGCAACAATAGCGTAGTGTAGTGAGTTAGACTATACGGATGAGCGATAGTAAGCAATTTCGAGGACGAAATTATTTTAAGGGGTAAACCGTAACATCCTAAAAAGGGCCTATGCATTTTGGCCTAAATTATGCGAAAGGACATGTTTTATGTGTTTTGGAATAAATTTGGAATGATTTTGGAAACACGAGAATGTATGGAAAGGTTACGTTAAAAGTAGGAAAATGACCATTTAAAACCTAAGCAAATTAGGAAAGTGAACATTTTGGAAACCTAAGTAAATTAGGAAAGTGAACATTTTGGAAACTAAGCCAAAAGAGGAAAGTGAACATTTTGGAAACTAAGCCAAAGAGGAAAGTAAACATTTTGGAAACTAAGCCAAAAGAGGAAAGTAAACATTTTGGAAACTATGCTAAAAGAGGAAACTAAACAATTTGGAAACCTAGGAAATGTCAAGTTTACAGAGCCACATGAAAACTTTTGGAAACTTAAAAATGACTCAAATGTCGAATTTTAAAGTTCAAAGGGGAACTTAGGGACGGTGACCCTAAAATATATAGTATGTGAAATTTGACCCATTAACAGACTTGGAAAAGTGGCTGAAGATGCCACTTAAGGCCTCGTGAAATGGCCCACATGCAAGGGTGTTGGGCTTGAGTTCGAGTCACATAAAAGCAAATAAAATAAGTTTTATTTTGCTTCTAGAAGCCCAAGAGGTGGACGGACAAGGCTTGCAAAGAGGAGTTTCACTCTCTTTAAAATTTGGCTAAATAGGTGGATAAATGGAGAATTATTCTTTAATTAGGAAAATAAGGAAGAGTGGTGGCCAAGTTAAGGATTCTTGGCCTAGTAATTTTGGCTATAAAAGGATGAGACTAGGGCCATTCATTATTCATTCCCCTCTCTCTTTTCCTCTCTGAATATTCTTCTTGAGCCTCAATTCTTTTCTTCTTTTCTTTTAGCCTCCTAGCCGATTTCTTCTAAGCCTATTATTCCTCTCTTCTTTCATCTTTGAAGCCCAGAATACATAAGGAATCATAGCCATTGTTCATCAAGTCTCTAAGTCGAATCTCACGAAGGTTGAAGTGAAGGTGCAATCGATTCCTTCAAATAAGGGTAAGATCCAAGTTTGGTTTCCATTCTTTTATATTTTAGACTTATCGAAATCTAGGGCTAATCCCATTAATGTTCATGGTTCTTTGAAACTTTGAAGAGATCTTTCGGGATTTACTAAGTGTAGGCTACAAGGAAGGAGAAGTTCTTTTCAGAAGGTACACCATAGGCAGCGTGTTCCCTAGTTATTCATTGAGTTTCGGATTTAAAATCTCTAAGGTAAGTGTCTATAGCTTTCGGCTAAGGCCTATCTTGATAATTAGATCTAATTCTTGTTTGTTTAAAAAGCCAAAACTAACCACCGATGAGATTTAGACACGAGTCTCCTAACCACCCGGTAAGTACCCTAACTTGTGGTATATTTGTTGGGTTTTTGGGCTTAGACGTAGCTAAGGATAATAGTACCAATGGACTCTAGGTTTAGACAAACAACTTTTCTAATCCATAAGACTTAACCTTAATAAACAAAACACATAGACAAGTCATAAGGCTAAAGTGTGGCAACAAGCATATGCATGTCTAGGAGTAGATCCTAAGAGCTTGGTATTTAAGCGGTCAAGTGCCTCACCTCCTCTTCATAAGAATCTTACCCGTGCATAGTGATTATTCACTTTAGCCAAGCTGTGGTGTGGCAATAGGCATATGCATGTCTAGGAATGGATTCAGAAAAGCTTGGTATTTAAGCGATCCAAGTGACTCACCTCCTTTTCACTAGAATCCTACCGTGCATAGTGACTATTCACCCTAGTTCTGAGGCGTGTTGACGTGCCAAAACTTACAACTAAAACCCGAAAGGGACCAGCCACACTGTTTTGTGAAAACCCAAGTTTTGAAATTACCAAATAACCCCTAGATTTGTGAATATTACCTTAGATTGAGAAATGACCAAAATACCCTTGGTTTATAAAACTACCAAATTACCCTGACTTGTAAAATTTTCAAAATACCCCCGAATTTACAAAATTACCAAAATACCCCTGGATTTGTAAAATTATCGAAATACCCCTGAGTTGGGAAAAATTACCAAAATACCCTTATTTTGCCAAATCACCCAAAATTATATTTTGAAAAATAATGAAAATACCCCTGTAGGCTAAAATTATGAAAATACCACCGGGTAGAGAAATGACGAAAATACCCTTAGGAGATGGATGTGCTCGTATGAATGTTGAAAGTGCATGTTTTCCTAGAATTAAGAAGACCGAAAACTGTAGATAGGTCCGAATACGAAAGAATCACTTTTAAAAACTATTTTTCATAAAATTATTCGTGGATAAACAGTGAGCAGAGTTAATAATTCATAAAATTCTTAACCAGATAAATCGAACAAGAAGAATGAGTATATGAGGTCGTGGACGTCCACCGTGTGGCCGTGGTAGGGGTAGGATGGCTTTGTCCGAGCCGCCAGTCATCGCCATGGGTGCAGGAATGCGATCTTGGATCTCCCGACGGCGAAGCCGAGTTCGAGACCGCACCGGTGGTAATGATGTAGTATCGCAGCGATCATGCGAGTTTTAGAAAGGGTTGTCGAGGTAGGTGGGGGAGCAGGAACTCGCAAGTCGGTGGCTGAGTGACTCCGAGCTAACAGAGCGGAGGTGTTTAGGGGGTGTCCGGTGTAGCTCCTAATCTTCTGAGTATTGGTTGGAGGCAACAGAGTGAATAATGGATGACTTAGACTTCTACCGAGGAGAAGTTGAAGGGATAGTATCTCTTCTCCTGGATAAGTCATACCAGGTGGTGGCTCACGGTTAGGGATGGTGCGATGGCGTGATATCACCGGGATTATTTTAGGGCGCCTATCGGAGGAAATATGGGGGACCGGCTATCTTGATGCATAGCGTAGATGCGTTCCTAAATTTGGTACAAGGAATAAGTCGGTGCAGAATCTGAGGCTAAATTTTTAAGGTTGAGTAGGTATGCTCGGGGTATGGTGGCTACGGAACATGAGCGTTGTGTTAGGTTTGAGGATGGGTGAGAGATGAGCATGGTGTTGATTGCACCTCGGCGTGAAAGGAATTTACTGTTCTTGTGGAAAAGGCCGTAATAGCCGAGGAGGTGAAGCGGTCGAGAAACGAAATCGGATAAGGGCAAGGATAAGAGGAGTTTTGGGCCATCGTGGTGCGGAAGAAGTGCTTAAAAAGGACTAGATTTGGTGGGCCAAATCAAGTCATGAACTTCTTTGCTACTCGATTAGCCACCCCAAAGCTCGATGTGGGAAGTCTCATTCGGTGAATGTTGGGTGGTAATAGAGGATGTTTTGAGTGTGGGTCGATGAGCACCGAGGTAAGGGATTGTCTGTAGAAGTTAGCTAGGATCCAAGCTGAGGGTCAAGGACGTGGTCAATTCAGGAGAGATGGCCAAGAACCACGGAGGGTCGAGGTGCGGCTAGGGGTAATGGTAATGGCAATGGTCGAGGTCATGGAGCACCGGCCGAGGTCTTGGAGGGCTAATGCTAAGCGACTGGGTTGGTCTCACGCACCAAATATCGAGAGTAGGGTGACGTCTGGGGACGTCATAACCAGTGCATTTATAATTTCTAGGCTGCCTTACATTACTTTAATTGATATTGGTTCGACATATTCGTATGTTGCTAGTAGTGTGGTAGGAACTCTGAACTTAGCCTATGAGATATCTACTAGGAAGATGACGGTAGTTAGCCCTCTAGGACACTCTGTGGTGGTAGACAAACTATATAGGGATGTACCCCTAGAACTCCAAGGGGTCGTGTTTCAAGCGGATTTGATGGAACTACCCTTTGGGGAGTTCGATTTAATCCTAGGAATGGATTGGTTGGTTAAGTACCAGGCAGAATTAGACTATGCAGCTAAGCGCATAGTGCTAAAAACGGTCGAGGGTGTAGAGGTGGTAATGATGGGTGAGAGAAGGAATTACCTATCTAATGTGGTTTTCACGCTGAAAGCGGAGAAGATGGTAAGGAAAGGATGTGAGGCGTTTGTAGTTTATGTTTGTGTTTTGGAAGGTAAGGAACCGACTATAAGGAAGTGTTCGAGCAGTGAATGAGTTTGTTGATGTCTTTTCGGAAGAGTTTTCGGTTGCCCCTGAATTGGGAAGTGGAGTTTGGTATAGACCTTCTACCGAAAATAGCGTCAGTATCCATTGCTCCATATAGGATGGCGCCAAAGGAATTGGTGGAGTTGAAAGCACAGATTCAGGAGTTGTTGGATCGGTGTTTCATCCGGCCAAGTGCGTCTCCGTAAGGAGCTCCAGTACTCTTTGTTAAGAAGAAGGATGGGTCGATGCCTATGTGCATAGACTATCGTCAGTTGAATAAATTGACGATTAAGAACAAGTACCCTTTGCCTAGGATAGACGACTTGTTCGACCAACTTAAGGGGGCATCGGTCTTTTCAAGATAGATTTGAGGTCGGGGTATCATCAACTTAAGGTAAAGGAGGCGGATATGCATAAGATGACATTTCGTACTAGATACGGGCATTATGAATTTTTGGTTATGCCATTCGGGTTGACAAATGCACCAGTAGCATTTATGGATATGATGAACTAAGTGTTCCAGTCGTATTTGGATCGGTTTGTCATAGTATTTATCTACGATATGATGCACATTTACGAGTGGTGTTGCAGATTCTAAGGGAAAAGCGTTTATACGCCAAGTTTAGTAAGTACGAATTCTGGCTGAAGGAGGTTACTTTCTTGGGTTATGTTGTATCAGTTGAGGGATTAGAGTGGACCCTCGAAAGATTGAGGCCATTTTGGATTGAAAGCCACCGAAGTCTGTGGCGGAGATTTGGAGTTTCCTAGGGCTAGCAGGGTATTACCAGAGGTTCGTGGAAGGATTTTCTATGATTGCAGCATCGTTAACCAAGTTACTGAGGAAAGGGTTCCGTTTGTGTGGTCAGACAAGCAACAGGAAAGTTTTAAAAAGTTAAAAAGGATTCTAACAGAGGCCCCGGTGTTAATTCAATCGGAAGTCGAAAAGGAATTTACGATTTATTGTTATGCATCCCACATAGGATTGGGTTGTGTCCTGATGCAAGAAGGAAAAGTGGTAGCATATGCTTCTCAACAATTAAGACCTCACAAAGTGAACTATCCGACGCATGATCTGGAATTGGCTGCAGTAGTTTTTACGCTAAAAATTTTGAGATATTACTTGTATGGAGAAAAGTCTGTCGTGTATATGGACCACAAGAGTTTGAAGTACCTTCTTACGTAGAAAGAGTTAAATTTGAGGCAAAAGAGGTGGATTGAGTTGTTAAAGGACTATGATTGCTCAATTGAATACCACCCGAGAAAGGCTAATGTGGTAGCAGACACCTTGAGCCGTAAGGTGGTAGCGAATTTAAGAGCCATGTTTGCTCACCTTAGTCTGTATGAGGATGGGAGCCTGTTAGTAGAATTGCAAGTAAAGCTAATGTGGATTAACAAGGTTAATGAAAAACAACGGGCAGATGAAGTTTTAAGTGCTCAGTGGTTGCAAGTACTGAATGGTGAATTGGAAGGGTATAGCTTGAACAGTGATGGAGTGATGTGTTTTCAAGGGAAGGTGTGAATGCCTAAGGATGTGGAGTTAAGGCAGAGGATTTTGCAAGAGGCACATAGCAGTCCATATGCTATGCATCCAGGAGATAGTAAGATGAACCAGGATTTGCGGGAGCAATTTTGGTGGCCGGGCCTTAAGCGTGATGTAACGAAATTTGTGAGCAAGTGTCTGACATGTCAGCAGGTTAAAGCTGAACATCAGTTACCCTCGGGATTGTTGCAACCGATTAAGATTCCATAATGGAAGTGGGAAAGGATTACAATGGATTTTGTGAGTGGGCTACCCCTGACGCCTACCACGAAGGATTCAATTTGGGTGATTATGGACCATCTGACAAAGTCGGCTCATTTCATACATGTACGTATGGATTTTTCTCTTCAGAAGCTAGAAAAATTATATGTAGCAGAGATTGTAAGGTTATATGGGGTGCCAGTGTCAATTATTTCGGACAAAGACCCAAGGTTTACGTCAAGGTTCTAGAAAGCTTTGCACCAGGCACTAGGCACAAGATTAGATTTCAGTACGGCATTCCATCCCCAACAGATGGACAATCGGAGAGGGTGATTCAAGTTTTGGAGGACATGCTAAGGGGATGTGTCTTGGATTTCAATGGCAGTTGGGAAGAATTCTTGCCATTGGCAGAGTTCGCGTATAACAATAGTTATCAGACGAGTATTAAGATGGCTCCATACGAAGTGTTATATGGTCGGAAGTGTCGTACCCCTACGTGTTGGACGAATTGGAAGAGCGACGGTTGTTGGGTCCAGAGCTGGTTACAGAGACAAGGGATAAGGTGAAAGTGATTCGAGCTCGTTTGAAAGAAGCCTCGGATAGGCAGAAGTCTTATGCCAATCTCAAGCAGAAGGATATAGAGTTTGCTTAAGGTGACAAGGTTTTCTTGAAGGTGTCGCTGTGGAAGAAGGTTCTGAGGTTTGGTAGGAAAGGCAAGTTAAGCCCTAGATTTATTGGGCCCTATCAGGTGTTGAAGCGAGTAGGACCAGTGGCGTACCAGCTTGAGTTGCCACCAGAGTTGGGTCAAATCCATGATGTGTTTCATGTTTCCATGCTTAGACACTATTGCTCGGATCCATCACACGTTGTGTCAGTGGAAGAGATAGAGGTGAATCCAGACTTATCGTTTGAGGAGGAACCGGTGCAGATCCTAGATCGAGATGTTAAGGTTTTACGTAGGAAATCTATTCCTTTAGTAACGGTAATATGGCGGAACCATGGATCAGAGGAAGCGACATGGGAGCCGGAGGATATTATGCATAAGCAATACCCTCAACTCTTTTAACCAGGTAAATTTTGAGGCCGAAATTTATTTTAAGGGGGGTAAAACTGTAATATCCTGATTTTGTGGGTCTATGCATTTGATGCGTTGCATGGCTAAATTAGTAAGTGAAGGCTTTGAGGTTTGAATTAGGCCCAGGTTTGGGCTTAAATCAAAGTTAAATTGTTTAAAAAGAAAGTTAGTAGTATTTTTAATTTAAATTATTATGTTAGTAGCAAGCTAGGCTCGTGGCCCAAAAATCTGGAGTGCTTTGAGTGGCCATTAAGGTGGCGCCACTAAGGGGGGATTATTGGGCCATGTGTGGCCACTTGAAGCCCAAATGGATGGGTAAAATTCGGCACTCCTAGGGGAAGGGGGTTGGACGGCACCTAGCTACAATTTTGGAGTGTTTATTTCTTTTATTTTATGATTAAAAAAGATGATAACTAAGAAGGAAGAGGTGGATTTAAGGTGGCCTCTTTTAAAAGAGAGATAAAGGTTGGGTTATCAAGATGGATAAAGGTTATCAGGAGGGAGAGAGTTGGCCGAAATTCCAACTCTGAGGTGTGTGCTAGTGTAGCCGAATTTGGTAGCCATAGTACTCATCTTTCTTTCATTTTTTTCATTCATCTACTTTGCTAGCCGAAAATCTTCTCCTCCTTTTTTCACAAACTCTTTTCTTTTCTTTTCCTTGCCGCCACCTTCCAGCACTTTCTCCCTCTCTTTAAATAGTTTTTCTTTCAAAACCCACTCCCCTCTGATCATCTTCCTCCATAGCCGAATCATCAAGGGGGTTTCTCTGTTTCCCGAAGGTGCATCGTAAGCCAAATACTCCTCTGTAATCCGGTGAGTTTCGGGATTTCTTTCCTCTGTGATTTCTTTATTTCTATTAAGTTCTAATCCAAAACACTTGTTCTAAGGCTTGTCGATCTCCCTCTCTCGTCCATAGAGTTTAATCACGCCTATCAATAGTCGAAGTCTTGATTTGGTGGAAAAGCCAAAGGTAGGTTGATGGTAGGTTTGGCCGAATGGCCTTTCTTGTTCAATTGAGGTTGGCCGAAGGGTTTTTTCTTGTTCATTATGGTTGGCCGAATGTCATATGGTACATGTGTGGTCCTAGTAAAGGATCGGATTGATATTTTGGTGTTGGCCGAATGTAGGTGGAGGTGTGAAGCTTTCTTAAAGACTTTCAGGATTCGACAGATTAGGTAAGGGTTCGTTTCGGTGTTATAATTATTTAAGTAGTTAGATCTAATCGTTTGATTGGTTAAGTGACTCAGGATTGTTGTGGACGCTAATAACAGTCAAGCAATAGGAGGGGTTGGATCTGTAAACCCAACGCCAAAGTAGCGTAGAAGCAGTAGTACGAAAACCAAGTGTGTAACTCTTACACTTCTTTACGTAATATGTTATATGTTATGTGTTGTTAAAAGCCGGAATGCCGGCAATGATTACCAAAGTACCCTTGTGGGTAAAAGCATGGATGCCGGGTAAGTTGTTATTATTACTCGTGTTGAATGAGATCTATGAATGCATGATACTTTGTATACATAATCTTGTATGTTAAGCATGATCATACTGATATTGTTAGCATAACTATGTGCTATGGGTGATGAGAGGAGGGGGAAGTATAATTTATCAAACTGTCACCAGTGATTTGGTATCACACAATGGGTTGGCCCCACAAATTATAAAAATCCTGACTAAGTCTCAGTGGTTTGGCACCACCAGTGGTTTGGTACCACATATGTATCTCTTTTGTAACTTCGGTTACCAGTGGTTTGGCACCACCAGTGGTTTGGTACCACAAAGGGTAGATTTGGGAGATATGGATGGATACCTAGGTTGATAGGTTGCATGACATGCATATTTGTATCTGAATTTGTGTAAGAGCATATTTCCATTTGGGATGGGGACTTACACACTGAGTCTAGGTGACTCACCCCTTCCATTACATTTTGCAGATCAGGCCTAGATCGTGGATATGGAGCCGGAGAGGACTCGAGGTGGCCATGCACGACATTTGGTTTATCACAAAATTTCCATTCGAACTTAGATATTTTGTTTAATTCTGGTTCACAGTTATGTAATAACGCCGCCTAAACTTTATTTTGGGTTTGTTTTTATTTAGTAGACTCTAAAGTTCATATTTACTATGTTAATTAAACTAGGAATTGAATGTTTTAAAAAAAAAACTAAATAAGTACTTGTTATATATATATATATATATATATATATATATATATATATATATCATGCCTAAGTAAATAATACTAAATATCAACATGTTTTGCACCTTTCCAAAACACCTCGACGTTTTACGAAAAAAAATTGTTTTACAATGACTTTTCCTTTTCAAAATCAACGAATCGATTTTAAAACATTTTTCCTTTCCGTGGCACATCAGATCCGGTTGTGGCGTTTAGACCGGGTTTGGGGTGTTACAAATTCAATTTTTTTCTTTATTTTAAAGTTTAAGTAATATTTAAAAGAATTGTATAAATTTTGAAATCTTTAAAATTTAAAATTATTTAATATATAAATTAAAAATAACCACTCATATACCCAAAAAAATTAAATTATTTTAAATAATAGTATTTTAATTTTTCATTTAAATAAATAATTTTTTTAAATTTTAAGTAATATTTAAAATAATTAGATAAATGGCACTTTAGTTTAAAGTAAAATAATATACAAGTCAAATACCCAAAAACTTTAAAAGCATTTTAAATAATAGAATTTTAATTTTTCATTTTAACATATATTTTTTAATGTTATTAGTTCTAAATTTTTTCTACTTGTCATTAATTTTTTGAATATTTTAAAAATTAAATTACAAATAATACATGATGGCCACTTGGATGATGGATCAGATTGCAAGAAGCAATACAATACCGGTTTGTTTAAATCCAGACCCTAAGCTGACTCTTAAACCCTTAAAACCTTAAATACATTATCCCAAACTCTAAACCCTAAAACATTATAAACCTTGAAACCCTAAACTATAAACATTTATAAACTACAAACCTTCAAACACCACAAACCACGAAACCCTAAGTCATAAACCCTTATAAACATATAAGCCCTAAAATCATAAACATTAAAACTTAAATCAAAAACTCTAAACCACTAAAACCCTAAACTATAAACATTAACCGCTAAACCCTACGACCTTAATTTTTATAGAACGCCACTAAATTTTTATATTGTAATTAAAACGACGTCTTCTTTGTTTTGAAATAAAAAATATTTTGTGGCATTTTTTTAACAAACGCCACTATAAGTCAATATTTAGCGGCATTTTTTGTGAAAAACGCCGCTAATTTTTTCTAATTTTTATATTGTTATTAAAACGGCATCGTTTTTTTGAAATAAAAATCATTTTGTGGCGTTTTTTACAAACGCCGCTATAAGTCAATCGTTAGCGGTGTTTTTGTAAAAAAACGCCGCTAATTTTTTCTAATTTTTATATTGTTATTAAAATGACGTCTTTTTTTTTTTGAAATAAAAATTATTTTGTGGCGTTTTCTTGACAAACACCGCTATAAGTCAATCTTTAGTGGCGTTTTTTGTTAAAAAAACGCCGCTAATTTTTTCTAATTTTTATATTGTTATTAAAACGACGTCGTTTTTTTTTTTTTTGAAATAAATACTATTTTGTGGCGTTTTTGCTAGAAACGCCGCTAAAGATTGATTTGTAGTGGCATTTTTATAAAAGTCAGTGTAACAGCCCAAACCCGGCCCAAACGTTAGGACCGAATATGGGTCGTTACGAAGAAGAACTTTTTGAAACCCATTTTCTAAATCCACTTAAGTTTTGTTGAAAACTGCTCATTCTAAGTTATCTTGCTGAATTTATAAATAGTCCAATTTAAAAATTTAATTAAGCCAAGTTATTATACAAATTTTCAGATGTGCCCGATGGCACAATAAAACATTTTCCGTGTTAATTTAGGAAAACGTGTAATGCAAATTTTAATTAAAATAAAAATATCCAACATAAAAGAAAATAACCAAAGTAAAGTTTAATGAGGCCTTATTACATCCAAAATAAAACAACCCAATAACCAAATTTAAAATAACTAAAAATCAAAGTCTATTTAAATTTAAATCCACCGCATGGCCTCCTCAAGTCCCTCGGCTCCATGTCCGCGATCTAAGCATCACTGAAAAATTAATGGAGAAGGTGAGTCACCAAGACTCGATATGTAACCCTTCCCGTTTTAAAATATTTTCATACACAACATATAACATTTAATATGCAAAATAATGTGTACCCAACCTAGCCAACCATACGCCACTGCTCACCCTGTTGTGGTACCAAACCACCGGTGGTGCCAAACCACCGGTGACATATAGTCACAATGTGTTACCAAAACACTTGGTGTCCGTAGACACAAATCGGGTGATGGGGCCAACCCATCGTGTGATACCAAATCACCGCGACGATCCCATATCTCAAGTGGGGCCAACCCACGGTGGTGTTAACCACGGGATAAGTCGCTATTGAGGTACCAAACCTCCTGAGGTACCAAACCTCCGTGACATATAGTCACGGTGTGTTACCAAAACACGGGTGCCCGTCGGCACAATAATCTGCCTCTCACTCATCAATCCCACAAATGTATAAACATACATATATCTCATGCCATCACATTCTTATATTTCATGTGTCAATACATCATGCTTACCAAAAGCATTAATAATAATAAATCACATTAACAGTACTTACGAATCACCACTTATCTGATTTGGTATTAATTCCAATGCTACATTAATAAAAATGAGCATTCACAAAGTTAAGCATAGTTAATATATTATATAGTGTGTATGTACACACCGTTACCACGATAGTCTTAAATCCAAGATAATCAATCGTACACTCTAAGTCCTTGCCCCTATATTGACCAACTATCAAGGTTAGTAATATGGCCATTCGGCCAAACCAAACTATTTAAAGGGTCATATTTTGTACGAATCCTTACCTAGTCTCTTTGAATACTAGCCTCGGTGCCCAAATCACTTAATCGATTCACAAACTACAATCGGTCAATATAAATAATCATAACCCTTTTAAATGAACACCAATCTATATGTAACTTCTTCAAGAAGATTGATTGACTAACGTTGGCGCACTTACTTGCTTATCTCCAAATCCCGAAGATCCTACAGTGGATTAGATTAATCTGTGATTAGTATTCTAAATCGATAGTTGCCAAAACCCATACCTATCTTTACCAAAGTCGACATAATGGGATACCAATAATATAGGCATTCGGCCTAGGATCCTTACCTTCTGAGATCGTCAACAAAAGATGCCTACTTCTCATGCACACAATTCGGCCAAGTAGAGCTTAAAGAAAAGGGATTTGACACTTTGATAGAAGTTAGATTAAACTAGGGGGTTTAAAACAAAATTTGGACTTTTGGTGAAAAGAAAGAAGAAAGTAGATAGGGAATAGATGATTGACTAGCAAGGAATAAAGAAGAAGAGATTTGAGGAGGGAATTGACGCAATGGAAGATGCAAAGAGGGTTGACCAAGGTTTTGGAGAAGATGTAAAAGGAAAAAGAAAATAGGATGAGAGGGTTTGGAGATTCGCTATCAAACTTGGAAAAGAAAACAAGGTGATCACTTAGGTGCTTATATAAGCATTCTACCCCCTAGTGTCCTTGCGTCCACTTCTTCTAAAGAGTTCAAGATTCATCAACCTTCCTTGAATCACTCTAAGCCACTCATTCAAATTAATATGATTTAATTTCTAATAATATGTAATAATCCTTAATAATCCATGTAATATCCCTTATTATCCTTAAAATAAAATCCCTATTATCCTTAATTTAACTTATTATTTATCATCAATAAATAAATATTAATAAGAGTTTAAAGAGAGGAGAAACTCTCCCCCCATGTGCCAAAATAAAGAACAAAAGAGGGATTTCCGCGACTCAACCAAGGCTCTCCTCACCCCTTGTGGCGTCACTACTAGGCTCTTAAGTGGGCTTCTTGGCCACTTAGTCTAAGCTCATTTTATGTCCAAATTATCCCCATTTATTCTTATAACACCCTCTTGCTAAGGCTCCTACCTTAGAAGTTTAAAACTAAAATTCCCTACTAAACCGAGCCAACACAAAGCCTTAATTTGATCATTATTATTTCATAAGTAATGCCTCAACCATTCATACATAGGAAAATAATTAAATTCAGTGTAACCCCAATTTGGGGATGTTCAGCTTCTACCCCTTAAAATAAATTTAGTCCGAAATTACATAACTAAAACAGATGAGGTATTGCCGTATCACATCCTCGGGTTCCCACGTAGCTTCCTCGGCACCATGGTTCCGCCACAAGACTTTCACTAAGGCACTCGACTTCCCACGTAGAACCTTTATATCTCTATCCAAGATCTGAACAGGTTCCTCCTCAAAGATAAGTCTGCGTTAACCTCGATTTACATCACGGGCACCACATGTGATGGATCCGACCGATATCGTCTTAACATTGATACGTGAAAGACGTCATGAATCGACTTAACTCTGCCGTGAGCTCAAGGCGATAAGCTACGGTCCTACTAAACTTGATCTTGTATATGGGCCATCGAATCTTGGGCTCGACTTCCTTTTCGCCCAAATCTTAGTACCTTCTTCCAAGGCGACACCTTCAAGAAGACCTTATCCCTACGGCATACTCCATTTCCTTACGCTTAAAATTGACATAGGACTTCTATCTATCGATGCTTCCTTAAGACGAGACCGAATCACCTTGACTTTGTCTTGATCTCTCGCTACCAATTCGGGCCCAACACTTGTCGTTCACCCAATTACATCCAACACGCCGGAGTTCGACATTTCCGTCCATCTGATTAGCAGTATGGTGCCATCTCAATACTCGCTTGGTAGCTATTGTTGTGGCGAACTCGGCTGGGGTAAGAATTCCTCCCAACTACCTCGAAATTCCAAGACACAACCCTCGGCATATCTTCTAAGATCTGTATGACCACTTTCGGATGTCCGTCTCGTGCGAGGATGAAAAGTCATGCTAAAATCTAACCGCTGCACCCAACGCTTGATGTAACGCTTTCCAAAACCTCGAGGTGAACCTTGGGTCCCTATTCGAGATAAGCGACACGGTACACCATGCAATCGACTATCTCGCCACATACAACTTTGCAAGCTTCGGGTGAGTAGTCCATTCTCACCGGTATGAAGTGGTGATTTAGTCGAGACGGTCTCGATTACCCAAAGCGCATCTTTCTTCTTTGGTAAAGGGGTAGACCATCGCGAAATCCATAGTGATCCGCCCCACTTCCATTGAGGGATCTTTACCGGTTGAAGTAACCCGATGGTAATCGGTGTTCACCTTAACTTTCCGACACGTCAAACACTTCCCTACAATTCCGTTATCTCACGCTTCAACCCGCCACCGAATCTGCTTTAGTAGATCTCCATACATCTTGCTTCCTCCGGATGCATAGCGTAGAGGCTGCTATGAGCATCTGGAGAATTTTCCGCCTCAACTCCATATCTTTTGGCATACAAGGTCGTCCCTGAAAACATAGCACACCATCACCAGTCACTCTATACCCCTCTACACCACCATTCTGAACTTGTATTCTCTTCGCATTTAACCCTTCATCCACTAACTGTTTATCCTTAATCTCCTCGATCCATGTTGGCTTAACTTGAAGTTCTCGCCAAAAGGCTTCCATCGTCATAGAGGCTCAATCGAGCAAACATTGCTCTTAAATCATACGACCTTCCTCGGCTCACGCGTTGCCACCACGTTAGCCTTACGGGTGATATTCGATGGAGCGATCGTGAGTCCTTTAACGACTCAATCCATCGGTGTTGTCTCGATTCGAATCATACGTGTCGAAGATACCTCAAACTTTTGTGGTCGTATAAATTACCGACTTCTCCCATAAAGATAATGTCTCCATACTTTCGGGCGAAGATCATTGCGGCTAACTCTAGGTCGTGAGTTGGATAGTTAACCTCATGCGGTCTCACCGCCGAGGCGCGCATAGGCTACTACCTTTCCATCTGCATCAACACACACCCCAAACCGGTGTGAGATGCATCACAATAGATATGAATAATTTCCACCTCGGGTTGTACTAGAGCAAGCTTAGTCAAAATTTTCTTTAGCTTATCAAAGCTTTCTTCTTCTTCTCCGTCCATACAAATGGAACACCTTTCCTTAGCAACTTAGTCAGCGGTAGCTGCGATCGAGAAAACCCTTCCACAAATCTCGATAATACCACGCTAAACCAGTAAAACTTCAGTATCTACGCCCTTCGACTTAGGCGGTTTCCACTCCAATCAAGCTTCAATCTTGCGGGATCCACTAATCCTTCCACCGACACTCGTGACCTAAGAAAGCCACCTCACTTAGCCAAAATTCGCACTTCTTGAATTTGGCATACAAGCTATTTTCCTCAACACTTGCGTAACTATCCGTAAATGCTTGTCATGCTCTTCCTCCGTCCTTGAGTAAACCAATATGTCGTCGATGAACACTACGACAAATTGGTCCAATCTTATTGAAATACCCTATTCATTAGATCCATGAGCGCCGTCGGTGCATTGGTCAACCCGAATGGCATTACTAGAAACTCGTAATGCCCATACCGAGTTCAAACAGCGTCTTGTGAACATCGCCCCTTCACCTTAAGTTGATGGTAACCCGACCTAAGGTCTATCTTTGAAAACAAGCGCCCTTCAATCGGTCAAACAAGTCATCGATCCGAGGCAATGGGTACTTGTTTTTGATCGTTAACTTGTTTAGCGGCGGTAGTCGATGCACATCCGCATAGAACCGTCCTTCTTCTTGACAAACAAAGACAAAGCGCTCCCACGGAGATATACTAGGTCGAATAAACCCCTTATCCAAGAGCTCACGAATCGAGCCTTGACTCCACCAATTCCTTTGGTGCCATCCGGTAAGGTGCTATAGACACAGTCTGCGTTCGGGTATCAAGTCTATCTGAATTCGACTTCCGATCCGAGGTAGACGGAAGTTCTTACGGGAACACATCAAAAATTCCCAACCGTTGGGACCCTTCCAACTCATCTCCTTAGCTTCCAAAGCACGATTCGAACCAAATCGCCTTACAACCCTTCTTAACCATCTTTTCCGCCTTCAAGGCGAGACACCACATTGGATAGGTAATTCCTTCTATCACCTATCATAACCACCTCACCATTCTCGGTAGTCTTAAGAACCATGCGCTTAGCACAATCCAAATTACCGATACTTAGCCACCAATCCATTCCAAGGATCAAATCGAACTCCCAAATGGTAGTTCCATCGGATCGACCCGAATCGACCCTTGGAGTTCTAGGGCGTCCTAAAAGTTTGTCTACTACTACAGAGTGACCTAAAGGACTCACTACGGGTCATCTCCCTGGCAGCGCCTCTCGAGTCAGGTTCAAAGTCTCTACCACACTCAAGCACGTCACGAATGTGTAGACCCCATCAATTAATGCATAATAAGGAGACCAAAATCGAAGCGTCATTTAAGATAACATCCGGTGCGTCACCCTCCTCATGACGCCTTGCATAGACTAAGCTAGGTGCCTAGCCTCAGGTTGCTGAACCTCCGCCTCGAGTTCCTCGACCTCGGTTAGGACCATTGCTTCCTCTGCCATTACCACGACCCTCTGCGGTCCCACATTTACATCTGATGCAGTTACGCCTCTCGGTGATTCCGAGCTCGCTTAGGGACAATCTCGACCCGATGTTCTAAGGATCCACCTCAAAACATCCTCTATCATGCGGTTGAACAACCTCCCAATGGGACTTCCCACAATTATCTGGCCGAGCCTCGATTATTAGCTACGGCCTTTCTTTTTGATTTGGCCCACTCGCTTAGCCTTCTTGATCATTACCATTTGGATCCGGTGACCCAAATCCTCTCTTACGATTATTCCTACTATAATTCGCTCCACGACCTCCTTGATCCCTCGGCTACTTTAGCCTTTTCCACCAAGGATGAAAACTCACGAACTTCTCATGGGCAATCAGTAACCTCAAGTCATCTCGGAGTCCGTCCTCAAAGCGGACACAGCGCTCGTGTTCAGTAGCCACGATGCCTCTTGCATACCTACTTAGTCTTAAAAACTCCGCCTCATACTCGGCCACGGACTTAGTTCCTTGCACTAGACCCAGAAAAGCCTTCCTCTGCGGCGTCGGTGTAGGCTGGTGCCCACATACTTCTTCCGAAAGCGGTTTGAAATTATCCTGTGTCAAATCATCTGTAGTAGCGCCATCCCGAACGATCACCACCACCGACACGCCTCATCCTTTAGAAGCGTCTGACCCTTTCGACTTTTCCTCCTCGGTCAGTCAAGATCATCCATTATCCTTTAGTAGATTCCACCAATACTCTACACTGGGTGCCACTCGACACACCGGAACACCTCGGCTCAGTTGGACCGAATCCGCTCGGGAGCAGTTTGAGCTCTAAATTTCCACCACCCGACCACCAATTCGAGGACTCGCAACACCGCTTGCGATCGCCTCTCCTCGTCGATCCTGCTCCTCCTGCTCCAAAAGTTTGGAGGTGGTGGTGGCGGTGGTACATCGCTTTAAACCTTGTCCCGACTGACGGGTTCGGACATCGTCATCCTACCCTACCGCGTCCACTGGCGTCCACGTCCTCTAGAACTCATCCTATCTCTCGCGCTTTTAACGATTAAGAGAAATTTTTATGTATTAGCGTTTGTTCTACTTCATTACTCGCGAAAAATTTTATGAAGAAATTTTAATTAGGAATTCTTCGTGCAAACAAGGTTTGATCTTCTATCCTAGTTCACACAAAGAAGTTCTTGCATCCATTCCTTAATACTTTCCATACCTATTAAGCTCTTGGACATTTCGCCCATTTAACCCGAGGGTATTTTCGTCATTTTCCTCTGAGGTATTTTTAGTAATGAAAGAGATTTTAAAACTTTAGTAGAGTAGATTGTTTTGAAATTCCCAACACTTTGGAGGGTTTTTCGAAAAAGTTGTAAAATTTTAAAGATCGTCATCACTTGAAACAGAGGGTATTTTGGTAATTTTGTCCATCGTGGTAATTTGGTAATTTTGTAAAACAAGGGTGTTTTAACCATTATAAAACTCGAGGGTCCCTTTTGAGAATTTTCCTTTCTTAACACGGTGGTGTTGCAAAAATTTTGTACTCGGGGGCATTTGGTAATTTTATGAGTTGAGGCGTTTTAATAATTTTCCAAAACCAAATATTTTCTTGATGATTTTCAAGGCTAAGGTGTTGAATATTTATAGAATAGTTAAAATTTTTGGACAAAATCATTGATTTGATATTTTATGAGTCGAGGTATTTTAGTAATTTTACCCCAAGGGCATTTTCGTAATTTTCCACAAATCAAACTTTTCGAGGAAAACATTGTAAAAGAGTTGTTCCTACTTTTGAAGGAGTGATTTGAAAAGTCTTAAAACCAAGTTTTGTTGTTTCTTTTTTTGAAAACAAGGCTAATTCCTTTTCGGGTTTTAGTCATTATGTTTAGCCTATGACCGAGCCCTCTTGGTCGGATGAACCCAAGCTACGCACAGGCGAGGTTTAGTGTGGAGAGGAGGTGAGTCACGCTGAATTGCTTAAATACCAAGCTCCCACCGAACCTTTCTAGACATGCGCACAGAGGTTACCACACCATCGAGCCTACGAGTTAGGGTGAACCCAAGCTCGCACTGTAGGATACTGCGAAGAGGTGGTGAGTCACTCGAATTGCTTAAATACCAAGCTCTTCCTGCCCAATCCTAGACATGCGTCTGAGGTTACCACACCTAGCTCGGTGACTAAGTCATAGATTGGTTTAGTTCTTTAAGTCTTATGTTTAGCTTGTGTGCTTGAGTAATCTAATCCTGTGGTTCAAATTCCTATAAGTCTATCTCGTTCCATGCTTCCTACCCTTCTCGAATATAATTCACACGAGGTTTAGAGGTACTTACAGGCGGATCGGTCTTGGGAGACTTGGGCCATCTTTGCTTAAAACCCAAAAATAATTAATAAGGCCTACTAAAACATTTTTGGGTAGTGGGCCCCACAAATGAGTTTTGAGCCTGCTCGATACCAATTTATGCTTACCAAACCCTACCCAAACGTTAGGACCTAATATGGGTCGTTCTTAAGAAGAACTTTTGAAACCCATTTTCTAAATCCACTTAAGTTTTGTTGAAAATCTCCATTCTAAGTTATCTTCTTCAATTTATAAATAGTCCAATTTAAAAATTTAATTAAGCCAAGTTATTATACAAATTTTCGGATGTGCTCGATGTAGCACGATAAAACATTTTCCGTGTTAATTTAGGAAAACGTGTAATGCAAATTTTAATTAAAATAAAAATATCCAACATAAAAGAAAATAACCAAAGTAAAGTTTAATGAGGCCTTATTACATCCAAAATAAAACAACCCAATAACCAAATTTAAAATAACTAAAAATCAAAGTCTATTTAAATTTAAATCCACCGCATGGCCTCCTCAAGTCCCTCGGCTCCATGTCCGCGATCTAAGCATCACTGAAAAATTAATGGAGAAGGTGAGTCACCAAGACTCAAAGATGTAACCCTTCCCCGTTTTAAAATATTTTCATACACAACATATAACATTTAATATGCAAAATAATGTGTACCCAACCTAGCCAACCATACGCCACTTGTCTACCCGTTGTGGTACCAAACCACCGGTGGTGCCAAACCACCGTGACATATAGTCACAATGTGTTACCAAAACACCGGTATCCGTAGACACAAATCGGGTGATGGGGCCAACCCATCGTGTGATACCAAATCAGCGCGGGCGATCCCATATCTCAAGTGGGGCCAACCCACGGTGGTGTTAACCACGG
Source organism: Gossypium rotundifolium (assembly GCA_025506655.1). Classification (NCBI taxonomy): domain Eukaryota; kingdom Viridiplantae; phylum Streptophyta; class Magnoliopsida; order Malvales; family Malvaceae; genus Gossypium; species Gossypium rotundifolium. Next base: position 142,150,698 of record CP106731.1, read on the forward strand.
GATAAGTCGCTATTGAGGTACCAAACCTCCTGAGGTACCAAACCTCTGGTGACATATAGTCACGGTGTGTTACCAAAACACTTGGTGCCCGTCGGCACAATAATCTGCCCTCCACTCATCAATCCCACAAATGATAAACATACATATATCTCATGCCATCACATTCTTATATTTCATGTGTCAATACATCATGCTTACCAAAAGCATTAATAATAATAAATCACATTAATGTGTACTTACGAATCACCACTTATACCGATTTGGTATTAATTCCAATGCTACATTAATAAAATGAGCATTCACAAAGTTAAGCATAGTTAATATATTATATAGTGTGTATGTACACACTGCTACCACGATAGTCTTAAATCCCAAAGATAATCAATCGGCCACACTCTAAGTCCTTGCCCTATATTGACCAACTATCAAGGTTAGTAATATGGCCATTCGCCAAACCAAACTATTTAAAGGGTCATATTTTGTGCGAATCCTTACCTAGTCTCTTTGAATACTAGCCTCGGTGCCCAAATCACGAATCTGATTCACAAACTACAATCGGTCAATATAAATAATCATAACCCTTTTTAAATGAACACCAATCTATATGTAACTTCTTACCGAAGATTGATTGACTAACGTTGGCGCACTTACTTGCTTATCTCCAAATCCCAAGATCCTACGAAGGATTAGATTAATCTGATTAGTATTCTAAATCGATAGTTGCCAAAACCCATACCTATCTTTACCAAAGTCGACATAATGGGATACCAATAATATAGGCATTCGGCCTAGGATCCTTACCTTCTGAGATCGTCAACAAAAGATGCCTACTTCTCATGCACACAATTCGGCCAAGTAGAGCTTAAAGAAAAGGGATTTCGGCACTTTGATAGAAGTTAGATTCTGCTAGGGGGTTTAAAACAAGGCTGGACTTTTGGTGAAAAAGAAAGAAGAAAGTAGATAGGGAATAGATGATTCGCTAGCAAGGAATAAAGAAGAAGAGATTTGAGGAGGGAATTGACAATGGAAGATGCAAAGAGGGTTGACCAAGGTTTTGGAGAAGATGTAAAAAGGAAAAAGAAAATAGGATGAGAGGGTTTGGAGATTCGGCTATCAAACTTGGAAAAAGAAAACAAGGTGATCACTTAGGTGCTTATATAAGCATTCGGCACCCCCCCCTAGTGTCCTTGCCGTCCACTTCTTCTAAAGAGTTCAAGATTCATCAACCTTCCTTGAATCACTCTAAGCCACTCATTCAAATTAATATGATTTAATTTCTAATAATATGTAATAATCCCTTAATAATCCATGTAATATCCCTTATTATCCTTAAAATAAAATCCCTATTATCCTTAATTTAACTTATTATTTATCATCAATAAATAATATTAATAAGAGTTTAAAGAGAGAGAAACTCTCCCCATGTGCCAAAATAAAGAACAAAAGAGGGATTTCATGACTCAACCAAGGCTCTCCTCACCCCTTGTATGGCGTCACTACTAGGCTCTTAAGTGGGCTTCTTCGCCACTTAGTCTAAGCTCATTTTATGTCCAAATTATCCCCATTTATTCTTATAACACCCTCTTGCTAAGGCTCCCTACCTTAGAAGTTTAAAACTAAAATTCCCTACTAAACCGAGCCAACACAAAGCCTTAATTTGATCATTATTATTTCATAAGTAATGCCTCAACCATTCATACATAGGAAAATAATTAAATTCGGGTAACCCCAATTTGGGGATGTTACAACAAACCTATAGTGGCGTTTTTACAAAAACACAGCTAATTTTTTTCCAATTTTTATATTGTAATTAAAACGACGTAATTTTTGTTCTGAAATAAAAAATTTTGTGGCATTTTTGCTAGAAACGCTGCTAAAGATTGATTTATAGCGGCGTTTTTATAACAAACGCCGCTATAAGTCAGCCTTTAGCGACGTTTTTTACAAAAACACCAAGAATTTTTTTCCAATTTTTATATTGTAATTAAAACGACGTCATTTTCGTTTTGAGATAAAAATATTTTGTGGCATTTTTGTAAAAATGCCGCTAATTTTTTCCAATTTTTATATTGTAATTAAAACGACGTCATTTTTGTTTTGAGATAAAAATATTTTGTGGCGTTTTTGTAAAAAACACCGCTAAAGGCTGGCTTATAGCGTTTTATATAAAACGCCGCTATTGTCCAATCTTTTGCAGCTTTTTCTTGTTAGCACCGCTAATGTCTAAATTTTGCGGCGTTTTAGATAAAAATGCTGCTATAAGTCAGTTTTGCTGTAGTGTTTGTGTGTATTGTGACTTTAATTTTTTTTCTTTCCTTCCTTAATGTGTCGGTCAAGAAGTATTTATGGCAAGGGTGGACTTCATTATTTTTGGTAAGGTGGCTAAAAGAATAAGGCAAGGTTGAGGTTAGGAAATGAATCAAAAGGAATAAGTAAGTAAGGGGGACAAGAGGCTTATTTCGTGGGTGGTGTTTTGGAAAGTTTGGGTGGCCAAACTCTTATCCTAGGGGGGATGAATTTGGACTGCTTGGGGCTAGGATGATAGTCAATTTGGTGCTTGATGTTTTGGTATCATTTTTCTTTTCTCCCCAAAACTCCTTTTCTTCTCCTTGCCGAATCTACACAACTTGGAGAAGGCAAATTCCATTTCTTCCTTCTTGCCAATTGTACCCCAAACTTTGAGACCATTTCTTTTGTTCACTCATCCTTCTTGAAAACCGAAACTAATCCATCATTTTTCTATTTCTTCTTTTTCTTTTCTTTTTGAAAAATCTTTCAAGAATCACTTCCCCTCTAATATTTTTTTCACCATAGCCGAATATTGAGTCCACTATTTCTTTATAACCGAATCTTTCATCCTATACATATTTTCTTCTCAACCATATTGCTACTCATACTTTGATCAATCGGTAATCGATCCATTTCAACATTATATTTTTATTCTTTCTCTTAATGCCGAATCTATATCTTGGTGTGGGATGGTCACATTGACCGAAACCATCATCATACCTTCTCTCATACAAAATCACTTTTCTTCTCCGTAGAAATATTGTGGAAGGCCAAAACTTTGAGTTTCCAAAGATATCGTTTAATCGTTAGAAATCGGAACCAATATCATTAAGGTAAGGGATTCATCATGGTTCTTTTTGGATCTTTTCGTTGACCTGTTATTTTGCTTAACGAGATAGTGGTTGTGACTAATCGATTATATTTTAGGGACTAAATCGCTCGATCTATCCCTCATAATAAGAGACTCGGATTGTTGGTAAGTGATATAGATTGTTAATCAATCACAATACTTGGATGAAGTTGTAAATTGGGTTTGGACTAATTGTTGACCGATTATACTTTTAGGTGCCACGAAGAGTATCGTGTTACGGATCCCGTAATAAGGTGTGTAATCCCGTACTTTCCAAATATTTATTTGAAATGGTGTGTGATCTCACACTTCTCTGAAGGCTTGCATGAAATATTCTATGATTCGGTTGAAATACCGAAGAAAAACTAGAAATCGACATCCGTAATCACTCGGGTGTGCGTATGATCGTAGTGGTAATCATACTTGTAATAAAATAGTTTCGGTTAGAAACAGTGACGTGTTTTTGAAAAATCACGAAAAATAGGAGAAAGGAAATTAAAAAGTGAATGAGATATCAAATAAAACCTTACTGTGTCTATTTTGATAAGGAAGAAACGGAGAAGGAAAAGGAATTTTATATTCTGAGATATGTTATTTTTAGTGAGACTGGTTCTGAATGACTTCGTGGTTACTTGATCTGTCTTGGAAAAATCATATAAAATTGTACAAAGTGAATTATGGGATATAATTTATATTTATGGATTCCTTAGTGAGCCTATTTTCAATAGAAACAAGTGGGAGCAGTATATGAAAACCTTACAGTGAGATATTTGAAATTAAGGAAGGAGAGGTCAGAATCATTGGACAGTGAAACAAGGGAAAATTTAAGAAATAAACTGTACTAAATGGTTAAGCCAAAAATTCTGGAAAATTGTAGTAAGAAGATATGTGAGTCTAGTTTCAAGAAAAATTTACAGATTTAGTGTAACACCCCAAACCCGGCCTAAACGTTACGACCGGATCTGGCATGTCACATGAAAGAAATGTTTAAAAATTGTACGTTCGTTAAAAAGTTCGTATTCTTTTTGAAACTCCACGTTTCGTGGTTTGTATATAAAACTTGATTCATTTAATGCCCATTTTACAAAGTTGTTATTAGTTTGTAAAAATTGTATTTGTTGTGAAAATTGAGTTGAAGTAATTTTGAATAAGAAACGGTTTATTAATATTTTAGGAAAATTCCGCATTAAACATTTAATAATAAGCAGTAACCAATTTAAACGCTAAAACCAAATAAAATACCAAGGCCTTATTACATAACAAAAACCCAAATAAAAATAAGTCCAAATAAAAGAAATGAATTTACGAGTAAACATATGTATGGCCTCCACGAGTCCACCTCAGCTCCCAAATCCCGCGATCTAATGATTACCGCAAAATTTAACTAAGGGTGAGTCATCGAGACTCGGTGTGTAAATCCCCATCCAACGTGTTAAACCCTTACACAATTTCATATGAAAATATGCATGTCATGCAACCCAAAACCTAACCATCCGAAACTCCAGATTCTACCCTGTGTGGTACCAAACCTTTGGTGGTGCCAAACCACCGTGACCCAAAGTCACCGATATCAATAATGATGTGGTGCCAAACCACTTGGTGACCCAAAGTCACGAATAATCCATATGTGGGGCCAACCCACATTGTGATACCAAATCATGGCGACAATCTGTTTTATCAAATGTGGGGCCAACCTTTGTGGTGCTAAGCCACCGACGAGTCGCTATGAGGTGCCAAACCTCCGTGACCTAAAGTCACGAATAACATATGTGGTACCAAACCACTGGTGGTGCCAAACCACTAGTGACCCAAATTCACAGATATCAATCTTCCCCCTCCTCTCATCATACCCGTGCAATATGACATAATAATTCGTGTATGCAGTATGTCATGTATGCTAGACTAGACATATATCAAATATAAGTATAACATGGATTATCATCATAATCAGATAGACATAAAACAACATAATCATGCTAATCAACCTCTAAGGGTATAACCGTAATTTTACCTACTAAGGGTATTTTCGTAATTTACCCACCAAGGGTATTTTCGTAATTTACCCACCAAGGGTATTTTTGTAATTTACCCACCAAGGGTATTTTTGTAATTTACCCACCAAGGGTATTTTCGTAATTTACCCACCAAGGGTATTTCAATAATTTCGTACCTAGAATGGCCTTTCTAAAGGCCCAGTGTCACCTTGAGCGACTCAACTACCATTTTCGATCTTTACCGGACTGTTCGGCCTAAAACTCGATTTCGGCCCATTCGGGCCCACACGCTCGTGTGGCCTACCTAACACAAATCTATCCACGTATATAAGTTCCACCTAGTCTAGTTCAATATATACTACATGATCATACAATTTATTCTATTGGGCTCTGGGCCCATTGGGCCTCACTTCGACCATCATTAAAATTGACAACCCACAAGAATACTCTTGATGGCCTCAACTATCGCGTCAAAGCCCCACACGCACTTGCATGCTCATGTGGCTACTATTGTAATGGACTGCACTTGACATTTGCCGCTTACAACTAGAGTAGAGAGAGTTACACACCGATAGACTCTGGTGCTAAACTGCACATGCGACCACTCTTGTGCCCAACGCCCACCAAGGTATGTTAACCCTTCTCCGGCATGCTATTTATATAGCTAGCTCATTCCTTGTATCTTTCGATGTGGGATCCTTCGTCGATGAGAGTTTAAATTCAACTAAAACTCTTACCGTCCACTCATAAAATAAATACTCCTTGCTTCTCATAAGATTCAACCTGTGCTCCTTATAACATAATCCACGCCGCCCACTTTACCAACTAGCTCCTTGTGTCTTAAACCATGCGCAATTAAATATAACCCCATGGCCAAGGTTTAAATTCATTTAATAAAAATAATCTAAAAGGAATGCAAACGCTACAACTAGAACCTTGGACCTCCTTCCTTCCTTGTGGTGTCATTCCTTGTCCTTAAGTGGCATCACTTTGCCACTACACCACACACTCCACTTGTGTCATTTTCCTCCACATTTTATTCTTAAGGCCTACCCGCCAACCTCCAGGGTTTTTTTCACCTAAAACCAAAATTTCTCCAAAGCTAATATTTGATCCGGGACTTCATGAAGCCCCTAACCTTCAAAATCACTTATCTAAAAGGTCCAACTTGCACTTAAGCCGATCTCCTATTCTCTAAAAAATTTTAAACGCTACTACGCCTAAGGCCCATTGGGCTCAATCCTACTAGGCCTAATTTTAGGATGTTACATTTAGAATTCGAGTTTCCTAACTCAAGTTATAGTCAATTTAGTCAGTACGATGCAGATGGACAGTTTAAATTTTTATGCCCAAATTAATAGTTAAGTCTGGATTGCTAAATTACCAAATTACCCTTAGTGTGTAATATTACCAATTTACAAAAATACCCCTATGGGCCGAAATACTGAAATACCCTTAGTGGGTAAGATTACCAAATTGCCGAAATGCCCCTAAAGGGCCGAAATACGTTATTGCTTAATGGACTGAATTGACATATTACCTTATGGGCCAATTGGACATATTGATTAATGGGCCAATATGATATTTTGCTATATGGACCAATCTGATATTTTGCTATATGAGCCAATTTGATATGTGACTAAATGGGCCGAATTGATATGTGATTAAATGGGCCAAATGGATATGTGATAAAATGGGCCGATTTGATATATTGCTCTAATGGGCTGATTTTGCAAAGTGTTATTGGGCCAATTTGTTAGTCATAAATTTCTGAATTTTTAATTATTGTTATTATATTTGTAAATATCATGATTTGATATGTACGATGCATATATATGAATTGCATGGGATGGGATAATGATGAAGAGAAGTTTTGGTAGCTTTGCTACATAATTTTGGTGGCTCTACCACATATTTGGTGACTCTGTCACAATCTGTCTGGTGGCTATGCCACGTAAATTCTGTTATTCTGGTGGCTTGCCCTCAAATAATCTGTTATAAATGGCTTAATGCCTACATTTGGTGTATTGGCGGGGTGGGTGACTAAAGCTCCCCACAGGTGTGTTGTGTAACATCCTAAAAATATGAGTATCGATATGTTGCATGTTTTTGGTGCTTAACTTGTGAATGATTAAATTTGTGTGCTTATATAGTCTTGAGAAGGCTTGGGATTTATTCAAATTAGAATAAATTTTAGTAATGAGTACTTTATTGAAGATGAACAAGTGACTCTGATGCTTAAGGGAATTTAATTGGTAAAAGTTTGCATAATATAAGCTAGTGGCAAGGTGGAGTTGGCGCCATAAGCATGTTTAGAGGTAAGAGGTTCGAATCTCATGGATAGCATTTTGGTGACTTTTATATTTTTTTTTACCTATATTGCATGTGTCGGTCAAACCTTACTTATGGAAGGTTGGATTTTTCTCTTATGGCAAGGTGATTATTGGATAAGATAAGCTTGAACATAAGGAATGAAATCCTAAGCTTATGGTAAGTTAGGGGGACATAAGGCACCCTTTATGGGGTGTGTTTTGGAAAGTTTGGCATGGCCAACTTGTCCATGAACTTGGACGGCTTTATGGACTAGGGGTGGCCGAATTTTTGTGATAGACTTTGGTAAGGATGAGTTGTTAGGGTGTAATCCCATTTAGTCATTTTGTTCTTCCAAAACACCTTTTCTTTTCATCTTTTCTCTCTTGGCGAATGTGCTTGTGTTAGGAGGAAGCAATCTTTGTTTTGTCTCTTTTGGTCATTCTTTTGACCATTTGGTCATTTTGCAAAACCCTCAAGTGCTTCATCTTGCATTTCTCTCTAGTGCCAAAATTATCAACACAAAAAGCCAATTCTTTTCTTCTTTTCCCCATTCTTTGAATGCATATTTGTCCCTAAACTCCTCTCTTTTCTCTTCTCCCTATTCTCTTTTCCTCTCCATTTTACTTATCATTCAAACACATTTTCCTTCATTTATCTTCCATGGCGAATGCTTGTGATCATCCCCATAGCCAAATTATTTTCCTATCCATTAAATCATAGCCGAATCTTCCATTCCTCATAACTTTTATTTTCAATTATTTTCTTCTATTCAATTTTGGATCATCGGTAAGAATCATTTTCTTTGTCTTTTCTTTTTGCTATTTGGTCACCATGGCGAATCTATAGAATGTCTTGGAAGAGACTTTTAAACGAATAACCAATCACTTATTCGGATGATTTCTTTTGTTATTTTTCTTGAAATAGTGGAGGGTCGAATCATCATCTTTTCAAGTAGTCTTGAAGTCAATTAAGATTGGATCATAACGTTCAAGGGATTCTTTTGGGATCATTCGAAATTTTATGGTGTTTAATTAAGCCCTTTTAAGCCATTAGTCTTAAAATTTTTGATATATTCTTAGGACTAATGATCCTTTGTCTATGAAGGCAAACAAGATAGGGATGAAAAGGGTTGTTAATAGTGTTCGAAAGAGGGGCGATTCCGCTATTGCCCCTAAATTCAAACAAAAGATCGTTACGGTAATCCGGGATTTTCCATCGGGCTGTGGACCCTCATCCGGTGAAAATTAATTATTTGAAGTCATTCGTATTCCTGAGCCTTTGTTTGTTCGTGGTTATTCAACGGGTAATGAATCATCAATTGGGGAGAAACCACAAATAAAAGTTGTTCAAAATTTTGAGGGTAAAAGTTTAGAATGCTTATTTTTTTGAGAATAGTTTTGGAAATAAGTATTAGTGTTCTAATCCATCGTGATGCGTGTTTAGATATCGATGAGCGGGAAAGTATAGTTCTCACCGTAATCAGGTGTGTAACTTCACACTTATCTCATGGGTTATACTATACCGTAAGCGTTAGAATAAAAATCGTAAATTAGGTAAAATTGGAAAATACAATATATTAACACTTTTTGTGTGAATGCATGAAACTGAAATTTAGGTTGTGGAAAAAATTACGGACTTTCCCTTAATGGGCTATTTTGTTAAAAAAAAGTGATATATTGGGCCATATGATTATTTTGATAAATTGGCCAAGTGTGGAAATTGTGAAAAGGCCTCATGTATTAAATGGGCCAAATTATGAAATGTCCTTATGGACCGAATTACAAAAATACCCTCTATGGGCCAAATTGAAATATGTTGCTTTATGGGCCAAATGTGATATTGATATATGAGCTAAATGTGATATGAGATGAAATGGGCCAAGTTTGCTAGATCGTTAAATGGGCCAAATTGCTATTTTGACTAATGGGCCAAATTGATAACTTGTAATATGGGCTTTTTGTTAAAATTACCTTATGAATATTTTGTTATGCATTATATATATACATGGCTGCATGGGTTGGGATAACTGACGAAGAGAAGAAAGGCCTATCTAGATTGGTGGTTCTATCACAAATATTATAAATGGCCTGTTGCCAAAATCAAGTTCGGTGACTCTGTCATAATGGCCTGTTGCCACAAATATTATAATTGGCTTAATGCCTGCTATTGGTGTGTTGGCGGGGTGGGTTGAGCTGATCCCCACAAGTGTGTTGGTTGGTACGGGTGGTGTGTAGCGGATGGAAATTATGCTTGGTTGGGAATTTCATATCATATGCATTATTTTTATATTGTACATTTGTAAATGGGCTCAAGCCCAGCTAATTGCTTAAATGGATTTGGCCCAGTGAATACGGTAAGTGGGTTACACATTGAGTTCTAAGTAACTCACCCCATTTTTTTTCTTACCCTTCTCAGGTAATAATAATTGATGGAGGCTTGGGCTGGGGATGACTTCGTGTGGAGACCATACTACGAATGATGAGTTATAAAAACTTTGAACTTTATTTAAGTATTTTTATTTAAGTACTATTTTCAATTGTGATGTAATAAGGCCTCCGGTATTATTTTTATGGATTTCAATTCGTGGATGGATTTTAATATGTTTTAGTTACTTAAATGGGGCTGTTTAACTCTTATAAATGTTTTCTTCAACTTACGTATAAAAAGGGTTTTTCTTAAATATCACTCACTCGTAAAATTTTGTGAAAACTCTTTTATAAATTTATTTTAACCAATTACTTAATTTTTTAACCAATTATTTCTCTGAAAATCAAATTGTAAACTCTTATGTTTTAAAATCATGGTTTTTAAATAAATCTCGATTTTTGATTAAACTCCATCTTCAAAATTGTTTTGAAGAATTGTTTTCATTAAAAGCATTGATGACTAGACATAAGTTCGAATTGTGTGGCATGCCAAGTCTGGTCTTAAACACATAGGCTAGGTTTGGGGTGTTATATTTTATGGTATCAGAGCCCAATTTCAAAACTCGGCTGTGGTTTGGGTTCAACAACAAATTTTTGTTTAAAAACTGCTTAAATTTCTAGACTTTATATTTTAAAGGTAGTATGGCACCACGAGCATCCGGCATCAAGTCAAGTAAGTATTTGCTTATTAAATGTTTAATCTTGTGATATGATCATAGGAACACTCTAGAACTTCTAGTTTTAAGTGTTGAAAATGGTAGAGATTGAGACTATAGGATGTGATTGTGAAAACAACTTTATCTCTTATATCTCATAAAATATCGTTAATAAACACTGAAATGATATTCTGATTCATAAAACTTGTAATCAGATTAAATCAAATTAGTCATTATGAGCACTAGAGGACGTGGTCGTGGACGCGGTAGACGTGGTCGTGGTAGAGGACGAGGTGATACATCTGAAGCGCCGGGTCATATGTCGGAAATGGATGCACCTGCGTCACCCGAGAGTGAAACTAGATCACATGACCATTTGAGAGAGGATAATGCTTTGACTCAAGCAATGTTGCGAGTCCTAGAGAGGGTTGCTAGGACTAGAATTGGTCCAGCAGTTCGTGGATCAATATCGGAACGACTCAAGTCAAGTGGTGCCGAGGTTTTTAGAGGTGTCTCCGGTGTAGCTCCGAATGTTGCGGAATATTGGCTTGAGGCTGTAGAATGAATTATGGATGATCTGGAGTGCACCGTCGAGCAGAAGCTGAAAGGAGTGGTGTCCTTGCTAAGGGACGAGGCGTATCAATGGTGGCTTACTGTTCGAGAAGGCACCGAGGCTGCATTGGTTACTTGGGATTTCTTTAAAGCTGCTTTCCAAGGGAAGTACATCAGGACAAGTTATGTAGATGCCCGGAGGAAGGATTTCCTGAATTTGGTTCAAGGAAGTAAGACGGTGGCAACTTACGAGGCAGAATTTCTTTGCTTGAGCCATTATGCTTGCATAATAGTGCCGAATGATCATGAGCGCTGTGTACACTTTGAAGATGGGCCGAATGATGAGTTGTGGGTACTGATAGCCCCACAACAAGTACGAACTTTTACCTCGCTTGTAGAGAAAGCTAAGATAGCCGAAGAGGCTAAGAATTCAGAACTCTAGAACCGGAAAGAGTCAGAGGCAAGAGGGATTTTAAGTACTCAGGTTCTTCTAAAAGGTTTCAAAAGAGGCTTATGGAATGATGAGCCAGCTCAAGCTAGAGCATCTGTGACTACCAATCAGAGTCGAGAATGTGTCGACTGTGGAAGACGACACCTCGAGGAATGTTGGAGAAAAAATGGTGCCTGCTATAAATGTGGTTTCAAAGATCATCAGTATAATAATTGCCCTCGATAGACTAATACGACTCAAAAAGCTCGTAACCCCGATGCTCAGCCAGCTAGGGGTAGTCAGCAGCCACCTAGAGTTCGTGGACCAGGTCATGGTGGTAATGGTAACAGACGTGGTCAAGGTACACCGGGTCGAGGTAATGGCTTTAGAGGTAACGCTTAGGCAAGATAGCCGGGATTGGTCTATGCGGTCAAGTGTCATGAAGATGGTGATGCACTTGATGTGATAACTGGTACGTTCTTCATCTCTAATGTACCTGTTACTGCTTTGATAGATATCGAGTCTACCCACCCGTATGTTGCTAGTGCTATATCTGGAAACCTGAATATTAGATCTGAAATTACCAATAGAGAGATGACGGTAATTAGTTTTTTAGGACAGTCTGTAATTGTGAATAAATTGGTTAGAGACGTGCCCTTAGAAATCCAAAGAGAAATATTCTCAGTGGATTTGATGGAATTGCCTTTCAGTGAGTTTGATCTTATTTTCGGCATGGATTGGTTGGTGAAGCATCGGGTGCAATTGGATTGTGCCGAAAAGTGGATGTTAATAAGGACTATGGATGATGAAGAGGTAGTAATGATAGGCGAACGAATGAACTTTTTGGCAAATGTGGTATCTCTTTGAAGGTAGAAAAGTTGGTGCGAAAAGGGTATGGAGCATTCCTAACCTTCGTTAGTGCTTTGGATGCCAAGGAATTATCTGTGAAGGTGTGAGAACGGTGAAAGAATTTTTAGATGTCTTTCCCGAAGAACTTTCGGTCTACCTCCAGATCGGGAAGTAAAGTTTGGCATTGAGCTTGTGCCCAGAATGGCTCGGTGTCCATTGCTCCTTATAGAATGGCGCCGAAGGAGTTAGCGGAGCTTAAAGCTCAAATTCAAGAACTACTAGATCGGAGATTTATTCGACCAAGTGTGTCTCCGTAGGGAGCACCGATTTTGTTTGTCAAGAACAAGGATGGGTTGATGCGTATGTGCATTGATTATAGGCAGTTGAATAAGTTGATGATCAAGAATAGGTATCCATTGCCGAGAATCGATGACCTATTTGATCAATTGAGATGAGCTTCAGTTTTCTCCAAGATTGATTTGAGATCGGATTATCATCAACTCAAGGTGAAAGAGGCAGATATTCATAAGACGACATTCTGAACTCTTTATGGACATTATGAGTTTTTGGTGATGCCATTTGGTTTGATCAATGCACCATCTGCATTTATGGACATGATGAACCGAGTCTTTCAACCCTATTTAGACCGGTTCATAGTAGTGTTCATAGATGACATCTTGGTATATTCGAGGGATGAAGAAGAGCATGACTCACATTTGCGCACTGTGTTGCAAATTTTGCGGGATAAGCAATATTATGCCAAATTCAGTAAGTGTGAATTTTGGTTGAAGGAAGTGACTTTCTTGGGTCATGTAATGTCAGCCGAAGAAATAAGAGTTGATCCTCGAAAGGTAGAGGCAGTGTTGGATTGGAAATCGCCAAAGTCAGTGGCTGAGATTTGGAGTTTCTTGGGTTTGGCTGGTTATTATAGATGCTTTGTTGAAGGTTTTCGTTGATTGCTGCACCCCTAACTAAGCTATTGCAAAAGGGAGTACCGTATGTGTGGACCGATAAACAACAAGAAAGTTTCGAGAAACTGAAGAAGATTCTGACGGAAGCGCCAATACTGATTCAACCTGAGGCTGGAAAAAAGTTTACCATTTACTGTGATGCGTCACATATAGGTTTAGGATTGTACTGATGAAAAGTAGAAAAGTGGTAGCTTATGATTCTCGACAGTTGAGGCCACACGAAGTCAACTATCCTACTCATGATTTAGAGTTGGCTGTGGTGGTGTTTGCCTTAAAGATTTGGATGCACTATCTCTATGGTGAGAAGTCAATCATTTACACGGACCATAAGAGTCTTAAGTACTTCCTTACCCAAAAGGAGTTGAATTTGAGACAACGGAGATGGGTGGAGCTGTTAAAGGATTATGATTTCTCAATCGAGTACCATCTTGGAAAGGCTAACATGGTGGCAGACGCGTTGAGTCATAAGGTAGTATCAGAGTTAAGAGCAATGTTTGCTTATCTCAGTTTGTATAAGGATGGCAATCTGCTAGTGAAACTTCAGGTGAAGCCTCTGTGGTTGGAGCAAATAAAGGAAAAGCAGTTATCAGATGAAAAGTTGGGTCCTTTAATGCAACAAGTTGAAAGTGGTATAATAGGGGACTTTGGATTGAACAAGGATGGCGTGCTGTGTTTTCGTGGAAAAGTTTGTGTGCCCATGGATTCGGATTTGAGACAAATAATTCTATGAGAGGTGCATAGTAGCCCTTATGCTATGCACCCCAGAGGAAATAAGATGTATCGGGATCTCCGTGAGCAGTACTGGTGGCCAAGGTTAAAGCGGGAGGTTATTGATTTTGTGGGAAAGTGTTTGACTTGTCAACAAGTGAAGGCGGAACATCAATTACCATCGGGTTTATTGCAACCGGTAAAGATTCCTCTATGGAAATAGGAGCGGATAACGATGGATTTTGTTAGTGGGTTACCCTTAACACCTACTAAGAAAGATTCTATTTGGGTGGTAGTAGATCGATTAACGAAGGCTACTCATTTTCTAGAATCCGTACGGATTACTCGTTACAGAAGTTGGCTAAACTATATGTATCTGAAATCGTGAGGTTGCATGGGGTACCAGTGTCAATCATATCGGACAGGGATCCTAGGGTTACATCACGGTTTTGGAAAGCTTTACATGAGGCTTTGAGAACAAAGTTAAACTTTAGTACGACTTTTCATCCTTAGTTAGATAGTCAATCAAAAAGAGTAATTCAAATTTTGGAAGACATGTTGCGAGGTTGTGTGATCGACTTCAGAGGTAGTTGGGAGATCAGGTCTTTCTGAAAGTCTCACCTTGGAAGAAGATTTTTAGATTTGGAAGGAATGGCAAGTTGAGCCTTAGGTTCATTGGACCGTACCATGTGTTGAAGCGTGTAGGACTAGTGGCATATCAGCTTGATTTACCTCCGGAGTTGAGTCAGATTCATAGTGTTTTCCATGTTTCTATACTGAGGCATTATAGATCAGATCTGTCTCATATAATACCGGTAGAAGAAGTGGAGTTGAGGTCAGACTTGTCTTTCGAGGAAGAACCAGTGAAAATATTAGATCGCGATGTTAAGGTGCTAAGAAAGAAGACCGTCTGTTGGTTAAGGTTCTTTAGGCGAAATCACGAGCGGAGGAAGCTACGAGGGAGCCCTGAGGACTAATTCGGCAAAAATATCCTCACCTCTTTTAACCAGGAAAATTTCGAGGACGAAATTTTCTTTAAGGGGGTAAGAGTTGTAACAACATAAAAATATGAGCATCGATATGTTGCATGTTTTTGGTGCTTAACTTGTGAATGATTAAATTTGTGTGCTCATTTAGTCTTGAGAAGGCTTGGGATTTATTCGAAATTAGAATAAATTTTAGTAATAAGTACTTTATTGAAGTGGAACAAGTGACTCTGATGCTTAAAGGAATTTAATTGGTAAAAGTTTGCATAATATAAGCTAGTGGCAAGGTGGAGCTGGCGCCATAAGCATGTTTAGAGGGAAGAGGTTCGAATCTCATGGATAGCATTTCAGTGACTTATATATATATATATTTAGCTATATTGCATGTGTCGGTCAAACCTTACTTATGAAAGGTTGGATTTTTCTCTTATGGCAAGGTGATTATTGGATAAGATAAGCTTGAACATAAGGAATGAAATCCTAAGCTTATGGTAAGTTAGGGGGACATAAGGCACCCATTATGGGATGTGTTTTGGAAAGTTTGGCATGGCCAACTTGTCCATGAACTTGGACGGCTTTATGGACTAGGGGGTGGCCGAATTTTTGTGATAGACTTTGGTAAGGATGAGCAGTTAGGGTGTAATCCCATTTAGTCATTTTTGTTCTTCCAAAACACCTTTTCTTTTCATCTTTTCTCTCTTGGCTGAATGTGCTTTTGCTAGGAGGAAGCAATCTTTGTTTTGTCTCTTTTGGTCATTCTTTTTGACCATTTGGTCATTTTTGCAAAACCCCTCAAGTGCTTCATCTTGCATTTCTCTCCTAGTGCCAAATTATCAACACAAAAGCCAATTCTTTTCTTCTTTTTCCCATTCTTTGAATGCATATTTGTCCTTAAACTCCTCTCTTTTCTCTTCTCCTATTCTCTTTCCTCTCCATTTTACTTATTATTCAAACACATTCTTCCTTCATTTATCTTCCATGGCGTAATGCTTGTGATCATCCCCATAGCCGAAATTATTTTCCCTATCCATTAAATCATAGCCGAATCTTCCATTCCTCATAACTTTTATTTTCAATTATTTTCTTCTATTCAAATTTTGGATCATCGGTAAGAATCATTTTCTTTGTCTTTTCTTTTTTCTATTTGGTCACCATGGTAGAATCTATAGAATGTCTTGGAAGAGACTTTTAAACCGAATAACCAATCACTTATTCAGATGATTTCTTTCATTATTTTTTAGTGAAATAGTTGAGGTCGAATCTTCATCTTTTCAAGTAGTCTTGAAGTCAATTAAGATTGGATCATAACGTTCAAAGGGATTCTTTTGGGATCATTCAAAATTTTAAAGTAAGCCGAATTCGCCATTTTAAGCCATTAGTCTTAAAATTTCTGATATATTGTTAGGACTAATGATCCTTTGTCTATGAAGGCAAACAAGATAGGGACGAAAAGGGTTGTTAATAGTGTTCGGAAGAGGCGGTTCTGCTATTCCCCCTAAATTCAAACGAAGGACCGTTATGGCAATCCAGGATTTTCCATCGGGTTGTGGACCCTCATCCGGCGAAAATCAATTATTTGAAGTCATTCGTACTCCTGAGCCTTTGTTTATTCGTGGTTATTCAACGGGTAACGAATCATCAATCGAGGAGAAACCACAAATAGAAATTGTTCAAAATTTCGAGGGTAAAAGTTTAGAACGCTTATTTTTTTGAAAATAGTTTTGCAAATAAGTATTAGTGTTCTAATCCATCGTGATGCGTGTTTAGATATCGACGAGCGGGAAAGTATAGTTCTCACCGTAATCAGGTGTGTAACTTCACACTTATTTCATGGGTTATACTATATCGTAAGCGTTAGAATAAAAATTGTAAATCTGGAAAATTGGAAAATATGATATATTAACACTTTTTGTGTGAACGCATGAAACTAGAATTTAGGTTGTGGAAAAAATTATGGATTTGCCCTTGATGGGCTATTTTGTTAAAAAAAAAAAGTGATATTTTGGGCCATATGATTATTTTGGTAAATTGGCCAAGTGTGGAAATTGTGAAAAGGCCTCATGTGTTAAATGGGCCAAATTACGAAATGTCCCTATGGATCGAATTACGAAAATACCCTTTATGGGCCAAATTGAAATCTATTGCTTTATGGGCCAAATGTGATATTAATATATGAGCTAAATGTAATATGAGATGAAATGGGCCAAGTTTGCTAGATCGTTAAATGGGTCAAATTGCTATTTTGACTAATGGGCCAAATTGATAACTTGTAGTATGGGCTTTTTGTTAAAATTACCTTATGAATATTTTGTTATGCATTATATATATACATGACTATATGGGTTGGGATAATTGACGAAGAGAAGAAAGGCCTGTTGCCAAAAATCTAGATCGGTGGTTCTACCACAAATATTATAATGGCCTGTTGCCAAAATCAAGTTTGGTGACTCTGTCACAATGGCCTGTTGCCACAAATATTATAATTGGCTTAATGCCTGCTATTGGTGTGTTGGCGGGGTGGGTTGACTTGATCCCCACAGGTGTGTTGGTTGGTACAGGTGGTGTGTAGCGAATGGAAATTAGGCTTGGTTGGGAATTGCATATCATATGCATTATTTTTATATTGTACATTTGTAAATGGGCTCAAGCCCAGCTAATTGCTTAAATGGATTTGGCCCAGTGAACACGGTAAGTGGGTTACACATTGAGTTCTAAGTAACTCACCCCATTTTTTTTCTTACCCTTCTCAGGTAATAATAATTGATGGAGGCTTGGGCCAAGGATGAGTTCGTGTGGAGACCATACTACGAATGATGAGTTATAAAAACTTTGAACTTCTTTTAAGTATTTTTATTTAAGTACTATTTTCAATTGCGATGTAATAAGGCCTCTGGTATTATTTTTATGGATTTCTATTCGTGGATGGATTTTAATATGTTTTAGTTACTTAAATGGGGCTGTTTAATTCTTATAAATGTTTTCTTCAACTTACGTATAGAAAGGGTTTTTCTTAAATATCACTCACTCGTAAAATTTTGTGAAAACTCTTTTATAAATTTATTTTAACCAATTATTTAAGTTTTTAACCAATTATTTCTTTGAAAATCAAATTGTAAACTCTTATGTTTTAAAATCATGGTTTTTAAATAAATCTCAATTTTTTATTAAACTCCATCTTCGAAATCATTTTGAAGAATTGTTTTCATTAAAAGCATTGATGACTGGACATAAGTTCGAATTGTGTGGCATGCCAAGTCTGGTCTTAAACGCATAGGCCGGGTTTGGGGTGTTACATGTTGGTTGGTACGGGTGGTGTGTAGCGGATGAAAAACTAGGTTTGGTTTGGGAATTGCATTTCATATTAATGTTATATTCATTATATTATTATTATTGTATGTGGGCATAGGCCCAAATAATTGCTTAATGAGATTTTGGCCCGAAGAACAATGGTAAGGGATTTCACACTGAGTTCTTATAACTCACCCCTTCTTTCTTAACCACAGGGTAATGCTCGTGAGGTGGACTTGGGCCATTGATGACTTCGGTGGAGGCCATACTTGAAATGGTGTTATTAAATTTTAAATTTCTATTTCGTTTATTTTATTATTTTGTTATATTGGTTTAAGTTGTAATAAGGCCTCTGGATTATTTTGTTATTTGCTTTATGGTTGATATACTTATCATTTTGCTTAATTTGTTTTAAACGAGAATTTTTCTAAAACTTAAATAAAGGTTTTCCAAAATCGATTAACAAATGAATTTCATAATAAACTTTATAAATATTTTAACACGGAGGTTATTTTCTCGAACTATCAAACAATATTTTCAAAAGTCACGGTTTTAAAGTTCACTACCTTGATTGTTGACCCATCAATCAATCTCTCAAAAATACTTGTATTTTATCTACGTTTTCGCAACGGTTTCAAAATACTTCTGTAACTCTCTTTCTAAACATCACTTATTTGAAAATCGTTTATTTCAAATACGTTTTCGCCACCAAAAAAGTTTTTCTCAAAAGATAATTACATTTTCAAGTAGTTAACCTTTGCTTAAGTGTTTTGGGTTTTAACAAAGAGGCTGAAATTTTCAAACGAGTTTTTTTTTGTGACATGCCAGATTTGGGCCTAACTTCTAGGCCGGGTTTGGGGTGTTACACTGACATATCTGGTGGAGAGTGGCGTCGATGTGATCGAAGCACTGGAAGCAATGCTGCTCGAATTGTGTTGAGTGCTCAGATATGTTTGAGAGAGAAGCTGCCGTATGAACTGGGCGATGACTCGATGGTGGCCTCTCATGTGGTGGGAGGACATCATCAGGAATGTCCTCAAGATCCACCTCCTTGGTGATATAGGCTAGATGGTATTGGGGAGGGTCAGTCCCATGGCGACACTTGATCATCTGCATGTTTATCATTGTCGAGATGCCCTATGGAGACATCTGGCCTATCAAGGTGACGAGGCTGATTGTGCTGCGGTGTTGAGGAGACCAAAGTGTCTCGCTATACGTGTCACATAGGGTCCCATGGAAATGACCCCCTTACGATGCCGCTCCGTCTGATGTTGGATGGCGAGGGCGATAAAGTAGGCAAGGTCGAAGACGTGCTGGTTGTCATGCACCATAGGAAGTAGGTGTCATGAGTGTTAACTACCCCTGTGCTCTCTCGCCTTTCTGTCAATGTATGAGCTAAGATGGCGTGTAAGTACCGCAAGAATGGGGCGAGAGCTATCGCCTTGGAGCGACTAGCGTCATAGGTGGCAGAGGCAGGGGCTATATTATTCCAACATCTCATCGGGGAGTTATGGATATGGCGATGGAGGTTCTCGAGATCATATTCCCTCATGAACTCGTCTGTGTATAGTCCCAGAGCAACTCCAAATTCGAGGACACTAATTTGCGAACCAAACCTCCTAGACAGAACTAAATGGTGGCTAGGACACCATGGTTCGTCATTACCACCTGCAAATGAAAAGTAGAGCAAAGATCTAATGTTAGTTTGGGGTATGTGGGCTCGACAATATTGAAAAACCACTCCCAAGGGTCTGTGGTCAGTAGGGCCCGAACTTTATCAGCAAGTTGTACTTGTTCCAGGGTGGCCCAGTCGATTCATCTACCTTGACTGAGAGGTCGTGCTCGTAGGATTTGAAATAGTAACCGTAAGAATGGGTGCCTCACTTCGACCGAGGCACTTGCCGATGATGAGCCGGGCCCTTATGTTTTTTTCGAGGCAGGGATTGCAGTTTTCTTGTCGTGGAAAGACGACATTATGTTCCTATAAGATAGATTGAATAACATCATCCCATATTTTTCCATAAGAATGATATAAATTATGAATCCAAAATTGTTGTCTCATGATATTAACAATAAAGATCTTTCCTAAGTACTCTCCTACTACTAGGGGTTCAAACATCAGAGTAATATTATCTACAATACTTAAGTAAACATCAATATTGAATAATATTATCAAAAATGAATACCAAAAAATTTAAAGGAGTAAATCTAAGTTCAAAAAGAAAATAAACTTGGTGTAAATAAGGCTAGCAACAAAGTAGAGAGGAAGGGAAAAGAGTGAACCGACGGAGGCATGGAGACGGTGCACGGTTGTGGAAGGGTGCACGGGCGTGGCTATGGTGCACGGCGTGGTCTGCATGTGTTGTGTGTGGATGAGAAAGAAAAAGAGAGAGAAGGGAGATAGGAATGAGGGTAAGGTTAGAAGGGAATTGAAGGGAGGAGAGGAAATGGGTGTTGATGGCCGGAATGGGGAAGAGGGTGGTTTGATTAAGAGAAATGGCTAGGGTTTGGGTGGGAAATTTTTGGGCAAGATGAGCCGTGGGCTGCTTTAAATAGGGGGTAGGGAACACGACCAGGGGCCACGCCTGTGTTCCCTTTATATAGCCTGTGTGTTTCGAGAATTTTGAATTTAGGAGCGTTTGAGTTATAGCCCACGCCCGTGTTCCCTGGGCGTGTTGAGACACACGGCCGTATCACAGCCCATGTGCTATCTCGTTCGGTTCTCTCATGATCGGAAGAGGGTCCTACACTCGTGTTCGTTAATCAGTCTCAACCATGACTTTGAGGCACGGGCGTGGCTCACGCCGTGTCATTTACTCAGAATCGACCACGGTTTTGAAACACGAGCATGTCTCACGCCCGTGTTATTTACTCAGTGTTGACCACGACTACATCACACGGTCGTAGCCTTTTTTGTGAACCGTGCTGGGAAAAGTTTTTCATCCTTATTTCGCATGGCCACCGCCACGCCTGTGTCTTTTCCCATAGCGTCCACACGGCCACGAACACGCCCGTGTTCTAGGCCATGTGGGAAAGAAATCCTGCGCTTATGAATAGTTAGTTCTTAGTTTTATGCTGATATTAAAAAATATGAATGTTAATAAGGTTAGTGCTTGGGTTGCCTCCCGAGAAGTGCTCATTTAAAGTCTTAAGCTAGACTTTCCCTATTTTCATTCCTAAATGAAGGTTCACGGAGCTGAAGCTCCTCTATCACATCCCTAAAATCCTCACCATTCTAAATTTTCAATCGTTGCTCGTTTACCTTGAATGTGGCATAATTTGGATGAGTTACCTCGGCTGTGCCATAAGGAAAGATAGTTTTCATTACGAAAGGGCCTGACCATCTTGATTTCAACTTTCTAGGGAACAATTAGAGCCTTGAATTGTATAATAGAACTAGATCCCCTACTTCAAATTGTTTTGGTTGCTTTAAGCGAGCATCATGGCATTGCTTTGTTGCCTCCTTATATAAACGTGAGTTCTCGTAGGCATTAGCTTGCCACTCATCTAGCTCATTCAACTACATCATTCTTTTCTCACCTGTAAGTTTAAGATCATAATTCAAAAATTTTATAGCTTTGTGCTCTAATTCGAATGGTAGATGACAACTTTTTCCGTAGACAAGTCTATATGGGGATGTTCCTATGGGAGTTTTAAAAGTTGTTCTATAGACCCATAAAGCATCGTCTACCTTTAATGCCCAATCTTTCCTGTTTGATTCTACTATTTTCTCTAGAATACGCTTAAGTTCTCGATTTGCTACTTCCACTTGTCCACTGGGTTGAGGATGATAAGAGGTAGTTGTCTTGTGGTGTACTCCATATTTCTTTAAGACTATCAAATTGAGTATTACAAAAGTGAGTACCCCTATCAATAATAATTGCTCTGGGTGTTCCAAATCGAGAGAAGAGTTTCTTAAGAAATTTCACTACTACTCTAAAGCTTGAGCTTCCACCCATTTTGACATGTGATCCACTGCTACTAAGATGTATTTACTCCCAAATGAACTAGGAAATGGACCCATAAAATCAATACCCCATACATCGAATATTTCACATGATACCATATACGTTTGAGACATTTCATTGCGTTTAGAGATATTATTTGTTCTTTGGCATCTATCACACGAAGCAACATACCTGTTGGCATCTTTGAACATAGTTGGCCAATAGAAACCTGATTCGAGCGTTTTATGTGTTGTCTTAATCCCGCTATAATGTCCTCCTGAAGGTTTTGAATGGCAATGTTCTAGGATCTTGCTTGCTTCTACCTTTGTAATGCATCTCCAAATTACTTGATCTGCATATATACAGAAAAGAAAAGGGTCCTCCCAAAAGTAGCTTTTCACATCAGCAAAGAATCGCTTCTTTGATGATGGGTTAACCTTTTTGGTAGGATGTTAGTAGTTAAATAATTTGCAATATCTACGAACCAAGGTACCTCGGTGGCAAAATAGGAAAGAGTTGTTCTTCGAGAAATGAGTCATTTATCTCGCTCTCATCAAGTTCTTTGATACGTGGGTTTTCAAGCCTAGAAAGATGATCTGCTGTGAGATTTTTAGCTCCTTTCTTATCCTGGATTTCCAAATCGAATTCCTGTAAGAGTAGAATCCATCTTATGAGTCGAGGTTTTGCATCAGATTTTGGTAAAAGATAACGAAGAGCTGAATGGTCAGTATAAACGACAACTTTAGATAATATCAAATACTATCTAAATTTATCAAATGCAAAAACCACGACTAGCAATTCTTTTTCTGTGGTGGTGTAATTTTCTTGTGCGGCCGTCAATGTTTTGCTAGCATAATAGATCGGTTGAACATGCTTGTCTCTTCGTTGTCCCAAAACTGCACCTACTGCAAAGTCACTCGCATCACACATTAGTTCAAAGGGTAAATTCCAATCAGGTGCAACTATAATTGGGGCATTTATTAATTTATTTTTAAGGGTATTAAATGCTTCTAAACATTCCTAATCAAAATTGAAAGGTGCATCTTTTTCTAGTAGTTTTATTAAATAACTATTTTAGAAAAATCCTTGATAAATCTTCTATAAAATCCAGCATGTCCTAAAAAGCTTCTAATAGCCTTAACCGAACTAGGGGGAGGTAGTTTTTCTATGGTTTCAATTTTTTCTTTATTAACTTCAATCCCTTTACTAGAAATTTTGTGGCCTAACACAATCCCTTCTCGAATGATAAAGTGACATTTTCCCCAATTAAGCACAAGATTCGTTTCCTCATATCTTATTAGAACTCGTTGTAAATTTTTAAGACAAAGATGGAAAGAATTACCAAATACCGAAAAGTCATCCATAAATACCTCCATAATATCTTCCACAAGTTCATCAAAGATGGCCAGCATGCAGCGTTGAAAAGTAGCAGGACTGTAACACTCCTAACCCATATCCATCGCCAGACTAGGGTTACGAAGCATTAACGAAGAAGATACAACTCAAAACAAGCATATTTTTTTTATTTAACATTTCATGTACACATACTTTGCTTATCAATCATAACCAACAGATATATTTTGAAACATTTAAACAGAGTCATTTGCATATCCTATCAATACAAATTTCATACCACAATAATAAAACCAAAATCATTCACATCACATCTAACACCTATCTCAAATTTATAACATAATCAATCATTTATAATTAACATCATAGTATAATCATTTTATTAAAGTCTAATTAAACAAACATCACTTTTAAAATTTATATATGATTTTAAAACATTGTAACATCAAAACAAAATGGTATCAACCACTTATGTATAACATTCACTATACTTAATATCTTATATATAACTAAATCAAATATATTCCTCATCATTTTAATTTACAAATTTGAGACCATGACATGTCATAAATAAATATTTTGATGCACATTCCAATATGACATTAAAACACATCCAAATACATATGCAAATACATTTATAATCTCTCAATTAAATTTCTAAGTCAAATGCATAAACACATACTTGCATGATTCTTCTATTCAATGGCTAACACCTATAAAACCAATTTAAACATGTCCATCTTTTCATAACCGCAAATATATATAAATTTACAATCTCATAAACAAATTATAAAACCAAATTCATATGTAATACGTGCATTCATCCATTATATTACCACCACCTTGTGAATACATATATATATACATCATTGAAACCAATTCTAACTTATTAACTATCATCCTTACCAATATTTAAATACATATACAATTTATTAAACACCATTCAATTAATACCTATATACACATTCAAAGATTCATTTAACCATAGTTCACTTAATAAGTAAATCATCTTTACATAATACATAACAAGCAAACCATTACATATCATTTAATCACATTCAACTTACCCAGAACTTCATCACTTAACATAGATAAAATAACATCACATACATTTTGTTCAAATTCATATATCAACTAAACTATTCCATCAAAATTGACATAACCAAAATATATGTATCAACCACATAACCAAGTTCATTTTGCCTAATTTCAGAACATTACACAAACATACTTATTTTGAACATATACTCAACCAAATATGCATATGTAACAACTCATTCACTACAACGATTGCAAACCATCAACAAAAATTGCAAATTAATCAAAAGAGGATAAGCCATTTTCACATGGCTATTAATTGTATACATAGTTACTCAATTCATATCCACCCTTTTACTAAGCTATACATGCCATATATTCGTAATTAACATAACCAAAATACCAAAGTAAGCTGTCGA
Source organism: Gossypium rotundifolium (assembly GCA_025506655.1). NCBI lineage: Eukaryota > Viridiplantae > Streptophyta > Magnoliopsida > Malvales > Malvaceae > Gossypium > Gossypium rotundifolium. Next base: position 142,175,767 of record CP106731.1, read on the forward strand.
TAGTGTGATAGTCCTGCTAAAGATCCCCGAACTCATAATGAATCCAAAATCTATAAAACAGAAACCGATAAAGAAACACAAAGTAAGCTATTTAAGCTTAGTAAGTCAATAGCAAAGTAAAGTCAATTAACTTAGCAAAATCACATATACAAAATTTATATCAAGTAACACTTTATACATAATAACAAATAATTACTCAAATCTCAAATCAAAGTCACATAATATGCTCTTTGGCCGAGTACACATAGTTGAAGCTTATACACCATTCACATGTTTACAAATTAACTTCCGTACAATGTAATGAACATATAACTTACCTTTCATTTCTCAACAAGGATATATATATATATACCTAAGTTCTTTTAATTTAAATATCACATTGGCCTTCACTTACACATGCCCATTGAACCATTCGAAATTAAAAAGGATATGCGGATAGTCGAAGCTCATACAATGCCAACGTCCCAGAAGTGGTCTTACATGTAATCACATATGGATGCCACTATCCCAAACAGTGTCTTACACGTAAACACAAACCAACGCCAACATCCCAGACGTGGTCTTACTCAGTAACACATAACGGATATCCTATGTCATGACATGCGTATCCTATCTATTCCTAAGGTTCGTACGGGGCTTATGGATGTCGAATCTCGGTCGAATCAAGCTCGAAATTTATTCAATTATACATACCCACATTCGGCCATAAGCAAAATAAGTTCAAATAATTTATTTCATTTCATAACTAATACATATTCATTGTTATATCAACATTTAAATGCTAATTGACTTATCTCGGATGTCGTCGACAATTAAATCAGCTACTCGACCACTTTCGTCTTTCCCCGATCAAATTTTGATTTTCTTTAATTCTTGATCTAAACATATTCAAATTGAACTTTTTTAAACACCAAAATACTCAATTTAGCCTAAAAACACATAAATAGGCAAATTACAATTTTGCCCCTAACATTTCATACTTTTTACAATTTAGTCCTTTTTGCACAAAATACACAAAATTTGACTATACACCTTAAGGGTCGAATATTCCTAGTCCTCATACAAGTCCATAAATTTCATTTATTTTACATTTTAGTCCCTCAAAAATTTATTTTTGTAATTTAGTCTAAATTACTCAATTTCATCAAAAATTCAAAGATAAAACTTGTTAATCTAACACATATATTTCATATTTCATCATCAAACATCAAAAACCACAAGGTATCATCAATGGAAAAACACAAAATCATCATCAAAATCACAAATTGAGACATGGGTTTTGAAGTACACAAAGCAATGATCTCAAAAACATAAAAATTATCAAAACCGAGTTAAAACTCACCTTGAATCAAGCTCAAAATGGCCGAATGAAGCTTAGGTTTTCTTTCTCTTTCTTTTGTTAAGTTTTGGCTAACTAGAAAAAAAGATGAACATGACTTATTTTTGTTTTAATTTTAACATATATTAAGTTATAATTAAGTTACCTTTTTAACCTTTTATATTAAATAAGCATAACATATAAATTAAGGTCATTATTTGAAAATGGGCTATTTTCCCTTTAAGGGCTCCATATTAAAAAGCCACTATCAACTAAGCACTTTACACTTTAGTTTGTAACTTTTACATTTTATGCGATTAAGTCCTTTTATTTAATCGGGCACCTAAACGAAAAAATTAAGTCACGAAAATTTAACACCAATAAATTCACATATAATAAACACGAAAAATAATTTAAAATATTTTTCTAACTTTGATTTGTGGTCCTGAATCCACTATTCTGATTAGGGCCAAAATCGGGCTGTTACAAGAGCATTACATAATCCAAAAGGCATTCTACGATAAGCAAACGTACCGTATGGGCATGTAAATGTTGTCTTTTCTTGATCCTAAGGAGCTATTGGGATTTGGAAGTAGCTAGAGAGCCCGTCTAAAAAATAGTAGTATGTATGCTCGAATAATCTTTCTAACATCTGATCAATAAATGATAGAGGGAAGTGATTTTTCTCATAGCATCGTTCAAATTCCTATAGTCAATGCAAACTCTGCAACCTGTGACTATTCTTGTAGGAATCAATTCATTCTTTTCATTGGCTACAACAGTCATGCCTCCTTTCTTTGGAACAACCTACACAGGGCTTACCCAAGTACTATTAGAAATAGGATAAATAACTCCAGCATCTAGAAGTTTAATTACCTCAACTTTAACAACTTCCTTCATGTTGGGATCGTCTTTGAGGTTGCATACATGGTTTATATTCATCTTCCACTAAAATTTTGTGGGTGCAGAACGATGGACTTATCCTTTTAATGTCAGAAATTTTCCAAGTTATGGCTCTTTTATTCTCCTTTAGTACCTGTAGCAGCTCGTCTTTCTCTTTGGGTTCCAGTTCTGAAGATATGATCACTGGTAGTGTAGAATTATCTCCTAGAAATGCATATTATAAGTGATTTGGTAACTACTTTAATTCCATTTTGGGTGGTTCTTCAACAGAGGGTTTTTTTTTTTAGTTCATCATCTAATATAATGCCCTCGTCTTTCTTTTTTCTTGGGGAAGAATTATTAGAATTTAAATCACTTTCTAACTCTCCTAACTCATTAATATCGTCAGCTGCCCCCTCACCTTGAGTAAGACATAGTTCCAATGTGTCGTCATGGATGATTTCCTAAAAAGAATCTTGAATGAAATTTTCAATGGCATCAATAAAATAACAGGAATCATCTTACTCTCTAGAATATCGCATAGCATCGTATATTTTAAAAGTGATTTCCTCATCACCTACTTGTAGTGCAAGTTTACCATCACCTACATCAATAATAGCCCTAGGAGTAGCTAAAAAGGGGAGTCCTTAAATTAAAGGTACCTCAACATCCTCATCCATATCAAGCACAACAAAGTCAACAGGGAAAATGAATTTGTCAACTTTTACTAGAATATCTTCAATAATTCCTTTAGGATATTTAATAGATCTGTCAGCTAATTGAATACTCATCCTAGTGGGTCTTGGTTCCCCAAGACTAAGCTGCTTTAACATTTTATAAGGCATTAAATTTATGCTGACACCTAAAGCAGCTACTGCTTTTTCAATGTTTAAACTACCAATTAAACAGGGAATAGTGAAACTTCCTGGATCTTTCAATTTGGCTGGTAGCTTATTTTGGAGAATAGTTGAACATTCCTCGTTGAGTTCCACAGTCAATATTTCTTCAAACTTCCTTTTATTTGTTAAGAGCTCTTTCAGGAATTTTGCATATGTTGGCATCTGGGAGATAGCTTCAACAAAAGGTAAATTAATATGTAATTATTTGAAAAGTTCAAGAAATTTACCATACTAGGCGTCTATGCGGTCTTACTTTAACTTTGTTGGATATGGAATCGGTGGTTTATGTTCTTTAGGTACTATAGTTACACTCTCATTTACTTCCTCAGCTTTTGCATATCAATTTCGTGGAGCATCTTCTTCTCGATTTCAACTAACTCCTTTCCACTCCTTAGTGTAACTGCCTTCACATGCTCTTTTTCACTAGGTAAACTTTCTGGTTGCCTTTCAGAAACTAACTTAGTTAGTTGTCCAATTTGATCCTTAAGCCCTTGAATCGATGCTTGCTGATTTTGTAACATTTTTCAAGATTTTGAAAATGAGTCTCTGCCACCAAGATAAACTTCTCTAGCATCTCTTCAAGGTTTGATATTTTCACTTGTGGGTAGGGTTGTTGTTAAAAGCCTAGAAGGGGTTGTTGTCTTTGATTTCCTTAGCTACCCCACGAAAAATTTGGATGGTTCCTCCAACCTGCATTGTAAGTGTTACAATAAGGATTATTTTGAGGTCGAGGATTATTACCCATATATTATATCTGCTCGTTTTCCATGCCATGTGTAATATCCTTAAATCGGGGCCTCTGCATTTTGCATGTGCTTGCATGTGATGATATGCTTACTGTGTTAGTTTAGCATGTTTTGGGGTCTAGGCATGACCTCGGGTTAGGCCTGGGTCATGGCCAAAAATTTTGTTTTAGTGCTTAGGAAGAGGGAGCTAGGAGAGTTAGGGGTTAAAAGAATTTATTGGAGGGTTGTGGCACAAACAACCTATTGGCAAAGTGGCAAAGGAGGCGCCACTAAGGTGCTTGGAGTGCTTGGGTTCGAGCTACAGAAATCCCTTTCTGCTTATTCTTTTTCACGCCACAAGCAAGGAAGAGGTGTGCTCAGGTGAGACTCTCTTGAATGGATGAAGTGTAGATTGGGTCAACAGATCAAAGATTTGGCTAAGTAGGAGGAAAAAAGGGGATTTGGATGAGAGAGGAAGAGTTGGCCGAATTGAGGGGTCTTGGTGTGGCATTTTCGGCCAAGGAGGAGAGTGTTTATGTTAGGGGCTTTAGATGCCGAAACAAGGAAAGTGGGAGGCCATTTTCTCTCTTTTCTTTTTATTTGTGCTTCTGCTGAAATTCTTTTCTTCTCTTTTGACCAAAAACCGAAAAGAACCAATTGTGCATCTTCTCTTCTTCCTATTTTGTTCAAAGCTGAAACCAACACCCATTCTTAGTCGACATCTTTTTCTTCTTTCAAGTCTCTTGTGCCGAAAGTTCTTTCCTTCTCTTTGCCGAACCTTTTCTTTTCCATTTCATTTTCTTCCTCCATCTTTACCTTCTTCAAAAGCCAAACCCTGTGGGTTCTCTTCTTCTTCTCTTCTTTCAAGTGTTTGGCCGAATATCCTTGGCCTTATTTCTTTCTCTTCTCACGAGATCTAGTCTCCATTGAAGTGTCGAATCTATCTCTTCCTTTTTGAGGCATAGCCGAATCTCTTGGTAAGTGGCTTCTCTTCTATCTTCCCTTCTATTGAAGATCTGTATATTAAACTTCATTCTTGTTTCATATTGGTAGCCGAAACCTCTAAGATCACTTAGGGATGCCGAACGTTGGTGCTTGGTGGCTAGAACTGTCAGTAAGGTAAGGTGGTAACTATCTCTTTTGGTTTCATGATTCATGATAGGACAGAATGGTTCTTGGGATTCTTAATGTTGTGTTTAAGCCGATTGTAGGGAGGAGTGTTGCCAATACTGCTGTCTCTCATTCATTCAAAAGCCGAAGGCTAATCATTTGTGTGTATTAGGGCTTGGCCGATTACAAGGAAGGTTCATCACATAGCTTCGAGATTTGGTTGGAAACCAAATCGGCGATAAGGTACGGATTATGGTTGTGCGTTAACCTTTCGGGATTTGTTTGTATAGCCGAATGGCCTCTTTGCTAATGATCTTAGGGTTGGCCGAATGTAGGAAAGGGGATCTAGTGCGTTAGATCGGGATTTTCAGGATTCGGTAATCGATTAGTAACTAGGTGTTTAACCTCACACTAAATTCCTGATAGATTAATAGTAATAATGTTAAGCATGTGTTAAATAAAGTGATGGAATAAACAGGGCTAAGGGTACCATTCAATGGTACAATCCATTCAGGTATGTTACCCCTTAATACTCATTAATAATGCTTATAAACATGGATATGAGGAAAATGTGAAATTTCGTTATGGACATGGTGTAACACCCCAAACCCGATCAACACACCACGACCAAATCTGGCATGTTACGGGGTGAAAATGTTAGAATAAACTAGTTCCGGTTAAATTTTATTGAAAACTCTTTTTATCTTTCTTTTAGAAAAACTCTATACAAGGCGATGTTAAAAACGTTTTTGTGTTGCTTTAAAAATCCAGGGAGCTCATGCTTGAAAGTCCGTTCGTTGTTACTAGTTGTTGAAAATTTAGATTTGAAATCATCTTTGTTAACTTTGTCATTACCTTGTGAATAATGTCACCCGATGGTAACGTTGAAAAACCCGATATAGAGTATAATTTTGTAAACTTCATTTAATATCGTTAATAAAGCAAATCAAGTTGTAAATCATATGTTGAGATATTTAACATATAACCTAGAAATAAAACCCAAACCAATACTTAGCGGCCTTATTACAAACCCAAAACCAAATTGATGTAAATAAATAAAACTAAAATAGTAACTTAATAATCAAAACTCAAACTAGCATGCATGGCCGCCTCGAGTCCTCCCCGGCTCCATATCCGCAATCTACGCCTCATCTGCAAAATATAAGGGAAAGGGTGAGTCACCGAGACTTAGTGTATAAATCCCCAACCCGATAGCACAAGCACTTACACAAATCATTAGTATAACATGCAAATCATACAACCCATAACCTAACCATCCGATCTCCTTTATCTACCCCGTGTGGTCAAAACCACTGGTGGTCAAAACCACTGGTGACTGTAGTCACAAATCATATGGTGGGGCCAACCCACCATGTGGTTAAAACCACTAATGACAATCCCGTAATCAACAAGTGCGGCCATCCCACTATGGTACCAAACCACTGGGACGAGTCACAATATGCCTATGTGGTCAAAACCACTGGTGGTCAAAACCACTGGGACTTAGTCACAAATTATAACATCAAAGGCGGGGCCAACCCGTCGTGTGGTCAAAACCACTAGTGACAGTCCAAAATAATTCCTTCCCCCTCCTCTCAACAATCCCACCATCATGTCCATATCAATCGTGGCATAATAACATATAATGATGCAAATAACACATGGCATAACTTTAGATAATGACATGATAGCATATAATAAGATCCATAATCAGGGACTTACCCAGAGTCCATGCTCATGCCCACAAGGCATAACTATCGGTTTTAATGGCTATAACAGAAACATAATAAACATGTCAAACTAACAAAGTGTTTAAGCATTACACACCTGACTATTTGTAGATCTAAACGAAGTCCCGAAATGTTAGCCTTCACTCTACCCTACAATCGGCCAACATACACTTTTAAGATTAAATCCATTCGGCTAATCACCAAAATCCCCAAGATGTGTCACACAAAGGTACACTCACCTTAACACCGATTTGGTTTCCAACCAAATCCCGAAGCTACATGAAGAACCTCCATTTACAATCGACTAAGCCCTAACATAAAGATAATCAGTCTTCGACTTTTGAAAGAATAAGATCTAAATCCAAAATGCCAAAAACCCTTACCTTAATCGGTAACCAAATCTCAAAAATCCACTGCATTCAGTTACTCTCCTCCCTACAATCGGCTTTAACACATCATTAGGAATCTAAAGGCCATTCGACCATATCATAAATCCCGGAACCAAAAGAGATTGTTACCACTTACCTTTCTGACAGTTCCAACCACCAAGCACCAACGTTCGGCACCCCTAAGTAACCTTAAAGGTTTCGGCTACCAACATGAAACAAGAATACAGATCTTTAATAAAAGATCGGATAGAAGAGAAGCCACTTACCAAAAGATTCGGCTCTTCAAAGAGGATTAGAACACGTGAGAAGGGAAGGAATGAGGCTAAGGGTATTCGGCCAAAATACTAGATGAAAATAAAAAAGAAACAACAAGGCTTTCGACTTTTGAAGATGGAAGAGATGGAGAGGAAATAGACCCAAGATTCGGCAAAAAAAAAAAAGAACTTTCGGCACAAGAGACTTAAAAGAAGAAAAAGATGTTGACTAGAGAATAGGTATTGGTTTCAGCACAACAGAGAATGAAGAGAAAAGAATGTGGTTGATGGGGTTTTGGAAAAAGTGTGAGAGAAAAGAAAAGAAGATAATGGGGAGAGGGAGATTCGGCTAGATGCCTAAGAGTCAAATGGTGCAACAAAAGAAGAAATCGGCTAGCCTAAAAGGGGGGTTTCGGCTTAGCTCCCAACCGAATGCTCTATGGCATAAGCTACCCGAAAATGTCACTAGAAATTTTGGCACACCCTCCCCTAGTCTCCCAACCGATTACTCTTCTTCAAACAAGAGTCCAGATTTCAGGAAACCCCCTGAATCACTCCTGGCCAACCATTCAAATGAGTTTGAATCTCACAAGCCCTAAATTCTCTCTTCTCCACCAGTTTAAATTAGTTTGACTTAATCAATAGTTATTTGACAGAGTTTGAGCTGAGCATCACTCCTCCCTCCTTGGCGTCAAAATAATAAGCAGAAAACGAGATTACTTCTTGCTCGAACTCGAGCTCTCCTTCCCCGCTGTGGCGCCACCAACTAAGCACCTTAGTGGCGCCTCCTTGCCACTTTGCCACTAGGTTGTTTGTATCACAACCTTCCAATATATTCTTTTAACCCCTAACTCCCTTAGCTCCCTATTCTTAAGTGCCAAAACGAAAATTTTAGCCATGACTCAGGCCTAACCTGAGGTCATGCCTAGGCCCCAAAACATGCTAAACTAGTACAATAAGCATATCGTCACATGCAAACACACAAAATACAGAGACCCCACTTTAAGGATGTTACAGTTCTACCCCCCTTAAAAATAATTTCGGCCTCAAAATTACCTGGTCAGAAGAGTTGGGGGTATTGCTGCCTCATTACATCCTCTGGCTCCTACGTAGCCTCCTCCGTACCATGGTTCTGCCATAACACTTTCACCAAGGAAACTAACTTCCTATGCAAGACCTTGACATCCCGATCCAAAATCTGTACCGGTTCCTCCTCAAAAGACAAGTCAGGGCTCACCTCTATCTCCTCAACTGGTACCACATGTGACGGATCTGACCGATAATGCCTAAGCATTGAAAAATGAAAGACGTCGTGAATCTGACTTAACTCTGCCAGCAGCTCGAGTTGATAAGCTACCGGTCCCACTCGCTTCAGTACCATATACGGCCCGATAAACCTAGGGCTTAGCTTCCCTTTCCGTCCAAATCTCAACACTTTCTTCCATGGGGATACCTTCAGAAAAACCTTATCACCCACTGCAAACTCTATATCCCTGCACTTGAGATCGGCATAAGACTTCTGCCTGTCCGACGCTTCTTGAAGACGAGCCCGAATCACCTTAACCTTATCCTCAGTTTCTGCCACTAACTCCAGACCCAACATTTGCCGTTCACCCAATTCTGTCCAACACATTGGAGTACGACATTTCCATCCATATAATGCCTCATATGGTGCCGTCTAGATACTCGCTTGATAACTATTGTTATAAGCGAACTCCGCCAATGGTAGATACCCCTCCCAACTACCACTGAAATCCAGAACCGCCCTTAGCATGTCCTCTAGAATCAATTACTCTTTCGATCGTCCATCGATTGCGGTGAAAAGCGTCTTTGAAATCCAACCTCGCACCCAAAGCTCGATGCAAAGCTCTCGTAACCTCGACGTGAACTCGGGATCCCTATCCAAGATAATTGACACTAGCACTCCATGCAACCTTACTATCTCACCACATACAACTTGGCTAACTTCAAGCAAATAATCAACCTCACCAGATAAAATGAGCCGATTTAGTCAAACAATCCACAATCACCCAGACTGTGTCCTTCTTACTAGGCGTAAGGGGTAGCCCACTGACAAAGTCCATAGTGATCCTTTCCCACTTCCACTGAGGAATCTTTACCAGCTGAAGCAAACCTGACAGCAACTGATTTTTTGCTTTGACCTACTGACACGTCAGACACCTACCCACAAACTCCATCACTTTTCGCTTTAGACCTGGCCACCAGAACTGCTCTCGCAAATCCTGGTACATCTTGCTACCTCCAGGATGCATAGCATATGGGCTGCTATGTGCATCCTGAAGAATCCTTTGCGTCAACTCGACATCCTTCAGCATACAAGCTCTCCCTTGAAAACACAATACTCCATCGTGGGTCAAGCTGTAACCTTCCAAACCACTACTCTGAACTTGCAACCTCCGAGCATTCAAACCCTCATCCACTAACTATTTTCTTTAATATGCTCTACCCAAGTCGGTTTTACTTGCAATTTCGCTAGAAGACTCCCATCGTCATACAGGCTAAGGTGAGAAAACATCGCTCTTAAGTTCGCTACCACCTTATGGCTTAACGCATCAGCCACTACGTTAGCCTTACTTGGATGGTACTTAATCGAGCAGTCGTAGTCCTTCAACAACTCGATCCACCTTCGCTGCCTCAAATTTAAATCCTTCTGAGTCAAGAGGTACTTCAGACTCTTTTGATCCGTGTAAACTATCGACTTTTCCCCATATAAATAGTGCATCCATATCTTCAAGGCAAAAACCACTGCAGCCAATCCAAGTCATGCATCGGGTAGTTACTCTCATACGGTCTCAGCTGTCGAGACACATATGCCATTACTTTCCCTTCCTACATCAAAGACACATCCCAAGCCAAGATGTGATGCATCACAATGAGACCGTGAATACCTTTCCGCCTCAAAGTCGAACTGTAATCAAAGCTTCGCCGAATCTTCCTCAACTTGTCGAATCTTTCCGTTGTTTCTCCGACCACACAAATGGAACTCATTTCCTCAATAACTTGGAAAACAAAGACCGCGATCAGAGAAAACCCTTCCACAAATCTCTGGTAATACCTTGCCAGACCTAGGAAACTCTGAATTTCTGCAATCAACCTAGGCGGTTTCCAGTCCAACACTGCCTCAATCTTGCGAGGGTCCACTCTAATCCCTTCAGGTGACACTACGTGACCTAAGAAAGTCACTTCCCTAAGCCAGAACTCGCACTTGCTGAATTTGGCAAATAGCTACTTTTCCCTCAGTATTTACAAAACTACCCGCAAGTGCGCATCATGATCCTCCTCGGTCTTTGAGTACACCAATATGTCGTCTATAAATACCACGACAAACTGGTCCAAGTACTGCTGGAACACCCGATACATCAAGTCTATGAATGTTGCTGGTGCGTTAGTCAACCTAAACAGCATTACCAGAAACTCGTAGTGTCCATAACGAGTGCGAAACGCTATTTTGTGAACATCAGCCTCTTTCACCTTAAGCTGATGATACCCCAACCTAAGATCTATCTTAGAGAAAATCGAGCACTCTTAAGTTGATCAAACAAGTCGTCAATCCTGGGCAATGGATACTTATTTTTGATCGTCAACTTGTTCAACTGGCGGTAGTCTATACACATCCTTATCGTACCATCTTTCTTCTTAACAAAGAGCACAGGTGCTCCCCAAGGAGATATACTCAGTCGGATGAAACCTCTGTCCAGTAATTCCTGAATTTGAGCCTTCAGCTCCATCAACTCCTTTGACGCCATCCTATACGGGGCAATAGGCACTGGCGCAGTTCTGGGTAACAGGTCTATTCCGAATTCAACTTTGCGATCCGGAGGTAGACCTGAAAGTTTCTCTTAGAATACATCAGCAAATTCCCCTACAGTTCAGACACTCTTTACAGCTGCATCATTGGCTCCCAAAGCACAAACATGCACCATGAATGCCTCACAACCCTTCCTTACCATTTTCTCCACCTTTAGTGCAGAGACCACATTGGATAAGTAATCTCTCCTATTACCTATCATCACCACCTCCTCACCTTCCATTATCCTCAACACCATGCTCTTAACCATGCAATCCAAACTAGCATAGTACTTCACCAGCCAATCCTTCCCGAGAATTAGATCAAACTCCCCAAACGGTAGTTCTATCAAATCAGCCAAAAACATGACCCCTTGAAGTTCTAGGGGTACATCCCTATACAGTTTACTTACTTCTACAGAGTGACCTAGAGGGCTTATCACTGTTATCTTCCTAGAAGTAATCTCAGAGTTTAAGTTCATAGTTTCCACTATGCTACTAGCTACATATGAGTGCGTCGAACCCACATCTATCAGAGCGTTATAAGGTAATCCAAAGATTAAGAACGTACCAGTTATGACGTCCGGTGCGTCGCCCTCCTCTCGACGCCTCGCTGTGTAGGCCAATCCAGGCAGTCTCATCTCTGTACCTCCTGCACCTCTGCCCGGGGCTCCACGGCCTCTACCAGAGCCATTACCTCCATTGGCTGCACCACAGCCCCTCTGTGGCTGCTAACCATCCCTCATGTTCTGAGCATGATTTTGATCCCCAGACCGCAACCTAGCTGACCTCTATGGACAATCCTCACTCGGTGCTCCATCGATCCACACTCAAAACATTCTCTGTTTCTAGTCCAACATTCTTTCGTGTGAGACTTCCCACACCGAGCACACCGTGGCGGCCACTGAGTATTAGCAGCAGTAGGCCTAGCAGCTTGATTTGGCCCACTATATCTACCCCGTTTCTATTGATTTTCCGTAGACCCAGATGGTCTAAAATTTCATCTATTCTATCCCCTGTCCTGATTCCGTCTTACCGACTGTTTCACTTCCTCTGTAACTTTGGCCTTTTCCACTAAGACCGCAAACTCTCTCTCCTGCTGTGGAGCAATCAACAATCTCGATCATCCCTCAATCCGTCCTCAAATCTGACACATCGCTCATGCTCTGTAGCCACAATTCCTCGAGCATACCGGCTCAACCTTAAGAATTTCATCTCGTACTCCGATACGGACTTATTCCCCTGAACCAGCCTCAGAAATGACGTCCTCTACGCATCAATATAACTGGTCCCAACATACTTCTTTTGATAAGCCACCTTGAAATAATCCCAAGTGAGATCATCCGCTGCAGACCATCTCGAACCGTGAGCCACCACTGGTATGACTCATCTTGGAGGAGCGACACTACCCTTTTAGTTTCTCCTCTGCCGTCAGATCTAAATCATCCATGATTCGTTCTATCGCCTCTAACCAATACTCAGCCGTATTGGGTGCCACACCAGATACTCATCGGAATACCTCAGCTCCATTGGTTCGGAGTCGCTCGACATGATTTTGAGCTCCGTGCACCTCCACCTACTCCAGCCACTCTCTCAAGCACTCGCAGCATCGCCTGCGACACTGCATCATCCCCCGTCTGATCCTGGTACTCAACCCCAGCAGCTGGTGGTGGTGGTATCTCGTTCTATGACCCTTGACCAGACCTAACGGGTTCTGAGTCATTCTGCCTCTACCATTCCCTCGCACATTACGACCACGTCCCCTAGGACTCATGACTATGCTCGCGATTTAATCTACTTTAAGAAGTTTTATGAATTAGCTTCTGTTCCACTAATTACCCACGAATAAGTTTTATGAAAAAAGTTTAATAGTGGTTCTTTCGATCATTACAAAGTTTTAGTTTCAAGTCTTCTACCCTAATTCAGTGAATCACATTCACTCATCAATAGCATCCTCTACCCACACTCCACTTGTAGGGGTATTCTCGTCATTTTACTACTCGGGGTATTTCTATAATTTAACCTATCAGGGCATTTTAGTAATAAATTAGGGTTAATTTGGAAATCTTTACAAATCATAGGTATTTTAAAAATTCAAAAATCGGGGGTATTTTGGTAATTTCATAAACTAGGGGTATTTTTGTAATTTTCAAAATATGGTTCCAGGTGATTTTACGAAATAAGGGTATTTTATAAATTTTTCAATATGGGGGTACTTAGGCGATTTTTCATACCAAGGGTATTTCAGTAATTTTACAAGTCAGGGGTAATTTGGTAAATTTGCAAATCAGGGGTATTTTGGTCATTTTCCAAATCAAGGGTACCTTAGTAATTTTGAAACCATGGTCTAATTTTAGGGTTGTACAAAATAAGGTGGCTGGTCCCTTTCGAGTTTTAGTTATTGAATTTAGCTTTGTGAATAAGTCGTCCTCGCTTAGAGTGAACCATCACTACGCACTGTAGGATTCGAGTAAAGAAGAGGTGAGTCACTAAGACATGCTTAAATACCAAGCTCCCCTAATCCATTCCTAGACATGCACACAATCCTGCTGCACCCTTAACTTAGCGACGTACTCACTGTGTTTGTTTAGTTGATCTTTAAGTCTTATGAAATTTTATGTTGGAGTAGGCTATTCATAAGGTTCAATAGCTCCTAACCTAATAATCTACGATCCCAAAATACCCATTTCACCCACATTTAAATCTCACAAGGGTTAGGGATACTTACATGGGCGGATTGGTGCGGAGACTCGGTGCCATGCTATTCAAACCATGCACATTTCCTACAAAACTTTTCAAGACCCTACTTTTAAACATTTTGGGCTTAGAGCCCACAGTCGAGCTTTTGAACTTGGCTCGATACCAAAATTGTAACACCCCAAACCCGGTCAACACACCACGAATCGATCTGCATGTTACGGGTGAGAATGTTAGAATAAACCATTCCGATTAAATTTTATTGAAAACTCTTTTATCCTTCTTTTAGAAAAACTCTATACAAGGGGATGTTAAAAACATTTTTGTGTTGCTTTAAAAATTCAGGGAGCTCATGCTTGAAAATCCGTTTGTTGTTACTAGTTGTTGAAAATTTAGATTTGAAATCATCTTTGTTAACTTTGTCCTTACCTTGTGAATAATGTCACCCGATGGTAACGTTGAAAAACCCGATATAGAGTATAATTTTGTAAACTTTGATTTAATACTAAGTTAATAAAGCAAATCAAGTTGTAAATCATATGTATAAGATATTTAACATATAACCTAGAAATAAAAACCCAAACCAATACTTAGCGGCGGCCTTATTACAAACCCAAAACCAAATTGATGTAAATAAATAAAACTAATATAGTAACTTAATAATCAAAACCCAAACTAGCATGCATGGCCGCCTCGAGTCCTCCCCGGCTCCATATCCGTAATCTACACCTCATCTGCAAAATATAAGAGAAGGGGTGAGTCACCGAGACTCAGTGTATAAATCCCCAACCCGATAGTACAAGCACTTACACAAATCATTAGTATAACATGCAAATCATGCAACCCATAACCTAACCATCCGATCTCCTTTATCTACCCCGTGTGGTCAAAACCACTGGTGGTCAAAACCACTGGTGACCGTAGTCACAAATCATATGGTAGGGCCAACCCACAGTATGGTCAAAACCACTTATGACAATCTCGTAATCAACATGTGGGGCCAACCCACTATGGTACCAAACCACTGGGATGAGTCACAATATGCCTATGTGGTCAAAACCACTGGTGGTCAAAACCACTGGGACTTAGTCACAAATTATAGCATCAAAGACGGGGCCAACCCGTCATGTGGTCAAAACCACTCGTGACAGTCCAAAATAATTCCTTCCCCCTCCTCTCAACAATCCCACCATCATATCCATATCAATCGTGGCATAATAACATATAATAATGCAAATAACACATGGCATAACTTTAGATAATGACATGATAGCATATAATAAGATCCATAATCAGGGGACTTACCCGGAGTCCATGCTCATGCCCACAAGGCATAACTATCGGTTTTAATGGCTATAACACAAACACAATAAACATGTCAAACTAACAAAGTGTGTAAGTGTTACACACTTGACTATTTGTAGATCTAAACGAAGTCCCGAAACATTAGCCTTCACTCTACCCTACAATCGGCCAACACACACTTTTAAGATTAAAGCCATTATTAATCACCAAAATCCCAAAGATGTATCACACAAAGGTACACTCACCTTAACACCGATTTGGTTTCCAACCAAATCCCAAAGCTACACGAAGAACCTCCCTTTACAATTGGCTAAGCCCTAACATAAAGATAATCAGTCTTCGGCTTTTGAAAGAATAAGATCCAAATCCAAAACGCCAAAAACCCTTACCTTAATCGGCAACCAAATCTCAAAAATCCACTATATTCGGCTACTCTTCTCCCTACAATCGGCTTTAACACATCATTAGGAATCTAAAGGCCATTCGGCCATATCATAAATCCTGGAACCAAAAGAGATTGTTACCACTTACCTTTCTGACAGTTCCAACCACCAAGCACCAACGTTTGGCACCCCTAAGTAACCTTAAAGGTTTCGGCTACCAACATGAAACAAGAATGAAGTTCTTAATACAAATCTTTAATAAAAGATCGAATAGAAGAGAAGCCACTTACCAAAAGATTCAGCTCTTTAAAGAGGATTAGAACACATGAGAAGGGAAGGGAATGAGGCTAAGGGTATTCGACCAAAATAATAGATGAAAATAAAAGAGAAACAACAAGGCTTTCGGCTTTTGAAGATGGAAGAGATGGAGAGGAAATAGACCCAAGATTTGGCAAAGAAAAAGAAAGAACTTTGGGCACAAGAGACTTAAATGAAGAAAAAGATATTGACTAGAGAATAGGTGTTGGTTTCACATAACAGAGAATAAAGAGAAAAGAATGTGGTTGATGGGGTTTTGGAAAAAGTGTGAGAGAAAAGAAAAGAAGATAATGGGGAGAGGGAGATTCGGCTAGATGCCTAAGAGTCAAATGGTGCAACAAAAGAAGAAATTGGCTAACCTAAAAGGGGGGTTTTGGCTCAACTCCCAACCGAATGCTCTATGGCATAAGCTACCCAAAAATGTCACTAGAAATTTTGGCACACCCTCCCCTAGTCTCCCAACCGATTACTCTTCTTCAAAAAAGAGTCCAGATTTCGGCAAACTCCCTGAATCACTCTTGACCAACCATTCAAATAAGTTTGAATCTCACAAGCTCCTAAATTCTCTCTTCTCCACCAGTTTAAATTAGTTTGACTTAATCAACAGTTATCTGATAAAGTTTGAGCTGAGCATAACTCCTCCCTCCTTGGCGTCAAAATAATAAGCAGAAAACGAGATTTCTGCTGTCAACTCGAGCTCTCCTTCCTCGCTCGTGGCATCACCAACCAAGCACTTTAGTGGCACCTCCCTTGCCACTTTGCCACTAGGTTGTTTGTATCACAACCTTCCAATATATTCTTTTAACCCCTAACTCCCTTAGCTCCCTATTCCTAAGTGCCAAAACGAAAATTTTATCCATGACTCAGGCCTAACCCGAGGTCATGCCTAGGCCCCAAAACATGCTAAACTAGCACAGTAAGCATATCGTCACATGCAAACACACAAAATGTAGAGACCCCACTTTAAGGATGCTACACATGGGGTGAGGTAAATTGCATGATATTTGTATGTTTTGTATGATGCATGAGCATATGGGTGATAATGATAAAGGGGAAGTGTTCCGGTTGTTTTTACCACTTTATCTGGTGACTTATGTCACCTATTATGAATCCGTCGACTCTGTCACATTATTTGGTGGCTATGCCACGATTATAAGGGCGATGTGCAGTTGACTGCAGTGACTACCTTCGATGGTGTGTAGTGGATGGAGGGTCAATTTAGTAATCCCCACGGTGTGATTGGCAGGTACGGGTGATGTGTAGAGGTTGGATATCTAGGTGGGTTTGGGTTGCATCATTGTCTATATTTGTTTTACGTGATTTAACATGCCTTGATCGTTTGGGAGTCTGTGTTGGTTGTTACACACTGAGTCTGTTGACTCACCCTTCGTGGGCTAACATTTTGCAGGTGATACTTAGTAAATGGACCGGGTCGGCAGGGACTTAGTGGTGGCCATGCTCATTTCGAAGATTTTCACGTTTTCTTATTATGTTTTTGGGTTTTATTCGGTTTTGTTTTTGTTGTAATAAGGCCATTATTATTTAACTGCTTTATTTATGCGTTTTAATTTTTATTCGCACGATCAACATTAGACAAGTGGTTAAACAATTTTTTGTAAAATAACTTCAAATGTTTTGACACATAAACACCTACGATTTTCAACTTAATGATAAGCTCTAAAATTTGGCATTTCTTTAAACTTGTAATTTCTGAAATATGAAGATAACGTTTTAATACAAAATTAAATTACAACACGGTGTTCAACTTGAGAATAACACAAATCTATTTTCTTCAAAACCACCAAGTATTTCAAGATGACATAATGAGATTTAACTACGTTTTACTCAAGAAGAATGCCAGATCCGGTTAGGGCTTGTGGGCCGAGTTTGGGGTGTTTCACCATGTCCGTAAGGTGGGTACTCAAGATTCGCCACACCTCCACTTGTTTCGCACTGCATTACCGAATGTACCTGCGAAGAACACAAACCATCAACCTTTTTATTTAACATCTCTACCTGATTTGATAGCATGGTTACTACGTCGAGGTTGAAAACACTGGCGGCTTTTGTTGGCTTCGTCCTTGTAACTTGCCACTGATAGTTGTTTAGTGACATCTCCTCTATAAACTCATAAGTCGCTTCAGGAGTTTTGTTATTCAAGGTTCCGCTGGCTGCTGAATCGATTAATTGCCTAGTCGAGGGGTTCACATCGTTGTAGAAGGTTTGAACTTGAAGCCACAAAGGTAACCCATGGTGAGGGCACTTCTTAATAAGTCCTTGTATCTCTCCCATGCATCGTATAGTGTTTCTAGATCCATCCGTACAAAAGACGAGATATCATTCCTTAACTTGGCCATTTTGGCCGGTGAAAAATATTTTAATAAAACTTTTTCGATCATTTGATCCCATGTAGTGATTGATCCTCGTGGAAGAGAATTCAACCACTGTTTGGATTTATTCCTCAAAGAAAAGGGAAATAGTCGAAGATGAATGGCATCATCAGAAATGCCATTTATTTTGAAGGTATCACAGAATTCTAGAAAATTTGCTAAATAAGTATTTGGGTCTTCATCCTGCAAACCATCAAATTGAACAAATTGTTGGATCATTTGTATAGTGTTAGGTTTAAGTTCAAAATTATTAGCAGCTATAGTAGGGCTAACAATACTCGATTCAGCTCATGTTAAATTAGGTTTAGCATAATCATGCATAGTACGAGGAGCAGGATTTTGATTCACCAGGTTTGCTGCAACTACAGGAGGTAGTGGATTGTTATCAGCCATCTCTTCGGTAGTATTGGTTTTGTCTTCTCCCTTTTCTTCTATGTAATTTAAGCTTCACCTTATTTCTCTATGATTTACTGAGAACAAGACCTTCAATATCACCGTCAGAATTAAGGGTCTGTCGGGTTCCTTCTAGTCATAAACTAGAGGTACCTGCCAGGAATAAATAAAAGAAAAATTAGCAAAGTTAAAATTAAAATAAAATAAAAAAAAAGTAAATTGTAAAAAAATAAAAAATGGCTAAAGTAATAAAAATTTAGTGTTCCTAATATTTCAATTCCCCAGCAACGGCGCCAAAAACTTGATCGTGTCTGAAAGTCTTAATATTTATATAATGAATGATCGAGCCCAGAAACTAACTATCACCATGATTGAGGCAAGCGCACCTATCGAATAGTAGTTAGCTTAGTGGAAAGAACGGAATGTCGAACCCAAAAAATCAAAAGTACTAGTAATAACTCTCTTTTTATTATCTAGCCTAAAATAAAAATGATTAACGTTTATTTAACTAATTACTAAGCTAAGGATGCCAAGACACATAGAATGAATAGGGAAAATACTTTTGGGAAAAATCAATTGATCAAGATAATACCCGAGGAAGAATCCATCTAAACTTCACTTGTCATTTAACTCTAAACCAGACGATTTATTCATTTGACTTGATCCGTAGGATTCCCTAATTTATATTAATACGTCTTTTGAGGCTACTAACGTCTAACCCTAGGTTGATTAATTTAAATCTCTTTCTAATTAAAACCCCTAAAGTTGCATTAACTCGATCTATGGATTCCCGTATTAGGTTTGACCCTAATCTGGCAGATTTTCGTCGTCCTATTTCTAGAAGTGCGATCAACTTCGCTTAATTATGCTAGATCTACTCTTAAACAGAGACTTTTGCTCAACTGAATAAGCACATCAGTACTTGAATCAATATCCTGGAATATTAAAGCAAGAATTAAGAACACATAATCAAGAACAAATCAAATATTTAGAATATAGTTTAGAAAACAATAATAAGATTCGTCTTAGGTTTCATCCCCCTCAGGTATTTGAGGGTTTTAGTTCATGCTTATAAATGAATACATCTCAAAAGAAAAATAACAAAACATAAAGAAAACCCTAAAACCCCCTGAAGGAATTGAAGGAGAAATCTTCAGTCTTGTGTGTGATTTTGACTTTTGAGATGGATTAACTGGCTTTCTTTAAGTAATTCCCTGTATTCAGCCCTCTCTGGCTGCCTCCGGCCACCTCCCTCTTTTAGGTCATACTTAGGGTGTCTATATAGGCTTTCGAAATGCCTTTCTTTGCCTCTAAGTATCCTATTTCGAGTGGAATTAAAATAGGTCACGGTAAGGACATGCCCGTGTGATTCGAGCACAGGCCATGTTCGAGCCTGCTAAAGAGGCACGGTCGTGTGGTGAACTCCAGGCCGTGTTGATTTCTTACTTTGGCCTATTTTCTCCATTTTTGGCCTGTTTCTCGTTCTTTTCATCCTCTTATGCTCTCCTAAGTGTAAAACATTAAAACAAAGGATTAGGAGCATCAAATTCCACAATAAAAGGGATAAATCATCCAAAAGTATGCTAAATGCAGGTTTAAAATATGTGTATATTACAGTTTATCAATAACTAATGGCTCTTCATAAATAAAATGTCTCTCTTCTTAAAATGTTCTTGGAAATTCTTGTTATTTTCTTGCTTTCTCATTTTTCCACTTCTGGCGTAAGAAAATTTATTATGACCATCCCCCATGACTATTTTATAGTCTAATTTACTACATTCACGTCAAAGATTATGTCTTTCTAATTTATTACATGTTGTTACATTCTCTTTAGGAAATGGTTAGGTTTCGTGGTTAAAATTTTTTGTTCAATCATAAGTAAAAAACTTTTCATGATATTGTTACCATAGGAGCACATTTGAATTATGAAAAGTTGAATAAGATCTCTCTTGCAAGGTTCTCATTAGTAATATTTTCCCACGTAATTTTAATCGAGAACTTATTCTGAATACTTTATAACACCCCTAACCCATATCCGTCGTCAAAACAAGGTTACGGAACATTACCGGAGTTTATCGATCAAATACAGACATTTCATATCACTTCACATTTATATTAGAAATCAATCATATTGTCCCTTATAAGAGCCCTCGAGGCCCAAAATACACATCAAAACAAATCAGGACTAAACTGGGTAGGGGTGAGTATTCAATCAAGTCGAGTCAAATCGAGTCAAAAAATTCGAGTTAGTCGAGTTGATGAGTCCTATTTTAGCAACCAAACTCAATTTGAATTTTTTCGAATCGGACCGAATCGAGTAAAAAATTTTGATTCAAGTCGAGTCGAGTTAACGAATCCAATTATTTATACTCAATGTTGGGTATACATGAACCGATTATTTAACTAGTAAATGAAGTATAAAATTATTTAACTACATAAACAATATAATGGTTTTACCTTTTAACTTAATGAGTAAACATTTATCAAAATAACGTAGTTTTGCCTTTTAACTTAATGGTTTTGACTTTTAACTTTAGAAAAGGTAAACATTTCTCAAAATGGCGTAGTTTTGTCTTTTCTTATTCGAATTTTTGGTTTAACTCGAATATGAATTTTTACACAATTTGAGTTATCCGAAAAAATTAATTTTTTATTTGAGTTTATCCAAATAACTTGATTAAATCAAATAACTCAAACTATTTAATTCAAAATTTGAAAATTTGATCGAGTTTTTCGAATCGAATCAGATTTTGCTCACCCCTAAAACTGGGTACTCCAAGAATTTTTCGCAAAATGTCAAAATTTTTCTAAGGTGTAGTGGTCACACGCCCATGTCTCTGGATGTGTGGGCATTTGAATTAGGGGCACACGGCCGTGTCCCAGCCTGTGTCCAAATTAGGGTGCTTACTGACTTGGGTCACACGGCCAAGCTCAACGCTTGTGTGATAGGCCATGTGAGCATACTAACTTGCATTAAATAAGGTGCATGGGTCACACGGCCAAGCCACATGCTCGTGTGCTAGGCCGTGTGAAAATTTCTAAGCATTTTGTTTCTCAATGTTCAAGATGCAGAGGACACACGGCCAAACCACACGCCCATGTGTGAGGCCGTGTGTGACACACGCTCGTGTCTCTTCCCGTGTAGACAAAAATAGGCCATTTTCAAGGCCACTTTTCTCACCCAATTAGTCTTCCACCTACATCAACACTTTAGCACTTTCACCAACCAATACAAGACATTTAAATCAAGCCAAAACCAAGTTTAACACATATCATAACACCCCATATGTCCAAGTTTTCAATCTTACCTAATTGACCATATAAACCTATATGCATATTTCTCAAATCATATTATTTCAAACCATACATTAACATACTCATAAATTACCCAATACCCAACCACATTAGACACAACAAACATATTAAGCCACACACACATATACATATCAAATTATGTCCAACTCAAGCCATTCCAATGGCTATTTACAACAAAATATTTTCAAGCCAATATTGGCTAAATTACCCTATACATGCCATTATAACCAAAATTAGTTTTCTATATATACCGAACTGGGCCAATGGATAGTGTGATGTAGCTCTGGCCAGCTTCCAACCCTTACGAGCTTCAGAGTACTATAAGACAGAGAAAATAAAATAGAGTGATTTATAAAGTGATAAGCTATAAAAGTAACATGTTTTTAATCTCATTCTTGATGTGTTTTTGGATGATTTATTATGTAAATTAGTGTATTTGATCCTCCTAATCCTTTAAATTTATGTTTCTATACTTAGGTGAGTATAGGGGAGAGAAAAGAGTGAAAAACGGGTCAAAATCGGACAAATAGAGTTATCTTTAGGAACCACACGGGCTAGCCACACACCTATGTGCCAGCTTGTGTCAATATCGCTCCGTGTTTCCAAAACATGCAAAAAAAACCTCAATTTTTAGGCTTTCTGAGCATTCTAATGTTTATAAATACACACTAGAAGAGAACCTAAGGGGGAATGCAGAGAAGAATGAAGAAAAGACTCGAAGAACGCCATTGGATTCATTTCAGAAGTGGATCTCCTTCAAGATTGAATATCTCCATTCAATTTTTTTTTGAAGTTTTATTGGGTTTCTTTATGTCTTGTTGTTTTCCTAACTTTGAGATGTATTCCAGATTATGAACTAAATCCCCTAGATACCTAGGGAAGATGAAACCTATATGAATCTTATTATTTGATTTCTGAATTACATGATAAATACTTTATTCTTGTTCTCAATTATGTATCCTTATTTCGTGTTTTAATATTTTCAGGATATTAATTCATGCTTAATGTGCTTATTTTAGTGGAGCAAAAGTCCCTGTTTAAGAGTAGATCTAGCATAATTGACTAGAGTTTCATGCAATCCTAGAAATAGGATGACATAAATCTACCAGATTAGAGTCAAATCTAATAGGGAAATCCATGGACCAAGTTAATGCGACAATAGGGGTTTGAATTAGAAAGAGATTTCAATTAATTAACCTAGAGTTAGTTGTTTTTACTCTCGAAAGAGATATTAACATAATTTAGGGATTCCTACGGATCAAGGCACAAGTGAATAAATTGTTTAATTCAGATTCAGAATAATAAGTGAAGTCTAGATGGATTCTTTCCTAGGTATTGTCTATCTTATTGGTTTTCTTCAAATATTTTCCTAATTAATTTTCTGCTGCGTTCTTAGTAATTAGTTAGTTAATTTTAGAATAAAAATCAATCCCATTAATTTTTTGGCTAAATAATAGAAAAACAGTCATTACTAGTACTTTCAGTCCTCGTGGATATGATATTCCTAACTCACCATAGCTATACTATTATTCGATAGGTGCGCTTGCCTTTGTCATAATTTTTGTTAGTTTAGTGACCATCAAGTTTTTGGTGCCATTGTCGGGGACTAAAATATTAGGAACACTCGATCATTATTAATTTAGCCATTTTTATTTTTATTTTTATTTTTATTGCATTTTGTTTTTTTTTTAGTTTAGTTTTTGTTTTCTAATTTTTATTTTGTTTGCTTCTAGCAGGTTCCTTTAGTTTATGACTAGAAGAAACCCATCATGACCTTTAGTATTCGATAGTAAGATTGAAAGTACAACTCGCAGAATCCTTAGAGAAGCAAGCCAGAGTCAACAAAGTATAGTGGAAGAGCAAGAGGACGTTATTATCATTACTGAAGAGATGGCTGAAAATCAGAATAAACAGCTACCTCTTGTGGTTGCTACAAATCCTATAAATTTGAATCCTGCTCCTTATACTATGTACGATTATGCCAAGCGCACTATAAGTGGGGCTGAATCGAGTATTGTGAGACCTGCCATTGCTGTGAATAATTTTGACCTGAAACTAAACACTATTCTGATGATTCAATAGTTTGTTCAGTTCAATGGTTTGCAAGATGAAGATCCAAATACTCATTTGGCTAACTTTTTGGAATTCTGCAACACTTTCAATATAAATAGCATTTCTGACGATGTCATTCGCTTACGGTTGTTCTCTTTCTCGTTGAGGAACAAAGCTAAATAGTGGTTGAACTCCTTACCACGAGGTTCTATCACTACATGGGATCAAATGACCGAAAAATTCTTACTGAAGTACTTTCCACCGGCTAAGAAAGCTAAGTTAAGGAATGATATCTCTTCCTTCGTTCAGATGGACTTAGAGACTCTTTATGATGCATGAGAGAGGTATAAGGATTTATTGAGAAGGTGCCCTCACCATGGGTTACCTTTCTGGCTACAGGTTCAAACCTTCTACAACGGTTTGAATCCTTCAACTAGGAAATTGATCGATGCAGCAGCCGATGGTACTCTGAACAATAAAACACCTAAAGAGGCTTATGAGTTTATAGAGGAGATGTCACTGAATAATTATCAGTGGCAAGTCATGAGGACAAAGCCTACAAAAGCAACTGGTGTTTTTAATGTAGATGCGGTCACCATGTTATCGAATTAGGTAGAATTTTTGAATAAAAAATTGATGGTTTATATGGTTCTATGTAGAAACAATTAGTGGTACAGTGCGATATGAATAGAGGAGGGATGAATAATCCAGAATGTCTACCCTACAATCCTAGCACAGAGAATGAACAAGTCAACTATATGGGTAATAATTCTGGACCTCAGAATAATTCATACAGTAACACTTATAATGCAGGTTAGAGGAACCATCCCAATTTCTCTTGGGGTGGTCAAGGAAACCAGAGACCACAACCCCCTCTAGGCTTTCAACAACCTTACCAGCAAGAGAAAAAGACAAATCTTGAGGAGATGTTGATGAAATTTATTTTGGTGTCAGAAACTCGATTCCAAAACACCGCAAACAACACTTAAAAAATCAAAAAGCGTCAATTCAAGGGCTCGAGAACCAAATAGGTCAACTTGTTAAGCTAATTTCATAAATGCCACAAGGTAGCTTGCCTAGTAATACCGAAGCTAACCCAAGGAAGCAACTTCATGCAATCACTGTGCAAGATGAAGAAGGGTTAGTTGAATCTGAACTAGAACCGAGGCAAGAAAGTATGGTAAGTAAAGGTAAGGTTGAGGTAAGCTAGAATGAGCAAAAACTAGTCGGTAAAGAATATAAACCTCGTGTGACATATCCCAACGCGACAAAGAAAGACCACACAAACAACCAATTTGGTAAATTTCTTAAACTTCTGAAAAAGTTGCAAGTTAACTTACTGTTTATTGAAGCTCTTTCACAGATGCCCAATTCAATAAAATTTTTAAAGGAGCTTTTGGCAAATAAATGGAAGTTAGATGATTCATCACACGTGGAGCTAAATACAATTTGCTCAGCCATTCTGCAAAATAAACTACCCAATAAATTGAATGATCCAGGGAGTTTTACTATTCCTTGTTTAATTGGTGGTTTAAATGTTAATAATGCTTTGGCTAATTTAGGGGCAAGTATTAATGCCAAACAAACTAGGATGAGTATTCAATTAGCAGATAGAACAATTAAATTTCCTAGGGGTATTATTGAAGATGTTCTCATTAAAATTGATAAATTCATATTCCCAATTGATTTTGTTGTTTTAGACATGGATAAGGATAGTGACGTACCTTTAATCTTAGGATGACCCTTTTTAGCACCTACCAGACTATTATCGATGTTGGTAGAGGTGAATTAATACTTCGTGTAGGTGATGACACGATTAAACTCCAAGTTCATGATTCTGATAAGATATCTACTGACCGAGTTGATTATACGAGTTCTGTTAATATGAGTAACATTTGGCTCAACATCCTTTGCAGGAAACACCTCAGAAAAACATGATAGAGCCAAGTTCCAGTCCATGCGAAAAAATAGAACAACTCATGAAGAACGAATACGATAGGTCAATGAACTAGACGAATGGCAGACACATGTCAAGGAGAAATTGAGAATACATGATGCAGAACCAAAGCGATGCCATGACGAGCTTAAGGATGGAAGGAACCACTTTAAGGTTGGGGACTAGGTATTGTTGGATAAAATGGACCCTCGAATTGCCACTTTAGAGCTTAATACAAATGGAGCAACTCCTTTTACGGTACTAAATGTCTTCCCATACGGTAAAGTCAAGGTAACGCATTCTGAATTCGACACTTTCAAGGTAAATATTACTTGACTCAAACCTTATGTTGATAATAGAATTGACACCAAGAAAGAGGAGTTTCGACTCCACGAACCACCATGACCGTGCGAATATGAGGTAAGTCGAGCTTAGACTTTAAATAAGCATTTCTCGGGAGGCAACCCGAGTGTTAACTCTGCTAATTTTATTTATTTTATTTTATGTTTATTTTTAAAATAATTAATATTCAAATAAAAAAAATTTTAAAACCCACACGACCTAGACACACGGGCGTGTCCTTGGCCATGTGGATCCTATTACTTAGTTTTAAAATTTGAAGAAAATCAATAGTGAGTTACACAACCTGGCAACATGGTCGTGTAACCCACACGGTCTGGAAACACAGGCGTGTCCTTGGCCGTATGGATCTTGGGACTTAATTTTTTAAAAATTGACAAAGATACAGCTTAAAATAGTCCACACGGGCGTGTGACATAGCTAAGACACACGGGCGTGTCCTAGGCCGTGTGAAAGCTGGAGCTAATTTTTTCAATTTTAAAACAAGTCAGAGAGTTACATGGGCAAGGCACACGTGCGTGGATGAAGCAAAGGAGGTTGCACATGGCCATGTAACACAGCTGTGTGTGACACATGGCCTCAACAAACAGGCGTGTCCAAGGCTGTGTAAAGATTGGGCCTATGTTTTTAAAATCACACACGGGCTGAAAGGGAGCCACATGGACATGTGGCCTAACACGAGCCTCACACGACCATGTCACCCTTTTAAATCCCTAATCTCCTTTTATTTTTGTTTTTGTTTTGTCTTCTTCTTCAACCAAACCCTAGTCGCAGCTCCCTACAACCACCCCCTTCGGTAGCCATTCCTTCCTCGACTTGCCCTTTCTAACCGTCGTCCCACCAGCCCGAACCTTTCTGTTTCAGCCTTCCCCTTTCCTTCGTACCACCGCACATCCCCCTCGCCCACAACCCTTATCCCTTGCCTTTCCACCCCCGACCCTCTCCTTTTTCTTCCATTTTTCCCTCCTTTCGAACCTCTCTCACCTATCCTACGAACCACGACGCAGCAACACCCCATTTCCCTTCCTCACCTGCTTTCCTCTTCCTCTTTTCTTCCCTTTTCTGTGACCTCTAGCAACCACTCACGCTGCAACCTTCCACGTCGCCCCGAACCACCACTGATCCACCGTCGTTCATAACTCCGTCCATACCAACCGTTGTCGGTCCTTCTTTTCCTCTTTTTGCCTATTTCCTATTTTATTATTATTAATTATTATTATTTCTTTATTTACTTCTTTAGTAATATTATTTTATTTTATTTCTTTTCTTGCTTTTCCTATTTCTTTATTTATTCTTGATTATTCATCTCTTTAATGATAATTTTACTTATTTTTAATGTAGGTCCTGACATGTTTATATTTTATTTTATTTTATCTCTTTCTTTCAAAGTGTTATGCATCTAGTTTGTTTTAAGTTAATTTTTTGATTTTATTCATATTTTTCTTGTGTATTCGTTTTTATATTGATGATTATTAGCTTTATATTGTGTTTTGTTTGGTAGTAGCTATCTATTTATTAGTCAATTTTTTGTTTAGTCCAATTGTGGAGTTGAACTTGGATGTTTATTTCTTATTTGCTTATGCCAATTATGTTGGTTCATCAATTTTATGTATTTGATCGCTTTATTGAAGATACACCATGACAAACACACGAGGCAATTCCAAGTTCGTCGTCCCCACCTAAAAAAAAGCGGAAGACCCCTGGCACAACTTCTTCTTCGAGCGCTTCCGTCAAGGCCCGCCACCCTTATCTCCGATTTCCTGTGGGCCTCCAAGAAGATATATTTCAGTTACTTAGACAACGCCCACTCGGCCTAGACCAATGTATTGATTGGGCAGCGTTGGAACAGTCTGACTAGCTGATAATGTTCGCGCCTTCATTACCACAACTCCATGAGACAGATTCTTCACCATCATCAAGCCTACCTATATGGAGCTTACTTTGGAGTTCTGCACGATATTTATTCTATAGCAGGTCATGACGACTCATGATGAGCCAGGCACTATCACTTTTCGACTTGATGGTTTGGTGCGCCAGATGAGTGCCCCAAGTTTGGTATTACTTTGGGACTCTACACTGAGGAGTTCATGAGTGCCGAAAACTTCCTACGTCTATATTGGCACATCCATTACACCCCATCTCAATGTTGGATAGAGCTTATAGAGAGCCAGACACTTTATGATGCGAGTCGCTCGAAAGTGACCTCTCTTCCTTCGACCTTACGGTACCTTCATGCACTTTTAGCTCACACTCTGACCTGTAGGAGGGAGAGCATCGGAGTCGCTATTACTCATGATGCCTATTTTCTATGGAGCATGGCTATCGGGCATATCTTTGACTTGGCGTACTTCCTCGCCTTAGCCTTCCGCCATCAGACTGACCGCCATAGGGAGGGCCCCATCTATTTAGGCCCTTATATGACTCGCCTTGCTCAACACTTCGACTCCTCAACATACTTGGAGCAGTTCTCTATACTCACACTAGTCGGCTAGATGTCCTCACAAGGAATCTCGAGCATGATTCATATAAGGATGATCGAGCGGTGTCATGGAGTGAATTCTCCCTAATATCGATTATTTCATTTTGACACTCAGAATGAACCTGAGGACTTCACTGATGATGTTCCACTCCATCATGAGGACCCACCACAGCCTTAACCTTTGATTCACCGCCATATTCCTTCTGCTGCTACTTTAGCGGACCTCCTCGAGCGATTCGTTCGCTTCGAGCAGTACTGCGTCCAAAGCTTCGACAGCCTTGACGCGACATTGCAGCAGATATGTCAACATCTCCATATCTTCTCTTCAGCGCCTAACGACTCACGACACCGATGTGTCTGATGATGAGGAACATTGAATCCATTTGTTTTCTTTTATTTTTTATTTCTTTTCTATTTTTATTTATTTTTATGTTCATTTTTATTTTCTTAGACTTATTTTTTTTATCTTTTGAACTATATTTATTTTTATGGTTGCTTCTAATCGATTATAATCACTTAATCTTCTTCACTATTTGTGTTTCTTTTCTTAGTAATTTTCTTGGAATCATACACTACATCTAGATTTCACTACAATTTCGCTTTTCACTACTTTAGGGATTTCATCCAAAATTCAGGGCAGTGTTAGTCTTCTCTCTCCTATGATATTCTGGTTATACTGTGATTATATATATTTGTACATTGAGGACAATGTACATCTTAAGTGTGGGGAGGTTATTTATAGAATTATTAGAAAATCCTTGAATTATGTCTTGTGTTTAAATAATTTTCTTATACTTCTATTAGAATATATTTTATTGACTTGTGATTTTTATTTACGTGTTTTGGATTAAATTCATAGGTATTTGTGCATTGATTGTTTAACTTTAAGACATGAGAGAATCAAGCATGATAAGTCTATTTTCAGAATTAAAAATTTTTAGGTTGTTTCCCTGAATTGAGGTATTACCTTGAAGTTTAAGATTTGCAAGATTGACATCAAAAACCATAATTTTTTGTGAGATTTTAAGCCTTTAGAGCATATACTTTTCTTACTCATTTTATTATTGTTTATGAGTTTTTCAATATTGATTTGTTATTCTAGAACTTGCTTCAATTATGCATGTCGAGACTAGACCATTGATTTGATATATTGAGATGATAAAGGCACTTAGGTTTTAACCCACCTATTCCATAAAAAGCCTACCTTCATAATTAACCCTTAGTGAACCCCGTTGAGCCTAACACACCGTTTCTTGATTTACCCATTCATGTTAACCCATAACTCACTATTTTGATTCTTTGAGAATTTTCCCCATTTTATTGACTCCTTTTTTATCGAGATTTGATTTGGTTAGTTGCCTAATTATGCTCTTTTGTTTTATTTGCTAAGTTATTTCTTATTGTTCTCAAAAAAATTAAAATGATGAAAAAAATATATAATACATTATTATTTAGTTCTATGATAATTGAGCTTGAACAATTAAACTCGTATTTTGAGAAGAAGCTCGTGTTATTCTTGAATAGTTTCGATTGATGTAATTATTTTTAATTTAGCATTTGTTTATTCTTCTAGTTTGGTAATTTATCAATTTGATCTCAATTTTAACCATCTTTTCAGCCTTTCTCCATGCATTTAACCTAATCCCCATTACAACCTCTTAAAGACCTTTTGATTTGTATATCATCTTATTTTATAGTGGTGGAGATTTGATTTTCATGCAAGCCTATGGTAATGACTTTTCACGTTTGACTTTTGAGTGCTTAATTTTTTAACCTTAAACACTTTGAGTGATTTGAGTGAATCTTTAGTGAGGATTTCGATTCTTGTCAATTTTGAATTAAAGGTAATTACTTAGATAAGGGGAAATACCTATGTTTTCATGCTTTAAAAATGTTCGACTTAGATTGTTTGAATCTTTAATGCTCTTTTAGTTGAATTATCAATATATGATTATTTGTGAATTATTTCAAAACATTATTGATAAGAATTATAAGTTGAGAAAGTTTAATTTTAATTGTGAGTTGAGGATTTTGCTTGAGGACAAGCAAACATTTAAGTGTTGGGATATTTGATAATCTATAAAAGTAACATGTTTTTAATCCCATTCTTGATGCATTTTTGGATGATTTATTATGTAAATTAGTGAATTTGATGCTCCTAATCCTTTAAATTCATGTTTCTATACTTAGGTGAGCATAGGGGAGCGAAAAGAGCTAAAAAGGGGGCTAAAATCGAATAAAAAGAGCTATCTTCAAGAACCACATGGCCTGGGCATTTCCACATGGGCTGGTCACACGCCCATGTGGCAGCCCGTGTTGATATAGCTACTTGTTTCCCAAACAAGCAAAAAAAACCCCAATTTTTAGGCTTTCTGAGCATTCTAAACTTTATAAATACACACTAGAAGAGGACCAAAGGGGGAACGTAGAGAAGAACGAAGAAAAGACTCGATGAATGCCATCGGATTCATTTCAGAAGTGGATCTCCTTCAAGATTGAATATCGCCATTCAATTTATTTAGAAGTTTTATTAGGTTTCTTTATGTCTTATTGTTTTCCTAACTTTGAGATGATGTTATTCCATATTGTAACACCCCAAACCCGGTCTATGCATTAAGACTAGATTTGGTTTGTTACATAAATCGAACTATCTTAATAATTACGATGAATAGGAATTTAAAAAAAATCATTTTTAATTACAAGGTTTAATAAAACCAAAAGAGTATTTTAAATTTGATGTATACAAAAAAATTAATTGAAAATATCATTAATATTGTATTGATAAAATCCTTAAAGTAATTTGATAAGAGTTTCAAATATTTACAATTTTAAATATTTAGATAAAGGAATTTCATATATTTGAAAACCCAAATTATTTTAAGAAAACAAAATAATTATAAGCCCATATTAATAGTCCAAAAACATAATTTAAATCCATCCACACATAAAATCCATAAAATATTTATAGAGGCCTTATTACATCAAACCCATAATAGTAAATTATAGAAAGTCTTTAATAAAAGTTCAAAGTTTAATTAACCCTTATTTGTAGTATGGCCCCACGAAGTCATCCTCGGCCAAGTCCACGTCAATTTCCATTACGAGATGAGAAATTTGAGGATTGAGTTACTTAAAACTCAAGTGTATAACTCACTTACTTATTCATTGGGCGAGATCATCAAATCATAGTTTTAGGCTTGAGCCCGTCAACAGGTTTAACAATATAAATAATAATATGTATGCAAAATGAAGTTCCCAACCCCAAACCTAATTTCCATCCACTACACACCCGTACCAACCATCACACCTGGGGATCAAGTCAACCCACCCCGCCATCACACCAATCGTAGGCATTAAGCCATTTCATATTTGTGGCGAGCCATCGAACTAGATTGTGACAACGTTAGAGCATTGAGCCATTAATATTTGTGGCGAGCCACCGAACTAGATTGTGACAACGTCCACCGAACTAGAGGCATTGAGCCATTAATATTTGTGGCGAGCCACCGAACTAGAGGCAAATAGCCATTTAATTAATTTGTGGCGTAACCACCGAACTAGATTTTGGCAATGTGCCTTTCTTCTCTTCATTATTAATCCCAACCCATGCAACATGTATGCAAAAATTTGTCTATGTTCATATGATGATTTTATCAAAAGATTTTAATAACATAAGAGTCAATATTTCTAGTTTTTGTTAAGGCCCAAAATTTTGAAATAGCATTTAGCCCATTTAGCAATCTAGCATCTTAAACACAATTTACGATCTAGCTAAGAGTTTGGCCCATTTAACAATTTATCGTGCTTTTAATTTAACAATTTATCGGCTTTTCGCCCATTTATCGATCTAGCGATTTGCCCATTTATCGATCTAGCAGAGATTTCGGCCCATTTATCGATCTAGAAGAGATTTTGGCCCATTTATCGATCTAGCAGAGATTTTGGCCCATTTATCGATCTAATAGAGATTTTGGCCCATTTATCGATCTAATAGAGATTTTGGCCCATTTATTGATCTAATAGAGATTTCGGCCCATTTTACTAACTAGCATATTTTTGGCCCATTTTACGAGACATAAAAATTTACGTATTAACAACTAACTTCACGAGGGCATTTTTGTAATTTTCACAATTTTAATTGTTTTCATGTATTTTCACCGAGATACCAATTAATACGTATTATACCGATTTAGTCGTCTTTATGATTTTACTCAATACCACGAATGATATCCAACAAGAGAAAAGTGTGAAGTTACACACCTTGATATCATGAGTACTAAACCTTCCCGCTCTTCAACACCTAAAGGTAATACGAACCATTAGAATACTATCATTTATCAAAAATACATTATTGGTATTCGATCTAAATCCTTACCCCTTTGATTTTGAACCACTTCTATTTTTGGTTTCTCCTCGTTTATTGATTCGTTGCCCGCTGAGAATCCACGAACGTACAAAGGCTCGGGAGTACGAACTACTTCAAATAATTGATTTCCCTCGGTTGATGGTCCGCAACCCGGTGGAAAATCTCGGATTCCCAAAACAGCCCTTCGTTTATAAATAGGGGGATTTGCGGAATCACCCCTCTTTTGAAGGCTATGGACTGCCCTCTTCTGCCCTATCTTGAAAGTATCTGAAGATATACGATCATTAGTCCGACTACCAATATTGAAATATGGTTAACGTTTGGTAGGGTTTGAGATTTGACTTAACACTATTTGTCTTCGTTCCTCGGGAAACGATCGAGTGATAGCGTCCCTAAAACGAAATCGATTAATACTATACTAATATAATAAATATAAATCCTTAAGGGAAAACTCCTTACCTTGATTCTTGAGATTGATTCCAACGTTCCAAAATTCTAAAGATCTCCTTGAGTTTCTACCTTCCAAAGTTTCCCTAATATCCACGATTGAAATAGGAATTGAGTAAGAATAATTCGGTATGATCAAAGGAAATAAAAGAAATTTTTGACAAAGGTTGGGTTAACATTCGGCCATGAATAAAATAAAAGGGAAAAGTTTGTTTGTGAAATCCTTTTTGTAAAGAGAAAGAGATGAAAAAGGGTAGAAGAACATATGGTGCTTATGTTTGGATTCTTTTCAAGAACGAAAGATGAACAAAGAATTGAAATTAGAGACTTGTGTGCAATCGGCAAAGGTGAAGGAAAAAGAAGAAAAATTAGTTTTCTATGTGATGATGGTTTCGGCACTAGGGGGAAATTTTTAGAGAATTGATACCTAAATGGTCAAAACCCGAATGACCAAAAGAAAAAAGAACCAAAACAAAAAAAATTGTTTACCTTCTTCAATAGGCATTCGGCTAAGGGAAGGAAATATGAGAGAAGCAAGTTTTGAAAAGAAAAGAAAAAATTTTACAAATGACCAAAGAGGAGAATATGCCTAACTAGCCCCCTAATTCAACTAAATGTCTTCAAAAATTCGGCCAGCCCCTTGCCCAAAAACCATCCACATACTTGGCTATCAAAGGCCAACCTTTTGCCACCCTTTCTTTCCATAGCACACTCCCCCTTTCAAGCCATTTGTTCCCCTTACTTTCCTTATCCTAATGATTTCTTTCCTCATCTTAGATATTTCCTTAATCTTTTAGCCATCATACCAAAAATAAAGAAGTCAAACTTTCCATGTTTGCTTCTTGGCCGACACTTGATAGATGGAAGCAAAAAAATAAAAAAATTTTTAAGTTGCAAGCTAGAAGATTCGAACCTCCTCCCTCATGTCTAAGTCATGGCGTCGTCACCACTATGCTATTAATTCATCTTATGCCATCTTTTAGCACTTTAATTAATTTAAGTCTTAAGGTCATTTAATTTCTTTACTCTAAAGTACACTTAAATAATAATATTTATTCTAACTCCAAGTAACCCGAACCAACATTTAGTAACATAATGATACTCAACTATTTAGGATGTTACAAGATTATATGAGATGGATCCGATCTATAGCGTCTCAAAGATGGAAACATGGAAAACATTATGAATTTGACCCAACTCGGAGGTAATTAAATTTGATAAGCCACTGGACCAACACGCTTCATCACACGATATGGCCCGATGTATCTAGGGCTCAACTTGCCCTTGTCTCCGAATCTGAAAATTTTCTTCCAAGGTGAGACCTTCAGAAAGACCTGGTCTCCCACAGCAAACTTGATATCCTTACGCTTCAGGTCTGCATACGACTTTTGTCTATCTGAGGCTTCCTTTAACCGTACTCGAATAACTTTTACCTTTTCCTCTGTTTCAGATATCATCTCGGGACCCAACATCCGCCGCTCGCCCAATTCAAATCAATAAGTAGGAGTACGACACCTACGACCATACAATGCCTCATAGGGTGCCATCTGAATGCTAGACCGATAGCTATTGTTATACTCAAATTACGCCAATGGTAGAAAATCCTCCCAACTACCCACTCAAGTTGATCACACATCCCTTAACATGTCTTACAATATCTCGAATTACTCTTTCCGATCGACCATCGACCGAGGATGAAAAGCCGTCTTGAAATTCAACTTTGTCCCCAAGGCTTCATGCGAGCTTTCCAAAATCGTGATGTAAATCTAGGATCCACATGCGATATGATAGACACCGGTACCCATGCAACCTCACGATTTCGGATACATACAATTTAGCCAATTTACGCAACGAATAATCGTCTGAATGGAAGAAAATGAGCGGTCTTAACAAACGATCAACTATTACCCATACGAAATTTTTCTTAGTAGGTGTTAAAGGTAACCCACTAACAAAATCCATAGTTATCCGCTCCCATTTCCAAAGAGGAATCTTTCTGGGTTGTAACAATCACGGCGGTAATTGATGCTCTGCTTTCACTTGTCGACAAGTCAAACATTTTCCTACAAACTCGTAAATCTCACGCTTCAACCCCGGCCACCAATATCATTCACGGAGATCTCAATACATCTTACTTCCTCCGGTGCATAGCATAAGGGCTACTATGCGCCTCCCGTAGAATCATCTGTCTCAATTCTGAGTCTTTAGGCATACAAACCCTTCCACGAAAACACAGCACTCTATCCGTGTTTATACCAAAATCCTCGATTTCACCTCTTTCAACTTGCTGGAATAAAAGTCCCAACTTTTTATCTGATGCCTGCTTTTCCGATTTGTTCGACCACGAGGCTTCACGAAGTTACGCTAACAAACTACCATCCTCATACAAACTTAAATGAGCAAACATTGCTCTTAAATCGAATCTGTATTACGACTTAACGCGTCATACTACCATGTTAGCCTTTCCAGGATGATATTCGATTGAGAAATCATAGTCCTTTAATAATTCCACCCATCTTCTTTGTCTCAAATTCAACTCCTTTTGGGTAAGGAGGTACTTAAGACTCTTGTGATCTATGTAGATAATAGACTTCTCACCGTAGAGATAGTGCCTCCAAATCTTTAAAGCAAAAACCACTGCATTAACTCCAAATCATGAGTAGGGTAGTTTACTTTGTGCGGTCTCAATTGACGAAGCATAAGCCACCACCTTTCCATTTTCATCAAGACACAACCCCGACCAGTGTGAGGCGATCACAATAAGCGGTGAATTCTTTTCCGACCTCCTTGAATCAAAAACCGAGCTTAGTGTTAATCTTCTTCAATTTCTCGAAACTCTCTTGTTGTTTTTCGGTCAATTATACTAACTCCTTTCCGCAATAGTTTAGTTAGAGGTGCGAGAATCAACGAAAACCCTCAACAAAATGTCTATAATAACCACCAATCCCAAGAAACTCCGAATTTCATTCTGATGTTGGTGGTTTCCAATCCAAAATAGCCTCAATCTTCCGAGGATCCACCCTTATTCCTTGGTGATACCATATGACCCAAGAAAGTCACTTCCTTTAGCCAAAATTTGCATTTCTTGAATTTGGCATAAAGTTGTTTATCTCAAGTAGTCAGAATACAATCGCATAAGGCGTGTCATACTCCTCATCATTCCTTGAATAAACCAAGATGTCATCTATGAACACTACCACAAACCGGTCTAAATATGGTTGAAAGACTCGGTTCATCATGTCCATAAATGCGGCTGGTGCATTGGTTAATCCAAACGGCATCACTACAAACTCATAATGTCCATAACGAGTTCTAAATGCCGTCTTAAAAATATCTGCTTCTTTCACCTTAAGCTGGTGATAACCCGATCTCAAATCAATTTTGGAGAAAACTGAAGCTCCCTTCAATTGATCAAACAAGTCATCAATTCTCGGCAAAGGATACCCATTCTTGATCGTCAATTTATTCAATTGTATGTAATCAATGCACATACGCATTGATCCATCCTTCTTTTTGACGAACAAAACTGGTGCTCCCCACGGAGACACACTCGGTCGTATAAATCCTCGATCTAGCAATTCTTGAATTTGAGCTTTAAGCTCTGCCAACTCCTTCGGTGCCATTTTATAAGGAGCAATGGACACTGGAGCCGTTCCGGGCAAAAGCTCAATGCCAAATTCTACTTCCCGATCTGGAGGTACACCAGGAAGTTCTTCGGGAAATACATCTGAAAATTCCTTCACCGTTCTCACATCATCCACAGATAACTCTTTGGCATCCAAAGCACAAATAAAGGCTAGGAATGCTCCATACCCTTTTCGCACCAACTTTTCTGCCTTCAACGCCGATACCACGTTCGCCAAGTAATTCATTTGTTCACCAATCATTATGACTTTCTTATCATCCGAGGTTCTTATTGTCATCCATTTTTCAGCACAATCCAAATGCGCCCGATGTTTAACCAACCAATCCATGCCTAGAATAAGGTCGAACTCGCCGAAAGGCAATTCCATCAAATTCGCCAAGAACACCTCCTCTTGAATTTCTAACGGTACATCTCTAAATAGTTTATTTACAATTATCGACTGTCCTAAAGGACTAATAATTGTCATCTCACTATCGGTAATTTTAGATTCTAGATTAGGTTTTCGGATATGGCACTAGCAACATACAGTGGGTAGAACCAATATCTATCAAGGCGATAATGGTACATCGAATATGAAGAACGTGCAGTTATTACATCAGTGCATTGCCATCCTCATGGTGTCTAACTGCATTGACCGATCTGGTACATCTTGCATCCGCGTTTCCTCCGGGACCATTGCCTCGACCGGTGCACCTTGACCACGTCCACCCCATTACCACCATGACTGGTCCACGACCCTCGGTGGGCTCAGCCGAGTACCTCTGGTGGTCATGCATCATTATTACAAACTTCTTGAGTCATATCCATACGTCGAGGGCAATTTCTATACTGGTGATCCATTGAACCGCATTTGTAACAAGCGTCCGTTTTTCTCCAGCACTCTCAAGAATGCCTTTTCCCATGTTCAGCACAATCTCGACCTCGATTATTAGTTACAGGTGCTCTACCTTGGGCTGATTCATCATCCCGAGGCCTCTTCTAAAATCTCTTTGAAGAACCCGACTGATGTGTCTCTCTCTTATTTCTAAATCTTTCCCGATTCTGACGTTCTGAGTTCTTAGCCTCTTTAGCTATCTTGTCCTTCTCCACAAGCGTGGAAAAAGTTCTAACTTGTTGTGGGGCAATCAGAACCCTCAACTCATCATTCAGCCCATCCTTGAATCGCACACAACGTTCATGATCCGTTGACACTATTGTCCGAACATAGCGACTCAAGCGTAAAACTTCGGTTTCATACTGCCACCGCCTTACTCTCCTTGGACAAGATTCGAAATTCCTTCCTTCAGCGTCTACATAACTCGTTCCAACATATTTCCCTTGGAAGGCGCCTTTAAAGAATTCCCAAGTAATCGGTCGACTTGGTGCCTTCTCAAACGATAAGCCACCACCGACACGCCTCGCCTCTTAACAAGGACATAGCCTCTTTCGGTTTACGCTCAAGTGCATTCTATATCATCCATAATCCGCTCCACGACTTGAGCCAATATTCACCACATTCGGGCTACACCGAAACTCCTCTAAAACTTACGCATTATTCGATTTGAGTCGTTCAAATTGACCCACGAGTTGTTGGCCCAATTCTAGTTCCAATGACCACTTTCTAGGACTCGCATTGCTTGTGTCAAGGCATTATCTTCTTCCATATGATCGCGTGATCTGTCTCACTCTCAAATGATCGCAGTGCATCCATTTTCGACATATGATTTGGTGCTTGATTGTACCTCTAACACCTCGTCCCCTTCCACTACCACGTCTACGTGTCCACGACCACGTCCCTCTAGTGCTCATGGTGACTAATTCGATTTAATCTGATTACAAGTTTTATGAATCATAAAATTTGTTTCAGTGTTTATTAACGATGTTTTATGAGATTTGAGAGATAAAGTTATTTTTCGCAACACATCCTATAGTCTCAATCTCTACGAACTTTAACATCTAAAACTAGAAGTTCTAGAGTGTTCCTATGATCATATCATCATCATCATAATAATCATTTAACAATGAATACTTACTTGACTTGGTGCCAGATGCTTGTGGTGCCATACTGATCTTTAAAACATAATTGAATGATTTCATGCAAGAATTATTTGTGAACCCAACCATAGCCGAGTTTTTGAAACTGGCTCTGATACCATTAAATGTAACACCCCAAACCCGGTCTATGCGTTAAGCCTAGATTTGGTTTGTTACATAAATCGAACTATCTTAATAATTACGATGAATAGGAATTTAAAAAAATCATTTTTAATTACAAGGTTTAATAAAAACCA
The DNA here is from genome assembly GCA_025506655.1 of Gossypium rotundifolium. NCBI lineage: Eukaryota > Viridiplantae > Streptophyta > Magnoliopsida > Malvales > Malvaceae > Gossypium > Gossypium rotundifolium. Next base: position 142,215,238 of record CP106731.1, read on the forward strand.
AAAGAGTATTTTAAATTTGATGTATACAAAAAAAATTAATTGAAAATATCATTAATATTGTATTGATAAAATCCTTAAAGTAATTTGATAAGAGTTTCAAATATTTACAATTTTAAATATTTAGATAAAGGAATTTCATATATTTGAAAACCCAAATTATTTTAAGAAAAACAAAATAATTATAAGCCCATATTAATAGTCCAAAAACATAATTTAAATCCATCAACACATAAAATCCATAAAATATTTATAGAGGCCTTATTACATCAAACCCATAATAGTAAATTATAGAAAGTCTTTAATAAAAGTTCAAAGTTTAATTAACCCTTATTTGTAGTATGGCCCCCACGAAGTCATCCTCGGCCCAAGTCCACGTCAATTTCCATTACCTGAGATGAAAAATTTGAGGGAGTGAGTTACTTAGAACTCAGTGTATAACTCACTTACTTATTCATTGGGCCAGATCATCAAAGCATAGTTTTGGGCTTGAGCCCGTCAACAGGTTTAACAATATAAATAATAATATGTATGCAAAAATAAAGTTCCCAACCCCAAACCTAATTTCCATCCACTACACACCCCCGTACCAACCATCACACCTATGGGGATCAAGTCAACCCACCCCGCCATCACACCAATCGCAGGCATTAAGCCATTTTATATTTGTGGCAGAGCCACCGAACTAGATTGTGACAAGTCACCGAACTAGAGGCATTGAGCCATTAATATTTGTGGCAGAGCCACCGAACTAGATTGTGACAACGTCACCAAACTAGAGGCATTGAGCCATTAATTTTGTGGCAGAGCCACCGAACTAGAGGCAAATAGCCATTTAATTAATTTGTGGCAGAACCACCGAACTAGATTTTGGCAACAGGCCTTTCTTCTCTTCATTATTAATCCCAACCCATGCAACATGTATGCAAAAATTTGTCTATGTTCATATGATGATTTTATCAAAAGATTTTAATAACATAAGAGTCAATATTTCTAGTTTTTGTTAAGGCCCAAAATTTTGAAATAGCATTTAGCCTATTTAGCAATCTAGCATCTTAAACCCAATTTACGATCTAGCTAAGAGTTTGGCCCATTTAACAATTTATCAGGCTTTTCGGCCCATTTATCGATCTAGCAGAGATTTCGGCCCATTTATCGATCTAGCAGAGATTTTGGCCCATTTATCGATTTAACAGAGATTTTGGCCCATTTATCGATCTAGCGATTTTGGCCCATTTATCGATCTAATGAGATTTTGGCCCATTTATCGATCTAATGAGATTTTGGCCCATTTATTGATCTAATGAGATTTGACCCATTTTACTAACTAGCATATTTTTGGCCCATTTTACGAGACATAAAAATTTACGTATTAACAACTAACTTCACGAGGGCATTTTTGTAATTTTCACAATTTTAATTGTTTTCATGTATTTTCACCGAGATACCAATTAATATGTATTATACCGATTTAGTCGTCTTTACGATTTTACTCAATACCACGAATGACATCCAACCCGAGAAAAGTGTGAAGTTACACACCTTGATATCGTGAGTACTAAACCTTCCCGCTCTTCAACACCTAAACGTAATACGAACCATTAGAATACTATCATTTATCAAAAATACACTATTGGTATTCGATCTAAATCCTTACCCCTTTGATCTTGAACCACTTCTATTTTTGGTTTCTCCTCGTTTATTGATTCGTTGCCCGCTGAGAATCCACGAACGTACAAAGGCTCGGGAGTACGAACTACTTCAAATAATTGATTTCCCTCGGTTGATGGTCCGCAACCCGGTGGAAAATCCTGGATTCCCGAAACAGCCCTTCGTTTATAAATAGGGGGATTTGCGAAACCGCCCCTCTTTCGAAGGCTATGGACTGCCCTCTTCTGCCATATCTTGAAAGTATCTAAAGATATACGATCATTAGTCCGACTACCAATATTGAAATATGGTTAACGTTTGGTAGGGTTTGAGATTTGACTTACCACTATTTGTCTTCGTTCCTCGGGAAACGATCGAGTGATAGCGTCCCTAAAACAAAATCGATTAATATTATACTAATATAATAAATATAAATCCTTAAGGGAAAACTCCTTACCTTGATTCTTGAGATTGATTCCAACGTTCCAAAATTCTAAAGATCTCCTTGAGTTTCTACCTTCCAATGTTTCCCTAATATCCACGATTGAAATAGGAATTAAGTAAGAATAATTCAGTATGATCAAAGTAAATAAAAGAAATTTTTGACAAAGGTTGGGATAACATTCGGCCATGGATAAAATAAAAGGGAAAAGTTTGTTTGAGAAATCTTTTTTGTAAAGAGAAAGAGATGAAAAAGGGTAGAAGAACATATGGTGCTTATGTTTGGATTCTTTTCAAGAACGAAAGATGAACAAAGAATTGAAATTAGAGACTTGTGTGCAATCGGCAAAGGTGAAGGAAAAAGAAGAAAAATTAGTTTTCTATGTGATGATGGTTTCGACTAGGGGAAATTTTAGAAATTGATACCTAAATGGTCAAAACCCGAATGACCAAAAGAAAAAGAACCAAAACAAAAAAATTGTTTACCTTCATTAATAGGCATTCTGCTAAGGGAAGGAAATATGAGAGAAGCAAGTTTTGAAAAGAAAAGAAAAATTTTTACAAATGACCAAAGAGGAGAATATGCCTAACTAGCCCCTAATTCAACTAAATGTCTTCAAAAATTCTACACCCCTTGCCCAAAAACCGTCCACATACTTGGCTATCAAAGGCCAACCTTTGCCACCCTTTCTTTCCATAGCACACTCCCCTTTCAAGCCATTTGTTCCCCTTACTTTCCTTATCCTAATGATTTCTTTCCTCATCTTAGATATTTCTTTAATCTTTTAGCCATCATACCAAAAATAAAGAAGTCAAACTTTCCATGTTTGCTTCTTGGCCGACACTTGATAGATGGAAGCAAAAAATTAAATTTTTTTTAAGTTGCAAGCTAGAAGATTCGAACCTCCTCCCTCATGTCTAAGTCATGGTGCCATCACCACTATGCTATTAATTCATCTTATGCCATCTTTTAGCACTTTAATTAATTTAAGTCTTAAGGTCATTTAATTTCTTTACTCTAAAGTACACTTAAATAATAATATATATTCTAACTCCAAGTAACCCGAACCAACATTTAGCAACATAATGATACTCAATTATTTAGGATGTTACACAGATTATGAACTAAATTCCCTAGATACCTAGGGAAGATGAAACCTATATGAAACTTATTATTTGATTTCTGAATTACATGATAAATACTTGATTCTTGTTCTCAATTATGTATGTTTATTTCGTGTTTTAATATTTTCAAGATATTAATTCATGCTTAATGTGCTTATTTCAGTGAAGCAAAAGTCCCTGTTTAAGAGTAGACCTAGCATAATTGAGCGGAGTTGCATGCAATCCTAGAAATAAGGCGACATAAATCTATCGGATTAGAGTCAAATCCAATAGAGGAATCCATAGATCGAGTTAATGCGACAATAGGGGTTTTAATTAGAAAGATATTTCAATTAATCAACCTAGAGTCAGTTGTTTTTACTCTAGAAAGAGATATTAACATAATTTAGGGATTTCTACGGATCAAGGCACAAGTGCATAAATCGTTTAATTCAGATTCAGAATAATAAATGAAGTCTAGGTGGATTCTTTCCTGGGTATTATCTATCTCATTGGTTTTCTTCAAATATTTTCCTAATTCATTCTCTATTGGGTTCTTATTAATTAGTTAGTTAATTTTAGATTAAAAATCAATCCCATTAATTTTTCTGTTAAATGATAGAAAAATAGTCATTACTAGTACTTTTAGTCATCGTGGATACGATATTCCTGACTCACCATAGCTATACTATTATTTGATAGGTGCGCTTGCCTTTATCGTAATTTTAGTTAGTTTAGTGACCATCAGTAAGTTCATATAACGGAAAGTTAACTTATGATACATTTACATTTAAGGTAAGCATACATAATATAACCAAAACACTTTGGCAAATAACCTAAACACATAATCTCATCAAACATGTTAGTCATGAATTTCACATGAATACCAATATTAAATTCCATGTATGTCGTGCATATACGGTTAATGATTCATTTCAAACTCTAATTTTCTCATGTCAAGATTTTTCCCGTTGAATTATTTAAAATGTCGATGGATACACAAGTAGTACATACGAAGTGCACAAATCTAAAATCCATCAATTTATATTGAGAATGCTCCAACGAGCACATAAATGGGTAGCTCCAAAGAGCCATTAATGGGAAGCTCATACGAGCCAATATTGGGAAGGTTCATGAAACACCCCAAACCCGGCCCAAAAAGCCTAACCGGATTTGGTATGTTCCTCGAGTAAAACTTTAGCGGAATTTCATTGTAAAGAAATTTTGTCTTTTAAAACATCACTTTTAGGAGGAATTAATAAAATCAAAAGGAAACCAAACTTAAGAAAATTTCCTTGAAAACATTATATATATTAAAGACAAAAACCTTTTAAATAATTATCAAAAACCAATTTAGTTATTAAATGGATATTTATTATGGCAAAATAAAAGTAAATCCAAACACGAAAATAAAGATAGTTTATAATGGCCTTATTACATAATATTGGCAATCCAAATTAAAGTCTAAGTAATAAAATTTAACTTAAAGAGTTTAAGTTGGAAAATCTCCACAATACTTAATACTGAGCACCGCCACCTCGAAATCCTTGTCATCTCCGATCCATCGCACTACGAGTTATCTCGAAAAGTTATCCCATAAAAATGGGTGAGTCATAAACTCAATGTATAACACATACACTAAAAAGCCCATTTTATGAAATGCTTTCAAACTCAAAAAAATCACATATGGCCATAGGCCCATTTAATCAAATATTTGGCTCAAAGGCCCACTTTAGCTCAAATTTAGCCCAAAGGCCCATTTTACTCAAATTTAGCCCAAAGGCCCATTTAGCTCAAATTTAGCCCAAAGGCCCATTTTATAGCAGATCAAATAATAATCATACAATGTTACATGGATATGTATATGAAATGAAATGCAAGCCCGGCCCAATCCTAAATATCCATCCGCTACACACCCTGCATCAACCAAAGACACCAGTGGGATTACTAAATCGACCCTCCATCCGCTACACACCATCAAGGCGATTCTTTGCGGTCAACATGCACATCGCCCTTATTGTGGCAAAGCCACCAAAACAGATGTGACCGAAGTCACCTGACCGAAGTCCAAATACGTGACCGAAGTCACCAGAGCCAAATATGTGACCGAAGCCACCGGAGTCAAATATGTGACCGAAGCCACCGGAATCAAATATGTGACCGAAGCCACCGGAGTCAAATATGGGACCGAAGTCACCAAATTCACATATGTGACCGAAGTCACCAGAATTCACATATGTGACCGAAGTCACCAGAATTCACATACGTGACCAAAGTCACCAGAAATGTGGTAAAACCACCAGAGTACTTCCTCCTTTATCAAATATACCCATATGCCCATGCACATACATATCAAATCAGATTTTCATGCTATTTATCCACAATTCATAATATAGTCATGCTTATTTCATATTAATGCATATAGCAAAATAAACGGAATATTGCGGTAACATACCTGAACTTTGTATACCAATAATTGGTATGCACAAACAAACATATTGTCATATAATCACTTTTAAAAACATAAATCTATGGAAATTTTAATGTATGGTTACACACCTAGTAACAGTGAGAACAACACTCTCTAGCTCGTCCACACCTAGATGATTAACACACTCGGTTAGTATATACTATTGTTAGCAAAAACTATCCTTATAAACGATAGATCCAAATCCTTACCCTCAGATTCACGAATGATAGGTTATTCGCGGTTTTCTCCACTAGATGGATCAAAACCACCGATATTCCACCAACGTAAAGTGGTTCGGTTATACGCACTACTTGAATAATCGATCCTCGTTAGCGAGGGTCCACAACCGAAGTGGATAGTCTCTAACCCCGACATCGCTCTTTCGTTTGTAGTTCGATGGTAAAGGAATACCTCCTCTATTCCAAACACTTCGAACGGCTCTTTTCTTACCTATCTTGATGATTTTAGATTGCTCCTAAAAATAACTTAGATTAGTAATCTATCTCAAGAAATTGATATTATCCAAAATAGTAGTCTTACCTTGATGATTCGAATGGTCACTTAAGGTTGTCTTCAACAAAGTTCCTTTCAAAATCTTTTCAAGAGATTCGGCCTAAGAGAGAAATAAAAGATTATGATTTCCAATCTTATTCAAATGAAAGGAAGTGATGAAGATAATTGATAAAGTCTTACTTTGATCACTTGGAGGTTCGGCTTTGAAAATGAAGAAAAGAAAATGATGATTCGGCCTTCACAAAATAAAAGAATAAAAATGATGGTTTCAATATGATGGTTTCGGTTTTGAAGGGAAAGAAGAAAGAGAATGAAAGGAGAAGGAAGTAAAGAGAAAGAGAAGAAGAAAATGATAATGGTGATTTCGGCAATGAGAGAAAGATAAGAGAAAAGAATTAAGATGAAAAGAAAAGAAAAAAGAATAGGATCAAAGAGAAGAGAGATTGACTATGGAGCTTAGATACATTCGGCAAGAGAAGAGAAAATGAAGAAGAATAATGGTGCTTAAACTTTGTGGTTTTTGGTTTCAAAATAAAAACTAAATGAGAGAAAGAAGGTTGTATTTGGTTCAAGCAATTGAGGCTAAATCAAAAGTGAAAATGTACCAAAACGACTAAGGTACATTCGGCCAAAAAGAAGAAAATTTGGTCAAAAGGATGAAAGCTAAAACAAAAGAGAGTTTTTACCTAAACTCTTTGGCACATTCGGCTAGGAGAGAATTTTTGGAGAAAATGAGAAAAGATGGACAACCTAGGCTTTTGGCTAACTTTTCCCCCCTAATGGCAAAGCATAAATTTGGCCACATCAATGCCAACATATCCCCCTTTTTCCTCCTTGTTTCTTCCCCATCATATCCAAAGAATTTACTACACAACTAGGCCTCTCCTTTAGCCTTCATGTTGTCTAGGTTCATGGTCAAATGACCATGAACACATCCCCAAAACATAGCCCTATTTCATGCCTTTGTCCCCTCATCTTATCATGAATTTGTGATTCCATGCCTTATGTTCTTTAACTTCCTTTTCTCATGGTCAACAAGCCAAAAATGGATGAAAGCTCATCCAATCTAGAATGTTCTTGGCCGACACTTACAAGGAAGAAAACAAAAAATTAAAATCTCCCTAATGTTAGCTATGAGATTCGAACCTTGCACCTTACACACATCCATGCATCTTAACCACTTTGCCAATTACTTAACTTATACTAGAACTTCTCATCATCAATTCTTAAGGCCTTATTAGCTTAGTTCTCTCTAATTAATAGAAATTAAAAGTTTAGCAAAACCTTCACTTAATAAATGAAGCTCAAATAACTTCCAAAATTGCACTTAATAATGATTAAACATGCAACATCATTCAATTATGTAAAATGCTTAGCCCCTAAATATCAGGATGTTACAGTTCAAGTGAACTAGTACCGAGAAGCTCCAGAGAGCCAATTAATCGGGAAGCTCCAAAGAGCCATATATCGGGATGTTCATAAGAGCTGCGGTGTGTCCACAACACATGCAGGATCACAACCAATTGGGATACTCCAAAGAGCTATTAACGGAAAGATCGCAAGATCCATATACTAAGAAGCTCATGAGAACTAATAACGAGACGCTCCTTCGAGCTGTGGTGTGTCCGCAACACGTGCAGGACCACAACCAATATGGGATCCCTATATCCATCGAATTTCATTTATTCAAATGAGACTTAATACTTGTCAATCATCGTTGAATATGTGATTAATTTCATATACATGGAAATATACAATCACATACATACAATTCAATTCAAACATATAAATACACAATTTAGTTACATGAGTTTACCTCGACAAGTGTTCGTGTAAGCAAAATCTACTAATCTGACACTTTTTCTTTTCCTCGATCTAACTCCGTATTTGGTCTATGCGGATCTATATTAATGAATTTAACATTAATTTAATACAATCCATTCTCAATTTAATCCAATTCACATTTTAGGAAAATTTACCATTTTGCCCCTATACTTTTAATTAATTCTGATTATCTCTAGGCTTGGAAAATGAAATTCATGCAATTTAATCCTTATTCCAAGCCTAGCTAATTTTTACATATAACATTAGCAGCCCATGTATTTCAAAAAATCAAAATTTTTCCATGAATTCTACATCTTTTCAATTTAGTCCCTAAATCACGATTTCATCAAAATTCACTTTACAAAAGTTGTTTATCTATCAACAACCTTTCATTTTATACCAAAAAACTTCATAATTCATGCATACTCATCCATGGAAAAACCCTATTACTTTGATAACTTTACAAATTAATACCCGAGATAGCTAGATTAAGCTATTACGATCTCGAAAATATAAAAATTACTAAAAATGGGAAAAGAATTCATACCTAATTAAGCCAAATAAGCTTGTCCATCTTGAAGATCCATAACTAGGGTTTCCATGTCTTTTTATTTAGGAAAGGTGATAAAATGATGATTTTTTATCATCTTTTTATCTTTTACTTTCCAATTTAGTCCTTTTCTTTATTTAATTTTCCATTGATGACTAATCATACTTATCTACTAACTCCTCTCATTGGTCTATTTTCCATATAAGGACCTTCAATTTTGAATTTCATAGCTATTTGATACCTATAGCTACTAAAACTCAACTTTTACATTTTATGCAATTTGGTCCTTTCCATCTAATTAGACATGTAATCGGTAAAAATTTCTTAACAAAATTTTCATACGACATTCCTATCATAATGTAGACCATGTAATAATATTAAAATAATTTTCCTTCTGGACTCAGATTTGTGGTTCCGAAACTTACAACTTCAGGTGCATTCAACTATAATGAGCTTTAGATAGATTTACCATATTTTATTGCTTATAAGTAGATCTTTCACAATCAAATATTTCACTTTCAACCCCTTAACGGGGATGATGACAAAAGAATATCACAAAGATAGTCACGATCCATTCAATTTATAACAAGAGTAATAAGTATAAATCAATAACCCAATCCTCTTTTGATTCATATGAAATATAATATTTTCTTCATTCACAATCCCAATATGGTATCCATTATAATGAATATCTTTTAAAACTAATGTTTTAATCATCACAGATTTTGTGCTTTTTAGATATTGATATATTAGCTCTTCCTGAGCTTTCAACTAATTTTGTACTATCAAATATTGAAATAATATTTGTTTGTTTCAATACCAAATAAGATAAATAATTTTTATCTATAATGATAGAATTCATTACTACATTCTCATATCCTTCCATAAAGAATATTAACAGAAACAAAATATTTGAGCATACGCCACATATGTGGTCAATAATCTTTCCTATCACATTGATAACATAGATTATATTTACCTTTTGAAGAGTTATCTTGAGAACTCTCATTGTTCTCTTATTTATTACTATGTTCCCACTTTTAGTGGTCCATGATTATATCTTTTATTTTCTTTATGTTTGCATTCACTTCAAAGAATGTAACAAATCTAGTAAGACAGACTTCTTTATGTTTTTCTATGGTCGAGCCCCGCCCGAGTTTTAGCATTTTTATCCAAGTCAGGCTTGGGCAAAATTTTAGGCCCATTTTTCAAGTCAAGCTGGCCCAAGCCTCGTAAACGGGCCTAAAATTTTTGTTGGACTAGACCCGGTCCATGAGCACCTCTATATACAAGCTCAATTTTGTATTTATTAAGTTTTATTATTTATTTATTATGAATTTTGGATAATTTTTAAGTATTTTAAGTTATTTAGGAGTTTTATGTCAATAAGAAAGTTTTGTTTTGAAACTACTTGTAACAGCCTAATTTTCAGTAGTGTCGAAAACAGTGATTCGAGATCACTAAATATGATGAGTGAGTTTGAAAAATTAATAAATTAATATTTATTAGTCAAGTGTGATTTTAGTAGTATGCTTGAATTAGTGAATTTTGTGATTTAAAAGAATTTATTAGGTAAATTGGGTTGACAACGAGGTATCGAGACCTCGATTTCATAAACTGAGCTGTAAATATTTTTATAAATATTTACGGAGTGTTATTGAGTTAATATTAAAGTTTCGTCAGGAAATTGTGAAGAAGTTAAGAATTAGGGTTTAGTGTTGAAATTCTGAGTATCAATGGTTGTATAGTAGCCTAAAATAATTAGATAAAGTGTTAATTGAGAAAATTTAGTTCAATTGATGGGTTGATTGATCAGAGACTAAATTGTAAAAACTGTAAAATTTGGGGTAAATATGTAAATTCAAAAATTAAAGGGCATAAATTGTAAAGTGAATTAGAATTGAATTAGATTCTAATTAGTTAATAATTTTATATTATAGATCAAGAATCCGAAGACAAACGTGAAAAGGGAAATTAGCTGAATAGTCCCTGAATTACTACAACTTCCACAATTTACCCCAGGTAAGTTCGTATGGTTGAAATTTGATAATTATATTGAATTGATGGATGGTATTATGTATTTATTTATACTATTTGGTAAAAATATGGAATATTATTATACAATGAAATTAAATTGAATGTTCGGGTTAAATGGAATGCAAAAATTGAGTACCATTGTTTGTGCAAAGGATGAATTGATGGATAAGACCATGGTTGGACCATGGAAATGTTTAAATGTAAGACCATAGCTGGGCTATGGCATTTTGATGAAAAGACCATAACTGGGTTATGGCACAAAGAAAATGATATACTCATATCTACAGCCGTTCTCCAATTTGGAAAGACTTGGTTAGTGACATGTAAAATTCATGTATATGAAACTTGTCTGATAATTATGTATATTCATGATTATGAATTGTTATTGAAATAAATATACACGAAATTCATGAAAATAATGGTACATGGAATATTGATTGTTATTGAATTGAATGTATGTGGAATTGTGATATTTGAATAATTGTGGCAATTGAAAAGTGAATTGAAACCCTATTAACTGTATCGAGCTGAGTCGGATATAGTTGGCATGCCATAAGATTGGAAGAGTTCAGGGATACTTCGACTTCTAGTCGATGAGACACTGGGTGTCAAATTATTACTTCGGATAAATTCGATGAGGTACCGGGTACCAACTTACTTGACATGGCTGATGAGACACTGGGTGTCAATCTATTACTTCGAATTATCTAATGAGGCACTGGGTGCCAAACTAGTGTGTTTTGGTTGGATCCGCGTATCCGTTAGAGTCCGAGTCGTGTTAATAAGGGAAATTAAATGAAATGATATTATGAATGGAAATTGATAATACTAAATAGGAAATGGAAATGAAACATATGAATTGTGTATTAATTGTGAAAAACCTTTTGAGATAGCAAATTAATGAGAATTGAATGTGCTATGGGTGATCTATAAATATATATAAAATAATATTGAAAGATTTATGGTTATTACTGGTATATACCTGAAATACTTGGAAATGATATTTAATTAATATATTGAAACGTGTCTTGGAAGTGATATTTACTTAATATATTAAAAAGTGACATGTAAATATATGATTATCTTTGATATGTTGATACAAGGAAAGCATGTATACGGTGACATGTCGAGAAATTAAGTTTATTAATATTGAATTTATATGTAAGATGTGTAAGTACGCTAACTATTGTTGTTACTTGATGTTTAGGCAAGTGTCTGTTTTGCATGAGTACGGATTTGTCGTGTTGTTAAATGAGATGTTCTAGGGTTTAGGAATAAGCCAAGAGTAGGCTTGAGCTGTAGGAAAATTTTTATTTTTAAGCTTTAAGTTAGAGGGAGCTGAAGGAGTTAGGGGTTAAGTGTAATTTATGGGGGAAATTAAGCACAAGAGGAGCTAGTAGCATAGTGGAAGTGGCGCATGAGTAGTTGCTTGAGGGGAAAGGTTCGAATAGCATGGAGCACATTTTGGGGGACTTTATTTTTTTGCACCTTTACATCAAGTGTCGGCCAAGCTCTATGTTTGGTAAGTTGGACCTTAAATTTTATGGCAAGATTGCTAATAGTTTAGGTAAGTCTGAACTTGGGGAAAGGATTCATTGTAATTAAGGGATGATAAGGGGACATAAGGCTTGGTTTAAGGATGAGGTTTTGGAAAATTTTTAATGGACAACTAGTCCATGTATTTGGACGATTTTGGGGACTAGGGGGGAGTGACTGAATTTTGTGAAGGACTTGGTAGGTTGATAGCTTTTTGGTCATATTCCTTAGCAATTGTGCATCATTTTCTTTTCTCTCCAAAATCACTCTCCCTAGCCGAATGTGTTAGTGAGCAATAGGTAAGCTTTTGTTTTGGTTTTGGCTTTTATTTTGACCAATTGGTATTGTTTTCTTCTCCTCTCAAATTCTTTTTCTCTTTGTGCCGAAAATATACTACCATTGAAAGGAGGCATTTTTCTTTCATCTTGTTCTTTTTTCTTCCTTGGCCGAATCTCTTTTCCCCCATCTCTCTCTTTTTCTTTTTCATTTTTGCTCAAAGCCGAAAGTGCCCATCTCCTCCCTTTCATCTTTTTCTTTTTCTTCTCTCAAACTCTTGTGCCAAAATCCTCTCCACCTTCCTTTGCAAAATCCTCTCTTCCATTTCACTTTCTTTTCTTTCTTTTCCCCACTCTAACCGAATCTTCCTCCATCATCTAACACTATTGTCGAATCTTCTTTCTTTCTTCTAGTTTAATTTGGCCGAATATCAAACAAGTGTGGATCTTCTTTGGGTTCTTTTCTATTCGATTTTAAAGAAGGGTAAGTGTTCTTGGCCAAAACTCCATTCTTACTTTCTTTTTCTCTCTATTGACTCTCATAGGACGAAAGTCAAATTTCGGTATTTGTTAACAAGATTTCTAATCATCTACTAGATTTTTGGGACTTTGGAAGCAGTCGATCTAAGCCTCTATTCTCTGACAATCGATTTTGGTAAGTCAAGTGGTAAGGATATATGTTGGTTCATCATTCTTTAAGTGGTGGAAAAGTCGAAGGCTATTGAGATTTAAAGGTTATTATTGGCCGAATGGTTTATGTTATTAATCTAAGTGTTGGCCAAATGTAGGGCAAGGAGATCTAGTGCAGTAGATCGGGTCTTTGGGATTTAAAACTTGTGATAGTAACAGGTGTGTAACTTATACACTTTATAACTTAGTAAATATACATTAATAACCTAATATGTGATAAACCGAAAACTGTGTAGATCTTTATATGATACCTTATGGGTATGAGCAAAGATACGGGTAAGTCCGTTTCGATATGATTTGCTATATGATGCTTAATATAATGATCTGTGATATATTTGTTATATGCATAATATTTGAGCATGATGGCATGATTTGTACATGTGATGTATTGATGTGGGTGATATGAGAGGAGGGGGAAGATTTGATATCCGTGTCTTTGGGACATCAGAGGTTTGGCACCTCCAGTGGTTTGGTACCACAGATTATTTTGTGACTTTGGGTCACCAGAGGTTTGGCACCTCATAGCGACTCGTCCCAGTGGCTTAGCACCACAGTGGGTTGGCCCCACATTTGATATTACGGGATTGTCGCCAGTGATTTGGTATCACAACGTGGGTTGGCCCCACAGATGTATTATTCGTGACTTTGGGTCACCAGTGGTTTGGCACCACATTATTAATGGATATCGTGACTTTGGGTCACCAGTGGTTTGGCACCACCAGTGGTTTGGTACCACACGAGGTAGAAAAGGAGTTATGGATGGCTAGGTTGGGTGCATTATCTATATTACTTGGTTATGAATTGTGTAAGTATGTTGCATTAACTGGGGGAAGGATTTATGCACTGAGTCTTGGTGACTCACCTTCTCCCTTATCTTTTCAGGTGATTCGTAGATCGCGGATGAGGAGCCGGGTAGGACTCGAGGTGGCCATTCAATAAATAAACACGGTTTTTATATGGACTTTGCTTTGGGTACTTTATTTCATTTAAATTCAGTTTCATTTATTTGGGTTTGTAATAAGGACTTTTAAGTTTATGCTTTTGGACTATTTATATGCTTTGGATTTATTTTAAACATGGCTAAGTAAATTACTTGACAAATTTTAATAATATGAACGCAATGGTTTTCAAAATTTTTACCATCAGCTAATATAAATTATTTGATAACAAATGACAACTCAAATGTTTTCGACAACTTAAATAATTTTTGAATTTAAGTTTCCACACTCAAATACAAACGGTTTTCAAAGCAATCATTCGGGTTTTTCTTAAAATATATATATACACGTTTTTCTAACCCATGGATCGACAACTAAATTTTAGAGATTGATTTTTCGGGATTTCAAAGTATACTATCGGTTTTTAACTAATCATGCACCTGATTTTTACAAACATTAGACATCTAAAGAATTTTTTTTCCTAAAACTAAACCGTCAACTCGATTTTCTTCAAAACATTTTCCCCTGTGACATACCATATTCAGTCGTGGTGTATTGACCGGGTTTGGGGTGTTACAGGCTGAATAGTAATTTTTTTATTTATTTGATGCATTGAAATGATAAGTATTTAAGTGAAAATAAGTTAGTACTCAGGAAAGAATGGTAAGGTTTAAATTATGCAATTTCTTATGGAATGATTTATTATGTGTTCAATTAGAATAAGGCTTTGGTTAGATGCACTAATTTGTGACCATGGCTAAATGATATGCATATGACTTGTATGACATTCATATGGAATAAGTATGGAAAAGTTAAAGTTATATAAAATTCTACTAAGATTGGGGGTAATAAGTATATGTGTGATACTATGGATTAGTTCACCTTGTGAATTAATGAATATAGTTTATGAGTATTACGGTAACAATATTGGAATATTTTTTATATGTAAAATTTTATATTTGAGATGAATTAATATGATTAAAGATTATAGCTTACTAAGAGCTTACTAAGCATTTTTATATGGCATGTATAGGTTATTTTGACTAAATATTAGTCTATAGGAGTTTTGTTGAAATTAGTCATGTATTGGGCTTGTGTTTTGGTATTGTGGTATTTGCATGATTGCCTTATAATATTGATGTGATTGAATGATGAGAAGTAAAATAGTAGTTGAATATGCATAAAAGTTGCCTAAAGGCATATTGGTTGTGTGTAAACATATAGGTATATGATAATTGGTTTCAAAAAGATTATTTAGTAAAAATTTGCACATACTTGTTTGAATAAATTAGGTAGAGTGCCTATGAAGGTACATTGGTTAGGTACTTAGAATGTTTATTTTAACATGTTTAGAGTGTGTTTAACTGAGTTTTAAATTGATTGAATAAATGGTTTTGAGTTGCTTGATGTGTAAAATTGCAGGGAATGGTAATCTTAATGTTTAAAGCTCATAATGAGTCCACACAGCCAGACACATACGGACGTGTGATTGGACCGTGTGAGACACACGGCTAACACATGGGCATGTGAATTGGCCGTGTGTCCCCTGCTACTTAAAATTTTCAAAATAGAATGCCTAGGAATTTACACACGGGTAGAGATATGGGCGTGTATCTCAGCCGTGTGAGGCACGCGGCCTAGCACACGGGCGTGTGGCTGGCCGTGTGACCTAAGTCAAAGAGTTACACGGGGTAGGACATGGTCTGAGACACGGGTGTGTCCTATGGCCACATGGGCGTATCCCAGGTCCGCACAACATATGTGCCCTATTTCTAGGAAAAAAATTTAAATTTCACGAAAAATTTCCCCGATTTGTTTCTAACATGTATTTTGGGCCTTAAGGGCTCATAAAAGGGACAATATGATTTAATTATAACGTGTATGTAAAATATTTATATAATGTTCGTATTTGATCTGAAATGTCCAGTAATGCTCCATAACCCTGTTTCGGCGACGGTTAAGGGTTAGAGGGTGTTAAACTACTTCTTGTTTAGGGTAATTAGAGTTTTAGTATACTTAAGAGTTTTATTTAGATGTATTTAGCTAGTTTATATAAAGGTCTCTTCATTGTACACAAATCAATTCATGATTATTCAACAACTTCTCTTTTGAGTTAATAAATTCTCTTTGAGTTTTTCTTTTCAAGAATTTTTCTTGAGTTTTCTTGCCAAGTTTTCTTTCTTGGAGGAGAAATTAGAGCCGTTTGAAGGGGGTTGTGGATCCTTTTTGTTTCCAAGGCTCCTTAAGATATCTACACACCACGTTTCATCTTTTTCATCTATCTTCTTTATTATCTTCTTTATTGTTCTAATATTTGATTTATTGTTATGTTTTATTTATCTTAATTGTTTTCTTTAATTGTTTTCTTTAATTGTTTTCTTTAATTTTTTTTATCTGACTTGGATTCATTTGCTTTTCATGTTGTGTCAAAATTTAAGTTTTTTTATCAAACGTCTGGAATCCTAAGTCAAATCTGTGACTTGGACAAACTTACGATCTTTTTTCGCACTTATCCTCTCTCATCCCTATCAAAAAATCTAAATTCTATCCTTCCATCCGAAATTTTTGAAATAATTTAGTCAAAAAATTTTATCAAACTAATCTTAAATTGAAGCAAAAGTTGATAATAAAAAAATCAAGGTGTTACATTCACAAGCTACAAAAGTTGTTGCAACATTCTTTGCCTTTGAAGTTGGCAAGGCCACCACTTGTTGCTATTTTGAATTCCACACAATTGCTCCATTGCTACTTGCCCAATCACTATCTATAACGCTAGCTATTTGAAATTTGATATTCGGTTGTTTTTTAACATATCTCAAAGTTCTCTTTATAGTTCTAAAGTGAAGCTTGCTACATAAATCTTAACACAACTTTAACAGAGAAAGCATTGTCTAGCCTTATAAGGGACAATTAGTTTATATTACTAACATGATTTTCGCAATTTGTGATATTTACCGTTTCAACACCATTGTCACAACACAACTTCTTACTAATATTCATGAATGTCTCTGTGGCTTTATAATTCACCATATTAAACTTATTCAAAAGATCCCTTGCATCAACGTAATGCAATAAACCCAAATCAAACATCTCAAAGCATTCACTTTGTTTTGCAGCTTCTTCAAAGCAAATGGGATCTGAAACACGTAAAGCAAAGGTACAATAATGTGTACTTTCTTTCCATTCAGCCTGTCTTCTAGAGCTATATATTGGTCTTGAACCTGCAGGGTTATTAGCCTTTTGGGCCTCCTAAGCTGTCGTTAAGATTCAAAAGCCTATAGGGTTGGGTATTGTCCACTCCTTCCAGTGTTTCATTCATCATTATCACATGACCCAGCTTTGACTTTCCATTTCTCTGGGGGGATATCCCTTTTCTGAAGTAACTTAGCTACTACAGAATAAGAGTTAAGCTGCTTATTTTTAACAAGCTAGGTCTAGTAATGTCAGCTTGTTCTCCACCGTGTTGCATGGATTCTGGATAGAATTTCGGACATGGTTTGTTATGTATTTGACAAAATTTACATTAATTTTTAGGCCCAAACCTCAAAATATAATTTTAATGAACAGTGAAATGCTCAAAGAAATAAGTTTAAAATACTAGAGCTATATTAGGAGAAAAATGAAGAATCCATATGTTATAGCCCATAGAAAGAGGTAGAAATGGAACAGGTCTAATGGCCAGTTATGACCATAATGGTTTATATCTCCAAATTCCCAACAATTAGTAGTCGTTCCCTTTAGCCAAAATAGTGACTTCTAGGAGTTCATGAATGCATATTCGTCGAAGTTATTTATAATATTAATATTGGAGTATTAGTATTCTGGTTTTTGGCAATTACAAAACATTGCTTCTGACTTTTCTTTATATATAATTATATTTTCATGTATCGGTATTTGAGATTCGAACTCATTTACTTAAAAGGCCTATTTCCAAACAAAATTATGGAAATAGGTCAATTAACACATTATTTACGAAAAAGGGCCAGTTCTGACAAAACGCACTTACGTGGCTGCGTTTTAGAGGAGAAAATCCAGCAAAGCGCTCCCCTTAGGGCGCGCTTTGCTTGCAGCAACGACTACTTTTTTTTTTTTGAATTTTTTTTACCATTGGGGGGTCCAACGGTCAAAAAAAATTATAAAACCCCCTTCTAATATTTCACACTTAATTTCTTCAAAATTTAGCCAAAAATCTCTAGAAATTCTCCTTAAAGCTCTCAAATTTCTCATTAAATTTCTCAAAGCTCTTTATAATTAGTTATTCACTTTATTTTTTAATTAATATTTTTTTTATAATTTCAAAAATATTTGATCGTGTTAGCAATGGGCGAGAATTAATTCGTCTCGATCATAAACATATCCCTGTCGAACAAATGAAAATGGTAACGGTTTATTTTAAATGTTGAATATTTAATATTTTTTCATTTATGTAATTTTAATTAATTTTAATTGTTTGAATATTATTTAATAAATTTTTCATTTATGTAATTTTAATTAATTTTTATTTTATAATTTTTTATAATAGTCTGTAGATCGGGTGTTACAATGTTATATTCGTAATATGCCTGGTCCGCCATCACCGTTGATAGAAAATTACTTGAGGGAAGTGGGTTTTTGGCACGCGGCCACTATAGGCCAGAGGTGCAAGTTGGACCCGAAACTCATCAACGCATTAATAAAGAGGTGAAGACTTGAGACGCACACATTCCATCTTCCATGCGGAGAGTGTACTATCACTTTGAAGGACGTCCAGTTACAATTAGGATTGCCGGTGGATGGGTCCGCACTCACCAGGTCCGTTCAATCTGCTGATTAGGGAGTCATATGTTACGATCTTTTGGGTGCTATTCCGGATAATATTTTCGGAGGTCGATTGAGATGGGCTGGTTACGAGACATATTCCCAGAGCCGGGGAATGATTCGACTGAAGTTGAAAGAATACAATATGCTCGGGCATACATCCTTGAGATGATTGGAGGTTATTTGATGCTTGACTTATCACGAAACCTCGTACATCTGAGGTGGCTGCTGAAACTCGTTGATTTTAGAGTAGTTGAGGAACTTAGTTGGGGGTCTACCGTGTTGGCAACATTGTACTAGGAGATGTGTGGGGTGACACGACCAAATAAAGCCAAAATCGAAGGTTACCTATCACTACTACAATCATGGGCTTGGTTTCGCTTTCCATTTTCATGTCCTCGAGTGAACCACCCATATACATTCCCACTCATAACGAGATAAAATTTTTATTTGATTTTACAATTATTCCATAGATTTAAAATAAAATTGTATGCTGAAAATTTATTTAATTAGGTAGAACCATCTGGCGAGTTATATTGGAATACCTACTGCTCTTAAAGATATACGGATTCTAGTAGACCAACGGTCGGAAGCACAAGTAAGTATTAAATAAAATATATATACATAAAATAGTCGCTTCATATTTAGTACTTAGTATTTAGTATTTAGTATTATGTATATAACTAATATTTTTATCCCGTTCATATAGTTTCAATAGACACCATACGAGGATCCGACAATACGGCAAGAATTCTAGAAGGATTCTTTCAAAATCCAAACATTTGGCATGTTAAGGTCCCATTGGTCAACTATGCTATTGTCGAGATGCACCAGACGGATAGAGTGTTGCTGCAATTTGGATTCCGACAACCGATTCCTGAGGAACCTAAGGTGCTTGATGATCAGGAAAGAATCGACTTATGGCAAACAAATACGAATTGGCCGGTATTTTGGTCCAAATATATCAAAATTTGGGAAAATCGGTAGGATCATATACCTGATCGCAGACCGATCATCGTTCTAGAGTTAGCCTGCACCCCGGATTACATGCCATGGTTTAGGATCCATTGCAAACTATATTTGTTGTCGGAAGAGCAGAAGCATTAGCAAATCCGTGTGGAAAGGGAACGACGGGCCCTTTAAATCCAAGGAGAAGAGATGATGGGACGGGTCCATCAACAGCGCCCACACAATCTCATGGCCCATCAATAGTACCCACACAATCACTAGGCCCATCAACAGTACCTACACAATCATCGGGTCCAATGCCTCAATCGACGACACCCACATCACAGCCCTTTCAGATTATGCCAAGTGCATATCCTAGCCCTTATATGTATCTTAACCCTTATATGTTTCCTTTTCCCAGTTCTATGGCAGGTTAGAGTGCATAGCCCGGTGCATCTCTTTTCCCGATGACTCCGATGACTCAACCGATAATATATAGGCCATCGTCGCGGAGGGATCGCACGAGGCACCGTCGGTAAGCTCATCTCATTACCATTCCCCATCACATTATGGGATTCAAACACCTCCATCATGGGTGATGCAAACACCTCCACATTCTTTATTCTACCAAGGTAGGTCATCCTCCCAACACCCACAACCGGAGCAACCACAACCCTTGCCGTAGTAATCACAACCCCGTCGGAGTAACCAAGGAGGAATCCAGCGCGTAATCGTCATCCACCCCCATGTGGCACTAATTTCGACCGGCATATACATTGATTTTTTTAATATATTTGTAGACGTTGTTTCTATATTATTTCATTTAATAAAAAAGAAGTTATTTTTAATATTTTAATTGTAAATTAATTTTATATTTTTAATAAAATATAAGTTCTTTTGAATAAGGCGAAACAGAAATAATGGAACATCATTTCATTACAGCAATTATCAACTATTTTGGTTTGGACATGATCGAATCGTATGACCTGGATTCCTACACCATCCACACAAACTTCGTTGGTTCGTTCTTCCCGGATATCTATATTATTACATATTCTACTCGAGCAAGGTTGACCTTTCAGTTTACGATGTAATTCTCTATCCGGTAACAGCTTAAATGGAACAAGCGATACAGACGGCCACTTACTTTCATCTGAGACCGGTGGGAATATGTGTCTCCACACATTGTACATGTTTTCTATTTTGTACACTTCGTCGACATATCTCATGGGATCCAAATGGAGATTCTGACAAGCTGCAATTACATGAGCGCATGGATAACGAAGTACGTCAAACGTCCCATAATCGCAAGTCCTATTTATCAGGTGTACACGATATTGCCCTTCGATAATACATTGGCTTGGTCTGTCAAATTCCGTCACAGGAAACCATAGGTTGTCGTGATCGTGACACACTGTGTGCATGGTGTTGGTCCATGTATTTGTCTTGTTAATTTTTTGCAATACCTCCCGAGACCATACATGGCCTCCCTACATTTGGCCTTTATAACTCGCTGCTCGCTTTGGAAATAGTTCCGCCAAACAAAATATGTCTCTCACACAACCGAGGTTATCGGCAAATGATGCGTTATTTTTAGAATAGAATTTATGCATTCAGCCATGTTTGTGGTCGTATGACTATATCGTAGGCAGTCATCATATGGTTGTGTCCACTGTTCGAAAGGTATGTTACAGAGGTAATCTGCGCCTTGATCGTTAACTGAACGCAAATTCCTCAACATCTCATAAAAACGGTCCTTATTGATCTTTTACCCTGCCAATATAAGTTGATAGCGAAAATTACATACCAATATTCCATTTAGAATAAATTGAATATTACAGCCAAAAGTATATTAATAGAGATTAAATATCCATGTTGGTCACCTATTTTTGTTTAGTCGTAGACCGATATTGCCCGTAGTAGTTGGACACAATATACCTTAGACCAATAGTGTGTGCAATCCCATAGGCTTCCATGTCACTCAATTTCGGCTAGTATTCCAGTGCCCCAATCTGATATAACACAAATATCAGGTTAGAGGCATACATGCCTCCTTAACCTAGAAAGAAAGAAATTCAATCATCAGCTGACTCCCTCGGTGTTATTGTAAACGTAATTGGAAGGATTCTCTCACTGCCATCATGTGCCACAGCTAGCAATAGTCGATGGGTATATCTACCATACATAAATGTACCATCAATTTGTACCAATGGCTTGCAGTACACAAATGCATCCCGACATTGCTTAAAGCTCCAAAACAGACGTTTGAACACTTGGCATCCATAGAGCAAGCGGTCGTTGTAGTACATAGGGACCGTTTCAAGGTCTGTTATGCAACCTAGGATGTACCTCTCCAACACCTGACACCACTGTCAAACCTCATTATATGAAGCATCCCACCTACTATACATCTTTTTCAACGCCTTTTTCTTAGCTATCCAAGCCT
The DNA here is from genome assembly GCA_025506655.1 of Gossypium rotundifolium. Classification (NCBI taxonomy): domain Eukaryota; kingdom Viridiplantae; phylum Streptophyta; class Magnoliopsida; order Malvales; family Malvaceae; genus Gossypium; species Gossypium rotundifolium. Next base: position 142,237,454 of record CP106731.1, read on the forward strand.
TGCGTTAAGGTGGTGTGTACATCAATTGGCTACGAATACTGGCAATTATGCATAACATAGAAGTCCTGGGATCCGCCTTCAACATCGGTAGTATTAAGGTAGCTATCATGCTTGAATCCATCTTGGGATGATCTTGTGAAACACCTGTCAAAGAAGTACGTTAAATAATGCAACATTAAGTAATAACATTATTATTCAAAACCCTAAACACCCAGTGATACTGTACCGACAACATAGGTATGTGAACCTTTGTATTTTTTACCTCCCACAAATCTATTTTTTTCCTAAGAGAAGCCATGATTTTCCATGAACATGTACCATCTTGCACTTTACACTTGGCCTCGAACTTCTCAGATTTAGATTTAACCACATTGTAGTTAACCCCGTGATTGATGCTATATTGTTTCAAAGCACCAAGAAAACTATCCTTACTGGAAAACTCCTTACCAACTTCCAAATCAACAGAATCGAATGACGAACTTGTACGGTCATTGGTTATGTGTGGTAGCTCTAGAAACTCCAACGCATCATTTGTCGATATGTCGACATTATACATGTGGGCTAGAGGCGAGTACACCTTGAATCGTGAATCTTCTTCTTCTTCTTCATCTGAACCCCCTTCAACGTCTTCAAGTTCGGATGGAACAAGCTTCAGTTTAGAAAATAAAGTAACTTCTACACCATCGGGTCCGGGCTCTCGAGTTGGATCCACATCGGACTCATCATCCAACCCACCATGATTTGCAACATACGAGGTCCCCTCGTCGGTGGACGTCGTAGGGAGTACATCGTCCCTTCTTGTGGACGTTTCGTAATGTCCCCAATCAGATGTGGGTTGCCAACCACTAGAAGTTGATATCATTCCCCAATATATATTTTCAGCACCGAATATCGACCCACTGATGTGCACGTCCCATCCACTAGCCAAGTGTCGTGCAGGAGCTATGTTTTCCATACTGCCACCAAACACGGCGCTTCATGTTCTGCCTCCCACTAACGGAGTGTTGGCTAGGGGTCGTGTATTCCTCTCGAACAGCAGTTGATGTTGAAATCGCAAATGTTTCATTTGGCGATGAAAATTGAACATATATCTCAAGATAGGGTGATTCACTAGCGAGATGAGTCTGCACCATTGCCTCAAAGCTACGAACACATTCGATATCAAATGTATCATATGTCACGGATCAATCAAAGCACAAAATCGATACTTAATAAAAAAAAACCCTACTTGGCATTGTTTCGAAGATTTTGCGCCGAATTCTTTTACGAAATTTTGTAAAATCTATACTCTAGTTAAAAACCATTCGAGTTGTTTTCTCCGATAAAAAAATAACACCATTCTCGGTGTCACGGGCTTCACCATCATAGTAAATAACAGTACTAATACATTCACTCATCTTCAATTTCTATTCTGCTTAGCTTCTCTAATTTTTCTTGATGTAACTTATGCAACCTGAGAATGATATTTGCCTGGTTTATAGCCTAAGGCCAAGCATAAACTACTGTAGAAAAGGAGCGTCCACGTGGGAGCTTTTTTCAGAAATTTTGCTAACAGTGCATCCTACTTAAAGCGTTTTTGGCACTATTTGTTCAGAAACGTCTTCTCAAAATTATTTTTTCAGGAACTATTGTAAAAAAGAGCGTCCACATGGGAGCCTTTTTCAAAAATTTTGCTGACAGTGCATCCTGCTTGAAACGTTTTTGACACTATTTGTTCAGAAACGTCTTCTTAAAATTATTTTTTCAGGAACTACTATAGAAAAAGAGCGTCCATGTGGGAGCTTTTTTCTGTAATTTTGCTGACAGTTTATTCTTCTTGAAGCGTTTTTGACACTATTTGTTCAGAAACGTCTTCTCAAATTTATTTTTTTAGGGTTAAAATAGTCAATTTTGTTAAAAAATAAACACAATGTTATTTTTAAAAAAACTAAGCCCTAATTTAATTAATTTTAACCCTAAATCCTAAACTCTAGTTTAATTTATTTAAAACCCTAGAACCATAATTTAATTTATTTATTTAAACACCAAAACCCTAGTTTAATTTTATTTAAAACCTTAATTTTATTTATTTAAAACCCTAAAATCCCAATTTACTTAATTCATGTAAAAATCATAAATCCTAATTTAAATAATTTTTATAAAATAACAATAAATCCTAATTTATTTTAAAAATCCACTAAAACTTTAAATTCTAACCTATTTTTTAAAAAATAACCACTAAACCCTAACTTATTTTAGTAAAACCCTAACCCTAAAAAATTATAGGGACTAAACATGCAAATATCCTTAAATATAAAAACACGGAGCAAAGCGCTCCCCGTGGATGCGTTTTGATGACGTGGCTCAAAGCGCTCCCCCAGGGGTGCGCTTTGCTGTAAATTTCCCCCTAAAACGTGGCCACGTAGACGCGTTTTGTCAAAACTGACCCTTTTCCATAAATAATGATTTAGTTGGTTCATTTCTGTAATTTTATTTCGAAATAGACCTTTTTGGATAAATCGGTCTGAGATTCATGTTAAATGCATATCTGAATATAGATATTGGAGACCCTTGTTGTAGGTTGCAAAATCTAGAAAAGTTAGAGAGGGATTTGCCGTGCGTATAGGTTAAATTGGATCAACGTCCATGAGTTGCTATCAACATTCAACTTGCATGTTGCCTTTGTCCCGACGTGCAATAGGCAGTGGTTAGTATGTTTTTTGTGTGTCAAAGGACGCGTGTGTTTTGGGGTTTGGTGATGGTTTAGTATAAGGTGTGATAGCATTTGACAAGAAATAGAAGCATTGGAAATCCCTAGTAAAAACCATTTTCAACCATTCAGTTCATACCTACTGAATATGACACTGAAAGCAAAGCTCAAGCAAACCGGGACGAAATGGGATCGTACTATCTTATGCCCACAAGAACTCGTTCATTTGACTTAGCTTCTCTGTTTCTGTACTTTATTCTTCGGCTGATGAGGAACCATTTCATAAGCTTCTCGTTACTTTAATATGGTATTTGAGTTTTTTTTTGTCAAACGACATGATTTTCGATTCTCGCTTATATATATATATATATATATATATATTATCTTTTCGCTCAAACGAGTATATTCTTGAATCTTCATATAGCTTCAACTATTTATCTTTTTCAGTTAAAACAACACTAAGTCTTATTCACCAAAGCCAATCAATTTGTTTTCTTTATTGCCAACCAATCATTGACTTCTATCTATCCGTTCAAAGTGACAAGGTTTATCCTTGATTAACCTTGTAGTCGGTTGAAGGGTTTTGCTTGATGGATATTAAACCACATCTTGGATTCAGTTTTACGCTTTATCATTATAATGTTATCAGTTGGAAACTCTTACCCTTTTTTACCATCAATTGTTTGTATTTTTTTCATCATCATCAAGTTAAGATTGTTGCTCTATCAACCATCAAAATTGCGGGAACATAATAATATAATCTTATATCCTAATTTTGAATTATTTTAAATTATTATTTGATTTTATTTTATATTTATTTTAAATGTAATTATCTATATTTCTCTCTATAAAGGTTTAATCAATAGCTGGATGATTTAAATCAAAGATTTTAAAGTCGAAAGTATCATTTCATTGTAATCTTTTAATATCACTACACCAAAATAGACTTTTAGCGGCGTTTTTAGTGGCATTTTAAAGAAAACGCCGCAAATATTATACATTAGTGGCGTTAACGCCGCAAAAAAAAATGAGCAATAGCGGCGTTTATTTACAAAACGCCGCTAAAAAGGATAAATAGCGGCATTTATTCGTAAAACGCCGCTAAAAGTCTGATTATTAGCGGCGCTTTTGGAAAAACGCCGCTAAAATTGAGCATTAGCGGCTTTGGACAAACGCTAAAAGTCGAAGATTATTAGCGGCGCTTTTGGAAAAACGCCGCTAAAAGTCTGAGCATTAGCGGCGCTTTTGGACAAACGCCGCTAAAAGTCTGAGCATTAGCGGCGCTTTTGGACAAACGCCGCTAAAAGTTTGAACATTAGCAGCGCTTTTTGGAAAAACGCCGCAAATAATTTTAAAGCTATATGACTAATTGTTTTTAAAATTTATATATTAAATAATTTCTTATATAATCATAAAAGAGATATATTAATTTTAAAATATTAAATTAATTATCATTATAGTTTATGGTTTAGCATATATAGTTTAGGGTGTAAGGTTTAGGAGTTACTATTCTAATATTTAGGGATTATGATTTATGATTTGCGGTTTAAGGGTTAAGGGGGATGTGTTAGGGTTTTATGAGTTAAAAGTTAGGGTTAATGGGTTTAAAGGTAAATGGTTAAGGGTTTAAGGTTATGGGTTGGGGTTTTATGTGTCATGATTTAGGGTTTATGGGATAGAAAATAGGGGTTTAGGGTTTAGATTAATTAGTGTCTTTTAATTTATATATTAAATAATTTATTATATAATTGTAAAAGAGATAACATTAATTTTAATACATTAAAATTATGATTCTAGTTTAAATTATTTAAGAGAAAATATTTGTTAAAAATGAAAAAATATTAAATAATTTCTTATATAATCGTAAAAGAGATAGTAATAATTTTAAAATATTGAATTAATTCTCATGATAATTTGGGGTTTACGGTTTAATTTAGGGTATATAATTTATGGATTAATCTTTATAGTTTAGGGTCGGGAGTTTATTATGTTTTAAGGTTTAAGGTTTAGGATTTAATATTAAGGGTTAGGTTAGGGTTTTGGCTGGGTTTATAGTTTAGGGTTTATTATTTTAGAGTTATGGGATTTTGGGTTTAGTGCTTAAACCATATCGAATAATAAAGTTTGAGTCTTAGTGTTTAGGGATTTAAGTACTAGGGATTTTGATAAAATAGATAAAATTATATTATTTTAGGGTTTAGGTTTTAGATTAGATTATTTTTTAATTACTTTTGCAATGTAATATATATATGAGTTAAGGTGTATAATTTAGGGTTATATAGTTTAGTGATTATATGGTTTAAGGGTTATAGTTTAATGTTTAAGGGTTAATGGTTATAAGATTTAAGGGTTATGGTTTAATGTTTAAGGGTTAATGGTTAATGTAATTTATTTACTTTCACCGTTAAATTTATGATTTGAAATGTTAGTAATGTTAAAAATGGAATGTTAGATTATATGTTCTCCAAATATATATATATATATATATATATAACGGCTAATTTAAACCCTAATCAAGTCTAAAATATAGAAAATGTCATTTTTATAAAAAATATTATCAATTTATTTTGTTAGGTTGGTTTTTTTGAAGATCGGATTTTGGAGACATATATTCGTGATCTACCCGCTCCTCCATTGTCTTTAATCAAATCATACTTGAGAGATACGGGATTTTTGCACGTGGCCCGTATGGGTAGGGGTGTAAATTGGACCCCTTCACTTGTAAGCACGTTGGTGGAAAGATGGAGACTCGAGACGCATACATTCCATCTTATACATGGGAAGTGTACTATCACACTCAAGGACATGTAGATACAGCTCGGGTTACCGGTGGATGGATTGGTAGCGATTGGGTTAGTTGTCGTAGCCTTTTGGAGAGATGTATGTGAGCAACTTTTAGGGAAGGTTTCAGACACGATTTATGGAGCCGAGATAGATATGAATTGGTTGAAAAGAAATTTTGATGGGCTCAATGCAGAACCGAGTGAAGTTGAAAAAGAACAACACGCTTGGGCATACATCCTTATGATCATCGGGGTTCTCTTAATACCTGATAAATCACGAAATCTTGTCCATTTAAGGTGGCTGCTAAAACTTGTAGACTTTAGAGAAGTGGACTAACTTAGGTGGGGGTCAGTTATGTTGGTGACACAACCACAGAAAATTAAAATCAGTGGTTACATGCTACTACTGTAATCATGGGCGTGGTACCAGTTGCCATTTTTACGTCCTCAAGCGGACTACCCTTATACATTCTCACTCTAACAAGGTAAAATTCATTAGATAATATATTTACCATAGTAAAATTATTTAAATTTTAAATTATTCCGTTAACACATTATTTCAATAGGTGTAACCATAGGCTGAGTTATGTGGGACTACCAGAAGAGCTTCAAGATATACGGCTTATATTAGATCAACAATTGGAGGTAGAGGTATGTATTTTTTTTAATTTGAATTATATAATATTAACATAATTTATTTAAAAATTAATAGTATAGATATAATTAAAAAATTTATTATTTTAATATAGTTTGAATAGACGTCATACTCCCATTCAAGAATTAAAAAATGCATCTCGTCTAAATTATTGGTGAATCTCAACATCTAGCACATGAATGTGCCATTGGTAGTGTATGCACAAATTAGATAGAGTTATGTGGAAATTCAGCTTTAGGCAAACGATTTTGTTGGCACCTTAAGACATCAAAGATCTACACCATATCAACTTGCGAGGGAGAACCGATGAAAATTGGCCTACATTCCACGCGAAATATATCAACATTTGGAACTATAGGTACGACTTTTTACCTAGTGGTGAACCATTATCGCTCGGGAATTAGCCTGCAATTCAAAGTACATGTCATGGTTTAGACACCATGGCAAGTCAGACCTACTAGCAGAAGAGGCGAGGGATAGGTAACATCCTACGAAGAGGCCACGACGGGGGCCTAGGCATCCAAGGTCTAGTGCAGCTGCCGAAATGGGTCTATTTTCTACACCAATACAAGAATAGGCACCGATGGCCACACCACCCCCTGGTCAGTATAGCTTGATTTATTTTGGTGATTTCACTAACCCCGTCATTTTTACACAAGCACAACAACTTGCATCACATTTTTATGTTTTTACATCAGGTCCATGTATTATTTTTAGACCACCACCTCTGTCCCCAACTTATTACACGTTGATGCAATCGACGTTTCAGACGACAATGATTTTGACGACGATTTATAGGTCGTTTATGTTTGGGGCACCAACCGAAAGCCTGATTATTCTACCATCGGTGTATGGGACATAATATGGTTATACACTTACATCGATGGTGTCGCAAACACTTTCTGGATCATTATTCTACCAAGGTGGACCATCTTCGTAACCACGGAGGAAGGCAAAGAAGATGAGAGGTCGAGACCACAACATGTACCCAGGGTAGAGGTGACGATGAATACGAAGAGGCTGGTATACAACTTGAACGAAGAAGAAATTTGGCTCGCAACTGACGACCACTTGTTGTGGCACACATTCTGTTCGACGATATGAATGATTTTTTTTTTTTGTATTTCTCATGTAAATTTTAATTGTTTAGTTAAGTTATAGGCGATAAGACTGTACCGATATTGGATATAAAATGTTTTTAAATAAATATTATTTTTGAATCAAAATTGGTATTCGTTGTCATTTTATATTATTAAACCAAGTTTAATTCAATTTGCATAAGAAAAATGGAATAAAGTTGTATATTGTATTGTTCTCTATAGTATAATAAAAACTTATATTTACAAATTACAAAAAAAAAAATTTGAGTATGAATGAAAAAAATCAACAAATAGATTTCAGTTAAAAAATTAATAAATTGGTTAATGAGATGTTGTCCTTATAGTATCCCGTCGGTGTGGATATGACGGCATTGTATGCCCTGGGTTCCTAGAATACCTGCATAACCTCGGTTGGTTTGCCTTCTCTAAAATATCCATTTTTTCGAGTATCCAAGTAGATTTCGATTGACCTTTTGGTTTGCGACGTAATGAACTATTGGGTAACAACCTGAATGGAGCGTTCTATATCGGTAGCAACATACGTTCATCTGGGGTCAATGGAAATTCATATCTCCACATGTTATACATGTGTTATAGTTTGTACACTTCATCCGCAGAACTCATGTGATCAAAATGTACGGAGGAACATGCTAAGAGGTTCATATTGTGCATGTAGGTCGGAGATGAGTAAGCCTAAAGCGGATCTTCTTCAACATCTTCGCTCGGACCTTCACTGTCTGATCTTCCATATTCTAGTTCGGTTGGAATTGGCTCTAGTTTAAATGAAATTGGCTCTGGTTCAAAAAATATTACAATTTCTAAACCATCAACCCCATGCTCCTAGATTGGACTAGCATTGAATTTAGTGTCCTTTTCATTCTCAACCCCACCAGCATCTACAAGGTTGGATGTCCTTTCGGCGTTGGACGTCATTAGGAGTATACCATCCCTTCTTGTATATTTGTCGAAACAACCAAAATCACTTATTGATAGCCAATCGCTGGAACTTGATGTCATTCTCCTATAAGTGTTCCCAACATTAATCATCAGCTGACCGAAGTTCAAATCAAAACCACTAACCAAGTGTCATGTCGGGGTCCAATAATCTGGGTTACCAAAAAACCCTGACTGCTGGAGGTTTTTCCTGTTACGGTTGAAATCTAAGGCTAAAATCGATAAGTGTCTTCCCATTAATGGTTCTGGGATATCATAATAGGAACTTTCAAACAAAGTAGTAAACCCATCGCATAACTGTGTCATTGGACTCTCAACTTGTTCTTCCATTCCGGCCTCTCAAACTGGAACATACGTCAACCTCCGACCTCCTTCATCTGTGTTTTCAAACTCCACATATAACTCGAGTATTAGTGGTCCACTAACAATATGTGTTTGTACCATCGCCTTCATCCCCATTGCGCATCTGATATCGAAAACGTCATATTTGACGGGGTCGACCGAAGCATAAAATCGATATTTCAATGACGATACTCTCATATGGTTAGATCCGATGAGTTTTCACCTAATTCTTGTATGCAGCTCCGGCAATTGTATGTTAGGGTTGAAAGTTAACCGTGTTATGTTCTCTGATAAAAAACGACCCCATTGTCGGTGTCACGACTTCACCGTAGTAATAAACAACATTAAACCATCCACTCATTTTCAACGAAATAACTTGTTTCACATGCTTAAGACAAAAACACTATGCAGAAAAATAGAGTTGTAATTATACATGAACAACAAAAATCGAACCTTACTTGATGCAATTACATGTTTGCTCCAAATTATGTCTTACGAAACAAAACGCCTTGCGAACTTCCTCTTCTTGTGATTCTTCTTGCAATTTTGTTTACTCGAAATTGTCTTATGGCACTCAATGCTGAAAGCCATCCTTTTATAGACTCAGGGTGAGTGGCAATTGATTCATAATTTTTTCTAGGTGAGTAAGAAGTTTGCATGCGTTGAATTTGGTAGAAGGAAAACACTCCACTTAGAGCGCATTTTCAGTAACATATCAGAAATATTCACTGAAACCCGCCCTACATGGAGTGTTTTCTCACTACCACTTTCAACTCTTATAATTTCTTACTCACCCATCAGATATCCCGGATTCCAGGAAGAATATTTTCTAAAAAATTTTGATCGAGCTCAACCTACCGTAAGCTACGAGTGATCAAAACTCAGTTGCATTCGGAAAATCGAAAAAAAAATACAAAAGTAAGAGTTAATCGAATTGAGTAGTTTCAGTTTCAATTTTGAATCAAATTAAATTTTACAATTCGAATATACGATTGGTGTAAATATGATTGTTGTAAATACCCTTATGGTACTGTCATTTTTAAAATTACACAAAGTTGAGCTCTAAATAATTTCAAATTTTAAAAATAATATTAACTTTTTAAATCAAAAATTATAAAAAAAATCTAAAGATTATATAAAAAATTTAAAAATATAAAAAAAAAACTCATCAACCCTAAAACCACAAAACCTTAATCCTACCTTAACAAAAATCATAACCCTAACCCTAAAATAAAATAACCCTAGTAGAAGGAAAACGCTTCCAGTACTTTCTTGTCACATTTGCTGGAAATGCTTCCAGTGGGAACCGTTTTTATTTTTTCAACCTAATCCTATAATTTTTCAAATAACCGGCTTAATCCAATATTGACTATCGTTTAAAAAACTGTTCAACCAGCTGGCCATGGTTTGACCGTTTAGACCACTAATTCAATTCTTACAATATTGAAAAAATCACCTCTATAAAAATATTATGTGTTATTTGATAAATTACAAAATATATTCGGTCTATTACTTAAAATTAAGTAAGAATCTAATCAGAATGTAAATTTTGAATTATCAACATTTTATTTTTATCCTTATTTTTATAAATATTTTATCTTAAAGAAATTTTAATTTTAAATATAAAGTTTTTAAAAGATAATATAATGTTATAAAAATACATTAAGTGACAAGTAGTTTATTATTTACTTTCATTGTTCAAGCTTTTTAGAAAAATATAATCTTTTAATTTTTATTATGAATTATCAAATGTGTTTAAAAAATAAATCATTAAAAATATTAATTTTAAATTGACTTACTTTTTTCACCACTTATCAAAGTCTTACTCTTTCTTAAAAGAATATTTTCATTTTAAAATTATTTTTATAAAATTCAATTTATTACCTGTTAATTTATAATATATAATATGGAAATAATTTGTATTAAGATAATTCTAAAATATATAATATTTAGGCATCAATTAAATAATATTACATCATCAATTTTAAAGAGATATAAATATTATTAGATCCATCCATGTATGATGCATTTTTTAATTTAATTTAACTTTTATCAGTACTTAAAACAATATATTTTAAAATAATATTAATATAAATTATTCTTATATAATATTATTTAAGAGGGATACATCATATTATGTGAACCTTCTAAAATTAGTCAACGTTTTAATACACTTCTTCCTAATGATTAAAACAAATTAATAATGGAAGAGTGTGGCGTCACATTCAATTAAAATCTGATCACTTGCATAACTGTATAAGGTTTTATGTTATTATCTGTTTTCACTACACTTAAACTTATTTGTAAATATATTAAAATTTTTATATAAAATTTAGGCTAAAGTTAATAACTTCCCTATAATTAGTTCAAAACATTTTTATTTATTTGCAACATAAAAATCACCAATGCTCATCGGTATTTAACACCTACCATAAGAACCACCTAAAGGCAAATTGTAGTGGCAACCTAAATTTTGGAAAATTTTTATTTTTCCTTTAAAATTTTTAGAAAATTTTAATTAGGTCCCCTTAAATTTTTGAAATTTTTCATTAATCTCACAAAAATTTTAATTAGACCCCAATTTTTTTAAAAATTTTCATTTAACTCCTAAAAATTTTAAAAATTTTACTAGACCCCCCCAAATTTAATTCTAGGATCTACCACTAAAACCACCGATCCTCGTTACTGCCCATCCCTTACTCCCCATCTCTATCGTTCCTCACTTAATTGCCCCACACCATAAGAATCACCTTACACGACTACTTCTCCAACATGGATGATACAGTTATAAAATCCGGAAGACATCACCTTTGGACTTGGTTTCGACACCAACCGGATTTTGTTGATTGTACTCATCTTTGCTCATCGGATAACCAGCTGGCTACCCTTTGTAAGTCAAATAACCAAACAACATCGTTGACTGGAGAAGCAGTTGAGTATCATTCCTAACCGCATTTTGTGATTTTTCATCAACTTCACCATTTGAATAAGCACGTACGAGGCATTATACTTGAACTTCCGCTAATAGAGATATTCGCATATTAAGAAACTAATATTGGATCAAACAAAGGAAACGTAACTGTTGAAGAAAGTAAAAAGCCAGAGATTTGACGGAAACAAAGAATTCATGTTTATAACCATACTTGCAACAAAAGAAATGCCTAAGAAAGGAAGATCTGCTAAGATCCGTGGAGAAGGAGGAAAAGCAAGCCTTCCAACACAACCATGGACGCATAGGCCCATAAATTGAAGAGCTTTACCTGTCATAAAAAATGAATACTTTTATCTGATTGTGAAAGACTGTGAAAGCGACAATGAAGAACAAAAAAGATGTAATGTATAACATCATAAAACGAGGACTAGAACAAAGAAAAGATGCTGCCAATGATACCTATATCCATTTCTTAAATTCATCGGATAATTGCATCACCCACGTTGGAGAAACAATCATGTAAGGTGGCTGTTATGGTATGAGAGCGGAGGAGTAAAGAGTGATAGAGATAGGGGAGCAAGGGATGGGATTGGTAGTTTTTATGGTGGGTGTTGGACGATGATGAAGATCGGCAATTCTTATGTTGCAAATAAAAAATATATTTTTTTTTTTTGTTTAATTCTAAAGAGCTTAGATTAATAAGATTTTTAACCGTAGTGACCAATTTGAGCAATTATCTTAATTAGAGTTGCTAAATTGACCCCAAAAAAAGAGACCAAAATAAAAATAATTCTATTTTAGAGTGACCTACAATATAATTTACCCTAAAATCTAATGCAAATAGATACTCATAAAGAGATTTAAGTTTAAGATATCATCATATTCAATACATTAACTTTACCATTTTAATCAAAGCTTCATTTGGACTTATGTAAACTTTTTATAAATTTGTTTCATAAATTTTTCACCCTATAATGGATGTGTCATAATTTATTTTATACTAAAACTATATAATCTAATGAAATATATATATTTTATATATAAAATTGGTAAACTATCAAAATAATTACTTGTGTTTATCTCATGTTACATTCTAGTCACTTATATTTAAAATGTTACATTTTAATCACTTACGTTAACGTGTTATAACATTTTAGTCACTGAGCCGTTAATTGTTGTTAGCGGTGTAAAAGTAAGTTAATATGGCACGTTAAATCATCCTTTCAGACAAAAATTTTAGATTAAATTATACAATTGGTCCCTATACTTTTCCATTTTTAGCAATTTAATAATTTTCTTTTATGTTCTTTTAACTTTCTTTTTTTTTTTTTTTCTATTCTTTTCTACTTCTCCCTCTTTTTGATTGATCTTCCCAATTTAAACTGTTCAAAAAAAAAAGAAAAAAAGTATTTTAACAAATGAAAAACATAAAAAAATTACGTTAAAAAAATGGAGAAGGTAGGAAAGCAGAGAGTGAAGGAGAAGAGAATGGAAAATAAAGAAAAAAAAAAGGAAAGTTCAAAGAACATAAAAGAAAAAAAATAGCTCAAAATGAAAAAATATAGGGACCAATTGTAGAATTTAACCTAAAATTTTTATTTGAAATGATGATTTAACGTGCTACGTCAACTTACCGTTACACCGTTAATGGTAATTAATGCTTGGTGACTAAAATATTGCAACACGATAACGTAAGCGATTAAAATGTAATATTTCAAATATAAGTGACTAAAATATAACCTGAGATAAATAAAAGTGATTATTTTTATATTTTACCCATAAAAATTTTATGCGATTAAGGGTAATAAATTGATTTTTTTTTAAATGATGATAAGTTATTGAAGGATTGTTTAATTAAAATATTTTAAATGGTTTTCTAATAAAAACTATATAAAATTTTAAATGATGTTATTTTATCACAATTTATACTTATATTAAGTTCTTGATTGAGTTGGTGTTATAAGTTAATTGAACACTAATTCAGTTAAAAATGACTAAAATACATTTTATATACAAAGTAACAAATATTAATACAAGAGTATTTTTGCCCGCTTATATTTTTCAATAAAAATACTATGATGAGATTTAAACTTGAGATGATGAGTTTTAAATTTTAAGTTAGGGTTTGTGTTTATTTACATGTAAAAAGTTTTACGGAAAATATTTTCTGTATCTTTCTATATTTGTAAAATAAATTCTTTTCAAAAGCGTAAGTAACTTTCCGGAAAAGAGCTCCTCTATACGTAATTTTTTATATAAAAATTAACTTAATTCAAGCTTAATATTATTATATTGATAATAAATTTTATTTTATTTTTATAAATATTTAAATTTATTAAAATATTAATTTAAAATATTATATTTTTCAATATTATTAAACATACATATTTAATTATTTATATTTAGCCATATAATAAATTATTAATATAATTAATATAATCTATTATTTTAATAATTTATTTAATATTTCAATTTTATTTTAATAATAAAATTTAAAATAATAATTTTAAATAATATTCTTCACATATTATTAAAAATATTCAATATAAATAATTTAATAATAAATATTATTACAATTATAAATATATTAATAATAAATGTTTTGTAGTATAAAGGTTAAAATATGTCATAACTCTATGTACTCTTCACAAATTTACAATTTAGTCTTTATACTTTTATTTTCAAGAATTTAGTCTCTCTACTTTTTGATTTGAAAATCAAATCCAATTATTGACATTATTAATTTTTTTGTCAATTTTGTTAATGTCATTTTTAAATAAAAATATTCACTTGGTAGTCATGTAACTAAAAAATAACGTAGTAATTAACCTGAATTTAACAAAATATTTTTAATATATGCAAAATAATGTAAAATATAAATTTATAGATATAAAATAAACTCAATTAAACATTGAAAAGATAAAAAAAAAAACTCAAATGTATGTTTGTTTTATTGAAAATAGGTTTTATGAAATATTTTAAGAAATCATTAAAAACAAAAATATTTTATACTGATTCATCAAACACTAAAAATATTAACTTTTCCAAAAAATTCATTTTTCGAAATCTTTTCCATGAAACAAATAGACCTTTAATCAACTCAACCAAAGTCTCCTTGATTTTAATATAATTTTTTAAAGATTATTTTTCACCCAAATTTAACATTTATTAAAATTTTAAAAAATTAGTCTTTCAATTTTCTGATTTGATGTTGGATTAACGTATGATATTAATTTAGTTAAGATTTTATTTAAGTATAGATGTTAAAATTGTGTTTGAAGTTGAAGATTTAATAATAAAAAATGTTTTAAAATATTTAATATATAAATTTTAACATATTAAAAGTTTGTGTTATGTAAATTTGATATTCATACATTTAAACTATATTTATGTCATTTTATTATAATATTAAATATTATATAAATGTCATGTATCCTCCCTCTTTAATGCTGAATTTTTGTGGGTTTTCTCACATGAAGAAGACCGCGTTTGGCCTTAAATATGCTAAAATGTTTCAGAGATGCTACATGTATTCTCTTCATTATTTCTTTTTTGAAAGTAATTCTCCATTTTTAAATATGCTTAAGTTAGAGGAAACATTTTTTTTCATTGCATCTGATTTAAAGATTTCTATTGTCAAGGCAACATAATTTGGATAGACTTCACATTAAAATTTTGTTTACTTTTAGAGTGTATAAAAATATGCATTAAAACTAAGCTTCATTATGAGTCGGGTCATTCGTTTAGGAGTAAAGATCTATTTGAAAAGTGAGAAAGTTTAAATAAAAATATAGGTCCAAAAATGGACTTAAAAAATAATAATAGTAAGATCTTTTTTCTAATCTGGTTGGGCTTTGAATAGGATTTTTTTCCTAGACCCAGCCTGACCAAATCAATTGTTTTATTGTTGTTTTACTATCATTTCGCTACTACTTTGTTGTCATATCTCTATGATATTGTTACTATTTTGTTGTTATTATTTAGATATTGTATAACTCTTATTTCTTGTTTTCTTGTTAATTTTGCTACTACTTTAAAAGACATTTGTTTGTTAAGTTACAACTATCTTAGTGTTATTTAAATATAAAGATTTTTTATTGTATTTTTAATTTGTTAAGAAAATTTATTTTAATATTGTAGAACCCAAATTTGCCCGCCCAATTACAAAAATAAAATTACAACCCAACAATAAAACCCAAACCCAAATTTACTGGGCCTGATTAGCCCATATCAACCCTAAATGTAAAAAGAAAGCAGAAACCCTAGGTGCGCCGCACCTAGGGCCACTTGCCATGACTTTTGGCCCCTGTCCGTTCTGTCCCATCCACCGCCCACTGCCACTGGCCACCGTCATCTGCAGCACCAACTCCTCCACCTGCTCCACTTATTTCCCATGCCCTGCAAAAACGAAAAGAACACGCAAAAGCAGAGAAATATGCAAAAATATACATTTGTAAATGGCTATAAAAGCCAAGAAAAACAGATTGTAAAGGGTCTTTTTTTTCAAATAAAAAAAAGGAGATTTCAAACATCTATAAGAAATTTACAGAGATTCAAAACGAAAGAATAAAAAAGAGAAAGTCGATCTGCTAGCATCAAGAAAAAAAAGACGGCAAAAGGTGATTTTTTTATTTATTTATTTTTTATTTCTCTTCGTTTTACTACTAAAGATCTTTTTTTAACTTATGAAAATATACCCAAAATATATATAAAATTGATAAAAATAATAAAAAAACATTACTCAGATTTTTCGGCCACTGTGACGGTGGTCGAGCTCTAGCGCCGACGCACGGAATCCTCAGCACCCACCTGCAGAGAGAAAAGAAAGTGAATAGAAATTTTTTTTTAAAAGAAGTGTGAAGAATGTTTTTTTTTTTGGCAGAAAAATGGCTTATATAGCCAAACCAAAACGACGCCGTTTTGGTCGGCACCCATAAGCCCCAAAACGACGTCGTTTCACACTGGACCAACCCGACCCGATTCGACCCGCATAGGATCCGCGTGTTTTTTGTTTTTGGGTCTAATTGCGCAAATGGCCCTTCCGCTTTTTTGACCTCTTTTAATTAAGTTTTTATTATTTTAAATTTAACCCCACAATTTATTTCGATTCGCAATTTAGTCCCTAGTCTTTGGGCGTTTTGATCGAAGGGGTTTATTGCCACTTTAGTCCCGTAAGTCCGCTGCGTTGTAGATAGGTCCTCATCCTTTCTCTTATTTTCAAATTTAGCCCTAAAATCCCATTTTAATTTCAATTCAATCCTTTTTAAGTTGACTCATGATTTTGTACATTTATTATCATTATTATTATATTACTACATCATTATCATATTATATTATTATTGTTACTTTATTATTATTATTATATTATTACTACTATTATTATTTTATTCTTTTATTTCACTACTAGCATCATTTTTATTTCCATTAACATATATTTATTTACATTCTTTTACTATTATTTTATTTTATCACTACTATAATTATTACTATTATTATCATTATTTAGTATTTGTATCATTATATTATTATTATTATCTCTATTATTGTTTTGTTACCATATTATTATTATCGTTATTATTTTATTTTTACTATTACTATTATATTATATTATATTTACTTATTCTTTTGCATATATATTACATTATTTATTAATGACTATTACTATTTTATTTTTCCTTCGTTTTATTTTACATTATTATTTATACATTATATATTATTATTAGTATTATTTATATTTTCATTGTCATTGTTCTAATATTATTTTTATTCTCTATCATTCTTGCCATGTTACTATTATTATTGTATTATTATTATTGTATCATTATTCGTATGTCATTTTTATCGTTATCATTTTATTATTATTTATTACCATATTATCGTTATTATTATTATTCGTCATTTTCATTATTTTCACCATTTTTCTTTCTTTTGTTTGCTATTACTATCATCTATTATTATAATTGTATGTGTTATCATTTTTTTCTACTATTATTACTATTATTAATATTATTAGTTTATCTATTATTATTATTGTCATTGTTATCGTTAGAAGTAATAGTATTTTTATATTTACCGTGTTTACGTCCATATTTGTTTTCTTAGCCTTGTGCTATATTATTAAACAAAATACATTTTGAAAATTATCATATTTCCTTTAATTTTTTTTTTTAAAAATAAGGCAATGTTTCGTATTTAGAGATTCGTGGAATAGTGCCCTAACGTCTTTGAGTTGCGATTCTCTTTCACTAAATAATCAAACACCCTTCTATCCTATTTCAGAAATATGAGATGACCTTGACTTGAGAGATTAAAACATTGTATCCTAACATACCGGATGTGATGTTTAGATCTTTTCGAGTAAAGAAATCACGATTTTCTTGGCCGAATACCTATATTTATTTTTAGCTCAAACACTATAAAATCAAAGTGCATTTACAAAACCACCTTATTCCGTCAAAAGTTTTCAAATCGGGCAATGTTTGTGTATTTAGAAATTTGGGAATAGTGCCCTAATGTGTTTGGGATACGATTTTCCGCTTGACTAAAACACTAAACATCCTTTTAATAAATTTCAAGAACTCCGAGATAACTTTGATTACGAAGGCTTCAACATCGTATCCTAACGTGCTGGAGGTGATGTTTGTATCCTCTCGAAACAAAGAAATCTCAAATATCCTAATACATTTTTTAAAGACCCGTATTTTAAAACCCTTTCAAACTTCTGACATTAAGACACTAAGTAATCATTTTGGTACCAATTTTGGGCGACGAGGGTGCTAACCCTTCCTCGTATGTAATCGACTCCGAACCCGATTTTTAAAACTTCGCAGACCAGAAACACTGTTTTAGTAAAACAAAATGTTTTATTAAAATAAAGGTGATCCGATCACACCAACTAAAGGTCGGTGGCGACTCCTGTTTTATTCCTTTTTTAACCCAAAGTCGAACCCCGTTTTGTTTTCCAAAAAATGGTTACGACAGCTTGGCGACTCCACTGGGGACATTGAAGAGAGTCAAGCCATAAATTGATTATTTTCTATCTTTTGTCGGAAATTTAAAAATTTGATTTGAAAATTTATGATCTTTTTATTGCATGTTGTTGCATTGCATGACCGTTGTGGTCGCACCTTTAAATGGAAGTGAGAAGCTACTCCTTCGTGAGGTTTTCACCTCCGTGCAGGATAGTGGATCACTTTCGGGATACATCCGTACCTATGTCTTCGTGAGATTTTCATCTCCGTGCAGCCATAGGGAAATGTATTCCCCTGAACCGAACTCAGTCCGTATGAGCCTATAATGGGTGAGGATTGAGGAATCTGCTGGTTCGGGTACCTCTCTTTAGAACCAAACCTCATATAGTAAGCCCTAGGAGCCCACCTTAGGTAGAACTATGTTAAACCCCTAGTGGTCACCTGGATAGGTACTCTATTTTGTTTATTTGTCCTGTGCTAATACGTTTTGTTCTGTTTGTGATTGCATTGCATTGCATCGCACCGCATAATCTTAGAAAGGAGGTGTTGATTCATATTCGATTGCTAAATAGAAGAGTTTATCATAAGGAAATGTGTTCCTTGATAAAGTGGATTATAATACTGATCGTTCGAACATAGTCCAATTAAAACAACGAGATGACCGATAGCCCATGAAAAATACAAGACTTTGCTCAAGATTCAAGCCGACAAAGATTATTCGAGAGTCATCATGTCTCCATTTTCTAAAAGAAGCTCATAAACATCGCGAAGATAAGTGAGCGAAGAGGTACGGCTGGACCAAGCAACAAGGAGCTAGAAGAGGTATCCATTGAGAAAGTTCACGAGGCACGACCATAACATCTAGATATGAAGAAGAAGACTGGTGTTTTCACCTGGACTATGAGGATAAAGCCGTATATGCAATCCATTTTATGTAAAGAAACGTATTTTCTAGAAAAGTTCTTCTAATAAAATTTAATTCATAATCAACGCCTCTCTTTCTTTTTGCATGCATTTGCATTGCGTTTCATGCATTTGCATTGCATCATATCACATGCATTAAAATTTGTAGAAAGACCTTAATTAGGTGAAGTTATTTCAAGAACCTAGAGGACATGGATCAAAGAATAGAAAGACTAGAACAAATGCAAAAGGAAATACAAGAATGATGCAAGAACGATTAATCAAGATACAACAAGACATGATAGAACGAGATGCAGAATCTCGAGTAGCATGATGAATCGGTTATGCAGCTTGTTGGCCAATGAACGTGAGAAAGGAAAGGGCGTTGTTACTAGTTTGGGAAACGATAATGACGACCCTGTTTACCCTCCGAGTTTTACCCCACCTAATACCCAAATGCCACCAGAGGTGTATCCCCAAAGGTCATCTATCACGATTAGGCCTCAACAAGGGCAAAATGATATTAGACCACCCACGAACTCCCGCATTGGCTCAGGATCCAATCCAGGAAATAACCCAACCAATCCCGATTTGAATATAGCAGAGAGGGATGGGGCAATAGTTGAATCCTCGAAGCAATTAGAGGATTGTTATAGGTGGTTGGAGGAAAAATTCAAGGTTTTGGAAAATACCGATCACCACCCTGGTTTTGACCCAAAAGACTTGAGTCTGGTTCCAGATTTAGTGCTTCCTCATAAGTTTAAGATGCCAGAATTTGAGAAGTACAATAGGACCAGTTGTCCTGAGGCGCACATCACAATGTTCTGCCGGCGGATGGCGGGGCACCTTAATAATGACCAGTTGCTGATTCACTGCTTTCAAGACAGTTTGGCTGGGTCCTCCGCCAAATGGTATAACCAAATTAGTCGTGCCCAAGTTAAGACGTGGAAGGACTCGCACAGCCTTCATGAAACATTATGGCCATGTAGGCGATATTGCTCCCGATAGAATCACGCCCAAAATATGGAGAAAAGCCAGGCGAAGTTTTAGGCAAGATGCCCAAGATGGATAGAGGTAGCAATACAAGTGCAACCACCGCTCTTGGAAAAGGAGACCGTCATGCTTTTCATTAACACTCAAGGGCCCTTTCATAACTCATATGATAGGGGTACGACTAAAAGCTTTGCCGACATAGTAATGGCGGGAGAGATGATCGAACATGCAATCAGATGCGGCAAGATTGAAGCTGGGGAAACCACTAGAAGGCCTGCTCCTAGAAAAAGGGATGACGAGGTGAATAACACAAACATGAGAGACCCAAAGCCAATTACTGTTAACCAGCCAAAAACGGTGACTACTGAATATCAAGGTTCGTCAAGGAAAGAATCCCGCACAAGGAAAAACATTGAAAAACTCCAATTTACGTCAATCCCTATGACATATAAGGAGTTGTATCAAAGTTTATTTGATGCACACGTAGTGTCCCCCCAATATCCAAAACCGATACAACCTTCATACCCAAAATGGTATGACCCAAACACTCAGTGTGAGTACCACGCGGGGATCACAGGCCATTCGATAGAAAATTGCCTTACCTTCAAGAAATTGGTGGAAAATCTCATCAACATGGGTATTGTGAAGTTCGATGACGGAGCAGTGGTAATTGAAACTGGGGGCAGGAAAGTTGCGTTTCCTTAAAGAAGTCATTAGAAACCTATATCAGAACGCCAATGGTGTACCCGATGAGAACTGAGGGATAAAAGTTTTTCGAGCATCTGCCTTTATGTACTTGGGAGTGTTTTGAAAATGAAACTGTGGAAGAAACATGTATTTTTAAAGATAATCTAGAGTAATGTGCAAAACACACTTATTGCTTTAAGCCTAAAAGCAATAAGAGTCCTTTTGCGAAGTAGGCTTGTGTCCAGAATTTTTATTTCAATAAAATGCACCTTTCTAAGTAAATATTTTTATTCTTTACATTTCATACTGAATATTCTTTCACTCATGACCATATCATACGAATAATTATCCTTAGGATCATTTATTCTTTGGATTTTCTGCCCACAATGGCCCCCCAGATATCAATGACATGAGCGACGCTGTTGCTGACTCCCTTTTTAGTGAGATATGTATCTAGAGGGATCTAAGGGCTTTGAAGATGACAAAGATTGTGACTTACTTCCCCAATGGTTGATCCTACCTTGTGAAGTGTCAGCAGACGCTATGAACTAACGAAGGAGATAAAGATAGAAGCGTAGCTCCTCGTAAGAATAAGGCAAGACATTATCGCATGATCACAGCCAGACACGCTGAGGCCACTGAAACACGGATTCCTATATACGAGGCATAGACGCTATCAAGCCAGTCTCCTCAAGAGCTTTGAGCCAACATCGATTCATATCCATAGCCTTTGGTGACCTTTCCAAGAGGGTAAAGGTCGCTTCACATGTCAAAATTACAAAGTCAACAGTTGTCAACTTCAACTTCAAGTTCAAAAAAATAATAAAAAATAAAAAAACAAAAAAAGAAAAAGAAGTGTGTGGCAACGCCAGAAAGAAACGTGATGGCACAAATTTACAGACACCATATCATTGTAGCAATGGCAGCCTAAACCATTCAAAATTTTTGAAAAAACGACTGAGACTTGTAAAGGTTGGCATAAAGAAGTTACCATTTACCTTCTAGGTTTCTTGAACATTGGCCAGGGCTTTCACCGGGGCATCCTTTCCATTGGAAAATTGTTGGAAGATAAGATTCCTTTTCCCAAGCTTTGATTTGATTGGATGAAGTAGAATGTCTACAGTAAGCTTGATTGAGAGTACTCATGGTCCAATGTACCAAAAATGGATGATATGGGCTTATAACAAAAAATGTCCGCTCAAGAGAATTTCAGAAGAGAGACCTGGCATTAAGAAGGATTCTTCTTATTCAAAAGGACTCCAAAGGGAAAGTAAATGCCTTATGCAGCAAATAAGGCTTGTTCTGGGGAAACATGGATACTAACCAAGATGGATGACAAGGACCTACTCAATCCGGTGAGTTCAGATTCAATAAAAAAGTTTTCCAAAAAAATAAAAAACACACAAAAACAAAAAACAAGAAAAAGAAAAAAGGAAAAAAAAGAAAAAGAAAAAGGAGAGGCCAAGGCAAAAACCCAAAAGGGCGCTTTGAGACCAAAGGGTATTTGAGTTGAAAACCCGAGAAGGGCAGCTCAAAATTTTGATCGAAAGTAGGGCATACAGTAGTCTTGCCACGCTCGAAGAAGTATGTTACGTCTTGGGGCATCGACAAAGTACTCTGGATCCCCTAAACACATATTAAGCTCAAAGTGGTCCTCAAGAAGTTGGAACAGAGAAGCTCAAGCTGCGATATCTGGGGCACTTAGTTTCCATCTTATCCATTTTTGTTACTTGTGGTTATTTTATTCCTTTCAAAAAACCACCGATAAATTTCCTTCTTAATTGCATTTGCTAGCATTGATTAACTTGTTTGTTTCGAGCTATGCTCCCAACAAATTTCCTTTTTGTCTGTTGTTACAATCTTTTTCAGGTATTTTGCATTGAAATAACGAATAGTGGACTAATAATACTTTCATAAAAAGAGTCTTGCATATTACTCTGGAAGCTTCTGAATAATACAAGGACCTGAAACGGGACTGTTGTTTAGAACTCACTCAACTCAAGGTTTGGAAATATTGGAGGAAGATGATTATCTCTTTGGACCTTTTATTGGTTAAACAAAAAGACAATACATTTTGTCGGTGATACGACCTTGGCAGATAACGAGCGATGTCAACCCAGCGGTACAAAGGGATCATTCTCGAGAAAAGAAAAATGATACTCTGCATTCATACACATATCAGGCCTACACATCTGGCCATTACACCAGTGAATGATGTAACAGATCAAATTGATCCTATACCTTGGAGTAACAGCAGGATGGATGGAAGAAACCAAATGTTATTCTCCTAAAGTTGCAGGGAGAGATACAAACTTTATGTCCCAGGAGGTACAGTGGAAGAGACCACAAATTACAATGGGCAAACTTGTTGAGCATAATATGATCATTTTTTGGGTTTTCTATCAAAGATACCGGCTGAACGAGAAAGCGTGATAGTGTATCAGTGATAGAACATTAATGGACTACGAGCAATGATGACCCCAAGCATTTAAAAAGGGATCATTTCATTTTGCATTCATACATCATTTCAAAGCACGTTTAGTTAAGAGCATTCGACTCATTGCATCCTAATCATCATAAAAAGACCATTCTCATGACATTCTGCATTCATGCAAAAGTCATCCATTGTCATTTAGTTAGGAGCATTCGATTCATTCTGATCATTGCATCCTAATCATTGTAAAAAGACCATTCTCACGGTATTCTGCATTCATGAAAGTGTCGTCCATAATGCATGTAGTTAAGAGGCTTTGAGTCATTTTGATCATAGCATCTTCATCATTTGCATAAGCATAAGCAAATAAAATTCATTCTACAGGACAGGTTCCTCAAAGCACGATGTAACGATATTGAAGTTCAGATTTTGTTCTCTCGAGATGATAGTGGAGCAGACTGAAGATTGAAGTCTTCCTGAATATAGTAAGGAAGCACATTGGAAAATTTAGATTTCGTTCCCTCGAGATGATAGTGGAGCAAACTGAAGATTGAAGTCTTCCTGAATATAGTAAGGAAGCACATTGGAAAATTCAGATTTCGTTCCCTCAAGATGGTAGTGGGGCAGGCTGAAGATTGAAGTCTTCCTGAAGATAATAAGGAAGCAAATTGAAAAGTTCTGAATTCTCATTTCCTCAACGTTCCAGTGGAGTAGGTTGAGATTACAAATCCCGTCTCCCTGAGTTAACAATGAGGATCAATCATTATTCTTTGGAGTTTCAGTAAGAGAAGATGAAGATTACAAATCTCTTCTCCCTGAATTCTTATTTCCTCGACGTTCCAGTGGAGTAGGTTGAGATTGCAAATCCCGTCTCCCTGAGTTAACAATGAGGATAAATTCTTAATTCTTTGAAGTTTCGGTAGAGAAGATAAAGACTACGAATCTCTTCTCCCTGAATTCTCATTTCCTCGACGTTCCAGTGGAGTAGGTTGAGATTACAAATCCCGTCTCCCTGAGTTAACAATGAGGATCAATCATTATTCTTTGGAGTTTCAGTAAGAGAAGATGAAGATTACAAATCTCTTCTCCCTGAATTCTTATTTCCTCGACGTTCCAGTGGAGTAGGTTGAGATTGCAAATCCTGCCTCCACAGTTAACAATGAGGATAAATTCTTAATTCTTTGAAGTTTCGGTAGAGAAGATAGAGACTACGAATCTCTTCTCCTCAATTCTTATTTCCTCGACGTTCCAGTGGAGTAGGTTGAGATTGCAAATCCCGTCTCCCTGAGTTAACAATGAGGATAAATTCTTAATTCTTTGAAGTTTCGGTAGAGAAGATAGAGACTACGAATCTCTTCTCCCTGAATTCTTATTTCCTCGATGTTCCAGTGGAGTAGGTTGAGATTGCAAATCCCGTCTCCCTGAGTTAACAATGAGGATAAATTCTTAATTCTTTGAAGTTTTGAGAAGATAGAGACTATGAATCTCTTCTCCCGAATTCTCATTTCCTCGACGCTCCAGTGGAGTAGGTTGAGATTACAAATCCGCCTCCCGAGTTAACAATGAGGATCAATCATTATTCCTTTGAAGTTTCAGTAAGAGAAGATGGAGATTACAAATCTCTTCTCCCTGAATTCTTATTTCCTCGAAGTTCCCATGGAGTAGGTTGAGATTGCAAATCCGTCTCCCCGAGTTAACAATGAGGTTACGTCTTTAATTTTCCAAGTTTCAAGAGAGAAGATGGAGATTACAAATCTCTTCTCCTCAATTCCTATTTCCTCGAAGTTCCGTGGGAAGCGGATCGAAGATATCGGTTTGGTGATCCTTGAGTTTGCAAGGATCGATTGAAGATAGCGGTTTAGACATTCCTAAATTTGCAAGAGCGGATCGAAAATAAACAAGTCACATCCCATTGAAGTCGCAGACGAAAGCGATTGAAGCCACATATCGGTGGAGTGGATTGAAGCAACAAGATGCGGTGGGCAGAAGCGATGCTACCTGAAGAAAAGCACCTGAAAGGCCAAGACTCGGCGAGGCCGGGCAACATTGGGCTTCTTTTTGTCTTTGCTCTATTCTCGTTTCACGACAATGAGCAAAGAGGGGCAGCTGTAGAACCCAAATTTGCCCGGCCCAATTACAAAAATAAAATTACAACCCAACAATAAAAACCCAAACCCAAATTTACCAGGCCCGATTAGCCCATATCAACCCTAAATAGAAAAAGCAAAACAGAAACCCTAGGTGCGCCGCACCTAGGGCCACTTGCCATGACTTTTGGCCCCTGTCCGTTCTGTCCCATCCACCGCCCACTGCCACTGGCCACCGTCATCTGCAGCACCAACTCCTCCACCTGCTCCACTTATTTCCCATGCCCTGCAAAAAACGAAAAGAACACGCAAAACAGAGCCGAAATATGCAAAAATATACATTTGTAAATGGCTATAAAAGCCAAGAAAAACAGATTGTAAAGGGTCTTTTTTTTCAAATAAAAAAAAGGAGATTTCAAACATCTATAAGAAATTTACAGAGATTCAAAACGAAAGAATAAAAAAGAGAAAGTCGATCTGCTAGCATCAAGAAAAAAAAGACGGCAAAAGGTGATTTTTTTATTTATTTATTTTTTATTTCTCTTTGTTTTACTACTAAAGATCTTTTTTTTAACTTATGAAAATATACCCAAAATATATAAAAAATTGATAATAAAAATAATAAAAAAAACATTACCTGTACGATTTTCGGCCACCGTGGACGTGGCCGGAGCTCCGGCGTCGACAGCCGGAATCCCTCTGGCGACCCACCTGCAGAGAGAAAAGAAAGTGAATAGAATTTTTTTTTAAAAGAAGTGTGAAGAATGTTTTTTGGCGTAAAATGGCTTATATAGCCAAACCAAAACGACCTTGTTTTGGTGGCCACCATAAGCCCCAAAAAGACGTCGTTTCACACTGGACCAACCCGACCCGATCCGACCCGCCTAGGATCCGCGTGTTTTTTGTTTTTGGGTCTAATTGCGCAAATGGCCCTGCCGCTTTTTTGACCTCTTTTAATTAAGTTTTTATTATTTTTAAATTTAACCCCACAATTTATTTCGATTCGCAATTTAGTCCCTAGTGCTGCGGGGCGTTTTGACCGAAGGGGTTTATTGCCACTTTAGTCCCCGTAAGTCCGCGCGCGTTGTAGATCGGTCCTCATCCTTTCTCTTATTTTCAAATTTAGCCCTAAAATCCCATTTTAATTTCAATTCAATCCTTTTTTAAGTTGACTCATGATTTTTGTACATTTATTATCATTATTATTATATTACTACATCATTATCATATTATATTATTATTGTTACTTTATTATTATTATTATATTATTACTACTATTATTATTTTATTCTTTTATTTCACTACTAGCATCATTTTATTTCCATTAACATATATTTATTTACATTCTTTTACTATTATTTTATTTTATCACTACTATAATTATTACTATTATTATCATTATTTAGTATTTGTATCATTATATTATTATTATTATCTCTATTATTGTTTTGTTACCATATTATTATTATCGTTATTATTTTTATTTTTACTATTACTATTATATTATATTATATTTGCTTATTCTTTTGCATATATATTACATTATTTATTAATGACTATTACTATTTTATTTTTCCTTCGCTTTTATTTTACATTATTATTTATACATTATATATTATTATTAGTATTATTTATATTTTCATTGTCATTGTTCTAATATTATTTTTATTCTCTATCATTCTTGCCATGTTACTATTATTATTGTATTATTATTACTGTATCATTATTCGTATGTCATTTTTTACCGTTATCATTTTATTATTATTTATTACCATATTATCGTTATTATTATTATTCGTCATTTTCATTATTTTCACCATTTTTTCTTTCTTTTGTTTGCTATTACTATCATCTATTATTATAATTGTATGTGTTATCATTTTTTTTCTACTATTATTACTATTATTAATATTATTAGTTTATCTATTATTATTATTGTCATTGTTATCGTTAGAAGTAGTAGTATTTTTATATTTACTGTGTTTACGTCCATATTTGTTTTCTTAGCCTTGTGCTATATTATTAAACAAAATACATTTTGAAAATTATCATATTTCCTTTAATTTTTTTAAAAAATAAGGCAATGTTTCGTATTTAGAGATTCGTGGAATAGTGCCCTAACGTGCTGGGTTACGATTCTCTGTTTCACTAAATAATCAAACACCCTTCTATCCTATTTCAGGAAATATGAGACGACCTTGACTTCGAGAGATTAAAACATTGTATCCTAACATACCGGATGTGATGTTTAGATCTTTTCGGAGTAAAGAAATCACGATTTTTCTTGGCCCGAATACCTATATTTATTTTTAGCTCAAACACTATAAAATCAAAGTGCATTTACAAAACCACCTTATTCCGTCCAAAAGTTTTCAAATCAGGCAATGTTTGTGTATTTAGAAATTTGGGGAATAGTGCCCTAACGTGCTGGGATACGATTTTCCGTTTGACTAAAACACTAAACATCCTTTTAATAAATTTCAAGAACTCCGAGATAACTTTGATTACGAAGGGTTCGAACATCGTATCCTAACGTGCTGGAGGTGATGTTTGTATCCTCTCGAAACAAAGAAATCTCAAATATCCTAATACATTTTTTAAAGACCCGTATTTTAAAACCCTTTCAAACTTCTGACATTAAGACACTAAGTAATCATTTTGGTACCAATTTTGGGCGAATCGAGGGTGCTAACCCTTCCTCGTATGTAATCAACTCTCGAACCCGATTTTTAAAACTTCGCAGACCAGAAACACTGTTTTAGTAAAATAAAATGTTTTATTAAAATAAAGGTGATCCGATCACACCAACTAAAGGTTGGTGGCGACTCCTGTTTTATTCCTTTTTTTAACCCAAAGTCGAACCCCGTTTTGTTTTCCAAAAAAATGGTTACGACAAATTTTTTTAGTGTTTTTGATGTATTATTTTTTAAAAATTTATTTTTATATAAAAATGATCTAAAAAATTTAATACGAGTCAGTCCGATCAAGATTAGATTTTCGTATTTTTAATCTGAACTCATTTTTTTAACCAAACTAAACCCAAACCTTAAAAACAAGCTTAAAATTTTACATCGATCAAAACCTTTTCTTACTGTCAACTTATCAATATAGAAGGTGGTAGAGGGATAAGGTTATTAATGTTTCTAAACTTGATATTGCAAGTGAATTTGAAAAATAGAAGAAAAAAAAAAGCTACAATTGTGTTTAGCAACAGGAGTGAAGCCAGAATTATTTTTTAGGGGCTAAATAAAATTTTAATATTTTATAATCTATATTTTTATAATTATTAAAGAATTAAATTAAATTTTTATAATTTTACGGGGTCAAAGTGTAATTGTACTTTTATTAAATTTAAAATTTTTAAATTTTTAAATAACCTAAATACTAAATTGTAATTTTCTATTTTAGGAGAGCCAAACCCTACCAATGGACCTAGATTCTCCTTTGTTTAGCAGTCGGATGAATCACATCAAAATTACCTTTTTATCAATAATTCTCTTCCCTATAACTTTTAGATCACCCAATCACCGAATAACGGTAGGAGAAAAGTATTTGTTTTTAAACTAAACCATTAAATAACTATTTCTTTTTATCATATTGTACAACTCAATTTTTAACCCGGAGCCCAAATACAAACCCAAACAATAACCTCAAATCAAACCAAACCCAATTAATCAAGCCCAAGTAACCCTAACCCAACTAGACCACTAAACCAACCACTAACTCCATCACCTCACTAAACCGACCACTAACTCCACCACCCCACTAAATCGACCACTAACTTCACTACCCCACTTGCTTGCAAATAAGTTGTAGAATTTGGCTATAAAAGCCATTCAAAACCATTGTAAAGAGGTTTTTTTTTTTTTTAAGTTCTTCTCTTTTTCGGATAGTTAAGAATACACGAGAAATCAAGTACACAAAAAGCAAAAACTTTGAGACAGATTCAAAATATCCAAGGTGTTCTTTTTATTTTTGTTCTTTTTATTCATTTTTTATATTTGTTTTTAAGAATAAATGCGAAAATACGGAAAAAGGGGTAGAAACGTACCCATTTTGAAATCGTCGGACAAAGTAATTTTTTTTTTTAGTTTCGACTACTGTGTACGGTGGTGCCGCAGTGGTCTCGTTTGGGAAGGAGGATGATTTCCTTTTTTTTGTCCCTCTTTGTTATTCGCGCATGCAGTTTGGTCCTTCTCTCTTTTGTTTATTTTTTATTTCGCCCCAAAGCTCCTGTTTTCAATTCAATTTAGGCCCGCTTTGTTTATTTTTACTATATTATTATTAAATTAATTAATTTGAGTTTTATTATTATGGTTATGGTTATTATATCTTTTATTATTATTATATTATTACCATTATTATTACTAGTAGTAGTTTGGATATTATAATTATTATTATTATACATTTTCCCATTTTCGTTTACTTATATGTTATTACTATTATGTTCATTATTATTATCTTCTTTTTATTGTTATTACTATTAATATACTATTTTTGTTATTTTGATTATTATTAATGTGTTACAATTTTTTATTTTTTATTACTATTTTTATTTATAGTTTATTATTATTATTATTATTATTATTATTATTATTATTATTATTATTATTATTACTACCGTTATTTTTAGCATATTGTTGTTCATATTATTATCTTCATATTATTATCATTGCTAACGTATTGTTATTATCATTATTTCTATAATTATGTTGTTTTATACTCATTTAGTATTATATTATTATATCATTAATTTTACATTACATTTATTATTATGGTTACCCTTTTATTATTTTTTCTCTATTTTATTCTATTTGATATGTTTCTCTTATTTTTATTTGTGTATTTTCAACTATTTTTATCTTATTATTTAAACTTTTTTAAAATTTTCTCATTTGTTTACTTATTGTTTTATTAACTTTCTTTTATTTATTTATCTTTGATTATTTTGCTCTTAGTATTGTTACTTATGTTTTCGTCCATTTTATTTCCATTACCCATGTCAATGTTACGATTTATTTTCACAAGTTCATGTTATATTAATTTTACTCAATACATAATTCTTTTCAAATAAAGGCAATGTTTTGTGTTTGGTAGTTCAAGGAATCGTGCCCAATCGTGCTGGGTTTTGATTTTTCGTTCGTCCAAATGACTAAATATCCTTTAAAGATTTTGACCGTGTTTTCTTAAATAAGACAATATTTCGTGTTTGGAAGTTCGAGGAAACGTGCCCAATCGTGCTGGGTTTCGATTTTCCATTCATCCAAATTACTAAATATCCTTTAAAGATTTTGACCGTGTTTTCTTAAATAAGGCAATATTTCATGTTTGGGAATTCGAGG
This sequence comes from Gossypium rotundifolium, assembly GCA_025506655.1. Lineage (NCBI taxonomy): Eukaryota > Viridiplantae > Streptophyta > Magnoliopsida > Malvales > Malvaceae > Gossypium > Gossypium rotundifolium. Next base: position 142,268,326 of record CP106731.1, read on the forward strand.
AACCGTGCCCAATCGTGCTGGGTTTCGGTTTTTTTAGGTTTGGCCAAATAGTGGAATACCCTTTTAAAATGGCAATGCATGAATTTTGGAAATCATGAAATGATCTTGGTATAGAGGGTTTGAAACATCATGTCTTAACGTGCTGGATGTGATATTTCATTCATTTGGAACAAGAGAATTTCGATATCCAATTCGAATTATCCAAACACTTTCTCAAGGATTCGTATTTTAAAATCTCTTCCAATTTTCGATATTAGGACATTAATCAATCAATAAGGTACCAATTTTGGGCATTGCGAGGGTGCTAATCCTTCCTCGTGCGTAACTGACTCCCGGACCTGTTTTTTTAAAATTCGTAGACTAAAATGTTTTATAAGGTGACCCAATCACAGTTCAAAAAAGATTGGTGGCGACTCCATTTTCATTTTTAAAGTTGGCCCGTTTTCTAAATAAAAAATGGTTTCGACAGCATGGCGACACCACTGGAGACCAATAAGAAAGTTAAGTCGTAGAATTGATTGATTAATGTCCTTTTATCGAAAATTAAAATTTGATTTTGATTCTTCCACCGCATGAGTTTGTGTTGTGTTTTATGTTGGTTGTGATTTGAGTGTCTAGGGTACTCTTGCATCATATTGCATGACCATTGTGGTCACACCTTTTAAGTGGGAGTGAGAAACTATGCCTTCGTGAGGTTTTCACCTCTGCATGGGCTAGTGGATTGCTTCCGGGATACATCCGTACCTATGTCTTCGTGAGGTTTTCACCTCCGCATGGCCATAGGGAAATTTATTCCCCTGAACCGAACTCGATCCATATGGGCCTATAATGGGTGAGGATTGAGGAATCTACTGGTTTAGGTACCCTTTTTCCCTTAGAACCAAACCACATATAGTGAACCTTAGGAGCCTACTTTAGGTAGAATTATGTTGAACCCTAGCAGTCACTTGGATCAATGTTTGATTTTTTATCATCTGCATATGATACTAACGTGTTTTCTTTTATTTATGACTACATCACATGTCATCATCATAGAAAGAATGTGTTGATTCATATTCGATTGCTAAATAGAAGAGTTTGTCATAGGAAAATAAATTTCTTGATAAAATGGGTTCGACCATAACATTCGGATACAAAGAAAAGGATTGGTGTTTTTCACCTGGACTATGAGGACAAAGCCGCATATGTAATCCGCTTTATGTAAAGAAATTTATTTTCTAGAAAAGTTCTTCTAATGGAATTGAATTCAAAATCAACGCCACTCTTTCTTTTTTGCATTCATTTCATGCCTTTGCATTGCATTTCATCCATTTGCATTACATTGCATCATTTGCATTAAATGTCATAAAAGAACCCTATTAACTAGAGATCGTATTAAATTACCCTGGAACATCGCTATTACACTCGAAGAAAAATAAAAGTCATGGATCAAAGGTTGGAAAAACTGGAACAAATGCAGAAGGAAATGCAGGATCGGTTGCAAACTCAGATGCAAGAGCATCTAACCAAGATCAACAGGATATGAGGGATCAAATGCTGGAATCCCAGAGAAGCATGATGAGCCAGTTAACACAGTTGTTGAATGGAGGGCCTGATAAAGGAAAGAGCCCTATGGTCGATACTGAGAACGATAATGAAGACTCTACTTATCCTCTAGGCATTGCCCCAACAAATACCCCAGCGCAGCCCAATGCATACCCACCTAGGGTGTCCACCAATATCAGTCCCCAGTATCAATCCGGTATCTCAGCACCGGTAAACTTCCCAACAGGCTCGAGCTCCAACCCCAGAGATAATTTGGCAAAACCAATGGTCCCTGACTTCGATGATGCAGAAGAAGAGGAAAAAGCAAGGGAGCTCCCAAAATAGTTTGAAGATCGATGCAAATAGTTGGAGGAGAAGTTCAAAGCATTGGAAAGTGCTGATTACCAATGCGAAGTGGATGCTAAGAAGTTGAGTTTGGTTCCAGATCTAGTACTCCCTCCAAAGTTTAAGATGCTAGAGTTCGAAAAATACAACGGGACCAGTTGCCCTGAGGCCCATATTACAATGTTCTATTGAAGAATAACGGGTCATGTCAGTAACGACTAGCTGTTGATTCACTGTTTCCAAGATAGTTTGACTGGGGCTACGGCCAAATGGTACAATCAGTTGAGTCGTACTCAAATCAAATCGTGGAAGGATTAAGCATAGGCCTTCATGAAACATTATGGCCATGTGACTGATATAGCGCCTGATAGGATCACATTACAAAATATGGAGAAAAGTCGATGAAAGTTTCAAGAAATACACTCAAAGGTGGAGGAAGTCGCTACACAAGTCCAACAGCCACTATTAGAGAAAGAATCAACCATGCTCTTCATTAATACCCTGAAAACACCTTTTATTAATCATATGTTGGGGAGCGCTACTAAGAGCTTCGCAGACATAGTGATGTCGGACGAAATGATAGAAAATACGATAAGGTGTGGAAAGATAGAACCTGAAGAAAGCACGAGAAGATCAGCTCTGAAGAAACAGGAAAATAAAGTAAGTAATGTGAGCTTGAGTTATTCGAAACCTGATACTGTCAGTCAACCAAGAGTAGTAGCCGCGAGCCAGCAAGCCTCACCAAGGCAGGAGCCCAACACGAGGCAGAATACCAAGAAATTTTAGTTTACTCCCATACCAATGACTATAGGGAGTTGTACAAAAATCTGTTCAACGCACACGGTGTAGCCCCTGTCTACTTAAAACCGTTGCAACCCTCATATCCTAAATGGTACGACGCAAGCACTCAATGCGAATACCATGCGAGGATAATAGGGCATCCGATAGAGAATTGCTTCCTTTTCAAAAAGCTAGTCGAAAAGCTCATCAAAATGGGCATTGTGAAGTTCGATGATGCGTCTGTTGTAGGAAATTTGATACCCAATCACATTGATAATGGGGTGAACATGATAATCGAGAGCACAAGAAAAAGAATCAAGTTGAATGTTGCAGAAATAAGAACCCCGTTGAGAGAGGTCTGGAAAAGAATGGTGGAAAGAGGTTTAATCATGCAAGATGTAGGGGCAAATCCCGAGAAGTGAGGAACTACTGTGAGTTCCACGAGGAGGAGGACCATGAGATTCAGAGTGCACTGAATTCAGGGCCCTGATATAGGGTCTAATAAACAATAATGAGCTAGAGTTCTTTGAGTTCACTAAAGGGGAGGACGTGAGCACCATAGGAGGAGAGTCAGTAGAGAAGGGCGTTGAGGTCAAATAGGGATCAATGACTTTTCCCCATATATCCAAGGCATTCATATCAGAAGGTATTATCCTTCCTGAACTGGGGATGACAAGAGAAGGGATGGTTGAAGATATAATGAAAACCTTGAGCATCAACGCCGTATTCGAAGAGGGATCGAATGAAGGAAGCCTAGGGGGCATTTGCCCCTACGAGCCTAGAAGTGTTCAAAATAATTGGACTGCGAAGGAAACTCCTATAGTATTTAGAGCTAACACAGAGTAATGTTCAAAACACACTTGTTGTTTTAGGCCTAGAAACAATAAGAATCTTTTGTGAAATAGGCTTCTGTTCAAACATCTTTATTTTCAATAAAAAATACATTTTTGTGTTTCATGCCGAGTAAATATTTTTTTCATTTTTTCATGTCATACTATACATTCTTTTGTTCTTTGGAACGTTCTTTCATTCTTCATTCATGATCATAGATAATCATCCTTAAAATCGTTTATTCTTTGAAATTTTCCTTCACACCTACAATAGGTACCCAGATATCAGGACATGAGCAATGCTGTTACTAACTTCCTTTTGAGTGAGACATGGGTCTAAAAGTATCAGAAGATTTTTAAGATAACAAAGATTGTAACTTATCTTTTTATTTGTTAAGGATGGTAGAACAAGATAAAAATAGACTCTACCGTACAAAGGGTCAGTGGACATTGCGAGCTAGTAAAGGAGTGAAGATCGAAGCCTTGCCCACCACAGAAACAAAGCGAGACGACATTAAATTATTCCAAGAATTCAAAGATGTCTTTACATGATCGCATCAAGATATGCCTAGGTACGAGGAGGCTATAGAGTGTTCGAAAAGGCACATGCTAAGAGTTTTTCGATAGCCAGGTCGATTATAAGGTTCGGGTACTGCTAGTCTACCATGAAAGGGAGATTGTATCAGTTGTACCGTAAATGCCAAATTAAGAAGACAAGAATTATGTGCTTCCTCTATTTTTTTCCTATACATGGGGCATAGATGTTAAGGGGACGATCTTGACAAAAGCATCTAGTCGACACCTATTCATCTTCGTGATTGTCAATTATTTCACTAAGAGGGTGAAGGTCGGTTCCTATGGCACAAAAAGATTTTGAAAGATGATTGAGACTTGTAAATATTGGCATAGAAAAGTTACCATTTACCCTCTATGCTTCTCGAATGTTGGCCAGGACCTTCGTCGGAGTAACACCTTTCTCATGAGTTTGTAGAAGGGAAGCATTTTTTTTGAAGTTAAGATCCCTTTTCTCCGAGCTTTGATTGAATTAAGATTTGGATGAAGTAGAATATCTCCAGCAAGCTTGTTTGAAATTATTCATCATAGTTGGATGCACCGAAAACGGATGATACAAGTTTATGACAAAAAGATTCGCCCTAGAGAATCTCCTGATGATAAAGAAGGATCCTTCTTATGCAAAAGGGATTTCAAAGAAAAGTGGATACTAAATTGGGAAGGACCTCATGTGGTTAAAAAGGCTTTCTCCGGAGGAGCACTGATCTTGGTCGAAATGGATGGGAAAAACTTTCTCAATCCTGTAAATTTAGATTCAGTCAAAAAGTATTATTCTTGAAGAGGAAAAGAGGCCAAAATGAAAACCCGCAAAGGGTGCTTTAAGGCTTTCCAAAAAAAAAAGGAGTGCCAAGGTGAAAACTCGCAAAAGGCGCTTTGAGACCAAAGGGGCTTTGAGTCGAAAACCCGAAAAGGGCGGCTCAAATTATGATCAAATCATGATGGGGCATACGGTAGTTTTTCTATGCTTGAATTAACATTGAGAAAGTATGTTACATCTTAGGGAATCGACAAAGTACTCCAAATCCCTTAAACACATATTGTGCTTAAAATGGTCCTCAAGAAGTTTGAACAGAGAAGCTCAGGCTACGATATTTCTGGGCACTTAGTTTCCATCTTACCCATTCTAAATTTGCTCGTTTTAAAATACACTACCAATAAATTTCCTTCTTGATTGCATTTTCTATCTTTGCTTAACTTATTTGTTTCGAGCTATGCTCCTAATTAATTTCTTTTTTGTCCATTATTATGATCTTTTTCAAGCACTTTGCATTGAAATAACGATTAGTCGATAATAATACTTTCACAAAAGAAGTTTTGGATATTACTCTACAAGTCTCTGAATATTGCAAGAATCAAAAACAGGACAATTATTTAGAGCTCACCAAGCTTAAAGGGCTGGGAGCACTTGGAAAATAAGGGCCTAAGCATGGCTACATCTTCAGATTCTCTGTTGAAAGTATCGGTTGAACAAGAAGACATACATTAGGGGTATCACCTTAACAAAAAGCGAGCGATGATAGCCCAAATATTAAAGAAATGGATCATTCTAATGACATTTTGCATTCATTCATATAACATTCATAATACATCTAGTTAAGAGCATTTTCCGATCATGACACCCTAACCATTTGGCATAAACATAAGCATATGAAATCGAGTCTACAGGGCATGTCCCCTAGAGGACGATGTAGTAACATTGGTGAAATTGTAGATCTTGTCTCCTCGAGATAGTAGTGGACCAGATCGATGAGATAAGCCTTAATCCCCTAAGCAGTAGGGTAACAGGCTAAAAATTACAGATACTATCTCCCTAAGCAGTAGTGGAGCAGATCGAGGACGATGAGCCTTAATCCCCTAAGCAATAGGGTAACAGGATAAAATTACAGAACTTATCTCCCCAATTAGTAGTGGAGCAGATCGATGACGATGAGCCGTAACCCCCTAAGCAGTAGGGTAACAGGCTGGAAATTACAGATCTTATCTCCCTAAGTAGTAGTGGAGCAGATCGAAGACGATGAGCCTTAATCCCCTAAGCAGTAGGGTAACAGGCTAAAAATTACAGATCTTATCTCCCTAAGAAGTAGTGGAGTAGATCGAGGACGATGAGCCTTAATCCCCTAAGCAGTAGGGTAACAGGCTAGAAATTACAGATCTTATCTCCCTAAGCAGTAGTGGAGCAGATCGATGACGATGAGCCTTAATCCCCTAAGCAGTAGGGTAACAGGCTAGAAATTATAGATCTTATCTCACTAAGCAATAGTGGAGTAGATCGAGGACGATGAGCCTTAATCCCCTAAGCAGTAGGGCAACAGGCTAAAAATTACAGATCTTATCTCCCAAAGCAATAGTGGAGCAGATCGATGACGATGAGCCTTAATCCCTTAAGCAGTAGGGTAACAAGCTAAAAATTACAGATTTTATCTCCATAAGCATTATTGGAGAAGATCGAGGATGATGAGCCTTAATCTCCTAAGCAGTAGGGCAAAAGGCTTGAAAATGATAGACCACCCTATCTCCCTAAGTGGTAATAGAGTAGGTTGAAGACAGTGAGCCTTATCCCCCTAAGCAGTAGGGAAACAGGCTGAAGATTACAAATCATAAGCAGTAGTGGAAGAGGCTAAAAATTGCAAGTCTTATCTCCATGTATCGGCAATAGAGCAGACTGAAGATTGTAGATCTTGTCACCTTAAGCAGCAGTGGAGCAGATCGAAGATGGCGAATCTTACATCCATATAAGAAATGGAGCATATTCAAGCCACCAACCTTATCACCCTAAGCAGTAGTGGAACAGGCTGAAAATTACAGATCATAACTCCCTAAGCAGTAGTGGAATAGATTGAAATGAAAATTCTCATACCCCTGAAGATGCAGTGGATGGAATGAAACTACCTGAAGAAAGGAAGCATCAAGAAGTCAAGATTCAACAAGACGGGGCAAAATTGGCCCTTTTAAAGTCCTTGCTTCGTTCTCGTTACGCAACAACAAGCAAAGAGGGGCAGTTGTACGACCCAATTTTTTACCCTAATTTTTAGCCCAGAGCCCAAATACAAACCCAAACAATAACCTCAAATCAAACCAAACCCAATTAACTAAGCCCAAGTAACCCTAACCCAACTAGACCACTAAACCAACCACTAACTCCATCACCCCACTAAACCGACCACTAACTCCATCACCCCTCTTGCTTGCAAATAAGTTGTAGAATTTGGCTATAAAAGCCATTCAAAACCATTGTTTTTTTTAAGTTCTTCTCTTTTTCGGATAGTTACAAATACACGAGAAATCAAGTACACAAAAAGTAAAGAACTTTGAGACAGATTCAAAATATCCAAGGTGTTCTTTTTATTTTGTTCTTTTTATTCATTTTTTACATTTTTTTAAGAATAAACGAGAAAATACGGAAAAAGGGGTAGAAACGTACCCATTTTGAAATCGTCGGACAAAGGAGTTTTTTTAGTTTCGCCACTATGTACTGCAAAGATTAAGCAAAGCTGCTTTTGGAAGGAGGATAATTTCCTTTTTTTTGGTCCCTCTTTGTTATTCGCGCATGCAGTTCGGTCCTTCTTTCTTTTGTTTATTTTTTATTTTGCCCCAAAGCTCCTGTTTTCAATTCAATTTAGGCCCACTTTGTTTATTTTTACTATATTTTTATTAAATTAATTAATTTGAGTTTTATTATTATGGTTATGGTTATTATATCTTTTATTATTATATTATTACCATTATTATTACTAGTAGTAGTTTGGATATTATAATTATTATTATTATACATTTTCCCATTTTCGTTTACTTATATGTTATTACTATTATGTTCATTATTATTATCTTCTTTTATTGTTATTACTATTAATATACTATTTTTGTTATTTTGATTATTATTAATGTGTTACAATTTTTTATTTTATTATTACTATTTTTATTTATAGTTTATTATTATTATTATTATTATTATTATTATTATTATTATTATTATTATTATTATTATTATTCATTACTATTATCTTCTATTATTACTACCGTTATTTTTAGCGTATTGTTGTTCATATTATTATCTTCATATTATTATCATTTCTAACGTATTGATATTATCATTATTTCTATAATTATGTTTTTTTATACTCATTTAATATTATATTATTATATCATTAATTTTACATTACATTTATTATTATGGTTACCCTTTTATTATTTTTTCTCTATTTTATTCTATTTGATATGTTTCTCTTATTTTTATTTGTGTATTTTCAACTATTTTTATCTTATTATTTAAACTTTTTTAAAATTTTCTCATTTGTTTACTTATTGTTTTATTAACTTTCTTTTATTTATTTATCTTTGATTATTTTGCTCTTAGTATTGTTACTTATGTTTTCGTCCATTTTATTTTCATTACCCATTTCAATGTTGCGATTTATTTTCACAAGTTCGTGTTATATTAATTTTACTCAATACATAATTCTTTTCAAATAAAGGCAATGTTTTGTGTTTGGAAGTTCAAGGAATCGTGCCCAATCGTGCTGGGTTTCGATTTTTCGTTCGTCCAAATGACTAAATATCCTTTAAAGATTTTGACCGTGTTTTCTTAAATAAGACAATATTTTGTATTTGGACGTTCGAGGAAACGTGCCCAATCGTGCTGGGTTTCAATTTTACGTTCGTCCAAATGACTAAATATCCTTTAAAGATTTTGACTGTATTTTCTTAAAGAAGGCAATATTTCATGTTTGGAAATTCGAGGAATCGTGCCCAATCGTGCTGGGTTTCGATTTTTTTAGGTTTGGCCAAATAGTGGAATACCCTTTTAAAATGGCAATGCATGAATTTTAGAAATCATGAAATGATCTTGGTATCGAGGGTTTGAAACACCATGTCTTAACGTGTTGGATGTGATATTTCATTCTTTCGGAACAAGAGAATTTCAATATCCAATTCGAATTATCCAAACACTTTCTCAAGGATTCGTATTTTAAAATCTCTTCCAATTTTCATATTAGGACATTAATCAATTAATAAGGTACCAATTTTGGGCGTTGCGAGGGTGCTAATCCTTTCTCGTGCATAACCGACTCTCGGACCTGTTTTCTTAAAATTCGTAGACCAAAATGTTTTATAAGGTGACCCAATCATAGTTCAAAAAAGATTGGTGGCGACTCCATTTTCATTTTTAAAGTCGGTCTGTTTTTCAAACAAAAAATGGTTTCGACACAGACAATACCAAATAAAATGGTTATGGTTGTATAAAATAAATTCTGTCTACATTTGAAATAATGAGCGGCAATAAACCTTTTTGTTTTAAATTCTTAGTCCACCAAAGAAATAGTCTCTGACTGCTCTTCATAATCATGCTCAATAAAGAAGAGTCGTCACTTACCATGAATTAGCAACACAAATTTGGATTAGTTACATCAAATGAAACAAATTATCTCTTTCTTTCTTTTTTTTGTTTATATAGCTTTTAGGGCAATTTACTAAAATATACCAAAATTAAAAAAATTTATGGAAATAGGCCAAAATTTAATTATTTACGGAAAATGGTCATTTCCCTCCAAAACGCGTCCACATCAGCGTTTTGGGAGATGCAGCAGGAAAGCGCTCCAACAGTCAGTTTTTTTTTACCGTTGCAGCAGAAAGCGCTCCAAGAGAAAGGCTCAGCAGAAAGCACTCCAACAAATTCAAGGAGCGCTTTCACAGAACGGTCAATTTTTTTTACCGTTGGGCCTCTACCAGTTAGAAAAAAAAAACCTATAAAAACTTCCCACCCTTTTATTTTTTTCACAACAAAGTCCTTATTCAACTTTCTCTCAAATTCTTCTCAAATTTCTCTTAAATTCCTTGAAACTTCCTCTCAATTTCACAATAGTCCTTTAATATTTACAAAAAAAGCCCTTTTTAAAATTTTTTGAAATATATTTTTTGATAAATTTTAAAATATTCGATCGATTAGCAATGGTCGGAAATTAATTGCCTCGACAATAAACACATTTCCGCTGATCAAATGACAATGGTAAGTTTTAATTTTAATTTTCAATACTATTTAATATTTTTAAGTTTATGCAATTTTAATTAAATTTTATTTTATAATTTTTAAACAAATCAGATCGGTGTTGTAATGCTATATTCGCAATATGCCAGGTCCGCCATCGCCGTTGATCGAGAATTACCTGCGGGAAGCGGGTTTTTGGCACATGGCCACGATAGGCCAAGGGTGCAAGTTGGACCCAAAGTTAATCAGTGCGTTGATAGAGAGGTGGAGACCCGAGATGCACACTTTCCATCTTCCATGCGAAGAGTGTACTATCACTCTGGAAGACGTGCATTTGCAATTGGGATTGCCGGTGGATGGGTACGTAGTCACTGAGTCCGCAACTTCTGGTGATTGGGCAGCCGTATGCTACAAGCTTTTGGGTGCTATTCCGGATAACATTTACAGAGGTTGGATCGAGATGGGCCGGTTACGAGGCACATTCCCAGAGCCGAATAATGATTCGACCGAAATAGAAAGAATACGGTATGCTCGGGCATACATTCTTGAGATGATTGGAGGCTATTTGATGCTAGACTTGTCACGAAACCTCGTACATCTGAGGTGGCTGCTGAAACTCGTTGATTTTAGAGCAGCCGATGAATTGAATTGGGGGTCTGCCGTGCAAGCAAAATTGTATTGAGAGATGTGCGGGGCGACGCGGCTGAACAAAGTGAAAATCAGAGGTTGCCTATCACTACTGCAATCATGGGCACGGTTTTGATTTCCATTTTTACGTCCTCGAGTCGACCACCCATATACATTCCCACTCATAACGAGGTAAATTTAATATTAGATTTTACAATTATTACGTAGATTTAAAATGTAATTGTATGCTAAAAATTTATTTAATTAGGTGGAACCATTCGGCGAGTTATGTTGGAATACCTACCTCGCTTGAAGATATATGGCTTCTATTAGAGCAACGGTCGAAGTCACAAGTAAGTATTAAATAAAATATATTTTCGAAATAAAATAGTCGTTTCGTATTTCGTATTTAGAATTTAGTATTTATTATTTAGTATTTAATATTTAGTATTTAGTATTTAGGATTTAGTATTTAGTATATAACTAATATTTTTATCATGTTAATATAGTTTGAATGGACACCATACGAGTATCCGTCAATTCGGGCACTAATTCCGGAGGAGTTCTTTCAAAATCAAAACATTTGGCATGTAAAGGTCCCATTGATCAACTATGCCACCGTGGAGATGCACCGGTCAGATCGAGTTCTGCGTCAATTTGGATTCTAACAACCGATTCCCGTGGTACCTGAGGTGCTCGATGATGAGCACAAAGTCGACTTACGGCAGTTGCATACGGATTGGCCAAGATTTTGGTCAACATATATCGAAATGTGGGAGAACAGGTATGATTATATACCTACTCGAGAACCGATCATCGTTCTTGAGTTAGCGTACGTGTCGAATACATGCCATGGTTTAGGATCCATGGCAAGACATATTTATTGTCGGAAGAGGAGAGGCGACGACAACTTCGTGAACAAAGGAAACGATGGGGCCCTTTAAATCTAAGGAGAAGGGATGATGAGACAGGACCGTCAATCACCGATAGAACCATCGGGCCCATCAACAAGACCCACACAATATCGGCCCAACACTTCAAATTTTCGACACCCACATCATAGCCTTTTAGATTATGCCAAGTGCGTACCTAGCCCTTATATGTATCCTAACCCTTATATGTTTCCTTTTCCACCCCACGGCAGTTGGAATGCATGGCCCGCCGAGTCTGTTCGACTACTCGACCGCCACCAATCTTGAGGTCATTGTCGCATAAGGGATCGCACGAGGTACCGCTGTGAGCTTTTCTTTTACCAGTCTCCTTCGCCAGATGGGATTCGTACACCCCGCCATGGCTTATTGTTTGGTGAATAAATATCGCACTGGGTCTAGCAGGCCTAGTATCGGTGTGTGATTCAAGCTTACGCCTAGCAGGTTTAATACCGATGATTTATTTTCAAGCCTATGTCTACAAGATTTTATATTGATGCGGAAAAATTGAGCAAGTAAGTTGATCCAACTAATCTTATATGATCGGCCACATAGGTATGTGCATATGTGATGTTATATTAAATTTGAATATATGAGTACATGTGATGACTTAATTAATTTTGTATGTTCGGTCATGTGTGACAATGTAATGCACTAGTGTATATTTGTCCATATGTGATCATATAATGAATTATGTGTATTTGGTCGTATAAGTAAGCAATTATGATATGATATTTGGGAATTTGATTATTCGGTCAACTAGGTATGATTGTGAATTAAATTGAGATAGTGTAATTTTGGGAATGTAAAGTTGTATAATATTATGCTTAATGAGAAATATAAGTATTCGGCTAAAGTGAATTATTGAATTCTAGTTTATATTAATGATACAACTTCATTTGATAGAAATGTTTGATTGTTCAGTTGAATTGTTTAATTTGGTTATAACTTACTAAGCTATGACTTACTGTGTGTGTTTATTAGATTTGTTTTATAGATTTTGAAGTCTAGTTATGAGCTCGGGGATTATCGTCAAAGTCTATTACACTATCGACTAACGTTGGTATTTTATAAGTTAAATTTTCTGAACTATGGCATGTATAGGCTAGTAATATGATGTTTGGTTTTGAAATTTGTGTATATATATATATATATAGCCATGCGAAAATGGCTTGTTCTTAAAGTTAATGTTTAGATGTTTAAATAATTTAGGTTATGATATATGTGTGTGGTAAACTTGATATATGGATGATGGATATGTTTTGGTTGTGGATCGTTTATGATGCTAATGATAGTGATTTTCAGTCATGTATTAGCTTAAATTGTAAATATAGATGATGGATTTAATCTAATTTATGGTTCAGCAATGGTGATTTAATCATGTAGTTAAATGCTTAGTTAAATGTTAATAATGGAATTGGTTGTATTCATACGTGTAGTGTAATATCCGGGAATTAGGGCTTGTGCATTATTGCTTAATTGTATGAAGTAGCATGCCTATGTGTGTGGTGAATATGTTTTATGAAATTTGAGAACTTTAGAGTGTAGATGAATGCCTTAGAAATATAGTATTTTGAGCCTTAAAAGGGGAGCTAGGCAAATAAGGCCTTAAGAGAAATTGTGAGGGAATTTAGATGCAAGTTAAACCTTGGTAAAGTGGCAAGGGACGCCACCTAGGGTGCTGTGGAGTTTGCGCCAAAGAGAGCTTCAGGAGGGAGGAGGTTCGAGTTGCAGAGGGAGCACACGGGATCTTTTATTTTTGCGTCAAGGAAGAGAGGAGTTGGGCGGCAATTGGACTTCAAAAAGATGAGGATAAGCCTGGTTTTCTTTTAAAATTCGGCTGGGATGAATGGATGAAGGTTGGACTCATTCAAACTTTTTGAATAAGAGCCAGAGAGGGAAAATAGGAGAAAATTTTGGGATTGGAGAGGGGGATGAGAAGTGGCCGGCCAAGGGACTCTTTGGTTGGCAAAATTCGGTCATGTAGAGGGATGAGTGCCAAAATTATTTTCTTTCATCTTTAGTCTCGCTTGTCAAATTGTTAGTCAAGGAAATTCCTCTCTTTTCTCTCTTTTCTTGGAAGCGTAAACCTAATATTGAAGTGACCATTTGAGCACTTTGTGCATTTTAGGCCATTGTCAATTCTCCTAAGTCTCTTCCATTCTTCTTTTCTTTCTTACAACTTTGACTCCATACTTGTTCTTTTGATAGCCTGATATTTCACCTTTATTTGAGGCCATGGCCAAACCTTATAGCCTCATTCTTTACTCTTTGTCTCTTCACCATTAAAGTGTCAAACACCATCTCTACCTTGAAGTCAATCTCAATCTTAGTGTGGGCCGATTCTTTGTTAAAGTCGAAGGACCTATTATTAAGGTAAGGTTGCAAGAACTCCTCTTCGCTTGGGATTTATGTCATGGCCGAATGGCCCTTTGATTCTTTAAAATGTGTTAAGGCGATTGTAGGGGGTACAAACCTAACGCAGAGATCTTTCGAAGTTGGTCATTATTGGTAAGCGACATAGTGGTAAGTATTTCTCCTAGCAATCGGTTATGGGTTCCTTTCTTCATGGGTGTGCCGAATCAAGTGTTTAAACCTTGGTCTAAGGTTGGCGAATGTTCTTTAAGGCCATAGTAATGTGTTCTTTTACGTAGCCGAGGGAAGGAAGCATTAAGGATTCTTTCGGGATTCAATCATCAAGGGATTTCGACAACTTCGTGAGCAAGTGATCGCTTCGGATTTCTAATCTAAGGTAAGCAAATAAGATCTTAGGCCGAAGGCCATTTTATTGTGAATAAATGTTAGAATTGGATCTAACATATGCCCATAGTGATTTCGACAGATACCACAACCAAGTAGCACTTTTCGGGATTTAAGATTCACAAGGTAAGTAAATATGATATTCGGCCAAGGTTATGATTAGTGATTCGGATATGTTTCTTAATTGTTCAAAAGCCGAAACTAACCAGTTAGGTGATCTAGTGTTAGCCAATTGCCAGGGGGAACACTACGAAGTTTTGGAATTTGATTGGTAATCAAATCAGCAGCAAGGTAAGGATTTAAGTTGTGATAATCCTTTAGGATTTGATTATTTAGCCCAATGGCTTCTTACTAAATGCTAATGTTGGCCGAATGTAGGAACTAAGGATCTAGAGTATTAGATCGGGATTTTCGGGATTTCAGTGAACTCGTTAAGTAAATCAGGTGTGTAGCCCTACACTATTCTCAATAGATTTATGGTACTAATATTTTGTATATGTCAATGAAAATCTGGAAAAAGTGGCTAAAGGTACCATATAATGGTACAGAGTACTCAGGTACGTAACCTTAACATTATGTTAACCAATGTTGTGAACATTTGGAATATGACACATATGTGAATATTGATATGAATGTGGGGATAAGACATATAGCATGTTACTTGCATGATTTGTATGACATGGGGCATTTGGGTGATTATGAAAAAGGGAAGTGATCTGGTGGTTTATACCATAATATCTGGTGACTCATGTCACTTAATCTGAATGTGGTGACTTATGTCACATATTATTATATGGTGACTTTGTCACAATTATCCGTGGCTATGCCACTAATTTATAAGGCGATGTGCAAGTCGCTCTGTGATTGCCTTCTATGATGTGTAGCGGATGGAGGGTCGACTTAGTAGTCCCCACGGTGTGATGGTTGGTACGGGTGATATGTAACGGATGGTTATCTAGGTTTGGGTTTGGGATTGCACCATTATCTATAATTGCTATATATATATATGTATGAACTGATATGCCTAAATCGTTGGGACTTTGTGTTGGTGGTTATACACTGAGTCCGTTTGACTCACCCCGTTGTGGGATATTTTTCAGGTGACACTCAGTAATGGAACGGGTCTGCAGGAGCTCAATGGTGGCCATGCTCAGCTCAAAGTTATTCTATTTTCATTATTTTTTTTATTTAAGTATTTCAGATTTATTTTGGGGTTTTGCTTTGATGTAATTATGGCCATTATTATTAACTGTTTTAAGTAAGTGTTTAAAATTGGTTTATTATGATAAGGTTATTATTAAATTGAGACTAAATAAATTTTCTTAAAAATGTAAAGAAATATTTAAATGTTTTGACACATAAACAACACCGTTTTCAGTTTGAACCCAACACCAAATCAAGTGTTCTTCAAAAACACACAAATTTTACCAAAGTAGCAAACAAGAATTGAACTGATTTACTCGATGAACATACCGAGATCCTCGACCTTGAAGGCTCGTGGGCCCAAAACATTTTCTTTCTTTTGAAATGGTTTTATCTAAGGAGTGTTTTCGGCATTTATATCTTCCTACCAAAGTCCACTGTAAGTACTCCTAACCCTTTTGTGATTTGTATGTGGGAAATTATAGAGACGTAGATTAGTAAATTAGGAATTAAACCCTAGCCTACTCCAACACCAAGATACATAAAACTTAAAGTCTAACCAAACAAACCTGTGTCTGAGTCGTCGGGTTAAAGGTGTGGCAACCGTTGCTGTGCATGTCTAGGATTGGATTCTGGGGAGCTTGGTATTTAAGCAGCCCTAGTGACTCACCTCCTCTCGCTCGAATCCTACAGGTGCGTGAGTGACGGCTTCACCCTAACCAAGAGGACTCACCACAAAGCTAAACCCAATAATTAAAACCCAAAAAGGAATGTCACCTTGTTTTGAGAAACTCAAAATTCAAACCATGATTTTAAAATTCCAAGTGCGCTTGATTTAAAAATGACCAAAATGCCCATGATTTGCAAATTGACCAAATTACCCCTAACATGTACAAATGACCAAAATACCCTCAGTGTGGAAAGTTACCGAAGTACCCCCAAAATAAAAAAAATTTCCTAAAATACCATTGTTTTGGAAAATCACCAGGAACCATATTTTTGTGAAAAATTATCAAAATGCCTCTGGTTTGAAAAATTACAAAAATACCCTCAGTTTATAAAATTACCAGATACCTCGAATTTACTTACCAAGTATTTCAATTTTGTAAAGATGCCAAAATTTCTACTTTGTGAGATTTTCAAAATACCCTAATTTGAGAAATTTCTCAAAATACCCGTATAAGATAAAATTACGAAAATACCCCTAGGTAGTGAAAAATAACAAACAATGACAACTACAATATTTTTCTATAATGAACGCATGTTCATAAATGTGATTGAAGGAATGAAATTGAGACTGTATGTGTATGAATTCGAAAGAACTACTCCTTAGAGCTATTGAACATAAGACTGTTCGTGATAAATCAGTGGAACAAAACTAATTCATAAAATTCTTTAATCAGATAAATGTGATTTAGAAGTATGAACTCTAGGGGACGTGGTCGTAACGTGCGGGGCCGTGGTAGAGGTCGAATGATCGTGTCGGAGCCCGTTAGGTTAGGACAAGGGTCCGAAAATGAAATGCCACCACCGCCAGCCACTGATGTGGAATATTAGGATCAGACAGGGGAAGACGCAGTATCACAGGCGATGCTGCGAGTTTTAAAAAGGGTGGCTAGAGCAGGTGGAGGCATGGGAGCTCGAAAGTCGGTACCTGAGCGACTTCGAGCTAATGGAGCTGAATTTTTTCGTGGCATATCTGGTGTGGCACCTAATACGACTGAGTATTGGTTAGAGGCGACGGAACGGATTATGGATGACTTGGATATGACTGCCGAGGAGAAACTGAAAGGGTAGTGTCACTACTCCGTGATGAGTCATATCAATGGTGGCTCACGGTTCGGGATGGTGCTCCCGCAGACGATCTTACTTGGGAATACTTTAAGGCGGTATATCAGAAGAAGTATATTGGAACTAGTTATGTAGATGCACAAAGGAAGGAATTTTTGAGGTTGGTTCAGGGAAACAAGTCCGTAGTGGAATACGAGGCAGAATTTCTAAGGTTGAGCTGATATGCTCGAGGAATTGTGTCAATGGAGCATGAACGGTGTGTCCGATTTGAGGACAAACTGAGAGATGACTTGAGGTTGTTGATAGCTCCACAGCAGGAGCGAGAATTTGCCGTATTGGTGGAGAAGGCTAAGGTAGCCGAAGGGATTAAGGACTCGGTGAGGCAGAATACGGATCGAAATAGGCGAAAGAGAGGTTTTAAACCATCAGGGTCATTTGGGAATGTGCAAAAGAGGCCTAGAGTTCGTGGGCCGCGAGGTCAGCAAGTTGCTACGAGAGGACAGTACTGTACTTGTGACCAGTGTGGGAAGATGCATCTAGGAGAGTGTTAGAAGAAGACAGGAGGATGTTTTAAGTGTGGGTCCAAGGACCACATGATTAAGGACTATCCTATGAGAATGTAAGAGGGCCACCAAGAAGTCGTGGTCCTAATCAGGCTGAAAGAGGAGGACAGCAGCCACCGCAGGGCCGTGGTTTGGCTGGCAGAGGTAATGGTTCTAGTAGAGGACGAGGAACACCGGGCAGAGGTGTTGGTAATACAGAGGTAAGACAGTCGGGTTTGGTATATGCAGTTCGCCGGAGGGAGGATGGAGATGCACTGGACGTCATAACCGGTACGTTCCTTATGGCTGACAAGCCTTATTTTGTTCTAATTGATGTTGGCTCTACCCACTCTTATATTACATGTAGAGTAGTTGAAACACTAGGCATAGCCTCTGAACTGTCTAATAGAGAGACGACTGTAGTAAGCCCTTTAGGTCAAACTGTAGTGGTGAATAAGATATTTCAAAGTGTACCTCTAGAGCTTCAGGGAGTGGTATTTCCTGCCAACTTAATGGAACTACCCTTCAGAGAATTTGATCTTATCCTTGGCATGGACTGGCTAGTAGAACATCAGGCTGTATTGGTTTACGCAGCTAAGCGAATGGAGTTAAGGACGCCGGAGGATAAGGCAGTAGTTATAATAGGGGAAAGAAAAAACTACTTGTCTAACGTAGTTTCTGCTTTAAAAGCTAATAAGATGGTTTAGAAAGGGTGCAAGGCATTTTTGATCTTTGTTAGTGCGTTGGATGCAAAGGAAGGGGGGATTAGTAGAGTTAGAACCGTAAGAGAATTTGTGGATGTCTTTCCAAAGGAATTACCTGGAATACCCCCGGATAGGAAAGTGGAGTTCAGAATTGACTTCTTTAGGATGCAGCTCCGTGTCAATTGTCCCGCATGTAATGGCACCAAAAGAGTTGGTTGAGCTCAAGGCTCAGATCCAAGAGCTACTAGACCGTGGGTTTATTCGACCCAGTGTGTCTCCATAGGGAGCACCGGTCCTGTTTATGAAGAAGAAGGATAGAATTATGCGTATGTACATAGATTATCGTCAATTGAATAAGCTGACCATCAAGAACAAGTACCCTTTGCCAAGAATAGATGACTTGTTCGATCACAAGGGCCGCAGTATTTTGAAGATAGATCTAAGGTCTGGATATCATCAGCTTAAGGTGAAGGAGGCTGATATCCAAAAGACAGCTTTTCGGACAAGGTACGATTATTATGAATTCTTGGTAATGCCGTTCGGATTGACGAATGACCCAATCGTGTTCATGGACATGATGAACCGGTTTTTCAATCGTATCTAGACAGTTCATTGTTGTGTTCATAGACGATATTTTAGTGTATTCAAAGTCTGAGGAAGAACATGATGAGCACCTCCGAGTTGTGTTACAAGTGTTAAGGGAGGAAAAGTTATATGCCAAGTTCAGCAAGTACGAATTTTAGCTGAAGAAAGTTACGTTCTTAGGACATGTGGTGTCTGCAGAAGGGATAAGGGTGGATCCTCGGAAGATTGAGGCAGTGTTGGATTGGAAACCACCTAAGTTAGTGGCAGAAGTTCGGAGATTCTTGGGACTGGCAGGCTATTACAGAAGGTTCGTAGAAGGGTTCTCATCGATCGCAACACCTTTGACAAAGTTACTAAGGAAGGAGGTACCTTTCGTATGGACTGATAAGCAACAGGAGAGCTTTGAGAAGCTTAAGAGAGTCTTGACTGAAGCTCCAATTTTAATTCAGCCTGAGGTAGGGAAGGATTTTGTGGTATATTGTGATGCTTCCCATACAGGATTGGGAGGTGTCCTTATGCAAGACGGGAAGGTAGTTGCTTATGCGTCTCGACAATTAAGGCCACATGAGGTTAACTACCCGATGCACGATTTGGAATTGGCAGCAGTGGTCTTTGCTCTTAAAGTGTGGAGGCACTACTTATATGGAGAAAAGTCAGTGATCTACACGGACCACAAGAGCCTGAAATTTTTGCTGACTCAGAAAGAGCTGAACCTGAGACAGCGAAGGTGGGTGGAGTTATTGAAGGACTATGATTGCTCTATAGAGTATCACCCGGGCAAGGCGAATGTGGTGGCTGATCCCTAAGTTGGAAAGTAGTGACGGAGTTAAGGGCAATGTTCGCACATTTAAGCCTCTATGATGATGGAAGTTTGCTGGCAGAGTTGTAGGTCAAGCCGTCATGGCTGAATGAGGTGAAAGAGGGACAGCTATCGATGATGATTTAAGGGCTAAGCTACGGCAAGTGCAGAATGGGGAGTTGGAAGATTATGGCATTAATGACGAGAGAGTATTATGTTTCAAGGGTAAGGTCTGTATGCCAAAGAACGAGGAGTTAAGGCAGAGAATTCTTTAGGAATCGCATAGTAGTCCTTATGTTATGCATCCTGGAGGTAGTAAGTTGTATAGAGATCTAAGAGAACAATTTTGGTGGCCTGGTCTTAAGCGGAAAGTTACCAAATTTTTGGGGAAGTGCTTAACGTGTCAGCAAGTTAAGGCTGAACACCAAGTCCCGTCAGGATTGCTTCAACCGATAAAGATTCCACAGTGGAAGTGGGAGAGAATCACCATGGACTTTGTTAGTGGGCTTCCCCTTATGCCTACTAAGAAGGACTCGGTATGGGTGATAGTGGATCGATTGACGAAGTCTGCACACTTCATTCCAGTACGGATTGATTATTCTTTGTAGAGGTTAGCGAAGTTGTATGTGGCAGAAATAGTGAGGTTGCATGGAGTACCGGTATCGATTATTTCAGATAGGGACCCAAGATTTACGTCTCGATTTTGGAAGGCATTACATCAAGCTTTAGGCACCAGATTAGACTTCAGTACAGCATTTCATCCGTAGTCAGACGGTCAGTCTGAGCGAGTGATTCAAGTGTTAGATGATATGCTAAGGGGCCGTAGCGAAATTTACATACAACAATAGCTATCAGGCAAGTATTCAGATAACACCGTACGAAGTGCTATATGGACGGAAGTGTCGCACTCCTACATGTTGGACAGAATTGGGAGAACGTCAGATTTTGGGTTAGAAAATTGTGGCAGAATCGGAAGAAAAGGTTAAGGTGATTCGAGCACGGTTAAAGAAGGCATCTGACCGGCAAAAATCATACGCAGATCTTAAACGGAAGGAAATAGAATTTGCCGTGGGAGATGAAGTGTTTCTTAAAGTTTCGCCATGGAAGAAGGTGATGAGATTTGGTCGCAAAGGGAAGTTAAGCCCCAGGTTCATAGGACCTTATCGGGTGTTGAAGCAAGTAGGACCAGTGGCATACCAGTTATAGTTGCCTTCAAAATTACAGCAGATGCACGATGTATTCCATGTCTCGATGCTACGTCGTTATCGCTCGGATCCATCTCATATAATACCGGTTGAGGAGGTGGAGCTGAGACTAGATCTGTCATATGAGGAAGAGCAGATCCAGATTCTGGAACGAGATGTGAAGGTGCTTCGGAGGAAGTCGATCCCTCTGGTCAAAGTATTATGGCAAAATCATGGATCAAAAGAAGCTTCGTGGGAGCCGGAAGAAGCAATGCGACAGTAATACCCCCACCAATTCTAGCCAGGTAATTTTGAGGTTGAAATTATTTTAAGGAGGGTAGAACTGTAATATCCGGGAATTAGGGCTTGTGCATTATTGGTTAATTGTATGAAGTAGCATGCCTATTTGTGTGATGAATATGTTTTATGAAATTTGAGAATTTTAGAGTGTAGATGAATGCCTTAGAAATATTGTATTTTAAGCCTTAAAGAGGAAGCTAGGCAAATAAGGCCTTAAGAGAAATTGTGAGGGAATTTAGACACAAGTTAAGCCTTGGTAAAGTGGCAAGGGACGCCACCTAGGGTACTGTGGAGTTTGCGTCAAAGGGAGCTCCAGGAGGGAGGAGGTTCGAGTTGCAGAGGGAGCACACGGGGGCTTTTATTTTTGCGTCAAGGAGGAGAGGAGTTGGGCGGCAATTGGACTTCAAAAGATGAGGATAAGCCTAGTTTTTCTTTTCAAATTTGGTGGGATGAATGGATGAAGGTTGAACTCATTCAAACTTTTGAATGAGAGCCGAGGAGGGAAAATAGGAGAAAATTTTGGGATTGAAGAGGGGGATGAGAAGTGGCCGGCCAAGGGACTCTTTGGTTGGCAAAATTCGGTCATGTAGAGGGGATAAGTGCCAAAATTATTTTCTTTCGTCTTTAGTGCTGCTTGCCGAAATTGTTAATCAAGGAAATTCCTCTCTTTTTCTCTCTTTTCTTGGAAGAAGAAATCGAATATTGAAGTGACCATTTGAACACTTTGTGCATTTTAGGCCATTGCTGAATTCTCCTAAGTCTCTTCCATTCTCCTTTTCTTTCTTACAACTTTGACTCCATACTTGTTCTTTTGATAGCTGGATATTTTACCTTTATTTGAGGGCCATAGCCAAACCTTATAGCCTCATTCTTTACTCTTTGTCTCTTCACCATTAAAGTGTCGAAACACCATCTCTACCTTGAAGCCGAATCTCAATCTTAGTATGGGCCGATTCTTTGTTAAAGCTGAAGGGACCTATTATTAAGGTAAGGTTGCGGCAACTCCTCTTCGTTTGGGATTTATGTCATGGCCAAATGGCCCTTTGATTCTTTAAAATGTGTTAAGGCAGATTGTAAGAGGGCACAGCCTAACGCAGGAGATCTTTCGAGAAGTTGGTCATTATTGGTAAGCAGCATAGTGGTAAGTATTTCTCTCCTAGCAATCGGTTATAGGTTCCTTTCTTCATGGATGTACCGGAATCAAATGTTTAAACCTTGGTCTAAGGTTGGCCGAATGTTCTTTAAGGCCATAGTAATGTGTTCTTTTGTGTGCAGTCAAGGGAAAGAAGCATTAAGGATTCTTTCGGGATTCGAATCATCAAGGGATTTCAACAACTTTAGGAGCAAGTGACCGTTTTGGGATTTCTAATCTAAGGTAAGCAAATAAGATCCTAGGCCGAAGGCCATTTTATTTTGAATAAATGTTAGAATTGGATCTAACATATGCCCATAGTGATTTCGACAGATACCACAACCAAGTAGCACTTTTCAGGATTTAAGATTCACAAGGTAAGTAAATATGATATTCGGCCAAGGTCATGATTAGTGATTCAGATATGTTTCTTAATTGTTCAAAAGCCGAAACTAACCAGTTAGGTGATCTAGTGTTAGCCGATTGCCAGGGGGAACACTACGAAGTTTTGGGATTTGATTGGTAATCAAATCGACAGCAAGGTAAGGATTTAAGTTGTAATAATCCTTCGGGATTTGATTATTTAGTCGAATGGCTTCTTGCTAAATGCTAAGTGTTGGCCGAATGTAGGAACTAAGGATCTAGAGTATTGGATCGGGATTTTGGGATTTCAAAGAACTCGTTAAGTAAACCGGTGTGTAGCCCACACTATTCTCAATAGATTTATGGTACTAATATTCGTATATGTTAATGAAAATCGAAAAGTGGCTAAAGGTACCATATAATGGTACAGTAGTACTGTGCACGTAACCTTAACATTATGTTAACCAATGTTGTGAACATTTGGAATATGGCACATATGTGAATATTGATATGAATGCGGATAAGACATATAGCATGTTACTTGCATGATTTGTATGACATGGGGCATTTGGGTGATTATGAAAAGGGAAGTGATCCGTGGTTTATACCACAATATCCGTGACTCATGTCACATAATCAAATGTGGTGACTTATGTCACATATTATCATCTGGTGACTTTGTCACAATTATCCGTGGCTATGCCACGAATTTATAAGGCGATGTGCAAGTCGCCTGCAGCCGACTACCTTCGATGATGTGTAGCGGATGGAGGGTCGACTTAGTAGTCCCCACGGTGTGATGGTTGGTACGGGTGATGTGTAGCGGATGGTTATCTAGGTTTGGGTTCTAATTGCACCATTATCTATAATTGCTATATATATATGTATGAACTAATACGCCTAAATCATTGGGACTTTGTGTTGGTGGTTATACACTGAGTCCGTTTGACTCACCCCGTTGTGGGATATTTTTCAAGTGACACTTAGTAATGGACCGAGTCGGCGGGGAGCTCGATGGTGGCCATGCTCACTTCGAGTTATTCTATTTTCATTGTTTTTTTATTTAAGTATTTGATTTATTTTGGGGTTTTGCTTTGATGTAATTATGGCCATTATTATTAACTGCTTTTAAGTAAGCGTTTAAAATTGGTTTATTATGATAAGGTTATTATTAAATTGAGACTAAATAAATTTTCTTAAAATGTAAAGAAATATTTAAATGTTTTGACACATAAACAACACTGCTTTTCAGCTTGAACCCAACACCAAATCAAGTGTTCTTCAAAACACACAAATTTTACCAAAGTAGCAAACAAGAATTGAACTGATTTACTCAAGGAACATACCAGATCCAGTCAAGGCTCGTGGGCGGGTTTGGGGTGTTTCATGTAGACTATGCTATCCTATAGATATCTGTTAATTTGAAACGGTATGCTAGCATTGGTGAGTTGGTCTAGAAATGGTGAATAATGTATATATGAATTTTCTATCAAAGTATTAGACTCATATTAATGAGTAAGTGATATGGTATATGTGTTAGGTATTAAAGTTATCCTGGATAATTGAATTTGTAGTTAAGTGATTGGTTATGTGTATGTATTTTTTTTTTTTAGGATGTGAATCGGGTGTACCTTTAGTATTATTTGTGCTCAAAATGGTTCAAATCAATATGGTTATATGCGCATATACTTGTGTTAAGAGAAGAGGTATATTTAGTCTTGAAATGATGCATGTTTAAATGAGTGTATGTGTTTGTATAGTTAGCATGCCGTGTGATTAATTTATCTTAGATTAAGGTGCATAACATGTGAAATGGTAAAGTCATGTATTGATTAATGTAATAAGTTGATATTGATTCGGTAATTATGTTTGGATATGTTTTTTTTTTCGTATTAGGAAATATGAGCATGGTATAATGGTTCGTTTGATGTTTAAATTTGTACCTGTGCAGAAGCTATATAATAATATGGTTTGATAGATGCTGGATTATGTTTTTAATTATGTAATGTTATGTATGTTATGATTTTAAGACTTGATATTTGATTAAGTTTCAAACATTGATGTGATTAAATTTTGAGTTGTGGAATTAATAATGAATATCTGTGTGAACTGTGTTATGACCGGAATGCCTTGTAACCCTAATCTGGCGACGGATTCGGGTTAGGGGTGTTACAGCCAGAGACTACTGTAGCAAAAGAGCGTCCACGTGAGAGCTTTTTTTCAGTACTCTTGCTGACAGTGCATCCTGCTTGAAGCGTTTTGGTCACTATTTGTTCAGAAACGTCTTTTCAAAATTATTTTACCAGATACTACTATAGCAAAAGAGCGTCCACGTGGGAGCTTTTTCCCGTACTCTTGCTGACAGTGCATCCTGCTTGAAGCATTTTTGGCCACTATTTGTTCAGAAACGTCTTCTCAAAATTATATTGCCAGATACTACTGTAGCAAAAGAGCGTCCACGTGGGATTTTTTTTAGTACTCTTGCTGACAGTGCATCCTGCTTGAAGCGTTTTGGTCACTATTTGTTCAAAAATGTCTTCTCAAAATTATTTTACCAGATACTACTATAGCAAAAGAGCGTCCACGTGGGAGCTTTTTTCAGTACTCTTGCTGACAGTGCATCCTGCTTGAAGCGTTTTGGGCACTATTTGTTCAGAAACGTCTTCTCAAATTTATCTTGCCAGATACAACTGTAAAAAAAATTCAAATAATTTTTATTTTGCTGATATATTTTTCCAAAAACCCTAAACTTAAAATTATTCTAATTAATTAACCCTATAATCTAGTCCATTAATTTTCCCCTAAAAATCCTAAATCCTATGACCCTAAAAATCCCTAAATCGTAGTCTTAAAACCCTAAAAACTCATACCCTAACACTAAAAATAGCTGAAAGCCTATCGGGGGGTGGAGGGCAAAGGGAGCGCTTTGTGCCACATCAGCAAAGCGCGTCCTTGAGGGCGCATTTTTTGCTAATGTGGCACAAAGCGCTCCCTTGAGGAAGCGCTTTCCTGTGCATCCCCCCAAAATGCGCTTACGTGGACGCGTTTTGGGGGGAAATGGCCCTTTTCCGTAAATAATTAAATTTTCGACCCATTTTCGTAATTTTTTAAAATTTTGGTATATTTTAGTAAATTTCCTTAGTTTTTAATTATATAATTTATGCTCATGAGTATTTTAAATAGGGTTTGTCCTATTTTATCATTTTAATTCTTTTTCTTAATTTTTCACTATTGAATGGTTGACCTTTAACATTTTTTTTTACTTTTAACTAAAATTAAATACCTCTTTATAATTAACCTATAACCCTTTTATTTTTTTAAATAAGTGATGAATATTTTATTCTCCTTCTAGTCTTTACTTAAAAGAAAATATTCACCACTTATAACTAGAAAAGAAAAAAAGGATCAAGAAACCTTAATTGTTTTGTTGAAGTTCCTTTGACTTCACTTGGCTCTGTACTTTGAGATCCTCTCTTGTCTCTTTTATGTTCTGTAACGTTCCACCTTGAACTCTGATTTCTCCATGTACGTGTTTTACATTGTACAAGGGCTTAAGATTGACCTTTGGGTATTATCAACGTTTCTCATACTCTAAAGCCAATCAACCAATCAAACAAAAACTTATAAGATTCCTTTAAATAGAAAATTATTACCAAATCAATCAAAATAACAAAGAATGAAGTAAAAAAAAAGGGACTATATTGTTTGGACTTAAAGATAAAGAATTTGAGTTCATAGATATGTATTGACTCGATTTTTATCAATTTTATTTGTTTCTGTTATGAATACAGTAGTCGAATAGAGCAAAATTGTAACTGATAATTTGAGAGAATAACAATGAGAATAAAGAATATACAGATTTTATGTGAAAAACCCCCCATTAAAACACCACGAACAAGGATAGAAGAATTTCACTATGAGAAAACTAGGAGTTACAACTTCTCTCACTTTAACAAGGAGAAAACAATGAAAATTCTCTCTTGATAAAAGAAGAAACAACACTCTTTAAAACTTTCTAACTTCTCTGGCCGTGGAATGGTTTTGAGATTGGGATGATTTTAAATGCTAAAATGGTTAGGCTATATATAGTTGAGATACAGGGACCAAACTATAAATAACCTATTAATGTAAGAGACCAATACAATAATTAACCATTTAATAATTTTCCAACTTTCAACTACTAGCCTAATTTGGTAGGTTTTTTTATGGCTTTCAATGTAACCAACTTTGACTTGGCATTAATCAACAACAGTCTTCCACTTGAAAATTTGATTGGGATAATCAGTATTGATTACCTTTGTCATGAAATCTGCTATGTTGTTTTTGGTATGAACTTTTTGTATATCTACCATTCATTCTTCCACTTTCTCACGAATGAAGTGATACTGGAGCTGAAGGTGTTTCGTTCTTGAGTGAAAAGCAGGATCCCTTGCAAGATGCAAGACACTCTGACTGTCACAAAATAAAGAAACTTACTTTTTCGTGCTCGAATTCTTCCAATACAATTTTCAACCATATTGCTTCTTTATTGGCTTGTGTAACTACTACATATTCCACCTCTATTGTTGAGGTGGGCACAATCGACAATAGTTTTCAAACCCAACTTATAGCTCCACCAACAACTGTAAACATATAACATATGGTAGATTTGCTTTTATCCAAATCTCTTGCATAATCAAAATCAGCATACCCGCTGATAAGAAAGCCTGATCCTCTGTAACATAATGCAACATTTAAGGTCCTATTGATATATCTTAGGATCCTTTTTATAGCATTCCAATGTTCTTTGCCTAGATTCGCCATGTACCGACTAACCACTTCCACTGCTTGTGCAATGTTTGGTCTTGTACTCAAGACATTAAACTTCCCAATATTGATGCATACAGTACTCGAGACATCTCCATCCTCTCTTCTTTACTGCAAGGACTCATACTAGAAGATAATATGAAGTTAATAGGATGAATGAAAGAAATTGGCTTACAATCTTGCATGTTAAATCGTGACAAGATTGATAAACGGTAAAAGTAACATATTTTAACCCACATTTAGTATGCTTTTGGATTAATTTACCCTTAATTTATGTAAAAGGTGCTATTAATCCTTTCTTTTCATGTCTTATACTCAGGAAAGCACCCAAGGATAAAAAGGACACAAAACAGGTTTAAAACAGGCCAAAGTGGGCCAACCCAAGAAGTCGGCATGGCTTGGACTTCATGCCACACGGCCGTGCCCTAATATTTAGATTGCACACAGCCACACCCTAATTTACACGACCGTGCTCATCGACAAAAAGCCCAACACAGCCTGACCCCAATGTACACGATCGTGCCCCAATTGGTAGACCCGAAGCACGGCCTCTACCCAGATATTGCACGGGCATGTCATAGCCATGCCTAAATCGACAGGATGGAGACACGGGGTGGACCACGAATTACACGGATGTGTCAAGGCCGTGCCCCCGCCACGGGAAAGAGCAATTTCACTCAGAATTGGATGCTTGGAGCCCAAGAAACGCAATCCTAAGTCCACTCAAACTCTTAGGACGAATTTCACTTGAATTACGAGTACTTAGGAGCCAAGTAAAGCATCCCAAACATCTATATAAACAATCTAAGGCAGCAATTCAAGGTCGTCAGGTTTTAGCAGAGTTTTCTGCCAGAGCTTTACTTGTTTAGGGAATTACTCGAAGATAGCCAGTTGATCCATCTCGAAGAGTCGAATTCTACTCAAAATAGAGGATCTCTCCTTCAATTCCTTCAGGGGGTTTTAGGGATTTATTATGTTTTGTTCTATCTTTTCTCTTGAGATGTTTTCTTATTTTATTATGAACTAGATCCTTCAGATACCTGAAGGGGATGAAACCTATGATGGATTTTGTTATTTGATCTATTGGTTTATATGATAAATACTTAGTTTGTTCTTAATTATGTTGCTCAATTTAATCTGATGTGCTTAGGTGGAGGAGGAATAGACCCTACCTAAGAGTAGATCTAGCATAATTAAGTGGAGTTGATCGGGCGCCTAGAGATAGGGTTACGAGATTTTGCCAGATTAGGGTGAAACCTAATATGGGAGTCCATTGATCGATTTACTGCTTCCTTAGGGGGTAATTATAAGAGAACGAGAGTTCCACTAATTAACCTAAGGTTAGACGTTATTCGCTTCGAGAGAAGGTTTAATATAGGTTAGGGAGTCTCACGGATCAAGCTAAGTAAAAGAAATCATATGAATTGAAAGTTAGATAAAAAGTGAAGTCATAGGTGGATTCTTCCCGAGGGTATCGTTTTTATCAACTGAGTTTTCCAAAGTCTTTTCCCAGTTTATTTTTTTGTCTTTGCATTTAGTTTAAGTATTTCATCAGTCTTAGATAAGTTAATTAATCACTCCATATTTAAGGCTAAATAATAGGAAGAAAGTGAGTAGTAGTTCTTTTAGGTTCCTTGGGTTCGATAAGATATTCTTGCCAAAGCTATACTACTGTTCGACAAGTGCACTTGCCTCCATCGTTATCATAGTTAGTCTACAGGTTTGATTATCCTTTATAAATTTTAAAACTAGACTATTTTGCAGCGATCAAGTTTTTGGCGCCGTTGCCGAGGAATTCTAAAATATTACGAAATCTCTATTTTTATTACTTTAGCCATTATTTTTAATTTTTATTTTTATTAAATTTCTAATTTTACTAATCCTCTTTCTTTATTAAACTTGCAAGGTACCTCTAGTTTATGACTAGAAGAAACCCTAGAGGACCATTAGAATACGAGAGTGATATTGAAGCAACCGCTCGCAGAAATCATAGAGAAACTAGACAAGCACTAGACTACCAAAGAGAAGAACAACAAAATAGATCTAATCCTCTTCAAGGGATGGCGAAAATAATCCACACGATGAGCAAGATCGAATGCTCACAGACTATGTATGATTATGCTAAACCTAATTTGACAGAGCGAATCTAGTATTGTTAGGCTCTTTGTAGTCAAGTTAATCATTTTGAATTAAAACCTAACACAATACAAATGATTCAACAGTTTGTTCAATTTGATGGATTGCAGGACGAAGATCCAAATACTCATATAGCTAATTTCTTAGAGTTCTGTGATACTTTCAAAATAAATGGCATTTCTGATAATGCCATACGTCTTTAGTTATTTTCTTTTTCATTAAGGAATAAAGCAAAGTAGTGGTTGAACTTGTTACCACGAGGGTCAATCACCACATGGGACCAAATGACTGAAAAATTTCTTTTAAAGTATTTTCCACCAGCCACAACGGCCAAATTTAGGAATGACATATCTTCTTTTGTGCAGAATGACGCAGAAACATTATATGATGCATGGGAAAGATATAAGGATTTCCTAAAAAGATGCCCACACCACGGATTACCTTTGTGGCTTCAAGTCCAAACTTTCTACAATGGTGTGAATTCTTCAACGAGGCAAATGATTGATTCATCAGCCGGTGGAACTCTGAACAACAAAACTCCTAAAGTGGCCTACGATTTTATTGAGGAGATGTCATTGAACACTTATCAATGGCAAATCACAAGGGCAAAGCCGACAAAATCAATCGGAGTTTTCAACATAGACGCAGTGACAATGCTATCAACACAGGTGGAGTTAATGAATAAAAAGCTTGATAATTTATGTTCTTCACAGGTACATCCAGTAATGCAATGCAAAGCAAGCGGGAATGTGGTGAATGCTGAGTACCCACCCTACCAACCAGGAGTAAAAACGAGCAGACAAACTATATAGGTAACAATTTCAGATCCAATAATAATCCTTATAGTAATACTTATAACCCAGGTTGGAGGAACCACCCAAATTTTTCGTGGGGAGGACAAGGAAATTAAGGAATTCAAAGGCATCAACCTCCTCCAAATTATCAAAATCAGCCCTACCCATAGGAAAAAAATAAACCTTGAAGAGATGCTGACAAAATTCATGGCAGCCACAGAATCTCGTCTTCAAAAGACTGATACAAACCTTGATGAACAACAAAAGTCGATGAAAGGACTCGAGAATCAAGTTGGAGAATTTACTAGGTCAGTGGGACACCTCACAAAGCTAATTTCTGAACGCCAACAAGGACGTCTACCAAGCAACACAGAAATAAACCCAAAAGAGCAAATCCAAGCCATTACAACTCAAGAGGGTACAGAAGTAGATAGACCCACATCAGCGCAAGAAAAGAAGGATAAGACTGAGGTAGCTCAAGAAAAGAAAAAATCAATAATCAAAGAATACCAACCTCGCATACCTTATCCCGAAGCATTGAAAAAAGAAGATTCAGAGGAAAAATTTGATAAGTTTCTAAAACTCTTGAAGAAATTACATATTAACTTACCTCTTCTTAAAGCTCTTTTTCAGATTCCCGATGCAAGGAAATTCTTAAGCAAGCTCTTGACGAACAAACGCAATATAGATGAAGAGCACCAAGTGGAATTAAACGCAACATGCTCAGCAATGCTACAGAACAGGCTACCACAAAAACTAAAAGATCCAGGGAGTTTTACGATTCCATGCTTAATTGGTAGTTTGACTATTGATAATGCGTTAGCTGATTTAGGGGCAAGTATAAATGTTATGCCTTATGCACTATTTAAACGACTAGGTCTAGAGAAGCCCAAACAAATTAGGATGAGTATTCAACTAGCTGATAAAACTATTAGAATCCCTAGGGGCATTATTGAAGATGTTTTAGTCAAAATCGATAAATTTGTTTTCCTAGTAGATTTTGTTATTTTAGACATGGATGAGGAAAATTCAATCCCTTTAATTTTAGGAAGACCTTTTCTTGCAACTGCCAAGACTAAAATTGATGTTGCCATAGGAGAACTCATACTTCGTGTAGGAGATGAATCACCAATCTTCAAGCTCTCGACTCACCAAGACTACGTAAGATGAAGGTAAGAAAGTCATTTCAATAGATAATCAATTTATTCAACCTCCATCGCAGGAAACATCACGAAGCATCAAAACTAAGCCAACACAGAAGCATACGATCAACAATTTAGAAGAGCAGAAGATATACACTAAAGAAAAGTCGGATCCACATGAAATAAAACCTAAGGAACCACCAGAAGAGCTCATAGGATCATCCAATCACTTTAAAATAGGAGACCAGGTGCTGGTAAACAAAGCCGATCTTTACATCACTTCAACAGACTTGAGGGCAAAGGGAGAAATTCTTCCCAAGGTACACGAAATCTTCCCCCACAACACAGTCGAGGTAAGTAACCCAAAATTCGATAAATTCAAGGTAAATGCTTCTCGACTCCAACTTTATCATGAAAATAAAATCGCAAGCATAAGGGAAGATATCCAAACCTTTAAACCTCCCTAAAATTTTCAAACATGAGGACAGTCTAGCTTAAAACTATAAATGAGCACTTCTCGGGAGGCAACCCGAACATTAACACTATTTATTTTCAAATTTGTTTTCAGTTTCTTTTCTTTCCATCTTTCTTTCCTAAGCATTTAGTTGGGAACTAACACAAAAGTACAGATTTTCAAACCACACAGCCTTACACACGACCGTGTCCGTGGCCGTGTGGACCACCGAAACCACTACACTGACGGGAGCAGGGCCATGCAAGTCAGTCCAACCACTCCCCGACATCACGAGCCCAATAACCCTAAAGCACGGGTATCGACAAGAATAGCACGGGTGTGCCTATAAACCGTGTGAAGCTACTGACTTTTTCGAAACGGGCGTGGCTGACTGAGAAACGGGCGCATAAGAAGCAACACGCCATTAGCCACGGTCGTGCTAGGCAACCGTGTGAATGGACACACCCTCGGCACACGGGCGTGGGAACAAGCCAGATTTGAAA
The DNA here is from genome assembly GCA_025506655.1 of Gossypium rotundifolium. Lineage (NCBI taxonomy): Eukaryota > Viridiplantae > Streptophyta > Magnoliopsida > Malvales > Malvaceae > Gossypium > Gossypium rotundifolium. Next base: position 142,301,055 of record CP106731.1, read on the forward strand.
TTTTATTTAAATCCCCACAGTCTTCCCTTCTCTCCCATATTCCTTCTTCCTTCTCTTCTTTCAAATTTTTCTTTCTATTCATAGAAAAGATCCAAGACACTTGAGCAACACAAAGATCATGCCGAAGAAACGTAAGCATCATCTCTTTAGAGGAGACCTCAACATGATTTCATGCCGGTAGCTTCACTTAATTGACACGCCAAGGGTCTCGGAAACCTTTTTGGTTCTATTTTTCTTTTCTCGTCTCCTTTATTTTCCTTATCTATACTTCTTTTCTGCTTAATTTAATTTATTTCATAGTAGTTTCATGGTTTTAGGATCTAAAGGCTGCTAGGGAATCACACACCACAACCTTCGAGATCTCTTAGCTATATCTTCACAGACTACCCAATTTCTTCATCTAGCAAATTGCTTATTGGTAGCCACTCCACAGGGCCCATAAAAAACACCATCACCGCCACCAAAGACGCCCGGGATCATCCAGATTTTAGGGAGTATTACTTTCCCCTTATCTTTTTGATTTGGCACATAAATTTCATTATCTATCTTTGTACATTGAGGACAATGTACATCTTAAGTGTGGGGTAATAGTGCTTAACTTTTGCATAATTCTCAAAACCACGAAATTAGTCTTGATCTTAAGTATTTTCTCATATTATTAATTAGGATGAAATTTCTATGATTTATGATTTTTATTGATATGTTTTAGAACAAATCATAGTTAATTATGCATTGATGATTAAATTTGAAGAATACTAGAGAATCAAGCATGATAAGTCTATTTTTCAAAAATTAAAATTGATAGGTTGTTGAACTAAATATGAGTATTACTTTGAAATTTGAAATCTATAGGGATTGATGTCAAAAACACCCATAATTTTTGTGAGATATTGAGCCTTATAGAGCATATATTATTTTTCATGCTTACTTTTATTGATATTGAGTGTGTCAACTTTGAACTGTTATTCTAGAACTTGCCTCGTTTATGCATGTCGAGACCACAATAATGATTTGATATACTAAGATGATAAAGGCACCTAGGTTTTAACCTGTTCACTCCACTAAAAAGCCTACCTACATAAATAACTCCTAGTGAACCCCATTGAATCGTAACAACCTTTTTTATTGACTCACCCACTAATATTATCCCAAAATCCCTTTGTATTTGTTATCAATATTCTTTTGACTACCCCTCTATCGAGAATTGACTTGATCAATTGCCAAATTAGGTTATTTAAATTATCAAAGCTCCTTCTATTAAGTTTTTCTTAGTTTGTTCTTAAAAAAAATCCAAGTTTATTAAATAAAATAGCTTAGAGCAATTAAACTCCAATTGTTGAAGAAAAAAGTTCGTATTAAAGTATTATCAAATTTTAAAGTGAAGAAAATACTCTTTATTATAGAGTAATTATCAATAGTGGTATTATTACTTTTCATTCGATGTAAATATTCATATTTAGTTCACTATTTTTAGATTAGGTAATTAGTCAATTCAATCTCGATTTTAGCCCTCTGATTCAGCCTTTATCCACACCTTTCAACCCAAGCCCCGTTACAACCCTAATAAAGACCTTTTGATCTGTTTATTATCTCATATATAGTGGTGGAGATATGATTTTCAAGCAAGCCTATGGGATTAACTTTTCAGGTTCGACTTTTGAGCGCTTTTTCTTGATCCTTAAACACTTTGAGTGCTTTGAGTGAATCTTTAGTGAGGATGTCAATCCTTGTCGGTTTTGAATCAAAGGTAATTATTTAAATAAGGGGAGACACCTATGTTTTCATGCTACAAAATCATGACTTATCTCGTTTGAATCTTTAGGGCACTTTGAGCTAAATGATCCATGTATAAATTATCTATGAATTATGATGAGGCATTGTCAATGGGAATTATGAATTTTGGAAAGTTCGTTTTAATTGTAAGTTGAGAATTTTGCTTGAGGACAAGCAAATGCTTAAGTGTGGGGGTATTTGATAAACCATAAAAGTAACATATTTTAATCCCACATTTAGTATGCTTTTGGATGAATTTATCCTTAATTTATGTAAAAAGGTGCTCTTAATCCTTTCTTTTCATGTCTTATACTCAGGAAAGCACCCAAGGATAAAAAGACGCAAAACGGGTTTAAAACGGACCAAAGTGGGCCAACCCAAGAAGTCGGCACGGCCTGGACTTCATGCCACATGGCCGTGCCCCAATATTTAGATTGCACATGGTCACACCCTAATTTACACGACCGTGCCTCGTCGACGAAAAGCCCAACACGGCTTGACCCCGATGTATACGGCCATGCCCCAATTGGCATACCTGAAGCATGGCCTCTACCCAGATATTGCACGGACGTGTCATAGCCGTGCCTAAATCAACAGGATAGAGACACGGGTTGGACCCCAATTTACACGGGCGTGTCAAGGCCGTGCCCCTGCTCGGGAAAGAGCAATTTCACTCGAATTGGATGCTTGGAGCCTAAGAAACGCAATCCTAAGTCCACTCAAACACTTAGGACGAATTTCACTTGAATTACGAGTACTTAGGAGCCAAGTAAAGCATCCCAAACGTCTATATAAACAATCCAAGGTAGCAATTCAAGGTCGTCAGGTTTTAGCAGAGTTTTCTGCCAGAGCTTTACTCGTTTAGGGAATTACTCAAAGATAGCCAGTTGATCCATCTTGAAGAGTCAAAATTTTACTCAAAACGGAGGATCTCTCTTTCAATTCCTTCAGGGGGTTTTAAGGATTTCTTATGTTTTTTTTATCTTTCCTCTTGAGATGTTTTCTTATTTTATTATGAACTAGATCCTTTAGATACCTGAAGGGGATGAAACCTATGATAGATTTTGTTGTTTGATCTATTGGTTTATATGATAAATACTTAGTTTGTTCTTAATTGTGTTGCTCAATTTAATCTGATGTGCTTAGGTGGAAGAGGAATAGACCCTACCTAAGAGTAGATCTAGTATAATTAAGCGGAGTTGATCGGCGCCTAGAGATAGGGTTACGAGATTTTGCCGGATTAGGGTGAAACCTAATATGGGAGTCCATTGATCGATTTACTGCTTTCTTAGGGGGTTATTATAAGAGAACAAGAGTTCCACTAATTATCATATAGTTAGACGTTATTCATTTCGAGAGAAGGTTTAATATAGGCTAGGGAGTCTCACGGATCAAGCTAAGTAAAAGAAATCATATGAATTGAAAGTTAGATAAAAAGTGAAGTCATAGGTGGATTCTTCCCGAGGGTATCGTTTTTATCAACTGAGTTTTCCAAAGTCTTTTCTCAGTTTATTCTTTTGTCTTTGCATTTAGTTTAAGTATTTCATTAGTCTTAGATAAGTTAATTAATCACTCCATATTTAAGGCTAAATAATAGGAAGAAAGTGAGTAATAGTACTTTTAGGTTCCTTGGGTTCGATAAGATATTCTTACCAAAGCTATACTACTATTCGACAGGTGCACTTGCCTCTATCGTTGTCATAGTTAGTCTACAGGTTTGATTATCCTTTATAAATTTTAAAACTAGACTGTTTTGCAACGATCAAAGATCTTCTTCAAGTAATTCTTTTGTGAAAGCTAAATCTTTCTATTACTTCTGTCTTGGTGTAATTGCATCCCTAAAATCTTGTTTACTGGTCTCAAGTCCTTCATTTCAAATTCCTTAGTTAATTGTGCCTTTAATTCTTCAATATAATCTTTGTTAGGGTTTGCAACCAACATGTCATTTACATACAATAGCAATATAAGAAAATCTTTTCCATTAAACCTATTGAAATAAGCACAAGGATCTCCATTAAGTCTGTTGTATCCAAGGCTCATGATGAAGGAATCAAATCTAACCAAAACATCGGTGTCTATTTTAGACCGTACAGAGATTTATTCAACCTGCAAACCAAGTTCTCCTTTTTTTCCTTCAAATCCTACAGGCTAAAGCATATAAATTTATTTTTCAAGATCTCCATAAAGGAAGCAGTTTTAACATCTAACAGTTCTGGATGAAGTTAAATGTAGCATGTATTGCCAAGGCTACTCAAACTGTTGTCAATCGTACCACAAAAGAACATATTTCATCAAAATCAATCCCTTCTTTCTGAGCATATCCTTTTATCACCAGTCTTGCATGATAGCTCTCCACTTGATTGTCTCCATTTCATTTGATTTTGAAGACCCACTTGTTACCAATTGGCTTCCTTCCTTGTCGTGGAGACACAAGTTCTCAAGTATTATTTCTATGAAGAGCTTCAATTTCTTCCTACATTACTACCATCCATTGATAAGCATTTGAGTTGTTCATTACCTCCTAAAAAGTTGATGACTCTCTATTCTCTGTTAAAAGACAGTATGCAATATTTCCTTCCATAACATAATCAGGATGCATTTTTACACGATTTGAATGGTGAATTGTTGGAGCTTCAAAATTCTTCGGTTTTAATTCCTCGTGCTCAATTTATGCTTCAAAAGAGTCATTTTCTTCAAACTCATTTTCCGCTTGTATCATTGCAGCCTCTGACTTTTCTTTTGAAGTTCTATGATCCTCTTTTTTTCTTTTAGCTTATCTTCTAAAAAGATAACATCCATACTTATTATAACTTTGCGAGCAGTGAGATCCCACAAGTGGTACCCCTTTACTCCATCAGCATACCCCAAGACTTTACATTTTTTGGATTTTGGATCCATCTTTGTAATTTCTTGGGCATCGTATATCATGTATACAATACTTCCAAATATATGGAGTTTTGGATAATCAACTGGCTTACTAGTCCACGTCTCTATTGGTGTCTTCAACTCAATTACAATTGATGAAGCCCGATTCACCAAATAATAGGCGGTATTGACTGCTTCTGCCCAAAAAGTTTTCTCTAGGCCCGTAACTTCCAACATTGCCCTTGTTCTTTCTAAAACAATTTATGTTCTCACAAAGTTTTGCTCATCTGCTTTGCCACTCTATATTGTTGAGAAATGTATGCTACGGTAAACTATCACTTGATGTCTTTTTTCCTACCAAAGTCATCAAATTCATCACTTGTATATTCTCCTCCATTATCTGTTCTGAAGCACTTGATCTTATTTCCAGGATCAAGTTTCACTCGCGCTTTGAAATTTTTTAAGGTCAAAAACATATTTGACTTCCTCTTGATAGGGTGAACCCAACATCTCTTAAAGTAGTCATCAATGAATGAGACAAAATACTTTGCTCTGCCTAGGGATGAAACTAGCTCTTGCTATACATCAGAATAAAATAGTTCTAGAACAGTCTTGCTTTAGAATTTGATGTGTTGAAACTTAAACGATGCTACTTACTTGTAATACAATGTTCATACAAAGGAAGTGATTCATTTGTTAGACCTAAAAGTAGAAGTGATTCATTTGTTAGACCTAAAAGTAGCTTTTGTTCCACTGGGATTTTCATTCCTTGTTTTGACATGTGTCCAAGTTTTGATGTTATAGCATTGTAGAATTTGGACTACACGAGGCAACAAATGCTTCTACTTTTTGTGAAGTCTCTCCCTTCAACATATATAAATTTCAAACTATTTTTTTTCTTTTACCACAAGCGCTCCATGGAACACTTTCATGAGTCCTTTCACACTTTCAATTTTACTAGCACTATTATCCAACAATCCATAAGATAATAGATTTTTCTTTAGGCTTTGCACATATCGCACTTCTCGAACAGTTTGAATTGTTTCATCGTACATTTTCAATTTGATGGTCCCAATGCCAATAATCTCCAAGACATGATCATTGCAACTTTAAATAGATCCTCTTGAGAAAGGTTCATAATGATAGAACCATTCTCGTTCAAAGATCATGTGATATGTGGCTCCCGAGTCAATAAGTCACACATCAACAAATCTTTTTCTACCTTTCAAAGTCGTTGATGCTTCACAACTGAAAGCATTTCTATAACACCCCTTACATGTATTCAACGCCGGAATAGGGTTATGAAGCGTTACAGAACAAATCACACATTTAAACATTCATTTAACATACATTTTCATATTTCATGCAACTATCATTCAAACTCTATCATAATGTCCCTAATACGAGTTTACAATGCTCAAAACATACATTCAGGGTGGTTCGGGACTAAACCGATAACTTTAGAAAAAAAAATTTGAACACTTAGAAAATTTTTGCAAAATATAGGGACACATGCCCGTGTGGCTCAGCCATGTGAGACACGTCCGCATCACAGGCTGTGTGGACATTCGAAATGGAAGAACATGGTCATGTCCCAGCCCGTGTCCAACCCCGTGTAACGCTCTAACTTGGGTCACACTGCCAACACACACGCCCGTGTGCCCTAAAAATGGCCATACATACCCATGTACCAAACCGTGTGCTAGGCCCTGCCAAACATGTAGGGTATACTGAATTAAGCCACGCGGCCAAGTCACACGCCCGAGTGTGAGGTCGTGTGGATCATACTGACTTGGTTTCTAATTCAACACCAGGGAACACACGGCCGTGTACATGACCGTGTGTCACACACAGCTGAGACACACTCCTGTGTCTCTGCCCGTGTGGACAAAAATAGGCTATTTACCAAGCCAATTTTCCACCCAAATTTGCATATATCCACACCAACTTAATTGGCACACCAACAAGACATAAATAGGCATTTAACATCAACTCCAACCAAGCATAATTCACCATTTCATACCAACAATTAACATGCTCATCTTACCATGTTTTGCCAATTCAAATCATACCAATTTCACATTCACAAAGCATTTATATGTACTATTTCAACCAAGCATTTTACCTTGCCTAAAACCACAAGCATACAATATCAATTTCAAACCATTAGCTACCTTAAATGTTAAACTTCCTCAATCCATTCACAAGCAATTATGACCCCATCACCAAGGAGCATTAACACACACACATATATATATATATATACAACACCATATTTGCCAAAATAAGCCAACTCTCATGTCTATACACAAAATTAAACTTTAAACATTTACAAGCCAACTCAAATGGCTAAATTTATAAGCAACATATATATCAAAATGACTCAAAGTCCCTATACATGTCATATGACCCAAAACATAATTTCAAAAGTATCAAGTGATAGTTAGATAGTGTGATGAAGTCTCCGACGATTCTCGAATCCAAACTAGCTTTGAAATCACTATAAAACATGGAAAATTAAACAGAGTAAGCTATAAAGCTTAGTAAGCTCGTATGAAATGATAAGCAACATTCACCATTTATTTACCATTAAAGTTATAAGAACATAATATACAACAATTCATTAATCACAAATTTGACATGAATTTGATCACATAATTGATCAAAAGTTCACAACTTCCATAGATTCAATGCTCATATAATTTTCCAAACATACCTGTACCGATACGTATCTATTTTCACCATTTCATATTTTTTATATACCCGTTGAACCATTCGAAATAAAATTCGGATACTCGAAAGTCTCGCACCCTAGGTGCCAATATCATGACCCGAAGCCAAATCTAATATCATGGCCCGAAGCCAACTCAATGAATTCCTTAATGACATGTCATTCATATCCTAATCTATTTCTAAGGTTCAACCGGGATTTCCAATGTCGAATCTTTGTCGAATGTGTCTGCAAGTTCGTAATTCAAAATTTATGCAATATCAAAGCATTTAAAACACAAATATAAGAATGCTTATTACATAAAACTTACCTCGGATACAAAAACGGCAAAACGAATCGATCAATCCAAAACCTTGTTCTTCCGCAATCTAAGTTCGTATTTCGTTGTTATTTATCTATATAATATCAAATTTAAATTATTTAATAATCTCTCTATTCAATTTAATCCAAAACATTCATTAAAGTACATTTACATTTTTGCCCCTAGTATTTCACAACTTTTACAATTTACTCATTATTTCATAAAATTAAAAATTCATGCAATTCAACCACATCCCATGCTAGTCAAATTTCTCTAGTGCACATATCAGCCCATATTTTTCATTTATTTCTCATTTTAACCACAAAGTTTCCACATTTCACAAATTAATCCCTAATTTGCATTTTCACTAAAAATCACTTAACAAAACTTGTATAACTATCATCAAACATTCATAATATACCATTCATCATCAAAAAACATGCTTATTCATCAATGGAAACTTCCTAAATCTTTAACATTTTTGCAAATTAGTCCCTGTGTTAGCTAAACTAAGCTGTAACGATATCAAAAACATAGAAATCATTAAAAACAGGACAAAAATCGTACCTTAATGAGCTATATAACCATGGCCGAATGGAAAACCTAACTATGGCTTTTGTTTGCTCCCAATCTCGGTTAAAGAAAATGATTAAAAGATGATACAAATTGTAGTTTTTATTTAATTTACCTTCATTACCAAATTACAAAATTAACCTTATTATTAATTCAAAATTTCAATTATGACAAGCCATTATCATCCACTATCTAATTAATGGTCTATTTACCACCTAAGGACCTTAACTTTAAGGTTATATAGCTATTAAATACCTTTAACTATTAGAACATCACTTTTGCACTTTACGCGATTTAGTCCTTTTATCAAATTGACTAATCAAACGATAAAATTTCTAAATGAAACTTTCACACAATCATATTTTCATGCTGTAGACATTAAAATAAAAATAAAATAGTTATTTTGACTTTGAATTTGTGGTCCTAAAACTACTGTTCCAATTTAACTAAAAACGGGCTGTTATAACTCTCCTCCTTAGAGATTTTTGTCCCCAAAAATCATACCACTGAATATGTTAGGGTACTATTTTCTCAAAGCTTCCTCAGGCTCCCACGGAGCCTATTCAAACCCGTGACGTTGCCACAACACTTTCACTAAAGCTATGCATTTATTTCTCAATTTTTTAACTTCTCGAGCTAAAATTCTGATCAGTTCTTCGTTATACGTCATATCAAGTTGAATTTTAATCTCTGCTGGAGAAATTACGTGTGATGGATCTGATCTATATCGACGCAACATCGATACATGAAATACATTATGAATCTTTTCTAATTTTGATGATAAAGCTAGTCGATATGCCACTGGCCCTACCCTTTTAATGATCTCGTACGGCCCATATGAAATGCGGACTTAGTTTACCTTTATGACCAAATCGAAGGATTTTCTTCCACGGAGAAACTTTTAGAAATACTTTTTCACCGATCTAAAATTCAATGTCTTTTCGTTTTAAATCCGCGTACAATTTCTGTCAATCTGAAGCTGCATTCAAACTATCGCGAATTACTTTCACTTTATCTTCAGTCTCTCGGATCAAATCAACCCCGTGAATCTTTTTCTCACTAAGCTTGGTCCAATACAATGGAGTTCGACATTTACGACCATACAAAGCTTCATACAGTGCCATCTTTATACTCGATTAAAAATTGTTGTTATACGCGAATTCAACTAACAGCAAATATTTCTCCCAGTTGCCTTCAAATTCTAAAACACAACAACGAAGCATATCTTCAAGAATTTGTATTACTCTCTTAGATTGACCGTCAGTTTATGGATGAAATGTTGTTCTAAAATTCAACATCGTACCTAGAGCTTCTTGCAACTTCTTCTAAAATCGCGACGTAAACCTCGGATCTCTATCCTAAATAATAGAAACTGGCACACCGTGCAATCTAACGATCTCAGAAATGTATAAATTTCAGTCAATCTAAAAGGCATAACAAGAAATTTATAATGTTTGTACCTCGTTTTGAACACAGTTTTCGGCACATCTGAATCTTTAACTTGCAACTGATAATAGCCCGATCTCAAATCAATCTTCGAAAACATTGTTGCCCCTTTCAGCTGATCAAACAAGTCATCTATTATCAGCAAAGGATACTTATTCTTTATCGTAGCCTTGTTGAGTTGATGATAGTCAATACACATTCTCATTGATCTGTCTTTCTTCTTTATGAACAAAACTGGCGCACCCCAGGGTGAAAAACTAGGTCGTGCAAAACCTTTATTTGTTAATTCTTGCAATTGAGCTTTCAACTCTTTCAATTCTGTCGGAGCCATTCTGTACGGAGCTATAAATATCGATGATGTTCCCGGTACTAACTCAATAGCAAATTCAACCTCTCTAATAGGTGGTAACCTAGGCAACTCTTCTGAAAACACATCCGAAACTTACAAACAACTAGTACTAGTTTAATCTTAGATTCAGACACTTTTGTATCCAAAACATAAACAATATAAGCTTCGCAACCTTTCCTCACACATCTTTGAGCTAATATAGATGAAATCACAATAGGCAACCCACTCAACTCATCTAATTCAATTCGAAGAATTTCATTATTCTGACATTTCAATCCAATAATCTTTCGTCTAAAATTTACAATGGCATCATGCAGAGTCAACCAATCCATACCCAGAATTACATCAAACTCATCAAAAGGTAATAGCATCAAATCAGTCGAAAAACAGTAACCTCGAGTCATTAAAGGAAAGTTCTTGCAAACTTTATCAACTAACACATACTTGCCTAAAAGGTTCGATACTTTAATCACAAACTCAGTAGACTCAATAGGCAAACTCTTATTAGACACCAAATTCATACAAATATATGAATGAGTTGATCCAGGATCAATCAAAGCAATCACATTAGTGTCATAAAGAGAAAATGTACTGGTGATAATATTTGGTGATGACGCGTCTTCGCGAGTGCGACTCTAGCCTCGAATTTCATAGTAGAGTCTTTTGTCGTACCTTTGCCACCAGACACATTCTCCGCATTTCTAGATGGTCTCCTTCTAGTAGTCGTATTGCTCGGTCTTGCACTCGATATTTGTCTTTCTCAAATAATTCAGGACAATCCCGAATAAAATGATCTCGCAAACCACATTTGTAACAAGCTTTATTACTTTTATTCCAGCATTCTCCAAAATGTCATCTCCTACACTGTTGACACTAGGGTTTATTGTTTCTCACACTGCCAATACTTGATACTGAAGTAGCTTGAGCTTTAGGACTTGAGTATTGCTTTCCTCGATCTCTACTTGGATATCCCACCGAAGCATTTGGACGAGTGTACGAATCTCTAGATTTCTTTGACGAAGATTGGTACTATTTATTCATTGACCTTTTTCTCGATTCGCTAGCCTTTGAATCCATTTTTCTCTTTTCTTTGCTAAGCTCATCGGCTTTGCAAGCTCTATCAACCAAGACAACAAATTCTTTCAACTCTAAAATTCCTACTAGAAGTTTAATATCTTCATTCAACCAATCAACGAACCATTTGCACATGATTTCTTCAGTAGAAACATACTCTCGAGCATACTTACTTAATCTTACAAATTCTCTTTCATACTCAGTCACAGTCATACGGCCCTATTTCAATTCTAGAAACTCTTTATGTTTTTTATCGAGAAATCTCTGACTTATATATTTCTTTTGGAACTCAATCTGAAAGAATCCAAGGTAACTCTTTCTCTCAGTACTACTGATATTAGAGTATTCCACCACTGAAACACAGTGTCCCTCAGAAGTGATACAGAACATTTTAAACACCCCGCCGGTGTGCAAGAAAGTTCATCAAAAACTTTGATAGTGTTTTCAAGCCAAAACTCAGCTCACTCAAGATCGTCGTCAATAGTAGCTCTGAACTCTTCAGCCCCGTACTTTTGAATCTTATCAACTAGCGGCTTATTTAATCTAAAAGTTCCATATTTTGAGGAGCTACAGGAACTGGTTGGGGATTAGGTGGGGGTAGAGGTTGTTGAGCAGCCGGATTTGTCTGAACAAACTTCGTAAATCACTTATTCATCATTTGAAAAAAGCTTTTTTAGCCTCTCCTCCGTGACTACTCAATACGAGTATAGATTCAGACAGCGGTGTCCCTTGAGATGGAGCTGGCACATTACTCTTAAAATCATCAGCTACAGCTCGATTGAGATTCATTTACTATACGAAAACACAATTTAAATTGTCAAGAGTCATCACACTATCGCAGGTTATATATTGCATGTAGAGCTAGACTCTCACATACGCTACGTTAGCTCGAGAATTGACTAAATCATAGCTCTGATACCAATAAATGTAACACCCCTTACTTATATTCAACGTCAAAATAGGGTTATGGAGTGTTACAGAACATATCACACATTTAAACATTCATTTCACATACATTTTCATATTTATTCAAACTCTATCATAATGTCCTTAATACGAGCTTACAATGCTCAAAACATGCATTCAAGGTGGTTTGGGACTAAACCGATAACATTAGAAATTTTTTTGAACACTTAAATTTTTTTTTGCAAAATATAGAGTACACACGCCCGTGTGGCCCGGTCGTATGTCTCACACGGCCAAAGACACGCCAGTGTCACAGGCCGTATAGACATTCGAAATGGAAGCACATGGTCGTGTCTCAGCCTATGTCCGAACCCTTGTAACTCTCATACTTGGGTTACACGGCTAACACACACGCCCATGTGGCTAGCCTGTGTGCCCTAAAAATGGCCACACACGCCCGTGTGCCAGACCGTGTACTAGGCCGTGCCAAACCTGTAGGGTATACTGACTTAAGCCACACGGCCAAGTTACACACTCGTGAGTGAGGCCGTATGGAGCATACTGACTTGGTTTCTAATTCAACACCAAAGGACACACGGCTGTGTACATGACCGTGTGTCACACACGGCTGAGACACACTCTTGTGTCTCTGCCCGTGTGGACAAAAATAGGCTATTTACCAAGCCAATTTGCCACCCAAATTTACATATATCCACACCAACTTAATTGGCACACCAACAAGGCATAAATATGCATTTAACATCAACTCCAACCAAGCATAATTCACCATTTCAATACCAGTAATTAACATGCTCATATTACCATGTTTTGCCAATTCAAATCATACCAATTTCACATTCACAAAGCATCTATATGTACTATTTCAACCAAGCATTTTACCTTGCCTAAAACCACAAGCATACAATATCAATTTCAAACCATTAGCTACCTTAAATGCTAAACTTCCTCAATCCATTCACAAGCAATTATGACCACATCACCAAGGAGCATTAACACATATATATATATACAACACCATATTTGCCAAAATAAGCCAACTCTCATGGCTATACAAAAATCAAAGTTCAAACATTTACAAGCCAACTCAAATGGCTAAATTCATAAGCAACACATATATCAAAATGACTCAAAGTCCCTATACATGTCATATGACCCAAAACTTAATTTCAAAAGTACCAAGTGATAGTTGGATAGTGTGATGAAGTCTCCGACGATTCCCGAATCCAAACTAGAGTAAGCTATAAAAGTTAGTAAACTCGTATGAAATAATAAGCAACATTCACCATTCATTTACCATTAAAGCTATAAGAACATAATATACAACAATTCATTAATCACAAAGTTGACATGAATTTAATCACATAATTGATCAAAAGTTCACAACTTCCATATATTCAATGCTCATATAATTTTCTGGACATACCTGTACCGATACGTATCTATTTCTCACCATTTCACATTTTTTATATACCCGTTGAACCATTCAGAATAAAATTGAATACTCGAAAGTCTCGCACCCTAGGTGCCAATATCATGGCCCGAAGCCAAATCAATGAACTCACACCCGAAGTGCTAATATCATGGCCCGAAGTCAACTCAATGAACTCGCACCCGAAGTGCTAATATCATGGCCCAAAACCAACTCAATGAATTCCCTAATGACATGTCATTCGTATCCTAATTTATTCCTAAGGTTCAACCGGGATTTCTAATGCCGAATCTTCGTCGAATGTGTCTGCAAGTTCGTAACCCACAATTTATGCAGTATCAAAGCGTTTAAAACACAAATATAACAATGCTTATTACATACGAACTTACCTCGAATACAAAAACAGCAAAACGAATCGATCAATCCAAAACATTATTCTTCACCGATCTAAGCATGTATTTCATTGTTCTTGATCTATATAATATCAAATTTAACTTATTTAATAATCTCTCTATTCAATTTAATCCAAGACATTCATTAAAGTACATTTATAAGAGAGAGGACTCTCCCTCATGTGCAAATCCATCATGTTGCCAAAAAGAGATTTTTGTGACTCGAACCAGGCTCTCCTTGCTCCCTAGGTGGCGTCACATGTAGCTCTTAAGTGGGCTTGCTTTGCCACTTGGTCTAAGCTCATTTATGTCCCAAATTATCCCTTTATTCTTATAACACCCTCTTTTAAGGCTTCCTACCTTAAAATTAAAACTAAAATTTCCTACCAAATCGAGCCAACACAAAGCCTTAAATTAAACTCTATTATTCCATGAATAATATCTCATGATTCTTACATGAGAAAATAATTAAATTCCAAATAACCCCATTTTTGCTTCTTCCTCAAAAGATAAGTCCGTTAACCCGATTTACATCCGGGCACCACATGTGATGGATCGGAAATCACGCTTATTAATCGTGAAAGGCGTCATGTATCGACTTAACTCTGCTTGCGAGTTCAAGTGATAAGCTACGGTCCTATCCGCTAATCTGTATATGGGCGATGAATCTTGGGCTCAACTTCCCTTTCGCCAAATCTTAGTACCTTCTTGGCGACACCTTGAAGACCTTGTCTCCTGACATACTCCATTTCCTTGCGTTTGAGATGGCATAAGACTTCGCCTAATGCTTCCTTGAGGCGATCGAATCACTTTGATTTGTCTTGATTTACGCTACCAATTGGGGCCAACTTGTCGTTCACCAACTCCATCCAACACGCGGCATTTCCGTCCATCTGATTGCCTCGTGTGGTGCCATCGAATACTCGCTTGATAGCTATTGTTGTAAGAGTAAATTCCTCCCAACTACCTAATTCCAAGACACAACCTAAGCATATCTTCTAAGATCGTATGACCACTTTCGATTGCCGTCATTAAAGAGATGGAAAGGCTTTGAAATCAACCGCGTACACCAACGCTTGATGTAGCTGTCTCCAAACCTCGAAGTGAACCTTGGGTCCCTATGAGATAAGCGATACGGTACACCATGCAATCATTATCAACTAGTTTACGGGTGGTAGTCCATTCTCAGGTATGAAGTGGTGATTTAGTCGACGGTCTACGATAACCCAAACCGCATCTTTCTTCTTTGGCGTGGGGTGACCAGCGGCGAAATCCATAGTGATCTGCTCCCACTTCCATTGAGGATCTTAACAGGTTGAAGTAACCCGATGGTAATGGCGTTCACTTAACACTGCGACCGTCAAACACTTCTACGAACTCCGTTATCTCACGCTTCAACGGGCCACGGTATTTAGTAGATCTCCATACATCTTGCTTCCTCCGGATGCATAAGCGTATGAAATGCTATGAACATGACAACTCCATATCTTTTGGCATACAAGGTCACGAAAACATAGCATATACCTCTACACACCATTACGAACTTGTATTCTCTTCGCATTTAGCCCTTCATCCACTAATTGTTTGCTCTTAATCTCCTCGATCCATGTTGGCTTAACGAAGTTACGCCAAAACTTCCATCGTCATATAGGCTCGGCGAACATTGCTCTTAAATCCGCACGACCTTAGCTCGGCGTCGCCACCGTTAGCCTTGCGGATGATATTCGATGGAGCGATCGTAGTCCTTTGACTCAATCCATCGGTATTGTCTCGATTTAGATCGCCGTTGAAGATACCTCAAACTTTTGTGGTCGTGTAAATTACCGACTTCTCCCCATAAAGATAATGTCTCCATACTTTTAGGGCGAAGAGCATTGCTAACTCGGGTCATGAGTTGGATAGTTAACCTCATGCGACCTGGCGGCGGGACGCATAGGCTAATCTGCAACACACCCCAAACCGGTGTGAGATGCATCACAATAGGCGTGAATAATTTCCACCTCGGGTTGCACTAAAAGCTGAGCTTAGTCAAAATTTTCCTTAGCTTATCAAAGCCTTCTTTTCGACCACCATAAGCGGAACACCTTTCCTTAGAACTTAGCGGTCTTTGCGATCGAAGAACCCTCCACAAATCTTGGTAATACCAACCCCAGAGAAAACACGTATCTACGCCTTAGACTTAGCGGTTTCCTCCAATCGCTTCAATCTTGCGGGATCACTCTAATCCTTCGATACTCACGTGACCTAAGAAAGTCACCTCCTCGTAAAATTCGCACTTCTTGAATTTGGCATGCTCCCGAATGGTAGTTCCATCACACCACTAAATTTCACATGCAGTTACGCCCCTACTCTCGACCGATGTTCTAAAGATTACGATTACGCCTAGCCTTCTTGATCATTACTTATTTTCCACGGAGATGAAAACTTCGGTCGTCTTGCAAAAAACTCAGCCTCATACTCGGCCCACGGACTTAGTTCCTTGCACTAGACAAAAGCCTTCCTGTAGCGTCGGTTGGTAGTGCCCACCGCCTATTACAGCGGTTTTGAAGTAGTCCCGCGTAAGATCATCGTTGTGGCTCCATCCGAGCGCCACCACCAGTACGCTTCATCCTTTAGAGCGACACGCCCTTTCACTTTTCCTCCTCGCAAGATCATCCATTATCCTTTATAGATTCCGACCAATACTACTGCTACCTTTGGGTGCCAACGACACACCGGAACACCTCGGCTCGTTGGACCGAATCCGCTCGAAGCAATTTAGAGCTCCTAAATTCCATTGACCACCAATTGAGGGACTCGTAACAGCTCACTTTTGCTCTCCTCCGTCGATCTGCTCTCTGCTCCAAAATTTGGAGGTGGTGGTGGTGGATGGTATCGTTTTAGAACCTTGTCCCGGCTGCGGTTGGGACACCGTCATCCTACCCTACGCGTCCACGGCGTCCCGTCTCTAGAACTCATCCTATCTCTGCGCTTTTAATCGATTAAGAGAAATTTTATGTATTAGCGTTTGTTCCCTTCATTACTCATGAAGAAATTTTATGAATAAATTTTAATTGGGATTCTTCGTGCAAACAAGGTCTCGATCTTCTATCCTAGTTCACACAAGGGAGTTCTTGCATCCATTCCTAATACTTTCCATACCTATTAGCTCTTTGGACATCAAGCCAAATCAATGAACTCACACCAAGTGCTAATATCATGGCGAAGTCAACTCAATGAACTCTTTTAGAAGTGCTAATATCATGGCCCAAAGCCAACTCAATGAATTCCTAATGACATGTCATTAGTATCCTAATTTATTCCTAAGGTTCAACCGGGATTTCTAATGCGAATCTTCGTCGAATGTGTTTGCAAGTTCGTAACCCACAATTTATGCGATATCAAAGCGTTTAAAACACAAATATAACAATGCTTATTACATACGAACTTACCTCGAATACATTTCACAACTTTTACGATTTACTTATTATTTCGTAAAATTACAAATTCATGCAATTTAACCACAACCCAGGCTACCCGAATTTATCTAGTGGACATATCAGCCCATATTTCTCATTTTAACCACAAAGTTTCCACATTTCACAAATTAATCCCTAATTTGCATTTTCACTAAAAATCACTTAACAAAACTTGTATAACTATCATCAAACATTCATAATCTATCATTAATCATCAAAACACATGCCTATTCATCAATGGAAACTTCCTAAATCTTTAACATTTTTGCAAATTAGTCCTTGGGTTAGCTAGACTAAGCTGCAACGATCTCAAAAACATAGAAATCATTAAAAACGGGACAAAATTGTACCTTAATGAGCTATATAACCATGGTCGAATGGAAAAACTAACTATGGATTTTATTTCCTCCCAATTTCGGTTGAATAAGATGATTAAAAGATGATACAAATTGTTGTTTTTAGTTAATTTACCTTAATTACCAAATTATAAAATTAACCTTATTATTAATTCAAAATTTTAGTTATGCCAAGCCATTATCATCCACTATCTAATTAATGGCCTATTTACCACCTAAGGACCTTATCTTTAAGGTTCTATAGCTATGAAATACCTTTAACTATTAGAACATCACTTTTGCACTTTACGCGATTTAGTCCTTTTTATCAAATTGACTAATCAAACGATAAAATTTCTAAATGAAACTTTCACACAATCATATTTTCATGCTATAGACGTTAAAATAAAAATAAAATAATTATTTCAACTTCGAATTTGTAGTCCCAAAACCACTGTTTTGATTTGACTAAAAATGGGTTGTTACAATTTCCATCATTTAAATTGTTTGCAATATTTCCTTGAGGAATGGAATTTTTAAGTAAACTCTAACAATCCCTCTTCAAGTTTCCCTTATTGCCACAATTATAGCACTTTAAATTTTTCTTACTTCTCGACTTTGATCTACCATGATTGTGACTCCCACTTTGGCCAAGTTTTATTGATCTTCCTCTCATCATCGTTAAAGCCTCTGCTTGTTGCAAATTTGCTTGTCTGTCTTCCTTGTTCTTGAACTGATTTTCTTCTTCTAGAATAGCAATTGTAACATCATCGAAGACTAGATAATCTGTAAGGATGTTGTTTGTCAAGTTGATGATGAGTTGATCTTACAAATCAGGTAGACTTTAAAGTAGAAGTTCAGCACATTCTTGTGACTCTATTTTATACCAATTAACTGATAAATCAACACAATGAATAATAACTAACAAGTTGTTGGGTGCAATGAATAGGCACATCATATTTTTAGTGAGTTTAAGTTCGAAACTTATAAATGACATTGTTGAAAGGGGCAACCACAATCCTCGAAAAGATTAATCAAACCATAAAACAAACATTGAATGGTACCTTTGTTCTAAAAAAAGATTTTATAATAATACAAATGGCATTCTCAATCATAATAACAATACAAATGTTTAAATATGTTCCAAGCACTTGTATTCTTCATATATTTAGAATTTGGTTCATTTATTTTTAGATTTAAAAATGCATGTCTAATTGTTAACACTAATAAAATTCTTTTGTAAAATTTAGGTTCATTGTAACATCATTTTTCTATTATATAAATATCAAGTGAGTCTTTTTATTTTTAATTTCAAGATGTAGCGAATTTAATAGAAAAGTTGTAATGGCTTTAACAATTGGATTTGAATTGTAAAATTTAAAAATTTTAAATTCTTCAAAATAAAAGTAGAGCAACTAAATTTTAAATCTATGAAGAATATAGGAACTTAGAGCAAATTTAACCTAATATAGATTTAGATAGATAATAATGGATAGATTAAGACATTTTGATTTTAACTTCTTCATGAGCTGAGCTTAGGTTTGTATTTTAACTTCCGCCCGACTTTGCCCATTTTATTATTTATAAAAACTAATTTTATATTAGTATTTTTATTTTTATAATTAAATTTAAATAATAATAATTTTTTATTATTTTAAAGAGTACATTGAGTCATTTGAACAAATCAAACTCAAATTCATGCTTAATTTTTCTTTTCTAAAATTATACCTCAATTTAGTTCAACTCAATTCATAAATACTTTTCTTTTAATATCATTTTAATTTTTAATTTAAAAATTAAAAATTATAAATAAATAAAATCCTCAGAAATTGAGAGCATTATTTTATGAAAAGGAAACGTGTTTTTGTTTTGAAGAGGTAAACACAACTTAAAAATTTTAGATACTTGTTATACATAGTAGGGTGCGGGTTATGTGGACAGAAGAAAAGCTGTTTCGGAATACGAGGATATGATTCTTCTTTGGATTAATACAATTAAATCTCTAAATTTTCTTTAAATTAATAAATTTTAATGGAGTGTACAAATATTATCATGATATTTTGTTAGCTTGGCCATTAATTTGATGTTGAATGTTAACTGGTTTTGGTACGAATATGTTGGATATATATATATATATATATATATATAATATTAAACCCTTGTTAAAAAGTGCACTCAATTGAATTTTTGAGTAATGGTTTATATTCAATTAAATTCATTTTTCTGTCAAAGAGCTTAATTGATTTTTTATTATTTTACGATAGTTTAATTGATATTTTCGGATTTAATTGATCATTTAATTCTAGTTTTTTTAAAAATTATAAAAATTACAAAAAGTATTAACATGTGATTAAATATTATAAATTATTAAAAATACAGAAAACTACAATTAAATTAGAGAAATTTAATAAAATTACAAAAACTAGTAAATTTCATTAAAAGTTTATAAAATAAAAAAATTCTTAAAAATTTATTAGAAGTATTAAAAACTTATAAAAATTATAAAAAAAATTGTTATCCTATAGATTTGGTGTTTTGGTTTTGATAATAAGGAAATTAGGAGATTGAAGTACGAAGATGGTCGGACTTGTATGAGTGTCGAGTGAGTGGTTTGAGCAATAATATGTTTCGTGTTTGGTGACATAAGGTAAGTGATGGGCAGAGGTATTCATTGGCCAATTTAATTTACTTTGCAAAAAAAATAAAAATATATATGTAATAATTTTATATTATTATAATGTATTTTATAAGTAAATTTAAATGAAAAATTATTTTTTAATATAGTTAAGCTTGAAATTCTTTTAAACCAAGCCTAAACTCAATCCAACTCATGAATATCTCTAGTGATGGATAATGTTTTTGTTGAAGGATGATGTGAGGAAAGTTTATAAGGATGGAATAATGTATGATGTAAAACAATGTATGATAGAAAACAAAATGTCTAGTAATTTTTAATTTTTATAATTTTATTTAATTTATTATAATATTTGAATACTTTTTATATTTTTCTTAAAAAACTTATAACATTAAAATTTTTCTAATAATATTTTTATGATTTTTATAATTCATATTTTTAAAATTAGAAATTTTAGAATTCTAGTAAAAAAATTTATACTTAAATAATCAATTAAATTCTCATAAAAAATCAATCAAATCCTTAAAAAAAAAATCAATAAGCTTTTCATGTTGTCATTTGTCCACATCAACTAGCCATGTTAGTTATCACATCATCATTTTCCATTTCAACAACCACGTTAATTGTCACATTAACAGTTAACGACCCATCAGAGCTTCAACGGGGAAAATGAATTTAATAGGCTTAATCTGGTACAAATTATTATTCAAATGGATCAATTGAATGCATTTTTGACAAGGGGTTTAATTGATTTTTTAAAATTATTTTAAGAGGGTTCGTTTGGCATTTTAGCCAAAAATAATTTTGTTAAAATATAAAATTTAATGCATATTAGAGTTTTGTTGTGTATATTTTACTTTTGATGTTAACAAATATTTTAATTATTTTGAATTTTTCATCTCATATTTCACATGTTTTTTTATTTTAAAAATTAAATTATCACACATTAATAAAAAATAATATTAGTTTCATAAAAAAAGTATGATTTGATTATGCAAGGGTATATTCTAGTATAGCACCACTCATTAATCATTAATATATCATTTTAGAGTTTATATTTGTGCATTTATACAATCTACCCCGTAACCTCATTCTTTGAATTTTCTTAAAACTAGGACTGCAATAATACAGATTATAATTAAAATCAATTTAATATAATTTATTATTAAAGTAAATCTAATCAGAACTCATGTATAATAAAACATAAATTCATAATAAATTAAAGAGATTATTTATGCTTGACGAGACTCGAACATATGAGTGTGCATTTAATTAATCCAAATTTTATATATCAATGACTAAATAAATTGAAGAAGCACTCATAACTAAATAAATCCAACTGATTCTATTATTAAAATTAAATTAGCAAATTTATTCGATTTGGTTCAATAATTTTTAGTTTTATATTTTTCACCTTTTAAGATTATAAAATAAAATAAAGAATAACCAAATTATAAATCATAAATTTTATTGTTATGTAATTGTTGATTGAATTATTTATTATTTGATTATACTAAATAAAAGAGTTAATATGTAAATTTGTCACTGTACTTTAAGTTAAAGTTAAAATTTGTCACTATACTTTATTTTTATTAATATTTATCATTATGCTTTTAAGCTAAAGATAAATTTGTGATTATATTTTAATTTTATCTTGAATTTTACTGCTTTTATTTTTTGTTTAATTGAATTTCGTCACCAAAATTCAATTCTTGATTGAGTTTATCTTCAATTTTAATTTAGAAGACAAATTTAATAATAATAAATATTAAAATATTTAATTAATATAGTATCAACAATTGATAAAAACTTTTACTAATAAAATAAACTTAATATTTTATTTTTCAAATCTTTCTTTTATTAAATAAAATTCTTTTAATATTTAATAAATTTAATTTATTGTTAATTACTAAATTAAAAATATTCTTGTCAAATTTTATTTTCAAATCATGAAAATTAATATTAATTGGAAAATTTTAATTAAAATCAAGAATTCAAAGTGAAATTTAATTAGATCATATTCTAAAAATATTAATTAAAATAAAGCATAGTTTGAACCCTACGTAAAATAAGAAGGCAACAAATTTGGGAAAAGACATGTATTATCGGTTAAGATAAAATTATTATATTTTAAATAATTGATAAGTGAGAAAAGTTTGATATCAATTTGGTTTTAGTTTGAATATATTTATAGAAATTAATTAATTACGTAATTGTGTTGGGTTGATGTAATCTCATTTTAATTTTTGGATTCTGCGTTTAGGTAGTTAAGTTAGAGTATTAAAAAAATTGTATGAAACGGTTATGCACAATATTATCTATAATTTTTAATAGATTTATCTATATCAATATTTTTATCTTGAATTTTAATATTTTAATTTAAATTTAATTTTTTTAAATAAAAATATTAAAATTTAAGATAAAATATTAATATAATATAAATTTATTAAAAAATACAAATAATATAATATCATTATTTCATACAATTAATAAAATGATCCCGCGTTGTGGGATGTTTTACTTATATCATCAATTTAATTTTTTTGGGTTTAATTAATTGGATAATAAAATGTGTTGGGTTTTCTCTCATTCGCAACTCTTGGTCAAATCAAGACTGCGTGTCCGGACTCGGCCGCTTATCCTTCAATCAACCATCGAATCATGATCATGAAACGGTATCCAATCATCACAGACATCACAGACCTGTGAGACAATCCGAGTAGAGTTAGAGAGCATCACTGTCTTAAACTGTCATTGGCTTAAAGCCGACCAAGAACTACCTGATACTTGATAGCATTGCCATAGACTACTCCTTTTCTTTTATTATTTTTTTTAAAAATCTAAAAATAAAAAACAAGAAACTTTCCTTTTTTTTTTCGACTCTAACCAGTTCTTATTCGCAAAGACTTTCATTGTTCAAAGAAACGAAATCAACAGCGTCTTTATTGGCAACTTTTGCTTTCCTGATATAAAGATTTTCTTATTTTCCATCTCTGGTTTTTGGTTTTCTTAGTTCCCTACAAGTTCTAACTGTCACTCATTTCTCTTGCTGGTTTGTTGGAGGAATTTTCTATTTTCATTTCTGGGAATCTCTTACTTTTTCTTTTTTTTAACCACTGTTTTCATCCATGGTGGTAAACATGGCTTTTTGAGTGTTGGGGTTGTCATCAAGAGCAAAAAAAAGTGGCTTCTTTTTATTTTTTGGTGATCAAGAAGATCATGCAATCCATTTGGTCATCTTTAAAGCTTCTTCTGAACTATTGTTTCCTTTTCACCTTGCTTATCTATAGAAGAGCTCCAAGACAACTACTTTTGATGCCTTGAATTCTACACACTTTCTGCTAGTGAGACTCTGTTTTCTTTTTTTTTTTTTCTGGTGGCTAAATGATATATTCTCTAAAGTGCTTACTTATCTGAGTCGCCAAGTATTTGGTTGTGGTTATTTTGCTTTACAAAAACCTAGTCTTTGGCACCGGTGGTTCAAGCTCTCTATATTTGGTGTTGGTCTATAGCTTCACAAATACACATACAGGAAAAACAAGCAACATCTCTTTATCATTGCTCTGGCTTCCACCTGCACTAAGGTGAGTTTTCTCTTCCCCTTCCCTCCTAACCTGGTTTCCTCCTTCCCGTATCATGATCAAGTTCAAAATTAATATAAAAAGACCAAAAAATCCTACATCTTTATGAAAGAAAATTAAAAGCATACTTAAAATAAGTCAAATTATGCATAATCTTTTTCTTTTTGGTGGTGGGTGGGGTACATAGAAAAGTCTGGTCGATATGTTTTGCATATCTTTCTTCTTTGACTGCTAGTTTCACAGTGATGCCACTATAAAAAAAACCCTTTTCATCCATTAATTGTTCTTTTTTATCTTAATTGACCTCTGGTAAATCGTTTCTAACCATTTATATCATTGTGATAAGTTTCTACGTAATCCCGTGCTGTTTTGCTGTTTCTTTATCTTAATTGACCTGCTTGACTTAATTTCTGTTTCTTTAATCAGGTTACCATCTGTTGAATGGGGACTGAAGCAGTGGAGACTCCATCGTATCCTTGTTCCTTTCAGGTAAAATGGTAAATTTTGTCGATCAGTTTTCATATAAAGGATCATAACATCATCCCATGTCACTGCTTTAAGGTGTCTGATATGCTTACTACTGCTGCACCGCTGAATGATTGTAGGTGCATCGCTTGATGTGCACAGAACTTAGGAAGTTTGTTGATAGGATTATGAATATATTTCCAGAAATTGAAGCTGCTCGACCAAGATGCTCCTTGGGAATAAAGGCACTCTGCTCATTGAACAGTGCAATTGAGAGAGCAAAGTTACTTCTTCAGTACTGCAGTGAATCCAGCAAACTTTATCTGGTGCCCCTTTTTTTTTTTTTTGTAATTAATCACATATTTTTTTGATTATTGCAATGATTGTGTGTTTATGATCCTTTTTTTCCTTTTCATCTATTTTGTCTCACACATTTGATTTACTTTGCAGGCTATAACCACTGATTCAATGGTTGCAAGATTTCAAAAAATGAAGAATTTGTTGGAACAAGGTTTATGCCAAATTCAGAGTATGGTACCAGTTACGCTGGTTGCTGAGGTTCGTAAAATCCCATGTTCTTTTCAATAGCTTGTCCTTGATAAAATAATAACTTATTTTCTACAAGTTTATGTTGAAATGTTATTGCAGATATGTCAAATTGTCGATGATCTGCGAGCTGCAAATTTTGTCCCTGATAAATTTGATGAAGAGGCCGGGAAAGTTGTGCGCGAATTACTCCATCGAGGTGCTGCGGCATCTGATTCAATGGAATACGCCGAAATGAAAGCTCTTCAATCTGCAGCATCACGACTTCATATTACGTCTCCAAAAGCTATCTTGATAGAGAAAAGATCTATAAAGAAGTTGCTGGAGAAAGTCAGTGACTGTGACCAACCAAAGAAAAAGATCTTAAAATATCTTTACTACCTGTTAAGGAAGTATGCTAACTTGATTGTTGGAGCTCAAACAGACAATGAAAGAGCCTTTGCAGTTAAAAGCCCGAGTTCCAGTTTTACACATACTGGCTCTGCCGATGTCGAACCTCATACAGAGTATAAGCAGTCCGATGTTCAAGCTGATACGTTAAATAGAGCTATACCTCCTGAGGAATTTAAGTGCCCCATATCTTCAAGGTTGATGTATGATCCTGTTGTCATTGCTTCTGGACAAACATTTGAAAGGACATGGATCCAGAAGTGGTTTGATGATGGTAACGATACGTGCCCGAAAACTAAGATGAAACTGGACCATCTGTCATTGACCCCAAATGCTGCCATGAAGGATCTGATATCAAAATGGTGTATGAAGTATAAAATCACCATTCAGAACCCAAGCATGCAACCAGATGTGCTTCAATCATTGGAAACTTCTTCCGCTTCCATAGCTAGTTTTGGCAGTTCTATGAATGATCTGTGCTTTCCGGTAGACATCAGCAGTATATCAATTGGATCTTTAGATACGAGTTATACTTCGGACGGATCTCATAACAGGATTGCAGGTGGCTTAAGTTTGATGCCTGAGCAGACTGGTGATGATTGTTTGCAACAACAATCGGTCAGCAGCACAAGAAGTAAGATTGATTTGGAGTGTCTATCTAGCCTTGCCATGCTCGATCAAGAAGCACAATACAAGATGGTTGAAGACAAGAAAAACCTTTTGAAATGTGATGATCTAGATTGTGTTTCTTTGTCATCCAAGAATTTCATTGAGCCTCTGCTTAAGTTTTTGAGCAGTGCTCGTGATTCACATGAAACAAGAGCACAGAAAGCTGGATTTCAGTTGTTATCAACCTTTCTCAGCAAAAACAGGTAATTGTCGTTCCATATGCAGCTGGATTTCATTATATTTTACTTGACCTTATTTATGATCATGGATATTTTGAAATAGAGGACTTAATGCTGGCCTTTTTCTTTGTTTTTTGAGCTTCTTGCAGGGATGGCATACGATACTTGGACCAAGATGCATATAGTATGCTATCGTTGTTTATAGACTCGGAAGTAACTAGAGAGGTTCTTGACATTATGGAAGTATTGTCTGAACATAGCAGCTGTAAATCTAAGATTTCAGCATCTGGTGCTCTTGTTTTCATGTTAAACATTCTCGATTCGAACATCAAAGATTTCCAGGATCAAATCATCAAAATTTTGAGCAATCTGTCCTCTTCAAGCACCAATGTTTGTTCCGATTTGGTGTCTCCAGAATGCATCCCGAAACTTATTCCGTATTTACAAGACACCACTCTTGCAAAACACTGCATAGTGGTGCTGAGAAACTTGTGTAGTAATCAAGAGGGTAGGACTTGGATCACTGAAACACCTGGCTGCATTGCTTCGATTGCTATGTTACTCGAGACTGGTGGTTTTGAGGATCAAGAGAATGCACTGGCTATTCTCCTTACATTGTGCTCGCAAAGTATCGAATACTGTCACTTAGTTATGGATGAGTGTTGCATATTTCCTGCCCTTTTAGATGTATCCGTTAGGGGAAGTGAGAAAGGAAAGGCAAGTGCATTGGAATTGCTACGGCTCCTTAGGGATACCAAACATGATGCTGATGATGATGTTGATAAACAAGAATGCTCAAACTCCAACGATGTCGAATCCGAAGATGCTAACAACTATTCCAAAGACAAGATGTCTCATAAGACATTATTTGGAGTGAAATTACCAAAGTTCTCTAGACCCACGGCACCAAAAAAAAAGAAATGAAACTTGGAATTATCTGCTTTCTCTATCAATTGTCCTTATTAAATGGGAATTGGCAAAGATATCTTCATACTGTAAGTAAATGTAGTTAGTAAATGATTTTGTCCGGTCCCAACACTTATTTTCATGATCTATTTTTCTTAGAATGATGTATCTGCAGCCATTTTCTGTATTCTATGTTGCTTCTGACTCTTTTCTTTTTTGTTGGAGTTTTTAAGTAAAGGAAAGAAGAAAATAAAAATATTTGCATATGCAAATCTTTCATCCAATTCAACTAAAATTTAGAATTAAGCAACTACATTACACGTGATTTCACGATCAACAAAGAACCTAATTCAAACCAACAATACAAGACCCCTAACAATCCTAAAAGTCCAATAAAACCAACATATGGCCTTAAATCATGCCCTAAGCCATCAAACCAGCATGATCCCAAAGCAGGACATACCCGCAACCATGATGAATCGGCGCAAACACAGCCAAACAACCAACCTTTCTAAGTCTAGTAAGGAATTTGCATCACCCACTCCAACTCAGAGAAAACAATCCTCCTAGATGTCCATGTGAAATCGATTTCAACCAATTTCTTAATAATATCCTCTTTATTTCTGATCACCCTCGAACCCAATTTTTTTCGAGCTCCCAAGCCTCATAAGCTTCTTTCCACAAAATCTTCTTCCGATTTCCCCCAAACAAACATGAGAAAAACTAGCAAAGTTGCTTTGACTTTTCTTTCTACAGTAGCTAAGGCAATTTTCCAAGATTATGTTCGAGCTCGAGTAATAAAGTTTATAGCTTTCCACCCTAATCTTCAAGAGTCTTGTATATGCCATATAAAACAACACAAATCTAGTTTATGTTCAGTAAGAATGCAGAAAAGAAACTTTCAGCCCCCATAAAGTAGGCTATGTAACCTTTCCTTTTACCCTATCTTGCATAAACCTTCTATCACTTTCACCTCAGTTTCGGAGCTCAATGCTTCCTTATGAAATAATTATAAAGCTACATACGTTCAACTTCTCACACATGATATTCATGTGTGATATGTAATGGGACATAGGTATGAAGTTGATTTCTCTTTCAAGTTCTCATATATGATATTCATGAGTGATATATTGTCGGACATAGGTAGAAGTTCCAATCGTCAAAAGATTCTTTGAATACAACTTACCGAACATAAGGATGCACCATATAGCATTTGGGATCAGCAACTAAACTTTAATAGGCAATTTGCTGTTAATTCAGTTTTGATTCTAATTAAGATGACCAAACAACATATAAGTCAGATTGCATGACGCACTGAAAAGCTAGAAATCAGCCGAGCAAAGTCCTTACAAGAAACGCTTCCATCCGAATACAAACACTAGTAATTGGAATACAGGAAGCATTTGATCTGAGAAAGATGTGCATCTCCCATCTACAACCTGCTACCATTTACATGCCAGCTGGTTTGCCGGTTAGGCATAAAGCTGCTCTGGTAGGTTGAGACTTACAATAGCTTGCAAAATGAAAACGAGGAACGATGGCACTAATCCATGGCACATCAATGGATCTCCTTCCAGCGGCATCATTCACAAGCCGGTTTGGTGTCAAAGCTGCTTAGACAGATTGCAAAGGCTTGGAACGCAGAAAGAGGGTATTGATAATCCATGGTGAAGATGTCCTTACCAATTTTCCCAAACTGTAAGATTACCTTCTCTTGATCTTCAGGTGATACATTATGTTCTGGCTCAACAGCTGCTACAAGCTGGAAATTCTTAACAGAGGCCACCGTCACACGACCCTTGAAGTTAAGGCACCAGCACTGTAATTGTTCATGCCATCTAGGAGCCTTGTTTTTAAGGGTTAATGGCTCTCCTGAGCCTGGTGAAAATAAAGGTGTGACTGCCGGGCTCGGGGAGCTGGTGTCCATCAGCGGTTGCTTTCCTTTTGAACTAGGTAAAGGAGAAAGTTGCTCATCAAAGGATTGCGGTAATGCCAACGGCGTTGGGGCAGTGCCTCCTTCCTGAATAGCAGAGACAGGAATTGAATGCAAAACGCAATGCATTCTCCTTGGTCCTCGGGTTCTCAGAACATTGAGCTCATAGGTAATGGTACCTATGATGTAGTTGCATGCAGGTAATCTCGGAGATACCTGCTTAGAGTGGAATCTTCGGTGAGTAGTCAATGGAATCATGGAGTCACATGGAGGTTGACTATCATATACGGTGAACTTGGTACCCAAAAAGTTAGACCTGAAAAAGAACCCAATATGTCATCATTGACATGAAGCAACTGTAATCAGGGAAACATAAAATATCGAATCACAAGACTTGCCTTAGTTTACCAACATACGTATAGCTGGCCCTAGCAAAATCATCGGCAGCCAAAGATATAACAAAGTCAGTGCATGTTGCCCTTCTGACCTTTCTTGCTGCCAAGAGCAATTTATCACCCTCTTCCTCAGCTGTATATCAAAGAAGCAACACAAGTCATTACATCTCAAAACATAAGGAAACTTCATATTCAACGTATTTGGAGGCTCCTTGAGAAGCCATATCATATCCCCATACTCATATTCGAATGTGTCAGATATGAATAATTCAAGAAAAATGAAGAGTAGAAGCAACACAACACAAAACCTTCAAAAATCAATAATAAGTTCAAAACAACACAATGACTGGAAAGATTATTTTTCGGATAATAATGAGAAGTATAAATTTATCATGAATTGTAGAAAATAAGGACGTATAATGGAGACAACTTACAAGGTACCAGACCATAGAACAAAAGATATGTAGACGTTGCTCTGTCCCTTCTAATATAGCACTGAATCGGAGACTCGCGAGGACCAGGCTGTTCATGGGCACAAACAAAAGATATAAGCTTTTTAAGTTGAGAAACAAGAAAATAGTAATTCCCATTATTTATACAGACATGAGACTTATCGTCAAATGCCAACTTACACAGCAGGAAACGAAAATTTAGATTTAGCTTTATGTGCTGCATTTGAAAGTTTTTATCATGCAACTATCACCCCAATGATCATTTCATGATAGAAATGCCAGAGCAAGACATATTAAATAACAAAAAATTAGTAAGTTCTTGACATAGATGCATATTGTTGATGGTCTTTTGGGAAGATTGTACAAACAATAAAGGAAAGTCGATGGGCACTGGAGTGAATACTCCGAAACATGCTCTAATGCTGAAGTCCGCAAATATTGGAAGGAGCACTTCCCCAATATCAGCTGACTTAAATCAGAGCACGCCTGGGAATACCAACTCCGGCAACCCTCCTAATTTTCTTCAACCTTTTGCAGCTTCGTTTATCCTTTATTCGAAGGGACCAAAACACATATGGGAGTGTTTCTTTTCCCTGCCCTTAATATAAATTACCTACAAATCCTGTAGTTTGGAATCTAAATGGAAAAATTTTCAATAGGAAAAGTGTATAACCTGCTTCAATGAGATTGGAAATGTGAGCCTCCCACATTGCTCGGGAGTCTTCACAATCTCCTTCGTAATTTCCCTCCAAGACCTACAAACGGCGGCACAAAAAACAACAGCAGCTCGAGCAGGCCAAGCTGTTTCACTCTCTTCCACTCTGTGGATGATATCTAAGAGCAATTCCGGGGGCAGATTCGCCCACGGGCTTTGCTCGGCACATTCCTGTGGCTGGTCCGGAACGACATGGGAACGTGTCCGGCTTCGCCAAAGCTTGGTTTCTCCACCTCTCTTTGATATGTTCCCAATCCCATCTTTCATTTCCTTCAACTCTCGCATCATAATCTTCAGTGACATCTTTTATAAGCATACCAAAGCCAATCTCTATATAATCAACTGCGTATATATAACAAGAGAAAACCAAAAAGATAAAATTTTCTGAATTATTTTATATCTCAGCTCAACTAAAAGCAAATTCTATCAAATCAAACTCCACAGATCAAAATTTTGCAACTTTGGTAACAATAACACCCAGAAAACAGAAAGAACTGAAACCCAAAGATCAAAACAACAATAATGACATGAAAGTACACATAAACGAATCTCCTTTTACCTGAATCATCAACCCAAAAAGATAAAAGCTTGAGAATAAAGAAATGTGGAAACCAGTTCTAAGCCCACCGGTTCAAATCAATCAACCCAAAACAGAACCAGCTCAGATACATCCCCACACGGCCCACAGTATAATCAATACGTCAAACCAATAGGAATATATATATAGCAGTGAAAGAAATTTTTATAAATGGTAAAAAAAAAAACGCCAACTTTTCTTCTTCTTTTTTTTTTTTTATCAGTGGGAATCATAAGATGGATAGGTCATTGCAAGCCCCTGCGCCACCCTTCAACCACCGTCAGAGCCGGTGTTCCAACAATCTGCGCGACCACCTCAACCACCAGCTTTCTCCCAGATCAGACAGTCAAAGTGCTGTGTCTCTCTCTCTCTTTTCAGTTACTTAAAGGCAGATCCATAGCTTTTTTTTTTCTTTTAGGGTTTAGAATAATAATAAATATTATTTTGGATAAGTTTTTTATTAATTGCTCACACTGACCATTTTTTGAGAGTTAAAAATATGATGTTAAAACACGTGGCAATGAATCAATCATGTGCTGATAATAACTCTTCCAATCCGATCAGTATGTGATGGGACACCTACTTTTTACAAAAAAAGCTATCAAATCAATGTTTTCCTCCTTCCCTAAATTCATTTTTCAAATTTATTAAAATAGAAGAAAATCTCTTTTCTCAAAATATCCCTTAGCTAGTATTTCGACTGTTTTAGATTTGGATATGGTTTTTAAAATTATGTAAATTAATTGATAATACACATAAATTAATTTTGGTTTTATCGGTATTAACATTGTGCCTAATATAAAAGACATAAATTCAAATGCATTAAAGAGGTTATCTTTGAATTTTAATTTTTAATTATTAATCGAACTGAAATTTATATGTTTTATTTATTTAGTTAAAAAGAGAGTAGAAAACATATAAAAATAAATTATCTTCATTTGACCGATTAAAACTGCATATAATTTGTATTATTAATTTTAAATTGATTAATTAAGTTAATTATCTAATTTTAAATTAAATTAACCGATTACGAATGTTTTAAAAATATTAACTGACCTTCGATCGAATTAAATTAATTAACTAAATTAAATCAATTTAATCAATTAATTTAATTTTAATCGATATTTAATCACCCCTAAATAAACCTAACAACGTAAACTTAAATTTGGAACAGAAAAACTTCTTAAGGCCCGAACTTTGATCCAACTCAAAAACACCTATACATCCAATTTAGATGAAGAAACTGGCTGTTTGACCTTGCTTTTACGTCTAAAAGGGATTCTTAGGCCTTAATGCGAAAGGACACAAAATTTTAGTTTTCTTGTTTATATTTTATAAATCCATAAATTAAAATTACTTTGTTAAATAATCTCCTTATACTTTTGCTGTACCGAAATAAGCCCTAATATTTTGATTTAATTTAGCTTTATTTTTAAACAAAATATTGATTTTTATTTAAGAATAAAATAAAGATGAATTTAAGGGATTACTTAGATAAAAGTTAAAAAATTAAAAGGTTTATTTGGATTCTAATTAAAGTTCACAGCTTAATTAAGTGTAATATAATGATTTATTTATTTATACTATCTTTAAGTGTTTGATTGAGGTAATGTTATAAGTCAATTGAACATCAACTTAGGGTGTATTTGTTAAAGCATTAAAATTTTCAATATTTAATATTTTAAATGTGTTTGATAATCTTTCTAATTTTTATACTTAATATAATATTTCCAACAAAAAATGATAAATAGGAGGTAGCTACCCATTAGAAAATATTTATTTAAAAATTGAGATATTTAAATTATTATATTTATATTTTATCCAAAATAATATCATATATAATATTAATGAGTTTAAAATTAAAAACTAAATAAATTTTACTTTTATCAAACAATATAATTATATTCAGTACTTATATTTATTAGTTTACCAAAATAAATTTCTAATATAAATTCAGCACTTATAAAATTTAACAATAAAAATTCAATATTTAATTTTTTCATTTTATCAAACACACCCTTAATTGGAGAATAACTAAAATCCATTTTTTATAAAATAACAAATATTATTATGAGATTTTTTTTTACATTTTTATATAAAATCTGTAAGAGTTAATTCAAAACCCAAACATAACGGAACTTATAATCTTAGGGAAGTCTCAATTTTATCATTTAAACTAATATCTCTTTTTTTCATATTATTATTTTTTAAATATATTTGTTAAAAAATTAACTACAAGAATCTAATTTAAATATATCAATAGAATTTAATGAATGATTTATTATATTATCCATTTTATTTAAATACACAAAACATGTATTTAACTCAAATTTTAAAAACACAAACTATCATCTATGCCTTTAAAATTATGCTCAAATAAATGTTATTGTTGAGATTCGACTCAGTATAAACAACAAACAAATAAAATAAAAAAATTAAATACACAAATATTTACATAAAAGCCTTCTATTAGAGAAAAAATCTTCTTCAATAAGTCGTCGAACGTCTTTCTAAATACTTATAAAATTTTTGAAAATGTGAAGCACACCTATAATTATAATTTTTTAAAAAAAATGATACAATTATTTAAATAATGCATAATTTAAAATTTCAATTTCGAATACTTACCACAAGATCTAAAACAAAAGTTCAAATTGACATCTACAAATGCAAACAATGTAAAAAAATGAAAAAGAAAATCTTAAAATCCCAATAATTTCTGTGATCTTGTCTTGAAATAATCTTAAACAATCGAAAATGTGTGGTTGGTTTATGGAACCAAATCCAAGCCTAGCCCCATTGATAGGAGACAATGGTTTAGTCTAGCTCTGGCCTAGCCACCCCACCCCCACCCTTTGGTGAATTCATGGCAGCCAGAGCCCCGGCCCCATCAGCCAGCCTTGAGGATGAACTCTGGCTCAACCACCATAACCAGTGGTGGACCACCTTTTTGCAAAAGCCAACACGTTATCCCTTCACAAGTTTCTAAGAACGTGTTTTTATATTATCGTATCCGTATTTAAACACAATTTTTTATTCATATTTCTTATTAAAAAAAGTTTGGGTTTTAATTTAACTTTAATTGATTCTTGATTTATATTTTGGTGAACTATATTCTAATTCATTAAATTTACGTTTTAATCACTTAATTTTAAAAATTATAAAATAATTATAGAATTATTCAAAATTTTTATTTAAGTCACTAAATTATTTAAAATTTTATTTAAACGATTTGATTATTACTTTTAAAAAAAGTTAGGATAACTAGGGGCGTAACTAGGGGGCTGGCATGGGCCCCGACCCCCCTAAAATGTAAAATTATAATTTTAACCCTTAGAATTTTTTAAAAATTTTAAATTAGTAAAGGTAAAATTACACTTTGACCCCCCTAAAATTATAAAAATTTGATTTAATCCTTTATAAATTATAAAAATATAAACTATAAAAAATTAAAATTTTATCCGGCCCCCCTAAAAAATTCTTCTGGCTTCGCCCCTGAAGATAACGAGCTCCAAACGACGATCGATATGATAGATTAGTACCCATCAGCTATTACAAGAACTTCCCAATCATAGTCTTTATAGATCAAGTCATCCATATAATATACAAAAAGAATTCCAAATATTTGATATCTTTCTCTTTAAATGAGATATTAGATATCTTATAACTAGAATCCCTTTTTTTTTCCGATTTATTTCCTCCACCATCGCGAACCCCGAATAGATTCAGGCATGATACAGTTTTTAGTTATTGGGAGAACCCAAGTACACTCTTTCAGTTTCAGGAAATAATTTTCAGAGATCTGTTTTTTCTTTTGGAAGATACAGGAGCGAAACAATTAACGTATAGATATTGGAAGACCCAAAAGATTCAAGTCGATCTGACGATTAGTGTTACAGATTAGAGAAGAAAGTTGTTTGAATTTTAATTCGTAGATTTGTGATATTCGAAGTCGTTTCATGAAAAAAAAAACTAAACAATAGAAAAGAAAGGAAGGAGAGCTTTCGATTGGTGTAGGCGGTGCGAACAAAGTCATATGGTAACAATTTTAACATTCCTCTGATTTAAACGAAAACTTTCACATAGTTCAATGATAATTTTTTATATTTTAAAGTAAATTCGTGACGTTTTTCTAAAGTTTTTGTGACATTTGTGAAACGTCACTAAAGATCATTTCTACAAAAGTCTTACAAAAAGAAAATATATTTTTTGACCAATATTTTTATTTTATTAAATAAATTTTTACTTCATTTTTGAAAATAACACTACAGCAAAACAGACTTTTAGCGGCGTTTTTAGTGGCGTTTTAAAGAAAAACGCCGCAAATATTATACATTAGCAGCGTTTAAAAGAAAACGCCGCCAAAAAATGAGCAATAGCGGCTTTTATTTACAAAACGCCGCTAAAAAGGATATATAGCGGCGTTTATTCGTTAATAAAATCTGAGCATTAGCGGCGCTTTTGGAAAAATGCGCTAAAAGTCGAGCATTAAGCGGCGCTTTTGGAAAACGCTAAAAATCTGAGCATTAGCGGCGCTTTTGATAAACGCCGCTAAAAGTCTGAGCATTAATTAGCGCTTTTTGAAAAACGTCGCTAAAAGTCGAGCATTAGCGGTGCTTTTTGAAAACGCTAAAAAGTCGAATTTTGGAAAAACGCCGCAAATAATTTTAAAGTTTTTTTGGATATATATGACTGATTGTTTTAAATTTATATATTAAATAATTTCTTATATAATTGTAAAAGAGATAATATTAATTTTAATACATTAAAATTATGATTCTAGTTTAAATTATTTAAGAGAAAATATTTGTTAAAAATGAAAAAATATTAAATAATTTCTTATATAATCGTAAAAGAGATAGTATTAATTTTAAAATATTGAATTAATTCACATGATTGTTTAGGGTTTATGGTTTAGCATATATAGTTTAAGGTGTAAGGTTTAGAGTTACTATTTTAATGTTTAGGGATTATGGTTTATGATTTGCGGTTTAAGGTTTAAGGGGGATGTGTTAGGATTTCATGGGTTAAAAGTTAGGGTTAATGGGTTTAAATGTAAATAATTAAGGGTTTGGGGTTAATAGGTTAAGGATTAGGGGTTAGGGTTTTATGGTTTATGATTTAGGGTTTATGGGATAGAGGATAGGGGTTTTGGTTTTAGATTAAACTAGTGTCTTTTAATTTATATATTAAATAATTTCTTATATAATTGTAAAGATATAACATTAATTTTAATACATTAAAATTATGATTCTAGTTTAAATTTTTAAGAGAAAATTATTTGTTAAAAATGAAAAAATATTAAATAATTTCTTATATAATCGTAAAAGAGATGGTATTAATTTTAAAATATTGAATTAATTCTCATGATAATTTGGGGTTTATGGTTTAATTTAGGGTATATAGTTTATGGATTAATCTTTATAGTTTAGGGTCTAGAGTTTATGTTTTAGGGTTTAAGATTAAGGGATATGTTAGGGTTTAGGGTTTAAGATTAATGGTTAGATTAGGGTTTAGGGTTTATAGTTTAGTTTTTATTATTTTAGAGTTATAAGTTTTTGGATTTAATGCTTAAACCATATCGAATAATAAAGTTAGAGTCTTAGTGTCTAGGGATGTAAGTATTAGGATTTTGATAAAATAGATAAAAATTATATTATTTTATGGTTTAGGGTTTAGATTAGATTATTTCTTTAATTACTTCTACAATGTAATATATATATGAGTTAAGGTGTATAATTTAGGGTTAGGATTTAGGTATGAGAAATTAAATTATAAAATTGTACAAATTAAACATATTGTTAGAAACAAAACAAAATTAATTTAAAGGAATCTAATAAATAATTAAAGTAAAAATTATTAAAATTATACACAAATTTTAGAAGAAAAAATAGAAAAATATAGGTTAAAAATAAAAAATTAAAATTATGTAATAGTGGCGTTTTAAAAACACATTAAAAATAGAACTATAATGGCGTTTATAGTAAAAACATACATAAAAAATAAGTTATCTGGTGTTTTTAATAAAAGCATACAAAATTCTCTTCTAAAACTAATTTCACTATTTGTTTCCCAAAACCTAAAATCTCCCCAAAATTTCCTTTCCCCAAATCCCCCACCGATCTTCCTCATTCTATCTTGATTTCTCCCTCTTTCTCCTTAAATTTTCCCCCAAATGCGAAAGGAAAGAGGAAAACATCAAGGAAGATTGGGATTTTCTTTGTCTACCATTTTGGAACTGTATGTTCTTAATTCATTCTACCTCTTTTTTTTTTCATGTACCATCTTTGGAACTGCGATTTTGGAGGGCTTTAGAATATTTTGGGATTTTGGATCTGCGATTTTAGGATTTTACAAGGGAAGTCCCAAATTGTTCAGGATGAGTTGGTAAGGCTTGGTGAGCAGATGATCCAGAATGCTGAGGGTACAAGGGCTATTGCATTGGAACTCTGTCGTGAATTTGAGGATAGATTTCTGCAACACATTATAACTGGTCTGGTGAGGTGAGTGATAAGTTTCTTGAAACTAGATGTTAAAGAAAAGTAATCGCTATAGGAAGATGACATGGTACGGGTTCTATCATTCTTGTGATTGTGAGTATGGAGAGCTTCTTTGAAACTCTTCCTGGAGAAATATTAGGGTTCCAATATTGAATAGTATGATCTCTGTCTATGGTAGAACCTGTCCATAATATGGATGACGACCTTCCAGAAATAAGGATCTGTAGTAGCAGTTTCCGTTATACCCATGGAAAATTGTCATGAACTATTGATTTGGAAGCTACTTTATACCATTGACTTTCTGGCAAGTAAATTTTGCTAGTGGATACCAATATTTAACTGGCTAAATATGATCGTATAAAGCAACACATTTTGAGCTAGTTGGCCCTTTGTTTTCTTTTGTCTTTTTCTATCTTCAGTCATCACATCCAAAAAAAGAATTATGAAGTTTCTTTTTTAAAAAATATCAATTGCTCTTTCAGGGTTCTAGATGGAAAATTGTTGCCAATTTTGAGGGGAATTTTTCGAATAGGATCAAGCAGCTTCCAATAGACAGATATTTTGATATCAATAATGTCAAACGGGTATGTTTTCTCCAGTTTCTTGTCAATTTTTATTTATTCAAGATCTTCTTTGCTTTTCGAGATTTTTCATGTTCCCAGACTTTCATTTATTTTGTCGATTGTATTAGAAGCTTATGGTAAGATGATTTCTTTTATTTTCTATGTTTCATATGCTTCACAATCATGAAATCTTTACTATTTTGCTTGATTTATGCGAAGAAGAAAGATCCTTCTAATTCAAGTAAACACGATAGCAATGGTATGAATCTCGTTATAATTCAAGGGATTTAAATAACAATTACAATGCGATGTTACAATTATAATTTTGGCTTCTACTCTCATGATATTTATCATAATCGATTGTAATAACATTTTTACATACGCAACTACGATAAATGCAATTGAAAATACATATGCAAATACAATTTAAATCCACGATTTTGTAACCTTGGTGGTTATTTTACTCTTTTTTTTCCGATATATATTCACTGTTTGAGGAACAATGCGGTAATTCTCCAAGACAAGCATCAATTACAACTCAATGGTTTTCATCAAAACCATCAAAGGTTAATTGTCATTGATTATTGAAATTGTTTTGCTTCTAGTACATTTTGCTTTCACCGCTTTTATGTCATCTTAGCATAGTGGCTATAAGTAATTTCTTTATTTATATCAAATGCTTATTTGATTCTTTATTTTACTTTCGAGTATAACTTTGAAAACATTTGAATTTGAATTAGTTTAATTTATCTAATATATGATATATAAACATATATGGGTATTAAAAGTTCATCTTTTAATTCATCTAGAATCTAGAACGGATTGAAAGAGTGTTATGTCCTTTTTTACTATTCATTACTATCTTTAAGTCTTAGTTATACTATTATCTTTTAAGGATATCTTTGTGAGCAAGACAAGTCAAAAGCAAGAAAGATGAAACGAAGATAAATAATTTTATTTTAGTAATATTCTTAATTTTATTTCAATTTGTAAAGGTTTAAGACCCTCTCCGGTCTAAGGTTAGGATCTTCCTTCGCCTTCTTTTTTTCAGTTATTATTTTACGGTGTTGTAATGTAACTGTCCCTTTAATTTCTATAATTTAGTCACCACATTCACTCTGGCTAGTGATGTTTTACTCATAAAGCATTGCTTTCAACTCTGCGCTTTGTTTGGATAATGTTAATCTCTTGACCCTTTGTCTTCATATAGGTAGGTACCATCCGGACTATAATGTTCTTTTAATGTTTGGTGGTTAGCGATAACGATTAATTACATTTGTAATTCAATCCTTCAAATTCGATTACCACAGATTTGGATTCTATTAACTTATTCGGAGTTGATGAGGCGCTACGATTTATACTCGAACAAAATTGTTTTCCAATACCACTTATGTTGCCTATGGTGGTAAAGATTAGTGAATGATTAAAGGAAATATTTGCTAATACATAAACATAAAGATGGAATCGTTAGTAATTTTCTTGTAGGCTTGCACGTGAAAGTAATGATTTTGAATGAGAAAAAGTGTAAAAGACTACTAAAAGGTTAAATGAAATATTTGTTAGTACTTAATAGATTAAACATAAAGATGGAACCGATTAGTGATTTAGTTGTAGATGGATTACTCCCGATATTTTATTTCATTGTTCAAAGGGAGAAGGAGTTTCATAAGACCTAGAGTTTCTAGTTTTTGACATCTACTAATGCTTCCCTTCATGATGTTGTATGCCTGAATATGAATAGTTTTGACGTATTCACGTAAAATGTAT
This sequence comes from Gossypium rotundifolium, assembly GCA_025506655.1. Classification (NCBI taxonomy): domain Eukaryota; kingdom Viridiplantae; phylum Streptophyta; class Magnoliopsida; order Malvales; family Malvaceae; genus Gossypium; species Gossypium rotundifolium. The sequence continues at coordinate 142,340,981 of CP106731.1, forward strand.
TCACGTAAATGATTTCCATAACCTAATGCAAGTATCATTGAATGCTTATAATAAGTTTTTTATTTTATTTTTTCTATCTTTTTAGGAATCATTCTCAATATTCAAGGAATGAATGCAATTTACCATGTTAATTACTATGGTATGATCGGGCTTTCTTATTAAGCTACTTGTGATTGTAATATTTTAGGCCTTTTGCAGTTGCAAAACACATGGTGGTAGTCAGTACTAATCTTACGGCATTATTTTTACCTTTAACTTCTTCATTTGAATGATTAAACATTTGCCGCACTACTGTGTACATATTGAATTGTTTGTTTTGGGTTTTTGGGCCACAAATCAAACATTGCTAAGGTGTTAAGAGTACAGTGTAACTTGTTTTTGATAAAATGAAAATGTTTATGCTCTTTTTGCTTGAAGCGGATGGCCCTTCTTATGCATTGCTCTTTCACTTTTGAATATCCATGCTTCATAGCATTGTATTTATTCCTTCCTTGGCAATTGCTAAAGGGCCAATAAACTAGACTGTACATTACATATTATATGCTAGTATTGATCCTATTCAGCTTATAAATGTTTTCCATACTGACTTGTTGAAAAGTTCGAATTGACCCTAATAATGCATTTGCATTCTGGGATTGGGTTGGTGGTCGATACGGTGGTAAGTATTATTCCTTCTCCCATTGCTTACCTCTAAGCATCATTTACGATCTTGATTTCTATTGAGGATTGATTTTTTTCTAATTGAACTGTGGAAGCTAACTAATCTTTAAACTACCATTTGCAGTTTACAGTGCAATTGGAGTGTTGCCTTTGTCTCTGCAGTATGGTTTTCAATAGTAGAAAAGTATGGTAACTTTGTTATTATTTTAACTCTATTGTATTCACTTTTCAAATCCTATAACTTATAACATCCATTAGAAGTCCATATATTATAGGTGAGACAGATTTGTGCGGTTTATAGCACGCTTTAGTGTTCTAAGGAAATACATCATGTAAATATGACAAATAGAACTTAGGAATAAAAGGGTTTTTCTTTTCAATGTTCTCCATGGAGCTCAATAAATACTTGCAAAAGTATGACAACTAAAATTGCAAGATTCTTAAAAGGTAGGTTTTAAGTTTCAATGACTTAATCCATTATCCATTTTAACTTGGTGCTTCTAAAAATTATTTGTTTATGTACTTATTTTATTTCTCTTTTGGCATAATTTGTTATATACATAAGTAAGTTTTTTTAACTTGTTACTTGAAGGTTCTTAAAGGGGGCCTCATGTATTGATGAGCATTTCCATTCAGCTCCTTTTGAGAAGAATATACCTGTAAGTGTCTTAATGTAAAATCTTCCACTGCAGTTGTTATTCTTTATTACATACTAATCCACCACAGATGACTTTGGCGAACACAGAGCGAATGGACAACCTGACTTTTATCAACTAATCCGCCAGGTGAATTTTATGTTGCAGAAAGAAGCATATTTGGTGATTCTTGCTTTATATAACATCTTAGACCATCTTAAAGATTTGAGGTGTTAAATTGTTTTATGTCGGGAGAATGGTCCTGGGATAACTTTTGCTGATTTTTTTTCTTTTTTTTTCGGTTCAACATTGCAAATCCGACTCTTGGTTGCCAAAAAAGTGGAAATTGATGATGACCGAAGCGTAATTTCTCTTTGCGATGATGTTTGGTGACTGGGTCATGGAATGTGCTTGTTATTAGGAGCATTTCTATAATTTTAGGCAAATCTCACATGCTTGTTATTAGATGGAATTATAGAAATCAGATTCTTCTATAATTTTCATTTTAATATGTCTTCAAATTAAATTATACATTTTAAATTAGATTTTTGGTGTTTTATAATATTATAATTTTTTATTTTTTAACCTTTAGCGTTTTTGAAAAAAAGCGCTAAAAGTATCTATTTAATTTTTTATTTTTCATGACTTTTAGCGGCGTTTGTGGGAAAAGCACCGCCAAAAGTCACGTTTTTAGCGCGTTTTCTTGAGAAGCGCTAAAAGTCATGGCTTTTAGCGGCGTTTGTGAAAAAAGCGCTGCTAAAAGTCATGGCTTTTAGCGGCGTTTGTGGGAAAAGCGCGCTAAAAGTCACGCTTTTAGCGGCGTTTTTTTCTCATAAACGCCGCTAAATTTTGCGGCGCCTCTTTTAGCGGTGTTTTTTGTGGCGTTTCTAAAAGCGTCTCAAGGACTTTTAGTGGCGCTTAAAACGCCGCTAAAGGCCTAAAAAAACGCCGCTAAAAGTGAAACACCCCACACCCGGCCCACGAGCCTGGACCGGATCTGGTATGTTCCTAAAGTAAACCGATTTCAAAGTTCTTTGTTACTTAGAGGAAATTTGTAAAATTAAAAAAAATATTGTTTTGGGTTGGAGCTTAGGTTGGAAACCCATTTATTTTATTTGGAAATCCAACTTAATTAAGGTGACAAAACAATTTAGGTTTTATTTTAAAAGAAATAAATTTTTCTATAACTTTAATCATAAATAAATTGTAACATAATAGTTCAAAGCAAACAGAAATAAAGGAAACCAACTTGGGCCTTATGGCCTTATTACATCAAATAATTCCCAAACTAAAATTTAAAGTACTTAATAAAATAAAAGTCCCAAATAATAATTTTTTTATTTTTTCCCTTGCGATGCATGGCCACCTTTAGCTCCTGCCGACCGGTCCATTATTGCTCATCACTGAAAAATATTCCCCAAAGGGTGAGTCAACCAGACTCAATGTGTACATAGCACTAAATCGTAATAGAATCGGGCATACAATACATTCAATCATAAAATACAAGTTATGATGCATTCCCAAACCCAAACCTAATTGTCCAACCGCTACACACCCCGTACACCCAAGCACACCGTAGGGACTACTAAGTCGACCCTCCTTCCGCTACACACCAATTTGCGGGATCCATCCACCACAATCTGTGGTCTTAGGAAACCACTTTTGATTCTTGTGGTAGTAAGTCACCACTTTTGGATTCTTGTGGTCTTAAGTCACCACTTTTCACTTCCCTTTCAATATACAACCATATGCCCCACATATTAATATACATACAATACGAGTTCATAATATTATAATATTCTCATGTTACGAATAACACTTTTCATATTCCTAATAGAAGTAGGAAGCGTGCACAGTACTTAGTACCATAACATGGTACCTTAGCCATGCTCATATTTCCATTAACATATATTTTAATACATGCAACCATAATTCATATTACAAAGTAGTGTGGAGTACACACGATTTGTAATGAAGTCCTCGAAAAACCGAAGAGAATCGATTACTGATTTAGATCTCAAATCCTACATAAGTTAATCACTTACTATTTAAAAGACCATTGACCATTTTTCCAAATACAACTAGGATTTGTATTACTTACCTTATGGCGAATTGATTTTAAGAATCAATTCTTTGGATCTTTGTATTCCTCCTTGTGAATTCATTAAACACTATATTACTCCACGATTAGTTTTCGCTTCGATAATAAATCTAAATATTTAAAATAGCCTTGGCGAATATCTTAGACACATACCTTGTGATTTCAAATCCAGAAAAGTAACCCTTAGCTATGGAGATGTTGAAATCCCTACACACATATGTTAGATCGATTTCCATATCACTTAATAATCTTAAATCAATTGGCCTTTGGCCTAAACCATGCTTTTCTTACCTTAAATCCTTAGATCCAAAATCCCGAATTCCTCCTTTAATATTCGGCCAAAAGACAACCAAAAGAATCGGTTCGAATCTTGGTTGAAAGAGAATAAACAACAAGAATCCATTATTCTTACCTTATCACCACAATCGATGGCACCCTTGATTGAAGCCTTAGAGATTGGCTATGGAGACTTAAAAGGAATCAAAAGGTTTGACTTGACGTAGAAGAGAAAAGAAGAAGAAAGAGAAGAAGAAAATTCGGCGAGAGGGAGAGAGCTAGGAATTTTCGTGAGCGAAAAAGAACCAAAAGCGATGAGTAGCCCTCCTTCCTTCCCTTTTATAGACAAAGTTATCAGCTAAGGAGTCCCTTTCTTGACCACCACTCCTCTATCTGATAACTTTATCTTTTAAATATGATAAATAAAAGGATTTAATCCAGTATTTATCTCTTCTAAATAATCCAAATAAAAAGCTTCTATTTATCACCTTAATAATCACATATTTATGAAAATAAAACACCTCCTTTTCTAGAAGCATGTGCCGTCCACCTCAGCCTTCTGGAAGCCAAAATAAAACCTCATTTATTTGCTTCCCAAGTGACTCGAACCCAGGCCCATTCCTCTTGCACATGGCGCCATTTCTATAGGCCCTAAGTGGCATCTTCAGGCCACTTTTCCAAGCTTGTTTTAGTGTCAAATTTCACCAACTTTTTTTTCTTTTAGGGCCTCCTTGCCCTAATTTCCTATTTTAAACTTTAAAATTTGACATTTCTAGGTCTTTTCAAGTTTCCTAAAATTTTCGATCGGCTCTGTATACCTGCCATTTTCTTACATTTCCAAGTTTCCAGAAATGTTCACTTTCCATTTTTGAATCATTTCCTAGTTTCCAAAAATGTTCATGTCTATGCATTTCTAGGTTTCCAAAAATGTTCATTTCCAATTTATTTTCATACATTTCTGAGTTTCCAAAAATATCAAAAATTTATTCATAGTGCTTAAGACTTATCATTTCGTACAATTAAACTGAAAATGCATAGGCCCTTTTCAGGATGTTACAGTTCTACCCCCTTAAAATAATTTCGTCCTCGAAATTTTCTAACTAAAATAACTGAGGGTATTGCTGTCGCATTGTCTCTTCAGGCTCCCACGAAGCTTCTTCCGATCCATGATTGCGCCATAACACCTTGACTAGAGGAACCGACTTCTTTCGTAGTACTTTCACATCACGTTCCAAGATCCGAATCGGCTCTTCCTCGTAGGATAAGTCTGGTCTCAGCTCCACCTCTTCAACCGGTACCACATGAGATGGATCCGATCGATAGCGATGTAGCATGGATACATGGAATACGTCGTGCATCTGCCGCAACTCTGGTGGCAATTCCAATTGGTATGCCACTGGCCCAACTCGCTTCAGTACTTGATAGGGCCCTATAAACCTTGGGCTTAACTTCCCTGCGTAGAACCTCATAACCTTCTTCCAAGGCGAGACTTTCAGGAACACTTGATCTCCCACTTCAAACTCTATTTCCTTTCGCTTAAGGTCTGCGTACGATTTTTGCCTATCAGAGGCTTCCTTCAACCTTGCCCGAATTATCTCAACCTTCTCTTGAGTTTCTGCCACTAACTCCGGACCCAAAACTCGACGTTCTCCTAACTCGGTCCAACAAGTAGGTGTCCTACACTTCCGATCGTACAACGCTTCATATGGTGCCATCCTAATGCTAGCTTTGATAGTTTGTTGTTGTAAGCGAACTCACTAAAGGCAAGTAATCCTCCCAACTTCCTCGAAAATCCATCACACCCTCTCAAAGATATCCTCCAACACTTGTATAACTCGTTCGAATTGCCCGTCCGATTGTGGATGAAAAGCGTAGTGAAGTCCAACTTAGTGCCTAAAGCTTCTTGAAGTGCCTTCCAAAACTAAGGCGTAAACCTTGGGTCTCTATCGGAGATGATTGACACCGGTACTCCATGTAACCTCACGATTTACGCCACATATAACTTAGCTAACCACGAAGAGAATAGTCCACTTTTACGGAATAAAGTCGCGGACTTGGTCAAACGGTCCACTATTACCCATCCGAGTCCTTCTTAGTAAGCGTAAGGGAAGCCCACTAACGAAGTCCATGGTAATTCTTTCCCATTTCCATTGTGGAATCTCGATTGGTTGAAGCAATCCCGATGGGACTTGGTGTTCAGCCTTAACTTGCTGACACGTCAGACATTTTCCCACGAATTCAGTAACTTCTTGCTTAAGGTTAGACCACCAAAATTGTTCCCTTAGATCTCTATACAATGCCTCCAGGATGCATAGCATAAGGGCTACTATGCGCTTCCCGAAGAATCATTTGTCTCAACTCCTTGTCCCTCGACATACAGACCTTTCCTTTGTAGCATAATACTCCTTCGTCATTGACGTCATAATCCTTTAATTCCTCGTTCTGCACTTGCTGTAACTTAGCACTTAGGTCCTTATCGATAGCTGTCCCTCTTTCACTTCCTTGACCATGTGGGCTTGACTTGCAACTCTGCCAATAGGCTTCCATCATCATAGAGACTTAAGTGAGCGAACATAGCCCTTAGATCCGACACCACCTTCCTACTTAGGGCATCAGCTACCACATTCGCCTTGCCCGGATGATATTCAATCGAACAATCGTAGTCCTTCAACAATTCCACCCACCTTCGTTGCCTTAAGTTCAACTCCTTCTGAGTCAACAAGTACTTAAGACTTTTGTGGTCTGTGTAGATAACTGACCTTTCTCCATGAAGGTAGTGCCTCCAAACCTTAAAGGCGAAGACCACTGCTGCTAGTTCCAAGTCATGAGTTGGGTAGTTAACCTCATGAGGCCTTAACTGCCGAGACGCATACGCGACTACCTTTCCATCTTGCATTAGCACACATCCTAACCCCGTATGCGAAGCATCACAGTACACCATAAAATCTTTTCCTGCCTCCGGCTGAATTAACACTGGAGCTTCCGTCAACACCCTTTTAAGCTTTTCAAAGCTCTCCTGCTGCTTATTAGTCCATTCAAAGGATACTTCTTTCCTTAGCAACTTTGTCAAAGGCGCGGCTATTGACGAGAACCCTTCCACGAACCTTCTGTAATAGCCTGCCAAGCCTAAGAAACTTCGGATCTCAGCCACGGACCTAGGTGGTTTCGGTCCAACACTTGCTTGATCTTCCTAGGGTCCACTCTTATTCCTTCTGCGGATACCACATGACCTAAGAATGCCAACTCCTTAAGCCAAAATTCACACTTGCTGAATTTGGCATAAAGCTTTTTTTCCCTCAACACTTGTAACACAACCCGAAGATGCTCATCATGCTCTTCCTCCGACTTTGAGTATACCAAAATATCGTCGATGAACACAACGATGAACCTATCCAAATAGGGTTGAAAAACCCGATTCATCATATCCATGAACGCGGCTGGAGTGTTCGTCAATCCAAACGGCATCACCACAAATTCAAAATGACCATATCTTGTTCTAAAAGCGGTCTTATGGATATCAACCTCCTTCACCTTCAACTGATGATATCCCGACCTTAAGTCGATCTTTGAAAACACTGCGGCCCCCTTCAGCTGATCGAACAAGTCATCGATCCTTGGCAACGGATACTTGTTCTTAATGGTCAGCTTATTTAACTGACGGTAATCTATGCACATACGCATAGTTCCGTCCTTCTTCTTCACAAATAGGACCGGTGCTCCCCACGGAGACACACTGGGTCGGATGAACCCACGATCCAACAATTCCTGGATTTGAGCCTTGAGCTCCACTAACTCCTTTGGTGCCATTCGGTATGGAGAGATTGACACGAGAGTCGTTCGATGTAGCAAATCTATTCTAAATTCTACCTCCCTATCTGGGGGTATTCCTGGTAATTCCTCCAAAATACATCTTCAAAGTCCTTGACCGTTCTAACTTGGCTAACACCTTCTTCCTTTCCACCCAATGCACTAACGAAGGCTAGGAATGCCTTGCACCCTTTCTTAACCATTTTCTCAGCCTTCAGCGCCGAAACTACATTAGACAAGTAGTTCCTCCTTTCTCCGATCATCACTACTACTTCATCCTCCGGGTCCTTAGTTCCATACGTTTAGTAGCACAATCCAACACGGCTCGGTGTTCTACTAGCCAGTCCATTCCGAGTATAAGTTCAAACTCTCCGAAGGTAACTCCATTAAGTCGGCAAAAGTTTTCTCCCTGAATCTCTAGGGGTACATTCCGAAAGATCTTATCCACCACTATAGTTTGGCCTAATGGGCTTACAATAGTCATTTGCCTATCAGAGAGTTCAGAGTCTAAACCTATTGTTTCCACTACGCTACATGCAACATATGAATGGGTCGAGCCCACATCAATCAGAGTAAAATAGGGCTTGTCAAAAATAAAGAACGTACCGGTTATAACATCCGGCGCGTCTCCATCCTCCCTCCGACGAACCGCATAAACCAGACCCGGTTGCCTTGCTTCAGCATTAGCAGCACCTCGGCCCTGTGCTCCACGACCTCTTCCAGCACCATTACCTCTGTTGCCCGAACCACGACCTCGTTGAGGCTGCGGTCCTCCTCTACCCGTCTGACTAACATTCTGAGTTGCCGGTCGGCTTCCATCTAAATTCTTAGGACATTCCTTGACCACATGGTCCTTGGACCCACACTTAAAACATCCTCCTGTTCTCCTCCAACATTCTCCCAAATGCGTCTTCCCACACACGTCACAAGGTCGATACCGCCCTTCTGATCCAGCTTGCTGACCTCGCGGCCCATCAACTCTAGGCCTCTTATGAACCTTTCCAGCTGACCCATAACTTCTCTTGGGCCTATTTCTATCCATAGCCTGCTTTGTAGAATCTTTGATTCCCTCGGCCACCTTGGCCTTTTCTACCAAAGTAGAGAATTCTCGTTCCTGATGCGGTGCAATCAGTAATCTCAGATCATCCCTTAGCCCGTCCTCAAAACGGACACAGCGCTCATGCTCGATCGCCCACGACACCTCGAGCATCTGGCTCGACCTCGAAATTGACCTCATATTTTGCGACAGACTTGTTTCCTTGGACCAGCCCCAGAAAAGCTTTCCTTTGTTCATCAGTGTACCTGGTTCCCACATACTTCTTTTGGTATGCCTCCTTAACGTACTCTCAGGTCAGATCCTCCGCCGTGGCACCATCCCGCACCGTTAACCACTATTGATACGCTTTATCGCGTAACAGTGCCACCATTCCTTTTAATTTTTCTTCAGGGGCCAGATCAAGCTCATCCATGATGCGCTCCATGGCTTCAACCGATCTCCAGACCCTTTGGGTGCCACTCCGATACTCCTCGAAACATTTCGCTCCATTAGCTCGAGCCGTTCGAGCCTGAGACTTACGTGTTCCCGGATTTCCTCCTGTCCCCGCCACCAACTCCAGAACTCGCAGCATAGCCCGCGACACAGCATCGTCCCCCGTCTGAGCTTGCTGCTCCACACCAATGGCTGGGAGTGGTGGGGGCGGTGGTACCTCATTATCAGACCCTTGACCCGATCTAACGGGTTCTGACCTAGTCATTCTTCCTCTACCGCATCCACGATGGCCATGTCCTCTAGAGCTCATTTCGGCGTCGAGATCTGATTAAGAAGTTTTATGTATTAGTACTTTGGTTTAACTTATTTACTCACGGAGAAATTTTATGACAAGGGTTTTAGGAGTGGTTCTTTCGTATTCATACAAACACACAGTCTTTCCATTCGTTCATTCATCCATCAAACAAGTATGAACTTCCGTTCATTCAGAGAAACGTTGTAGTTTTCATCGTTGATGTTTTTTCACTACCCAGGGGTATTTTCGTAATTTTTTTTCCTACAGGGACATTTTCGTAATTTTCAAAAGGAAAAAATTTCTCGGTGATTTTGTTGAAAATATTTTGATAATTTTAAAGTCCCGGGGTAATTTTGGAAAAATTTTGAAATTCAGGGTTATTTTGGTAAATTTTCACCTCAGGGGTATTTCGATAATTTTTTCAAAATTAGGGTAAATTTGTAAAATTTAATAAGTTGGGGATATTTTAGAAGTTGTAAAACTTTGAAGGTTCTTTTTGAGAGTTTCCCCTTTTAAAATAGTGATGTTTGCAAAATTTCGGAAGACAGGGTCATTTTGGTCATTTTGTAAGTTAGGGGCAATTTTGTAATTTTTTTTTTTCAAAATCAAGGTATTTATGATAGTTTGCAAATTAGGGTTTGTGAACATTTATAAAATAATGAAATTTTGAGAAAAGCTGTTGGTTAGGTTCACATTTTGTAAATCAAGGGCATTTTGGTAAGTTTGCCACTAGGGCATTTTGTCATTTTCACAAATCGAATTTTTTTTTTTGGAATTTTGTAAAGATGGTTTTCTCAAATTGAAAGAAGTTTTAAGGATTTTAAAACTAGGGTTTGTTGTTTTATTTTTTTTAAACATGGCTAGTTCCTTTCGGGTTTTAGTCATTATGTTTAGCTTTATGTGAGCCCTCTCAGTCGGGGTGAACCAAAGCTACACACCGGGCGAGGATTCGTGTGGAGAGGAGGTGAGTCACATGGATTGCTTAAATACCAAGCTCCCACCAAACCATTCCTAGACATGCGCATGAGGTTGCCACACCATGAGCCCTACGAGTTAGGGTGAGCCAAAGCTACGCACTGGTAGGATTCTGCGAAGAGGAGGTGAGTCACTAGGGCTGCTTAAATACCGAGCTCTTGGGATCCAATCCTAGACATGCGTCTGAGGTTACCACACCTAGCTCGGTGACTTAGCCATAGGTTTGTTTAGTGCATTAAATCTTATGTATTTGTGTTTGAGTAGACTAGTCCTAGGGTTCAAGTTCCTATCATGCTATTCTACGTTCCATGCCTTTTCTACCCTTATACAATTCATAAACCACATAATCACACATAGAGTTAGGGGTACTTACCAGGTGGACTGCGGGTCGGAGACTTAGGTGCCATGCCAGAAACCTGCTTATTTTCAAAGAAACTCATTTGGGCTCGATTTGAAAACGTTTTGGGCCTTAGCCCACAGTAGAGAGTTTAAAAGCGGGCTCGATACCAAATCGAACACACCACACCCGGCCCACGAGCTGGACCGGATCTGGTATGTTCCTAAAGTAAACCGATTTCAAAGTTCTTTGTTACTTAGAGAAATTTGTAAAATTAAAAAAATATTGTTTTGGGTTGGAGCTTAGGTTGGAAACCCATTTATTTTATTTGGAAATCCAACTTAATTAAGGTGACAAAACAATTTAGGTTTTATTTTAAAAGAAATAAATTTTTCTATAACTTTAATCAAAAATAAATTGTAACATAATAGTTCAAAGCAAACAGAAATAAAGGAAACCAACTTGGGCCTTATGGCCTTATTACATCAAATAATTCCCAAACTAAAAATTTAAAGTACTTAATAAAAATAAAAGTCCCAAATAATAATTTTTTTATTTTCCTTGCGATGCATGGCCACCTTTAGCTCCTGCCGACCCGGTCCATTATTGCTCATCACCTGAAAAATATTCCCCAAAGGGGTGAGTCAACCAGACTCAATGTGTACATAGCACTAAATCGTAATAGAATCAGGCATACAATACATTCAATCATAAAATACAAGTTATGATGCATTCCCAAACCCAAACCTAATTGTCCAACCGCTACACACCCCCGTACACCTTAAGCATACCGTGGGGACTACTAAGTCGACCCTCCTTCCGCTACACACCAATTTGCGGGATCCGATCCAGAAGCTGTGGTCTTAGGAAACCACTTTTGATTCTTGTGGTAGTAAGTCACCACTTTTGGATTCTTGTGGTCTTAAGTCACCACTTTTCACTTCCCTTTCAATATACAACCATATGCCCCACATATTAATATACATACAATACGAGTTCATAATATTATAATATTCTCATATTACGAATAACACTTTTCATATTCCTAATAGAAGTAGGAAGCGTGCACGAGTACTTAGTACCATAACATGGTACCTTAGCCATGCTCATATTTCCATTAACATATATTTTAATACATGCAACCATAATTCATATTACAAAGTAGTGTGGAGTACACACGATTTGTAATGAAGTCCTCGAAAAACACAAGAGAACCGATTCGATTTAGATCTCAAATCCTACATAAGTTAATCACTTACTATTTAAAAGACCATTCGACCATTTTTCCAAATACAACTAGGATTTGTATTACTTACCTTATGTGAATTGATTTTAAGAATCAATTGCGGATCTTTGTATTCCTCCTTGTGAATTGGCTAAACACTATATTACTCCACAGATTAGTTTTCGGCTTCTGATAATAAATCTAAATATTTAAAATAGCCTTGGCCGAATATCTTAGACACATACCTTGTGATTTCAAATCCCGAAAAGTAACCCTTGGCTATGGAGATGTTGAAATCCCTACACACATATGTTAGATCTGATTTCCATATCACTTAATAATCTTAAATCAATTGGCCTTTGGCCTAAACCATGCTTTTCTTACCTTAAATCCTTAGATCCGAAATCCCGAATTCCTCCTTTAATATTCGGCCAAAAGACAACCAAAAGAATCAGTTCCCGAATCTTGGTTGAAAGAGAATAAACAACAAGAATCCATTATTCTTACCTTATCACCATAGTCGTGGCACCCTTGATTGAAGCCTTAGAGATTCAGCTATGGAGACTTAAGCAGGAATCAAAAGGTTTGACTTGACGGAGAAGAAAAAGAAGAAGAAAAGAAAGAAAAAAATTCAGAGAGGGAGAGAGCTAGGAATTTTCGGTGAGAGCGAGAAAGAACCAAAAGCGATGAGTAGCCCTCCTTCCTTCCCTTTTATAGACAAAGTTATCAGCTAAGGAGTCCCTTTCTTGACCACCACTCCTCTATCTGATAACTTTATCTTTTAAATATGATAAATAAAAGGATTTAATCCAGTATTTATCTCTTCTAAATAATCCAAATAAAAAGCTTCTATTTATCACCTTAATAATCACATATTTATGAAAATAAAACACCTCCTTTTCTAGAAGCATGTGTCGTCCACCTCATTTACGGAAGCCAAAATAAAACCTCATTTATTTGCTTCCCAAGTGACTCGAACCCAGGCCCATTCCTCTTGCACATGGCGCCATTTCTATAGGCCCTAAGTGGCATCTTCAGGCCACTTTTCCAAGCCTGTTTGCGTGTCAAATTTCACCAACTTTTTTTTCTTTTAGGGCCTCCTTGCCCTAATTTCCTATTTTAAACTTTAAAATTTGACATTTCTAGGTCTTTTCCAAGTTTCCTAAAATTTTCGATCGGCTCTGTATACCTGCCATTTTCTTACATTTCCAAGTTTCCAGAAATGTTCACTTTCCATTTTTGAATCATTTCCTAGTTTCCAAAAATGTTCATGTCTATGCATTTCTAGGTTTCCAAAAATGTTCATTTCCAATTTATTTTCATACATTTCTGAGTTTCCAAAAATATCAAAAATTTATTCATAGTGCTTAAGACTTATCATTTCGTACAATTAAACTGAAAATGCATAGGCCCTTTTCAGGATGTTACAAAAAGTCCAAATTACTGTAGTGTAAAAAATAGGTTGGCAAAGTCTTGGGTGTACTACTCAATCAAATACAAGAAATTTAAGGCCAAAAACGAGGCATGTAATTAGAGTGAAGACAGAAAAGATTAGTGGCTGTGGAAGATGTCTCAATGCATGATTGTATGTGTGGATTTGAATGTTTACACACACTTCTATTCACAGTAATATTATTTTAAGGGTATGTGAAACAATTCATTATTCTTCAATTTCTCTCAAGTTGCATTGCGCAAGTATTGTTAGAACCTTTTTTTATATTGTTTTCTTTAAACATTTATTCATTTTTCAAAGTTGTCGCTAAAAGCGTACTTTTTCATATTCCGACCTAAGACCTCCTTATAAATCGAAAAAGAGACTTTTATATAGGCAGGTTCAATAGTTTGAACTTGAAGAGATGTGCCATTGGGTAACAACAATGGACACTTGAAGACAACAATGTGTCATTATAGCACATCTTTTAATCTCTAAGAACTTGTCATTGGTCTTCTATCATATATAAAATTTGTAATTTTAACTAAAAGTAAGTTATCTTAGAGTAATAAATTTGGTTCGAGGAGGTGAGATGTTGTTGGGGGATCGACCTGCATAAACAACGAAATAGAAAAAATAGAGAAGATCGAGTACATAAATATTTACGTGGAAAATTCTTTCAAAAAATCACGGGCAAAAGAGGCTTCTGCTTTTTACTAATTGAATAAACAAATGAGAGTACAATATGGAAAAAAATAAACCTAAATGTACTAAACGTACAAACCCAAACCCCAAAAATAAAGTCCTAACTCAAGAACAAAATTTTCCCCATAGCTATCACGAAAACTCTCACCAAAACTCATATGCGACTATATTTTGTCGCACCCAAAAGAAAAGTCCTGTAGTACTACCTCTTTAATTGCCCTTCAATTAGCCTCTCAAAATAGAGATACAAGACCCCTTCAAAAAGGTTAAGTTTAGAGGTCTAATCATACTAAAATATCTTTAGAGTAATCAAAATTTAACTGAAAAAAGATAACAGGATTCAACTAGGAGAAGAAACCCGACTTAATAGGGAATATGTTGCCACGTCACAATATCAAAAAACTTCTTGTCGTAACGTCGTTGTCTGTTCAACCGAGAGTATAAGTCACACTCCGTAGTTATCCAAGTTAGTTTAATTTGATTGAATGTGGATCCCTGTGACTTTAGGTTTTTCATGCTGATGGGTTCTCTCAAATATATAATTTAAGAAAAAATAATTGAATGAAAGGGGGACTACTCAAAGGTTTAAGGTCCAACTCTCCTCATTTTGTGTGTGAATTTGGATTAGCTTTTTTCGATAAGGTTAGGTAGGGTGTTCATTCGGTTAACCGACCGGTTAACCGACCCGAATTAGCATTAACCGAATTAACCGACCTCTCAAAATTTTTAACCGTTAACCGAACCAAAATTTTTTTCAAAAAAATTAACCGAACTGAAATTTTTTCGATTAATTGATCGATTAACGAATTAACCGAAAATTATATATTTTTAATTTTTGGTTAAAAACTAACCGAATTACCCAAATTACCCGAATTAATCGAATTAATCGAATTAACCAAATTAACCGAATTACCCGAAATAAATCACTACATAATTAAAAAGATTGCATAAGTCCTTGAATCACTACATAATTAAAAAGATTACATAAGTCTTTGAACCACTACAGAATTAAAAACATTACATAAGTCCTGAAATTAACACATAATTGAAATGTAAGTCTTTAATATTGTTCATTTGTATCCATTTGTTCTCTCCAAAAGATCTCCATTTGCATTGAACTTACAAAAGAAAAAAACATGTGCAAAAGTTTAGCATATAATAGAAATATACACATTTCATCTAAATACAATTGATAAAAAGAAAAAGAAATTATTTGTAATTTTATTTATTAAATTATTTGTAATTTTATAATTTTTATTTGTTATTTTTATTTATTAAATTATTTGTTATTTTTATTTATTAAATTTTTTGTAAGTTTTGTAATTTGGTTGGGTTGGGTAATTGGGGGGGTTGGGTAATTGGACTTGGTTGGGTAATTGAGTTTGGTTGAATATTTGAGTTTGGATTGGATTGGGTTTGTGGGCCTTTTATATATTATAATTTTATTTATTAATTTTTTCGGTTAAACCGAAAAATTGATTAACCGATCGGTTTGAATCAAATTAACCGTTAACGAAAAATTAAAAATAATTAACCGACCCCGATCGAAAAATTTGGTTAACCGACCGATTAACCGAATTCGGTCGGTTAACCGAATTTTTTCGGTTTTACCCGAATTTTGCACACCCCTAAGGTTAGGTACCCATTCCCTCCATTCTATTATACTCATGCGCTGAATTCCAAAAATAAAAAATAAAAAATCATATTCATGCCCTATGGTCATGGGCACATCTTCAATTGGGAGATGAATTTTGAAACTTGTGATCACATTCTTATAATATTATTATTTTTTAAAAAAATAATAATTAATTAATCATTAAAATCAATTATTAAATTGATACCTAAAGACTAAGATAAAATAATAAAACCTATTGTAAGCTGTAATAGTAACAGTAAGAATATATATAAATATCCTTGTGTTTCCCTTAATATAACACAAGAAAATATTACTCAACAAATCACAAATTTAAAACCTTCACCGTTGAAGCAGAGTGAGTGAAGAAAATGATTTTAAAATAATATTAGTGATATGGAAAAGGGACGTTGGGAACTTGGGATAGATAGAATTTGAATTTCGATTAATTAAATTTAATTTTAATAACTGCATTTAAAAGAAGAAGAAAAGAACAGTACCCAAATTATTTTTGAAATGGAAAGTTAAAGATAGGTAGTACGATATAATTGGTCAGAATTTTTAGAAAATAATATTTTAAATACTAAATTGAAATTAAAAATATTTAAATATAAAAGTGAATAAATGAGTATATTTTAAAAATTAAATCGTGAATAAAGCTCAATGTAAATAAATGGAATTCAAGAAATTCAAGCCTTAGTTTACCTTAACATTTACTTTTCTTATTAAAATTATTTATTCGATAAATAAAGTTTAAAATTGACACATTTTTTAAAGTGTAATAAAATATATAGCATAAAAAACATGTTATCTTAAGTTGTTTGTTTGCTTAAAATAATAAAGATAATAGAAGTCCTAGACTGCAATGGCCACTACGGCTTGGCACTGCAAAAAAATTATGCAAACAAAACAGAAATAACACTAAAATTTATTTACGCAATTCGATTTTTCTATGTTTGCGAAGTCTAATTCAATAAGTAATTTCATTATCTTTTCTCACGAATACAACATCTGATTCACATTCTATCACTCCCCAAGTATAGAGATCTCACATTTGTACCTAAAGACTAAAACATTCATCTAACTACCCAAAAGTTAGTAATTCCAGAAAATGTAGTTTCGGAACCCCATTTCCAATGATCAAGAGGTTAGAATAAAATTATATTGAAGTTTGGTCCTTTAATTTTGTTAAATGGGTAGTTAATTAAGATATAAGGACTAAATTTTAAAATGGTAAAAGTTAATCGCTAAAGATTATTAATTGATTAAAGGACTAATTGAGTAAATAGGCCACTATTATTTAGTGGAACGGTGTTGGATAACAACAAACATCCACCAAATCTTGTTAATTAAGCTTAAGTTAATTTAATAAGGTTTAGTTAAATTAATTATAATTAATTATATGTTAAATTGAGTATATAAGTTAAAAGAAAAAGAAAAACATAAGCCATTTGTATGTTCATTTTCTTCCCACGAAACTAAAAGAAAAAAAAAAACAAGGGTTTCAAGTGTTGAACATTCGACCAACAAGTTCTAGTCTATTTCTTGTAATATTAATGTTTTTGAGGTCCCAAGAGTTTGATTTAGCTAACTCGAGTATCAATTTATAAAATTGTTAAAGTTTCTAAAAGTTTTTATTGATGAATTCTTGAAGAAATTGGTATTAATTTGTTAGATTTAAAGCTTAGAAGTGAAAAAGTACTAGTTTGTAAAAAGTGTAATTGTTAGTTTTGAACATAAGGACTAAAGTGTAAATATTTCAATTTGAACCAAAATGATAAATTGATTTGAATTATTATCGATAATCGGGGAAAAGGTAAAATTACTAATTAGTCCTTGTAGTTCAATTTGTTTGTTAATTTAATCAGTAAATTCATATGGTATGTTTGTGTTAAATTGTTATGTATTTAAAATTATGAATGTATATATGTTTAATTGAAATTTGGATTGTTTACGATTTGGTAAAAGGTGAAATATGGACTATATCATAAAGAAATGATAAATTGACTAATAAATTGAACATAATGAACTACAATATGACATGTGATGAATTGATGATTTGAACTATGAATTGAATTGATGAATTACAAATTTAACGAAATGATGATTTGAATAAATTGTTACCCTATTAATTGTTTGGGTAAAGTCGGATATAGTTGGCATGCCATAGGATAGATTGAGTACGAGTTACTTTGACTACGTGTCAATGAGTATCGGACACAAATTTTACTCCGGTTATACCGATGAGTGCTGGGCACGAACTATTTACTTCAGCATTGTCTGATGAGACACCGGGTATTAAATTGGTGTGTTGGTTGGATCCGTGTATCCGTTCGAGTCCAAGTTAGGTTAATAGGGGTAAAAAATGTAAATTGGATAAATGATATACGAACTGAGTTGATATTATGATTTGATGATACAAATACATACTGCGATATACGAATACCAATAGCATGTGAAAGATCATACAAACCTATTATATGATCCCGGAGAGTCGATATGGAAATGTGACGAATCAATGAATTCGATTTGGAATTTGAATAACAAAACAAATTAGTGATTGATATTAATTTTAAATTGGATGTATTGTTGATAAATAGATGGAATGATATGAATATGATAGTGAATTTGTCACACCCTAAATTTAACGGATCGAAAAGACGGCGTGTAGATGTAAAGTTATCTGTTTGGCGCACTATAGTAGCATAGTCTGCCAAATTACAAACTTCTGGCGAACTAAAGTTTGACTTAAAGTATCTGTTGTAGAATATGATAATGAATTTGTCACACCCCAAATTTAACGGATGGAGAAGAAGGCGCGTAGATGTGAAGTTATTTGTTTGGCATACTATAGTAGTATAGTCTGCCAAATTACAGACTTCTAACGAACTAAAGTTTGGCGTAAAGTATCCACTGTAGAAGTATCTAAGGATTTATTCTCATATTAAACTTGAATTGAAGTAAGTGTACGAAAAACGAAAAGTACCCTCAGAGTTTTGGTTGAGCATGACACGACTACTAAGTATATGTTAAAGTTGTAAGGGACTAAAATATCTTTAAGGACATACCATATACAAGTTACTACCATAGGTATGGTACGCCGGTTTGCTCGATTGATGTGCAAGATGGATTCTTTAACGTGATTGGTTGGGAGTCAACTAAATGGATTGACTAGTCAAATAGCATCGATATCAAATTTCTCCGATTTTTGTAGGACATTCAATGGAAAATTTCTATATGCATTTGAAACTTGTCAAGATCCACTAAAAGGTACTAGGTAAATATATGGTAAGAAAGGGACGTTTGGATGGTTTTCTTCCTTCCATTTTACACTTTAGTTTTTCGTAAGATTAAATATTCTCTTCTTTTTCGTTAATTGGAAGCTAAGGTTTTTGGGGTAATCAGTGGATGTTTCAACCTCCTATCAAGTCTGATAACTCTGCATGTTAGGATTTTGAAATGGTAAGGATGTTAAAAAGTATATGAATAGTAAGATATGAATAAGAGGACCTATATGGGGGTCGTATATAATTGAGATGATAGTAAATTGTCTGTAAATGGGTTTTTAATGGTGATTCCATGTTCTTTTATGTAGTTGTTGCTACTGGTTCGAGAAGGACGATCAAATTTGGAACTTCAAGTTACAGTAAAGGTGAGTTTCAAATGAGTCTTCATCTTGACTCGTGCATGTTAATTTACTACGGGAAAATCATATGTTGATGTCATTTCGAATGTTTGGTGAATGTAAGTGTGTGTGAAGCATCATAAAGTTGTTTACAAATGAAATATATCAGTTACCGCATAAACAAGGAGATGTGTAGTATTTATGCATATAAAATCAGGCGTGGGAGAGTATGAATTAGTCAGGTGAGTGAACAAATCTAGCTAAGTGGATTCAGTGGGAAGTAAGTAAAACATTCATTTGTAATGCCTCCAGTAGGGCAGGTATATTGCTAACTGGATAGGCAGATCACCGTGACAACAAAGACACTCATAGTGTAGCCTCAGGTGAGATGTAAATCGGACTGCCAGAACACGACATGAGGATATGTAAGACTATGTGGCTAAGACCCATGATACTGTATGTCAATGAAAATATTCACGGCGATGCCTCCGTTGAGATGTAAGCTGGACTGGCAGATCACAATATGAAGATATGGATAAGCCCATGAGGGAGAAACCCATGGCATCCTTTGAGTTAGTTTGTCGGGATAGTAAACACGTAACTCTCTATGAAACCTTTGTGTCACATTCTGTAACGCCTCTGTGACGTATTTTGTAACACCTTTATGGCATATATTGTAACGCCTTTGTGTGGTATATTCTGTAACGCCTTTGTGGCGTATATTATAACGCCTTTGTGTGGCATATTTTATAATGCTTGGCGTATTCTGTAATGCCCTTGAGGCGAAATCTGGAGAACTGCTCTTGGGGAAACGATCTGAGTAAGTTTGAAGATATCTCGGTTGGATAACCTTATGATGAAATTTTATATTGACCTAAGGTATTTCCTGAAATAGTTCTCAATTGTGTTTCTAAAGAGTGAATTTACCATAGTAGGTGGCAGTATAGAGAATTTGGTGTATACGTAAATGATCTAAGTGCCCACTAGATCTGGATTTGTCTACACTGTGAATGTAGGTTATCAAAATTCTATAGTATTCGCCAATCTAAGTATTTTTCATGTTACGTATAGTACTTATCTAGAATTTAAGTTGTCCACCAAGATGGGTGCTCTTGTGATACATATAACGTGGTTGTCTGGAATTCTTGTAGATGACTTAGATCGTTTCAATCATAAGAATAAGTTATGATTTGGGGTTGTTTCAAGATATGATTTGATTGGTATTCTGATAGTTACCAACTACAGTATGAGAGTTCGCCAAAGGTAGAACCCATATGAAGTTCAACTTAAAAGATCAATTAGTATATGTATTCGCCAAGAATAATATCTGTGAGACATCATCCTGAAATATCTATGAGAACACCCTCTTGGGTGAAGTATTTTACATCCGTCTGAATGAGAATTTGTCGAAGGTAGGTTCTATATTGATATCCTTCTGGGAAG
This sequence comes from Gossypium rotundifolium, assembly GCA_025506655.1. NCBI lineage: Eukaryota > Viridiplantae > Streptophyta > Magnoliopsida > Malvales > Malvaceae > Gossypium > Gossypium rotundifolium. The sequence continues at coordinate 142,361,619 of CP106731.1, forward strand.
TACATTTGTCTTTCAAAGAAGGAAATGAGATTTGTATCAACTGGTGAAATCTAGAACTAGCTCAAAGAGTGACTTGTGAGTGGATTGGTCAAGTGTAGAAGTCAGCATATATGTATAAATCCAATATTAGGAAAGTATTCGCCAAAGACAGATGTGAAATCCAAAGACTTTAAGATGTGGAATTCAACCAGAAATGCTTCAAGGTAATCTAGGTTAAAACTCACTAAGTTCGTTTGAACTTACAAATGTTTGTTTATGTTTCAGGTTCTACTATAAAAATGGGTACGCCAAGAGGGGCCAAGCTAGGATTGCATTATGGTAGCCGTGCAAGTTGCAATATTATGCATACAGAGGGCATCATAGGAGTATGGCATATAGTACGTTACACCAAGAAGAGTTTGCTATTAACAAAGTTTTATGTTGTAATGTTGCACATTGTTTAAAACTTTAAGTATGTTTTAAAATAGTTGTACACCGGTTGTAAAATTTTTTGTTAAGAGTTTATGTGTTGTAACATCCAATATCTAGATTCGATGATTCGGGTCGGCTAGATGATGTTGCAGAATTGGTTAAGTGTTGATTGATTAAGTGAATTAGAATGTTATATGTTTGAATTACTATATGGTATGATAAATTTTGATCTCACCTTGTTAATATGTGATTTCCATGTTAGTAAAACTTGATAAGCTAGTAGTTTAACATATTAAATCGTAAATTAAGGCAAGTTGTTGTTTAATGCTTATGAACTTACTAAGTATTCGATATGCTTACCCTGTTATTCTCCCTTTCCCTACAGATTACCAACTTGCTGAGTGTGTCAAGAGGATCATCGAGAAGCTTACACTATCGCGTTATTGGTTTGGTAGTATTTTAATCGTTTCAAAACTTGGTTTTGTGGCATGTATATAGATGTTATATATTTGTTGAATCTTGATTGTTGGTGTAGTTTGAAACCTTTAATGCTTGGTTTTGGTGAAGTTAATGCCTACATGAAATGGTGTGTTTTGGTAATGTGATTAGGTTATGTTTGACATTTTAAATAGCAAGAATGCTCATAGATTAATATGGAATAAATTTTGATTTTTGGATGATTAAATGGTTGGATAAATGATGTATAATTGAATAAGTTAAAATAGCATGCTTTGTGCAAAAGTAAAGCTATGTTGAATTTGTTGATTGGGAATGAATCAATGGTTTAAATTGTTTTGATTGGGTGTCAAATTTTGGCACATTGGATGGAATGTTGTGAAATTGGATTGGTTTTGTTTTGTTGTCATGAGAAAGATACAAGAATATGCAAGATTTTAACATTTTAGCACAGAGGTATAGATACTTTAGAAAGGGGTATCAATACATTAATGTTTTTTCTTTCATTTTTAAACATTGAACCTAAAAATGGTATCGATACAGAGATAATGTATCAATACCTTGACGAGGGTATTGGTACTTTATGCTTGGTATCGATACATTTGTTCTTAATTCAATTTTTCTAAAACATCAAAGTTCAAAATGGTATCAGTACCTATATGGGGTATCAATACCTATTTTGGAAATTTTGAAAATTTTGTAATTTTATCCTATTTCATGTTTGGAATAGCAATTGAGCTTTTGTAAGCTCGATTAAGGCTCGAATTTAATTCTATATCATATTGTGAATGTGTTTTATGACATGATGAAATGTTTGAATAATTTATTTGCGGTGAATTTGACAATATTTGTTGCGACAATGAATATGACATCCTGTAGTTTAAACCTAGCAATCGTGTCAGGCAATGGGTGTTACAATTCACCTCAAAATCCTCCAGCTGAGAACTTGGGCAGTAAACACTTAACAATGTTTACAGTTCAATTTGCACTCTCTCACAAAATATTTCCTCAAATAAACAGATTAGAATGCACTCAATAAACTCGTATAAAAAACTTGTACAAGCCCCAAAAGTATATATCAATTTCGGCTTGCGAACATAAAATCTAAGTTAATACAAAGTAACTTCTTGAAAATAGCTATTATATAAATGACAATCAAAATAAAATCACTCGAAGATATGCTCTCCAAAATCACCACTACTATCTCGATCACATCTCTGCATTCCAAGGACTTAATTGATTCACACAAATCCAATTTAAATGCTAAGGATTGATTTTCATAAAATCAACCAAGAATATCTTCAATGAAACAATACATTATCAGGTCCAAAAATTTTCTTCATTAAATTATCAAATCAAATTAAATAAATTTTTAACCATTTTGATAATTGTAAATAACATTGTCGAATGTCATTCAACAACTTTCTTAACTCATTTTACTTCAACAAACACTAATAATTTTAAATCTTACTTTCAATTTTCTTTTTATTCTTAAACCACGACTTTGTTTTTTAAAATTATGTGATTGTTGACATCAAATTTGTTTGTTTTATATAATATATAGTATTCAATGTCCTTGTGTCTACATATTTTTGTGCCCTGTCTATTTTTGGGTTGGTCGGTTGCAAAAGGAAAAGAAACTTCATTGAAAAGGTTACATAGGTTTAGTGTAAGGGTGAGCATTCGATCGAATCGAATCGAATCGAATCAAAAATTTTGAGTTAATCGAGTTTTCGAATCGTATTTTATCATCCTAACCTAATTTAAATTTTTTTCGAATCGAGTCGAGTGAGATAAAATTCGAATCGAATCGAATCGAATATATTTGTTCGAGTTAAGTTTTAAAAAAATGGCTTTAGTGTTTTTATTTTTATGTAATTTTTCAAAAAAAAAAATTCAAAGTTTTTAAACATGATCATACAACAAAAAATTGAAGTAAACAAGTAAATAAACAAAAGCAACACAACATCAATCTAAATTAACCAATAACAATAACAAACCAAACCAAACTAATAATAATAACACATCAGTTCAAAAACCATTATAGAATAGTTTAAGTTTCTTCTTGTGCTTCAAACACCGTTGGCATTGATAATCTTGAAACATCTAGTAAAAGTATTGAATGAGTTGGTTAAATGATAAAAATGTTCGCAAAAAAAATTAAATAAACATTTAACTTTATAAACTAATGCTAAGTATATTACCTTCTTGATCTTCAGGTATTTTTGACAAGTCTAGCAAATTTAAAAACAAAAGTGTTAGTTAAATTATGCTTACTAATATAAATAACACAAAAGCTTATTTTATAAATTAAAATTTATATATTACCATCTTCCATGGTTTGAAGTTCATCAACATAATCTTCAAGATTGATGGCATCATTAGATTTCCGAAGCCAATCTTGTGTGCAAACCAAAGCCTCGACCATGAGAGGAGTTAGAGAACTTCTAAAACTATCGAGAACACGTCCACCCGTGCTAAATGCACTTTCCGAGGCAACTGTTGAAATAGGAGTAGCAAGAATATCTCGAGCCATTTGTGAAAGAATAGGGAATCTAGGACTGTTCATTTTCCACCACAACAGTAAATCAAATGAACTTGAATTGTTTACTTCTTCATCCTCACCCAAATATCTATCCAACTCAGATTTGCTTTCTAATCCAACTTGTTTCTTGTTCTGAAGGTACTTTTGTTTGGCCAAGCCCGTTTTCATTTCTAAATGATCTATTTCCATTGAACTACAAAGATTTGTCGAAGAACTAGATCTACCTTCAAACTGTTGAATTCTCCCGGCATTAGAAGAATACTCGTTGAACAAGCAATGCAATTCTTTATCAATCATTTTCATAATGTCATTAGCAACATTAGGAAAAAGCAAGTTGACCCCCAAAGTTCAAAAAACTCATTTTACATCGTGGATCAAAGATGACCGCCAAGTAAACTAGCATGTTGATCTTGTTTCCTTCACCCCAATAGTTATTATATTTCTCTCTCATTTTGGAAGTCATAGAAACTATGTCTAGATCTCCACAACTTTGCCACCCATAAAAAAGACAATGCACATCCGTCAATACTTCAAAAAGTGAATGAGAGGTAACATGCAAAGATCCGGACACCTTCAGTGTAAGATGATAAAAAGGCTCTAATACTTTTATAACTCTTCGAACAATTTCCCAATCATCAAATGTAGGAACTCCATCTCCAGCAGTAAGGTCAAGAAAAAAATTATGGTCATCACGTACATATGATTCAAATGCACGCTCATATTTTTCGGCCACCTTTAACATGATATATGTTGAGTTCCATCTAGTAGGCACATCTAAACACAATTGAGCCTTACTATCTATCATTTCTTCTTTTACCCATTAGTTGAATTTTATCAACCTCGATGGTGATGCTCTTATATACCTCACAGCACCTCTAACTCGATCCACAGACACAGAAACATCCTTAATACCGTATTATACAATGAGATTAAGAATGTGTGCAACACATCTCATATGAATAAATTTTCCATTTGCAACAGAAGCATTTCGATGATTCAATTTCTTTCTCAAATATTCAATGGCAACAAAATTGGCGGATGCATTATCAACAGTAATAGTGAAGACCCTCTCAATCCCCCAATCTCGAAGACATTTTTCAATAGCTTGACCTATGCTTTCACCTCTATGAGCGGATATTGGGCAAAAATTTATAATTCTTTTTTGCAACCTCCACTCATCATCCACCCAATGTGCTGTTAAAACCATGTAAGATATCCTCTGCAATGAAGTCCAAGTATCTGTCGTCAAACAAACTCTACTTATATCTTTTTCAAAACAATTCTTCATCGCACTCTTCATGGAGTTAAATAAATCAAGACAATCCCTTCTAATTGTCCAACGAGATGGAAGACTAAAGCGTGGGCATGCTATAGAAAGAAAGTATTTAAAACCCTCTCCCTCTACAATTTTAAAAGGTAGTTCATCCACAATTATCATATGAACCAATGCTTTTCTAATAGCATCTTTATCAAACACCCAAGTTGATAAATCCATTGTTTCTTGCCTAACATTCACAAATGTTAATTCTGATTGCTTCGGATCAGAAGTATTACCTCGAGGTCTTTTTAGGCATGTTTTCAAATGGTTATTCAAATTTGTTGTAGAACCCATAGTTATTTCCATGGTGTAAGTAACATCACATGCATTGCACCTTGCTCTCTTCTCCCCCTCTTTAGTCACATACTTGGTGAAATGGTTCCAACAAGTTGCCCTTGGAGTAATCTTTTTTCGAACATTTTCCTTGGTTGTTGATTGATCATCTCTACTTGGGAAGAATTTTGTGAACTTTGAGTTGAACCATCTTGCTTTGGATCACTCATCTACAAGCAAACATTTGTTGCAATCACTAATGATAACCAATAATTGATTTAAAATCAAACTTAATAACATTTATGCTTTAATTCATTTTCTGAACCAAAGTGTTACCATAGCACAAGTGAGACATGAACAAGTGATAGTGTTACCATAGCACAAGTGAGACATGAACACATCATAATGTAAAATTGACCACAGAAAAGACATAAGTTTGCTTATGCCTTGAATCTTTCTAATTTTCTGATTTTTTAATTTTAATTTTTAAAATTTATCTACTTTCAAAAAATTTATTTTTTTAATTTTTTAATACCTTAATTTTTAAAAATTAAAAGTTCTAATTATTGAAATTAAATTTATCACACTGTGGATCAAGTGTTGGCTTACTCCTCGAGAATTGAATTGAATTGGATATCAATCGGGAAAGACAAAAAAAATCATTCAAAATTTTAATTACTGAAATTAAATTATAATTTTTGATTTTTTAAATTTTAAAGCTTTAAATTATTTCATGGCTTGACATATAAAATAAGATAATTTCATATCAAGAATATAAGGATTGAGAATTAATTTACTTCAAATACAATTTATTTTAAATAAAATAGTCGAATCAAATTGAATAATAATATTGTGAAGTAAATTTCTTATTATATTCATAAAAATACATAATTGGCTCGCTAATATCCCACCATTACCTTACCAAACAAGATTTTAATTAAGTTTTATTTTATTTTATTTTATTTTATAAATTTTAATTAAACAAAATAGTAATAAAAAATTAAACATATGCAAGAAAAGATATTTTAATTTTTAATGTCTTGTATTATCTTTTTCTCAATGTTTTTCTTTAAGAAAAGAACTACTCATCAACTCATCAAGTAGCTTCTTGTGCACTGGACAGTGGGTACCTTCTTTTTTATTTTACAAATTATTTTTCTTTTTCACCCCATAACATATGTGGATTAGCATTGACTGGAGAAAGAGAATTAGCAAATACCTTCAAAACATGAACAACATTACAAGTCTACAACAGTCAGTAGATGTATTCAGATTATAATAAGAGACAGCAATACGCCCAAGGCAATAAACAAAAACAAACCACATGCACTTTTTTTCTCTTTCTCCAGTTAATTCCATGAGAAATCTCTGATGCATAATTCCTTTTTTTTTTTTGTATTAAACACATCTTGGGAACTAGAATTAGCATTGAGTTTGATGAGTCATAAACAATTTTAATTACATGTCATTAGCTTGACCTAGCTTGCTCAAGAAAGTTTTAAGCGGACATATAGCAAGTACACATACCTTTGTTCAAAGATAGGTTTCGATATAGAACAATGACCACCGTTGAACGTTTAAGTCGATGAAGATGATGGCTGCTGCTGCAACAAGGTCTGAAAATGGAGAAAAGGTAGAACCCAGAGTAAATGAGTGTCCAAACTCACAGCCAACATATAAAAGCAAAAGTGCAGTAGGAAGAAGAGAAACTCAATAAATATGGAATTGAAGAGTATAAAAAGAGATTAGACAACTTACCAGAGAAAAACAGAGAAGAAGAAAATTAATTTGGGGTTTGAAGAAGAAGAATCTGCAGCACCCACGATGGATGAAATTTGTTACCTGCTGCTGTTAGTGTTAGGGCTTGGGGGTTTTATTTGGGGGAGGAATTGGGAAGATAAATTTTTGGGCTGACGCCTGACGGGCTTGGGGGAAGGATAAAATTAAATATTTGGGCTTGAGGGAAATGCTTAAAATTAAAAAAAAAATAGTTTATATTCGGTTTATTCGAATTATTCGAGTTATTCGAATTCGAAAATTCAACTCGATTCGAACTCGAAATTCGAAACTCAAAATTTGAGTTGATTCGATTAACTCGATTCGAATAATTCAAATTTAAACTTTTTTTCTATTTTTTCGAATCGAATCGAGTTTTGCTCACCCCTAGTTTAGTGAATTGATTTTTTACTAAAAAAGGGATCAAAATAGGTAGCCCAACCACATGAGATGTGTAAGTTGAAGGATACATGTGATATTGTGTCAGGGGATGGAAATAGGTTAAAATTAAAGAGAGGATAGACTGACATTGAGATTTTTAGGGCTAGTTTGGTAATACTTTTGAAAAGTGCTGTGAAAAAATACTTTTGAGGAGTACTTTAAAAGTTTAGTTTAAAATTTGAGTGTTTAGCATTGCTGTCAAAAAATGATTTTGAGAAATAAAATGTTCATTTTAGACATGTTACTATTAAGTAACAAATATGCATTTAAATAAAATTTAATTTAGTTGAATTATTATATTTTAGAAAGAATATAAAAAATTTAATATAACTTGTTAATATTTTAATATATGAAATATAAATTTTAAATATTTTTAAGTAATAAATATTAATTACTTATAAAATTTAATTAGAATATATAAACTACATTTTAAATATTTAAATATAACCAATAAATATTTGTAATTAGTATTTTAAAAATATTTTTTATTTTTAATTAATAATTTTAACATATTTGTAATTAAGCACCAAGAAAAAAAAGGGAAAGAACTATGTTATTGGAGGGATGAAAAGCACTAATACTTTTGAGAGAGGAAAAGTTAAAAATTTTAATTTTCTTTTTTAGAAGTATTTTTCCTTTTCAGAAGTTCTTTTGAAAAATACTTTTGAAAAGTTAAAAATTTCAGCCAAAAATAATTTTTTCTGCATAATTTTACTTTTAAAAGTATTTTAAAATCAAAAATATTTCTTTTAAGCATTGAAAAACAAGCTCTTAGTCTAATGACAACAGCCGCTTCACTTAATAATAAGATCTATAAAATCTAGTGGATCTTTTTGAATGACATGTGCCAACTTTTAGAACAACATCCAGACTTTGATTTTTACTATTTCCTATTTTTTTAATGTTAGTGATTACATCATCAAATTCTGTTTTTCTTTTTCTAAACAATGGACCAAAAATTGAAATGAATAAATTTTGTGTGGATCTTGATATTAAATTAATTTTATCTAAAAATACATTTGAAATTTTAAAATTTTAGGTTGGGTTTGATTTTAGGAATTAAAATTATTTGTTTTTTAGTAAATAAAAAGGATTATCTATTTAATACATTGACAAAGTTTTTTTTATAGTCTATTAATAATTTTAAAAATATCGTTGTTGTTGTTTTTTAAATATTTTATTCTTATAGAAAACTCGTCAACCCTTAACTCTATTTGTAGAGTTTAAAAATTCAGTTTATCAAATGTTTTCTCAATAAAAATATTGAAGAAAAACTATTTAGTATACTTTATAAAAAATGAAAATGAAAATTAAACAAAAAAATTATTTTCACTACAAATATTTTGTAAGACAGAAAAAGTTGAAAATTGTAACTTTAAAAAGTAAATTGACCCATTTTAAATTCATATAAAACACAAATATTTTTAAACATCAAACTTTATTAACATAGTTTGAATCCATAAAATGTAATGCATTTATTTCATGAGAAAATATTTGGCACAAGAGAATTTTAAATTTCACAAAGAGAAATGAAGTGATAATAAGTGTTTTATAAGATATAGTAAAATATAAAAATATATATAAAGCTAAAAAGGACATTATAAGTGTACTAAAACTAATCCTTATTTTATTTTTATGTTTCTATCATAAAAGTACCAAACATATTTTTATATTTTCATTATTGAAAATAAATTTCTATTTTATTTCTATTTACTAAATATGTTTTCAATTTCCAGAAAAGAAAAATATTTAAAAAATCAAAAATCAAGGGAAATCTTATATTTAAAGATCAAATCTATTACAAATTTGTGTTCTACTAAAAGGAAAAATTATCCCATACAGAAAAGCAAGTTAAGGGTAAGGAATGTGTTTTTATAGGACATATTAAAAATATATATTCGACACATAAGTGGTAAAAAATTTAATTTTAAAAACAATGTTGAGATTTAATAACATGTCTTATTTATTTATTTATTTTTAGATACAATTTAAGAATATATAATAAAATCTCAACTTACTTGTAGTGTTAAAATATTCCCGCACTAATACACCAAATAACAAATGAAACACTTGTTATACTTTAACTTCGTCTCTCAAATTTATAAAACTCCATAAGCTATGTTCTTCTAAAAGGAAAAAAAAACTCACTGATGAGAAATTATGCGAAGATTTGCATCCAAAAAAATAAATTTAAACATATAACTTATATAAGTGATGTGAAATTGATGATTGAAATGCAAGTTCAGCGTGAATAGGAGGATATCAAATTCATATCCTCCTACATTCATAATAATATTTATACCAATTAAATTAACACTCAATTCATCATTTCTATTATTCTCTTTCCTCTAACTTCTTTTGCTCTTCTTTTTGAATTTAAGCTTTTAAAATAACTTTATTAATTTAATTTTAATAAATTAATACATATGGTTTCAATGCATTTTTATATTTCCGTTTCCGTTTCCAATTGCAATTTATTTACTTTTACTTATTTTGATTTAGAGGTTTTAAACTTCTATTTATTATTTTAATATAATTATATATTGATTAAAATATTTAAATAATGTGTCAATAAAATTTTAATTATGTATTAAATTTTCAAATAATTTATAAATTAAATTATATAAAACTTTTAATGTAGCGAAGATAGCAAGGAGCATCGATTAAAATTATGTAAATAACATTTTAAACTAATGTTTTGATATTTTAAACACTTTAATATTTTTCTAACTATCGTTTAACATTGATATAAATTTAATCTATATTTAGTATTTATATACATATATTTTTAATTTTTATTATATATATTTATTTTAATTTAATGTCCTTTATAGTCGTTTTTATTACCATCTTGTGATTGAATTCAAACACATATCTCATCATTATTTTTAATTTCATCGTTACAATATTTTATTTCACTACTACAATAACTAATATCATCGCTATTACTATTTTTAATCTCTCCGAATTCAATAATACCGCCCGTCCAAAACAAACTTCAAGTTTTGAAGTTTGGCGACAGGGAGAGGTTTGTGGGTTTGATACACAGTGCTCAACAATGGCCCTTTTAGTGATAAGGTTTTTTGTTAGTCTCTTGGGCTAATTGGGCTCATAGAAGTTAAACGGTTTGGGCTTTACTTAATGTTTGGATGTCTAATATGTCTTTGCGGGCAGTGCATCCAACTTCGGATAGCTGCAACCCAAAAATTAGGGTAAAATTCTATAATCAGTCACTTAATTATTAGTATATTGTTTTTGGTCACTTAGTTTTAAAATTTTCTGAGTTACTAATGTTATCCAAATTTAATATTTTGGTTAATCCTCCATTAAACCACTAATGGAATGGCATAAAATAATAAATTTAACCCTTCAATGTTTACAAATTTTATTAGTTTGATCTTAATTCTAAATAATAAAAATTTAAACCTCAATTTTACATTCTATCAATTTAATCTTAATTATTAAAATTTAAAAATAAAAAATATTTAGAAATACTTTTTACAATAAAATTATTATTTTAATAAATAAATGTGATGTTAGAAAATGAAAAAAAAATAGTTATGATTTTGTATGTATTTTTTAATAAAATTTTGATATTTATGCGATTACTATTTACAGGTTTGAGAAGCAAGATTGTGATTATTAGTGAAACCCAAATAAGGAGAGTGAGAAGGATAATGCTGAAATGAAAAATTGCTAATAAAAAGCAGGTATTTCATGATTATAATAAATCCATCCAATGTTTCTCATTTCTTTACTTTAAGGTTGATATTCCTCCATTTCCATACTTCTTTTCTATTTTCAAAATGGTTTGGTAACAAGCAATACAAAGTTTCTCTGCAAAGCATATGTGCCCATTAATAAGCAAACTCAGACTTACAAAGAAATGCTACAAAATGCTTAGAAGTAAGCCTTTCTCTATTAGTTTTTTAATAAATAAACAATGCTAAAAAGCATTCCACTAAAAATTTTGGTTAATTCCATCAATTATTGATGATTGAATTCCGTAAACCAGAATGCTAAATATTTACTTTAAAATATAATATATCATTTTATAAAGTAGAAAGGAGCATGCAACATGAGGTTAAAAAAAGTGCTTTCCTTAGCGGTAAAGCTTGGTGTTGTATGTAGGATTTGGTTGGTATATACCTTTCAATCTCAAATTTTTGAATCGTTTAAAAAAATTGGATACGGGGAGTTTCTTTCAGCATTTTGCTTCCTTAGATTCACAATCTCAACCCCTACGCCTATCAATGGCACTGAAAGTCTCTTTCAGCATTTTGCTTACAAGCTTTGACATATGGAGACTATGCAACTTTTACCTAATCAGCTTCATTCTCTTCTTCTTATATTCCTATAATTTTACCCCTTTCTTTTAAAGCTTATATAAATACTTGATATGTTCAACTTCATGTCTCACATCCATACAAGAATCGAAAAGTTTTAAAAGCTTTTAGCTCAGCTAGAATGGCTATCAATGGTGATTTCGTTTCCAAAACGACCTTTTTTCTGGTCGGTTTAATTGCATTCATTTCTTTTCCATCAGAAGCTGCTGTAAGGAAGTACCAGTTTGATGTGAGTCAATCAAAAACTGAGCATTTTATATAATTTTTGTAATATTTCAACTGTTTCACTTGATTATGTGTTTTTAAGCAGATTCAAGTGAAGAATGTTAGCAGACTGTGCCATGCAAAGCCAATCGTAACGGTAAACGGGAGGTTTCCAGGGCCTACAATCTATGCTAGAGAGGGAGACAGAGTTATTGTCAATGTTACAAACCATGCAAAATATAACATGTCCATTCACTGGTAAGATTTTTTATTAATATGCAGGAAAAAAACATTGCAACAAGGTTTCTTATAATGTGTTGTTTGATGATCTGTTTAGGCATGGTTTGAAGCAATATCGAAATGGTTGGGCGGATGGACCGGCTTACATAACACAATGTCCGATTAAGACAGGGAATAGCTACGCTTATGACTTCAATGTAACAGGGCAAAGAGGAACTTTATGGTGGCATGCACACATTCTTTGGCTAAGGGCTACGGTGTATGGAGCCATTGTCATCATGCCGAAACAAGGAATGCCACATCCGTTCCCGAAGCCGAACATGGAACAGCTTGTTGTATTAGGTCGGTTCCAGGGTTGATGTTTTTTGATTGATTTACGAGTTCCTTTCTGGGATGATGATGAAAACTGTATTCATGGTGCAGGGGAATGGTGGCACAAAGATGTTGAAGAGATTGTCAAGCAAGGAAATAAAATGGGATTGCCACCAAACATGTCGGATGCACACACTATCAATGGGAAACCTGGACCTCTTTTTCCATGTTCTGAGAAACGTAAGTTGAAACTTTGAAGAAATTTTGTTGGAAAACATGTTCTGTTACATGTTCAATCCTGAATGTTTTCACTTTTCAGATACATTTGCAATGGAAGTCGAATCCGGGAAAACATACTTGCTAAGAATCATCAATGCTGCCCTCAACGACGAGCTTTTCTTCGCGATTGCCGGTCATAACATGACAGTAGTTGAGGTGGACGCAGTTTATACAAAACCGTTCGTCACTCAAGCCATACTGATTGCACCAGGGCAAACCACGAACGTTCTAATACAAGCCAACCAATCCCCTGGGAGATATTTCATGGCTGCTAGGCCTTTCATGGATGCTCCAATCCCTGTAGACAACAAAACCGCGACAGGTATATTCCAATACAACGGAATCCCCAACACTGTTCTTCCTACACTTCCTCAGTTACCAGCTTCCAATGACACAGATTTCGCTTTGAGTTACAACAACAAGCTCAAGAGCTTAAACTCTGCAAATTTTCCTGCAAATGTTCCCCTTAAAGTCGATCGAAAACTGTTCTACACGGTTGGTTTAGGCAAAGATTCTTGCCCGACATGCGTTAATGGGACAAGAATCTTAGCCTCGTTGAACAATATTTCTTTTGTGATGCCTAAAATTGGACTTCTCCAAGCTCATTACTTCAACATCAGTGGAGTTTTTAGAACTGATTTCCCTGATAAACCTCCTAAGCCATTTAACTATACTGGTGCACCCTTAACAGCCAATCTTGGCACTGCACATGGGACAAGGCTTAGCAAAATAGCCTTCAATTCTACAGTTGAGCTAGTGCTACAAGACACTAATCTCCTTACAGTTGAGTCACATCCATTCCATCTCCATGGCTATAACTTCTTCGTGGTCGGAACCGGTATCGGAAACTTCGATCCTGTCAAAGATCCGGCAAAGTACAACTTGGTCGATCCTGTTGAAAGGAACACAGTTGGTGTTCCGACCGGAGGTTGGACCGCCATTCGGTTTAGAGCAGACAATCCAGGTACCATCACGAACTCAATTTGTTTTCATTATTGAATAGCTCGAGTTCAAGTAATATAAGTTCAAATTTCATTGGATTTTGCTGGTATAGGTGTTTGGTTTATGCATTGTCATTTGGAGCTACATACTGGGTGGGGATTGAAAATGGCATTTGTGGTTGAAGATGGAAAAGGAGCTGATCAATCAATTCTGCCTCCACCCAAGGATTTGCCACCATGTTAAACTGTTAGAAAGAGCTTCTCAATGTTCAACAAACACCCCCCAAGTTTGCTTATAAAATGAATTTTCAAAATCCAAGTTTGTTTATAATATGTATTTCATGCTATATGTATGTCCTGCAAAAATTGCAGCACATAGGAGGAATCAAATTTAAAGAAAAGAAAAAAGTAAAATTTCTAATTGTTTTTATATCCCAATTGTAATGGACTCCAAGAAAGTTTATTGTTTCAGTGATGTAGTTGAGCTGCAATGAATTATTGGAAAGGAAAATGAATATGTTAATATTTCTCTACTATATTATTTATGGCAGATTAAGCACTACACAATAAGATTATGCACGAAATAAAACAATATCAGTTTTATCAAGTACTTAATTTAAGTCTTTTTTTAAACAAAATTTTTACTTTCGTTCTCCCCAAACTTCAAAGTTGCTTTCATTAAAAGTTGGCCAACCACTTGCATTTAAACAGTTGGCTCTAATCATGTATAATTACCTAATAAAAGCCTTATTTATTTCGACATTAAAAACTCTTTGCCAAACTAAAATCTTGTTAGCATTAGTGTGGCTTTTAACCACATGAAATACATGCCTGCTAAATAACCACAGCAACCTAAATGACAAGCCAACCTAACTAACCAGTTTAGGCAAAAATAATTATGAAATCAACAAAAATATCATAATCTTCATTTCCATGGCTACAAACAGCAGTTAAGTTTATAGCAGTGGCTAAAATATCTAGTATATTCCAACAATCTGCATCCAACGTTATGAGTACTGAAAGAATGCATCGATACAATAATAGACGCCGATGCATGGTATCTTTTTGGGCCTGTTCTGGAAGAAATATCAGAATACAAGGAAAAATCAAATGGACTGACTCAAGTATTTGGAGGGTTCATCTTTGTTTAACAGCAAAACATTCTTTCAAAAAATTATGAAGCTGAGATGAATATATGTTTGGAAAAGCCCGATAGTGGTTGACGTGCGGAGATGTGCCAAAGTTGAAGGAGAATACTTTTATCCCCTTCTTTCTCATCTCTTCAATACACAACTCGATTGATTTATGCGGAGCGACTTTATCAGCTGTGCTATAAAGATAGAGCTGAGGACAGGGAGGAGTGTGCTGCATGATAGCATTGATCGTTTTTCTTAACCTTCTGCATATAACGAGGAAAAAGTAATAGTTTGCATCAGTCCATCACTCCTCGCAATCGCAAGATATGATCATATTCATAGAGCGTAGATTGTATGGCATGTAGGTGTGAAAGCATATTTAGGGTCATTTAACGTTATATGGAAACCAATAAATGGCATAAAGGGAAATGTACCGGTTAACATCGGGCAAATTTAGAACAAATTTGAAGAGCTTTTCCAGGGCAGATAGCAGCACAGATTCAATTATCCCGGGTTCCATTTTCTGTAATTTTGAATCTGTCTCTGCACTTTCTAGTCCATTTACTAAAGAGCTCTGTTTCTTCAGTATAGCAGCAGCGAAACCGGCTGCCCAGACCTGCAAAGATGAAGAGAATATGTAAATCATCACTACTTTCCCAGTTGATTTCATTAGAAAGGCCATTGTTTTTAAAATGAGCATACAATTACTTCATCAAAATCATATTACAAAGTCCAAGGCCAGAAACCTACTATCTTATATGCCAGCAAATGAGGTCAAAGAAATTTAACTGTGTTCTATTTTAATGCTAGAGATACAATGTGTAACTTCCCAGATTTTTTAAGGGAACAAAAGAAAACCGAAACAACTAGTCAGCTCAAATACTGTGAGTATTCTAGGATAGGATGAGAGTCCTGTCCAAGAAGCTCCCGTTCAACGATGTTGATGCCTTTAACCTCTTATTGTAAAATTACAGAAAGTCTTGGGAAAAAAATCAAAATAGTATGATAGAGAACTTAACAAAGTAGGAATAAGTAGAGATGTCAAAAAGTTGGAAGCCTATTATTTGAACATCTAGAGGACAGAAACATTTGCATCTGCCTGCGAATCAGTAGTCGCAGGTATAATTTTTCAGAACCAATATGATAATCTAATACACCTTCCAGTCTTTTCCACAGTTAATACCTGAATCCAAGGTTTCAAGAGAGAGTAAACAAAGCATAACACGGAGATGTTAACTTCGATCAAATATATAGAGCTGCCAGCTGCAGAAATTTCCAAATGTTCATATCCACAACCTGGACATATTCTCATTCTCTTGGATCAAAGGCCAGATTAATCACAATCCATCATTTTTTTTATTTTACATAAGCTTGAACCTTATTAATTTCATGGTATGCTATTTAGGACCAGATCGATAGTAATATCACCTAAACTCAAGTTCACAATTTGACATAAAGATTTATTTCAAGACTCAAAGCGAACTCAGTAATCATCCATCACCCATCAATCATACCCAAAGCTTGGATCTTATTAATTCCATTGTACCCTACCTAAAACCAGGTCTTTAGTAAATATCAGATAAAGAACTCAAGTTCATAATTTGAGATAAAGCTTTATTTCAAAACTCAAATTCATGGATCAAAAACCATAATTAATATTGAAGCATCGTAATTAGACCTCATAGAATCAACACACAAAGCAAAAACCTTAGGATTTAAAGGGTCAGCTGCTCCTGAATCAATAATTACTCCTCGTATCTTCTCTTTCAATCCCTCTCTTCTCTGAAAGCTGTCAAGAAGTGAACCATATCTGCCCCCAAAAAAAAAAAAAAAACAAACGATACCCAAATTTACTTTCCACAACCCAAAATTTAAATTGAAAAAGAGAAGAAAAAACCACTCGTTAAACTTACAGGAACCAGCCAGTGTTGCTAAAAGCATGGAAAATGAAGCACCTTTCACGACCATCTTCCTCTTCTTCCATAACCCACTTGGCCAACTCATTTCCCAATTCTGATACACGCTGCTCAAGCCTTGCACCAATATCAAACCATAGCAATTCCTTAACATCTACTAAAAAAGTAACCGCGTGGATTCCTCTTAAATTGTTCCATTCCACATATCGCTTTAAATGCTTGGTTTTAGCCCCAAGCCATCCCAAAAGAACCACTATTACGACCTTGTCTCTGCATCCAAAAGCCTCAGCTTTTCCATCTCCATTGATAACAATCTCCGGCGCTTTGTTCCAAGCTACGGCCGTGTCGTTTGCATTGGATTGAAGGAATGCGTTGAGAGAAGAAGAATGAATGGTTTTAGCAGAAACGCTGGAATAGGCGTCGTTTCGAAACCTTTGAGGGAGTTTGCGAAAATGGGTTATTGTATGTTTAGTAAGAAACGACGGTGTTGGAGCCGTTTTGGTGATGATTGAAGAAAAACAAAGAGCATTGGAGGAAGCAGCTTCCATGGTGGAAATTTTGAGCTGAGGATTTAGAAAAGGGAAAGGTTTATATATTGGCCTTCTCCACATTGAAAGTATCTAATTGAAAGTATCTAAAAGGGCTACTAAGAGGACAATAGACTATAGTACCTACTGAATTGGAAGGTTGAAGATGAGAAAATTCAGAAGAAAAATGTCATATCCGATGTTGTTAGAGAAATTTAAGCGAAAATTAATAAAATAATTTGCTGTCCTGTTAGTTTAGTGTTGGTTTTTCCCTTCATCAGCCTCGACTTAAAAGGGTGTGGCAAAAATAATTTTTTGTGGACGTATTTTAGTTTGTATTTTTTAAAAAAAATTATTTTTGAATTAAATTTTTAAAAAAAAGTCATTTTTAAATATTATAAAAATAGACTAAATTTTTAAAAAATTTACTAGAATAAATTTTTATAAAGGCTCAAAGTGACAACATTATTTTTTATAAGGTGTCATCAATTAATATGGAAATATAAGTTATAAAGTAAATTTTTATATAGACCCAAAGTCTCATTTACTTTATTTTCTTGAGCAATGTGAGATATGAGATATAGGGGTGAGCGTTCGATCGAACCGAATCGAATAAAAAATTTCGAGTTGACGAATCATATTTTATCATCCTAATTTGATTTGAAATTTTCTCGAATCGAGTAGAGTGAGATGAAATTCGAATCGAATCGAATATATTTGTTCGAGTTAAATTTTTTAAAAAAATTTATTAATAATTTAATTTTAATATAAATATTTAATATGATTAAACAATTCAATAGTATAAATAATATAAAATATAAAATTTAATTTCATAATATAAATAGTAAATATAAATAAAATTATTACTATTTATGTTTAGTGATTTTTTGGATAATTTTATTTTTATTTGAGATTAAATGGTGAGAAGTAAAAGTTTAGAGGAAAATAAAAATTTTGGAGAATAAAAATTTGAGGGAAAGTAAATAGGGGAGTAAAATTTTGGAGGGAAAATATAAAAAAATTGGGGGGTCGGGGGATGGGTTTGGGGTAGATGGGAGGTGGGATGGGAAGTAAATAAAAGTTTTAGAGGAAAAGTGGGAGGGAGTAAAAATTTGGGGGGAAAATAAAAGTTTTGAGGGTTTTTGGAGTAAAATTTTGAGAAAAAGTAAATGGGAGAGTAAAATTTTGGTGGGAAATAAATTTTGGGTAGATTGAAAGGTTGGGATAAGAGGGGAATAAAAGTTTTGGGGAAAAAGTAGGAAGGAGTAAAAGTTTTGAGAGAAAAGTAAAAAGGTTTGGGAGTTTGGGGTAAAAATGTAAAATATTATATTTTGATATTCGAATTATTCGAATTATTCGAATTATTCGAATTCGAAAACTCAACTCGATTTGAACTCGAAATTCGAAAAAAAAATCGAGTTGACTAGAATAACTCGATTAACTCGAATAATTCGATTCGTTTAACTTGAAATTCAAATTTTTTTTATTTTTTCGAGTCGATTCGAGTTTTGCTCACCCCTAGTGAAATATGTGTATATATAGACTCATGAACAGTTTTGCAGCTTGTTCCTAAACAATGTGAGATTCCTTCCTCTTTTAACTAACAACATGAGATGAAAGGTAACACTATATTTGATTTTTTACTTAGAGTTTAAATTTTTTACAAAAGTTAACATTTGTTACATTATAAATAAAATTTTAAACTCTATAAGTAAAAAAATATAAAATATAAAATGAGTATGGTAAAATATTAAAAATAAATATTTAAAAATTACTAATAGTTGAGAAATTATTTTGTAAGTTTTTATAATTCGATAGCTAAAAATATAGTTAAGTGACTACTAATGTAATTTAATCTAGATATAAAATGTGAAAAATAATTATCATATTTGATGTATATTATATATTTCTATAAAAATATTATTTAACATAATTATATACTATGTTTAAATAGATTATCTATCTAGTCAAAATATATCTCAAATAAATTTATCGGTATTCATTAGGTGATGAAAATTAAATTAAATTAAAATTAAAAAATTAATTAGTATAGTAAAATATTAAAATAAATAAATATTTAAAAGATAATCAAAATTTTAAAATTACAAAAATGCTATTTGAGTATTAAATACTCACCATTTATTTATTAATCAAACATTCATAATATAAAATAAAATAAATAATAAAAAATTAAAAGTATAACTTCTAAATTTAAATAATGGGAAATTCTTTTAAAATTAGAATTGCATTGATATTAACTTCAAACATTTAAAATTGAATAGAAAATTATTGTATGTACAAGTTTCATATGTGCAATTTGTTCTCTCTTTTTTAATAGTTCTTTTGTATATGTTAACAATTCTAAAATGCAACAAGATTAAAGATCTCAAAAGATAATTTTATAATATGAGAAAATGTTAACAAAATATAAAAATAGAAATTGTTTTGTAAAAAAAATTAAATATAGTGTAGCCTTTCATCTCATGTTGTTAATTAAAAGAGGAAGGAATCCCACATTGTTTAGGAACAATCTGCAAAACTATTCATGAGTCTATATACACATATCTCATATCCTACATTGCTCAAGAAAATAAGGAAATGAAACTCAGGGTCTATATAAGAATTTCCTTTATAAGTTATATTTTCATATTAATTGATGACACCTTAAAAAAATGGCGTTGTCACTGGAAATGGCCTTTTCCGATAAATAATTATTTTTCGATCCTTTTTCATAAATTTTTTTAAAAATTGGTATTTTCTGATGAATTGGCCGTATAATTGTGTTATTTTATTATAAAGAAAACTACTATGGTTAGCCTTATATTAATTAAATTTTTTTTGCAGCAAATTATAGGAAAAAATAAAAATTTAAAGGTTAAAATATGTTTTTGATTTAATCTTATTATTTTTATTTTTAAAACTTAATTTATTTATTTATTGAATTTAAATTTTAGATTAATTAAGAATTGAGGTTAAAACCGCTAAATTTTTTCTATTAAATTTTTGAAGTGATCTATTGAAATTTTTATTTTTAAGCTAACTCAAATTTTATTAATAAAATGTTGTATTAAAATGAAAGTCAATTTGAATAATGAATATTTTTTTCTACCCATATTCATATGCATTATGAATTAATATCAAATAACAAATCTAATAGTTGAACCTACAATATATAAATTCATGAAAAATAGATGGAATAGTATGAATATTTATTTTTGTTATACTAAATATATTAGGGACAATTGTGTTAGCTACTGTTTATTTTCAAATATATTATGGTTTCAATCACTTTAACATACTTAAATTTGAGCTTTAATCCCTATACTTTTATTTGGTATAATTTATGTTAGGTATAGAGTTTTAGTCATATTATGATTTTAATCCTTTACTATGTATAAATTTAAGATTTAGTGGGCAAATAATAGTCTCTCTACTATTATAAGAATATTAATTAATCTAAATAATTAAAATTTTAACTATTTCAATAAAAATGTTAATGCAGATTTGTTTTAAAAAACATCCAATCAACAAAATACAAGCCAAGCTGATGGATTTATGGAAAAAGAAGGAAAATTTTTTATATATTATTATAACAATATATGATTTGAGATAACACCATGTTTGTCTGGGTCACTGTGTTAGTTACGTTATAAGTATTTTGGTTAGGAATCAATTTGATAGACTAATATGATATTTATTGTTTTTGGATTCTCGTTAATGTTACTCTTAGAATTTGTAGACCATTAAGTAGGACAAACTTTGAATTCAAGTGACACTTGTTGAATTATAGTAAGTGAGTTAAGGTTATATATGTTTGTGGAAAAGTATACTATTCTCTGGTTCCTCTATTGTGATCCAATGATATTTCTTCCTCTGTAAACTGAAAACTCAAAATCTGGATTTAATTAGTGGTTATTCTATCCCTAGGTAAGTATTATCATTTTGCATGTTAAATTCTGAATGAGTAAGTCGGTAAGAGGTGCATAAACAGTAAGATGTAAGTTTAAGGTTTTGCATGGAAATTGTCAGTGCTTGAAACAATGATAAGAGGTATTTGAATAAGTTTAAATGGTGTTCTTATGTTCTGTAAGCAGTGTAGGTGTTGTTGTTGTTTCATGATGGAACTTGGATCTAGAGTTCAAGATTCTGTGAGTGTCAGGTGAGTCTCTACTCTGACCCTTGCATGTATACTGTCCATACTAAGTATATCCACATGAAAATGATCAAACTATGAATTGGAAATCATGGATAAAATAGTATGAATATGATACTTATATGACTATAGGAATGAAGTTATGTTAGAATTGATTGAGGACATGAATGATTGTTGAAGATGGTATGTGTAATGGATATGAGATTTGATGAGTCCAAATACGTGAAGAAATGTGTATTGAGTTATGATAAGGTTAAAAATAAATTAGTCTATTTGAATGTGAGTTCTATTGGATGTATAATGAGTAATATGAAATATTGAGTCCGAGATGTGTTTGAGTCTAAAGAGTTTGTAAAGTGAGTCGAGTCACTGCGGTGGTGTAAAAGCCCGGTTTAGACCCTAGTCGAACAAGGGATTTTAGACCATAAATTCGAGGTCGGAGTAATATTTTAATATTTTTTCTATGTTTATGGTATGTGTTGTGGCCTGTGTGAAATTTCTGAGTGAAAATTTTATTGATTGTGTGCTTAATTAGCAAAAAAGACTTAATCGCATAAAGTGTAAATTATTGTGTGCTGATTGTTAAGTGTTTAATTGTTGTTGTCTTTATAATGAGGAGGATTTAAGATGCAATTTGACCATAATTGAGTATAGTGGACGACATTGTGATAACATATATGTTTTTATATGTTAAAATTATAAGTTAAAATTTATATTATATTATAAGGTTATAATAAAAATAAAAGAAAATAGATAGTGGAATGTTCATCTTGGTTCCACCGAAATTAGAAAGAAAAGAAGAGAGAAATTTTGTTAAATATTCGGCACTTGCACAAACAAATTAAGGTATGATTTGGTTTCGGTTTTTGTTAATTTCTACATTTTCGTAATCGTTGCTTCGTGCTCTAGCTAACCCATGTTGTAATTTTGTGAATTGATGATGTTCTTGTGATGAGCCATTTATGAATGCTTGAGCTATGTGCTAGTTGATAGTGAAATATGAAAACTTGGTGTTGGGTTAACATAGTTTGAATTGAGATTTTTAGTGAAATTGAGCATTTTAGACTTAATTGAGAAAATGAGTAATTGAAGGATTAAATTGTGAAATAAATGAAATGTGTGGGCTTGTAAGAGTATAGTGAGAATTTGGCTAGACATGGGCACAAGCAAATTATGTGTATTTAGTGATTTGATGAATTAAGGACTAAAGTGTTGAAATGTGTAAATGTGATGGCTATTTTATAAAATGCCCTAAATATGTATGCGTGGATCAAATTGAATGAATTTGTGATTGAATGGATTGAATTTGAATGTGTATAGACCAAGAAAGGAGAGGTTGAGGTTTGGATCGAGATCGAAGCAAA
Source organism: Gossypium rotundifolium (assembly GCA_025506655.1). NCBI lineage: Eukaryota > Viridiplantae > Streptophyta > Magnoliopsida > Malvales > Malvaceae > Gossypium > Gossypium rotundifolium. The sequence goes on from CP106731.1 coordinate 142,384,257, forward strand.
GATAAAGTGCTCGATTAATCGATCGTTTTGGTATATCGACGTCCAAGGTAAGTTCGGATATAATCCATGTACATAGCTATGTTTAAATGTTGTGAAACGAATGGTTATGATATTATTGAATTATAAATGTTATATGAGAAATGGATCTATATGGCACTAAGTGTGTGTATTTGGGAATGTAACCAAGAAGATTAGCACTGTGTGTGCGAAATAATAGAAGCTTAGGCTTTGTGATTGGCACTGTGTGTGCGATACCGAATTGAGTTTTGGTTTTGTATTAATGCACTAAGTGTGTGATGTCATTTAAGCTTCGGCTATGAATTGAGGCACTAAGTGTGCGATTATAATTAATGAATAACACCTTGAGTGCGAAATAATAGAAGCTACGGCTTTAATGAATAACAATGTGTGTGTCAAAAGATTGAAATTTCGATTTATCGAATTGGCACTGTGTGTGCGTTACCGATATAAGTTCGGTTTAACATATTGGCACTAAGTGTGTGATGACAATGAGGCTTCAGTTGTGAAATTGGCACTAAGTGTGCAAATTTATTTGAGTAATAGAAAAGGTTGAACGAGAGGTAAAATCGAGAAATTGAGTTGTATGAATGGTGAGTAACTATGTATTGATCAATGTATGTTTGAACCTATGTGGTTGATGATAGATTTAATAGTTGAATGAATAGATATTTGAGTATGTGGTTGAGATTGATAATGTGCTTAGTTGTGTCATTATCTATGTAATGGTTGGATAGTATAGTTAGTGAGTAACTAAGTGTTGGCAAAGGTAGGTATGATACCTATGTGGTTGGTGAAATTGAAAGTAAATGAATGGGATGCTATGTGAGTATTGGATAAAGTTGAACTTGTGTACCATTGGTAAATTATCCATGTGATGGTTAAATGTGTATATTGAATTGGTTCATTAAGTTAATTATTTTATAATTCGAACTTACTAAGCTTTGGAAAGCTTACTGTATGATTTGTTTCTCTGCTTTGCAGTGTCGCAAGGCTAGCTCGGATCTGGGGATCGTCGGCATCTCTATCACATTATTGGCAATCTATTTTGGTACTTTGAAAAGATGTGTATAGTTGAATTATGGCATGTATAGGCTAGTAGATAAGATATGTCCTGAAATGTTTAATCCTTGCCATGTGAGTTGGATTGGAAGTTGAATGATGTTGAACTTATGAATGAGTTATGGAAATGGTATATTTCATGATGGTGTGGTTGATGATAAGATATGTTTGAAGAAAGTTTAGACATGGATTACATGATGTTTGGTATGTTCATGTTTTGATGTATAATTGTCACTTTGAATGGCTTAAATTGTGATGACAATGAGCATGAGAGTAAATGATTTAGTTGGTGATTGGATAATGCATGAAATGATATGTTTTGTAACACCCCAAACCCGGCCTAAACGTTATGATCGGATCTGGCATATCACATGAAAGGAATGTCTAAAAACTGTGCGTTCGTTAAAAAAACTCGTATTCTTTATAGTTGTTGTGAAAAATTGAGTTTAAGTAATTTTGAATAAGAAACGGTTTATTATCATTTTAGGAAAAATCCCATATTGATCATTTAATAATAAGCAGTAACCAAATTGAAAGCTGAAACCAAGTAAAATACCCAATGCCTTATTACATAACAAAAACCCAAATAAAAATAAGTCCAAATAAAAGAAACGAATTTACGAGTAAACATATGTATGGCCTCCACGAGTCCACCTCAGCTCCCAAATCCGTGATCTAATGATTACCTGCAAAATTTAACTAAGGGGTGAGTCATCGAGACTCAGTGTGTAAATCCCCATCCAACGGGTGTTAAACCCTTACACAATTTCATATGAAAATATGCATGTCATGCAACCCAAAACCTAACCATCCGAAACTCTCGATTCTACCCCGTGTGGTACCAAACCACTGGTGGTGCCAAACCACTGGTGATCCAAAGTCACAAATAACATATGTGGTACCAAACCACTGGTGGTGCCAAACCACTAGTGACCCAAAGTCACAAAAAGCATATGTGGTACCAAACCACTGGTGGTGCCAAACCACTGGTGACCCAAAGTCACAAATAACATATGTGGGGCCAACCCACTTTATAATACCAAGCTACTAGTGACGATCCCTTTAAATATAATATGTGGGGCCAACCCACTGTGGTGCTGAACCACTGGGACAAGTCACAAAGATAAATATATGTGGTACCAAACCACTGGTGGTGTCAAACCACTGGTGACCCAAAGTCACAAATATCACATCTTCCCCGTCCTCTCATCTTACCTATGCAATATGACATAATAATTCGTGTATGCAGTATGTCATGTATGCTAGACATATATCAAATATAAGTATAACATGAATTACCATCATAATCAGATAAACATAAGACAACATAATCATGCTAATCAACCTCTAAGGGTATAATCGTAATTTTACCTACCAAAGGCATTTCTGTAATTTACCTTTCAAGAGTATTTTGGTAATTTACCCACTAAGGATATTTCAGTAATTTCGTACCTGGAATGGCCTTTTTGAAGGCCCAATGTCGCCTTGAGCGACTCAACTACCATTTTCGGTCTTTACCGAACTGTTGGGCCTAAAACTCAATTTCAGCCCATTCGGGCCCACACGCTCGTGTGGCCCACCTAACACAAATCTATCCACGTATATAAGTTCTACCTAGTCCAGTTCACTATATACTACATCATCATACAATTTATTCTTTGAGCCTACGGGCCCATTGGGCCTACTTCGGACCATCGCGGCCCAAGCAGCCCCAACCCATAAGAATACTACTGATGGCCTCAATTATCACGTCAAAGCCCTACACGTGCGCTCGCACGCTCGTGTGGCTACTATTACTGTGATCGGCAGTTCGGCATTCGCCGCTCTACAGCTAGAGTAGAGAGAGTTACACACGTGATAGAGTCTGTGTTAAATGCAGCTGCGACCACTCCTGTGCCTAAACGCCCACCAAGGTATCTTAACTCTCCTCCTTGAATGCTCTTTATATAGCTAGCTCTTCACCTTCCTTCTTTGTATCTTTCCAATGTGGGATCCTCCGTCAAGAGAGTTTAAATTCAATCAAACTCTTACCGTCAATCCAGTAAAATAAATACTCCATTGCTTCTCTTGAGATTCAAACCAGACTCTCTCAGTAGCATAATCCACGCCGCTAGCCACTTTACCAACTAGCTCCTTGTGTCTTAAACCATGCGCAACTAAATATAACCCTATGGCCAAGGTCTAAATTCATTTAATAAAAATAATCTAAAAGGAATGCAAACGCTACAACTAGAACCTTGGACCTCCTTCCTTCCTTGTGGTGTCACCCCCTTATCCTTAAGTGGTGTCACTTTGCCACTACACTACACACTCCACTTGTGTCATTTTCCTCCACATTTTATTCTTAAAGCCTACCCGCCAACATCCAGGGTTTTTTTCACCTAAAACCAAAATTTTTCCTAAGGCCTAACTTGAACCCGAGACTTCATAGAAGCCCCCTAACCTTCCAAACTCACTTATCTAATTGGTCCAACTTGCATAAGCCGATCTCTTCTTCTCCAAAAAATTTAAATGCTACTACGCTCAAGGCCCATTGGGCTCAATTCTCTTAGGCCCAATTTCAGGATGTTACATGTTTGAATGCCTTTGAAAGCATGAATTGGTATTGTATTGATGCTTGTAGATATGATCTTATTGTGGATGGAAATTTGGCCTTACAAATGGCCTATTTTGCCTACTCGGTTATAGCACATGGGCGTGCCTAGTGACGTGTGATTAAGTCAGTATATGGCCTAAGAGTACACGGCCTTAGCACAGGGGGGTGCCAGGTAGCAGAGCCAAGTCAGGATCGACCACGACCATGGTACACAGGCGTGCTTGGTGGCCGTGGAGTTAAGTCAGATTCGACCACGGGAAAGACATATGAGTGTGTCTAGCGACCGTGGGAGACACACGGCTTGCCCGCGCGGGTGTGTAACCCTTGAAATTTTGAAAAGTTTTAAATTTTGAGAATTTCTGTATGTGTTCCGGTTTAGTCCTGACCCCTTTCTAACACGTGTTTGAGGTCTCGAAGACCTCAATAAGGGACTATATACTTGTGATTGAATATGATTGATTGATGTTTGACTTTGTGTCGTGAAATGGTAGTGAAATGTTCTGAATGTTTGGTAATGCCTCATAACCTTATTCCAGTGACGGTCTCGGGTTAGGGGTGTTACAGGTGGTAACTGATAAAGTCCTTCGGGATAATAAACACGAACTCTGATATGAAATTCTGAAGGAAAAGTCCATGACCATGGCACACTACTGTTGAACGACATTTATCTAATAGGTTCTCTGCGTGTCCCAGGGCAGTGATGGGCAAACCTCATGTTATGTAACACCCCAAACCCGACCCATGCGTCATGACCGAATCTGGTATGCTACGGGTTGAATCTTGAAAACTTTACTCTGAAGGGTTTTGGAAAAACTTAGTTTATTATAGCCAAATAATCAATTAAATGTGAAATTTTGAAAATAAATTTAATATTTGCGTTGACTGAGTTTGAAAAGCCCATTTATCATTTCAATTTATATTTAAGACTTTGAAAAGAAAACATAAGTTTGTAAAAACCCATCATAAAGGAAATAATTTGAAACCTAAGTTATAGAGGCCTTATTATAAAAATTATTCCCAAAAATTAAAACTTAAATGAAAACAAAACCGAAAAAAATGTCTATGTAGATAATAGTCTTAATGGCCCCTCGAGTCCGCCTTGACTCCCATGTCCACGAACTACTGTTCATTTGAAAAGTGGGAAAAATAAAAGGGTGAGTCACAAAGACTCAGTGTGTAAATCCCGAAATCACATAAAAGCATTGGGCCCACAAATACATTATGGGCCTTGGCCCATACACAAAGGCAACAGAATAATTCATGTAATATGGCCCATCCCAAAACCTAAGAGTCGATCCTCTACACACCCCCGTACCAATCATCACACCGTGGGGATTTCTACAATCAACCCTCCATCCGCTACACACCATATCGATCACTATGTGACCTATGTGGCAGAGCCACCGATCGCTATGCGACCTCAGTAATACATTATAGTATTCGATGACCTTCTTTTCATCATAAAGACCGATCACTATGTGACCTATGTGGCAAAGCCACCGATCGCCTCGCGACCTTCTCCCCTTCCGTAATCAAACCATCAATCTCATCCCATGCATACATACATATAAGAATCAAAATATTAAGCCATCTAAATAGATCTCATACTTTCACATGCTTCGATACACATAGAAAAGTTTCTATGATTACGTACCTGGCATCTCTTGCCTACCCCTTCTGGGTAATACGACTGTTCATACAACCTCTCTTTCCGGCTTTTAGCCCATAACATACATATATATTACAACAATACTTATGTGTTAAGGATCTACACACAATCACGCTAATCAACCCCTGAGGGTATAACGGTAATTTTACCTACCGAAGGTATTTCAGTAATTTACTTACCAAGGCTAATTCGATAATTTTACAAACCAAGGGTATTTCGATAATTTTACAAACTAGGGGTATTTTAATAATTTTACAAACCAGGGGTATTTTCGTTATTTCACTACCCAGGTATTTCAATAATTTTACAAACCAAGGGTATTTCGGTAATTTTACAAACTAGGGGTATTTCGATAGTTTTACAAACCAGGGGTAATAAGGGTATCTTGGTAATTTTATAAAACAGGGGTATTTTGGTACTTTCACAAAATAAGGGTATTTTGGTACTTTCGCAAAATAAGGGTATTTTAATAATTTTGCAATCTGAGGGTATTTTGGTAATTTTACAAATCAGGGGTATTTCGGTCCTTTTCGGGTTTTAGCTATGAACTTTGGCCCATCAACAAGTCCTCATGGCTAAAGTGAGCAGACACTACGCACTGTAGGATTCCGAAAAAGAGGTGGCCACTAAGGCCCAAGTACCAAGTCGCCCACTAAGGCCGCTAAGTACCAAGCTCTCTAGATCCAATCCTAGACATGCGTATGCCTGCCACACCCCTAACCCAAATGACTTGTTCACAGACATGTTTAATTAGAGAAATTAAGTCTTATAGAATTTAAGAGTTGTTCAAACTAGGCCTAAGGTCCATAAACCCTAACATACATATCTACGTCCTCATAAGCCCATCAAGCCCAAATCACTCCCTTACGGCCCATTAGGCCCAAAACAAATCCAATTCATGTATCATGCATGGCTAATTCAATTCGTATAACCAACCAAACCATTTCATCAATCTTAGCCTCAGGGCCCACCAGGCCCATTTAGCCACTTCGGCTTTTCGACATTGCCGATATCGTGTGTGTAGTGTTTATACACACCTGGTTACTGCGATGTGCTATCCTATCCTTAGCCTTGATCCTACAACAAACCAACCTTCAATCAACCGCTCATACTTAATCAAAATATTTACTCATAAGCCGAGACCTTACCGTAACCTTACCGTGTGCCATCGGGTTCTAATAGCCTTTCCTTAGCTACTAATCTCAAGTTTTCCCTAGATCTGCACTCACACGTACACCATCAAAATTCGAGCGACTCGTAATCCACACAAGTCATCCACACATTCAGCTATTCACTTCAACCATAACGGAGTTGAGTATACTTACCCTTGCTAATGATCCTACCACGCTTGCGATCTCCGAACCTTACCATTATTAATACAAGATCAACGATAATGAAAAATTAGATTGCCCATCGGCTTTTAACAAAACGTACTAAGGGGAGTTAACAAAATACTTACCGAATCCAACCTTAGATCTTGCGGCCTAGATAACTACCGCACAAGATTCAGCTTTTAACCTTGACTGAAAGTGGATCACAATCGGTTTGTGATGGAGGAAACAACAATGGTTTGGCAAAAATAGGAATTTCAACAAGAGAAGATGTTGGCAATTCGACAATAGAGGGGTTTGGCTAAGAGAGAATTCGACAAAAAGAAATTCAGCTTTAGGAGATTTCGGCTTTATGAGAAAGAAGAAGAACACAACACTAATGGGAATTTTGGCAAAAAGAATGATGGGTTTTATTTTTGGCAAATGAAAGAATTCGGCTGAGGGGAGAATAGGAAGAAATAATAGAACCCAACGAACCTTTCAATGAATTCGCAAAGAAAAGAAAGATGACCTATTTGCAAAACTCTCCAAATGTCGAAAGCCACAATGAAAATTCGTAATACCCCTAAAAGCCCCAAAACGGCACTCATCTACCCTCCTAAGTTGAATTTATACACTCTCCACTTCCCAAAACGGCACCAACTCTTCACACTTCTTAGCTCCTAACTTTTCTCCCCGATAACACCTTAATCTTATCCAAATCTCCTCCACATCCATCACCACCTTACACAAACTCTCCACGGCAAGAGTACAAAACAAACACAACTCTTACCGTCCACCTATGCAAAATAAAACACTCCAAAATACACTCCTCCCTTTCGAACCTTGAACCTCTTGATTTTACACACGCCACCTCATTGCCCCTATATAACGCCACTTGCCACTGGACCACAAGCCCATTTATGTCCTATTTTCACTTAATCAACTTAAGAGGCCTCATGCCTGAGATTAGGGTCCACTAAGCAAGAAAAATAAATTTTTCCCTATGGTCTCCCCTATCTCTAAGGCTTCAAATAATCCTGACAATACCTTAATATTATTATTATAAGTGCTACACATTTCCCAAAAATTTTAAACGCTCCTATTCCCAAGGCCCATTAGGCCTAATTCTTCTAGGCCCAAATTCGGGGCGTTACATGTTATGTGAGTTTAGGCAAATCCATATCGCAAACAGAGTAATCTTAGGGTGCCTAAGTGCATCATGTTAGCCTTTGTGGCGTACTTTGAATGGATTACCTTTGTGGTGTACTCTGAATGGATTGCCTTATGGTGAATTTTGTATGATTGCCTTTGTGGCGTATTCTATAATAAGGCCTTATGGAATATTCTGTATATCATTTGTTTGCCTCTAATGTGTATTCTTAGTATAGCCAGATGACGTGTTCTGTTTGGATCTCTAACGTGTTCATATCCATAAGTATGGGATAAAGTGATTGACCGTTGTGTGGTGAGTTTAGTATAAGTTTGATCAGTTGATAAGAAGTATAAGTTAATTGAAGTTGACTGAGAAAAATAGATCAGTGTGTAAATGTACAAGATAGAATATGTTCGTAAATAGCAATAAAAACTCGTATATGCAGAAACACGCCTGAACACCAAGTTCCAAGCCCATAAGCTTTACATCTGCCCCTAGAAACACGCTAGAATCACTGTAAATATAACTTGGTAATTCGTAACAAATGCTGGACTCTAGTATATTTAGTGTATAATAACAAGTTAAGAATCATCATCTCATCATAAGTCAATCTCGTACAACGCACAAAATAACTTATTGACATGCCAATTGTATCTTATCCTATGTTCATCCGGGCTCAATACATAAAATCGTATAATATTTTACAATTCAATTACTTTCTCACCCTATATCAATTTATGACAATTTTATTATATATACACATATTCAATGAACTACAACTCACAAGTCAATATAATATTACAAATTATACTAAAATAAACCGTATGAACTTACCAATGCTAAACAACAAAGATTGTAATGTCAGGTACTAATCAACAATTTTCTCTTTTCCACGATTATCAATCGGCTCTTAATCTAAACAATAATTTATTTCAAACATCAGCCTCAATTATGCCACATCTAGTTTGATGCAAATGACCTTTATTAGCATTTTTCACAATTTTCTAAAATTTTACACTTTTTTCAATTTAGTCCCTAAAACCGAATCAAACTTATTTTTCATAATTAAGCCCAAAACTATTATGCTAAATTCATTATCGTCCTAAAACAGCCTCCAGTCACGAAATTTACAAGAAATTCATGCCATTTTCAACAATTTAACAATTTAGTCTTGAAACTCAAAACCATGCAAAATCACTTTACAAATTAGTCCAAACTCATCGTCAAGCTTCAAACAAAACCATTAACAACTAAAAAACTTCAAAAATATTAATGACAAGTTTTGAAACTTTGATAAAATCACAAATTAATCCCTGAGCTAAAAAGATTAAACTACAACAATCTTAAAAATAAAAAATTTACGAAAAACCGACAATTGGAGCATTTACATGCATGAATCTTATATAAGCTCTATTCATGGTGTTTTTAGTCTTAGTATTTCGGTGGAAAAACAAATAAATATAATGAAAACATTGTTTTACTATTTTTAACGTTTGTTTAATTTAATAATAATATTATAAAACACATAATCTTAATTCAATTCTTCCGTTAACCGTCCATGCTTTATCATTATGGTTTAATTACCATACAAGTCCTCACCCATTAACTAAATAAGCCATTTAATTAATAAAACCAATAGAGTGAAGTTTACAACTTTTATGATTTAATCATTTTTAATTAACTAGTCAAACATTAAAATTATTGGACCAAATTTTAATATACTAATATATTAACTCTATAAATATTTAATAAAAAATATTAACAAGCTTGGTTTACGTAAATGAGATCCCGATATCTTTTTTTTCAAAACCACTTGTACTTAAATATTTGTTCAATTAGCAAAAAAGAAAATATTCAAACGGTCATATTAAAATTCAATGTAATACTATATTTGAATCATAATTATTAAATAATAATATTTACGGACTCACTCGTGGGTTTTGTGTTCTCGAAACTACTATTTTTGACACCATTAGAAAATGGGTTGTTACAATTGACCTCCATGAGATGCTCTTTATGCATTCACGAATTTTGATCCACGAGTTGTGACACTAGGATTTTGTAATATATATATATATATATATATATGTGTGTGTGTGTGTGTGTGTGATTTGGCATCCATGTGGCAAAAAATTAGGTTGCCCACGTCAGTTGAGACCCTAATACCTTATAATATAAAATATATATAATTTGTTACATAACTTTTTAGATTTTATATAATTTTTTAGAAACTATATATATAAATTTGATTAATTTTAAAATTTTTTACATAAGTACAATTTTAAAAATAAATAGTGAATTTTAGATTAGAAATTTAAAGATTTTTATTGATATTTCTAGAATTTTATATAAATTAGAATTATAGTTAAAAATTATAAATGTACCAAATCGAATATTTTTAACTATGTTTTAAGGGTCAAATTAGATAATAACTCTTGAATTAACGTGCCACATCATTTTTCCGTTAAGGTTGTAACGATTATTAACGATGGTGACCAAAATGTTATAATTCAATAATATTATTGATCAAAATGTAACTTTTATAATTTAATGATAAAAAAATTAAATTGAGTAATTATTTTCATAGTTTAGTCCATTTTAAAAAATCAAAATACATGTGGTAAGTCATCGAATTGAATCCACTAGTTGGAATAGGTTTCGTCCATTTCTTTGAAGTTCTTTTCCTGTTTTTATATAACATTTTAATTATTTTGCTCAACGGTTTGTTTGATAATTCATTAAAAAATTAAAAAACTAATATTTTTAATGATTTGATTTTTAAATATATTTGATAATTTATAATTAAAATCAAATGATAAAATATTTTCAATGAAAATTTATGAAAATGACAAGTAAATAAGTGATTACTTATCACATATGTTACGTTACATTTGATAAAAGTACTATTTATTTACCATGTCTTAATATGTAAGTTAAGAATAAATTAATTTCAATTGATAATTTTATTTTATTTCTTTAATGATTATCCTTTAAAGATTTTTCCTTTAAAAATTTTAATTTTTTTATATCAAACGGTCTAATCATATTTTGTACTTAGTTTTAAGAGCTATAACAAACAAATTTTATATCTTCAGTTTGATGCTTGAATTTTCATTACTTAATTTTTAACACATAATTTTTAGTATTTAATTTTCAATTCATCAAATAATATTTAAGTTGAAAATAAAATTTTATTACTATAAATATAGAAAACTAATTAAAATTAAATAAAAAACAAAATATGTTTTTGTTGGATCATTGTGATTGCTTAACTTATGAATTAAAATCAAATTTGAATATTTAGGAACAATTTTTGAAATTTTAGATTTTTTGTGTTCAGGAAGAAAGGAAGTTCTACATCTCAAACTTTTGACAACAAGAACACAAACCTTCCAAAACGACAACCATGTTCCGAACATTTTGGAGACATCCCATATATACTAGAGGTGTGTATAGGTCAGGCGGCTCGGCCCGGCCCAAAGGTTCCGTCCGAAATGTAAGAAAATTTGAGAAAAAATATAGGTTCGAAAAATGGGTTTTTGACAAAAAAATAAAGTCCGTTTAAAAAATGAGCCGGGCTCGGGTAAGACATTTTTGGTCGGAGCCCGGCTCGGATTCATTAAATAAAAAAATTATTTTTTAATAATATTTTAATAATATTTTTCTCCTTATTTTACTACTATTTTACTATTATGTTTCTATTATTTTATTGTTATTGTTTAGATATTATATAAAACTTATTTTATTGTTAATTTTGTTATTATTTTAAAGACATTTGTTAATTTTGTTATTATTTTAGAGATATTTACTTGTTAAGTTGTATCTATTTTAGTGTTATTTAAGTTTACATATTTTTAAAATTTATTTTCAATTTGTTGAAAAATATTTATTTTGATTTTTAATATTTTGATGTATTATATATATTTAAAATTATAAATAATATTATAAAAATTAATACTGAAGGTAGGGTTGGGTCCAGATTTTAGTATTTTTATATGGGCCGGGTTTGGACAAAATTTTAGGCCCATTTTTGGGTCCGGCCAGGCCCGAGCCTAATGAACAGGCCTAAATTTTAGTTGGGCCCGGCTCAAACTCAACCTGGCCCGACCCATACACACCTCTTATATATACTACACCTAAAAACCCGAAACTACCCTTACTATAAAGGGCGAATTTGACATTTCAGTTAATTCACAGCTAGGCAGCTAGGCTAGGAATAGCCAAAAACAGAAAACTTCGTTCGAAACATTTGCGGGGATAAGCTGAGGCGGTCTTGAATTGCAACAAATCTAAAAATAAAAAGCCTCCCGTGGCATCTCTACTTCGCGCGCTCTTATTTGATCCGGTCCTCTCTCGACGCGCCATCGTCTCCATCACCATCGCCGCCTCTCCCACCTAGTTGTTTCTTCTATAAGTACGAATAAGGTAATGAATCGTCGCTCCTCTTCCATTGTTTTAGCCTTTTCTCCGCTTCCAAACGGAGCCTTCGCAAAAGAAAAAGGAGTCTTCGATTCTTCAAGTTTTCTTTATCTCTACTTCTTATTTTTTTTGTAGAGGCAATTGTTTGCACGGTGTTTTTTCCTTTTCAATTTTTGCATTGGTGGTCGTGTTGTTTCTCGGTTTGTGATATTTTTGAGTTTTCTTTTCCATTTTCTGGATTCATCATGTAAACTTTTTTTGCTAATAGATTCATCATGTAGTTGGCATATATATATATATATATATATATATATATTAATTTTCTTTATTTTTCTGTTGGGTTTGGTTGCTGTTAAAATTAAGAGGAACTCTCATTCATTTCGCCTTTGCTGTTTCTAATAGGCATAGCACATTTTTTTATTCACCTTTTCATTTACTTATATGAGCTTTTGCTTATTTTATGGCTGATGTTTAGCTCACAGTCCGAGGCAGGAGGAAAATGTTAACAAGTACTAAAATCTGAGTTTATATGGTCCAGTATTTTCATCTTTTACATATTGCAGGAGTTAAAATAAAGAGTTTTTAAGATTTTTTTAATTTTGAAACTACATACTCATTGTCGTTAAAAAGAGGAAATTTCACTTATTTTGACCCTTTCTTTGGATTCTTATTTAATTTTAATGTTGTCAAAATATAAAACTACAAGAAAAACATAAAAATGGTGTTATATTCCTATATAAGTTTAGATTTTCTAGTGGGGTCAATGTGCTAACGCCCCTGGCTATAACTTAGTTAAGTGAACCTTCTCAAGTTCATGGAAAATATGATGTTCTAAAATGAAGTAAGAATGATATTCTCGTCCTTCGCTTTCCTCTAGTTCTTCTCCATGGATAATGATACATATGGTTTAGTGACTTTTGCTTTTGTTTGTTTGATTATGCAGGGCCATGCCACCGTTTACTGCTATAGCTTTGGATAGGTTAATTGAATCTGGAGATTCAAAATCTGTTGATAAATCTTCTCGTTATTTAAAACCACCTATCCCTCCTAACTCAAAGCTACGGAGGAGGAACAGTACATCAGCTGCAGAAAGGAAGGGTAACCGCCCCCAAATTTCACCTGCCTTGTATGCTACTCCAGATGCAACTCCACTACCTGATTCAACATCTTTTTTCCCTTCTTCTCCTTACATCGTCAATCACAAGCGACGTGGACCTTGCCTCTCAAGGAGCTCTTCCGAAATATTATCACGGCAAATAACCCTTGAAGAAGATGAGGTTAACAGCAAAGTAAAGCTAGCAGACAAAGCATCACTGGCAGAAACAAAATATGTTGATTTATCGAAGGATGGTCCTTTTACTTCTAGCATTCGTAAACCTAATGAAGAGAAGCATCGAAATGGTGTTTTTAATGGTCATGTCAATGCGGAGAAGGCAAATGTCCATGGTGGCTCCATTCAAGATGAGCACAAAAATGGTGTTCGGGATGGTGAATTGGGAAGCAATAATGGGGAAGTTGGAAGCTGCCTGATGAGTAATGGTTTGGCCAAGGATAGAGCTGTGCCAAAGGTTGGACCGCCAAACTCGGACAGATGTAGTGACAAAGAAGATTTCTTTGATCTGAATGAATCAACGAGTGCCACAAGTAATACTGATGGAGATGATCATACTCGGCCGAAGGTGCTGGAAAATCTGCTGCATCAGGGGTAGAGTTTTATGATGCATGGGACGGTATGTAGAGTGTTAGTTTTATCTGCGTGTAATGTTCATATGCAGATGCATACCTAATAATTTAGGTGCCAATTGTTTGAAAAACTCGATATATAGGAGCATGGTGGCATTGGTTGTGCTGCATTTCATCTTGTTTAATTGTGTCTATGATCTCTATGTTCATGTGTGCATATTTCATAGGTGTCCCGGTTTCCCTTTTATAGTAGAGATTATCGTTCAACTAATGAGAAATATGAAAACTTTCCCCATGGCTATTTGCTTAGCATTGGATAAGCCAACTAATGTGATGATTTTGTTGTCCTTTTAGCTAGCTTACCTACCTTTCTTGTTTCCTCCAGAGCTAAGCTCCGATAATGCACCACATACTTTTGTTCGCGACATTGAAGCTGAACTGCATGAAATAAGATCAAATTTACTCGTAGAGGTTGAGAAGAGGAAGAAGGCAGAAGAAAGTTTGAACCAAATGCGATGCAAGTGGCAAAGAATCAGCCAAGAGTTTGCTATAGCAGGATTGGCATTGCCAGTAGATCCGGTTGATGCGACGGATGATGAACTGGTGAAACCAGTTGAAGAACTGAGGCAGCAAGAGAGTGTTGCACGACTTGTATCTTTTTCTGTGGGAAGAGGCGTTGCAAGGGCTGAGATGCAGATGGAAATGGAATCTCAAATTAAATTGAAGAACTTTGAAGTCGCCCGATTGTTGGACCGGTTGCACTATTACAAGGCTGTGAATCAGGAAATGTCTCAGAGGAACCAAGAGGCTATAGGTGAGAGTTTTATAAGCATGATGTTTACAAGTGTACTGATGCATTATATTTACAGGATTCCTTTTTCTGATATTTGCAATTTATCATTGTTTAATTACAGAGATGGCACGGCGTGATCGACAAAGGAAAAAAAGAAGACAAAAATGGGTCTGGGGTTCGATAGCCGCAGCAATTACCCTCGGCATGACAGCCCTGGCATGGTCTTACCTCCCATCAGGAAAAGCATCATCGGCATCTTCTGCCCGCATTACTCAGGCACCTGTTAGTGATGATGCAACCACAAAAGCAGCTAAGTGAAAAAAATTATTCAATCATTAAAGCTGTGGTAGGCCCAATCTTGAGCTTAATTCTGCTGGTTAATATAGTCACTCCATAAGAGTGACATTCAGCCGTTTTGTAGTTTGAATCTCAACTTCTGCACCTTTCTGTATCCTCACCCTTTCGTATCCCAAACTATAACCTCCTTTTTACAAAAAGAAAGAAAAAAAGAAATGTTCCCCAAGCCAAATCTGAAGCTTTGAACACTCTAAGCATCAAGCTAATAGACGGTTCATCTTTTTCTTCTTTAACAAAGACGCCTTCATTCTTCCCCAAAAATAGCAATATATAAAGTTCAATACAAAACAATAAAGCTACTCCGAAATAAGGAAATTAACATGAATTTATATAATAATGATTATTAACAAATTAAAATTTATTAAATGAAATATGAAATTAAGGACGTAATCTGAAATTTAATTCTTAATGCTTATATATTTTATTAAATTAGCTTTTATTTATTTATTGTTAAATTTAACTATCAATTATTTAAAAGAGTCAAATTATTATTTTAATGGAAATGTTAATTAAAACATTAATTTATTAATGATATTGACATAACAGTTTAAAAGTATTTTATGTTGACGTGATATATGTTTATATATTTTATTAAGTTATTTTTAGTTAAATTAATTTTATTTATTTTTTGTTAAATTTAACTAACAATTGTTTAAAAGAGTCAAATTATTATTTTTAAAATAGAAATGTTAACTAAAACATTAATTTGTTAGTGATATTAACATAACAGTTTACGTATTTTATATTGATGTGACATTATTTATTTTACATATCATATTAATAAATATTAAAAATTATAAAATATTTAAAATTTTAAAAATATTCTATAAAGTTTGTAAAATTAAAGAAAAATATAAGGACATGTTGATTGCCATGTTTAAAGAAAATAATGTTTTAGTTAGTGTTTTTATTAAAAATAATAATTTATATCTATTTAAAAGGTTAATGGTTAAATTTAATTTTTTAAAAATTAAAGATTAAATTTATCTTAAAAATAAATAAAGGTCAAATTGATAAAAGATATAAATTTTAAAGGTTAAATTTGACATTAAACTTAACGAATATCCGACATTAAAATTTAAGTTTGAAGGACGGGTCCAAAACGCTGCGTTTTACTTATGCGAACCTGAATCAAAGGATAAATAAATACGATAAAAATCATGAAATATCCAATTGTCTGAAAACGCAGAAATGCTGAATCAGCTTTAGTGAAGCTGCCTATCAACAAGCGGAGAGAACAGCGGAGAGAAACGGACTGCGGTAATGGAGCTACTAGCTCTGCACATTTCTCCGACGTTAGCCAGAGAGTGTTTCTTAACGGCCAGCAATAGCAAGTCTTATGTTTTCCCTCGCTACGTTCGAAATCGTCACGGAAAATCGCGGTTCCGATTCCAAGCTCGAAAAGGCGGTTCCAGGAGCTGGAATCCAAACAAGATTTCCACGCTAGATTTAATCCAACAAGTACTTGAAAGAAACAATCTCATTGAAGATTCACAAGAAGAAGACGAAGACGAAGACGGAATAAGTGGTGACGACTCGTCTTTTTTGTCCTTGAGTGAAAAACCAGATAGGAACATGGCTTTGCTTGACGAGTACGAGTTGGAAGAGCTTGATTTTACCTCTCCCACTAATCATCGCAGCGGTTCGTAAGCTTAGCCCATTGCTTCTTTTTTTTTTTTTTTGGTTTCTTTGTCATTTAATTCTCTGTTTTTGGTTATTATGTCTTTCAAAAATCAACGAGAAACATCATGTTTAATCCGCCTTTTTTAAAAGGGAAAAGAAATCATAATTGATTAATACGTTAAGCAATTCTAATATACTTGGAGATATGGAAGTGAAATCTTGCTTTTTGTTACTCACAAATAATGTTTACAATCGAAATGCACTTTTCCCCTTTTATCTCTTTAACCAAAATGCAAAATTGTACAAGTACCGTGGCAACAGAGCCTTTTTTTTTGTAAAACATACTACAATAAGAGATGGCGAGACTGAGAGCAGATTGAATTTTTACAGATTGCGCTCAACTCCTTTTGTTGTAGTACGAACTTGTCAATGATTTCATTTGTCTGTGGTGGTTTTATATCTTGATGGTGGGTCAAATGTAGGGTATGTGGCTGTTCTGGGAAAGCCGAATGTTGGAAAGAGCACACTTGCTAATCAAATGATAGGTCAGAAGTTGTCGATAGTTACGGATAAACCTCAAACCACCAGGCATCGAGTTCTTGGTATATGTTCAGGCCCGGAGTATCAGGTTTGAAGATTAGTTTCTTTTGTCATAACTATTTTCTTTTTTTTTTTTTTTGACAAACTTTTGTCATAACTATTGTTTACCATGTTTTGGGTCATTTTTTTGGTATTGTCAATAACCTTAGAGATTATGTAGAAAATTTTGTGTCTAGTTTCTTAACCACATAGGACAATCATGTTCCATTCCTAATTCGTGTGGCCCGGAGCTTTGCTTGCAGATGATACTGTATGACACTCCAGGTGTTATTGAGAAGAAAATGCACAAGTTGGATTCTATGATGATGAAGAATGTCCGAAGTGCTGCCTTGAATGCTGACTGTGTACTTGTTATTGTTGATGCATGTAAAGTGCCTGAAAATGTATGCTTCATGGTTTTTACATTCTCTGTTGAACATTCCTCCCTTTTTCTAAGTCCAGTTTCTTATGTCTAGATCAATGAAGTGTTAGAAGAAGGCGTAGGAGATTTTAAGTGTACACTGCCAACTTTACTGGTTTTGAATAAGAAAGATCTGATAAAACCTGGTGAAATTGCAAAAAAGCTTGAGGTAAGAATCTGTCAAGTTTTGTATCTGCGTTCATGTGGATGTCCTTAAAATTTAAGATGCATATTTGTTGGTGTCACAAGTGGGATGGTTGAGAAATAGTTACAGAAATTCTCTCATGTTGCCCTTTGGTTTCTTGCATTGCAAATATTTCTCACCTCATCTTTGTCTGTGAATAAAGTTTTGTGTTTACTTTCTGCTAGCAGACCTACAATAAGACAAAAGGCCATGGCTGTGCTTGCCGGTTTTCCTTGCAATGTATAGGGTATTTGCTTTACCATGTACCAGAAGGCCATGTTCCTTGCAATTGAACTGCCATGTAATATGCATCAAAATTCATAAATGTTAATGTTTTCATTCTTGCAATATTGACAATTATCAAATTAGTTTTTCTTGTCACTGTAGTCTAGTTTTTGTAAATTTATGGTACATGAAATGAAACAAAGAAACAATACAGATATGGTTAGTCCAACATTGGTCTTAAATGTTGCTTAAACCCTTAACCAAAGTTTGCAAAGGTGTTCTCTGTAAAATGATTGCAGCATTGTCTCCAGCATATTGTCATCACCACCTAGCATGCGAGTTCAACTTTGACTTGTCAAATTGTTAAGTTCATTCCCCATGTTCTGTACTTTAACATTTGTAACACCTTGAATTGTTCTTCAGTCCTCAAGATTGGTTTCCTAAATAGAAATCCTATGCATTGCAGTGGTATGAGAAATTTACTGATGTCGACGAGGTTATACCTGTGAGTGCAAAGTATGGACATGGGGTAGATGATATCAAGGATTGGATACTGTCAAAACTTCCTACTGGACCGCCTTACTATCCAAAGGTATGTAGAAACTCAACATATATGTCTGTGATTCTATTCCTCTCCAACTTATTTTCAAGAATGAAAAATGGTGGTAACTCTTGTTATCTGGAATGTTACCTTAAACCTGTCAAATATTTGAATTTGTTTAATATTAAGGTAATGGTATGATTTTAAAGTTGCACTATGTCGATAACCTAGTATTTTATTTGGCTTCATGTTAACTGTTGCCCAACTTTCCCCCCAAAATAAAATTTTTACCCAACTTTTGTGGGACTTGAAAAATAAATTGCTTTGTTCATATGAACTGTTGTGCTTTTTATGCATTGCCAGGACATTGTAAGTGAACACCCGGAAAGGTTCTTTGTAGCTGAAATTGTCAGAGAAAAGATATTTATGCAGTATCGCAATGAGGTTCCTTACGCATGTCAGGTATGACTATAGTTATCACGCTTACTAGCAAGATATAATCATCCGCAGAATGTCAAAACCCAACCCAACCAAAACAACTTCAAAATTTTTCAGGTAAATGTAGTGAGCTACAAAACCAGGCCAAATGCAAAAGAGTTCATACAAGTAGAAATTGTTGTTGAGAAAGACTCCCAGAAAATCATTCTCATTGGAAAAGTAAGTATTATCCTGTGTCTTTACGCAATTTGCTTGATTCATTTTAGTGGTCCTTTGAGCTTGTTGAATATGTTTGACAAAAAAGAGTTTAATCTGACCAGTATTTGATATTGTCAATTTGTTAATTTAAAATATGAAATCTCAACTAATATTAAATCCTTTACTAAGTATAGTGTCACCAGTCAACTGGGCACCAACTTAGTTTGTTAATAACAAAAGTATCCGTATTGTACAAGGTAAATTATATTTATATATTTTTTTATAAATAGATTTTTTCCATAATTTTGTTTTTTACCCACATCATGGGTGTGCCATAATCTAATTTAAATAACATACATTTGCATGTCCATGATATATTCTAAGCCTTCCATTTGATGCATTGTGCCCTCTACCATTGAAGGGAGGGAAAGCTCTGAAAACACTTGCGACAGCTGCTCGGCTTGACATAGAAGATTTCTTACAGAAGAAAGTCTTCCTCGAGGTGTGAACTTGAATTACTATGCTTCTCATAATTATATATAGTGAAATGTGCATGGTTTACTTTCTTTATAAGGTATTGTCTACTTTGGTGGTCAAAAAACAGTCCTCACGGTTTCCTTTGAAAAAAGGCCGAGGTTGGCCCTGCCTTTAAAATCCACAATCCAATTCTTGGGTAGTTGATGTGGGATTGTTTTTCCCCAGGGTTCGATCCCATAGAAGCGCCATTGTTTATGCAAGGGTTGTTGGACTGTATCATTACGAGGTATTGTCCATTTTGGAGGTCTAAAGACTATTTTTTGGTTTATCTTTCGAGGAAAATTTGCCTCATAAGGAAAGACTCTCACTTTATCAAGTCATAGTCCAATCTTTGATTAGCGGATATGAGATGGTTTCCTTTTAACACGTCATTAACAGCATTTTCACTGTCATTATAACCAAAACGCCTGCATTAAGGAAATTCATTGATCCTAGTGATTTGGTCAAGCATGGTTAGCACTTGCCAGCCATATTAATCTGAAGCAACAAATTCTATATTCAGGTTGAAGTGAAAGTAAAAGAGAATTGGCGGCAAGATGAAGGGCTTTTGAGATATTATGGTTATGGAGGGCAAATTCGAGCACTATAGTGTCTTTCCCCATTTCATACAGGTCATTTTTGTGTAATTTTAAAGAGTAGTTTTATGAAAATGTTTGAATCAGTTTTGACTAAGTAGGGGCTCAAGAAATGTGGCTTTTGTTTCAGATTTCATCTTACAATTTTGTTTTTCACCCAAATCGTAGGTGTGCCATAATCTAGTGAATTATTATGCCGATGTACCCTTCCAGATCATTTCTTGACATATCTTAAATTACTTCTATACTAACATTTGTTTGCCGTTAATGTTAATATCCTTTGTTGAACAAATGATGAAATCTGCCTCCTGCCTTGAGTTTCTCAACTTCCCCATGTCTGTGGTCGATAGGGCATGGGCTCATTGGACCAAGCTTGACCGGCCGCTTGCCCAGTTGGTTGACTACTTGTAAGGTAAATTTTGTTCCTTCATTTGTTAAAATGATTTCTTACATTCTTGTAGTTATTAACAGCAACTCCAAATTCGAATCTCTATATATGAATTTGGTTTTCTAGTTGATTTGTTAGTAAGTTGTGTTTGAACTATCTTCAATTCCAATTTAAAAACCATCTTTTGTCCCAAGAACAAATGGAGAAAAACAGTGAGACAAGACAAACTATGAAGAATAAACTGATTGTAATATTACATCCTTTGAGATTAGTGATAGCCGACATTGTCGTTGAAATAAATTAAGTATAACTTTCTTCAATTGGAAACGGAATTAAGGAAACAACTTCAGGGCGGCAGCTTTATAAAAGTGACCATCTTGGCAGACCGAGTTGAACCCGGTTGAAAGCCGATTGCCTCGCAATCACTTGAGTTTCTAATCTGAGTTCATCACATTTGCGTTTAACATCTCTAAGTCTTTCTCCTATTTTCATTTGATCCTCTCTTATGCTTGTTCGATCTTATCTTATCTTTCCATAACTTTTTAATTCCTTGGATCCTTGCTTTCAAACTCTTTAATTTTGGTTTGGAAGCCTCCTCCTTGATGTTTTTGCTGGGCGCCACCATTGTTATTCTCAAAGCTGAAACAGAGTACGATATGAACTTGGATGGATTGTAATGAGTGAAATGCCGATGCCATGAACAATGGATTTACAGCTAATTTTAGCAAAACCACATCTGGAATTTGGAGGAAACAATCGAGGAAGATGAAGAGAAACTGGGGAAACATCAATTTTATAGTAGGAATCTGCTTACAATAGCTTCGTCTTTCAACTGGAATCGAACGATTTCTTGGGAGAAATATTTAATGCACGTGTTGAGAAATGATTGGATGAGCCCGAAAATGAGCAGGATTTATGGTAAATTATTGGAACCTTTTATTTTTTTCACAAAAATTAATTAACATATATTTTGACACATAAATATCAATACGAATTTAATCCATTCAACGAATTTAATTCTTGATGAAATTTTGAATTAGTAAAGCATTGTAAATGTGATATGTAAGTTTTATTATTATTATTTTGAGTTTAAGTTTTATTGTATGGGACTGTTTCGATTTATTTTAATATACATTTGGATATATATTTTTTAATAAAAATTCGGTTTTAATTTATTGTGCTGATCTGATATTTGTGATTGTAACTTGTAAACTCCTTACAAAAATAAATTTAATTCTAAAATAAGTTTTAGATTAATAAATCCAAAACTAGGGAAGCAAGAATTTGGGAGATTTGATTTGGAAGGTGTCTATTAAGGATTGAAATTGATGTGTAATTTAAAATTGTATGAAAAAATGAAAAGCAAAGAATTAAAAAGAAAAATATTTTCATGGGACATGTACTTTGTGGACCTCTATTTTTTAAAACATAAATTATTATATATTTAATGTTTATAGATTGATAATTATATATTTTACTTAGATCATATGACACCTATGTGGTGAAAAAAAATATATTATGAGAATATGATACATTACACTTCCTTAGAGCATTGCTTAAAATTTCTTTATTAATAGCTTCCGGTTTCAAGTTCAAATAATTTATGGTAGTTTTTTTGGGAAATTATTCATATAGCCACTTTAAATTTTAATCATTCTTATTTTGATTATTCTTTTTTTTTTTTTAAATATAGCACCGTCGTTAGTAAGTATTATTATTTTGGTCACTGTTCTATTAAAACTCAAATGAAAAGTTAATTAGGACGCCATGTATTGCCGACTGTTCTACTAATTGTGTACATAATTAAATATTTCAAAAATTAATTATAAACTCCATTACCATGTAACGCCCTTAACCCAGCCAAATTAGCCGAGTCTGGATCTCTGGTGTTACCTCACATATCACTTAGCCTTTTTTTTTTTTTAAAACAACTTACAAAATTCCAATTCTCTAATTATTTTATGTAACAATTTCACGGAAAAATTTAACATCTGAAAACAAATGAGGTATTATACAATAACCTGTTACATTAAATTTGATATGGATCTTTACAAAATAAAAGTTTATTTAAAATCAAACACGAAATGCGTATTCCGAGACTACGTCACAATTCCACTATATGCATAATAGCCCGCTTCGTCGAAATTTAGACGCACACCTAACAACGTTCCTCTGGCATAAAGTCTTCCTAAATACCGGAGACACAACGACAAACCTTGTAAGCAGTAAAGTACTAAGTGAGCTTTACTACAAAAATACCTTTATGAATACTTTGCATTCTGGTATGAGCCATTGTACCCAACCATTCTTCTAAACCATTTATTACCTACGGATACGACTACAGTTTTGTCCACACATGTATGCCAGATATCATACTCTTCAAAATACCAATGCTAACTTATCTGACTATTGAAGATTCTTTAATACATTTTTCTTAAGTACTACCCTACAAAATATACCTTCAAAATCTGTTTCATATGTACTAGATTTTAATATTTACGCTCTGCTCTAGTTAATTGTTCAAAGACATTTTCACAGGCGATTACTCACCCATAACTAATTACCACAAACTCTTATTCAAATCATTCCTTAGTTCACCATCACACAAATCCATGCTTATGATATGCTACATATATCAATCAGAAGAATTCCACATCAATTTCATTCAAAGCCACAAATATTCAGAATACCCATATTCCAGCTTTCATAAGATTTTAGGAAAAGTCCTTAAATTCCAGACATAACCTCAATATGATATATTCCAAGAACTCTAATTCAATCATTTCTTAACTCAAACAAACTCATAATGAAAGATCCTTAAATCTAGCATAGATACAATTATATATATACTCAACCTTTTCAAATCATCATGGCGAATACCTTTATCATCATGTAGAAACACAATTCTTTTCAATAACTTAATCCATTAATTCACAGATCTTACTCAACCTTTAATTGTGAGCATAACAGTACTTTATCTGAGTCATACTTATTTTAGAACAAACAGATTTATCTATAACTCACCTAGTAATAGATAGACACATTTTGCAAACATATATAACAGATCATGCCATAAGGGCCAAATAGAACACGCCATAAAGGCATCACACAGATTACTCCACAGAGGCGTTATACAAAGTCTCGTATTTACTGTCCCGACAGACTTCACATATGGTGTCATGGCTTCTTCTTCATGGACTTATACAGAGGTTCATGTATTGTGATTTGCTATTTCGATTTACATATTATCGAATGCTACACCATGAATATACATACAGACATATTATATCATGTCACGGGTCTTAACGACATGGTCTTTCTCACATTCATGTATCGTGTTCTGCATTATAATCTCATTTTACTAGAGGCTACATCATAAATGGTTCTAGATTATACTAAGCTGCCACGGGTCTCTACCTCATGGTCTTACTCTCGTTTTCAATTCATGATATGCTAGTCTGGTTAGCATTGTAACTGTCCTACCAGGGGCTACACAATGAGACATTTCTCATTATTTACTTACTCAAATGTAATCGTATTCTTAACTGACATTCCTCTTGTATCACAACTATATTTGCTTTCTTACCAACCAATATTCTTCTCAATAGAACTTTTCACATATCATCATAACACTCACTTCATCTTTACTATGATCATACATTTACCAACTATTATAGATATCATCATCCTTTATATATATCCTTTTACCTGAAAAGTTTACACAAGAAAGTCAGAGTAGAGACTTACCTAAACTGTATTTCGAAGCTTCATACTTGGATATCTAACATGATCCCACATCAACAACTGCTTATAGAACATAAAAACACTATTAAAACTTATTTGTATACTTTCTACCATAATCTCAAACACTGATAACCCCCATGTAAATCTTTTTTCTTACATCTTACTGTTCATACACTATTTACAGACTTACTTTTTCAAACTTAAAATGCATAATTGTAATACTTACCCAAAGATGGAATAAACATTGATTAGATTAAGATCCTTACCTTTCAATTTACAGAGGAAGAAATACTATTGAATCACAGTAGAGGAACTAGTGAATAGAATAATCAGGAACCTCTCCCCCCAAAACTCTTATACACATATATATACAACCCTAGCTCACGTATAGAGATTCAACTAGTGTCACTTGAATTCAGAATTTGTCTTTCTTAACGGTCTATAGTTTCTAAAGAGAACATAGATGAGGATCTTAATAATAAATATCAAATCAGCTTATCTAATTGGTTCCTAACTAGATTTCATTACAACTTAACTAGCACAGTGTTTCAGACTATCTGGGCGTACTATACCTTTGGCGATAGCTCATATCATTGATACTCTAAAATAAAATCCTCCTTTTCATATAGCAAAATTTTTGAAAGAAAGTCCTTACAATCTTGACAATTCCTATACGTCCATTCTATTCACCAAAAAGAGACATTTAGGTGGACAACACTTCACCAATAGGTTACTTCATACCGACATGCCAACTTAGATAAGTTAGATCTGGATGTTACATACCATCCTTAACCTTGAAATCAAACTCTAAACCCCAAATCATTAAACCTAAAACCCTATTATCATTTTTAATCCTAAAATCAATCTTTAAACCCCTAAACCATTAAACCATAAACCTTCTTATCATCTTTATCCTTAAATCGAACCCTAAACCTAAAATCATTAAACCTTAAACCCTATTTATCGTCGCATTTATTTAATTTTAAGGTTAAAGATGGTAACGAGGGTTTATAATTAATTTTAGAAATATTTTATTATATATACAATTGGTAGAATAATTAACAATATGTGACATCCTAATTAGCTTTCCATTTGGGGTTTTAACGGAACAATGCCGAAACAAGAATATTTATTAATGACAATACTATATTTGATGAAATATTTTAGAGTGACCACAATAGAAATGAAATAATTTTAGAATGACCTAGATAATTTACCCTAATTTTTTATACATAATTTAGTTTGATTTTGAAAATTCTTTTAAAATTTTACATAAACTATTAAAAAACATAAGTTATGAATATAGGTCAAGTGATAACAAACTTGTATTTTAATATTATTGAATATGTGTTTCATCTTCTAATTTGTAATTTGTAATTTTTTATTTAAAGATGATATATAAGTAGTCGATTGAGTCCTAACTTGATTGGTATGGATATTATTTCTAATACATGAGGATGCGAGTTTGAGTTATCTTTCTATTTATGAGAAAAAAATAAATATGATCATAGAAAATAGGGCAAATATCCCAAAAATACCAAAAAAAATAAAAAATTACCGAAAGGACAGGTTTCAAAAATATTGACCGGAAAGGGCAATTTTCCCAAAAATCGCGTCCACGTCGGTGCGTTTTTGGGAGAATGACCTAAAAGCGCGTCGAGGAGAGCGCTTTTACCTCAAAGAAAACGCCCCACGAGGCGCCTTTTTTTTGAGGGCTAAAAGCGCCCCTGTGGACGCGCTTTAGGCCGTCAGTAATCAAATTTTTTTTTTGACCGTTGGCCCCTCAACCATCGAAAAAAAACTATAAATACCCCAACCCTTTATTTTTTCACACTTCAATCCTTTCTCATTTTCTCTCAATTTTCTCTCAATTTGCTCTCAATTTTCTCTCAAATTTCTCTCAAAGTCCTTGAAATTTACGCTCAAATTTCAAAATAGTCCTTTACTATTTACAAAAAGCCCTTTATAATTTTTTAATATATCTATTTTTGGAAAATTTAAAATTCTTTATCGGAGTACAATGGTCGGGGAATTACGCCGCCTAGACAACAAGCACATTGCCATCGAGCAAATGAAAATGGTAAGTTTGAATGTTAATTTTCAATATTATTAAATTTTTTAATTATGCAATTTTAATTAATTTTGAATTTTATAATTTTTAAATAAATCAGAGATCGGTGTTGCAATGTTATATTTGCAACATGCCCGTCCCCATCACCATTGATCGAGAATTACCTGTGGGAAGCGGGTTTTTGGCACAAGGCCACGATAGGCCGGGGGTTCAAGTTGGACCCGCCTTTGATCAACACGTTGATAGAGAGGTGGAGACCCGAGACGCACACTTTCCATCTGCCATGCGGAGAGTGTACCATCACCTTAGAAGATGTGCAGTTACAGTTGGGATTACCGGTGGACGGGTCGGTAGTCACCGGGTCCGTAACATCTCTCGATTGGATGGCCGTATGCTACAAGCTTCTGGGTGCCATTCCGGATAGAATTCAAGGAGCTCGGATCGATATGGCTTGGTTACGAGACGATTCCTGCATCGAATGAAGGTTCGATCAAGAAGAAAGAATACGGTATCTTGGCGGGCATACATGCTTGATAATTGGAGGCTATCTGATGCCGGACCTCTCTAGAAACCTCGTCCACCTGAGATGGCTCCTAAAACTTGTTGATTTCAGAGCAGAGGTGAATTGAGTTGGGGTCTGCCGTGCTATCGAGGTTGTACCGGGAGATGTGTGGGGCGACGCTGCCGAGTAAAGCAAAAATCAGAGGTTGCCTATCACTACTGCAGTCATGGGCATGGTTTCGATTTCCATTTTTACGTCCTCGACTCGACCAGCCATATTCATTCCCACTGATAACGAGGTAAATTTAATATTATATTTTACAATTATGTCGTAGATTTATAGTATAATTGCATGCTAAAAGTTTATTTAATTAGGTGGAACCATCCGACAAGTCATGTTGGAATACCTAACTCGCTTGAGGATATACGGCTCCTATTGGAACAACGGTCAGAATCACAAGTAAGTGTCGAATTTCATTATTATAATTTAGTATTTATGTATATAACTAATATTTTGGTAATGTTAATATAGTTTCAATGGACACCGTACGAGGATCCCAAAATTGAGCAATGATTCGGATGAGTTCCTCCAAAATCCGAGCAGCTTGGCACGTTAAGGTCCCGCTAATCACCTACGTGACCGTGGAGATGCACCACCGGATCGGGTTTTGCGGCAATTTGGATGCCGGCAACCGATTCCTCGTGCCTCTTGAGGTGCTCGATGATGAGCACAAAGTGGACTTATGGCAGCAGCACATGGATTGGCCAAGATTTTGATCAGAACATATCGAGACGTGGGAGAACCGGTATGACTTTTTACCTACCCGGGAACCGATCATAGTTCTTGAGTTAGCGTGCGTGCCAGAGTATATGCCATGGTTTAGAATCCATGGCAAGTCGTATCTATTGTCGGATGAAGAGAGCGACGGTAAATTCATAAGCGAGGGAATGTCGGGCCCTTTACATTCAAGGAGAAGGGTGATGAGACGGGCCCAACAATGCAGCGCCTACACACGATCACCGGCCCATCAATAGCGCCTACACAATCACCGAGCCCATCGGTTCGGTGACAACACCGACATCACAGCGTCCACGCTTTATGCCAAAAGCGTACCACCCCTTTTATGTATCCTCCTAACCCATATATGTTTCCTTTTCCTAGTCCCACCCTGAGTTGGAATGCATGGCGGGTTTGAGTCCGTTCCAACAACTCCGTTAGCCACCGATCGTGAGGCCGACGTCGGGTGTGGGATTAGAGGAGGCGCCGTCGGGGAGCAGTTCTTTCTACCAGGCTCCTTCACCGTACGTGATGCAGTCACCCCCACCGTGGTTTATGCAAACACCTCCGGGGTCATTATTTTATCAAGGTGGGTCATCATCGCAACACCTGAACTGCACCCACCGCCGGAGAACCCGATTCCCACCGAGGTTCCACGACCCCCGCCGGAAGCTAGAAGAAGGAGGAATCCAGCGCGTAATCGCCGACCGCCCTCTTGTGGCACTGGTTCCCACCGGCATCAACATTGATTAGGATGAGCTATTTTATTTTTTAAATTGTAATAAATTTTTTTATTTTTTGAATAAAAAAAGTTGTTTTTTATTTGTGTTTGTAATTTAATTTTAATATCTTCACTAAAATAGAAGTTGTGTATTTTTTGTATGTAATTTAATTTGATTTTTTAATAAAATTAAAATTTATTTTTATTTTATATTTTTAATTTAGTTTTAATATATTTAATAAAATAATAGTTGTTTAATTTTTTATTGTAATTAAATTTTAATATCTTTAATAAAATAGAAATTGTTTAAGTTTTTATTGTAATTTAATTTTAATATATGTAATAAAATAAGAAATTATTTTTTTTTTTATTTTATTGTAATTTAGTTTTAATATATTTAATAAATAAGAAGTTTTCATTGATAATTTAGTTTTTGCAATATAAAATTTTTTATATTTAATAAAATTGAGTTTAATGTTATTTCTTTTGTAATTTAATTTTTTAATTTAGTTTTAATATCTTTGATAAAATAGAAATGGTTTAATTTTTATTTTTGCAATTTAATTATCTTATATTTAATAAATTTGAGTTATTGTACAAAAGTTCACCGCTTTTCCTCCAAAAAATAGAAATTACATAGCCAAAGAAGAGACAAACAAGCTAAGAACACGGTCAACTAGTCCGATTTGGACACGAGCGAGATGTATGGCCGGGTTCCTACACCACCCGCACCACCGACTTTGGTTGGTCGGTTCTCGGATATCCATATTGTTGCGTATTCTAGTCGAGGAAGGTCGACCTTTTGGTTTCGCCTCAATTCTCTATCCCAACAAACTTATACGGTGCAAGCGATACCGATGGCCACTTACGCTCATCCGGATTGGTGGGAATACGTGTCTCCACACGTTGTACATGTTTTCTAATTTGTAGACTTCGTCGACATAGCTTATGGGGTCAAGACGAAGATTATGACAAGCCGCAAGTACATGAGCACATGGGTAACGGCGCATCAAATATCCCACAACGCATGTCCTATTTGTCAAGTGTACACGATAATGCCGCCAACAATACCTTGGTTCGGTCATCAAACTCCGTGACACGAAACCATATCTCGTCATGGTCGTGACACACCGTGTGCATGGTGTTCGCCGTGCCTTCCCACGGTTAATTTCTTGCAAGACCTTCGGGCTCCATACATGGCCTCCTTGCATCTGCCCTCGATAACTCGCTGCTCTCTTTGGAAATAGTGCTGCTAAACGAAAATATGTCTCCCGCAAAACCGCTATAATCGGCAGATGACGGGTTCCTTTTAGCACAGAATTTATGCATTCGGCCAGTTTGTGGTCATATGACCATATCATAGGTCATTCATATGCTTGTGTCCACTGTTCAAAAGGAATATTGCATAGGTACTCTGCGCCTTTGGCGTTATCTGCGTGCAAACTGGCCAACATCTTGTGAAAATGGTCTTTATTGATCTCGTACCCTGCCAATATACGTTGATAACGAATATTACATACCACTATTCAATTATTTAATAAATTAAAATTTTAAAAGAAATTATATTAATAGATATTTCATACCCATATCGGTCACTTTCGCTTTTTGTCTTTTAGATCGGTGTTGCCCATAGTAGTTGGATGAAACATGCCTCGTGCAATATCGATGGTGTGTACGATGCCACATGCTTCCTGTCGTTCTATTGCCGTAAGTATTCCGGGCCCCGATCCGATATAACGCATATGTCGTTGAGGCGGACATGCCTCCTTAACCTAGATAGGAAGAAGTCCGATCATCACCGACTCCGGTGTTATTGCGAACGCATAATCGGAAGGATTCTCCCATAGCCATCTTGTGCCACAACTAGCAATAGCCGATCGTATATCTACCATACATGAAGGTACCATCAATTTGTACCAATGGCTTGCGGTATGTAAAAGCATCTCGACATTGCTTAAATGTCCGAAACAGCGCTTGAACACTTGCACATCCATGGAGCGAGACGATCGTTGTAGTCGCCGTTCCGTTTCAAGGTCATTGTCTTTGCTGGGACATATGTCTCCAACACCTGACACCACTGCCACACTTTATTATATGAAGCGTCCCACCGACCGTGCAACTTTTCCAACGCCTTCTGCTTGGCTATCCAAGCCTTTCTGTAAGAGGGCGTGTACCCCATTTGGCTACCAATATTGCCAATTAAGGCCGGCACTATAGTTTTGGGATCGGCCTTCACCGTCGGGATTATTAAATCAGCCAACATGTCTGAATCTATCCTCGGATGATCTTGTGTTACACCTGTCAACGAATTACGTTAAACAATGCAACATTACATAATATTAGTGTTATTCAAATCATTGAACACATAGTGGTATTGTCTGACAGTAAGACATGTATGCGGACCTTTGTACTTTTTCACCTCCCACATCCCTGTCCTTTTCCTCAACGACGCCATGATTTTCCATGAACATGTGCCGTCTTGCACTGCACACTTCGCCTCGTACCTATCGAGCTTTGATTTAACCATAGTATAGTTAACCCTGCTCACGATCTTTGTATTGTTTCAATGCACCAAGAAAAGTATTCTTGTTGGAAAACTGGTTACCAACTTCTAATTGGTCCGAATCCAACGAAGAATTTGTACGGTCACGCGTCCGGTGTGGTAGTTCAGGAAACTCCAATGCATCATCTTGAGATAGATCTACATTATGCATGTGCGCTGGAGGTGAGTATGCCCTGAATAGCGGGTCTTCTTCTTCTTCGTCTGAACCGCCCTCAACATCTTTAGGTACAATTGGAATGGGCTCCGGTTCAGAAAATAATCCAACTTCTGCACCGTCAGGCCCTGGCTCCCGAGGTGGATCCACATCGGATTCATTGTCCGATCCTCCATAACCTGCAACAAACGAGGGCCCCTCGCTGGTGGATGTCGTCGGTAATACATCATCCCTCCTTAAACATCTTTCATAAAGATCCCAATCGTATGTCGATTGCCATCCACTAGAAGTTGATGACGTCCCCCAATACGTATTTCTGTCATCCGACGTCGAATGACGAATATGCATGTCCCATCCACCAACCGAGTGTCGTGAAGAGGTTATGTTTTCCATACTACCACCGCACACGGGCACTTCTGTGTTTTGTCTCCCACTTACAGAGTGTCGACTTGGGGTCGTGTATTCCCCTCGAACGATACTAGATGTTGAGGTCGCAGCCAGATCACTTGGAGATGAAAATTCTACATATACCTCGATATAGGGTGAACCACTGGCAAGATGAGTCTCCACCATTGCCTCAAGGCTCCGAGGACCTTTGATGTCGAATGAGTCATATCTCACCGGATCAACCGAAGCACAAAATCTATACTTAATAGACTGAACTTTCATTAGCGTTGTTCCGAATATTTTACGCCTAATTCTTTTGTGAAGTTCTACCAAATTGACATTCCGATTAAAACTCAATCGCGCTGTGTTTTCCGATAAGAAAACAACACCATCTTGATGTCACGCACTTCACCATCGTAGTAAATAACAAAGATTAATACGTTCACTCATTTTCAATTTTTTTCCTTTTGCTTGAATTTGCTTTCGCATGGCCGAGAATGAAATTTGGCTGATTTATAGCCTAATTTTGCCGGATAGCACTGTAGCAAAAGCGCGTCCACGTGGGAGCGCTTTTCAGTACTCCTGGTAATAGTGCACCCTACTGGAAGCGTTTTTGGCCACTGTTTGTTCAGAAACGTCTCCTCAAAATAATTTTGCCGGAGACCACTGTAGCAAAAGAGAGTCCACGTGGGAGCGTTTTGGCCATGGTGCGCTCGCAACGTCTCCTCAAAATAATTGTGCCCGAGACCACTGTAGCAAAAGCGCGTCCACGTGGAAGCGTTTTCGGCCACGATTTGTTCTGAAACGTCTCCTCAAAATTATTTTGCCGGAGACTACTGCCCAAAAACTTATTTCATTTTTCACATTGCAAGTGGACGAGAAAGAATCCCCAAAAACGCGTCCACGTAAGCGCATTTTTGGGGGAAAATGGCCTAAAGTGCGTCCTCTGGGGCGCTTTTACCACCTCGAAAGCGCGCCTCGTGGGGCGTTTTTTTTGAGTTGGCCAAAAGCGCCCCTCGTGGACGCTTTAGGCCGCTTTCCCTCAAAAACGCGCTGACATGGACGCGATTTTTGGGGAAATTGCCCTTTCCAGTCAATATTTCTGAAACCTGTCCTTTCCGGTAATTTTTGATTTTTTTTGGTATTTTTGAGATATTTGCCCTAGAAAATAAGTTTTTGTTTATTAATATTTTTTAGTACTAGATAGAAATTTTATTAAAGTAAAATATTTTTTCTTTAAAAAATTAAAATCACTAAGAATAATTGTAATTCCATGACTTTATCATTCTATTGAAGCATTTGACCAAGTTTCAGATGATTTAACTCCATATCCGTACCCACTCTCTCTCCATATTTTTCTTATTCATTTTCCCGGAAAAACTTAAATTAGTTTCCAGGGAACCAAACGGAAATTCTAAACGTTTCAAGTTTCTTTCGGCCATTCAACGTTCGTTGTCATTATGGATTCGTATGATTTCGATAGCGTGAAAGAAGAGAAGGCTAAGGCGATGAAGAGGTACAATTGGCTTCGAGCCCCAGCGAAGGTGTTCCATTTTTTGGAATTGCTTATAGCTTTGCTGTTTTTAGCATGGACACTCGAGCGCCTGCCGTTCGCAGTCAAAATTCCGGCGACTTCGTTCTAAAACTCTGCGGTGTCATCGCGAGTCCGCTCTTTGTTTTCCTCGTCCGTAACGTCATCATCGCTATTCTCATTGCTAAGTCTGGCATCTTCTCCACCATTAACAATGCAGATCCCAAACTCTACGAGGAAACTACCAAAAATGTTGAGGAGGATCGTTCCAAATTGGAGTCTTAAGAAGAAGATGAGGATCGTGATAAGGAAATCATCTCTGAAGTGAAGAAATGCACTCGCACGAGGGAAGAAATGGAGCTGCCATCGGAGTCCGACTCCGAAGTGGATAATCCGGGAGTGTATAGAAGGAGTAAGTCGGAGAAGTTGGCGGTAAAAAAGAACAAGGAGAAAGCGAAAAAGGAATTACGACGATCAGCGAGCGAGAAGTGCCGAAAAAATGAAAACATCGGTGATGAATTGCTTCCAGAAGATGAGCTGAGTAACGAAGAGTTTCAACGAACAATCGAAGATTTCATCAATAAACAATTGAGGTTTCGCCGGGAAGAGTCCCTGTCCACTGTTCTCCAGTGGTATGCTTGACAAATAAAAGTTTTCTATAGTAAATTTTAACCACCAAATAATTCAAAATTTCACTTAAATTTTGGCGTAAAATTTTCATTTTAAATAATTACATTTTTTCTATAAAATAATTATATTTTTGTCATTATATCATCACAAATAAAGGTCTTGAATTAGGAGTGAATTTAAGTTTTGCTTACAACTTAATCTTTGTATATTAGATTAAAGAATAATTAAACAACAACACGTGAATGTCATATTAATATACAAAAATTTTTTAACAGAAAGATCAATTTATTTTTGAATTAACATATAAACATTAATTTATACATTCTTTCAATAAAAAAATATAATTCCTATTATAGCAACATTTATGATATCTTAAACAATAATGGAATACACACAAGTTTTCAAAATCTGTCTACGACCGAATTTACTGAAGAATATTGAAAAATAAGAAAGAAAAGAAGATGAGACATTTTTAAAAAATATCACGTTGATTTTGAAAATTGCTCCGAATGTGTGTTTTTTATTCAAAACATTTTTGAATAAAACAGAACTCTCCATATTTCTAAGGCAATCCAAACTCCTAGGCTAGCACATTAGAGAGATTTCCAGAATATTTTGTGAATGTTTCACGAGAGAAATTCCACTAGTTTAAACTGAGTGGATTGAGTAGAGGCTGAACCGAAAGGTTGTGGAGTACGGTCGGGTTTAAGGATAATATGGTTGTCTAAACTTGATTTGGTTTAGAATATAGGTTTAAAATTTTATCACCTCCCTTATATTTGTATATAACTAATATAAATTCATTTTATAAAAAAACTAATATAAATTCATTTTAGGTTGATTCAAAATTTTAATTTTAAAATATATATTTATAATTATTTTATTTTAATATTTATATATTTTTATTTATTATAATTTTATATATAGCAATCTTATATTTTTTTAATGTTTATATCATAAAAGTATTATATATTCTATAAATTTAAATTTTATGTGTTATAAATTATATAATATAAAATATTACATACTTGAAAAATAGGTTAGACTTGAGCTTTGAATATTCAAGCTTGATCTCAACCTACATTTTAAACAGACGTAAATTTTTTATTCAAACCTATTTTTTAAACTTAATATTTTTATTCAAATCTTCTTAAATTTCGAGCGGATCTTGATTTAAATGTGTAACCCAATTAATCAAGAGGTATATTGGCAAAAATTAGTATTTGAATCAAACGAAAGCTCAAATTTGTCTACTCAAAAAAGAGAGTATATTTTGAACCTTATTCTATCTCAAATTCATTCTCTTGCACATGGATTTTGTAAGTACCCATTTTTGCCCTGGGCCCATGCAATAATAAAACAAAAATAAATTAAATGTCCTTATTTTTAATGTCCTTTTTACAAGTCCAGATGGCCCAAATTACAAAAATCATCAGCAGCCCAAGAAAACAACCCCAGACCCAAAATTTATGTGGCCCAAGGGAGCCCAGAACTTTCGACAGTCAGGAGATCTAGGGTTTCCTGGAAACCTTAGCGCCGCAGTCAGCTCCACCTCAATCGTTGCGCCGCAAGCAACAGCATCCCAACAATCGCGCCACCATCGCCACGCACCCCAACAGGAGACAGATCGTCGCGCCGCAAACCTCGCCCCAGTGAGATCCCGATCGTCACGCCGCCATCTCCGTCGCGAGATCTCTGCTTCGACACAAAAAGAAAAGAAATCGCAATAAATGGATGTATTTCTTTTTATTTTTATTTTGGGCTATAAAACCCCAAATTTGTAAAACAAAGGGAACATAGAATCTGAGATGTAAATACAAAAAGAAAACCTTGAAATGTAAACAAATTTTGTTAAGGTGATTTATATTTTATTTTTATTTTTATTTTTATATTCTCATGCATTTTTAGTAAAAGAGATTTAGTTTCATACACAGGAACCGTTGTGAGCGACGTGCGTGAGCGCGTGCCACGCAAAGCCCTAAGGTTTTGGAGATAAAAAAAACCCAGACGAGAAGAGTCTGAGAGCTCTTTTTCATTTTTTGAAAGTTTTTTTAAAACAGATGATACAAATGTTTTTTGGTTAAAAAATAACTTTTATAATGGTTCGGGAACGACACCATTTTGAAGGTTGCCCATAAGGCTAAAAACGACGTCGTTTTAAGTCCTTAGACCCGCGCTTTGACCCGACCCTAAGATAGGATCCGCGTGTTTTCAAAAAATGGAAAATTTATCCGTTTAGTCCCTCCGCATTATTTTAGTTTTGTAATTAAGTTCGTTTATATCCTTTTATTTATAATTTGACCCCTCTATATCCGTTTTTATTATAATTTGGTCCTGATTTCTTTATTTTTCAAACCCTTTTTTATTCTTTTCTTTAAAATTATTATATTACTATATTGAAATATTTTAAAATTTTTATTTTATTTAAATTATTTGTATATTTATTTATTAATAATATAAATTTATAAATACTATACTATCTTTATATTTAATTATCATTATATATTATTTTATTTAGTTTAATAATTTATATTTTATTTTACTATTTATATATTATTTATTATATTAGATTTTAAGTATTATATTATATTATATATTAGTTTTAAATGTTGTTTTATAAAACTCTATTATAATATATAACCTATTTTATTTATCTATTACATATGTATTTTTTCTACATAGTAGTATATTATATCATATATTATTTTCTAAAAAATTATTTTTGCATAAAGTCTATTTATATTTTATAACACGTTTTACATATGTTTTATATATTCCTTAAATTATATATTTATTATCTAGTATTTTTTATTGTTTTACATATATTTCTTTATATATTTTATTTGTTTATATAATACCCTTTTATTTATTTACTATTTTATGATTATTATAGTGTAGTTATTTTAGTTGTATTTTATATTGTATGCTATTGTATTATAATCGTTTTTTAATATTCGTGTATGATAGTTTATAAATGCGATATGTCACATGGATTATTGTTCAAAATAAAAATATATTTTTACAAGCTTACTATGTTTTAAAATAAGGCAATGTTTTGGTATTTAGAAAATCAGAAAATAGTGCCCTAACGTACTGGGTTTGTAACATCCTAAAAGTTAGAGTATTTTCTTATTATTTGTGTTGGCTTGGGTATGAATTTTGTGTGTTTAGCATAGTTTGTGAAGGCTTGATTTTATTTAGGAAGTTAGAATAATTCTTAGTATGGTATATTTAATGAAGTGGATTAGGTGAACTTGACACTTAAGTTAATTTAAGTGTTAAGTTAAGTACATGAGGAGTTAGTGGCAAGGTGGTTGAGATGCATAAAGTGTTGCTTGAGGGAAGTGGTTCGAGTAGCATGTTTAGCATTTTGAAGACTTTGCATATGGAAGGTTGAACTTTCAAAAATTTTTCTTTATGGCAAGTTGAATATTAGTTTAAGGTAAGCTTGAGGTTTGGGAAAGAAATCAATGGTTTTAAGGCTAATGGGAGAACATAAGGCATGATGTAGGGTGTCTTGTTATGGAAAGAATTGGGTGGTAAGTTTTGACTTGGAAGTCCATGTATGTGGACGGCATGTGTGGCTAGGGGGAGAGTGGCCAAATTTTTGGTTGGTTGGTAGCTAGTTAGTGCCAAATTTCTCTTTGGTTAGTAGTCATTTTCGGCTAGCTTGGTAGGCATTCAACTTTTGCTTTGTGTCAAAACCGAAACTCCTTTGAACCTTACCAATTCTTCTCTTTTGTGCACATTTTTGCAATTCCTCTTTCATTTTCTCTTGAAACCAAAACTACTTTTGAACTTTGTGCATTTTTCTTCTTTGGTGAAATAGGTGTTGGCCGAATCTCTTAATACCATTTTCTCTCTTTTCTTTCTTTTGAATATTGTTCAAAATCACAACATTTCTTTTACTTTCTTCTTGGCCGAATCTCTTTCTTCTCCATTCCTCTTGATTTTTCTTTCATTGGTTGCTAAAGCCGAATCATCTTTCTTCCCTTTTCATTTTTCTTTGCCATACTAATTCTTCATCTCTTTTGAGCCGAATATCAATTGCTTTCTTCATTCTAAAACCATAGCCGAAACTTCTCATATCCTTTTGATTTGTCTTGGCCGAATTTCTTCAAGGGTAGGACTTCATTTGGTTTTCTTCAAACGGTTTTGGAAGATAGGTAAGTGTTATGACTATTTTTCCTTATTCTTTTTCTCGTTTCTATGTTGTTTCACTTTTGGACAAAGGCCGAATTTTGGGCAATTGTTGCAAGGTTCTAATCATTCTTAGAAACCAATTTCTTTTAGGCTCCTCTGGACGTTGGAAGCAATCAATCTAAGCCTCGTTTCTTTGTCAATCGTTTTGGGTAAGCTTTTAGGTAAGACTTGGTATTTCAAGTGATAACTCATTGGGATTTAGTGGTTTGGCCGAATAGCCTTTGTTTATAACCTAAGTATTGACTGATTGTAGGACAAGGTGATCTAGTGCAGTAGATCGGATCTTCGAATTTTAGTACTTGCCTTAGTGTCAGGTGTGTATCTTACACACTTTATAATTCGGGATATATATATTTATATACATATTAACTAAACATGTTATTAAAGTGGGAATCTATGAGATTTTTGATAAGATACCATGATGGGTATGTGCAAGGATTCGGGTAAGTCCGTTTCAATATGATGTTAATATATGTTCATTGATATCATGATCTATTATTTAAATACGCTATATGATCATATCAAAGTATGATGGCATGATTGATACTCTTAATACATTGGTTTGGGAATATGAGTGGAGGGGGAAGGATTTGATATCCGTGTCTTTGGACACCAGAGGTTTGGCACCTCCAGTGATTTGGTATCACATTTGTGTCTTTAGGACACCAGACATTTGGCACCTCATAGCGACTCGTCCCTGTGGTCTAGCATCACCGTGGGTTGGCCCCACTTTTGAGATATGGGATCGTCGCCAGTGATTTGGTATCACACGTGGGTTGGCCCCACAACTTGATTATTCGTGACTTTGGTCACTAGTGATTTGGTATCACATTTTTGGATATCGTGACTTTGGGTCACCAGTGGTTTGACACCACCAGTGGTTTGGTACCACACGGGGTAGAAAAGGAGTTAAGGATGGCTAGGTTGGGTGCATTATATATTTATATATCTTTTGATTATAAATTGTGTAAGAATGTTGCATTAATCGGGGAAGGATTTATGCATCGAGTCTTGGTGACTCACCTTCTCCTTATCATTTCGGTGATTCGTGAGATCGCGGATGAGGAGCCGGATGAACTCGAGGAGGCCATGCAATAAATTTTGATTTTTCATGAACTTGATTCGGGTACTTTAATTTATTTTAATTTGGTTTTGTTTTATTTTGGGTTTGTAATAAGGCCTCTTTAATTATGTTTTTGGATTATTTATATGCTTTGGATATGTTTTAAATATGGCTTATAAATTATTTGGTTAATTTAATAATTGAGCCCAAAGTTTTCTAAAATAATAAAAACGCAATGGTTTTAAAATCTTACCATCGGGTAATATAAATCGCTTGATAGTAAAATATAGATTAAGTGTTTTCTACAATTTTAATGATTTCCAAATATTAAGTTTCTACATTCAAAATGCAAATGTTTTTTTTTCAAAGTAATAATTGAATTTTCTTAAAATGATAAAATGTTTTCTAACCTATGATTTATCAACTAAGTTTTAAAGTTTTATTAATGAAATTACAAAGTAAATTATCAGTTTAAACTTATTATACACATGATTTCTACAAATATAGAATTTTCAAAGAGTTTTCCACAAAAATTTAATTGTTATTCGATTCTTTTCAAAATGTTTTCCTCAGTGACATACTAGATTCGGTCATGGCATATTGACCGGGTTTGGGGTATTACAGGGTTGCGATTTTTCGTTTGGCTAAATAACTAAATACCCTTTTCAAGTTTTGTAAGTCATGAGATGATTTTGGTTACGAAGGTTCTTAAACATCGTGTCATAACGTACTGGATGTGATGTTTATATTCTTTCGGAACAAGAAAGTCTCAAATTTTAACCTAAATTGCTCAAAATTTTTTAAGAAATCATATTTTTGAATACTTTTAAAACTTCAAACATTTGGACATGACTTTATCGATTAGGTACCAATTTATTGGGCGTTACGAGGGTGTTAACCCTTCCTCGTACGTAACCGACTCTCGAACCTGGTTTCTTATGTTTTCGTAGACCAAAAATGTTTTTAAAACGAAACATTTTACAAGGTGAACCAATCACACCTAAGTAAAAAAGATTGGTGGCGACTCCCACTTTCATTTTTAAAAGTCGATCCCCATTCTTTAAAACCCGATTTTAAAATGGTTTCGACAGCTTGGCGACTCTGCTGGGGAAAAAAGAGAGTCAAGCCATAAAATTGATAATTTCATGTCCTCTTGTTTGAATATAAAATTTTGATTTTCAAAATATGATCCTTTTATTGCATGTAGTTTTAATATATATTTCTGCATTGCACTATATGACCGTTGTGGTCACACCCTTAAGTGGGAGTGAGAAGCTACTCCTTCGTGAGGTTTTCACCTCCATGCAGGATAGTGGATCGCTTTCGAGATACATCCGTACCTATGTCTTCGTGAGGTTTTCACCTCCGTGCAGCCATAGGGAAATGTATTCCCCTGAACCGAACTCGATTCGTATGAGCCTATAATGGGTGAGGATCGAGGAATCTACTGGTTCGGGTACTTCAAAATTAGAGCTCAACCACATGTAGTAAACCCTAAGAACCCGCTTTAGGTAGAACTATGTCAAACCCTAGTGGTCATCCTGATAGGTTCTATGTTATTTTTTCCTGTGCTAGTGTGTTCTCTTTTGTTTTGATTGCATTGCATTCATATCATTGAAAAGAGGTGTTGATTTCAAATTCGATTGCTAAATATAAAAGTTGGTCATAAAAAAATGAATTTTTTTATAAAGTGGATTATAATATGGTCGTCCGAATATAGTCCAAGGGAACACAACGAGAGAAGACTGATTGTCCGTGAAGGAATTCAAGACCTTATCACCCAATGACAAGGCTATTTGAAGATTACCTGTAATACCTCGAAAATTTTTACAGTAAAATATTATCTTTGATATAGTAAAATAAGGAAATAAAGCGACAAAAAGGGAAATTTTGGAGTTACGACAACATTGAGAAGTATATTATGATATATTAATTCAAGAAAGGACCAAATGGTAAAAGTGAGAAAAGTTTTGTTGCCTAAGAGTAAATATTCAAAACTTGAGGGGTTAAAGTGTAAATATGAAAAAGTTGAAGGACCAATAGTGAAAATATTTTAAGGGTGGAATGATCTAGAAACTAAGGAAACTGGATGAATTAGGACTTGAATAGGTAAAGAATTATGAGGACTAAATCATAATTTTACCAAATTATGTGATGATTCAAGGATGGAATTTTAAAGATCACAAAGGGCAAAATGGTCAATTGGAAGAGAGAAAATCTAGAAAGTAATGATGATGTTGATGATATTTTATAATTATTTAATTAGATAAATATTATTTTATTAATATTTTGATGAGATATTTTATTATTTATCATTATTTTATTATTATTTATGTAGTATATAAGGAAGGAAATATGATGAATTTTTATCATCTCTTTCCCATGCAAACCAACGTGAGAAGAAGAGAAAGAAAAGAAGTTTTCTTTTCTTTACAAATTGGTCCTTTCACCAAAATTCACCATTTTCACTTAAAATTCAAAAGAATTTCTATAGCCATCAAGAGAGAAAGATGACAAGGAGACTATGGGGAACAAAATATCAAGTTAGATTCAAGAAATAGAAGCTGGAGGAGAGAGAAAATCAAGTTAAAGATTGAAATCAATAAAACAAGGTAAGAACATCAAGTTTTCAACATATTTTTAAGTTTGATATTGTGGAAAAAGCATGGAAATGATGTTAATGTAGAGTTTTCTTATATAAGGTTTTATGTTCTTGATATGTTAGTGAAGGAAAATAAGAGAAAGTGATGGGAAATATTGTAGAGAAAGGAAATAAAGTTGTTATAAACTTGGTAATTAATATTTTGCACTAAAACAGTTTTGGACAGCAACAGTAATCTAGCTATAGAAAATCACCAAAAATTGTAGAAATCGAATTAGAGGATGAATAAAATATGGAATTAAAGATTATTGGGTGTAGTTTATTATAGAATAAACTTTGTAAGTAATGGAATTGTAAATCACGAGATATAATAGGTTTTGTTAGGCAAGGTCGAATGATTTTGGGTTCCCTGCGTATTTGTAAAATCATAAAAATTGTAGAAAAATAATTAGGGCTTAAATTTATGTTTTAAAATCCTGAATGAGTTTTTTTTTCAATATAAACAAATGGGAACATCATCTGAATCCCGTATGAGGAGATAATTAATTTTAGTGAAGAAGGGTCAAAACCGCGGACATTAGAATAGGGTAAATTTAAATAATAAACTGTACTTATTGGATAAACAAAAATTCTGAAAATTTTATGATAAGAATATATGTGAGTCTAGTTTCATGGAAAATTAGCGGATCTTAAATTGAAATTCTGTATCTCAAGATATAAATAATTTAGTGACTATGATGCAAATAGATAACTTTGAATAAATTTATGAGTAAATAGTGAAATCATAGATAATGTTACTTGTAAACATGTTATGTAAATTAAGGTTGTGGAATGGAGAGGAGGAGGAGGAAAATATATATGAATATTCAACTAGCATGGCTAATTTGCATGTTCTAAGCTCGAGACTAAATTGAAAAAAGTAAAACTTTATGGGTAATTTTGTAAAAATGTCGAAATGACCAAATTGCATGAAATTGATTATTTTATTACTTAAATTATAAAATTGAATGAAATTATTAATTTAGATCAAGATCGGGTGAAAATATGTTTTAAGGATTAAATTGAAAAGTGTTAAAATTATGGAAAATTTTGATATTTCATAGAATTCACGGGCTGTTATCAATATATATGAGAATAATTAGGCTTGAAATAAGGATTAAATTACAAGAATTTTATTTTTCGAACCTAAGGATGAAATCGTCATTAATTAAAAGCTTAGGGGCAAAATGGTAATTTTACCTAAAGCATTAATTAAATGTATCGAAATCGAGATGAATGAAAATGATGATCAAATTTATTAATAAAGATCCGGATAACTCAAATACGAGACTTGAACGTGGAAAAGAAAAGTCATCGGATTTGTGAAACTATAAACATGAACAAGTAATGAGATAAATTCGTGTAACTTGAATTATATTCTTAAATACTTGAAATATATTCTTATTGATATGAATATAGTTTGGATATTCATTGTATGATAATTGATGGAGCATTGATATTCTTGATGAAAATGGAAAATAAATCCTGGTTGAATGAAAGGAAAATTCGATGGATCTCTGAAAATGAATTGACGGTAAAAAGGATCTAGCCCGGACGGGTGATCCTGATATAGCCCTCCCAAGAATATGTGGAAAATGGATTTAGCCCTGACGGGTAATCCGAACTAGGTCTCAATTTAGCTTTGGGTGGTGATTCGGATCCAAGCTCATTAGAGTAATTATCATTGCGGGATTTAGTCTGATCGGTAATCTCGACAATACTCTTTGAGCATATGTTACTGAGGATTTAGCTGGATGGTAATCCGTTGTAAGAAATGAGGTTCATGGAGTGTGCTTTCTTCTGAGGATTTAGCTCGACCGGTAATCCATATGAAGGATGAGGTTCATGAGTGTGCTCTCTAGAAAAGGGTGTACCCATATGTGTACGAATTGATGGACTTTAATTGTACACTATAAGTGTACTCTTGGAAAAATCAATCAAAATTCGAGAAATTCAACGGATAAATATAGAAAATGGCAAGTACTTGAAATCATGAAATTAAACTTGAAATACATAGAAATAATAATTATTTGATATATTGAAATATGACATGGAAAATACATGTATGTGAAATTTGCCGATAATTATGCATATTCAAGATTATGAACTACTGCTAGAACAAATATACTAATCTCATGAAAATGATGGTACATGAAATATTGTTATTAGAAATTGAATAATTTATATTTATGAAGAAATAGCAAGAAAACGATATGGATCA
This sequence comes from Gossypium rotundifolium, assembly GCA_025506655.1. Classification (NCBI taxonomy): domain Eukaryota; kingdom Viridiplantae; phylum Streptophyta; class Magnoliopsida; order Malvales; family Malvaceae; genus Gossypium; species Gossypium rotundifolium. The sequence goes on from CP106731.1 coordinate 142,428,237, forward strand.
TGACATGTAAATATAAGACTATCTTTGATACGTTTTATAAGGAAAATTATGTATATTAGGATAAATAATAAATTCAAGTGAGACATGTCAAAATAATAATAATAATAAATTTGTTAATATTAACGTCGCTAACCAATGTAGGAAAATTTTAAGATTTTGCGAAGAATTCTCTATAATCCCAATTTAATCCCGGTTGGTTCCTAATGTATGTTTTGGGCTTTGAGGACCCAATAGAGGGACGTTATGATTATTTTCAAAATATGAATAATAAATGACTCGGAATTATTGGAAAATGTTCAGTAAACTTCGGTAATGCCTCGTACCATATTCTGGCAATGGATACAGGTAGAGGGTGTTACATTTAATGGTATCAGAGCTACGGTTTAGTCGGTTCTCGGACCGAACGTAGCATATGAGAAGTCTAGAAATACATGCCATTATATAACTTGTGATACTGTGATATTTTTCGACTTTGATGGTGTAACATCCTGAATTAGGGGTTGTAAAAATTTAATTTTATTCATGTGTGTGCTTGAAGAAATGAATTCTATGTTTGCTAGACATATTTTAGGGTCTAGTCATAACCCCGAACTAGGTCAGATTTAGAACTAAAAATTTCTTTTTAAGTGTTAAAAGGAGGGAGCTAGGTGAGATAGGGCTTAAGTAAAAATTTGGCGAAGCATGACACAAAGAACTAATTGGCTAAGTGGCTTTCATCGCCACTTAAGAGTTGGAGGAGAAGATGGGCACAGGTCATAGGTTCGAGTCTTTGAGTGGCGTTTTTGCATTTTATTTTTGTGGTGATCGGCCTAGGAAGGTCTTATAAATAAATGGCAAGGATTATGGGCATGAAAGTCGGTTTGGTGGAGTGGCTTGGGGCGCCACTTAAGGGCCTTGGTGTATGGACTCGAGTTCGAGTCATGATGGACGCAAGGGGTGTTTTATTTTTGGGGTTTTTGGCGTTAAAGGAAAGGGGGCCAGGTATGAAGGCTTTAAAATTAAATGGTGAGGTTTTATAGCATGAAAGTCAAGGTGGTAGAGTGGTATGGGGCGTTGCAAGGGGGGCTGTGGCAGTGAGGTCTGGTTCGAACCAAAGAAACTGCAATTTGCATTCTATTTTTTTGGAAGCTGGCGTGAAGAGGGTGAGGTGATGGCTTGATTTTGGACTCTTATTTTGATAAAGTTGAGCTTAATTTTTGCTTTAAAATTCAGCTGGAGGTATAGGTGTTAGTAGCTTATTTTCATTTAATTTGTTTGAGGAGATTATGGGATAAATGAAAGATAAACCTTGCTTTATCTTTTGATAATTAAAAGTCAAATTAATCACAAAAGAAAGGTGATGGCCGGTTATGGGACTCCTTGGGGGGGCCATCTACATTCGGTTTTATCACTAGGGAGGTGCCAAAATTTCATGAAAACTATTTCTTTTCTTGTTGCTGGCCGAAATTCCCCTTAGACAATTGCCAAGATTCTTCAAAAAATTCTTAGCTCCTCTTGCTTCTTCTTAGCCGAACCTACCCCTTCTTCTTCTTCTTCTTCTTTTCAAAATTTCAGCCCTTCCATCTTGTGATTAGTCGAATCCCCCTTAAAGAAATCTTTTCTCCTCCTTAAAGGTAGCCGAACCCTCTCACAACACTAAGGGGTGCTGACTTGTGGTGTTTAAGGGCCGATATAATTATCAAGGTAAGGGGCGATACCCTTTTTTAGGTTCGAGATTATGGCCGAATGGCCTATGACTCTTATTAATGTTTAAACCGATTGTAGGGAAGCCATAGTTGATTGAAGGAAGCTTCTGGGATTTCAATTTGCCTTGGTAAGTAGTAGGTAGTTTCGGCCAAAGGCCATATTATGTACTTCATGTGGTAACCGATTCTTATTGTGGAATTTCGGCAGAGTCTTAATCAAGTGACGATTTCGGGATTTGTTAGGAAATCAAATCCGTTTAAGGTAAGTTCTGCAAAAGAGCTTTTGGTATTAATTTGGTTTGGCCGAATAGGCCTAAATCCCTAACCATGTTGTTGGCCGATTTTAGGTCAAGAGATCTAGCATCGTAGATCGAATCTTTGGGATCTAGGATACGCGTTAGTAACAGGTGTGTAAACTCATTACACACTTTATTAGTAAACTTTGCTATATTGTTGCCTTGTTAATAATCATGGTAGTGATCTATGATATATGCTTGTGGGCTTAAGCATGGATTCCGGTAAGTCCCCATATCGTGATCTTTGATATATGATTTTGTATGCCATCACATGTCAAAATGCCATGCCTAAATACATGATATATGATAATTAATATGTAAGCATGATGATGGTGGGATTGATGAGAGGAGGGGGATGATTTTTATGGACTGTCACCAGTGGTTTTAACCACAAGATGGGTTGGCCCCATCAGATTTATTGTGACTTCGGTCACCAGTGGTTTTGACCACACTATTGTTAAATTGTGACTAAGTCCCAGTGGTTTGGTACCACCAGTGGTTTTGACCACGTTATGATATTTGTGACCTATGGTCATCAGTGGTTTTGACCACACGATGGGTTGGCCCCATCATTTAAATTGTGACACTAGTCACCAGTGGTTTTGACCACCAGTGGTTTTGACCACACGGGGTAGTTAAGGAGTACGGATGGTTAGTGGGGTTGCATATTTGCATGTTTATTAATAAATTGTGTATGAGTTGTATTTTCCGGGTGGGGGATTTACACACTGAGTCTTGGTGACTCACCCCTTCCCTTACCATTTTGCAGATGAGTAGATCGCGGAGATGGAGCCGGAGAGGACTTGAGGCGGCCATGCTTATTGTTGGATTTGAATTTACTTTGTTAAAATTATTTATTTTCTAAGTTTTTTTATTTTGGGTTGTAATAAGGCCGCTAATTATTATTTGGATGTTTATTTTATTGTTTTATTTACTTATGTTATATCACAAATGAAATTTATAAATGTTATGTAAACCTAGTTAAAAGCAACATTTTCCAACTTAATAACTTCTACGGGTTTTCAAAGATGTTACCATCGGGTAAAACATACACCAAGTCAATTATAACTTTAACGATTTTAAATTTTACATGACCAAACGATTTCAAAGGGTTAAACAACCCAACCATGTTTATAAAATAATCCCAATGAGTTTTATCAAACCCCGTTTGAAACCTTAGCCATATTTTAACGAGTTTTCACCGGACACTCAAAATGATTCAAATTATTTTACCGTGACATACCGATCCGGTCAGACTCATGGGCCGGGTTTGGGGTGTTACATTTTTGGTATCAGAGCACGGTTCAAAACTTCATTGTGGGGGCCCAAGGCCCAAAATGTTTTGTTTTTATTAGTAGGCCTTATTAGAATGTTTTGGAAAACTATTTTCGCTTGAACAACATGGCATCGAGTCTCCTCTATCTATCCGCCTGTAAGTACTTCTATCTATTTTCTTTGTGAATATTTGATGAAGGGTAGAAGGGTAAATTGGGAACGTAGACTATTCGAATAGAAATTGTTGAACCCTAGGGTTAGCGTACCCCAACAAACAAGGCATAAGATTTAATAATTTCTTAAATAACCCTGTGAGTTGTCACTGAGCAAGGGATGTGGCAATCGTTATCGCATGTCTAGGATTGGATTCGGTGGGGCTGGTATTTAAGCGATCCTCGTGACTCACCTCCTACTCACTCGAATCCTACCTGGTGCGTAGTAACGGTTCATCCTAGTTGAGACGACACACTCACAGGCTAAACTCGATAATTAAAACCTAAAAGGGACTAGCCGTTTTGTTTTTGAAGTAATTAAAATCTTGTTTTTTTAAAAAAAAATGACTAAAATACCCCTCAGTTTGAAAAATGACCAAAATACCCCTTGTGGTAGAATTACAAAATTACCAGAATGACCCTAACTTTCAAAATTTTGCAACATCACTATCTTAGAAAATGCAATTCTCAAAAAGGAACCATCAAAGTTTTACAACTTTTGAAATATCCCTGATTTATTAAAATTTTACAAATTCACCCCGATTTGTGAAAAATTACCGAAATACCCCTGAGGTCTAAAATTACCGAAATACCCCCAGATTTCAAAATTTTTCCAAATACCCCGGGAATTTAAGAGTTCCAAAATACTTTTTGACAAAATCATCCGATGACTTTTATTTTTGAAAATTACAAAAATACCCCTATAGGACAAATTACGAAAATACCCCTGGGTAGTAGAAAAACAATCACAATGAAAACTACAACGTCTTTTTGAATGAATGAATGGAAAACTGTGTGCATGTATGATTACGAAAGAACCACTCCTAAAACTCTTATCATAAAATTTCTTCGCGGATAATCCAGTGAAACAAGTACTAATGCATAAAATTCTTAAACAGATAAATGCAATTGTTAGAAATGAGTACAAGAGGTCGTAAGCGTCACTGTGTGGGCATGCGATAGAGGTAGGATGACCTTGTTAGAGCTAGCAGGGTCTGGTCATGGGTTTGGAAATAAGATGCCGGATCTGCCGGTGGCAGAAACTGAGTTCCAAGATCAGACTGGTGGTAACGACGTAGTGTTCCAAGCGGTGCTACGAGTATTGGAACGAGTTCTTGAGGCAGCGCGGTGCGAGAGCTCAGAATTCGCGGTTGAACGACTCGTGCTAACGGAGCGAGGTGTTTAGAGGAGTTTCGGAGTGGCACCCAGTCTTGGTGAATCTTGGTTGGAAGCAAATGAAAGGATCATGGATGACCTAGATTTTACAAATGAGGAGAAGTTGAAGGGCATAATATCTCCGCTTCAGATGAGTCATACCAAAGGTGGCTCATCAGAGAGATGGAACGGTGGCAGAAAATCTCACCTGGGAATTCTTCAAGGATGCCTATCAAAAGAAGTATATCGGAACTAGCTACGTGGATGCACAGCGGAAGGCTTTCTTGAATCTGGTTCAAGGTAATAAGACGGTGGCGGAGTATGAGGCCGAATTTCTCCGGTTGAGTAGGTATACTCGTGGTATTGTGGGTACCGAGCATGAACGCTGTGTTAGATTCGAGGATGGGCTTAGAGATGAGTTGAGGATGATGATAGCTCCACAACAGGAGCGAGAGTTCACTGTCTTAGTGGAGAAATCGAAGGTTGTTGAAGGGGTAAGACAGTCAGTTAGACGAAATCAAGATAGAAATTGGAATAAGAGGAGCTCCGGACCTTCAAAGTTTTCTGGTAATCAGCAAAAGAGGATGATGTTTAGTGGGTCGAATCAAGCTGCTAGGCCTGCTGCTGCTGCTGCTAATCCTCAATGACCGCCACGGTGTGCTCGGTGTGGCAAGTGTCACACGGGAGAGTGTTGGAATGGTAATCAGGGATGCTTCGAGTGTGGGTCCTTGGAGCATCGGGTTAGGGATTATCCGAAGAAAGTAGCTAGGCTGAGATCAGAGGGTCAGGATCGTGCACCGAATAGAAGGGATAACCAACAGCCACAGAGAGGTCGTGGTGCAGTTGAGGAGGTAATGGTGCTGGCAGAGGTCGTGGGGCATCGAGGGGAGGTACTAGTGGTACTGAGGCTAGGCAACCTGGTTTGGTCTTTGTCGCGAGGCGTCAAGAGGAGGGCGACGTACTGGACGTCATAACCGGTATGTTCTTGATTTTTGGTGTGCCCTATAGTACTTTGATTGACATTGGCTCGACTCACTCATACATTGCTAGTAGCGTAGTGGAAACTTTGCACTTAGACTCTGAGCTTACTTCTAGGAAGATGACTGTATTAAGTCCCCTAGGTCACTCTATAGAAGTAAGTAAACTCTATAGGAACGTACCCCTAGAACTCCAAGGGGTCGTGTTCTTGGCTGATTTGATGGAACTACTGTTCCGGGAGTTTGATTTAATTCTCAGGATGGATTGGCTAATAAAGTATCAGGCTAGCCTGGATTGCGCAGCTAAGTGCATGGTAGTAAAGACCGTGGAAGGTGATGAGGTGGTGATGATAGGTAAAAGGAGAGATTACCTGTCTAATGTGGTTTCTGCGTTGAAGGCGAAAAGGATGGTTAGGAAGGGTTGTGAAGCTTATGTGGTGCATGTCTGTGCCTTGGAAGCTAAGGATGTTACTGTGGGAGATGTCTGGACTGTAAGGGACTGTGTCGATGTGTTTCCAGAGGAGCTTCTGGGTCTACCTCCGGACTGAGAGGTTGAATTTGGTATAGACTTGTTACTCGGAACCGTGCCTATATCTATAGCTCCGTATCGAATGGCGCCGAAAGAATTGGTAGGGTTGAAGGCATAGATTTAGGAATTATTTGATAGAGGGTTCATCCGACCAAGTGTATCACCTTGGGGAGCTCCAGTGCTTTTTGTTAAGAAGAAGGATGGGACAATGAGAATGTGTATAGACTATCGGCAGCTGGATAAGTTGACAATAAAGAACCGATATCCTTTGTCCAGGATAGACGATCTGTTCGATCAACTCAAAGGGGCATCTGTGTTCTCTAAGATTGACCTTAGGTCAGGTTACCATTAGCTTAAGGTGAAGGAGGCTGATGTTCACAAGACGGCATTCCGTACTCGATATGGACACTACGAGTTTCTGGTAATGCCTTTTGGTTTGACGAATGCACTGGCCGCGTTTATGGACATGATGAACTGAGTTTTCCAACCCTATCTGGATCGGTTCATCGTGGTCTTCATAGACGACATTTTGGTGTACTCGAAGTCAGAGGAGGAGCATGACGCACATCTTTATGTGGTTCTGCAAGTTCTGAGGGAGAAACAGTTGTACGCCGAATTCAGCAAGTGTGAGTTTTGGCTCAAGGAGGTAACTTTTCTAGGGCATGTTGTTTCAGCTGAGGGAATTAGGGTGGATCCCCGTAAGATCGAGGCGGTGTTAGAGTGGAAACCACACAAGTCTATTACAAAAATTCAGAGTTTTTTGGGGTTGGCAGGATATTACCGAAGATTTACGGAAAATTTCTCCTTAATTGCGGCACCGTTGACTAAGCTGTTGAGAAAAAGAGTTCCGTTTGTGTGGTTTGAGAAGCAGCAAGAGAGTTTTGATAAGCTGAAGAGGTTTCTGACAGAAGCACCGGTCTTAATTCAGCCTGAGGCAGGAAAGGAGTTCACTGTATATTGCGATGCATCCCATACTGGTTTAGGGTGTGTGTTGATGCAAGAAGGGAAGGTGGTCACTTATGCGTCACGGCAGTTGAGGCCTCACGAAGTTAACTATCCGACACATGATTTGGAATTGGCTGCTGTGGTGTTCGCCTTGAAAATCTGGAGGCACTATCTGTATGGGGAGAAGTCGATAGTGTACACAGATCACAAAAGTCTGAAGCACCTCCTGACTCAGAAGGATTTAAATCTGAGGCAGCGAAGGTGGATTGAGTTGTTGAAGGACTACGACTGTTCAATCGAATACCATCCGGGGAAGGCTAATGTGGTAGCTGATGCATTAAGCCGAAAGGTGGTAGCAGATTTGCGAGCTATGTTCGCTCATCTACGTCTCTATGAGGATGGGAGCCTTTTGGCAGAATTGCAAGTAAAGCCGTCTTGGATTAATGAGGTCAAAGAAAGGCAGATGACTGATGAAGCTTTGAATACTCGAAGGTTGCAAGTACAGAATGGTGAGGCCGAAGGTTTCAACTTGAGCAGTGATGGAGTGTTGTACTTTCAGGGGAGAGTATACCGCCTAAGGATGATGAGTTGAGGCAAATAATCCTTAAAGAAGCTCATAGCAAGGCGTCGCTTATGCACCCGGAAGCGACAAGATGTATCAGGATTTAAGGGAGCAGTTTTGGTGGCCGAGCCTGGAGCGTGAAGTAATCGAGTTAGTGGGCAAGTGTCTGACATGCCAGCAAGTTAAGGCTGAGCATCAATTGCCATCGGGCTATTACACCAGAAAGATCCCACAAAGGAAGTGGGAGGAGATTACTATGGATTTCGTAAGTGGGCTTCCTCTTACGCCCAGGAAGAAAGATGCAGTTTGGGTGGTAGTAGGCCGGTTGACAAAGTCGGCTCATTTCATACCGTAAGGGTTGACTACTCGCTTCAAAGATTAGCCAAGTTGTACATCGCAGAGATAGTACGGTTGCATGGAGTACTGTGTCCATTATCTCGGATCGAGATCTGCGGTTTACGCCAAGATTCGGAAGGCTCTACATCGTGAGTTAGGCACGGTTGAATTTCAAGACGACTTTTCACCCACAGTCGATGGACAATCTGAGAGGGTTATCCAAATATTGGAAGATATGTTAAAGGGCTGTGTTTTGGACTTTCGTGGTAGTTGGGAGGAGTACCTACCTTTGGCAGAGTTCGCTTATAACAATAGTTATCAAGTGAGTATTCAGATGGCACCGTATGAGGCGCTGTATGGTCGAAAATACTGTACTCCTACAAGTTGGACGGAACTAAGAGAACGTCAGATGTTGGGTCCAGAGTTAGTGGCAGAGACGGAGGATAAAGTTAGAATAATTCGGGCTCGTCTTAAGGAGGCGTCGGACAGGCAGAAATCCTACGTCGATCTCAAGCGCAGAGAGGTTGAATATGCAGTGGGTGATAAGGTCTTCTTGAAGGTATCACCTTGGACGAAGGTGCTGAGGTTTGGCCGGAAGGGCAAGCTAAGCCCTAGATTCATCGGACCGTACACAGTGTTGAAACATGTGGGACCGGTAGCTTACCAGCTTGAGTTGCCAGCAGAATTGAGCCAGATCCATGATGTCTTCCATGTTTCAATGTTGAGGCGCTATCGATCAGATCCCTCACACGCTTGCTTGCTGTTGAAAATTGAAGTGAATTCGGACTTGTCTTTCGAGGAGGAGCCAGATGATTTTGGATCGAGATGTCAAAGTTCTGAAGGAAGTCAGTGCCTTTGGTAAAAGTGCTATGGCGAAACCATGGTACAGAGGAGGCCACATGGGAACCCGAGGATGTGATGCGGCAGCAATACCCCCAACTCTTCTGATCTAGGTAATTTCGAGGCCGAAATTCTTTTTAAGGGGGTAGAACTGTAACATCCTGAATTAGGGGTTGTAAAAATTTAATTTTATTCATGTATGTGCTTGAAGAAATGAATTCTATGTTTGCTAGACATATTTTAGGGTCTAGGCATTACCCCGAACTAGGTCAGATTTAGAACTAAAAATTTCTTTTTAAGTGTTAAAAGGAGGGAGCTAGGTGAGATAGGGCTTAAGTAAAAATTTGGGAGAAGCATGACACAAAGAACTAATTGGCTAAGTGGCTTTCATGCGCCACTTAAGAGTTGGAGGAGAAGATGGGCGCAGGTCATAGGTTCGAGCTGCTGGAGTGGCGTTTTGGCATTTTATTTTTGGGGTGATCGGCCTAGGAAGGTCTTATAAATAAATGGCAAGGATTATGGGCATGAAAGTCGGTTTGGTGGAGTGGCTTGGGGCGCCACTTAAGGGCCTTGGTGTATGGACTCGAGTTCGAGTCATGATGGACGCAAGGGGTGTTTTATTTTTGGGGTTTTTGGCGTTAAAGGAAAGGGGGCCAGGTATGAAGGCTTTAAAATTAAATGGTGAGGTTTTATAGCATGAAAGTCAAGGTGGTAGAGTGGTATGGGGCGTTGCAAGGGGGGCTATGGCAGTGAGGTCCTGGGTTCGAACCAAAGAAACTGCAATTTGCATTCTATTTTTTGGAAGTCATGGCGTGAAGAGGGTGAGGTGATGGCTTGATTTTGGACTCTTATTTTGATAAAGTTGAGCTTAATTTTTGCTTTAAAATTCGGCTGGAGGTATAGGTGTTAGTAGCTTATTTTCATTTAATTTGTTTGAGGAGATTATGGGATAAATGAAAGATAAACCTTGCTTTATCTTTTGATAATTAAAAGTCAAATTAATCACAAAAGAAAGGTGATGGCCGGTTATGGGACTCCTTGGGGGGGCCATCTACATTCGATTTTATCACTAGGGAGGTGCCAAAATTTCATGAAAACTGTTTCTTTTCTTGTTGCTGGCCAAAATTCCCCTTAGACAATTGCCAAGATTCTTCAAAAAATTCTTAGCTCCTCTTGCTTCTTTTTAGCCGAACCTACCCCTTCTTCTTCTTCTTCTTCTTTTCAAAATTTCAGCCCTTCCATCTTGTGATTAGCCGAATCCCCCTTAAAGAAAGGTGCTGTTTTTGGTTCTTTTCTCCTCCTTAAAGGTAGCCAAACCCTCTCACAACACTAAGGGGTTGTGACTTGTGGTGTTTAAGGGCCGATATAATTATCAAGGTAAGGGGCGATACCCTCTTTTAGGTTCGAGATTATGGCCGAATGGCCTATGGCTCTTATTAATGTTTAAACCGATTGTAGGGAAGCCATAGTCGATTGAAGGAAGCTTTCGGGATTTCAATTTGCCTTGGTAAGTAGTAGGTAGTTTCGGCCAAAGGCCATATTATGTACTTCATGTGGTAACCGATTCTTATTGTGGAATTTCGGCAGAGGCTTAATCAAGTGACGATTTCGGGATTTGTTTGGAAATCAAATCCGTTTAAGGTAAGTTCCGCAAAAGAGATTTTGGTATTAATTTGGTTTGGCCGAATAGGCCTAAATCCCTAACCATGTTGTTGGCCGATTTTAGGTCAAGAGATCTAGCATCGTAGATCGAATCTTTGGGATCTAGGATACGCGTTAGTAATAGGTGTGTAAACTCATTACACACTTTATTAGTAAACTTTGCTATATTGTTGCCTTGTTAATAATCATGGTAGTGATCTATGATATATGCTTGTGGGCTTAAGCATGGATTCCGGGTAAGTCCCCTATACGTGATCTTTGATATATGATTTTTTATGCCATCACATGATGCCATGCCTAAATACATGATATATGATAATTGATATGTAAGCATGATGATGGTGGGATTGATGAGAGGAGGGGGATGATTTTTATGGACTGTCACCAGTGGTTTTGACCACAAGATGGGTTGGCCCCATCAGATTTATTGTGACTTCGGTCACCAGTGGTTTTGACCACACTATTGTTAAATTGTGACTAAGTCCCAGTGGTTTGGTACCACCAGTGGTTTTGACCACATTATGATATTTGTGACCTATGGTCATTAGTGGTTTTGACCACACGATGGGTTGGCCCCATCATTTAAATTGTGACACTAGTCACCAGTGGTTTTGACCACCAGTGGTTTTGACCACACGGGGTAGTTAAGGAGTACGGATGGTTAGTGGGGTTGCATATTTGCATGTTTATTAATAAATTGTGTATGAGTTGTATTTTCCGGGTGGGGGATTTACACACTGAGTCTTGGTGACTCACCCCTTCCCTTACCATTTTGCAGATGAGTAGATCGCGGAGATGGAGCCGGAGAGGACTCGAGACGGCCATGCTTATCGTTGGATTTGAATTTACTTTGTTAAAATTATTTATTTTCTAAGTTTTTTTATTTTGGGTTGTAATAAGGCCGCTAATTATTATTTGGATGTTTATTTTATTGTTTTATTTACTTATGTTATATCACAAATGAAATTTATAAATGTTATGTAAACCGGTTAAAAGCAACATTTTCCAACTTAATAACTTCTACGGGTTTTCAAAGATGTTACCATCGGGTAACAACATACACCAAGTCAACTATAACTTTAACGATTTTAAATTTTACATGACCAAACGATTTCAAAGGTTAAACAACCCAACCATGTTTATAAAAATAATCCCAACTGAGTTTTATCAAACCCTGTTTTGAAGCCTTAGCCATATTTTAACAAGTTTTCACCAGACACTCAAAATGATTCAAATTATTTTACCCCGTGACATACCAGATCCGGTCAGGACTCATGGGCCGGGTTTGGGGTGTTACAGATGGGATTTGTTTTACTTATAGATAGAGACGCTTCCCAACTGAACCAATTCTGATAATGTCGAAAATGATCCTCAAGTATATGAATAAAAGTTGATTATGGTAAATCGAACTCATAAAGATATGAATAAATATTTTATAATACATGAAAATGATGAATGTTATGTTATATGTATTACGGAAAGTAAATTATATTGCTACACTAAATATTGTGTTGATGACTAAATTATAAGATATATATATGTGTGTGTGTGTGTGTGTGTGAATATTGAATTATATGTGAATTGAGATAATAGATGTTTTGAATATTTGAAATTGTTGTGGAAATGAATTCGAAAAAAAAAACCCTATTAACTTATCGAATTAGATTGGATACAAATGGCATGCCATAGGATTTGTGATGTGATGAGGAGATTTGAGGCTCGACTGAGGAGATAATTCTATATTATATTCTTCGATTTATCTGAAGAGGCATTTAGTGCCTTATTGGTGTATTTGGGAGGATATGATATTCTGGTGTGTTTGGGTTGGAATCCATGTATTCGTCAAAGTCCGAATTTGTTAATAGGGTGAATAACTGAAATAAGAAAAATTAAATAAATTTGATTGATTGTAATATTGAAAATATGACAAAGAAATTATGAGTTGAATTGAAATGTGAGATTTGAAGCATGAACTTAAGGTTCATGAATTTGCTAAAATATCGAATTATTGATATTGAAATCAGTTGAATAAATGAAATGAGAAAATCGAATGAATTTGATTGATTGAACTATTGAAAGTATGAAAAAGTGGAATTATGAATTGAAATTGGAATTGAAATTAAGATATGAGATTGAAAGCCTGAACCAAAGGTTCATAATTTGATTTGATTAGATAATATAGATGATATATGATGCCATTTGATGAAAGACTATTGTTGAGTTATGAAATTAAAGTATAAATTAACACATATGACTTATATTGTTACATGTTTGATGTCTATTATTTATTATTAAATGTTAAATTTAAATTATGTGTATGGTAAGTGAAGTATGAGGTAAGTGTTATTGTTGAATTGAACGGAAATTGAATTGAGTGATGGATAAATATTAGTATTGAATTGTATATTGATGAGAAAGTGAAATTTGAAATAGAAAAGTGAAATACTGAAGTACATGATAAGAATTATTAGTAAATTACAAATGACTAGTGAATTTTGAAATATATTACATGTATTAAAGATAGAAAATATATAAGTATACTGGATTATCGATGCAAGAATTAAATTGTAAAGTATGTAGAAGTATTATGCTAAAAGTGTAAAAAGTGATATATGTGCATAATATAATTTGTCCAATTAGACAAGATAAGAACTATCGCGATATTAGTGGCATGCCATTAAGAAACCTTAGAATGCTCTCTCGATTATTACCATGTTCAGTGTTTCCGATTAGCACATTTGTGCTCTCTGTTTACCTATTTTGGTGTTATGTTCTGCTCAGATATCTTAAGTGTTCTATTTAATTTATTGGGCCTCTGTTAGAAAGGTAAATAATTTTTTGTTACGAGGTAAATGATTATTTAGATTCAAGTTTGAAACATTGAATTAAAAATAAATTGTGAAATGAAAGAATAGAAAATAGATACAAAAGATAAGCTAAGTAAATATATGCAAAAGGAACTATAGAACTAAAAAATAATAAGTTCATGATCAAAGAATACAAGGAAATTTCGAGGACGAAATTTATTTTAAGGGAGAGAAATGTAATACCGAAAATTTTTACAAGAAAATATTATCTTTGATATAGTAAAATAAGGAAATAAAGTGACGAAAGGGAAATTTTGGAGTTACGACAAGATTGAGAAGTATATTCGAGATATTAATTCAAGAAAGGACCAAATGGTAAAAGTGAGAAAAGTTTTGTTGCCTAAGAGTAAATATTCAAAACTTGAGGGGTTAAATTGTAAATATGAAAAACTTGAAGGACCAATAGTGAAAATATATTAAGGGTGGAATAATCTAGAAACTAAGGAAAATGGATGAATTAGGACCAAATTGAATAGGTAAAGAATTATGAGGGACTAAATCATAATTTTACCAAATTATGTGATGATTCAAGGATGGAATTTTAAAGATCACAATGGGCAAAATGGTCAATTGGAAGAGAGAGAAACCTAGAAAGTAATGATGATGTTGATGATATTTTATAATTATTTAATTAGATAAATATTATTTTATTAATATTTTGATGAGATATTTTATTATTTATCATTATTTTATTATTATTTATGTAGTATATAAGGAAGGAAATATGATGAATTTTATCATCTCTTTCCCATGCAAACCAACGTGAGAAGAAGAGAAAGAAAAGAAGTTTTCTTTTCTTTACAAATTGGTCCTTTCACCAAAAATTCACCATTTTCACTTAAAATTCAAAAGAATTTCTATAGCCATCAAGAGAGAAAGATGACAAGGAGACTATGGCGAACAAAAATATCAAGTTAGATTCAAGAAATAGAAGCTGGAGAGAGAGAAAATCAAGTTAAAGATTGAAATCAATAAAACAAGGTAAGAACATCAAGTTTTCAACATATTTTTAAGTTTGATATTGTGGAAAAAGTATGGAAATGATGTTAATGTAGAGTTTTCTTATATAAGGTTTTATTTTCTTGATATGTTAGTGAAGGAAAATAAGAGAAAGTGATGGGAAATATTGTAGAGAAAGGAAATAAAGGTGTTATAAACTTGGTAATTAATATTTTGCACTAAAACAGTTTTGGACAGCAGCAGTAGTCTCGCTTTAGAAAATCACTAAAAATTGTAGAAATCTAATTAGAGGATGAATAAAATATGGAATTAAATATTATTGGGTGTAGTTTATTATAGAATAAACTTTGTAAGTAATGGAATTGTAAATCACGAGATATAATAGGTTTTGTTAGGCAAGGTCAGAATGATTTTGGGTTCCCCTATTCTGTATTTGTAAAATCATAAAAATTGTATAAAAATAATTAGGGCTTAAATTTATGTTTTAAAATCCTGAATGAGTCTATTTTCAATATAAACAAACAGGAACATCATCCGAATCCCGTATGAGGAGATAATTAATTTTAGTGAAGAAGGGTCTGAATCATGGACATCGTAATAGGGGTAAATTTAAAGAATAAATTGTACTTATTGGATAAACAAAAATTATGAAAATTTTATGATAAGAATATATGTGAGTCTAGTTTCAGGAAAATTAGCGGATCTTAAATTGAAATTCTGTAGCTCAAGATATAAATAATTTAGTGACTATGATGCAAATAGATAACTTTGAATAAATTTATGAGTAAATAGTGAAATCATAGATAATGTTACTTGTAAACATGTTATATAAATTAAGGTTGTGGAATGGAGAGGAGGAGCAGGAAAATATATATGAATATTCAACTAGCATGGCTAATTTGCATGTTCTAAGCTCGTGGACTAAATTGAATAAAAGTAAAACTTTATGGGTAATTTTGTAAAAAGTCGAAATGACCAAATTGCATGAAATTGATTATTTTATTACTTAAATTATAAAATTGAATGAAATTATTAATTTAGATCAAGATCGGGTGAAAATATGTTTTAAGGATTAAATTGAAAAGTGTTGAGATTATGAAAATTTTGATATTTCATAGAATTCATGGGTGTTATCAATATATATGAGAATAATTAGGCTTGAAACAAGGATTAAATTACAAGAATTTTATTTTTCGAACCTAAGGATGAAATCGTCATTAGTTAAAAGCTTAAGGGCAAAATGGTAATTTTACCTAAAGCATTAATTAAATGTATCGAATCGAGATGAATGAAAATGATGATCAAATTTGTTAATAAAGATCCGGATAACTCAAATACGAGACTTGAACGTGGAAAAGAAAAGTCATCTGATTTGTGAAACTATAAACATGAACAAGCAATGAGATAAATTCGTGTAACTTGAATTATATTCTTAAATACTTGAAATATATTCTTATTGATATGAATATAATTTGGATATTCATTGTATGATTATTGATGGAGCATTGATATTCTTGACGAAAATGGAAAATAAATCCTGGTTGAATGAAAGGAAAATTCGATGGATCTCTGAAAAGGAATTGACGGTAAAAAGGATCTAGCCTTGGACGGGTGATCCCGATATAAGCGCTCGAAGAATATGTGTGAAAAGGATCTAGCCGGACGGGTGATCCCGATATAGCCTCCGAAGATTATGTGGAAAATGGATTTAGCCGGACGGGTAATCCAACTAGGTCTCAATTTAGCTTCGACTGTAATTCGGATCCAAGCTCATTAGAGTAATTGTCGTTGCGGGATTTAGCGTGGACTGGTAATCCCGAAAATACTCTTTGAGCATATGTTACAGGGGATTTAGCTCGACTGGTAATCCATTGTAAGAAATGAGGTTCATGGAGTGTGCTTTCTTACAAGGATTTAGCTCGACCGTAATCCCATTGTAAGGATGAGGTTCAAGGGAGTGTGCTCTCTAGAAAAGGGTGTACCCATATGTGCACGAATTGACGGACCCGAAATTGTACACTATAAGTGTACTACTGGAAAAATCTATCGAAATTTCGAGAAATTCAACGGGATAAATATAGAAAATGGAAGTACTTGAAATCATGAAATTAAACTTGAAATACATAGAAATAATAATTATTTGATATATTGAAATATGACATGGAAAATACATGTATGTGAAATTTGCAGGATAATTATGCATATTCAAGATTATGAACTCTTGCTAGAACAAATATACTAATCTCATGAAAATGATGGTACATGAAATATTGTTATAATAAATTGAATAATTTATATTTATGAAGAAATAGCAAGAAAACGATATGGATCATGACATGTAAATATAAGACTATCTTTGATACGTTTTATAAGGAAAATTATGTATATTAGGGTAAGTAATAAATTCAAGAGAGACATGTCAAAATAATAATAATAATAATAAAAATTTGTTAATATTAACGACGCTAACCAATGTAGGAAAATTTTAAGATTTTACGAAGAATTCTATAATCCCAATTTAATCCGGTTGGTTCCTAATGTATGTTTTGGGCTTTGAGGACCCAATAGAGGACGTTATGATTATTTTCAGAATATGAATAATAAATGACTCGGAATTATTCGAAAATGTTCAGTAAACTCCGGTAATGCCTCGTACCATATTCTGTCAATGGATACGGGTAGAGGGTGTTACATTACCATGGCTCGAGATTCTTGAAGAAGCTAACAAGTGAACAGGAGTCGCAGTCCAGATCAAGCAAAATGAGCTAGAGGAGGCATCTATTAGAAGTTTTCAAGACTTGACTTTTGCGAAGAAGGGATTCATGTTTTCACTTGGACTATGAGGACAAGGCCGTGTATGCGATCCGTTTTGTGTAAAGAAATTTATTTTCTAGTAAAGTTTTTCTAATGTAACTGAATTCAAGATCAACGCTTCTCTTTCTTTGCATTCATGCATTTACATTACATTGCATCATTTTTATTAGACTTTTACAAGAGGATTCTAATTAGGTAAAAATGTTTCAGTTAACCTGAAAAACATAGAACAAAGATTGGAAAGAATAGAGCGAATGCAAATACAGATGCAGGGGCAATCGACTGAAATTCAACAAGAAATGCGGGAATTTCAGAGAAATATCATAGGCCAGCTAACCGGAGGACTTGGAAAAAGGAGTAACTCAGTGGACAATAGTGAAGATGATGAGGAAGACATCGTTTACTCTCCAATGGGTGTTAATTCGAGCATGGATCAAGCCAAATCGATTGTTCTTGTAGAAACGAAAGAAAGAGGAGAAGGGACCTCAAAAGCCTTGAAGAAGAAAGAAAAGAAAATGAATCATTCGGAGCCAATTGCAATGAACCAGCCAAGGACGGTAACTACCAACGATTAGGTTTCTCCAAAGCAAAACTCTAAAAAGCTCCAATTTACACCAATCCCGATGACGTATAAGGAGCTATATCAAAGTTTATTTGACGTGCATGTGGTGTCTCCATATTATCTTCAGCCGTTAAACCCCCATATCCTAAATGGTATGATTCCAACACTCAATGTGAATACCACGTAGGTGTAACGGGGAATTCAATAGAAAATTGCACTGCCTTCAAAAAGGTAGTTGAGAGACTTCTTAAGATGGGAGTTGTCAAGATTGATGATACACCCATTGTGGAAAACCCATTACCCAATCATGGAGACAAGAAAGCTATGATCCCTTGAAGAAATTGAAAGCGAAAAGGGAATCAGAGAACGAAGTTTACAAGCTCTTGTGTGCTTGAGAATGTTTTGAATAATAAGACTGTGGAAGAAATCCCTATACTTTTAGGGCTAATCTAGAATAATGTGCAAAACATGCTTGTTGCCTTAAGCCTAGAGGCAATAAGACCCCTTTTGTGAAATAGGCTTGTGTCCTAAATTTTTATTTCAATGAAATGCATTTTTAAGAAAATATTCTTTTATTCTTTCTATTGTATATTGTTTTATCATATTCATTCATTCTTTATTCATGACCATACCAATAATCATCCTTAGAATCATTTATTCTTTGGATTCGTTCGCCTTCGTACCTAGATATCCAGATATCAACGTCATGAGCGACATTGTTATTGACTCCTTTTTGAACAAGATATGGGTCTAGGGATCTCGAGATTTTGAAGATGATGAGATTGTAACCTACCTTCCGATTTGTTAAAGATGGTAGAACAAGATGAAAAATAGACCTTACTCTACAAAGGGTTATTGGATATTATGAGCCTAGGAAAAAGGGAAAGCTGAAGCCTAACTCACCACAAAAATAAGGTAAGATATTATTGAGTTGTTTTCAAGAATACAAAGATGTTTTTGCACAATTATATCAGGACATGCCTTGGTTAATAAGAAGCAGGCTAAGTAAAGAGGATCGGGCACTGTTGGTTCACCATGGAAGGGGATTGCATCAGTCATACCGCAAATACGAAATTAAAGGAGACAAGATTCATATGCCTACTCCAATTCTTCACAAATTTTCCATATGTGGGGCATGGATGTGATGGGGCCAATACTCCTCAAAAGCTTTTAGTCAATATCGACTCATCGGCATAGTTATCGTTTACTTCACTAAGAGAGTGGAAATAGCTTCATATGCCAATATTACAAGGTCGAAGTCATCAAATTCATCAAAAAAAATATAAAGGAAAAAAAATCAAATGCCATAAAGGATCGCGTTTAAATAACTGTACAAAGTCAAAGTTTACAGTTTGTCCAAAGATCAGGCAGCATATCACAGTGCAACAAAAGTTGCCAAAAAAAAAAAGAAGAAGAAGAAATAAAAGGTGGCTACGACTTGTAAAGATTGGCATAAGAAGCTATCATTACTCTCTATGAGTACCAAACGTTGGCTAGGACCTTTGTTGGGGCAACACATTTCTCATGTAACATCTTAAAAAAGGGCCTATGCATTTCTGACTTAAATGTACGAAATGACATGTTTTATGAGTTTTGAATAAATTTTGAACATTTTTGGAAGCCTGAGAATGTATGGAAATGTTACATTAAAAATAGGAAAGTGACCATTTTGGAAACCTAAGTAAATTAGGAAAATGAACATTTTGGAAACCTAAGCTAAAAGAGGAAAGTAAACATTTTGGAAACTAAGCTAAAAGAGGAAAGTGAACATTTTGGAAACTAAGCTGAATTAGAAAAGTGAACATTTTGGAAACTAAGCTAAAAAAAGGAAAGTAAACATTTTAGGAAACCTAAGAAATGTCAAGTTTACAGAGCCGAACGAAAATTTTTGGAAACCTAGAAATGACTTAGAAATGTCGAGTTTTAAAGTTTAAAAGAGGTAATTAAGGTAAGGAGGCCTTAAAAGAAAAAAGTACGTGAAATTTGACACACAAACGGGCTTGGAAAAGTGGCCTGAAGATGCCACTTAGGGCCTTTGGAAATGGCGCCACATACAAGGGTGTTGGGCCTGAGTTCAAGTCACATGGGAAGCAAATAAAATAAGGTTTATTTTTGCTTCTTGAAGCCCAAGAGGTGGACGGCACAAGGCTTGCAAAAGAGGAGTTTCACTCTCTTTTAAATTCGGCTAATTAGAAGATAATAAGGATTATACTTTATTTGTTTTAAAATTAAAGAGATAAAGTTATCACATAAGGAAGAGTAGTGACCAAGCAAAGGATTCTTGGCCTAATTTCGGCTATAAAAGGATGAGACTAAGGCTATTCATTATTCATTCTCCCTCTCTTTTCTTTTGCCAAATATTCTTTCTCCTCTCCCTCTGCCGAAATTCTTCTTGAGCATCCATTCTTTTTTTTTTCCTCTTCTCTTTTAGCATCCTAGCCGATTCCTTCTAAGCCTATTATTCCAATCTTCTTTCATCTTTGAAACCGAATACATAAGGGGATCATAGCCGATTATTCATCAAGTCTCTAAGCTGAATCTCTGAAGTGGTGGCAGGAGGGATCCGTCGATTTCAATATAAAGGGTAAGGATCTATAGTTATAATTCTATTCCTTTCTTTTAAGCCTAAAGTTAGTCTAATCCCTCCTATATTTTATTGATCAAAATATGGAAGGTGAATTTTGGGATTTCAGATCTAAGGTATTTTGGCATCTCCATTAATCAAGAAGAGAGTTTCGGGATTTAAAAGATTTAAGGTAAGATATATGTATATTCAGCCAAAGGCCATGTTTATGTTTTAATGTTAGATTAAATCTAACATATGGTTAAAGGAATTTTAGCAGAGTCTTAATCAAGTGACGATTTCAGGATTTGTTTGGAAATCAAATTCGTTTAAGGTCAAGAGATCTAGCATCGTAGATCGAATCTTTGGGATCTAGGAATTTCGGTAGAATCAGGTGTGTAAAACTCTTACACACTTTATTAATTAACTGTGCCATATTGTTGCCTTTTAATCTTTTTGCTAGTTTTGCTTGTGGGCATGAGATCGGATTCCGGGTAAGTCCCCTATTATTTTGTTTATGAGATATGATTGAGTATGCCATCATATGCTGTTAAATGCATGATTTATGAAATTGATATGTAAGCATGATGATGGTGGGATTGATGAGAGGAGGGGGATAATTTTATGGACTGTCGCCAGTGGTTTTGACCACAAGATGGGTTGGCCCCATCAGATTATTTGTGACCTATGGTCATCAGTGGTTTTGACCACAAGATGGGTTGGCCCCATCAGATTATTTGTGACCTATGGTCATCGGTGGTTTTGACCACACCGATTGATAAATTGCTACTAAGTCCCGGTGGTTTGGTACCACCAAGGTTTTGACCACACTTGATTATTTGTGACCTATGGTCATCGGTGGTTTTGACCACACGATGGGTTGGCCCCATCATTTAAATTGTGACTTTAAGTCATCAGTGGTTTTGACCACACGGGGTAGAAAAGGAGTATGAATGGCTAGTTGGGTTGCATGAGCATGTTTATTAATAAATTGTGTATGAGTTGTGTTTTCCGGGTGGGGGGTTTATACACTGAGTCTTGGTGACTCACCCCCTTCCATTACCTTTTTGCAGATGAGTAGATCGCGGAGATGGAGCCGGAGAGGACTCGAGGCGGCGATGCTTATTCGATGAATTTGATTTTAATTTATTATCTTTAAGTTTATTTATTTTATTTTCTAAGTCATTTTATTTTGGGATTGTAATAAGCCCGCTATTATAATTTTGGATGTTTATTTTACTGTTTTATTTTACATATGTTATACTACAAATGATATTTATAAATGTTAAGTAAACCGGTTAAAAGTAATTTTCCAAATTTAATAACTTCTACGAGATTTTCAAAGATGTTACCATCGGGTAACAAAAATAAACCAAGTCACTTATACCATTCGGCCAAAACCAAATAAATCAAGAGGGTTAACGCTTAACCCTTACCTTACACTTGATTTGGTTTCCTACCAAATCCCGAACCAAACAATGGTTCCTCTTTAAGCAAACGGCACACCCTAACAAGAAAACGGTTAATCCTTTAGTGACTTGGCTTAATGAAAACTAAACGAGTAGACTAAAAGAACCAACTCTTACCACCACTTACCAATTGCTTAACAGAGAAAGAAGGCTCCTCTCGATTGTTTCCAAAAATCGGATGTCCTATAATGAAATCGATTTAATCACAAGGGGTTAACTCCTTACATCAAGAGCCAAAATCGGCTCTAACCAAACCAAAGTCGACAAAGAACAAGAAGAAAGGAAATAACCATTCGCCATGTACTTACCTTCTAACGATTGAACAACCAAACGAGATTATCACCACACACAAAATCGTACAAGATAACTACTAGGAGAGGAAAGTTTCGGCTATGATTGCTAATTACAACCACCAAGATTCTACCTTACACAAAGAAAGAAAACACAAGAGAAAGTTGTAAAGAAAAAGGGTTGCTATTCGCCACAACAAAATGTGAAAAGAAGAAGAAAGATGCTTTCGATTTTTAAAAAGAAATGGAAATGGAGAAAGGTATTTTGGAGAATGGAGTTTCGGTTTAGGAGATTTCAAGAAGAAAAAGAGAGTATGAGAGGAAGAGAGAAGCTAGTTTCGGTTTACACAAATGAAGAGGAAAAAGAGGTAGCAAAGAACATTCGGCTACCAAGAAAATTGAGAGAAAACAAAACAAATTCTAAAAGGTTGCTTGGACTTTCGGTTTCAAGGAGTATAAAATGAAAGAATCTCCTTTGAAATTCGGCTAGCTAGGCAAAAGAAATCAATTTGGTTTTTGACACCAAATGACCGAAAATGCACAAAATGCAAAGTGCATTTCGGCACCCTCTCCACTCACCAACCCAAAACCGTCCACTCCCTCCCCCAAACACTCTCTACTATTCGGCCATCACCCCCAAGCACTCCCAACCACCAATTCAAACAAGTTTGAACTAGTCCACCTCCACAAATCACTCTCCACCCACCATTCAAGCGGGTTGACTTGGTCCATGGCAGAGTTTGAACTGCCAACAACTTCTCCTCCTCCATGCCATCAAAATGGAAGCAAAATGTGCGACTTCTGCAACTTGAACTCAGGACCTCCTCCCCGCAAGTGATGCCAACTCAAGCTCCAAGTGGTGCCCACTTGCCACTCCACCAGCTCCTTTCTTGTGCTAAAATTAACCAAAGAATACTTATTAACCCCAAATTTCTTCACTCCTCTCACCTAAGCCTAGAAACTAAAATTTTCCTACCTCTCAAAGCTTACACCTAGCTTACAACTAAGCCCCAAAACATCAAGAACAACAACATAGCAGGCCAATAACATGCAAACAATGCCATAACAAAATAGCCCCTATCCCGGATATTACGCTTCTACCCCTTAAAATAATTTTGACCTCGAAATTACCTGATCAGAAGAGTTGCGGGTATTGCTGGTCTCATCATATCCTCGGTTCCCACGTAGCTTCTTCCACGCCATGATTCCGCCATAGTACCTTTACCAAAGGCACAGACTTCCTACGCAGAACCTTCACATCCCGATCTAGAATCTGCACAGGTTCTTCCTCCATGGTCAAATCTGGATTTACCTCGATCTCTTCCACTGCTACCACGTGTGATGGATCTGAACGATATCGCCTAAGCATCGAAACGTGAAATACGTTGTGAATCTGACTTAGCTCTGCTGGCAACTCAAGCTGGTAAGCTCTCGGTCCCACTCGTCTCGATTACCTATATCGACCCAATAAACCTCGAACTTAGCTTGCCTCTCCTTCCTAACCTTAACACTTTCTTCCATGGCGAGACCTTCGTAAAAACTTGATCTCCACAAGAAATTCTATATCTCTCCGCTTAAGATCGGCATAAGACTTCTTTCGTCGAAGCTTTCTTCAATCGAGCTCAATCAACTTAACCTTGTCTTCGGTCTCAAAGAACCAACTCGGTCCCAACAACCGACGTTCACCCAACTCAGTCCAACAAGTAGGTGAGAGACACTTCCTACCATACAATGCCTCATATGGTGCCATCTTGATGCTTGCTTGGTAACTATTGTTGTAGCAAACTCAGCTAATGGCAGAAACTCCTCCCAACTACCTCTGAAGTCCGTAACGCAACCTCTCAAAGATGTCCTCTAAGATCTGAATAACCCTTTCCGATCGCCTCACGATCATGGGTGAAAAGCCGTGTTTGAAGTCCAAACGCTGCACTCCAGAGCCCGATGCAACGCTTTCGAACCTTGACGTAAATGGATCCCTATCCGAGATGATCGACATCGCACATCGTAGCCTTACTATCTCTGACACATACAGCTTCGCCAACCTCTGAAGTGAGTAGTCAACCTCACCGGAATGAAGTGAGCTGATTTAGACAATCGATCCATAATTACCCAAACTGAATCTTTCTTGCTTGGCGTAAGTGGTAATCCACTGACGAAATCCATGGTTTTCCTTTCCCACTTCCATCATGGAATCTTCACCGGTTGAAGCAACCACGACGGAATCGATGCTCGGCCTTGACCACTTGACATGTCGACACTTCCTACAAACTCGCTACTTCTCTCTTGAGACACTGCCACCAAAATCGCTCTCGAGATCCCTATACATCTTGCTACCTCCAGATGCATAGCGTAGGGCTACTATGTGGCCTGAAGAATCATCCGCCTCACTCAACATCCTTGACATACAAGCTCTCCCTTGAAAACACAAAGACCCCATCACTAGACAAATCAGAACCTTCCAACCCACTATCCTCGCACTGCAACCTCTCGTGCACTTAAAACCTCATCCTTTAACTATTTTTCCTTGATCTCGCTCAACCCAAGTAGGCTTAACTCGCAGCTCTGCTGAATACTTCCGTCGTCATACAAACTCAAATGGGCAAACATCGCTCTTAAGTCTGAAACAACCTTACGGCTCAACGCGTCTGCCACCACATTAGCCTTGCCCGGATGATACTCAATCGAACAGTCGTAGTCTTTTAGCAACTCAATCCATCTGCGCCTCAGATTCAAATCCTTCGAGTCAAAAGATACTTCGACTCTTGTGATCCGTAGACTATCGATCTCTCTCGTATAAGTAATGCCTCTAAATCTTTAAAGCAAAGGCTACAAATGCTAACTCCGTGATCGTGCATCGGATAATTGACCTCATGTGGCCTCAGCTGTCGAAATGCATAAGCCACAACTTTCCTTCCTACATCAAGACACAACCCAAGCCCGTATGTGATGCATCGCAATATCTTGAAATTCCTTTCCGCTTGAGTTGAATTAAACCAAGCTTCACCAAAATCTTCTTAAGCTTATCGAAACTCTCCTGCTGCTTCCCACCCAAACAAATGGAATCCTTTCCTTAACAACTTGGTCATCGGTCTTTGCGATCAACGAAAATCCTCGACAAATCTTGGTAGTATCCTCGCCAAACCCGAAGCTCAATCTCACCATTTGACTTAGGCGGCTTCCAATCCAAAATCGCCTCAATCTTCCGAGGATCCACTCTAATCCCTCGGTGACACCACATGACCCAAGAAGATTACCTCCTCACCGAACTCAGACTTACTAAACTTAGCATAAAGTCGCTTTCCTCGTAATCAGAATACAACTCGCAAATGCGATCATGCTCTTCTTCTCGTCCTTGAGTACACCAAGATGTCATCTATGAAAACCACGACGAACCGATCCAAAACTATCAAACACCCTATTCATCATATCCATAAATCTTTGACGCGTTACTCAACCCGAACGGCATTACTAGAAATTCATAGTGCCCATACCGAGTCTGAAACGCCATCTTGTGGAAACTGGTGATACCCACACCTTAAATTGATCTTCGAGAATCTTTATTGCACCCTTCACCGATCAAACAAGTCATCTATCCGTGGCAACGGATACTTGTTTTGATCGTCGACTTATTCAATCAAGCGGTAGTCTATACACATCCGCATCGCACCATCTTTCTTCTTGACAAAGAGTATCGACGCTCCCAAGGCGTAAACACTTAGCCCGATAAAGCCTCGGTCCAACAACTCCACGGATCCGAGCCTTAAGCTCTATTAATTCTTTAGCGCCATCCTATACGGAGTAATAGACACCGGGCGCGCTTGTAACAAATCTATCCCGAACTCTACCTCACGATCCGGTGGCAACCACGAAGCTCCTCAGAAACACATCAAGAAATTCCTAACCGTCTCAACCTTCTCTACAAGACTCTTTAGCCTCCAAGGCATACACATGAACCACATACGCTTACGCCCTTTCGACCATCTTCTCACCTTCGAGAGCGAGATACCACATTGGATAGGTAGTCCTCCTATTACCTATCATAACCACTTCATCACCCTCGACGTCTTTAGAACCATGCACTTAGCCACGCATCCAACTTCGCTGCACGTAACCAACCACCCATCCCATGAATCGATCGAACTCCCCAAACGGCGGTTCCAACAGATCGACCACAAACACTACCCTTGGAGTTCTAGGGTACATCTTTATACTGACTTATCTACTACTACAGAGTGACCTGAGGGCTAATTATCATCATCGCCTAGAAGTAGTTTCAGAGTCTAAGTCCATGGTCTCTACTATACTACTAGCAACGTATGAATGCGTCGAGCCAACATCAATCAAAGCAGTAAATGGAGAACCAAAGATCAAGAACGCATCGATTATGACGTCAGTGCGTCACCCTCCTCTCGGTGCCTCGCCAGATACACTAGCCCAGTATCGGCCTCGTAACTACTGCACCTCGCCAAAGGTTCTCACGGCCCGACCAAAACCATTACCTCCTCTCGCCATTACCATGGCCCCTCTGCGTGGCGATCCATTATTCTGAATCGAGTACGGCCGACTTCTGGATGAATCCTAGCCAACTTACGCAGACAGTCCCTCACACGATGATCCAAAGAGCCACGCCGAAACATCCTTTTCCACCGGTCCAAAGATCCTCCCCAATGAGATTTCCCATAACGATTACATCGCCGCGGTCCCTCGACTAGCGAAGAACAAACCTACCAGGTCGATTCGCCCACTGCTCAGCCCTTTTCTGAGGATTACCTGACGACCCAGAAGATCCAAAACTCCTCTTATGTCTGTTCCTATCCATGCCTTGTCTCACAGACTCTTTAACTTCCTCGGCTACCTTAGCCTTCTCAACCAGGACAGCAAACTCAAGCTCCTACTGGGGAGCAATCAGCAACCTTAATTCATCTCGCAGGCCGTCCCCGAAACGAACACACCTCTCGTGTTCAGTAGCCACAATGCCCCTAGCATACCGACTCGACCTCAAGAACTCGCCAGACTCGACAAAGATTTACTCCCCGAACTAACCTTAGAAATGCTTTTATTTGCGCGTCGATGTAACTAGCTTTAATGTACTTTTTCTGATGAGCAGCCTTGAAATAATCCCAAGTAAGATCCTCTCCTACAAAGATCGTCTCCGAACCGTGAGCCACCACTGGTATGACTCATCTCGAAGAAGCGATACTATGCCCTTTAGCTTCTCCTCAGCAGTCAAGTCTAAATCATCCATAACCTGGATTACATCGCCTCCAGACAATACTCACCAGGTCTTTGAGCAACACTAGAGACACCTCGAAATACCTCACTTCGCTTGCTCGAAGTCGCCAGCACGATTTCCTAGCTCCTGCGCCCACCTACTCCAGCTACCCTTTCCAAAACTCGCAAAGATCGCTGCATGATAACGCATCATCCCCACCGATCCTCAAACTCACCACCTCGAAATGGTGGTGGTACCCCAGATCTCATTCTCTCGACCCGACTGATCCTACGGGTTCAAAAACTGCCATCCTACCTCGACCACGCCCACGACCACGCCCACCTCTAGCACTCATGACTAAGATCTCTACTTGTCCGATTTAAAGAGTTTTATGCATCAAGAATTATTCCACTGTTTAAAAGCAAAGTCTTATGAATATTGCTTATTAAAGAAGTTTTGTTTTCGCAAGTCCACGAGTCCTTTCAGTTTCAGGTTTCTAGAGTAATCTTACTATTACTAGCCATCCAATCACATCTCATCAACATCAAAATCACAAGCAATAGTAAGGGGTACTTACCTGGGCGGATTGGTGCCGGAGACTCGGTGTCATGCCCTTTTCACACTACATAAAAAACACAAACACTTAAAACAAACTTTTAAAATATTTTGGGCCTCGAGCCCACAGCCGAGCCTTTGAACTTGGCTCTGATACCACAATTGTAACACCCCAAACCCGGTATATACACCACGAATAGAATCTGCATGTTACAGGAAAATCGTATTTGAGAGGATAGGTTTTCGCTTAAAAGTTTGATAAAAACACTTTGCTATATTTTGTACTTGTAGAAAATCTTGGGCATGACTGCTTAAAACCGATGGTGCATTTGAAAACCCTAGAATTTTAAAAACTTAATCAAATATGTAAGTAAAACAAGTTTATCTCATTTAGAAATTCAAGTAATCCTTGTTATTGCTTAAAACATTTTTGACTTAATAAGAAATTGAATTCAAGTTTGGAAGACAATTGAGTTTCATTTATTTTGAATTACAGTGTGATACAGATGGTAACGTTTAAAACATATCGCTTTGTGGTTTGAAAAACTTTATCTTTCCAAGTTTTAGCAAATTTTAACCCAATAATTTGTTAAGGCATATTTAAAAACAAATCTAAGCATAAACATAGCAAACATAAGTTTAAAAGGCCTTTTACAATCCCAACAAAACCAAATGAAAGTAAACGTAAAAAAGTACCAAGTTTTTAAAATCAGTGCAACCCCAAATTTTATTCATGGCATAGGCACCTCGAGTCCACCCGGCCCAAGTCCGCAAACTAAGTGCCACCTGAAAAGATAAGGGAGAAGGTGAGTCGCAAGACTCAGTGCATAAATCCCCCTCCCAGTATATGCAACATACTAACACACATCATAACAAAGCAATACAATTAATGCACCCGATCCTAACCATCCGTAACACCTTTTCTACCCCGTGTGGTACCAAACCACTGGTGGTGCCAAACCACTGGTGACCCAAAGTCACGATATCCATCAATGTGGTGCCAAACCACTGGTGACCCAAAGTCACGAATAATCCATCTGTGGGGCCAACCCATGTGTGATACCAAATCATGGCGACAATCCCAGATCTCAAAAGTGGGGCCAACCCACGGTGGTGTTAAACCACGAGGATAAGTCGCTATGAAGTGCTAAACCTCTGTGTCCCAACGACACAAGTGTGATACCAAATCACCGGTGACCGCATGATCAAATCAAATGATGGGGCCAACCCATCGTGTGATACCAAATCACTAGCGTCAATCCCAGAAAATCAACCGTGGGGCCAACCCATCGTGGTGCTAAGCCATCGACGAGACGAGAGGTGCCAAACCTCTAGTGACCCAAAGTCACAATAATTAATATATGGTACCAAACCACTTTGGAGGTGCCAAACCTCGGTGTCCCAAAGACACGGATATCATATTCCCCTCCTCTCATATCACCCATAACATATCATCTCGATGCAAATCGTGCAAGTCATGCAAATCATGCTAAACAAGTTTCATAGTGCATCCCATAACACATACATCGCAGATCATGATATCATATATCACTAACAAAGCTCGCAAAAAAACGGACTTACCTGAATCCGTGCGCATACCCCTTTGGGTACCATATCAATCATCATACTGTTTTGATCTTAATAGACAATCAGGTTTATTAAACATACTATTAAGTAAAAAGTGTGTTAGTTTACAGACCTATTCAAACACAAGCTTTAATCCAAATGGACCGATCTAAAACCCTCGATTACCTTACTCCTAAAATCGACCAAACATAGATTAGTCACTTATACCATTCACCAAAACCAAATAAATCAAGAGGGTTAACGCTTAACTCTTACCTTACACTTGATTTGGTTTCCTACCAAATCCCGAACCAAACAATGGTTCCTCCTTAAGCAAACGGCACACCCTAACAAGAAAATGGTTAATCCTTTAGTGACTTGGCTTAATGAAAACTAAACGAATAGACTAAAAGAACCAACTCTTACCACCACTTACCAATTGCTTAACAGAGAAAGAAGGCTCCTCTCGATTGTTTCCAAAATTCGGATGTCCTATAATGAAATCGGTTTAATCACAAGGGGTTAACTCCTTACATCAAGAGCCAAAATCGGCTCTAACCAAACCGAAGTCGACAAAGAACAAGAAGAAAGGAAATAACCATTCGGCCATGTACTTACCTTCTCTAATGATTGAACAACCAAACGAGATTATCACCACACACAAAAATCGGCCACAAGATAACTACTAGGAGAGGAAAGTTTCGGCTATGATTGCTAATTACAACCACCAAGATTCGGCCTTACACAAAGAAAGAAAACACAAGAGAAAGTTGTAAAGAAAAAGGGGTTGCTATTCGGCCACAACAAAAATGGGAAAAAGAAGAAGAAAGATGCTTTCAATTTTTAAAAAGAAACAGAAATGGAGGAAGGTATTTTGGAGAATAGAGTTTCGGCTAAGGAGATTTCAAGAAGAAAAAGAGAGTATGGGAGGAAGAGAGAAGCTAGTTTCGGTTTACACAAATGAAGAGGAAAAAGAGGGAGCAAATAACATTCGGCTACCAAGAAAATTGAGAGAAAACAAAACAAATTCGGCAAAGGTTGCTTGGACTTTCGGTTTCAAGGAG
Organism: Gossypium rotundifolium; assembly: GCA_025506655.1. Lineage (NCBI taxonomy): Eukaryota > Viridiplantae > Streptophyta > Magnoliopsida > Malvales > Malvaceae > Gossypium > Gossypium rotundifolium. Next base: position 142,458,633 of record CP106731.1, read on the forward strand.
TAGAAAATGAAAGAATCTCCTTTAAAATTCTATTAGCTAGGCAAAAGAAATCAATTTGGTTTTGACACCAAATGACCAAAAATGCACAAAATGCAAAGTGCATTTCGCACCCTCTCCACTCACCAACCCAAAACCGCCCACTCCTCCCCAAACACTCTCCACTATTCTACCATCACCCCAAGCACTCCTAACCACCAATTCAAACAAGTTTGAACTAGTCCACCTCCACAAATCACTCTCCACCCACCATTCAAGTGGGTTGACTTGGTCCATGGCGAGTTTGAACCGCCAACAACTTCTCCTCCTCCATGCCATCAAAATGGAAGCAAAATGTGGGACTTCGCAACTTGAACTCGTGGACCTCCTCCCCACAAGTGACGCCAACTCAAGCTCCAAGTGGCGCCCGACTTGCCACTCCACCAGCTCCTTTCTTGTGCTAAAATTCACCAAAGAATACTTATTAACCCCAACTTCTTCACTCCTCTCACCTAAGCCTAAAACTAAAATTTTTCCTACCACTCATGCTTACACCTAGCTTACAACTAAGCCCCAAAACATCAAGAACAACAACATAGCAGCCAATAACATGCAAACAATGCCATAACAAAATAGCCCCTATCCCGGATATTACGCTTCTACCCCTTAAAATAATTTTGACCTCAAAATTACCCGATCGTAAGAGTTGCGTATTCTTTGTCTCATCATATCCTCGGGTTCCCACGTAGCTTCTTCCACGCCATGATTCCGCCATAGTACCTTTGCTAAAGGCACAGACTTCCTACGCAGAACCTTCACATCCCGATCTAGAATCTGCACAGGTTCTTCCTCCATGGTCAAATCTGGATTTACCTCGATCTCTTTCACTGCTACCATGTGCGATGGATCTGAACGATATCGCCTAAGCATCGAAACATGAAATACGTCGTGAATCTGACTTAGCTCTGCTGGCAACTCAAGCTGGTAAGCTACTGGTCCCACTCGTCTCAGTACCTTATACGACCCAATAAACCTCGAACTTAGCTTGCCTCTCCTTCCGAACCTTAACACTTTTTTCCATGGTGAGACCTTCAGAAAAACTTGATCTCCCACAGTAAATTCTATATCTCTCCGCTTAAGATCGGCATAAGACTTCTGTCGGTCCGAAGCTTTCTTCAATCGAGCCTGAATCAACTTAACCTTGTCTTCGATCTCAGCAACCAACTCTGGTCCCAACAACTGACGTTCACCCAACTCCGTCCAACAAGTAGGTGAGCGACACTTCCTACCATACAATGCCTCATATGGTGCCATCTTGATGCTTGCTTGGTAACTATTGTTGTAGGCAAACTCATCTAATGGCAGAAACTCCTCCCAACTACCTCTGAAGTCCAGAACGCAACCTCTCAGCATGTCCTCTAAGATCTGAATAACCCTTTCCGACTGCCCGATCATTGCGGGTGAAAAGCCGTCTTTGAAGTCCAAACGCTGCACTCAGAGCCCGATGCAACGCTTTTCAGAACCTTGACGTAAATCTGGGATCCCTATCCGAGATGATCGATACTGGCACATCGTGCAGCCTTACTATCTCTGACACATACAGTTTCACCAACCTCTGAAGTGAGTAGTCAACCCTCACCGGAATGAAGTGAGCTGATTTAATCAATCGATCCACAATTACCCAAACTGAATCTTTCTTGCTTGGCGTAAGTGGTAATCCACTGACGAAATCCATGGTTATCCTTTCCCACTTCCACTGCGGAATCTTCATTGGTTGAAGCAACCACGACGCAATCGATGCTCACCTTGACCTGCGACATGTCGACACTTCCTACAAACTCGCTACTTCTCTTCGCACTGCCACCAAAATCGCTCTCTCGAGATCCCTATACATCTTGCTACCTCCAGGATGCATAGCGTAGGGGCTGCTATGTGCATCTTGAAGAATCATCTGCCTCAGCTCAACATCCTTCGACATACAAGCTCTCCCTTGAAAACACAGCACCCCATCACTAGACAAACTGTAACCTTCCAACCCACTATCCTACACCTGCAACCTCTGCGCACTCAAAACCTCATCCTTTAACTGCTTTTTCCTTGATCTGCTCAACCCAAGTAGGCTTAACTCAGCAGCTCGCTGAATACTTCATCATCATACAAACTCAAATGGGCAAACATCGCTCTTAAGTCCGAAACAACCTTACGGCTCAACGCGTCTACCACCACATTAGCCTTGCCCGGATGATACTCAATCGAACAGTCGTAGTCTTTCAGCAACTCAATCCATCTCATACGCCTCGATTCAAATCCTTCGAGTCAAAAGATACTTCAAACTCTTGTGATCTGTAGACTATCGATCTCTCTCGCACAAGTAATGCCTCCAAATCTTCAAAGCAAAGGCTACAGCCGCTAACTCCAGATCGTGCGTCGGATAATTGACCTCATGTGGCTTCAGCTGCCGAGATGCATAAGCCACAACTTTCCCTTCCTACATCAGCACACAACCCAAGCCCGTATGTGATGCATCGCAATATACTGTGAATTCCTTCCCTGCCTCAGGTTGAATTAAAACCGGAGCTTTAGTCAAAATCTTCTTAAGCTTATCGAAACTCTCCTACTGTTTCCCAGTCCAAACAAATGGAATCCCTTTCCTTAACAACTTGGTCATCGGCCCTACGATCAACGAAAATCCTCGACAAATCTTCTAGAGTATCCCGCCAAACCCGAAAGTTCGAATCTCACCATCGACTTAGGCGGCTTCTAATCCAAAATCGCCTCAATCTTCCGAGGATCCACTCTAATCCCTCACCGACACCACATGACCCAAGAAGATTACCTCCTCACCCGAACTCGCACTTACTAAACTTAGCATAAAGTCGCTTCTCCTCGAATCAGAACACAACTCGCAAATCGCATCATGCTCTTCTTCCGTCTCTGAGTACACCAAGATGTCATCTATGAAAACCACGATTTAATTGATCCAAAAACTCTGAAACACCCTATTCATCATATCCATAAATGCTGCCAATGCGTTACTCAACCCGAACGGCATTACTAGAAATTTATAGTGCCCATACCGAGTCTGAAACGCCATCTTGTGGATATCCGCTTCCTTCACCTTTAAATGGTGATACCCAGACCTTAAATTGATCTTCTAGAATACTGATGCACCCTTCAGCTGATCAAACAAGTCATCTATCCGTGGCAACGGATACTTGTTTTTGATCGTCAACTTATTCAACTGGCGGTAGTCTATACACATCCGCATCGTACCATCTTTCTTCTTGACAAAGAGTACCGGCGCTCCCCAAGGCGAAACACTTGGCCTGATAAAGCCTCGGTCCAACAACTCCTGGATCTGAGCCTTAAGCTCTACTAACTCTTTAGGCGCCATCCTATACGGAGCAATAGACACTGGCGCAGTTCCGGGTAACAAATCTATCCCGAACTCTACCTCACGATCCGGTGGCAACCCTGGAAGCTCCTCAGGAAACACATCAGCAAATTCCCTAACCGTCCAACCTTCTCTACAAGAGACTCTTTAGCCTCCAAGGCATACACATGAACCACATACGCTTCACGACCCTTTCGACCATCTTCTCACCTTGAGCGGATACCACATTGGATAGGTAGTCCTCCTATTACCTATTATAACCACTTCATCACCCTCCGACGTCTTTAGAACTATGCACTTAGTCGCGCAATCCAACTTTGCTGCACGTAACCAACCACCCATCCCATGAATCGATCGAACTCCCCAAATGGCGGTTCCAACAGATCAGCCACAAACACTACCCTTGGAGTTCTAGGGGTACATCTTTATACTGACTTATCTACTACTACAGAGTGACCTAGAGGCTAATTCATCATCATCTGCCTAGAAGTAGTTTCAGAGTCTAAGTCCATGGTCTCTACTATACTACTAGCAACGTATGAATGTGTCGAGCCCACATCAATCAAAGCAGTAAATGGAGAACCAAAGATCAAGAACGTACCAATTATGACGTCCGATGTGTCGCCCTCCTCTCGGTGCCTCGCTGCATACACTAGCCCAGTCCGTCTCGGCCTCGTAACTACTCGCACCTTTGCCCAAGGCTCCACGGCCCCGACCAGAACCATTACCTCCTCTTCCATTACCATGGCCCCTCTGCGGTGGCAGTCCATTATTCCTGAACTGAGTACGGCCCTGACTCTCGGACTGAATCCTAGCCAACTTACGCAGACAGTCCCTCACACGATGATCCAAAGAGCCACACTCGAAACATCCTTTTCCACCGGTCCAGCATCCTCCCCAATGAGATTTCCCACAACGATTACATCTGCGCCAGTCCCGACTAGCAAAGAACAAACCTACTGGATCGATTCGCCCACTGTCTAGCCCTTTTCTGAGGATTACCTGACGACCCAGAAGATTCAAAACTCCTCTTATGTCTGTTCCTATCCATGCCTTGTCTCACAGACTCTTTAACTTCCTCGGCTACCTTAGCCTTCTCAACCAGGACAGCAAACTCAAGCTCCTACTGGGGAGCAATCAGTAACCTTAATTCATCTCGCAGGCCATCCTCGAAACGAACACACCTCTCGTGTTCAGTAGCCACAATGCCCCTAGCATACCGACTCAGCCTCAAGAACTCTGCCTCGTACTCTGACACAGATTTACTCCCCTGAACTAACCTCAGAAATGCTTTTCACTGCGCGTCGATGTAACTAGCTCCAATGTACTTTTTCTGATAAGCAGCCTTGAAATAATCCCAAGTAAGATCCTCTCCTGCAGCACTGTCCCGAACCGTGAGCCACCACTGGTATGACTCATCTCGAAGAAGCGATACTATGCCCTTCACTTCTCCTCGCGAGCCAGTCTAAATCATCCATAACCTGCTCGTCGCCTCCACCAATACTCACCAGTCTTTGAGAGCAACACCAGAGACACCTCGAAATACCTCAGCCCCGTTTGCTCGAAGTCGCTCAGGCACAGATTTCCTAGCTCCTGCGCCTCCACCTACTCCAGCTACCCTTTCCAAAACTCGCAGCATCGCCTGCGACACTGCATCATCCCCAGTCTGATCCTGAAACTCACCACCTCCAGCTGGTGGTGGTACCGGTATCTCATTCTCTGACCCCTGACCAGATCCTACGGGTTCAGAAACTGTCATCCTACCTCGACCACGTCCACGACCACGTCCACCTCTAGCGCTCATGACTAAGATCTCTACTTGTCTGATTTAAAGAGTTTTATGCATCAGTAATTATTCCACTGTTTAAAAGCAAAGTCTTATGAATATTGCTTATTAAAGAAGTTTTGTTTTCGCAAGTCCACAGAGTCCTTTCAGTTTCAGTTTCTAGAGTAATCTTACTATTACTAGCCATCCAATCACATCTCATCAACATCAAAATCACAAGCAATAGTAAGGGGTACTTACCTGGGCAGATTGGTGCCGGAGACTCGGTGTCATGCCCTTTTCACACTACATAAAAAACACAAACACTTAAAATAAACTTTTAAAAACATTTTGGGCCTCGAGCCCACAATGAGCCTTTGAACTTGGCTCGATACCACAATTGTAACACCTAAACTCGGTATATACACCACGATCGAATCGGCATGTTACGGGAAAATCGTATTTGAGAGGATAGGTTTTCGCTTAAAAGTTTGATAAAAACACTTTGCTATATTTTGTACTTGTAGAAAATCTTGGGCATGACTGTTTAAAACCGATGGTGCATTTGAAAACCCTAATTTTGAAAACTTAATCGATATGTAAGTAAAACAAGTTTATCTCATTTAGAAATTCAAGTAATCCTTGTTGTTGCTTAAAACATTTTGACTTAATAAGAAATTGAATTCAAGTTTGGAAGACAATTGAGTTTCATTTATTTTGAATTACAGTGTGATACCCGATGGTAACGTTTAAAACATATCGCTTTGTGGTTTGAAAAACTTTATCTTTCCAAGTTTTAGCAAATTTTAACCCAATAATTTGTTAAGGCATATTTAAAAACAAATCTAAGCATAAACATATCAAACATAAGTTTAAAAGGCCTTTTACAATCCCAACAAAACCAAATGAAAGTAAACGTAAAAAAAAGTACCAAGTTTTTAAAATCAGTGCAACCCCAAATTTTATTCATGGCATGGGCACCTCGAGTCCACCCTACTCCAAGTCCGCAAACTAAGTGCCACCGAAAAGATAAGGAGAAGGTGAGTCGCAAGACTCGATGCATAAATCCCCTCCCAGTATATGCAACATACTAACACACATCATAACAAAGCAATACAATTAATGCACCGATCCTAACCATCCGTAACACCTTTTCTACCCCGTGGTACCAAACCACCGGTGGTGCCAAACCACCGGTGACCCAAAGTCACGATATCCATCAATGTGGTGCCAAACCACCGGTGACCCAAAGTCACGAATAATCCATCTGTGGGGCCAACCCACGTGTGATACCAAATCAATGGCGACAATCCGTATCTCAAAAGTGGGGCCAACCCACGGTGGTGTTAAACCACGTGGATAAGTCGCTATGAGGTGCTAAACCTCCGGTGTCCCAAAGAGACAAGTGTGATACCAAATCACCGGTGACCGCATCACGAATCAAATGATGGGGCCAACCCATCGTGTGATACCAAATCACTAGCGTCAATCCCGTAAAATCAACCGTGGGGCCAACCCAACCGTGGTGCTAAGCCACTGGACGAGACACCGAGGTGCCAAACCTCTGTGACCCAAAGTCACAATAATCAATATGTGGTACCAAACCACCGGAGGTGCCAAACCTCCGTGTCCCAAAGACACGGATATCATATTCCCCTCCTCTCATATCACCCATAACATATCATATCGATGCAAATCGTGCAAGTCATGCAAATCATGCTAAACAAGTTTCATAGTGCATCCCATAACACATACATCGCAGATCATGATATCATATATCACTAACAAAGCTCGCAAAGAAACGGACTTACCTGAATCTGTGCGCATACCCCATTGGGTACCATATCAATCATCATACTGTTTTGATCTTAATAGACAATCAGGTTTATTAAACATATTACTAAGTAAAAACTGTGTTAGTTTACAGACCTATTCAAACACAAGCTTTAATCCAAATGGACCGATCTAAAACCCTCGATTACCTTACTCCTAAAATCGACCAAACATAGATTAGTCACTTATACCATTCGCCAAAACCAAATAAATCAAGAGGGTTAACGCTTAACTCTTACCTTACACTTGATTTGGTTTCCTACCAAATCCCGAACCAAACAATGGTTCCTCTTTAAGCAAACGACACACCCTAACAAGAAAACGGTTAATCCTTTAGTGACTTGGCTTAATGAAAACTAAACGAATAGACTAAAAGAACCAACTCTTACCACCACTTACCAATTGCTTAACAGAGAAAGAAGGCTCCTCTCGATTGTTTCCAAAATCTGGATGTCCTATAATGAAATCGGTTTAATCACAAGGGGTTAACTCCTTACATCAAGAGCCAAAATCGGCTCTAACCAAACCAAAGTCGACAAAGAACAAGAAGAAAGGAAATAACCATTCGGCCATGTACTTACCTTCTCTAACGATTGAACAACCAAACGAGATTATCACCACACACAAAAATCGGCCACAAGATAACTACTAGGAGAGGAAAGTTTCGGCTATGATTGCTAATAACAACCACCAAGATTCGGCCTTACACAAAGAAAGAAAACACAAGAGAAAGTTGTAAAGAAAAAGGGGTTGCTATTTGGCCACATCAAAAATGGGAAAAAGAAGAAGAAAGATGCTTTCGGTTTTTAAAAAGAAACAGAAATGGAGGAAGGTATTTTGGAGAATGGAGTTTCGGCTAAGGAGATTTCAAGAAGAAAAAGAGAGTATGAGAGGAAGAGAGAAGCTAGTTTCGGTTTACACAAATGAAGAGGAAAAAGAGGGAGCAAATAACATTCGGCTACCAAGAAAATTGAGAGAAAACAAAACAAATTTGGCAAAGGTTGCTTGGACTTTCGGTTTCAAGGAGTAGAAAATGAAAGAATCTCCTTTGAAATTTGGCTAGCTAGGCAAAAGAAATCAATTTGGTTTTTGACACCAAATGACCGAAAATGCACAAAATGCAAAGTGCATTTCGGCACCCTCTCCACTCACCAACCCAAAACCGTCCACTCCCTCCCCCAAACACTCTCCACTATTCGGCCATCACCCCCAAGCACTCCCAACCACCAATTCAAACAAGTTTGAACTAGTCCACCTCCACAAATCACTCTCCACCCATCATTCAAGTGGGTTGACTTGGTCCATGGTAGAGTTTGAACTGCCAACAACTTCTCCTCCTCCATGCCGTCAAAATGGAAGCAAAATGTGGGACTTCGCAACTTGAACTCGGGACCTCCTCCCCGCAAGTGACGCCAACTCAAGCTCCAAGTGGCGCCCGACTTGCCACTCCACCAACTCCTTTCTTGTGCTAAAATTCACCAAAGAATACTTATTAACCCCACTTCTTGACTCCTCTCACCTAAGCCTAAAACTAAAATTTTTCCTACCTCTCAGGCTTACACCTAGCTTACAACTAAGCCCCAAAACATCAAGAACAACAACATAGCAGGCCAATAACATGCAAACAATGCCATAACAAAATAGCCCCTATCCCGGGATATTACATAATGCATAACAATATATTCATAAGGTAAATTTCAACAAAAAGCCCATATTACAAGTTATCAATTTGGCCCATTAGTCAAAATAGAAATTTTGGCCCATTTAACGATCTAGCAAATTTCGGCCCATTAAACATATTTTGGCCCTCATAACAAAATATATCAGATTGGCCCATAAATTAATATGTCAATTCAGTTCATTAAGTAATTTCGTATTTCGGCCCATTAGGGGCAATTCCGTCATTCGGCCCATAAGGGCATTTTCGTAATTCGGCCCATAAGGGCATTTTTGTAATTTTAATCGTTGAGGGTAATTCGATAATCTCGCAACCTAGGGGTATTTCGGTAATTTTCCCTCTAAGGGTATTATGGTAATTTCACAACCTAGGCTTAACTACTAATTTGGAGCATAAAATTAAAACTGTCCATCTGCATCATACTGACTAAATTGACCATAACTCAAGTTAGAAAACTCGAAATCTAAATCCATAAATTTTCCTTGAAAGTAGACACATATATCTTTCTCCTATAATTTTTTCATAATTTTTAGCTTAACCATTTAGTACAGTTTATTCCTTAAAGTTTTCCTTGTTTCACTATCCAATGATTTTGACCTCTCTTTCCTTAATCACACATATCTTATTGTACGCTTTTCATCTACCACTCCCACTTGTTTCCATCGAAAATAGGTTCAGTAAGGAATCCATACATATAAATTATGTCCCATAATTCACTTTGTACAATTTTATATGATTTTTCAAAAACAGAACAGAATACCCCGAAGTCATTCAAAACAAGTCTCACTAAAATTAACATATCTCAGAATATGGTATTCCCTTTCCTTCTCTGTTTCTTCCATATTAAAGTAGACACAGTAAGCTTTAATCTGATATCTTACTCACTTTTTAATTCCTTTTATCCAATTTTTCGCGAGTTTTCAAATACACATCACTGTTTCTGACCGAAACTGTTCTATTACAAAATACGATTACCACTACGAATATACGCGCTCCCAAGTGATCACGGATGCCGGTTATCAGTTTTATTCATTATTTATACTGAATCACAGAATATTTCATGTAAACTTTCAAAGAGACGTGAGACTTACTCACCATTTCAAACATATATTCGGAAGGGTACGGGATTACACACCTTGATTATGAGTTGTGCTTTTTACCGATTTCAACACCACAACGGTGATATCCCTCGATGCACCAAGAATTGATCCTACCAACAATATCAATTAGCCAACCTTCAATTCGATTTGCAACATATCCAAATAGGGATATAACAAAAATCCAAAAATGAACCCCCTTACCTTATCGATATTGGATCCAATTACCACCGTTTGACTTCGGCTAGAACAATACACGGTCTGCCACTTAAAGCACTACGAAAAGAGAGAGTGAATAAAACATGAAGAAGTGGAAGATAACACCATTTTCGGTTACGATCACGATTTACAACTGAATAGTGATAATTAGTTTTTCGGCTAAAGAGGAAAGAATATGATCATAGAAAAGAATTCACTTACCGATTGTACATAAATGACCACCGAATGGAAAAGAGAGTTCAATAGAAGGGTGAAAGATTCGGCTATCCAAAAAGGGAGATAGACAACAGATGAAAATCTTGATCAAACAAAAGAGCAAGAAAGTACACAAATGTGCTAGGAGAATTCGGCCAAAGTAAAAAGAAAGAAGAAACATATGGTCACCAAGGCTTGTAATTTCGGCACAAAGCAAAGGAAAAAGAAAAGAATTTGAGAGGAAAACAATGCACTATTGCTCTACTATGTTTCGACAAGGTGGGTTGCAAAATTGAGAGAAATGGCACAAAGTTGCCAAAAGGATTTCTGGCCAAAACAAAGCTAGGATTTTACCAAAAGCCAAAATAAAATTTCAGCCACCTGACTACTCCAAAACCGTCCACATGCATCCCCCATTAGGATTAGAGTTTGGCCTCCTAAGCTCTCCAAAACATCATCCATGGAATTAGCCTCATGTCCCCCTTTCTTTCCTATTTCTCTTGATTCCTTTCCCCAACTTCAACCTTGCCTTTTTCTTTTAGCCACCTTACCAAAATAATGAAGTCCACCATTGCCATATTTATTCCTTGACCGACACATAAGGAAGGGAAGCAAAAGTAAAAGTCAAATTGCATACAAAGTGATTCGAACTCCTTCCTTCAAGGTAATACATGTGGTGCCATAGCCTCTTTACTAAATGCTCACTTATGCTAGCTATTTAATCAATTATTTCCATATGCTTTAAGGTCACTTACTCCATCTCCTTAAAGTGCTAAAATACCAAATTTTTCCTAAGGCCCAATTAAACCCGAGACTTCATAGAAACCTCGTAACCTTCCAAGTTCACTTAACTAACAAGTCCAATTTGCAATAATGCCATTCTCTTGTTCTTAGAATTTTAAACATTCTTATGTTCAAGGCCCATTGGGCCCAATCCTACTAAGCCCAATTTCGAGATGTTACACCTATAATTAGACTCAACACATGAGAGGCCTAAAATCTCTCTCTCCTAATTGAACTAGGGGACTAGTTTTTCTATCAGATAAGTATTATTTGTATTCTACTAATTCAATCAGGATTCTCTATATCTCCTTATAAATAGATGACACTGGTAGAGCTAAACACACCCAAATTTGAGATTTTGTTAATCTACCAAAAAATAGTGAGAATTTATTTTATATGTTTAAATTATATATTTGAGAATAATAATTCTATCAATTTCTATTAAGAAGAAATTGTTCTTGGTTCTATGTTTGATTCGTGAATGTTCGAGTTCACATTAGAAGCAATTCGTGGTATGAAAATAACAGAGAAAGTCATTCAGTTGAAAGCAGTGAATGTTAAGGATTCGTCTCGCACAAAACACGTGTACTTTTTGGGAAAAGTTATTTGCTATAAATATCACAAACTGACTCGATTTTCAAAATTTTAATTTTTCGCTATGACAAAATCATTTTCAAACCAGATTTTTTTTCCAACATGAAGTTGTAATGAGTGTGAATAAGTTGTGCTTAAATCTTCTCTAGTGTTATTGAAATTATAATTTATTATTCTTTGAGAAAGGCCCTACAATTGTAGGATTGGATCCAAACTACATAACCCATTGGCTTTTTTTTTTACATTTCCAATCTTTAGTTGTTTTCGTAAATGAGATCATGTAACAACTGAATCAACAATTCAACTCTTAAAATTGGTATAAGATTTAGACGCCAAATGAACTTGGTGAAGATCCTGTTGATGATTTATTGAACCATGTAAGGAAGCTCAATCTCCATGCCCCCTATGCTTGATGGGTCAAACTATGCTTACTAATATTTGTCTTAACTTTTAGGGATTTGAGAAAATTGACGTAGGGCTCAGCATTTGTCTTAGGTTACGAGAGCTATAATTTAGAGTGTGAAGCATACTTGTACTGTTGACTCTACTATGGAGGTTAAATATGTAACTGCTTTTAAGGTAACAAAAGAAGCAGTTTGGCTTCATAAGTTCTTAATAGAACTTAAAGTTGTTCCTATATGGAAAAAACTATCACATAATATTGTGATAATAGTGCAATAATGGCTAATACTAAGGAAATAAGAAATTTTAAGAGGAAAAAACACATTAATTATAAATTTCATATCATATGAGAGGCAGTAGATATAGTCAAAATTGCATTTGAGGATAACCTTCTAGATTTGTTTACCAAGACTCTAGTAACTAGGAGTTTTGAGAAACATGTTAAGGACATGAGAAAGTGAAATGTGACTCATCATAGTCTACTTGTAATTTTTCAAATTGAGTGAATAAAAAAAGTACTACATAATTATTTAATATTCTTTGTATGTTTGTCCTTGGTTTTTGCAAGTAAAACAAAATGAACAAGTAAACATTGACTCACCGATTACATAAATTCTAACTAATATTAAGTTGCATTATATGGTCAGATCATAATGCAAGAATACAACTTATATAAGTAGGTAATCTAAATTGTTCGTAGTCCATGAAATCAATTGAGAAATGATTCATGTTAAGACTATTATGTTGTCTATAAGTCCAATTGAGGAGATAACTTGTCTTGGTTATTAGAGTTGTATTGTCTCCAAAAAATAGAGACATATATGTGATTGTCTGGGCTAACAATATATCGAATAAGATCCAAGTTGAATTTAATTTAGTTTTTTTTTTATGGATTATTCACTTGTGATGTTCATGATGCTACTTACCTAAATCCTAAGTTAATGACCATGTGTATAATTTTGTACTTTGATATATTGTAAACATTCTCATGGTAGCAGGCTAAAAATTGGTATGTTGGGTACATGACTTATGCATGGTATGACTTTACCCACAATAATAGCATCATAGCTTGATTAAAAGAGAAAATGATATCCTCTCATTGATATTGTATGAATTATAAAAATGAAGCATGATAAACCATTTGGTTTAGCAAAAATGATTATTATCGGGGCTTGCTTCCAATTAATTCTAAAAATATTGGCTTAGTGTAGTTATTTCTATGTACCTATATATTGAATAAATTAAATTGGATCCCAATAATGTTAAAAAATTTCCTTACATTATACATTTGTATTTAAATAAAATTAAAGCTTAAATGCTAAAAAGCCTAAACCACAACATTTGGCCTATTGGTCAAGGGTGTTCACCATATCCATAAGGTCATGAGATTGATCCATATGCAATGCTATGTGACAATTTAAATGGGTGTGTAACACCTCATACGTGGCTTAGACGTTTAAACCAAGTCTGGAGGCTACATCAAAATGTTTAGGTAAAACCAACCTTAAAGTAATTTAAAGTTCGTCATTTAGAAACACCAACCCAGTCAAACCAACGTGGAGTTTACAAATAAAAATAAACCATACATTGTCCAAATATAGACAGACAGTAGAGTATATAATAAAGAGAGAGGACCGAGTTCCGGACACGCCAAGCCCCCTAATTCTGTGGGTTACCTGCAATGTAGTCAACAAATAGAATGAGCTAATAACTCAACGTGTGTAACCGATATATAGGCAAGAAAAAATATAGATATAATAGTATTTGTCCAATTTTGGATACATAATTAGAAATAGATGTTACTTAATAATATTATAACAGTTCAGATGTAGACGCAAAACAGATCAAATACAAATGTAGAATAGATCAGAATTAGATGTAATTTCCTACCCCTATCCGCTACACACCATCTCTGACCATCCCAACACACCACATAAGGTATCAAATACCCATTCAGCCCTACACACCAAATAGTGTTGGTATGACACATTACAGAGTGATTACAGACAAGCTGTCAAATCAGTATGTGATAAATCACCAGAATCAAATATAGAATTATGGCTTATCCACTCAGTTTGGTAGATGATTAAACTGCCCACACTTTATTCTTTATACCATTCCCACCCAAAGAAGATGTAAATTACAGATATAAGATATCAGGGATTTACATACAGTTATTGAACTTTAATTCATAATCAAATAATATAGGCCAGTATCATTTAACAATTATTGCATCAATTATACATGCAAGTAATCAATTATTTAGCCTCAGAATATTAAATATCAAGTTACATAGTCTAGTTCAGATCATATGGACCCTACAGAAGGCCTACATTCTATTTGGACAACACGACCCTAAGGAAAATTTTAGTATTTTGGCTCACACGCCAGTGTGAATTCACATAGCCTGGCGTCTCGCCCATGTGGTCCACACGGCCTAACAAACGACTGTGTGGCTCAAAATAGTGAGTTACATGGTCTGACACACGGCCAAGCACACGTCCATGTCACTGGCTTGTGTGACCCTAAATCCAAAATAGTGAGTTACACGGCCTGGATACATGCTTGTATGACCTAATGTAACACCCTAAATTAGGGGTTATTTGTAATTTAAATATTTTCCCATATGTGTGTGCTTGAAGAATTAAATTCTAGGATTTATTTGGCATGTTCTAGGGTCTAAAAATAATCCCGAGCTAGACCTAACCTAGTATTAAAAATTTCTTTTTAAGTATCTAAAAAGAGGGAGCTAGGTGAGATAGGGCCTAAATAAAATTTTGGGCAAAATATGGCACAAAGAAAAGGGCTTGGCACAAGTGGCTTGGTGCGCCTAAGGGGGTTGCTAGGGAGGAGGTTCGAGTCTCGGTAGTAACAAGGGGAAATGTTTTCCTTTTGGGCTTTTTGGGTGTTAAGGTGAAGAAGGCTTTAAAGTAAAATAATGGGGTTTTATGGCATGAAAGGCATGTTGGTGGAGTGGCTTGGGGCGCCACTTAAAGGGCTTTGGTATAAGGTCTCGGGTTCGAGACATAAGGGACGCAAGGAGTTTTATTTTTTGGGCTTTGAAAGGAGTGAGGGTCAGGAAGAAGGCCTTATAATTAAAAAAGGAGGTTATTTGACATGAAAGTCTAAAGGGAAAAGTGGCTAGGGGCGTTTAAGGGAAGGCTACGGCAAGAGGTTCCAGGTTCGAACCTATGAGGTGGCAAATGTATTTTATTTTTTCTTTTTGCTGCTGGCGTGAAGGAGAGTGTTGGCTAAGTTTTGGACTCTTAATTTAATTTGGAAGAGGAATTTTAGCGATTTATTTTCATTTAATTTGTTAAAGAGGAGATTAAGGGATAAAAAGTAAGATAAATCATGTTTTATTTGTGATAATTAGAGGCTGGAAATTATCACAAAATAGAGGGTGCTGGCCGAATTTTGGACTCCTTGGGGGGGCTGTCCATATCTGTTTTTGTTTGGCAAAGAAGTGCCAAAAGTTCAACCAATTTCTTTTCTTTCTCTCCAAATTTGCTGCTGCCGAAATCCCCTTGTTGCATTGACAAAATTCTTCCAAAAGCTCTCTTCTTCTTTCCTTCTACTAAGCCAAAACCACCACTTCCCCTACATCTTTTCTTTTTCTTTTTCTTTCCCTAGTAGCCGAACCTACCCTCCTCCTTCACTAAAAATTCCAGCCCTTCCAATTGTGCTTAGGCTGAATCTCACATCCCCAATAAGGTGTCAGCGATTTTCATAAGTGTGGTAAGGATCTCTAAGTTAATTCTTTAATTATTATGGCCACCAAAACCTTGAGGCTCAACCATGTATTTTTGGGTTGGCCGAACCTTATTAAGGCCTTGGATTCATGCTTTGTTTTGTAGCCAAGAGAGGACAACATTAAAGGAGTAAGGAGATCTTTCGGGATTTGATTCCCCAAGGTAAGGAGGTAAGTGACATTCGGCCATAGGCCTTGATTATGTGTGATTATACAAGTCGATTCTTAACTAGTGTTTTGATAGGCATCTCGACAAATCAAGTGACATTTTCAGGATTTGTTTGGAAATCAAATCCGTTCAAGGTAAGAGCCTTTGGTATTAAGTTGTTATGGCCGAATAGGCCTTTGGTATTAACACTGACAATTGGCCGAATGTAGGGTCAAGATCTAGCATCGTAGATCGGCTTTTCGGGATCTAAGAATTTGGTAGAAACAGGTGTGTAAAAACTCACTACACACTTTATTAATTTACATGACTTAATTGTTTGCCTTTAATCTTTTGGTTGTGATTAGCTTGTGGCATAATCATGGTTCCCGGGTAAGTCCTCTAACTTGTGATTTTTGATATACGATTTGCATGCCATCACATGATGTTAAATGTTGTGACATGATATATGATAATTGATGTATAAGCATGTGATGGTGGGATTGATGAGAGGAGGGGGATGATTTTATGGACTGTCGTCAGTGGTTTTGACCACAAGATGGGTTGGCCCCATCAGATTATTTGTGACCTATGGTCATCAGTGGTTTTGACCACATCGATTGATTATTTGCCACTAAGTCCCAGTGGTTTGGTACCACCAGTGGTTTTGACCACACTTGATTATTTGTGACCGATGGTCATCGATGGTTTTGACCACACGATAGGTTGGCCCCATCATTTAAATTGTGACTCTAAGTCATCGATGGTTTTGACCACACGGTAGTTAAGGAGTATGGATGGTTAGGTTGGGTTGCATATTTGCATGTTAATTAATATCTTGTGTATGAGTGCTTTCTGGGTGGGGATTTACACATTGAGTCTTGGTGACTCACCCTTCCTTAACATTTTGCGATGAGTAGATCGCGGAGATGGAGCCGGAGAGGACTCGAGGCGCCATGCTTGTTTTTCATATTTGGAACTTGTTTAATTCAGTTTTAGTTATTTATTTTCTAAGTTTTTATTTTGGGATTGTAATAAGGCCGCTATTATTATTGTTGGATGTTTATTTTATTGCTTTATTTTACTCATACAAATGGAATTTCATAATTATTAATTGAACCGGTTAAAAGTAAATTTTTTTCAACTAAGTAACTACTACGAGTTTTCAAGGAAGTTACCATCGGGTAACTAAATTTACCAAGTCACCAATAACTCGATGATTTTAAAATGGTACATGATCAAATGTTTTCAAAAGGTTTAATGTTTTAACCGACTTTATAAAAAGCCCAACTAAGTTTTCAAACCCCGTTTTCATACCTTAGCCAAATTTTACAAAGTTTTCACCAAACTTTCAAAATGACTCAAATTATTTTACTCCGTGGCATACCAGATCCGTTAGGACTCATGGGCCAGGGTTTGGGGTGTTACACCTAAAGTACAAATAGTGAGTTACACAGCCTAGACACACACCCATGTCTCTAGCCTGTGTGCATCCAATACATAAACAATGAGTTACACAACCTACCACATGACTTGCCACACGACCATGTGGCTCACAAGGCTTAACATACGGTCGTGTGGTACCGACAATCATGTTTTTCAACATTCAAAAATCGTAGAAAATCGATTTTTTAGTACACACTTGATATAAATTTGAAGTAGGAATGTCGCAGAAGAATCCTGGGACCTAAAACGACCATCCAATAACCAAGTAAACAACTTATTCGACAAAAATCACACAATTTAGCATAGAACTAACTATGTCGAAAGTTTTGACGCAAATCCCTCAAATGAAACCAACACTGACTGTCGAATCACTAGTGATTACTCAAATTAGCATATTGGGAATCACTACCTTCGATATCTATGCTTAAAAAGAAAGACAAACGATCGTTTAATAGAGAATTCAAGGGAAACAACAGAAAAACTCAATTTCGAACAAACGAATGAAGAACAACATAAATTTCATGGAAATAGGAGGAGATAACAAGAAAAACTTATGCAATCACATTCCAGTCGACGCAACGAACAACATAAACCTTAGTTAGACCTGTTAGCAAATTTTTGAAGTAAATCGAAAGAAAAGGAAAAGATAAAAAAGAAAATGAAAAAGAAAGGAGAAATAAGAAAATGAAAAAATAAAAAGAAGGAACATTAACTAGACTTTTTTAATTAAAACCAATAACTAAAATTCTGATAGTTAGCAAAAATATTTCTTAACGCATGCGCCGAGACTCGAACACAAAACCCAAGAGAATATAAAAGCTTAACCATTGAACTAGTAGACTCATTCCTAACTCAAATTCACATAGAATTAAACTTAAATAGATAGTTTAAGGATAAAGAATAAATCAAATTAGAATAGCAAGAATTTTCAAAAACAATGCTCGAACCCTCGACCTCAATCACATAAACAGAGTATTTAACCACGAAGCAGAGACTTAGTTACCAATAGAAATTAACAAACAACAGTTTAAAAAAATTTAGGCGTTATAGGGTGCATGTGTGTATGAGTATTTTAGTTTAAGGCGTGAAAACATACTACATTAAGGGATGGCTTAATTGATTTATAAAAGAGTAGTAAATTTTAAAATATTTCATAATTTTCTTAGTAATTTATTTATTTTTTTATATTTTAAAGTTTTCTAACTTTTTAATATTTTAATAATTTCTAACAATTAAAACACTAACTTTTTAATATTTTAATAATTTCTAACAATTAAAACAAACTTTTTAATAAGAAATTATTACTCCTTTTTGTTTCCCCATAGTGTCTAATATCATACCTCAATCCATCCTTATCAACTTCCTTTGCATCACCTTTTTCAATCAAAACCATTACTTGTCACTCACCTTAAGCACCAAACATTGAGGACACGTTTGGTTAATTGAAGTGGAATAATGTTGGGATGTAGTAGTTATTTGATAGGAATGGAATAGAGAAGTAATAGGTATTACGTTGTTTGGTTAATTGAATGTAATGGATAATTAGGAGGGCTAAATTAGCCAAAAATGATTTTTTTTTCAAAATTTAACGGAATAGGTCGATTTCTGACATATTTACTAGAATAGATCGGTTCTAGAAAGAAAGGGTGAAAACCGTCCAACTGGATGCGTTTTCCCCCAACGGTAACCTCTTCTAACGGTAGAATTCCCCAACGACCATAAAAAATGACTAGTTTTATTTCTATATAAACCCAAAACTTTTCTTCATTTTTTCATTCAAATCCAATTCTATCAATTCTCTCAAATCTCTCAAGATTTTAGTTCTAAAATTTTAATTAAAATTCTCTCAAGTTTGTCTTAATTTAATTCTGTTTTTTGATTTTTATTCATTTTAACTCAATTTTGGAATGACAAATACTCTTATTCGTTTCAATGGCATTTCTGCGTTCCAATTGCAAATGGTAAAAAATATTTCTAATTTTATTTAAGTTCATTATTAAGTTGTTAAAAAGATTAAATTTTAATTTTTTTTTATAATTAGGTCGAAGATTGAACTTTGTTGACATATATACACAATCCATCTTCGAGGCCATCTCGTATGATTTAATCCTATTTGGAAGATATGAGATTCTTGCATGTGTCTTGTATGCTTGGGGGTGTAAATTTGACCCCATATTTATCAGTGCGTTGGTGGAAAGATGGAGAACCAGTACACACACATTCTATCTTCCATGCAGTAAGTGTACAATCACACTCGAGGACGTTTAATTATAGCTTATTTACTAGTTGATGGGTCAGCTGTTACGGGATCAATGGTCATTGGCAATTGGAGTGGCATTTGCGAGAAACTATTAGCCAATGTGCCGGACAAGTTTTTTGATAGTCGGATAGAGATAAAATGGTTGCAATAAAATTTCAAAAATCTCCACAAGAGTTCGAGCCCCAATAAAAGAGAACAACACTCTTGAGCGTACATTTTGAGGTTAATCGAAGATGTTCTAATGCTCAATAAATCTTGAACTCTTGTGCATTTAAGGTGGCTACTACAACTCGTTCACTTGAAAGAAGTGGGTCGACTCAGTTGGGGGTCAACCATATTGGTGACGTTGTATCGAGAGATGTGTCGAGCAACACAACCATAAAAAATTAAAATTGGTGATTGCGTACTCCTTCTACAATCATGGGCATGGTTTCGACTATCATTTTTACGCTCTCGATCCGACTACCTTTACACTTTCTCACTCGTAATAAGGTCAAATTAATTCTATAATATAGTTATCATAATATTATTTAATTGGGCTGATTTTTCTAAAATAAATATTATTTGAATAGGTGGAACCATAGCTCAAGTTATATGGGACTAATAAAGGAGTTCGAAGATATCCGACATTGTAATGACCCATTTTGGTCAAATTAGAACAATGGTTTTGGGACCACATATTTAAGGTCAAAATATTTATTTCACCATTATTTCAATATTTACAGCACAATTTAATGATTGTTTGAAAATTTCGTTAAGAAATTTTATTTTTTAAATGGTCAATTTGAGAAAAAGGACTAAATCGCGTAAAGTGCAAAATTGATGTTCTATTAGCTAAAAGTGCCTAATAGCTATGGAACTTAAAAGAGCTGGTCCTTATGTTGTAATTATACCATTAATAGCATGAGTGGACAATTATGGACAACCATTATATGTTTTTAATGTTTAATTAGTACAGTTAATATTGTAATTTGGTAATTTAACTTAAATAAAACAAAACAAAACATAAAATTAAGCATTCATCATCTTCATCAACCGAATTTGGGAGGAAATAAAAACCATAAGCTAGGTTTCATATTCGTCCAAGCTTTCTATCTCAATTGTAAGTCCGTTTTTGTCCCATTTTTAATGATTTCTATATTTTTGAGATCGTTGCAGCTAGTAATAACTAGCCCATGGACTAATTTGCAAAATTGTTATAGATTTTGAATAATTCCATTGATGAATATGTATGATTTTTTGATGTTTGATGATATATTACAAATATTTGTTATGAGTATTACAAGTTTTGTTAAGTGATTTTTAGTGAAAATGCAAATTAGGGGCTAAATTGAGAAAGGTTGAACCTTTGTGGTTAAAATGTGAAATAAATGAAAAATATGGGCTGCTAGGGGGATAATAGTAATTCGGAAAGCATGAGTATAATTGGAATTTCACTAATTTGTGATTTTATGCAATAAGGACTAAATTGTAAAAAAAATGAAATATGTGGGGTAAAAGTGTAAATGTGTTTTAAAGTATGTTTTGGACTAAATTGAATGAATAGATGATTGAATAATTTAATTTTGAATACATTTAGATCAAGAAAAGTGAAATTCAGATCTAGATTGGGGAAAAACGAAAGTTTCGACTAATCAACTAGATTCGTCGTTTTAACATTCGGGCTAAGTTCGTATGTTATAAATTCATTTCAAATGTATTTTATATGCTTTTATATAGCATGAATTGTGATTATGTGATTACGGACGTGTTCAGAAATGATTCGATGAAGATTCGACAGTTGAAATCCCGATTGAACCTTAGGAATAGTTTAGGATGCTAGTGACATGTCATTAGGTATACTTGAGTTGGCTTTAGGCCATGATTTAACACTATGTGTGTGAGATAAACTGATTTGGCTTCAGGCCATGCATATCGGCTGATTTGGCTTTGGGCCATGATATCAGAATTTCAGATAAGTTACCTTAATTTGGCTACGGGCCATGGTATAGGTACTTATCGAAAGAGACCTTGAGTATCTGACTTCTATTCTGAATGGTTCAATGGGTAAATGAAGAATGTGGTTGAGTATAGATTGGTACGAGATGGTAAAGGTACGTACAGAAATGAATTGAGTATTAAAAACTAAGAAATTGATGAGTTCCTTAGTAAGTTATATGAATGATCATATGATAACTTGAGATTTAGTAGGTTTGTTGCACATTTTTATATTATATGAATGATTAATGAATGATGATAGTTGCTCATTGTTAACATACGAGATTACTAAGCTATATAGCTTACTTTGTTGCTTTTCCATGTTTTATAGTGATTTTAAAGCTAGCTCAGATTCGGGGATCGTCGGAGACTTCATCACACTATCCACTGACTCTTTAGTACTTTTAAAACTATGTTTTAAGTATATGGCATGTATAGGTTTTTGGGTCTTGTTGATTATGTTTTGGGTAATGATTATTGTAAATGTATATGTTTTGGCTTGTAATTTTAGTGATGAGATTTGGCTTAATTTGGAGAATTTGGTTATGTGCTTATATGTGTATATATGTTTATATTTGAGTTCTTTGGATGGATATGTGAATGAACATATTATGAAGTTGTGGAATTGGTATCTTGCTAGTGAATTGGTACAAAATGGGGTATGTTAGATAATGGTTAAACTAGTTAATTGATATATGTTTTTGGGTAGGTTTTAGTTGAGTTAAACTTAAGTTATAAGTATGTTGAATATTGGTATTGAAAATGGTATGGATTAGTTTTGAATATGGTTGAATTGAATGTTATTTATGCTATGATTTGGTACCATTTGAGTTGGTTTAGGTATGTGCAAAAGGGGTGGCAAAATGGCTTGGTAAATAGCCTATTTTTGTCCACATGGGCAGAGACACGAGCGTGTGTCTCAGCCGTGTGTGACACACGGTCATGATACACAGTCATGTGTCTCCTAGTGTTGAATATGAAATGAAGTCAGTATGCTTCACACGGTCTCACACACAGGTGTGTGATCGACCGTGTGGTACAAGTCAGTATACTCCCTAATTGGCACACAGCCTAGCACACGGGCGTGTGACTTGGCCGTGTTGCATAAGTCAGTATACCCTATAGGTTTGGCACGACCTAACACACGGCCTGGCACACGGGCATGTGTGACCACTTCGAAGGGCACACGGGCTGAACACACGGACATGTGGTTGGCCGTGCGACCCAAGTCAGTATATACCCCCTATTTTCACGATTGACCTGAATATCACGAGCAATATATCAACATTTGGGAGCATAGGTATGAGTTCTTACCTGTTCGTGAACCAATTATTGCTTAGGAATCGGCCACTGCTCCGTAGTACATGTAATGATTTAGACACCACGATAAGCCATATCTACTGTTGGAGGTGAGGGGTAGGCAACATTGTACAAGGAGGCCATGATGATCGCACTAAAATCCAATGTTTGGTGTAGGTGCCAAGACGGGTTCATCATCGACTTCAACTCAACAAGAGGCACTGGTGTTTGTAGTACATCCCGGTCAGTATGACTCGACTTATTTTGGTGCTTACACTAACCCTATATTTTTTTACGCAAGCACTACACTATGCACCACCGTACCCTACTTTAACACTTTCTGTAGGTATAGTCTTTACACCACCTCTGGCCCAAACATATTACATGCCAATGCCTACAACAATGCTGATGTATTCTCCCTGTGCAGAGTATTTTCACTCTCTCATTTTCAACACACTTGAAAAGGTTTTTGGACTCAAGAATCCCAATCTCCTTTTTTAGATATCCCGAGAATCCTAGGATATTTTCAGATTAACCGAGGCACATGTTTTTTTCATTCTTCACTTGTTACCCACCTAGTTGCCTACATAAAGGGGGCTTTGCTCCCCCTACTCCATCAAATCTCTCGACCACCTTTCCTCACCCTTAAAAACTTCTATACACCATTGTTTATATTTTACTTTTAATTGTTTAACTTTTTCAACGGACATATTTATTTCTATTTGAGGGAGACAATATGCTAGTTTTAAGGTATGTTTGAGTTCATGATGATGCAGTGGCACTTCGGGACTTATATATTTCATTTGCCATGTCGGGGCGAAACCATTCCATTAGAATCCCATTGCATTGCAACTCAAACTCTGACATTGCGATGGTTATACAATCACGGGTTGTAGTCTAACTACGAGTCTTAGTTGAAAACAGTTAATATGCGGTCACGGTTTGGCATATGACTCGAGAGCCTAGTTGATGGTGGTTATGTAGTCACAGGTTCAGGTTCTACTTCACCAGAAGAGGATGTTTTGTAGAATTGATAAAAAAGTTTAAGATCATAATCGTACAAAAAACTCAGGAGCTTTCTGGTATAATCCACTTATTCTTTTTATTTTTCACCACCAAAGCTAGTATCGTCAACCTCCCTCTTGTCCAAATCGGTGACAAAGTTGGGGGCAAGGGCATTGTAAGGGGGCGAGCGACTGTCGCATTGGACAAAAGTTGGAGGTCGTTTTGGGTCAACAGGGGTTGTTGTGATTAAATCACTCATTAATAACTACAATGGCTACCGCCCTAACTCAACCTCCAGCTACTGTTGCCCTCCCAAATCGACCTCCAGATTTTCTCCACAACTATCGCCGCTCCCTCCTAATAGTGCTATCGTATCCAACTCTTTACTATTTCGGACAATAGGGAGGACGGCTATGCAAGGACATTGCTGCTTAGTCTTGTAATAATCATTTAGTTGAATCATCATTCAACTAACCAAACACTAACATAACTGTAGCGGGTTGAACATGCTCTGAATGGTTAAGCCATTCCGTTGAACCTAACATGGCATTAAACTCATTGTCACTCAAACCCTTCACTTGACATCACATACAAGTCTAATCATCATAACACTTAAAGCGTTTTTATTTTCTTATAATCAAAACCAAAGGCACCAAACCTTTTGGAATAATGAAAAATTTTATTTACTTTTCTCTCTTTTTTTATTACAATTTTTATAACTTTCTTAATTCTTTCATATTTTTCGTAGTGTGTGTTATAAGCCCATTTTGCCCGGGCCTGTGTAAAAAAAAAACCAAAAAAATCAAATGTCCAATTACAGTCCATTACAGGTCCGAATTACACCTTGAGCCCAAACACTAAAACAAAGCATAAGAAGACTACCCAATACCCCAAATTATAAGCCCAAAATACTTCAACCCAACATTCAGACCCAAACACACGCGGCCCAAAAGGGCCTAATACCCAAACGAAATCAGAGACTTAGGGTTTTTGGGAAACCCTCGCTCCGCAAGCCCTAGCACCAGCCCCTCGGTCACGCCGCAATCAGCGCACGGACAGTCGATCCACCGCCATGCTTTTCGCCGTTGACTTGCAAAAAAGGGAAAGAACACAACATCAAATATAGCAAGAAACAAACGGGACAAAATTTTTATATTTCCTTTTTATTTTTGGGGCTATATAACCCTAATAGAATCTGTAAAACGTTGGGGGGGAGAGAAAATACATACAAACACACGAATATATAGATATATACATAGATTAATAAAAAAACAGTAGAGGTGGTTTTTTTTATTCTATTTCGTTTATTTTTTTATTTTTCTTTTCGATCTATGCTTTTTTTATGTACAAAAAATTGTTTAAAAAATATATAAAAAAGATTACCTTTCGACTCACTGAAAAGAGGAAAATTTGGACCTCTGGCTGTCGTATGTGGCGGTACTAGCAGTGGCGCATGGGGTGTACGCGCGATGGCCTGTTATCGGAGCCCACGCTAGAGTCTGGCCGAAAATTGCCACAGAGAGAGAGCCTTCGGGGAAACCTCTAATTTGTTTTTTTTAAGGGGTATTAAAATGATTTTTTGGCCAACTTTTTAGCTTATATAGCAATATAGAAACGGCGCCGTTTTTGCTTAAGCTAATAAGCACAAAACGACGTTGTTTAGGTACGCGTTAACCCGAAACCCGGGGAGGATCCGTGTGTTTTTATAAAAAGGGAAATTTGTCATTTTAGTCCTTTCGCAATTTTATTATTTTTAATTTCGTTTAATTTAAAATTTTTTATTTTTAATCTAACCCTAAATGTTTGTTTATGTTTCAATTCAGTCCCACGGGCTAATTAAAGACTGATATAGAAACGGCGCCATTTAGGAGATGGGGTATAATTGGCCAATAAGCCCTTGTAATTATGCGCATGTTCTAATGTCGTCCTTTTTACAATTTTACTTTAAGTTTTCTAATATTTTTAATTTGATCCCTATTTCTTCAATTTTTTAATATTTTTATTTTCACTTTTATTCTTATTTTTTATTATTTAAGAAATATATATATTAAATTATTATTTATGGTGTATATTAGGTTATTTTATTAAATTTAATATTACATATTATTTTAAAATATGTACATTAGTTATCATATTATATTTTTTATATTATACATTATTATATTATATTTTTATGTAACTTTTAAATTACTTTATATTGTATATAATTTTGTATTATGTATATAATTTATATTATCTACTCTTAAATATGTAGTTTTTGTATATATGTATTAGATTATTATATCATAAATATATTTTATTTATATATATATGTTATTAAATTCAATATTATTCATATGTTATATCTTATTTTAAAATTTGCACATTAGTTATTATGCTACACTTTTTTTATTTTAATATTATATATATTATTATCCTATATTATATATAACTTTTTAAATTATCTTATCCTTAACATAGTATAAAATTTTACATATTGTATACACTACAGCAAAACAGACTTTTAGCGGCGTTTTTTTGGGCATTTAGCGGCGTTTATAAGCGCCACAAAAAGTATTTTCGGCGCTTTTCTAAGCGCCACAAAAAACGCCGCTAATACAACCGCCGGAAATTTTTGCGGCGTTTATGCGCTAAAAACGCCGCTAAAGATCCTGACTTTTAGCGGCGTTTGTAATAAAAGCGCCGCTAAAAACCATTGTAACATCCCGAAATTGGGCCTAGTAGGATTGGGCCGATTGGGCCTTGGGCTTTAGGAAGAAAATTTGAGTATTATTTGTGTTGGCTCGGGTATGAATCTTGTGTGTTAGCATAGTCTTGTGAAGGCTTGATTTTATTTAGGAAGCTAGAATAATTTTTAGTATGGTTTATTTAATGAAGTGGATTAAGTGAACTTGACACTTAAGTTAATTTAAGTGTTAGATTCTAGCACATGAGGAGTTAGTGGCAAGGTGGTTATGATGCTTGAAGGGTTGCTTGAGGAAGAGGTTCAAGTTGCATGGATTGCATTTAGAAGACTTTATTTTATGTAGCTTTGCATTAAATGTCGGTCAAACCTTATTTATGATAGGTTGGACTCTTAACTTTGGTAAGTTGAATATTGGTTTATGGAAAGCTTGAAATTGGGGATAAGAATCTTAAGGTTATGGTATGATGAGGGGACAAAGGCATGGAATATGGAGGATGTTTTGGAAAGTAATCCTAGGCCTTTAGTGCATGTATGTGGACGGTATGGGTGTCTAGGGGGATGGCCGAATGTTGTTAGGTGGCTTGGGGGGGAATAGTTGGTCAACCTTTGCTTTTTGTGCATCTTTTGTATTGTTTTCTTTCTCTCCAAAAACTCCCCTCCTTGACCGAATGTGTGCTATGCTTTTAGTGCAAAATTCCTTTTGGTTTTAGCCTTATTTTGTTGGAACCAAATCCTACTTTTTCTTTCTTTCATTTTATCCTTTTGAAACCGAAACAACATTGGTACTTTTGTGCACTTTTCTTTTTGGCAAACAAGGAGTTGGTCAATCTCTTAACCCCATTTCTCTCTTATTCTTTTCTTCCTTTTGGTGAAACTCTCCTCTCCAAACTCCCTTTTCTTTTCTCCATTGTTGCTAAAATCGAACTCTCTCTCTCTCTCTCTTTCATTCTCTTTTCTATTCACATATTTTCTTCTCTCATAACCAAATTGCCGAAACTCCCTACTTCCTTTTAGTATTAATTTGGCCGAATATTCAAGGGTAGACTCTCCTTGGGTTTCTTCTATCGATTTTGGATAAAAAGGGGTAAGTGTTCATGGACGTTTTTCTTCTTTTACTTTCTCATTTCTATGATGTTTCTTGTGGACAAAGGCCGAACCTTTGGGCATTGTTTTGCAAGGTTCTAACCATTTTTTGGATTCGATTATTCTCATAGGCTCATTGGGATTTGAAACAATCGATCTAAGCCCATTCCATTAGCAATCGAGTTGGTAAGTCAAGTGGTAAGGATTCAATATTCTTTAAGTTGGTTGAGAAAGCCTAAGGCTATTGGGATTAAGATTTGATGTTGGCGAATGGTCTTGATTAAAGTGTTGTGGTTTGGCCGAATGTAGGACAAGGTGATCTAGTGTGGTAGATCGGGTCTTGAGATTTAGCCGATTGTGCCAAAAGGTGCGTAGTTATCGCCTTGTCTCTTGATTGTGTGTATGTGTTATATTTATGTATATGTGATATCTTTGTTAATGGTAGCCGAATTAAGGGCTAAGATTGTGAATACCCGTGGTGGGTGATTGAATACTCAGGTCAGTGATTTACGATATTAAATGATCATTGATGAATACATGAAATGTGATGGCATGTGATGCATTATTGTTCAAGTGATATGTTGCCATGATATACATATTTTGCATGGGACTTGGGATGTGACTATCGAAGGAAAGGGTGTACATTATGTACGTGGTCTAATGCTAGCCTTGTGCTACATTGGCGCTTGATGGTGGCTATGTGCTCCATCAAGGGAGGTGTTGGCTAGGTGCTGTGTGCATCACCGTAGATTGAGGATGACCTCGAGTCACCTCGTGGATACAGATATGTGGATCACTATGTGATCGGTGGCTTAGCCACGGCCTTGGGTAGCAAGTCTGCCAAGGTAAGATATGTGGATCACTATGTGATCGGTGGATTAGCCACGGCCTTGAGTAGGGAGTCTGCTAAGGTAGGAGTAACGGATGGACTCTAGGTTGGGTTGGGCTTCATGTTACATATTTATGCATTTTGCATGACTATTTATGTGGATCAATGTGGATATGGGCCAAGCCCAACATGTGGAATTATGTGGATATAATGCCTTATCATTTGATATGTGATTGATGTGTGGATATGGGCCAAGCCCATACGTGAAGGCATGTGTAATAACTATGCACTGAGTCTGTTTGACTCACCCAATTTTTCTCAAACCTTTCAGGTGATGCATAAAGCTTGGACCGGGTTGGAGTGGATACGAGGTGGCCCATGCAGAAATGGATTCTCTTTATACAATTTATGTTTCAGTATTTTAAGTATTTAATTTTTGTAATAAGGGCCATTTTAAGTATCTAAGGACTTTTATTATGTTTTAAGTTGGTTTGTCGATTATATTATTATTTGAAAATGTTTTATTTTAAACAACTTAGTTTTACTTGAAATTTTAATTACACAATGTTTTAGTAAAGGCAACAAAATTTTATGTTTTTAATTCTAAGTCAAAAGTTTTTCAAACGTTTATCGCAGTGGCATTTCAAATTCGGTCATAGCGAATGGGCCGGGTTTGGGGTGTTACAAATTGGTATCAGAGCCAGGTTCAAAACTCGGCTTTGAGGGTTTTGGGCCCAAAAACATTTTTTCTTAAGATGGGCTTTTCAAAGATTTGGGCTTTCATAAATTTTTCAGGATTATTCTAGCATGGCACCTGTATCTCCGACCCGAAGTCCACCAGGTAAATACCTTTAATTGTTGTGTGAATTATTATATGATTGGTATGTGGGTATGATGGGAGCGTAGATTAGTATATTAAGTTATCGAACTTTAGGATTAGCGTGCTCAACACAAGATGCATAAGACTTAAGAACAACCGAACAAACCTATGAAGTAAGTCGTAGAGCTATGGCGTGGCAACCATTGTCGCATGTCTAGGAGTGGATTCGATAAGAGCTTGGTATTTAAGCAGTCCTAGCGACTCACCTCCTCTTTACTCGAATCCTACAGTGCGTAGCTACGGTTCACCCTAACCAAGAAGACTTATTCACTGCTAAACTCGATAATTAAAACTCGAAAGGGACTAGCCATCTTTGTTTTATAAAACCTTAAGTTTTCAAAAAATTACTCCTTTGAATTGTAAAACCATTTTATAGTTGGAAATTTTTTCTTCTTTTGAAAAATTTTGATTTACAAAATTACCCAAATACCACTCGTGTTGAAAAATTACCAAAATGACCTTGGTTTATAAAATTACCATACTACCTCGATTTTAAAAAACAAACATTCTTACTTTATAAAATACCAAAAACTTCTATTTTACAAAATAGTAAGATACCCCGATTTGGGAAAATTTACTAAAATGCCCCTAACTTCCAAATTACCAAATAACCCTAAATTTTAATTTTTTAATATCTTGATTTGGAAAATCTTTCTTTCAAAAATATCCATGAGTTTGGAAAATTTTGAAATAACTTTTAGTGATTTTTGAATTTACCGGTTTATTACCAAAATACCTGTAGGGAAAAATGACGAAATTACCTCAGGTTGGGAATGGTCAAGAATGCCCATAGTAGCATGGTAAATGTTGTGGAAGAGTGAATGTGTCTCTATTGATGTGAATGTGTGATTCTCTGAATTAGAGTAGTGATCTTGAACTAGAAATTTTGATTGATCGAAAGAACAACTTTTGAAAACTTTGTTTCATAAAATTGTTCGCGCATAAACAAGTGGAACAAAAGTACTAATGTATAAAACTCTTTAAATAGATTAAATCGCGACGTTAGACATGAGCTCTAGGGGCGTGGTCGTAATGTGCGAGGGCGCCAGAGAAGCGGAATGGCCGTGTCGAAACCCGTTAGGTCGGGTCAAGGTCGACAATGTGGTACCCCACCACTTGTTGGTGTGGAAGCGACAAGCTCAGTGGGGATGATCTTTATATCGCAGTTTGTCTTGCGAGTTCTTGAGATGGTGGCTGGAGCCGGTGGAAATATGAGAGCTAGGAAGTCCGTACCTGAGCGACTCCGAGCCAATGGGGCTGAGGTGTTTCGTGGAGTATCTGGGGTGGCACCCAGTACGGCTGAGTATTGGTTGGAGGCGACCGAACGGATTATGGATGAGCTGGATCTGACCGCTGAGGAGAAAGTGAAAGGAATGGTGGCGCTGCTACGCGATGAAGCGTATCAATGGTGGCTCACAGTTCGGGATGGGGCCACAGCTGAAGATCTCACTTGGGAGTACGTTAAGGCAGCATATCAGAAGAAGTACGTTGGTACTCACTATATTGATGCGCAAAGAAAGGCGTTTAAAATTGGTTCAAGGAACAAGTCCGTGGCGATCTGAAGCGAAATTTTTACTAAGCCGATATGCTCGAGGAGTAGTGGCTACAGAGTATGAGCGATGTGTCCGATTTGAGGATGGACTAAGGGATGACCTGAGATTATTGATAGCTCCACAGCAGGAACGAGAGTTTACCGTATTAGTGGAGAAGGCTAAGGTGGCCGGAGAAATTAAGGATTCTATGAGGCAGAACAGAGAAAAGGATAGGAACCAAGATAAGAAGAGTTTTAGACCGTCAGAATCGTGCAGGAGTCTTGAAAAGACCAAGGATCGAGAATTTCGCCGTGTTTCTATGCCAATCGCTAGAAATCGGGACCGTTCGTGTGCTCGGTGTGGAAGGTATCATGTTGGCGAGTCTTTGGAATCGGGACCGGAGTGTTTTAGGTGTAAATCCAAGTCTCATTTGATTAAAGACTGTCCCCAGGATCCGAGAAGGGCTCGGACAGTAGGCCAAGGTTTTGAACAGTCGGGTAGAGGTGGTCAGCAAGCGACGAGGGGTCGTGGTCCGAACCATGGAGGAAATGGTTCCGACCGAGGTCGTGGAGCATCAAGCCGAGGTAATGGTAACACTGAGGCAAGACAGCCTGTGTCCGTGTATGCGTTAAATCGGAGGAGGATAGTGATGTGCGGATGTGACAACGGGTAAGTTTTATGTCCGGAATACCCTTTATTGTCTTGTTTGTTATAGAGCTAGTTCGTATTTGTGTTGCTAGTGAAGTATCTAGAACCTTGAGTGTGAACTTTGGGATTTGTTCATAGAAAGTATGTTAGTTTTATTAAGATCAGAGTCTTGTGAGATAAGCATAGTGTGATGAGTAGGATTGTACGACTGTTAGTTAGTTGGAAATTTCGAGGACAAAATTTCTTTAAGAAGGGTAGAACTGTAACATCCCGAAATTGGGCCTAGTAGGATTGGGCCGATTGGGCCTTGGGCTTTAGGAAGAAAATTTGAGTATTATTTATGTTGGCTCGGTATGAATCTTGTGTGTTAGCATAGTCTTGTGAAGGCTTGATTTTATTTAGGAAGCTAGAATAATTTTTAGTATGGTTTATTTAATGAAGTGGATTAAGTGAACTTGACACTTAAGTTAATTTAAGTGTTAGATTCTAGCGCATGAGGAGTTAGTGGCAAGGTGGTTATGATGCTTGAAGGGTTGCTTGAGGGAAGAGGTTCAAGTTACATGGATTGCATTTAGAAGACTTTATTTTTATGTAGCTTTGCATTAAATGTCGATCAAACCTTATTTATGATAGGTTGGACTCTTAACTTTTGGTAAGTTGAATATTGGTTTATGGAAAGCTTGAAATTGGGGATAAGAATCTTAAGGTCATGGTATGATGAGGGGACAAAGGCACGGAATATGGAGGATGTTTTGAAAAGTAATCCTAGGCCTTTAGTACATGTATGTGGACGGTATGGGTGTCTAGGAGGATGGCCGAATGTTGTTAGGTGGCTTGGGGGGGAATAGTTGGTCAACCTTTGCTTTTTGTGCATCTTTTGTAATGTTTTCTTTCTCTCCAAAAACTATCCTCCTTGACCGAATGTGTGCTATGCTTTTAGTGCAAAATTCCTTTTGGTTTTAGCCTTATTTTGTTGGAACCAAATCCTACTTTTTCTTTCTTTCATTTTATCCTTTTGAAGAAACCAAACAACATTGGTACTTTTGTGCACTTTTCTTTTGGCAAACAAGGAGTTGGTAATCTCTTAACCCCATTTTCTCTCTTATTCTTTTTCTTCCTTTTTGGCCGAAACTCTCCTCTCCAAACTCCCTTTTCTTTTCTCCATTGTTGCTAAAATCGAACTCTCTCTCTCTCTCTCTTTCATTCTCTTTTCTATTCACATATTTTCTTCTCTCATAACCAAATTGCCGAAACTCCCTACTTCCTTTTAGTATTATTTTGGCCGAATATTCAAGGGTAGACTCTCCTTGGGTTTCTTCTATCGATTTTGGATAAAAAGGGGTAAGTGTTCATGGACGTTTTTCTTCTTTTACTTTCTCGTTTCTATGATGTTTCTTGTGGACAAAGGTCAACCTTTGGGCATTGTTTTACAAGGTTCTAACCATTTTTTGGATTCGATTATTCTCTTAGGCTCATTGGGATTTGAAACAATCGATCTAAGCCCATTCCATTAGCAATCGAAGTTGGTAAGTCAAGTGGTAAGGATTCAATATTCTTTAAGTTGGTTGAGAAAGCCTAAGGCTATTGGGATTAAGATTTGATGTTGGCGAATGGTCTTGATTAAAGTGTTGTGGTTTGGCTGAATGTAGGACAAGGTGATCTAGTGTGGTAGATCGGGTCTTGAGATTTAGCCGATTGTGCAAAAAGGTGCGTAGTTATCGCCTTGTCATCTCTTGATTATGTGTATGTGTTATATTTATGTATATGTGATATGATGTTAATGGTAGCTGAATTAAGGGCTAAGATTGTGAATACCCGTGGTAGGTGATCGAATACTCAGGTCAGTAATTTACGATATTAAATGATCATTGATGAATATATGAAATGTGATGGCATGTGATGCATTATTGTTCAAGTGATATGTTGCCATGATATACATATTTTGCATGGGACTTGGGATGTGACTATCGAAGGAAAGGTGTACATTATGTACGTGGTGCGATGTTAGCCTTGTGCTACATTGGCGCTTGATGGTGGCTATGTGCTCCATCAAGGGAGGTGTTAGCTAGGTGCCCATCTCGGCGGATGATAGTCGTGTGCATCACCGTAGATTGAGGATGACCTCGAGTCACCTTGTGGATCTGAGATATGTGGATCACTATGTGATCGGTGGCTTAGCCATGACCTTGGGCAACAAGTCTGCCAAGGTAAGATATGTGGATCACTATGTGATTGGTGGATTAGCCACTACCTTGAGCGAGTCTGCTAAGGTAGGAGTAATGTGGATGGACTCTAGGTTGGGTTGGGCTTCATGTTACATATTTATGCATTTTGCATGACTATTTATGTGGATCAATGTGGATATGGGCCAAGCCCAACATGTGGAATTATGTGGATATAATGCCTTATCATTTGATATGTGATTGATGTGTGGATATGGGCCAAGCCCATACGTGGAGGCATGTGTAATAACTATGCACCGAGTGCTGCTTGACTCACCCAATTTTTCTCAAACCTTTCGGTGATGCATAAAGCTTGGACCAGGGTTGGAGTGGATACGAGGTGGCCCATGCAGAAATGGATTCTCTTTATACAATTTATGTTTCAGTATTTTAAGTATTTAATTTTTGTAATAAGGGCCATTTTAAGTATCTAAGGACTTTTATTATGTTTTAAGTTGGTTTGTCGATTATATTATTATTTGAAAATGTTTTATTTTAAACAACTTAGTTTTACTTGAAATTTTAATTACACAATGTTTTAGTAAAGACAACAAAATTTTATGTTTTTAATTCTAAGTCAAAAGTTTTTCAAACGTTTATCGCAGTGGCATTTCAAATTCGGTCATAGCGAATGGGCCGGGTTTGGGGTGTTACAACCATGGTGTTTAGCGGTGCTTTTTTAAAACGCATTAAAAAGTTCGAAACTTTAGCGTAACTTATAAAAAACACCGCTAAAAGTCAGGGCCTTTAGCGGCGCTTTCCCAAAAAACGCCGCTAAAAGTCAGGGGCTTTAGCGACGCTTTCCCAAAAAATGCCGCTAAAAGTCAGGGCCTTTAGCGGCGCTTTACCAATAAACGCCGCTGAAAGTCAGGGCCTTTAGCGGCGCTTTCCAAAAAAATGCCGCAAAAATTTCTTGACATTTAGCGGTAGCTTTTGTACAAACGCTAATTTGTACAGATTTAAAAAATAAAATTTTTCAATATTATACCCTCACTAAAAACCAACCAATAACAATATATAATTCCAAACAAAACAACAAATTTAGCATAAAAATCACACGAATACATTAATTCTAAATGATACTTGAAATTTAATAAATTAAATGAATGATAATCGAAAATATTGTAACAATAATGTTAAATGTAATAATGTCAAAACTTCTTACAACGAAAAACTAAATGTCTAAGATGGCGGTTTACGCATTGTTGAAACATCTGCATCATATCTTTGAAGTCGGTCTTGGAGCTCTTCAGATTTCTCGTTACCTCTGCTAGCATCGATCTTGCCTCTGCCTCCTCGCATTGCAATGCCTCTCTCATTCTTCTTGCTACCTCTCTTGCTTGTGCTTTCCAGATCCACTCTAAGTCGTTCTTTGGAGTTCTTCATATTTTCTTTGAACATCAGCAATTTGTCCTCCTCTCAACCGTGGTCTCTTGCATCCGAGCTATTTGGTTTTGTAGCCTCGAACTTCAAAGACGAGATTGACCCGGAAGGCATGTATCTCTTGGGGCGATCCAAAATATTGGGTCGGGTAACACGAGATCCTTTAAATCGAACCCGACCATACCTTTCAAGACCAAAACATCGGTGATAATTCTATTAAAATATACTAAAGATTAGCGAAACTATCGATCAAGCGATCGTACCTTTTCAGACCCAAAACATCTCAATAATTACATTATCAATCTCCTCAAGATTAACAGAACTATCGATCAAGCGGTAGCTTCATACTCGGCCTTCTTCTCCTTTAGTTTATCCTAATAAATCAACGAAAGAGTTAGAAACGAAATATATAAATAAGAAAGAATCTTTGTAACATCCCGAAATTAGGCCTAGTAGGATTGAGCCCAATGGGCCTTAGGCATAGTAGCGTTTAAAATTTTTGGAGAATACGAGATCGACTTAAGTGCAAGTTGGACCTTTTAGATAAGTGATTTTGGAAGGTTAGGGGCTTCATGAAGTCCCGGATCAAATATTAGCTTTGGGAAAATTTTGGTTTTAGGTGAAAAAAAACCCTTGGAGGTTGGCGGGTAGGCCTTAAGAATAAAATGTGGAGGAAAATGACACAAGTGGAGTGTGTGGTGTAGTGGCAAAGTGACGCCACTTAAGGACAAGGGAATGACGCCACAAGGAAGGAAGGAGGTCCAAGGTTCTAGTTATAGCGTTTGCATTCCTTTTGATTATTTTTGTTAAATGAATTTAGACCTTGGCCATAGGGTTATATTTAATTGCGCATGGTTTGAGGCACAAGGAGCTAGTTGGTAAAGTGGCTAGCGGCGTGGATTATGTTATAAGGGAGCACGGGTTGAATCTCATGAGAAGCAAGGAGTATTTATTTTATGAGTGGACGGTAAGAGTTTGATTGAATTTAAACTCTCTTGACGAAGGGATCCCACATCGGAAAGATACAAGGAATGAAGGTGAAGAGCTAGCTATATAAAGAGCATGCTAGGAGAAGGGTTAACATACCTTGGTGGGCGTTGGGCACAGGAGTGGTCGCAGCGCGGTTTAGCACCAGAGTCCTATCAGGTGTGTAACTCTCTCTACTCTAGTTGTAGAGCGGCAAATGCCGAAGTGCCAGTCACGGCAATAGTAGCCACACGAGCGTGCGAGCGCACGTGTGGGGCTTCAACGCGATAGTTAAGGCCATCAGTAGTATTCTTGTGGGTTGGGGCTACTTGGGCTGCGATGGGCCGAAGTGGACCCAATGGGCCCGTAGGCCCAATTGGAATAAATTGTATGATGATATAGTATATAGTGAACTAGATTAGGTGGAACTTATATACGTGGATAAATTTGTGTTAGGTGGGCCACACGAGCGATGGGCAGAATGGGTAGAAATTGATTTTAGGCCCAACAATCCAAGAAAGACCGAATGGTAGTTGAGTCGCTCAAGGACATCGCACCTTTAGAAAGGCCATTCAAGGTACAAAATTATGAAAATACCCTTGGTGGGTAAATTACAAAATACCCTTGGTGGGTAAATTCAAAAATACCCTTGGTGGATAAATTACGAAAATACCCTTGGTAGGTAAAATTACGGTTATACCCTTAGAGGTTGATTAGCATGATTATGTTGTTTTATGTCTATCGATTATGATGGTAATTCATGTTATACTTATATTTGATATATGTCTAGCATACATGACATAACGCATACACAATTATTATGTCATATTGCACGGTATGATGAGAGGAGGGGAAGATTGATATCGTGACTTGGTCACCAGTGATTTGGTATCACATTCGTGTCTTGGACACCGAGGTTTGGCACCTCATAGCGACTCGTCCACGTGGTTAATACCACCGTGGGTTGGCCCCACTTTTAAGATATGGGATCGCCGCCATGATTTGGTATCACACGGGTTGGCCCCACAACTTGATGATTCGTGACTTGGTCACCGTGGTTTGGCACCACCGGTGATTTGGTATCACATTCGTGTCTTCGGACACCGAGGTTTGGCACCTCATAGCGACTCGTCCCTCGTGGTTAACACCACCGCGGGTTGGCCCCACTTTTGAGATATGGGATCGTCGCCATGATTTGGTATCACACGTGGGTTGGCCCCAGATGGATTATTCGTGACTTTGGTCACCGTGATTTGGTATCACATTTATATCGTGACTTCTGTCACCAGTGGTTTGGCACCACTAGTGGTTTGGTACCACACGGGTAGAAAAGGAGTTATGGATGGCTAGGTTGGGTGCATTATACATATATGTTGCTTTGTTATAATTTGTGTAAGTATGTGGTATTTACCCGGAGAGGGAATATGCATCGAGTCTTGGTAACTCACCTTCTCCTTATCTTTTCGGTGATTCGTAAGTTTACTGGATGAGAAGCTTGATGAACTCGAGGAGGCCATGCAATAAAATTTGGTTTTACATGAATTTCCAATTGGGTACTTTATTTTAATTTGGTTTTCATATTTTTATGGATTTGTAATAAGGCCTGTTTAATTATGTTTTGGATTATTTTATGTTTTGAATATGTTTAAAATATGGCTTTTAAATTACTTGGTTAATTTAATAATTGAGCCCAAAGTTTTCTAAACTAAAACTCGCAATGGTTTTAAAAATCTTACCATCGGGTAACATGAATAGTTCAATAGTAAAATTACAAGTTAAATGTTTTCAACAGTTAAGTGATTTCCAAAATTCAAGTTTCTATACTCAATTGCAAACGGATTTTCCAAAATGATATTTCAAATTTTCTTAAAAAGATATAAATGTTTTCTATCATATGATTTATCAACTAAGTTTTAAAGTTTTATGTAATTTCAAGTAAATTTCAATTTTAACTTATTTTCGATAAATAAAGAATTACAAAGAGTTTTTCACAAAAATTTAATTGTTAATTGATTCTTTCAAAAATTATTTTCCTTAGTGACATACCAGATTCGGTAGTGGTGTATCGACCGGTTTGGGGTGTTACAAATTGGTATCAGAGCCTAGGTTTCAAAAACTCAACTGTGGGTTATGGGGTTCAAAAAAGTTTGTTTGAAAATACATGTTGTTTGGAAGTATGGCACCTTGAGTCTCAAGCATCCAAACCGTAATTTCCTTATTTTATGTTTGTTAAGACAATGTTATGACTGTATTTTTGGTATTTATTTTGTGTGTCTTTGGTTTGGATATAGAAATTATATGTAAAAATATCGATTTGCTTTTGTGTTTAGTTATCTAGTTATGTGAAAGAAGTTTGAGATTTGGTTTATTAGTGTTATTAGATCGAGTCTTGTGAATGTGAGTAGTGTGGTAGGTTAGGACGTGTATTTGTTAGTTAGTTGGAAATTTCGAGGACGAAATTTCTTTAAGGAAAATAGATTTGTAACATCCTGAAATTAGGCCTAGTAGGATTGAGCCCAATGGGCCTTAGGCGTAGTAGCGTTTAAAATTTTTGGAGAATACGAGATCGACTTAAGTGCAAGTTGGACCTTTTAGATAAGTGATTTTGGAAGGTTAGGGGCTTCTATGAAGTCCCGGATCAAATATTAGCTTTGGGAAAATTTTGGTTTTAGGTGAAAAAAACCCTTGGAGGTTGGCGGGTAGGCCTTAAGAATAAAATGTGGAGGAAAATGACACAAGTGGAGTGTGTGGTGTAGTGGCAAAGTGGCGCCACTTAAGGACAAGGAATGACGCCACAAGGAAGGAAGGAGGTCCAAGGTTCTAGTTGTAGCGTTTGCATTCCTTTTGATTATTTTTGTTAAATGAATTTAGACCTTGGCCATAGGGTTATATTTAATTGCATGGTTTGAGGCACAAGGAGCTAGTTGGTAAAGTGGCTAGCAGTGGATTATGTTATAAGGGAGCTCGGGTTTGAATCTCATGAGAAGCAAGGGAGTATTTATTTTATGAGTGGACGGTAAGAGTTTCATTGAATTTAAACTCTCTTGTGAAGGATCCCACATCGGAAAGATACAAGGAATGAAGGTGAAGAGCTAGCTATATAAAGAGCATGCCAGAGAAGGGTTAACATACCTTGGTGGGCGTTGAGCACGAGGAGTGGTCGCAGTGTGCATTTAGCACCGAGTCCTATCGGTGTGTAACTCTCTACTCTAGTTGTAGAGCGGCAAATGTCAAGTGTCAGTCCACGACAATAGTAGCCACACGAGCGTGCGGCGAAGCGCGTGTGGGGCTTCAACGCGATAGTTAAGGCCATCGGTAGTATTCTTGTGGGTTGGGGCTACTTGAATGCGATGGTCGAAGTGGACCCAATGGGCCGTGAGGCCCAATTGGAATAAATTGTATGATGATATAGTATATAGTGAACTAGATTAGGTGGAACTTATATCGTGGATAGATTTGTGTTAGGTGGGCCACACGAGCGTATGGGCGAATGGGCCAAATTGGGTTTTAGGCCCAACAATCCGAAAGACCGAAAATGGTAGTTGAGTCGCTCAGGCGACCTGCACCTTTAGAAAGGCCATTCAAGGTACAAAATTACGAAAATACCCTTGGTGGGTAAATTACAAAATACCCTTAGTGGGTAAATTACTGAAAATACCCTTGGTGGGTAAATTACGAAAATACCCTTGGTGGATAAATTACGAAAATACCCTTGGTAGGTAAAATTACGGTTATACCCTTAGAGGTTGATTAGCATGATTATGTTGTTTTATGTCTATCGATTATGATGGTAATTCATGTTATACTTATATTTGATATATGTCTAGCATACATGACATCTGCATACACAATTATTATGTCATATTGCACGGTATGATGAGAGGAGGGAAGATTGATATCGTGACTTGGTCACCGGTGATTTGGTATCACATTCGTGTCTTGGACACGGAGGTTTGGCACCTCATAGCGACTCGTCCTCGTGGTTAATACCACCGTGGGTTGGCCCCACTTTTAAGATATGGGATCGTCGCCATGATTTGGTATCACACGTGGGTTGGCCCCACAACTTGATGATTCTTGACTTGGTCACCGGTGGTTTGGCACCACCGGTGATTTGGTATCACATTCGTGTCTTGGACACCGGAGGTTTGGCACCTCATAGCGACTCGTCCCCGTGGTTAACACCACCGTGGGTTGGCCCCACTTTTGAGATATGGGATCGCCGCCGGTGATTTGGTATCACACGTGGGTTGGCCCCACAGATGGATTATTCATGACTTTGGTCACGGTGATTTGGTATCACATTTATATCGTGACTTGGTCACCGTGGTTTGGCACCACCGGTGGTTTGGTACTACACTGGTAGAAAAGGAGTTATGGATGGCTAGGTTGGGTGCATTATACATATATGTTGCTTTGTTATAATTTGTGTAAGTATGTGGTTTTACCCGAGAGAGAATATGCATGAGTCTTGGTGACTCACCTTCTCCTTATCTTTTCAGTGATTCGTGAGTTTGCGGATGAGAGCCGGATGAACTCGAGGAGGCCATGCAATAAAATTTGGTTTTACATGAATTTCCAATTGGGTACTTTATTTTAATTTGGTTTTCATATTTTTATGGATTTGTAATAAGGCACATTTAATTATGTTTTGGATTATTTTATGTTTTGAATATGTTTAAAATATGGCTTTTAAATTACTTGGTTAATTTAATAATTGAGCCCAAAGTTTTCTAAACTAAAACTCATAATGGTTTTAAAAATCTTACCATTGGGTAACATGAATAGTTCAATAGTAAAATTACAAGTTAAATGTTTTCAACAGATTAAGTGATTTCCAAAATTCAAGTTTCTATACTCAATTTCAAACGGATTTTCCAAAATGATATTTGAATTTTCTTAAAAGATATAAATGTTTTCTATCATATGATTTATCAACTAAGTTTTAAAGTTTTATGTAATTTCAAGTAAATTTCAATTTTAACTTATTTTCGACAAATAAAGAATTACAAAGAGTTTTTCACAAAATTTAATTGTTAATTCGATTCTTTCAAAAATTATTTTCCTTAGTGACATACCAAATTCGATTAAGTATGCGTATCGACCAAGTTTGGGTGTTACAAATGCAACATAATTGAACATTATAAATTTAAAACTATAAACGATGAATTAAACTATTATAATTAAGCGGTAGAAATATTTATAAAAATAAAATTTTATTAAGTAAATATACCAAAATTTACGCAACTTCGGATGTCATCGGAGATCCATCCTTCTTTCTATAGCGTAATGTCAAAAAGTCAACGCGTCCAACTTTTGACCAGTCGAAGTTTCCTACATTTTAGTAGAAAAATATAATTTAATAGTATAAAGTAATTAATATTTGATGAAATTAATAAATTATAATACCTCGTGTCGATACACAAGCAAAACTTCTAGAACCTGCGGTAATGCGTGAATTTACATTTACATCTGCGCTTATTCCAACTCGCTCACGGTTCTACATAATGCAATTTGAATTATATATATAGTAAATACTATAAACCAAATAATTTATACGATTTTAGATGTACGTTATACCTCTCCTTTTTTTGAATTCCAAAATCTAACTTGATCTTCCCATTGGTACCTCAACATTCCCGGTGGAACATTTCTTAATTTTTCGTCGAGGCTTATGTCTTTCTTAAAATATTGTTTTTTGAGCGTGCTTTTATTGTCTCTCTATTTTTTACCCAATGTCTTCTTAACATAGTCATCAGAGACCTCTAAATTAAATCTACCTCAAGAAAAAAGTATAAAAGTTAATATAAATGAAAATTAAATTAAAGTATTATAAATTACATTCACGATTTATTACCTTAATATTTTCGAGAGCACGATTTTTGTTGGCATCGGGCATGTGATGCCATGATTTGTAGTTAATGGGCAACATATTGGGATTTCGTGCTAAAATGCCCAAATAGCCTCCTAGCAGTCGAGCTTCAGATCCAACAGTGGCCATCATTGTTTCTCCTTACTTTAACACGATCGTTAGGCTCTAAGTCGTATAAATCTTTAAGTAATGTCGTCCCCGACCTCTGTAGCGTCCCACCACCTTCAAATTTGAAAAATGATATATTATTATATTAAAATTAAAAATGAATCAATAGTAAAATTCAACATGCATGTAAAATAAACTTAACATTACTTTCAAATTCTCGGGCTCGTCATCTATGTCCCAAGAGTAGAAGATCCAACAAGCTGCTTGGTGTTCACTACTATTAGCTTCTTACGGAGTTGGAGTTTCATGGACAATATTTAAATCTCGTAATCGTCTTCTAGGCATTTTCTTGCAATACACATGAAAATTATATAACATGACCAACATGAAAATTATAATATTACATATAAATAATAAATCGTTAAATCTTACTACATCATATTTAAGTAAATATCTTCGTCCACATCTGACGAACCCATTGAAATTGTTGACTAGTATTAGGGATATTTTCAGTCAAGTCTTGTTCTGGAAAAGGCATAGTTTCTGATCTTTCGACTATGTCATCTCTACTTCCACTGCCAATGTCGAAGAAGTATCTAGGGGTGTTTCGAAGTACAAAGTACCAACCCTCATCAGTTGGATCTTCCGAGTAAAAAACTTGTTTAACTTGAGAAGAAAACACATACGGCTCGTCCATCAGTTGTTTTCCTGTGTGAATTAATCGAGAGAAATTCACCATTGTAAAGCCATATTGATCGTTTTTAATTTTGCGAGCCGTATTCACATTAGCCTAATCACCTCGAAATAGGACAACTTTGCATTTGTCGTAATAATCCAACTCAATGATGTCGATAATAAATCCGTAATATTCCAAATTCCCTCGACGGATTTTTGTCCCTAGCACTAGCATAACTTGTAATCGAAGAATTAACAACAATTCCATAATTTTGGGTTCTCCTCAATCTCTCGCGATACCTTGTATAAAATCATATCCGTTGATGAGGAAGCCACTATATCTTTAACTATTCTTTTGGACCTTGTGAAAGCCATTTAACGTTGTCATTTACTTCATTCGACTCCAAACCTATTGAGTCAAAAGTAAATCGAGTAATTATGAATGTTATGAGAAAATATTATTACTTGTCAATGAAAATTTAAATTGCATACCATTTGGCTTAACCATTCATGGAATGATTCTATGAACAACTTATTAATTTCTCATCGATTTAATCTTGAGATCGTGAACGAGCTCTCAATATTTGTTTGTACTCACTACGGTAAAAAAGGTTTTACTTTGTTAGAAGACAAACAAATCATAATAGATGAGTATTTATCAAATTGTAGAACATACTTCCGAAATGGTTCCATTGAATCGTGATGAAAAAGAACGTATCGATGTGCTTGGACCCACATTCTATCGTCTAATTTTGTAATTTCGACTCTACCGATCGGTTCTACAAAACTTTGAAATAAATAAGTTTCAGCCAAATTATGATCTGTGAGCCCAACATTTCTACTTGGTGCATTCATTCTTGTTTCAACATCTTCCAAATACCTCGAGCGTAAAGTCATACATTCCTCGCCAAGTATCCCTCGGCAATTGATCCTTCCGGATAACGCTTATTGCGGCAGTATGACTTCAATTTGGAAAGGAACCTAAACACGATATACAACATTATCAAAAGTTGGAAATAAAGGCATTTAGCTGAATGAATGAATATTTTGCAAATAAAGTAAGACCTTTCAATTGGATACATCCATCGATAGAAAACAGTCCACCAAGAAGTGCTTCACGTGGGAGATGAATTAACAAGTGCACCATGATAGTGAAGAAGGAAGGCGAGAATATCTTCTCCAGTTGTATAAAGTTAATGCGGCTCGATCTTGTAGTCTCTCAAGTTCTTAAACATTCAAAACTTTACCACAAATGCCTTTCATTATATTTGACAGGTTCAATTCTGAGGCCGTCACCTTTTTCGACATACAACACCGCATAGCAACGGCGATAAGTCTTGCATCAATATGTGATAGTCAT
Source organism: Gossypium rotundifolium (assembly GCA_025506655.1). NCBI lineage: Eukaryota > Viridiplantae > Streptophyta > Magnoliopsida > Malvales > Malvaceae > Gossypium > Gossypium rotundifolium. The sequence continues at coordinate 142,502,696 of CP106731.1, forward strand.
GCAATTTTAAGCCATATAATCTTGATCCTTAAGACTCACACATCGCGATATATTTGATGCATACGTGTCCGGACCTTTATATCCTTCAACACCGTACAGAACACTTCTTTCTCCATCTTCGACATTGAAAAAATAGCAGGCGGCAATCGATATTTCATATTCGGAAGTGCTAGGGGATGAAGCTCACGCCGAATTCCCATGTGGACTAAATCAAGTCGACTCTGAAGATTATCTTTCGATTTTCCATCGACATTCAAAATAGTCGCAATGATGTTCTCGCAGACATTTTTCTCTATGTGCATGACATCAAGGTTATGGCGTAAAATCTGATGCTCCCAATAAGGCAACTCGAAAAAAATACTTCTTTTTTTCCACAAATCCGCCTCATTAGGATCATCCTCTTCATCAGATTCATCATCAGATTCATCCCTAGATCTTCTATTTCTATGCGAGTTTGCCGGTTGATTCATCTTCCCATAAATGAAATTCATATCTTTCAACATCAACAATATTTCGGATCCACCGGTCTGCGAAGGAGCTGATCTAAACTCTTCAGTACCATCAAACTGAGCACTCTAAAATGTAAATGTATGATTTTTCGGTAACCACCGATGATGCCTCATGTAAGAAAACTTCTTCCCATTATATAACCATTGCGAACATGTCTGCGCAGCACAACACGGACAAGCATAACGTCCCTTAGTACTTCAACCAGATAAATTAGCATAAGCCAAAAAGTTGTTAATAGTCCACATTAATGCCGCACGTAAATTAAAGTTTTCTTTTTCTCATTGCATCAAATGTCTAAACACCAACCCATAGTTGTTTTAACTCGTCAACAAGTGGCTGCAAATAGACGTAAATATCATTCCCCGGCCCTTTCTCTCTAGGTATAATCATAGACAAGATAAAAAAAGATTGTTTCATGCAAACCCATGGAGGCAAATTGTAGGAACAAGCACCACAGAATGAAATCTTGTACATTGTGATCATAAGTTTGTAAGGTTAAATCCATCGGATGCTAGCCCAAGCCTCACACTCCGAGGATCGCTTGCAAAGCTTGGAAATTTGGAGTCAAAACATTTCCAAGCTAAAGAATCAGCAGGATGCCTTAACAACCCATCATCGGTTCGTCCATCACGGTGCCACGTCATTGATTCGGCTGTCTTCGATGACATGAAAAGCCGTTGAAGCCTTGGTATAAGGGGAAAATACCGCAAAATCTTAACTGACTGCTTCTTTTACTGTGTACCGTGTTCATCCTCGTTATCATCCTCTGTATTTCTATTAATCCAACGGGATTGGCCGCATACATAACAGCACTGTTGGTTTATTCGGTCGCCCCAATACAACATGCAGTCATTTGGGCAACTGTGAATTTTGTTGTATCCAAGGCCCAAATCCTTTATCAATTTCTTCATGTCTTTGGAAGATCGAGGGATTTTTGCAAACGAGAACATTTCTTGCAGAAACTCTAACAGCATTGTCAACGAGTTTTCGGTCCACCCCCCCAAACATTTTAAGTGAAAAAGATGAATACAGAATGACAATTTGGAAAATTTTGATCCCTCATACAGTTCTTCATTCATTTCACCAAGTAACGTTTAGAACCTCGCCGCTTCTTCATTTGGCTGTTCATTCGGTACACTTCTTTCCCCTTCGGTAAAAGTATTTCCTCCAAAATTATGATCATCGGTTGCACCCAAGTCAGGTGAAAATGACCCGAAACCATCACTACGCATATTAAAAGCATCCCGCAACATGTTTTCCATGTTATCGTCACTAACATTCTGATTGAAAGCACTATGAGGATACCCCATATTCATCGATGAAGATGCTCCACTAGATGTAGACTCGCCATGAAAAAACTATATTTTGTACCCCCGGACAAAGCCATCAACAACAAGATGTTCGTAGACCACTTCACGATAATGCCAGTTAATATTGCAACACTTCTTACACGGGCAAAGAATCATATTCTCTTGGCTTGCATTTTGAAATCGAAATTCGAAAAAGTTTCTACTCCATTTCGATGAGCGTTGCTTACCCTTGACAATTTCATCCAACTCCTATCCATTTCGTAGTTGTTGAAGTCTAAAGTTGACAATAAATTATCTGACTAAATTGTTAATTAATAATTTATGTAAACAATGCTATGGAATTTGATCTTAAAATTAGGTAAGTTATGTATTCTATAAGATCCATCATACGTGGCATTATTACACCTAGGGAGGATCCATTATATCTAACAGTGAGATATAAGGCAACTCGTCAGGTTTCCAGCCTATATACTTTGAATCCTTTTTTTTTTTTTACAAAATTATACAAGTATTATGTAAGTTATGAAGTTTGATCTTAAGGAAAATTATGTAAGTTATGAAATTTAATCATCAACTTATGTAATTTATGAAATTTGATCTTAAAATTAGATAAGTTATGTATTCTATAAGATCCATCATACGTGGCATTGTTACACCTAGGGAGGATCCATTATATCTAACAAAGAGATATAAGGCAATCCGTCGGGTTTCAACCTATATACTTTGAATCCTTTTTTACAAAATTATACAAGTATTATTTAAGTTATGAAGTTTGATCTTAAGGAAAATTATGTAAGTTATGAAATTTAATCGTCAACTTATGTAATTTATGAAATTTGATCTTAAAATTAGATAAGTTATGTATTCTATAAGATCCATCATACGTGGCATTGTTACACCTAGGGAGGATCCATTATATCTAACAGTGAGATATAAGGCAACCCGTTAGGTTTCCAGCCTATATACTTTGAATCCTTTTTTTTTACAAAATTATACAAGTATTATGTAAGTTATGAAGTTTGATCTTAATGAAAAATTATGTAAGTTTTGAAATTTAATCGTCAACTTATGTAATTTATGAAATTTGATCTTAAAATTTTAAGATGTTAGGGGTTAAGGGTTAAGGGTTAAGGTTTATGGTTTAGGGTTTAAAGTTTAAGGGTTTAGGGGTTTAGGGTTTAGGGGTTTAAGGTTTAATAAATGTTATATTATTTTGATATTTAATTTGGTATTTCGTTTAGATCCATCGTACGTGGCATTGTTGCACCTAGGGAGGATCCGTTATATCTAACAGTGAGATATAAGGCAACCCGTCAAGTTTTTAACCTGTATACTTTGAATCTTTTTCTTAAAATTATACAAGTATTATGTAAGTTATGAAGTTTGATATTAACTTAAAATTAGGGGTTAAGGGTTATAGGTTAGGGGTTAAGGGTTAAGGGTTTAAGGTTTAGGGTTTAGGGTTTAAGGTTTAAAGTTTAGAGGTTTAAAGGTTTAGGGTTTAGAGGTTTAAGGTTTAAAGGTTAAGGGTTTAAGGTTTAAAGGTGTAGGGTTTAGGGTTTAAGGTTTTAGGGTTTTAAGGTTTTAGGGTTTTAGAGTTTTAAGGGTTTTAAGGGTTTAGGGGTTTAATAAATGTTATATTATTTCGATATTTAATTTGGTATTTCATTTAGATCCATCGTACGTGGCATTGTTACACCTAGGAAGGATCCGTTATATCTAATGATGAGATATAAGGCAACTGTCGGGTTTCAACCTATATACTTTGAATCTTTTTCTTAAAATTGTACAAGTATTATGTAAGTTATGAAGTTTGATATTAACTTAAAATTAGGGGTTAAGGGTTATAGGTTAGGGGTTAACGGTTAAGGGTTAAGGGTTAGGGTTTAGGGCTTAGGGTTTAGGGTTTAAAGTTTAAGGTTTAGGGTTTAAGGGTTTAAGGTTTAAGGTTTAAAGGTTTAGGGTTTAGTGTTTAGGGCTTAAGGTTTAGGGTTTTAAGGTTGTAAGGGTTTTAAGGTTGTAAGGGTTTTAGGGGTTTAGGGGTTTAATAAATGTTATATTATTTCGATATTTAATTTGGTATTTCGTTTAGATCCATCGTACGTGGCATTGTTATACCTAGGGAGGATCCGTTATATCTAACAGTGAGATATAAGGCAACCCGTCAGGTTTCCAGCCTATATACTTTGAATCTTTTTCTTAAAATTATACAAGTATTATGTAAGTTATGAAATTTGATATTAACTTAAAATTAGGGGTTAAGGGTTATAGGTTAGGGGTTAAGTGTTAAGTGTTAGGGTTTAGGGTTTAGGGTTTAAGGTTTAAGGTTTAGGGGTTTAGGGGTTTAAGGTTTAAGGGTTTAGGGTTTAAGGGTTAGGGGTTTAAGGTTTAAAGGTTTAGGGTTTAGTGTTTAGGGCTTAAGGTTTAGGGTTTTAGGGTTTTAAGGTTTAGGGTTGTAAGGGTTTTAAGGGTTAGGGGTTTAATAAATGTTATATTATTTCGATATTTAATTTGGTATTTCGTTTAGATCCATCGTACATGGCATTGTTACACCTAGGGAGGATCCGTTATATCTAACAGTGAGATATAAGGCAACCCGTCAGGTTTCCAGCCTATATACTTTGAATCTTTTTCTTAAAATTGTACAAGTATTATGTAAGTTATGAAGTTTGATATTAACTTAAAATTAGGGGTTAAGTGTTAAAGGTTAGGGTTTAAGGTTTAGGGTTTAGGGTTTAGGGTTTAAGGTTTAGGGGTTTAAGGTTTAGGGTTTAAGGGTTTAGGGTTTAAAGGTTAGGGGTTTAAGGGTTAAAGGTTTAGGGTTTAGGGTTTAAGGTTTAGAGTTTAGGGTTTTAGGGTTTTAAGGTTTTAAGGTTTTAAGGTTTTAAGGGTTTTAAGGGTTTAGGGGTTTAATAAATGTTATATTATTTCGATATTTAATTTGGTATTTCATTCAGATCCATCGTACGTGGCATTGTTACACCTAGGGAGGATCCGTTATATCTAACAGTGAGATATAAGGCAACCCGTCAGGTTTCCAGCCTATATACTTTGAATCTTTTTCTTAAAATTGTACAAGTATTATGTAAGTTATGAAGTTTGATATTAACTTAAAATTAGGGGTTAAGGGTTATAGGTTAGGGGTTAAGGGTTAAAGGTTAGGGTTTAGGGTTTAAGGTTTAGGGTTTAGGGTTTAGGGTTTAGGGGTTTAAGGGTTTAGGGGTTTAGGGGTTAAGGGTTAAGGGTTAAGGGTTTAAGGTTTAAAAGTTTAAGGTTTAGGGTTAAGGCTTAAGGTTTAGGGTTTTAGGGTTTTAGGGTTTTAAGGTTGTAAGGGTTTTAGGGGTTTAGGGGTTTAATAAATGTTAATCGAACAAAATATTACAAGCTCTAACAAAATATTATAAGCTATTAATCGAACAATTACACGTTAAAAGCAATCAATCCACTAAGATCTTGTGAACTTTTTAAACTGTTGGTTGCTCTTGCTCGGCTTGCTAAATCGTCATGAGATGCATGACACATAATCTCATGTGGTTTACAATGATATGGAAAACACCCGAGTGGCTTTTGTTGGTCCAACTAGCAAATATAAAGCTTACTATTTATGGTTGTAGGGTTTATGTTTAAAGTTAGTGGATTGTAGAAAAGGGTTAGCTTACTGTTTTTTATTTTATTTTTTACAGAGTGCATCAAATCTTAGAAAATATGAAAATGATACAAAATTAATATGATAAAATTCTACTATAAACCGATAAAACCAAACAAAACCCAGTTGAAACTAACCTCAAATGCTTTGGAAAGTTACAACAAAGACTCGACAACCTTAGAACTGTATAATTGAAGAGCGAAGTGTGCGATGAAATTCTAGTCTTCCCGCAATCGTTATTACAAGTTTAAGTGGAAGATTATAGACAATTAATAAGCACATGGCATATAATAAATTACGTCTTGACCAATTTCAATTGCATGCATATAATAAATTGCAAGGTTCGAATACAATGGAATTTTCGCATATACCTTGATAAATTAAGCCTTTTCGTGAAGTCTAATAAACGCACATATAATGACTCACGCAATTGGAATACAAGGTTCAGAACACAAACTTACTTGATATTCTTATCAAAGGTTCAGAACACAAGGTTCAGAATACAAGGTTGAGAGAATTATGGAAATGATGTAGAAGATTTGAAACCTGTAATTAAGCATGTAAAATATAAGATTGGACTTACTCACAATCATCTTAGAGGCAGAGAACAAGCTACTGATATTCTTATCAATGGTAAATGTAACTCACTTAGCTGTTAAAAAAATCATTTATAACCCCTACAACCCATTTTTATATGGTAAGATAATTAATAACACTAAGAAAAGAGAACGGATAGCTGAGCAATGAGCAACAAAGCAGAGTAAGAGTAGACTTTGAAGACAATTTCAAGCTCACAACCTTTAAAACTTTAGAGTACACATCCTGTATTCTTGGTCATCAATGAAAACACAAAGAAAGAAGCCTAGTTCAAGTGAAAGAAAGCCTTCTAATCATGTTTACAACACTAATTTTAACATAAAAGCTATGTGTTGTGTTAAAAATGCTAGATAGGCAAGCAAAATTACTGTGAAAAAAAAAAACTTGATAATAACTAGCCAATAATAAACAAAGACAAGGCGAGCAGGTCCACGTTTTATTCCTTGAAATCCGATCTAAAATCTTTGTCGAATTGAAACAAACAACGATCCTAAAATGAATGCAAACAAGGGAACTAAAATGAAAGCAACCGAAAAATAAGGCAAACCCAACAGGGGAAACATCTGCAATATTTATCATCACATTAAATCGAACAGAATCGAACAAAATTGCACCAGAAAGTAATCGGAGACGACGAACAGAATTCTAAAACTTTAGAGTACACATCCTGTATTCCTGGTCATCAATGAAAACCCAAGGAAAGAAGCCTAGTTCAAGTGAAAGAAAGCCTTCTAATCATGTTTACACCACTAATTTTAACATAAAAGCTATGTGTTGTGTTAAAAATGCTAGATAGGCAAGCAAAATTACTGTGAAAAAAAAAACTTGATAATAACTAGCCAATAATAAACAGCACAAGGTAGAACAGTCCACGTTTTATTCCTTGAAATCCAATCTAAAAATCTTTGTCGAATTGAAACAAACAATGATCCTAAAATGAAGGCAAACAAGGGAACTAAAATGAAAGCACCCGAAAAATAAGGCAAACCCAACAGGTTTCAACATCTGCAATATTTATCATCACATTAAATCGAACAAAATCGAACAAAATTGCACCAGAAAGTAATCGGAGACGACGAACAGAATTCTAAAAACAGTAAATCATTACCTGGTGGGGAAAGTAATCAAATAGGGGAAGAAATTGCACCAGAATCGAACAAAAAATTTGGGAATCGGAGGAATTGTAAAGGGATGAAGAAATTAGGGTTTTGAAAGTTAGAGCGAATGGGGAACTGTCGAAATGACGCTTGGTTTTTGGTTCCTTAATTGGTGCGTGAAAAGAACGACGCCGCTTATGAAATCCCTATTATGCGCGCTTTTAAATAAACGCCACCAAATAAAATACAATAACGCTGTCGTTTTCTCCACTTTGCGCGTTTTATAACAAACGCCACTAATAAAATATACCAACACGGTGCAGTTTTGGAAACTCTTGATATATTAGTGGCGTTTTTGGGCTAAAACGCCAGGGTAAAATGCACCTTTTGCGGCGTTTTGACTAAAACGCCACTAAACTTTCAGCAAAATACGACGTCGTTCTATTATATTACCGGCGTTTTTCTAGGAAACGCCACTAATGGGTAACTTGTTTTAATTTATTTAGATTTATTCTTTAATAAATAAATTTCATTTTAAAATATTGAAAAGTAGACATTTATTTACTTATAAATATTATTTAGTTTTGTATATATTTTTATAGAAATTAAACATTCACATATATATATTTTTCAAAATTTTTTATGTTTTTAAATTTTTGTGTTTTTAAGAATTAATAAAGATTAACTTTAATTAAATTTCGATCGGGTTTTAATTAAAATTAAAATTCAAATCAAAATACAAAATAAATTTATAAATTTTAATAAACTTTTAATCAATAGTAAGTGCTTCCAATAAATATTATAAACATAAGATTTTACATTAATATTTACATGAATGTACGTCAATATATATATCCTTATGATCAAATAAAGTATCAAGGTTTAGACTTTTTAGGGTTTAATAATATGCGAAATTTAATTGGTTAATAGTTTAGTGTTTGCAGTTTAGGAGTTTATGGTCGAGTATTTAGAGTTATGATTTAGGGTTTAGAATCTAAATCTGATATTTAGAATTTAAGGTTTAGATCGTGCAGGGTTTATAATTCAGTGTTTAAGGATAAAGAGATGTACAATCAGATTTAATTTGTAGCATATATATATTTTTATAATTTCTTAATGATTAAATGAAATCTGATATTCTATCTTCATTTCATAAACCCTAAACCTGTGAACCTTAAACCATACACCCACAAACCCATAAACCCAAGCCCTAACCCTAAACTCTAAACCACAGACCCTAAACCCTGATTCATAAATCTTGAAACACTAAACTCAAAACCCTAAAACCCAAAACCCCTAAACCTTAAACCCATAAATCCTAAACCTTAAACCTCTAAATCCTAAAACCCTAAACCCTAATTCATATATTATAGCCTTAAACCCTAAAACCCTAAAACCTTAAAACCCTAAAACCTAATTCATATATTATAACCTTAAACCCTAAAACCCTAAACCCCTAAAACCTAATTCATATATTATAACCTTAAATCTTAAAACCTTAAACCCTAAACCCTAAACTATATATATGCTAAACCATAAACCCTAAACTATGATGATAATTAATTTAATATTTTAAAATTAATATATATCTTTTATGATTATATAATAACTTATTTAATATATAAATTTAAAAATCCAAAAATGGCTAAAGAAAAACTCGACTTTTAGCGGCGTTTAAAGAAGCGCGCTAAATGACACACTACTAGCGGCATTTTCAAGAACCGCTAAATGTCGACTTCTAGTGGCGTTTTGCCACAGTACCACTAATGCTCGGACTTTTAGCGGCATTTTGATGAAGCTGACTACATCTCGACTTTTAGCGGCGTTTTTGTGTGCGCGCTAAAAGTAAGAGTTTAGCGGCGTTTTATTCACAAACGCCGCTATATATCATCTTTAGCGGCGTTTATTTCAAAAATGCCGCTATTTATCATTTTTAGCGGCGTTTTCCGTAAACGCTTAGCTAGTGTATAATATTCTTGGCGTTTGTATTTAAACGCCACTAAAACGCCGCTAAAAGCTGTTTTCTTTGTTGTGATATATTATTATATGTATTAGGTTATTGCATTATTAATATATTTTTATTCAAAATTATATACTATTTATTTATAACTGTTTTATCATATATTATCATATATATTTATTATAAGTATCCTATATTTTCATATATTCTAAGTTTTTATATCATTTATTTAAAACATTGTTTGTATATATATTCAATCGTTCTAGAAATTGTCATATTATTATTATTATTTTTTTTTTGCATCCATTCATTTACTTCTATATTCGATCTTGTTTGTAGGGTTTAATATTCATTTCTTGAATCTTTATATTTTATTTAATCGTTGCTACTTATTTTTATATCTTGTATATGTTTATTTGTGTTCCTTTGTTTGTTTATTATTGCCTTAGTGTAGTATTTTCATCGTATATCACTTGCTATGTTATGCTATTCTTTAGTTAATTGCATACATTAGTATTATTTATTAATATGACTGTAATTGTAGAAAATCATTATTAGGTATTTATATTTTGTAATATCTTACTCAAACCAATACTCTTATAAACACAATTTGAATTGACGCATTTTATTCAAATATTTTTTAAAATACAACGATATATGATATTTAGAGACTTGAGAAAAATTATACCCTAACTTCTTGGGTATTAATTTTCCATGGAACTTAAGGTATCAAGTATTTTTTAAAAAAATATAAATTGCAAATTAAAATTTATTCTCGAAAATTCATAACGTTATATCTTAACTTATTAGTATAATGTTTTGTATTTCAAGGTAAGGATTTTCTACAAATAAAGGCAAACTTAGTTTCGAAGTCTTGAGAGGTTGCATACTAACTTATTGGGTGTAGCATTTCATTTTTTTGAGATAAGCAAGTCTTGGCTTTCTTTTGAATAAAATGATCGTATCTTAAAATTTTTCTAATTTTTGATATTTGGACATTAAATAATCAATTCGGTACCAATTTTGGGCGTTACGAGGGCGCTAATCCTTCCTCGTACGTAATCACTCCCGAACTCATTTTTTGATTTTCATAGGCTAAAATTAATTTTTTGAAATAAAATATTTTATAAGGTGATCCAATCACACCTAAGCAAAAAAAGGTTGGTGGCGACTCCCGTTTTCATTTTTTTTAAGTCGATCCCCGTTTTTCATAAAATCAAAAGAATGGTTTCGACAGCTTGGCGACTCCACTAGGGATTAATAAGAGAGTCAAACCGTAAAATTGGTTAATTTTTTGTCTCAGTGTCTAAAATTCGAAAAGGTTTTAAAATGTGATCCTTTATTGCATTTGTTTTTGTCATTACATATGATTGTTATATTCTTGTGCGCATTGCACTGTATGACCGTTGTGGTCACACCCCTAAGTGGGAGCAAGAAGCTATGCCTTCGTGAGGTTTTCACTTTCGCATGGGTTAGTGGATTGCTTCCGGGATACATCTGTACCTATTTCTTCGTGAAGTTTTCACTTCCGCATGACCATAGGGAAATGTATTCCCCTGAACTGAACTCGGTCTATATGAGCCTATAATGGGTGAGGATCGAGGAATCTGCTGGTTCAGGTATCTCAACTTTAGAGCTAAACCACACGTAGAAAAACATAAGGACTCACCCTATGTAGAACTATACCAAGCCTTAGTGGTTACCCAGATATGTGTTTGTTTATTTGCTTTAAATTTTATTTCGTGATACTGACTTGTTGTACTTTATTTTTGTGCATGTCATTTCATATTTTAAGAGGTATTGATTCACGGTTAGTTTCTAAGTTAGAAAGCTAGTTATCGAGAATGAATTCCTTGATAAAGTGGAAGACAATGTAGCCGTCCGCATGTGGTCAGAGCAAACGCAATTATAAAAAGGGAATAGCTTAGCTGACGGGTATGTGTCTGAACTATGGGATTTTACTCGTATTAGTATTACGCAGAATGAGTTCCAAGAGTTGAAAGAAATATGGACCCAGTGGGATGGTGAGGCTAAGTAGCTGTTTTATCGCAATTATGGAGATCTACCTATTTACTCGACATTAAGGTAGAAAAGCATTTATTCCGGGCAATGACTCAGTTTTGGAACTCTGACTATAGTTGTTTCACTTTCGGGAGAGTAGATTTGGTGCCCACGGTGGAGGAATATACAACTTTGCTTCGCTGTACAAGAATACAAGTCGACAAAGCTTATTTTAGGGCTGCTAGCGTCCCAACTTTTGTGAAGAAGTTAATGAATATCACTGGGATGAGAAAACAGTGGGTTACAGCCAGAATTCGGAAGAAAGGTGAGGGTAAATGCATTCCTTGGATTAGTTTGAGAGACTTAATCTTAGCACATCCAGATGTAAAGAAGACGGTTGACGTCTTTGCCTTGTGTATTTATGGTTTGGTAATCTTCCCTAAAGCTCTAAGATATGTAGATGAAACAGTCACAGATTTATTCGATCGACTTGACAAAGGGGTCACGTCTGTACCTGCAATCTTAGTCGAGACATTCAGATCTTCAAACGCATGTCGGAGAGCAGGTGGAGGTAGATTCATTGGATGTGTGCAGTTGTTATTAGCTTGGTTCCACAGTCATTTCTGGAAGGTGGAGAAAGTTTCTTATCAAATTTTCACTGAGAACTATTCTTCGTTAAAAGAGATCGTGGCTACACCAAGGAGAGAAGAAGTGCTCGAGAAAAATTGGATGGCGCTCCTTCAAAACCTTCAAGAGGAAGACATTGAGTGGAGAGCTCCTTGGATGAATCCTGATGGAATTCTTTATCGGTGTGGGAGTTTCGACTGGGTTCCTTTACTTAGAATTTGGGGAGCCGTTGGGTACGCTTCTTTGCTCGTACTAAGGCAATATGGATCGAGACAGTTCGTACATGCAACATATAGGGCTGGCTCAGTGGGAGTTCTCATCTGAGAGGGACAACTATAAGAAGAGGGTTAAGGAGATTTCTTGTGCTTGGAATCATATTCGTAGAATGAAGAGATTATATGCAGGACCAATGACGACCCCAGAGTACAATGGATGGAGAATTGTAAGGATTAATGATAATATCCTTGAGCTAAATTTGAAAGGCGCTGACCAAGAGAGGAATACTTGCAAGCGGTCCCATCAGAATTAGAGATTATGAAACAAGATTTCGAGAGGATGAGTTCCAAGCTTGGAAAGAGGATGGAGAAATTGGAAGAAGAAAAGATGTACCTGAGGTTAGATGTGGATGTTCGAAATCAGAGGCCGAAAAGTTAATAAAAGGGAAGAAAAGGGTCAAGGAATATCTGAATGACCTAAAGACAGAGTATAAGAAGCTGCGTCTATCGATGAAAAATACCGGATTAGGGAAGACTTCGCAACAATGGCAACAAGAGATTCAAGGGGAAAAAGCCAAGGCTGACCATTGGGAAAAGAAGTTCCAAGAGATGCAAATGCGAAATGAGGCCTTAGAAAGGAGTTTGACAGAAAGCCAAAAAGAGAAAAATGGACTAAACGCTAGAGTGGCTGAACTTGGACGATTTCTTCACCACCATCGAAGCTATAATTCTGCAATCGAGCTGAAGTCGAGTCTGAACAAGATTGAGAAAATGAAGGGCAAGATAAAAAAAATTGGAATCGGCATTGAAAAATTGTGAACTCTGGATTGAGTTTCTTAAAGCAAGAGAAGGGCATTGGAAGGAATAACTCCACCATTCTCATGATCAAGTTAGAAATCGGGAATATTTCATGGGTGAAGCAATAGTTCAAATTCGAGAGGTAGCTGATTATTTACAGACTTTGGCAGTACAAGCTGATACATTGAGCATGAAGTATGAGTTACAGTCAAATCGTGTCAAGAGTTAGCCTTATTGTTTAGGAAAATCAAAACTTTGGGCCTTAGGGCGAAATCATATTTGTAGGCCGTTTTATGTACAGGATTTTGTTTTCTAATAAAATTTTCTAAAATGAAGTTGAATCTGAATCGATGCCTTCTTTTTGCATTCATGCATTTGCATTATATCATATCATCTGCATTAAAATCCATAGAAGGAGCCTAATTAGTTGAGGTTATTTTAGAAAAAGAGAGAAAAAGAGAAAGATAATCTAGAAACTAAATACCACTATGGTACACGCGCTAAGACACTCGAACAGTTCTAGAGATACGTGTAAGACCAACTACAAGAGCAGTTGGAAAAAATCCAACAAGATATGAAGGACCAAATGATGGAAGCCCAAAGGAATATGGTGGCTCAAATGACTCAGCTACTGAATAGGGCAATGGACAAAGGAAAAGGTCCCATGACTAATGCTGGAGAAGATAATGAGGATTACCCTCCGGGTTTTACCCCACCACAAGCATATCCTCAAAGATCATTTGTTACAATTAGGCCTCAATAAGGTCAAGCTGATACTGGTGTGCCCATGAATTTCCAAGTTGGCTTGGAATCTAACTTAGGAGATAACCCTGCTAATCTTGTTATCCCTAATTTAGATATAGCAGAGAGGGAACCGGGGAACGAAGTTTCCAAATCCTTGCATACTTAGGAGTGTTTTGAACAATGGGACTGTGGAAGAGATCCCTGTATTTTTAGAGCTGATCTAGAGTAATATTCAAAACACGCTTATTGCCTTAAGCCTAGAGGCAATAAGACCCCTTTTGTGAAATAGGCTTGTGCTCAAAATTTTTATTTCAATAAAATGCAGCTATTCTTTTATTATTTTGTACAAACAAATGTTCTTATTTTTTTCTCTTTTGTTTGTTCTTTGGACTTTCTTTCAAATATTCTTCATAATCATTCTTTGAATCATTTATTCTTTGGAATCTTCTTTCAAACCTACAATAGGTTTCCAGATATCAACGATGTGAGTAATGCTGCTACTGACTCAGAGTCTCCTTTCGAGTAAGATATGAGTCTAGAGGGATCTTAGGACTTTGAAGATGACAGAGATTGTAACTTATCTTCTGATTTGTTAATAATGGTAGAACAAGATGAAAATAGACCCTACTCTACAAAGGGTCAGTAGACATTATGAGAGGTGAAGATTGTAGCCTAGCTCACCACAGAAATAAGGCAAGACATCATTGAGTTATTTTCAAAAATTCAAAGATGTTTTTGCACAATCATATCAAGACACACCTGGGAAAATCTTAAAATTGGTCCATAAGGGTGTTTAGAGAACATGATAATGGTTCTACAATAGTCAGGCTAAACATGAAGATCGGGCACTATTGGTCTACCATGGAAGGGGATTGCATCAGTTATACCGTAAATATTGAATTCGCAAAGACAATAAATTCGCAAGTTTAATAATAAAGTGTGTAAGGAGTTTACACACCTGTTTCTACCGGAATTCCTAGATCCCGAAGATCCGATCTACAACACTAGATTTTTATCCCTTGAATGGATTTGATTTCCAATCAAATCCAGCCTAACAGTCCCTAAATCCATGGCATACGTTAGTTTCGCATTTAATCATAGACTTTTTAATTGAAAGGCCTTTGGTAGAATGTGCTACCAACTTTCCTTGGAAAATAATTCAAAGCTTCCTACAATCGGTTTAGACATAATGTTATAACCATAGATCTTGATCCAACAAAACAGAACATTCGACGAGATCCACTTACCTCTTCTAACCGATTGAAGAAAAAGAGCACCCTTTGCTTTGATGTTCGGCCAAAACTACACCAAATCGGGAGGAGTAGATTCGGCTAAGGAAAACAAGAGATGATGCTGGAATTTTGAGTGATTTTGGGCGGTTTGTCTAAGGAGATTTTGGCAGACAAGGTGGTAGGGTTTGCCTAATGGAGGAAGAAAAGATGAAGGAAAAGAAGTAGGGGTTCAAGGGGTTTTCGACATAAAGAAGAAGAAAAGAAGCTGGAAAATTGAGCAATTGCTTAGGGAATTTCGTGACAACAAGTGAGAAAAGAAGAAAAATTGAAGAACTTTTGGCCCTTCCTTGCGTAAAAAAAACAATTATGGACAGCCCTAAGGAGTCCCAAAGTGGCCAAATTCTCTTTATTTTGTGATAATTTCCAGCCTTGAATTATCACAAAATAAATCTAACTTTAATCTCTAATCCCTCAACAATTTAATTGTAATTAAACTACTAATAACCCCCTTCCAGTGATTATGAGCAAAAAAAATGCCTTATCTCTTATCAAAATTAGAGTCCAAAATGCTGCCAATTACGCTCCCTTACGCCAAAGAAGGGGAAGAAAAGAGGAAAAAATAACCAAGTTCTTCTGCTTGATTCGAACACGAACCCCAAGCAAAGAATTTCTAACTGCGCCCTGTGCCACTCGGCCACGTTGACTTTCATGTCAATTAACCACAACATTTAATTTTAAACCTTCTTACTAAAGCCCAAAGATCGCATATGGAAAAAAAAAATAAAACGCAAAATGCTCCATTGCATCCTTCATGTCTCGAACCCGAGACCTCACTGAGCCCCCTCTTCCAACGCCTTACCACTTCTCCCAATCGACTTTCATGTCATAAAGCCTCCTCATTAAATTTTAAAGCCTTTATAATGGGCCCTTTTTCCTTTCAACGCCAAAGCCAAAAAAACGTCCTCCTTATACCTACCATGACTCGAACCCGAGTCCTCATACCAAGGCCCCTTAAGTGGCACCCAAGCCACTCCACCAGCCCGTCTTTCATGTCGAACATCTCCATTATTTAATCTTAAGACCTTCCTTTCGGCCCCTTCTCTTTAACGCCCCAAAATAAAAACAAAATGAATTCTCCCTTTCCAAGATTCGAACCCAAGACCTCCTTGCAACCCTTAGGCGCACCACGCCACTTATACCAAATACATTCCTGTGTCAAGTTTTTCTTAAATTTTATTTAACCGCTATTCCCTAGCTTCCCTCCTTTTAAGTACTTTAATTTAAATTTTTTCTTTTCTTTTTTAAACCCAAATTAGACCTAAATCGTGGTTATTTCTAGACCCTAAATCATGCTAAATAAAATCATATTTATTTATTTCTTGAAGTCCACATGGAATTTATTTAAATTACAAATAACCCCTAATTAGGTGTTACGCTTCTACCCTTAAAAATAATTTAGTCCTCGAAATTACTTACTATCGAATAACAGTACATCTTTACTCACCGACTATGCTATTCTTTACAAGACTGATCTTAAAGAATTATCATGCTTCCTAGACACAATCTCTAAGTTCACAACCAAGATTTCGTGCACTTCCTAGTAAAACAAGAAAACTCTACAATAATTAAAGCAATTAGGGGTATTCGAATTAAGGAACGCATGCAGTTGTCACATCCGGCACATCTTCCTCCTCATGACGGCCAATTGCATAAACCAACCTTGGTTGCCTCGCCTCTGCACCTTGACACCTCACCACGCCTGTTACCATTTCCATTACCCCTAGTGCACCTCAACCCTCTGTGGTTGTTGGTTATCCCTTCATTAGGTGCATGATCCGACCTTCCGTTCTCGGCCTAGGCGCCTTCTTAGACGATCTCTAACTCGATGCTCCATAGACCCACATTCAAAGCATCCACGATTACCATTCCAACACTCCCTTGTGAAACTTGCCACACTTATCACACCGTGGCGGCCATTGAGGATTAGCGGCGGCAGAGCCTAGCGATTTGATCCGACCCACCAAACTTTGACCTCTTTTGTCGATTACGGGGAACTCTAATGGTTCCGAGCTCCTCTTATTCAATTTCTATCCTGGTTCCGTCTAACGGATTGTCTTACTCCTCGGCAACTTTAGACTTCTCCACAAGGACGTGAACTCTCGTTTACATTGTGGAGCTATCATCATTCTCACTCATCTCTCGTGCCATCCTCAAACCTGACACAGCGCTCATGCTCGGTACCCACAATACCACGAGCATATCTACTTAATCGGAGGAACTCGGCCTCATATTTTGCCACTGACTTGTTTCTTTGAACCAGGTTCAGGAAAGCTTTTCGCTGTGCATCTACGTAGCTAGTTCCAATGTACTTCTTTTGATAAGCCTCTCTGAAGAATTCCCAGGTTAGATTTTCAGCCACCGCTCCATCCCTTACGGTGAGCCACCACTGATAGGACTCATCCCGAAGCAGAGAGATGATGCCATTGAACTTCTCCTCAGGGGTGAAATCCGAGTCACCCATAATCCTTTCCGTGGACTCTAACCAATATTCCATTGCACTAGGTGCCACTCCGGAAACTCCTCGAATACTACGCTCATTAGCTTGAGTCGTTCAAACCAGATTCTGGGTTCTGCACCAAAGCCAGACCTCGACTACTCGTTCCAACACCCGTAGCACTTTTGAGATACTACGTCATTACCACCGCATGGTCTTGAAACTCGGTTTAGGTGTCGGTGATCCGACATCTCATTTTGAACCCATGGCGGACCTCGCGGGCTCGAGCGGTCATCCTACCTCTACCACGGCCACGAGGCGGGCGTCCCACGACCTCTTGAACTCATTCTAACGATCGCGTTTATCTGTTTAAGAATTTTTATGTATCAGTACCTTAGTTTCACTTGGTTATCCGCGAAGAAATTTTATGATAGGAGTTTTAGAAGTGGTTCTTCGTAATCAACCAAACACACGATCTTTCATTCATTCATTCAAAGAGAGTTGTTGATTTCATGGTGATTGTTCTTCCACTACAGGGGTATTTTCCGTAATTTGTCCTATGAGGTATTTTCGTAATTTTCAAAATACGGGTTCTCGGATGATTTTGTCAAAATTATTTTAAAACTCTTAATTTCCGGTATTTTGAAAAATTTTGAAATTCGAGGTTGTTTTGTCGATTTTGAAGCTCGGGGCATTTTGGTAATTTTCACAAATCGGGGTGAATTTGTAAAATTTGATGAATCAGGGATATTTCAAAGATTGTAAAACTTTGAGGGCTTTTTTTGCTAATTGCACTTTCCAAAATAGGGATGTTGCAAAATTTTGAAAGTTAGGGGGTATTATGGTAATTTGGTAGGTTAGGGGCAATTTTGTAATTTTACAAAATCATGACGTTTTTGAATTTTAAGATTTTGGGTCAAGGAATATCTGAATGACCTAAAGGCAGTAGTATAAGAAGCTGCGTCTATCGATGAAAAATACGGATTAGGGAAGACTTATAACAATGGCAACAAGAGATTCAAGGGAAAAAGCCAAGGCTGACCATTGGGAAAAGAAGTTCCAAGAGATGCAAATGCGAAATGAGGCCTTAGAAAGGAGTTTGACAGAAAGCCAAAAAGAGAAAAATGGACTAAACGCTAGAGTGGCTGAACTTGGACGATTTCTTCACCACCATCGGTTATAATTCTGCAATCGAGCTGAAGTCGAGTCTGAACAAGATTGAGAAAATGAAGGGCAAGATAAAAAAATTGGAATCGGCATTGAAAAATTGTGAACTCCGGATTGAGTTTCTTGAAGCAAGAGAAGGGCATTGGAAGGAATAACTCCACCATTCTCATGATCAAGTTAGAAATCGGGATTATTTCATGGGTGAAGCAATAGTTCAAATTCGAGAGGTAGCTGATTATTTACAGACTTTGGTAGTACAAGCTGATACATTGAGCATGAAGTATGAGTTACAGTCAAATCGTGTCAAGAGTTAGCCTTATTGTTTAGGAAAATCAAAACTTTGGGCCTTAGGGCGAAATCATATTTGTAGGCCGTTTTATGTACAGGATTTTGTTTTCTAATAAAATTTTCTAAAATGAAGTTGAATCAGAATCGATGCCTTCTTTTTGCATTCATGCATTTGCATTATATCATATCATCTGCATTAAAATCCATAGAAGGAGCCTAATTAGTTGAGGTTATTTTAGAAAAGAGAAAAAGAAAGATAATCTAGAAACTAAATACCACTATGGTACACGCTAAGACACTCGAGCAGTTCTAGAGATACGTAAGACCAACTACAAGAGCGATTGGAAAAAATCCAACAAGATATGAAGGACCAAATGATGGAAGCCCAAAGGAATATGGTGGCTCAAATGACTCGACTCTTGAATAGGAAATGGACAAAGGAAAAGGTCCCATGACTAATCTTTGGAGAAGATAATGAGGATTACCCTCGGGTTTTACCCACCACAAGCATATCCTCAAAGATCATTTGTTACAATTAGGCCTCAATAAGGTCAAGCGATCTTGGTGTGCCCATGAATTTCCAAGTTGGCTTGGAATCTAACTTAGAGATAACCACGCTAATCTTGTTATCCCTAATTTAGATATAGCGAGAGAGGGCAACCGGGAGCAAAGTTTCCAAATCCTTGCATACTTAGGAGTGTTTTGAACAATGGGACCGTGGAAGAGATCCTGTATTTTTAGAGTGATCTAGAGTAATATTCAAAACACGCTTATTGCCTTAAGCCTAGAGGCAATAAGACCCCTTTGTGAAATAGGCTTGTGCTCAAAATTTTATTTCAATAAAATGCAACTATTCTTTTATTATTTTGTACAAACAAATGTTCTTATTTTTTCTCTTTTGTTTGTTCTTTGGACTTTCTTTCAAATATTCTTCATAATCATTCTTTGAATCATTTATTCTTTGGAATCTTCTTTCAAACCTACAATAGGTTTCCAGATATCAACGATGTGAGTAATGCTGCTACTGACTCAGAGTCTCCTTTCGAGTAAGATATGAGTCTAGAGGGATCTTAGGACTTTGAAGATGACAGAGATTGTAACTTATCTTGATTTGTTAATAATGGTAGAACAAGATGAAAATAGACCCTACTCTACAAAGGGTCAATAGACATTATGAGAGGTGAAGATTGTAGCCTAGCTCACCACAGAAATAAGGTAAGACATCATTGAGTTATTTTCAAAAATTCAAAGATGTTTTTGCACAATCATATCAAGACACACCTGGGAAAATCTTAAAATTGGTCCATAAGGGTGTTTAGAGAACATGATAATGGTTCTACAATAGTCAGGCTAAACATGAAGATCGGGCACTATTGGTCTACCATGGAAGGGGATTGCATCAGTTATACCGTAAATATTGAATTGAAGAAAACGAGATTTATGTGACGCTTCCATTTTCTTCACAGATTTTTCTATATGTGGGGCATGGATGTAATGGGGCCAATCTTGTCAAAAGCTTTTAGCTAATATCGATTCATCATCGTGATCGTCGTTTACTTCACTAAGAGGATGGAAGTAGTTTTATATGCCAATGTTACAAAGTCGATAGTCATCAAATTTTCAAAAGAAAAATCAGGCGCCAAAAAAGAATGCCAAAAAGAGAAAGTCAAAAGTTTGTAGTCTGTTCAAAGAGCATATGCCATATCATAGAGCAACAAAGGCAACCAAAAAGAAAAAGAATAAAATAAAATAAAATAAGGATTGTAGGAAGGATGACCGAGACTTGTAAAAGATTGGCATAAGAAGCTACTATTTACTCTCTATGCTTAACAAATGTCGACCAGGACTTTCATTGGGACAACACTTTTCCCATTGGTTTATGGAATAGAAGTGGTCTCACCCATGAAAATCAAGATTCCTTTGCTCCAAGCTTTGATTGAGTCAAGAATTGGATGAAGTAGAATGTCTCCAGTAAACTTAGCTGAAGAAAAGGGTTTGAAAGTATTCATCATAGTCAAATGTACCAAAAATGGATGATGCTGATTTATGTAAAAAATGGTTCACCCAAGGGAATGTCATAATAGGGACCTAGTATTGAAAGATCTTTCTTCTACAAAACGATTTTAGAGGAAAGTAGATGCCAAACTGGGAAGGACCTTATGTGGTAAAGAAGGCCTATTCTGGAGGAGCATTGATATTGACCGAGATGGATGCCAAAGACTTGTCCAATCCGGTGAATTCAGGTTCAGCTAAGAAGCATTTTACTTGAAAGGGGAAAGGCCAAGGTGAAAACCTGTAAAGGGCACCTTGAGTTCAAATTCAAAGAAAAAAGAAAAAAAAAGAGAGGCCAAGGCGAAAACCCACAAAGGGTGCTTTGAGACCAAAGGGGTTTTGAGTCGAAAACTCAAAAAGGGCTGCTCAAATTTTGATAGGGCATGTGGCAGTTTTTCTATGCCTGAATTAACAATGAGGAAGTATGCTACGTTTTAGGGGAATTGACAAAGTACTCCGAATCCTCTAGACACGTATTGAGCTCAAAATGGTCCTCAAAAAGTTTGTACAGAGACGCTCAGGCTGCGATAATTGGGGCACCTAGCTTTTATCTTACTCATTTTAAATTTTCTATCTTTGATTACTTTATTCTTTTCAAAGATACACACCAATTAATTTGCTTTTATGGCCTTGGCTATTTTTACTTTATTCTTTTCAAGATGCACCTCTGTCAATTTTTTTATTACCTTGGTTATCTTTGATTAACTTATTTGTTTCAAGCTATGCTCCTGATTAATATCTTTCTTGTCCATTATATTTTTCAAGCATTTTATATTGAAATAACGATTAATGGACTAATAATACCTTCATAAAAGGAGTTTCGCATATTACTCTAGAAGCTTCTAAATAATATGAGAATCTGAAACAAGACTATTGTTTAGAACTCACCAAGCCTAAGGGTTGGAAACATTGAAAGATGATTATCTCTTTGGATTTTTATTGGATAAGACATTTTGTCGGTGATATCATCTCGACAAATGACGAGCAATGTCAACCCAAGTGTAAAAGGGGATCATTCTCGAGAAAAAAAATAATACCCTACAGTCATGCAAATTTCAAGCACATACATCTGGTCATTACACCTAGGGAATGATGTAATTGATCAAATTTATTGAAAATGATACCTCTGAGTGGTAACAGATTGGATGGAAGAAATCAAATGTTATTCCTCTGAAGTAGCAGTGGGAGGTACAGACTTTGTGTCCCAAGGTTCAAGTGGAGTGAACTCAGAATTACCATGGGGCAAATTTTTTAAGCAGAATATGATTGACACTTCAAGAGAATCGAAGATGAAACCTTAACGAATATATGAGTGATGAAACCTGAGTAGGAATCATACTCATATCATTTTTGCATTCACATATCATAGCATGTCTGAATAGGAGCATTTGACTCGTTTCGATCATGGCATCCTAATCATTCAGTATAAGCATATACCAATTATACAGGTCATAGGATGATGTAGTAGGGTAAATGGTCACTTTCAGCCTTGTCTCCTTGAAGTTACAGCGAGTAGACTGAAGACAATGGATCTTGCCTTCTTGAAGTTGCAGGAAGAAGATCAAAGACATTAACCTTGTCTCCTTGAGTTTGTAGTGGGGCAAATTGAAGAAAACTAATCTGGCATTCCTGAAGTTGCAGGAAGCAGGTCGAAGACATCAGATCTTATCTCCCTGAGTTTGTAGTGGAGCAGATCAGAAAATAGAATATTTGGCATTCCTGAAGTTGCAAGAAGCATATCAAAAACATCAGCCTTGCCTCTCTGAGTTTGTAGTAGAGCAAGCTAAAAGACAGCAGATCTGGCATTCCCAAAGTTGCAGTGAAACAGATTGAAGACATCAGTCTTATCTCTCTGAAGTTGCAGTGGAGCAGACTGAAGACAACAGATCTTACCTTCTTGAAGTTGTAGGAAAAAGATCAAAGACATTAGCTTGACCTCCCTGAAGTTGCAGTGGAGCAAACTAAAGAAAACAGATCTAACATTCCTGAAGTTGCAGTGAAGCAGATCTAAGACATTAGTCTTGCCTCTTTGAAGTTGTAGCTGAGCAGACTGAAAACAATAGATCTTATCTTCCTGGAGTTGCAGGAAGAAGATCAAAGACATCAGCTTAACCTCCCTGAAGTTGCAGTGGAGCAAACTGAAGAAATCAGATCTGACATTCCTGAAGTTGCAGTAAAGCAGATCGAAGACATCAGTCTTTTCTTCTTGAAGATGCAATGAAGCAGATCGAAGATGTAACACCCCAAACCCGGCCCATGAGTCCTGACCGGATCTGGTATGTCACTGGGTAAAATAATTTGAGTCATTTTGAAATTCTGGTGAAAACTTGATAAAATTGGGCTAAGGTATTTAAAACGGGGTTTGAAAACTCAGTTGGGCCTTGTTTATAAATACAGTTGGGCTTTATAAACCCTTTTGAAAACATTGATCATGTATCATTTTAAAATCATCAAAGTGATGGTTGACTTAGTTTATTTTTGTTACCCGATGGTAACATCTTTTAAAAACCCGTAGAAATTTATTAAGTTTAAAAAAAAATTATTTTTAATCAGTTACTTATCAATTGAAAATTTCATTTGTAACATAACATAAGCAAAATAAAGAAAATAACATCCACAAAATAAATAGCGGCCTTATTACATCCCAAATTAAAGATACTTAGGAAATGAAATAATTAAACTTAACGAAAACATAATTTAATTCCAACATTAAGCATGGCCGCCTCGAGTCCTCTCCGGCTCCATCTCCGCGATCTACTCATCTCGCAAAATGTTAAGGGAAGGGTGAGTCACCAAGACTCGATGTGTAAATCCCCTACCCTAAAATACAACTCATACACAATTTATCAATTAAACATGCACATGCAACCCAACTAGCCATCCATACTCCTTTTCTACCCCGTGTGGTCAAAACCACTAATGACTTAAAGTCACAATTTAAATGATGGGGCCAACCCATCGTGTGGTCAAAACCAATCGATGACCATAGGTCACAAAATATCAAGTGTGGTCAAAACCATCGGTGGTACCAAACCACCGGGACTTAGTCGCAAATATTCAATCGTTGTGGTCAAAACCATCGATGACCATAGGTCACAAATAATCGATGGGGCCAACCCATCTTGTGGTCAAAACCATCGACGACATCCATATTTCATCCCCTCCTCTCATCAATCCCACCATCACATGCTTTAGTAAAAATTTTCATAAATCATATCATAGCATTTAATCATCATGTGATGGCATGCAAATCATATATCAAAAGTCACAAATTTAGGGGACTTACCCTAATCCATGTTTAAGCCCACAAGCATATCATAGATCACTACCAAAGTTTATACACAAGACAATAAATTCGCAAGTTTAATAATAAAGTGTGTAAGGAGTTTACACACATTTCTCTACCTAATTCCTAGATCCCAAGATCCGATCTACAACACTAGATTTTATCCCTTGAATGGATTTGATTTCCAATCAAATCCAGAAGCCTAACAGTCCCTAAATCCATGGCATACGTTAGTTTCGCATTTAATCATAGACTTTTTAATTGAAAGGCCTTTGGTAGAATGTGCTTACCAACTTTCCTTGGAAAATAATTCCAAAGCTTCCTTACAATCGGTTTAGACATAATGTTATAACCATAGATCTTGATCCAACAAAATGTAACATTCGACGAGATCCACTTACCTCTTCTAACCGATTGAAGAAAAAGAGCACCCTTTGCTTTGATGTTCGCCAAAACTACACCAAATCGGGAGGAGTAGATTGACTAAGGAAAACAAGAGATGATGCTGGAATTTTGAGTGATTTTGGGCGGTTTGTCTAAGGAGATTTTGGCGACAAGGTGGTAGGGTTTGCCTAATGGAGGAAGAAAAGATGAAGGAAAAGAAGTAGGGTTCAAGGGGTTTTGACTTGTAAAGAAGAAGAAAAGAAGCTGGAAAATTGAGCAATTGCTTAGGGAATTTCGGCTGAAACAAGTGAGAAAAAGAAGAAAAATTGAAGAACTTTTGGCCCTTCCTTGCTGTAAAAAAACAATTATGGACAGCCCCTAAGGAGTCCCAAAGTGGCCAAATTCTCTTTATTTTGTGATAATTTCCACCTTGAATTATCACAAAATAAATCTAGCTTTAATCTCCTAATCCCTCAACAATTTAATTGTAATTAAACTACTAATAACCCCCTTCTAGCTGATTATGAGCAAAAAAATGCCTTATCTCTTATCAAAATTAGAGTCCAAAATGCTTGAATTCGCTCCTCACGCCAAATGAGGGGAAGAAAAGAGGAAAAAAATAACAAAATTGTTCTTTGCTTGGATTGAACACGAACCCCAAGCAAAGCAATTTCCCCTTAACACGCCCCAGGCCACTCGGCCACATTGACTTTCATGTCAATTAACCACAACATTTAATTATAAACCTTCTTACTAAAGCCCAGCATCGCATATGGAAAAAAAATAAAAGCATAAAATGCTCCATTGCATCCTTCATGTCTCGAACCCGAGACCTCACTGCAGCCCCCTCTTCCAACGCCTTACCACTTCTCCCAATCGACTTTCATGTCATAAAGCCTCCTCATTAAATTTTAAAGCCTTTATAATCGGGCCCTTTTTCCTTTCAACGCCAAAGCCAAAAAAACGTCCTCCTTGCGCCTACCATGACTCGAACCCAGTCCTCATACCAAGGCCCCTTAAGTGGCACCCAAGCCACTCCACCACTTGTCTTTCATGTCGAACATCTCCATTATTTAATCTTAAGACCTTCCTTTCGGCCCCTTCTCTTTAACGCCCAAAATAAAAACAAAATGAATTCTCCCTTTCCAAGATTCAACCCAAGACCTCCTTGCAACCCTTAGGCGCATACGCCACTTATACCAAATACATTCCTCATGTCAAGTTTTTCTTAAATTTTATTTAACCGCTATTCCCTAGCTTCCTCCTTTTAAGTACTTTAATTTAAATTTTTTCTTTTCTTTTTTTAAACCCAAATTCGACCTAAATCAGGGTTATTTCTAGACCCTAAATCATGCTAAATAAAATCATATTTATTTATTTCTTGAAGTCCACATGGAATTTATTTAAATTACAAATAACCCCTAATTCAGGGTGTTACAGTTCTACCCCTTAAAATAATTTAGTCCTCGAAATTACTTACTATCGAATAACCGTACATCTTTACTCACCGCTTTATGCTATCATCTTTTCTCTCGATCTTAAAGAATTATCATGCTTCCTAGACACAATCTCTAAGTTCACAACCAAGATTTCGTGCACTTCCCTAGTAAAACAAGAAAACTCTACAATAATTAAAGCAATTAGGGGTATTCGAATTAAAGAACGTACCGTTGTCACATCCGCACATCTTTCTCCTCGCGACGGCCAATTGCATAAACCAACCTTGGTTGCCTCGCCTCTGCACCTTCAAAGACCTCACCACGCCTGCTACCATTTCCATTACCCCTAGTGCACCTCAACCCTCTGTGGTTGTTGGTTATCCCTTCATTCGGTGCATGATCCCGACCTTCCGTTCTCGGCCTAGCCGCCTTCTTAGACGATCTCTAACTCGATGCTCCATAGACCCACATTCAAAGCATCCACGATTACCATTCCAACACTCCCCTTGTGAAACTTGCCACACTTATCACACCGTGGCGGCCATTGAGGATTAGCGGCGAGAGCTAGCGATTTGATCCGACCCACCAAACTTTGACCTCTTTTGTTGATTACCGGGAACTCGATGGTTCCGAGCTCCTCTTATTCCAATTTCTATCTGGTTCCGTCTAACTGACTGTCTTACTCCTCAAAGAACTTTAGACTTCTCCACAAGGACGGTGAACTCTCGTTTACATTGTGGAGCTATCATCATTCTCACTCATCTCTCGGCCATCCTCAAACCGACATAGCTCATGCTCGGTACCCACAATACCACGAGCATATCTACTTAATCGAGGAACTCGGCCTCATATTTTGCCATCGACTTGTTTCCTTGAACCAGTTCAGAAAGCTTTTATTGTGCATCTACGTAGCTAGTTCAATGTACTTCTTTTGATAAGCCTCTCAAGAATTCCCAGGTTAGATTTTCAGCCACCGCTCCATCCCTTACGGTGAGCCACCACTGATAGGACTCATCCCGAAGCAGAGAGATGATGCCATTGAACTTCTCCTCAGGGGTGAAATCCAAGTCACCCATAATCCTTTCCGTGGACTCTAACCAATATTCCGCTGCACTAGGTGCCACTCCGAAACTCCTCGAATACTTCGCTCTCGTTAGCGGAGTCGTTCAACCACGATTCTGGGTTCTGCACCGTGCACCAGCCTCGACTACTCGTTCCAACACCGTAGCACTTTTGAGATACTACGTCATTACCACCCGCATGGTCTTGAAACTCAGTTTACGGTGTCGATAGATCCGACATCTCATTTTCGGACCCATGGCGGACCTCATGAACTCGACAGGTCATCCTACCTCTACCACGGCCACGAGGCGGACGTCCACGACCTCTTGAACTCATTCTAACGATCGCGTTTATCTGTTTAAGAATTTTTATGTATCAGTACCTTAGTTTCACTTGGTTATCCACGAAGAAATTTTATGATAGGAGTTTTAGAAGTGGTTCTTTCGTAATCAACCAAACACATGTCTTTCATTCATTCATTCAAAGAGAGTTGTTGATTTCATGGTGATTGTTCTTCCACTACCCGGGTATTTTCCGTAATTTGTCCTATGAGGGTATTTTCGTAATTTTCAAAATACAGGTTCTCGGATGATTTTGTCAAAATTATTTTAAAACTCTTAATTTCCGGGTATTTTGAAAAATTTTGAAATTGAGGTTGTTTTGTCGATTTTGAAGCTCGGTGGCATTTTGGTAATTTTCACAAATCGGGTGAATTTGTAAAATTTGATGAATCGGGGATATTTCAAAGATTGTAAAACTTTGAGGGCTTTTTTGCTAATTGCACTTTCCAAAATAGGGATGTTGCAAAATTTTGAAAGTTAGGGTATTCTGTAATTTGGTAGGTTAGGGCAATTTTGTAATTTTACAAAATCATGACGTTTTGAATTTTAAGATTTTGGGCACTTTACATGTGATGAAATTTTGATTAAAACCGTGGGTATTTTGGAAATTTTATAATTCAAGGGCATTTTGTAATTTTTACCCCAAGGGTATTTTAGTAATTTTCCATAATCAAGATTTTTTTAAAAAATAAATTTTCAAAATTTGGGTTCTAAGTGATTTTACAAAGAAGGATATTTTGAAAATTTCTATTTGAAAATTTTCATACGGGGTATTTTACAAACCGGGGTATTTTGGTCATTTTTCATCTTGAGGGTATTTTGGTCTTTTTAAAAAAACTAAAATTTTAATTATTTCCAAAACAAAGCGGCTAGTCCCTTTGGGTTTTAGTTATCGAATTTAGCTTTGTGAGTGTGTCGTCTCACTAGGATGAGCAGCATTACGCACTGTGTAGGATTCAAGTGAGTAGGAGGTGAGTCACGAGGACTACTTAAATACCAGGCCCTCACCGAATCCAATCCTAGACATGCGTATAACGATTGCCACATCCTTTGCTCAGTGACAACTCACAGGGTTTGTTTAGGTAATTATTAAATTTTATGAAATTTTTGTTGGGGTATGCTAGCCCTAGGGTTCAATAGTTTCTACTCTAGTAGTCTACGTTCCCATTTTATCTTCTACCCCTCATCCAAAAAAAAATTCACAGAAATTGATAGAGGTACTTACCTGGGCGGATAGGTGCCGGAGACTCGGTGCCATGCTGTTCAAGCCAAAATAATTTCTCAAACATTATAATAAGGCCTACTATCCAAAATAAAACATTTTGGGCCTTGGGCCCCCACAGCTGAGTTTTGAACCGGGCTCTGATACCAATTTGTAACACCCCAAACCCGGCCCATGAGTCCTGACCGGATCTGGTATGTCACTGGGTAAAATAATTTGAGTCATTTTGAAATTCTGGTGAAAACTTGATAAAATTGGGCTAAGGTATTTAAAACGGGGTTTGAAAACTCGGTTGGGCCTTTTTATAAATCTGATTGGGCTTTATAAACCCTTTTGAAAACATTGATCATGTATCATTTTAAAATCATCAAAATGATAGTTGACTTAGTTTATTTTGTTACCCGATGGTAACATCTTTTAAAACCGTAGAAATTTATTAAGTTTAAAAAAATTATTTTTAATCGCCACTTATCAATTGAAAATTTCATTTGTAACATAACATAAGCAAAATAAAGAAAATAACATCCACAAAATAAATAGCGGCCTTATTACATCCCAAATTAAAGATACTTAGGAAATGAAATAATTAAACTTAACGAAAACATAATTTAATTCCAACATTAAGCATGGTCGCCTCGAGTCCTCTCCGGCTCCATCTCCGCGATCTACTCATCTCAAAATGTTAAGGGAAGGGTGAGTCACCAAGACTCGGTGTGTAAATCCCTACCCGAAAATACAACTCATACACAATTTATCAATTAAACATGCACATGCAACCCAACTAGCCATCCATACTCCTTTTCTACCCCGTGGTCAAAACCACCGATGACTTAAAGTCACAATTTAAATGATGGGGCCAACCCATCGTGTGGTCAAAACCACCGATGACCATAGGTCACAAAATATCAAGTGTGGTCAAAACCATTTGGTGGTACCAAACCACCGGGACTTAGTCGCAAATATTCAATCGTTGTGGTCAAAACCACCGATGACCATAGGTCACAAATAATCTGATGGGGCCAACCCATCTTGTGGTCAAAACCAGCGACGAGATCCATATTTCATCCCTCCTCTCATCAATCCCACCATCACATGCTTTAGTAAAATTTTCATAAATCATATCATAGCATTTAATCATCATGTGATGGCATGCAAATCATATATCAAAAGTCACAAATTTAGGGGACTTACCCTAATCCATGTTTAAGCCCACAAGCATATCATAGATCACTACCAAAGTTTATACACAAGACAATAAATTCAAGTTTAATAATAAAGTGTGTAAGGAGTTTACACACTTGCTTTCTACCGAATTCCTAGATCCCAAGATCCGATCTACAACACTAGATTTTATCCCTTGAATGGATTTGATTTCCAATCAAATCCGAAATAACTTAGTCCCTAAATCCATGGCATCGTTAGTTTCGCATTTAATCATAGACTTTTTAATTGAAAGGCCTTTGGCGAATGTGCTTACCAACTTTCCTTGGAAAATAATTCAAAGCTTCCCTACAATCGGTTTAGACATAATGTTATAACCATAGATCTTGATCCAACAAAATGAACATTCGATGAGATCCACTTACCTCTTCTAACCGATTGAAGAAAAAGAGCACCCTTTGCTTTGATGTTCGCCAAAACTACACCAAATCGGGAGGAGTAGATTCGCTAAGGAAAACAAGAGATGTTGCTGGAATTTTGAGTGATTTTGGGCGCTTTGTCTAAGGAGATTTTGGCAACAAGGTGGTAGGGTTTGCCTAATGGAGGAAGAAAAGATGAAGGAAAAGAAGTAGGGGTTCAAGGGGTTTTCGCTTGTAAAGAAGAAGAAAAGAAGCTGGAAAATTGAGCAATTGCTTAGGGAATTTCGCAGAACAAGTGAGAAAAGAAGAGAAAATTGAAGAACTTTTGGCCCTTCCTTGTAAAAAAAAAACAATTATGGGCAACCCTAAGGAGTCCCAAAGTCTGGCCAAATTCTCTTTATTTTGTGATAATTTCCAGCCTTGAATTATCACAAAATAAATCTAGCTTTAATCCCTAATCCCTCAACAATTTAATTGTAATTAAACTACTAATAACCCCCCTTTCAAATGATTATGAGCAAAAAAAAATGCCTTATCTCTTATCAAAATTAGAGTCCAAAATGTTGCCAATTCTGCTCCCTCACGCCAAAGAAATAGGGGAAGAAAAGAGGAAAAAATAACCAAGTTGTTGCTTGCTTGATTCGAACTGTACCCCAAGTAACAAATTTCTTAACACGCCCTGTGCCACTTTCGGCCACATTGACTTTCATGTCAATTAACCACAACATTTAATTATAAACCTTCTTACTAAAGCCCAGCATCGCATATGGAAAAAATAAAATAAAATGCGAAATGCTCCATTGCATCCTTCATGTCTCGAACCCGAGACCTCACTGCAGGCCCCCTCTTCCAACGCCCTTACCACTTCTCCCAATCTGACTTTCATGTCATAAAGCCTCCTCATTAAATTTTAAAGCCTTTATAACTGGGCCCTTTTTCCTTTCAACGCCAAAGCCAAAAAAAACATCCTCCTTGCGCCTACCATGACTCGAACCCGAGTCCTCATACCAAGGCCCCCTTAAGTGGCGCCCCAAGCCACTCCACCAGCCCGTCTTTCATGTCAGAACATCTCCATTATTTAATCTTAAGACCTTCCTTTCTGGCCCCCTTCTCTTTAACGCCCAAAATAAAAACAAAATGAATTCTCCCTTTCCAAGATTCGAACCCAAGACCTCCTTGCAACCCTTAGGCGCACCACGCCACTTATACCAAATACATTCTGTGTCAAGTTTTTCTTAAATTTTATTTAACCACTATTCCCTAGCTTCCTCCTTTTAAGTACTTTAATTTAAATTTTCTTTTCTTTTCTTTTTTTAAACCCAAATTCAACCTAAATCGTGGTTATTTCTAGACCCTAAATCATGCTAAATAAAATCATATTTATTTATTTCTTGAAGTCCACATGGAATTTATTTAAATTACAAATAACCCCTAATTCAGGGTGTTACAGAAGATACTAGTCTGACCTCCCTGAAATTGCAGTGGAGCAGATTGAAGATAGCGGACCTTGTCTTCCTGAAAATGCAGAGAAACAGATTGAAGATACTAGCCTATCTCCTTGAAGATATAACCATTTGACAAGACCGAGCAAAATGAGTCCTTTTAAAGTCTTTGCTCTATTCTCGTTACACGATAATGAGTAAAGAGGGGCAGCTGTTATAAGCCCATTTTGCCCGAGCCCGTGTAAAAAAAATAAAACCAAAAAAATCAAATGTCCAATTACAGTCCATTACAGGCCCGAATTGCACCTTGAGCCCAAACATTAAAACAAAGCCTAAGCAGACTACCTAATACCCCAAATTACAAACCCAAAACACTTCAACCCAACATTCAGACCCAAACACATGCTGCCCAAAATGGCCCAATACCCACATGAAATCAGAGACTTAGGGTTTCTGGTAAACCCTCACGCTGCAAGCCCTAGCACCAGCCCCTCGGTCATGCCGTAATCAGCACACAGACAGCGCTCCACCACCATGCTTTTCGCCATTAACCTGCAAAAAAGGGAAAGAACACAGCAGCAAATATAGCAAGAAACAAACGGGACAAAATTTTTGTATTTCCTTTTTATTTTCGGGGCTATATAACCCTAATAGAATCTGTAAAACGTGGGGGGGAGAAAATACATACAAACACACGAATATATAGATATATACAGAGATTAATAAAAACTAGCAGAGGTGATTTTTTTTTTATTCTATTTCATTCATTTTTTTAATTTTTCTTTTCGATCTATGCTTTTTTATATACAAAAACTGCTTAAAAATATATAAAAAGATTACCTTTCACTCGTCTTTGAAAGAAAATCTTGGATATTATCTACTCTTAAATATGTAGTTTTATGTATATATGTATTAAATTATTATATCATAAATATATTTATATATATATTATTAAATTCAATATTATTCATATGTTATATCTTATTTTAAAATTTGCACATTAGTTATTATACTACACTTTTTAATTTAATATTATATATATTATTATCCTATATTATATATAACTTTTAAATTATCTTATCCTTAACATATTATAAAATTTTACATATTGTATATATTATTATATGTATTAGGTTATTGCATTATTAATATATTTTTATTTAAGATTATATGCTATTTATTTATAACTGTTTTATCATATATCATTATTTATATTTTTATATGTACTAAATTATTAAATTGTATATTTATTATAAGTATCCCTATATTTTCATATCTTCAAAGTTTTTATATCATTTATTTAAAACATTGTTTGTATATATATTCAATCGTTCTAGAAATTGTAACATCCAAAATAATTGAGTATCATTATGTTGCTAAATGATAGTTCGGGTTACTTGGAGTTAGAATAAATATTATTTTTATTAAGTATACTTTAGAGCAAAGAATTTAAATGACCTTAAGACTTAGATTAATTAAAGTGCTAAAAGATGGCATAAGATGAGTTAATAGCATAGTGGTGATGGCGCCATGACTTAGACATGAGGGAGGAGGTTCGAATCTTCTAGCTTGCAACTTGAAAATTTTAATTTTTGCTTCCATCTATCAAGTGTCGGCCAAGAAGCAAACATGGGAAGTTTTGACTTCTTTATTTTTGGTATGATAGCTAAAAAGATTAAGGAAATATCTAAGATGAGGAAAGAAATCATTAAGATAAGGAAAGTAAGGGGGAGTGTGCTATGGAAAGAAAGGGTGGCAATAGGTTGGCCTTTGTTAGCCAAGTTTTTGGACGGCAATGAGGCAAAAGGGGGTGGCCGGTTTTGGTTGAGAGTATGGTTGCTTGATTAGAAGAAACTCTTTCATTTTGGTCACTTTCTTAACAAAGCATTTTTCTCCACCCATATTCTCTCTAGCCGAAAATGTAATATCCCGGGTTAAGGGGTTAATTTATTTCTGGCAATTGTTGCATGTTTATTTCTTGCTATGATGTTGTTTGGGTGTTTTCGGGGCTTAGCCGTAGACTAGGAGTGTGCCTGAGTAGGTGGATAAGTTTTTATTTTTAGGCTTTAGGGGATAGGAGCTGAAGGAGATGGGGTTTTTAATTAATTTAAGTGAACTTGTAACACAAGAAGGGAGCTGGTGGAGTGGCAAAGCATGCGCCACTTGGAGCATGTGTGTGGCGTCAAATGCAAGGGGGAGGTCTTGAGTTCAAGTCGCGAGAATCCCACCCCTTTTGGCTCTCATTTTGGACGGCATGGAGGAAGAGGTAGAAGGCAACTTGAACTCTAGCTTGGACTTGGTCTTCATATTCAAACGGTGGATGGAGAGTGAAAGTAGGAGGGAGACTTGGTCTTTGCCATTTGAATTAGTGGTGTGTGAGTAAATGGGGAGTTGGCGGATTTGGTGAGAGTTTGGGGGAGAGGGAGTGTGTGGCGGTTTGAGGAGTGTTTGGGGAGCTTGGGAAGTGCCAAACTCCCTTGGCCTTTTGGGGTGTATTTTCGGTTTTGGGGAGGGTCAATTAAGTTTTTTTCTTCTTCTTTTCTTTGTGTCAACAAGCCGAGTCTTGTTAGTCAAAAGCTTACAAGGAAATTCTCTTCACTTGCAAATTAGCTTGCTTCAAACTTGTACCCTCCTTTTCCGCCCATATTCTCTCTTCTTGGGCCAAAACCCAAAGCTTGGGTGTTGCTTGAATTTACTTGTTGCTCTCATTTGTTTTTCTTTTGTTTTTTTTTTGAAGCAATGCCTCTCCACTCTCTCTGTTCTTTTTCAACCTTGTTAAACCGAAACCTCGGGCACCCATATTGCGAAAATCTACCTTGTTCCTTCCTTCTTCTTTTCAAAGTGTAAAGTCAAACTAGTGATCATTCCTCTCATTTTCTTCTTTTGCTTTCACAACACTTGTGCTTGAATTCTCCTTTGTTCCATACCATTTCTTGCTGAAAATTTCTCTTCTTCTAAACACACCTTATTCCTTTCTTCCCTTTTCAAAACCGAAAGTGACCCCTCCACTCATCTCTCTTCGTTTCATCTCTTTTCCAAAACCAGCTAGCGAACCCTCCTTGTGTTGGCGAATATTTGGTGGTGTTGGGTGTGTGGTTTCCAATCATTTGGTAGTAGGTAGGTGTTGGCGAATGGCCATTTCTCTTTCTCGATATTTTACCAATTCTTGGTATGTTAGAGTGATATCGATATTGGTTAAAAGGGTTAACTTCTTGTTTAAATCTTTTCAGATAGGATCTTTGGACTTTGGGAATAATCAAGAGGAGCCTCTAACTCTTTTAGCGATTGCTAAGTGGTGGTAAGATGAGTACTTTGTTAGTCCGTTCCTTTAGCTTCGTTAAATCAAGTCTCGGGGATTAATGGATTTTCTTTTTAGGTGGAGGCCGGTTGTAAAGGAGAAACCTTTGTGGTTCGAGTTTGGTAGGAAGCCAAACGTTTGCAAGGTAAGGACTATGTGATAAACTCTCTTTGGTTTAATACTTGTGGCCGAATGGTATGATGGGTAATCCATTTGTTGGCCGATTGTAGGATTCGAGTTGTAGAAGTGATCTAGGGACGTAAATCGATTTTAGGGATTAATACCTTCGCTAATTCAGGTGTGTAAACTAACACACTTCTGTTTAGTAATATAATTGATAACCTGTGTGATGATTAATGAAACAGTGATGATTGATGTGATACCCTAATGGGTATGATTCTGGACTCGGGTAAGTCAGTATTATTATTATGAGTTTACTGATGATCTATATGATACCATGGTTGTGAATATATGTGACATGGGGTATGAGATTAGACATATTAGCATGATATGCATGATTATGTGATATGCATGATTACATGAGTGTGGTATGTTGATGGGTGATACGAGTGGAGGAGCGGTGATATTTTGTGCCGACGAGCACCGGTGCTTTGGTAGCACACTTTGTGACTTTGGGTCACGGAGGTTTGGCACCTCCGGAGGTTTGGTACCTCAGCGTCTCGTCCCCTGGTTTAACCACCGTGGGTTGGCCCCACTTGTGAGATATGGGATTGACGCCATGATTTGGTATCACACGATGGGTTGGCCCCATCCTTGGATTTGTGACTACGGTCACGGTGCTTTGGTAGCACAATTGTGTCTTTGGGACACCAGAGGTTTGGCACCTCATTGCGACTTGTCCCTGTGGTTCACACCACCGTGGGTTGGCCCCACATGAGATATGGGATCGTCTGCTAGTGATTTGGTATCACACGATGGGTTGGCCCCATCCTTGGATTTGTGACTTCGGTCACCAGTGCTTTGGTAGCACAATTGTGTCTTTGGGACACCAGTGTTTTGGTAACACATTGTGACTATATGTCACCAGTGGTTTGGCACCACCAGTGGTTTGGTACCACACGGGGTAGAAAAGGCGATATGGATGGTTAGGATCGGGTTGCATTAATTATGTTGCTTTGTATGATGTGTGTTAGCATGTTGTTCTTCTAGAGCGGATTTACACACTGAGTCACTCGACTCACCCTCTCCTTTGACATTTCAGGTGACTCGTAGACGCGGACATGGAGCCGGGATGGACTCGGGGTGCACATGCCATGCTTTAATAAAGGACTATTGAATTTGGGTACTTTAGCTTATTTACTTTATTTGGGTTTTATATTGGATTTGTAAAAGGCCTTTAATTTATGTTTGGTGATGTTTATGTTTTAATTAGATTTTTAATATGCCTTAACAAAACAAGTTGGTATGAATTTTACTAAAACTTGGAAAGATAATGATTTCAAAATGATAACGCAATATGTTTTTAAACCATACCATCGGGTATCACACTATGTCTTTATAGTAAGCAAATTCAAGTGATTTTCAAATCAAACTTGTATTACTCCTAAGTCTAATAAGGTTTTAAGTAACACTAAGAAACTATTAAGGTTTAAATGGTTTAAACTCATTTAGCCACACAGTCTGGTTAAGATTTCAAAAATCTCCGGGTTTCACATACTCCATCTGATTTCAAACAAGTCTACTCAAATTGTCTTCAAAATACACTGTGTTTTCACTCGGCTTTTAGCGAAAAATTTAACCTCTCACAAACATGTTTCCCCCGTAACATACCAGATTCGGACGTGGTGTCTTGTCCGGGTTTGGGGTGTTACAGAAAATTTCCAGCATATTTGAGTACACAATTCATTTTTCTTCTTCTTCTTTGAGCCATTCTCTTGTGACCATTTCGGTTGAAACTTTTCTCTCCCAAATCCTTTTTCCCTTTATGACCGAAAGTACATAGATAAACAAATAATTTTATTCCTTTTATCTTCTCATTTTCTCCTCCTATGCCGAATGCATTTTCTTCCAAACTAAGAATATTTTTCTTCTCTTTTCTTTCTCCTTTCTTTTCCTTTCTTTCTCTCTTTCTCTCTTGAAACCGAACCATACCATCCTATCTCCCTTTTCTCCATTTTTCTTCTTCATTATAATTTTCTTCAATTTTATATCGCCCATGGCCGAATGTAATATGCTCTTGTGACAAAATCTCTTCATTTCTCTTACTACAATCGATTTCAAGAATCAAGGTAAGGAGATTTTTATTTCAAGGATTTTTATTTAGTTAGTATAGTTAGTTATTAATCGATTCGTTTGTAGGATCAAAATCTTTCGATTGATTCTCGTGGAATGAAGACAAATCGTGGTAAGTAAAATCCCAAATCTTATTAACGTTCATCATTTTTTTTTATATTAATAAGTTGAACTAATAATCTTATGTCTTTAGAGACATTCAAGATAGAAGCGAAAAAGGCGATCCATAGCCTTGAAAGAGGGCGGTTCATAAATCCCCTATTACTAAACGAAGGACTGCTTTGAAATCCGAGATTTTCCACCAGGTTACGGACCATCAACCGAGGGAAATCAATTATTTGAAGTAGTTCGTACTCCCGAGCCTTTGTACGTTAGTGGGTTCTCAGCGAGCAACGAATCGATAAACGAGGAGAAACCGAAAATAAAAGTGATTCAAAATCAAAGGGGTAAGGATTTGGATCGAATCCCAATAGAATATTTTTGATAAATGATAGTGTTCTAATCGATCGTATTATGTTTAGGTGTTGAAGAGCGGGAAGGTTTAGTACTCACGATATCAAGGTGTGTAACTTCACACTTTTCTCGGGTTGGATGTCATTCGTAGTATGGAGTAAAAAAATAGTAAAAATCGACAAAATTGGCATGATACGAAATATTTGGTGTTTTGGTGAAATATTCATATAAATTGTTAAAAATGTGAAAATTATGAAAATGCCCTCGATATGTAGGTAGTAAAATGAATACTTAAAAATCTCATGTGTAAATGGGCTAAAGATGTATTAGATCGTAAAATGGGCCGATAAGTTTGCTAGTTAGTAAATGGGCCGAAAAATATGCTAATTAGAAAAATGGGCCGAAATCTTGGATAGATAGTTAAATGGGCCGAAATCTTGGATAGATAGTTAAATGGGCCGAAATCCCTGTTAAATTGTTAAATGGGCCGAAATCTCTACTAGATCGATAAATGGGCCGAAATCTCTGCTAGATCGATAAATGGGCCGAATAGCCTAATAAATTGTTAAATGGGCCGAAAAGCCTGATAAATTGTTAAATGGGCCATACTACAAATAAGGGTTAATGAAACTTTGAACTTTTATTAAAGACTTTCTATAATTTACTATTATGGGTTTGATGTAATAAGGCCTCTATAAATATTTTATAGATTTTATGTGTGGATGGGTTTAAATTATGTTTTGGACTATTAATATGGGCTTATAATTATTTTGTTTTCTTAAAATAATTTGGGTTTTCAAATATATGAAATCCTTTATCATTTTCTTAAATATTTTGAACTCTTATAAAAAATTTATCTTGTAAGGATTTTATCAATATAATATTAATGATATTTTCAATTAATGTTTTTCTCATATTTATCAAATTTAAAATACTCTTTTGGTTTTATTAAACCTTATAAATAAAACGATGATTTTTGAAATTTTTGATTTACTTTAATTATTAAGATAGTTCGATCTATGTAACAAACCAATTCTCGTCTTTACGCATAGACCGGGTATGGGGTGTTACATTTAATGGTATCAGAGCCAGTTTCAAAAACTCGGCTGTGGTTGGGTTCACAAATAATTTTTTGTATGAAATCATTCAATTATGTTTTAAAGATCAGTATGGCACCACAAGCATCCGAAAACAAGTCAAGTAAGTATTCATTGTTAAATGATTATTATTATGATGATGATATGACCATAGGAACACTCTAGAACTTCTAGTTTTAGATGTTAAAATTTGTAGAGATTGAGACTATAGGATGTGTTGCGAAAAATAACTTTATCTCTCAAATCTCATAAAACATCGTTAATAAACACTGAAACAATTTTATGATTCATAAAACTTGTAATCAGATTAAATCGAATTAGACACCATGAGCACTAGAGGACGTGGTCGTGGACGCAGTAGACGTGGCCGTGGTAGAGGACGACGTACTGCAATTGAAGTACCAAATCATATGCCGGAAATGGATGCACCTGCATCATTTGAGAGTGAGACAGGATCACGCGATGATATAGAAGAAGATAATGCCTTGACACAAACAATGCTGCGAGTCCTAGAAAGGGTCGCTGGAACTAGAATTGGGCCAACAACTCGTGGGTCAATTTTGGAACGACTCAAGTCAAATAATGCAGAAGTTTTTAGAGGAGTTTCCGGTGTAGCTCCAAATGTGGCTGAATATTGGCTCGAAGCTGTGGAGCGGATTATGGATGATATGGAATGCATTGTTGAATAGAAACTGAAAGGAGCAGTGTCCTTGTTAAGAGACGAGGCGTATCAGTGGTGGCTTACTGTTCGAGAAGGCACCGAAGCTGCATGGATTACTTGGGAATTCTTTAAAGCTGCCTTCCAAGGGAAATATGTTGGAACGAGTTATGTAGACGCTCAAAGGAAGGAATTTCGAATCTTGTCCAAGGGAGTAAGGCAGGTGGCGGCGTGTCTGGTGAGTTTTACGCTTGAGTCGCTATGCTCGGACAATAGTGTCAACAGATCACGAACGTTGTGTGTGTTTTGAGGATGGGCTAAATGATGAGTTGAGGGTTTTGATTACTCCATAACAAGTTAGAACTTTTGCTACGCTAGTGGAGAAGGCCAAGATAGCTGAAAAGGCTAAGAACTCAGAATGTCAGAATCGAGAAAGATTTAGAAACAAGAGAGAGACACATCAGTCAGGTTCTTCAAAGAGATTTCAGAAGAGGCCTCGGAATGATGAATCAGCCCAAGGTAGAGCACCTGTAACTAATAATCGAGGTCGAGATTATGCTGAATGTGGGAAAAGGAATTCTGGAGAATGCTGGAGGAAAACGGGCGCTTGTTACAAATGCGGTTCAATGGATCACCAGTATAGAAATTGCCCTCGACGTATGGATACGACTCAGAAAGTTCGTAATAATGATGCACAGCCGGCCAGAGGTACTCAGCAGCCACCGAGAGGTCGTGGACTAGGTCGTGGTGGTAATGGCGCTGGACGTGGTCAGGGTGTACCGGGTCGAGGCAATGGTCCTAGAGGTAACACGGATGCAAGACAGCCTGGACTGGTCTATGCAGTTAGACGCCGTGAGGATGGCAATGCACCTGATGTAATAACTGGTACGTTCTTCATATTCAATGTACTTGTTACTACCTTAATAGATATTGGTTCTACCCACTCGTATGTTGCTAGCGCCATATCTGGAAACCTAAATCTAAAATCTGAAATTACCGATAGTGAGATGACAGTAATTAGTCCTTTAGGACAGTCGGTAATTGTAAATAAACTATTTAGAGACATACCCTTAGAAATTCAAGAGGAGGTGTTCTTGGCAAATTTGATGGAATTGCCTTTCGACGAGTTCGACCTCATTCTGGGCATGGATTGGTTGGTTAAACATCAGGCGCATTTGGATTGTACTGAAAAATGGATGACAATAAGAACCTCGAATGATAAGGAAGTCATAATGATTGGTGAACGAAGGAACTACTTGGCGAACGTGGTATCGGCGTTGAAGGCAAAAAAGTTGGTGCAAAAGGGTATGGAGCATTCCTAGCCTTTATTTGTGCTTTGGATGCCAAAGAGCTATCTCGTGGATGATGTGAGAACGGTGAAGGAATTTCGGATGTATTTCCGAAGAACTTCCGGTATACCTTCGATCGGGAAGTAGAATTTGGCATTGAGCTTTTGCGGAACGACTCCAAAGGTCGATTGCTTCTTATAGAATGGCACCGAAGGAGTTGGCAGAGCTTAAAGCTCAAATTCAAGAATTACTGGATCGGGGATTTATTCGACCGAGTGTGTCTCCGTGGGGAGTACCAGTTTTGTTCGTCAAGAATAAGGATGGATCGATGCGTATGTGCATTGATTATAGGCAATTGAATAAATTGACGATCAAGAATAGGTATCCTTTGCCGAGAATTGATGACCTGTTTGATCAATTGAAGGGAGCTTTAGTTTTCTCCAAGATTGATTTGAGATCGGGTTATCACCAGCTTAAGGTGAAAGAAGCAGATATTTATAAGACGACATTTCAAACTCTTTACGGACATTATGAGTTTGTAGTGATGCCGTTTGGATTAACCAATGCACCAGCTGCATTTATGAACATGATGAACCGAGTCCTTTAACCATATTTAGACCGGTTTGTGGTAGTGTTCA
Organism: Gossypium rotundifolium; assembly: GCA_025506655.1. Lineage (NCBI taxonomy): Eukaryota > Viridiplantae > Streptophyta > Magnoliopsida > Malvales > Malvaceae > Gossypium > Gossypium rotundifolium. The sequence continues at coordinate 142,543,876 of CP106731.1, forward strand.
TAGATGACATTTTGGTTTATTCAAGAAATGATGAGGAGCATGACACGATTTGCATATAGTATTGTAGTTACTTGTGATAAGCAACTTTATGCCAAATTCAAGAAATGCAATTTTGGCTAAAGGAAGTGACTTTCTTGGGTCATGTGGTATCACCAAGGAATAAGGGTGGATCCTCGGAAGATTGAGGCTATTTTGGATTGGAAACCACCAACGCCGGTAGTTAAAATTGAGTTTCTTGGGACCGGTTTGGTTATTATAGACGCTTTGTTGAGGGTTTTCGTTGATTCTTTTTAACTAAACTATTGCGGAAGGGAGTTTCGTATATTTGACCGAAAAACAACATGAGAGTTTCGAGAAATTGAAAAAGATTCGACGGAAGCTCGGTTTTGATTCAATAGGAGGTCGGAAAAGAATTCACTGCTTATTGTGATGCGTCTCACACGGTGCAGGTTGTGTCTTGATGCAAAATGGAAAGGTGGTGGCTTATGCTTCTCGTCAATTGAGACCGCACAAGTAAACTACCCTACTCATGATTTGGAGTTAGTCTGCGGTGGTTTTTGCTTTAAAGATTTGGAGGCACTATCTCTACGGTGAGAAGTCTATTATCTACACAGATCACAAGAGTCTTAGGTACATCCTTACCCAAAAGGAGTTGAATTTGAGACAAAGAAGATGGGTGGAATTATTAAAGGACTATGATTTCTCAATCGAATATCATCTGGAAAGGCTAACGTGGTTCTTGACGTTAAGTCGTAAGGCGATATCGATTTAAGAGCAATGTTTGCTCATTTAAGTTTGTATGAGGATGGTAGTTTGTTAGCGAACTTCAGGTGAAGCCTCTGTGGCTGGAACAAATCAAGGAAAAACAGACATCAGATAAAAAGTTGGAACTTTTATTTCAGCAGGTTGAAAGGGTGAAATAGAGGTATAAATATGAATGGAGTGCTGTGCTTTCGTAGAAGGGTTTGTATGCCTAAAGACTCAGAATTGAGACAAATGATTCTACGGGAGGTGCATAGTAGCCCTTATGCTATGCACCCCGGAGGAAATAAGATGTATCGAGATCTCCGTGAACAGTATTGGTGGCCAGGGTTGAAGCGTGAGATTTCTGAGTTTGTAGGAAAATGTTTGACTTGTCAGCAAGTGAAGGCGGAGCATCAATTACCGTCAGGATTGTTACAACCGGTAAAGATTCCTCTTTGGAAATGGGAGCGGATAACTATGGATTTTGTTAGTGGGTTACCTTTAACACCTACTAAGAAAAATTTCGTATAGGTAATAGTTGATCGTTTGACAAAGGCTGCTCATTTTCTTCCAGTTCGTACGGATTATTCGTTGCAAAAATTGGCTAAGCTGTATGTATCCAAAATCGTGAGGTTGCATGGGGTACCAGTGTCTATTATTTCAGACAGGGATCCTAGATTTACGTCACGATTTTAGAAAGCTTTGCATGAAGCCTTGGGGACAAAGTTGAATTTCAGTACGGCTTTTCATCCTCAGTCTGATGGACAGTCGGAAAGAGTAATTCAGATATTGGAGGACATGTTAAGGGGATGTGTGATCGACTTTAGAGGTAGTTGGGAGGATTTTCTACCATTGGCAGAATTCGCGTATAATAATAGCTATCAGTCTAGCATTCAGATGGCACCCTATGAGGCATTGTATGGTCATAGGTGCCGTACTCCTACCTGTTGGACTGAATTGGGCGAACGATGGATGTTGGGTCCCGATTTGATTTTTGAAACAGAGGAAAAGGTAAAAGTTATTGAGCCTTTGTTAAAGGAAGCTTTGGATAGACGTAAATCGTATCTTGATTTGAAGCAAAAGGATATCGAGTTTGTTTGTGGGAGAGCAAGTCTTCTTGAAGGTCTCACCTTGGAAGAAGATTTTAGATTTGGAAAGAAGGGCAAGTGAGCCCTAGGTTCATCGGGCCATATCGTGTGATGAAGCGTGTTGGCCCGAGGGCTTATCAAATTGAATTACCTCCGGAGTTGGGTCAAATTCATAATGTTTTCCATGTTTCCATCTTTGAGACGCTATAGATCGGATCCATCTCATATAGTACCAATGAGGAAGTGGAATTAAATGCAGACTTGTCTTTTGAAGAAGAACCAGTGGAAATTTTAGACCGGGATGTTAAGGTGCTAAGAAGGAAGATTGTGCCATTAGTCAAAGTTTTATGGCGTAATCATGGAGCGGAGGAAGCTACGTGGGAGCCTGAGGAAGCTATTCGGTAGCAATATCCTCACCTCTTTTAATCAGGTAAATTTCAAGGACGAAATTTTCTTTAAGGGGGTAGAATTGTAACATCCAAAATAATTGAGTATCATTATGTTGCTAAATGATAGTTTGGGTTACTTGGAGTTAGAATAAATATTATTTTTATTAAGTATACTTTAGAGCAAAGAATTTAAATGACCTTAAGACTTAGATTAATTAAAGTGCTAAAAGATGGCATAAGATGAGTTAATAGCATAGTGGTGATGGCGCCATGACTTAGACATGAGGGAGGAGGTTTGAATCTTCTAGCTTGCAACTTGAAAATTTTTATTTTTGCTTCCATCTATCAAGTGTCAGCCAAGAAGCAAACATGGGAAGTTTGACTTCTTTATTTTTGGTATGATAGCTAAAAAGATTAAGGAAATATCTAAGATGAGGAAAGAAATCATTAGGATAAGGAAAGTAAGGGGGAGTGTGCTATGGAAAGAAAGGGTGGCAATAGGTTGGCCTTTGTTAGCCAAGTTTTTGGACGGCAATGAGGCAAAAGGGGGGTGGCCGGTTTTGGTTGAGAGTATGGTAGCTTGATTAGAAGAAACTCTTTCATTTTGGTCACTTTCTTAACAAAGCATTTTTCTTCACCCATATTCTCTCTAGCCGAAAATTTCCAGCATATTTGAGTACACAATTCATTTTTTTTCTTCTTCTTTGAGCCATTCTCTTGTGACCATTTCGGTTGAAACTTTTCTCTCCCAAATCCTTTTTCCCTTTATGACCGAAAGTACATAGATAAACAAATAATTTTCTTCCTTTCATCTTCTCATTTTCTCCTCCTATGCCGAATGCATTTTCTTCCAAACTAAGAATATTTTTCTTCTCTTTCCTTTCTCCTTTCTTTTCCTTTCTTTCTCTCTTTCTCTCTTGAAACCGAACCATACCATCCTATCTCCCTTTTCTCCATTTTTCTTCTTCATTATAATTTTCTTCAATTTTATATCACCCATGGCCGAATGTAATATGCTCTTGTGACAAAATCTCTTCATTTCTCTTACTACAATCGATTTCAAGAATCAAGGTAAGGAGATTTTTATTTCAAGGATTTTTATTTAGTTAGTATAGTTAGTTATTAATCGATTCGTTGTAGGATCAAAATCTTTCGATTGATTCTCGTGGAACGAAGGCAAATCATGGTAAGTAAAATCCCAAATCTTATTAACGTTCATCATTTTTCGATATTAATAAGTCGAACTAATAATCTTATGTCTTTAGAGACATTCAAGATAGGGCAGAAAAGGGCAGTCCATAGCCTTCGAAAGAGGGGCGGTTCCGCAAATCCCCCTATTACTAAACGAAGGGCTGTTTCGGGAATCTGAGATTTTCCACCGGGTTGCGGACCATCAACCGAGGGAAATCAATTATTTGAAGTAGTTCGCACTCCCGAGCCTTTGTACGTTAGTGGATTCTCAGCGAGCAATGAATCGATAAACGAGGAGAAATCGAAAATAGAAGTGATTCAAAATCAAAGGGGTAAGGATTTGGATCGAATCCCAATAGAATATTTTTGATAAATGATAGTGTTCTAATAGATCGTATTATGTTTAGGTGTTGAAGAGCGGGAAGGTTTAGTACTCACGATATCAAGGTGTGTAACTTCACACTTTTCTCGGGTTCGATGTCATTCGTAGTATGGAGTAAAAAAATAGTAAAAATCGACAAAATTGGCATGATACGAAATATTTGGTGTTTTGGTGAAATATTCATATAAATTGTTAAAAATGTGAAAATTACGAAAAACGCCCTCGATGTGTAGATAGTAAAATGAATACTAAAAATCTCATGTGTAAATGGGCCAAAGATGTATTAGATCGTAAAATGGGCCGATAAGTTTGCTAGTTAGTAAATGGGCCGAAAAATATGCTAATTAGAAAAATGGGCCGAAATCTTGGATAGATAGTTAAATGGGCCGAAATCTTGGATAGATAGTTAAATGGGCCGAAATCCCTGTTAAATTGTTAAATGGGCCGAAATCTCTGCTAGATCGATAAATGGGCCGAAATCTCTGCTAGATCGATAAATGGGCCGAAATCTCTACTAGATCGATAAATGGGCCGAATAGCCTGATAAATTGTTAAATGGGCCAAAAGCCTGATAAATTGTTAAATGGGCCATACTACAAATAAGGGTTAATGAAACTTTGAACTTTTATTAAAGACTTTCTATAATTTACTATTATGGGTTTGATGTAATAAGGCCTCTATAAATATTTTATGGATTTTATGTGTGGATGGATTTAAATTATGTTTTGGACTATTAATATGGGCTTATAATTATTTTGTTTTCTTAAAATAATTTGGGTTTTCAAATATATGAAATTCCTTTATCATTTTCTTAAATATTTTGAACTCTTATAAAAAAATTACTCTAAGGATTTTATCAATATAATATTAATGATATTTTCAATTAATGTTTTCTCATATTCATCAAATTTAAAATACTCTTTTAGTTTTTATTAAACCTTATAAATAAAATGATGATTTTGAAATTTTCGATTTACTTTAATTATTAAGATAGTTCGATCTATGTAACAAACCAAATCTCGTCTTTACGCATAGACCGGGTATGGGGTGTTACAGAAATTGTCATATTCTTTTTTTATTTTTATTTTTTTTTTGCATCAATTCATTTACTTCTATATTCGATCTTGTTTGTAGGGTTTAATATTCATTTCTTGAATCTTTATATTTTATTTAATCGTTGCTACTTATTTTTATATCTTGTATATGTTTATTTGTGTTCCTTTGTTTATTATTGCCTTAGTGTAGCATTTTCATACGCATATCACTTGCTATGTTATGCTATTCTTTCGTTAATTGCCTACATTAGTATTATTTATTAATATGACCTGTAATTATAGAAAATCTTTATTAGGTATTTATATTTTGTAATATCATACTCAAACCAATATTCTTATAAACGCATTTTGAATTGATGCATTTTATTCAAATATTTTTAAAATACAATGATATATGATATTTAGAGACTTGAGAAAAATTATACCTAACTTACTGGGTTTTAATTTTTCCGTGGAACTTAAGGTATCAAGTATTTTTTAAAAAAAAACTATAAATTGCAAATTAAAATTTATTCTCAAAAATTCATAACGTTATATCTTAACTTATTAGGTATAATATTTTGTATTTCGAGGTAAGGATTTTCTACAAATAAAGGCAAACTTAGTTTCGAAATCTTGAGAGGTAAGCATTTCATTTCTTTGAGATAAGCAAGTCTTAGCTTTCTTTCGAATAAAAGGATCCTATCTTAAAATTTTTCTAATTTTCTATATTTGGACATTAAATAATCAATTCAGTACCAATTTTGGGCGTTACGAGGGCGCTAATCTGTAATATCCGAGATTTTGGGCTTGTGCATTATTGCTTAATTGTATGAAGTAGCATGCCTATGTGTGTTTGAATGTGTTGTATGAATTTTTGAGAACTTCAGAGTGTAGGTAAATGCCTTAGAAAATATCAGATTTTAAGTATTAAAGGGGAGCTAAGCTTGATAGGCCTTAAGAGGAATTGTAGGGGAAATTGGGCATAAAAATCAGCTTGGTAAAGTGGCAGGAAGGCGCCACTTAAAGCCTTAGTAAGTGACGCCACAGGCAGTGCAGGCAGGGCTTAGGTTCGAGCAGCAAGGGATGCAAATAGGAGTTTTATTTTGCAGCAAAGATGAGCAATGGTGGACGGCAATGGGACACCAAGGGGATGTGCTTCAGATGTGGTCAGATTCCTTTTAAAATTCGGCTAAGGTAGGGAGATAATTATTGATTTATTTAAATTATTTTGAAGGGGTAAGGAAGAGGGAAAGTAGGAGGAAAAGAAGGAGTTGATAAGGGAAGAGGTGTTGGCCGAATATGGGGCATAGGAGGATGGTATTTTCAGTTTTGGGAATAGTAGGAAGGGTGTACCGAAATTCATTCTTTTCTCATCTTTCTCTTTGAGCCGAAAATCTCTAATTCAACTTGTGCTCTTTTCTTTTCAATTCTTCAAAAGTCGAAAGTAGGATTCACCTAGCCATTGCCGATTCTCCCTAAAAGCCTCATACTCTTCCTTTTCATTCTTGTTGAAGCCAAATCTCCCTATTGTCCATCAAGCCGAATCCATAACTCCTTACTATTCTCTTCTAAGCCAAAAGTTCTTTTTCATTGTCACCATTGGAACCGATATCTTCTAAGCACCAAGAGACGATTATCTTGCTCATCTAAAATGATTTCTCCTACAAGTTTTTCTTGTCGATTTCTTGGAAGGTTTGACCATTTGCGTTTTGGTCTTTCTTTTTCGGTAAAGAATCTCTTCTATGTCGATTTACTGTTCTTTTCTTTCTTTAACTGTCAAAAATCAAGGCTTTAATCCCATTATTGCTTTTTGGCTGAAACTATGAAGGAGGTTTCGGGATTTGGTTGTTGTCGACAATAAGGAGGAGATCTTCGGGATTTCAAGATCCAAGGTAAGTCATGTTTGGTATTCGGCCAAGGGCCATTTTCATAGATCTTGTGCAATAGGCTGACCTTAACATGTACCATGTAGGATTTCGACATCTTCATAGCCAAATAACGATTTTGGGATTTAGATCCACAAGGTAAGGGAGTATGAATATTCGGCCAAGGCCATATTTAGTGATTAATGTTGGCCGATTCTGACTTTGATTTTTAGGGAGGAGTACACTCTATTTTGGTAGACTTTCGGGATTCAGTAAACACGTTAGTAACCAGGTGTGTAGCCCTACACCAATTCCTAATAGATTTACAATATTAATTTAATACATGTGTTAATAAGAATATGAAAGATGTGGCTAAAGGTACCATTCAATGGTACGGCATATTCAGGTACATTATCCTCTAACGCTCTGTTAATAGTAATATGAACACTAAATATGACATATATGAGAATTGATTATGAATATGAAATAAGGCATATGACATGATATCCGCATGATTTGTATGACGCATGGGGCATACGGGTGATATTGAAAAGGGGAAGTGATCTGGTGGTTTTTACCACAATATCTGGTGACTCATGTCACATAATCTGAATGTGGTGACTTATGTCACATATTATTATCTGGTGACTCTATCACATTATCTGGTGGCTATGCCACGATTTATAAGGGCGATGTGCAAGTCGTCTGCAGCGACTGCCTTCGATGGTGTGTAGCGAATAGAGGGTTTATTTAGTAATCCCCACGGTGTCATTGGCTGGTACGGGTGATGTGTAGAGGATGGTTATTTAGGTTTGGGTTCGGGATTGCATCATTGCTATACTTGTTTTATATATATATATATATGATTTGTTATGCCTAAATCATTGGGAGTTTGTGTTGGTTGTTACACATTGAGTCTGTTGACTCACCCCATTGTGGGATATCTTTTCAGGTGACACTCAGTAATGGACCGGGTCGGTAGGAACTTAGTGGTGGCCATGCTCAACTCAGAGTTATTTTATTTTCGTTGGTTTTTTTTATTATTTAAGATTTGGATTTACTTCGGGTTTTACTTTGATGTAATAAGGCCATTACTATTGACTGTTTTAAGCATGCATTTTATTTGGTTTATTATGATATGATTATTGTTAAATCAAGATTAAATAGCTTTTCCTTAAAATAAACTTTAAATGTTTTGACACTTAAACATCAATGATTTTCAAATTAATGGTAAACCTTAAAGCAACTTGGCATTTTATTTTTTTTAACCTATGGTTTGAAAGATAATAATAAAGTTTTAATAAAAATCTAGACTTCAAGAGCAACACCGTTTTCAATTTGATCATAACACAAATCATATTTTCTTCAAAACCACTCAAATTTTCTAAATTAACAAACAAGTGTTTGAAATGATTTACTCAAGGAACATGCCAGATCCGGTCGAGGCTCATGGGCCGAGTTTGGGGTGTTTCAATTTGGTATCAAAGCCCAGTTTTAAACTCTCGGCCTTGGGTTTAAAGCCCACAACGTTTTCAAAATTGAGCCCAAATAAGTTTTGTGAAAATTTTTGTGAAATAAGTAGGTTTTTCTGGCATGGCACCTAAGTCTCCGACCCGAAGTCCACCAGGTAAGTACCCCTAACTATTGTATGATTTATTGTATGATTTGTATGTGGGTATAACGGGAACGTAGATTAGTATATTAAGTTATTGAACCCCAGGATTAGCTTACTCCAACACAGAATTACATAAAACTTTAAAGCCTAATTAAACCAACCTGTGACTGAGTCGCCGAGTTAGGGTGTGGCAACCATTGTGCGCATGTCTAGGATTGGATTCAGGGAGAGCCTGGTATTTAAGCAGTCCTAGTGAATCACCTCCTCTTCACTCGAATCCTACCTGGTGCGTAGTGACGGTTCACCCTAACCAAGATGACTCAATCACAGGCTAAATTCAATAATTAAAACCCGAAAGGGACTAGTCACCTTGTTTTGTAAAATTCTAAAGTCAAACAGTGATTATAAAATTCCAAAGTACCCTTGATTTAAAAAATGACCAAAATACCCCTGATTTGCAAATTGACCAAATTACCCCTAACCTGTACAAATTACCAAAATACCCTTAGTATGGAAAGTTGCTGAAATACCCTCGAATTAAAAAAAAATTTCCAAAATACCCTTATTTTGTTAAATCATCTGGAATCATATTTTACAAAAAAAAATCATCGAAATATCCCTGGTTTGAAAAATTACAAAAATACCCTCAGTTTATAAAATTACCATATTACCATTGAATCTTCCTACCAAGTATTCCTATTTTGCAAAAAGACCAAAAATCTCTATTTTGCAAGATTTTCAAATACCCTAATTTGAAAATTTACCAAAATATCCCTATAGGATAAAATTACAGAAATACCCCTGGTAGTGGGAAACAACAACAATGACAACTACAACACTTTTTTGTAATGAACGCAAGTTCATGAATGTGATGATTGAATGAATGAATTTGAGACTGTGTGTGTATGAAATCGAAAGAACTACTCTTTAGAATTATTGAACATAAGACTGTTCCCGATAAATCAGTGGAACAAAAACTAATTCATAAAATTCTTTAATCAGATAAATGCGATTCAGAAGCATGAGTTCTAGGGGACATGGTCGTAATGTGTGTGGCCGTGGTAGAGGCCGAATGACCGTGTTGAAACCCATTAGGTCTGGTCAAGGGTCCGAGAATGAGGTACCACCGCCACCACCACCAGCTACTGGTGTTGAGCATCAGGATCAGATGGGAGATGATGCAGTATTGCAGGCGATGCTGCGGGTTCTTGAGATGGTGGCTGGAGCAGGAGGAGGTATGGAAGCTCAAAATCTGTACCCGAGTGACTTCGAGCCAATGGGGCTAAGGTATTCCGTGGTGTATCCGGATTGGTACCCAGTACGACAGAGTATTGGTTGGAGGCGACAGAGCGAATCATGGATGAGCTGGATCTGATTGCTAAGAAGAAACTAAAAGGAATAGTGTCGCTTCTCCGCGATGAGTCATACCAATGGTGGCTCACAGTTTGGGATGGTACTACAGTTGAGGATCTCACTTGGGAGTATTTTAAGGCGGCGTATTAGAAGAAGTATGTTGGTACCATTTATGTTGATGCGCAAAGGAAGGCATTTCTGAGACTAGTTCAGGGGAATAAATTCGTAGCGAAGTACGAGGCAAAATTCTTAAGGTCGAGCCGGTATGCTCGAGGAATCGTGGCTACGGAGCATGAGCGATGTGTCCGATTTGAGGACGGACTGAGGGATGACCTGAGGTTGTTGATAGCTCCACAGTAGGAGCGAGAATTTATTGTGTTGGTAGAGAAGGCTAAGGTAGCCGAAGGGATTAAAGAATCATGAGAGATGAATACCTGACTAGAATAGGCAAAGAGAGGTTTTGGATCATCAGGGTCATCCGGGAATGTGCAAAAGAGGCCTAGAGTTGATGGGCCACGAGGTCAGCAGGTTGTGACTAGAGGGCAGTATCGTACTTGTGCTCAGTGTGGAAAGATGCATCTAGGAGAGTGTTAGAAGAAGACAGGGGGATGTTTCAAGTGTGGGTCCAAGGACCACATGATTAAGGACTATCCTATGAAAACAGATGGGAGCCAACTAGCAGGTCAGGGTTTTAATCAGGCTGGAAGAGGTGGACAGTAGCCACCGCGAGGCCGTGGTTTGATTGGCAGAGGTAACGGTGCTAGAAGAGGACGAGGAACACTGGGTAGAGGTGTTGGTAATACAAAGGCAAGGCAGCCGGGTTTAGTGTATGCAGTTCACCGGAGGGAGGATGGAGACGCACCGGACATCATAACCGGTACGTTCCTTATAGCTGACAAGCCTTACTTTGCTTTAATTGATGTTGGCTCTACCCACTCTTATGTTGCATGTAGAGTAGTTGAAACACTAGGCATAGCCTCTGAACTGTCTAATAGGGAGATGACTGTAGTGAGCCCATTAGGTCAAACTGTAGTGGTGAATAAGATATTTCGGAGTGTACCTCTAGAGCTTCAGGGAGTGGTATTTCCTGCCGACTTGATGGAACTACCCTTCAAAAAATTTGATCTCATCCTTGGCATGGACTGGCTAGTGGAACATCGGGCTGTATTAGATTGCGTAGCTAAGCGAATGGAGTTAAGGACGCTGGAGGATAAGGCGATAATTATGATAGGAGAAAGAAGAAACTACTTGTCTAACGTAGTCTCTGCTTTAAAGGCTAATAAGATGGTTCGGAAAGGGTGCAAGGCATTTTTGACCTTTGTTAGTGCGTTGGATGCAAAGGAAGGGGGAGTTAGTGAAGTTAAAACAGCAAGAAAATTTATAGATATTTTTCCGGAAGAGTTACCTAGAATACCCCCGGATAGGGAAGTGGAGTTCGGAATTGACTTCTTCGCCGCACAGCTCCCCGTGTCAATTGCCCCGTACAAAATGGCACCAAAGGAGTTGGTTGAGCTCAAGGCTCAGATCCAAGAGTTGCTTGATCGTGGGTTTATCTGACCCAGTGTGTCTCCATAGGGAGCACCGGTATTATTTGTGAAGAAGAAGGACGGAACTATGCGTATGTGCATAGATTATCGTTAGTTGAATAAGTTGACCATCAAGAACAAGTACCCGTTGCCAAGGATAGACGACTTGTTCGATCAACTTAAGGGGGCCGCGGTATTCTCAAAGATAGATCTAAGGTCTGGATATCATCAGCTTAAGGTGAAGGAGGCAGATATCCATAAGATAGCTTTCCAGACAAGATACGGGCATTATGAGTTCTTAGTAATACCATTTGGATTAATGAACGCCCCATCGCGTTCATGGATATGATGAACCGGGTTTTTCAACCTTACTTGGATAGATTCGTCGTTGTGTTCATAGACGACATCCTAGTGTATTCTAAGTCTGAGGAAGAGCATGATGAGCATCTCCGGATAGTGCTGCAAGTGTTAAGGGAAAAGAAGCTATATGCCAAATTTAGCAAGTGTGAATTTTGGCTTAAGGAAGTTGCTTTCTTAGGGCATGTGGTATCTGCAGAAGGGATAAGGGTGGATCCTAGGAAGATTGAGGCAGTGCTAGATTGGAAATCACCTAAGTCTGTGGCTGAGGTTCGTAGTTTCTTGGGATTGGCAGGCTACTACAGAAGGTTTGTGGAAGGGTTCTCATCAATAGCCACACCTTTGACGAAGTTTTTGAGAAAGAAGGTACATTTCGTATGGTCAGATAAGCAACAGGAGAGCTTTGAAAAGCTTAAGAGGGTATTGACTGAAGCTCCAGTTTTGATTCAGCCTGAGGCAGGGAAGGATTTTATGGTGTACTGTGATGCTTCTCACACAAGTTTGGGATGTGTTTTGATGCAGGACGGAAGGTAGTTGCTTATGCGTCTCGACAATTAAGGCCACATGAGGTTAACTACCCGACGCATGATTTGGAACTGGCGGCAGTGGTCTTTGCTCTTAAGGTATGGAGGCACTATCTATATGGAGAGAAGTCAGTGATTTACACAGACCACAAGAGCCTTAAGTATCTGCTGACTCAGAAAGGGTTGAACCTGAGACATCGAAGGTGGGTGGAGTTATTAAAGGACTACGATTGTTCTATAGAGTATCACCCGAGCAAGGCGAGTGTAGTGGCAGATGCCCTAAGTTGAAAAGTAGTGTCGGATCTTAGGGCAATGTTTGCACATCTTAGCTTGTATGACGATGGAAGTTTGTTAGCAGAGTTGCAAGTTAAGCCGATGTGGTTGAATGAGGTGAAAGAGAGTCAGTTGGCGGATGATGATCTAAGTGCTAAGCTACGGCAAGTATGGAATGGGGAGTTAGAAGATTATGGTGTTAACAGTGATGGAGTATTGTGTTTCAAGGGTAAGGTCTGTATGCCTAAGAATAAGGAGTTAAGGCAAAAATTCTTCAGGAATCGCATAGTAGCCCTTATGCTATGCATCCTGGAGGTAGTAAGTTGTATAGAGATCTAAGGAAACAGTTTTGGTGGCCTGGTCTTAAGCGGGAAGTTACCAAATTTATAGGGAAGTGCTTAACGTGTCAGCAAGTTAAGGCTGAACACCAAGTTCCATCAAGATTGCTTCAGCCGATAAAGATTCCGCAGTGGAAGTGGGAGAGAATCACCATGGACTTCGTTAGTGGTCTTCCCCTTACGCCTACTAAGAAGGACTCGGTATGGGTGATAGTGGATCGATTGACAAAGTTCGTGCATTTTATTCCAGTGCGGGTTGACTATTCTTTGCAGAGGTTAGCAAAGTTGTATGTGGCAGAAGTTGTGAGGTTGCATGGAGTACCGGTGTCGATTATTTCAGATAAGGATCCAAGGTTCACGTCTCAGTTTTGGAAAGCACTACATCAGGCTTTAGGCACCAGATTGGACTTCAGTACGGCATTTCATCCGCGAGTGATCCAAGTGTTAGAGGATATGCTGAGGGGATGTGTGATAGACTTCAGAGGAAGTTGGGAAGAATATTTGCCTTTAGCGAAATTTGCATACAATAACAGCTATCAAGCCAGTATTCGGATGGCACTCGTATGAAGCGCTGTATGGATAGAAGTGTCGCACTCCTACGTGTTGGACGAAATTAGGGGAACGTCAAGTTTTGGGTCCAAAGATTGTGGCAGAATCCTAAAAGAAGGTTAAGGTAATTCGAGCACGGTTAAAGGAGGCATCTGATAGGCAGAAGTCATGCGCAGATCTTAAGCGGAAGGAAATAGAGTTTGCTGTGGGAGATCAGGTGTTTCTTAAAGTTTTGCCTTGGAAGAAGGTGATGAGATTTGGTCGCAAAGGAAAGTTAAGTCCCAAGTTTATAGGACCTTATCGGGTATTAAAGCAAGTTGGACCAGTGACATACCAGTTAGAGTTGCCTTCAAAATTGCAGCAGATGCACGATGTATTCCATGTTTCGATGCTACGTCGTTATCGATCGGATCCATCTCATGTAGTTTCGGTTGAAGAGGTGGAGCTAAGGCCAGATTTGTCCTACGAGGAGGAGCCAATTCAGATCTTGGAGCGAGATGTGAAAGTATTGCGAAGGAAATCAGTTCCTTTAGTCAAAGTGTTGTGGCGTAACCATGGATCAGAAGAAGCTTCGTGGGAGCCGAAAGAAGCAATGCGACATCCGTACCCTCACTTATTTTAGCCAGGTAATTTCAAGGTTGAAATTATTTTGAGGGGGTAGAACTGTAATATCTAGGATTTTGGGCATGTGCATTATTGCTTAATTGTATGAGTAGCATGCCTATGTGTGTTTGAATGTGTTGTATGAATTTTTGAGAACTTCAGAGTGTAGGTAAATGCCTTAGAAAATATAAGATTTTAAGTATTAAAGGGGAGCTAAGCTTGATAGGCCTTAAGAGGAATTGTAGGGGAAATTGGACATAAAAATCAGCTTGGTAAAGTGGTAGGAATGCGCCACTTAAAGCCTTAGTAAGTGACGCCACAGGTAGTGCAGGCAGGGCTTAAGTTCGAGCAGCAAGGGATGCAAATAAGAGTTTTATTTTGCAGCAAGGATGAGAAGTGGTGGACGGCAATGGGACACCAAGGGGATGAGCTTCAGATGTGGTCAGATTCCTTTTAAAATTCGGCTAAGGTAGGGAGATAATTATTGATTTATTTAAATTATTTTGAAGGGGTAAGAAAGAGGGAAAGTAGGAGAAAAAGAAGGAGTTGATAAGGGAAGAGGAGTTGGCCGAATATGGGGCATAGGAGGATGGTATTTTCGGTTTTGGGAATAGTAGGAAGGGTGTGCCAAAATTCATTCTTTTCTCATCTTTCTCTTTGAGCCGAAAATCTCTAATTCAACTTGTGCTCTTTTCTTTTCAATTCTTCAAAAGTCGAAAGTAGGATTCTCCTAGCCATTGTCGATTCTCCCTAAAAGCCTCATACTCTTCCTTTTCATTCTTGTTGAAGCCAAATCTCCCTATTGTCCATCAAGCCGAATCCATAACTCCTTACTATTCTCTTCTAAGCGGAAAGTTCTTTTTCATTGTCACCATTGGAACCGATATCTTCTAAGCACCAAGAGCCAATTATCTTGCTTATCTAAAACGATTTCTCCTGCAAGTTTTTCTTGTCGATTTCTTGGAAGGTTTGACCATTTGCGTTTTGGTCTTTCTTTTTCGGTAAGGAATCTCTTCTATGTCGATTTACTGTTCTTTTCTTTCTCTAACTGTCGAAAATCAAGGCTTTAATCCCATTATTGCTTTTTGGCCGAAACTATGAATGAGGTTTCGGGATTTGGTTATTGTCGACAATAAGGAGGAGATCTTCGGGATTTCAAGATCCAAGGTAAGTCATGTGTGGTATTCGGCCAAGGGCCATTTTCATAGATCTTGTGCAATAGGCTGACCTTAACATGTACCATGTAGGATTTCGATATCTTCATAGCCAAGTAACGATTTCGGGATTTAGATCCACAAGGTAAGAGAGTATGAATATTCGGCCAAGGCCATATTTAGTGATTAATGTTGGCCGATTCTGACTTTAATTTTTAGGGAGGAGTACACTCTATTTCGGTAGACTTTCGAGATTCAGTAAACACGTTAGTAACTAGGTTTGTAGCGCTACACCAATTCCTAATAGATTTACGGTATTAATTTAATACATGTGTTAATAAGAATATGAAAGATGTGGCTAAAGGTACCATTCAATGGTACGGCATATTCAGGTACGTTATCCTCTAACGCTCATTAATAGTAATATGAACACTTGAATATGACATATATGAGAATTGGTTATGAATATGAAATAAGGCATATGACATGATATCCGCATGATTTGTATGACGATGGGGCATATGGGTGATATTGAAAAGGGAAGTGATCCGTGGTTTTATCACAATATCCGTGACTCATGTCACATAATCAATGTGGTGACTTATGTCACATATTATTATCTGGTGAGTCTGTCACATTATCTGGTGGCTATGCCACGATTTATAAGGGCGATGTGCAAGTCGTCTGCAGCGACTGCCTTCGATGGTGTGTAGCAGATGGAGGGTCGATTTAGTAATCCCCACGGTGTCATTGGCTAGTACGGGTGATGTGTAGAGGATGGTTATTTAGGTTTGGGTTCGGGATTACATCATTGCTATACTTGTTATATATATATATATATATATATATGATTTGTTATGCCTAAATCATTGGGAGTTTGTGTTGGTTGTTACACATTGAGTCTGTTGACTCACCCCGTTGTGGGATATCTTTTCAGGTGACACTCAGTAATGGATCGGCCGGCAGAACTTAGTGGTGGCCATGCTCACTTTCGAGTTATTTTATTTTCGTTGGTTTTATTATTATTTAAGATTTGGATTTACTTGGGTTTTACTTTGATGTAATAAGGCCATTACTATTAACTGCTTTTAAGCATGCATTTTATTTGGTTTATTATGATACTATTATTGTTAAATCAAGATTAAATAGCTTTTCCTTAAAATAAATTTTAAATGTTTTGACACTTAAACATCAACGATTTTCAAATTAATGGTAAACCTTAAAGCAACTTGGCATTTTATTTTTTAACCTATGGTTTGAAAGATAATAATAAAGTTTTAATAAAAATCTAGACTTCAAGAGCAACACCGTTTTCAATTTGATCACAACACAAATCATATTTTCTTCAAAACCACTCAAATTTTCCAAATTAACAAACAAGTGTTTGAAATGATTTACTCAAGGAACATGCCAGATCCAGTCGAGGCTCGTGGGCCGGGTTTGGGTGTTTCATAATCCTTCCTCGTACGTAACCGACTCCCGAACTCATTTTTCTGATTTTCATAGACCAAAATTAATATTTTGAAATAAAACGTTTTATAAGGTGAACCAATCACACCTAAACAAAAAAAAAGGGTTGGTGGCGACTCCCGTTTTCATTTTTTTTAAGTCGATCCCGTTTTTCATAAAATCAAAAAAATGGTTTCGACATTAATAATATTTTATAATATTTAATATTTTTATACTTATTTTTCGTCTTAAGGAAACTGTGTTAAACAAGCCTCAACGTTTAGTAAATCTCCATACTTAATTTCGATTTTAATTTTTCATTACGCTTTTATTGGTTTACGATTTGACAATTGAAATATAAATTATTCTATTTATATTTTATTATATATATATAAATATTTTTATTTATATTTATCTATTTTGTTCGCTAACATGTTTTTTCAACAATCTTAAGACGGAATCGATTATTTTTTAATTCTCTAATCCAAGACAAACGAGACACCAAGAAAAAAAAAAAAAATATTTTTAAATAAATTTTCTTAAAGTGAATAAAATCATTTTGGGATTTATTCACGCCATTCAACGAATTTTATTTTATTTTTATTTTATTTCCAAAAGAGAAATTAAAATTAAATAAAAATATGTTTCGAGATTTATTCTCGCTGATTAACAAGATTTTATTTAATTTTAATTTATTTCTAAACGAAGGCTTAATCAAATAATTCTGTTTCGAAATTTATTCTCGCTGTTTAATAAAATTTATTTTAATTTAATTACATAATTTTGTTGAATCATCAAGGAAATTGCTGCTTAGTCCTGTAATAATCATTCGGTTGAATCATCATTCAACTAACCAAACACTACACAACTGTACCGGATTGAACATGCTCTGAATGGTTAAGCCATTCCGTTGAATTACACTCATTGTTGCTCAAACCCTTCATTTGACATCACATACAAGTCTAACCATCATAACACTTGAAGCTTTTTTATTTTCTTATTATCATAACCAAAGACTCCAAACTTTTGAATAATGAAAAATTTTATTTATTTTTCTCTTTTTAATTACAATTTTTTAACTTTCATAATTCTTTCATATTTTTCGTAGTGTGTTAATAATATTTTATATTTTATAAAATTTTTATAATTTGAAGTGATCTTTTACTTTTGCCTAATTTTATTTCTTTCCTCCACCTTTCCTTAATTTTTTTTTAAATTTAGGTAGTGGTAATCAATGAATTGAGAGTGTTATTGGATTAATTCATGTAATTATTTTTTGTAAGATGTTATTTAATAAATTTTGGTTTAAATCTAAAGAATAATTTTGATGCATTTGAATATTTTCATATGACTAAAAAAATCTTAAAATTTTTAAAATCACATGATGGTCAAATTGGTTAGACCACCAATTTTTTCTTTGTTCAATTCAATCAATTTTTAATTTATTAAAATTCTAAAATAATTAATATTAAACACAATTTTAGAAGCCCAATTCTTAGATTTCTTAAGGCCTTTAATGGTCCCATGTAGAGGCAATCATGGGCCAGGCGGGGTTCGGATGAGCCCAGATAAAATTTTAGGCCTGTTTTTTAGGCCCGAGTACGGTCCTGCCTGAAATATGGGCCTAAAAATTTATCCAAGCCTGGCCCAAAAGAAAATTGATAAACCCGAGCCGGCCCATATTAAATTCTTTTTAGCTTTTTTCATTAAATAAAAAATTTTAAAATAAATATTAAAACAAAAAAATAAAAATAAAAAATGAAAAATATGTAAATTTAAAAAGTATATTTGATTAAAAATAAAATATATATTTAATATATAATTCGGGCTGGGTCCTGGGCCAAAAAAGTTTTACACGAAACGGGCCTCATTTTTTTGCCCAAACCTATATTTCGGGCCTATATTTTTACCCGAACCCTCCCATTTTTTTGGGCGGACCATCGGGCCGAGCCGAGTAACCCAACCCATAATCACCTCTAGTCCCATGCAATTATCCTTTTTTTTTTTTTTAATACCTTATTCTAGAAACCTTTCATTAAATAATGGTAAGGTGTACAACCGAACCATAAAAGTTTAATTTCAAATTAGGAATGAATATCAAAATTATATATTAGTTATAATTTAATATATAATTATATACATAAACTTTAATTTTGTGTAATTTTATATATGATATTTTGATATGATACAATTCTTGTAAATTATTAACACAATTATTGATATAATATCATTTTATGTTTATATATTAAACACATAAATAATTATATTTATCCAATATAAAATTAAATTGATGTATTTATTTATTTAAATGTGTATGATTAAATCAAAATTAAAGTTTCAATTATACATTTGAATTACAATTAGAGTTTCACGTGTATAATTATACTAATTTAAAATTCATGTACACAATCGCACATTAAATTAAAGTTCTTATATACTTTTGAGATTTATCCTTTAAATTAAAAGTGTAACTCAACTTAAAAAAAAAAAAATTACTTTCCCAGATATCTCTCTATTAGTCTCTCTAACTTTATCTTTTCCTTCAACCTATTTTATCAATTCTCATCCAAAATATCTCGTTTAAGGCGAAGTAAAAAAATTTTTAGGGTTAAAATTAAATGTAATTTCACTATTTTAATAGTTTACATATTTATAATTTTAAAGGATTAAATTATATTTTTATCATTTTAAAAGGTTAAAATACAATTTTCTTTTTACTAATTTAAAATTTTAAAAATTCCAAAGGACCTAAATGGAAAATTTTCCATTTTAGGCCCTAGTTTCGCCCCTGACCTCGTCCCCTCCTCCTTTACTGTTAATTTTTTAGTTTTTCATTTTTCATTTTACTTTTTTTAGTTTTTCATTTTTCTTTTTACTTTTCAGTTTTAAAATTTAATTTCGTTCCCTTTCAATATCATTGCTATAACTTTTGCATTAACAACGCCTAATGAAGCTGAATAGAAAGAGCCAAAGAGGAGAGGTTCAAAGGCAAAAGCTTTTAACCTTTGGTTTTGGCTTTCCTTTTTGCGCCGGTAGTCTCTAGGGTTTTCATTTTCTTTTCATTCTTTTAATGCTTGGGTTGGGTTGTAACTTTTGGGTTTCTTTTCTTTGGACCAAAAATTTTAAACTTTAAATTCAAAATTTAATTTATCAATTCATGATTTAATTAATCGATTTGATTTTCAAAAACATAAAAATTTTATGAAAGAACAAAACAATTTGATTTGTTTTTATTTTTGCTTTCTATCTATTACATTAACATTTCATATTTCTATAATATAAAATATTATTATGTTTCAATTATATAAAATTATAATAATTTTAAACATATTTTAATACAAAAAAAGAAAGATAGGATACTTGACTTCAAAACCATAACAAAAGATTGACAAGTCTTAATTTAAAAATGTAAATTTAAAGGTATTTAAAGGTGTAATACTTCCGTAACATTGTACAAAAGAACAAATACAAATACAAAGTGGGAAAATTTAGTTTGGACTTAACGGAAAACTTTGTCCTCTAAGGACAAGAAAATATATTTGATGTAGTAAACATGTAATAATGATGTGGTGCTCAATGCCTTATGGTGTTTTGACTTAATCCTATAAATTAAGTAAGAGAGGACATTGATTCCCTTAAGCAGCACTCAGTAGGGGTGAGCATTCGATCGAATCGAATCGAATCGAATCGAAAAATTTCGAGTTAATCGAGTTTTCGAATCGCATTTTATCATCCTAACTTAATTTGAAATTTTTTCGAATTGAGTCGAGTGAGACGAAATTCGAATCGAATCGAACTCGAATATATTTGTTCGAGTTAAATTTTTAAAAAATGACTTTAGTGTTGTTTATTTTTATGTAATTTTTAAAAATAATTTTCTTTAAATTTTAAAACATGATCATATAATAAAAATTGAGGCAAATAAGTGAATAAATAAAATCTTAAAATTTAAAAAAATTAAAAATTGATTTGGGGGTTTAATTTGGGGAGAAAGAGGAATTGGGTTGGAAATTTAGGATTTAGGAAAAAAAATTTTGGGTTGAGTGTTGATGGGCTTGGGGAGAAATGGGTAAAAGCCTAAAATTTAAAAAAAATAAAAAAAATATAGTTTATATTCGGTTTATTTGAATTATTCGAATTATTCGAATTATTCGAATTTGAAAATTTAACTCGATTCGAACTCGAAATTCGAAACTCAAAATTCGAGTTGATTCGATTAACTCGATTAACTCGATTAACTTGATTCGAATAATTCGAAATTCGAATTTTTTTTCGAATTTTTCGAATACAATCGAGTTTTGCTCACCCCTAACACCCAGCAGCATTGGCCAAAAAGAAAAAGTGGTCGCACTATCACCAATTTTGAGAAACAAATTCTCTTTTCCACTTGCTTTTAAAGTTGGCTTTGCTGGAATGTTTTGATGGGTTAAAGGTCTATATGTTACTATCAGGTTTTACAATCCCTTTACCTCATCCCATGACCAGTATTTTGTGTTGAAAAATGATTTCTTTGAAATGAGAGATCTCTGGTTAGAAAAAAAAGTGACAAATATTGAATCTCGATATGTATGCTGACAGTGAAGCTTGAGAATCGATCCAGATTGAAAGCATCTATTTTTGACATTTTAAATTTTAATCGTTGTTGGTTTTGTTATGTTTAATTTAATATCTCACATTTATCAAGCTATTTAATTTTATATAAGTTTAAGTGGTGTTTAATCTCTTTTGTAAATGCCTTGAACATTGAGCGATATTAAATCACTTTTTTCGTTCAAGGAAAGAACAAATTCATTAAACAGGGTACAAAGGTCCAAAAGTCTAGCAAAACAAGGGCTAAAATGGGGAGAAAATACAAGAACTCCAATCCCGATAAAACTGTCATACTCTTGACTTTCAAATCTGCTACCGAAGAGAAACCAAGACCAAAACAGAATCTAAAAGGATCGCAGTTGACACTGAGGAGCACGTCGGTGTACATAATAATTAAATCACTTTTGATAAAGGTCTTTAGTAGTTTTACGTATCTACATGGTAATTACATTGGACAAATTTCTCAGGTGATTAAAGAATAGACATTGTTTTCCATCATGAGAGATTGATGATTTCACAAGGTAGTTTGTGTTTCAACATTGGCTATGACTAGAGGTTAGTAACATTATTAGTTTATTATGCTTTCGCATCCTTCTATTCATCGAGGAACTATTTTTGTGAGAGAGTACAAATTTTATTAGTTTGTGTTTTAAAATTGATATATGCTTTGAGGCTTGTCTAGGTTAATGTATGAGAGCTTATAGAGAGCACTTGAATCTATTCATCGAGGATCTATTTTTGTGAGAGAGTGCAAACTATATTGTAAACATTGAAGTGTTTACTGCACAAGTTCTTAGGGGGAGGATTTGGAGGTGAGTATTCTAGTCTTAGGTACAAATGTGAGATCTCTATACTTGGGGAGTAATAAAGTGTGAATCACTTGTTGTATTTGATTGTGCCAGGGCGTACATACGCTGAGCAGAGAAAATTGCAAATAAATAAACATGAAGTACAATGTTCTGCAAGTGTGACAAGTCAAGTGTAATATAAGTGTACAATACGACACTTAGAGTATTCCAAGGATCGAACCTAAAGAAGATTGCGTGATATGATGAATTAATAAAGATAAAAGCATGTGATTAAGGAGTCTAACTAGCTAATGGCTAGAATACATAATACAACAAATGATAAAAAAATTGAATTAAACTAAATTATAATTTAAAGGACTAAAGCAAAAAAATACTAAAGTAAAAATTATTATCAAAGAAAAATATAGCAGTTGATTAATATCTGCGTCAATAATTAATTCTCGGGTTAGGAGTCTAAATTAGTCAATTTTCTAATTGGTTCAATTTTAACTCTCGATTGTCGTCTTACCTAATTAGATGATATAGTCTCAATTGTCTCTCGATCTTACAAAGCTAGGTAGGGATAGTCGAATTCATGCTCGATAAGATATCCTCTCAGTCTCACTTATCTAATTGTTCCCCTAGATTCTTCAATTCTAGGTTTCCAAGTTTATTTGATTTAGTCCACATTCTTACAATTTAGTCTCTAAACCTTATATTAAATAATTGACGTTTCAATTAATCAACTACAATAGGAATTAGTTCATACCCATCATCAACATATACAACACATTCATTTTCATGTTAAATTAAACAATTAAATGAGACAAAAAATAAAAGAGTGGAAAAAAAAAAGAGTTGGGAAATGCTTAGAGATTTGCGATTAAGTCCTTGATTTGATTAATGAAAGTAAGAATAAACTTGAAATTCCATAGCTCCGATTACCAAGTTGTAAGTTTGAATTGCAAAAATAATACTAAAATCTATTAAAACATACAAAAGGTCTTTGTACCTTTTTTCGTGCAAAAAGAAATTGTAGAAAAAGTTACTTAAAACAAGAGTAAACTAAAAACCTAATAATCATCTATCTTTTGTGTCTTAAGATGATTTATATAGTCTAACACAATTTGACCTAAAATGGACAAAAATGATCTAATTTAACAGTTGACTTTGGGTTGGCAGGACTGAAAAATGCCCCTACAGTAATTTCCTTGTCAATCTTTGGTGTCACGACACCCAAGCCTTAGTGTCGCAACATCCACAATAATTTGCTACTAGGGTGGTTTGAGTGCTTTGATGTTGCAACCATGGAGTCTTGGTGTTGCGACTTGCTCCATTAGATGACATGGCCTCCTTAAATTTGACGACTGTGCTCGGAGGTTGTGACCTTGATAGCTCCAAGTTGTGATCCTAAAGGTTAGTTCCGTGACATCACTCTTTTGATGTCGTGGCTTTAAAGACAATCCACTTGGATTGCAATTTGTTGAAGGCTAACTCTTTGAGTGATGATGGGAGGCTTTGGTGTCATGACATGGAGACTTCTTGTTAAAGTAAGTTTTATTTGATAATATGTTTTGATATAACAAATTAATTTTTTTGAGTAAAATTTAAAGTTGAACAAAATTGACAAAATGATTTCTCAAATGAAGTCTAAGAAATAAAATTTTCAATCCTTATATTAAAACTCTTAGAGATTTTTTTGAATCAACCTTAAAATCAGTTTAAAATGATTTTAATCAAGTAGAAATAATTTCAACTAGTCAAGCTATTTTTAAAACAAGTTAGAATAGTTCCAGGCCAAAAACTATCTATACTTTTTTGCCAAATATCGATACCCCTTTGAAAAATGATACCAAATTGACATTTTTTTTCACAAATCCAGCTAAGTATCGATATGGTATCGATACGTTTCATATGGTATCGATAAAATTCATCTGGTATCGATATTTAAGCAGCAAAGATCACTGAATTTTGTATTTAATGCAAAATATCAATACCATTTTATTTGGTATCGATAATTGTTGTTTTAGGTGAATAAAATGAACTAATTT
Organism: Gossypium rotundifolium; assembly: GCA_025506655.1. Taxonomy (NCBI): domain Eukaryota; kingdom Viridiplantae; phylum Streptophyta; class Magnoliopsida; order Malvales; family Malvaceae; genus Gossypium; species Gossypium rotundifolium. Next base: position 142,567,742 of record CP106731.1, read on the forward strand.
TTACATCCCCAAGGACTCTATTCATATCTCCAACAACCACAATGGTTGGAAGTCAATTAGGGGGTATAAATACCAGCTTCCAAAGATCCTACAACAATTAAGAAAGCATGTTCAAGCAAAAAGATCAATCAAACAACATTTGTGGCAAATATTTCCATACTTTTCTTTCATACACTTGTAAGCTTTATTTCCATTCTATTTGCTCAAGTGTTTTTCATTTTAATTGAGCTTAATTTGCAAAGACATTGATCTTGTAAGGATAATTTCATTGTTTTCTTCTTTGTATCTCTTTCAGAGGGTTTGTGTATTAAGGTTTGGGTAGAAACCTTAAGGGAGTTTGTTAGGTTAAACATTGCCCTCACAGCTTATCAAATTAGTGAATTTGGGAAAACCCTTAGTTGTGGACAGCTAAGGTAGTGGAGTAGGTAATTGGGGCTGAACCACTTTAAATTATTGTGTTCCATTTTCTATCCTTTCTCTCTAGCTTTCACAAAATTTTTAAAAGCCAATTTATCCCCTCTTTGTAATTCCGGTTTGATTATTTGAGTTAACAATTGGTATCAAATCTAGTCTCTTTTAGATGTTTTAACAACCAAAGAGGAGATCTTTGAGGAAGCTCAACAACCATAAACTCAATTCCTACAATGAAGTCTACTTCCATATCAATTTTTCTTGGTAAGTCTCAATCTATTTCCAAGCCTCCTTATTGTAATGATGCTAATTATTCATATTGGAAGAAAATGATGATGCTATTCATCCAAGTAAATGATCTTACTATTTGAGACATTATCATGTATGACCTTTCTATACCACTTGAGCAAGAATGAGAGTTCTTAGTTCTAAAAAGCAAGAAAGAATGGAACGAAAAAGATAGAAGGAGTATTTAACTCAATGTCAAGGCCACGCACACATTTTTTGGTGCACTTGGTCCGAATGAGTATTATTTTCCTCCTATTTTGATAATTTTCTAGTAGATCATGTCAAAGAGCAATCTCTTCAAAATGAAAATCCTATTTAGCAACAAGGTTTGGAAGAGTTTGATCCCTTTGAAAAATCACCTTACAAGAGTTTGGTGATCCAGCACTATGAATAAATAAACCATCGATTTCTAGTAATTATTTGGTATATCTTGTGGTATCTGACTATAATATTTGTAATGAGAATGGCCTAGTAAAATTTTCACAAGCAATAGAAAGCCAAAAATTTTAACTTATGGCTTGATGCTATGAATGATGAAATTAACTCTATGGAAGATAATAAAGTTTGGGATATCGTAGGATTGCTTGATGGGGCTAAGGCTAATTGGCCATAAATGGATCTTTAAGACTAAAAATAACTTATCGGGTAAATTGAGTGCGACAAGGTTAAACTTGTTGCTAAAAGGTTTACTTAAGGGAAGGAAAAAATTTGATAAGTGCTAAAAATAACATGTTTTAACCTTATTCTTAATTCGTTTTTGGGTGATTATTCGATGTTAATTGTGAATTTTATGCTTCTAATCCTTTAAATTCCAAGTTTTAATGCTTAATAGAGCACTTGGGAGCAAAAGGAGCGAAAATGAGTGAAAACCTTAGTGTCGAAGCAAGCTATAGCTATAAGAGCCATACGAGCTGAACCATTCCACACGGCCAAACCATACAACTGTATGACCCATATGGATGTGTGGTAGGCTATGCCGATTTCACAAGATTGCGCACTGAATAGTGGAAAGTCACGATTTTTAGGGTTTTTGGGCATTCTAAGACGTATATATGAAAAAATAAGAAGATAAGAGTGAGCCTTCAGAGAATACTTAAGAAAATAACTCGAAAAACACCATTGAAGCCAACTTTGAAGCAGATTTCCATCAAGATTAAAGGTTCCCATTTGATTTCTTAGAAAGTTATCATGAGTTTCTTTGTTTCTTTTGGTTATACTATCTCTTGGATGTTTCTATTTTTAAGCATGAACTAATTTTCTAAATTGTAACACCCCAAACCCGGCCTAGACGTTACGGCCGAATTTGACGTGTCACATTGAAGTGTTTTTCGAAATCAAGGCTTGTTGATAAAAAAAAAACCTATTTTTAAGTGAAGAACTCATTTAGTTTTATTGCTTGGAAAAAACATTTAGTGAATCATTAAATTGGAAAAACCACTTATTAAAACGATTTTCATGTTGGTTTCTTAGTTGGTAAAAACTCGCGAAGCTACTCAAATTAATGTCATTTTGAAGTTTTGAAAATGTACGTTAGTCTTTTAAAATAGTTATTATTTTTTAAAACTTATTTGTATCAGTTTGGCAATTTCAAAATAAGAAATTAAAACCCAATTAAAAGAAATTAAAATCACCAGAGGCCTTATTACATAAATATGAACCCAATATAAAAATTTAAATAACTAGTCTAGAATAGAACATTAGCTAATGTGTGGCAACCTCCGAGTCCCTCGCAGCTCCAAGTCATCTAAGGCTGGGGATTACCTGCACAGTTAAAAGAAAAGGGTGAGTTGCGAGGACTCAGTGTGTAATGCCCTATCATGCAGTAACAGTCTGGGCCTGAGCCCTATTCAGTAACAGTTCAGTGTGAGCCTTAGCCCAATACAAAAATAGTATGGTGCAAGTATGCAAACCCACCCCAATCTAGCCAGCACACCACCTGTACCAACCCAACACACCATGTGGGGACAAAGTTGACCCACCCAGCTCTCACATCAATATTGCAGCATAGTTGCTAGTAATAATAACGCAGCAGAGCTGCCAGTATAGTATATGTGGCAAAGCTTCCAGTAATAGTAATTGTGGCAGAGCCACCAGTATCAGTATGTGTGGCAGAGCCACTAGTAATAGTAATTCCTCCTTAACAGAATCCCAACCCCATGCAGTATGTCATGACATCAATATTTCGTGTATGCAATATGTCCTACTCAGTACAGTCATATAGCACATATTTTCATCTGTCAATTTATCTTTAAGGGTAAAATAGTTATTTTCATAAATTAAGGATAAAACGATAATTTTTCCCTTTAGGGGTATTTTAGTCATTTTGCTTATTAGGGGTATTTCAGTCATTTTACTCATTAAGGGTATTTCAGTCATTTTACTCATTAGGGGTGTTTCAGTCATTTTACCCATTAAGGGTCTCGGTACAGTTAACGACCTTTTCGAAGGCCTACAGTCACCACGAGCGACATAGATAATCCCTTTGGTCGAAATAGTGTAAATGGGCTCAAAGCCCAATATTCAGCCCAAATGGGCCCACACGCTCGTGTGGCCCATTTGGCCTAAATTCAATCACAACTATGTGATTTACATAACCCAATCCAGTTTCTGACACTTTTTGTAAATTTTATCCGTGTGAGGCCCACGAGCCTATTGAGCCCACACGTCCCATTTTGGCCCAACGAGGCCCATAACGACCCAAGTGCACGAGAACACTCGTAGTGGCCTCTTCTATCTATCACCCTCAGTTGTGGGCTTAATTTTTCCACACGAGTGATCGCACACTCGTGAGGCCTCAAATGCCGAAGTTTCGGCTTTTCGACTTTTACCGATTCATAGCAGAGATACTGTGATTACACACCTTTTTACGGAGTCATTCCAAGATCTACAAGCACCAAAATTAGAATCATCGACATCCAATGTTAGTCCTTAATATGCTAGGGTAAAGCACCCTCTTATCACATCTGTTCCCAAAAAGGCACTTACTACCTTACCTTGATTGAACGCACTACAGCTTGTTCCTTTTAGCTCGTGGGCTAAAACCGATCACACTTTTTTTTCAATAAACTAAGATAACAAAATATTTTAACAGATGGGATCAATCATAACTGTGGCTTAAATCCATGAATATTAGTCTTATAGAGAAATATATAGAGATATTCGACCTATTCAAAAGGTACGGTAATGTTTTTACCTTAATTGAATAATGGAAGATAGGGTTTGACGACTTGAGTAACTTTTGCACTTCTCCACTCATCGGGAATACCTAATACCCAACGATCACCACACCAAGAGGAAGGGATCCCAATCAAAGACCATGAGTAGCAGAAACATTCAACTTTTAGAGAAAAGGGGGATAGGAGAGAATAGTTTTAAACAAGAAGTGAAGAATATGAACACCTACCGATTTCAGGAACACTTGCAGAACTGAAACAAAGAGGGAAAGAAAGTAGAGAATTTGGTCACCACAGAACTAATCAAGAGAAAAGATTCGGTTCACAAGCTAATAGGAAGCCGAGGAAAAAAAGGAAGAGGGATGGTATTCGACTTAGGAGAAGGAAGGGAGAAAAGGGAAGAAAGAAAAATAAATGAATGAAGAGGGAGGGAGAGGAAATGTATTCGGCTTAAATTGGGAGAAGGAGAGGGAGGCAGAGATTTGGCCAACAAGGAGCTTGAAGAAGAATTTCAAAATCGAAACAACAAAAATGCATGAATGGCCAATTGCAAAACAATAAGATGCACGAGTGGTAAGTTGAAGTTTCAGCACTAGAGGGAAAAGGAAGAGAAGTCCAAAAAAAAAAAAAATTGGTGACAAAACTGACCAAAAGTGAGGAAAAAATCCTCAGCCAAAATTCCTAGGCTCCCCTATACCCATTCGGCACAAACATTCCCACACACTCCAACTTCCTTGATTCACTCCACCAATCTCTCCATAATCCTCTCCATGATTTGCTCCTACAATCTCTCCATGACCAATTCAAACACCTCTCATCCATCAGACTTCCACCAAACACAAACTATAGCCATCCCAGCCACAAAATAAATGCCCCTTATGCTGCGCCAACACTCAAACCTTAGACCTTATAGTTACACAACACGCCACTTGCCACTAGGCCACAAGCTCTTCTTGTGTCATTAAACAAGAATTATTATTAATAAAGCCTAAGTGCCAGTGTTCGGGTTCATTTAAGGGAAAAATTAAAATTTTGTAAGAGCCAAGACTTAAACACAAGCTTATCAAATACCCCCATACACACCCAAATCACTTAGCCATTAAAGAAAACAATCAATTTGTTAGAACATGAAAAATTAAAGACCCTATATTTTTGGGGCGTTACATAAATACCTAGGGAGATGTACCCTATGATGGATTCTGTTGTTTGATTTTTATTTTACATAATAAATACTCAATTCTTGTTTTCAATTATATGTGCTTAATTCTTGGATTGATATTTCTAGATTATTAATCCATGTTTGATGTGCTTAAATCAGTGGTTGAAAGTGTAACACGTAGGTTTGTGCAAGTGTACACAGTCGTTATCAAGTAATAAGTAAGTATCGAGTTATCATCTCCACAGGGATTGTATTTGTGGTAAGTCACATAATTTGTAAAATTATATTAACAATTTGGTAAATAAAAACACAAGATGATTGAGAAGTGATGATTAAAATTAAGTATATTAAACTAAATGCAATGATCCCTAATACAAATTATCCTAAATATGCAAACTATATGAATGAATAGATTTTAGCAAAATTAAACACAATTTGCAACAATTATAATGAAACACCCCACACCCGGCCCACGAGCCTGAACCGGATCTGGTATGTTCCTAAAGTGAATCGATTTCAAAACCATTCGATACTTAGAGAAAATTCATAAATTTTTTAGAAAATGTTGTTGTGGATTGGGCTTAGATTGGAAACCCATTTTATTAAACTTGTAAATCCAATTTGATTTATTACGTCCAAAATAGTTCTTAGCATAAAACTTAATAGTACAAAAAAAATAAAGAGAAATCCATCGGGCCTTATGGCCTTATTACATCAAGTAAAACCCAAAATAATAAATTGTACAAGATTTAAAATAAAATAAAGGTTCAAATTAAACTGAACTTCAAGTCGATCATGGCCACCTCAACGCTCACCTGGCCCGGTCCGTCACTTTATTCATCACCGAAAATAGTTCCCACAACGGGTGAGTCAACAGACTCAATGTGCACACAATACTAACATTCAACAAAATCGTGCACTCATGTTCAAATCATCTGGATCCATATAAAATGAAATTATGATGCAACCCAAACCCAATCCTAATGGTCCATCCGCTACACACCACTCGTACTGCCATTTACACCGTGGGGACTACTAGGTCAACCCTCCATCCGCTACTCTCCATCGAAGGCATTCGTCCATATACGTTGTGTCATTAGACACTATAATCAAATTTATACGTTGTGTCATTAGACACTATTGTAACCGGGTTACCAAAATTTCGCAATGTGACCGTAGTCAACATATTTTGTTGGTGAGACCAAGTCAACACCTTCAAGGTGAGACCAAGTCAACACTGTTCTCCCCTTTCACATAAATCCCGAATGCCCCAAAAATTTATATATTATGCATAACTTAATTTCATGTTCATATACATATATTCGCATGTTATAAAATAACATTTTCACAATCCTATCAAGTAGGAAACGACTGAGTACTTTTTGCCACATTTGTGGTACATAGCCACATTCACATTATTATTCATATCATATATTAAAATATTTAGCCATATAATATCGAAGGATAGTAAGGGTACACACCTTATTCGCTTAAATAAAAGTTCCTTGAGATCTCGAAAATCCCGATCTAATTTTAGATCTATTATCTCCTATATTCGGCCCACCAAATAAAACACATTAATAAACCCTTTTGGCTTAAAACAAAACCAAATCCTAGTAGGATTTGTAAAAGACTCACCTTTGCCGATTTCGTGTTTATACAAATCCGAAAGTTTGGTTTTTCCTCTACCGATATTCTACCAACCTTGTATTTCATTATGGGTTAGTTTTTGCTTTTCAAAAATTAAGGAATTGATCTAGATAATCTTACAACCATTGGCGAATATTTTGAGGCTTACCTTATAGATTAGAATAAAAGTTCCTTTTGTCTTGAATATCTGTCGAAATTCCTAAAATTCATATGTTAGATCCGATCTAACTTTAATAAGTTGTAATCGGCCTTTGGCGAATATGTCTTACCTTAATTTCCTCGAATCAAAACACGAAACTCCCTTTGACATTCGCCATAGACATAAGAGAGGTTATTTTCTTAAGCCTTGTTTAAACGAATCGGAAGAACAAGAATTAATTGTTCTTACCTTAAATCCTTGATCTTTGTATTCGGTAGTTGTGGAAACTTGAGATCCCTTGTATATTCTACCATGATCAAGAATAGGGATTAGACTCTTTACTTTCGCAACTAGAAAAGAAAGAAAGGAAATTGAATGGCTTAACCTTACCTTGATGCCTTTAATCACTTGTTTCTTGACTTGAGTTACGAGATCCGGCTATGGAGATTTAACCGAGATTGGAAGAGAAAGGTTTTGACTAAGCAATGGAAAAGGGAGGAAAAGAAAAGATGGAGTCCTTGCTTAGGGAAATTTCGCAAAGAGAGGGGAAGAGAGAGCAAAATTTCTAAGAAGGTAGAGTGAATGAGAGAAAAGTCTCAATTTTCCTCTTTTAACTGAAATTGCTAGACCAAGAGTCCAAAACTTGGCCACTACTCTCCCAAGTGATAATTTAATCTCCATTAATTATCACTTAATTAAATTAAAAGTCTTTAATCCATCCTTTAATTCCTCATTTATCTTAGTAGAGAAAATCTTTATTTATCACTTTATTTTGACAAGTTTTAATAAAAATAAAACTCTTCCCTTTTAAGCAAACAAGTGCCGTCCACCCTTAGCCTTGGGAAGCAAAATTAAACCTTCAATATTTGCTTTCCAAGTGACTCGAACTCAGGCCATTTCCATAAGCCCTAAGTGACACTTCAGGCCACTTTTCCAAGCTCGATTGTATGTCAAAATTCACCAACTTTTTCTTTTAAGGCCCTCTTGCCCTTATCTCCTATTTTGGGCTTTAAAATTTGTCATTCCGGCCTTATTTCTAGGTTTCCTAAAATTTTCACGCGGCTCTGTAACTTGCCATTTTCCTTACATCTTCAGGTTTCCAAAATGTTTAGGTTTCCAAAATGATCAAGTTTCCAAAATGTTCAAGTTTCCAAAATGTTCAAGTTTCCAAAATGTTCAGGTTTCCCAAAATGTTCAGGTTTCCCAAAATGTCTAAGTTTCCAAAAATGTCTAATTTTCCAAAATGTCCATTTCCATTTCCATTTTCATTTTCATTTCCATTTCCATGCATTTCTAGGTTTCCAAAAGTATCAAAATTTATTCATAGTACTTGAAACTTGTCATTTCATACAATTGAACTGAAATGCATAGGCCCTATTCAGGATGTTACATATAACATAAATAAACTAGGACAATTACTTTAATTAAACTTAACTTATTATCAATATGTTTAGTAACATTCGAAAAAACATTCTATGGCAACTCGATCTTTCATGAGTTTGGAAACCAAATTAGGTCATTTCGGAATCCTTTACTTAGTAAATACGCATTTTACTGATCCTTATTTACTAAAGGTTTCTTAGTATTCGTGTGAGGTAATAGGGACATGTTAGGTTTGAAACAGTTTAATCACTCAAATCTAAAACCTATGCAGATAACAGAGCTTGGTTAGAGTTGTTATGCATCCTGCAATTTAATCGAGTTAGGATCTAAATTGAGCATGCACATTTCAATTATGTGTCCATTAGTCGTCGTCTGGTTAGGATCGCTCAGCTAATTCAAGTGCATTTCAATCACGTATGAACGAGATACAAACTTGATTTTAATTGAAAACATGGTCGATTGAGGCACAAACATTATAAGCATGAATCAAATAAATATTATTCAATCAAAGCAATCATCCTAGCTTAAATAAAATTAAGCTAACATTGTTGTAAACAAGAACAAAGAACACATTGCAAACAATTTTAGATTAAATTAAAGAAAAGAAAGATTAAACCCAAATCAAAGTGGCTGTCACCCAAGACTTTGATCGATGAGACTCTTTCACTCCTTTGCTTTGCTCCTTTGCTGATGGCTCTCCAAGGTGGATGACCAAGGGCCCTTTAAGAGGATTTAATTGCTAAAATCTCTATGAAGAGATGATGCTAGGCATGGGAAATGGAAAATTCTAAGAGAATTGAGAGAGAAGAGAGAATGATGATGGATAAGGGATGATGGATGAAGGAATGAGGGGGTCTTATTTATAGGTGAAGAGATGGGGATAGTTTGTTAAAAATAGTGGGGTTTAATCTCTTTAAGTTTCTTCAATGAGTGGCTGGCCATGCTTAGTGGCTTTTGACTTGGATTTTGCTTTATTTTTAAGCAATTTAAAAGCCATGACAACTCAGGACTGAGGCTTGGTCAAATGTAAATCTTCGGGCAAATCTCTAATTTCTTCAACATTGTAAGGACCTTGTGTAATTAAACCAAAAGTGGTTTATGTGGACAGCCATGTGTAGCTGAATTTGGGTTGGCTTGGTATTCAATTGGATGGTTTTTGTAATCCAACAAAGCTATCAGACCTGTCCAAAATAAATCAATAAGTTAAAGGGAAAAAGAATAAAATTTATCAAATTTAAATAATTAAATACAACTCAAATTATTAATGAAATATTTTAAAATGAATTACTAAATATAATTTTATATTTTATTATTTAATTTAATCATGCATGACCAATTTTATGTCTTAAAAATATAATATGTTTAAATAAGTATAAAATAAGCCATTTTATGCATGAAAACTATATAATAAAGTATAAAATCACATTTTAATAATTTCTCTATCCTAATTTCATATTTTCACATGTTTTATTAATTTATTAAACAATTACTTAGTTTTAACAATGAATTTAAGTAAAAGGTGACAAATTACATATGAAAAATTCTATATATTTTTCAGTTTACAAATCGATCCTTTTTAAGATTAGATATTGCTTAATTAAGTGGTGTTGTATGCAATCCTAGAAATAGGAAAACATAAATCTATCGGATTAGAATCAAATCTAATAGGGGAATCCATAGCACGAGTTAATGTGATAATAGGGGTTTTAATTAGAAAGAAGTTTCAATTAATCAACCTAGAGTCAGTTGCTCTTATGCTCGAAAAAGATATTAGCATAATTCAGAGATTTCCATGGATCAAGTTACTAAGTAACGAAATTGCGTAATTTATATTGATAGTGACAGGTGAAATCTAGGTGAATTCTTTCTTGAGTATTGTTTCATTTCTTGGTTGTTAATCGATTATTTTCCTTATTTGTTCTTTGGCGAATTTGTTAGTTAATTAAATTAGTTAATTTTAATTTTTAAATCAATCACTCAAATTATTTGGTTAAATAATAGAAAGAAGTTAATTACTAGTACTTGTAGTCTTTGTCAGAATGATATCCTTGCTCACCGTAGCTATATTATTAATTACTAATACTTTTAGTCTTCGTGGACATCAAAATTATAGAAAGACATTTTCTCTCATTTCTAAGAAAGATTCCCTTTGAATCATCATGGCATCGGTTACAGATTTTGATTTTTAAGTTACATCAAATGGACATAGAAACAACCTTCCTCAATAGAGAGTTGGAGGCAGAAGTCTACTTGAAGCAACTGAAAGGGTTTATATTATATGTTGGTGATCATTTAGTTTGCAAGCTTAAGAAGTTTATTTATAGGCTTAAGTAGGCTTCTCAACAATGGTATTTGAAATTTCACAATGTTATTTCTTCATTTGGTTTCAATGAAATCATTGCTTATCAATGTATATACCACAAGGTTAGTGGAATCAATCTTATCTTTATGATTTTATATGTAGATGGCATTTTTCTTGCAGCTAATAATATTATATTGTTACATGAGATGAAACAATTTCTCTCTTGACACTTTGAAATGAAAGATATGAATGAGGCTTCTGGATGAAAAATTGTTCACCGAGCATGGCACTTATTGTGAAAGGTGAAAATTTTTGTTTGTCTCAATGTCCTAAAAATGATCTTAAAAGAGAATATATAGGAAACATTCATTATGATGTAGCTATTGGAAGTCTAATGTATGCTCAAGTTTGTACAAAACTTAACATTGCTTTTGTGGTTGGAATGTTGGGAAGATATCAAAAAGAATTGGTTTGTACAATTGTAGAGTTGTAAAAAAGATCTTGAGATATCTTCAAGGAATTAAGGACTTTATAAATACATATAGATGATCTGACAATTTGGTGATTATCAAATACTTAAATTCTAACTTGGCTGGTGTGTTGATTCTTAAAAATCAATATTAGGATACATCTTTATACTTGGAGAAATGCAAAATAATTGTTAATGCAACTTCTACAACAAGTTTGTTGCTTGTTTTGAGGTAACATTATAGGATATTTGGTTGAGTCTTCAAGTTGTTAACTCCATCTTTAGACCATTGAAGTTATGATAATTTGGTTACTATGTTCTTGACTAAAAAAAATAGTACATATAAAAAGTCGTATTAGGTCTAATAAAGTGAATATAGAACACATTTGTACTAATCAAATGATTCCAATTTTTTTTTTTTTTTTACAAAAGGCATGCCACCAAAATTGTTTAGGGATGATATATCTAGTATGGATTTGTGATCAACTGTCACTTATATGACTTATGGATTGTGGTATTATATTTGCAGCACACATTTGGAAATGAAATTTTTATTACTATTCATTTTATTTTTGGTAGGTATGGTTACATATTTGAGAATGACGAATATATTTTGTTGAAGAATCTAGAATAATCATTTGATGGAAAGTAGTGTACAACTAAACCAATTGTACAAATCCTTAATTCATGCAGTCTAAAGACCAAACCCTAATATTTTTTAAAAGGACCCTATTTTCCATCACGGGAGATTGCTTCAAATTAAAAGATTTGACAAAGAAATTTTATGTTTGAACATTGGTTGTGGCCAGAGGTTGGTAACTGTTGGAATTCGATACTAAAGAAGAAATAATTGTTGAAAAGAAATGAGAAAATTTAGCAACAAAATTGTCTGCTAAGGTTTTTATTATTTCCACTCATCTATTTTGAACAATATAACAAGGGTATTTATAATACGAAAAACTGCTAAATATGGAAAGAAATAACTTAAGATTTTATGCTAATAAATGTCAAATATATTATACTAATAAATACTAAATCTTCTAAAAAAAATAATAATATATAAACATAAATTTAAGCAAGCTCTAAAAAATCTAGTTCGTATTTTTTAGTTCACCAAAGTTGAAGTGTTCACTAATTTTGCATGAACGATCATCTCGCAACACTCTTCCTTGGCCTTCATGCTACAAAAACCAATTTTATTCCTAAATTTTCAAACCTCGACTTTCCAAGTGGTTTGGTCAAAATGTCTGCAAGTTGATCTTCAGTACTGTAATGGACCAAAGTCACTTCTTTGCTCTGTTCAACTTCTCTCACAAAGTAATACTTGATTTTAAAATGCTTTGTCTTTCCATGAAAGACTGGGTTCTTTACAATTGCTATGGCAGACTGGTTATCGCAAAAAAAATATGAGTTGCTTCAACCTGCATAAGATTTAAATGAAACAAAATTTTTCTCAACCAAATTGCTTGGTTGATTGCTGTTGCTGCAACTACATGCTTAACTTTTGTTGTGGATTGAGTCATTGTTGACTCCTTCTTTAAATTCCAAGAAAATACTCCAGGTCCAAATGAAAAGAAACATCCGAAGGTATTTCGCATATCATATACTAATCTAGCCCAATCAATATCTATGTACCCAATAACTTTTAATGAGTTTGCCATTATAGTGTTCGCATTGCAAACCAAACACGTCGATGTAGAATGAGAAATATCGCAGCAGTGCATAAATCCTAACAACATGCCGACTACGAACATAATATCGGGTCGTGTCACTATTAAGTACAACAAACAACCAACAAGACTTCGCTAGTTCTTTTCATCAATTTTCTAAAAAAATTCATTACTATAGAATTTCTCTCCAAGTGCAACAGGTGTGCTATTGGTTTACACTTCCATGTAGAACCTCTTTAAAATCTGCAATGCGAATCTCTGTTGACTTATGAAAATTCCTTCATGAAATTGTCGCACTTTCATCCCAAGGAAATTGTAACACCCCAAACCCGGCCTATGCGTCATGATCGGATCTGGTATGCTACGGGTTGAATCTTGAAAACTTACTCTGAAGGGTTTTGGAAAAACTTAGTTTATTAAAGCCGAGTAATCAATTAAATGTGAAATTTTGGAAATAACTTTAACATTTGCATTGATTGAGTTTGAAAAGCCCATTTATCATTTCATTTTATATTTAAGACTTTGAAAAAAAAAACATAAGCTTTAAAAAAAAACCAACATAACAAAAAAAAAATCGAAACCTAAGTTATGGAGGCCTTATTACAAAAATGTTCACAAAAATTAAAACTTAAATGAAAACAAAACCGAAAATAGTCTATGTAGATAATAGTCTTAATGGCCCCTCGAGTCTGCCTCGGCTCCCATGTCCACGAACCATCGCTCATCCTAAAAGTGGGAAAATAAAAGGGTGAGTCACAAAGACTCAAAGTGCAAATCTCGAAATCACATGAAAGCCTTGGGCCCACAAAAACATTATGGCCCTTGGCCCATACACAATGGTAACAAAATATTTCATGCAACATGGCCCATCCCAAACCTAAGAGTCCATCCTCTACACACCCCTACCAACCATCACACCGGGATTTCTACAATCAACCCTCTATCTGCTACACACCACGCCGACAATTTGTCGTCATTCATAAAGACCGATCACCATGTGACCTATGTGGCAAAGCCACCGATCGCTTATGTGAACCTCAGAAAATACATTATAGTATTTCGACAGCTATGCTGCCGTCATAAAGACCGATCACTATGTGACCTATGTGGCAAAGCCACCGATCGCCTCACACCGCCTCCCTTCCATAAATCAATCAATCCTATCCCATGCATACATACATACAAGAATCAAAACATTAAGCCATTTAAACCGATCACAGACTTTCACATACATCGATACACATAGAGAAGTTTCTATGATTACGTACCTGGCATCTCTTGCCTACCCTTTTTGGGTATTATGACTATACATACAACCTCTCTTTTCGGCTTTTAGCCCATATCATACACATATATTACAACAATACTTATGTGTCAAGGATCTACACACCTGGTTACGGTTAAGACGACATCGCTCAGGTCGACATTATCAAAGTCGCTACGATCGCTAACAGCCTAAGATTTTGTTCAAGTCGTCCACAACCCGGTGGCCAATCCCAAGATCACCGACATCGCCGCTCCTTAAACTTAGGGATTGGTTTAACAGATCTAATCCTCTCCTTTGCCTGATCTATATTTGATTCCATCAAGAGTCCTTGTTAGAACTACTATAATGACATAGGGTTGTTAAACCATATCATACGATTAAGATCTTAAGTACGATAACGAATCTAACGGAAATCTAATGAAAACCTCTTACCTTGAAATCTTGAAATAGATAGAATACTTAAAGATTAATGGTTTCCGACTTTTGAGATCTGGATGATTTGATCTACTCCGATTTCCCGAAGTGCCACCCAAAAGAACATGAGATTAGTGGAAAAGTCAAACTAAAGATGGCCTATCAACCAACTAGCCATTCGGCTATGGTCTTAAAAAAAAACCCGAAAGAGAAGGGAAAAAGAATAGAAGAAATCAGCACTCACCTTAACACAGAGGATTCAGCATCTCCTAGGGAATTTTGGCTTTTGAGAAGATCGAAGAAAGGATGATCTCAAGAGATCTATGAAGATTCGACTTTGATGAAGAAATCAACAAAAGAGAATAGGAGGTATTCGGCTATGGAGATGAGAAGAAAGTTCAGAGTTTCGGCCTTTGAATGAAAGTGAAGATTTAGAGATTTTGGCTTTTGAAGTAATCAAAAGAAAGAAATTGCAGAGAATGACTAGTGTTTTGGCACAGAGAATGAGAAAAAGAATAGGGTTCAAATGCCGAAATTGAAGAGATACCACCCCTATTTATAGAGAATTTTTGGCACTTACTTATCAAAACCCGAAAGTGCCCTTCCTGATAACTAACAAATAATCAAATAGTGGGGAAATTTCGGCACCCCTTTGCCATAAAGAAATCGATTTCTTTCCCCCTCTAGGAGATGGAATTTCGGCCAGCACTGCACTCAGCAGATAACTCCTATATTTTCTTCTTTATCTTAATCTATTCATACCTTTAGAAGAGGCCTAAATAACACCACCTCTCCCTATTATTATCGACATAATATCCACATTATCCAAACAGATAAATCTTTCTATTTTAAAGCATCCTAGCCGCCCCCACTCTCCTCTCCTTTGATGCCAAAAACAATTAAAAATAAGTAGGTAATGCAACTCAACCTTGGATCCCCTATCGCTTTTCACGCCATCGTCCATCGGGCCACTAGCCCATTTTTGTGTTTTAATACGGGATAATATCTTTTAAGCCTGCACCTATCTAGCTTTCCACTAAAGTGCCCAAACCAAAATTTGATTAAGGCCTCAGCCCAAACTTGAGCCCAATCTGAACCCCTTAAACACTCTAATTATCACATTGAACGTAACACACATCAAATGCAAAGGCCCATTAATTTAGGATGTTACAGTTCTACCCCTCTTAAAGAAATTTCATCCTCGAAATTACCTGATCCGAATAGATGCGGGTATTGTTGTCGCATTGCTTCCTCCGGTTCCCACGTAGCCTCCTCAGAGCCGTGATTCTGCCATAGAACTTTAACCAACGGAACTTTTTTCCTTCGTAACACTTTGACATCACGATCCAAGATCTCCACTGGTGCTTCTTCAAAGGATAGGTCAAGTCTCACCTCGATTTCTTCCACTGGCACTACATGGGATGGATCCGAACGATATGGTCTCAACATGGAGACATGAAACACATTGTGAATCTGGCTTAGCTCAGAAGGTAGCTCTAGCTGATACGCTACTGGTCCAACTCATTTCAACACCCGATAAGGTCTGATAAATCTGGGACTTAATTTACCCTTCTATTCAAACCTCAGTACTTTCTTCCATGGCGATACCTTCAAGAACACCTTGTCACCCATTGCAAACTCTATGTCCTTATGCTTCAAGTCAGCATAGGACTTCTGTCTATCCGATGCTTCCTTTTGTCGAGCTCAAATTAACTCAACCTTCTATTCTGTCTCTGTAACCAACTTCGGACCCAAAATCTGACGTTCCCCTAATTTCGTCCAACAAGTAGGAGTATGACACCTCCGCCCGTACAATGCTTTGTAAGGCGCCATCTGAATACTATACTGGTAACTATTGTTGTACGCAAACTCCACCAATGGTAAAATATCCGCCCAACTACCTCTGAAATCAATGACACAACCCCTTAACATGTCCTCCAAAATCTGAATTACCCGCTCAGACTGTGCATCGGTCTGAGGATGGAACACCGTACTAAAATCCAACTTCCTACCCAATGCTTGATGCAACGCCTTCCAAAATCGTGATGTGAACCTAGGGTCCTTGTCTGATATGATCGATATCGGTACTCCATGCAACCTCACCACCTCTGCTATGTACAGCTTAGCCAATTTCTGTAAAGAGTAATCGACTCGTACCGGTAAGAAATGAGCATACTTTATCAAGCGATCAACAATCACCCAAACTGAATCTTTCTTAGTAGGCGTGAGAGGTAGCCCACTAACAAAGTCCATTGTGATCCTTTCCCACTTCTATTATGGAATCTTTACCGGCTACAACATCCCTGATGGTAACTGATGTTCTGCCTTTACCTGCTGATAGGTCAAACACTTCATCACTAATTCGGTCACCTTTCGTTTTAAGCTTGGTCACCAAAACTATTCTCATAAATCCCGATACATCTTACTCCCTCCAGGGTGCATAGCGTATGGACTACCACGCGCTTCTTACAAAATCCTATGCATTAATTTAGGATCTTTCGGCATGCACACTCTCCCTTGAGAACATAATAGCCCTTCTTCATTCACACTAAATCCCGCTGATTTATCACTAGCTCCTATCGAAAACTTCTCCTTTAACAATTCATCAGTCTGCTGCTTCTCCTTAACCTGACTGACCCATGTGGGCTTTACTTGAAGTTCAGCCAATAAGCTCCCATCATCATACAAACTAAGGTGAGCAAACATTGCTCTCAAGTCAGTGATTACCTAACAACTTAGAGCATCCACCACCACATTAGCCTTACTCGGATGATACTCGATCGAGCAATCATAATCCTTTAACAACTCGATCCACCTCCTCTGCCTTAAATTCAACTCCTTTTGGGACAAAAGGTATTTTACACTTTTATGGTCGATATAAATGACAGATTTCTCCCCGTACAGATAGTGTCTCCAAATCTTCAAAGCAAAAACCACCGCCGCCAACTCCAAGTCATGGGTGGGATAGTTTGCTTCGTGCGGCCTTAACTGTTGAGACGCGTACGCAATAGCCCTTCCATCTTGCATCAACATGTATCCTAGTCCCGTGTGTGACGCATCATAGTAAATCACGAATTCCTTTCCAGCCTCCGGTTGAATCAACACTGGGGCCTCCGTTAAAATCTTTTTCAACCTTTCAAAATTTCCTTTCTGCTTGTTCGACCAAACAAACAGAACCCCTTTCCGTAATAACTTAGTCAGTGGTGCCGCAATCAAAGAAAATCCTTCAACAAACCTTCGATAATACCCGGCTAGACCAAGAAAACTCTAAATTTTGCTACCAATCTAGGCGGCTTTCAATCCAACACCGCTTCAATTTTTCGAAGGTCCACCCTAATCCCCTCTACTGACACAACGTGACCTAGAAAAGTAACTTCCCTTAGCCAGAATTTGCACTTGCTGAATTTGGTATAAAGCTGCTTCTCTCTCAGAATCCGCAGAACCACTCATAAATGTGAATCATGCTCCTCCTCCGACCTTGAGTAAACCAAGATGTCATCAATAAAAACCATAACAAACTGATCCAAGTAGGGTTGGAACACACGGTTCATCATATCTATAAATGCTACTGGTGAGTTAGTCAACCCAAATGACATCACCATGAACTCGTAATGACTATAGCGAGTTTTGAACGCCATCTTATGAATATCCGCCTCCTTGACCTTAAGCTGATGATACCCTGACCTCAGATCTACCCTCAAAAAGACTGAGGCCCCCTTCAACTGATCAAACAAGTCATCGATCCTCGGCAACGGGTACTTGTTCTTGATTGTTAGCTTATTCAATTGGCGATAGTCAATGCACATATGCATTGAACCATCCTTCTTCTTAACAAATAACATCGGTGCTCCCCAAGGCGACACACTTGGTTGAATAAACCCTCTATCCAATAACTCTTGGATTTGTGCTTTCAATTTCACTAACTCGTTTGGCGCTATTGTATATGGAGCAATAGATACCAGCGTTGTTCCCGGAAGAAAATCAATTCCAAACTCCACTTTTCGATCCGGAGGTAATTTAAAGCTCTTCTGGAAAACATCAGAAAATTCTTTCACCGTCCTAACGTCCTCAATAGTTAGGTCCTTGGCTTTCAAAACCCGTACAAACATTAAAACTACCTCGCATCCTTTTCTCACCATTCTTTCCGTTCTTAGGGCAGTCACTACGTTCGACAGACAATTCCCCCTTTCTCCTATCACCAACACTTCACCTCCCTTGGGGGTTCTTAACACCATACGCTTGGCTGCACAATCTAAATTAGCTTGGTACTTTACCAACCAGTCCATGTCTAATATTAAGTCGAACTCCCCGAACGATAACTCCATCAAATCCGTCAGGAAAACTATTCCCTGAACTTCAAAGGGTACCTCCCTATAAAGTTTATCTACTACCACAGATTGTTCTAAAGGGCTAATTACTGTCATCGCCCTAGAGGTAATTTTGGAATCTAAACTTAAAGTTCCAGACACACTACTAGCAACATATAAATGTGTCGACCATATGTCAATCAATGCAATGTAAAGTAAACCAAATATTAAAAACGTACCGGTTATAACATCTAGTGCGTCGGCCTCCTCTCGACGTCTGGTAGGATAGACCAACCCTGACTGCTCACCTCAATATTTCCTGCCCCTCGGTCTGGTGCTCCTCAGCCTCGACCAAAGCCGTTACCACCTCTGGCCAGGACCACGACCTCTCTGCAGCTGCTGACCTCCTCTACTAGGCTGAGCATTTTTGTGCCCTGTGGGTCCTACCTCATCCCGTGGCTGAGGACAGTCTCTTATCTGATGATTCGTAGATCCACACCTAAAGCACTTCCCACGGCCTTCCCAACACTCACCTATATGGAACTTACCACATCGAGCACACTTCTGTGTTTGGCTAGCAGCAACGGGTGTCTCAGCCCGTCTCAGTCCATCCGTCCTAGGTCTTTTTGAGTAGGCACGGTTGTCCCGAATGATCCAAAATTTATCTTACCTTCACCCCTATCTCTATCCTGGTTCAGCTTTTCCGTCCGTTTCACCTCCTCAGCTATCTTAGCTTTCTCCACAAGTATGGCAAATTCTCGCTCTCGTTGTGGAGCTATCAACACACGTAGATCGTCCTTCAGGCCATCCTCAAAATGAACACATCGCTCATGTTCTGTGGCCACTATCCCTCGAGCATAACGACTAAGGCATAAGAATTTCGCTTCATAAGCCGCCACCGACTTACTTCCCTGGACCAGATTCAGGAATGCTCTGCGCTGCGTATCCACATAGCTTGTCCCAATGTACTTACTTTGGAACGCTATTCTGAAGTAATCCCAGGTGATACAATCAGCCACGGTACCATCTTTAACCGTAAGCCACCATTGATAAGCTTCGTCTCGGAGAAGAGACACCACTCCCTTCAGCTTCTCCTCTTCCGTGAAGTTAAGATCATCCATTATATGTTCCATTACTTCCAACTAGTACTCTGTTGTGCTAGGAGATACACTAGAAATTCCCTTAAACACCTCTGCCCCATTGGCTCTAAGTTACTCCGGCACAGACTTTCGGGCTCCTATGCCCATGCCTGCTCCCGCAACTCTCTCTAAAACTCGTAACATTGCCTGAGATATAGCATCATCTCCAGCCGTCTGATCTTGAAATTTTGCCTCACAGCGGGTGGCACTGGTACCTAATTCCCTGACTCATGACCAGACCCTACGGGTTCTAACACAGTAATCCTGCCTCTACCTCAGCCACACACACTACGTCCCCTAGTGCTCATTCTACCGTTCGTGATTTATCTGATTAGAAATTTTATGAATTATTAATACTCTCTTCCACTGATTAATAACAGACAGTCTTATGGAAGGCAGTTTTAACAATAGTTCTTTCAAATTCAAATTTTATCTATGAGGTTCAGTTCTCAAGTCTATATTTCCTAATTCTAGAATACACATTCAATCAACATCCATCACATATCAACATACAAGCAGCATCCATGAACTTACATTCATCACCTAGGGGTATTTTCGTCATTTCACTACCCAGGGGTATTTTTGTAATTTTATCCTAAAGGGTATTTTCATAATTTTCCAAAATAGGATATCTTGGTGATTTTACAACATAGGGGTATTTTGGTAATTTTGAAATCTAAAGGGTATTTTGGTAATTTTGCAAATTAGGGGTATTTTGGGAAATTTTCACAAATCAAGGGTATTTAGGTAATTTTCTCAAACTTAGGGTATTCTAGGTAATTTACAAAATTAGGGGTATATAAGTAATTTTATAAAGACAGGGTGATGGTCTCTTTTGGGTTTTAGTTATAAATTTTGGCCCGTCAACAAGTCCCCATGGCTAAGGTGAACAGTCACTACGCACTAGGTAGGATTCCAATGAAGAGGAGGTGAGCCGCTAGGGCCGCTTAAATACCAAGCTCTCCCTGGCCTAGACATGTGCATGCTCGTTACCACACCCTAACCCTGTAACTTGTTCACGGACATGTTTAATTAGAAATTAAGTCTTATGAGTTTTGAAGAAGTGTTTATACTAAACCTAAAGTCCATCAAGCTTTAATCATACTAGCCTACATCCCTATGAAGCCCACCATACATATCATATCAAAGGTTAGAATACTTACCTCGGTGGATCGGGTGCCGGTAGACTCGAAGGCCATATCTCAACAAAAATTTTTCTCAACTTACATCACTTTTACAAATCACTACTAGACCTATTTCACAGCCCGAATTTTGAACTGGGCTCTGATACCAAAATGTAACACCCCAAACCTGACCCATGCGTCATGACCGGATCTAGTATGCTACGGGTTGAATCTTGAAAACTTACTCTGAAGGGTTTTGGAAAAACTTAGTTTATTAAAGCCGAATCTTAGTTTATTAAAGCCGAATAATCAATTAAATGTGAAATTTTAGAAATAACTTTAACATTTGCGTTGGTTGAGTTTGAAAAGCCCATTTATCATTTCATTTTATATTTAAGACTTTAAAAAAACATAAGTTTGATAAAAAAAACCAACATAACAAAAAAAAAATTGAAACCTAAGTTATGGAGGCATTATTACAAAAATGTTCCCAAAAATTAAAACTTAAATGAAAACAAAATCGAAAATAGTCTATGTAGATAATAGTCTTAATGGCCCTCGAGTCCGCCTCGGCTCCCATGTCCACTTAACCATCGCTCATCTAAAAGTGGGAAAATAAAAGGGTGAGTCATAAAGACTCGTGTGCAAATCTCAAATCACATGAAAGCCTTGGGCCCACAAACACATTATGGCCCTTGGCCCATACATAATGGTAACAAAATATTTCATGCAACATGGCCTATCCCAAACTTAAGAGTCCATCCTCTACACACCTCGTACCAACCATCACACCGTGATTTCTACAATCAACCCTCCATCCGTTACACCACGCCGACAACCGTTGTCTTTCATCATAAACCGATCACCATGTGACCTATGTGGCAAAGCCACCGATCGCTTATGCGAACCTCAAAAAATACATTATAGTATTTCGACAGCTATGCTGCCTTTCATAATGATCGATCACTATGTGACCTATGTGGCAAAGCCACCGATCACCTCGCGACCTGCTCCCTTTCCATAAATTAATCAATCCTATCCCATGCATACATACATGCAAGAATCAAAACATTAAGCCATTTAAACCGATCAAAGACTTTCACATGCATCGATACACATAGAGAAGTTTCTATGATTACATACCTGGCATCCCTTGCCTACCTTTTTTGGGTATTACGACTGTTCATACAGCCTCTCTTTCTGACTTTTAGCCCATATCATACACATATATTAGAACAATACTTATGTGTTAAGGATCTACACTCCTGGTTACGGTTAAGACGACAATGTCTGTGTTGACACTATCAGAAGCCGCTACGACTACTAACAGTCTAAGATTTTATTTTGAAGTCGGTCCACAACTCGGTGGCCAATCCTGCACTGCTGACACCGCTCGCTTCCTAAACTTAAGGATTGGTTTAACAGATTCGATCCTCTCCTTTGCCTGATCCATATTTGATTCCATCAAGAGTCCTTGTCAGAACTACTATAACGACATAGGGTTGTTAAACCATATCATACGATTAAGATCTTAAGTATGATAATGAATCTAACGAAAATCTAATGAAAACTCCTTACCTTGAAATCCCGAAATAGATAGGATACTTAGAGATCAATGATTTCTGGCTTTTGAGATCTTGATGATTCGATCTACTTCGATTTCTTGAAGTGCCGCCCAAAAGAACATGAGATTAGTGGAAAAGTCAAACTAAAGATGGCCTATCAACCAACTAGCCATTTGGCTATGGTCTAAAAAAATTCGAAAGAGAAGGGAAAAAATAGAAGAAATCAGCACTCACCTTAACACAGAGAATTCGGCAACTCCTAGGGAATTTAGCTTTTGAGAAGATCAAAAAGAAAGGATGATCTCAAGAGATCTATGAAGATTCAGCTTTGATGAAGAAATCAACAGAAGAGAATAGGAGGTATTCGGCTATGGAGATGAGAAAAAGTTCAGAGTTTCTACCTTTGAATGAAAGTGAAGATTTAGAGATTTTGGCCTTTGAATGAAAGCTCATAGGTTTAAGTAGTGCTACATCATATTTCTAATAGATCTTATCAATTGATGGCATGCCCGTTACTAAAGTGTCGTCAATCTCTGCTTCACTTCGCTCATTGCCAGACTGAGACTTTAGCTTACCATCATAATGATATTGTGAACCTAGTTCGTCCATTCTTAGCTCGATTCCAATAGCATCCCAATTCCATGTTCTATTTTCATCAAACAAAACATCCCTGCTTGCCAAAATTCTCTTGGAGAAAGGACCATGTAACACCTCTAACCCATAACCGTCACCAAAATAGGGTTATGGAGCATTATCGTAAAACTATAACTTTAAAACATACATTTAGTTCCTCAACAGGAACATGGCATAAACCATTCATCTATATGCATATCATTCCTTAATCGAGCCTTTGAGGCCCTAAAAACAAATTAGAAACAATTCGGGACTAAAGTGAAATCAATCAGAAATTTCATGAAGAAGTTAGAAAATTTAAACTGCAGGGTTCAAATGGCCATGTGGACAAGCCATGTGACTCACACATTTGAGACACACTCCCGTGTCAGGCCGTGTAACAATCGAAATAAGGACACATGACCATGTCCCAGCCCATGTCCGTGCTCATGTAACTTTCGAATTTGGGTCACATGACCAAGCCACATGCCCATATGCCAGGCCGTGTGCTAGCCATGTAATTGCCTGACTTGAATGCCTTTAAAACTTACAGGGGATGCAGGGTTGTGTCGCATGGCCGTGTGTCACACATGACTAAGTCACACGTCCGTGTTTCAGTTATGTGGACATAAAATTGGCCAAAATCAAGCCATTTCCATCGCCAACCCAAATGTGTACCTAAAAGAAATTTGTACCCATGACCAAAGCATAAAAATATACCAAAACATGCATAAATTGACCATTACAATACATCCAATATGCCATACAAGGCATGTAACAACCTGTTGTTAGTTAAATCAAAACAATGGTTTCGGGACCACAAATCTGATGGTAAAAATAATTATTTTATTATTATTTTAATGTCTACAACATGAATATATGATTGTGTGAAATTTTCATTAAGAAATTTTATCGTTTAAGTGCTCAATTTGATAGAAAAGGATTAAATCGCGTAAAGCATAAAACTTGTGTTCTATTAGCTAAAGGTGTTTCATTGCTATAGAACGTTAAATTAGAGGCCCTTATGTGGTAATTAGCCAATTTATGAGATATGGATGATAGTGGCATGGTATTTGGTGTAATTATTAAGTATTTTTAAGGTTAATTTTAGTAATTTATAAATAATGTTAAATTAAATAAAAAGAAAACCAAATTTTGTTTCCATTATCATCTCTTTCAATCGAACATAAGGCAAAAGAAGCCATTTTTCATCTCCTTTATTTGGCCATGCTATTCTTGCTAAATTAGGTATGGTTTTTGTCCCGTTTTTAATGATTTCTATGTTTTTGTGATCATTGTTGCTGCTAAGTCTAGCTAACCCAGGGACTAATTTGCAAAACTATTAAAGATTTAGGATGTTTCCATTGATAAAGAAGCATGTATTTTAGCGTTTGATGATAGATTGTGAATGTTTGATGATAGTTATACAAGTTTTGTTAAGTGATTTTTAGTGAAAATGCAAATTAGGGATTAAATTGTGAAATGTGGAAACTTTATGCTTAAAATGTGAAATAAATGAAAAATATGGGCTGATATGTGTACTAGGAAAATTCTTCTAGCATGGGTTGGTATTAAATTGCTTGAATTTGTGATTTTATGAAATAAGGACTAAATTGTAAAAGTTGTGAAATACTAGGGGCAAAAGTGTAAATGTGCTTTAATGAATGTTTTGGATTAAATTCAATAGAGAGGTAATTAAATGAGCTAAATTTGATTATGTATAAATCAAGAAAAGTGAAATCCAGATCTAGATAGAGGGAAAAATAAAGTATTCTGATCGTGTCTGTCGAGTCTTAAAAATTTATAAAAAGAATGATCGAACCTGGAAACTAACTAAGACAACGATGGAGGCAAGTGCACCTATCGAACAGTAGTATAGCTAGCGGCAAGACCAGATTGTCGAACCCAAAGGAACCAAAAGTACTAATATTAACTCTTTTTCTATTATTTAGCCTACGAATTAAGTGAATTTTTTTATCTAATCTAAAATTAACTAATTAACTAAGCTAAAGATGCTAAGACAAAGAAGAAATTTGGGGAAGGACTTGAGGGAGAACCAATTGATTTGGACAATACCTGAGGAAGAATCCACCTAGACTTCACTTGTTATCTAACTCTGAACCAGACGATTTATTCACTTGACTTGATCCGTAAGATTCCCTGATTTATATTAATACCTCTCTCGAGGCTACTAACGTCTAACCTTAGGTTGATTAATTGAAATCTCTTTCTAATTAAAACCCCTAGATTTGCATTAACTCGATCTATGGATTCTCATATTAGGTTTGACCCTAATTCGGTAGATTTTCGTCACCCTATCTCTAGGCGCGCGAGCAACACCACTTAACTATGCTAGATCTACTCTTAGACAAGGTCTCTTCCTCCTCTGCCTAAGCACATCACACTTGAATCAATATCTCAAAATATCAAAACAAGAATTAAGAGCACATAGTGAAGAACAAATCAAGTATTTATCATACAGCTCAGATAACAATAACAAGATCCGTCTTAGGTTTCATCCCCCTCAAGTATCTGAGGGTTTAGTTCATAATTGTAAAAGAAAACATCTAAGAAGAAAAGATAAAAGAAAACATAAGAAAACCATAAAACCCTCTGAAGGAATTGAAGGAGAGATCCTTCGTCTTGAGTATGATTCTAACTTCTTGAGATGAATCAACTGGCTTTCTTCGAGTGAATCCCTAAATTTAACTGCTCTGGCTCGGCTCTTTGGCCTAGCTGAACGCCCACTAAAGGTTGGCCTCTAGGGTCTTTATATAGGCTTTTAGAATATGTTTCTTTGCCTCTAAGTACCCCAATCCGAATAGAATTCTTCTTTTCTGCGGCAGAGACACACCCATGGCACACGCCCGTGTAAATCATGGCCAGGACGTAGTCAATCCTGTTGATGAGGCACGACCGTGTTTTTAGGGGTCCAGGCTGTGGTCGACTCTTCTTACGGGGCACGGCTGTGTGGTCTTGGGCCCAGGCCGTGTGGATTTCGTACTTTGGCCCATTTCGTCTATTTTCGGCCTATTTTTTCGTTCTTTTCATCCTCCGGTACTCTACTACGTATAAAACATGAAAACAAAGGATTAGGAGCACCTATTTCCATAATTAAAGGAAAAATCATCCAAAAGTATGCTAAATGTGGGATTAAAATATGTTCATATTTTGATTTATCAAATACCCCCACACTTAAGCTTTTGCTTGTCCTCAAGCAAAATTCTCAACTCACAATTAAAACGAACTTCTTCAATTCATAATATTCATTAATAATGTCTCATCATAATTCATAGATAATTTATACATGGATAATTCAACTCAAAGATTCCTTAAAGATTCAAACAATCAAAGTCATGAGTTTGTAGCATGAAAAAGATAGGTGTTTCCCCTTACCTAAATAATCACCTTTAATTTAGAATCGAAAAAGTTGACATCCTCACTAAAGATTCACTCAAATCACTCAAGGTGTTTAAGGTTCAAAAATCAAGCGCTCAAGAGTCCAACATGAAAAGTTAATCCCATAGGCTTGCCTGAAAATCAAATCTCCACCACTGTAAAATGAGATGATACACAAATTAAAAGGTCTTTAAAAAGGGTTATAAAGGGGCTCGGTTAATGGTGTGGATAAAGGCTGAATTAGAAGGGTTAGAATCGAGATTGAATTGAAAAATTACCTAACTAGAAAAATGACTAATAACTTGAATAATTACGTCAATTAAAAACTTGTAATACTAATAATACGAGCTTCTTCTTCAAGATGTTGAAATTAAATGTATAGGCTCGCTTAATCACATTGAATATACTTTGGTTTTTAATTCTCTCTCTCTTTTTTTTTAAGAAAACAAGAATTAATACAATATAAAACTTTAACAACTGAAATTGTAACATCCTAAAATCAGGGTTATTTGTGATTAAATGATTTTTTCTTGTGTTTGAATTGCTATAGTATTAATCGTGGAATAATATGGCTTAATTAGGGTCTTGAGTGGGCTTGGTTTAGTAGAATTTTAACTTGGAAGCTTTAAAGATAGGGAGCCTTAGAAGATAGGGGTTAAGTATAAATTTTGGGCGAAGTTATGACACAAAGCGAGCCTTGGCAAAGTGGTCGCACGGTGCCACTTAAAGGTCGGAAGTAGCGCCAAGAAGGCCCAGGGTTCGAGGCACGATGGCAGCAGGTGGCGTGTTAATTTTTGGTTTGGGCATGAGAGTTAGCGAGAAGGCCTTAAAATTAGTTCGTGAAGGATCTTGGCATCAAAGCCCAGATAGTAGGAGTGGCTTGGGTCGCCACTTGAGAGTCTAGAAGAGGCAGGTCGCGGGTTCGAATGGCAGCAGCAGCAGTTGTGTTTTTATTTTATTTTGGGTGATGGGCTTAGGAAGAAACGCCTCATAATTAAATGTTGTGGCTGTTTGATATGAAATTCAATGAGGCCGAGTGGCTCCGGGCGTTGAATAAGGGGTTGTCTCCACTGTGTCCTGCGTTCGAACCCAAAGATGCAAAGCAATGTGGTTTTATTTTTGCAAGGTTGGCGTGAAGGAGTTGGCCCGCATATGGGGTTCCTTGTTCTGCTAGTTGTTGGGCACATGGTCTTTGTTTCGCTTTTATTTTATTTATTTATTTGTTATTATTAGATAATAAGATAATAAGAGATAATCAAGAATAGTAGTGGATTAAATGGATTATTGGATTATTGTTTGAATTAATTCAAATTATTTGAATTAAATCAAACAAGTGGCCTAGAGTAATTAAGGTAGTGGAATGAATTTTAAACTCCTTGTTGAAAGGAGTGGACGACAAGCATTAGGGGAGGTACGAATACTTTTAAGGCACATACCTATCACTTTATTTCCTTTTCTTCATTCCCCACATAGCAGTCAATTTCCTAAGGAGCAATTTTTCTATTTTCATTCTTTTTACAAACTTGTGCAAGGTCTCAAAACTCCACTCTTTTGTTTCTCTTTGTCGAAAGTTCACCACCCATCTCACTCCTTTCCTTCCTCTTCTCAAACTCCAATTTGTCAAACTCTAACACTCATTCTCTCCATTATTTTTTTTTCCTCTAGCCAAATTTCCTATTACTTCCTAGTAGCCTTGGTCAAATATCAAGTGGGATAGATCACTTCAAGTTTTGTTGGCAATCGAGTTAGCGGAGGTTTCGGAAGATTTGGAATCGGACGATCTAGGCTCCATTCTCTCAAATCGAATTGGGTAAGTATGTGTAAGGCCTATGTTAGTGTTTAAACGCCGAAGGCTATCAGTTTTGTTTACTAACCGATGGAAGTTGGTGAATCAGACTCAGGAATCAAGTGCTGTGATTAGTAGCTAAAAGGGTAAAGGTAAGGATTCGGGTTCAAAGTGGACCCCTTTTAATTATTTTGGATTGGACGAATAGGCCATAATACTAATCCTAAGGTTGGCCGAATATAGGTGCAGAGAGATCTAGGGAGGCCGACTTCTCTTTTCGGGATTTAGACTTCTCATCGACATTAGGCGTGTACATACACACGTTATGACTTATTAACTGTGCTAAATGTTATGAATGCTAACTCTAGTTTATGTAGCATTGGATTTAATACCGTATTGGTATAAGTGACGATTCAGGTAAGTACCTGTTAATATGTGTTGCTATTTAATGCTTTTGGGAAGCATGGCATGAATTTAGTTGTAACGTAAATATCGATGGCATGAGATTTGTTATACAATGATTTGATATGGGTTGATGAGTGGAGGGCGCTTACATTGTGTCGGACACCAAGTGTTTTGGTAACACACTGTGACTACTACCACCGAGGTTTGGTACCTCCAGGTTTGGCACCTCATAGCATCTCGTCCCAGTGGCTTAGTACCACAAAGGGTTGGCCCCACGATGATAATACGGATTGACGCCAAAGATTTGGTATCACGCGATGGGTTGGCCCTATCAACCGATTTGTGTCTTCGGACACCGTAAGTTTGGCACCTCCAGTGATTTGGTATCACATCCGTGACTATACGTCACCAGTGGTTTGGCACCACCAAGGGTTTGGTACCACAACGGGTAGACAGAGGCGCTTGGTTGGCTAGGTTGGGTACATGACTTAATGCATGTTAATTTGTCATAAATTGTGTATGATATGGTATTTACCGGGGAAGGTTACATATCGAGTCTTGGTGACTCACCTTCTCCTTTATTTTTTTCGTGACACGTAGTTCATGGATATGGAGCCGGAGGGACTTGAGGTGGCCATGCAGTGGGATTTAAATTTAACAGACTTTGAATTTCGATTCTTTTACATTTTTTTTTACTTTTGGTTGATTTTAATTGGGTTGTAATAAGGCCTCCAATAACTCCTTTTTATTATTTTGTTATTGTTACCTGCTTTGAATATTAGTTAAACTACTTAATTATGATAATAATAAGTTCACACGTTTTTCTAAAGTAATTCGAAAATGTTTTTTTTGTACCATCGGGTACACCTTAAAATATATATAATAACTTGATTCAATAAATATTTTCAAAATAAATCTAAGTATGGGTTTTATACACCCAACCTGTTATAACATGACACTATCTTTTGTCTAGAAGTTAGTTCGGTTTAAAAGGTTTCAAAATATTTTTCTCCTCAGCAAATCAACTTCGGGTCATAGTGTTTGGGCCGGGTTTGGGTTGTTACAAATTGGTATCAGAGCCCAGTTCAAAGCTCGGCTGTGGGGGCCCAAGGCCCAACAATGTTTTGGTAGGCCTCTTTAAGTTATTTTGGGTTTTTGAACAGCATGGCACCGAGTCTCCAAAGACCTATCCGCCTGTAAGTGTTCCTAACTTCTGTATGATGTATTTTCTATAGAAGGGTAGGAAGCATGGAACGTAGAATAGACTTATAGGAATTTGAACTCTAGGATTAGACTACTCAAACACAAACAGAGCATAAGACTTAATGAACTCAACCAACCTATGACCAAGTCACTGAGCTAGGGTGTGGTAACCCCAGACGCATGTCTAGGATTGGATCCGAAAGAGCACAGTATTTAAGCATCCGAATGACTCACCTCCTCTTCGCAGTATCCTACATGGTGCGTAGCTTCGGTTCACCCTAACTTAGAGGGCTCAGTGGTGTGGCAACCTCTGTGCGCATGTCTAGAAAGGTTCGGTGGGAGCTGGTATTTAGCGATCTGCATGACTCACCTCCTCTCCACTCGAATCCTGCCTGGTGCGTAGCTTTGGTTCACCCTGACCAAGAAGGCTCGGTCATAGGCTAAACATAAACGACTAAAACCCGAAAGGGAACTAACCAAGTTTTTTTTGAAAAATAAAAGAGAAAACAACAAAACTCTAGCTTTTCAAAACTTTTAAAATCGCTCTTTCAAATTTGAAAACAACCATTTTCACAACTTGTTCCAAAAAAAAAAATTGATTTGTGAAAATTACAGAAATGCCCTTAGGGGTAAAATTACTAAAATGCCCTTGACTCATAAAATATTAATTCAATGGTTTTGCCCAAAAATTTTAGAAATATCCAAAAACTTTACTTTGCAAATCACCAATAAAATACTTTGGTTTTGGAAAATTTCGAAAATGCCTCAACTTGTAAAATTACCAAAATGACCTCGAATTTAAATTTTTTTGCAACATCATCGTTTAAAAAGAGGAAAACTCGCAAAAGGAACCCTCAGGGTTTTACAACTGTTAAAATACCCCAGATTTGTTAAAAATTACAAAATTTCCCCTGATTGACAAAATTACTAAAATACCCCTAGTTTCTAAAATGATGCCATATCAATAAATTTTACAAATTTTCAGCAATACCCTCCAGTTTTGGGAATTTCAAAGTGACCTGCTTTGTTAAAGTTCTGAAATCCCTCAGATTTTTAATACAAAAATACCCCTGTAGGGAAATGACGAAAATACCCCTGGGTTAGAAACAGGACAGAAATGTCCGAGGAGTGAATAGGTATGGAAAGTATTAGGGAATGAATGTGGCATTTTATGTGAACTAGGGTAGAAGACTTAAAACATTGTTTGATCGAAAGAATCCTTATTAAACTTTTCATAAAATTCTTCGCGGATAATCAAGCGGAACAAATTACTAATCCATAAAATTTTTCTTAATCAGATTAAAATTGCGTTAGATAGAATGAGTTCTAGAGGACGTGGTCGACGTGGACGTGGTAGGGGAAGAATGACCGTATCTGAACCCGTTAGGTCAGGATAGGGTTCTGAAAATGAGATACCACCGCCGCCACCACCCCCAACTTTTGAGCCGGCGAGCAGGATCGCATGGGGTGAGGCGATGTCATAGTCGTGTTGGGTTCTCGAGTTGGTGGTCAATGGATGGAAATCTGGAGGTCGTAAATCTATTCGGCTAATTCGGTCCAACGAAATGAGGTGTTCAGTATGTGTCGGGAGTGGCACCTAGTGCAGCAGAATACTAGTTGGAGTCAGCGAAAAGGATCATGGACGATCTTGACCTGACTAACGAGGATAAGCTGAAAGGAGCCGTGTCGCTTCTAAAGGATGAAGCATATCAGTGGTGGCTCACCGTTCGAGATGGTGCCACAGCGGATGATCTTACATGGGATTACTTTAAGGCTGCTTTTCAGAAAAAGTATGTGGGTACCAGCTACACTGACGCGCAGAGAAAGGCTTTTCTGGGGTTGGTACAAGGAACTAAGTCTGTGTCAGAGTATGAGGCGGAATTCCTAAGGCTAAGTAGATATGCGAGAGGCATCGTGGCTACGGAACATGAGCGCTGTGTCCACTTTGAGGACGGGCTGAGAGATGATTTGAGATCGCTAATTGCTCCGCACGGGTTCGGGAGTTTTCGCTCTCGTGAAAAGGCTAAGGTAGCCGAGGGTATCAAGGCATCCGTGAGGCAAAACTATGATAGGCTCAAGGTAAGAGAGGTTTTGGGCCATCCGGGTCCGTGGTAATGGTCAAAAAAGGCTAGGCGAGTGGGCCAAGTCAGCAAAAAGGCCCATGACGCTAATCGAAACCGATTCAGGTAATCGCTGTGGAAAAGCCCATAGGGGAGGTTGTTGGACTAGTGAGCGAGGTTGCTTTGAATGTGGGTCTTTGGAACACCGCGTGAGGGATTGTCCCCTAAGCGAGCCTCGAATCGATCGATGGGGTAGAACCGCATCAGATAGAAGTGTGGGACCACAGAGAGGTCGTGGTAATGGTAGAGGGGAAAATGGTGCTAATCATGGTCGCGAAACTCAGGGCAGAGGCACAGGCAATACAGAGGCAAGGCAGCCTGGCTTAGTCTATGCGGCGAGGCATCGCAAGGAGGGTGACGCACCGGATGTCATAACCGGTACGTTTCTAATTTTTGGTCTTCCGTATGTTGCATTAATTGATGTGGGTTCGACGCATTCATACATAGCTAGTAGTGTGATAGAGACTTTGAACCTAGACTCTGAGACTGCTGCTAGGGAGATGACTGTAATTAGCCCTTTAGGCCATTCTGTAGTTGTAAACAAGCTTTATAGGGATGTACCCCTAGAACTCTAAGGGGTCGTGTTTATGGACGATCTGATAGAACTGCCGTTTGGGGAGTTCAATTTGATCCTCGGGATGGACTGGTTGGTTAAGTACCAAGCGAGGTTGGATTGCTATAACATCCCAAAATTGGGCCTAGGAGAATTGAGCCCAATGGGCCTTAGGCGTAGTAGCGTTTAAATTTTTAGAGAATAAGAGATCGGCTTAAATGCAAGTTAGACCTATTGGATAAGTGATTTTGGAAGGTTAGAGGGCTTCTATGAAGTCCCGGGATCAAATATTGGCTTTGGGGAAATTTTGGTTTTAGGTGAAAAAAACCCTGGAAGTTGGCAGATAGGCCTTAAGAATAAAATATGGACGAAAATGACACAAGTGGAGTGTATAGTGTAGTGGCAAAGTGACGCCACATAAGAGATAAGGAGTGACGCCACAAGGAAGGAAGGAAGTCCAAGGTTCAAGTCTTGGCTTTTGCATTTTGGTTTCTTTTTGCTTGGACCTTAGAATTTGGCCCATAATTTATATTTAGTTGCGCATGGTTTAAGACACAAGAGGAGCTTGTGGACAAGTGGTTAGCGGCGTGGATTATGTTGCAAGGGAGCCTAGGTTTGAATCTCGTGAGAAGCAAAGGAGTATTTATTTTGCGGATCGGACGGCAAGAGTTTCAGTTGAATTTAAACTCTACTGACGAAGGGATCCCACATCGGAAAGACACAAAGAAGGAAGGTGAAGAGCTAGCTATATAAGGAGCATCCTAGGAGGAGAGTAAACACATCTTGGAGGCGTTTGGGCACAAGAGTGATCGGAGCGGATTAGCCCCGTGAGTCCTATCGTGAAGGCGTAACCTTTTAGGAGGCGATAGTCGATTTGCGATGAGTGATCTACCGAGATTTGGAGACTTGAGACTTTTAGAGCCACGTGTGATTTCGGGTTTAGTCAATCTGTGCTAATCAGTGCATAATCATCGCATTGTTTCTCCCGTTAATTGTTTATTAATGTGTATACTTGAGTATGGTATGTGATAGCTGATAATAAAGGCTAAAGTGATGGATACCCATGTGTGGGGTAATCGATTAACAGGTTAGTAAATTGTGATATTAAATTATTTATGGTGCCTGTGTGATATAATAATGAGCATGTGAGGTATACTCATTCGATATGATGATTTGACATGATACATTTGCATATTTGCATGGGGATTGGTTTTGATCAAGGAAGGACCGGTGTACATATTATGTACGTGGTCTAATGTTAGCCTCGTGCTACATTAGCGTTTGATGATTAGTCGTGTGCTTCATCAAGGAGATGTTGGCTAGGTGCCTATCTCAAGGTTGATAGTGAGTGCATCACCGTAGACGGATTAATGTTGGGATACTTATGTGATCGGTGGTTCTACCACGGCCTTGAGCAAAGAGTCCGCCAAGGTAGGATTTGAGGATCACGATGTGATCGGTGGCTCGACCACTACCTTGTCAGTGGTCCGCCGAGGTAGGATATGTGGGATCACTGGCCAGATCGGTGGATTAGCCACGGCCTTGGTGGAGTCCGCTAAGGTTGGTGTAACGGATGGACTTATGATTGGGTTGGGATACATTTTGCATATCTATTGGTATGGATCGTGGGTATGGGTTAAGCCCATACGTGTGGAAACATGTGTAATGATTATGCATCGAGTCTGTGGACTCACCCAAATTTTCTCAACCATTTCGTGTGATTCATGAGCTTGGACCGAGTTGGAGTGGATACAAGGTGGCCATGCAAAAGAAGAGATTTTGATTATTTTATGCATTTTGAAATTAAGTATTTTGTTTAAATATTGGGTTGTAATAAGGGCCTTGTTGTTATTTTTGGTATTATTTTATTATGGGCTTGATTTAATTAAATTACTATGTGAAGATGATTTTATTTTTAGCCACCTATTTACTCAAAGCATATACATTAAAGTTTTAATTTGGACATTTTATAATAACAAAGTTTAAGTATAATTTTAAATGGACATGGTTTTCAAAAGTTAACAAATTTACATGTTTTATTCTAAAGTCAAAAGATTTTCAATAGCTTCTTCCGCAGAACATACCGAGATCCGGTCGGGGCTTGTGGGCCGGGTTTGGGGTGTTACAAATTGGTATCGAGCAGGTTCAAAACTCGACTTTGAGGGTTTGGGCCCACAATGTTTTCAAAATGGGCTTTTCAAAATATGGGCTTTTATAAAAAGTTTTCGAGTTATTCGGCATGGCACTGCATCTCCTACCAAAGTCCACTGTAAGTACTTCAAACTTTTGAAGTGATTTGTTTATGTGAATTATATGTGAATATTATGGGCTTTTATAGGAACATAGATTAGTGAACTAGGATCTGCTTGAACCCTAGGACTAGTCTACTCAAACACATGCATAAGACTTAAGGATTATTAAACAAACTGTGAAGTTAGTCACGAGTTAAGGTGTGGCAACCATTTGACGCATGTCTAGGATTGGTATTCAAGAAGAGCTTGGTACTTAAGTAGTCCTAGCGACTCACCTTCTCTTTACTCGAATCCTACAGTGCGTAGCTACGGTTCACCTTAACCAAGAGGACTTATTCATAGGCTAAACCAATTATTAAAACCCGAAAGGATTTGCCTTACTATTTTAAAACCCTTGTTTTTTTAAAATTTTCAAATTTACCCTTTGGTTTGTAAACCCAAAATCGATTTTAAAAGATGTTTTTCTCGATTTACAAAATTACCAAAATGCCCCTAGTGGCAAAATTACAAAAATGCCCCGATATTGTAAAATTACCGTACTACCCTCAACTTTTGTTAAAATGGTTTTACTTTACAAAAATACCAAAATCTCGAGTTTTACATATTAAGATACTCGTGTGGGAAATTTACGATAATACCCTCATTGATAAAATTTCCAACATGCCCTTGGTTTCTAAATTTTCATATGATCCTCGACTTTTACTAAAATATTCCTATTTTACAAAATATCGAAAATCCTATTTTGCAAAATATTGAGATATCCGGATTGGAAGTTTACAAGAATACCCAGACTTACGTAATTACCAAAATAACCCCAATTTCAAATTTCAAATGACATCTTTAATTTGGAAATTTTCAAAATACCTTTAAGTTCTAACAATTTTTTTGAAATGCCTCTGATTTGTAAAGATTTTTCCAATTGACCCTAGTTTATTACCAAAATACCCCTGTAGGACAAATGACGAAAATACCTTGGGGTAGAAACGGGCAGAAATGTCCGAATAGTGAATGTGTGTGGTAGATACCACTGAATGGATGTGTTTTTAGTGAAGAATGTGAATGTTTGAATTAGAATAGAGAACTTGAGATGAAACTTTGTGTGATCGAAAGAACCACTTCTGGAACTTCTATTCATAAAATTTGCTCGTGGATAAATAGAGGAACAAAATTTCTAATGCATAAAACTTTCTAAACAGATTAAGTCATGACGCTAGATATGAGTTCTAGGGGGCGTGGTCGCAATACTCGTGGACGTGGTAGAGGCAACATGACAAGATTCTAGAACCTTGAATGTGGACTTAGAAACCGTGCTAGAGAATGTGGTTAGTTTTATTAAAATCGAGTCTTGTGAAGAGCGTAGTGTGTTAGGTTAGGATGTGCAATCAGTAGTTAGTTGGAAATTTCGAGGACGAAATTTCTTTAAGGAGGGTAGATTTATAACATCCCAAAATTGGGCCTAGGAGAATTGAGCCCAATGGGCCTTAGGCGTAGTAGCGTTTAAATTTTTAGAGAATAAGAGATCGGCTTAAATGTAAGTTAGACCTATTGGATAAGTGATTTTGAAGGTTAGAGGCTTCTATGAAGTCCCGGATCAAATATTGGCTTTGGGGAAATTTTGGTTTTAGGTGAAAAAACCACGGAAGTTGGCGAGATAGGCCTTAAGAATAAAATATGGACGAAAATGACACAAGTGGAGTGTGTGGTGTAGTGGCAAAGTGACGCCACATAAGAGATAAGGAGTGACGCCACAAGGAAGGAAGGAAGTCCAAGGTTCAAGTCTTGGCTTTTGCATTTTGGTTTCTTTTTGCTTGGACCTTAGAATTTGGCCCATAATTTATATTTAGTTGCGCATGGTTTAAGACACAAGAGGAGCTTGTGGACAAGTGGTTAGCGGCGTGGATTATGTTGCAAGGGAGCCTAGGTTCGAATCTCGTGAGAAGCAAAGGAGTATTTATTTTGCGGATCGGACGGCAAGAGTTTCAGTTGAATTTAAACTCTACTGACGAAGGGATCCCACATCGGAAAGACACAAAGAAGGAAGGTGAAGAGCTAGCTATATAAGGAGCATCCTAGGAGGAGAGTAAACACATCTTGGAGGGCGTTTGGGCACAAGAGTGATCGGAGCGCGGATTAGCCCCAGAGTCCTATCAGGGAAGGTAGAACCTTTTTAGGAGGCGTATAGTCAGCATTTGCAGTAGTGATCTACCGAGATTTGGAGACTTGAGACTTTTAGGAGCCACGTGTGATTTTGGGGTTTAGTCAACTGTGCTAATCAGGTGCATAATCATCGCACTGTTTCTCCCGTTAATTGTTTATTAATGTGTATACTTGAGTATGATATGTGATAGCTGATAATAAAGGCTAAAGTGATGGATACCCATGTGTGGGGTAATCAATTAACAGGTTAGTAAATTGTGATATTAAATTATTTATGGTGCCTGTGTGATATAATAATGAGCATGTGAGGTATACTCATTCGATATGATGATTTGACATGATACATTTGCATATTTGCATGGGGATTGGTTTTGATCAAGGAAGGACGGGTGTACATATTATATACGTGGTCTAATGTTAGCCTCGTGCTACATTAGCATTTGATGATTAGCTGTGTGCTTCATCAAGGGAGATGTTGGCTAGGTGCCCATCTCGGCGGTTGATAGCTGAGTGCATCACCGTAGACGGATTAATGTTGGGATCACTTATGTGATCGGTGGCTCCGCCACGACCTTGAGCAACAAGTCCGCCAAGGTAGGATTTGAGGATCACGATGTGATCGGTGGCTCACCACTACCTTGTGCAATGTGTCCGCCGAGGTAGGATATGTGGGATCACTCGGTTGTGATCGGTGGATTAGCCACGGCCTTGGGCAGGGAGTCTGCTAAGGTTGGTGTAACGGATGGACTTAGGATTGGGTTGGGATACATTTTGCATATCTATTGGTATGGACTGTGTGGGTATGGGTTAAGCCCATACGTGTGGAAACATGTGTAATGATTATGCATCGAGTCGTGGACTCACCCAAATTTTCTCAACCATTTGTGTGATTCATGAGCTTGGACCGGAATGGAGTGGATACAAGGTGGCCATGCAAAGAAGAGATTTTGATTATTTTATGCATTTTGAAATTAAGTATTTTGTTTAAATATTGGGTTGTAATAAGGGCCTTGTTGTTATTTTTGGTATTATTTTATTATGGGCTTGATTTAATTAAATTACTATGTGAAGATGATTTTATTTTTAGCCACCTATTTACTCAAAGCATATACATTAAAGTTTTAATTTGGACATTTTATAATAACAAAGTTTAAGTATAATTTTAAATGGACATGGTTTTCAAAAGTTAACAAATTTACATGTTTTATTCTAAAGTCAAAAAGATTTTCAACCGTTCTTCCGCAGTAACATACCAGATCCGGTCAGGGCTTGTGGGCTGGGTTTGGGGGTGTTACAATTCTTGCCGCTAAGCGTATGGTTCTTAAGATGGCGAAGGGGATGAAGTGGTTATGATCGAATCAAGAAATTACATCTAATGTGGTGTCGACCTTGAAGGTGAAAAGATGGTTAGAAAAGGGTGTGAGGCGTTTATAGTTCAATTTGTGCCTTGGAGGCTAAGGAGTCGTGGTTGAAAAGGTCCAACGGTGGGAGAATTCATCGATGTATTCGGAGGAACTTCGGGTTTGCCTCGAGATCGGGAAGTCGAATTCGGTATAGATTTGCTACCGAATAAAGACCACATATCTATAGCACCAGATCGAATGGCACCAAAGGAATTGGTGGAGCCGAAAGCTTAAATTCGTGAGCTCTTGGATTGAGGGTTTATTCGACCTAGTATATCTCCGTGGGGAGCACCTGTGTTGTTTGTCAAGAAGAAGGACGGTTCTATGCGGATGTGCATCGATTACCGTCAGTTAAACAAGTTAACGATCAAAAACAAGTACCCGTTGCCTCGGATCGATGACTTGTTTGACCAACTAAAGGGTGCATCGATATTTTCAAAGATTGACCTTAGGTCGGGTTATCATCAATTAAAGGTGAAGGAGGCTGATGTGCACAAGACGGCATTTCAAACTCGGTATGGGCATTACGAGTTCCTAGTGATGCCATTCGGGTTGACCAATGCACCGGCGGCATTCATGGACTTAATGAATAGGGTGTTTCAGCAGTACTTGGATCAATTTGTCGTAGTGTTCATAGACGACATATTGGTTTACTCAAGGACGGAGGAGGAGCATGACAAGCATTTGCGAATAGTTTTGCAAGTACTGAGGGAGAAACAGTTATATGCCAAATTCAGTAAGTGCGAATTTTGGCTAAGGGAGGTGGCTTTCTTAGGTCACGTGGTGTCAGCGGAAGGGATTAGAGTGGATCCCCACAAGATTGAAGCGGTGTTGGATTGGAAAACGCCTAAGTCGGTGGCAGAGATTCGAAGCTTTCTGGGTCTAGCCGGGTACTATCGAAGGTTTGTGGAAGGATTCTCACTAATCGCAGCCCCATTACCTAAGTTATTAAGGAAGGGAGTACCATTTGTTTGGTCGGAAAGGCAGCAAGAAAGTTTTGATAAACTGAGGAAGATTCTGACGGAAGCTCCAGTGTTGGTACAGCCTGAGGCAGGGAAGTTGTTCACGGTTTATTGTGATGCATCCCATACTTGGTTGGGATGTGTGTTGATGCAGGAAGGGAAGGTAGTGGCTTATGCATCCCGCCAGTTAAGACCGCACGAGGTAAACTATCCAACGCACGATTTAGAGTTAGCGGCAGTAGTCTTTGCTTTGAAAATATGGAGACATTACCTTTATGAGGAGAAGTCGGTAGTCTACTCGGATCACAAAAGTTTAAGGTATCTCTTGACCCAGAAGGACTTGAACTTGAGGCAACGACGGTGGATTGAACTGTTAAAGGACTACGACTGTTCAATTGAGTACCATCCGGGCAAAGCTAACGTGGTGGCTGACGCGTTAAGTCGGAAGGTCGTGAAGGACTTAAGGGCAATGTTTGCCCATCTCAGTCTATACGACGATGGAAGTCTTTTGGCGGAGCTGCAAGTTAAGCCAACTTGGATCGAGGAGATTAAGGATAAGCAGTTGGTAGACGAGGGATTGAATGCCAAGAGATTGCAAGTCCAAAATGGTGATTTGGAAGGGTATAGTTTGACTGATCATGGTGTATTATGTTGTCAAGGATGGCCTTGTATGCCGAAGGATGTGGGATTGAGGCAAAGGATTCTCCAAGACGCACATAGCAGCCCATAAGCTATGCATCCTGGAGGTAGCAAAATGTACGGGGATTTGCGGAGACAGTTCTGGTGGCCTGGGTTGAAGCGTGAAGTGACTGAGTTCGTGGGAAGGTGTCTGACGTGTCAGCAGGTTAAAGCTGAACATCAGTTGCCATCGGGGTTACTTCAACCGGTAAAAATCCCTCAGTGGAAATGGGAGAGGATCATTATGGATTTCGTCAGTGGTCTACCCCTCACGCCCAGCAAGAAGGACGCAGTTTAGGTAATTGTGGACCGCTTGACTAAGTCAGCTCACTTCGTACTGGTGAGAATGGATTATTCACTCCAGAAGCTAGCAAAGTTATATGTGGCCGAGATAGTCAGATTGCATGGTGTACCCGTATCAATTATCTCAGATAGGGACCCAAGGTTCACGTCGAGGTTTTGAAAGCGTTGCATCAAGCGTTGGAGTGCGCGATTGGATTTCAAGATGACTTTTCATCCGCAGTCTGACGGGCAATCAGAAAGGGTCATTCAGATCTTAGAGGATATGCTTTGAGGGTTGTGTCTTGGAGTTCGAGGTAGTTGGGAGGAATTTTACCATTAGCCGAATTCGCCTACAACAATAGTTACCAAGCGAGTATTCGGATGGCACCATCTGAAGCAGATGGATGGGCGGAAATGTCGAACTCGGCGTGTTGGGCGAGTTGGGTGAACGACAAGTGTTGGGTCCGAATTGGTAACTAGGCCGAGGATAAAGTGAAGGTGATTCGAGCTCGTCTTAAGGAAGCGTCGATATAAGCGTAAGTCCTATCTTGATCTAAAGCGCAAGGAAATGGAGTATCTGATGGGGATAAGGTCTTCTGAAGGTGTCGCCTTGGAAGAAGGTGTTAAGATTTGGGCCAAAGGGAAGCTAAGCCCAAGATTCATTGGCCCATATACAGTATTGAAGCGAGTAGGACCGGTAGCTTATCAGCTCGAACTACCGACGGAGTTAAGTCAGATTCATAACGTCTTCCATGTGTCGATGCTTAGGCGATATCGGTCAGATCCATCGCACGTAGTGCCTGTGGCAGAAATTGAGGTCAACTCGAATTTTTCCTTTGAAGAAGAACCGGTTCGGATCTTAGATAGAGATGTAAAAGTTCTGCGTAAAGTCGATGCCATAGTAAAAGTGCTATGGCGGAACCATGGTGCGCAGAGGAAGCTACGTGGGAACCCGAGGATGTGATATGGCAAGAATACCCCACCTCTTCCGATCGAGGTAATTTCAAGGTCAAATTCTTTCTAAGAGGGTAGAATCGTAACATCCTAAAATCGGGGTTATTTGTGATTAAATGATTTTTCTTGTGTTTGAATTGCTATAGTATTAATCGTGGAATAATATGGCTTAATTAGGGTCTTGAGTGGGCTTGGTTTAGTAGGAATTTTAACTTGGAAGCTTTAAAGATAGGGAGCCTTAGAAGATAGGGGTTAAGTATAAATTTTGGGCGAGTTATGACACAAAGCGTGCCTTGGCAAAGTGGTGCTGCAGTGCCACTTAAGAAGTGGAAGTAGCGCCAACAAGTGGCCCGGGTTCGAGGCACGATGGCGATGGGTGGCGTGTTAATTTTTGGTTTGGGCATGGGAGTTAGCGAGAAGGCCTTAAAATTAGTTCGTGAAGGATCTTGGCATCAAAGCCCAGATAGTAGGAGTGGCTTGGGTCGCCACTTGAGAGTCTAGAAGAGGCAGGTCGCGGGTTCGAATGGCAGCAGTAGCAATTGCGTTTTTCTTTATTTTGGGTGATGGGCTTAGGAAGAAAGGCCTTATAATTAAATGTGGTGGCTGTTTGATATGAAATTCAATGAGGCCGAGTGGCCTGGGCGTTGGAATAAGGGGGTTGTCTCCACCAGGTCCTGCGTTCGAACCCAACATGCAGCAGCGGTGGTTTTATTTTTGCAAGGCTAGTGTGAAAGGGAGTTGGCCTACACATGGGGTTCCTTGTTCGGCTAGTTGTTGGGCACATGGTCTTTGTTTTGTTTTTATTTTATTTATTTATTTGTTATTATTAGATAATAAGATAATAAGAGATAATCAAGGATAGTAGTGGATTAAATGGATTATTGGATTATTGTTTGGAATTAATTCAAATTATTTGAATTAAATCAAACAAGTGGCCTAGAGTAATTAAGGTAGTGGAATGAATTTTAAACTCCTTGTTGAAAGGAGTGGACTGCAAGCATTAGGGGGGGTGCAAGAATCCTTTTAAAGGCACATACCTATCACTTTATTTCCTTTTCTTCATTCCCGCACATAGCGAATTTCCTAAGGAGCAATTTTCTATTTTCATTCTTTTTACAAACTTGTGCAAGGTCTCAAACTCCACTCTTTTGTTTCTCTTTTTCGAAAGTTCACCACCCATCTCACTCCTTTCCTTCCTCTTCTCAAAACTCCAATTTGCCGAAACTCTAACACTCATTCTCTCCATTATTTTCTTTCCTCTAGCCGAATTTCCCTATTACTTCCCTAGTAGCCTTGGCCGAATATCAAGTGGGATAGATCACTTCAAGTTTTG
This sequence comes from Gossypium rotundifolium, assembly GCA_025506655.1. NCBI lineage: Eukaryota > Viridiplantae > Streptophyta > Magnoliopsida > Malvales > Malvaceae > Gossypium > Gossypium rotundifolium. Next base: position 142,610,301 of record CP106731.1, read on the forward strand.
TTGGCAATCGAGTTAGCAGAGGGTTTCTGGAAGATTTGGAATCGGATGATCTAGGCTCCATTCTCTGTCAACCGAATTAGGTAAGTATGGGTAAGGCCTATGTTAGTGTTTAAATGCCGAAGGCTATCAGTTTTGTTTACTAACCGATGGAAGTTGGTGAATCAGACTCAGGGATCAAGTGCTGTGATTAGTAGCTAAAAGGGTAAAGGTAAGGATTCGGGTTCAAAGTGGACCCCTTTTAATTATTTTGGATTGGCCGAATAGGCCATAATACTAATCCTAAGGTTGGCCGAATATAGGTGCAGAGAGATCTAGGGAGGCCGACTTCTCTTTTCAGGATTTAGACTTCTCATCGACATCAGGTGTGTACATACACACGTTATGACTTATTAACTGTGCTAAATGTTGTGAATGCTAACTCTGGTTTATGTAGCATTGGATTTAATATTGTATTGGTATAAGTGACGATTCGGTAAGTACACATTAATATGTGTTGCTATTTAATGCTTTTGGGAAGCATGGCATGAATTTAGTTGTAACTTAAATATCGATGGCATGAGATTTGTTATACAATGATTTGATATGGGTTGATGAGTGGAGGGCGGTTACATTGTGTCGATTTGACACCAGTGTTTTAGTAACACACTGTGACTACGGTCACCGGAGGTTTGGTACCTCGGAGGTTTGGCACCTCATAGCGTCTCGTCCCCAGTGGCTTAGTACCACGATGGGTTGGCCCCACGATGATAATCTGATTGGCCTTGATGATTTGGTATCACACGATGGGTTGGCCCCATCAACCGATTTGTGTCTTGAACACGGAGGTTTGGCACCTCAGTGATTTGGTATCACATCTGTGACTATCGTCACCAGTGGTTTGGCACCACCAAGGGTTTGGTACCACAACAGGGTAGACAGGCGTTTGGTTGGCTAGGTTGGGTATATAACTTAATGCATGTTAATTTGTCATAAATTGTGTATGATGTGGTATTTACCCGGGAAGGGTTACATCTTGAGTCTTGGTGACTCACCTTCTCCTTTATTTTTTTCGGTGATCGTAGTTCATGGATATGGGCCGAGGGACTTGAGGTGGCCATGCGATTGGGATTTAAATTTAATGACTTTGAATTTCGGTTCTTTTACATTTTTTTACTTTTGGTTGATTTTAATTGGGTTGTAATAAGGCCTCCAATAACTCCTTTTTATTATTTTGTTATTGTTACCGCTTTGAATATTAGTTAAACTACTTAATTATGATATTAATAAGTTCACATGTTTTCTAAAGTAATTGAAAATGTTTTTTTGTACCATCTGTACACCTTAAAATATATATAATAACTTGATTCAATAAATATTTTCAAAATAAATCTAAGTATGGGTTTTATACACCCAATTGTTATAACATGACACTATCTTTTGTCTAGAAGTTAGCTCGGTTTTAAAAGGTTTCAAAATGTTTTTCTCCGTAGCAAATCAAATTCGGTCATAGTGTTTGGGCCGGGTTTGGGTTGTTACAGAAATAATATAATTAGGAAACTAATCAAGACAAATCTTGATAGAAGGGTAGTCAAAAGGAATGGTGATAACAAATACGAGATGGGTTTCGGGTTAATATTAGTGGGTTGAGTCAATAAAAAGGGTTGTTAGGATCAAAGGTGTTCACTAGGGGTCAATTATGAGGGTGGGCTTTTAGTGGAGTAAGTGGGTTAAATCCTAGGTGCCTTAATCATCTCCGTATATCAAATCAATAGTGTGGTCTCGACATGTATAATCGAAGCAAGTTCTAGAATAACAAATCAATGTTGACACACTCATAATCAATAAAGTGAGCACGAAAAGAATGTATGCTCTAAAAGGCTCAAAATCTCACAAAAATTATGGGTATTTTGATGTCAACCTCATAAATTTCAAACTTCAAGGTAACAATTTAGATTCAGTAGACAACCTAATGTAATTTTAATTTTGAAAATAGACTCATCATGCTTGATTCTCTAGTATCTTAAAGTTTAAATCATCATTGTACAATTATTAATGACTTAATCTAAAACATATTAAAAAAATCATGAATCAACAAGAAGTTCATTCTAATTAGTGATATGAAAAAATTACTTTAAGACAGAATATCATTCAGGTATTTAAGAATAATGCAAAAAGTTAGGCACTTTTTCTAATAAACTTTCACCCCCACACTTAACATGTACATTGCCCTCAATGTACAAAGATATATAATAATCATAAAATAAGAAAATCAAAAGAGAGGGAGAGAGGTGAAACTTCCTGAATTTTGGATGAGTTCCTTGAGTTGGTTAATAATGATGACTTAAACAAAAGTGAATGTGGTAGTGAAAATGATGTTTTCCATTCTCGGAGTGGCACATTGAACCTTTAAACTGCGAATTCATCAGTTAAATTTTTAGGGGGTACTAATTAATTGATGTTGTTAGGGATATTCGATGGTTAGATAGCCAATTATAAAAGGAATAAAATTATAATAATAAGAGTTTGAAACAAAATAATAAAAAGCTTGAATAGATAAGTAAAATAAAATAAAGTGAAAAAAATAAAAATAAAAATAAAAATAAAAATAAAAATAAAAATAAAGTAATAAGAAGGGCCTCAAAAGTCCTCGTCGTCGGTTGGATCGGTAGGTGGAGGCGACGGTGATATGTGGAGGTGGTGACAAATCTGCTGAAGGGTTGCCTCAATGCCATCGAATCGTCGAGCGGTGTCATTGAATTGTTGGGTACAATACTGCTCGAACTGAGTGAGCCGTCCAGAAATGTCCGAAAGTGATGGAGCCGCATGAGAAGTGCGATGGCTCGGTGGTGGCTCCTCATGTGGGTGTGGGGCATCGTCAGTAATGTACTCGGGATCCTCCTCCTCAGTAGTAGTAGCTAGTCGATATTGGGGAGGATCGATCCCACGTCGTCGTTAGATCATCCTCATGTGTAGCATTGTCTAGATGCCCTGTGGGCACATTTGTCCTATCAGTGTCAGTAAGGAGACCTGAGTGGCAGTGGTGAGGAGCCCAAAATGTCGAGCCAATCGTGTGATGTATAGGGCCATAGATATAACCCCCTCCTGTGTTGCTCTATTTGGTGTTGGATGGCACGGGCTATAAAATATGCTAGGTCAAAAACTTGGCCATTTGCCATACACTATAGGAAATAAGCATCGTGAGTGTTGACGACGCCGGTGCTCTCACACCTTCCTGTCAATGTGTGGGCTAGTATGGCGTCTAAGTATCGTAGAGATAGGGCGAGAGCTATTGCTTTCAAGCGGCTAGGGTCATATGAGTTTAAACTGGGGGCTATATTGTACTAACATCTCGTCGGAGTGTTGTGAAGGTGGCGATGGAGCTCTGAGAGGTCATGTTCCTCCATAAATTCCTCGTTGTAGAGTCCCAGAGCGGCTCCAAATTGTGGTACATTCATTTCTCTCACGATGCCTCCGAGACGGAACTAGATTTGCCAGGATCATCGTAGTTTGTCATTACCGTCTGGAGGTGAAACGTGGAGCAGAATTCTAGAGTGAGCTCTAAATATGTGGGCTCGATGATTGTGAATAATTGGTCCCATGGATCTGTTGTTAAGAGAGCTCGTATATCATCGGCTAATCAGACCTGCTCTAAAGCGGCCCAATCAATGCACCTCCCTATGCCGAGGGGTCGTGTGCGGAGTATCCTATAGAGGTCTTCCTAGGGCCTTTGAGGGAATTGCAAGAACGTATGTCATAATTCAGCGGATGCACTGGCTGATGATGAGTCAGGTCCCTTTTGGTTTTTAGAACTAGGGACCGCAGTTTTCTTTCCTCGGGATGATGACATTGTGTTCCTGAAAATATCATATATTTGTCGATTCAAGTACCATTTTCAGCCATATTGCACAATCTAGAAGAGCTCAATAATATCATGTAGAAAACAACTATCATAATAATGATAAACTAATATTTTGTATGATCTCTAAGTTCTATTAGTAAACAATGAACAAAATAAAATAAATAAAACTAATATTAAGAAATAAGCATGAACTATTTATGAAATAATTTTAAGTGATAAATGGTTTAAAATGGGTAAATGTAAAGAGGAGAGGTGACCGCTGGAGAGCTTGGAGAGGAGTTGCACGGTTGATCGGCGCACGGCATTGGAGGGTGCTACACGAACGTGTGCTGTAACTAAATAGGGTAGCATGATTGTCACGGGTGTGTTGGCACAGTCGTGTACTTGCTTTTATCTATGTTTTGAAGGGGGAAAAAGGTAAGGGACGGAGGAAATCAAGAGGGGGTGGGAGAGTTTGCTGGTGGCCAAAATTTCTTTTAAGATTTTGGGGGAGAAGTGGCTAGGGTTGAAAAGAAAATTTGGGTGGAATGTGCAGCCGTGTGCTGCCTTAAATAGGGGGTGAGAGACACGGTCTCGGGCCACGCCTTGTTCCCATTTCTTTAGCCCTTGTTTTTCGTAAATTCAAATTTGGGCGCATTTGTGATGCCTTTTATGCCTATGTTACCTGGGCGTGCCTGGCCTTGTTCCCTTCTCCCATGTCGTGGTCATGGTCCTACGCCTGTGCCCATAATTCAGTGTCGTCCACGGTCTCAAGGCACGGGCATTTCAAATGCCCGTGTCGTTTACTCAGGATCAACCACGGGTTGGAGGAATAGGTGTGTCATTTAGTCGGAGCCCTTAGCTTGGAAAAATTATTGTCCTGTTTCTACACCATCTTTTCCACGCGGCTATTCGTGGTATTCACACGGCCATGGCCACACCCGTGTGCAAGGTCGTGTGGTAGGGAAACCTATAGTTTAGGTGTTATAAATATAATATTAGTAAAGTTAGTGCTCAAGTTGCCTCTCGAGAAGCGCTCGTGTAGAGTCTTAAGCTACACTTACCCTGTTTTCATTTCTAAATGAAGGTTCACAGAGCCAAAGCTCCTCTCTTATATCCCAAAAATTGTTTCCAGTATAAATTTTCAGTCTCTGACCATTTACCTTGAATGTGCCATGAATTGGATGGGTTACCTCGATTGTGCCATAGGGAAAAATAGTTTTGATCACGAATGGACCTGACCATCTCGATTTAAGCTTTCCAGGGAACAGTTTTAACCTTGAATTGTACAATAGGACCAAGTCGCCTACTTCGAATTGCTTTGATTGCTTTAAATGAGCATCATGACGTCGCTTTGTTGCCTCCTTATATAAATGTGATTTCTCATAGGCATTAGCTCGACATTCATCTAACTCATTCAACTGCATCATCCTCTTCTCACCTGTGGGTTTAAGATCGTAATTTAGGAATTTTATAGCCCAAAAACCTTTGTTCTCTAACTCAAATGGTAGATACAACTTTTTCCATAAACGAGTTTGTTTGGGGATGTTCCTATGGGGATTTTAAATGCCATTCTATATGCCCATAGAGCATTGTTTACTTTTACTGCCCAATCTTTCCTGTTTGCTTCAACTATTTTCTCTAAGAAGTGCTTAAGTTCTCGATTTGCTACTTCCACTTGTCCGCTGGTTTGAAGATGATAAGGGGTAGCTATCCTGTGGTGTACTCCATATTTCTTTAGGACTTTATCGAATTGAGTATTACAAAAGTGAGTACCCCTATCACTACTAATTGCTCTAGGTGTTCCAAATCGAGAGAAAGGTTTCTTCAGAAATCTTACTACTACTCTAGCATCGTTAGTTGGTAAAGCTTGGGCTTCCACCCATTTTGACACATAATAGAATGCTATTAAAATGTATTTATTTCCAAAAACTAGGGAATGGACCCATAAAATCAATACCCCATATGTCGAATATTTCACATGATAGTATATATGTTTGAGGCATTTCATTGCTTTTAGAGACATTACCTATTTTCTGGCATTTATCGCATAAAGCAACATACCTGTTGGCGCCTTTAAATAATGTTGGCCAATAAAAACCTAATTTGAGTGTTTTGTGTGCTATCTTAATCCCACTATAATGTCCTCCTGAAGGTCTTGAATGGCAATGCTCTAAGATTTTGCTCGCTTCTTCTTTTGTAACACACCTTCGAATGACTTGATCTGCACAAATGCGAAAAAGAAGAGGATCTTCCCAGAAATAGTTTTTTACATTAGCAAAGAATCGCTTCTTTTGATGATGTGTTAACTTTTTTGGTAAGACATTAGCAGCTAAGTAATTTGAAATATCTATAAACCAAGGTACCTCAGAATTAGTTATCGAAAAGAGTTGCTTTTCAGGAAATGAGTCATTTATCTCACTTTCGTTGAGTTCTTTGATATGCGGGTTTTCAAGTCTAGAAAGATGGTCTGCTGCAAGACTTTCAGCTCCTTTCTTATCTTGAATTTCCAAGTCAAATTCTTGTAAAAGTAGAATCCATCTTATAAGTCAAGGTTTTACATCAGGTTTAGTTAAAAGATAACGAAGAGCTAAATGGTCAGTGTAGACGACAACTTTAGATAGGATCAAATATTGTCTAAATTTATCAAATGCAAAGACTACAGCCAGTAATTCTTTTTTTGTGGTTGTGTAATTTTCTTGTGCGACTGTTAATGTCTTGCTAGCATAGTAAATTAGCTGGAAGTGTTTGTTTTTCAACGTCCCCAAACTGCACCTACTGCAAAATCACTCGCATCACACATTAGTTCAAAGGGTAAGTTCCAATCAGGAGCAATTATAAATTGGGAATTTATTAATTTATCTTTGAGGGTATTAAATGCGTCTAAACATTCCTGATCAAAATTGAAAGGTACATATTTTTCTAGTAGTTTCGTTAAAGGTTTAGCTATTTTAGAGAAATCTTTAATGAATCTTCTATAAAATCTAGCATGTCCTAAAAAGCTTCTAATAGCTTTAACTGAACTAGAAGAAGGTAATTTTTCTATGGCTTCAACCTTTTCTTTATCTACCTCAATCCCTTTACTAGAAATTTTATATCCTAACACAATCCCTTCTCGAACCATAAAGTGACACATTTCCCAATTTAAAATAAGATTCGTTTCCTTACACCTTATTAGTACTCATTTTAAATTCTTAAGGCAAAGATGGAAAGAATTACCAAATACCAAAAAGTCATCCATAAAGACCTCCATAATGTATTCTACAAGTTCATCAAATATGGCTAGCATGTAGCGCTGAAAAGTAGAAGGAGCATTACATAATCCAAAAGGCATTTTACGACAAGTAAACGTATCGTATGGACATGTAAATGTAGTTTTATCTTGATCCTCAGGTGATATTGGGATTTGGAAATAGCCGAAAAGCCCGTCCAGGAAATAGTAGTACATATAGCCCGGATAATCTTTCGAGCATCTGGTCAATAAAGGGCAAAGGAAAGTGATCTTTTCTGGTTCCGTCGTTCAACTTTCTATAGTCAATATAGACTCTCCATCCTGTGACCGTTCTTGTAGGAATCAATTCATTCTTTTCGTTTGCTACAACAGTCATGCCTCCTTTCTTCGGAACGACCTGCACAGGACTTACCCAAGTGTTGTCAGAAATAGGATAAATTATTCCAACATCTAGAAGTTTAATTACCTTGGCTTTAACAAATTCTTTCATGTTGGGATTTAATCGTCTCTGAGGTTGCACGCATGGTTTATACTCCTCTTCCATTAGAATTTTGTGGGTACAAAATGATGGGCTTATACCCTTAATGTCAAAAATTTTCCAAGCTATGGCCCTTTTATGTTCCCTTAGTACCTGTAGAAACTCATCCTTTTATTTGGGTTTCATTTCTGAAGAGATAATCATTGGTAGTATAGAGTTATCCCCGAGGAATGCATATTCTAAGTATTTTGGTAACTATTTTAATTCTAATTTGGGTGGTTCATCTATAGATGGTTTTTGTTTTAGTTCGTCATTAATTTCAATACCCTCTTCTTTCATTTGTTTAGAGGAAAATGTGTTAGGAGCTGATTCGTTGGTATCATCGTCTACCCCTTCACCTTGAGTAAGACACAGTTCCACCATGTCGTTCTGTAGGATTTCCTACAAAGAATCTTGAATAGAATGATCAATGGCATCAATAAAATAACAGGAATGATCTTGTTCTCTAGAATATCAGATAGCATCGTAAATTTGAAAAATAATTTCTTCGTCACCTACCCTTAGTGCAAGTTTACCATCTCCTACATTAATAACATCCCTAGCAGTGGCTAAAAAGGGGCGACCCAAAATTAAAGGTACCACAGTGTTTTCATCCATGTCAAGCACAGAAAAATCAACAAGGAATATAAATTTATCAACTTTTACCAAAATATCTTTGATAATTCCCCTAGGATATTTAAAAGATCTGTCAGCTAACTAAATACTCATCCTAGTGGGTCTAGGTTCCCCGAGACCAAGTTTCTTAAACATTTTATGAGGCATTAAATTAATACTAGCACCTAGATCAGCTAGTGCTTTCTCTATGGTTAAACTACCGATTAAACAGGGAATAGTGAAACTTCCTGGATCTTTCAATTTGGTTGGTAGCTTGTTTTGGAGGATGGCTGAACATTCTTCATTGAGTTCCATTGTCGATATCTATTCAAACTTCCTTTTATTTGTTAGAAGTTCTTTTAGAAATTTCACTATGTCAGTATTTGCGAAATAGTTTCAACAAAAGGTAAGTTGATATGTAACTGTTTAAAAAGTTCAAGAAATTTACCGTATTGTGTGTCTAGGCGGTCTTTCTTCAACTTTTTTGGATATGGGATTGATGGTTTACATTCTTCGCGTATTGATGTTACATTCTCAACTTCCTCGTCCTTTGCCTTATCAGTTTCGTGTGGTACCTTCTTCTTTGTTTCAACCAACTCTTTTCCACTCCTTAGTGTAACTGTCCTCACATGCTCTTTTTGTTTAGTTAAACTTTCTAGTCACCTAACAGAACTAACTTAGTTAGTTGTCTGATTTGATCCTTCAGCCCTTGGATTGATGCTTGTTGATTAGTTAATATCGTTTCAGTACTTTTGAAATGGGTTTCTGACAATTCTATAAATTTTTCTAGTCTCTCTTCAAGGTTTGGCTTCCTTTCCTGTGGGTAGGGCTATTGTCCTTGATTGTGGTGGTATCTCCAGTCTGAATTATAAGCTCTACTATAAGGGTTATTTTGAGGTCTGAAATTGTCACCCATATAGTAAACTTGCCCGGTTTCAGTACTCAAATTGTAAGGTGGATATTCTGTATTGTTCATCCATCCTCCATTCGTATTGTACCGCATAACTAAATGTACCTGCAAAGAATCACATAAACCATCAATCATTTTAATAATCATTTCTACCTGACTTGATAGCATGGTGACTGCGTCAAGATTGAAAACTTCATTGTTTTAGTTGGTTTTGTCCTTGTACTTTGCCACTGATAGTTATTCAGCGACATCTCCTCTATAAACTCATAAGCTACTTTAGGAGTTTTGTTATTCAGGGTTCTGCCGACGGCTGAGTCAATTAACTGCCAGGTTGAGGGGTTTACACCGTTGTAAAAAGTTTGGACCTGTAACCACAAGGGTAAACCATGGTGTGGGCACCTTCTCAACAGATCTTTATATCTCTCCCATGCGTCGTATAATGTTTCTAAATACATCTACACAAAAGAAGAGATATCATTCCTTAATTTGGCCATTTTGGCTGGTGGAAAATATTTCAGTAAAAATTTTTTGGTCATTTGATCCCATGTAGTGATTGATCCTCGTGGAAGAGAATATAACCACTGTTTGGCTTTATTCCTCAAAGAAAAGGGAAATAATCGAAGACGAATGGCATCATCAGAAACGCTATTTATTTTGAAGGTATCACAGAATTCTAGAAAATTAGCTAAATAAGTATTTGGGTCTTCGTCCTGCAAACCATCAAATTGAACAAACTGTTGAATTATTTGTATAGTGTTAGGTTTTAATTCAAAATTATTAGCGGCTGTAGCAGGTCTAACAATACTCGATTGACCTCCTGTTAAATTAGGTTTAGCATAATCATACATAGTTCGAGGAGCATGATGTTCGGCCATATCTTGATGAGGCGAATTATTCTCAGCCATCCTTTTAGTGGTATTGGTTTCGTCCTCTTGCTCTCCTTGTATGTAATATAAGCCTCGCCTTACTTCTCTACGATTTCTACGTGCGGTTCCTTCAATATCACTGTTGTAAAGTATTTGTCCTGTCGGATTCCATCTAGTCATAAACTAGAGGTACCGCGAGGAAAAGAGAAAAAGAAAGAAATTTAGAAAAGTAAAATAAAATTTAATTACGAAAAATAAAATATAATATGGCTAAAGTAATAAAATTGAGCGTTCTTAATATTTGGTTCTAACAACGGCGCCAAAAACTTGATCGTATGCATCGAGTCTTAAAATTATAAAAGAATGATCAAACTTGAAACTAACTAAGACAACGATGGAGGCAAGTGCACCTATCGAACAATAGTATAGCTAGCGACAAGACCGGATTGTCGAACCCAAAGGAACCAAAAGTACTAATATTAGCTCTCTTTCTATTATTTAGCCTACGAATTAAGGTAATTTTTTATATAATCTAAAATTAACTAATTAACTAAGCTAAAGATGCTAAGACAAAAAAGAAATTTGGGGAAGGACTTGAGGGAAAACTGATTGATTTGGACAATACCTGAGGAAGAATCCACCTAGACTTCACTTGTTATCTAACTCTGAACTAGATGATTTATTCACTTGACTTGATCCGTAGGATTTCCTAATTTATATGAATACCTCTCTCGAGGCTACTAACGTCTAACCCTAGGTTGATTAATTGAAATATCTTTATAATTAAAACCCCTAGAATTGTATTAACTCAATCTATGGACTCCCATATTAGGTTTGACCCTAATCCGGCAGATTTTTTCACCCTATCTTTAGGCGCCTGAGCAACTCCACTTAACTATGCTAGATCTACTCTTAGACAGGGTCTCTTTCTCCTCTACCTAAGCACATCACACTTGAATCAATATCTCAGAAATACCAAAATAAGAATTAAGAACACATAGTTAAGAACAAATCAAGTATTTATCATATAGCTTAGATAACAATAACAAGATCCGTCTTAGGTTTCATCCCCCTCAAGTATCTGAGGGTTTAGTTCATAATTGTAAATGAAAATATCTCAGAAAAAAAGATAAAACAAAACATAAGAAAACCCTAAAACCCCCTGAAGGAATTGAAGGAGAGATCCTCTGTCTTGAGTATGATTTCGGCTTCTTGAGATGAATCAACTGGCTTTCTTCGAGTGAATCCCCGAATTTAACTGCTCTGGCTCGGCTCTTTGGCCTAGCTGAATGCCCACTAAAGGTTGGCCTCTAGGGTCTTTATATAGGCTTTTGGAATATGTTTCTTTGCCTCTAAGTACCCTAATCTGAATAGAATTCTTCTTATATGTGGAAGAGACATGCCCATGGCACACGCCTGTGTAAATCGTGGCCAGGTCGTGGTCAATCCTATTGATGAGGTACGACCATGTTTTTCGAGGTCCAGGCCATGGTCGACTCTTCTTACGGGGCACGGCCGTGTGGTCTTGGGCCCAGGCCGTGTGGATTTCGTACTTTGGCCCATTTCCTCCATTTTTGGCCTATTTTTTTCGTTCTTTTCATCCTCCGGTACTTTACTGCGTATAAAGCATGAAAATAAAGGATTAGGAGCACCTATTTCCATAATTAAAGGGAAAAATCATCCAAAAATATGCTAAATGTGGGATTAAAATATGTTCATATTTTAGTTTATCATACTCGACTAATCGACTCGTTTTACCCTTTTTTTGATCCGGGGTAAGTTCGTATGTAATAAGATTCGTTATAAATGTATTTTAAATGCTTTGATATTGCATAAACTATGAATACAAGACTATGGACATGTTCGATGACGATTCGGCATTGGAAATCCCTATTGAACCTTAGGAATAAATTAGGATACGAATGACATGTCATTAGGGGTTATTGTGATTATGTGATCTAGGTGATGGTCCTATACGTCCTACCGGTGGCTGAGTATACCAGCATGTGTTGCGGTTACTTGATAGCTTGTTTGAGCAGCACCGTGTAGCTACATCTTAACTGATAGCTTGTGTGAGCAGGCCCGTTGATAGCTCAATAGTGAGTGATAAACCATAATTTACACATATTTTAACCCCATACTTAGTTTATTTTTGATGAATTTTCATTAGATTTGATGAATTCGATGCTCCTAATCCCTTAATTTCATGTTTTATACTCAGGAGAGCTTAGAAAGTCAAAAGAACGAGAAACGGGCCAAAAAGGGACAAAATGGGCCTACATCATAAATCACACGGCCTAGATTATCGACTATGGGTAGATCAGATGGCCGTGTGTGGTGAGCAGAATCGATCACGGCCGAAGGAATCTACCACGAGTGAGTCACACGGGCGTGTCCCTGCCGTAGTAAAGACAAATTCTATTCAAAATAGGGTACTTGTGGGCTATGAGAGGTGTTCAAAAGCCTATATAAACACCCTAGGGGCAACCTAAAAGGGGATGTGGAATAGAAGCCGAATAGGAGGCGAAAAATACTCCAAGACAGCTGTCGGGAACAGCTTAGGAGAAGGATCTCCATCAAGACTGAAGATCTCCCATCAAGTTCTTTAGAAGTTTTTGGGTTTTCATTATGTTTTGTGGTTTTCCCTATTTTATGATGTTTCTTATAAACCGTAAAAGTAACATATTTTAGGCCCACATTTAGCATACTTTTGTATGATTTATCCCTTGAATTATGTAATTTGGTGCTCTTAATCGTTTGTTTTCATGTTTTATACTCAGGAGAGCATCGAAGGATGAAAAGAATGAGAATCGGGCCTAAAACGGACCAAATTGGGTCAAAATAGAAATCGACACGGATGCATGGGCGTGTCTCTCTAGCAGACTCGACCACAACATGAAATCGATTCACACGGGTGTGTGCCATGGGCATGTCCCTGTCATGACAAAGAGAAGTTTCACTTGGGTTAGGATATTTAGGGGCGAAGAAACATATTCCGAAGCCTATATAAACACCTTAAATATAACCTAAAAGGGAACCCAGGGCTTTAGTCAGGGGGCGTCCAGCTAGGCCAAAGAGGGCAGATTTGTGGAGATTTACTCGAAGATAGCCAGTTGATTCATCTCAAGAAGATGAGATTATACTCAAGATGATAGATCTCTCCTTCAATTCCTTCAGGGGGTTTTAGGGATTTCTTGTGTTTTTTTATCTTTTCTTTTGAGATATTTTCTTTTACAATTATGAACTAAACCCTTAGATACCTGAGGGGGATGAAACCTAAGATGAATCTTGTTATCGTTTGCTGAACTATATGATAAATATTTGACTTATTCTTAATTATGTGTCCTTAATTCTTGTGTTGATATTTCTAGGATATTAATTCAAGTATGATGTGCTTAGGTGGAGGAGCAAAAGTCCCTGCCTAAGAGTTGATCTAGCATAATTAAGCAGAGTTGATCGCGACCAAGAGATAGGGTGACTAGATTTTGTCAGATTAGGGTGAAACCTAATATGGGAGTCCATAGATCGAGTTAATACAATTCTAAGGGTTTTAATTAGAAAGAGATTTCAATTAATCAACCTAGGGTTAGACATTAGTCGCCTCGAGAGAGGGATTAATATATGTTAGGGAATCTTACAAATCAAGTCAAGTGAATAAATCGTCTGGTTCAGAGTTAGATAACAAGTGAAGTCTAGGTGGATTCTTCCTTGTGTGTCATCTCAATCAATTGGTTTTTCCTCAAGTTATTTTCTAGATTTCATTCTTCTTTATCTTAGAGTCTTTAGTTTTGTAGTTAGTTAAATTATATTAAACAACAAATTCTCTTAATTCTTAGGCTAGATAATAAAAAGAGAGTTAGTATTAGTACTTTTGGTTCCTTTGGGATTCGACATTCCGGTATTGCCTAAACTATACTACTGTTCGATAGGTGTGCTTGCCTCCATCGTTGTCTTAGTTATTTTCTAGGTTTGATCATTCTTTGTATAAATTTTAAGACTCGACAAAACAACGATCAAGTTTTTGGCGCCGTTGTCGAAACTGAAATATTAAGAACGCTTAAGTTTTATTACTTTAGCCATATTTTATTTTTGCAATTAAAAATTTATTTTTGCTTTTCTAAATTTTCTTCTTTCACTCCTTTTAGGTACCTCTAGTTTATGACTAGAAGGAACCCGACAGGACCTCTACTTTACGATAATGACATCGAAGGTATCGTTCGTAGAAACCGTAGAGAGATAAGGCGAAGCGTAAACTACATAGAAGTAGAAGAAGTGAAACTAATCCTACTGAAAGGATGGCCGAGAATAATCCGCTACCTCCAGAGGTAGCCGAACATCATTCTCCACGTACTATGTATGATTATGCTAAACCTAGTTTAATAGGAACTGAGTCAAGTATTGTTAGGCCTACTATTGCTGCAAATAATTTTGAACTGAAACCTAACACTATATAGATGATACAACAATTTGTTCAGTTTAATGGTTTGCAGGATGAGGATCCTAACACACACTTAGCGAATTTTCTAGAATTCTATGATACCTTTAAAATAAATGGTGTTTCTAATGATGCCATCCATCTTCGGTTATTTTCATTTTCTTTGAGGAATTCCATGAGGATCAATCATTACATGGGATCAAATGACCGAAAATTTTTATTAAAATATTTTTTACCGGCCAAAATGGCCAAGTTAAGGAATGATATCTCTTCTTTTGTGCAGATGGACTTAGAGACACTTTATGACATATAGGAGAGATACAAGAATTTGTTGAGAAAGTGTCCACACCACGGATTACCATTACGGCTACAGGTGCAAACTTTTTACAATGGTGTGAACCCCTCAATAAGGTAATTAATCGATTTAGCTACCGGCGGAACTCTGAACAACAAAACTCCTAAAGCAGCCTACAAATTTATAGAGGAGATGTCACTGAATAACTATCAGTGGCAAGTTACAAGGACAAGGCCAGCCAAAGCAGCTGGAGTTTTCAACCTCGATGCAGTAACCATGTTATCAAATCAGTTAGAATTGCTACATAAAAAATTTGATGGTTTATATGGTTCTTCGCAGGCACATCCAGTTATGTAGTGCGACGCAAGTGAAAGAGTAGTGAATCCTGAGTACCCACCCTACGGATAGGGCATGGAGAGCGAAGAAATGAACTATATGGGTATTAATTTTCGATCTAATAATAACCCTTATAGTAATACTGATCGTGTCAAACAGTCGAGTTTTAATATTTATAAAGAATGATTGAACCTGCAGACTGACTGCGACAACAATAGAGGCAAGTGCACCTATTGAACAGTAGTATAGCTTTGGCAAGAATATCTTATCGAACCCAAGGGAACCTAAAAGTACTACTACTCACTTTCTTTCTATTATTTAGCCTAAAATATGGAGTGATTGGATTATTAAACTAACGAAATACTTAAACTAAATGCAAAGACAAAAGAATGAATTGGAGAAAGACTTTAAGAAAACTCAATTAATAAAGATGATACCCTCAAGAAGAATCCACCTATGACTTCACTTATAATTTATTCCCCAAACCATATGATTTCTTTACTTAGCTTGATCCGTGGGACTCCCTAACCTATATTAAACCCTCTCTCGAGACAAATAACATCTAACCTTAGATTAATTAGTGGAATGCTCGTTCTCTTGTAATAACCTCCTAAGAAAGCAGTAAATCGATCAATCAATTCCCATATTAGGTTTCACCTTAATCCGACAAAATCTTGTAACCCTATCTCTAGGCGCCCGATCAATTCCGCTCAATTATGCTAGATCTACTCTTAGGCGGGGTCTATTTCTCCTCCACCTAAGCACGTCAGATTAAATTAAGTAACATAATTAAGAACCAACTAAGTATTTATCATATAATTTAGAAATCAAATAACAAAATCCATCATAGGTTTCATCCCCTTCAGGTATCTGAAGGGTTTAGTGCATAACTAAATATGAAAACATCTCAAGAGAAAAGAATAAGCAAACCATAAGAACTCCCTAAAACCCCCTGAAGAAATTGAAGGAGAGATCATCCGTCTTGAATGGAGTTTTGACTTCTTGAGATGGAACAACTGGCTATCTTCAAGTGACTCTCTAAAAGATAAATGCTTCGGCCTAAAAGCCTTTGCCCCAAAAAGCTCGTCCTGTTTCGGCTTCTTCCGAACTCCCCTTTTTAGTTGCTACCTTGGGTGTTTATATAGGCTTTGAGATGCTTTTACGTGGCTCCTAAGTATCCTAATTCAAGTAGAATTCCTCCTAGGATGTTTAAGTAGACTTAAGAATGTGTTTCTTTGCCTTCAAGCATCCAAATCCGAGTGAAATTGCTCTTTCTCGCGGCAGGGGCACGGCCATGGCACACACCCGTGTAGGTCAACTTTAGGCCTTGTGTTGATTCTATTAATTGAGGCACGGCCGTATAAATCGTGGCATGGCCGTGTGAAGTAAATTGATGAGGCACGGCCGTGTTGATTTCCTCTTTGGCCCAAATTGGCCCGTTTTAAGCCCGTTTCTCGTTCTTTTTGTCCTCGGGTGCTTTCCTGAGTATAAACATGAAAAGAAAGGATTAAAAGCACCCTTTTACATATATCAAGGGCTAAATCATTCAAAAGCATACTAAATATAAGGTTAAAATATGTTACTTTCACGGTTTATCAAATACTTATAATCCAGGTTGGAAAAACCACCCCAATTTCTCATGGGGTGGCCAAGGAAATCAAAGGCAACAACCATCTCAAAACTTCCAACAACAGTCCTACCCATAGGAAAAAGAAGCCAAACCTTGAAGAGATGCTGAAAAAATTCATAGCAGCTTCAGAAACACGTTTCCAAAAGGTAGAAACAAAACTTGAAGTATTGTCATAGGAGCTCAAGGATCAAATAGGGCAACTTGCTAAGCAGATCCCTGAGAGACCACAGGGAAGACTACCGAACAACACCGAGACTAACCCAAGGGAGAAAATTCAAGCCATAATAGCTCAAGACAATAAAGGGTTAGATGAGCCCAATTTAAGAGAAAAGAGTTTGGTAGAAGAAGGTAAGGTTGAGGTAAAACCAAAATCGGTAATCAAAGAATACAAATCGTGCATACCATATCCCGAAGCAATAACGAAAGATGACACAGAGGAACAGTTTGGTAAGTTTCTTAAACTTTTAAAGAAATCACATATTAACTTACCTTTTCTTGAAGCTCTTCGCAGATGCCAGATTCGAGGAAATTTTTAAAGAAGCAATTGACAAATAAGCGAAAGATAGACGAGGAATCACATGTGGAACTGAATGTAGTATGCTCAGTAATATTGCAAAATAAACTACCACGAAAATTAAAAGATCTAGGAAGTTTTACAATTCCATGCTTAATTGGTAGTTTATCTATTGATAATGCGTTAGCTAATTTAGGGGCAAGCATAAATGTCATGCCTTATAAATTGTTTAAACAACTATATCTAGGGAAGCCCAAGCAAACTAGGATGAGCATTCAATTAGCTGATAAAACTATCAGAGTTCCTAGGGGTATAATTAAAGATGTAAAGATCGATAATTCATATTACCGATAGACTTTATCGTTTTAGACATGGATGAGGACAACACGATACCCTAGTTTTAGGAAGACCATTCTTAGTAATTGCTAGGACTAAAATCGATGTCGATGTAGGTGAACTTATACTCTGTGTAGGTGACGAGGCAGTTACTCTTCAAGCCCTCAATTCAGCCAGAACATCGAATAAGCAAGGTGAGAAAGTAAATTCTATTGATAACCATTTGGTTAACCCTTCTTTTCAGGAATCACCAAAAAGAACGCAACTGAGTCCAATCTTAAACCCTGTGCCAACAATGAAATAATTCACAAGGAACAAGGGATTCAGATCGATGAACTAGAAGAGAAGAAGATGCATATTAAAGAAGAACTAGAGATATACGAAGTAGAACCAAAGCTACTTCATGAGGCAAACAAGTTCAAAATCAGAGATCAGGTACTATTAGACAAAGCAGACCCACGAATTTATCCACCTGATCCTAACAAAAGCAAGAAAATCCCTTTTAAGGTAATTAATATCTTACCATATGGAATAGTCGAGAAAAGTAATCCCATGTTTGGCACTTTGAAAATAAACGCTACTCATCTTAAAACTCTATCATGATAATGAAACTGTTAACACGAGAAAGGATTTTCAACTCCTCAAAACCTCCTTGAATATGCAAATGAGAGGAAAGTCAAGCTTAAGACTTTAAATGAGTGCTTCTCGGGAGGCAACTCGAGCATTAATCCTATTTATTATTACAATTTTTCTTTTCTTTTCTTTTATTTTCCTATTCTTTGGCAGATTTTCATGCCACTTGCCTTGCACACGGCCGTGGCCGTGGCCGTGTGGATGCATCGAATCTCTGTACTGACATAGCAGAGATGGTACGAGTCAGAACGAATCAATTTCCAAGTCACGGACCCAATTACCACACCACGATCGCATGATGCGGCCGTGGCCGATATTGTGAGTTCAAACACGGTAGTGGCAAACTAAACATGGGCGTGCGAGGCAACCGTGGTCGACACTGACTTACCAAGCACGGGCGTAACAGTTTGAACACAGGCGTAGGAGAATCGATAAGACCCCCAACATGGGCTTACGAGGAGGCCGTGTGACTTAACACGCTCACGGTACATGGGCGTGGGAAAATGCCAGACTTGAAAATCTATTTAAACCACCACCCTTCCATCTTCTCAACTACTCCCTATTCTCCTTCTTCCATACATTTTCAGAACCTTTTTTCCCCTCTCATATTTCCCTTACACGGCCATTCTTAAAACTCTTGAACTCCTCCACATCTATGTTGAAGAAGCGAAGGATCCCAGCACAGTCTTCCTTCGGGAGACCGACCTACATAAGTTCATGCCGGCCGCTTCATATAATTGACAAGCCAAGGGTCTTTGAGACCTTTTCAGTCTTATTTTTCTTTAATATTTTCCTTTATTTTCCTTATCTATACTTCTCTTCTGCTTAATTCATTTTATTTTCTTGGTTTTAGGTTCTTAAGGCTACTAGGGAATCACGCACCATGGCCTTAGAAATCACACCCATCTCGCGAACCATTCATCAATAAGGACTCCTCAATCCATTAATCTTTCCTTTTAATTTTATTTTCCTTCTTAGTCTCTTTCTCTTTCTTTTTCCTATCTTTAAATATACAATTAGTTTATTTTACATATCACTTCAAATCTCTTGGCTAATTCTTCACAAGCTCCCCAATTTCTTCATCTAGCGCAGAGCTCGTTGGTAACCACCACCCCAAAAGATGATACCTCCAACGTATTTTTCACATCCTCCAAGAAATTCAATCCATAATTCAAGAAGTTTCACTTCTCCCCATATCTTTTGATTTTCTTATTATATGAATATTATTTGTAATTGTACATTGAGGGCAATGTAAATCTTAAGTGTGGGGGGTGAAAGTTTATGCCTAACTTTTTGCATTATTCTCAAATCCATAAATGGTATGTTGAGTTAAGTAATTTTCTCATATTACTAATTAGGATGAAATTTCTGTTGATTTATGATTTTTATTGATATGTCTTAGATTAAGTCATAGGTAATTGTGTATTGATGATTTAAACTTTAAGATACTAGAGAATAAAGCATGATAAGTCCATTTTTCAAGAATAAAAAATTTTCTAGGTTGTTGAACTGAATTTGAATATTACCTTGAAGTTTGAAATTACAGGGATTGATGTCAAAAACCCATAATTTTTGTGAGATTTTGAGCCTTATAGAGCATATATTCCTTTTCATGCTCACTTTATTGATTATGAGTGTGTCAACACTGAATTGTTATTCTAGAACTTGCCTCGATTGTACATGTCAAGACCACACTATTGATTTAATATACTGAGATGATAAAGGCACCTAGGTTTTAACCCACTCACTCCATTAAAAAGCCTACCTTCACAATTAACCCCTAGTGAACCCTTTGATCCTAACAACCCTTTTTATTGATTCACCCACTAATATTAACCCCAAACCTTGCTCGTATTTGTTATCACCATTCCTTTGACTACCCTTCTATCAAGAATTGATTTGATCAGTTGCCTAATTATTTTATTTTAGTTGATTAAGTTCTTTCTTATATTATGTATTTATTGACTTGTTCTAAAAAATAAAAATAAAAAATCAAAGTATATTCATTATTACTTCTGTAATTAAGTGAGCTTACATGTTTAATTTCAATATCTTGAAGAAGAAGCTTGTATTATTAGTATTTTCATGTGATGTAATTATTTAGGTTATTAGTTCATTTTTCTAAAGTTAGGTAATTTGTCAATTCAATCTCGATTCTAACCCTTCTAATTTAGCCTTTATCCACACCATTAACCTAAGCCCCGTTACAACCCTGTTAAAGACCTTTTGATTTGTGTATCATCTCATATTACAGTGGTGGAGATTTGATTTTCAGGCAAGCCTATGGGATTAACTTTTCAGGTTTGACTTATGAGTGCTTATTCTTGAACCTTAAACACTTCGAGTGCTTCGAGTGAATTTTTAGCAAGGATCTCAATCCTTGTCAGTTTTGAATTAAAGTTAATTATTTAGATAAAGGGAGCACCAATGTTTTCGTGCTACAAACATATGACTTAGAATTGTTTGAATCTTTAGGAGTCTTTGAGTTAAATTATCCATGTATGGATTGTTTATAAATTATGATGAGACATTGTTGTTGAGAATTATGAATTATGGAAAGTTCATTTTAATTGTAAGTTGAGAATTTTGCTTGAGGACAAGCAAAAGCTTAAGTGTGGGGGTATTTGATAAACCGTAAAAGTAACATATTTTAGGCCCACATTTAGCATACTTTTGGATGATTTATCCCTTGAATTATGTAATTTGGTGCCCTTAATCTTTTGTTTTCATGTTTTATACTCAGGAGAGCACCAGAGGATGAAAAGAACGAGAAATGGGCCTAAAACAGACCAAATTGGGTCAAAATAGAAATCAACACAGCCTGGGCCCAAGACCACACCACCGTGCCTCCCTAATTTAGTCTAACACGGCCTGGACCCCGAAACACATGGGCGTGTCTCTCCAGTAGACTCGATCCCAGCCTAAAATCGATTTACACGGTGTGTGCCATGGGCGTGTCCCTGTCATGACAAAGAGAAGTTTCACTCGGATTAGAATATTTAGGTGCAAAGAAACATATTTCGAAGCCTATATAAGCACCTTAAGTATAACCTAAAAAGGGGGAACCCAGGGCTTTAGTCAGGGGCTGTCCAGCAAGGCCAAAGAAGGCAGATTTGTGGAGATTTACTCGAAGAAAGCCAGTTGATTCATGTCAAGAAGCCGTGATTATACTTAAGATGGCAGATCTCTCATTCAATTCCTTTAGGGGGTTTTAGGGATTTCTTATGTTTTGTTTTATCTTTTCTTTTGAGATGTTTTCTTTTACAATTATGAACTAAACCCTCAGATACCTGAGGGGATGAAACCTAAGATGAATCTTATTATCGTTTGCTGAACTATATGATAAATATTTGACTTATTCTTAATTATGTGTCCTTAATTCCTGTGTTGATATTTTTAGGATATTAATTCAAGTATGATGTGCTTAGGTGGAGGTGCAAAAGTCCCTGACTAAGAGTAGATCTTGCATAATTAAGTAGAGTTGATTGCGCGCCTAGAGATAGGGTGACAAGATTTTGCCGATTAGGGTGAAACCTAATATGGGAGTCCATAGATCGAGTGAATGCGATTCTAAGGGTTTTAATTAGATAGAGATTTCAATTAATCAACCTAGGGTTAGAGGTTAGTCACCTCGAGAGAAGGATTAATATATGTTAGGGAATCTTACGGATCAAGTCAAGTGAATAAATCATTTTGTTCAGAGTTAGATAACAAGTGAAGTCTAGGTGGATTCTTCCTTGGGTGTCGTCTCAATCAATTGGTTTTTCCTCAAGTTATTTTCCAAATTTCATTCTTCTTTGTCTTAGAGTCTTTAGTTTAGTAGTTAGTTAAATTAGATTAAATAACAAATTCCCTTAATTCTTAGGCTAGATAATAAAAAGAGAGTTAGTATTAGTACTTTTGGTTCTTTTGGGATTCGACATTCCGGTCTTGCCTAAACTATACTACTATTTGATAGGTGCACTTGCCTCCATCGTTGTCTTAGTTAGTTTCCAGGTTTGATCATTCTTTATATAAATTTTAAGACTCGACAAAACAGTGATCAGTTTCCTTCTATTAGTATGAAATAAACCTCTCAAATACCTGAGGGGATGAAACCTAAGAAGAATCTTATTATTATTTGGTTTTGTAACATCCTAAAAATGTGAGTATCGATATGTTGCATGTTTTTGATGTTTAGCTTGTGAATGATTTTATTTGTGTGTTTAATATAATCTTGAGAAGGCTCGAGTTTATTCGAGTTAGAATAAATTTTAGTAAAGAGTACTTTACTGTAGAAGAATCAGGTGACTATGAAGTTTAAGTTAATTAAAGTGGTAAAAGATAGCATAAGTTGAGTTATTGGTTAAGTGGATATGCGCTACATGTATGGTATTGAGGGGAGAGGTTCAAATCTCCTAGCATGCAAATTGTGAGCATTTATTTTTTCTCTTTCCTAGCAAGTGTCGGTCAAGCTTCATTCATGGATAAGATGGACAAATTCTTTTATGGTAAGGAGGCTAAAGGTTATGGCAAGCATGAATTTAGGGATAGAATCAACTTGATTTTAGGGATAGAATTTTTAATCTTTTGGAAAGTGGAGGATCACAAGGCATGATACAAGGATGATGTCTTGGAAACTTTTGAATGGACATTTTGTCCATGAATTTGGATGGCATTGTGGACTAAAGGGGGAGCCAAATTTTGGGTGGCAAATTTTGGTGATAGGTTTAGTTTGATTGGTAGCTTTTGGGTACCATTTGGTCACTTTTGTTTTGGTAGACATTTCTCCATTCATCTTTCCCTCTCTTGGCCGAATGTGTTTGTGTTAGGAGGAAGCAAATTTTGTTTTGTTTCTTTTGGTCATTTTTTGACCATTTGGGTCATTTATTTTGCAAAACCTCTCAAGTGCTTCATCTTGTATTCTCTCCTAGTGCCGAAATTATCAACACAAAAAGCCATTTCTTTTTCCTTCTCTTCCCCATTGCCGAATGCATTTTGTTCCTAAACTCATCACTTTTCTCTTTCTATTTGCTTCTCTTTGAAAGCCGAATCTTCTCTTCATCTGTATTATTTTGTTGATTATTCCTTCAACCTTCGTTTAAGCAATCGGTAAGAATTCTTTTCGAATCTTTCCTTTTCCCTTCTTTTCTTAGCCGAATATATATAAGTTTGGGAGAGTCTTATGACCGATAATAACGTTCTTTTCCCTTAGACAATCTTCCATTTTTATAGTGTGATAGTGGAGGGCCGAATCACCATCTCGTCAAAGTCATCTTGAGGTTGTTAAGTTCGGATCATATTTTTCAAGGTAAGGGTTCTTATCAAGGAGCTATATACTACTCGACATATTGTTATAGATGGACTACTAATCTATTTCATTTTAGGGGACGTTATCGCTTGATTTTTATCTTGTTGAATGAGGATATTTTGTGGTAAACCGATTTCACCCTTAAAATCGTTAGTCACATTTTTCGATATACTTTTTAGTTGGACTAACGATCTTTTGTCATTGGAGACAATCAAGATAGGGAGGAAAAGGTTGTGAATAGTGTTCGGAAGAGGGGTGGTTTCATTATTCCCCCGAAATTTAAGCGAAAGGCTATTTTGGGAATCTGAGATTTTTGACCGGGTTGTGGACCCTCATCCGATGAGAATCTATTATTTGAAGTCGTTTGTACTCTTGAACCTTTGTTTGTTCGTTGATATTCATCGGGAAATGAACCAACAATCGGGAAAAACCGCATATAGAAGTTGTTCGAAATTCTAAGGGTAAAGTCTAGATCGTTATTTATAAGAATAGATTTATAAATAGTATTAATGTTCTAAATTATCATGATGCATGTTTAGGTATCGACGAGCGGGAAAGTCTAGTTCTCACTGTAACTAGGTGTGTAACTTCACACTTATCTCTCGGGTTAGATACTATACCGTAAGTATTGGGATAAAATCGTAAAGATGGCAAAATCAGAGAAATACAAAATAATTAACACTTTTGTGTAAATGCATGAAAACGGTTAAAGTCATGGAAATTACGAAAATACCCTCAATGGGTTATTTGATAAATAGTAAAATTTTATGCCTTATGTGATATATGGGCCAACAACTGCTAGATCGATATATGGGCCAAAAACTCCTAGATCGATATATGGGCCAATGTTTGCTAGATCGTTAAATGGGCTAAAATGCTATTTTGCCTTATGGGCCAAAATGAAAATTTGAAATATAGACCCACTTGTATTATGGGCCTTTTGTTAAATTAATCATGTGAATGTATTGTTATGTTTTATATATAAACATGATTGCATGGGTTGGGAAAATTGACGAAGAAAAGAAAGGCCTGTTGCCAAAAATCTAGTTCGGGTGGCTTTGCCACAATCTAGTTCTTGGTGCACCACAATATTATTTAAAATGGCTTTATGCTGCGATTGGTGTGTTGGCGGGGTGGGTTGACTTGATCCCCACAGTGTGTCTTTGGTTGGTGCGGTGGTGTGTAGCGGATGGAAAATTTAGGATTGGTTGGGAATTTCATTCTACATGCATTATTATTATTATATTGTTAAATCTATAAATGGGCTCAAGCCTAATATAATGTCTTGATGATTTGGCCCAGTGGATATGGTAAGTGGGTTATGCATTGAGTTTTGAGTAACTCACTCTACTTTATTATCCTTCTCCGGTAATGGCAATTGATGGAGGCTTGGGCTGGGGATGACTTTGTGGAGGCCATACTTCGAACAAGGGTTTTATAAACTATGAACTTCAATTAAGTATATTTATTTAATTACTATTTTGTGTATGATGTAATAAGGCCTCTATTATTATTATTTTATGGATTTTTATGTGTGGATGGATTTAATTATGCTTTAGACACTTAATTTGGACTAATACTATTTTAATAATGTTTGCCTAAATATTTTGTTTTTTTAAACATATGAGATTCTTTAAATATTCTTGTTTTCAGATTCTTTTGAACTATTTAAAATTACTTTAAAGTCTTTAACAATTAAATATTAAATAATAGGATTTCAAACTAGTACTACTTTATTTATCGATTTTAAATCAAATTCTTGGTTTTTACTAAACTTCATTTTCAAAGGTTTTGTAGAACTGTTTTACCTAAATCATTAGATAATTAAATGGATGTTCGTTATGTGTGACAAACCAAATCTCATCTTAACGCATAGACCTGGTTTGGGGTGTTACATTTAATGGTTTTAGAGCCAGGTTTAAAACTCGGCTGTGGTAGGGTTCAACAAATAACTTTCGTTTGGAATTATTTTAATTATGTTTTAAAGGTTGTATGGCACCACAAGCATCTGGTGCCAAGTCATGTAGGTATTCATTACTGATTGATTATTATAATGATATGATCATAGGAACATTCTAGAACTTCTAGTTTTAAGTGTTGAAAATTGTAGAGATCGAGACTATAGGATGTGTTTGCGAAAAACAAATTTATCTCATGAATCTCATAAAATATCATTAATAAACACTAAAATAGTTACCTAATTCATAAAATTCGTAATCAAATTAAAACGAGTTAGTCAGTATGAGTGTCAGAGAACGCGGACATGGTAGATGTGGCCGTGGTAGAGGCCGAGGTGCTAGAGCTGTGTTTGAGGAATCGGGACATATCCGAAAATGGATGCACCGGCATCACCTACCCTGAAAATGAATCATAGGACCATAGGAGAGAAGATAATTCTTTGACACGAGCAATGTTACGAGTTCTTGAAAGGGTCGCTGGAACTAGAGCTGGGCCAACAGCTCGTGGGTCGATATCGAAGCGACTGAAATCAAGTGGTGCTAAAGTTTTTAGAGGTATTTCAGGTGTAGCTTCGAATGTTGCTGAATATTGGCTTGAGGCTGTAGAACGAATTATGGATGATCTAGAGTGCACTGTAGAGCAGAAACTAAGAGAAGCGGTGTCCTTGTTAAGGGACGAGGCATATCAATGGTGGCTTACTGTTCGAGAAGGCACCGAAGCTGCATTCGTTACTTAGGAAGTCTTCAAAGCTACCTTTCAAGGGAAATATGTAGGGACAAGTTATGTGGATGCTCAAAGAAAGGGATTCTTGAATCTGGTTCAAAGAAATAAGACGGTGGTAGCTTACGAGGCAGAATTTTTATGCTTGAGTCGTTATGCTCGAACTATAGTACCAACGGATCATGAGCGCTGTGCACGCTTCGAAGATGGGCTGAATGATGAGTTGCGGGTACTAATAGCCCCACAACAAGTAAGAATTTTTGCCACACTTCTGGAGAAAGCCAAGATAGCCGAAGAGGCTAAGTACTCAGAACGTCAGAATCGGGAAAAAGTTAGAGGCAAGAAAGATTTACAGTATGTGGATTCTTCAAAAAGGTTTCAGAAGAGGCCTCGAAATGATGAACTAGCTCAAGGTAGAGCACCTGTGGCTACTAATCAGAGTCGAGACTGTGTCGAATGTGGAAAATGACATCCCGGAGAGTGCTGGAGGAAAATTGGTGCTTGTTATAAATGTGGTTCCAAGGATCATCAATATAAAAATTGCCCTCGATGGATGGATACAACTCAGGAAGCTCGTAACCCTGATGCTCAGTCGGCCAGAGATGCTCAGCAGCCACCGAGAGGCCGTGGACCAGGTCGTGGTGGTAATGGGGCTGGACGCGGACAAGGTGTACAGGGTCGAGGCAATGGTTCCAGAGGTAATGTGAAGGTAAGACATCCAGGGTTGGTCTATGTGGTTAGACGCCGTGAGGATGGCAATGCAACTGATATGATAACGGGTACATTCTTCATCTTTGATGTGCCTATTACTGCTTTGATAGATATCGGTTCTACCCACTCGTATATTGCTAGTGCCATATCTGGAAACCTGAATATAGAATCTAAGATTACCGATAGTGAGATAACGATAATTAGTCCTTTAGGACAGTTGATATTTGTGAATAAATGGTTTAGAGACGTGCCCTTAGAAATCCAAAGAGAAATATTTTTGGCGGATTTGATGAAATTGCCTTTCGGTGAATTCAATCTCATTCTGGGCATGGATTGGTTGGTGAAGCAACCGGGCGCATTTGGATTGTGCTGTAAAGCGGATGTCAATAAGGACTTCGGATGATAAGGAAGTAGCAATGATAGGTGAACGAAGGAATTAATTGACAAATGTGGTATCTGCATTAAAGGCAGAAAAGTTGGTGCGGAAAGGGTATGGAGCATTCCTAGCTTTTATTTGTGCTTTGGATGCCAAGGAGTCATTAGTGGAAGATGTTAGAACGGTGAAGGAATTTTCAGATGTCTTTCCTGAAGAACTTCCTAATCTACCTCCAGATCGGGAAGTAGAATTTGGTATTGAGCTTTTGCCCGGAACGGCTCGGTGTCCATTGCTCCTTATAGAATGGCGCCGAAAGAGTTAGCGGAGCTTAAAGCTCAAATTCAAAAGTTGTTGGATCGGGATTTATTCGACTGAATGTGTCTCTATAGGGAGCACCGATTTTGTTCATTAAGAAGAAGGATGGGTCGATGTGTATGTGCATTGATTACAGGCAGTTGAATAAATTGACGATCAAGAATAGGTATCCCTTGTAGAGAATTGATGACCTGTTTGATCAATTGAAAGGAGCATCAATTTTCTCCAAAATTGATTTGAGATCGGGTTATCATCAACTCAAAGTGAAAGAGGCAGATATTCATAAGACGACATTCTGAACTCGTTTTGGACATTATGAGTTCTTGGTGATGCCGTTTGGGTTGACCAATGCACTAGCTGCATTTATGGACATGATGAATCGGGTCTTTCAACCTTATTTAGACCGATTTGTGGTAGTGTTCATAGATGACATTTTGGTATATTCGAGAAATGAAGAGGAGCATGACTCACATTTGGGTATAGTATTGTAGTTACTTCGTGATAAGTAACACTATGCCAAATTCAGTAAATGTGAATTTTGGTTAAGGGAAGTGACTTCCTTGGGTCATGTGGTGTCAGCTGAAGGAATAAGGGTGGATCCTCGGAGATTGAGGTTGTATTGGATTGGAAACCACCAAGTCGATGACGAGATTCGAGTTTCTTAGGTTTGGTGGATATTATAAGCGCTTTGTTGAGGGTTTTCGTTGATTCTTTGCACCTAACTAAGCTATTGCGAAAGGGAGTACCGTATGTATGGACCGATAAACAACAAGAAAGTTTCGAGAAATTGAAGAAGATTTTGACGAAGCACCGATCTTGATTCAACTTTGGTGGAAAAGAATTTATCATCTCGTGTGACCGTCACATACGGAGTTTAGGATGTGTCTTGATGCAAAATGGAAAAGTGGTAGCCTCGCTTCTTCGCGGCCAGTGACCGCATCAAGTAAACTACCCTACTCATGACTTGGACTTGGCTGCGGTAGTGTTTGCTTTAAAGATTTGGAGGCACTACCTCTATGGTGAGAAGTCTATCATCTATACGGATCATAAGAGTCTTAAGTATCTTCTTACCCAGAAGGAGTTAAACTTGAGACAAAGAAGGTGGGTGGAGTTGTTAAAGGATTATGATTTCTCAATCGAGTATCATCCTAGAAAGGCTAACGTGGTAGCAGACGCATTAAGTCGTAAGATGGTATCTGATTTAAGAGCAATGTTTGCTCATCTGAGTTTGTATGAGGATGATAGTCTGTTAGCGGAACTTCAGGTGAAGCCTCTGTGGTTAGATCAGATCAGGGAAAAGCAGATATCAGATGAAAAGTTGGGATCCTTAATTTAGTAAGTTGAAAGTGGTGAAATAGGGGATTTTGGTATGAATAATGATGGAGTGCTGTGTTTTCATGGAAGAATTTGTATGCCCAAGGACTCAGATTTGAGACAAATGATTCTGCGAGAGGCGCATAGTAGCCCTTATGCTATGCACCCCGGAGGAAATAAGATGTATCGAGATCTTTATGAACGGTATTGGTGGCCAGGGTTGAAGCGTGAGATTTTTGAGTTTGTAGGTAAATGTTTGACTTGTTAACAAGTGAAGCCGGAGCATCAACTGCCGTCAGGCTTATTACAACCGTTAAAGATTCCCCTATGGAAATGGCAGCAGATATCAATGGATTTTGTTACTGGTTACCTTTAACACCTACTAAGAAAAATTTCGTTTGGGTAGTAGTTAATCGTTTGACGAAGACTGCTCATTTTTTTCCAGTTCGTATGGACTACTCGTTACAGAAGTTGGCTAAGCTGTATGTATCTGAGATCGTGAGGTTGCAGGGGTACCAGTGTCTACCATATCGGACAGGGATCCCAGTTTTACATCATGGTTTTGGAAAGCTTTACATGAGGCTTTGGGAACAAAGTTAAACTTTAGTACGGCTTTTCATCCCCAGTCAGATGGTCAGTCAGAAAGAGTAATTCAGTTTTTGGAAGACATGTTAAGTGGTTGTATAATCGACTTCAGAGGTAGTTGGGAGGATTTCCTACCGTTGGTAGAGTTCCGTATAATAACAGTTACCAATCCAGTATCAAAATGGCGCCTTATGAAGCTTCATACGGTCGTAGGTGTCGTACCCCTACTTGTTGGACTGAATTGGGGGAACGATAGTTGTTGGGTCCTGAGTTGATATCTGAGACTGAAGAAAAGGTAAAGGTGATTAGAGCGCGGTTAAAGAAAGCTTCGGATCGACAAAAATTGTATGCGGATCTGAAGCTTAAGGATATTGAGTTTGCGGTGGGAAATCAGGTCTTTCTGAAAGTCTCACCTTGGAAGAAGATCTTTAGATTTGGAAGGAAGGGCAAGTTGAGCACTAGGTTCATTGGATCATATCGTGTTATGAAGCGTGCTGGTCTAGTGGCCTATCAGCTTGAATTACCTCCAGAGTTGAGTCAGATTCATAATGTTTTCCATGTTTCTATGCTGAGGCGCTATAGATCGGATCCGTCTCACATAGTACAAGTAGAAGAAGTGGAGTTGAGATCAGACTTATCTTTTGAGGAGGAACCAGTGGAAATATTAGACCGAGATGTTAAGGTGCTAAGAAAGAAGACCGTGCCATTGGTCAAGGTTTTATGGCGTAATCACGGAGCGGAGGAAGCTACGTGGGAGCCTGAGGATGCAATTCGACAACAATATCCTCACCTCTTTTAATCAGGTAAAATTTCGAGGACGAAATTTTCTTTAAGCGGGGTAGAATTGTAATATCCTAAAAATGTGAGTATCGATATGTTGCATGTTTTTGGTGTTTAGCTTGTGAATAATTTTATTTGTGTGTTTAATACAGTCTTGAGAAGGCTTGGGTTTATTCGGAGTTAGAATAAATTTTAGTAAAGAGTACTTTACTATAGAGGAATCAAGTGACTATGAAGTTTAAGTTAATTAAAGTGGTAAAAGATAGCATAAGTTGAGTTATTAGTTAAGTGGATATGCGCTACATGTATGGTATTGAGGGGAGAGGTTCGAATCTCCTAGCATGCAAATTGTGAGCATTTATTTTTGCTCTTTCCTAGCAAGTGTCGGCCAAGCTTCATTCATGGATAAGATGGACAAATTCTTTTATGGTAAGAAGGCTAAAGGTTATGGAAAGCATGAATTTAGGGATAGAATCAACTTGATTTTAGGGATAGAATTTTAATCTTTTGGAAAGTGGAGGATCACAAGGCATGATACAAGGATGATGTCTTGGAAACTTTTGAATGGACATTTTGTCCATGAATTTGACTGACATTGTGGACTAAAGGGGAGACAATTTTGGGTGGCAAATTTTGGTGATAGTTTTAGTTTGATTGGTAGCTTTTGGGTACCATTTGGTCACTTTTTTTTGCTAGACATTTCTCCTTTCATCTTTCCCTCTCTTGGCGAATGTGTTTGTGTTAGGAGGAAGCAACTTTTGTTTTGTTTCTTTTGGTCATTTTTTGACCATTTGGGTCATTATTTTGTAAAACCTCTCAAGTGCTTCATCTTGTATTCTCTCCTAGTCTCAAATTATAAACACAAAAAGCCATTTCTTTTTCCTTCTCTTCCCTATTGTCGAATGCATTTTGTTCCTAAACTCATCACTTTTCTCTTTCTCTTTTCTTCTCTTTGAAATCTGAATCTTCTCTTCATCTATATTGTTTTGTTGATTATTCCTTCAACCTTCGTTTAAACAATCGGAAAGAACTCTTTTCGAATATTTTCTTTTCCCTTCTTTTCTTAGCCAAATATATATAAGTTTGGGAGGGTCTTATGACCGATAATAACATTCTTTTGCCTTAGACAATCTTCCATTTTTATAGTGTGATAGTGGAGGGCCGAATCACCATCTCGTCAAAGTCATCTTGAGGTTGTTAAGTTTGGATCATATTTTTTAAGGTAAGGGTTCTTATCAAGGAGCTATATACTACTCGACATATTGTTATAGGCGGACTACTAATCGATTTCGTTTTAGGGGGCATTATCGCTCGATTTTTATCTTGTGGAACAATGATATTTTATGGTAAGCCGATTTCACCCTTAAAATCGTTAGTCACATTTTTCGATATACTTTTTAGTTGGACTAACGATCTTTTGTCATTGGAGACAATCAAGATAGGGATGAAAAGGTTGTGAATAGTGTTCGAAAGAGGGGTGGTTCCTTTATTCCCCAAAATTTAAGAGAAGGGTTGTTTCAGGAATCCGAGATTTTCCACCGGGTTGTGGACCCTCATCCGAGGAGAATCTATTATTTGAAGTCGTTCGTACTCCTGAACCTTTGTTTGTTCGTGGATATTGATCGGGAAACGAACCAACAATCGGGGAAAAACCGCATATAGAAGTTGTTCGAAATTCCAAGGGTAAAGTCTAGATCGTTATTTATAAGAATAGATTTATAAATAGTATTAGTGTTCTAAATTATCGTGATGCGTGTTTAGGTATCGACGAGCGGGAAAGTCTAGTTCTCACTGTAACCAGGCATGTAACTTCACACTTATCTCTCGGGTTGGATACTATACCGTAAGTATTGGGATAAAATCGTAAAGATGGCAAAATCGGAGAAATACAAAATAATTAACACTTTTGTATAAATGCATGAAAACGATTAAAGTCATAGAAATTATGAAAACGGCCTCAATGGGTTATTTGATAAATAGTAAAATTTTACGCCTCATGTGATTTATGGGCCAACAACTGCTAGATCAATATATGGGCCAAAAATTACTAGATCGATATATGGGCCAAGGTTTGCTAGATTGTTAAATGGGCTAAAATGCTATTTTGCCTTATAGGCCAAAATGAAAATTTGAAATATGGACCCACTTGTATTATGGGCCTTTTGTTAAATTAATCATGTGAATGTATTATTATGTTTTATATATAAACATGATTGAATGGGTTGGGAAAATTGACGAAGAGAAGAAAGGCCTGTTGCCAAAAATCTAGTTCGGGTGGCTTTGCCATAATCTAGTTCGGTGATGCACCACAATATTATTTAAAATGGCTTTATGCCTGCGATTGGTGTGTTGGCGGGGTGGGTTGACTTGATCCCCACAGGTGTGCTGGTTGGTACGGGTGGTGTGTAGTGGATGGAAAATTTAGGATTGGTTGGGAATTTCATTCTACATGCATTATTATTATTATTATATTGTTAAATCCGTAAATAGGCTCAAGCCCAATATAATGTCTTGATGATTTGGCCCAGTGGATATGGTAAGTGGGTTATACACTGAGTTCTGAGTAACTCACTCTGCTTTATTATCCTTCTCAGGTAATGGTAATTGATGGAGGCTTGGGCTGGGGATGACTTCGTGGAGGCCATACTTCAAACAAGGATTTTATAAACTATGAACTTCAATTAAGTATATTTATTTAATTACTATTTTGGGCATGATGTAATAAGGCCTCTATTATTATTATTTTATGGATTTTTATGTGGGATGGATTTAATTATGCTTTAGACACTTAATTTGGACTAATACTATTTTAATAATGTTTCCTTAAATATTTTGTTTTTTAAACATATGAGATTCTTTAAATATTCTTGTTTTCAAATTCTTTTGAACTCTTTAAAATTACTTTAAAGTCTTTAACAATTAAATATTAAAATAATAGGATTTCAAACTAGTACTACTTTATTCATCGATTGTAAATCAAATTCTTGGTTTTACTAAACTTTATTTTCAAAGGTTTTGTAGAACTGTTTTACCTAAATCATTAGATAATTAAATGGATGTTCATTATGTGTGACAAACCAAATCTCGTCTTAACGCATAGACCTGGTTTGG
This sequence comes from Gossypium rotundifolium, assembly GCA_025506655.1. Lineage (NCBI taxonomy): Eukaryota > Viridiplantae > Streptophyta > Magnoliopsida > Malvales > Malvaceae > Gossypium > Gossypium rotundifolium. The sequence continues at coordinate 142,643,598 of CP106731.1, forward strand.
GGTGTTACAGATTTATAAGATAAATACTTGCTCTTATTCTTAATTGTGAGTTTTTATTCTTGTTTTGATAATTCAAGTTATTTATTCAAGTCAAATGTGCTTATTCAGTGGTGCAAAAGTCCCTGTTTAAGAGAAGATCAACACAATGAAGTGGAGTTGATTGCAACCCTAGAAATAGGGTGACAAAAATTTTCTGGATTAGAGTCAAATCTAATAAGGGAATCCATAGATCGAGTTAATGTGACAATAGGGGTTTTAATTAGAAAAAGTGTTCAATTAATCAACCTAGAGTCAGTTGTTTTTAGTCCTGAAAGAGATATTAACATAAATCAGGGATTTTTACGGATTAAGTCAAGTGAATAAATCATATGAATCAAAAGTAATTAGTGAAGTCTATGTGAATTTTTCCTTAGGTATTGCCTATCTCATATAGGTTGTCCGAAAGTATTTTCCCAATTCTCTCTCTGTCACGTTCATAGTCATTTAGTTAGTTAAATTAGTTAGTTAATTTTAGATTAAAATAAATCCCATTTATTATTAGGCTAGATAATAAAAAGATAGTTATTACTAGTAATTTTATTCCTTGAGGATATGATATTGAGGACTCGCCATAACTATACTACTGTTCGATAGGTGCGCTTGCCTTTGTCAAAATAATAGTTAGTTTCGAGCTCCATCAGTCAGCATATATGTGATATGAGATTGAGATTGCATTGGCTATGTATGTGGAACTTCGGTGCGAGTTTCCCGAGTATCCGATAGTATTTCAAATGGTTCAACGGGTAAATGAAAGACGTGGTTGAGTATGTGTAACACCCCAAACCCGGTACAAACACTACAACCGGATCTGATGTGCCACGGGAAAGAAAATGTTTTGGAAACCAATTTGTCGACGTGTTTTCGAAAGAAAACCAATGTAAGATTTTAGAGAAAACGAAGTTGAATCTTGTGACATCTAAAACACGTTAGAACTTGTTTTACAAAAACTTAATTGCCTTATTGTTACTTCATATCTATTACTTAGTCAGTCATCACTTTAGAAAACGGGTATTTTATTAGGTTTTGAAAACAACCACTTCATAATGTTTAAATATGCTTAACAAAAGTTAAAGAACCAATTAAATAAAACATCCCAAAAACAAAACTTAAGCGGCCATATTACAGTATAGAAAACCAAAATTAAATAAAACAACCAAGTCTGAATGGAAAACTTTGTAATAAACCAAATGCTGTGCATGGCCACCTCGAGTCCACTCCGGCTCCATATCCACGATCTAAAGATTATCTGCAAAATATAATGGAAGGGGTGAGTCACCTAGACTCAATGTGTAAGTCCCCATCCCAAACGAAAATATGCTCTTACACAGATTCATATACAAATATGCATGTCATGCAACCCGTCAACCTAGATATCCATCCATGTCTCCCAAATCTACCCTTTGTGGTACCAAACCACTGATAGTGCCAAACCACTGGTAACCGAAGTTACAAAAATAACATATGTGGTACCAAACCACTGGTAACCGAAGTTTCAAAAATAATATATGTGGTGCCAAACCACTGGTGGTGCCAAACCACCGAGACTTAGTCACAATTTTTATAAGATGTGGGGTCAACCCACTGTGTGATACCAAATCACTGGTGACAGTCTGATAGATCATACTTCCCCCTCTTCCCATCACCCATAACACATATTTTGCCAACAGTATCAGTATGATCATGCTTAACATACAAAATTATGCATACAGAATAACATGCTTTCATAGATTACAATCACCGCGAGAAATAATAACAACTTACCCGGCATCCTCTCTTTTACCCACAAGGGTATTTTAGTAACCATTGTCGTCATTCCGGCTTTTAACATCACACAACATTTACATAGTAAGTATAGAAAGTGTGTAAGAGTTACACACCGGTTTTCATACTAACGCTTTTCGCTTCTACGCCATCGTCACTCGAGACTACCACTATTGGCCTACGATCTAACTCGATGTTGGCCCACACCGGATATTGTCAGCACTCGACACAGATCGCTTTTTGTATTTTGGCGTTAGGTTTATAGATCCAACCCTCTTACTACTTGACTGCTATTCGAGTCCATAATAACCCTTGGTCACTAAACCAATCAAACCGATGAGATCTAATAAATAAATATAGTGTTTAAACGAAACCCTTACCTAGCTTTCAGATCCCGAAAGTCTTTATGAAAATGTCACCACCAAACCCATCTACATTCGGCCAACACTCAAATATTAAACTGATCCCATAAACGCAACCAATAGAGTTCCTTAACATATTCGGCCAAAAAGGAAAGAACCAAAAAGGCCATTTGGCCGAATCCTACCACCACCACCTACCTTCGGCCTCTTCACAAATTGGCACAAGAGACCTTAATGAGATAGATTCAGCTTCTAGGGGTAGAGAGTGAAATCGACAGGTCTTAGAATAAGTGATTCAGATTAGAAACTTGATAAAAATAAAGAAATCGCAGAGAAACCAAAATCCTGAAACTCACCAGATTACTAAGGAGTATTCGGCTTACGGTGCACCTTCGGGAATTAGAGATCTCACTTGATAGTTCGGCTATGGGAGAAAGGGATATACACAAGGTGATTTCGGTTTTAGAGGAATTTTGGAGAGGGATATAAGGCTAGGGACTTTCGACTAGAAGAGAGAAAAGTTTGAGAAGAGGGAAGAAAGGAATTTCGGCCAGAGAGAAAAAATAAGAAAGAAAAGAAAAAAATAAAAGAAAAGATGGATACTCTACTAATAATTTTGGCTACATACTCCCACATAAAGAGTTGGAGTTTCAGCCAACTCTCTCCCTCCTGATAGCTCTCATCTCACCTGATAACCCAACCCCTATCTCACCTTTAGAAGAGCCCACCTTAAAACCAACTCTTTCCTTTTAATTATCAGCTTTTCTATCATCAAAATAAAAGAAATAAAACTTCCAAAATGTAGCTTAAGTGCCATCCACCCCTTCCCCCTTGTGTACCGAATTCTTGACCCACCAACCTGGGCCCCAAGCGGCCACACTAGGCCCAACTCCTTCCCTCTTGTGACGCCACCTTAATGCCCACTTAAAGCACCTCCAATTTTTGGGCCACAAACCCAGCTTGCTACTAAACATAGTAATTTACATTAGACTACTATTAACACAAATTTTAATCAATTTAACCCAGATTTAAGCCCAAACCTGAGGACACTACACACCTCAAAGCCTTTAACCTGCTAACTTATCCATACAACGTACCAAATGCACAGACCCACCAAAATCAGGATATTACAGTATGAGATTGATACGAGATGGTACAGGTATGTACATGAAACGTATAAGCTTTAAATCAAAGAAATTGAGAAGTTTGCATATATTCTTATGATTAAAGATATGAAAGGTTTATTAGATAATATGAGCTACATATTGATATATTCGAATTGTTGAATTGTGTATTTATGATTTCATTGAGTTTATTTCATATGAGCTTACTAAGCTATAAACTTACTTTGTTTAATTTACCATGTTTTATAGTGGTTTCAAAGCTAGCTCGGATTCAGGGATCGTTGGAGACTTCGTCACACTATCCTATTATCACCTTTGTACTTTTGAGCTTATGTTTTAGTTATATAGCATGTATAGGATTATGGTTATTTTGGTTATGTCTTGATAATGCTTTTGGTCATTTGAAATGGCTTGTAAATGTTAAATGTGCTGGTTTGTATATAGCCATGAAAGTTGGCTTAATTTGCTTGGTTTGGTTTTGTATATATATGTGTGTATATTGGCCTATGTTATATGATTGAGGTTGGTTTTGTAATGTTTATCGATAGTTGGTATTGTGGATGCTAAATGGTTGAAATTAGAGAACATATATGTTTGTGAAATTGAGCACATTGATGCATATTTGGAAGTGTATAATTAGTTGAATTGTATATGTGATTTTGGTATAAATGGTATGGTCTATTTTGTAATTTGTGTGTATTGAGAAAGGTGGTATAGAATATGCATGAATTAGGCTTCAATTAGTTGGTTTAAATGCCAAATTATGCTATGTTTTGGTGCCAATTGGGTTGATGTAGGTGTGCACAAGTTTGGATGGAAAAATGGTTGGTAAATAGCCTATTTTTGTCCACACGGGTAGAGACACGGGTGTGTATCTCAGCCGTGTGTGACACACGATCATGTACACGGCCGTGTGTCTCCTGATGTTAAATTAGAAACCAAGTTAGTATGCTCCACACGGCTTTACACACGGGCATCTGATTTGGCCGTGTGGCATAAGCCAGTATACCCTACAGGGTTGGCACGGCCTAGCACATAACCTAGCATACAAATGTGTATGGCCAATTTTAGGGCACACAAGCTAGCCACACGTGTAACAGCCTGGGTTAGACCCTAGTCAGAACAGTGGTTCGTGACCAAAATTTGAGGTCGTAAAAATATTTTAATGATATTTTCAGTGTGAAGGATATGTGACATAGCCTGTGTAAAAATGCTATGTGATGATTTGATCGTTTTAATGCCGAATTAAGAAAAAGAGACTTAATCGCATAGAGAGTAAATTGCTGTGTGCTGACTGGTGAGTACTTAAATGTTGATGGCTTCTTAAGGAGGAGGCCTTATGTTGCTAATGAACCATTTTTAAGTTAGTGGAGTGTTAAATGACAAATTAGTCTTAAAAAGTAATTGTTTTATATGCTTTATAAAGGGCAAAATTGGGATTTGATTAATAAGTTATTATTAATGAAAAACAAAACAATTTGATGGCCATTTTTATTTCATCTTTCTTCCACCGAAACTAGAGAAAAGAAATAGCCATTGAAGCTTTGAGATTTTCGGCACTTACTTAGCTTAATTCAAGGTATGTTTTGGTTAGTTTTGATAATTTTACATTTTGTGATCGTTGCTTTGTGCTTTACAAAACCCATGCTCAAATTCCATGTATTGATGATGTTGTTGTGATGAGCCATTGATGAATGTTGAGCTATGTGCTAGTTGATTTTGAAATATGAAAACTTAGTGTTGGATTATCATAGTTTGTATTGAGATTTTTTTATGAAATTGAGTATTTTGGGGTAAATTGAGAAAATGGAAAGTTGAGGGACTAAATAGTAAGTTTTTTGAAATATTTGGACTTGTATAATTCCTAGAGAGGTCCGGCTAAACTTGTGCTAGGTGGAATTTGGTGAATTTGATGTTTTTGTGGGATAGGGACTAAAGTGTCAAAATGTGAAAAATGTGAGGGCTAATTTGCAAAATGCCCTAAATGTGTGTTTGTGGACTAAATTGAATGAGTTAATGATTGAATGGATTGAACTTGAATGTGTATAGACCAAGAGAGGAGAGGTTCGGATCGAGATATAGGCAAAGATAAAGTGCTCGATTAGTCGACCGTTTCGGTATTTTGACATCCGAGGTAAGTTCGGATATAATACTAGTTGTAAACTTTATCTATGTAATATAAATTGATTGGATGTATATGTATCTATGAAATTTGAATTACTATGTGCTGAATTGAGATAAAGTGGCACTAAGTGTACGAAATTTGAAACGAGAAAAAGATGATTGGCACTGTGTGTGCGAAAAGATAGAAGCTTCGGCTTATCGACTTGGCACTGTGTGTGCGATACCGATATAAGTTCGGTTTAATTTATTGGCACTAAGGTGCGATAATGATTATGTTTCAGTTATGAAATTGGCACTAAGTGTGCAAATAAACCAATGGAATAGCAAAGGTTGAACGAGAGGTAAAAATTGAACAATTGAGTAGCATAAATGGTAAGTAACTATGTGTTGATCAAGGTACATATGAACTTATGTGGTTGATAAGAGGTTTAAGAGTTGATTGAATAGATAATTGAGTATGTGGTTGAGATTGATAATGTGCCTAGTTTTGCCTTTATCTATGTGATGGTACGTATATATACATATCGATGTTGTTGTATTGAGTAATATGTATTATAATACGAACTTACTAAGCTTTGGAAAGCTTACTGTGTGATTTGTTTCTCTGCATTGCAGTGTCAGTAAAGCTAGCTCAGATTTGGGATCGTCAGCTTCTCAATCACACTATCGACAAACTATTTTTGGTACTTTTGGAAAGATGTATATAGCTAGAAAATGGCATGTATAGGCTAGTTAATTGAATCAAGTTTGAGATTTGTAAGTAGCCATGAGATGTGGCTAGATATGTGATAGGTTTGGCATGAATGAATGTGGTATATATATGGTGCATCTTTTGGCATGATTTGTAGATTGATAAATGTACTATTGAGTGGTAACTTTGTGTTGATAAATGCTAGTAGGGGTAGTGAGATTTGGGAATGAATTATGCTTGTGATAGAATAAGTATTGGTATTGTATTGGGTATGATTAGAGTTAGTATTGATTGCATGTTTTAAATTGCTAAATTGGTATGCTTTTAGATGGCAATATGTGCATGAGATGTTTGGTTGATTGGCTTGTAGGTTTGACCCTAAGTGGGTGGCATGTTGGCTTTGCAAAAATGGCATATAATGTCGCACGCCCGTGTTCCTACAGGTCGTGCGAGAAATGGTAGTATATGGCCTTATAAGACACGGCATTAGCACACGGGAGTGCTTGTTAGCCGTGTTGATTTTGGCAGTATACAACCGTGGGAGAGGCACGGCCTACACCCACGGGCGTGTCTCCCCTGTATTCTAGAAAATTTTCAATTTTTCATGAAATTTTATATGTGTTTCAGTTTAGTCTCGACTCAGTTTTTAAGCATGCTTAGGGTCTTGATGACTCGTTTAAGGGACACTACGATTGTATATGAATGTGTTTGGTGATGTTTGACTTTGTGTCGGCATTTAGAGGTTAAATGTTCTGATTGATTAGGTAATACCCCTTAACCCTATTCTGGTGGCGGTTTTGGGTTAGGGATGTTACAACACGGGAGTGTGTGTTGGCCATGTAACCCAAATTAGAGAGTTACATGGGGTCGAACACGGGCTAGGACACAGCCATATGATTCCATTTCGAATGTCCACACTGCCTGACATAAGCGTGTCTTTGGTCATGTGAGACACACTACCGGGCCACATGGGCGTGTGTCCCCTATTTTTGGAAAAATTTTCTAAGTGTTCTTAAAGTTTCTAAAGTTATCGGTTTAGTCCCAAACTGTAACACCCCTCACCCGTATTCAACACCGAAATAGGGTTACGGAGCATTACTGGACTTACAAAATAATTAAACAACTATTTAACATACAATTTTTCAATTCAATCATTAATCATTCAATCACAATCAATTTGTCCCTATTAAGAACCTATGAGGCTTTAAACATGCTTTGGAAATGGTTCGGGACTAAACCGATAAGTTAAGATTTTTTCAACACTTAGCATCCTAAACTATTTCCAAGGTTCAATTGAGTTTCCAATTGTCGAATCTTCATCGAATCATTTATTAATTGGTATGTAATCACATAAACACAATTCATGCTATATCAAAGCATATAAAATACATTTGAAATGAATTTATAACATACGAACTTACTTCGGATGTTAAAACAGCGAATCGAGTCGATTAGTCGATAACCTTATCTTTTCGTCGATCCAAGTCCGTATTTTCCTTTTCTTGATCTAAATATATTCAAAATTAACTTATTTAATCATCTATTCATTCAATTTAGTCCAAAACACTCTTTAAGGCACTTTTATAATTTCACCCTAAACTTTCACATTTTCACAATTTCATCCTTATTGCATAAAAATACAAATTCATGCAATTAAGTCCCTACCCATGCTAGCCGAATTTCTCTTATTACTATAGCAGCCCATATTTTCATTTATTTCACATTTTAACCACCATATTTCATATTTTCTCAATTTAATCCCTTTTTGACATTTTTGTCAAAAATCACTTTACAGAAGTTATTAATCTAACATTAAACCTTCCAAATCTATCATAGTTCATCAAATTACTCAAGCATTCAAGAATGGAAACATTATAAATCTTTAACAGTTTCGAAATCTAAGGTACAGGCTAGCTAGAATACGAAGCAGCGATCACAAAAACATAGAAATCATTAAAAACGGGTTAAAAATCACTCACCAATTGCACAAATAAGCTTGGCTGAACCCTAGCTTACAAAATGGCTACTTCTCCTTGATAAATTTGGCCAATGAAGATGAATGAGTGCCTAATTTTATGTTTTGTCTTATTTGATTATAACTTAATTACTCATTTACAAATTTAATCTTATTACTAATTCAAAACTTCAATAATGCCATGCCACTATCATCCACTATCCCATAAATGGTTTAATTACAACATAAGGATTTTAAATTTAAGGTTCTATAGCTATTAGGCACCTTTAGCTATTAGAACTCAAGTTTTACGCTTTACGCGATTTAGTCCTTTTTATCAAATTGACCATTCAAACGATAAAATTTCCTAACAAAATTTTCACACAATCACTCAGTAATTATGTAAACATTAAAATAATAATAAAATAATTATTTCAACCTCAAATTTGTGGTCTCAAAACCACTATTCTGATTTTACCAAAAACAAGCTGTTATAACTCTCCCCCTTAGGGATTTTCGTCCCCGAAAATCTTACCAGTAAATAGGTTAGGGTGCTGTTTTCTCATAGCTTCTTCAGTTTCCCACATAGCTTACTCAATCCCGTGTTTATGCCAAAGAACCTTTATTAGGGCTATGCGTTTATTTCTAAATTCTTTGATTTCACAAGATAAAATCCTGATCGGTTCTTCACTATACGTCAAATTAGTCTGTATCTCAACATCTACCAGAGAAATCACATGTGACGGATCGGACCTGTATCAACGTAGCATAGAAATGTGAAAAACATTATGAATCTTTTCAAGTTCTGACGGTAAAGCTAGTTGATACGCTACAGGCCTTATTCTTTCGACGATCTCATACAGTCTGATAAATCACGGACTCAACTTTTTTTACGGTCGAATCGAATAACCTTTTTCCACAGTGACACCTTTAGAAACATTCGATCCTTGACTTGAAACTCAATTTCTTTACGTTTCAAATTCACATATGATTTCTTTTGATCTGAAGTTGCTTTTAAACTATCGCGAATCATTTTAACTTTTTCTTCAGTTTCTCTAATCAATTTGACCCCGTGAATCTTTTTCTCACTTAGTTCACTCCAGTATAACGGAGTTCGACATTTGCGACCGTATAAAGCTTCGTACGGTGCTATTTTTATACTCGTCTGCAAATTGTTGTTATACACGAACTCAATCAACGGTAAGTATTTCTCCCAATTACTTCGAACTCTAAAACACAACATCTCAATATGTCTTCGAGAATCTGAATTACCCGCTCAGATTGTCCATCAGTTTGTGGATAAAAAGCTGTGCTAAAATTTAACTTTTTTCCCAAAGCTTCTTGCAGTTTCTTCTAGAATTACGATGTAAATCTCGGATCTCTATAAAAAATAATGGATAGTGGCACCCCATGCAATCGAACAATCTCAAAAATTTACAATTCAACTAGCCTATCTAGTGAGTAATCTGTGTGTACCGGTATAAAATGAGCAGATTTCGTTAGTCGATCTATAACAACCCAAATAGCATCTTTCTTTCTCGGAGTTAGGGGCAATCTCAACACAAAATCCATTGTAACTCTATCCAATTTCCACTCTGGAATCATCACAGGCTGTAGTAAACCCGATGGTACTTGATGTTTAGCTTTGGTTTGCTGACAAATCAAACATTTAGAAACAAACTCTGAGATAGCTCGTTTCATGCCTTGTCACCAATAAAACTGTTTCAAATCGTTGTACATTTTGGTACTCCCCGGATGAACAGATAAACAACTATTGTGCGCTTTATGCAAAATCTTCTAAATATGTTCTGAATTTCTCTTTATTCAAATTCTATTCCGGAACCTTAAACAATCATCAACTCCAATCTGAAACTTTGAATTAGGGATAGTCTCACATTGAATTTGTTTAACTTGAAATTCACGGTCATCTTTCTAAGCTTCACAGATTTGTTGTACCGGTTTAGCTTTAATTCAGCTAAAATAGAACCATCATCACAAATAATCAACTGGGTATTCATTGCTCATAATGCGAACAAAGATTTTCTGCTCAGGGCATCAGCAACAACATTAGCTTTTCTCGGGTGTTAATCAATCACAAATTCATAATCTTTCAATAATTAGAGCCATCTTTGTTGTCGCAGATTTAAATATTTCTGTGACATCATATATTTTAAGCTTTTGTAATTCATATAAATGTGGCATTTTTCACTGTATAAGTAGTGTCGCCAAATTTTCAATGCGAATACAATTGCAGCCAACTCTAAGTCATGCGTCGGATAGTTCTTTTCATGCAGTTTGAATTTTCGGGAAGCATAAGCTATAACTTTTCCTTCTTGCATCAGAACACATCCTAAACTATTTAATGACGCACTATTATAAATCACAAACTCTTTCCCCGATTTAGGTTGAACCAGAATGGTGCTTCAATTAGCAGTACTTTCAACTGTTTGAAACTTTGCTGACATTTTTCTGACCATTCGAAATTCACATCTTTTGTAAGTAGTCGTGCCATCAGTGTCACAATAATCAAAAATCCTTTCACAAATCTTCATTAATAGCCTGATTAGCTTAGAAAACTATGAAATTTAGACACATTTCTCGGAGGTTTCCAGTCAACAATAGCAGAAATCTTACTCAGGTCAACTCTAATACCTTCGGCTGAAACGATATGCCCCAGAAATCTAACCTCTCGGAGCCAAAATTCACATTTACTAAACTTTGTAAACAATTGCTTATTACGTAGAGTTTGTAACACAATTCCCAAGTGCTCGGTATGTTTAAATTCATCTTACGAATAGATCTGAATGTCGTCAATGAATACAAAAATGAATCTATCTAAATACGGTCTGAATATCCGATTCATCAAGTTCATAAAAATTGCAGGAGCATTAGTTAATTTGAAAGGCATAACAAGGAATTCATAATGTCCGTACGTCATTCTAAATGTGGTTTTTAGCACATCTGAGTCTTTAACTCGCAATTGATAATAACCCGATCTCAAGTCAATCTTTGAAAACACTGTTACACCTTTCAACTGATCAAATAAATAATCTATCTGCGATAGAGGGAATTTTTTCTTTATAGTCACTTTATTCAGCTGTTTGTAATCGATACACATTCTCATCATGCCATCTCTTCTTCTTTACAAACAATACCGGTACACCACAGGGCGAATAACTTGGTCGTGCAAAACCTATGTCTGTCAATTCTTGCAACTGAGCTTTCAACTCTTTTAATTCTATTGGAGTCATTTTTTAAGGAGCTATCAATATTAGTGTTGTTCCTAGTACAAATTCAATACCAAATTCAACCTCTCTGATTGGTGACAAACTCGATAATTCTTCTGGAAATACATCCGAAAACTCAAAAATAGCAAGTACAGATTCAATCTTTGAGACAGACATCTTTGTATCCAGTATGTATGCAAAATATGCATCATAGCCCTTTTTCATATATTTTTGAGCTAACATAGACGATATTACAGTAGGTAATTCACTCGAATCATCATACTCAATCCCAAGAATTTCACCGTTCTGACATTTCAATTCGATAATCTTTCATCTACAATTCACAATTGCATCATGCATAGTCAGCAAGTCCATACCCAAAATCACATCAAACTCATCAAAAGGTAGATGCATCAAGTCAGCCAAAAAATAGTAACCCCGAGTCATCAAAGGACAATTTTTACAAATCTTATCAACTAAAACAGACTTGCCTAAGGGGTTCAATACTTTAATTACAAACTCTATAGACTCAACATGTAAAATATTTTTAAACACAAAATTCATACATATATATAAATAGGTTGATCCAGGATCTATCAATGCAATTATATCAGTATCAAAAAGAGAAAGAGTACTAGTAATAACGTCTAGTGATGATGCCTCCTCTCGTGCATGAATAGCATAAGCTCGAGTAGGTGCTCGTGCTTCAGATCGCATAACAAAATCTCTTGTAGCTCATCTGTTACCACTCGTATTTCCAATGTTTCGGGGTGGTCTCCCTCAAGTAGCCGTATTGCTCGATCTTACATTCTGAACTTTTTCTTTCTTAGATAACTCTGGGCAATCTCGGATAAAGTGATCTGGCGAACCACATTTGAAGCAAGCTTTAGTACTCTTATTCCAGCATTCACCAAAATGTCTTCTTTCGCACTGTTGACACTCGGGTTTATTATTTCTCACACTGCCAACACTAGAGACAGAGGTAGCTTGAGCATTAGGATTTGCATGTAGATTTCCACGATCTTTATTCTGATATCTAGCTAATCCATTTGATCAACTATACGGATCTCAAGATTTTTTTGTTAAGAATGATAAGGCTTATTCATCAGTATTTTTCTTCAAATCTTTAGCCTCTGAATCAACTTTCTTCTTTTCTCGACTAAAATCTTCAGCTTTGCAGGCCCGTTCAACTAACAGAACAAATTCTTTTAAATCTAAAATCCCAACCAAAAGTTTAATGTCTTCATTCAACCCATCAACAAACCTTTGCACATTATCTCTTCGGTAGAAACATATTCTCGAGCATACTTGCTCAACCGTACAAATTCTCTTTCATATTCAGTTACGGTCATACGACCCTCTTTCAACTCTAGAAGTTCCTTATGCTTTTGATCAAGGAACCGTTGACTGATGTATTTCTTCCGGAACTCCGTTTGAAATAATTCCCAAGTCACTCACTCTTACGGCACTACAGATACCAATGTATTCCACCATTGATATGCAGAGTCTCTTAGAAGAGAAATAGCACACTTTAAGCATTCAGCTGGCGTACATGAAAGTTCATCAAACACTTGAATTGTATTTTCAAGCCAAAACTAGGCTCTTTTAGGATCATCATCAACATTAGCCCTGAACTCTTCAGGCCCGTATTTACAGATCTTGTCAATTGGAGGCTTGTTTAACCTTAAAAGCTCAACTCCTTGAGGTGCTACGGGTACATGTTGGGGAACAGGAGGGGTGGAGGTTGTTGAGCAGCCGAGTTAGTTCGATATATTGAGTGAACTATTCATTCATCATTTGGAAGAAGGCTTCTTTAGCCTCTCCTCTCTGGCTGCCCGTCCACAGGTCTAGAATCAGACGGTGTTGTCCCCTGTATGGGAGCAGGCACATTACTCTCAACCTCATCAGCTATCGCTCGATTGAGATCCATTTTCTATATAAGAACACATTTTTAAATGTCAGGAGTCATCACACTATCACAATTTATATATGGCATGTATAGCTAAACTCTCACACACGCTACGTTAGTCCTAGAATCAACTAAATCGTAGCTCTGATACCAATATGTAACACCCTTCATCCGTATTCAACGCTAAAATAGGGTTACGGAGCATTACCAGACTTACGAAAAAATTAAACAACTATTTAACATACAATTGTTCAATTCAAGCATTCATCATTCAATCACAATAAATTTGTCCCTATTAAGAACCTACGAGGCCTTAAACATGCTTTGGAAATGGTTTGGGATTAAATTGATAACTCAGGATTTTTTCAACACTTAGCAAATTTTTCTTCAAATCAGTGGTCACACGCCCATATGGACAGACCGTGTGTCTCACACGGCCATCAAAGATGCCTGTGCCACAGTCTATATGAAAACAGGGGGTACATACTAACTTGGGTCACATGGCCAACCACACGCCTTTGTATCTAGCCTGTGTGCCCTTCGAAGTGGCCACACACGCTCGTGTGCTAGACCGTGTATTAGGCCATGCCAAACATGTAGGGTATACTGACTTATGTAGCACGACCAAGTCACACGCCCTTATGCTAGGCCATGTGCCAATTAGGTGGTATACTGACTTGTACCACATGGCCGATCACACGTCCGTGTGTGAGACCGTGTAGAACATACTGACTTCATTTCAACTTCAACATTAGAGGACACATGGACGTATAACTTGACCGTGTGTCACACACAGTTGAGACACACGCCCATGTCTCTACCCGTGTGGACAAAAAATAGGCTATTTACCAAGCCATTTTGCCACCCATTTTGTACATACTGATCGTCTAGAATTGTCAAGTTTTAAAATTTATAAAGAGAATGATCGAACCTGGAAACTAACTCTGATAATGACTTAAGGCAAGTACACCTATCGAATAGTAGTATAGTTTAGGCAAGACCGGATTGTCGAACCCAAAAGAACTAAAAGTACTAATACTCACTTTCTTTCTATTATTTAGCCTAAATATTGAATGATTTGGTTAATTAAATCTAAATTAACTAATTAATTACTAAACTAAGGCGCAAAGACAAAAAGAATGAATTTGGGAAAATAACTTTAGGAAAAACTCAGTTGATTAAGACGATACCCTTAGGAAGAATCCACCTAAACTTCACTTGTTGTCTAACACTGAACCAGACGATTTATTCACTTAGCTTGATCCGTAAGACTTCCTAATTTATATTAAACCCTCTCTCGAGGCGAATAATGTCTAAGCCTAGGTTGATTAACAGAAATATCTTTCTCACTTAATAACCCCTAGAATAGCAGTAAATCAAACTATGGACTCCCATATTAGGTTTCACCCTAATCCGGCAAAATCTCGTCACCCTATCTCTAGGCGCGCGATCAACTCCCATTAATTATGCTAGATCTACTCTTAAGCAGGGACTTTTGATCCACCACCTAAGCACATTCAACCTGAATTAATATTCTAGAAATATTAACACAAGAATTAAGCACACATAAATAAGAACAAACTAAGTATTTATCCTATAGTTCAATAAATATAACAAGATTCATCTAGGCTTCATCCCCTTCAGGTATCTGAAGGGTTTAGTTCATAATGATAAAATAAAACATCTCAAGAGAGAAGATAAAACAAAACATAAGAAATCCTTAAAACCCCCTGAAGGAATTAAAGGAGACATCCGCCATCTTGAGTAGAATTTCGGCTTCTTGAGATGGATCAATTGGATATCTTCGAGTTATTCCCACAAATCTGGCCATCTGGCTCGGCTTCTTGGCCTAGCTGACTGCCTAACTGACCTCCCCCTTTCAGGTTACACTTAGGGTCTTTATATAGGCTCTTGGAATGTGTTTCTTTCTCCCTAAGTATCCTTTTCCGAGTGAAATTCCTCTTTTCCATGGCGAGGCCATGACCATGGCACACGCCCGTGTAAATTGACTTCAGGCTGTGTTTCGATTCTATTGATTGAGGCACGGCCGTGTAAATCGTGGTCCAGGCCATGTTTCGGTTCTGTTGATTGAGGCACGACCATGTAAATTGATGTCCAAGCCGCGTCGAAGTAAATTGACGAGACACGGCCATGTGGCTTGAAGTCCAGGCCGTGTCAATTTCCACTTTGGCCCAAATTGGCCCGTTTTAAGCCCATTTCTTATTCTTTTCGACCTCGGGTGCTTTTCTGAGTATAAAACATGAAAAGAAAAGATTAAGAGCACCTTTTTACACAAATCAAGGGCTAAATCATCCAAAAGCATGCTAAATACGGGGTTAAAATGTTACTTTTACGGTTTATCAAATACCCCCACACTTAAGCTTTTGCCTGTCCTCAAGCAAAATTCTCAACTTACAATTAAAATGAACTTCCCATAATTCATAATTCTCATTAACAATGTCTCATCATAATTCATAGATGATTTATACATGGATAATTTAACTCAAAGACTCCTAAAGATTCAAAAAATTCTAAGTCATATATTTTGTAGCATGAAAACATAGGTGTCTCCCCTTATCTAAATAATTACCTTTAATTCAAAACTGACAAGGATTGACATTGATAAAATGTAAAAGTAACATATTTTAATCCCATATTTAGCATGCTTTTGGATGATTTAGCCCTTGATTTATGTAAAAAGGTGCTCTTAATCCTTTCTTTTCATGTTTTTACTCAGGAAAGCACCCGAGGAAGAAAAGAACAAGAAATAAGCTTAAAACGGGCAAATTTGGGCCAAAGTGGAAATCAACACGGGCTGGACTTCAAGCCACATGGCTGTGCCTCAAAAAGTAACTAAGAAACGGCCATACCACGATTTACACGGCCGTGCCCCAATCGAAAGAATCGAGACACGGCCTAAAAATGACTTACACGGGCGTGTACCATGGCCGTGCCCCTGTAGTGAAAAAGAGTACTTTCACTTTGATTTGGATACTTTGAGGCAAAGAAACACATTCCAAAGCCTATTCAAATGCCGAGTAAGAAGTATTCTTGAATTAGGACACTTAGGGGGCCAAGTAAAGCATTCCAAAAGTCTATATAAACACCCTAAGTGTATCCTGAAAGGGGGAGGTTAGCTAGGCCAAGGAGCCGAGCCAGAAGGTCAGACTTGTGGGAATGACTCGAAGATAGCCAGTTGATCCATCTCAAGGAGTCGAAATTCTACTCAGGACGGCGAATTTCTCCTTCAATTCCTTTAGGGGGTTTTAGGGATTTCTTATGTTTTGTTTTATCTTTTCTCTTGAGATGTTTTCTTTATTTGTTATGAACTAAACCCTTCAGATACCTGAAGGGGATGAAACCTAGATGAATCTTATTATTGTTTTCCGAATTATATGGATAATACTTTATTTTTTCTTAATTATGCATGCTTAATCCAAATATGATATGCTTAGGTGGAGGAGGAATAGACCCTACTTAAGAGTAGATCTAGCATAATTAAGCGGAGTTGATCGCATGCCTACAGATAGGGTGACGAGATTTTTTCGGATTAGGGTGAAACCAAATATGGGAGTCCATAGATCGATTTATTGCTATTCTAGGTGTAACACCCCTTGCCCGGGTTCTACGCCAAAACCAGGCCTGAGGCGTTACCGTACTAAAACTTCATGACGCCACTTAGCTTATTATGGCTACTCACTTAAGCCACCTTTACAACTTTGTTTTCAACTTACGAAGTCTCACTCATATTTCTGAAGGCTCTCGAGGCTATCACAGAGCTTTATCTATTATTAAATTTTTTTCTCTTTTATTCTGGGTTTACACGCCCGTGCATGTTGAAACACGCCCATGTGTAGACACACACACGCCCATGTCCCCAAACCGTGCTTAAAACTCGAGCATTCTGCCAAATGCTCTACTGGCCAAGGCACATGTCCATGTTAGTCCAGGGGCACACCCGTGTACCTCTAAGGCACCCTCGTGTCTAATGCCCGTGGGGAGCTACTGACTTGGTCCACATGGCTTGGGCACACGCCGATACTCAAACCGTGTGTCTTACACGGCTCATGCACACGACCGTGGGATTAATCCCGTGGCCTATTCTATCAAATAATAATAAGGTGCAGGGTACGCACGGCCTAAACACACGCCCGTGTGTCTAACCGTGTATGCACTCAGAGGCTATCTACCAAGCCTTCTACCACTCTCAATTGCATACATTCATATACTAATTCAATGGAAACTTACACCACCAACTAAAATACATGAATTCATACATTTGATTCATGAAAATAAGGCTTTCCTCCCATACAATTACAACAACTTAAGCCATCCTCAATGGCCATACACATTTAAACTATAAAACCCTCTTAGGCCAACATAATTAAGCACTCTAACAACAACTCAATCAACCTTAAATTCTAGCCCTATACATGCCATGACCCAATAGGACTTGATAACTCATACCAAGGGTCTGTTCGATAGTGTGAAAACATCTCCGGCGATCTCCAATCCGAGCTAGCTAAAATAACCTATAAAAGATGAGGAAAGAAGAGGAGTAAGCAATAATGCTTAGTAAGTTCATCTGCATAAACTAACAAACACTAATATTCATTGAACATACATAACTACAAGTTATTATAATAATCTTTTCTCATGAGCTCATGGTTACTTACTCAACCATTGTTGAAACTTACTCATTCAATATTTCACCATACTCTTACCCTATCACGAACCAAGCGCCGTGCAGAATAGCATTCATTCCTGCACTGATCACCATTTAATCGTATGAAACAACACATCAACCATCTAGATAAATCGCTCATACTACTAATCCCTCAGTGGTTTCACACTTAGCCCACGACTGAATCTCTAATGGGGTGGTATCGCACACAGCCCACCATTCATAAATACTCATGGTGATTTCACACTTAGCTCTCCAATCATTTATAAGCGATGGTATCACACACAGCCCATCGATTTCGAATGTATCAGGTGGTAACGCTCACAACCCACCTATGGCAATATAATTGATGGTATCTCACATAGCCCATCAATTAATAGTTTATCAGGTGGTAACGCACACAACCCACCGATAATAATAATGTTAATGGTAATGCACACGGCCCATCAACAACTATCAATGAGGTGCATTTGTACAAGCTCACCATTACTATACATTCACAAATATTTACCCTCACACATTTCTCAAATTCAATTGTTTATCCGTGAACATCCTCACTCACTATCATTCTTACTTGACTTTCTACGATACTCATTCGCATTCATGCAGTACAACAATAAATCTATCTCATGCAACTAAGGCGCATTAATAACACATATCCCACTAGGGGTTCATGATTTATTAAATTCATCTCAATTCATTTCTAACACTAACTTGTACTTCTCGTGGTACAACCACCTACATTCAAATTGTTAAATAACTCTCTTCAGTGTCATACACATAATTCTCATCGACATCATACCCCCAATAGGGTCTTTCACATATTAACATATCGATGACATGTTCTTGTCATGGTCTTATATGAACTCCTACACCAAGACCATATTCCAATATGGTCTTACTTGAGACTTTAACCATCATCATATCATTCTATATACATTTTCCATTACTCTTAAATTCAATTCTCTTGACATCTCATCAAGGATGTTTCATACATTCATAGTGTAAATATACTTTCCATACAACATTGGAATATTAAATTATCTCATACATAGTCGCAACAATCGCACATGAACTTACCTCGATGTCGAAAGGGCGAAAAAAGACTATTTACCTATATCTCTCTTTTTATCCGTTCTAGGTCTAAAACTCAATTTCTTTGGCCTAGAACAATGAAACATACTGATTTATTCACTTATAAATTATAAAATACCGTAATACACACTTTAGGCAAAAATGACTATTTTGCCCCTATACTTTGGCAAAATTATGATTTTGCCCCTAGGCTTGTAAATAAATTTTCATCACATTTTCTTATTAAACAAGCCTAGATGAACATTTAATCCTCTTACAACTATCTCCAATTCCAACTATTTCATGCTTAATGAATAATTTACAACTTTTGCATTTTAGCCCAAATTAGGTGTTTTCATAACAACACCTTTCACAAAAGTTGTTTATCATCATCCTATCATTCATTTTCTCCCATAAAAATTCAGCAACCAGCATAAACTCTCTCATGGAAAGTCCCTAGACTCTCAACCATGTTACAAATTAGTCCCCCCATTAGCTAGCTTTGGGGACTCTAAAAGTATAATTTTTATCAAGAAAAATTATCAAAATCACGTACTAGAGAGGAGAATTACTTGCTGAGATTTTAAGCTTCAAAAACCCCCTTGTTTCTGCCCATTTTTTGGTGGAGAGAAGGTGGAGAAAAGATGATAGCTTTCTTTTCTTTTTTTCCCTTATTCTATTCCTTTAGTCAACTAATGTCACCAACCCTTGTCAAATTTTAAATTTCTTGTCCCCTTGACCGTCCATCACTTATAGGAAGGCATAATTGCACTTTAAAGACCTCCAAATCACATTCTATAGTTATTTGGCACTTCTAGCAAATAAAATAGGACTTTCACACTTTATGCGATTTAGTCCTTTTCACAATTTAGCTAAAAACTATTAAAATCAAGGCACCAAAATTCTCATACATCATTGTAAACATGTTATAACACATAAAATAATATCAAAATATTTTTCTTCAACCTCGAATTAGTTGTTTCGAGATCACTATTTTGACTAGCCCCTAAATCGGGCTATTACAACTCTCCCCCTTAGGGATTTTCATCGCCTAAAATCTTATCGTGAGGATTTACTAGCAACATTATTAAAACATTTCCATACTACTCTTTCAAATCACAAATCCACTTATCCTCAAGTTTCTCTTGCCAATACCTCTTAAGCTATGACACCTAAGGTCAAAACATAACTTGAGACCTAGGTTACTCTTCCTTTGGGGCATATACTATATCCAGAAATTTACCAATTTGAAACTTCATACGTGTCCATACGATCATTCAGATCTTTATTGGTTGATTCACCACAACTCGAATGACATCCCTCTCTTTGGAAATCTTATCAAACTAAATTTGAAATCTATAAGATTTTATCTCACTTTCTCATTAAAGCATTCACCAATTATAATAGTATTGACTTGTACCCTTTGAATACTTAGCTTTTAGTGGTCCACTACTTCTAACCATGAACTCGATCATATCATGAAATGTACTCTACTGTCAAAACATTTATGCATATAACTGCATTTCCCTATTCTTGCATTAGAAGATATGCTACCACTAAATCTCATACCAAAACTTTGTAAAAGTTCTGGATTCATCATCATAAACAAACTCATTCGGAGCTTCTTTAAAATTCCATTTACTATATCTCTTCTGAACCTTTTTGTTCTGAAGAGAAAACTCGGTCTAGTCATTAACCTTGTTGAAACTAAGATATTACCGACTGAGATTCTCCAAGTAACCAACTTGTTTGCTTAACATGGATCTTTCACTCACACCAATACTATGTCTACTATCTGAGAAGTATAATAGCAACTATACCCACTATGGTAAAAGCTCAAGTCTTTTTCACTATCTTATCATTATAAGATGCTCTCACTCATAATTTTTTTTTTTTGGAAATACTCATCAATTTTCCCATAGATCCTTACCACACATCCAGTTCTCATACAGATACAAAAGCGATCATCTTGGGATCACCAATTTGGCAACTATTTTTTCTTAACTCAGACTGAATTCAGTACTTGGATTTTCAATCAATAATTCTGTCAATAACTTTCAACTTGACCATCACAGTATGATCCTTTCCATGAGCATATTTTGGTATCGTGGTCCTTACTCACGATCACACAAAAATTATTCTCTTTATTGATTCATGCGTGAATCTACGCAGAACTTGAATCATATGTCAACACATTAATCTACTCCTTTCTCCACATAGAGAACATTTGTAGCACACTCTCATCTGAGTTTCTTTTGCTGTGCTAATTTAAAACTTTTACTAGTGTCGTGTCTCACAATATTAAGGACATCTTGATCGAATCTATTGATTCTATTTAGCTTACTCGAAATTTCATTGTACAACGTGAAACTCGTGATTTCACTTCTTATACTAGAATCATCACAAACTTTCTCCTCAAAGTACCCGTACATGGTTACAAGGGTATAAAGGAATGTCAATTTCAATTAACTAAAATGACAACTGTTCTGTCTGATTTTCACTATCAGCTACCATTCTCACACAATCATAGGTTATGAAAATAAAAACTACGTCAGCCCCGAAAGGCAACTAATATCTATAAGAAAATACTCCAGGAGATTTTTTTCCTTTCATAGCATCAACTAACTATGCACAACTACAGTCCTAGAGTCAACTTACTCATACTTGCCATTTATTTAGCACATATCGTGCCACACCTCGTACTAGATTCTTTGTGATTCACTCACGAATGTCTGCATTCACTCCTTCACATGACTTTAGTACAAATCTCATTTATACTTCTAGACTTGTCTATCGGTCCCATTGATCACTAGAGAAAATCAAAGACATAAATTCATCGACATTCAAGTAGGTACGAAACCAATGCCACGCCCTCGAGGTGATCCTATATGGAGTCACCTTAAAATGCTAATGCCCTATCCCAGATAAGGGCTTATATGGACATTTGCATCAAGTATCGATGCCACATTTCGAATATGGTCTTATACAATTCTCATATCCATTTTCGAAGCCATATTCTAGATATAATCTTATTCGAAATCATAACTTGGTGCCGGGGCCATACCTCGAACATGGTCTTACCCGAGACCTTATCTACTTCACATCTCAATGATAACCTTTTCATTTTAGTCCCTCCAAGACTTCAACCTCATGTTCAACGACAATTACTCTATCTAGTAGAGTATCATACATCAATATGATATAAAGCATTCTTAAATGCTGATATAAATATTTCATTAACCACATACAACTTACTCAATTTGACTCTCATAACATCTTATCATAATCCAGCAGTGGTAAGGAGGGTGAGGTCACAGAGCCTCTTAACATGAATCTCATGACTACATACATATGATTTAATATTCATCATCAATGAAATATCATCATAGTCACACAACTCACTCCAAGTGAGTTTCTACGTTTATCACGCTACAACTATCTCTATCATTTGTACTTTAGAACTATAACTTCACTTACTTAAGTTCCACATTAATATCCGCTTGAGTACTCAGTATTTAATTCTGCTTTCTCTTACTATCACTTATCAATTAAAGAATGTCTTACGTGTTTGAGTACATTGTTTATCTGATTGCCATAGTCCATCTATTATCTTACTTGTATCACAACATCATAGCCCAGCTATTTCTTTACAAGTCATCACGATGCCATAGCCTCGCTATGGTCTTACACGAAATCTCATACCAATGCCAGGTCTCAGACGTGGTCTTACACAGAATCACTATTTGACGCTGACGCCATATCCCATGTATGGTCTTACACAGAATCACTATTCGTCACCAATGCCATGTCCCAAACATGGTCTTACATGCGATCACATGTACCGCCATGGTCCAACCATGGTCTTATTGATCACTTTACAACTCTCGTTTCATGCATTATCACACACAGATCATAAACTTCTATTCATACCTCTTGGTACTTACTAATCTCATCCTTGTAAGGTAAACAAGACACCCATATTACTCGATCACATGGATCAGTATATTTTGCTATGATAAATTCATAACATGAATAATACTCTTAGTCAGCTTTAACTAGCATAACTTAATAATAGCTTTACTCGACTGCCCGCTGAATTACTATGAATGACCAATGATACTGAATCTTAATACACATGTATCTCGAATGCCAATGCCATATCCTAGATATGGTCTTACATTGGCATGCTCATCAATGCCGATGCCATGTTCCAAACATGGTCTTACACTGACATTCTCATTTCATATGGTAGATCAAGTATCCTTGGTATTTCAATTTCAATCGGGACTTTCCCATGCTTGACCTTAGTAACTCTTTCGTTTAATATATCAATTAAACATTTTCATAGAAATAATATGCATATAACCACATCACAATCAATTCAATAAAAATATTCATGAAGCTTGAAAATCATACAAACTTAATGTAATTAGCTCGGTTGGGAATCATCTTTGTCTTAACAAAACAATTCCACTAGAGCTGGGAGATATCACACTATCACAGTCCACTATGGCATGTATAGCTAGATTCTTACTCACGCTAGGTTAGTCCTAGAACCGACTAAACCATAGCTCTGATACCACTAAATGTATCACCCCTTGCCCAGGTTCTACTCTGGAACCAGGCTTGAGGCATTACCGTACTAAAACCTCATGACGACACTTAGGTTTATTGTGACTACTCATTTAAGCCACCTTTACAACTTCATTTTCGACTTACGAAGTCTCACTTATATTTTCGAGGGCTCTCGAGGTTATCACAGAGCTTTATCTATTATTACATTTTTTCTCTTTTATTCTGGGTTCACACGCCCATGTATGTTGAAACACGCCCTTTTGTAGACACACACACGCTCATGTCCCCAAACTGCTTAAAACTCGAGCATTCTACCAAATGCTCCACGGCCAAGGCACATATTCGTGTTAGTCACCCCCGTGTCCAATACCCGTGGGGAGCTATTGACTTGGTCCACACGGTTTGTGTGCCCATGCTCAAACCGTGTGTCTTACATGGCTCATGCACATGGCCGTGAGATTAATCTCGTGGCCTATTCTATCTAATAATAATAAGGT
This sequence comes from Gossypium rotundifolium, assembly GCA_025506655.1. Classification (NCBI taxonomy): domain Eukaryota; kingdom Viridiplantae; phylum Streptophyta; class Magnoliopsida; order Malvales; family Malvaceae; genus Gossypium; species Gossypium rotundifolium. Next base: position 142,667,619 of record CP106731.1, read on the forward strand.
GCAGGTACGCATGGCCTAAACACACGCCCGTGTGTCTAACCGTGTGGGCACTCAGAGGCTATCTACCAAGCCTTCTACCACTCTCAATTGTATACATACATATACTAATTCAATGGGAACTTACATTACCAATTAAAATACATGAATTTATACATTTGATTCATGAAAATAAGGCTTTCCTCCTATACAATTACAACAACTTAAGCCATCCTCAATGGCCATACATATTTAAACTATAAACCCTCTTAGGCCAACACAATTAAGCACACTAACAACAACTCAATCAACCTTAAATTCTAGCCCTATACATGCCATGACTCAATAGGACTTGATACCTTATACCAATGGTCTGTTTGATAGTGTGAAAACATTTGAGCTAGCTAAAATAACCTATAAGAGATGAGGAAAGAAGAGGAATAAGCAATAATGCTTAGTAAGTTCATCTGCATAAACTGACAAACACTGATATTCATTAAACATACATAACTACAAGTTATTATAATAAGCTTTTCTCATGAGCTCATGGTTACTTACTCAACCATTGTTGAAACTTACTCATTCAATATTTCACCATACTCTTACTCTATCACAAGCCAACTGCCCATGCTGAATAGCATTCATTCCTGCACTGATCACCATTTAATCGTATGAAACACCACATCAACCATCTAGATAAATCGCTCATACTTCTAATCTCTCAGTGGTTTTGCACTTAGCCCACGACTGAATCTCTAATGGAATTCACAAATACTCATGGTGATTTCACACTTAGCTCACCAATCATTTATAAGCGATGGTATCACACACAACCCATCGATTTCGAATGTATCAGGTGGTAATACACACACAGCCCACCTATGGCAATATAATTGATGGTATCGCACATAGCCCATCAATTAATAGTTTATCAGGTGGTAACGCACACAGCCCACCGAGAATAACAATGTTGATGGTAACGCACACAGCCCATCAACAACTATCAATGAGGTGCATTTACAAAAGCTCACCGTTACTATACATTCACAAGTATTTACCCTAATACATTTCTCAAATTCAATTGTTCATCCGTGAATATCCTCACTCACTATCATTCTTACTTGAATTTCTACGATACTCATTCGCATTCATGCAGTACAACAATAAATCTATCTCATGCAACTAAGGTGCATTAAGAACACATATCCCACTAGGGGTTCATCATATATTGAATTCATCTCAATACAATTCTAACACTAACTTGTACTTCTCGTGGTACAACCACCTACATTCAAATTTTTAAATAATTCACTTGAATCTCATACACATAATTCTCATCGACATTATACCCCCAATAGGGTCTTTCACATATTAACATATCGATGTCATGTTCTTGTCATGGTCTTATACGGACTCCTACACCAAGACCATATTCCAATATGGTCTTACTCGAGACTTTAACCATCATCATATCATTCTATATACAGTTTCCATTACTCTTAAATTCAATTCTCTTGACATCTCATCAAGGATGTTTCATACATTTACAGTGTAAATATACTTTCCATACAACATTGGAATATTAAATTATCTCATACATAGTCACAACAATCGCACATGAACTTACCTAGATGTCGAAAGAGCCAAAAAGGACTATTTGCCCACATCTCTCTTTTTATCCGTTCTAGGTCCGAAACTCGATTTCTTTAGCCTAGAACAATGAAACTAGGCTCATAAATAAATTTACATCACATTTTCTTATTAAACAAACCTAGATGAACAGTTAATCCTCTTACAACTATCTCCAATTCCAACTATTTCATGCTTAATGAACAATTTACAACTTTTGCATTTTAGCCCAAATTAGGTGTTTCCATAACAACACCTTTCACAAAACTTTCTTATCATCATCTTATCATTCATTTTCTCCCATAAAAATTCAACAACCAGCATAAAATCTCTCATGGAAAGTCCCTAGACTCTCAACCATGTTACAAATTAGTCCCCCCATTAGCTAGCTTAAGCTTTGGGGACTCCAAAAGTATAATTTTTATCAAGAAAAATTATCAAAATCACTTACTAGAGAGGAATATTTCTTGCTGAAATTTTAAGCTTCAAAAACCCCCTTGTTGCTACCAATTTTCGGTGGAGAGAAGGTGGAGAAAAGATGATAGCTTTCTTTTCTTTATTTTTCCCTTATTCTATTCATTTAGTCAACTAATGTCACCAACCCTTGTCAAATTTTAAATTTCTTGTCCCCTTGTCCGCCCATCACTTATAGGAAGGCATAATTGCACTTTAAAGACCTCCAATTCACATTCTATAGCTATTTGACACTTCTAGCAAATAAAATAGGACTTTTGCACTTTATGCAATTTAGTCCTTTTTCACAATTTAGCTAAAAACTGTTAAAATTAAGGCACCAAAATTCTCATGCATCCTTGTAAACATGTTATAACGCATAAAATAATATCAAAATATTTTTCTTCAACCTCGAATTAGTGGTTTTGAGATCACTATTTCAACTAGCCCCTAAATCGGGCTATTACACTAGGGGGTTATTATTCGAGAAAGAGATTTCCGTTAATTAACCTAGGGTTAGACGTTATTCACCTCGAGAGAGGGTTTAATATATGTTAGGGAGTCTTACGGATCAAACTAAGTGAATAAATCGTATGGTTCAGTGTTAAATAACAAGTGAAGTCTAGGTGGATTCTTCTTGAGGGTATCGTCGTGATCAACTGAGTTTCTCTTCAAGTTATTTTCCAATTCATTCTTTCTGTCTTTGCGTATTTAGTTTAGTAGTCGTTAATTTAGATTAAAGCAACTTCACTTATTTTAGGCTAAATAATAAAAAAGAAAGTTAGTATTAGTACTTTTAGTTCTGTTGGATTCGACAATCCAGTCTTGCCTAAGCTATACTACTGTTCGATAGGTACACTTGCCTTAAGTCGTTGTTAGAGTTAGTTTCCAGGTTCGATCAATCTCTTTATAAATTTTAAAACTCGACAAAACAACCATCAAGGTTTTGGCGCCGTTGCCGGGGAACTAAAATATTAAGAAAGCTCTATTTTTATTACTTTAGCCACTATTTTTATTTGTATTTTGCAATTTATTTTATTGTTTTTGCTAATTTTATTTCTTCCTTTTTCCTAAGAGGTACCTCTAGTTTATGACTAGAAGGAACCCGACAGGACCTCTAGTATACGATAGTGATATTGAATCTACCGTTCGTAAGAATCGCAGAGAAATCAGGCGAGCCCTAAATTCCACAGAAGAAGAGCGAGAAGGTAGATCCAATCCTACTGAAGGGATGGGCGAGAATAATCCACCATGAGATGTCACAGAAAATAATGCTCCACGTACTATGTATGATTATGCTAAACCTCATTTAACAGAGTGGAATCGAGTATTGTTAGGCCTGCTATAGCTACTAATAATTTTGAATTAATGCCTAACACAATACAAATGATTCAACAATTTGTTCAATTTGATGGTTTGCAGGACGAAGACCCGAATACTCATACAGCCAATTTTTTAGAGTTCTGTGATACTTTCAAAATAAATTGCGTTTCTGATGATGCCATTTGTCTTTGGTTATTTCCCTTTTCATTGAGCAATAAAGCCAAATAGTGGTTATACTCGTTACCACGAGGGTCAATCACTACATGGGACCAAATGACCAAAAAAATTTTATTAAAATATTTCTCACCAGCCAAAACGGCCAAATTATGGAATGATATCTCTTCTTTTGTGTAGATGGATTTAGAGACATTATACGATGCATGAGAGAGATACAAGGATCTCTTGAGAAGGTGTCTACACCATGGTCTACCCTTGTGGCTACAAGTCCAAACTTTCTATAATGGTGTAAACCCCTCAACGAGGCAACTAATTTATTCAGCCGCCGGTGGAACCCTAAACAACAGAACTCCTAAAGCATCCTATGAGTTCATTGAAGAAATGTCACTGAATAACTATCAGTGGCAAGTTACAAGGACAAAATTGACAAAAGCAGCCGGAGGTTACAACCTCGATGCAGTGACCATGCTATCAACACAGGTAGAGATGATGAATAAAAAGCTTGATAGTTTGTGTTCTTCGCAGGTACATCTAGTCATGCGATTACAACGCAAGTGGGCTATGGCGAATCTGAGTACCCACCCTACCAATCGGACGCAGAGTGAGCAGATGAACTATATAGGTAATAATTTCAGATCCAAAAATAATCCTTATAGTAATAACTACAATCCAGGTTGGAGGAACCACCCAAATTTTTCATGGGGAGGCCAAGGAAACCAAGGAAATCAAAGACAACAACCTCCTCAAAATTTCCAAAATCAGTCGTATCTGCAAGAGAAGAAGCCAAACCTCGAAGAGATGCTGACAAAATTCTTGGCAAACACAAAAAATTATTTCCAAGAAACTGAGAAAACAATTAAAAGCAACGAGAACCGAGTCGGAGAACTTACTAAGTCAGTCAAGGAAGCCACTAATGCAATCGAACGACTCGCAAAGATAATGTCAAAATGACCGCAAGGACGTCTACCAAGTAACACCGAGATTAACCCAAAGGAGCAAATTCAAGCCATCTCAGCTCATGACAGTAAGGGGTTAGATGAATCCAATCCAATACAAGAAAACAAGGTAGACGAAGTTAAGGTAGAGGTAACACAAGAAAAGCCAAAACCAATAATCAAGGAGTACTAACCTCGCATACCTTATCTCGAAGCGATGAAAAGAGACGATTCAGAAGAACAGTTTGGTAAGTTTCTTAAACTCTTAAAGAAATTACATATTAACTTACCTCTTCTCGATGCTCTTTTTCAGATGCCAGACTCGAGGAAAGTTTTAAGACAGCTCTTGACTAATAAACGTAAATTAGATGAAGAGCACCACATGGAATTGAACGCAGCATGCTCAGCAATGTTACAAAATAGACTACCACGAAAGCTAAAAGACCCAAGGAGTTTTAAAATTCCATGTTTAATTGGTAGTTTAGCTATTGATAATGCGTTAGCTGATTTAGGGGAAACAAAAATGTCATGCATTATACATTATTTAAATAACTAGGTCTAGGGAAGCCTAAACAAACTAGGATGAGTATACAATTAGCTGATAAAACTGTTAGAATTCCTAGGGGCATTATCGAAGATGTTCTTGTCAAAATCGATAAATTTTTTTCCCAGTAGATTTTGTTGTCTTAGATATGGATGAGGATAATATAATCCCCTTAATTTTAGGAAGACCCTTCCTAGCAATTGCCAAGACTAAAATTGATGTTGCCATAGAAGAACTCATACTTTGTGTAGGTGACGAATCAATCAGTCTTCAAGCTCTTGACTCGGCCAGGACAACAATTGTAACACCCCTAACCCGTATCCGTCACTAGATTAGGGTTACGAGGCGTTATTAGTCATAATACAATTCACACAAATATTCATTACATTTCATAACTCAAAAATCTAATCACTTCAATATTTGAAACCTTAACAAATATCAAGTTTTTAATTTAAAAGAAACATAACTTTCATAATTAAACCATACTCAAGCGTTTATTAAACCATATTGTTATGTAATCTTAACACAAGTACAAATTTAATCATCAAATGATCCACAGTCACTGTTAAAATTTCACTTATTTAAACGATATTGGTGATATAAAACATAACCAAACTAACTTTAGTTGCCAATATACCATTAACATATTTTCCTAAAGTCAAAACCATATCTAACATAGTTACTGAATCCATACCAACTCATTCCCTTAATCAATCCTTAATTATAACAATTCACATGCTATACGCATTAATATAAGATAGATTAACCACATCACATATTAACCATATGTATATACACACACTTAATCAAGCATCATTTCAGATTTAATCACTTCATCTTTTAATGCAAATATATATACATATGACCATAATGATTTGAACCATTTCAATTTGACAAATAACCATAATATAGCATAGCTAATACATATTGATTCAACCAAATCCATTATTAGAAATTATCTATGTAATTAAACCACTATGGTAGAACCATATTTTATATAAAAGTCTATTATCTATATTTACAAATTAAGTTAATGCATGACTAAAGAATCATTATCATAGCATCATTAATGATACACAACTAAAGCTTAACCATCAATCAAATATCAACTACCACACACCTAAGAATGACCAAAATTTATTTAAACATCTAATATTAACTTTAAGAACAAGCCATACACAATCAAAACCTTATTCATAAACTATTTTCTCATTTAGATCAAGTCAAATACAAATCCATCACATATAATAAACTATATGATATTTTCTAATGAGAACTAAGTACCTAATCGAAAATATACCATGAATAACATTATACTTAACCATGCTACCAACACAAGCATACTTACTCTATCAACAATTATTATCATAATGAGCAAGCACCAAGACCGAATACACTTAAGACTAAAATATCATAATCTAGCCATTTTTGCATGGCTATATATATATATATATATACAAGGAAATCATTCATTAATTCAGACATAATCTAGCCTATACATACCTTTAATTCAAAACCAAACTCAAAAAGGTACCAAAATAGATTGATAGTGTGGATGACTTCGTTGACGATCCCCTGAGCTTGTAGCTTGATCAAAATCTATAAAACAGAACAATGAACACACATAGAGTAAGCTTACTAAGTAAGCTTACTAGCTTAGTAAGTCTTAAGCAAATTTTAGCATGGCATTCAAACTTTCAAGCATTATAAACAATTTGTTTATAACATTGAATACAATTAATTTAACTCAAAAGTTCTTTATGGCCGAATGTCATTACCATACTTACCATAGTAATTATCATTTTCTTACCTTAAGCAATTAAAAGTGATTCGATTTAACACTCAAACACTTTAGATCATATACTTAATAACAATTAAACTTTAACAAAACACATATGATATCTCATTACCGAGCTTCAATACCTTATATAATTTAACATTTGTCCTTATCTTACCTTCAACATTAACTAACTATCTCAGTTCAAGATTCAAATGGTAAATATCAATTTCCAACCATACACTCATTTCATATACACTTCATTCATTAGAATCACATGCAAGAACATATATATGTATACACTTATCCATATAACCTTTCATAACTCCAAATATTCAATATCCACATAATGATAATATGATCACATAACTAAAAAGGCCAATATATGCATCACCTTCTTGTCCAACAAAGCTCACATATATGCTTTCATAATTGATCGATCATAGAAACTCAATTAAATAGTTCATAGGCACTTACCTGTATGGCCGAGTAGATTAATTCATATGAATAAACCTTAGTTGGTTCTTTTGTCACCATAACTCCAGCATTTTATATGCATAAGCTCATATTAAAAATCACCAGCATTAAGCCTACTAGACCGAGGTCTAAATTTTAATCACTGGCATTTAGCCTACTAGGCAATAAGCTCGATACGTTTCACTGGCACGAGGCCTGCTAGGCAATAAGTCCGATACGTTTCATCGGCACAAATTCTGCTAGGCAATAAGCCAGATGCATTTCACCGGCATGAGGCCTGCTAGGCTCGAAGCCCGAATATTCATATTATCAAACCATCTCACACACATTACATATTATCAATATCACATGTAACACACATAATTCATATCACTTTAACATATCAAACTCAATTTCATCAAGCTACATTTCATTATTAACATCACCTATTACATTCGGCTTTGACCAATTTCATATTCAATAATCAAAATTCAGCATGTTAATTTGGTTATGAGCAATATTTACGTTATTAACTTGCTTAAAAACTTACCTCGGATACTTTCGGACGTCAATAACCGGCTATTCGTTAACTTTTACCTTTCCCTGATTCAAGTCCATTTTTCTTTGTTCTTGATCTAAATACATTCAATTTGAGCTCATTCAAACACATTTCATTTCAATTTAATCCAAAAACGCATAAATGGGCAAATTACCATTTTGCCCCTATGTTTCACATTTTTACAAATTAGTCCTATTTGCACAAAACACAAAATATACAAAATCTCCCAACACTATAGTTAGGTTGAATCTTCCACATAGCCATATAAGTCCATGCATTTCATTTATTTTGCATTTTAACCCCTCAAAAATTTATTTTCACAATTTAGTCCAAATTACTCAAAATTATCCAAAAATCCAAAGACAAAACATGTTAATCTAACACATATATTTCATAATTCATCATCAAATATCATAAAACTCATAAGCTCATCAATGGCAAAACACAAAACCATCATCAAATTCAAAAATTAAGACATGGGCTTTGAAGATAACTTAACAATGATCACAAAAACGTAAAAATTATCGAAAACTGATTAAAAACTAACCTTTAATTTAGCTTGAAAATAGCCGAATGTACAAAGCTCCAAAACCTTTTCTTTTCTTTTTGTTATCCGGTGGAAGAAAGAATGAATAAAATTCCACTTTCATGTTGGTTTTATTATAATATAATTATAAATTATAAAATAAATATAATATAACCTTTAAAATATAAAATAATGCATAAAAACATGTTATATCACCATGTTGCCGTCCACTATAACTTAAAATGGGAATATTTCCCTTTAAGGACTTCACTAAAATAAAGCCACATCAATTTAGCCCTAAATCAAATAAAAGGTCACTTTTACCACTTATGTAATATAGTCCTTTTTGACTAATTGAGCACACAAATAGTTAAATTTTTATACGAAACTTTCACACATATTAATTCACATTTCATAAACACAGAAAATAATATTTAAATATTTTTCGAACTCGGATTCATGGTCCTGAAACCACCATTCTGATTAGGGTCAAATTCGGACTGTTACAACAATCGATAAAGGTAAAAAAGTCAATATAGATGATAATCAATTTGTTCAACCTTTATCGCAGGAAACACCACAAAGACACAACCCTAAGCCGACTCATAGATCCCAAATCGACAAAGAAGAATAACACAAGGAACAAGACCTTAGGGTCGACAATTTAGAAGAGTAGAGGACACAAGTCAAAGAAGAAACGAAACCACACAAAGTAAAACCAGAGGAACCACCAGAAGAGCTTGTAAGAACATCCAATCACTTTAAAATAGGAGACCAGGTACTGTTAGACAAAGCAGATCCACACATCATCACAACAGACCTGAAGCCAAAGGGAGAGATCCTTCTTAAGGTTCACAATATCTTCCCACATAGAATAGTCGAGGTAAGCAACCCAACAATCGACACCTCTAAGGTAAAAGCTTCTCGACTTGAACTTTGTCAAGAAAATAGAACTATAAGCATGAGGGAAGATATTCAAACCTTTAAACCTCCCTGATTTTTTTTTTAATGTCGAGGAAAGTCTAGCTTAAGACTATAAACGAGCACTTCTCGGGAGGCAGCCCGAGCACTAATATTAATTTCTATTTTGTGGTTTTAGTTTTATTTTTATTTTTAAGATTTCAATAAAGTACAGATTCCCATACCACATAGCCTAGTACACGACTGTGGCCGTGGCGGTGTGGAGGTATAGAATCTCTACACTGATATGGCAAAGACGGTACAAAGCCTGCCCCAACAAACTATTGAAGTCACGGACCCAACTACTACCACACGGGCACCGATGAAATCCCACGATCGTGCAAGGTGGCCATAGATCGATACTGCCATTTTAGAAATGGGCATGGCAATCTGACCACGGGCGTTTAACTCCCAACACCTCCAAACATGACCGTGCGATGCTACCGTGTAAAGCAACACGCCCTAGATACACGGGCGTGGGAACATGCTAGATTTGAGATCCTATTTAAACCCCATAGCCCTTCTCCTTCCCCTCTCATTCTTTCTTCCTTCCTTTTTCTTTCTTAGAAAGGTGTCCAGACTATTGAGCTACACTAGAATCATACCGAAGAAGTGTAAGAAGGTAAGCATTATCTCCTCAAAGGATACCCCAACACATAAGTTCATGCCGGCTGCTTCATCCAAACACCAAGCCAAGGGTCTTTTAGACCATTTAAATTTTTCTTTACGTTTATTTTTCCCTTTATCCTACTTATCTATACTTCTCTTCTGCTTAATATATTTTAATTTCTTTTAGTTTCTTAGTGTCAGGTTCTAAAGGCTACTTGGGAATCACGCACCACAGCCTTAGAGGTCACACCCACTTCGCAAACCATCCAACAATAAGGACTCCTTAGTCCATTAGTCTTTTCTTTTAATTTCAATTTTTTTCTTAGTCTCCTTCTCTTTATTTTTTTTGTCTTTAATTAGAGTATTAGTATATTATTAATGTTTCTTTAGATTTCTTGGCTATATCTTTGCAGGCTACCCAATTTCTTTATCTAGCACAAAGTTCATCGGTAACCACCCCACCAGGTCCATAGAAAATGCCACCACCTCCTTCTCCAACCACCTTCTACCACGACCTCTGGCAACTCCTGGAATCATCCAAAATTCAGGAAGTGTCACTTCTTCCTTCTCTTTTGATCACATTATTAGTTATCTATCTTTGTACATTGAGGGCAATGTACATCTTAAGTGCCGGGGGTAAAAGTACCTAACTTTTTGCATTATTCCAAAATCCTAAATTTTAGTCTTGTTCCTAAGTAATTTTCACATATTATTAATTAGGGTGAAATTTCTATTGATTTATGATTTTTATTGATATGTTTTGAGTAAGTCATTGATAATTGTGCATTTATGTTTTATACTTGAAGAATATTAGAGAATCAAGCATGATAAGTCTATTTATCAAGAATAAAAAATTTTCTAGGTTGTTGAACTGAATTTGATTATTACCTTGAAGTTTGAAATTTACAGGATTGATGTCAAATACCCATAATTTTTGTGAGATTTGAGCCTTATAGAGCATATATTCTTTTTCATGCTTACTTTATTAATTATGAGTTTGTCAACACTAAATTATTATTCTATAACTTGTCTAGATTATACATATCGAGACCAAATTAATGATTTGATATACTGAGATGATAAAGGCACCTAGGTTTTAACCCATTCACTTTACTAAGAAGCCTACCTTCACAAATTAACCCTTAGTGAACCCATTTGATCCTAACAACCCTTTTTATTGATTTACCTCTAATATTAACCCAAAACCCTTTGTATTTGTTATCACCATTCTTTTGACTACCCTTCTATCGAGAATTGATTTGATCAGTTACCAAATTAGTTTATTTCAGTTGATAAAGTTTTCTTTATTATGTTTCTATTTTATCTTAAAATATATATATAATAATAAATAAATTGAAAAAATAGAAGTATATTCAGATTAGTAGTATAAAAAGTGAGCTTGTACATCTAAATTTCAATTATCAAAGAAAAAGCTCGTAGTATTATTAGTTTCAAAGTTTCAATTGATATAATCATTTATTTTCAAGTTCATTATTTTTAGTTAGGTAACTTGTCAATTCAATCTTGATTCTAAACCTTCTAATTCAGCCTTTATCCACACCTTTAACCTAAGCCCTGTTACAACCCTGTTGAAGACCTTTTGATTTGTGTATCATCTCATATTATAGTGGTGGAGATTTAATTTTTAGGCAAGCCTATGGGATTAACTTTTTAGGTTCAACTTATGAGTGCTTTTTCTTGAAACTTAAACACTTTGAGTGATTTGAGTGAATCTTTAGTGAGGATGTCAATCCTTGTCTGTTTTAAATTAAAGGTAATTATTTAGATAAGGGGAGACACCTATGTTTTTGTACTACAAATATATGACTTATATTGTTTGAATCTTTAAGAGTCTTTGAGTTAAATTATCCATGTATAAATTATCTATGAATTATGATGAGGCATTATTGATAGGAGTTATGAATTATGGAAAGTTCATTTTAATTGTAAGTTGAGAATTTTGCTTGAGGACAAGCAAAAGTTTAAGTGTGGGGGTATTTGATAAACTGTAAAAGTAACATATTTTAATCCCATTTTAGCATGCTTTTGGTTGAGTTAGCCCTTGATTTATGTAAAAAGGTTCTCTTAATCCTTTCTTTTCATGTTTTTACTCAGGAAAGCACCCAGGAAGAAAAGAACAAGAAACGAGCTTAAAATGAGCAAATTTGGGCAAAAGTGGAAATCGACACGGGCTGGACTTCAAGCCACATGGTCGTTCCTTGAAAATTAACTAAGAAATGTCCATGCCATGATTTACATGGTCGTGCCCCAATCGACAGAATCGAGACACGGCCTAAAAATGATTTACACGGGCGGGTACCATGCCTATGCCCCTGTCGTGGAAAAGAGTAGTTTCACTCAAATTTGGATACTTTGAGGTAAAGAAACACATTCCAAAGCCTATTCAAACACCGAGTAAGAAGTATTCTTGAATTAGGACACTTAGGGGGCCAAGTAAAGCATTTACAAAAGTTGATATAAACACCCTAAGTGTATCCTAAAAGGGGGCGGTAAGCTAGGCTAAGGAGCCGAGCCAGAAGGTCAGACTTGTGGGAATTACTCGAAGATAGCCAGTTGATCCATATCAAGGAGCCAAAATTCTACTTAAGACGGTGGATTTCTCCTTCAATTCCTTCAGGGGTTTTAGGTATTTTTATGTTTTATTTTATCTTTTCTCTTGAGATGTTTTCTTTATTCGTTATGAACAAAACCCTTTAAATACCTGAAGGGGATGAAACTTAGATGAATCTTGTTATTATTTTCTGAATTATATGAATAATACTTAGTTTTTTCTTAATTATGCATGCTTAATCCAAATCTGATGTGCTTAGTTGGAGGAGGAATAGACCCTGCTTAAGAGTAGATCTAGCATAATTAAGCGGAGTTGATCGCACGCTTAGATATAGGGTGACGAGATTTTACCAAATTAGGGTGAAACCTAATATAGGAGTCCATAGATTGATATTATTCGAGAAAGAGATTTTCGTTAATTAACTTAGGGTTAGACATTATTCGCATCGAGAGGGTTTAATATACGTTAAGGAGTCTTATGGATCAAACTAAGTGAATAAGTCGTATGGTTCAGTGTTAAATAACAAGTGAAGTCTAGATGGATTCTTCCTGAGGGTATCGTCATGATCAACTGAGTTTTCTTTAAGTTATTTTCCAATTCATTATTTTTGTCTTTGCGTCTTTAGTTTAGGAGTCATTAATTTATATTAAAGCAACTTCACTTATTTTAGGCTAAATAATAAAAAGAAAGTTAGTATTAGTACTTTTAGTTCCTTTGTGTTCGACAATCCGGTCTTACCTAAGCTATACTACTGTTTGATAGGTACACTTGCCTTAAGTCATTGTCAGAGTTAGTTTCTAGGTTCAATCATTCTCTTTATAAATTTTAAAACTCGACAAAACAATGATCAGACATCCTCACTAAAGATTCACTCAAAGCACTCGAAGAGTTTAAGGTTCAAGAAAAAACACTTATAAGTTGAACCTGAAAAGTTAATCCCATAGGCTTGCTTGAAAATCAAATCTCCACCACAGTAATATGAGATGATACTCAAATCAAAAGGTCTTTAATAGGGTTGTAACGGGGCTTGGGTTAAAGGTGTGGATAAAGGATAAATTAGAAGGTTAAAAATCTAGATTGACCTGACAAATCACCTAACTACAGACAATAAACTAGAAAATAAATGATTACAAAAATTGAAACTTTGAAACTAAATATACGAGCTTTTTCTTTGATAATTGAAATTTAAATTTTCAAACTCACTTTTTATATTACTACTACTGAATATACTTTGATTTTTTTGTTTTTTTAAGAACAAACTAAGTAAATACATAATAAAGAAAGAACTTTATCAACTGAAATAAACTAATTAGGCAACTAATCAAATCTATTCTCGATAGAAGGGTAGTCAAAAGAATGGTGATAACAAATACAGAGGGTTTTTGGGTTAATATTAGCGGATAAATCAATAAAAAGGGTTGTTAGGATCAATGGGGTTCACTAGGGGTAAATTATGCAGGTAGGCTTTTTAGTGGAGTGAGTGGGTTAAAACCTAAGCGCCTTTATCATTTCTGTATATCAAATCAATAATGTGGTCTTGACATGTATAATTAAGGCAGCTTCTAGAATAACAATTCAGTGTTGACACATTCATAATCAATAAAGTGAGCATGGAAAAGAATATATGCTCTATAAGGCTCAAAATCTCACAAAAATTATGGGTATTTGAAATCAATTCCTTTAAATTTTAAACTTCAAGGTAGTATTCAAATTCAGTTTAACAACCTAGAAAATTTTTTATTCTTGAAAAATAGACTTATCATGCTTGATTCTCTAGTATTCTTCAATTTTAATCATCAATGCACAATTATCAATGACTTAATCCAAAACATATCAATCATCAAAAATTTCACCCTAATTAATAATATGAGAAAACTACTTAGGAACAAGACTAAATTCAGAGATTTGAGAATAATGCAAAAAGTTAGGTACTTTTACCCCCCACACTTAAGATGTACATTGCCCTCAATGTACAAAGATAAATAAGTAATTATGTAATAATAAAATCAAAAGAGAAGGGGAAGAAGTAACACTTCCTAAATTTTGGATGACTCTGGGAGTTGGCAGTGGTCGCGGGAAAAGATGAGTTGAAGGAGGTGGTTGTAAAAGATGACTTATGTAATAGTGAATTACTCCTAGTGATTTGTTCGTTTATATGGAATGTGCAATTGAAACTACGAAGTCATCAGTTAGATATCTTGGAGGTGTAAATAAACATGTGTTAGGCATAATTGAAGGTTCGATAACCAATGATTATAATAAAAGGTGTCAATGTCTAAAGGGAATGTTCAAATTAAGATAATTAAAAGAAATAAAACTTAAAATAATGAGTAGAAAAATAAAAAGGACTCAGAGGTCCTCATCATCTGCCGGATCCTGTGGAGGTTTCGGTGATGAAATATGAAAGTGATGGTAGATCTGCTAAAGGGTGGCCTCGATCCCATCAAAACATCGAGCGGTGTCAGTGAACTGCTGAGTACAATACTGGTCGAACTGGGTGAGGCGTGCAGAGATATCTTCCATCGAGGCTGCTGGATGGGATGGCTACTGGCTCGAGACTGGTGGGACATCATCAGTAATGTCCTCGGACACCTCCTCATCTGTAGCTAGTCGGTACTGAGGGGGTTGGTCCTACGACGATATTTGATCATCCTCATGTGTAGTATTGTTTGGATGCCCTGAGGCACCATCTGGACGATCAGTGTCAATGAGGAGATCTTCATCTCGGTACTGAGGAGCCTAAAGTGTCACGCCAATCTTGTGATTATGGCCCCATCGAAAGAATCACCTCCTATGTTTCTCTATCTGGTGTTGAATTGCATGGGCTATGAATTATGAAAGATTGAAGACGTGCGCTCCTGACATGCACTAGAGGTAGTAGACGTCTTGTGTGTTTACCACGCCAGTGCTCTCACATCATCTCGTAATAGTGTGAGCTAAGATGGCGTGGAGTTACCTCAGTGGGGGCTAGGGCTGTCGCCTTGGGGCGACTAGGGTCGTAGTTGACCTTGTTGGGGGCTAAGTCACGCCAGTAGCGAGTGGGGGTATGGTGAAATTTATGGCCCAAGTCAGGAAGGTTGTTCTCTTCTATGAAGTCATCAGTGTAAAGTCTGAGCACCGCCTCGAATTGTAGCACGCTCAATCGTCTTACCATTCCTCCTAAACGGAATTGGATCGTGCCCAAATCGTCATGCCATGCCATTACTTTTTGTAGGGTAAAGGTGGCGTAAAATTCTAGAGTAAGCTCCAAGAATGTGGGATTGATAATAGAGAAAAATTTCTCCCATGGTTTAGTCGAGACGAGTACTCGAATATCGGTTGCCAACCCGACCTGTTCCAAGGTGTTCCAGTCAATGCACCTATCAGTGCCTAAGGGCATTTCCCGGAATGCCCTGTATTGTTCTTCTTGAGTTTCTTAATTGAATTGAAGGAAGTAGTGTCGAACCTCGAAAGAGGCACTGGCTGAGGATGAGCCGGGTCCCTTTCATTTTTTTGAACTCGGGGCGGTTGTTCTCTTTCCTCGAGATGACGACATTGTACCTGAAAAGGAACTACGTATTCAAGTAATGGTTGTACCAAGTTGTCATCTATACCAAGATAATTAAGGCAAAACACGATGATTCTCACTATAAGCAACCAATTAAAATGACAATTTGTAAAAGAACATAATAAAGAGAAACTTATTAAATCTATCTAACAATGATAAATAACAATCAAATAGCTAATAATCAGAAATTTTGCTATAACAATTGAAATGAGGTTGCAAATATTCATGAATGAAACATTGACACAAGTTCTAAAATGAGTTTAAAAAGATGAATCATACTTAAAACTAAAGCTAAAAAAATTATCCTAAACAAAATAATATGAAATTTGTCAAACTTTAAGTTAAGGAAGTGAAATAATGGAAAGAACCAGGGGTGATGGTGGTGGGTTTTTGCAGGACACGGGCTGAGCACGGTGGTGGCGCGGGGTTGTAGGATGAACACGATGGTGGTAGGGGCGTGTATTTACAGAACACAGCAGAGGGCGAGGCGTGGGGTGTTCTTTAGTGTGTTTTTAGGGAAGAAAGGGGAGTTAGGGAGTTTTTGGGAGAGTGAGGAGTATGGGTGTGGCCGTAATTTGGGAGGAAGACGGTTGAAATTGCTTAAATAGGGGAGGAAGCACGGTCAAATGCCACGCCCGTGCTCTATTTTAAAGTGCCCGTGTTCTTCGCGATTTTGAATTTTGGGTGCGACCAAGTGTCTGGGCACGGCCGTGGTTAGATGGACATGCCTGTGTTCTTTTTACACGGTCGTTTAGAATGAGCGTGTCTCGCCCGTGTTTGAAAAGCCAGTATGTCCCTATGGTTGTGAAGCACGGTCGTGTCCTGCCATGTTTAGAAAGTCAGTATCTTAGCACGATCGTGAGGCACGGCCGTGTCCTGCCCGTGTCGATAAAAAATTACCTTTTGTCATGCATGGCCACAAGAATGCCCATGTTTTGTCTCGTAGGTTCCACATGGCTATGGGCAAGCCTGTGTGTAAGACTGTGTGGTCTAAGAAACCTGTGCTTAATTGGACTGATTAGTACTACGTTAGATGCTTAAAATCAATAGTATAATGTTAGTGAAAGTTAGTGCTCGGGTTGCCTCTCGAGAAGCGCTCATTTAAAGTCTTAAGCTAGACTTACCCTATTTTCGATTCTAAAAGAAGGTTCACGGAGCTGAAGCTCCTCTCTCATATTTGTAACATTTTCACCATTATAGATTTTGAGTCGGTGACCATTTACCTTGAATGTGCCTTGAGTGGGGAGAGTTACCTCGACTGTGCCATAGGGGAAAATTGTTTTGATTATGAATGGCCCTGACCATCTTGATTTGGTTTCGAAAAGCAGTTTAAGCCTCGAGTTGTATAGCAAGACCAAGTCCCCTACTTTGAGTTGTTTTGATTTCTTTAGACGAGCAGCATGGAGTCGCTTTGTGGCCTCCTTGTAAAGTTTTGAGTTCTCGTAGGCATTAGCTCTCCATTCATCTAGCTCGTTCATCTGCATCCTTCTTTTCTCTCCTGCAGTTTTAAAATCAAAATTTAAGAATTTTATAGCCTAAAAAGCTTTGTGTTCTAACTCGAATGGCAAATGAAAAATTTTCCCGTAGACAAGTTTGTATGGGGATGTCCCTAGGGGTGTTTTAAATGCTATTCTATATGCCCATAAGGCATCATCTACTTTTACTGCCCAGTCTCTTCTATTTGATTCAACCATTTTTTCTAAAATCCACTTAAGTTATTGGTTTGCTACTTCTACTTGCCCACTAGTTTGAGGGTGATATGGGGTAGCCATCCTGTGGTGTACTCCATATCTTTTTAAGACTTTATCAAATTGAGCATTACAAAAATGAGTACCCCTATCACTAATAATGGCTCTAGGTGTTCCAAATCAAGAAAATAGTTTCTTGAGGAATTTTACTACTACTCGGACATCATTTGTAGGTAGAGCTTCAGCTTCTACCCATCTTGACATATAATCAACTGCCACTAAGATGTATTTATTCCCAAATGAACTTGGTATGGGACCCATAAAATCAATACCCCATACGTCGAATATTTCATATGATAGCATGTAAGTTTGAGGCATTTCATCACGTTTAGAAATATTACCTGTTCTTTGGCATCTATCACACGAAGCGACATACCTGTTGGCATCTTTAAATAGAGTGGGCCAAAAGAAACCTGATTCGAGTATTTTGTGTCCTGTCTTGACACCACTATAGTGCCCTCCTGAAGGCCCCGGGTGGCAGTGTTCTAGGATTTTGTTTACTTCTGCCTTGGTAACGCATCTCCAAATCACCTGGTCCGTACATATACGGAAAAGAAAGGGATCCTCCTAAAAATAGTTCTTCGCATCAGAAAATAATCGCTTCTTTTGATGATGGGTTAACTTTTTTGGCATGGTATTAGCAGCTAAAAACTTTGCAATATCTGCAAACCAAGGAACCTCATAGTTACTGATGGAGAATAGATGTTCGGCAGGGAATGAGTCATTTATCTCTATCCCTTTTCGTTCTTCTGTGTGTGGATTCTCAAGTCTAGATAGGTGGTCTGCTGCAAGATTAAAATGTAACATCCTAAACTTGGCCCATGCGTTAGACCGGATCTGACATGTCACACGAAGAAAACATATTAAGAACTTGTAATTTGTACTAAAATAGGTGTTATACAATTGTAGTTAAGAAAACAAGCTTGGTTGTATATATTCGATAAAATACTTCTAATCACGAGTGGTTTAATTAATAAACCGAAAATCAAACTAATGAACCTTAAATCCATGACTTTTGAAAATAGCGTTGATAATTCGAAGGAAAATCCAAGTTAAAGTATTTGTACATACTTGTTATGAAAACCATTTGTTAACCGATTTTGGAAAAATGTTATTTATGATTTTAGAAAATCCCCATTTAAAACATTTCAAGCAAAATAATAAATACGACTAAACATAAAGCAAAATAAAAATATCCCAGAGGCCTTATTACAACTTTTAAAACCCAAAATAGTAAAAGTAACAAAATAAACGGAAAAGAAATTTACTAATGTATGATAATATTATTTCCAAAGTATGGCCTCCACCGAGTCATCCATGGGCCCAACTCCTCGTCACTAAGCATTACCTATAAGGATTAAGAAGATGGAGTGAGTTACAAGAACTCAGTGTATAATCCACCTTACCATCATCCACTGGGTTTGAACCTGTATAGCATAACCTTGGGCCTAAGCCCATTTACATAATAATAGTTATATGAAATGTATGCAACCCAACCCATCCATCCATCACACCCCCGACCAGCCAATCACACCTGTGGGGATCAAGTCAACCCACCCCGCCGCTCACACCAATATCGCAGCCAAGCTGCTAATCACAGAATATTTGTGGCTAAGCCACCGAAATTAGAATGATATAACATATATTTATATTGTGGCAATGCCACTAGGCTACACTGCTCTTCATTCAATTTTCCCATCCCATATAATATGTAAAATGTAGCATACGTAATAAAATATCCACATATAATCAACCATTAATCTAGTAACATTATTACGGTGAATCAGCCCATTAAGACAATTTAATAGTTCGGCCTACCAAGGCAATTCAGCAAATCGGCCCATGGGGGCATTTTCGTAATTTTACCAATTAACACTGATTTTGACAAATCTCAATATTAACGATATTCAAGCAAATCACTCTATTCATACCATATTACCGTTATTAAGTTCTTAAGTAACTTCAATCGATTTTTCTAATATGATGATAAATCACAGATTTACGGGATTTCGGTGTGAGATTACACACTTGATTATGGTAATGATTAAAACTTCTTGATCATCGACACCTAAATCACCATTATACTCGATTATCCAACAAATGTGATTTTTATTAATCTAATTCCAAATCAGACGATCTAATGAAATGCTTACACTCAATATCGTGAATGACCACGATTTGTCTATTCTTACCGGACAATGGTCCACAACCCGGTGGAAAATTCTAAACTGTCGATACCGCCCTTCGTTTGAACTTAGGAGTAGGAATTGTAAATCCACTCCTTTTGTGTTCTACAATCACTTTTCCTTTCAAATTGTTACCACTTGCCTCCATTGAAAAAAAGTCTCGGTTAGAAAAATACTATGATGAGTGAACGTATTTATCTAAGGAGAGGTTTCAACTTACCACTATTTTGTCCCTAAAATAATCGATTAGTCAAAACTTCGATCTGATTTGCAACATAGCCGAGTAGAGATATAATGAAAAATCCAAGAAGAAACTCGTTACCTTAATGATAATGAACCCGATTTCCACCAATTGACTTATGGCTATAGATGAGACAAGGACATGATATTCAGCTTTCCACTATAATACTACAACAAGAAGATGATCAAGATATGAGGGATTAGGAGATATTGGTATTTTGGTTTAGAACAAAGTGAAACATCCGAATGTTAATAGACACATATTCGGCTAGGGAAAAAGAAAATGAAAAGATTAGAATGGAATCACTTATCGATTTGGCTAATGGAGAGAAAAGGACAAGGAAGGTTCGACCTTCAAATATTATTGACAAATGAAAAAGAGAGAAAATAAAAGAAATGGTGAGAAAAGAGAAAGAAAAATAGAGAAGAAGTGTTAGGGAGTTCGGCTATCACCAAGGAGAAGATGATCAAAATGAGGTGAGTGTTTCGGCAACAAAGGAAGAATGAACAAAGATGGATTGAGGGTTACGACACAACAAGGGAACAAGATGAACAATGGCTAGAGTGTTTCGGCCAAAACAAGAGAAAATGAGGTGAAAGAAAACAAGCCTTACAAGCACCAAAATTTGCCAAATGGCTATTGCAAAAATTCAGCTACCAAGACCCCCTCCCAAAACTGTGTAATATCTTTACCAAAAAGATGAGTGTTGACCAAAATTCTTTCTTAGGCAACTCCTAATATTCGTCCAACATGTTCCCTCCATTGCCTTTTTCTTTTATTTCTTTCATTCCTTTTCCCTTGTTTTCCTTCTTACCTTATTTTCTTAGTCTTCTTTCCATCAATAAAAAGTCTCCCTCATGGCCGACACTTGGAAAGAAAGCACAAAATAAATCCAAAATTTGCAATAGGTGGGATTCCAACCTGATCGTTGTTTTGTTGAGTTTTAAAATTTATAAAGAATATGATCAATCCTGGAAACTAACTTTGACAATAATTATAGGCAAGTGTACCTATCGAATAGTAGTATAGCTTAGGCAAGACCGGATTGTCAAACCTAAAGGAATTAAAAGTACTAATACTAACTTTCTCTTTATTATTTAGACTAAAAAAAATGAAGTTGCTTTCAATCTAAATTAACGACTACTAAACTAAAGACGCAAAGACAAAAAGAGTGAATTGGGAAATAACTTGAAGAAAAAGTCAGTTGATCACGATGATACCCTCAGGAAGAATCCACCTAGACTTCACTTGTTATTTAGTACTGAATCATACGATTTATTTACTTAGTTTGATCCGTAAGATTCCCTAACGTATATTAAACCCTCTCTCGAGGCGAATAATGTCTAACCCAAGGTTAATTAGTGGAACTCTCGTTCTCTTATAATAACCCCCTAGAATAGCAGTAAATCGATCTATGGATTCCCATATTAGGTTTCACCCTAATCCAAAAAAATCTTGTCACCGTATCTCTAGGCGTACAATCAACTCCGCTTAATTATGCTAGATCTACTCTTAAGTAGGGTTTATTCCTCCTCCACCTAAGCACATCAAATTTGGATTAAGCATGCATAATTAAGAACAAACTAAGTATTTATCATATAATTCAGAAAACAATAACAAGATTCATCTAGGTTTCATCCCCTTTAGGTATCTGAAGGATTTAGTTCATAACAAATAAAGAAAACATCTCAAGAGAAAAGGTAAAACAAAACATAAGAAATCCCTAAAACCCCCTGAAGGAATTGAAGGAGAAATCCACCATCTTGAGTAGAATTCTGGCTCCTTGAGATGGATCAACTGGCTATCTTCAAGTAATTCCCACAAATCTGGCCTTCTAGCTCGGCTCCTTGGCCTAGCTAACCACCCCTTTCAGGTTACACTTAGGGTGTTTATATAGACTTTTAGAATGCTTTACTTGGCCTCTAAGTGTCCCAATTCAAATATACTTCCTACTCGGTGTTTGAATAGGCTTTGGAATGTGTTTCTTTGCCTCAAAGTATCCAAATCTGAGTGAAATTGCTCTCTCCCACGACAGGGGCATGGCCATGGTACACGCCCGTGTAAATCGTTTCAGGTCGTGTCTCAATTCTGTCGATTGGGGCATGGCCGAATAAATCATGGCTTGGCTGTGTGAAGTAAATTGACGAGACACACTGTGTGGCTTAAAGTTTGGGTCATGTCGATTTCCTCTTTGGCCTAAATTGGCCCATTTTAAGCCCATTTCTTATTCTTTTCGTTCTCGGGTGCGTTCCTGAATATAAACATGAAAAGGAAGGATTAAAAGCACCTTTTTACATAAATTAAGTGTTAAATCATCCAAAAGCATACTAAATACAAGTCTAAAATATGTTACTTTTACGGTTTATCAAATACCCCCACACTTAAGCTTTTGCTTGTCCTCATGCAAAATTTTCAAACAAAATTTCCATAATTCATAATTCTTATCAACAATGCCTTATCATAATTCTTAGATAATTCATATATGGATAATTTATCTAAAAGACTCTAAAAGATTCAAACAATTCTAAGGCGTATAGTTTGTAGCTCGAAAACATAGGTGTCTCCCCTTATCTAAATAATTGCCTTTAATCCAAAACCTACAAGGATTGATGTAATATCCTAAAAAAAAAATTGAGTATCGATATGTTGCATTATTTTGGTGCTTAGCTAGTGAAATGATTCAATTTGTGTGTTTAAAATGGTCTCGAGAAGGCTCGGGATTTATTTGGACTTGGAATAATATTTGGTAAGTAGTACTTTATTGAAATGGAACAAGTAACCTTAATGCTTAAGGTAATTAAGTAGTAAAAGTTAGCATAAGATGAGCAAATAGTAAAGGGGATATAGCGCCATGTATGTTTGCTTGAGGGAAGAGGTTCGAATCCCTTGATGTGCATGTGAATTTTTTTTTTTTTGCTTTCCATCTACATAGTGTCGGTCAAGCTAGTATTTATGGTAGGTTGGACTTTAAATTTTTATGGTAGGGTGGCTAAGAGAAAAGGCAAGTGTAAACTTAAGGAAGGGAATCACGTGAATAAGGTATGTAGGGGGAACACAAGGCACATAACAAGGAAGATGTTTTGGAAAGTTTAGAGTGGCCAAACTTTGTCATTGAGGCCATGTACTTGGATGGTTTTAGGGGCTAGGGGGAGTGACCTAAATTTTGATGGCTTTTGGTAGCTAGTTGGTCACTTTGGCATTTGGTCATTTTTGTGTTTTTCTCCAAAACCTTTCTCTCCATTTTCCTCTCCTTAGCCGAATGCACCTTGAGCAATAGGTAACATCTTTGCTTTTCTTTAATCATTTCATATTTTGACCATTTCGGTCTTATTTTGCCTATTCTCTCAAACCTTTCCTCCTGGTGTCAAAATCACCAAAACCTTGGAAGGCCATTTTCTCTTTTCTTTTCTTTCCACCCTTGCCGAATGCACGCAAGCCTCAAACTTATTTCTTTGTTCATCTTCCATTCTTGAAAAGAACCGAAACCTAAACACCTTATTTTCCTTTACCCTTCTTCATCTCTTTCTTCTTACAAAAATCTCTCAAACATTTTTCTCCCTTTTATTTTCACCATGGCCGAATGTCACTAAGCACCATCCCCTTCAAATTTTCCTTCATAGTCGAATCTTCTACCACACTTATCTCCTTCTCAATCATTTTATTCTTTCTTCTCACACTTTGATCAATCGGTAAATGGCTAGTACAATATTTTGGTATTGTTATTTTTTTCCTATTCCTTTGTGCCGAATCTACATGTTGGTGTGGGATGGTCTTTTTGGATCGAGACCATCATCATACCATGTTTCATTCGAATCTTTTCTCCATCATAAAACTTAGTGGAAGGCCAAAACATGGAGTGTTTGAAATCATCATGAATCGCTAGGATTCAGTTCAAAACTTTAAGGTAATGATTTCTTTCAAGGACTACATATTGCTCTTTATTTCGTTAAGATGGGGTTATTAACCGATTTTATGTTACGGGCTCTATCCTTTGAACGTAAGGATTTCGTGGTAAGCCGACTTCGTTTATAAGATTTATTGGCTATAGTAACAAAATATTAGTTGGAATAATATTCTTTTGTCAATGGAGGCAAACAAGATCGAATCAAAAGGATTGGTGAATAGTGATATAAAAGGAGCGATTCGTGATCCCCTCTAGATTCAAGCGAAGGGTTGTTTCAGTGATCCGGGATTTTCCACCGGTTGTGGACCCTCCTATGGTGAAAATCAATTATTCGAGGTTATTCACAGTTCTGAGCCATTAGTTGTTCGGGGTTTTCCAACAGGTTATGGACCGTCAACCGGGGAAAATCGACAAATCGTAGTTGTTCGCGATTTCGAGGGTGTCAACGATCAGGAGAGCATAGTGCTTACCGTAATCAGGTGTGTAATCTCACGCCATATTTCATGGGTTAGATGACTATATCATATTAATTGTTGGATTAAATCACAAGTTAGTGAAATCGGGAAGAATAGCATATTTATCACCTTAATGATAAAAATTTTGAAATTGGCATTAAGATCGTGAAATTACGAAATTGCCCTTAACGGGCTAATTCGATAAAATTGACTAAATGGGCCATATGTGATAATTGATAAATGGGCCATATGTGATATTTGATAATTGGGCCATATGTGAAAATTGATAAATGGGCCATATGTGATATTTGATAATTGGGCTATATGTGGTAATTGATAAATGGGCCATATGTGATATTTGATAATTGGGTCATATGTGATATTTTATAATTGGGCCATATATGATATTTGATAAATGGGTCATATGTGTTATGAGATTATGTAGGCCAAAATGTGAAATGGGCCAGATTGTAATAACTTTTATAATGGGCCTTATGTTGGAATAATTATATGAATGGATTGTTATGCATATTATATACATGATTGCATGGGTTGGGCTAATTGACGAAGAGAAGTTCTGGTAGCTTTGCTACAAATTTTGGTGGCTCTGCTACAATTCTATAAAATGGCAAATGCCATGTAAACTCTGTAAATCTGGTGTCTTGTCCACGAAGTTTGATATACGACTTAATGCCTACTTTGGTGTGTTGGCAAGGTGGGTGACTAAAGCTCCCCACAGGTGTGCTGGTTGGAACGGGTGGTGTGTAGCGGATGGAAATCTAGGTTTGGTTTTGGGAATTGCATGTCACTTGCATTTTATACATGTTAAATTATTATATTTGTAATGGGCTTAGGCCAAAATAAATGCTTAAATGGTTTTGGCCCAGTGGACTAAGGTAAGTGAGTTGCATACTAAGTTCTAAGTAACTCACCCCATTTTCTTTACCTTTCTTAGGTAATGACCAGTGATGGAGGCTTGGGCCGTGGACGAGTCAGTGGAGGCCATACTACGAATAATGGGTTATTTATATGCCAGATTTCTTTTTAAGCACTTTTTATTATTTTTACTATTTAAGTTAAGTTGTAATAAGGCCTCCGTTAATTTTTATGGATGTTTTACTTGTGGATGGATTTTATAATACGCTTTAAATACTTAAGTGGGATTTCTTTTCTAGAAATAGAAATAAACGTTTTAAAAATGAACGTCGAAGAGGATTTCATTCTTAAATATTTGTAACTCGAAACTTTTCTCGGAACAATATTTTTAAAATTTTGTTTTCAAATTACTTTCAATTCTTTAAATTTTCTCAATTATTAAATCCAATTTTTCTAAGTTTCAACTTATATGTCTCAAATTATTAGATTTAGTAATCAACCTCGGAGAAAATTTTAATAACTCCATGTCAAAATGTTTCTTTTTTTTTGAAAATCCGATTTCTTTAAAAGACTAGATGTATGTTCACTTTGTGAGTCAACAGACTGACATGTCAATTCCATCCGCTACACACCATCGAAGGCGATCCTTTGCAATGACGTGCTCATCGCCCATATAATTTGTGTCATTAGACACCATATTCAAATAATGATCTTAAGTACCTTTGTACCACATAGATCGGGTTTGGGGTGTTACATTTTTTAGATGGTATCGAATGTATATACTTACTTACCTTGGATCCTTGATCCTATATTCAGAAAAGTGTAGAAGCACGAGAAACTCCTTGTAGATTCTGCCATGAACAAGATTTGGAATTAGTACAAAACTTTGGCTTTGGTAGTAGAAAGAGAAGAAAATAGAAGAAGAGAGGATGGTTTCTTGCTTAAGGAAAATTCGGAGAGAGGGGAGAGAATTAGCAAAATTTGGCAAGGCTAGAAAAGATGAGAGAATAGCCTCAATTCTCCTCTTTAACTGGTTTGGGTTCAAAAAGCATTTATGGTACAAAATTTCCATAAGCCTTAAGTTTGAATTATAAAACTTATTTTTTTAAAAAATTTGTAGTATGGCGGCTCAGAACCCAGTACCAAAATGTTCGCACCAAGTCAAGTAAGTGTACATGAATTGAATAATTCACAAAATTATTCTTAGTTATTGTGGCATGACTATAGGCACATTCTAGAACTTCTAGTTTTAGGTGTTGAAGCTATATAGAGATTGAGACTATAGGATGCGGCACATTCTAGAACTTCTAATTTTAGGTGTTGAAAACAACTCTATCCCTTATATCTCATAAAATATCTTTAATAAACATTTAAAAGTATATTGATTCATAAAACTTGTAATTAGATTAAAATGAAATACTCAAAATGAGCGCTAGAGGATGTGGATGTAGTAGACGTGGTCGTGGTAGAGGCCGAGGTGCTAGAGTTGTGTCTGAAGCGTCGAGACATATGCTAGAAATGGACGCACCTGTATCACCCGAGATTGAGACTGGATCACATAACCATATGAGAGAGGACATTGCTTTGACCCAAGCAATGTTGTGAGTCCTAGAAAGGGTTGTTGGGGCTAAAACCGAGCCAGCAGCTCGTGGATCAATATCGAAATGACTTAAATCAAGTGGTGCCAAGGTTTTTAGGGGTGTCTCAGGCATAGCTCCAAATGTAGCAGAGTATTGACTCGAGGTAGTGGAATGAATCATGGATGATTTGGAGTGCACCGCCGAGAAGAAACTGAGAGGAGCTGTGTCTTTATTGAGGGACGAGGCATGTCAATGGTGGCTTACTGTTCAAGAAGGCACTCAGGCTGAACATGTTACTCGGGATTTCTTTAAAACTGCATTCTAAGGAAAGTATGTCGGGACAAGCTATGTAGATGCCCGGAGGAAGGAATTCCTTAATCTAGTTCAAGGAAATAAGATGGTGGCCGCTTACGAGGCAGAATTTCTACGCTTGAGTCGTTATGCTTGGATAATAGTGCCAACTGACCATGAGCGCTGTGTACATTTTGAGGATGGGCTGAATGATGAGTTGTGGGTACTGATAGCCCCACAACAAGTAAGGACTTTTGCCACACTTGTGGAGAAAGCCAAAATAGTTGAAGAGGCTAAGAATTTCGAGCATTAGAACCGAGAAAGAGATAGAGGTAGAGGCAAGAGGGACTTTAAGTACTCGGGTTTCGCTAAAAGGTTTCAGAAGAGGCCTAAGAATGATGAGCTAGCTCTAGTTAGAGCACCTGTTGCTACCAATCAGATTAAACTGTGTGCTAACTGTGGAAGACGACACCTAGGTGAATGCTAAAAAAGAACCGGTGGGTGTTTCAAAAAGAATTAGCTTAAGAACTATCTTGACGGACTACTCCGGAAGCTGTTTCAAATGTGGGCCTAGGAGAATTGAGCCCAATGGGCCTTAGGCGTAATAGCGTTTAAATTTTTGGAGAATAAGAGATCGGCTTAAATGCAAGTTAGACCTATTGGATAAGTGATTTTGGAAGGTTAGAGGCTTCTATGAAGTCCCGGATCAAATATTGGCTTTGGGGAAATTTTGGTTTTAGGTGAAAAAACCACGGAAGTTGGCGAGATAGGCCTTAAGAATAAAATATGGAGGAAAATGACACAAGTGGAGTGTGTGGTGTAGTGGCAAAGTGATGCCAAATAAGAGGCAAGGGGGTGACGCCACAAGGAAGGAAGGAGGTCCAAGGTTCAAG
The DNA here is from genome assembly GCA_025506655.1 of Gossypium rotundifolium. Lineage (NCBI taxonomy): Eukaryota > Viridiplantae > Streptophyta > Magnoliopsida > Malvales > Malvaceae > Gossypium > Gossypium rotundifolium. Next base: position 142,695,836 of record CP106731.1, read on the forward strand.
TCTTGGCTTTTGCATTTTGGTTTCTTTTTGCTTGGACCTTAGAATTGGGCCCATAGTTTATATTTAGTTAGCGCATGGTTTAAGACACAAGAGGAGCTTGTGGCCAAGTGGTTAGCGGCGTGGATTATGTTGCAAGGGAGCCTAGGTTGAATCTCATGAGAAGCAAGAGTATTTATTTTATGTTTGACTGGCAAGAGTTTGATTGGATTTAAACTCTCTCTGTGAAGGGATCCCACATCGGAAAGATACAAAGAAGGATGGTGAAGAGCTAGCTATATAAAGAGCATCCTAGGAGGAGAGTAAACACATCTTGGAGGCGTTTGGGCACAATAGTGATCGGAGCGGATTAGCGAGTCCTATCGGTGTGTAACTCTCTACTCTAGTTGTAGAGCGGAAAAATGCGAAATGCTGGGTTACATCGGCATTAGTTGTTACTAAGCGTCGCGGCCTGCGTGTGGGGCTTCACGCGATAGTTGAGGCCATCGAGAGTATTCTCGTGGGTTGAAATTGCTTGGGCCTCGATGGGCAACACGGCCCATGGGCCGTGGGCCCATATGAGTAAATTGTATGATTGGTTAGTATATGTTGAACTAGACTAGGCAAAACTTATATACGTGGCTAGATTTGTGCTAGGTGGGCCACACGAGCATGGGGGCCCAGATGGGCCGAAATCGGGTTTTAGGCCCAATCATCCGGTACGACCAAAAATGGTAGCTGAGTCGCTAGTGGTGACATTAGGCCTTGGAAGGCCATTACATTGTGAATTTACTGAAAATACCCTTGGTGGGTAAATTACAAAATGCCCTTGGTAGGTAAAATTACTGTTATACCCTTAGAGGTTGATTAGCATGATTATGTTGTTTAGTTTTGGCCGATTGTAGGAAGGCGAACCTTTTAGGAGGAGTATAGTCAAGATTTGCGAGAGTGATCTATCGAGATTTGGAGACTTGAGACTTTTAGGAGCCACGTGTGATTTCGGGGTTTAGTCAACTATGCTAATCAGGTGCGTAATCATCGCACTGTTTCTCCGGTTAATTGTTTACTAATTTGTATACTTGAGTATGATGTGTGATAGCCGACAATAAAGGCTAAAGTGATGGATACCCATGTGTGGGGTAATCGGTTAACAGGTTAGTAAATTGTGATATTAAATTATTTATGGTGCCTGTGTGATATAATAATGAGCATGTGAGGTATACTCATTCGATATGATGATTTGACATGATACATTTGCATATTTGCATGGGGATTGGTTTTGATCAAGGAAGGACGGGGTGTACATATTATGTACGTGGTCTAATGTTAGCCTCGTGCTACATTAGCACTTGATGATTAGCTGTGTGCTTCATCAAGAGAGATGTTGGCTAGGTGCCCATCTCGGCGGTTGATAGCTGAGTGCATCACCGTGAGCGGATTAATGTTGGGATCACTTATGTGATCGGTGGCTCTCTTACGACCTTGAGCAACAAAGTCTGCCAAGGTAGGATTTGAGGATCACGATGTGATCGGTGGCTCAACCATGACCTTGTCAGTGGTCTACCGAGGTAGGATATGTGGGATCACTTTCGGTTGTGATCGATTGGATTAGCCACGGCCTTGGGTGGAGTCCGCTAAGGTTGGTGTAATGGATGGACTTAGGTTGGGGTGGGATACATTTGGCATGACCGGTTGCATGGATCGTGGATATGGGTCAAGCCCATACGTGTGGAAACATGTGTAATGATTATGCATTGAGTCGTGGACTCACCCAATTTTCTTAACCATTTCGGTGATTCATGAGCTTGGACCAAGTTGGAGTGGATACGAGGTGGCCATCTGAAAAAAGAGATTTTGATTATTTTACGCATTTTGAAATTAAGTATTTTGTTTAAATATTGGGTTGTAATAAGGGCCTTGTTATTATTTTTGGTATTATTTTATTATGGGCTTAATTTAATTAAATTACTATGTGAAGATGATTTTATTTTTAGCCACCTATTTATTCAAAGTATATACATAAAAGTTTTAATTTGGACATTTTATAATAACAAAGTTTTATTTATAATTTTAAATGGACATGGTTTTCAAAAGTTAACAAATTTACATGTTTTATTCTAAAGTCAAAAAGATTTTCAACCGTTCTTCCGCAGTGACATACCAGATCCGGTCAGGGCTTGTGGGCTGGGTTTGGGGTGTTACAAATTGGTATCAGAGCCCAGTTCAAAACTCGGCTTTGGGGGTTTTGGGCCCAAAAATGTTTTTCTGCTGGGCTTTTCAAGAATTTGGGCTTTCATAAAATTTTTCAGTTATTCGGCATGGCACTGTATCTCCTACCAAGTCCACCGTAAGTACTTCGAACTTTTGAAGTGATTTGTTATATGAATTGTTATGGGTTTAATTGGGCTCGTAGATTAGAATATTAGGACTATTGAACCTTAGGACTAGTCTACTCAAACATATGCATAAAACTTAAGGATTATTAAACAAACACATGAAGTTAGTCACCGAGAGTTAAGGTGTGACAACCATCGACGCATGTTTAGGATTGGTATTCATGAAGAGCTTGGTACTTAAGGTCTCCTAGCGACTCACCTTCTCTTTACTCGAATCCTACAGTGCGTAGCTACTGTTCACCTTAACCAAGAGGACTTATTCATAAAGTTAAACCAATTATTAAAACCGAAAGGGATTTAGCCTTCTGCTTCAAAAATCCTTGGTTTTGAAATTTTTCAAATTTACCCTTTGGTTTGTAAACCCTAAATCTGATTTTGGAAGATGTTTTCGATTTACAAAATTACCAAAATGCCCTAGTGGCAAAATTACAAAAATGCCTCAGATTGTAAAATTATCATATTACCTCAACTTTTGATAAAATGATTTTACTTTCCAAAATACCAAAATCTCGAAGTTTTCAAAATATTAAGATACCTCGTTTGTGAGAATTTACGAAAACATCCTCGTTGATAAAATTACCAAAATGCCCTTGGTTTTAAATTTTGATTTCTCTCGATTTTTATTGAAATATTCCTATTTTACCAAATATCAAAAATCCTATTTTGCAAAATATTGAGATATCCAGTTGAAATTTACAAGAATACCTCGACTTACGTAATTACCAAAATAACCCCCAATTTCAAACTTCAAATGACATCTTTAATTTGGAAAATTTCAAAATACCTTTAAGTTCTAACAATTTTTTGAAATACCTCGATTTGTAAAGATTTTTCTAATTGACCCCGATTTATTACCAAAATACCCCCGTAGGACAAATGATGAAAATACCTTGGGGTAAAAACGGGCAGAAATGTCCGAATAGTGAATGTGTGTGGTAGATACCACTTTGAATGGATGTGTTTTAGTGAAGAATGTGAATGTTTGAATTAGAATAGAGAACTTGAGATGAAACTTTGTGTGATTGAAAGAACCACTACGGAACTTCTATTCATAAAATTTGCTCGTGGATAAATAGAGGAACAAAATTTCTAATGCATAAAACTTTCTAAAAATGCATTAAGTCGTGACGCTAGATATGAGTTCTGAGGCGTGGTCGCAATACTGTGGACATGGTAGAGGCGGTGATGATGATTCTAGAACCTTGAATGTGGACTTAGAAACCGTGCCTAGAGAATGTGGTTAGTTTTATTAAAATCGAGTCTTGCAAAAGAGCGTGGTGTGGTAGGTTAGGATGTGCAACTGTAGTTAGTTGGAAGTTTCGAGGACAAAATTTCTTTAAGGAGGGTAGATTTGTAACATCCCAAAATTGGGCCTAGGAGAATTGAGCCCAATGGGCCTTAGGCGTAGTAGCGTTTAAATTTTTGGAGAATAAGAGATCGGCTTAAATGCAAGTTAGACCTATTGGATAAGTGATTTTGGAAGGTTAGAGGGCTTCTATGAAGTCCCGGGATCAAATATTGGCTTTGGGGAAATTTTGGTTTTAGGTGAAAAAAACCCTGGAAGTTGGCAGATAGGCCTTAAGAATAAAATATGGAGGAAAATGACACAAGTGGAGTGTGTGGTGTAGTGGCAAAGTGATGCCAAATAAGAGGCAAGGGGGTGACGCCACAAGGAAGGAAGGAGGTCCAAGGTTCAAGTCTTGGCTTTTGCATTTTGGTTTCTTTTTGCTTGGACCTTAGAATTGGGCCCATAGTTTATATTTAGTTGCGCATGGTTTAAGACACAAGAGGAGCTTGTGGCCAAGTGGTTAGCGGCGTGGATTATGTTGCAAGGAGCCTAGGTTCGAATCTCATGAGAAGCAAGGAGTATTTATTTTGCGGTTTTGACTACAAGAGTTTGATTGGATTTAAACTCACTTGTGAAGGGATCCCACATCGGAAAGATACAAGAAGGATGGTGAAGAGCTAGCTATATAAAGAGCATCCTAGGAGGAGAGTAAACACATCTTGGAGGCGTTTGGGCACAATAGTGATCGGAGCGGATTAGCCCCGTGTAGTCCTATCGGTGTGTAACTCTCTACTCTAGTTGTAGAGCGGAAAAATGCGAAATGCTTGCTTTACGGCATTAGTTGCCACTACGGCGCGTCTGGCGCATCGGTGGGGCTTGACGCGATAGTTGAGGCCATCAAGAGTATTCTCGTGGGTTGAAATTTGCTTGGGCCTCGATGGGCCACAGGCCCATTGGGCCCGTGGGCCCATATGAGTAAATTGTATGATTGGTTAGTATATGTTGAACTAGACTAGGCAAAACTTATATCGTGGCTAGATTTGTGCTAGGTGGGCCACACGAGCATGGGGGCCTGATGGGCCGAATCGGGTTTTAGCCCAATCATCCTAAGACGACCAAAAATGGTAGTGAGTCGCTAGTGGTGACATTAGGCCTTGGAAAGGCCATTACAGATTGTGAATTTACTTAAAATACCCTTGGTGGGTAAATTACAAAATGCCCTTGGTAGGTAAAATTACGGTTATACCACTTAGAGGTTGATTAGCATGATTATGTTGTTTAGTTTTGGCCGAGTAGGGAAGGCGTAACCTTTTAGGAGGATACATAATGGGGATTTGCAGTAGTGATCTATCGAGATTTGGAGACTTGAGACTTTTAGGAGCCACGTGTGATTTCGGGTTTAGTCAACTATGCTAATCAAAGCGTAATCATCGCCTTTGTTTCTCCGGTTAATTGTTTACTAATTTGTATACTTGAGTATGATGTGTGATAGCCGACAATAAAGGCTAAAGTGATGGATACCCATGTGGGGTAATCGTTAATGAGTTAGTAAATTGTGATATTAAATTATTTATGGTGCACTGTGATATAATAATGAGCATGTGAGGTATACTCATTCGATATGATGATTTGACATGATACATTTGCATATTTGCATGGGGATTGGTTTTGATCAAGGAAGGACGGGGTCTACATATTATGTATTGGTCTAATGTTAGCCTCGTGCTACATTAGCACTTGATGATTAGTGTGTGCTTCATCAAGAGAGATGTTGGCTAGGTGCCCATCTCGGGGTTGATAGTCGAGTGCATCACCGTAGAGCGGATTAATGTTGGGATCACTTATGTGATGGGTGGCTCTACGGCCTTGGCAAGTCTGCCAAGGTAGGATTTGAGGTAGGATTTGAGCTCATCACGATGTGATCGGTGGCTCGATACTGACCTTGTCTGTGGTCTCACTAGGTAGGATATGTGGGATCACTCGGTTGTGATTGGGTGTTTCAAATGTGGTTCTAAGGACCATCACCAAGAACTATCCTCGACGGACTACTCCAACTCAAGAAGCTCAAACTCGATGCACATTTTATAATAACAAAGTTTTACTTATAATTTTAAATGAGGTGCTCAAAAGTAAAAAGATTTTCAACCGAGGGGACATACCAGACCGGTCATGGTGGTAATGGTGTTGGACGAGGTCAAGGTGCACCGGGTAGAGGTAATGGCTTCAGAGGTAATGCGGAAGCGAGACAACCGGGGTTAGTTTATGTGGTCAGGCGCCGGGAGGATGGAGATGTACCTGATGTGATAATCGATACGTTCTTCATTTTTGATGTACCTGTTACTGCTTTGATAGATATCGGGTCTACTCATTCGTATGTTGCTAGCACCATATCTAGAAATCTAAATATTAGGTCTAAGATTATCGATAGAGAGATGATGGTAATTAGTCATTTAGGACAGTCTGTGGTTGTGAATAAATTGTATAGAGACGTGCCTTTAGAAATTGAAAGAGAAATATTTTTGGCGGATTTGATGGAACTGCCTTTCAGTGAGTTCGACCTTATTTTGGGCATGGATTGGTTGGCAAAGCACCGGTGCACTTGGATTGTGCTACAAAGCAAATGTCGATAAGGACTTTGGATGATAAGGATGTAGTAATGATAGGCGAACGGAGGAACTATTTAGCTAATGTGGTAACAGCTTTAAAGGCAGAAAAGTTGGTGCGAATGGGGTATGGAGCATTCCTAGCCTTCATTAGTGCTTTGGATGCCAATGAATTATCGGTGGAAGGTGTTAGAACGGTGAAAGAATTTCTAGATGTCTTTTCCGAAGAGCTTCCGGGTCTACCACCAGACTAAGCAGTAGAGTTTGGCATTGAGCTTTTACTCGGAATGACTCTGGTGTACATTGATCCTTATAGAATGGCGCCGAAGGAGCTAGTAGAGCTTAAGGCTCAAATTCAAGAGTTGTTGGATCGGGATTCATTCCACCAAGTGTGTCTCCGTGAGGAGCACAAGTCTTGTTCGTCAAGAAGAAGGATGGGTCGATGCGTATGTGCATTGATTATAGGTAGTTGAATAAATTGACGATCAAGAATAGGTATCTATTGCCAAGAATCGATGACATATTTGATCAGTTGAGAGGAGCTTCAGTTTTCTCCAAGATAGATTTGAGATCAGGTTATCATCAACTCAAGGTTAAGGAGGCGAATATTCATAAGACGACATTTCGAACTCGATATAGACATTATGAGTTTTTGGTGATGCTGTTTGGTTTGACCAATGCACCAGCCGCATTTATGGACATGATGAACTGAGTCTTTCAATCCTACTTAGACCAGTTTGTAGTGGTGTTCATAGATGATATCTTAGTATACTTGAGGAATGAGGAAGAGCATGACTCACATCTGTGCATAGTATTGCAAATATTAGGAGAAAAGTAACTTTATGCCAAATTCAGTAAGTGTGAATTTTGGCTGAAAGAAGTGACTTTTTTTGGGACATGTTGTGTTGGTTGAAGGAATCAGAGTTGATCCTCGGAAGGTAGAGTCTGTGTTGGATTGGAAACCACCAAAGTTAGTGATTGAGATTTGGAGTTTCCTAGGGTTGGCTGGTTACTATAGATGTTTTGTTGAGGGGTTTTCGTTGATTGCAGCACCTATAACTAAACTCTTGCGCAAGAGAGTACCATTTGTGTGGTTAGATCAGCAGCAAGAAAGTTTGGAGAAATTGAAGAAGATTTTGACGGAAGCGCCTGTACTGATTCAACCTGAGGCTAGAAAAGAGTTCATTGTTTACTGCGATGTGTCACACACGGGCTTGGGATGTGTGTTGATGCAAGGTGGTAAAGTAGTGGCTTATGCATCTCGTTAGTTAAGGCCGCATGAAGTCAATTATCCTACTCATGATTTGGAGTTGGCTGCGGTGGTTTTTGCTTTGATGATTTGGAGGCACTACTTGTACGGTGAGAAGTCGATCATTTATACGGACCATAAGATTCTTAAGTACCTCATTACCCAAAAGGAGTTGAACTTAAGACAATGGAGGTGGATAGAGCTATTGAAGGATTACGACTTCTTAATCGAGTATCATCCTGGAAAGGCTAACGTGGTGGCAGACGCGTTGAGTCGTAAGGTAATATCGGAGTTAAGAACAATGTTTGCTCATCTCAGTTTGTATGAGGATGGCAGTCTGCTAGCGAAACTTTAGGTGAAGCCTTTGTGGATAGAGCAGATCAAGGAGAAGCAGATATCAGATGAAAAGTTGGGTCCCTTAATACAACAAGTTGAAAGTGGAGTAATAGGGGATTTTGGAATGAATAAGGATGGAGTGCTGTGTTTTCGCAGAAGAGTGTGTATGCCCATAGATACGGATTTGAGACAGATGATTCTGCGAGAGGCACATAGTTGCTCGTATCCTATGCACCCCGAAGGAGGTAAGATGTATCGAGACCTTCATGAACAGTATTGGTGGCCAAGGTTAAAGTGGGATGTTACTAATTTTGTGGAAAAGTGTTTAACTTGTCAACAAGTGAAGGCGGAACATCAATTACCGTAGGGATTGTTGGAACCAGTAAAGATTCCATTATGGAAATAGGAGAAGATAGTGATGGACTTTGTTAGTGGGTTACCCTTAACACCTACTAAGAAGGATTCCGTCTGGTAATAGTGGATCGATTGACTAAGATTGCCCATTTTCTACAAGTTCGTATGGATTACTCACTGCAGAAGTTGGCTAAGTTGTATGTATCAGAGATCGTGAGGTTGCATGGGGTACCAGTGTCTATTATATCAGACAAGGACCCTAGGTTTACATCACGATTTTGGAAAGCTTTGCATGAGGCTTGGGTACAAAGTTAAACTTCAGCACGACTTTTCACCCTCAGTCAGATGGTCTGTCGGAAAGAGTAATCCAGATTTTGGAAGACATGTTAAGGGGTTGTGTGATTGACTTCAGAGGTAGTTAGGAGGATTTTCTACCATTGGCAGAGTTTGCGTATAACAACAGCTATCAATACAGTATTCAGATGGCACCCTATGAAGCATTATATGGTCGTAGGTGTCGTACCCCTACTTGTTGGACTGATTTGGGGGAATGACAGCTTTTGAGTCCTAAATTGATATCAGAGACAGAAGAAAAAGTAAAGGTAATTCGAGCGCGGTTAAAAAAGCTTCAGATAGAAAAAAGTCATATGAGGATCTAAAGCGTAAGGACATTGAGTTTGCAGTGGGAGATTAGGTTTTTCTAAAGGTCTCACCTTGGAAGAAGATCTTCAAATTTGGAAGGAAGGGCAAGTTGAGCCCTAGGTTCATTGGACTGTACTGCGTGTTGAAGCGTGTAGGACCAATGGCTTATCAGCTTGAATTACCTCCGGATCTGAGTTAGATTCATAGTGTTTTCCATGCCTCTATGTTGAGGCGTTACCGTTCGGATCCGTCTCACATAGTACCAGTAGAGGAAGTTGTGTTAAGACCTGACTTGTCATTCGAGGAAGAACCAGTGAAAATTTTGGATCGAGATGTTAAGGTGCTGAGAAAGAGGTCAATACCTTTAGTAAAGGTTCTTTGGTAGAATCACAGAGTGGAGGAAGCTACATGAGAGCCAAAAGACACAATTCGGCAACAATATCCTCACCTCTTTTAACTAGGTAAATTTTGAGGACGAAATTTTCTTTAAGGGGGTAGAATTGTAATATCCTAAAAAAATATTGAGTATCAATATGTTGCATTATTTTGGTGCTTAGCTAGAGAAATGATTCAATTTGTGTGTTTAAAATTGTCTCGAGAAGGCTCGAGATTTATTTGGACTTGGAATAATTTTTGGTAAGTAGTACTTTATTGAAATGGAACAAGTAACCTTAATGCTTAAGGTAATTAAGTGGTAAAAGTTAGCATAACATGAGCAAATAGTAAAGGGGATGTGGCGCCATGTATGTTTGCTTGAGGGAAGAGGTTCGAATCCCTTGATGTGCATGTGAATATTATTTTTTGCTTTCCATCTACATAGTGTCGGTCAAGCTAGTATTTATTGTAGGTTGGACTTTAAATTTTTATGGTAGGGTGGCTAAGAGAAAAGGCAAGTGTAAACTTAAGGAAGGGAATCACATGAATAAGGTATGTAGGGGGAACACAAGGCACATAACAAGGAAGATGTTTTGGAAAGTTTGGAGTGGTCAAACTTTGTCTTTATGTCCATGTACTTGGATGGTTTTAGGGTCTAGGGGGGAGTGACCGAAATTTTGATGGCTTTTGGTAGCTAGTTGGTCACTTTGGCATTTAGTCATTTTTGTGTTTTTCTCCAAAACCTTTCTCTCCATTTTCCTCTCCTTAGCCAAATGCACCTTGAGAAATAGGTAACATCTTTGCTTTTCTTTAATCATTTCATATTTTGACCATTTCGGTCTTATTTTGCCTATTCTCTCAAACCTTTCCTCCTAGTGTCGAAATCACCAAAACCTTGAAAGGCTATTTTCTCTTTTATTTTCTTTTCACCCTTGCCGAATACACGTGTAACACCCTAAACCCGACCTATACACCACGACCGAATCTGACATGTCACTAAGAAAATTTTGTAACACACAATGTGACTAAAAAAAACCTTTGTGAGAAAATTGGGTTTAGCGCTTGTTTAGAAAACTTCAAAACTTTATGTTCACCGAGTTGTGTTTTTGCCGAATTTCCTAGAAGCGATTGACCATTTTAAAACCCATGTTGTTATCCTTTTAAGTTATGCAAATTTTGTTGCAAAAGATGGTAAATTTACTAGATAGTTTAGTCGCAAGAAAACTTTGATGTCTTTATGCTTCTTTTGTCACCATGTAATAATTTTGTTTGGTTGTTTAACTCGAGTGTTTAAAACTTAAGAAAAATCCTGAAATTTAAAACTGATTAACAATGGCCTTATTACAACATAAAAATACCAAACCAGTTATTAAAAGTAAATAAATATAGTTCTTTACTGAAATGCGAGAAACCTTGCATGGCCACCTCGTGCTCATCCCCAACCCGGTCCACTACACTACGTGCTACCTGAAAATGTTAAGGAATTAGGTGAGTCATAAAAGTCAGTGTGCAACACTCACACACCACGAGATTGGACCTTAGCCCTACAGAACAAAATAATAGTACAGCTCATGCCAAAATGATGTAAAACCCATCCCAAATCCTAGATTTCCATCCATTACACACCACCTATACCTACCAATCACACCAATGGGAATTTCTATAGTCAACCCTCTCCGCTACACACCATCGATGGCAATCATGCTGCTCATCGTCAAATTATAACATAGTCACTAGAACATATCATGGCAGAGCCACTACAACAGATTATGGCAGAGCCACTACAACATATCGTGGCAGAGCCACTACAACACTTCCCCTTTCATCACATATTCCCTACCCCATGCAACATAAAATGCAGATGTATGGATGTAACAGATTACCACAAGCGTGTACGGAATACTCATAACATGGATTGAATTATTTCATCATAACCTTTTATTCTATCAGAACAGTAATCACTAACCTGATGTCTCGCTTACACCCTCCACAAGTGTCACAATAGCCAAACCGAACTTTTGGTATTTAACAGAATATGATAATCATATTAATATAACATTAAAGATGGTGTGAGTAGTTACACACCTGATAACACGTAATATCACGCTCTCTACGTCGACACTATCACTAATCGACACCATCGCTATTTGCCTACGATCTTGCTCAGAAGCTGGCCCACACCCAGGTGGCCAATCACGAATAGCAGACACAACCCTCTTCTTGAACTTAGGGATCGAGCCCGAAGGTTTGTTCCCCTCTCCAACTTGTATGTTTCTTGTATCCATTAAAAGCCTCGTCAAAACTCACTACGAGAGATATGATTCGAGTATTCTCCCAACCAGGTTAAGACAACAGATAGACAATAAATCGATTAATAGAACCACTAGAATGGATCTTCTTACCTAAATCGACTGGATCCCGGAGTTTAGCAGACTTGGGTTAACGTGTTGCTCACAGCTATATAAATACCCGATGAGATTCAGCTAAATGAGAGTGGCTTAAAGGAAGTGGCCTTTCAACCAAACAGGGAACATGAGGCCCCACTCACCATTTGGCCAAACATAACAACATCATCTACTTACCTTCAACTATCTTCAGGATTCGGGACAAGCAGTCACAACAGAGGGGATTCGGCTTGTAGATGGTACTCTAACGAATAGACAAACGAAATGATCAGGATTGTGGTTTTCAAGAGAAGAAAAAAAATGAAGAATCTTAACAGGGTTTAAGAGTAGATTCGGCCAAGAGGGAAACAAGAAGAATAATGAAGAACTTACCAGACTTGTGAGATGAGAATTTGGCTATGATGAAAATTTTAGGAAAAGAAGAACAAATGGAATGATGCTGAGACTTAGAGGTTTTGGCTAAGAGAGAAAGTGAGGGTGTAGTTTCGACTTTTAGTAAATGGAAGAAGAACAAGAACATGACAATGAAGATCAAGAAGATTCGGCTAGAAAGGAGTTTCAAATAGGAAAAAGAAAATAAAAAGGGTGGGAGAAGTGGTAATTTTGGCTTTTGAGTGTGAGAAGAAAAGAAAAATGAATGAGATGTGCAACCTTGGTCTTCTAGTTTCGACTATAGGTCAAAAGAAGAAAAGAGTGGTAAATGCTTAGATGGTTTTTGGCAAAAGAGAGAATGAGAGAAAAAGCTCAAATAAAATGTGAAGCACACATCTTAATGCCGAAAACAAACCACTACACATAGCAACCTAATCACCAAATTTCGGCACCCTCTCCTAATGCCAGAACCGAAAATGCACACTTGAAAATGGAAAACCTATGTTGCCACAAATGAAATTTGGCACAACCTAGCCCCCAACCAAAATCGGTTTCTCCTCCACTAAGACTTTGAAATTCGGCCAACACCTCCAATAATCATCAACTCCCCTTTTTGCTCCTACTTTTCCTCCCATCCACTCATTTGAATTAGAAGACCAGTTCAAATCTCTCCCAATACCTCTTAGCCACTTATTTCAAATTCTAAGTCTCTATCCACCAACCACCCTGAAGAGTCCAAATAGAAGCCACCTCCCCAGCCTCCTGACGCAAAAAGAGACTCCCAAAAGCTGCCAATGTGCCTTGACTCCTGGACCTCCTTCCCTCCTGTGGCGTCATTCCCTTGCATGCTATGTGGCGTTCCCTTGCCACTTTTGCACTGCCTCACCTTGTGACACAAAACGCAACTAAAACCCTTAAGTCCTACTCCTTATTCAGCTTTCCTCTAAAAATGCTAAAACTAAAAATTTTACTAAAGCTTCGGCTTAACCCCGAGCCTTCTCGAGGCCCCTAAACACGACCAAATAACAAGCAGACCACCTTGACACGTAGAAATCATAAAAAAAATGCAAGACCCCTAAATCCCAGATGTTACAGTTCTACCCCCCTTAAAGTAATTTTGGCCTCGAAATTTACCTGATCAAAAGAGTTGAGGGTATTGCTGTCGCATCACATCGTCTGGTTCCCACGTCGCTTCCTCTGAACCATGATTTTTCCACAGAACCTTCACCAAAGGAATCGATTTCCTACGCAACACTTTGACGTCCCGATCCAAGATCTGCACTGGTTCCTCCTCAAAAGATAATTCTGGACTTACCTCAATTTCCTCGACTGGCACAACATGAGACGGATCCGAACGATAGCGTCTAAGCATAGAAACATGGAATACGTCATGGATTTGATTCAACTCTGAAGGTAACTCGAGTAGATAGGCTACTGGTCCCACTCGCTTCAACACCCGATACGGCCCGATAAACCTGGGACTCAACTTGCCTTTTCGACCAAATCTTAGCACTTTCTTCCACGGCAACACCTTTAAGAAAACTCGGTCACCTACTGTAAATTCTACATCTTTTCGCTTTAGATCCGCATAAGACTTTTTCTTGTCCGAAGCTTCCGTCAATCGAGCTCGAATAAACTTAACCTTGCCCTCCGTTTCAGCAACCAACTCTGGACCCAACAACTGATGCTCACCCAACTCTATCCAACACGTAGGTGTACGACACTTCTGATATATAGTGCTTCATATGGCACCATCTGAATACTCGACTGGTAGCTATTGTTATACGCGAATTCCGCCAACGGTAGAAATTCCTTCCAACTACCCCTGAAGTCTAAAACACAACCCCTCAACATATCTTCTAAAACCTGAATCACTCTCTCCGATTGTCCATCAAATTATGGATGAAATTCTGTGTTGAAGTCTAACCTTGTCCCCAGTACCTGATGCAACACCTTCCAAAATCTTGATGTGAATCTAGGGTCCCTGTTTGAGATGATAGACACCGGTACTCCGTGCAACCTTATGATCTCTGCTATATACAACTTAGCCAACCTCTATAGTGAGTAATCGACCCGAACCGGTATAAAATGAGCAGACTTCATCAAACGGTCAACTATCACCCACACCGAATCCTTTCTAGTAGGTGTAAGAGGTAGCCCACTAACAAAATCCATCATGATCCTTTCCCACTTCCACTGTGAAATCTTCACCGGTTGCAACAATCCCAAAGGTAATTGGTGCTCTGCCTTAACCTGCTGACATGTCACCACAAACTCCGTAACTTCTCGCTTCAACCCAGGCCACCAAAATCGTTCCCACAGATCCCAGTACATCTTACTTCCTCCAGGACGCATAGCATAAGGGCTACTATGCACTTCCTGAAGAATCATCTGCCTCAACTCCATATCCTTCAGCATACGGACCTTCCCACGAAAACACAAAACTCCGTCGTTGCTCAAACTATAATCCTCTAATCCACCATCTTGTACCTGTCGGAGTCTAGCACTCAAAACATCATCTACCAACTGTTTCTCTTTAACCTGATTCACCCACATCGGCTTCACTTGCAGTTCCGCTAACAAGCTTCCCTCATTATAAAAACTAAGGTGGGCAAACATTGCTCTTAAGTCTGATATTACCTTACAACTCAACGCGTCTGCCACCACGTTAGCCTCACCCGAATGGTACTCAATCGAGCAATTATAATCCTTCAACAGCTTTATCCACCTTATCTGTCTCAGATTCAACTCCTTCTGGGTAAGGAGGTATTTCAGACTCTTGTGATCATTGTAGACAATAGACTTCTTCCCATACAAGTAATGTCTCCAAATTTTAGGCGAAAACTACTATAGCTAGCTCTAGATCATGCATCGGATAATTCACTTCGTGAGGCCTCAGCTATAGGGAAGCATCTCGTATGCGACGCATCACAATAGACAGTAAACTCCTTCCCTGCCTCAGGTTGAATCAACACTAGAGCTTTCATCAAAATCCTCTTTAGCTTCTCAAAACTTTCCTGTTATTTGTCGTACCAAACAAACGGAACCCCTTTCCTTAACAACTTGGTCAACGGTGCTCGCAATCAGAGAAAACCCTTCCACAAACCTTCTGTAATACCCAGCTAAACCAAGAAAACTCCAAATCTCTACCACAGACTTAGGTGGTTTCCAATTCAATACAGCTTCAATCTTCCAAGGATCTGCCCTGATCCCCTCAACTGACACCACATGACCCCAGAAGGTAACCTCCCTTAGCTAGAACTCACACTTACTAAACTTGGCGAACAACTGCTTCTCCCTTAGAATTTGCAAAACCACTTGAAGATGTGAATCATGCTCCTCCTTGGACTTTGAGTACACCAAAATATTGTCTATAAACACCACGACAAACCGATCCAGATATGGTTGAAAAACCCAATTCATCATATCCATAAGCGCTGTTGGCGCATTGGTCAATCCAAACGGCATCACCAAGAATTCGTAATGACCATAGCGAGTACGAAATGCTATTTTATGTATATCTGCCTCCTTGACCTTAAGCTGGTGATAACCCAGCCTCAAATCGATCTTGGAAAAGATCGAAGCCTCTTTGAGCTTATCAAACAAGTCATCTATCCTCGATAGCGGGTACTTGTTCTTGATTGTCAGCTTATTCAATTGATGGTAATCAATACACATTCGCATTGATCCGTCCTTCTTCTTTACGAAAAGAACGGGTGCTCTCTAAGGCGAAACACTCGGTTGGATAAAACCCCGATCCAACAACTCCTAAATCTGGGCTTTCAGCTCTACTAACTCCTTCGGCGCCATTCTATACGAAGCAATAGACACTATCGCTGTTCCCAGTAGAAGGTCAATACCAAACTCCACCTTGCGATTTGGAGGCAATCCCAGAAGATCTTCTTGAAACACATCGGTATACTCTTTCACCGTTCGAACATCCCCACAACTACCTCTTTGGCCTCCAAAGCACAACCATGAACCATGAATGCTTTACATCCCTTTCTCACCATTCTCTCGGCCTTCAAAACAGATACCACATTGGATAGGTAATCCCTTCTCTCACCTATCACCACCACCTCTAAACCCTCTACGGTTCTCAACACCATACGCTTGGCTGCACAATCCAGATTTGATTGATACTTCACTAACCAGTCCATTCCTAAGATCAAATCAAATTCTCTAAATGGCAGTTCCATCAAATCAGCCCAAAACACTATCCCTTGAACTTTCGGGGACATCCTCATACAGTTTGTTCACTACTACAGTTTGTCCTAGAGGGCTAACTATAGTCATCTCCCTAGAAGAAGTCTAGTAGTCTAAGTTTAGAGTTCCAGCTATAAAACTAGCAACATAAGAGTGTGTCAAACCAATATCAATCAAGGCAGTGTAAGGCAAACTAGAAATTAGAAATGTACCGGTTATGACGTCCAGTGCGTCGCCCTTCTCTCGACGCCTAGCTGCATAGACTAACCCAGGTTGTCTCGTATCAGTGTTACTAGCACCCCTACTAGGCACTCCACGGCCCCGATCGAATCCATTACCTCCTCTGGCTGGGCCACGACCCCTCGACAATGGCTGACCACCCCTCCTGACCTGATCATAACCTCTCCCAGCTGGCAGTCCCTGATCCACCTATAGACAGTCTTTAATCGAATGATCCGTAGATCCACACCTAAACATCCTCCAATTCTCCTCCTGCACTCCCCAAAATACACCTTCCCAAATAAAGCACATGGTCGATACTGACCCCTCGCAGCAGACGTCGGAGCACGAGCTGGCCCATTAACCCTAGGCCTTTTCTAGAAACCCCCAGATGAACTTGACGACCTAAAACTCCTCTTATTCCTACCCCGATCCTTATCCCTATACCGTCTTTCGGTCTGCCTCACCTCTTCAGTGATCTTAACTTTCTCAACCAATGCAGCAAAGTCTCTCTTTCGCTGCGGTACTATCAATACCCTTAATTCATTTCGCAGTCTATCCTCGAACCGTACACAATGTTCATAGTCAGTCACTACCATTCCTCGAGTGTAACGGCTCAAGTGCAGAAACTCCACCTCATACTCTGCCACAGTTTTGCTCCCTTGAACCAGATTCAAGAATGCCTTCCCCTGAGCATCCACATAACTGGCCCCAACGTACTTTCCCTGGAATGACACCTTAAAGAAATCCCAGTCGATCCGGTATGCTGGAGTACCCTCTTTCACCGTGAGCCACCACTAATAGGCCTCGTCTCGGAGAAGAGACACCACCCTTTCAACTTCTCCTCCACCGTGAAGTCAAGATCATCCATTATGTGCTCACTAGCTTCTAACCAATACTCGGCTGTATTAGGGGCTACGCTAGAAACACCCTTGAACATCTTCGCTCCATTGGCTCGTAGTCGTTCAGATACCGATTTTTGAGCCCCCACACCCAAACCTGCTCCAGCAACTCTCTTCAAAACCCATAGCATCGCCTGAGACACTGCATTGTCTCCACCTATTTGGTCCTAATACTCAGCCTCCACAGTTGGTGGCACTGGTATCTCATTTCCAAACTCATGACCAGACCCTACCGATTCCGACACAGCAACACAGCCTCTACCACGACCATGCACTCCATGCCTCCTAGTACTCATATCTATAATCTTGTCTTAATCTGATTTAAAGAAATTTTATGCATTAGCATTTCTTCGCACTGTTTATTAAAGAAAAAATTTTGTGAAGTATAATTACGAGTATTTTCCACGATTCCCACACAACTTAAAAGTTTTCATATTTAAAGTATAGTTCCTTAGTTCTAACATCCATGGCAATGTATCCACATGTCATATGCAATTCAAACTTAAACAGAAACTTACCTAGCGGACTTGGGCTGGAGACGCAAGAGCCATGCTAAAACATGTATTTATTTTCTTTTTTTTCATTCTACTATGTTTTAAAACCATTCTTTAGAAAACATTGTCAACCCAAAACCCAAAGCCGAGCTTTTGAACCTAGCTCTGATACTAATTTGTAACACCCCAAACTCGGCCCATACACCACAGCTGGATCTGACATGTCACTAAGAAAATTTTGTAACACACAATGTAACTAAAAAAAACCTTTGTGAGAAAATCAGGTTTAGCGATTGTTTAGAAAACTTCAAAACTTTATGTTCACCGAGTTGTGCTTTTGCCGAATTTCTTAGAAGCGATTGACCATTTTAAAACCCATGTTGTTATCCTTTTAAGTTATGCAAATTTCGTTGCAAAAAGATGGTAAATCTACTAGATAGTTTAGTCGCATGAAAACTTTGATGTCTTTGTGCTTCTTTTGTCACCATGTAATACTTTCGTTTGGTTGTTTAACTCAAGTGTTTAAAACTTAAGAAAAATCCCAAAATTTAAAATCAATTAACAGTGGCCTTATTACAACGTAAAAATACCAAACCAGTTATTAAAAGTAAATAAATATAGTTCTTTACTGAAATGTGAGAAACCATGGATGGGCACCTTGTGCTCATCCCCAACCCGGTCCACTGTACTACGTGCTACCTGAAAATGTTAAGGAATTGGGTGAGTCATAAAACTCAGTATGCAACACTCATGCACCACGAGATTGGGCCTTAGCCCTACAAAACAAAATAATAGTACAGCTTATGCCAAAATGATGCAAAACCCATCCCAAATCCTATATTTCCATCCGCTACACACCACCTGTACCTGCCAATCACACCAATGAGGATTTCTACAATCAACCCTTTCCGCCACACACCATCGATGGCAATCATGCTGCTCATCATCAAATCATGACACAATCACTGTAATGTCATGGCAGAGCCACTATAATGATCATGGCAGAGCCACTACAACACTTCCCCTTTCATCATATATTCCCTACCCCATGCAACATAAAATGTAGATGTATGGATGTAACAGATTACCACAAGCGTGTACGGAATACTCATAACATGAATCAAATTATTTCATCATAACCTTTTATTCCATCAGAACAGAAATCATTAACCTAATGTGTCGCTTACACCCTCTATAGGTGTCACAATAGCCATACCAAACATTCGGTATTTAACAGAATATGATAATCATATTAATATAGCATAAAAGATGGTATGAGTAGTTACACACCTGATAACACGTACTATCACACTCTCTACGTTGACACTATCACTAATCGACACCACCGCTATTTGCCTATGATCATGCTCAGAAGCTGGCCCATACCCAGGTGGCCAATCACAAACAACAGGCACAACCCTCTTCTTGAACTTAGGGATCGAACCCAAAGGTTTGTTCCCCTCTCCAACTTGTATGTTTCTTGCATCCATTAAAAGCCTCGTCAAAACTCACTACAAGAGATATTATTCGAGTATTCCCCCAACCAGGTTAAGGTAACAGATAAATAATAAATCGATTAATAGAACCACTAGAAGGGATCTTCTTACCTAAATCAACTGGATCCTAGAGTTTAGCAGACTTGGGTTAATGTGTTGCTCAGCTATACAAATACCCGATGAGATTCAGCTAAATGAGAGTGGGTTAAAGGAAGTGGCCTTTCAACCAAACAGGAAACATGAGGCCCTACTCACCATTCGGCCAAACATAACAACATCATCTACTTACCTTCAACTATCTTCAAGATTTGGCACAAGCAGTCACAACAGAGGGGATTCGGCTTATAGATGGTACTCTAAGCGAATAGACAAACGAAATGATCAAGATTGAGATTTTCAAGAGAAGAATAAAATAAAGCATCTTAACAGAGTTTAAGAGTAGATTCGGCCAAGAGGGAAAAAAGAAAAATAATGAAGAACTTACCAGACTTGTGAGATGAGAATTCGACTATGATAAAATTTCAGGAAAAGAAGAACAAATGGAATGATGCTGAGACTTAGAGGTTTTGGCTAAGAGAGAAAGTGAGGGTGTAGTTTTAGCTTTTAGTGAATGGAAGAAGAACAAGAACAAGACAATGAAGATCAAGAAGATTCTGCTAGAAAGGAGTTTCAAACAGGAAAAAGAAAATAAAAAAGGAGGGAAAAGTGGTAATTTCAACTTTTGAGTGTGAGAAGAAAAGAAAAATGAAAGAGATGTGTAACATTGGTCTTCTATTTTGGCTATAGGTCAAAAGAAGGAAAGAATGGAAAATGCTTAGATGGTTTTCGAAAAAAGAGAGAATGAGAGAAAAAGCTCAAATAAAATGTGAAGTACACACCTTAATGCCAAAAATAAACCACTACACACTAGCAACCTAATCACCAAATTTCGGCACCCTCTCCTAATGCCACAACCGAAAATACACACTTGAAAATGGAAAACCTATGTTGCCACAAATGAAATTCGATACAACCTAGCCCCTAACTAAAACTGATTTCTCCTCCACTAAGACTTTAAAATTTGGCCAACACCTCCAATAGTCATCAACTCCTCTTTTTGCTTTTACTTTTCCCCCCATCCACTCATTTGAATTAGAAGACTAGTTCAAATCTCTCCCAACACCTCCTAGCCACTTATTTCAAATTCTAAGTCTCTATCCACCAACCGCCCTGAAGAGTCCAAATAGAAGCCACCTCCTCAACCTCCTGACGCAAAAAGAGACTCCCAAAAGCTGCCAATGTGCCTTGAATCCTGGACCTCCTTCCCTTCTGTGGCGTTATTCCCTTGCATGCTATGTGGCGTTCCCTTGCCACTCTTCCACTGCCTCACCTTGTAACACAAAATGCAACTAAAACCCTTAAGTCTTACTCCTTATTCACTTTCCTCTAAAAATGCCAAAACTAAAAATTTTACTAGGGCTTCGGCTTAACCCCAAGCCTTCTCGAGGCCCCTAAACACGACCAAACAACAAGCAGACCACTTCGACACGCAGAAATCATAAAAAAATGCAAGACCCCTCATTTACAACACGTAAGCCTCAAACTCATTTCTTTGTTCATCTTCCATTCTTGAAAAGAACTGAAACCTAAACACCTCATTTTCTTTTACCCTTCTTCATCTCTTTCTCCTTACAAAAATCTTTTAAACATTTTTCTCCCTTTTACTTTCACCATGGCCGAATGTTACTAAGCATCATCCCCTTCAACTTTTCCTTCATAGCCGAATCTTCTACCACACTTATCTCCTTCTCAATCATTTTATTCTTTCTTCTCACACTTTGATCAATCGGTAAGTGGCTAGTACAATATTTTGGTATTGTTATTTTTTTCCTATTCCTTTGTGCTGAATCTACATGTTGTTGTGGGATGGTATTTTTGGATCAAGACCATCATCATACCATGTCTCATTCGAATCTTTTCTCCATCATAGAACTTAGTGGAAGGCCAAAACATGGAGTGTCTGAAATCATCATGAATCGCTAGGATTCGATTCAAAACTTTAACGTAATGATTTCTTTCAAGGACTACATATTACTCTTTATTTTGTTAAGATGGGGTTATTAACCGATTTTATGTTAGGGACTCTATCCTTTGAACGTAAGGATTTTGTGGTAAGCCGACTTCGTTTATAAGATTTATTGGCTATAGTAACGAAATATTAGTTGGACTAATATTCTTTTGTCAATGGAGGCAAACAAGATTGAATCAAAAGGAGTGGTGAATAGTGATCAGAAAAGGAGCAGATTCACGATCCCCTCTAGTTTCAAGCGAAGGGCTGTTTCGGTGATCTGGGATTTTCCACCGGGTTGTGGACCCTCTTCTGGTGAAAATCAATTATTCGAGGTTATTCGCAGCCATTAGCTGTTCAGGGTTTTCCAACGGGTTGTGGACCGTCAACCGGGGAAAATTGACAAATCTTACTTGTTTGCGATTCTGAGGGTGTGAACGATCAGGAAAGCATAGTGCTTACCGTAATCAGGTGTGTAATCTCACACCATATTTCATAGGTTAGATGACTATATCGTATTAGTCATTGGATTAAATCACAAGTTAGTGAAATCGGGAAGAATAGCATATTTATCACCTTAATGATAAAAATTTTGAAATTGGTATTAAGATCGTGAAAATTACGAAATTGCCCTTAACGGGCTAATTCGATAAAAGTGACTAAATGGGCCATATGTGATAATTGATAAATGGGCCATATGTGATATTTGTTAATTGGGCCATATGTGATAATTGATAAATAGGCCATATGTGATATTTGATAATTGGGCCATTTGTGATAATTGATAAATGGCCCATATGTGATATTTGATAATTGGGCCATATGTGATATTTTATAATTGGGCCATATATGATATTTGATAAATGGGTCATATATGATATGAGATTATGTAGGCCAAAATGTGAAATGGGCCAGATTGTAATAACTTTTATAATGGGCCTTATGTTGGAATAATTATATGAATGGATTGTTATGCATATTATATACATGATTGCATGGGTTGGGCTAATTGACGAAGAGAAGTTCTGGTAGCTTTGCTACAAAATTTTGGTGGCTCTGCTACAATTCTATAAAATGGCAAATGCCATGTAAACTCTATAAATCTGGTGTCTTGTCCACGAAGTTTGATATACGGCTTAATGCCTATTTTGGTGTGTTGGCAAGGTGGGTGACTAAAGCTCCTGCAGGTGTCTTTGGTTGGAGCGGTGGTGTGTAGCGGATGGAAATCTAGGTTTGGTTTTGGGAATTGCATATCACTTGATTTTATACATGCTAAACTATTATATTTGTAATGGGCTTAGGCCCAAATAAATGCTTAAATGGTTTTGGCCAAAGGACTAAGGTAAGTGAGTTACACACCGAGTTCTAAGTAACTCACCCCGTTTTCTTTACCTTTCTCAGGTAATGACTAGTGATGGAGGCTTGGGCCGTGGACGAGTCAGTGGAGGCCATACTACGAATAATGGGTTATTTATATACCAGATTTCTTTTTAAGCACTTTTTATTATTTTTACTATTTAAGTTAAGTTGTAATAAGGCCTCTAGTTAATTTTTATGGATGTTTTACTTGTGGATGGATTTTATAATATGCTTTAAATACTTAAGTGGGATTTCTTTTCTAAAAATAGAAATAAACATTTTCTTAAATGAACATACGTAAGAGGATTTCATTCTTAAATATTTTTAACTCAAAAATTTTTCTCAGTAATAATATTTTTAAAATTTTTGTTTTCAAATTACTTCCTAATTCTTTAAATTTTTCTCAAATTATTAAATCCAATTTTTCTAAGTTTCAACTTGTATGTCTCAAATTATTAGATTTAGTAATCAACCTCAGTTTTTAATAACTCCATGTCAAAATGTTTCTTCTTTTTTTTTTTTTTGAAAATCCGATTTCTTTAAAAGACTAGATGTATGTTCACTTTGTGTGACATGTCAAATCTGGTCTTAATGCATAGACCGGGTTTGGGGTGTTACAATTGACATCCTCACTAATGATTCACTCAAAGCACTTGAAGTGTTTAAGGTTCAAGAGAAAGCACTCATAAGTCGAACCTGAAAAGTTAATCCCATAGGCTTGCCTGAAAATCAAATCTCCACCATTGTAATATGAGATGATACACAAATCAAAAGGTCTTTGACAGGGTTGTAACGGGGCTTAGGTTAAAGGTGTGGATAAAGGCTGAATTAGAAGGTTGAAAATTGAGATTGACCTGATAAATTACCTACTAAGAATAATGAACTAGAAAATAAATGATTGCTTTGAAACTAGTAATTCCACTATTGATAATACTTTTAATACGAGCTCTTCTTCAACAATTGAAATTTAAGCGCATAAGTTCCTTTAATCATATACTAATACTTGAATATACTTTTTTTTAGAACAAACTAAGTAAAAACATAATAAAAAAAGAACTGTATCAATTGAAATAAACTAACTCGGTAACTGATCAAATCAATTCTCAATAGAAGGGTAGTCAAAAGAATGGTGATAGCAAATACAAAGGGTTTTGGGTTAATATTAGTGGGTAAATCAATAAAAAGAGTTGTTAGGATCAAATGGGTTCACTAAGGGTTAATTTGTGGGTAGGCTTTTTAGTAGTGTGAATGGGTTAAAACCTAGGTGCCTTTATCATCTTAGTATATCAAATCATAGATGTGGTCTCAACATGTATAATCGAGGCAAGTTCTAGAATAACAGTTCAAAGTTGACATACTCATAATAAAAAAAAGTGAGCACGAAAAAGAATATATGCTCTATAAGGCTCAAAATCTCACAAAAATTATGGGTATTTGACATCAATCCTGTAAATTTTAAACTTCAAGGTAACATTCAAATTCAGTTTAATCAACCTAGAAAATTTTTTATTCTTGAAAAATAGACTTATCATGCTTGATTATCTAGTATCTTAAAGTTTAAATCATCAATGCACAATTATCAATGCTTAATCCAAAACATATCAATAAAAATCATAAATCATTAGAAATTTTATCCTAATTAATAATATGAGAAAAATACTTAAAAACAAGATTAAATTCAGATTTTAGAATCATGCAAAAAGTTAGGCACTTAATCCCCTCACACTTAAGATGTACATTGCCCTCAATGTACAAAGATGGATAACTAATAATGCAATCAAAAGAGAAGGGGAGAAGTGACACTTCTTGAATTTTGGATGACTCCGGGAGTTGGAAGAGGTCGTGGTGGCATTTTCTATAGGCCTGGTGGGGTTTCTACCTATGAGCTTTGTGCTAGATAAGGAAATTGGGTAGCCTCTAAGGCTGTGGTGTATGATTCCCAAGCAGCCTTTAGAACCTAAAACCAAGAAACTAAAATAAGTTAAAATATATTAAGCAGAAGGGAAGTATAGATAAGTAGGATAAAGGGGAAAATAAACGTAAAGAAAAATTTAAATGGTCTAAAAGAACCTTGGCTTGGTGTTTGGATGAAGTGTCTGGCATGAACTTATGTGTTGGGGTCTCCTTTGGGGAGACAATGCTTGTCTTCTTATGCTTCTTCAGCATGATTCTAGTGTAGCTCAAGATTCTAGACACCTTTTCTAAGGAAAGAAAGAAAAACAAGGAAGAAAGAATGAGGGGAGAAGGAGAAGGGCTGTGGGATTTAAATAGGATCTCAAATCTAGCACGTTCCCATGCTCGTGGATCGAGGGCATGTAGAATTACATGACCACATTGCACGGCCGTGTGTCTAATCGTGTTGGTTCACCCACGCCCGTTTCTTAGATGCCACGCCCGTTCTTAGAAAGGCAGTGTGTTAGCACGGTTGGGTAGTATAGGCATGTTTTTCTCGTGTCTGGTAAGTCAGTAGCTTTACACGGTCGTGGAGCATGGTCGTGCCAATTTACTGGTGCCTGTGGGGAGTGGTTGGATCCGTAATGTTGAAAAGTGGTTGGGATTTGATTTGCATTGCTTCTACTATGTCAGTACGGGGATTCTGGTGGTCCAGACGGCCACGGATCGGGCCGTGTGTAAAGCTGTATGTCCTAGAAATATGTACTTTTGGTTAAGCTACAAAGAGAAAGAGAAAGAAAATAAAATAAGATGAAAATAAATGTAAAAAGAAGTAGGGTTAGTGCTCGGGTTGCCTCTCGAGAAGCGCTCGTTTATAGTCTTAAGTTAGACTTTTCCTTGTACTTGAATCAGGGAGGTTTAAAGGTTTTAATATCTTCCCTCTTGGTTAAAGTTCTATTTTCTTGACAAAGTTGAAGTCGAGAAATGTTTCCTCAAAAGTGTTGAATGTTGGGTTGCTTACCTCGACTATTTCGTGTGGAAAGATATTATGTCCCTTAAGAAGGATTTCTCCTTTTAACTTTAGGTCTGTTGTGATGATGTGCGGATCCTATTTTGTAGTGGTTTTATGTTCCTACAAGCTTTTCTGGTGGTTCCTCTGGTTTTACTTCGTGCAGTCCCGATTCTTCTTTGACTTGGGTCCTCTACTCTTCTAAATTGTCGACCCGAAGGTCTTATTCCTTGTGTGATTCTTCATTGTTGATTTGGGATCTATGAGTCGACTCAGGGTTGTGTCTTTACGGTGTTTCCTACGATAAAGGTTGAACAATTTGATTATCATCTGTATTGACTTTCTTACCTTCATCGATTGTTGTCCTGGCCGAGTCAAGAGCTTGAAGACTGATTGATTCATCACCTACACAAAGTATGAGTTCTCCTGTGGCAATATCAATTTTAGTCTTGGCAGTTGCTAGAAAATGTCTTCCTAAAATTAAGGGGATTGTATTATCCTCATCCATATCTAAGACAAAAAAATCTACTAGGAAAACAAATTTATCGATTTTGACAAGAACATCTTCGATAATGCCCCTAGGAATTCTAACAGTTTTATCAGCTAATTGTATGCTCATCCTAGTTTTTTTGGGTTTCCCCAGACCTAGTTGTTTAAATAATGTATAAGGCATGACATTTATGCTTGCCCTTAAATTAACTAACGCATTATCAATAGCTAAACTACCAATTAAACATGGAATTGTAAAACTTCCTAGATCTTTTAGCTTCCATGGTAGTCTATTCTGTAACATTGCTGAGCATGCTGCGTTTAATTCCACGTGGTGCTCTTCATCTAATTTGCATTTGTTCATCAAGAGCTATCTTAAAAATTTCCTCGAGTCTAGCATCTGAAAAAGAGCTTCGAGAAGAGGTAAGTTAATATGTAATTTCTTAAAGAGTTTAAGAAACTTACCGATCTGTTCCTCTGAATCGTCTCTTTTCATCGCTTCGGGATAAGGTATGCGAGGTTGGTTCTCCTTGATTATTGATTTTGGCTTTTCTTATGTTACCTCTACCTTAACTTTGTCTACCTTGTTTTCTTGTATTGGTTTGGGTTCATCTAACCTCTTATTATCATGAGCTAAGATGGCTTGAATTTGCTCATTTGGATTAATCTCGGTGTTACTTGGTAGATGTTCTTGAGGTCATTCTGACATTAGCTTTACGAGTCGCTCTACTACATTAGTGGCTTCCTTGACTGACTTAGTAAGTTCCCTGAATCGGTTCTCATTGCTTTTAATTGTTTTCTCAATTTCTTGGAAATGATTTTCTGTGTTTGCCATGAATTTTGTTAGCATCTCTTCAAGGCTTGGCTTCTTCTCTTGCGGATATGGCTGATTTTGGAAGTTTTGAGGAGGTTGTTGTCTTTGAATTCCTTGGTTTCCTTAGCCTTCCCATGAAAAATTTGGGTGGTTCCTCTAACCTAGATTGTAGTTATTACTATAAGGATTATTATTAGATCTGAAATTATTACCTATATAGTTCATCTGTTCGCTTTCTGTGTCTAGTTGGTAGGGTGGGTACTCAGGATTCGCCACAGTTCCACTTGTGTTGTTCTGCATGACTGGATGTACCTAAGAACACAAACTATCAAGCTTTTTATTCATAAACTCTACCTGTGTTGATAGCATGGTCACTGCATCGAGGTTGTAAACTCTGGCTGATTTTGTCGATTTTGTCCTTGTAATTTGCCACTGATAGTAATTCAGTGACATCTCTTCAATGAACTCGTAGGCTACTTCAGGAGTTCTGTTGTTCAGGATTCCACCGGCGGCTAAATCGATTAGTTGCCTTGTTGAGGGGTTTACACCATTATAGAAAGTTTAGACTTGTAGCCACAAGGGTAGACTATGGTGTGGACACCTTCTCAAGAGATCCTTGTATCTCTCCCATGTGTCGTATAATGTCTCTAAATCCATCTGCGCAAAAGAAGAGATATCATTCCATAATTTGGCCGTTTGGGTCGGTGGGAAATATTTTAATAAAATTTTTTTGATCATTTGGTCCCATGTAGTGATTGAACCTCAAGGTAACGAGTACAACCACTGTTTGGCTTTATTCCTTAATGAAAAGGGAAATAATCGAAGATGAATGGCATCATCAGAAATGCCATTTATTTTGAAAGTATCACAGAACTCTAAAAAATTAGCTATATGAGCGTTCGGGTCTTCGTCCTGCAAACCATCAAATTAAACAAATTGTTGAATCATTTGTATTGTGTTAGGATTTAATTCAAAATTATTAGTAGCTATAGTAGGCCTAACAATACTAGATACAGGTCCTATTAAATGAGGTTTAGCATAATCATACATAGGAGCATTGTTTTCTCCACATCTCGTGGTGGATTATTCTCATCCATCCCTTGAGGATTGGATCATCTTCCGCTCTTCTTACGTGTGATTGGCTCACCTAATTTCTCTACGATTCCTACGAGCGGTAGCTTAAATATCACTATCGTATACTAGAGGTCCTGTCGGGTTCCTTCTAGTCATAAACTAAAGGTACCTACTGGAAAAGAAAGAAAGAAAGAAAATTAGTAAAAACAATAAAATAAAATAAATTGCGAAATAAAAATAAAAATAATGGCTAAAGTAATAAAATAGAGCTTTCTTAAAATTTTAGTTCCGACAATGGCGCCAAAAACTTGATCGTTGTTTTGTCAAGTCTTAAAATTTATAAAGAATATGATCAAACTAGTAAACTAACTCTGACAACGATTATAGGCAAGTATACCCATTGAACAGTAGTATAGCTTAGGCAAGACCGGATTGTCGAACCCAAAAGAACTAAAAGTATTAATACTAACTTTCTCTTTATTATTTAGCCTAAAATAAGTGAAGTTTCTTTTAATCTAAATTAACGACTACTAAACTAAAGACGCAAAGAAAAAAGAGTGAATTGGGAAATAGCTTGAAGAAAAACTCAGTTGATCACGACGATACCCTCAGGAAGAATCCACCTAGACTTCACTTGTTATTTAGCACTAAATCATACAATTTATTTACTTAGTTTGATCCGTAAGACTCCCTAACGTTTATTAAACCCTCTCTCGAGGCGAATAACGTCTAAACATAGGTTAATTAGTGGAACTCTCGTTCTCTTATAATAACCCCCTAGAATAGTAGTAAATCAATCTATGGATTTCCATATTAGGTTTCACCCTAATCCGGAAAATCTCGTCACCTTATCTCTAGGCGTGCGATCAACTCCGCTTAATTATGCTAGATCTACTCTTAAGCCGGGTCTATTCCTCCTCCACCTAAGCACATCAGATTTGGATTAAGCATGCATAATTAAGAACAAACTAAGTATTTATCATATAATTCAGAAAACAATAACAAGATTCATCTAGGTTTCATCCCCTTCATATATCTGAAGGGTTTAGTTCATAATAAATAAAGAAAACATCTCAAGAGAAAATATAAAACAAAACATAAGAAATCCCTAAAACCCCCTAAAGGGATTGAAGGAGAAATCCGCCATCTTGGGTAGAACTCCGGCTCCTTGAGATGGATCAACTGGCTATCTTTGAGTAATTCCCACAAATCTGGCCTTCTAGCTCGGCTCCTTAGCCTAGCTAACCGCCCCCTTTTAGGTTACACTTAGGGTGTTTATATAGACTTTTAAAATGCTTTACTTGGCTTCTAAGTGTCCCAATTCAAGTATACTTCCTACTCGATGTTTGAATAGGCTTTGGAATGTGTTTCTTTGCCTCAAAGTATCCAAATTTGAGTGAAATTTCTCTCTCCTGATGGGGAACGGCCATGCTACACGCTCGTATAAATCTTTTTCAAGCTATTTCTCAATTCTGTCGATTGGGGCACGACCGTGTAAATCGTGGCATGGTCGTGTGAAGTAAATTGACGAGACACGACTGTGTGGCTTGAAGTCTAGGCCGTGTCGATTTTCTTTTTGGCCCAAATTGGCCCGTTTTAAACCCGTTTCTTGTTCTTCTCATTCTCGGGTGCTTTCCTGAGTATAAACATGAAAAGAAAGGATTAAAAGCACCTTTTTACATAAATTAAGGGCTAAATCATCCAAAATCATACTAAATGCGGGTCTAAAATATGTTACTTTTACGGTTTATCAGAACCCCACCCCTTCAGCCCCTTCAAGTGACCCCGCACCACCTTGCTACTAGCTCCTCTTGTGCTAGCAAGTTACCTAATTATTCCCTTATGCTAGAGGCCATTTGCCTTCTCCCCTTTTAATTGCTTCAACACTAAATATTTCCTATAGCCTAATTTGAACCCGAAACTTCCTAGAAACCCGATAACTTTCCAAAATCACCTTCCTAATAAGTCCAACTTGAAATAATGCCTTTCTCTTGTTCTAAATTTTTTTAAACACTCTTACGCCCGAGGTCATTAGGCCCAATTATACTAGGCCCAATTTCAGGATGTTACAATTTTTGGCTCCTTTCTTATCTTGGATTTCCTAATCAAATTCCTGTAAAAGTAAAATCCTTCTTATGAGTCGAGGTTTTGCATGGGTTTAGTTAAAAGATAATGAAGAGTAGAGTGGTAAGTGTAAACGATGACTTTAGATAATAATAAGTACTGTCTAAATTTATCAAATGTAAAGACCACAGCAAGTAATTCTTTTTCAGTGGTGGTATAATTTTCTTGCGCGGCCGTCAATGTTTTGCCGGCGTAATAAATTGGCCAGAAGTGCTTGTCTCTTCACTACCCTAGAACTGCACCTACTACAAAGTCACTCGCATCACACATTAGTTCAAATGGAAAACTCCAATCAGGGGCAATTATAATTGGGGCGTTTATTAATTTCTCTTTAATGATATTAAATGCATCTAAACATTCTTGATCAAATTAAATAGGTGCATCTTTTCCTAGCAATTTTGTTAGAGGCTTAGCTATTGTAGAAAAGTCCTTAATGAATCTTATGTAGAATCCTGCATGTCCTAAAAAGCTTCTAATAGCCTTAACTGAGCTAGGGGGAGGTAATTTTTCTATGGTTTCAACCTTTGCTTTATCTACCTCAATTCCTTTACTAGAAATTTTATATCCCAATACAATTCCCTCTTGTACCATAAAGTGATATTTTTCCCAATTTAAAACAAGGTTTGTTTCCTCACATCTCATTAGAACTCGTTTTAAATTTTTAAGGCAGATATGGAAAGAATTACCAAATACTGAAAAATCATCCATAAATACCTCCATGATGTCCTCCACGAGTTTGTTAAAAATTTCTAACATGTAGCGCTGAAAACTAATAGGGGCATTACATAATCCAAAAGGCATTCTACGATAAGCAAACGTACCATATGGGCATTTGAATGTTGTCTTCTCTTGATCTTCAGATGCTATTAGAATTTGAAAATAGCCGGAGAGTCCATCTAAGAAGCAGTAATACATGTGTCCAGATAACCTTTCTAACATTTGATTAATGAATGGTAAAGGAAAGTGATCTTTTCTAGTGGTGTCCTTCAGCTTTCTGTAATCAATGCAGACTCTCCAACCTGTGATTGTTCTGGTGGGAATTAGTTCATTCTTCTCATTAGCTATCACACCATACCTCCTTTCTTTGGAACAACTTGTACAGGACTTACCCATTTGCTGTCAGAAATAGGATAAATTATTCCAGCATCT
This sequence comes from Gossypium rotundifolium, assembly GCA_025506655.1. NCBI lineage: Eukaryota > Viridiplantae > Streptophyta > Magnoliopsida > Malvales > Malvaceae > Gossypium > Gossypium rotundifolium. The sequence goes on from CP106731.1 coordinate 142,727,107, forward strand.
AGAAGTTTAATTACCTCGGCTTTCACAACTTCTTTTACATTGGGATTTAATCGTCTCTGAGGTTACACACATGGCTTGTACTCATCTTCCATTAAAATTTTGTGGGTACAAAATGTTGGGCTTATTCCTTTAATATTAGAGATTTTCCAGGCTATGGCTTTTTTATGTTCCCTTAGTACCTGTAGCAACTCCTCTTTTTCCTTGGAATCTAGTTTTGAAGAGATAATTACTGGTAGCGTAGAATTGTCCCCTAGGAATGCATATTCTAGGTGTTTTTGTAGCTGCTTTAATTCTAATTTGGGTGGTTCATCAACAGAGGGTTTTTGTTTGAAATCATCATTGATTTCAATGCTTTCTCTTTCTGTTTTCCTGGATAAAGATGTATTTAATTTTAGTTCGTCAACTTCATCTTCTTCCCCCTCTTCTTGAGAAAGACGCAGTTCCATCATGTCGTCATGTATGATTTTCTGTAATGAATTCTGAATAATATGATCGGTGGTATCAACAAAATAACAGGAATCATCTTGTTCTCTAAAATATCGTATGGCATCATAGATTTGAAAAATAATTTCCTCATCACCTATCCTTAATGCAAGTTTACCATCACCTACATCGATAATAGCCCTAGCATTAGCCAAAAAGGGTGCCCTAAAATTAAATGAACCTCAATGTCATCATCTATGTCAAGCACAACAAAATCAACAGGGAAAACAAATTTATCGATTTTTACCAAGATATCTTCAATAACTCCTCTAGGATATTTAATAGATCTGTCGGCTAACTGAATACTCATCCTAGTGGGTTTTGGTTCCCCAAGATCTAGTTTTTTAAACATTTTATAAGGCATTAAGTTAATACTGGCACCTAGATCAGCTAGTGCTTTCTTAATATTTAAATTACTGATCAAACAAGGAATAGTAAAACTTCCTGGGTCTTTTAATTTTGTTGGTAACTTATTTTGGAGGATGGCTGAACATTGTTCATTAAGTTCCACTGTTGATACTTCTTCAAGCTTCTTTTTTTTCGTCAGGAGTTCTTTTAGGAATTTCGCGTACGTCGGCATCTGTGAAATGGCTTCAACAAAAGGTAAGTTAATATGTATTTGTTTAAAAAGTTCAAGAAACTTACCATATTTGCTGGATATGGAATTGATAGTTTATCTTTCTTACGTACTGGAGTTACATTCTCAATTCCCACATCTTTTGCTTTATTATCTTTGCGTGGTGGTTTTTCTTTTGGGTCAGCTAACTCCTTTCCACTTCTCAGTGTAACTGCTTGAACTTGCTCTGTTGCTTTAGAAAAGATTTCTGTCCGTATTTTACAAACTGTTGCAGTAAGTAGTCCAACTAACTTAGTAAGTTCCTGAACTTGGTTCTTGATTTCCTTGATCGATGCTTCTTGATTATCAAGTGTTGTATTAGATTTTTGGAGACGGGCATCTGCCGCTACCATAAACTTCTTCAGCATCTCTTCAAGACTTAGCTTCTTTTCCTGTGGATAGGGCTGATTTTGGAAATTTGGAGGAGGTTGTTGCTTTTGATTTCCTTGACCTCCCCACGAAAAATTTGGGTGGTTCCTTGAACCTAGATTATAGGTGTTACTATAAGGATTATTATTATATCTGAAATTATTACCTATATAATTTGTCTGTTCGTTCTCTGTGCCCGGTTGGTAGGGTGGGTACTCAGGATTCATCACGGTTCCACTTACGTCGCACTGCATTATAGGATTTACCTGCAAAGAACACAAATTGTCAAGCTTTTTATTCATCATCTCTACCTAATTTGATAGCATGGTTACTGTGTTGATGTTGAAAACTCTGGCTGATTTTGTTGGCCTTGTCCTTGTAACTTGCCACTGATAGTTGTTTAGCGACGTCTCTTCGATAAACTCGTAGGCTACTTCAGGAGTTTTGTTGTTCAGGGTTTCACCGATGGCTGAACCAATTAGTTGCCTCGTTAAGGGATTTATACCATTGTAAAAAGTTTGGACTTGAAGCCATAAAGGTAATCTGTCGTATGGACATCTCCTTAAGAGATCCTTGTATCTCTCTCATGCGTCGTATAATGTCTCTAAGTCCATCTGCAAAAAAAGAAGAGATATCATTCTGTAATTTGGCCGTTTTGGCTGGTGGGAAATATTTTAATAAATTTTTTGGTCATTTGGTCCCATGTCATATTGACCCTCGTGGTAACGAGTTCAACCACTGTTTGGCTTTATTCCTTAATGAAAAGGAAATAATCGAAGATTTAATGGCATCATCGAAATGCCATTTATTTTGAAAGTATCACAGAACTTTAAAAAATTAGCTATATGAGTGTTCTGGTCTTCATCCTGCAAACCATCAAATTGAACAAATTGTTTAATCATTTGTATGTTATTAGGCTTTAATTCAAAATTATTAGCAGCTATAGTAGGCCTAACAATACTAGATTCCACTCCTATTAAATGAGGTTTAGCATAATCATACATAGTAAGCGGAGCATTTTTTTCTGCCACATCTCGTGGTGGATTATTTTTGTCCATCCCTTCAGTAGGATTGGATCTGTCCTCCTATTGTTCTTCTTGGTAATTTAAGGCTCGCCTGATTTCTCTGCGATTTTTACGTGCGGTAGCTTCAATATCACTATTGTATGCTAGAGGTCCTGTCGGGTTCCTTCTAGTCATAAATTAGAGGTACCTGCTAGGAAAAGAAAGAAAAATTAGCAAGACTAAAATAATAAAATAAAATAAATTGTGAAAATAAAAATAATGGCTAAAGTAACAAAAATAAAGCTTTCTTAATATTTTAGTTCCCCGGCAACGGCGCCAAAAACTTGATCGTCTAGAATTGTCGAGTTTTAAAATTTATAAAGAGAATGATCGAACCTGGAAACTAACTCTGACAACGACTTATGGCAAGTGCACCTATCGAACAGTAGTATAGCTTAGGCAAGACCGGATGGTCAAATCTAAAGGAACTAAAAGTACTAATACTCACTTTCTTTCTATTATTTAGCCTAAATATTGAATGATTTGGTTAATTAAATCTAAATTAACTAGTTAATTACTAAACTAAGATGCAAAGACAAAAAGAATGAATTCGGTCTTGCCACTAAACTATACTATTATTCGATAGGTGCGCTTGCCTCAAGTCATTGTCACAGTTAGGTTTTAGGCTAGATCATTTATATTATAAATTTTTAAGACTCTGACACACGATCAAGTTTTTGGCACCGTTGCCGGGGAACTAAAATATTAAGAAAGCTCAATTTTTATTACTTTAGCCATTTTTATTTTATTTTATTTTTGCTATTAAATTTTATTTTTACTTTTCTAATTTTCTTTTTCCTTTTCTTTTCCTGGTAGGTACCTCTAGTTTATGTCTAGAAGGAACCCGACAGGACCCTTGATTTACAACAGTGATATCAAAGGTACGATTCGCAGAAATCATAGAGAAATAAGGCGAAGCTTAAACTACATACAAGAAGAGCAAGAGAACGAAATTAATACTACCAAAGAGATGGCTGAGAATATTCTGCTACCTCCAGAGGTGGCCTTAAATCATGCTTCTCGAACTATGTATGATTATGCTAAACCTAATTTAACAGGAACTAAGTCAAGTATTTTTAGACCTGTTATAGTTGCTAATAATTTTAAACTGAAACCTAACACTATATAAATGATACAACAATTTGTTTAGTTTGATGGTTTGCAGGATGAAGACCCAAATAATCAATTGGCAAATTTCCTAGAATTTTGCGATACTTTCAAAATTAATGGCGTTTCTGATGATGCCATCCATCTTCGGTTATTTCCCTTCTCTTTGAGAAATAAAGCTAAACAGTGGCTGAATTCTCTTCCACGAGGATCAATCACTACATGGGAGCAAATGACCGAAAATTTTTTATTGAAATATTTTTCGCCAACCAAAACGGCCAAATTAAGGAATGATATCTCTTCTTTTGTGCAGATAGATTTAGAAACACTATACGATGCATGGGAGAGATGCAAAGATCTATTAAGAAGGTGCCCACACCATGGCTTACTCTTATGGCTATAGGTCCACACTTTTTACAACGGTGTGAACCCTTCACCGAACAATCGATTGATTCAAAGAATGGCGAATCGTCAATAAAAACTCCTGAGGTGGCCTATGAGTTTATAGAGGAGATGTCACTGAACAACTATAAGTGGCTGGTTACAAGGACAAGGCCAACAAAAATAGCCGAGTTTTCAACCTCGACGCAGTCACTATGCTATCAAATCAGGTAGAGATGTTAAATAAAAAGATTGATGGTTTGTGTGGTTCCTCGCAGGTACACCCAATAATGCAATGTGATTCAAATCTAGGAGGTGTGGCGAATCTTGAGTACCCACCCTACAATCATGGCATGGAAAGCGACCAGATAAACTATATGGGTAACAATTTCAGATCTCAAAATAACCCGTATAGTAGTACTTATAACCCAAGTTGGAGGAACCACCCCAATTTTTCATGGGGTGGTCAAGGAAACCAGAGACAACTACTTCCTCCAAACTTCCAACAATAGCCCTACCCACAGGAAAAGAAGCCGAATCTTGAGGAGATGCTGAAAAAATTCATAGCGGTGTTAGAAACTCGTTTCCAAAACACTAAAACAACATTTAAAAATCAACAAGCATTGATTAAAGGAATCGAGAACCAGTTAGGGCAACTTGCTAAGCTGATCTCCGAATGACCACAAGGTAGCTTACCAAGTAACACTAAGACTAACCCAAAAGAGAAACTTCAAGCCATAATCGCTTAGAATAGTGAAGGGTTAGTAGATTCTGAACCTGATCCAAGGCAAGAACCTATGGTAAGTGAAGGTAAGGTTGAAAAAGCCAAGAAAATCCAAAACCGGTAATTAAAGAATACCAACCTCGAATACCATACCCCAATGAGATGAAGAAAGACAATACAGATGAACAGTTTGGTAAGTTTCTTAAAGTTCTAAAGAAATTACATATTAACTTACCATTTCCTGAAGCTCTTTCGCAGATGCCAGATTGAAGGAAATTTTTAAAAGAGCTTTTGACAAATAAGCGGAAGTTAGATGAGGAGTCACATGTGGAATTAAACACAGTGTGCTCAGCTGTGTTGCAAACCAAACTACGGTGAAAATTAAAAGATCCAGGGAGTTTTACAATTCCATGTTTAATTGGTAGTTTAACTATTAATAACGCGTTAGCTGATTTAGGGGCAAGCATAAATGTTATGCCTTATAAAATGTTTAAACAACTAGGTCTAGGCAAACCCAAACAAACTAGGATGAGTATTCAATTAGCTGATAAGACTATTTGAATTCCTAGGGGTATAATTGAAGACATACTCGTTAAAATTGATGAATTTATATTCCCCGTAAACTTTGTTGTTTTAGATATGGATGAGGATAATACGGTTCCTTTAATCTTAAGAAGGCCCTTTTTAGCAACTGCCATATCTAAAATCGATATTAGTATAGGTGAACTCACACTTCGTGTAGGTGACAAATCAATCAGTCTTCAAGCTCTCGACTCAGCTAGGACATCGAGTGATAACGGTGAGGACGTAAATTCTATTGATAATCATTCAGTTAAACCTTCTTTTCAGGAAGCACCATAGAACCACACATCTGAGCCAGATCTTAGACCTCATACCAACAAGGAAATAACTCATGAGGAACAAAGGCTTCAGACCGATGAGCTAGACGAGTGGAAGCCATGTGTTAAGGAAAAACTGAAGGAACCCCCAAACGAGCGTATAGGAACATCAAATCACTTCAAAATAGGAGATCAGGTACTGTTAGAGAAAACAGACCCTCGAACCACTACTTCAGACCTCAATACAAATGAAGAGATCCCTTTTAAGGTGCTTAATGTCTTCCCATACGGAACAGTCGAGGTAAGTAATTCTACATTCGACACTTTTAAAGTAAATGCCACTCGACTCAACCTATATAATGATAGCATGAGAAAGGATTTTCCTCCTCAAACCACCATGAATATGCAAATGAGAAGTAAGTCTAGCTCTTTAAACGAGCACTTCTCAGGAGGCAATCTGAGCACTAACCCCATTTATTTTTATTTTCTTTGTTTTAGCACCTAACTACAAATTGACCAAGTTAATGAAGTGCAAATTTCCGCACCACACGGCCTTGTACATGGCCTTGGCCATGGTCATGTGGATGCTACAATTTTTGTACTGGCATGACTGAGATAGTACAAAACAGGATGAGAAATATCTTCTAGCCACGGGCTTCGACTAAGCTCCACGGCCGTGCGACACAGCCGTGGCCGACACTATTTTATCAAAACAGGCATGGTGACCTGCACACAGGTGTGGGAGAAGCAAAATAATCACAGCATAGCCATGCGATACGACCGTGTGACTCAACATGCCCATGAAACACGGGCGTGAGGATGTACTAGAGCTGAAAATTTAATTTAAACCACCTACTCCCTTTCCCATCTACTGGCCATTCCTTCTTCCACAACCCTTACACTCTCCTCCCTTTTCAATTCCTCCTTCTTCATTTTCCAAACTCTCGATCTACACTTCATCCATGTCAAAGAAATGGAAGGATCCTATCCTAGTCTCCTTGTGCGAGACCAATCTACATAAGTTCATGCGAGTCGCTTCATTAACTCGATAGGAAAATGACTTTTGAGTCCATTTAATTTATCTTTTTCCCTTATCTTCTCCTTTATTTTCCTTAACTTTATTTTTCTTATACAAAATTTGGTTTATTTTATTTTAGTTTCTTGATCGCTACAAAATAATCTAGTTTTAATATTTATAAAAGAGTGATCGAACTCAGAGATCGATCATGACAACGATAGAGGCAAGCGCACCTATCGAACAGTAGTATAGCTCAGGCAAGAATATCTTATCGAACCCAAGGAACCTAAAAGTACTACTACTCACTTTCTTTCTATTATTTAGCCTACAATATGGAGTGATTGGTTTATTAATCTAAAATAAAGGAAATACTTAAACTTAATTGCAAAGAAAAAAGAATAAAACTGTGGGAAAAGACTTTGAAGAAAACTCAATTGATAAAGACGATACCTTCGGGAAGAATCCATCTATGACTTCACTTATTATCTACCTTTTCAATTCATATGATTTCTTTACTTAGCTTGATCCGTGAGACTCCTTAACCTATATTAAACCTTCTCTCAAGTGAATAACGTCTAACCTTAGGTTAGTTAGTGGAACTCTCATTCTCTTATAATAACCCCCAAGAAAGCAAAGAATCGATCAATGGACTCCATATTAGGTTTCACCCTAATCCGCAAAATCTAGTAACCCTATCTCTAGGCGCCCGATCAACTCCACTTAATTATGATAGATCTACTCTTAGGCAGGGTCTATTCCTCCTCCACCTAAGCACATCAAATAAATTTAAGCAACATAATTAAGAACAAACTAAGTATTTATCATATAAATCGAAAGAATTAAATAACAAAATCCATCATAGGTTTCATCCCCTTCAGGTATCTGAGGGGTTTAGTTCATAACTAAACAAGAAAACATCTCAAGAGAAAAGATAAAATAAAACATAAGAAATCCCTAAAACCCCCTAAAGGAATTGAAGAGGAGCTATTCCATCTTGAGTAGAACTCCGAGTCTTTGAGATGGATCAATTGGCTATCTTCAGAAATCCCTAAACGAGAAAGGCTTGGTAGAAAACTCTGTTCAATGATCGACCCCTTGAATAGCCGCCTTGGGGTGTTTTTATAGACTTTTGAGATGCTTTCTTTGTCTCCTAAGTACTCATAATTCAGGTATAATTTGTTCTAAGTGTTTGAGTAGACTTAGGATTGCGTTTCTTGGGCTCCAAGCACCCTATTCCGAGTGAAATTGCTCTTTCACGCGGTAGGGGCACGGCACTAAGGCACACCCGTGTAAATTGAGGCTCAGCCCGTGTCTCTATTCTGTTGATTTAGGCACGACCGTGGCACACCCATGGAAGTCGAGGGTCAGGCCATGCTTCGGGTCTGTCGATTGGGGCACAACCATGCAAATTGGGGATAGGCCGTGTTGGGCTTTTTTGTCAATGAGACATGGCTGTGTAAATTGGTGACAAGCCGTGTTCTAGGTGGATAGCAAGGCACGGCCATGTGGAATAAAGCCCAGGCTGTGTCGACTTCTTAGGTTGGCCCAATTTGATCCATTTTAAGCCCGTTTTACGTTCTTTTTATCCTTAGGTGTTCTCCTGAGTATAATACATGAAAAGAAAGGATTAAGAGCACCTTTTTACATAAATCGAGGATAAATTCATCCAAAAGCATACTAAATGTGGGATTAAAATATGTTACTTTTACGGTTTATCAAATACCCCACACTTAAGCTTTTTCTTGTCCTCAAGCAAAATTCTCAACTTACAATTAAAATGAACTTTCCATAATTCATAATTTCTATTAATAATACCTCATCATAATTCATAGATAATTTGTACTTGGATAATTTAATTCAAAGAGCCCTAAAGTTTCAAAAGCAATAAGTCATGATTTTGTAGCATGAAAACATAGGTGTCTCCCCTTATCTAAGTAATTTCTTTTAATTCAAAATCGTCAAGGATTGACATCCTCACAGAAGATTCACTCAAATCAATTGAAGTGTTTAAGGTTTAAGAAATAAGCACTCTAAGTCAAAACTGAAAATTAATCCCATAGGCTTGCTTGAAAACAAAATCTCCACCACTGTATATGAGATGATACACAAATCGAAAGGTCTTTAATCAGGGTTGTAACAGGGCTAGGGTTAAAGGTGTGGATACATGTTTATTTAGTGGTTATAATTGAGACTAACTTGACAAATTACTTAACTAGAAACATTAAACTAAATATGAATATTGACTTCGACTGAAAACTAATAATATCACTGTTGATAATTACTCTATAGTAAGGAGTATTTTGATAATACTTTAATACGAGCTTTTTCTTCAACAATTGGAGTTTAAATGCTCTAAGCTCTTTTATATACTACTAATATTGAATATATACTTGAAATTTTTTTAAGAACAAACTAAAATAAACATAATAGAAGGATCTTTGGTGATTGAAATAACTTAATTTGGGGATTGATCAAATCAATTCTCGATAAAGGGGTAGTAAAAGGAATGTTGATAACAAATACAAAGGGATTTTGGGCTAATATTAGTGGGTGAGTCAATAAAAAGGTTGTTAGGATTCAATGGGGTTCACTAGGGGTTAATTTACATAGGTAGGCTTTTTAGCATAGTGAACGGGTTAAAACCTAGGTGCCTTTATCATCTCAGTGTATCAAATCATTAATGTGGTCTCGACATGTATAAACGAGGCAAGTTCTAGAATAATAGTTCAAAGTTGACACACTGATAATCAATTAAAGTGAGCATGAAAAAGGGTACATGCTCTATAAGGCTCAAAATCTCACAAAAATTATGGATGTTTTGACATCAATCCTTATAAATTTTGAACTTCAAGGTGATACTCAAATTCAGTTCAACAACCTATCAATTTTAATTTTTAGAAAGTAGACTTATCATGCTCGATTCTCTAATATTCTTCAAATTTAATTATCAATGCACAATTAACTAAGACTTATTCTAAAACATATCAATAAAAATCATAGATCATTAGAAATTTCATCCTAATTAATAATATGAGAAAAATACTTAAGATCAAGACTAATTTTAGGCTTTTGAGAATTATGCAAAAAGTTAGGTACTATTACCCCCACACTTAAGGTGTACATTGCCCTCAATGTACAAAAATCAAAAGAGAAGGGAGAAAGTGACACTTTCTAGATTTTTGGATGGCTCCGAGAGTTGTTCTGATGATTTTTTGAAGTAGTGATTTACTCCCAGTGCTATGTAGGTGGAGTGTGTGCTTGTAACTGCGAAGTCATTATTGAAATAATTTAGTGTTGCCATGAAATGTATATTAGGCGTATTCAAAGATTAGATAACCAAATGAGAATTGATATAAAATATGCTATGAAGGAAAGTTTAAAATTAAAACATATGAAATAAAAATATAAATAAAAATAAAAACAGAATGAAATAGTGAATAATAAAAGTCAAGTATTATGTAATGAGAAGAACTCAAAGGTCCTTATCATGTCCCGGGTTCTGCGATGGTTCCGCTGGTGAGATATGGAGGTGCTGGCATATTTGTTGAAGTGTGGCCTCTATCCCTTTGAGGTGCCTAGTGTTTTCAGCAAAATATAACTCGAAATGGTCGAGTCGAGCATTTATGTCTGATAGTGAAGGTGCTGCTCTGTATTGGTGGTGTTGAGTCTGTGCTTCTTCTGATGGTGGTGGGACATTATCAGGAATGTCCTCAGCTTCCTCTTCGGCTGTAGGTGTCTCTAGTTGGTACTGAGGGGGATCAGTGCCTTTTCGGTGCTTGATCATTTTCAAGTGGAGCATCGTCTAGATGCTTGAGGTGCCATATTCCCTATCAGTGTGAGGGATGCAATTTGATTGTCGGTGTTGAGGAGATTGAAATGTCGGGCTAGTCTCGTGATGTAAAGGCCCATTGATAGGATTCTTTTTCGGTGCTGCTCTGTTTGATGCTGCATTGCGCATGCAATGAAATATGCCACGTCAAAGACATGTCCTTCGGACATGCATGACAAAAAATAGACGTCTTGTTTGTTGACAACACCGGTGCTTTCTTTGCGACCTGTAATAGTATGAGCAAGAATGGCATGAAGGTACTTGAGAGCGGGGAGGAGGGTAGTCACTTTGGAGCGACTCGGATTGTAATCGTATTTAGTCAGTTTTAGGTGGCGCCAACATGTGATAGGGGTGCAGTGGAGGTCTCTATTTAACTCGGAGAGTGGATTTTCCTCTATAAATTCTGGCGTATAGTGTCCGAGTGCCGATCCTAATTGAGGTACGCTCAGTCAATGTACATTGCCCCTAGGTGAAATTGGATTGTGCCGCGTCATCAAACTGTGTCATGATCATCTGTAAGGTGAATGTGGTACAGAACTCAAGAGTGAGTTCCAAGTATATGGGCTCTACAATCGCAAAAAATTTCTCCCATGGTTCTATTGAGATGAGAGCTCGAACATCCCCAAAAGTCTGATTTGCTCCAAGGCATCCCAATCAATGCACCTACCAGTGCCGATAGGTCTCTTTCGGATCTCCATATAATGCTCTTCTTATGTTGCTTGGGGAAATCTAAGGAAGGGATATCGGAGTTCAGCAGAGGCAGTTCCAGATGATGATCTAGGCCCTTTCCTTTTCTTACTTGGAACGGATCGTTTGATATGTGATGACGACATAATTCCTGAAAAATAATCAAAAGAAAAACATTTCCTTTTATATAGCCAAAATTTTCCTAACAATAATCAAAATTCAATAGCCAAAATAAAATGCTTCTTTAAGAACAAATACTAAAATCAGCAGCCAGAATCTCATTATTCATTAGAATAATTCCTAATTAAAATCATGGTTAATACTAAATATAATAACAAAACTATACAAAGAATTCATTGGAACCTAGACATGGTGTATAAGAATTATGATTTAAAGGCTAACTATGTTTAGCAGTAGAGCATAAATTTTTTCAATAAGGAGAGGCAATAAAATCAACATTTATAAATGCTAAAACAGAAAATGTATTAAAAAAATGGAAATCAACAAGAAAAATAGAATGAAGCAACTAATAAAATAGTCAAGAAGAAAATTAAAGCAAATGTATTGAACAAAATGAATAAACTAAACAAAATGAATCAGATTTTTAAGTTTAAAATTAAACAAAAACGTAAATAAGGAGGAAGTATGAAAAAAATGTGAAGAAAAAGGAACCAGGCACGGTGGTGTTTGACGAGCACGGGTGGAGTGCACGGCGGTGGTACTGGTTTTTCAAAGTAGGCACTACTGGTAAGTAGGCGTCTTGTGGCGGCATGTGGTTGGTTATGGTTGGGATTTTGAGAAGAATGGTCGGAAGGAGATGAGTTGGAGGGAGGGAAATGATTTGGTGGTCGGATTGAAGAAGGGGTTTGAAATTTGAGTTTTAGGGTTTGGGTTTAGGTTTGGGTTTGGGGAAGGGGAGGGATACTTTAATATATAGGGAGGGTAACACGGCCTTACGCCACACCGTGTTTAATTTGAAATGCCGTGCTTTTCATGATTTCTTAAAATTGGGCGCGATTCATAGTTTTTAGCATGTCCGTGTGTCATTTTGGCACGCCCATGCTTGGTAAGTCAGTATGTTCATACGATAGTGGTGCACAGCCGTGTGCTAGCCGTGTTCTATAAGTCAGTAGCTTCACAAGGTCATGGGGCACGACCGTGCAATGCTCGTGCTAGACAAGTAAGTAGCCTTACACAGTTATGCCACACGGCCGTGTCTTTTTGTCGCAGCCCGTGTTGAAGAATAGAGGTTTTCCCTATTTGTACACGGTTATTGGCACGCCTGTGTTAAAGGCCGTGTTAATGTTCCTATATTTTTGTTAGACTTTTACACAACAATGTTAATGTGTTAGCGCTTGGGTTGCCTCCTGAGAAGCGCTTGGTTATAGTCTTAAGCTAGACTCTCCCTGTTTTTAATTCTAAAGGAAGGCTCATGGAGCATAAACTCCTCTCTCGTATCTCCAAAATCTGCACCATTATAAATTTTAAGTCAGTGACCATTTACCTTGAATGTGCCTTTAGTGGGATGAGTTACCTCGATAGTGCCATATGGAAATATTGTTTTAATCATGAATGGGCCTGACCATCTCGATTTTAACTTCTCGGGGAATAGTTTGAGCCTTGAATTGTATAGTAGGACTAGGTCCCCTACTTCAAAATGTTTTGATCGCTTGAGGCGAGCATCGTGACATCGCTTTGTTGCTTTATTGTACAGCTTTGAGTTCTCATAGGCTTCCATTTTCCATTCATCTATCTCATTTATCTACATCATTCTTTTCTTTCCTGCAAGTTCAAGGTCAGTATTTAAAAATTGTATTGCCCAGAAAGCTTTATGTTCTAACTCGAATGGTAGATGACAGCTTTTCCCATATACGAGCTTGTATGGGGATGTCCCTAGAGGTGTTTTGAATGCTGTTCTGTAAGCCCATAAAGCATCATCTACTTTAACTGCCCAATCTTTTCTGTTTGATTCAACCATTTTTTCTAGAATGTGCTTAAGCTCTCGGTTTGCTACCTCAACTTGCCCACTAGTTTGAGGGTAATATGAGGTGGCTGTTCTGTGGCATACTCCATATTTCTTTAGAACTTTTTCAAATTGTGTATTACAGAAATGAGTACCCTATCACTAATGATGGCTCTGGGTGTCCCGAATCGGGAAAATAGCTTCTTGAGAAATTTAACTACTACCCTAGCATCATTGGTAGGTAAGGATTTCGCTTCTACCCATTTTGACATGTATTCAACTGCTACTAGGATGTATTTATTTCCAAATGAACTAGGAAATGGTCCCATAAAATCAATACCCCATACATCAAATAATTCACATGACAACATCTATGTTTGAGGCATTTCATCATGTTTAGAAATATTACCTGTTCTTTGGCATTTGTCACACGAGGTAACATACCTGTTGGCATCTTTAAATAGAGTGGGCCAGTAAAAACCTGATTCAAGTATTTTCTGTGCTGTCTTAATACCACTGTAGTGTCCTCCTGATGGTCTTGAATGAGAATATTCCAAGATTTTGCTTGCTTCTATCTTTATAACGCATCTTCGTATTACCTGATCTACACATATGAGAAAAAGAAAGGGATCTTCCCAAAAATAATTTTTCACATCAGCAAGGAATCGCTTCTTTTGGTGATGTGTTAATTTTCTTGGTAAGGTGTTAGCTGCTAAATAATTCACAATATTTGCAAACTAGGGTACTTCATAATGTGTTAAAAAGAGCTGTTCTTTGGGAAACGAATCATTTATTTCATGTTCATCAAGCTCTTTGGTGTGTGGATTTTCAAATCTTGAAAGGTGATCTACCGCGAGATTCTAAGCTCTCTTCTTATCCTGTATTTCCAAGTCAAATTCCTGTAAGAGTAAAATCCATCGTATGAGTCTAGGTTTTGCATTAGGTTTGTTTAAAAGATAACGAAGAGCTGAATGGTCAGTATAAACGACAACTTTAGATAATATTAGATATTATCTAAATTTGTCAAAAGCAAAAAACTACAGCTAGCAATTCTTTCTCAGTCGTGGTGTAATTTTCTTGGGCGGGTGTTAATGTTCTACTAGCGTAGTAAATTGGCTGAAATTGCTTGTCTCTTCGTTGTCCCAAAACTGCACCTACTACAAAGTCACTTGCATCACACATTAATTCAAAGGGCAAGTTCCAATCAGGTGAAATTATAATCAGTACATTTATTAATTTATCTTTAAGGACATTGAATGCATCTAAGCACTCCTGATTGAAATTAAAAGGAACATCTTTTTCTAGTAATTTTGTCAAAGGCTTAGCTATTTTAGAAAATTTTTTAATAAATTTTCTATAAAAACCTGCATGTCCTAAAAAGCTTCTAATAGCCTTAACTGAACTAGGGGGAGGTAATTTTTCTATGGTTTCAACTTTTGCTCTATCTACCTCAATTCCCTTACTAGAAATCTTATTTCCTAATACAATCCCTTCTTTAACCATAAAGTGGCATTTTTCCCAATTCAAAACAAGGTTTGTTGCTTCACATCTCAGTAGAACTCATTTTAAATTTTTAAGGCAAAGATGGAAAGAACTACCGAATACTGAGAAATCATCCATAAATACCTCCATGATGTCTTTGACGAGTTCGTCAAAAATTGCCAACATGCAATGCTGAAAAGTAGCAGGAGCATTACATAATCCAAAAGGCATTCTATGATAAGCAAACATATTGTATGGGCATGTAAATGTTGTCTTCTCTTGGTCTTCAGGAGCTATGGGGATTTGAAAGTAGCCGGAGAGTCCATCCAGGAAGCAGTAATACATATGCTGGATAGTCTTTCTAGCATTTGATCTATGAAGGGTAGAGGAAAGTGATCATTTCTGGTGGCATCATTTAATTTTCTATAGTTTATACAGACTCTCTGACCTGTAACTGTTCCCATGGGAATTAACTCATTTTTTCATTGGGTACTACCATTATTCCTCCTTTCTTTGGAACTACCTGCACAGGACTTACCCAAGTACTGTCAGAAATAGGATAAATTATTCCTGCATCTAGAAGTTTAATTACCTCGGCTTTGACCACTTCTTTCATGTTGGGGTTTAGCTGTCTCTGAGGTTGCACACACGATTTATATTCTTCTTCCATTAAAATTTTGTGAGTGCAGAATGTGGGGCTTATTCCCTTGATATCAGAAATTTTCCAAGCTATGGCTTTCTTGTGTTCTCTTAGTACCTTTATCAGCTCTTCCTTTTCCTTGGATTCTAATTCTGAAGAGATGATTACTGGTAGCATAAAATTGTCCCCAAGGAATGCATATTCTAAGTGTTTTGGTAACTGTTTGAGTTCCAATTTGGGTGGCTCTTCTATGGAGGGTTTTTGTTTTATTTCATTATCATTCTCAATGCTTTCTTCTTTCCTTTGGTTAATTGATGACGTATTCAGATTCAACTCATTGTCTTCTTCTTCTTCCTCCTCTTCTTGAGTCGGACACAGTTCCATTGTGTCATTCTGTATAATTTCCTATAATGAATTTTTAATAATATGATCAATAGTGTCGACAAAATAACAGGAATCATCTTGTTCTTTAGAATATCGCATGGCATCACACAGTTGAAAGATAATTTCTTCATCACCTATTCTTAGTGCTAATTTACCATCACCTACATCAATAATAGCTCTAGCAGTGGCTAAAAAGGGACTCCCTAAAATTAAAGGAACATTAATGTCTTCATCCATGTCTAATACAACGAAATCAACAGGGAAAATAAATTTATCAATTTTTACCAAGACATCTTTAATAATTCCTCTAGGATATTTAATAGAGCTATCAGCTAACTGAATACTCATCCTAGTGGGATTTGGTTCCCCTAGATCTAGCCGTTTAAACAATTTGTAAGGCATTAAGTTGATACTAGCACCTAAGTCTGCTAATGCTTTCTTGATGTTTAAACTACCAATTAAGCAAGGAATAGTGAAACTCCCTGGATCTTCTAACTTCCGTGGTAGTATATTTTGGAGAAGGGCTGAACACTCTTCATTAAGCTCTACCATTGATACTTCATCAAGCTTCCTTTTGTTCGTGAGAAGTTCCTTTAAGAATTTTGCATACTTCGGCATCTGTGAAATAGCTTCAACAAAAGGTAAGTTAATATGTATTTGTTTAAAGAGTTTGAGGAACTTACCGTATTGAGCATCCAATTGTTGTTTCTTCAATTTTGCTGGATATGGAATTTGTGCTTTATTCTCTGTAGGCAATGGATTATCGTTCTCATCTTCTACACTTTTTTTCTTGGTAACTTCATGTGGTGTCTTTCTTTATGGTTCAATTAGCTCTTTGCCACTCCTTAGTGTAACAACCTTTACCTGCTGTGCACCTTTGGAGAAAATCGCTGTCTGTATTTCACATAATATCTCAATAAGTAGTCCAACCTAAGTGATGATTTATCCTACCTGAGTCTTGATTCCCTCGATTGATCTTTGTTGTTCATCAAGTGTTTCTTCAGCCTTTTGAAGACGAGAGTCTGTAGCCACCACAAATTTTGTCAGCATCTCTTCAAGGTTTGATTCCCTTTCCTGTGGATATGGCTGATTTTGATAATTTGGAGAAGGTTGCTACCTTTGATTTTCTTGATTTCCTTGTCCTCCCCACGAAAAATTTGGGTGGTTCCTCCAACCTAGATTGTAAGTGTTATTATGAGGATTATTATTAGATCTGAAATTGTTACCTAAATAGTTTGTCTGCTCGTTTATTGCTTCTGATTGGTAAGGTGGGTACTCAAAATTCGCCACTTTCCCACTTCCTTCACATTGCATGACTGGATGTACCTGTGAAGAACATAAATTATTAAGCTTTTTATTCATTAACTCCATTTGTGTTGACAACATTATCACTGCGTCTATGTTAAAAACTCTGACTGATTTTTTTGGTTTAGCCCTTGTAATTTGCCATTGATAGGTGTTCAACGACATCTCCTCAATAAAATTGTAGGCTGCTTTAGGAGTTTTATTATTCAGAGTTCCACCGACTGATGAATCAATCATTTGCCTTGTTGGAGAATTCACACCATTGTAAAAAGTTTGGACTTGAAGCCACATAGGTAATCCGTGGTGTGGGCATCTCCTTAGGAGATCCTTATATCTTTCCCATGCATCATATAATGTTTCTGCGTCATTCTGCACAAAAGAAGATATATCATTCCTAAATTTGGCCGTTTTAGTTGGGGGAAAATATTTTAAAAGAAAATTTTTGGTCATTTGATCCCATGTGGTGATTGACCCTTATGGTAATGAGTTCAACCAACGCTTTGCTTTATTCCTTAATGAAAAGGAAATAACCAAGACGTATGGCATCGCCGAAAATGCCATTTATTTTGAAGGTATCATGAAATTCTAAAAATTAGATATATGAGTGTTTGGATCTTCATCACGCAAACCATCAAATTGAACAAATTGTTGAATCATTTGTATTGTGTTAGGCTTTAATTCAAAATTATTAGCGCCTATAATGGCCTAACAATACTAGATTCTGCTCATGTTAAATTAGGTTTAGCATAATCATACATAGTACATGGAGCATTCTGTTCTTGCACATTTGGCGGTGGATTGTTTTCGTCCATCCCTTCAGTAGGATTGGATCCTTGTTGTTCTCCTCTTTGATAGTCTAGGGCTCGTCTAATTTCTCTGTGATTTCATGAGCGGTAGCTTCAATGTCACTTTCAGATTCTAATGGTCCTCTCAGATTCTTCTAGTCATAAACTAGATGTACCGCTATGAAAAGAAAGGAAGAAATTTAGAAAAAAATATATATGTATAAAAATAAATGAAATTAAAATAATGGCTAAAGTAATAGAAATAGAGTTTTCTTAATATTTTAGGAGTCCCAAAGAATCAGCCTAAAAACTTTATCAACGCAAAATAGTCTAGTTTTAATATTTATAAAAGAGTGATCGAACACAGACCGTATCATGACAACGATAGAGGCAAGCGCACCTATTGAACAGTAGTATAGCTCAGGCAAGAATATCTTATCGAACCCAAGGAACCTAAAAGTACTACTACTCACTTTCTTTCTATTATTTAGCATAAAATATGGAGTGAATGGTTTATTAATCTCAAACAAATGAAATACTTAAACTTAAATGCAAAGACAAAAGAACAAAACTTTGGGAAAAGACTTTGAAGAAAACTCAATTGATAAAGAAGATACCTTCGGGAAGATTCCACCTATGACTTCACTTATTATCTACCTTTTCAATTCATATGATTTCTTTACTTAGCTTGATCCGTGAGACTCCCTAACCTATATTAAACCTTCTCTCGAAGCGATAACGTCTAACCATAGGTTAATTAGTGGAACTCTCATTCTCTTATAATAACCCCCTAAGGAAGCAATAAATCGATTAATGGACTCCCATATTAGGTTTCACCCTAATTTGGCAAAATCTCGTAACCCTATCTCTAGGCGCCCGATCAACTCTGCTTAATTATGCTAGATCTACTCTTAGTCAGGGTCTATTCCTCCTCCACCTAAGCACTTCGAATAAATTTAAGTAACATAATTAAGAACAAACTAAGTATTTATCATATAAACCAAAAGAATTAAATAACAAAATCCATCATAGGTTTCATCCCCTTCAGGTATCTGAGGGGTTTAATTCATAACTAAACAAGAAACATCTCAAGAGAAAAGATAAAACAAAACATAAGAAATCCCTAAAACCCTCTGAAGGAATTGAAGAGGAGATCCTCCATCTTGAGTAGAACTTTGACTCTTCGAGATGGATCAATTGGCTATCTTCGAGACAATCCCTAAATGAGAAAGGCTTGGCAAAAAACTCTGCTCAAAGATTGACCCCTTGAATAGCCGCCTTAGTATGTTTTTATAGACTTTTGTGATGCTTTCTTTGTCTCCTAAGTACTCATAATTCAGGTATAATTTGTCCTAGGTGTTTGAGTAGACTTAGGATTACGTTTCTTGGGCTCTAAGCACCCTATTTCGAGTGAAATTTCTCTTTCCCGCGGCAGGGGCACGGCTAAGGCACGCATGTGTAAATTGACGCTCAGCCCGTGTCTCTATTCTATTGATTTAGCACGGCCGTGGCAAGCCCGTGCAAGTCGAGGGTCAGGCCGTGCTTGAGTCTGTCGATTGGGGTACAGCCATGCAAATCGGGGATAGGCCATGTTGGGCTTTTTGTTGATGAGACACGGCCATGTAAATTGGTGACAGGCCGTGTTCTAGGTGGATAGCAAGGCACGTCGTGTGGAATAAAGCCTAGGCCATGTCGACTTCTTGGGTTGGCCCAATTTGATCTGTTTTAAGATCATTTTACGTTCTTTTTATCCTTAGGTGTTCTCCTGAGTGTAAGACGTGAAAAGAAATGATTAAGAGCACCTTTTTACATAAATCGAGGATAAATTCATCCAAAAGCATACTAAATGTGGGATTAAAATATGTTACTTTACAGTTTATCATTCCTTGGTTTTAGGTTCTAAAGGCTTAATCATGTCAAACATTCGAGTTTTAAAATTTATAAAAAGAATGATCAAACCTGTAGACTAACTATGACAACGATAGAGGCAAGTGCACCTATCGAACAGTAGTATAGTTTAGGCAAGAATATCTTATCGAACCCAAGGGAACCTAAAAGTACTACTACTCACTTTCTTTCTATTATTTAGCCTGAAATATGGAGTGATTGGTTTATTAATCTAAAAACTAAACTAGATGCAAAGACAAAAGAATGAATTGGAGAAAGACTTTAGGAAAACTCAGTTGATGAAGACGATACCCTCAGGAAGAATCCACCTATGACTTCACTTATTATTTATTACCCAAACCATATGATTTCTTTACTTAGTTTGATCCGTGAGACTCCCTAACCTATATTAAGCCCTCCCTCGAGGCGAATAACGTCTAACCTTAGGTTAGTTAGTGGAACTCTCATTTTCTTATAATAACCCCCTAATGAAGCAATAAATCGATCAATGGATTCCCATATTAGGTTTCACTCTAATCTGGAAAAATCTCGTAACCCTATCTCTAGGCGCCCGATCAACTCTGCTCAATTATGCTAGATCTACTCTTAGGCAGGGTCTATTCCTCCTCCACCTAAGCACATCAGATTGAATTAAGCAACATAATTAAGAACAAACAATGTACTTATCATATAATTTAGAAATCAAATAACAAAATCCATCATAGGTTTCATCCCCTTTAGGTATCTGAAAGGTTTAGTTCATAACAAAATAAGAAAACATCTCAAGAGAAAAGATAAAACAAAACATTAGAAATCCCTAAAACCCCCTGAAGGAATTGAAGAGGAGATCCTCCGTCTTGAATAGAACTCCGGCTTCATGAGATGGATCAAGTGGCTATCTTCAAGTGACTCCCTAAAAGATGAAAGCTTCGGCAAAAGCCTCTGCAAAAAGCCCCATTCAATGTCTGCCTTGGGTTGTTTATATAGGCTTTGGGATGCTATACTTGGCTCCTAAGTACCTCCTTCAAGTAGAATTACTATTAGGGTGTCTAAGTAGACTTAGGAGTATGTTTTTTTGGCTTCAAGCATCCAATTCCGAGTGAAATTGTTCATCCCCGTGATAGGGACACGCCCATGGCACACGCTTGTGTAATTAGAGATTGGGCCATGCCTTGATTCTATCATTTTGGGCACTACCGTAAGTTGGGATTCAGCCGTGCTTCGTGTCATCGATTGGGACATGGCCATGTAGATCACCAGGCACGTCCATGTGATAAATGGATGATGCACGACCGTGCAACTCGTGAGTTAGGTCGTGTTCTAGGTAGTCGACGAGGCACGGTCGTGTGAGCTTTGGGCCAGGCCATGTTGATTTCTTGTTAAGGCCCAATTACTCTGTTTTAAGCCTGTTTTGTGTTCTTTTTATCCTCGAGTGCTTTCCTAAGTATATGACATGAAAAGAAAGGATTAAGAGCACCTTTTTACCTAAAATAAGGATAATTCATCCAAAAGCATACTAAATGTGGGATTAAAATATGTTACTTTTATGGTTTATCAAATACCCCCACACTTAATCTTTTTCTTGTTCTCAAGCAAAATTCTCAACTTACCATTAAAACGAACTTTCCATAATTCATAATTCCTATCGACAATGTCTCATCATAATTCATAGATAATTTATACATGGATAATTCAACTCAAAGAACCCTAATGATTCAATCAAGATAAGTCATACCTTTATAGTAAAAAAACATAGGTGTCTTCCCTTATCTAAATAATTACCATTGATTCAAAACTGACAAGAACTGACATCCTCACTAAAGATTCACTTCAATCACTCAAAGTGTTTAAGGTTCAAGAATAAGCACTCATAAGTCGAACCTGAAAAGTTAATCCCATAGGCTTGCCTGAAAATCAAATCTCCACCACTGTATATGAGATGATACACAGATCAAAAGGTCTTTATTAGGGTTGTAACGGGGCTAGGGTTAAAAGGTGTGGATAAAGGCTGAATTAGAGTGTTAGAATTGAGACTGACTTGACAAATTACCTAATCTAAAAATAATGAATTGAATGTGAATATTTACATCAAATGAAAACTAATAATACCACTATTGATACTTACTATATAATAAAGAATATTTTCATCACTTAAAATTTTGATAATACTTTAATACGAGCTTTTTTTTCTTTAACAATTGGAGTTTAAATGCTCTAAGCTCTTTTATATACTGCTAATATTGAATAAACTTGGATTTTTTTCAAGAACAAACTAAGAAAAACTTAATAGAAGAAACTTTGATAATTGAAATAACCTTGATTCTAAGAATCGATCAAATCAATTCTCGATAGAGGGGTAGTCAAAGGAATGTTGATAACAAATACAAAGGGATTTTGGGTTAATATTAGTGGGTGAGTCAATAAAAAGGTTGTTAAGATTCAACGGGGTTCACTAGGGGTTATTTATGTAGGTAGGCCTTTTAGTGGAGTGAATAGGTTAAAACCTAGGTGCCTTTATCATCTCAGTATATCAAATCATTAATGTGGTCTCGACATGCATAAACGAGGCAAGATCTAGAATAACAATTCAAAGTTGACACACTCATAATCAATAAAGTGAGCACGAAAAAAGGGTATATGCTCTATATGGCTCAAAATCTCACAAAATTATGGGTTTTTTGGACATCAATCCTTATAAATTTTGAACTTCAGGGTGATACTCAAATTCGATTCAACAACCTATAAATTTTAATTTTTTAGAAAGTAGACTTATCATGCTCGATTCTCTAGTATTCTTCAAATTTAATCATCAATGCACAATTAACTATAACTTATTCAAAGACATATCGATAATAATCATAAATCATTAGAAATTTCACCCTAATTAGTAATATGAGAAAATTACTTTTGAACAAATTTAAAATTCAGGATTTTGAGAAGTATGAAAAATTAGGCATTAATTTGAGAATTATGCAAAAAGTTAGGCACTTTTACCCCCCCACACTTAAGATGTACATTGCCCTCAATGTACAAAGATAGATAAATAACAATTAGTATAAGATAAAAAGAGAGGGATAGAGTGCACTTCCTGAATTATGGATAAAATCCTTGGAGGATGTTTCAGGACGAATGTGATGTCTATGTATAAGTGATGTTTTCGTTCCTTGAGTGATATATTTAATGCTTAATCTGCGAAGTCATCAAATAGATTTTAGGAATGGACTTTGTTATTGAAACTTGGGGTTAGATAGCCGTTATAAGGGAAATCAATAGTTCTAATAAAACTTTTAGTCTTTAAACAACAATTAAAATATAAGCAAAGTAAAAATAAAAATAAAGGTAGAAATAAAAGTAGAAGTGACAATAACAATAAAAGTAAAAAATTAATAAAGTAGAAAGAAAAGGACTCAGAGGTCCTCTGCATTGGCTGGGTCGGGCAGTGGTGGTGACTATGATGAAATGTGGAGGTGCTGGCATATTTGTTAGAGTGTCGCCTCTAATCCATCAAAGCGTCGAGTGTTTTCAGTGAAGTACTACTCGAGCTGGTCGAGGCGCAGAGATATCTGCCCATGATGTTGCTGCATGGGATGGCTGCTGTCTCGAATCTGGTGGGACATCGTCAGTAATGTCCTCGGGCTCTCCCTCATCTGTGGATGTCGCTAATCGATATTGAGGGGGTCGGTCCCTCGATGATGTTTATCATCCCCATGTGTAGCATCGTCTGGATGCCTTGAGGTACCATGTTGCCCATCAGTGTGAGGGAGGTGATCTGATCGTCGATGCTAAAGAGGTCGAAGTGTCGAGCCAGCATAGTGATGTATGGTCCCATTGATAGAATCCCCTTTCTGTGTAGCTCTATTTGGTGCTGGATAGCACAGGTGATGAAATATGCCAAATCAAAACGTCCCCCTCTGACATGCACGATAAGTAGTAGACATCGTGCTTGTTTACCATGCCGCCGGTGCTTTCGCGTCGACCTATGATAGTGTGGGCTAGGATGGCGTGGATATATCTTAGGGGTGGGCTAAGGGTTGTTGCCTTCAATCGACTGGGGTTGTAAGAATTCGTGGTGGGTGCTAGGCTGCGCCAACAGTTAAGGGGGTTGCGGGGGAGTTCTCAGACTAACTCAGAGAGGTTAGTTTCCTCTCTAAATTCATCTGTATAAAGTCCAAGAGCTATGCCAAATTGGGGAATGCTTAATTGATTTAACATAACCCCTAATCGAAATTATACTATTCCTGGCTCGTCAAACTGTGCCATCACAGTTTGCAAAGTAAAAGTTGTGCAAAACTCTAGTGTTAGCTCCAAGTATGTGGGCTCGATGATTGAGAAGAACTGCTCCCATGGTTCGATTGAAATGGGGGCCCGGATGTCATTTGCTAATCCTATTTGTTCAACGGCGTTCCAGTCAATGCACCTTCCGGTGCCTAAGGGCCATTCTCGAAATGCCTTGTAACGCTCTTCTTGGGTAGCTTGAGGGAATTGGAGAAAGGAGTGTCAGAGTTCGGTGAAGGCAGTTCCAGATGATGATCCGGGCCCCTTCCTTTTCTTGCTTGGGATGGATCATTTAATACGTGATGACATCATAATACCTAAAAAACTTCCTTTATATAACCAAGAATTTTCCTAACAATAATAAAAAATCAATAGCCAATATAAATGTTTCTTCAATAACAAATACTAAAATCAGCAAACCACAATCGCATTATTCAGTAGAACAATTCCTAACTAAAATCACGGCTAATACTAAGTAGAATAATAAAGTTATACAAAGAACTCATGGGAACCAAACATGTTGCATAAAAATCATGATTCAAAGGCCAACTATGATCAATTCTTCAACGAGGAGGGCCAATAAAATCTAACATGTATTAATAGTGCATTAAATAATGAAAATCAACAAGAAAAATAGAACAAAGCAACCAAGAAAAATAAAACAACCAAGAAGAAAATTAAAGCAAAATAAATAAAAAAATCATGTTTTAACATAGATTAGACAAGAATTAAGATAAACTAAACAATATCAATCAGATTTTTAAGTCTAAAATCAAGCAAAACTTTAAATAAAGAGAAAATATGCAAAAATGTGAAAAAAAGGAACCAGGAGCGGTGGTGGGTGAAGTGCACGGGTGAAGGGCACGGTGGTGGTGCTGGTTTCTTCAGTGTGGGTACAGCTTGGTAAGGGAGTGGGGTTTTTGAGCACGGTGGTGCTGCGAGTGTGTGCAAGGTTTGTAGGTGTTTTTTATGATGAAAATGGTAAAAGGAGGTGTTTCTGGGTGGAAGGGACCGTTGGGCAGCCGGATTGGGGGAGAAAAAGGTTTAGAAGCTCAGATTTTTAGGGTTTGAAATTGGGGATGATGGTTAGATTTATATATAGGGGCTGGGGCACGGTCAATCGCCACACCCGTGTCATTTTGAATTTGCCCGTGTTTTTCACGATTTTGGGTTTTAGTCACGTTCAGGTGGATTTGCCACGGTCGTGTTGAAGCTGCCACTCCCGTGTGTTGATTCACACGGTTGGGTCAAATGGGCATGTGTATCCCGTGCTCGATAAGTCAGTATGTTCGCACGATCGTGGGGCACGGCCGTGTATAGCCCGTGCTTGACAAGCCAGTAACCTCGCATGGTTGAAAGGCACGAGTGTGTCTGATATTATAGCTCGTGTTTGTTGAAAAGAATTTTTCCCTGTTTGTGCTCAGATCCCGCCACGCCCGTGGTGTGTCCCCTGTTTTGTACACGGTCGTTGGCACGCCTGTGTTCAAGGTTGTGTTAGCAGTCCTGCATTTTTGTTAGATCATTTTAGAAAAATTTTAGAAAGACAAGGTCAATGTTAGTGTGTTAGCACTCGGGTTGCCTCCCGAGAAGCGCTTGTTTATAGTCTTAAGCTAGACTTTCCCTGTTTTCGATTCTAAAGGAGGGTTCGTGGAGCAGAAGCTCCTCTCTCATATCTTAAGAATCTGCACCATTATAAATTTTAAGTCGGTGACCATTTACCTTGAATGTGCCTTTTGTGGGATGAGTTACCTCAATGGTGTCGTATGGAAAGATTGTTTTGATCATGAATGGGCCTAACCATCTTGACTTCAGTTTTCCCGGGAATAGTTTAAGCCTTGAATTGTATAGTAGGACCAGGTCTCCTACTTTGAATTGTTTTGATCGCTTGAGACGAGCATCGTGGCGTCGCTTTGTTGCTTCCTTGTACAGTTTTGAGTTTTCATAGGCTTCTGTTCTCTATTCATCCAGCTCATTCATCTGCATCATTCTTCTCTTTCCTACAATTGTGAGGTCAGTATTAAAAAATTTTGTTGCCCAAAAAGCTTTGTGTTCTAGCTCAAATGGTAGATGATAGCTTTTCCCATATACAAGTTTGTATGGGGATGTTCCTAGAGGTGTTTTGAATGCTGTTCTATAGGCCCATAAAGCATCATCTACTTTAACTGCCTAATCTTTTCTATTTGATTTAACCGTTTTTTCTAAAATACGCTTAAGCTCTCGGTTTGCTACCTCAACTTGCCCATTAGTTTGAGGATGATATGGGGTGCCTGTTATGTGGCATACTCCATATTTCTTTAGAACTTTTTCAAATTGTGTATTATAGAAATGAGTACCCCTATCACTAATGATGGCTCTAGGTGTCCCGAATTAAGAGAATAGTTTCTTGAGAAATTTAACTACTACCCTAGCATCATTGGTAGGTAAGGCTTCCGCTTCTACCCATTTTGACATGTAATCAACTGCTACTAAGATGTATTTATTTCCAAATGAACTAGGGAATGGTCCCATAAAATCAATACCCCATATATCGAATATTTCACATGACAACATATATGTTTGAGTCATTTCATCATGTTTAGAAATATTACATGTTCTTTGGCATTTATCACACGAGGTAACATACCTGTTGGCGTCTTTAAATAGAGTGGGCCAGTAATAACCTGATTCGAGTATTTTGTGCGCTGTCTTAATACCACTGTAGTGTCCTCCTGATGGTCTTGAATGACAATGTTCCAGGATTTTGCTTACTTTTATCTTTGTAATGCATCTTCGAATTACCTGATCTGCACATATGTGGAAAAGAAAGGGATCCTCCCAAAAATAATTTTTCACATCAGCAAATAATCGCTTCTTTTGGTGATGTGTTAATTTTCTTGGCAAGATGTTAGCTTCTAAATAATTCGCAATATTTGCAAACCATGGTACTTCAGAATATGTTAAAGAAAAGAGCCGTTCTTCGGGAAACGAATCATTTATTTCATGTTCATCAAGCTCTTTGGTGTATGGATTTTTGAGTCTTGGGAGGTGATCTGCCACAAGATTCTCAGCTCCCTTCTTATCCTGTATTTCCAAGTCAAATTCCTGTAAGAGTAAAATCCATCGTATGAGTCTAGGTTTTGCATCAGGTTTTCTTAAAAGATAACGAAGAGCTGAATGGTTAGTGTAAACAACAACTTTTGATAATATTAGATATTGTCTAAATTTGTCAAAAGCAAAAACTACAGCTAGGAGTTCTTTCTCAGTCGTGGTGTAATTTTCTTGCGCGGGTGTTAATGTTCTGCTAGCGTAGTAAATTGGCTGAAAATGCTTGTCTTTTCGTTGTCCCAAAACTACACCTATCACAAAGTCACTTGCATCACACATTAGTTCAAAGGGTAAATTCCAATCAGGTGCGATTATAATCGGTGCATTTATTAATTTATTTTTAAGGACATTGATTGCATATAAACATTCCTGATTGAAATTAAAAGGAACATCTTTTTCTAGTAATTTTGTTAAAGACTTAGCTATTTTAGAAAAGTCTTTAATGAATCTTCTATAAAAACCTACATGTCCTAAAAAGCTTCTAATAGCCTTCATTGAACTAGGAGGAGGTAATTTTTCTATGGTTTCAACTTTTTCTTTATCTACCTCAATCCCTTTTCTAGAAATCTTATGTCCTAAAACAATCCCTTCTCTAACCATAAAGTGGCATTTTTCCCAATTCAAAACAAGGTTTGTTTCTTCAAATCTAATTAGAACTCGTTTAAATTTTTAAGGTAAAGTTGGAAAGAATTATCAAATACCGAGAAATCATCCATAAATACCTCCATGATGTCCTCTACGAGTTCGTCAAATATTGCCAACATGCAACGCTGAAAAGTGGCAGGAGCATTACATAATCCAAAAGGCATTCTTCGATAAGTAAATGTACCATATGGGCATGTAAATGTTGTCTTCTCTTGGTCTTTAGGAGCTATTTGAATCTGGAAGTAGCCGGAGAGTCCTTCCAAGAAGTAGTAGTACATATGTCCGAATAGTCTTTCTAACATTTGATCAATGAACGGTAGAGGAAAGTGATCTTTTCTGGTGGCATCATTCAGCTTTCTATAGTATATACAAACTCTCCAACCTGTAACTGTTCTTGTGGGAATTAACTCATTCTTTTCATTGGGCACTACCACCATTCCTCCTTTCCTTGGAACTACCTACAGAGGACTTACACAAGTGCTGTCAGAAATAAGATAAATTATTCCTGCATCTAGAAGTTTAATTACCTCGACTTTGACCACTTCTTTCATGTTGGGGTTTAATCGTCTCTGAGGTTGCACACACGGCTTATATTCTTCTTCCATTAAAATTTTGTGGGTGCAAAACACGAGGCTTATTGTAACACCCCAAACCCGGCCCAAACACAACGACCAGATCTGGCATGTCACTAAGAAGATTTAGTAAAACATGTCGCATTTTTGGAAAACATTTGTCGAGTTTAAACATGTATTCCAGAAAACTTAATGATTTGATAATTTATAAAAGATATAAATTTTATATGATGCCTTTATGAATTAAAAACCAAAATTTAGTACATGCCTTAGTTTATATTTTTCACCGAAATTAGGTGTCCAATAATAGTAAAAACCCAAAAGAAAGCCCAAAGTATAAGGCTAGTGGCCCATGGCCTTATTACAATAAAATACAAAACCCAAAATAATTTAACATATTGAAGGAAAATTTAAATAAATGGCATCTTTGCTGTAACAATTCTAACTCTTGCATGGCCACCTTGCGCTCCCCTTTAGCCCAGTCCGATGCACTAAGTGCTACCTGAAAAAAAATGTTAAATAATAGGGTGAGTCACAAGACTCAGTGTGCAACCCTCGTGCACCATCAAACTGGGCCTTAACCCCATAGAACAGATAACAAAATATAATATATCAGGAATTATGCAAAGCCCAACCCAATCCTAAGTTTCCATCCGCTACACACCACCCTTACCTGCCAATCACACCATTGGGGATTTCTACAATCAACCCACACCGCTACACACCATCGATGGCGCTCATGCTGCAGCTTAGTTGGTCATCGCCGATCATGGCAATAGCCACTACAAAAATCCACTACAATGATCATGGCAAAAGCCACTACAATGCATCATGGCAAAAGCCACTACAATGTAACACTTCCGCTTTCATCAATCATCCAACCCCGTGCAATCACGGAAATTGGCATACATGTTTATCATATCAAATCAACAGAACCATTAACTTAAGAATGATAGAGATCACTAACCTGGTGATTCACCTTTACCCTCCTCGGGTTTTCAACAGCCATGTCGGTATTTCAGCATTTAACAGAATATTACAAATTTATAAGCATATACTAACAGGCAATCCAAATGGTGTGAGAATGTCACACACCTGATTAATGCGTAGGACTACCCTCTATGTTGATACCTCGCTAATTGGATCTACTACCTTCCGCTCACAACTTTGCTCAAAAGCCTAAGAACGCGAAGATAAGGCCTCTCTATATTGGGCCAAGGGTTAGTGTTTTACCCAATTATACATTTAAATTAATAGATCTCCTTACCGAAATCCCGAAGTAATACGATCCGAAAAGCATCAACTCGCTTAGAAACCTAAGTGATTGAATCCCCTTCAAATCTCAGAATGCCGTAAATGAGAGAAAACACTCGATTAGTTAACCATATAGCCATTCGGCTAAGATCTCTAAAAGCCAAAAAAAGATTGAAATCTCGCGAATCAACACTTACCTTTAATTTTCTTCAAGATTCGGCACAAGCAGACACCACAGAAGAAATTCGACAATCATAGGAGATGAGATCTAGGGATTTTGACTTTTAAGAAAATCCTGGAAAAGATGAACGAGAGAAATGCTGATGTGTTTTTGGCTTTTGGAAGAACTAGGTATTGAAAAGATGGGCAAGGAAGTAGATAGAGAGATTCGGCCAAAGTGTTTGCAAGAGAAGAGAAGGTAAATTGTAGGGGTTTCGGTTTCTGACAGAAGGAAGAAAAAAGAAGAAGAAAAGATGATTCTAGTTTGCCGAAAAGAGAGAAAGCTTGAGGCTATTTCAGAAACACAATGAAAAATTTGGCACACCCCTTGCCTATATCGAACCGATTTCCCCCTCCTGCTTGATTTTCTACCAACTCGCAACCAAGAGATCACTCTTATCATTCTATCCCTTATCCTTAATGTAACACTCATCCAATGAGACCTACACCACACCACTACTTCCCCTTTATCAGCATTATATCCACATAATTTAAAACATAAAATCCCCTATTTTGTAGCCACATTGCCGTCCCCCTAGCTCTCCTTGGGCTGCCAAAATTGGCCCAATTCCTTGGGCTCCAAGCGGCCACACTGGGGCCCCCTTCCTTTGCCTATTGGCGCCACTCATAGCTCCCTCCTACTACGACTCTTGTTCCTGGGACACAAGCCCATTATGCCTATTACACTCTCAATACTTTATTTAAACCCAATAGTCTCTAAAAAATATTTAGCTAAGACCTCGCCCATTCCTCGAGCCCAATTTGCACCTCTAAACCTCAAATTAACATTTTAAGCATACATCACATAAAATGCACAGCCCAATAATTTGGGATGTTACAGCTTCTACCCCTTAAAATAAATTTCGCCTTGAAATTTACTCCGATCGAAGAGATAGGGTATACTATCGTCAGATAACATCCTCTCGTTCCCATGTCGCTTCCTCCGCACCGTGGTTTCACCACAAAACCTTGATCAAAGGGACGGACTTCCTTCTCAACACTTTTTCATCTCGATCCAAGATTTGCACTGGTTCCTCCTCAAAAGAAAAATCGGCCTTACTCCAATCTCTTCCACCAAGACAACGTCGATGGATCAGAACGATAACATCTTAGCATCGAGACATGGAACACGTCATGTATCTGCTCCAACTCTGAAGGCAACTCCAATCGATAAGCCAATGGGCCCATGTATTCCAGTACCCGATAAGGCCCAATAAACCGGGGACTTAGCTTACCGTTCTGACCAAACCTCATTACCTTCTTCCACGATGATACTTTCAAGAAGACTTGATCTCCTACTATAAATTCCATCCCCTTCCGTTTAAGATCCGCATACGACTTCTACCGATCAGACGCTTCCTTCAACCGAGCCCGAATTAACCTAACTTTCTCTTCCGTTTTTGACACTAGTTTTGGGCCCAACACTTGACGCTCACCCAACTCTGTCCAACAAGTTGGGGTACGACATCTCCTTCCGTATAACACTTCATAAGGCACCATCCAAATACTAGATTGATAACTATTATTGTACGCGAATTCTGCCAAAGGCAAATACTCCTCCCAGCTTCCCTTAAAATCGATGATGCAACCCCTTAGCATATCCTCCAAGATCTGAATTACCCTCTCGATCGACCATCACCAGGATGAAAAGCTCTCAAGTCTAGCCTTGTTCACATTGCCTGATGCAGAGCCTTCTAGAACTGTGATGCGAACCTAAGGTCTCTATCCGATATAATCGACACAGGTACACCATGCAGTCTCACCACCTCAGCCACATACAACTTAGCCAACCTTTGTAGAAAAAAGTTGACACGAACCGGTATGAAGTGAACAGACTTCGTTAGCCGATCCATAATCACCCAAATTGAATCCTTCTTAGTGGGCGTAAGGGGTAACCCACTAACAAAATCCATCATGATTCTCTCCTATTTCCACTACGAAATCTTTACCGGCTGCAACAACCCCAAAGGCAACTGGTGTTCCGCTTTCACCTGCTGGCACATCAAACACTTACTCATGAATTCTGTTATCTCTCGCTTCAGACCTGGCCACCAGAATTGTTCTCGCAAATCCCGGTACATCTTAACCCCTCCAGGATGCATAGTGTAAGGGCTACTATGCGCCTCCTAAAGAATCATCTGCCTTAACTACACATCCTTTGGCACAAAAACTCTCTTACGAAAACACATGACTCCATCACCATTCAAACTACGGTCCTCTCCTTCACCACTTCGCACTTGCCGGAGTCGAGCACTTAAAACATCGCTAGAAGTTACTTCTCCTTGATCTGACTTGTCCACATAGGTCTTACTTGGAGCACAGCTACCAAACTTTCATCCTCATACAGACTAAGATGAGTGAACATCGCCCTCAAATCAACTATCACCTTCCTACTCAGCGCATCTGTCACCACATTAGCCTTACCCGGATGATATTCGATTGAGCAGTCATAGTTCTTCAAGAGCTCAATCCACCTACGTTGCCTCAGATTCCACTCCTTCTGGGTAAGGAGATACTTTAGGCTCTTATAGTCCGTGTAAATAACCGACTTCTCCCCATACAGGTAGTGCTTCCAAATCTTTAGAGCAAACACTACCACCACCAATTCTAAATCGTGCGTAGGGTAGTTTAATTCATGCGGTCTCAACTATCGAGACGCATATGCAACAACTCTTCCATCTTGCATCAACACACATCCTAAACCCATGTGTGATGCATCACAGTAGACGGTAAATTCTTTTCTTGCCTCTGGCTGAATTAACACTAGCGCTTTCGTCAAGATTCTCTTCAGCTTCTCAAAGTTCCCCTGATGTTTGTCGGTCCATACAAACGATACTCCCTTCCTCAACAACTTAGTTAAACGTACCGCTAGCAATGAGAACCCTTCAACAAACCTTCTGTAGTACCTGGAAAATCCCAAGAAACTTCAAACTTCCGCCACATTCTTCGATGGTTTCCAATCCAATACGGCTTCTATCTTTCGAGGGTCCACCCTAATTCCTTCGGGAAACTACATGCCTTAAGAAAGTCACTTCCTTCAACCAGAACTCACCCTTACTAAACTTTGCGTACAACTACTTCTCCCTCAGAATTTGCAACACTACACGAAGATGTGCATCATGCTCCTCCTCGGACTAAGAGTAAACTAGGATATCATCGATGAACACCACGACAAACCGATCAAGATGCGTTTGAAATATCCGGTTTATCATATCCATAAATGTCGCTGGCGCATTTGTCAACCCGAATAGCATCACCAAAAATTTGTAATGACCGTACCGAGTTTGAAACTACGTCTTATGAATGTCTCCTTCCTTTACCCTTAACTAATGATATCCCGACCTTAAGTCAATCATAGAAAAGATCGAAGCTCCTTTGAGCTGATCGAATAGGTCGTCGATTCTTGGCAGTGGGTACTTGTTCATAACCGTCAACTTATTCAATTGACTGTAGTCTACACACATACGCATGGATCCGTCCTTCTTCTTCACAAATAGGACCGGGGCTCCCTACAGAGACACACTCGGTCGGATAAATCCATGATCAAATAGTTCCTGAATCTGGGCTTTGAGTTCCACCAAACTCCACTGGAACTGTACCTAAAAGTAGCTCTATTCCAAACTCCACTTCGCGATCCGGGGGTAATCCTGGCAATTCCTCAGGAAAGACATCTGTGAAATCCTTCTGTTCGAACCTCATCGACTGTCACCTCCTTAACATCCAAAGCACTGATAAAGGCTAGAAATGCGTTACATCCCTTCCGAATCATCTTAACAGCTTTTAATGCGGACACTACATTGGACAAATAATTCCTTCTTCCTCCTAACACAACCACCTCCCCGCCTTCTAGGGTACTCAACACCAAACGCTTAGTCTCACAATCCAACTTAGCACGGTGTTTAGTCAACCAATCCATTCCCAAAATAAGGTCAAACTCTCCAAACAATAATTCCATTAAGTCTGTCGGGAACACTACTCATTGAGTCTCTAAAGGAACGTCCCTAAACAGTTTGTCCTCTACCCTAGATTGTCCTAAAGGGCTAACCACGGTCATCTTCCTAGTAGTTGTTTTAGAGTCTAAACTTAGGGTCTCAGATACCAAACATTCAACATAGGAGTGGGTTGACCCAATATCTATCAAAGCAAGGTATGGGCTATTAGCAATAAGAAACATACCAATTGTGACGTCCGGTGCGTCACAATCCTCCCATCAACGTGCTGCATAGACTAGACCCGGCTGCCTTGTGTCTACATTTCTAGCACCCCTACCAGGGGCTTCAAGACCCTGATCGAATCCATTTACTCATCTGGCCGCACCACGACCCCTCCGTACTGGTTGACCACCTCTCCTAACCTGATCAGAACCTCGTCCCGCGAGCTGTGCCTACTCCACCTATGGACAATCCTTAATCATATGCTCCGTGGATCCACACCTAAAGCATCCATCGGTTCTCCTTCTACACTCCTCATAATGCACCTTCCCACATGAAGGACATGATCGATTCTGACCCGTCGGAGCATGAGCTGGCCCATCAAACCTAGGCCTTTTCTGAAAATTCTCAGATGATCCCGACGACCTAAAATTCCTCTTATTTCGATTCTGATCTTTATCCTTCTTCTTCTTCTCAGTCCACTTCACCTTCTTAGATATTTTAGCTTTCTCGACCAGAATCGCAAAGTCCCTTTCTCACTACGGTGCCACTAATACCCTCAATTCATCCCTTAGTCCATCCTCGAACCGCACGCAATGCTTATAGTCAGTTGCTACAATCCTCGAGCGTAACGGCTCAACCACAAAAATTCGACATCATATTCTGACACAGACTTACTTTCTTACACCAAGTTCAAGAATGCCATTCTCTGTGCATCCATGTAGCTGGCCCCGATGTACTTTCCCTGGTATGACTCCTTAAAGAAGTCTCAATCAATACGATCTGCAGAAGTACCCTCCTTCACCGTAAGCCACCACTGATAGGCCTCTTCTCGAAGAAGAGACACGACCCCCTTCAACTTCTCCTCCACAGTGAAGTCAAGGTCATCCATTATGCGCTCAGTTGCCTCTAACCAATACTCAGCTGTGTTAGGGGCTACGCTAGAAACTCCCCTAAACATCTCTACTCCATTGGCTTGGAGTCGTTCAGACACAGACTTTCGAGGTCCTGAACCCATGCCTACTCTAGCCACTCTTTCAAGGACCCGTTGCATTGCCTGATACACTGCATCATCTCCACCCATTTGGTCTTGAAATTCTCCATCCACAGCTGGCAGATCCGGCATCTCATTTCTTGACTAGTGGCCAGACCCTATTGGTTCGGACACGATCATCCTACCCCTACCACGACCACGCGGCGGACGTCCTCGACCCCTTGTACTCATTCTTCTGATCGACGTTTATCTGATTAGAAATTTTATGAAAAAATAGTTTGATAGTGGTTCTTTCAAATTCAGAATTGTATCTGAAGGTTCAGTCTCAAGTCTACTACCCCAGTTTAGAGAATCACATACATTCACAATCAGCATACAGAGGGCATTCATAAACTTACGTTCATCACCTAAGGGCATTTTCGTCCTTTCACTACCCAGGGTATTTTCATAATTTATCCTACAGGGGTATTTTCTTAATTTTCAAAATAGGGTATCTTGGTGGTTTTACAAAATAGGGGGTATTTTGAAAATTTTGCAATCTGAGGGTATTTCGGTAATTTTATAAACTGGAGGTATTTCGGTAATTTCACACATCTTGGTAATTTTTCCAAATCAAGAGTATTTCAGAAATTTTACAAAACTATGGGGTATTTTAGTGATTTTGCAAAATAGGGTGGCTGGTCCCTTTCGGGTTTTAATTATAAATTTTTGCCCGTCAACAAGTCCTTATGGCTAAGGTGAACAGACACTACGCACCAGCTAAGATTCCAACGAATAGGAGGTAAGTCACTAGAACTGCTTAAGTACCAAGATCTCCCTAGATCCAATCCTAGACATGCGTATGCCTGTTACCACACCCTAACCCAGTGACTTGTTCACGGACATGTTTAATTAGATTAAGTTTTATGGAGTTTATTGTTTGGTGTAAGCTAGGCCTAGGGTCCAATAATTTCTATCTTACTAACCTATGCCCCCATAAAGCCTATTAAGCCCACATACATAACACACAATGGTTCAGAATACTTACATGGCGACTTGGGCCGGAGATGCAGGTGCCATGCCGAGAGAACAATTCTGTATTACATGTTTTTGAAAACCCAACTTTAGAAAACATTTTGAGCCCAAAAACCCCAAAGTCAAGTTTTGAACCTGGCTCTGATACCAATTTGTAACACCCCAAACCCGACCCAAACACCACGACCGGATCTGGCATGTCACTAAGAAGATTTAGTAAAACATGTCGCATTTTTAGAAACCATTTGTCGAGTTTAAACATGTATTCTGAAAAACTTAATGATTTGATAATTTATAAAAGATATAAATTTTATATGATGCCTTTATGAATTAAAAACTGAAATTTAGTACATGCCTTAGTTTATATTTTTCACCGAAATTAGGTGTCCAATAATAGTAAACAACCCAAAAGAAAGCCCAAAGTATAAGGCTAGTGGCCCATGGCCATATTACAATAAAATACAAAACCCAAAATAATTTAATATATTCAAGGAAAATTTAAATAAATGGTGTCTTTGTTTGTAATAATTCGAACTCTTGCATGGCCACCTTGTGCTCCCCTCCACCGGTCCGATGCACTAAGTGCTACCGAAAAAATGTTAAATAATAGGGTGAGTCACAAGACTCAGCAGCAACCCTCGTGCACCATCGACCGGGCCATAGCCCCACGTAATGTATAACAAAATATAATATATCGTGAATTATGCAAAGCCCAACCCAATCCTAGGTTTCCATTCGCTACTCACCACCTTTACCTGCCAATCACACCATTAGGGATTTCTACAATCAACCCACACCGCTACACACAATCGATGGCAGTCATGCTACAGTTAGCTGCTCATCGTCAGATCATGGCAATAGCCACTACAACAGATCATGGCAAAAAGCCACTATAATAGATCATGGCAAAAGCCACTACAACAGATCATGGCAAAAGCCACTACAACAGAACACTTCCCATTTCATCAATCACCCAACCTCGTGCAATCATAGAAATCGGCATACATGATTATCATATCAAATCAACAGAACCATTCACTTAAGAATGACAGAGATCACTAACCTGGTGATTCACCTTTACCCTCCTTGGGTTTTCAACAGCCATGCCGGTATTTTGACATTTAACAGAATATAGTAGATTTATAAGCATATAATAACATGCAATCCAAATGGTGTGAGAATGTTACACACCTGATTAATGCGTAGGACTATGTTACACACCTGATTAATGCGTAGGACTACCCTCTATGTCGATACACTCGCTAATCGAATCTACTGCCTTCCATCTACAACTTTCTTTAGAAGCCAAAAGAACGTGAAGATAAGGCCTCTCCTATATTCGGTCAAGGGTTAGTGTTTTACCCGAATTATACATTTAAATTAATAGATCTCCTTACCTTGAAATCCTGAAAGTAATACGATCCGAGTGCTACTGAACTCTAGCTTAGAAATCTAACCAATTGAATCCTTCAAATCTCGAAATACCGCAAATGAGAGAAAACACCCGATTAGTTAACCATATAGCCATTCGACTAAGACCTATAAAAGCCAAAAAGATTGAAATCTCGCGAATCAACACTTACCTTTAATTTTCTTCAAGATTCGGCACAAGAAGACACCACAAAAGGAATTCAGCAATCACAGGAGATGAAATCTAGGGATTTCAGCTTTTAAGAAAATCCCAAAAAAGATGAACAAGAGAAATGCTGATGCGTTTTTGGCTTTTGGAAGAACTAGGAATTGAAAAGATGGGCAAAGAAGTAGATAGAGAGATTCGGCCAAAGTGTTTGCAAGAGAAGAAAAGGTAAATTGCAGGGGTTTCAGTTTCTGACGGAGGAAAAAAAAAAAAGAAGAAAAGATTATTCTAGTTTGCCAAAAAGAGAAAAACCTCGAGGCTATTTTGAGAGAACACAATGAAAAATTCGTTGCCTATACTAAATCGATTTTCCCTCTCCTGTGTTTGAGTTTCACCAACTCTGCAACTAAGAGATCACTCTTATCATTCTATCCCTTATCCTTAACAGAACACTCATCCAACAGAGACCTACACCACACCATTACTTCCCCTTTATTAGCATTATATCCACATAATTTAAAACATAAAATCCCCTATTTTGTAGCCAAATTGCCGTCCCCCTAGCTCTCCTTGGGCTGCCGAAATTGGCCCAATTCCTTGGGCTCCAAGCGACCACACTGGGGTCCCCTTCCTTTGCCTATTGGCGCCACTTATAGCTCCCTCCTACTGCGCCTCTTGTTCCTGGGCCACAAGCCCATTATGCCTATTACACTCTCAATACTTTATTTAAACCCAATAGTCTCTAAAAAAATATTTAGCCAAGACCTCGACCCATTCCTGAGCCCAATTTGCACCTCTAAACCTCAAATTAACATTTTAAGCATACATCACATAAAATGTACAGGCCCAATAATTCGGGATGTTACACTTATTCCCTTGATGTTGAAAATTTTTCAAGCTATGGCTTTCTTCTTTCTTCTTAGTACCTTTATCAGCTCCTCCTTTTCCTTGGGTTCTAGTTCTGAAGAGATTATTACTGGTAACGTAGACTTGTCCCCAAGGAATGTGTATTCTAAATGTTTTGGTAACTGTTTTAATGCCAATTTGGGCAGCTCTTCGATGGAGGGTTTCTGTTTTAATACGTCATCTTCTTCAATGTTTTCTTCTTTCATTTGTTTGAATGATGATGTATTCAAACTGATCTTATTATCTTCATCCTCTTCCCCCTCTCCTTGAGGCAAACACAGTTCCATCGTGTCATCCTGTAGGATTTCCTGTAATGAATTTTTGATAATATGATCAGTAGTGTCAACAAAATAATAGGAATCATCTTGCTCTTTAGAATATCGCATGGCATCATAAATTTGGAAAATAATTTCTTCATCACCTATCCTTAGTGCTAATTTGCCATCACCTACATCAATAATAGCTCTAGTAGTGGCTAAAAATGGACGCCCTAAGATTAAAGGAACATTGATGTCCTTATCCATGTCTAACACAACTAAATCAACGGGAAAAATAAATTTATGAATTTTTACCAAGACATCTTCAATAACTCCTCTAGGATATTTAATAGATCTATCAGCTAATTGAATACTCATCCTAGTGTGTTTTGGTTCCCCAAGATCTAGCCGTTTAAACAATCGGTAAGGCATTAAGTTGATACTAGCGCCTAGGTCTGCTAATGCTTTCGTGATGTTTAAACTACCAATTAAATAAGGAATAGTAAAACTCCCTGGATCTTTTAACTTTCGTGGTAGTCTATTTTGGAGAAGGGCTGAACACTCTTCATTAAGCTCCACCTTTGATACTTCCTCAAGCTTCCTTTTATTTGTGAGAAGTTCCTTTAAGAATTTTGCATACTTTGGCATCTAAGAAATAGCTTCAACAAAATGTAAGTTAATATGTATTTGTTTAAAGAGTTCAAGGAACTTACTGTATTGAGCATCCGGTTTTTCTTTCTTAAATTTTTCTGGATATGGAATTTGTGTTCTATTCTCTTTAGGCAATGTATTGTCGTTCTCAACTTCTACACTTTTTTTCTTGATAACGTCATGTGGTGTCTTTCTTTGTGGTTCAACTAGCTCTTTGCCACTCTTTAGTGTGACTGCCCTTACTTGCTCTGTGTCTTTGGAAAAAATTTTCGTCCTTATTTCACATACTATTTCAGTAAGTATTCCAACTGACATAATGAGCTCTCCCACCTGAGTCTTGATTCCTTTGAGTGAGATTTGTTGTTCATCAAGTGTTGCTTCGTCATTTGGAGATGAGAATCTGTAGCTTCCATGAATTTTGTCAACATCTCTTCAAGGTTTGATGTCTTTTCTTGCGGATAGGGCTGATTTTTGAAATTTGGAGGAGGTTGTTGTCTTTGATTTCCTTGATTTCCTTGTCCTCCCCACGAAAAAATTTGGGTGGTTCCTCCAAACTGCATTGTAAGTGTTAAAACTTGATCTGAAATTGTTACCTATATAGTTTGTCTGCTCGTTGTCTGCGATCCGGTTGGTAGGGTGGGTACTCAAAATTTGCCACATTTCCACTCGCTTCACATTGCATGACTAGGTGTACCTGCGAAGAACATAAGTTATCAAGCTTTTTGTTCATTAACTCCACCTGCATTGACAGCATTGTCACTGCGTCTATGTTAAAAACTCTAGCTAATTTTTTTCGGTTTAGCTCTTGTAATTTGCCATTGATAGGTGTTCAACGACATCTCCTCAATAAAATCGTAAGCCGCTTCAGGAGTTTTGTTGTTCAGAGTTCCACTGGAATCAATCATTTGCCTAGTTGGAGAATTCACAACATTGTAAAAAGTTTGGACTTGAAGCCACAAAGGTAATCCGTGGTATGGGCATCTCCTTAGGAGATCCTTGTATCCTTCCCATGCATCATATAATGTTTCTGCATCATTCTGCACAAAAGAAGATATGTCATTCCTAAATTTAGCCATTTTGGCTGGTGGAAAATATTTTAAAAGAAATTTTTCAGTCATTTGATCCCATGTGGTGATTGACCCTCATGGTAACGAGCTTAACCAATGCTTTGCTTTATTCCTTAATGAAAAAGGAAATAACCGAAGACGTATGGCATCGTCAGAAATGCCATTTATTTTGAAGGTATCAAATAATTCTAAAAAATTAGATATATGAGTGTTTGGATCTTCATCCTGAAAACCATCAAATTGAACAAACTGTTGAATTATTTGTATTTGTTAGGCTTTAATTCAAAATTATTAGCAGCTATAGCGGGCCTAACAATACTAGATTTTGCTCCTATCAAATTAGGTTTAGCATAATCATACATAGTACGCGGAGCATTCTATTCTTGCACATTTGGTGGATTGTTTTCGTCCAACCCTTCAGTAGGATTGGATCTGTCTTGTTGTTCTTCTCATTGGTAGTCTAGAGCTCGTCTAATTTCTCTGCGATTTATGCGAGCGGTAGCTTCAATGTCACTTTTGTAAGCTAAAGGTCCTTTCGGATTCCTTCTAGTCATAAACTAGAGGTACCTACTATGAAAAGAAAGAAAGAAATTTAGAAAAACAAAAATATATGTATATAAGAAAATTTTAAAAATAAAAATAATGGCTAAAGTAATAGAAATAGAGCAGTCTTAATATTTTAGATGTTCCTCAGCAATGGCGCCAAAATCTTAATCGTGTCAAATAGTCGAGTTTTAAAATTTATAAAAAAATGATCGAACCTGTAGACTAACTATGACAACGATAGAGGCAAGTGCACCTATTGAACAGTAGTATAGTTTAGGCAAGAATATCTTATCGAACCCAAGGGAACCTAAAAGTACTACTACTCACTTTCTTTCTATTATTTAGCCTGAAATATGGAGGGATTGGTTTATTAATCTAAAAACTAAACTAGATGCGAAGACAAAAGAATAAATTGGAGAAAGACTTTAGGAAAACTCAGTTGATGAAGACGATATCCTCAGGAAGAATCCACCTATGACTTCACTTATTATTTATTCCCCAAACCATATGATTTCTTTACTTAGTTTGATCTGTGAGACTCCCTAACCTATATTAAACCCTCTCTCGAGGCGAATAAAGTTTAACCTTAGGTTAATTAGTGGAACTCTCGTTCTCTTATAATAACCCCCTAAGGAAGCAATAATCGATCAATGGATTCCCATATTAGGTTTCACCATAATCCAAAAAAATCTCGTAACCCTATCTCTAGGCGCCCGTTCAACTCCGGTGAATTATGCTAGATCTACTCTTAGGTAGGGTCTATTCCTCCTCCACCTAAGCACATCAGATTAAATTAAGCAACATAATTAAGAACAAACTAAGTACTTATCATATAATTTAGAAATCAAATAACAAAATCCATCATAGGTTTCATCCCCGTCAGGTATTTGAAGGGTTTAGTTCATAACAAAATAAGAAAACATCTCAAGAGAAAAGATAAAACAAAACATCAGAAATCCCTAAAACCCCCTAAAGGAATTGAAGAGGAGATCCTCCGTCTTGAATAGAACTCTGACTTCTTGAGATGGATCAACTGGCTATCTTCAAGTGACTCCCTAAAAGATGAAAGCTTCGGCAAAAGCCTCTACCAAAAAGCCCCATTCAATGTCTGCCTTGGGTTGTTTATATAGGCTTTGGGATGCTATACTTGGCTCCTAAGTACCTCCTTCAAGTAGAATTACCATTAGGGTGTCTAAGTAGACTTAGGAGTATGTTTCTTTGGCTTCAAGCATCCAATTCCAAGTGAAATTGCTCATTCTCGCGGTAGGGACACGCCCATGGCACACGCCCGTGTAATTCGAGGTTGGGCCGTGCCTTATTCTGTCGTTTTGGGCACGGCCGTGTAAGTTGGGATTTAGGCCGTGCTTCAGGTCTGTCAATTGGGACACGGCCATTAGATCACCAGGCACGTCCGTGTGATAAATGGATGATGCACGACCATGCAACTCATGAGTTAGGCCGTGTTCTATGTAGTCGATGAGGCACGACCGTGTGAGCTTTGGGCTAGGCCATGTTGATTTCTTGCTAAGGCCCAATTACTCTGTTTTAAGCCCGTTTTGTGTTCTTTTTATCTTCGGTTCTTTCCTTAGTATATGACATGAAAAGAAAGGATTAAGAGCACATTTTTACCTAAATTAAGGATAATTCATCCAAAAGCATACTAAATGTGGGATTAAAATATGTTACTTTTATGGTTTATCAAGGCTGCTTGGGATTCACACACCATGGCCTTAGAAATCACACCCACCTCGCGAACCATCTAACAATAAGGACCTTTCGGTCCATTAATCGATTCTTTTAGTCTTATTTTAATTTTTACACTCTTTCTTTTTATTTTTCTTTTCTTTACATATATAGTTAGTTTATTTAGATTTATTCTTATTATTTCCTGGCTAACTCTTCACGAGACTCCCAATTTCTTCATCTAGCGCAGGAATTAGAGGCGCCCCCTTCAACTTATCTTTCACTTCGAATCAAGTTTCCACACTTCCAACTTAAGGAATCCATCCAAAAATTCAGGAAGTTTCACTTCTCTTCTCTCTTTTAATTTTCTTAATATATGATTACTATCTATCTTTGTACATTGAGGGCAATGTACATCTAAAGTGTGGGGGGTGAAAATTATTTAGAAAAAGTGTCTAACCTTTTGCGTTATTCTCAAATCCTTGAATGATATCTTGTCTTAAGTAACTTTCTCATATCACTAATTTAAATGAAATTTCTGTTGATTTATGATTTTTATTGACATTTTTTAGATTAAGTCATTGTTAATTGCGAATTGATAATTTAAACTTTAAGATACTAGAGAATCAAGCATGATGAATCTATTTTCAAAAATTAAAAATTTTGCTAGGTTGTCTACCTGAATCTAATTATTACCCTGAAATTTAAAACTTACCAGGTTGTCATCAAAAACCCATAATTTTTTGTGAGATTTTGAGCCTTTTAGAGCATACATTTTTCGTGCTCACTTTATTGATTATGAGTGTGTCAATATTGATTTGTTATTCTAGAACTTGCTTTGATTATACATATCGAGACCACAACATTGATTTGATATATAGAGATGATAAAGGCACTTAGGATTTAACCCACTTCCTCCACTAAAAGCCTACCTTCACAATTAACCCCTAGTGAATCCCTTTGATCCTAACAACCCTTTTTATTGACTCACCCACTAATATTGTAACATCCCAAAATTGGGCCTAGTAGGATTGGGCCCAATGGGCCTTGGGCGTAGGAATGTTTAAAATTTTGAGAACAAGAGAATGGCATTATTGCAAATTGGACTTATTAGTTAAGTGAATTTAGAAGGTTACAAGGTTTCTATGAAGTCTCAGGTTTAATTGGGCCTTAGGAAAAATTGGGTATTTTAGCACTTTAAGGAGAGATGGTAAGTAGCTTTAAAGCTTATAGAAATAAATAAGTAATGTGTTTGCATAAATGAGCTATTGGTAAAGAGGTTATGGCATCAAGTGAAGTACCTTGAGGGAATAGGTTCAAATCCCTTTGTGTGCAATTTTTGACTAATATTTTTGCACTCTTTCATTAAGTGTTGGCCAAGAGGTATTTATGGCCAGTTTGACTTTTTTTTTTTTTTGGTATGGTGGCTAAAGAATTAAGAAAAGTTAGAGGTTGGGGAAAGGAATCAAAAGGAAAAAGGCAAGTAAGGGGAACAAGTGGCTTATTTCATGGAAAATGCTATGGAAAGTATGGTTGGCAAAATTTAACCCTT
This sequence comes from Gossypium rotundifolium, assembly GCA_025506655.1. Taxonomy (NCBI): domain Eukaryota; kingdom Viridiplantae; phylum Streptophyta; class Magnoliopsida; order Malvales; family Malvaceae; genus Gossypium; species Gossypium rotundifolium. The sequence continues at coordinate 142,771,116 of CP106731.1, forward strand.
ATGACTATGCATGTGGATGGTTTTGGGGGTAGATATGTAGCTAAAATTTTACATTGGCATTTGGTAGGGTCTTGGTATTGTTTTGGCCAAAAATCACATTTGCAACTTTAGTGTCATCTTCTCCCAATATGCTATTCTCTTTGCCGAAATCTTCTAGCACAATAGTGCATTTTTCTTCTCTTTGGATTGGTTTCATATTCACCTTTTGTCCATCTTCCTTGATAGCCGAATATCAACATACAATTTCCTCCATAACCGAACTTTCATCTTTTCTCTATTTCTTCTTCTCATCCATATTAACATCCATTTCTTGATCAATCGGTAAGTATTCTTCTCAATATTTTATTTTCTTTGGTTTTGGATGGTCATTTTGACCTAGACCATCACCTTACTTTCCCTCATTCGAAATCATTTTTCTTCCTCGTAGAGATATAGTGGAAGGCCGAAACTTAGATTTTTCTGAAGTCATCGTATAATCTCTAGAAATCGAATCCAATATTAATAAGGTAGAGTTCTTATGGATAATTGATATTGTTCAATATTCGATTGGTTGCTAACGGAGTAATAATGTGAAATAATCGACTGCATGTTTTAGGGACAAATCACTCGATATATTCTACCTTCGGATATAGTGGTAAGTGATTCAAGTGTAAGTGATACGAAATCTTTTGGAAATCTGAGGCTAACTTTTGGTTGGTATTGTTCTAGGTCAACGACGAGTGGTTCGTTAGGAAATCGAAATCAGGTGTGTAATCCTGTAACTTTCGTATACATATATGAAATGGTGTGTAATCTTACACTTCTCAGAAAGTTTGTATGAAATGTTCTGTGAATCAGTCGAAATATAGAAGAAAATCAAAATCGGCATCCGTGATCACTCGGGCGTGCGTATGATCGTAGTGGTAAACGTATTTTGTAATAAAACAATTTCGGTTAGAAGCAGTGACGTGTTTTTAAAAATCACGAAAAATAGAAGAAAAGGGAATTAGAAAGTGAATGAGGTATCGAATAAAATCTTATTGTGTCTATTTTGATAAGGAAGAAACGGAGAAGGAAAAGGAATTTTATATTCTGAGATATGTTAATTTTAGTGAGGCTGATTCTGAATGATTTCGTGGTTCCCTGATCTGTCTTGGAAAAATCGTATAAAATTGTACAAAGTGAATTAAGAGTTATAGTTTATATGTAAATAATACTTAATGAGTCTATTTTTAATAGAAATAAGTGGGAACAACATATGAAAACTGTACAGTGAGATATTTGAATTTTGGGTAAGAGAAGTCAGAATCTTTAGACAGTGAAACAAGTGAAACTTTAAGGAATAAACTGTACTAAATGGTTAAGACAAAAAATTCTGGAAAAATTTTAGTAAGAAGATATATTAGTTTAGTTTCAAGGAAAATTTAGGGATTTAGATTTCGAGATTCCTAACCCAAGTTATATTCAATTTAGTTAGTACGACGCAGATGGATAGTTTAAATTGTTATGCCCAAATTAGTAGTTAAGTCTGGATTGTGAAATTATCGAATTACCCTTAGTGGGTAAATTGTCGAATTAAGAAAATGCCTCTAAAGGGCCGAAATATGGAAATGCCCCTAATGGGCCGATTTGCAAAAGTGTTAATGGGTCAATCTGTTATTTTGATAAATGGGCCAATTTGATATTTTTATAAATGGGCCAATCTGATATTTTGATAAATGGGCCAATCTGTTATTTTGATAAATGGGCCAATCTGATATTTTGATAAATGGGCCAATCTGATATTTTGATAAATGGGCCAATCTGTTATTTTGATAAATGGGCCAATCTGATATTTTGATAATGGGCCAATCTATTATTTTGATAAATGGGCCAATTTGATATTTTTATAAATGGGCCAATCTGATATTTTGATAAATGGGCCAATCTATTATTTTGATAAATGGGGCAATCTGATATTTTGCTAAATGGGCCAATCTGATATTTTGCTATATAGGCCTAATTGATAATTTGTTATAATGAGTCGTACTTTTGTAATAAATATCCGAATAAATTATTGTGATTTGTTATGCATCATATACATGATTTGCATGGGATGGGATAATGATGAAGAGAAGTTCTGGTAGCTATGCTACATAAATCTGGTGGCTCTATCGCAAATCTGAAAAATGGCAATGTCATGTAAATTCTGTTAACCTGGTGGCTTGTCCACAAATTTGATATAAATGGCTTAATGCCTACTTTTGGTGTGTTGGCGGGGTGGGTGTAACACCCTGGATTTAGGGGTTATGCGTTCATGCCTAATTCGAGTGATAGTAGACTTGGAGTATGTTTGGGCAGGTTTTAAGGGTTTCGGGAACCTTAAATTATAAGGGGATGCTTTGGAAAAAAAATTGGATTTAGGTGTAAAAAGGGGAAACTAGGCAAGAAGGCCTTAAAATAATTTTACGGGGTTTAAGACACAAGAAAGGCATTGGCAAAGTGGCTTCATGCGCTGCTTAAGGGGGCTGGAAGTAGAGCCTAAGAGGGCAAGGGTTCGAGCTACTGGGGCAGCAATTTTGTTTTATTTTTGTGCGTCAAGGGACTGGGCTAAGTAGGCCTTAAAATTAATGGTGTGGCTTGGTGGACATGGAAGTCCAGTTGGCAAAGTGGCACTCATGCGGCACTTAGGCGCTAAAGGAGAGCAAGGGCGCTGGTTCGAGTGGGGCGTGACATTTGGCGTTTAATTTTTGTTATTCGGTGATGAAATTTGAGTGAAGAAGGGTTCAAAGAATTTTGGGGCGTTAGTGGACAAGAAAGATGGGTTTGGTTAAGTGGCTTGGGGCATTGTAAGGAGGGCTTGGTGCGGTCGTGAGTTCGAGGCACAAGGAAGCGAATTTTGGATAGTTATTTTGCTAGTGGCGTTAAAGGTAGAGAAGGCTTAAAAGAATTTGGTGGCGCATTTAGATGAATTAACACTTTGGTAGAATGGCACAGGGCGTTGCTTGAGCGCTTGTTCCACTAGGTCCTGCGTTGAACCATGGAGGCCGCAAGTGAGGTTTTCTTTTCTTCTTTGGCGTGAAGAGGTGGCGTGAAGGTGGAGGGCACATGGAGTCTTCAATGGATAAAGATTAAGCAATTTGTAGTTTAGTCCTTTTTATTTAATTTGGAAGGTAAGTGATAAGGGTTGGGTTATTTTAATTATTTTAGATAGTGGTAGGATAATTGCAGGACTATTTTATTTAGTTTAAATTAGTTTTTATTGGTTTATTTTGATTGTGATAAGGAGGAATTTTATTAGGGATTAAATGGTGGCAAATTGGACTCTTGGGGAAGTGCCAATCGGCCTTAAAGCCTATAAGGAGAAGCTGCCGAAATTTGCTTTCTTTTTACATTTTGTGTGCCAAAATTCCTTTTAATAAAGCATTCATCTCTTTATTTTTCTTCCCTTAAGTTACTTTGCCGAATTTGCACCTTATTTTCTCTTTGACAAAGCCGAATTCTCCTAAGCCTTCTCCATTCTTCTATTTCTTCTTCCTTCAAACTCCAAAGCTGTTCTTTGTGTTAGCCGAATGTGCCATCACCATTTGATTGAGCCATAGCCGAATATTTATTTGGAATCCCTTGTCACCCCTTTTCTTCTTTTGTTCTCTTCAAAGCCAAAAGTTGGAGATATCACTCTATTTCTTGGTTGTGGCCGAACCTAGGAGGGTGATTCGGGAAGTTGTTCATACGTGATAAGCAACGTGTGCGTTGGTGCATTAAGAGAAATCTCTGGATTCGATTCCTCAAGGTAAGCCTATGTAGTTTCGCCAAGGCCAATTTTATGGACTAATGTGCTTAAGTCGATTTCAATGTGGTTTCATTTAGGATTTCGACAAGGGTAATCAGAAGCTTCCGGGACTCAATTCGTTGGTAAGAATGTTAGTAAGTGACTTAGATTCGTTAATAGTAAATTATGACTTTGTTGATTAATCGTGTGGTTCTGATTAAGTATCATCGATGGATGCGAGTGCCAGTTAAGAGGAGAAAGGGAAAGCTCCCATCCCGAAGTTCAAAAAGAGATCGGTTTCTGCCGTACGAGATTGGCCACTGGGGTGTGGGCGTACAACGGAAAACGATAGGCAGATAACGGTAGTCTCGCTAAACGATAGCGTCGGGATGGAGGGTTTAGAGCTTCAAGTTATAAGGTGTGTAGTTAGCCATTGTTTCCAGGATTTGCGTGATATTTGCCTGTTTTATATGTTTGTTAACAAGTGCAGTAAATGTGAAATTGATACCTTGAAGGGGGTATGATGACGACCAGGTTAGTAGCAAATTGGTTCAAAAGTGATAATTGATTTTTAATATGTGAGCATGCCTATATTTGTGAATATCATGTACATGCATCATCTCAAAGATCATATTATGTTACATGTGCATGGGTGGGTTTCGAAAGAAGATGCGGGTGTACTTGATGCGTGGTTGATGTCGACTTTGTGCTACATCGTGGATTGGCGTTGACCGAGGTCGCGTTGTGGATCTTTTGATTTAGTTCGCGTGGTTACCTTGATTGACATCGGCTTTATGCCGTATCGTGGCTTGATGGATTCTTGTGTGCTCCATCGTGGTTTGATGTTAGCTATCGCTACATCGTGGATGGCATTGGTTGCCTTTTGGAGGGAAAAGGAGAGGTGACTCGATAGTCCCCGTGTGTGGTAAATTTGGTTAAGGGGTGTGTAGCGGATGGACCTTAGGATTGGGTTGGGTTTCATATTGCATGGTTTTGTTATAAATTGATATGGAAATGGGCCAAGCCCAATATGGAATATGAATAGGTATGTTTTGAGAACATATGTGGAAATAGGCCAAGCCTAGTAATCAGTGGATTAATGAGAAAAGGGCCTAGCCCAGTGCTTGAATATGATTTGGTTGTGGGCCAAGCCCAGATTATGGTAATGTCTAAATGATTATATTTATATGTTGCATTTGATAATTGGGTTGATTTGTGGCTAGCATGTGGGTGGATATCAGTGGTTTAAATTACACACTGAGTCTGTATGACTCACCCAATTATTTATCCAACATCGCAGGTAACAGAATGACCGGACTGGGTTGGAGTGGATACAGGGTGGCCCATGCAAAGGACGTTTTAAACATTTTCTTTATGTCTTTTAATTTGAAGTACATGAATTCATTATTTTTGTAATAAGGGCCACTTTTATTTAGAGTATTCTATTTACGATTATCAAAGTTTATATTATACTTAGATATATTTTCTTTAAATGATTTATAATATAATAAATTATAATAAAGTTTTAATTCACGTATTTTATATCGAGCTTATATTATTAAATAATTTTTATTGGACACACTCTCCGAAAGTTAACAAAATTTTCAAGTTTTATTCTAAAGACAAAGATTTTCAACATTTTTCCATGTGACATAACCAGATCCGGTCAAGACTCGTGGGCGGGTTTGGGATATTCTGATTAATATCGAGCCAGTTCAAAACTCGGCTTTGAGGGTTTTGGGCCCAAAAACATTTTCAAAATGGGCTTTTCAAAATATGGGTTTTATGAAATATTTTTGAGTTATACGGCATGGCACTGTACCTCGGCCGAGTCCACGGTAAGTACTTGAGACTTGTGAAGTAATTTGTTATATGAACTATTATGGGCTTTGTTGGGCTCGTAGATTAGTAAATTAGGATCGATTGAACCCTAAGGCTAGTCTACTCAAACATATGCATAAAACTTAAAGCTCTTAAACAAACACATGAAATAAGTCGCAGAGTTAAGGTGTGGCAACTGTGCGCATGTCTAGGAGTGGCATTCATGGGAGATTGGTATTTAAGCAATCACGTGACTCACCTCCTCTCCACTTGAATCCTACACAGTGCGTAGCTACGATTCACCTTAACCAAGAGGACTTGTTCATAGGCTAAACCAATTATTAAAACCCGGAAGGGATTAGCCTTATTGTTTTAAAACCCTTAATTTTTAGAAAAAAAAATTTCAAACTTACCTCTTTGGTTTGTAAACCCTAAATCTGGTTTTGAAAAACATTTTCTCGATTTACCAAAATTACCAAAATGCCCCTAGCGGCAAAATTACAAAAAAATGCCCCTGTATTGTAAAATTACCGCACTACCCTCAACTTTTGTTAAAATGATTTTTACTTTGCAAAATACCAAAATCTCTAGTGTTCAAAATATCAATATACCCCGATTTGGGAAAATTTACAAAAATACCCCTGTGTTGAAAATTACTAAAATGCCCCTGACTTTTAAAATTTCTGAGTTAACCCCAACTTTAATAAAATTCTCTCACTTTGCAAAAGTATCCAAATTTTTGTATTTCAAAATAATGCCCTGACTTTGGAAATTTAGAAGATTACCCTGGTTGACAAAATTACCATAATACCCCTGGTTTTCAAAATCCTGTTATATCTCCAATTTGCGAAATTTTCAAAAAAAAAAACTTTTCAATTTTGGGAATTTTTAAAAAAAAATCCTGACTTATTACAGTTTGGAATCGCTCTGATTTATTACCAAAAATGTCCCTGTAGGACAAAATGACGGAAATACCCCTGGGGTAGGAACGGGCAGGAAGGTCCGAATAGTGAATGTGTGTGGTAGATACCACTGAACGTGCCTCTGCTGAGGAATGAATGTGTTGTGATGATGAATTAATGTGTCTTCATTGAGAAATGAAGGTGTCTCCATTGATGAATGTGAAAGTGATTCTCTGAATTAGAGTAGTAAGACTCGAATCTGAACCTTGTGTGATCGAAAGAACTACTTCTAAAATCTTTCATTCATAAAATATGCTCGCGGTTAAATAGTGGAACAATTACTAATGCATAAAACTTCTTAATCAGATAAATCAAGATGATAGAGATGAGTTCTAGGGACAACAGTAGAGGTAGAATGGCGACATCGAACCAGATAGGAGTGCGCCATGGGTCGAAAGTGAAGTGCCACCAGATGAGCGTAGAGGAGCAAGATCGAGACGAGGAGAAGATGGCGCGATATCGTGGGCCATGTTGCGAGTGCTAGAGCGAGTAGCGGAGTTAGTAGAGAAATGGAACTCGAAAGTCGATATCGGAAAGGCTTAGATCGAACGAAGCCGAGATCTTTAGAGGAGTGTCGGGAGTAGCTCCTAACGTAGCGGAGTATTGGCTAGAAGCAGTCGAAAGAATCATGGACGATTTGGATTGCACCAATGAAGAAAAGCTGAAGGGCACTGTTTCGTTGCTTCACGACGAAGCTTATCGTTGGTGGCTCACTGTCAAACAAGGTGTACCGGCGGATCGACTGGATTGGGATTTCTTTAAGGCCAAGTTCGAAGGGAAGTATGTAGGAGCCAGTTATTTGGACTCGCAAAGGAAAGCGTTTCTAAATCTAGTACAAGGGAATAAGTCGATAGCGGAGTATGAAGCTGAGTTTGTGCGACTAAGTCAGTACGCCAAAGGAATCGTGGCTACTGATTACGAAAGGAGTGTTCGATTCGAAGATGGGCTACGAGATGAGTTGCGGGAGTTGATCGCTCCGCACAGAGAAAGAGACTTTGCCATTTTAGTGGAGAAAGCTCGGATCGCTGAAGAGGTTAAGAAGACTATAAGGGAAAATCGAGAGAAGAATAGGAACGAGAATAAGAGAAATGTTGGACCATCAGCATCTTTTGGTAATGCCCGAAAAAGACCAAGGACCGAGAACCCTGTAAGTGCACTTGTACCAGTGGATCGGAATCGTTCTTGTGCTCGATGTGGAAGACCTCACACAGGAGAGTGTTGGGGAAATAGTAAAGAATGCTTTCGGTGTGGATCTAAGGCACATCTGGTTAAGAATTATCCTCGAGCGACGAGGGGTCGTGGTCCAAGCCATGGAAGGAATAGTTCTAGTCAGAGTCAACCAAGGATGTGATAGCAGGTAAGCTCCTTTGCTTTGGTACATGCTTTGATTGCTTTGCTTGCTTGTGAATTAGCTTTTTCTGTGTTGCTAAGAGAGGTGTTTTGAATTTTAAGTGCGAACTTAGAAACTGTGTTGGGGAGGTATGATAGTCTTAGTAAGATCAGAGTGCGCAGCTTAAGCGTAAGGTGGTAAGATAGGTTGTCAGGACGTTCGTTAGTAAAGTAATTTCGAGGATGAAATTATTTTAAGGAGGTAGAATTGTAACACCACGGATTTAGGGGTTATCGTTCATGCCTAATTCGAGTGATAGTAGACTTGGAGTATGTTTAAGCGGGTTTTAAGGGTTTGGGAACCTTAAATTATAAGGGATGCTTTGGAAAAAAATTGGATTTAGGTGTAAAAGGAAAGCTGGGCAAGAAGGCCTTAAAATAATTTTACGGGGTTTAAGACACAAGAAAGGCATTGGCAAAGTGGCTTCATGCGCTGCTTAAGGGAGCTGGAAGTAGAGCCTAAGAGAGCAAGGGTTCGAGCTGCTGGGGCAGCAATTTTGTTTTATTTTTGTCGTCAAGGGACTGGGCTAAGTAGGCCTTAAAATTAATGGTGTGGCTTGGTGGACATGGAAGTCCAGTTGGCAAAGTGGCACTCATGCGACACTTAGGCGCTGAAGGAGAGCAAGGGCGCTGGTTCGAGTGGGAAGCGTGACATTTAGCGTTTAATTTTTGTTATTCGGTGATGGGTTTGAGTGAAGAAGGGTTCAAAGAATTTTGGGGCGTTAGTGGACAAGAAAGATGAAATTTGGTAAAGTGGCTTGGGGCATTGTAAGGAGGGCTTGGTGCGGTAGTGAGTTCGAGGCACAAGGGAAGCAGAATTTTGGATAGTTATTTTGCTAGCTGGCGTTAAAGGCAGAGAACGCTTAAAAGAATTTGGTGGCACATTTAGGACAGAATTAACACTTTGGCCGAATGGCTGTGGCGTTAACGAGCGCTTGTTCCACTAGGTCTGCGTTCGAGCCATGGAGGTGCAAGTGAGGTTTTCTTTTCTTCTTTGGCGTGAAGAGGTGGCGTGAAGGTGGAGGGCACATGGAGTCTTCAATGGATAAAGATTAAACTACTGTAGTTTAGTCCTTTTTGATTTTGGCTGGAAGGTAAGTGATAAGGGTTGGGTTATTTTAATTATTTTAGATAGTGGTAGGATAATTGTAGGACTATTTTATTTAGTTTAAATTAGTTTTTATTGGTTTATTTTGATTGTGATAAGGAGGAATTTTATTAGGGATTAAATGGTGGCAAATTGGACTCTTGGGGAAGTGCCAATCGGCCTTAAAGCCTATAAGGAGAAGCTGCCGAAATTTGCTTTCTTTTTACATTTTGTGTGCCGAAATTCCTTTTAATAAAGCATTCATCTCTTTATTTTTCTTCCCTTAAGTTACTTTGCCGAATTTGCACCTTATTTTCTCTTTGACAAAGCCGAATTCTCCTAAGCCTTCTCCATTCTTCTATTTCTTCTTCCTTCAAACTCCAAAGCTGTTCTTTGTGTTAGCCGAATGTGCCATCACCATTTGATTGAGCCATAGTGAATATTTATTTGGAATCCTTGTCACCCCTTTTCTTCTTTTGTTCTCTTCAAAGCCAAAAGTTGGAGATATCACTCTATTTCTTAGTTGTGGCCGAACCTAGGAGGGTGATTCGGGAAGTTGTTCATACGTGATAAGCAACGTGTGCAGTGGTGCATTAAGAGAAATCTCTCGGGATTCGATTCCTCAAGGTAAGCCTATGTAGTTTCGGCCAAGGGCCAATTTTATGGACTAATGTGCTTAAGTCGATTTCAATGTGGTTTCATTTAGGGATTTCGACAAGGGTAATCAGAAGCTTCCGGGACTCAATTCGTTGGTAAGAATGTTAGTAAGTGACTTAGATTCGTTAATAGTAAATTATGACTTTGTTGATTAATCGTGTGGTTCTGATTAAGTATCATCGATGGATGCGAGTGCCAGTTAAGAGGAGAAAGGGAAAGCTCCCATCCGAAGTTCAAAAGAGATCGGTTTCTGCCAGACAAGATTGGCCACCGGTGTGGGCGTACAACGAAAACGATAGGCGGATAACGGTAGTCTCGCTAAACGATAGCGTCGGGATCGAGGGTTTAGAGCTTCAAGTTATAAGGTGTGTAGTTATCCATTGTTTCCGAGATTTGCGTGATATTTGCCTGTTTTATATGTTTGTTAACAAGTGCAGTAAATGTGAAATTGATACCTTGAAGGGGGTATGATGACGACCAGGTTAGTAGCAAATTGGTTCAAAAGTGATAATTGATTTTTAATATGTGAGCATGCCTATATTTGTGAATATCATGTACATGCATCATCTCAGCATCATATTATGTTACATGTGCATGGGTGGGTTTCTGAAAGAAGGTACGGGTGTACTTGAGTACGTGGTTGATGTCGACTTTGTGCTACATCGTGGATTGGCGCCGGCCGAGGTCGCGTTGTGGATCTTTTGCGATTTAGTTCGCGTGGTTACCTTGATTGACATCGGCTTTATGCGATCGTGGCTTGATGGATTCTTGTGTGCTCCATCGTGGTTTGATGTTAGCTATCGCTACATCGTGCATGGCATTGGTTGCCTTTTGGAGGGAAAAGGAGAGGGTGACTCGATAGTCCCCTGGTGTGTGGTAGGCTGGTTAAGGGGGTGTGTAGCGGATGGACCTTAGGATTGGGTTGGGTTTCATATTGCATGGTTTTGTTATAAATTGATATGGAAATGGGCCAAGCCCAATATGGAATATGAATAGGTATGTTTTGAGAATATACGTGGAAATGGGCCAAGCCTAGTAATCAGTGGATTAATGAGAAAAGGGCCTAGCCCAGTGCTTGAATATGATTTGGTTGTGGGCCAAGCCCAGATTATGGTAATGTCTAAATGATTATATTTATATGTTGCATTTGATAATTGGGTTGATTTGTGGCTAGCATATGGGTGGATATCAGTGGTTTTAATTACACACTGAGTCTGTATGACTCACCCAATTATTTATCCAACATCGCAGGTAACAGAATGACCGGACCGGGTTGGAGTGGATACAGGGTGGCCCATGCAAAGGACGTTTTAAACATTTTCTTTATGTCTTTTAATTTGAAGTACTTGAATTCATTATTTTTGTAATGAGGTCCACTTTTATTTAGAGTATTCTATTTACGATTATCAAAGTTTATATTATACTTAGATATATTTTCTTTAAATGATTTATAATATAATAAATTATAATAAAGTTTTAATTCACGTATTTTATATCGAGCTTATATTATTAAATAATTTTTATTGGACACACTCTCCAGAAGTTAACAAAATTTTCAAGTTTTATTCTAAAGACAAAGATTTTCAACATTTTTCTGCAGTGACATAACCAGATCCGGTCAAGACTCGTGGGCCGGGTTTGGGGATGTTACAGTGGGTGACTAAAGCTCCCCACAGGTGTGTTGGTTGGTACGGGTGGTATGGAGCGGATGGAAAATTTAGGTTTGGTTTGGGAATTTCATATCATATGCATATTTTACATATATAAGACACATTTATTATTGTATGTAGGCTTAGGCCTAAATATATGCTTAATGAATTTTGGCCCAGTGAACAATGGTAAGTGGATTATACACTGAGTTCTTATAACTCACCCTCTTCTCTTAACCCTTGTTGGTAATGCTCAGTGACGAGGACTTGGAGCCATGATTGACTCGGTGGAGGCCATGCTTTGGAAATAACATTTTCGAATATTAGTAAACTACCTTTCCGTTTTATTTGATTACTTTTATTGTTTTGGGTTTTAAAGTTGTAATAAGGCCTCTAGACTATTTTTATTTTACTTTATGTTTGGGATGTTTTTATTATTCTTCTTAAATTGTTTAAAAAGGAATTTTCTAAAAATATAAATAATGGTTTTCAAAATTGATTAATAAATAGATTTTATAGCAAACTTTTACAAATAATTTAACTTGAATTCTCTTTCAAATTATCGACGACATTTTCAAAAGTCACAGTTAAAGTTCACTACCTCAATTTTCGACTCATCAATCAACCTCTCAAAAATACTTGTATTTTTATCTACGTTTCCGTAATGTTTTCAAAATGCTTCTGCAACTCTATTTCCAAACGTCATATTTTTGTAAATTGTTATTTTAAATATGTTTTCGCAACCAAAAAGGTTTTTAAAGATAATTAAGTTTTCAAGTAGATAACAATTGCTTAAGTGTTTTGGGTTTTAACAAAGAGGCTGTAATTCTCAAACAAGTTTTTAACAATCGCAAAGATGGCTTTGAAAAGAAAAAAAAACACTTCCATGTGACACGCCAGATTCGGGCCTAACTTCTAGGCCAGGTTTAGGGTGTTACATTTTATGGTATCAGAGCCCAGTTGTAAAACTCGGTCGTGGTGGGGGTTCAAAAGGGTTTTCCAAATCTGTTTAGAATTTTGATTTATAAATATATGTTCTAAAGGAAGTATGGCACCACGAGTATCCGGCACCAAGTCAAGTAAGTATTTGTTTTCATTTTATGATTATTGTGTTACGAAAATTTTACAAAGTAGAATACTCTAGAACTGTTAGCTTTAGGAGTTGAAACTATAGAGACTAATACTCTAGGATGCAGATTTGACTCTTGAAAATAACTTTTCTACTCAAAGTCCATAAAACATCGTTTAATAAACATCGAATAGCATAATGATTCATAAAACTCTTAATCAGATTATATCGTCTTAGTGAACATGAGCGCTAGAAGATGCGGACGCGGTAGACGTGGACGTGGTAGCGGCCGAGGTGCTAGGGCTAGATCTTTGGCACCAAGGCATGTGGCCGAAAGGGAGGCGCAGACATCATTAGTGGCTGAGACGGGATCTCATGATCGAGTTGGGGTTGATGAGCTGACTCAGATAGTTAAGAAGGTATTGAAGGAGGTTAAGGAAATCAATGAAGCACTTCGAGTTGGGTCTGTGGACTGTAAGAAAAAAGGAGATCATGGTTCTTTTGGATCACAGTCTCGTTCCATAAAGCGTGTTAAGGCACGTCCAAACTTTTCGGCTTGCGATCATTGCAAAAGGCGTCATCTGGGGGAATGCTGGAGGAGGTCAAGAGTATGCTTGAGATGCGGGTCTAGGGAGCATAAGGTTCGGGATTGTAACATCACCATCAAGTCAGGTATGTTTTGGTTGGATGTGATGATTGAATGTAGAAAATTCTAAGTATAAATGGTAGACAATTGTTTGCTTTTGTGGTTAGATGTTTGGTTGTGTGAAAGAGGATTCAAGATTTTGTTAAAAGTACATTGTTTTTTTTAAGATCAAAGTGCGCAGCAAAAGCTTAGTGGTGTGATTTGAGCGATGCGTTTAGTAGATGGTTGGAAATTTTGAGGACGAAATTTCTTTATGGAGGGTAGAATTGTAACCTCCCAAAATTAGGCCTAGTAGGATTGGGCCCAATGGGCCTTGGGCGTAGGAATGTTTAAAATTTTGAGAACAAGAGAATGACATTATTGCAAATTGGACTTATTAGTTAAGTGAATTTGGAAGGTTACAAGGTTTCTATGAAGTCTCGGGTTTAATTGGGCCTTAGGATAAATTGGGTATTTTAGCACTTTAAGGAGAGATGGTAAGTAGCTTCAAAGCTTATAGAAATAAATAAGTAATGTGTTTGCATAAATGAGCTATTGGTAAAGAGGTTATGGCATCAAGTGAAGTACCTTGAGGGAAGAGGTTCAAATCCCTTTGTGTGCAATTTTTTGACTAATATTTTTGCACTCTTTCCTTAAGTGTCGGCCAAGAGGTATTTATGGCAAGTTTGACTTCTTTATTTTTGGTAAGGTTCAAATCCCTTTGTGTGCAATTTTTGACAAATATTTTTGCACTCTTTCCTTAAGTGTCGGCCAAGAGGTATTTATGGCAAGTTTGACTTATTTATTTTTGGTATGGTGGCTAAAGAATTAAGGAAAGGTTGAGGTTGGGGAAAGGAATCAAAAGGAAAAGGCAAGTAAGGAGAACAAGTGGCTTATTTCATGGAGAATGCTATGGAAAGTATGGTTGGCAAAATTTTGACCCTTATGACTATGCATGTGGACGGTTTTGGGGGTAGATAGGTAGCTGAAATTTTACTTTGGCATTTGGGAGGGTCTAAGTATTTTTTTGGCCAAAAATCACATTTGCAACTTTAGTGTCATCTTCTCCCCATTTGCTATTCTCTTTGCCGAAATCTTCTAGCACAATAGTGCATTTTTCTTCTCTTTGGATTGGTTTCATATTCACCTTTTGTCCATCTTCCTTGATAGCTGAATATCAACATGCAATTTCCTCCATAACCGAACTTTCATCTTTCCTCTATTTCTTCTTCTCATCCATATTAACATCCATTTCTTGATCAATCGGTAAGTATTCTTCTCAATATTTTATTTTCTTTGGTTTTGGATGGTCATTTTGACTGTAACATCCTAGATTAGGGGTTATGCGTTTGTGCATAATTCATGAGTAGTAGGTTTTGGCAGTGTTTGGAAGTGAATTAAGGGTTTTTGAACATCCTAGGATGGAAGAGAAAGCTTTGGACAATTATTGGTTTTTAAGTTAAAAACAAGAAGTGATGTGGAAAAGTGGCAAGGGCGCCACCTAAGGTGCAAGGTTATGGCATCAAGTGAAGTACTTTGAGGAAGAGGTTGAATCCCATTGTGTGCATCTTTGCTTAATTTTATGAAATAGCATGTTTATTGTGATATGTTGTGTGCATTTTTAGAACCTTGGAAATGTAAGGAAATGTATGGAAATGTATGGAAATGTATGGAAATGTAAGGAAATGTATGGAAATGAAAGGAAATGTATGGAAATGTAAGGAAATGTATGGAAATGTATGGAAATGTATGGAAATGTATGGAAATGTATGGAAATGTAAGGAAATGTATGGAAATGTATGGAAATGTATGGGTTATGGCATCAAGTGAAGTACTTTGAGGGAAGAGGTTCGAATCCCATTGTGTGCATCTTTGCTTAATTTTATGAAATAGCATGTTTACTGTGATATGTTGTGTGCATTTTTAGAACCTTGGAAATGTAAGGAAATGTATGGAATGTATGGAAATGTATGGAAATGTATGGAAATGTGAGGAAATGTATGGAAATGTATGGAAATGTATGGAAATGTAAGGAAATGTATGGAAATGTAAGGAAATGTTAAGTTCAAAGTGAACATTTTTGGAAACTAGGAAATGTAAGGAAACGATTTAGAAATGTTAAGTTTCAAAAAGAGGAAAGTTAACATTTTGGAAACCTAAGTAAAATAGAAAAGTGAACATTTTGGAAACCTAAGTAAAATAGGAAAGTGAACATTTTGGAAACCTAGGAAATGTCAAGTTTAAAGAGCCAAACGAAAATTTTTGGAAACTTAGAAATGACTTAAAAATTTCGAGTTTTAAAGTTTAAAAGAGGAAATTAAGGCAAGGTGGCCTTAAGAGAAAAAGTATGTGAAATTTGACACACAAACAGGGCTTGGAAAAGTGGCTCAAGATACCACTTAAAGCCCAAAGGTGGCGCCACTTAGGTGGATAATTTG
This sequence comes from Gossypium rotundifolium, assembly GCA_025506655.1. Classification (NCBI taxonomy): domain Eukaryota; kingdom Viridiplantae; phylum Streptophyta; class Magnoliopsida; order Malvales; family Malvaceae; genus Gossypium; species Gossypium rotundifolium. The sequence continues at coordinate 142,786,543 of CP106731.1, forward strand.
GGCCTCGTATGGTCACAAGGAGTCCAATAGAACAAGTTAAAATTCGGCTCACCAAGGGAAGGGGGTGGACGGCATCTAGCTAAAGACTTTAAGTGATTTTTTATTTAACTACTTAGAGGGAAGCAATGGACGGCAATAAGGACTCTTAAGGGAAGAGTTTAATTCTCTTTAAAATTCGGCTAAATAGGTGGATAAATGAAGAATTATTCTTTAATTAGGAGAATGAGGGAGAAGTGATGGCCAAGTAAGGGACTTTGAGTTTAGTAATTTCGGCTAAGTAAGGATAGTTGCTGAATTATCTTTTATTTTAGAGATAAGAGATAATTAAAGGATTATTTCCATTAATTTTAAATAAAGTGATAATTATCAAAATAAGGAAGAGTGGTGGCCAAGTTAAGGACTCTAGCTAGTAATTTCGGCTATAAAAGGAAGAGAAGGCCATTCATTCATTCATTCACTCTTCCTTTGCCGAATTTCTTAAGCAGATTCTCCTCTCTCTGCCGAAATTCCTCAGCTTTTATTCTTCATTCTCTTTTCTTTCTAATTCCTCCAAAAGTCGAAAGTTGTGAGAGCATCATTTAGCCATAGCAAATCTCTCGAAGGTTGAAGTGAAGGCACAATTGATTCCTTCAAATAAGGGTAAGATCCAAGTTTAGTTTCCATTCTTTTATATTTTAGACTTATCGAAATTTAGGGACTAATTTCGATTATTAATCTTGGTAGAATCATGGAAGGAGAAGTTCTTTTCCAAGGTACACCATAGGCGTGTTCCCTAGTTATTCGGTGAATTTTGGGATTTAAGATCCTTAAGGTAAGTGACTATGAATATTCGGCCAAGACCCTATTTTTGTAGTAGATCTATTATTATGTGTCTTAAGCTAAAAACTAACCAATTCAAGGGATCTAGTGATTAGCCGATTTCAAAGGAGAAGAATATAAGTTTTCGGGATTTGATTTTTAATTCAATCGGTAACAAGGTAAGTTTTAGTGCACAAATCCTACTAGGATTTGGATTTATGGTCAAATAGCTCTTTACTAAGTATTAAGTGACTGAATAAATGTAGAGATCTAAGATCTAAGGCGTTAGATCAAGCTTTTCGGGATCTCAAGGAATTACTAAGCGAATCAGGTGTGTACCCTACCCTAAGTTTTAATATGTTCATGGCTATGTTTTAAATTAAATGTGTATGTTTATAAAAATGTGAATATGGCTAAGGTACCATAATATGTTCATGGCTATGTTTTAAATTAAATGTGTATGTTTATAAGAATGTGAATATGGCTAAGGTACCATACTATGGTACAAAGTACTAAGGTACGTTTCCTACTCCTACTAGGAATATGAATATATGTTATTTTTAACATGTGAAAAGTGATAAGAATGTGAATTAAGGCATGATTTTGCATATTGTGTATGAAATATGGGAGCATATGGGTTATATGAAAAGGGGAAGTGAATGTGGTGACCTAAGACCACAAACACGGTGACCTAAGACCGTGATATCTGAATGTGGTGACCTAAGACCACAGTAATCTGAATGTGGTGACCTAAGACCACAGAAATCTGAACGTGGTGACCTAAGACCACGAATGCGGTGACCTAAGACCGCGATATGGAGTGTAGCGGAAGGAGGGTTGACTTAGTAGTCCCCACGGTGTGCAGGATGGTACGGTGGTGTGTAGCGGATGGCATATAGGTTTGGGTTCGGGTTGCATCATATTGTTTAAATGCTTTATGAACATGTATGATATTGTATGCCTGAAATATTAAATTTTAGTGTTGGTTACACATTGAGTCTGTTTGACTCACCCCTTGTGGGATTATTTTTCAGGTGACGATCAGTGATGGACCGGGCTGGCAGATGCTTAGTGGAGGCCATGTGGAGGCCATGTGAAGTTCAGATTTCTTTTATATGGACTATTTTTACTTTAAGTATTTTGAATTTAAATTTTGGGAATTATTTGATGTAATAAGGCCTTAGTAGAAATATTTTATTTTGTTTTTATTTGTTAAGCTTACAAACCTTTATTTATTAAAAGATTAAGTAAATCAATTTTTTTTTTTAAAAACAAAGCCCAAACATTTTGTCACCTAAAGTAAAGGGTTTTTTTTTTTACAATGAATTAAACTTGTTCTCAACTCAAGCCCAACCCAAAACAATCTTTCTTTCAAAACACACAAGTTTTTCCTAAGTAACAAAAGAATTTGAAACGGTTTACACCGGGGAACATACCAGATCCGATCAAGGCTCGTGGGCCGGGTTTGGGGTGTTTCATTGACCTAGACCATCACCTTACTTTCCCTCATTTGAAATCATTTTTCTTCCTCATAGAGATATAGTGGAAGGCCAAACTTAGATTTTTCCGAAGTCATCATATAATTGCTAGAAATCGGATCCAATATTAATAAGGTAAGGAGTTCGTATGGATTATTGATATTATTCAATATTCGATTGGTTGCTAACGGAATAATAATGTGAAATAATTGACTACATGTTTTAGGGACAAATCACTCGATATATTCTACCTTCGGACATAGTGGTAAGTGATTCTAGTGTAAGTGATACGAAATCTTTTGGAAACCCGAGGCTAACTTTTGGTTGGTATTGTTCTAGGTCAACGACGAGTGGTTCATTAGGAAATCGAAATCAGGTGTGTAATCCCGTACCTTTGGTATACATATCTGAAATGGTGTGTAATCTCACACTTCTCAGAAAGTTTGTATGAAATATTCTGTGAATCGGTCGAAATACCGAAAAAAATAGGAAACCGGCATCTGTGATCACTCGGGCGTGTGTATGATCGTAATGGTAAACGTATTTTGTAATAAAATAGTTTCAGTTAGAAGCTGTGACGTGTTGTTGAAAAATCACGAAAAATAGAAGAAAGAGAATTAGAAAGTGAATGAGATATCAAATAAAAGCTTACTGTGTCTATTTTGATAAGGAAGAAACGGAGAAGGAAAAGGAATTTTATATTCTGAGATATGTTAATTTTAGTGAGACTAGTTCTGAATGATTTCGTGGTTCCCTGATCTATCTTGGAAAAATCGTATAAAATTGTACAAAGTGAATTAAGAGTTATAGTTTATATGTAAGATTCCTTATTGAGTCTATTTCAATAGAAACAAGTGGGAACAATATATAAAAACTTTACAGTGAGATATTTGAATTTTAGGTAAGAGAGGTCAGAATCATTGGACAGTGAAACAAGGGAAACTTTAAGGAATAAACTATACTAAATTGTTAAGATAAAAAATTCTGGAAAAATTTTAGTAAGAAGATATATTAGTTTAGTTTCAAGGAAAATTTATGGATTTAGATTTCGAGATTCCTAACCCAAGTTATAGTCAATTTAGTTAGTACGACGCAGATGGACAGTTTAAATTGTTATGCCCAAATATGGAAATGCCCCTAATGGGCCGATTTGCAAAAGTGTTAATGGGCCAATCTGTTATTTTGATAAATGGGCCAATCTGATATTTTGATAAATGGGCCAATTTGTTATTTTGATAAATGGGCCAATTTGATATTTTGATAAATGGGCCAATTTGTTATTTTGATAAATGGGCCAATCTGATATTTTGATAAATGGGCCAATCTGATATTTTGCTAAATGGGCCAATATGATATTTTTCTATATGGGCCTAATTGATAATTTTTTATAATGAGCCATACTTTTGTAATAAATGTCTGAATAAATTATTGTGATTTGTTATGCATTATATACATGATTTGCATGAGATGGAATAATGATGAAGAGAAGTTCTGGTAGCTATGCTACATTAATCTGGTAGCTCTGCCACAAACCTGAAAATGGAAATGCCATGTAAACTTTGTTAATCTGGTGGCTTGTCCACAAATTTGATATAAATGGCTTAATGCCTACTTTTGGTGTGTTGGCGGGGTGGGTGACTAAAGCTCCCCACAGGTGTGTTGGTTGGTACGGGTTGTGTGTAGCGGATGGAAAATTTAGGTTTGGTTTGGGAATTTCATATCATATGCATATTATACATATACAAGACACATTTATTATTATTGTATGTGGGCTTAGGCCCAAATATGTGCTTAATGAATTTTGGCCCAGTGAACAATGGTAAGTGGATTATATATTGAGTTCTTGTAACTCACCCCCTTCTCTTAACCCTCGTAGGTAATGCTCAGTGATGAGGACTTGGAGCCATGGATGACTCGGTGGAGGCAATGCTTCGAAAATAACATTTTCGAATATTAGTAAACTACCTTTCCGTTTTATTTGATTACTTTTATTGCTTTGGGCTTTAAAGTTGTAATAAGGCCTCTAGACTATTTTTATTTTGCTTTATGTTTGGGATGTTTTTATTATTCTTCTTAAATTGTTTTAAAAGGAATTTTCTAAAAATATAAATAATGGTTTTCAAAATTGATTAATAAATGGATTTTATAGCAAACTTTTACAAATAATTTAACTCAAATTCTCTTTCAAATTATCGATGACATTTTCAAAAGTCACAGTTAAAGTTCACTACCTTGATTTTCGACTCATCAATCAACCTCTCAAAAATACTTGTATTTTTATCTACGTTTCCGCAATGTTTTCAAAATGCTTCTGCAACTCTATTTCCAAATGTCATATTTTCGTAAATTGTTATTTCAAATATGTTTTCGCAACCAAAAAGGTTTTTAAAGATAAGTATGTTTTCAAGTAGATAACAATTGCTTAAGTGTTTTGGGTTTTAACAAAGAGGCTGTAATTCTCAAACAAGTTTTTAACAATCGCAAAGATGGTTTTGAAAAGAAAAAAAATAACACTTCCATGTGACACGCCAGATTCGGGCCTAACTTCTAGGCCGGGTTTGTGGTGTTACAAATATTAACCCAAAACCCATCTTGTATTTGTTATTACCATTCCTTTTAACTACCCTTCTATCGAGACTTGATTTGATCAGCTACCTAATTATTTTATTTCAGTAGTTGAAATTTTCTTATATTTAATTGATTTGTTCTAAAAAAATCAAATTATATTCATTATTAGTTCTATAATTAAGTGAGCTTATACGTTTACATTCAACATATTGGAGAAGAAGCTCGTATTATTAGTTTCAAGTTTTTAATTGATGTAATTATTCAGGATTAGTTCATTTTTCTAGTTAGGTAATTTGTCAAATCAATCTCGATTTTAACCCTTCTAATTTAGCTTTTATACACACCTTTAACCTAAGCCCCGTTACAACCCTTTAAAGACCTTTTGATTTGTGTATCATCTCATTTTATAGTGGTGGATATTTGATTTTCAGGCAAGCCTATTGGATTAATTTTCATTTTTGACGTTGAGTGCTTTATTTTAAACCTTAAACACCTTGAGAGATTTGAGTGAATCTTTAGTGAGGATGTCAATCCTTGTTAGTTTTGAATTAAAGGTAATTTTTCGGATAAAGGGAAACACCTATGTTTTCGTGCTAAAAACTATGACTTTGATTGTTTGAATCTTTAGTACTCTTTTAGTTAAATTATCCATGTATAAATTGCCTATGAATTATGATGAAACATTATCGATGAATATTATGAATTAAAGAAGTTCGTTTTAATTGTGAGTTGAGAATTTTGCTTGAGGATAAGAAAAAAGCTTAAGTGTGGGGGCATTTGATAAACCATCATATGAACATATTTTAATCCCGCATTTAGCATACTTTTGGATGATTTATCCCCTTTATTGTGGAATTTGGTGCTCTTAATCCTTTGTTTTCATGTTTTATACTTAGGAGAGCACCGGAGGATGAAAAGAATGAGAAATGGGCCGAAAACGGAGTAAATGGGCCAAAGTATGAAACTCGCATGGCCTGGCCCCCAAGCCACACGACCGTGCCTCTTTAATAGGTTCAACCATGGCCTGGCTTTGATTTACACGGGCGTGTCCTTACCGTAGCAAAGAAGAGTTTCATTCAAATTAGGGTACTCAGAGGAAAAGAAAGCCATTCCAAAAGCTTATATAAACACCCTAGAGGCCAACCTTTAGGAGGGCGTTCAGCTAGGCCAAGGAGCCAAGCCAGAGAGGCCGAATTTGAGGGATTCACTCGAAGAAAGCTAGTTGATTCATCTCAAGAACACGGAATCATGCTCAAGACTAAGGATCTCTCCTTCAATTCCTTCAGGGGGTTTTAGGGTTTTCTTTATGTTTTGTTTTATATTTTCTTCTGAGATGTATTCTTTCATAATTATGAACTAAACCTCTCAAATACCTGAGGGGGATGAAACCTAAGATGAATCTTATTATTGTTTTCTGAGTTGTATGATAAATACTTGATTTGTTCTTAACTATGTGTTCTTAATTCTTGTTTTGGTATTTTAGGATATTGATTCAAGCATTTATGCTCTTAGGCAGAGGAGGAATAGACCCTGTCTAAGAGTAGATCTAGCATAGTTAAGCGGAGTTGATCGCAACCCTAGAGATAGGATGACGAAAATCTGTCGGATTAAGGTCAAACCTAATATGGGAGTCCATAGATCGAGTTAATACAATTCTAAGGGTTTTAATTAGAAAGAGATTTCAATTAATCAACCTAGGGTTAGACGTTAGTAGCCTCGAGAGAGGTATTAATATAAATTAGGGAATTCTACGGATCAAGTCAAGTGAATAAATCGTCTGGTTCAGAGTTAGATAACAAGTGAAGTCTAGGTGGATTCTTCCTCGGGTATTGTCTCAATCAATTGGTTTTTCCCCCAAGTATTTCCCCAATTCGTTCTCTATGTCTTAGCATCTTTTGCTTAGTAGTTAGTTAGTTTTAGATTAAACAACAATTCTCATAATTCTTAGGTGAAATAATAAAAAGAAATTTAGTATTAGTACTTTTGGTTCCTTTGGATTCGACAATCTGGTCTTACCACTAAACTATACTTCTGTTCGAAAAGTGCGCTTACCTCAAGTCGTTGCCATAGTTATTTTTAGGCTAGATCATTCCTATTATAAATTTTTAAGACTCTGACACACGATTAGAAATCACTATAAAACATGGAAAAGCAACAAAGAAAGCTATATAGCTTAGTACGCTTATATGTTAACAATGAATAACAATCATCATTCATTAAACATTCATATAATGAAAAACAATGAACAACAATTCTATTAAATCACAAGATATCCAATGATCATTCATATAACTTACTAAAAAGCTCATCAATTTCATAATTTTCAACACTCAATCCATTTCCATACGTACTTGTACTATCTCGTACCAATCTCATATTCAACCACTTTCTTCTTTTACCTGTTGAACCATTCGGAATAGAAGTCAGATACTCAAGGTCTCACACGATAAGGACCTATACCATGGAAGCTAAATCAAGGTAACTTATCCAAATTTTGATATCATGGCCTGAAGCCAAATTAGCCGATATGCATGGCCAGATGTCAAATCGGTTTATCTTGCACACATAGTGCTAAATCATGGCCCAAAGCCAACTCAAGTATACCTAATGACATGTCACTAGCATCCTAAACTATTCCTAAGGTTCAATCGAGTTACCAAATGTCGAATCTTCATCAAATCATTTCTAAACTCTTATGTAATCACATAAACACAATTCATGCTATATCAAAGCATATAAAATACATTTGAAATGAATTTATAACATACGAACTTACCTCGGATGTTAAAACGGGGAATCGAGCCGATTAGTCGATAACATTAACTTTTCCCTGACCCAAGTTCGTATTTCACTTTTCTTGATTTAAATATATTCAAAATTAACTTATTTAATCATCTATTCATTCAATTTAGTCCAAAACACTCTTTAAGGCACTTTTATAATTTTACCCCTAAACTTTCACATTTTCACAATTTAGTCTTTGTTGCATAAAAATACAAATTCATGCAATTAAGTCCCTACACATGCTAGCCGAATTTCTCTTATTACCATAACAGCCCATATTTTTCATTTATTTTACATTTTAACCACCATATTTCACATTTTCTCAATTTAATCCCTTTTTGACATTTTTGTCAAAAATCACTTTACAAAAGTTATTAATCTAGCATTAAACGTTCCAAATCTATCATAATTCATCAAATTACTCAAGCATTTAACAATGAAAACATGATAAATCTTTAACAGTTTCAAAATCTAAGGTACGAGCTAGCTAGAATACGAAGCAACGGTCACAAAAACATAGAAATTATTAAAAACGGATTAAAAATCACTCACCAATTGCACAAATAAGCTTGGCCGAACCCTAGCTTCAAAAATGGCTACTTTTCCTTGATAAATTCGGCTAATGAAGATGAATGAATGCCTAATTTTATGTTTTGTTTTATTTAATTATAACTTAATTACTCATTTACATATTTAAACTTATTACTAATTCAAAATTTCAATAATGCCATGCCACTATCATCCACTATCCCATAAATGGTTTAATTACAACATAAGGACTTTAACTTTAAGGTTCTATAGCTATTAGAACTCAAGTTTTATGCTTTATGCGATTTAGTCTTTTTTATCAAATTGACCATTCAAACGATAAAATTTCCTAACAAAATTGTCACACAATCACTCAATCATAATGTGAAAATTTAAATAATAATAAAATAATTATTTTGACCTCGAATTTGTGGTCCCAAAACTACTGTTCCAATTTGACCAAAAATGGGATGTTACACAAACCACCCTAAATGCATGTTTTGGGCCTCATAGGCTCGTATTAGGGACGATATGAATATTATTGATTAATAGTTACATGAGATTGAAAATGTATGAGAAAATGTATGTGTAATTTTATAGTATGTTCGAGTAATGCTCTGTAACCCTCTTCCGACATATCCTCCAACACTTAGATAACCTGCTCAGATCGCCCGTCGATTGTGGATGAAAAGCAAGAGTGAAGTCTAACTTAGTGCCTAAAGCTTGATGAAGTGCCTTCCAAAATCGAGACGTAAACCTTGGGTCTCTATCGAGATGATCGACTTTGGTACTCCATGCAACCTCACAATCTCCGCCACATATAACTTGGCCAACTTCAAGGAATAATCAACTCTTCTTTGGGATAAAGTCGCGGACTTGGTCAAGCGGTCCACTATCACCCATACCAAGTCCTTTTAGTAGGCGTGAGGGAAGCCCACTAACTAAGTCCATGGTAATTCTTTCCCACTTCCATTGGGGAACTTCGATTGTTTGAAGCAATCCCGATGAGACTTGGTGTTCAGCTTAACTTGGCGACACGTCAAACATTTCCTACAAATTCGCCACCTCTCGTTCGGATCGACCACCAAAATTGTTCCTTAGATCTCTATCTGACTTGATGCCTCCGGATGCATAGCATAAGGGCTACCATGCGCTTCCAGAAGAGTCCTTTGTCTTAACTCCTTATTCCTCGGATACGAGACCTTTCCTTTGCACAATACTCCTTCATCATTGACGCCATAGTCCTTTAATCCTCCTTCATGTACTTGTCAGTAACTTAGTACTTAGGTCCTTATCGATAACTGTCCCTCTTTCACCTCCTTCAGCCATGTGGGCTTGACTTGCAACTCCGCCAATAGGCTTCCATCATCATACGACTTAAATGAGCGAACAAAGCCCGTAGATCCGACACAACCTTCCTACTCAGGGCATCGGCTACCACATTCGCCTTGCGGATGATATTCTATCGAACAATCGTAGTCCTTGACAATTCCACCCACCTTCGTTCTCAAGTTTAACTCCTTACGAGTTAACAAGTACTTAAGACTTTTGTGGTGCTGTAGATAACTGACCTTTCTCTATAAAGGTAGTGCCTCCAAACCTTAAGGGCAAAAACCACTACTGCTAGCTCCAAGTCATGAGTGGGGTAGTTAACCTCATGCGGCCTTAAGCGCCGAGACGCATAAGCGACCACTTTACCATCTTGCATTAGCACACGCCCTAACCCCGTATAAGAGCGTCACAAGACACTACAAAATCTTTTCACGCCTCCAATTTGAATTAACACCGAGCTTCGTCAAGACCTTCTTAAGCTTTTCAAAACTCTCCTGCTACTTATTAGTCCATTCAAAGGTACTTCCTTCCTTAGCAACTTGGTTAAAGGCGGCTATTGACGAGAATCCTTCCACAAACCTTTTGTAATAGCCGCCAAGCCTAAGAAACTTGGATCTACCACGGACCTAGGTGGTTTCAATTCAACACCGCTCGATCTTCCTAGGATCTACTCTTATTCCTTCGTGGATACCACATGTCCTAAGAATGCCACCTCCTTAAGCCAAAACTCGCGACTTGTGAATTTGGCATAAAGCTTCTTCTCCCTTAACACTTCCAACACCACTCGGAGATGCTCATCATGCTCCTCCTTCGACTTCGAGTACACCAAAATATCGTCGATGAACACAACGATGAACCTATCCAAGTAGGGTTGGAAAACCCGATTCATCATGTCCATGAACGCTACCGGGCGTTCGTCAATCCAAAGCATCACTACGAACTCAAAGTGGCCATATCTTGTCCTAAAGGCGTCTTATGGATGTCACCTCCTTCACCTTCAATCGATGATATCCCGACCTCAAGTCGATCTTTGAAAATACTACGGCTCCCTCACCGATCGAACAGTCATCGATCCTTGGCAAAGGATACTTGTTCTTAATGGTCGACTTATTCAATCGGCGATAGTCTATGCATATACGCATAGTTCCGCCTTTTCTTCACAAATAAGACCGGTGCTCCCCACGAGACACCTTGGGTCGATGAACCCACGATCCAACAGTTCTTGGATTTGAGCCTTGAGCTCCACTAACTCCTTTGGCGCCATTCGGTATGGAGCAATTGACACAGGAGCTGTTCCCGATAGAAAATCTATCCCAAATTCCACCTCCCTGTCTGGGGGTATTCCTGGTAATTCTTCTGGAAACACATCCACGAAGTCCCTTACCGTCCTAACTCCATTAATACCTTCTTCCTTTCCACCTATCACACTTACGAAGGCTAGGAATACCTTGCAACCTTTCTTAACCATCTTTTCAGCCTTCAATGCCGAAACTACATTAGACAAGTAGTTCCTCCTTTCTCCGATCATTACTACCACTTCATCCCCGGTTCTTAGTTCCATACGTTTAGCACGCACAATCCAATACGACACGGTGTTCTACTAGCCAATCCATTCAGTATAAGTTCAAATTCTCTGAAGGTAACTCCATTAAATCTGCCGAAAGTTCACTCCCAATTTCTAAGGGCACATTTCAAAAGATCTTGTCTACCACAACAGTTTGGCCTAATGGGCTTACTACGATCATCCGCTCTATCGAAAGTTCGAGTCTAGGCCTAATGTTTCCACTACACTACATGCAACATAGGAATGGGTCGAGCCCACATCAATCGAGCAAAATAGGTTTGTCAAAAATAAAGAACGTCTTCTGTTATTACATCCGGTCGCGTCACCATCTTCCTCCGCGAACCGCATAAACCAAACCCGGTTGCCTTGCATCGGCATTAGTAGTACCTTGGCCCTATGCTCCATGACCTCTGCCAAAGACCACTACCTACATTACAACCACGACCCTGTTGAAATCATTTGTCGCCTCTACCACCGGCTAGCATTACGAAGCTATCGCCGGCTCTCATCTCAGTTGTTTGGGACAATCCTTAAGCATATGGTCCTTGGACCCACACTTGAAACATCCTCCGTCTTTCTCCAACACTCTCCCATGTGCTTCTTTCCACAATGCTCACATCAGGCGTCTTGCCCGGCTGTACCACTCTGCTAATTCCATGGCCCGTCAACCCTAGGCCTCTTGTGACCCTTTCCGATGGTCCAAAACCTCTTTGGCCTTATTCCTATCCACACCGCTTGGTAGCGTTCTTAATCCCTCGGCCACCTTGGCCTTTTCTACCAAAGGAGAATTCACTCGCTCTTGATGCGGTATATAGCATAGCTCAGATCGTCCTCATCCGTCCTCAAACAGAACATACGTTCATGCTCGGGCCACCACTACCCACCGAGCATAGCGGCTCAACCTCGTGAATTTCGCCTCATATTCCAAGCAGACTTACTCCCTTGTACCAACCCTAGAAAAGCCTTCCTTTGTTCATCAGTATACGGTTCCCACATACTTCTTCCGAAATGCCTCTCTAACATACTCCCGGGTCAAATTTTCAGCGTGGTACCATCCCGACGGTTAACCACTCACCGATCGCTTCATCGCGTAACAATGCCACCATCCTTTCAACTTTTCCTGCGAGTCGATCGAGCTCATCCATGATACGCCCGTTGCTTCCAACCAAGACTCGGCTATCTTGGGTGCCACATTAGATACTCCTCGAAACATTTCACTCCATTAGCTCGAGCCGTTCGGTCATGGACTTGTTGAATATGGGTGAGGGGTGTTACAAGGCACCTTAATCATAGTCAATCAAGCATACCTAAACATATGCATATTTGGCCATATTTCAACCATAAACACATCTCGCTCATTTCCATCTCAAAACATACCATACTTAGCCACATTGCAACTATTCCATCACATACCAATTGACTATTGAAACAATCATCATCTTATCCATATTAACACACAATAACAAGGTGCCAAAAATACCAAGAGTGTACCAACCAAAATAACGTATACATGCCAAACTTATCAACTAACATCAAACACAAGTCCACCTATACATGCCATTATAACCTTGGGCAAAACATCAAAAACTACTGATATATTCGTTGGATAGTGTGATATATTTTCGATGAGCTTCCAAACTGGTCGAGCTTTCGATTATCTATAAATCATAGGAAAGAAAACTACGAAAGCATATAATGCTTAGTAAGTTCGTAAAACATGAACATAACTTACCATTTCAATGCATAAGTTTAAAACTAAACATGATGCTATCCAACCATATGCGCACAAGCCTAAGCATCATCAACAACACATGTTAGTGCATCAAATCATAATTCACTTGAACTAACATGAGATAAGTCATTATACATTAACAATATCAATTGAAATCATCAATTTCATAAACGTAGACATACTTCCATTGAACATTTCCTTTTCATTCCTTTTCATAGATTCACGACATAAGTCATTTGAATACTTACCATTCCTTTCCTTTTTCTACTTGTTAAACCATTAAGAATAACATTGGATACGTGGGAAAGCTCACACGAAGTGTGCTAAAAATATAGTTGTAACCTTTCCTTTTCCTTTACATCGTAGCTCACACAAGCTGTAAAATGGGTCTGCACACACAAGATGACAGTTGAAATGTAAGCTACGTGATGCTTCTCACACAAGTTGTTGAGCATCTGCAACAAATGCAGGACCTCAACTGTCGGTAGCACATTCAAGACCAACACCCGAACATGGTAACCCTAATGACATGTCATTTGTATCCTATATATTTGTAAGGTTCAAACGGAACTCGATAATCATCGTAACATCATTAGATTTCCACAATTTATTTACATGATAAATAGCACAATGACATATGGATCAAAATAACATTAAAACATTATTTGAACATACGAACTTACCTCGATGACAAAGACATAAAATCGAGATAAACTAATTCGAGGCTTTAGCTTTTCCTTGATCTAGATCACGAGGTTTATCTTGATCTAGAGAAGCAAATTGAATCCATTTAATACTCATGCTATTCAATTTAGTCCAAAATTTATACTTTTGCAAAATTACACTTTTTCCCTTAATATTTTAACTTTTTTACAAGTTAGTCCTTAAGATCATAAATTGAAATTTAAGTAATTTCATCCACATTTCGCTTGTCGAATGCACTAAGGACCTCTATCAATCCATACAATTCAACATTTCATAAATTTATCATGATATTTTACTAATTTTACAAATATGTCCTTAAATGACAATTTCATCAAAAAATCCCTTTACAAAACTTGTTTATTTAACAACAAAGAGTCATATTCTTCCAGTAAACTTCAAAAATCTTGCAAGAGCATTCATGAAAAAACCCTAAACCTTTAACAATTTTGCAAATTAGTCCCTGGACTAGCTAGATTAAGCTACAACTATCCCGAAAATATAAAAACATTTATAACGGAATCAAAATACATACCATGCAAGCAAAAATGAAGTGGCTGAACCCTAGCTATTCTTCTTTGATAATTTCGATTGAAGAAGGAAATAAATAGAAGATGATAACTCTTTTTCTTTCTTTTGTTTTTATTATTTTAACTGTAATAAGCCCAATTTGCCCGGCCCATATAGACCAAAAAAATAAATAAAAATAGAATAAATAAACCAATATCAGTTACATTCCATTTACAGTCCAAAATTCAAACAGGCCCAAATACACAAATTAACCCGTAGCCCAAACTAAATACCCAAAACCCAAATTACACCCAAAACAGACTTAGCCCAACTGGCCTACGGGGCCCAAAAGGCCTAAGACCTAAATCAGAAACTAAGGGTTTCTGAAACCCTAAGTTTCCCTCGCACCGTAAGCAGCCTCAACACAGCCCTCGATCACGCTGCCATCAACGCGCGGACAACTCTCCGTCACCAGAATCCTTGCCTTTGACCTACACAAAAAAGGGAAAGAACACAACAAAAGGAAAGAAATGGCAAAACAAATTTTGCTTCTATTTTTTCGATTTATTTCGGGGCTATATAAACCCCAAAACAACTTGTAAAACATACAGATACACACATAAATATACAAAATACAGAAAAAATAGCAGAGGTGATTTTGGACAATTGTTTTTCATTTTTATTTTTATTTTCGAATATTGTTGTTTTCTTTTTTTCCTCAATTTTGTTCTTTTTTTAAAAATTATATAATATATATTAAAATAAAAAAGAGTGAAAATTTACCTTTTTTGAATTCGATCGTGAGTACATCTTGGGCGGCGACGACGTGACAATGACAGGCGATGGTCATCGGCGCCAGAGTTTTGCCGGAGTCCTCGTTGGAAATCGCCTGGGCAGAGGATTCCGGAGTGCCTCTCTCTCATTTTTTTTTGGAAACAGAAGATAAATGATTTTTTTTTTAGAAAATTTGGCCTTATATACGGTTTGAGAATGGCGTCGTTTTGCTTAAAGCCTTTAAATGATAAAACGGCGTCGTTTTGCCTTTAACCAACCCGATCCGACCAGTCCCGCCTCAGGATCCGCGTGTTTTCTACGAAAGGGTTAATTGCACTTTTAGCCCTTCCGCTTTTTTATTGGTTTATAATTTTTAATTTGACCCTATATTTTATTTCTATTCCAATTGGGCCCTTATTCGAACGACGCCGTTTCGAGAGGGCAGGGACATTTTCCCATTTAGTCCCTCCTTTTAATTTTATTTTCAATTTTGCCCCGATTCCTGTTTTTAAGTTCAATTTTACCCTTTTATTTATTTCCTTTATAATTTTCAATATTTTATTATTAATTTCATTTTTAATATTGGTAATTTTATTTTTATTATTATAATAATTATTATCGTCATTATTATTACTATATTCATTATTATTATTATTATTATTTGTTATCACTATTATTTTTAATATTATTATAATTATATTTATTATTATTATTATTTTCCATATTGTTATTATCATCATCATCATCATCATCATCATCATCATCATCATCATCATCATTATTATTATTATTATTATTATTATTATTATTATTATTATTATTATTATTGTTTACATATCATTGTTTTAGTATTATTTAACTATATAATTTTATGTTATCTTTATTATACTATATATATATATATATATATATTTGTATTCGCTACATCATTTTAATTATTTTTTATAATTTTATTATTATCATAATTATTATTATAATTTTCATTTTGTATTTTTTATTCTTTTCAATTATTATTTAAACTTTTATCAATTTTCATTTATTGTTTTATTTATTATTAGCTTGTTATTTTATTCATATTGTTGATTCTTTTTGATTTCATATGTAAAGTTTCATGTTTATTTCAGTAGTTTTTATCTTTTGTTATTTACTACTTAGCATCTTTTATTCTTTATTTGTTTATTATTTTTATGTTTTCTTAGTATAGTCATTTCATTTCTGCATTATTCGTTATTTTATATTATTATTTCTTTAATTGTTTATATTAGTATTAATTTTTAATATGATTTTTAATTTGGAATTAGTGTTTTAATATATATATGCCATATCTTACTCCAAAACCATTTGTTTTATAAAACACATTTAATTATATTTACGCATTTTATTCAAAGGCTTTTAAATATAATGATATATGATATTTGGGGACTTGAGAGAAATTATATCCTAACTTCTTTGGGTTTTAATTTTTTCGTAGAACTTAAAATATCAAGTATCCTCTTTTTCTCTTAAAACCTATAAATTTCAAATTAATACTTATTCTCAAAAATTCATAATGTTATATCTTAAATTATTAGATATAATGTTTTGTATCTCGAGGTAAGGTGTAACATCCTAGATTAGGGGTTATGCGTTTGTGCATAATTCATGAGTAGTAGGTTTTGGCAGTGTTTGGAAGTGAATTAAGGGTTTTTAAAATCCTAGGATGGAAGAGAAAGCTTTGGACAATTATTGGTTTTTAGGTTAAAAACAAGAAGTGATGTGGAAAAGTGGCAAGGGACGCCACCTAAGGTGCAAGGGTTATGGCATCAAGTGAAGTACTTTGAGGAAGAGGTTCAATCCCATTGTGTGCATCTTTGCTTAATTTTATGAAATAACATGTTTGCTGTGATATGGATGTGTGGTGTGCATTTTTAGAACCTTGGAAATGTAAGGAAATGTATGGAAATGCATGAAAATGTATGGAAATGTATGGAAATGTATGGCAATGTATGGAAATGTAAGGAAACGTATGGAAATGTAAGGAAATGTAGAGAAATGCAAGGAAATGAAAGGAAATGTAAGGAAATGTAAGGAAATGTAAGGAAATGTAAGGAAATGAAAGGAAATGAAAGGAAATGAAAGGAAATGTAAGGAAATGAAAGGAAATGAAAGGAAATGTAAGGAAATGAAAGGAAATATAAGGAAATGTAAGGAAATGTAAGGAAACTTGGACATGATTTAGAAATGTTAAGTTTCAGAAGGAGGAAAGTAAAAATTTTGGAAAGCTAAGCTAAAAGAGGAAAGTAAACATTTTGGAAACTTAAGTTAAAAGAGGAAAGTGAACATTTTGGTAACCTAGGAAATGTCAAGCTTAAAGAGCCAAACGAAAATTTTTGGAAACTTAGAAATGACCTAGAAATGTCGAGTTTTAAAGTTTAAAAGAGGAAATTAAGGCAAGGTGGCCTTAAGAGAAAAAGTATGTGAAAATTGACACACAAACAGGCTTGGAAAAGTGGCCTAAAGATGCCACTTAGGGCCTCTAGAAATGGCGCCACATGCAAGTGTATTTGGGCCAGGGATCGAGTCACTTAGGAAGCAAATAAAAGAAGTTTTATTTTGCTACAAAGAGCGAGAGATGTGGACGACATGTGGGCTCTTAAAAGAGGAGTTTTATTTCCTTTAGAATTTCGCTAATTAGGAGATAATTGTTGGATTAATTCTTTTGATAAAGTGATAATTATCACATAGGAAGAGTGGTGGCCAAGTTAAGGACTCTAGCTAGTAATTTCGGCTATAAAAGGAAGAGAAGGCCATTCATTCATTCATTCACTCTTCCTTTGCTGAATTTCTTAAGCGATTCTCCTCTCTCTAAAATTCCTACTGCTTTTATTCTTCCTTCTCTTTTCTTTCTAATCCTCCAAAAGCGAAAGTTGTGAGAGCATCATTTAGCCATAGCCAATCTCGAAGGTTGAAGTGAAGGTGCAATTGATTCCTTCAAATAAGGGTAAGATCCAAGTTTAGTTTCCATTCTTTTATATTTTAGACTTATCGAAATTTAGGGACTAATTTTGATTATTAATCTTGGCCGAATCATGGAAGGAGAAGATCTTTTCCCGAAGGTACACCATAGGTCGCGTGTTCCCTAGTTATTCGGTGAATTTTGAGATTTAAGATCCTTAAGGTAAGTGACTATGAATATTCGGCCAAGACCCTATTTTTGTAGTAGATCTATTATTATGTGTTTTAAGCTGAAAACTAACCGATTCAAGGGATCTAGTGATTTGCCGATTTTAAAGGGGAAGAATTCAAGTTTCCGGGATTTGATTTTTTATTCAATCGGCATTAAGGTAAGTACACAAATCCTACTAGGATTTGGTTTTATGGATGAATAGGCCTTTGCTAAATATTACCATGTTGGCCGAATGTAGGCATTAAAAACCTAAAGTAGTAGATCGGATTTCAGGATTTCGAGTGAAATCGTTAAGCGAATCAGGTGTGTACCCCACACTATTTCTTAATAAGTTTAAGGCACTGTTTAATATGTATGTATGTTATACGAATGTGGAAAATATGGCTAAGTACCATGTTATGGTACACAAGATTAAAATACGTTTTCATACTCCTACTATGAGTATGATAAGACTTGTTATGCCATGAATATGAATATGATAAGAATGTGAAATCAGGCCAAAGGCATTATGTTGCATGATTTTGTATGACATGGGCATATGGGATATTATGAAAAAGGGGAAGTGAATGTGGTGACCTAAGACCACGATATCTGAATATGGTGTCTCATGACACAAAGTATGTATCTGGTGGCTATGCCACGAATTTTATTTGGGCGATGAGCACGTCGACTGCAGCGACTGCCTTCGATGGTGTGTAGAAGATGGAGGGTTGACTTAGTAGTCCCCACGGTGTGTAGGATGGTACGGGTGGAGTGTAGCGGATGACATATAGGTTTGGGTTCGGGATTGCATCATTATCTTGAGTTATTATTTGAACATGATATGTATGGTATGCCTGAATTATTAATTTTAGTGCTTGTGTACACATTGAGTCTGTTGACTCACCCCGTTGTGGGATCATGTTTCAGGTGATGAGCAGTGATGGACCGGGTTCGGCAGAAGCTTAGGGATGGCCATGCACAGCAAGAAGTTTATGACTTGGACTTTTATTTTAATTTAAGTATTTTAAAGTTTATTTTGGTTTTAATTTTGGGAAATCATTTGATGTAATAAGGCCATAGTAGCACTACTTTACAAACTTTATATTTATTAAAAGATTAAGTAAATTTATTTTAAAACAAAGCCCAAACGTTTTGTCACCTAAAGTAAAAGAATTTTTACTAATGAATTAAGCTTGTTTCAACTCAAGCCCAACCCAAAACAAACTTTCTTTCAAAACACTCAAGTTTTTCCTAAGTAACAAAAGAATTTGAAACGATTTACACTGGCGAACATACCAGATCCAGTCAAGGCTCGTGGGTGGGTTTGGGGTGTTTCATAAGGATTTTCTATAAAATAAAATTGATCCTAGTTTCGAAGTCATGAGATGTTACATCCTAACTTATTGGGTATAGCATTTTATTTCTTTGAAATAGGTAAGTCTTGGTTTTCTTTCAAATAAATGATCGTATTTTAAATTTTTCAAAATTTTGACATTAGGACATGAGATTATCAATTAGGTACCAAATTTTGGGCGTTACGAGGGTGCTAACCCTTCCTCGTACGTAACCGACTCCCGAACCTGTTTTCTTGTGTTTCATAGACCAAAATCAATATTTTGAAATAAAACGTCTTATAAGGTGATCCAATCACACCTAAGTTAAAAAGGATTGGTGGTGACTCTCATTTTTGTTCTTTAAATCGATCCCCATTTTTAATCAACTATAAAAATGGTTTTGACATCTTGGCGACTCTGTGGGGACCAATAAGAGAGTCAAGCTTAAAATTGATTATTTCTATCCTTTTGTCCAAATCTAATTTGAAAAACTATGATCCTTTTTATTACATGTGGTTCTAATTCTATATCTTTGCATTGCATTGCATGACCGTTGTGGTCACACCTTTTTAAGTGAGAGTGAGAAGCTACTCCTTCGTGAGGTTTTCACATCCGTGCAGGATAGTGAATCGCTTTCGGGATACATCCGTGCCTATCAATTCGTGAGATTTTCATCTCCGTGTAGCCATAAGGAAATGTATTCCTCTGAATTGAACTCAATCTGTTTGAGCCTATAATGGGTGTAGATTGAGGAATCTGCTGGTTCGGGTACCTCAGCTTTAGAGCTAAACCTCATGTAGAAAACCCAAGGGCTTACCCTAGGTAGAACTATGTCAAACCCTAGTGGTCACCCAGATAGGTGCCCTATTCTATTATTTATTTCTTTCATGCTAACGTGTTCTCTTTTGTTTTGATTGCATCGCATTCACATCATAGAAAAGAGGTGTTGATTCAAATTCGATTGCTAAATGAAGAGTTTGTCATGAGAAAATGGATTTTTTGATAAAGTGGATTATAATACGGTCGTCCGAATATGGTCCAAGTAAACACGACGAGAGAAGACTGATAGTCCATGAAAGAATACAAGATTTTATTACCCAAGGATTCAAGCTGACAAAGACTATTCGAGAATCACCACGTCTTGGCTTTCTTGAAGAGGCTAACAAGCTTTATGGAAATAAGTGAGTGAAGAATCACAGCCTAGATCAAGTAACAAAGAGCTAGAAGAGGCATCTATTGGGAAAGTTCATGGGACACGACCATAACATCCGGATACGAAGAAAAGGATTGGTGTCTTCACCTGGACTATGAGGACAAAGCCGTATATGTAATCCGTTTTGTGTAAAGAAATTTATTTTCTAGTAAAGTTTTTCTAATGGAATTGAATTTAGAATAAACGCCTCTCTTTTTATATTTCATTCCTTTACATTGCATTTCATGCATTTTCATTACATCACATCATATGTCTTTAAGTCCATAGAGAGAGCCTAATTAGTTGAAATTATCACAGAAAGAGAAATAGAGAGAGGAGGAAAATCTAGAAACTGAACATCAATACAGTACACGTGCCCAGACAAAGAAAATGGATCAAAGACTTGAATAATTCCAGAGAGACATGCAAGACCAGATACAAGAGCAATTGGCAAAGCTCCAACAAGAAATGAGAGACCAAATGCTGGAAGCTCAAAGGAACATGATGACTCAAATGGCCCAGATGCTGAACGGGGCAATGGACAAAGGAAAAGGTCCTATAGTTAATGCTGAAGATAATGAGGACTTTCCTCAGGGTTTCACCCCACCGCATGTGCAAAAATAACTAGAGGAATATCTCCGAAGGCCATCTGTCATGATTAAGCCTCAACAAGGGCAAAATGAGACTGGAGTGCCCATGAATTTCCAAGTTGGCATAGGATCCAACCTAGGAAATAAACCTGCTAATCTTGTTATCCCTGACTTAGATATAGCAGAAAAGGAGGGGATAAGAATTGAATCTTCAAGGCAATTGGAAGATTGTTGCAGATGGTTGGAAGAGAAGTTCAAGGATTTAGAAAATGCTGATAATCATCATGGAATTAATGCTAAGGACCTGAGCTTGGTTCCAGACTTGGTGCTTCCTTATAAGTTGAAAATGCCATAATTTGAGAAGTACAATGAGACCAGCTGCCCTGAAGCCCACATCACTATGTTCTGTAGATGAATGACTAGCTATGCTAACAATGATCAACTCTTGATTCATTGTTTCCAAGATAGTTTGGTGGGGGCAGCGTCCAGGTGGTATAATCAACTAAGCCGTGCTAAGATTAGCTCTTGGAGAGACCTAGCCCAAGCCTTCATGAAGCAATACAATCATGTCACAAACATGACGCCTGGCAGAATCATGTTGCAGAATATGGAAAAGAAGTCAAATGAAAGCTTCAGGTAGTATGTACAAAGATGGAGGGAGGTTGCCATGCAAGTTCAACCGCCACCTTTAGAAAAGGAAACCACAATGCTCTTTATCAATACCTTGAAAGCTCCATTCATCACTCATATGATAGGAAGTACTACCAAAAGTTTTGCATATATAAAGATGGTAGGGGAAATGATTGAAAATACCATAAAAGGTGGCAAGATTGGAGTAGGCAAAATCGCTAAAAGGTCTGCTCCTAGGAAAAAGGACAATGAGGTGAATAATACGAGTACATACAACAAAAGGTAATTGAAGGCAATCACTGTTAGCCAGCCAAAAGTAATTACAGCTGGGCAACAAGGGTCGACAAGACAAGAATCAGGCGAAAGGCAAAATTCAGAAAAGCTCCAATTTATGCCAATCCTAATGACGTATAAAAAGCTATATCAAAGTTTATTTGATGCGCATGTGGTGTCCCCATTTTATCTAAAGCCGTTACAGCCCCCATATCCTAAATGGTATGAGTCGAACGCTCAATATGACTACCATGCGGGAATAACGGGTCACTCAATTGAAAATTGTACTATGTTTAAAAATTTGGTCGAAAGGTTCATTAAAATGGGAATTGTGAAGTTTGACGATTCATCAAAACCTGATCACTTTAACGGGGCAGTAAATGCAATAATTGAAGAAGGAGACAAGAATGTTGTGACTCCTTGAAGAAGTCAAAAGCGAAGAGGGAATCAGGGAATGAAGTGTAACACCCCAAACCCGGTCAACACACCACGACCGAATCTGGTATGTTACAGGGAAGAAGGATTTTGAGAGGTTTGGGTTTAAGTTTAAAAGTTTGAGGAAAACCCTTCGCTAGATTGTGTATTTGAAGAAAAACTCGAGTAGGCTTGATTTAAATCTGTTGGTGTATTTGAAAACCCAGAAATTTTTGAAAACTTAATCAAATGTGTAGGTAAAACTAATTTATCTCCTTTAGAAGCTTAAGTTGTCTCTTATTAATACGATAACATCTTGACTTAGTAGAAAAACCAGTTTAAGTTAGAAATCATTTGAGTCCCTTTATTCCAAATCTTAGTGTGATACCGATGGTATAGTTTAAAATGTCGCTTTTGTAGTTTTAAAATCATTGTCTTTCCAAATTTTAGCACATTCTAACCCAATTAATTTGTTAAGGCATATTAAACATTTACTTTAAGCATAAACAAAGAAAACATAATTTTAAAAGGCCTTTTACAACCCAAAATAAAACCACATAGAAATAAATAGCTAAAGTACCAAATTTTATAAAGTCTGAGCAAATCCTTTATTAAGCATGGCATGAGCACCTCGAGTCCACCCCGGCTCCATATCCGCGTCTAAGTGTCACCTGAAAAGTCAAAGGAGAGAGTGAGTCACAAGACTCAGTGTATAAATCCCTCTCCCGGTATAACATGCCAACACATATCATAACAAAATAATGCAAGTAATGCACCCGATCCTAGCCAACCATATCACCTTTTCTACCCCGTGTGGTACCAAACCACTGGTGGTGCTAAACCACCGTGACCCAAAGTCACGATATCCATAATGTGGTGCCAAACCACCGTGACCAAGTCACAATAATCCAATGATGGGGCCAACCCATCGTGTGATACCAAATCACTAGCGACAATCCCGTATCTCATAAGTGGGGCCAACCCACGGTGGTGTCAAACCACAGGGACGAGTCGCAATGAGGTGCCAAACCTCTGGTGTCCCAAAGACACAATGTGATACCAAATCACTGGTGACCGTAGTCACAAATCCGATGATGGGGCCAACCCATCGTGTGATACCAAATCACCAAGCGTCAATCCAGATAATCAATCGTGGGGCCAACCCACCGTGGTACTAAGCCACTGGGACGAGACGCCGAGGTGCCAAACCTCCGTGACCCAAAGTCACAAAATATCATTGTGGTACCAAACCACTGGAGGTGCCAAACCTCTGGTGTCCCAAAGACACAGTGTCCCAAAGACACGGATATCATACTCCCCCTCTTCTCACATCACCCAATAGCATATCATACTAAATGCAAAATCGTGCAATCATGCTATCATGCTCACATGCTTAATATGGCATCTCAAAGTATATACACCAATAACCATGATATCACATACCATCACATATTTCATAATGAAACGGACTTACCCGAATCCGTATCCATACCACAATGGGTACCAAAATAGTCAACCTCACTATTTCATTTACACAAACAAGTTATCACATTACTTAGTTAAGATAGTGTGTTGGTTTACACATCTGAAATAGCAAAGATGTTAATCCTAAGAACGGGTCAAAGTCCCTTGATCACCTCGACAACCCTGAGCCTACATTCGGCCAACAAGGGATTAGCACTTAACTCATTCGGCCAAAACCAATTACACAAAAAAGGGGGTTAGTCTTTGATCTCTTACCTGCTCTTGAATCGGTTACCAACCAAGTCTCAAACTAACAGTGGTTCCTCCACTAATCGACTACACCATAAAAGAGAACAATAAATCCTTTTGAAACCTTATACTTAATCGAAACTAACCAAATAGACCCTGAGCCACCATTTCACCATCACTTACCAAGCAATTGAATCCAGATAAAAGCTTTGGTTGACCGCTTGGAATCCAAAAGCCCTATAATGAGATGTTAAACAAAAGATTAACTCCAACCAAAATCCATATAGGCCTAACCAACCCGAAATCAACATAGCACTAGGGAGAAAAAGAGAAATGGCCATTCGGCCAAGAACTTACCCCTTCTAACGCTTGAAAACAAAACCCAAAGATGATCCACACCACACCTCACAATCGGCCAAGATGGAAGAAAAAATAGAAGAAGGAAATTTCTATGAAGGGGATGATGGCTCGGCTAGCACCCTTTAATCAAGATGGAAAGGAGGTTCGGCCTAGGTATTTTACACACACCTATGCTCGGTTTTGAGTGGAAAGAAAAGGAGTAGAGATGAGAAGAAATGGAGGTTACGGCACACAAAAGAGATGAAGAGAAAACAATGGAGAAAAATCGGCTAAAGCTCTGAGAAGAAGAAAGAAATAAAAGATGAATAGAGAGGAGGGTATGTTCGGTTTTGAACAAGAAAAAGAATTGGAAAGAGTGTTTTGGAGATGAAAGCTTTGGCTACCAATGCTCAACAAAGAAAGAAAGAAAAAGTGGAAAAAAGACAATACCAAATTCGGTTTACACAAATGACAAAGAAAGAAAAATGCAAAAGAACACTCGGCTTCACCAAAATGTAGAAAGAGTGCAAAGTTTAGCAAATAAAGTTGCTTTGTGTTTCGGTTTCAAGGAGCAAAATGGAAGGTTCTTTTCGGCTTAGGCTATTTGCAAATGAAGAGATCTTTGCTAGCTTTTGACTAAACGAAAATTAGCTTACCAAAATAAAATTGTGACCGAAAATACATATTTGCCTAAGTGGAAATTTCGCACTCTCCTCACTCCCTCACAACACTCACCAACCGCCAACCTCCCTAAAGAATCTCCTAAAACCGCCAACCTCCCCCCAATCACTCCCAAGCCACTAATTCAAATGACTAAGACCAAGTCTTCCTCCACCGTTTGCTCTCCACCCATCATTTGAATGTGTTGACTTAGTCCAAGGCAGAGTTTGAACTGCCTACAACTCCTCCCCTCCATGCCGTCAAAATGGGAGCCAAAATGTGGGATTTTCGCAGCTTGAACACAAGACCTCACCCCTTGCAATTGACGCCATACACATGCTCCAAGTGGCGCATGCTTTGCCACTTTGCTAGCTCTTCATTTGTGCTCAAGAACACCAATTAAAATATATAAGACCCAGCTCCTTCAGCTCCTATCACATAAAGCCCAAAAACTAAAATTTTTCCACCCACTCAGGCTCACTCCTAGCCTACAACTAAGCACCGAAACCACACAAACAACAACATAGCGAGCCATTAACATGCAAACAATGCCAAAATAAAATAGCCCTTAACCTAGGATATTACAGTTCTACCCCCCCTTAAAAATAATTTCAGCCTCGAAATTACTTGGTCAAGAGTTATGGTATTGTGTCTCATCATATCCTCGGTTCCCACATAGCTTCTTCCATGCCATGATTCCGCCAAAGAACCTTAACCAAAGGCACAGACTTCCTAAGCAGAACCTTCACATCCCGATCTAAAATCTGTACAGGCTCTTCCTCCATGGTCATATCTGGGTTTACCTCAATCTCTCCTACTGTTACCACATGTGACGGATCGGAACGATATCGCCTAAGCATTGAAACGTGGAACACGTCGTGAATCTGACTTAGCTCTGCTGGCAACTCGAGTTGATATGCAACTGGTCCCACTCGTTTCAGTACCTTATACGGCCCAATAAACCTCGGACTTAGCTTGCCTTTCCTTCCGAACCTTAACACTTTCTTCCACGGCGAGACCTTGAAAAACTTGATCCCCACAAAATTCAATATCTCTCGCTTAAGATCGGCATAGGACTTCGCCGTCCAAAGCTTCCTTCAATCGAGCTCGGATCAACTTAACCTTGTCTTGATCTCAACAACCAACTCGGTCCCAACAAGCGGCGTTCACTTAACTCTCGTCCAACAAGTAGGTGAGCGACACTTCCTACCGCATAACGCCTCATAAGGTGCCATCTTGATGCTCGCTGGTAATGTTGTTATAGGCGAACTCAGCTAACGGTAGATACTCCTCCCAACTACCCTCAAGTCCAATACACAACCTCGTAACATGTCTTCCAAGATCAGATAACCCTTTCCATCGCCCGTCGGTTTGCGGATGAAATGCCGTCTTTGAAATCTAATCGTACCCGAGCTCGATGTAACGCCTTCCGAACCTTGACGTGAACTGGGTCCCTATCCGAGATGATCGATCGGCACCCGTGCGGTCCTCACTATCTCTCGACACATACGCTTTGCCAACCTCTGCAGTGAGTAATCCACCTCACCGAATAAAGTGAGTGATTTAGTCGGTCGATCCACAATTACCCAAACTGAAT
This sequence comes from Gossypium rotundifolium, assembly GCA_025506655.1. Lineage (NCBI taxonomy): Eukaryota > Viridiplantae > Streptophyta > Magnoliopsida > Malvales > Malvaceae > Gossypium > Gossypium rotundifolium. Next base: position 142,813,203 of record CP106731.1, read on the forward strand.
CCTTCTTGCTCGGTGTAAGCGGTAATCCACTGACGAAATCCATAGTTATCCTTTCCCACTTCCACTGTGGGATCTTCACTGGCTGAAGCAACCCAGACGGTAGCTGATGCTCAGCCTTGACCTGCTGACATGTCAGACACTTCCCTACAAACTCTGTCACTTCCTTTTTCAGACCCGGCCACCAGAACTGTTCTCTGAGATCCCTATACATTTTGCTACCTCCAGGATGCATAGCGTAGGGGCTGCTATGTGCATCCTGAAGAATCTTTTGCCTTAACTCAGTGTCTCTCGGCATACAAGCCTTCCCCTGAAAACACAGTACCCCTTCACTAGACAAACTATAACCCTTCAACCCATCATTCTGCACTTGTGTCCTCTGCGCCGAACCTCATCCATCAACTGTTTTTCTCGATCCGCTCAACCCAAGTAGGCAACACTGCAGCTCGCGAGAATACTCCCGTCGTCATACAAGCTCAAGTGGGCAAACAACGTTCTTAGATCCGAAACAACCTTACAGCTCAACGCGTCTGCTACAACGTTAGCCTTGCCCAGATGATACTCAATTGAGCAATCGTAGTCTTTCAACAGCTCAATCCATCTGCTACTCTCGATTCAGTCTTTCTGAGTTAGAAGGTACTTCAGACTCTTATGATCCGTGTAGACTATCGATTTCTCTCCGTACAAGTAATGCCTCCATATCTTTAAGGCAAAAACTACAGCCGCTAACTCCAGATCGTGCGTAGGATAATTTACCTCATGTGGCCTCACCGCCGGGATCGTAAGCCACAACCTTCCCTTCTTGCATCAAGACACAACCTAAACTCAGATGTGATGCATCGCGATGGCTGTGAATTCCTTCCCAGCCTCAGGTTGAATCAGAACCGGAGCTTCCGTCAAAATCTTCTTCAACTTGTCGAAGCTCTCCTGCTGCTTCTCAGTCCAAATGAACGGAACCCCTTTTCTCAATAATTTAGTCATTGGTGCTGCGATCAATGAGAAACCCTCTACAAATCTTCGGTAGTATCCTGCCAAGCCCAGAAAACTCCGAATCTCAGCTACTGACTTAGGCGGCTTCCAATCCAAAACTGCCTCTATCTTACGAGGGTCCACTCTAATCCCCTCAGCCGATACTACATGACCCAAGAACGTCACCTCCTAAGCGTAACTCGCATTCTTCGAACTTCACATAGAAATTGTTTTCTCCTTTAGAATCAGAATACCACCCGCAAATGGGCATCATGTTCCTCCTCGGTCCTTGAATATACCAAGATGTCGTCGATAAAACCACTACTTAACCGATCCAAATACCGTTGAAACACCCTATTCATCGATCCATGAAGGTCAGCGCGCATTAGTCAACCCAAACGGCATAACTAAAAACTCAAAGTGCCCATACCGAAATAACGAAATGCCGTCTTGCGATATCCGCCTCCTTTACCCTTAACTGGTGATACCTGCACCTTAAGTCGATCTTCGAAAACCGACGCACTTTTCAAATGATCAAACAAGTCATCTATCCGAGGCAGCAGATACTTGTTTTTGATCGTCGACTTATTCAGTTAGCGGTAGTCTATACACATCTCATAGTACCGCTTTCTTCTTGACAAAGAGTAAAGGCGCTCCCAAGGCGAAACACTTGGCCTTATAAAGCCTCGGTCCAACAATTCTGGATCGAGCCTTAAGCTCCACTAACTCCTTAGGTGCCATCACATGCACGGAGTAATAGATATCTTGGCAGCGATTCGCAATGATCTATCCCGAACTCTACCTCCCGATCTGGTGACAAACCCTAAGCTCCTCAGAAACACATTAGCAAATTCCTAATCGTCCAACTGTCTCCACAAAGCAGACTCCTTAGCCTCCAAGGCATACACATGAACCACATATGCTTCATAGCCCTTTCGACCATTTTCTCGGCTTTGAGGCAGATACCACATTGGACGATAATTTCTCCTATTACCGATCGAACTACCTCATCACCTCACCGTGCTCGAACCATGCGCTTAGCGTGCAATCCAACCGCTCGGTACTTAACCACCACCTATTCGAGAATCGATCGAACTCCCCAAACGGCAGCTTCCATCGATCGACCTCAAATACTACCCCTTGGAGTTTTAGAGGTATCGTCTCTATACGCTTTATCTACAACTACAGAGTGACCTAAAGGGCTTATTACGGTCATCCGCCTAGAAGATATCTCGAGTCTAAATCCATGGTCTTCACTATGCTACTTGCAACATATGAATGTGTTGAACCCACATCAATCAAAGCGATAAATGGAGAACCAAAGATTAAAAACGCATCGTAATGACGTCCGTGCATCGCCCTCCTCTCGACGCCTCGCGATACACCAACCCCTACCGTCTCGGCCTCGAACTACTCGCACCTCCGCCCGTACTCCACGGCCCGACCGAACCATTACCTCCTCTGCCATTACCTCGGCCCCTCTGCGGTGGTGGTCCATTATTTCAGATCGAGTACGGCCCTCGATTCTCTGGTGAAATCCTAGCCAACTTGCGCGACAAATCCCTCACACGGTGGTCCAACGAGCCACACTCAAAATAGCCTCTACCATCACCCAACATCCTCCCAATGAGCCTTTCCACAACGGTTACATCTGCGACGGTCCACGCCTAACAAAGAACAAACCTACCCGATGATTCAAATTTACTCGGTCTAGCCCTTTTGCTGATTGACACCGATGACCCGAAGATCCAAAACTCCTTTGTGTCCATTCCTATCCATACCCCGCCTCACCGACTCCTTAATGCCCTCGGCTACCTTCGCTTTTCAACTAGAACAAAAATTCACGCTCCTGTTGGCGCAATTAACAACCTTAATTGCCTCGCGAGCCATCCTCAAACGAACGCACCTCTCATGTTCAAGAGCCACCATACCCACGCATACCGACTCACTTTGAGAAACTCTACCTCGTACTCGACACGATTTGCTCCTGAACTAACCTCGAAATGCTTTCACGCTCATTTATGTAGTTAGCTCACGCGTTTTTCCGATAAGCGGCCGAAATAGTCCCAAGTCGATCTTCTGTCGCAGTATTGTCCGAATAAAGGAGCCACCACGGTATGACTCATCTCGTAGAAGTGATACTATCCCTTTAACTTCTTTTGAAGTCGAGTCCAGATCGTCCATGATCCGCTCTGTCGCTTCCAAACCAATATTCAAGAAGGTTAGGAGCAACACCCGAGACACCCAAAAGAATTCAAATTTCGTTTGCCAAGTCGCCAGTACGATTTTCTAGCTCCTACACCTCCACCTACTCCACTACCCTTTCTAACACTCGCAGATATCGCTCGTGACACTTTGTCATCCCCACCTTCTTGAAACTCACCACCTCCACTGGTGGCGAATCCCAGATCTCATTTTCGACCCTAACCGGATCCTACGGTTCAAAACCGTCATCCTACCGCGACCACGCCCACGACCACGCCCACCTCGGGTACTCATGACTAAATCTCGTCTGATTTAAAGAATTTTATGTATCAGTATTTATTCCACTATTTAAAAGCAAGTCTTATGAATATTGCTTACTAAAGAAGTTTCGTTTTCGCGAGTCCACAGAGTCCTATCAGTTTCAGTCTCTAAGGTAGTCTTACTATCACTAGCCATTCAATCTCATCAATATCATTACCACAAACAATAGTACGAGGTACTTACCTGGGCGGATTGGTGCCGGTGACTCGGTGCCATGCCTTTCAAACCATACTTTTAAAATGGAATACTCAAAAACTATAGTTTTAAAACATTTTGGGCCTCGAGCCCACAGCCGAGCTCTTGAACTTAGCTCTGATACCACAATTGTAACACCCCAAACCCGGTCAACACACCACGGTCGAATCTGGTATGTTACAGGGAAGAAGGATTTTGAGAGGTTTGGGTTTAAGTTTAAAATTTTGAGGAAAACCCTTCGCTAGATTGTGTATTTGAAGAAAAACTCGAGTAGGCTTGATTTAAATCTGTTGGTGTATTTGAAAACCCAGAAATTTTTGAAAACTTAATCAAATGTGTAGGTAAAACTAATTTATCTCCTTTAGAAGCTTAAGTTGTCTCTTATTAATACGATAACATCTTGACTTAGTAGAAAAACCAGTTTAAGTTAGAAATCATTTGAGTCCCCTTTTATTCCAAATCTTAGTGTGATACCCGATGGTATAGTTTAAAATGTCGCTTTTGTAGTTTTAAAATCGTTGTCTTTCCAAATTTTAGCACATTCTAACCCAATTAATTTGTTAAGGCATATTAAACATTTACTTTAAGCATAAACAAAGCAAAACATAATTTTTAAAAGGCCTTTTACAACCCAAAATAAAACCACATAGAAATAAATAGCTAAAGTACCAAATTTTATAAAGTCTGAGCAAATCCTTTATTAAGCATGGCATGAGCACCTCGAGTCCACCCGGCCCATATCCACGCCTAAGTGTTACTGAAAAGTCAAAGGAGAGAGTGAGTCGCAAGACTCAATGTATAAATCCTCTCCCAGATAACATGCCAACACACATCATAACAAAATAATGCAAGTAATGCACCCGATCCTAGCCAACCATATCACCTTTTCTACCTCGTGTGGTACCAAACCACTGGTGGTGCCAAACCACTGGTGACCCAAAGTCACGATATCCACAATGTGGTGCCAAACCACCGGTGACCAAGTCACAATAATCCAATGATGGGGCCAACCCATCGTGTGATACCAAATCACTAGCGACAATCCAGATCTCATAAGTGGGGCCAACCCACGGTGGTGTCAAACCACAGGACGAGTCGCAATGAGGTGCCAAACCTCCGTGTCCCAAAGACACAATGTGATACCAAATCACTAGTGATTTGTAGTCACAAATCCGATGATGGGGCCAACCCATCGTGTGATACCAAATCACAAAGCGCCAATCCCAGTATAATCAATCGTGGGGCCAACCCACCGTGGTACTAAGCCACCGGATGAGACGCCGAGGTGCTAAACCTCCGTGACCCAAAGTCACAAAATATCATTGTGGTACCAAACCACCGGAGGTGCCAAACCTCCGTGTCCCAAAGACACAGTGTCCCAAAGACACGGATATCATACTCCCCCTCCTCTCACATCACCCAATAGCATATCATACTAAATGCAAAATCGTACAATCATGCTATCATGCTCACATGCTTAATATGGCATCTCAAAGTATATACACCAATAACCATGATATCACATACCATCACATATTTCATAATGAAACGGACTTACCCGAATCCATATCCATACCCCAATAGGTACCAAAATAGTCAACCTCACTGTTTCATTTACACAAACAGGTTATCACATTACTTAGTTAAGATAGTGTGTTGGTTTACACACCTGAAATAGCAAAGATGTTAATCCTAAGAACGGGTCAAAGTCCCTTGATCACCTCGACAACCCTGAGCTTACATTCGGCCAACAAGGGATTAGCACTTAACTCATTCGGCCAAAACCAATTACACAAAAAAGGGGGTTAATCTTCGATCTCTTACCTGCCCTTGAATCGGTTACCAATCAAGTCTCGAACCAACAGTGGTTCCTCCACTAATCGACTACACCATAAAAGAGAACAATAAATCCTTTTGAAACCTTATACTTAATCGAAACTAACCAAATAGACCCTGAGCCACCATTTCACCATCACTTACCAAGCAATTGAATCCAGATAAAAGCTTTACTGTCTGTTTGGAATCCCAAAAGCCCTATAATGAGATGTTAAACAAAAGATTAACTCCAACCAAAATCCACATAGGCCTAACCAACCCGAAATCAACATAGCACTAGGGAGAAAAAGAGAAATGGCCATTCGGCCAAGAACTTACCCCTTCCAACGCTTGAAAACAAAACCCAAAGATGATCCACACCGCACCTCACAATCGGCTAAGATGGAAGAAAAAATAGAAGAAGGAAATTTCTATGAAGGGGATGATGGTTCGGCTAGCACCCTTTAATCAAGATGGAAAGGAGGTTCGGCCTAGGTATTTAACATACACCTATGCTCGGTTTTGAGTGGAAAGAAAAGGAGTAGAGATGAGAAGAAATGGAGGTTACGGTACACAAAAGAGATGAAGAGAAAACAATGGAGAAAAATCGGCTAAAGCTCTGAGAAGAAGAAAGAAATAAAAGATGAATAGAGAGGAGGGTATGTTCGTTTTGAACAAGAAAAAGAATTGGAGAGAGTGTTTTGGAGATGAAAGCTTTAGCTACCAATGCTCAACAAAGAAAGAAAGAAAAAGTGGAAAAAAAACAATACCAAATTCGGTTTACACAAATGACAAAGAAGGAAAAATGCAAAAGAACACTCGGCTTCACCAAAATGTAGAAAGAGTGCAAAGTTTAGCAAATAAAGTTGCTTTGTGTTTCGGTTTCAAGGAGCAAAAATGGAAGGTTCTTTTCGGCTTAGGCTATTTGCAAATGAAGAGATCTTTTGCTAGCTTTTGACTAAACGAAAATTAGCTTACCAAAATAAAATTGTGACCAAAATGCACATTTGCCTAAGTGGAAATTTCAGACTCTCCTCACTCCCTCACAACACTCACCAACCGCCAACCTCCCCAAAGAATCTCCTAAAACCGCCAACCTCCCCCAATCACTCCCAAGCCACTAATTCAAATGACTAAGACCAAGTCTTCCTCCACCTTTTGCTCTCCACCCATCATTTGAATGTGTTGACTTAGTCCAAGGCGAGTTTGAACGCCTACAACTCCTCCCTCCATGCCGCCAAAATGGGAGCCAAAATGTGGGATTTTCACAGCTTGAACACAAGACCTCACCCCTTGCAATTGACGCCATACACATGCTCCAAGTGGCGCATGCTTTGCCACTTTGCTAGCTCTTCATTTGTGCTCAAGAACACCAATTAAAATATATAAGACCCAGCTCCTTCAGCTCCTATCACATAAAGCCCAAAAACTAAAATTTTTCCACCCACTCAGGCTCACTCCTAGCCTACAACTAAGCCCCGAAACCACACAAACAACAACATAACGAGCCATTAACATGCAAACAATGCCAAAATAAAATAGCCCTTAACCCGGGATATTACACGAAGTTTCCACGCCCTTGCATACTTGGGAGTGTTTTGAATAATGGGGCTGTGGAAGAGATCCCTGTATTTTTAGAGTTGATATATTGTAATATTCAAAACGTGCTTGTTGCCTTAAGCCTAGTGACAATAAGAATCCTTTTGTGAAATAGGCTTATGTCCAAAATCTTTATTTCAATAAAATGCATCTTTTTTTTAAACAAATATATTTTCATTCTTTACATTCCATATTGTACATTCTTTTGTTTCTTTCAAGTATTCTTTCATTCTCCATTTATGACCATACAAATGATCATTCTTTCAATAATTTATTCTTTGAAATCTCCCTTCGAACCTACAATAGGTCTCCAAATATTAATGATGTGAGCAATGTTGCTACTGACTCAGAGTTTCCTTTCAAGTAAGATATATCTAGAAGGATCCCAGGACTTTGAAGATGATAGAGATGGTAACCTATCTTTTGATTTGTTAAGAAGGGTAGAACAAAATGAAAAATAGATGCTACTCTAGAAAGGGTCATTGGACATTATGAGCCTAGAAAAGAGGACATGCTTAGGCTAATAAGACGCGGGTAAACATAAGGATCAGGCACTGTTGGTCTACCATGGAAGGGGATTGCATCAGTTATACCACAAATATTGAATTAAAGAAAATGAGATTCATGTGACTCTTCCATTTTCTTCACAAATTTTCCATATGTGGGGCATGGATGTGATGGGGCCAATCTCGTCAAAAACTTTTAGCCAATATCAATTCATCGTCGTGGTCGTCGCTTACTTCACTAAGAGGGTGGAAGTAGCTTCATATGCCAATATTGCAAAGTCGACAGTAATCAAAATCAAAATTAAAAAAAGGATCAGATGCCAGCAAAGAATGCCAGAAAGGATCATGTTTAATAATGCATAACTATACAATGTCAAAGAATACAATTTACTCAAAGATCAGACAACATATCACAGTGCAGCAAAAGTTGTCAAAAGAAAAATACAAAAAAAAAATGAAAGGTGACCAAAGACTTGTAAAGATCGGCCTAAGAAGCTATCATTTACTCTCTATGCTTATCAAATGTCGACTAGGACTTTCGCTGGGGCAACACTTTTCCCACTGGTTTATGGAATAGAAGTGGTTTTGTCCATGAAAATTGAGATTCCTTTGCCCAAGCTTTGATTGAGTCAAGAATTGGATGAAGTAGAATGTGTCCAGTAAACTTGGGTGAAGAAAAGAATTTGAAAGTATTCATCATAGTCAAAAATACCAAAACAGATGATGCTGATTTATGTCGAAAATGGTCTACCCAAGGGAATTTCATGATGGGGACCTATTTTTGAAAAAAGATTTTCCTTATTCAAAAGGAATTCAGATGCCAAACTGGAAGGACCTTATGTAGTAAAAAAGGGCTTACTCTAGAGGAGCGTTGATATTGATTGAGATGGATGCCAAAGATTTGCCCAATCCAGTGAATCTAGGTTCAGTCAAGAAGTATTTTACTTGAAAGGGAAAAGGCCAAAGTGAAAAACCGCAAAGGGCGCCCTTATATCAAATTAAAAAAAAAAAAAAAAAAAAGAAGAAGAAAGAAAAAAGAAAATAGAGGAGAGGCCAAGGTGAAAACCCGCAAAGGGCGCTTTGAGACCAAAAGGGTTTTGAGTCGAAAACCCGAAAAGGGCGGCTCAAATTTTGATCAAAGATAGGGTGTGTGGTAGTCTTACTATGCCTGAATTAACAGTGAGGAAGTATGCTACGTCTTGGGGGCATTGGCAAAGTACTCTAACACATATTGAGCTCAAAATGGTCCTCAAGAAATTTGTACATAGAATCTCATGCTGCGATATCTGGGGCACCTAGCTTCTATCTTACCCATTTTTGAATTTGTCATCTTTGATTACTTTATTCTTTTCCCCAATCAAATTTTTTATGGCCTTGGCTATCTTTGATTACTTTTTTCTTTTCAAGATACACCTCAATCAATGTTCTTTCATTGCTTTGCTTATCTTTGATTAACTTATTTGTTTCGAGCTATGCTCCTGATTAATTTCTTTCACGTCCATTATTATGATCTTTTTCAAGCGTTTTATATTGAAATAATGAATAATGGACTAATAATACTTTCATAAAAGAAGTTTTGCATATTACTCTAGAAGCTTCTAAATAATATGAGAATCTGAAACAGGACTATTATTTAGAACTCACTAAGCTTAAGAGTTTGGAAATATTGAAAGATGATTATCTCTTCAAATTTTTATTGGGTAACCCAGATGTAAAAGGGGATCATTTTTGTGAAAAGAAAACGATACCTTGTATTCATGCAAATTTCAGACACATACATCGGGTCATTACACCCAAGGAATGGTGTAACAGATCAATTTGATTGAAGATGATACAAATTCCATACCTCTGAGTGGTAACAGGATGGATGAAAGAAACCAAATGTTACTTCCCTAAAGTTGTAGTGGGAAGTACAAACTTTATGTCCAATAAGGTACAGTGTACGAGACTCTAAAATTACAGCGAGGCAAGCTTGCTAAGTAGAATATGATCTTTCTTTTAGGTTTTTTGTCAAAGATACCAGCTAAACGAGAAAGCATGGTAACGCGTCAGTGATAGAATCTTGATGAACTATTAGCAGTGACAACCCAAACATTAAAAAGGGATCATTCTCATATAAATATCATTCGTACACTTCCAATTAGGAGCATTTGATTCATTTCGATCATTGTATCCTAATCATTGTACATTAAAAAAAGAGAGAAAAAGAAGGAGATTATTCTCATGACATTCTGCATTCATGCAAATGTCATCCATAATATCATTTAGTTAGGAGCATTTGATTCATTATGATCATTGCATTCTAATCATTTTACATTTAAAAAAGGGATCATTCTCATGACATTCTGCATTTATGAAAATGTCATCCATAATACATTCGAGTCTACAGGACATGTCCCCCAGAGGACGGTGTAGCAACATCGATGAATTCACCAGTCCTATCTCCCTAACCAGCAGAGGAATAAGTCGAGGATTGTAGATCTTGTCACCCTAAGCAGTAGTGGAACAAGATCGAACGGCAAACCTTGTCTCCCTAAGCAGTAGTGGAACAAGATTAAACGGTGAATTTTATCTCCATGAAGCAGCGAAGTAGATTTAAGCCATCAGTCTTATCTCCCTCGAGATGGTAGTGGAGCAAACTGAAGATTGAAGTCATCCTGAGATAGTAAGGAAGCAAATTGAAAAGTTCAGATTTTGTTCCCCCGAGATAGTAGTGGAGCAGATTAGAGATTGAAGTCTTCTTGAGTTAGTAAGGAAGCAAATTGGAAAGTTCAGACTTTATTCCCTCGAGATGGTAGTGGAGCAGGCTGAAGATTGTAGCCTTCCTGAGATAATAAGGAAGCAAATTGGAAAGTTCAAATTTTTTTCCATTGAGATGGTAGTGGAGCAGACTGAAGATTGAAGTCTTCCTGAGATAGTAAGGAAGCAAATTAGAAAGTTCAAATTTGTTCCCTCGAGATGGTAGTGGAGCAGGCTAAAGATTGTAATCTTCCTGAGATAGTAAGGAAGCAAATTAGAAAGTTCAGATTTTGTTCCCTCAATATGGTAGTGGAGCAGACTGAAGATTGAAGTCTCCTTGAGATAGCAAGGAAGAAAACTGAAAAGTTTAGATTTTGTCCCCACAAGATAGTAGTGGGGCAGATTGAAGATTATAGATCTTATCTCCCTAAGCAGTAGCAGAGTAGATCAAATTTGGTGAATCTTATCTTCCTGATGTAGCAAGGGAGCAGATTTTAGTCACAAGTCTTATCTCCATGTATCGGCAATGGAGCAGACTAAAGATAGTTAATCTCATCTCCCTGAAGTTGTAGTGTAGCGGATTAAAATGATGAATCCTATACTCTAAAGTTGCAGTAGGTCAGATTGAATTTTCCATAGAAAGTCTCATCTCTCTGAAAATGCAGTGGAGCAAACTGAAAACGACAAATCTTATCTTCCTGAAGTTGTGTGAAGCAGATTGAAGCCACCAAACTTATCTCTCTGAAGTTGCAGTGGAGCAGGTTGAAATCACAAGTCTTATCTCCCTAAAGCTGTAGTGGAGTAGACTAAAATAGCAAATCTGGACTTCCTGAGGTTGCAATGAAGCAGATCGAAGATACTAGTCTGGCGTCCCTAATTTTGCAGTGGAGCAGACTGAAGATAGCAGATATGGCATTCCTGAAGTTACAGGAAGTAGATCGAAGACATTAGATCTTGTCTCCCTGAAGTTGCAGGAAGAAGATCAAAGACATCAGCCTTGCCTCTTTGAGTTTCCAGTAGAGCAAGCTAAAAGACAACAGATTTTGCTTTCCTGAGATTGCACGAAGTAGATCGAAGATACTAGTCTGGCATCTTTGAGTTCCAGTGGAGTTGGAAGCCAATTAAAGAAGACAAGTACTAAGAAGTCAAGGCTCGGCAAATATAGGGAAAAATGAGTCTTTTTATAGTCTTTTCTCTATTCTTGTTACACGACAATGAGCAAAGAGGGGCAGGTGTAATAAGCCCAATTTGCCCGGGCCCATACAGAGCAAAAAAATAAAATAAATAAAAACAAAATAAATAAACCAATATCAATTACAGTCCATTTAGAGTCCAAAATTCAAACAGGCTCAAATACACAAATTAACCCGTAGCCCAAACTAAATACCCAAATCCCAAATTACACCCAAAACAGACCTAGCCCAACTGACCTACGGGGCCCAAAAGGCCTAAGACCTAAATTAGAAACTAAGGGTTTCTAAAACCCTAAGTTTCCCTCGCGCCGCAAGCAGCCTCAACACAGCCCTCGGTCACACCGCCATCAACGCACAGACAGCTCTCCGTTGCCAGAATCCTCGCCTTTGACCTGCACAAAAAAAGGGAAAGAACACAGCAAAAGGAAAGAAATGGCAAAATAGATTTTTTTTCTATTTTTTTGATTTATTTCGGGGCTATATAAGCCCCAAAAAAACTTGTAAAATAGACAGATACACACATAAATATACAAAATACAGAAAAAATAGCAAAGGTGATTTTACGACTCTTTTTCATTTTTATTTTTATTTTCCAATACTGTTGTTTTCTTCTTCTTTTTCCTCTATTTTGTTCCATTTTTAAAAAAATTATATAATATATATTAAAATAAAAAGAGTGAAAATTTGCCTTTTAAAAATTATATAATATATATTTTAATTTGGAATTGGTGTTTTAATATATATATATATATGACATATCTTACTCCAAAACCATTTGTTTTATAAAACACATTTAATTATATTTACGCATTTTATTCAAAGGCTTTTAAATATAGCGATATATGATATTTGTGTAACACCCCAAACCCGGCCTAAACGTTACGACTGGATCTAGTATGTCACAAGGAAAGATTGTTTTGCAATTTAAAAGTAACTTCGCAATTTTTAAAACTTTTCGTTTTGTGTTTTCATCTTGAGAATTTAATTCTGTTTAAGGGTTTCTTACCAACTTTTTATTAAAAAGAATTAATAGTTGAAAACAGGTATTGTAATACGAAAACCAAAGTTAGGGGATTTCATAAACGTGACGTTCAAAACTAGTTTGTGTAGTTCTAGGAAAATTTCGAGTTTAATTATTTATTTGCTTATTATCCATGTGTCATTGTTAAAAGAAATGTTTGTTTTCATTTTGTTTAGAAAACTCCCAATTTACGTCTCATAAAAATTACAATCAACGTAATAAGTCGAAAACCAAATTATAAAATCCTGGAGGCCTTATTACATAACAAATTCCCAAATTAAAAGTAAGTTTAAATAAAGGAAACGAAATTTATGAAAGAAGTAATGCATGGCCACCTCAGAGTCCTCCTCGGCTCCAAATGCTCGAACTAGGGATTACTTGCAAAATTAAGCAGAGGGGTGAGTCACGAGGACTCAGTGTGTAATTCCCCTTACGAACGAAATCTGGGCCTAAGCCTACAAAGCACATTGGGCCTTAGCCCTAACAACATGTCATATCAAAGAGTGAATGCAATTCAACCCAGCCCAACCTAGTATTCCATCCTCTACACACCACCAGTACCAGCCAATACACCTGTGGCACCAAGTCATTGAATGTGGCACCAAACCACTGAAATAATATGACGGAGTCTCCGATATATGTGGTACCAAACCACTAAAATAATGTGACAGAGTCACTAATATATGTGGTACCAAACCACTGAAATACACTTCCCCTTTTAATCAATATCATATCCCAATCCTATGCAACATATAATCATAATGTAATGAATGCACATATGTCAATGTAAATCGAATCATCAGAGCATATAGATATTCGTGATAATGAATTTACAAGACATCACCAAAGGTAACTAACCTGGTATCACCGATTTTACCCCTCAAGGGTATCTCAACAGCCATTACCGATGTCTTGACTTTTAAGCAATTCACATACCAATTAGTAACCAAAAAAAAAAAAGATCGTGTGAATATTACACACCTGATTACGCTAAGGACTAAACACTCCTGATTGTTGCTACTCTCACTAGTGGGAATAAGCACTATCTGCCTATCATAAACGGATGTCGTCTCTCTACCATAACCCGACGGAAAGTCTCGAACCGCCGACACAGCACATCGTTTGAACTTGGGAGCAGAGACTACGAGTCCACTCCCCTCCTTAGATTGGCTAGGACTCACATCCATGAAGAGAACCTTGATCAGTACTCAGAGAGAAATGTTGGTTCTCTAATATAGGAATTTGGTTAAGGCAGACTACAATGAAAATGAGATAATAGCTAAGAAACCGGAAAGATGACTCCTTACCTTAATAATCAACACAGATTAGTTCTATCCTCTTGACTAGTTCCCCCTAGTTCAGCACAAGCAAGTTCTTGATCAATCGAGAATTGAACCCTTACACAACGATAAACAACACCATGCAAGATCGAGGTAATGAATGCTCGGCTTATAACATCACCATTCGGCCATAACTAAAAGAAGGGCAAAGAAAGTGTTACATATTTTTCAGAAAAACCAAGTAGGAGATTCAGCCTTTACTGCTTAAGAACCCGAATAAATGGTAAGATTCGGCAATCAACGGACCTTCAACCTTCAGACTACAAACTGTTCGGCTATTCGGGTTCACCGGGTAAACGTTCCATAACGAGAGAAGAAAAATGAGGGATTAGCTGAAATCTAACGTTAAGAACAAAATAGCCATTTCGGCTATGATCACAACCGACCGAAAAAAATAGAGAAAGAATCGAAAGAGTTTCCATTTGTAACACCCTAAACCCGGTCAATACGTTACGACCAAATCTAGATGGTTACAGGAAGGGTAGTTTTGAAAACGTTTAATGGTACATCGTAACTTGTGAAAAACTTTTCGTTTTAGTGATTCCATGATAGGGGTAATTTAGAATTTGGTTTGGATTTATCTTGCTAACTTCTTATTAGGTTGTCTAGAAGCTAAAGACGAGTTTATTTCGTAAATCTGAATTTAGAAAATTCTCGAGAGATGACAGTTGAAAACAATGTTGAGGAACGTGACCTTTTGAAAATAATATTTGTAGTTCTATGAAAATTCCAAGTTTCATTATAATTTTCTTGTGAACCGTTTGTTAACATTTTAAAAAGAACCATTATTTATATTTTAGGAAAAACCCCAAATTTGACAGTTTTTAAAATATATAATATCAGCATTGAATCAAAACCCAATTTTAAAGTTAAAGTGGCTTTATTACAAATGAAAATCCCAATTGAAAATAAACTTAAATAAGAGAACGAGTTTACGAAAGTAACGCACGACCACCTCGAGTTCACCTAGGCTCCAGGTCCGCGATCTAGTGATTACCTGCACAATTAAGCAGAGGGGTGAGTCACCGAGACTCAGTGTGTAAAGCTCTCGTATAACACAAATTGGGCCTTAAGCCCACAGATGCACATTGGGCCTTAGCCTACTCAATATGGCATACATCACATGTATGCAATGCAGCCCAGCCCAATCTAGCTATCCATCCAAACACCTGTGGCATTACGCCACTGTGGTTCTTGACCACCGTGGTTCCAGACCACTTGTGACAAATTCACTAAAATATATAATCGTGGGGCCAACCCACTATGGTCTCAGACCACCGTGACGATCTCTGATAAGTTTATGTATTCGTGGGGCCAACCCACTGTGGTCCTAGACCACCGAGACAAGTCACTGATATATGTATTCGTGGTTTCAAACCACCGTAGTTCTTAGACCACCGTGATAATAGTCATTGATTCACGCTTCCCCTTTCATTCAATCCTAAGCCCATGCTCATTTTATCATGCTAAAAATGAATGCAACATATTCTCAACGTGTAACGGACAACAATTTCATACAAGTCTTATAATCAAAAGTATCATCATATAGAAACTTACCCGGTGTCTCCAACCTTACCCACGAGGGTATCTCGGCTATCAAGCTAATCATTTCGGCTTTTAGCCAACACAGTTAATAACACAAATAGTAAAGAAGCGTGTGAGTGATACACATCTGATAACGCGTAACACTAAGCTTTCTACGTCGACGCTTTCACTAGCAGGGACAACGACAATTTCCCTATCCCAGGCAGACGTTGGCTGACTCCCACAACCTGGCAGATAGTCTCAACCGTCAAAACAACACGTCTATTGAACTTTGGAGCAGAGATTATGGGTTCGCTCCCCACCATAGCTTGATCGTTTCTTGTATCCATGAAATAGACTTGATCAGAGGTCAGAGAAACATCGATTGTCTATCAAGAGAACTGATTAAAGTAGACTACAACCGATAAGGGACATAATAACCAAGAACCGAAAAGAATTGATTCCTACCTTGGTAAACGATGAACAACACAACAACTGGTTCGGCCTTCAATCAAAGATGAGTTGTGAGAGAGCCAAAAGTTCACCTAGCAGTAAAAATTTCCCTTTGAGTAATCGGCTAAAAGAACTTAGAGAAGGAAAAGTATCACATGAGACTACCTTGCGTTATTGGTGATAAAGAACCCAAATAGACCTGACAGGAAAGAATGCCCCTTTACAATTTAGGCTATACGAGCAGTATCGATTCGAGATAACAAAAGAACCAGAGATTTGGTTAGTGAAGAAGGATACAGAGAATAGAAAAGAGAAGAGAAGGAAGCTGAAAGAAGTGAAATATTCGACTTTTAACAAAAGAGAGAAAAGAAGATCTTTACCTTCAACAATCGAACAACAAGGCGAAACTGTTTCACTTGGGGTTAAAGGAGCTATTCGGCTAAAGAGAGAAACACCAAGGTTACAATGGAGGAGCTGCAAGGTTTTGGCTAGAGAAGAAGAAGTAGAAGAGTAAAGTGAAGCACAAAAAAGTGAGATGAAAGTTTCGATTGTGCTATTTAAGAGCAATGAGCAAAAAAGAAGAAAAGATTCAACAAGGGGTGGCTTCAAGAAGTTTCGGCTAACACATAAAATGGGGAAAAGGAGTAAAGCAACAATGATGAGAGAAAGAGAATAGGGAGCTACTGTTTTCTTTAGTAAAAAGAAAATAGAAAAAATGAAACCAAGTGACCAAAGTGAAAAGAAGAAAGGGAAGTCTCTATGGACGGTTTTGGCTTAACTTCACACTCAAATGACACTAGCTACCAAATGGCACTCACCTCCCTTAATGAACAATGCTAAAATGAAATGAACCAATGCCTAAAGTCTATGGGATTTCGGCACCCTTAAGCTAGCACTAAACCGCACATGCTCAACAACAAAGGGTCCCCCTCTTTCACCCACTTGACCGAATTCACTCCCCCAAACACCCCAACTTTCGACCAACTCCACCACCAACACCAACTCACGATTTCCTCCTACTTTCACTCCACTTCACTCGTTGAATCAGTTTGACCAATTCAAACACCACAAACACCTCATTGCCATACATTCAAACGGCTTGACTCATTCAACCAACAACCATGAAGAGTCCAGCCGAAAGCCACCTCCTTAGCTCCCTAAGCACAAAAAATAAAGTTCTGAATGCTGCTGACGAGACTTGAACTCTTTCCCACTGTTGCTCCCTTGTGACGCCACTTCTTTGTACCTTAAGTGGTGCCTTCTTGCCACTCCACCACAACACTTCTTGTGTCAACAAACATAAGAACTTATCCTTAAAACCTGCTTCAACCAGCTCTCCCCCAAAGAGCTTAAAAACAAAATTTTCACCAAGGTTCAAGCTTGACCCCTAGCCTTCCCGGGACCCCCAAACATACCAAATTAACAAACAGATCATGCCAAACACACAGCAAACATAAAAATACAGAGCCTCTAATTCCAGGATGTTACAGTTCTACCCCCTTAAAGAAACTTCAGCCTTAAAATTTACCTGGTCAAAAGAGGTGAGGGTATTACTCTCGCATCACATCCTCTGGCTCCCTCTTGGCCTCCTCTGAACCGTGATTTCGCCACAAAACTTTAACCAATGGAACCGTCTTCTTGCTCAATACCTTAATATCTCAGTCTAAGATCTGAACTGGTTCCTCATCAAAAGATAAATCAGGTCTCACTTCGATTTCCTCCACTGGCACTACGTGAGATGGATCTGAGCAGTAGTGCCTTAACATTGAGACATGGAATACATCATGTATCTGCCTCAATTTTGGAGGTAACTCGAGCTAATACGCCATTAGCCCCACACGTTTCAACACTCGATAAAGCTCGAAGAACTTGGGGCTCAACTTGCCTTTCCATCCAAACCTTAAAACTTTCTTCCAAGGTGACACTTTTAGGAAAACCTGATCACCCACAGAGAACTCTATATCCTTACGCTTCAGATCTACATATGATTTCTTCCTGTCAGAAGCTTCCTTCAACCGAGTTTGAATCAACTTAACCTTATCCTCTATTTCTGAAACCAATTCCAAACCCAACAACTGTCGCTCACCCAACTCTATCTAGCAAGTAGGAGTACGACACTTCCAACCATACAACGCTTCATAGGGTGCCATCTGAATACTGGATTGATAACTATTATTGTATACGAATTTAGCCAACAGTAGAAAATAATCCCAACTACCCCCGAAGTCGATAACATAGCCTCTCAACATGTCTTCTAAGATCTGAATTACCCTCTCAGACTGACCATCAGTCTATGGATGAAACGTTGTGTGGAAATCCAATCTTGTACCCAACGCTTGATGCAACGCCTTCCAAAATGCGATGTAAACCTAGGGTCTCTGTCTAATATGATAAACACAGGTACCCCATGCAACCTCACAATCTCTGCTACATACAGCTTGGCTAACTTTTGTAATGAATAATCAACCCGAACCGGTATGAAGTGAGCGGACTTCGTCAACCGATCGATAATTACCCACACTGAATCTTTCTTAGTAGGCGTGAGAGGTAGCCCACTAACAAAATCCATCGTTATTCTCTCCCATTTCCAAAGTGGAATCTTCACTGGCTGTAGCAACCCCGATGGCAACTGATGTTTCGCCTTCACCTACTGACACATCACGTATTTTCCCACAAATTCGGTAACTTCTTACTTCAGACCTGGCCACCAAAACTGTTCACACAAATCCCGATACATCTTGATCCCACCAAGATGCATAGCGTATGGACTATTATGCGCTTCCCGTAGAATCTTCTGCCTTAACTTAGAATCCTTTGGCATACAAGCCTTCCCATGAAAGCACAACACCCCATCACTGTTCACACTAAAATCTTCTGTCTCACCACCTGCTACTAGCTAAAATTTAGGACTTAGCAATTCATCTGACAACTACTTATCTTTAATCTGACTGACCCAAGAAGGTTTTACTTGCAGTTCAGCTAGCAAACTTCCATCATCATACAAGCTGAGATGGGTGAACATTGCCCTCAAGTCCGATATCACCTTACGACTCAACGTGTCTGCCACTACGTTAGCTTTACCCGGGTGGTACTCGATCGAGCAGTCATAATCCTTTAATAACTTAATCCACCTTCACTGCCTTAAATTCAACTCCTTCTAGGTAAGGAGATATTTCAGGCTTTTATGGGTTGTGTAGATAATTGACTTCTCCCCATACAGGTAGTGTCCCCAAATCTTCAGAGCAAACACTACCGCAGCTAACACCAGATCATGCATAAGATAGTTCACCTAATGTGGTCTCAATTACAGAGATGCATATGCTACCACTTTCCTCTCTTGCATCAACACACATCCTAACCCTGTGTGTAATGCATCATAGTAGACAACGAACTCCTTCCCAGCCTCAGGCTGAATCAACACTGTGCTTAAGTCAAAATCCTCTTCAACTTCTCAAAACTTTGCTGCTACTTATCTGACCAGACAAACGGTACCCCTTTCTGTAACAACTAGGTTAGCGGTGCAGCTATTAACGAGAACCCCTCAACAAACCTTTTATAGTACCCAGCCAAACCAAGAAAACTTCAAATTTTTGCCATAGACTTAGGAGGTTTCCAGTCCAACACGGCTTTAATTTTTCGAGGATCAACCCTAATTCCCTTAGCAGACACAACATTCCCCAGAAAGGTAACTTATCTCAACCAGAATTCACACTTACTGAATTTGGCATACAACTGCTTTTCTCTCAGAATCTACAGAACCACCCGAAGATGAAAATCATGCTCCTCTTTCGTCCTTGAATAAACCAAGATATCGTCTATGAACACTATGACAAATCAATCCAGATAGGGTTGGAATACCCAGTTCATCATGTCCATAAACGCAGTTGGTGCATTCGTCAACCCAAATGGCATCACCAAGAACTCGTAGTGACCATAGCAAGTTTGAAAGGCTGTCTTATGGACATCCGCCTCATTGACCTTAAGCTGATGATAACCTGACCTCAAGTCTATCTTTGAGAAAATTGAAGCTCCTCGTAGTTGATCGAAGAAGTCGTCAATCCTTGGCAACGGGTACTTGTTCTTGATCATCAACTTGTTCAGTTGCCTATATTCAATGCACATCCGCATCGACCCATCCTTTTTCTTAACAAATAACATCGGTGCTCCCCTAGGTGGCACACTTGGTTGGATAAAACCCCGTCAGTTCCTGAATCTGGGCTTTAAGTTCTACCAGCTCCTTCGGCGCCATTCTATACGGAGCAATGGACATTGGGTTGTTCCCAGAAGAAGATCAATACCGAACTCCACCTCGCGATCAGGAGGTAACCCTGGAAGCTCTTCTGAAAAACATCGAAGAATTCCTTCACTATTCTAACATCCTTTACAGTCAACTCCTTGGCCTCCAGAGCATTGATGAAAGCTATGAATGCTTCATACCCTTTTCGCACCATCCTTTCAGCCTTTAAAATGGACACTATATTGGACAAGTAGTTCCTTCTTTCACCTATCACTAACACCTCATTATCCTCGGGAGTCTTTAACACCATGCGCTTAGCAGCACAATCCAAGTTCGCTCGATACTTCACCAACCAGTCCATGCTTAAGATCAAAATCGAACTCGTCGAATGGCAGTTCTATCAAATCAGTCGAAAAAACTATCCCTTGAACTTCTAAAGGCACACTCCTAAAGAGTTTGTTCACCACTACAAATTGTCCTAAAGGGCTAAGCACAATCATCTCTCTAGAAGAAATCTTAGATTCTATGTTCAGAGTTCCAAACATAGTACTAGCTACATAGGAATGCGTAGACCCAATATCAATCAGTGTAGTAAAGGGCAAACCAAAGATAAGGAACGTACCGGTTATGACGTTTGGTGCATCGCCCTCCTCTCAGTGTCTGGCTGCATAAACCAACCCAGTTGTCTCACATCTATATTCTCAGCACCTTTGCCCAGTGCTTTACGCCCTCGACCAAAACCATTTCTACCCCTAGCGGGACCACAACCTCTCTGTGGTTGCTAACCACTTCTTCTAGGCTGAACATAACTCTGACCCACTGGCCGTGCTCTGTTTGGCACTTGCGGACAGTCCCTTACCCGATGATCCACTTATCCACACCTGTAACATCCATTACTTCTTGCCCAGCACTCCCTCGAGTGAAACTTCCCACACGTAGCACATTGCTAAAGCCGACCAACAATAACAGGTCTCGCAACTCGACTCGGCCCATCGAACCTAGGCCTCTTCTGAAAATTCCCAACAGATCCTGACGACCCAAAACTCCTTTTATTCCAACCCTTGTCCCTATCCTAGTTTTGTATTTCAGATCGCTTTACATCTTTGGCTATCTTAGCCTTCTCAACTAGAATGGTAAACTCTCTTTCCCGTTACAGAGCTATCAGTACTGGCAACTCATCCCTTAGACCATCCTGAAATCAAACACAGCGTTCATGATCCTTTGAAACAATACCCTGGGTATAATGGCTTAGACGTAGGAATTCTACCTCATACTCGGCCACTGACTTACTACCCTAAACCAAGTTTAGGAATGCCTTTCATTGAGCGTCCACATAGCTCGACCCAATACACTTCCCTGGAACAAAGACTTGAAGAAATCCCAGGTAATACGATCAGCAGCTGTACCATCTCTTACTGTGAGCCACCACTGATATGCCTCATCTTAGAGAAGAGACACCACCCTTTTCAGTTTCTCTTCTGTGGTACAGTCAAGATCATCCATGATGTGCTCAACCACTTTTAGCCAGTACTCAGCTACGTTATGAGCCACACCAGAAACGCCCCTAAACATTTCAGCCCCATTGGCTAGGAGTCGTTCAGACACAGATTTTTGAGCTACTGATCCCGTGCTCGCTCCAGCAACTCTCTCCAAGATATGCAGCATAGTCTCAGACACAGCATTGACTCCACCAGTTTGATCCTGAAATACCTCTTCCGCAACTAGTGACGCTGGCATCTCACCTTCTGACCCATGCCCTGATTTCGAAGGTTCAGCCCCAACACCCTGGCCTCTACCATGACCATGCACACCACGTCCACGTCCTCTAGCACTCATGATAACGAGTTCGACTTAATCTGATTAAAAGTTTTATGAATTAGTATTTTTCTTCCAATGTTTATTACGGAGCAGTCTTATGAAAAATAGCATTAAAAGTAGTTCTCGTAAATACATATACACCAATAGGTTTCAGTCTCCAAAGTTGAATTTCTTAGTACTAGCAATCATAGCACAATACAATTACTTCATGCAAAACAACCAATAGTCAGAAGACTTACCATGCAGATTTGGTGCTGGAGACTCGGGTGCCATACTTCCAAAAAAATAGGTGTTTTTCCAAACCATTTTCCAAACCAAATTTTGAAAACATTTTTGAACCTCATACCCACAACCGAGTTTTTAAAACCTAACTCTGATACCACAATTGTAACACCCTAAACCCGGTCAATACGTTATGACCAAACCTAGATGGTTACAGGAAGGGTAGTTTTGAAAACGTTTAAAGGTACATCATAACTTGTGAAAAAAGTTTTTGTTTTATAGATTCCATGATAGGGGTAATTTAGAATTTGATTTGGATTTATCTTGCCAACTGCTTATTAGGTTATCTAGAAGCTAAAGACAAGTTTATTTCGTAAATCCAAATTTAGAAAATTCTAGAGAGATGACAGTTGAAAACAATGTTGAGGAACGTGACCTTTTGAAAATAATATTTGTAGTTCTATGAAAATCCCAAGTTTCATTATAATTTGCTTGTGAATTGTTTGTTAACATTTTGAAAAGAATCGTTATTTATATTTTAGGAAAAACCCTAAATTTGACAGTTTATAAATTATATAATATCAGCATTGAATCAAAACCCAATTTTAAAGTTAAAGTGGCCTTATTACAAATGAAAATCCCAATTAAAAATAAACTTAAATAAGAGAACGAGTTTACGAAAGTAATGCACGGCCACCTCGAGTTCGCCTCGGCTCTAGATTCGCGATCTAGTGATTACCTGCACAATTAAGTAGAGGGGTGAGTCGTCGAGACTCAGTGTGTAAAATTCCCGTATAACGCAAAATGGGCCTTAAGCCCACAGATGCACATTGGGCCTTAGCCCACTCAATATGGCATATATCACATGTATGCAATGCAGCCCAGCCCAATCTATTTATCCATCCAAACACCCGTGGCATTACGCCACTGTGGTTCTTGACGACCATAGTCCTAGACCACTCGTGACAAAGTCACTAAAATATATAATCATAGGGCCAACCCACTGTGGTCTCAGACCACCGTGATGATCTCTTATAAGTTTATGTATTCGTGGGGCCAACCCACTATGGTCCTAGACCACCGAGACAAGTCACTGATATATGTATTCGTGGTTTCAAACCACCGTGGTTCTTAGACCACCGTGACAATAGTCACTGATTCACGCTTCCCCTTTCATTCAATCCCAAGCCCATGCTCATTTTATCATTCTAAAAATGAATGCAACATATTCTCAACGTGTAACAGACAATAATTTCATACAAGTCTTATAATCGAAAGTATCATCATAGCGAAACTTACCGGTGTCTCCAACCTTACCCACGAGGGTATCGCGACTATCAAGTCAATCATTTTAGCTTTCAGCCAACATGGTTAATAACACAAACAGTAAAGAAGCGTGTGATTGATACACACCTGATAACGCGTAACACTAAGCTTTCTACGTCGACGCTTTCACTCGCAGGGACAATGGCAATTTGCCTATCCCAGGCAGATGTCGGCTGACTCCCACAACCTGGCGGATAGTCTTGAACCGCCGAAATAGCATGTCTATTGAACTTGGGAGTGGAGATTACGGGTTTGCTCCCTACCACAGCTTGACCATTTTTTGTATCCATGAAATAAACTTGATCAGAGGTCAGAGAAACGCCGATTGTCTATCAAGAGAATTGATTAAAGCAGACTACAACTGATAAGGGATATAATAACCAAGAACCGAAATGAATTGATTCCTACCTTGGTAAACAATAAACCACACAACAACTAGTTCAGCCTTGAATCAAAGATGAGTTGTGAGAGAGCCAAAAGTTTGGCCTAGCAGTAAAAATTGCCTTTTGAGAAATCGGATAAAAGAACTTAGAGAAGGAAAAGTATCACACGAGACTACCTTACGTTATTGATGATGAAGAGAATAGGGAGCTACGATTTTCTTTGGTAAAAAGAAAATAGAAAAATGAAACCAAGTGACCAAAGTGAAAAGAAGAAAGGGAAGTCTCTATGGATGGTTTCGGCTTAACTTCACACTCAAATGACACTAGCTACCAAACGACACTCACCTCCCTTAATGAACAATGCTAAAATGAAATGTACCAAAGCCTAAAGTCTATGGGATTTTGGCACCCTTAAGCTAGCACTAAATCACACATGCTCAACAACAAAGGGTCCCCCTCTTTCACCCACTTGACCAAATTCACTCCCCCAAACACCCTAACTTTCGGCCAACTCCACCACTAACATCAACCCACGATTTCTTCCTACTTTCACTCCACTTCACTCGTTTGAATCAGTTTGACCAATTCAAACACCACAATCACCTCATGGCCACCCATTCAAATGGCTTGACTCATTCAACCAACAACCATGAAGAGTCCAGCCGAAAGCCACCTCCTTAGCTTCCTAAGCACAAAAAATAAAGTTTCTGAATGCTGCTGACGACACTCGAACTCTTTCCCCCTGTTGCTCCCTTGTGACACCACTTCCCTGCACCTTAAGTGGCGCCTTCTTGCCACACCACCACAACACTTCTTGTGTCAACAAACACAAGAACTTATCCTTAAGACTTGCTTCAACCAGCTCTCTCCCAAAGAGCCTAAAAACAAAATTTTCACCAAGGCTCAAGCTTGACCCTGAGCCTTTCCGGGACCCCTAAAAATACCAAATTAACAAACAGAACATGCCAAACACAAATAGAACCTAATAGAACCTTGCACAAATAGAACCTGATTGAAGAGGAGACTTTCGGCAAACCATAGGGATGCTTCTTGATGTTCGGCTTATAACAATAGATGAGAGACACGGGTTTAGTTTGGCACAAGGGGTGATTCGGTCTTAAAAAGGAAGAGAATAGAGAAGAATGAAGAAGTAAATAAGAAAGACAGGATTCAGCTATGGCACACACACTCAAAAAGAACAACTCAAAATGGCCACAATGGGGATTTGGCTATGGAGAAGAAACAAATCGCAAGAGGAAAAGAGAGGTTTGGTCGATGAAAAAAATAGTAGTTTGATGAGAATGGATGGAGGGAGAAAGAATGCACAAATGGCCACTTCCAAGATTCGACTAATACCAAAAATAAGAAGAAGAAGAAGAAAAGAGAAAGTATGCTACGGTCTTGGTAAAAAAAAGTGAATGAAAAACTCAAATGCAAAAGAAAGAAAAGGCTTTTAAATGGGTTTCGATTTTTACTATTTTCCAAATGGCACAAATGGCACTCTACTACCCCTTATGACCGAATGTTGAAGAATGCCTAAAGGGACACAAGAAAATGGCACACACCCACCAGCTCAAAACCAAAAATGCAATCCTATCCACCTTCCCACATTCGACCAAACTCTCACTTACCTCCCCGCCTCTTTGATTTTCTCCACCATTAACTCTCCACCCACCAATTTGAATTGTTTGACCAATTCAAATTCCCCCAATCTCTCTTGTCCATCCATTTGAATTTGTTGACTCATTCAACAACTACCTTGTAGAGTCTCTAGTGAATGCCACCTCTTCCTCATCCTGGCACTAAAAATAAATCTCCATAATATGGCAGATGGGATTCAAACTCCTCCCCTTTTGCTCCTATAAGTGACGCCACATCCATTCCTGTAACACCCCAAACCCAGTCAACACACCACGACCGAATTTAGTATGTTACAGAGTGAAAATATTTTGAAGACGCAAGTTGTAGGTTTAAATTTTGAAAAAAAATGTTGTATGGAACACTTCGTCATTTTAAGTTTGAAAGAAACTCCCTTGAGAAGATCGTTTGGTTTTATGAAAACCCAAGTGAGTTTAAAACAATTAAGTTAAAAACCATTTTGTATCTGAACATAAAGAAAAACTTAGTTTGGGGAAAGTTTGAGTTAGTTTGTTGACTTCATTTGTTTAGTATTTCCCGATGGTAAAGTTTGAAAAACCCGATAAGTTGTACAATTTTGAAAACGTTGATTTTACAGGTTATTAGAACATGCTATGTTATTTAACTTAGGCACAGTATGATAAAACTTAAAGCAGATAATAAAAAAACCCCAAAATAATAAAATTTAGCAGCCTTATTACAAATCTAAAACCAAAATTTAAAAGTAAATTAACCTAAAGTAGTAATTGAAGTAAAACCCGAAAAACCTAGTGCATGGCCACCTCGAGTCCACTCCGGCTCCACATTCGCGATCTAAGCCTCATCTGTGAAATGTAAGGGAAGGGGTGAGTCACCGAGACTTAATGTATAAATCCCCATCCCGATAATAATGAGACACTTACACATTTCATATGTCAATATGCAAATCATGCAAACCCAACCTAACCAACCGAACTCTTGTGTCTACCCCGTGTGGTCAAAACCACTGGTGGTCAAAACCACTGGTGACCATAGTCACAAATCATATAGGTGTTGTCAAAACCACTGGTGACCGTAGTCACAAATTATATGGTGGGGCCAACCCACCGTGTGGTCAAAACCACTGATGGTAATCCCATAATCAACATGTGGGGCCAACCCACTGTGGTACCAAACCATTGGGACGAGTCACAATAATCCATGTGTGGTCAAAACCACTGGTGACCGTAGCCATAAATAGTATCCGTGTGGTCAAAACCATTGGTGGTCAAAACCACTGAGACTAGTCACAAATAATAAGAAAAGCGGGGCCAACCCACTGTATGGTCAAAACCACTAGTGACAGTCTAAATCATCCTTCCCCCTCCTCTCAACATACCCATCATCATGAACACATTTTCCGTGGCATATTAACATGTTTATAATGCAATTGTCACATAGCATAGCATAATCAAATAGTATAACAACATATATCGATAGCCAATCCACAGGGGACTTACCCGGAGTCCACGCTCATACCCACAAGGGTAACACACCGATTTCAATAGCTATTTCGGCTTATAACAATAAACATAATTAGCAAATTAACTAATGGAGTGTGTAAGTGTTACACACCTGATAAAGCGCAAAACTACACTTTTTACGTCGGTACTATCGTTAATCGACACAACCGCGATTTGTCTACTCTCCTGCTCGGATGTTGGTCCACACCCCAGTGGCCAATCACGAACCGCTGAGACCGCCCTCTTCTTGAATTTGGGGGCTGGGGTCTCGTGTCCGACCCTCCCACTTGCTTGGTCACCTTTGAATCCATAATAACCTTATCACTAAATTGGGTTAAAGAAGTGGATCAAATCATAAAGAACTAGAATCTTGAAGTTAGATCCTTTACCTAAATCGATAGATCCCGAAGGTTCTAAGCTTGGCTTATGACTAAAAAATCCCAAAAGCTCCACCTCAGATGGCGTCAGCCCCTCCTTCCTACATTTGGCCAAACACCAAAGAAATGTGGAATATCTGCTTTTGGCATTTAAGCATAAAAAGAGATGCCGAACAATTAAAACACTTACCCCTCTATACTAACGAAACCGATTAGGAGTGATGACCAATGGTCCACAATGACTCTGCTACCACAAAACCCGAAAGAACACATATGAGTGCCAAAAGAAATTTGGCTTCTCCACCTATAGAAAACATAGAGAGAAGGGATAAGAGATAAGAGAGATTCGGCCAAAGTTCCAAGAACTTACCTCTACTTATCGAGGTTGACCCGCAAAGCAAAGGGAAGATGAAGAGAGAGTGATCTCTAACAGTGGATATTCGACCAAGGTGTTGGAAAAGAAAAGAGAAAAGTAGCAGAGGTTTCAGCAAGGAATGAAGCTTCAAGAAGGGTTTGGCTGACAACAATAAGAATAGGAAGTGGAAATAAACGAAAAGGAGGAATGGCTTATGAGATTTCGGTTCTTAAGGGGTATGGCAAGAAAGTGAACCACAAGATGAGAGAAAAAAGAAAGATGCTCTCGGCTTAGGTTTAAAACGAAAGAGAAAAGAAAAAAACAAGAAAGTTGAGTAGCTTTGGTTACAGCTTGTTGAGAGAAGAAGAAAAGAAGAAGAGCAAAGAAATAATAGGGGTTTGGCAATTACAAAAGGTGAGAAAAAGAGGAGAGAAATTGATTAGGAGAGATTTTAGTTTGCACCTAGAGAGAGAAGAGAAAGAAAATACCAAAAAGTGGTATGAATATCTTGGTTTAGACAAAAAGAAAATGAGCTCCCTCCTAAGTCTACTAATCAAATTTGGCACACCCCCCTTAACCACTCTCCACAACCGAAAGCACACACCCACACACTAAGCACATTCGGCCACCCCACTCAAGCACCCTCAACCGATTGCTCCAAGTTCTCCTAGCCACTACCAAATTCGGCTACACACTCCCACCGCCTTCAACCTCTAAGCCGTCCCCCTTCTTCCTCCTTGAATTCCTCTCTTCCACTCATTCAAACAATTTGAATGAGTCAACCTCCACCATTTCCTCCCTTCCACCCATTTGAAATTGTTGACCCTTTCAAACCTCATCCATCAGAGTCCTTCCTGAGCACACCTCCTCCTTGCACCTTGCGTCAAAAATAAATGCACAAGGAGAGATTCCTGCAGCTCGAACCAAGGCCCTCTCATCTCCTTGTGGTGTCACCTCACCAGGCCTTCAGTAGCGCCTCCCTTGCCACTTTTCCACTAACTTATTTGTGTCAAAACACTCTAATAACATCTCTTAACACCTAACTCCCTTGGCTCCCCCTTCCAAGTACCCCAAAACAAAAAATTTTGCTATGGCTCAGGCCTCCCCCAAGCTCATGCCAAGACCCCAAAACACCCTAAACTAGCACAGCAATCATACTAACACATGCAAACATGCAAAAATGTAGAGACACTGATTTAAAGATGTTACAATTCCACCATAAGCTCATCTTGTGTCCTCAAAACAAATAATTATCCTTAAGGCCCGCATCTACTAGCTCTCCCCCTAAAGTGCCCTAAAGAGAAAAAATTACCAAAACTCTAGCTCGAACCCAAGCCTCCCCAGGACCCCCAAACACACCAAAATAACATGCTAAATGAGCCAAACACATAGAATAGCACAAAATGCAGAACCCTTAATTCTAGGATATTACAATTTTTTGACTTCGAGAGAAATTATAGCCTAACTTACTGGGTTTTAATTTTTCTTGTAGAACTTAAAATATCAAGTATCCTCTTTCTTTTTTAAAACCTATAAATTTCAAATTAAAACTTATTCTAAAAAATTCATAATGTTATATCTTAACTTATTAGATATAATGTTTTGTATCTCGAGGTAAGGACTTTCTATAAAATAAAAGTGATCCTAGTTTCGAAGTCCTGAGATGTTACATCCTAACTTATTGGGTATAGCATTTTATTTCTTTGAAATAGGTAACTCTTGGCTTTCTTTCAAATAAAGGATCGCATTTTAATTTTTTCAAAATTTCAACATTAGGACATGAGATTATCAATTAGGTACCAAATTTTGGGCGTTATGAGGGTGCTAACCCTTTCTCATAAGTAACCGACTCCCGAACCTGTTTTTTATGTTTTGTGGACCAAAATCAATGTTTTGAAATAAAACGTCTTATAAGGTGATCCAATCACACCTAAGTCAAAAAGGATTGGTGGCGACTCCCATTTTTATTTTTTAAAATCGATCCTCGTTTTTAATGAACTACAAAAATGGTTTTGACATTAACCTTTATTTACTTAATGATCGTTGTTTTGTCGAGTTTTAAAATTTATAAATAGAATGATCAAACCTAGAAACTAACTCTAACAACGATTAAAGGCAAGTGTACCTATCGAACAGTAGTATAGCTTAGGCAAGATCGGATTATCGAACCCAAAGTAACTAAAAGTACTAATATTAACTTTCTTTTTATTATTTAGCCTAAAATAAAGTGAAGTTGATTTTATCTAAATTTACGACTACTATGCTAAAAACACGAAGACAAAAAGAATGAATTGGAAAATAACTTGAAAAAAGAATTCGGTTGATCATGACGATACCCTCAGGAAGAATCCACCTATACTTCACTTGTTATCTAACGCTAAACCATACGATTTATTCATTTAGTTTGATCCGTAAGACTCCCTAACGTATATTAAACCCTCTCCTGAGGCAAATAACATCTAACCCTAGGTTAATTAATGAAAATCTCTTTCTCGAATAATAACCCCCTAGAATAGCAGTAAATCGATTTATGGACTCCCATATTAGGATTCTCCCTAATCCGGCAAAATCATGTCACCCTATCTCTAGGCGTGCGATCAACTCCGCTTAATTATGTTTTTTTTATCTTAAGTAGGGTCTATTCCTCCTCCACCTAAGCACATCAGATTTGGATTAAGCATGCATAATTAAGAACAAACTAGGTATTTATCATATAATTTAGAAAACAATAACAAGATTCATCTAAGTTCCATCCTTTTCAGGTATCTGAAGGGCTTAGTTCATAATAATTAAATAAAACATCTCAAGAGAAAAGATAACACAAAACATAAGAAATCCCTAAAACCCCTTAAAGGAATTGAAAGATAATTCTATCGTCTTGAGTAGAATTCTGGCTTCTTGGGATGGATCAACTAGCTATCTTCGAGTAATTCCCACAATTTTAATCTTTCTAGCTTGGCTTCTTGGCCTAGCTAATCGCCCCCTTCACAGGTGGTACTTAGGAGGTATATATAAGCTCTTGGAATGTAATTCTTTCTCCCTAAGTGTCCTTCTCCGAGTGAAATTCCTCTTTTCCATGACAGGGGCACGGCCATGGCGTACACCCGTGTAAATCGACTTTAGGCCGTGTTTAGATAATGTTGTTTTAGGCATGGCCATGTAAATCGGGGTTCAGCCATGTCAATAATGCATGACCGTGTAGCATGAGGTCCAGGCCATGTCGATTTCCACTTTGGCCCAAAATGGCCCGTTTTAAGCCTGTTTCTCATTTTTTCGTCCCCGGGTGCTTTCCTGAGTATAAATATGAAAAGAAAGGATTAAAAGCACCTTTTTACATAAATCAAAGGCTAAATTATCCAAAAGCATACAAAATATGAGGTTAAAATATGTTACTTTTACGGTTTATCAAATACCCCCACAATTAAGCTTTTGCTTGTCCTCAAGCAAAACTCTCAACTTATAATTAAAAAGAACTTTCTATAATTCATAATTCCTATCAATAATGCCTCATCATAATTCATAGATAATTTATACATGGATGATTAACTTCAAAGACTCATAAAGATTCAAGCATTTCTAAGTCATATATTTGTAGCACGAAAGACATAGGTGTCTCCCCTTATCTAAATAATTACCTTTTGATTCAAAATCAACAAGGATTGACATCCTCACTAAAGATTCACTCAAATCACTTGAAAGTATTTAAGGTTCACAAATAAGCACTCAACAGTCAAACCTGAAAAGTTAATCCTATAGGCTTGCCTAAAAAATCAAATCTCCACCACTGTAATATAAGATGATACACAAATCAAAAGGTCTTTAACGGGGTTGTAATGGGGCTTAGGTTAAAGGTGTGGATGAAGGCTGAATTAGAAGCTTAAAAATTGAGATTGACCTGATAAATTACCTACTAAGAATAATGAACTAGAAAATAAATGATTACTTTGAAACTAGTAATACTACTATTGATAATACTTTTAATACGAGCTCTTCTTCAACAATTGGAATTTAAACGCATAAGCTCCTTTAATCATATACTAATAATTGAATATACTTTGGTTTTTCTTAAAGAACAAACTAAGTAGAAACATAATAAAGAAAGAACTTTATCAACTGAAATAAACTAACTCGGCAACTAATCAAATCAATTCTCAATAAAAGGGTAATTAAAAGAATGGTGATAACAAATACAAAGGGTTTTGGGTTAATATTAATGGTTAAATCAATAAAAAGGGTTGTTAGGATTAAATGGGGTTCACTAGGGGTTAATTTGTGAAGGTAGGCTTTGTAGGGGAGTGAATGGGTTAAAACCTAGGTGCCTTTATCATCTCATTATATCAAATCAATAATGTGGTCTTGACATGTATAATCGAGGCAAGTTCTAGAATAGCAATTCAGTGTTGAGATACTCATAATCAATAAAGTGAGCATGAAAAAGAATATATGCTTTATAAGGCTCAAGATCTCACAAAAATTATGGGTTTTGACATTAATCCTATAAATTTTGAACTTCAAGGTAATATTCAAATTTAGTTCAACAACCTAGAAAAAAAATTTATTCTTTGAAAAATAGACTTATCATGCTCGATTCTCTAGTATTCTTCAATTTTAATCGTCAATGCACAATTATCAATGACTTATTCAATCAATAAAAATCATAAATCATCAAAAATTTCATCCTAATTAATAATATGAGAAAATTACTTAGGAACAAGACTAAAATTCAGGATTTTAGAATAATGCAAAAAGTTAGGTACTTTTACCCCCCACACTTAAGATGTACATTGTCCTCAATGTACAAAGATAGATAATCATTTATATAATAAAATCAAGGGGAGAAGTGACACTTCCTGAATTTTGGATGATTCCGGGAGTTGGCGATGTCTTTGGTGGTGGTGATGGTGTTTTCTATGGGCCTGGTGGGGTGGCTATCGACAAGCATTTAGCTAGATGAAGAAATTAGGTAATATAGCCAGGAAATCTAAAGGAATATTAAAAATATACTAATCATATAATTAAGGATAATAAAATTAAAGAGAAGGAGACTAAGAGGAAAACTGAAATTAAAAGAAAAGATTAATGGACTGAAGAGTCCTTATTGACAGATGGTTCGTAAAGTGGGTGTGACTTCGAAGGCTGTGGTGCGTGATTCCCAAGCAGCCTTTAGAAACTAAACCAAGA
Organism: Gossypium rotundifolium; assembly: GCA_025506655.1. Classification (NCBI taxonomy): domain Eukaryota; kingdom Viridiplantae; phylum Streptophyta; class Magnoliopsida; order Malvales; family Malvaceae; genus Gossypium; species Gossypium rotundifolium. Next base: position 142,846,098 of record CP106731.1, read on the forward strand.
AACTAATATGAAATAAATTAAATTAAGCAGAAGAGAAGTATAGATAAGGAAAATAAAGGAGAAGAGAAAAGAAAATAGAACCGAAAAGGTTTCGAAGACCCTTGGCGTGTCGAATAGCTAAAGCTGCCGGCATGAACTCATGTAAATCGGTCTCCTTTGAGGAGACTGTGGTTGGCCGCTTACGCTTCTTCGGCATGGCTTTGATGTCTCAAGAGTTATAAGAATGTTAGAAAATGATAGAGACAAAATGTGATAGAAATGCGAAAGAAAGAAAGGGTGAAGGAAGGTGAGGGAGAGGGGTGGTTTAAATAGAACTTTGGTCTCTGCCACTTTTCCTACGCCCGTGTAATGTGGGCGTGTCGAATTACACGGATAATTTGCCCGGCGGTGTTTGAGGACGTGTTGGGATCTACACGCCCGTGTATTTATTGCCACGCCTAGAGTCGATAAGTCAATGTTTTCACACGGTCGCATTGAACGGTCGTGTCTCTAGACGTGTTAGTTCACCCACGTCCGTTTTCCAGATGCCGCGCTCATTCTTGAAAAGGCAGTGTTGGCCCACGACTGCATCGTACGACTATGGTGCGATAGTTGGCTCATGATTTTGAGGGAATTGATTCTTTCTGACCGTATCTCTCTGTCATGTCAGTACGGTGATTTGGAGTACCCACACGGTGACGGCCATGGCCGTGTGCAAGGTCGTACGGTCTAAAATCTACACTTTTGGTGTTAATTTGAAATTGGAAAAGAAAAAATAAAAATAGAAAAGAAATAACCAAAAATAGAAATAGAGAAATATTGTTAGTGCTCGGGTTGCCTCCCAAGAAGCGCTTGTTTAAAGTCTTCAGCTAGACTTTCCTTATATTCACAAAAGTCAGGGTGGTTTAAAAGTTTGAATATCTTCCCTCATGCTGGTGATTTTATTTTCATGATAGAGTTTAAGTCGGAAAGTATTTATTTTCAAAGTGCCAAAATTAGGATTACTTACCTCGACTGTTCCGTATGGGAAGACATTTCGTACATCAAAAGGAATATCTTCGTTTGGACTCAGAATTGGTGTGGTGATGTGCGAATCTACTTTATCTAACCATACCTGATCTCCTATTTTGAAGTGATTCGATGTCCCTACAAGTTCTTCTAGATGCTCTTTTGGTTTTGCTTTGTGTGGTTTCGAGTTTTCTTTGAATTGTGTCTTCCACTCTTTTAGTTTGTCATCTCCAAAGCTTTGTTCCTCATATAATTTTTCTTTGTTGGCACTAGGTTTGTGCTTTGGTTCAGATTTGTATCCTTGTGGTGTTTCCTGCAATAAAGGTTGTTCAAATTGATTATCATCTGAATTGATTTTCTTACCTTCATCGATTGACGTCCTAGTCGAGTCAAGAGCTTGAAAACTGATTGATTCGTCACCTACACGAAGAATGAGTTTGTAACATCCCAAAGTTGGGCCTAGTAAGATTGGGCCCATTGGGCTTTAGGCGTAGGAGCATTTAAAATTTTTGGGAATAAGAGAACGGCTTTAATGCAAGTTGGATCTAGTATGTGAGTGATTTTGGAAGGTTAGGGGGCTTCTATGAAGTCCCGAGTTCAAGTTAGGCCTTAGGAAAAATTTTAGTTTTAGGTGAATAAAACCCTAGGAGTTAGTAGTAGGCTTTAAGAATAAAATGTGGGGAAAATGGCACAAGTGGAGTGTGTGGTGTAGTGGCAAAGTGACAGCACATGAGAGACAATCGGGTGACGCCATAAGGAAGGAAGGAGGTCCAAGGTTCAAGTCTTGGCTTTTGCATTTTGGTTTTCTTTTTATATGGACTTTAGAATTTTGCCATAGGGTTATATTTAGTTGCGCATGGTTTTAAACACAAGGAGCTAGTTGGTAAATGGCTAGCGGCATGGATTATGCTACAAGGGAGCCTGAGTTCAAATCTCATGACAAGCAGGGGAGTATTTATTTTACGGATTGGACGGGAGGAGTTTGAGTTGTATTTAAACTCTACTGACGGAGGGATCCCACATCAGAAAGATACAAAGAAGGAAGGTGAGAAGCTAGCTATATATAGAGCTGCCTAGGAGGAGAAGGAGCATACCTGGTTGGTATTGGGCATAGGAGTGCTCGGAGCGCGGTTTAGCAACTTTAGATTCCTATCAGGTGTGTACTCTCTCTACTATAGTTGTAGAGAGGCAAATGCCGATAAGCCAGTCACACGGCGATGGTAGCCACACGAGCGTGTGAGCGCACATGTGGGGTTTCAACGTGATAGTTGAGGCCATCAGTAGTGTTCTTATGGGTTTAGGCTATTGGGCCACGATGGCCCGAAAGGGGCCAAGTGGGCCTAATGGTCAGGGGGCCGATATGAGTAAATTGTATGATTGAGTAGTAGATAGGGAACTAGACTATGTGAATCTCATATATAAGGCTAGGTTTGGGCTAAATGGGCACACGAGTGTGTGGGCCTACTTGGGTTGAGAATGGGCCTTAGGTCCATTCGTATCATTATCTCTGTTTTGAATACTTGAGTCGTTCGAGGCGACAGTGGACCTTCTGTTGGGTCGTTAATACCCTTGGTTTGTGAAATTTCTGAAATACTCTTATTTTGTTAAATTACCAAAATACCTTTGGTTTACAAAATTACCAAAATACCCTAGTTTGCAAAATTTTCAAAATACCCCTGGTTTGTGAAATTACCAAAATACCCCTAGTTTGTAAAATTACTTGAAAACCCCTGGTTTGTGAAATTATAGAAATACCCCCAGTTTGTGAAATTATCAAAATACCCCCGATTTGCAAAATTACGAAAATATCCCTGGTTTGCAAAATTACCGAAATACCCTTGGTTTGCAAAATTACTGAAATACCCCAGTTTGCAAAATTACCGTTTTACCCTTAAATAATAAAATGACCGTTATACCCTCGTGGTAGTACTAATGTTGTCTGTGTTAATTGTATGATTGATTATGTTCGAGATGCACTACATACATGGATCAGTTATGAGTAAAATTACCGAATTACCCTTGGTAGGTAAATTATTGAATTACCCTCGATAGGTAAAATTACCGTTATACCCTTTGGGGTTGATTAGCGTGATTGTATGTAACTTCTCACACCATCTATAATGTTGTGCTAATGTAATATTATATTCTATTAAATGTCGAACCTCGGTATGGCTAGTGAGTTGCCCTTGGAGGGTAAAGGCGAGACATCAGGTTAGTGATTTTCGTTACATCAAATAAATGGTTATGAGGAGATGACATGATATACGTTATGAGCATTCTATACATACATGCCGAAACCTGTTGTATCTGTGCATTAAAGTTATTATGTTTGCATGGGATTAGGATTATGTTACTAAAGGGGAAGTGTTCTAGTGGCTCTGCCACGATCTGTTGTAGTGGCTCTGCCACGATTTGTTGTAGTGGCTCTACCACGATCTGTTCTGGTGACTATGTCATGATTCTGACGATGAGCAGCTAACTGCAGCATGACTGTCATCGATGGTGTGTAGCGGTGAGGGTTGATTGTAGAAATCCCCATTGGTGTGATTGGCAGGTACGGGTGGTGTGTAGCGGATAGAAAATTAGGTTGGGCTGGGTTTGCATCGCATTGCATACATGATCTGCTATGGCATATGATATGGGTTAAGGCTCAACCGAGGCTATTTTGGGCTAAGGCCCAATTGCCACCGTTACTGTAATGGGCTTTGGCCCGGATTGTTGTGATGCATGTTCTTACCGATGAGGGTTGTGCACACTGAGTTTTTGTAAACTCACCCCCTCTTTTTATTAAATGTTTCAGGTGATTCCCAGCGATTGAGGATTGGGAGTCGTGGAGGACTCGGGGGTGGCTATACATCGGAGATTCTACTCGTGAACTTTAGTAATTTTGATTTTTGTCTTTTCTTTTAGATTATTTATTTTGGGTTAATATTTTGTAATAAGGCCATTGGTTTATTTTTTCTAAGCTTTCATTCATAACTGTAAAACTTATAAATACGGGGTTTTCTTTTTAAAACATTAGCAATCGTTTTCTAAAATATCATGTTCAGGCAACGATGTAAGTTCAACTTTCATAACAGAACAGTTTTTCAAAATAATAGCAACTTTTAAACGGTCATTTAGTAAATCACGTTTTTCTCAATCAAACAACGAACTCAGAGTTCAAAAATCTGATAAAACTTTTCTAAACAATTACTTAGCTTTTCAACTTCCTTCACTGTGACACGCCAGATTCGGGCCTAACTTTTAGGCCAGGTTTGGGGTGTTATAGAGTTCTCCTATGGCTACATCAATTTTACTTCTGGCAGTTGCTAAAAGGGGTCTTCCTAAAATTAAGGGGATTGTATTATCCTTATTCATGTCTAAGACAACAAAATCTACTGGGAAAATGAATTTATCAATTTTGACAAGAACATCTTCGATAATGCCCCTAGGAATTCTAATAGTTTTATCAGCTAATTGGATACTCAGCCTAGTTTGTTTGGGCTTCCCTAGACCTAGTCGTTTAAACAATGTATAAGGCATAACATTTATACTTGCCTCTAAATCAGCTAATGCATTGTCAACATTTAAACTACCAATTAAACAAGGGATAGTAAAACTCTCTGGATCTTTTTGCTTCCGTGGTAGTCTATTTTGTTGCATTGCTAAGCATACTACGTTTAATTCCACATGAGGTTCTTCATCTAATTTGTGTTTGTTTGTCAAGAGCTGTTTTAAAAATTTTTTCAAATCTGGCATCTAGAAAAGAGCTTCAAGAAGTGGTAAGTTAATATGTAATTTCTTTAAGAGTTTAAGAAACTTACCGAACTGTTCCTCTGAATCGTCTCTTTTCATTGCTTCGGGATAAGGTATGTGAGGTTGGTACTCCTTGATTACCGGGTTTGGCTTTTCTTGTGTTACCTCTATCTTATCTTTATCTACCTTGTTTTCTTGTATTGGATTGGGTTCATCTAACCCCTTACTATCATGAGCTGAGATGACTTGAATTTGCTCTTTTGGGTTAATCTCGGTGTTACTTGGTAGACATCCTTACGGTCGTTCTAACATTAGCTTTGTGAGTTGTTCGACTGTAGTAGTGACTTCCTTGACTGACTTAGTAAGTTCCCCAAATCGGTTCTCGTTGCTTTTAATTATTTTCTTAGTTTCTTGGAAATAATTTTCTGTCTTTACCATGAATTTTGTTAGCATCTCTTCGAGGTTTGGCTTTTTCTCTTGCGGATATGGCTGATTTTGGAAATTTTGAGGAGGTTGTTGTCTTTGATTTCCTTGATTTCCCTGGCCTCCCCATGAAAAATTTGAGTGGTTCCTCTAACCTGGATTGTAAGTATTACTATAAGGATTATTATTGGATAGGAAATTATTGCCTAAATAGTTCATCTATTCGCTCTCTACGTCCGGTTGGTAGGGTGGGTACTCAGGATTTGCCACGGTTCCACTTACGTCGCATTGTATGACTGGGTGTACCTGCGAGGAACATAAACTATCAAGCTTTTTATTCATCATCTCTACTTGTGTTGATAGCATGGTCACTGCATCGAGATTGTAAACTCCGGATGATTTTGTCGGTTTTGTCCTTGTAACTTGCCACTGATAGTTATTCAGCGACATCTCTTAGATAAATTCGTAGGCTGCTTCAGGAGTTTTATTATTCAAAGTTCCACCGGCGTCTGAATCGATTAGTTGTCTCATTGAGGGATTTACACCGTTGTCAAAACTTTGGACTTGTAGCCACAGAGGTAATCCGTGATGTGGACATCTCCTCAAGAGATCCTTGTATCTCTCCCATGCGTCGTATAATGTCTCTAAATCCATCTGTACAAAAGAAGAGATATCATTCCATAATTTGGCCGTTTTGGCTAGTGGGAAATATTTTAATAGAATTTTTTCGGTCATTTGATCCCATGTAGTAATTGACCCTCGTGATAACGAGTTCAACCATTGTTGGGCTTTATTCCTTAATGAAAAGGGAAATATCAAAAGACGAATGGCATTATCAGTAACACCATTTATTTTGAAAGTATCACGGAACTCTAAAAAATTAGCTATATGAGTGTTCGGGTCTTCGTCCTGCAAACCATCAAATTGAGCAAATTGTTTAATCATTCGTATTGTATTAGGCTTTAATTCAAAATTATTAGTAGCTATAGTAGGCCTAACAATACTAGATTCTGCTCCTGTTAAACTAGGCTTAGCATAATCATACATAGTACGCGGAGCATCTGCCACATCTCGTGGTGCGTTATTCTCGTCCATCCCTTCAGTAGGATTGGATTCGCCTTGTTGTTGTTCTTGGTAATTTAGGGATCGCCTGATTTCTCTGCGATTCCTTAGTGAGGTAGCTTCGATATCACTATCATCTACTAGAGGTGCTATCGGGTTCCTTCTAGTTATAAACTAGAGGTACCTACTAGGAAAAGAAAGAAAATAAAATTAAGTAAAAACAATAGAATAAAATAAATTGTGAAAAATAAAACTAAAATTAAAAATAAAAAATAATGGCTAAAGTAAAAAAAATAGAGCTTTCTTAATATTTTAGTTCCCCGGTAACGGCACCAAAAACTTGATCGTTGATTTGTCGAGTTTTAAAATTTATAAATAGAATGATCAACCATGGAAATGAACTCTGACAATGATTAAAGGCAAGTGTACCTATCGAACAGTAGTGTAGCTTAGGCAAGACCGGATTATCGAACCCAAAGGAACTAAAAGTACTAATATTAACTTTCTTTTTATTATTTAGCCTAAAATAAAGTGAAGTTGTTTTTATCTAAATTTATGACTACTAAGCTAAAAACACGAAGACAAAAAGAACGAATTGGAAAATAACTTGAAAAAAGAATTCAATTGATCACGACGATACCCTCAGGAAGAATCCACCTAGACTTCTGTAACACCCCAAACCCGGCCCATGCGTTACGACCGAATCTGGTATGTCACATGGTGAAGTAAAATCAAGTCTTAGTTAAATTTTAGAAAGAACCGGCGATTTGGAAGATAACTTTTTCGCTTACTACGGTGTCTTGAAAACAATGATGGTTGGATTACTGAAAACTCCACTTTTTACTTTAATATTTAATCGGCCAAGGTGTCGCATTTGATATAAATAGTAAAATAATAAAATAAACTGAAGTACAACCTTGAGAGGCCTTATTACATAGCGAAAATCCCAAATTTTAAAAAAAAAATATAAACTTATAGTATTGTCGAGCTATAAAGAAAGGAAATCACAATTTATGGCCTACACGAGTCTGCCTCAGCTCCTGCATCCACAAGCTACTGCTCACCTGAAAAGTTAAGGAAAGGGGTGAGTCACCAAGACTTAGTGTGTAAAAATCTCTCACATTATACATACTGCATCCAATCCACAATCACACATTGGCCTTAGCCCACATACCAACATACACATATGAATGCAATAAGCCAAACCCAAACCTAGTGTTTCCATCCGCTACACACCAACCCGTACCAACCAATTACACCGTGGGGATTTCTACAATCAACTCTCCATCCGGTACACTCCATCATGACAGTCATGCTGCCAATTAAACACGACCAATAGGTGGCCAAATAATATTTTGTGGCACAGCCACCGATCACAATGTGACCAAAAAATAATGTATGAACATATGTATATATATCGTGGCAAAGCCACCGATCACTACGTGACCAATTAAGCACTTCCCCATCATATCAAACCCATACCCATGATCTACATACAAAACCTAACAATGCAACATGCTATTCATAACACATCAGTCTGCCACACATACATTTGGCTATGCAAAGAAACGATCTGATCCACGTGCACAGCAATCCTAGCCTTACCCCTAAGGGCTTCACGACTGTCTACACAGCCCTTTTTCTGACTTTTCAGCCCATACAAACATTAGTATAGTTATAGCATAGTGTGTCGAAAGTTTACACACCTGATAACACGTAAGATGACACTCTCTATGTCGACACTATCGCTAGCCAAAACTACAGCTACCTGCCTATTGTTCTGCTCAAAAGCCAGCCCACAACCCGGTGGCCAATCGTGAACAGCAGACACCGCGCATTTCTTGTACTTTGGGGTTGGGACTATAGATCCAACCCCTTCCTTTAATTTGCTGACATTCGAGTCCATGAATGATCTTGGTCAGAAGGTGCTATGATGATTGCTTAACAAAACAGTAGGTTAAGGCACGAATAATGAAAAGAAACCGATTGATCAACTTAGGGAGAATTGAAATCCTTACCTTGAAATCTCGAAAGAAATAATATGGTTCGAATACTATAAATTTTTGACTTAGAAATCTAGGCAATTAGATCTCCTTTAAATCGTAGAATGCCACCTAAAAAGAACACGAGGTCAGAGAAAATGTCAAACTAAAGATGGACCTAACAACCAACTAGCCATTTGGCTTTGGCCTCAAAAGCCAAAGAAGATTACAAAAATAATAGCACAAGTTGATGTACATTATCCCAACATCGTGAGTCGTATATTTTGATACGATCAAGCGTGCACATCGTGAATGGTTTGTTCTATAAAGGTGATGTTGGATATATCACAATCAATGTAGAGGATATTATTGATCAATATAGGATAAGTCCCTCCCACATAATGGGAGTAATATCTTAGGCCACTTGATTGAGTGAGACTAGAAATGCATGGCCATGCTCAAATAAGTTGACATGAGATGTCATACTAATTTGTATATCATAGTCTACTCAAGATATCAAGAAACATGGGATGGACTATACAAGTGTGACTATTCCATGACTTGTATCTATTCGAGATAAAGGACTTAAGGATTAATGCATGAAAAGTTAATCACAAAAGTTATGTCGAATCATGACTTCTTGTATCTTAGGTAGCAATGATGCATTGCTAGATGCCACTCATTGTTTGTGACATTAGAATCGTTCTAGTATTACTACTAACGTTACAAGAACCTCTGAGGTCACACCTATGGTTGAAATGAGCGGAATGAAACATAGTTGGTATTGTGTTTGATTGTCACATGAATTAAATTAATTAAAGAATTAATTTAATTGGCAATCAAATATTGAATATATTATATGTACAAGGATGTTGTACACATAATGAGAATTAATATATGAATTTGGTTCCTATATAAATTTAAATAAATATAGTTTACGAAATCCATGTTATAATTAATGTAATTATAACTTTTTGGGTATAATTAATGTAATTATAATTTTGGTTAAAACATTATTATATTTATTTAATCTGATTATAAAAGGGTGATATGTGAAGAAAAACCCTAAGAATTTTGCTTAAAAAGGTCTAGCGGCCGTCAAGCAAAACACCTCTCTAAAAATAGTTTTGGAGATATCTGCGTTCATAGTCAAATCGGGTGGATTACGTAGAGGCCGACATCGTAAAGGTTGTGGCTTAGTTCGACGATGGATCGAGATATCTTGTCACCGAGGCGTCGCTATCTCTCAGATTGACACTTACCTCTACGGAAGATTTGGCTACCACTTGCAAGAAGATTCGGCAATTAAAGAAGAAGATTGGAATGTTAAAAGAAATAAAACCAAGCTACAAACGAGATCTAGGAGTTTTTGGCTTTTAAGAAAGATCCAAAAAAAAAGATGAACAGAAAAGAGGCTAGGTAGATTCGACAATGAATAAGGTAGAAAAGAACTCGATGAGAAAGCCGAAAGAAAAAACAAAGATACTCCAAACAGTGACTTAGGAGTTTTGGTTTTGGCAGAAGAAGAGAAGAGGAAATCCTCTAATGCCAAAAATAGGAGGATAAAAGAAAAAGAAAGAAAACTATGCTTCGGGAAAAAAAAGGAAATTTTGGCACACCCTTAACCAAATGAGAATTTCGGCATGCCCTTAGCCGCTTCAACCGATTTCCCCCTTGCATACAGTCCCACATTCGGCCACCTTTTCCCCCTCTATCCTATCCCTCAATTTTCTCTTATCCTTATCTTCCTATCTTCTGACTCAATCCACACTCACTCCTTTAGAGTCCCAGCCGAAACCACCTCTCACTCCTCAGACACATATATTAAAAAAACACTTCTTTTGCTTAACATGGGATTCAAACCTACTCCCTTCAAAACCCTTGTGGCGTCACCTTCTTATGCCCGTAGTGGGGCCTCCTTGCCACTTTACCAACTAGATTTTTGTGTTAACTTTCCCATTCAAGTACCCTTAAGGCCCACTTCACCTAGTTCTCCCTTGTAGAGTCTAAAAACAAAATTTCTACCAAGGCACAACCTCAAGCCTTCCCAAAAGCTCTAAACACATCAGACACACACACACAGCATGGCATACACACAACACATCACAAATGTAGAGCCCCCAAACTAGGATGTTACAGTTCTACCCTCTAAAAAGAATTTTATCCCCGAAATTACCTGATTAAAAGAGGCAGAGGCAGGATTGTTGTGTCGAAACTAGTAGGGTCTGGTCACGAGTCAAGGAATGAGATACCAGCGCCACCAATTGTGGAGGCAGAGTATCAGGACCAAACGGGTGGAGACGATGCGGTGTCCCAAGCGATGCTCCATGTGTTGGAAAGAGTTACGGGACATAGAATTTGTAGTGGGTGATCGGGTTTTCTTGAAGGTATCACTATTGAAGAAAATTGTAAGGTTTGGACAGAAGGGTAAGCTAAGCCCTAGCTTCATCGGGCCTTATCGGGTGTTGAAGCGTGTAGGACCAGTTGCTTATCAGCTTGAGCTACCTTCAGAGCTAAGTAAGATTCATGATGTGTTCCATATTTTAATGTTGCGTCGTTACCGTTCAGACCCATCTCATGTGATACCGTTGGAGGAACTCGAAGTAGAGCTTGATTTAACTTTTGAAGAGGAACCAGTTCAGATCTTGGAGTGGGATGTTAAGGTTTTGCGAAGAAAATTGGTTCCTTTGGTTAAGGTTCTGTGGTAGATTCACAGATCAGAAGAAGCTACATGGGAGCTGGAGGATGTTATACGACAGCAATACCCTCACCTCTTTTGATCAGGTAATTTTGGGGACAAAATTATTTTTAGGGGGTAGAACTGTAACATCCTAGATTGGGGGCTCTACATTTGTGATGTGTTGTGTGTGTATGCCAATGTGTGTGTGTGTGTCTAGCATGTTTAGAGCTTTCGAGAAGGCTTGAGGTTAAGCTTGAGCCTTGGTAGAAATTTTGTTTTTAGACTCTGCAAGGGAGAACTAGGTGAAGTGGGCCTTAAGGGTACTTGAATGGGAAAGTTAGCACAAAAATCTAGTTGGTAAAGTGTCAAGGAGGCGCCACTAAAGGCATAGGAAGGTGATGCCACAAGGGATTTGAAGGGAGCAGGTTTGAATCCAATGTTAAGCAAAATGAGTATTTTTTTTAATAGATGTGCCTGAAGAGTGAGAGGTGGTTTCGGCTGGGACTCTAAAGGAGTAAGTGTGGATTGAGTCAGAAGATAGGAAGATGAGGATAAAAGAAAAATGAGGGATAGGATAGAGGGGGAAGAGGTGGTCGAATGTGGGACTGTGTGTAAGGGCGAAATCGATTGAAGTGGCTAAGGGCATGCCGAAATTCTCATTTGGTTAAGGGTGTGCCGAAATTTCCTTTTTTTTCCCGAAGCATAGTTTTCTTTCTTCTTCTTTTCTCCTCCTATTTTCGGCATTAGAGGATTTCCTTTTCTCTTCTTCTACCAAAACCGAAACTCCTAAGTCACTTTTTGGAGTATCTTTATTTTTCTTTCGGCTTTCTCATCCAGTTCTTTTCTACCTTATTCATTGTCGAATCTACCTAGCCTCTTTTCTATTCATCTTTTTTTTGGATCTTTCTTAAAAGCCAAAAACTCCTAGATCTCATTTGTAGCTTGGTTTTATTTCTTTCAATGTTTCAATCTTCTTCTTTAATTGCTGAATCTTCTTGCAAGTGGTAGCCGAAATCTTCCGTAGAGGTAAGTGTCGACTTGTGCTATTATTTTTGTAATCTTCTTTGGCTTTTAAGGCTAAAGCAGAATGGCTAGTTGGTTGTTAGGGCCATTTTTAGTTTGACGTTTTCACTGACCTCGTGTTCTTTTTGGGCGGCATTCTGAGATTTGAAAGAGATCTAATCGCCTAGGTTTCTAAGTCAAAATTTTTAGTATTCGAACCATATTATTTCTTTCGAGATTTCAAGGTAAGGATTTTAATTATCCCTAAGTTGATCAATCGGTTTCTTTTCGTTATTTGTACCTTAACCTAATGTTTTGTTAAGTAATCATTATAATACCTTCTGACCAAGATCATTCATGGACTCGAATGTCAGCAAATCAAAGGAAGGGGTTGGATCTGTAGTCCCAGCCCTAAAGTTTAAGAAACACGCGGTGCCTGCTGTTTGTGATTGGCCACTGGGTTTTGGCTAGCTTCTGAGCAAAACGATAGGCAAGTAACGGTAGTTTCGGCTAGTGATAGTGTCGACATAGAGAGTGTCGTCTTACGTGTTATCAGGTGTGTAAACTTTCAAACACACTATGCTATAACTGTACTAACATTTGTATGGGCTAAAAAGCTGAAAAAAGGGCTGTGTAGACAGTCGTGATGCCCTTAGGGGTAAAGCTAGGATTGCCAGGTACATGACTGTATCGTTTCTTTGCATAGTCGAATGTATGTGTGGTAGACTAATGTGTTATGAATAGCATGTTGCATTGTTAGGTTTTGTATGTAGATCATGGGTATGGGTTTGATATGAAAGGGAAGTGCTTAATTGGTCACGTAGTGATCGGTGGCTTTGCCACGATATATATATACATATGTTCATACATTATTTTTTGGTTAAATTGTGATCAGTGGCGCTGCCATGGTGTATATATATATTTGGTCACATAGTGATCAATGGCTGTGCCACGAAATATTATTTGGTCACCTAGTGGTCATGTTTAATTGGCAGCATGAGTATCGTGATAGAGTGTAGCGGATGGAGGGTTGATTGTAGAAATCCCCACTGTGTGATTGGTTGGTACGGGTTGGTGTGTAACGGGTGGAAACACTAGGTTTGGGTTGGGCTTATTGCATTCATATGTGTATTTTGGTATGTGGGCTAAGGCCAATGTGTGATTGTGGATTGGATGCAGTATGTATAATGTGGGAAATTTTTACACACTGAGTCTTGGTGACTCACCCCTTTCCTTAACTTTTAGGTGAGCGAGGCTCGTGGATCACGAGGCCGAAGCGGACTCGTGAAGGCCATAAATTTTGATTTCCTTTCTTTATAGTTCGACAATACTATAAGTTTACGTTTTTTTAATTTTGGGATTTTTGCTACGTAATAAGGCCTCTCAAGGTTGTACTTCGGTTTATTTTATTATTTTACTATTTATATCAAATGTGACACCTTGGCCGATTAAATATTAAAGTAAAAAGTGGAGTTTTCAGTAATCCAAGCATCATTATTTTCAAGACAACTGCGATGGCGAAAAAGTTATCTTCAAATATCGTTATCTTCAAATCGCGGTTCTTTCTAAAATTTAAGACTTGATTTTACTTCACCTGTGACATACAGTTAAACATCAAGTGTTGTAATATTTCATCCACGTATTGATTTTAAAATAACAAGTTTCGATTTCAAAGGTGATACCAATTAATGATATAATAACATACCAAATTCATATCTCGATGGCACTATATGAAGCATAATGATACAACGAATCCTACGCGGCGGACGGGTTGGGTGAACGAAAGCTTGTTAAGTTTAAACTTGTATTGGAAATTGAGAATAAAGTAGTGTTAATTCTTAGGTTGAAGGAAGGCACAGATAGGCGAAAAGTCCTATGCATGAATGCAAAGTGAAAGCCCAAGGGTAAGCTAAGCCCTAAATCCTATTGTGTACCTTCCATCATGACACAATACACAACATACATATGATATCGCTTGACCAAGTAAAGCCCTAGTGTTTTTGAAGAGGAACCACCATTGGAGCCATGACACCATGGAATCACGATTTCTACAATCTCCATCGTGTACTTTCGCTACACTCCATGACGACCTCATGAACATATGTAAATATATAATCGCAAAGAAGCCATCGATCACCACGTGACCAATTAAGCACTTCCCTTTATATCAAACCCATACCCATGATCTACATACAAAACCTAATAATGCAACATGCTATTCATAACACATCACCGCCACACATACATTCAGCTATGCAAAGAAATGATACAGTCACGTACTTGGCAATCCTAGCCTTACCCCTAAGGGCATCACGACTATCTACATAGCTTTTTTGCTTTTCACCGATACAAATGTTAGGATGCTTATAGCATAGTGTGTTTGAAAGTTTACATCCGATAACACGAAGACAACACTCTCTATGTCGACACTATTGCTAGCTGAAACTATCGCTATCTACCTATTGTTCTACTCAGAAGCCAGCCCACAACCTGGTGGCCAATCACGAACAGCAGACACCACGCGTTTCTTAAACTTTGGGGTTGGGACTATAGATCAAACCCCTTCCTTTGATTTGCTGACATTCGAGTCCATGAATGATCTTGGTCAGAAGGTAGTATGATGATTGCTTAACGAACATTAGGTTAAGGCACGAATAACGAAAAGAAATCGATTGATCAACTTAGGGAGAATTGAAATCCTTACCTTGAAATCCCGAAAGAAATAATATGGTTCGAATACTACCAATTTTTGACTTAGAAACCTAGGCATTTAGATCTCCTTCAAATCCCGAAATGCCACCCAAAAAGAACACGAGGTCAGAGAAAACGTCAAACTAAAGATGGCCCTAACAACCAACTAGCCATTCGGCTTTGGCCTCAAAAGCCGAAGAAGATTACAAAAATAATAGCACAAGACACTTACCTCTACAGAATATTTCGGCTACCACTTGCAAGAAGATTCAGCAATTAAAGAAGAAGACTGAAACGTTGAAAGAAATAAAACCAAGCCACAAATGAGATCTAGGAGTTTTTGGTTTTTAAGAAAGATCCGAAAAAAAGATGAACGGAAAAGAGGCTAGGTAGATTCGACAATGAATAAGGTAGAAAAGAACTCGATGAGAAAGTCGAAGAAAATAAAGATACTCCAAATAAAGGACTTAGGAGTTTGGTTTTAAGGCGAGAAGAGAAGAGGAAATCCTCTAATGTCAAAAATAGAGGAGAAAAGAAGAAGAAAGAAAACTATGCTTCAAAAAAGGAAATTTCTAAGACACCCTTAACCAAATGAGAATTTTGGCATGCCCTAGCCACTTCAACCAATTTCCCTTGCACACCGGTCCCACATTCGCCACCTCTTCCCCTCTATCCTATCCTTTATTTTTCTCTTATCTTTATCTTCCTATCTTCTGACTCAATCCACACTCACTTCTTTAGAGTCCCAGCCGAAACCACCTCTCACTCCTCAGGCACATATATTAAGAAAACACTCCTTTTGCTTAACATGGGATTCGAACTTGGTCCTGTCAAATCCCTTGTGGCGTCACCTTCATATGCCCTTAGTGGCGCCTCCTTGCCACTTTACCAACTAGATTTTTGTGTTAACTTTCCCATTCAAGTACCCTTAAGGCCCACTCCACCTAGTTCTCCCTTGCAGAGTCTAAAAACAAAATTTCTACCAAGGCTCAGGCTTAACCACAAGCCTTCCCAAAAGCTCTAAACACACCACACACACACACAGCATGGCATATACACACAACCCATCACAAATGTAGAGCCCCCAATCTAGGATGTTACAGTTCTACCTTTTAAAAAGAATTTTGTCACCGAAATTACCTGATCAAAAGAGGTGAGGGTATTGCTGTCGTATAACATCCTCCGGTTCCCATGTAGCTTCCTCCGATCTGTGATTCCGCCACAGAACCTTAACCAAAGGAACTGATTTTCTTCACAAAACCTTAACATCCCGCTCCAAGATCTGAACTGGTTCCTCTTTAAAAGTTAAATTAGGCTTTACTTCGAGTTCCTCCAACGGTATCACATGAGATGGGTCTGAACGATAACGACGCAACATTGAAATATGGAACTCATCATGAATCTTACTTAGTCTCAAGGTAGCTCGTCGATAAGCAACTGGTCCTACACGCTTCAACACCCGATAAGGCCCGATGAACCTAGGGCTTAGCTTACCCTTCCGTCCAAACCTTAGAATTTTCTTCCACGGTGATACTTTCAAGAAAATCCGATCATCCATTGCAAATTTTATGTCCCTTCGCTTTAGGTCAGCATAGGACTTTTGCCTATCCGACGCTTCCTTCAATCTAGCCTGAATCAACACCACTTTATTCTCTGTTTCCAATACGAGTTTTGGACCCAATAACTGTCGTTCACCCAAATCCATCTAACACGTAGGAGTACGACACTTTCGCCCGTACAACGCTTTATATGGTGCCATCCGAATACTAGACTGGTAGCTGTTATTATATGCGAATTCTACCAATGGTAGGAATTCTTCCCAGCTACCTTTGAAATCGATAATGCAACCTCTTAGCATGTCTTCTAAAATCTGTATCACCCTTTTTGACTGTCCGTCCGTCTGTGGATGAAATGCCGATTAAAATCCAACTTTGTACCCAATGCTTGATGTAACGCCCTCCAAAATCTTAACGTAAACCTAGGATCCCTGTCCAAGATAATGGACACAGGTACTCCATGCAACCTCACAATCTCCACTATATACAACTTAGCCAACCTTTGTAGAGAGTAATCAACCCGAACTGGTATAAAATAAGCGGACTTCGTCAACCGATCTACGACTACCCATACTAAATCCTTCTTTGTAGGCGTAAGAGGTAGCCCACTAACAAAATCTATAGTAATTCTCTCCCATTTCTATTGCGGAATCTTCATCAGCTGCAACAAACCCGAAGGCAACTGATGCTCTGCCCTTACCTGCTGACATGTCAAACATTTACCTACAAATTCAGTTACCTCCCGCTGCACTGCCACCAAAATTGTTCTCAGAATCTCGATACATTTTACTTCCTCCTGATGCATAGCATACAAAGCTACTATGCACTTCTCAAGAATCATCCACCTCAATTCCATGTCCCCAAGACCCAACCTTTTTTCAAAACACGTAACCCCGTCATCGCTTAGATTATAGTCCCCTACTTCACTATGTTGCACTTGAGATAGTCGGGCACTCAAGTCATCATTCTACAACTGCTTCTCTTTAATCTGATTTATCCATGTCGATTTTACCTGAAGCTTAGCTAATAAACTCCCATCTTTATACAGGCTCAGATGAGCAAACATCGCCCTCAGATCTGAGATCACCTTCTGGCTTAGCTACTAGTCTAATATTCGGATGGCACCATATGAAGCGTTGTACGGGCGAAAGTGTCGTACTCCTACGTGTTGGACGGAGTTGGGTGAATGACATTATTGGGTCCAGACCTCATATTCGAAACGGAAAATAAAGTGGTGTTGATTCGGGCTAGGTTGAAGGAAGTGCCGGATAGGCAGAAGTCCTATGCTGACCTGAAGCGAAGAGACATAGAATTTGCAGTAGGTGATTGGGTTTTCTTGAAGGTATCACCGTGGAAGAAAATTCTAAGGTTTGATGGAAGGGTAAGCTATGCCCTAGGTTCATCAGCCTTATCGTGTTGAAGAGTGTAGGACCGGCTTGTTTATCGCCTTGAGCTACCTTCGAGCTAAGTAAGATTCATGATGTGTTCTATATTTCAGTTGTTGCATCGTTATCGCTAGACCCATCTCATGTGATACCGCTGGAAGAACTCAAGTAAAGCCCCATTTAACTTTTCAAGAGGAACCAGCCTCGATCTTGGAGAGGGATGTTAAGGTTTTATGTAAGAAAATTGATTCCTTTGGTTAAGGTTCTGTATGTAGTCCTGGATCGAGGAAGCTACATGGGAGCCGAGGATGTTATACGATAGCAATACCTCACCTCTTTTGATCGTGTAATTTCGGGATGAAATTCTTTTGTGAAGTAGAATCAGTAACATCCTAGATTAGGGCTCTGATGTGTTGGTTTGATGCATCAGAAAAGATTTGAAAGAGGAAAAGATTTTTTAGAATGGCTATTTCTTTCCATTTAGATTTCTTCCCTCATAGTTCTTTCTTCTTTTTCCTTTTCACTCTTCATCTACTAAAATCAAAACCTCATCCGCATGGAGAATCATTCTCCATTTTTAGCTTATTCATTTCGAATCTTCAGTTCACTCTCTCATCTCACTAAAATCAAAATTCTCTTCAACTTCATCAAATTTTTCTTTCAGCTCTTCCAGCTTTTTTTTTCATCTTTTCATCTTCGTTTTGTCCAGATCCAGCCCTATCTTCTTTTCCTCATCTTTTTCAGATCTTTGTGTTCTTCTCTGTTATTCTTCCATTCTCAGTTTTTTCAGATTTTTCAATTGACTCAGCCTCAAATCGAATTAAGACTCAACATTGTGAATGTATGATACTTGCAAATTTGCATTGTATTTAATGATGTATAATGTCGTGATGGTTGTGTGATTTCATGGTTGAGTCTGTCAGTATGGCTCTAAATTTTGTGGTCATTGTGAGCAAGAAATGTTGATCGATGCATTATTTTTCAGACTATATTTTCGGGTGTGACTGGAGGCCATAAATTTCGATTTCTTTCTTTTATAGTTCTGATAATTATCACTATTTTTTTAATTTGATTTTCGCTATAATAAGGCCTTTCAGGTTTGTAATTCGTTTATTTTATTATTTTTATTTATATCAAATGCATTTATTTCTTCAATCGATTAAATATTAAAGTAAAAAGTGGAGTTTTAGTAATCCAAGCATCATTGTTTGAAAACTCCACTTTTTACTTTAATATTTAATCACCGAGGTGTCGATTTGATATAAATAAAGAAAATAATAAAATAAATCAAGTACAACCTTAAGAGGCCTTTATTACATAGTGAAAATCCCAAATTTAAAAAAACATAAACTTATAGTATTGCCGAACTATAAAGAAAGGAAATTGAAATTTATGGCCTCCACGAGTCCGCTTTGGCTCCTCGTGATCCACGACCTACTACTCACCTGAAATGTTAATGAAAGGGGTGAGTCACCAAGACTCAGTGTGTAAAAATCTCCCACAATATACATACTGCATCCAATCCACAATCACACATTGGCCTTAGCCCACATACCAACATACACATATGAATGCAATAAGCCCAACCCAAACCTAGTGTTTCCATCCGCTACACACCAACCAGCACTCAACCAATGACACCGTGGGATTTCTACAATCAACCTCCATCCGCTACACTCCATCACGATAACATGCTACTAATTAAACACGATCACTAGGTGACCAATAATATTTCGTAGCACCACCACCAATCACTATGTGATCAAATAAATATTTATACATCAAAAAGCAATACCACCGATCACAATGTGACCAAAAAATAATGTATGAACATATGTATATATATCGTGGCAAAGCCACCGATCACTACGTGACAAATTAAGCACTTCCCCTTCATATCAAACCCATACCCATGATCTAAATACAAAACCTAACAATGCAACATGCTATTCATAACACATCAGTCTGCCACACATACATTTGGCTATGCAAAGAAACGACACACCACGCACTGCAATCCTAGCCTTACCCCTAAGGACATCACAACTATCTACACATACCCTTTTTCCTTTTTCAAATTTCATACAAATGTTAGTACAGCTTATAGCATAGTGTGTTTGAAAGTTTACACACCGATAACACGAAGACTATTACACTCTATGTCGACACTATCGCTAGCTAAACTATCGCTCTCGCCTATTGTTCTCGCTCGTAAGTCACCACAACCCGGCCAATCACGTAACAAGCAGACATCGCTGCTGCTTGAACTTTGGGGCTAAGACTACAGATCCAACCCTTTCCTTTGATTTGCTGACATTCGAGTCCATGAATGATCTTGGTTAGAAGGTACTATGATGATTTCTTAACGGAACATTAGGTTAAGGCACGAATAACAAAAAGAAACCGATTGATCAACTTAGGGAGAATTAAAATCCTTACCTTGAAATCCCGAAAGAAATAATATGGTTCGAATACTACCTATTTTTGACTTAGAAACCTAGGCGATTTGATCTCTTTCAAATCCCAGAATGCCACCCAAAAAGAACACGAGGTCAGAGAAAACGTCAAACTAAAGATGGCCCTAACAACCAACTTGCCATTCAGCTTTGGCCTCAAAAGCTTATGAAGATTACAAAAATAATACCACAAGTCGACACTTACCTCTAAAGAAGATTTCGACTACCACTTGCAAGAAGATTCGACAATTAAAGAAGAAGATTGAAATGTTGAAAGAAATAAAACCAAGCCACAAATGAGATCTAGGAGTTTTCAGCTTTTAAGAAAGATCTAAAAAAAATATGAATAGAAAAGAGGCTAGGTAGATTCGACAATGAATAAGGTAGAAAAGAACTGGATGAGAAAGCCGAAAGAAAAACAAAGATACTCCAAACAGTGACTTAGGAGTTTCAGTTTTTAGAAGAAGAGAAGAGGAAATCCTCTAATGCTAAAAATAGGAGGAGAAAGGAAGAAGAAAGAAAACTATGCTTTAGGAAAAAAAAAGGAAATTTTGGCACACTCTTAACCAAATGAGAATTTCGACATGCCCTTAGCCACTTCAACCGATTTCCTCCTTGCACACAGTCCCACATTCGGCCACCTCTTCCCCTCTATCCTATCCCTCATTTTTCTCTTATTCTCATCTTCTTATCTTTTGACTCAATCCACACTCACTCCTTTAGAGTCCCAACCAAAACCACCTCTCACTCTTCAGGCACATATATTTAAAAAAACACTCCTTTTGCTTAACATGGGATTCAAACCTGCTCCCTTCAAATCCCTTGTGGGGTCACCTTCCTATGCCCTTAGTGGGACCTCATTGCCACTTTACCAACTAGATTTTTGTGTTAACTTTCCCATTCAAGTACCCTTAAGGCCCACTTCACCTAGTTCTCCCTTGCAGAGTTTAAAAACAAAATTTCTACCAAGGCTCAAGCTTAACCTCAAGCCTTCCCGAAAGCTCTAAACACACCAGACACACACAGAGAGCATGGCATACACACACAACACATCACAAATGTAGAGCCCCCAATCTAGGATGTTACAACTTCACTTGTTATCTAACACTGAACCATACGATTTATTCACTTAGTTTGATCCGTAAGACTCCCTAACGCATATTAAACCCTCTCTTGAGGCGAATAACGTCTAACGCTAGGTTAATTAACAGAAATCTCTTTCTCGAATAATAACCTCCTAGAATAGTAGTAAATCAATCTATGGACTCCCATATTAGGTTTCACCCTAATCCCAAAAAATCTTGTCACCCTATCTCTAAGCATGCGATCAACTCTGCTTTATTATGCTAGATCTACTCTTAAGCAGGGTCTATTCCTCCTCCACCTAAGAACATCATATTCAGATTAAGTATGCATAATTAAGAACAAACTAAGTATTTATCATATAATTCAGAAAACAATAACAAGATTCATCTAAGTTTCATCCCCTTCTGGTATCTAAAGGGTTTAGTTCATAATAATTAAATAAAACATCTCAAGAGAAAAGATAACACAAAACATAAGAAATCCCTAAAACCCTAAAGGAATTGAAGGAGAATTTTGCCTTGAGTAGAATTCTGGCTTCTTGGGATGGATCAACTGGCTATCTTCGAGTAATTCCCACAATTCTGACCTTTCTTACTCTGCTTCTTGGCCTAGCTAACCGCCCCATTCACAGGTGGTACTTAAGAGGTATATATAAGCTCTTGGAATGCGATTCTTTCTCCCTAAGTATCCTTCTCCGAGTGAAATTCCTTTTTTCCACGACAGGGGCACGGCCATGGTGCACGCCCGTGTAAATCGACTTCAGGCCATGTTTAGATACTGTTGTTTTAGGCATGGCTGTGTAAATCGGGGTCCGGCTATGTCAATAATGCACGACCGTACAGCATGAGGTCTAGGCCGTGTCGATTTCTACTTTGGCCCAAATTGGCCCGTTTAAGCCCGTTTCTCATTCTTTCCGTCCTCGGGTGCTTTCCTGAGTATAAATATGGAAAGAAAGGATTAAAAGCACCTTTTTACATAAGTCAAGGGCTAAATTATCCAAAAGCATACTAAATATGGGGCCAAAATATGTTACATTTACAGTTTATCACTTAATTACCAAAATAACCTTTAAAATTTTAAAAATTTCAATAAAACCCTGACATAGAATCCCACTAACTAATCTATTGGTCTAATTACTAACAAGTCCTTTCACTTTAAAGTTATACAACTAATTGATACCTTTAACTTATATAATTCTACTTTTACACTGTTTACAATTTAGTCATTTTCTCATAATTAAGCATGAAAATGTCAAAATTTCTTAATAAATTTTTTATAAGACCTTACTAAATTTCCCTCTGCATTAAAATAATAATAAAATTAAATTTTTCTTACCAGATTTTTGGTCCCAAAACCACTATTCTAATTTCACTAAAAAGCGGGTTGTTACAACTATCCCCCTAAAGGAATTTTCGTCCCCGAAAATCTTACCAGAAAAGAGGTTTGGGTATTGTACTTTCATAGCTTCTTCTAGTTCCCAGGTAGCCCCTTCTATGCCGTGATGTTTCTAGAGAACTTTCACTAAAGCTATACTTTGATTTCTTAATTCTTTAACCTCTCGAGCAAGAATTCTGATCAGTTCTTCATCGTACGCCATATCTGGCTGAACTCAACATCAACAAGTGAAATCACGTGTGAAGGATCTGATCGATACTTTCGTAACATAGATATATGGAATACATTGTGAATCTTTTCTACTCTATGGAAATGTTAATCATATGCTACCAGCCTGACAAACTATGGACTAAGCTTTCCTTTACGACCAAATTGAAGAAATTTCTTCCAAGGCGATACTTTCAAAAACACTTTGTCACTGACTTGAAATTCGATTTCTTTTCTTTTCAAATCCATATAAGATTTCTGTCGATATGAAGCTACTTTCAAACTGACACGTATCACTTTAACCTTTTCTTCGGCTTCTCAAATCAAATCAACCCCTAAAAGCTTTTTCTCTCTAAGCTCAGTCCAGTATAACGGATTTTGAAATTTCTAACCATACAAAGCCTCATATGGTGCCATTTTAATGCTTGATTGATAACTATTGTTATATACAAATTCAACTAACAGTAGAAATCTCTCCCAGTTACCTTTGAACTCTAAAACACAACATCAAAGCATATCCTCGAGTATATAAATCAATCGCTTCGATTGGCCGTCGATGTAAGGATAAAATGCGGTACTAAAATGCAATTGAGTATCTAGAGCTTCATGTAACTTGCTCCAGAATCGAGTTGTAAATCATGGATCTCTATTGGAAATAATAAAAACTGGCACACCATACAATCTAATGATCTCAACCACATAAAACTCTGCTAATCTCTCGAGTGAAAAATCCGTACGCACTGGGATGAAATGCGCAGACTTTGTCAATTGATCAACAATGACCCAAACAATATCTTTCTTTCTCGGAGACAGAGGCAATCCAGATAGAAAATCTATCCTGACACATTCCCATTTCCACTCTAGAATCATCACTAGTTGTAATAAACCAAAAGGTACTTAATGCTCGGCTTTAACTTGCTGACAAACTAAACATCTCAATACGAACTTAGAATCTCTCGTTTCATACTTGGCCACCAATACATCTATTTCAAATCATCGTACATTTTATTACTACCAGGATGAATAGGTAAGCTACTATTGTAAGCTTCATGTAAAATTTTCTAAATGATATCAAAGTTTCTCAGAACACAAATTCTGCCATTGAAATACAAACTATCATCAGAACCAACATGAAAATCTGAGTCAAGTGTTGTCTCAATTTGTTTCGTTTAGCTATTAATACATCATCACATTTCTAAGCTTTGCAAATTTGTTGCAAAAACATCAGTCTAGCTTTCAACTCATCTAAAACTGAACCATCATCAATCAATGTCAACCCCGTGTTCAAAGGTCGCAAAGAAAATAGAGACTTTCTACTTAAAGCATTAGCAACAACATTAGCCTTTCCCGGATGATAATCAATGATCAAGTCGTAGTCTTTCAATAACTTGAGCCATTTAGGCTATCTCAAATTCAAATCTTTCTAAGACATCAAATACTTTAGACTTTTATGATCGTGAATACATGACATTTTTCTCTGCACAAATGGTGTTGCCAAATCTTCAAGGCGAATACAATCGCTGCAAGCTCTAAATCATGCGTCAGATAATTCTTTTCGTGTAGTTTCAATTGTCTAGAAACGTACGCCATCACTTTGCCCTCTCACATAAGAACATAGTCCAAACCATTTAACAAAGCATCGTTATAAATCACAAATTCTTTAACGGACTCTGACTGAACTAACACAGGTGTCTTAGTTAACAATGCTTTCAACTAATTGAAGCTTTGCTGACATTTCTTGGACCATTCGAATTTAACATCTTTTTGTAACAATCTCATCAATGATGTAGCAATCATTGAGAATCCTTTGACGAATCTTCTGTAATATCTGGCTAAGCCTAGAAAAATTCTAACCTCAAACACATTTCTCGGAGGTTTCTAATCTACCACAGTTGAAATTTTACTCGAATCAACCCTAATGCCATCGACCGATACTACATATCCCAAAATTTGGCTTCTCGAAGCTAGAGCTCACATTTGATAAACTTGGCAAATAGTTATTTTTTGCACAAAGTTTACAAAACAATTCTCAAATGCTTGACATGCTCTGTCTCATCTCATGAGTAGATCAGAATATCATCAATGAATACGACAACGAATCTGTTTAAATACGGTCTGAATATGCTGTTCATCAAGTCCATAAATACTACAGGCGCATTAGTCAAACCAAATGGCATCACAAGAAATTCATAATGTCTGTACCTGGTTCTGAGTGTAATTTTTGGCACATTTGAGTCTTTAACTCATAATTGATTATAACCAAAACGAAGATCGATCTTTGAGAATAATGTCACACCTTTCAACTAATCAAATAGATCGTCAATACATGGCAATGGATACTTATTCTTGATCGTGACTTTGTTGAGCTATCGGTAGTCTATACATAGTCGCATGGATCCATCCTTTTTCTTAACAAATAACATAGGAGCAGCCCAAGGAGAAAAATTGGATCAAGTAAAACCCTCTCTGTCAACTCTTGCAACCTTGCTTTCAACTCTTTCAACTTTGTAAGTGTCATTCTGTAAGGACCTATCGATATTAGAGATGTTCCCAACATTAACTCAATAGCAAACTCAACCTTCTAATCGGTGGTAACTGATCGTGTCAAACAGTTGAGTTTTAATATTTATAAAGAATGATCGAACCTATAGACTGATTGAGGCAACAATAGAGGCAAGTGCACCTATCGAACAGTAGTATAGCTCAGGCAAGAATATCTTATCGAACCCAAGGGAACCTAAAAGTACTACTACTCTCTTTCTTTCTATTATTTAGCCTAAAATATGGAGTGATTGGATTATTAAACTAACGAAATACTTAAACTAAATGTAAAGAAAAAAGAATGAATTGGAGAAAGACTTTAAGAAAACTCAGCTTGATAAAGACGATACCTCTCGTGAAGAATCCACCTATGACTTCACTTATAATTTATTCCCAAACCATATAATTTCTTTACTTAGCTTGATCCGTGAGACTCCTTAACCTATATTAAACCCTTTCTCGAGGCTTAATAACATCTAACCTTAGGTTAATTAGTGGAACTCTCATTCTCTTATAATAACCCCTAAGAAAGCAAAGAATCAATCAATGGATTCCCATATTAGGTTTCACCCTAATCCAAAAAATCTCGTAACCCTATCTCTAGACGCTCGATCAACTCCGCCAATTATGTTAGATCTACTCTTAGGCGGGTCTATTCCTCCTCCACCTAAGCACATCGATTAAATTAAGCAACATAATTAAGAATAAACTAAGTATTTATCATATAATTTAGAAATCAAATAACAAAATCCATCATAGGTTTCATCCCCTTCGGGTATCTGAAAGGTTTAGTGCATAACTAAATATGAAAACATCTCAAGAGAAAAGAATAAACAAAACATAAGAACTCCCTAAAACCCCTTGAAGGAATTGAAGGAGAGATCCTCCGTCTTGAATGGAGTTTCGACTTCTTGAGATGGATCAACTGGCTATCTTCAAGTGACTCCCTAAAAGATAAATGCTTCGGCCTAAAAGCCTCTGCCCCCCCCCAAAAAGCTCCTCTTTTATGTCTGCCTTGGGTTGTTTATATAGGCTTTGGGATGCTATACTTGGCTCCTAAGTATCTCCTTCAAGTAGAATTACTATTCGGGTGTTTGAGTAGACTTAGGAGTATGTTTCTTTGGCTTCAAGCATCCAATTTCGAGTGAAATTGCTCATTCCCAAGGTAGGGGCACGCCCATGGCACACGCCCGTGTAAGTTCAGGGTTGGGCCGTGCCTTGATTCTGTCGTTTTGGGCACGGCCATGTAGATCACTAGGCACGCCCGTGTGTGGTAATGAGATGATGGACGGCTGTGTAACTAGCGACTTGGGCCGTGCTCTAGGTAATCGTCGATACACGGTTGTGCAGGCTTTGGGCCAGGCCGTGTTGGTTTCTTGCTAAGGCCCAATTACTCCGTTTTAAGCCCGTTTTGTGTTCTTTTTATCCTTGGGTGCTTTTTTGAGTATAAACATGAAAAGAAAGGATTAAAAGCACCTTTTTACATAAATCAAGGGTTAAATCATCCAAAAGCATACCAAATATGGGGTTAAAATATGTTACTTTTACGATTTATCAAATACCCCCAGACTTAAGCTTTTGCTTGTCCTCAAGCAAAATTTTCAACTTTACAATTAAAATGAATTTTCCATAATTCATAATTCCTATCGACAATGTCTCATCATAATTCATAGATAATTTATACATGGATAATTCAACTTAAAAACCCTAAAGATTCAATTACGATAAGTCATACCTTTGTAGTACGAAAACATAGGTGCCTCTCGTTATCTAAGTGCTTACCTTTAATTCAAAATCGACAAGGACTGACATCCTCACAAAAGATTCACTCAAATCACTCAAAGGTGTTTAAGGTTCAAGAATAAGCACTCTAAGTCAAACTTGAAAAGTTAATCCCATAGACTTGCTCGAAAATCAAATTCCACCATCAGATATGAGATGATACATAAATCAAAAGGTCTTTAAACAAGGTTGTAATAGGCTTAGGTTAAAAGGTGTGGATACAAATTTGAATTAGAGGTTATAATCGAGATTGAATTGACTAATTACCTAATCTAAAAATAATGAACTAAATATGAATATTTACATCGAATGAAAAACTAACAATATCTACTATTGATAATTACTCTATAATAAGAGTATTTTCATCACTCAAATTTTGAAATACTTTAATACTGAGCTTTTTCTTTAACAATTGGACTTTTAAATGCTCTAAGCTCTTTTATTTACTACTAATATTGAATATACTTGGATTTTTTTTAAGAACAAACTAAAATAAACATAATAGAAGGAACTTTGGTGATTGAAATAACCTAATTCGGCAACTGATCAAATCAATTCTCGATAAAGGGTAGTAAAGGAATGTTGATAACAAACACAAAGGGATTTTGGGTTAATATTAGTGGGTGATTCAATAAAAAGGTTGTTAGGATTCAACGGGGTTCACTAGGGGTTATTTATGTAGGTAGGCTTTTTAGTGGAGTAAACGGGTTAAAACCTAGGTGCCTTTATCATCTCAGTGTATCAAATCATTCATGTGGTCTCGACATGTATAAATGAGGCAAGTTTTAGAATAACAGTTCAAAGTTGACACACTCATAATTAATTAAAGTGAGCACGAAAAAGGGTACATGCTCTATAAGGCTCAAAATCTAACAAAAAATTATGGGTGTTTTGACATCAATCCTTATAAATTTTTAACTTCAAGGTGATACTCAAATTCAGTTCAACAACCTATCAATTTTAGTTTTTAGAAAGTAGACTTATCATGCTCGATTCTCTAGTATTCTTCAAATTTAATTATCAATGCATAATTAACTAAGACTTATTCTAAAACATATCAATAAAAATCATAAATCATTAGAAATTTTATCCTAATTAATAATATGAGAAAAATACTTAAGATCAAGACTAATTTTAGGGTTTTGAGAATTATGCAAAAAGTTAGGCACTATTACCCCCACACTTAAGATGTACATTGTCCTCAATGTACAAAGATAGATAATGAAATTTATGTGCCAAATCAAAAAGATAAGTGGGGAAAGTAATACTCCCTGAAATCTGGATGATCTTGGAGTTTGTGTGTAAGGTGTGCAATTCTGCAAAGTCACTTTGTTAACGAGCTTGTAGTATATAATTGGTTAGGGATTCTTAAGAAATTAGATAGCCAATAGTAAATGAGAGGAAAGGAAAAATTTTAATACTAGTAAAAGTTCAAATTTAAACGCAATATCAAATGAAAAGTTTTAAAATAAAGGAAGTAAATGATAGATATATGAAAAAGAGGATTTATAGGTCCTCATCGTCGACTGGATCATGTGGCGGTGTTGGTGGTGATATGTGGAAGTGATGGCAGATTTGCTGAAGGGTAGCCTCGATCCCATCAAAATGTCGGCGTTGTCAAGAACTCATCGGGTGCGATCGCTCAAACTGTGTGAGGCATGTAGAGATATCTTTCATCGAGGCTGCTAGATAGGATGGCTACTAGCTTGGGACTGGTAGGACATCATCAGCGATGTCCTCAGGCACTTCCTCGGTTGTGGCAAGTCTATATTGAGGGGGATCAGTGCCTCGACGGTGTTTGATCATCTTCATGTGGAGCATCGTCGGGATGCCTTGAGGTGTCATGTTCCTTGTTAGTGTAAGAGAGGCAATCTAATTGTCGGTGTTGAGGAGATCAAAATGTCAGGCTAGTCTCGTGATGTAAGGCCCCATTGACAGGATTCCTTTCCTTTGCTGATCGATTTGGTGCTGTATTGTGCATGCAATGAAGTATGCCACGTCGAAAACATGTCCTTCTGACATGCATGATAAGAAATAAACATCTTGTTTGTTGACGACGTCGGTGCTTTCTTTGCAACTTGTAACAGTATGAGCAAGAATAGCATGAAGATACCTGAGAGCTGGAGGAAGGGCAGTCGCTTTGGAGCCACTCGGGTTGTAGTCGCGTTTAGCGGGTTGTAAGTTGCGCCAACATGCGATAGGGGTGCAGTGGAGTTCTCTGTTTAACTCGAAAAGTGGATTTTCTTCTATAAAATCTGGCGTATAAAGTCCGAGTGCCAATCCTAATTGAGGTACACTTAATCGATGTACTATGCCCCCTAGGCAGAATTGGATTGTGCCGGTATCGTCAAATTGTGTCATTACTGTCTGTAGGGTGAATGTGGTACAGAACTCGAGAGTGAGTTCCAAGTGTGTGGGTTCCCCAATCGTAAAAAATTGCTCCCATGGTTCCGTTGAGATGAGAGCTCGAACATTTCCAGTGAGTCTGACTTGTTGTAAGGCATTCCAATCGATTCATCTACCGATTTTGAGGGGTCTATCCTGAAATATTTTGTATCATTCTTCCTGAGTTGGTTGAGGGAATTTGAGGAATGGATGTCAGAGTTCGGTGGAAGCATTTTCGGATGATGATCCGCGGCCCTTTCTTTTCTTACTCGGGACGGCTCATTTAATGCGTGATGACGATAGAATACCAGGCACGATGGTGGTTGGCAAGCACGGATGGGGCACACGGTGGTGGTTCTGGGTTTTTCAGCATGGGCACGGCCGTAAGAGTGTGTGCTACGGCGTGTGGTTGGGTTTGATTAGTATTTTGAGAAGAATGACCGGAAGGAGGTGAGTTGGAGGGATGTGGGTGATTTGGTGGCCAGATTTGAAGAAATGGGGGTGGTGGAATCTGATTTTAGGGTTTGGGTTTGGGGAAGAGGACGATTATTCTTATAAATAGGGTCTGAGGCACGGTCTTTCTACACGATCATGTCGTTTTAAACTAGCCCGTGCTTTTCATGATTTTTGGGTTTTAGGCGCATTTAGATGGGTTTGCCACGGCCGTGTCGATGTTTGTCACGCCTGTTTTGTGATTCACACGGTTAGGTTGAATTGGTGTGTGTAGCCCGTGCTTAATAAGTCAGTATGTTCGCACGGTCGTGGGCACGATCGTGTTCTAGCCGTGCTTGATAAGTCAGTATCTTCACACGGTCGGGGGACACGGCCATGCGAAGCCCGTGTTGAATAAGTCAGTAACCTCGCACGTTTGAATGGCACGGACGTGTCTCATATTGTAGCCCGTGTTTGTTGAAATGAATTTTTCCCTGTTTGTACACAGATCCTGCCACGCTCGTGGTGTGTCCTCTGCCTTATACACGGTCGTTAGCACGACCATGTTCAAGGTGGTGTTAAAATGCCTGCATTTTTGTTAGATCATTTTAGAAAGATTTTAGAAAGACCAAGTCAATGTTAGTGTGTTAGCACTCGGGTTGCCTCCCGAAAAGCACTTGTTTATAGTCTTAAGCTAGACTTTCCTTGTTTTTGATGTTAAAGGAGGTTTCGTGGAGAAGAAGCTCCTCTCTGATATTTCCAGGATCTGCACCATTATAAATTTTAAGTCGGTGACCATTTACCTTGAATGTGCCTTTTGTGGGATGAGTTACCTCAATGGTGCCATATGGAAAGATTGTTTTGATCATGAATGGGCCTGACCATCTTGACTTTAGTTTTCCCGGTAATAGTTTAAGCCTTGAATTGTATAGTAAGACCAGGTCTCCTACTTCGAATGGTTTTGATCGCTTGAGACGAGCATCGTGGCGTCGCTTTGTTGCTTCCTTGTACAATTTTGAGTTTTCATAGGCTTCTGCTCCCCATTCATCCAAATCGTTCATCTGCATCATTCTTCTCTTTTCTGCAATTGTGAGGTCAGTATTCAAAAATTTTGTTGCCCAAAAAGCTTTGTGTTCTAGCTCAAATGATAGATGACAGCTTTTCCCGTATACAAGTTTGTATGGGGATGTTCCTAGAGGTGTTTTGAATGCTGTTCTATAGGCCCATGAAGCATCATCTACCTTAACTGCCCAATCTTTTCTATTTGATTCAATCATTTTTCTAGGATGCACTTAAGCTTCCGGTTTGTTACCTCAACTTGTCCGCTAGTTTGAGGATGATATGGGTGGTCGTTTCTATGACATACTCTAATTTCTTTAGAACTTTTTCAAATTATGATATAAAAATGGGTACCCTATCACTAATGATGGCTCTAGGTGTCCCAAATCGGGAAAATAGTTTCTTGAGAAATTTAACTACTACCCTGGCATCATTGGTAGGTAAGGCTTTTGCTTCTACCCATTTTGACATGTAATCAACTGCTACTAGGATGTATTTATTTCCAAATGAACTAGGGAAAGGTCCCATAAAATCAATACCCCATTTATCAAATATTTCACATGACAACATATATGTTTGAGGCATTTCATCATGTTTAGAAATATTACATGTTCTTTGGCATTTATCACACGTAGTAACGTACCTGTTGGCATCTTTAAATAGAGTAAGCCAATAATAACCTAATTCGAGTATTTTGTGTGATGTCTTAATACCACTGTAATGTCCCCTGATGGTCCTGAATGACAATGGTCCAGGATTTTACTTGCTTCTCTCTTTGTAATGCATCTTCGAATTACTTGATCTGCATATATGCAGAAAAGAAAGGATCTTTCCAAAAATAATTTTTCACATCGGCGAAGAATTGCTTCTTTTGGTGATGTGTTAATTTTCTTGGCAAGACGTTAGCTGCTAAATAATTCGCAATATTTGCAGACCATGGTACTTAAGAATGCGTTAAAGAAAAGAGTTGTTCTTCAGGAAACGAATCATTTATTTCTTGTTCATCAAGCTTTTTGGTGTGTGGATTTTCGAGTCTTGAGAGGTAATCTCGCACGATTCTCACTCCTTGTTATCCTCAGATCTCCGATCAAATTCTTGTAAGAGTAAAGCCCATCGTATGAGTCTAGGTTTTGCATCAGGTATGGTTAAAAGATAACGAAGAGCTGAATGGTCAGTGTAAATGACAACTTTTGATAATATTAGATATTGTCTAAATTTGTCAAAATAAAAAACTACAACTAGCAGTTCTTTCTCAGTCGTGGTGTAATTATCTTACGCAGGTGTTAATGTTCTGCTAGCGTAGTAAATTGGCTGAAAATGCTTGTCTCTTCGTTGTCCCAAAACTGCGCCTACTGCAAATTCATTTGCATCACACATTAGTTCAAAGGGTAAATTCCAATCAGGTGTGATTATAATTGGTGCATTTATTAATTTATCTTTAAGGACATTAAATGCATCTAAACATTCCTGATTGAAATTAAAAGAGACATCTTTTTCTAGTAATTTTGTCCAAGGCTTAGCTATTTTACAAAAGTCTTTAATAAATCTTCTATAAAAACCTGCATGTCCTGAGAAGCTTCTAATAGCGTTCACTGAACTATGAGGAGGTAATTTTTCTATGGTTTCAACTTTCGCTTTATCTACCTCAATCCCTTTCCTAAAAATCTTATGCCCTAAAACAATCCCTTCTTTAATCATAAAGTGGCATTTTTCCCAATTCAGAACAAGGTTTATTTCTTCACATCTAATTAGAACTTATTTTAAATTTTTAAGGCAAAGTTGGAAAGAATTACCAAATACTGAGAAATCATCCATAAATACCTCCATGATGTCCTCTACGAGTTCGTCAAATATTGCCAACATACAATGCTGAAACGTGGAAGGAGCATTACTTAATCCAAAGGGCATTCTTCGATAAGCAAACATACCGTATGAGCATGTAAATGTTGTCTTTTCTTGGTCTTCAGGAGCTATGGGAATTTGGAAATAACCGGAGAGTCCGTCCAAGAAGTAGTAGTTCATATGCCCGGATAGTCTTTCTAACATTTGATCAATAAAGGGTAGAGGCAAGTGATCTTTTCTAGTGGCATCATTCAGCTTTCTATAGTCTATACAGACTCTCCAACCTGTAACTTTCTTGTGGGAATTAACTCATTCTTTTCGTTGGGCACTACTATCATTCCTCCTTTCTTTAGAACTACCTACACAAGACTTACCCAAGTGCTATCAGAAATAGGATAAATTATTCCTGCATCTAGAATTTTAATTACCTCAGCTTTGACCACTTCTTTCATGTTGGGGTTTAATCATCTCTGAGGTTGCACACACGGCTTATATTCTTCTTCCATTAAAATTTTGTGAGTGCAGAACGCGGGGTTTATTCCCTTGATGTCGAAAATTTTCCAAGCTATGGCTTTCTTGTGTTCTCTTAGTACCTTTATCAGCTCCTCCTTTTCATTGGGCTCTAGTTCTGAAGAGATGATTACTGGTAATGTAGAATTGTCCCCGAGGAATGCATATTCTAAATGTTTTGGTAACTGTTTTAATTTCAATTTGGGCAGCTCTTCGATAGAGGGTTTTTGTTTTAATACGTCATCTTCTTCAATGTTCTCTTCTTTCATTTGTCTGAACGATGATGTATTCAAACTAATCTCATTACCTTCATCCTCTTCCCTCTCTCCTTGAGGCAGACACAATTCCATCGTGTCATCCTGCAGGATTTCTTGTAATGAATTTTTAATAATATGATCAGTAGTGTCAACAAAATAACAGGAATCATCTTGCTTTTTAGAATATCGCATGGCATCATAAATTTGGAAAATAATTTCTTCATCACCTATCCTTAATGCTAGTTTGTCATCCCTCACATCAATAATAGCCCTAGCAAGGGCTAAAAAGGACGCCCTAAGATTAAAGGGACATTAATGTCCTCATCCATGTCTAACACAACGAAATCAATGGGAAATATAAATTTATCAATTTTTACCAAGACATCTTCAATAACCCCTCTAGGATATTTAATAGATCTATCTGCTAATTGAATGCTCATCCTAGTGGGTTTTGGTTCCCCAAGATCTAGCCGTTTAAACAATCGATAAGGTATTAAGTTGATACTAGCGCCTAGATCTGCTAAGGCTTTCGTGATGTTTAAACTACCAATTAAGCAGGGAATAGTGAAACTCCCTGGATCTTTTAACTTCCGTGGTAGTCTATTTTGGAGAAGGGTTGAACATTCTTCATTAAGCTCCACCTTTGATACTTCCTCAAGCTTCCTTTTGTTTGTGAGAAGTTCCTTTAAGAATTTTGCATACTTGGGCATCTGGGAAATAGCTTCAACGAAAGGTAAGTTAATATGTATTTGTTTAAAGAGTTCAAGGAACTTACCGTATTGAGCATCCAATTTTTCTTTCTTAAGTTTTTCTGGATATGGAATTTGTGTTCTATTCTCTCTATGCAATGTATTGTCGTTCTCAACTTCTACATTTTTTTCTTGATGACATCATGTGGTGTCTTTCTTTGTGTTTCAACTAGCTCTCTGCCACTCCTTAGTGTGACTGCCCTTACTTGCTTTGTGTCTTTGGAAAAAATTTCCGTCCGTAACTCACATACTATTTCAGTAAGTATTCCACTGACGTAATGAGCTCTCCCACCTGAGTCTTGATTTCCTTGATTAAGATTTTCTATTCATCAAGTGTTGCTTCCGTCATTTCGAGATGAGAATTTATAGTTGCCATGAACTTTTTCAGCAATCTTCAAGACTCGACTTCCTTTTCGATGGGTAACGTTGATTTTGGTAATTTGGAATAGGTTGCTGCCTTTGATTTCCTTGCCCTCCCCATGAAAAATTTGGGTGGTTCTTCCAACCTAGATTGTAAGTGTTACTATAAGGATTATTATTAGATCTGAAATTGTTACCTATATAGTTTGCCTGCTCATTTTCTACTCCTGGTTGGTAAGGTGGGTACTCAGAATTTGCCATATTCCCACTTGCTTCGCATTGCATGACTGGATGTACCTGTGAAGAACATAAATTATCAAGCTTTTTATTCATTAACTCCATCTGTGTTGACAACATTGTCACTGCGTCTATGTTAAAAACTCCGGCTGATTTTGTCGGTTTAGCCCTTGTAATTTGCCATTGATAGGTGTCCAACGACATCTCCTCAATAAAATCATAAGCTGCTTCAGGAGTTTTGTTGTTCAAAGTTCCACCAGCTGATGAATCAATCGTTTGGCTAGTTGAAGAATTCACACCATTGTATAAAGTTTGGACTTGAAGCCACAAAGGTAATCTGTGGTGTGGGCATCTCCTTAGGAGATCCTTATATCTTTCCCATGCATCATATAATGTTTCAAGCATCATTCCGCATAAAAGAAGATATATCATTCCTAAATTTAGCCGCTTTTAGTGGTGGAAAATATTTTAAAAGAAACTTTTCGATCATTTGATCCCATGTGGTGATTGACCCTGGTAATGAGTTCAACCAACGCTTTTGTAACATCTTAGATTAGGGTTATGCGTTTGTGCATAATTCATGAGTAGTAGGTTTTGGCGGTGTTTGGAAGTGAATTAAGGGTTTTAAATCCTAGGATGGAAGAGAAAGCTTTGGACAATTATTGGTTTTAAGTTAAAAACAAGAAGTGATGTGGAAAAGTGGCAAGGGACGCCACCTAAGGTGCAAGGGTTATGGCATCAAGTGAAGTACTTTGAGGAAGAGGTTCAATCCCATTGTGTGCATTTTTCTTAATTTTATGAAATAGCATGTTTATCGTGATATGTGGTGTGCATTTTTGAACCTTGGAAATGTAAGGAAATGTATGGAAATATATGGAAATGTAAGGAAATGTATGGAAATGTAAGGAAATGTATCGAAATGTATGGAAATGTATGGAAATGCAAGGAAATGTATGGAAATATATGGAAATGTAAGGAAATGTATGGAAATGTAAGGAAATGTATGGAAATGCTAAGTTAAAAAGAGGAAAGTGAACATTATGGAAACTAGGAAAATGATTTAGAAATGATTCAAAAGAGGAAAGTGAACATTTATGGAAACTAGGAAAATGATTTAGAAATGATTCAAAAGAGGAAAGTGAACATTTCTGGAAACTAGGAAATGTAAGGAAATGTCAAGTTTAAAGAGCCAAACGAAAATTTTTGGAAACTTAGAAATGACTTAGAAATGTCGATTTTTAAAGTTTAAAAGAGGAAATTAAGGCAAGGTGGCCTTAAGAGAAAAACTATGTGAAATTTGACATACAAACAGGCTTGGAAAAAGTGGCCTGAAGATGCCACTTAGGGCCTCTAGAAATGGCGCCACATGCAAGTGTATTTGGGCTAGGGATCGAGTCACTTAGGAAGAAAATAAAAGAAGTTTTATTTTTGCTTCTAGAAGCACAGAGGTGGAGGGCACAAGGCTTGCAAAAGAGGAGTTTCATTCTCTTTTAAATTCGGCTAATTAGGGGATAAATAATGGACTTATTTTTGATTATTTTCAAGAGATAAATGAGGAATTATTCTTTAATTAGAAAAATAAGGCAGAAGTGATGGCCAAGTAAGGGACTTTGAGTTTAATAATTTCGCTAAGTAAGGATAGTTGTGAATTATCTTTTATTTTAGGTGATAATTAAAGAGATAAAGCTATCAAAATAGAAGAGTGATGGCCAAGTAAGGGATTCTAAGTTAGTAATTTCAGCTATAAAAGGAAAAGAGAGGCCATTCGCATTATTTTCTATTCTTTGAAAGCCTTTGCTCAATTCTCTTCACCAAATCTTCTTCTTCTTTATTTTTCCAAGTCGAAATACCTTGTGTTCTAGCCTAATCCTCCATCTTTATTCTTCCTTCTCTTTTCTTTCTAATCCTCCAAAAGCCGAAAGTTGTGAGATCATCATCTAGCCATAATCAAATCTCCAAGGTTGAAGTGAAGGTGCAATCAATTTCTTCAAGTAAGGATAAGATCTCATTCGGTTTCATCCTTTTCTTTAAGATTTGCCAAATCTAGGACTAACCCCATTAATATCTTGTTGTCAAACTTTGAAGAGATCTTTTCGGATTTGTTTAAGTCAACTACAAGAAGGAGAAGTTCTTTTCCGAAGGTACACCATAGGTAATGTTCCCTAGTTATTCTATGAATTTCTGGATTTAAAATCCACAAGGTAAGCACATAGGTATGTTCGCCAAGGCCTATTTTGGATATCTAGATCTATTTCATAATTGTTGAAAAGCCAAACTAACCTATGTAGAGATCCGTGTTTGGCGAATACAAGGAGAAGAATAACAAAGTTTTGGGATTTGAGTAATAAGCAAATCGATATTAAGGTAAGTTTTAGTACACAAATCCTACTAGGATTTGGTTTTATGGTCGAATGAGTTTTTCATTAAATATTTAAATGGGCCGAATGTAGGGAGTTAAAGATCTAAGATCGAAATTCGGATTTCAAGTGAAATCGTTGTTTAATCGTGTGTGTACCCTACCCTAAGTTTTAATATGTTCATGGCTATGTTTTAAATTAAATGTGTTATTAAGAATGTGAAAAGCATGGCTAAGGTACCATGTGTACCCCACACTAATCTTAATAGATTTATGGCTTAAACTTGATATATGTGTTAATATGAAAGTGTAAGAATGTGGCTAAAGTACCATGTTATGGTACAAAGTACTCAGCACGCTTTCCTACTCCTACTAGGATTACTTAAATATGTTATACTTAACATGTAAAAAGTGACATGAATGTGAATTTAAGTATGATATGCATGATATGAATAATATGGGGCATTCGGGTTATTTAAGAAAGGGGAAGTGAATGTGATAACTTCGGTCTCACTATCTGAATGTGGTGACTTCGGTCACATTATCTGAATGTGGTGACTTCGATCACATTATCTGAATGTGGTAACTTCGGTTACATTATCTGAATGTGGTGTCTCATGACACAATTATCTGGTGGCTATGCCACAAATTTTATATGGGCGATGAGCACATCGACTGCAGCGACTACCTTTGATGGTGTGCAGCGGATGGAGGCTTGACTTAGTAGTCCCTACTTGCAAAAGTTTGGTACGGGGATGTGTAGCGGATGGCATCTAGGTTTGGGTTTGGGTTGCATCATTATCTTGAATCATTAAATGTGAAATTATGATACGTATGAATATGATTTGTTATGCCTGAATTTGTTAAGACTTAGTGCTTGTGTACACATTGAGTCTGTTTGACTCACCCTGCTGTGGGAACATGTTTCTGTGACGATCGGTGATGGACCGGGTTCGGCAGATGCTTGGTGGAGGCCATGTGGAGTTCAGATTTCTTTCATTTGGACTATTTTACTTTAAG
This sequence comes from Gossypium rotundifolium, assembly GCA_025506655.1. NCBI lineage: Eukaryota > Viridiplantae > Streptophyta > Magnoliopsida > Malvales > Malvaceae > Gossypium > Gossypium rotundifolium. The sequence continues at coordinate 142,884,278 of CP106731.1, forward strand.
TATTTATGATTTATTTAAATTTTGGGAATTATTTGATGTAATAAGGCCTTAGTAGGAATATTTTATTCTGTTTTTATTTGTTAGGCTTACAAACCTCATTTTATTAAAAGATTAAGTAAATCATTTTTTTTTTAAAAACAAAGTCCAAATGTTTTGTCACCTAAAGTAAAGGATTTTTAACAATGAATTAAACTTGTTTTCAACTCAAGCCCAACCCAAAACGATCTTTCTTCCAAATCACACAAGTTTTTCCTAAGTAACAAAAGAATTTTGAAACGGTTTACACCGGGGAACATACCAGATCCGGTCAAGGCTCGTGGGCCAGGTTTGGGGTGTTTCAGCTTTGCTTTGTTCCTTAATGAAGAAGGGAATAACTGAAGACATATGGCATCGTCAGAAACGCCATTTATTTTGAAGGTATCACAGAATTATAAAAAATTAGATATATGAGTGTTTGGATCCTCATCCTGCAAACCATCAAATTGAACGAATTGTTGAATCATTTGTATTGTGTTAGGCTTTAATTCAAAATTATTAGCAGCTATATAGCGGGCCTAACAATACTAGATTCTCTCTCCCGCAAATTAGGTTTAGCATAATCATACATAGTATACTGAAGCATTCTATTCTTGCACATTTGGTGGATTGTTCTCTCCATCCCTTCAATAGGATTGGATCTTTTCTTTCTTCTCTTTGATAGTCTAGGGCTCATCTTATTTCTCTATGATTTCATGAAAGGTAGCCTCAATGTCACTTACGATTCTAATGGTCCTCTTGGATTTCTTCTAGTCATAAACTAGAGGTACCGATATGCAAAAAAGAAAGAAATTTAGAAAAACAAAAACAAAATATATGTATAAAAGAGAAATTTAAAATAAAAATAATGGCTAAAGTAATAGAAATAGAGCTTTCTTAATATTTTAGAGTTCCCTAAGATCAGCGCCAAAAACTTGATCGTGTCAAATACCAAGTTTTAATATTTATAAAGAATGATCGAACTCAGAGACTAATCATGACAACAATAGAGGCAAGTGCACCTATTGAACTGTAGTATAGCTCAGGCAAGAATATCTTATCGAACCCAAGGGAACCTAAAAGTACTACTACTCACTTTCTTTCTATTATTTAGCCTAAAATATGGAGTGATTGGATTATTAAACTAACAAAATACTTAAACTAAATGCAAAGACAAAAGAATGAATTGGAGAAAGACTTTAAGAAAACTCGGTTTGATAAAGACGATACCTCGTAAAGAATCCACCTATGACTTCGCTTATAATTTATTCCCCAAACCATATGATTTCTTTACTTAGCTTGATCCGTGAGACTCTCTAACTTATATTAAGCCCTCTCTTGAGGCAAATGACGTCTAACCTTAGGTTAATTAGTGGAACTCTCGTTCTCTTAAAATAACCCCCTAAGGAAGCAGTAAATCGATCAATGGATTCCCATATTAGGTTTCACCCTAATCCGGTAAAATCTTGTAACCCTATCACTAAGCGCCCGATCAGCTCCGCTCAATTATGCTAGATCTACTCTTAGGCGGGGTCTATTCCTCCTCCACCTAAGCACATCAGATTAAATTAAGCAACATAATTAAGAATAAACTAAGTATTTATCATAAAATTTAGAAATCAAATAACAAAATCCATCATAGGTTTCATCCCCTTCAGGTATCTGAAGGGTTTAGTGCATAACTAAATATGAAAACATCTCAAGAGAAAAGAATAAACAAAACATAAGAACTCCCTAAAACCCCCTTAAGGAATTGAAGGAGAGATCATCCGTCTTGAATAGAGTTCTGACTTCTTGAGATTGATCAACTGGCTATCTTCAAGTGAGTCCCTAAAAGATAAATGCTTTGGCCTAAAAGCCTCTGCCTCCCCCCCAAAAGCTCCTCTTTTATGTCTGCCTTGGGTTATTTATATAGGCTTGGGGATGCTATACTTGGCTCCTAAGTATCTTCTTCAAGTAGAATTACTATTAGGGTGTTTGAGTAGACTTAGAAGTATGCTTCTTTGGCTTCAAGCATCCAATTCTGAGTGAAATTGCTCATTCTCGCGGTAGGGGCACGCCCATGGCACATGCCCGCTAATTTTAGGGTTGGGCCGTGCCTTGATTCTGTCATTTTGGGCACGGCCATGTAGATCACCAGGCACGCTCGTGTGTGGTAATGAGATGATGCACGACCATGTAACTCGTGAGTTGGGCCGTGCTCTAGGTAATCGTCGAGACACGATCGTGCAGGCTTTGGGCCAGGCCGTGTTGGTTTCTTGCTAAGGCCCAATTACTCTATTTTAAGCACGTTTTGTGTTCTTTTTATCCTCGGGTGCTTTCCTGAGTATAAACATGAAAAGAAAGGACCTTTTTACATAAATCAAGGGCTAAATCATCCAAAAGCATACCAAATATGGGGTTAAAATATGTTACTTTTACGGTTTATCAGTAACCTAGGTAACTCCCCTAGAAACACATCTGTATACTCACATACCACTTAAATCGATTCTAGCTTCAACCCAGAAAATCTAGAATCAAATATATAAGTGAGATACGCTTCTCAACCTTTTCTAACATATTTCTGTGCTAACATAGTCGATATAACATTAGATACACTATCCAGTCTATCAAATTTAATTCGAAGCTTTTCACCGTTCTAACATTTCAACACAATATGCTTTTGCCTACAATTCACTATAGCATCAAGCAAATTTAACCATTCTAAACCCAAAATTACGTTAAACTCATCAAAGGGTAGTAACATCAAGTCAGCCAGAAAGTTTAAACCCCGAATTGTCAAAGGACAGTCTTTACAAACTTTATCAACTAACACATACTGACCTAAAGGGTTTGTTGCTTTAACCACAAACTCAGTAGAATCAAAATGCAATTTCTTATCTGACACTAAAGTCATGAATATATATGATTGTGTTGACCCTGGGTCAAATAAAGCAGTAACATTAGTATCAAAGATAGAAATTGTACCATTGATAACATCTGGAACTGAAGCTTCCTCTCAAGCACTGATTTCATAAGCTCTAGCCGATGCTTATGCTTCAGATCTCACAGCAAAGTCCTTTGTCCCACTACAGCTATTGCCCACATTTCCAGTGTCCTGTGGTGGTCTACCTCTCATAGCGGTATTACTCGGTCGAGTAGTCTGAACCTTTTATTTTTTGAACCTTTTTGGGCAATCTCTGATAAAATGTTCATATGAACCACATTTAAAACATGCCTCGTCTTTCATTTTGCAATCACCAAAGTGTCGTCGTCCACATTGCTGACATTTTTGCTTATTGTTTTTAACATTCCCTCGCTCGCTATGGACGTAGCTTGAGGTTTTAAACTTGTAACATCCTAAAATTTAAGTTTTTATATGTTGCATTATTTTGGTGCTCAGCTAGTTAAATTATCCAATGTGTGTGTTTAAATAGTCCTAAGAAGGCTTGGGATTTATTTGGAATTAGTAGAATTATTTTGGCAATTAGTACTTTAAGGAAATGGAATAAGCGACCTTAAAGCTTAAGGTCATTAAGTGGTAAAAAGGTAGCCATAAATGAGCAATTAGTAAAGGGGATATGGCGCCATGTGTGTTACCTTGAGGGAAGGAGTTCGAATCCCTTTGTGTGCATGTGAGAATTTTATTTTTTGCTTTCCTTCCTCATATTGTTGGTCAAGCATTGAACTTATGGTAAGTTGGACTTTTATTTTTATGGTAAGATGGCTAAGAGAAAAGGCAAGATTGAATTTAGGGAAAGGAATCAAATGGAAAAGCCATGTAGGGGGAACATAAGGCTTATAACAAGGGAGATGTTTTGGAAAGTTTGGGTGGCTAAACATTGACCATTTGGCCATGCACTTAGATAGTTTTGGGGGCTAGGGGGATCACCGAATTTTTGGGTAGCATTTGGTAAGGTAGGTGCTAGTTTTGGTCATTTTTTTGTTTTGGCATTTTGGTGTATCAATAGTTTTCCTCTCCAAAATTCTTCTCCCTAGTCAATATGTCATGAGCAATAGGTAAAACTTTTGTTTTCTTTTGGCCATTTCATTTTTGACCATTTCGGTATTATCCTTCTTTCTCCCCAAAGTCTTTTCCTCTTTGTGCCGAAACCTTATATCTTGAAAGGCATTTTTTTCTTTTCTTTTCTTTTCTTCTTGCAAAAAAAACTCTCAAACATCACTCCCTCTCCAATATTTTCACTATAGTCGAATCTTCCTTCCTTCCATTGAACTTTCTTTTTCATTCGAGTGGTCATCTTTGAACAATAGGTAAGAACACCCTTTTCAATTCTTTTATTTTTTCCTCTATTGTTGAAATTCATATGTTGGCTTGGGAGGGTCTTTTTGACCGAAATCATCATCTTTTCTCTTTTAAACAAAACCCTTTCTCCTTGTAGTGGTATAGTGGAGTGCCGATTATTTCTACATCATTTAATCAACCCTAGCCATAGGAAGATCGTGTGAAAAAGGATTTCATCATTCTAGGTAAGGAAATTTTTTCGAAGGGTTCTATATTATTTTTTTATTTGTTAAAGATAGTGTTGATTAACCGATTTTATCATAGGGACTTTAACACTCGATTTTCATCCTGTGAACATAAGGATTTTATGGTAAGCCATCTTCGCTCATAAGATCAATTGGTTATAATAACGAAATATTAGTTTGGACTAATATTTATTTGACAATGGAGGCAAACAAGATCGAATCAAAAGGAGTAGTGATTGGTGATCGAAAAAGGACCAGATTTGTAATCCCTTCCAGATTCAAACGAAGGGCTGTTTCGGTGATCTGGGATTTTCCATTGGGTTGTGGACCCTCATCCGGTGAAAATCAACTATTCGAGGTTGTTCACAATCGCGAGGCATCAACAATTCGGGATTTTCCATCGGGTTGTGAACCGTCAACCGGGGAGAACCGGCAAATAGTTTTTATTTGCGATTTCGAGGGTAAAAACCTAGATCGTTTATTTTAGAGTAGATTTACTATAAGTGTTAATGATCTAATCGAGCGTTAAAATATTTTTAGGTGTTGACGATCAGGAAAGTGTAGTGCTTACCGTAATCAGGTGTGTAATCTCACATTGTATCTCATGGGTTAAATAACTATATTGTATTAATCACTTGATTAAATCACAAGTTAGTGAAATCGGTTAAACTGGCATATTTATCAATTTATTGGTAAAGACTATGAAATCGGTATTAAGACTGTGAATATTACGAAATTGCTCTCAATGGGCCAAATTGATAAAAGTGACTATATGGGCCAAATGTGATATTTGATATATGGGCCAAATGTAATATTTGATATATGGGCCAAATGTAATATTTGATATATGGGCCAAATGTGATATTTGATATATGGGCCAAATGTGATATTTGATAAATGGGCCAAATGTGATATTTGATTTATGGGCCAAATATGATATTTGATATATGGGCTAAGTGTGATATGAGTTATAAGGGCCAAAATGTGATTTGGGCCAGATTGTGAAAATTTTTATAATGGGTTGTATGTTTGTAATAATTATATGAATGGATTGTTGTAATTGATTATCCATATTATATACATGATTTGCATGGGTTAGGATATTTGACTTAAGAGAAGTTCGTAGCTTTGCTATTAAAATTCTAGTGGCTCTGCCACAAATCTGAAAAATGGCTATGCCATGTAAACTCTATAAATCTGGTGGCTTGTCCACAAATTGATATACGGCTAAATGCCTATTTTGGTGTGTTGGTGGGGTGAGTGACTAAAGCTCCCCACAGGTGTGCTGGTTGGTGGGAGTGGTGTGTAGCGGATGGAAATTAGGTTTGGTTTGGGAATTGCATATCACATGCATATTATATATGATATTATGTTATAATTGTAAATGGGATTTGGCCCAACAAATGCTTAATTGGATTATTGGCCCATTGACAACGGTAAGTGGGTTACACACTGAGTTCTAAGTAACTCACCCCGTTTTCCTTACCCTTCTCAGGTAATGATCGGTGACGGAGGCTTGGGCCGTGGACGACTCAATGGAGGCCGTACTACGAATAATGGGTTATTTAAATTCTGGATTTCTTTTAAGTACTTTTTATCATTTTGCTATATAAGATTAAGTTGTAATAAGGCCTCTGGATAAATTTTTAATGATGTTTTACTTTTGGATGGATTTTATAAATTGCTTGTGTAACACCCCAAACCAGGTCTATGCGTTAAGACGAGATTTGGTTTGTCACACATAACGAACATCCATTTAATTATCTAATAATTTAGGTAAAACAGTTCTACAAAACCTTTTGAAAATGAAGTTTAGTAAAAACCAAGAATTTGATTTAAAATTGATGAATAAAGTAGTACTAGTTTGAAATCTTATTATTTAATATTTAATTGTTAAAGACTTAAATAATTTTTAAAGAGTTCAAAAGAATCTAAAAACAAGAATATTTAAAGAATCTCATATGCTTAAAAACAAAATATTTAAGGAAACATTATTTAAATAGTATTAGTCCAAATTAAGTGTCTAAAGCATAATTAAATCCATCCACACATAAAAATCCATAAAATAATAATAATAGAGGCCTTATTACATCATACCCAAAATAGTAATTAAATAAATATACTTAATTGAAGTTCATAGTTTATAAAATCCTTGTTCGAAGTATGGCCTCCAAGAAGTCATCCCCAGCCCAAGCCTCCATCAATTGCCATTACTTGAGAAGGATAATAAAGCAGAGTGAGTTACTCAGAACTCAGTGTATAACCCACTTACCATATCCACTGGGCCAAATCATCAAGACATTATAATGGGCTTGAGCCCATTTACGGATTTAACAATATAGTAATAATAACAATGCATGTAGAATGAAATTCCCAACCAATCCTAAATTTTCCATCCACTACACACCACCCGTACCAACCAACACACCTGTGGGGATCAAGTCAACCCACCCCGCCAACACACCAATCGCAAGCATAAAGCCATTTTAAATAATATTGTGGTGCACCACCGAACTAGATTGTGGCAAAGCCACCTGAACTAGATTTTTGGCAACAGGCCTTTCTTCTCTTCGTCAATTTTCCCAACCCATACAATCATGTTTATATATAAAACATAACAATGCATTCACATGATTAATTTAACAAAAGGCCCATAATACAAGTGGGTCCATATTTCAAATTTTCATTTTGGCCCATAAAGCAAAATAGCATTTAAGCCCATTTAACGATCTAGCAAACCTTGGCCCATATATCGATCTAGCAGTTTTTGGCCCATATATCACATGAGGCATAAAATTTTACTATTTATCAAATAACCCATTAAGGGCATTTTCGTAATTTTATGACTTTAATCGCTTTTCATGCATTTACACAAAAGTGTTAATTATTTCGTATTTCTCGATTTTGCCATCTTTATGATTTTATCCCAATACTTACGGTATAGTATCTAACCCGAGAGATAACCGTGAAGTTACACACCGTTACAATGAGAACTAGACTTTCCGCTTCGTCGATACCTAAACACGCATCACGATAATTTAGAACACTAATACTATTTATAGATCTATTCTTATAAATAACGATCTAGACTTTACCCTTGGAATTTTGAACAACTTCTATATGCGGTTTTTCCCCGATTGTTGGTTCGTTTCCCGATGAATATCCACGAACAAACAAAGGTTCGAGAGTACAACGACTTCAAATAATAGATTCTCCTGGATGAGTGTCCACAACCCGATGAAAATCTCGGATTCTAAATAGCCCTTCGCTTAAATTTGGGGAATAGCGAAACCACCCCTCTTCCGAACACTATTCACAACCTTTTTCGTCCCTATCTTGATTGTCTCCAGTGAAAAAAGATCATTAGTCCAACTAAAAAGTATATCAAAAAATGTGACTAACGGTTTTAAGGGTGAAATCATCTTACCACAAAATATCATTGTTCCATAAGATAAAAATCGAGCGATAACGTCCCCTAAAACGAAATCGATTAGTAGTCCATCTATAACAATATGTCGAGTAGTATATAGCTCCTTGATAAGAACCCTTACCTTGAAAAATATGATCCGAACTTAACAACCTCAAGATGACTTTGACGAGATGGTGATACCTTTAGCCTCCTTACCATAAAAGAATTTGTCCATCTTATCCATGAATGAAGCTTGCCCGACACTTGCTAGGAAAGAGCAAAAATAAATGCTCACAATTTGCATGCTAGGAGATTCAACCTCTCCCTCAATACCATACATGTAGCGATATCCACTTAACCAATAACTCAACTTATGATATCTTTACCACTTTAATTAACTTAAACTTCATAGTCACCGATTCCTCTACAGGTAGAAGTACTCTTTACTAAAATTTATTCTAACTCCTAATAAACCCAGCCTTCTCAAGACTATATTAAACATACAAATAAAATCATTCATAAACTAAACACCAAAACATGCAACATATCGATACTCACATTTTAGGATGTTACAATTCTACCCCTTAAAGAAAATTTCGCCTCAAAATTTTACCGATTAAAAGAGGTGAAGATATTGTTGATTTAATTGCATCCTCACCTCCCACGTAGCTTCCTCTCTCGCTCCATGATTACGCCATAAAACCTTGACCAACCACGGTCTTCTTTCTTAGCACCTTAACATCCCGGCCTAAGATTTCCACCGTTCCTCCTCAAAAGATAAGTCCGATCTCAACTCCACTTCTTCTACCAAGATTATGTGAGACGAATCCGATCTATAGCGTTTCAGCATAGAAACATGGAAAACATTATGAATCTGACTCAACTCCGGAGGTAATTCAAGCTGATAGGCCACTGGACCAACACGCTTCTTCACATGATATGGTCCAATGAACCTAGGCTCAACTTGCCCTTCCTTCCAAATCTGAAAATCTTCTTCCAAGGTGAGACTTTCAGAAAGACTTGATCTCCCACCGCAAACTCAATATTCTTACGCTTCAGATCCGCATACGATTTTTGTCGATCCGAAGCTTCCTTTAACCGTGCTCGAATCACCTTTACCTTTTCTTCCGTCTCAGATATCAACTCAGGACCCAACAACCTGCTGCCCCAATTCAGTCCAACAAGTAAGGGTACGACACCTACGACTATATAAAGCTTCATAAGGCGTCATTTGGATACTAGATTGGTAAATCGTTATTATACGTGAACTTTGCCAACGGTAGAAAATCCTCCCAACTACCTCTCAAGTCGATTATACAACCACGTAACAATTTATTTAACAATTCAAATATAGTAAAAAGAAACTTCTAAATATCATATTAGAAGATTGATATTTTGTAAATCAATAAATTTTAATAATATTAAAATATTTCAAATCATAATTAGAACATCCATCAACATACAATACGAAGTTTACTTCATGTAATCATTATTTGAAATAATAACTAATAAACACTATTAAAATATATTAATTATTTTGATAATGAGATATAGTACTAATAAAATTCCTATTATTAAAGCATTTGTAGAAACAACAAAATATATGATATATTGTAAAATAAATTATTTACTATTCAATTTTATTTTATTTTCTTAATAGGCAATAAATTGATTAAAACAATTTGTAAACAATATATACGAGGAGGATGTATTCAGATCTCAAAATCATATTATAACCCATAGAACTTTCAAAATTTTCATTTAAATCTTTTAAAGTACGTTTTAAAATGTTTTGTTAATCGAGTGCATTTGGTACTACCACCATGCACTTGTCACGTCAAGTGCCTTTAGAGGGGTGGGTGGGCAATATGCTTAAATTCCACGTCGAAAAGAAAATGGGTGGTCTTGGATTAAATAAAACATTGTCATGCATCGTCCCGATAAATTTATTTCAAAGAAATGAACATTAATGCAGAGCATAAAAGTGATAAAACTTTGTGAGTGAATTTAACATTATCCCTGAATACATTTTAGGCCATGCTCATAACAAATGGTAGTACTTTTCCTATGAACATTTAAACAAATACGCCATACTCATCATAAATGGTGATACATGTATATGTACTTTTGGATATCGCTCATTTATAGCTAGATTCATACCTGTCAAGGAGAGGAACCTCCGGGCATTGCGTTGTCGAGATCATGTTAGATCGATGGAGAGGAATGGTCATAAAATAATACGTGTCAAATACTTGGCATTACATAAGAAAGAGATTTAACCACTTTCAACTTGCTGAATTAAGGATCCCAACTTTTCATCTGATATCTACTTTTCCCGATCTGATCTAACCACAGAGGCTTCACTCAAGTTCCTCTAATAGACTACCATCCCGACATAAACTCAGATGAGCAAACATTGCTCTTAAATCGATATCACCTTACGACTTAATGCGTCTGCTACCACGTTAGCCTTTCCAGGATGATACTCGATTGAGAAATCATAATCCTTTAACAACTCCACCCACCTTCTTTGTCTCAACTTTAACTCCTTCTGGGTAAGAAGATACTTAAGACTCTTATGATCTGTATAGATGATAGACTTCTCACCGTAGAGGTAGTGCCTCCAAATCTTTAAAGCAAACACTACCGCAGCCAACTCCAAGTCATGAGTAGGGTAGTTTACTTCGTGTGGTCTCAACTGACGAGAAGCATAGGCCACCACTTTTCCATTTTGCATCAGCACACATCCTAAACCCGTATGTGACGTGTCACAGTAGATGATAAATTTTTTTCCAGCCTCAGGTTGAATCAGTATTGGTGCTTCCGTCAAAATCTTCTTCAATTTCTCGAAACTTTCTTGTTGTTTACCAATCCATACATACGGTACTCCATTTCGCAATAGCTTAGTTAGGGGTGCAGCAATCAACGAAAACCCCTCAACAAAGCGTCTATAATATCTAGCCAAACCTAAGAAACTCCGAATCTCAGCTACTAACTTCAGTGGTTTCCAATCCAATAAAGCCTCAATCTTCCGAGGATCCACCCTTATTCCTTCAGCTGACACCACATGACCCAAGAAAGTCACTTCCCTTAACCAAAATTCACATTTACTGAATTTTGCATAGAGTTGCTTATCACGAAGTAACTGCAATACTATACACAAATGTGAGTCATGCTCCTCTTCATTTCTCGAATATACCAAAATGTCATCTATGAACACTACCACAAACCATCTAAATAAGGTTGAAATACCCGATTCATCATGTCCATAAATGCAACTGGTGCATTGGTCAACCCAAACGGCATCACCAAGAACTCATAATGTCCATAACGAGTTTGGAATGTCATCTTATGAATATCTGCCTCTTTCACTTTGAGTTGATGATAACCCAATCTCAAATCAATTTTGGAGAAAACTGATACTCCTTTCAATTGATCAAACAGGTCATCAATTCTCGGCAAGGGATACCTATTCTTGATCGTCAATTTATTCAATTGCCTGTAATCAATGCACATGCGCATCGACCTATCCTTCTTCTTAACGACCAAAATCGGTGCTCCCCACGGAGACACACTCAGTCGGATAAATTTTTGATCCAACAACTCTTTAATTTGAGCTTTAAGCTCTACCAACTCCTTCGGTGCCATCCTATAAGGTGCAATAGACACTGGAGCCATTCCGCAAAAAGCTCAATACCAAATTCTACTTCCGATCCGAGGTATACCGGAAGTTCTTCGAAAGACATCTAAAAATTGCTCACCGTTCTCATCTTCCACTGATAACTCCTTGGCATCCAAAGCACAAATAAAAGCTAGGAATGCTCCATACCCTTTTCGCACCAACTTTTTTACCTTTAACGCAGATACCACATATGCCAAGTAATTCCTTCGTTCGCCTATCATTACTACTTCTTTATCATCCGAAGTCCTTATTGACATCCGCTTACAAAGACAATCCAAATGCGCCTGCTTCACCAACCAATCCATGCCAAAAATGAGATCGAATTCACCGAAAGGCAGTTCTATCAAATTCGCCAAAAAAATTTCTCTTTGGATTTCTAAGGGCACGTCTCTAAATAGTTTATTCACAAATATCGACTGTCCTAAAGGACTAATTACCGTTATCTCACTATCGGTAATCTTAGATTCTATATTCAGGTTTCCAGATATGGCACTAGCAACATACGAGTGGGTAGAACTCGATATTTATCAAAGCGATATGTGCACATCAAAGATGAAGAACGTACAGCTTATCATATCGCTTGCATTGCCATCCTCACACGTCTAACAAAGATAGACCAACCCGGCCGCCTTACCTCCACATTACCTCTGGAACCATTGCCTCGACCGATGCACCTTGTTCGGCTCAACCCCATTACCACCACGACCGGTCCATGGCCTCTCTGGTCTGAAAGTGCCTCTCGCCGACTAAGCATCGTGGTTACGAGCTTCCCGAGTCGATCCATCCGTCGAGGGCAATTTATGTTGATGATCCTTGGAACCATATTTATAACAAGCACCGCTTTTCCTTCAAGATTTCCGGTGTCATTTTCTATATTCTAAGATATCTCGACTCGATTAGTAGCCACAGTGCTCTACCTTGAATGGCTCATCATTTCGAGGCGCTTCTTCAAACCTTTTGAAGAACCCAAATACTTTATATCTCTTGCCTCGACTCTTTCCTGCTTCGACATTCGAGCTCTTAGCCTCTTCGACTATCTTGGCTTTCTCCACAAGTGTGGCAAAATTTCTTACTTATTGTGGGGCTATCAAGACCACGCAACTCATCATTCAAATTTCATCCTCAAGGCGTACGCGTGCTCATGATCCGTTGATACTATAGTTTGAGCATAACGACTCAAGCGTAAAAATTCGCCTCATAAGTCGCCACTGCCTTATTTCCTTGAACCGATTCAAGAATTCCTTTCTCCAAGCATCCACATAACTTGTCCCTACATATTTCCCTTGAAAGGCAGCTTTGAAGAATTCTCAAGTAACGAATGCAGCTTTGGTGCCTTCTCAAACAGTAAGCCACCATTGATATGCCCCGTCCCTTAACAAGAACACCGCTCCTCTTAGTTTTTGGTCTACAGTGCACTCTAGATCATCCATAATTCACTCTACAGCCTCAAGCCAATATTCAGCAACATTCAGAGCTACACCTGAAACACCTCTAAAAACTTCAGCACCATTTGATTTCAGTCGCTCCGATATCGACCCACGAGCTGTTGGCCCAGCTCTAGTTCAAGCGACCCTTTCAAGGACCCGCAACATTGCTCGTGTCAAAGCATTATCTTCTCTTATATGGTCCTGTGATTCATTTTTTGACGCAGGTGATGTCGGTGCATCCATTTTCTAATATGTCCCGATTCCTCGATACGCTTCTAGACCTCAAATTTCTACCACTGGCCATGTCTACCACGTCTGCGTCCTCTAAAACTCATACTGACTAACTCGTTTTAATCTGATTACGAATTTTATGAATTAGAAAACTATTTCAGTGTTTATTAATGATATTTTATGAGATTCATGAGATAAAGTTGTTTTTTTCGCAAACACATCCTATAGTCTCGATCTCTACAATTTTCAACACTTAAAACTAGAAGTTCTAGAGTGTTCCTATGATCATATCATCATAATAATCATTCAAAGAATGAATACTTACTTGACTTGGTGCCGATGCTTGTGGTGCCATACAACCTTTAAAACATAATTAAAATAGTTTCAAACGAAAGTTATTTGTTGAACCCTACCACAGTCGAGTTTTGAAACTGGCTCTTATACCATTAAATGTAACACCCCAAACCAGGTCTATGTGTTAAGACGAGATTTGTTTTGTTACACATAACAAACATCCATTTTATTATCTAATGATTTAGGTAAAACAGTTCTACAAAACCTTTTGAAAATGAAGTTTAGTAAAACCAAGAATTTGATTTAAAATTGATGAATAAAGTAGTACTAGTTTGAAATCTTATTATTTAATATTTAATTGTTAAAGACTTTAAAATAATTTTTAAAGAGTTCAAAAGAATCTAAAACAAGAATATTTAAAGAATCCCATATGTTTAAAAACAAAATATTTAAGGAAACATTATTAAAATAATATTAGTCCAAATTAAGTGTCTAAAGCATAATTAAATCCACCCACACAAAAATTCATAAAATAATAATAATAGAGGCCTTATTACATCATACCCAAAATAGTAATTAAATAAATATACTTAATTGAAGTTCATAGTTTATAAAATCCTTGTTCAAGTATGGCCTCCACGAAGGCATCCGCATTTCAAGCCTCCATCAATTGCCATTACCGAGAAGGATAATAAAGTAGAGTGAGTTACTCAGAACTCAATGTATAACCCACTTACCATATCCACTGGGCCAAATCATCAAGACATTATAATGGGCTTGAGCCCATTTATGGATTTAACAATATAGTAATAATAATAATGCATGTAGAATGAAATTCCCAACCAATCCTAAATTTTCCATCCACTACACACCACCCGTACCAACCAACACACCATGCGAATCAAGTCAACCCACCCCGCTAACGCACCAATCGCAGTATAAAGCCATTTTAAATAATATTGTGGTGCACCACTGAACTAGATTGTGGCAAAGCCACCAAACTAGATTTTTGGCAATAGGCCTTTCTTCTCTTCGTCAATTTTCCCAACCCATACAATCATGTTTATATATAAAACATAACAATGCATTCACATGATTAATTTAACAAAAGGCCCATAATACAAGTGGGTCCATATTTCAAATTTTCATTTTGGCCCATAAAGCAAAATAGCATTTAAGCCCATTTAACGATCTAGCAAACCTTGGCCCATATATCGATCTAGCAGTTTTTGGCCCATATATCACATGAGGCATAAAATTTTACTATTTATCAAATAACCCATTAAGGGCATTTTCGTAATTTCTATGACTTTAATCGTTTTCATGCATTTACACAAAAGTGTTAATTATTTTGTATTTCTCCGATTTTGCCATCTTTACGATTTTATCCCAATACTTACTAGATAGTATCTAACCCAGAGATAACTGTGAAGTTACACACCGTTACGAGGAGAACTAGACTTTCCCGCTCGTCCGATACCTAAACACGCATCACGATAATTTAGAACACTAATACTATTTATAGATCTATTCTTATAAATAACGATCTAGACTTTACACTTGGAATTTTGAACAACTTCTATATGCGGTTTTTCCCCGATTGTTGGTTCGTTTCCCGATGAATATCCACGAACAAACAAAGGTTTAGGAGTATGAACGACTTCAAATAATAGATTCTCCTCGGATGAGTGTCCACAACCCAGTGGAAAATCTCGGATTCCTGAAATAGCCCTTCGCTTAAATTTGGGGGGAATAGCGGAACCACCCCTCTTCCGAACACTATTCACAACCTTTTTCTTCCCTATCTTGATTGTCTCCAGTGAAAAAGGATCATTAGTCCAACTAAAAAGTATATCGAAAAATGTGACTAACGATTTTAAGGGTGAAATCATCTTACCACAAATTATCATTGTTCCACAAGATAAAAATCGAGCGATAACGTCCCCTAAAATGAAATCGATTAGTAGTCCATCTATAACAATATGTCGAGTAGTATATAGCTCCTTGATAAGAACCCTTACCTTGAAAAATATGATCCGAACTTAACAACCTCAAGATGACTTTGACGAGATGGTGATAAGTCCAAAACCTAAATACGATATTTAAAACGATCAATTTCACTATCAAGGCACTAAATTAATCAAGAAATGAACACATTGAACTCAATCAACACCTTCAAAAACATATTCATATGCTCACCTTAAAATGAACAACAACCTCACGATTCCTCAATTGATGGAGGGACGCCAAACGTATCACAGTTCTCTCCTAAAAGCAATGAATTAACCAACATCACTAATCACTACCATAACAACCAAAACAAAAAACCCAACTTACTCAGCAATTAACGAAATTAACATCTCTACCTACCCGAGTACGTATCGAAACAAGACAATAAAAATTGATTGGAAGACAGTAGGGCCACGAGCAGAATAGAATTGATGAAGGGAAGAAAAATGTAACATCCTGAAAATGGCCTATGCATTTTCGGGTTAATTGTATGAAGTGACATGTTTTATGTGTTAAGAATAAATTTTGAACATTTTTGGAAACCTGAAAAATGTATGGAAATGCTAAGTTAAAAAGAGGAAAGTGAACATTTATGGAAACTAGGAAAATGATTTAGAAATGATTCAAAAGAGGAAAGTGAACATTTCTGGAAACTTGGAAATGTAAGGAAATGTCAAGTTTAAAGAGCCAAACGAAAATTTTAGAAACTTAGAAATGACTTAGAAATGTCGAGTTTTAAAGTTTAAAGAGGAAATTAAGGCAAGGTGGCCTTAAGAGAAAAAGTATGTGAAATTTGACACACAAACAGGCTTGGAAAAATGGCTCAAGATGCAACTTAGGGCCTCTGAAATGGCGCCACATGCATGGGTGTTGGGCCCGAGTTCGAGTCACATGGGAGGCAAATAAAAGAAGTTTTATTTTGCTTCTATAAGCACAGAGGTGGATTATGCACAAGGCTTGCAAAGAGGAGTTTCATTCTCTTTAAATTCACTAATTAGGGATAAATAAAGGATTTTGTTTTGGATTATTTCTAAGAGATAATAAGGATTATTCTTTATTTTAAAGAGATAAAGTTATCACATAAGGAAGAGTGGTGGCCAAGCAAAGGATTCTTGGCCTACTAATTTCGGCTATAAAAGGAAGAGAATAGGGCTACTCATCAAATTTTCTTCCTCCTCTTCTCTCTCATTAATTTTTCCCTAGCAAAATCCTCTCCTCTCTTTTATTTTGTCAAACCGAATATACCAATAGTCTCAAGTGAAATCAATTTCTTTTAAGCCTTAAAAGCCAAATCTTTGTGACTCCAAGCAAAGTGCAATGATCGAGGTATTAAGGTAAGAACAATGGATTTTGTTGTTCAGCTTTTTATCGAGATCTAGAAATTGATCCCTTGTTGTCTCTTGGCGAATATTAAAGGAGGAACTCCGGATTTTTAATAGTTGTCGACTTCAAGAGAAGGGATTTTTCGGATTTAAAGCTTCAAGGTAAGACATCGATATTCTACCATAGGCCAATTAATGATGATTAAGTGTTAGAAATCAATCTAACATGTGCTTATAGGATTTTACAAAGATTAAGAAAGCAAGGATCTATTTCGGATTTAAGATTTGGAAGGTAAGCATATAGGTATGTTCGCCAAGGCTTGATTTGGTATTTAGATCTAATCTTTAATTTGTTTAAAAAGCCGGAACTAACCCCTGATGAGATTTAGTGCTTGGTCGAATACAAGAAGAAGCATAGCAGCAATTTCGGGATTTGAATAATCATCAAATTGGCACAAAAGGTAAGTTTAAGAATACTAATCCTACGGGGATTTGGAATTATGGCCGAATGGCTTTTTATTAAAGTAATAAGTGATAAATCAAATGTAGGGATTAAGGATCTAAGCATTAGATCAAGCTTTTCGGGATCTCAAGGAATTACTAAGTGAATTAGGTGTGCACCCCACACTATATCATAATATGTTTTATGGCTACGTTTAATTAATATATGTGATATTAAGAATATGAAAGTGGCTAAGGTACCATGTTATGGTACAAAGTACTCAGCACGCTTCCTACTCCTACTAGGATTATGAAATATGTTAATTGTAACATGAGAATAAGAATAAGAATGTGAACTCGGCATATTTATGCATATTACTATTATATGGGGCATATGCATTTATTTTTGGGGAAGTGAATGTGGTGACCTAAGTCCACAAACACGGTGACCTAAGACCGTGATATCTGAATGTGGTGACCTAAGACCACAATAATCAATCACGGTGACCTAAGACCATAGAAATCTGAACGTGGTGACCTAAGACCATGAATCGGTGACTTAAGACCGCGATATGGAGTGTAGCGGAAGGAGGTCGACTTAGTAGTCCCCACAAAGGTATGGTGTTGGTACGGGAGTGTAGCGGATGGCTTAATAGGTTTGGGTTTTGGGAATGCATCATAATTTGTATGCTATGATATGAATGTGTAATAATTGTTATGCTGATTCGATTATGATTTAGTGTTGTGTACACATTGAGTCTGTTGACTCACCCTGTTGTGGGACCATGTTTGGTGATGAATGGTGATGGACAGGACGGCGAGAACTTGTGGTGGCCATGCTCAACTTGAAAGTTTTATTTTTAATGGACATTTTATTTCATTTAAGTACTTTGAACTATTTGCATTCGTTTGATGTAATAAGACCATAAGGCCATGGTGAACCATTTTATTTACATTTATTGTTTAATTATGTTACAAATTTTATTGAGTTAAAGACTAAGTAATTCATTTTTTTAAATATACTCTATATGTTTTATCACTTAATATTAAAAGGGTTTTCAAAATAAAATTTAATCCATTTCAACACAAGCCCAACCCAAAACAATTTTTTTTTTAGAATCACACAAGTTTTCTAAGTTACAAAAGAACTTGAAACCGGTTTACTTGAGGAACATACCAACCGGTCAAAGCTCGTGGCGGGTTTGGGGTGTTTCTGATTGGTATCAGAGCCCAATTTTAAACTCTCGGCCAATGGGCTAAGGCCCAAAACATGTTCAAATCGAGCCCAAATAAGCTTTATAAAGTATCTTATGAAATAAGTAGGTTTTTCTGGCATGGCACCTAAGTCTCGACCCATGATCCACCGTAAGTACCCTAACTATCCGTGTGATTATGTGAATTATAGAAGGGTAAAAAGGAATGGAGCGTAGAATAGAATGATAGGTACTTTAACCCTAGGACTAGTCTACCCCAACTACTACATAAGACTTAAATGCCTAACTAAACAAACCTATGGCTAAGTCAATGAGTTAGGTGTGGTAACTCACATGCATGTCTAGGATTGGATCTGGAAGAGCACAGTATTTAAGCAGTCCTAGTGACTCACCTCCTCTTGTGGGAATCCTACCTAGTCGTAGCTTGGTTCACTCTAACCTGGAGGACTTAGTGGGTGTGGCAACCCCAATGCATGCTAGGAATGGTTTCGTGGAGCTTGGTATTTAAGCAATCCGTGTGACTCACCTCTCTCCACTCGAATCCTACAGTGCGTAGCTTTGGTTCACCCCGACCAAGAAGACTGGGACATAGGCTAAACCCAATAACTAAAACCGAAAGGAACTAGCCATGTTTTCTTTAATAAGAACCCTAATTTTAAAAACTCTTAAAATCATTTTCTTTAATTAGTGAAACTACCTTTTCTACACAATTCTCCAAAAAAATTTTGATTTATAAAACTACAAAAATACCCCTAGTGGTAAAATTACAAAAATGCCCTTGATTTATAAAAATGTCTAAAATACCCACAGTTCTAGTCAACATTTTCATTATTTTATAACAAGTCCAAAAACCCTTATTTGCAAATTATCGAAAATACCTTGATTTTGGAAAATTACAAAATTGCCCCTAACTTACCAAAATTTCCAAAATGACTCTGATTTCCAAAATTTTTGCAACTTCATCGTTTTGGAAAATAAATTTCTCAAAAAGAACCCTCAAAGTTTTTCAAATTTTGAAATATCCCTAAATTATTAAACTTTACAAATCTACCCTGGTTAATTACCAAAATACCCTCTGATTCCAAAACTTTTCAAAATACCCTTGGGAATGAAAAAAGTACCAGAATACCCCTTATTGATAAAATTACCAAGGAACCATATTTGACAAATTACGAAATACCCCTGCAGGATAAATTACAAAAATACCCCTGGGTAGTAGAAAAACAACAACAATGAAAACTATAATATTTCTCTGAATGAACGAAAGTTCATAATTGATTGATGGATGTATGAATGTAAAGACTGTGTGCATACAAGAATACGAAAGAACCACTTCTAAAGATTCTTTCCATAAAACTTCTTCGCGGTTAATCAGTGAACCAAAATTTTCTAATTTATAAAACTTTCTTAAATCGATTAAAGCACATCGTTAGATATGAATTCTAGAGGACGCGATGCGTCAAGGACACGGTAAAGGAAGAATGGTACATGTCGAAACCCGTTAGGTCGGGTCAAGGTCTAACAATGAGTTACCATCGCCACCACCACCCCGGTTGTCGATGTCGAGCGAGCAGGCTCGAGACAGGGGATGATCTTTATCGCATGATGTCTTTGCGAGTTTTGGAAATGGTGGCTGGTGTGGGTGGAAATACTGGAGCTCGAAATCAGTACTCGAGCGACTCCGAGCCAACGGAGCTGAGGTGTTTCGTGGAGGATCTGGTGTGGCACCAGATATGTTGATCTTGGTTGGAAATGTAACCGCATTATGGATAAGCTCGATTTGACCCCGGAGGAGAAGTTGAAAGAAATGGTGGCACTAATACGAGATGAAGCGTATCAATGGTGGTTAATAGTGAGGGATGGTGCTACTACTGAGGATCTGACCTGGGAGTATGTTAAGGAGGCATATCAGAAAAAGTATGTTGCCACACGTTATATTGAAGCTTTTCTAGAATGGCTCAAGGAACAAGTCGATGCTGATGTATGAAGCTGAATTTCTAAGGTTGAGCCGATATGCTCGAGGAGTAGTAGTAACTAAGCATGAGCGTTGTGTACATTTTGAGGACGAACTAAGAGATGATCCAGATTATTAATAGCCTTTGCATCGGGCGGAATTTTTTGCTTTGGTGGAAAAGGCTAAAGTGGTGAAGGAATCAAGGATTCTACAAAGCAAACTATGGATCGAATAGGCCCAAAGAGGTTTTGGATCATCGGAAAGGTTCATAAGAGGCCTAGAGTTGATGGGCGGCGAGGTGACAAGTTGGTTACGGAGGCGATCGTCCCTTGTGATGTGTGTGGAAAGAAGCACTTAGGAGAGTCTTTGGAAGAAAATCGAAGGATGTTTTAGGTGTGGGTCCAAGGACCATGTGATCAAGGATTGTCCTAAGCAAGCAGATGAAAGTCGACCACACTCGAATGTTAGTCGGTTGGTAGAGGAGGACAAGAACTTCAACGAGGTCGTGGTTCGAGTAATAGAGGTAATGGTCTTTGGCGAAGGCCGTGGAACACAGGGCGTAGGTGTCGCTAATCTTGAGGCAAAACAACGGGTTTGGTTTATGCGGTTCATGGGAGGGAGGATGGAGACGCGCGGATGTTATAGCAGTCGTTCTTTATTTTTAGCAAGCCCTATTTTGCTCTAATTGATGTGGGCTCGACCCATTCTTATGTTGCATGTAGTATAGTGGAAACATTAGGCCTAGACTCGAACTTCGATAGGCGATGATGGTGTAGTAAGCCCATTAGGCCAAACTGTAGTGGTTGATAAGATCTTTTGGAATGTACCCCTAGAGATTTAAGGAGTGAACTTTTGGGCTGACTTAATGGAACTACCCTTTGGAGAGTTTAAACTTATACTCGGAATGGACTGGCTAGTAGAGCACCAAGCCGTGTTGGATTGTGTGGCTAAACGAATGGAACTAAGGACCCGGAGGATGAAGTAGTAGTAATGATCGGAGAAAGGAGAAATTACATGTCTAACGTAGTTTCGACGTTAAAAGGTGAAAATGGTTAGGAAAGGTGCAAGGCATTCCTAGCCTTAAATAAGTCGCGTTGGGTGGAAAGGAAGAAGGTGTTAATAGAGTTAGAATGGTGAAGGATTTTGAAGATGTGTTTTCGGAGGAATTACTAGGAATACCCCCAGATAGGGAGGTGAAATTTAGAATAGATTTGCTGCCGGGAACAGCTCTTGTGTCAATTGCCCCATATCGAATGGCACCAAAGGAGTTGGTTGAGCTCAAGGCTCAAATCTAGGAATTGCTGGATTGTGGGTTCATTCGACCTAGTGTGTCTCCATGGGGAGCACCGGTTCTGTTTGTGAAGAAGAAGGACAGAATTATGCGTATGTGCCTAGATTACCGTCAGTTGAACAAGCTGACCATCAAGAACAAGTATCCTTTGCCAAGGATCGATGACTTGTTCGATCAGCTGAAGGGAGCCGCAGTATTCTCGAAGATAGACTTAAGGTCGGGATATCATCAATTAAAGGTGAAGGAGGCAGATATCCATAAGACAGCTTTTAGGACAAGATACGGCCATTTTGAGTTTGTGGTAATGCCATTTGGGTTGACGAACGCTCCTGTCGCGTTCATGGATATGATGAACTGAGTTTTTCAACCCTACTTGGATAGGTTCATCGTGGTGCTCATCGGCGATATTTTGGTGTACTCTAAGTGCAAGAGGAGCATGACGAGCATCTACGAGTTGTCTTGCAAGTATTAAGGAGAAGAAGCTCATGCAAAATTGACAAGTGTGAATTGTGGCTTAAGGAGGTGGCATTCTTAGGGCATGTGGTATCCATGAGAGGAATAAGAGTGGATCCTAGGAAGATAGAAGCGGTGTTGGATTGGAAACCACCTAGGTCCGTGGTGAGATCCGAAGTTTCTTAGGTTTGGCCTGGCTATTACGAGGAGGTTCGTGGAAGGATTCTCGTCATTAGCCGCGCCTTTGACAAAGTTATTGAGGAAGGAAGTATCATTTGAATGGACGGATAAGCAATAAGAGAGCTTCGAAAAGCTTAAGAAGGTGTTGTGAAGCTCGGTGTTAATTCATAGGAGGCGGGGAAGGATTTTGTGGTGTACTGTGACACTTGGCATACGGGATTAGGATATGTCCTAATGCAAGATGAAAAAGTAGTCGCTTATGCGTCTCGGCAGTTAAGGCCGCATGTAGTTAATTACCCAACCCATGACTTAGAATTGGCGTGATGGTTTTCACCCTTAAGGTGTGGAGGCACTATCTCTATGGTGAAAGGTCGTGATCTACACGCACCACAAGAGCCTTAAGTATTTGTTGACTCGAAGGAGTTGAACTTGAGGCGTGAAGGTGGGTAGAGTTGTTGAAGGATTATGACCGCTCGATAGAGTACCACCACAGCAAGGCAAATGTAGTGTCGATGCCCTAAGTCGAGAAGGTTGTGTCGGACCTAAGGGCTATGTTCGCACACTTGAGTCTCAGTGATGATGGCGAAGTCATGGCGAGTTGCAAGTCAAGCACACATGGTTGAATGAGGTGAAAAGGGGATAGTTGGCTGATAAGGACCTAAGTGCTAAGTTACAACAAGTACTGAATGGAGAGTTAAAGGATTATGGCATTGATGATGAAGGAGTATTGTGCTACAAAGGAAAGGTCTGTATGCCAAGAGACGAGAAGTTAGGACAGAGGATTCTTTGGGAAGTGCATAGTAGCCCTTATGTTATGCACCCCGGAGGCATTAAGTTGTACAGAGATCTAAGAGGACAATTATGGTGGCCTGATCTTAAACGAGAAGTTACTGAATTTGTGGGAAAATGTCGGCGTGTCGATAAGTTAAATTGAACACCAAGTTCTATCAGGATTACTTCAACCAATTGAGATTCCATAGTGGAAGTGGGAAAGAATTACCATGGACTTCGTTAGCGGGCTTCCCCTTACGCCTACTAAGAAGGACTCAGTATGGGTGATCGTGGACCGTTTGACCAAGTTCGCGCATTTTATTCCGGTAAGAGTTGACTATTCTCTTCAGAAGTTGGCCAAGTTATATGTAGCAAAAATTGTGAGGTTACATGGAGTACCGGTATCGATCATCTCTGATAGAAACCCAAGGTTTACGTCTTAATTTTAGAAAGCACTTCATCAAGCTTTAGGCACTAAGTTGGACTTCACTCGGCTTTTCATCCATAATCGACAGGCGGTCTGAGCAGGTTATCTAAGTGTTGGAGGATATGTTGAGAGGTGTGTGATGGATTTCAAGGAAGTTGGGAAGATTACTTACCTTTAGCGAGTTAGCCTACAACAATGACTATCGGGCTAGCATTGGATGGCACCATATGAAGCGTTGTATGGTGAAGTGTCGAAATCCTACTTGTTGGGTGAGTTAGGAGAACGTCGAGTTTGGGTCGAGTTAGTGGCGAAACGAAGAGAAGGTTGAGATAATTGAACACAGTTAAAGGAAGCCACCGATAGGTGAAGTCATCTGAGACCTTAAGCGAAGGAAATAGAGTTTGAAGTGGGAGACCAAGTGTTTACGAAAGTCTCGCCTTGGAAGAAGGTGATGAGGTTTGGTGGAAAGGAAGCTAAGCCCAAGGTTTATAGGGCCCTATCGAGTCTTGAAGCGAGTTGGATCGGTGGCATACCGATTAGAGTTGCCACCAGAGTTGCGAGAGAAGCACGACGTATTCCATGTATCCATGCTACATCGTTACCTATCGGATCCGTCTTATGTGGTACCGATTGAAGAAGTGGAGCTAAGGCGGACTTATCCTACGAGGAAGATGATTCGGATATTGGAGCGTGATGTGAAAGTCTGCGGAGGAAGTCGGTTCCTCTAGTCAAAGTGTTATGGCGCAATCATGGATCGGAGGAAGCTTACGTGGGAGCGAAGAAGCAATCACGACAATACCCTCAATTATTTTAGTTAGGAAATTTGGGGACAAAATTATTTTAAGGGGTAGAAGCGTAACATCCAGGAAAAGGGCCTATGCATTTTCGGGTTCATTGTATAAGTGACATGTTTTATGTGTTAAGAATAAATTTTGAACATTTTGGAAACCTAAAAATGTATAGAAATGCTAAGTTAAAAGAGGAAAGTGAACATTTATGGAAACTAGGAAAATGATTTAGAAATGATTCAAAAGAGGAAAGTGAACATTTACGAAACTTGGAAATGTAAGGAAATGTCAAGTTTAAAGAGCCAAACGAAAATTTTTGGAAACTTAGAAATGACTTAGAAATGTCGAGTTTTAAAGTTTAAAAGAGGAAATTAAGGCAAGGTGGCCTTAAGAGAAAAGTATGTGAAATTTGACACACAAGCAGGCTTGGAAAAGTGGCTGAAGATGCCACTTAGGGCCTTTGGAAATGGCGCCACATGCAAGGGTGTTGGGCACGAGTTCGAGTCACATGTGAAGCAAATAAAAGAAGTTTTATTTTTGCTTCTATAAGCCAATTGAGGGGCAGCACAAGGCTTGCAAAGAGGAGTTTCATTCTCTTTTAAATTCAGCTAATTAGGGGATAAATAAAGGATTTTGTTTTGGATTATTTCTAAGAGATAATAAGGATTATTCTTTATTTTAAAGAGATAAAGTTATCACATAAAGAAGAGTGGTGGCCAAGCAAAGGATTCTTGGCCTAGTAATTTCGGCTATAACAGGAAGAGAATAGGGCTACTCATCAAATTTTCTTCCTTCTCTTCTCTCTGTCGAATTTTTCCCTAGCAAAATCCTCTCCTCTCTTTTATTTTGTCAAACCGAATATACCAATAGTCTCTAGTGAAATCAATTTCTTTTAAGCCTCAAAAGCCGAATCTTTGTGACTCTAAGCAAGGGTGCGATCGTGAGGTATTAAGGTAAGAACAATGGATTTTGTTGTTCAGTTTCTTTTATCGAGATCTAGAAATGATCCCTTGTTGTCTCTTGGCGAATATTAAAGGAGGAACTCGGGATTTTGATAGTTGTCGACTTCAAGAGAAGGGATTTTTGGGATTTAAAGCTTCAAGGTAAGACATTTGATATTCACCATAGGCCAATTAATGATGATTAAGTGTTAGAAATTAATCTAACATGTGCTTATAGGATTTTTGACATTAAGAAAGCAAGGATCTATTTCGGGATTTAAGATTTGGAAGGTAAGCATATAGGTATGTTCGGCCAAGGCTTGATTTGGTATTTAGATCTAATCTTTAATTTGTTTAAAAGGCCGGAACTAACCCCTGATGAGATTTAGTGATTGGCCGAATACAAGAAGAAGCATAGCAGCAATTTTGGGATTTGAATAATCATCAAATCGGCACCAAAGGTAAGTTTAAGAATACTAATCCTCTGGGATTTGGAATTATGGCGAATGGCTTTTACTAAAGTAATTAGTGATAAATCAAATGTAGGGATTAAGGATCTAAGCATTAGATCAAGCTTTTGGGATCTCAAGGAATTGCTAAGCGAATCGGTGTACACCCACACTATATCATAATATGTTTTATGGCTACGTTTAATTAATATATGTGATATTAAGAATATGAAAGTGGCTAAGGTACCATGTTATGGTACAAAGTACTCAGGTACATTTCCTACTCCTACTAGGATTATGAAATATGTTAATTGTAACATGAGAATAAGAATAAGAATGTGAACTCTGGCATATTTATGCATATTACTATTATATAGGGCATATGGGTTTATTTTTGGGGAAGTGAATGTGGTGACCTGAGACCACAAACACGGTGACCTAAGACCGTGATATCTGAATGTGGTAACCTAAGACCACAGTAATCTGAATCACGGTGACCTAAGACCACATAAATCTGAGCGTGGTGACCTAAGACCACGAATCGGTGACCTAAGACCGCGATATGGAGTGTAGCGGAAGGAGGTCGACTTAGTAGTCCCACTGTGTATGCAGGTTGGTGCAGGGAGTGTAGCGGATGGCTTAATAGGTTTGGGTTTTGGGAATGCATCATAATTTGTATGCTATAATATGAATGTGTAGTAATTGTTATGCTGATTCGATTATGATTTAGTCTTGTGTACACATTGAGTCTGTGACTCACCCGTTAATGGGACCATGTTTGGTGATGAGCGGTGATGGACCGAGGGCAATGAGAACTTGTGGTGGCCATGCTCAACTTGGAAGTTTTATTTTTAATAGACATTTTATTTCATTTAAGTACTTTGAACTATTTGGATTTGTTTGATGTAATAAGGCCATAAGGCCATGGTGAACCATTTTTTTACATTTATTGTTTAATTATGTTACAAATTTTATTGAGTTAAAGACTAAGTAATTCATTTTTTTTTAACTATACTCTATATGTTTTATCACTTAATATTAAAAAGGGGTTTTCAAAATAAAATTTAATCCATTTCAACACAAGCCCAACCCAAAACAATATTTTTTTTTTTAGAATCACACAAGTTTTCTCTAAGTTACAAAAGAACTTGAAACTAGTTTACTTGAGGAACATACCAAATCTGGTCAAAGCTCGTGGGCCGGGTTTGGGGTGTTTCAAAAAAGCAATCAAGATGTAACTTGAATTATCCTAGAAAAAAGAAAAACAATATAGCAGAATGGAGTCGCAAGAACCAAAACAAAAGAAAGGAAAGAAAATAAAGAAAGTAGGAAAACACAAAGAAACGTGTAAAAATAGGAGTAGATTTTTTTGCTAACTCCTTAACCTCTTTAATTTCAAATTAAAAAAATAAAATTTAATAAAGATAAAATAAAATAAAACCAAAACCCCCATATCCCAACTAGCCCACTAATCTAATTACTATACTTCATTAGATTTTTAGGAGTCACAAACCCATCAAAATTCCTCTTTAATGGTATCACGGAAACTGACCAAAAATATATCCCATTACCCATGCAGAGATTCAAACCAAAGACCCCTATCACAATACCAAAGCCTTTAACCATCGAAACAAACACTTAGCGATGGAAAAATTAATAAAACATAATTGAATATTTTCGGGACGTTACAACTATCCTGTTCTTCGTTTTGCACACTCCATTCTGCTACTGAGTGTAAATATTGGTTAGCTTGTGATGGGTTCTAGCTTCTTTAAAATAGCTTTGGAATTTCTCAAAGGTGTTCTCATTTCTATTGTTAGACTTCATCTTATTCAGCTTCCTATCAGTCTGGTTCTCAACTCGTACTTTAAATTTCCAAAATACTTCTGCAACATTAGTTTTTTTTCAAAAAATAAACCCAGTAATACTTTGTGTAGTCGTCAATGAAAAAAACAAAGTATCTACATCCATTTAATGAGGGTGTTTTCATGGATCCATACATGTCAGAGTGCGCCAACAATAGCTTTTCTTGAGCTTGCCAAGCTTTGTTCGCTAGGAATGGTAACCTCGCCTGCTTTCCAAGTTGGTAGACTTTGCAGGTGCCATTTTGCTTCTCAACACTGATTGTTTCTTGAATTAAACCTGCCTCGCACATTTCACTAAAGGTCTTATGGTTCGCATGTCTCATTCTTTTGTGCCAAAGGTTCGCATCATCAACATAACTAGTATAGGCCCTTGAGTTCACCAAATTCTAATCCAACATGAAACTTCTATTTTTCATTGAGATTGTTACAACTTCCTGTCCCAATGAATCAAATATATTGTAGCCATAATCCATAAAAATTACATGGTAATTTTTTTATACAGTTGATCTACAGTGATTTGGCGTAGTAGATTAAACTAGTTTTCACATTTAAGGAGCTTGAATACAAGCATTTTTGTTATGTTTTAATTAAGTTTCTTTAATTCTATTTGCGTTCAATAAAATGTGCACATTGAGTCTTTTATTTGCATTCAATCAAATTTGCATTTAATTAAGTTTTTTTTATTTTATTTGCATTTAAAAAAAAGTTGAAAATTTTGAAAATAGGGGTCACACGGCCAGTGTGACATAGCCCAGACCATGTAGCAATCAAAAAAAGGGATACACGGTTATGTCGCCCGTGTCTTAAACCGTGTAACTCACTGAATTAGGTCACACGACTGTGTCATAGGCCGTGTGCCAGACTGTGCAACTCACTGACTTGTGACACACGATCGTGTGCTAGACCATGTAACTCACTAACTTGATACACATGGCCATGTGAAAATTATACCAAAAATAATAAGTGACACATGGCCGTGTAGCCAGGGTATGTGTCACATAGCCGTGTGATAGCCCGTGTCCTAGGCTGTGTGCTCCATAATTTGACCCTAAAATCAAGCCATTTCAAGACCAAAACATACCCAATCATCCATTCCATTTGTGCATACATTCAATAGACCTAAACATCTTTTAAACACATCTAAACATACCAATTCAAACAACCTATTTCATCTAACCAATCTGCCATTCGAAGGCACCACATTTTTACCAAAACAACTTCAATCAAACAAGACTATAATGCCACATATTAAGCACAAAACATAGCCAATTTAGCTCCCTAATGACATCAATTTAACCTTTCACATTTCACCACAAACTTACCAAAAGGACCATATATTGCAATTACTTAAAAGTAACCAAAAGACTTAAACTTTCCTAAGCATTATAAGTCTAACTTACAAAATTACATACTACAAAACATATTCATACCAAGTTGATCACTAACATATTCAAAGACATTCATTATAAAAAGGTCTTATACATGCCATTTATAAATGGCATGTATAGGACCTTTTTCAAAATAACTCAAAGGAAAATAACTACGTATGCAACTAGTGCTTAGTCAGCTCGTATAAATTTAAACATAGCTTACCATTCATAAGCTCAATTTATAAAATGTGCATAACATCTTTACCATACTCATAAGCTTAATACAATCATATAAGCATCACCAAACTTACAAATTAGTAAGTTCATACATGATACATATAAGTTTAACCATATCATAAGTAGATTTTCATGTACACATTATCTATCACATTAACCTTTTCATAAGATTATGAACCATTACCCAATTGTACATATATGTTGCCACTAACCTTTGCTTACCCATTGAACCATCTAGAATTACATTGGATACTCAGGAATGCTCACATAGTTTGTCTTTCCATATAACTGTAACCTTTCCTTTTCAATAATGCTCACACAAGCTGTGAAATGGGTCTGTTCACACGAGTTGTGGGTCGGAATGTTAGCTACACAATGTTGCTTACATGAGCTATGGAGAATCTGCAACAAATGCAAAACCACAGCCATTGGTAGGGCATTCAAGACCAACACCCGAAACATGAAATTCCTAATGGCATGCCATTCGTATCTTAAGAATTCTTAAGGTTCAAACGGGATTATTTATCTGTCAATTACTCAAAGCATTGATATTCATGCATTTTCAAGTTAGTTTATAACTAACACAATATGATTGATAATCAATCAAACTATCATTAGTAAGATAATATTTTATACGAACTTACCTCAATAGCTATAGTAGTAGAACTAGATTTGAAAACTAATTCGAAGCTTTCGCCTTTCCTCGATTTTAGTCCGATTGTTGTTTATTTTGATCTAAATAAATAGTTTCATTCAATTAAGAACTTCAATTAACCTCAAGCATTCAATTCAATCTATAACTCATGTTATCATAAAATTAAAAAATTACCCCTCTTATTTTACCTTTTTCACAATTTAGTCATTAAGCTCGTAACTTAAAATTTAATTACTTTAACCCTCTATACATGTTAGCTGATTCTTCCCTATACCTATATCAATCCACATTTTTACTCATTTCAGTCAAAATTCATGAAATTTACGATTGCAATAATTTAATCCCTAAACCCTAAATTCACTAAAATCACTTAACAAAACAAGTTTGTTTAACATCCAAGAGTAATAATCTATCAATTAACATCAAAACACATTCAAAAACCATCATGGCAAGTCCTTCAACCTTTAAAAGTTTTACAAATTGACCCTTGGGCTAGCTAGATTAAGCTAATACGAGTTCAAAAACACAAAAGTCATTAAAAACAAGTGAGAATTACCTACCATGCAAAGCAAAATCTCCTAACCGAACCAAATCCTAGCAATGGTGTTTTTCTGCCTTTAATTTTTGGTGATAGCACAAAGAAGATGACAACTCCCTTTTTTTTTTTCTTTATTTGTTTTGTTTAATTTTTAATTTACCATTTTATCCTTTATTATTTTAACTAAATAATAATAAACATCGATCCTTAACTTTCCATTAACATTAGGTATGGAAAAATTAAAAATTAAATCCATTAAGTTTCATTTCCAAAACCACATAGTCTTTTTAATTAACAGAAACCATATTTTGCACCTTTTTTAGTTTAGTCCTTTTTACCTAATTAACAATTTAAACCTTAAAATTTCATAAAAAATTTAATATGCCTTAAAATAACTCTATAGACATTAAATAAATATTAAAATAATAAATCACTTGTCGGAGTCATGGTCTTTAAACCACTGTTTCTGACACCAATAAAATTGGGCTGTTACACTGAGGGTGTCGCGACATCCCCCCTAAAGACAGCTATAGAGGAGTAGACTGGCTGCTATGTCACCACACAGGTCCTGGTTAGTCGTGACATCAACTATGTGACGAGAATAAAACACAAAGTAGGGGCGTTTTGGTTTGCACAATTGAACTTAAAGCTTAAGAACATCAGCTAACCTAGGGTTAAGGACAACGGCTACTTGAAGGCTATAAATAGGCTCCTTTGGCACAGATTATAGACAGACCTCATTAGCTTAGTTCTCTCTTTAGGTTTAAGGTTTTTTTTTCTTTTTTTCTTTAGGTTTTCATAGTTTTAGTTATTTATTTTCTTCAAGAGATCTGATAGTAAAGGAGATAAACTTTTGTGGATTCATGTTATTCATCAATATCAATCAGGCTTCCTAAAACTCTTTATTTCAATCCATTCCCTATGATTAATTCTTCCATTCTTTTCATGTTATTTATGAAAGTCATAAGGAACTAATCCTTCTATGGGGGATTAGCGAGTAGAGGCATGATCTCTTAACTATTTTGTAGGGTTACTCAATGGATCAACTGTTTGGAAAAAGAAGAACATGAAACAAACCCTAGGCCTGACAACCCTGGGAAGTCATTAAGGTGGAAATTAACCCAAAATTGGTATTGCCCATTCATGAACACCTTTACCCCAAGCCAGTCTGGACTATGAGGTAGGAAGATAAGTAGTTCTTGTTGACTCGTTATGTTAGTGGAAGATCGAAAGATCCTGCTAGGGTAGCGACTAGTTGGTTGATGAGGAACCCAAAATGATAGTTAATTGGAATTGCCGAAGTGAGCTGATCACCCATCCTCAGATTTGATTTACTTTATTTATCTCTATCTCTTGTAGTTTTAATTTCTTTTTATGATATTTTATTTCATTATTTTACAAACCATAAAAATATTTCTTATTTTACTCTCGTATTATAACTGACTTAAAGTATTAATTAGATCTTTAATTATTTAGGTTAAGATTGACTTAGTACTCTAATCGTGTCTGTCGAGTCTTAAAAATTTATAAAAAGGATGATCGAACTTGGAAACCAACTAAGACAACATGGAGGCAAGTGCACCAATCGAACAGTAGTATAGCTAGTGGCAAGACCAGATTGTCGAACCCAAAGGAACCAAAAGTACTAATATTAACTCTCTTTCTATTATTTAGCCTAAGAATTAAGTGGATTTTTATCTAATCTAAAATTAACTAATTAACTAAGCTAAAGGTGCTATTTTGGATTAAAATATCCACTTAAAAATCCAAAAACATGCTAAATGTGGGATTAAAATATGTTACTATTTTGGATTATCATACTCGCCTCCCTTAGGTATAATCTTTGGAGTACTAAGCTACTTCATTGTAAAATTTATATTACAACTCGACCTATGTACTTGTAGCTATCACCTCATAACTCTCTATTTTATTGTAGTATTTACACTTTGGATGTTAGTTCTTCCGGAGGCGATCAAGTTGTTAGCGTCGTTGACGGAGAGGTTATGTCACTAGATTAATTTTCATTTTTGCATTTTAAAGCTTAATGAGGAAATTTTTAAGTTGTAGATACGACTTATTCTAACAGTATATCACATTAACAATATGTAGGTCTTAGGGATATTATTCGATACAATTTGGTTGTGACCTAGCATATCTCGACCTATTATTCACAGTGCACATTTTGTACTAAACCCAATTTTATTAACCTAGATTACTTGTAATGTTAGATTTGATGATTACACTAATGAAGATCCCATAGCACTCCTGAGGAAATTTGACCATATATGCAACACTGTCAGCTATGCAGGAGTTCCACCGGAGACTATCAAATTGCTACTGATTTCATTTGCGCTATAGGGAAGGCAAAAATGTGGTTAGAAACATTCCTTCCAGACATTGTTACTACCTGGGCCAATTTTGTACAACTATTTCTTCGTTGAGCATTATCGATGACTATGGTATTAAGTAGTTATATACTGTTATTTTATTTTCAGCAAGGTATTACTGAAACCTTAGGGCAAGCATGGGATAGATTTAAAACAATCCTTAGATCTATACTAGGTAAAGGCATACATTTTACAGTTCTGATTCAACATTTCTATTATGGCTTAGATAGTCAAAATAAATGAAAATGTGATATTTTAACTAGGGGAAGTATTTGGACAAAAACTTGGGAGGAGGTAATGGAAATTTTGGAAAAATCCAAAATTAATGAATTTTCCTGGCAAGAATGTCATGAAACAGAAAACCTAGAATTGGAAGCTGTAGGAAGTAAAAAAGTAAGAATGTAACCAATTAGAGTCCAGTACGCAAGAACTAATAGGCTACGAAACAGAGGAAGAAGGGGATAATGCAAAACAAAAGAATAATCATATGGTAACCCAATTGGATTTATGGAGACAAAGTAAGGAACAATCAGAGCAAATTATATCAAATTCGATAAAAATGGTTCCATCCATCATCAAACCCCCTGAGTTGGAAATAAAGTCATGTCCCGAGCATTTAAATAGGAAGAACAAAATGGAAAAGCATTTAAATGGATATTTTGGAGAACAAAATATGTTACTTGTAATTATTGTCGCTTGCTTAAATGAAAAATAGGAAGAAGCTCTAATGAATGTCCTGAAGATGCATAAAAAAGTGATAGTTGCTAACATCAAAGGAATCAATCCTTCATTCTGCCAACACAAGATCAGATTAGAGGAAGGAAAACAACCTGTAGTGGATACTCAGCGGAAACTTAACCTAGCCATGAAGAAAGTGGTAAAAAAAGAATTGATCAAATGGTTAGACACAGGTACTATTTATGCTATCTGTGATAGTGAATAGGCTAGCCCAACCCAGCACGTTCCAAATAAGGGAGGTCTAACTGTAGTTGAGAATGATAAGAAGGAACTGGTTCCAACATGAACAGTTATTGGTTCGAGGGTATTTATTAATTACAGGAAGTTGAGCGCTGTAACAAAAAAAGACCACTTCCCATTGCCCTTCATTGACCAAATGCTAGATTAGTTAGTAGGAAAAGACTATTATTGTTTCCTTGATGGGTATTCAGGGTATCATCAAATTCCAATTCACCTTAATGACCAAGAGAAAGCTACTTTCCCGTGCCCTTTCGGAACATATGCCTTTAAAAGAATGCCCTTCAGATTATGTAATGCTCCAACAACTTTCATGAGATGCATGATTATTATCTTTGTTGATATGTTGGAAGAAGGTTTGGACATTTTCATGGACGATTTTTTGGTTTATTGAAAGTTGTTTTAAGAATGTTTATGTAATCTTGAAAAAGTGTTGAAACGATGCGATGAAACTAAATAAATGCTCAATAGGGAAAAATATCATTTTATGGTAAAAGAGGGTATGGTCTTAAGGTACCAAATATCAGGAAAGGGTATGAAAGTAGATAAAGTAAAAATTGAGGTGATTAAACATCTTCTATATCCAACTAATGTGAAAGGTGTTCAAAATTTTTTCGGCCATGTAGCATTCTACCAAAGTTTTATCAAAGATTTTGCTCATATTTTTAAACCCTTAAATCAACTTCTTTAGAAAGAAGCACCTTTCATCTTCGACCAAAGTTACATTGAAGCCTTTGAGGTAATAAAAGCCAAACACATATCTGCCCCTATAATAATCACTCCAAATTGGACAGAACCCTTTATTATTATGTGTGATGCTAGTGATTATGCAGTAGGTGCAGTTTACGAAAAAAGTGAAAAATTTTATTTGGAGCTATTTATTATGCCAGCAAAATGTTGAATCCAATGCAGTGTAATTATACTACAACTAAAACAAAGATGTTGGTAGTAGTGTTCGCTTGCAAAAACTTTCAACCTTATTTAATGGAAAACCAAGTCTATGTGTACACTGATCATTCTCCCCCAAAATATGTTATGAAGAAAAAAGAAACTAAAGCCAGATTAATGAGATGGGTTTTGTTACTTCAAGAATCTGATTTATGGATTATGGACAGAAAGGGAACTGAAAATCAAATAGCAGACCATTTATCAAGAATTGAGGGCAATCTACAAGAAGAAGATACAGAAGAGATTAATGAGACTTTAGTAGAAAAGTAACTATTCAGGGTAGACATTAATCAATGTAAGCATAGAACACCGTGGTATGGGAACTATGTTAATTATATTGCACGAGGGGTCTTCTCGGCCCAAGCTTCTTAGCAACAGAAAAAAAGAATAATTCATGAATTCAGTGGAAGGAACCATACGTGTTTCGATAATGCATAGATTAATTAGTTCGACGATGTGTAGTAGAGGAAGAGATAAATGATATTTTACAAGGATGTCACACATGTCCCCATGGAGGACATTTTGGTGGAAAAAGAATAGCCCAAAAAATATTACTGATCTTGTCTGTCGAGTCTTAAAAATTTATAAAAGAATGATCAAACCTGGAAACTATCTAAGACAATGATGGAGGCAAGCGCACCTATCGAATAGTAGTATAGCTAGCGACAAGACCGGATTATCGAACCCAAAGGAACTAAAAGTACTAATATTAACTCTCTTTCTATTATTTAGCCTACGAATTAAGGGAATTTTTAATCTAATCTAAAATTAACTAACTACTAAGCTAAAGATGCGGAGACAAAGAAAAGAAATTAAGGAAAGACTTGAGAGAAAACTGATTGAATTAGACAATACCTGAGGAAGAATCCACCTAAACTTCACTTGTTATCTAACTCTAAACCGGACGATTTATTCACTTGACTTGATCCGTAAGATTCCCTAATTTATATTAATACCTCTTTTCAAGGCTACTAACGTCTAATCCTAGGTTGATTAATTGAAATCTCTTTCTAATTAAAACCCCTAGAATTGCATTAACTCGATCTATGGACTCCCATATTAGGTTTGACCCTAATCCGGTAGATTTTTGTCACCCTATATCTAGACGCGTGAGCAACTCCGCTTAACTATGCTAGATCTACTCTTAAATAGGTCTCTTTCTCCTCTGCCTAAGCACATCACACTTGAATCAATATCCCAAAATACCAAAACAAGAATTAAGAGCACATAGTTAAGAACAAATCAAGTATTTATCATACAGCTCAGATAACAACAACAAGATTTGTCTTAAGTTTCATCCCCCTCAAGTATCTGAGGGTTTAGTTCATAATTGTAAAAGAAAACATCTTAGAAGAAAAGATAAAACAAAACATAAGAAATCCCTAAAACACCACAAGGAATTGAATGAGAGATCCTCCGTCTTGAGTATGATTCCGGCTTCTTGAGATGAATCAACTGGCTTTCTTCGAGTAAATCCATGAAATTAACTACTCTGGCTTGGCTATTTGGCCTAGCTGAACACCCCCTTAAAGGTTGGCCTCTAAGGTCTTTATATAGGCTTTTGGAATATATTTATTTTCCTCTAAGTACCCTAATCCAAATAGAATTCTATTTTCTGCTGGCGGTACACGCCTATGGCACACGCCGAGTAAATCGTGGCTAGGCCGTGGTCGAACCTGTTGATGAGGCACGGTCATATTTTTTAGGGTTCAGGCCGTGGTCGACTTTTCTTGTGAGGCATAGCCGTGTGGTCTTGGGCCCAGGCCATGTGGATTTCTTACTTCGACCCATTTTCTCCGTTTTCGGCCCGTTATTTGTTCTTTTCATCCTGCGGTACTCTCCTGAGTATAAAACATGAAAACAAAGGATTAGGAGCACCTATTTCCATAATTAAAGGGATAAATCATCCAAAAACATGTTAAATGTGGGATTAAAATATGTTACTATTTCGGTTTATCAAATACCCCCACACTTAAGATTTTGTTTGTCCTCAAGCAAAATTCTCAACTCACAATTAAAACGAACTTCCTTATTTCATAATATTCATCAATAATGTCTCATTATAATTCATAGATAATTTATACATGGATAATTTGACTCAAAGAGTCCTAAAGATTCAAACAATCAAAGTCATGAGTTTGTAGCACGAAAAAGATAGGTGTTTCCCCTTACCTAAATAATCACCCTTAATTCAAAATCAACAAAAGTTGACATCCTCACTTAAGATTCACTCAAATCACTCAAGGTGTTTAAGGTTCCAAAATAAAGCTCTCAAAAGTCGAACATGAAAAGTTATTACCATAGGCTTGCTTGAAAACCAAACTCCACCACTGTAAAATGAGATGATACACAAATCAAAAGGTCTTTAAAAAGGGTTGTAACGGGGCTTGGTTAAAGGTGTGGATAAAGGCTGAATTAGAAGGGTTAGAATCGAGATTGAACTAACAATCACCTAATTAGGAAAATGACTAATAACCTGAATAATTACATCAATTGAAAACTAATAATACTAATAATACGAGCTTCTTCTTCAAGATGTTGAAATTAAACGTATAGGCTCGCTTAATCACAGAACTAATAATGAATATACTTTGATAATAATGAATATACTTCGATTTTTTTAACAAAAAATAAATATAAAATAAAACTTTAACAACTGAAATAATCTAATTAGACAACTATTCAAGACAAATCTCGATAGAAGGGTAATCAAAGGGAATGGTGATAACAAATACAAAGATGGGTTTCGGGTTAATATTAGTGGGTTGAGTCAATAAAAAGGGTTGTTAGGATCAAAGGGGTTCACTAGTGGTCAATTGTGAGGGTAGGCTTTTAGTGGGGTAAGTGGGTTAAATCCTAGGTGCCTTAATCATCTCTGTATATCAACTCAATAGTGTGGTCTCGACATGTATAATCGAAGCAAGTTCTAGAATAATAAATCAATGTTGACACACTCATAATCAATAAAGTGAGCATGAAAAGAATGTATGCTCTAAAGGCTCAAAATATCACAAAAATTATGGGTATTTTGATGTCAATCCCGTAAATTTCAAACTTCAATGTAACAATTTAGATTCAGGTAGACAACCTAACAGAATTTTAATTTTTTGAAAATAGACTCATCATGCTTGATTCTCTAGTATCTTAAAGTTTAAATCATCATTGCACAATTATCAATGACTTAATCTAAAACATATTAATAAAAATCATGAATCAATAGGAATTTTATTCTAATTAGTGATATGAGAAAATTACTTCAAGACAGAATATCATTAAGGGATTTGAGAATAATGCAAAAAGTTAGGCACTTTTTCTAATAAACTTTCACCCTCCAACACTTAAGATGTACACTGCCCTCAATGTACAAAGATAGATAACAATCACATAATAAGAAAATCAAAAGAGAGAGAGAGGTGAAACTTCCTAAATTTTGGATGGAGTTGAAGAGAAACGTAGGGAGTGCCTCAAGCCGTTTGAACTTGAATCCTTAAAGTAGCCGGACAAATTTTATTGTATCCTGAGCTAAATCTAAATGTCATAAAGAATAAGAAGAAAATAATAATAAAAAATAAAAGTAAAAATAAAAGTAAATAATGGAAAATAAAAGAGGAAAGACAACTAGAAAAGAAAAAGGAAGAAGGGGGTTTAAATAGAGATGCAGCCTGTGTTTTGGGAAAAATTTTGTCCTGCTGCTACACATCTACGGCCACACCCTTTTACCTACCTGGAGTACACACACAGCCATGTGCAAAGACTGTGTGAGTATGGAAACCGGTACCAAAACATGGAAATAAATAAAACAAAACTAATTAGTAGGGTTAGTGCTTGGGTTGCCTCCCGAGAAGCGCTCGTTTAAAGTCTTAAGCTAGACTTACCTCTTACTTGTACCTTCACGGTGGTTTAAGGAGTAAAAAAATCCTTTTTCATGCTATTAGCATATAATTTGGGTCGATTGGAGTTTACTTTAAATGTAACATCCTGATAATTAGGGGTTGCGCATTTTCTACTTAATTGAATGATGTTGCATGCTTAATTATTATTGAGTGTATTTTGGAAATTATTTTGAGCTTCATTAATTAAGTGAATGCTTAGTGAAACTTTTAATTTCTATTAATTAAGAGAGAGCTAAGCAAGTTAGGCCTTAAGAATTAATGACAAGGAGTTTTAAGCATAAGTTGAGTAATTGGCAAAGTGGTTAGAATGCATGGATTAGTGCTTGAGGGGAGAGGTTCGAATCCCCTAGCTAGCAAATGGGAAAAATTTTAATTTTATGTTTTCTTCCCTATAGTGTCGGCCAAGAATGTTCTAGAGTGGATGAGTATTCTTTTATTTTTGGCCATTTGACCATATGAAAAGGAAGCTAGGAACTTATGGCAAGGAATCATAAGAAGATGATAAGAAAGGGAGGACAAAAGGCATGATATTGGGCAATGTTTTGGGAGTTTGTTCATGGTCATTTGACCATGAACCTAGACAACATAAGGGGCTAGAGAGTGGTTTATTGTGTTGCAAATTATGGTGTTGATAGGGAAGAATTGTGGAGGGAAAAGGGGGATTGTGTTGGCTTCCTTGTTGGCCGAATTTTGACTTGAGTTAGAGGAATGAAAGTTGGCCAAAAGTTCTAGCAATTGTGCATCTTTTCTCATTTCTCCAAAAACTCTTCTCTTAGCCGAATCTTGCTTTGAACATTAGTTAAAAATTTCTCTTTGTTTTGGTTCTTATTTTGACCATTTGGTTAAAATTCCTTTCTCTCAAAATTCTTGTCAAAAGCCTCAAAAGTTGGAAAGCCTTTCTTCTTTTCTTTCTTTTCTCTCATTGCCGAAAGTACCAAAGTTCAAGCACCATTTTCTTCTTCATTTCTCCCTCTTGGCCGAATGCACCTAAGCCCCAAAACCTATCTCCTTTCTCTTTGATTCTTCTCTTTTTCTTCCTTTTTCTCTTTCCTTCTCATTTTATTTTCTTTCTTTCTTCTCTCAATAGAAACTATTTTCTACTAAAACCAAGAATCATCAATCCTTTTCTTATTTTTCTTCGTCAATCATATTCTTTTTCAATCTCCTTTCTTCTTTTCTTTATTGAAAATCAAAACTATTATATGCTAAAAATCACTATCTTTTTCTTTTATCTTTTTGTCCAAGCCGAATCATCAATCCTTCTTTTCTTCTTATTCAAGGCCGAATCTTGAAGAACTCAAAGTAAGGTTTTGTCAATCATTTCATCATTTCTTTTACTTTAGCAAATTTAGAATTATGATCTCTTATTTTCTCTCTAGGCCAAATCTATTGAAAAGATTTTTCAAAGATCTTTGTTGAAGACAACTCTTAAGAAGTGACCATTCGAAATCATCAAGGTAAGGTTATTAATTTAGATCATATCGATTTCTTTAGATAGACTACTAATCGATCGTATTTTTAGGGGCAATTTAAGACTAACAAGATAGGTAAGAAAAGGGCCATACGGAGTGTTTGGAAGAGAGGAGGCATTCCTTTACCATCAAACTTCAAACGAAGGACAGTATCGGCGGTTAGAGACTTTCCACCGGGTTGTGGACCCTCTGCTAACGAGGATCGGTTATTTGAAGTAGTGCGGACAACCGAACCACTTTACGTTGGTGGAATATCAGCGGGTTTTGATCCATCTAGTGGAGAAAACCACAAATAACTGCTGCTCGAGAATCAAGGTAAGGATTTAGATCCCTCATCAATAAGTACAATTTTATTAGCAATAGTGTATACTAACCAAGTGTGTTAATTAAATAGGTGTTGACGAGCGAGAGAGTATTGTTCTCACTATCACTAGGTGTGTAACCTTACATTAAAAATCTCATAAGATTTACATATATTTAAATGTGACTATATGACCATGTATATGATTGTGATTTTGGATACCATTCAGTGGTATACGATATTCAGGTATGTTTACCCCAATATTTTGTTCATTTTGCTATTTGCATAAAAGTGAAATAAGCATGACTATATTATGATTTGTGGGGTAAATAGCATGAAATCTGATTTGATATGTATGTGTATGGGCATATGGGTATATTTGATAATGGAGGAAGTATTCTGGTGGTTTTACCACATTTCCGGTGACTTCGATCACATATTTGACTCCGGTGACTTGATCCGTATATTTGGCTCCGGTGACTTCGGTCACATATTTGACTCCGGTGACTTTGGTCACATATGTGAATCTGGTGACTTCGGTCACGTATTTGAAATTTATACTTCGGTCAGGTGACTTCGGTCACATCTGTTTGGTGGCTTTGCCACAATATTATAAGGGCGATATGCATGTTGACTGCATAGAATCGCTTCGATGGTGTGTAGCGAATGGAGGGTCGATTTAGTAATCCCACGGTATGTTGGTTGGTGCAATGGTGTGTAGCGGATGGATATTTAGGTTGGGCGGGCTTGCATTTCATTATTTATACATATCCATGTCATTTAATTGATTATCTTTTAACTGCTATGAAAATGGACTTTGGGCTAATTATGAGCTAAGTGGGCCTTTGGGCTAAATATGAGTTAAATGGGCCTATGGCCATATGTGAAACTTTTGGGCTTTAAAGCATGTGATAAAATGGGCTTTTTGATGTATGTGTTACACATTGAGTTTATAACTCACCCATTTTTGTGGGATAACTTTTCGATAATTCAGAAGTCACGATGGACCTAAGCAAAGAAGGATTTTGAGGTGGCCAATGCTCAAACAATGAAGTTTAAAAATTTTCCTACTTAAACTTATTAATTTTTATTATTTAGACTTTATTATGGATTTGCCAATTTTATGTAATAAGGCCACTATAAACTATCTTTAATTTTGTGTTTGGATTTATTTTTATTTTGCCATGAACAAATATCTATTAAATAACTAAATGGTTTTTTTCGATAAATAATTTAAAAATATGTTTATCACTAATATATAAATGTTTTAAAGAAATTTTCTTAAAGTTGGTTTCCTTTTGATTTAATTAATTCCTTCTAAAATAAAGTTTTAAAAGACAAAATTACTTTACAATTTGATTTCGCTAAAGTCTTACTCGTGGAACATACCAAATTCGGTTAGGCTTTTTGGGCCGGGTTTGGGGTGTTTCACAATATCGAGCCAGATTTAAACTCTCGCCTTGGGTTTTGAAGCCCACAACGTTTTCAAAATTTGGCTCAAATAACTTTTTGAAAGTTTTTCTTAAGTTAAATGGTTTTATAAGAGCATGGCACTTTCGAGTTCTCACCCGCATCCATCGTGTATGTACTTTATCGATATGTGATATGTATGATAGTTTAAGCATAAACTATACTTTAGAGACATGGACCTTAGGTGTTTGTGTGCTACTACGGAAAAACTCATCAATATCTGTTTATAAAACTTTCCTTTAATAAGAAGTGAAAAGACTCTAATACATAAGACTTTTTGTAAAATAGATAAGACACGTACTAGACATGAGTTCTAGGGGACGTGGACGTCGTGGACGGGAAGAGGAAGAATGATCGCTTTGGAACCGCCTTCGATCTGGTCAAGGTTCCGAGAATGAAGCTCCGCCACCTACTGTTGGGGTGGACTTTCAAAAACAAAATGAAGGAGGTGACGCAGATATCACAAGTCAGGTCTTTGAAGTTTTGGAACGAGTAGCGAAGCTAGTTCTGAAATGGGTCTCAAAGTCTCAGAAATGAGAGACTTAGATCGAATGGAGCCGAGGTTTTCGAGGAGTATCCGAGTAGCTCCTAATGTAGCCGAATATTGGTTGGAGGCAATCGAGAGGATCATGGACGATATAGACGCGACCGATGAAGAGAAATTGAAAGGTGCTATTTCACTTCTCCGTGATGAAGCCTACCAAAGGTGGCTCACTATCAAGGAGAGTACCCTATGGATCGTCTGGATTGGGGGTATTTTAAAGTGAAATTCAAGGAAAGTATGTTGGAGCTAGCTACATCGACTCCCGTGAGGAAGACATTTCGAATCTAGTACAAGAAAACAAGTCGATAGTGAATATGAAGCGAATTTTTGACTTAGCCGTTATGCCGGAGGATAGTGGCTACGAATATGAACGGCATCGATTTGAAGATGGACTTACGGATGAGCTACGAGTGATGATTGCTCAGACCGTGAAAGAGATTTTGCAATCTTAGTGGAAAGGGCAAGAATTATCGAAGAGGCTAAACGGACCGAGAGATGTAACCGGACAGAGGCCGAGCAAGAATAAGAGAAGCTTTGGGTCCTCGTGGTCGTCCGAATTTTCGTAAGAAATCAAGAAATGATGGACCACGAGGTCAACAGATTGCTACGGTGGACAAAATCGTACTTGTTCTCAATGTAGGAAAATGCACTGGGAGAATGTTGGAAAAAGACCCATGGATGTTTCAAGTGCGGTTCAAAGGATCATATGATCAAGGATTGCCCGATGAATTGTAAAAGAACCATCCAAAGAAGTCGGGATGCTAATCAGTGATGTATGGACAAAGAACCGATAAGAGGCCGTGGTCCAAATGGAAGGGCAATAGTTCCA
This sequence comes from Gossypium rotundifolium, assembly GCA_025506655.1. Classification (NCBI taxonomy): domain Eukaryota; kingdom Viridiplantae; phylum Streptophyta; class Magnoliopsida; order Malvales; family Malvaceae; genus Gossypium; species Gossypium rotundifolium. The sequence goes on from CP106731.1 coordinate 142,927,528, forward strand.
GAGAGGTCGCAGAACTTCGAGAGGCGATGGTAGCTCGAAGCGAGACAACTGTGTTTGGTGTATGCGCTTAAATCAGCAGAGAGACAAAGTGACGCACCCGATGTTATCACTGATACGCTTCTAATTTCGGGTTGCCCTTTATTGCTTTGATAGATATAGGGTCAACTCATTCCTATATCGCTAGTGAAGTATCCGGGACTTTGCATGTGACTTCTAAATCGTACCTAGGAAGATGATCGTATTTAGTCCTTTAGATGAGATAAGTTGTAGATAAACTTTTAAGGAAGTTCCTTTAGAAGTTCAAGGGATATAGTTTTCTACCGATTTAATGGAGTTACCATTCGTAGAATTTGACCTAATCTTAGGCATGGACTAGCTTGTGAAGCACCGTGCAAATGTGGATTGTCTTCGCTAAGAGAATGTCCTTAAGAACTTTTGATGACAAGGAAGTTGCGGTGTTGGGCAGAGACGGAACTACTTATCTAATGTAGTATCCGCTCTTAAGGCGAAAAGATGGTTAGAAAGGGATGTGAAGCCTTCCGATGTTAGTGAATGCTTTGGAGGCTAAGGAGACAACCGCTAATGAAGTCGGACGATGAAGGAATTTGCAGATGTTTTTCCTAAGAACTTCCGTGTTTGCCTCCGGATCGTGAGGTAGAATTCGGATTGATTTATTGCACGAACGGTGCGCTTTCTATTGCTCCATATAGAATGGCACCTAAGGAGTTGGTTGAGCTTAAGGCTCAAATTCGTGAGTTGCTTGATCGTGGATTTATTCGACCTAGTGTGTCTCCATGGGGAGCACCCCATTCTATTCGTGAAGAAGAAGGACGGATCGATGAGGATGTGTATAAACTACGGCGGCTTGAATAAGTCGACCATCAAGAACAAGTATCCTTTGCCAAGGATCGACGACTTGTTCGATCAACTTAAGGAGCTACCAGATTCTCAAAGATTGATCTAAGGTGGGGTATCATCACCTTAAAGTGAAGGAAACGGATATCCATAAGATGGCTTTTCAAACTAGATATGGGCATTATGAATTTCGGTAATGCCATTCGGATTGACGAACGCCTGACTACGCTCATGGATATGATGAACCGAATTTTCAGCCCTACTTGGATCAATTCGTCGTGGTATTCATAGACGACATCCCGTGTATTCTAAGTCCGAGATGGAACATGACGAGCATCTCCGAATTGTGTTGCGAGTTTTAAGGAAAAGAAGTCAGTATGCCAAATTCAAGAAGTGTGAATTTTAGGTGAAAGAAGTTGCATTTTTAGGCCATGTAGTATCTGCGGAAGGATAAGCGTGAATCCTCTAAGATTGAGGTCATAGATTGAAACCACCTAAGTCCGTGAATCGAGGTTCGCAGCTTCTTGGGTTTAGCCGGATATTATCAAAGATTTGTCAAGGATTTTCATCGATAATGCACCTTTAACTAAATTATTGAGAAAGGAAGTACCTTTTCGTAAACGATAATGCGAAGAGAGTTTTGAGAAGCTCAAGAAAGTTTTGACTAAGCTCGGCTTTGATCCAACTGAGGCGTGGAAGGATTTCGCCGTATTGTGACGCTTCACACCGGATTAGGATGTGTTCGATGCAAGGTGGAAAGGTAGTTGCATATGCGTCTTGGCGCTTGAGACCGCACGAGATTAATTACCCGACGATGACTTGGAGTTGGCAAATGTAGTCTTTGCTCTTAAAGTCCGGAGACATTATTTATACGGGAAAAGTCGATGATATACACGGACCACAAAAGTCCGAAATATCTACCGACTCGTAAAGAAGCGAATTTGAGGCAACGAAGGTGGATAGAGTTGTTGAAAGACTACGACTGTTCTATCGAGTACCACCTGGGCAAGGCGAATGTGGTGGCAGACGCTTTAAGTCGGAAAGTGGTGTCAGATTTAAGAGCGATGTTTGCACATCTTAGTCTTTTCGATGATAGAAGCTTGTTGGCAGAACTTCAAGTTAAACCGACATGGTTAAGTCAAGTGAAAGAGAGGCAGTTAGTAGATGATGATCTGAGTGAAAAGCTTCGACAGGTGCAGAGTGGGAAAGTGGAAGATTTTGGTATTAACAGTGATGGGGTATTGTGCTTTAAAGATAAAGTCTGTATGCCAAGGGATCAGGAGTTGAGGCAAAAGATACTTCAGGAATCGCATGGTAGCCCCTATGCTATGCATCCTGGAGGAAGTAAGTTATACCAAGATTTGAGAGATCAATTTTGGTGGCCTGGACTTAAGCGGGAAGTTACGGAGTTTGTAGGAAAGTGCTTGACATGTCAGCAAGTCAAGGCTAAACATCAAGTACCTTCGAGATTGCTTCAGCCAATAAAGATTCCACAGTGGAAGTGGGAGAGAATCACCATAGACTTTGTTAGTGGGCTTCCTCTTACGCCTACTAAGAAAGACTCCATTTGGGTGATAGTGGACCGATTGACGAAATCTGCACATTTTATCCCGCCGGATTGATTACTCTTTGCGTAAATTGGCGAAGTTATATGTGGTCGAGATTGTGAGATTGCATGGAGTGCCATTGTCGATTATTTGGATAGAGATCCGAGATTTACGTCGCGATTCGAAAGCATTGCATCAAAGCTTTGGGCACCAAATTGGACTTCAAGACGGCATTTCATCCTCGCCTGGACGGTCGATCCGAAAGAGTAATCCAAATCTTAGAAAATATGTTAAGGGGATGTGTGATAGATTTCAAGGGAAGTGGGAGGAATTCTTCTGCTGGCGAATTTATGACAACAACAGCTTCAATCCAAAGATACTGGATGGCACCATATGAAGCACTATATGGACTAAGTGTCGCACTTCACGTGTTGGATGTAATTAGGGAACGTCGATTTTGGGTCCGAGATAGTGGTGAATCCAAGAAAAGGTTAAGGTAATCCAAGGCTCGGCTAAAGAAAGCGTCCGACAACAAAAATCGACGCAGATCTTAAGCGGAAAGAAATAGAGTTTCTTGTGGGGACCAAGTTTTCTTAAAGGTTTTACCTTGGAAAAAGGTGATGAGATTTGGACGCAAAGGAAGCTAAGTCCTGTGTTCATTGGACCTTATCGGATTGTGAAGCGGGTCTGATCTGTGGCATATCGCTTAGATTTGCCTTGAATTGAAGCAAATGCATGATGTGTTCCATGTTTCAATGTTACTGCTACAAATGGATCCATCTCATGTAGTGCCGCTTGAGGAGGTGGAATTAAGATCGATTTGTCATATGAAGAGGAGCCAATTCAAATTCGAATGAGATGTAAAGGTTTTACTGAGAAAGTCTGTTCCTCTCGTCAAAGTATTATGGCGTAATCATGGATCGAAGAAGCTTGGGAACCGGAGGAAGCGATCGATGACAATACCCTCACTTATTCCAAATGTAATTTTGAGGACGAAATTATTTTAAGGGGGTAGAACTGTAACATCCTGACAATTAGGGGTTGCGCATTTTCTACTTAATTGAATGATGTTGCATGCTTAATTATTATTGAGTGTATTTTGGAAATTATTTTGAGCTTCATTAATTAAGTGAATGCTTAGTGAAACTTTTAATTTCTATTAATTAAGAGAGAGCTAAGCAAGTTAGGCCTTAAGAATTAATGACAAGGAGTTTTAAGCATAAGTTGAGTAATTGGCAAAGTGGTTAGAATGCATGGATTAGTGCTTGAGGGGAGAGGTTCGAATCCCCTAGCTAGCAAATGGGAAAAATTTTAATTTTTATGTTTTCTTCCCTATAGTGTCGGCCAAGAATGTTCTAGAGTGGATGAGTATTCTTTTATTTTTGGCCATTTGACTATATGAAAAAGGAAGCTAGGAACTTATGGCAAGGAATCATAAGAAGATGATAAGAAAGGGAGGACAAAAGGCATGATATTGGGCAATGTTTTGGGAGTTTGTTCATGGTCATTTGACCATGAACCTAGACGGCATAAGGGGCTAGAGAGTGGTTTAATTGTGTTGCAAATTATGGTGTTGATAAGGAAGAATTGTGGAGGGAAAAGGGGGATTGTGTTGGCTTCCTTGTTGGCGAATTTTGACTTGAGTTAGGGGATGAAAGTTGGCCAAAAGTTCTAGCAATTGTGCATCTTTTCTCATTTCTCCAAAAACTCTTCTCTTAGACGAATCTTGCTTTGAACATTAGTTAAAATTTCTCTTTGTTTTGGTTCTTATTTTGACCATTTGTTAAAATTCCTTTCTCTCAAAATTCTTGTCAAAAGCCTCAAAAGTTGGAAAGCCTTTCTTCTTTTCTTTCTTTTCTCTCATTGTCGAAAGTACCAAAGTTCAAGCACCATTTTCTTCTTCATTTCTCCTCTTGGCAAATGCACCTAAGCCCCAAAACCTATCTCCTTTCTCTTTGATTCTTCTCTTTTCTTCCTTTTCTCTTTCCTTCTTATTTTATTTTCTTTCTTTCTTCTCTCAATAGAAACTATTTTCTACTAAAACCAAGAATCATCAATCCTTTTCTTATTTTTCTTCAAGCGAATCATATTCTTTTCAATCTCCTTTCTCCTTTTCTTTTATTGAAAACCAAAACTATTATATGCTAAAATTCACTATCTTTTCTTTTATCTTTTTTCCAAGTCAATCATCAATCCTTCTTTTCTTCTTATTCAAGGTCAATCTTGAAGAACTCAAAGTAAGGTTTTGTCAATCATTTCATCATTTCTTTTTACTTTAGCAAATTTAGAATTATGATCTCTTATTTTCTCTCTAGGTCAATCTATGGAAAAGATTTTTCAAAGATCTTTGTTGAAGACAACTCTTAAGAAGTGACCATTCAAAATCATCAAGGTAAGGTTATTAATTTAGATCATATCGATTTCTTTAGATAGACTACTAATCGATCGTATTTTTAGGGGCAATTTAAGACTAACAAGATAGGTAAGAAAAGGGCCGTACGGAGTGTTTGGAAGAGAGGAGGCATTCCTTTACCATCAAACTTCAAACGAAGGGACGATGTCGGCGGTTAGAGACTTTCCACGGGTTGTGGACCCTCCGCTAACGAGGATCGGTTATTTGAAGTAGTGCGGACAACCGAACCACTTTATGTTGGTGGAATATCAGCAGGTTTTGATCCATCTAGTGGAGAAAAACCACAAATAACTATCGTTCGAGAATCCGAAGGTAAGGATTTAGATCCTCATCAATAAGTACAATTTTATTAGCAATAGTGTATACTAACCAAGTGTGTTAATTAAATAGGTGTTGACGAGAGAGAGTATTGTTCTCACTATCACTAGGTGTGTAACCTTACATTAAAAATCTCATAAGATTTACATATATTTAAATGTGACTATATGACCATGTATATGATTGTGATTTTGGATACCATTCATGGTATACGATATTCGTGTATGTTTACCCCAATATTTTGTTCATTTTGCTATTTGCATAAAAGTGAAATAAGCATGACTATAATATGATTTGTGGGGTAAATAGCATGAAATCTAATTTGATATGTATGTCCATGGGCATATGGGTATATTTGATAATGGAGGAAGTATTCGGTGGTTTTACCACATTTCCTGACTTGGTCACATATTTGACTCCGGTGACTTCGGTCACGTATATTTGGCTCCGGTGACTTCGGTCACATATTTGACTCCGATGACTTCGGTCACATATGTGAATCTGGTGACTTCGGTCACGTATTTGAAATTTGGACTTCGGTCAGGTGACTTCGGTCACATCTGTTTGGTGGCTTTGCCACAATATTATAAGGGCGATGTGCATGTTGACTGCAGCAACTGCCTTCGATGGTGTGTAGCGGATGGAGGGTCGATTTAGTAATCCCCATAGTGTGTTGGTTGGTACGGGTGGTGTGTAGCGGATGGATATTTAGGTTGGGCCGGGCTTGCATTTCATTATTTATACATATCCATGTTATTTAATTGATTATCTTTTAATCTGCTATGAAAATGGACTTTTGGGCTAATTATGAGCTAAGTGGGCCTTTGGGCTAAATATGAGTTAAATGGGCCTATGGCCATATCTGAAACTTTTGGGCTTTAAAGCATGTGATAAAATGGGCTTTTTGATGTATGTGTTACACATTGAGTTTATAACTCACCCATTTTTGTGGGACAACTTTTCAGATAATTAAGAAGTCGATGGATCTAAGGCAACAAGGATTTCGAGGTGGCCAATGCTCAAACAATGAAGTTTGAAAATTTTCCTACTTAACCTTATTAATTTTTATTATTTAGACTTTATTATGGATTTTCCAATTTTATGTAATAAGGCCACTATAAACTATCTTTAATTTTATGTTTGGATTTATTTTTATTTTGCCATGAACAAATATCTATTAAATAACTAAATGGTTTTTTTCGATAAATAATTTAAAATGTGTTTGTCACTAATATATAAATGTTTTAAAGAAATTTTCTTAAAGTTGGTTTCTTTTTGATTTAATTAATTCCTTCTAAAAATAATGTTTTAAAAGACAAAATTACTTTACAATTTGATTTCGCTAAATTCTTACTCGAGGAACATACCAAATCCGGTTAGGCTTTTTGGTAGGGTTTGGGGTGTTTCATTAAAAGTACCGAAAGTAGAATTGCTTACCTCGACTGTTCCGTAAAGGGAAACATTAATTACTGTAAAGGGGATCTCTTCAGTTATTTTCAGGTTTGATGTGGCGATTCGAGGGTCTTTACTATCTAATAATATTTGATCTCCTATTTTAAAGTGATTTGATGTTCCTTTAAGTTCTTCTGGGGTTTCCTTCAGTTTCACTTCGTGTAGGTTTGATTCCTCATTGAAATGTGTCTCCCACTCATTTAGCTTATCGGTATGAAGCCGTCGTTCCTTATGAGATATGTCCTTGTTGGTACGAGCTATAGGATCTGGCTCTGTAGTATAATTTCGTGGTGTTTCTTGAAAAGGAAGTTTAACTAGAATGCTTATAAAGGGAATTTACGTCCTTACCTTTCTCACTCGATGTCCTAGCTGAGTCGAAAACTTGAAGACTGATTGATTCGTCACCTATACGAAGTATGAGTTCACCTGTGCTAACATCAACTTTAAATTTGGCAGTTGCTAGAAAAGGTCTTCCTAAAATTAAGGGGATACTATTATCTTCATCCATATCTAAAACAACGAAGTCTACGGAGAATATGAATTTGTCAACTTTAACTAGTACATCTTCAATTATACCCTTAGGGATGCGAATAGTCTTATCGGCTAGTTGAATACTCATCCTAGTTTGCTTGGGTTTCCCTAGACCTAGATGTTTAAACATTTTAGATGGCATAACATTGATGCTTTCCCCTAAATCAACTAAAGCATTATTAACAGATAAACTACTGATTAAACATGGAATTGTAAAACTCCCTGGATCTTTTAATTTCTGTGGTAATCTGTTCTATAACATTGCTGAGCATACTACGTTTAGTTCCACATGCGACTTTTCGTCTAACTTTCACTTGTTTGTTAAGAGCTCTTTTAAAAATTTCCTTGAATCTGGCATCTACGAAAGAGCTTCAAGAAGCGATAAGTTAATATGTAAGTTTTTTAAGAGTTTAAGGAACTTACTGAACTGTTCTTCTATATCGTCTTCTTTCATCGCATTGGGGTAAGGTATACGAGGTTTGTATTCTTTAATTACTGGTTTTGGATTTTCTTGGCTTTCCTCGACCTTACCTTCACTTACCACAGGTTTTTTCCTTGGCTCAAATTTAGATTCTACTAACCCTTCACTGTCATGACCTGATATGGCTTAAATTTGCTCTTTTGGATTATTCTCAGTGTTACTTGGCAAGCTACCTAGTGGTCATTTGGAGATCAGCTTTGCAAGTTGCCCTAACTGGTTCTCGATTCCTTTAATCAATGTTTGTTGATTTTTAAGTGTTGTCTCGGTATTTTGAAATCGAGTTTCTGACACTGCTATAAATTTTGTTAGCATCTCTTCAAGGTTTGACTTCTTTTCCTGTGGGTAGGACTGTTGTTGGAAGTTTGGAGGGGGTGGTTGTTGTCTTTGATTTCCTTGGCCACCCCATGAAATTGGGGTGATTCCTCTAACCTGGATTATAAGTATCACTATAGAGGTTATTTTGAGGTATAAAATTGTTACCCGTATAGTTTAATTGTTCGCTTTCCATACCCGGATTATAGGGTGGGGTACTTAGGATTCGCCACGCCTCCTAGATTTGAGTTGCATTGCATAACTGGGTGTACCTGCAAAGAACCACACAAACCATCAATCTTTTTATTCATCATCTCTACCTGATTTGATAGCATGGCGACTGCATCGAGCTTGAAAACTCCGGCTGCTTTAGTTAGCTTTGTCCTTGTAACTTGCCACTGATAGTTATTCAGTGGCATCTCCTCTAAAAACTCGTAGGCTGCTTCAGGAGTTTTGTTATTAAGGGTCCGCCAACAGCCGAGTCAATTAACTTTTGGGTTGAGAGGTTCATACCATTGTAAAAAGTTTGGACCTATAACCACAAGGGTAAACCATGCTGTGGGCAGCTTCTCAACAAATCTTTGTATCTCTCCCATGCGTCGTATAGTGTTTCTAAATCCATCTGCACAAAAGAAGAGATATCATTCCTTAATTTGGTCATTTTGGCTGGTGGAAAATATTTTAGTAAAAAATTTTCAGTCATTTGATCCCATGTAGTGATTGATCCTCGTGGAAGAGAATGTAACCACTATTTGGTTTTATTTCTCAAAAAAAAAGGGAAATAATGAAGACGAATGGCACCATCAAAAATGCCATTTATTTTGAAGGTATCACAGAATTCTAGAAAATTAGCTAATTGAGTATTTGGGTCTTCGTCCTGCTAACCATCAAATTGAACAAACTGTTGAATCATTTGTATAGTGTTAGGTTTTAATTCAAAATTATTAGCGGCTATAGCGAGCCTAACAATACCGATTCACTCTATTAAATTAGGTTTAGCATAATCATACATAGTTCGAGGAGCATGATGGTCGGCCATATCTTGATGTGGCGGATTATTCTCGGCCATTACTTGATATTATCAGCTTTGTCCTCTTGCTCTTCTTGTATGTAATTTAAGCCTCGCCTTACTTCTCTACGATTTCTGCGTATGGTTCCTTCAATATCACTATCGTAAAGTAGTGGTCCTGTCGGGTTCCTTCTAGTCATAAACTAGAGGTTCCTGCTAGGAAAAGAGAAGAAGAAAGAAATTTTAAAAAAACTAAAATTTAATTGCAAAAAATAATAAAATATAATATGGCTAAAGTAATAAAAATTGAGTGTTCCTAATATTTTAGTTCCCCGGCAACGGCGCCAAAAACTTGATCATGTCTGTCGAGTCTTAAAAATTTATAAAAAGAATGATTGAACATGAAAACTAACTAAGACAACGATGGAGGCAAGTGCACCTATCGAACAGTAGTATAGCTAGCGACAAGACCAGATTGTTGAACCCAAAGGAACCAAAAGTACTAATATTAACTCTCTTTCTATTATTTAGCCTACAAATTAAGGGAATTTTTAATCTAATCTAAAATTAACTAACTACTAAGCTAAAGATGCGGAGACAAAGAAAAGAAATTGAGGAAAGACTTGAGAGAAAGCCAATTGAATTAGACAATACCTGAGGAAGAATCCACCTAGACTTCACTTGTTATTTAACTCTAAACCGGACGATTTATTCACTTGACTTGATCCGTAAGATTCCCTAATTTATATTAATACCTCCCTTCAAGGCTACTAACGTCTATCCCTAGGTTGATTAAATGAAATCTCTTTCTAATTAAACCCCCTAGAATTGCATTAACTCGATCTATAGACTCCCATATTAGGTTTGACCATAATCCAGCAGATTTTCGTCACCATATCTCTAGGCGCGCGAGCAACTCCACTTAACTATGCTAGATCTACTCTTAGACAGTGTCTCTTTCTCCTCTACCTAAGCACATCACACTTGAATCAATATCCCGGAAATACCAAAACAAGAATTAAGAACAAATAGTTAAGAACAAATCAAGTATTTATCATACAGTTCAGATAACAATAACAAGATTTGTCTTAGGTTTCATCCCCTCAATTATCTAAGGGTTTAATTCATAATTGTAAAAGAAAACATCTCAGAAGAAAAGATAAAACAAAACATAAGAAATCCTAAAACCCCACAAGGAATTGAAGGAGAGATTCTCCATCTTGAGTATGATTAAACTTTTAAGATGAATCAATTGGCTTTCTTGAGTAAATCCATGAAATTAACTGCTCTGGCTCGGCTCTTTGGCCTAGCTGAACGCCCACTTAAAGGTTGGCCTCTAAGGACTTTATATAGGCTTTTGGAATATGTTTCTTTGCCTCTAAGTACCCTAATCCGAATAGAATTCTATTTTTCTACGGCAGGTACACGCTCGTGTGAATCGTGGCCAGGCCATGGTCGAACCTGTTGATGAGGCACGACCATATTTTTTAGGGTTTAGGCCGTGGTCGACTTTTCTTGCGAGGCACGGCCGTGTGGTCTTGGGCCCAAGCCGTGTGAATTTCTTACATCGGCCCATTTTTTTCGTTTTCAGCCCGTTATTCATTCTTTTCATCCTTCGGTGCTCAACTGAGTATAAAACATGAAAACAAAGGATTAGGAGCACCTATTTCCATAATTGAAGGAATAATTCATCCAAAAAGATGCTAAATATGGGATTAAAATATGTTACTATTTCGGTTTATCAATTACAATCAGGATTTTACTGACCCACTATGAAAGAGATACTTATGAATTCATACAAGGATGTGATAGATGTCAAAGAATCGGGAACATAGCTTAAAAATATGAAATGCCACAAATAAGGATAATTGAAGTTGAAGTGCTTGATGTTTGGGGCATTGATTTCATGGGACCTTTTCCAAGTTTTTTTGAAAATCAGTATATCCTCTTGGCTGTTGACTATGTTTCAAAAAAGGGTCAAATTAGTTGCACTGCCCACTAATGATACAAAGTCGGTTGTAAGATTATTGCAAAAAATGTATTCGCTAGATTTGGTACATCACGAACGTTGGTCAGCGACGAAGGATCTCATTTTTGTAGCAAGCAATTAGAAGCAGCTTTGGCTAAATACAACATAAAGCACCGAATGACCTCGACATATCATCCACAGGAAAATGGACAAACAGAGGTATCCAACCAAGAAATAAAATAGATTCTAAAGAAAACGGTAAATCCAAGTCAAAAAGATTAGCCGAGTAAGCTAGACGATGCCTTGTGGGCTTATAGAAAAACATATAAAACTCCATTAGGAATGTCTTCGTACAAGCTAGTCTATGGTAAGAATTTTCATTTACCAATTAAATTAGAAAGGAAAGCATACTGGGCAATTAAAGAGTTAAATTTAGATCCAAAATTAGCGAAGAAAGAAAGATTACTTCAACTCCAAGAATTAGAAGAATTTCATTTCATGGCTTACGAAAATACTAAAATGTATAAAAAATGAGTAGACTTTGACACGATGTGAAGATTAGAAAATGAGAATTTGTACCTGGGTAGAAAGTCTTATTGTTCAACTCTCGATTAAAATTATTTCTTGGGAAATTGAAATCAAGGTGGACAGGTCTGTATACAATACATTAGGTAACCCCTCATGGAACAATAGAGCTGATCAGAAAAGAGGGCCAGTGTTTTCTTATAAATGGTTAAAGAGTGAAACACTATTTTGGAGGGACAATCAACTTGATTGTCAATGAACAAACTTTACACTGTAATGTGTTGTGGAATGTATCAGGAATTAAGGGGAAGTCAATAACAAAGAGAGCCATGATGAAGAAGGTAAACAAGGCGTTAACTCACCAAGGCACCAAGAAAGTTGGTCACCATGTCGCGACATCACCCAGAATGTCACGACAAGTAAATTTTTTTTTTACTCTAGAGCCTATCCTCAACGTCGCGACATCACCCAGGGATGTTGCGACAACATCATAAACTTTGTTTTCAAAATTATCCTAACTTCTGACATTTTTGTAGTCTAATTATATTAGGATTCTGGTTCTTTAACTGTTTATTTAGTAGAATTAGATTATAACTCTTGAATAAATTATTTTTTTCTTCCTAACATATAAATATAACACATAGCCACTCTATTTCTGCAGTTTATTCTGTTTTCCCATCAATAAATATTAAGGCGCATGAATAATAAAGACAGATTATCATATGGCAAGTTTTAGTACAAGTGCTTCAAGCTCAGCCATTGAATTTCAAGAAGGCAATATAGACAAATACTTGCAACAATTACAGCTGTACACTTTTATTCAAGAGTAGGAATTTGATCACCTGATGAGGACTTGCAAAGGAATATGGGAGAATGCAATTGAAAGAAAATGGAAAAAAATTTTGTCTGCCATCCGAAGAACCCCTAATAATTCCTGTAGTGCAAGAATTCTATTTAAACTTAAAACAAAGGGAAGCAACTAGACCCTTTTACGAGATGTGCTCTTTTGTGAAGGTTAGAGGGATTAATGTCCCGGTAATTGAGATGGGTATTTGCCAAATTTATTATGTGCCATATTATTAACATGATTATCTCTATAAAAAAATATGAAGGAATTTAGAAATATCGATAATAAGAAATATTGATATTCCTAACAGAAGGGAAAGAGATGTGGACATATAAAATGAAAATGACAATAGCTGAAACATTCAATTAGGAATCAATGACGCCATGAGCCAAGATGTGGATGAAATTTGTTTGTTAAAAAATATGGCCTATATAAAAAATGTCTTAGATTAGCCCAATTCAAGCCATCATAACATATGGGATCCTCCAAATGAAGAAAATATGTGTAATATCCTGATTTTGGGGGTCTGTGCATTTGGTATGTTGCATGGCTAAATTAGTAGGTTAAGGCCTTGATGTGTGTATTGGGCTTAGGTTTGGGCTTAAACCTGGGTTAAATTGATTATAAATAGTGTTAGTTTATGAATTAAGTTAAGTAAGTATGTTTAGTAGCAAGTTGGGCTTGTGGCCCAACGTTTGGAGGTGCTAAAAGTGGGCATGTAGGTGGAGTCACAAGGGGGAGGAGTTTGGGCCTAGTGTGGCCGCTTGGGGCCCAAATTGATGGGTCAAAATTCAACACTCCTAGGGGAAGGGGGAGGACGGCATGTGCTACAATTTTGGAGCTTGAATTCTTTTATTTTTGGATAATTAAAATATGATAATAGGGAAGGAAAGAGTTGGTTTTAAGGTGGTCTCTTTTAAAGGTAAGATAATGATTAAGTTATCAGGTGAGATAAGGGCTATCAAGAGAGAGAGATTGACCGAAACTCCAACTCTGTGTGTGTGTGTGTGTGCATTATCGAAATTTAGTAGCCAAAGTGTCCATCTTTTCTTTCATTTTTCCTCTTTTCTTTCTCATCTTTTCTCAAGCCAAAATTCTTTTCTTCCTTTTCTCTCTGCATCTTGACAAAATCAAAATTCCCTAGCCTTATTCTACTTTCCAAAATTCTTCTAAAGCTAAATACCCTGGTTCCCATCTTCTTCTCCCATAGCCGAACCTCTCCTGGGTAGTCTCTTTTTCCCGAAGGTGCACCATAGTCGAATACACCTCTTTAGTTTGGTAAGTTTTCGAGATTTTCTTCTCTGAGATTTCTCTCTACTTCAATTAGTATCTAACCCGAATCATATTTTTCCTAAGGCTCTAGCAGTTTCACTCTCTACTATTGGTAGCCAAATACTGTCTTGTTGTGCCCTGTATTGTCGATTTGTGGAAAAGTCGAAGGTAGGTTGGTGGTAGGTTCGGCCAAATGGCCACTTTCGTGTTCTTTCCTCTTTGGCCGAATGTTGTATGGTACTCGATTGGTTGTGATCAGCGATTTGGTTTAATCTCTTGGCTTGGCCGAATGTAGGTAGGAAGGCGACAATTTCTTAAGGGCTTTCCGAGATTTGACAGATTAGGTAAGGGTTTGTTTTAAGTATACGATTAATTTAATTAATTGAATCTCATCGTTTTATTGGTTTAGTGACCAAGGAGTTATTATGGACACTAATAACAGTCAAGCGATAGGAGGGGTTGGATCTGTAAACCCAACACTAAAGTACAAGAAACGATTAGTATCGGGAGTGCGAGATTGGCCATCCGGGTGCGGGCCAACATCGAAAGTAAATCGTAGGCCAATAGTCGTAGTCTCGAGTGATGATGGCGTAGAAGCGATAAAAGCTAGTACGAGAACCAGGTGTGTAACTCTTACACACTTTCTTTATAATATGTTAATTGTTATATGTTGATAAAAGCCGAGTAACTACCGTGGTTACCAAAATAGCCTTGTGGGTAACAAAGCAGGATCTTAGGAGTAAGTGGTTATGTTTCTTATGTTGATTGTGATCTATGAGAGCATGATATTACAGATACATAATTATGTATGTTAAGCATGATCATACTGATATTGTTCGCATGAATATTGTTATGGGTAATGAGAGGAGGGGGAGTATGATCTATCAGACTATCACTAGTGATTTGGTATCACACAGTGGGTTGGCCCCACATATTATAAAGATTGTGACTAAGTCTCAGTGGTTTGGGACCACCAGTGGTTTGGTACCACATATGTTTATTTGTGACTTCGGTCACCAGTGGTTTGGCACCACCAGTGGTTTGGTACCACATATGTTTATTTGTGACTTCAGTCACTAGTGGTTTGGCACCATCAGTGGCTTGGTACCACAAGGGGTAGATTTGGGAGACACGGATGGATACCTAGGTTGATGGGTCGCATGACGTGCATATTGGTATTTGAATTTGTGTAAGAGCTTAATTTCTTTTGGGATGGGGATTTACACACTGAGTCTAGGTGACTCACCCCTTCCTTTATATTTTGCAGATAAACCTTAGATCGTGGATTTGGAGCCGGAGTGGACTCGAGGTGGCCATGCTCAGCATTCGTTTTATTATAAAGTTTTCATTTGGACATAGTTGTTTATTTGCTTTGAGTTTTCAGTGTTGTAATAAGGCCGCTTAACTTTTATTTTTGGGACGCTTTATTTGGTTGTTTCTATAACTCTCGTTAAGCATACTTGGTAAATATGAACTGGTTGTCTTCAAAACCTCGATGAGTACTTGTTTTCTGAAATGTTCACTGATTAAGTAATAAATGCGGAGTAACAATAAGACAACTAAGTTTTTTTTCCTAAAACAAGTTTTAACACGTTTTAAACGTCACAAGATCCAACTTCGTTTTCTCTAAAATTATCCAAAAGTTTTCTCTTTAACCAAGTCGACAAATCAGTTTTTAAAACGTTTTCTTTCCAGTGGCACACCAGATTCGATCGTTGGGTTTTGACCGGGTTTGGGGTGTTATATTTTGGTATCAGAGCCCGGTTCAAAAGCTCGGTTGTGGGTTTAAGGCCAAAATATGTTTTAAGAGTTTGTGAAATGAAATTTTTCAGAAAGTATAGCACCTGGGTCTCCGGCACCGATCCACCCAGGTAAGTACCCTAACCTTTGATTTAATGTTTATATGATGGGCTTTATGGGTTTCTAGACGTAGTTGAGCATGATAGTACTAATGGACCATAGGGCTAGTTTACACAACTTCTTAATTACATAAGACTTAAGTCTAATCAAACAAACCTGTGAGTGGCCGTCGAGTTAGGGTGTGGCAACTGTCATGCGCATATCTAGGAGTGGATTTAGGGAGAGCTTGGTATTTAAGCAGTCCCAGTGACTCACCTCCTCTCCGCTCAAATCCTACTCAGTGCGCAGAACTGCTCACTTTGGTAGTAAGAACTTGTTTACAGGCTAAACCTTATAATTAAAACCCGAAAGGGACCAGCCACCCTGTTTTGAAAAAAAAACCCTAGTTTTGAAATTACCAAATTACCCCTTGATTTGTAAAAACAACCCTAGATTTGAAAAATGACCAAAGTACCCCTGGTTTGTGAAATTACTAAATTACCCCCTAACTTATAAAATTACCGAAATACCCTCGAGTTGCAAAATTACCAACATACCCCTACTTCACAAAAAATTACCAAATTACCCTTATTTTAACAAATTACCTGAAATTTTATTTTGGAAAATTACAAAAATACCCATGTAGGTTAAAATTACGAAAATACCCCTGGTATGAAATTATGAAAATACCCCTACGCGTTGAATGTGGTCTATGGATGTTGGTTGTGCGATAAATGTACTTAGAACTAGGAGATAAGCCTGAAACTAGATTCGAATTCGAAAGAATCACTTTTAAAACTATCTTTCATAAAATTGTTCGTGGATAAACAGTGAACAGAATTAATAATTCATAAAATTCTTAACCAGCTAAACGCGAATGAGAAGCATGAGTAGAAGAGGTCGTGGACGTCCGTCGCGTGGCCGTGGTAGGGGTAGGATGGCCTTGTCAAAGCCAGCAGGGCCTGGCCATGGGTCAGGGAATGTGATACCGGATCTGTCGGTAGTGGAAGTTAAGTTTTAGGACCAAACTGGTGGTAATGATCACGATATCTCGAGCAAGATCTGCAGTTTTGGAAAGAGTTATTGTGGCAAGTGCGGGTTCAGGAGCCCAAAATCGGTGGCTGAGCGACTCTGAGCTAATGCAGCGGAGGTGTTTAGGGGGTGTCCGGTGTAACTCCCAATACTGCTGAGTATTGGTTAGAGGCAACAGAGCGTATAATGGATGACTTAGACTTCTCGGCTGAGAAAAAGTTGAAGGGGATAGTGTTTCTTCTCCGGGATGAGTCGTATCAGTGGTGGCTCACGATCAGGGATGGTGCAGTGGCTGATGACATCACTTGAGATTATTTTAGGGCAGACTATCAGAGGAAGTATGTAGGAGCTGGTTATCTTGATGCATAACGTAGGCGTTCTGAATTTGGTTCGGGGAATAAGTCGATGCCAGTCTGAAGAAAATTTTTGAGGTTAAGTAGGTATGCTCGGGGAATGGTGGCTACAGAACATGAGCGCTGTGTCAGGTTTGAGGACGGGCTAAGAGATGAGCTACGGGTGTTGATTGCACCTCAGCGAGAAAGGGAATTTACTGTTCTCCTAGAAAAGGCCAGAATAGCTGAGGAGGTGAAGTGAACCGAGAGACAGAATCAGGACCGATGTAGGGATAAAAGGAGTTCTGGGCCATCGGGGTCTGCTAGAAGTTTACAAAAGAGGGCTAGTTTGGTGGATTAGATCGAGCCACAAGGCCTGCTGCTGCTGTTCAGTGGCCACCTCAGTGTGCTCGGTGTAGGAAGTCTCATTCGAGAGAGTGCTGGGCTGGTAATGGAGGGTGTTTTGAGTGTGGGTCAATGGAGCACCGAGTAAGGGACTGTCCGCAGAAGTTAGCTAGGACTCAAGCTGAAGGTCAAGGACGTGGTCAATTCAGGAGAGATGGCCAGCAACCACGAGGGGATCGAGGTGCAGTTAGGGATGGAAATGGTAACGGACGGGGCCGTGGAGCACTTGGCCGAGGTGCTGGGGGTGCTAATGCAAGACAGCCTAGGTTGGTATATGTAGCAAAGCGTCGAAAGGAGGGCGATGCACCAAACGTTATAACCGGTACGTTTATAATTTCTAGGTTGCCTTACATTACATTAATTGATGTTGGTTCGACACACTCATATGTTGCTAGTAGTTTAGTAAAAACTTCAAACTTAGCCTGTAACACCCCAAACCCGGCCCATTCACTACGATCGAATTTGAAATGCAACTGCAGAAAATGTTTGAAAAGATTTTCGACTTAGAGTTAAAACATGAAAATTTATTCTCTTTTGTAAAACATTATGTATTTAACATTTGAAATAAAACTAAGTTGTTACAAATTGTCCGATTTAAAACTTTAACGTATATAAAATTTGAAGATACGAGTTGCTAAAAATAAAACTTTCCCAAATAGTAGTTCATTTGTAATCCCACCTTAAGCATAAATAAAAATAGAACAAATACCATAAATGGCCCTTATTACAATAAATGAATACTCAAAATACTAAAAAATATAAAATGTCTAGAATAACTAAAATCATCTTCTATATGGGCCACCTTGTATCCACTCCAACCCGGTCCGAGCTTTATGCATCACCTGCGATGTTGGAAAAATTTGGGTGAGTCAATAGACTCAGTGTATAGTTACTTCACATGTCTCCACATATGGGCTTGACCCATATCCACACAGTCCATATACAAAATCATGCAACATGAAACCCAACCCAACTTAAGGCCATCCGTCACACCTACCTTGGCAGCCCTACTGCCCAAGGCCGTGGCTAACCCACCGATCAACGAAGTGATCCCACATATCTTACCTTGGCGGACACTGCCCAAGGCCGTGGTGAGCCACCAATCACATAAGTGATCCCACATATCAATCACCCAAGGTGATGCACATACTATCAACCAAGAGATGTGGCACCTAGCCAACACCTCCCTTGATGAGGCACATAGCGAACATCAAGCGCCAATGTAGCACGAGGCTAACATTAGACCACGTACATAAAGTACACCATTTCATTCGATAGTCACATCCCAAGTCCCATGCATACATATATATCATGGCAACATATCACTTGAACAATTATACATCACATGCCATCACATTTCATACATATATTAAATGTAAATCAACGTCATAAAATATCGACTGTTGAGCGATTACCCATCATGGGTATCCACCATTTTAGCCCTTATTTGGCTACCATTCACATCATATCACATATACATAAATATAACACATACACATAACAAGAGAAACGGTCACGATAACTACGCACTGTTTTGTACGATCTACTCAATCCTAAAATACTACTTCTTATTCTTGAAACTATCAAAATCCTTGAGTAATCAAAATCCCGAAAGACTTCCTATCCCTTTTAACATTAGCCTACAGAGATCCTGATAACTTCTTCCATGAATTCGGCCATCACAAGAAAAGGGAGTTAGTCTCATCGATTTGATAAAATAACGAGAAACAAATAGAACGACAACCTCTTACCTCACTATCAGAAATCGATTAAAAGCTTGATGGAAAAAAGAATGTCAACACCTTCCTCTCCACAGGCTCTAGCTTGATTCGGCCACAGAACAGAAGAATGTATTCGGCTTCTTAAAGAAAATAACAAGGAATTATAGATTCGATTTAGAGAATACTAGAGAAATTTGGCTACCACAAAGAAATACTTGACTTTTGAGAGTAAATAGAAAAAAAGGAGAATAGGTACTAACACTTTCGCTTTTGAATAAAACTACGAGAAGAATAGGTGAGTGCTATAGTAGTTCTGGCTATGGCTTCCAATGGTCATGAAACATTCTACCACAAGAGAGCAAATGGGGAGAGGAAGAATAGCCTTAAGTGTTTTCAATATAGAGAGAAAATGAGATGGAAAACCCAATTTTGGCACAAAGAAAATAAAATGAAGAAAAGAGATGCCAAAGATGATCACTCCCCTATTTATACTACACAATTTGACATACTAGCTCATTTTCCTCTCATACCCCTTATCTTGCTCCTTTATCACCTAAATTAATAAAATCAAATTAATCCAACACTAATCCCTTATCAATCTCCTCATTTATCTCTTATCATATCCCACACTTTTCTCCCATTTATCATCTTAATAAATAATAAAATAATCTATCACTTATTCCATATCAATCTCCTATATTATCTCTTAATCATAGCCCACATTAATCTCCTAAATTATCTCTTATCCACCTCTTTAAAATAAATGAAAATAAATCCACATTTATCAACTAATCTTAGCCAAAAATTTAAAAGAAAAACAAGCTTATTTCATCCTTGTAAAACCCATGTGCCGTCCACCACTCCCCCTCCCCCTTAACGTCAAAAGGCAAAATAAAAGCCACCCATTTTGCTACCATCAAGACTCGAACCAAGGCCCCTTGAAGCTCCCTTTGACGTAACCTTCTAAGCCCTTAAGGTAACGTCCCAAGGCATTTTACCACATGGTTATCTTGTGTCATGCTTCACAATCAATTTCTTTTAAGACCTCCTTATCCAAGCTCCCTTTTTTAATACTTAAAACTAAATTTTCTCCTATAGCTCAGGCCTTCCTTAGCTTATAACTAGCACCTAAAATACCTCAATCAACACCACAATGACCACACTTATGCAAAATAATTTAATAAAATTTAACCCTATTTCAGATGTTACAATTCTACCCTCCTTAAAAATAATTCCGTCCTCGAAATTACTTACTAACAAACAATCGTACATTCTAACTCACCACACTATGTCAACTGCTTTGACTTTGATCTTAAAGAACTATCATACTTTCTAGGCACATTCTCTAAGTTCACAATCAGGGTTTCATACACTTCACTAGCAACATAAGAACAAGCTGATTCTACAACGAACAGGTAATAGGTATTCCAGAAACAAGAAACTTACCCGTTGTCACATCTGGCACATCACTATCCTCGCGATGGCCGACTGCATAAACCAACCTTGGCTGCCTTGCATCTGAACCTTCAGCACCTCTGCTCGGTGCTCCACGACCTCGGCTAGAACCATTTCCTCTATGATTCGGACCACGACCCCTCGTCGCTTGTTGACCATTCCTACCCGGCTGCTCATAACCCTGGCCTACTGTCTGAGCCCTACACAGATCCTGGGGACAGTCTTTAATCAAATGAGACTTGGACTTACACCTAAAATATTCTCGATCCCAGTTCTAGCACTCGCCAACATGATACCTTCCATACCGAGCACACGTACGGTCCGGATTTCCAGTAGCTGGCTTAGCAACACGAACAGAATTCTCGACCCTCGGTCTTTTTGAAAGTTCTCGATGATTCGACGATCTAAAACTTCTCTTATCCGGTTCCTATCCTTATCTCTATTCATCTCACGAGTCCTTAATTCCTTCGCTACCTTAGCCATTTCCTGTCTGACAAACTCTTGCTCTTGTTGCGAGCTATCAACAACCTCAAGTCATCCCTTAGTCCGTCCTCAAACCGGACACACCGCTCATGCTCAGTAGCCACTACTCCTCGAGCATATCGGCTTAACCTCGAAATTCACCGACCGCTACGGACTTGTTCCCTTGAACTAGCCCCAGAAATGCCTTCCTTTGCGCATCGATATAATGGGTGCCAACATACTTCTTCTGGTACGCCGCCTTAACATAATCGCAAGTAAGATCCTCAGCTATGGCACTATCCCGAACTGTGAGCCACCATTGATACGCTTCATCGCGTAGCAGCGCCACCATTCCTTTCACTTTCTCCTCAGGGGTCAGATCTAACTCATCCATAATTCGTTCCGTCGCCTCCAACCAATACTCAGCAGTACTGGGTGCCACACCAGATACTCCACGAAACACTTCAACTCTATTGGCTTGGAGTCGCTCAGTTACAGACTTCCTAGCTCTCATATTTCCACCTGCTCTAGCCACCATCTCAAGAACTCATGACCTCGCTGTGATCTGACATCATCCCCATCGATCTTGCTGCTCAACACCAAAAGTGGTGGTGGTGGTACCTCATTCTCGATCCTTGACCCGATCTAACGAAGTTTCGATCTGACCATTCTTCCTCTACCACGTCCACGATGACCTCGTCCTCTAGAACTCATATCTAACGTCGCGATTTAATCGATTAAAAGTTTTATGCATTAGAAATTTTGTTTCACTGTTTATCAACGAATAAATTTTATGATAAGAAGTTTCCAGAAGTAGTTCTTTCGATCAATCAAAGTTTTAGTTCAAGTTCACTATTCTAATTCAGAGAATCACATTCACATTCACATTCATCCACAACATTCACTTCACTACTTTGGGCATTTCTGATCATTCCCTATCCCAGGGGTAATTTCGTCATTTTTCCTAGAGGTATTTCGGTAATAAATCGGGGTCAATTTGAAAATCACAAAAGTCATTTCAAAATTTTCCAAACTCATGGGTATTTTTGAAAGAAAGATTTTCCAAGCCCGGGTATTGCAGAAATTTTAAAATCGGGGTTATTTTGGTAATTTCATAAACTAGGGGTAATTTGGTAAATTTCCAAATCAGGGTATTTTGAATTTTCTCAAAATAGGGTTTTTTGGACACTTTTTGCAAAGTAAGAAAATTTTATTAAAATCGAAGGTAGTATGGTAATAAATTTTTTCAAGCCAGGGGCATTTTAGTAATTTTGTAAATCAAAGATATTTTGGAAAAATTTTCATAATAATCTTTTGCTACAATTGAAAGGGTAATTTAGGGATTTTAAAACTAGGGTTTCCATAAAAATACGGCTAGTCCCTTTCGGGTTTTAGTTATTGGGTTTAGCCCATGAATAAGTCCTCTTGGTTAAGGTGAACCGTGGCTACGCACCAGGTAAGATTTGAGCGGAGAGGAGGTGAGTCACTAGGACTGCTTAAATACCAAGCTCCCACCGAATATCAATCCTAGACATGCGCATAATGGTTGCCACACCCTAACTAGGCGACTTAGTCACAAGTTTGTTTAGTTAGGAATTAAAGTCTTATGCATGTGTTTGAGTGCACTAGCCCTAGAGTTCAATACCCTAATATTCTAATCTACGAGCCCAAATATGCTTCATAACATTCACATATACAAATCACTTCAGAAGTTAGGAGTACTTACCGGTGGACTTGAATTAGAGATCAAAAGCCATGCCGTAAAACCTAAAAATTTTACGAAAAATCCATATTTTTGAAAAGGCCATTTTAGAAAAACATTTTGGGGCCCAAATCCCTCAAAGTCGAGTTTTGAATCGGGCTTTGATACCAAATTGTAACACCCCAAACCCGACCCATTCACTACGATCGAATTTGAAATGCCACTACGGAAAAATGTTTGAAAAGATTTTTGACTTAGAGTTAAAACATGAAAATTTATTGTCTTTTGTAAAACATTATGTATTTAAAATTTGAAATAAAGCTAAGTTGTTACAAATTGTCCGATTTAAAACTTTAATGTATATATATTTTAAAGATATGAGTTGCTAAAAATAAAACCTTCCCAAATAGTAGTTCATTTGTAATCCCACCTTAAGCATAAATAAAAATAGAACAAATACCATAAATGGCCCTTATTACAATAAATGAATACTCAAAATACTGAAAAATATAAAATGTCTCGAATAACTAAAATCATCTTCTGCATGGGCCACCTTGTATCCACTCCAACCCGGTCCAAGCTTTATGCATCACCTGCGATGTTGGAAAAATTTGGGTGAGTCAACAGACTCGATGCATAGTTACTTTACATGTCTCCACATATGGGCTTGACCCATATCCACACCATATACAAAATCATGCAACATGAAACCCAACCCAACTTAAGGCCATCTGTCAGACCTACCTTATGCACTGCGCCCAAGGCCGTATAACCCATCGATCAACAAGTGATCCCACATATCTTACCTTGGTAGACACACGCCCAAGGTCAGTGGTGAGCTACCGATCACATAAGTGATCGCACATATCAATCACCCACGTGATGCACACAGCTATCAACCGCCGAGATGTGGCACCTAGCCAACACCTCCCTTGATGAGACACATAGCGAACATCAAGCGCCAATGTAGCACGAGGCTAACATTAGACCACGTACATAAAGTACACCTTTTCCTTCGATAGTCACATCCCAAGTCCCATGCATACATATATATCATGGCAACATATCACTTGAACAATTATACATCACATGCCATCACATTTCATACATATATCAAATGTAAATCAATGTCATAAAATCTCGACTGTTGAACGATTACCCATCATGGGTATCCACCATTTTAGCCCTTACTTCGGCTACCATTCACATCATATCACATATACATAAATATAACACATACACACAACAAAAGAACAGTGCGATAACTACGCACCTATTTTGGTACAGTCTACTCAATCCCGAAATGCTACTTCTTATTCTTGAAACTGTCAAAATCCTTGAGTAATCGAAATCCCGAAAGACTTCCTATCCCTTTTAACGTTAGCCTACAGAGATCCTGATAACTCCTTCCATGAATTCGGCCATCACAAGAAAAGGGAGTTAGTCTCCTCGATTTGATAAAATAACGAGAAACAAATAGAACGACAACCTCTTACCTCACTATCGAAATCGATTAAAAGCTTGATGGAAAAAGAATGTCGACACCTTCCTCTCTGTGCTCTAACTTGATTGACCATAGAATGTAAGAATGTATTCGCTTTAAAGAAAATAACAAGGAATTATAGATTCGGTTTAGAGAATACTAGAGAAATTCAGCTACCACAAAGAAATACTTGACTTTTGAGAGTAAATAGAAAAGGAGAATAGGTACTAACACTTTCGACTTTTGAATAAAACTCGAGAAGAATAGGTGAGTGCTATAGTAGTTCTGCTATTGCTTCCAATGGTCATGAAACATTCTACCACAAGAGAGGAAATGGGAAGAGGAAGAATAGCCTTAAGTGTTTTCGGTATAGAGAAAATGAGATGGAAATCCCAATTTTCGGCACAAAAAAAATAAAATGAAGAAAAGAGATGCCAAAGATGATCACTCCCTATTTATACTACACAATTTCGACATTCTAGCTCATTTTCCTCTCATACCCTTATCTTGCTCCTTTATCACCTAAATTAATAAAATCAAATTAATCCAACACTAATCCCTTATCAATCTCCTCATTTATCTCTTATCATATCCCACACTTTTCTGCCATTTATTAGCTTAATAAATAATAAAATAATCCATCACTTATTCCATATCAATCTCCTATATTATCTCTTAATAATAGCCCACATTAATCTCTTAAATTATCTCTTATCCACCTATTTAAAATAAATGAAAATAAATCCACATTCATCAACTAATCTTAGCCAAAAATTTAAAAGAAAAACAAGCTTATTTCATCCTTGTAAAACCCATGTGCCGTCCACTACTCCACTTCCCCCTTAACGTCAAAAGGCAAAATAAAAGCCACCTATTTTACTGCCATCAAGACTCGAACCAAGGCCCCTTGAAGCTCCCTTTAACGCAACCTTCCAAGCCCTTAAGGTAACGTCCCAAGGCATTTTACCACATGGTTATCTTGTGTCATGCTTCACACCGAATTTCTTTTAAGACCTCCTTATCCAAGCTCCCCTTTTTTTTTAATACTTAAAACCAAATTTTCTCCTATAGCTCAGGGCCTTCCTTAGCTTATAACTAGCACCTAAAATACCTCAATCAACACCACAATGACCACACTTATGCAAAATAATTTAATAAAATTTAACCCTATTTTAGGATGTTACATAGATTATGGGATTTCTGCTAGGAAGATGACAGTAGTTAGCCCTCTAGGACACTCTGTGGTAGTAGACAAACTGTATAAGGATGTACCCCTAGAACTTTAAGGGGTAGTGTTTCAAGCAGATTTGATGGAGCTACCCTTCGGGGAGTTTGATTTAATCTTTGGAATGGATTGGTTAGTTAAGTACCAGGTAGAACTAGACTGTGCAGCTAAGTGCATGGTGCTGAAATCGGTCGAGGGTAAAGAGGTGGTGATGATAGGTGAAAGAAGGAATTACCTATCCAATGTGGTGTCCGCGCTGAAGGCTGAGAAGATGGTAAAGAAAGGATGTGAGGCGTTTGTGGTCTATGTTTGTGCTTTAAAGGTTAAGGAATCGGTAATAGAAAGTGTCCAAATGGTGAAAGAGTTTATTGATGTTTTTCGAAGAGCTTTCGGTTTGCATCTCTGGATCGCGAAGTGGAGTTTGGTATAGATCTTCTACCGGGAGCAACGCCAGTGTCTATTACTCCGTATAGGATGGCGCCAAAGGAATTGGTGGAGTTGAAAGCGTAGATTCAGGAGTTGCTGGTCGGGGTTTCATCCCAAGTGTATCACCGTAGGGAGCGCCTGTGCTTTTTATTAAGAAGAAGGATGGGTCCATGCGAATGTGCATAGACTACCAACAGTTGAATAAATTGATGACTAAGAACAAGTATCTATTGCCGAGGATAGATGACTTGTTCGACCAGCTTAAGGGAGCATCGGTCTTCTCCAAGATAGATTTGAGGTCGGATATCACCAACTTAAGGTGAAGGAGGCAGATATCCATAAGACGGAGTTTCATACTCGATACGGGCATTATGAATTTTTGGTAATGTCGTTCAGGTTGACAAACGCACCAGCAGCATTTATGGATATGATGAACTGGGTGTTTCAGTCGTATTTGGATCGGTTCGTCGTAGTATTTATAGATGATATTCTGGTGTACTCGAAATCGGAAGAGGAGCATGACGCACATTTGCGGGTGGTGTTGCAGATTCTTAGGGAAAAGCGTTTATACGCAAAGTTTAGTAAGTGCGAATTTTGGTTGAAGGAAGTTACCTTTTGGGTCATGTGGTGTCGGTGAGGATTAGAGTTGACCTTGAAGATTGAGGTCAGATTGATGGAAGCCATTGAAGTCTATAACGGAGATTCAAAGTTTTCTGGGTTTGGTGAGATATTACAGAAGGTTTGTAGAAGGGTTTTCTCTGATTGCAGCGCCATTAACCAAGTTGCTGAGGAAAGGGGTTCCGTTTGTATGGTCAGACAAGCAACAAGAGAGTTTTGAGAAGTTGAAAAGGATTTTGATGGAAGCTCCAGTGTTGATTCAACCTGAAGCCAGGAAAGAGTTTACGGTTTATTGTGATGCATCGCACACAGGATTCGGATGTGTGCTGATGCAAGAAGGGAAAGTAGTAGCGTATGCTTTTCGACAGTTGAGACCTCACGAAGTGAACTACCATACGCATGATCTGGAATTGGCTGCAGTGGCTTTCACCCTAAACATTTAGAGACATTATTTGTATGGAGAGAAGTCTATAGCGTACATGGATCACAAAATTTTGAAGTACCTTCTTACACAGAAGGAGATAAATTTAAGGCAAATGAGGTGGATCGAGTTGTTAAAGGACTATGACTGCTCGATAGAGTACCATCCAAGAAAGGCTAATGTGGCAGCGGACGCCTTGAGCCATAAGGTGGTGGCAGATTTAAGAGCCATGTTTGCCCACCTTAGTCTGTATGATGACGGAAGCCTGTTAGCGGAGTTGCAGGTGAAGCCAACGTGGGTAGATCAGGTTAAAGAGAAACAATTGGTGGATGAAGTTTTGAGCGTACGGTGCTTGCAAGTGCGGAGTGGTGGTTTGGAGGGGTATAGCTTGAGCAACGATAGAGTGTTGTGTTTTCAAGGAAAAGTGTGTATGCTGAGACGAGGAGTTAAGGCGTAAGATTTTGCGGGAGGCATATAGCGATCCATATGCTATGCATCCGGAGGTAGTAAGATGTATCGAGATTTGCGGGAGGCGATTTTGGTGGCGGGGCCTCAAGCGTGAGGTAACAAAATTTGTGGGTAAGTGTCTGACATGTCAGCAAGTCAAGGCTAAACATCAGTTGCCGTCAAGTTTGTTGCAACCGATTAAGATTCCACAATGGAAGTGGAAAAGGATTTCAATGGATTTTGTGAGTGGGCTACCCCTTACGCCTACCAAAAAGGATTCGATTTGGGTGATTGTGGACCGTCTAACGAAGTCTGCTCATTTTATACCTGTGCGTATGGATTTTTCTCTTCAGAAGTTAGCGAGACTATACATAGCGGAGATTGTAAGGTTGCATAAGGTGCCAGTGTCGATTATTTCAGACAGAGACCCTAGATTTACGTCAAGGTTCTGGAAGGCTTTGCACCAGGCATTGGGGACAAGGTTGGATTTTAGTACGGCATTCCATCCCCAGTCAGATGGACAATTAGAGAGGGTGATTCAAGTTTTGGAAGACATGCTAAGGGGTTGTGTCTTGGATTTTAAAGGCAGTTGGAAAGAATTTTTACCTTTGGCGGAGTTCGCGTACAACAATAGTTACCAGGCAAGTATTCAAATGGCACCATACGAAGCGTTATATGGTCGGAAGTGTCGTACCCCTACGTGTTGGACGGAATTGAGGGAGTGACAGATGTTGGGTCCAGAGTTGGTTGTTGAAACAGAAGATAAGATAAAGGTGATTTGAGCTCGTTTGAAAGAAGCTTTGGATAGGCATAAGTCTTATGTCGATCTTAAATGGAAGGATATAGAGTTTGCAGAAGGTGACAGGGTTTTCTTGAAGGTGTCACCGTGGAAGAATGTTCTGAGATTTGGTAAGAATGGCAAATTAAGCCCTAGATTTATCGGGCATTATCGGGTGTTGAAGCGAGTGGGACCAGTGGCTTATCAGCTCAAGTTGCTACCAGAGTTGAGTCAAATCCATGACGTGTTTCATGTGTCCATGCTTAGACGCTATCGCTCAGATCTGTCACATGTTGTACCAGTGGAGGAGATTGAGGTAAATCCAGACTTATCTTTCGAGGAGGAACCAGTGCAGATCCTAGATCGGGATGTTAAGGTTTGGCGTAGGAAATCAGTCCCTTTGGTGAAGGTATTATGGCGGAACCATGGGTCAAAGGAAGCGACATGGGAACCGGAGGATATTATGCATCAGCAATACCCTCAACTCTTTTGACCAGGTAAATTTCAAGGTCAAAATATATTTTAAGGGGGGTAGAACTGTAATATCCTAATTTTGGGGGTCTGTGCATTTGGTATGTTGCATGGCTAAATTAGTAGGTTAAGGCCTTGAGGTGTGTGGGCTCATGTTTGGGCTTAAACCTGGGTTAAATTGATTATATATAGTGTTAGTTTATGAATTAAGTTAAGTAAGTATGTTTAGTAGGAAGTTGGGCTTGTGGCCCAACATTTGGAGGTGTTATAAGTGGGCATGTAGGTGGCGTCACAAGGGGGAGGAGTTTGGGCCTAGTGTGGCTACTTGGGGCCCAAATTGATGGGTCAAAAATCAACACTCCTAGGGGAAGGGGGAGGACGGCATGTGCTACAATTTAGGAGCTTGAATTCTTTTATTTTTGGATAATTAAAAGATTATAATAGGGAAGGGAAGAGTTGGTTTTAAGATGGTCTCTTTTAAAGGTAAGATAATGATTAAGTTATCAGGTGAGATAAGGGCTATCAGGAGAGAGAGAGAGTTGGCTGAAACTCCAACTCTGTGTGTGTGTATTGCCAAAATTTAGTAGCCAAAGAATCCATCTTTTTTTTCATTTTTCCTCTTTTCTTTCTCATCTTTTCTCAAGCCAAAATTCTTTTCTTCCTTTTCTCTCTGCTTCTTGACAAAATCGAAATTCCCTAGCCTTATTCTACTTTCCAAAATTCTTCTAAAGTAGAATACCCTGGTTCCTATCTTCTTCTCCTATAGCCGAACCTCTCCTGGGTAGTCTCTTTTCCCCAAAGGTGCACCATAGCCGAATACACCTCTTTAGTTTGGTAAGTTTTTAAGATTTTCTTCTCTGAGATTTCTCTCTACTTCAATTAGTATCTAACTCGAATCATATTTTTCCTAAGGCTCAATCGGTTTCACTCTCTGCTATTGGTAGCCGAATCTTGTCTTGCTGTGTCCTGTATTGTTGATTTGTGGAAAAGCCGAAGGTAGGTTGGTGGTAGGTTCGGCCAAATGGCCACTTTCGTGTTCTTTCCTCTTTGGCCGAATGTTGTATGGTACTTGATTGGTTGTGATCAGCGATTTGGTTTAATATTTTGGGCTTGGCCGAATGTAGGTAGGAAGGTGACAATTTCTTAAGGGCTTTTCGGGATTCGACAGATTAGGTAAGGGTTTGTTTTAAGTATATGATTAATTTAATTAGTTGGATCTCATCGTTTTATTGGTTTAGTGACCAAGGAGTTATTATGGACACTAATAACAGTCAAGCGATAGGAGGGATTGGATCTGTAAACCCAATGCTAAAGTACAAGAAACGATTAGTATCGAGAGTGCGAGATTGGCCATCCGGGTGCGAGTCGACATCGAAAGTAAATTGTAGGCCGATAGTCGTAGTCTCGAGTGACAGTAGCGTAGAAGCAGTAAAAATGCTAGTACAAGAACCAGGTGTGTAACTCTTACACACTTTCTTTACTTAATATGTTAATTGTTGTGTGTTGATAAAAGCCGGAGTGACGGTTGTGGTTACCAAAATACCCTTGTGGGTAACAGGCGATGATGCCGGGTAAGTGGTTATGTTTCTTGTGTTGATTGTGATCTATGAGAGCATGATATTCTGTATACATAATTATGTATGTTAAGCATGATCATACTGATATTGTTCTCATGAATATATGTTATGGGTAATGAGAGGAGGGGGAGTATGATCTATCAGACTGTCACTAGTGATTTGGTATCACACAGTGGGTTGGCCCCACATATTTTAAAGATTGTGACTAAGTTTCAGTGGTTTGGGACCACCAGTGGTTTGGTACCACATATGTTTATTTGTGATTCCGGTCACCAGTGGTTTGGCACCACCAGTGGTTTGGTACCACATATGTTTATTTGTGACTTCGGTCACCAGTGGTTTGGTACCACAAGGGGTAGATTTGGGAGACACAGATGGATACCTAGGTTGATGGGTCGCATGACATGCATATTGGTATTTGAATTTGTGTAAGAGCTTAATTTCTTTTGGGATGGGGATTTACACACTGAGTCTAGGTGACTCACCCCTTCCTTTATATTTTGCAGATAAACCTTAGATCGTGAATTTGGAGCCGAAGTGGACTCGAGGTGGCCATGCTCAGCATTCGTTTTATTATAAAGTTTTCATTTGGACATAGTTGTTTATTTGCTTTGGGTTTTCATTGTAGTAAGGCCGCTTAACTTTTATTTTGGGGACGCTTTATTTGGTTGTTTCTATAACTTTCAGTTAAGCATACCGTAAATATAAACTGGTTGTTTTCAAAACCTCGATGAGTACTTGTTTTCTGAAATGCTCACTGATTAAGTAATAAATGCGGAGTAACAATAAGACAGCTAAGTTTTTTTTCCTAAACAAGTTTTAACACGTTTTAAACGTCACAAGATCCAACTTCGTTTTCTCTAAAATTATCCAAAAGTTTTCTCTTTAACCAAGTCGACAAATCGGTTTTTAAAACATTTTCTTTCTCGTGGCACACCAGATTCGATCATTGGGTTTTGACTAGGTTTGGGGTGTTACAATATGTATCGAAATATGGATATATAAGAACATGGTTGATGTGCAAGGAATTTAGGAAAGGGAATATTTTTCCCTAATCTAATTACAGAATTGTGTAGAAAGGTAGGAGTACCTATCGAGCGAAAGGATAAAACTATAAGTCTACCAAGGAAGTTACTCGATGATGATTTATTCAAATAATTTGTTCTTCTACAAACAAAACAGAAAGAGGAAAGAAGAAAAAGAGGATTTCAAGAAGATGAAGAATAATATTCAAGAATAAATATAGTAGGATCTTAGGTTTAGAAATATATGAATTTAAGAAAAATTTGAAGGTTTTAAATTCTAGGGCTTGTAACAATTAGAAACCAGATTTTATTTATAATTTTTCTTGTCTTTCTTGTAATTTGTTTAATATGTTTCTTAAAAAAAAACAGCATGGAGACACAAACAATTCAAGCTTTACACGATCAAAAGAGGAAGCACCCACCAATAGAAGTTAGAGCAATCATGATCAATCGAGTAAATTCTTTATTTATCTTTTAATAGGCTACACATTGAAGACAATCTGTCGACTAAAGTGTGGGGGTAACATAGGTTGTTTTTAAATTTTTCTATCTTTTGTGTGCTTAAGCTTGTAGAAATACAAGTGATTGGTCAGAAGCATGTACATAAGTTACTTATGTTTATAAATAAATTTGACGTGATGATAGGTGATTTTAATTTTATTATTATTAGAATGCTAAAGTTCTATATGTTACACTGTAAATAGGTATTAAGCTATCATTTGTACCAAGTGATATAGAAAATACAAGGAAACAAGCATGCTAGTATAAATGATAAATGGTTGAATTTGTGTTTTTTTTTTTTTGGTTGATTAAATTTGTGCAGGGTGAAATATTTAGGGATGACCTAAGGCATTGTTTGGAGCAGATCTAGAGCCAAAAAGCTATCATATTTATACTTCACATTTAGTACCAATTTTGAGCCTTTTGACACTTCTTAATGAACCACATTATAAACCCCGAGCCAAAAAATGTTAATTTGTATATGCCCTTTTTCTTTGGCCCTGTACCTCACGATTATAGATGTTTGGCCATACTTATTAAGGGTTAAGTAGATACTTCACGATGGAGTTTGTAAAATTAAAGTGAAATAGGACAGATCGGTGTGATATAAGAACTATAAGTTAGCATAATGTGTGAAACAAAAAGAAGAATCCACAAAAAAGAATTGGTTCAAGTAGAAGAAGTCTTAAACTAGCGAAAAAGCATTCATAAGTGATATGTATTGAAAAAGAGAAAAGTCAAAAAATAAAGAAAAACTCATTCATTAATGCTCAAAAACTCGTAAGGCTAACCATGGTTACTATGTCATACTATGACTTCCTATAGATGGAGAGACAATGAAGGTGAAAAAAGGAGAAATAAGGCGGTAAGCGAGTAAAGGTCACTAAAGATGGAAGAATAGGGATGAATACGATTTGTCAAACTATTTTCATGTTTATAACCTTTTGATGCTTACTGTTTTTTAATTCCATACCTATCTTAAGCTTCAAAAGGTTACAAGTGAAAAACCCTATGTGACCTAAGTATCCTTATACATGAATGGACATCATACTAAACATTCACATAAATAACTATTTGTATTCTGCTCAAATAATCAAAGTAATTGTATGATTTGTTGATGGATTCCTATAGGTAAGAACCTTAATACTTTTATCTTTTGTAACATACTTAACTTAGACGTTTGTGATTAAAAGTGGTAAGTCGACTACTCATCATGTTGAAATTGTTAGTAAGCGTGAAACGCCTAAATCATATGCTCCAAAATTAATACTTGTACCATACTTGTTCAAGGGTCATCATTTTATTTTGTCATCTTTGTTTATGTTGCTTGAGGACAAGCAATGACTTAAGTGGTAGGGGAGTTTGATCTGTCGTGATTACATGTAGCAGATTAAACTAGTTTTTACATTTAAGGAGCTTGAATATAAGCATTTTTGCTATGTTTTAATTAAGTTTCTTTAGTTTTATTTGCATTCAATAAAATGTGCACATTGAGCCTTTTATTAACCTTAAGGGTCAAGTGAGGCCTAAAGGAGAGCTAATGTACTTCGTGAGTGTGCAAGAGACCATTGAAAGACATTTCGCGTCAATACTGGACGCTATGTCACAACATGAGAGATTCGGTGTTGCAACATAGAGGGCAGAATAGAAAAGTGAGAAACTACCTTCGAGGTCGCGACACAGGTTGAGGATGTCGCAGCATCCCCCTGAATACAGTTGTAGAAAAGTAGACTAGCTACTATGCCACAATACAAGTCCTGGTGCGTCGTGACATCGACTCTGTGACGAGAATAAAACACAAAGTAGGGGTGTTTTGGTCTACACAATCGAACTTAAAGCTCAAGAATGTCAGCTAACCTAGGGTTAAGGACGATGACTACTTGAAGTCTATAAATAGGCTCCTTTGGCACACATTATAGACAGACCTCATTAGCTTAGATTCTCTCTTTAGGTTTAAGGTTTTGTTTTCATGTTTTCTTTAGGTTTTCATAGTTTTTGTTATTTGTTTTCTTCAAGAGATCTAATTGTAAAGGAGATAAACTTTCATGGGTTTATGTTATTCATCAATATCAATCAGGCTTTCTTAATTTCTTTATTTCAATCCATTCCCTATGATTAATTCTTCCATTCTTTCCATGTTGTTTAGAAAGCCATGAGGAACTAATCCTTCTATAGGGGATTAGCAAGTGGAGGCATGATATCTTAACTATTTTGTAGGGTTACTCAACGGATCAACTATTTGGAAAAGGAAGAGCATGAAACAAAGTAGGAAGATAAGTAGTTCTTATTGACTCGTTACGTTAGTGGAAGATCGGAAGATCCTACTAGGGTAACGACTAGTTGGTTGATGAGGAACCCAAAACGATAGTTAATTGGAATTACCGAAGCGAGCTGATCACCTATCCTCAGATTTGATTTACTTTATTTATCTCTATATCTTGCAGTTTTAATTTTTTTATGATATTTTATTTCATTATTTTACAAACCATAAAAATATGTTTTATTTTACTCTCGTACTATAACTGACTTAAAGTATTAATTAGATCTTTAATTATTTAGGTTAAGATTGATTTAGTACTTGCCTCCCTTGGGTATGATCCTCAAAGTACTCACCTAATTTGCTGTAAAATCTATATTACAACTCAACACATATACTTGTAGATACCGCCTCATAACTCTCTATTTTATAGTAGTATTCACACTCTAGACATTAGTACGTCCATAGGTGGTCAACAGTTGACCAATACTAATGAGATTCTAATCTATCGCAAGTATAAAAAGAACATCAGAAATTATTTTTGTACCTGATGATGAACGGATCACCACTTCGCCTCTCCCCTTAGCTTCTAAGAGTTCGTCGTTACCAATCTTCACCTTAAGATCGCAACTTTGGTCAATCTTCCTGAAGATGCCTTTATCTGAGGTAATGTGATTGGTGCATCCCCTATCGATCAACCAACCTTTTGTGACTCTATTTTTTAATGCAGAACTTGTCGATGCAAACACCTGCTCTTCTTGAATGTGATCTCCCTCAGCTGCCTAAGCCTGCACACTCTGTTGAGGGTTTCGCCCTTTGCTCTTGCATACTTTCTCCATGTGGCCTAACTGCTTGCATGATTTTCACTTAATATCTAGTATGAACCAACAATATTTCTCAGGGTGAGTGTTTTTCTTATAATGCAAGCATGGTGAATATTTCTTCTTTCCACCATCTTGTATTGACTTCTCCTTCCTATCTGACCAACCTTTCTTTCCCTTATGTTTCTTGGGGTTTGCACCTTCAATACTCAGGGTTCGCAGTGCTTTTTCTGCATGCTCTTCTCACCTTGATGCTCTTATTTACTCTTGAGCATACAAGGCATTTATTAACTCTAAAAGAGAGATAGACAAAAGGTCCCTTGAGTCTTTAAGTGAGGAAATATTTTATTCATACATCTCAAGAAACGTTGTTATGACATTCTCAACGACCCTGCTGTCTGCAAACTCTTCCCCAACTAACCTAATGTTATTAACTACTGTCATAATTCTATTTGCATACTGCTTCATTGTTTCAGCCTCTGTCATCTTCAAATTCTCAAAATCTCTCATGAGATTAATGAGTTGTTGTT
Source organism: Gossypium rotundifolium (assembly GCA_025506655.1). Classification (NCBI taxonomy): domain Eukaryota; kingdom Viridiplantae; phylum Streptophyta; class Magnoliopsida; order Malvales; family Malvaceae; genus Gossypium; species Gossypium rotundifolium. The sequence goes on from CP106731.1 coordinate 142,962,587, forward strand.
GTCTGGTCTTGTCTGAACTTTGAAACTCCTCCTTTAGCTTATCCTAAATTATTTTAGGGTTTCGCAGGTCATAATGCATGTGAATATGATATCCGAGACTTCATTCTGTATACAGGACATTGCATTGTATCTTTTAACTTGTTTGTCGCCATGGTGCTTGATTTGAGTGATTGTAGCATTGTCCCTCAATGGTGCGATCTCGACATCAATATTCACAACCTCCCACGAGTCATATGCTTGCAAATAAGTCTTCATCTTAACAACCCATATATGATAATTTTTATCATTAAAAACAAACTATGAAGGTGGTGAAAAACTCAAAAGCCATTTATAACATAGAAAGAACAACAATGGCCCTTAAGAAGATAACTCTGATACCATTTGTTAGAATTTCGATAATAAGAAAGAAAAATTATGAAGAAATGAGAAAATTTAATAACAAAATTGTCTACTAAGATTTTATTATTTCCACTCATCTATTTTGAACAAAGTAACAATGATATTTATAACAAAAATTTGCTAAATATGGAAAGAAATAACTTAAGATTTTATACTAATAAATGCTAAATATAATATGCTGATAAATACTAAACTTCTAGTAATAAAATATAATCCATAAACATAACTTGTAAGCAAACTCTAAAAAATTCAACTCGTATCTTTTAGTTCACCAAAATTAAAGTGTTCACCAAATTTGCATGAACGATCCTCTCGCAGCATTAACACTATTGTTTTATTATGCTTCCGCATTCATATAATAAGTTTTATATAAATTACTGATTATACAATTTTATAAGTATACGTGTATATTGTCCTACATGTCCATTTCCTCATTGCCCAACATCGAAACAAATTTCATGCTTTAAATGGGGTTGCTTGGATTTCCCGTAGCTAGCCACCGTGGGAGACTGACACAGTAGGAGCAGGGTTGAATAGACGACCATCACAATTCATGTTGTAGTCCATTTGTCCCAAAGCTTTCAACACTAATGTCTGTCTTTACCTTACATCAAAAAACACTTTTGAGAGTCTCAATCTTTGTTGTCTTTTTACAACAAATCAAATTGCACTATCCTAATGGAGATTGTTCCCACTATTCCACAAATTTCTCGTGCGCCATTGGCCTTGCAATTAACCATATATAAATATGTGTATATCACACTTACAACTTGGCTAAAAGGGACCCTCATGCCAGAAGAGAAGCATAAAGAAAGGAACTAACCGATCAAAGATAGCAAGACAAAATACATTAATATAGGGTGAGCGTTAGATCGAATCAGTGAAAAATTTCGAGTTAATCGAGTTGGCGAGTCTTATTTTATCATCCTAACTCGATTTAAAAAAATTTCAAATCAAGTTGAGTGAAATGAAATTCGAATTGAGTCGAATCGAATCGAGTGAAATTATTTAAGTTAAATTAAAAATTAAACATGTCAAATTAAAATCTTGTTACAATATAACTAATTCAATGTTAGAGCACATAAATTTGAAATCATATATATTTGAAAACTTTTTGAACCAAAATAATAATAAAATATTTAAGTATAATAAACTTGAATCATTAATTAACTTATTTAGGTCCTAAAATTATTAGTCTAAAAATTTTAATTTTTAACTTTATTTATATATTTTAATTTTTTTGAAATTTTATAATTTTTTAAAAATATAAATTTTAGAAGTTTTATAAATATTTTGAATTTTAAAATTATTCTGAAATTTTGATAACTATTCTAATTTTTTGTACTTTTTATTGAGAGAGCGACTAATTTGTTTATTTTCAAACTTAACAAGGACCAAAAGAATATTTAGACCAATATATTATTCGAGTTATTCAAATTATAAAATTTAACTCGATTCAAACTCAAAATTCAAGTTAAATGAATGCATTATATTATTTATATTGGTTATCCAATTGGCCAAAACTCACACACTCAACAATGATAGTTTTGCAAAGCCCAAGCCAACAGGGATTTGAGGCTTCCAATTTCAAAAGGCTATGCCAACATAGATTTCATGCCTAAGCAGAACTTTTCATGCATTTTTTTTCATAATGACTTATTTAGTCCATTAATTTTATAAAAAATATTATTTTAGTATTTAATTTAATTTTTTATTTATTTTAATTCTTACACTTGCACTGTTTGTTAAAAAATACTAAAATGGATGGAAAAAGTAAAATATATAAATTTTGCTGATGTGACATACATGTTGATATGACGTTAACAATTAATTAATTTTTAAATAAAATATAATTTAAAATTAAAAATTATGATTTTTTAATTTTTTTATTTTAAAAAATTAATTAATTTTTATATGACATACACATGAACTTCCAAGCGGTTGTCATGTCAAAAAATTAATTAACTATTAACTTTTTCATCTATTTTAAGCTTATTTCATAAACAATACACTATAGATACAAAAATTAAATGAAGGAATAAAATAATATTTTTTATAATGTTAGAGAGCCAAATAAATTATTATGTCATTTCTTTTCAATTTGTCTATAATACTTAAGGTGAAAATAAAAGAGAGACTAAAGTATCAGTTGCATCTAAATTTCTTAGTTGTTACAGGGTTTTTGTTGTGCTTAATTGAAGTTTGAAACTTAAAAACTACAACAAAACTGATGGGTTTAAATTCAAGTTTAATGTAATATATCTAACATAATACCATATCATAATTTCTTAAGAACAAGAAGAAAAGTGATGGGTTTAATTTCTTGTTTAGCCATTTCTTGATCTATCATTTTCCCATAATTGTTAAACAAGGCATCTAAGTTGATCCCATTTCCAAAATGGTTGTAAAGCATGGATTCTTGGATTGCCCTCACTGTCATGGCCACTGCTGTGCCATAGCTCTGTCCCCTCTGAACTTCTCGCTCAATCTCAAACATCTCTACCCTTTCCAATTCGAAGGAACCTTCTCTTCTCACTTCTTCTTCTATTTCATTTCTTGATGCTGCATAAAAATGGACATCATAACAATCTAGCTTTTCCTCTTCAATTTCTCCCTGCAAAAACACGTGGAAACATGTCAACCAAGGAGTATATGCATATGTGAATTATACTAAACAATACGGGACCTGAGAAACTGATATGGCGAGGCATTTTGACAGAATTTCCCAAAAGAAAGAATTGCCTCTATCAACATGATCATGGCCTATTCTTCCCAAAATAATGAGCTCCATTCTCCCTCCTGTGGCAAGCTCCTCTGATCGTGATTTCAGGAACAATGAAAAATCGTCCTGGAACTGGTTCCAGTACGCTCGGGACACACTTGGAGGGCTCGATTCCGATATGTAAACGTTCCCTCTGTTGATAGACTTGCCATTCTCATCGTAAAGAGATGGTGGAACCTGCATGGCATGCATATAATCATTAATTCAACAAATTCTATTGTCTGTTGTTTTATTGTTGCTCTATGCATATAATGCTTGTTATAGCTATCAATTACGATAAATATTGGTGATAAATAATAATATTGACCAGAAAAAAACAACCAAAGCCGCCAAAATAAAGCAACCCCCAATTTAACTAAAAAACTTTAAAAGTGTAGATTGTAATTAAACCTTGGAGAGCCAGTGCAAACTGTAAGAAGAATAGATGAAGTGCAAGCAATTGTTTGGGAATAGTCTGCCATAAAATGAACCAGGGTAACCTGCTATGAAAATAGACGGGCACTTTTCAGTTTTGTCTTTTTTAAGGTCCCTATAGAAATCAGGCAAGGTCTTAAAAACCGAATTGAAGTCATTTGTTGGAAGATCATTGAGGAAAACTCGAAACTCTGGTAAGGGACGAAAAGTCTTATGGCAACTTCCTTCAACGGCTTCAACAATGTCTTTGATGAGGGACAATGAGTTGGGTCCTGAAGAGCATCCTAAATCAGCTATCCCTAAGCTTTTGGCTGTTACTTCATGGTAGAGCTGTTGTATAGTTTCCATGGTTATATGTTTCATCATGTCTGAAGCCTTTTTCTGTTGAACAAAAAAAAAACCAGTCAATATCATAACACAAAGAAAATAGTAAGAAAAGATACAAGGGGAGGAAAGACCTGGAGAGAAGAATTCTGGGCATAGCTAGTCTTGCCCACTCCTCCACTCATATGAAACACTCTCTCTACATCCATGTTAGAAAAGCAAGCTCTTGCAGCTGAGATTCTACTTGGTCCCCTTTTAAAGCCAAAATTTAATGATAAAAGTAGTTTATTATTCGGGGTTGTTTTGAAGTATTCAATTTGTTTTAGATTGTTTAAAGTTGAATTTTTTAAGCGTTACGGGGTGTTAAAGGATACAGCCTAGAATTTGATGTTATTTAGGTTGTTATTTTAACATAAGTTCAATTCACTTAATTTGAAGTTTGAATAATACAATAAGAAAATTTAAGTTTTATATTTACAAATTTTAAATTTGATAAGTATTTTTATTTTTTAAAATAAAATTTAGATCGTTGATAGATTTCAAGTTGATTCGTTTTGAATGGAGAGATTTTCTTTATTTAAATAGTTGAAGTGAAACTGAATAAGATTAGAAATTATTTTAAAAGATAAGTATGGAGCAATTGTAATATATATTTGCTTCAACATGCTCGACTTCATGTTTGAAATTATACTATTTTACTTTTATATATTTTAACTTTTAAAATGATAAAATGTAATAAAATATTATATGATAAACCTCAAAATATTTAGGTAAATTATTCATAAATTAGCGTATTATGTTTGTGTCAAATGCATGTTGAAAGTATTAAAATGGCTATTAAATATTAAATAGATATTAAAGTTTTAACATTCATAGTGTAGCATGGCGGTGGTCACAGTAGAGCATGCCAATAGTAAAGTGATGTAATTTTGACAATATTTGCCTTTTATCTTATTTCATTGTCATCTCTAATTAGTTCAAGGTAGGAAGTAGTTAACCGCAGTTAACCTGTTAATAGATTATCAATGTTAACATCAAAATCAGTTAAAAATATTGTCATATAATTAGCTTAATAATTATGTAATTGTGAATTCTTCGATATAATTAGATTAATCAAGTTCAATACAAATATAGAAAGTTTCTACTTCATGATTTTCATAGTTTCTAGCTGCCATTATATTCATTATCAATGTATGAATTTATACATTGAGAATATATCAAATAAAAATCAATAAAAATACTATAAAGACCTTTATATTAATAGACAGTTTGCAATTCGTCTTTTCTATTAAAAAATAAGTAAATTAATCTCATACATTATATTAAAGAGCAAATTAGTCCATTTTGCTAAAATTTTTATTCATTTCTATTGTTAAAAATAAAGTGGCTAGCATAATAATCAAATAATTACATTTGGTGGGCATTGACTAACTTTTAATAATAGAAATGGATGAAAATTTAATAGAATGACTAGTTTACTCTTTGATATAGTATATGAGGACTAATTTACTTATTTTTGAGTAAATAAAACAAAATACAATTCAACTCTTGATATAAATATTTTCATGATATTTTACCAATAAAAACCTAATGATTTCATTTGTATTATTAATTTATATATTACTTATCATGGTTGTTCAAGTTACATTTACTCATGGTGGAATTGCCCCTACTGAAAGTAAAGCCAATCTTAGATGATGTTAGTGCTCCTATTGGTTTTCGATGGGACATCCATTCAAAGTGTTTAATATGTAAAAGGAAGGCTTTATTTGCATGTAAACAAGAGAATCAAAGTCATACACTGCTGCTTTGTATGCCTCACAAAATCCATGGACCCCCAATTCAGAAAAAAAGAAGGTTGGGTATCTTGGGTGTGTTATAAATTCCTCTACCAAAAAGGGTTAAGTTGGCTCAATTATATGTCATTTTAAACGTTGTTGGCCACAAGAACGGTCGGTATTTTAATTTACTTACAAGTGAATGGGTGGCGAGAGATTGTGCAGCATTCGAAGCCTTGATGACGACTGTCATGTGGTTAAGTGCTGTCTTGTCTTTGGTTATGAATTGATTTCAACTTTCTCATTGTCTCACCAAAGCAAGTTAGGGTTTATCAAATCAAAGTGAGTTCTTTTTAGTTGGGTGTAGGGATTCATTCTTGGCCCGTACAAGAGTTGGATAAATGTCAGTCAGGCAAGGGATGCACTAATGTCACTCACCCAGCTGGCTATAAGTTAGCAGGGATTCAACCAAATTTTTTATTTATTTATAAATTTGGATATTATATGTTGAGATTTAAATATTTCAATTATTATCTAAAACCATTAAATATTTATTATTCATATCCTTTTTATTTGTAAATTTGGATATCCAAATCCATATTATATGTTTTACTTTTAAAATTTTTATTTAAAAATCCTTTTTACATTTGCTAAATTCAAATATTTGAATATCTGAAAAATAATTTAATTAATTTAAATTCAGATAATAATACAAGTGGAATCAAATTTTAAAATAAATTTAAATTTAAATATTACAAATATTTAAACTGCTGCCATCTCTAGCTAGCCATAACATAGATCCATAATAAGTAATGGGGTAAGACCCAAAGTAAAATGAAAAGAAAAAACCTTAGGCAAATTAGAAAGTCACTTGTCAATAAGGTTATCGGTAGCATGTCGAATCAGTATTATTTTGCTTTGGTATTAGTATATGTTCCAAATTTTACTCTTGAAGTGTACATTGCAATATGAGTTTTAACAAGTTATTTTTTAGAGTCAAAAGTGTTTTGTTATGTTGAGGATTTTAACTTGTAATTTATAGGCAGTTAATGCAGAATAATTATTGTACAAATAGAATTCGATAACATCTGAATAAAGTTTTTTTGGTTTATTTTGACATTTCATAGAGAGATTATTTTTGTATTTAAGGTATCTGGAAAGATTAAATATAAACAATCAGAAATCATTGACATCACGTTTGATTCGCTGTAATGGAATAGAGCTGTAATTGAATAGAGGTGTAATAAGTAATTCAACTGTTTGATTGAATGGAATGGAATAGAGTTGTAATAGAATTCTTGTGTTTGGTTGAATGGAATGATGTTGTAATAACATAAGGAAAAGAACTAAAATGACTAGAATACCCTTAGTAGAATTTTTTTTTAGGTAGATAATTATTGTTATTGTTATTGTTATTAAATTTTAATAAGGTAATTATTGAAAATAATTTAATAGAAATAATAAATAATTTAATCATATTTTAACATAATTATTATTAAATATAATTTAATAAAAATATAATTTAATAACATGCTTAATATAATTATTATTATATGAATTAAAAATCTTAATATATAATACTATAAAATATATATAATTTATTTTATTATTTTAAACGCAATACACATATGTGCTAAAATATCATTCTTGAAACAAATAATTTAATTACTCTACAAAAAAATATTAGAAGTAATTAATTGACTTGAGAATTATATTTCACATCCAAGCATAATATTCATATATTAATAAAAAGTTACATGATTTCATTAGTTTATATGTCATAATCCATATGTTTTAAAATTTTACAACATCAAAAAGTTATATGAATACTATAAAATATATAATCTACTTTATTATTTTTGAACGCAATACATATTTAATGTGCTAAAATATCATTATTGAAACAAATAATTTAATTATTCTACAATAAAAATATTAGAAGTAATAAATAACTTGAGAATTATATTTTGCATAAACATAATATTCATATATTAACAAAAGGTTACATGATTTCATTAGTTTATATGTCATAATCCATATGTTACAACATCAAAAAGTTACAACATTGTAATGACATATATCGTGTCATTATACCGTCCCAAATATTACAAACACAAAAAGTTACCAAAATATCATCAATACAACTATGATTTTTAATGGTCAGCAAGAAATCTTCTGACCCATTCCAATTGTACATCAGAAGGTAAACTAAAGAAAATGAGCATTTGCGTTGGATGATTTGGAATTTTGCTCAATGCTTGAAAACGCTCATCCACAGTTAAACCTTCTATTTCACATAATGTTGGATATAAATTTGTAGCTTTTTCCTGGATGATCTGAAATTCTTCTGACTTTTGTTGAATTACCGCATCGGAGGCAATACTTCTACTGATTTGTTCAGCCAACGGCCCGCATGTTTTCCGCCAAAAAAGTAGCAGCATCATGAAATGAAGAAGACATATGATCACTTGCATCAGAATTCTTTTTTTTCTTCTTTGAAGATGTGGAACCCCCTTGGTTTCGAGCTGGTTGTGGTTCTGTAGCTGAAGCATCCATGTCATCCAAAGAGATATCAGCTTCACATCCATAGAAATCGTTTCTTTTTTCATGAATATTTGCAGTAGCTACATCCTTAACCTTTATTTCTTCAATGATATCAGCGGCTGTTTGAGCATCTTTTCCAATGGCTCGATCCTTTGCGTAAATGGTAGTAAGTTGGTCGTAATAAGGGAAACTACGATGTTTGAACTGACTTCCTTCTTTATGACTCTATAAAAATGAGGAATTTATATTAGTTATAAGTTTGGTGAAAATAAAATAATAAAGACTTGAAATAATTCTTACATTTATATATGAGTTCCACACCGCATCTTCAGCAACAACGAGCTGCCTATGCTCATCCTAACCAAAATCGCTATTGTTTTTTCCATTAAGCATGTCATAAACGATTGACCAATCCCTTTTCAGTAGTCTAATCCTCGATTCAATATTAGGTTTAACCTTCAACATTGCATTGGGTAAAACTTTTTCTAACATTCTTTCTAACTCATTTAAATAACCGACTTTGAATCCCGTTTCAGCATTAAAGGTTCCAACATTGTGCAAGTCGACCATACAAGAAACCAATGCAGCATCTTCTTCTGGAATTCTTCAAGAACTTTGGGAAGAAGCATTTGATTCTGAAAAACCTGACATAATTATCTTAAGAAAAAAAACAAATTAAGACATAATAGGTAGCTAGATTCTGTAATAAGGATATTTATTATCGAATAATGCATCATTAAACCACAATAACTGTTACTAAGAAGGCACAAAAAATCACCAACTTAAGTAAGAGCAATATTGGATAAAGCAGAGTAATAATTTAAATGAATAAATCCCTCAGTTTCCTATCACCCTACACAAGTGCAGAGAGAGTTAAAGAATAATAAAATCACTATATGTTAACTGCTTTTAGTCATAAAAGAGACTAATAGAACAAAAGAATCTTGTTATCACAAGCAAAGATCAACAAAAATCCTGAAGAGAAAAATCCTACCAGATAAGCAACACTAGAAGCATGGCAATGTAGTATCATAAAGGTAATTTAAGGACCTATATTAAAGATGCAATAACAGTTTCCCTATTTTTATTTCTTGCATAGCTCCGATTTGGCCTCCATCAGCTTTGGTAAATACATTTAATTAGCAAGTAGTTGCCTCGACTTCTATGATAAGTTCCCAAGCACAATACCAAAAAAAGAAGTCAGTGACAAGTCTGTTTCAGCTCAAGTGTGCTCTAAAGCATAACTCACGAAAGTGGTTTCCCAAATGCAAAAGTCTCATGTGAAAGGGCATAGCATGAAAAGTATGCTCCATTTGTTAAAAATCCAAAGCCAGGAAAAATTTTCATGTTGTTACTGAAAATTGGCAATTATTACAGGTTAGAGGATCATTGGCCATGGAAATTACAAAACTTTACTGTCTCTTTGTATTTTCATCACATAAATCACGACCCTTTTCTTACCTTCAAGTGAGACGCCTTCAAATATTGAAATAAGCAAAAGTTCAAAATTAGAATTTTGGGTAATCGTTCTTGAGGTAACTGTTTTATTTTCTTTAACACCGCTTGAACTTTTGTGCGATTGGGAACAACTTTCTTCTCTTGATCTTTCCACTATCTATTGCCAAAACAGGGGTTAATGGTGATACAATTGGTGTCTCTTCAGATGAACTCGCTAGTAACTTCCTTGAAGTGGAAATTCCCTATGCAAGTAAAACATAAGACAACTTAAAGCAAGGAGAAACAAAAACATAAAAAACAAAGAATAAGGGAAATTTTAAAAAGTTTGCAATGAATTCCAAATATTTTAGAACAGAAAATGAAGCTATTGGATAGATAAATTCCTTTCAATCTGATCATTTAATGAATTATAGAGAAAAGTGTTGCTTAAATAACTTTAATCTGAAGCAATCAACTGGAATAAATATTATAAGAGCACACAACAATACAACCATGTGGGACAACAAAATATAGATGATTCATTTATGGACCTCGTATAACATTGTTGAAAATTTGTTATTTCATTAGTTAGAAGCATCCTATTGATCTTCAATAAGTTGAAACCACCACAAAACAAGGGCATTATCAAATGTAGGTTATTTCACAACAATGGTAATCAAAATCATATCAAAGTGAAAAGAACAAGTAGGCATTGCCAACTGCTGGAAATATCGATATAAAGGCGTTGAGATACTAGCGGAGATTCCACAATTTCGATAACTAGGCGGTTCACTGCATAAACATTACAAATACATTTGCAATAGAAAGATAATAAATAAAATTAACTGAAGTATAAGAGAGGAACCTTGAGCATGAAATTTAGCTTTTCAACATAAAACAAAGAATACCCATTTTTGTTTTTCTCAGTATCAATCCCAAATTTAACTTTATGATCATCCAATAAAAAGAAAAGAGGGATAAAGAGAGAAACTAACGAGGTAAAACAGGGGAGTTTAAGCGAGAAACAGAAGAAGAATAGTTGGTAAAACTTATAATGTAAGGTTACAAATGCAAAATGGCAAGGTACAGCAACGATGATAAAGATAATTCTTTCCATACCTCTGGCTTCAGGTCTCTGTGAATGATATGGTGGGACTGCAATACTTCCAAATTGGCTCCTGCAAAGGAAACGAATGGCTACTCCTGATATAATGTTTAAATGAAGAAACCTTGCTATGACAGATAAAAATAAAAATAGCTACTTAGTTGCTGCATGAATCTCCCAGCTAATTGCTTTTGAACTCTTCCATAACCTCGAATGTAAGAGGCTAGGTTTCCTCCAAAGATAGAACTCAAGGACCAGAACAAACAACTTTCGATGAAAATTAAAGAAAAATCAGCCCATTCTTATGTGGAAATTAGAGTAGAAAAACATATATACAATGTATTCTAAATAATCAAGACTTGATACTTGACTTTAACGTATTAACTATTAAGCAAATTATAACATCAAATCCCAACACAAACCAACTGGTGGAGAAGCATTGCGAAAACTAGAATAAGGGTCTTATTTAATATTACAGGCATTACTTATGAGCTTTTTCATTTGTTTAGAGCTAGGATTACCATGGTTATACAATCTTCTAAAATAACTATAACAAATGTTTAAAAATTAAAAGGATTGAAATTGACTAATAAATTTCCTAGTCCCCAGTAATCGCTACAAAACAACCAAATTTCCAAATTGACAAAGAGAAATCAAATCAGTTAATCCATCAAACCGTGGGATTAAAGAGAATATATCAAATGGGTATTTCAGAAATGATCGGAAAATCATAAACAACCCATTGTTGGAATCGAAAAATGAGAAGAAAGAAAAGAGAGAAAGCCAAAAAAAGGAACAAACCTGTAAAACGTGAAGAAGGTGAATGATGTTATGGTGATTAACAGAAGAGAGAAAATTAAGCTCGCAATCCAAACAGTTGGCGAGGTATTTGTTGATCTTGGAAAGGAAAACTTGCTTCACTGCCACTTCTTCACCGATTGATTTCATCTCATCTTTCCAAACGATGGAAACAAAACTTCACGTAGCTTTGATTTTAGCAAATAGTCTCCGATCGTGAAGGGTTCCAACAGATCGCGAAGGAGAAAGTCTGAAGGAGATGTTGGGAAAAATTTTCTTCCTTTCTATTCGGCGATGGTTGGAATAGCCATTCAGAGCTTTCAGCGCTGAATCTCTATTATGCGGTCGAGGGAATAGAAACGTAATAGGTAATGCGACCGAATGAAAAAACGGTGAACCAAACAAAAGCAATTAGGTGGGCCCATGGAATATGCCATTACACCCAACCAAACATGGTGTGAGGCTGCAATTATCTTTGCAAGTGTCGGATAGATTGAGTTTAAATCATGTGCTATATTAGAAAGATTGTTTAGCAAATTCATTTTCTAAGTTATGTTTCGCGGAAGTAAGATTCTTTAATTCGAATGGTCTACTATTTTTCACTCTTTACTTAGTTAACATGACAGTTTTATCAAAACTTTCCTATAACATATGGTTTGACAAAAACTTTAACAAAGGAAAATTGAACTACTTTTTCAATATATATTGATATTAATATATTTTAGAATATTTATCAATATTTTTATATGTTCGTATTTTAATCTCTAGCTTTTAAATACAAAAATATTATTTATACATGCAAATATACTTTAATTATGTATATGTAAATCTGTTTATACGCAAATATAAAACTGAAGTTGCAAATATAAATTTTAAATTAGGGTTAATTGCACTAAATGTTCCTAAGCCATCATTCAAATTTTAAATTGGTCTCTAAATTTCAAACCATTTTAATTAAATTTTTAAAGTATCAGTAATATATTAGATCCTCTCGCCAATCTAACTATAAATTTATGCATTAAATGCCAAATTGCATTTACTGTGAACCATATTTAAATAAGTAGATCAAACAAACATGTGTATATACTCATCACATTAACAACTTGAATTGACATGTAAAAGGGGCCGATAGACGATAGTGTTATTAAAATTTAGGAGGGGTATTTTTTAACAAATTAGATTCAAGTCATACACGTAGCATATACATACATATTTGCAATTTAATTCATATAACTTTAAATATAATCCACATTAAATTTTAGTTGGTATTTAACACCTAGGCTAATGACTAGGTTGACGGAAGGACTTGATAGATATGAATGATACAGATACTTTAATAACTCAATTAAAATGCTTTTAAGTTTAGCGATTAATTTAGAAATTGAGACATAATTTGAGGATATTTGGTTCAATTAACCCTTTAAATTGTTAATTAAGGTTAATAACTTAAGTTGAGTATGGAAAGTCACCCGATAATTAGATTTGAGTGTAATTCCTTATAATTTTACATGTGTAGCATGATTGAGTAACCATTGAATTTAGTATAGTTAGATCATTCAATTACTTGCTTTAATTCTTATGAAGGGATTGAGAATGGAGAGAATTACATGGGTATTTACTTATGATGAGTTTCCTACTTTTTTTAATATGTAATTATTCTGTGCAGGTAAACATGTTTAGAGTATTAGACTTACATGCAATTATACAAAAGGCTGTAATTATTGGATTTTCTTATAATTACTCCATGATGTTCAAATACACAGTTATATATCAAGAAAGATGAGGGACAGTTGCCTTTACTGACCTGTTGGACAGGCACTGCCTTAAGGACTCTCTCTACAATTTTGCCTTTTGTTTTTTGATATATTTTTTTTATTAACTTAAACATGGAAGCATTATCGTTTCTTGTATTACAAAAACACTACTCAAATGTGATCCAATCAAATTGACCCAGAACTACAACCACGGTGAAATTAGTCCAATTTGGGCTACTTGTTATCTCTTTCCTCGAATATTTATTATAAATACAACGAATGTAATAGTATGATTACAATAAAATATAGGAAGGGTAAAATGATTGTGTTGCCAAAGATTCAAAGCGGTCAGTAATGGTCCATATAAACCAGTAGGGGGCATATGCACCGCACAAAGAGGAGCACAAATGACCAATTGATCTAAGGCCCCATTTCTACGTCACTTTAGCTTTTGCCTTTTTTATCGGCTTTTAGTTTTTCTTGCAAGCTTTTTAATTATCATTTTTTCCATCTGCCAATCCCATTCGCATATGCAGTAGTATATAATGCGTTAGGCAATCATGTCATTCAGCGTCCTAATTTTCTCTTTTGCTTCCTTCTTCTCCCTCTCCGTCACCACATTTTCTTTTTCACGTTTTGTAACACCCCATATATGATTTAGACATTATGGCCGAAATTTGAGAAATTACATACACCTATTTTAAAATTAAAAATTAAAAATAAAAATATAGCATAAAACAAAAATTGGTAATGATATTTCCAGTTTTAAGAAAAACACCATATTAAATTAATTCATTAGAATTGCAAAAAAAAAAAAAAAAACACTTATAAGATCACTTAGTTTTGCAACAAAATTCTTAACTTAAATAGAGTTTCAAAATCTTAGTTGATTTTAAAATTCAACACATTGCAGTTTGGAATAAAATATCCTAAATACAATAAAGTAGTTCATAATGACCAAAAAAGCCCAAACAATTAACAGTCCCCAAAAAGTCCAAAATAGTCCAAATGAAAATAATATTTGAACTTAATCGAATTTTAAAATAGAAATTAACCTGATCTCCTGCTACGTCGACCCATCCTAAGTTTGTCGGTTACCTGAGAGGAAAACAAACAAAGAGTGAGCTTATGAGCTCAATGTGTAACACATCTCAAGCAACAGATCGGATACACATAAATTAACATATACATTTATAGATGCATGATCAGACACAGAATCAAATGTATTTTCATATTCAGATATAGAAGCATAACCAGATGAATATTCAGATCCTACCCCCATCCGCTACACACCATCTCCATCCATCCCTGCACACCAAATAGAGTATTAAATACTCATCCAACCCCACACAACAATAAGTGAGTGTATGTCACTTTCTAAAAAAATGCAGTCAAGCTGCCAGAACAGATACGTGGTCAAGCTACTAGAACAAATATATGTGGTTTAAACTACCAGATAAGGCATATTATTCAATTACCAACACTTCCTCCGTCAAATTATTTTCTCACCCCAATGCTCATTTATATACTATCGGTTAACAAATGCATATATGTCATGCATGCTTCTCACATAAAACATGCTATCAAAATTATCAGAATACATACCATACATATATATTTCACATAATATTTCCACATTACTTATAGAAATATACCATCAGAAATCATATTTTCAAGTCCTATTCATATAATATGGACCCTAGAGACTAGCTAAATACGAATCACCTAACAATACGGGCTTAAGAAAAATTTTTAGATAATGGGCCCACACTGCCCAACTGATTCAGCCGATTTTTCAATGGTATCGAAAATAGTGGTTTCGGGACCACAATCTCGCCAAGTCAGTAAATATTATTTATTTAATATTTATGAGTATGTATTAGAGTCATAATAAAATTTGGTTAAGAAATTTCAACGTTTAGATAGTTAATTAAGTAAAAGGACTAACTTGTAAAAGCTACAAAAGTAAGTAAATAATAGGTTATATATGTTAAATGGATATTAAATCATAAAGTGAGGGTTTTAATAGGTAATTAAACCTTATTTCATTGTAGTGGATAGTTTAGTTTGGTGTATTATGAATTTTTTTTAAATTTTAACGTTAAAAATGTAATTAGGTAATAAATAAATAAATAACAAAATATGAAAGTTATCATCTTCCTTATTTCCTCTTGCCAAAATCAAAACTTCATGGTTGAGGGAGCTTTAAGAATCGTTTCAGTTTAATTAGTTGCATGGTATGTGTTTTTCCATTTGTTTTTCATGAATTTTATGTTTTTGGGATTGTTTTAGCTTAATCTAGTTAACCTAAGGATTAATTTATTAAAAGTTTAAATTTCTTGGAAGATGTTATTGATGAATATGATATGTTTTTTTTATTTTAATGGCAGATTATTAATCTTGGGAGTTAAATAGGATTATTTTGTAAAGTAATTTTGTATAATTTTTAAGTTTAGGGATTTAATTGAAAATAATGAAAATGTGACATGTTTTTCTCATGAAATTTCAATATGTGAGGACTGATTTGGAGTATTTATAAATTTGGTTAATAGGTATAAAGTTTAATTATAAAAATAAGCTTGTTTTGGTTTTAGGGACTAAATTGAGTAATGTGTAAAAGTGTGGGGCAATTGTGAAAATTTGTAAATAGGAGGACATATGCATTAAATTGAAAATTATATGAAATTGAGGCTAATAAATTGAAATAAACTATTTTATAGATCAAGAATAAGGAGATAATCGGGGAAAAGGAAAATCTACTGACTAGTCCTTAAACTTTAACTATCTTTGTAGTTTAGCCCAGGTAAGTTCGTTCGGTTTAGTTTAGTATAATTTGAAATGTCATATTGATTTTGAGTTTTGGTTATTGAATATTTATGGTATAATTGAATTGCTATAAACTGTTATAAGTTAAGAAAGTAATGAACTTGAATACTGTTTAATCGATGAAATGTTTGGAGTCCGGATGAACATAGGATAGGGTATAATTGGCATGCCAATAGGTTATATTTCACACTGTACAAGATTGACTTGTGATGAGATGATGATTCTTGACTTGTTATTATCCACTAAATATACCAAAGTTCAATTTTTTTTACAGACTATCGTGTTATATTTACAATGATTCTGGCATCTTACAGGAGGTAGATGTAAAGCCTTCGGGCTTGGTACTTGGTATTCAGGTGTGTTTCCAGAGGGATGTTAGCCTACGTGTAACGCCCCAAATTTTTGGGCCTAGTAGAATTGGGCCTATTGGGCCCTGGGCGTGGGAACGTTTAAAATCTTTGAGAACAAGAGAATGGCACTAATGCAAGCTAGACCTATTAGGTGAGTGATTTTGGAAGGATAGGGGGCTTCATGAAGTCTTGGGTTCAAATCTAAGCTTTAGGAAATATTTTGGTTTAGGTGAATAAAACCTTTGGAGTAAGTAAGTAGGCTTTAAGAATAAAATGTGGAAAAAAAATGACATAATGAAGCATGTGGCCTAGTGGTTGTGGCGTCATTAAGGGTGTAAGGGAGCTTGGGTTCAAATCTTGGCTCTTGCAGAATTTCTTTAACTTTTGTCTCTTATAAGAATCTGGACACTGGCACATAGGTTTTATAAATATTTGCGCATGTTTTAAGTCATAAAAGGAGCTTGTGTTGTGGTGGCTTGTAGCGTCTGGAGCATAAGAGAGGGCAAGAGTTCGAATTCTATTGCCACACGAGCGTGCGAGCACACGTGTGGGAGCTTCGACGCTATAGTTGAGGCCATCATGAGTGTTCTTGTGGGTTTAAGCTGTTTGGGTCGAAAGGGGCCAATGGGCCCGTGGGCCCAATCGGATAAGTCGTATGATTGTGTAGTAAATATTGGACTGGACTATGTGAATCTTATATCTGTGGATAGATTTGGGCTACATGGGCCACACGAGCATGTGGGCCCATTTGGGCCGAGAATGGGCCTTAGGACCATTCGTATCGTTATCTCTGTTTAGAATACCTCGATTTACAAAATTACTGAAATACCCTTGTTTACAAAATTACTGAAATACCTCGACTTGTAAAATTACCAAAATACCCCTAATTTATGAAAATATGGAAATACCCCTGGTTTCGAAATTATCGAAATACCCTTGGTTTGTGAAATTATCGAAATACCCTCGATTTGTGAAATTACCAAAATACCCCCAGTTTATAAAATTACCGAAATACCCCTAGGTTGCAAAATTATCGAAATACCCCAGGTTTTGAAATTACTGAAATACCATTAGTTTGCAAAATTACCGAAATACCCCTAGTTTGCAAAATTTTTGAAATACCCTTGGTTTGTGAAATTACTGAAATACCCTCAGTTTGAAATTACCAAAATACCCCAATTTATGAAATTACCAAAATACCCCCTAGTTTATGAAATTACCAAAATACCTCTGGGTTGCAAAATTACCAAAATACCCTCAATTTGTGAAATTACCAAAGTACCCTTTATTTGCAAAATTATCGAAATACCCCTAATTTGTAAAATTACCAAAATGGCCTTAGTTTGTGAAATTACCAAAACACCCCTGATTTACAAAATTATCGAAACACCCCCGATTTGTAAAATTACTGAAATACCCCCAATTTATGAAATTATCAAAATACCCATCGATTACGAAATTACTAAAATACCCTCAGTTTATGAAATTATCGAAATACCCTTGGTTTGCAAAATTATTGAAATACCCTTAATTTATAAAATTATTGAAATACCCTAATTTGTGAAATTACCAAATTACCCCCAGTTTATGAAATTACCGAAATACCCTTAGTTTATGGAATTACCGAAATACCTCGATTTGTAAAATTATTAAAATACCCCTGACTTACGAAATTACTGAAATACCCCGGTTTGTGAAATTATCGAATTACCCCTGTAGGGTAGGATCACTAAAATACCCTTTATGGGGTAAGATGACTATTTTGCCCTTGCAGTAAAAGATTGATTAGGACTATGACTGATCTAACTGTGAATGTATGACTGTGTTTCAACTGATTTGATTGTGGTCGTGCGACTGATATGTTTTTAACATGTATGTAAATGACTATTACCGAGCATGGCCATTTTGTATACACGTGTGATGATTGAGCACGACTTACACGACATATTGCATGGGGTTGGGACATTGATACGGAGGAAGTACTATACTAGTGGCTTTGCCACGTTTTACTTCTCTAGTGGCGTCACCATGTATACTGATTTTAGTGGCCTGGCCATGTTCCCTATTATTAGTAGCTCTGCTGCTTTAATACTATGTACGAGTGGCTCTGCCACGTTTTACTGTTATAGTGGCATCGCCACGTAACCTGATTATGGCTCTGTGCCTTCTTGATTGTGGCTTTGTGCCAATCGTACTTACCCGTGGCTATGTGCCTAACATATATATCGATGACTCTGTGTCGATCATATTTACCCAAGGCTGTGTACCGATTATATTATCGTCACTGATGGCTATGTGCTAAACATAATACAGTTATTGATGGCTTTGTGCCAATTATAATACCGCTACTGAAGGCTTAGAGTCGTATATATATATATATTAGCAACTTTGTTGCATTGTTATTAGCAGCTAGGCTAGGTTATTGGTGTGCTGGGTGGGTGGGTCGACTTAGTCCCCACATGGTGTGTTGGTTGGTACGGGAGGTGTGTTGGCTGGACTGGGTGGGGTGCATCCTCATACTGTTGCATACTTGTTTATGAGATCTGTCACTGTATTGGGCTTAGGGCCACTTGTTCTGTTATTGTTTTGGGTTAGGCCCAATTGTTTCTGTTATGGGCTGTGACCCAAATGAAATTGTAGTGGGCTTGACCCACGTATGCTCTGAATCGGATCTGATTCTTCAAGTAAAGGCGTTAGCCTGCATATTTGGGTTCTATTTTTTATACCGATATTACTCTAGTAAGGGATTATGCCGAGTTTTCGTAAACTCACCCTATTTTTAACTATGCAGGTAATCCCCAGCTTTGACGGATCAGAGCTACGAGGGACTTAGAGAAGACCACACACTGCTTATGCTTGCTATTTTGATTATTTACTTTTAAATATTTTGATTTGGGTTGTAATAAGGCCTCTCTATTTTTAACTTATTATTTTTGATATTTATTTATGATGTTTTGTAACTGCTAAAAGTGGAATACAATTTCCAAAACGATAACTATCTTCAAAACACTATGTTTCTGCAACATTTTCAAAATGCTTCTGCAACCTAATTTTTAAACAACATGTTTTCGTAAATTGTTTATTTTAAATATGCTTCCTCAATAGCTAAGGTTTTAAAGGTAATTACGTTTTCAAATGGATAACAATTGCTTAAGTGTTTTGAGTTTTAACAAAGAGGCTTTAGCTCTCAAACAAGTTTTAACAACAAGAAATATGGTTTCGAAAAACACTTCCATGTGACACGCCATATTCGTGCCTAACTTCTAGGCCGGGTTTGGGGTGTTACACTACAAGCTAGGCACTTGGTGCCAAGGCGTGTTCTCGGTTGGATTGGCTCGTTTGAGCTTTCTGACATGTTTTGAGTGGATAATCGCATACTTCTATCTATTATATCATTCATCAGGTAAATTTCTAGTGGTAGATAACTTGTTATTGAATTATATAAATGGTTGTATGAGTTTCCAATATAATTGTGACTTGATATCGAATGATCTCGTGTAATTGGATAGATTATGCAACTCGTACATATATGTAACCTCACCTGTTGAATAATTATGGATGACATGATTATTATTTATTAATCTTTATAATGTATAATTGATATGCTTATAAGGTAAGTTTTATTGTTTCAACCATTGAACTTACTAAGCTCTTTTGAAGCTTATTGAACTTACTAAGCTCTTTTGAAGCTTACTCGTTTCATTTTTCCTAATCCTTTTTAGATAACATTTTATGGAATTGGGCGATCCGATCAACCTGAAGATCACACTAACCAGATATATATCGGTAGATTTTGAAATGTTTATCTTTAGGTTATTTGGCATGTAATAGGTGTCTTATATATGTTTTGAATACTTATTACTTGTGATGCATTTTATACATGGATAATGTTGTGTAAATTTGATTTTGGTTCACTTGTATATATGCCTTTTCCTTTTGGCTTGTAAAGGTCCATAATGTTTTGGTCATTTTGGTTTAAGCTATTTGTGAATGAATAAGTTATGGTAGAAGTAGATATGAATGCTATGGATGAATTATAAGTTTGGTATGTGTTTAAAGCATGTAATTGTGAACTTTGAAAGTGAATTGGTTGGAATATAAAATGTGGTGCCATTTAGGGCATATTGGTTAGGCATGTAAGAACCCAATTTAGCTCGGGCCCATGTAAATAAAACAAACCAAAAATAATAAACCAAAGTCCAGTTTTGCAGTCCATTTACAACCTGTTACAGATGACCCAAAACCCAATTACACCCATTGGCCCCAGACCCAAACTTATGCGGCCCAAAAAGGCCCAATGCCTAAACAGAAACTGTAACATCCTAAAAATTAAAGTATTATCTTATTATTTGTGTTGGCTCGGGTATGAATTTTGTATGTTTAGCATAGTCTTGTGAAGGCTTGATTTTATTTTATGAAGCTAGAATAATTCTTGGTATTGAAAATTTAGTGAAGTGGATTAGGTGAACCTGACACTTAAGTTAATTTAAGTGTTAAATTCTAGCACATGAGGAGTTAGTGGCAAGGTGGTTATGACGCATGAAGAGTTGCTTGAGGGAAGAGGTTCGAGTAGCATGGGTTGCATTTGGAAGACTTTATTTTTATGCACCTTTGCATTAAGTGTCGGTCAAGCTATTCTCATGGTTAGTTGGACTTTAAATTTTTTTTTTTATGGTAAGTTGAATAATAGTTTAGGTAAGATTGATGTTTGGGAAAGAAATCAATTGATTAAGGATTGATGGGTGAACATAAGGCATGATGTAAGGTGTATTGTTATGGAAAGATTTTTGTGGAAAAGGTTTGACTTTGAAGTCCTTGTATTTGGACGGTTTTGGAGCCTAGGGAGGAGTGGCCGAATTTTGTATTGTTGGTTGCTAGTTGGTACCGAAAATTCTTTTGGTTAGATGGTCATTTTTGGCTAGTTTAGTAAGCCTTCAATCTTTGTTTTGTGTCATATTCGAAACCTTCATGTGTATGCCGAATTCTCCCTAGTGCACCAAAGTGAACAAAAATCGAATGTCTTTAGGTGTTTGTTGTTTCTCCTCTTAGGCATTTGGCCTAAACTCATTTGGAACCTCCCTCTCATCTTTTAATTCTTTGTAGCGAGAAAAGAACCTCTTTTGTTCTCATTTTCTTTTCTTTTCTTCTCATATTTGTTAAAACTTACAATTCTTCTTTTACTTTCTTTTGGCCAAACCTCTTTCTTCCCCATCCTTCTTGATTTTTTTTCATTGTTTGCTAAAGCCGAATCCTCTCTCTCTCATTTTGATTTTCTTTGCCACTCACATACTTCATTTATTTTATCCACATATCATTTGCTTTCTTCTTTCAAAAACCATAGTCGAAACTCCCCATTTCCTTCTTGAATTGTCTTGGCCGAATATCATCAAGGATAGGTCTTCATATTGGTTTTCTTCAATTGGTTTTGGAAGATAGGTAAGTGTCTTGGTCAAATTTCTTTTCTATTTTTTTCTATTGATCCTTATGAGGGCAAAAGCCAAATTTTGGGTATGTGATAGTAAGATTCTAACCATAGGAACTTATTTCTTTTAGGCTCTTCAGATTTTGGAAGCAATCGATTTTGGTAAGTCAAGTGGTAAGGTTTATGTTGGTTCTTTATTCTTTAAATGGATGTAAAGCCAAAGGCTATGGTGAATAAGGCTTGTTGTTGGCTGAATGGTCTATGGTAATGATCTAAGTATTGACCGAATGTAGGGCAAGGAAATCTAGTGTGGTAGATCGGGTCTTCGGGATTTAGTGATTTTGCTATTATCAGGTGTGTACCTTACACACTTTATAACTCAGTAATATATATATTTATAAATATACTAATCATGTTATTAAAGATGAAAACTGTGAGATTTTGATAAGATACCTTGATGGGTATGAACAAGGACTCGGGTAAGTCCGTTTCGATATGATGTTGTTATATGTTGATTAATATAATGATTTAATATATATATATATATAATGGTTATATGATCATATCAAAGCATGATGGCATGATTTACTCTTGTAAAACATTAGTTTGGGTGATTTGAGAGGAAGGGGAAGGATTTGATATCCGTGTCTTTGGGACACCGGAGGTTTGGCACCTCCGTGGTTTGGTACCACGTTATTTCGTGTCTTTGGGACACCGAGATTTGGCACCTCATAGCGACTCGTCGGTGGCTTAGCACCACCGTGGGTTGGCCTACATTTGTTGTATTGGGATTGTCGCCAGTGATTTGGTATCATACGTGGGTTGGCCCCACAACTGGATTATTTGTGACTTTGGGTCACCAGTGATTTGGCATCACATTATTGGATATCGTGCCTTTGGTCACCAGTGGTTTGGCACCACCAGTGATTTGGTACCGCACAGGGTAGAAAAGGAGTTATGGATGGCTAGGTTGGGTGCATTATATATATATTGCTTGGTTATGAATTGTGTAAGAATGTTGCATTAACCGGGGGAAGGATTTATGCACTGAGTCTTGGTGACTCACCTTCTCCTTTATCTTTTCAGGTGATTCTTAGATCGCGAAGGTGGAGCCGGATGAACTCGAGGAGGCCATGCAAATAAAATTGGGTTTTACATGAACTTCATTTTGGGTACTTATGTTATTTTAATTTGGTTAATATCTTTATTTGGATTGGTAATAAGGCCTCTTTAATTATGTTTTTATTTGGATTATTTATATCCTTTGAACTTGTTTTAAACATGGCTAAATAATCATCATGGTTGATCTAATAATTGAGCCCAAAGTTTTCTAAACTATAAAAACGCAATAATTTTCAAAATCTTACCATCGGGTAATATAAATCGTATGATAGTAAAATTTCAACTTAAATGTTTTCGACAACTTAAATGATTTACAAATTTAAGTTTCAACACTCAAATGCAAACGATTTTCAAAGTAATAATTTGGGTCAACTAAGTTTTAAAAGATTTATTTATGGGATTTTAAAAGTAAACTATCGATATTTTTTTTATCATGCACTTATTTTTCTAAAATTTAATCAAAACTCAATTTTCTTCAAAACGTTTTCTTCTGTGGCATGTCAGATTCGGTCATGGCGTATTGACCGGGTTTGGGGTGTTACAAATTGGTATCAGAGCCAAGTTTAAAAGCTCAGCTATGGGCCCAAGGCCCAAAATGATTTAAAGTATGGTCTTAAAATGTTTTTGTTGAAAATTATATGATTTGAAAGGCATGGCACCGGGTTTTCGACACCGATCCGCTCGGGTAAGTACTTCAAACTGTTGATTTTGATGATATAATGATGATGGTATAACTGTATAGTAGTAGGAACTACTCTAGAGACTCAAAACTATAGGTTGCATGTACTCGCGAAACAACTTCTTATTAAAATTATTCATAAAACTGTGTTTTAAAGATAGTGGAATGATGTCTAAGCATAAAACTTTTAAATCGATAAGTCAAGACTTTAGACATGAGCACTCGAGGTCGGGTCGTGTTATGCGTGGACGCTTGGTCGGTAGGATGGTCGTGTCGAACCAAGAGGTCAGGTCGGGGTCGAAAATGAGATACCGATACCTCCACCGGCTATAGGTAGTGAGTTTCGAGGATCAAGCGGGGACGACGCAGTGTCTCAAGCAATCTTGTGAGTTCTTGAGAGAGTAGCTGGAATAGGTGGAGGCGCGAGAGCTCAAAATCATGCACCTGAGCAACTCTAAGCCAATGGAGCTGAGGTATTTCGAGGTGTTTCGGGTGTAACTCCCAGTACGGCCGAATATTGGTTAGAGGCGACGAAGCGAATCATGGATGACTTGGATCTGAATGCTGAGGAAAAGCTGAAAGGGATAGTATCGCTTCTTCGGGATGAGTCATATCAGTGGTGGCTCACAGTGAGGAATAGTACTGCGGCGGAGGATCTTACTTGGGATTATTTTAAGGCAGCGTATCAGAAGAAATATATTGGGTCTAGTTACATTGATGCGCAGCGTAAGGCATTTCTGAGTTTGGTCCAGGGAAGCAAGTCCGTATCAGAGTATGAGGCAGAATATTTAAGATTGAGCAGGTATGCTTGAGGTATCGTGGCTTTGGAGCACGAGCGATGTGTCCGGTTCGAAGATGGATTGAGGGACGAGCTGAGACTACTGATTGCTCCACATCAAGAGCGAGAATATTTGCTATGCTTGAAACACCCCAAACCCAGCCCAAAAAGCCTGACCGGATTTTTTATGTTCCTCGAATCTAACTTTAGCAAATTCTCGTTTTATTTAAGAAAAACTTGATGATTTTGTAGAAAAGATTAAATTAATATTTTAGGTTGAAATCAAATTGTAAAGTAAATTTATGTCTTTTAAAACATTATTTTAGAAGGAGTTAATAAATTAAAATAAAACCAAATTTATGGAAATTACTTTAAAACATATATATATTAGTGACAAAACATTTTTAAATTATTTATCGAAAAACCATTTAGTTATTTAATAGATATTTGTTCATGGTAAAATAAAAGTCCAAACACAAAAATTAAAACAGTTTATAGTGGCCTTATTACAAAATAGCAAACCCATAATAAAATCTAAGTAATAAAAATAAGTTTAAATTGGAAAATCTTCAAAATACTTGATATGAGCATTGGCCACCACGAAGTCTTCTTGACCGATCCATCGCACTACTGAATCATCGAAAAGTTATCCCACAAAAATGGGTGAGTTATAAACTCAATGTGTAACACATACATTAAAAAGCCCATTTTAATAGCAGATTAAATAATAATCAATTAAATCACATGGATATGTACAAATAATGAAATGCAAACCCGGCCCACCTAATATCCATCCGCTACACACCACCCGTACCAACCAACACACCGTGGGGATTACTAAATCGACCCTCCATCTGCTATACACCATTGAAGGCAGTTGCTGCAGTCAACATGCACATGCCCTTATAATTTTGTGGCAAGGCCACCAGACAAAATTGTGACCGAAGTCACCAGATTTCAAATATGTGACCGAAGTCACCAGATTCACATATGTGACCGAAGTCACCGGATTTCAAATATGTGACCGTAGTCACCGGAATGTGGTAAAACCACCAGAATACTTCCTCCTTTATCAAATATACCCATATGCCCATGCACATACATATCATTTAGTTTTCATGCCATTTACCCCAAAATCATAATATAATCATACTTATTTCACATTTTATGCATATAGCAAAATTAACGAAATATTGGGGTAAACATACCTGAATATCGTATACCACTGAATGGTATCCAAAAATCATTATTAAACACATTATCATAAAATCACATATAAAAATAGATCTATGAGTTTTTAATGTAGGGTTACACACCTTATGACAGTGAGAATGATACTCTCTTGCTCGTCAACACCTAGTTAATCATCACACTTGGTTAGTATACACTATTACTAATAAAATTATACTATTGATGAGGATCTAAATCCTTACCTCAATTCTCGAACAATCGTTATTTGTGGTTTTTCTCCGCTAGATGGATCAAAACCCGCTGATATCCCACCAACGTAAAGTGGTTCAGTTGTACGTACTACTTCAAATAACCGATCTTCGTTAGTAGAGGGTCCACAACCCGGTGGAAAATCTCTTATCGCCGATACATCCCTTCTTTTGAAGTTCGATGGTAAAACAGTGCCTCCTCTCTTCCAAATACTCCGTATTGCTCTTTTCTTACCTATCTTGTTAGTCTTAAATCGCCCCTAAAAATAAGATTGATTAGTAGTCTATCTAAAGAAATTGATATAACCAAAAGGGATAATCTTACCTTGGATGATTTCGAAAAGTCACTTCTTAAAAGTTGGCTTCAATAAAGATCCTTAAAAATCCTTTTCAAGGATTCGGCCTAGGAGAGAAAATAAGAGAATCATGATTCTGAATTGGCCAAAGTAAAAAGAAATAAATAATGAAAACGATTGACGAAAAGTCTTACTTACCCACTTGAAGATTCGGCCTAAAACAAAATGAAAAGAATAAAAATGGATTTGGTGGTTTCGGTTTGTACAAAAAGAAAAGGAGAAAAAGATGGTGATTTCGGCTTTAACAAAAGAGAAGAGAAAAGATGGTGGTTTCAAATATGATGGTTTGGTTTTAACCAAAAGAAAAGAAAGAAAATGGTGAAAAGATTATAGGATAGTTTCGACTATGAGAGGAAAGAGAAGAGAGAAATAGAATGAAAAAGAAAAGAAAATGAGAGAGAATGCTTTTGGTGAAAGATGAATTGACTAGAGAGGAAGAAAAGGATAAGTGTCCTCAAAAGTGACAATATTTTGGTATCAAAAGAAGATAAAAATTTGAGAGGAAAAGAAGAAATAAAAGTACCTATTTGGTCAAAATGCAAAGGCCAAAACAAAGCAAACTTTTACCAAATGCCAATAGACAAATTCGCTAAGGGAAAAAATCTTGGACAAAGGAAAATGCACAAATGACAACCTTTTGGTCAACTAAAACCTCCCTAATCCCATACCAAAATTTGGCCAACACAATAGCCTACACAATCCCCTTTTTTTCCTCCTTAATTCTTCCCCATCATCCCTTAGATTGCTATCACCATTAACCACCCTCTTTAGCCCTTAAATCGACTAGGTTCATGGTCAAATGACCATGAACAAGTTTCAAAACATTGCCCATATATCAAGCCTTTTGTCCCCCTATCTTATCATCCTATCTTGATTCCATGCCATAAGTCTTTAGCTTGCCTTTTCATATAGTCAAATAGCCAAAATTAAAAGAATGCTCATCCATTCTAGAAGGGTCTTGGCCGACACTATAGGAAGGAAACAAAATAAAATCCTCCCATTTGCTAGCTAGGGGATTCAACCTCTCCCTCAAGCACTCATCCATATATCCTAACCACCTTGCCAATTACTCACTTATGCTTAAAACCTCTTGTCATTATTTCTTAAAGCCTAACATGCTTAGCTCCATCTTAATTATTAGAAATTAAAAGTTCCACTAAGCATTCGCTTAATTAATGAAGTTCAAAAATAACTTCCAAAACATACTTAATCATAATTAACCTTGCAACATCATTTAATTAAGTAAGATGCATAACCCCTAATTATCAGGATGTTACAGTTTTACCCCCCTTAAAAATAATTTCGTCCTCGAAATTACCTGGTTGGAACAAGTGAGGATATTGCTGTCGCATCGCTTCCTCCGGTTCCCACGAAGCTTCTTCTGATCCATGATTACACCATAATACTTTGACGAGAGGAACCGACTTTCTCCGTAAAACCTTTACATCTCGCTCTAGAATTTGAATTGGCTCCTCTTCATAGGACAAATCTGGTCTTAATTCCATCTCCTCAACTGGCACTACATGAGATGGATCCAGAGTAATAACGGCGTAACATTGAAACATGGAACACATCGTGCATTTGATTCAACTCAAGGTAATTCTAATCGATATGCCACAGTGTCCGACTGCTTCAAAACCCGATAAGGTCCAATGAACTGGACTTAACTTCCCTTTGCGACCAAATCTCATTACCTTTTTCCAAGGTGAAACCTTTAGGAAAACTTGGTCCCCACAAGAAACTCTATTTCTTTCCGCTTTAGATTTATGCATCGACTTTTGCTGTCGGATGCTTCCTTTAACCGAGCCGGATTACCTTAACCTTTTCTTGATTCGGACACTATTTCGACCCAAAATCGACGTTCCTCTAATTACATCCAACACGTAGGAGTGCGACACTTCCTCCATATAGTGCTTCATACGGTGCCATCCGAATATCTTGGTTTGGTAATCGTTGTTGTGCATAAATTACGCTAACGGTAAGAATTCCTCCCAACTTCCCTTGAAATCTATCACACAACCCTTAACATATCTTCTAAAATTTGGATTACTCGTTCAGATTGGTTTTGACGGTTTGGGGTGAAATGTCGTCTTTGAAATCAATTTGGTGCCCAACGCCTGATGCATTGCTTTCCAAAATCGAGACGTAAACCTCGGATCTCTATCCGAAATAATTGACACCGGCACTCCATGCAATCTCACAATCTCAGCCACATATAACTTCGCCAATTTTTGCAAAGAGGAATCAACCCGAATTGGGATAAAATGTGCAGATTTCATCAATTGGTCCACTATCACCCATACAGAGTCTTTCTTAGTAGGCGTAAGAGGAAGCCCACTAACAAAGTCCATGGTGATTCTCTCCTATTTCCACTGTGGAATTTTTATCGGCTGAAGCAATCCTGAAGGTACTTGATGTTCAGCCTTGACTTGCTGACACGTTAAGCATTTTCCTACAAACTCCGTAACTTCCCGTTTAAGACCAGGCCACCAAAACTGATCTCGCAAATCTCGGTATAACTTACTTCCTCCAGGATGCATAGCATAAGGGCTACTATGCGACTCCTGAAGAATCTTTTGCCTCAATTCCTGATTCTTCGGCATACAGACTTTACCTTTGAAACACAATAACCCATCACGGTTAATACCAAAATCTTCCAATTTTCCACTCTGTACCTGCCGAAGTTTTGCACTCAGATCATCGTCAACTAACTGCCTCTCTTTCACTTGACTCAACCATATCGGTCTAACTTGAAGTTCGCCAATAAACTTCCGTCATCGTAAAGACTAAGATGTGCAAACATCGCCTTAAATCGATACCACTTTCGACTTAGGCGTCGCCACTACATTCGCCTTGCGGGTGGTACTCGATAGAACGATCGTAGTCTTTCAACAATTCTATCCACCTTCGTTGCCTCAAATTCGCTTCTTTACGAGTCGAGATATTTGGGACTCTTGTGGTCCATGTATATCACCGACTTTTCCTCGTATAAATAATGTCTCCAAACTTTAAGAGCAAAGACTATAGCCGCTAACCCAAATCATGCGTCGGGTAATTAACCTCGTGTGGTCTCAATCGCCGAGACGACACGCAACTACCTTTCCGTCTTGCATCGAACACATCCTAATCCCATGTGAGAAGCGTCACAATACACAACAAAATCCTTTCCCGCCTCAGTGAATCAAAGCAGAGCTTGATCAAAACCTTCTTGAGCTTCTCAAAACTCTCTTGTTGTTTATCAGCCCACACGAAAAGTACCTCCTTTCTCAACAATTTCATTAAAGGTGCACTATCGAAGAAAATCCTTTAACAAATCTTACGTAATAGCTTTCTAACCCCAAGAAACTACGAACCTCGATTCTGAGACTTAGGTGGTTTCCAATCTAGCACAGCCTCAATCTTCCGAGGATCCACCCTTATCCCTTCTGCCGACACCACATGGCCTAAAATTGCAACCTCTTTCAGCCAAAATTCACACTTGATGAATTTGGCATACAGCTTCTTCTCCCTTAAAACTCGCAACACAATCTGAAGATGCTCATCATGTTCTACCTCAGACTTAGAATACACCAAGATGTCGTCTATGAATACCACGATGAATTGATCCAAGTAGGGCTGGAAAATTCGGTTCATCATATCCATGAACGCAGCTGGGGTGTTCGTCAATCCGAATGGCATTACCAAAAATTCATAATGCCCATATCTAGTTCGAAAAGCCGTCTTATGGATATCCGCTTCTTTCACCTTAAGCTGATGATACCCCGACCTTAGATCAACCTTTGAGAATACCGTAGCTCCTTTAAGCTGATCGAACAAGTCGTCGATCCTTGGCAAAGGATACTTGTTCTTGATGGTCAGCTTATTCAACTGCCGGTAGTCTATACACATCCTCATCGATCCGTCCTTCTTCTTCACAAATAAGACCGGTGCTCCCCATGGAGACACACTAGGTCGGATAAATCCACGATCAAGTAACTCCTGAATTTGAGCCTTAAGCTCAACTAATTCCTTCGGTGCCATTCTATATGGAGCAATAGAAATTGGCACCGTTCCAAGCAATAAATCAATCCCGAATTCTACCTCACGATCCGGAGGTAATCCTAGAAGTTCTTCCGAAAAAACATCTACAAATCATTCACAGTCCTGACTCCTTCAACAGTTGCTTCTTTAGCCTCCAAAGCACTCACCAACATCAGAAAAGCCACACATCCCTTTCTAACCATCTTTTCTACCTTAAGAGCGGATACTACATTAGATAAGTAGTTCCGTCTCTTGCCTATCACTACAACTTCTTTGTCATCAAGAGTTCTTAAGGACATTCGTTTAGCAAAGACAATCCACATTTGCACGGTACTTCACAAGCCAGTCCATACCTAAGATCAGGTCGAATTCTCTGAATGGCAACTCCATTAAGTCAGCCGGAAACTATATCCCTTGAACTTCTAAAGGTACTTCCTTAAAAAGTTTGTCTATAACTCACATGCATCCTAAAGGACTAAAATGCATATCATCTTCCTAGGTGCAGTCTCAGAAGTCACATGCAAAGTCCCGAATACTTCACTAGCGATATAAGAGTGAGTTGACCTTATATCTATCAAAGCAATAAAGGGCAACCCAGAAATCAAAAACATACCCGTGATAACATCAGGTGCGTCACTATCCTCTCTGCGATTTAATCGCATATACCGAGACTGGCCGTCTCGCCTCGAGCTACCATCGCCTCACGAAGTTCTGCGACCTCTACCAGAACCATTACCCCTTCCATTTAGACCACGGCCCCTTATCGGCTGCTATTCACCTCTGCCAGCCTGATTAATGCCCTGACTTGCTGGGCGGTCCTTATCTGAATTCTTCGGGCAATCCTTGATCATATGGTCTTTGGATCCGCACTTGAAACATCCCCCGGTCTTTTTCCAACATTCTCCCGAGTGTATTTTTCCACATTGGGCACAAGCACGATTTTGTCCACCCGTAGCAGTCTGCTGACCTCGCGGTCCATCATTTCTTGGTTTCTTCTGAAAATTCCCAGATGACCCTGAAGACCCAAAGCTTCTCTTATTCTTATTCTGGCCTTTGTCCCAGTTCTGTCTTTCAGTCCTCTTAACCTCTTCATCTATTCTTGCTCTTTCCACTAAGATTGCAAAATCTCTTTCCCGGTGCGGAGCAATCATCACTCACCGTTCATCTCTAAGTCCATCTTCAAATCTGACACACCGTTCATATTCAGTAGCCACTATTCGTCTGGCATAACGGCTAAGTCGCAAAAATTCTGCTTCATATTCAGCTATCGACTTGTTTCCTTGCACCAAATTTAGAAATGTCTTCCTCTGAGAGTCGATGTAGCTAGCTCCAACGTATTTTCCTTCGAATTTAATTTTAAAATACCCCCAATCCAGTCGATCCACAGGGGTACTCTCTTTGATAGTGAGCCACCACTGGTAGGCTTCATCACGAAGTAGTGAAATAGCACCTTTCAATTTCTCTTCAAAAATGCGGTCCAAATCGTCCATAATCTTCTCGACCGCCTCCAACGAATATTCCGCTACATTTGGAGCTACTCGGATACTCCCACGAAACCTCGGCTCCATTCGATCTTAGTCTCTCGACATCGACTTTCGAGACCCATTTCAGAACTAGCTTCGCTACTCGTTCTAAAACTCAGAGTACGACTTGTGATATCAAGGTCACCTCCTTCATTTTGTTCTTGAAAATCCACCCAAACAAATGGTGGCGGAGCTTCATTTTGGAACCTTGACCAGATCTAATCGGTTCCGACACGATCATTCTTCCTCGTCCACGTCCCACGACGACCCGTCCCCTAGAACTCATGTCTACTACGTGTCTTATCTGCTTTTTTAAAAGTCTTATGTATTAGAATCTTTTCACTTCTTATTAAAAGAAAGTTTTATGAAATAGATATTCATGGTTTTTCCGTAGTAGCACACATACACCTAGGGTCCATGTCTCTAAAGTTATAGTTTCCTTAGGCTTATAAGACTTTCATATCACTTTATCAATAAAGATACATACCGATGGATGCAATGAGAACTCGGATGCCATGCTCTTATAAAACCATTTTAACTTAAGAAAACTTTCAAAAAGTCATTTGGGCCATATTTTGAAAATGTTGTGGGCTTCAAAACCCAAGGCCGAGAGTTTAAAACTGGGCTCTGATACCAAGTTGAAACACCCCAAAACCGACCCAAAAAGCCTGACTGGATTTGTTATGTTCCTCGAATCTAACTTTAACAAATTCTCATTTTATTTAAAAAAACTTGATGATTTTTGTAGAAAAGCAGTTAAATTAATATTTTAGGTTGAAATCAAATTGTGAAGTAAATTTATGTCTTTTAAAACATTATTTTAGAAGGAGTTAATAAATTAAAAGAAAACCAAATTTATGAAAATTACTTTAAAACATATATATATTAGTGACAAAAACATTTTTAAATTATTTATCAAAAACCATTTAGTTATTTAATAGATATTTGTTCATGGTAAAATAAAAGTCCAAACACAAAAATTAAAACAGCTTTATAGTGGCCTTATTACAAAAATAGCAAACCCATAATAAAATCTAAGTATTAAAAATAAGTTTAAATTGGAAAATCTTCAAAATACTTGATATGAGCATTGGCCACCACGGAGTCTTCTTGACCGATCCATCGCACTACTGAATCATCTGAAAAGTTATCCCACAAAAATGGGTGAGTTATAAACTCAATGTGTAACACATACATTAAAAAGCCCATTTTAATAGCAGATTAAATAATAATCAATTAAATCACATGGATATGTACAAATAATGAAATGCAAACCCTACCACCTAATATCCATCCGCTACACACCACCCGTATTCAACCAACACACCGTGGGGATTACTAAATCGACCTTCCATCCGCTACACACCATCGAAGGCGATTCTTTGCAGATCAACATGCACATCGCCTTATAATTTTGTGGCAAGGCCACTAGACAAAATTGTGACCGAAGTCACCAGATTTCAAATATGTGACCGAAGTCACCAGATTCACATATGTGACCGAAGTCACCGGATCTCAAATATGTGATCGTAGTCACCGGAATGTGGTAAAACCACCAGAATACTTCCTCCTTTATCAAATATACCCATATGCCCATGCACATACATATCATTTAGTTTTCATGCCATTTACCCCAAAATCATAATATAATCATACTTATTTCACATTTTATGCATATAGCAAAATTAACGAAATATTGGGGTAAACATACCTGAATATCGTATACCACTGAATGGTATCCAAAAATCATTATTAAACACATTATCATAAAATCACATATAAAAATAGATCTATGAGTTTTTAATGTAGGGTTACACACCTTATGATAGTGAGAATGATACTCTCTCACTCGTCAACACCTAGTTAATCATCACACTTGGTTAGTATACACTATTACTAATAAAATTATACTATTGATGAGGATCTAAATCCTTACCCTCGGTTCTCGAACAACTATTATTTATGGTTTTCTCGCTAGATGGATCAAAACCGTGATATCCCACCAACGTAAAGTGGTTCGGTTATGCGTACTACTTCAAATAAGCGATCTTCGTTAACGGAGGGTCCACAACCCGTGGAAAATCTCTTATCGCCGATCTGACCCTTCTTTTGAAGTTCGATGGTAAAAAAGGCCTCCTCTCTTCCAAATACTCGTCTTGCTCTTTTCTTACCTATCTTGTTAGTCTTAAATCACCCCTAAAAATAAGATTGATTAGTAGTCTATCTAAAGAAATTGATATAACCAAAGGGATAATCTCACCTTGGATGATTTCAAAAGTCACTTCTTAAAAGTTGGCTTCAACAAAGATCCTTAAAATCCTTTCCAAGGATTCGCCTAGGAGAGAAAATAAGAGAATCATGATTCGAATTGGCCAAAGTAAAAGAAATAAATAATGAAAACGATTGACTAAAAGTCTTACTTACCCACTTGAAGATTCTACTAAAACAAAAAGAAAAGAATAAAATAGATTTGGTGGTTTCGGTTTGTACAAAAAGAAAAAGAGAAAAGATGGTGATTTCGCTTTAACAAAGAGAAGAGAAAAGATGGTGGTTTCAA
The DNA here is from genome assembly GCA_025506655.1 of Gossypium rotundifolium. Taxonomy (NCBI): domain Eukaryota; kingdom Viridiplantae; phylum Streptophyta; class Magnoliopsida; order Malvales; family Malvaceae; genus Gossypium; species Gossypium rotundifolium. The sequence goes on from CP106731.1 coordinate 142,996,994, forward strand.
ATATGATGGTTTGGGTTTTAACCAAAAGAAAAGAAAAAAATGGTGAAAAGATTATAGGATAGTTTTGGCTATGAGAGGAAAGAGAAGAGAAATAGAATGAAAAGAAAAGAAAATGAGAGAGAATGCTTTTGGTGAAAGATGAATTCTAACTAGAGAGGAAGAAAAGGATAAGTGTCCTCAAAAGTGACAATATTTTGGTATCAAAAGAAGATAAAAATTTGAGAGGAAAAGAAGAAATAAAAGTACCTATTTGGTCAAAATGCAAAGGCCAAAACAAAGCAAACTTTTACCAAATGCCAATAGACAAATTTGGCTAAGAGAAAAATATTGGACAAAGGAAAAATGCACAAATGACAACCTTTTGGTCAACTAAAGCTCCCTAATCCCATACCAAAATTCGCCAACACAATAGCCTACACAATCCCTTTTTTTCCTCCTTAATTCTTCCCTATCATCCCTTAGATTGCTATCACCATTAACCACCCTCTTTAGCCCCTAAATCGACTAGGTTCATGGTCAAATGACCATGAACAAGTTTCAAAACATTGCCCATATATCAAGCCTTTTGTCCCCTATCTTATCATCCTATCTTGATTCCATGCCATAAGCCTTTAGCTTGCCTTTTCATATGGTCAAATAGCCAAAATTAAAAGAATGCTCATCCATTCTAGAAGGGTCTTGGCCGACACTATAGGAAGGAAACAAAATAAAATCCTCCCATTTGCTAGCTAAGGGATTCGAACCTCTCCTCAAGCACTCATCCATATATCCTAACCACCTTGCCAATTACTCACTTATGCTTAAAACCTCTTGTCATTATTTCTTAAAGCCTAACATGCTTAGCTCCATCTTAATTATTAGAAATTAAAAGTTCCACTAAGCATTCACTTAATTAATGAAGTTCAAAAATAACTTCCAAAACATACTCAATCATAATTAAGCTTGCAACATCATTTAATTAAGTAAGATGCATAACCCCTAATTATCGAGGATGTTACAACGCTAGTCGAAAAGACTAAGATAGCTGAAGGGATAAAAGAATATGTAAGGCAGAGTCACGACAGGAATAAGCATAAGAGAGGTTTTGGATCATCTGAGCCAGTCGGTAATTCTCAGAAAAGGGCTAGGTAGAATGGCTGAATCAGTCTGGGAGGCCTGTTATTGCTAATCAGGGACCAACACAGTGTAACCGATGTGGAAAATATCATTGGGGCGAATGTTGGACTGGTGGAAAAGGATGTTTTGAGTGTGGCTCGCTGGATCATCGTGTGAGGGACTGTCCACATAAGCTAGCCAGGAATCAGTCTGAGGGTCAAGGTCGAGTTCAGTTCAGAAAAGAGGGATCGTCATCGCAGAGAGGTCGTGGTAATGGTAGAGGAGGTAATGGTTCTGGTCGAGGCTGCGGAGCATCGGGCAGAGGTGCAAGTAACACTGAGGCATGACAGCCTAGTTTGGTGTATGCAGCGAGACGTCGTGAAGAGGGCGATGCACTAGACGTCATAACCGGTACGTTTTTAATCTTTAGTATACCATATATTACTTTGACAGATGTGGGTTCGACGTATTTGTATGTTGCTAGTAGTATAGTAGAGACCATGAACTTAAACTCTGAGACTGCTTCTAGGAGGATGACAATTTTAGCCCTCTAGGTCACTCTGTAAAGTAAATAAGTCAGATAGGGATGTACCCTAGAACTCCAAGGGTAGTGTTTGTAGCCGATCCGATGGAACTGCTGCTTTGGGAGTTCGATCGATTCTTGGGATGGACCGGTTGGTTAAGTACCGTGCAAGTTTGGATTCTTGTTTGCTAAGCGCATGGTTTTGAAGACAAGCGAGGTAAAGTGGTGGTTATGATAGGTAATAGAAGAGATTATCTATCCAACATGGTATCTGCGTTGAAAGCTGAGAAGATGGTCAGGAAGGGCTGTGAGGTATTTGTGGTTCATGTGTGTGCGTTGGAGGCTAAGGAGTCTACTGTAGGGAATGTCCGAACAGTTAAGGAATATGCTGACGTATTTCCAGAAGAACTTCCGGGACTGCCTCCGGATCGTGAAGTTGAATTTGGTATAGATCATTATTACAAATCGTGCGGTGTCAATTGCTCTGTATAGGATAGCGCCGAAGGAATTAGTGGAATTAAAGGCTCAGATTCAGGAGTTGTTGGATCGAGGTTTTATCCGACCAAGTGTTTTACCTTGGGGAGCGCCGGTACTTTTTGTCAAGAAGAAGGATGGTACGATGCGAATGTGTATAGACTACCGCCAGTTGAATAAGCTGACGATAAAAAACAAGTATCCATTACCGAGGATAGATGACTTGTTTAATCAGCTTAAAGAGGCAGCAGTTTTCTCCAAGATTGATTTAAGGTCTAGATATCATCAGCTAAAGGTGAAAGAGGCTTATATCCATAAGACGGCATTTCACACTCGGTATGGGCACTACGAGTTTCTAGTAATGCCGTTTGGGTTGACTAACGCGCCGGTAGCATTTATGGACATGATGAATTGGGTATTCCAGCGATTTTTAGATCATTTTGTAGTGGTATTTATAGACGATATTTTGGTATACTCCAAGTCAGAGGAAGAGCATGATGCACATTTGCGAGTAGTGTTGCAGATTCTGAGGGAAAAATAGCTATATGCCAAATTTAGTAAGTGCAAGTTCTGGCTTAGGGAGGTGACTTTCTTGGGTCACGTAGTATCAGCTGAGGGGATTAGAGTAGATCCTCGAAAGATCGAAGCGATGTTGGATTGAAGCGCCTAAGTCGGTGGTGAGATTCAAAGTTTTCTAGGTCCAGCGGGTATTACCAAGATTCGTGGAAGGATTTTCTTTGATAGCAAAGACCTATGACCAAGTTATTGAGGAAAGGAGTTCCATTTGTGTGGACCGAGAAGCAACAAGAAAGTTTCACAAGTTGAAGAAGATTCTAATCTGAAGCTCGGTTTGATTCAACTTTGAGACAGGCAAGGAATTCACGACTTCTTGTGGCGCATCACATACTAGTTTGGGATGTGTGCTGATGCAGGAAGGGAAGGTAGTGGCTTATGCATCTCGACAGTTGAGACCACATGAAGTTAATTATCCGACGCATGACTTGGAATTAGCTGCAGTGGTTTTTGCTTTAAAGATTTGGAGACACTATTTGTACGAAGAAAAGTCGATAGTCTACACTGATCACAAGAGTCTAAAGTATCTTTTGACTCAGAAGGATTTGAATTTGAGGCAGCGCAGATGGATTGAGTTGTTGAAGGACTACGACTGTTCGATTGAGTATCATCCGGGCAAGGCTAACGTGGTGGCAGACGCGTTAAGCCATAAGGTTGTATCAGACTTAAGATTGATGTTTTCTCGTCTTAGTTTATACAACGATGGGAGTCTTTTGGCAGAATTACAAGTCAAGCCGACTTGGTTAGAGCAGATTAAGAAGAAACAGTTAGAAGATGATGGCTTGAATGATCGGAGGTTGTAGGTTCAGAATGATGGTTTAGAGGATTATAGTTTGTCCAATGATGGAGTGTTGTATTTTCAAGGGAGAGCTTGTATGCTGAAGGATGTTGAGTTGAGGCAAAGGATTCTTCGGGACGCACATAGCAGCCCATATGCTATGCATCCTGGAGGTAGCAAGATGTATCAGGATTTAAGAGAGCAATTTTGGTGGCCAAGTCTGAAGCGGGAGGTAACTGAGTTTATAGGTAAATGTATGACGTGTCAGCAGGTCAAAGCTGAGCATCAGTTACCATCTGGGTTACTTCAGCCGGTGAAGATTCCACAGTGGAAGTGGGAAAGGATCGCTATGGACTTTGTCAGTGGATTACCTCTTACACCTAGTAAGAAGGATTCAGTTTGGGTGATTATGGATCGTCTGACTAAGTCAGCTCATTTCATTCCGGTAAGGGTGGATTACTCACTTCAGAAGTTAGCTAAGTTGTATGTGGCGGAGATAGTAAGGTTGCACGGTGTGCCAGTGTCAATCATCTCGGACAGAGATCATAGATTTACGTCGAGGTTTTGGAGAGCATTACATCAAGCTTTGGGTACGTGGTTGGATTTCAGTACCGCATTTCATCCACAGTCTGATGGGCAGTCGGAAAGAGTTATACAAATCTTAGAGGATATGTTGAGAGGTTGTGTTTTGGATTTCAGAGGCAGCTGGGAAGAGTTTTTACCATTAGCTGAGTTCGCATACAATAATAGTTATCAAGCAAGCATTAAGATGGCATCATATAAGGCATTGTATAGAAGGAAGTGTCGTACACCTACATCTTCAAGCGAAATTGGGTGGCGTCGATGTTAGGACCAGAGTTGGTTCTTTGAGGCCGAGGACAAGGTGAAGTTGATTCAAGCTCGTTTGAAGGAAGCTTGAATGTGTAAGTCATATCCCGATCTCAAGCGGAGGGATATAGAGTTTGCCGTGGGTGACCGTGTCTTTTGAAGGTCTCCCATAGAAGAAAGTGTTAAGATTTGGGAGAAAAGGCAAGTTGAGTCTAAGGTTTATTGGACAGTATAAGGTGTTGAGACGAGTGGGACCAGTAGCCTATCAGCTCGAGTTACCAGTAGAACTGAGTCAGATTCACGATGTGTTCCATGTCTCCATGCTTAGACGCTATCGTTCTGATCCATCGCTTGTCGTGGCAGTAGAGGAAATAGAGGTGAGTCCAGATTTGACGGTGGAAGAAGAACCAGTGCAGATTCTAGATCGAGATGTGAAAGTTTTGTGCAGAAAGTCAGTTCCTTTAGTGAAGGTTTTATGGCGGAATCATGGTGTAGAAGAAGCTACGTGGGAATCGGAGGATGTGATGAAGCAGCAGTACCCTCAACTCTTTTGATCAGGTAATTTTGAGGACAAAATTTTCTTAAGGGGGTAGAATTGTAACATCCTAAAAATTAGAGTATTATCTTATTATTTGTGTTGGCTCGGGTATGAATTTTGTGTGTTTAGCATAGTCTAGAGAAGGCTTGATTTTATTTTATGAAGCTAGAATAATCTTAGTATTGAAAATTTAGTGAAGTGGATTAGGTGAACCTGGCACTTAAGTTAATTTAAGTGTTAAATTCTAGCACATGAGGAGTTAGTGGCAAGGTGGTTATGACGCATGAAGGGTTGCTTGAGGGAAGAGGTTCGAGTAGCATGGGTTGCATTTGGAAGACTTTATTTTTATGCACCTTTGCATTAAGTGTCGGTCAAGCTATTCTCATGGTAAGTTGGACTTTAAATTTTTTTTTTATGGTAAGTTGAATAATAGTTTAGGTAAGATTGATGTTTGGGAAAGAAATCAATTGATTAAGGATTGATGGGTGAACAGAAGGCATGATGTAAGGTGTATTGTTATGGAAAGATTTTTGTGGAAAAGGTTTGACTTGAAGTCCATGTATTTGGACGGTTTTGGAGCTTAGGGGGGGAGTGGCCGAATTTTGTATTGTTGGTTGCTAGTTGGTGCCGAAAATTCTTTTGGTTAGATGGTCATTTTCAGCTAGTTTAGTAAGCCTTCAATCTTTGTTTTGTGTCATATTCGAAACCTTCATGTGTATGCCGAATTCTCCCTAGTGCATCAAAGTGAACAAAAACCGAATGTCTTTAGGTGTTTGTTGTTTCTCCTCTTAGGCATTTGGCCTAAACTCATTTGGAACCTCCCTCTCATCTTTTAATTCTTTGTAGCAGAAAAGAACCTCTTTTGTTCTCATCTTTCTTTTCTTTTCTTCTCATATTTGTTAAAAACTTACAATTCTTCTTTTACTTTCTTTTGGCCGAACCTCTTTCTTCCCCATCCTTCTTGATTTTTTTTTCATTGTTTGCTAAAGCCGAATCCTCTCTCTCTCATTTTGATTTTCTTCGCCACCCACATACTTCATTTCTTTTATCCACATATCATTTGCTTTCTTCTTTCAAAAACCATAGCCGAAACTCCCCATTTCCTTCTTGAATTGTCTTGGCGAATATCATCAAGGGTAGGTCTTCATATTGGTTTTCTTCAATCGGTTTTGGAAGATAGGTAAGTGTCTTGGTCGAATTTCTTTTCTATTTTTTTCTATTGATCCTTATGAGGGCAAAAGCCAAATTTTGGGTATGTGATAGTAAGATTCTAACCGTAGGAACTTATTTCTTTTAGGCTCTTTGGATTTTGGAAGCAATCGATTTTGGTAAGTCAAGTGGTAAGGTTTATGTTGGTTCTTTATTCTTTAAATGGATGTAAAGCCGAAGGCTATGGTGAATAAGGCTTATTGTTGGCCGAATGGTCTATGGTAATGATCTAAGTATTGACCGAATGTAGGGCAAGGAAATCTAGTGTGGTAGATCGGGTCTTCGGGATTTAGTGATTTCGCTATTATCAGGTGTGTACCTTACACACTTTATAACTCAATAATATATATATTTATAAATATACTAATCATGTTATTAAAGATGAAAACTGTGAGATTTTGATAAGAAACCTTGATGGGTATGAACAAGGACTCGAGTAAGTCCGTTTCGATATGATGTTGTTATATGTTGATTATTATCATGATTTAATATATATATATATATATATATATATATATAATGGTTATATGATCATATCAAAGCATGATGGCATGATTTACTCTTGTAAAACATTGGTTTGGGTGATTTGAAAGGAGGGGGAAGGATTTGATATCCGTGTCTTTGGGACACCAGAGGTTTGGCACCTCCAGTGGTTTGGTACCATAGTTATTTCGTGTCTTTGGGACACCAGAGGTTTGGCACCTCATAGCGACTCGTCCCAGTGGCTTAGCACCACCGTGGGTTGGCCCCACATTTGATGTATTTGGATTGTCACTAGTGATTTGGTATCACACGTAGGTTGGCCCCACAACTTGATTATTTGTGACTTTGGGTCACCAGTGATTTGGCATCACATTATTGGATATCGTGACTTTGGGTCACCAGTGGTTTGGTACCACACGGGGTAGAAAAGGAGTTATGGATGGCTAGGTTGGGTGCATTATATATATATTGCTTGGTTATGAATTGTGTAAGAATGTTGCATTAACTGGGGGAAGGATTTATACACTGAGTCTTGGTGACTCACCTTCTCCTTTATCTTTTCAGGTGATTCTTAGATCGCGGAGGAGGAGCCGGATGAACTCGAGGAGGCCATGCAAATAAAATTGGGTTTTACATGAACTTCGTTTTGGGTACTTATTTTATTTTAATTTGGTTAATTATGTTTTTATTTGGATTATTTATATCCTTTGAACTTGTTTTAAACATGGCTAAATAATCATCATGGTTGATCTAATAATTGAGCCCAAAGTTTTCTAAACTATAAAAACACAATAATTTTCAAAATCTTACCATCAGGTAATATAAATCGTATGATAGGAAAATTTCAACTTAAATGTTTTCGACAACTTAAATGATTTACAAATTTAAGTTTCAACACTCAAATGCAAACGGTTTTCAAAGTAATAATTTGGTTCAACTAAGTTTTAAAAGATTTACTTACGAGATTTTAAAAGTAAACTATCGATATTTTTTTTTCTATCATGCACTTATTTTTCTAAAATTTAATCGGAAACTCAATTTTCTTCAAAACATTTTCTTCTGTGGCATGTCAGATTCGGTCATGGCATATTGACCGGGTTTGGGGTGTTATAGAAACAGGGACCTAGGGTTTCTGGGAAACCCCCGCTCGGTAAGCCCCAACACCAGACCTCGGGCACACCGCAATCAACGCGCAGATTATCGCTCCACCGCCGTGCTTTTCGCCATTCACCTACAAAACAAGGAAAGAAAACGACAAAAAATAGCAAGAACGAAAGACCATATCTCTGTATTTACTTTCGATTTATTTTTTTCGAGGCTATAAATGCCCTGATATAATATGTAAAATGGACACACGAATATACACACATATATACAACACTATACACAAAAAATAAAAGAACAGGAGCAAAGTTTTTTTTTTTCCTCGTTATTTTTTCTCTTCGAATCAGGCTTTTCTTTTTCTTTAAGTTTTTTTCTTCTTTTTTCTCACCTATATTAAAGTTTATAATATAGTTAAAAAATAAACAAAAACTCACTTGTTGAAGTTTCGCCACTGTAGGCAAATGCTGCTGGGCGTGATGACAGCACGCGGCAGTGATCGGTTGGAGTACTCGTCAAAAATCGCAGAGGGTAGAGAAACAGAGAGCAAACTGGGGCTCTCTCTCTCTCTCTTTTTTAGGAACTAAAAAATGAAATTTTTTCTAAAAAAATTGGCTTTTATAAGTGATTAAAACGGCGTTGTTTTAGGCCCTGGCCAAACATACTAAAACGATGTCGTTTCGAGGCCAAGATCCACGCGTTGACCCGACCCGGGGAGGATTCGTGTAACACCCTAAATTAGGGGTTATTTGCAATTTAAATATTTTCCCATGTGTGTGCTTGAAGAATTAAATTCTAGGATTTATTTGACATGTTTTAAGGTCTAAAATAACCCCGAGCTAGGCCTGACCTAGTATTAAAAATTTCTTTTTAAGTGTGTTAAAGGAGGGAGCTAGGTGAGTTAGTGCTTAAGTAAAAATTAGGAGAAGCATGACACAAAGAATTAATTGGCAAATTGGCTTCCATGCACCACTTAAAGGCTTAGGGGGGACGAATGGGCAGGTCTTAGGTTTGATTCATGGGAGATACAAGGGGGAAATAAGTTTTATTTTGCGTTATGAATGGTTGGGCTAGGAAGGCATTATAATTAAATGAAGGAGGGTTGTGACATGAAAGACAGGTTAGTGGAGTGGCTTGGGGCGCCACTTAAAGGGCTTTGGTTTAAGGTCTCGGGTTCGAGACATAAGGGATGCCAGGAGCATTTTATTTTTTGGGCTTTTTGGCGTTAAGGAAAAAGGGCCTAGGGATGAAGGCTTTAAAATTAAAAGGTAAGGGCTCATGACATGAAAGTCTAAAGGGAAGAGTGGCAAGAGGCGTTTAAGGGAGGCTGCAGCATGAGGTTCCAGGTTCGAACCACAGAAACAACATAAGGTTTTTATTTTTTATTTTTGCTGCTGGCGTGTATGGGAGAGTATTGGCTGCATGTTGGACTCTTGAAAGTGATAAGGTTGAGCTAAATTTTTGCTCTAAATTCGGCTGGAGTAGTAGTAGGTGTTAGTAGCTTATTTTCATTTAATTTGATTAAGAAAAGGATAGGAGATAAGTGGAAGATAAGTATTATTTTCTTGAGTGATAATTAAAAGCTAAATTATCACAAATAGGGGGGGAGGTATTGGCCGATTATAGGACTCCTTGAGGGCTGTCCACTTTCGATTTTAACACCTAAAAGGAGTGCCGAAGTTCATCCAAATTTCTTTTCATTTTTCTCTCCAAGTTGCTGCTGCCGAATTCTCCATAGCCTATCTTGCCAAATTCTTCAAAAGTTTCTTCTTCTCTTGCTTCTTTCTAGCCGAACCTACCCCTCTTCTAATCAAAATTTCCAGCCCCTTCCACCTTGTGATTAGCCGAACCCCCCTAAAGGAAGGTGCTATTTCGGTTCTTTTCTCTTCATTGAAGGTAGCCGAACCTCCCCTAGCAACACCAAGTGGTGCTGACTTGTGGTGTTAGGGGCCTAAATAATCATTAAGGTAAGGGGCCATACTCTCTTCTAGAATTAAGGTTATGGCTGAATGGCCTAAGACTCTTACTAATATGATTAAACCGATTGTAGGGAAGCCATAGACGATTGAGGGAAGCTTTCGGGAAATTTTTTTTTCAAGGTAAGTTGGTAAGCACATTCGGCTAAGGGTCATATTTGGATTAAAAGTACGATTAGTCCTTCGGGATTACTATTTGGCGAATAGGCCTATGGTACTAATTTTGGGTGATTGGCCGAATATAGGTCAAGGAATAAAGCACTAAAGATTGAAAACTTCAGGATCTAGGAATTTCGGTAGAAACAGGTGTGTAAAAACTCACTACACACTTTATTAATTTACATGATTATTGTAACACCCCTTACCCGAAACCTTTGCCGGAGTCGAGTATGGGGCATTACTAGACTTGACTACTAGTTTGGGGCATGAAAATTTAAAGCTGTCCAACTGCATCAGGCTGACTAAATTGACCATAACTCGAGTTACAAAACTCGAAATTTAGATCCGTAAATTTTTCTTGAAACTAGACTCATATAAATTTTTACCATAATTTTTCCAGAATTTTTCATGTGGCCAATTAGTACAGTTTATTCATCAAAGTTACCCCTATTTCACCGCTTGATAATTCTGACCCATCTTTACAAAAACTTAGTTATCTCATTGAAAAAAATTTCAATAATGTCCTTGTTTATTCCAATCAAAAATAGACTCATTAAGTATTCTAAACATATAAACTATGCTCCATAATTATTTTTGTACAATTTTTAACAATTTTTCTAAGACAGAACAGGGACTCACGAATTCATTCAGGACAAGTCTCACTAAAACTTAAATATCTCATAATCTATAATACATTTGCCTAACTTGTTTCTTTAATATCAAAATAGACACAATAAACTTTAATTCTATGTCTTATTCACTTTCTAATTCAATTTCTCCTATTTTTGGTGATTTTTCAAAATCACATCACTGCTGTAACTAAAAACTGTTTCACAACAAAAATATGATTAACTAGTTTATAACTTCCTTACTCAATTTATTTAAACTCTATACCTTAACCATACATATATATATTTATACCAGAAACAAATCCCATATATAATTTAGGCCATGAGTATTTCATCCATAACATAATATGAACTAAACTTTCACGATATAACATATGATCGTTTCCCATGTATGATTTAAATCATGACTGCATGCACATATCTACTGGTATTTTAATGCAAGCTACCATATCAAATATGAAACCCAAACTTAACCAAAAGCAACAGCCTTATTCGCAAGGCTATATTTATATTTACAATCCGACATCATTCATTATTTATCAAAACGAAGCCTATACATGCCTTTGATTAAAAGTTTACAAAACATAACTATACCAAGAGAGTGATAGTGTGGTTGATGTCTTGATGATCCCCGAGCCAAGAGTTGAATTATAGATCTATAAAATAGAGCACAAACATAAACAGAGTAAGCTCATTGGCTTAGTAAGTCTTAAGCAGACTTTATGGCTCAACTAGGTATTCAATTAGATTGAATAGAATAGCATTATTAACAATTTATGAACTGACAAAACACATATAGACTACCATGGCCGATTATCAAAGTTCACATCTAGCGAATAATATTCAACATACACTCAAAATATAAAATTTAGCAATGGTGCCCGGATTGCTAAGCAATACATTTATATTTTCACTTCAACCGAATAATACTTTCTATACACATTTAAAATAAGGGTTCATAATTGAATATATACATTTATCTATATGTATAGCTCATGGCGAACTTATATAGGTAAAATTTCTCATATCAATATAATAAACTTAAGTAAGCAAGTAATCACACCAACTCAATATCTTTTCTAATCACATATCTTAAGTACCAAACAAATATATATATAAACACCTTTCTATCAACTTGATTATTCAAGAAGCATCACTTATATCATAAACTTGATTCGATACATGACTTTTAGTCGAACACTACAGTGATAAACCTTAGCTTGTTCAAATACCATCATAACTAGGCCATTTCATTCATAAGCATAAGCTCATATTAAAACCATTGATATAAAAACTACTAGACCAAAGGTCTGAGATTTAAACACCGGTGCGAAGCCTGCTAGGCATTAAAGCCCGAAATGAATCATCGGCACAAAGCCTGCTAGGCATTAAAGCCCGACAAACAACACCTAAGACGAAGCTTGCTAGGCATTAAAGCCGAAATGAATCACCTAAGCACAAAGCACGCTGGGCACTAAGCCCGAATATATCACCCAGCACAAGGCACGCTAGGCACTAAGCCCTAATATATCAATGTGATCAATCATTCCACACACACTTCATATCTATATTACATATTCAATTCAACTAAACTTATTCACCTTAAACAAATTAATCATTATTTCATCGTACAATCCCATAATTCGCATTGATACACTTATTCATATCACATTATCAATTTATGAAATCAATCTAATATACATATATACATTCGGCTATAACATGATTATATACTGAAATTTATCAAACATTATCATTTAATAAGTTCATGAATAATTCTTTAACAAATTTCAACAGGACTTACCTCGGTTGTCGATAGGTAGTATGAATCGGCTTATTCGAGAACCTTCGTCTTTCCCAGATCTAACTCCGTTTTCTTTGCTCTTGATCTAAAACACATTAAATTTAGCTCATTCAAGCACAATTCATCTCAATTTAGTCCCTAAGCGCATAAATGGGCAAATTACTATTTTACCCTAGTATTTCACAACTTTGTAATTTAGTCCTATTTGCATAAAACTCAAAATACATCAAATTTCTCCATACTCCTTAAGGGCGAATATATATGAGGACTATACAAGTCCATATCTTTCATTTATTTTGCAATTAAGCCCTCTAAATTTTTATTTTTACAATTTGGCCCTAAAACACAAATTCACCAAAACTTCCAACACATAATATACAAATTTTAACCTATCTATCATCTAACATCATCAAGCATCATAAACCTCAAGAATTCATCCATGGCAACACTTAAAACATACCACCAAAATCAAAATTGAACGTGGGCTAGTAACTATACATGTTAACCACTTCAAAAATGTTAAAATTTATAAAATTAAGCTAAATCTCTAACCTTATTAGAACATGCAAGAAGGCCGAATGATGTAGAGCTTGAATCCTTCTTTTCTTCTTTTATTTTCGGTGATAACAAAGTAAAGATGATGATGTTTGTTTTCTTATATTTTAATGATATAACATTATTATTATATTATTTCATAATACCTTATTTTATCAAATAAAATAAAATTTTTAAATCTATCCTACTAACTATTTTATAACATTGCCGTCCACTATTAAAGAAATGGACTAATTGTCCTTTTAGGACATCCACTTAAAAAGCCACAATCAAAAAGGTACATTTTACTTTAGCCTACCACTTTTACTCTTTATGCGATCAAGTCCTTTTTATCAAATTGAGCACTTAAACAATAAAATTTCTCTCTGAAACTTTCACACCTTTTAATTCACATAATAAACACAAAATAAAATATTAAAATTTTTCTCGGACTCGGATTCGTGGTCCCGAAACCACCGTTCGATTAGGGTCAAATTCGATGCATTATAATTCTCCCCTTAAGGATTTTCGTCCCAGAAAATCTTACCGTTAAACAAGGTTGGATATTGTTGCCTCATTGAATCCTCGGGGCTCCCATGTAGCCTCTTCAACTCCGTGACGATTCCATAGGACCTTCACTAACTAATTCTCTTATTTCTCAACTCTTTTATTTCCCGAGCTAAGATACGCACCGGTTCTTCATCATATGTCAAATCGGATTGGATTTCAATCTCTAGGTGTGATCACATGAGACGGATCGATCTATACTTACGAAGCATCGAAGCGTGAAATACGTCATGTATCTTTTCTAACTCGAGGGCAATCTCAATCTATAAGCAACAGCCCAATACGCTCAATGATTTCATACGGTCCGATAAATCTCGGACTCAACTTGCCTTCCGACCAAATCGAGTACTTTCTTCCACGGGAAACTTTTAAGAATACACGATCTCCTACACGAAATTCAATGTTTTTACGTTTCAAATCAAGATAGGACTTTTGTCGATCCGATGCGACTTTCAAATTATCTTTGATTATGGCCACTTTACATTCGATCTCTTTAATCAAATCAACCCGTGTATCTTATTTTCACGAGCTCACCAATATAATGGTGTTCGACATTTTCGCCGTATAAGGCTTCATAAGGTGCCATTTTGACACTTGATTGAAAGCTATTATTATAAGCAAATTCAATCAAAGGTAGGTATCGTTCCCACGCACCTTCAAACTCGAGAACGCAACATCTCAACATGTCCTCAAGTATTTGAATAGTTTGCTCGGACTGGCCGATACGTCTGTGGATGGAAGGCTGTACTAAAACGAAGTTTAGTACCTAAAGCTTCTTGCAACTTCTTCCAAAATCGCGATGTGAATCTCGGGTCTCTGTCTGAAACAATGGAACTCGGACACCATGCAATCTCACAATCGTGATACGATAATTCAAAGAAGTTTATCAAGTGAATAGTGCATGCGTCTTGGCACAAAATGAGCTAATTTAGTCACCTATCAACTATAACCCAGACGGCATCTTTCCTACTCGGTGTCATAGGGAGACCGAATACAAAATCCATTGTGATTCTATCCCATTTCCATTCGGTATCATGATTGGTCAAGTAGTCCGGATGGCACTTGATGTTCAAATTTTACTTGTCGACAAATTAAACATTTCGAGACAAATTCAGATATATCCCGCTTCATGCCCTACCACTAATAGAAGCTGTTTCAAATCATTATACATTTTGTACTACCGGATGTATTGATAATCGACCACTATGGGCCTCACTCGTAATCATCTCGTATCAAATCGAGTTTTTGAACACACATTCTGCTTTTTAAAATTCAAACAGATCATTTGCATCAATCAAAATCTGATTCGCACCCTTTTCACTCGAATTCGACTAGCAATCAAATCTTCATCAACTTTCATGCATCACAAATTTCTTGAATAAACATCGGTCTTGCTTGTAACTCCGCTTATGATCGAACCATCACCGACGTAGCCATCTGTGCATTCGATTGCACGAAGAGCAAATAATGATTTACGACTTAACGATCCGCAACAACATTAGCTTTTCCCGTGATAGTCAATCACCAATTCATAGTCTTTCAACAGTTCTAGCCACTGTGTTGTCTCAAATTCAGGTCTTTCGAGTCATTAGATACTTTAGACTTTTATGATCCGAATAAATGTGACATTTCTCGCCAAATAAATAGTGACGCCAAATTTTCAATGCGAAAACAATGGTCGCAAGTTCTAAGTCATGCATCGGTAATTTCTTTCGTGCGGCTTCAATTGTCTTGAAGCGTAGGCTACAACTTTGCCTTCCTGCATCAAAACACAGCCCAAACCATTTAAAGAAGCATCAGAATAAACAACAATTCTTTACCCGATTCAGGCTGAACTAACACTGGAGCTTCCGTCAAAAGGGCTTTCAACTGATCAAAACTTTTCTGACATTTTTCTGACCACTCGAACCGGACATCTTTCTGCAGTATCTTTGTCAACGGGATAGCTATCATAGAAAAATCTTTCACAAATCGTCGATAGTAACCCGCAAGTCCCAGAAAACTTCGAATCTCGGAAACATTTTTCGGTGGCTTCCAATCAAGTATAGCCGAGATTTTGTTCGGATCAACTCGAATGCCTGATGCTGAAATCACATGTCCCAAAAAGCTGACCTCTTTCATCCAGAACTCACACTTACTAAACTTCACATACAGCTGATGATCTCGCAAAGTTTGTAGCACTAACCTCAAATGTTCAGCGTGTTCAATTTCATCTTTGGAGTAGATCAATATGTCATCAATAAACACCACCACAAATCGATCCAAAAACTGTCTAAAAACCCGATTCATCAAATCCATAAAAACAGCGAGTGCATTAGTAAGCCCAAAAGGCATTACCAAAAACTCAAAATGTCAGTACCTCGTCCAAATACGATCTTTGGCACATCTCAGATCTCGACTCATAGCCGATAATAACCCGATCTCAAATCTATCTTCGAAAATCTGAAGCCCTTTCAACTAATCAAACAAATCATCAATCCGAGGTAACGGTACTTATTCTTTATAGATACTTTATTGATTGCCAGTAATCAATACACATTCGCATCGTTCCATCTTTCTTTCTCACAAAAAGAATGGTGCACCCAAGGAGAGAAACTTGGTCGCAAAAGCCCCTATCATTAACTCTTGCAAGCTGTGCTTTCAACTCTTTTAGCTCGATCGGTGCCATCCGATATGGAGCTATTGAGATCGAGTCGTTCAAAGCTAGTTCAATGCCAAACTCAATCTCTCTTCGGGGTAAACCGGGTAGTTCTTCGTGGAACACATCCGGTATTCACATACAATCCAGACGGATTCAATCTGCTTCTCGACAATTTATTATCCAGTACATAAGCCAAATAAGCTTTGCACCCTTTTCTCACATACTTCCGGGCTAACATCGAGGATATAACTATAGGAAACCCACTTATATCACTGGATTCAATTCTAATGATCTCACCGTTCTGATGTCTCAAATCAATAAGCTTTCTTTTGCAATTCACCACTGCGTCATGCGAAGTTAACCAGTCCATTCCCAAAATTATATCAAACTCATCGAAAGGCAACAACATTAAATCGACTAGGAAGCAAAAATCCCGAATCATCAATGGGCAACTTTTACACACTTTGTTAACAAACACACATCTACCCAAAGGATTGGATACACGAATCACAAACTCAGTAGACTCAACTGGCAGAGTCTTACTGAATACCAGAGTTTCACATACATATGAATGGGTCGAACCAGGATCAATCAATGCAATCACAGTAGTATCATAAAGGGTGAATGTACCGGTAATGACATCTGGAGAAGCAGCATCCTCTCTAGCTCGAGTAACATAAGCTCTAGCTAGAGCTCTAGCCTCGATCGATCTGTTGTGTTCTTTGTCCCTCTCGACTACCACCTACATTGCCGGAATGCAGGTGGTGCGCCTGCATCGATGCACTACTCGGTCTAGAGTTCATCTCAGATTCGCTCACTAACATCGGGCACTCTCGAATAAAATGGTCCGAGGATCCACATTTAAAGCAAGACCGGTCACGAACTCTACAACTCCTGTGATGCCATTTTCCACAATGTTTACATTCAACTCGATTCGTGGGGCGTTACCAACACCGCCATCGAGGTAGCTCGGAGCCCACCGGAGGTCGATCGCGTCTAAATGAATCAAATAGCTTTGTGTCGATCAAGTCATCTCTAAACTTCTTAGATGTGGAATGGAAATTCTTACCCGATGATCTTTTACGGGTGTCTCTAGCTTCATCTCACCTTTCTTTTCTCTTTCCCAAGCTCTTGACTTTGCAAGCTCGCTCGACTAGTGTCACAAATTCTTTGATCTCAAGAATGCCAACTAGCAACTTCAAATTTTCCTTCAAACCGTCTTCAAACCTTTTGCACATAATGGCTTCATTGATACATACTCCCGAGCATATTGGCTCAATCGACAAATTTTCGCTCATATTCGGTCCACGGTCATTTGCCCTGCTTTTAGTTCAAGAAATTCTTTACGTTTCGGTCGATGAACCTCTGGTGATATATTTCTTGGGAATTCATTCGGAAGAAATCCCGTCACTTTTTCTTTTGGAACCACGATACTAGTGTATTCCACCGGTGATAAGCGGTGTCCCAAGCAAAGATATAGCACATTTTAAACATTCATCCGAGTGCAAGATAGCTCATCAAGTACCCGAATAGTGTTATCAAGCCACATTTTAGCTCGCTCTGCATCATCATCATCATTAGCCTTGAATTCTTCGGCCCCAAATTTCCTAATTTTATCAACAGGAGGCCTACTAGATCTCATTGGATCTATCATCGAAGTCTTTGAAGGTACCGGAGTTGGATTATTCGGGGGTGGAGGTTGTTGTACCGCTGGATTATTCTGAATAAACTGGGTAAACCATTCATTCATCATTTGGTAGAAGGCTTGTTTAGCCTCTCCCTCGTGGTTACCCGTAACTGGTTGAGAGTCTAGTGGCACTGATCCATGTGCGAGACCAGGCGCGACACTCTCCACATCATCGGCTACGGCTCTATCGGGATCGAAATCCATTTACTATATAAAATACAATTGAAATTGTTAGAAGTCACCACACTATCACATATAAAATTCAAAGGCATGTATAGCTAGACTCTTTTACGTACTACGGTAGTCCTAGAATCGACTAAACCGTAGCTCTGATATCAATAAAATGTAACACCCCTTACCCGAAACCTTTGCCGAGTCGGTATGGGGCATTACTAGACTTGACTACTAGTTTGGGGCATGAAAATTTAAAGCTGTCCAACTGCATCAGGCTGACTAAATTGACCATAACTCGAGTTACAAAACTCAAAATTTAGATCCGTAAATTTTCTTGAAACTAGACTCATATAACTTTTTACCATAATTTTTCCAGAATTTTAATGTGGCCAATTAGTACAGTTTATTCATCAAAGTTACCCTATTTCACTGTTTGATAATTCTGACCCATCTTTACAAAAACTCAGTTATCTCATTGCACAAAATTTCAATAATGTCCTTGTTTATTCCAATAAAAATAGACTCATTAAGTATTCTAAACATATAAACTATGCTCCATAATTATTTTTGTACAATTTTAACAATTTTATCAGACAGAACAGGGACTCACGAATTCATTCAGGACAAGTCTCACTAAAACTTAAATATCTCATGATATATAATACATTTGCCTAACTTGTTTCTTTCATATCAAAATAGACACAATAAAATTTAATTCTATGTCTTATTCACTTTCTAATTCAATTTCTCCTATTTTGGTGATTTTTCAAAATTACATCACTGCTGTAACTAAAAACTGTTTCACAACAAAATATGATTAACTAGTTTATAACTTCCTTACTCAATTTATTTAAACTCTATACCTTAACCATACATATATATATTTATACCAGAAACAAATCCCATATATAATTTAGGCCATGAGTATTTCATCCATAACATAATATGAACTAAACTTTCACGATATAACATATGATCGTTTCCCATGTATGATTTAAATCATGATCGCATGCACATATCTCTTGGTATTTTAATGCAAGCTACCATATCAAATATGAAACCCAAACTTAACCAAAAGCAACAGCCTTATTCGCAAGGCTATATTTATATTTACAATCCGACATCATTCATTATTTATCAAAACGAAGCCTATACATGCCTTTGATTAAAAGTTTACAAAACATAACTATACCAAGAGAGTGATAGTGTGGTTGATGTCTTGATGATCCCCAGAGCGATGGTTGAATTATAGATCTATAAAATAGAGCACAAACATAAACAGAGTAAGCTCATTGGCTTAGTAAGTCTTAAGCAGCTTTATGGCTCAACTAGGTATTCAATTAGATTGAATAGAATAGCATTATTAACAATTTATGAACTGACAAAACACATATAAACTACCATGGCGATTATCAAAGTTCACATCTAGCTTAATAATATTCAACATACACTCAAAATATAAAACTTAGCAATGGTGCCCGGATTACTAAGCAATACATATATATTTTCACTTCAACCGAATAATACTTTCTATACACATTTAAAATAAGGGTTCATAATTGAATATATACATTTATCTATATGTATAGCTCATGGTTAACTTATATAGGTAAAATTTCTCATATCAATATAATAAACTTAAGTAAGCAAGTAATCATACCAACTCAATATCTTTTCTAATCACATATCTTAAGTACCAAACAAATATATATATAAACACCTTTCTATCAACTTGATTATTCAAGAAGCATCACTTATATCATAAACTTGATTCGATACATGACTTTTAGTCGAACACTACAGTGATAAACCTTAGCTTGTTCAAATACCATCATAACTAGACCATTTCATTCATAAGCATAAGCTCATATTAAAACCATTGATATAAAAACTACTAGACCAAAGGTCTGAGATTTAAACACCGGCACGAAGCCTGCTAGGCATTAAAGCCGAAATGAATCACTCAAGACAAAGCCTCGCTAGGCATTAAAGCCCGAAATGAATCAAAGCACAAAGCACGCTGAGCACTAAGCCCGAATATATCAAGCAGACAAGGCACGCTAGGCACTAAGCCCGAATATATCAATGTGATCAATCATTCCACACACACTTCATATCTATATTACATATTCAATTCAACTAAACTTATTCACCTTAAACAAATTAATCATTATTTCATCGTACAATCCCATAATTCGCATTGATACACTTATTCATATAACATTATCAATTTATGAAATCAATCTAATATACATATATACATTCGGCTATAACATGATTATATACTGAAATTTATCAAGCATTATCATTTAATAAGTTCATGAATAATTCTTTAACAAATTTCAACAGGACTTACCTCGGTTGTCGATAGGTAGTCGAATCGGCTTATTCGAGAACCTTCTTTCCCAGATCTAACTCCGTTTTTCTTTGCTCTTGATCTAAAACACATTAAATTTAGCTCATTCAAGCACAATTCATCTCAATTTAGTCCCTAAGTGCATAAATGGGAAAATTACTATTTTACCCTAGTATTTCACAACTTTGTAATTTAGTCCTATTTGCATAAAACTCAAAATACATCAAATTTCTACATACTCCTTAAGGGCCGAATATATATGAGGACTATACAAGTCCATATCTTTCATTTATTTTGCAATTAAGCCCCTCTAAATTTTTATTTTTTACAATTTGGCCCTAAAAACACAAATTCACCAAAACTTCCAACACATAATATACAAATTTTTAACCTATCTATCATCTAACATCATCAAGCATCATAAACCTCAAGAATTCATCCATGGCAACACTTAAAACATACCACCAAAATCAAAATTCGAACATAGGCTAGTAACTATACATGTTAACCACTTCAAAAATGTTAAAATTTATAAAAATTAAGCTAAATCTCTAATCTTATTAGAACATGCAAGAAGGCCGAATGATGTAGAGCTTGAATCCTTCTTTTCTTCTTTTATTTTCGGTGATAACAAAGTAAAGATGATGATGTTTTTTCTTATATTTTAATGATATAACATTATTATTATATTATTTCATAATACCTTATTTTATCAAATAAAATAAAATTTTAAATCTATCCTACTAACTATTTTATATCATTGCACCCACTATTAAAGAAATGGACTAATTGTCCTTTTAGGACATCCACATAAAAAGCCACAATCAAAAGGTACATTTTACTTTAGCACCGCCACTTTTACTCTTTATGCGATCAAGTCCTTTTTATCAAATTGAGCACTTAAACAATAAAATTTCTCTCTGAAACTTTCACACCTTTTAATTCACACATAATAAACACAAAATAAAATATTAAAATTTTTATCGGACTCGGATTCGTGGTCCCGAAACCACCGTTCCGTTTAGGGTCAAATTCGGTCTGTTACAATTATTGTTGTTGTTATTCACCTTTTTGGTAGTGTTTTGCTTATGGCTAAGCATGGATTCCGAGTAAGTCGTCAGTGGTTTTGACCACAAGATGAGTTGGCTCCATCAGATTATTTGTGACCTATGGTCATCAGTGGTTTTGACCACACCGATTGATAATTTGCGACTAAGTCCCAGTGGTTTGGTACCACCAGTGGTTTTGACCACACTTGATAAATTGTGACCTATGGTCATCAGTGGTTTTGACCACACGATGGGTTGGCCCCATCAATTAATTTGTGACTCTAAGTCATCACACGGGTAGTTAAGGAGTATGGATGGTTAGGTTGGGGTGCATATTTGCATGTTAATTAATAAATTGTGTATGAGTGCATTTCCGGGTGGGGGATTTACACACTGAGTCTTGGTGACTCACCCCCTTCCATTATCATTTTGCAGATGAGTAGATCGCAGAGATGGAGCCGGAGAGGACTCGAGACGGCCATGCTTGTCGTTGGATTTAAACTCATTTTATAAAAGCTAATGTTATTTATTTTGTAAGTCCTTTTTATTTTGGGATTGTAATAAGGCCGCTATTATTATTTTGGATGTTATTTTACTGTTTTATTTTACTTATGTTATATTACAAATGGAATTTTATAAATATTAATTGAGCCGGTTAAAAGTAACTTTTCAAACTTAATAAACTTCTACGGGTTTTTAAAGACGTTACCATCGGGTAACAAAAATAAACCAAGTCCACTATAACTTTGACGATTTTAAAATTCTACATGATCAAATGTTTTCAAAAGGGTTTATCAACCCAACGGTATTTATAAAAAGCCCAACTAAGTTTTCAAACACCGTTTTCATACCTTAGCCAAATTTTATCAAGTTTCACCAGACACTCAAAAGGTTTCAAATTATTTTACTCCGTGACATACCGGATCAATCAGGACTCATGGGCCGAGTTTGGGGTGTTACATTTTTGGTATCAGAGCCCAATTCAAAACTCGGCTGTGGGGGGCCCAAGGCCCAAAATGTTTTGTTTTTTTTAGTAGGCCTTATTATGATGTTTTGACAAACTGTTTTGGCTTGAACAGCATGGCACCGAGTCTCCGGCACCAATCCGCCTAGGTAAGTACTTCTATCCATTTTTGTGAATATTTGATGAGGGGTAGAAGGGTAAATCGGGGAACGTAGACTATTAGAATAGAAACTGTTGAACCCTAGGGCTAGCTTACCTCAACTATGCATAAGATTTAATAATTACCTAAACAACCACGTGGGTTGTCACTAAACAAAGGATGTGGCAATCGTTATCGCATGTGTAGGATTGGATTCGGTGGGGCACGGTATTTAAGCGATCTAGTGACTCACCTCCTACTCACTCAAATCCTACAGTGCGTAGTAATCTGCTCATCCTAGCTAAGATGACACACTCACAGGCTAAACTTGATAACTAAAACCCGAAAGGGACTAGTCGTTTTATTTTTGAAGTTATTAAAACCTTATTTTTTTTAAAAAAAGACCAAAATACCCCTCAGTTTGGAAAATGGCCAAAATACCCTGGCTTGTAAACTACCAAAATACCCTCCATATGAAAAATTTTCAAATAGAAATTTCCAAAATATCCTTCTTTTGTGAAATCACTTAGAAACCAAATTTTTGGAAATCATTTTGTGAAAATACCCCGATTAGGAGAAATTACCAAAATACCCTTAGGGGTAAAATTACAAAATACTTGAATTATGAAATTCCCAAAATACTCACGGTTTTAATCATAATTTTCATCACATAAAAGTGCTTAAAAACCTTAAATTTCAAAACGTCATGATTTGAGAAAATTACAAAATTGCCCCTAACCTACGAAATTACCAAAATACCCCTGACCTTCGAAATTTTGCAACATCACTATTTTGGAAAATACAATTATCAAAAAGAGCCCTAAAAGTTTTACAACCTTTGAAATACCCCTGATTTCTTAAAAATTTTACAAATTCACCTCGCTTTGTGAAAAATTATCGAAATGCCCTGAGTTTTAAAATTTTCGAAAGACCCCCGGATTTCAAAATTTTTCAAAATACCCAAGAATTTAAGAGTTCCAAAATAAATTTTGACAAAATCATCCGAGAACCTATATTTTTGAAAAATTACAAAAATACCCCTGTAGGACAAATTACGAAAATACCCCCGGGTAGTGGAAAACAATCACAATGAAAACTACAACGCCTTTTTGAATGAATGAATGGAAAACTGTGTGCATGTATGATTACGAAAGATCCACTCCTAAACTCTTATCATAAAATTCCTTCATGTAATCCATCAAACAAGTACTAATACATAAAATTCTTAAATAGATAAACGTAATCGTTAGAATGAGTTTAAGAGGTCGTGGACGTCCCGCCGTGGCCGTGGTAGAGGTAGGATGACCTTGTTCGAGCCAACAAGGTCCAGTCACGTGTCTGAAAATGAGATGCCGGATCTCGTGGCGAAAACTAAATTTCAAGATCGACGGTGGTAATGATGTCATATCTCAAGTCGTATTACGGTATTAGAGCGGGTTCTTTGAGGTAGGTCTTGGTCAGAGAGCCCATAAATCGTGGTTGAATGACTCAAGCTAATGGAGCTGAGGTGTTTAGAGGAGTTTCGGAGTGGCACCAGTCTTGGTGAATCTTGGTTGGAAGCAACGAAAGAATTATGGATGATTTAGATTTCACGGTGAGGAGAAGTTGAAGGGCATAATATCTTTGCTTGGGATGAGTCATATCGGTGGTGGCTCACCGTAAGGGATGGAACAGTGGCGAAAAATCTCACTTGGGAATTCTTGAGGATGCCTACGGAAGAAGTATATTGGAACCGATTACGTGGATGCACAATGAAAGGCTTTCTTGAACTGGTTCAAGGCAATAAGACGATGGCGAGAATATGAGGCCGAAGTTTCTCCGGTTGAGTAGGTATGCTCGTGGTATTGTGGGTACCGAGCATGAACGCTGTAGATTTGAGGATGGCCGAGAGATGAGTGAGAATGATGATAGCTCCACAGCAGGAATGGGAGTTTTCTGTCTTAGTGGAGAAATCAAAGGTGGTGAAGGGTAAGACAGTCGGTTAGACGGAACCAAGATCGAAATTAGAATAAGAGGAGTTCCGGACCTTCAAAGTTTTTCGATAATCAGTAGAAGAGGATAAGGTTTGGTGGGTCGGATCAAGCTGCTAGGCCTGCTGCAGCTGCTAATCCTCAATGGCCGCCACGGTGTGATAGGTGTGGGAAGTCTCACAAGGGGGAATGTTGGAATGGTAATCGTGGATGCTTCGAATGTGGGTCTATAGAGTATCGGGTTAGAGACTGTCTGAAGAAAGTAGCTAGACTGAGATCTGAGGGTCAGGATCGGGCACCGAACAGAAGGGATAACCAACAGCCTTAGAGGGGTTGTGGTGCAGGAAGAGGAGGTAATGGTGCTGGCTGAGGTCGTGGAGCACCGAGGGGAAATACCGGTGGTACTAAGGCTAGACAACCTGGTTTAGTCTATGCCACGAGGCGTCAAGAGGAGGGCGACGCACCGGACGTCATAACCGATATGTTCTTGATCTTTGGTGTGCCTTATAATACCTTGATAGACATTGGCTCAACCTACTCGTACATTGCTAGTAGTGTAGTGGAAACTTTGCATCTAGATTTTGAGCTTGCTTCTAGGAAGATGACTATGTTAAGCCCTTTAGGTCACTCTGTAGAAGTAAGTAGACTCTATAGGGACATACCCCTAGAACTCCAAGGGGTCGTGTTCTTGGCTGATCTGATGGAACTACCGTTCCAAAAGTTTGACCTAATTTTCGGGATGGATTGGCTAGTAAAGTATCAGGCTAGCCTGGATTACACGACTAAGCGCATGGTGTTAAAGACAGAGGAAGGTGATGAGGTGGTAATGATAGGTAAAAGGAGAGATTACCTATCCAACTTGGTTTCTGCTTTGAAGGCGGAAAGAATGGTGAAGAAGGGTTGTGAAGCATATGTGGTTCACGTCTGTGCCTTGGAAGCTAAGGATGTTGCTGTGGGAGATGTTCGGATGGTAAGGGACTACGTTGATGTGTTCCTAGAGGAACTTCCGGGTCTACCTCCGGACCGTGAGGTTGAATTTGGAATAGATCTATTACCCGAAACCGCTCTAGTATCTATAGCTCCGTATCGGATGGCGCCGAAGAAATTGGTGGAGTTGAAGGCGCAGATTCAGGAATTGTTGGATAGAGGGTTCATCCGACCCAGTGTATCGCCTTGGGGAGCTCCAGTGCTGTTTGTCAAGAAGAAGGATGGGACAAAGAGGATGTGCATAGATTATCGACAGCTAAACAAGTTGACGATAAAGAACCGGTACCCTTTGCCCAGGATTGACGATCTGTTCGATCAACTCAAAGGAGCATCGATGTTTTCTAAGATTGACCTTAGGTCAGGGTACCATCAACTTAAGGTGAAGGAGGCTGATGTTCACAAGACAGCATTCTGTACTCGATATGGTCACTACGAGTTTCTGGTAATGCCTTTTGGGTTGACAAATGCATCGGCCGCGTTTATGGACATGATGAACCAGGTTTTCCAACCCTATCTGGATCGGTTCATCGTGGTCTTCATAGATGACATTTTGGTGTACTCGATGTCTGAGGAGGAGCATGACGCGCATCTTCGTGTGGTTTTACAAGTTCTAAGGGAGAAACAGCTGTACGATAAATTCAGCAAATGTGAGTTCTGGCTCAAGGAGGTAACTTTCTTAGGGCATGTAGTTTCAACTGAGGGCATCAGGGTGGATCCCCGTAAGATTGAGGTGGTATTGGAGTGGAAGCCACCAAAGTCAGTTACGAAAATTCAGAGTTTTCTGGGGTTGGCCGGATATTATAGGAGATTTGTAGAGAACTTCTCCTTAATCGCAAAGACCGCTAGCTAAAGTCTTTGAAAAAGAGTTCCGCTTGTATGGTCCGAGAAGCGAGGGAGAATTTTGACAAGCTGAAGAGGATTTTGACAGAAGCACCAGTCTTGATCCAGCCTGAGGCAGGGAAGGAGTTCACTGTGTATTGTGATGCATCGCATACCGGATTAGGGTGTGTGCTGATGCAAGAAGGGAAGGTGGTCGCTTATGCATCACGACAATTGAGGCCTCACAAAGTTAATTATCCGACGCATGATCTGGAATTGGCTGCTGTGGTGTTCACCTTGAAGATTTGGAGGCACTACCTATATGGGGAGAAGTCGCTAGTGTACACGGATCACAAAAGTTTGAAGTACCTCCTGACTCAGAAAGATTTGAATCTGAGGCAGCGGAGGTGGATTGAGTTGTTGAAGGACTACGACTGCTCAATCGAATACCATCCGGGGAAGGCTAATGTGGTGGCTGATGCATTGAGCCGAAAGGTGGTAGCAAATTTACGAGCTATGTTCGCTCATCTAAGTCTCTATAAGGATGGGAGCCTTTTGGCGGAATTGCAAGTGAAGCCTTCTTAGATTGATGAGGTCAAAGAGAGGCAGTTGACCGACGAAGCTTTGAGTACTCGGAGGTTGCAAGTACAGAATGGTGAGGTCGAAGGTTTCAGTTTGAGCAGTGATGGAGTGTTGAACTTTCAGGGGAAAGTATGCATGCCTAAGGATGATGAATTGAGGCAGTAAATTCTGAAAGAAGCTCATAGTAGTGCGTATGCTATGCACCCGGGAAATAGTAAGATGTACCGGGATTTAAAGGAGCAGTTTTGGTGGCCGGGTCTTAAGCGGAAAGTAACCGAGTTAGTTGGCAAGTGTCTGACATGCCAGCAAGTGAAGGCTGAGCATCAATTGCCATCGGGGCTATTACAGCCAGTAAAGATCCCCCAATGGAAATGGGAGGAGATTACTATGGATTTTGTAAGTGGGCTTCCCCTTACGCCCAGTAAGAAAGATGCAGTGTGGGTGGTAGTAGACTAGTTGGCTAAGTCGGCTCATTTCATACCGGTAAGGGTTGACTACTCGTTTCAGAAGCTAGCCAAGCTGTATATCGCAGAGATAGTACGGTTGCATGGAGTATCTCAGATTGGGATCCTTGATTCACGTCGAGATTTTGGAAGGCCTTACATCAGGAGTTAGGCACGAGATTGAACTTCAGCACGGCTTTCCATTCGCAGTCTGATGGACAATCGAAGAGGGTGATCCAGGTATTGGAAGACATGTTGAGGGGTTATGTGTTGGATTTCTGTGGTAGTTGGGAGGAGTACCTACCGTTGGCAGAGTTCGCTTATAACAATAGTTATCAAGCGAGCATTCAGATGGCACCGTATGAGGCGCTGTATGGTCAGAAATGCCGTACCCCTACATGTTGGACGGAACTAGGAGAACATTGGATGTTGGGTCCAGAGTTAGTGGTAGAGACGGAGGATAAGGTTAAAGTAATTTGGACTCGTCCGAAGGAGGCATCGGATAGGCAGAAATCCTACACCGATCTTAAGCGCAGAGAGGTTGAGTATGCAGTGGGTGATAAGGTCTTCTTGAAGGTATCACCTTGGAAGAAGGTGCTGAGGTTTGGCCGGAAGGGCAAGCTAAGCCCTAGATTCATCGGACCATACACAGTGTTGAAACGCGTGGGACCGGTAGTTTACCAGCTTGAGTTGCCAATAGAACTGAGCCAGATACATGACGTCTTCCATGTTTCAATGCTAAGGCGATATCGATCGGATCCATCACACGTAATACCGGTAGTGGAAATTGAGGTGAGCCCAGACTTGTCCTTTGAGGAGGAACCAGTACAAATTTTAGATCGCGATGTCAAAGTTCTGCGAAGGAAGTCAGTGCCTTTGGTAAAAGTGCTATGGCGGAATCATGGTACGGAGGAGGCCACATGGGAACCCGAGGATGTGATGCGGTAGTAATACCCCCATCTCTTCTGATCCAGGTAATTTCGAGGCCGAAATTCTTTTTAAGGGGGGTAGAACTCTAACACCCTAAATTAGGGGTTATTTGCAATTTAAATATTTTCCCATGTGTGTGCTTGAAGAATTAAATTCTAGGATTTATTTGACATGTTTTAAGGTCTAAAATAACCCCGAGCTAGGCCTGACCTAGTATTAAAAATTTCTTTTTAAGTGTGTTAAAGGAGTGAGCTAGGTGAGTTAGGGCTTAAGTAAAAATTAGGAGAAGCATGACACAAAGAATTAATTGGCAAAGTGGCTTCCATGCGCCACTTAAAGGCTTAGGGGGGACGAATGGGCAGGTCTTGGGTTCGATTCATGGGAGATACAAGGGGGAAATAAGTTTTATTTTGCGTTATGAATGGTTGGGCTAGGAAGGCCTTATAATTAAATGAAGGAGGGTTGTGACATGAAAGATAGGTTAGTGGAGTGGCTTGGGGCGCCACTTAAAGGGCTTTGGTTTAAGGTCTCGGGTTCGAGACATAAGGGACGCAAGGAGCATTTTATTTTTGGGCTTTTTGGCGTTAAGGAAAAAGGGGCTAGGGATGAAGGCTTTAAAATTAAAAGGTAAGGGCTCATGAAATGAAAGTCTAAAGGGAAGAGTGGCAAGAGGCGTTTAAGGGAGGCTGCAGCATGAGGTTCCAAGTTCGAACCACAGAAACAGCATAAGGTTTTTATTTTTTATTTTTGCTGCTGGCGTGTATGGGAGAGTATTGGCTGCATGTTGGACTCTTGAAAGTGATAAGGTTGAGCTAAATTTTTGCTCTAAATTCTGCTGGAGTAGTAGTAGGTGTTAGTAGCTTATTTTCATTTAATTTGATTAAGAAAAGGATAGGAGATAAGTGGAAGATAAGTGTTATTTTCTTGAGTGATAATTAAAAGCTAAATTATCACAAAGAGGGGGGGAGGTATTGGCCGATTATAGGACTCCTTGAGGGCTGTCCACTTTCGGTTTTAACACCTAAAGGGAGTGCCGAAGTTCATCCAAATTTCTTTTCATTTTTCTCTCCAAGTTGCTGCTGCCGAATTCTCCATAGCCTATCTTGCCAAATTCTTCAAAAGTTTCTTCTTCTCTTGCTTCTTTCTAGCCGAACCTACCCCTCTTCTAATCAAAATTTCCAACCCCTTCCACCTTGTGATTAGCGAACCCCCAAAGGAATGTGTTGTTTGATTTTTTCTCTTTATTGAAGGTAGCGAACCTCCCTAACAACACCAAGTCGTGCTGACTTGTGGTGTTAGGGGCCTAAATAATCATTAAGGTAAGGGGCCATACTCTCTTCTATAATTAAGGTTATGGCTGGATGGCCTAAGACTCTTACTAATATTATTAAACCGATTGTAGGGAAGCCATAGACGATTGAGGGAAGCTTTCGGGAATTTTTTTCCAAAGGTAAGTTGGTAGGCACATTCGACTAAGGGTCATATTTGGATTAAAAGTACGATTAGTCCTTTGGGATTACTATTTGGCCGAATAGGCCTATGGTACTAATTTTGGGTGATTGGCCGAATATAGGTCAAGGAATAAAGCACTAAAGATTGAAAACTTCGGGATCTAGGAATTTCGGTAGAAACAGGTGTGTAAGAACTCACTACACACTTTATTAATTTACATGATTATTGTTGTTGTTATTCACCTTTTTGGTTGTGTTTTGCATATGGCTAAGCATGGATTCCGGTAAGTCCCTAACTTGTGATTTTTGATATATGAATTGCATGCCATCACATGATGTTAAATGCTATGACATGATATATGATAATTGATATATAAGCATGTGATGGTGGGATTGATGAGAGGAGGGGGATGATGTTATGGACTGTCGTCAGTGGTTTTGACCACAAGATGGGTTGGCCCCATCGATTATTTGTGACCTATGGTCATCGGTGGTTTTGACCACACCGATTGATAATTTGAGACTAAGTCCCAAAGTGGTTTGGTACCACCAAAGGTTTTGACCACACTTGATAAATTATGACCTATGGTCATCGTGGGTTTTGACCACACGATGGGTTGGCCCCATCATTTAATTTGTGACTCTAAGTCATCGATGGTTTTGACCACACGGGTAGTTAAGGAGTATGGATGGTTAGGTTGGGGTGCATATTTGCATGTTAATTAATAAATTGTGTATGAGTGCATTTTCGGGTGGGGGATTTACACACTGAGTCTTGGTGACTCACCCCCTTCCATTATCATTTTGCAGATGAGTATATCGCGGAGATGGAGCCGGAGAGGACTCGAGATGGCGATGCTTGTCGTTGGATTTAAACTAATTTTATAAAAGCTAATGTTATTTATTTTCTAAGTCCTTTTTATTTTGGGATTGTAATAAGGCCGCTATTATTATTTTGGATGTTATTTTACTGTTTTATTTTACTTATGTTATATTACAAATGGAATTTTATAAATATTAATTGAACCGGTTAAAAGTAACTTTTCAAACTTAATAAACTTCTACGGGTTTTTAAAGACGTTACCATCGGGTAACAAAAATAAACCAAGTCCACTATAACTTTGACGATTTTAAAATGCTACATGATCAAATGTTTTCAAAAGGGTTTATCAACCCAATGGTATTTATAAAAAGCCCAACTAAGTTTTCAAACACCGTTTTCATACCTTAGCCAAATTTTATCAAGTTTCACCAGACACTCAAAAGGTTTCAAATTATTTTACTCCGTGACATACCAGATCCGGTCAGGACTCATGGGCCGGGTTTGGGGTGTTACACCGCGTGTTTTTATAAATGGGGAAATTTGCTTCTTTGGTCCTTCCACTTTTTATTGTTTTACAAATGAGTTTTCTTTTATTTTTAATTTTACCCGCAAATTTTGGCTCGAGTTCATTTTAGTCCTGTGCCAAGTGTTGCGTTTTGAAAGGCGGGGATACTTTCCCCTTTGGTCCCTCCTTGTCATCCGCGCATTCAATCCGGTCCTTTCCTCTTTTATTTGTTTTCGGATTTGCGCCAGCGATTTGGTTTTAAATTCAATTTTGTCCTCTTTTAGTTTTTTTTTGTGATTTTTGATATTTTTTATTCTACTATTATTATTATTATTAATATTAATACACTATTTATTTTTATTATTTTCATTATCAATATTATTATTGCCATTTTCATTATTTCTATTATTTTTATTATCACTAATATTATTCTTATTTTTACTATTATTTGTTTATTAATATATTTTATTATTGCATTTTGTGACTATTATTATTTTATTATTATTTTTAAATTACTCTATATAGTATTTATTTATTTATTAATCTACCATTAGCCTTTTTCTTTTATTTTCTCTTATTTTATTTGTTTATTTTGCTTTTATTTTATTGTATTTTATTTTTACCTTTGTTATTGTTATTTGTATTTTTATCACCATTATTTTGTCATACAACTTAGTATCATAATTTACTTTACATTTATTTACAAAAATTCATATCACCTTTTACCCGATTTTTAAAATAAGCGAATACTCTACGTTCTAAGAATCGAAAGAAATCGTACCCTAACTTACTGTGTTTCGATTTTCCTTATCGAGTCTAAACACCTATTATTTTCCTTTTAAAATCAAAACACAAGGGCTAAATAAAAACCTATTCTCAAAAATTCAAAATGTTGTATCCTAACTCACTGGATGTGACATTTCGTTATCTCGAGATAAAGATTTTCAAAAACAAGGCAATGTTTCGTGTTTTGAATTTTGGGAAATTGTGCCCTAACATGTTGGGTTTCAGTTTTCCATTCGTCCAAATAGTTAAATATCCTTTTAATTTCGGGTTTTGGGAAATTAAGGGATGATCTTAGTTTCGAGAGTTAAAATGCCGCACTCTAACGTATTGGATGTGATATTTTATCCTTTTGGAACAAAAGAGTCTTAATATTCCAAAACGAGTTATACAAACATTCTTTAAAAGGAATTCTATTTTAAAATCTTTTCAAACTCTCGACATAAGACATTAAATAATCAATTAGGTACCAATTTTGGGCGTCACAAGGGTTCTTATCCTTCCTCGTGCGTAACCGACTCCCGAACTCGTTTTCTCAAATTTCGTAGACCAAAATAATTGTTTTAATAAATCAAAATGTTTTATTAAAATGATTAATTTCAAGGTGACCCGATCACACCTCTATAAAAGATTGATGGTGACTCCATTTTTGTTTTTAAAGTCGATCCCAGTTTTTTTACATAAATAAAAAAATGGCTTCGACAGCTTGGCTACTCAACTGGGGAAACCGAGAGAGTCAAGCCGTAAAATTGATTATTTTCTGTTCTTTGTCAGAAATTTGAAAATTTGATTTGAAAATTACGATCCTTTTGTTGCATTTGTTTGTGTCCTTGCATATAATTGATATTTTCTTGCACGTATTGCATTGCATGACCATTGTGGTCGTACCTTTAAGTGGGAGTGAGAAATTATGCCTTCGTGAGGTTTTCACCTCCGCATGGGCTAGTGGACTACTTCTGGGATACATCTGTACCTATGTCTTCGTGAGGTTTTCACCTCCACATGGCCATATGGAAATGTATTCCCCTGAACTAAACTCGACCCATGTGAGCCTATAATGGGTGAGGATTGAGGAATCTGCTGGTTCAGGTACCTCAAATTTAGAGCTAAAACCATATGTAGAAAACCTAAGGGCTTACCCTAGGTGGAACTATGCCAAACCGTAGTGGTCACCTAGATAGGTGTCCTATTTTGTTATGTATTTCGCTTGTGCTAACGTGTTTTCTTTTAATTTGATTGCATTGCATCCACATCATAGAAAAGAGGTGTTGATTCAAATTCGATTGCTAAATAGAAGAGTTTGTCATAAGAAAATGGATTTCTTGATGAAGTGGATTATAATACGGTCGTTTGAATATGGTCCAAGTAAACACAACGAGAGAAGACTGATAGTCCATAAAGGAATACAAGATTTTATTCCCCAAGGATTCAAGCTGACAAAGACTATTCGAGAATCACCCCATCTCGACTTTCTTGAAGAGGCTAACGAGCATTGTGGAAATAAGTGAGCAGTGAGTCGCGGGCCAAGCAAAAAGGAGGTAGTGGAGACATCTATTAGAAGTTTGCAAGATTTGACCTTTGCAAAAAAATGGAATAATGTTTTTACCTGGAATAGGAGGGCAAGACCGCATATGTAATCCGTTTTATGTAAAGAAATTTACTTTCTAGAAAAGTTTTTCTAATGGAATTGAATTCAGAATCAACGCCTCTCTTTCTTTTGCATTTATTCCATGCATCTGCATTGCATTGCATCATTTGCATTAGACTTTTACAAAAGGACCATAATTAGTTGAAGTCATTTCAGAAAGAAAGAGAAAGAAAATTTAATTTGGAAACTAAACATCGTTACAGTACACACGCCAAAAACAAATAGACCAAAGATTTGAGCAGTTCCAAAGAGACATGCAAGACCAGTTGCAAGAGCAGCTGGTAAGAATCTAACAAGATATGAGGGAACAAATGATGAAAGCCCAAAGGAATATGGAGGCTCAAATGACTCAGCTACTGAATGGGGCAATGGACAAGGAAAAGGTCCCATGACTAATGCTGGAGAAGATAATAAGGATTACCCTCTGGGTTTTACCCCACCGCATGCACAAACACAACCTAAAACATATCCTCAATGGCCATCTGTTACAATTAGGCCTCAACAAGGTCGAGCTGATACTGAGGGTACCCATGAATTTCCAAGTTGGCTCAGGATCTAACCCAGGAGATAACCTTACTAATCTTGTTATCCCTAATTTAGATATAGCAGAGAGGGAACCGGGGAACGAAGTTTCCAAACCCTTGCATACTTGGGAGTATTTTGAATAATGGGACTGTGGAAGAGATCCCTATATTTTTAGAGCTAATCTAGAGTAATATTCAAAACACACTTGTTGCCTTAAGCCTAGAGGCAATAAGAACCCTTTTGTGAAATAGGCTTGTGTCCATAATTTTTATTTCAATAAAATGCATATTTTTGAACAAATATTCTTTTCTTTCTTTTTTTCATTTCATACTGTACAAATAATTGCTCTTAGTTTTCTCTTTTGTTTGTTCTTTGGACTTTCTTTAAAGTATTCTTTCATTCTTCATTCATGACCATACAAATAAACATTTTTTGAATCATTTATTCTTTGGAATCTTCCTTTGAACCTACAATAGGTCTCCAGATATCAACGATGTGAGCAACGCTTCTATTGACTCAGAGTCTCCTTCGAGTAAGATATGTGTCTAAAGGGATCTCAGGACTTTGAAGATGACAGAGATTGTAACCTATCTTCTTATTTGTTAAGAATGGTAGAACAAGATGAAAAATAGACCCTACTCTACAAAGGGTCAGTGAATATTATGAGCCTAGAAAAGAGGTGAAGATTGTAGCCTAGCTCACTACAGAAATAAGGCGAGACATCATTGAGTTATTTTCAAGAATTCAAAGATGTTTTTGCATGATCATATCAGGACATGCCTGGGCTACTGAGACGCATGGACGTTGAAATCTTAAAAGAGGTCCATAAGGATTACACATGCTAATGGTTTTACAATATCCAGGCTAATCATAAGGTCCGAGTACTATTGGTCCACCATAAAAGGGAGATTACTTCAGTTATGTCGTAAATGCCAAATTGAGGAAGACAAGACTTATGTGCGTCATCTATTTCTTCACGGATTTTTATATGTAGGGAATGGATATTATAGGGCCAATCTCGTCAAAAGCTTCTAGTCGACATCGATTCATTGTCGTGGCCTTCGTTTACTTCACTAAGAGGGTGGAAGTAGCTTCATATGCCAATGTTACAAAGTCGATAATCATCAAATTCTTAAAAGAAAAAAAAAGATCAGGTGCCGAAAAAGGATGCCAAAAAGGACAAAGTCAAATGTTTGTAGTCTGTTCAAAGATTAGACGCCATATCATAGAGCAACAAAGGCAGCCAAAAAGTAATGGAACAAAAAAATAAAACAAGTATTATAGGAAAGATGACCGAGACTTGTAAAGATTGGCATAAAGAAGTTACCATTTATCTTCTATGATTATCGAACGTTGGCCAGGACTTTTTCCGGGGCAACATCTTACCCATTGGTTAATGGAATGGAAGCATTTTTGCCAATTGAACCTAATCAAAGAAAAGGTTAAACGTTATTCATCATGGTCAGATGATGCAAGCTTACGACAAAGAGGTTTATCCTAAAGATGTAACACCCCTATCCCGTGTCTGTCGCCGAATTAGGGTTAAGAGCATTACCTGATAGATCAAAACTTAATCAGACAATTCATCAAGTATCTCATCAATTACAAACATAATGTCCCCTTTGTAGGTCATCGAGACCTAAAACATACTTAGAAATAGGGTTGGGACTAAACTGAAACACATATAGAAATTCTCAAAAATTTAAAACTTTTCTAAAACATACTTAGAAATAGGGTTGGGCCTAATTCAGCTATCACAGAACTAACATCAAACAAATCTAACTGAGCATTCAAAGCACGTAGTGGAAACAATGATTTTCTACTCAATGCATCAGCAACAACATTTGCTTTACCCGGATGATAATCTATCACAAGCTCATAATCTTTTAATAGCTTTAACCATTTTCTTTGACGCAGGTTCAAATCTTTCTAGGTCATTAGGTATTTCAGACTTTTATGGTCTGAAAACACGTGACATTTTCACCGTATAGATAATGGCGCCAGATCTTTAGTGCAAACACAATCATGATTAACTTAAGGTCGTGCGTCGGATAGTTCTTTTCATGCGGCTTCAATTGTCTCAAGGCATAAGCTACAACTTTGCCTTCCTACATTAAAACATATCCCATACCATTTAACAAAGCATCACTATAAATCACAAATTCTTTTCCCAATTCTGGTTGTACTAACACTAGAGCTTCTGTTAATAGAGTTTTCAACTGATCAAAACTTTTCTGACATTTATCAGACCATTTAAATCTAACATCTTTTTGAAGTAGTCTAGTCAATGGAGTTTTACAAATCGGCAGTAATAACCAGCTAAAACTAGAAAACTACGAACTTCATACATGTTCTTCGAAGGTTTCCAATCCAGAATAACAGAAATCTTGCTCGAATCAACATGAATCTGAAAAGCTAATACAATATGTCCCAGAAAACTAACCTCGTGTAACCAAAATTCACATTTGCTGAATTTCGCATACAATTGATTTTTTTTAAAGTTTGCAACACGATTCTCAAATGTTCAACATGTTCATCTTCATCACATGAATAAATCAATATGTCATCTATGAACACCACAACAAATCGATCTAGGTACGGTCTGAAAATTCTGTTCATCAGATCCATAAAAATAGTAAGGGCATTGGTTAGTCCAAATGGCATACCTAAAAACTCATAATGCCCGTACCTTATTTTGAAAGTAATTTTCGGTATATCTGAATCTTTCACTCTCAAATGGTAGTATCCAGATCTTAGATAAATCTTGGAAAATACAGTAGCTCTTTTTAACTGATCAAATAAGTCATCAATTCTGGGCAACGGATATTTATTCTTTACTGTCACCTTATTCAACTGACAATAATCAATACACATTCTCATTGTACAATCTTTTTTTTTTCACGAACAAGATAGGAGCACCCCAAGGCAAAAAACTCGGTCTTGCAAACCCTCTATCAGTTAACTCTTGCAACCGTGCCTTTAACTCTTTCAATACTGTTGGTGCCATTCTATACGGAGCTATTGAAATAGGCATAGTACCATGTAGCAACTCAATACCGATTTCAACTTCACGTATCGGAGGTAAACCTGGCAATTCTTCAAGGAATACATCAGAATACTCGTATTCAATAGGCACTGATTCAAATTTCTTCTCAGACACTTTCAAATAAATCACATAAGCAAAATATGCCTCACCCTTTTTCACATATCTTTGAGCTTTCAATACCATTATCACAGCAGGAAATCAATTTAAATCATTAGACTCAACCATACAATTTTATTATTCGGACATCTCAAATCAATAGTCTTTCTTTTACAGTTCACAACAACATCATGCAATGTCAACCAATCCATACCCAGAATGATATCAAAGTCATCAAATGGAAAAAGTATTAGATTAGCAGGAAAACAATTATCTCGAAACATTAACGGATAGTTCTTGCATACTTTGTCAACCAGGACACTTTTACCTAAGGGGTTCGATACTTTTATAGCAAACTCAGTAGACTCTATAGGTAAAGTCTTACTGAATACTAAATTCATGCATATATACGAATGCGTAGAACCAGGGTCTATCAATGCAATCACAGAAGTATTATAAAGAGTAAAAGTACCCGTTATAACATCTGGAGATGAAGCTTCCTCAAGAGCTCGGATAGCATATGCTCTGGCAGGCGCTCTAGCTTCAGATCTTGCAATAGTATCTCTCATAGTTCTCTGGCTACCACTAACATTTCTTACGTTCTTCAAGATCTACCTCTCATAGGTGCATTATCAGGTATCATATTCTGAACAATCTCTGGCTCGACAGATTCAGGGAATCACGTATAAAATGATCAAGTGATCCACATCTAAAACAAGCTCTGTCATTTAATTTACAACTTCCCGGATGCCTTTTTCCATAATGTTTACATTCAGGTCTCTCAGTCCAGACATTTCCAACACTGGCCACTAAAGTTGCTTGAGTTTTAGAACTCATTTGTAATCTAGCTTGATTTCTATTCGAATGTCCTACATTATCTATTGAACAACTTTGATCATCTTTGAACTTCTTCGAAGCAGACTGAAATGATTTGCTTTGCAATCTCTTTCTCATATCTCGAGCTTTAGACTCAGCTTTTCTTTTATCTTTTCCAAGTGCTTCAGCTTTTCACGCTCGATCAACGAGCGCAACGAACTTTTTTATTTCTAAGATCCCAACTAACAAACGAATATCTTCATTAAGACCATCTTCAAATCTTTTGCACATTATTGCTTCAGATGATATACATTCTCGGGCATACTGGCTTAGTCTCACGAACTCTCGTTCATACTCGAATGACTATTCTACCTATTTTAATTCCAAATATTCCTTTTACTTCTGATCGATGAATCTCTCACTGATGTATTTCTTCCGAAACTCAATCTAAAAGAAGTCCCATGTAAGTCGCTCTTTCGGAACA
The DNA here is from genome assembly GCA_025506655.1 of Gossypium rotundifolium. Classification (NCBI taxonomy): domain Eukaryota; kingdom Viridiplantae; phylum Streptophyta; class Magnoliopsida; order Malvales; family Malvaceae; genus Gossypium; species Gossypium rotundifolium. Next base: position 143,035,183 of record CP106731.1, read on the forward strand.
ATTGAAATCAGAGTTTTCCACCATTGCTAAGCTGCATCTCGGAGTAATGATACAACACACTTTATACATTCTTCCAAAGTCAAAGACATTTCATCAAATACCTGGATAGTATTTTCTAACCAGAACTCGGCCTTTTCAGCATCATCATCAGTAGTAGCTCGAAACTCTTCAACTCAATACTTACGGATCTTATCAATCGGAGGCTTATTCCATAAATTCAAATTTACTGTCGAGGTATATCGGATGTTTGAGGGGGATTAATTGGGGGCGGGGGTTGCGAAACAGTCGGGTTATTCATTACGAATTGAGTGAACCATTCACTCATCATCTGGAAGAACTTCTCCCTCTTGACTGCTCGTAATCAGTCTCGGATCAGAGGGCGCTGTCCCTTGCACGGGAGCAGTGTATTTCTTTCTACGTCATCAGCTATGGCTCTTTCGGGATCCATTACTATATAGAAATCACATTTTATACGTCAAGATCCATCACATTACACAATTCAGAAATATGGCATGTATAGCTAGACTCTGACAAGCTATGTTAGTCCGCGAATCGACTAAACCGTAGCTCTGATACCAACCAAATGTAACACCCCTATCCCGTGTCTGTCGTTGAATTAGGGTTAAAAGCGTTACCTGACAGATCACAAATGTAATCAGACAAATCATCAAGTATCTCATCAATTACAAACATAATGTCCCCTTTTTAGGTCATCGAGACCTAAAACATACTTAGAAATAGGGTCGGGACAAAACCAAAACACATACAAAAATTTTCAAAAATTTAAAACTTTTCTAAATTTCAGGGGTTACACGCCCGTATGGGCAGGCCGTGTGCCTCCCATGGCTGCTAGACATGCCCATGTGTCTCTCCAGTGGTCGAAACTGACTTAACTCCATGGCCACCAAGCACGCCTGTGTACCTTGGCCGTGGTCGATTCTGACCTGGCTCACGGCCACCAAGCACGCCCGTGCACTTTGGTCGTGATTAAACCTGACAAAACCACACGGCTACGAGGCACGTCCGTGTGTCAAGGCATTGTACTCTTAATCAGCTACTGACTTAGTCCTATGGTCAATAGGCACGCCCGTGTGCCAAAATCGTGTGGCAAAATAGGCCATTTGCAAGGCCATTATGCCACCCACATTAGGGTCAACCTACAAGCCAATATCAAAACAATCTATGCACATTTAACAACCATGAACATGCTAAACTAATCATCCGATCTCTACATTCAAAACCAATTCCATTCATACCAAACTTATAATACTAACTCTCATATAAACACAAGCCTAAATTCATTCATACTTACCTTTCATGAGTTCATTCCCTAGTCAAACATATATGTTCATAACTTCATCCATATACTTATCAAATATCAACCATTTCATATACTACCTAACCATACCAAAACATACACCGCATATATCATAATCACCAAAGCATATAACTAATACATAACTAGCCAAATCTCATGGCTAAGTTCACATCTCATAATTATCCAAATAACTAGCCTATACATGCCATATCTAGCTATATACATTTTCAAAATGTACCAAAATAAGTTAAGTAGTGTGATGACAATCCTCGATAGTCCCCGAGCCTTTAGTATCTTTGACGATCTATAAAATATATAGAACACACACAGAGTAAGCTTTCCAAAAGCTTAGTAAGTCATATACAAATAAACTTAATATGTAAAGCATATAAGCATATAGAAACATTGGCACAATTCATATTCATAGCAAATTTCTCACATATATGCTTTGGTCCATATTCTTGGTCATATTTGCCACATTCATCAATTCAAGAATCATATATATAAATAGCTCTTTCATGCATACGTTCACATATCATAGTATTGTTCCAATATATACATAATCATAGTAAGAACATATAGATACTTACCTTATATACACACTTAGTGTATAAATCAACGTACCTGAAATGAATTTACTATTCACTTAGCCATTTGTAACACAGACTTGCCCATTGAACCAATAGGAACCTAATAGGATACTCAGAAAGCTCGAATAGTAGCACAATGCCAATGTCCCAGACAAGGTCTTACATGCACTTAGATATCGATGCCACTGTCCCAGACAGGGTCTTACACGAATCAATTTGATGCTGATGTCCCAGACGTGGTCTTATATGTAAAGATCATATTGATCCCAACGTCCCAAGCATGGTCTTACACGAAAATCTCAAACCAACGCCAATGTACAAGATGTGGTCTTACATGAATAAACAGAACAGATACGTATGTCATGACATAGCTAATCCTATCTATTCCTAGGTTCGTACGGGACTTCTCGGACATTATCACTATATCAATCTTATCTCGAATTCATATACATAACATCTCATAAACATTCACTGTTATTAATAGTCATATGAATATGCATAATTCAATACAAATATGAAACATTCGCACATGCATAATCACTTATCATAGTCATAAAAATAATATTAAAATATTAAATAGACTCAAATTTGTGGTTTCGAAACCACTGTTTCGACTAGGGTGTAAACCAGACTGTTTTAATTCTCCCCCTTAGGGGTTTTTGTCCCCGAAAATCTTATCGTTAAACAGATTTGGATATTGTTGTCTGATTGAATCTTCCAGCTCCCACATTGCCTCTTCAACCCCGTGACGATTCCACAATATTTTCACTAATGGTATTTTCTTATTTCTCAACTCTTTCACTTTACAAGCTAAGATACGAATCGGTTCCTCTTCGTATGACATATTAGATCATATTTCAATTTTAGATGGGGCAATCACATGTAATGGATCGGATCGATATCTACAGATTGGGTATGTCATGACATAAGTGTCCCATATTTGATATCGTGTAAGACCACATCTGAGATGTTGGCATCGATTTGAGATTTATGTATAAGACCATGCCTGGGTCATCATGTGCCAGAGTCTTAAAATTTTATATAATGAATGATCTAGCCTAAAAACTAACTGTGACAATAACTTGAGGCAAACGCACCTATTGAATAGTAGTATAGTTTAGTGGCAAGACCGGATTATCGAACCCAAAGGAACCAAAAGTACTAATACTAATGATCATATATGTCGAGTCTTAAAAATTTATAAAAAGAATGATCGAACCTGAAACTAACTAAGACAATGATGGAGGCAAGTGCACCTATCGAACATTAGTATAACTGATAAACCGTAAAAGTAACATATTTTAGGCCCACATTTAGTATGTTTTTGGATGATTTAGACCTTGATATATGTAAAAAGGTGCTCTTAATCCTTTCTTTTCATGTTTTTGCTCAGAAAAGCACCCGAGGATGAAAAGAACAAGAAACAGGCTTAAAACAGGTCAATTTGGGCCAAAGAGGAAATTGACACGACCTAAACTTCAAGCCACACGGCTGTGCCTCGACAATTAACTAAGACACGACCATGCCACGATTTACACAGTCGTGCCCCAATCGAAAGAATCGAGATACGGCCTAAAGACGATTTACACGAGCGTGTACCATGGCCATGTCCCTGTCGCAGAAAAGAGCAATTCTACTCGAAATAGGATACTTTGAGGCAAAGAAACACATTCCAAAGCCTATTCAAACACCTGAGTAGGAATTATACTTGAATTAGGATACTTAGAGGCCAAGTAAGGCATCTCAAAGTCTATATAAACACCAAAGGGTGCAACTTAAGGGGGAGTTCAGCAGAAGGCTTCTGCCAAGGCTTTTGTCGGGGGCGATTAGGAAGGCCAAAGAGCCGAGCCAGAATGCCAGCTTTGTGGGAATTACTCAAAGATAGCCAGTTGATCCATCTCAAGGAGCGGGAATTCTACTCAAGACGGCGATTTCTCCTTCAATTCCTCTGGGGGGTTTTAGGAATTTCTTATGTTTTGTTTTATCTTTTCTCTTGAGATATTTTCTTTATTCATTATGAACTAAACCCTTCAGATACCTGAAGGAGATGAAACCTAGATGAATCTTGTTATTATTTTTTGAATTATATGATAAATACTTAGTTTGTTCTTAATTATGCATGCTTAATCCAAATCTGATGTGCTTAGGTGGAGGAGGAATAGACCCTGCTTAAGAGTAGATCTAGTATAATTAAGCAGAGTTGATTACACGCCTAGAGATAGGGTGACGAGATTTTGTCAGATTAGGGTGAAACTTAATATGGGAGTCTATAGATCGATTTACTGCTATTCTAGGGGATTATTATAAGAGAATGAGTGTTCCACTAATTAACCTAGGGTTAGATGTTATTCGCCTCAAGAGAGGGTTTAATATATGTTAGGGAGTCCTACGTATCAAACTAAGTGAATAAATCGTATGGTTCAATGTTAAATAACAAGTGAAGTATAGGTGGATTTTCTTCCCAAGGGTATCGCTGTGATCAACTAAGTTTCTCTTCAAGTTATTTTCAAATTCATTCTTCCTGTCTTTGCATCTTTAGTATAGTATTCGTAATTCAGAATAAAACAACTTCATTTATTTTAGGCTAAATAATAAAAATAAAGTTAGTATTAGTACTTTTAGTTCCTTTGGGTTCGACAATGCGGTCTTGCCTAAGCTATACTACTATTCGATAGGTACACTTTCCTTTAATCGTTGTCAGAGTTAGTTTCCAGGTTCGATCTTTCTCTTTATAAATTTTAAAACTCGACAAGACACACGATCAAGTTTTTGGAGCCGTTGCCGGGAGCTAAAATATTAAGAAAGCTCTATTTTTATTACTTGAGCCATTATTTTTTTATTTTAATTTTAGTTTTCTTTTTCATAATTTATTTATTTATTATTTTATTAATTTTATTTCTTCCTTTTTCCTAGCAGGTACCTCTAGTTTATGACTAGAAGGAACCCGATAGGACCTCTAGTATACGATAGTGAAATTGAAGTTGCCACTCGTAGGAATCGCAGAGAAATTAGGCGAGCCCTAAATTACACAGAAGAAGAGCGAGAAGTAGAATCCAATCCTACTGAAGGGATGGACGAGAATAACCCACCACGAGATGTGGCAGATGCTCCGCGTACTATGTATGATTTTGCTAAGCCTAGTTTAACAGGAGCAGAATCTAGTATTGTTAGACCTGCTATAGCTGCTAATAAATTTGAATTAAAGCCTAATACAATACAAATGATTCAACAATTTGCTCAATTTGATGGTTTGCAGGATGAAGACCTGAACACTCATATAGCTAATTTTTTTAGAGTTCTGTGATACTTTAAAAATAAATGTTGTTTCTAAAGATTCCATTCGTCTTCGGTTATTTCCCTTTTCATTGAGAAATAAAGCCAAACAATGGTTGAACTCGTTACCACGAGGGTCAATTACTACATGGGATCAAATGACAGGCCAAAATGGCCAAACTACGGAATGATATCTCTTCTTTTGTGCAGATGGATTTAGAGACGTTATACGACGCATGGGAGAGATACAAGGATCTTTTGAGGAGATGTCCACACCATGGTCTACCCTTGTGGCTACAAGTCCAAACTTTCTATAATGGTGTAAACCCCTCAACGAGGCAACTAATCGATTCAGCCACCGGTGGAACCCTGAACAACAGAACTCCTGAAGCAGCCTACGAATTCATTAAAGAGATGTCACTGAATAACTATCAGTGGCAAGTTACAAGGACAAAGCCGACAAAATCAGCCGGAGTTTACAACCTCGATGCAGTGACCATGCTATCAACACAAGTAGAGATGATGAATAAAAAGCTTGATAGTTTGTGTTCTTCGCAGGTACATCTAGTCATGCAGTTAACGTAAGTAGAACTGTGGCGAATCCTAAGCACCCACCCTACCAACCGGACGCAGAGAGCAAATCGATGAACTATATAGGTAATAATTTCATAACCAATAATAATCCTTATAGTAATAACTACAATCCAGGTTGGAGGAACTACCCAAATTTTTCATGGGGAGGCCAGGGAAATCAAGGAAATCAAAGATAACAACCTCCTCAAAATTTCTAGAATCAACCATATCTGCAAGAGAAGAAGCCAAACCTCGAAGAGATGCTGACAAAATTCATGACAAACACAGAAAATCATTTCCAAGAAACTAAGAAAACAATTAAAAGTAATGAGAATCGATTTGGGGAACTTACTAAGTCAGTCAAGGAAGTCACTAGTGCAGTCGAGCAACTCGCAAAGATAATGTCAGAACGACCAGAAGGACGTCTACCAAGTAATACCGAATTAACCCAAATGAGCAAATTCAAGCCATCTCAGCTCATGATAGTAATGGGTTAGATGAGCCCAATCCAATACAAGAAAACAAGGTAGACGAAGGTAAGGTAGAGGTAACACAAGAAAAGCCAAAACCAGTAATCAAAGAGTACCAACCTCGCATACCTTATCCCGAAGCGATGAAAAGAGACAATTCAGAGGAACAGTTCGGTAAGTTTCTTAAACTCTTAAAGAAACTACATATTAACTTACCTCTTCTCAAGCTCTTTTTCAGATGCCAGACTCGAGGAAATTTTTAAGACAACTCTTGACAAACAAATGCAAATTAGACGAAGAGGACCACGTGGAATTGAATGCAGCATGCTCAGTAGTGTTACAAAATAGACTACCACGAAAGCTAAAAGATCCAGGGAGTTTTACAATTCCATGTTTAATTGGTAGTTTAACTATTGATAACGCATTAGCTGATTTAGGGGCAAGCTTAGATGTCATGCCTTATACATTATTTAAACGACTAGGTCTAGGGAAGCCCAAACAAACTAGGATGAGTATACAATTAGCTGATAAAACTGTTAGAACTCTTAGGGGCATTATCGAAGACGTTCTTGTCAAAATCAATAAATTTGTTTTCCCAGTAGATTTTGTTATTTTAGATATGGATGAGGATAATACAATCCCCTTAATTTTAGGAAGACCTTTTCTAGCAACTGCCAAGACTAAAATTGATGTTGCCACAGGAGAACTCATACTTGGTGTAGGTGACAAATCAATCAGTCTTCAAGCTCTTGACTCGACCAGGACAACAATCGATGAAGGTAAGAAAGTCAATACAGATGATAATCAAATTGTTCAACCTTTATCGCAGGAAACACCGCAAAGACACAACCCTGAGCCGACTCATAGATCCCAAATTGACAAAGAAGAAAAACACAAGGAACAAGACCTTAGGGTCGACAACTTAGAATAGCAGAGGACTCAAGTCAAAGAAGAATCGAAACCGCACAAAGTAAAACCAGAGGAACCACCAGAAGAGCTCGTAGGAACATCAAATCACTACAAAATAGGATACCAGGTACTGTTAGACAAAGCAGATCCACACATCATCACAATAGACTTGAAGGCAAAGGGAGAAAACCTTCTTAAGGTACACAATATCGTCCCACACGAAATAGTCGAGGTAAGCAACCCAACATTCAACACTTTTGAGGTAAACACTTATCGAATTAAACCTTGTTAAGAAAATAAAACTATAAGCATGAGGGAAGATATTCAAACCTTTAAACCTCCCTATTTTTTTTTTCAATGTCAAGGAAAGTCTAGCTTAAGACTATAAACAAGCGCTTCTCGGGAGGCAACCCGAGCACTAACCCTACTTCTTTTTACATTTGTTTTCATTTTATTTTCTTTTCATTCTCTTTCTCCTTGTAAACTAAAAGTGTATATTTCTAAGACACACGGCCTTACACACGGCCGTGTCTGTAGCCGTGTGGACCACCAGAATCCTCGTACTAACATAACAGAGGCCATACAAATCAAATCCCAACTACTTTTCAACGTCACAGATCCAACCACTCCCTCACGGGCACCGTTAAATTGGCACGGCCGTGCACCACGACCGTGTAAAGCTATTGACTTACTAGACACGGAAAAGCATGCCCATGCTACCTAACCATGCCAACACACTGCCTTTTTAGGAACGGGCGTGGCATCTAAAAACGGGCGTGGGTGAACCAACACGCCTAGACACACAATCATGCGATACGACCGTGTAAATCAACACACCCTCAATCCACGGGCATGGATACATGCCAGATTGGAAATCCTATTTAAACCCCATAGCCCTTCTCCTTCTCCCCTCATTCTTTCTTCCTTCTTTTTCTTTCTTTCCTTAGAAAAGGTGTCTAGACTCTTGAGCTACACTAGAATCATGCCGAAGAAGCGTAAGAAGGCAAGCATTGTCTCCTCAAAGGAGACCCCAACACATAAGTTCATGCCGGTCGCTTCATCCAAACACCAAGCCAAGGGTTTTTTAGACCATTTCAATTTTTCTTTACGTTTATTTTTCCCTTTATCCTACTTATCTATACTTCTCTTCTGCTTAATATATTTTAACTTCTTTTAGTTTCTTGGTTTTTGGTTCTAAAGGCTACTTGGGAATCACGTACCACAGCCTTAGAGGTCACACCCACCTCGCGAATCATCCAACAATAAGGACTCCTTAGTCCATTAGTCTTTTCTTTTAATTTTAGTTTTCTTCTTAGTCTCATTCTCTTTACTTTCTTTGTCTTTAATTATAGTATTAGTATATTATTAATGTTTCTTTAGATTTCTTGGCTATATCTTTGCAGGCTACCCAATTTCTTTATCTAGTACAAAGCTCACCGTTAGACACCCCACCAGGCGCATTTATCCTCCACCCATCTTCTACCACGACCTCTGCCAACTCCCGGAATCATCCAAAATTCAGGAAGTGTCACTTCTCCCCTTCTCTTTTGATTACATTATTAGTTATATATCTATGTACATTGAGGGAAATGTACATCTTAAGTGTGGGGGGTAAAGGTACCTAACTTTTGTATTATTCCAAAATCCTGAATTTTAGTCTTGTTCCTAAGTAATTTTCTCATATTATTAATTAAGGTGAAATTTCTAATGATTTATGATTTTTATCAATATGTTTTTGAGTAAGTCATTGATAATGGTGCATTGATGATTTATACTTGAAGAATACTAGAGAATCAAGCATGATAAGTCTATTTTTCAAGAATCAAAAAGAAAAAAAATCTAGGTTGTTGAACTGAATTTGAATATTACCTTGAAGTTTGGAATTTACAGGATTGATGTCAAATACCCATAATTTTTGTGAGATTTTGAGCCTTATAGAGCATATATTCTTTTCATGCTCACTTTATTGATTATAAGTGTGTCAACACTGAATTGTTATTCTAGAACTCGCCTAGATTATACATATCAAGACCACATTAATGATTTGATATACTGAGATGATAAAGGCACCTAGGTTTTAACGCATTCACTCCACTAAAAATCCTACCTTCACAAATTAACCCTTAGTTAACCCATTTGATCTTAGCAACCCTTTTTATTGATTTACCCATAAATATTAACCCAAAACCCTTTGTATTTATTATCACCATTTTTTTGACTACCCTTCTATCGAGAATTGGTTTGATCGAATCGAATTAGTTTATTTCAATTTATAAAGTTTTCTTTATTATGTTTCTATTTGATATAAAAAATCGATCGAAAAATCAAAGTCTATTCAGTATTAGTAGTATAAAAAGTGAGCTTGTACATTTAAATTCCAATTATCAAAGAAAAAGCTCGTAGTATTATTAGTTCCAAATTTTCATGTGATTATTAGTTCAATTATTTTTCTAAAAGTTAGGTAACTTTTCAGGTCAATCACGATTCTAAACCTTCTAATTCAACCTTTATCCACACCTTTAACCTAAGCCCTGTTACAACCCTGATAAAGACCTTTTGATTTGTGTATCATCTCATATTTCAGTGGTGGAGATTTGATTTTTAGGCAAGCCTATGGGATTAACTTTTTAGGTTTGACTTATGAGTGCTTTTTCTTGAACCTTAAACACTTTGAGTCCTTTGAGTGAATCTTTAGTGAGGACGTCAATCTTTGTCAGTTTTGAATTAAAGGTAATTATTTAGATAAGGGGAGACGCCTATGTTTTTATGCTACAAATTTATGACTTAGAATTGTTTGAGCCTTTAATAGTCTTTGAGTTAAATTATTTGTGAATTATGATGAGGCATTGTTGATAGGAATTTTGAATTATGGAAAGTTCATTTTAGTTATAAGTTGAGAATTTTGCTTGAGGACAAGCAAAAGCTTAAGTGTGGGGGGTATTTGATAAACCGTAAAAGTAACATATTTTAGGCCCACATTTAGTATGCTTTTGGATGATTTAGCCCTTGATTTATTTAAAAAGGTGCTCTTCATCCTTTCTTTTCATGTTTTTACTCAGGAAAGCACCTGAGGACGAAAAGAACAAAAAATGGGCTTAAAATGGGCCAATTTAGGCCAAAGAGGAAATCGACATGGCCTGGACTTCAAGCCACACGATCGTGCCTCGATAAGTAACTAAGACACGGCCATGCCACGATTTACACAGTCGTGCCCCAATCGACAGAATCGAGACACGACTTGAAGACGATTTACAAGGGTGTGTACCTTGGTGTGTCCCTACCATAGAAAAGAGCAATTCTACTTGGAATAGGATACTTTGAGGCAAAGAAACATGTTCCAAAGCCTATTCAAACACCCGAGTAGGAATTATACTTGAATTAGGATACTTAGGGGCCAAGTAAGGCATTTCAAAGTCTATATAAACACCCAAGGGTGCAACTTAAGAGGGAGTTCGGCAGAAGCCTTCTGCCAGGGCTTTTTTTGGGGGTGGTTAGTGAGGCCAAAGAGCTGAGCCAGAGGCCAGCTTTGTGGGAATTACTCGAAGATAGCCAGTTGATCCATCTCAAGGAGCGGAAATTCTACTCAAGACGACGGATTTCTCCTTCAATTCCTCCAGGGGGTTATAGGGATTTCTTATGTTTTGTTTTATCTTTTCTCTTGAGTTATTTTCTTTATTCATTATGAACTAAACCCTTCAGATACCTGAAGAAGATGAAACCTAGATGAATCTTGTTATTATTTTTTGAATTATATGATAAATATTTAGTTTGTTCTTAATTATGCATGCTTAATCCAAATCTAATGTGCTTAGGTGGAGGAGGAATAGACCCTGCTTAAGAGTAGATCTAGCATAATTAAGTAGAGTTGATCGCACGCCCAGAGGTAGGGTAACGAGATTTTGCCAGATTAGGGTGAAACCTAATATGGGAGTCCATAGATCAATTTACTGCTATTTTAGGGGGTTATTATAAGAGAATGAGAGTTCCACTAATTAACCTAGGGTTAGATGTTATTCACCTTGAGGGAGGGTTTAATATATGTTAGAGAGTCCTACGGATCAAACTAAGTGAATAAATCGTATGGTTCAGTTTTAAATAACAAATGAAGTCTAGGTGGATTCTTTCCAAGGGTATTGTCGTGATCAACTGAGTTTCTCTTCAAGTTATTGTCCAATTCATTCTTTTTGTCTTTGCATCTTTAGTTTAGTATTCATAATTCAGAATAAAACAACTTCATTTATTTTAGGCTAATTAATAAAAAGAAAGTTAGTATTAGTACTTTTAGTTCCTTTGGGTTCGACAATCCGGTCTTGCCCAAGCTATACTACTGTTCGATAGGGACACTTGCCTTTAATCGTTGTCAGAGTTAGTTTCCAGGTTCAATCTTTCTCTTTATAAATTTTAAAACTCGACAAGACACACGATCATTAACTAGTGGCAAGACCGAATTGTCGAACCCAAAAGAACCAAAAGTACTAATATTAACTCTCTTTCTATTATTTAGCCTAAGAAATAACGGAATTTTTATCTAATCTAAAATAAATTAATCAACTAAGCTAAAGGTGCTAAGACAAAGAAAAAATTGGGGAAGGACTTGAGGAAAACCGATTGATTTAACAATACTTGAGGAAGAATCCACCTGCACTTCACTTATTATCTAACTCTGAACTAGACGATTTATTCGCTTAACTTGATCCGTAGGATTACTTAATTTATATTAATACCTCTCTTCAAGGCTACTAACGTCTAACCCTAGGTTGATTAATTGAAATCTCTTTCTAATTAAAACCCCTAGAATTACATTAACTCGTTCTATGGACTCCCATATTAGGTTTGAACCTAATCGACAGATTTTCGTCACCCTATCTCTAGGCGCGCGAGCAACTCCACTTAACTATGCTAAATCTACTCTTAGACAGGGTCTCTTCCTCCTCTGCCTAAGCACATCACACTTGAATCAATATCCCGTAAATATCAAAACAAGAATTAAGAACACATAGTTAAGAACAAATCAAGTATTTATCATACAGCTTAGATAACAATAACAAATCCGCCTTAGGTTTCATCCCCCTCAAGTATCTGAGGGTTTAGTTCATAATTGTAAAAGAAAACATCTCAGAAGAAAAGATAAAACAAAATAAAGAAATCCCTAAAACCTCTTGAAGGAATTGAAGGAGAGATCCTCAGTCTTGGGTATGATTTCGGCTTCTTGAGATGAATCAACTGGCTTTTCCTCGAGTAAATCCCTAAATTTAACTACTCTAGCTCGGCTCTTTAGCCTAGCTGAACGCCCCCTAAAGGTTGGCCTCTAAGGTCTTTATATAGGCTTCTGGAATATATTTCTTTGCCTCTAAGTACCCTAATCCAAATAGAGTTCTTCTTTCCTGTGGTAGAGACACACCCATGGCACATGCCTGTAAATCGTGGCCAGGCCGTGGTCAATCCTGTTGATGAGGCACGACCGTGGTTTTCGGGGTCCAGGCCGTGGTCGACTTTTCTTACAAGGCACGGCCGTGTGGTCTTGGGCCCAGGCCGTGTGGATTTCATGCTTTGACCCATTTTCTCCGTTTTCAGCCCGTTTATCGTTCTTTTCATCCTCCGGTGCTCTACTGAGTAGAAAATATGAAAACAAAGGATTAGGAGCATCTATTTCCATAATTAAAGGGAAAAATAATCCAAAATTATGTTAAATGTGGGATTAAAATATGTTACTATTATGGTTTATCAAATACCCCACACTTAAGCTTTTGTTTGTCCTCAAGCAAAATTATCAACTCACAATTAAAACGAACTTCCTCAATTCATAATATTTATCAATAATGTCTCATCATAATTCATAGATAATTTATACATGGATAATTCAACTCAAAGAGTCCTAAAGATTCAAGCAATCAAAGTCATGAGTTTGTAGCATGAAAAAGATAGGTGTTTCCCCTTACTTAAATAATCACCTTTAATTCAAAATCGACAATAGTTGACATCCTCACTAAAGATTCACTCAAATCACTCAAGGTGTTTAAGGTTCAAAAATTAAGCTCTTAAAAGTTGAACATGAAAAGTTATTACCATAGGCTTGCTTGAAAATCAAATCTCCACCACTGTAAAATGAGATGATACACAAATCAAAAGGTCTTTAAAAAGGGTTGTGACGGGGCTCGATTAAAGGTGTGGATAAAGGCTGAATTAGAAGGGTTAGAATTGAGATTGAATTGACAAATTACCTAACTAGGAAAAATGACTAATAACCGAAATAATTACATCAATTGAAAACTTTTAATACTAATAATATGAGCTTCTTCTTCAAGATGTTGAAATTAAACGTATAGGCTCACTTAATCACAGAACTAATAATGAATATACTTTGATAATAATGAATATACTTCGATTTTTTGATTTTTTTTAAGAACAAATCAATAAAAAATAAAAATTTAACAACTGAAATAATCTAATTAGGCAACTAATCAAAACAAATCTTGATAGAAGGGTAGTCAAAAGGAATGGTGATAACAATTACGAGATGAGTTTCGGGTTAATATTAGTGGGTTGAGTCAATAAAAAGGGTTGTTAGGATCAAAGGGGTTCACTAGAGGTTAATTATGAAGGTAGACTTTGAGTGGAGTAAATGGGTTAAATCCTAGGTGCCTTAATCATCTCTGTATATCAATTCAATAGTGTGGTCTCAACATGTATAATCGAAGCAAGTTCTAGAATAACAAATCAATGTTGACACACTCATAATCAATAAAGTGAGCATGAAAAAAATGTATGCTCTAAAAGGCTCAAAATCTCACAAAAATTATGGGTATTTTGATGTCAACCTCGTAAATTTCAAACTTCAAGGTAACAATTTAGATTCAGGTAGACAACCTAACAAAATTATAATTTTTTGAAAATAGACTCATCATGCTTGATTCTCTATTATCTTAAAGTTTACATCATCATTGCATAATTATCAATGAATTAATCTAAAACATATCAATAAAAATCATGAATCAACAAGAATTTCATTCTAATCAAGAGATATGAGAAAATTACTTTAAGACAGAATATCATTCAGGGACTTGAGAATAATGCAAAAGGTTAGGCACTTTTTCTAAGTAATTTTCACCCTCTACACTTAAGATGTACATTTCCCTCAATGTACAAAGATAGATAAACTAACAATATAGTGATAAAATCAAAAGATAGGGAGAGAAGTGAAATTTCCTGAAGTTTGGATAGAGTTGAAGAGAAACGTAGGGAGTGCCTCGAGCCATTTGAACTTGAATCCTCAAAGTAACCGGATGAATTTTATTGTATCCTAAGCTAAATCTAAATCTCATAAAGAATAAGAAGAAAATAATAAAAAATAAAAGTAAATAATGGAATATAAAAGAGGAAAGATAACTGGAAAAGAAAAAAGAAGAAGGGGGCTTAAATAGAGATGCAGCCCATGTTTTAGGTAAAATTTTGTCCTGCTGCTACACGTCTACAGCCACACCCTTTTACCTACCTGGGGTACCCACATGGCTACGGCCACGGCCATGTGCAAGACCGTGTGAGTATGGAAACTGACACCTAAACATGGAAATAAATAAAACTAAACTAATTAGTAGGGTTAGTGCTCGGGTTGCCTCCCAAGAAGCGCTTGTTTAAAGTCTTAAGCTAGACTTACCTCTCATTCACACAATCACGGTGGTTTGAGGAGGTGGAAATCCTTTCTCATCCGATCAATTCGGTTATTGATATATGGTTTGAGTCGAGTAGTGTTTACCTTAAAAGTGCTGATTTAGGATTAGTTACCTCGACTATTCCATTTGGGAAGATTTTGAGTACCTGGTGTCCTATCTTAAGCTGGGTTGTCTCATCGTTAAGTTTTTCGTGGAGTTGCCTCATTTTTGTTTCGTGTATTTTTAGTTTTTTTTGAAGTGTGTCTTCCACCCGTCTAGTTCATCGATCAAAAGCCTTTGTTTCTCATGAATTTCTTCTTTATTGACACGAGGTCTAGGATCTAGCATCTGCAAAAGAGCTTCAAGAAACGACAAGTTAATAAGTAATTTCATTGGAGGTTTAAGAAATTTACCAAATTGTTCCTCTGCGTGGTCTTTCTTTATCGCATTGGGGGACGACACACGTGGTTGGTACTTTGTAATTACCGGGTTTGGTTTACCATGGCTTACCTCAACCTTACCTTCCTCTACCACATTCTCTTGCGTCAATGTTGGTACATCTAACCCTTCACTATTGTGAGTAGTTATTGCTTGATGTTGCTCTCTTGGGTTAGTTTTGGTATTGCTAGGCAAAATACCTTGTGGTCTTTCTGAGATCAGCTTAGCAAGTTGCCCTAATTGATTTTTGATCTCTTGAAATGATGCTTCTTGATTTTTGAGTGCTATTTCGGTGTTTTGGAAACAAGTTTTTGACACCGCTATAAATTTTGTCAGCATCTCCTCAAGATTCATGTAATGCCTCAATTCGGGCCTAGTAGAATTGGGCTTATTGGGCCTTGGGCATAGAAGCGTTTAAAATTTTTGAGAACAAGAGAACGACCCTAATGCAAGTTGGACCTATTAGGTGAGTGATTTTGGAAGGTTAGGAGGCTTCTATGAAGTCTTGGGATCAAATCTAGGCTTTAGTTAAATTTTGGTTTTAGGTGAATAAAACCCTAGGAGTTAGTAGGTAGGTTTTAAGAACAAAATGAGGAAAAAATGACACAAGAAGAGCATATGATCTAGTGGTTGTGGCGTCATTAAGGAAGCAAGGGGGTCCAAGGTTCAAGCCTTGGCGCTTGCATTTCATTTTGATTTCTTTTTCTAAAAGGAACTTAGACTTTGGCCATAGACTTATATTTAGTTGTGCATGTTTTAAGACAACAAGGAGCTAGTTAGTAAAGTGCCTAGCAGCGTGGGTTATGTTACAAGGGAGCCTGAGTTCGAATCTCATTGCAAGCAAAAAGGGGATATTTATTTTGCTAAGTTGGGACGACCAGATTTTGTGTTGGATTTAAACTCTGCTGAAGAAGGGATCCCACATCAAAAAGCTAGCATGAGGGAATGTGAGAAGCTAGTTTTAAATAGAGCAATCTATAAGGAGAGGAAGCATACCTTGGTTGGCGTTTGGGCATAGGAGAATTACGAGCGAAATAGCTTCGCACTCTATCGTGTGTATTTCGCTTTACTCTAGTCAGAGATATCGATGACTCTGTGTCGATCATATTTACCCAAGGCTGTGTGTCGATTATATTATCGTCGCTGATGGCTATGTGCCAAGCGTAATACAGTTATTGATGGCTCTGTGCTAATTATAATACCGCTATTGAAGGCTTAAAAGCCTTATATATATACTAGCAGCTTGACTACAATATTGGTACATTTGGCGGGGTTGGTTGACTTGATCCCCACATGGTGCGATTGGTAGGTATGGGTGGTGTGATGGTTGGATTGGGATGGGTTGCATTTTTGTTGCATTATCATGATTTTGGGGCCAAGGCCCAGCTTGTTATCGTATAGAGCTTAAGCCCAGACCGATACCGTAAGGGCTCAGGCCCAAATAGTGAACGTTATAGGGGATTACACATTGAGTTCTCGTAACTCACCCCATTTCCCATAACCTTGTAGGTAATCCACAGCGTTAGAGGATTTGGAGCTGCGGAGGACTCGGTGGTGGCCATATCTCGAGTTACTTCTCACGAAACTGAGTAAATCTAGTTTTTATTTTATTTTACGTTATTTATTTTGGGTTAAATATTTTGTAATAAGGCCACTGGATTTTATTTTCCTTTTAAACTTTCATTTCGGCTATTATTAAATTGTTAAGCGATTAAACATTGGGTTTTCTTAAAACAAATATAACTGATTTCAAAATATCACGTTTTCGCAATTCCTTAAGTTAAACTTCTGCAACGAACAAAGTTTTCGAAAATAATAACACCATTTCAAGAATAATCTTAAGCAAATCTTGTTTTTACAAACAATGAAATTTGGATTTTCAAAATCGGATATGAAGTTTTTAGTAAACACATAGCTTTTAAATGACCTTTCGATGGGACATGCTATATCCGGCCATAGCATCTAGGCCGAGTTTGGGGTGTTACATTTAATAGTATCAGAGCCCAAGTTGCAAAACTCCATTGTGGACTGGGATCAAAAATTTTTCTACTCTATTTAAATTTTTAACTTAGGAAATGATAGTGTTACTGAAAGTATGGCACACTGAGCCTCTGGCACCAAATCTGTAAGTTTCCTGACGCTATACTTTGTTATATGATGAAATGATTTTATTTTCTGTAGTTATTCTGTGTGCGTTCTGTTTGGATGTGATGTTTGAATATAGAAATTGTATGCATGTGTGATAAATATCTGTTTGTTTCTATGGTTAGATGGTTGATTGTGTGTAAGAGGTTTCAAGATTAAGTTAGAATTTTTGTAGTGTTATTGGAATGAGTTGCGCAGCGGCAATGTGGTAGAGTAGTTTGTGTTAAACGATTGTTAGATAGTTAGAAATTATGGGGACGAAATTTCTTTATGGGGGTAGATTTGTAACGCCCCAAATTTGGGCCTAGTAGAATTGGTCTTATTGGGCCTTGGGCGTAAGAGCGTTTAAAATTTTTGAGAAGAAGGGAAAAACCCTAATGTAAGTTGGACCTATTAGGTGAGTGATTTTGAAAGGTTAGGGGGCTTCTATGAAGTCTTGGGATCAAATCTAGGCTTTAGGTAAATTTTGGTTTTAAGTGAATAAAACCCTAGGAGTTAGTAGGTAGGTTTTAAGAATAAAATGAGGAAAAAATGACACAAGAAGAGCATATGATCCAGTGGTTGTGGCGTCATTAAGGAAGCAATGGGGTCCAAGGTTCAAGCCTTGGCGCTTGCATTTCATTTTGATTTCTTTTTCTAAAAGGAACTTAGACTTTGGCCATAGACTTATATTTAGTTGTGCATGTTTTAAGACAGCAAGGAGCTAGTTAGTAAAGTGCCTAGCGGCGTGGGTTATGTTACAAGGGAGCCTGAGTTCGAATCCCATTGCAAGCAAAAAGGGGATATTTATTTTGCTAAGTTGGGACGGCCAGATATTGTGTTGGATTTAAACTTTGCTGAAGAAGGGATCCCACATCGAAAGCTAGCATGAGGGAATGTGAGAAGGTGGTTTTAAATAGAGCAATCTATAAGGAGAGGAAGCATACCTTGGTTGACGTTTGGGCATAGGAGAATTCTGAACGCGGAATAGCTTCAGACTCCTATCAGGTGTGTATTTCGCACTACTCTAGCTGTAGATATCGATGACTCTATGTCGATCATATTTACCCAAGGCTGTGTGTCGATTATATTATCGTCGTTGATGGCTATGTGACAAGCGTAATACAGTTATTGATGGCTCTATGCTAATTATAATACCGCTATTGAAGGCTTAAAAGCCGTATATATATACTAGCAGCTTGACTACAATATTGGTGCATTTGGCGGGGTGGGTTGACTTGATCCCCACATGGTGCGATTGGTAGGTATGGGTGGTGTGATGGTTGGATTGGGTTGGGTTGCATTTTTGTTGCATTATCATGATTTTGGGGCCCAAGCCCGCTTGTTACCGTATAGAGCTTAAGCCCAGACCGAAACCGTAAGGGCTCAGGCCCAAATAGTGACCGTTATAGGGGATTACACATTGAGTTCTCGTAACTCACCCCATTTCCCATAACCTTGTAGGTAATCTATTGCTTTAGAGGATTTGGAGCTGCGGAGGACTCGGTGGTGGCCATATCTCGGAGTTACTTCTCACGAAACTGAGTAAATCTAGTTTTTATTTTATTTTACGTTATTTATTTTGGGTTGAATATTTTGTAATAAGGCCACTGGATTTTATTTTCCTTTTAAACTTTCATTTCGGCTATTATTAAATTGTTAAGCGATTAAACATTGGGTTTTCTTAAAACAAATATAACTGATTTCAAAATATCACGTTTCCGCAATTCCTTAAGTTAAACTTCTGCAACGAACAAAGTTTTCGAAAATAATAACACCATTTCAAGAATAATCTTAAGCAAATCTTGTTTTTACAAACAACGAAATTTGGATTTTCAAAACCGGATATAAAGTTTTTAGTAAACACATAGCTTTTAAATGACCTTTCGATGTGACATGCTATATTCGGCCATAGCATCTAGGCCGAGTTTGGGGTGTTACATTTAATAGTATCAGAGCCGAAGTTGCAAAACTCCGTTGTGGATTGGGATCGAAAATTTTTCTACTCTGTTTAAATTTTTAACTTAGGAAATGATAGTGTTACTGAAAGTATGGCACACTGAGCCTCTGGCACCAAATCCGTAAGTTTCCTGACGCTATACTTTGTTATATGATGAAATGATTTTATTTTCTGTAGTTATTTTGTGTGCGTTCTGTTTGGATGTGATGTTTGAATATAGAAATTGTATGCATGTGTGATATCTGTTTGTTTCTATGGTTAGATGGTTGATTGTGTGAAAGAGGTTTCAAGATTAAGTTAGAATTTTTGTAGTGTTATTGGAATGAGTTGCGCAGCGGCAATGTGGTAGAGTAGTTTGTATTAAACGATTGTTAGATAGTTAGAAATTTTGGGGACGAAATTTCTTTATGGGGGTAGATTTGTAACGCCCCAAATTTGGGCCTAGTAGAATTGGTCTTATTGGGCCTTGGGCGTAAGAGCGTTTAAAATTTTTGAGAAGAAGAGAAAAACCCTAATGCAAGTTGGACCTATTAGGTGAGTGATTTTGGAAGGTTAGGGGGCTTCTATGAAGTCTTGGGATCAAATCTAGGCTTTAGGTAAATTTTGGTTTTAAGTGAATAAAACCCTAGGAGTTAGTAGGTAGGTTTTAAGAATAAAATGAGGAAAAAATGACACAAGAAGAGCATATGATCTAGTGGTTGTGGCATCATTAAGGAAGCAAGGGGGTCCAAGGTTCAAGTCTTGGCGCTTGCATTTCATTTTGATTTCTTTTTTTAAAAGGAACTTAGACTTTGGCCATAGACTTATATTTAGTTGCACATGTTTTAAGACAATAAGGAGCTAGTTGGTAAAATGCCTAGTGGCGTGGGTTATGTTACAAGGGAGCCTGAGTTCAAATCCCATTGCAAGCAAAAAGGGGATATTTATTTTGCTAAGTTGGGACGGCCAGATTTTGTGTTGGATTTAAACTCTGCTGAAGAAGGGATCCCACATCGAAAAGCTAGCATGAGGGAATGTGAGAAGCTGGTTTTAAATAGAGCAATCTATAAGGAGAGGAAGCATACATTGGTTGGCGTTTGGGCATAGGAGCATTCTGAGCACAAAATAGCTTCAGACTCCTATCAAGTGTGTATTTCGCACTACTCTAGCTGTAGAGCGGCAAATGCTAAAATGCCGGTCACACGGCGATGGTAGCTACACGAGCGTGCCATCGCATGTGTGAGGGCTACGACGCGATAGTTGAGGCCATCATGAGTATTCTTGTGGGTTTAGGCTGTTTGGGCCACGATGGCCCAAAAGGGGCCATGTAGGCCCAATGGGCCTGTGGGCTCATATGAATAAATTGTATGATTGTGTAATAGATAGTGAACTGGTCTACGTGAATCTCATATCTGTGGCTAGATTTGGGCTAAACGGGCCACACGAACATGTGGGTCTATTTGGGTCCAGAATGGGCCCTTGGCCTATTTGCATCGTTATCTCTGTTTAGAATACCTTAGTTTACAAATTCTCAAAATACCTTCGATTTGTAAAATTATCGAAATACCCTTAGTGGGTAAAATTATCGAAATACCCTTGGAGGGCAAATTACTAAAATACCCTTGGAAGGTAAATTACTGAAATACCCCTAGAGGGTAAATTATCGAAATACCCCTGGAGGGTAAATTACCATCATTCCCTTATATGTTGAAATGACCGCTATACCCCAATTATGGTTGAATATCGTGTATGTGATTTTATTTATACTGTTTATACGTTTGATACATTACATTTATATCATGTTGCATGGGTTGGGTTTGATGTTTGGAGGAAGTGTAGCCCGGTGGCTCTGCTACATACCGTTTTAGTGGCTATGCCACATATTATCTTGGTGGCTCAGCCACATATTCTGTTATTAGTAGCTTGGCTGCATTATTGGAGAGCTTGGCTCTGTTCCATCTTGATTATGGCTTTGTGCCAATCGTATTTACCTGTGGCTGTGTGCCTAGCAGATATCGATGACTCTGTGTCGATCATATTTACCCAAGGCTGTGTGCCGATTATATTATCTTCGCTGATGGCTATGTGCCAAGCATAATATAGTTATTGATGGCTCTGTGCCAATTATAATACCGCTATTAAAGGCTTAAGAGCCGTATATATATACTAACAGCTTGACTGCAATATTGGTGCATTTGGCAGGGTGGGTTGACTTAATCCCCACATGGTGCGATTGGTTGGTACGGGTGGTGTGATGGTTGGATTGGGTTGGGCTGCATTTTGTTGCATTATCATGATTTTGCGGCGCAGGCCCAGCTTGTTACCTTATAGAGCTTAGGCCTAAACAGATACCGTAAGGGCTCAGCCTAAATAGTGACTATTATAGGGGATTACACACTGAGTTCTCGTAACTCACCCCCTTTCCCTTCACCTTGCAAGTAATCCCCAGCGTTGAGGATTTGGAGCTGCGGAGGACTCGGTGGTGGCCATACCTAGGAGTTACTTCTCATGAAACTTAGTAAATCCAGTTTTTATTTTATTTTACGTTATTTATTTTGGGGTTAATATTTTATAATAAGGCCACTGCATTATATTTTCCTTTTAAACTTTCATTTCGACTATTATTAAATTGTTAAGCGATTAAACATTGGGTTTTCTTGAAACGATAATAACCGTTTTCAAAATATCACGTTTCCACAATTCCTTATGTTAAACTTCTTCAACGAACAAAGTTTTCGAAAATAATAACATCATTTCAAGAATAATCTTAAGCAAATCTTGTTTTTACAAACAACGAAATTCAGAGTTTCAAAAGGGGATATAAAGTTTTTAGTAAACACATAGCTTTTAAATGACCTTTTGATGTGACATGCTAGATTCAGTTATAGCGTCTAGGCCGGGTTTGGGGTGTTCCATTTAATGGTATCAAAGCCCAAGTTGCAAAACTCGGCTGTGGACTGGGATCGAAAATTTTTCTACTCTGTTTAAATTTTTAACTTGGGAAATGATAGTGTTACTTAAAGTATGGCACACCGAGTCTCCGGCACCAAATCCGTAATTTTCTGACGCTATACTTTGTTATATGCTGAAATGACTGTATTTTCTGTAGTTATTCTGTGTGCGTTTTGTTTGGATGTGATGTTTGTATATAGAAATTGTATGCACGTGTGATAAATATATGTTTGTTTTATGGTTAGATGGTTGTGTGTAAGAGGTTTCAAGATTAAATTAGAATTGTTGTAGTGTTATTGGAATGAGTTGGCAGCAGCAGTGTGGTAGAGTAGTCTGTGTTAAACGACTGTTAGATAGTTAGAAATTTTGGGGACAAAATTTTTTTAAGGGGGTAGATTTGTAACGCCCTAAATTTGGGCCTAGTAGAATTTACCTTATTGGGCCTTGGGCGTAGGAGCGTTTAAAATTTTTGAGAACAAGAAAACGGCCCTAATGCAAGTTGGACCTATTAGGTAAGTGATTTTGGAAGGTTAGGGGGCTTCTATGAAGTCTTGGGATCAAATTTGGGCTTTAGGTAAATTTTGGTTTTAGGTGAATAAAACCCAGGAGTTAGTAGGTAGGCTTTAAGAATAAAATGTGGAAAAAATGACACAAGAAGAGCATGTGGTCTAGTGGTTGTGGCGTCATTAAGTAAGCAAGGGGGTCCAAGGTTCAATCTTGGTGCTTGCATTTCATTTTGATTTCTTTTTTTAAAAGGAACTTAGACTTTGGCCATAGATTTATATTTAGTTGCGCATGTTTTAAGACAATAAGGAGCTAATTGGTAAAGTGCCTAGTGGCGTGGATTATGGTATAAGGGAGCCTGAGTTTGAATCCCATTGCAAGTAAAAAGGGGATATTTATTTTGCTAAGTTGGGATGGCCAGAGTTTGTGTTGGATTTAAACTCAGCTGAAGGAGGGATCCCACATCGGAAAGCTAGCATGAGGGAAGGTGAGAAATTGGTTTTAAATAGAGCAATCTATGAGGAGAGGAAGTAGACCTTGGTTGGCGTTTGGGCATAAGAGCATTCTAAGCACGGAATAGCTTCAGACTCCTATCATGTGTGTTTTTCGCACTACTCTAGCCGTAGAGCGGCAAATGCCGAAATGTCGATCACACGGCTATGGTAGCCACACGAGCATGCCAGCGCATGTTTAGGGGCTTTGACGTGATAGTTGAGGCCATCATGAGTATTCTTATGGGTTTAGGTTGTTTGGGCCACGATGGCCCAAAAGGGGCCATGTAGGCCCAATAGGCCCGTGGGTCCATATGAATAAATTGTATGATTATGTAATAGATAGTGAACTGGTCTATGTGAATCTCATATCTATGGCTAGATTTGGGCTAAACGGGCCACACGAACGTGTGGGTCTATTTGGGTCGAGAATGGGCCCGAGGCCCGTTCGCATCGTTATCTCTGTTTAGAATACCTTAGTTTACAAATTACCAAAATACCCTTGGTTTACAAAATTATTAAAATACCCTTAGAGGGTAAATTACCAAAATACCTCTGGAGAGTAAATTACCATTGTACCCTTATACGTTGAAATGACCGTTATACCTCCAGTTATGGTCGAATATCGTGTATGTGATTTTATTTATACTGTTTATACGTTTGATACATTGCATTTATATCATGTTGCATGGGTTGGGTTTGATGTTTGGAGGCAGTGTAGCCCTGTGGCTCTGCCACATACTGTTTTAGTGGCTATGCAACATATTATCTTGGTGGCTCAGCCACATATACCGTTATTAGTAGCTTGGCTACATTATTGGAGAGCTTGGCTCTGTTCCATCTAGAGGAAGTTCCAGTCTTTGACTACTTTGATTATCCCACGAGAAATTGGGATGGTACCTTCAACCTGCATTATAAGTGTCACTATAAAAATTATTTTGTGGTCTAGAATAGTTACCCATATAGTGGACTTGTTCATTCTTTGTGTTAGGGTTGTAGGATAGATATTCTATGTTGTTCACCCCTCTTTCATGCATATTGTACTGTATTACCAGATGTACTTGGAAAGAATCACATACGCCATCAATCTTTTTATTCATCATCTCTACCTGATTTGATAGCATGGTGACCGCGTCAAGGTTGAAGACACTAGCTGCTTCAATAGGCTTTGTCCTCATGAATTGCCACTGATAATTATTCAATGCCCCTCTATAAACTAAAATTGTCTGCCAAAAGCAAATAAGGGAAAATTAGCAAAGTAAAAATAAAAATAATAATGAAAACAAATTGCAATAATAATAAAAAAATTGGCTAAAGTAATAAAAATTAAGTGTTCTTAATATTTCAGTTCCCCGGCAACGGCATCAAAAACTTGATCGTGTATGTCGAGTCTTAAAAATTTATAAAAATAATTATCAAACCTGGAAACTAACTAAGACAACGATGGAGGCAATTGCTCCTATCGAACAGTAGTATAGCTAGCGGTAAGACCCGATTGTTGAACCCAAAAGAATCAAAAGTACTAATATTAACTCTCTTTCTATTATTTAGCCTAAGAATTAAGGGAATTTTTATCTAATCTAAAATTAACTAATCAACTAAGCTAAAGGTACTAAGACAAAGAAGAAATTGGGGAAGGATTTGAGGGAAAACCGATTGATTTAGACAATACCTGAGGAAGAATCCACCTAGACTTCACTTGTTATCTAACTCTGAACTAGACAATTTATTCACTTGACTTGATCCGTAGGATTCCCTAATTTATATTAATACCTCTCTTCAAGGATGCTAACGTCTAACCCTAGGTTGATTAATTGAAACCTCTTTCTAATTAAAACAGCTAGAATTGCATTAACTCAATCTATGGACTCCCATATTAGGTTTGACCCTAATCCGTAGATTTTCGCCACTCTATCTCTAGGCGCGTGAGCAACTCCGCTTAACTATGCTAAATCTACTCTTATACAGGGTCTCTTCCTCCCTGTCTAAGTACATCACACTTGAATCAATATCCTGGAAATATCAAAACTAGAATTAAGAACACATAGTTAAGAAAAAATCACGTATTTATCATACAGCTCAGATAACAATAACAAGATTCATCTTAGGTTTCATCCTCTCAAGTACCTGAGGGTTTAGTTCATAATTGTAAAATAAAACATCTCAGAAGAAAAGATAAACCAAAACAAAGAAATCCCTAAAACCCCTTGAAGGAATTGAAGGAGAGATCCTCAGTCTTGGGGATGATTTTGGCTTCTTGAGATGAATCAACTAGCTTTTCCACGAGTAAATCCTGAATTTAACTGCTCTGGCTCGGCTCTTTGGCCTAGCTAAATGCCCCCTAAAGGTTGGCCTCTAAGGTCTTTATATAGGCTTTTGGAATATGTTTCTTTGCCTCTAAGTACCCTAATCCGAATAGAATTCTTCTTTCCTACGGCAGAGACACGCCTATGGCACACGCCAGTGTAAATCGTGGCCAGGCCGTGGTTGATCCTGTTGATGAGGCATGGCCATGTTTTTCGGGGTCCAAGCTGTGGTCGACTTTTCTTACGAGGCACGGTCGTGTGGTCTTAGGCCCAGGCCATGTGGATTTCATGCTTTGGCCCATTTTCTCCATTTTCGACCCGTTTCTCGTTCTTTTCATCCTCCAGTGCTCTACTGAGTATAAAACATGAAAACAAAGGATTAGGAGCACCTATTTCCATAATTAAAGGGAAAAATCATCCAAAATTATGTTAAATGTGGGATTAAAATATGTTACTATTACGATTTATCAACTAACTTTCTTTTTATTGTTTAACCTAATAATTAAAGGAATTATTGTTTAACCTAAAATAAACTAACTACTAAGCTAAAGATGTTGATCGCTGCAAAACAGTCTAGTTTTAAAATTTATAAAGGATAATCAAACCTATAGACTAACTATGACAACGATAGAGGCAAGTGCACTTGTCGAACAGTAGTATAGCTTTGGTAAGAATATTTTATCGAACCCAAGGAACCTAAAAGTACTACTACTCACTTTCTTCCTATTATTTAGCCTTAAATATGGAGTGATTAATTAACTTATCTAAGACTAATGAAATACTTAAACTAAATGTAAAGAAAAAAGAATAAACTGGGAAAAGACTTTGGAAAACTCAGTTGATAAAAACGATATCCTCGGGAAGAATCCACCTATGACTTCATTTATTATCTAACTTTCAATTCATATGATTTATTTTACTTAGCTTGATCCGTGAGACTCCCTAACCTATATTAAACCTTCTCTCGAAGCGAATAACGTCTAACCTTAGGCTAATTAGTGGAACTCTCGTTCTCTTATAATAACCCCCTAAGGAAGCAATAAATCGATCAATGGACTCCCATATTAGGTTTCACCCTAATCTAGCAAAATCTCGTAACCCTATCTCTAGGCGCCCAATCAACTCCGCTTAATTATGATAGATCTACTCTTAGGTAGGGTTTATTCCTCCTCCACCTAAGCACATCAGATTAAATTGAGCAACATAATTAAGAACAAACTAAGTATTTATCATAAAAATTAATAGATCAAATAACAAAATCCATCATAGGTTTCATCCCCTTCAGGTATCTGAAGGATCTAGTTCATAATAAAATAAGAAAACATCTCAAGAGAAAAGATAAAATAAAACATAAGAAATCCCTAAAACCCCCTGAAGGAATTGAAGGAGAGATCCTCTGTCTTGAGTAGAATTCCGACTCTTCGAGATGGATCAACTGGCTATCTTCGAGTAATTCCATAAATGAGTAAAGCTCTGGCAGAAAACTCTGCTAAAACCTGACGACTTTGAATTGCTGCCTTGGATTGTTTATATAGACGTTTGGGATGCTTTACTTGGCTCCTAAGTACTCGTAATTCAAGTGAAATTCGTCCTAAGTGTTTGAGTGGACTTAGGATTGCGTTTCTTGGGCTTCAAGCATCCAATTCGAGTGAAATTGCTCTTTCCCGCGACAGGGGCATGGCCTTGACACGTCCGTGTAAATCGTGGTCCAACCCGTGTCTCCATCCTGTCGATTTAGGCACGGCTATGACACGCCCGTGCAATATCTGGGTAGAGGCCATGCTTCGGCTCTGCCAATTGGGGCACGGCTGTGTACATCGGGGTCAAGCCGTGTTGGGCTTTTTGTCGACGAGTGCAAATCAGGGTGTGACTGTGTGCAATTTAAATATTGGGGCACGGCCGTGTGGCATGAAGTCCAGGCCGTGCCGACTTGTTGAGTTGGCCTACTTTGGTCCGTTTTAAACCCGTTTTGTGTCCTTTTTATCCTTGGGTGCTTTCCTGAGTATAAGACATGAAAAGAAAGGATTAAGAGCAGCTTTTTACATAAATTAAGGATAAATTCATCCAAAAGCATACTAAATATGGGAACTAAATGTGGGATTAAAATATGTTACTTTTACGGTTTATCAAATACCCCCACACTTAAGCTTTTGCTTGTCCTCAAGCAAAATTCTTAACTTACAATTAAAACAAACTTTTCAAAATTCATAATTCCCATTGACAATGCCTCATCATAATTCATAGATAATTTATACATGGATTATTTAGCTCGAAGTGCCCTAAAGATTCAAATGAGATAAGTCATAATTTTGTAGCATGAAAACATAGGTGTCTCCCTTATTTAAATAATTACCTTTGATTCAAAACCGACAAGGATTGACATCCCCACTAAAGATTCACTCAAAGCACTCAAAGTGTTTAAGGATCAAGAAAAAGCGCCAAAAGTCGAACTCGAAAAGTTAATCCCATAGGCTTGCTCGAAAATCAAATCTCCACCATCAGTATATGAGATAATAAATAGATCAAAAGGTCTTTATTAGGGTTGTAACGGGCTTGGGTTAAAAGGTGTGGATAAAGGCTAAATCAGAGGGTTAAAATCGAGATTGAATTGACTAATTACCTAATCTAAAAATAACGAACTAAATATGAATATTTACATCGAATGAAAAGTAATAATACCACTATTGATAATTACTCTATAATAAAGAGTATTTTTTTCACTTTAAAATTTGATAATACTTTAATACGAGCTTGTTTCTTCAACAATTGGAGTTTAATTGCTCGAACCTCTTTTATTGAATAAACTTGGATATTTTTTTTAAGAACACACTTGTAAAAACTTAATAGAAGGAACTTTGATAATTGAAATAACCTAATTTGGCAATTGATCAAGTCAATTCTTGATAGAGGGTAGTCAAAAGAATGTTGATAACAAATACAAAGGGATTTTGGGATAATATTAGCGGGTGAGTCAATAAAAAGGTTGTTAGGATTCAACGGGGTTCACTAGGAGTTATTTATATAGGTAGGCTTTTTAGTGGAGTGAACGGGTTAAAACCTAGGTACCTTTATCATCTCAGTATATCAAATCATTATTTTGGTCTCGACATGCATAAACGAGGTAAGTTCTAGAATAACAGTTCAAAGTTGACACACTCAATATCAATAAAAGTGAGCATGAAAAATAATATATGCTCTATAAGGCTCAATATCTCACGAAAATTATGGGTGTTTTTGACATCAATCCTATAGATTTCAAATTTCAAAGTAATACTCATATTTAGTTCAACAACCTATCAATTTTATTTTGAAAAATAGACTTATCATGCTTGATTCTCTAGTATTCTTCAAATTTAATCATCAATGCCCAATTAACTATGATTTGTTCTAAAACATATCAATAAAAATCATAAATCATAGAAATTTCATCCTAATTAATAATATGAGAAAAATACTTAAGATCAAGACTAATTTCAGGGTTTTGAGAATTATGTAAAAAGTTAGGCACTATTACCCCCACACTTAAGATGTACATTGTCCTCAATGTACAAAGATATATAATGAAATTTATGTGCCAAATCAAAAAGATAAGTTGGGAAAGTAATACTCCCTAAAATTTGGATGATCCCGGGCGTCTTTGGTGGCGGTGATGGTGTTTTCTATGGGCCCGGTGGAGTGGCTACCGAGAAGCAATTCGCTAGATGAAGAAATTGGTAGTCTGTGAAGATATAGCCAAGAGATCTAGAGAAATAATATTAATATACTAATAATAAATTTAAAGATTAAAGAAATAAAAGAAGGAGACTAAGAAGAAAACCAAATTGAAAGAAAAGACTAATGGACTAAGGAGTCCTTATTGTTGGATGGTTTCAAGTGTGTGTGACCTCGAAGGTGTGGTGTGTAATTCCTAGCAGCCTTTCGATCCTAAAACCATGAAACTACTATGAAATAAATTAAATTAAGCAAAAAAGAAGTATAGATAAGGAAAATAAAGGAGACGAGAAAAGAAAAATAGAACCAAAAAGGTTTTCGAGACCCTTGGCATGTCAATTAAGTGAAGCTGTCGGCATGAACTCATGTTGAGGTCTCCTCTAAGGAGATGATGCTTACGTTTCTTCGGCATGATCTTTGTATTGCTCAAGTGTCTTGGATCTTTTCTATGAATAGGAAGAAAAATTTGAAAGAAGAGAAGGAAGAAGGAATGTGGGAGAGAAGGGAAGGCTGTGGGGATTTAAATAAAAATTCAAATTTGGCTTGTTCCCATGCCAGTGTGCCGAGGGTGTGTCCGTTCACACGGCTGCCTAGCACGGCCGTGGCTAATGGCGTGTTCCTTCTTACACACCCATTTCTTAGTTAGCCACACTGTTTCGAGAAAGTCAGTAGCTTCACATGGTTCATAGGCACGCCCGTGCTGTTCTTGTCGATACCCGTGCTTTAAGGTTGTTAGGCTCATGACGTCAGAGAGTGGTTGGACTGACTTGCACGCCCTGCTCTTGTCAGTGTGGTGGATTCAGTGGTCCACACGGCCACGAACACGGCCGTGTGTAAGACCGTGTGGTCTGGAAATCTGCACTTTTGTGTTAGTTTCCAACTAAATACTTAGGAAAGAAAGATGGAAAGAAAAGAAATTGAAAACAAATTTGAAAATAAATAGTGTTAATGTTTGGGTTGCCTCCCGAGAAGCGCTCGTTTATAGTCTTAAGCTAGACTGTCCTCATGTTTGAAAATTTCAGGAAGGTTTAAAGGTTTGAATATCTTCCCTCATGCTTGCGATTTTATTTTCATGACAAAGTTCGAGTCAAGAAGCATTTACCTTGAATTTATCAAATTTTGGGTTACTTACCTCGACTGTGTTGTGGGGGAAGATTTCGTGTACCTTGGGAAGAATTTCTTCCTTTGCCCTCAAGTCTGTTGAAGTGATGTGAAGATCGACTTTGTCTAACAGCACCTGGTCTCCTATTTTAAAGTGATTGGATGTTCCTATGAGCTCTTCTGGTGGTTCCTTAGGTTTTACTTCGTGTGGATCCGACTTTTCTTTGGTGTATATCTTCTGCTCTTCTAAATTGTTGATCATATGCTTCTGTGTTGGCTCAGTTTTGATGCTTCGTTATGTTTCCTGCGATGGAGGTTGAATAATTTGATTATCTATTGAAACGACTTTCTTACCTTCATCTTCTGTGGTTCTGGCTGAGTCGAGAGCTTGAGGATTGACTGATTCATCTCCTACACGAAGTATGAGTTCTCCTGTGGCAACGTCAATTTTAGTCTTGGTTGTTGCAAGGAAAGGTCTTCCTAAAATTAAAGGGATTGAATTTTCCTCATCTATGTCTAAAACAACAAAATCTACTGGGAAAATAAATTTATCGATTTTGACTAAAACATCTTCAATAATGCCCCTAGGGATTCTAAAAGTTTTATCAGCTAGTTGAATACTCATCCTAGTTTGTTTGGGCTTCCCTAGACCTAGTCGTTTAAACAGTGCATAAGGCATAACATTTATACTTGCCCCTGAATCAGCTAACGCATTATCAATAGTCAAACTACCAATTAAGCATAGAATCGTAAAACTCCCCGGATCTTTTAGTTTTGTGGTAGCACTGCTCGTAACATTCTTTGAGCATGTTGCGTTTAATTCCACATGGTGTTCTTCATCTATTTTATGCTTGTTCGTCAAGAGCTTGCTTAAGAATTTCCTTGCATCAGCATCGAAAAAGAGCTTCAAGAAGAGGTAAGTTAATATGTAATTTCTTCAAGAGTTTTAGAAACTTACCGAATTGTTCCTCTGAATCTTCTTTTTTCAATGCTTCGGGATAAGGTATGCGAGGTTGGTATTCTTTGATTACCGATTTTGTCTTTTCTTGAGCTACCTCGGTCTTATCCTTCTTTTCTTGTGCTGATGTGGGTCTATCTACTTCTGTACCCTCTTAAGTTGTAATGGCTTGGATTTGCTCTTTTGGGTTTATTTCTGTGTTGCTTGGTAGACGTCCTTGTTGGCGTTCAAAATTAGCTTTGTGAGGTGTCCCACTGACCTAGTAAGTTCTCCAACTTGAATCTCGAGTCCTTTTATCGACTTTTGTTGTTCATCAAGGTTTGTATCAGTCTTTTGAAGACGAGATTCTGTGGCTGCCATGAATTTTATCAGCATCTCTTCAAGGTGTAATATCTTGAAATTGGGCTTATGTATTATTGTTAAAATGTGTGAAATAGCATGTCATTGTGAGTTTGAATGTGTATTTATGAATGTTTGTGAACTTAAGAATAACAGGGAAATACTTTAGAAAATATTAAGTTTTAAGTTTTAAGAGGAAGCTAGGTTGATAGGGCCTTAAGAGAAAATGTAGGAAAATATAACACACAAACGGGCTTGGAAAAGTGGCTTGGAGGCGCCACTTAGGGCCTATGGAAATGACGCCATGGGCTATGAGGAAGGACCTAGGATCGAGTCACAAGGGAAGCAAATAAAAGTTTTATTTTTACTACAAGGTAGATAGTGTTGGACGGCATTAAGGCACTAAAGGGAGGAGTTTAATCCTTTTTAAAATTCGGCTAGATAAGGGGATAAATGATGGATTAATTGTATATTTTTTTTAAATAAAGGGATAAGGAGAAAAATAAGGGATTTGATGAGGAAAGGGGGAGTTGGCCGAATAGGGGACTCTTGGGGGTAAAAATTTTGGCTGAAAGGGGAGAATAAGGCCATTCATCATTCTTTCTTTTTTTCTCTTACCTTTGCCGAATTCTCTAGTGCATCTCCTCTTCTCCTTTTATTTTTCCAAAGTCGAAATACCCTTGTGATAGCCGAAACTTTAACCATCTCCATTGCCGAAAGTGATCAACTTATTCTCTTCTTTTCATAATCTTCTAAAAGCCGAAAATAAGTCCCTTCTAGCCTTAGTCGAAATTCCTTTGAGGAGTTAAGCAAAGGAGCATCAACTTGGTGACTAAGGGTAAGATCAAGTTTGATTTCCATTCTATTTCTTTTAGGCCTGTCAAAATTCAGGAACTAACCCTTATATTATTTTATGGCCAAAACTATGAAGGGTCATTCGGGATTTTTGGCCTATTATCGATTTCTAGGAGGAAGATTTTTGGGGTTTGAGAATCGTAAGGTAAGTGTACTTACACATTCGGCCAAGGCCTAGTTTGGTATCTAGATCTATTTCTTATTTGTTTAAAAAGCCGAAACTAACTAGTTCAATGGTTAAGGGTATAGCCGATTTTAATAAAGAAGCATCATAAAGTTTCGGGATTTGTTTGAGAAACAAATCGGCAGCAAGGAATTGAGATCTAAATCAGTAGATCGGGTTTTCGGGATTTAAGTAAACCGCTAAGTGTATCAGGTGTGTACCCCACACTATCTTTTAATAAGATTTATGGCAATATTTAATATGAGCATGTTTATAAGAATGTGAATATGGCTAAAGTACCATGCTGTGGTACAAAGTACTCTGGTACGTTTTCCTACTCTTACTAGAATTATGATAAATATCTGTTTTGACACACATATGAAACTATAAGAATGTGAAATTAAGAATTTGGCATGTTTTGTATGACATGGGCATATGGGTCATTGTGAAAGGGGAAGTGAAAGTGGTGGTAATGCCACGATATTTGAATGTGGTGACTTCGATCACATTATCTGAATGTGGTGACTTCGGTCACAATTATTTAATCTGGTGGCTATGCCACGAATTTTATAAGGGCGATGAGCACGTCGACTGCAGTGACTGCCTTCGATGGTGTGTAGCAGATGGAGGTTGACTTAGTAGTCCCCACGGTGTGCGGATGGTGCGGTGATGTGTAGCGATGGCATATAGGTTTGGGTTCGGGTTGCATCATTATTTTCCTATCATTATATGAATATGTATGTGATATGAGAATGTATGCTTGAATTGTTAAATTTTAGTGTTGGTTACACATTGAGTCTGTTTGACTCACCCCGTTGGGGAACATTTTCTTCCAGGTGACGATCAGTGATGGCCGGGTCGGTAGGAGCTTAGTGGAGGCCATGTGAAGTTCAGATTTTACTTTGTTTTGGACTCTTTTTAT
Source organism: Gossypium rotundifolium (assembly GCA_025506655.1). Classification (NCBI taxonomy): domain Eukaryota; kingdom Viridiplantae; phylum Streptophyta; class Magnoliopsida; order Malvales; family Malvaceae; genus Gossypium; species Gossypium rotundifolium. The sequence continues at coordinate 143,068,768 of CP106731.1, forward strand.
TTTAAGTACTTTGAATTTATTTTTGGGAATTATTTGATGTAATAAGGCCATTGTTGAATTATTTTATTTTACTTCCATTTATCATGCTACAAAATATTTTTTAAAAACTAAGTAAATTTATCATAAATTAAACTCTAAATGTTTTGTCACCTAAAATCAAGGGATTTCAAGTATAAAATTAACTTGTTTCCCACTCGAGCCCAACCCAAAAACAATCTTTCTTTCAAAACACATCGTTTTTCCAAAGTCACAAAAGAATTTTGAACCGGATTACAACAAGAAACATACCAGATCCGGTCAAGGCTCGTGGGTCGGGTTTGGGGTGTTTCAACTTGGTATCAGAGCCCAGTTTTAAACTCTCGACCTTGGGTTTAAGGCCCAAAACATTTTCAAAGTTAAGCCCAAAAGGAATTTTGTGAATTAAGCAGGTTTTTCTGGCATGGCACACTAAGTCTCCGACCCGAAGTCCACCAGGTAAGTACCCTTATCTCTTGTGTGATTTATGATATGAATTGTAGAAGGGTAGAAAGGGAACGTAGATTAGCATGATAAGTACTTGAACCCTAGGACTAGTTACCCCAACAATTACATAAGATTTAAATGCCTAACTAAACAAACCCATGATTAAGTCGCTGAGTTAGGGTGTGGCAACCATGGTGTGCATGTTTAGGATTGGTTTCAGTGGGAGCTTGGTATTTAAGCAGTCCGCGTGACTCATCTCCTCTCCACTCGAATCCTACCTGGTGCGTCACTACGGTTTACCCTAACCAAGAGGACTTATTCATTGGCTAAACTCAATAACTAAAACCCGAAAGGGACTAGCCGTATTTTTAGGTGTAGCAAAAGATTATTGTGAAAATTCTTCCAAAATATTTCCTATTTGTAAAATTACTAAAATGCCCCTAGTGGTAAGATTACCAAAGTGCCCTTGGTTTATAAAATACTCATATTACCCACAGTTTTATCAAAACTTCTTTACTTTATAAAGTTTCCCTGCTTTGCAAAGGTATCCATAAAGCCCTAACTTGTGAAAATTCAAAATACCCTGATTTGAAATTTTACGAAATTACCCCTAACTTACAAAATTATCAAAATGACCCTAAATCCCAAAATTTTTACAACATCACCGATTTGGAAAGCAAAATTCTCAAAAAGAACCCCCAAGTTTTGTAAATTTTGAAATATCCTTGATTTATTAAGATTTATAAATTTACCCGGGTTAATTACCAAAATACCCTCAGATTTCAAAATTTCTAAAATACCCTCGGGAATATAAAATTACCAGAATACCCTTATTGAAAAAATCACCAAGAAACTTTATTTTAAAAAATTACAAAAATACCCCTGTAGGATAAATTACAAAAATACCCCTAGGATAGGAACGGACAGAAATGTTCGAAGAGTGAATGTGTATGGGAGATACTATGGAATGGATGTGCTTTTCGTGAATTAGGATAGAAAACTTGAAACTTTGATTGATCGAAAGAACGCTACTAAACTCTTTTCATAAAACTTCTTCATGAATAATCAGTGAAACAATGGCTAATTCATAAGATTTCTTAAACCAGATTAAAGCGCGACCGTAGATATGAGCTCTAGGGGCGTGGTCGCAATGTACGAGGACGCGGTCGAGGCGAATGATATGTGGAACCCGTTAGATCAGTCAAAGATCCGAGAATGAGGTACCACCGCCACCACCACCACCGCTTGTTGAGCAAAGAAGATCGACGGAGAGGATGTTGTATCACAGTCAGGTCTTGCGAGTTCTTGAAATGGTGGCTAGTCTTTGGAGGAATATGGGAGCTTGAAAATCTATACCCGAGCGACTCCGAGCCAACGGAGCTGAAGTGTTCCGTGGAGTATCTGGTGTGGCACCCAGTACAGCTGAATATTGGTTGGAGGCGACCGAGCGCATTATGGATAAGCTCGATCTGACCCCTGAGGAGAAGTTGAAGGAATGGTGGCATCGCTGCGATGAAGTGTATCAATGGTGGTTAACGGTTTGGGATGGTGCCACCGACGAGGATCTAACACAGGAGTATGTTAAGACAACAGACGGAAGAAGTATGTGGGAACCAGATATACTGATGAGCAGAGGAAGGCATTTATGGGGCTAGTTTAAGGGAATAAGTCCATGGCAGTACTGAAGCTAAATTTCTAAGGTCGAGTTGGTATGCTCGAGGAGTGGTGGCAACAGAGCATGAGCGATGTGTCCGGTTTGAGGACGGACTAAGGGATGACCTGAGGTTGTTAATCGCTCCACATCAGGAGCGAGAGTTTTCTGCATTAGTAGAGAAAGCTAAGGTAGCTGAAGGAATTAAGGACTCTGCAAGGCAGAACTCTGATCGGAATAGAAATAAGAGAGGTTTTGGGTCGTCTGGATCATCTAGGAATGCTCAGAAAAGGCCTAGAGTTGATGGGCATGAGGTCGACAAACCGTCTTTGAGGGTAATATCGTACTTGTGAGCAGTGTGGGAAGAAACATTTAGGTAAATGCTGGAAGAAGACAGGTGGATGTTTCAAATGTGGGTCAAAAGACCATATGATTAAAGACTGTCCGATGAGACCAGATGGGAATCAACCAGTGGCTCAGAATGTTAATCAGACTGGTAGAGGTGGACAGCCGCCTCAGCGGGGCCGTGGTCTGAATAATAGAGGAGATGGTACCGGTAGAGGACGTGGAAATCCAGGCTGAGGTACTGCTAATACTGAGGCAAGGCAGCCGGGTTTGGTTTATGCGGTTAGCCGTAGGGAAGAGGGAGACGCACCGGACGTTATAACCAGTGTGTTCCTTATTTATGGCAAGTCTTATGTTGCTTTAATTGATGTAGGCTCGACCCATTCTTATATTGCATGTAGAGTAGTTGAAACTCTAAACATGGCCTCTGAACTTTCGGATAGAGAGACGACTGTAGTAAGCCCACTAGGTCAAACTGTAGTGGTGAATAAGGTCTTTCAGAGTGTACCTTTAGAAATTCAAGGCGTAGTATTTTCTGCCGACATGATGGAACTTCCCTTCAGAGAATTCGATCTCATACTTGGAATAGACTAGCTAGTGGACCATCGGGCTATGTTAGACTGTGCAGCTAAGCAAATGGAGTTAAGGACCCCGGAGGATGAGGTGGTCATTATGATAGGAGAAAGAAGAAACTACTTGTCTAATGTAGTTTCGGCGCTAAAGGCTGAAAAGATGGTTCGTAAAGGGTACAAGGTGTTTTTGACCTTTATTAGTGCGTTGGATGGAAAAGAAGGGGGAGTTAGTGGAGTAAGAGCTGTAAAGGATTTTGTGGATGTTTTTCTGGAGGAATTACCTGGAATAACCCCAGACAGGGAGGTTGAATTCGGAATTGACTTGTTGCCGGGTACAGCTCCTGTGTCCATTGCCCCATACAGAATGGCACCGAAAGAGTTGGTTGAGCTCAAGGCCCAAATCCAGGAATTGCTAGACCGTGGGTTCATCCGACCCAGTGTGTCTCCATGGGGAGCACCGGTCCTGTTTGTGAGGAAGAAAGACGAAACTATGCGTATGTGCATAGACTATCGTCAGTTGAAGAAGCTGACCATCAAGAACAAGTATCCTTTGCCAAGGATTGATGACTTGTTCGATCAACTTAAGGGGGCAGCAGTGTTCTCAAAGATCGACTTAAGGTCAGGATATCATCAGTTAAAGGTGAAGGAGGCGGATATCCATAAGACAGCCTTTAGGATAAGATATGGCCACTATGAGTTTGTAGTAATGCCGTTCGAGTTGACAAATGCCCCAGCCGCGTTCATGGACATGATAAATCAGGTTTTTCAACCTTGGATCGGTTCATCATTGTGTTCATCGACGACATCCTAATGTACTCCAAGTCTGAAGAGGAGCATGATGAGCATCTCCAGATTGTGCTGCAAGTGTTAAGGGAGAAGAAGCTCTATGCCAAATTCAGCAAGTGTGAATTTTGGCTTAAGGAGGTTGCATTCTTAGGGCACGTGGTGTCTGCTGAAGGAATAAGGGTGGATCCTAGAAAGATTGAAGCAGTGTTGGATTGGAAACCACCTAAGTCGGTGGCGAAGATTCGTAGTTTCTTGGGATTGGCAGGCTATTATAGAAGTTTGTAGAAGGGTTCTCGTCAATAGCAGCACCTTTGACAAAGTTGTTGATGAAGGAAGTACCCTTTGTATGGACGGATAAGCAACAGGAGAGTTTTGAAAAACTTAAGAGGGTATTGACGGAAGCTTCAGTGTTGATTCAGCCTGAGGCAGGAAAGGATTTTACAGTGTATTGTGACGCTTCTCATACAGGTTTGGGTTGCGTATTGATGTAAGACGGGAAGGTAGTCTCATATGCATCCCGACAGTTGAGGCCACATGAGGTGGACTACCCGACGCATGACTTGGAATTAGCAGCAGTGGTCTTCGCTCTTAAGGTATGGAGGCACTATCTTTATGGCAAAAAGTCGACGATCTACACAGACCACAAGAGTCTCAAGTATCTATTGACTCAGAAGGAGTTGAATCTGAGGCAGCGAAGGTGGGTGGAATTACTGAAGGATTACAACTATTCTATAGAGTATCACCCGGGCAAAGCAAATGTAGTGGCGGATGCCTTAAGTCAGAAGGATGTGTCGGATCTGAGGGCGATGTTCACACACTTGAGTTTGTATGATGATGGAAGCCTGTTGGCAGAGTTGCAAGTCAAGCCGACGCGGCTGAATGAGGTGAAAGAGGGACAGTTGGCTGATGAGGACCTAAGTGCTAAGCTATAGCAAGTACAGAATGGAGAGTTGAAAGATTATGGCATTAATGGCGAAGAAGTGTTGTGTTTCAAGAGAAAGGTCTGTATGCCTAAGAATAAGGAACTTAGTCGAAGGATTCTTCAGGAATCGCATAGTAGCCCTTATGCTATGTATCCTGGAGGCACTAAGTTGTACAGAGACTTAAGAGAATAGTTTTGGTGGCCTGGTCTAAAAAAGGAAGTTACAGAATTTGTCGGCAAGTGTTTGACGTGTCAGCAAGTTAAGGCTAAACACCAAGTTCTATTAGGGTTGCTTCAGCCAATCAAGATTCCACAGTGGAAGTGGGAGAGAATTACCATGGACTTCGTTAGTGGGCTTCCCCTTACGCCTACTAAGAAGGACTCGGTATGGGTACTAGTGGACCGTTTGACCAAGTCCGCGCACTTTATTCCGGTGAGAGTCGATTATTCTTTGTAAAAGTTGGCAAAGTTGTATGTGGCAGAAGTCATAAGGTTGCATGGAGTGCCGGTGTCGATTATCTCAGATAGGGACCCAAGGTTTACTTCTTGGTTCTGGAAAGCGTTACATCAGGCTTTAGGCACTAAGTTGGATTTTACTACACCTTTTCATCCACAGTCGGACGGGTAGTCTGAACGGGTAATCCAAGTGTTGGAGGATATGTTGAGGGGCTGTGTGATGGATTTCAGAGGAAGTTGGGAGGAATATTTGCCTCTAGCAGAATTTGCCTACAACAATAGCTATCAGGCTAGTATTCGGATGGCACCGTATGAAGCATTGTATGGTCGAAAGTGTCGAACTCCTACGTGTTGGACAGAGTTAGGAGAACGTCGAGTTTTGAGTCCAGAGATTGTGGCAGAATCCGAAGAGAAGGTTGTGATAATTTGTGCACGGTTGAAGGAAACATCGGATAGGCAGAAGTCATATGCAGATCTCAAACGAAAGGAAATAGAATTTGATGTGGGAGACCAAGTATTCCTTAATGTTTCGCCTTGGAAGAAGGTGATGAGATTTGGTCGGAAAGGGAAGCTATAGGACCCTATCGAGTGTTGAAGCGAGTTGGACCAGTGGCATATCAGTTGGAATTGCCACCCGAGTTGAAGCAGATGCACGACATATTCCATGTGTCCATGCTACACCGTTACTGATCGGATCCATCTCATGTAGTCCCGGTTGAAGAGGTGGAGCTAAGGCCAGATTTGTCCTATGAGGAGGAGCTGATTCAGATCTTGGAACGGGATGTGAATGTGTTGCGAAGGAAATCAGTTCCTTTGGTCAAAGTGTTGTGGCGTAACCATGGATCGGAAGAAGCTTCTTGGGAGCCAGAAGAAGCAATGCGACAGCAATACCCTCACCTATTCTAGCCAGGTAATTTCGAGGACGAAATTATTTTATGGGGGTAGAACTGTAATATCCTAAAATTGGGCTTATGCATTATTGTTAAAATGTGTGAAATAGCATGTCATTGTGAGTTTGAATGTGTATTTATGAATGTTTGTGAACTTAAGAATAATAGGAAAATACTTTAGAAAAGGAAAATACTTTAGAAAATATTAAGTTTTAAGTTTTAAGAGGAAGCTAGGTTGATAGGGCCTTAAGAGAAAATATAGGAAAATATGACACACAAACGGGCTTGGAAAAGTGGCTTGGAGGCGCCACTTAGGGCTTCTGGAAATGACGCCATGGGCTATGAGGAAGGACCTAGGATCGAGTCACAAGGGAAGCAAATAAAAGTTTTATTTTTGCTACAAGGTAGATAGTGTTGGACGGCATTAAGGCACTAAAGGGAGGAGTTTAATCCTTTTTAAAATTCGGCTAGATAAGGGGATAAATGATGGATTAATTGTATTTTTTTTAAATAAAGGGATAAGGAGAAAAATAAGGGATTTGATGAGGAAAGGGGGAGTTGGCCGAATAGGGGACTCTTGGGGGTAGAAATTTCAGCTGAAAGGGGAGAATAAGGTCATTCATCATTCTTTCTTTTTTTCTTTTACCTTTACCGAATTCTCTAGTGCATCTCCTCTTCTCCTTTTATTTTTCCATAGCTGAAATACCCTTGTGATAGCCGAAACTTTAACCATCTCCATTGCCGAAAGTGATCAACTTATTCTCTTCTTTTCATAATCTTCCAAAAGCCGAAAATAAGTCCCTTCTAGCCTTAGTCGAAATTCCTTTGAGGAGTTAAGCAAAGGAGCTGTCAACTTGGTGACTAAGGGTAAGATCAAGTTTGATTTCCATTCTATTTCTTTTAGGCCTGTCAAAATTCAGGAACTAATCCCTCATATTATTTTATGGCCAAAACTATGAAGGGTCATTCAGGATTTTTGGCCTATTGTCGATTTCTAGGAGGAAGATTTTTGGGATTTGAGAATCGTAAGGTAAGTGTACTTACACATTCGGCCAACGCCTAGTTTGGTATCTAGATCTATTTCTTATTTGTTTAAAAAGCCGAAACTAACTAGTTCAATGGTTAAGGGTATAGCCGATTTCAATAAAGAAGCATCATAAAGTTTCGGGATTTGTTTGAGAAACAAATCGGCAGCAAGGAATTGAGATCTAAATCAGTAGATCGGGTTTTCAGGATTTAAGTAAACCGCTAAGTGTATCAGGTGTGTACCCCACACTATCTTTTAATAAGATTTATGGCAATATTTAATATGAGCTTGTTTATAAGAATGTGAATATGGCTAAAATACCATGCTGTGGTACAAAGTACTCAGGTACATTTTCCTCCTCTTACTAGGATTATGATAAATATCTGTTTTGACACACATATGAAACTATAAGAATGTGAAATTAAGAATTTGGCATGTTTTGTATGACATGGGCATACAGTCATTGTGAAAGGGAAGTGAAAGTGGTGGTAATACCACGATATCTCGAATGTGGTGACTTGGTCACATTATTCGAATGTGGTGACTTTGGTCACAATTATTTAATCTGGTGGCTATGCCACGAATTTTATAAGGCGATGAGCACGTCGACTACAAATGACGCCTTCAATGGTGTATAGCGGATGGAGGTTGACTTAGTAGTCCCTACGGTGTGCTTGGATGGTACGGTGATGTGTAGCGGATGGCATATAGGTTTGGGTTCGGGTTGCATCATTATTTTCCTATCTGTTACATGAATATGTATGTGATATGAGAATGTATGCCCGAATTGTTAAATTTTAGTGTTGGTTACACATTGAGTCTGTTTGACTCACCCTGTTAGAACATTTTCTTCCGTGTGACGATCGGTGATGGGCCTGGCTGGCGGGAGCTTAGTGGAGGCCATGTGAAGTTCAAATTTTACTTTGTTTTGGACTCTTTTTATTTTAAGTACTTTGAATTTATTTTTGGGAATTATTTGATGTAATAAGGCCATAGTTATATTATTTTATTTTACTTCCATTTATCATGCTACAAAATATTTTTTAAAGACTAAGTAAATTTATCATAAATTAAACTCTAAATGTTTTGTCACCTAAAATCAAGGGATTTTAAGTATAAAATTAACTTGTTTCCCACTCGAGCCCAACCCAAAAACAATCTTTCTTTCAAAACACATCGTTTTTCCAAAGTCACAAAAGAATTTTGAATCGGATTACAACGAGAAACATACTAGATCCGGTCAAGGCTCGTGGGCCGGGTTTGGGGTGTTTCACAAGGCTTGATTTTTTTTCCTGTGGGTAGGGCTGATTTTGATAATTTGGAAATGGTTGCTACCTTTGAATTCCTTGATTTCCTTGTCCTCCCCACGAAAAATTTGGGTGGTTCCTCCAACCTGGGTTATAAGTATTACTATAAGGATTATTATTGGATCTGAAATTGTTACCTATATAGTTTGTCTGCTCGTTTTCTACTCCTGGTTGGTAGGGTGGGTACTCAGCATTCGCCACATTCCTGCTTGCTTCGCATTGCATTATTGGATGTTCCTTCTAAGAACAAAAATTATCAAGCTTTTTATTCATTAACTCCACCTGTGTTGACAGCATTTTCACTACGTCTATGTTGAAAACTTCGACTGATTTTGTCGGCTTTGCCCTTATGATTTGCCATTGATAAGTGTTCAATGACATCTCCTTAATAAAATCATAGGCCGCTTCAGGAGTTTTTTTGTTCAGAGTTCCACCGGCTAATGAATCAATCATTTGCCTTGTTGAAGAATTCACACCATTGTAGAAAGTTTGGACTTGAATCCACAAAGGTAATCCATGGTGTGGGCAACTTCTTAGGAGATCCTTGTATCTTTCCTATGCATCATATAATGTTTCTGCGTCATTCTGCACAAAAGAAGATATGTCATTCCTAAATTTGGCAGTTTTAGCTGGTGGAAAATACTTTAAAAGAAATTTTATGGTCATTTGATCCCATGTGGTGATTGACCCTCGTGGTAACGAGTTCAACCACTGCTTTTCTTTATTCCTTAATGAAAAAGGAAATAACCGAAGACGTATGGCATCATCAGAAATGCCATTGATTTTGAAAGTATCATAAAACTCTAAGAAATTAGCTATATGAGTATTTGGATCTTCGTCCTGCAATCCATCAAATTGAACAAACTGTTGAATCATTTGTATTGTGTTAGGTTTTAATTCAAAATTATTAGCAACTATAGCAGGCCTAACAATACTAGATTCTGCTCTTGTCAAATTAGGTTTAGCATAATCATACATAGAACGCGGAGCATTCTGATCTTGCGCATCAGGCGGATTATTTTCGGCCATCCCTTCAGTAGGGTTGGATCTGTTTTGTTGTTATTCTCTTTGGTAGTCTAGAGCTTGTCTAGTTTCTCTGCGATTTCTGCAAGTGGTAGCTTCAATATCACTATCGTATTCTAATGGTCCTCTAGGGTTTCTTCTAGTCATAAACTAGAGGTACCTTGCAATTTTAATAAAGAAAGAGGATTAGTAAAATTAGATATTTAATAAAAATAAAAATTAGAAATAATGGCTAAAGTAATAAAAATAGAGCTTTCGTAATATTTTAGAATTCCCTGACAACGGCGCCAAAAACTTGATCGCTGCAAAATAGTCTAGTTTTAAAATTTATAAAGGATAATCAAACACAGAGACTAACTATGACAACGATAGAGGCAAGTGCACCTGTCGAATAGTAGTATAGCTTTGGCAAGAATATCTTATCGAACCCAAGGAACCTAAAAGTACTACTACTCACTTTCTTACTATTATTTAGCCTTAAATATGGAGTGATTAATTAACTTATCTAAGACTAATGAAATACTTAAACTAAATGCAAAGACAAAAGAGTAAACTGGGAAAAGACATCGGAAAACTCAGTTGATAAAAATGATACCCTCGGGAACAATCCACCTATGACTTCATTTATTATCTAACTTTCAATTCATATGATTTCTTTTACTTAGCTTGATCCGTGCGACTCCTAACCTATATTAAACCTTATCTCGAAGCGAATAACGTCTAACCTTAGGTTAATTAGTGGAACTCTCATTCTCTTATAATAACCCCTAAGGAAGCAAAGAATCGATCAATGGACTCCCATATTAGGTTTCACCCTAATCTGGCAAAATCTCGTAACCCTATCTCTAGGCGCCCGATCAACTCCGCTTAATTATGCTAGATCTACTCTTAGGTAGGGTCTATTCCTCCTCCACCTAAGCATATCAGATTAAATTGAGCAACATAATTAAGGACAAACTATGTATTTGTCATATAAACCAATAGATCAAATAACAAAATCCATCATATGTTTCATCCCCTTCAGGTATCTGAAGGATCTAGTTCATAATAAAATAAGAAAACATCTCAAGAGAAAAGATAAAACAAAACATAAGAAATCCCTAAAACCCCCTGAAGGAATTGAAGGAGAGATCCTCCGTCTTTAGTAGAATTTTGACTCTTCGAGATGGATCAACTGGCTATCTTCGAGTAATTCCCTAAACGAGTAAAGCTCTGGCAGAAAACTCTACTAAAACCTGACGACTTTCAATTGCTGCCTTAGATTGTTTATATAGACGTTTGGGATGCTTTACTTGGCTCCGAAGTACTCGTAATTCAAGTGAAATTCGTCCTAAGTGTTTGAGTGGACTTAGGATTGTGTTTCTTGGGCTCCAAGCATCCAATTCCGAGTAAAATTGCTCTTTCTCACGGCAGGGGCACGGCCTTGACACGCCCGTGTAAATCGTGGTCCAGTCCGTGTCTCCATCCTGTCGATTTAGGCACGGCTATGACATGCCCGTGCAATATTTGGGTAGAGGCCGTGCTTCAAATCTGCCAATTAGGGCACGACCGTGTACATCGGGGTCAGGCCGTGTTGGACTTTTTATCGACGAGGCACGGTCGTGTAAATAAGGGTGTGATCGTGTGTAATCTAAATATTGGGGCACGGCCGTGTGGCATGAAGTCCAGGTCGTGCCGACTTCTTGGGTTGGCCCACTTTGGTCCGTTTTAAACCCGTTTTGCGTCCTTTTGATCCTTGGGTGCTTTCCTGAGTATAAGACATGAAAAGAAAGGATTAAGAGCACCTTTTTTACATAAATTAAGGATAAATTCATCCAAAAGCATACAAAATGTGGGATTAAAATATGTTACTTTTACGGTTTATCGGTGCTAAGACAAAAAGAATGAATTGGGGAAATACTTGTGGGAAAAACCAATTGGTTGAGACAATACCCGAGGAAGAATCCACCTGGACTTCACTTGTTATTTAACTCTGAACCAGATGATTTATTCACTTGACTTGATTCGTAGGATTCCCTAATTTATATTAATACCCCTCTCGAGGCTTCTAACGTCTAACACTAGGTTGATTAATTGAAATCTCTTTCTAATTAAAACCCCTAGAATTGTATTATCTCGATCTATGGACTCCCATATTAGGTTTGACCCTAATCTGGCAGGTTTTCGTCATCCTATCTCTAGGATTGCGATCAACTCCGCTTAACTATGCTAGATCTACTCTTAGACAGGGTCTATTCCTCCTCTGCCTAAGAGCATAAATGCTTGAATCAATATCCAGAAATATCAAAACAAGAATTAAGAACACATAGTTAAGAAAATCAAGTATTTATCATACAACTCAGAAAATAATAATAAGCTCCGTCTTAGGTTTCATCCCCTTCAAGTATTTGAGGGGTTTAGTTCATAATCATAAAAGAATACATCTCAGAAAAAAAAATATAAAACAAAACATAAAGAAAACCCTAAAAGCCCCTGAAATAATTGAAGGAGAGATCCTCAATCTTGAGTATGATTCCGTCTTCTTGAGATGAATCAACTGGCTTTCTTCAAGTGAATCCCACAATTCAGCCCCTCTGGCTTGGCTCTTTGGCCTAGCTGAACGTCCCCCAGAAGGTTGGCCTCTAGGTTGTTTATATAGGCTTGTGGAATGTCTTTCTTTGCCTCTAAGTACCCTAATCCCAATGGAACTCTTCTTTGTTGCTGTAGGGACACGCCCATGTGGCACGCCCATGTAATTCGAGTTATAGGCCGTGGTTAGTCCTGCTAAAGAGGCACGACCGTGTGACTTGGGGTTCAGGCCGTGTGGATTTCATACTTTGGCCCATTTTCTCCATTTTCAGCCCGTTTCTCGTTCTTTTCATCCTTCGGTGCTCTCCTGAGTATAAAACATGAAAATAAAGGATTAGGAGCACCTATTTCCATAATTAAAGGGATAAATCATCCAAAAGTATGCTAAATGTGGGATTAAAATATGTGTATATTATGGTTTATCAAATACCCCCACACTTAAGCTTTTGCTTGTCCTTAAGGAAAATTCTCAACTCACAATTAAAATAAACTTCCTCAATTCATAATATTCATTGATAGTGTTTCATCATAATTCCTAGATAATTTATACATGGATAATTTAACTCAAAGAGTCCTAAAGATTCAAGTAATCAAAGTCATAGTTTTTAGCACGAAAAATATAGATGTTTCCCCTTATCTAAATAATTACCTTTAATTCAAAATTGACAAGGATTGACATCCTCACTAAAGATTCACTCAAGGTGTTTAAGGTTCAAAATAAAGTACTCATCAGTCAAACATGAAAAGTTATTACCATAGGCTTGCATGAAAATCAAATCTCCATCACTATAAAATGATATGATACACAAATCAAAAGGTCTTTAAAGGGTTGTAACGGGGTTTAGGTTAAAGGTGTGGATAAAGGCTAAATTAAAGGGTTAGAATCGAGATTGAATGGTTAATTTACCTAACTAGAAAAATGAACTAATCCTGAATAATTACATCAATTGAAAACTTGAAATACTAATAATACGAGCTTCTTCTTCACGATGTTGAATTTAAATGTATAAGTTCACTTAATCATGGAACTAATAATAAATATACTTCAAAAATTTTTTTAAGAACAAATCAATAAATACATAATATAAGAAGAATTCAACTACTGAAATAAAATAATTAGGCAACTGATCAAATCAAGTCTCGACAGAAGGGTAGTCAAGAAAAATGGTGATAACAAATACAAAATGGGTTTTGGGTTAATATTAGTGGGTGAATCAATAAAAGGTTTGTTAGGATCAAAGGGGTTCATTAGGAGTTAATTGTGAGGGTAGGCTTTTAGTGGAGTAAGTGGGTTAAATCCTAGGTGCCTTTATCATCTCAGTATATCAAATCAAAGATGTGGTCTCGACATGTATAATCGAAGCAAGTTCTAGAATAACAAATCAATGTTGACACACTCATAATAAAGTGAGCACGAAAAGAATGTATGCTCTAAAAGGTTAAAGATCTCACAAAAATTATGGGTTTTTGATGACAACCTTGTAAATTTTAAACTTCAAGGTAATAATTAGATTCAGGTCAACAACCTAGCAGATTTTTAATTCTAAAAAATACACTTATCATGCTTGATTCTCTAGTATCTTAAAGTTTAAATCATCACTGTATAATTATCAATGACTTAATCCGAAACATATCAATAAAAATCATAAATCAATAGGAATTTCATTCTAATTAGTGATATGAGAAAATTATTTAAGACAAGATATCATTCAGGGATTTAAGAATAATGCAAAAAGTTAGGAACTTTTCTAAATAAATTTTCACCCCCCACTTAAGATGTACATTGCCCTCAATGTACAAAGATAGATAGTAATCATATATTAAAAAAATTAAAAGAGAGGAGAGAAGTGAAACTTCCTGAATTTGATGGATTCCTTGAGTTGGAAGTGTGGAAACTTGATTCGGAGGTGAAAGATAAGTTGGAGGGGGCGCCTCTAATTCCTGCTATAACACCCTGAATTAGGGGTTATTTGTAATTTAAATAAATTCCATGTGGGCTTCAAGAAATAAATAAATATGATTTCATTTGGCATAATTTAGGGTCTAGAAACAACCCCGAATTAGGTCGAAGTTGGAATTAAAAAAACTCTTTTTAAGGTACTTAAAAGAAAGGAGCTAGGAGAAGTTAGGGCTTAAATAAAATTTAGGAGGAACATGACACAAGAATGGGTTTGGTACAAGTGGTTTGGTGCGCCTAAGAGAGTTGCTAGGGGGGAGGTTCGAGCCTCGGCAGGGACAAGGGGGAAATGTTTTTTTCCCTTGTGGGCTTTTTGGGCGTTAGGCCTAGGAAGGCCTTATAATTAAATCAGGGGGCTTATTGACATGAAAGGCAGGTGGGCGGAGTGGCTTGGGGCGCCACTTAAGGGTGTTGGCACGAAGGCCTCGGGTTCAAAGCGCAAGAGACGCAAGGAGTGTTATTTTTGGGCTTTGGCGCTAAAAGAGAAAAGGGCTCAGGTATAAGGCTTTATAAATAAATGGTGGGAATATTTAACATGAAAGTCCAAAGGGAAGAGTTGGTTTGGGGCGCTTAAAGGGGGCTACTGCTGCTGCTGCTTGGGGTCGCTGGTTCGAGTCCAAGAAGCAGCATTTGGATTTTTATTTTTCCTCTTTGCTGCTGGCGTGAAGGAGAGAAAGAATTGGCATGATTTTGGACTCTTCAAAGTGATAGAGTTTGAGCTTATTTTTTTGCTAATAATCGGCTGGAAGAGGGGGAGTTTTAGTGTTTTATTTGCTATAAAATTGTTGAGGGGATTAGGGATTAAAAGTATGATAAAGTTAGATTTATCTTTGATAAATCAAGGCTGGGAATTATCACAAATTAAGAGAGTGTTTGCCGAAAATTGGAGACCTTGGGGGGGCTGTCCATATCTGTTTTGTACAGCAAAGATGTGCCAAAGTTGAACCAATTTTCTTTTCTTTTCTCCAAAATTTGCTGCTGCTGAAAGCCCTTTGTTGCATTGCCCAAATTACCAAAAAAATTCCAGCTTCTCTTCTCTTTTTTCAAGCCGAAACCACCCCCTTTCCCTACATCTTCTCTTTTCTTTTCTTCCTCCACTAGTTGAACCTACCCTCCTCCTTCACTAAAATTTCCAGCCCTTCCAATTGTGCATTTGGCGAATCTCCCTAAAGAGAGGTCTCATTCCCACTTCGATTCTTTTCTCCTCTTCAAGGGTAGCCGAAACCCCTAACAACACCAAGAGGTGCTGACTTGTGGAGTTTAGGAGCCTACATAAATTAAGGGAAGCTTTAGAATTATTTTTCCAAGGGTGAGTTGGTAAGCACTTTCGCCAAGGGCCTTTGATAAAAGTTTATTGTTTAATGCCAAACTAATGAGTGTGCCATGGTTTTAGGGCAAATTAAGACTTGAGGATTTGTTTGGAAATCAAATCTGCTCAAGGTAAGGCCATAAAAGAGCCTCTGATATTACTTGGTTTGGCCGAATAGGCCTAAGTCCCTAACCATGATTTTTGGCTGATTATAGGACAAGAGATCTAACATCGTAGATCGGATCTTCTAGATCTAAGAATTCCGATAGAAACAGGTGTGTAAACTCTTTACACACTTTATTAATAAACATGCTATATTATTGTCTTGTGTATAAATTTTGGTAGTGATCTATGATATGCTTGTGGGCTTAAACATGGATTCCGGGTAAGTCCCCTAACTTATGATTTTTGATATATGATTTGCATGCCATCACATGATGATTAAATGCTACAGTATGATTAATGAAAATTGTTATAAAAGTATGTGATAGTGGGATTGATGAGAGGAGGGGGATGAATTATGGACTGTCGTCAGTGATTTTGACCACAAGATGGGTTGGCCTCATCAGATTATTTGTGACCTATGGTCATCAGTGGTTTTGACCACATCGATTGATTATTTGCGACTAAGTCCCAGTGGTTTGGTACCACCAGTGGTTTTGACCACACTTGATTATTTGTGACCTATGGTCATCAGTGGTTTTGACCACACGATGGGTTGGCCCCATCATTAAAATTGTGACTCTAAGTCATCAGTGGTTTTGACCACCAATGGTTTTGACCACACGGGGTAGTCAAGGAGTATGGATGGTTAGGATGGGTTGCATGTGCATGTTTATTAATGACTTGTGTATGAGTTGCTTTACCGGGTGGGGGATTACACACTGAGTCTTGGTGACTCACCCCCTTTCCCTTAACATTTTGCAGATGAGTAGATCGCAGAGATGGAGCCGGAGGTGACTCGAGGCGACCATGCTTGTTTTTCATATTTGGAACTCGTTTAATTCAGTTTTAGTTATTTATTTTCTAAGTTTTATTTTGGGATTGTAATAAGGCCGCTATTATTTTTGTTGGATGTTTTATTTTATGGCTTTATTTTACTTATACAAATGGAATTTTATAAATATTAAATGAACCGGTTAAAAGAAATTTTTTTCAAACTTAATAACTTCTACAAGTTTTCAAAGACGTTACCATTGGGTAACCAAGAATAGACCTAGTCAACTACAACTTGATGTTTTTAAAATGTACATGATCAAACATTTTCAAAAGGGTTTATAAAGCCCAACTGTATTTATAAAAAGGCCCAATTGAGTTTTCAAACTCCGTTTTAATACCTTAGCCAAATTTTATCGAATTTTCACCAAATTTTCAAAATGACTCAAATTATTTTACCCAGTGACATACCAGATCCAGTCAAGACTCGTGGGTCGAGTTTGGGGTGTTACATTTTTAGTATCAGAGCCCGGTTCAAAACTCAGCTGTGGGGGGCCCAAGGCCCAAAATGTTTGGTTTTTGGATAGTAGGCCTTATTATAATGTTTGAGAAATTGTTTTGGCATGAACAGCATGGCACCGAGTCTCCGGCACCTATCCACCTAGGTAAGTACTTCTATCAATTTCTGTGAATTCTTTTGATGAGGGGTAGAAGGGTAAAATGGGAACGTAGACTACTAGAGTAGAGAACTGTTGAACCCTAGGGTTAGCTTACCTCAACTATGCATAAGATTTAATAATTACCTAAACAACCCTGTGAGTTGTCACTAAGCAAAGGATGTGGCAACCGCTATACGCATGTCTAGGATTGGATTCGGTTGGGGCTTGGTATTTAAGCAGTCCTTGTGACTCACCTCCTACTCACTTGAATCCTACCTGGTGCGTAGTAACGATTCATCCTAGCTGAGACGACACACTCACAGGCTAAACTCGATAACTAAAACCCGAAAGGGACTAGCCGTTTTGCTTTTGGAAATAAATAAAACTTTAGTTTTTTAAAAAAAGAGAGAGACCAAAATACCCCTCAGTTTGAAAATGACCAAAATACCCCTGGTTTGTAAATTACCAAAATACCCTCCGTATGGAAAATTTTTCAAATAGAAATTTTCAAAATATCCTTCTTTTATAAAATCACTTAGAACCAAAATTTTGAAAGTCATTTTGAGAAAATGCCCCGAATGTGAAAAATTACTAAAATACCCTTAGGGGTAAAATTACGAAAATGCCCTTGAATCATGAAATTTCCAAAATACCCACGGTTTTAATCAAAAATTTCATCACATGAAAAGTGCCCAAAAACCTTAATTTGCAAAATATCGAAAATGTCATAATTCTAGAAAATTATGAAATTGCCCCTCACCAGCAAAATTACCAAAACGACCTTGGTTTTCAAAATTTTTGCAACACCATCAACTTGGAAAATAAATTAAAAGAACCCCCAAAGTTTTACAACTTTTGAAATATCTTTGATTTATTAAATTTTACAAACTTACCCTGATTTGTGGAAAATTACCAAAATACCCCTGTAGGACAAATTACGAAAATACCCCTGGGTAGTGGAAAAACAATCACCATGAAATCAACAACGTCTCTTTGATTGAATGAATGAAAGACTATGTGTTTGTATGATTACGAAAGAACCACTCCTAAAACTCCTATCATAAAATATCTTCGCGGATAACCAAGTGAAATACTAATGCATAAAATTCTTAAACAGATAAACGCGATCGTTAGAATGAGTTCAAGAGGTCGTGGACGTCCGCCCCGTGGCCGTGGTAGAGGTAGGATGACCCTGTCGGAGCCCGCGAGGTCTGGTCATGGGTCCGAAAATGAGATGCCGATCTCACCGACGCCAAAACGAAGTTTCGAGATTAGACGGTGGTAACGATGTAGTATCCTGCGCGCTACGAGTGTTAGAACGAGTTGCTGAGGCTGGAACGGGTGTAGGAACCCGTAAGTCTGTGGCTAAACAACTCCGGGCTAATGGAGCAGAAGTATTTAGAGGAGTTTTCGGAGTGGCACCTAGTGCAGCGGAATATTGGTTAGAGTCCACGGAAAGGATTATGGGTGACTTAGATTTCACCCCTGAGGAGAAGTTAAAGGGTATCATTTCTCTGCTTCGGGATGAGTCCTATCAGTGGTGGCTCACCGTAAGGGATGGAACGGTGGCAGAAAATCTCATGTGGGAATTCTTCAGGGAAGCTTACCAAAAGAAGTATATTGGAACTAGCTATGTAGACACACAGTGAAAGGCTTTCTTGAACCTGGTTCAAGGTAATAAGTCAGTGGCGGAGTATGAGGCCAAATTTCTCCAGTTGAGTAGGTATGCTCGTGGTATTGTGGGTACCGAGCATGAGCGCTGTGTTAGATTTGAAGATGGGTTGAGAGATGAGCTGAGAATAATGATAGCTTCACAACAGGAACGGGAGTTTGCTGTCTTAGTGGAGAAGTCGAAGGTTGCTGAAGGGGTAAGACAGTCGGTTAGACGAAACCAAGATAGAAATTGGAATAAGAAGAGCTCGAAACCTTCAAGGTTCTCGGGTAATGAACAGAAGAGGATAAGGTTTGATGGGTCGGATCAAGCCGCTAGGCCTGCTACTGCTACTAATCCTCAATGGCCACCACGATGTGATAAGTATGGCAAGTTTCACAAGGGGGAGTGTTAGAATGGTAATCGTGGATGCTTTGAATGTGGGTCTATGGAGCATCGAGTTAGAGACTGTCCTAAGAAGATAGCTAGGCTGAGAACGGAAGGTCGGGGATCGCACCTTTGAAAGGGATAACCAACAACCACGAGGGGTCGAGGTGCGATTAGGGTAATAGAAATGGTAACGGGCGTGGCCGAGGTGCTGAAGGTGCAGAGGCGAGGCAACCAAGGTTGGTTTATGCAGTTGGCCATCGCGAGGAGGAAGATGTGCCAGATGTGACAACGGGTATGTTCCTTACTTCTGGAATACCCTTAATTGCTTTGATTATTGTAGAGTTTTCTTGTTTTACTAGGGAAGTGCCTGAAACCTTGGTTGTGAACTTAGAGATTGTGCCTAGGAAGTAAGATAGTTCTATTAAGATCAGAGTGCGCAGCATAAGCGTAGCACGGTGAGTTAAGATGTACGACTATTCATTGGTAAGTAATTTCGAGGACGAAATTATTTTTAAGGGGGTAGAACTATAACACCCTGAATTAGGGGTTATTTGTAATTTAAATAAATTCCATGTGGGCTTCAAGAAATAAATAAATAGGATTTTATTTGGCATGATTTAGGGTCTAGAAACAACCCCGAATTAGGTCAAAGTTGGAATTAAAAAACTCTTTTTAAGGTACTTAAAAGAAAGGAGCTAGGAGAAGTTAGGGCTTAAATAAAATTTAGGAGGAACATGACACAAGAATGGGCTTGGTACAAGTGGCTTGGTGCGCCTAAGAGAGTTGCTAGGGGGAGGTTCGAGCCTTGGCAGGGACAAGGGGGAAATTTTTTTTTTCCCTTGTGGGCTTTTTGGGCGTTAGGCCTAGGAAGGCCTTATAATTAAATCAGGGGGCTTATTGACATGAAAGGCAGGTGGGCGGAGTGGCTTGGGGCACCACTTAAGGGTGTTGGCACGAAGGTCTCGGGTTCGAAACGCAAGAGACGCAAGGAGTGTTATTTTTGGGCTTTGGCGCTAAAAGAGAAAAGGGCTCAGGTATAAGGCTTTATAAATAAATGGTGGGAATATTTAACATGAAAGTCCAAAGGGAAGAGTTGGTTTGGGGCGCTTAAAGGGGGTTGCTGCTGCTGCTGCTTGGGGTCGCTGGTTCGAGTCCAAGAAGCAGCATTTGGATTTTTATTTTTTCCTCTTTGCTGCTAGCGTGAAGGAGAGAAAGAATTGGCATGATTTTGGACTCTTCAAAGTGATAGAGTTTGAGCTTATTTTTTTGCTAATAATCAGCTGGAAGAGGGGGAGTTTTAGTGTTTTATTTGCTATAAAATTGTTGAGGGGATTAGGGGATTAAAAGTATGATAAAGTTAGATTTATCTTTGATAAATCAAGGCTGGGAATTATCACAAATTAAGAGAGTGTTTGCCAAAAATTGGAGACCTTGGGGGGGCTGTCCATATCTATTTTGTACAGCAAAGATGTGCCAAAGTTGAACCAATTTTCTTTTCTTTTCTCCAAAATTTGCTACTGCCGAAACCCTTTTGTTGCATTGCCCAAGTTACCAAAAAAATTCCAGCTTCTCTTCTCCTTTTTCAAGCCGAAACCACCCCCTTTCCCTACATCTTCTCTTTTTCTTTTTCTTCCTCCACTAGCTGAACCTACCCTCCTCCTTCACTAAAATTTCCAGCCCTTCCAATTGTGCATTTGGTCGAATCTCCCTAAAGAGAGGTGTTGTCCCACTTTCGATTCTTTTCTCCTCTTTAAGGGTAGCTGAAACCCCCCTAACAACACCAAGAGGTGCTGACTTGTGGAGTTTAGGAGCCTACATAAATTAAGGGAAGCTTTTGGGAATTATTTTTCCAAGGGTGAGTTGGTAAGCACTTTCGGCCAAGGGCCTTTGATAAAAGTTTATTGTTTAATGCCGAATTAATGAGTGTGCCATGGTTTTAGGGGCAAATTAAGACTTCGGGATTTGTTTTGAAATCAAATCCGTTCAAGGTAAGGCCGTAAAAGAGCCTCTGATATTACTTGGTTTGGCCGAATAGGCCTAAGTCCCTAACCATGATTTTTGGCCGATTATAGGACAAGAGATCTAACATCGTAGATAGGATCTTCGGGATCTAGGAATTCTGATAGAAATAGGTGTGTAAACTCTTTACACACTTTATTAATAAACTTGCTATATTATTGTCTTGTGTATAAATTTTGGTAGTGATCTATGATATGCTTGTGGGCTTAAACATGGATTCCGGGTAAGTCCCCTAACTTGTGATTTTTGATATATGATTTGCATGCCATCACATGATGATTAAATGCTACGGTATGATTAATGAAAATTGTTATAAAAGCATGTGATGGTGGGATTGATGAGAGGAGGGGGATGAATTATGGACTGTCGTTAGTGGTTTTGACCACAAGATGGGTTAGCCCCATCAGATTATTTGTGACCTATGGTCATCAGTGGTTTTGACCACATCGATTGATTATTTGCAACTAAGTCCCAGTGGTTTGGTACCACCAGTGGTTTTGACCACACTTGATTATTTGTGACCTATGGTCATCAGTGGTTTTGACCACACGATGGGTTGGCCCCATCATTAAAATTGTGACTCTAAGTCATCAGTGGTTTTGACCACCAGTGGTTTTGACCACACGGGGTAGTCAAGGAGTATGGATGGTTAGGATGGGTTGCATGTGCATGTTTATTAATGACTTGTGTATGAGTTGCTTTGCCGGGTGGGGATTACACATCGAGTCTTGGTGACTCACCCCTTTCCTTAACATTTTGCGGATGAGTAGATCATGAGATGGAGCCGGAGGGGACTCGAGGCGCCATGCTTGTTTTTCATATTTGGAACTCGTTTAATTCAGTTTTAGTTATTTATTTTCTAAGTTTCATTTTGGGATTGTAATAAGGCCGCTATTATTTTTGTTGGATGTTTTATTTTATGGCTTTATTTTACTCATACAAATGGAATTTTATAAATATTAAATGAACCGGTTAAAAGAAATTTTTTCAAACTTAATAACTTCTACGAGTTTTCAAAGACGTTACCATCGGGTAACCAAGAATAGACCTAGTCAACTACAACTTGATGTTTTTAAAATGTACATGATCAAACATTTTCAAAAGGGTTTATAAAGCCCAACTGTATTTATAAAAAGGCCCAATTGAGTTTCCAAACTCCGTTTTAATACCTTAGCCAAATTTTATCGAATTTTCACCAAATTTTCAAAATGACTCAAATTATTTTACCCAGTGACATACCAGATCCGATCAGGACTCGTGGGCTAGGTTTGGGGTGTTACACCTGCACTAGATGAAGAAATTGGAAATCTCGTGAAGACTTAGCCAGGAAATAATAAGTATAATTCTAAATATACTAATTATATATTTAAAGAAAAGAAAAATAAAAAGAAAGAGTGTAAAAAGTGAAATAAGATTAAAAGAAAAGATTAATGGACTGAAAAGTCCTTATTGTTAGATAGTTCGTGAGGTGGGAGTGATTTCCAAGGCTTGGTGTGGTGATTCCCTAGCAGCCTTTAGAACCTAAAACCAAGAAACTAAAATAAAATAAACCAAATTTAGTATAAGAAAAATAAAAATAAGGAAAATAAAGGAGAAGAGAAAGGAAAAAGAAAGATTAAATGGACTCAAAGGTCCTTTTTTCCGTCGAGTTAATGAAGCGGCCAGCATGAACTTATGTATATTGGTCTCGTACAGGGAGACTGGGATAGGATCCTTTCGTTTCTTCGACATGGATGAAGTGTATATCAAGAGTTTGGAGAATGAAGAAGGAGGAAATGAAAAGGGAGGAAAGTGTAAAGGTTGTGGAAGAAGGGAATGAAGAGTAGGTGAGAAGGGGAGTAGGTGTTTTAAATAAAATTTTCAGCTCTTGTACATCCCCACGCCTGTTTCATGGGCGTGTCGTGTTACACGGCTGTATTGCATGGCCGTACGGTGGTTCATTCATTTCTCCCATGCCTGTTATTCAAGTCACCATGCCCGTGTTGATAAAACAGTGTCGGCCACGGCTGTGTCGCATGACCGTAGTGTTTAGTCGAGCCCGTGGCTTGAAGATATTTTTCATCCTGTTTCATACTATCTCTATCATGCCAGTACGAAAATCTGTAGTATCCACACAGCCATGGCCATAGCCGTGTGCAAGGTCGTGTGGTGTGGAAATCTGCTCTTCATTAACTTGGTTAATTTGTAGTTAGGTGCTAAAAGAAAGAGAATAAAAATAAATGGGGTTAGTGCTCGGGTTGCCTCCCGAGAAGCACTCATTTAATGTCTTAAGTTAGACTTACCTCTCATTCGCACATTCATGGTAGTTTGTGAAAAATCCTTTCTCATGCTATCATTATATAGTTTGAGTTGAGTTGTGTTTACTTTAAAAGTACCGAATGTTGAATTATTTACCTCAACTGTTCCGTAAGGGAAAACATTTATTACTTTAAAAGGGATTTCTTCATTTGTATTTAGGTTTGATATGGCGATTCGAGGGTCTATTTTATCTAACAGTACCTGATCTCCTATTTTGAAGTCATTTGATGTTCCTGCAAGCTCATCTAGGGGTTCCTTCGGTTTCACTTCGTGTGGTTTTGATTTCTCCTTAAAATGCACTTTCCACTCGTCTAGTTCATCAATCTAAAGCCTTCGTTCCTTGTGACTTTCTTCTTTATTGGCACGAGGTTTATGATATGCTCAGATATGTAGTTTCGTGGTGCTTCCTGTAAAGAAAGTTGAACCGAATGATTATCAATAGAATTTACGTTCTTACCGTTGTCACTCGATGTCCTAGTTGAGTCGAAAGCTTGAAGACTGATTGATTCGTCACCTACACAAAGTGTAAGTTCACCTGTACTAACATCAATTCGTCACCTTCCTAAAATTAAAGGAACTGTATTATCCTTATCCATATTTAAAACAACAAAGTATGCGGGGAATATGAATTTATCAATTTTAACGAGTACATTTTCAATTATGCCCCTAGGAATTCGAATAGTCTTATCAGCTAATTGAATACTCATCCTAGTTTGTTTGGGTTTCCCTAGACCTAGTTATTTAAACAATTTATAAGGCATAACATTTATGCTTGCCCCTAAATCAGCTAACGCGTTATTAATAGTTAAACTACCAATTAAACATGGAATCGTAAAACTCCCTGGATCTTTTAATTTTCGTGGTAGTTTGTTTTACAACATTGCTGAGAACACTGCATTTAATTCCACATGCGACTTCTCGTCTAACTTCCACTTATTTGTTAAAAGCTCTTTTAAAAATTTCCTTGAATCTGGCATCTGCGAAAGAGCTTCAAGAAACGATAAGTTAATATGTAATTTCTTTAAAAGTTTAAGAAACTTACCGAACTGTTCATCTAAATTTTCTTTCTTCATCGTATTGGGATATAGAATACGAGGTTGGTATTCTTTAATTACCGATTTTGGCTTTTATTGGCTTACCTCAACCTTACCTTACTTACCATAGGTTCTTGCCTTGGCTCAGGTTTAGAATCTACTAACCCTTCACTACTCTTAGTGTTTATGGCTTGAAGTTGCTCTTTTGGGTTAGTCTCACTGTTACTTGGCAAGCTACCTTGTGGTCGTTCAAAGATCAGCTTAGCGAGTTACCCTAACTGGTTCTCGATTCCTTTAATCGATGCTTGTTGATTTTTAAGTGTTGTTTCAGTGTTTTGGAAATGTAACACCCCAAACCTGGCCTAGAAGTTAGGCCCGAATCTGGTGTGTCACATTGAGGTATTTTTGAAAACTGTGGTTCCGTTGAAAACTCTTCTTGATATTTAAAAAAAACTGAAGTCCTAGTTTGCGTTTGTTATTATTAGTCGATGTTTATTAAAAGTTATTAATTTTCAAAAACTTTCCACTATTCAAAACCTCAGATTTCGTGTGCTTATTTTTAAAATGTGGTTTAGTAGAAATCATTCTTGGAAAAAACATTATCATTTTTAAAACCTTGTTTATTTGCGAAAGCTTAATTTAAAACAACTGACTTATGAAAATGTGACATTTACAACTTAGTTGCGAAAGCGTAGAATTTTGAAAATAGATATTGTTTTGGAAAACTGCGATTCAATGTTTAGCAGATTTAAAACCTAATAAACTAAAAATTCCAAACAAAATCAGAATTCAAGAGAGGCCTTATTACAACCCAATAAGAAAACAATTTAAATGAAGTAGAATAGAGTAATGAAATTCAAAGCTGCTCGTAGTGTGGCCACCTCTGAGTCCTCTAGTACGTCGAACCGCCTACTGAGGACTACCTGAGAAAAATTAAAAAGAGGGGGTGAGTTTACGAAAATTCAGCGTGTACAACCCTCATCAGTAAGAACACGAATCACAACAATTCCGGTAAAGTCCATTACAGTAACGGTGACAATTGGGCCTTAGCCCTCGGTTGGGCCTAAGCCCATTACAAAAATCACAGGAAGAACATGTGAATGCGATACATTAATGCCCATACCAATCCTGCACTCCTGTGGGGATTTAATTGACCCACCCATCCCTACACTCCTTATGTAGCACCGGTTACGGCACTAACTTATCGGTGCAGTATGGCTGCTCGGTGGCTAAAAAGCCTTCGGTGGATCCACAATCGTCAAGCGACCATGCGATCCTATTAGAACTTCCTCCGTAATAATAATCCCATCCCCATGCAACATAATAACACATGAATGTAACATAAAATAATAAACATACGATAACAATCATAAATCGCATACAAGAATAACCATATAACATGTAGGGGCGTTTTCGTCATTTTGCCTTTTAGGGGCATATCAGTCATTTTAACCATCGAGGGTATTTCAATAATTTTAAACCTTTTCGAAGGTCTACAGTTGCCTCGAGCGATAAGATAACATATATCAATAAACGATGTATGTGGGCCCAAAGCCCAATACTCGGCCTAAGTGGGCCCACACTCTCGTGTAGCCCATTTGGCCCAAAACTTCCTTTGGCCATGTGATCGCCATGGCCAACTTCTTATTTCCTATCCAACCACATAATTTACTCGTATATGACCCACGGGCCCGTTGGGCCCACTCTATCCATTTCAGCCACACGAGGCCTAAAACGTCCTAAGCCCATGAGAACGCTCATGGTGGCCTCACGCATCTTGTGCCCATCTCCGTGGGCTCGATCCACCACACGTGCGTTTGCACGCTTATGTGGCATCGTTTGCCAATATTTCGACTCTTCAGCATTTTTCGATCTATAGTCAGAATGGTGTAAGTACACACCTGATTACGAGTGTCACAAAATCCCCTAACACTGATCCTATGAAAGACAAGAACAATGATTAGTCGAACGATTAAAAGAGTTGTTCTTCAATTATTCCACAAATTGAAGCCACACTTACCAAGAACGATAGAAACTCCTTGCTATGCTTAAATGCCTAATTACTCCCTTCGATTACGAAGTTGGGTCCTAACTATAGAAGAAAATCACGAAGCAGATTGAACAACCAAGATTAGAGTTTGCACCCTAGAGGATTCGGCCCTTAATACCAAGGATGAGCTGAATGGAATGACAAGATTCGGCTCTTGTAGCAAACCCAAAAGAACCCAAGGTACGACTATGGAGGCTAAAACGAAATGAAAACCAATCGAAGAATGCAAGCCCAAATGGTAGGTGTGGAAAAATTCAGCTAAAGGAAGAAAAAGAGTAGAAAAGAATGGAGAAGAGAAGGAAAAATAGAGTTCGGCTACTAGAAGAAAATACCAGAATAAGAATCCAGCCAACCAATGATTACGCCACAATCAGAAAATAAGAGAGTTTGGAAAGCAATTGAGAAGGAAATAATGAGTGAAGTTGAGATTTTGGTAGGGGAGAATTGAAGACAAAAAGACCCGAAATGCTTCAAAAGAAAAGAAGTAACCAAAATGCAAAAATGCTAAGGTGAGCTAAGAAAATTCAGCACACCCCCACATTAAAATCGAATGCACTGCCCCCAAAAACCAAGTCTTTTGGTCGAATATTGCTATCTACTTCCCCACATTCAGCCAACTTTTCCCACACCTATCACCTCTACGATTTTCTCCCCCTTTTCCTCCTACAATTACTCTCCTTCATCCATTTGAAAAAATTTGACCAAGTCTCCAATTGCCCTAGAAGAATTTGATCCAAACTCAGCTACTTCCTCTTCCAAGACATAAAATAAATACCTTTAATTGCTTTCCAAGGGAATCAAACTCCTTCCCCCTTGCTCTCCACCTGACGCCGCACCATCTTTCCATATGTTCACCTTATGTCTCTTAAACACACACAATTAAACTTAAGTCCTACCTTCCATAGCCCTCTCCTCTAAAGACCATAAATTAATTTTTTTCCAAGGCTCAACCTTTTACCCAGGCCTCTAAAGGACCCCCAAACTCACTCAAATAGCTAGCCGTTCAAGCACAACATGAATGTAAACAAAACTACTAACCCCTAACTTTTAGGATGTTACAGGAAACGTGTTTTGACACCGCTATGAATTTTGTAAGCATCTCCTCCAAGTTCGGCTTCTTTTCTTGTGGGTAGGGCTATTGTTGAAAGTTTGGAGGGGGTTGTTGTCTCTGAATTCCTTGACTGCCCCATGAGAAATTAGGGTGGTTCCTCCAACTTGGATTATAAGTATTACTATAAGGGTTATTTTGAGGTCAGAAATTGTTACCTGTATAGTTTATCTGTTCGCTTTCCATGCCAAGATTGTAGGGTGGGTACTCATGATTCGCCACACCTCCTAGGTTTGAATCACATTGCATTACTGGGTGTATCTGCGAGGAGCCACACAAACCATCAATCTTTTTATTTAACATCTCTACCTAATTTGATAGCATGGTGACTGCGTCGAGGTTGAAAACTCCGGCTGTTTTTGTTGGCCTTATCCTTGTAACTTGCCACTGATAATTGTTCAGTGACATCTCCTCTATATACTTATAGGCCACCTCAGGAGTTTTGTTTTTCAGGGTTCTGCCGGCTACTGAATCAATTAGTTATCTCGTTGAAGGGTTCACACCATTATAGAAGGTTTGAACCTGAAGCCACAAGGGTAATCCATTGTGTAGGCATCTTCTTAATAAATCTTTGTATCTTTCCCATGCATTGTATAGTATTTCTAGATCCATCTGCACAAAAGAAGAGATATCATTCCTTAATTTAGCCGTTTTGGCCGGCGAAAAATATTTTAACAAAAATTTTTCGGTCATTTGATCCCATGTAGTGATTGATCCTCGTGGAAGAGAATTCAACCATTGTTTAGCTTTATTCCTCAAAGAAAAGGGAAACAATCGAAGACGAATGGCATCATCAGAAACGCTATTTATTTTGAAGGTATCACAGAATTGTAGAAAATTTGCTAAATGAGTATTTGGGTCTTCGTCCTGCAAACCATCAAATTGAACAAATTGTTGAATCATTTGAATAGTGTTAGGTTTCAGTTCAAAATTATTAGCAGCTATAGCAAACCTAACAATACTCGATTCAGCTCCCTCTAAATTAGGTTTAGCATAATCATACATAGTACGAGGAGCATGGTTTTCGGCCACCTCCTGAGGTAGTGAATTATTCTCAGCCATCTCTTCGGTAGTATTAATTTGGTTTTCTTACTCTTCTTGTATGTATTGTAGGTGTAACAGCTTGGTTTAGACCCTAGTCAGAACAGTGGTTTTGGGACTACAAATCTGAGTCTGAATAATATTTTAATATTATTTTTTGTGCCATTGATGAGTGTTTAAGCATGTGTTAAATTTTTGTAAGTTAATTTGTCCGTTTGTGTGTTAATTTGAGCAAATGATTGATTTGCATTAAATGTGAAAGTTGTATGCTATTTGTTAAAGTACCAATGTGTTGTGGCTTTGTAAAGGTGGAGGCTTATATGACAATTAAGCCATTATTGAATTAGTGAATGGTATAATGTCATAATAACCTTGGTATTAATTTGTCTTATATGTTTAATAGATGGGCAATTTAGTAATTGAATTATTAGCATAAATTAGCAAAAGAAACAATTGAAAGATGATAGTTATCATCTCATTTGAACCGAAAATGGCAAGGAAAAGAAAGTATTAAGCCAAGCTAGGTTTCGATACTATTGTAGTCAAATTTAAGGTATGTTTTTAGTCGATTTTCAAAAATTTCTACGTTTGTGCAATCGTTACTTTGTCTACTATCAAGCCCATGTCTCAATTTGATGAATTGATGTTGTTCATGAGAAATGTCATTGATGCTAAGTTGAGCTTTGTGATGATTTATGGTGTTAAATGAAAGATTTGAACTAGATGAACATACTTTGTTCTTGAATTTTGATGAATTTAGCTAATTAGGCCTAAATTGAGAAAATAGTAATTTGAAGGATGAAATTACAAATAAATGAAGTGTGTGGACTTGTATTAGCATGGGAAGAATTTGACTAGCCTATGTGCTTTGAAATTTTATGTATTTGATGATTTTGTGAAATAGGGACTAAACTGTCGAAATGTGGAAATGTGAGGACTATCCTATAAAATGCCCTAAATATGTGTGTGTGGACTAAATTAAATGAATTGGTGATTGAATGGATTGAATTTGAATGTGTATAGACCAAGAAAGGAGAGGTTTGGATCGAGATCAAAGCAAAGATAAAGTGCTCAATTAATCGATCGTTTCGATAGTTCGACGTCTGAGCTAAGTTCGGATATAATACATGCTATTTAGATATGGCTTAGCATTATGAAATGAATATGTATGTGTATAAAATTGAGATGCTATGTGCAAGATTTAGTTAATGGCACTAAGTGTGCGAAATTGAAATCGAAATAGAAATGAATAGCACTGTGTGTGTGATATTGTGAAAGCTTCGGTTGATTGATTTGGCACTGTGTGTCCGATACCGAGATAAGTCAGTTGGAAGATTAGGCACTAAGTGTGCAATGACGAGTATGCTTCTATCACATATATAGCACTGAGTGTACGAATAAGTTGAACGAATATCAGAGGATGATTGACTTGTATTACGAGCATTGAATAGCCTTAAAGTTGAATAACTTTGTGTTAGCTAAGGTATGTATTGAACTTTTGTGGTTGATAAGTTTATAGATAAGCTATGAATGATATTTTAGTCATGGATGATATGGTATGAATGTGAGAGAATGAATCTATGTGATGGTTATTATATACATTTGTTTGAATTGATGAAATAATTGTATTGTATTTCGAACTTACTAAGCTTTTGAAAGCTTACTGTATGATTTGTTTTTCTACTTTGCAGTGTCAGTAAACCTAGCTCGGAACTGGGGGTCGTCAGCATTTCAATCACACTATCGGCAAATCTATTTTGGGTACTTTTGAAAAGATGTATATAGTTAAAATATGGCATGTATAGGCTAGTTATTTGAATCATATTAGAGATGTGTAATTAGCCATGTGATATGGCTAGATATATGATGGTTCTAAGCATGAATGGCTTGATATATATGATGCATATTTTGGTATGGCATGTGGGCAAAGAAAATGACTTTCAAATGGTAATCTTTGAGATGGTAAAATGTTAGTATGATTTAGTGAATTTGAGAATGAATGATGTTTAGTATATGAATGTGTTTAAGTTGTATAGGTTAGCTTATAAGTTGACATGTTTGAAAATGAAATTGCATGAGATGATGTATCAATTATTGTTATGGAGTTTGTTGCCTAATTGTGTGTATAAAGATGCTCACATGTGCTTGTAGGATTAACCCATGTGTGGGTGGCAAAATTGGCCTTGTAAATGGCCTATTTTTGTCACATGGTTGTGGCACATGGGCATGCCTAATGACTGTGGGAGAATGGCGGTATGTAGCCTATTAGTATAGTACCTCCAATATCACTATCGTAAATCAGGGGTCCCGTCGGGTTCCTTCTAGTCATAAGCTAGAGGTACCTACCAGAAAAAGATAAAAAGAAAAAGAAAATTAGAAAAGTAAAAATAAAATTTAATTGCAAAAATAAAATATGGCTAAAGTAATAAAAATTGAGCATTCTTAATATTTCAGTTCCCCGGCAATGGCGCCAAAAATTCGATCATGTGTCAAAGTCTTAAAAATTTATATAATGAATGATCTAGCCTAAAAACTAACTGTGATAACGACTTGAGGCAAGCACACCCATCGAACAGTAGTATAGTTTAGTGGCAAGACTGGATTGTTGAACCCAAAGGAACCAAAAGTACTAATACTAACTTTCTTTTTATTATTTAACCTAAGAATTGAAGGAATAGTTGTTTAACCTAAAATTAACTAACTACTAAGCTAAAGATGCTAAGACAAAAAGAATAAATTGGGGAAATACTTGTGGGAAAAACCAATTGATTGAGATAATACCCGAGGAAGAATCATGTAACATCTTGAATTAGTAGGCCTTTGCATTTTGTGTGTTGTAGGTTTAAGGTGTTAGTTTGAGATTTAGAGGTGCGAATTGGGCTCAGGTTTGGGCTGAGACCTGGGTTAAATTTCTGATGGGGAGCTATAGGGTTTAAAGGTAGGTATCTATGTTTAAAATTAGCGAAGTGGGCTTGTGGCCCAAAGTCTGGTGGCCTACAAAGGAATTAGAGGGTGGCATCACTAGTGGATGGAGAGGGCCCAAGTGTTGGCCGCTTGGAGCCCATGTTCTTGGGCCAAATTCAACACTTAAAGGGGGCTAGGGGGAGGACGACATTAAGGCTAGGAGATGGGGATTAAATGTTTAAAATGTGTGGATAATATGCTGACATAGGAGGGAAGAGTTGGTGCTAAGTAGGCCTCTTTTGGAGGAGGTTGTAGATTAAGATAGCAAAGGAAGATAAGGGCTATCTTTTGGAGGCAGTGTTGGCCGATAATCAAACAGAGGAGAGGAGGGAGAGAATCGGTTAAGTGTGCCAAAATTTGAAGGCCAAGAGTGTTCATCTTCTTCATTTGTTTTTCCTTTCCTTTCTTATCTTCTCTCTTTCAAAGTCGAATTTCCCTTTTCTTGTTTGGTTTCCTCTTTTCTCTCAATTGCTTCTCAAAACCGAAACTCTCTAACTCTCTCTTCTCCTCTTCAATTTCTTCCAAAGGTCAAACACCCTTGCCCATCTTTTCTTCTCCTATAGCCGAACCTTTTAGCCATTTTCATTTTTCTTTTCTCAATCTCCTTAAGAGCTAAAACTCCTAAACATCCAGTTGAAGACCTTTGTTTCTATTTTTGGTTTTCCTATTTTGGATTCTCTCTTATTCCAGCCCTTGTCGAATCATCTCTAGGGTGTTGTAGGGCCGAATCTTGCTAGGAGGTGATCGAATATGTCAAGTGAAGGTAAGGGGATGATTTCTTTTATTTCGTAGTATCTCTTTCGGGTTTGCCTGTTAAGCCGAATGGCTACTTGGTCTAATGGTTGGATGCTTGGTCGATTATAGGTGGAAGTGGTATTGCTTCCTTTTAGAGATCTCTGGGAGTTTGGTTAGTCTGTGAATCAACTTTTAAACTTTGGGATTTGTCAATCTAGGTAAGGGTAGTGGCCGTGAGCACCAATCTCTTTTAATTTGTTTTCACTGCTTTAATATGATTTAGTGACTAAGGTGTGTTCATGGACTCGAATGCCAGCCAAGCATTAGGAGGGGTTGGACCTGTAAACTCAGCCCCTAAGCTCAAAAAGCGAGTAGTATCAGCAGTGCAGGATTGGCCACCAGGTTGTGGGCCAGCATCGGAGCAAGATCGTAGGCAGATAGTGGTAGTCTCGATTGACGATAGTGTTGAAGTAGCGGGTGTGATATTGCGAGTAGTTAGGTGTGTAACTTTTACACACTTCATATGTTTAATATGTTATTTTGTGTGTTGTCAAAAGCCGAAGTAACAGTGGAAATCACTATGTTACCCTTGTGGGTAAAAGCAAGGACTCTGGGTAAGTCCATTATGGTGGGTAACGTGATTTATCTATATTAAACCCGCATATGCCATGTTATATTTTCTTAAAGTGTTAAGCATGATCATATGGTATTGAAAAGCATATACATGAAAAATGGGTATGATGAGAGGAGGGGGAAGGTATGATTTATTAGACTGTCACCAGTGGTTAGGAACCACTCGTGGGTTGGCCCCACATATCATTATTCTGTGACTAAGTCTCAGTGGTTTGGAACCACCAGTGGTTAGGTACCGCATATGCTTATTTTTGTGACTCGTCCCAGTGGTTAGGGACCACAGTGGGTTGGCCCCATATATCGATATAAGGGATCATCACCAGTGGTTAGGTACCACAAGTGGGTTGGCCTGACATATGAATATTTGTGACTTCGATTACCAGTGGTTAGGTACCACCAGTGGCTAGGTGCCACAAGGGATAGATTTGGGAGACTCGGATGGATACCTAGGTTGGATAGGTTGCATGACATGCATATTTTCATATGAATTTTTGTAAGAGCTTAACGTCTTTTGGGATGGGGAATTACACACTGAGTCTCGGTGACTCACCCTTCCGTTACTTTTTGCAGATAATTCTTAGATCGTGGATATGGAGCCAGAGTGGACCCGAGGTGGCCATGCTCAATATTTGTTTCCATTTCAATGTTTATTTTAGATTTAGTTTTTCTTTACTTTAAGTTGGATCTCAGCTTTGTAATTAGGCCACTTAGCTATTACTTTGGGGATTATTTGTTCATTCTAGTTTTCTTTAAATTTTTGTTAAACGTTAAGGGCATGCCTGGTAAATCCTGAAATGAACGTTTTCAAAACTTGAGTAAATTTTTGTTTTTTCTGAAGTTGTACATTGGGTAAATAACAAACAAGGGATAACAACAATGCAACTCTATTTTGCTAAGCTAAGTTTCAAAATGTTTAACAATTCACTCAATCCAAATTCGTTTTTTTTTTTACAACTATACAAAAGTTTTCTTCTCAAATCAAGTAGACAAATTGGCTTTCAAGACGTTTTCTTCCCAGTGACACGCCAGATTCAGTCGTAGCGTTTTGACCGGGTTTGGGGTGTTACAAATCCACTTAGACTCCACTTGTTATTTAACTCTGAACTAGACGATTTATTCACTTGACTTGATTCGTAGGATTCCCTAATTTATATTAATACCTCTCTTAAGGCTACTAACGTCTAACCCTAGGTTGATTAATTGAAATCTCTTTCTAATTAAAACCCCTAGAATTGCATTAACTCAATCTATGGACTCCCATATTAGGTTTGACCCTAATTCGGTAGATTTTCGTCATCCTATCTCTAGGGTTGCGATCAACTTTGCTTAACTATGCTAGATCTACTCTTAGACAAGGTATATTCC
Source organism: Gossypium rotundifolium (assembly GCA_025506655.1). Classification (NCBI taxonomy): domain Eukaryota; kingdom Viridiplantae; phylum Streptophyta; class Magnoliopsida; order Malvales; family Malvaceae; genus Gossypium; species Gossypium rotundifolium. Next base: position 143,102,926 of record CP106731.1, read on the forward strand.
TCCTTTTCCTAAGAGCATAAATGCTTGAATCAATATCCTGAAATATCAAAACAAGAATTAAGAACACTTAGTTAAGAACAAATCAAGTATTTATCATACAACTCCGAAAGCAGTAACAAAATCCATCTTAGGTTTCATCCCCCTCAGGTATTTGAGGGGTTTAGTTCATAATCATAAAATAATACATCTCAGAAGAAAGTATAAAACAACACATAAAGAAAACCCTAAAACCCCCTAGAGGAATTGAAGGAGATATCCTTAGTCTTGTGTATGATTCTGACTTCTTGAGATGAATCAACTGGCTTTCTTCGAGTGAATCCCACAATTCGGCCCCTCTGGCTTGGCTCTTTGGCCTAGCTGAATGCCCTCTGAAGATTGGACTCTAGGGTGTTTATATAGGCTTTTGGAATGTCTTTCTTTGCCTCTAAGTACACTAATCCGAATGGAACTCTTCTTTGCTATGGCAGGGACACGTCCGTTTGGCACGCCCGTGTAATTCAAGTTATAGGCTGTGGTCGGTCCTGCTAAAGAGGCACGACCGTGTGACTCGGGGCCAAGCCATGTGGATTTCGTACTTTGGCTCATTTTCTCAATTTTTGGCCCGTTTCTCATTCTTTTCATCCTCCGGTGCTCTTCTAAGTATAAAACATGAAAACGAAGGATTAGGAGCACCTATTTCCATAATTAAACTGATAAATCATCCAAAAGTATGCTAAATGTAGGATTAAAATATGTGTATGTTATGGTTTATCACTGGGACATTGGCATCGTAATTGATTCATGTAAGACCCTGTTTGGGATAGTGGCATCGATATTTGGTTACATGTAAGACCATGTCAGGGACATTGGCATTGTACGACTACTTCGAGCATTCTGAGTATCCAATTAGATTTCAAATGATTCAACAGGAAAATTTGAGAAATGAAAGTCTACGTGAATTGTATAAATGAATCGGGTACTTTCGACAGGTACACTATGTGTATGGATGAAAGGTAAGTGTATAAATGAACTTACCAAGATAAATATGTGTATAGATTTGATAAGGTAATAAGTGATATATGCTTGAAAGTGCTATGAACAAATGGGTTTCAATTAAGCTATAAAATGTTCAAAGTAATAGTTAAACAAAAGAGCCAAAAAGAAGTATATGAGTTTTAAAATTAAGAAATATTAATGACATTATATTATTATGATTATGTGCATTATATGTTAATGTGTATTTGTATATGGCTTACTAAGCTTTTGGAAACTTACTTTGTGTGTTTTTGCTATGTTTTTTTTAGATCGTCAAAGCTACTGAAGGCTCAAGAATCATATAGGATTGTCATCACCCTACTCAAATCACATTTCATTACCTTATAATCATGTATATATTAAGTATGGCATGTATAGTTTAGTTGAAATGGACTATGTTTATGATATGTAAATAGTCGTGTGATATGGCTAGATAAATATTGATGTTATATATGAGTGATCAAGCTATATGATGTTTAGTTTAATATGGTTTGTTAGCAAATGCAATGGTCACATGAAGGGTAAGCTTATTGGTGCATAATTATCATTTTATTGATGGTAAGTTTGTGATGGTTTACACTTTGAAATGCTTGTAGATATATTGAGTTAAATGAGTCTTAAGTTGGAGCGTTTGTGATGTTTATGAATGGGTATAAATTATGCAAAATTTGATATGTTTTTGGTTGCCAATTATATATGGGATGATGTTTATATGTGCTTAAAGGGATGACCCAAGTGTGGGTGGCATTTTGGCCTTGCAAATGGCCTATATTTGCCCTCATGGTTGAGCACATGGGCATGTGGCTCGACCGTGTCCTTCAAGGTTGCAATTCAAAACAAGTCAGACTCGATCATAGGCAAAACACACGGGCGTGTGACTGGCCGTGTAGTCCAAGTTAGTAGCGACCACGGTGGGGCACACGGGCATGTCCACGGTTGTGTGGATAAGTCAGTATGTATGCCCTGTTTTAACACGGCTTAGACACATGGGCGTGTTTGAGGTCGTGGAAGGCACACGGCCTGCCCACACAGGCGTGTAACCTCTGTAACTTAGAGAAATTTTTAAATTTCTGAGAATTTTATATGTGTTCGGTTTAGTTTCGCCCTATTCTAAATCATGTTAATGGTCTCAAAGACCTATTTAAGGGACACTTTGATGTGATTTGTCAAACTAAGATATGAAATATTCGTAAAAGTTTCCAATTGTCTAATGCCTCTTAACCTTAAATCGGTGACGATTACGAGTTAGGAGTGTTACATTTGGTTGGTATCAGAGCTACAGTTTAGTTGATTCTCGGACTAACGTAGTGTGTGAGAGTCTAGCTATACATGCCATATAAATGAAATGATAGTATGATGAATCCTGAAGTGTAAAATGTGTTTTCGTATAGTAATGGATCCCGAAAGAGCTGTAGCTAACGATGTTGAAAGCAATGCTGCCTGCTCCCGCTCAAAGGACAGCACCATCTAATTTGAGATTGGCTACTAGCGGTCAAGAGGGAGAGGCTAAACAAGTTGTCTTCCAAATGATGAGTGAGTGGTTCACTTAGTAGGTAAGAAATAATCCGGCTATTTCACAACCTCCGCCCCGTCTAATCCCCCTCAGACTTCAATTGTGCCTCCGGTTATGAACTTGAATCTATTGAACAAGCCTCCTGTTGATAAGATCCGCAAGTATGGGACTGAAGAGTTTAGGGCCAATAGTGATGATGATGCTGAGAAAGTTGAGTTTTGGCTAGAGAACACTATCCGAGTATTTGATGAAATGTCATTGACTCCTGAAGAATGTATAAAATGTGTGTTTTTTATGAGATGCAGCCTATCAGTGGTGGAAGACTTTGATTTCTATGGTTCCAAATGAACGGGTTACATGGGATTTCTTTCAGTCTGAGTTTTAGAAGAAATATATCAGTTAGAGATTTATAGATCAGAAATGAAAAGAATTCCTAGAATTGAAATAGGGTTGCATGTCTATCACCGAGTATGAAAGAGAGTTCGTGAGATAAAGTTAGTATGCCCGGGAATATGTCTCAACTGAAGCAATAATGTGTAAATGGTTTGAATACGGTTTAAATGAAGATATCCATTTTGGAATTTTGGAAATAAAAGAGTTCATTGTGTTTGTTGATCGAGCGTGCAAAGCTGAGGCACTCGGGAAAGACAAAAGAAAAGCTGAAACAGAGGCTAAAGATATGAAAAAGAGATTTCTGAATAAATCATTTTAGTCTGCTTCAAAGAAATTTAGAGATGAACAAAGCCGTTCAAAAGCTAATATAGGACATTCGAACAGAGATCAAGCTAGATCACAGTCAAATTTCAAAGCTCCCGCTACTTTAATGGCCAGTATTGGAAATGTCCGATCTGAGCGACCTGAATGTAAGCATTGTGGTAAAAGGCATCCGGGAAGTTGTAGATTGAATGATCGAGCCTATTTTAGATGTAGATTATTAGATCATTTCATTCGAGACTGCGTAGAGTCTGTTGATCAAGAGATTGTTCAGAATCTGAGATCTGATAATGTTTTAGCGAGGGTAGACCTTCCCGAAATACAAGAAATGTCAGTGGTAGTCAAAGAACTATGAAAGAAGCTGTTGGGAAATCTAAAGCTAGAGCGCCTGCCAGAGCATATGCCATTCGAGCTCATGAGGAAGCTTCATCTCTAGATGTTATAACAGGTACATTTACTCTTTATGATACTTCTATGATTGCTTTGATAGACCCCAGTTCTATACATTCGTAAGACTTTTCCTGTAGAGTATCAAACCGCTTAGGTAAAAGTGTCCTGGTTGACAAAGTATGAAAGAACTGTCCGTTGATGTTTCGAGATGTTTGTTTTCTGGATAATCTGATGTTATTACCATTTGATGAGTTTGATATAATTTTGGGTATGGATTGGTTGACGTTGCATGATGCTGTTGTGAATTGCAAAAGAAAGATTATTGATTTCAAATGCCAAAATGATGAAATAGTTTAGATTGTGTCTAATGATTTGAATAGATTACCTGCTGTGATATCTGTGTTAAAAGCTCAGAGTTATGAGAAAAAGGGTTATGAAGTTTATTTTGCTTATGTAATAGACTCAAAAGTGTCAGAAAAGAAAGTTGAATTAGTGTCAGTTGTTTGTGAATTCCCTGATGTATTTCTTGAAGAATTGACGGGATTACCTCCGATACATAAAGTTTAATTTGGTATTGATTTGTTACTGGGAACAACTCCTATTTTGATAGCTCTGTATAAAATGGCACCAACAAAGTTGAAAGAGTTGAAGTCACAGTTGCAAGAGTTGAATGATAGAGGGTTTGCAAGACCGAGTTTCTCACCTTGGGGTGCTTCTGTTCTGTTTGTGAAAAAGAAAGATGGCATGATGAAAATGTGCATTGATTATCGTCAGTTGAACAAAGTGACTATCAAGAATAAATATCCCCTGCTTAGAATCGATGATTTGTTTGATCAGTTAAAAGAGCCACTGTGTTTTCAAAAATAGATCTAAGATTGAGGTATTACCAGTTCAGAGCAAAAGATTCGGATATTTTGAAAAATACTTTTAGAACGAGGTACGGGTATTATGAATTTTTATTTATGCTTTTCGGACTAACGAATGCTCCGGCTATTTTTATGGATTTGATGAATAAAATTTTTAGACCGTATTTAGATCAATTTGTTGTTGTGTTCATTGACAACATTTTGATTTATTCACGTGATGAAATCGAGATGCTTAGCATTTGAGAATTATGTTGTAAACTCTGCGAGATAAGCAATTGTATGCAAATTTCAGTAAATGTGAATTCTGGCTACGAGAAGTTGGTTTTCTGGGACATATTGTATCATCATTTGGAATACGAGTTGATCCGAGTAAGATTTCTGCTATTCTAGAATGGAAACCTCCGAAGAATGAGTCTGAAGTCCGTAGTTTTCTGGGACTAGCTAGTTATTATCGTCGGTTTGTAAAAGGATTCTTGACGATAGCTACTCCGTTGACTAGATTACTTCAGAAAGATGTGAGGTTTGAATGGTTTGATAAATGTCATAAAATTTTTGATCAGTTGAAAATTTTGTTGACTGAAGCTTCAGTTTTGGTACAACCAGAATCGGGTAAAGAATTCATGATTTACAGTCATGCTTCATTGAATGGTCTGGGATGTGTTTTGATGCAGAAAGGCAAAGTTATAGCTTATGCCTCGAGACAATTGAAGCCGCATGAAAAGAACTATCCGATATATGATCTTGAGCTAGCTGCGATTGTGTCTGCCCTAAAGATTTGGCGTTATTATCTTTTCGGTGAGAAATGTCACATGTTTTCAGATCATAAAATTCTGAAATATCTGATGACCCAGAAAGACTTCAATCTACGACAGAGAAGATGGTTAGAGCTATTGAAAGACTATGAGCTAGTGATAGATTATCATCCGAGTAAAGCAAATGTTGTTGCTGATGCACTGAGTTAGAAATTACTATTTGCATTACATGCTATAAATGCTCATTTGGATCTGTCTGTTGGTGATTTAGTTTTAGCTAAATTGAAAGCGAAACCATTGTTTTTACAACAAATATGTGATGCTCAGAAAGTTAATAATGACTTGTTAGCAAAGTGAGCTCAATGTGATTCGAATTCTGATTCTGAATTTCGAGTTGATGATGATGATTTCTTGAGATTTCGAGATCAAATCTGTGTTTCGAGAAATTCGGAGTTAATACAGTTGATTTTGAACAAAGCTCATAGCAGTCGGTTATCTATTCATCCGAGTAGTACAAAGATGTCTCATGATTTGATGCAACATTATTGGTGGTCCAGTATGAAAAGAGATATCTCTAATTTTGTGATGAAATGTTTAGTCTGTCAGCGAGTTAAAGTTGAACATCAAGTTCCATCTGGTTTGCTACAACCGATTTTGATTCTTGAGTGGAAATGGGATAGAGTGACGATAGACTTTGTTTCTGGGTTGCCATTGACACCAAGCAAGAAAGATGCAATCTGGGTTATTGTGGATAGATTGACTAAATCGGCTCACTTTGTTCCGGTTCGCACAAATTATTCGCTTGATAAGCTGGCTGAATTATATATATCTCAGATTGTGAGATTACACGGAGTGCCTATTTGTATTGTTTCGGACAGAGATTCGAGGTTCACATCGCAGTTTTGGAAGAAACTGCAAGATGCTTTAGGTACAAAACTACACTTTAGCACTGCTTTCCATTCGCAAACAGATGGCCAATCTGAACGGATTATTCAGATTCTTGAGGATCTATTGAGATGTTGCATTCTTGAGTTTAACGGTACGTGGGAACAGTATTTTCCACTAATTGAATTTGCATATAACAATAGTTTTCAGTCGAGCATCAAAATGGCACCCTATAAAGCTTTGTACGGGCGTAAATGTCGAACACCTCTGTATTGGACTGAGCTTAGCGAAAGTAAGTTACACAGGGTTGATTTGATAAAAGACGCTGAACAGAAGTAAAAGTGATCCATAATAGTTTGAAAATAGCGTTTGATCATCAGAATTCCTATTCAGACTTGAAAAGAAAAGACACTAAATATGAAATTAGTGATACAGTATTTTTAAAAGTATCTCCATGGAAGAAAGTACTCAGATTCGGACATAAAGGCAAATTGAGTCCGAGGTTCATAGGACCGTATGAGATCATCAAACGAATTGGACCTATTGCTTATAAGTTATTGTTGCCACCCGAACTAGAAAAGATTCATAATGTATTTCACGTGTCAATGCTTCATCGGTACAGATTCGATCCATCACATGTAATTTCTCCGTCTGAGATTGAAATCCGATCTGATATGATTATGAAGAAGAACATATCCCTATCTTAGCTCGTGAAGTGAAAGAATTCCCAAATAAGAAAATTTCGTTAGTTAAAGTACTGTGGCGTTGACACAGAGTTGAAGAGGCTATGTGGGAGCCTGAAGATTCAATGAGACAGCAATATCCGAATCTATTTAACAATAAGATTTTCGGGGACGAAAATCCCTAAGGGGGGAGAATTGTAACAGTCTGGTTTAGACCCTAGTTGGAATAGTGGTTTCGGGACCACAAATTCAAGTTGGAAAAATATTTTAATATTATTTTCTGTGTCTGCATGATATGATTAAGCATGTGTGAAAGTTTCGTGATTTAATTTTTTTCAATTGTGTGCTTAATTAGAGGAAAGGACTAAATTACATTAAATGCAAAATTAGTATGCTATATGTTAAAAGCACTTATGTGTTATTTCTTTATAAATGTGAGGTCATTATAATGCAATTGAACCATTGGAAATATGGATGGACATTAATGTATAAAGTTAGTGGAAATTATAATGTATTAATAAAGGTTAAAAATCTAAAATAGTAAATATGTTATAATTAAAATAGACAAAAGCATGAAATTAGCCATTGTCACCATCTTTGTGCCGAAAATAGAAAAGAAAAAGAAAGAAGAAAAGCTTTGAACTTTTGTCTAGCTTTAATCTTAATTCAAGGTTTGTTTTGCTTCCGGTTTTTGATAATTTCTACGTTTTTTTTATCGTTGCTAAATGTTATTCAAAACCCATGCTACAATTTTGTGAATTGATGATGATTTTGAAATATTACATTGATGAACAAATGAGTTTTGTGATGTTTGAAGATGAATTATGAAAGATATGTGAAAGATTAACATAGTTTGTCTTTGAATTTTTGATGAATTTAAGTAATTTGGACTTAATTGAGAAAATAATTTTTTTGAGGGACTAAATTGTGAAATAAATGAAATATATGGACTTAAATGAGCATGGTTGATATTCGTCTAAGCATGAGTGTATGCAAATTTAGTGTATTTTGTGATTTTGTGAGATAGGGACTAAAATGTCAAAATGTGAAAATATGAAGGCTAATTTGTAAATTTCCCTAAATATGTGTTTTTGGATTGAATTGAATGAATTAGTGAATAAATGGGTTAAATTTGAATATGTATAGATCAAGAACTGAAGAAATTAGAATTAGATTCCGAACGGTTCAACCTACAAATCCGAGAAATGAAAGTCTACGTGAATTGTATAAATGAATCAAGTACTTTCGACAGGTACACTATGTGTATGGATGAAAGGTAAGTGTATATATGAACTTACCAAGATAAATATGTGTATAGATTTGATAAAGTAATAAGTGATATATGCTTGAAAGTGCTATGAGTAAATGTGTTTCAATTAAGCTATGAAATGTGCAAAGTAATAGTTAAACAAAAGAGCCAAAAAGAAGTATATGAGTTTTACAATTGAGAAATATTAATGACATTATATTATTATGCTTATGTGCATTATATGTTAATGTGTATTTATATATGGCTTACAAGCTTTTGGAAGCTTACTTTTTGTGTGTTTGCTATGTTTTTTTTAGATCGTCAAAGCTACTGAGGACTTAGGAATCGTCGAGGATTGTCATCACACTACTCAAATCACATTTTCGTACCTTATAATTATGTATATATTAAGTATGGAATGTATAGTCTAGTTGAAATGGACTATGTTTATGATATGTAAATAGTCCTGTGATATGGCTAGATAAATGTTGATGTTATGTATGAGTGATCAAGCTATATGATGTTTAGTTTAATATGGTTTGTTAGCAAATGAAATGGTCACATGAAGGGTAAGCATATTGATGCATATTATCATTTTATTGATGGTAAGTTTGTGATGGATTACACTTTGAAATGCTTGTGGATATATTAAGTTAAATGAGTCTTAAGTTGGAGTGTTTGTGATGTTTATGAATAGGTATAAATGATGCACAATTTGATATGTTTTTGGTTGCCAATTGTATATGGGAAGATGTTTATATGTGCTTATAGGGATGACCCAAGTGTGGGTGGCATTTTGGCCTTGCAAATGGCCTATATTTGCCCACACAATTGAGAATACGGGCGTGTGGCTCGACCGTGTCCTTCGAGGTTGCAATTCAAAATAAGTCAGACTTGACCATGGGCAAGACACACGAGCGTATGATTGGCTGTGTGGTGCAAGTTAGTAGCGACCACGGGTGAGGCACACGGGCGTGTCATAGCCGTGTGAATAACTCAGTATTTATACCCTGTTTTGACATGGCTTAGACACATGGGCATGTCTGAGGCGGTGGGAGGCACACGGCCTGCCCACACGGGCATGTGACCTCTATAACTTAAAGAAATTTTTCAATTTCTGATAATTTCTATATGTGTTCGGTTTAGTTCCGGCCCTATTCTAAAGCATGTTAAAGGTCTCAAAGACCTATTTAAGGGACACTTTGATGTGATTTTTCAAACTAAGATATGAAATATCCGTAAAAGTTTCCAATTGTCCGGTAATGCCTCTTAACCTTAAACCATCGACGATTACGGGTTAGGGGTGTTATAGGTGTATCACCTACACCGATCACAAGAGCCTCAAGTACCTCCTTACTCAAAAGAGTTTAATCTTAGACGGCGTCGATGGATTGTGTTGCTCAAAGATTATGACTACACGATAGAGTATCATCTTTGTAAGATTAATGTGGTAGTCGATGCACTTAGTCGTAGAGTGATGTTCACTCGTCTTAGTCTATTCAATGATGGGGGTCTGTTAGCTGAGTTGCAAGTTAAACCGACTTGGATTGACCAGATTTAAGAAAAGCAATTAGGGGATGAGTATTTGGTTCTGCGGTTTTGGCAGGTTGATAGTGGCAGTACATCTAATTTTAGACTGAATAAAGATTAGGTTTTGTGTTTCTGAAGTCAGGTTTGTGTGTCGAATGATTTTGATCTGAGGCAGTCGATTATGAAGGAGGCGCATAGTAGCCCTTATGCTATGCATCCGATGGTGATAAAATGTATTGGGATCTCTGTGAATGTATTGGTGGCTGGGTTTGAAATGAGAGGTAATAGATTTTGTTGTTCATTGTCTGACGTGCCAGCAAGTGAAAGCTGACCACTAGTTGCCTTCGGGTTTGCTTCAACCTGTTAAGATTCCCTTATGGAAATGGGAACAAGTGACGACAGACTTCGTTAGTGGGTTGCCCTTGACACCCACTAAGAAGGATTCTGTTTGAGTCATCGTGGATCGATTGACCAAGTCTGCCCATTTTATTCCGGTTCGGACGGACTACTCTCTGTAAAAGTTAGCAAAGCTCTATTTTCTGAAATTGTAAGACTGCATGGGGTTCCGTTTCAATAATCTCTGATAGGGATCCTTGTTTCACTTCTTGATTCTAGAAGAAACTGTTGGGTTTGAGATTGGACTTCAATACTGCATTCTATCCTTAGACCGATGGTCAATTTGAGAGGGTGATTCAGATACTAGAGGATACGTTTCGGAGTTATGTGATTGATTTCTGAGGTAGTTGGGAGGATTTTCTACCGTTAGTTGAGTTCGCCCACAATAACAGTTTCTAGTCTAGCATCCATATGGCACCTTACGAGGCTTCGTGTGGTTGTAAGTGTCGATTCGCTATGTTGGACTGAGTTGGGTGAACGAGAGGTTTTGGGTCCCGAGTTGGTTTTCGATATTGAAGATAACATTAGACTGATCTGGGATCATCTGAAGGCGGCTTCTAATAGACACGAGTCCTATGTGGATCTGAAAATGAGAGATATCGAATACTCGGTGGGTGACTTTATATTCCTTAAGGTATCCCCATAGAAGAAGGTTCTGAGGTTCAGTCGTAAGAGCAAGTTGAGCCCTAGGTTCATTGGGCCATATCGAATTCTGAAGCGTGTGGAACCGGTCACTTATCAATTAGAGATAACTCTAGAGTTAGACCGTATCCATGATGTGTTTCACGTCTCGACGTTGAGGAGGTACCGTCGATCCATCTCACATTGTCTCTGTTGAGGAGATCAAGGTTAGACCAGACTTGACTTTTGAGGAGGAGCCGGTTCAGATTTTGGATTGAGATATTAAGGTTTTGAGGAGGAAGTCCATTCCATTAGGTAAGGTTCTGTGGCAAAATCATGGCATTGAGGAAGCCACGTGGGAACCTGAGGACTCGATGCGTTAGCAGTATCCTCATCTGTTTAGATCAGGTAAATTTCGAGGTCAAAATTTCCTTTAGGGGGTAGAGTTGTAACACTCTAAATAATTTAAATATGTTTTTGTGAAATCTAACAAATGTGTATCTGCTTCAATGGTTAAGTGTTCTGGATATGTGTATGAGGTCTTGGGTTCAAGTCTCCCTTTTGGAAAATTTTGTTATTTTATCCAAGTCCCATCCCTGTTGGGTTGGATTATATAAAATTGTCTGTTAACTTATGTAACACCCCTAACTTGCATCTATCGCCAGAATAGGTTTACGGAGTATTACAGGAATTTATAGATCAAATAAATTAATATTTTACATTATATAGCATTCATATCATAAACCAATTGAAATCAAGCATAATGTCCCTTATGTGAGCCGTCGAGGCCCAAAATACACATTAGAAACAAGTCGGGACTAAACCAAGTACTCAGAGAATATTAAAATTTTTCAAAGGTGTAGGGGACACACTCCCATGTGGCCAGGCCGTGTGGCTCACACGGTCAAGAGACATGCCCGTGTCTCAGGCCATGTGGTTATTCGAAATAGAGGCACACGGCCATGTCCCAACCTATGTCTACACTTGTGAGCTCTCTGACTTGGGTCATACTACCAAGCCACATGCCCGTGTGCTATGCCGTGTGAGTATACTGACTTGTATTCTTAAAAAGATACATGGGACGCATGGCTGTGTCACCTGGCCGTGTGTCACACATAGCTGACACACACACCAGTGTTTCTGCCCATGTGGACAAAAACAAGCCATTTTACAAGCCATATTTATCACCCAATTTGGTGTTAGCCTACAATCAAAATTATGCATATCAACAAGCCAAAATTAAGCACTAAAACAAACCAAAATCAAGCTTTTCACATATAATATCTTTACATACAACCAATATGCCTTTAGGCACCTCAGATGATAGATTATAACATGTGTACTCATGTATTCAATATATTCATGTGTATAACTAACTTATACGCATATTTGTACCCAAGGTTTACCAAAATAATTTGCATTATTTCAAACCAAGTCACTTACCTACCAAAACATACCATTTGATGCCAAAATATATTTCAAATACTAGCATATTTAGTTATATATACCTTACATATCAAGGTACCGATTCTGTAACATCCTGATTAGGTGGGTCTGTGCACTTTGAGTGTCAGTGTTAGCTAGAGCTTTGGAAGTGTGTATTGGGCTCAGGTTTGGGCTTAAACCTGGGTTAACTTTTCTAATAAAGAGCTACAGAACATAATTTAAGTGAGGTATCCATGTTCAGTAGCAAGTTGGGCTTGTGGCCCAAAATTTAGTGATGCTGTAAGGGGCATGTAGGTGGCGGCACTAAGGAGGGAGTTGGGCCAAGAGTTGTCGTTTGGGCCCAAGTGTTTTGGGGCAAAAATTCGGCACTCCAAGGGGGAGGGAGAAGGGACGGCACATGTGCTATAATTTGGGAGTTTAAATTCTTTTATTTTTGTTAATAAAAAGTTGATAATAAGGAAGGGAAGAGTTGGTTTTAGGGAGGTCTCATCTAAGGGAAAGATAAAGATAAAGGTGGATAAGGGTGGATAAATGCTATCAGGAGAAGGGAGAGTTGGCTGAAACTCCAACTCTGAGAGTGTGTGTGTTGTCGAAATTAGTAGCAAGTGATCATCTTTTCTTTCATTTTTGTTCTTTCTTTCTCACCTATTCTCTAAAAAAGTCGAAATTCTTTTCTCTTTTGGATGCCTCTGCTTTTTATCAAAACCGAAACTCCCTAGTTTTCTTCTCCTCTTCAAAATCTTTCTAAAATCCGAATTCTTCTTGCTCATATTCCCATCTCCCATAGCCGAATCTTGAAGTTGATTTATTTTTCCCGAAGGTGCATTATAGCCGAATAGTCTTCAAAGGATTGGTGAGTTTTTTTCAGAGATTTCTTCCCTACGATTTCTCTTTTTTTCATTAAGTTCCTAACCCGAATCATTTTTTCTATGGCCCTATCGGTTTCACTCTCTGCTCTTAGGAGCCGAATCTTGTCTTGCTGTGATCTGTGGTGCCGATTTGTGAAAGAAGCTGAAGGTAGGTGGTGTAGGTTCGGTCGAATGGCCACTTTCTTGTTCCTTTGTCTTTGGCCAAATGCCATAAGGTACTAGATGGGTTGTGATTATCGATTTGGTTTGATACTTTGGTGGTGGCCGAATGTAGGTAGGGTAGAGATGCTTTCTTAAAGACTTTCGGGATTTGATAACTAGGTAAGGGTTTCATTGTAAGCATTATGATTACCTATTAGATCTCATCGTTTAATTGGTTTAGTGACCAAGGGATTATTATGGACTCAAATAACAGTCAAGCAGTAGGAGGGGTTGGATCTGTAAACCCAACGCCTAAATACAAGAAGCGATCAGTATCAGGAGTGCGAGACTGGCCATCGGGGTGTGGGCTGACGTCAGAAAAATACCATAGGCTAATAGTGGTAGTCTCGTGTGATAATAGCGTAGAAGCAGTGAGAGCGTTAGTACGAGAACCAGTTGCGTAACTCTTACACACTTTCTTTACTTAATATGTTAAATGTCATGTGATGATAAAAGCCAAAGTGACTGCAGTGATTACTAAGTTACCCTTGTGGGTAAAAACGAGGATGCCTGGTAAGTTGTTATGGTTGCTAGCGTTAATTATAATGTGATCTATAAGTGCATGCCACTCTTTATACAATATTGTACATGTTAAAGCATGATCATACTTGTATTGTGAGCACGAACATGTGATATGGGTGATGAGTGGAGGGGGAAGTATGATCTATCAGATCGTCACCGTGGTTAGGTACCACACGATTGGGTTGGCCCCACGTATTGTAATATTGTGACTATGTCTCGGTGGTTTGGCACCACTAGTGGTTTGGTACCACATATGTTTATTTCAGAACCCGGTTACGGTGGTTTGGCACCACCAAGGTTTGGTACCACAAGGGTAGATTTGGGAGACACGGATGGATATCTAGGTTGATGGGATGTATGACATGCATATTTGTATATGAACTTGTGTAAGATCATAACTTCTTTTGGGATGGGGATTTACACACTGAGTCTACGTGACTCGCCCCTTCCATTATATTTTGCAGATAAACCATAGATCATGGATATAGAGCTGAAGGGACTCGAGGTGGCCATGCTCAGCATTCATTTTATTTCAATGTTTTCCATATGGACTTAGTTATTTTCTTTAATTTGGGTTTCCAGTTCTGTAATATGGCCGCTTAAGTGTTATTTTGGGACATTTGATTTAGTTGTTTCTTAAAGGTTCTATTAAGCATGCTGGTTAAACTATGAATTGGGTGTTTTCAAAACTTTAAACAAATACTCGTTTTTCTAAAATATATAATGACTAAGTAATAAGTACGGAGTAACTATAAGGCAACTACGTTTTTCTGAAACAAGTTTCAACATGTTTTAAACATCACAAGATCCAACGACGTATTCTTTAAAACGTTACAACAGAATTCTCTTTAAACAAGTCAACAAATCGGTTTTCAAAATGTTTTCTTTCCCGTGGCACGCCAGATTCGGTTGTAGTGTTTTGATCGGGTTTGGGGTGTTACAGATTCATGATCAACTCATCGCATCCTAGAACACATGTATATAAATGCACATTTAGCTAACACTTTACCTTTCATTATACAACCATAAACTAAACCACACATCAACCACATAAGGCAAATATGCGCAAACCAGAATGTGCCAAAACACAAGCCAAATAAGTGACTAATCTCCAAAAAATACATATAGGCCAACATTTAGCCAAAATAACCTATACATGTCATTATAACCAAAATCAAAACATCCAAAAGTATCGATAAAACCGATGGATAATGTGATATAACTCCGACAAGCTTCCAACCCATTCGAGCTTTCGATAATATGAAAAGTAAAGAAAATCAAATACGTAAGCAATGAATGCTTAGTAAGCTCGTATAAACTTTAATCATATCAATTCATTTCAAATATGAAATTTATACATATTAAGAATAATCCAATATTGATACCGCAAGATTCATGAAGCTATATTCAACAACTCACAAGGTGAATAAATCCACAGCATCACTTATACATATCATTCCTAGCATAGTAGGATTTTAAATAACTTTAAACCTTATCACTCTTTCATGAGCTCAAGCATATATTCATTTGAACACTTACCATTTCAATACAACTTATAATTAAACATATTACCATTCAACCAATAGCTTGGCATTTGCCTAAGCATCAAACAACAACACTTGTTAGCATACTTGAAAATATTTCATATAAATTCAACATCGATAACCTTATTATCTCAACATGTCACACTTGAGTTTCTTACTCGTCTCAACTTACATAATTTCCATGTATCAAAATTTCAAAGATATTCGTATATGTTCATGTCATGATACATATCATTCTCTTACCATTTCTTCATATACATATATCATCCATTTCAATATATCAATATATCATGTGCCATTATTTCCATGTATTTCATGTATATACCTGTATTAGTTCGTATCAAACTCATATCGTCACGTAACAGAACATTGCCCGTTGAACCATTTAGAATATCATTAGATAACTTTCAAATTCATTAAATAAATCACTTTACCAAGACTTTCCCAAATCAAAGAACGACTTACGGATAAGAGTACATCGTTAATAGAAGCTCATAAGAGCTGGGCCTTTCAGATACCCCAACAAAAGCTTGAAAGCTGAACAGAAGCTCATAAGAACTGAACAAAAACTCATAAGAATTGAACAGAAGCTCTTAAGAGCTGAACAGAATCTCATAAGAGTTGAACAGAAGCTCGTAAGAGCTGAACAAAAACTCATAAGAGTTGAACAGAAGCTCGTAAGAGCTAAACAGAAGCTTGAAAGAGCTAAATGGAAATTAAAACATGAGAGTTCACAAAAATGCTAAACCCCGATTTACTTGGGTAATTTTTCGATATCTTCCTTCAATAGCATCATATGTCAAATAACAAATGTACTCAAATCTCGCATTCCATTCAACCTAAATATTCAACTCAATATTATAATTCCAACAATAATTCATTTTCAACAATAAAATAACTGCATAATATCATTCATCAAATTAATACAAATATTAATTTTTAACCGTACAAACTTACCTGGATAAATTGCAGAAATACCAAGATTTAGAGGTATTTTGGTAATTTTTCATTTTCCTCAATTTTCCACCCGATCTTGATCTAAATTAATAATTTCATTCAATATATTAATTTAGACAATGAAACAATTCATTTCATGTAATTTGGTCATTTTTGACATTTTTATAAAATTGCCTCTAAAGTTTTACTTTTATTCAATTTAGTCTCTAAACTGAAAATATGCAAATTAACCATTTTTAATAGAAATCCAAGCTATTCAAATATTCATGGCATTCAATACAGCCCATTTTTGCAATAATTTCACAACAAACCCTTTTATTTATACTATTTCAATAATTTAGTCCCTAATCGAAAAATTCATCAAAATCACTTAAAAAATACTTTTAAATAACAATTAATATCTTAAATTCATCATTTAATATAAAAAATCACAAGGTTCATCAATGACAACTTTCAAAATCTTTAACAATTTCAAAATCGAAGGTAAAGTTAGCTGGATCTAGTTGCAACGACTTTAAAAACATAAAAAATTATTAAAAACAGGACGAAAATCACTTACCGATTAGATTTTTAAGCTTGGCCAAAACCTAGCTCTGTTTTTATGGAAGCTTTCAGTTGTCATTGGGAAAGAAGATGATAACCACACCTTTTTTTCTTATGTTTTTTATTTTAATTTAATTTAATCCATCAAATTACCATATTACCCTAAGTTAATATTTAATTTAAAACACCAAATCTATGCCCATATTTGTCCATCACATAAATATATGGCACAATTACCATCAAAGGAAGGTTTAATTTCACAATTGGTCTTTTAAATTCTAACTAAATAAACTTATTTACAATTTAATCCCAAACTTATTAGGACTAAAAGAAAAATTAATCCAAAAGGTAGTGGAATCAATCATAACACCATCGCTTGGAAACTTTGACCATGGTATAATTACCATTTAAGTCCCTTTTCATTTATCAATTACCCATTTAATCAAATAGTGATTAAATTTTACATCTTTTACAATTTAGTCCTTTTTTTATTAATTAACTATCAAAACGTTAAAAATTTTCAAAGAAACTTTAATACCACCTTAATGCCACTCTGTAAATATTTATAAAAATATTTATGGCTCGGTTTAGAGAAACGAGATCTCAATACCTCACTTTCTAAAACCACTTGACCTAGGATTTTACCACTCGAACCTAATAATTCATTTTAAAACATAAATTACCTATTCAAAAATCTTTTTAAAACCATATTTGACTCGTAAATATTAAATAAAAAAATTTACAAGCTTACTTGCCAAATTTGGTGGCCTCGAACGACTGTTTCTAACACCACTGAAAAATCGGGTTGTTACAACTTATATCAGAATGAGCCTGCTAGTTCGAGTGGTAAGGAGTTAGTGTGTTGGAGGTCATGTGTTCGAATCATTGCGCAAGCGTGAGTGTTAATTTTTTCTTCAGGTGTCTGATAGAGGTTTGGAGTAACCAAAATTCTAAGGTGGTTGAGAGTTAGCGGGTTAGTGGGGAGTGGGAGGAAAAGTAGGGATAGATTATTTATTTTCTGAATTTTAATTTTAGTTTTTCTCTTTTCCAAAAATTTTCTTTCTCTAACGCTTTTTTTCTTTCTATTTTCCCACTTTTAATTTTTGTTTCCTTCTTCTGATTTTTGTCAAAATTTATCTTTCAATTCACGATACTTGATTCCTTCGTGTTGCTGCGTAGGTAAGGGGTTCATTGTGTTTTGGGGTGGTTTTTTTTTTATACTTTAGTTTCTGTTGGTGTACGAGGTTAATTTGTCATATCGTTTTACTAGGTGTTCTTCAAGAAAACCGATACTCTTTGATTGAGTAGTTAAGTTCAGAGGCCGTCGTCGTCGATGGTAAGTTTTCAAAACATTTTAGTGTTGTTTTTCTTTTGAAGGTGTGCGTTTGGTTGCTTGAATTTGAATGAGGATTTATTTGGATTTGTGAACTCACTTTGATTGTGAGCATTTTGTGATAATTTTAGGTTCTGTTCACTCCGGGGGGTGCGTTTGCTTCAAAAACGAACCAAGTGTGTTCTCCTAACACGAAAAATTGAGTTTTGTCGAAAGCTAAAAATGGAATCTATCGACTCCACACGAGTGTGTGGCCGGCCATGTGGTTGGCTGTGTGCGAGACGTGGCCGTGTGACTGACAAAAGCGTGGCCATGCACAAGACACGGCCATGTGACGGTGTGAGTGTGGCCATGTGGGCCACATAGGCTAGGCCAGATAGGGCGTGTGGGTTTTGGGCCCGGCAGTGTGCGGCACACGGGTAAAGCAAATCTGGACATGTGGGCCCACAGGGCATGTGGGCCCAGAATTCTAAAACTTTCCCTAGGGTCACACTAGTCATTCTGCTCGATTGTAGGCTTACCGTAAGGTCGGTAAAGGCTAACCAAACCCTATTTCATGTGATTTGATATTCTGATAGACTGATCTGAATAGGATACTGATATGTATGTCTGACTGTATTGTTTAAGTATGTATCTATCTGTATACGAGCATGTTAAGCATGTTTAATATGATATTTCTACATTTGTACTCTATATCTGTTATTGGGGTGGAAATTGTATATGTGGAGGAAGTGATCTGTATGGAAACTCTTAGCCTATATTTTGGCAACTTGACTGCATATTATATGTTATGTGTCGCATCGACACTATATAGTGTGTAGGGATGGGTGGGTGTTTTTAACCCCACATGGTGTAATGGGATGGTCGGAGACGGTGTGTAGAGGATGGGGGTAGGATTTTACATATCTGTATCTATTATGGACTTAGATTTGAATCTGTATCTGACTGTATACGAAACATTGTGTATGTTACATGGCTAGTTCTGTTGGGTTACACACTGTTTTTATGAAAACTCATGTAACACCCCCAGACCCGGCCCAGACATTATGGCCGAATTCGGGAATGTCACATCAAAGACAATTCCAAATCGATTTTACTAACTTAAAATTTAGGGCCCAAAAAGCCCAAAATCCTTGAGTCTTGTTAAGTAATGATAAAAGCTCATTTTAATATTTTAAGCATTTCGAAAACCAAGTTTAAACATACGAAATTTACTTAGGTTTAATACTTAAGTAAACAGTTGAAAACAACAAACCCAAAATCTAAAGTCAAATCGGAGTACAAGGCCTTATTACATCCAAATAAAATAAAGCAATTAAAACCATGTTTTTTGAAACAAATAAATAAAAATTAAAACATCTAATAGTGTAGCCATCTCCGAGTCCTCTCCCACGTTGAGCCGTCTACTGAGGATTACCAAACATCCTAAAATTGGGCCTAAGAGAATTGAGCCCAATGGGCCTTGAGCGTAGTAGCATTTAAATTTTTTGGAGAACAAGAGATCGGCTTAAATGCAGGTTGGACCAATTAGATAAGTGAGTTTGGAAGGTTGGGGGCTTCTATGAAGTCCGGGTTCAAGTTAGGCCTTAGGAAAAATTTTGGTTTTAGGTGAAAAAAACTCTAGAGGTTTGCGGGTAGGCCTTAAGAATAAAATGTGGAGGAAAATGACACAAGTAGAGTGTGTGGTGTAGTGGCAAAGTGACATCACTTAAGGACAAGGGAATGACGCCACAAGGAAGGAAGGAGGTCCAAGGTTCTAGTTGTAGCGTTTGCATTCCTTTTAGATTATTTTTATTAAATGAATTTAGACCTTGGCCATAGGGTTATATTTAGTTGCGTATAGTTTAAGACACAAGGAGCTAGTTGGTAAAGTGGCTAGCGGCGTGGATTATGCTACAGGAGAGTTTGGGTTCGAACCTCATGAGAAGCAAAGGAGTATTTATTTTTTGGATTGGACGGTAAGAGTTTCAATTGAATTTAAACTCTACTGACGGAGGGATCCCACATCGGAAAGATACAAAGAAGGAAGGTGAAGAGCTAGCTATATAAAGAGCATTCCAGGAGGAGAGTTAAGATACCTTGGTGGGCGTTTGGGCACAGGAGTGGTCGCAGCGCAGTTTAACACCAGACTCCTATCAGGTGTGTAACTCTCTACTCTAGTTGTAGAGTGGCAAATGCCGAATTGCCGATCACGGCAATAGTAGCCACACGAGCATGGGAGCGCACGTGTAGGGCTTTGACGCGATAGTTGAGGCCATCAGTAGTATTCTTGTGGGTTGGGGTTGCTTGGGCCGCGATGGGCCAAAATAGGCCTAATGGGCTCGTAGGCCCAATAGAATAAATTGTATGATGATGTAGTATATAGTGAACTAGACTAGGTGGAACTTATATACATGGCTAGATTTGTGTTAGGTGGGCCACACGAGCGTGTGGGCCCGAATGGGCTAAAATTGGGTTTTAGGCCCAACAGTCTGGTAAAGACTGAAAATGGTAGTTGAGTAGCTCAAGGTGACATTGGGCCTTCGAAAAGGCCATTCTAGGTATAAAATTACTTAAATACCCTTAGTGGGTAAATTACCAAAATACCCCTGAAAGGTAAATTACAGAAATGTTTTGGTAGGTAAAATTACGGTTATACCTTTAGAGGTTGATTAGCATGATTATGTTGTTTTATGTCTATCTGATTATGATGGTAATTCATGTTATACTTATATTTGATATATGTCTAGCATACATGACATACTGCATACATGAATTATTATGTCATAGTGCTTGGGTATGATGAGAGGAGGGGGAAGATGTGATATTTGTGACTTTGGGTCACCAAAGGTTTAGCACCACCAAAGGGTTTGGTACCACATATATTTATCTTTGTGACTTGTCCCGGTGGTTCAAGACCACAGTTGGGTTGGCCCACATATGTTATTATTGACTTTGGGTCACCAGTGGTTTGGCACCACCAGTGGTTTGGTACCACATATGTTATTTGTGACTTTGGGTCACTAGTGGTTTGGCACCACCAGTGGTTTGGCACCACCAAAGGGTTTGGTACCACATATGTTATTTGTGACTTTGGGTCACGGTGGTTTGGCACCAACAAAGGGTTTGGTACCACACGGGGTAGAATCGGGAGTTTCGGATGGTTAGGTTTTGGGTTGCATGACATGCATATTTTCATATGAAATTGTGTAAGGGTTTAACACCCGTTGGATGGGGATTTACACACTGAGTCTCGATGACTCACCCCTTAGTTAAATTTTGCGGTAATTATTAGATCGTGAATTTGGGAGTGAGGTGGACTCGTGGAGGCCATACATATGTTTACTCGTAAATTTGTTTCTTTTATTTGGACTTATTTTTATTTGGGTTTTTGTTATGTAATAAGGCCTTGGGTATTTTACTTGGTTTCAGCTTTCAATTTGGTTACTACTTATTATTAAATGATCAATATGGGATTTTCCTAAAATGATAATAAACCGTTTCTTATTCAAAATTACTTAAACTTGATTTTTCACAACAACTATAAAGAATACGAGTTTTTTTAACGAACGCACAGTTTTTAGACATTCCTTTCATGTGACATGCCAGATCCGGTTGTAACGTTTAGGCTGAGTTTGGGGTGTTACAATTATGGTATTAGAGCCAGGTTCAAAACTTCACTGTGGAATGGATTCAAAAATGTTTTTCAACTTTTGGTTGAAATATGGTTTAGAAAAATATATATATCTCTTTCCTGGAAGTATGGCACCCGAGTCTCCGGCATCAATCTGCACTATAAGTTTCCTGATACTTTTCTTTGTTATATGCTGTATTTGGGGTATCTATTCTGTGTGTTTGGTTTGGATGTGATGTTCAGACATAGAGTTGGGTGCGTATGAAATATTCATCTGTTTTAATGGCTAGGTGTTTTTGAGTATGTGTAGGAGTTTTAAATTCTAGTTAAAAGATATTAGTTTTATTAAGATTAGAGTGCGCAGCAAGAGCGTAGTGTGGTAGGTTAGGATGTGTGACTGTTAGTTAGTTGGAAATTTCAAGGACGAAATTTCTTTAAGGAGGGTAGATTTGTAACATCCTAAAATTGGGCCTAAGAGAATTGAGCCCAATGGGCCTTGAGCGTAGTAGCGTTTAAATTTTTTAAAGAAAAAGAGATAGGCTTAAATGCAAGTTGGACCAATTAGATAAGTGAGTTTGGAAGGTTAAGGGGCTTCTATGAAGTCCCGGCTTCAAGTTAGACCTTAGGAAAAATTTTGGTTTTAGGTCAAAAAAACCCTGGAGGTTAGCGGGTAGGCCTTAAGAATAAAATGTGGAGGAAAATGACACAAGTGGAGTGTGTGGTATAGTGGCAAAGTGACGCCACTTAAGGACAAGGGAATGACGCCACAAGGAAGGAAGGAGGTCCAAGGTTCTAGTTGTAGCGTTTGCATTCCTTTTAGATTATTTTTATTAAATGAATTTAGGCCTTGGCCATAGGGTTATATTTAGTTGCGCATGGTTTAAGACACAAGGAGCTAGTTGGTAAAGTGGCTAGCGGAGTGGATTATGCTACATGAGAGTCTGGGTTCGAATCTCATGAGAAGCAAGGAGTATTTATTTTATGGATTGGACGGTAAGAGTTTCAATTGAATTTAAACTCTCTTGACGGAGGATCCCACATCGGAAAGATACAAAGAAGGAAGGTGAAGAGCTAGCTATATAAAGAGCATTCCAGGAGGAGAGTTAAGATACCTTGGTGGGCGTTTGGGCACAGGAGTCGTCATGTGTGATTTAACACCAAACTCCTATCAAGTGTGTAACTCTCTCTACTCTAGCTGTAGAGTGGCAAATGCCGAACTGCCGATCACGACAATAGTAGCCACATGAGCGTGCGAGCACACGTGTAGGGCTTCGACGCGATAGTTGAGGCCATCAGTAGTATTCTTGTGGGTTGGGGTTGCTTGGGCTGCGATGGGCCAAAGTAGGGCCAATGGGCCCATAGGCCCAATAGATTAAATTGTATGATGATGTAGTATATAGTGAACTAGACTAGGTGGAACTTGTATACGTGGCTAGATTTGTGTTAGGTGGGCCACACGAGCGTGTGGGTCCAAATGGGTCGAAATAAGGTTTTAGGCCCAACAGTTCGGTAAAGACCGAAATGGTAGTTGAGTCACTCAAGGCGACACTGGGCCTTCGAAAAGGCCATTCCAGGTACGAAATTATTGAAATACCCTTAGTGGGTAAATTACCAAAATACCCCTGAAAGGTAAATTATGGAAATGACTTTGGTAGGTAAAATTACGGTTATACCCTTAGAGGTTGATTAGCATGATTAAGTTGTTTTATGTCTATCTGATTATGATGGTAATTCATGTTATACTTATATTTGATATATGTCTAGCATACATGACATACTGCATACATGAATTATTATGTCATATTGCATCGGTATGATGAGAGGAGGGGGAAGATGTGATATTTGTGACTTTGGGTCACCAGTGGTTTGGCACCACTAGTGGTTTGGTACCACATATATTTATCTTTGTGACTTGTCCCAGTGGTTCAGCACCACAGTGGGTTGGCCCCACATATGTTATTTAAAGGGATCGTCACTAGTAGTTTGGCACTACAAAGTGGGTTGGCCCCACATATGTTATTTGTGACTTTGGGTCACCAGTGGTTTGGCACCACCAAAGGTTTGGTACCACACGGGTAGAATCGGGAGTTTGGATGGTTAGGTTTTGGGTTGCATGACATGCATATTTTCATATGAAATTGTGTAAGGGTTTAACACCGTTGGATGGGGATTTACACACCGAGTCTCGATGACTCACCCTTAGTTAAATTTTGCGGTAATTATTAGATCACGGATTTGGGAGTGAGTTAGACTCGTGGAGGCCATACATATGTTTACTCAGTAAATTCGTTTCTTTTATTTGGACTTATTTTATTTGGGTTTTGTTATGTAATAAGGCCTTGGGTATTTTACTTGGTTTCACTTTCAATTTGGTTACTACTTATTATTAAATGATCAATATGGGATTTTCCTAAAATGATAATAAACCGTTTCTTATTCAAAATTACTTAAACTCGATTTTTCACAACAACTATAAAGAATACGAGTTTTTTTAACGAACGCATAGTTTTTAGACATTCATTTCATGTGACATGCCAGATCCGGTCATAACGTTTAGGCTGAGTTTGGGGTGTTACATTACCTGAAACATTAAATAAAGGGTGTGAGTTTCGAAACTCAGTGTGTACAACCTTGGCAATCAAATCAACATACAAATATTCACATTAGGCCTAAGCCCTATCAAAATCGGTGGTATTGGCCTTAGCCCACAATAACCTCATATCATATCATATCATATCATATGCAAAACAAGGTAATGCAAAACCCTCCCCAAAAATCCATCCACTACACACACCATTTCCCTTCCAACCTTATACACCTATGGGGAATTCTAGATCGACCCACCCTTCCGCTACACTCCAATGGTAGCACTCATAATGGCACTACTCAACGTTGCAGCAAACCTACTAATCATATAATGGGCTTAAAGCCACCGGTAGATCCACGGTCGTCAAGCGACTATGCGATCCTCAAATTCTTCCTCCGTACCATAATTCCCACCCATATGCATCCTAAACAGAATATCATATGAATGCAGCATGCACATGAGTAACATCCATAAAACTCATACTCATTGCATAGGGTATTTTAGTAATTTCACAATCAAGGGTATTTTCATAATCCTACCCTACAAGGGTATTATCGTAATTTTACCCTATAGAGGTATTTTCGTAAATTTAAAAATCGAGGGTATTTTGGTAATTTCATAAATCAAAGGTATTATGGTAATTTTCCAAACTAAAGGTATTTTGGTAATTTTACAGAACAGAAATATTTTAGTAATTTTACAAATCTAAGGATATTTGGGTAATTTTTCAAATCAGGGTATTCAATCCCTCTCGGGTTTTAGTTATAGACTTTGGCCCATTAACAAGTCCTTACGGCCAAAGTGAACAAATACTATGCACTAGGTAGGATTCCATAGAAGAGGAGGTGGGCCACTAGAACCGCTTAAGTACCAAGTTCTCCCTAGATCCAATCCTAGACATGCATATGTCCGTTGCCACACTCTAACCCTATGACTTGTTCACGAACATGATTAATTATTAGATTAAGTCTTATGCGGTTTAAGAGTTGTTCAGAACTAGGCCTAAAGTCCATTAAACCCTAGCATACTTGTGTACGTCCCTATAAAGCCCATCAAGCCCATTTCACGTTCATATAGCCCCTTATACCCAAATCACATCATTATGTTCCATTAGGCCCAAACCTCATTCTTATGGCCTATTAGGCCCAAAACAATTCCAGATCATGTAACATGCATGACTAACTCAATCCATATAACCAAATCAATCGATTTCATCAAACTTAGCCTTAAGGCCCACTGGGCCCATTTAGCCACTTTCGGCTATTCGACTTTTCGGCCTTGCTGATGTCATGTGTGTATAGTGTTTGTACACACCTAGTTACTACAACGTGCTATTCTATCCTTGGTCTTGAACCTACAACCAACCAACCTTCAATCAATCACTAAATCAACATATTTACCAAAAGCCGAAGCCTTATCTAACCTTACTGTGTGCCAACGGGTTTAAATAGCCCTTCCTTAGCTACTATTATAACATCCTAAATTGGGGCCTTTGCATTTTATTTATTTTCATGTAGATAGTATGGATGTCGTGCTAGTTAGGCTATTTTAGGGTCTAGGCAGGAGTCAGGGGTAGGCCAAAGCCTTGGGGAATTTGCGTTTTGGGCTTTTAGAAGGGGGAAGCTGATTGGAGTAGGTGTTAAGTGTGGTTGGTGGTAGGTTTTGACGTAATTTGGGCCTTGGTAAAGTGGCAAGGGACGTCACTTAAGCCTCAGGGAAGTGACGCCTTATGTAGGTGGGGAAGGCTTGGGTTCGAGCTGCGGGAACCTCCTTTTTGTGTGTTTATTTTGACGCCAAGATTAGGGAGTGTTATTCTCATGATGGACTCTGGTGGATGAGGGTTGAAGAAGTCAATAGTTTCAAATGGGGGAGGAGAGAGATTTAGGAGTTTGAAAGTATTCAAACTCATTTGAATAGGTGGTCAGGAGGAAAATAAAGAAAAAAAGAAGGGATTGGAGTGGGGGTGCATTAGCCGAATTTGGAAGAGTTGGAGGAGATGAGGGACTTTCGATTTTGGGTGCTAGTTGGCCGATTGTGGTATAGGCCTTGGTGAGGTGTGGCTTTCGGCTAGTTGAAATCACTTAGGGCCTTACCCCTTTTATTTTCTTTTATGCCGAATTGAACCACTCCCACATCTCACATTTTGCATTTTGTTGTTTCTCTCCTTTTCTCTCAAAAGCCAAAGCCGAATTCTCTCTACTTTTTCCTCATCTTTTGACCATGGCCGAAACCTCTTCTTTTCTTGTCCTCATTTTCTTTTAAGCACCATAGCCGCATCTATTGCTCATCTCTTATTCTTCTTTCTTTTCAAAGTCAAAACCCCTAACTCTATTACCATCTTCAACCTTTGTGCCTTAGCCGAATATCCCCATCCAAGGTTCTCAACTCTGACTTTCCTTCATGAATCGAATCCTAGTGGTTTACTCTTCTTCATTTATTTTCTTTTGAGTTGCCGAATTTCCACTTCTTTTGTGCTAGTGTCGAATCCTCTTGGGTGTAAGGTTAGTAACGATTACTTCCATTGCGCGTTATCTCTTTCGGGTTCTGGGGAACCAAAGCCGAATGGCCATATGGCCTTATGTTTGGGTGCTTGGCCGATTGTAGGTGGAAGTGTGTCGCATTCTTTTGATC
This sequence comes from Gossypium rotundifolium, assembly GCA_025506655.1. Classification (NCBI taxonomy): domain Eukaryota; kingdom Viridiplantae; phylum Streptophyta; class Magnoliopsida; order Malvales; family Malvaceae; genus Gossypium; species Gossypium rotundifolium. Next base: position 143,129,785 of record CP106731.1, read on the forward strand.
TCATGGATTCGGTTGGCTGGTGGATTAAGTTTAAGAGCTTCGAGAGTTGGTGGTCTAGGTAAGGGCATTAGCCTTAAGCGTTAATTTCTTTTGATTCGTTTTCTCTACTTTAATCCAGGTTAGTGACTAAGGTGTTCATGGGATCAAATGATAGCCAATCATTGGGAGGGGTTGGATCTGTGAACCCAGCCTCTAAGTTCAAGAAGAGGGCTGTGTCTGCGGTTCACGATTAGCCGCCTGGGTGTGGGCTAGCTTCAAGCAAAAGAATAGACAGATAGTAGTAGTGTCTGTTAACAAGAGTGTCGACATAGAGGGAATCATATTACGTGTTATCAGGTGTGTAATTACCATACTGTTACCTTGTTTGTTTTAATTAAAATGTATGAATCATATGTGGTAGCCGCAATAGTGGTGTGGTGGTGTTGTTACCCACGTTGGGTAATCTGGTAAACCAGGTTAGTTTACTATCTACATCAAACCTGAGGATAAATGGTTGTGGATGCATGTAAGCATGTTATATATATATATATATATATATATATCAGGAGGTGTTCATATTCTATCATGTTGCCATTTACCATTTTATGCTGCATGTGCATGGGATTCTGGATATACTAATTTAAAGGGGAAGTGTATTTATATGTGGGTGACTCTGTCACGATTAATGATGGCCTTGAGCCTCATTGTGGATTGATGATGACCTCGAGTCTCATCGTGGATATTGGTGATTTAATCACGTGGATTAGTGGCTAGACCACTTAAGTGGACTTTGAGCAGTGTTTACACAGGATAGACTGCCAAAGAGGTGTGTAGCGGATGGAGGGTTGATTGTAGAAATCCCCCGGTGTGTATGAGGATGGATGTACGGGTGGTGTGTAGCGGATGGATACTAGGTTGGGGTGGGTTAACATATTGCATCTTTATATGTTGCATATCGATTTGATGTGGGTTTGAGGCCAAGCCCATTTTTGGAATTGCATGGAATAATTGCACACTGAGTCACAATGACTCACCCTATTTTTCAAACACATTGCAGGTAATCCTTGACTCGTTGGACTGGGTTGGATCGGACTCGAGGTGGCCATGCAGGGTTTTGATTTCAATTTTGTTTTAAAACGTTAATTGCTATTTTCTGTTGGGATATTTTCATTCTGTAATAAGGCCACTCCTAATTTGATAAACTTTGGGAATTTTTTTTAAGTAGTTTTACTATTTTGTAACTGTTAAAGAAATGTTTTACTTTACATCAGATAATATTGAAATAGTAAGAATGGGTTTTCAAAACTTGAGCAATGTAAAAAAATGGTTTTCTACTTGTAACAATAAGGGTATTAACTTATATTTTTTAACTCAACAACTGAAATTTTCTCCAACTACAAATCCCCTAATTTTAAAAACCCCAATTCAAATAGACAATTTTTTTTTTACAATATTTTTCCTACCTTAGAAACAAGATTCATTTTTCACCTTTTTCCCTAGTAACATGTCAGATCCGGTCGTGATGTTGGGCCGGATTTGGGGTGTTACAATTTTGGTATCAGAGCCTGGTTCAAAAGCTCGACTTTGGGTTTTGGGTTCAAAACATTTTTTTGAAAATGGTTTTAAAGCATAGTAGAATGAAATACATGTTTTTCCTTTTGCATGGCTCCTGCGTCTCCAGCCTAAGTCCGTCAGGTAAGTACTCTAACTCTTGTTCTGATATGATATGGGGTTTGATAGACTTTATGGGCGTAGACTGGTAGGATAGTGGTAATGGACCTTAGGGCTCGACTGAACAATTCTGCAAATTTCATAAGATTTAATTTCCCTAATTAAACATGTCTGTGAACAAGTTCTAAGTTAGGGTGTGGTAACAGGCATACGCATGCCTAGGAATGGATCTAGGAAGAGCTTGTTACTTAAGCGGTCCTAGTGACTCACCTCCTCTTTTCGGGAATCCTACCTGCTGCGTAGTGTCTATTCACTTTAGCCGCGAGGACTTATTGATGGGCCAAAGCCATGACTAAAACCCGAAAGGGAATAGTACCCTAATTTTTGCAAAATTACTTATATGTCCCTAATTTTGTAAATTATCTAAAAACACCTTAGGTTGAAAAAATTTACCGACACACCCTTGATTTTGTAAAATGACCAAAATACCCTTATTTGAAAATTACCAAAATACCCTTAGATTATAAAATTATCGAAATGTCCTATTTTGAAAACCACCAAGAAACTTTATTTTGAAAAAAAATTATTATGAAAAAACCCCTGGGTAGTGAAATGACAAAAATACCCTAGGTGATGAATGTGAGTTCATGGATGTTTACTTGTGTTTGATGTATGTATGTGATGCTCTACTTGAGATGGATTGAATGTGAACTCCGGAATTAGGAAATACAGACTTGAGAACTGAATATTGTAAATAGAATTCGAATTCGAAAGAACTACTATTAAAATTCTTTTCCATAAAACTGTCCGTCGTTAAATAGTGGAAAGAGATGCTGATGCATAAAACTTTTAAATCAGATTAAACCATGAACGCTAGTCATGAGCACTCGAGGACGCGGGCGTAATGTGCGTGGTCGTGGTAGGGGTAGGGTGACTGTGTCGGAACCAGTAGGGTCTGGTTATGGGTCAGAGAATGAGGTACCGCTACCGCCTGCTATAGAAGCAGAGCTTCAGGGTCAAAAGGATGGAGACGACGCAGTATCTCAGGCGATGCTGCAAGTTCCAGAGCGTGTGGTCGGGGCAGGCACGGGGATAGCAACACAGAAGTCCATCCTTGAGCGACTCTGAGCTAATGGAGCCAAAATATTTAGAGGTATCTCGGAATAGCTCCAAATGTGGCTGAATATTGGCTGGAGGCGGTCGAGAGAATTATGGATGACTTGGACTGCACAGTTGAAGAGAAGCTAAAGGGCGCGATTTCTTTTCTTCGAGATGAGGCCTACCAGTGGTGGCTCACCATCAGAGAGGGTACTCCAGTAGGCCGAGTGGATTGGGATTTCTTTAAGATAAAGTTTTAAGGGAAATATATCGGAGCCAGTTATGTGGATGCGTAGAGGAAGGCATTCTTGAATTTAGTTTAGGGGGTAAGTCAGTAGCCGAGTATGAGGTAAAATTTTTGAGGTTAAATCGGTACGCTCGAGGGATTGTTGCAACTAATTACGAGCGCTGTATGAGATTTGAAGATAGGCTGCGAGACGAGCTACAGGTGTTGATAGCTCCTCAGCGAGAGAGAGATTTTACTGTGTTGGTGGAAAAAGCCAAGATAGCTGAGGAGGTTAAGCAAACTGAGAAGCAGAACAGGGATAAGGATAGAGGCAGGAATAAGAAGAGTTATGGACCGCCAGGGTCATCAGGAAGTTTTCAAAAAAGACCTAGGGTAGATAGACCTGTTCGCGTTGCTACGGTGGCTGCTGTTGGGCAATTTCGATAGTGTGCTCATTGTGGGAGATCACATGCGAGGGAGTGCTGGGGGTAGAAACAATGAGTGTTTTAAGTGTGGGTTAAAGGATCATCTGATTAAGAATTGTCCGCAAGATATGGCTAGAGCTCAGATCGTAGGTCAGCGGTATGTGCAGCCAGGAAGGGGTGGTCAACAGTGTCAAGAGGTCGTGGTCTAAATCGAGGAGGGAATGGTTTTGGCCGAGGTCACGGGCACCGTGTAGAGGATCGAGAGTCTTGAGGCAAGATAGCACAGGGTTAGTGTCTGTGACCGGACATCGTGAGGAGGGGAGGCACCAGGGCGTGATAACTGATGCGTTTCTCATTTTTGGGTTACCCTTTATTGCACTGATTGATGTTGGGTCAACTCACTCTTACATTGCTAGTATGGTGTCTGGAACTTTGAGTATGAATCCTAAAACTGTCTCTAAGGAGATGACTGTACTTAGTCCTTTAGGGCAATTGGTAGTGGTAGACAAATTCTTTAGAGATGTGCCTCTAGAAGTTTAAGGGTCAATTTTTCCAGCTAACTTGATGGAGCTACCATTTGGGGCATTTGACTTAATCTTAGACATGGATTGGTCGGTAAGGTATCGTACGAATTTGGACTATGCTGCTAAGCACATGATGTTAAAGACTCTTGAGGATGAAGAAGTCTTGGTGATAGGTGAGAGGAGAAACTATTTATCTAGCGTAGTGTCCGCTCTCAAGGCAGAAAGAATGGTGAAGAAAAGGTGCATGGCCTTCCTAATGTTGGTTAGTGCCTTGGATGCAAAGGAAGCGACCGTGTGGGAGGTTAGAACAGTGAAGGAGTTTGTGGATGTTTTTTCGAAAGAGCTTCTAGGGTTGCCGCTAGATCGTGAGGTAAAGTTTAGAATCGAGCTTCTACCAGGTACGGCTCCGGTGTCTATTGCCCAAATCCAAGAGTTGTTAGATTGGAATTTATTCAAATCCAAGATTGTTAGATGGATTTTATTCAACCCAAGTTGTCTCCATGGAGAAGAAGAAACGGTGTTGTTCAGTGTGCAAGATTACCGCCATCTGAATAAGCTAAAGATCAAGAACAAGTACCAGCTACCGAGGATAGACGACTTGTTTGATCAGCTCAAGGGGGCATCGATCTTTTTGAAGATAGATTTGAGGTCCGGATACCACCAGCTTAAGGTAAAGGAAGCAGATATTCACAAGACGGCTTTTCGGACTCATTATTGGCACTATGAATTCTTGGTAATACCGTTTGGGTTGCCAAATGCACCAGCTGCATTCATAGATATGATGAACCGAGTTTTCCAACCCTATCTGGACCAGTTCGTAGTGGTGTTCATAGACGACATCCTGGTATACTCCAAGTCAAAAGAGAAACACGATGCGCATCTTCGGGTAGTTCTTAAATTTTAAGGGAGAAGAGGTTGTATGCAAAATTTAGCAAGTGCAAATTTTGGCTAAGGGAAGTTACTTTTCTGGGCCATGTGGTGTCGGTTGAAGGAATAAGAGTTGATCCTCGAAGATCGAGTGGTGTTAGAATGAAAACCACCTAAGTCTGTGGCAAAAATTTGAAGTTTCTTGGGGTTGGTAGGATATTACAGAAGGTTTGTCGAGGTTTTTCCTCAATTGCGGCACCCTTGACTAAGTTGTTGAGGAAGGAAGTACCTTTTGTATGGTCAGACAAGCAGCAAGAGAGTTTTGAGAAGCTAAAAAGGATTTTGACAGAGGCTCGATATTAATTGACTGAAATTTGGAAAGGATTCATGGTGTATTGTGATGCTTCTCACACGGGGTTAGGTTGTGTGCTGATGCAGGAGGGGAAGGTTGTTGCTTATGCGTCTCGACAGTTAAGACCGCACGAGATTAACTACCCCACGCATGATCTAGAGTTGGTTGCAGTGGTTTTTGCTCTAAAGGTGTGAAGACATTATTTGTATGGGGAGAAGTTTGTAATCTACACTGACCACAAGAGTCTAAAGTATCTGCTGACTCAGAAGGAGCTGAACTTGAGGTAGCGAAGGTGGGTGGAGTTATTAAAGGATTATGACTGGTCGATTGAATACCACTCGGGGAAGGCAAATGTGGTGGCGGACGCGTTAAGCCAAAAGGTAGTAACAGATTTGAGAGCGATGTTCGCCCATCTTAGCTTGTATGACGACGAAAGGTTGTTAGCTGAGCTGCGAGTGAAGCCGACATGGATAAGTCAAGTAAAAGAGAAACAGTTGGTGGATGAGGTTCTGAGTGCTCGACTTCTGCAAGTGCAGGAGGGTGGATTAGAGGATTACAGTGTGAACAGTGACGGGGTTTTGTGTTTTCTTGGAAAGGTATGTATGCCAAAGGATGTGGAGTCGAGGCAGATGATTCTTCTGAAATCGCATAGTAGCCCTTATGATATGCATCCTGGAGGAAGTAAGATGTATCGGGATCTACGAGAACAATTTTGGTGGCCTGGATTGAAGCGAGAAGTTACAGAATTTGTGGGGAAGTGTTTGACGTGTCAGCAGGTTAAAGTTGAACATGAGGTGCCTTGAGGTTGCTGCAACCAGAGAAGATTCTGCAGTGGAAGTGGAAGAGAATCACGATGGACTTTTTTAGCAGGCTTCCTCTTACGCCTGCTAAGAAAGACTCGGTATGGGTGATCGTGGATCGGTTGACAAAATTTGCTTATTTTATACCTGTTCGTGTCGACTACTCTCTGCAGAGGTTGGCGAAGCTATATGTGGCAGAAATTGTGAGGCTGCATGGGGTACCAATGTCAATCATTTCAGATAGGGACCCTAGATTTACGTCGCGATTCTGGAGGGCATTGCTTCAGGCTTTGGGCACCAGGTTGGATTTTAGCATGGCATTTCATCTGCAGATGGACGGACAGTTTGAAAGGGTAATTCAGGTCCTAGAAGATATGTTGAAGGCTTGCGTCATTGATTTCAAGGGTATTTGGGAAGAATATTACCTTTGGCAGAGTTCGCCTACAACAATAGTTACCAAGCAAGTATTAGGATGGCACCGTATGAAGCGCTTTATAGGCAGAATTGTCGTACCCCTACGTGTTGAACAGAGTTGGGTGAACATCAGTTGTTGGGTCCAGAGTTGGTTGCTGAAACCGAAGATAAAGTTAAGCTGGTTCGGACTCGTTTGAAGGAAGCTTCGGATAGGCAGAAATCTTATGCCAATCTTAAGCGAAAAGATATAGAGTTTGCAGTGGGTGATAAGGTTTTCCTGAAGGTGTCACCATGGAAGAAAGTGCTGAGATTTGGTCAAAAGGGCAAGCTGAGCGCTAGGTTTATCGGGCCTTATAAGGTGTTGAAGCGTGTGGGACCAGTAGCTTACCAGCTCGAGTTACCATCAGAATTGAGCCAGATCCATGACGTATTCCATGTTTTCATGCTTGGACGCTATCGTTCAGATCCATCACATGTTGTGCCAATGGAGGAGTTTGAAGTGAGGCCAGATTTGTCTTTTGAAGAGGAACTAGTGCAGATTCTAGATCGGGATGTCAAAGTCTTGCGTAGGAAATCAGTTCCTTTGGTGAAGGTGTTATAGCGGAATCATGGAACAGAGGAAACCACATAGGAGCCCGAGGATGTGATGCGACGGCAATATCCTCAACTCTTTTGACCAAGTAATTTCGAGGTCAAAATTATTTTTTTAAGAGGGGTAGAACTGTAACATCCTAAATCGGGGCCTTTGCATTTTATCTATTTGCATGTAGATAGTATCGATGTCATGCTAGTTAGGCTATTTTAGGGTCTAGGCAAGAGTCAGGGGTAGGCCAGAGCCTTGGGGGAATTTGCATTTTGGGCTTTTAGAAGGGGGAAGCTGATTGGAGTAGGTGTTAAGTGTGGTTGGTGGTAGGTTTTGATGCAAGTTGGGCCTTGGTAAAGTGGCAAGGGACGTCACTTAAGGCTTAGGGAAGTGAGCCTTATATAGGTGGGGAAGGCTTGGGTTCGAGCTGCGGGAACCTCTTTTTTGTGTGTTTATTTTGACACCAAGATTAGGGAGTGTTGTGCTTAGGATGGACTCTGGTGGATGAGGGTTGAAGAAGTCAATAGTTTTGAATGGGGGGAGGAGAGGAGAATTAGGTGTTTGAAGTATTCAAACTCATTTGAATAGGTGATTAGGAAGAAAATAAGGAGAAAAAAAGGGATTGGAGTGGGGGTGTGTTAGCCGAATTTGGAAGAGTTGGAGGAGAGGAGGGACTTTCGGTTTTGGGTGCAAGTTAGGGGGTGGCCAATTGTGGTATAGGCCTTGGTGAGGTGTGGCTTTTGGCTAGTTGGAAAGCACTTAGGGCCTTACCCCTTTTATTTTCTTTTATGCTGAATTGAACCACTCCCACATCTCACATTTTGCATTTTGTTGTTTCTCTTCTTTTCTCTCAAAAGCCAAAGCCGAATTCTCTCTACTCTTTTCTCATCTTTTAACCATGACCGAAACCTCTTCTTTTCTTGTCCTCGTTTTCTTTTAAGCACCATAGCCGCATCTATTGCTCATCTCTTATTCTTCTTTCTTTTTCAAAGTCGAAAACCCCTAACTCCATTATCATCTTCAACCTTTGTGCCTTAGCCGAATATCCCCATCTAAGGTTCTCAACTCTGACTTTTCTTCATGAACCGAATCCTAGTGGCCTATTCTTCTTCATTTATTTTCTTTTGAGTTGTCAAATTTCCACTTCTTTTGTGCTAGTACCGAATCCTCTTGGGTGTAAGGTTAGTAACGATTACTTCCATTACGCGTTATCTCTTTCGGGTTCTAGGGAACTAGAGTCGAATGGCCATATGGCCTTATGTTTGGGTGCTTGGCCGATTGTAGGTGGAAGTGTGTCGTATTCTTTTGATCTCCGGGATTCGGTTGGCTGGTGGATTAAGTTTAAGAGCTTCGAGAGTTGGTGGTCTAGGTAAGGGCCTTAGCCTCAAGCGTTAATTTCTTTTGATTTGTTTTCTCTGCTTTAATCCGGGTTAGTGACTAAGGTGTTCATGGACTCAAATGATAGCCAATCGTTGGGAGGGGTTAGATCTGTGAACCCATCCCCTAAGTTCAAGAAGAGGGCTGTGTCTGCGGTTCGCGATTAGTCGCCTGGGTGTGGGCCAGCTTCTGAGCAAAAGAATAGACAGATAGCAGTAGTGCCTGTTAACGAGAGTGTCGACATAAAGGGAATCATATTACGTGTTATTAGGTGTGTAATTACCACACTGTTACCTTGTTTGTTTTAATTAAAATGTATGAATCATATGTGGTAGCCGTAATAGTGGCTATGGTGGTGTTGTTACCCATGTTGGGTAATCCGGTAAACCAGGTTAGTTTACTATCTACATCAAAGCTTAGGATAAATGGTTGTGGATGCATGTAAGCATGTTATATATATATATATATATATATCAGGATGTGTTCATATTCTATCATGTTGCCATTTACCATTTTATCTTTGCGCATGGGATTCGGGATATACTGATTTAAAGGGGAAGTGTATTTATGTGTGGGTGACTCTGTCACGATTAATGATGGCCTTGAGCCTTATTGTGGATTGATGATGACCTCGAGTCTCATTGTGGATATTGGTGATTTAATCATGTGGATTAGTGGCTAGACCACTTAAGTGGACTTTGAAGCGGTGTATGCATTAGCATAGGCGCCAAAAGGTGTGTAGCGGATGGAGGGTTGATTGTAGAAATCCCCCGGTGTGTATGAGGATGGATGTACGGGTGGTGTGTAGCGGATGGATACTAGGTTGGGTTGGGTTAACATATTGCATCTTTATATATGGTATATCGATTTGATGTGGATTTGGGGCCAAGCCCGTTTGTGGAATTGCGTGGAATAATTACACTGAGTCACAATGACTCACCCTATTTTTCAAACACATTGCAGGTAATCCTTGACTCGTTGGATTGGGTTGGATCGGACTTGAGGTGGCCATGCAGGGTTTTGATTTCAATTTTGTTTTAAAACGTTAATTGTTATTTTCTGTTGGGATATTTTCATTCTATAATAAGGCCACTCCTAATTTGATAAACTTTGGGAATTTTTTTAAGTAGTTTTACTATTTCGTAACTGTTAAAGAAATGTTTTACTTTACATCCTATAATATTGAAATATTAAGAATGGGTTTTCAAAACTTGAGCAATGTAAAAAAAAAAAAAAAAACAATGGTTTTCTACTTGTAACAATGAGGGTATTAACTTATATTTTTTAACTCAACAGCTGAAATTTTCTCCAACTACAAATCCCCTAATTTTAAAAACCCCAATTCAAATAGACAGTTTTTTTTTTTTACAATATTTTTCCCACCTTAGAAACAAGATTCCTTTTTCACCTTTTTCCCTAGTAACATGTCAGATCCGGTCGTGATGTTGGGTCGGGTTTAGGGTGTTACAACTATTCACGAATATTCCCTAGATCTGTACTCAAACATATATCGTCAAAACAAGTGACTCATATTCCACATAAGTCACCCCTATAGGCCATACTTACATTCAACCATCCACTACACCATAGTTTAGTCGAGAATACTTACCACTTTGCTAACGATCCTTACCTACCACGCTTGCGATCTTTGAACCTTATTCTTGTTATCACAGAGCTAACGATAGGACAGTTAGATAGCCTTTCAGCTTTTAGGAAAACGTACAAGAGAGGTTAACCGAATACTTACCAAATCCAGTTTTGATCCTATGGCCTAGATTCGGCTTTTGAGATTTGTATGGTGACAGAGACAATTCGACACCAATAGGGAGAAGAAAAGGAGAAGTGATCGGCTAGAACTAAAGGTGAACAAGAGAAGGAATTTAAGAAGAGAAGTTATGGGGAATTCAGCTAGAGAGAAAACCAAAATTTCGCAAAGGAATGATGGGTTTTATTTTCGGCAAATGGAAGAATTCGGCTAAGGGGGAGAAAAAGAAAATACGAAAACTCAAAGAACCTCTCAAGGGAATTCGGCAATGGGAGAAAAGAATGAGGGGAAGAAAAGGAAGAAATAATAGAACCCAAGGAACCTCTCAAAGGAATTCGGCACCTCCTTTTATAATCAATAGCCGAATCCTACCTTCCCCCACAGTCCAATTCAACACCAACTCTTCCCACCTCTCATCTCCTAATTTTTCTCCATCATATCTCCCTTATCTCATCCGAAATTCCCACCTTTATCAGCTCACAAGACCAATTTAAACACTTCAACAAAAAGTCCAAATTCCACACAACTCTGGTTGTCCACTATGCAAAATAAACACTCCAAAAACACCTTACCACTACTCGAACCTTGGACCTCTTCACGCCACCTTGTAGCTCCCCCAAGTGACGCCACCTTACCACTAGACCACAGGCCCACTTGTGTCCTATTTTCCCCTTAATCTGCTTGAGAGGCCTACTGACTGAAGTCACAATTCCCTTGGGGCTAAAACCAATTTTTTTCCTATACCCTTACTTGATCCCAGGACTTCTCCAACACCCCTAGACATCCCAAATTCATTAACCCTCAAAGCCCACATGCCAATTGTCATTTTCTCGCTCACTTAAAAATTTTCTGAGATCCAAAGCCCAAAGCCCAATAGGCCCAATACTTTTAGGCCCAAATTTTGGGCGTTACAACTCACTTCTGTTTGTCTGTTCTGTTTAGGTAATCCCCAGACTTAGGTGAGTCGATGCGATAGAGGCTCAGCGGTGACCACTTAACCAAGAACTATTTTTATTTAGTAATTAATGGTTTAATTTTAAAGTCTAATTTTTCTTGAGAGTTTGTAATTTTTTAAACTCTCTGGACTATTTGGTTTTAACTTTTGGATTTGGATTTTGTTTTGTTATTTTTCCGCAACGTCAACAAAAACACTTTATGCAACAAATGGGTTTTCAAAACACGAGCTTGGTTTTTGTTTTAAACGATTTCCAAACTTCCGCTGCAAAATAAACGATTAGTTTTAACGAACAACTTATAATGGTTTCAGTAATGAATATGTTTTATAATACTTCAATGTTTTATCAAATAGCTAAACACAGTTTATCGAAGAATCGTCGATTTTAAAACTCTTCTTCATAACACTCTAGGATTCGCCATAACGTCTAGGTCGTATTTGGGGTGTTACAATCAATATGATTATTGGTAGTGATAAGGAATGGGCACTTTCTAAATTTGAGAGAAAGACATTCAAGAAACACCATGTCAATTAGAACTTTAAAATTACCCTATCGGAAAAATGCATGGTGAGTTGAGTTTAATGTCAAGGACGAGGAAATGGTCTTCGATGACAAAGGAAATGACCCTTTGGTAGTAATAGCACCCATTACAGGATATTAAGTTAAAAGAATCCTAGTAGATTGTGGTAGTGCAGGGGAAGTCTTATATTAAGATGCTTTCGAACAAATGCAATTGAAAGAGACAACCTTGAAGAAAACAACACATTTGGTTTTGTTAACCAACTTATCCAAGTTAAAGGATTGATTATGCTTTAAATCATAATCGAAGATGGTGATTGCAAAACTATGAAATGGAAGAAATTTTTTTTTTTTTAGTAGATCATCTTTCAACATATAATGCTATTTTTGGTTGTCTGATCATGCACGTGACTAAAATGATTACGTTTATGTTTTGCACGAAAATAAAGTTTCTTACTTCAACGGGGATTAGTTATTTGAATCCGGATCAACAAATGGCGAGTTAGAGCCATACTATGCCCCTCCAATTAACCACCAAGACTGCACCAACCAAGACCTTAAAGAGGTGCATTCAAGTATTTGAGGTGCTAGAATTGATTCATTTTCTTGTAGCTAATAACAAATATTAATTATCCTTTAACCACAAAAAAATTAATTTTCCTTTTTAATGTATTACAATATCAAAAAACACCCTTTAACAACATAGATTTAATCGACCTAACTTAATTAACTTTCTAGTAAAAATTTAAGGTCCTAAAGATATATTTAAAAGTTGGGTTATCCATTCTCCCAAAGTTTTGGACATAGTATTTATTAATTCAGGTTGGATTGGTTTAATCTAAACATGTCTAAAGGTCGAGTTATTTATTTAAATTTAAAGTCTTACTCAATATTTGACAAAATTGAATAAAAATAATAAACTCGAATATGAGATTGAGTAAAAACAAAAGTTATACATGTTTAATTTATGTAATGAGCTTAGGCTCCAATGTCCAAAGCTTTAAACTAAGTTCGACTTGGCTTGTTTTACAATTTTATAATACAAAACAATATTTCAATTTATTTTTATATATTATATAATTTAAATCATATGAAGATTTATACATTTTTAACAGTTAAGTGAGTCTAAATAAACTTGAGTTAATCATTTACAAATATTGATAAGTCAAGACAATTAAGGCACATTTCGAGTCAAATCACATTTGAACAAATACGTGTGGTGTTGATACTATATAAAGGCTAAATCTAAATTCGATTTGACTACACATGAACACTTTTAGGCTTTACTTGGTAGGGTAGAAAGAAAATTAGAAAGATGGAATATTGAAGGAGTGGAAAATAGAAAGATTTAAAATATAAAAAAAATTCAATAGAAAAGTGGAAAGAAAAATTTTGAGTGTGCTTAGTGGGAAGAAAAGTGAGAAGAAAGAAAATATGAGAGATTATTATTTTTCATCTTAATGCATAAAATCAATATTTCTAAATTAGAATGATGAGAAGAGAGAAGATGAGAGAGATGTATATGTTAGTTCAAAATGATATATTTTTCAAATGTTTTATTTTTTTTAATTTCATTTTCTACTCTACCGAGCAATGAATAGAAAGAAAATGTTGTTTCTAATTTTCCATATTTTCTACAAAGCACACCTATAAAAAGAATAATTATATTTTCCATCCTTTTAATTTTTCTTTTCATTCTACCGAGTAAAGCTTTAATCTTTAATGATAAAAAAACAATTGTTTTATTTGAATTTATAAATGATCAAATATATTATGTTTTAAATAGTGAAGTCCAGCCCTTTAGACAAGTAATTTAAAAAATTGGAGGAAGCCCATCCAACGAATTCTAAGTCAAATCGAGTATAAATTTGCCGCGAAGACCGTTCGGTTTAAGATGAGATATTTTTGAACGGGTAGGCCTTGCATTTCGCTCAAGTTTCAAAACTGTAATGAAAAAACCCCCCATTATTATTACTATACTATGCTTCAAAAGGAAAATGAAATGAAATTAAACTGCCAAAGTTGTCGAGAGAGAGTTGAGATTTAGTCAAAGATCACCAATAGGTAATTGCCAAATAAAGAAGAAAAAACCCACCCATTTTCTTCTTATGTCGTTTTTGCCTCTTTGTCTCTCCACCATTTTCGAATACCAAGCTAAAAAAATCCCATGTAAAATAGAATTAATGAGCTTTTTGTTATATTAATATCCCTACTCTCCTCCTTCCTACTTTGCAGAGGTACATCATTTTTTTTTGTTATTTAATATTTGAATTCTGGGTTTTGGTGTTTCTTAATCATCTTTGAATGTTGGTTAGTAATATTTAACACTGTATTGGCAGGAATTTGGGTCCAAGGGGGTCGATAAGATATACGATAAGACGACTGTGTGAGCCTTCTGCCCTTTACTGTTGCTCACCTATCTGGAAAATTCTCTCACTACCTTCCGATAATGTCAGCTGTTCAAGCCGAGACCCAAGGTCCTCTCTGTTTTTTTATTATTATTTATTAACATTCTTTTTTTAGATCTTCATGCATCTTTAGATTTTCCATTAACATGTTTATAGGTATAATTAGTCCCCCCCTTCTTTTTTTTTTTTTGTATTGATTTATGTCTTCTGTGTTGTTCGATGGGATTCCATCGAATGTGTGCTTATGTTGATTCGAATCAAGAACTTCTCATTTAAGAGAGATCTTTTCTCAAGACAAGTAGTGATTGAGCAACTTGTATTGTAAAAAGGTCTCGAGAAGTCCTTAGTTTGAATCAATGGAGGCGCACTTTCGAGTGATAAATCCTTTTAAGGGATCATTGGTTCTCAAAAAGGATAATACCTTAAATATAACCGCATGCAAGGAACATCTTGGTAGAGAATGCTTTTATTTATTGTACCTTTGATTGTTGATTTGCATGGCCTTTTTTTGTGGCATAACTGTAATGCTATTCCAGTGCTATGCTATTTAGTCGTTTTTTGTTAATGATGGATGATCAGAAACCAAAATGTAATGTTGGTAGATGAAAAAGCTTGGAACGTTTTCGGGCTTTTAGTATATATCCATTTATAATGTTAATAATTTGTTCATCATATCTGCTTTGATCAGATATGGAGCTGAAGCAATCAGGGTCTGTTAAGAAGGCAGCAAGGAGTGCATCCAATAAATTCAGGAATTCACTTTCAAAGAGAGGTAGGAGGAGCAGTAAAGTAATGTCTATTGAAATAGATGATGAGATTGATGCAGAGGAGATGCAGTCTGTTGATGCCTTGCGTCAGGCACTTATCTTGGAGGAAAAGTTACCTGCAAGACATGATGATTATCATACGTTGCTAAGGTAACTTCCTTTCCCGACTCTTTATTTTTCTTTAAAGTACTCGTAGGAGTTATAATCTTTGTAAATATATGAAAATGAACTTCTAAAAAATTGAGCATAATGTCTGTATAACATAGGTTTCTTCTATCTTGTTGTAGATAAATACACTGTTATATTTTATGTTTCGACGTGTCTATTCATGTGTACGCTGAATGAATGATTAAGAATGGGTTTGCATGTGAATCCAGAGTATAGAACAAAATATGCAAAGTCAAGAAGGATTTGAGCAGCTATGCACAGTCCAATGGGTAACAAAATATTATATTTAAGTTTCAACATTACTCACCTGTAAATGTACCTCTCTATAATGCAGGTTCTTGAAGGCCAGAAGATTTGACATTGAGAAATCAAAGGAAATGTGGACTAATATGCTCCAATGGAGGAAGGAATTTGGTACCGACACAATTAATGAGGTATTCTTCTTACAGAACATACAACTTTGCTATTTGTTTAAGGTTCCTATCAAACATTGCCTTTTTAAAACTGGCCCAGAAGATGACTCTCATTTTTGCTACTGTTTTCTTCTTTTCCTAAGGACTTCGAGTTCAAGGAGCAGGCGGAAGTGTTGAAATATTATCCTCAGGGGTATCATGGAGTAGATAAGGACGGACGACCTGTGTATATAGAAAGACTAGGCCTTGTAGATGCTTCCAAGCTCATGCAAGTCACCACCATGGACCGCTATCTCAAATACCATGTAAGGGAGTTTGAGAAGACCTTTAGTGTTAAGTTTCCTGCTTGCTCGATTGCAGCCAAGAAGCACATTGATCAAAGCACAACAATCTTAGATGTACAGGGAGTGGTAAGTGAGATTCAATAATTACTATGTCTATGATACAACAATTTCAATGCTCAGTTTAACAAATCCGGACTTAATCCAGCCGGTTCTTCTAGCCATCCTTTTTGGCCATTGAGAAATGCTAGTTTCGACCTCTAACCTTCCAACTCAAGTATTTTTACAAAGAAAAAAGAAAACTTTTATTAATGTATAAGAATGTTTTTGGGGTTTAATTTCGAGTTAACAACACAGGGTCTTAAGAGCTTCACGAAAGCTGCAAGGGACCTTGTAGGTAGCCTTCAGAAGATTGATGGTGATAATTATCCTGAGGTACTGATTTCCTTAAAATTAGTGATGCATGATATCTAAGTTTTTGATTTAGTTGTGACTTTTTAAATTGTAACTGATAGAAGTCTGATGTGCAACGTTGTTTCCATTTTGGCAGACATTGAATCGAATGTTCATCATCAATGCAGGTTCTGGATTTAGAATGTTGTGGAACTCTGTCAAGTCTTTCCTAGATCCTAAAACCACAGCCAAGATCAATGTAAGCATACAGATTACATATGCTTCCTCACACCTGAATTTGCTAGTTTTAACCAATAAGCAAATAATTGGTAAAATCAATTACATACCAGGTTCTTGGCAACAAATATCAGAGCAAGTTGCTTGAAATAATTGATGAAAGGTATGTTCCCACTAGATTATTTAAATTTTTCTTCTTTTTCATGATGTTGCAACATTTTCCTGGTGTTGCTTCTTTTCTTTTTCCTATATACATACATACATACATACATACATACATATGTATGTATGTATGTATATATAGATGATATATATTCATGTTGGGGCTCTATTTCAGTGAGTTGCCAGATTTTCTGGGAGGCACTTGCACTTGTGCTGATAAAGGAGGTTGCATGCTTTCTGATAAGGGTCCATGGAAGGACCCAGAGATCATTAAGGTGAACCATTCATTTTTTATTTCCTTTTTCTCCCTCAGTTGCGGTCATATTGATGACCTTGTGTCGCTTGTGATCTGGATTCAAGGCACTTCTAATCAGTCCTTTTGACTTCGCAGATGGTTCAAAGTGGTGCACATAAAGGCTCAAAGAAATCACAGGATGAAAGCACTGAAGAGAAAACGACTTCAGAGGATAAAACTGAGTCCCCAAAGGTTCTACTTGCTCTTTTTCCCTCTATATCGACGTCCTCTTCTATTTCGATTCTTCATTTTTCTTTGATTGACCAAGTAGTTTGTTTCACAGTCTATGCCGGCTAGTGAACCCGTGGCTGCTGAGGCAGTTCCAGATGCACCAATTAAACAATCAGACAATCCTGTTGAGCATTCAGAACCCCCTCCCGTACAGGAAATAGTAAGTTTAGTAGCCTTTAAGAGATTTCAGGACGTAAAAGGTGAATCAAGTTAATATAGAAGCCTTAAAGGATGCTATGCAAGGCCTATTGGCAAAGAACTTGAGTTCCTAAATATCTTAACGTGATCGAATTTATTTGCTTTCCCTCAATCCCTTCATTTTCTTCCGAAAGTCGCAGGCCCAAAAGAGCCCAAATGAAAATGTTGTCGCAGTGGTTAATGAACCCGTGATGGATTTGGCATTGGCGAAACCAGAGCAAAATGGAAATTTTGCTCCTCTACAGAGAGGTGCATGGCCTACTCAGACTCTAATTTGCTCTTCGTGTTCCTCAATCATGTATTCATATTGTGTTTGTTATTATTTCCGTATCATAATATCGTGTTTAAGGTATTACATTACGTGTCTAGATTCTAACAGGTATAAGGTTCTCTACTGTGGAAATCGCAGATTCTTTTAGTAAGCAGGCAAGTCGCAAGCACCCTGATGGGGCTAGCTCTCATGTTTTCAATGGTGTGATGACCTTTGTTATGGGAATAGCCACCATGGTGAAAGTGACACGCAACATGCCAAGAAAGGCCGGCGATGACAAGACCGGCTCTAGTCCGGCTGAAGGCATTGGCACAAAGGTTAAGAGCGCAGAAGGTCCGGCCAAGTTAACACCACCACCATCACCAGCCATCTCCCAAGATGAGTTGGCGTCAGTCATGAAACGTATGGCTGAGTTGGAGCACAAACTATCTGTTATCAACAGGCAAAGTACAACAATGCCCCCTGAGAAGGAAGAAATGTTGAATTCTGCACTAACCCGGGCTGATGCCTTAGAACAAGAGCTTATGGCAACCAAGAAGGTAACCGTTTCTATTTTTTATGAAACAAGCTATAAATGCACACATATATATATATAAATTGTATTGCATGGACGTAAAACTGATTGCCATTTCCATTGCCTTGCTTTTTGCAGGCTCTAGAAGACTCATTTGCACAACAGCAGGAGCTCGTGGCTTATATTGAGAAAAAGAAAAAGAAGAGGAGGACTTTAATAGTAAGATATCAAGATCATATTAATTAATATTTGCCCAATTTTGTCTTTTGCTTATGAACCTGTCTCATTCCGAAATCTCCATTTGCTTGTGTTCCAGTTTTGGTGATGAATGAGATGCCGTAAGCTGACACTGGTGCTCAGGAAAGAGGTGGTGGAATAATTTGTTTCTTTCAAGACCAAGCCACCCCACACCCTGCAAATGCACTCTGGTCTCATAAGATGCTAATCTCAAGTTTTGATCATTATTAATTGCCCCGCAAGGATCAATTGTACAAATATACATATACATATACATATACATACATATATATATATATATATACACCTATCGCCTGGCATGAGCTCGACACTCAACTGTTTATTTTCTTTTTTATCTGCCTTGTTTAGAAAACCAGTAGTTACAAAGCAAGGAAATGAAACTTTCCTGGAAACAAACAGCGGAATTTAATTATGTAGTCAGGGTTAATCTGCATTCTTTAATTCCTAGTCTCTGTTATAAAACATTATGGGAAGTTATATAATCAGCCATCTATTTCAACATTTTTTACATTACATGTGACTCAATGCATGTGTTTAACCAGTAATATAGACAGATAATCCACACTTCTATCATAAATTTAATGTACCCTTTATTATAAAACAATAACCCTACCTAATATTACCAAAATCAGATGCTTATGTGTAAATGTCGCATCGTTTCTACAAGCGAAAGCAA
The DNA here is from genome assembly GCA_025506655.1 of Gossypium rotundifolium. Classification (NCBI taxonomy): domain Eukaryota; kingdom Viridiplantae; phylum Streptophyta; class Magnoliopsida; order Malvales; family Malvaceae; genus Gossypium; species Gossypium rotundifolium. Next base: position 143,148,613 of record CP106731.1, read on the forward strand.
GGAGGCGGTCCAAAGGGGCCGTGTTTACTTGGAAATGGAAGGTGTCGTTGAAAATTTTTCACTTTGATGATTGAAGGAAAAGCAAAGTCAAAGGCAGTGGCCATCGGCGAAAATGTAATCAAAAGAAGAAGCTATTTTTTTTTTCTACGCTTTTATCAATGCAAAGCAAAGCCAACCCACCCCTTTTTAGGCATTCAGATGGTTTTCAACTCCACAATGTTAACATTTATTATCAAATTCACATTGAAAGTGTTAGAAAAAATGGAACACGTGCTTCCTTTATATTTTCTGTTATTTTGTGTTCCATCAAAGTAACATGCATGTTTACTAATAAAGCATTTGATCGTTAATTTTTTCGACATGAGTAATCTCTCTAGTACTCTCTCTGGTACTCTAGCATTGGCTGCTCCAACAGGCAATAGGGCAACTAAAAAAGTCCGATTGAGGGAGGAAGATCCTCTTGATGGAGGGGGAATGGATATAGATTCGACAGCAAAAGGCAGCCTATCGCTCAAAGATATGTTGAGGAATGAGAATAAGAATAATGAGGTATTAAAGGATACGAACTCAAATGATATTAACCTTAAGGAGGAGGATGTTATCACGAAAATGATAGGAGGAATCCCTTCTGTTAGATTCTTTGATAGAGTTTGATAGAGTTAGTAATACCATTCAAATTAATAGTTACTAAGCTGTTAGTATGGTTCAGGTTGTTAAGAACAATTAGTTAGATTAGCAGTCAGTTAAACAATTAACACAGCTATTATATAAATCAAATGTACAATGAAAACAGATTCAAGATTCATTCAATCAAGAAACAAAGCAATTTCATTCTAAAACTTCTTTGTTCTCTATAGTAGTATACCTTTCAACATGGTATCAGTCGCTCGTTAACGACTCCTGGTTCTTCAACTATGACCACGCATACCGCTAACCCCGCTCTCGTCGATACTCCTGGATCTCCCTTCTCCGGTGATCAGTTAGTTAATTCCTTTCCTCGTCATGAGGTTGTCAAACTTGAAGGCAGTACGTTTCTTCAATGGCAGAAGCAAGTTCGTCTCATTGTTACCGGCTATGATTTAGCCGGCTTCCTTGATGGATCGGTGACTACTCCGGCAAAATCCATTCAAACAACCGATGGCACTCGTGTTCTAAATCCAGCCGCATTGGCTTTCACTCAACAAGATAACTTGCTTACCTCGTGGTTGTTGTCCACCGTTAGCTCCTCCTGTCTCCCTTCGTTCAATGATGTCCAAATTTCCTCGGATTTGTGGACGACGGCAACTAAACTTTTTGCCGTAAACACTAGTGCCAAACAGGCTCAATTGCGTCATGAACTTCATTCACTCCGGAAAGGTACTCTCTCGATCTCGAATCTAGTTGCAAAGATGCAGGGTTTGTGCGCTCTCTTGGAAGCATCGGGATCCTTGATCTCCGAGGCTAAGAGGACTGAATTCTTCTTGCGAGCCTTCCCCCTAAATTTGACGTCGTGATCTCGTCGGCCTCTCTGTCTCCGACCTCTTTGCCTCTTCAATATGTTGTGGATGCTCTCCTCGAGTGTGAACGACGTCAAGAGCGAGCCGTTCATGATGTTCTTTTGCGGCGAACCTGGTAGAACGTACTCCATCTGAAACGGCGGAGACTCCTGTTCGTGGTGGCCGTTCATTCTCTCGTGGCCGTGGTCAGAGTTTTCGGCCGCGTCTTCAATCTCAAATCTGCGCTCGCTACGGCCATGTAGCACAACGGTGCTAATACCGCTACCATCGCGATGAGACTGCGCCAACGGAGGTCTTGCCGTCGTTTCCTGAAGGTCTGGTCACTGATCTCTCTCCTTCTTTCCATCCGGCTGCTGTAAGACGTGGGTGGTCTCTTCCATCGAATGGAAGACCAAGGTTTGAATCAAGTGATGGTCTACCGTACCCTAATGTAGGTCAAAATTATTATGTAGGGCCACATCAACCACCATAATTTACCAAGCCGAATGGTGGATATAATTATATTTCCTCACGTGGGCCATCAATTCCGTTTGGGCCACCTCCTTGCCATTATCCTCCCATGTCCAGACCATTTTTTAATGTGCAGCAAGGGCTTGAGCAATTTATTGGGCAATCAAGGCCTAACGCATCACCATTACCTCTTAAGCCCATTAATAACAACGTCCAACTTGACTCTCCCACTTATGATCATTTGTAGGTTTTTAGTTGTTGTTGTTATCCTTGCTTACGATCGTTTATGACTCATAAGTTGGATTTTCATTCTCAACCCTCTACGTTCTTGGGTTATAGTGCTCAACACAAAGGGTATCAATGTCTTTTACCGGCTGGCAAGATCGTTATTTCTCGATACGTTGTGTTTGATAAGAATCGGTTTCTGTTCCTTGACTGTGTTCTTGGAGAGAGATTACCTAGTCAAGATCAAGCTATCACCACGTTTGTTCTCGTTACTTAGACACATGTCATCTCCATCTTCAGCTTCCCTATCTATTCCTTTGTCTTCGTTGCCTCCTCAACCAGTAAACTATTCAAATAATTCTACTCCTGCAACTTCTACTGTAGCTCAATCAAGGGTGGGTTCTGGTCGTGACCCACGGGGTTCGACTGTTCCTAGTGATGGTAGGACTCGGTCTACTGATGTTCATGTATCTTCTTCTGATTGTCAAACACATCATGTGCATGTTGTCAATAATCATCCAATGATGACTCGGTCAAAAGCTAGAATTTTTAAACCCAAAGCCTTGACGGTTGAAGCTGAACCTGTTTGAACCTACATCAATTGAAGAAACACTTTTTACTTCCGAGTGGCATGAGGCAGCACAGGCTGAATATGATGCCTTAGTCCGTACCTCACATGGGATCTGGTGTCTCGACCACCCAATTGTAAGGTCATCGGGTGTAAGTGGCTCTTCAAGCTCAAGAAAAATCCTGATGGAACTCTTGCTCGACGAAAGGCTCGGCTAGTTGCGAAAGGTTGCTCTCAAGTTCCTGGATGCGATTTCGAGGAGACCTTCAGTCCAGTAGTTAAGCCTGTTACTATTCGGGTCATCTTGTCCATTGTCATTTCAAAAGGGTGGCACCTGCGGCAAGTTGATGTAAACAACACATTTTTAAATAGGGATCTTGATACTAAGGTTTTTATGCATCAACCTTCGAGATATGAAAAGTATGATTCTGATGGCAAGCCTTTTGTATGTTGCCTGAAGAAAGCTTTGTATGGTCTTCGTCAGGCTCGTCGTACCTGGTTTGAGAAGCTGAAGCAGTTTCTCATTTCTGTTGGCTTTGTTGTCTCCAAAGTTGACACATCTCTGTTTGTTCGGGTAGTTTTTGGCTCCACTCTATATGTTCTTGTATATGTAGATGACATTATAATCACAGGGAATTTGTCAGCCTCTATTGACTTGTTTGTTCAGCTATTGAATAGTGAGTTCTCGTTTAAGGATCTGGGTGATCTTCACTATTTTCTTGGAATAGAAGTGATTCGTTCCTCAGATTGTCTACATCTTTCTCAAAGGAAGTATATTCGTGATATTCTTGCTCGTTGCTCTATGCTAACGGCCAAAAGTGTTCATACCCTAATGATTAGTTCTTCTAACATGTCAAAGAATGATGGAGATTATTTGGCAGATTCTACTGAATACAGAAATCTTGTGGGTGCACTTCAATATGTGGTGTTGACCAGGCCTGATATTGCATATGCTGTTAACTGGGTCTGTCAGTTCATACACAACCCTACCACAGCACACATGGTGGCGCTTAAACGCATTCTATGGTATCTATATGGTACTCTTGATTTTGGCATTATTTTTCGTCCGTCTGATCGGTTGTCTCTGATTGGGTATGTCGATGTCAATTAGGGGTTGGATTTTGATGATCGTCACTCAATTACTGGATACTGTGTATATTTTGGTCAAAACCCTATAGCATGGTGCTCCAAGAAATAGCAAATGGTGTCTCGATCCATGGCGGAGGCAGAATATAAGAGTCTTGCTGCAGCTACGAGTGAGGTTACTTGGTTAATATCGTTGCTTCACGAACTCCAAATTAAATCTAATGATACTCTAAATATTTGGTGCGATAGTTCTAGTGCGGTGGCTGTTGCAGCCAATCCTGTTCTACATTCTAGGTTCAAACATGTTGAGCTCGATCTTTTCTTTGTCCGTGAGAAAGTCGCAGATGGGTCTCTCAAAGTTGGTGAGGTTCTTGCTTGTGATCAAGTGTCTGACATTTTCACTAAGCCGCTGTCAGTTACTTTGTTTTCTCGATTTCGATTAGTACTTCAGGTCTTATCGGTTGAGAAGATAGGTGCATGATAGAGTTAGTAATACCATTCAAATTAATAGTTACTAAGTTATTAGTATGGTTCAGGTTGTTAAGCACAATTAGTTAGATTAGCAATCAGCTAAACAATCAACACAACTATTATATAAATCAAATGTACAATGAAAACAGATTCAAGATTCATTCAATCAAGAAACAAAGCAATTTCATTCTAAAACTTCTTTGTTCTCTATAGTAGTATACCTTTCAACAGAGTCCATGGAATTCTGAGTCAAAGTATAAAGAGAACTGTGATTATGAAGCTTTTAGGATGGTAAATTAGTATGTCCTTTGGAATAAGGTTTATGTGCTGTGGAAACCTTCTTCATCATTCCAACTTATGGATTTGGAGGATGATTAAGTTTAAATCTGATGTGTATTATACCAAAGTTCTTGCAGAGGGTCCATGGATTCCATTTGGAAAAATTCTCATGATTCAACCTCGGTCCCCGCTTTCTCTACGGCCCAGCCATATCCCACAAAAGTCATGGCATAGATTCGATTGTCTTGTCTTTCAGGATTTTTTTTTATTAAAAAGTCTTATTAAGGCCATTAGCAATATGGTTGGTCAGGTCATTAAAATTGATGAAAATACTTTTGGATATAAGATGAAGAAAGAAGTGAAATTGAAGCAAAAACAAGACAAAAATGGAGAAATCAAATTATGACAACTGTTTCGTTACAAGAACTACATATTAGCTTACATGAACTATTATGCTTAAATAAGCAAAAAAATAATTATAAAATAATTATAAATTAGCTTAATCTTGCAACTTGATTCATATAACTTGCTTCTTCAGTTGACTGATTTCAGTTTAATCAGCAACCAAAACGTCTTATAAAAAATTATCATTGTTTTAGTGCAAGTTTGGCAACTTGCAAGTAAGAGCTAGCATCTATAAGCTCGCCTAACATAGCTTGCACTTTCCTAGACTATGCAGCTATGGTGAGCTCGCACTATTGGAGAGCTCACAGTCTTGATGAGCTCGCACATTTGGTGAGTTCGCAATCTTGTGATCAAGGTTCGCTAATGCACAGATGGTCACTTCGCAACATTCCTCCTTAGCCTCCATGTTGCAAACTTCAATATCATGATACAACTTTTCAAACTTTGTCTTCCCAAGTGATTTTGTTAAAATGTTAGCCAACTGTTCTTGCAAACTACAGTGAACCAAAGTTACTTCCTTAGCTTGTTCCACTTCTCTTACAAAATGATAACTGATTTTGAAGTTTTTGTTCTTCCCTACACTAGATTTTTTGCAATTGCAATAGTAGATTGATTATCACACTTAATCTGTTTCCCAACTTCAATTCAAGAACTTCTTTTTCTTCTTATCTAAATATTCTTTGCTAGCATAATCTTTTAGGAAGTTAAATCAAAAGGAGTCCCAGTTCATCCATTCTTTCGATACTATAGTAGTTAAAGTCAACTACAAGTGAGAAGACTCCTCTTTTTAACAGTGACACGGCACATTTTAGAAAATCTTTAGAAAGACATAGGATTTCTTCTAAAACTCTCTGTGTTTGCTAACCAGTAATCAGCTCTAGTAGAATCACCACTCACTTTACCTCAAAACTCTTCGGCCCCACATTTTCGAATTAAATAAATAAGAAACCTATGAATATTTTATCGTATAAAGCTTTGAAGACGAGGGGGTGAGGTCATTGAGCCATTAGATTAATATAAAATTCGTGTAAAACATATAATTCATTAATAAGAGAAGTGTTGTGAACCTCTTCTCTAGATTTTTGAATTTTGTCACATAATAAGCATTCATTAGATCGAAAACTTGAGAATTGCTCACAACTTCCTCAGAATTAACTCGGTTGGAAGACATCCTTTATTTATAAAAGAAATGAAATCCCTTTAAGTTAGGAGACATCACACTATCACAGGTTATAAAATAGTATGTATTTCTAGACTCCACACATGTTACGTTCAGTTTGAGAACCTACTAAACTGTACTCTGATACCACTAGATATAACACCCCTAACCCGTTTTTGTCACTGAACTAAGGTTACGGAGCATTACCATACAAATCAAAATAAAACTTCAAATCAGATTAATAATGTTATTTAATATTAATTATTCAAATCTCATACAAATCCAAAAAACTTACACATTTGGGAATTAATTTGAACTTTTGAGGCCCTAAAAATAGTTCAGGATCAAAATGAGACTAATTTGAAATAATTCAGAAAGTTTAGAGCAAATTTTATAAATACCTAAAAATAGGGGAACACGGCCGTGTGAAACACCCTATACCGTAGTAACTTTCAAAATTGAGACACATGGCTATGTTCCAGCCCGTGTAACTCACTGACTTGAACACACGGTCATATCCCAGTCTGTGTCTCAGCCCGTATGGGAACTACACTTGTATAATTTTACAACACGCTCATGGTACATGCCCGTGTGGTTTCTTGTGTGTGTCACACAGCTGTGTGACAGACTGTGTCTCAGGGCGTGTACACCTAAATGTACCTTAAAACTCAAGTTTACCAAATATACTTACTTAAGACACAAACCTACCATTAACTAACTAATTTACTTACTCAAAACACACCTAAACAAGAACAAAACATGTCAAAATCACACTTAAATCATACAATTCAAAAGCTTATCCAATGTACCCTCATTAGTACCACAATTTTAAACATCTAAATAATTCAACTTCAATGTCATGGTTTCATATTCCATACATACATCACGTACCTACCATTCAACTGTTTCATTCTGTAACATCCTGAATAGGGCCTATGCATTTTCAGTTTGATTGTAAGAAATGACAAGTTTAAGCATTGAGAATAAATCTTGATATTTTTGGAAACACGGAAATGCATGAAAATGGAAACCTAAACATTTTGGAAACACGAACATTTTGGAAACACGAACATTTTGGAAACACGAACATTTTGGAAACACGAACATTTTGGAAACACGAAGATGTAAGAAAAATGGTAAGATTCTGAGCATGCGAAAATTTTAGGAAACCTAGAAATAAGGTAGGAATGACAAATTTTAAAGCCCAAAATAGGAAATAAGGACAAGAGGGCCTTAAAAGAAAAAGTTGGTGAATTTTGACACAATCGGGCTTGGAAAAGTGGCTGAAGGTGTCACTTAAGATTTATGGAAATGACACGAGTTGAGTCACTTGGAAAGCAAATAATGAGGGCTTAATTTTGCTTCCCAAGGCTAGGAGTGGACGGCACCTATTTGTTAAAAAGGGAAGAGTTTTATTTTATTAAAACTTGTCAAATTAAAGTGATAAATAAAGGATTTTCTTTACTAAGATAAATGAGGAATTAAAGGATGGATTAAATACTTTTAAATTAATTAGGTGATAATTAATGGGGATTAAATTATCACTTGTGGAGAGTAGTGGCCAAGTTTTGGACTCTTGGTCTAGCAATCTCGATTAAAGAGGAAAATTGAGACTTTTCTCTCATTCATTCTACCTTGCCGAAATTTTGCTCTCTCTTTCCCCCCCTCTGCCGAATTTTCCTAAGCAAGAAACCATCCTCTCTTTTTCTACTTTCTTCTTCGTTTCTACTGTCAAAGTTGAATCTTTATTGATTCTAAGTAAAGGAGAAATCATCCACAACATCAAAAAGGGTAAGATCTGTGGTCAGTCAACTTCTATTCTTTTCTTATTGCCAAAATTCGGGTACTAATCCCTATTCTTAACCATGGCCGAATATACAAGGGATCTCAGGTTTCCACAATTACCGAATACAAAGGTCAAGGATTTAAGGTAAGAACAATTAATTCTTGTTCTTCTGAATCGTTTAATCAAGGTTTAAGAAGATAACCCCTTTTATGTCTATTGGCTGAATGTCAAAGGAGGAGTTCGGGATTTCAGATTCGAGGAAATTAAGGTGAGACATATTCGGCCAAAGGCCAATTACAACTTATTAAAGTTAGATCAGATCTAACGTATGAATTTTAGGGATTTCGACAGATATTCAAGACAAAGGAAACTTTTGGGATTTTGGATCCAAGAAGAATTAAGGTAAGACACATTCGGCCAAGGCTTGAGTGATTACTTTGATCAATTCTTTAATTATTAAAAGCCGAAAACTAACTCATATTAAGATTTAAGGTTGGCCGAATATCAGGTAGAGGAAAAACTAAGTTTTAGGAATTGTATAAACACCAAATCGGCAAAGGTGAGTCTTTTTACAAATCCCACTAGGATTTGGTTTTGTTTTAAGCCAAATAGGTTTATTAATGTGACTTATATGATGGCCGAATATAGGAGATAACAGATCTAAAAAAATTAGATCGGGATTCTCGAGATCTCAAGGAACCCATTAAGCAAAACAGGTGTGTACCCTTACTAACCTTCGATATTTTATGGCTATTATTTTAATATATGATTATGAATAAGGATGTGAATGTGGCTATGTACCACAAATGTGGCAAAAAGTACCCAGGTACGTTTCCTACTTCTAATAGGATTGTGAAATATGTTATTTAATAACATGCGAATATATGCCTATGAACATGAAATTAAGTTATGCATTATATATATTATTTTTGGGGCATTCGGGATTTATGTAAAAGGGGAAGAATAGGTGTTGACTTGGTCTCACCAGCGAAGGTGTTGACTTGGTCTCACCAACGAAATATGTTAACTACGGTCACATTATGAAATTTTGGTAACCGGTTACAATATTTGAATATAGTGTCTAAGGACACAACGTATAAATTTGACTATAGTGTCTAAAGACACAACGTGGTGTGTAGCGGATGGAGGGTTGACTTAGTAGTCCCACGGTGTGAATGGCGAATGCACGGTGGTGTGTAGCGGATGGACCATTAGGATTGGGTTTGGGTTGCATCATAATTACATTTTATATGGATCGATGATTTAAGCATGAATGCAGAAATGTTGAGTGTTAGTATTGTGTGCACATTGAGTCTGCTTGACTCACCCCATTGTGGGAATTATTTTCGGTGATGAGCGGTGTTGAATGGTAGGTGGACCATGAGGTGGCCATGCTACATGCGAAAATTTCATTTAGTTTGGACTTAAATTTATTTTTAGTTACTTTTATTTTATTTGGGTTTTACTTGATGTAATAAGGCCTTAAGGCCCAGTGAATTATTCTTTATGTTAAACTTCTTGTTAAGTTTCATGCTAAGAACTATTATGGACGTAATAAACCAAATTGAATTTACAAGTTTAATAAAATGGGTTTCAATCTAAGCCCACTCAAAACAATATTTTCTTTAAAATTTTACGAATTTTTTCTAAGTAACGAATAATTTTGAAATTGGTTCACTTTAGGAACATACCAGATCCGGTCCATTCTTGTGGGCCGGGTGTGGGGTGTTTCAATTTGGTATCAGAGCCCAGTTTCAAACTCTCGGCCTATGGGCTAAGGCCCAAAACATTTTAAATTTGAGCCCAAATGATTTTCTTTGAAAATAAGCAGGCTTCTGGCATGGCTCCTAAGTCTCTGACCCGCAGTCCACCAGGTAAGTACCCTTATCCTATGTGTGATTCTGTGAACTGTTTAAGGGTAGAAAAGGCATGGAACGTAGAATAGAATGATAGGAACATAAACCCTAGGATTAGACTACTCAAACACAAAACCACATAAGACCTTAAGCCTAAACAAACCTATGGCTAAGTCATTGAGCTAAGGTGTGGTAACCCCATGCGCATGTCTAGGATTGGATCTGAAGAGCTTGGTATTTAAGCAGTCCTAGTGACTCACCTCCTCTTCTTGAATCCTACAGTGCGTAGCTTCGGTTCACCCCAACCCGGAGGGCTCGGTGGTGTGGCAACCTCTGTCGCATGTCAGGAATGGTTTGGTGGGAGCTTGGTATTTAAGCATCCACGTGACTCACCTCCTCTCCACATGAATCACGCCTAGTCGTAGCTTTGGTTCACCACGACCAAGAGGGCTCGGTCATAGGCTAAACATAATGACTAAAACCCGAAAGGGAACTAGCCATGTTTTAAAAAAAAAAGAGAGAACAAAACAACAAACCCTAGTTTTCAAACTTTCAAAACTTTCTTTTCTAAGGAAATTATTTTTACAGCATTTTCTGAAAAACTCTTGATTTGCAAAAAAAAAAAATTAATTACAAAATGCCCTTAGTGGTAAAATTACCAAAACGCATACTTGGTTTATAAAATGTTCAATTACTCAACAACTTTACCAAAATTCCATTACTTTATAAACATTCAAAAACCCTAATTTGTAAAATATCAAAATACCTTGATGTTGGAAAAAATTTTTTTACAAAATTGCCCCTAACTTACAAAATTACCAAAATGACCCTGATTTCCAAAATTTTTGCAACATTCCCATGTTGGAAGGAACAATTTTCAAAATGAACCCTCAAAGTTTTACAACTTTCAAAATATCCTTGACTTATGAAATTTTACAAGTTACCCCGATTTGTGGAAAAATTACCAAAATACCCCCAAGGTTCAAAAAAATTACCGAAATACCCCCCGGATTTTAAATTTTTCCAAAATTACCCCAAGACTTTGAAACTTTGAAAATAATTTTGACAAAAACTCCAAGGAATGTTATTCTTGAGAGAAATTACGAAAATGCCCCTGTAGGACAAAATTACGAAAATACCCCTGGGTAGTGGAAAACAACAACAACAACAAAAACTACAACGTTTCTCTGAATGAACGAAAGTTCATACTTGTTTGATAGATGAAGGAAGGAATGGAAAAGACTGTGTGTTTGTATGATACGAAAGAACCACTCTTAAATCTCTTTTCATAAAACTCCTTCGCGGGTAAATAAGTGGAACAATGACTAATCCATAAAATTTCTTAATCAGATTTCGACGCTAGAAAATGAGCTCTAGAGGACGTGATCGTCGTGGTCGAGGTAGAGGAAGGATGACCGTGTCGAAACCCGTTAGATCGGGTCAAGGGTCCGACGATGAATTACCACGCCACCACCACCCCAAATTTATTAATGTTGGCGGCCGAGGCTCGACGGGAAGATCTTTGTCGCGAAGTCATGCTATGAGTTTTGGAATTGGTGGCGGTGCGGTGGAAATGGAGAAATCGAAAGTCCGTACTGAGCGGCTCCGAGCTAATGGAGCGGAAATGTTTGAGGAGTATCAATGTGGCACCCAGTCTGGTGAAATCTTGGTTGGAAGCAACAGAGCGTATCATGGATGAGCTTGATCGACTCGGAGGAAAAGTTGAAAGGGATGGTGGCGTTATTCTGCGATGAAGCGTATCAATGGTGGTTATTGTTCGTGATGGTACCATAGTTGAAAATTTGACTGTGAATATGTTAAAGAGGCCTTCGGAAGAAGTATGTGGGAACCGGTATCTGAGATGAAGCGAGAAAGGCTTTTTAGAGGCTGGTACAAGGGAGTAAGTCCGTCGCAGAATATGAGGCGAATTTTTGAGGTTGAGCCGCTATGCTCGAGGGTAGTGGCAATGAGCATGAACGCCGTGTGTCCATTTTGAGGACGGTGAGAGATGATTTAAGGTATTAATAGCAGCGCATCGGGGCGAGAATTCTCTACTTTGGTGGAAAAGGCCAAGGTGGTGAGGGGATTAAGGATGCTACTAAGCAGACCATGGATAAGAATAAGGCCAAAAGAGGGTTTAGGCCATCAGGAAAGGGTTACAAGAGGCCTAGGGTTGACGGGCCATGAAATCAACAAGCTGGCACGGGCTGGCAGATTCGCCCTTGTGAGCATTATGGGAAGAGGCACACGGGTGAGTGTTGGAGAAAGATAGGAGCATGTCTTAAGTGTGGGTCCAAGGACCATATGTTTAAGGATTGTCCCAAACAATCAGACGAAAGTCGACCGGTAGTTCGAATGCTTAGCAGACCAGGTGAGGTGACACAGACCTCAGCGGGTCGTGGTTCGAGTAACAGTGGTAGTGAGTGCAGGCGAGGCCGTGGAACACGTGGTCGAGGTACTAATGCTAATCTGGATACAAGACAACCGGGTTTGGTTTATGCGGTTCACCGAAGGGAAGATGGAGCAGCGTCGGATGTTATAGCAGAAGTGCGTTCTTTATTTTGACAAACCCTACTTTGCTTTGATTGATGTGGGCTCGACCCATTCCTATGTTGCAAGTAGTGTAGTGAAAACACTAGGCCTAGACTACGAACTTTCGATAGGCGGATGATCGTAGTAAGCCCATTAGGCCAAACTATAGTGGTAGACAAGATCTTTCGGAATGTACCCTAGAGATTCAAGGAGTGAACTTTCGAAGCGGACTTAATGGAATTACCCTTGAGAGTTTGAGCTTATACTCGGAATGGATTGGTTAGTAGAACAAGAGCCATGTTGGATTGTCTTGACTAAGCGTATGGAACTAAGAACCCTAGAGGATGAAGTGGTGGTAATGATCGGAGAAAGGAGGAACTACTTGTCTAATGTAGTTTCGACCTTTGAAGGTGAGAAGATGGTTAAGAAGGGTTGCAAAGCGTTCTTAGCTTTAAATAAGTCACGATAGGTGGAAAGGAGGAAGGTATTAATGGAGTTAGGGCGGTAATGGAGTTAGGACTTCGTGGATGTGTTTCGGAAGAGTTCTGGGAATACCCAGACGAGGGAGGTGGAATTTGAGATTGATTTGCTCTGGGGAGCGACTCACGTGTCAATCGCTCCATCTGAATGGCACCAAAGGAGTTAGTGGAGCTCAAGGCTCGGATACAAGAAGCTGTTGGATCGTGGGTTCATCCGAGCCAGTGTGTCTCCGTAGGGAGCACCGGTCTTATTTGTGAAGAAGAAGGGCGAACTATGCGTATGTGCATAGACTACCGTCGATTAAATAAGTGACCATTAAGAACAAGTATCCCTTGCCAAGGATCGATGACTTGTTCGATCACCGAAAAGAGCCGCAGATGTTTTCGAAGATCAATTTACTGGTCGAGATACCATCGAGTTGAAGGTGAAGGAGGTGATATTCATAAGACCGCTTTTAGGACAAGATATGGTCACTTGAGTTTGTGGTGATGCGTTTGGGTTGTGAGCGCTCCACCGCATTCATGGATATGATGAATCGGGTCTTTCACCCTACTTGGATAGGTTCATCGTTGTGTTCATCGGCGATATTTTGGTGTACTCGAAGTCGGATGAGGAGCATGATGAACATCTCCAAGTTGTGTTGGAAGTGTTAAGGGTGAAGAAGCTACATGCCAAATTCACAAGTCGAATTTTGGCTTAGGAGGTGGCATTCTAGGACATGTGGTATCGGCGGAAGGAATCGAGTGGATCTAGGAAGATCGAGCGGTGTTGGATTGGGCCGCCTAGGTCCATGGCGAAATTGCGATTTCCTAGGTTTGGCGAGCTATTCTGAAGGTTTGTGGAAGGATTCTCGAAGATAGCCGCCCTTAACAAATTGCTAAGGAAGGAGGTACCTTGAATGGACTAATAAGCGGCGGGAGAGCTTTGAAAAGCTTAAGAAGGTCTTGTGGAGGCTCAGTGTTAATTCATAGGAGGCGGGAAAGGATTTTGTGGTGTCTTGTGATGCTTGCATCACGGGGTTAGGTTGTGTGTTAATGCAAGAGGGCAAAGTGGTTGCTTATCGTCCACGGCTAAGGCCTCGAGAGCTTAACTACCCAACTCATGACTTAGAGCTAGCAGCGATGGTTTTCGCCTTAAGGTTTGGAGGCACTACCTTCATGGAGAAAGGTCGATTATCTACAGGACCACAAGAGCCTTAAGTATTTATTGACTCGAAGGAGTTGAACTTGAGGCAACGAAGGTGGGTGGAATTCTTTGAAGGACTACATTTGTTCGATAGAATATCATCAAGCAAAGCGAATGTAGTCGCCGATGCCCTAAGTCGGAAGGTTGTATCGGATCTACGGGCTTTGTTCGCTCATTTAAGTCTATGTGACGATGGAAGTCAGTTGGCAGAATTACAAGTCAAGCCCACATGGCTAAAGGAGGTAAAAGAGGGACAGTTGGCTGATAATGACTTAAGTACTAAGTTGCAGCAAGTACATCAAGGGGATTAAAGGACTATGGCGTCGATGATGAAGGAGTCTTTGTCTACAAGGAAAGGTCGTATCTTAGAAAGATAAGGAGCTGAGACAAAGGATTCTTGAAGCGCATGGTAGCCCTTATGCTATGCATCTCGGAGGCATCAAGTTGTATAGAGATCTAAAGGAGCAGTTTGGTGGTGCGATGCAAAGCGAGAGGTGATTGAATTTGTGGGAAAATGTTTGGCGTGTCGACAAGTTAAGGCTAAACACCAAGTCCCATCAGGATTGCTTCAACCAATCGAGATTCCCCAATGGAAGTGGGAAAGAATTACCATGGACTTCGTTAGTGGGCTTCCCCTTACGCCTACTAAGAAGGACTCGGTATGGGTGATAGTGGACCGTTTGACCAAGTCCGCACACTTTATCCCAGTAAGAATGGATTATTCTCTTCAGAAGTTGGCTAAGTTGTATGTGGCGAAAATTGTGAGATTACATGGAGTACCAATGTCGATCATCTCGGATAGAGACCCAAGGTTTACATCTCGATTTTGGAAGGCACTTCATCAAGCTTTGGGCACTAAGCTAGACTTCACTAAGGCCTTTCATCCACAATCCGACGGGCGATCTGAGCGAGTTATACAAGTATTGGAGGAAATGTTGAGAGGCTGTGTAATGGATTTTCGAAGAAGTTGGGAAGATTACTTGCCTTTAGCTGAGTTTGCCTACAACAACAGCTATCAAACCAACATACTGGATGGCACCATCTGAAGCCTTGTATGGAAGGAAGTGTAGAACACCTACTTGTTGGACCGAGTTGGGAGAACAGCAGAGTTTTGGGTCGAGTTGGTGGCGAAAATCAAGAAAGGTTGAGTTAATTTGGGCACGGTTGAAGGAAGCCTCTTATAGGCAAAAAGTCGTCGAGACCTTAAGCGGAAGGAAATAGAGTTTGAAGTGGGAGATCAAGTGTTCCTGAAAGTCTCACCTTGGAAGAAGGTAATGAGGTTTGGCCGTAAAGGGAAGCTAAGCCCAAGATTTATAGGGCCTTATCAAGTGCTGAAGCGAGTTGGGCCTGTGGCATACCAATTAGAGTTGCCACCAGAATTGCAGCAGATGCACGACGTATTTCATGTGTCCATGCTACGTCACTATCGATCAGATCCATCTCATGTGGTATCTGTTGAAGAAGTGGAGCTAAGGCCAGACTTATCATACGAGGAAGAACCGATTCGGATCTTAGAACGTGATATGAAAGTACTACGAAGGAAGACAGTTCCTCTAGTCAAGGTTCTATGGCGCAATCATGGATCAGAAGAAGCTTCATGGGAGCTAGAAGAGGCGATGAGACAAAGAATACCCTCAACTATTTTAGTTAGGAAATTTGGGGACAAAATTTTGTTTAAGGGGTAGAAGCGTAACATCACGAATAGGGCCTATGCATTTTCGGTTTGATTATGAAATGACAAGTTTAAGCATTGAGAATAAATCTTGATATTTTTGGAAACACGGAAATGCATGAAAATGGAAACCTAAACATTTTGGAAACCTGAACATTTTTGGAAACCTCAACATTTTTGGAAACACGAACATTTTGGAAACACGAACATTTTGGAAACTGAACATTTTGGAAACTTGAACATTTTGGAAACACGAAGATGTAAGAAAATGGTAAGATTCTGAGCATGTGAAAATTTTAGGAAACCTAGAAATAAGGCCGAAATGACAAATTTTAAAGCCCAAAATAGGAAATAAGGACAAGAGGGCCTTAAAAGAAAAAGTTGGTGAATTTTGACACACAATCGGGCTTGGAAAAGTGGCCTGAAGGTGTCACTTAAGGTTTATGGAAATGACCTGAGTTCGAGTCACTTGGAAAGCAAATAATGAAGGTTTAATTTTGCTTCCCAAGGCTAGGAGTGGACGGCACCTATTTGTTAAAAAGGGAAGAGTTTTATTTTTATTAAAACTTGTCAAATTAAAGTGATAAATAAAGGATTTTCTTTACTAAGATAAATGAGGAATTAAAGGATGGATTAAATACTTTTAAATTAATTAGGTGATAATTAATGGGGATTAAATTATCACTTGTGGAGAGTAGTGGCCAAGTTTTGGACTCTTGGTCTAGCAATCTCAGTTAAAAGAGGAAAATTGAGACTTTTCTCTCATTCATTCTACCTTGCCGAAATTTTGCTCTCTCTTTCCCCCCCTCTGCCGAATTTTCCAAAGCAAGAAACCATCCTCTCTTTTTCTACTTTCTTCTTCGTTTCTACTGTCAAAGTTGAATCTTTATTGATTCTAAGTAAAGGAGAAATCATCCACAACATATTCGGCCAAAGGCCAATTACAACTTATTAAAGTTAGATCAGATCTAACGTATGAATTTTAGGGATTTCGACAGATATTCAAGACAAAGGAAACTTTCGGGATTTTGGATCCAAGAAGAATTAAGGTAAGACACATTCGGCCAAGGCTTGGGTGATTACTTTGATCAATTCTTTAATTATTAAAAGCCGAAAACTAACTCATATTAAGATTTAAGGTTGGCCGAATATCAGGTAGAGGAAAAACTAAGTTTTCGGGAATTGTATAAACACCAAATCGGCAAAGGTGAGTCTTTTTACAAATCCCACTAGGATTTGGTTTTGTTTTAAGCCAAATAGGTTTATTAATGTGACTTATATGATGGTAGAATATAGGAGATATGGATCTAAAAAATTAGATCGGGATTCTCGAGATCTCAAGGAACCCATTAAGCAAAGCAGTGTACCACTTACTAACCTTCGATATTTTATGGCTATTATTTTAATATATGATTATGAATAAGGATGTGAATGTGGCTATGTACCACAAATGTGGAAAAAAGTACCCAGTGCGTTTCCTACTTCTGATAGGATTGTGAAATATGTTATTTAATAACATGCGAATATATGCCTATGAACATGAAATTAAGTTATGCATTATATATATTATTTTTGGGGCATTCGAGATTTATGTAAAAGGGGGAGAATAGGTGTTGACTTGGTCTCACCAATGAAGGTGTTGACTTCGGTCTCACCAATGAAATATGTTGACTACGGTCACATTGCGAAATTTTGGTAACCGGTTACAATATTTGAATATAGTGTCTAAGGACACAACATATAAATTTGACTATAGTGTCTAAAGACACAGCGTGGTGTGTAGCGGATGGAGGTTGACTTAGTAGTCCCACGGTGTGAATGGCGAATGCGGGTGGTGTGTAGCGGATGGACCATTAGGATTGGGTTTGGATTGCATCATAATTACATTTTTATATGGATCTGATGATTTGAGCATGAATGCCTGAAATGTTGAGTGTTAGTATTGTGTGCACATTGAGTCTGTTGACTTACCCCATCGTGGGAATTATTTTCAGGTGATGAGCGGTGTGAATGGTAGGTGGACCATGAGGTGGCCATGCTACATGCAAAAATTTCATTTAGTTTGGACTTAAATTTATTTTTAGTTACTTTTATTTTATTTGGGTTTTACTTGATGTAATAAGGCCTTAAGGCCCAGTGAATTATTCTTTATGTTCGCTTACTGTTAAGTTTCATGCTAAGAACTATTATGGACGTAATAGACCAAATTGAATTTACAAATTTAATAAAATGGGTTTCCAATCTAAGCCCAACTCAAAACAATATTTTCTTTAAAAATTTTACGAATTTTTTTTCTAAGTAACGAATAATTTTGAAATTGGTTCACTTTAGGAACATACCAAATCCGGTCCATTCTTGTGGGCCGGGTGTGGGGTGTTTCACATTCACCCTTCAATATACCAAAATGTTACCTAATCACAAGACATTCACTAATAACCAAAACACATATCACACACACACACTCCATTTAGTTACATTATTCTCAATTAATACCACCTAGTCATACTTCTTCACAAGACACATATAAAAGACCAAATTCATCTATCAACACAAACATATACCAACTAATTTCAAAACATACATATATGCAAGTAAGTTAAGCATAGGCTCGAAACATATCAAATTAATATACAACCCTATACACGTCATTTATAACTATTAGCCCAACTTTTCAAAAGCTAACAAAATAGTCAATGGATAGTGTGATTGCGCTCTGACGAAGATTCCAACCGGTCGAACTTTCCGATGACCTACAAAAATTGAAAAATCAACTAGGTAAGCAACTAATGCTTAGTAAGTTTGTATAATGAAACTTAAACTTACCAAGTGTAATAATTAAACAGCTATAAATGATTCCATTTAGCCATAGTCCAAATTTCCTTGTCTTATACACAACACCTCACAAGATTAGTAGGTGAATCAATGCACATATAAATTTAACCAAATAAGGCATATAACCCCTCAAGCTTTTCAAACCATCTATTACTTTCATCATATACTATGTACTCTCATTTTCATTGCCTTTCATACCTCAAATTTCATATATCATACATAATATATCATAGTAAATCATGCCATATACCTAATAAGCATTTAGGTTTTATATATATACATACACACACACACACACACACACACACACACACACACACACACACATATATATCCATTTCACATTCTACATATTTGAGTCTACATAGTTAGTAGATAACAAGTAAACATAATCTATATTAAGAAATAAATTTCAAGCTTATTTCATCCGTCACATGATAAATTCTCATCATTTTCATTGCATATGTGCATATCCATATTTCTATTTCTTATGAACATTAGTACATTAAGTTTTATATATGTCTCTCCATTAATCTTTACTTACCCATTGAATCAAATAAAATAACATCGAATACTAGGAAAATACTCATATCACCATTTAATTCTCTATACACACCACAACATCACGATTTAACATTTTTATAGACATATAAAGTATATATAATCACACCAAGGCATTAACATTCATTATCAAACTATACTAGTCAAAAGTTCAACTCGTATTCATGCTTATGATACATACCTCACTTGAAACGTGTTACCTGAATAGCAAATGATCGGAGAGTGCCTTGGTGTCTTTGAACCATGGTCTTATTTATTCTAGTCTTAACGCTATAGTGTCTTTCAACCATGGTCTTATTCATTTTCCATCGTGTTGCCATAGTGTCTTTCAACTATGGTCTTATTTCTTTGATTCGTGATGCCATAACATCTTTCAGCTATGGTCTTATTTGATAGAATCGTGATGCCAAAACGTCTTTCAGCTATGGTCTTACTTAATAGAATCGTGATGCCATAACGTCTTTCAGCTATGGTCTTACTTGATAGAATTTTGATGCCATAACATCTTTTAGCTACGGTCTTACTCATTTATGGTACGGTGCCATAGTGTCTTTCAACTATGGTCTTATTTATTTTTGGTATAGTGCCATAGTGTCTTTCAACTATGGTATTAATCATTTCCTTCAAGCCAAAAAACTCGATTCATATATAAACAGTTAAATATTAAACAATTGAAATAACAAGTAATTGATTTAATCAAGTTACGAACTTATCTGGACTGAATTGTAATAGTTGCAAAAGTTTAGGGACTATTCTAAATTTTTTTTCCACAAAGTCAACAGGATCTGGATCTAAAATTTAAAATTTTCCCTTTATTAGCTTATATCCTCATATGCCAATTAATTCTTCATTTTATACCCTTTTATTTTCAAAATTACATAATTACCTCTAACTTTTACAACTATTGCAATTCAATCCCTTAACCCGAAAATCATCAAATTAACCATTTTCTAAAGTTCAAAATTTACAGTTGAATAATCTAGGCCCTTAAACAGTCCCAATTATACCTTTAATTCACCATAAAAAAATTTTAACATTTTAACAATTTAATCTTTAAATCAAAAACTAATAAAAATTACTTCACATAACAACCAAACACCACAATCAAACCTTCAAACACATAATTATCATAAAAAAAAAAAAAAAGCAACCAAGATTCATCAGTGTAAACTTCTAAAAATTTTAACAGATTCAAAAACAAATATACGAATTAGCTGGACCTAGTTGTAGTAATCTTAAAAATATAAAAATCACTAAAAATGGGATAAAAATACATACAATGTAATTGAATTTAAACATGGCCGAAGCTTTGGTGTTCTTGAACCATGGCTTTCGATGAAGAAAGGTTGAAGAAAGTGAATAAAAAATAATGAAATGGCGATTTGTCTTATTTTTGTTTTAATTACTTTTTTTTTACATTATTAACTTATAATATAACTTATAATTTTTATACATAAACCATTAATAAACCATCCAACATAAATGAATATGGCTTATTTTCCAAATAAATCCATCCAACAAGTTATTTAAACACATTTAACCATTATAACTTAATAGCAATTAACTTATGCGACTTTTACGATTTAGTCCTTTTTCTTTAATTAACTATCTAAATCTTAAAATTTATTAACTATATTTTAATACAACCCTAATAACACTCCGTAAATATTTAATTATTTACGGGCTCAGTTTATAGAAACGGGGTCCCGGAACCTCTTTTCTAAAACCACTTAACTTTAAGGATTTACCACTTGAACCTAATTATTTGTTCAAATAACATAAATTATCATTATAAAATTTTATTAAAATACTATTTTTTACTCGTAAATAATAATAATATTAAGAATTCACTCATCGAATTTGTGGCCCGAAATTATTGTTTTTGACACCACTAAAAAATGGGTTGTTACAAGCACAATCGACTAAGGAAGAAATCCCAATCATCTGCCTTTTCGAAGGGAGTTATTGCAAACCCTATCGGTAAATTCCTCCGATTACCATCTTGGGCAACGACCATCAACAATCGATGCTCATACCTCCTGTACAGCCAGGTGTCGTCAATTTGTACCAAAGGCTTGCAGTGACGGAAAGCTTCATTGCATTGATTGAAGGTCCAAAAAAATCAGTGGAATAATCTTTTCCTAGAGACTAAACGGTCACCAAAGTATGCTGAGTGTATTCCAGATCGATTACAGAACCTAGTAAATACTGATCCAATACCTGACACCATTGCCACAAGTCGTTATACGACCTGTCCCAACCGTCATGCAACTTATCCATAGCATTTTGTTTTGTGACACATGGCTTGTAGTATGATGACGTGTAATGGTATTGGCTACGTATGTTGGCAATCAACACTAGTATGAGAATCTTGAGACCCGCTTTCACCATAGGTAGAATTATGTCAGATATCATGTCAGAGTCTAGCCTCAGATGACCTTGACTTACACCTACAAAGTACAAGTTAAAGTTATGTTATTCGGAAAAACAAAGACCTCGGTTAGGACACATTATATAAGATATCGGGTGATCGCATCACGCACTTGTTGCAATATAAGCATGTGGATGATATACTTTTTTATTATCCACAAGCCCGTCTTCTTCTAAAAAGATGCCACGATTTTCGTTTGTACCTCTCGTTATGCATTACGCACTTTCCCTTGAATTTCTCCGAATAGAATTTTGTAACATGATAGTTCACGTCATTCTTGAAGCTATACTACTTCAGTACAGTAAGAAAAACATCTTTGTTGGGATACTCCATGCAACTTCCAATACACAAACATTTGACGATGAACCTGCATGGTCAGGTGTTCTGTGCGGGAGTTGTTAGAACTCTAAACCACCCTCGGCAGAGAGGTCGATATTGGTTCTATGGGGAGGAGGTTTATATGCCCTAAATCGTAGATCTAGATCCAAAGCATTTTTTGAATCGTCATCGTCAATTCCACAAGGTTTTAGCTTAGTTGTAACTTGCTTTGATTCAAAAAAGTGTTACTTTTGAACCATCCGGACTAGATTGTTGAATTGGATAAGGGTCTAATTCTGATCCGTTAACAACATCTATTGTCCCTTCTTCCTCGATTGCATCTTCTTCCTCAGCTGCATTTTCATTTTCATCTTTAACCAAAGGGTTTGATGTACCCTCGTCAAACCCAATTGTAAGGAGTAAGTCATCAGTTCTTCTATACCCTATGTTATGGTTTACATCTACACTGGATTGCCAACCGGTGTAGGTTGATGGCCCCTGGTATAAGTGCTTCCGCGTAGGACATCAAACCACTAAAGTTGAAATCAAATGCACTGACTGAATGTCGTGTCCAACTGTCAAGGTTCGGGTTATACTCATACCCTGACTGATAATGGCTACTGAATTTGAAATTGGTGCTTGAAATAGAAGAATGTTTACCCATTAATGTTTTGTAGACATCAAATAGGAGCTTTGTAACAAACCAGTAAACCTAGCGCACAACCGTATAGTAGGACTTTCTACATCTACTTCAGTTCCCGCATTAGTCGCAACAGTGGTTGAAGATGGACCATCTCCATCAACCTCGACAAACTTGACATATAACTCCATAATAGCATTTCCACTTGAATAGTGCGATGACATGACCGCCTCCAACTCGAGCTCGCCTTTGAAATCAAATAGCTCATA
The DNA here is from genome assembly GCA_025506655.1 of Gossypium rotundifolium. Lineage (NCBI taxonomy): Eukaryota > Viridiplantae > Streptophyta > Magnoliopsida > Malvales > Malvaceae > Gossypium > Gossypium rotundifolium. Next base: position 143,171,314 of record CP106731.1, read on the forward strand.
CTTAAAGGGGTCAACCGATGCCAAATATCTACATTGCAAGCTCGATATTCTTCCCCAGCTCGAACCCTTAACTTTCCTACCAATTCTAGTCTGTAGCTCACATAATTGAATGGTACAGTTGAAAGCCAATTCCACAGACTGGGCTCTTGCAAATACGACCCTGATGTTCGTATTGCAAATTTGGACATCTTAATAAATTATAGATTTCACTCGTCGACTCATTTTAATTTTTTTTAAAAAAATAGATATTTAAAACAAAAAAAAATCTTTAAATGGTTATCCAAAAAAATGCAAATGCACTTGCAGTGCAACTCTTCAAAGAAGAACGAATTTATTGCATGTTTAAGTATTGAATACTTCGGTAGTTTAATAACAAAAAAGAATGAGAGAGGGAAGGCGTACTCCAGAATGCGTTTCAGAAGACGCATTTTCATCAAATAATAATAATGAAAGGCTCTTTTGTGCTCGAAAATGTGTTTCAAAGATCAACTAATTTCATCAGACGCGTGCTTCAAAGGATTTAAGCTTCAAAACGTGCCTCAAATCTTACCAAGATTCCCAGGATCAGGGCACTTTTGTCAGGATTTTAGTGGTGGTGGTAAGAAAGTTCGTACAACTAACGAGCTTTCCTACTGACATGGTAGGAAAGCGCGTCTAGCTAAATGCTTTTTCCTTTTATTTAGTGGAAAGCGCTATAATGATGTAAAATTCATGGGCATAAAAAAGTGCAATATCGGGCCTCAATGTTAGAAAACTAAATTAGTAAATAATTATTAGGAATATTTATGAGTCTAATAGTGTGTTTAATTAGGTTTTAATTAGGTGAATTTAGCTTAATTGAGAGAAATTAGGAAAAAGAATTAAAGTGAATAAAGGGTAAAAGTTGAATTGTAGATTAAAGGAAAATAAGAAGGGCCAAAATGGCAAATAGGCCATTTAACATAGTTGAGGCGGCTAAACAATGAAAAATCTAAAGATTTTTTTTAGATGATTATTGTATATATATATTAATTAATATTAAGATATAAAATATAAAATATTATTTAATTGGTATTATATTATTAAATTAATAAATAGTTTAATGAATTGACAAATGTAGGGTGATTAAATGATACATATGTAATAATAATATTTATACAATTGTAATATTTCTATTTAATTACTTATTATTTAAGCAAATAGATTTTTATTATATTAAAATGTTAAATTACATAAAATAAATAAAATCATGACAAATGTAAGGTGATGATTTATTGCAAGTGTATTAATAAAATACATACACTTGTAATATTTATATTTAATTGTATAATAGGTATTTATTATTTGAAAGATATTTATTAATTAAATAATTATATTATAAGATTTTTGTATTATTAACAAATTAAATGGTGACAATTGTAATTTAAATATTTGTTATTAAATAGAAATTTATTATTATTATTATTATTATTATTATTATTATATAAAAAGATATAAAGTAAAAAGGAAGCAAATAGAAGAAAAGAAACAAAAGAAGGAATGGAAGAACAGAAGCTTAAACGAAAAAGGAAGGGAGAAAAGAAGAGGAAAAAGATAAAGGGAAAACTAGAATTTGAAGCTTTAAGCTTTAATTGGTAAGTCAATTAAGCCTTTTTCTTTTATATTTGATGTTTTAGAAGCTTAGAACAAAGTTTTGTTGAAATTAAATTGAGGTTTTGCAAGTTCTTTGGTTTTTGAAATAGATCATGTTGAACAAAATGATGAATTAGGGGTTTAATTGAATGAATTTCAATTTAGATTTGATAAAGAGATTAAATTGAAAAGTAAGCCATAAGTTTTGCATAGTAGGGACTAAATTGAAAGAATTTTGAAATTAGGGATTTATGATGAAATTATGATAGATATGTATAAATTTGGTTGAAATTTGAATGAAAATAAAGTATGAATTGAGTTAGAAAAGTAAGTGAATTTTGTTAGGATCAAATTGAAAATAAGGTAGAAATTGAATAGAAATTCAACTATTCAATATAAATTAGTGTTGTATTAATAGTATAAATTATTTTAATTTACGTAGCTAGCAAAGAACTCGAGGCATCGGCATCGAAAGAAAAAGAAAAGGGTTATCGAGGAGTAATCGAGCAAATCACAGTTTGTATTACTATAATTCAAATCTATTTATTATTAATTGTTATATTTTAATTAAAATGCATGGTGGATAAAATTAGGTAAGTATTGAATTAATGATATTGATTTAAATGAAATTGATTTAAAAGTGTTTATGGCTATTGAAATTGAATGTGAACAAATTGAAAATTAAAAGTGATTTGAATTAAATCAAAATGAATTGAATGAAGAAAATATGTGATAATTTGAAATTTATATTAATTGAAAAGTGATTAGTGATTTGAACTTGATTGGAAAATGAATCGAAAATATGAATTGAATAAAAGTGAATTAAATTATGAATATGGTGAATATATGAATTGTGTATTGATTGAAAAGTGGATTGAATTGAATCAAAGTATGATTATATGTGATTATCTGAAATATGTATTGGTATTGAATTGTATATTGATTAGAAAGTGAAAAGGTGAACTTGAATTGAATTGTGATTGAATTGAAAGAGAATTTGAAATATAAAAAAAATTATTTGAATACCCTTTAACTAGTCGGGCTGAGTCGGATATAGTTGGCATGCCATAGGATATGGAAGAGTACGGGTTTTTGCTTGAAGCAATGATCGAGCACTTATGTGTCGACTCATCATTATTATTACCGATTCAACACTTTGTGTGTCGAATCTTCATTATCTGTTATTATTCTGATTTAGCACTTTGTGTGTTGAATCTCACATCTTATTCGCTACTGCTATTGATTCTTGTTTAGGTGCTATGTATGCGTTTTAGGCACAATGTGCCGTACTGGTGTGTTTGGGTTGGAATCCGTGTATCCGTCAAAGTCTAAGTTTGTTAATAGGGTGAATAACTGAAATGAGAAAAATTAAATAAATTTGATTTATTGTACTATTGAAAATATGAGAATGAAATTATGAATTGAATTGTGAATTGAATTGAAATGTGAGATTTGAAGCATGAACTTAAGGTTCATGAATTTGCTAAAATATCGGATTATTGATATTGAAATCAGTTGAATAAATAAAATGAGAAAATTGAATGAATTGATCGATTGAACTATTAAATTATGAGAAAGTGAAATTATGAATTGAAATGTGAATTGAAATTGAGATATCGAAATAAGAAGTGAACATAGAATGAATTAGAAATAATGAAATAGTGTATGAGTTAATTGAATATAATCTTATGAATTAATTATACTTATTTTTATTGAAAAATGTTGGTCTAAATAATTATTGAAAGATTAATGTTGAAAGGACTAATTTATTATTTGTCCGTTTTTATATTCTAATATATTACTGATTAGCCAAAAATTACTTTGGCACCAAATGTAATATTCCTATATCAGGTTCCTTGAGTCGAACATGGTATAGGGGTGTTACAAGCGCATCCAGCTAGGTGCGATTTCCTATCATGTTAGCAGGAAATCTCACCCAGCTAGACGAGCTTTCTTACCACTACAAATAAAAGTCTGACAAAAGTTCATTAATCCCGGGAATTTTGGGTAAAACTTAAGGCTTTTCTTTTAGATATTCGATGAAAGCACCTCTCCTGCGACGCACTTTCAACCAAGGTTATTTTCTTTCCAATCTCACCCCTCCTATGCGCTTATAAAAAAGGGGGCTCTAGCTTCAACTACATCATTCTAAAACCCATCATCTCTCCCGATCACCATCCATCCACTTTACAATCTCTCTCTCTCGATTTTCTTCCCTGCTTCAATGTTAACAAATTTTGCCGCTAATAAAATTTCCTGTTAGAGATATTCTTGACTCATCAGTGATGTGATATCACTCAGACACACATTTCATATGTCCTACCAAGATGGGGCCATTACCTCAAAAACTTATCTTGTGGAAGCCAGCTTCTGAATTGATTTTGCTTTATATGATCACGAGTGGAAGTCTACGTACAGGTCTCGGTCGACAATCATTATGAGGTCATGGATCGGTGTATAACGAGGGACCCATTTGATGGTTGTTATACGTGCACCAGCTCAAAATTTTTGGATACCGAGAGATGTTGCCTTATAAATATAATACAGAAGTTTGAAGGCATAATCATAGAGAAAAATTATGGGGCTTCTCCCTATAATTAGTGTAATTTTTTCTCCATTTCCACAGAGTCGGTATATTTAACCTACCTTCTTATCTGAAGGTCGGCACCTCCGTGGACGCAAGAGGACTCTCAGATGGGCAGTGGTTGTTGCGATGCAGTAAAAGTGATGCTCCTTTCTGTATGACAATGGTTGTCCTTATTAAACAACCCATTAATAACTACAACTGTTGTTGTGTCGACCCGAGTTTGACCTCTACTATGTCGAAACATTCACTCTTCGCCTTAGAGCCCTCTTGTGTCTACAATGTTAACCTTCAGATAAAAATGAAAGGTTAAAGTTATCAACTGCCTAGAAATAGAGAAAAAAAATTGCATTGATTACACTGGAATTTTTCCCTATGATTAGGACCTCAATCTTATGTATGGTATATATAATACATCATTTGCGGGTATCCAAAAAGCTTGAACTCATTACTATATAACGACCGTCAATTAGGCCCCACTTATACTCGAACCCGTGGTTGCATCATAGCGCCGAATGAGACCTCTACTTAGACTTGGACCCATGACTGTATCAAGCACTGCTACCCCGAAACTTAACTTCCATAGGATAGATTTCTAAGGTAATGGTCTTGTCCCGGTATGACATATGAAACGTATGTGTTTTGAGACGCATTATCGCATCCTCGGCCCCTCAAATCTACCTATAGACTTTCACGATTTCACTATTAACATCTTAAACACTAAATCCTACTTCTTAAATAAAAAACCCTAACCTTAACCTTAACCCTAAAAAACTTTTACAAAATCGAAAGTCGAGGAGAGAGAGAGTGTGAAAACATGTAACTAGAAGCAATTTCACACTCTCTTTACAAAATCGACCTATTTCTCCAAATTACAAAAAGAAAAGGCCTATTTGGTCAATTAAGAAAAATGGTATATATGGCTATATTAGCCATTAAAAGCAAGAAGTGTAAAAGATAACTCTATGGTTCAAGATCATGCTTTTTTTTGGCCTCCACCACCTCTTGAATGGACTAAACTAAATATGAATGGTGTTGTCGATTTGGTTTTTGGCAAGCTTTAATAGGTGGTATTCTATATGATAACAATGGGGATTGGTTGTTTGGTTTTTGCAGGAACATCGGATGTTGTCCAGTCTTTCAAGCAGAGCTTTGGGGTATAGTTGATGGGTTGTCATTGGCGTCATGGTATTAAATTGCGGCTGCAATGCAGTATAATGGCTGCATCGTAACGGTTTTGAAGGTCTCCGCGACGCAATATTGGCACAATACAATGAGGGAACCGCTTTACGACTTTTGAGGTCTGAAGTTGTTACGTAACTCTGCAACATGCAATATATTGCACACGCAACACCACAACATCACAACAAACTTTCAAATTATCCAAAATATGAAATCGCATAGATGAAACACTTGAATATTTTTGGACTTAGCAAAAAGAAAAAAATGATGTTAAATAATAACAAATATTTAACTTATGAAACATCCTTGTTTGATCCTTGGAACATTATAAAAATTGTTTGATCATTGGAACAATTAACAAACTTCCAACATTATACTTACATTAAATCAACAAATTGCATGTCTATTATCACTTTTTTCTTAGTAGTGATTATCAGGTAAAGCTTTATTTGTGATTATTTTAGGATTTGAATGGCATACACATACTTTTATTTTACATATACTTGATATATATACACAGGGGCGAAGCCAGAAAAATTTTTTAAGGGGGGTCGAATGAAATTTTAACTTTTTATAGTCTATATCTTTATAATTTTTAAAGGATTAAATGAAATTTTTATAATTTTAAAGGGGTAAAGTACAATTTTACCTTTACTAATTTAAAATTTTAAAATTTTTTAAAGGGCCTAAATAATAATTTTTCATTTTAGGGGGCCCGGGGCCCTTGCCAGCCCCCTAGCTACGCCTCTGTATATACACATACTTTTCTTTTACATTTAAGTTTTGTGTTACAACTTACAATTTTATAGCTTTATTTATGACTACTTAAGAATTTTAATGGTAGAATCAGTTAATGGAGTTGTGTTGTTTGGTTATTGTCCTGATTTTGGACTTTCTGCATTTCTATTTCTACAGTTGCTTTTTTCAATAATAAAATGAATATTGGCTGAGAAAAAAAAAGAATTTGTAAATAGAATTTGCTTTGAAGTGTTTGAAAAACTATGATAGAATATTTTGGTACAATCATTGAAAAATACGAGAAAAAAGGGTAATATATATGTAAGTAAAGAACTAAAGTAAATAGTATAAATTTTGTTTTGGAAGTGCTTGAAAAATTGGAAAACTATGATAGAATCTTTTAGTATAATCATTCAACAAATAAAAGGGGAAATGGGTAAAGCTGTAAATTTTGTTTTGAAGTATTTGAAAAATTAAAAACTACGATAGAATCTTTTAGTACAATCATTCAACAAATAAAGGGAAAAATTGAGTATGAAATGAATATGAAATGAATAAGTATATATTATTTCGTGTACTTTTCTCTTAAAAATAGTTAATAAATTTAAAAGAAAAATTGAAATGTGTCAAAAAAAAAGTTTACACCACTAAATAAACCATCAACGGGTGGAAGAGGCAAATAGAATCTTTGAGTTCCAAGTTTCACTTATCCTTCTTCACCATTTCAGGAGTTCACTTCTTTTCTTTTTTTTTTTTTTTGTTCCATTTCAAGACTTGTTCTTAACTCTATAGTTATTACAACAAGTATGATATGAAATTATTATTATTTTATTAATTGCGGTTGATTAGTATAGGCGACTAATTTAGGGCTTATTACTTAGTTTAAAAAATTATTTATCTTAGTTTATTACATGAAAGTTGAAAGAACTAAATAAAAGATACAATAGATCTAGAGGCATTTAGTTACAAAGTTGTTTATAAGATATTTTTGTGAATCATTTTGTGGTGTTAGTTATAAGTATTATGATTTATGTTTCATTTTTTGAATTTTTATTATTATTAATTTTAAGTTTTATAAATATTATTTTATTTTTGAATATTTTACTATTTAGTTTGATCTCATGTAATGAATAATAATGATTTATGTGCAGCTATAAAAAATGCCACGTTCGAGAAGTAAAAAAGGTGAAGCTCCTAGTGATGATTACGGTTGGAGGTAGGGAGAACCTATTGAAGGTGGTCGAATAATGTCAAATGCAAATTTTGTGAAAGAGTCATCAAAGGAGGAATAACACGGTTGAAAGAGCATTTGGCAGCAAAAAAAAGGAATGTAGCACCTTGTCCAAATGTCTCGGCAGAAGTTAGAAAAACCATTTCTCAATAGCTTAATGAATATTATAATAAAAAATTTGTGAAGAAGAGGAGGAAAGAATAAGATTAGGAGATCATGGAGATTATGGTGATAGTGATGCAGGCGATGAGGAGTTAACTATAATAAGACGTGAGAGTATAAGATTCAAAATTGAATGGGAAGAAAGACAACGACGAAGAGCAAGAACTGGTCAAGATTCAGTTTATGAAACTGAGGGAGGTAGTAGTTCTGAAACTCAAGTATTTAGTATATCATTCAGTATCCATAATTCTAAAAGAAGTGATAGGGAACATCAGTGGGCTAATTTTAACTCTCCTAGAGCTAGATTAACAAAAATGGATCCTATTCTTGAAAGATCAAAAAGTTTGAAGCAACCAAAACTCACTACAAGCTTCTTGAAAAATGCAAAATCAAAGTTGGGGAAAACAAGGTGAAAGTTAAAATTGCATGAAGCTTTACCTGCAAGAATTGCAGAGTCACCATTTTTATAGCATGTACTTCAAGTTGCAGCTGGAGTTGGAAAATCAGTTAGGGGTCCTTCAGCTTATGAGGTGATAGAGTGTATTTGGAAGAAGAGTATAAGGAAATACAAGAATAGGTGAATGCCTTTAAGGCTATCTAGGAAGAAAGAGGTGTGACCATTATGTGTGATGGATGGAAAGGGACTAAAAATCAACATATAATCAATTTCTTGATTTATAGTCCTAGAGGTATTATTTTTAAAAAGTCAATTGATGCTAGCAGTGTTACCTCTCGTACTACTGAGTATTATTTTAATATAATGGATAAAATGGTGGATGAAATTGGTGAAGAATTTATTGTTCAATTTGTTATAGATAATGAAGCAGCGATCAAAGCCGGTGGTAAAATGTTGACGCAAAAGAGAAGGCACTTGTATTGGTCACCATGTTTTGCTCATTGCTTGGGTTTTATTTTGGAAGAAATTGGTAACAAAAAAGTGTGAGAAGGGTCCTAAATGAAGCAAAAAAGATAACTTCTTCATATACAATCATACATGGACAATTGATTATATGAAGAGATATACCCAGGGAAGAGAACTCTTGCAACCTGGGATTACTAGACTTGCTACCAATTTCATTGCTTTGGAGAGTATTGTTAGAAGCAAACAAGCATTAAAAGAAATGGTGACTTCTTTAGAATGGAGAAGGTCCACATATGCAAGAAAACTAGCTAGATTAGACATGATGGAAGTCATTAACTCCAGCCAGTTTTGGAAAAAGGCTGTTGATGTCCTAAAGATCCAAGAACTATTGGTTAAAGTATTAAGGATGTGTGATGGTGATGAAAAACCGATTATGGGTTTTATTTATGAAGCTATGGATAAAGCAAAGTTGGTGATTCAAAGAGATTGTCTCTATTACAAGAAATATTGGGAAATAATTGATAGAAGATGGAGTAATCAACTTCATAGTGATTTACATTCTGTTGGTACGTCGTAAAACTTTTAACTTTTTAGGTTGTGAAGTATTTTGTTTAGATATTTATTATACATTTTTTATATAGGATATTTCTTAAATACGCAATTTCTATATGGAGGCAATTCCACAAGTGATGTGCTAAATGAAACCATTAATGGGATTAGAAATGTTATACAAAGGATAGAGCCTAACATGAATGATCAAGTTTTGGCAATGAACCATGTATGTATTTATATACTTAAATTTTTAAAGAAACTTACAAATTATCATGTTTTAACTACTAATTCATTTATTTTTAGTTGTTGCTATATCGAGATAAAATGGATTCTTTTGGAACATCGTTAGCCCAAGCTGCAATTCTAAAGACTAATCCTGGTAAAAAAGAATTTCATCTCTATAGTTTTGTAGATAATGAAGATATATTTATGAATACTTTATGAATTGTATCCTATTATTTATGTTTTTTGAAGCTGGATGGTGGATTAATTATGGAAGTTGTGCACCTCAACTTCAACGCATTGCTATCAAAGTTTTGAGTCAAACAACTTCATCTTCAAATTGTGAGTGTAATTAGAGTACTTTTAGTTTGATCCATACAAAAAAGAGAAATAGGCTCAAGCATAGAAAGCTTCAAAAATTAGTTTATGTGCATTATAATATGAGGTTGAAGCTAGGACACATGCGAAGAAAAAGTGCACAATAGTTGGAAATGAGCTTTAATCCAATCAATCTTGATAATATTTTTGAAGAGGATGATCTATTAAATGTATGGATTGAAGAAAGAGAATATGCTTCGCTTGATAGTGAACAGAATTTTTCATGGTTGCATGAAGAGATAATGAAATTGATGAAGAAACTCAAGGTGAAGATATGAATGACATTTCACCTACTCCATCTAATGAAGAAAGTGTTCAACTATCGACGTCAAGTGGTGATGATGGTGATGGTCCTGGTGGTAATAATGAAGGTGCATACCAAACAACACATGGCCACATTTATTCTAGCAATTTTCATGGTGACCAAAGTGTGACCAGATATCCTTATGTTGTTGATCTAGGTTTGTATGAAACAAATGCTTCAATTAGTTTACAAAATAAAAGAGATGGGGGAGATAGAACTTATGGAAGGATGAGAGAACACTTTCATGATTCATTTGCAGGTTCATCATCGCATAGTTTAGCTACAAATGATAATGAAATGAGTGAATCATTTCAGGGTTCTCATTCCTACCAACCAAATGCATATTATCCACCTCCCTTTGAACAAAATCCAAGCTATGGATTTATTGGTTATCATTTACCATACCACATGTTTCTTATGAATGATGCATGTTATGGTGCACACAATGTGATGTCTTTTTCACATGGAATGGGAAGGGATCAAAATCAAGGCATTGATGAAAATGGAGATGCTTTAGATCCTCCACGCCATTCAATTTGGTGGTGAATTGTAAGAAATGAAATTTTCATATTTGCATTTATGTATTTTTAAGTTATGTAAAATGAACTTTTCATGTTAAAATGTGAGAATATTTATATGTTTTTTTAATATGAGACTATTTATATGTTACTCATTAAAATTATAGTTGTTATTATCAATTATTTAGTATGATAATATTTGTATAGTCCATATTTATTTTCAATGAATTTTTATCTATAAAATTATATTTTATTTTAAAATAAAACATATAAAAAGTAAATTAATATTAAAATATTAAAATATAGTTGCAAAATATGTAAATATAATATTTTAAAAATATTGTGATTTTTAAAAAATAAATCACTTCCACGACAGCCGTTACGCATTACATAATGTCCGCATCTGCAGCCGCAACCGCAACCGCAACCACAATCACAACCGCAACTGCGACTGACACTACAACTGCAATTTAGTACTATGGTTGGCATGGCAAAGAGGCTGTCGAAGAGTGACTGTGGAATCAGACAATCTTTCAGCTATTACGGTTTTGAACGGTGCAGGAATTTCTACTAGCAGCTGTCCCATTATTAGAAGCATTGATGAACTCTGCAGGCGTCCGTGGGAAGTTCAATTCTGCCATATCTTTCGGATAGAGCTGCAGATTTTTTTATCTAAAAAGCCGCAAGAAGGTGATTTCAATATGGAGATCTTAGATGGTCCCCCTGCTGAAATTAGAACCATATTATTAGAGGACTTGGCTGGTGGATCTAATAAGAGATCAATTGTAATGTTTTAGTCTGGTGCTTCTCAGCATAGACTACTTTTTTTAATACCCAAAAAAAAAAATGTTGAAAATTATTAATAGGTCTTATATATATCCAACTATTCTTTGAAAAAAGAAACCTCCTTTTTGAACTGTTCTTATTATCAAATTATATAAAACTCTTAAATAAAGTTTTAAATTCTAAATAAAATAAATAAAAATTATTTTTCACAAAGAGGTTTCCGACTAAAAAATATCTGAAGGTAAAATCTTTTCTGTTACTTCCCCTCAAAATGGTGGAAATTTAGAGGAGAGAAGAAGTAAGTTACAAGTTTTATGCTTTGCTTGGCAATCCTTAAGCAAGCTAAAGTGCAAATTATCTGGAAAAAAAGAAGAAAAATTTGGAACATTGTTGAGAGGCATGAAGCGAGAGAAAGAAAGAGAGATTATAGTGATATTTCCTAAAATCCCAAACCAAAACACATAGCTGTCGTTTATGCCTCAAGGTGAATGCCATGTGGGCGTCATGTCGTTGTCCCTGCCCTTTCCTCTACACGCTTTCTTTTATATATCTCTTCTTTTCCCTCTCTTGCATCTTTGGTCTGATCGGAAATTTTGTATCAGATTAGATCAGATCACCTTACGTTTTTTTTGGATAAGAGTTCTGCATAAAGACCCAACTTTTATTTCTAGGGAACACAAATGAAAGGAGCTTTTCTTTTTTTTTAGTGGTGGAATGATCTCAAAGTTGTGAATTTGAAGCTGGTTTAGAGGTTGAAGAAAAGGGTAAAAAAAATGGGGTTCTTTTTTTTTTTTTGAAGAAATGAAGACCAAATTTTGGAATTTTACAGAGGAATAATTTGAAAGTTTGGGTTTTTCAAATCTACTTTCTAGGGGAAAGGAGAAAAAAGAAAAGTGAAGAAGCTTATTTAGAAAAGATTCAAAGCAAGTAAGAATTGATTCTAAAAACCCCTTTATTTCTTTTCCTTTTTTTTTTTTCCTTTTGGGAGGGTTAAATTTTGATTTTTTATGTTCTTTTTTTCCCCCCTAGGAATTTCCCAAAAATGGCGACGCTTGTGGAGCCACCAAATGGAGTGAAGCCCAAAGGAAAGCATTACTATTCAATGTGGCAAACCCTTTTCGAGATCGACACCAAATATGTTCCAATCAAGCCTATAGGAAGAGGTGCATACGGCATAGTTTGCTCTGCAATCAACAGGGAAACCAACGAGAAAGTGGCTATAAAGAAGATCAACAACGTGTTCGAGAACCGTGTTGATGCTTTGAGAACTTTGAGGGAACTGAAACTTCTCAGACACATTCGACACGAGAACGTGATAGCTTTGAAAGATGTTATGATGCCAATTCAGAGAATCGGTTTTAAGGATGTTTATTTGGTTTATGAGCTTATGGACACCGATTTGCATCAGATTATCAAGTCTTCTCAGTCGCTTTCTAATGATCATTGCAAGTATTTTATTTTTCAGGTACATATGGTGTTGAAATCTTTCTCTGCTTTATAATGTTTGGCGCTTTGTTATAAATTTGTATTAGTATATATAGTATTTTAGGTCTTATAAATATTCATCAATTCTAGATGGTAATTCTCGATTTAGATGCATATCGAGTTCTATGAGTTTGCATATTGGGTTTTAGGTACTTGAAAGGATTCATTAGACCTTGATTTTCCCATTTTGCAGGACCTTTACGCTGTAAAATGTCTAGTTAGTGTTAATAGCTACCCATTGATACTGAATTACTGTGAATTCTTGGGTTTTGGGCTTTGATGAGCTTTGTTCTCGTCTGGTTGCAAAAAACAGAAGGCTACCAGTTATTAGGCTTATTACAACAATTTTTACTCGTGGAAAGTAGTTAGTAGATTTTTTAAGATAAAAGATCATGCGGTGTTCATCGATTCATTTGCGTATCCTCCTCATCCTCTTCCCTTCCCTTTTCAGCTCTTAACAAGGGTTCATTTGGTCTGGTTTCCATGCAAAATGGCAAACAATAGTGTTCAGTTGATCCTTCCATGTAGCTTTTTTCTGGTTGTGTTCCTAATTGCTTCACTAAATAATTATCGACTGATTTCTGTTAGTGTGGACATTGTAGGGTAGGTATCTGGTGATGATAATGTAAGGTTAGAAAATTGTGTTGCTTCTTTGTTTGCATATGTAATACAGTGAACCTTGACACAATCTCATGCAGAATATCATGTGTAAAAGCTAAATTCTATTTCCATCTCATGTGCCATTCTAAATGCCTTTCCTGTTTCACTCTATGCCAGTATAGTCCTCTTTCCTTGATTCTCTCTTCTTCGTGTTCTGGTTGACAACTTAATACCAGGATAGGGATATGTTTCTTCATAAAAGAAAAGTCTGAAACATCTGCTGCTTATCAGCAATACCTACGAGATACAGAAAGTTACTTGACTGTCTCATCTCGAGTAATAGTAAATCTATATTGCATTGCTACATGTAAGAAAGCTTAGTTCCATATAAAGTTGTAAATGAGTCTCTAACTTCTGTTTTCTGCTAAGCATTAATCTGGTTGTGACTTAACATTTAGTATATATTTTAGTTGCTACGAGGGCTGAAGTACCTCCACTCGGCAAACATCCTTCACCGAGATTTGAAGCCTGGAAACCTTCTTGTCAATGCAAACTGTGACCTGAAGATATGTGATTTTGGGCTGGCTCGAACCAGCAGAGGCAACGAACAATTCATGACAGAGTATGTTGTCACCCGCTGGTACCGTGCACCTGAGCTCCTACTCTGTTGTGATAATTATGGGACCTCCATTGATGTTTGGTCGGTAGGATGCATCTTTGCGGAGATTCTTGGTCGGAAACCAATCTTTCCTGGAACGGAATGCCTCAACCAGCTTAAGCTGATTATCAATGTTCTCGGAAGTCAACAAGAGGCCGACATTCAGTTTATTGATAATCCCAAAGCTCGACGGTACATCAAGTCACTTCCGTACTCTAGAGGCACCGTCTTTTCCCTTTTATACCCACATGCCGATCCATTAGCCATAGATTTGTTGCAAAGGATGCTTGTTTTCGACCCATCAAAGAGAATCACCGTCACAGAAGCACTCCTACATCCATACCTGTTAGGGCTGTATGATCCAAGGTGCAATCCACCTGCTCAAGTCCCAATTGATCTCGAGATAGATGAGAACATGGGAGAATCGATGATCAGGGAGATGGTATGGAGTGAAATGCTTCACTATCACCCAGAGGTTGTATCTGCCAATGCTTAGGTAACATTGTTTTAGCTATCCTTGGTTTTCGCTGCTTTGTTGTTATGTATCTTCGGAACTGATATTTATTGATTGAACTTGATGAACAATGTTGAGAATTCTGGTGGTACCCAGATTTTGTTGTACTTTTAACATTCTTGTTTATTAGTTTATGATTTGGTTGTAGCGAACTTCGGGTTGTGTAACTTGTAAATATTTATGCTTTTCCTTGGGACTTTTTATAATCTTGTTATGGAAAAACAATGGGGAACACAATAAACAACAAATTTGCCTCTTATTTTAGATTTCTAGTTTTTAAGTGTAATATTAAGAAGTGCCATCATTCTTAATAATTTTATACTGATTCATATTAACGAAGATTTACGAAATTATAATTATTATTTTTCAATATCTATATTATTAATAAAATCTATAGTTGAGTTAACTCGGTTGAGAGAGTATATTTTATTGATTAATCGGAATATTTATAAAGTTAATTTTATAGTTATAAATGAAGTAGAGATCTGATTCCTTGATGGACATTCACTTAATAAGTTCATAACACTTCTCCTTAGGTGTCTATTAGTAGATAATGGGTTTCGTTAAAACCTTACTAAGATAAAAATTTTGTAAGAAAAAAAATACTAGTAAAGGAAAAAGAGTATACTAATTTTTAAATGACTATTTAAATGTATTTGCTAAGCATTTATATCATTATTCTTTTGAAAGTCTTGAGTGAGAAATTTTGAGGAAATATATTGTGATCTCTTCGGAGTTTCAACAATAATCATAAAAAACTTTAATCATGATTATTCTATAAAACCCAAATAGTTATTTTGGATCATTTTATAATCCTCCTTTTAAGTACTATTCACTAAATTAAATTTACCGCATATGTTCAAATTATTTCAATTTATATAAATTAACAATTTCTCGATAATTTTAATATGCTTTGGGCATTCTAAATCCTTCAAGGATTTTAATATAAACTTTAATAAAATGTTATAACAACAACCATTAGACGCAAGTTAAATCTTTTATGAACTATAAGTTTTATAATATATCTAAAGATTATTGTATTCACCACAAAAGAATATTATATCTTTTCATAATTAATGTCAGGGCTTAGCGAAAAAATTCATATTTTTATTCCTCTTTTGCAAAACTACTTCATTTTGTACCCTTACTGGCTTTATACCTTTAGATATTTAGACTACTGGTCCAAAAACTCCATGAATTTAATTGTACTTAAGTTACGTTTTTCTATTTTGATCAATCTATTCCATATCTATATTTCTCAATAGATTTATTCAAGATCCTCCTTTAATTTCATTATTTCAATAATAATATTGCATGCAAAATTTTTGTCGACCAGTTTTATTATTCGGGTCCACATTTTCTTGAATTGACATAACTTATCGAGATTTCTTTATTTTCATTACTTTAATATTTAGTTTCAAGTACCTAAATCTCTTCTGAATTTCTACTTATTAGTTATGTCTTAGGTCTCTTTTGGAACACCACCTCCAATATATGACCATCTAGAAAAATCTTCATATTTGGAACCGATCAATCTATTATTTATTCTAATTGGTTGTCTTATTGGGACTTTGATTCAAATTAAAATATTAGATTGTATATACCACTTGGTTATTCTCATTAAGTTTGTAAATACATCTAACTCATTACTCTCCCCCTAACTCATTACAAGTTATTATTTCTCTCCCCTTAATGTCGAAAAAACTATCGAATCAAAATGGTAATCACAAATCATGTCATAATTGAATCTTCAATACATTCAAAACATCTAATAATACAAAGAGACTTGTAATTAATATATATTCCCAACTTTCTTTGAGGATTTACTCATCTTTGTGCATTGTGGTGGAGCAATTGGAATATATACGCAAATACAAAAATTCAAAGATGAGAAATAATTAGCTCTTAATCAAAAACCAATTGTAATGGGGAATATTTATAACTTATTGGTTTGATGCGTATAACACGTAAATCAACATTATCTTATGTTGAAAGAGGAAGTTTAGTTCTCATAAGTAATGATTTAGACATTAATCAAAGGCGTTCAATTAATAATTTCTCTAAACCATTATGCGCATAAATAACAAACTTTTACAAAAGTTTTTCAAACTCAATCAATAAAAGATTGAGATATAAACTCATCAGTATTAGCAAGATGAATTGCCTTAATTGCATGATCTGAAATTAATTATTTAAACAAGCAATCTCGAAAAGACAGGTTGCAAGTTGATAACACATACATGATTATTTTGTAGATGCATCTACCAAAATCATATAATATCAAAACCATCCACATGGTGGATGAATGGACCCATATTCATTTTCAGAAATGTAAGATATTAAATCTCAACTTTAGCTAGTGAGTTTTTAACAATCAATTTCATTGAGAACAAGCAACAAACGAGAATTCTTTAAATTAAAAAATCTTCTGGTTATTTAATGAATGTTCATATGAATTCTCAATTAATTTTTGCATCATATATGATCTAGGATGGTCTAACTAGTCATGCTAAGTAGTAAATGCATCTGTATCAGTAAACTTCTAGTTTACTTTAACATGTGTTTCAATTGTACTAAATTGTAACAAATTGATAATTTTACTATCATTCCTTTTACTTTGTATCCACTTTAAGTACTAGTGTGGCATTTACTACTGAAAATATCTAAATCAATGTGAAGTCTATAATGTCACTAAGTCAATAAATATAATTTCAAAATAACTATATGCAATATTCATTTCAGAAAATATGTCAAAATCTTCAAATGTAGGGCATTTGGTCTAGTGGTATATTCTCTCTTCGAATGCGAGAAGTATCGAGTTCAATTCAAAATAATTTTAAAACCTTTTAATAAGAGTTTTGCATAATCAGTTAACTACCAATAATAACTACCTAAGTTATGTATAGAAACAAGTCTATATTAAATATATCAATAAACGTCACATCTTAAACATAAAAATATGACATAATGAAAACTAGTAAATTTTTCACAACCATCATTATAAATATGCATGAAATTTAATTCAAAATTCAACTATTCACGCTCATAAAAATTTTCATTTACAATTGCTCATATCATTTCTCTAAATAATTAACAAATGAAATAATATAAAACATTATGAACTTCTTCCTTTAACAATTCTTTGAACTAAATCAAATATGAATAACCATAAAATTCATTGGTTTGTTAACATAAATTTGCATACTAGATATGTTTTAATCAAATATATTATTTAATTATAAAACCTACTATAGCGACATAAATAAATTAGTTAATATTCATTTTCATGAACAAATGAGATGCTTAAAATAATATGTAACACATGGAATCAAACCTTAAAGAAGACCATCTTAAAATATTTAAATCACATATCAAGTTGATTTAATATTTAAAGACGTTCCTTTTTATTTCTATGTTGAGTCTTAATGATAAGAAGTAAATTAAACTTCAGTAGTAGACTTTGAATCCAATCAGAATCTATTAATAGCAAACTTTGAGAGTGGATCTTATTTTCTGAATGTACAATAGGTACATACTCTTCAAAAGTAAATTGTCTCTCTTCTTAAAAAGTTCTTGAAAATTTTTGTTATTTTCTTGCTTTCTTTATTTTTCACTTCTGGTGGTAAGAAAATTTATTACGACCATCCCCCATGACTATTATTATAATCCAATATACTACATCCATGTCAAAGATTATGTCTTTCGAATTTATTACATATTATTACATTCTCTTCAGGGAATGGTTAGGTTTTGTAGTTAAAAACTTTTGTTCAATCATAATTAAATTTTTTTTTCATGATATTGCTATCGTAAGAGCACATTTGAATCATGGAAAGTTGAATAACTTCTCTCTTGTAAGATTTTCATTAGTAATATTTTTCACGTAATTTTAATTGAAAACTTATTCTGAATGCTGTAAAATTATACTCACAGTTTTTAAAAATTTGCAACTTCAGGTGCATCCAACCATAACAAACTTTAGATAGATTTACCACATTCTATTGCTAATAAGTAGATCTTTATATTCAAATAATTCGCTTTCAAGCCCTTAATGGGGATGATGACAAAAGAATATCACAAAGATAGTCACAATCCATTCAATTTATAACAAGAGTAATAAATATAAAACAATAACCTAATCCTCTTTTGATTCATATGAAATATATTTTTTCTTCATTCACAATCCCAATATGATATCCATTATAATGAATATATTTTAAAACTAATGCATTAATTATCATAAATTTTGTGCTTTTTAGATATTGATATATTAGCTCTTATGAAGCTTTCAACTAATTTTATACTATCAAATATTGGAATAATATTTTTTGTTTCAATACCAAATAAGATAAATATTTTCTATCTGTAGTGGTAGAATTCATTACTACATTATCATATCCTTCCTCAAAGAATATTGACATAAACAAAATATTTGTGCATACGCCACCACATATGTGGCCAATAATCTTTCATATCACATTGATAACATAGGTTATCTTTACCATTTGAAAAGTTATTTTGAGAACTCCCATTATTCTCTTATTTATTACTATGTTCCCACATTTAGTGGTCTATGATTGTATCTTTTATTTTTTTTATGTTTGCATTCACTTCGAGGAATGCAACAAATCTAGTTAGACAGGCTTCTAAACACCTCCATTAATTATTTATTTCATAATCACCATTGCAAATGTAATAGCCCGATTTAGCGACTAGTCGGAATAGTGATCTCGGATCATTATTTCGAGATCGGAGAAATTATTTTCATGATATATATTATGAGTTAGAGCATAATAGCATATGAGCATTAAAATTTTGGTATTTTAATTTTAACGTTTTCGTGTTTAATTTGAGAAAAAAGACTAAATCGCATAATGTGTGAAAGTTCCATTCTATATGCTAAGAGTACCAAATAGCTATGGATTGTTAAATGGGGGTATTTAAAAGAAAATTTAGCCTTTGAAAGAGTCTTGGCCGACCATAAGAGAGCATGGGAGACAAAATTGTCAATTAGTGACAAAGTTAGTAGTAGTAGGTGGACTAATTTGACTTTTAATAATAGAATAAGGAGAGAAAAGTTATCATCTTTTTCTCCTATCATCTTCCACCAAAATTTGCAGCAAATAAGGGTAGAAACCTTCAAAATTTCAGCAAACTCTCATCCATTCAAGTAAGTGTTCTAGTGAACTTTTCTTGAAAATAATTGTACTTTTGAGATCCCTAAAGCTTAAGCTTTCAAATGAGGGGACTATTGTGCAATGTTGTGAAATGTTTAGAGTTTTACCATGAGAGCTACTTTAGTTGTTTGTTGCATTTTTAAGGAAGAACTTGAGTCTTAGTTGTTAGATGAACAACTTTTAATAATGGTGTTAGCATGAGGACACTAAATAGGACCTTAATGAAAAAGTTATGAACTTGGTAGTAAGTATGTGAACTATTGATTGTTGATGATAGCTTTAAGAGCATTAAATGTTTGCCTAGGCTTATTGAAGATAAAAATGTGATTAGAATTAATTTTTGAGCCTAGGGGCAAAACGGTCATTTTGCCAAAATTTAGGGGCAAAATGGTAATTTTGCCTAAGTAGGATTATTGAGATGCTTATATTAATAAAATGATTAAAATGAGCTAATTTTCTATTATAGAGCAAGAGGAGACGAGAATTCACTTCAATCGTGAAAATGATAAAGTCGTGGACTAAACCGAAGAACTAACTCATTTTGAAAATGAGGTAAGTTGTATGTGAATTTAATGCAATATTTTATCAGCATAAGTGAGAATGCTTAATGTCTTATTGATGCATGATACTTCAATGAATTGAGAAGTTTATGTGAATGAGATATCGAAGTCTTAATGGACCAGGATGTGTTTGGAACATGACATCGGCGTTGATATGTGTGCCAGTGTAAGACCATGTTTGGAACATGACATCGGTGTTGATATGTGTGCCAGTGTAAGACCATGTTTGGAACATGGCATCGGCATTGATATGTGTGCCAGTGTAAGACCATGTTTGAAACATGGCATCGGCGTTGATATGTGTGCCAGTGTAAGACCATGTTTGGAACATGGCATCGGTACCTAGAGGGGACTTCATGTAAGACCACCTAGAGAGCATGACAATGGCTTTATACTTATTGTAGTGATTATAAAAGCAAGTATTTGATTATTCCCAGCGTATGTGGGATGAACAAATGAATTTAAAAGTAGAGATATGAATGAAAACAAGTGTTAAGGAATGGGTCATGAGAAATTGACTCTATATGTGTTACAGTAAATGTTAGATATGGACAATTGTAAGTAAGGATTATCGAGAAGTCTTAGATTGTATACGATTAATTAATGTTATGGATGAATTATTCTTTTATGAAGATTACAATTTCTAATTATTTCCATGCAACTTACTAAGCTTATTGCTTACCCCTTTTCATTGCCCTTCTTTCTTATAGTATTGCCAAGATAACTCGAAGATTGTAGACACAGGGGTTCGAAAATCACACTATCAACAACACTTTGGTATAACAATTTTAGACTTGTTTTGAATATGGCATGTATAGGACTAGGGTGTTTTGTTAAGTTGTAATTGTTAGTTAAAGTGTTGGTGGTAATTTATTTTGTAATGGGTTCTTGATTCAGGCAAATGTTTGGCAAACTCTTCTTTTTGCAATAAAGATGATATTAATGAGGTGTATGCCCCTTTTAATTATTCTTTTGTATTGACTATTTGACTGGCCAGAATTGTCTATGTATATAGGTTTATTGAGGTCAATATAGTATGTATTATTATTTATGAAAAATGTATTGGATTGATCCCGATTTGTGGTGGCAAATGGCTTGGTAAATAGCCCCTAAGTGCGAAGACGGTTGGACACAGGCGTGTGTCAAGGCCGTGTTAACCCCGCACCTTAGTATTATTATTCGAATAGGCCACGTGTAAATCCCACTACCGTGTGTGTATGTGTATAATACACACGTTTGGACATGGGCGTGTGCCTGCACGTGTTAATTTAGTCAAGATATCAAGGGTTAGCACAAGGTCTAAGCCCACAGGCGTGTCATGGCCATGTGAAATTAGTCAGTAACTTCCCACGGTTGGAAGACATGGGCGTGCTTAAGGGTACACGGCCGTGTTCCAAGTCACACGGGCATGTGAACCCTGCTTAAAAAATGATTTATTTGATTTAATTCCAAAAGTTTTCTGACATGAGTTAAAGGCCTCGTAGGCCCTCGTTATATGTGTTGACTATGAAAGGGAAGTTTTTAAGTCGGAACGAAATTTTATATCCCGTAAGTACATGTTTCAATGAGTTCAAGCATAGTAATGTCTCGTATCCAGACCTAGTATCGGTCTTGGGTGTGGGGTGTTACATTTAGTGGTATCAGAGCTACGGTTTAGTCTATTCTAAGACTAACATAGTGTGAGTATGAGTCTAGCTATACATGCCATATGTAAGGGTGTCTGAGTAATGATAGTGTGATGAATCCTAACGTATAAAATTGTGTTTATGGATTTGGATCCGGACCAAACTACAGCTGATGATGTTGTTAGTAATGCGTCGGCTCCCGCTCGAGGGACCACACCAGTTAATAGTAGACCCAAGACCTTGGATCAGGGAGATGAGGCTCGAGAAGCTTTTCCCACTTGATGAGCAACTGGTATACTGAGTATACCCAAGCAAATCCTAACGCTCACCCCCTCCGCCCCCATCTATACCTCAACCCGCTCTAGTAGCCCCTCAAGTGGTTGAGGTGGTGAGAAGAGAAAGGCCTCCGGTGGATAAGATTTCGAAACTGAGAGTCGAGGAATTTTGGCCAAATAAGGATGATGACCAGGAGAAAGTAGAATTCTAGCTCGAGAATACCATCCGGGTATTCGATGAGTTATCCTGCACGTCTGAAGAGTGTTTAAAGTGTGCGATGTCTCTCCTGAGAGATTCAGCCTATCAATGGTGGAATACCTTGGTGTCGGTGATGCCAAGGAAGAGAGTTAGTTGGGAATTCTTCCAAGAGGAATACCGAAAGAAATACATCAGCTATAGGTTCATCGACCACAAAAGAAAGGAGTTCCTAGAATTGAAGCAAGGTCGTATGTCAGTGACCAACTATGAACAGGAGTTCGTAAGGCTTAGCAAGTATGCAAGAGAGTGCGTGTCTACTGAGGCCATCATGTGCAAGAGATTCGAGGATGGATTGAACAAAGATATCCGCCTATATGTGGGAGTTCTCGAATTAAGAGAGTTTGTAGTGTTGATGGATAGAGCCTGTAAAGCCGAGGAGTTGGCTAAAGAAAAGAGAAGAGCTGAGTACGAGTCTCATGACTCGAGGAAGAGACAACTGAACAAGTCTCACCAATCCTCATTTAATAAATTGAAGGATTTCACTACTCGATTAGTCGCTTCAACGGGGTTTTCAAACCGAAATAAAGGCAAGCAATTTTCAGGATCGAAAGGGCAAACCACATCAGTTGCTAATGTGGGCAACGTTCGACCAAGTAGACAAGAATGTTCCCAGTGTGGCAAACGCCATTTTGGTGAGTGTCGGGCTAATGAAAAAGCTTGTTTTAGATGTGGGTCCCTAGACCACTTTATTAGAGATTGTCCCGAGGTGGACGAGAAAGAAAAGCTTCAGAGTGCAAGATCGGAAGTTTTGCTAAAGGAAGACCTTTGAGAAACCCGAGAATTAAGATGGGAAGCAGGACTCCTTCTAAAGAACAAGCTGCTAGAGTCAAGGGTAGAGCACCGGCGAGGACATATGTCATTCGTGCTTGTGAAGAAGCATCTTCCCCCGATATAATCACGGTATCTTTTCTCTTCATAATACTCGTGTTATAGCTTTAATTGATCTGGGATCTACCCACTCATACATATGCATGAAATTAGTCTCTAGCATGGGCATGCCTATAGAGTCTACTGAGTTCATTATAAGAGTGTCAAATCCCCTAGGCAAGTGTGTGTTGGTTGATAGAGTTTGCAAAGGGTGCCCTTTGATGATTAAGGGTCATTGCTTTCTGGTTAATCTTATGTTATTACCATTTGACGAGTTTAACGTCATTCTTGGGATGGATTGGTTAGTTACCCATGGAGTAATTATGGATTGTGGGAAGAAGCAGTTTGAGTTGAGAGATGAAAATGTAATTTTATTTGTGTTGAATCAGATAAGCAGGATGGGTCACCAACCGTGATATCAACCATGTCAGCTCAGAGATACCTAAGGAAGGGGTATGAGGCTTATCTTGCCTTCGTGCTGAACACTAAAGAAATCGGATAAAAAATTGAGTTAGTACCTATAGTATGTAAATACCTAGATGTTTTTCCAGAAGAGTTGCCAGGACTACCTCTAGAGAGGGAGATTGAATTTGGAATTGATCTAGTTCTAGGTACTGCCCCTATTTCTATTGCTCCGTATAGAATGGCTCCAACTGAACTAAAAGAGCTAAAAGCACAGTTGTAAGAATTGACGGATAAGGGTTTCATGAGGTGAGGTTTTCTCCATGGGGCTCTCCCATTCTATTCGTGAAGAAGAAAGATGGATCCATGAGACTATGTATAGATTATCGACAACTCAATAAGGCGACAGTGAAGAATAAGTATCCGTTACCGAGGATTGACGATCTATTTGACCAATTGAAGGGAGCTATAGTATTTTCTAAGATAGATCTAAAGTCAAGGTATTATCGGTCGAGAGTCAAGGACTTGGACATACCAAAAACCGCGTTTAGGACTAGGTACGGCCACTATGAGTTTGTGGTCATTCCTTTTGGACTAACTAATGCCCCCGCAATCTTCATGGATTTGATGAATCGTATTTTTTGACCATATTTGGATAGATTTGTTGTGGTCTTCATCGATGACATATTGATATACTCTCAAGATGAGAATGATCATGCAGAACATTTAAGTATGGTTCTACAAGTTTTGAGAGAAAAATAATTGTATGCCAAATTCAGTAAGAGCGAATTTTGGCTTAAGGAAGTGGGATTTTTGGGGCATATTGTCTTGGGAGATAGGAAAAGAGTCGACCCGAGTAAAATTTCAGCAATTGTTAAGTAGGAACCGCCGAGGAATGTAACTGAAGTAAGGAGTTTTCTAGGCCTAGCTGGCTATTACAGACGTTTTGTCAAAGGGTTTTACATGATAGCCACGCTAATGACAAGACTTTTGCAGAAAGATGTGAAATTCGTTTGATTTAAAAAATGTCAACGAGTTTCGAGAAATTGAAGACACTTTGTTGATCGAGGCTCCTATTTTGGTGCAACTTTGAGCCGGAAGAGAATTCGTGGTTTATAGTGACGCATCCTTGAACGGTTTAGGCTGTGTACTCATGCAAGAGGGTAAAGTGATTGCATACGCCTCTAGGCAGTTGAAGCCGCATGAGAAGAATTACCTAACTCATGATTTAGAGTTGGCCGCAGTTGTGTTTGCATTAAAAATTTAGAGGCATCATTTATACGGTGAAAAGTGTCGGGTTTTTACTGACCACAAAAGCCTAAAATATTTGATGACTCAGAAGGAACTAAATTTGAGGCAACGAAGATGGTTAGAATTGATTAAAGATTATGACCTATTAATTGACTACCATTCGGGAAAGGCAAATGTAGTCGCCAATGCTTTGAGCAGAAAATCATTGTTTGCACTAAAAGCTATGAACACCCAGATGACCTTGTTAGAGGATGGATCCATATTAGTCAAGTTGAGGGCTAAACCATTACTCCTTCAAGAGATTTGTGAAGCTCAGAAGGATGATAGAAGTTTGCAAGCCAAAAGAATTTTATGTGAGTTGAGCGTTGAGCTAGACTTTTGAATAAATCCTGATGGATGTCTAACATTTCAAGATAGGGTCTGTGTACCCAGGAATGATGAGCTTATTCGCAAAATTTTGCAAGAAGCACATAACGGATGTTTGAATGTGCATCCAGGCAGTACAAAGATGTACCAAGATTTGAAGAAATGGTACTGGTGGCGAGGTATGAAGAAAGATATTTTTGAATTTGTATTGAAATGCCTGATTTGTCAACAAGTGAAGGCCGAACATCAAGTACCTTCGGGTTTACTTCAGCCTTTTATGGTTCTTGAGTGGAAGTGAGATCGTATTACTATAGATTTTGTGACGGGTTTACCATTGACTCCCAAGAAGAAAGATGCAATATGGGTAGTAGTCGATAGACTCACTAATGCAATATGGGTAGTAGTCGATAGACTCATTAAGTTGGCCCATGTTATACTAGTACGAGTCGACTACTCACTCAATAAATTGGCAGACTTGTACATGTCTGAGATAGTAAGACTTCATGGTATACCTTTGTCAATCATTTCAGATAGAGATCCGAGATTCACGTCACGATTTTGGAAAAAGCTGCAAGAAGCTTTGGGTAAGAAATTGAGTTTCAGTACTACCTTTCATCCCCAAATTGATGGGCAGTCAGAGAGAACAATTCAGATACTAGAAGACATGCTTAGATGTTGTGTTTTAGAATTTCCACGGTAGTTGGGAGAAATACTTACCGTTGGTGGAATTCGCCTACAACAACAGTTTTCAATCAAGTTTGAAGATGGCGCCTTATGAGGCATTGTATGGATGTAAGTGTCAAACGCCTTTGTATTGGTCAAAACTTAAAGAAAACAGATACACGGGGTTGATTTTGTTAAGAAAACTGGAGAGAAAGTAGAAGTGATTCGTAACTATCTGAAAGCTGCCTCAGATAGACAGAAGTTCTATTCAGATTTAAAGAGGAAAGACATAGAATATGAAGTGGGTGATAAAGTGTTCTTGAATGTATCGCTTTGGAGGAAAGTCCTCAGATTTGGTCGGAAGGGCAAATTGAGTCCGCGCTTTATTGGACCTTATGAAGTTACCGAAAGGATATGACCGGTAGCTTATCGGCTAGCTTTGTCTCCTGAGTTAGAAAATATTCATGATGTCTTCCATGTGTCTATGTTGTGCCGATACCGTTCAAACCCTTCACATGTTATAGAACCAAAAGAGGTAGAGATACAACCAGATTTGGCTTATGGTGAAGAACAGGTTAAAATATTGGCCCGTGAAATCAAGCAGTTAAGAAATAAAAGCATAGCCCTAGTGAAAGTCCTATGGCAAAGGCACGGAATAGAAGAGGCTACATGGGAGTCCGAGGAAATGATGAGAAATCAATACGCCAATCTTTTCACTGGTAAGATTTTCGAGGACGAAAATCCTTAAGGGGGAGAATTGTAATAGCCCGATTTAAGGGCTAGTCAGAATAGTGATCTCGAGATCACTATTTCAAGATCAGAGAAATTATTTTCATGATATATATTATGAGTTAGAGCATGATAGCATATGAGCATTAAAATTTTAGTATTTTAATTTTAACGTTTTCGTGTTTAATTTGCGAAAAAGGACTAAATCGCATAATATGCAAAAGTTCCATTCTATATGCTAAGAGTACCAAATGGCTATGGATTGCTAAATGGGGGTATTTAAAAGGAAATTTAGCCTTTGAAAGAGTCTTGGCCGGCCATAAGAGAGCATGGGAGACAAAATTGTCAATTAGTGTCAAAGTTAGTAGTAATAGGTGGACTAATTTGACTTTCAATAATAGAATAAGGAGAGAAAAGTTATCATCTTTTTCTCTTATCATCTTCCACCAAAATTTGCAGCAAATAAGGGTAGAAACCTTCAAAAATTTCAGCAAACTCTCATCCATTCAAGTAAGTATTCTAGTGAACTTTTCTTGAAAATAATTGTACTTTTGAGATCCCTAAAGCTTAAGCTTTCAAATGAGGGGACTATTGTGCAATGTTGTGAAAGGTTTAGAGTTTTTCTGTGAGAGCTACTTTAGTTGTTTGTTGCATTTTTAAGGAAGAACTTGAGTCTTAGTTGTTAGATGAACAACTTTTAAAAAAGGGTGTAAGCATGAGGACACTAAATAAGACCTTAATGAAAAGGTTATGAACTTGGTAATAAGTATGTGAACTATTGATTGTTGATGATAGCTTTAAGAGCATTAAATGTTTGCCTAGGCTTGTTGAAGATAAGAATGTGATTAGAATTAATTTCTGAGCCTAAGGGCAAAATGGTCATTTTACCAAAATCTAGGGGTAAAATGGTAATTTTGCCTAAGTAGGATTATTGAGATGCTTATATTAATAAAATGATTAAAATGAGCTAATTTGCTATTATAGGGCAAGAGGAGACGAGAATTCACCTCAATCGTGGAAAGGATAAAGTCGTGGACTAAATCGAAGAACTAACTCATTTTGAAAATGAGGAAAGTTGTATGTGAATTTAATGCAATATTTTATCAGCATAAGTGAGGATGCTTAATGTCTTATTGATGCATGATACTTCAATGAATTGAGAAATTTATGTGAATATGATATCGAAGTCCTAATGGACCAGGATGTGTTTAGAACATGACATCGGCGTTGATATGTGTGCCAGTGTAAGACCATGTTTGGAACATGACATCAGCGTTGATATGTGTGCCAGTGTAAGATCATGTTTGGAACATGGCATCGGCGTTGATATGTGTACCAGTGTAAGACCATGTTTGGAACATGGCATCGAAACCTAGAGGAGACTTCATGTAACACCACCTATAGAGCGTGACAATGGCTTTATACTTATCATAGTGATTATAAAAGCATGTATTTGATTATCCCCAGTGTATGTGGGATGAACAAATGAATTTAAAAGTAGAGATATGAATGAAAACAAGTGTTAAGGAATGGGTCATGAGAAATTGACTCTGTATGTGTTATAGTAAATGTCAGATATGGACAATTGTAAGTAAGGATTATCAAGAAGTCTTAGATTGTATACGATTAATTAATGTTATGGATGAATTATTCTTTTATGAAGATTACAATTTCTAATTATTTCCATGCAACTTACTAAGCTTATTGCTTACCCCTTTTCATTGCCCTTCTTTCTTATAGTATTGCCAAGATAACTCGAAGATTGTAGACGCAGGGGTTCAGAAATCACACTATCAACAACACTTTGGTATAACAATTTTAGATTTGTTTTGAATATGGCATGTATAGGACTAGGGTGTTTTGTCAAGTTGTAATTGTTAGTTAAAGTGTTGGTGGTAATTTATTTTGTAATGGGTTCTTGATTCAGGCAAATGTTTGGCAAACTCTTCTTTTTGCAATAAAGATGATATTAATGAGGTGTATGCCCCTTTTAATTATTCATTTGTATTGACTATTTGACTAGCCAGGATTGTCTATGTATGTAGGTTTATTGAGGTCAATGTAGTATGTATTATTATTTATGAAAAATGTATTGGATTGATCCTGATTTTAGGGTGGCAAATGGCTTGGTAAATAGCCCCTAAGTGCCAGCACGGTTGGACACACGGGCGTGTGTCAAGGCCATGTTAACCCTGCACCTTAGTATTATTATTCAGAATAGGCCACAGGCAAATCCATGACCGTGTGTGTATGCCGTGTAATACACACGGTTTGGACATGGGCGTGTGCCCAGACCGTGTTAATTTAGTCAGTATATCAAGGGTTAGCACACGGTCTAAGCCCACGGGCGTGTCATAGCCGTGTGAAATTAGTCAGTAACTTCCCACGGTTGGAAGACATGGGCGTGCTTAAGGGTACACGGGCGTGTGAACCCTGCTTAAAAAAATGAGTTATTTGATTTAATTCCAAAAGTTTTCTGACATGAGTTAAAGGCCTCGTAGGCCCTCGTTATATGTGTTGACTATGAAAGGGAAGTTTTTAAGTCGGAACGAAATTTTATATCCCGTAAGTACATGTTTCAGTGAGTTCAAGCATAGTAATGTCTCGTATCCAGACCTAGTATCCGTCTTCGGTGTGAGGTGTTATAGCAAAATATTCGTGGGTTTCAAATTAAAATCTATCTACTTATGTTGTCATGATTAGTCTCAAATTATAATAAACATGATATAATAAATCATAGTAAAATATACTTTAAGATTCTTTAACATCATTGTTATCACCCCGGCTATTATCACGAGCACTATTACAAGTGGTAAAATAACATTGTTTTCATAATAACATTTATAATCTAATAGTAAAAATTCATTTAATAAACAAAATCAAAATTTTTGTCTACAATGCTTGAAAGTTATTCAATACACATTGTACCAAATTTTAATACCACATATATGTTATAAAATCTTATGATGCTCTAATCAAATATTTATAAATTCAATTTAAAATATATAATACAATAATTTCAAGCATATTTAATAACAATAATTTAATCATAAAAATTTTAATCATCCAAATATCATACATTATATAATTTAATAAAAAATCTTAGGTTAAAAGAAACCTTAAAGGAATAATATTTTCATAAAATAATTTTACTAAAAATCAATCAATAATTGAGAAAAACATACCATGTGATGAGAAAAACATGAGAAAATTAATGGTTTGGGACCCTTGCTCAAGTGGCTAGCGGCTAAGGATAAGTCTCTGCGTGATTTGGGGATTTTTTGTATGCATGATCTTGTTAAATAGAACTTATGGAAAAAATAATTAAAAAAAAATCGTGTTGATAACGTGTTATAAAATAAAAAAATAGAAAGTAAACAACAAAGAAACTAGGAGAGCAAATAAGAGAGTGTATTTTATTGATCAATCGAATATTTATAAAACTTCTCCAAATTCTTTATTTATAAGTAAAAGAAATATAAATAAAATTTATCTTGAACTTGATGGATATACACTTTATAAGATATTCATAACACTAATAAAATTTTTTGATTTTTAATTTTAATTTTAATTTTAATCCACCTCAAAAACATTGTTGTGATATATAAATATTAGTTTGTACACTCAGTTTATCAAAAAAGTTTGTATACCCCGGTTTATAATTATAATTTTGATTTTTGTTAGATATATCTACCTATTTATCTAAGTGTGAATTTTAAAGTTACTAAAAGTTAACAATGTAAATACCATTTAAAATTTTAAAATTCATAAAGTTATTTTATCTAAATATGTAATTTTATTATTTATTTAAATATTAATTTAAGTTTATATAAAAAATACATACTTAAAACTTTTCTCATTTAATTACGTAAAAGTTTTTTTGGTCAAAGTAAATTTTAAAGTTTTATTCCATTTTTATTTTAGGTATCAATTATTAATTCTCATTAAAAAAACCTCTAAATAGATCAAATTATTACACATGATTTTTAATTAAATAAAATATTTAAAATAAACATTAAGTAAATATTAAATTAAAAATAAAATTGTCATCTCTTTTTCACTCTCCCTCTCCCTCTCCTCCTCATCCTTCTTCATCTTCTCTATATTCATCTTTTTAACAATGTGTAAAACCAAACACCCCCCCAAAAAAAATCTATCATGGCCTCAAAATGGAGAAAATGGGAATTTTCTTTTTTTTTTTTTGCCATTTCTTTCCTATTTTGGGTTTCTTATATTAAAAAAGGAGGTATGTTTTAATGCAAAGAAGATGGTGGTTTATTTTAATACTGAAAACTGGGGTTTGTTTTAATGGAAGGAATTCAAAGTAGAGTTTATTTCAAATTTTGGTAAAAGTATATTTTAGAGTAGATATGATGGAATGAGAGAGATTGAGAGATGATATTTTATATTTTAATTTATTTTTATTGAATTTTGTTTTAAATGTTTTATTTAATAAAAAATGTCAAGTGTTATAATTTGATTGATTCAAAATTTTTATTTTAACTAGAGGTAACTATTGGTACTTAATATGGTAATAGAATAAAACTTTAGATACCTAAATAAATTTTTTTACATACTTTAGATGCCTATTTTTATATAAGACAAATATTTCACATAATATTAATCTACACCAAATCAATAACAAATTTTAAATATATAATTTTATTAAATTATTTAAATCTAAATAAACTAAATACATCTATTATTTTAATCAAAATATATTAGGTTGACTTACTATTAAATTATTGAATTCTGAACTTTCAGATGGAATAATTTTAGAATTTGGCATGGGATACTAAAATAAATAGGGATAATATAGTTTTAGCCCCTACACTAGGTAATTAAGTCTACTTTGGTACCTTTACTTTCTTTTTTATTTTAGTCTTTGAACTTGAATTTCATCAAAATTTGAAACATGAATGGATTGGTTAGTCGAACCGATTGGACCAGGTTGAGCTCATGCAAGGAATCTAGATCAATTTTCTAAACTCGGGCTCAACCTAATAATGATCTTATTTTTTTACCCAAGTCTTACCCAAATTAAGAAAGGTAAACATGAGCCCGGCCCGCACATATTTGATTTTTTTAGATAAGTTTTTTTATTTAAAAACAAATTTTAAAAAATATAATGCACAAAAAGCACTAAAATAAATGTTTTCTAATACATTAAAAAATATTTATATTAAAAACCACTAACATAAATATAATAAATGTTTTATTGTATTAAATATAATTTTAAAATTTATATTTTGGGTTGGGTTATTTAGTTAGTAGGTTTTTGGGTTTTGGATAATGGGTTTTATTGTTATTGAGTTAGTGATTCAATATATATATATATATATATATATTTAACATATAATTAATATAAATAATTTTTATAATACATTATATTCAAGTCGAGCTTGGGCAAAAAAATCTTGCCCAAGGTCCGACCCATATAGAAAGTGGGATTTAAATTTTACCAAAGCCTATTTTTCGAGCCTCGTATATTTGTCTAAATCCTCTCATTTTTCGAGCAAGCCTTTGGGCCTATGCAAGTGGCTCGGCCCATGAGCAACTCTAACCAAGAACTAATAGGTATACTGGTCCAAACAAAGGGGTTGAATCGAAAGAATTAAAAATTACTTGAAACTAGTAAAAATCAAAATTTGAGACAAACCAATAGTTGAACAAGTTGAATCAATTTAATATTTTTTTATTTTAAATTTTATGAATTTTTAATTATTGTTGGTTTAGAAGTTGAACCGATCAAATCGATTGAATCGAGAACCAGTGGTTTGATCAGTTCAACCACTGGTCCGGTTATTAGAACATTATTTGTGACACTATAAGATTGTATCCCGTTATCACCTGAAAATTTATATAAATTTTTTAATTTTCAAGTGATGATGTTGCACAATCTTAAAGTTTCATATCATTAAAATTGTATATTATTCAAGTTTAGGAATCAAAATGATCTTTATAAAAAAATGACCTTATTTATTTATTAATTACAAAAATGACCCATCTTTTCAAATTAAGTAAGTAAATGACCTGAAATGAACAGTGAATGGGTGGTGCCAATCTCATTGGCGTCACCACCCTGCCAAATCAGCCAATGATTGGTCTAGTTTCTTAAAAGTTATTTTCTGGGTGCTGCCAATGTATTTGGTGTCACTCGTATAAATATCCCTCCCAAATCCATGTATTTCATGTATTTTGTTGGAGGGGAAAAATTATGGGGTGTTGCCAAGAAGATTGGCGTCACCAATGTCATAATTTTGGTGGTGCCAAATAGATTGCTGTCACCAGTCCCAGCCTTTTTTTGAAGTTTTTTTTAAAAAAATGATTTTTTTATTTGGTGATGCCAAATAGATTGGCGTCACTAGTTGATAGTCACTAAATTAACTATAAATACGACTAAGGCAAGCGCACCTATCGAAAAATAGTATAGTTATGGTGAGTAGGGAATATTATATCCATGGGGACTAAAAGTACTAGTAATTACCGTTTTGTATTATTTAGCCGACAAATTGGAATGATTGTTTTTAATCTAAAATTACTAAACTAATCTAACTAAGAACGCAACAGAGAATGAAATAGGAAAATAATCGAAAATAACCAAAAAGATAGACAATACCCAGGAAAGAATCCACCTAGATTTCACCTATTATTATAAATCTGAATTAAACGATTTATTCACTTGTGTCTTGATCCGTAGAAATCCCTAAATTATGTTAATATCTCTTTCGAGAGTAAGAACAACTGAATCTAGGTTGATTAATTGAAATCTCTTTCTAATTAAAACCTCTATTGTCATATTAACTCGATCTATGGATTCCCCTATTAGATTTGACTCTAATCCAATAGATTTATGTTGTCCTATTTCTAGGATTACATGCAACTCCACTCAATTATACTAGAACTACTCTTCAACAGGGACTTTTGCTCCATTGAAATAAGCACATTAAACTTGAATTAATATCTTAGAAATATTAAAATAAGAAATAAGCATACATAATTGAGAACAAGAATTAGGGGTGAGCGTTCGATCGAATCGAATCGAATTGAATGAAAAAATTTCGAGTTAATCGAGTTGATTTAATCATATTTTATCATCCTAATTTGATTTGAAATTTTATCGAATCGAGTCGAGTGAGATAGAATTGAATCGAATCGAATCGAATATATTTGTTCGAGTTAAATTTTAAAAAATAATTTTGGGTCCTTGTAACCACTATCACCCATCGTAATAAAATTTGTCCACCTTAATCAAATTTTATTAACTTTCATCACCTCATAATTTATTTATTAATCTTTTATATACGGGTTAGCTTCTTTGCTTGCTTAGTTATTTCAATTATCTTCAAATTCTTGTCACTATGTATTTTAGAATTAAAATATATATTAAATGTAAAATTTGATTTTTTAATAAAAGTTATTTTAAAGATAAAATATGAAATTGATACCAATATAAAATTTTAATACGAATATTTTATGGCATAATTAATAATTTAATTTTAATATAAATATTCAATATGACTAAACAATTCAATAATATAAATAATATAAAATGTGAAATTTAATTTAATAATATAAATAGTAGATATAAATAAAATTATTGCTATTTATGTTTAGTGATTTTTGGATAATTTTGATTTTTATTTGAGAGTAAAAGGTGAGAAGTAAAAGTTTAGGGGAAAATAAAATTTGAGGGAAAGTAAATAGGGAGTAAAATTTTGGAAGGAAAATATAAAAAAAAAAAATTTGGGGGATGGGTTTGGGGTAGATGGGAGGAGGATGGGAAGGAGTAAAAGTTTTAGGGAAAAGTGGGAGGAGTAAAATTTGGGGAAAATAAAAGTTTTGAGGTTTTTGGAGTAAAATTTTGAGAAAATGTAAATAGGAGAGTAAAATTTTGGTGGGAAATGGATTTTGGGTAGATTGGAGGTTGGGATGAGAGGGAATAAAAGTTTTGGGGAAAAGTGGGAAGGAGTAAAAATTTTGAGGAAAAGTAAAAGATTTGGGAGTTTGGGGTAAAAATATAAAATATTATATTTTAATATTCAATTATTTGAATTATTCAATTATTCAATTCAAAACTTAACTCGATTCGAACTCGAAATTGAGAAAAAATTGAGTTGACTCGAATAACTCGATTAACTCGAATAATTCGATTCGTTTAACTCGAAATTTGAATTTTTTTGATTTTTTCGAGTCGAATTGAGTTTTGCTCACCCCTAACAAGAGTTAAGTATTTATCGCGTAAATCAGAAATCAAATAATAAGATTCATCATAGGTTTCATCTTCCCTAGGTATCTAGGGAATTTAGTTCATAATCCTGAACGAAAACATCTCAAAGTCAGAATAACCACAAGAAATAAAGAAACTCAATAAAATTTCAAAAGAAATTAAATGGAGATCTTTGATCTTGAGGGAGATCCGCTTCCGAGTTGATTCCAATGACGTTCTTCGAGTTCTTTCTTCGATCTTATCTGAGTGCCCCATTAGGTCTTCTTATAATTGGTATGTATAGACTTTAGAATGCTCAAAAAGTCTAAAAATTGGGTTTTTCAGCGTATTTCGGAAGCAAGGTGCGATATCGACATGGGCTAGCACATGGGCCTGTGGCCAGCCCGTGTGGCTCCCACGGGCGTGTGGCCAACTCGTGTGGATCCTGGAAACAACTCTATTTGTCCGATTTTGTCTCATTTTTCGCTTTCCAAAGTATAAAAACATGGATTTAAAGGATTATGAGCATCAAATTCACTAATTTACATAATTAATCATCGAAAAACGCATTAAGAATGGTATTAAAATATGTTACTTTTACAGCTTATCAAATATCCCCACACTTAAGTTTTTGCTTGTCCTCAAGCAAAATCCTCAACTCACATTAAAAATAATATTTCTCAACTTGTGATTCCCATCAATAATGTCTCAAAATAATCCATAAATAATCATGCATTGGCAATTAAACTAAAAGAGCACTAAAGTCTCAAACAATCCAAGCTAAAAATTTTAAACACGAAAACATAGGTGTTTCTCCTTATCTAAGTAATTATATTTAATTTAAAATCGACAAGAATCGACATCCTTACTGAAGATTCACTCAGATCACTTAAAGTGTTTAAGGTTCAAGAATAAGCACTCAATAGTCAAATATGAAAAGTCATTACCACAGGCTTGCATGAAAATCAAATCTCCTCCACTATAAAATGATATGATACACAAATCAAAAAGTCTTTAAGAGGTTGTAATGGGGCTTAGGTTAAAGGTGTGGAGAAAGG
The DNA here is from genome assembly GCA_025506655.1 of Gossypium rotundifolium. Taxonomy (NCBI): domain Eukaryota; kingdom Viridiplantae; phylum Streptophyta; class Magnoliopsida; order Malvales; family Malvaceae; genus Gossypium; species Gossypium rotundifolium. The sequence goes on from CP106731.1 coordinate 143,207,142, forward strand.
CCGAAAAAGATGGTTAAAATCAAGATCGAATTGATAAATTACCAAACTAGAAAAGTAACAAATACTGAATTAAAAACAAGTGCATAAATCAAGAACTATTCAAGAATAAGAAAACGAGCTTCTTCTCAAAATATGAATTTAACTGTTCAAGCTCATAGAACTCAATAATAATCAAAATGTAAATATATATATTTTTAATTTCTTTTTTTTTGATTTTTTTAACAATAAGAAATAATTCAGCAAATCAAACAAAAAAGCATAGTTAGGCAACTAACCAAATCAAATCTCGAAAAAAGGGAGTCTATAAAATGAGAAAAATTCTCAACGAACAAAAAGTGAGTTATGAGTTAACATTAATGGATAATTTAAGAAATGGTGTGTTAGGTTCAACGGGGTTCACTAAGGGTTAATTATGTAGCTAGGCTTTTTATAGGATAAGTGGGTTAAAACCTAATTATCTTTATCATCTCAGTGTATCAAATCAAAATGTGTGGTTGTAAACTGAAAAATATATAGGATTTTTCCTATGCAATTCATCACCTTTTACTTAAATTTGTTGTTAAAACTAAGTAATTGTTTAATAAATTAATGAAATATGTGAAAATATGAAATTAGGTCACATATATTATTAAAATGTGATTTTATGCTTTATTATATAGTTTTCATGCATAAAATAGCTTATTTTATATTTATTTGAACATATTATATTTTTAAGACATAAAATGGACCATACCTGATTAAATTAAATAATTAAATATAAAATTATATTTAATAATTCATTTTAAAATATTTCATTTGTAACATCCTAGATTAGGGGTTATGCGTTTGTGCATAATTCATGAGTAGTAGGTTTTGGCAGTGTTTGGAAGTGAATTAAGGGTTTTTAAAATCCTAGGATGGAAGAGAAAGCTTTAGACAATTATTGGTTTTTAAGTTAAAAATAAGAAGTGATGTGGAAAAGTGGCAAGGGACGCCACCTAAGGTGCAAGGGTTATGGCATCAAGTGAAGTACTTTGAGGAAGGGTTCAATCCCATTGTGTGCATTTTGCTTAATTTTATGAAATAGCATGTTTATTGTGATATGTGGTGTGCATTTTAGAACCTTGGAAATGTAAGGAAATGTAGGGAAATGCCAGGAAATGTAGGGAAATGCCCTGGAAATGTAAGAAATGATTTAAGAAATGATTCAAAAGAGGAAAAGTGAACATTTATGGAAACTAGGAAAATGATTTAGAAATGATTCAAAAGAGGAAAGTGAACATTTCTGGAAACTAGGAAATGTAAGGAAATGTCAAGTTTAAAGAGCCAAACGAAAATTTTTGGAAACTTAGAAATGACTTAGAAATGTCGAGTTTTAAAGTTTAAAAGAGGAAATTAAGGCAAGGTGTCCTTAAGAGAAAAAGTATGTGAAATTTGACACACAAACAGGCTTGGAAAAGTGGCCTGAAGATGCCACTTAGGGCCTCTGGAAATGGCGCCACATGCAAGTGTATTTGGGCCAGGGATCGAGTCACTTAGGAAGCAAATAAAAGAAGTTTTATTTTTCTACAAAGAGCAGAGAGGTGGACGGCATGTGGGCTCTTGAAAGAGGAGTTTTATTTCCTTTAAAATTTCGGCTAATTAGGAGATAATTGTTGGATTAATTCTTTTGATAAAGTGATAATTATCACATAGGAAGAGTGGTGGCCAAGTAGGGGACTCTAGCCTAGTAATTTCGGCTATAAAAGGGAAAGAAGGCCATTCATTCATTCATTCATTCACTCTTCCTTTGCCGAATTTCTTAAGCAGATTCTCCTCTCTCTGTCGAAATTCCTACAGTTTTATTCTTCCTTCTCTTTTCTTTCTAATTCCTCCAAAACCTGAAAGTTGTGAGAGCATCATTTAGCCATGGCGAATCTCTGAAGGTTGAAGTGAAGGTGCAATCGATTCCTTCAAATAAGGGTAAGATCCAAGTTTAGTTTCCATTCTTTTATATTTTAGACTTATCAAAATTTAGGGACTAATTTCGATTATTAATCTTGGTGAATCATGGAAGGAGAAGTTCTTTTCCGAAGGTACACCATAGGTCGTGTTCCCTAGTTATTCGGTGAATTTTGGGATTTAAGATCCTTAAGGTAAGTGATTATGAATATTCGGCCAAGACCCTATTTTTGTAGTAGATCTATTATTATGTGTTTTAAGCTGAAAACTAACCGATTTAAGGGATCTAGTGAGTAGCCGATTTCAAACGGGGAAGAATACAAGTTTCCGAGATTTGATTTTTTATCCAATCGGCATTAAGGTAAGTACACAAATCCTACAAGGATTTGGTTTTATGGCTGAATAGGCCTTTGCTAAATATTACCATGTTGGCCGAATGTAGGCATTAAAAATCTAAGGTAGTAGATCGGATTTCGAGATTTCAAGTGAAATTGTTAAGCGAATCAGGTGTGTACCCTACCCTAAGTTTTAATATGTTCATGGTTATGTTTTAAAATAAATGTGTTATTAAGAATGTGAAAAGCATGGCTAAGGTACCGTGTGTACCCCACACTATATCATAATATGTTTTATGGCTACGTTTAATTAATATATGTGATATTAAGAATATGAAAGTGGCTAAGGTACCATGTTATGGTACAAAGTACTCAGGTACGTTTCCAACTCCTACTAGGATTACAAAATATGTTATACTTAACATGTGAAAAGTGACATGAATGTGAATTTAAGTATGATATGCATGATATGAATAATATGGGGCATTCGAGTTATTTGAGAAAGGGAAGTGAATGTGATGACTTGGTCTCACTATCCGAATGTGGTGACTTGGTCACATTATCGAATGTGGTGACTTGGTCACATTATCCGAATGTGGTAACTTTGGTTACATTATCGAATGTGGTGTCTCATGACATAATTATCTAGTGGCTATGCCACGAATTTTATATAGGCGATGAGCACGTCATTGCAATGACGCCTTCGATGGTGTGTAGCGGATGGAGGGTTGACTTAGTAGTCCCCATGGTGTGCGAGGATGGCACGGGTGGAGTGTAGCGGATGGCTAACTAGGTTTGGGTTTGGGTTGCATCATTATTTTTACCGTTATATGAACATGTATGTGATATGATAATGCATGCCCGAAATGTTAATTCTTAGTGTTGGTTACACATTGAGTCTATTTGACTCACCCATTGGGGACTATTTTCAGTGACGAACAAAGAATGGACCGGGTTCGCGAGAAGCTTAGGGATGGCCATGCACAGCAAGAAATTTACGACTTGGACTTTTATTTTATTTTAAGTATTTTGAATTTAAATTTTGGGAATTATTTGATGTAATAAGGCCCTAGTAGGAATATTTTATTCTGTTTTTATTTGTTAAGCTTACGAATTTTTATCAATTAAAGATTAAGTAAATCTATTTTAAAACTAAGCCCAAACGTTTTGTCACCTAAAGTAAAGGATTTTTAATAATGAAATAAACTTTTTCTCAACTCAAGCCCAACCCAAAACAATCTTTCTTTCAAAACACACAAGTTTTTCCTAAGTAACCAAAGAATTTGAAACGGTTTGCACCAGGGAACATACCAGATCCTGTCAAGGCTCGTGGGCCGGGTTTGGGGTGTTTCATTTGGTATCGAGCCCGCTTTTAAACTCTTGGCCTTGAGTTTATGGCCCAAAAGTTTTCAAAGTTAAGCCAAAAGGGATTTTGTGAATTAAGTGTTTTTTCGGCATGGCCCACTAAGTCTCCAATTCATGATCCACCGTAAGTACTTCGACTTTTGAAGTGATTTGAATATGTGAAATGTATGGGCTTTTATGGCAACGTAGATTAGTCGATAAGTATTTGAACCCTAGGACTAGTGTACCCTAACAAATACATAAGACTTAAATATCTAATTAAACAAACACGTGGTTGAGTCGTCGAGTTAGGGTGTGGCAACCATGGTGCGCATGTCTAGGATTGGTTTCGGTGGGAGCTTGGTATTTAAGCGGTCCATGTGACTCACCTCCTCTCCACTCGAATCTTACCTAGTGCGTAGCCTCGGTTCTCCCTAATCAAGAGGACTTATTCACTGCTAAACCCATAACTAAAACCCGAAAGGGACTAGTAGATTTTTATGGAAACCCTAGCTTTAAAATCCTATATTACCCTTTTAGGAGTAGCAAAAGATTTTTTGAAAATTCTTCCAAAATATTTCCTACTTGCAAAATTACTAAAATGCCCCTAGTGGTAAAATTACAAAATACCTTGGTTTATGAAATTTTCAAAATACCCACAATTCTTATCAAAATTTCATTATTTTATAAAATGTTCAAAAAACCTAATTTGCCAAATATCAAGGTACCTTGATTTTTGAAAATTACTTAAATTACCCTACCCCGTAATTTCATCAAATACCCCAAGTTACAAAATTACGAATCGACCCACGATTTTCAAAATTTTTGCAACAAAGACCAATTTGGAAAACAAATTCTCAAAAAGAACCCTCAAGTTTTGCAAATTTTGAAATACCTCGATTTATTAAGATTTATAAATTTACCTCGTTAATTATCGAAATACCCTATAATTTCAAAATTTCTTAAAAGCCCCGGATTTCAAAATTACCAAAATACCCTTATTGACAACATCACCAAGGAACCTTATTTTGACAAATTACGAAAATACCCTCAGTAGGGCAAATTACGAAAATACCCACAGGTAGTGGAAAAACAACAACAATGAAAACTACAACATTTCTCAAACCGAACGAAAGTTCATAATTGATTGATGGATGTATGAATGTAAAGACTGTGTGCATGTATGAATACGAAAGAACCACTTCTAAAAATTCTTTCCATAAAACTTCTTCGCAGTTAATCAGTGAAACAAAATTTTTAATACATAAAACTTCTTAATCAGATTAAATCATGACGTTAGAAATAAGTTCTAAGGGACGTGAACTTAGAGATTGTGCCTGGAAAGTATGATGGTTCTATTAAGATCAGAGTCGCACGTAAGCATAGTGCGGTGAGAAGGATTGTACGACTGTTAGTAAGTAATTTCGAGGACGAAATTATTTTTAAGGAGGGTAGAACTGTAACATCCTAGATTAGGGGTTATGCGTTTGTGCATAATTCATGAGTAGTAGGTTTTGGCAGTGTTTGGAAGTGAATTAAGGGTTTTTAAAATCCTAGGATGGAAGAGAAAGCTTTAGACAATTATTGGTTTTTAAGTTAAAAATAAGAAGTGATGTGGAAAAGTGGCAAGGGACGCCACCTAAGGTGCAAGGGTTATGGCATCAAGTGAAGTACTTTGAGGAAGGGTTCAATCCCATTGTGTACATTTTGCTTAATTTTATGAAATAGCATGTTTATTGTGATATGTGGTGTGCATTTTAGAACCTTGGAAATGTAAGGAAATGTAGGAAATGTAAGGAAATGTAGGAAATGCTGTAAGGAAATGTATGGAAATGTATGGAAATGTATGGAAATGTATGGAAATATAAAGAAATGTATGGAAATGTATGGAAATGTAAGGAAATGTATGGAAATGTAAGGAAATGTAGGAAATGTAAGGAAATGTAGGAAATATCGAAATGTAAGAAATGATTTAAGAAATGATTCAAAGAGAGGAAAAGTGAACATTTATGGAAACTAGGAAAATGATTTAGAAATGATTCAAAAGAGGAAAGTGAACATTTCTAGAAACTAGGAAATGTAAGGAAATGTCAAGTTTAAAGAGCCAAACGAAAATTTTGGAAACTTAGAAATGACTTAGAAATGTCGAGTTTTAAAGTTTAAAAGAGGAAATTAAGGCAAGGTGTCCTTAAGAGAAAAGTATGTGAAATTTGACACACAAACAGTTTGGAAAAGTGGCTCAAGATGCCACTTAGGGCCTCTGAAATGGCGCCACATGCAAGTGTATTTGGGCGTGGATCGAGTCACTTAGGAAGCAAATAAAAGAAGTTTTATTTTTCTACAAAGAGCGAGAGGTGGACGGCATGTGGGCTCTTAAAGAGGAGTTTTATTTCCTTTATAATTTCGCTAATTAGGAGATAATTGTTGGATTAATTCTTTTGATAAAATGATAATTATCACATAGGAAGAGTGGTGGCCAAGTAGGGACTCTAGCCTAGTAATTTCGGCTATAAAAGGAAAGAAGGCCTTTCATTCATTCATTCACTCTTCCTTTGCCGAATTTCTTAAGCGATTCTCCTCTCTCTGTCGAAATTCCTCAGCTTTTATTCTTCCTTCTCTTTTCTTTCTAATTCCTCCAAAAGCGAAAGTTGTGAGAGCATCATTTAGCCATAGCCAAATCTCTCAAGGTTGAAGTGAAGGTGCAATCGATTCCTTCAAATAAGGGTAAGATTCAAGTTTAGTTTCCATTCTTTTATATTTTAGACTTATCGAAATTTAGGGACTAATTTTGGTTATTAATCTTGGTAGAATCATGGAAGGAGAAGTTCTTTTCCCGAAGGTACACCATAGGCCGCGTGTTCCCTAGTTATTCGGTGAATTTTGGGATTTAAGATCCTTAAGGTAAGTGACTATGAATATTCAGCCAAGACCCCATTTTTGTAGTAGATCTATTATTATGTGTTTTAAGCTGAAAACTAACCGATTTAAGGGATCTAGTGAGTAGCCGATTTCAAAGGGGAAGAATACAAGTTTTGATTTGATTTTTATCCAATCGGATTAAGGTAAGTACACAAATCCTACTAGGATTTGGTTTTATGGCCGAATAGGCCTTTGCTAAATATTACCATGTTGGCCGAATGTAGGCATTAAAAATCTAAGGTAGTAGATCGAATTTAGGGATTTCAAGTGAAATTGTTAAGCGAATCAGGTGTGTACCCTACCCTAAGTTTTAATATGTTCATGGCTATGTTTTAAATTAAATGTGTTATTAAGAATGTGAAAAGCATGGCTAAGGTACCGTGTGTACCCCACACTATATCATAATATGTTTTATGGCTACGTTTAATTAATATATGTGATATTAAGAATATGAAAGTGGCTAAGGTACCATGTTATGGTACAAAGTACTCATGTATGTTTCCTACTCCTACTAGGATTACGAAATATGTTATACTTAACATGTGAAAAGTGACATAAATGTGAATTTAAGTATGATATGCATGATATGAATAATATGGGGCATTCGGGTTATTTGAGAAAGGGGAAGTGAATGTGATGACTTGGTCTCACTATCTCGAATGTGGTGACTTGGTCACATTATCCGAATGTGGTGACTTGGTCACATTATCTCGAATGTGGTAACTTTGGTTACATTATTTGAATGTGGTGTCTCATGACACAATTATATGGTGGCTATGCCACGAATTTTATATGGGCGATGAGCACGTCGATTGCGATGATCGCTTGATGGTGTGTAGCGGATGGAGGGTTGACTTAGTAGTCCCCACTTGTGCGGGGATGGTACGGGTGGAGTGTAGCGGATGGCTAACTAGGTTTGGGTTTGGGTTGCATCATTATTTTTACCGTTATATGAACATGTATGTGATATGATAATGCATGCCCGAAATGTTAATTCTTAGTGTTGGTTACACATTGAGTCTATTTGACTCACCTATTGTGGGACTATTTTCGGTGATGACGAGAATGGAACAGGTTCGACAAAAGCTTAGGGATGGCCATGCACAAAGAAGAAATTTACGACTTGGACTTTTATTTTATTTTAAGTATTTTGAATTTAAATTTTGGAATTATTTGATGTAATAAGGCCTTAGTAGGAATATTTTATTCTGCTTTTTATTTGTTAAGCTTACAATTTTTATCAATTAAAGATTAAGTAAATCTATTTTAAAACTAAGCCCAAACGTTTTGTCACCTAAAGTAAAGGATTTTTAATAATGAAATAAACTTGTTCTCAATTCAAGCCCAACCCAAAACAATCTTTCTTTCAAAACACACAAGTTTTTCCTAAGTAACCAAAGAATTTGAAACGGTTTGCACCGGGGAACATACCAGATCCGGTCAAGGCTCGTGGGCCGAGTTTGGGGTGTTTTAGTTTGGTATCAGAGCCCAGTTTTAAACTCTCGGCCTTGGGTTTAAGGCCCAAAAGTTTTCAAAGTTAAGCCCTAAAGGGATTTTGTGAATTAAGCAGTTTTTTCGGCATGGCCCACTAAGTCTCAGGCCATGATCCACCGTAAGTACTTCGACTTACAAGTGATTTGAATATGTGAAATGTATGGGCTTTTATGGCAACGTAGATTAGTCTGATAAGTATTTGAACCCTAGGACTAGTGTACCCCAACAAATACATAAGACTTAAATATCTAATTAAACAAACCTGTGGTTGAGTCGTCGAGTTAGGGTGTGGCAACCATGGTGCGCATGTCTAGGATTGGTTTCGGTGGGAGCTTGGTATTTAAGCAGTCCGTGTGACTCACCTCCTCTCCACTCGAATCTTACCTAGTGCGTAGCCTCGGTTCACCCTAATCAAGAGGACTTATTCACGGGCTAAACCCATAACTAAAACCCGAAAGGGACTAGCCGTATTTTTATGGAAACCCTAGCTTTAAAATCCCTATATTACCCTTTTAGGAGTAACAAAAGATTTTTGCAAAAATTCTTCCAAAATATTTCCTACTTGCAAAATTACTAAAATGCTCCTAGTGGTAAAATTACAAAAATGCCCTTAGTTTATGAAATTTTCAAAATACCCACAATTCTTATCAAAATTTCATTATTTTATAAAATGTTCAAAAAAACCCTAATTTGCCAAATATCAAGATACCTTGATTTTTGAAAATTACGAAATTACCCTACCTCAAATTCATCAAATACCCCAAGTTACAAAATTACGAGCGACCACGATTTTCAAAATTTTGCAACAAAGACCAATTTGGAAAACAAATTTTAAAAGAACCCTCAAGTTTTGCAAATTTTGAAATACCTTGATTTATTAAGATTTATAAATTTACCACAGTTAATTACAAAATACCCTGTAATTTCAAAATTTCTTAAAAGCCCCGGGATTTCAAAAATTACCAAAATACCCTTATTGACAACATCACCAAGGAACCTTATTTTGACAAATTACGAAAATACCCCTGTAGGGCAAATTACGAAAATACCCCTAGGTAGTGGAAAAACAACAACAATGAAAACTACAACATTTCTCAGAATGAACGAAAGTTCATAATTGATTGATGGATGTATGAATGTAAAGACGTGTGCATGTATGAATACGAAAGAACCACTTCTAAAAATTCTTTCCATAAAACTTCTTGGCAGTTAATCGGTGAAATAAAATTTTTAATACATAAAACTTCTTAATCGATTAAATCGCGACGTTAGAAATAAGTTCTAAGGGACGTGAACTTAGAGATTGTGCTGGAAAGTATGATGGTTCTATTAAGATCGAGTCTTGTGACGTAAGCATAGTCTTGTGAGAAGGATTGTACGATGTTAGTAAGTAATTTCGAGGACGAAATTATTTTTAAGGAGGGTAGAATCTGTAACATCCTAGATTAGGGGTTATGCGTTTGTGCATAATTCATGAGTAGTAGGTTTTGGCGGTGTTTGGAAGTGAATTAAGGGTTTTAAAATCCTAGGATGGAAGAGAAAGCTTTAGACAATTATTGGTTTTAAGTTAAAAATAAGAAGTGATGTGGAAAAGTGGCAAGGGGCGCCACCTAAGGTGCAAGGGTTATGGCATCAAGTGAAGTACTTTGAGGAAGGGGTTGAATCCCATTGTGTACATTTTGCTTAATTTTATGAAATAGCATGTTTATCGTGATATGTGGTGTGCATTTTAGAACCTTGGAAATGTAAGGAAATGTAGGGAAATGTAAGGAAATGTAGGGAAATGCTCTGGAAATGTAAGAAATGATTTAAGAAATGATTCAAAAGAGGAAAAGTGAACATTTATGGAAACTAGGAAAATGATTTAGAAATGATTCAAAAGAGGAAAGTGAACATTTCTAGAAACTAGGAAATGTAAGGAAATGTCAAGTTTAAAGAGCCAAACGAAAATTTTTGGAAACTTAGAAATGACTTAGAAATGTCGAGTTTTAAAGTTTAAAAGAGGAAATTAAGGCAAGGTGTCCTTAAGAGAAAAAGTATGTGAAATTTGACACACAAACAGTTTGGAAAAGTGGCTCAAGATGCCACTTAGGGCCTCTGAAATGGCGCCACATGCAAGTGTATTTGGGCCAGGATCGAGTCACTTAGGAAGCAAATAAAAGAAGTTTTATTTTTCTACAAAGAGCGAGAGAGGTGGACGGCATGTGGGCTCTTAAAGAGGAGTTTTATTTCCTTTATAATTTGGCTAATTAGGAGATAATTGTTGGATTAATGCTTTTGATAAAATGATAATTATCACATAGGAAGAGTGGTGGCCAAGTAGGGGACTCTAGCCTAGTAATTTCGGCTATAAAAGGAAAGAAGGCCTTTCATTCATTCATTCACTCTTCCTTTGCGAATTTCTTAAGCGATTCTCCTCTCTCGTCGAAATTCCTACGCTTTATTCTTCCTTCTCTTTTCTTTCTAATTCCTCCAAAAGCGAAAGTTGTGAGAGCATCATTTAGCCATAGCCAAATCTCTCAAGGTTGAAGTGAAGGTGCAATCGATTCCTTCAAATAAGGGTAAGATTCAAGTTTAGTTTCCATTCTTTTATATTTTAGACTTATCAAAATTTAGGGACTAATTTTGGTTATTAATCTTAGCGAATCATGGAAGGAGAAGTTCTTTTCGAAGGTACACCATAGGCAGCGTGTTCCTAGTTATTCGGTGAATTTTGGGATTTAAGATCCTTAAGGTAAGTGACTATGAATATTCAGCCAAGACCCCATTTTTGTAGTAGATCTATTATTATGTGTTTTAAGCTGAAAACTAACCGATTTAAGGGATCTAGTGAGTAGCCGATTTCAAAGGGGAAGAATACAAGTTTTGAGATTTGATTTTTATCCAATCGGCATTAAGGTAAGTACACAAATCCTACTAGGATTTGGTTTTATGTGAATAGGCCTTTGCTAAATATTACCATGTTGGCTAGAATGTAGGCATTAAAATCTAAGGTAGTAGATCGAATTTAGGGATTTCAAGTGAAATTGTTAAGCGAATCGTGTGTACCCTACCCTAAGTTTTAATATGTTCATGGCTATGTTTTAAATTAAATGTGTTATTAAGAATGTGAAAAGCATGGCTAAGGTACCGCAAAATACCCACACTATATCATAATATGTTTTATGGCTACGCTTAATTAATATATGTGATATTAAGAATATGAAAGTGGCTAAGGTACCATGTTATGGTACAAAGTACTCATGTATGTTTCCTACTCCTACTAGGATTACGAAATATGTTATACTTAACATGTGAAAAGTGACATAAATGTGAATTTAAGTATGATATGCATGATATGAATAATATGGGGCATTCGGGTTATTTGAGAAAGGGGAAGTGAATGTGATGACTTCGGTCTCACTATCTGAATGTGGTGACTTCGGTCACATTATCTGAATGTGGTGACTTCGGTCACATTATCTGAATGTGGTAACTTCGGTTACATTATTTGAATGTGGTGTCTCATGACACAATTATATGGTGGCTATGCCACGAATTTTATATGGGCGATGAGCACGTCGACTGCAGTGACTGCCTTCGATGGTGTGTAGCGGATGGAGGGTTGACTTAGTAGTCCCCACTTGCAAAGTGTGATGGTACGGGTGGAGTGTAGCGGATGGCTAACTAGGTTTGGGTTTGGGTTGCATCATTATTTTTACCGTTATATGAACATGTATGTGATATGATAATGCATGCCTGAAATGTTAATTCTTAGTGTTGGTTACACATTGAGTCTATTTGACTCACCTCTTTGTGGGACTATTTTCGAATGTAACAAGAATGGAACCAGGTTCGACAAAAGCTTAGGGATGGCCATGCACAAAGAAGAAATTTACGACTTGGACTTTTATTTTATTTTAAGTATTTTGAATTTAAATTTTTGGAATTATTTGATGTAATAAGGCCTTAGTAGGAATATTTTATTCTGTTTTTATTTGTTAAGCTTACGAATTTTTATCAATTAAAGATTAAGTAAATCTATTTTAAAACTAAGCCCAAACGCTTTTGTCACCTAAAGTAAAGGATTTTAATAATGAAATAAACTTGTTCTCAATTCAAGCCCAACCCAAAACAATCTTTCTTTCAAAACACACAAGTTTTTCCTAAGTAACCAAAGAATTTGAAACGGTTTGCACCGGGGAACATACCAGATCCGGTCAAGGCTCGTGGGCCAGGTTTGGGGTGTTTTAGTTTGGTATCAGAGCCCAGTTTTAAACTCTCGGCCTTGGGTTTAAGGCCCAAAAAGTTTTCAAAGTTAAGCCTAAAGGGATTTTGTGAATTAAGGTGTTTTTCGGCATGGCCCACTAAGTCTCCGACCATGATCCACCGTAAGTACTTCTGACTTCTGAAGTGATTTGAATATGTGAAATGTATGGGCTTTTATGGCAACGTAGATTAGTCTGATAAGTATTTGAACCCTAGGACTAGTGTACCCCAACAAATACATAAGACTTAAATATCTAATTAAACAAACCTGTGGTTGAGTCGCCGAGTTAGGGTGTGGCAACCATGGTGCGCATGTCTAGGATTGGTTTTGGTGGGAGCTTGGTATTTAAGCAGTCCGTGTGACTCACCTCCTCTCCACTCGAATCCTACCTGGTGCGTAGCCTCGGCTCACCCTAATCAAGAGGACTTATTCACTGCTAAACCCATAACTAAAACCCGAAAGGGACTAGCCGTATTTTATGGAAACCCTAGCTTTAAAATCCCTATATTACCCTTTTAGAGTAACAAAAGATTTTGCAAAATTCTTCCAAAATATTTCCTACTTGCAAAATTACTAAAATGCTCCTAGTGGTAAAATTACAAAATGCCCTTAGTTTATGAAATTTTCAAAATACCCACAATTCTTATCAAAATTTCATTATTTTATAAAATGTTCAAAAAACCCTAATTTGCCAAATATCAAGATACCTTGATTTTTGAAAATTACGAAATTACCCTACCTCAAATTTCAAAATACCCCAAGTTACAAAATTACGAACGACCCGATTTTCAAAATTTTTACTTGACACCAATTTGGAAAACAAATTTTAAAAAGAACCCTCAAGTTTTGCAAATTTTGAAATACCCTTGATTTATTAAGATTTATAAATTTACCCTGGTTAATTACCGAAATACCCCTGTAATTTCAAAATTTCTTAAAAGCCCCGGGATTTCAAAAATTACCAAAATACCCTTATTGACAACATCACCAAGGAACCTTATTTTGACAAATTACGAAAATACCCCTATAGGGCAAATTACGAAAATACCCCTAGGTAGTGGAAAAACAACAACAATGAAAACTACAACATTTCTCTGAATGAACGAAAGTTCATAATTGATTGATGGATGTATGAATGTAAAGACTGTGTGCATGTATGAATACGAAAGAACCACTTCTAAAATTCTTTCCATAAAACTTCTTCGCTTTAATCGGTGAAATAAAATTTTTAATACATAAAACTTCTTAATCGATTAAATCGCTGACGTTAGAAATAAGTTCTAAGGGGCGTGAACTTAGAGATTGTGCTGGAAAGTATGATGGTTCTATTAAGATCGAGTCTTGCAGTAAGCATAGTCGCGTGAGAAGGATTGTACGATCAGTTAGTAAGTAATTTCGAGGACTAAATTATTTTTAAGGAGGGTAGAACTGTAACATCCTAGATTAGGGGTTATGCGTTTGTGCATAATTCATGAGTAGTAGGTTTTGGCAGTGTTTGGAAGTGAATTAAGGGTTTTTAAAATCCTAGGATGGAAGAGAAAGCTTTAGACAATTATTGGTTTTTAAGTTAAAAATAAGAAGTGATGTGGAAAAGTGGCAAGGGACGCCACCTAAGGTGCAAGGGTTATGGCATCAAGTGAAGTACTTTGAGGGAAGGGGTTCGAATCCCATTGTGTGCATTTTTGCTTAATTTTAAGATATAGCATGTTTACTGTGATATGTGGTGTGCATTTTTAGAACCTTGGAAATGTAAGGAAATGTAGGGAAATGTAAGGAAATGTAGGGAAATGCCCTGGAAATGTAAGAAATGATTTAAGAAATGATTCAAAAGAGGAAAAGTGAACATTTATGGAAACTAGGAAAATGATTTAGAAATGATTCAAAAGAGGAAAGTGAACATTTCTAGAAACTAGGAAATGTAAGGAAATGTCAAGTTTAAAGAGCCAAACAAAAATTTTTGGAAACTTAGAAATGACTTAGAAATGTCGAGTTTTAAAGTTTAAAAGAGGAAATTAAGGCAAGGTGTCCTTAAGAGAAAAAGTATGTGAAATTTGACACACAAACAGGCTTGGAAAAGTGGCTCAAGATGCCACTTAGGGCCTCTGAAATGGCGACACATGCAAGTGTATTTGGGCCAGGGATCGAGTCACTTAGGAAGTAAATAAAAGAAGTTTTATTTTTCTACAAAGAGCAGAGAGGTGGACGGCATGTGGGCTCTTAAAAGAGGAGTTTTATTTCCTTTAGAATTTCGGCTAATTAGGAGGTAATTGTTGGATTAATTCTTTTGATAAAGTGATAATTATCACATAGGAAGAGTGGTGGCCAAGTAGGGGACTCTAGCCTAGTAATTTCGGCTATAAAAGGGAAAGAAGGCCATTCATTCATTCATTCACTCTTCCTTTGCCGAATTTCTTAAGCAGATTCTCCTCTCTCTGTCAAAATTCCTATAGTTTTATTCTTCCTTCTCTTTTCTTTCTAATTCCTCCAAAAGCCGAAAGTTGTGAGAGCATCATTTAGCCATAGCCAAATCTCTGAAGGTTGAAGTGAAGGTGCAATCGATTCCTTCAAATAAGGGTAAGATCCAAGTTTAGTTTCCATTCTTTTATATTTTAGACTTATCGAAATTTAGGGACTAATTTTGATTATTAATCTTAATTGAATCATGGAAGGAGAAGTTCTTTTCCGAAGGTACACCATAGGCAGCGTGTTCCTAGTTATTCGGTGAATTTTAGGATTTAAGATCCATAAGGTAAGTGACTATGAATATTCGGCCAAGACCCTATTTTTGTAGTAGATCTATTATTATGTGTTTTAAGCTGAAAACTAACCGATTTAAGGGATCTAGTGAGTAGCCGATTTCAAAGGGGGAAGAATACAAGTTTCCGGATTTGATTTTTTATCCAATCGGCATTAAGGTAAGTACACAAATCCTACTAGGATTTGGTTTTATGGCCGAATAGGCCTTTGCTAAATATTACCATGTTGGCCGAATGTAGGCATTAAAAATCTAAGGTAGTAGATCGGATTTCGGGATTTCAAGTGGAATTGTTAAGCGAATCAGGTGTGTACCCTACCCTAAGTTTTAACATGTTCATGGCTATGTTTTAAATTAAATGTGTTATTAAGAATGTGAAAAGCATGGCTAAGGTACCGTGTGTACCCCACACTATATCATAATATGTTTTATGGCTACGTTTAATTAATATATGTGATATTAAGAATATGAAAGTGGCTAAGGTACCATGTTATGGTGCAAAGTACTCAGGTACGTTTCCTACTCCTACTAGGATTACGAAATATGTTATACATAACATGTGAAAAGTGACATGAATGTGAATTTAAGTATGATATGCATGATATGAATAATATGGGACATTCGGGTTATTTGAGAAAGGGAAGTGAATGTGATGACTTGGTCTCACTATCTCGAATGTGGTGACTTGGTCACATTATCCGAATGTGGTGACTTGGTCACATTATCCGAATGTGGTAACTTGGTTACATTATTTGAATGTGGTGTCTCATGACACAATTATCTAGTGGCTATGCCACGAATTTTATATGGGCGATGAGCACGTCATTGCAATGATCGCCTTCGATGGTGTGTAGCGGATGGAGGGTTGACTTAGTAGTCCCCACTGTGTGCGTGATGGTACGGTGGAGTGTAGCGGATGGCTAACTAGGTTTGGGTTTGGGTTGTATCATTATTTTTACTGTTATATGAACATGTATGTGATATGATAATGCATGCCCGTTAAATGTTAATTACACATGGGACTATTTTCGTGGGACTGTGACGAACGATAATGGACCGGTTCGGCAGAAGCTTAGGGATGGCCATGCACAAAGAAATTTATAACTTGGACTTTTATTTTATTTGAAGTATTTTGAATTTAAATTTTGGGAATTATTTGATGTAATAAGGCCTTAGTAGGAATATTTTATTCTGCTTTTTATTTGTTAAGCTTACAATTTTATCAATTAAAGATTAAGTAAATCTATTTTAAAACTAAGCCCAAACGTTTTGTCACCTAAAGTAAAGGATTTTAATAATGAAATAAACTTGTTCTCAACTCAAGCCCAACCCAAAACAATCTTTCTTTCAAAACACACAAGTTTTTCCTAAGTAACCAAAGAATTTGAAACAGTTTGCACCGGGAACATACCAGATCCGGTCAAGGCTCGTGGGCGGGTTTGGGGTGTTTTAGTTTGGTATCGAGCCCGCTTTTAACTCTCTACCTTGGGTTTAAGGCCCAAAAGTTTTCAAAGTTAAGCCCAAAAGGATTTTGTGAATTAAGCGAGTTTTTTTCGGCATGGCCCACTAAGTCTCCAACCATGATCCACCTTGTAAGTACTTCTGACTTCTAAAGTGATTTGAATATGTGAAATGTATGGGATTTTATGGCAACCTAGATTAGTCTGATAAGTATTTGAACCCTAGGACTAGTGTACCCCAACAAATACATAAGACTTAAATATCTAATTAAACAAACCTGTGGTTGAGTTGCCGAGTTAGGGTGTGGCAACCATGGTGCGCATGTCTAGGATTGGTTTCGGTGGGAGCTTGGTATTTAAGCAGTCCGTGTGACTCACCTCCTCTCCACTCGAATCTTACCTAGTGCGTAGCCTCGGTTCACCCTAATCAAGAGGACTTATTCACGGGCTAAACCCATAACTAAAACCCGAAAGGGACTAGCCGTATTTTTATGGAAACCCTAGATTTAAAATCCCTATATTACCCTTTTAGGAGTAGCAAAAGATTTTTGCGAAAATTCTTCCAAAATATTTCCTACTTGCAAAATTACTAAAATGCCCCTAGTGGTAAAATTACAAAAATGCCATTGGTTTATGAAATTTTCAAAATACCCACAATTCTTATCAAAATTTCATTATTTTATAAAATGTTCAAAAAAACCCTAATTTGCCAAATATCAAGATACCTTGATTTTTAAAAATTACGAAATTACCCCTACCCTGTAATTTACCGAAATACCCCCAAGTTACAAAATTACCAGAACGACCCCTGATTTTCAAAATTTTTGCAACAGCACCAATTTGGAAAACAAATTCTCAAAAAGAACCCTCAAGTTTTGCAAATTTTGAAATACCCTTGATTTATTAAGATTTATAAATTTACCCTGGTTAATTACCGAAATACCCCTGTAATTTCAAAATTTCTTAAAAGCCCCGGGATTTCAAAAATTACCAAAATACCCTTATTGACAACATCATCAAGGAACCTTATTTTGACAAATTACGAAAATACCCTATAGGGCAAATTACTTAAAATACCCCGGGTAGTGGAAAACAACAACAATGAAAACTACAACATTTCTCGGAATGAACGAAAGTTCATAATTGATTGATGGATGTATGAATGTAAAGACTGTGTGCATGTATGAATACGAAAGAACCACTTAAAAATTCTTTCCATAAACTTCTTCATGTTAATCGGTGAAACAAAATTTTTAATACATAAAACTTCTTAATCGATTAAATCATGACGTTAGAAATAAGTTCTAAGGGACGTGAACTTAGAGATTGTGCTGTAAAGTATGATGGTTCTATTAAGATCGAGTCTTGCAGAATAAGCATAGTCTTGGTGAGAAGGATTGTACGATCATTAGTAAGTAATTTCGAGGACGAAATTATTTTTAAGGAGGGTAGAATCAGTAACATCCTAGATTAGGGGTTATGCGTTTGTGCATAATTCATGAGTAGTAGGTTTTGGCGGTGTTTGGAAGTGAATTAAGGGTTTTAAAATCCTAGGATGGAAGAGAAAGCTTTAGACAATTATTGGTTTTAAGTTAAAAATAAGAAGTGATGTGGAAAAGTGGCAAGGACGCCACCTAAGGTGCAAGGGTTATGGCATCAAGTGAAGTACTTTGAGGAAGGGGTTCAATCCCATTGTGTGCATTTTGCTTAATTTTATGAAATAGCATGTTTACTGTGATATGTGGTGTGCATTTTTAGAACCTTGGAAATGTAAGGAAATGTAGGGAAATGTAAGGAAATGTAGGGAAATGCCCTGGAAATGTAAGAAATGATTTAAGAAATGATTCAAAAGAGGAAAAGTGAACATTTATGGAAACTAGGAAAATGATTTAGAAATGATTCAAAAGAGGAAAGTGAATATTTCGAAACTAGGAAATGTAAGGAAATGTCAAGTTTAAAGAGCCAAACGAAAATTTTTGGAAACTTAGAAATGACTTAGAAATGTCGAGTTTTAAAGTTTAAAAGAGGAAATTAAGGCAAGGTGTCCTTAAGAGAAAAGTATGTGAAATTTGACACACAAACAGGCTTGAAAAAGTGGCTCAAGATGCCACTTAGGGCCTCTGAAATGGCGACACATGCAAGTGTATTTGGGCTGTGGATCGAGTCACTTAGGAAGTAAATAAAAGAAGTTTTATTTTTCTACAAAGAGCAGAGAGGTGGATGGCATGTGGGCTCTTAAAAGAGGAGTTTTATTTCCTTTAGAATTTCGGTTAATTAGGAGGTAATTGTTGGATTAATTCTTTTGATAAAGTGATAATTATCACATAGGAAGAGTGGTGGCCAAGTAGGGGACTCTAGCCTAGTAATTTCGGCTATAAAAGGGAAAGAAGGCCATTCATTCATTCATTCACTCTTCCTTTGCTGAATTTCTTAAGCAGATTCTCCTCTCTCTGTCGAAATTCCTACAGTTTTATTCTTCCTTCTCTTTTCTTTCTAATTCCTCCAAAAGCCGAAAGTTGTGAGAGCATCATTTAGCCATAGCCAAATCTCTGAAGGTTGAAGTGAAGGTGCAATCGATTCCTTCAAATAAGGGTAAGATTCAAGTTTAGTTTCCATTCTTTTATATTTTAGACTTATCGAAATTTAGGGACTAATTTTGGTTATTAATCTTGGCCGAATCATGGAAGGAGAAGTTCTTTTCCCGAAGGTACACCATAGGCCGCGTGTTCCCTAGTTATTCGGTGAATTTTGGGATTTAAGATCCTTAAGGTAAGTGACTATGAATATTCGCCAATACCCTATTTTTGTAGTAGATCTATTATTATGTGTTTTAAGTGAAAACTAACCGATTTAAGGGATCTAGTGAGTAGCCGATTTCAAAGGGGAAGAATACAAGTTTTGATTTGATTTTTATCCAATCCAGATTAAGGTAAGTACAAAAATCCTACTAGGATTTGGTTTTATGGTTAATAGGCCTTTGCTAAATATTACCATGTTGGCGAATGTAGGCATTAAAAATCTAAGGTAGTAGATCGAATTTAGGGATTTCAAGTGAAATTGTTAAGTTTAATCGGTGTGTACCCTACCCTAAGTTTTAATATGTTCATGGCTATGTTTTAAATTAAATGTGTTATTAAGAATGTGAAAAGCATGGCTAAGGTACCGTGTGTGTACCACACTATATCATAATATGTTTTATGGCTACGTTTAATTAATATATGTGATATTAAGAATATGAAAGTGGCTAAGGTACCATGTTATGGTACAAAGAACTCAGTGCACGCTTTCCTACTCCTACTAGGATTACGAAATATGTTATACTTAACATGTGAAAAGTGACATGAATGTGAATTTAAGTATGATATGCATGATATGAATAATATGGGGCATTCGGGTTATTTGAGAAAGGGAAGTGAATGTGATGACTTGGTCTCACTATCCAATGTGGTGACTTCGGTCACATTATCCGAATGTGGTGACTTGGTCACATTATCCGAATGTGGTAACTTGGTTACATTATCTCAATGTGGTGTCTCATGACACAATTATATGGTGGCTATGCCACGAATTTTATATGGGCGATGAGCACGTTGACTGCAGCGACTGCCTTCGATGGTGTGTAGCGGATGGAGGGTTGACTTAGTAGTCCCCACGGTGTGCAGGATGGTACGGGTGGAGTGTAGGGGATGGCTAACTAGGTTTGGGTTTGGGTTGCATCGTTATACATATTGTATACCACTTAATTAGCTTATTACTAGCAGGGTCTGGGGAAAGAATAGGAAAGGTGATTTCACTATATTTTTACCAGAACCTGTATCACAAGAATATTTTTCTTAGTGGTTTGGATTGCCTATCTTTTCTTTCATCTCAAGCGAATACGATCGGTAGGGCTAACTCAAACCCTCCGTAAAATAAGAATAGCACCCACATTCAAAGCCCTTTCTTACCATTAGCAAGAACTTGTTTCATTTGCATATCATAAGGAATTCTTATGTGATATGATAATGCATGCCCGAAATGTTAATTGTTAGTGTTGGTTACACATTGAGTCTATTTGACTCACCCCATTGTGGGACTATTTTCAGTGACGAACAAAGAGTGGACCGGTTCGCGAAGCTTAGGGATGGCCATGCACAAAGAAGAAATTTACGACTTGGACTTTTATTTTATTTTAAGTATTTTGAATTTAAATTTTGGGAATTATTTGATGTAATAAGGCCTTAGTAGGAATATTTTATTCTGTTTTTATTTGTTAAGCTTACGAATTTTTATCAATTAAAGATTAAGTAAATCTATTTTAAAACTAAGCCCAAACGTTTTGTCACCTAAAGTAAAGGATTTTTAATAATGAAATAAACTTGTTCTCAACTCAAGCCCAACCCAAAACAATCTTTCTTTCAAAACACACAAGTTTTTCCTAAGTAACCAAAGAATTTGAAACGGTTTACACCGGGGAACATACCAGATCCGGTCAAGGCTCGTGGGCCGGGTTTGGGGTGTTTCATCATTAATAATTTGGGTTTTAATTAATTAATTATTCTATTCTTTGGTCCTTTAATTTATTGAGTTATTTTGGATAGGTCTGATAGCTTTATTGGATTACAAAAACCACTTTTTCGGCTACACATGGCTGTCCACATAAACCACTTTTTGGTTTAATTACATAAGGTCCTTGCAATGTTGAAGAAATTAGAGATTTGTCCGAAGATTTACATTTGACTAAGTCTCGGTTCTGAGTTGTTATGGCATTTAAATTGCTTAAAAATCAAGCAAAATTCAACTCAAAATCCACTAATCATGGTTGGTCACTCATTGAAGAAGTTTGAAGAGACTAACCCTCTCTATTTTTAGCAAACTACTCTCCTCTCTTCACCTATAAATAAGACTTCATTTCACCATTCCTAATCATCCCTCATCCCTCATCATTCTCTCTTTCCTCTCAATTCTCTTTAGCATTTTCCATTCCCCACGCCTAGCATCATCTCTTCATAGAGATTTTAGCGATTAAGCCTCTTAAAGAGCCCTTGGTCGACCACCTTGGAGAGCCATCAGCAAAGGAGCAAAGCGAAGGAGCGAAAGAGCCTCGTTAGTCAGAGTCTTGGGTGACAACCACTTTGGTTTGGGTTTAATCTTTCTTTTCTTTGATTTAATATGAAAATGTTTGCTATGTGTTCTTTATTCTTGTTACAACAATGTTAGCTTAAATTTAAGCTAGGATGATTGCTTTGATTAAATAACATTTATTTGATTCTTGCTTATAATGTTTGTGCCTCAATTGATCATGTTTTCAATTAAAATCAAGTCTGTATTTCGTTCATACGTGATTGAAATGCACCTGAATTAGTTGAGCGATCCTAACCAGACGATGGCTAGTGGACACATAATTGAAATGTGCATGCTCAATTTAGATCCTAACCCGATTAAATTGCAGGTTGCATAACAACTCTAACCAAGCTCTGTTATTTGCATAGTTGTTAGATTTGTGTGATTAAACTGTTTCAAACCTAACACGTCATTGTTACCTCGAACGAATGCTTAGAAACCCTTAGTAAATAAGGATCAGTAAAATGCATACTTACTAAGTAAAGGATTTTGAAAGGACCTAATGTTGTTTCCAAACTCATGAAAGACCGAGTTGCCATGGAATGTTTTTCTGAATGTTATTAAGCATATTGATAATAAATTGAGTTTAATTAAAGTAATTGTCCTAGTTTATTTATGTTATGATTGTTGCAAATTGTGATTAATTTTGCTAAAATCTATTCATTCATATAGTTTGCATATTTAGGATAATTTGCATTAGGGATCATTGCATTTAGTTTAATATATTTAATTTTAATCATCACTTCTCAATCATATTGTGTTTTTATTTACCAAGTTATCAGTATAATTTTACAATTAAGTGCTTTAACACGAATACAATCCCTGTGGAGACGACAACTCGATACTTACTTATTACTTGATAACGACTATGTACACTTGCTCAAACCTATGCGTTACAGTGGTCTCGATACATATAATCGACGCAAGTTCTAGAATAACAAAACAAATTGACACATTCATAACCAATAATAAAATGAGCAAGAAAAATGTATACTCTAAAGGCTCAAAATCTCACAAAAAATCATGGTTTTTTATGTCAATCTTGCAAATCTCAAACTTCAAGATAATACTTCAATTTAGAGAAACAACCTAAAAATTTTAATTTCTGAAACATAGCCTATCATGCTCGATTATCTCATGTCTTCAAGTTTAAATCAACCAATACACAATTATTTACAAATTAATCCAAAACACATCAATAAAAATCTCAAATCGATAAAAATTCATTCTAATAGAAGTATAAGAAAATTACTTAAACACAAGACATAATTTAGGGATTTTCTAATAATTATATAGATAACCTCCCCACACTTAAGATGTATATTGTCCTCAATGTACAAACAAATATAATCACAGTATAAACAAAATATCATAAGAGAGGGAGAAAACT
Source organism: Gossypium rotundifolium (assembly GCA_025506655.1). NCBI lineage: Eukaryota > Viridiplantae > Streptophyta > Magnoliopsida > Malvales > Malvaceae > Gossypium > Gossypium rotundifolium. Next base: position 143,230,111 of record CP106731.1, read on the forward strand.
GAAACTGCCCTGAATATTGGATGAAATCCGCTGAATAGTGAAAAGCGGAATTGTAGTCAAATCTAAATGTAAAGCATGATTCCAAGCAAACTAATAAGAAAATAAATACAAATAATAGATAACTAATAAGAAAATAATAGAGAAGATTGAGGAGTTATAACTCGATTAGAAACAACCATAAAAATATATTTCAAAAGATAATAATTAAAATAAGTTTAAGAAAATAAAAAATAAAACAACTAAAAAATTAAAAGAAAGATAAATAAAAACAAAATAAAAAATAAAATAATAATAATAATAATAATAATAATAATAATAATAATAAACTCAATGGTACCAATAAACTTAAAGGTAATTGTAATAATAATAGTAAAAAATGCTAAAAATAATAGAATTAGTAGAAAAATTAAAATAAATTTAAAATCTAAGTATAAGAAAAATTAGTAAAATAAAAATAATAATATAACAAATAATAATAAATAAATAAAAGGGGTGGCTTGGTTGGGGAAGAAGAAAAAGAAAATTTGAGAAAGGAATTCTAGGGTTTGGGCCATATGGCCATGTGACACGATCGTGTGGAGTATTTTCAGCCCTGTGCAATTAAAAATTAACCTAGTTTTCACACGGCCATGGACACGCCTGTGTGTCTAGGCCGTGTTTGATTTCCTTCGCCTCTGCCACGCCCGTGTGGGATTCCACACGCCCGTGTGGCTCGGATGTAATACCCTCACCCGTATTCAATGCCGAATAGGGTTACAGAGCATTACCAAACTTATAACACATTTAAACACACTTTCACAGACATTCAATCAATACATGTAATCATCATTCAATTTCAATCACTTTGTCCCTAATACGAGCCTACGAGGCCTTAAACATACATTGGAAATGGTTCCGGACGAAACTGATAACTCGGGAAAATTTTCAACACTTATAAAATTTTTCTTTAAAATAGGGGACACACGCCCGTGTGAACAGGCCGTGTGACTCACACTGAAACACCCCACACCCGGCCCACGAGAATGGACCGGATCTGGTATGTTCCTAAAGTAAATCGATCTCAAAATCATTCGATACTTAGAGAGAATTGTAGATTTTTAGAAAAACTATTATTTTGGGTTGGGCTTAGATAGAAAACCCATTTATTTAATCTTGTAAATCCAATTTGATGTAACATGTCCCAAAATAGTTCTTAGCAAAATAATAGAAAGTAATGTAAAAACAAAGAATAATCCACTGGGCCTTATGGCCTTATTACATCAAGTAAACCCAAAATAAAATAAAAAATATTAAAATTAAATAAAGTCCAAATCCTGAATAAATTCTTCAAGTGATGCATGGCCTCCTTATGGTCTACTCGCCTACCACACCGCTCATCACCGAAAATAATTCCCACAATGGGGTGAGTCAACAGACTCAATGTGCACACAATACTATCAATCAATAAATCGCATTCATGTTCAAAACATCGATCCATATAAAAATGAGATTATGATGCAACCCAAACCCAATCCTAATGGTCCATCCGCTACTCTCCACCGTACCGCCATTCACACCATGGGGACTACTAAGTCAACCTCCATCCGCTACTCTCCACGTTGTGTCATTAGACACTATAATCAAATTTAAACGTTGTGTCATTTGACACCGTTGTAACCGGTTACCAAAATTTCGCAATGTGACCGTAGTCAACATTTTTCGTTGGTGAGACCGGTCAACACCTTCGTTGGTGAGACCAAGTCAACACTGTTCTCCCCTTTCACATAAATCCCAATGCCCCAAAACATATATATAGCATAACTAAATTAATTTCATGTTTATTTACATATATTCGCATGTTATTAAATAACATTTTCACAATCCTATCGAAGTAGGAAGCGTGCACTGGGTACTATTTGCCACATTTGTGGTACATAGCCACATTCACATTATTATTCATATCATATATTAAAATATTTAGCCATATAATATCGAAGGATAGTAAGGGTACACACCTTTTTCGCTTAATAGGTTCCTTGATATCTCGAGAATCCCGATCTAATTTTTAGATCTAGTAATCCTATATTCGCCCATCAATTAGAACACATTAATAAACCCTTTTTAGACAAAACCAAATCCTAGTAGGATTTGTAAAAGAAACTCACCTTTGCCGATTTGGTGTTTACACAATCCCGAAAAACTTCGTTTTTCCTTTACTTGTTGTTCGCCAACCTTAAAACTTCACAAAATTAGTTTTCGCTTTCTAATAATTATGGATCTAGTCTAGGTAACCACATGAACCTTGGCCGAATGTATAGACTTTCTTACCTTAGATCCCGAAGTTGATCTTTATTTCAAATTCTGCAAATCACTTGTTAGATTAGATCTATTGTTTGATTATGAAAGGGATCTCTTAGTAGAATGTACATTGATGTACTTACCTCATTTTCGAATCCAAGAATCCCTTATGCTATTCGCCATGAACATGAGGAGGGTTAGTATCCGAATTTTGGTAAAAGAAAAGAATAGAAGTTGATTGATCTTAGATCTTACCCTTTTGATGTTGTAACCGACTTCTCGTTTACTTAGAATCGACAGATTTGGCCTTGATGGTAGAAACGGAGGAGAAAAGAGAAGAAAAGAAGATGGTATTTTGTTCAAGGAGAATTCGAAAAAGAGAGGAGGAAAGCTATGCAAATTTCGCACACTCTAGGAAAGATGAGAGGATGGCCTTGATTTTCCTCTTTTAATCGAAATTGATATGCCAAGAGTCCTTGACTTGGCCACCACTCCTTTACAAGTGATAATATTATCATTTAATTATCACTTTAATTAAATTATAAGTACTTTATCCATCCTTTATCTCCTTATTTATTTTATTAAAAGAAATTCCTTTACTTAACACTTAATTAAACGAGTTTTAATCGAAGTGAAACTCCTCTTATTCAACATGCTTGTGCCGTCCCACCTCCTAGCCTTGGAAGCAAAATAAGGCCTTCATTATTTGCTTCCTGGATGTCTCAAACTCAGGCCCAAAAACCTTTTGCATGTGGGCCATTTCCTAAGGCCTTATGTGGCATCTTCAGGCCACATTTCCAAGCCCGTTATTGGGTCAAATTTCATGTACTTTATATCTTTAGGGTCACTTGGCCCTAAGTTCCCCTTGGCTCTAAAATTTGACATTCCGGTCAATTTTAAGTTTCCTAAAATTTTCGCGCGGCTCTGTATTTTCCAGGTTTCCAAAATGTTCAAGTTTCCCAAAATGTCTAAGTTTCCAAAATGTTCAAGTTTCCAAAATGTTCAAGTTTCCTAAATGTTCAAGTTTCCAAAATGTTAAAGTTTCCTAAATGTTCAAGTTTCCAAAATGTTCAGGTTTCCCAAAATGTCTAAGTTTCCAAAATGTCTAAGTTTCCAAAATGTCTAGGTTTCCAAAATGTTCATTTCATTTCCATTTTCATTTTCATTTCCATTTCCATTTTCATTTCCATTTCCATGCATTTCTAGATTTCCAAAAGTATCAAAAATTTATTCATAGTACTTGAAACTTGTCATTTCATACAATTAAACTGGAAATGCATAGGCCCTATTCAGGATGTTACACGACCACTAGGCACGCCCGTGTCACAGGCCGTGTCAACATTCGAAATGGAAGCACATGGCCGTGTCCTAGCCCGTGTCCTACCCCGTGTCCAAACAAGTGAGGTTACTGACTTGGGTCACACAACCAACCACACGCCCATGGGTCTAGCCCGTGTGCTCTTCGAAGTGGCCACACACGCCCATGTGCCAGGCCGTGTGATAAGCCGTGTCAAACCTGTAGGGTATACTGACTTATGCAACATGGCCAAGTCACACGGCCGTGTGTTAGGCTGTGTGCCAATTAGGGGGTATACTGACTTGTGTCACACGGTTGATCACACGCTCATGTGTGAAGCCATGTGGAGCATACTGACTTCATTTCAATTTTAACACCAAGGGACACACGGCCGTGTAACAAGACCGTGTGTCACACACAGCTAAGACACACACTTGTGTCTCTACCCGTGTGGACAAGAATATGCTATTTACAAAGCCAATTTGCCACCCAAATTATGCACACCTAAACCAAATTCAATAGCACCAAAAACATAACACTTAAAGGCATTATACAACCTCAATCATGCAACAATCATACCAAAACACATATATCAACCAACTAACTAAGCCTTTACCCACAATACATCGCTTTGCACTAATTCACAAACATAACCAATCTCAATTCATCAACCATTATCTACCCTTAAAATTACATAAAACCAACCATTTTCAATCAAACATGAACCATATTACTAAGAAGCATTAACACACACACACACACACACACACACACACATATATATATGTACATTACATAATAACCAAAATAAGCCAAGTCACATGGCCAACATACAACTAATTTTGCAATATAAACAAGGCAACACAAATGGCCAAAATCATGCTACAATACCAAAATGACTCAAAGTCCCTATACATGCCATATGACCAAACCATAAGTTCAAAAGTACCAAAGTGATGGTTGGATAGTGTGACGATGTCTCCGACGATTCTAGAATCCAAGCTAGCTTTGAATTCTCTATAAAACACAGGAAAAATCAACAAAGTAACTTTATAGCTTAGTAAGCTCGTACGAAATGTACTCAACAAATCATAATACACAAATCATCAATTTGAACTATTAAACATATAATTCATGATAGCAACAAACCTTCCATATGTTTAATCATATGCTTATATGCAAATTCATAACCTTTTCTATTTGAATCTCATACTTTACATGTACATACCTGTAAAATTCGTAACGAACTCATGCCTTTTTCGAATACCGTTGAATACTCAATATCTTGCACACTAAGTGCCAATACATAGCCGAAGCTATTATAATCTCGCACACTAAGTGCCTTACATAGCCGAAGCTATCATGATTTCGCACACTAAGTGCCATATATAGCCAAAGCTATTTCGTATCGCACACTAAGTGCCATATATAGTCGAAGCTATCTCGAATCGCACACTAAGTTCCATATATAAATCTGAAGCGTCGTCAATCATAACTATAATCTCGTATACACAATTTATGCAATATCAAACCATTTAAAGCATAATTGTAACAATGTTTATTACATACGAACTTACCTCGGATGTTAAACCAGCGAATCGAGTCTACTATTCTGTAACTTTATTCTTTCCCCGATCTAAGTTCGTATTTCTCCTTTCTTGATCTAAATATATTCAAAATTGACTTATTTAATCATATAGTTATTTAATTCAATCCAAAATATACATTTGAGCTAATTTACACATTAGCCCCAAAACTTTCACATTTTTACAATTTAATCCTTAATACACAAAATCGCAAATTAATGAAATTATCAAAATACCCATGCTTAGCCGAATTATCATTATACCCCTAGCAGCCCATATTTTTCATTTATTTCACATTTTAACCTCTAACTTTACACATTTCTCAATTCAATCCCTATTTTGCATTTTCACTAAAAATCACTTAACAAAACTTGTATATCTATCAAAAAGCATTCTAATCTATCAAGAAACTTAAAATACACATGTATTCATCAATGGCATCATTCAAAATCTTTAATAGTTTTGCAAATTAGTCCCAGGACTAGCTAGACCTAGTTGCAACGATATCAAAAATATAGAAATCATTAAAAATATGACAAGAACTGTACCTTAATGAGCAATTTAACCAAGTTCGAATGTAAAATCTAAAAGAATGGTTTTCTTCTCTTTAGAACTGGTTGAAGATGATGATATTAGGTGATGGTTTCATTTTATTTTATTTATTTTAATTTAATTTACCAATTTACATTTTTAACCTTAATTAATAAACATATAAATCACTTAATGCTTGTCCATCTTTGTCCACTCACAATTAAAATGGTCTAATTACAATATAAGGACCTTAACTTTAAGGTTCTATAGCTATTAGACACCTTTAGCTATTAGAACACTACTTTTGCACTTTACACGACTTAGTCCTTTTTATCAAATTGACCAATGAAACGATAAAATTTCTTAACAAAATTTTCACACCAACATTCAATCATGCTGTAGACATTAAAATAATAATAAAATAAATATTTTGACCTTAGATTTGTGGTTCTGAAACCATTATTCCAATTTGAGTAAAAACGGGCTATTACAACTCTCCCCCCTTAGGGATTTTTGTCCCCAAAAATCTTACTAGTGAATAGGTTAGGGTACTATTTTCTCATAGCTTCATTGGGCTCCCACGTAGCCTCTTCAATACCATGTTGTTGCCAAAGTACTTTCACGAGATCTATGCTTTTATTACTCAACTGTTTATCCTTATGTGCTAGAATTCTGATCGGTTCTTCGTTATATGTCATATCAGGTTGAATTTCAATCTCTGACGGAGAAATCACATGTGATGGATCAGATCTATATCGGTGTAACATTGGCACATGGAATACATTATGGATATTTTCTAACTCTGATGGTAAAGCTAGTCGATATGCCACTGGCCCTATTCTTTTGATAATCTCGTACGGCCCAATGAAATGCGGACTCAATTTGCCTTTCTGACCAAATCTAAGAATTTTCTTCCACTGAGATACTTTCAAAGACACTTTGTCATCGATTTGAAAATCAATGTCTTTTCATTTCAAATCTGCATACGATTTTTGACGATCTGAAGATGCTTTCAAACAGTCACGAATTACTTTCACTTTCTCTTCGATTTCTCTAACCAAATCAACCTCATGAATCTGTTTCTCACTCAGCTCGGTCCAATACAATGGACTTCAGCATTTGTGACCATATAAAGCTTCCTACGGTGCCATCTTTATGCTCATTTGAAAATCGCTATTATAAGCAAATTCAACTAACGGCAAATATTTCTCCTAATTACCTTTGAACTCTAAAACACAACATCTGAGCATATCTTCGAGAATCTGAATTATCTACTCAGACTGACCGTCAGTTTGCAGATGAAAAGTTGTCCTAAAATTCAACTTCGTACCTAGAGCTTCTTGTAATTTCTTCCAAAATCGTGATGTGAATCTCGGATCTTTGTCTGAAATAATTGAAACTGGCACCTTGTGCAATCTAATGATCTCAACTATAACACCCCAAACTCGGCCTAGACGTTATGGCCAGATCTAGCATGTCACATCAAAAGGTTGTTTAAAAGCTATGCATTTGTTAAAAACTTTGTATCCTTTTTGAAACTCTGAATTTCATTGTTTGTAGAAACAAGATTTTGCTTAAAGAGTATTCTTGTAAAGATGTTATTATTTTCAAAAACTTTGTTTGTTGCAGAAGTTTGACTTAAAGAATTTCGAAAACGTGTTATTTTAAAAACCGTTATTATCGTTTTAAAAACTAGTGTTTAATCATTTAACAATTTGTAACTAGCCGAAATGGAAGTTTAAGAAGAAAAATAAAATCTAATGGACTTATTACACAAAATATTTACCCAAAAATAATGATATAAAATAAATCAAAAGCAAATTTCTAAGTTTTGTTAAGAAGCAAATCCAACATATGGCCACCTCCGAGTCCTCCACAGCTCCAAACCCTCTAACGCTGGGGATTACCTGTATGGTTTAAAAGAAAGGGGGTGAGAACTCAGTGTGTAGTCCCCTATAACGGTCACTATCTGGGCCTAAGCCCTTACGGTATCGGTCTGGGCCTACACCCTATCCGGTAACAAGCTGGGCCTAATCCCAAAAATCATGGTAATGCAAACAAAAATGTTGCCCAACCCAACCCAATCCATCCATCACACCACCTGTACCAACCAATCGCACCAGGTGGGGATCAAGTCAACCCACCCCGCCAAACGCACCAATTTTGCAGTCAAGCTGCTAAACACAGTATATATGGCTGAGCCACTAAAACGATATGTGGCATAGCCACTAAAACTGTATGTGGCCGAGCCACTTAAAACAACTCTTCCTCTAATCATCAAACCCAACCCATGCAACATAGTATGAATGCAGTGTACAACATTTATAAACATATATAAATTAAATCACATACACAATATTTAACCACAATTAGAGGTATAACAGTCATTTTATCAGGGTATAAAAGTAATTTTCACCCATTTAGGGGTATTTCAATAATTTTACCCTCAAGGGTATTTCGGTAATTCACCCACTAAGGGCATTTTGATAATTTACCTTATAAGGGTATTTCAGAAATTTGGTCACTTAACAACCTTTTCGGAGGCCTACTGTCGCCTCGAGCGACACAGGTTCCCTTTTTTTTGTCAAAACGGTGTAGTTGGGCCTAAACTCTAATTTTGGCCCAAATAGACCCACACGCTCGTGTGGCTCATTCTGCTCATTTTTAGTCTCAATTTTGTAGACTTCACAGTCGCATCAGTCATTCGACAATTTTCCATCAATTTTGATCATGTGGGCCCGTTAGTCTATTGGGCCCATTTAGCCCGTTTCGGCTTGATAAGGCTCATTATGATCTCAGTTTCGCGAGAGTGCTCGTGACATTCTCAACGATCTACTGCCATCATTAGTGGCTCGATTTATCACTACGAGCGCTTGCGCGCTCGAGTTCCTCGATTGTCGATACTCTGGATTTTCGACATATGCCCAAATCACAGAACATCACATTACCACAAACGATGGTGTGAGATTACACACCTGATTACAAGTTGTGCTTTCCAACGCTTTCCAAACACCTATAGTGATAGTTGACAATAAGTTAGTCTCTACCTTGATAAGTTTAACTTGAAACACTAACTAGGCTAACCTCACTTACTACGAATGCGGTTTCCTTCCGTGCGCCAAGTCTTCATCTCTATCCCTTGGCTACAAAAATCAGGACCCTAACATACATTGATGAGCACAAGGGCGTTAGTACCCAACCAACATTCGACCCCCTACAGAAAAAAAGAGAGACCGAAATCTGCTTGAATAAACATGAGCGATCTACCCATAATCGGGTTACAAGAACTATTAGTCTTATTACCTCTTACCAAAACACCACAAAAACGGTAGATGCCCCACAAGAAGTTTTGGCCCTCACCATAAAAAACAAAGGGATTCGAGATGAAGTGGGGTAAGTAGATTCGGCCTAGACAATAAAAGTCAAGATAAGAGTTTCAGCTTTAGTAGAGTAAAGAGAGGAAAGAAAGAAAATAAAAGAAGAGCAACATTACCTTTGACCAGGGATGAGCTGAATGCAAAAGAAGGATTTGGTTACAATGAGTAGCACTTTAGAATAACGGTGGACGAATAAGAGAAAGTGGAAGAAGAGAGGCTCAATGGTGCAATAAATGGCTACCACAATTGAATAAAGAATTGGAAAGAGCTAGAATGAATTCGGCAAAAAGTCAATAAAAGAAAGAAACAAATGTATGAACCCGAATGGTAGAAAAAGAATACCTAAAACGGCACTTAGCAGAAGAAATGCAGGAGGAAAAAAAGAGAGATGAAAGCAAAGTGAAATCGGTAGAAGTCAGGAAAGTAGAAAAATACCCGAAATGATGGTGAACTAAAACCCCAAGATGTAAAACTCACAAGAAAGACAAAAGGGATTCGACACACTCTCACAACATCAATCGAAAAGGCACTCCCTACATGATCGTGTGTCAGAGTCTTAAAAATTTATATAATGAATGATCTAGCCTAAAAACTAACTGTGACAACGACTTGAGGCAAGCGCACCTATCGAACAGTAGTATAGTTTAGTGGCAAGACCGGATTGTCGAACCCAAAGGAGCCAAAAGTACTAATACTAACTTATTTTTATTATTATTTAACCTAAGAATTAAAGGAATTGTTGTTTAACCTAAATTAACTAACTACTAAGCTAAAGATGCTAAGACAAAGAGAATGAATTAGGGAAATACTTGTGGGAAAAAACCAATTAATTAAGACAATACCCGAGGAAGAATCCACCTAGACTTCACTTGTTATCTACCTCTAAACCAGACGATTTATTCACTTGACTTGATCCGTAGGATTCCCTAATTTATATTAATACCTCTCTCAAGGCTACTAACGTCTAACCCTAGGTTGATTAATTGAAATCTCTTTCTAATTAAAACCCCTAGAATTGCATTAATTCGATCCATGGACTCTCATATTAGGTTTGACCCTAATCCGGTAGTTTTTTGTCATCCTATCTCTAGGGTTGCGATCAACTCCGCTTAACTATGCTAGATCTACTCTTAAACAGGGAATATTCCTCCTCTGCCTAAGCATATCAATACTTGAATCAATATCCTGAAACATCAAAGCAAGAATTAAGAACACATAGTTAAGAACAAATCAAGAATTTATCATATAGTTCATAAAATAATAACAAGATCCGTCTTAGGTTTCATCCCCCTTAGGTATTTGAGGGGTTTAGTTCATAATCATAAAAGAATACATCTCAGAAGAAAATATAAAACAAAACACAAGAAAAACCCTAAAACCCCCTGAAGGACATTGAAGGGAAGATCCTTCGTCTTGAGTATGATTTTGGCTTCTTGAGATGAATCAACTGGCTTTCTTTGAGTGAATCCCATAATTCTAGCCCTCTCGCTTGCCTCCTTGGCCTAGCTGAACTGCCCCTTTAAAGGTTGGCCTCTAGAGTGTTTATATAGGCTTTCAGAATGTCTTTCTTTGCCTCTAAGTACCCTAATTCGAATGAAACTCTTCTTTGTCACGGCAGGGACACGCCCGTGTGCCATGGGGCTAGGCCGTGGTCGGATCTACTAATGAGGCACGACCGTGTGTTTTGGGCCCAGGCCATGTGCAATTCATACTTTGGCCCATTTTCTCTATTTTCGGCCCGTTTCTCATTCTTTTCATTCTCCGGTGCTCCCCTAAGTATAAAACATGAAATTAAATGATTACGAGCACCAAATTCCACAATTCAGGGACTAAATCATCCAAAAGTATGCTAAATGTGGGATTAAAATATGAATATATTATGATTTATCACTACACTACTAACTTTTGGCCAAATTTCCCCATTCACTTCCCCACATTCGGCCAACACCTCCACACACCCATCACTTTCATGATTTCCTCCTTAATTCACTCTCCACCTCCCATTCGAATTCACCCAACAACCTTGACCAATTCAAACACTTCTCCATCAATATTTGATTCCAACACAACCTCTTGTCTTCTCTTATGCAAAAATAATCACATTATGGAAGCAAGGGGTTTCGAACCCAAGCCCCCTTGTAACATACTCCACGCCACTTGCCACCTTGCCACATGGCCAACTTGTGTTAGCAAAACACACTCAATTATACTTAAGTCCAACCTCAACTAGCCCTCTCCCCTTGAAACACCCCAAACTTGGCCCACAAGGCCTGACCAAATCTGGCATGCTTCTAGGAAAAACTAGTCGATTCTTATTTGAAACTTTGCTAAAATTTTGCGTGTTTTTGAAAACAGTTGATTTGGGTTGGGCTCGAATCTTAAAACCCATGTTGATTATGTGTCAAAACGTTTAATATTTATAGTTAAGAAAAATGGACTTTAACTTTGAATTATTAAAATCGAGTCATACTTAGAACCAAGGCCTTATTACATCAAATCAAAACCCAAATTAAATCTAAAATACTTAAAATATAACAAGTCCAAAATAAAATAAAATCTTGAACTGAGCATGGTCACCACTAAGCTCCTGCCGACCCGGTCCATTAATGAGCTTCACCTGAAAAGTAATCCCACAATGGGGTGAGTCAAACAGACTCAATGTATATAGCCAACATAAGTCTCAATTAATTTAGGCATATCAATTCATACATAATAGCACATATACTTAATGATGCAAACCCGAACCCAAGCCTAAGTATCCATCCGCTACACATCACCCGTACCAACCATCACACCGTGGGGACTACTAAGTCAACCCTCCATCCGCTACACACCATCGAAGGCAGTCGCTGCAGTTGACGTGCTCATCGCCCTTATAAAATTCGTGGCATAGCCACCAGATAATTATTTTGTGACATAAGTCACCACATTCATATATTGTGACATAAGTCACCACATTCGGATATTGTGACATAAGTCACCACATTCGGATATTGGGGTATTAAACCACCAATTCACTTCCCCTTTACATATCACCCATATGCCCCATGTCAAACATATCATGCAATAACATGCTTTATTTCACATTCTTATCACTATGAACATATGTGCCATAATAGATCATAACCTACTTATAGTAGGAGTGGGTAAACATACCTGAGTATTTCGTTTGTACCATTGCATGGTACTTTTAGCCACTTCACACATATTTTTATTAACACATATATTAACGCATAACCATAAATTAATTGAAGCTTAGTGTGGGGGTACACACCTGATTTACTTAGTGCTTTATTGAAATCCCGAAAACCTGATCTAATACTTTTAGACCCTTAATCCCTATATTCGGCCAACCTTAAACACTTTAGCATAAAGCCATTCGGCTAATTAATTAAATCCTGAAGGACTAACGAAGCCAAAATCTTACCTTATTGCCGATTTCACTACTAACAAATCCCGAAAACTTGTAGTTTTCCTTCCTTGCAATAGGCTAACACTAAGTCACTTGATTTGGTTAGTTTCGGCTTTTTGAATAAACATGAAATAGATCTAAAACATTAACTATTGCCTTGGCCGATTATTATGTCCACTTACCTTGTAGATTTAAATCTCAAAACCTCAGCTTACTTCTGTCGACTTTCTCCTAAAAGCCAAAGTCACCTCAATTTTACCTACATTCGGCCATCCTCCACTTATTCAACAAACCAAAAATCACAATTAACTTAGCCCATATGGCATTCGGCCAAAAAGAAAAGAACAAAAAAGGGCCATTCGGCCACCTACCATCAACCACTCACCTTCGGCTTTTTCCAAAATCGGCACTTCTGGCTATTGTAAAACAGGATTCGGCTTCTAGAGATAAAGAGGAGAAATTGATAGGCATAAACAATTGATTCGGGTTAGATCTTGATGAAAAGAAAGGAAGAAATCGCAAAGGAAAGAAATCCTGAAACTTACCAAATCACTAAGGAACATGTGGCCTACGATGCACCTTCGGGAAACTAAACCACCCTTGTAGATTCGGATTTGAGGCTTAGAGAGATTCGGCTATGGTGGTTTTTGAGAAAAGAATATCTGGTTTTGGTCAAATGAAGAGGAAAGGAAGAAAAAAGCAAAAAGAGCTAATTGAATCTCCTAAGAATTTTCGGCACAAATAAGTTGAGTGAAGAGAGAACTAAGTTTCGTCACACTACTAGAGAAAGAAAGAAGAACCAAAAAGAACCTCTAAACCTCCCTTTAGCAATTCGGCTAAGACTAAAATTGGTCACCAAGGAATCTTTTGGCCAGCCAACACTATCCCTCTCCAATTCCACCTTTTTTCTTATCATTTTATTTAAGATTAATAATAAAATTAATCCATCATTTATCCCTCATCTTGGCCGAATTTTAAAAGGAAACTTAACTTAATCTACACACCTCCACTCAGTGCCCCATTACCGTCCAACACCTCTTCTCCTAGCAGCAAAATTAAACTTTTTATTTTGCTTCCCTTGTGACTCAAACCTAGGCCTTGCACCCATGCTTGTGGCGTCACTTACTAAGGCCCTAAGTGGCGCCTCCAATCCACTTAACCAAGCCCATTTGTGTGTCATAACTCCCCCATTTATTTTCTTAAGGCCTATCAGGCTTAACTCCCTCTTTTAGACTTAAAATTAAATAATTTCTAAGCCATTCACCTACGCACTAAGGTTCACAAAGTTCATACAACACATTCTTAACACACAAAGGCATGCTATTTCATATAATTTAGTAATAATGCATAAGCCATAGCCTGGGATATTACACCCCTAAAGGCCCAAAAACCAAAATTTTTTCAGGGCTTGGGCTCGAACCCAGGCCTCCCTAGAACCCCCAAACACCCTGAAATAACTAGCTAAGCAAGCCCAACATATGCAATTATGTAAACATCACAAACCCCTAATTTTTGGGATGTTACATCAACAATATACAGTTCAGATAATCTATCAAGTGAATACTTAGTACGTACTGAAATAAATGTGCTGATTTCGTCAGTCGATCAACGACAACCCAAATTGCATTTTTCTTTTTTGGAGACGGGGGTAAGCCCGATACGAAATCTATAGTCACTCTATCCTATTTCCACTCCAGTATCATCACAGGATGAAGCAAACCTGAAGGTACTTGATACTCGGCTTTCACTTGCTGACAAATCAAACACTTTGATACAAACTCAGAAATATCTTGTTTCATACCAGACCACCAATATGATTTCTTCAAATCATTGTACATTTTAGTACTCCCAGGATGAACGGATAAACAAACACTATGTGCCTCATATAAAATTTTCTGAATCAACTCTGGATTTTTTGATATGCAAATTCCATCTTGAAACATTAAACAATCATCGGATCCAATTTGGTACTTTGAATCACTAGTCGATATGCATTGTACTCTTTTTATTTGCAATTCATTGTCACATTTTTGAGCTTCGCAAATTTGATGAAGAAATACTAGTTTTGTAGCACCCCTCACCCATATTCATCACCGGAATAGGGTTACAGAGCATTACCAAACTTACAACACATTTACACATACTTTTAGCATACATTTCCTCAATACAAACATTCATCATTCAATCTTAATCAATATGTCCCTAGTTCGAGCCTACGAGGCCCTAAACATGCTTTAGGAGTTGTTTGGGACTAAACCAATAACTTTGGAAATTCTTAGAACACTTAGAAAATTTTGTCAAAAATAGGGGACACACGCCCGTGTGGCCAGGCCGTGTGTCTCACATAGCCACCAGACACGCCCGTTTTACAGGTCGTGTGGACATTCGAAATGGGAACACATGGTCATGTCCTAGCTCGTGTCCTACCCCGTGTCAAAACAAGTGAGCTTACTGACTTGGGTCAGATAGCCAACCACATGCCCGTGTGTCTAGCCCATGTGCCCTTCGAATGAGCCACAATCGCCCGTGTTCTAGGTTGTGTGCTAGGCCATGCCAAACCTGTATGGTATACTGACTTATGCAGCACGGCCAAGTCACACGCCCGTGTACAAATTAGGGGGTATACTAACTTGTGCCACACGACTGATCACACGCCCGTGTATGAGACAGTGTGGAGCATACTGACTTCATTTCAATTTCAACACCAAAGGACACACGGCTGTGAAACATGACCATGTGTCTCACACGGATGAGACACACACTTGTGTCTCTACCCGTGTGGACAAAAATAGGCTATTTACCAAGCCAAGTTTCCTCCCAAACTTAGGCACAACTATATCATGCATATGGCACAAAACATAACATCAATGGACCTATAATTCAATTCCAATTCAAGCATAATTTATGCCATTTCCATCACTATTCAATACAAAACATATATACCACATATTGTCATCTAAATTTATACCAATCCTTGTCTTCTCAAAACATCACAATGACCTTTAACAATATGCATGATTTGATCTACTTTGACAAGCATACCAATAACCACAAATCATCAATCACCACACAACCATCAACCAATTCAATTCACAAGACATAATCATACTTACAATACCATATTCTTGCCTATTCAAATTATACCTTTTTCACATTTCCAAAACATTTGTATATACCCTTTCTATTAAGCATCTCTTAGCCTAAAACCACAAGCACAACTATTCTCAATTCATCAACCATTAGCTACCTTGAAGGTTGCATTCAACAATCCATTATCAAACAATCATGAACCACATCACTAATAGGCATTAATACTTATACACACACACATCACACAATTGCCAACATAAGCGATCTTACATAACTAACACAAGACCAAACACTTAATATTTACAAGCCAAAATAAATGGCTATAATCATGCTACATATACCAAGATGACTTAAAGTCCCTATACATGCCATATGACCAAACCATAAGTTCAAAAGTACTAAAGTGATGGTTGGATAGTGTGACGATGTGTACGATGATTCTCGAATCTGAGCTAGTTTCGAAATCACTATAAGACATGGAAAATAAACAAAGTAAGCTTTATTACTTAGTAAGCTCATATGATATAAACTTACCTAATCACAAATACATCATCCATCAAGTTAAACATTTTAACATGTAATTCATGATTACTAACAAACCTTTCACATGCTTATTCATATGCTTATATGCAAATTCATAACTTCTTCTTATTGAAATTTATACTTTCCATGTACACACCTGTAAAAACTCGTAACCAACTCATACCTATTCGAAATACTGCTGAATACTCGATATCTCACACACTAAGTGCCATTACATAGCTGAAGCTATTTTAATCTCGCACACTAAGTGCCATATGTAGCCAGAGCTATCTTGAATCGCACACCAAGTGCCATATATAGCCAAAGCTATCTCGATCCCACACACTAAGTGCCAATACATGGCCGAAGCTTCATCGAATATTTTCGTACAATTTTATTCATCAATAATTCAATATAAAGCATTAAATCTCAATTATAATAATGCTTTTTAACATACGAACTTACCTTGAATGTGGAAATGGCGAAATAAGTTGTTTAGTCGATAACTTTCATTTTTCCCCGATCCAAATTCGGATTCTTATTTTCTTGATCTAAATATATTCAAGATTAACTTATTTAATCATTTCTCTATTCAATTTAATCCAAAACACAAATTAGGTCTATTTTACACATTTACCCCTAAACTTTCACATTTTTACAATTTAGTCCTTATTACACAAAATCACAAATTCATACAAATTTCAAAATACCCATGCTTAGCCGAATTACTACTATGCCCCTAGCAACCCATATTTTTCATTTATTTCATATTTTAACCACAAAGTTTCAACATTTCTCAATTTAATCTCTATTTTGCATTTTCACTAAAAATCACTTAACAAAACTTGTATATCTATCAACAACTATTCAAAATCTATCATCAAATATAAAAATACTCATGTATTCATCAATGGCATCATTCAAAATATTTAATAGTTTTTCAAATTAGTCCCAGGGCTAGCTAGACCTACCTGCAACGATCTTAAAAACATAGAAATCATTAAAATGGGACAAAAATCACTTACTAATTTACTCATGCAATTGTCGAAACCTAAATAGCATCCATGGATTCTTCTTTCTTCTTTTTTTTTGGCTATAGGATGAAGATAACACCAAAATTATAATTTTCATTTTTATTAATCATAACATTATTAATTAATTACAAATTTAACCTTAATTATAAACCATTTAAATCATTCATTTAATGTCCAAATATATCCACTCACCTTAATAATGGTCCATTTAACACATAAAGACCTCCACATTAATATTCATAGTCATTTAGTGCATTTAACAAATAGAATTCAACTTTTACGCTTTACGTGATTTAGTCCTTTTTATCGAACTGACCATTCGAACGATAAAATTTCTTAACGAAATTTTCACACAATCACTCAATCATACTATAAACATTAGAATAATAACAAAATAAATATTTTGACTTTGAATTTGTGGTCTCAAAATCACTGTTTTGATTTGACCAAAAATAGGCTGCTACAACTCTTCCCCCTTTAGGGATTTTTGTCCCAAAAATCTTTCCAGAAAATAAGTTAGGGTATTGATTTCACATATCTTTCTCGGGTTCCCAAGTAGCCTTCTCAATGCCGTGATTTTGCCATAAAATCTTCACTAAGGCTATACTTTTATTCTCAAATCTTTGACCTCTCATGCTAAAATTCTGATTAGTTTTTCATTATACGGCATGTCGGGCTTAATCTCAATCTCTGTCAGAGAAATTATATATGGAGGGTTCGATCGGTACCGTCGTAACATAGACACATGAAACACATTATGAATCTTCTCAAGTTATGACAGTAAATCAAGTCGGAATGCCATTATCCCTACTCTCTCAATAATCTAATACGGCCTGATAAATCTTGGAGTCAACTTCCCTTGGTAACCACATCAAAGAATCTTCCTCGAGGGCGACACTTTCAGAAATACTCGGTCACCTATTTGAAATTCAATATCTTTACGTTTCAAATTCGCGTATGACTTCTGTCGATCTGAAGCTACTTTCAAACTGTCACGGATTACTTCCACTTTCTCGACAGTCTCTCTGATCACATCAATCCCGTGTATCTTTTCTCACTGAACTCGGTCCAATATAACAAAGTTCGACAATTACAAATATATAAAACTTCATAAGGTAACATCATTATGCTCGAGTGAAAACTATTATTATACGTGAATTCAACTAACAATAAATATTATTCCCAATTGACTTTACACTCTAAACATAGTAACGAAGCATATCGTCAACAATCTGAATCATTCTCCCAAACTTAAAATCAATCTGAAGATGAATTTCAATGCTAAAATACAATCACGTATGCAAAGCTTATTGTAGTTTTCTCCATAATTGTGATATAGACCTCGGATCTCTATTCGAAATGATGGAGATTGGATGTAACACCCCAAACCCGGCCTATGCATTAAGCCTGGATTTTGGCATGCCACACAAATTGAACGTGCATTCAAATCATCAACGATGTAGGAAATCAAATCTTCAAAACGATTAAGAGAATGACTTTATCGAAAATCGAGGTTTAATTGAAATCCATGATTAAAAACACAAGAGTTTATCATTTGATTTATAGAGTAGTAGTTGATTAAAATTTTATATTTATTTAGTCGAAATATTTCATCAAGAGTTTTAAAAGAATTTCCTAAGTTTCAAAGATATTTAAGAAAAACCTTTATTCTACGCGAGAGTTTTAGAAAACATTTATGAAAACTAAATCACCCAACTTAGGAAAACTAAAACATAATAAAATCCATCCGCATAATAAAATCCATGAAAATAATTAAAGAGGCCTTATTACATCGCCATTAAAATAGTACTTAATAAAATTACTAAAGAAGTTTTAAAGTTATATAAACCACCATTTGTAGTATAGCTTCCACATGAAGTCATCTCCGACCCAAGTCTCCATCAATTATTATTACCTGAGAGGGGTAAGAAAAAAAAATGGGGTGAGTTACTTAGAACTCAATGTGTAACCCACTTACCGTATTCACTGGGCCAAAACCATATAAACATATAATTGGGCTTGAGCCCATTTTACAAATGTAAATATTTATAAATCAAGTATATAAAAAAAATAATAATGCATGTGATATGCATTTCCCAACCAAGTCTAATTTCCATCCGCTACACACCACCGCACCAACCATCACACCTGGGGATCAAGTCAACCCACCCCGCCAACACACCAATAGCGTGCTTTAAGCCAATTATAATATTTGTGGCAACAGGCTATTTATGATATTTGTGGCAATAGACCATTTACAATATTTGTGGCAACAGGCCATTTAAAATATTTGTGGTAGAACCACCGATTTAGATTTTGGGCAACAGGCCATCGTGACAGAGTCACCGATCTAGATTTTTTGCATCAGGCCTTTCTTCTCTTCATCAATTATCCCAATCCATGCAGTCATGTATATAATAATGCATAACAAAATATTTGTAAGGTAATTTTAATAAAAATCATATTACAATTTATCAATTTGGCCCATTAGTCAAAATAGCAATTTGGCCCATTTAACGATCTAGCAACTTGGCCCATTCATCTCATATCACATTTAGCTCATGTATTAATATCACTTTTTGCCCATAAAGCAACGTATTTCAATTTGGCCCATAAACAACATATTTCAATTTGGCCCATAAAGCAACATATTTCAATTTGGCCCATAAAATAATGTATTTCAATTTGGCCCATAAAACGATATTTTCGCAATTCGGTCCATAGGGACATTTCGCAATTCGGCCCATTTAACACATGAGGCCTTTTTCACAATTTCCACACTTGGCCAATTAATCAAAATAATCACATGGTCCAAAAATATCACTTTTTTCATGAGATAACCGATTGAGGGCAAATCCATAATTTTTCCACAACTTCAATTTCGGTTTCAAGCATTCACATAAAAGTATTATTATAACGTATTTTTTTAATTTCACTGAATTTATGATTTTTATTTTAACGCTTACGATATAGTAGAACCCGTGAGATAAGTGTGAAGTTACACACCTGATTACGGTGAGAACTATACTTTCCCGCTCGTCGATACCTATATACGTGTCACACTTGATTAGAACACTGATACTTATAAAACTATACTAATGTTAAGCGATCTAGATCTTACCCTCGAAATCTTGAACAACCACTATTTGTGATTTCTTTCCAATCAAAGGTTCAGAACCACGAGTAAACAATGGCTCGGGGGTACGTACAACTTTGAATAATTGATTTTCACTGGATGAGGGTCCACAACCCGGTGGAAAGTCTCAGATTCTCGAAACAGTCCTTCGCTTTAATTTAGGGGGAATAATAGAACCACCCCTCTTCCAAACACTATTAACAACCCTTTTCGTCCCTATCTTGATTGTCTTCAAATACAAAGTATCATTAGTCCTAACAATATATCGAAAATCTTAAGACTAATGACTTAAAAGAGTGAATTCGGCTTACCTTAATATTCCGAATGATCTCAAAAGAATCCTTTGAACGTTATGTTCAAATCTTAAATGAACTTCGAGATTTCTCCGAAAAGATGATGATTCGACCCTTCCACTATTTCACTAAAAATAATGAAAGAAAACATATGAATAAGTGATTGGTTAATCAGTTTAAAAGTCTCTTCCAAGACATTCTAACATTCGGCCAAGGTGATCAAATAGCAAAAAAAAAAAGACAAAGAAATGATTCTTACCGATGATCCAAAGTTTGAATAGAAGAAAATGATTGAAAATAGATGTTATGAAGAATGATAGATTCGGCTATGATGATGATCACAAACATTCGGCCATAGAAGATAGATGAAAGAAAAATATGTGTTTGTATGATAAGTAAAATGGAGAGGAAAAGAGAATAGGGAGAAGAGAAAAGAGAGAAGTTTAGGGACAATTGTGCATTCGGCAATGAAGAGAAAAAAGAGAAGAAAAGAAATGGTCTTTGATGGCTATATGGTTTCGGTCACAAAGAAAAGAGAAAAGTTTTAGAGAGAGTGATCAAATTAAGATCAAAATGGTCAAAAAGAAGAAATGGCAAAAGAAACAATTGCTTCCTCAATGCTCATGGTACATTCAACTAGGGAGAGGGAAAAATTGGAGAGAAAAGTTTGCTAAGACACCAAATGGTAAATGGAAAATGTGCTCATCAATCACCTAATCCTACCAAACCAACACCAAAATCCGGCCATCCCCCTTAGCCCCCTATGCCGTCCATGTTCATGGTCAATTTGGCCATTCAAAATTTCCAAAACAAAGCCCTTGATTCATGCCTTATGTCCCCCTATCACCTTAAATCATGAGATTCTTTTCCTTAAACTTTTACTTACCTTTTTCCTTTGGTCTTCTTGCCAAAAATGATATCCAACTCATCCTAATCGTTGTCCATGACCGACACATTGAAAGAGGAAACAAAATAAAAATAAAACTCAATGCATATTCAAGGATTCGAACCTTTTCCCTCAAGCAAACATACATGCGCCAACACCACCTTGCTACTAGCTCATCTTATGCTAGTTTTTAACACTTAAATTTACTTAAACCTCAAAGTCACTTGATCTACTTCAATTAAGTACTTCTTACTAAAATTTATTCTAATTTCAAATAATTCCCAAGTCTTCTCAAGACTATATTAAACATTGCAAAATTTTAATTATACCCAAGCTAAGCACCAAAACATGTATCATATCGATACTCAGATTTTAGGATGTTACAACTCTACCCTCCTTAAAGAAAATTTCGTCCTCAAAATTTACCTAGTTAAAAGAGATGAGGATATTGTTGTCGAATTGCATCCTCAGGCTCCCACGTAGCTTCCTCCACTACGTGATTACGACAAAGAACCTTAACCAATGGCACAATCTTCTTTCTTAACACCTTAACATCGCGATCTAAGATTTTCACTGGTTCCTCATCGAAAGACAAATCTGACCTTAATTCCACTTCTTCTACCGGTATTACGTGCGACGGATCCGATATATAGCACCTCAGCATAGAAACATGGAAGATACTTCTGACTCAACTCCGGAGGTAAATCAAGTTGATAGGCCACTGGTCCTACACGCTTCAACACACGGTACGGTCCGATGAACCTAGGGCTCAACTTACCCTTCCTTCCAAATCTGAAAATCTTCTTCCACGGTGAGACTTTCAAAAAGACCTGATCTCCCACCGCAAACACAATATCTTTTCGCTTCAGATCTACATACGACTTTTGTCTATCTGAAGCTTCCTTTAATCGCGCTCGAATCACCTTTACCTTTTCTTCCGTCTTAGATATCAGTTCAGGACCCAACAACTGTTATTCCTCCAATTTAGTCCAGCAAGTAGGAGTACGACACCTACGACCATATAACGCTTCATAGGGCACCATTTGGATACTAGATTGATAATTGTTATTATACACGAACTCTGCCAATGGTAGAAAATCCTTCCAACTTCCTCTGAAGTCAATCACGCATCCTCGTAACATGTCTTCCAAAATCTGAATTACTCTTTCTGACTGTCCATCTGACTGAGGATGAAAAGCCGTACTGAAGTTTAACTTTGTTCCCAAAGCCTCATGTAAAGCTTTTCAAAATCGTGATATAAATCTAGGATCCCTGTTCGATATGATAGACACTGGTACCCCATGCAACCTCACGATTTCAGATACATACAGTTTAGCCAACTTCTGCAATGAGTAATCTGTATGAACTGGTAGAAAATAAGTAGTCTTCGTTAATCGATCTACTACCACCTAGACAGAATCTTTCTTAGTAGGTGTTAAGGGTAACCCACTAACAAAATCCATTGTTATCCGCTCCTATTTCCATAGAGGAATCTTTACTGGTTGCAATAAACCCGATGGTAATTGATGTTCCTCCTTCACTTGTTGACAAGTCAAACACTTTCCCACTAAATCAGTAACTTCCACTTTAACTTTGGCCACCAATACTATTCACGGAGATCCCGATACATCTTATTTCCTCTGGGATGCATAGCATAAGGGCTACTATGCGCCTCTAGAAGAATCATTTGTCTCAAATCCGAATCCTTGGGCATACAAACCCTTCTACGAAAACACAGTACACCATCCTTGTTCAAACCAAAATCCCCTATTATACCACTTTTGTAACGCCCCAAACCTGGCCTAAACATTACGATCGGATTTGGCATGTCACATGAAAGGAATGTCTAAAAACTGTGCGTTTGTTAAAAAAACTCGTATTCTTTATAATTGTTATGAAAATCGAGTTTAAGTAATTTTAAATAAGAAATGATTTATTATCATTTTAGGAAAATCCCATATTAATCATTTAATAATAAGCAGTAACCAAATTGAAAGCTAAAACCAAATAAAATGCCCAATGCCTTATTACATAACAAAACCCAAATAAAAATAAGTCCAAATAAAAGAAATGAATTTATTTAGTAAACATATGTATGGCCTCCACGAGTCCACCTCACTCCCAAATCCATGATCTAATGATTACCGCAAAATTTAATTAAGGGGTGAGTCATCGAGACTCGTGTGTAAATCCCCATCCAACGGGTGTTAAACCCTTACACAATTTCATATGAAAATATGCATGTCATGCAACCCAAAACTTAACCATTCAAAACTTTTGATTCTACCTCGTGTGGTACCAAACCACTGGTGGTGCCAAACCACTAGTGACCCAAAGTCACAAATAACATATATGGTACCAAACCACTGGTGGTGCCAAACCACTGGTGACCCAAAGTCACAAATAACATATGTGGTACCAAACCATTGGTGGTGCCAAACCATTGGTGACCCAAAGTTACAAATAACATATGTGGGGCCAACCCACTTTGTAGTACCAAACTACTGGTGATGATCCCTTTAAATATAATATATGGGGCCAACCCACTGTGGTGCTGAACCACTGAGACAAGTCACAAAGATAAATATATGTGGTACCAAACCACTGGTGGTGCCAAACCATTGAGACTTAGTCACAAGATAATGAGAAGCGGGGCCAACCCACTGTGTGGTACCAAACCACTAGTGACAGTCTGATATTCATATCTTCCCCCTCCTCTGATCATACCCATGCAATATGACATAATAATTCATGTATGTAGTATGTCATGTATTGTAACACCCAAAGTTAGGGGTTATTTGTAATTTAAATAATTTCCCATGTGTGCTTGAAGAAATAAATATTTTGATTGCTAGACATGTTTTAAGGGTCTAGTCATAACCCTGAATTAGGTCGGTTTTGGAATTAGTGTTTTAAAGAAGGGAGCTAGGTGAGATAGGGGTTGAGGGGAAATTTGGGCGAAATATGACACAAAGAAAGGGCTTGGCACAATTGGCTTGGTGCGTCTAAGGGGGTTGCTAGGGAGGAGGTTCGAGTCTCAGCAATAACAAGGGGGAAATGTTTTTTTTCCTTTTGGGCTTTTTGGACGTTAGGGTTAAGGAAGGTTTTAAAGAATTTTGAGGGTGAGTTTGGGCATGAAAGTGAGTTGGTGGAGTGGCTTGGGTTTGGAGGTGGCAATTAAGCGTGTCACGGTTCGAATCGCCTAGGTTACATCTTGAGTTATTTTATTTTGCTTTGGAAAGAGAATCGGCCTAGGAAGGCCTTATAATTAAAAGGTGAAGGCTTTATGTCATGAAAGTCTAATGGGAGAAGTGGCAAAGGGCGTTGGAAGTAAGGGCTGCAGTGAGGTCGCGGGTTCGATCCAAAGAAACTGCATTGGCATTTTTATTTTTTTTCTTCTTTGAGGCCGGCGTGGATGGGGGAGGTGATGGCATGAAATTGAACTCTTTAAATGATATGGATAAGCTTAGTTTTTTGCCTATTTTCGGCTGAAAGGGAATGTTTTAGGAGTTTATTATCATTAAACTAGTTAAAGAGTAGATTAAGGGATAACAATAGATAATTGTAACTTGAATAAAAGCTGGAATTATCACCTAAAAGGGAGGTGTTGGCCGAAATAGGGACTCTTTAGGGTCATCTATTTTTTGGTTTAATGCTAAACAAAGGAGTGCCGAAAATCATTCAGCAAATTTTTCTTTTTCTCCAAAGTGCTACTTGTCGAATTCTCCTTGATTCTTAGCCAAAATTGTTCAAAATTTCCACTTCTCTTGCTTATTGTTAGCCGAACCTACCCCTCTTCTAATCAAAATTTCTAAACCTTTCCATTTGTGATAGCCGAATCTTCTTTCCCCCTAACTAGGTGCTGCTGAATTTCATAGTGTGGTAAGGGATCTCTCTAATCTTTATTCTTGTTATGGCTAGCCGAAATCTGGCATTTGTTGATGGTGTGGCTAACTATTTCTCTTCTTAGGAACCGATTTCCCATAAGGTACTCCGAGATTTTGATGTATTCAATCCAACCTTCTATTCCTCTAGCAATCGATTTTGGTAAGTGAATAAGCTACATTCGGCCAAGGGCCTTTCGATTAAAAAGTTTATGTTAAATGCCGAAACTAACATGTGCCATGGATTTAGGGGCTAATTAAGGCTTCGGGATTTGTTTGGAAATCAAATCCGTTTAAGGTAAGTGCCACAAGAGCCCTTGGTATGAATTTTTGGTTTGGCTGAATAGGCCTTTGATACTAACAAAGTTGATTGGCCGAATATAGGGTCAAGATCTAGCGTTGTAGATCGGATCTTCGAGATCTAGGAATTTCGGTAAAAACAGGTGTGTAAAAACTCACTACACACTTTATTAATTTACATGACTTAATTGTTTGCCTTTAATCTTTTGGTTGTGATTAGCTTGTGGCATAATCATGGTTTCCGGGTAAGTCCCCCAACTTGTGATTTTGATATACGATTTGCATGCCATCACATGATATTAAATGCTATGACATGAAATATGATAATTGATGTATAAGCATGTGATGGAGGGGTTGATGAGAGGAGGGGGATGATTTTATGGACTGTCGTCAGTGGTTTTGACCACAAGATGGGTTGGCCCCATCAGATTATTTGTGACCTATGGTCAACAGTGGTTTTGACCACATCGATTGATTATTTGCGACTAAGTCCCAGTGGTTTGGTACCACTAGTGGTTTTGACCACACTTTGATTATTTGTGACCTATGGTCATCAGTGGTTTTGACCACACGATGGGTTGGCCCCATCATTAAAATTGTGACTCTAAGTCATCAGTGGTTTTGACCACACGGGGTAGTTAAGGAGTATGGATGGTTAGGTTGGGTTTCATATTTGCATGTTAATTAATATCTTGTGTATGAGTGCTTTACCGGGTGGGGGATTTACACACTGAGTCTTGGTGACTCACCCTTCCCTTAACAATTTGCGTATGAGTAGATCGAGGAGATGGAGCCGAGAGGACTCGAGGCGCCATGCTTGTTTTTCATATTTGGAACTTGTTTAATTCAGTTTTAGTTATTTATTTTCTAAGTTTTTATTTTGGGATTGTAATAAGGCCGCTATTATTATTGTTGGATGTTTATTTTATTGCTTTATTTTACTCATACAAATGGAATTTCATAATTATTAATTGAACCTATTAAAAGTAAATTTTTTTTCAACTAAGTAACTACTACGAGTTTTCAAGGAAGTTACCATCGGGTAACAAAATTTTCCAAGTCACCAATAACTCGATGATTTTAAAATGCTACATGATCAAATGTTTTCAAAAGGTTTAATGTTCTTAACCGACTTTATATAAAGCCCAACTAAGTTTTCAAACCCCGCTTTCATACCTTAGCTAAATTTTACAAAGTTTTCACCAAACTTTCAAAATGACTCAAATTATTTTACTCCGTGGCATACCAAATCCGGTTAGGACTCATGGGCCAGGTTTGGGGTGTTACATTTTTGGTATCAGAGCCAGGTTCGAAACTCAGCTGTGGGGGGCGCAAGGCCCAAAATGTTTGGTTTTTGGATAGTAGGCCTTATTGAAATATTTTTGGAAAGTGTTTGTGGTTGGAACAGCATGGCACCGAGTCTCCGGCACCTATCCGCCCAGGTAAGTACTTCTATCCATTTCTGAATATTTGATGTGGGGTAGAAGGGTAAAATGGGGAACGTAGACTATTAGAATAGAAACTGTTGAACCCTAGGGTTAGCTTACCCCAACAACATTGCATAAGATATAATAATTACTCAAACAAACCCTGTGAGTTGTCACTGAGCAAGGGATGTGGCAATCGTTATACGCATGTCTAGGATTGGATTCGATGGGGGCCTGGTATTTAAGCAGTCCTCGTGACTCACCTCCTACTCACTTGAATCCTACCTGGTGCGTAGTAACGGTTCATCCTAGCTGAGGCGACGTGCTCACAGGCTAAACCTAATAACTAAAACCTGAAAAGGATTAGCCGTTTTGTTTTTGAAATAAATTAAAACTTTAGCTTTTAAAAAATATGATGACCAAAATACCCCTGGTTTGTAAATTACCAAAATACCATCCGTATGAAAATTTTTCAAATAGGAATTTTCAAAATATCCCTCTTTTGTAAAATCACTTAGAACCCAATTTTTGGAAATCATTTTTGGTGGAAATGCCCTGAATGTGAAAAATTACTAAAATACCCTTAGGGGTAAAATTACGAAAACACCCTTGATTTATGATATTCCTAAAATACCCACAGTTTTAATCAAAAATTTCATCACATAAAATGTGCTCAAAAACCTTAAATTGCAAAAAGTCATAATTCTAGAAAATTACAAAATTGCCCCTAAACTACAAAATTACCAGAATACCCCTGACTTTCAAAATTTTGCAACATCACTATTTTGAAAATACAATTGTCAAAAAGAGCCCTCAAAGTTTTACAAATTTTAAAATATCACTGATTTACTAAATTTTACCAATTCACCCTGATTTATGAAAAATTACCAAAATGCCCCTAAGTTTCAAGATCAACAAAATACCCCCGGATTTTAAAATTTTTCAAAATACCCCAGAAATTAAGAGTTCCAAAATAATTTTTGACAAAATCATCCGAGAAATTTTATTTTTGAAAATTACAAAAATACCCTTGTAGGACAAATTACGAAAATACCCCTGGGTAGTGGAAAAACAATCACAACGAAACTACAACGTCTCTTTGGAATGAATGAATGAAAGACTGTGTGCTTGTTTGATTACGAAAGAACCACTTCTAAAACTCCTATCATAAAATTTCTTCGCGGATAACCAAATGAAATACTAATGCATAAAATTCTTAAATAGATAAACGCGATCGTTAGAATGAGTTCAAGAGGTCGTGGACGTCCGCCGCGTGGCCGTGGTAGAGGTAGGATGACCTTGTCGGAGCCCGCGAGGTCTGGTCATGGGTCCAAAAATGAGATGCTAGATCTACCGGCGGCGGAAACTGATTTTCAAGATCAGACAGATGGTAATGATGTCGTGTCTCAAGCTGTATTACGGGTATTGAAATGGGTTACTGAGGTAGGCGCGGGTGTAGGAGCCCGTAAATCTGTGGTTGAACGACTTTAGGCTAACGAAGCAGAAGTATTCAGAGGAGTTTTCGGAGTGGCGCCCAGTGCGACGGAATACTGGTTGGAATCCACTGAAAGGATTATGGGTGACCTAAATTTCACCGCTGAGAAGAAGTTGAAGGGTATCATTTCGGGATAAATCATATCAGTGGTAGCTCACCGTAAGGGATGGAATGGTGGCGGAAATTCTCACTTGGGAATTCTTCAGGGATGCTTATTAGAAGAAGTATATCGGAACCAGTTACGTGGATGCAGCAACGAAAGGCTTTCTTGAACCTGGTTCAAGGTAATAAGTCAGTGGTAGAATATGAGGCCGAGTTTCTCCGGTTGAGTAGGTATGCTCGTGGTATTGTAGGTACCGAGCATGAACGTTGTGTTAGATTTGAAGATGGGCTGAGAGATGAGCTGAGAATGATGATAGCTCCACAACAGGAACGGGAGTTTGCTGTTCTAGTGGAGAAATCTAAGGTTGCTAAAGAGGTAAGACAGTCGGTCAGACGAAATCAAGATCGAATTGGAATAAGAGGAGCTCGGACCTTTAAAGTTTTCTGGTAATCAACAAAAGAGGACAAGGTTTGGTGGGTCGGGTCAAGCTGCTAGGCCTGTCGCTGCTAATCCTCAATGGTCGCCACGGTGTGATCGGTGTGGGAAGTCTCATAAGAGGGAATGTTGGAATGGTAATCATGGATGCTTCGAATATGGGTCTATGGAGCATCGTGTTAGAGACTGTCCGAAGAAGGCAGCTAGGCTGAGAACGGAAGGTCAGGATCGTGCACCGAATAGAAGGGATAATCAATAGCCTCAAAGGGGTCGTGGTGCAGGTAGATGAGGTAATGGTGCTGGAAAAAGTCATGGGGCATCGAGGGGAAATACCGGTGGTACTGAGGCTAGACAACCTGGTTTGGTCTATGCCGCGAGGCGCCAAGAGGAGGGCGACGCACCGGACGTCATAACCGGTATGTTCCTGATCTTTGGTGTGCCTTATAACACTTTGATTGACATTGGCTCAACCCACTCATACATTTCAAGTAGCGTAGTGAAAACCTTGCATCTAGACTCTGAACTTACTTCTAGGAAGATGACTGTACTAAGCCCCCTAGGTCACTCTATAGAAGTAAGTAGACTTTATAGGGACGTACCCCTAGAACTCCAAGGGGTCGTGTTCTTGGCTGATTTGATGGAACTACCGTTCCGAGAGTTTGACCTAATCTTCGAGATGGATTGGCTAGTAAAGTATCAGGCTAGCTTGGATTACGCGGCTAAGCGTATGGTGTTAAAGACCGAGGAAGGTGATGAGGTGGTGATGATAGGTAAAAGGAGGGATTACCTATCCAACTTGGTTTCTACTTTGAAGGCAGAAAGGATGGTGAGGAAGGGTTGTGAAGCATATGTGGTTCACGTCTGTGCTTTGGAAGCTAAGGATGTTGCTGTGGGAGATGTTCGGACGGTAAGTGACTATGTGGATATGTTTCCAGAGGAACTTCTGGGTCTACCTCCAGACCGTGAGGTTGAATTTGGTATAGACCTGTTACCCAAAACTGCGCTAG
Source organism: Gossypium rotundifolium (assembly GCA_025506655.1). Classification (NCBI taxonomy): domain Eukaryota; kingdom Viridiplantae; phylum Streptophyta; class Magnoliopsida; order Malvales; family Malvaceae; genus Gossypium; species Gossypium rotundifolium. The sequence continues at coordinate 143,260,203 of CP106731.1, forward strand.
TATCAATAGCTCCGTATCGGATGGCGCCGAAAGAATTGGTGGAGTTGAAGGCGCAGATTCAGGAATTATTGGATGGAGGGTTCATCCAACCAAGTGTATCGTCGTGGGGAGCTCCAGTGCTATTTTTCAAGAAGAAGGACGGGAAAATGACGATGTGCATAGACTATCAGTAGCTAAACAAGTTGACCATAAAGAACCGGTACCCTTTGCCCAGGATTGACGATCTGTTCGATCAACTTAAAGGGGCATCGGTGTTCTCTAAGATTGACCTTAGGTCAGGGTACCATCAGCTTAAGGTGAAGGAGGCTGATGTTCACAAGACGGCATTCCATACTCGGTATGGTCACTACGAGTTTCTGGTAATACCTTTTGGTTTGACAAATGCACCAGCCGCATTTATGGACATGATGAACCGGGTTTTCCAACCCTATCTGGATCGGTTCGTCGTGGTCTTCATAGACAACATTTTGGTGTACTCAAAGTCTGAGGAGGAGCATGACGCACATCTTTGTGTGGTTCAGCAAGTTCTGAGGGGGAAGCAGTTGTACGCCAAATTCAGCAAGTGTGAGTTCTGGCTCAAGGAGGTAACTTTCTTAGGGCATGTAGTTTCAGCTGAGGGCATCAGGGTGGATCCTCGTAAGATTGAGGCGGTGTTGGAGTGGAAACCACCCAAGTAAGTTACGAAAATTCAGAGTTTTCTGGGGTTGGTAGGATATTATAGGAGATTTGTGGAAAACTTCTCCTTAATCGCAGCACCGTTGACTAAGCTGTTGAGAAAAAAGTTTCGTTTGTGTGGGCTGAGAAGCAACAAGAGAGTTTTGATAAGTCAAGAGGATTCGATGTAAGCATCGGTTTTAATTTAGCTTTGAGGTCGGAAGGAGTTCATCAGTGTCTCGTGATGCATCGCATACCAATTTAGGGTGTGTCTTGATGCAGAAGGAAAGGTGGTCACTTATGCATCACGGTAGTTGAGGCCTCACGAAGTCAACTATCCGACACACGATTTGAAATTAGCTGCTGTGGTGTTCGCCTTGAAAATCTAGAGGCACTACCTGTACGGGGAGAAGTCGATAGTGTACACGGATCATAAGAGTCTGAAGTACCTCCTGACTCAGAAGGATTTAAATCTGAGGCAGTGGAGGTGGGTTGAGTTGTTGAAGGACTACGACTACTCAATTGAATACCACCCGGGGAAAGCTAATGTGGTAGCCGATGCATTGAGCTAAAAGGTGGTAGCAGATTTGCGAGTAATGTTTGCTCATCTAAGTCTATATGACGATGGGAGCCTTTTGGGAAATTGCAAGTGAAGCCGTCTTGGGTTAATGAGGTCAAAGAGAGGCAGTTGACCGACGAAGCTTTGAATACTCGAAGGTTGCAAGTACAGAATGGTGAGGCTGAAGGTTTCAGTTTGGGCAGTGATGGAGTGCTATACTTTCAGGGAAGAGTATGCATGCCTAAGGACGATGAGTTGAGGTAGGGAATCCTTAAAGAAGCTCATAGCAGTGCGTACGCTATGCACCCGAGAAGCAGTAAGATGTATCGAGATTTGAGGGAGCAATTTTGGTGGCCGGGTCTAAACGGAAGTGACCGAGTTAGTGGGCAAGTGTTTGACATGCTAGCAAGTTAAGGTTGAGCATCAATTGCCATCGGGCCTGCTACAATCAGTAAAGATCCCACAGTGGAAGTGGGAGGAGATTACTATGGATTTCGTGAGTGGGCTTCCCCTTACGCCCAGTAAGAAAGATGCTGTTTGGGTGGTAGTAGATCGGTTGACTAAGTTGGCTCATTTCATACCGGTGAGGGTTGACTACTCACTTCAACGACTAGCTAAGTTGTACATTACTGAGATAGTGCGGTTACATGGAGTACCAATGTCCATTATCTTAGATCGGGATCCTCGGTTCACATCGAGATTTTGGAAGGCCTTACATCAGGAGTTAGGCACCAAGTTAAATTTCAGCACGGCTTTCCATCCACAGTCTGATGGACAATCTGAGAGGGTAATCCAAGTGTTGGAAGACATGTTAAGGGGCTGTGTTTTGGATTTTCGTGGTAGTTGGGAGGAGTACCTACTGTTGGCAGAGTTCGCTTATAACAATAGTTATCAAGCGAGCATTCAGATGGCACCGTATGAGGCGCTGTATGGTCAGAAATGCCATACCCCTACATGTTGGACGAAACTAGGAGAACGTCGGATGTTGGGTCCAGAGTTAGTGGCAGAGACGGAGGATAAGGTTAGAGTAATTCGGGCTCGTCTGAAGAAGGCATCGGATAGGCAGAAATCTTACGCCGATCTTAAGCGCAGAGAGGTTGAGTATGCAGTGGGCGATAAGATTTTCTTGAAGGTATCACCATGGAAGAAGGTGCTGAGGTTTGGCCGAAAGGACAAGCTAAGCCCTAGATTCATCGGACCGTATACAGTGCTGAAACACGTGGGACCGGTAGCTTACCAGCTTGAGTTCCCGGTAGAATTGAGCCAGATTCATGATGTCTTTCATGTTTCAATGCTGAGGCACTATAGATCGGATCCATCACACGTAGTACCAGTAGCGAAAATTGAGGTGAGCCTAGCCTTGTCTTTTGAGGAGGAACCGATACAGATTTTGGAGCGGGATGTCAAAGTTCTTCGTAGGAAGTCAGTGCCTTTGGTAAAAGTGCTATGGCGGAATCATGGTATGGAGGAGGCCACATGGGAACCCGAGGATGTGATGCGACAAAGAATACCCCCAACTCTTGATCCGATCTGTAATTTTAGGTAGAAATTCTTTTTAAGGGGGGTAGAACTGTAACACCCTAAATTAGAGGTTATTTGTAATTTAAATAATTTCCCATGTGTGCTTGAAGAAATAAATATTTTGATTGCTAGACATGTTTTAAGGGTCTAGTCATAACCCCGAATTAGGTCGATTTTGGAATTAAAAATTCCTTTCTTAGTGTTTTAAAGAAGGGAGCTAGGTGAGATAGGGGTTAAGGGGAAATTTGGGCGAAATATGACACAAAGAAAGGGCTTGGCACAATTGGCTTGGTGCGTCTAAGGGGGTTGCTAGGGAGGAGGTTCGAGTCTCGGCAATAACATGGGGGAAATGTTTTTTTTCCTTTTGGGCTTTTTGGGCGTTAGGGTTAAGGAAGGTTTTAAAGAATTTTGAGGGTGAGTTTGGGCATGAAAGTGAGTTGGTGGAGTGGCTTGGGTTTGGAGGTGGCAATTGGGCAGGTCACGGGTTCGAACTACCTAGGTTGCATCTTGGAGTTATTTTATTTTGCTTTGGAAAGGGAATCGACCAAGGAAGGCCTTATAATTAAAAGGTGAAGGCTTTATGTCATGAAAGTCTAATGGGAGAAGTGGCAAAGGCGTTGGAAGTAAGGGTTGCAGTGAGGTCATGGTTCGATCTAAAGAAACCGCATTGGCATTTTTATTTTTTCTTCTTTGAGGCCAAGTGAATGGGAAGGTGATGGCATGAAATTGGACTCTTTAAATGATATGGATAAGCTTATTTTTTTGCCTATTTTCGACTGGAAGGGAATGTTTTAGGAGTTTATTTTCATTAAACTAGTTAAAGAGTAGATTAAGGGATAACAATAGATAATTGTAACTTGAATAAAAGCTGGAATTATCACCTAAAAGGGAGGTGTTGGCCGAAATAGGGACTCTCTAGGGTCATCTATTTTTCGATTTAATGCTAAACAAAGGAGTGCCGAAAATCATTCAGCAAATTTTTCTTTTCTTCTCCAAAGTGCTACTGTCGAATTCTCCCTTGATTCTTAGCCAAAATTGTTCAAAATTTCCAGCTTCTCTTACTTATTGTTAGCCGAACCTACCCCTCTTCTAATCAAAATTTCCAAACCTTTCCATTCATGATAGCCAAATCTTCTTTCCCCCTAACTAGGTGCTGCCGAATTTCATAGTGTGGTAAGGGATCTCTCAAATCTTTATCCTTGTTATGGCTAGCCGAAATCCGACATTTGTTGATGGTGTGGCTAACTATTTCTCTTCTTAGGAACCGATTTCCCATAAGGTACTCCGGGATTTTGATGTATTCAATCCAACCCTCTATTCCTCTAGCAATCGGTTTTGGTAAGTGAATAAGCTACATTCGGCCAAGGGCCTTTCGATTAAAAAGTTTATGTTAAATGCTGAAACTAACATGTGCCATGGATTTAGGGGCTAATTAAGGCTTCGAGATTTGTTTGGAAATCAAATCTGTTTAAGGCAAGTGCCACAAGAGCCCTTGGTATGAATTTTTGGTTTGGCCGAATAGGCCTTTAATACTAACAGAGATGATTGGCCGAATATAGGGTCAAGATCTAGCGTTGTAGATCGGATCTTCGAGATCTAGGAATTTCGATAAAAACAGGTGTGTAAAAACTCACTACACACTTTATTAATTTACATGACTTAATTGTTTGCCTTTAATCTTTTGGTTGTGATTAGCTTGTGGCATAATCATGGTTTCCGGGTAAGTCCCCTAACTTGTGATTTTGATATACGATTTGCATGCCATCACATGATATTAAATGCTATGACATGAAATATGATAATTGATGTATAAGCATGTGATGGAGGGGTTGATGAGAGGGGGGGATGATTTTATGGACTGTCGTCAGTGGTTTTGACCACAAGATGGGTTGGCCCCATCAGATTATTTGTGACTTATGGTCAACAGTGGTTTTGACCACATCGATTGATTATTTGCGACTAAGTCCCAAAGTGGTTTGGTACCACCATGGTTTTGACCACACTTTGATTATTTGTGACCTATGGTCATCGATGGTTTTGACCACATGATGGGTTGGCCCCATCATTAAAATTGTGACTCTAAGTCATCAGTGGTTTTGACCACACGGGGTAGTTAAGGAGTATGGAAGGTTAGGTTGGGTTGCATATTTGCATGTTAATTAATATCTTGTGTATGAGTGCTTTACCGGTGGGGATTTACACACTGTGTCTTGGTGACTCACCCTTCCCTTAGCAATTTGCGATGAGTAGATCGCGGAGATGGAGCCGAGAGGACTCGAGGCGACCATGCTTGTTTTTCATATTTGGAACTTGTTTAATTCAGCTTTTAGTTATTTATTTTCTAAGTTTTTATTTTGGGATTGTAATAAGGCCGCTATTATTATTGTTGGATGTTTATTTTATTGCTTTATTTTACTCATACAAATGGAATTTCATAATTATTAATTGAACCTGTTAAAAGTAATTTTTTTTCAACTAAGTAACTACTACGAAGTTTTCAAGGAAGTTACCATCTGCAACAAAATTTACCAAGTCACCAATAACTCGATGATTTTAAAATGCTACATGATCAAATGTTTTCAAAAGGTTTAATAGCCCAACCGACTTTATAAAAGCCCAACTAAGTTTTCAAACCCGCTTTCATACCTTAGCTAAATTTTACAAAGTTTTCACCAAACTTTCAAAATGACTCAAATTATTTTACTCCGTGGCATACCAGATCCGGTCAGGACTCATGGGTCGGGTTTGGGGTGTTACATGTATGCTAGACATATATCAAATATAAGTATAACATGAATTACCATCATAATCAGATAGACATAAAACAACATAATCACGCTAATCAACCCTAAAGGGTATAATCGTAATTTTACCTACTAAAGGCATTTTCATAATTTACCTTTCAAGGGTATTTTGGTAATTTACCCACTAAGGATATTTCAGTAATTTCGTACCTGGAATGGCCTTTCCGAAGGCCCAGTGTTGCCTCGAGCGACTCAACTACCATTTTTGGTCTTTACCGGACTGTTGGGCCTAAAACCCGATTTTGGCCCATTCAGGCCCACACGCTCGTGTAGCCCACCTAACACGAATCTAGCCACATATATAAGTTCCATCTAGTCTAGTTCACTATATACTACATCGTCATACAATTTATTCTATTGGGCCCACGGGCCCATTGGGCCCATTTCGCCCACCATCGCCCAAGCAAATTTCAACCCACAAGAATACTACTGATGGCTTCAACTATCGCATCGAAGCCCTACATGTGCGCTCGCATGCTCGTGTGGCTACTATTGCCGTGATCGACACTTCGGCATTTGCCGCTCTACAGCTAGAGTAGAGAGTTACACACCTGATAGGAGTCTGGTGTTAAACCGCGCTGCGACCACTCCTGTGCCCAAACGCCCACCAAGGTATGTTAACTCTCCTCATGGAATGCTCTTTATATAGCTAGATCTTCACCTTCCTTCTTTGTATCTTACCGATGTGGGATCCCTCCGTTAGTAGAGTTTAAATCCAACTCAAACTCTTACCATCCCAGCTTAGCAAAATAAATACTCCCTTACTTGTCATGAGATTTGAAACTAGGCTCCCTTGCAACATAATCCATGCCACTAGCCACTTTACCAACCAGCTCCTTGTATCTTAAACCATGCACAACTAAATATAACCCTATGGCCAAGGTCTAAATTCATTTAATAAAAATAATCTAAAAGGAATGCAAATGCTACAACTAGAACCTTAGACCTTCTTCCTTCCTTGTGGCGTCACCCCCTTGTCCTTAAGTGGTGTCACTTTGCCACTACACCACACACTCCACTTGTGTCACTTTCCTCCACATTGTATTCTTAAGGCCTACCCGCCAACCTCCAGGGTTTTTTTCACCTAAAACCAAAATTTTTCCTAAGGCCTAACTTGAACTTGGGACTTCATAAAAGCCCCTAACCTTCCAAACTCACTTATCTAATTGGTCCAACTTGCATTTAAGCCGATCTCTTGTTCTCTAAAAAATTTAAACGCTACTACGCTCAAGGCCCATTGGGCTCAATTCTCCTAGGCCCAATTTCAAGATGTTGCGAATCTACCCTCCTTAAAGAAATTTCATCCTCGAAATTTCCAACTAACTAATAGTCACATATCCTAACCTACCACACTACGCTCTTGCTACGCACTCTGATCTTAATAAAACTAATATACTTTTAACTAGAATTTAAAACTCCTACACATACTCAAAAACACCTAGCCATTAAAAATGCATTTAATATTTCATATGCACCCAACTCTATGTCTGAACATCACATCCAAACCAAACACACAGAATAGATACCCAAAATATAGCATATAACAAAGAAAAGTATTAGGAAACTTACAAGGTCGAATTGGTGCCGAGACTCAAAAGCCATACTTCCAAGAAAGAGATATATATATTTTCTAAACCATATTTCAACCAAAATTTGAAAAACATATTTGAACCCATTCCACAGCTGAGTTTTTGAACCTGGCTCTGATACCATAATTTGTAACGCCCTAAACCCGGCCTAAACGTTACGACCAGATCTGGCATGTCACATGAAAGGAATGTCTAAAAACTGTGCATTCGTTAAAAAAACTCGTATTCTTTATAGTTGTTGTGAAAAATCAAGTTTAAGTAATTTTAAATAAGAAACAATTTATTATCATTTTAGAAAATCCCATATTGATTATTTAATAATAAGCGAGAACCAAATTGAAAGTCAAACCAAATAAAATACCCAAGGCCTTATTACATAACAAAAACTCAAATAAAAATAAGTCCAAATAAAAGAAACGAAATTACGAGTAAACATATGTATGGCCTTCACGAGTCCACCTCAGCTCCCAAATCCGAGATCTAATGATTACTATAAAATTTAACTAAGGGTGAGTCATCGAGACTCGGTGTGTAAATCCCCATCCAACGGTGTTAAACCCTTACACAATTTCATATGAAAATATGCATGTTATGCAACCCAAAACCTAACCATCCGAAACTCTCGATTCTACCCTGTGTGGTACCAAACCACTGCTAGTGCCAAACCACTGGTGACCCAAAGTCACAAATAACATATGTGGTACCAAACCACTGGTAGTGCCAAACCATTGGTGACCCAAAGTCACAAATAACATATGTGGTACCAAACCACTGGTGGTGCCAAACCACTGGTGACCCAAAGTCACAAATAACATATGTGGGGCCAACCCACTTTGTAGTACCAAACTACTGGTGACGATCCCTTTAAATATAATATGTGGGGCCAACCCACTGTGGTGCTGAACCACTAGGACAAGTCACAAAGATAAATATTTGTGGTACCAAACCACTGGTGGTGCCAAACCACTGAGACTTAGTCACAAGATAATGAGAAGCGGGGCCAACCCACTGTGTGGTACCAAACCACTAGTGACAGTCTGATATTCATATCTTCCCCCTCCTCTTATCATACCCATGCAATATGACATAATAATTCGTGTATGCAGTATGTCATGTATGCTAGACATATATCAAATATAAGTATAACATGAATTACCATCATAATCAGATAGACATAAAACAACATAATCACGCTAATCATTCCCAAAGGGTATAACCGTAATTTTACCTACTAAAGGCATTTTCGTAATTTACCTTTTAGGGGTATTTTGGTAATTTACCCACTAAAGGTATTTCAGTAATTTCGTACTTGGAATGGCCTTTTCGAAGGCCCAGTGTCGCCTCGAGTGACTCAACTACCATTTTTGGTCTTTATCGGATTGTTATGCCTAAAACCCGATTTTGGCCCATTCAGGCCCACACGCTCGTGTGGCCCACCTAACACGAATCTAGCCACGTATATAAGTTCCATCTAGTCTAGTTCATTATATACTACATCATCATACAATTTATTCTATTGGGCCCATGGGCCCATTGGGCCCATTTCGGCCCATCGCGGCCCAAGTAGACCCAACCCACAAGAATACTATTGATGGCCTCAACTATAGCATCGAAGCCCTACACGTGCGCTCGTACGCTTGTGTGGCTACTATTGTCGTGATCGGCACTTCGGCATTTGCCACTCTACGGACTAGAGTAGAGAGAGTTACACACCTGATAGGAGTCTGGTGTTAAACCGCGCTGCGACCACTCCTGTGCCCAAACGCCCACCAAGGTATGTTAACTCTCCTCCTGGAATGCTCTTTATATAGCTAGCTTTTCACCTTCCTTCTTTGTATCTTACTGATGTGGGATCCCTCCGTTAGTAGAGTTTAAATCCAACTCAAACTCTTGCCACCCCAACTTAGCAAAATAAATACTCCCTTACTTGTCATGAGATTCGAACCCAGGCTCCCTTGCAACATAATCCATGCCACTAGCCACTTTACCAACCAGCTCCTTGTATCTTAAACCATGCACAACTAAATATAACCCTATGGCCAAGGTCTAAATTCATTTAATAAAAATAATCTAAAAGGAATGCAAACGCTACAACTAGAACCTTGGACCTCCTTCCTTCCTTGTGGCGTCACCTCCCTTGTCCTTAAGTGGCGTCACTTTGCCACTACACCACACACTCCACTTGTGTCACTTTCCTTCACATTTTATTCTTAAGGCCTACCTGCCAACCTCCAGGGTTTTTTTCACCTAAAACCAAAATTTTTCCTAAAGCCTAACTTGAACCCGGGACTTCATAGAAGCCCCCTAACCTTCCAAACTCACTTATTTAATTGGTCCAACTTGCATTTAAGCCTATCTCTTGTTCTCCAAAAAAATTTAAATGCTACTACGCTCAAGGCCCATTGGGCTCAATTCTCCTAGGCCCAATTTCAGGATGTTACAACTTTCAACTTGTTGTATTAAAGGACCCAACTTTTCATCGGATAATTGTTTTTCCTTGATTTGCTCCAACTATAGAGGCTTCACCTGAAGTTTCGCTAGTAGACTGCCATCCTCATACAAACTGAGATGAGCAAACATTGCACTTAACTCCAATACAACCTTACAACTCAACGCGTCTACCACAACGTTAACCTTTCCAGGATGGTACTCGATTGATAAATCATAATCCTTTAACAGCTCCACCCATCTCCGTTGTCTTAAATTTAACTCTTTTTGGGTAAGGAGATACTTAAGACTCTTATGGTCCGTATAAATGATTGACTTCTCACTGTAGAGATAATGCCTCCAAATCTTTAAGGCAAACACCACCGCAGCCAACTCCAAATCATGAGTAGGATAGTTGACTTCATCCAGCCTCAACTGTCGAGAAGCATAAGCTACCACTTTTCCACTTTGCATCAGTACACATCCTAAACCCGTGTGTAACGCATCACAAGAACAGTAAACTCTTTTTCTACCTCAAAGTTGAATCAAGATCGGCGCTTTCGTTAGAATTTTCTTCAGTTTCTCGAAACTTTCTTATTCTTTATCTGTCCACACATACGATACTTTCTTTCACAATAGCTTAGCTAGGGGTGCAGCAATCAATGAAAACCCCTCAACAAAGCGTCTATAATGACCAGCCAAACCCAAGAAACTCTGAATCTCAGCCATTGACTTTGGCGATTTCCAATCCAACATAGCCTCTACCTTTCAAGGATCAACTCTTATTCTTTCGGCTGACACTACATGACCAAAGAAAGTCGCTTCCTCCAACCAAAATTCACACTTACTGAATTTGGCATCAAGTTGCTTATCTCGCAAAATTTGTAACACAGTGCGTAAATGTGAGTCATGTTCTTCTTCATTCCTCGAATATACCAAGATGTCATCTATATACACTACTATGAACCGATCTAAATAGGGTTGAAAGACTCGGTCATCATGTCCATAAATGTAGCTGGTGCATTGGTCAAACCAAACGGCATTACTAAAAACTCATAATGTCCATAGTGAGTTCGGAATGTCGTCTTATGAATATCTGCCTCTTTCACCTTGAGTTGATGATAACCCGATCTCAAATCAATCTTGTAGAAGACTGAAGCTCCTCTCAATTGATCAAACAGGTCGTCAATTCTTGGTAATGGATACCTATTTTTGTTTGTCAACTTATTCAACTGCCTATAATCAATGCACATACGCATCGACCTATCCTTCTTCTTGACAAACAAAACCGGTTCTCCACATGGAGACACACTTGGTCGAATAAATCCCCGATCTAGCAGTTCTTAAATTTGAGCTTTAAGCTCCGATAACTCCTTCAGTGCCATTCTATAAGAAGCAATGGACATTGGAGCCGTTCCTGGAAAAAGCTTAATGCCAAATTCTACTTCCGATCTGGAGGTAGACCCGAAAGTTCTTCGGGAAAGACATCTAGAAATTCTTTCACAGTTCTCACACCTTCTACCGATAAATCGTTGGCATCCAAAGTACTGATGAAGGCTAGGAATGCTCCATACCCTTTTCGCACCAACTTTTCTACTTTCAAAGTAGATACCACATTTGCCAAAAAGTTTCTTCGCTCGCCTATCGTTATTACCTCCTCATCATCCACAGTCCTTATTGACATCCGCTTTTTGGCTCAATCTAATTGCGCCCGATGCTTCACCAACCAATCCATGCCCAAAATAAGATCAAACTCGCTGAAAGGTAATTCCATCAAGTCTGCTAGAAATACCTCTCTTTGAATCTCCAAGGCATATCTCTAAATAATTTATTCACTATTACCGATCGTCCTAAAGGACTAATTACCGCCATCTCTCTCGGTAATCTCGGATCTAATATTCGTGTTTCGGATATGGCACTAGCAACATACGAGTGGGTAGACCCGATATCTACCAAAGCAGTAACAGGTACATCATTGATGAAGAATGTACCAGTTATCACATCAGGTGTATTGCTGTCTTCATGACGGCTAACCGCATAGACCAATCCCGTCTGTCTTGCCTCCGTGTTACCTCTAATTCCATTACCTCGACCCGGTGCACCTTGTCCACGTCCGTTACCATTACCACCACGACCTGGTCCACGACCTCTCGGTGGCTGCTGAGTACCTCTAGCTGGCTAAGCATCAGGGTTACGAGCTTCCTGAGTCGTATCAGTCCGTCGAGGGCAATTCTTATACTGATGATCCTTGGAACCACATTTAAAGCAGGCACCAGTTTTCCTCCAACATTTTTTGGGGTGTCGTCTACCACAGTCGGCACATTATTAACTCTGATTGGTAGTCACAGGTGCTCTAGCTTGAACTGGCTCATCATTCCGTGGCTCTTTTGAAACCTTTTAGAAGAACCTGAGTACTTAAAATCCCTCTTGCCTCTGACTTTTTCCCAGTTCTGGCATTCTGAATTCTTAGCCTCTTCGGCTATCTTGGCTTTCTCTACAAGCGAGGTAAAAGTCCGTACTTGTTGTGGGGCTATCAGTACCCGTAACTCATCATTCAGCCCATCCTCAAAGCGTACACAGTGCTCATGATCAGTCGACACTATTGTACGAGCATAACGACTCAAGCGAAGAAATTCTGCCTCGTAAGCTGCCACCGTTTTACTTCCTTGAACCAAATTCAGGAATTCCTTCCTCCGGCATCTACATAACTTGTCCCGACGTACTTCCCTTGGAAAGCAGCTTTAAAGAAGTCCCAAGTAACCAATGCAGCCTTGGTGCCTTCTCGAACAGTAAGCCACCATTGATATGCCTCGTCTCTTAACAAGGATACAACTCCTCTCAGTTTCTGCTCGACGGTGCACTCCAGATCATCCATAATTCATCTACAACCTCAAGCCAATATTCTGCCACATTCGGAGCTACACCGGAGACACCTCTAAAAACTTCTGCACCACTAGACTTGAGTCATCCGATATTGATCCCCGAGCTACTAGCCCAGTTCTAGCCCCGTCTACTCTTTCTAAGACTCGCAACAGTGCTTGAGTCAAAGCATTATCCTCATTCGTATGATCATGAGATCCAGTTTTGCTCTCGAATGACGCAGGTGCATCCATTTTCGGCATATGACTCGGCATTTCAAATGCAGTTCCTCATCCTCTACCACGGCCACGTCTACCCCGTCCACGACCACGTCCTCTAGTGCTCATAATGACTAATTCAATTTTAATCTAATTACAAGTTTTATGAATCAAAATATTATTTCAATGTTTATTAACAATATTTTATGAGATATAAGAGATAGGGTTGTTTTCACAATCACATCCTATAGTCTTGATCTCTATCATTTTCAACATCTAAAACTAGAAGTTCTAGAGTGTTCCTATGATCTTATCACAATAATAAACATTTAATAAACAAATACTTACTTGACTTGGTGCCGGATGTTCGTGGTGCCATACTACTTTTAAAACATAAGGTCTAGAAATTTAAGTAGTTTTTAAACAAAAATCATTGTTGAACCCAAACCACAGCCGAGTTTTGAAATTGGGCTCTGATTTCATAAAATGTAACACCCCAAACCCGACCTATGCATTAAGCCTGGATTTTGGCATGCCAAATAAATTGAACGTGCATTCAAATCATCAACGATGTAGGAAATCAAATCTTCAAAACGATTAAGAGAATGACTTTATGAAAAATCGAGGTTTATTTGAAATCCATGATTACACAAGAGTTTATCATTTGATTTACAGAGTAGTAGTTGATTAAAATTTTAAATTTATTTAGTCAAAATATTTCATCAAGAGTTTTAAAAGAATTTCCTAAGTTTCAAAGGATATTTAAGAAAAACCTTTATTCTACGCGAGAGTTTTAGAAAAACATTTATGAAAACTAAATCACCCAACTTAGGAAAACTAAAACATAATAAAATCCATACGCATAATAAAATCCATGAAAATAATTAAAGAGGCCTTATTACATCGCCATTAAAATAGTACTTAATACAAATTATTAAAGAAGTTTTAAAGTTATATAAACCACCATTTATAGTATAGCTTCCACACAAAGTCATCTCCGACCCAAGTCTCCATCAATTATTATTACCTGAGAGGGGTAAGAAAAAAAAAGGGGTAAGTTACTTAGAACTCAATGTGTAACCCACTTACAGTATTCATTGGGCCAAAACCATATAAACATATAATTGGGCTTGAGCCCATTTTACAAATGTAAATATTTATAAATCAAGTATATAAAAAAATAATAATGCATGTGATATGCAATTCCCAACCAAGCCTAATTTCCATCCGCTATACACCACCCGTACCAACCATCACACCTGTGGGGATCAAGTCAACCCACCCCGCCAACACACCAATAGTGGGCTTTAAGCCAATTATAATATTTGTGGCAACAGGCCATTTATGATATTTGTGGCAACAGGCCATTTACAATATTTGTGGCAACAGGCCATTTAAAATATTTGTGGTAGAACCACCGATCTAGATTTTGGGCAACAGGCCATCGTGACAGAGTCACCGATCTAGATTTTTTGCATCAGGCCTTTCTTCTCTTCATCAATTATCCCAACCCATGCAGTCATATATATAATAATGCATAATAAAATATTTGTAAGGTAATTTTAATAAAACTCATATTACAATTTATCAATTTGGCCCATTAGTCAAAATAGCAATTTGGCCCATTTAACGATCTAGCAACTTGGCCCATTTCATCTCATATCACATTTAACTCATGTATTAATATCACTTTTGGCCCATAAAGCAACATATTTCAATTTGGCCCATAAACAACATAATTCAATTTGACCCATAAAGCAACATATTTCAATTTGGCCCATAAAACAACGTATTTCAATTTGGCCCATAAAATGGTATTTTCGCAATTCGGTCCATAGGGACATTTCGCAATTCGGCCCATTTAACACATGAGGCCTTTTTCACAATTTCCACACTTGGCCAATTAATCAAAATAATCACATGGCCCAAAAATATCACTTCTTTCACGAGATAACCCATTGAGGGCAAATTCGTAATTTTTCCACAACTTCAATTTCGATTTCAAGCATTCACATAAAAGAATTATTATAATGTATTTTTTTTCAATTTCACCGAATTTACAATTTTTATTTTAATGCTTACGATATAGTAGAACCCATGAGATAAGTGTGAAGTTACACACCCGATTACGGTGAGAACTACACTTTCCCACTCGTCGATACCTATATACGTGTCACACTTGATTAGAACACTAATACTTATAAAACTATACTAATGTTAAGTGATCAAGATCTTACCCTCGGAATCTTGAACAACCACTATTTGCGATTTCTCTCCGATCAAAGGTTCAGAACCACGAGTAAACAATGGCTCGGGGGTACGTACGACTTCGAATAATTGATTTTCACCGGATGAGGGTCCACAATCCGATGAAAAGTCTCGGATTCCCAAAATAGTCCTTCACTTGAATTTAGGGGGAATAATAGAACCACCCCTCTTACGAACACTATTAACAACCCTTTTCGTCCCTATCTTGATTGTCTTCAAAGACAAAGGATCATTAGTCCTAACAATATATCAAAAATCTTAAGACTAATGACTTAAAAGAGTGAATTTGGCTTACCTTAATATTCCGAATGATCTCAAAAGAATCCTTTGAATGTTATGATCAAATCTTAAATGAACTTCAAGATTTCTCCGAAAAGATGATGATTCGACCCTTCTATTATTTCACTAAAAATAACGAAAGAAAACATTTGAATAAGTGATTGGTTAATCGATTTAAAAGTCTCTTCCAAGACATTCTAACATTCGGCCAAGGTGACCAAATAGCAAAAGAAAAGACAAAGAAATGATTCTTACCGATGATCCAAAGTTTGAACAGAAGAAAATGATTGAAAATAGATGTTATGAAGAATGAAAGATTCTGCTATGATGATGATCACAAACATTCGCCATAGAAGATAGATGAAAGAAAAATATGTGTTTGTATGATAAGTAAAATGAAGAGGAAAAGAGAATAGGAGAAGAGAAAGAGAGAAGTTTAGGGACAATTGTGCATTCGACAATGAAGAGAAAAAAAGAAGAAAAGAAATGGTCTTTGATGGCTATATGGTTTTGGTCACAAAGAAAAGAGAAAAGTTTTAGAGAGTGATCAAATTAAGATCGAAATGGTCAAAAAGAAGAAATGGCAAAAGCAACAATTGCTTCCTCAATGCTCATGGTACATTTGGCTAGGGAGAGGGAAAAATTGGAGAGAAAAGTTTGCTAAGACACCAAATGGTAAATGGAAAATGTGCTCATGAAGCACCTAATCCTACCAAACCAACAGCAAAATTCAGCCATCCCCCTTAATCCCCTATGCCGTCCATGTTCATGGAAAATTTGGCCATTCAAAATTTCCAAAACAAAGCCCTTGATTCATGCCTTATGTCCCCCTATCACCTTAAATCATGAGATTCTTTTCCTTAAACTTTTACTTACCTTTTTCCTTTGGTCTTCTTGCCAAAAATGATATCCAACTCATCCTAATCCTTATCCATGACTGACACATTGAAAGAGGAAACAAAATAAAAACAAATCTCAATGCACATTCAATGATTCGAACCTTTTCCCTCAAGCAAACATACATGCGCCAACACCACCTTGCTACTAGCTCATCTTATGCTAGTTTTTGACACTTAAATTTACTTAAACCTCAAAGTCACTTGATCTACTTCAATTAAGTGCTCCTTACTAAAATTTATTCTAATTCCAAATAATTCCCAAGTCTTCTCAAGACTATATTAAACATTGCCAAATTTTAATTATACCCAAGGTAAGCACCAAAACATGTATCATATCGATACTCAGATTTTAGGATGTTACATTGGAACTCTGTATAATCTGACGATCTCAGAAACACATAACTCAACAATTCTGCCATGTGAAAAATTTATATATATACTAGAATAAATATGTAGATTTCTTCAATCGATCAATAACAATCTAGATAGCATCTTTCTTTTTAGAGATTAGGGTAATCTCAATACGAAGTCTATCATAACTCTATGGCCTTTTCCACTCCAGTATCATTATTGACTATATTAGTCCTGAATGCACTTTATATTCGGCTTTAACTTGTTGATAAATCAAACATTTGAACACAAAATTAGAAATATCAATTTTCATACCCGACCATTAGTGCTTCTACCTCAAATCACTATACATCTTATTACTCTCCTCATGAATACACAAGCTACCGCTATGAGCCTCGTGCAAAATTTTATGTATAAACTCTGGATTCTTTAATACACAAATTCTATCTCAGAATAATAATAATCATTAAGTCTGACTTAAAATTTAGAATCAGAAGTCTATTCACACAATACTCGTTTCACTTGTAATTCTCTATCACATTTCTGAGCTTCTCAAATTTGCAATGAAAACATCGATTTAGCTTTTAACTCATTTAAAATTGTGCCATCATTTCACAAAGTAAACAATAATTTTCCACTCAAGCATTGACATCTATATTTGTTTTTCCCAAAAAGGTTAATCAATAACTAACTCACAATCTTTTAATAGCTCGAGCCATCAACCCTGTCTCAGATTCAAGTCTTTTTGTGACATCCGTTACTTTAAACTCTCGTGATTAGTAAGTATATGATATTTTTCATCGAACAAATGATGTCATCAAATTTTCAATGCAAAGACGACAGCAACCAACTCTAAGTCGCGTGTCGGATAATTCTTTTAATATGGCTTTAACCGTCTGGAAGCATAAACTACCACTTTACATTCTTGTACTAAAACACATCCTTATATGTTCAATAACACATCACTGAAAATCACGAATTCTTTATCCAATTTAGGCTGAACCAGAACTAGAGCTTCGGTTAATAATTCTTTCAATTGTTTAAAACTTTATTAAAAAGTATCAAACCATTCAAACTCAACAAGTGCGATAAATTTATCAATAAGAACAATTTTAACCCAAAATAACATTTTCAATTAGAACAAATATAACACCCCAAACCCGTCCTATGCATTAAGCTCGGATTTTGGCATGCCACACAAATTGAACATGCATTCAAATCATCAACGATGTAGGAAATCAAATCTTCAAAATGATTAAGAGAATGACTTTATCGAAAATCGAGGTTTATTTGAAATCCATGATTAAAAACACAAGAGTTTATCATTTGATTTGCAGAGTAGTAGTTGATTAAAATTTTAAATTTATTTAGTCGAAATATTTGATCGAAGAGTTTTAAAAGGATTTCCTAAGTTTTAGTGATATTTAAGAAAAACCTTTATTTTATGCGAGAGTTTTAGAAAACATTAATGAAAACTAGATCACCCAATTTAGGAAAACTAAAACATAATAAAATCCATCCGCATAATAAAATCCATGAAAATAATTAAAGAGGCCTTATTACATAGCAATG
Source organism: Gossypium rotundifolium (assembly GCA_025506655.1). NCBI lineage: Eukaryota > Viridiplantae > Streptophyta > Magnoliopsida > Malvales > Malvaceae > Gossypium > Gossypium rotundifolium. Next base: position 143,278,203 of record CP106731.1, read on the forward strand.
AAAATAGTACTTAAATGAAAATAATTAAAGAAGTTTTAAAATTATATAAACCACCATTTGTAGTATGGCCTCCACAAGAAGTCATCTCCAACCCAAGTCTCCATCAATTATTATTACCTGAGAAGGGTAAGAAAAATGGGGTGAGTTACTTAGAACTCAATGTGTAACCCACTTACCGTATTCATCGGGCCAAAACCATATAAACATATAATTGGGCTTGAGCCCATTTTGCAAATGTTCAATATATATAAATCAAGTATTAAAAAAATAATAATGCATGTGATATGCAATTCCCAACCAAGCCTAATTTCCATCCACTACACACCACCCGCATTCAACCATCACACCTGTGGGGATCAAGTCAACCCACCCCGCCAACACACCAATAGCGTTTAAGCCAATTATAATATTTGTGGCCAATTTATAATATTTGTGGCAACAGCCATTTATAATATTTGTGGCAACAGCCATTTAAAAGATTTGTGGCAATAGGCCATTTATAATATTTGTGGTAGAACCACCGATCTAGATTTTGGGCAATGTGCCATTGTGACAGAGTCACCAATCTAGATTTTTGGCAACAGGCCTTTCTTCTCTTCATCAATTATCCCAACCCATGCAGTCATGTTTATCTATATAAATATATATAATGCATAACAAAATATTCGTAAGGTAATTTTAACAAAAACCCATATTACAATTTATCAATTTGGCCCATTAGTCAAAATAGCAATTTGGCCCATTTAACGATCTAGCAACTTGGCCCATTTCATCTCATATCACATTAAGCTCATATATTAATATCACTTTTGGCCCATAAAGCAATGTATTTCAATTTGGCCCATAAAATAACGTATTTCAATTTGGCCCATAAAAGGGTATTTTCGTAATTCGGTCCATAGAGACGTTTCGTAATTCGGCCCATTTAACACATGAGGCCTTTTCACAATTTCCACACCTGGAAAATTAATCAAAATAATCACATGGCCCAAAAATATCACTTTCTTTCACAAAATAACCCATTAAGGGCAAATCCGTAATTTTCCACAACCAAATTTAGGTTTCATGCATTCACATAAAAAAAAATGTTAAGATAACATATTTTCCAATTTTACCGGATTTACGATTATTATTTTAATGCTTACGGTATAGTATAACCCATGAGATAAGTGTGAAGTTACACACCTGATTACAGTGAGAACTACACTTTCCCGCTCGTCGATATCTATATACGTGTCACACTTGATTAGAACATTAATACTTATAAAACTATACTAATGTTAAGCGATCTAGATCTTACCCTCGGAATCTCGAACAACAACTATTTGCGATTTATCCTCGATTGATGATTCATAACTCGATGAAGAACCACGAACAAACAATGGCTCGAGAGTACGAACGACTTTGAAAAATCGATTCTCCTCAGATGTGGGTCCACAACCTGGTGGAAAGTCTCGGATTCCCGAAATAGTCCTTCGCTTGAATTTAGGGGGAATAACGGAACCACCCCTCTTTTGAACACTATTAACAACCCTTTTTGTCCCTATCTTGTTTGCCTTCATCGACAAAGGATCATTAGTTCTAACAATATATCGAAAATCTTAAGACTAATGGCTTAAAAGAGTGAATTCAGCTTACCTTAAAATTTCAAATGATCTCAAAAGAATCCCTTGAACGTTATGATCAAATCTTAAATGGACTTCAAGACTTCTTCAAAAAGATGATGATTTGACCCTCCATTATTTCACTAAAAGTAACGAAAGAAATCATCTGAATAAGTGATTAATTATTCGGTTTAAAAGTCTCTTCCAAGACATTCTATAAATTCGGCCATGGTGACCAAATAGTAAAAAGAAAAGACAAAGAAAATGATTCTTACCGACGATCCAAAGTTTGAATAGAAGAAAATGATTAAAAATAAAAGTTATGAAGAATGGAAGATTCGGCTATGATGATGATCACAAACATTCGGCCATGGAAGATAAATGAAAGAAAAATGTGTTTGAATGATAAGTAAAATGAAGAGGAAAAAAGAATAGGGAGAAGAGAAACGAGAAAAGTTTAGGGACAAATATGCATTCGGCAATGAAGAGGAAAAATAGAAGGAAAAAAACGGTCCTTGATGGCTATATGGTTTCGGTCACAAAGAAAAGAGAAAAGATTTAGAGAGAGTGATCAAATTAAGACCGAAATGGTCAAAAGGAAGAAATGGTAAAAAGAAACAATTGCTTCCTCAAGGCTCATGGCACATTCAGCTAGGGAGAGGGAAAATTGGAGAGAAAAGTTTGATAAAACACCAAATGATCAATGGAAAATGTGCTCATCAAGCACCTAATCCTACCAAACCAACACCAAAATCCGGCCATCCCCCTTAGCCCCCAATGCCGTCCACATTCATAGACAAGTTGGCCATGCCAAACTTTCCAAAACACACCCCATAAAGAGTGCCTTATGTCCTCCTAACTTACCATAAGCTTAGGATTTCATTCCTTAAGTTAGCACTTGCCTTATTCCCTTAGTCTACTTTCCATAAAAGAAATAGTCCAACCTTACCATAAGTAAAGCTTGACCGACACATGCCCTACAAGTGCAAAAATAAAAGTCACCTAAATGCTATCCATGGGATTCGAACCTTTCCCCTCAAGCAATCCCTCATGCGCCAACACCACCTTGTTACTAGCTCGTCTTATGCTAATTTTTACACTTAAAAATTTACTTAAGCATCAGGGTCACTTGATCCACTTCAATAAAATTCTCATTACCAAAATTTATTCTAATTCTGAATAAATCCCAAGTCTTCTCAAGACTATATTAAACATGCAAAATTTTAATTATACCCAAGCTAAGCACCAAAAACATGCATCATATCGATACTCAGATTTTTAGGATGTTACAACAAATCTAAGAGATAAGATATATTTCTGTATTATGTTTTCTAGAACATGAATTCTTCATTCAAACTGTCAGTCTGTTTACCCATGAATGCACAAAAATTTTTCCATTCCTGAGGAAAAACTTAAATGCATATAATTAAAATTATTCTTCAATTAATTAACCCACTTAGATTTAAAACAATTGAATCGACCTTATCTATCGTATAATAAAATTTCAAAGTAATCCCTTCTTCATGTTGTTAGAACAACTCAAACATACAATCTTTCATAATTCCCTCAACATACTAGTCAAAGATCTTTACAAACTGCATCAGTTCAACGAATTATAATATCCCGATTTAACTCAATGACCTTAATCAAGCTTACATGAGAAAAGAAAACCATTATACAAATTTGAGCTTGAGCTTCCACTGTCTATACTTTTGTCAATGTCAACCCTTTTCATGAAAACTAGAAAACCTGATATCAGTATCACCATGCTCCCATGATCAGACTATAAATTATAATTATAATAAATATAATTGTTTCCGATCACTGAATATCCTTTACAGATGGCCATATTTGATACATTAAATAGTAAGAATGATAAGAAAACCAAGATAATGAAATCCAAGATGTGAAGTAATACTGAATTTTTGAGAATACAACCCATATTTGATGATAAAGATCTCGATGATATCCCAAATCAAAATCTAGAAGAAAACCATCACTTATACAAACTGGAATCAATTGTGATAGAAGCAATATAGTTTTCATATATATGATTAGAGTAACAACCAGTAGAAACAGAATACTAGTATCATATGGATTTTTTCGTCAAATTTTCTACCAAATATAATAACACAATGCCGATCATAAACCAACTAAACCCACAATGCTTTCATCTAACAATATGGTTAGTTAGCATTCTCATAAGACAAGAATCTCATCCGAAAATGAATCGCTACTTATATATCTGAGAATGAATGAACATATAGAATACCCAGAAGAGTTCGTCATAATCTACTTAACTATAACCACTACACTCGGATAACTTTACAATTCAAACATGATTCCACTGACTATTACAGTCATCACTAATCACACATTATTCCATTCAATAACGAAAATCAAATAAGAAGAATTTCCAATTAATACATTCTTTAGACATTATACTTGAATAAGTCAATTAGTCAAGACTAACTTCTTCTTTACAATCCTCGCGTAATCTAAATGATCTTCATAACAAGTGATATCTCTTCTTGAACTGTCTTTACTTACTAACCCTTTCTCATCTCTAACTACATTAATAATTATTCCTTCACTGAACTCTTTAATTTCACACTTGTGAGTTTGTCCAATCTAAATCTTGTAATCTTTATTGTATAACACTATATCGGTGAAGGGGTGAAGATTGTAAAGCCTCAAAATTTGACTCGTATATATATACACATATAATACAACATTTATAATCAACATAATATTTGGAACTTTTCTTCATACCTTTATGAGTTTCAACTCATCGTAGACACATTTTTATTCGGATGCTTGAGTATCATTTTCAGTATCATCGGAACTAGCTCAGTTGGAAAACATCTCTGTTTACATATGACATGTATAGCTAGACTCTCACATATGCTACGTTGGTCCTATAATTGACTAAACCGTAGCTCTGATCCAATAAATGTAACACCTCTCACTCGTATTCAACGCTAAAATAGGGTTACGAGTATTACTGAACTTACAACACATTTAAACATACTTTTAGTATACATTTCCTCAATACAAACATTCATCATTCAAACTTAATTAATATGTCCCTAGCTTGAGCCTACGAGGCCCTAAACATGCTTTAGGAGTGGTTCAAGACTAAACTGATAACTTTGGAAATCCTTAGAACACTTAGAAAATTTTGTCAAAAATAGGGACACACGCCTCGTGTGGCCAGGCCGTGTGTCTCACACAGCCATCAGACACGCCCGTGTCACAGGCCGTGTGGACATTCGAAATGGGAACACATGGCCGTGTCCCAGCCCGTGTCCTACCCTGTGTCTAAACAAGTGAGCAAACTAACTTGGGTTACACGGCCAACCACACGCCCCTAGGTCTAGCCCGTGTGCCCTTCGAAGTGGCCACACATGCTCGTGTGCCAGGCCGTGTGCTAGGCCATGCAAAACTTGTAGGGTCTACTGACTTATGCAGCATGGTCAAGCCACACGCCCGTGTGCTAGGCTGTGTGCAAATTAAGGGGTATACTAAATTGTGCCACACGGCTAATCACACGCCCATGTGTGAGACCGTGTGGAGCATACTAACTTCATTTCAATTTCAACACCAGGGGGCACACGGACCGTGTAACATGACCTTGTGTCTCACATGGCTGAGACACACGCCCGTGTTTCTGCCCGTGTGGACAAAAATAGGCTATTTACCAAGCCAATTTGCCTCCTAAACTTAGGCATAACTATATCACCAACATCAATGGACATATAATTTAATTCCAATTCAAGCGTAATTTATGCCATTTCCATCACCAATCAATACAAAACATATATACCACATATTGTCATCTAAATTCACTCCAATCCTTGTCTTTTCAAAACATCACAATGACCATTAACAATATGCATTATTTGATCTAATTTCACAAGCATACCAATAACCACAAATCATCAATCATCACACAACCATCTACTAATTCAATTAACAAGACATAATCATACTTATAATACCATATTCTCGCCTATTCAAATTATACCTTTTTCACATTTCCAAAACATTCATATATACCTTTTCTATTAAGCATCTCTTAGCATGAAACAACAAGCACAACTATTCTCAAATCATCAACCATTAGGTACCTCAAAGGTTACATTCAACAATCTATTCTCAAACAATCATAAACCACATCACTAAGAGGCATAAATACTTATACACACATCACACAATTTCCAGTAAGCCATCTTACATAACTAACACAAGACCAAACACTTAATATTTACAAGCCAAAATAAATGGCTATAATTGTAACAGCCCGACTTTGGGGCTAATCAAAATAGTGGTTTTAGAAACACTAATTCGAGGTCAAATAAATTAGTTTTAATATTATTTTATGTGTTATGGGATGATTATATAAATGTATTAAAATTTTGTTGCATTAATTTTAGCAATTGCATGCTTAATTTCCAAAAAGGACTAAATCGCATAAAGTGTTAAAGTTTTATTTTTTCTAGCTAGAAGTGCTAAATAGCTATAGGACCTTAAATTGGAGGTCCTTAATGTGCAATTAGGACTTTCTAAGGGTGATGACCGGCCAAGGGGACAAGAGAATTAAAATTTGGTCAATGTTTGGTGACATTAGGTGACTAAATGAATAAAATAAGATAAAATAAAGAAAAGGCTATCATCTTTTCATTTCTTTTCTTCTTACACCGATTTTTACACTCAAGAATTGCTAGTAAGTGTTCTTGATGGTTATTTTTGATAATTTTTGTACTTTTGGAACCCCTAAAGCTTAAGCTAGCTAATGAGGGGACTATTTTACAAAATGGTTGAAAGTTTAGGGATTTTACATGAGAATTTTTATGTTTTTTTCTGAGTTTTTAGGGAAGAGAATGAATTATGGTTGTTTAATAAATAACTTTTGTGAAAGGTGTTTCCATGAAAACACCTAAAAGGACTTTTTTAAAGGTTGTAAATTGAGTAGTAAATGCATGAAATGATTGGTATTGTGAGTTGTTATAAGAGTAATAAATGTTTAGCTAAGCTTATTAAATGAGGAAATTTGATGAAAAATGATTTACGAGTCTAAGGGTAAAATTGTAATTTTACCAAAGTATAAGGGCTAAACGATAATTTTTTCCAAAGTAGAAATTTTGATGTGTCTTGATTTATGTAGTGATTAAATGAGTAAAATTTTATTATTATAGATCAAGAAGAACGTGGAATCAACCTTGACCAAGGAAAAGACAAGGTTGCGACTAAATTGCAAACTGACATATTTTGTATCGAGGTAAGTTTATGTGTAAATGATACATCCTTATTACGTATGTTTTTATCTATTAATGCATGGTGTGGATGTAAATGCTTGTTAGTGAGAATTATTAAAAATGGTAGAAAATGAGAAAATTCTCGAATGAACCTTAGGGATAAGAATATGGGTACGGATAAATATCCGTAATTATGCAATTATTATCATTGGTGGGCTATGTGCGATACCACCTTGTTATTTATTAACGATGGGCTGTGTGCGATACCATCATATTTACTATCATTGGTGGGCTGTGTGCGATACCACCGTAAACATGTAATTAATGGTGGGTTGTGTGCGATACCACCTTGTAAATTATTAAATGGTGGGCTATGTGCGAAACTACCAAGTATCCAATAATATTCTGAAGTGTTCATCGAGAAACTTGTCTAAATGAAATTACATGTGGCTTTGTGGTGATAAGTGCAGGGTATAAGTGCAAGTAAATGTAAGCAATGTTATATGATATATGTATGGGATATGGTGAGGTTTGAAATGAGTAAGTATGATTATGAGGACTTGGGTTTTTATTTAGTAAGTAATGTTCTTGATTGAAAAGATGTGTTATGATGAATATTGTTTACATATAGACTTACTTAGCTTAAAGCTTACTCCCTTCTCTTTTCCCTTGTTTTATAGTGTCGAAGAGCCAGCTCGAGATATGGAGATAATCAGAAGATCACTCACACTATCAGAACATCTTGGTATAGTTAGATTTAGCATTTTGAGTATGGTATGTATAGGGACTAGACTTAGTTGAATGTCATATTGTTTTGGCCAAATGTGTTGGCTCATTCAAAGATGAATTCTTTTGTATAAGGCCATAGTTAATGGCTCTTTCTTATTAATCTATGAAATGATGAGGTTATTCATGAATGCAAAAGTTGCATGTGTAACAGTCTGAATTTGACCCTGATCGGAACGGTGGTTTCGGGACCACGAATTCGATTCAAAAAAATTTAAATATTATTTTTTGTGCTAATTATATGTGAACTATAATGTATGAAAGTTTCGTATGAAAATTTGATTGTTTGTGTGTTTAATTTAACAAAAAAGACTTAATCGCGTGAAGTGCAAAAGTTACAAACTATAGTGAAAGGGCAAATAGCCCATTATTAATGTGATAGTGGCTTTTTAATATGAGGTATTAAAAGGGCAAATAGCCCATTATTAATGTTAGTGGACGGCTAAAGTCACCTTTTTCCTTATTTTATATGTTAATTATATTTAGTAACAAAGGGTATTTTGGTAAAGTAATTAAGTTATCATATTATGTTAAAATAAAACAAAATAAAGGCCATTACATCCTTTATTTTCTTGGCTGAATGTGGAGGAAAGAACAAGGGTTTGGTTCCACTTGAATTTTGGCACTTATAATCTCAATTTCAAGGTTAGTTTGATTTCAGTTCTTGATCATTTTTACGTTTTTGAGATCGTTGCTTCGAATATTAGTTGACCCATGTTAAAATTTTTGAATTTGAGCATGTTTGATATTCGACCATGGTTAGATGTTTGTGTTTTATAATGTTTGATGGAAAAATATTAAAAGTATGTTAGAAATTAACATGTTTTGAATTGAAAATTTTAGTGAAATTGAATATTTAGGGCTAAATTGTAAAAATAAATTTTTGGAGGGGTTCAATTGCAAAATAAATGAAATGTATGCATTTGTATGGATGTATGGAAGATTTGGCCCTAAGCAATTGGATGCAAATTATGTGTATTTTGTGTTTTGTATAATAGGGACTAAATTATAAAAGTTGTAAATGTTAGGGGTAAAATGGTAATTTGCCTATTTATGTGTTTTGGGAATAAATTGAGATGAAATGTGCTTGAATGAGCTTATTTTTAATATGTTTAGATCAAGAACAAAGAAAAATGGACTTGGATCGGGGGAAGGCAAAAGTTATCGAATAGTTGGTTTTCGTTGTCCGTCGATAGTCGAGGTAAGTCTTTAAGCAAATATATGTCAAAAATTATTTACGTAATCTAATAAATGTTGAAACTTGAAAATTATGGAGAATATACTTGAAATTACTGAATGTTGGTTAGTATAATATGTGAATTGATTTTTATTAATGTAATGTGGTTAAGTTTATTCGAAATTGATATGTGATAGTATTTGAGACATATGTGATATATGTGATTTTGGTATCAAGAAATGTGTATGAAATGGTTTAATTATATTGATATCGAGCTTAATGCCTAGCAGGCCTTGTGCCGGTGATTTATAGCGGGCTTAATGCCTAGCAGGCCTTATGCCGGTGAATTATATCGGGCTTATTGCCTAGCAGGCTAAATGCCTGTGTTTAAATCTCAAACCTTGAGTCTAGTAGGCCTAGTGCCGATGTGAGTGATTCGGGCTAATGCCTAGTAGGTTCTATATCGGTGAGCTGAAATTTGAGCTTAGATTATGTAGTAATAAAGTCATGAAACAAATCAAGTAAGCCTAGGCTTTTGAAAACAAATTTGTTAATTCGACCACAAGGTATGTGTTTTTCATACGTATATGATATATATATATATATATATTTGCAATGCTAATGAGCAAATAAAATGATGAAAGAAATGTGTTATACATTTGGTTATGGAATTTGTATATAAACCATGCCATTTGGATATTGGTTATTTGAAAGCATAAGTGTGGTTAAAGATGTTCATGTAGGTATATCTATACACATAGATATGTGTTTATATATGTATATTCAATGAATGGTGTACTTTGGTAAGGAAATGAAAGTTGTTAGGTTAAGTGAGGTAATGGTTCTGTTATGGTGAGTTTATAAGTTAAGTCATGTATATTCAATGTCATGAATCGATTGTTTAAAATGCTTGGATGATTGAGTGTTATAATGTAGTTGCTTAAGACTTACTAAGCTAGTAAGCTTACTTTTTGTGTGTTCATTGTTTCGTTTTACAGATTTCGATCAAGCTATGAGCTCAGGGGATCGTCACAGAAGTCATTCACATTATCGGCTCACGTTGGTACCTATAATGTTTAGAATTTTGTTCTTAAGGCATGTATAGGCTAGCTAAGTTTTTGAATGATATTATGATAATGTATGAAAGCCATGCGAAATTGGCTTGTTTTTAAATGTTAATGTTTGATGGTATTTTCTATCCTTGATGTAATATGCATGTATATTTTTCTTGGAAGACGAATGAGAATGTGATATAAATAATTCATGCTAAATAGGTATGTTTGTGTATGAATGACTGCCGTGAGGTCATTAGGTATAATTCTTGTTAACTTTTGGAAAGTGGACATAAGTAGTGATATGTTAAGAATGGGATGAGTTTTGGTATGCATGACTTTCGAATGTATATATATATTTAGCAAGGTGTGATTGTTTGATTTGATTGTAAGGGCAACATGTATTCAATTAAAATGCTTGAATGATTTGAAAATTTGTAGTGAATGGCGAATTCAAATTAATGTATAAGCCATATAGTTAATTTCGATTCAATTATGTGTATACAAACAAATTTAAGTGTACTTTGATTTGATTGGGTGTTTGGATATATCTAAAATTAGTATGAGCTATGTAATGTACATGTAATTTCCTATATGTATCCTTGCATATTTGGACAAGTAGATAAGTATGTGTATGATATTTATTGAGCTTGTATGTCCGAACATATGTCATTATGTAATGAGCTTGTTTATTCGGCCATATGGGACAAAATTTTAAATCATGTGTTTTCGGTCTTATAAGTAAGTTAAAATGAGATGATATTTGAATTATGTTTATTTAAATCAAATAGATACGATTGGTTTATTTGTTTAAGTACTTCATAAATTAATAAAGATAGGATAAATAAGGTTTATGGTATTTACATTGTTGGGTGGTATTATTGAAATGTACATTGCATGATCATTTATGTTCATCAATGATTATACTGTATATGGCTTAGCTTAATATATTAAGTATGTTTAACTAAGATTGAATTGACTGAACAAAAGTTGTGACTTTTTGGTAATGCACGTAACCCTAATCCGGCGACGGGCACGGGTTAGGGGTGTTATAGCATAGTTGATTTACTTGGTTTAATTATACATGAATGAGTTGATGGTTTGGTGTGATTTATGTTTGTATGAGTTGGGGTGGTAGAAAGAGCTTGGCAAATAGCCTTGTTCTTGTCCACACGAGTAGATATACGGGCGTGTGTCTAGGCTGTGTGTGACACACGATCAGCCTTATGGGTATGTGGTTAGGCCATGTGTCCCCCTGCATGCTAGGTTGGCAAGTAAGTATGCTCAATAGTAACCACAAGGGTAGAGACACGGCCATGTGTCTCAACCGTGTGGAAGACACGACCATAGTATATGGGCATGTGCCCAGCCGTGTGAACTCTGCACCTGAATTAGGAATTTAATTTGCCACACGATCGAAGGACACAGGCATGTGCCTTGGCCGTGTGACATTTATGGGGTGATGATGTCAAAAATAGAATGCCGAGGTTTTTGCACACGGGCTAAGACACAGGCGTGTCGTGGTCGTGTGAGTGACACGGTCCATGGACACGGACGTGTGTTCGGCCTTGTGAAAACCCCTGTAGGTTCGATTGAAAAATAAATCCACACGGGTGTGGAACACGGGCATGGGACACGCGTGTCCCTTCCTCCACACGGGCGTATGGACTGTTTGATGAAAATTTTCTAAGTTTTTCTAGAGATCTTTAAAATAGTTTGATTTGATCCCGAACCATTCCTAATGTGTGATTTACACCTCGTGGGCTTGTTTAAGAGGTGTTACGAAAAGTTTTATATTGTTGAGTGGAAAGTCATGTCTCGTTGTTGCATAATTGTTTGTGTATAAGTCTAGTAACACCTCGTACCCTGTTTCGACGTTGAATATGGGTAAGGGGTGTTACATTTAATGGTATTAGAGTTATGGTTTAGTCGGTTCTCGAACTACCATAGCGTGTGTGAGGGTCTAGCTATACATGCCATAAAAATATATTGATAGTGTGGTGACTCCTGATAATTTTAAAATTTGTTTTCATATAGTAAATAGATCCCAATCGAGGTGCTACTGATGACGCTGCTAGTAATGCACCGGCTCCAGCGTAAGGGATCTCGCTTGTAGAAGGTAGACCCGAGACTTCGATTCAAGGAGAAGAGGCTCGGGAAGCCTTTCTCCATATGATGAGTAACTGGTACATTGAGTTTGTATGAGCAAACCCTAATGCTCAACCTCCTCCACCCCCACCTATACCTCAGTCCGGTCCCCGTGGCTCCTCAAGGTATAGATTTGTGATCGTGTCAAACAGTTGAGTTTTAATATTTATAAAAAGAATGATCGAACCTGTAGACTAACTATGACAACGATAGAGGTAAGTGTAGCTATCAAACAGTAGTATAATTTAGGCAAGAATATCTTATCGAACCTAAGGGAACCTAAATGTACTACTACTCACTTTCTTTCTATTATTTAGCCTAAAATATGGAGTGATTGGTTTATTAATCTAATGAAAAACTAAACTAAATGCGAAGATAAAAGAATGAATTGGAGAAAGACTTTAGGAAAACTCAGTTGATGAAGACGATACCCTCAGGAAGAATCCACCTATGACTTCACTTATTATTTATTCCCCAAACCATATGATTTTTTTACTTAGCTTGATCCGTGAGACTCCCTAACCTATATTAAACCCTTTCTCGAGGCGAATAACATTTAACCTTAGGTTAATTAGTGGAACTCTCATTCTCTTATAATAACCCCCTAAGGAAGCAGTAAATCGATCAATGGATTCCCATATTAGGTTTCACCCTAATCTGGCAAAATCTCGTAACCCTATCTCTAGGCGCCCGATCAACTCCGCTCAATTATGCTAGATCTACTCTTAGGTAGGGTCTATTCCTCCTCCACCTAAGCACATCAGATTAAATTAAGCAAAATAATTAAGAACAAACTAAGTACTTATCATATATTTTAGAAATCAAATAACAAAATCCATCATAGGTTTCATCCCCTTTAGGTATCTGAAGGGTTTAGTTCATAACTAAATAAGAAAACATCTCAAGAGAAAAGATAAAACAAAACATAAAAAATCCCTAAAACTCCCTGAAGGAATTGAAGGAGAGATCCTCCGTCTTGAATGGAGCTCCGACTTCTTGAGATGGATCAACTGGCTATTTTCAAGTGATTCCCTAAAAGATGAAAGCTTCGGCAAAAGCCTCTGCCAAAAAATCCATCCCCATTTTGGCTTCTACCGAACTCCCCTTTTTAGTTGCTACCTTAGGTGTTTATATAGGTTTTGAGATGCTTTACTTGGCTCCTAAGTATCCTAATTCAAGTAGAATTTCTCCTAGGATGTTTAAGTAGACTTAGGAATGTGTTTCTTTGCCTCCAAGAATCCAAATTCGATTGAAATTGCTCTTTCCCGCGGTAGGGGCACGACCGTGGCACACTGTAATATTCAAGATTTAGGGGTTATGCGTTTTAACTTAAATATATGTGGCTATGTGCTTGTGTGTGGTTTGTATGTGTTTTGGGGGCTTCGAGAACCTTGGGATGTAGGTAGAAGCCTTAGAAAAATATTTGATTTTAAGCATAAAAAGAGAGCTAAGAGAGCTAAGACTTAAGGAGTATAGTGTGTGGCTTATGACATAAGAACTTAACTGGTAAAGTGGCAAGAGAGGCACCACTTAGGGCATAGGGGAGTGACGCCTTAGGGGGTTGTGAAAGGACCTAGGTTTGAGCAACACAGGTAGCGTTTTGAGCTTTTATTTTTCACCAAGAAGAGTGAAGTGTTGGACGGCACAGGGACTCTAAATGGATGAGCATTGGATTTGGTCAAGGCACTTGAAGATTCGGCTAAGAAGGGAAGATAGGTGTTGACTCATTCAAATTCATTTGAATGAGAGAAGAAGAGAAGAATTAGGAGAAAAATGAGGGGAGCAAGTGTTTGAATGTTAGCCAAAATCAAGAGAGGAGTAAAGAGGTGGGATACATTCGGTTTTGGTGAAGGTTGAGCTGAAAAGCATAGGTGGATTTTCGGCATAGGGTTTTGAGGCACACAATTGGTTTTTGGGTGTGAGTACGAGAGTAAGAGTGTTTGTAATATCCGAGAATTAGGGCTTGTGCATTATTGCTTAATTGTGTGAAGTAGCATGCCTATGTGTGTTTGAATGTGTTGTATGAATTTTTGAGAACTCTAGAGTGCAGGTGAATGCCTTAGAAATTATCAAATTTTAAGACTTAAAGGGGGGAGCTAGGCGAATGAGGCCTTAAGAACAATTGTATGGAAAATTGGACAAACAAATGGGCTTGTTAAAGTGGCAAGGAGGCACCACTTAAAGCCCTAGGAAGTGATGCCACAAGCACTTCAAAGGGGGCCTAGGTTCGAGTAGTAATGAGAGTATTTTTGAGTTTTATTTTGCAGCAAGGAGGGGAGGTAGTGGAGGCATGTGGACTCTAGAAGGAGGAGGTATAGATGGGGTTGGAGAGTTGAGGATTCGGCTAAGGAGGAGGGGATCAAGGGATAAGGGAGAGAGGGAAGAGAGTTGGCCGGCCTAGGGACTTTCTTGGTGTTATTTTTGGCCAAAAGGAGGAAAGGAGGCCATTTTTCTTTCTTTTCTTCTCAAGGGTGCCTCTGCCGAAATTCTTTTCTTCCCTTCTGACTAAAAATTGAAAGTAAATCTTCTCTTCTTCTTTTATTTTGACAAAGCCGAAAGCTTCTACTTCTTTTTCCATTCTTGTCAAAACTCCCTTCAATTCTTTTTCCTAAAGCAAAAGTCGATTACTCAAAATAACCCCTAGTCGATTATTCATTAAACCCCAAAGCCAAATCCTTTATTTTGGTGGCCATAACCGATTGCTCCTCTACCCTGTTGAAGCCAATTTGATCACTCCATTCGGTAAGAATCTCTCTTGATTGATCTGCTATTCTTTTCTTTCTCTATCTATCAAAAATCAAGGTTTTAATCCCATTAATGTTCTCTGGCTGAAACTTTGAAGGAGGTTTCGGGATTCCTATTGTAGCCGACTTCAAGAGGAGATCATTCGGTATTTTAAGATCTAAGGTAAGCGAATGTAATCTTAGGCCGAAGGCCATTTATGGTGTTTAAATAATTGGAAACCGGATTTAACAAGAGTCTATAGGTATTTCGACATCACCAAGAATAAGAGTTGATCTCGGGATCTAGACAATCAAGGGATTTTGACAACTTCAGGAGCAAGTGACCATTTCGGGATTTAGATAAGCAAGGTGAGTGGGTTATGAACATTTGGCCAAGGCCATATTTAGTGATTAGTGCCAAGATGATTCTGACAGTGGTTTTTAGGAAGGAGTTCAATCGATTTCGATAGACTTTCGGGATTTAGTAAAACACGTTAGTAACCAGGTGTGTAGCCCTACACAAATTCCTAATAGATTTACGGTATTAACTTAATATGTGTGTTAATAAGAATGTGAAAGATGTGGCTAAAGGTACCATTCAATGGTACGACATATTCAGGTACGTTATTCTCTAAAGATCTGTTAATAGTATTATAAACATTGAACGTGACATATATGAAAATTTGCTACGAATATGAATAAGGCATATGGCATGATATTCGCATGATTTGTATGACACATAGGGCATATGGGTGATTATGAAAAGGGGAAGTGATCTGGTGGTTTTTACCACAATATCTGGTGACTCATGTCACAAAATCTGAATGTGGTGACTAATGTCACGAAATACTATCTGGTGACTTTGTCACAATTATCTGGTGGCTATGCCATAATTTATAAGGGCGATGTGCAAGTCGTCTACAGCGACTGCCTTCGATGGTGTGTAGCGGATGGAGGGTCGATTTAGTAATCCCCACGGTGTGATGGCAGGTACGAGTGATGTGTAGAGGATGGTTATCTAGGTTTGGGTTCGGGATTGCATCATTGTATATATATATATGTTTTCCTTTCCTTATATGATTTGTATGCCTAAATCGTTGGGAGTTTGTGTGTTGGTTGTTACACATTGAGTCTGTTGACTCACCCCGTTGTGGGATATCTTTTCAGGTGACACTCAGTAGATGGACCGGGTCGGCAGGAGCTTAATGGTGGCCTTGTTCAACTCGGCATTTATACTATTTTGAATAGTTATATTTAAGTGTTTTGGATTTATTTTGGGTTATAAGTTGATGTAATAAGGCCATTATACTTAATTGTTTTATGCATTTTAATTTTTTGATATGATATAAACAACATTTAATGTTTTGAAACTCAATTACCCACGATTTTTCAAGTTACAATAGTAATGAAATTCTAAAATTTACGTAGTCTTTCCAACTTGTGGGTTTTTTTAAAACTTATCAATTTAGCACAAAATTAAACACAACTCGAATCAACTTTTCTACAAACCACCACAATTTTCAAAACGTTATTTAAAATTTAACTATGTTTTTACTCGAGAAGCATGCCAGATCTGGTCAAGGCTTGTGGGCTGGGTTTAGGGTGTTTTAATTTGGTATCAGAGCCCGGTTCAAAACTTAGCCTTGAGGGCTTTTTGGGCCCAAAATATTTTCTTTCTTTTTAAATTGGATTTTACTAAGAAACGAGCAGGTTTTCTGGCATGGCACCTGAGTCTCCGGCCCGAAGTCCACCAGGTAAGTACTCCTAACCCTTTTGTGATTTGTATATGGGAAATTATAGGGACGTAGAGAAGTAGATTAGGAATTATTGAACCCTAGGATTAGCCTACTCCAACATTGAAATACATAAAATTTAAAGTCTAACCAAACAAACCTGTAACTGAGTCACCGAGTGAAAGGTGTGGCAATCGTTGTGCGCATGTCTAGGATTAGATTCAGGGGGAGCTTGGTATTTAAGCAGTCCTAGTGACTCACCTCCTCTCCGCTTGCATCCTACCTGGTGCGTAGTGACGGTTCACCCTAACCAAGAGGACTCAGTCACAGGCTAAACTCAGTAATTAAAACCTAAATGGGACACGTCACCTTGTTTTGTGAAATTCTAAAGTCAAACCATGATTATAAAATTCCAAGTGCCCTTGATTTAAAAATGACCAAAATACCCCTGATTTGCAAGTTGCCCAAATTACCCCTAACCTGTACAAATTACTAAAAATTTCCAAAAATACCATTGTTTTGAGAAGTCACCAGGAACCATATTTTGCGAAAAATTACCAAAATGCCCCTAGTTTGAAAAATTACGAAACTACCCTCAGTTTATAAAATTATTATTTTACCCTTGAAATTTTTCTACCAAGTATTTCAATTTTGTAAAAATACCAAAAATCTTTATTTTGCAACATTTTCAAATACCCAAATTTGAAAAATTACCAAGATACCCCTATAGGATAAAATTACGAAATACCCTTGGGTAGTGGAAAACAACAACAACGACAACTACAACACTTTTCTGTAATGAATGCAAGTTCATGAATATGATGATTGAATGAATTTGAGACTGTATGTGTATGAATTCGAAAGAACTACTTCTTAGAACTATTGAACATAAGACTGTTCGTGATAAATCAGTGGAACAAAAACTAATTCAAAAATTCTTTAACCAGATAAACGCGATTTGGAAACATAAATTCTAGGGGATGTGGTCGTAATGTGCGTGGCTGTGGTAGAGGCCGAATGACCGTGTCGGAGCCCGTTAAGTCCGGCCAAGGGTTCAAAAATGAAATGCCACCACCACCAGCCGCTAATGTGGAATATCAGGATCAGACGAGGGATGATGTAGTATCACAGGTGATGCTACGAGTTCTAGAAAGGGTGGCTGGAGTAGGTGGAGGCATGGGAGCTCAAAAGTCTGTACCTGAGTAACTTCGAGCTAATGGAGCTGAGTTTTTCCGTGGCATATCTGGAGTGGCGCCCAGTACGGTAGAGTATTGGTTAGAGGCGACGGAGTAGATTATGGACGATTTAGACCTGACTGCTGAGGAGAAACTGAAAGGGGTAGTGTCGCTACTCCGTGATGAGTCATATCAATGGTGGCTCACGGTTCGGGATGGTGCTGCCACTGATGATCTTACTTGGGAATACTTTAAAATGGCATATCAGAAGAAGTACATTGGGACTAGTTATGTGGATGCTTGTGAGAAGGCATTTTGAGGTCGGTTTAGGGAATAAGATCGTAGCGAGAATCGAGGAAAAATTTCTAAGGTTGAGCCAATATGCTCGAGGTATTGTGTCGACGGAGCATGAACGGTGTGTCCAGTTTGAGGACGGACTAAGGGATGACTTGAGGCTGTTGATAACTCCATAGCAGGAGCGAGAATTTACCGTATTGGTGGAGAAGGCTAAGGTACCGAAGGGATTAAGGACTTGGTGAGGAAGAATACGGATCGAAATAGGCAAAAAAGAGGTTTTGGACCATCAGGGTCATCTAGGAATAAGCAAAAGAGGTCTAGAGTTGGTGCACCGCGAGGTCAGCAAGCTGTTACAGGAGGACAGTACCGTACTTGTGACCAGTGTGGGAAGATGCATCTAGGAGAGTGTTAGAAGAAGACATGAGGATGTTTTAAGTGTGGGTCCAAGGACCACATAATTAAGGATTGTCCCATGAAAATGCAGGGCGGAGTCGACCAAGAAGTCGTGGTCTTAATCAGCCGGATGAGGAGGACAAAGACCACCGCAGGTCGTGGTTCGACCGGGCAGAGGTAATGGTTCGGTAGAGGACGAGGAACATCGGCAAGGAGGTGTTGGTAATCTGAGGCAAGACAACCGTGTCTGTGTATGCAGTCACCGAGAGAGGATGGAGACGCACCGACGTCATAACCGATCGTTCCATATAGCTGACAAGCCTTACTTTGCTTTAATTGATGTTGGCTCTACCTACTCTTATATTGCATGTAGAGTAGTTGAAACACTAGGCATAGCCTCTGAACTATCTAATAGGGAGATGACTGTAGTGAGCCCTTTAGGACAAACTATAGTGGTGAATAAGATATTTCGGAGTGTACCTCTAGAGCTTCAGGGAGTGGTATTTCCTGCCGACTTGATGGAACTACCCTTTGGAGAATTTGATCTCATCCTTGGCATGGACTGGCTAGTGGAACATCGGGCTATGTTGGATTGCGCAGCTAAGCGAATGGAGTTAAGGACCCCGGAGGATGAGGCAATAATTATGATAGGAGAAAGAAGAAACTACTTGTCAAACGTAGTCTCTGCTTTAAAGGCTGATAGGATGGTTCGGAAAGGGTGCAAGGCATTTTTGACCTTTGTTAGTGCTTTGTATGTAAAGGAAGGGGGAGTTAGTGGAGTTAGAACAGTAAGAGAATTTGTGGATGTTTTTCCGGAGGAGTTACCTGGAATACCTCCAGATAGGGAAGTGGAGTTCAAATTGACTTACTATCGGGTACAGCTCCTGTGTCAATTGCTCCGTACAGAATGGCACCAAAGGAGTTGGTTGAGCTCAAGGCTCAGATCCAAGAGTTGCTTGACCGTGGATTCATACGACCTAGTATGTCTCCATGGGGAGCACCGGTCTTATTTGTAAAGAAGAAGGACGAAACTATACGCATGTCCATAGATTATCGTCAGTTGAATAAGTTGACCATCAAGAACAAGTATCTATTGCCAAGAATAGACGACTTGTTCGATCAGCTTAAGGGGGCCGCAGTATTTTCAAAGATAGATCTAAGGTCTGGATATCATCAGCTTAAGGTGAAGGAGGCTGATATCTATAAGACAGCCATTCGGACAAGGTACGGGCATTATGAGTTCTTGGTAATACCGTTTGGATTGACAAACGCCCCAGCCACATTCATGGACATGATGAACTGGGTTTTCCAACCTTATTTAGACCGGTTCATTATTGTGTTCATAGACGATATCTTGGTGTATTCTAAGTCTGAGGAAGAACATGACGAGCACCTCCGAGTCGTGTTGCAAGTGTTAAGGGAGAAAAAGCTATATGCCAAGTTCAGCAAGTGTGAATTTTGGCTTAAGGAAGTTGCTTTCTTAGGGCATGTGGTGTCTGCCAAGGAATAAGGGTGGATCCTCAGAAGATTGAGGTAGTATTGGATTGGAAACCACCTAAGTCCATGGTAGAAGTTCGTAGTTTCTTGGGATTGGCAGGCTACTACAGAAGGTTCGTGGAAGGGTTCTCATCAATAGCCACACCGTTGACGAAGTTGTTGAGAAAGGAAGTACTTTTCGTATGGTCAGTTAAGCAACAGGAGAGCTTTGAGAAGCTTAAGAGGGTCTTGACAGAAGCTCCAATTTTGATTCAACCTGAGGCAAGAAAGGATTTTGTGGTGTACTGTGATGCTTCTCATACAGGATTGGGATGCTTATTGATGCAAGATGGGAAGGTAGTCGCTTATGCGTCTCGATAATTAAGGCCACATGAGGTTAACTACCCGACTCATGATTTGGAATTAGCGGCCGTGGTCTTTGCACTTAAAGTATGGAGGCACTATCTATATGGAGAAAAGTCAATGATCTACACAGACCATAAGAGCCTTAAGTATCTGCTGACCCAGAAAGAGCTGAACCTGAGATAGCGAAGGTGGGTGGAGTTATTGAAGGACTATGATTGTTCTATAGAGTATCACCCGGGCAAGGCAAATGTTGTGGCAGATGCCCTAAGTCAGAAAGTAGTGACAGAGTTAATGGCAATGTTCACACATTTGAGCCTCTATGATGATGGAAGTTTGCTGGCAGAGTTACAAGTTAAGCCGACATGGCTGAATGAGGTGAAAGAGGGACAGTTGGTAGATAATGATTTCAGTGCTAAGCTACAGCAAGTGCAAAGTGGGGAGTTGGAGGATTATGGCGTTAACAATGATGGAGTATTGTGTTTCAAAAGTAAGGTCTGTATACCTAAGAATAAGGAGTTAAGGCAGAAAATTCTTCAAGAATCGCATAGTAACCCTTATGCTATGCATCTGGGAGGTAGTAAGTTGTATAGAGATCTAAGGGAACAGTTTTGGTGGCCTAGTCTTAAGCGAGAAGTTACAGAATTTGTAGGGAAGTGCTTAACGTGTCAGCAAGTTAAGGCTGAACACTAGGTTCCGTCATGGTTGCTTCAGCCAATTAAGATTCCGCAGTGGAAGTGGGAGAGAATCACCATGGACTTCGTTAGTGGGCTTCCTCTTATGCCTACTATGAAGGACTCGATATGGGTGATAGTGGATCAATTGACACAGTCCGCACATTTCATCCCAGTGCGGGTTGACTACTCGTTGCAAAGGTTGGCAAAGTTGTATATAGCTGAGATTGTGAGGTTGCACGGAGTGCCGATGTCGATTATCTCAGATAGGGATCCAAGGTTTACGTCTCAATTTTAGAAGGCACTACATCAAGCTTAGGGCACCAAATTAGACTTCAAGACTGAGATTTCATCCGCAATGACGGCCAACTGCGAGTGATCCAAGTGTTAGAGGATATCTTTGAGGATGTGTGATAGACTTCAGAGGAAGTTGGGAAGAATATTTGCCTTTAGCGGAATTTACGATAACAACAACTATCGTGCAAGTATTCGATGGCACCGTCTGAAAGCAATCAGATGGATGGAAGTGTCGCACTCCCACATGTTGGACGAAATTGGGAGAACGTCAGATTTTGGGTCCAAAAATTGTGGCAGAATCAGAGGAAAAGGTCAAGGTAATTCAGACACGGTTGAAGGAGGCATCTGACCGGCAAAAGTCATACGCAGATCTTAAGCGGAAGGAGATTGAGTTTGCTGTGGAGGATTATGTGTTTCTTAAAGTTTCGCCTTGGAAAAAGGTGATGAGATTTGGTCGCAAAGGGAAGTTAAGTCCCAGGTTTATAGGACCTTATCGGGTATTGAAGTGAGTTGGACCAGTGGCATACCAGCTAGAGTTGCCTCCGGAGTTACAGCGGATGCATGATGTATTCCATGTTTCGATGCTACGTCGCTACCGATCGGATCCAACTCATATAATACCGGTTGAGGAGATGTGAAGATGCTTCAGAGGAAGTCGGTCCCTCTGGTCAAAGTGTTGTAGCGTAACCATGGATCGGAAGAAGCTTCTTGGGAGCCGGAAGAAGCAATGTGAGAGCAATACCCCCACCTATTCTAGCTAGGTAATTTCGAGGTCAAAATTATTTTAAGGGGGTAGAACTGTAATATCTGGGAATTGAGGCTTGTGCATTATTGCTTAATTGTATGAAGTAGCATACCTATGTGTGTTTGAATGTGTTGTATGAATTTTTGAGAACTCTAGAGTGTAGGTGAATGCCTTAGAAATTATTGGATTTTAAGACTTAAAAGGGGGAGCTAGGCGAATGAGGCCTTAAGAACAATTGTATGGAAAATTGGACAAACAAATGGGCTTGTTAAAGTGGCAAGGAGGCGCCACTTAAAGCCCTAGGAAGTGACACCACAAGCAGTTCAAAGGGGCCTAGGTTTGAGTAGCAAGGAGAGCACTTTTGGAGTTTTATTTTGCAGCAAGGAGGAGAGGTAGTGGACGGCATATGGACTCTAGAAGGAGGAGGTATAGATGGGGTTGGAGAGTTGAGGATTCGGCTAAGGAGGAGGGGATCAAGGGATAAGTGAGAGAGGGAAGAGAGTTGGCCGGCCTAGGGACTTTCTTGGTGTTATTTTCGGCCAAAAAGAGGAAATGAGGCCATTTTTCTTTCTTTTCTTCTCAAGGGTGCCTCTGCCGAAATTCTTTTCTTCCCTTCTGACTAAAAACCGAAAGTAAATCTTCTCTTCTTTTATTTTGACAAAGCCAAAAGCTTCTACTTCTTTTTCCATTCTTGTCGAAACTCCTTTCAATTATTTTTCCTAAAGAAAAAGCCAAATACTCAAAGTAACCCCTAGCCAATTATTCATTAAACCCCAAAGCTGAATCTTTTATTTTGGTGGCCATAACCGATTGCTCCTCTACCCTATTGAAGCCGATTTGATCACTCCATTCGGTAAGAATCTCTCTTGATTGATCTGTTGTTCTTTTCTTTCTCTATCTATCAAAAATCAAGGTTTTAATCCCATTAATGTTCTTTGGCTAAAACTTTGAAGGAGGTTTCGGGATTCCTATTGTAGCCGACTTCAAGAGGAGATCATTCGGGATTTTAAGATCTAAGGTAAGCGAATGTAATCTTAGGCCGAAGGCCATTTATGGTGCTTAAATAATTGGAAACCGGATCTAACAAGAGTCTATAGGTATTTCGACATCACCAATAATAAGAGTTGATCTCGGGATCTAGACAATCAAGGGATTTCGACAACTTCAGGAGCAAGTGACCGTTTTGGGATTTAGATAAGCAAGGTAAGTAGGTTATGAACATTCGCCAAGGCCATATTTAGTGATTAGTGCCAAGCTGATTCTGACAGTGGTTTTTAGGAAGGAGTACAATCGATTTCGGTAGACTTTCGGGATTTAGTAAAACACGTTAGTAACCAGGTGTGTAGCCCTACACAAATTCCTAATAGATTTACGGTATTAACTTAATATGTGTGTTAATAAGAATGTGAAAGATGTGGCTAAAGGTACCATTCAATGGTACGACATATTCAGGTACGTTATTCTCCAAATATCTGTTAATAGTATTATAAACATTGAACGTGACATATATGAAAATTTGCTACAAATATGAATAAGGCATATGGCATGATATTCGCATGATTTGTATGACACATGGGGCATATGGGTGATTATGAAAAGGGGAAGTGATCTGGTGGTTTTTACCACAATATCCGTGACTCATGTCACAAAATCGAATGTGGTGACTAATGTCACGAATACTATCCGGTGACTTTGTCACAATTATCCGGTGGCTATGCCACAATTTATAAGGCGATGTGCAAGTCATCTCGATGGATGCCTTCGATGGTGTGTAGCGGATGGAGGGTCGATTTAGTAATCCCCATGGTGTGATGGCAGGTACGGGTGATGTGTAGAGGATGGTTATCGAGGTTTGAGTTTGGGATTGCATCATTGTATATATATATGTTTGTCCTTTCCTTATATGATTTGTATGCCTAAATCGTTGGGAGTTTGTGTGTTGGTTGTTACACATTGAGTCTGTTGACTCACCCCGTTGTGGGATATCTTTTCAAGTGACACTCAGTAGATGGATCGGGTCGGCAGGAGCTTAATGGTGGCCATGTTCAGCTCGGCATTTATCTTATTTTGAATATTTATATTTAAGTGTTTTGGATTTATTTTGGGTTATAAGTTGATGTAATAAGGCCATTATACTTAATTGTTTTATGCGTTTTTAATTTTTCCGATATGATATAAACAACATCAAACGTTTTGAAACTCAATTACCCACGGTTTTTCAAGTTACAATAATAATGATATTCTAAAATTTGGGTATTCTTTCCAACTTGTGGTTTTTTTAAAACTTATCGATTTAGCACAAAATTAAACACAAATCGGATCAACTTTTCTACAAACCACCACGATTTTCAAAACGTTATTTGAAACTTAACTATGTTTTTACTCGAGAAGCATGCCAGATCCGGTCAAGGCTTGTGGGCGGGTTTGGGGTGTTTCAGTGTTTCTTTTGCTTAGCCGAAAACTCTTCTTAGTCTTTTGGCACTCTTTCCCTTGTTTCGATTTCTCTTTCTCTTCTCTCCTAAACTTTCCTCTTTAGCCAAAACTTTAAGGGTAGGTTACCATTCGGCATTTGGCCTTCATCTTCTTTGGTTTCTTTAAGCCATCTCCTCTTCTCTCATTTCGTTTCCTCTTGTACCGCAAGTGAGATCACCAACACCTCTTTTTCTTTCTCCTCCATTCCATATTTTACTTCCATAGCCGATTTGCTCATTTAGCATTAGCGAAATCCATATCTTTTATTATTACACTCTAAAGCCGAAAGTCCCATTGCATCTTTACCCCTTTGAAACCGATTGTTCTTAAGCACTAAAAGTCAATCATCCTTCTCCTCTGAATCTATTTCTCTACTTCAAGTTTCTTCTTGTCGATTTCTTAGAGCCAGTTGACCAGTTGCATTTTGGTCACTCTTTTGCGTGGTAAGGATCTCTGTGGACTGATTTCTTTTCCTTTTCCTTCTTGAATTGTCGAAATAAAGGACTCTAATCCCCTATGTCTCTTTAGTCAAAACCATGAATGTGGGTTTCGAGATTATTTTGTAATCGACGATTAGGGGGAGATCTTTCGGGATTTGGATATTTGAGGTAAGCAGGATGTAACATTCGGCCAAGGGCAATTCTTGTTGATCTTATGCAATAAGCCGGTTCTAACTGTGATGTTATATGAAGGGTTTGACAGAGATAAAGGAGGAGTGTCAGGATTGAAAGCGTTGTTCTCAGTGTTATCAGGTGTGTAACCCCACCCTAATTCCTGATTATTAAAGAAATGTTAAAAATGTGTTAATAAGGTTATGAATGAACATGGCTAAGGGTACCATTCAATGGTACAGTGTATTCAGGTACGTTACCCCTTAATACTCAGTTAATTATGTTTATAAACATTGATATGAAAATATCTGAAATTTTGTTATGGCCATGGGGTAAGGTATATTGCATGACATCTGTATGTCTTGTATGATGCATGGGCATATGGGAGATAATGATAAAGGGGAAGTGTTCCGGTGGTTTTACCACATTATCAGGTGACTTATGTCACATATTATGAATCCGGTGACTCTGTCACATTATCTGGTGGCTATGCCACGAATATAAGGGCGATGTGCAGTTGACTACAATGGATCGCCTTCGATGGTGTGTAGCAGATGGAGGGTCGATTTAGTAATCCTCATGGTGTGATTGGTAGGTACGGGTGGTGTGTAGAGGTTGGATATCTAGGTGGGTTTGGGTTGCATCATTGCTTATATTTGTTTATATGTGATTTAATATGCCTTAATCGATTGGGAATCATGTTGGTTGTTACACAATCGAGTCTGCATTGACTCACCCTTCGTGGGCTAACATTTTGTAGGTGATACTCGATGAAATGGACCGAGTCGGCAGGACTTTGTGGTGGCCATGCTCATTTCAACATTTTCGTGTTTTCTTATGATTAAACTTATCACGTTTTCTTATTATGTTTTCTAGATTTATTTGGGTTTTGTTTTTTTGTAATAAGGCCATTACTATTTAACTGCTTTTTTTATGCATTTTAATTTTTATTCGAATCGATCAACATCAAACAAATGGTTAAAATTTTTCAGAAAACAACTTCAAATGTTTTGACACCTAAACACCTACGATTTTCAACTTAGTGATAAGCTCTAAAATTTAGCATTTCTTTTAACTTGTAATTTTTGAAACATGAAGATAACGTTTTAATGAAATACAAACTTTTATAACAACATGGTTTTCAACTTGATCATAACACAAATCTATTTTCTTCAAAACCACCAAATTTTCCAAAATGACAAAATGAGATTTAGCTACATTTTACTCAAGGGGCATGCCAGATCCAGTCGGGGCTTGTGGGTCAGGTTTGGGGTGTTTCAACTTGGTATCAGAGCCCGATTTAAAACTCAGCTTGAAGGATTTTGGGCCCAAAACATTTTTTTTGAAATTGAGTTTTACTAAAAGATGAACAGGTTTTCTGGCATGGCACCTGAGTCTCCGGCCCGAAGTCCACCAGGTAAGTACCCCTAAACATTTTGTTATTTACATAAGGAAGAAATGGGTATTATGGGATCATAGATTAGTAGATTAGGAGCTATTGAACTCTAGGATTAGCTTACTCCAGCACAAAATCACATAAAATTTAAAGACTAATCGAATAAACCTGTGAGTAAGTCGCTGAGTTAAGAGTTGTGCACATGTCTAGGATTGGATTCAGGGGGAGCTTGGTATTTAAGCAGTCCTTGTGACTCACCTCCTCTTCGCTCGAATCCTACCTGGTGCGTAGTGACGGTTCACCCTAACCAAGAGGACTTACCCACATGCTAAATTCAATAATTAAAACTCGAAAGGAACTAGCTACACTGTTTATAAAAACCCTAGTTTTGAAATCACCAAATTACCCCCGATTTGCAAAAACTACCTTAGATCTGAAAAAAATTATCGAAGTACCCCAATTTGTAGAAATTACCAAAATACCCTCAGTTTATAAAATTACCATACTACCCTCAATTTATACCAAAACATTTCTAATTTGTAGAAAATACCAAAAACCCCTATTTTGTAAAATTACGAGACACCCCTAATTTGGAAAATTACCAAAATACCCCTATAGGACAAATTACCAAAATACCCCTGGGTTGGGAACGGACGAAAATGTTCAAAGAGGTGACCGTGTGTAGTGGATAGTATTGATGAATGAATGTGATTCTCTAAGTTAGGGTAGGATATTAGAATGAAAACTTTGTAATGATCGAAAGAACTACTACTAAACTTCTTTACATAAAACTTATTCGTGGGTAATCAGTGGAACAGAAGCTAATACATAAAATTTCTTAAATCAGATTAAATCGTGATCAAAGACATGAGTTCTAGGGGACGTGGTCGTAGTGTGAATGGGCGTGGTAGAGGCAGAATGACCGTATCGGAACCAGTTAGTCTGGTCAAGGGTCCGAGAATGAGATGCCACTACCACCAACTGCTGGTGTTGAGTATCGAGGATCGACGGGGATGATCTGATGTCGTGGCGATCTTTGCGAGTTCTTGAGAGGGTGGCCGGAGCAGTGGAGGTATGGGAGCTCAAAAATCAGATCCGAGCGACTCAAACCAATGGAGCCGAGGTATTCGAGGTGTATCTTGTGTGGCGTAATCTGTTGAGTATTGGTTGCGAGGCGACGGAGTAAATCATGGACGAGTTGGATCTGACTGCTGAGGAGAAACTGAAAGGGATGGTGTTGCTTCTCCGGGATGAGTCATACTAGTGGTGGCTCACGATTTGGGATAGTGCTGCAGCGGATGATCTCACTTGGGAGTATTTCAAAGTGGCGTATCAGAAGAAGTATATTGGGACTAGCTATATTAATGCACAGAAGAAGGCGTTTCTGAGGCTAGTTCAGGGGAGTAAGTCCGTAGCGAAATACGAGGTAGAATTTTTAAGGTTGAGCCGATATGCTCAAGGTATCGTGGCTACGGAGCATGAACGATGTGTCAGGTTCGAGGACGGACTGATGGATGATCTGAGATTGCTGATTGCTCCACAGCAGAAGCGGGAGTTTACCGTGTTGGTAGAGAAGGCTAAGGTAGTCAAAGGGGTCAAGGAATATGTGAGACAGAATACGGATAGGAATAAACAAAAGAGAGGTTTTGGATCATTGGGGTCATCCGGGAGTCTCCAGAAAAGACCTAGAGTTGATGGGCTGTGAGATCGGCAGGTTACTATGGGAGGTCAGTATCGTTCGTGTGCTCAATGTGGAAAGATGCACCCGGGGGAGTGTTGGAAAAGGACCGGGGGATGTTTCAAGTGTGGGTCCAAGGATCACATGATTAGGGACATCCTATGGAAATGCATGAGATTCACCAACAAGTCGTGGTTTTAACCAGACTGGAAGAGGTGGACAGCAGCCACCGCGGGGTCGTGGTCCGATTGGTAGAGGTAATGGTTCTAGAAGAGGTAGGGGGACACCGGGCAGAGGTATTGGTAACATAGAGGCGAGACAGCTGGGTCTGGTATATGCAATTCGTCGGAGGGAAGATGGTGACGCATCTGATGTCATAACGGGTACGTTCCTCATTTCTGGATTACCCTTTATTGCTCTGATAGATATAGGGTCAACTCATTCATACATCGCTAGTGAAGTATCTGGAACTCTGCATGTGAACTTTGAGACTGTACCTAAGAAGATGACTATACTTAGTCCTTTAGGGCAATCAATAGTGGTAGACAAACTCCTTACGGAAGTGCCTTTAGAAGTTCAGAGGGCAGATTTTCGGCTGACTTAATGGAGTTGCCATTCGGGGAATTTGACCTAATATTGGGCATGGACTGGCTAGTGAAGTACCGTGCGAGTGTGGATTGTTCTGCTAAGCGCATGTCATTGAGAACTTCTAACGATAAGGAAGTTGTGGTGATGGGCGAGAGATGAAATTACTTGTCGAATGTAGTATCTGCCCTTAAGGCAGAGAAGATGGTAAGAAAGGGATGTATAGCTTTTCTGATGCTGGTTAGTCCTTGGAGGCTAAGGAAATAGCTGTAGAAGGGGTCAGAATGGTAAAAGAGTTTGCGCATGTCTTTCCAGAAGAAATTCCAAGATTACCTTCGGATCGTGAGGTGGAATTCGGGATTGACTTATTTCCTAGTATAGCGCCAGTATCTATCGCTCCTTACAGAATGGCACCAAAAGAGTTGGTTGAGCTTAAGGCCCAGATCTAGGAGTTACTCGATCGTGGGTTCATCCGACCCAATGTGTCTCCATAGGGAGCATCGGTCCTATTTGTGAAAAAGAAGGATGGGACTATACACATGTGCATAGATTACCGGCAGTTGAATAAGCTGACGATAAAAAACAAGTACCCGTTATCGAGGATAGACGACTTGTTCGATCAGCCTAAGGGGGCGACGATATTTTCAAAAATAGATCTAAGGTCGGGATATCATCAGCTTAAGGTGAAGGAAGCAGATATCCATAAGATAGCTTTCCGGACAAGGTACGGGCATTATGAGTTCTTAGTAATGCCGTTTGGATTGACGAACGCCCCAGCTGCGTTCATGGATATGATGAATCGGGTTTTCCAACCCTACCTGGATTAGTTTGTCGTTGTGTCCATAGACGACATCCTGGTATATTCCAAGTCCGAAGAAGAGCATGATGAGCATCTCTGGGTAGTATTACAAGTGTTAAGGGAAAAGAAGTTATATGCCAAGTTCAGCAAGTGCGAATTTTGGCTAAAGAAAGTTGCATTCTTAGGGCATGTGGTGTCTTGCAAGGGATAAGGGTGGATCCTCGGAAGATCGAGTCAGTATTAGATTGGAAACCACCTAAGTCTGTGGCAGAGGTTCGTAGTTTCTTGGGGTTAGCAGGCTTTAGGCACCAGGTTAGACTTCAGCACGGCATTTCATCCACAATCGGATGGCCAATCTAAGCGGGTAATTCAAGTGTTAGAGGATATGTTAAGGGGTTGCGTGATAGACTTTAGAGGAAGCTGGGAAGAGTTCTTGCCTTTAGCGGAGTTTGCGTACAATAATAGCTATCAAGCAAGTATTCGGATGGCACCATACGAAGCACTGTATGGACGAAAGTGTCGCACTCCTACATGTTGGACAGAGTTGGGAGAACGTCAGGCTTTGGGTCCGAAGATTGTAGCAGAATCGTAAGAAAAGGTTAGAGTGATTCGGGCATGGTTGAAGGAGGCGTCTGACAGGCAAAAGTTGTATGCAGATCTCAAGTGAAAAGGGATAGAGTTTGCTGTAGGGGATCAGGTGTTTCTAAAAGTTTTACCATGGAAGAAGGTGATGAAATTTGGTCGCAAGGGAAAGTTAAGTCCCAGGTTTATAAGACCTTATCGGGTTTTGAAGCGAGTTGGACCAGTGGTATATCAGTTAGAATTGCCTTCAAATTAAGCAGATGCACGATGTGTTTCATGTTTCGATGCTACGTCGTTACCAATCGGATCCATCTCATGTGGTGCCAGTTGAGGAGGTGGAGCTGAGACCAAATTTGTCCTATGAGGAGGAGCCGATTCGATTTTAGAGCTGGATGTAAAGGTGTTACGGAGGAAATTAGTTCCTCTAGTCAAAGTGTTATGGCGTAACCATGGATCGGAAGAAGCTTCATGGGAGCCAGAGGAAGCAATGCGACAGCACTACCCTTACTTATTTTAGGCAGGTAATTTTGAGGTCAAAATTATTTTAAGGGAGTAGAACTATAATATCCGGGATTTAGAGGTTATGTGTTTTAACTTAAATATATGTGACTATGTGCTTGTGTGTGGTTTGTATGTGTTTTAGGGGCTTCGGGAACCTTGGATGTAGGTAGAAGCCTTAGAAAAAATATTTGATTTTAAGCATACAAGGAGGGCTAAGGGAGCTAGGCCTTAAGGAGTATAGTGTGTGGCTTATGACACAAGAACTTAACTGGTAAAGTGGCAAGGGAAGAGCCACTTAGGGCACAGGGGAGTGACGCCTCAGAGGGTTGTGAAGGGACCTAGGTTCGAGCAACACAGGTAGCATTTTGAGCTTTTATTTTTCGCCAAGGAGAGTGAAGTGTTGGATGGCACAGCGACTCTAAATGGATGAGCATTGGATTTGGTCAAGGCACTTGAAGATTAGGCTAAGAAGGGAAGATAGGTGTTGACTCAGAAGAAGAGAAGAATTAGGAGAAAAACGAGGGGAGCAGGTGTTTGAATGTTAGCCGAAATCAAGAGAGGAGTAAGGAGGTGGGATACATTCGGTTTTGGTGAAGGTTGAGCCAAAAAGCATAGGTGGATTTTCGGCATAGGGGTTTTGAGGCACACAATCGATTTTTGGGTGTGAGTACGAGAGTAAGATTGTTTCTTTTGCTTAGCAAAAAGCTCTTCTTAGTTTTTTGGCACTCTTTCCCTTGTTTCGATATCTCTTTCTCTTCTCTCCTAAACTTTCCTCTTTGGCTGAAACTTTAAGGGTAGGTTACCATTCGGCATTTGGCCTTCATCTTCTTTGGTTTCTTTAAGCCATCTCCTATTCTCTCATTTCGTTTCCTCTTGTGCCGCAAGTGAGATCACCAACACCTCTTTTTCTTTCTCCTCCATTCCATATTTTACTTCCATAGCCGATTTGCTCATTAGCATTAAGCTGAAATCCATATCTTTTGTTATTACTCTCTAAAGCCGAAAGTCCCATTGCATCTTTACCCCTTTGAAACAGATTGTTCTTAAGCACTAAAAGCGATCATCCTTCTCCTCTGAATCTATTTCTCTACTTCGGGTTTCTTCTTGTCGATTTCTTAGAGCCAGTTGACCAGTTGCATTTTGGTCACTCTTTTGCGTGGTAAGGATCTCTGTGGACTGATTTCTTTTTCTTTTTCCTTCTTGAACTGTCGAAATAAAGGACTTTAATCCCTTATGTCTCTTTGGCTAAAACCATGAAGGTGGGTTTCGAGATTCTTTATAGCCGACGATTAGGGGTGATCTTTTGGGATTTGGATATTTGAGGTAAGCATGATGTAACATTCGACCAAGGGCCATTCTTGTAGATCTTAAGCAATAAGCCGATTCTAACTGTGATGTTATAGAAAGGGTTCGATAGAGATAAAGGAGGAGTGTCAGGATCGAAAGCGTTGTTCTCAGTGTTATCAGATGTGTAACCCTACCTTAATTCTCGATTATTAAAGATAATGTTAAAAATGTGTTAATAAGGTTATGAATGAACATGGCTAAGGGTACCATTCAATGGTACAGTGTATTCAGGTACGTTACCCCTTAATACTCAGTTAATAATGTTTATAAACATTGATATGAAAATATGTGAAATTTCGTTATGGCCATGGGTAAGGTATATTGCATGACATCTCAGATGTCTCAGTATGATGTATGGGCATATGGGAGATAATGATAAAGGGAAGTGTTCCGGTGGTTTTACCACATTATCGTGTAACTTATGTCACATATTATGAATCTGGTGACTCACACATTATCCGTGGCTATGCCACGAATATAAGGGCGATGGGCGATGATCGCAAATGAACGCCTTTGATGGTGTGTAGCGGATAAAGGGTCGATTTAGCAATCCCCACGGTGTGATTGGCAGGCATGGGTGGTGTGTAGAGGTTAGATATCTAGGTGGGTTTAGGTTGCATCATTGCTTATATTTGTTTATATGTGATTTAACACGCCTTAATCGATTGGGAATCTATGTTGGTTGTTACACACTGAGTCTGTTGACTCACCCTTCGTGGGCTAACATTTTGCAGGTGATACTCAGTGAAATGAACCGGGTCGGTAGGGACTTTGTGGTGGCCATGCTCAACTTAGCATTTTGGGGTTTCTTATGATTAAACTTGTAACATCCTAAAATAGGGGTTATTTGTGATTAAATTGTTTTGCTTGTGATTGAATTGCTGTGGTGTTATTCATGGAGTAATAGGACTTAGTCATGGATCTTGAGTAGGCTCGGAATGGTAGAAAAATTCATTTAAGCTTTAAAGATAGTGAGCCTTAGTAGGTAGGGGTTACAAGTTTAAATGAGGGAATATTTGACACTAATAAGGCCTTGGAAAAGTGGCAAGGAGATGCCACTTAAATCTACTAGAATTGACGCCACAAGGGAGCAAGGGAGCCTATGTTCGAGTCGTGAGAATTCTCCTTTTGCTCTTTATTTTGACTGACAAGAGAGAGAGAGAAGTGCTCAATTTAAACTTTAGGATAATAAGGATATTATTAGGATTTAATTAGATTTTATGTGAATAATCTTTAATAGTTGGCGGAGAGAAAATATAGGCTATTGACTAATTCAAATTTGTTTGAATTAGTGGCCAAGAGTGATTCAAGAAAGTGGTGAATTTTGAACTCCTTGTTCAAGGGAGTGGACGACAAGGAGACTAGGTGAATGGGGTGCCAAATTTTCTTAAGGCACCTATTCATCTTTATTTTTCTTTTTCCCTTTGCAATAGCCGAATGTCCCTACTCTCTCATCTTCCATCTCTTTTCCTCTAATTCTTCTTTTCTAGATACCTAAATCACCATTGTTATTTCTTATTTTCTTCTTTGTGCCTAAAACTGAAACTCTCTCTTCTCTTCTTTGCCGAAAGCCCATCTTCTTCATCATTATTTCTTTCTCTCTAGCCGAATCTACTCCCTACCTTTGTGCCAAAATTTCCTTTCTTCTATTTAGATCCATTTGGCCGAATATTAGGAAGGCATAAGTGCTTTTGGGATTTCTTTGTCCAATCGATTGTGAAGGTAAGTAATAGCTGAAACTCTCTTTCTTCTTTCTCTTTGTCAACTTGGATGAATGGGAAAAGCCAAATATATTGGTGGCTAATCGGTGTTAAAACCAATTTTATCTAGGTACTCGAGATTTTGAAGTATTCAACAAGCCTCCATTCGTTAGCAATCGGTCTTGGTAAGTGGTGGTAAGGATCTATTTTAGTAAACCATTTAGTTGGTATTTGAAAGTCAAGGCTATTGTTGTGTCTACTAATGATTTCGATTGTAGGAAAGTGAAGCGATTTATGTGTCGTGAGGTGGTTAGTGTTCAAGAGGCGTTTAGGTGAGGTTTTGGGTTCTTGCGATTAACCCTTTGGATTTATTGGGTTTGGCCGAATGGTCTATGGCACTAATCTCATGTTTGGCCGAATATAGGAGCAAGGATATCTTGTGTGACCGATTGTCTCTTTGGGATTTAGGGCCATCGTGGGTAACAGGTGTGTACATACACACTTTATAACTAACAACTGTGCTAAATACATTAGGTATGCTAAACTGGATTGATGTAGATTTGGACCTAATACCATAGAGGTATAAGCAAGGATTCAGGTAAGTCCTTGTCGATTTGAGATAACTATATGATACATGATTGATGCAAGGCATATTTGGTATATGTGGCATATAAAGTTATGGTTATTGATAAATCCAGTGTATGTTGCTAAATAAACATGTTGGCATGATTTCTATTAAATGCATATCATTGATTGATGTGGGTTAAATGAGTGGAGGGGGAAGTGATATCCGTGTCTCACGGACACCGTGGTTTGGTACCACATTTCGTGACTAAGGTCACGGAGGTTTGGCACCTCATAGCGTCTTGTTCGGTTGGCTTAGCACCACGATGGGTTGGCCCCACGCTTGATATTATGGGATCGCCACCAAGATTTGGTATCACACGGGTTGGCCCCACAACTTGTTATATGTGACTTCGGGTCACCAGTGGTTTGGCACCACAATATTGATGGATATCGTGACTTTGAGTCACCAGTGGTTTGGCACCACCAGTGGTTTGGTACCACACGGGGTAGAGAAAGGTGTTTTGGATGGCTAGGTTGGGTGCATGTTAAACTTAGTGCTTGTTAACTTAGTTATAATTTGTGTATGATGTTGCATTAAATCGGGGAAGGGTTACACATTGAGTCTTGGTGACTCACCTTCTCCTTTAACTTTTTCAGGTGACTCGTAGATCGCGGATGAGGAGCCGGATGGACTCGAGGTGGCCATGCAGTGAAAATGTGGATTAAATGAATTTTGAGATATTTTTATTTTATTGTCGGTTTTATTTGTTCAAGTTGTAATAAGGCCTCCTAAGATTTTACTTTGATTATTTTACATGTTTTGGATAATTTTTTTAAACTACTTGGTGACTTTAAAATGGGTACACAAGTTTTCTTAAATTCAAACGTAAATGTTTTATTGTGCCGTTGGGTACATTTGATATCGGAATAACCCCGACTTAATAGATCTTTAACAAAACTCAGATGTGGTTTTCTTCATACACCTCAATGGTTTTAAAATAGGGCGGTATCTTTTACTTTAAATTAAATTAGATAAAGGGATTTTTTCAAAAAGTTTTCTCTGTAACATACCAAATTCGGTCGTAATGTTTGGGCCGGGTTTGGGGTGTTACAAAATTGGTATCAGAGCCTAGTTCAAAGCTTCGGTGTGGGGGCCCAAAATGTTTTGTGAGGCCTTTGTAAAATATTTTTGGTTGTGGAAACGAAGATGGCACCGAGTCTCCGCACCAATCCGCCTGTAAGTACTTCTAACTGCTATATGAATTATTATCTGTAGAAGGGTAGGTATGGAACGTAGATAATATGATAGGTGTTTGAACCATAGGACTAGTTTACCCCAACAAAATACATAAGACTTTAAATGCCTAATTAAACAAACCTATGATTAAGTCACGAGTTAGGTGTGGTAACCCACATGCATGTCTAGGATTGGATCCCAAGAACTTGGTACTTAAGCACCCTCGTGACTCACCTCCTCTTCGCATGAATCCTACAGGTGCGTAGCTTGATTCACCCTAACCAAGAGGACTCGGTCATAAGCTAAACACAATAAATAAAACCGAAGGGATTAGCCATGTTTTATGAAAACTCTAAGTTTTAAAAATCATTGCAATACTCCTTTAAATAGTAACAAAATTTATTTCGAAAATTTTCAAAATATTTTCAATTTACCAAAATTACCAAAATACCCTTAGTGGCAAAATTACGAAAATGCCCTTGGTTTCTAAAATTACTTGTACTATCCCGATTTCAATAAAATTCTCTTACTTTGCAAAAGTATCCAAAATTCAGATTTCAAAATAATACCACGACTTTGGAAATTTACAAAATTACCTCGATTGACAAAATTACCAAAATACCCTAGATTCCAAAATTACATCAGACCTTTAATTTGACAAATTTTAGAAATACCTCCAATTTTGGAAATTTCAAATTTCAAAGCTTTCGATTTATTAAAGTTTTAAAATTTCTCCGGTTATTACAAAATACCCTC
The DNA here is from genome assembly GCA_025506655.1 of Gossypium rotundifolium. NCBI lineage: Eukaryota > Viridiplantae > Streptophyta > Magnoliopsida > Malvales > Malvaceae > Gossypium > Gossypium rotundifolium. The sequence goes on from CP106731.1 coordinate 143,314,335, forward strand.
AGAGAAAATAACGAAAATACCTTGGGATAGAAACGAATGTAAATGCCCGAAAGAGTGAGTGTGTATGAAAGGTATTAGGAATGGATGTGCTTTCTGTGTGAACTAGGATAGAGGACTTAAAACTTTGATTGATCGAAGAATCTCTATTAAACTCTCTTCATAAAATTTCTTCACGGATAACCAAGTGAAACAAGTACTAATCCATAAAAATTTCTTAATCAGATTAAAGCGCAATAGTTAGAATGAGCTCTAGAGGACGTGGCCGTCGTGGACGCGGTGAGGGGCAGATGACCGTGTTAGAACCCGTTAGGTTGGGTCAGGGATCTGAGAATGAGGTACCACCGCCACCACCACCCCCAACTTTTGGAGCTGAGGAGCAGGATCAGATGAGAGGTGAGGCAAGATTAAGTCGTGTTGCAAGTCCTTGAGATGGTGGTCAGGGCAAGTGGAGGTATGGGAGCTCAAAATCTATACCAAGCGACTCGATCCAACGAAATTTGAGGTATTCCGGTGTATCGAGAGTGGCACCAGTCTTGCGTGGAATATTAGTTAGAATCGATCGAGAGGATCATGGATGATCTCGATCGGCAGTGAGGAGAAGTGAAAGGAGCGTGTCGCTTCTAAAGGATGAGTCATATCGGTGGTGGCTCATGGTTCGGGATGGTGCCATGGCAGATGACCTTACTTGGGAGTATTTCAAAGCTACTTATCAGAAGAAGTATGTGGGCACCAACTACATTGATGCGCAGAGGAAAGCTTTTTTGGGGTCGGTACAAGGAAATAAGTCTGTATCGGAGTATGAAGCAGAATTCTTGAGGCTGAGCCGCTATGCTCGGGGAATTGTGTCAACAAAGCATGATCGTTGTGTCCGCTTTGAAGACAGACTTAGGGATGGTTTAAGGTTGCTGATTGCTCCACAGCAGGAGCGTGAGTTTTCTGTCTTAGTGGAAAAGGCTAAAGTAGCCGAAGGGGTCAAGGAGTCCGTGAGACAGAACTACGATAGGAACAAGCAGAAAAGAGGATTTGGGTCGTCTGGATTGGGTAATAATGCACAGAAGAGGGCTAGGCAGAGTGGACCGAATCAGGCAGGAAGGCCCATGGCTAGTAATCGAGACCACCAAGGCAATCGTGTGGGAAATCACATTGGGGAGGATGTTGGACTGGTGAAAGAGGATGCTTTGAATGTGGATCATTGGATCACCGTGTAAGGGATTGTCCTTGGAAGTTAGCTAAGAACCAGCCAGAGGGTTAGAACCGTGCTCAGGTTAGAAATGTAGGACCACCACAGAGGGGTCGTGGTAATGGTAGAAGAGGCAATGGTTCTAGTCGAGGTCGAGAATTTTGGGCGAGGTGCAAGCAACACGAGGCAAGGCGACTGATTTAGTCTATCTGACAAGGCATCGAGAGGAGGGTGACGCACCGGACGTCATAACCGGTACATTCCTAATTTTTGGTCTTTCATATGTTGCATTAATTGATGTAGGTTCGACGCATTCATACGTTGCTAGTAGCATGGTAGAGACTATGAATCTAGACTTTGAGACTACTTCTAGGGAGATGACAGTAATTAGCCCTCTAGGTCACTCTGTAATTGTAAACAAGTTATATAGAGATGTACCCCTAGAATTCTAAGGGGTAGTGTTGTTGGCCGATCTAATGGAACTACCATTTGGGGAGTTCGACTTGATTCTTGGAATGGACTAGTTGGTTAAGTATCAGGCAAAGTTGGATTGCGCTGCTAAGCGCATGGTTCTAAAGATGGCTGAGGGTGATAAAGTGGTCATGATAGGTAATAGAAGAGATTACCTATCCAACGTGTTGTCTACGTTGAAGGCGGAGAAGATGGTCAGGAAAGGGTGTGAGGCATTTTTGGTTCGAATATGTGCCTTGGAGGCTAAGGAGTCAGCAGTTGAGAAGGTCGAACGGTAGGGGAATTCGCTGATGTGTTTCTAGAAGAACTTCTGGGTCTACCTCCAGATCGGGAAGTTGAATTCGGTATAGACTTGTTACCCGGAACGACGCCTGTGTCTATAGCACCATACCGAATGGCACCGAAGGAATTGGTGGAGCTGAAGGCTCAAATTCAGGAGCTCTTGGACCGAGGGTTTATCCGACCAAGTATATCTCCGTGGGGAGCACCTGTGCTATTTGTCAAGAAGAAAGATGGGTCAATGCGGATGTGTATCGACTACCATCAGCTAAACAAGTTAACGATCAAAAACAAGTATCTGTTGCCCCAGTTGATTACTTGTGTGCATCAATTTTCTTGAAGATAGACCTTAGGTTAGGTTATCATCAACTTAAGGTGAAGGAGGGTGATGTTCACAAGACGGCATTCCGTACTCGGCATGGGCATTATGAGTTTCTAGTGATGCCATTTAGGTTGACCAACGCACCTGCATCATTCATGGACTTAATGAATAGGGTGTTTTAGAAGTACTTGGATCAATTTGTCGTGGTGTTTATAGACGACATATTGGTTTATTCAAAGACAGAGGAGGAGCATGACATGCATTTGCGTATAGTTCTACAAGTACTGAGGGAGAAGCAGTTATATGCCAAATTCAGTAAATGTGAATTTTGGCTTAGGGAGGTTGCTTTCTTAGGTCACGTGGTGTCAGCGGAAGGGATTGGAGTGGACCCTCGCAAGGTTGAAGCGGTGTTGAATTGGAAACCGCCTAAGTCGAAGGCGAAATTTGAAGTTTTACGGTCAGGCAGGGTACTATCGAAGATTTGTGGAAGGGTTCTCTTTAATCGCATCACCACTAACTAAGTTATTAAGAAAAGGAGTTCCATTTGTATGGTCGAAAAAATAGTAGGAAAGTTTTGATAAGCTAAGGAAGATTCTGGCAGAAGCTCCAGTTCTGGTACAGCCTGAGGCAGGGAAGTTGTTTACAGTTTACTGTGGTGCGTCCCATACGGGGTTGGGATGTGTATTGATACAGAAAGGAAAGGTAGTGGCCTATGCATCCCGTCAGCTAAGACCGCATGAGGTTAACTACCCGACTCACGACTTGGAATTAGCGGCAGTAGTCTTCACTTTGAAAATATGGAGGCATTACTTGTATGGGGAAAAGTTGATAGTCTACACGGATCACAAAAGTTTGAGGTATCTCTTGACTCAGAAGGATTTGAACTTGAGACAGCGTCGATGGATTGAACTGTTGAAGGATTACGACTATTCAATTGAGTACCATCCAGGCAAGGCTAACGTGGTGGCTGATGCGTTGAGCCGGAAGGTCGTAACGGACTTAAGGTCGATGTTTGCTCACCTCAGTCTATACGACGATGGAAGTCTTTTAAGCGTAACTACAAGTTAAGCCGACTTGGATCGAGGATATTAAGGAAAAACAGTTAGTAGATGAAAGTTTGAATGCGCGGAGATTGCAAGTTCAAGATGGTGGTTTGGAAGGGTATAGTTTGTCTGGTGATGGAGTATTATGTTTTCAAGGGCAAGCTTGTATGCCGAAGGATGTTGAATTGAGGCAAAGAATTCTTCAAGATGCACATAGAAGCCCATATGCTATGCATCCTGGAGGTAGCAAGATGTATGGAGATTTGCAAAAACAAATTACGGTGGCTGTAATTTGAAGCGAAAGGTAACGAATTTGTAGGAAGGTGTCCGACGTGTCGATGAGGTTAAGGCTGAACACCAGTTGCCATCAAGGTTACTTCAACCAGTGAAGATCCTTCAGTGGAAATGGGAGAGGATCACTATGGATTTTGTCAGTGGGCTACCCCTCACGTCCAGCAAGAAGGATGCAGTTTGGGTGATTGTGGACCGTCTGACTAAATCAACTCACTTCATACCGGTAAGGGTGGATTACTCACTTCAGAAGCTAGCTAAGCTGTATGTGTCGAAAATAGTGAGGTTGCATGGTGTGCCAGTATCGATCATCTCAGATAGGGATCCCAGATTTACGTCAAGGTTCTGAAAAGTGTTGTATTAGGCTTTGGGTACATGATTGGATTTCGATCAAGATTCCATCCACACCGACGGGCGGTCGAAAGGTCATCTGATTTTAGAGGACATCTTGGAGAGGTTGTGTTCTGGATTTCAGTGGTAGTTGGGAAGAGTATCTACCATTGGCAGAATTCACTTATAACAATAGTTATCAAGCGAGCATCCAGATGGCACCATATGAAGCACTGTATGGACGAAAATGCCGTACTCCTACGTGTTGGACGAAATTAGGTGAACGACAAGTTTTGGGTCCAGAGTTGGTGACGAAAACTGAAGATAAAGTTAAGGTGATTCGGGCTCGTCTCAAGGAAGCGTCGGATAGGCAGAAATCTTATGCTGATCTTAAGTGTAAGGAAATGGAATATGCAATAGGAGATAAAGTTTTTCTGAAAGTGTCACCTTGGAAAGGTATTAAGGTTTGGGCGAAAAGGAAAGCTAAGCCCTAGGTTCATCAGACCATATCTGATGTTAAAGCGAGTGGGTCCGATAGCTTACCACTCAAATGCCGCAGAGTTGAGTCAGATTCATGATGTCTTCCATGTATCAATGCTTAGGCGATATCGGTCGGATCCATCACATGTTGTGCCAGTGGCAGAGATTGAGGTAAACTCGGACTTATCTTTCGAGGAAGAACTAGTTTAGATCTTAGATCGGGATGTCAAAGTTCTACGTAGGAAGTCAGTACCTTTGGTGAAAGTGCTATGGCAAAACCATGGTACGGAGGAAGCTACGTGGGAACCCGAGGATGTGATGCGACAGCAATACCCCCACCTCTTCTGATCAGGTAATTTTGAGGCCGAAATTATTTTAAGGGGGTAGAACTATAACATCCTAAAATAGGGGTTATTTGTGATTAAATTGTTTTGCTTGTGATTGAATTGCTGTGGTGTTATTCGTGGAGTAATAGGACTTAGTCATGGATCTTGAGTAGGCTCGAATGGTAGAAAATTCATTTGTAAGCTTTAAAGATAGGGAGCCTTAGTAGGTAGGGGTTACAAGTTTAAATGAGGGAATATTTGACACTAATAAGGCCTTGGAAAAGTGGCAAGGAGATGCCACTTAAAATCTTGGAATTGACGCCACAAGGGAAGCAAGGGAGCCTATGTTCGAGTCATAGAATTCTCCTTTTGCTCTTTATTTTGGACGGTAAGAGAGAGAGAAGTGCTCAATTTAAACTTGAGGATAATAAGGATATTATTAGGATTTAATTAGATTTTATGTGAATAATCTTTAATAGTTGGCGAGAGAAAATATAGGCTATTGACTAATTCAAATTTGTTTGAATTAGTGGCCAAGAGTGATTCAAGGAAGTGGTCGAATTTTGAACTCCTTGTTCAAGGAGAGTGACTGACAAGGAGACTAGGTGAAGGGGTGCCAAATTTTCTTAAGGCACCTATTCATCTTTATTTTTCTTTTTCCTTTGCAATAGCCAAATGTCCCTACTCTCTCATCTTCCATCTCTTTTTCCTCTAATTCTTCTTTTCTAGAGATACCGAAATCACCATTGTTATTTCTTCTTTTCTTCTTTGTGCCTAAAATCGAAACTCTCTCTACTCTTCTTTGCTGAAAGCCCATCTTCTTCATCATTATTTCTTTCTCTCTAGCTAAATCTACTCCCTACCTTTGAGCCGAAATTTCCTTTCTTCTATTTAGATCCATTTGGCTGAATATCAGGAAGGCATAGGTGCTTTCGGGATTTCTTTGTCCAATCGATTGTGAAGGTAAGTAATAGCCGAAACTCTCCTTTCTTCTTTATCTCTGTCGACTTGGATGAATGGGAAAAGCCAAAATATATTGGTGGCTAATCGTTGTTGAAACCGATTTTATCTAGGTACTCAGATTTTTAAAGTATTCAGTCAAGCCTCCATTCGTTAGCAATCAGTCTTGGTAAGTAGTGGTAAGGATCTATTTTAGTAAACCATTTAGTTGGTATTTGAAAGCTAAAGGCTATTGTTGTGGCTACTAATGATTGCCGATTATAGGAAAGTGAAGCAGATTTGCGTATCGTGAGGTGGTTAGTGTTCAAGAGGCGTTTAGGTGAGGTTTTGGGTTCTTGCGATTAACCCTTTGGATTTATTGGGTTTGGCCGAATGGTCTATGGCACTAATCTCATGTTTGGCCGAATATAGGAGCAAGGATATCTTGTGTGACCGATTGTCTCTTTGGGATTTAGGGCTATCGTGGGTAACAGGTGTGTACATACACACTTTATAACTAACAACTGTGCTAAATACATTAGGTATGCTAAACTGGATTGATGTAGATTTGGACCTAATACCATAGAGGTATAAGCAAAGATTCAGGTAAGTCCTTGTCGATTTGAGATAACTATATGATGCATGATTGATGCAAGGCATATTTGGTATATGTGGCATATAAAGTTATGGTTATTGATAAATCTAGTGTATGTTGCTAAATAAACATTGTGGCATGATTTCTATTAAATGCATATCATTGATTGATGTGGGTTAAATGAGTGGAGGGGGAAGTGATATCCGTGTCTACAGACACCAGTGGTTTAGTACCACATTTCGTGACTAAGGTCACGGAGGTTTGCCACCTCATAGCGTCTTGTCCCAAAGGCTTAGCACCACGATGGGTTGGCCCCGAGTTGATATTATGGGATCGCCGCGGTGATTTGGTATCACACGTGGGTTGGCCCCACAACTTGTTATATGTGACTTGGTCACGGTCACCACCACGGTGGTTTGGCACCACAATATTGATGGATATCGTGACTTTGAGTCACCAGTGGTTACCACCAGTGGTTTGGTACCACACGGGGTAGAGAAAGGTGTTTTGGATGGCTAGGTTGGGTGCATGTTAAACTTAGTGTATGTTAACTTAGTTATAATTTGTGTATGATGTTGCATTAAACTGGGGGAAGGGTTACACATTGAGTCTTGGTGACTCACCTTCTTCTTTAACTTTTTCAGGTGACTCGTAGATCGCGGATGAGGAGCCGGATGGACTCGAGGTGGCCATGCAGTGAAAATGTGGATTAAATGAATTTTGAGCTATTTTTATTTTATTGTCGATTTTATTTGTTCAAGTTGTAATAAGGCCTCCTAAGATTTTACTTTGATTATTTTACATGTTTTGAATAATTTGTTTAAACTACTTAGTGACTTTAAAATGGGTACACATGTTTTCTTAAATTCAAACGTAAATGTTTTATTGTGCCATCGGGTACATTTCTGACTTAATAGATCTTTAACAAAACTCAGTGTGGTTTTCTTCATACACCTCAATGGTTTTAAAACAAGACGGTATCTTTCACTTTAAATTAAATCGGATAAAGGGATTTTTTTCAAAAAGTTTTCTCTGTAACATACCAAATTCGGTCGTAATGTTTGGGTTGGGTTTGGGGTGTTACAAAACTTATCACGTTTTCTTATTATGTTTTCGGGATTTATTTCGGGTTTTGTTTTTGTTGTAATAAGGCCATTACTATTTAACTGTTTTATTTATGCGTTTTAATTTTTATTTTGATACGATCAATATCAAACAAATGGTTAAAATTTTTTCGTAAAACAACTTCAAATGTTTTGACACCTAAACACCTACGATTTTCAACTTAGTGATAAGCTCTAAAATTCAACATTTCTTTTAACTTGTAATTTTTGAAACATGAAGATAACGTTTTAATGAAATATAAACTTTTATAACAACACGGTTTTCAAATTGATCATAACATAAATCTATTTTCTTCAAAACCACCAAATTTTCTAAAATGACAAAATGAGATTTAGCTACGTTTTACTCAAGGGGCATGCCAGATCCAGTCGGGGCTTGTGGGCCGGGTTTGGGGTGTTTCACACACGCCTGTGTAAATCATCTTCAGGCCGTGTCTCAATTTTGTCGATTGGGGCATGACCGTGTAAATCGTGGCATGGCCGTGTGAAGTAATTTGATGAGGCACGGCCGTGTGGCTTGAAGTCCAGGCCGTGTCGATTTCCTCTTTGGCCCAAATTGGCCCATTTTAAGCCTGTTTCTCGTTCTTTTCATCCTTGGGTGCTTTCCTAAGTATAAACATGAAAAGAAAGGATTAAAAGCACCTTTTTACATAAATCAATGGCTAAATCATCCAAAAGCATACTAAATATGGGGTTAAAATATGTTACTTTTACGGTTTATCAAATACCCCTACACTTAAGCTTTTGCTTGTCCTAAAGCAAAATTCTCAACTTACAATTAAAACGAACTTTCCATAATTCATAATTCCTATCGACAATGTCTCATCATAATTCATAGATAATTTATACATGGATAATTTAAATCAAAGAGCCCTAAAGATTCAATTACGATAAGTCATACCTTTATAGCACGAAAACATAGGTGTCTCCTCTTATCTGAATAATTACCTTTAATTCAAAACTGAGAAGGATTGACATCCTCACTGAAGGTTCACTCAAATCACTCAAAGTGTTTAAGGTTCAAGAATAAGCACTCATAAGTCGAACCTAAAAAGTTAATCCCATAGGCTTGCCTGGAAATCAAATCTCCACCACTGTATATGAGATGATACACAGATCAAAAGGTCTTTATCAGGGTTGTAATAGGGCTAAGGTTAAGGGTGTGGATACAGGCTAAATTAAAGGGTTAGAATCGAGATCTAATTGACTAATTACCTAATCTAAAAAACAATGAACTGAATATGAATATTTACATCGAATGAAAACTAATAATACCACTATTGATAATTACTATATAATAAAGAGTATTTTCATCACTTAAACTTTGATAATACTTTAATACGAGCTTTTTCTTCAACAATTGGAGTTTAAATGCTCTAAGCTTTTTTTTTTTTAAGAACAAACTAAGATATTACATCATAAATAATAAATGTAACTATTGAACTAATATAATTAGGTAATTTAATCAAATCAAACCTCGATTAAAGGGTAGTCAAAAGAATGGTGATAACAAATTCAAAGGGATTTTGGGTTAATATTAGTGGGTAAGTTAATAAAAAGGTTGTTAGGATTCAACGGGTTCACTAGGGTTAATTTGTATGGGTAGGCTTTTTAGTGGAGTGAGCAGGTTAAAACCTAAGTGCCTTTATCATCTCGAGATATCAAATCATTAATGTGGTCTCGACATGTATAAATGAGGCAAGTTCTAGAATAACAATTCAAAGTTGACACACTCATAATCAATAAAGTGAGCATGAAAAAGAATATATGCTCTATAAGGCTCAAAATCTCACAAAAATTATGGGTGTTTTTGACCTCAATCCTTGTAAATTTCAAACTTCAAAGTAATACTCAAATTCACCAACGACCTATTAATTTTTAATTTTAGAAAGTAGACTTATCATGCTCGATTCTCTAGTATCCTTAAGAATTAATCATCAATGCACAATTAACTATGACTTACTCTAAAACATATCAATAAAAATCATACATCATTAGAAATTTCATCCAAATTAGTAATATGAGAAAAATACTTTCGAACAAGACTAAATTTAGGATTTTGAGAATAATGCAAAAAGTCAGGTACTTTTACCCCCCACACTTAAGATGTACATTGCCCTCAATGTACAAAGATAGATAAATAATTATGTAATAATAAAATCAAAAGAGAAGGGGAGAAGTAACACTTCCTGAATTTTTGGATGAAGTCTATGAAAAGAAACCGGATAAGATTGGAGGTGAAAGTGGGGAAGCATCTCGAACCATTTGAAATTGAATCCTCGAAGTAGCCGGCTTGGTTTTATTGTATCCTAAGCTAAATCTAAATATCATAAAGAATAAGAAGAAGAAAATAAAATAAATAAAGTAAAAAATAATGATGAAATAAAATAAAAACAAAAATATATAATGAAAAATGAAAGACAACTAGAAAAATGGGGAATGAGGTTTAAATAGAGATGTAGCCCGTGTTTTGGGATTTTAAATTTTGAACGCATTCAGGGTGTTTGGGCATGACCGTGGGTGTCGTGGCATGCCCGTGTCTTTCTTCACACGGTCATTCAATACGGGCATTCTCCTCCCGTGTTCGATAAGTTAGAATGTTGGCACGGTTGAAAGGCACGATCGTGTTTAGCCCGTGCTTGACAAGTCAGTAACCTCGCACGGGGCATCGGCACGGACATGGACTATTATCGCCACCTGTGTTGGGAAAATAATTTTTTTCTATGTCGTGCACGACTACTGGCACACCCATGGTTCATCCCCTAGCTTCCACATGGCCATGGGCACGCCCATGTGTAGGGTTGTGTGGCCTAGAAATCTACTCTTTGGTTAGTTTATGGTTAGGTGCTAAAAAGAAAAAGAAAATAAAAAAATAAAAAATAAAAAAAAAATAAAATAAATGTAAAAATGGGCTTAGTGCTCGGGTTGCCTCCCGAGAAGCGCTCGTTTATAGTCTTAGCTAGACTTTACCTCTCATTCGTATGGTCATGGTGGTTTGAGGAGGTGGAAATCCTTTCTTATGTGATCAACTCGATTATGCATATAAAGTTTAAGTCGAGTAATGTTTACCTCAAAAGTGTTGAATTTAGGATTTCTTACCTCGACTGTGTCGTATAGGAAGACATTAAGTACCTCAAAAGTGATTTCTTCATTTGCCTTGAGTTCTGAATTGGTGATTCGAGGGTCTTCCTTATTCATCAATACCTGATCCTCTATTTTGATGTGATTTGTTGTTCCTATCGCCTTGTCTAGGGTTTCCTTGGTTTCACTTCGTGGTTCGGTTCCTCATGTAATTTTTCTTTATTAGCACGAGGTCTATGATCCGCTCAGTTTGTAGCTTTGTGGTGTTTCCGCAATGAAGGTTGAACAAGTTGGTTATCAACCAATTTACTTTCTCAAATTTATCACTTGATGTTACGCCGAGTCAAGAGCTTGAAGAGTGGCTATCTCGTCACCTACACGAAGTATGAGTTCTCTGCATAGATATCAATTTTAGCTCTGGCGATTGCTAAAAGGGTCTTCCTAAAATTAAGGGAATCGTGTTGTCCTCATCCATGTCTAAAACGACAAAGTCTACTGGGAATACGAATTTATCAATTTTGATTAGAACATTTTCTATTATACCCCTAGGAATTCCTATAGTTTTATCATTTAATTGAATGCTCATCCTAGTTTGTCTGGGTTTTCCTAGACCTAGTTGTTTAAACATTTTGTAAGGCATAACATTGATGCTTGCCCCTAAATCTGCTAAAGCATTATCAATAAATAAACTACCAATTAAACATGGAATTGTAAAACTCTCTGTGTCTTTTTGCTTATGTGGTAGTCTATTCTGTAACATTGCTGAGCATGTTGCGTTTAATTCCACGTGGTGCTCCTCGTTTAGTTTACGTTTGTTTGTCAAGAGCTATCTTAAAAATTTCCTCGAGTCTAGCATCTGAAAAAGAGCTTCAAGGAGAGGAAAGTTAATATGTACTTTCTTTAAAAGTTTAAGAAACTTACCGAACTGTTCTCTGAATTGTCTCTTTTCATTGCTTCGGGATAAGGTATGCGAGGTTGGTACTCCTTGATTACCAGTTTTTTCTTTTCTTGTGTTACCTCTATCTTACCTTCGTCTACCTTGTTTTCTTGTATTGAGTTTGGTTCATCTAACCCCTTACTGGCATGGGCTGAGATGGCTTGAATTTGCTCCTTCGATTTAATCTCTGTGTTACTTGGTAGACGTCATTGTTGATGTTTAGAAATCAGCTTTGTGAGATGTCCTACTGACTTAGTAAGTTCTCCAACTTGATTCTTGATCCCTTTGATTGATTCTTTTTGTTCATCAAGTGCTGCTTCAGTCTTTTGGAGACGAGAATCTGTGGCTGCCATGAATTTCATCAGCATCTCTTCAAGATTCGGCTCCTCTTCTTGTTGTTGAGGTGGTTGTTGAAAATCTGGAGGAAGTTTCGATCTTTGGCTATTTTGATCATCCCACGAGAAATTGGGATGGCACTTCCAACCTGCATTATAAGTGTCACTATAAAAATTATTTTGATATCTAGAATAATTACACGTATACTAAGCTTGCTCGTTTTCCATGCCATATCCATAGGGTGGGTACTCGAGATTTGCCACGCCTCCTAGATTCAAATCATATTGTATTTTTGGATGTACAGTGAGGACTAGACCAATCATCAATCTTTTATTCATCATCTCTAACGATTGGATAACCCGTGACCACGCCGAGGTTGAAAACACCGTTGCTTTAGTAGGAATTGCCCCCATGCCTTGCCATTGATAATTATTTAGTGCCATCTTTTCCATAGACTAAAATTTTCTGCCAAAAGCAAAATAGAGGAAAAAATTAGCAAAGTAAAAAGAAATAATAATAAAGAATAATATAATAATAAATTGCAAAATAAAAAAAATTGGCTAAAGTAATAGAAATAAAGTTTTCTTAATATTTTAGTGTTCCCCGGTAATGACGCCAAAAACTTGATCGTGTCAAGCGATGAGAGTTTTAATATTTATAAAAAGAATGATCGAACTCAGAGACTAATTATGACAACGATAGAGGCAAGTGCACTATCGAACAAGAGTATAATTTAGGCAAGAATATCTTATCGAACCCAAGGGAACCTAAAAGTACTACTACTCACTTTCTTTCTATTATTTAGCCTAAAATATGGAGTGATTGGTTTATTAATCTAATGAAAAACTAAACTAAATGCGAAGACAAAATAATGAATTGGAGAAAGACTTTAGGAAAACTCAGTTGATGAAGATGATACCTTCAGGAAGAATCCACCTATGACTTCACTTATTATTTATTCCCCAAACCATATGATTTCTTTACTTAGATTGAATCGTGAGACTCCCTAACCTATATTAAACCCTCTCTCGAGGCGAATAACGTCTAACCTTAGGTTAATTAGTGGAACTCTCATTCTCTTATAATAACCCCCTAAGGAAGTAGTAAATTGATTAATAGATTCCCACATTAGGTTTCACCCTAACCCGGCAAAATCTCGTAACCCTATCTCTAGGCGCTCGATCAACTCCGCTCAATTATGTTAGATCTACTCTTAGGTAGGGTCTATTCCTCCTCCACCTAAGCACATCGGATTAAATTAAGTAACATAATTAAGAATAAACTAAGTTTTTATCATATAATTTAGAAATCAAATAACAAAATTCATCATAGGTTTCATCCCTTTTAGGTATCTGAAGGGTTTAGTTCATAACTAAATAAAAAACATCTCAAGAGAAAAGATAAAACAAAACATAAGAAATCCCTAAAACTCCTTGAAGGAATTGAAGGAGAGATCCTCCGTCTTATGTATGAAGCTCTAGCTTCTTGAGATGGATCAACTGGCTATCTTCAAGTGATTCCCTAAAAGATGAAAGCTTCGACAAAAGCCTCTGCCAAAAAACCCATCCCCGTTTTTGCTTTTGCCGAACTCCTCTTTTTAGTTGCTACCTTGGGTGTTTATATAGGTTTTGAGATGCTTTACTTGGCTCGTAAGTATCCTAACTCAAGTAGAATTTCTCCTTGGATGTTTAAGTAGACTTAGGAATGTGTTTCTTTGCCTCCAAGCATCCAAATTCAATTGAAATTACTCTTTCCCACGGCAGGGGCACGGCCATGGCACACGCCTGTAAATCGTCTTCAGGCCGTGTCTCGATTTTGTCGATTGGGGCATGACCATGTAAATCGTGGCATGGCCGTGTGAAGTAATTTGACAAGGCACGGCCGTGTGGCTTGAAGTCCAGGCCGTGTCGATTTCCTCTTTGGCCCAAATTGGCCCGTTTTAAGCCCGTTTCTCATTTTTTTTGTCCTCGAGTGCTTTCCTGAGTATAAACATAAAAAGAAAGGATTAAAAGCACCTTTTTATATAAATCAAGGGCTAAATCATCCAAAAGCATACTAAATATGGGGTTAAAATATGTTACTTTTATAGTTTATCAATTTGGTAAGAATGACCAAACCCCGGTCGATAAGATTCGAAAATAAGGGGGCGAGGAATTTAGAGCCAACATAAATGATGACACTAAGAAAGTAGAGTTCTGGCTCAAAAATTCTATGAGGGTGTTTCATGAACTTTCTTTCACACCTGAGGAAAGCTTAAATGTGTTATGTCTTTATTGAGGGACTCGGCATACTACTGGTGGAAAACATTAACATCTATAGTTTTAAGGGAGCGAGTGACATGGGACTTCTTCTTAGAAGAGTTTCAAAGAAATACATAAGTCAGTAATTTATTGATAAAAAATGGAAAGAGTTTCTTGAATTGAAGCAAGGCAAAATGACTGTGGCAGAATATGAACACGAATTTGTCAGACTCAGTAAGTATGCGCAAGAGTGTCTGTCTACAGAAGCTATTATGTGCAAGAGGTTTGGAGATGGGTTGAATGAGGATGTTAGATTGCTAGTTGGGATCTTGGAGTTGAAGGAATTTGTAGTATTGGTCGATAGAGCTTGTAAGGTTAAAGAGTTCAATAAAGAAAAGAGAAAAGCTATGATTGAGGCCCGAGATGCAAGGAAGAGGCTGATGAGTAAGTCGTTCCAAACCCAATCAAGGAGGTCCTAAGAAATGAACCCTCGACGACTGCTTCAGCTGGATATTCACACTGAGATCGCGATAACACATATTCGGGCTCGAGAGTTCAGCCGCCTCGATGCCAAGCGTGGGCAATGCAAAGCTAAATAAATTAGAGTGTCCACATTATGGTAGACAACATACTGGGGAGTGTTGTGGAAACAATCAAACTTGCTACAATTTTAGTTCACCAGACCACTTCATTTGAAACTATCCTGAGGAGGATAAGAAAGACAAAAAACAAGAAGTAAGAGCGAGCAATGTACCTTCAAGTGGTAGACCACAAAGGAACCCGGGGAGTGGGACTAGTAGTAGAGGTGCGCCTAGAGATTCTACTGTGAGATCAGAGGGTAGAGCACTTGCAAGGACTTATGCCATTTGCGCTCGTGGAGAGGCATCATCTCCTGATGTGATAACGGGTAATTTTTCTCTTCATGATATCTCTGTTGTTGCTTTGATTGATCCGGGGTCTACCCATTCCTATATTTACATGAAATTGGTATTTAGCATGAATATGATTGTTGAGTCTACAGAATTTGTGATAAAAGTGTCAAACCCGTTAGGCAAACATGTGCTAGTTGACAAAGTGTGTAGAAATTATCCTTTGACAATTAGAGGTCATTGTTTCCCGGCTAATCTCATGCTATTGTCATTTGATGAATTTGACCTAATTCTTGGCATGGATTGGTTGACTAATCACAATGTTTCAGTAAACTGTGGTAGTAAGTTTATTGAATTGAGATGTGTAAATGGAGATATCATTCAGGTTGAATCAAGTAAATCGGATAGTTTGCCTGTAGTGATTTCGTCTATGGTAGCTGCAAAATACATGAAAAAGGGCACGAGTCCTATCTCGCATTTGTGTTAAAAACCCAATGTCAGAAGTAAAGATTAAATCAGTGCCTATGGTGTGCAAGTATCCAAACATGTTTCCGGAAGAGTTACCCGAATTGCCTCCACTTAGAGAAGTCAAGTTTGGCATTGAGTTAGTTTCGAGTACAGCACCTATTTCGGTTGCTCCATATAGGATGGCACTATTGGAGTTAAAAGAGTTGAAGGCTTAACTACAAGAGTTAACAGATAAGGGTTTTGCAAGACCAAGCTATTCACCGTGGGGTGCTCTGATACTTTTTGTGAAGAAGAAAAATGAGTCATGAGGCTATGTATAGACTACAGACAGCTTAACAAGGTGACTGTAACAGCCCGATTTAGACCTTAGTTAGAATAGTGGTTTCGAGAACACAAATCCGAGGTCAAAATGATAAATTTCATATTATTTTTGTGTAAATAGTATATGATTTAGTCTATGTGAAATTTCTGTGTGATAATTTTATTGACTGTGTGTCAAATTTTGAGAAATGACTTAATTGCATAAAGTGTAAAATGTTGTGCTTTGATTGTCAAGTGTTCAATTGTTGATGTCTTTATAATGTGGAGGCCTTATGAGGCAATTAGCCCAATTCTAAGATAGTGGGGTGTTAAATGACAAGATAACCATGTTGATAATTTGTCTTATATGTTTAATGAAAGGGCAAAATGATAAATGGATAATTAAGTTAAATTAAATGAAACAAAAGAATGAAAATGAGAGATTTATCATCTTGTTTGTGCCAAAATTGAAGAAAAAAAGAAAGAACACTAAGCTAGGGTATTCGGCCAACATTTGAGCTTGATTGAAGGTATGTTTAAGCTTAGTTTTTGTTAACTTCTACGTTTTCGTAATCATTGCTCTGTGCTCTAGCTAACCCATGTTGAAATTTTATGAATTGATGATGTTGTTGAGATGAGCCATTGATGATTACTTGAGCTATGTGCTAGTTGATAGTGAAATATGAAAACTTGGTGTTGGATTAACATAATTTGTATTGAAATTTTTAGTGAAATTGAGTATTTTGGACTTAATTGAGGAAATGAGAAATTGAAGGGTTAAAATGTGAAATAAATTAAATGTATGAGCTCGTATTAGCATGGGAAGAATTTGGCTAAGCATATATGTTTTGAAATTTTGTGTATTTGATGATTTTGTGAAATAGGGACTAAAGTGTCAAAATATGAAAATGTGAGGGCTATTTTGTAAAATACCCTAAATAAGTGTGTGTGGATTAAATTGAATGAATTGGTGATTGAATGGATTGAATTTGAATGTGTATAGACCAAGAGAGGAGAGGTTCAGATCGAGATTGAGGCAAAGATAAAGTGCTCGATTAATCGACCGTTTTGATAGTTTGACGTCCGAGGTAAGTTCGGATATAATACATGTTGGTAACTTATGTTCTATGTGATGTGAATTGAATGAATATCTATATAACTATGAGATTTGAAATGCTAAGTGCGGAATTGAACTAAAAGGCACTAAGTGTGCGAGTTTAGATATAAGATAGAGATGGTTGGCACTGTGTGTGCGAGATGATAAAAGCTTCAGCTTAATGAATTGGCACTGTGTGTGCAATACCGATATAAGTTCGGTTTAACATATTGGCACTAAGTGTGCAGAAATGACTATGTTTTGGTTTTGTAATTTGGCACTAAGTGTGCAAATAACTCAAAGGAATAGCAAAGGTTGGATGAGATGTAATATTGAGCTATGGAATAGCATGAATGGTGAGTAACTATGTGTTGATCAAGGTATGTTGAACCTATGTGGTTGATGATAATCTTAGAAGTTGGATGAATAGATACTTCAGCATATGGTTGAGTTTGATGATGAGCCTAATTGTGCATTTATCTATGTGATGGTTTACTTATGTACTAATGTGGAATATTTGAGTAATATGTATTGTATTTCAAACTTATTAAGCTTTTGAAAGCTTACTGTGTGATTTTTTTCTCTGTTTTACAATGTTAGTAAAGCTGGCTCGGATCTAGGGATCGTCAGCATCTCAATCACACATCGGCAATCTATTTTGGTACTTTTGGAAAGATGTACATAGTTGAAATATGGCATGTATAGGCTAGATATGTAAATTATGTATGAGATGTGTAAATAGCCATGTGAGGTGGCTAGATAAATATTTGCAATATGCTTGTGTGGATTTGGTATGTGGAATGAGTTTTGGTATGTTTTGATGGCAAAGTGATGTCTTATAAATGGTAATCTTAGTGATAGTTTGATGCTAGTATGATCTAGTGAATTTGAAGATGGATCATGTTTGGTATTGAATGTGTTCAAATGGTGCAATTTAGTTTATAAGTTAACATGATTAGATATGATATTCTATGAGATGAATTGATGATCACTTGATATGAAACTCATTGTCAAGTTGTGTAATGTGCTTGTAGGTTTGACCCTTGTGTGGGTGGCAAATTGGCCTTGTACATGGCTTGTTTTTCCAACAATGTTATGGCACACGGGGGTGCCTAATGGCCATGGGAGAATGAAAGAATCTAGCCTAATAGTATAGGGCCTAGACAAGGGCGTGGCAACTAGTCGTGGGCATAAGCCAAGAGCATCGATAATTAGGGGTTATGCACACTTAATGATGTTGCAAGGTGTTTTGGAAGTTATTGTTGAACTTCATTAATTAAGTGTGACTTTAATTTCTAATAATTAAGATGGATGAGGCACACATAAGATGAGTAATTAGCAAAGTGGTAAGGACACATGGATGTGGCATGCAAATGGGAGAATTTTTATTTTGTTTCCTTCCTATAGTGTCGGCCAAGGTTCTTCTAGTGGCCTCAACAAACTTTATGTTGAGTGTTTAAAATTTTCATAAATCCTTTGTAAGTGTTCTTAGGGTTTAGTCCCTTGACCCAAAAGTTCTCAAGCATGTGTTTGAGGTCTTGTAGGCCTCAATAAAAGTTCAAGGACACCTATTTGATTATGTCTTGATGCGTTATGATGATGATTGACTTTGTGTCATAAATGGGATGTGAAATGATTTGATTATTCCACATTGGTTAATGCCTCTTAACCCTATTCCGTTTTACCATCGAACTGATGGTTTCCACGGGTTGTGGACCCTCCGCTAACGAAGATCGGTAGGGTGTTACATTTTTTGATTAGTATCAGGGTAAGCTATGGTTTAGTCTAGGTGTTGTGATTCTCTCAACATCATAAGGTGTGTACTAACGTCTATTTTTTTTATATGAGCCATTAGGTGGTATATGAGTATGTTTACCCCAATATTTAGTAGCTATACATGCCATATATGAAATTGCGATACAAATATGAAATCTGGTGACTTGGTCACAAATATAAATCTGGTGACTTCGGTCACAAATATGAAATTGGTGACTTGGTCACAAATATAAGATCTGGTGACTTGGTCACAATTTTGTCTGTGGCCTTTCACAAAATTTATAAGGCGATGTGCATGTTGATTGACAAGCGCCTTCGATGGTGTGTAGCGGATGGAGGTAGATTTAGTAATCCCCAGTGTGTTGGTTGAATGCGAATTGTGTGTAGCGGATGGATATTTAGGTGGGTCGGGTTTGCATTTCATTATATGTGCATATCCATGTGATTTAAATGACTATTATGTAATCTACTATGAAATTGGGCCTTGGGCTATATATGAGTTAAATGGGCCTATGGCCATTTGTGAAATTTTTGGGCTTTAAGGCATATGATAAAATGGGCTTTTTAATGTATGTGTTACACATTGAGTTTATAACTCACCCATTTTTGTGGGATAACTTTTCGATGATTAGTAGTGCGATGGATCGGTTAACAAGTACTAAGTGGTGGGCAATGCTCATATCAAGTATTTTGGAGATTTTCAAATTTAAACTTATTAAATTTTATCTCTTAGACTTAATTATGGGTTTGCTATTTTTTGTAATAAGGTCACTATAAACTATTTTTAATTTTTGTGTTTGGACTTTTATTTTACCATGAACAAATATCTATTAAATAACTAAATGATTTTAGATAAATAATTTAAAAATGTTTTTGTCATTATATATATGTTTTAAAGTAATTTCCATAAATTTGGTTTTCTTTTAATTTATTAGCTCCTTCTAAAATAATGTTTTAAAAGACATAAATTTACTTTACAATTTGATTTCAACCTAAAATATTAATTTAATCATTTTTACAAAAAATCAAGTTTTCTTAAATAAAGCGAGAATTTGCTAAAGTTAGATTCGATGAACATAACAAATCCAGTCAAGCTTTTGGAAGCGAGTTTGGGGTGTTTCAACTTGGTATCGAGCCAGTTTTAAACTCTCGGCCTTGGGTTTTGAAGCCACAACATTTTCAAAAGTTGGCCCAAATGATTTTTTTAAAGTTTTCTTAAGTTAAAATGGTTTTATAGAGCATGGCACTTTCGGAGTTCTCGGCCGAGATCCATCGAGAATGTATTTTTATTGATAAAGTGATATGAAAGTCGATAAGCAAGGAAACTATAACTTTAGAGACATGGACCCTAGGTGTTTGTACACTACTACGGAAAACTCTTGAATATCTATTTCATAAAACTTTCTTTTAATAAGAAGTGAAAAGATTCTAATACATAAGACTTCTTCGTAAAAGCAGATAAGACACGTAGTAGACATGAGCTCTACAGGGGCGTGGACATCATGGGCGTGGACGAGGAAGAATGGGCGTGTCGAGACGATTAGATCGGTCAAGGTTAGAAAATGGTGCTCCACCACCACTGGGGTGGATTTTCAAGAACAAAATGAAGGAGGTGGCGCAATATCACAAAATTTGTCTTGAGTTTTAGAAACGAATAGCGAAGCTAGTTACGGAAATGGGTCTCGAAAGTCGATGGTAGACTAAGATCAAATGGATGAGGTTTTCGGAGGATTATCTGGAGTAGCTCTAAATGTGGCGGAATACTGGTTGGAAGCAGTCGAGAGGATCATGGATGATTTAGACTGCACTACTGAAGAAAAGCTGAAAGGTGCTATTTCACTACTTCGTGATGAAGCCTACCAGTGGTGGCTCACTATCAAGGAAAGTACCCCTGTAGATCGACTGGATTGGGGGTATTTTAAATTAAATTCGAAGGAAAATACGTTGGAGCTAGCTACATCGACTCCCAGAGGAAGGCATTTCTGAATCTAGTGCAAGGAAATAAGTCGATAGCTGAATATGAAGCGAAATTCTTGCGACTTATTTGTTATGCCGGAGGGATAGTGGCTCTGAGAATATGAGCGGTGTGTCGATTTGAAGATGGACTTAGAGATGAGCTGCAGTGATGATTGTTCATATAGTGAAAGAGATTTTACAATCTTAGTGGAAAGAGCAAGAATAGTTGAAGAGGTTAAGCAGACGAGAAAGAGCGAAGCTGGGATAGAGGCGAATAAGAATAAGAGAAGCTTTGGGTCTTGAGGTCATCAAAATTTTTAGGAAGAAACCAAGAAATAAAGGACCGTGAGGTCGTATAGATAACTTCTGGTGGACAACATCGTGCTTGTGCCCAATGTGGAAAGATGCACTTCGGGAGAATGTTGGAAAAAGACCGAGGATGTTTCAAGTGCGGATCTAAAGACCATATGATCAAGGATTGCCGAAGAATTCAGATAAGAATCAAATCGAGGTGTTAATTACTGTTGGCGAGAGTGAACAATGACCGATAAGGGCCGTGGTCCAAATGGAAGGGTAATGGCTCTGTAGAGGTTGTGGAACTTGGCGAGGCGATGGTAGCTCGGCGAGGCGAGATGTCTGGTATATCTGATTAAATCACGAGAGAAGGAGGATGGCCTTTTGATGTTATCACGAGTGCGTTTTTGATTTTTGGTTGCCACTTTATTGCTTTGATAGATATAGGGTCAACTCATTCCTACATCGCTAGTGAAGTATCTGGAACTTTGCATGTGACTTCGAGGTACCTAGGAAGATGGTATACTTAGTTCTTTAGAATGAACGATGGTAGTTATAGACAAACTTTTTAAGGAAGTGCCTTTAGAAGTTCAAGGGATGCGTTTCGGTGATTTAATAGAGTTGCCATTGAGAATTCGACTGATCTTAGGCATGGGGTGGCTTGTGAAGTGTCGTGCAAATGTGGATTGTCTTTGCTAGCGAATGTCCTTAAGAACTCTTGATGACAAAGAAGTTGTAGTGATGGGCGAAAGACGGAACTACTTATCTAATGTAGTATCCGCTCTTAAGGTAGAAAAGATGGTTAGAAAGGGATGTGTAGCCTTCTTGATGTTGGTGAGTGCCTTGGAGGCTAAGGAAGCAACTGTTGAGGAAGTTAGGACTGTGAATGAATTTGTAGATGTTTTTACGGAAGAACTTCGAGGTTTGCCTCTGGATCATGAGGTAGAATTGGGATTGATTTATTGCAAGGCGCCGGTTTCTATTGCTCCATATAGAATGGCAGCAGAAGGAGCTAGTTGAGCTTAAGGCTCGAGTTCGGGAGTTTCTTGATCATGGATTCATCGACCTAGTGTGTCTCTATGGGAACACCCCTGTTGTCAAAAAAGAAGCGGATCGATGAGGATGTGTATAGATTCTGCGCAGTTGAATAAGTGACCATCAAGAACAAGTATCCTTTGCCAAGGATTGGCGACTTGTTCGATCGACTTCGAGGAGTACGGTATTCTCAAAGATTGATCTAAGGTCAGGGCATCATCAACTTAAAGTGAAAGAAGTGGATATCCATAAGGCGGCTTTCCGAACTAGATATGGGCATTATGAATTTACGGTAATGCCATTGGGATTAATGAAGCATCAAATTGCGTTCATGGATATGATGAGCCGAATTTTTCAGCCTACTTGGATCAATTAGTAAGTGGTATTCATAGACAACATCTGTGTATTCTAAGTTCGAAATGGAACATAATGAGCATCTTGGATTGTGTTGTGAGTTTTAAGGGAGAAGAAGTTGTATGCCAAATTAAGAAATGTGAATTTTGGCTGAAAGAGATTGCATTTTTAGGCCATGTGGTGTCGGCGGAAGGGATAAGGGTGGATCCTCGGAAGATTGAGGCTGTGCTAGATTGGAAACCACCTAAGTGCATGGCGAGGTTCACTTGGGGTTAGCAGGCTATTACAGAAGATTCGTCGAAGGATTTTCATCAATAGCTACACCTTTAACGAAATTGCTAGAAAGGAAGTACCTTTCGTGTGGACTGATAAGCAACAAGAGAGTTTTGAGAAGCTCAAGAAGGTTTTGGTGAAGCTCGATTTTGATTCAACTTTGAGGCGGAAAGGATTTAAATGCGTGTATTGGCGCTTCTCACAGGATTAGGATGTGTTACGATGTAAGGCGGGAAGGTAGTTGCGTGTCGTCTCGCTTTGCTCTTAAAGTTTGGAGACATTATTTATCTGGGAAAAAGTCGGTGATATACGGACCACAAAAAGTCAAAATATCTCTTGACTCGAAAGAAGCGAATTTGAGGCAATGAAGGTGGATAGAGTTGTTGAAAGACTACTGTTCTATCGAGTACCACCTAGGTAAAGGCGAATGTGGTGGCGGACACTCTAAGTCGGAAAGTGGTGTCGATTTAAGGGTGATGTTTGCACATCTTAGTCTTTGACGATGTGAAGCTTGTTGAGAGAACTTCTAGATTTAGAGCACATGGCTATGGCACACAGGCGTACCTGGTGGCCGTATGGAGAAGTCAGAATGCTTGCTCTATTTTGGCATGGCCTGGACACATGAAGGTGTCTGGTGACCGTATGAGGCACACGGCCTGGTGGCAAGGGCGTGTAGCCTTAACAGACTTGTTGAGTGTTTAAAATTTCTAAATCCTTCGTAAGTGTTCGGTTTAGTCCCGACCCCTTTCAAGCATGAGTTTGAGGTCTTGTAGGCCTCAATAAGGGACAATTTGATTATGTCTTGATGTGTTATGATGATGATTGACTTTGTGTCGTAAATGGGATGTGAAATGATTTGATTGTTCAAGAATGCCTCTTAACCCTATTTCGGTGATGGTTTCGGGTTAGGGGTGTTATATTTTATTGCTATCAAAGCTATGGTTTAGTCGATTCTCGGACTAACGTAGTGCGTGTGAGTCTAGCTATACATGCCATATATGAAATTGCGATAGTGTGATGAATTATAACAGCTAAAAATGTGTTTTTATATAGTAATGGATCCCGATCGAGTAGCTTCTTGACGACGAGAGGTAACGCTACCGCTCTCGCTCAAGGGACAATTTGGCCGTATCTAGGCCGAATGATAGTGGTGAGGGAGGAGAGGCTAAGCAAGCCTTCTTCTGTATGATGAGTGAGTGGTTTTCGGAGTTCGTTTGAACAAATTCGGCTGCTCCACAACCTCTACCCCACAAGTACCTGTGGTGCCACAAGTTGTAGATCCGATCTGATTGAATAAACCCCCTGTGGACAAAATTCGAAAGTATGGGGTCGAAGAGTTTAGGGCCACATCTAATGACGATGCTGAGCGAGCCGAGTTTTGGCTCGAGAATACCCTTCGAGTATTTGATGAGATGTCGTTGACTCCGGATGAATGTATAAAATATTATTTCGTTGTTGAGGGATACTGCGTATAACTGGTGGAAAACATTAATATTCGTGGTTTTGAGAGAGAGAATCACCGGGATTTCTTTCAAGCCGAATTTAGAAAGAAGTATATCAATCAACACTTCATTGATCAGAAACATAAAGAGTTCTAGAGCTGAAACAGGGTCGTTTGTCCATTACTGAGTATGAACGGGAATTTGTGAGATTGAGCCAGTATGCACGAGAATGTGTTTTGATCGAAGTTGCTATGTGTAAACGCTTCATAGAAGGGTTGAATGAGGACATTAAGTTGTTGGTTGGGATACTCGATATAAACGAATTTGTTGTGCTAGTTGAAAGAGCATGCAAAGCCGAGGAGCTCAACAAAGAAAAGAAAAAAAAAGCTAATTTTGAAGCTCATGATGAAAGAAAAAGATCGATGAGTAAGTTTTCTCAACCTTCTACAAAGAGATTTAGAGATGTAAGTAATCGTTCAAATGCTTCATTTGGACATCCAAATAGAGATCGTTCGAGACAAAGTGATGGTCCACGAACTCAAGCTCCGATTGAATCAAGTGTTGGTAGTGTTAAAAGTAGCAAGCCTAAGTGTAGACAATATGGGAGATGACATGTGGGAGAGTGTTGGGGCAGGTATAATAATAGAACATGTTATAAGTGTGGATTATGAGATCACTTTATATGGGATTGCCCAAAGATGGCTGAGGAAGAAAATGTTTAGAATGAAAGACCGACTAATGTGACGGCTAGGGGTAGACAACCCAGAAACACCGAAAATGTGAGCGGAGGCGAGAGAAACTGATACAGCTGTGAGATTACAGACAAGAGTTCTTGCCCGAGCCTATGCTATACAAGCGTGAGAAGAAGCTTCATCTCTAGACGTCATAACTGATACTTTTACTTTATTCAATACTGATGTGATTGCATTGATAGATCCGAGATCAACTTATTCCTATGTGTGTGTGAATCTAGTATTGAATAAGACTCTACCTATTGAGTCTACTGAATTTGTGGTTAGAGTATCGAACCCCTTAGGCAAGTGTGTCTTGGTGGATTAGGTGTACAAGAATTGCCCATTGATGTTTCGTGATGTATGTTTTCCAGCCAATTTGATGTTACTACCATTTGATGATTTTGATATAATTTTGGGTATGGATTGGCTCACTCTGCATAACGCCATCATGAATTGTAAAAGAAAGAGTATTGAGTTGAAAACTCAGAATGGTGAGATAGTTCGAATTGAATCCAGTGATATGAAAGGATTACCAGCTGTTGTATTTGCTATGAAAGCTATGAACTATGTGAAAAAGGGTTGTGAAGCTTATTTAGCATATGTGATTGATACAAAAGTGTCGAAAAAGAAAGTTGAATCTGTGCATGTGGTATGTGAGTTTCCAGATGTGTTTCCTAAAGAGTTACCGGGATTACCTCCGATTCGGGAAGTCAAATTTGGTATTGAATAGATGATGGGGACCACTCCCATTTCGATAGCTCCGTATAGAATGGCACCAACAGAATTGAAAGAGTTAAAGTCTCAATTGCAGGAGCTGACTGACAGAGGATTTGCATGACCAAGTTTCTCACCCTAGGGAGCTCCTGTGTTATTTGTGAAAAAGAAAGATGGAACTATGAGGATGTGTATTGATTATCGACAGTTGAATAAAGTGACGATAAAGAATAAATATCCATTGCCTCATATTGATGATTTGTTTGATCAGCTGAGAGGAGCTACAGTGTTTTCAAAGATAGACTTGAGATCACACTACTATCAATTAAGAGTTAAAGAATCTGATGTGTCAAAATTGCTTTCAAAATGAGGTACGTACATTACAAATTCTTAGTGATGCCTTTCGGACTAACAAATGCTCCTGCAGTGTTTATGGTTCTGATGAATCGGATATTCAGATCGTATTTGGATCGTTTTGTAGTGGTGTTTATTGATGATATTTTGATCTATTTGTGTGATAAGACGCAGCATACCTAGCATTTAAGAACAGTGCTACAAACCCTGCGTGAGAAACAATTGTATGCAAAGTTTAGTAAATGCGAATTTTGGTTACATGAGGTTGGTTTACTCGGGCATATTGTATCCGTTGCGGGAATAAGAGTTGATCCGAGTAAAATCTTTGCTATTTTGGAATGGAAGCCTCCGAGAAATGTGTCTGAAGTCCGTAGTTTTTGGGACTAGCGGATATTATAGGTGGTTTGTGAAAGGTTTCTCGATGATTGCAACTCCGTTGACGAAGTTGCTATAGAAAGATGTTAGATTCGAGTGGTCAGAAAAGTGCCAGCAGAGTTTTGAACAGTTGAAAGTAATGTTGACAGAGGCGCCAGTGTTAGTTTAACCTAAGTCGGGCAAAGAATTTATAGTTTATAGTGATGCATTGTTGAATGGTTTGGGTCGTGTGCTGATGCAAGAAGGCAAAGTGATTGCTTATGCTTCAAGAAAGTTAAAGCCGCATGAAAAGAATTACTCGATGCACGACGTTGAATTGGCTGCTATTGTGTTTGCATTGAAGATTTGGCGTCACTACTTATTCAGTGAGAAATGTCATATTTATACTGATCATAAGAGTGTGAAGTATTTAATGACTCAGAAAGAATTAAATTTGAGACAGATGAGATGGTTAGAACTATTGAAAGACTACGAACTTGTGATAGATTACCACCCGAGTAAAGCTAATGTTGTAGCTGATGCTTTGAGTCAAAAATCGTTATGTGCTTTGCGAGCTATGGGTACTTAGATAGATCTGTGTGATGATAGTGAGGTTATAGCTGAATTGAAAGTAAAGCCAATGTTTGTACATCAGAGAGAAGTGATGTTGAAATGATGGTTAAACAAATTCTGTGTGAATCGAATGCTGAATTAGAATTTTGAGTAGATAGTGATGATTGTCTAAGATTTAGAGATCGGATTTGTGTTCTGAGAAATTCAGAGTTGATTTCGATGAATTTGAATGAAGCTTACAATAGTCATTTGACTGTACATACGGGGAGTAAAAAGATGTCTAATGATCTGAAACAATTCTATTGGTGGCATGGTATGAAAAGAGACATTTCTGACTTTGTGTCGAAGTGTTTAGTTTGTTAGCAAGTTAAGGCTAAACATCAAGTTCCATTCAGTTTGTTACAACCGATTATGATTCCTGAGTGGAAATAGGAGAGAATTACGATGGACTTTGTGTCGGGTTTGCCCTTAACTCCGATCAAGAAAGATGCAATCTGGGTGATAGTGGACAGATTGAGGAAATCAGCCCATTTCATTTCGATGAGAACTGATTATTCTTTAGATAAATTAGCGGAACTGTATATTGCTGAGATTGTGAGATTGCACGGAGTACTACTATCTATAGTGTCTGATAGAGATCCGAGGTTTACCTCGCGATTTTGGAGGAAATTGTAAGATGCGTTAGGTACAAAATTGCATCTTAGTACTACTTTTCATCCGCAAATGGATGCAATCTGAACGGATTATTCATATTCTTGAAGATATGTTGAGGTGTTGTGTACTTCAATTTGAGAGTACGGGAACAACATCTGCCATTAACTGAATTTGCGTACAATAACATTTTCAATCTAGTATCAAAATGGCACCATATGAGGATCTTTATGATCGAAAATGTCGAACTCCATTGTATTGGACTGAGCTGAGTGAGAATAAGATTCATGGGGTTGATCTTATAAAAGAGACTGAGCAGAAAGTGAAACTCATTCGTGATAGCTTGAAAGCGGCCTCAGATTGTCAGAAGTCTTATGCAGATTTGAAACGAAATGATGTTGAATTCGAAGTTGGTGATAAAGTGTTTTTGAAAGTGTCTCCGTGGAAAAAATACTTCGATTTGGCAGAAAAGAAAAGTTGAATCCGAGATTCATCGGACCATATGAGATTATTAGACGACTTGGATCGGTTGCTTATAGATTGATGTTGCCACCTGAGTTAGAAATGATTCATAATGTGTTTCATGTGTCGATGCTTCGACGGTACCGATCTGATCCATCTCATGTGATTGCTCCTACTGAGGTTGTGACTCAGCCAGATTTGTCGTATAATGAAGAACCAATCCAAATTTTGGCACGAGAGATCAAATAGTTGAGAATCAAAAGAATTTCCTAAGTGAAAGTGTTATGGCACAAACGCAGAGTTGAAGACGCTACGTGGGAGCCTGAGAACGTTATAAAAGAGCAATATCCACACCTATTCACTGGTAAGATTTTCGAGGATGAAAATCCCTAACAATGGTTTTGAGACCACAAATTCGAGGTCAAAATGATAATTTAATATTATTTTCTATGTGAATAATATATGATTTAGTCTATGTGAAATTTTTGTGTGATAATTTTATCGAATGTGTGTCAAATTGTGAGAAATGACTTAATTGCATAAATTGTAAAATGCTGTGTGCTGATTGTCAAGTGTTCAATTTTTGATGTCTTTATAATGTGGAGGCCTTATGAGGCAATTAGCCCAATTTTAAGATAGTGGGGGTGTTAAATAACAAGATAACCATGTTGATAATTTGTCTTATATGTTTAATGAAAGGGTAAAATGGTAAAAGGATAATTAAGTTAAATTAAATGAAACAAAAGCATGGAAATGAGAGATTTATCATCTTGTTTGTGCCGAAATTAAAGAAAAGAAAAGAAAGAACACTAAGCTACGGATTCTGCCAACATTTGAGCTTGATTGAAGGTATGTTTGAGCTCGGTTTTTGTTAACTTCTACGTTTTCGTAATCGTTGCTTTGTGCTCTAGCTAACCCATGTTGGAATTTTGTGAATTGATGATGTTGTTGAGATGAGCCATTAATGAATACTTGAGCTATGTGCTAGTTGATAGTGAAATATGAAAACTTGGTGTTGGATTAACATAATTTTTATTGAAATTTTTAGTGAAATTGAGTATTTTGGACTTAATTGAGGAAATGAGAAATTGAAGGGTTAAAATATGAAATAAATTAAATGTATGAGCTTGTATTAGCATGGGAAGAATTCGGCTAAGCATATGTGTTTTGAAATTTTGTGTATTTGATGATTTTGTGAAATAGGGTCTAAAGTGTCAAAATGTGAAAATGTGAGGCTATTTTGTAAAATGCCCTAAATAAGTGTGTGTGGATTAAATTGAATGAATTGGTGATTGAATGGATTGAATTTGAATGTGTATAGACCAAGAGAGGAGAGGTTCGGATCGAGATCGAGGTAAAGATAAAATGCTTTATTAATAGATCGTTTCGATAGTTCGACGTTCGAGGTAAGTTCAGATATAATACATGTTGTTAACTTATGTTCTATATGATGTTAATTGAATGAATATCTATATAAATATGAAATTTGAAAAGATAAGTGCGGAATTGAACTAAAAGGCACTAAGTGTGCGAATTTAGATATGAGATAGAGATGGTTGGCACTGTGTGTGCGAGATGACAAAAGCTTCGGCTTAATGAATTAGCACTGTGTGTGCGATATTGATATAAGTTCGGTTTAACATATTGGCACTAAGTGTGCGGAAACGACTATGTTTTGGTTATGTAATTTGGCACTAAGTGTGCAAATAACTCAAAAGAATAGCCAAGGTTGGATGAGATGTAATATTGAGCTATGGAATAGCATGAATGGTGAGTAATTGTGTGTTGATCAAGGTATGTTGAACCTATGTGGTTGATGATAATCTTAGAAGTTGAAAGAATAGATACTTAAGCATATGGTTGAGTTTGATGATGAGCCTAATTGTGCATTTATCTATGTAATGGTTTACTTATGTACTAATGTGGAATATTTGAGTAATATGTATTGTATTTCAAACTTACTAAGCTTTTGAAAGCTTACTGTGTGACTGTTTCTCTATTTTACAGTGTCAGTAAAGGTAGCTCGGATCTGGGGATCGTCAGCATGTCAATCACACTATCGGTAATATATTTTGGTACTTTTGAAAAGATGTACATAGTTGAAATATGGCATGTATAGGCTAGATATGTAAATTATGTATGAGATGTGTAAATAGCCATGTAAGGTGGTGATCGTTGTTTTGTCGAGTTTTAAAATTTATAAAGAATATGATCAAACCTGGAAACTAACTCTGGAAATGATTATAGGCAACTGTACCTATCGAACAGTAGTATAGCTTAGGCAAGACTAGATTGTCGAACCCAAAGGAACTAAAAGTACTAATACTAACTTTCTCTTTATTATTTAGCCTAAAATAAGTGAAGTTTCTTTTAATCTAAATTAACTACTACTAAACTAAAGATGCAAAGACAAAAAGAGTGAATTGGGAAATAACTTAATGAAAAACTCAGTTGATCATGACAATACCCTCAGGAAGAATCCACCTAGACTTCACTTGTTATCTAACACTGAATCATACGATTTATTCACTTAGTTTGATCTCGTAAGACTCCCTAACGTATATTAAACCCTCTCTCGAGGCGAATACCGTCTAACCCTAGGTTAATTAGTGGAACTCTCATTCTCTTATAATAACCCCCTAGAATAGTAGTAAATCGATCTATGGATTCCCATATTAGGTTTCACCCTAATCCGGTAAAATCTTGTTACCCTATCTCTAAGCGTGCAATCAACTCCGCTTATTATGCTAGATCTACTCTTAAGCAGGGTCTATTCCTCCTCCACCTAAGCACATCAGATTTGGATTAAACATGCATAATTAAGAACAAACTAAGTATTTATCATATAATTCAGAAAACAATAACAAGATTCATCTTGGTTCCATCCCCTTCAGGTATCTGAAGGGTTTAGTTCATAACGAGTAAAGAAAACATCTTAAGAGAAAAGATAAAACAAAACATAAGAAATTCCTAAAACCCTCTGAAGGAATTGAAGGAGAAATTCACCGTCTTGAGTAGAATTTCGGCTTCTTGAGATGGATCCATTGGCTATCTTCGATTAATTCCCACAATTCTGGCCTTCTGGCTCGGCTCCTTGGCCTAGCTAACCGCCTCCTATCAGGTTACACTTAGGGTGTTTATATAGACTTTTAGAATGCTTTACTTGGTATCTAAGTGTCCCAATTCAAGTATACTTCCTACTCGGTGTTTGGATAGGCTTTGGAATGTGTTTCTTTGCCTCAAAGTATCCAAATCTGAGTGAAATTTCTCTATCCCGCGGCAGGGGCACGGCCATGGTACACAACCGTGTAAATCATTTTCAGGCCGTGTCTCGATTCTGTCAATTGGGGCACGACCATGTAAATCGTGGCATGGCCGTGTGAAGTAAATTGACGAGACATGACCGTGTGGCTTGAAGTCCAGGTCGTGTTGATTTCCTCTTTGGCCCAAATTGGCCCGTTTTAAGCCTGTTTCTTGTTCTTTTCGTCCTCGGGTGCTTTCCTGAGT
This sequence comes from Gossypium rotundifolium, assembly GCA_025506655.1. NCBI lineage: Eukaryota > Viridiplantae > Streptophyta > Magnoliopsida > Malvales > Malvaceae > Gossypium > Gossypium rotundifolium. Next base: position 143,345,521 of record CP106731.1, read on the forward strand.
AAAAACATGAAAAGAAAGGATTAAGAGCACCTTTTTACATAAATCAAGGGCTAAATCATCCAAAAGCATACTAAATGTGGGCCTAAAATATGTTACTTTTACGGTTTATCAAATACCCCCACACTTAAGCTTTTGCTTGTCCTCAAGCAAAATTCTCAACTTATAATTAAAACGAACTTTCCATAATTCACAATTCCTATCAACAATGCCTCATCATAATTCATAGATAATTTATACATGGATAATTTAACTCAAAGACTCTTAAAGGCTCACACAATTCTAAGTCATAAATTTGTAGCATAAAAACATAGGTGTCTCCACTGATCTAAATAATTACCTTTAATTCAAAACCGAAAAGGATTGACATCCTCACTACAGAGTCACTCAAAGCACTCGAAGTGTTTAAGTTTCAAGAAAAAGCACTCATAAGTCGAACCTGAAAAGTTAATCCCATAGGCTTGCCTAAAAATCAAATCTCCACCACTGTAATATGAGATGATACACAAATCAAAAGGTCTTTGAGAGGGTTGTAACGGGGCTTAGGTTAAAGGTGTGGATAAAGGTTGAATTAGAAGGTTGAAAATCGAGATTGACCTAATAAATTACCTACTAATAATAATGAACTAGAAAATAAATGATTACTTTGAAACTAGTAATACTACTATTGATAATACTTTTAATACGAGCTCTTCTTCAACAATTGGAATTTAAGCGCATAAGCTCCTTTAATCATATACTAATACTTGAATATACTTCTTTTTTTTTTAGAACAAGCTAAGTAAAAACATAATTGTAACACCCCAAACTCGGCCTAAAAGTTAGGCCTGAATCTGAGTGTCACAGTGAAGGAAGTTGAAAAGCTAAGCAGTTGTTTAGAAAAGTTTTATCAGATTTTTGAACTCCGAGTTCGTTGTTTGATTGAGAAAAATGTGATTTACTAAATGACCGTTTAAAAGTTATTATTTTGAAAAACTGTTTTGTTATGAAAGTTGAACTTGCATCGTTGCGTAAACATGATATTTTAGAAAGCGATTGCTAATGTTTTAAGAAAACCCCATAATTATAAGTTTAACAGTTATAAACGAAAACTTAGAAAAATAAACCAATGGCCTTATTACAAAATATTAACCCAAAATAAGTAATCTTAAAATAAGGTAAAAAATGAAATTACTAAAGTTCACGAGTAGTATCTCCGATGTATAGCCAACCTCGAGTCCTCCACGGCTCTCAATCCTCAATCGCTGGGAATCACCTAAAACATTTAATGAAAAGAGGGGGTGAGTTTTGCGAAAACTCAGTATGTGCAACCCTCACCGGTAAGAACATGCATCACAACAATCCGGGTCGAAGCCCATTACAGTAACAGTGGCAATTGGGCCTTAGCCCAAAATAGCCTTGGTTGAGCCTTAACCCATATCATATGTCACAGCAGATCATGTATGCAATGCGATGCAAACCCATCCCAACCTAATTTTCCATCCGCTACACACCACCCAATACCTGCCAATCACACCAATGGGGATTTCTACAATCAACCCTCACCGCTACACACCATCGATGGCATTCATGCTGCAATTAGCTGCTTATCATCAGAATTGTGACATAGTCACCAGGACAGATCGTCCAGAGCCACTACAACAGATCGTGGTAGAGCCACTACAACATATTGTGGCAGAGCCACCAGAACACTTCCCCTTTCGTATACATCAATCGCCCAACCCCGAGCAAACATAGAAAATGGCATGCATGTATATCATATCAACTCAACAGAATCATTTTACTTAAAGAAAATCACAGAAATCACTAACCTGATGAGTCGCCCTTTACCCTCTACGGGTTTTCAACAGTCATGCCGGGATTTCGGCATTTAACATAATATAAACAGATTTATATATATACTAACAGACAACAGAGATGGTGTGAGAAATTACACACAATCACACTAATCAACCCCAAAGGGTATAATGATAATTTTACCTACCGAGGGTATTTCAGTAATTTACCTACCAAGGGTAATTGGTAATTTTGCAACCCAAGAGTATTTCAATAATTTCACAAATTAGGGTATTTCGATAATTTTGCAAACCAAGGGTATCTCGATAATTTTACAAACCAAGGGTATTTCGATAATTTCACAAACTAAGGGTATTTCGATAATTTTACAAACTAGGGATATTTCGGTCATTTTACAAATCAGGGGTATTTTGGTGATTTCACAAATCATGGGCATTTTGGTAATTTTACAACCTAGGGGTATTTTGGTAATTTTGCAAACTAGGGGTATTTCGTTCATTTTACAAATCAAGGTATTAACGACCCAACAGAAGGTCCACTGTCGCCTCGAACAACTCAAGTATTCTAAATAGAGATAATGATGCGAATGGGCCTAAGGTCCATTCTCGACCCAAGTAGACCCACACATTCGTGTGGCCCATTCAGCCCAAACCTAGCCATATATATGAGATTCACATAGTCTAGTTCACTATTTACTACTCAATCATATAATTTACTCATATGGGCCCCCGCCCATTGGGCCCACTTGGCCCCTTTCGGGCCATTGTGGCCTAACAGCCCACACCCAGAAGAACACTACTGATGGCATCAACTATCGCGTTGAAGCCCCACACGTGCACTCGTACGCTCATGTGGTTTCTAGCGCCGTGTCACCGGTATTTTGGCATTTGTCACTTTACAACTAGAGTGGAGAGAATACACACCTGATAGGAATCTAAAGCCACTAAACCGCGTTCCGACCACTCTTACGTCCAATGCCGACCACGTATGCTCCTTCTCCTCCTATGAAGCTCTATATATAGCTAGCTTCTCACCTTCCTTCTTTTTATCTTTCCGATGTGGGATCCCTCCGTCAATAGAGTTTAAATCCAACTCAAACTCTTCCCGTCCAATCCGCAAAATAAATACTCCACTGCTTTCCATGAGATTTGAACCCAGGCTCTCCCATCAGCGTGCCAATTCACACCACTTACCACTAAGCCACAAGCTCCTCTTGTGTCTAAAACCATGCGCAACTAAATATAACCCTATGACAAAATTCTAAAGTCCATTTAAAAAGAAAACCAAAATGCAAAAGCCAAGATTTGAACCTTGGACCTCATTTCTTCCTTGTGGCGTTACCCCCTTGTCTCTTATGTGGAGTCACTTTACCACTACACCACACACTCCACTTGTTTCTTTTTCTCCACACTTTATCCTTAAAGCCTACCTACTGACTCCAAAGGTTTTATTCACCTAGAACCAAAATTTTTCCTAAGGCCTAAGTTGAACCCGGGACTTCATAGAAGCCCCCCAACCTAACAAAATCACTCACCTACTAGATCTAACTTGCATTAAAGCCATTTTTTTGTTCCTAAAAATTTTAAATGCTCCTACTCCTAAGGCCCAATGGGCCCAATCCTACTAGGCCCAACTTCGGGATGTTACAAATCTACCCTCCTTAAAGAAATTTCATCCTCGAAATTTCCAACTATAGAAATAGTCGCACATCCTAACCTACAACACTACACTCACACTGTGCACTCTGATTCTAAAACAGTAATACACTTTTTAACTTAAGCTTAGAACCTCTTCACACAACCAAATATCTAATATAGAAGCAAAAAGATATTTAACACTCATACTCAAAATTTTTTCATTCAAACACCACATCCAAAACATACACAGAATAAACACAGTCATTATAGCATATAATAAGTAAGGAGACTTACGTATTTGGTGTCGGAGACTCGGGTGCCATACTTTCAATAAAGATACTTTTTTTTAAAAAACCAAATTTCAAATAACTTTGAAAAAAATATTTTCGAACCCATTCCATAGCCGAGATTTGCAACCTAGGCTCTGATACAATAATTGTAACACCCCAAACTTGGCCTAAAAGTTAGGCTCGAATCTGGCGTGTCACAGTGAAGGAAGTTGAAAAGCTAAGCAATTGTTTAGAAAATTGTTATCAGATTTTTGAACTCCGAGTTCGTTGTTTGATTAAGAAAAATGTGATTTACTAAATGACCATTTAAAAGTTGTTATTATTTTGAAAAACTATTATGTTATGAAAGTTGAACTTGCATCGTTGCGTAAACATGATATTTTAGAAAACGATTGCTAATGTTTTAAGAAAACCCCATATTTATAAGTTTAACAGTTATAAATGAAAACTTAGAAAAATAAACCAAGGGCCTTATTACAAAATATTAACCTAAAATAAGTAATCTTAAAATATGGTAGAAATCGAAATTACGAAAGTTCACGAGTAGTATTCCGATGTATAGCCACCCCCGATTCCTCCACGGCTCACAATCCTTAATCGCTGGGAATCACCTGAAACATTTAATGAAAAGAGGGAGTGAGTTTACGAAAACTCAGTATGCACAACCTTCATCGGTAAGAACATGCATCACAATAATCCGGGTCGAAGCCCATTACAGTAACGGTGGCAATTGGGCCTTAGCCCAAAATAGCCTTGGTTGACCCTTAACCCATATCATATGTCACAGCAGATCATGTATACAATGCGATGCAAACCCAGCCCAACCTAATTTTCCATCTGCTAACACTACCCGTACTTTCCAGTCACACCAATGTGGATTTCTACAATCAACCCTCACCGCTACACACCATCGATGGCAGTTATGCTGCAGTTAGCTGCTCATCGTCAGAATCATGACATAGTCACCAGGACAGATGTGGCAGAGCCACTACAATAGATCGTGGCAGAGCCACCAGAACACTTCCCCTTTCGTATACATCAATCGCCCAACCTCGAGCAAACATAGAAAACGGCATGCATGTATATCATATCAACTCAACAGAATCATTTTACTTAAAGAAAATCATAGAAATCACTAACCTGATGAGTCCCCTTTACCCTCTACGGGTTTTTAATAGTCATGCCGGGATTTCGACATTTAACAGAATATAAACAGATTTATATATATACTAACAGACAACAGAGATGGTGTGAGAAATTACACACAATCACGCTAATCAACCCCAAATGGTATAACGATAATTTTACCTACCGATGGTATTTCAGTAATTTACCTACCAAGGGTAATTCGATAATTTTGCAACCCAAGGGTAATTCGATAATTTCACAAATTAGGGTATTTTGATAATTTTACAAACTAGGGGTATTTTAGTAATTTTACAAACCAAGGGTATTTTGGTAATTTTGCAAACCAGGGGTATTTTGATAATTTTACAAACTAGGGGTATTTCGGTCATTTTATAAATCAAGGGTATTTTGGTAATTTAACAAGCCAGGGGTATTTTGGTAATTTTACAACCCAGAGGTATTTTGGTAATTTTGCAAATTAGGGGTATTTCGGTCATTTTACAAATTAGGGTATTAACGACCCAACAGAAGGTCCACTGTCGCCTTGAACAACTCAAGTATTCTAAATAGAGATAATGATTCTAATGGGCTTAAGGCCCATTCTCGGCCCAAGTAGGCCCACACACTCGTGTGGCCCATTCAGCCCAAACCTAGCCACATATATGAGATTCACATAGTCTAGTTCACTATCTACTACTCAATCATACAATTTACTCATATGGGCCCCTGAGCCCATTGGGCCCACTTGGCCCCTTTTGGGCAATCGTGGCCCAACAGCCCACACCCATAAGAACACTACTGATGGCCTCAACTATCGCTTGAAGCCCCACACGTGCGCTCGCACGCTCGTGTGGTTACTAGCGCCGTGTCACCGACATTTTAGCATTTGTCGCTTTACAACTAGAGTAGAGAAATACACACCTGATAGGAATCTAAAGCCACTAAACCGCGCTCCGACCACTCCAACGTCCAATGCCAACCAGGTACGCTCCTTCTCCTCCTAGGCAGCTCTATATATAGCTAGCTTCTCACCTTCCTTCTTTGTATCTTTCTGATGTGGGATCCCTTCATCAGTAGAGTTTAAAGCCAACTCAAACTCTTCCCGTCCAATCCGCAAAATAAATACTCCACTGCTTTCCATGAGATTCGAACCCAGGCTCTCCCATCAGTGTGCCAATTCACGCCACTTGCCACTAAGCCACAAGCTCCTCTTGTGTCTAAAACCATGCGCAACTAAATATAACCCTATGGCAAAATTCTAGAGTCCATTTAAAAAGAAAACCAAATTGCAAAAGCCAAGACTTGAGCCTTGGACCTCCTTCCTTCCTTGTGGCGTTACCCCCTTGTCTCTTATGTGGTGTCACTTTGCCACTACACCACACACTCCACTTGTGTCTTTTTCTCCACATTTTATCCTTAAAGCCTACCTAGTGACTCCCAAGGTTTTATTCACCTAGAACCAAATTTTTCCTAAGGCCTAAGTTGAACCCGGGACTTCATAGAAACCTCCTAACCTTCCAAAATCACTCACCTACTAGATCCAACTTGCATTAAAGCCGTTCTCTTGTTCCTAAAAATTTTAAAAGCTCCTATGTCTAAGGCCCAATGGGCCCAATCCAACTAGGCCCAACTTCAAGATGTTACAATAATAAAGAAAGAACTTTATCAACTGAAATAAACTAACTCAGTAACTGATCAAATCAATTCTCGATAGAAGGGTAGTCAAAAGAATGGTGATAACAAATACAAAGTGTTTTGGGTTAATATTAGTGGGTAATTCAATAAAAATGGTTATTATGATTAAAAAGTGTTCACTAGGGGTTAATTTTTGAGAAGGTAGGCTTTTTAGTGGAGTGAATGAGTTAAAACCTAGGTGCCTTTATCATCTTAGTATATCAAGTCATAGATGTGGTCTCAACATGTATAATCGAGGCAAGTTCTAGAATAACAATTCAAAGTTGACATACTCATAATAAAAAAAGTGAGCACGAAAAAGAATATATGCTCTATAAGGCTCAAAATCTCACAAAAATTATGGGTATTTGACATCAATCCTGTAAATTTCAAACTTCAAGGTAATATTCAAATTCAGTTCAACAACCTAGAAAATTTTTTATTCTTGAAAAGTAGACTTATCATCCTTGATTCTCTAGTATCTTAAAGTTTATATAATCAATGCACAATTATAAATGACTTAATCCAAAACACATAAATAAAAATCATAAATCATTAGAAATTTCATCCTAATTAATAACATGAGAAAAATACATAAAAATAAGATTAAATTCAGGATTTTTAGAACCATGCAAAAAGTTAGGCACTTAATCCCCCCCACACTTAAGATGTACATTGCCTTCAATGTACAAAGATGGATAACTAATAATCTAATAAAAAGAAGGGGAGAAGTGACAATTACTGAATTTTGGATGACTCTAGGAGTTGGCAGGGGTCATGGTGGCATTTTCTATGGGCTCGGTGGGGTGGCTACCGATGCACTCTTTGTTAGATGAAGAAATTGGGGAGATCGTGACGACTTAGCCAGAAATCATTGAAACATATTTCAAATAAACTAATTATATAATTAAGGACAAAAAAACTAAAGAGAAAGGGACTAAGGAGAAAAATAAAATTAAAATACAATACTAATGGACTTAAAAGTCTGATCGCTGCAAAACAGTCTAGTTTTAATATTTATAAAAGAGTGATCGAACCTGTAGACTGACTGCGACAACGATAGAGGCAAGCGCACCTATCGAACAGTAGTATAGCTCAGGCAAGAATATCTTATCGAACCCAAGGAACCTAAAAGTACCACTACTCACTTTCTTCCTATTATTTAGCCTTAAATATGGAGTGATTAATTAACTTATCTAAGACTAATGAAATACTTAAACTAAATGCAAAGACAAAAGAATAAACTGGGAAAAAACTTTGGAAAACTTAGTTGATAAAGATGATACCCTCAGGAAGAATCCACCTATGACTTCACTTAGTATCTAACTTTCAATTCATATGATTTCTTTTACTTAGCTTGATTCGTGAGACTCCCTAACCTATATTAAACCTTCTCTCGAAGCGAATAACGTCTAACCTTAGGTTAATTAGTGGAACTCTCGTTCTCTTATAATAACCCTTTAAGGAAGCAGTAAATCGATCAATGGACTCCCATATTAGGTTTCACCCTAATCTGGCAAAATCTCGTAACCCTATCTCTAGGCGCCCGATCAACTCCTCTTAATTATGCTAGATCTACTCTTAGGTAGGGTCTATTCCTCCTCCACCTAAGCACATCAGATTAAATTAAGCCACATAAATAAGAACAAACTAAGTATTTATCATATAATCCAATAAATCAAATAACAAAATCCATCATAGGTTTTATCCCCTTTCGGTATCTGAAGGATCTAGTTCATAATAAAATAAGAAAACATCTCAAGAGAAAAGATAACACAAAACATAAGAAATCCCTAAAACCCAATGAAGGAATCGAAGGAGAGATCCTCCGTCTTGAGTAGTATTTCGACTCTTCGAGATGGATCAACTGGCTATCTTCGAGTAATTCCTTAAACAAGTAAAGCTCTGGCAGAAAACTTTGCTAAAACCTTGATGATCTTAAATTGCTGCCTTAGATTGTTTATATAGACGTTTGGGATGCTTTACTTGGCTTCTAAGTACTCGTAATTCAAGTGAAATTCGTCCTAAGTGTTTGAATGGACTTAGGATTGCGTTTCTTGGGCTCTAAGCATCCAATTCCGAGTGAAATTGCTCTTTCTCGCAGCAAGGGCACGGCTAAGGCATGCCCATGTAAATCGTGGTCCAGCACGTGTATCCATTCTATTGGTTTAAGCACGGCTATGACACACCCGTGCAATATCTGGGTAGAGGTCGTGCTTCAGGTCTGCCAATTGGGGCATGGCCGTGTACATCGGGATTAGGCCATGTTGGGCTTTTTGTTGACGAGGCATGGTCGTGTAAATCAGGGTGTAACCGTGTGCAAATCTAAATATTGGGGCACGGTCGTGTGGCATGAACGCCAAGCCGTACCGACTTCTTGGGTTGGCCTATTTTGGTCTATTTTAAACCCATTTTGTGTCCTTTTTATCCTTGGGTTCTTTCCTAAGTATAATACATGAAAAGAAAGGATTAAGAGCACATTTTTACATAAATTAAGGATAAATTCATCCAAAAGCATACTAAATGTGGGATTAAAATATGTTAGTTTTACGGTTTATCAAATACCCCCACACTTAAGCTTTTGCTTGTCCTCAAGCAAAATTCTCAATTTACAATTAAAACGAACTTTCCAAAATTCATAATTCCCATTGACAATGCCTCATCATAATTCATAGATAATTTATACATGGATCATTTAGCTCGAAGTGCCCTAAAGATTCAAACGAGATAAGTCATGATTTTGTAGCATGAAAACATAGGTGTCTCCCCTTATTTAAATAATTACCTTTGATTCAAAACTGACAAGGATTGACATCCTCACTAATGATTCACTCAAAGCACTCAAAGTGTTTAAGGATCAAGAAAAAGCGCTCAAAAGTCAAACCTGAAAAGCTAATCCCATAGGCTTGCCTGAAAATCAAATCTCCACCACTGTATATAAGATGATAAACAGATCAAAAGGTCTTTATTAGGGTTGTAACAGGGCTTGGATTAAAAGGTGTGGATAAAGGCTGAATTAGATAGTTAAAATCGAGATTAAATTGACTAATTACCTAATCAAAAAATAATGAACTAAATATGAATATTTACATCGAATGAAAAGTAATAATACCACTATTGATAATTACTCTATAATAAAGAGTATTTTCTTCACTTTAAAATTTGATAATACTTTAATACGAGCTTTTTCTTCAACAATTGGAGTTTAATTGCTCTAAGCTCTTTTATTGAATAAACTTGGATTTTTTTTAAGAACAAACTAAGTAAAACTTAATAGAAGGAACTTTGATAATTGAAATAACCTAATTTGGCAATTGATCAAGTCAATTCTCGATAGAGGGGCAGTCAAAAGAATGTTGATAACAAATACAAAGGGATTTTGGGTTAATATTAGTGGGTGAGTCAATAAAAAGGTTGTTAGGATTCAACGGGGTTCACTAGGGGTTAATTTGTGTAGGTAGTCTTTTTAGTGGAGTGAACGGGTTAAAACCTAGATGCCTTTATCATCTCAGTATATCAAATCATTATTGTGGTCTCAACATGTAACACCCCAAACCCGGCCTAGGCGTTAAGACGAGATTTGGTTTGTTACATTGATTGAACTATCTCAATAATTTAGGTGAATTGGTATATCAAAACCCTTTTGAAAATAGAGTTTAATAAAACCAAGAGAAATAAATTTAAGTTTGATGTATTTGAGAAACATTAGTTGAAAATCTCATCATTTAATATTTAATTATCAAAACCCTAAAGAAATTTTTATAAGAGTTCAAAACATTTAAAAATAAAATAGATAAAGGATTTCATATATTTGAAAAACCCAAAGTATTTTAAGAAAACATTATAAGATAAATATAAGCCCATATTAAATATCTAAAACATAATTTAAATCCATCCACACATAAAATCCATAAAATATTAATAGAGGCCTTATTACATTATACCCAAAATAGCAAATTAAAGAAAGTACTTATTAAAAGTTCAAAGTTTATTAAACCCATATTTGCAGTATGGCCTCCACGAAGTCATCCTCGGCCCAAGTCCATGTCAATTTCCATTACTTGAGATGAAAAAAATTTGAGGGAGTGAGTTACTCAGAACTCAGTGTATAACTCACTTACTTTATCCACTGGGCCAGATCATCAAGTCATTATTATGGGCTTGAGCCCATCAACAGGTTTAACAATATAAATAATGAGATGCATGCAAAAAATGAAATTTCCCACCCAAACCTAATTTCCATCCGCTACACACCACCCGTACCAACCATCACACCTGTGGGGATCAAGTCAACCCACCCCGCCAACACACCAATCGTAGGCATAAAGCCATTTTTATATTTGTGGCAGAGCCACCGAACTAGATTGTGACAAAGTCACCGAACTAGAGGCATTGAGCCACTAAAATATTTGTGGTAGAGCCACCGAACTAGAGGCAATGAGCCATTTAATTATTTTGTGGCAAAGCCACCGAACTAGATTTTGGCAACATGCCTTTCTTCTCTTCACCGTTAATCCCAACCCATGCAACATGTATGCAAAATAATCTATATACATATGATGATTTTAGTAAAAAGGCCCAATTTACATATGGGTCAATATTTCAGGTTTTTATTAAGGCCCATAATACAAAATATCATTTATCCCATATAACAATTTAGCATCTTTGGCCCATTTAACGATCTAGCAAAATTTTCGCCCTTTTAATGATCTATCAGGGATTTCGGCCCATTTAGCTATCTAGCATACTTTTTGGCCCATTTTACGATCTAGCACATTTTCGGCCCATTTTACGATCTAGCACATTTTCGGCCCATTTTACGATTTAGCACATTTTTGGCCCATTTTCACGAGACATAAAATTTACATTTTACCAACTAACTCATCGATGGCGTTTTCATAATTTTTCACAATTTTAACCGTTTTCATGTAATTTCACTAAAAATACAAATTATTTCGTATTGTACCGATTTTGTCATTTTTACGATTTTGCTCAATATTACGATATGATATCTAACCCGAGATAAGTGTGAAGTTACACACCTTGATATCGTGAGTACTAAACCTTCCCGCTCGTCAACACCTAAACGTAATACGAACCATTAGAACACTTTCATTAATCAAAAATACACTATTGGTAAACAATCTAAATCTTTACCCTTTTGATTTTGAACCACTTCTATTTTTGGTTTTTCCTCGATTGTTGATTCGTTGCCCGATGAGAATCCACGAACGAACAAAGGCTCGAGTACGAATAACCTTAAACAATTGATTTTCCTCGGTTGAAGGTCCACAACCCGATGGAAAATCTCAGATTCCCGAAATAGCCCTTCGTTTATATTTAGGGGGATTAGCGGAACCGCCCCTCTTTCGAAAACTGTGGACTACCCTTTTCTGTCCTATCTTGAATGTCTCTAAAGACATAAGATCATTAGTCCGACTATAAATATCAAAATTTGGCTAACGATTTATAAGATTTGAGATTTGGCTTACCACGATTATCTTCGTTCCTCGAGAAATGATCGAGCAATTATGTCCCTAAAACGAAATCGATTAATAACTAACTATACTAATATAATGAATAAGAATCCTTAAAAAAAATCTCCTTACCTTATTTCTTGAAATCGATTCCAAAGTTCCAAAAAAAATACTCAAGAACTCCTTGAGTTTCTACCCTCCAAAATCTCACTAATGCTCACGATTGGAAAGAAAATTGAGTGAGAAGAATTATGTATAATTAAGAAAATCGGTTGTGATCAAAGAAAATGAAAGAAATTTTTTTTTGGCACAAGAACAAGTTAACATTCAGCCATGGATGAAAGTATTGGAGAAATTTTAATGAAGAAGAAAATGAAGAATAAGGAAATAGAAGTAATATAATGCAGTTTCAAGAGAGAAACAGAAAAAGAAAAGAAAAGGGTACTTAGTTTAGAAGAAAATGCATTCGGCATAGGAGAGGAAAATGAGAAAATGAAAAGAAGAAAAATACTTGCTTGCCTTAGAGCTTTCGGTCACAATGAGAAAGAAAGATTTGGGAGAGAAAAAGTTTCAAAATCGAAATGGTCACAAAAGAATGGCTCAAAAATGAATTGTTTACCCAAGTGTGTTGGCAAATTTCGGCTAAAGAGAATATGGGTGGAGGGAAAAGATGTTTTGCTAAGAAAATGACCAAATGAAAGTGTTTTACCAATACCAATGCCTACCAAAGAAATCACAAAACCGGCCATCCCCCCCAGCCTCAATGTTGTCCAAATACAAGGTCAAAAGGCTATTAGGAAGTTTCCAAAACATCTCCCTAATCTCAAGCCCTATCCTCCTCCATTTTCCTTAAGTTAAAGAGACAAAATCCCCTATTTCAAGCCCTTATCCTTAACTTTCCAAATCTTTAGTCTTCTTACCAAAATAAAGACATTCCAACTCATCCTAACCTTATCTCCTTGCCGACACATGCTTAAGCTAAAGAAAAAAAATAAAAATTCTTAATTGCATGCTAGGTGATTCGAACTCCTTCCTTATGTCCAACTTATGGTGCCTTCACCACTTTGCCACTTACTCAACTTATGCCATCTTTTAGTACTTAATTAACTTAAGTTTCAAGGTTACCTAATTTCTTTACTCTAAAGTACACTTAACTAATATTTTTACTCTAACTCCAAGTAAACCCAAACCAACATTTAGCAACATAATAATACTCAATTATTTAGGATGTTACAATTCTACCCCCTTAAATAAAATTTCTTCCTCGAAATTTACCTGATTAAAAGAGGTGAGGATATTGTTGACGAATTACATCCTCAGACTCCCACGTAGCTTCCTCCGCTCTGTGATTACGCCATAAAACTTTGACCAACGGCACAATCTTAGCACTTTAACATCCCGATCTATAATTTCCACTAGTTCTTCTTCAAAAGACAAGTCTGAATTTAATTCCACTTCTCTCTAGGTACTATATGAGATGGATCCGATCTATAGCGTCTCAAAGATGGAAACATGGAAAACATTATGAATTTGACCCAACTCGGAGGTAATTCAATCGATAAGCCATCGGACCAACACGCTTCATCACACGATATGGCTCGATGAACCTAGGGCTCAACTTGCCCTTCTTTCCGAATCTAAAATTTTCTTCCAAGGGAGACCTTCAGAAGACTCGCTCTCCCACAAAGAACTTGATATCCTTTTGCTTCAAGTCAAGATACGACTTCGCCTATCCAAGCTTCATTCAACCGTGCTCGAATAACTTTTACTTTTCTTCTGGTTTGAGATATTAATTCAGGACCCAACATCTGTCGTTCACCCAATTCAGTCCAACAAGTAGGAGTACAGCACCTACGACCATGCAATGCCTCATAGGGTGCCATCTGAATGCTAGACTGAAAGCTATTGTTATACGCGAATTCTGCCAATGGTAGAAAATCCTCCCAACTACCTCTGAAGTCGATCACACATCCCCTTAACATGTCTTCCAATATCTGAATTACTCTTTCCGACTGACCATCAGACTGAGGATGAAAAGCCGTACTGAAATTCAACTTTGTCCCCAAGGCTTCATGCAGAGCTTTCCAAAATCGTGATGTAAATCTAGGATCCTGTCTAATATAATAGACATTTGGTACCCCATGCAACCTCACGATTTCGGATACATCTGACTTAGCCAATTTACGTAATGAATAATCTATCTGAATCGAAGAAAATGAGCGGTCTTAGTCAAATGATCAACTACTACCCATACGAAATTTTTCTTAGTAGGTGTTAAAGGTAACCCACTAACAAAATCCATAGTTATTCGCTCCCATTTCCAAAGAGGAATCTTTCTTGGTTGTAACAAACCCGACGGCAATTGATGCTCGCCTTCACTTGCGACAAGTCAAACATTTTCCTACAAACTCAAAATCTCATGCTTCAACCCCGCCACCAATATCATTCACGAAGATCTCGATACATCTTATTTCTTCCGAGGTGCATAGCATAAGGGCTACTATGTGCCTCCCGTAGAATCATTTGCCTCAATTCTGAGTCTTTAGGCATACAAATCCTTCCATGAAAACATAGCACTCCATTAGTGTTTATACCAAAATCCTCTATTTCACCCATTTCAACCTGCTGGAATAAAAGTTCCAACTTTTTATCCGATGTCCTTTTCCTCGATTTGTTCTAACCATGAGGCTTCACCAAGTTACGCTAATAGACTACCATCCTCATACAAACTCAAATGAGCAAACATTGCTCTTAAATTAGATACCGCCTTACGACTTAACGCGTCAGCTACCACGTTAGCCTTTTCAGGATGATATTCGATTGAGAAATCATAGTCCTTTAATAATTCCACCCATCTTCTTTGTCTCAAATTCAACTCCTTTTGGGTAAGGAGGTACTTAAGACTCTTGTGATCCGTGTAGATGATAGACTTCTCACCGTAGAGATAGTTCCTCCAAATCTTTAAAGCAAAAACCACTGCTGCTAATTCCAAATCATGAGTAGGGTAGTTCACTTCGTGCGGTCTCAATTGTCGAGAAGCATAGGCCACCACCTTTCCATTTTGCATCAGCACATAACCCAAACCCGTGTGAGACGCATCACAATAAATAGTAATTTCCTTTCCAGCTTCCGGCTGAATTAAAATTGGTGCTTCCATCAGAATCTTCTTCAATTTCTCAAACTCTCTTGTTGTTTTTCAGTCCAAATATACGGAACTCCCTTCCACAACAGTTTAGTTAGGGGTGCAGCAATCAACGAAAACCCCTCAACAAAGCGTCTATAATAACCAACCAATCCTAAGAAACTCTGAATTTCAGCTACCGACTTTGGTGGTTTCCAATCCAGTACAGCCTCAATCTTCCGAGGATCCACCCTTATTCCTTCAGCTAATACCACATGACCCAAGAAAGTCACTTCCTTTAGCCAAAATTCACAATGCGGCTAGTGCATTGGTTAATCCAAATGGCATCACTAAAAACTCATAATGTCCATAACAAGTTCTGAATGCCGTCTTATAAATATCTGCTTCTTTCACCTTAAGCTGGTGATAACCCGATCTCAAATCAATTTTGAGAAAATCAAGCTCCTTCAATTGATCAAACATGTCATCAATTCTCGGCAAGGATACCTATTCTTGATCGTCAATTTATTCAATTATCTGTAATCAATGCACATACGCATTGATCCATCCTTCTTCTTTATGAACAAAACTGGTGCTCCCCACGAGACACACTCGATCGTATAAATCCCGATCCAACAATTCTTGAATTTGAGCTTTAAGCTCGCCAACTCCTTCAATTGCCATTCTATAAGGAGCAATGGACACCGGAGCTGCTCCGCAAAAGCTCAATGCCAAATTCTACTTCCCAACTGGGGTATACCGAAAGTTCATCGGAAATACATCCGAAATTCCTTTACCGTTCTCACATCATTCACGGATAACTCTTTGGCATCCAAAGCACAAATAAAGGCTAGGAATGCCCCATATCCCTTTCGCACCAACTTCTCTGCCTTCAACACATATACCACATTTGCCAAGTAATTCTTTCGTTCGCCTATCATTATTACTTCCTTATCATCCTAAGTTCTTATTGACATTCGCTTTTCAGCACAATCCAAATGTGCTCGATGCATAACCAACCAATTCATGCCCAGAATGAGATCGAACTCGCCGAAAGGCAATTCCATCAAATTCACCAAAAATACCTCCTCTTGAATTTCTAAGGGCACGTCTCTAAACAATTTATTTACAATTACCGACTGTCCTAAAGGACTAATTACTGTCATCTCACTATCGATAATTTTAGATTCTAGATTTAGGTTTCCAGATATGGCGCTAGTAACGTACGAATGGGTAGAACCAATATCTATTAAAGCATAATAGGTACATCGAAGATAAAGAATGTACCAGTTATTACATCAGGTGCATTGCCATCCTTGCGGCGTCTAACTGCATAGACCAGTCCTAGCTATCTTGCATCCGTGTTACCTCTAGGACCATTGCCTCGACCCGGTGTACCTTGACCACGTCCAGCCCCATTACCATCATGACCTGCTCCACGACCTCTCGGTGGTCAGCCGAGTACCTCTAGTTTGGTGTGCATCAAGATACAAACTTCTTGAGTCATATCCATACGTCGAGGATAATTTCTATACTGGTGATCCATTGAACCGCATTTGTAACAAGCGCCCGTTTTCCTCTAGCACTCTTCAGAATGCCTTTTCCCACATTCAGCACAATCTTGACTTTGATTATTAGCTACAGGTGCTCTACCTTGAGCTAGTTCATCATTCTAAGGCCTCTTCAGAAACCTTTTTGAAGAACCCGACTGCTTTATATCTCTCTTGTTTCTTAATCTTTCCCGATTCTGACGTTCTGAGTTCTTAGCCTCTTCGGCTATCTTGGCCTTTTCCATAAGTGTGGCAAAAGTTCTAACTTGTTGTAGGGCAATCAGAACCCTCAACTCATCATTCAGCCCATCCTTGAATCGCACACAATGTTCATGATCCGTTGACACTATTGTCTAAGCATAGCGACTCAAGCGTAAAAACTCAGCCTCATACTCTGCCACTGTCTTACTCTCTTGAACAAGATTCAAAAATTCCTTCCTTCGGGCGTCCACATAACTTGTTCCAACATATTTCCTTTGGAAGGAAGCTTTAAAGAATTCCCAAGTAATCAGTGCAGCCTCGGTGCCTTCTCAAACAGTAAGCCACCATTGATACGCCTCGTCTCTTAGCAAGGACATAGCTCCTTTTAGTTTCTACTTGACAGTGCATTCCATATCATCCATAATTTGCTCCACAGCTTTGAGCCAATATTCACCACATTCGAGTTTGCACCTAAAACCTCTAAAACTTCGCATTATTTGACTTGAGTCATTTCAAATTGACCCATGAGTT
This sequence comes from Gossypium rotundifolium, assembly GCA_025506655.1. Taxonomy (NCBI): domain Eukaryota; kingdom Viridiplantae; phylum Streptophyta; class Magnoliopsida; order Malvales; family Malvaceae; genus Gossypium; species Gossypium rotundifolium. The sequence goes on from CP106731.1 coordinate 143,362,924, forward strand.
GTTGGCCCAATTCTAGTTCCAGTGGCCCTTTCTAGGACTCGCAGCATTGCTTGTGTCAAAGCATTATCTTCTTTCATATGATCCTGTGATCCCGTCTCACTTACAAGTGACGCAGGTGCATCCATTTCGGCATATGATTTGGTGCTTCAGACGCAGCACCTTGTCCTCTACCACGGCCACATCTACCGCGTCCACGACCACGTCCTCTAGTGCTCATGATGACTAATTCAATTTAATCTGATTACAAGTTTTATGAATCAAAAATTGTTTCAGTGTTTATTAACGATGTTTTATGAGATTTGAGAGATAAAGTTGTTTTTAGCAACCATAACCTATAGTCTCAATCTCTACGATTTTCAACATCTAAAACTAGAAGTTCTAAAGTGTTCCTATGATCATATCATCATCATCATCATAATAATCATTTAACAATGAATACTTACTTGACTTGTTGCCGAATGCTTGTGGTGCCATACTGATCTTTAAAACATAATTGAAATGATTTCATCTGAAATTTTTGTTGAACCCAACCACAATCGAAGTTTTTGAAATCTGCTCGATACCATTAAATGTAACACCCCAAACCCAGCCTAGGCGTTAAGACGAGATTTGGTTTGTTACATAGATTGAACTATCTCAATAATTTAGGTGAATCGGTATATCAAAACCCTTTTGAAAATAGAGTTTAATAAAAACTAAGAGAAATAATTTTAAGTTTGATGTATTTGAGAAACATTAGTTGAAAATCTCATCATTTAATATTTAATTATCAAAACCCTAAAGAAATTTTTATAAGAGTTCAAAATATTTAAAAATAAAATAGATAAAGGATTTCATATATTTGAAAAACCCAAAGTATTTTAAGAAAACATTATAAGATAAATATAAGCCCATATTAAATATCTAAAACATAATTTAAATCCACCCACACATAAAAACCATAAAATATTAATAGAGGCCTTATTACATCATACCCAAAATAACAAATTAAAGAAAGTACTTATTAAAAGTTCAAAGTTTATTAAACCCATATTTGCAGAATGGCCTCCACGAAGTCATCCTCGCCCAAGTCCACGTCAATTTCCATTACTTGAGATGAAAAAATTTGAGGAGTGAGTTACTCGAAACTCGGTGTATAACTCACTTACTTTATCCATCGGGCCGATCATCAAGTCATTATTATGGGCTTGAGCCCATCAACAGTTTAACAATATAAATAATGAGATGCATGCAAAAATGAAATTTCCCACCCAAACCTAATTTCCATCCGCTACACACCACCGTACCAACCATCACACCTGTGGGGATCAAGTCAACCCACCCCGCCAACACACCAATCGTAGGCATAAAGCCATTTTTATATTTGTGGCAGAGCCACTGAACTAGATTGTGACAAAGTCACCAAACTAGAGGCATTGAGCCACTCAAATATTTGTGGCAGAGCCACCGAACTAGAGGCAATGAGCCATTTAATTATTTTGTGGCAAAGCCACCGAACTAGAGGCAATGAGCCATTTAATTATTTTGTAGTAATGCCACCGAACTAGATTTTGGCAACAGGCCTTTCTTCTCTTCATCGTTAATCCCAACCCATGCAACATGTATGCAAAATAATCTATATACATATGATGATTTTAGTAAAAAGGCCCAATTTACATATGAGTCATTATTTTAGGTTTTTATTAAGGCCCATAATACAAAATATCATTTATCCCATATAACAATTTAGCATCTTTGGCCCATTTAACGATCTAGCAAAATTTTTGGCCCTTTTAACGATCTATCAGGGATTTCAGCCCATTTAGCTATCTAGCATACTTTTTGGCCCATTTTACGATCTAGCACATTTTCGGCCCATTTTCACGAGACATAAAATTTACATTTTACTAACTAACTCATCAAAGGCATTTTTGTAAGTTTTCACAATTTTAACCATTTTCATGTAATTTCACCAAAAATACCAATTATTTCGTATTGTACCGATTTTGTCATTTTTACAATTTTGCTCAATACTACAGTATGATATCTAACCCGAGATAAGTGTGAAGTTACACACCTTGATATCGTGAGTACTAAACCTTGCCGCTCGTCAACACCTAAACTTAATACGAACCATTAGAACACTTTCATTAATCAAAAATACACTATTGGTAAACAATCTAAATCTTTACCCTTTTAATTTTGAACCACTTCTATTTTTGGTTTTTCCTCGATTGTTGATTCGTTGCCCGATGAGAATCCACGAACGAACAAAGGCTCGGGAGTACGAATAACCTCAAACAATTGATTTTCCTCGGTTGAAGGTCCACAACGCGGTGAAAAATCTCAGATTCCCGAAACAGCCCTTCGTTTATATTTAGGGGGATTAGCGGAACCGCCCCTCTTTCGAAAACTATGGACTACCCTTTTCTATCCTATCTTGAATGTTTCTAAAGACATAAGATCATTAGTCCGACTATAAATATCAAAATTTGGCTAACGATTTATAAGATTTGAGATTTGGCTTACCACAATTATCTTCGTTCTTCGAAAAACGATCGAGCGATTATGTCCCTAAAACGAAATCGATTGATAACTAACTATACTAATATAATGAATAAGAATCCTTAAAACAAAATATCCTTACCTTATTTCTTGAAATCGATTCCAAAGTTCCAAAAAATACTCAAGAACTCCTTGAGTTTCTATCCTCCAAAATCTCACTAATGCTCACGATTGGAAAGAAAATTGAGTGAGAAGAATTATGTATAATTAAGGAAATCGGTTGTGATCAAAGAAAATGAAAGAAATTTTTTTTGGCACAAGAGCAAGTTAACATTCGGCCATGGATGATAGTATTGGAGAAATTTTAATGAAGAAGAAAATGAAGAATAAGGAAATAGAAGTAATATAATTCGGTTTCAAGAGAGAAAGAGAAAAAGAAAAGAAAAGGGTACTTAGTTTAAAAGAAAATGCATTCAGCATAGGAGAGGAAAATGAGAAAATGGAAAGAAGAAAAATACTTGCTTGCCTTAGAGCTTTCGGTTACAATGAGAAAGAAAGATTTGGGAGAGAAAAAGTTTCAAAATCGAAATGGTCACAAAAGAATGGCTCAAAAATGAATTGTTTACCCAAGTGTGTTGGAAAATTTCGACTAAAGAGAATATGGGTGGAGGGAAAAGATGTTTTGCTAAGAAAATGACCAAATGAAAGTGTTTTACCAATACCAATGCCTACCAAATAAATCACAAAGCGGCCATCCCCCTAGCATCAATGCTGCCCAAATACAAGGTCAAAGGCTATTAGGAAGTTTCCAAAATCTCCCTAATCTCAAGCCCTATCCTCCTCCATTTTCCTTAAGTTGAAGAGACAAAATCCCCCATTTCAAGCCCTTATCCTTAACTTTCCAAATCTTTAGTCTTTTACCAAAATAAAGACATTCCGGCTCATCCTAACCTTATCTCCATGCCGACACATGCTTAAGCTAAAGAAAAAAAATAAAAATTCTTAATTGCATGCTAGGTGATTCGAACTCCTTCCCTCATGTCCAACTTATGGTGCCTTCACCACTTTGCCACTTACTCAACTTATGCCATCTTTTAGTACTTAATTAACTTAAGTTTCAAAGTTACCTAATTTCTTTACTCTAAAGTACACTTAACTAATATTTTTACTCTAACTCCAAGTCAACCCGAACCAACATTTAGCAACATAATGATACTCAATTATTTAGGATGTTACACAACATGCATAAATAAGGCAAGTTCTAGAATAACAGTTCAAAGTTGACACACTCAATATCAATAAAAGTGAGCATGAAAAATAATATATGCTCTATAAGGCTCAAAATCTCAAAAAAAATTATGGGTGTTTTGACATCAATCTTTATAAATTTTGAACTTCAAGGTGATACTCAAATTAGGTTCAACAACCTATCAATTTTTTTTAGAAAGTAGATTTATCATGCTCGATTCTTTAGTATTCTTCAAATTTAATCATCAATGCACAATTAACTATGATTTGTTCTAAAACATATCAATAAAAATCATAAATCATTAGAAATTTCATCCTAATTAATATTATGAAAATAATACTTAAGATCAAGACTAATTTTAGGGTTTTGAAAATTATGCAAAAAGTTAGACACTATTACCCCCACACTTAAGATGTACATTGTCCTCAATGTTCAAAGATAGATAATGAAATTTATGTGCCAAATCAAGAAGGTAAGTGGGGAAAGTAATACTCCTTGAAATCTGGATGATCCCGGGCATCTTTGGTGGCGGTGACGGTGTTTTCTATGGGCCCGGTGGAGTGGCTACCTAGAAGCAATTTATTAGATGAAAAAATTAGGTAGCCTGTGAAGATATATCCAAGAGATCTAGAGAAATAATAATAATATACTAATAATAAATTTAAAGATGAAGGAAATAAAAAGAAGGAGACTAAGAAGAAAATTGAAATTGAAAGAAAAGACTAATGGACTAAGAAGTCCTTATTGTTGGATAGTTTGCGAAGTGGGTGTGACCTCGAAGGCTATGATGTGTGATTCCCTAGCAGCCTTTAGAACCCAAACCAAGAAACTAATATGAAATAAATTAAATTAAGTAGAAAAGAAGTATAGATAAGGAAAATAAAGGAGACGAGAAAAGAAAAATAGAACCAAAAAGGTTTCTGAGACCCTTGGAGTGTCAATTAAGTGAAGTTGGCGGCATGAACTCATGTTGAGGTCTCCTCTAAGGAGATAATGCTTACGTTTCTTCGGCATGATCTTTGTGTTGCTCAAGTGTCTTGGATCTTTTCTATGAATAGGGAGGAAAATTTGAAAGAAAAGAGAAAGAAAGAATAGGAAAGAAGATGGGACAAAGAGGACATACTGTGGGGATTTAAATAGGATTTCAAATCTGGCATGTTCCCACGCCCGTGTATCGAGGGTGTGTCGATTCACACGGCCGTGTCGCACGGCCGTGTTGTGAGGTGTGTTGTCCTTCCATGCCCGTTTTGATGGTTTGTACGCCTGTTCTTAAAAAGCCAGTATAGGAGCACGGTTGAAACGCACGGGCATGGTAGCCTGTGCTAAATAAGTCATTATCTTAGCACGACTGTGAGGCATGGTCGTGCTGTGGGTGGTTGGATTCATGACATTGGGGGAGGTGGTTGGACTGACTTGCACGGCTCTGCTCTATCAATGTGGTAATTCTGGTGGTCTACACGGCCACGGGCATGGCCGTGTGTAAGGCTGTGTGGCTGAAAATCTACACTTTTATGTTAGTTTTCAATGAAATAATTAGGACAGAGAGATGGAAAGAAAAGAAACTGAAAATAAAAATTGTTAGTGTTCGGGTTGCCTCTCGAAAAGTGCTCGTTTATAGTCTTGAGCTAGACTATTCTTGTATTGAAGATTTCAAGGAGGTTTAAAGGTTTAAATATCTTCCCTCACGTCTGTAGTTCTTCTTTCATGAAAAATTTGGGGTCGAGAAGTGTTTACCTTGGAATTTATGAATATTGGATTGCTTACATCGACCGTGTTGTGGGGAAGAGTTCGTGTACCTCATCTTTTATTTTAAAGTGATTCGATGTCCCTATGAGCTATTCTGGCGGTCCCTCTGACTTTACTTCGTATGGATCTGTCTTTGCTTGTGTCTTCTACTCTTTTAATTTGTCGACCTTAAGTGTACGTGATTCTTCTGTGTCGACTAAGATGCTATGGTTTGACTCAGATTTGATGTCGTGTGGTGTTTCCTGCAATGAAGGTTGAATAATTTGATTATCGAATAAAGTAATTTTCGTACCTTCATCATTCATGGCTCTGGCTGAGTTGAGAGCTTAAAGATTTATTGATTCATCTCCCATGCGAAGTATGAGTTCTCTTGTGGCAACATCAATCTTAGTTCTAGCAGTTGCTAGAAAAGGCCTTCCTAAAATCAAGGGGATTGAATTATCCTCATCCATGTCTAAAACAACAAAGTCTACTGGGAAAACAAATTTATCGATTTTGACTAAAACATCTTCAATAATACCTCTAGGGATTCTAACAGTTTTATCAGCTAGTTGAATACTCATCCTAGTTTGTTTGGGCTTCCCTAGACCTAGTCGTTTAAATAGTGCATAAGGCCTAACATTTATACTTGTCCCTAAATCAGCTAACGCATTATCAATGGTCAAACTACCAATTAAGCATGGAATCGTAAAACTTCCTAGATCTTTTAGTTTTTATGGTAGCTTGTTCTGTAGCATTGCTGAGCATGTTGCGTTTAATTCCACATGGTGCTCTTAATCTATTTTTACGTTTGTTCGTCAAGAGCTTGCTTAAGAATTTCCTTGCATCGGGCATCTGAAAAAGAGCTTTAAGAAGAGGTAAGTTAATATTTAATTTCTTCAAGAGTTTTAGAAACCTAATATTTAATTTCTTCAAGAGTTTTAATTATTCCTCTGAATCATCTTTTTCAATGCTTGGGATAAGGTATGCGAGGTTGGTATTCTTTGATTACTTGATTTTGGCTTTTCTTGAGCTACCTCGGTCTTATCCTTGCTTTCTTCTGTTGATGTGGGTCTATCTACTGCATACCTCTTGAGTTGTAATGGCTTGAATTTTCTCTTTTGGGTTTATTTCTGTGTTGCTTGGTAGACGTCCTTGTTGGCGTTCAGAAATTAGCTTTGTTAGGTGTCCCACTGACCTAGTAAGTTCTCCAACTTGATTCTCGAGTCCTTTCATTGACTTCTGTTGTTCATCAAGGTTTGTATCAGTCTTTTGAAGACGAGATTCTATGGCTGCCATGAATTTTGTTAGCATCTCTTCAAGGCTTGATTTTCTTTCCTGTGGGTAGGGCTAATTTTGATAATTTGGAGGAGGTTGCTACCTTTGAATTCCTTGATTTCCTTGTCCTCCCCATGAAAAATTTGGGTGGTTTCTCCAACCTGGGTTATAAGTATTACTATAAGGATTATTATTGGATCTGTAATTGTTACCTATATAGTTTGTCTGCTCGTTTTCTACTCCTGGTTGGTAGGGTGGGTACTCAGCATTCGCCACATTCTTGGTTGCTTCATATTGCATTACTGGATGTACCTGCGAAGAACCTAAATTATCGAGCTTTTTATTCATTAACTCCACCTGTGTTGACAGCATTATCACTGCGTCTATGTTGAAAACTCCGGCTGATTTTTTCAGCTTTGCCCTTGTGATTTGCCATTGATAAGTGTTCAATGACATCTCCTCAATAAAATCGTAGGCCGCTTCAGGAGTTTTGTTGTTCAGAGTTCCACCGGCTGATGAATCAATCATTTGCCTTATTGAAGAATTCACACCATTGTAGAAAGTTTGGACTTGAAGCCACAAAGGTAATCCGTGGTGTGGGCATCTCCTTAAGAGATCCTTATATCTTTCCCATGCATCATATAATGTTTCTACGTCATTCTGCACAAAAGAAGATATGTCATTCCTAAATTTGGCCGTTTTGGCTAGTAGAAAAATACTTTAAAAGAAATTTTTCGGTCATTTGGTCCCATGTTGTGATTGACCCTTATGATAAAGAGTTCAACCATTACTTTGCTTTATTCCTTAATGAAAAAGGAAATAATCGAAGATGCATGGCATCATCAGAAACGCCATTTATTTTGAAAGTATCACAGAACTCTAAGAAATTAGCTGTATGAGTATTTGGATCTTCGTCTTGCAATCCATCAAATTGAGCAAACTATTGAATCATTTGTATTGTGTTAGGTTTTAATTCAAAATTATTAGCAGCTATAGCAGGCCTAACAATACTAGATTCTGCTCCTGTCAAATTAGGTTTAGCATAATCATACATAGTACGCGGAACATTCTGATCTTGCGCATCGAGTGGATTATTTTCTACCATCCTTGATGAGGATTGGATCTGTTTTGTTGTTCTTCTCTTTGGTAGTCTAGAGCTCGTCTAGTTTCTCTGCGATTTCTACGAGTGGTAGCTTCAATATCACTATCGTATTCTAATGGTCCTCTAGGGTTTCTTCTAGTCATAAACTAGAGGTACCTTGCAAGTTTAATAAAGAAAGAGGATTATTAAAATTATAAATTTAATAAAATTAGAAATAATGGCTAAAGTAATAAAAGAGAGCTTTAAGTAATATTTTAGAATTCCCAACAATGGCGCCAAAAACTTGATCATTGCAAAATAGTCTAGTTTTAATATTTTTAAAAGAGTGATCGAACACAGAGACCGATCATGACAACGATAGAGGAAAGTGCACTTATCGAACAGTAGTATAGCTCAGGCAAGAATATATTATCTAACCCAAGGAACCTAAAAGTACTACTACTCACTTTCTTCCTATTATTTAGCCTTAAATATAGAGTGATTAATTAACTTATCTAAGACTAATGAAATACTTAAACTAAATGCAAAGACAAAAGAATAAACTGGGAAAAGACTTTGGAAAACTCAGTTGATAAAGACGATACCTTCATGAAGAATCCACCTATGACTTCACTTATTATCTAACTTTCAATTCATATGATTTCTTTTACTTAGCTTGATCCGTGAGACTCCCTAACCTATATTAAACCTTCTCTCAAGTGAATAACGTCTAACCTTAGGTTAATTAGTGGAACTCTCGTTCTCTTATAATAACCCCCCTAAGGAAGCAGTAAATCGATCAATGGACTCCCATATTAGGTTTCACCCTAATCCGGTAAAATCTTGTAACCCTATCTCTAGGCACCCGATGAACTTCGCTTAATTATGCTAGATCTACTCTTAGGCAAGGTCTATTCCTCTTCCACATAAGCACATCAGATTAAATTAAGCCACATAATTAAGAACAAACTAAGTATTTATCATATAAACCAATAAATCAAATAACAAAATCCATCATAGGTTTCATCCTCTTCCGGTATCTGAAGGATCTAGTTCATAATAAAATAAGAAAACATCTCAAGAGAAAAGATAAAACAAAACATAAGAAATCCTAAAACCCTCAAGGAATTGAAGGATAGATCCTCCGTCTTGAGTAGAATTTTGACTCTTCGAGATGGATCAACTGGCTATCTTCGAGTAATTCCCTAAATGAGTAAAGCTCTGGCAGAAAACTCAGCTAAAACCTTAATGATCTTGAATTGCTGCCTTAGATTGTTTATATAGATGTTTGGGATGCTTTACTTGGCTCCTAAGTACTCGTAATTCAAGTGAAATTCATCCTAAGTGTTTGAGTGTACTTAGGATTGTGTTTCTTGGGCTCTAAGCATCCAATTCTGAGTGAAATTGCTCTTTCCCACGGTAGGGGCATGGCTAAGGCACGCTCGTGTAAATCGTGGTCCAACCCGTGTCTCCATTCTGTTGGTTTAGGCACGACTATGACACGCCCGTGCAATATCTAGGTAGAGGCCGTACTTCGGGTCTGCCAATTGGGGCACGGCCATGTACATCGGGGTCAGGCCGTGTTGGGCTTTTTATCGACGAGGCACGGTCGTGTAAATCAGGGTGTAACCGTGTGTAAATCTAAATATTGGGGCACAACTTTGTGGCATGAAGTCCAGGCCATGCTGACTTCTTGGGTTGGCCTATTTTGATCCATTTTAAACCTGTTTTGTTTTCTTTTTATCCTTGGGTGCTTTCCTAAGTATAAGATATGAAAAGAAAGGATTAAGAGCACCTTTATACATAAATTAAGGATAAATTCATCCAAAAGCATACTAAATGTGGGATTAAAAAATGTTACTTTTACGGTTTATTAGAGTCCTTATTGAAAAATGGTTCACGAGGTGGGTGTGACCTCTAAGGCTATGGTGCGTGATTCCCTGGAAGCCTTTAGAACCTAAAACAAAGAAATTAAAGCAAAATAAACTAAATTAAGCATAAGAGAGTCAAAGGGAAGGAAATTGAAGTAAAAGAGAAAATAATAATAAAACTGAAAAGGTTTCAAAGACCCATGGCTTGGTGTTTGGATGAAGCGGCCGGCATTAACTTATGTGTAGAGTCTCCTTTGAGGAGACTATTCTGCTTCTTCGGCATTTTCTTGGTGTAGCTCAAGAGTCTGGACACGGTTCTTAAAGGAATAAGAGAAATTTTTGAATGAAAAAGAAGGAGAAATGAAGACGGGGAGAAAGAAATGAGGGATGAGGGTGAGTGAGAAGGGGTGGAAAGGGTGGGTTTAAATAGAATTTTGGCTTCTAACACTGTCCCACGCCCGTGTATCGTGGGCGTGTTGTTTTACATGGCCGTATCACACGGCCGTGTGTGGAGGCGTGTTGGGATTTAAACGCCTGTGGTCATATTGCCATGCTTGTGGTCGATAAGTCAGTGTCTTCACACAGTCGCATCCCACGGCCATGTTCTAGGAGTGTTGATTTGCCGCCCGTTCCTTAATTGGCAGTATCGGCCCATGGCCCCTTCGCATGGCCGTGGTGGAGTAGGTGAGCCCGTGACTCCAATAGTTGGTTGGGGCAAGATTTGTACCGTCTCTGCTATGTCAGTACGACGATTTGGAGCACCCACACGGTCATGGCCATGATCGTGTGCTAGGCCATGTGGTCTGGGAATCTACACTTTCAATTTATTAAAACTCTAAAAGAGAAAACAAAAATAAAGGAAAACAAAAACCACAAAATAAAAATTTATGTTAGTGTTTGGGTTGCCTCCCGAGAAGCACTTGTTTAAAGTCTTAAGCTAGACTTTTCTTGACATTTGAAAAAGATCAGGGAGGTTTAAAGGTTTGAACATCTTCCCTCATTCTTATAGTTTTATTTTCTTGACAAAGTTTGAGTCGAGAGGCGTTTACCTTAGAGGTGTCGAATGTTGTGTTGCTTACCTTGACTGTTCCGTAGGAAAATATTGTGTACCTTAAGAAGGATTTCTCCCTTTGGCTTCAAGTCTGTGGTGATATGTGCGGATCTACTTTGTCTAACAGTACCTGGTCTACTATTTTGATGTGATTGGATGTTCCTTCGAGCTCTTCTAGTGGTTCCTCTGGTTTCACTTCGTGTGGTTCTTCTTTGATGTGTGTCTTCTATTCTTCTAGTCCGTCGACCTTAAGGTTTTGATCCTTCTCTTTGTCGGTTTGGGTTCTATGGGTTGGCTCAGGTTTGTCTTCATGTGGTGTTTCCTACGATGAAGTTTGTACAAATTGATTATCGACTGAATTGCCTTTGAAACCCCCAAACCCGGCCCACAAGCCCTGACCGGATCTGGCATGCTTCTAGGAAAAACTAGTCGATTCTTATTTGAAACTTTGCTAAAAATTTTACGTGTTTTTGAAAACAGTTGATTTGGGTTGGGCTCGAATTTTAAAACCCGTGTTGATTATGTGTCAAAACATTTTAATATTTATACTCTAAGAAAAAAGGACTTCAACTTTGAATTATTAAAATCGAGTCATACTTAGATAATTAAATATGCATGCATAACAGTTCAAACCAAGGCCTTATTACATCAAATCAAAACCCAAATTAAATCCAAAATACTTAAAATATAACAAGTCCAAAATAAAATAAAAGTCTTAAATTGAGCATGGCCACCACTAAGCTCCTGCCGACCCTGTCCATTAATGAGCGTCACCTGAAAAGTAATCCCACAATGGGGTGAGTCAAACGAACTCAATATGTACAACCAACACAGAACTCAATTAACTCAGGCATGTCAAATCATACATAGTAACATATATATAATTAATGATGCAAACCCGAACCCAAGCCTATATAACCATCCGCTACACATCACCCGTACCAACCATCACACCGTGGGGACTACTAAGTCAACCTCCATCCGCTACACACCATTGAAGGCGATCGCTACGATGACGTGCTCATCGCCTCTATAAAATTCGTGGTATAGCCACCAATAATTATTTTGTGACATAAGTCACCACATTCATATATTGTGACATAAGTCACCACATTCGATATTGTGACATAAGTAACCACATTCGATATTGGGGTATTAAACCACCAATTCACTTCCCTTTACATATCACCCATATGCCCCATGTCAAACATATCATACAATAACATGCTTTATTTCACATTCTTATCACTATTAACATATGTGCCATAATAGATCATAACCTACTTATAGTAGGAGTGGCTAAACATACCTGAGTATTTCACTCCTACCATTGCATGGTACTTTTAGCCACTTCACACATATTTTTATTAACACATATATTAACGCATAACCATAAATTAATTGAAGCTTAGTGTTGGAGTACACACCTGATATACTTATCGCTTTATTGAAATCCCGAAATCCTGATCTAAGCTTTAGATCTTTTAGTTCTTATATTCGGCCAACACTAGGTATATTAATAAAACCCATTCGGCTATAACCAAATCTCGAGAGATTATTGTAACCAAAACTTACCTTGTTACCGATTGGATTAAAATCAAATCTCAAACTTTACTATGTTCCTTCTTGTAATCGGCCAAGCACTAGATCACTTCACGTGTTAGTTTTCGATTTTGAACAAGTACGAAATGATCTAATCACTAACTAGGCCTTGGCCGAATGTGTATGTGCACTTACCTTACGATGCTTAAATCCCAAAAGTATCCCTTGTCTTAAGTATCTGTCGAAATCCCTATAGACACATGTTAGATCAATTTCTAACATTTAATCACAAGTAAATAGCCCTTGGCCGAATATCCAATATGACTCACCTTAGATCTTTAAAATTCGAAAGATCCTTCTACTTGTAGTCGATAGCACTAACTCCCAAGCCTCCTTCCAAGTTTTGGCCAAGGTCAATAATAGGAATTAGTTCCTAAATTTTGACAAGCCTAAAAGAAAAATAATGGAAATCGAATGACAATTGGTCCTTCCCTTATTACAGAATTGATTGCTCCTTGTTGAACGCACCAAGGTATTCGGCTACAAGCTAGGTGTTTGATCAATCAAGTTTGACTTTTGGTGTTTTGATTAACAATCGGATATTGCTAGAAGAGGCTTACCTTGGCTTTTGGAGAGTTGTGAAAAGAAAAGGAAGTTGATGATGGAGATTCACTAGAGAAAGAGTTGAAAGAAAGAATTTGAGAGAAGGAAGGAGAGATGATAAGAATTTCGGCAAGCACTAAAAGATGAATGTCTTTTGTTCCAATTAAAATTCGGCACTTATGCCTCCCTTTCATGACCGATTTTTACCAACCAAGGAGTCCCTTAGCCAGCCACTATATCCATTTGCTTCTCCTCTTTTATCTTTTATCTAGTCTAAAAAAAAGTAATTATCACAAAGAGTTTTATCATATCTAAAGCTCCTCCCTCAGTCTCCCAATCCGTCCACCTCTACTCCTTATTGCCAAAAAAATAAAATCTTTTATTTGCTTTCCTTGTGACTCAAACCTAGGCCCATTTACACCTACTTGTGGCGTCACTTACAGAGGCTTTAAGTGGCGCCTTGTAGCCACTTTACCAAGCCCAATTTCATGTCATGTTTTCCCTACTATTTCTCTTAAGGCCACCCTACTTGGCTTCCTCTTTTAGAATTAGAATCTAATATTTTCGAAGGCACTCCCCTATTTTCTAAAGGTCACAAAATCCATACAACACATTCTTAATCACACAAGGCATGCTATTTCATATTATTTAGTAGTAATGCATAAGCCATAGTCTGGGATATTACAGTTCTACCCCCTTAAAATAATTTCAACCTCGAAATTACCTGGCTAAAATAAGTGAGGGTATTGCTGTCGCATTGCTTCTTCCGGTTCCCACGAAGCTTACTCTGATCCATGATTTCGCCATAACACTTTGACTAAAGGGACTGACTTCCTCCGAAGCACCTTCACATCTCATTCCAGAATCTGAATCGACTCTTCCTCATAAGACAGATCTGGTCTCAGCTCCACCTCTTCAACCGGAACTACATGAGATGGATCCAATCGATATTGACGTAGCATGGAGACATGAAATATGTCGTGCATCTGCTTCAATTCTGGTGGCAACTCCAACTGGTATGCCACTGGTCCAACTCGCTTCATTACTCGATAAGGCCCTATAAACCTTGGACTTAGCTTCCCTTTTCGACCAAATCTCATCACCTTCTTCCAAGGCGAAACTTTAAGGAACACTTGATCTCCCACATCAAATTCTATTTCCTTTAGTTTGAGATCCGCGTACAACTTCTGCCTATCAGATGCCTCCTTCAATCGAGCTCAAATTACACTAACCTTCTCTTCAGATTCAACCACAATTTCTGGACCCAAAATTTGACGTTCCCCTAATTCCGTCCAACACGTAGGAGTGCGACACTTCCGACCATACAGCGCTTCATACGGTGCCATCCGTATACTTGCCTGATAGCTGTTATTGTATGCAAATTCCACTAGAGGCAAATATTCTTCCCAACTTCCCCTGAAGTCTATCACACAGCCTCTTATCATGTCCTCCAAAACTTGTATTACTCGCTCAGATTGACCGTCCGACTGTGGATGAAAGGCCGTACTGAAGTCCAATATGGTGCCTAAAGCCTGATGTAGGGCTTTCCAAAATCGAGACGTGAACCTCGAATCCCTATCCGAGATAATTGACATTAGTACTTCGTGCAACCTTACAATCTCTGCCACATACAACTTTGCTAACTTCTGTAGGGAGTAGTCAACCCGCACTGGAATAAAATGCGCGGACTTTATTAGCCGATTCACTATCACCCATACTGAGTCCTTCTTAGTAGGCATAAGGGGAAGGCACTAACGAAGTCCATGGTAATTCTCTCCCATTTCCACTACGGAATTATTATCGGTTGAAGCAATCATGACGGAACCTGGTGTTTAGCCTTAACTTGCGACACGTTAGGCATTTCCTACAAATTCGGTAACTTCCTCTTAAGCCCGTGCCACCAAAATTGTTCCCTTAGATCTCAGACATTTTACTATCTCCGGATGCATAGCATAAGGGCTACTATGCGATTCGAAGAATTCTTTGCCTAAGCTCCTAGTCCTTGAGATACGACTTTCCCTTGAAACACAATACTCCTTCATCGTTAATACCATAATTTTCCAACTCTCCATTCTGCACTTGTCTCAGCTTAGCACTCAGATCCTCATCCACCAACTGTCCCTCTTTCACCTCATTCAGCCATGTCGGAATAACTTGCAACTCTGCTAGCAGACTTCCATCATCATACAAACTCAAACGCACAAACATCGCCCTTAGATCCGACACCACCTTCCGACTTAGGGCATCCGCCACTACATTTGCCTTGCCCGGGTGATACTCTATTGAACAATCATAGTCCTTTAATAGTTCCACCCACCTTCGCTGTCTCAGATTCAGCTCTTTCTGAGTCAGCAGATACTTAAGGCTCTTGTGGTCTGTGTAGATTACCTACTTTTCTCCATAGAGATAGTGCCTCCACACCTTAAGAGCAAAGACCACTGCCGCTAGTTCCAAATCATGTGTCAGGTAGTTAACCTCATGTGGCCTTAGTTGTCGAGACACATAAGCAACTACCTTCCCATCTTACATAAGGACACCTCCCAATCCTGTATGGGAAGCATCACAATACACCACAAAATCCTTCCCGCCTCCGTTGAATCAAAACTAGAGCTTCAGTCAAGACCCTCTTAAGCTTCTCAAAGCTCTCTTGTTGCTTATCTGTCCAAACGAAAGGTACTTCCTTTCTCAACAACTTTGTCAAAGGCCTGGCTATCAACGAGAACCCTTCCATTAACCTTCTATAATAGCCTGCCAATCCTAAGAAACTCTGAACTTCCACCACGCACTTAGGGGTTTCAATCCAAAATCGCCTCAATCTTCCGAGGATCCACCTTATTCCTTCAATGGATACCACATGTCCTAAAAACGTAACCTCCTTAAGCCAAAATTCACACTTGCTGAATTTGGCGTAGAGCTTCTTTTCCCTCAACACTTGCAACACTATCCGGAGATGCTCATCATGTTCTTCCTCAGACTTCGAATACACCAAAATATCATCTATGAACACAACAACAAACCGGTCTAGATAGGGTTGGAAAACCCTATTCATCATGTCCATAAATGCGGCTGGGGTATTCGTCAATCTAAACGGCATTACTACGAACTCAAAATGCCCATATCTTGTTCGAAAAGCTGCCTTATGGATATCAGCCTCCTTCACCTTAAGCTGATGATATCCAGACCTTAGATCAATCTTTGAGAATACTGCGGCCCCTTTAAGCTGATCGAACAAGTCATCTATCCTTGGCAAAGGGTATTTGTTCTTGATGGTCAGCTTATTCAACTGACGATAATCTATGTACATACGCATAGTTTCCTTCTTCTTCTTCATGAATAAGACCGGTGCTCCCTATGGAGACACACTAGGTCGATGAACCCACGGTCGAGTAATTTTTGGATCTGAGCCTTGAGCTCAACCAACTCATTTGGTGCCTTTCTGTATGGGGCAATTGACACAGGAGTCTGCATGCAGGAGCAAATCGATTCCAAACTCCACCTCCCCATCTGGGGTATTCTTGTAATACCTCTGGAAAGACATCCACAAACTCCCTTACAGTTCTAACTCCACTAACTCCCCCTTCGTTTGTATCCAAAGCACAAATGAAGGCCAAAAATGCCTTACACCCCTTCCGAACCATCTTATCCGCCTTTAATGTCAAAACTACGTTAGACAAGTAGTTCCTTCTTTCTCCTATCATAACCATCATCTCATCCTCTGGGGTCCTTAACTCCATTCGTTTGGCTGCACAATCCAATACAGCCCGATGTTCCACTAGCCAATCCATGCCAAGTATAAGATCAAATTCCCCGAAGGGTAATTCCATTAAGTCGGTAAGAAATACCGCTCCTTGAAGTTCCAAAGGTAATCTCCGAAACATCTTATTCACCACTACAGTTTGGCCTAATGGGCTTACTACAGTCATCTCCCTATCAGATAGTTCAGAGGCTATCCCTAGAGTTTCAACTACTTTACATGCAACATAAGAATGGGTCGAGCCCACATCCATCAAAGTAACATAAGGTTTGCCAAAAATAAGGAACGTAGCGGTTATGACGTCCGGTGCATCTTTGTCCTCCCTCCGTGAACCGCATAGACTAAACCCGACTGTCTGGCTTCCGTGTTACCACCACCTCGGCCCGGTGTTCCTCGTCCTTTACCAGAACCATTACCTCTGCCAACCGAACCACGTCCTCACGGTGGCTGTTGTCCTCCTCCTCCAGCTTGGTTAGAACCTTGACTTACTGGTCGTCCCCCTTTAGTTCTCATCGAGCAATCCTTAATCATGTGGTCATTGGACCCATACTTAAAACATCCTCCCATCTTTTTCCAACACTCCCCTAAGTTCTTTTTCCCACACTGATCACAAGCACGATACTGCCCTCTTGAAGTAGCTTGCTAACCTCGTGGCCCATCGACTCTAGGCCTCTTTTGCTTATTTTTAGGTGGCTTGAAGATCCAAATCCTCTTTACTGCCTATTTCGATTGATTTTCTACCTTACAGAATCCTTGATACCCTCGGCTACCTTAGCCTTCTCCACCAACATAGCAAACTCCTGCTCCTGTTGTGGAGCTATCAGCAACCTCAAATAATCCCTTAGTCTTTCTTCAAACCGGACACACCGCTCATTCTCAGTAGACATTATCCCTCGAGCATAACGGCTCAAATTAGGAATTTAGCAGACTTAGCTACGGACTTGTTCCCTTGAGCTAGCCCCAGAAATGTCTTTCTCTGTGCATCAATATAATGAGCGCCAACATACTTCTTTTGGTATGCCGCCTTAGCATACTCCCAAGTGAGTTCCTCAGCTGTAGCACCATCCCGCACCGTGAGCCACCATTGATATGACTCATCGTGGAGAAGCGACACCAACCCTTTCAGCTTTTCCTCGTCAGTTAAATCAAGCTCATCCATAATCCGCTCAGTCGCCTCCAACCAATACTCGGTGATCTGGTGCCACACCGATACACCACGGAACACCTCAGCTCCGTTGGCTCAAAGTCGCCAGTACCGACTTCCGAGCTCCCATGCCTCCACCCACTCTAACCACCCTTTCTAAAACCCGCAGATCACCGTGACATCTGCGTCATCCCCGTCGATCCTCGATATTCCACATCACGGGGTGATGGTGGTGGTGGCATTTCATTCTCGATCCTTGACCCGATCTAACGGGTTCGAACCACGATCATTCGGCCTCCTCTACGGCCATGGACGCTTGACCACGCCCCTAAAATCCATACTTTCGCTTGCATTTATCGATTAAAGAGTTTTATGAATTAGTTTGGTTCCACGATTTATCACGAATGCTTTATGTTAAATAGTTCTAGGAGGTAGTTCTTTCGATTCATACACATACAGTCTCACATCATTCATTTAGTCACACACATGGACTTGCGTCCATTATAGAGAAAAGTTGTAATTGTCGTTGTTTGTTGTTTTTCACTATCCAAGGGGTATTTCTGTAATTTTATCCCACAGGGGTATTTTGGTAATTTTTTTTCAAATTAGGGTGTTTGAAAATGTTGCAAAATAGTGTTTGTTGATATTTTACAAAAATTAAAATACTTGCTGGGAAAATTTCAAGGGTGAAATAATAATTTTATACACTAGGGGTATTTTTTGTAATTTTATAAGCCAGGGTCATTTCAGTAATTTTTCACAAAATATGGTTCCTGGTGACTTTCCAAAATGAGGGTACTTTTAAAGTTTTCTAAATTGAGGGTACTTCGGTAATTTTCCTTACTGAGGGTATTTTGGTCATTTGTACAGGTTAGGGGTAATTTGGTCATTTTGTAAGTTAGGGGTAATTTCGTAAATTTTCCAAATTAGGGTGTCTTATTATAAAGTAGGGCGTTTGGATATTTGTAAGGTAAGAGAATCTTGATAAAAACTGTGGTAGGATGGAAATTTTATAAACCAATGGCATTTTAGTAATCTTTCCAACTAGGGGTATTTAGGTCATTTTAGTAAATCAAGAATAGTTTGGAATTTTTTTTTCAAAAAAGTTTTCCTACACCTTGAAGGGGTAGTTTTGTGATTTAAAGACTTAGGGTTTTTATAAAAGTATGGTTAGTCCCTTTCGGGTTTTAGTTATTTGGTTTAGCCTGTGGTTCAGTCCTCTTGGTTAGGGTGAACCGTTACTACGCACCAGGTAGGATTCAAATGGGTAGGAGGTGAGTCACTAGGACTACTTAAATACCAAGCTCCCACTGAAACCAATCCTAGACATGCGCACGATGGTTGCCACACCTTAACTCGGTGACTTAGTCACAGGTTTGTTTAATTGACTTTAAGTTTTATGTAACTTGATGTTGAAGTAGACTAGTCCTAGGGTTTAATTCCTAATTTACTAATCTACGTCCCTAAAAATCCCACATACAATCACAAAAGAGTTAGGAGTACTTACCTGGTGGACTTTGGGCCGGAGACTCAGGTGACATGCCAGAAAACCCGCTCAATTTCTTATAAAACCCAATTTCAAAAGAAAGAAACATTTTGGGCCCTAAAAGCCCTCAAGGATGACTTTTGAATCGGACTCTGATACCAAATTGAAACACCCAAACCCGACCCACAAGCCCTAACCGAATCTGGCATTCTTCTAGGAAAAACTAGTCGATTCTTATTTGAAACTTGCTAAAAATTTTGTGTGTTTTTGAAAACAGTTGATTTGGGTTGGGCTCAAATTTTAAAACTCGTGTTGATTATGTGTCAAAACGTTTTAATATTTAGACTCTAATAAAACTGGACTTCAACTTTGAATTATTAAAATCGAGTCATACTTAGATAATTAAATATGCATGCATAACAGTTCAAACCAAGGCCTTATTACATCAAATCAAAACCCAAATTAAATCCAAAATAATTAAAATATAACAAGTCCAAAATAAAATAAAAGTCTTGAACTGAGCATGGCCACCACTAAGCTCCTGCCGACCCGGTCCATTAATGAGCGTCACCTGAAAAGTAATCCCACAACGGGGTGAGTCAAACGGACTCAATGTGTACAACCAACACAGAACTCAATTAACTCAGGCATGTCAAATCATACATAGTAACATATATATAATTAATGATGCAAACCTGAACCCAAGCCTATATAACCATTCGCTACATATCACCCGTACCAACCATCACACCGTGGGGACTATTAAGTCAACCCTCCATCCGCTACACACCATCGAAGGCAGTCACTGCAGTCGACGTGCTCATCGCCCTTATAAAATTCGTGGCATAGCCACCAGATAATTATTTTGTGACATAAGTCACTACATTCATATATTGTGACATAAGTCACCACATTCGGATATTGTGACATAAGTCACCACATTCAGATATTGGGGTATTAAACCACCAATTCACTTCCCCTTTACATATCACCCATATGCCCCATGTCAAACATATCATGCAATAACATGCTTTATTTCACATTCTTATCACTATTAACATATGTGCCATAATAGATCATAACCTACTCATAGTAGGAGTGGGTAAACATACCCGAGTATTTCGTTCGTACCATTGCATGGTACTTTTAGCCACTTCCCACATAAATTAATTGAAGCTTAGGGTGGGGGTACACACCTGATATACTTATCGCTTTATTGAAATCCCAAAATCCCGATCTAAGCTTTAGATCTTTTAGTTCCTACATTCGGCCAACACTAGGTATATTAATAAAACCCATTCGGCTATAACCAAATCCCGAGAGATTATTGTAACCAAAACTTACCTTGTTGCCGATTGGATTAAAAATCAAATCCCGAAACTTTACTATGTTCCTTCTTGTAATCGGCCAAGCACTAGATCACTTCACAGGTTAGTTTTCGTCTTTTGAACAAGTACGAAATAGATCTAATCACTAACTAGGCCTTGGCCAAATGTGTATGTGCACTTACCTTATGATGCTCAAATCCCGAAAGTATCCCTTGTCTTAAGTATCTGTCGAAATCCCTATAGACACATGTTAGATCAATTTCTAATATTTAATCACAAGTAAATAGCCCTTGGCCGAATATCCAATATGACTCACCTTAGATCTTTAAAATCCCGAAAGATCCTTCTACTTGTAGTCGACAGCACCTAACTCCCGAAGCCTCCTTCCAAGTTTCGACCAAGGTCAATAATAGGAGTTAGTTCCTAAATTTTTGACAAGCCTAAAAGAAAAAAATGGAAACCGAATGACAATTGGTCCTTACCCTTATTACAGGAATTCAACTGCTCCTTGTTGAACCCACCAAGGTATTCGGCTACAAGCTAGGTGTTTGATCAATCAAGTTTCAGCTTTTGGTGTTTTGATAACAATCGGCTATTGCTAGAAAAGGCTTACCTTCGGCTTTTGGAGAGTTGTGAAAAGAAAAAAAAAGTTGATGATAGAGATTCGGCTAGAGAAATAGTTGAAAGAAAGAATTTGAGAGAAGGAATGAGAGATGATAAGAATTTCGGCAAGCACTAAAAGATGAATGTCTTTTGTTCCAATTAAAATTCGGCACTTATGCCTCCCTTTCATGACCGATTTTTACCAACCAATGAGTCCCTTGGCCAGCCACTATATCCATTTGCTTCTCCTCCTTTATCTTTTATCTATTCTAAAAAAAAGTAACTATCATAAAGAGTTTTATCACATCTAAAGCTCCTCCCTCAGTCTCCCAATGCCGTCCACCTCTACTCCTCATTGCCAAAAAAATAAAATCTTTTATTTGCTTTCCTTGTGACTCGAACCTAGGCCCATTTGTACCTACTTGTGGCATCACTTACAGAGGCTTTATGTGGCGCCTTGTAGCCACTTTACCAAGCCCAATTTCATGTCATGTTTTCCCTACTATTTCTCTTAAGGCCACCCTACTTAGCTTCCTCTTTTAGAATTAGAATCTAATATTTTCGAAGGCACTCCCCTATTTTCTAAAGGTCATAAAATTCATACAACACATTCTTAATCACACAAGGCATGCTATTTTATATTATTTAGTAGTAATGCATTAGCCATAGTCCGGGATATTACAGCCTTTCTTACCTTTATCGGTTGTTGTCCTGGTCGAGTCAAGAGCTTGAAGACTGATTGATATTTCACCTACACAAAGTATGAGTTCTCCTATGGCAACATCAATTTTAGTCTTGGCAGTTGCTAAGAAAGGTCTTCCTAAAATTAAGGGGGTTGTATTATCCTCATCCATATCTAAGATAACAAAATCCACTAGGAAAACAAATTTATCGATTTTGAAAAGAACATCTTCAATAATGCCCCTAGGAATTCTAACAATTTTATCAGCTAATTGTATACTCATCCTTGTTTGTTTGGGTTTCTCTAGACCTAGTCGTTTAAATAATGTATACGGCATGACATTTATGCTTGCCCCTATATCAGCTAACGCATTATCAATAGTTAGACTACCAATTAAACATGGAATTGTAAAACTCCCTGGATCTTTTAGCTTTTGTGGTAGTCTATTCTGTAACATTGTTGAGCATGGTGCATTTAATTCCACGTGGTGCTCTTCATCTAATTTGTGTTTGTTAGTCAAGAGCTGTCTTAAAAATTTCCTCGAGTCTGGCATCTAAAAAAGAGCTTCAAGAATAGGTAAGTTAATATGCAATTTCTTTAAGAGTTTAAGAAACTTACTAAACTGTTCCTCTGAATCGTCTCTTTTCATCGCTTCGGGATAAGGTATACGAGGTTGGTACTCCTTGATTATCGGTTTTGGCTTTTCTCGTGTTGTCTCTATCTTACCTTTGTCTCCCTCGTTTTCTTGTATTGAGTTGGATTCATCTTCTCTTTTATTGTCATCAGCTGTGATGACTTGGATTTTTTTTTGGGTTGATCTCAATGTTACTTGGTAGTCATCCTTGTGGTCATTCTGACATTAGCTTTGCGAGTTGTTCGACTGCATTAGTGGCTACCTTGACTGACTTAGTAAGTTCCCCGATTTGGCTCTCGTTGCTTTGAGTTGTTTTTTCAGATTCTTGGAAGCGATTTTTGTGTTTGCCATGAATTTTGTCAGCAACTCTTCGAGGTTTGGCTTCTTCTCTTGCGGGTATGGCTGATTTTGAAAATTTGGAGGAGGTTGTTGTCTTTTATTTCCTTGAATTCCTTGGCCTCCCCATGAAAAATTTGGGTGGTTCCTCCAACCTGGATTATAGTTATTACTATAAGGATTATTATTGGATCTAAAATTATTACCTATATTGTTCATCTATTTGCTCTCTGCATCCGGTTGGTAGGGTGGGTACTCAGGATTCGCCATAGTTCTACTAGTGTTGCACTGCATGATTGGATGTACGTGTGAAGAACACAAACTATCAAGCTTTTTATTTATCATCTCTACCTGTGTTGATAGCATGGTCATTGCATCGAGGTTGTAAACTCTGGCTGATTTTTTCAGTTTTGTCCTTGTAACTTGTCACTGATAGTTATTCAGTGACATCTCTTCAATGAACTCGTAGGCTACTTTAGGAGTTTTGTTGTTCAGGGTTCCACCGGCGGCTAAATTGATTAGTTGCTTGGTTGCGGAGTTTACACCATTATAGAAAGTTTGGACTTGTAGCCATAAGGGTAGACCATGGTGTGGACACCTTCTCAAGAGATCCTTGTATCTCTCCCATGTGTCGTATAATTGTTTCTAAATCCATCTACACAAAAGAAGAGATATCATTCCATAATTTGGCTATTTTGGCCGGTGGGAAATATTTTAATCAGATTTTTTCGGTCATTTGATCCCATGTAGTGATTGACCCTCGTGGTAACGAGTATAACCACAGTTTGGCTTTATTCCTTAATGAAAAGGGAATAACCGAAGATGAATGGCATCATCAGAAATGCCATTTATTTTGAAGGTATCACAGAACTCTAAGAAATTAGCTATATGAGTGTTTGGATCTTCGTCCTGCAAACCATCAAATTAAACAAAGTATTGAATCATTTGTATTGTGTTAGGCTTTAATTCAAAATTATTAGCGGCTATAGTAGGCCTAACAATACTCGATTCTGCCCCTGTCAAATGCGGTTTAGCATAATCAAACATTGTGCATGGAGCATTATTTTCTCGCACATCAGGTGCTAGTGGGTTATTCTCGTCCATCCCTTCAGTAGGATTGGATTTGTCTTCTTGATCTTCCTCTATGTAATTTAGGGCTCATCTGATTTCTCTGTGGTTCCTACGAGCGGTAGCTTCAATTTCGCTATCGTATACTAGTGGTCTTCTCTGGTTCCTCCTAGTCATAAACTAGAGGTACCTACTAGGAAAAGAAAAAAAGAAAATTTAGTAAGTAAAATAAAATAAATTTTGAAATTTAAAATAAAAATAATGGCTAAAGTAATAAAAATAGAGTTTTCTTAATATTTTAGTTCCCCGGCAATGGGACCAAAAACTTGATCGTTGTTTTGTCAAGTTTTAAAATTTATAAAGAATATGATCAAACCTGGAAACTAACTCTGACAACGATTATAGGCAAGTGTACCTATCAAACAGTAATATAGCTTAGGCAAAACCGGATTGTCGAACCCAAAGGAACTAAAAGTACTAATACTAACTTTCTCTTTATTATTTAGCCTAAAATAAGTGGAGTTGCTTTTAATCTAAATTAACGACTACTAAACTAAAGACGCAAAGACAAAAAGAGTGAATTGGGAAACAACTTGATGAAAAACTCAGTTGATCACGACGATACCCTCAAGAAGAATCTACCTAGACTTCACTTGTTACTTAACACTGAATCATATGATTTATTCACTTAGTTTGATCCGTAAGACTCCCTAATGTATATTAAACCCTCTCTCAAGGAGAATAACGTCTAACCCTAGGTTAATTAGTGGAACTCTAGTTCTCTTATAATAACCCCTAGAATAGTAGTAAATCGATCTATGGATTCCCATATTAGGTTTCACCCTAATCTGACAAAATCTCGTCACCCTATCTCTAGGCGTACGATCAACTCCACTTAATTACGCTATATCTACTCTTAAGTAGGGTTTATTCCTCCTTCACCTAAGCACATCAGATTTGGATTAAACATGCATAATTAAGAACAAACTAAGTATTTATCATATAATTTAGAAAACAATAACAATATTCATCTAGGTTTCATCCCCTTCAGGTATCTGAAGGGTTTAGTTCCAAATGAATAAAGAAAACATCTCAAGAGAAAAGATAAAACAAAACATAAGAAATCCCTAAAACCTCCTGAAGGAATTGAAGGATAAATTCACCGTCTTGAGTAGAATTTTGGCTCCTTGAGATGGATCCACTGGCTATCTTCGAGTAATTCCCACAATTTTGGCCTTCTAGCTCGGCTCCTTGGCCTAGCTAACCACCCCCTATCAGGTTACACTTAGGTTATTTATATAGACTTTTAGAATGCTTTACATGGCCTCTAAGTGTCCCAATTCAAGTATACTTCCTACTCAGTGTTTGAATAGGCTTTAGAATGTGTTTCTTTGCCTCAAAGTATCCAAATTCGAGTGAAATTTCTCTCTCCCTGCAGCAGGGGCATGGCCATGGTACACGTTTGTGTAAATTATTTTTAGGCCTTGCCTCGATTCTATCGATTGGGGCATGGCCGTGTGAATCGTGGCATGGCCGTGTGAAGTAAATTAACGAGACACGGCCGTGTGGCTTGAAGTCTAGGCCTTGTCGATTTCTTCTTTGGCCCAAATTGGCCCATTTTAAGCATGTTTCTTGTTCTTTTCATCCTTGGGTGCTTTCCTGAGTAAAAACATGAAAAAAAGGATTAAGAGCACTTTTTACATAAATCAAAGGCTAAATCATCCAAAAGCATACTAAATGTGGGCCTAAAATATGTTACTTTTACTGTTTATCAAGTGGCTAGAGAAATATTTGCAATATGCTTGTGTGGATTTGGTATGTGAAATGAGTTTTATTATGTTTTGATGGCAATGGTGATGTCTTATAAATGGTAATCTTAGTGATAGTTTGATGCTAGTATGATCTAGTGAATTTAAGGATGAATCATGTTTGGTATTGAATGTGTTCAAATGGTGCAATTTAGTTTATAAGTTGACATGATTAGATATGAGATTGTATTAGATGAATTGATGATCACTTGATATGAAATTGGTTGTCAAGTTGTGTGTGAATTTATGCTTAAATGTGCTTGTAGGTTTGACCTTTGTGTGGGTGGCAAATTGGCCTTGCACATGTCTTGTTTTGCCAACACAGTTATGGCACACGGGCGTGCCTAATGGCCGTGGGAGAATAACAGAATCTAGCCTAATAGTACACGACCTAGACACAGGCGTGGCAACTAGCCATGGGCATAAGTCAGTAGCTAGCTTAAGAGCACACGACCATGGCACACGGGCGTGAGTCAGAATGCTTGCTCTGTTATGGCACAGCCTGGACACATAGAGGTGTCTGGTGACTGTATGAGGCACACGGCCTGGTGGAACGGGTGTGTGGCCTCAACAGACTTGTTGAATGTTTGAAATTTCTAAATTTTTCGTAAGTGTTCGGTTTAGTCTCGACCCCTTTCAAGCATGTGTTTGAGGTCTTGTAGGCCTCAATAAGTGACTATTTGATTATGTCTTTTGTGTTATGATGATGATTGACTTTGTGTCATAAATGGGATGTGAAATGATTCGATTATTCGGTAATGCCTCTTAACCAACAAGAGTGAGTTTTGGCTTCAAGTGGTCGATTCTTAGGATACATTATGTCGGGTTATGGAGTTAGATTTGATCCGAGTAAGATCTTGGCTATTGTTGAGTGGAAACCACCGAGGAATGTGTCAGATATTAGGAGCTTTTTGGACTTAGCGGGTTACTAGAGACTGTTCGTTAAAGGGTTCTCCATGATTGCTATACCGATGACGAAATTGCTACATAAGGATTTTAAGTTTGAATGGACTAAGAGGTGCCAACAGAGTTTCGAGAAACTGAAGGCATTGTTGATTAAAGCACTGGTTTTGGTACAACTTGAGTCGAGAAAGGAGTTTGTAATCTACAGTGACACTTCCATGAATGGTCTTAGTTGTGTGTTGATGCAAGAGGGAAAAGTAGTAGCTTATGCCTCGAGACAGCTAAAACCACATGAAAAGAATTATCCGACTCACGATTTGGAGTTGGCTGCTATCATTTTTTATTTGAAGATTTGTCATCATTATTTGTATGGTGAAAAGTGTCGAATCTTTACAGATCACAAAAGCTTGAAGTACCTGATGAACGAAAAGGATTTGAATTTGCGACAATGATGGTGGCTTGAATTATTGAAGGATTATGAGTTAGTAATCGATTACCATCCGGGGAAAGAAAATGTGGTTGTAGATGCCTTGAGCAAAAAATCCCTATATACTTTGAGAGCCATGAGTACGAGCCTAGTATTTTCTGATGATGGTTCTATATTGGCCGAGTTGAGGGCTAGACCATTATTTCTTCAGCAGATATGTGAAGCTCAAAAGAATGATAATGAAATGCAAGTTAAGAGAGCTCAGTATGAATCGGGATATAATTCTGACTTTCGGATTGGTTCAAATGATTGTTTGATGTTTCATGATAGAGTTTGTGTACCTAAAGATGATGAGTTGATCTGAAAAATTTTACATAAGGCACACAATGGTTGCTTGTCAGCACATCCGGGTAGCACAAAAATATATAATGACTTGAGGAAGTTGTATTGGTGGCCGAGTATGAAATGTTACTAAGTGTTTGATCTATCAACAAGTGAAAGCCCAGCATCAAGCACCTTTGGGATTACTTCACCAGTGATGGTCCCGAGTGGAAGTGGGACAGAATCACGATGGATTTTGTAATGGGTTACCTATGACTCCGAAAAAGAAAGATGTTGTGTGGGTTATCATTGATAGATTAACAAAATCGGCTCACTTTATACCGGTACATGTTGATTACTCACTTGACAAGTTGGCTGAACTGTATATTGCCAAAATTGTGAGATTACATGGGATGCCTATATCCATTATCTCAAATAGAGATCCAAGGTTTACTTCGAGGTTTTGGAAAAATTTGCAAGAAGCCTTGGTACGAAATTGAATTTTAGTATGCGTTCCATTCGCAAATCGATGGCCAATTTGAACGAGTGATTCAAGTTCTCGAGGATATGCTCCGATGCTATGTTTTAGAGTTCGAAGGTAGTTGGGAAAAATATCTACCTTTGTTTGAATTTGCCTACTAAAATAGCTATCAGTCGAGTATACGGATGGCACCGTACGAAGCGTTATATAGTCGCAAGTGCCGAACTCCTTTGTATTGGACTGAGCTTAGTGAGAAGCAAATTCACGAGTTGATCTAGTTAGAGAAACCGAAGAGAAAGTGAAAGTAATCTGTGATAGTCTGAAAGCTGTTTCAAATCGACAGAAATCATACACGGATTTAAAAAGGAAAGAAATTGAATTTTAGGTGGGCGATAAAGTGTTCCTGAAAGTATCTCCGTGGAAGAAAATATTGAGATTTGATCGAAAGGGCAAATTGAGTCCGCGATTCATAAGGCCGTATGAGGTTATTTAAAGGATTGGGCCAATAGCTTACCGATTGGCCTTGCCTGTAGAGTTAGAGAGAATACACAAAGTGTTTCATGTGTCGATGTTGCGACGATATCGTTCGATCCTTCACATGTGATTCCTCCAACCGAAATTGAGATATGACCGGATATGACCTATGAGGAGGAACCAATTAAGATTTTGGCTCAAGAGGTTAAACAGTTGAGGAACAAAAGTATAAAGAGTTATGGAAAAAACATGGTGTAGAAAAGGCTACGTAGGAACTGGAAGAAGCCATGAGAGAACAGTACCCAAATCTCTTTATCGATAAGATTTTCGAGGACGAAAATCTCTAAAGGGGGAGAGTTGTAACAGCCTAATTTAGGGGCTAGTCAGAATAGTGGTTTCAAAACCACTAATTCGAGATCGGATAAATTAGTTTTAATATGATTTTATGTGTTATGGCATGAGTATATGAGTGTATGAAAATTTTGGTGAATTAATTTTAGCGATTGCATGCTTAATTTCGAAAAATGACTAAATCGCATAAAGTGTGAAAGTTTTATTTTTTTCCATCTAGAAGTGCTAAATAGCTATAGGACCCTAAATTCAAGGCCCTTAATGTGCAATTAGGCCTTCCTAAGGGTGATGGCCGACCAAGGGGACAAGAGAATTAAAATTTGGTCAATGTTTGGTGACATTAGGTGACTAAATAAATAAAATAAGATAAAATAAAGAAAAGGCTATCATCTTTTCGTTTCTTTTCTTCTTCCACCGATTTTTACACTCAAGTGTTCTTGATCCTTGCTAGTAAGATAAAATAAGATAAAATTTCAGCAATCTTTAATCCTTGCTAGTAAGTGTTCTTGATGGTTATTTTTGATAATTTTTGTACTTTTGAAACCCCTAAAGCTTAAGCTAGCTAATGAGGGGGCTATTTTACAAAATGGTTGAAAGTTTATGGATTTTCCATGAGAGTGCTTACGTTGTTTGCTGAGTTTTAAGGAAGAAAATGAATTATGGTTGTTAAATAAACAACTTTTGTGAAAGGTGTTTTCATGAAAACACCTAAAAGGACCTTTTGTAAAGGTTGTAAATTGAGTAGTAAATGCATGAAATGATTGGTATTGTGAGTTTTTATAAGAGTTTTAAGTGCTTAGCTAGGCTTGTTAAATGAGGAAATTTGATGAAAAATGATTTACAAGCCTAGGGGAAAAATCATAATTTTGCCAAAGTATAAGGGCAAAACGATAATTTTTGCCAAAGTAGAAATTTTGTGGTGTCTTGATTTATATAGTGATTAAATGAGTAAAATTTTATTATTGTAGATCAAGAAGAATGTGGAATCAACCTTGACCGGGAAAAGGTAAGGTTGCGAACTAAATTGCAAACTGACATATTTTGTATCGAGGTAAGTTTATGTGTAAATGATACATCCTTATTACGTATGTTTTTATCTATTAATGCATGGTGTGGATGTAAATGCTTATTAGTGAGAATTATTAAAAATGGTAAAAATTGAGGAAATTCTCAGATGAACCTTTGAGATAAGAATATAGGTACGGATAAATATTCGTAAGCATGCAATTATTATCATTGGTGGGCTGTGTGCGATACCACATTGTTATTTATTAATGATGGGCTATGTGCGATACCATCGTATTTACTATCATTGGTGGGCTGTGTGTGATACCACCTTGTAAATTATTAAATGGTAGACTGTGTCTGAAACTACCAATTATCCAATAATATTCTGAAGTGTTCATCAAGAAACTTGTCTAAGTGAAATTACATGTGACTTTGTGGTGATAAGTGCAGGGTATAAGTGCAAGTAAATGTGAGCAATGTTATATGATATATGTATGGGATATGGTGAGGTTTGAAATGAGTAAGTATGATTATGAGGACTTGGATTATTTTTATTAAGTAATGTTCTTGATTGACAAAGATGTGTTATGATGAATGTTGTTTACATATAGACTTACTAAGCTTAAAGCTTACTCCCTTCTCTTTTCCCTTGTTTTATAGTGTCGAAGAGCCAGCTCAGGATATGGAGACAATCAGAAGATCACTCACACTATCAGCACATCTTGGTATAGTTAGATTTAGGATTTTGAGTATGGAATGTATAGGGACTAGTCTTAGTTGAATGTCATATTGTTTTGGCCAAATGTGTTGGCTCATTCAAAGATGAATTCTTTTGTATAAGGTCATTGTTAATGGCTCTTTCTTATTAATATATGAAATGATGAGGTTATTCATGAATGTGAAAGTTGCATGGTTGATTTACTTGGTTTGGTTATGCATGAATGAGTTGATGGTTTGGTGTGATTTATGTTTGTATGGTTTGATGTGATTTATGTTTATATGCAAATTCATAACTTCATCTTATTAAAGTTTATACTTCCATGTACATACATGTACAAACTCGTAACCAACTCATACTTATTTGAAATACTACTAAATACTTGATATCTCGCACACTAAGTGTCATTACATAGCCGAAGCTATTTTAATCTCGCACACTAAGTGCAATACATAGCTAGAGCTATCTCGAATCACACACCAAGTGCCATACAATGCCAAAGCTATCTCAATCTCACACACTAAGTGCCGATACATAGCTGAAGCTTCGTTGAATATTTCTGTACAATTGTATTCATCAACAATCAATATAAAGCATTAAATCTCAATCATAATAATGCTTATTAACATACGAACTTACCTTAAATGTGGAAATGATGAAATAAGTCGTTTAGTCGATAACTTTCATTTTTCACCGATCTAGATCCGAATTCCACTTTTCTTGATTTAAATATATTCAATATTAACTTATTTAATCATTTCTCTATTCAATTTAATCCAAAACACACATTAGGGCTATTTTACATATTTTCCCCTAAACTTTCACATTTTTACAATTTAGCCCTTATTACACAAAATCACAAATTCATACAAATTTCAAAATACCCATGCTTATATAAATTACTATTATGCCCTAGAAGCCAATTTTTTCATTTATTTCACATTTTAACCACAAATTTTCAACATTTCTCAATTTAATCCCTATTTTGAATTTTCACTAAAAATAACTTAACAAAACTTGTATATCTATCAAAAACTATTCAAAATCTATCATCAAACATCAAAATACTCACGTATTCATCAATGGCATCATTCAAAATCTTTAACAGTTTTGCAAATTAGTCCCTGGCTAGCTAGACCTAGCTGCAACAATCTCAAAAACATAGAAATCATTAAAAATGGGACAAAAATCACTTACTAATTTACTCATGCAATTGCAGAAACCTAAATAGCATCCATGGCTTCTTCTTTCTTCTTATTTTCGGCTATAGGATGAAGATAACACCAAAATTATAATTTTTGTTTTTATTTATCATAACATTATTAATTAATTACAAATTTAACCTTAATTATAAACCATTTAAATCATTCACTTAATGTCCAAATATGTCCACTCAACTTAATAATGGTCCATTTAACACATAAGGACCTCCACATTAATATTCATAGTCATTTAGTGCATTTAGTAAATAGAATTCAACTTTTACGCTTTACGCGATTTAGTCCTTTTTATCGAAATGACCATTCGAACGATAAAATTTCTTAACGAAATTTTCACACAACCACTCAATCATACTATAAACATTAGAATAATAATAAAATAAATATTTTGACTTCGGATTTGTGGCCCCGAAATCACTATTCTGATTTGTCCAAAAATAGGTTGTTATAGGTTTAACTTTTAACTCGGCTAAAATCGAACCATCATTAGATAATGTCAACTATGTATTCATTGCTCTCAAGGCAAACAACGATTTTCTACTCAAAGTATCAGTGACTACATTCGCTTTCCCCAGGTGATAATCAATCACTAACTTGTAATCTTTCAATAGCTCGAGCCATCTCCTTTGTCACAAATTCAAATCTTTCTGAGCCATATTATACTTTAAAGTTTTATGATCGGTAAAGATATTGCATTTTTCACTGCACAAATGATGACGCCAAATTTTCAGTGCAAACACTATAGTGGCCAAATCTAAATCGTGCATGGGATAGTTCTTTTCATGCAGCTTCAACTGTCTGGAAGCATAAGCCATCACTTTTCCCTTTTGCATCATCACACAGCCCAAATCGTTCAATGACACGTAGCTGTAGATCACAAATTCTTTACCAGACTCAGGTTGAACCAACACCGGTGCCTCAGTTAACATTGTTTTCAATTGATCAGAACTTTGTTGACATTTTCAGACCATTCAAACTTCACATCTTTCTATAGCAATTTGGTCATCAGTGTAGCAATCATCAAGAATCCTTTAACAAAACATCAATAGTAGCCCGCTAATCCCAAAAAAGTTCTGACCTTAGATACATTTCTAGGAGGTTTCTAGTCAATAACTGCAGAAAACTTGCTCGGATTAACTCGAATGCCATCCACCGAAACTATATGTCCCAAAAATCTAACTTTCCGGAGCCAAAACTTACATTTGCTAAATTTAGCATACAGTTGCTTATCTCTCAAGATCTACAACACAATCCTCAAATGCTTGGCATGCTCAGACTCATCTCATGAATAGGTCAGAATGTCATTAATGAACACAACAACAAATATTTCCAAATACAATCTAAAGATTCGATTCATCAAATCCATAAAAATGGCAGGAGCATTAGTCAAACCAAAAGGCATAACAAGGAATTCATAATGTCCGTACCTCATTCTGGACACAATTTTTGGCACATCTGAGTCTTTAACTCGCAACTGATAATAACCAGATCTGAAATCAATCTTTGAAAACACAGTTGCACCTTTCAATCGATCAAACAAATTGTCTATTCTCGGTAATGGATACTTATTCTTTATCGTAACCTTATTGAGCTGTTGATAATCAATACACATTCTCATTGACCCATCTTTCTTCTTAACAAACAATACTGGCACACCCCAGGGCTAAAAACTTAGTCATGCAAAACCTATATTTGTTAACACTTGCAAATGAGCTTTCAACTCTTTCAACTCTGTAGGAGCCATTCTATAAGGAGCTATAGATATCAATGAAGTTCCCAGGACTAATTCAATAGCAATTTCAACCTCTCTAATAGGTGGCAACCCTAGTAATTCTTCAAGAAACACATCTAGATATTCACAAACAACTGGCACTGATTCAATCTTTGATCCAGACACTTTGGTATCCAAAATATAAGCAAGATAAGCTTCACAACCTTTTCTCATACAACTCTGAGCTGACATAGATGAAATCACAACAAGCAATTCATTTGATTCAATCCGAAGAATTTCATTATTCTGACACTTCAATTCTATAATCTTTCATCTACAGTTCATAACAGCATCATGAAGAGTCAACCAATCCATTCCCAGAATTACATCGAATTCATCAAATGGCAAAAACATCAAATCAGCCAGAAAATAGTAACCCTGAGTCATTAAAGAGCAGTTCTTACATACTTTATCAACTAGTACAAACTTGCCTAAGGGGTTCGATACTTTAATCACAAACTCAGTAGACTTGATAGGAAAACTCTTATTAGACACCAAATTTATACATATATACGAATAAGTCGATCCAGGATCAATCAATGCAATAACATTAGTGTCGTAAAAGAAAATGTACCAGTAATGACATCTGGTGATGACGCATCTTTGCGAGCACAAATAGCATAAGCTCTAGCAGGTATTCTGGCATCAGATCTTACTGTAGAATCTCTCATTGTACGATGATTACCACTTGTATTTCCCGTATTTCTCGGTGGCCTCCCTCGGTATTGCTGGATCTTACATTCTGAGATTTATCTTTTTCATTTAGCTTGGGACAATCTCTAATAAAATGATCTCGTCAACCATAATTATAACAAGCTCTATTATTATTTTTCACCCAGCAATCTCTAAAATGTCATCTTCCACACTGATGACACTCGGGTTGGCATCTTTTATGTTACCAACACTCAATACTGATGTGGCTTAGGCTTTAGGGCTAGTGGATTGCCTTCCACGATCTCTATTGGAATATCCCGCTGAAGTGGTCGATCAGTTAAAACGATCTCTTGATTTATTTGATGAGGAATGATAAGGTCTACTCATCATTCTCTTCCTCGAATCTCTTGCCTCTGAATCAGCCTTTCTCTTTTCTCGATTAAAGTCTTCGGCTTTGCAAGCCCAATCAACTAACACAATAAACTCTTTCAAATCTAATATCCCAACCAGAAGTTTAATATATTCATTTAACCCGTCAACAAACCGCTTGCACATAATCTCTTCGATAGAAACATACTCTCGAGCATATTTACTTAACTGCACAAATTCTCTCTCATACTCAATTACGGTCATACAACCCTATTTCAGTTCTAGAAACTCTTTGTGTTTTTGATCTAAAAATCGCTGGCTTATATATTTCTTTCAAAACTCGATCTGAAAGAACTCCCAAGTGACTCGATCTCTCGACACCACTAATACATAGAGTCCCTCAGAAGTAATATAACACACTTTAAACATTCAGCTAGTGTATAAGAAAGCTCATCAAACACTCGGATTGTATTTTCAAGCCAAAAATCAGCTCTCTTAGGATCATCATCAATATTAGCTTTGAACTCTTCATCCCCGTGTTTTTGGATCTTATCAACTGAGGTTTATTCAATCTTAAAAGCTCAACTCCTTGAGGAGCTACGGGTACAAGTTAGGGATTAGGAGGGGGTGGAGGTTGTTAAGCAACTGGGTTAGTTTGGATATACTTCATGAACCATTCATTCATCATTTAGAAGAAGGCTTCTTTAGCCTCTCCTCCCTGGCTATCCGTCATGGGTCTAGAATTAGACTGTTATCCCTTGGGCGGGAGAAAGTGCATTATTCTCAACCTCATCAGCTATGTAATATCCAAGATTTAGGGGTTATGCATTTTCACTTAAATGAATGTGATTGCATGCTTGAGTATGATTTGAATGTGTTTTGGGGGCTTCAAGAACCTTGGGATATAGGTAGGAGCCTTAGAACTTATTGGATTTTTAAGCCTAAAAAGGGGAACTAAGGGAGCTAGGCCTTAAGGAGTTTATTGTGTGGCTTAGGACACAAGAATTAAGCTGGTAAGGTGGCAAGGAGGCACCACTTTGGGCCTTGTAAGGTGACGCCACAGGGAGTGTAAAGGGGCCTAGGTTCGAGCAGCAAGGGAAGCATTTTTGTAACATCCTAAAAATTTGAATATCAATATGTTGCTAGAGGTTAGCTTGGGTTACTTAGAATTTGAATAAAAATTAGTAAAGAGTACTTTAGTGTACAGAAATCAGGTGACCTTGAAACTTAAGTTAATTAAGTACTAAAAGATGGCATAAGATGAGTAATTGGTAAAGTGGTGATGGCGCCATAAGTTAGACTTGAGGGGAGAGGTTCGAATCTCCTAGCATGCAATTTGGGAGTTTTATTTTTTTGCTTTATCCTAGCATGTGTCGGCTATGGATAAGATTAGGATGAGTTGGATTAATTATTTTTTTGGTAAGAAGACTAAGGGTTATGGAAAGCTTGAGTTAGTGGATAGAATGGCTTGAATTGGGGGATAATGTTTCTTAAACTTAAGGAAAAAGGAGGATGATATGGCTTGAGACTAGGATGATGTTTTGGCAACTCTTTCATGGCCTTTTGACTATGTATGTGGACGGCATAGGGGCTAGGGGGGATGGTCGATTTTGTTGATTGGCTTGGTAGGCTTGTGTGTTGGAGAAACACATTCTTTTTGGTTATTTTTTGGCTTTGGCAAAACATATTTTCTCTCCATCTATTTTCTCTCTAGTCGAATTTGTCAACAACCTTGAGGAAACAATTGCATCTTTCTTTTTGACCATTTGGTCATTTCTTTGCTAATCATTTTAGTGTTTTATTTTCCTAGTGCCGAAACTATCAACATACAAAAAGAAAGAAGGCCATCATTTTTCTTATTTTTTTCTCTCCAAATGCCGAATGCACAATTCTCTTAAACTTAATTCTTTTTCTTCTCTTTTCTTTCTCTTTTCTTCTCTTTTCTTTCTCTATTTCTCTCTTGAATATCGAATCATATCATTTCCATATTCCATTCTTTTACTTTCTTCTAAACTAAAGTCTTTTCAATACTTTTTCTCATGGCCGAATGTTAGTTTGCTCTTGTGCTTAATCTTTTCATTTTCTTTGTTTGGTCATAATCAATTCTCATTTAGTCATAAGTATTCTTCTCACTCAATTCTTTTCAACCGTGGACAATAGTGAGATTTTGGAGGCGTAAACTCAAAGTGTTCTTGAGTATTGTGGATCGTTGGAATCAATTTTAAGAGTTAAGGTAAGGAGTTTATTCAAGGATTCTCATATTATTCATCATTTTGGTATAGTTAGTTATTTAATTGATTTCGTTATAGGGACGTAATCGCTCAATCATTTCTTCGTGGAACGAGGATAATTGTGGTAAGCCAATCTCAAATCTTTTAAAATCGTTAGCCATCTTTTGATAATTATTAGTCAGACTAATGATCTTATGTCATTAGAGACATTCAAGATAGGGCAGAAAAGGCGATTGCATAGTTTTCGAAAGAGGGTGGTTCGCTATTCCCCTAAGTATAAACGAAGAACGTTTCAAGAATCCGGATTTTCACCAGTTCTGAGACCCTCATCCGAGGAGAACCAGTTGTTTGAAGTCATTCGTACTCTCGAACCTTTATTCGTTCGTGGATTCTCATCGGGCAACGAATCAATAATCGAGGAGAAACCAAAAATAGAAGTGGTTCGAAATCTTGAGGGTAAAGATTTAGATTATTTATCAATAGTGTAGTTTTACAATATGATAGTATTCTAATTATCGTGTTATGTTTAGGTACTGACGAGCATGAAATTCTAGTACTCACAATAATAAGGTGTGTAACTTCACACTTATCTCAGGTTAGATGTTAAACCGTAAGTATTAAGAAAAATCGTAAAGATGACAAAATCAAAACAATACGTCATAATTAGTATTTTTGTGAAAATACATGAAAATGGTTAAAGTTGTGAAATTTATGAAAAATGCCCTCAATGAGTTAGTTGGTAAATTGTAAATTTTATGTCTCATGTGTTAAATGGGCCGAAAATATGCTAGATCGTTAAATGGGCCGAAAATATGCTAGATCGTTAAATGGGCCAAAAATACGCTAGATCGTTAAATGGGCCAAAAATATGCTAGATCGTTAAATGGGCCGAAAATATGCTAGATCGTTAAATGGGCCAAAAATATGCTAGATCGTTAAATGGGTCGAAAGATATGCTAGATCGTTAAATAGGCCTAAGTTGCTAGATTGCTAAATGGGCTAAATGTTATTTTGTGTTATGGGCATTAATAAAAACTTGAAATATTGTTTCACTTGTAAATTGGGCCTTTTACTAAAATTATCATATGGATATAGATTGTTATGCATACATGTTTGCATGGGTTGGGATTTATGATGAAGAGAAGAAAGGCCTGTTGCCAAAAATCTAGTTCGGTGGCTATGCTACAAATATTTAAATGGCTTATTGCCTCTAGTTCGGTGGCTCTGCCACAAATATTTAAATGGCTTATTGCCTCTAGTTCGGTGGCTTTGCCGCAATTATTTCAATGGCTTAATGCCTCTAGTTCGATGACTTTGTCACAATCTAGTTCGTTGGTTCACCATAACCAAATATAAAAATGGCTTAATGCCTAGATCGGTGTGTTGGCGGGGTGGGTTGACTTGATCCCCACAGGTGTGATGGTTGGTACGGGTGGTGTGTAGCGGATGGAAATTAGGTTTGGTTGGGAAATTACATTTTACATGCATTTCATTTATTATATTGCTAAATCTGTTTATGGACTCAAGCCCAAAATTATGACTTGATGATCTGGCCCAGTGGATATAGTAAGTGAGTTATACACTGAGTTCTGAGTAACTCACTACCTTAAATTTTCCATCTCAGGTAATGGAAATTGACGTGGACTTGGGCCAAGGATGACTTTGTGGAGGCCATACTACAAACATGGGTTTATAAACCTTAAACTTTTTATTAAGTACTTTCTTTAAATTATTATTTTGGATATGATTTTTATGGATTTTATGTGTGGATGGATTTAAATTTTGCTTTGATATTTAATATGGGTTTATGTTAATCCTAAAATGTTTCCTTAAAATACTTTGGGTTTTCAAATATATGAGATTCTTTATCTATTCTTATTTTCAAATCCTTTTGAACTCTTTAAAAACTACT
Organism: Gossypium rotundifolium; assembly: GCA_025506655.1. Classification (NCBI taxonomy): domain Eukaryota; kingdom Viridiplantae; phylum Streptophyta; class Magnoliopsida; order Malvales; family Malvaceae; genus Gossypium; species Gossypium rotundifolium. The sequence goes on from CP106731.1 coordinate 143,401,491, forward strand.
TTAACTTTTGATAATTAAATACTAAATGATAAGATTTCAACTAATGTTTCTCAAATTCATCGAATTTAAATTATTTCTCTTGGTTTTTATTAAACTTTATTTTCAAAAAGTTTTGTAATACCGATTCACCTAAACCATTGGATAGATTAAAAGAATGTACGATTTGTGTGACAAACCAAATCTCGTCTTCACGCATAGACCTGGTTTGGGGTGTTACATTTAATGGTATCAGAGCCCAATTTCAAAACTCGGCTGTGGTTGGGTTCAATAAATAACTTCTGTATGAAATTATTTAAATTATGTTTTAAAGATTAGTATGGCACCACAAGCATCCGGCACCAAGTCAAGTAAGTATTCGTTCCTGAATGATTATTATGACGATGATATGATCATAGGAACACTTTAGAACTTCTAGTTTTAGATGTTGAAAATCGTAGAGATTGAGACTATAGGATGTGTTTGTGAAAAGTAACTTTATCTCTCAAATCTCATAAAACATCATTAATAAACACTAAAATTGTATTCTGATTCATAAAACTTGTAATCAGATTAAATCAAATTAGACATTATAAGCTCTAGAGGACGTGGTCGTGGACGTGGTAGACGTGGCCGTGGTAGAGGATGAGGTGCTGCGTCTGAAGCACCAAATCATATGCCGTAAATGGATGCACCTGTGTCACTTGAAAGTGAGACGGGAACACATAATCATATGGAAGAAGATAATGCTTTGACGCAAGCAATGCTGTGAGTCCTTGAAAGGGCCGCTGGAACTAAAGTTGGGCCAACAGCTCGTGGGTCGATATCAGAATGACTCAAGTCTAATGGTGCAGAAGTTTTTAAAAGAGTTTTCGGTGTAGCTCTGAATGTGGCAGAATATTGGCTCGAAGCTGTGGAGCGGATTATGGATGATATGGAATAAACTGTCGGGCAGAAACTAAAAAGAGCCGTGTCCTTACTAAGAGACGAGGCATATCAATGGTGGCTTACTGTTCGAGAAGGCACCGAGGCTGCATTGATTACTTGGGAATTCTTCAAAGCTGCCTTTCAAGGGAAATATGTAGGAACAAGTTATGTGGACGCCCGAAGGAAGGAATTTTTTGAATCTAATTCAAGGAAATAAGACAGTGGCTGCGTATGAGGCTGAGTTTTTATGCTTGAGTCGCTATGCTCGGACAATAGTGTGAACGGATCATGAGCGTTAGTACGCTTTGAGGATGGGTTGAATGATGAGTTGCGGGTTCGATAGCCCCACAACAAGTTAGAACTTTGCCACGCTTGGAAAAAGCCAAGATAGCCAAGAGGCTAAGAACTCGTAACGTCGAATTGGGAAAGATTTAGAGGCAAGAGGATATAAAGCATTCGGGTTCTTCAAAAGGTTTCAAGAGGCCTCGGAATGATGAACCAGCTCAAGGTAGAGCAGCTGTGGCTAGTAATCAGAGTCGATTGAATGTGGGAAACGATATTTCGAAGAGTGTTGGAGGAAAACGGGTGCTTGTTATAAATGTGGTTCAATGGATCATCAATATAGAAATTGCCCTCGACATATGGATACGACTCAAGAAGTTCGTATTATAGATGCACAGCCGGCAAGAGGAACTCAGCAGCCATCGAGAGGCCGTGGACTAGGTCGTGGTGGTAATGGGGCTGGACGTGGTCAAAGTGCACCGGGTCGAGGCAATGGTTCTAGAGGTAACACAGATGCAAGACAACCAGGATTGGTCTATGTAGTTAGACGCCACGAGGATGGCAATGCACCTGATGTAATAAATGGTACGTTCTTCATCTTTGATGTACCTGTTATTGCCTTGATAGATATTGGTTCTACCCACTCGTATGTTGCTAGTGCCATATTTGGAAACTTGAATCTAGAATCTAAAATTACCGATAGTGAAATGATGTAATTAGTCCTTTAGGACGATCGATGATTGTAAATAAATTGTTTAGAGGCGTGCCTTAGAAATTCAAGAAGAAATATTTTGGTGAATTTGATGGAATTGCCTTTCATGAGTTCGATCTCATTTGGGGCATGGACTGGTTGGTTAAACACCGGGCACATTTGGATTGTGCTGAAAAGCGGATGTCAATAAGAACTTCAGGTAATAAGGAAGTAATAATGATAGGTGAACGAAGGAATTATTTGGCAAATACGGTATTTGCGTTGAAGGTAGAAAAGTTGGTGCGGAAAGGGTATGGAGCATTCTTAGCCTTTATTTGTGCTTTGGATGCCAAAGAGTTATCTGTGGATGATGTGAGGACGGTGAAGGAATTTCTAAATGTATTTCCTGATGAACTTCCTGGTATACCTCCAGATCGGGAAGTAGAATTTGGTATTGAGCTTTTGCCCGGGACGGCTTCAGTGTCCATTGCTCCTTATAGAATGGCACTGAAGGAGTTGGCGGAGCTTAAAGCTCAAATTCAAGAATTGTTGGATCGGGGTTTTATTCGACCGAGTGTGTCTCCGTGGGGAGCATCAATTTTGTTCATTAAGAAGAAGGATGGATCGATGCGTATGTGCATTGATTACAGGAAATTGAATAAATTGACGATCAAGAATAGGTATCCTTTGCCGAGAATTAATGACCTGTTTGATCAATTGAAAGGAGCTTGAGCTTTTCCAAAATTGATTTGAGATCGGGTTATCACCAACTTAAGGTGAAAGAAGCGGATATTTATAAGGCGACATTCGAACTCGTTATGGACATTATGAGTTTTGGTGATGCTGTTTGGGTTAACCAATGCACCAGTCGCATTTATGGATATGATGAACCGAGTCTTTCAACCATATTTAGACCGGTTTGTGGTAGTGTTCATAGATGACATTTTGGTTTATTTAAGAAATGATGAGAAGCATGACACCCATTTGCGTATAGTATTACAGTTACTTCGTAATAAGCAACTTTATCCCAAATTCAGTAAATGTGAATTCTGGCTAAAGGAAGTGACTTTCTTAGGTCATGTGGTATCAGCTGAAGGAATAATAGTGGATCCTCAGAAGATTGAGGCTATATTGGATTGGAAACCACCAAAGTCGGTAGCTAAAATTTAGAGTTTCTTAGGTTTGGCTGGTTATTATAGACGCTTCGTTGAGGGGTTTCCGTTGATTGCTACACCCCTAACTAAACTGTTGCGAAAGGAGTACCGTATAATTGGATTGAAAAACAACAAGAGAGTTTCGAGAAATTGAAGAAGATTTTGACGAAGCACTAGTTTGAATTCAGCCTGAGGCTGGAAAAGAATTTACCATTTATTGTGATGCGTCTCACACTGGTTTGGGTTGTGTGCTGATGCAAAATAGAAAGGTGGTGGCTTATGTTTCTCATCAGTTGACACTGCACGAAGTAAATTACCCTACTCATGATTTGGAGTTAGCTGCAGTGGTATTTGCTTTAAAGATTTGGAGGCACTATCTCTATGGTGAGAAGCCTATCATCTACACGGATCACAAGAGTCTTAAGTATCTTCTTACTCAGAAGGAGTTAAATTTGAGACAAAGAAGATGGGTGGAATTATTAAAGGATTATGATTTCTCAATCGAGTATCATCTTGGAAAAGCTAATGTGGTAGCTAATGCGTTAAGCCGTAAGGTGGTATCTGATTTGAGAGCAATGTTTGCTCGTTTGAGTTTGTTTGAGGATGGTAGTCTGTTAGCAGAACTTTAGGTGAAGCCTCTATGGTTAGAACAAATTCAAGAAAAGCAGATATCATATAAAAAGTTGGGACCCTTATTTCAGCAAGTTGGAAGGAGTAAAATAGAGGACTTTGGTATAAACACGAATGGAGTGCTGTGTTTTCGTGGAAGGGTTTGTATGCCTAAAGACTCAGATTTAAGGCAAATGATTCTGCGGGAGGCGCATAGTAGCCCTTATGCTATGCACCCCGGAGGAAATAAAATGTATCGGGATCTCCGTGAACAGTATTGGTGGCCAAGGTTGAAGCGTGAGATTTCTGAGTTTGTAGGAAAATATTTGACTTGTCAACAAGTAAAGGCAGAGCATCAATTGCCGTCAGGTTTATTACAATCTGTAAAGATTCCTCTTTGGAAATGGGAGCAAATAATTATGGATTTTGTTAGTGGGTTACCTTTAACACCTACTAAGAAAAACTCCGTATGGGTGGTAGTTAACCGATTAACGAAAACTGCTCATTTTCTTCCAGTTCGTATGAATTACTCATTACAGAAATTGGCTAAGCTATATATATCTGAAATCGTAAGGTTGCATGGGGTACCAGTGTCTATTATATCAGACAATGATCATAGATTTACATCACGATTTTGGAAAGCTCTGCATGAAGCCTTGGGAATAAAGTTAAATTTCAGTACGGCTTTTCATCCTCAAACAGATGGTCAGTCGGAAAGAGTAATTCAGATATTGGAAGACATGTTAAGGGGATGTGTGATTGACTTCAGAGGTAGTTGGGAGGAATTTCTACCATTGGCAGAATTTGTGTATAACAATAGCTATCAGTCTAGCATTCAGATGGCACCCTACGAGGCATTGTATGGTCGTAGGTGTCGTACTCCTACTTGTTGGACTGAATTGGGCGAGCGGCAGATGTTGGGTCCTGAATTACTATCTGCAATAGAGAAAAAGGTAAAAGTTATTCGAGCACGGTTAAAGGAAGCTTTGGATAGACAGAAGTCGTATGCAAACCTAAAGCGTAGGGATATCGAGTTTACTGAGGGAGAGCAGGTCTTTCTGAAGGTCTCACCTTGGAAGAAAATTTTCAGATTTGGAAAGAAGGGCAAGTTGAGCCCTAGGTTCATTGGGCCATATCATATGATGAAGCGTGTTGGTCCAGTGGCCTATTAGATTGAATTACCTCTGGAGTTGAGTCAAATTCATAATGTTTTTCATGTTTCCATGCTAAGGCGCTATAGATTAGATCCATCTCACATAGTACCGGTAGAGGAAGTGGAATTGAAATCAGACTTGTCTTTTGAGGAAGAACTAATGGAAATTTTAGACCGAGATGTTAAAGTGCTAAGAAAGAAGACAGTGCCATTGGTCAAGGTCTTATGGCATAATCACGGAGCGGAGGAAGCTACGTGGGAGCCTGAGGATGCAATTCGGCAACAATATCCTCACCTCTTTTAATCAGGTAAATTTCGAGGACGAAATTTTTTAAAAGGGGGGTAGAATTGTAACATCCTAAAAATTTGAGTATCAATATGTTGCTAGAGGTTAGCTTGGGTTACTTAGAATTTGAATAAAAATTAGTAAAGAGTACTTTAGTGTAAAGAAATCAGTGACCTTGAAACTTAAGTTAATTAAATACTAAAAGATGGCATAAGATGAGTAATTGGCAAAGTGGTGATGGCGCCATAAGTTGGACTTGAGGGAGAGGTTCAATCTCCTAGCATGCAATTTGGGAGTTTTATTTTTTGCTTTATCCTAGCATGTGTTAGCTATGGATAAGATTAGGATGAGTTGGATTAATTATTTTTTGGTAAGAAGACTAAGGGTTATGGAAAGCTTGAGTTAGGGATAGAATGGCTTGAATTGGGGATAATGTTTCTTAAACTTAAGGAAAAGGAGGATGATATGGCTTGAGACTAGGATGATGTTTTGGCAACTTTTTCATGGCCTTTTGACTATGTATGTGGATGGCATAGGGGCTAGGGGGATGGCGGTTTTGTTGATTGGCTTGGTAGGCTTTTGTGTTGGAGAAACACGTTCTTTTTGTTCATTTTTTGGCTTTGGCAAAACATATTTTCTCTCCATCTATTTTCTCTAGCCGAATTTGTCAACAACCTTGAGGGAACAATTGCATCTTTCTTTTTGACCATTTGGTCATTTCTTTGCTAATCATTTTAGTGTTTTATTTTTCCTAGTGCCGAAACTATCAACACACAAAAAGAAAGAAGGCCATTCTTTTTCTCATTTTTCCTCCCCAAATGCCGAATGCACAATTCTCTTAAACTCAATTCTTTTTCTTCTCTTTTCTTTCTCTTTTCTTCTCTTTTCTTTCTCTCTTTCTCTCTTGAAAACCGAATCATATCATTTCCATCTTCCATTCTTTTACTTTCTTCTAAACTAAAGTCTTTTCAATACTTTTTCTCATGGCCAAATGTTAGTTTGCTCTTGTGCCGAATCTTTTTCATTTTCTTTGTTTGGTCATAACCGAATTCTCCTTTAGTCATAAGTATTCTTCTCACTCAATTCTTTTCAACCGTGGACAATATTGAGATTTTTGGAGGGCAGAAACTCAAAGTGTTCTTGAGTATTGTGGATCATTGGAATCGATTTTAAGAGTTAAGGTAAGGAGTTTATTCAAGGATTCTCATATTATTCGTCATTTTGGTATAGTTAGTTATTTAATCAATTTCATTATAGGGACGTAATCGCTCGATCGTTTCTTCGTGGAACGAGGATAATTGTGGTAAGCCAATCTCAAATCTTTTAAAATTGTTAGCCATATTTCGATAATTATTAGTCGGACTAATGATCTTATGTCATTAGAGACATTCAAGATAGGGTAGAAAAGGGCAGTGCATAGTTTTCGAAAGAGGGGTGGTTCTGCTATTCCCCCTAAGTATAAACGAAGGGCTATTTCGGGAATCTGGGATTTTCCACTGGGTTGCGGACCCTCATCCGAGGAGAACCAGTTGTTTGAAGTCATTCATACTCCGGAACCTTTGTTTGTTCGTGGATTCTCATCGGGCAACGAATCAATAATCGAGGAGAAACCAAAAATAGAAGTGGTTCGAAATCCTGAGGGTAAAGATTTAGATTATTTATCAATAGTGTAGTTTTAAAATATGATAGTATTCTAATTATCGTGTTATGTTTAGGTACTGACAAGCGGGAAAGTCTAGTACTCACAATAACAAGGTGTGTAACTTCACACTTATCTCGGGTTAGATGTTAAACCGTAAGTATTGAGAAAAATCGTAAAGATGACAAAATCGAAAAAATACGTAATAATTAGTATTTTTGTGAAAATACATGAAAACGGTTAAAGTTGTGAAATTTACAAAATGCCCTCAATGAGTTAGTTGGTAAATTGTAAATTTTATGTCTCATGTGTTAAATGGGCCGAAAATATGCTAGATCGTTAAATGGGCCAAAAATACGCTAGATCGTTAAATGGGCCGAAAATATGCTAGATCGTTAAATGGGCCAAAATATGCTAGATCGTTAAATGGGCCAAAATATGCTAGATCGTTAAATGGGCCAAAAAATATGCTAGATCGTTAAATGGGCCTAAGTTGCTAGATTGCTAAATGGGCTAAATGTTATTTTGTGTTATGGGCCTTAATAAAAACTTGAAATATTGTTTCACTTGTAAATTAGGCCTTTTACTAAAATTATCATATGGATATAGATTGTTATGCATACATGTTTGCATGGGTTGGGATTTATGATGAAGAGAAGAAAGGCTTGATGCCAAAAATCTAGTTCGATGGCTCTGCCACAAATATTTAAATGGCTTATTGCCTCTAGTTCGGTGGCTCTGCCACAATTATTTCAATGGCTTAATGCCTCTAGTTTGATGACTTTGTCACAATCTAGTTCGTTGGTTCACCATAACCAAATATAAAAATGGCTTAATGCCTACGATCGGTGTGTTGGCGGGGTGGGTTGACTTGATCCCCACAGGTGTGATGGTTGGTACGGGTGGTGCGTAGCGGATGGAAATTAGGTTTGGTTGAGAAATTACATTTTGCATGCATTTCATTTATTATATTGCTAAATCTGTTTATAGACTCAAGCCTAAAATTATGACTTGATGATCTGGCCCAGTGGATATAGTAAGTGAGTTATACACTGAGTTCTGAGTAACTCACTCCCTTAAATTTTCCATCTCAGGTAATGGAAATTGACGTGGACTTGGGCCGAGGATGACTTCGTGGAGGCCATACTACAAACATGGGTTTATAAACCTTGAACTTTTATTAAGTACTTTCTTTAAATTATTATTTGGATATGATGTAATAAGGCCTCTATTAATATTTTATGGATTTTATGTGTGATGGATTTAAATTTTGCTTTGATATTTAATATGGGTTTACGTTAATCATAAAATGTTTCCTTAAAATACTTTGGGTTTTCAAACATATGAGATTCTTTATCTATTCTTATTTTCAAATCCTTTTGAACTCTTTAAAAACTACTTTAACTTTTTGATAATTAAATACTAAATGTTAAGATTTCAACTAATGTTTCTCAAATTCATCAATTTAAATTATTTCTCTTGGTTTTATTAAACTTTATTTTCAAAAAGTTTTGTAATACCGATTCACCTAAACCATTGGATAGATTAAAAGAATGTATGATTTGTGTGACAAACCAAATCTCGTCTTGACGCATAGACCTGGTTTGGGGTGTTACAATTTTGGAGTTTTATTTTTCAGTAAGGAGAGGCAGTGTTGGACGGCACAAGGACACTTCATAGATGAAGTGTAGATTGGGTCAAAAGCTTAGAGATTCGACTAAGTAGGAGTGAAAAGGGGGATTGGGTGGAGAGAGGAGGAGTTGGCCGGCAGTAGGACTTTGGGGAGAGGTTTATTCGGTCATGTGTGTGGGGGAGTAGTGCCAAATTCTGAATTTCTTTTTACTCATCTCCCTCCTTTCTCTTTTATTTTGCTAAGGCCGAAACTCCTCTATCATCCTTCACCATTGTCGAAATTCTTAAAGTCCCAAACATCCTTTTTTCTTTCTTCTCCATTCCATATTTTACTTTCCATAGCCGATTTCATCTTACTCCTTGTTGAACCGATTCCTTTTCTGTTACTTTCTCAAAGCCAATCAACCTTCTGTTGTGGCCGAATCTCTCGATGTTCCAAGCAATGGTGTTCAATCGATTTTGGTAAGGGATAACAATTAGTTGAGTTCTTTTCTTTTTCCTTTGTTTAGCCAAAAGTCAAAGACTCTAATTCCTATTTTTCTTTTGGCTGAACCATGAAGGAGATCTCTCGGGATTCTTATAGCCGACAATTGGAAGGTGATCTTTTCAGGATTTAAGATCCAAGGTAAGCAAGGCATACCATTCGGCCAAGGGCCACTTTTATTTGTTCTAAGGTTATGCCGATTCTAACTATGGTGTTTTAGGGGATTTTCAACAGATCTTCGGGATTTGGCTAAGCAATCTAGGTAAGGGTTCTAGTGTCTCAGATCTGTTCCTTATTCGTTCAAAAGCCAAAAACTAACCGGTTGAGTGTACTAGTGCTTAGCCGATTGCAAGGGGGATCATCACGAAGTTTCGGGATTTGGTTGGTAACCAAATCGACAGCAAGGTAAGGATTTTGGTTACGTTAACCCTTCGGGATTTGCTGTATAGCCGAATGGCCTCTTTGCTAATGTTCTTAGTGTTGGTCGAATGTAGGAAAGGGGATCTAGTGCGTTAGATCAGGATTTTCGGGATTTCGATTAGATCTACGAATAGTCAGGTGTGTAACCCTACACTAAAATTCCCAATAGATTAATGTTAAGCATGTGTTAATGAAGTCACGAATAATCATGGCTAAGGGTACCATTTAATGGTTCAATGAATTCAGGTATGTACCCCTTAATACTCATTAATATTGTTTAATAACATTGAAGTAAATATATGTGGAAATCCGTTATGATTTTGGGGGTAAGGTAAATTGCATGATAAATGTATGTTTTGAATGTTGCATGGGCATATGGGTGATTATGTTAAAGGGGAAGTGATCTGGTGGTTTCTACCACATTATCTAGTGACTTATGTCACATATTATGAATCTGGTGACTTTGTCACATTATCTGGTGGCTATGCCACAATTATAAGGGCGATGTGCAATTGACTGCAGTGACTGCCTTCGATGGTGTGTAGCGGATGGAGGGTCGATTTAGTAATCCCCACGGTGTGATCGGTAGGTACGGGTGATGTGTAGAGGTTGGATCTAGGTGGTTTGGGTTGCATCATTGTTTACAATTGTTTTATGTGATTTAATATGCCTTGAATGTTTTGGGAGTCCGTGATGGCTGTTACACACTGAGTCTGTTGACTCACCCTTCGTGGGCTAACATTTTGCAGATGGCACTCAGTAAATGGACCGGGTCGGCAGGAACTTAAAGGTGGCCATGCACAGCTCAGTTTTTTTCGGTTTTTGTTATTAAGTTTATTTTGATTTATTTTGGGTTATGTTTTGATGTAATAAGGCCATTATAACTTAACTGTTTTATTTATGCATTTTAAATTTTATTATGATACGAACGACATCGAACAAGACGATTTAACATTTTTCCTAAAACAACATTAATTGTTTTGAAACCCAAACACCTATGGCTTTTCAAGTTAATAATAATAAACTCTAAAATCCGGCATTTCTTTTAACTTGTAACTTTTGAAATATGAAAATATCGTTTTAGTACAAAGCTAAGCTACAACACGGTTTTAACTTGAGAACAATCCAAATTTATATTCTTCAAAACCATCAAGATTTTTAAAATGTCATTCCGAAACTTAACTACATTTTACTCAAGGAGCATGCCAGGTCCGGTCAGGGCTTGTGGGCCGGGTTTGGGGTGTTTCAAGCTATAGCTCGATTGGGATCCATTTTCTATATGAAAACACATTTTAAAATGTCAGGAGTCATTAACTATCACAGTTTATATATGACATGTATAGCTAGACTCTCATACCGCTACTTTATTCCTAGAATCAACTAAATCGTAGTTATACACCAATAACACATTTAAACATACTTTCACAAACATTCAATCAATCATGTAGTCATAATTCAATTTCAATCACTTTGTCCCTAATACGAGCCAACGAGGCCTTAAACATATATTGGAAATGGTTCGGGACGAAATAGATAACTCGGGAAATTTTTCAACACTCATAAAATTTTTCTCTAAAACAGGGGACACATGCTCATGTGACCAGGCCGTGTGAGTAGACACGCCCGTCTCACAGGCCGTGTCAACATTCAAAATGGAAGCACATGGCCATGTCCCAGCTCGTGTCCTACCCCATGTCCAAACAAGTGAGGTTACAGACTTGGGTCACAAAGCCAACCACACTCCCATATGTCTAGCCCATGTGCCCTTCGAAGTGGCCACACACGCCCATGTGCCAGGCCGTGTGATAGGCTATGGCAAACCTGTAGGGTATACTGACTTATGCAACACGGCCAAGTCACACGCCCGTGTGTTAGGCCGTGTGTCAATTAGGGGGTATATTGACTTCTCACACGATCGATCACATGCCCGTGTGTGAAGTCATGTGGAGCATACTGACTTTATTTCAATTTAACACCGGGGACACACGACCGTGTAACATGAATGTGTGTCACACACGACTGAGACACATTCCCATGTATCTTCCAGTGTGGACAAGAATAGTCTATTTACAAAGCCAATTTGCCACCCAAATTATGCACACCTAAACCAAATTCAATGGCACCAAAAACATAACACTTAAAGGCATTATACAACCTCAATCATACAACATTCATACCAAAAGACATATATCAACCAACTAACTAAGACTTTACCCACAATACATCACTTTGCACTAATTCACAAACATAACCAATCTCAATTCATCAACTATTAGCTACCCTTAAAATTACATAAAACCAACCATTTTCAATCAAACATGAACCACATTTCTAAGAAGCATTAACACACATACATATATATGTACATTACATTATAACCAAAATAAGCCAAGTCACATGGCTAACATACAACCAATTTTGCAATATAAACAAGGCAACACAAATGGCCAAAATCATGCTACAAAACCAAAATGACTTAAAGTCCCTATACATGCTATATGACCAAATCATAAGTTCAAAAGTACCAAAGTGATGGTTGGATAGTGTCACGATGTCTCCATGATTCTCAAATCCGAGCTAGCTTTGAATTCTCTATAAAACACGAGAAAAATTAATAAAGTAAGCTTTATAGCTTAGTAATCTTGTATGAAATATACTCAACAAATCATAATACACAAATCATCAATTTGAACTATTAAACATATAATTCATGATAACAAAAAACCTTCCATATGTTTAATCATATGCTTATATGCAAATTCATAACCTTTACTATTTGAATCTCATACTTTACATGTACATACCTGTACAAATTCGTAACGAACTCATACCTTTTTGAATACTATTGAATACTCGATATCTCACACACTAAGTGCCAATACATAGCCGAAGCTATTATAATCTCACACACTAAGTGCCTTACATAGTCGAAGCTATCACGATTTCGCACACTAAGTTCCATATATAGCCGAAGCTATTTCGAATCGCACACTAAATGCCATATATAGCCGAAGCTATCTCGAATCGCACGCTAAGTGCCATATATATATTTGAAGCATCGCCAATCATAACTATAATCTTGTATACACAATTTATGCAATATCAAAGCATTTAAAGCATAATTGTAACAATGTTTATTACATACAAACTTACCTCGGATGTTAAAATGGCGAATTGAGTCTACTATTCTGTAACTTTATTCTTTCCCCGATCTAAATTTGTATTTCTCCTTTCTTGATCTAAATATATTCAAAATTTACTTATTTAATCATCTATTTATTCAATTCAATCCAAAATATACTTTTGAGCTAATTTACACATTAGCCCCTAAATACTTGACATTTTTACAATGTATTCCTTAATACATAAAATCACAAATTAATGAAATTATCAAAATAACCATGCTTATCCAAGTTACCATTATACCCCTAACAACCCATTTTTTTCATTTATTTTACATTTTAACCGCTAACTTTACACATTTCTCAATTCAATCCCTATTTTGCATTTTCACTAAAAATCACTTAACAAACTTGAATATCTATCAACAAGCATTCTAATCTATCAAGAAACTTCAAAATACACATGTATTCATCAATGGCATCGTTCAAAATCTTTAACAATTTTGCAAATTAGTCCCTGGGCTAGCTAGACCTAGTTGCAACGATCTCAAAAACATAGAAATCATTAAAAACGGGACAAAAACCGTACCTTAATGAGCAATTTAACCAAGGTCGAATGTAAAACCTAAAATAATGGTCTTATCTTTAGAACTGGTTGAAGATGATGGTATTAGGTGATGGTTTCATTTTGTTTTATTTATTTTAACTTAATTTACCAATTTACATTTTTAACCTTAATTAATAAACATATAAATCATTTAATGCTTGTCCATTTTTGTCCACTCATAATTAAAATGGTCTAATTACAATATAAGGACCTTAAATTTAATGTTCTATAGTTATTAGACACATTTAGCTATTAGAATACTACTTTTGCACTTTACGCGATTTAGTCTTTTTTTTTCAAATTAACCAATCAAACGATAAAATTTCTTAACAAAATGTTCACACCAACATTCAATCATGCTATAGACATTAAAATAATAGTAAAATAAATATTTTGACCTTGAATTTTTTGTTTCAAAACCACTATTTCGATTTGACTAAAAACAGGCTGTTACATCGATCGTGTTTGATCTCCTTCGCTTCTTCCATGTCCATGTGAGACCCCACATGCTGGTGTGAATTGGCTTTGTCTCTCACAAAGTCATGTCTTCTGCCCCTGTAACTCGCTGACTTGGAATAAAATTGAAAAAATTAGCTCTAGGTTTCACACGGCCTAGGACGTGCCCATATGTCCAAGCTGTGTGGGTCAGATGGCCATGTTGCCTGGCCGTGTAACTCACTATTGAACCCCTTATTATGCACATGGCTTGGGACACGCCCGTGTGGCTAGGCCGTGTGTGCCACACGACCATGTGGCCAGGATGTGTATGCCACACGCCCATGTGGCCAGGCCGTGTGGGTCAAAAACACACATTTTTTTTAAGATTTTTTAAAATTAATTAATTTTAAAAATAACATGAAATAAGATTAAGAAAATTAGCAGTATTAAAACTTAGGTTGCCTCCCGAGAAATGCTTATTTAAAGTCTAAGCTCGACTTACCTTGTATTCACATGGTCACGGTGGTTCGTGGAGTGAAGCTTCTCTTTCTCATTATGAATTCTATGATCAAAATAAGGTTTAAGTTGAGTGTTTTTTACTTTAAATGTGCCAAGTTCATAATTAGTTACCTCGATTGTACCGTATGGGAAGACGTTCAGTATCGTAAAGGGATTTGATCCATTTGCATCAAGCTCCAAAGTGGCCATTCGAGGATCCATTTATCTAGCAGTACCTTGTCTCCAACCTTAAATTGGTTTGTTCCATCCACATGCTCATCATGGCGTCGCTTTGTCTTTGCATCATGTATTCTTGGTTTCTCCTTGACTTTTTTCCGCCATTCATCTAGTTCATCGATCTATAACATTCATTCTTCATGAGTCATTCTGTTTTGGTCGCATGGACTAGAACGTGGCTCCATTACGTTTTTCCGAGGGGTTTCCTACAAAAACGTTTGAGCCACATGGTTACTCATATTAATAGAACTTGTAAAATCAATTCAATCGCTAGATGTCTTAACAGAATCATGAGCTTGGAGAATAATCATTTTGTCACCTCCATGAAGTATTAATTCACCTGTACCAACATCAATAATAGTTCCAGAAGTTGCTAAAAGGGGTCGTCCTTATATTAAAAGTGTGTCACTATCCTCATCCATGTCTAAAATAAAAAAATCAACCGGGAATATGAATTTATCAATTTTTACAAGAACATCTTCAATAATACCTCTAGAAAATCTAATTGATCTATCTGCTAATTGAATACTCATCCTAGTTTGTTTGGGTTTCCCAAGACCTAATTGTTTAAACATTTTATAGGGTATGACATTAATACTAGCTAGTAAATCAACTAAAGCATTTTTAATATTCAAACTACCAATTAAACAAGGAATAATAAAACTCCCTGGATCTTTCAATTTGTTGGGTATTTTATTTTGCAATATGGCCGAGCAAACTGCATTTAGTTCCACATGCAATGAATCATCTAACTTTCTCTTTTTCGCTAAAAGTTTCTTTAAAAATTTAACGAAATTGGGCATATGTGAAAAAGCTTCAATAAATGGTAAGTTAATATGTAATTTTTTTCAAAAGTTTAAGAAATTTACCAAAGTGTTCGTTCGTGTGGTCTCTCTTCGTTGCGTTGGGATATGGCACTTGAGGTTTATATTCTTTACCAATTGATTTTTGCTCATTCTGGCTTACCTCAACCTTACCATTACTTACCACACTTTCTTACCTCAGTTCTGATTTAGATTCAATTAATCCTTATTCATCTCGAATAGTAATTACTTGAAGCTGCTCTCTTGGGTTAGTTTCAGTATTACTAGGCAAGCTACCTTATGGTCTTTCTGAGATTAGCTTAGCAAGCTGACCTATTTGGTTCGAGCATTGAATTGACATTTACTGATTTTTAAGTGTTGCTTCAGTGTTTTGAAAGTGGGTTTCTGACACTAAGATAAACTTCATCAACATCTCCTTAAGGTTCGGCTTCTTCTCTTGTTGGTAAGGTTGTTGTTGGAAGCCTGGAGGGGGTTGTGCTTTTTGATTTCCTTGGCCACCCCTAGAGAAATTGGGATGGTTCCTCCAACCTGCATTATAGCAATTACTATAAGGGTTATGTTGAGGCCTAGAATTATTACCCATATAATTAATTTGTTCATTCTCTATACTAGGAGCGAAGGGTAAATATTCTAGATTATTCATTCTACCTCTATTTGTATAGCATTGCATCATCGACTGTGCATGCATAGAAACATAAAAATTATCAATTTTCTTATTTAATTGTTCTACCTGATTTGGTAACATTGTGACCACATCTAGATTGATAACACCAGCTGCTCTATTCGGCTTCATCCTCTTGACTTTCCACTAATAATTATTCGTTGACATATGTTCTATAAACTCATAAATCTGGCATGTCACATGAAAGGGTTGTTTAAAAACTGCGCACTCGTTAAAAACTTCGTATTCTTTTTGAAATTTCGCGCTTTGTTCTTTGTGAAATTAAGATTTGCTTTCATGGTTTTCTTGTAAAAGCGTTGTTATTGCTATTAGCGAAAACTTTGTTTATAGTAGAAATTGGATCCATTAATTTACGAAAATGTGATATTTTGAAAACAGTTATTAACTTTTTAAGAAAACCCAGCGTTTAATCATTTATAGTTTGAATATAATAGAAATGAAAGTTAAAAGGAAAACAAAATCCAAAGGCCTTATTACATAAAATTATACCCAAATCAAAATAGAACTCAAAATAAGGTAAAACAAAATGTACTAAGGTTACGATGTATGGCCACCATAGAGTCCTCCGCGGCTCCAAACCTCAAATGCTGGGGATCACTTGTAATGTTAAAGCAAAGGGATGAATTACGAGAACTAAGTGTTTAATCCCCTAATCGGTCATTAACTGGGCCCGAGCCCATACGAAAGCAGACTAGGTGAAGCCCATACAGAAGTAGACTAGGCCAAAGCCCTATTCGATAACAACTTGGGCTTTAGCCCTATAATCATGATAATGTAGATAATGTAGTGTAATGTAATGTAATGTAACCCAACCTAATAGTCCATCCGCTACACTCCACTCGTACCAGCCTTGCACTCTATATAGGGACCAAGTCAACCCATCCAACCCTACACTACAAGAATGCAGTTGAGATGCCAATATAAACATATGCGACTCTTAAGCCTTCAATAGCGGTATTATAATTGGCACAGAGCCATCAGTAACTGTATTATGTTTGGTACATAGCCATCAGCGATGATAATATAATCGGCACACAGCCTTGGGTAAATATGATTGACACAGAGTCATCGATATCTGTTAGGCACATAGCTCTCAACGACGGTAGTATAATCGGCACACAGCCTTAATCAAGATGGCACAGAGCCAAGCTCTCCAATAATACAACCAAGCTATTAATAACGGTATATGTGGCTAAGCCACTGAATCAGTATATGTGGCAAAGCCACTAAATCAGTAAAGCGTGGCATAGCCACCAGTATAGTACTTCCTCCATAAACATAACCTAACCCAATGCAGTATGTCGTGTATGTCATGCTCAATCATTACACATGTATGCAAAATGGCTATGCTTAGTAACCATCATTTCAACACACGTTAACAACAAAATAGACACACGCCTACAGTCGAGTCGGTTAAACCACAGTCATACAATCACAGTCAAATCATGGCACCAAAATCAGTCTTTTACCCTCCGGGGCAAAATAGTCTATTTACCCTATAAGGGTATTCCGATAATCCTACCCTACAGGGGTAATTTGGTAATTCTACTCATAGCTAATCCATGTATGCAGTGCATCTCAAACATAATCAACCATACAATTAACACATACAACACTAGTACTACCACTAGGGTACAACAGTCATTTAATTGATTAGGGGTAAAATGGTCATTTCACCACTTAAGGGCATCTCTGTAACACCCCAAACCCGGTCAATACACCACGACCGAATCTGGTATGTTACAGGGAAAAAGGTTTTTGAGAGGTTTAGGCTTGAGTTTAAAAGTTGGAGAAAAACACTTCGCTAGGTTGTGCATTTGAAGAAAAACTTGAGTAGGTTTGATTGAAATTTGATGATGTATTTGAAAACCCGAAAATTTTAAAAACTTACTTCGATGGGTAGACAAAACAGGTTTATCTCGTTAAGAAGTTTGAGTTGTTTCTCATTGTTACAAAAACATTCTGTCTTAGTGGAAAATCGTGTTTAAGTTAGAAAACATTTGAGTTTTTTTTTATTCCAAATCTTAGTGTGATACCCGATGGTATAGTTTAAAATGTCGCTTTTGTAGTTTTGAAATCGTTATCTTTCCAAATTTTAGCACATTATAACCCAATTAATTTGTTAAGGCATATTAAACATTTACTTTAAGCATAAACAAGCAAACCATAATTTTTAAAAGGCCTTTTACAACCCAAAATAAAACCACATAGAAAAAAATAAATAACTAATGTACCAAATTTTATAAAGTCTGAGCAAATCCTTTATTAGCATGGCATGAGCACCTCGAGTCCATCCCGGCTCCATGTTCGCGTCTAAGTGTCACCTGAAATAGTCAAAGGAGAGAGTGAGTCGCAAGACTCAGTGTATAATTCCCTCTCCCAGTATAACATGCCAACACACATATCATAATGTAATAATGCAAGTAATGCACCCGATCCTAACCAACCATATCACCTTTTCTACCCCGTGGTACCAAACCACCGGTGGTGCTAAACCACCGGTGACCCAAAGTCACGATATCCATACTTTGTGGTACTAAACCACCGTGACCCGAAGTCACAATAATCCAATGATGGGGCCAACCCATCGTGTGATACCAAATCACTAGCGACGATCCCATATCTCATAAGTGGGGCCAACCCACGGTGGTGCCAAACCACGTGGACGAGTCGCAATGAGGTGCCAAACCTCCGTGTCCCAAAGACACAATGTGATACTAAATCACCGTGACCGTAGTCACAAATCCGATGATGGGGCCAACCCATCGTGTGATACCAAATCACAAGCGCCAATCCCAGATAATCAATCGTGGGGCCAACCCATCGTGGTACTAAGCCACCGGACGAGACGCTAAGGTGCTAAACCTCCGTGACCCAAAGTCACAAAATACGTGGTACCAAACCACCGGAGGTGCCAAACCTCCGTGTCCCAAAGACACAAGTGTCCCAAAGACACGGATATCATACTCCCCTCCTCTCATATCACCCAATCACATATCATACTAGATGCAAAATCAATCATGCTATCATGCTCACATGCTCAATATGGCATCTCAATGAATATACACCCATAATCATGATATCATAGATCATCACATATTCCATAATGAAACGGACTTACCCGAATCCGTATCCATACCTCAATGGGTATCGCAATAATCAAT
This sequence comes from Gossypium rotundifolium, assembly GCA_025506655.1. NCBI lineage: Eukaryota > Viridiplantae > Streptophyta > Magnoliopsida > Malvales > Malvaceae > Gossypium > Gossypium rotundifolium. The sequence goes on from CP106731.1 coordinate 143,420,316, forward strand.
CACACTGTTTCATTTACACAAATAGGTTATCACATTATTTTAGTTAAGATAGTGTGTTGGTTTACACACCTGAAGTGGCGAAGATGCTAATCCTAAGAACCGGTCAAAATCTTTTGATCACCCCAACCGCCTTAATCCTACAATCGGCCAACAAAGGGTTAACACTAACTCATTATACCATTCGGCCAAAAGTAGATAACCCAAGGGGTTGTGTTAGCCTTACCTTAGCCTTGATTTGGTTTCCTACCAAATCCGAACCCAACAATGGTTCTTTCAGGAATCGGCTTCACCCTAAAAAGAGAACGATTAATCCTTTGGAACCATATACTTAATCGAAAACTTAAACAAATAAGCACGAGCAATCATCTCACCATCACTTACCGATTGCTTACAGAGTAAGAAGGCTCTCCTTGCTTGATTTCGAACTCCAAAGACCCTATACGAAACACGATTACCAAAACAAGTGATTAACTCCTTTCACAAATGCCGAAATCGCATCTAAACCAAATCCGAATTGTCATAAAACAAGGAGAAGAGAATAACATTCGCCATGTACTTACCTTCTCTAACGATTGGACAACTCACCGAGATTCTACCTACACAAAGAAAGAAACACAAAGAGAGTTGCGAGAAGAAGGAGTTGCTATTCGCCACAATCAAAAATGGGAAAAGAGAATGATACCTTCGGTTTTGAGAGGAAATAGAAATGAAGAAAAAGCTTTGGCTTCACACCAAGGTTTCGCTAAAATGGTTTTGGAAAAGAAGAAAATAGAATGATGGATGCTTTGGTTTGAATGAAAAGAAATAAAGAAAAGAGTTTGGGGAGTGGAGTTTTACACACAAAATGAACAAAAGAAAAGGGAAGTAGGAGAAAAGAACTTTCACTACCAATGACCAAAATCAGCAAGGGTATGATTGTGGTAGGTTTCGCTTAGATGAAGAAGAAATGGAGCAAGCAATTGGGGCGGTTGTTTGGTAACACAAAATATAGAAAATAGAAGTGCAAGATTTTGCAAGTGGAGTGACTTGGGGTTTCGGTGTTCACAAGATGCAAAAGAAGGGAAATGGAAACAATATTCGGCCACACCAAGTTTAGAGATGCAAAACAATTTTGTCGAAAAGCTCCTTGAGCATTGGCTTTAGCTGAAGAAAAAGGGAGAAGAAGTAACTTGCAATTTGGCTCGTTTTTGACTAGGAGAAAACTTGCTTACCAAAAGAGTTTTGACCGAAAGGAAAAAGGAAAAAAAAATGCACCAAAGCCAAAAGCAATTTCGGCTCACTCCAATTACCAACCGGCCACACATTCCCTCCCCCCAAACTCTCACCAAATCCGGCCAAACTCCCCCCATTCACTCCCAAGACACTCATTCAAAATACCTTGACCAAGTCTCCTCCTACATTTGCTCTCCACCCATAGTTTGAAAGAGTTGACAAGGTCCATGATAGAGTTCAAACTTCCTACAACTCTTCCCTTCATGTCAAAAATGGATGCAAAGGTGGATTTTTGCAGCTTGAACTCAGGACCTCTTCCTCCTGCAGTTGACGCCAACCACACTCTCCATGCGGCGCATGCCTTGCCACTCCACCAACTCAATTCTTGTGTTATAAATTCACCTAGATTAATTATAAACCCCGACTCCTTCAAATTCCTATCCCCTAAAGCCCAAAACAAAAACTTTCCCACCTACTCAGGCACACTCTTAGCCTGCAACTAAGCCCCGAAACCACATAAACAACAACATGGCAAGCCATTAACATGCAAAAATGCCAAAACAAAATAGCCCTTAACCCGGATATTACGCTTCTACCCCTTAAAATAATTTCGACCTCGAAATTACCCGGTCAAGAGTTATGTATTGCTTGCCTCATCGTATCCTCGGGTTCCCACGCCGCCTCCACGCCGTGATTCCGCCTAAAGAACCTTAACCAAGGGCATAGACTTCTTCGCAGAACCTTCACATCCCGATCTAAAATCTATACAGGCTCTTCCTCCATTGTCATATCCGGTTTACCTCAATCTCTCCTCTCGTCACCACATGCGATGGATCCGAGCGATAACGCCAAGCATCAAACGTGGAACACATCGTGAATTTGACTTAGTTCTGCTGGCAACTCGAAATGATATGCAATCGTCCCACTCGCCTCAATTACTTTATACGGCTCAATAAACCTCGGACTTAGCTTGCCTTTCCTCCCTAACCTTAACACTTTCTTCCACGGTGAGACCTTCAAAACCCGATCTCCCACAAATTCGGTATCTCTCGCTTAAGATCGGATAGGACTTCGCCGGTCCAAGCTTCCTTCAATCGAGCTCAATCAACTTAACCTTGTCTTCGGTCTCAAAGAACCAACTCGTCCCAATAATCGACGCTCACTTAACTCTGTCCAACAAGTAGGTGAGCGACACTTTCACCGCATAACGCCTCATAAGGTGCCATCTTGATACTTGCTTGGTAATCTTGTTGTAGGCGAACTCACTAACGGCAGATACTCCTCCCAACTACCCTCAAGTCCAATACACACCTCGTAGCATATCCTCCAAGATCAGATAACCTTTCCGATCGCCTCGTCACCATGGATGAAATATCAGGTCTTGAAATCTGGCCGTGTACCCAGAGCTCGATGCAACGCCTTCCGTAACCTTGACGTGAACCTCGGATCCCTATCCGAGATGATCGACATCGCACCCCGTAGTCTCACGATCTTCGACACATACAACTTCGCCAACCTCAAGTGAGTAGTCCACCTCACCGAATAAAGTGAGCTGATTTGGTCACCATCCACAATTACCCAAATCAATCCTTCTTGCTCGGTGTAAGCGGTAATCCACCGATTTAAATCCATAGTTATCCTTTCCCACTTCCATCGAGGAATCTTCACTGGTCAAGCAACCCGGACGATGGCGATGCTCACTTTGACCTCGACATGTCGACACTTCCCTACAAATTCGGTTACTTCCTTTTTCGCATCTTACCACTAGAACTGCTTCTCCGAGGTCCCTATACATTTTGCTACCTCCAGATGCATAGCGTAGGGGCTGCTATGTGCATCCTGAAGAATCTTTTGCCTTAACTCAGAATCTCTTGGTATACAAACCTTCCCCTGAAAACACAGCTCCCCATCACTGGACAAGCTGTAACCCTTCAAACCACCATTCGCACTTGTGTCCTCTCGCGACTCGTAATCTCATCCAACAATCTGCTTTCTCTCGATCCGCTCAACCCAAGTAGGCTTAACTCGCAGCTCTGCTGAATACTCCGTCGTCATACAAACTCAAGTGGGCAAATAACGCCTTAAATCCAAACAACCTTACGGCTCAACGCGTCGCCACAACGTTAGCCTTGCCTTGATGATACTCAATTGAGCAATCGTAGTCTTTCACACTCAATCCATCTGCGTTGTCTCGATTCAAGTCTTTACGAGTCAAGGTACTTGAGACTCTTATGGTCCGATAGACTATCGATCTCTCTCCGCACAAGTAATGCCTCCATATCTTTAAGGCAAAACTACAGCCGCTAACTCTAGATCGTATGCTGGATAATTTACCTCATGTGGCCTCAATTTGAGATGCATAAGCCACAACCTTCCTTCTTGCATCAACACACAACCCAATCCGATGTGATGCATCGCAAAGACACCGTGAATTCCTTACCACCTCAAAGTTGAATCGTAACCGGAGCTTCAAATAAAATCTTCTTCAACTTATCGAAGCTCTCTTGTCGCTTCTCACCCAAATAAACGGAACCCTTTTCTCAATAATTTAGTCATCTGTCTTGCGATCAAAGAGAAACCTCTACAAATCTTCTAGAGTATCCCGCCAAGCCCGAAAACTCCAAATCTCCGCCATCGACTTAGGCGGCTTTCAATCCAAAATGGCCTCTATCTTACGGGGGTCCACTCTAATCCCCTCAACCGATACTACATGACCCAAGAACGTCACCTCCCTAAGCTAGAACTCACATTTACTGAACTTCGATAGAGTCAAGTTTCTCCCTTAGAATCAGAATACCACCCGCAAATGCGCATCATGTTCTTCCTCGGTCCTTGAATATACCAAGATGTCGCCGATAAAAACCACTACTTAACTGATCTAGATATCGTTGTTGGAACACCCTATTCATCGATCCATGAAGGTCGCCGGCATGTTAGTCAACCCGAACAGTATAACCAAGAACTCAAAGTGCCCATACCGAGTACGTAAATGCCGTCTTACGATATCCGCCTCCTTTACCCTTAATCGGTGATACCTGCACCTTAAGTCGATCTTCGAGAAAATCGACGCCTTCTTCAAATTGATCAAACAAGTCATCTATCCGAGGTAGTGGATACTTGTTTTTGATCGTCGACTTATTCAGTTAGCGATAGTCTATACACATCCGCATAGTACCGCTTTTCTTCTTTACAAAGAGTACCAGCGCTCCCCATGGTGAAATACTTGGCCCGATAAAGCCTCGTCCAATAACTCCCGGATCCGAGCCTTAAGCTCCACTAACTCTTTAGGTGCCATCTCAGACGGAGCAATAGATACGCGCTAGCTGCAATGTATCTATTCAACTCTACCTCCCGATCCGTGGCAAACCCTAAGCTCCTCAGAAACACATCCACAAATTCCTAATCGTCTGAACTGCTCTCACACAGACTCCTTAGCCTCCGAGGCATACACATGAACCACATATGCTTCACAAATTTCTTTCTCGACCATCTTCTCGGCCAGAGCAGATACCACATTGATGATAATTCCTCCTATTACCGATCGTAACTACCTCATCCCCTTAGTCGTTAAAACCATGCGCTTAGTCAAGAATCCAACTTCGCTGGTACTTAACCACCACCCATCCCCAAAATCGATCGAACTCCCCAAACGGCGCTTCCATCGATCGACCTCAAATACTACCCTTGGAGTTCTAGAGGTACGCCTCATACTGCTTTATCTACCACTATAGAGTGACCTAGAGGGCTTATTACGGTCATCCCTAGAAGATATTTCGAATCTAGATCCATGGTCTTCACTATGCTACTTGCAACATATGAATGTGTTGACCCCACATCAATCAAAGCAAAATGGAGAACCAAAGATTAAAAACATACTGGTAATAACGTCCGAGCATCGCCTCCTCTCGGCGCCTCAGACATACACTAGCCCCGGGCCGTCTGCCTCGTATACTGCACCGCCTTGCCGGTGCTCCACGGCCCCGACTGTAACTATTACCCCTCTCGCCATTACTTCCCCTCTGCGGTGGTGGTTCGTTATTTCAGATCGAGTACGGCCTCGATTCTCCGATCAATCCTAGCCAACTTGCGCGGATAGTCCTCACACTGTGGTCCAATGAGCCACACTCAAAATAGCCTCTACCATCACCCAACATCCTCCCCAATGAGCCTTCCCGAGCGGTTACATCATGGCGGTCCCCGCCTAGCAAAGAACAAACCTACCCGATCGATTCGCCCACTCGGTCTAGCCCTTTTCTCGCTTGATTTCCGATGACCCGTAAGATCCAAAACTCCTCTTGTGTCGGTTCCTATCCATACCACCGCCTCACGATTCCTTAATGCCCTCGCTACCTTCGCTTTTCAACTAGGACAAAGAATTCACGCTCCCGGGGGCGCAATTATCAACCTTAATTGCCTCAGCAGCCATCCTCGAAACGAACGCACCTCTCATGTTCAATGGCCACCATACCCCTAGCATACCGACTCACCGAGAAACTCGCCAGACCGGCACCGATTTGCTCCTCAACTAACCTCGAAATGCTTTCCACGCTCATTAATGTAATTAGCCCCACGCACTTTTTTCGATAAGCGACCCAAAAATAGTCCCAAGTCGATCTTCATTTGCAGTATTGTCCGAACGGTGAGCCACCACCGGTATGACTCATCTAGGAGAAGTGGTACGATCCCTTTAATTTCTCTTCAAGATTAGGTCCGGATCATCTATGATCTGCTCTGCCGCTCCACCAATATTCAGAGTCTTTGGGAGCAACACCGAGACACCCCAAAAGAATTCAAATTTCGCTTGCCCAAAGTCGCCAGCATGATTTCCTAGCTCCTACGCCTCCACCTACTCCACTACCTGCTCTAAAACCCAAGAAGATCGCTCAGGACACTGCGTCATCGCCATCCTCTTGAACTCACCACCTCCACCGGGTGGCGGAACCAAGATCTCGTTCTCGAACCACGACTGTAACCTACGGCTCAAAGCTGTCATCCTACCGCGACCACGCCCACGACCACGCCCACCTCGGGTACTCATGACTAAACCTCGTCGATTAAAGAATTTTATGTATCAGTTATTATTCCACTGTTTAAAAGCAAAGTCTTATGAATATTAAAGGAGTTTCATTTTCGCGAGTCCACAGAGTCCTATCAGTTTCAGTCTCTAAGGTAGTCTTACTTATCACTAGCCATTCCATCACATCAACATCATTATCACAAACAATAGTACGGGGTACTTACCTGGGCAGATTGGTGCCGGTGACTCGGTGCCATGCCTTTCAAACCATATTTTTTTAAAATAAAACACTTAAAACAGACTTTTGAAAACATTTTGGGCCTCGAGCCCACAGCCGAGCCTTTGAACTTGGCTCTGATACCACAAATGTAACACCCCAAACCCGGTCAATACACCACGATCGAATCTGGTATGTTACAGGGAAAAAGGTTTTTGAGAGGTTTAGGTTTGAGTTTAAAAGTTGGAGAAAAACACTTCGCTAGGTTATGCATTTGAAGAAAAACTTGAGTAGGTTTGATTGAAATTTGATGATGTATTTGAAAACCCAGAAATTTTAAAAACTTACTTCGATGGGTAGACAAAACAGGTTTATCTCGTTAAGAAGTTTGAGTTGTTTCTCATTGTTGCAAAAACATTCTGTCTTAGTGGAAAATTGTGTTTAAGTTAGAAAACGTTTGAGTTTTTTTTATTCCAAATCTTAGTGTGATACCCGATGGTATAGTTTAAAATGTCGCTTTTGTAGTTTTGAAATCGTTATCTTTCCAAATTTTAGCACATTATAACCCAATTAATTTGTTAAGGCATATTAAACATTTACTTTAAGCATAAACAAGCAAACCATAATTTTTAAAAGGCCTTTTACAACCCAAAATAAAACCACATAGAAAAAATAAATAACTAATGTACCAAATTTTATAAAGTCCGAGCAAATCCTTTATTAGCATGGCATGAGCACCTCGAGTCCATCCCGCCCCATGTCCGCTCTAAGTGTCACCGAAATAGTCAAAGGAGAGAGTGAGTCGCAAGACTCAGTATAATTCCTCTCCCTAGATAACATGCCAACACACATATCATAATGTAATAATGCAAGTAATGCACCCGATCCTAACCAACCATATCACCTTTTCTACCCCGTGTGGTACCAAACCACCGGTGGTGCTAAACCACCGTGACCCAAAGTCACGATATCCATACTGTGGTTCCAAACCACCGGTGACCAAGTCACAAATAATCCAATGATGGGGCCAACCCATCGTGTGATACCAAATCACTAGTGACGATCCCATATCTCATAAGTGGGGCCAACCTACGGTGGTGCCAAACCACGTGGACGAGTCGCAATGAGGTGCCAAACCTCCGTGTCCCAAAGACACAATGTGATACCAAATCACCGTGACCGTAGTCACAAATCCGATGATGGGGCCAACCCATCGTGTGATACCAAATCACCGGCGCAATCTCAGATAATCAATCGGGGCCAACCCATCGTGGTACTAAGCCATCGACGAGACGCCGAGGTGCTAAACCTCGTGACCCAAAGTCACAAAATACGTGGTACCAAACCACCGGAGGTGCCAAACCTCCGTGTCCCAAAGACACAAGGTCCCAAAGACACGGATATCATACTCCCTCCTCTCATATCACCCAATCACATATCATACTAGATGCAAAATCGCGCAATCATGCTATCATGCTCACATGCTCAATATGGCATCTCAATGAATATACACCCATAATCATGATATCGTAGATCATCACATATTCCATAATGAAACGGACTTACCCGAATCAGATTATACCTCAATGGGTATCGCAATAATCAATCACACTCGCTTTCATTTACACAAACAAAGTTATCACATTATTTTAGATAAGATAGTGTGTTGGTTTACGCACCAAGTGGCTAAGATGCTAATCCTAAGAACCGGTCAAAATCTTTTGATCACCCCAACCGCCTTTAATCCTACAATCGCCAACAAAGGGTTAACACTAACTCATTATACCATTCGCCAAAAGTAGATAACCCAAGTGGTTGCGTTAGCCTTACCTTAGCCTTGATTTGGTTTCCTACCAAATCCGAACCTAACAATGGTTCTTTCAGGAATCGACTTCACCCTAAAAAGAGAACGATTAATCCTTTGGAACCATATACTTAATCGAAAACTTAAACAAATAAGCACGAGCAATCATCTCACCATCACTTATCGATTGCTTACAGAGTAAGAAGGCTCTCCTTGCTTGATTTCGAACTCCAAAGACCCTATACGAAACACGATTACCAAAACAAGTGATTAACTCCTTTCACAAATGCCGAAATCCATTTAAACCAAATCCAATTGTCATAAAACAAGGGAGAAGAGAATAACATTCGCCATGTACTTACCTTCTCTAACAATTGGACAACTACCGAGATTCTACTTACACAAAGAAAGAAATACAAAGAGAGTTGCAGAAGAAGGAGTTGCTATTCGCCACAATCAAAACGGAAAAAGAGAATGATACCTTCGATTTTTGAGAGGAAATAGAAATGAAGAAAAGCTTTGGCTTCACACCAAGGTTTCATTAAAATGGTTTTGGAAAAGAAGAAAATAGAATGATGGATGCTTCCTGCTTTGAATGAAAAGAAATAAAGAAAAGAGTTTGGGGAGTGGAGTTTCGGCTTACACAAAATGAACAAAAGAAAAGGGAAGTATGAGAAAAAGAACTTTCGGCTACCAATGACCAAAATCAGCAAGGGTATGATTGTGGTAGGTTTCGGTTTAGATGAAGAAGAAATGGAGCAAGCAATTGGGGCGGTTGTTTGGTAACACAAAATATAGAAAAATGGAAGTGCAAGATTTTGCAAGTGGAGTGACTTGGGGTTTCGGTGTTCACAAGATGCAAAAGAAGGGAAATGGAAACAATATTCGGCCACACCAAGTTTAGAGATGCAAAACAATTTTGTCGAAAAGCTCCTTGAGCATTCGGCTTTAGCTGAAGAAAAAGGGAGAAGAAGTAACTTGCAATTTGGCTCGTTTTTGACTAGGAGAAAACTTGCTTACCAAAAGAGTTTTGACCGAAAGGAAAAAAGAAAAAAAATGCACCAAAGCCAAAAGTAATTTCGACTCACTCCAATTACCAACTGGCCACACATTCCCTCCCCCCAAACTCTCACCAAATCCGGCCAAACTCCCCCCATTCACTCCCAAGCCACTCATTCAAAATACCTTGACCAAGTCTCCCTCCTACATTTGCTCTCCACCCACCATTTGAAAGAGTTGACAAGGTCCATGCTAGAGTTCAAACTTCCTACAACTCTTCCCTTCATGCCATCAAAATGGATGCAAAAGGTGGGATTTTCGCAGCTTGAACTCAGGACCTCTTCCTCCTGCAGTTGTCGCCAACCACACTCTCCATGTGGCGCATGCCTTGCCACTCCACCAACTCAATTCTTGTGTTATAAATTCACCTAGATTAATTATAAACCCCAGCTCCTTTAGCTCCTATCCCCTAAAGCCCAAAACAAAAACTTTCCCACCTACTCAGGCACACTCCTAGCCTACAATTAAGCCCCGAAACCACACAAACAACAACATGGCAAGCCATTAACATGCAAACAATGCCAAAACAAAATAGCCCTTAACCCGGGATATTACAATCTCGATAATTTTACCCATCGAGAGTATTTTGGTAACTTTACCCACAGAGGGTATTTCGATAATTTTACAAACTAGGGTATTTCGGTAATTTCGTAATTTAGGGGTATTTCGATAATTTTGCAAACCAGGGTATTTTGGTCATTTTGTAAACCAAGAGTGTTTCGGTCATTTTGCAAACTAGGGGTATTTCAGTCATTTTGCAAACCAAGGGTATTTCAGTCATTTTGTAAACCAGGGGTATTTCGATCATTTTGCAAACCAGGGGTATTTCATTAATTTCACAAACTAGGGATATTTTAAATAAAGATAACGGTGCGAATGGGCCTAAGGCCCATTCTCGGCCCAAATGGACCCACACGTTCGTGTGGCCCATTTAGCCAAAATCTAGCCACATATATGAGATTCACATAGACCAGTTCACTATCTACCCCAAAATCATACAATTTATTCATATGGGCCCACGGACCCATTGGGCCTACTTGGCCCAAAAAACATTAACCCACAAGAATACTCATGGTGGCCTCGACTATCGCGTCAAAGCTCCCACACGTATGCCCGCGAGCTCGTGATGGTACCATCACCGTGTGTCTGGTATTTTGGCATTTGCCGCTCTATGACTAGAGAGTCAGCGAGATACACACTGATAGAGTCTGGCTAATCATCATTCAATACTCCTATGCCTAAACGCCCACCAAGGTATGCTTCCTCTCCTCATAGACAGCTTCTCACCTTTCCTCTTACTAGCTTTTCGGTATGGGATCCCTTCTTCAGTAGAGTTTAAATCCAACACAAACTCTGGCCGTCCAATCCGCAAAATAAATACTCCCCTACTTGTCATGAGATTCGAACCCAGGCTCCCTTGCACCCTTAATAATGCCTTGCCACTAGACCACTCACTTCCTTGTGTCTAATATCATGCAACTAAATATAAATCTATGGGCCAAAGTCCAAGTTCACTTAAAATAAATCAAATGAATGCCAAATGCCAAGGCTTGAACCTTGGACCCTTACTTCCTTGTATGGCCAACCCTTGTCTCTTATGTATGCCACTTTGCCACTACACCATAAGCTCTTTTTGTGTCATTTTTCCACATTTTATTCTTAAAGCGCATTTACTAACTCCTGTGGTTTTACTCACCTAAAATCAAAATTTTCCTAAAGCCCAAGTTTGATCCTCGGACTTTATAAGCCCCCAACCTTCCAAAATCACTCACCTAATAGGTCCAACTTGCATTAAGGCGTTCTCTTGTTCTCAAAAATTTTAAACGCTCCCACACCCAAGGCCTAATGGGCCCAATTCAAGTAGGCCCAATTTGGTCACATAAAATCTATTTCTTAAAGAAATTTCGTCCTCGAAATTTCCAACTATAGGAATAGTCGCACCTCTTAACCTACTACACTATGCCACGCTACGCACTCTGATGCTAATATCCCTATCACATTTTAACTTAGAATTTGGAACTCCCCACACATACTCAAAACACCTAACCATTAAAGCAAACAGATATCTCATGAGCAACCAAGTTCTATATCCAAACCAAAACACACAAGGAAGAAATACTAAAAATACAGTCATTACAGCACATAAAAGAGTATAAGGTTAGGAAACTTATGGATTTGGTGCCGGAGACTCGGTGTGCCATACTTCCAATAACAATATATATTTTAAACCAAAATTTAAACAGATTTGGAAAAACTTTCAAACACATTCCACATCCAAGTTTCACAACCCAGGCTCTGATACTATTAAATGTAACACCCAAAATCGGCCTAGACATTACGACCAGATCTGGCATGTCACATGAAAGGGTTGTTTAAAAACTGCACGCTCGTTAAAAATTTCGTATTATTTTTGAAACTCCGCACTTTTTTGTTTGTGAAATTCAGATTTGCTTTTATGGTTTTCTTGTAAAAGCATTGTTATTGCTATTAGAGAAAAATTGTTTATAGCAGAAATTGAATTCAATAATTTACGAAAATGTGATATATTGAAAACAGTTATTAACTTTTTAAGAAAACCCAGCATTTAATCATTTATAGTTTGAATATAACAAAAATGAAAGTTAAAAAGTAAAACAAAATCCAAAGGCCTTATTACATAAAATTAAAACCAAATCGAAATACAACTTAAAATAAGGTAAAACGGAATGTACTAAGGTTACGATGTATGGCCATCACAGAGTCCTCCGCAGCTCCAAATCCTCAAATGTTGGGGATCACCTGCAAGGTTAAAGCAAAGGGTTGAGTTACGAAAACTCCGTGTGTAATCCCCTAATCGGTCATTAACTGGGCCCAAGCCCATACGAAAGTAGACTGGGCCGAAGCCCATACAGAAACAGAATGGGCTGAAGCCTATACAAAAGTAGACTGGGCCAAAGCTCTATTCGATAACAATCTAGGCCTTAGCCCTATAATCATGATAATGCAGATAACGTAGTGTAATGTAATGTAATGTAACCCAACCTAATAGCCCATCCGCTACACTCCACTCGTACCAGCCCTACACTCCATGTGGGGACCAAGTCAACCCACCCAACCCTACACTCCAAGAATACAGTCGAGCTGGCAGTATAAACATATGCGGCTCTTAAGCCTTCAATATCGGTATTATAATTGGCACAGAGCCATCAGTAATTGTATTATGTTTGGCACATAGCCATCAGCGATGGTAATATAATCGACACATAGCCTTGGGTAAATATGATCGACATAGAGTCATTGATATCTAATAGGCACATAGCCATTAGCGACGGTAATATAATCAAACACAGCCTTAATTAAGATGACACAGAGCCAAGCTCTCCAATAATGCAGCCAAGCCGCTACTAACGGTATATGTGGCTGAGCCACTGAATCAGTATACATGGCAAAGCCACTAAATCAATAAAATGTGGCATAGCCACCAGTACAGTACTTCCTCCATAAGCATAACCCAACCCAATGCAATATGTTGTGTATGTCATGCTCAATCATTACACGTGTATGCAAAATGGCCATGCTTAGTAACCATCATTTCAACATACATTAACAGCAAAACAGAAACACGCCTATAGTCAAGTCGGTTAAACCACAATCATACAATCACAGTCAAATTGTAACACCCTTAACCCGTATCCGTCATCGGACTAGGGTTTCGAGGCATTACCATAAAAGAAACAACTCAGAACAGGCATATAATTTTTTTTTAAATAACATATCATATACATTCGTGAATAAAGGTAATAAATACATAACATACTATACTCACATATCTAAATTCCAAATCATAATTTGTATTTGTATCTTGTATCACTCAAATGTAATGGATTTGCACATTTTGCTTTTACAAACTAAATCATATTGAACTTTATAAATTTGAACATACGTTATTATCTTATACTTATCAAACAATAGGACATTCAATATTTCAATTTCATTTACTAAACAAATAACTAACACACCTTACGCTTAATCATTTTAATATATCATTAAACAATTAAACCACATGCTTAGTCATTCATTTTATGTGCTATTCGAATATCATATAGTTCATCTAAGTTAATCTATATATCATATCAATCATTTAAATAGGTGAATGATGTACCTAATCATATTACCTTTCAAAACCAATACACACACATTCTTATGTAACATATTGACTACTTTTCTATAATCTCACAACTATTCCATAAAGAACAAATCATTTACAACCATAAAATATTTTAACCAAGTATAGCTGAATATCTATATCAATACATATATAATCTCCTAGACAAATTCCTATCACATTATATAACCAATTAATCGTGAGAAATGTCTATTATTTCACAAACCAAAATTACATCTAACTTTTACCATTTACCAATACAAATTTCATAACCTAATTACAAAACTAAATTCATTTGCATCACATGTAATCATCCATCATAATTTCACACCATGGTGAATACATAAATATTTAACCTTATTACTACAAACTCAATTACCAATGACATTTTGACTAAATATAACCTTATACCTAATTTCCACATTCAACCTATATATAATAAAACCAAATCACATCGTACTAATATACATACTCACAAAATTATCTATACAAACCTTTCACTTAACATCAACTGAAACACTACACACCCTACCACGAGCCCTAATCAGATTTGGTATGTTCCTAAGGTAAACCGTTTCAAAATCCTTCACATTACTTAGAAAATTAAGTAAAAATTTTTAGAAATTGTTGTTGTGGATTGGGCTTAGATTGGAAACCCATTTAATTAAATTTATAAATCCAATTTTATTAAGGTGACAAAATAATTTTAAAAAATCACTTACTTTAATCATATTAGTTCAGTAATATAATAATTTAAAGTGAAGCGTAATAAGAAAATCCATCGGGCCTTATGGCCTTATTACATCAAATAAAACCTAAAAATAAAATTAAAGGTACTAAACATAAATAAAGTCCAAATTTAAATAGAATCTTCAAATGGATCATGGCCACCTCAAGGTCTCACTAGTCCCGGTCAAAATCACCGCTCATCACCAAAATATTTCCCACAACGGGTGAGTCAACAGACTCAATGTGCACACAAGATTAACATTCAACAAATCAGCATACATGTTCATAAATCAAATTCATATTCATATAAAATAAATTATGATGCAACCCAAACCCAAGCCTATTTGTCCATCCGCTACACACCACCAGTACATTCACAACCACTGTGGGACTACTAAGTCAACCTCCATCCGCTACACACCATCGGCGCGTGTCAGCGATGACGTGTTCATCGCCTATATAATTTGTGTCATGAGACACCATATCCAAATAATGTAACCGGTTGCCAAATTCGTATAATGTAACCGAGTTACCATATTCAAATATTTGTGACCGTAGTCACCATATAACGCTAGTGAGACCAAGTCAACACCTTCTTCCCTTTTACATGAACCCAATGCCCCAAAATTAATAATCATGCATATAATTAAATCCACATTCATAATCGTATTTTCACATGTTATAGAATAACATATTTCATAATCCTATCTAAGTAGGAAACGTGCTGAGTACCTTTGTACCACATTAGGTACTTAGCCATATTCATATTCTTATACATATTCATAAAAATAATTGCCACATGATAAATCAAAGGTTAGTGTGCGACACACCGATTTGCTTAAAAGGTTCCTTGAGATCTCAAAATCCCGATCTAACTTTAGATCTGTTAACTCCTATATTCGGTCATCATATAAGACACATTAATAAACCCATTTGGCTAATATCAAAACCAAATCCTAGTAGGATTTGTAAAAAGACTCACCTTGAGGCCGATTTGGTGTTTATTCAAATCCCAAAACTTGGTTTTTCCTTTACCTGATATTCGGCCAACCTTGAATCTTAATAAGGGTTAGTTTTTGGCTTTTTAATAATTAAAGAACTGATCTAGATAATCACACAAGCCTTGGCCAATACTTTAGATGCTTACCTTATGGATTTTAATCCCAAAACTTCACCTTCCTCTCCCTTGAATCGGCCAAATCCTAATTCCTAATCCATTAGTTTTTGATTAATTTGATTTGAATACCTAAGATTTGGCCTTGGCAATAATGTATAAACTCACTTACCTTGGATCCTTGATCCTTATATTCGATAATGGTGGAAACACGAGAGATCTTGTAGATTCGCCATGAACAAGAATAAAGATTAGGCCATTCACTTTCGCAATTAGAAAAGAAAGACAATGGAATAGCTTAACCTTACCTTGATGCCTTTAATCGATTGCTTCTTTACTTAGAATCAACAAAGGTTCGGCTTTGATAGTAGAAATAGAAGAAGAGAGGATGGTTTCTTGCTAAGGAAAATTCGATGAGAGGGGGAGAGAGTTAGCAAAATTTCTGGCAAGGCTAGAAAAGATGAGAGAATAGCCTCAATTCTCCTCCTTTAATCGAAATTGCTAGACCAAGAGTCCATGACTTGGCCACTACTCCCCACAAGTGATAATATTATCTCCTTTAATTATCACTTAATTAAATTAAAAGTGTTTAATCCACCCTTTATCTCTTCAATTAAAAATCTCTTATTTATCACTTATTTTATCATATATTTATGGAATTAAAACTCCTCTAATTCTGAAGCTTGTGCCGTCCAACCTCTTAGCCTTGGAAGCAAAATAAAACCTTCATTAATTGCTTTCCAAGTGACTCAACTCAGCCATTTCCATAAGCCTTAAGTGACACCTTCAGCCACTTTTCCAAGCCTCGCTTTTGTGTCAAATTTCACTAACTTTTTCTTTTAAGGCCCTCTTGCCCTTATTTCCTATTTTGGACTTTAAAATTTGTCATTCCTACCTTATTTCTAAGTTTCCTAAAATTTTCGATCGGCTCAGAATTTGCCATTTTTCTTACATCTTCAAGTTTCCAAATGTTCGTGTTTCCAAAATTTTCGTGTTTCCAAAATGTCCAAGTTTCCAAAATGTTCGGGTTTCCAAAATTTTCAAGTTTCCAAAATGTTCGTGTTTCCAAAATGTTGGGTTTCCAAAATGTTTAGGTTTCCAAAATGTTTAGGTTTCCATTTTCATGCATTTCTGTGTTTCCAAAAATATCAAAATTTATTCTTAGTGCTTAAACTTGTCATTTCATACAATTTAACGAAAATGCATAGGCCCTATTCAGATGTTATAGTTCTACCCCTTAAACAAAATTTCATCCCGAAATTTCCTAACTAAAATAGTTGAGGGTATTGTCGTCAGATGGTCTCTTCGGCTCCCACGAAGCTTCTTCCGATCCATGATTGCGCCATAAAACTTTGACTAGAGGCACTGCTTTCCTTCGTAATACTTTCACATCTCGCTCCAAAATCAATCGGTTCTTCCTCGTAGGATAAGTCCGCCTTAGCTCTACTTCTTCTCTGAGATACCACATGCGACGGATCCGATCGATAGCGACGTAACATGGACACATGAAATACGTCGTGCATCTGCTACAATTTTGGTGGCCACTCTAATTGGTATGCCATCGCCCAACTCGCTTCAAAGATTCGATAAGGCCCTACAAACCTTGGGCTTAACTTCCTTTTTTGATCAACCTCATTACCTTCTTCCAAGGCGAGACTTTCGGGAATACTCGATCTCCCACTTCAAACTCTATTTCCTTCCGTGCTTTGTTTTGGCCTTTGTATTTTGACCAAAATAGGTAATTTTATTTCATCTTTTCCTCTCAAAATTTTACCTTCTTTTGATACCAAATTATTGTCACTTTTGAAGACACTTTCTTTTCTTCCTCTAAAGTGTCAATTCAACTTTCACCAAAAGCTTTCTCTCTCATTTTCTTTTCTTCCTTTTCATTCTATTTCTTTTCTTTTTTTCCCTCTCATAGTCAAACTACCAAATTACAAAGAACTATCTTTTTCTTCATTTCTTCCCTCGGTCGAATGTGCATGTGTCTCTAAACCTATTCTCTTTTCTTTTCTTCATCATCATTTTTCTTCTTCTCTCTCTTCTTTCATTTTTATTCTTCTTCTTTCTTTCAAAAACCGAAACCATTATATTTGAAACCACCATCTTTTCTTTTTTTTTTGTTAAAGTGAATCATCAATTCCTTTCTTCTTTTGTTCAAGGTCAACCTTCAAGTGAATCAAAGTAAAGTTTTTGTTTGTCAATAGTTTTCATTATTCCTTTTATTATAATTGATCTAGAAAATAAATCTTTTATTTTTCTCTACTAGGCCGAATCCTTGGAAAGGATTTTAAGGATCTTTGTTGAAGACAACTTTTAAGAAGTGATCTTTCAAATCATCAAGGTAAGATTATCCCTTTTTGGTTATATCGATTTCTTTAGATAGACTACTAATCGATCGTATTTTTAGGGCGATTTGAGACTAACAAGATAGGTAAGAAAAGGGCAGTTTGGAGTGTTTGGAAAAGAGGAGGTATTCCTTTACCATCAAACTTCAAACGAAGGGATGTATCGGCAGTTAGAGACTTTCCACCGGGTTGTAGACCCTCCGCTAATGAGGAGCTATTATTTGAAGTAGCGCATAAACCAAACCACTTTACGGTGGAATATCAGGTTTTGATCCATCTAGTGGAGAAAACCACACATAATCCTGCTCGAGAATCCAGGGTAAGGATCTAGATCCATCATCAATAAGTGTAGTTTTGTTAGCAATAGTGTATACTAACCAAGTGTGTTAATTAATTAGGTGTTGACGAGCAAGAGGGTATTGTTCTCACCGCCACGAGGTGTGTAACTTACATTAAAAATCTCATAGATTTACATATATTTAAATGTGATTATATGACCATGTTTATGATTGTGATTTTGGATACCATTCGGTGGTATACGATATTCGTGTATGTTTACCCCAATATTTTGTTCATTTGCTATATGCATAAATGTGAGATAAGTATGACTATATTATGATCTCAGGGGTAAATAGCATGAAAATTTATTGATATGTATGCATGGGCATATGGGTATATTTGATAAAGGAGGAAGTATTCGTGGTTTTACCACATCTCGGTGACTTCGGCCACATATGTGAATCTGGTGACTTCGCCACGTATATTTGAATCTGGTGACTTTGGTCATGTATATGTGAATCTGGTGACTTCGTCATATTTGAAATTGGGTGACTTTGGTCACATATTTGATATCCTATGACTTTGTCACAATTTTGTCTCGTGGCCTTGCCACAAAATTATATGGGCGATGGCTGCATGTTGACCGTAAGAAATCGCCTTCGATGGTGTGGTAGTGGATGGAGGGTCGATTTAGTAATCCTCACGGTGTGTTGGTTGGTACGGTGGTGTGTAGCGGATAGATATTTAGGTGGGTCGGCTTGCATTTCATTTCATGTACATAATCATGTAATATTGAATGATTATTATTTGATCCGCTATGAAAATGGGCCTTTGGGCTAAATGTGAGCTAAACAAGCTTTTAAGCTAAATATGACTTAAATGGGCCTATGAATAAATGTGTTATGAAAATGGGCTTTTTAATGTATGTGTTATACATTGAGTTTATGACTCACCCCTTTGTGGGATAAACTTTTGATGATTTAGAAAGCGATGGATCTAGTCAACAAGGATTTCGAGGTGGCCAATGATCAAATAATGAAGTTTGGAAATTTTCCTACTTAAACTTATTAAGTTAATTTTTATTATTTAGACTTTATTATGGGTTGCTATTTTTGTAATAAGGCCACTATAAACTATCTTTAATTTTGTGTTTGATTTACCTTTATTTGCCATGAACAATAACTATTAAATAACTAAATGGTTTTCATAAATAATAATTCAAAATGTTTTTGTCACTAACATATATATATATATTAAAGTAATTTCCTTAAATGTGGTTTTCTTTTGATTTATCAATTCCTCCTACAAGTAATGATTTTCTTTTAAAAGCTATAAATTTTCTTTACAAAATGTTAAGTTAATCTGCTTACAAAATCATCAAGTTTTTGTTAACCAAAATGAGAATTCGCTATAGTTTTACTCGAGGAACATACCAAATCCTGTTAGGCTTTTTTAGGCCGGGTTTGGGGTGTTTCAACTTGGTATCGAGCCTGATTTAAACTCTCGCCTTTAGGTTTTGAAGCCCACAACGCTTTTCAAAAATTGGCCCAAATGATTTTTTTTTGTTTTCTTAAGATAAAATGGTTTTACAAGAGCATGGCACTTGGAGTTCTCTACCCGGATCCATCTGTATGTATCCTTATTGATAAAGTGATATGAAAGTCCGATAAGCTTAAGGAAACTATAACTTAGAGACATGGACCCTAGGTGTATGTATGCTACTACTGAAAAACCATCAAAAATCTATTTCATAAAACTTTCTTTTAATAAGAAGTGAAAAGATTCTAATACATAAGACTTCTTCGTAAAAACAGATAAGACACGTAGTAGACATGAGCTCTAGGGGACGTGGACATCGTGGACGTGGACGAGGAAGAATGGCTATGTCGGAACCAGTTCGATCTGGTCAAGGTTCCGAGAATGAAGCTCCGCCATCAACTGTTAGGTGGATTTTCAAGAGCAAAATGATGGAGGTGGCGCAGATCACAAGTCGTGTCATGCGAGTTTTAGAACGACCAGCGAAGCTTAGCTCCGAAAATGGGTCTCAAAAATCAAGAGTCGAGAGACTTAGATCGAATGGAGCCGAGGTTTTCGGGAGTATCCTGAGTAGCCCCAAATGTAGCGTATCATCGTTGAGGAAGCAATGAGAGGATCATGGACGATATAGACTACATCGATGAAGAAAAGTCGAAAGAAAGCTATTTCACTACTACGTGATGAAGCCTACCATGGTGGCTCACTATCAAGGAGAGTACCCCGTGGATCGTCTGATCGGGGGTATTTTAAAGTGAAATTCAAGGAAAATACATTGGAGCTAGCTACATCGACTCCTCGAGGAAGACATTTCGAATTTGGTCTAAGGAAATAAGACGATAGTTAATATGAAGCACAATTTTAAGACTTTAGCCGTTATGCTAGAGGGATAGTGGCTAATAAATATGAACGGTGTATCGATTTGAGGATGGACTTAGAGATAAACTACGAGTGATGATTGCTCAAGACAGTGAAAGAGATTTTACAATCTTAGTGGAAAGGGCAAGAATTGTCAAGAGACTAAACGGATTTGAGACAGATGACCTGTGATGAGGCCCGAGCAAGAATAAGAGAAGCTTTGGGTCTTGTGGTCGCCCAGAATTTCCAAAAGAAACCAAGAAATGATGGATCATGAGGTCAAGAGACTACTACGGTGGACAAAATCGTACTTGTACTCAATGTGGGAAAATGCACTTTAAGAATGCCGAAAAAGACCTCCATGATGTTTCAAGTACGGATCTAAAGACCATATGATCAAGGATTGCCCAAGAATTCAGAGAAGAACCGCCCAAGAAGTCAGGAAAGCTAATCAGGTGACAGAGGTGGACAAGAAATTGATAAGGGCCGTAGTTTAAATGGAAGGTAATGGTTCCAGAGAGGTCGTGAAAACTTCGTGCAGAGGCATGGTAGCTCGAAGCGAGACAAACAGTGTCCGTATATGGGCTTCGTTGCGAGAGAGACAGTTGATTTTTGATGTTATTACGGGTACATTTTTGATTTCTGGGTTGCCCTTTATTGCTTTGATAGATATAGGGTCAACTCATTCCTATATCGCTAGTGAAGTATCCGGGACTTTGCATGTGATTTCAAATCGTACCTAGGAAGATGACTGCATTTTAGTCTCTAGATGATCAGAAGTTATAGACAAACTTTTAAGGAAGTGCCTTTGAAGTTCAAGGGATACAGTCACGTGATTTAATGGAGTTGCCATTCGAGAATTTAACCTAATCTTAGGCATGGACCGCTTGTGAAGTATCGTGCAAATGTGGATTGTCGTCATGCTTGGATGTCTTTAAGAACTCTTGATGACAAAGAAGTTGTAGTAATGGGTGAGAGATCGACTAACTACTTATCTAATGTAGTATCCGCTCTTAAGGCGTAAAAGATGGTTAGGAAGGGATGTAACCTTTTCCGATGTTGGTGAGTGCCTTTGAGGCTAAGGAGACAATCGTTAATGAAGCTGGATCGTGAAGGAATTTGTAGATGTTTTTCCTAAGAACTTTCGTGTTTGCCTCCTGGATCGTGAGGTAGAATTCGAGATTGATTATATTGCCTAAACGCACACCCGCTTTCTCCGCTCCATATAGAATGGCACCAAGGAGTTAGTTGAGCTTAAGGCTCGATTCGTGAGTTGCTTGATCGTGGATTCATCTCGACCTAGTGTGTCTCCATGGGAACACCGGTTATTCTCGTGAAGAAGAAGGACGGATTGATGAGGATGTATAGATTAATGACATTAAATAAGTGACCATCAAGAACAAGTATCCTTTGCCAAGGATCGACGCACTTGTTCGATCATTTAAGGAGCTGCGTATTCTCAAAGATTGATCTAAGGTCGGGTATCATCGACTTAAAGTGAAAGAAGCGGATATCCATAAGACGGTTCTCAACTAGATATGGGCATTATGAATTTTTGGTAATGCCATTCAGATTGACTTAATGCCCCACCGCTGCTATGGATATGATGAATCAATTTTTCAGCCCTACTTGGATCAATTCATCGTGGTATTGTAGACGACATCCTGGTGTATTCTAAGTCCCAAATGGAACATGATAAGCATCTCTGGATTGTGTTACAAGTTTTAAGGAGAAAACTTTATGCCAAATTCAGCAAGTGTGAATTTTGGTGAAAGAAGTTGCATTTTTAGGCCATATGGTATCTCGCGGTGGATAAGGGTGGATCCTCAAGATTGAGGTCAGCTAGATTGGAAACCACCTAAGTCCGTGAATCAAGTTCCACAGCTTGGGATTACGAGCTACTATAGAAGATCCGTCAAGGATTCTCATCAATAGTCAGACTTTAACGAAATTATCGAGAAAGGAAGTACTTTTCGTGTGGGCTGATAAGTAGCAAGAGAGTTTTGAGAAGCTCAAGAAAGTTTTGACCGAAGTCTGATTTTGATTCAACCCGAGGCGAGAAAGGATTTTGTCGTATTGTGACGCTTCACACGGGATTAGGATGTGTTCCGACAAGCGGGAAGGTAGTTGCGTGATGCGCTCTAATAGCTTGAGACCGCACGTGGTTAATTACCCGACACATGACTTGGAATTGGCAAATTTAGTATTTGCTCTCAAAGTTTGGAGACATTACTTATACAGGAAAAGTTAGTGATATACACGGACCACAAAAGTCCGAAATATCTACCGACTCGTAAAGAACCGAATTTGAGGCAACGAAGGTGGATAGAGTTATTGAAAGACTACGCATCGTTTCTATCGAAAGTACCCGGCAAGGCAAATGTTGTGGCGTACGCTTTAAGCTCGGAAAGTGGTATTAGATTTAGGCGATGTTTGCACATCTTAGTCTTTACGATGATTGAAAGCTTATTGGCGTAACTTCAAGTTAAGCTTTACATGGTTAAGTCAAGAGAGAGAGGTAGTTGGTAGATGAAGATCTATGTGTAAAGCTTCTAAGTAGTGTAATGGAGAAATAGGAGATTTTGGCATTAATGTGATGGGGTATTGTGTTTTAAAGGTAAAGTCTCGATGCCGAGGGATCAAGAATTGAGGCAAAAGATTCTTCGTAGAGTCGCATGGTAGTCCTTATGCTATGCATCCCGGAGGAAGTAAGTTATGCCGAGATTTGCGAGATCAATTTTGGTATTCTGGACTTAAGCGAGAAGTTACGAATTTGTAGGAAAGTGTTTGACGCGTGTCGACAAGTCAAATTTGAACATCAAGTACCTTCGATTGATTCATCGATAAAGATTCCAAGAAGTGGAAGTGGGAGAGAATCACCATGGACTTTGTTAGTGGGCTTCCTTCACGCCTTACTAAGAAAGACTCCATTTGGGTGATAGTGGATAGATTGACTAAATCGCACATTTTATCCCAGTTCTGTTGATTACTCTTTGCGTAAATTGGCAATTTATATGTGGTCGAAATTGTGAGATTGCATGGAGTGCCGTTGTTCGATTATTTCTTGATAGAGATCCGAGGTTTACATCACGGTTTTAGAAAGCATTGCATCAAAGCTTTGGGCACTAGATTGGACTTCAAAGACGGTATTTCATCCACAATCTGACTACCATCCGAACGAAAGCAAATCCAAATCTTAGAAGATATGTTATGGGATGTGATAGATTTCAAGGAAGTCGGAGGAATTCTTACCGTTAGCGTAATTTGCGCATACAACAAACAGCTACCAAGCCAAGATACTGGATGGCAACAGACAGAAGCACTATATGGACGGGTGTCGTGACTCCCTACGTGTTGGATGAATTAGGGAACGCCGATTTTGGGTCCAAAAATAGTGGCTGAATCAAGAAAAGGTTAAGGTAATCCTGCCGGTTAAAGGAAGCATCCGATGCACAAAAAATCGACGCAGATCTAAAGCGAAAAGAAATAGAGTTTGTCTGGGGATCAAGTTTTCCTAAAGGTTTCACCTTGAAAAAGGTGATGAGATTTGGTCGAAGAGGAAGCTAAGTCCTGTGTTCATTGGACTTATCGGATTGTGAACGAAGCCTGAATCGTGGCATATCGGCTAGATTTGCCTTCTAATTAAAGCAAATGCATGATGTGTTCCATGTTTCAATGTTACGCCATTACCTGGCCGGATCCATCTCATGAAAAGGCATTGAGGAGGTGGAATTAAGACCGATTTGTCCTATGAAGAGGAGCCAATTCAAATTCTAGAGAGATGTAAAGGTTTTATGAGAAAGCCTGCCTCCTCGTTAAAGTATTATGGCGTAATCATGGATCGAAGAAGCTTCGGGAATCGAGGAAGCGATGCTTAGAATAACCTCACTTATTCCACCTGTAATTTCGAGGAGAAATTATTTTAAGGGTAGAACTCAGAATATCCCGATAATTAGGGTTATGCATCTTACTTAATTGAATGATGTTGCATGCTTAATTATTAATGAGTGTATTTTGGAAGTTATTTGAGCTTCATTAATTAAGTGAATGCTTAGTGAAACTTTTAATTTCTAATAATTAAGAGAGAAAGCAAGTTAGGCCTTAAGAATTAATGACAAGGAGTTTAAGCATAAGTTGAGTAATTGGAAAAGTGGTTAGGATGCATGGATGAGTGTTGGAGGAGAGGTTCGAATCCCTAGCTAGCAAATGGGAAAAATTTTAATTTTTATGTTTTCCTTCCCTATAGTGTTTGGCCAAGAATATTCTAGAGTGGATGAGTATTCTTTATTTTTGGCCATTTGACCATATGAAAAGGAAGCTAAGAACTTATGGTATGGAATCATGAAGGATGATAAGATGAGGGGGGACAAAAGGCATGATATTGGGCAATGTTTTGGGAGCTTGTTCATGGTCATTTGACCATGAACCTAGACGGTTTTAGGGGCTAAAGGGAGTGGTTAATGGTGATAGCAAAATTAAGGCTGATAGCGAAGAAATGTGGAGCAAAAGTGGGAGCATGTTGGCTTCCTTGTTGGTCGAATTTTGGTATGGGATTAGGAGGTTTTAGTTAATCAAAAGGTTGTCAATTATACATTTTTCCTTTGTCCAATATTCTTCTTCTCTTAATGAAATTGTCTAGTAACATTTGGTACAAGTTTGCTTTGTTTTTGGCCTTTGTATTTTGACCAAAATAGGTAACCTTTATTTCATCTTTTCCTCTCAAAATTTTACCTTCTTTTGATACCAAATTATTGTCACTTTTGAAGACACTTTTTCTTTTCTCTCTAGTTTAATTCAACTTTCACCAAAAGCTTTCTCTCATTTTCTTTTCTTCCTTTTCATTCTATTTCTTTCTTTTTCCCTCTCACAGTGTAAACTACCAAATTGCAAAGAACTATCTTTTTCTTCATTTCTTCCCTTGGCGAATGTGCATAGGTCTCTAAACCTATCTCTTTTTCATTTCTTCATCATCACCTTTTCTTCTTCTCTCTCTCTTCATTTTCATTCTCTTTCTTCTTTCTTTCAAAATCGAAACCATCATATTTGAAACCACCATCTTTTTCTTCTCTTTGTTAAAGTTTAATCATCAATTCCTTTCTTCTTTTTGTTCAAGGTCAACCTTCAAGTGAATCAAAGTAAAGTTTTGTTTGTCAATAGTTTTCATTATTCCTTTTATTATAATTGATCTAGAAAAATAAATCTTTTATTTTTCTCTCCTGTAATGAATCGTTGGAAAGGATTTTTAAGGATCTTTGTTGAAGACAACTTTAAGAAGTGATCTTCGAAATCATCAAGGTAAAGATTATCCCTTTGGTTATATCGATTTCTTTAGATAGACTACTAATCGATCGTATTTTTAGGGCAATTTGAGACTAACAAGATAGGTAAGAAAAGTGTGCCGTCGAGTTTTTTAAAAGAGGAGGTATTCTTTTACCATCAAACTTCAAACGGAAATCGATTTGGGTAGCTAGAGACTTTCCACCGGTTGTGGACCCTCCGCTAACGAGGAGCGATTATTTGAAGTAGTGCATAACCGAACCACTTTTACGTTGGTGGAATATCGCAGGTTTTGATCCATCTAGTGGAGAAAACCACAAATAACCTGCTGCTCGAGAATCCGAGGTAAGGATCTAGATCCATCATCAATAAGTGTAGTTTTGTTAGCAATAGTGTATACTAACCAAGTGTGTTAATTAATTAGGTGTTGATGAGCAAGAGGGTATTGTTCTCACTATCACAGGTGTGTAACCTTACATTAAAAATCTCATAGATTTATATATATTTAAATGTGATTATATGACCATGTTTATGATTGTGATTTTGGATACCATTCGGTATATTTATATTCGTGTATGTTTACCCCAATATTTTGTTCATTTTGCTATATGCATAAATGTGAGATAAGTATGACTATATTATGATCTGGGGTAAATAGCATGAAAATTTATTGATATGTATGTATGGGCATATGGGTATATTTGATAAAGGAGGAAGTATTCGTGGTTTTACCACATCTCGGTGACTTCGGTCACATATGTGAATCTGGTGACTTTACCCACGTGATATTTGAATCGGTGACTTCGGTCACGATATGTGAATCTGGTGACTTCGTCACATATTTGAAATTCGGTGACTTCGGTCACATATTTGATATCCGGTGACTTCGGTCACAATTTTGTCTGTGGCCTTGCCACAAAATTATAAGGGCGATGTGCATGTTGACTCCAGCGAATCGCTTCTCGATGGTGATGGTGATGATGAGGGGTCGATTTAGTAATCTCTACTGTGTGTTGGTTGGTAATGGGTGGTGTAGCAGATGGATATTTAGGTGGGCGGGCTTGCATTCCATTTCATGTACATAATCATGTAATATTGAATGATTATTATTTGATCTTCTATGAAAATGGGCCTTTGGGCTAAATGTGAGCTAAACGGCTTTTAAGCTAAATATGATTTAAATGGGCCTATGAATAAATGTGTTATGAAAATGGGCTTTTTAATGTATGTATATACATTGAGTTTATGACTCACCCCTTTGTGGGATAAACCTTTTCAGATGATTCAGAGAACTATGGGTCAAGTCAACAAGGATTTCGAGGTGGCCAATGCTCAAATAATGAAGTTTGGAAATTTTCCTACTTAAACTTATTAAGTTAATTTTATTATTTAGACTTTATTATGGGTTGCTATTTTGTAATAAGGCCACTATAAACTATCTTTAATTTTGTGTTTTGATTTACCTTTATTTGCCATGAACAATAACTATTAAATAACTAAATGGTTTTCATAAATAATAATTCAAAATGTTTTTGTCACTAACATATATATATATATTTTAAAGTAATTTACTTAAATGTGGTTTTCTTTTGATTTATCAATTCCTCCTACAAGTAATGATTTTCTTTTAAAAGCTATAAATTTTTCTTTACAAAATGTTAAGTTAATTTGTTTTCACAAAATCATCAAGTTTTTCTTAAACAAAAATGAGAATTCGCTATAGTTTTACTCGAGGAACATACCAAATCCGGTTAGGCTTTTTGGGTCGGTTTGGGTGTTTCATTACTCGCTTCTCTAGGGATTTTCGTCCCTAAAATCTTAACGGTGAATAAGTTTTGATAACGCTTCTTCATTGTATCTTCCGATTCCCAAGTTGCTCCTCAACTCCGTGTTTTTGCCACGGTACTTTGACTAGCAAAATTTTGGCAAGGCTAGAAAAGATGAGAGAATAGCCTCAATTCTCCTCCTTTAACTGAAATTGCTAGACCAAGAGTCCATGACTTGGCCACTACTCCCCACAAGTGATAATATTATCTCCTTTAATTATCACCTAATTAAATTAAAAGTGTTTAATCCACCCTTTATCTCTTCAATTAAAAATCCCTTATTTATCACTTATTTTATCATATATTTATGGAATTAAAACTCCTCTAATTCTAGAAGCTTGTGCCGTCCAACCTCTTAGCCTTGGAAGCAAAATAAAACCTTCATTAATTGCTTTCCAAGTGACTCGAACTCAGGCCATTTCCATAAGCCCTAAGTGACACCTTCAGGCCACTTTTCCAAGCCTGTTTTTGTGTCAAATTTCACCAACTTTTCCTTTTAAGGCCCTCTTGCCCTTATTTCCTATTTTGGACTTTAAAATTTGTCATTCTGGCCTTATTTCTAAGTTTCCTAAAATTTTCGATCGGCTCTGTAACTTGCCATTTTTCTTACATCTTCAAGTTTCCAAAATGTTCAGGTTTCCAAAATGTTCAGGTTTCCAAAATGTCCAAGTTTCCAAAATATTCAGGTTTCCAAAATGTTCAAGTTTCCAAAATGTTCAGGTTTCCAAAATGTTCAGGTTTCCAAAATGTTTAGGTTTCCATTTTCATGCATTTCCAGGTTTCCAAAAATATCAAAAATTTATTCTTAGTGCTTAAACTTGTCATTTCATACAATTTAACTGAAAATGCATAGGCCCTATTTAGGATGTTACATCAACCACAATATATATATATACACATTCAGCCTTAGTCCATCTAATAAACAAATTAAACCATCACACAATGCACAACAAATATACATTTATATATCACTTAACCACAACCAAAATATCTATATGTATACATTTGGTTTTGGTTCACCTCTTAACTAATTCAATCCATCATACAAATCATAACCGCTTATACATATATTAATCACATAACCAATTTCAATATGTCTAACTTAAAATAAAATATAACACATACTTACCTATCATGAACATATACCATAATCAAATATGCATAAGTATAAACTTATTTTTCAATGACCATCATCAACCATAAGCACAGAAATCAAATCAATCAAAAGAAGATAAGCCATCTTCGCATGGCTATTAATTATATACAAATTACTTAATTCATATTCAACCTTTTACTATGCTATACATGCCATATATTCAATTTTCAACTTAGTATATTCAATTTTCAACTTAGTAAAATACCAAAGGAAACTGTCGATAGTGTGAATAGTCTTGCTGATGATCCCCAGAGCTCATAACGATATCCAAATCTATAAAATGTATAAGCGAGAAAAACACGAGTAAGCTATTTAAGCTTAGTAAGTCATAAGCAAGTTAATATCAACCAATTAAGCCAAATCACATATACAAAGTATGAATATAAATTAACATTAAATCTTTTCATATACAAATCAAATAGATAACTCAAACATATTCATAATAGTTTACTCAATATCAAAATCATATATAAAACTCTTTAGCGAATACCCAAATTTATAAATTTATACATAGTTCACATGCTTATACATTAACCTTTGTACAATGAACTAAACATATAACTTACCTTTCTCTTCATAACACAGTTTATATATGTACCTGGGTTCTTTTAATTCGAAATACACATTGGCCTTCACTTACACATGCTCGTTGAACCAGTCGAAATTCAAAAGGATACGCGGATAGTCAAAAGCTCGTACAATGCCAACGTCCCAGACGTGGTCTTACATGTAATCACATATCGATGCCACTGTCCCAGACAGGGTCTTACATGAATCAAATACGATGCCAATGTCCTAGACATGGTCTTACACATAAACACAAGTCGATGCCAACATCCCAGACGTGGTCTTACACGATAACACATATCGAATATCCTATGTCATGACATATGTATCCTATCTATTCCGAAGGTTCTTACGGGGCTTACAGATGTCGAATCTCGATCGAATCAAGCTCGAAAGATAGCCAATTCACAATGTTTACATTCAACCATAGCATATAT
Organism: Gossypium rotundifolium; assembly: GCA_025506655.1. Taxonomy (NCBI): domain Eukaryota; kingdom Viridiplantae; phylum Streptophyta; class Magnoliopsida; order Malvales; family Malvaceae; genus Gossypium; species Gossypium rotundifolium. The sequence continues at coordinate 143,449,893 of CP106731.1, forward strand.
AAATTCAAATAATTCAATTTGATACATAACAAATATATATTCATAGTTATATCAACATTCAAATGCTTACTGACTTACCTCGAACGTCGACGACTGTAAAATCGGCTAGTCGACTACTTTTGTCTTTCCCAATCCAAACCCGATTTCTTTGGTTCTTGATCTTGAATCACCCTTCTATTCTTGGCCGAATGCTCAAAGCTCGTGAATTTCTTTTTATTTTCTTATTTCGGTGAGTAGAAAGATGATAATATGTGTAACATCCTGAATAGGGCCTATGCATTTCCAGTTTAATTGTATGAAATGACAAGTTTCAAGTACTATGAATAAATTTTTGATACTTTTGGAAATCTAGAAATGCATGGAAATGGAAATGAAAATGGAAATGGAAATGAAAATGAAAATGGAAATGGAAATGAACATTTTGGAAACCTAGACATTTTGGAAACTTAGACATTTTGGAAACTTAGACATTTTGGGAAACTGAACATTTTGGAAACTTGAACATTTAGGAAACTTGAACATTTTGGAAACTTGAACATTTAGGAAACTTGAACATTTTGGAAACTTGAACATTTTGGAAACTTAGACATTTTGGGAAACTTGAACATTTTGGAAACACGGAAAATCTGAGCATGCTGAAAATTTTAGGAAACTTAAAATTTGACCGGAATGTCGAATTTTAGAGCCCAAAGGGGAACTTAGGGCCAAGTGACCTAAAGATATAAAGTACATGAAATTTGACCCAATAACGGGCTTGGAAATGTGGCTGAAGATGCCACATAAGGCCTTAGGAAATGGCCCACATGCAAAAGGTTTTGGGCTGAGTTTGAGACATCCAGAAGCAAATAATGAAGGCCTTATTTTGCTTCCAAGGCTAGGAGGTGGGACGGCACAAGCATGTTGAATAAGAGGAGTTTCACTTCGATTAAAACTCGTTTAATTAAGTGTTAAGTAAAGGAATTTCTTTTAATAAAATAAATAAGGAGATAAAGGATGGATAAAGTACTTATAATTTAATTAAAGTGATAATTAAATGATAATATTATCACTTGTAAAGGAGTGGTGGCCAAGTCAAGGACTCTTGGCATATCAATTTCAGTTAAAAGAGGAAAATCAAGGCCATCCTCTCATCTTTCCTAGAGTGTGCGAAATTTGCATAGCTTTCCCTCCTCTCTTTTGCCGAATTCTCCTTGAACAAAATACCATCTTCTTTCTTCTCTTTCTCCTCCGTTTCTACCATCAAGGCCAAATCCTCATCGATTCTAAGTAAAGGAGAAGTCGATTACAACATCAAAAGGGTAAGATCTAAGATCAATCAACTTCTATTCTTTTCTTTTTACCAAAATTCGGATACTAACCCTCCTCATGTTCATGGTCAATAGCATAAGGGATTTTTCGGGATTCGAAACGAGGTAAGTACATCAATGTACATTCGCTAAGAGATCCCTTTCATAATCAAACAATAGATCTAATCTAACAAGTGATTTGGCAGAATTTGAAATAAAGATCAACCGGGATCTAAGGTAAGAAAGTCTATACATTCGCCAAGGTTCATGTGGTTACCTAGACTAGATCCATAATTATTAGAAAGCGAAAACTAATTTTTGTGAAGTTTTAAGGTTGGCGAACAACAAGTAAAGGAAAACGAAGTTTTTCGGGATTGTGTAAACACCAAATCGGCAAGGTGAGTTTCTTTTACAAATCCTACTAGGATTTGGTTTTGTCTAAAAAGGGTTTATTAATGTGTTCTAATTGATGGGCGAATATAGGGATTACTAGATCTAAAATTAGATCGGATTCTCGAGATATCAAGGAACCTATTAAGCGAAAAAGGTGTGTACCCTTACTATCCTTCGATATTATATGGCTAAATATTTTAATATATGATATGAATAATAATGTGAATGTGGCTATGTACCACAAATGTGGCAAATAGTACCCAGGTACGTTTCCTACTTCTGATAGGATTGTGAAAATGTTATTTAATAACATGCGAATATATGTATATAAACATGAAATTAATTTAGTTATGCTATATAAATGTTTTGGGGCATTCGGGATTTATGTGAAAGGGGAGAACAGGTGTTGACTTGGTCTCACCAATGAAGGTGTTGACTTGGTCTCACCAACTAAAAATGTTGACTACGGTCACATTGCGAAATTTTGGTAACCCGGTTACAATGGTGTCAAATGACACAACGTTTAAATTTGATTATAGTGTCTAATGACACAACGTGGAGAGTAGCGGATGGAGGGTTGACTTAGTAGTCCCCACGGTGTGAATGGCGTGTGCGGGTGGAGAGTAGCGGATGGACCATTAGGATTGGGTTTGGGTTGCATCATAATCTCATTTTATATGGATCGATGTTTTGAACATGAATGCCCGATTTATTGATTGATAGTATTGTGTGCACATTGAGTCATTGACTCACCCCATTGTGGGAATTATTTTCGGTGATGAGCGGTGATGATCGGCCGGTGAGACCATAAGGAGGCCATGCATCACTTGAAGAATTTATTCAGATTTGGACTTTATTTAATTTTAATATTTTTATTTTATTTTGGGTTTACTTGATGTAATAAGGCCATAAGGCCCAATGGATTATTCTTTGTTTTTACATTACTTTCTATTATTTTGCTAAGAACTATTTTGGGACATGTTACATCAAATTGGATTTACAAGATTAAATAAATGGGTTTTCAATCTAAGCCCAACCCAAAATAATAGTTTTCTAAAATCTACAATTCTCTAAGTATCGAATGATTTTGAGATCGGTTTACTTTAGAACATACCGGATCCGGTCCATTCTCGTGGGGGTGTGGGTGTTTCAATATGTTTTCTTTTCATTTATGTTTTGTTTATATTAAAATAATTTAAAATTTCCAATTTTAACCATTATATAATTATTATATAAAACATTAGTTATGCTATATTTGACTTGTACCATCCACTTAAACTTAAAATGGGCTATTTTCCCTTTAACGACCTTACATTAAAAAGCAAATAACAAATTAGAACTTTACACTTTATTTTGTAACTTTTACATTTTACGCGATTAAGTCTTTTTATTTAATCGGACACCTAAACGACAAAATAAAGTCACAAAAATTTAACACAAACAAATTCACACATAATAAACACGGAAAATAATTTTAAAAAATTTTTCAGACTCGAATTTGTGGTCTCGAAACAACTATTTCAATTAGGGTCAAAATTAGGCTGTTACCGCTCTCCCCCCTTACCGGTGAATAAGTTTGGATAACGCTCTTTCATTGTATCTTCTGATTCCCAAGTTGCCTCCTCAACTCTGTGTTTTTTCCACGGTACTTTGACTAACGAAATTTTCTTATTTCTCAATTCTTTAATCTCACGAGCCAGAATACAAATCGGTTCCTCTTCATATGTCATATCAAGCTGAATATCAATCTCTGTGGGACTAATCACATGTGAAGGATCAGATCGGTATCTACGGAGCATCGAAACATGAAATACATTTTGGATCTTTTCTAACTCAGATGGCAACTGCAATCTATAAGCAACCAGCCCGATACGCTCTATGATCTCATACGGCCCAATGAATCTCAGACTCAACTTGCCTTTATGATCGAATCTGAGTATTTTCTTCCATGGTGAAACTTTCAGAAACACTTGATCTCCGATCTGAAACTCAATATCTTTACATTTCAAATCTGCATATGACTTTTGAAGATCTGATGTAGCTTTCAAGCTATCTCAAATCACTATCACCTTCTGTTTAGTTTCTTTGATCAAGTCAACCCAGTGTATCATACTTTCACTAAGCTCAGTCCAATACAATGGTGTACGACATTTACGACTGTACAAAGCCTCGTAGGGTACCGTTTTAATACTAGATTGAAAACTATTATTATAAGCAAATTAAATCAGAGGTAAGGATCGTTCCCACGTACCTTCGAACTTAAGGATGCAACATATCATCATATCATCAAGTATCTGAATGATTCGTTTGGTCTGACCATCAATCTGCAGATGAAAAGTTGTGCTAAAATGTAGTTTCGTATCTAAAGCATCTTGTAATTTCTTCCAAAACTGTGATGTAAACCTTGAATCTCTGTCCAAAACAATAGAAATAGGCACACCATGTAATCTCACAATCTGTGAAACATATAATTCAACCAATTTATCAAGTTAATAATCAGTGCGAACCGGAACAAAATGAGCAGATTTGGTCAATCTATCCACAATAACCCAGATTGCATCTTTCTTGCTCGGTGTCAACGGTAAATAGGATACAAAATCCATCATGACTTTGTCCCATTTCCACTCGGGTATCATAATTGGTGAAATAACCCAGAAGGTACCTGATGTTCAGCTTTTACTTGACAAACTAAGCATTTCAAAAAAAAGTCAAATATGTCTCGTTTTATACCAGATAACCAATAGAACTGTTTCAGATCATTATACATTTTTTTACTACCCAGATGAATAGATAACCGACTGCTGTGAGCTTCGTTTAAAATCATCTAAATCAACTTTGAATTTCTTGGAACACATATTCAGTTTCTGAACATCAAACAACCATTTTCATTAACTCGGAATTCAGATTCAAGATTCGTTTCACACTGAGTTCACTTTGCTAACAATTCATTATCAACTTTCTGAGCATCACAAATTTGTTGAACAAATAACGGGTTTGCTTTTAATTTAGCTATTATCGAACCATCATCAGATATACCCATATACGCATTCATTGTACGAAAGCAAATAATGATTTCGACTTAAAGTATCAGCAACAACATTAGCTTTTCCCTAACGATAGTCTATCACAAGCTCGTAGTCTTTTAACAACTCTAACCATCGGTGCTTTTTCGAATTCAGATCTTTCTAAGTCATCAAATACTTTAGAATTTTATGATCATAATAAACATGAAATTTTTCACCGAACAGATAGTGACGCCAAATCTTCAATGCGAACACAATAGCTGCTAATTTCAGATTGTGTCAGATAGTTCTTTTCATGTGATTTCAGCTAATCGAGGCATAAGCTATAACTTTGTCTTCCTGCATCAAAACACAACCCAAACCACGTAAGATGCATCATTGTAAATAACAAATTCTTTACTCGATTCAGGATGAATTAACACTGAAGCTTCTGTCAAAAGAGCTTTCAACTAATCAAAACTTTTCTGACCACTCGAACTTAACATCTTTCTGTAACAGCTTCGTCATCGGTGTAGCAATCATATAGAAACCTTTCACGAACCGTCTGTAATAACCAGCAAGTCCCGGAAGCTTCGAACTTTAGAGACATTTCTTGGAGGTTTCCAGTCAAGTATAGCTGAAATCTTACTCGGATCAACCTTGATATCTGATGCTGATACAACATGGCCCAGAAAACTGACTTCACATAACCAGAACTCACATTTACTAAACTTTGCATACAACTGTTTATCTCGCGAAGTCTGTAGCACAAGTCTCAGATGTTCAGCATGCTCAATTTCATTACGGAAGTAGATCAGAATATCATTTATGAATACTACCACAAATCGATCCAGATACTGTCTAAAGATCCAATTCATCAAATCCATAAAAATAGCATATGCATTAGTAAGTCCGAAAGGCATAACCAGAAACTCATATGTTCGTACCTCATTCGGAAAATAATCTTTCATACATCAGAGTCTTTAAGAATTCAAATTCTTCTTTCAATCTATCCTTCAATTCATACATGTACGTTCAAAGTTTATTTCCTATTCGTAGATAAATTCAAACACATATATCCCAATTAACTTTTCAATCAAATAATTCAAATCATACTAACTACTGAATCGGTCTTTTCAAAGAAATCTTTCTTCTCATTAGAAAGATAACCTCAGACATATCATTATACAAATTAATCTTGATCTTCTATCATTTTCACTTTTATCACTGTCAAACCTTCACAAGAACTAGAAAAGAATTTATAATAAAGCTGTCTCGTATAGTAATCATTGAAACTCTGAATTATACTAAAATCACCTTAAACAAATAGAAATCATTAAGCCTTACTATGTATAATGTCTTAATCCTATAATGAATATTATCCCAGCTGTTAATGAAGCATTTGAACACAAAAAGGAATCAAATATGATTTAAATAGCAACCATTGTAGAAACACATCTTCTATAACTCTGAGGATGGTACCACTGTACTCTCACATTTTAAGCCATAAATTATAATCGTAATAGACATAATCATCTCTGTCAAATAGAGATCTCTTGCAGATAATCACATGAAATCATAAGAATACCGGAATAGAAAAATTTCAACATTTGGAGTTACACAGAATATCTGAAAATTACAACTCATATAGAACAATATTAGTTCCGATGATATCCCAGAAATATCCAGAAAGAACAATGTTGCTCATAAATACTGAAATCCACTGTAACAGAAGTAATATAATCTTCATGTATTTTCAACAGAGAAATAACCAGTAGGAACAAAATATTAGTCTCATACAGATTTTACCGTCGACTTTCATATTCACACCATAGAATAAATTATCAAAGGAAGACATAACAATGTCGAATATAACCCAAACAGATCAACGATGCTTTCCTCTATTAATATGTTTAGCTAATGTTCTCATACGATAAAACTTCCTTTAGATAACATACCTAAACAAGTCATTTAATCAAAGTTAACTTCTTCTTTAACAATGTCTTTTCATCATCTGAATAGTCTTCAGTACTACCCAATATCTCTTTTAGTACTGTCTTCATTTGCTAATTCATTCTCCTTTCTGACCACATTACTAATCTTTCAAACACGGATTTTTAAAACTTCACATTAGTGAGTTTATTCATTCCAACTCTTATAATAAAATTGTAACATTTTTCTGACAATGGGGTGAGGTAGTAAAGCCTCAAACTTAACTCTCACATAATTGCACATAATACATACTATCACCAATAGTCAGTTCATTACTAATTTCACGTTCTCAAATCATTTAATAAACTTTTCCTTTTAATCACTTTTATTTTTAACACATTGTTCATATGCCAACGCAAATCACTATTTCACGATCAGAGCATTTTAGATAGCGATCATAACTCAAATATCATATCTCATATGCTCATATAATTACAACATTTATCAATAACAACATGTCATACAATTTGATTCTTACCTTTATGAGTCTCAACTCATCATCGGCACATTTCCACTAAAATATTTGAATATCTACTTCCGTACTATCAGAATTAGCTCAGTTGGAAATCTTATCTATCTCATCAAAACAATCTTCGCTAGAGTCGGAGATATAACACTATCGCAGATTTAATATGGCATGTATAGCTAGACTCACATACGCTATAGTAGTCCTAGAACCGACTAAGCTATAGTTCTAATACCAATCAAATGTAACACCTCTAACCCATATACGTCGTCTAACTAGGGTTACGAGGCATTACCATAAAAGACACAACTCAGAACAGGCATATAATTTTTTTTAAATAACATATCATATACATTCAGGAATAAAGGTAATCAATAGATAACATACTATACTCACATATCTCAATTCCAAATCATAATTTGTGTTTGTATCTTGTATCACTCAACCAGAATGGATTTGCACATTTTTCTTTTACAACTAAATCAAATTGAACTTTATAAATTTGAACATACATTATTATCTTATACTTATCAAACAATAGGACATTCAATATTTCAATTTCATTTACTAAACAAATAACAAACACACCTTACGCTTAATCATTTTAATATATCATTAAACAATTAAATCACATGCTTAGTCATTCATTTTATGTGCTTTTCAATATCATATAGTTCATCTTAGTTAATCTATATAGCATATCAATCATTTAAATAGGTGAATGATGTACCTAATCATATTACCTTTCAAAACCAATACACACATTCTTATATAACATATTAACCACTTTTCTATAATCTCACAACTATTCCATAAAGAACAAATCATTTACAACCATCAAATATTTTAACCAAGTATAGTGAATATCTATATAAATACATACATAATCTCCTAGTCAAATTCCTATCACATTATATAACCAATTAATCGTGAGACATATCTATTTTTCACAAACCAAAATTACATTTAACATTTACCATTTACCAATACAAATTTCATAACCTAATTACAAAACTAAATTCATATGCATCACATGTAATTGTCCATCATAATTTCACACCATGGCCGAATACATAAATATTTAACCTTATTAATACAAACTCAATTACCAATGACTTTTGATTAAATATAACCTTATACCTAATTTCCACATTCTAACATATATATAACAAAAACCAAATAACATCATACTAATATACATACTCACAAAAATTATCTATACAAACCTTTCACTTAACATCAATCACAATATATATATACACATTCAAATTTAGTCCAATAAACAAATTAAACCATCACACAATGCACAACAAATATACATTTATATATCACTTAACCACAACCAAAATATATATATGTATGCATTTGGTTTTGGTTCACCTCTTAACTAATTCAATCCATCATACAAATCATAACCAATATACATATATAAATAACATAACCAATTTCAATATGTATAACTTAAAATAAAACATAACACATACTTGCCTATCATGAACATATACCGTAATCAAATATGCATAAGTATAAACTTATTTTTCAATGACCATCATCGACCATAAGCATAGAAACCAAATCAATCAAAAGAAGATAAGCCATCTTCGCATGGCTATTAATTATATACAAACTACTTAATTCATATTCAACCTTTTACAATGCTATACATGCCATATATTCAATTTTCAACTTAGTAAAATACCAAAGGAAACTGTCGATAGTGTGAATAGTCTTGCTGTCGATCCCCGAGCTCATAACGTATATCCAAATCTATAAAACAGAAGTAAACAGAAAAACACAGAGTAAGCTATTTAAGCTTAGTAAGTCATAAGCAAGTTAATATCAACCAATTAAGCCAAATCACATATACAAAGTATGAATATAAATTAACATTAAATCTTTTCATATACAAATCAAATAGATAACTCAAACATATTCATAATAGCTTACACAAAACTCAATATCAAAATCATATATAAAACTCTTTGGCCGAATACCCAAATTTATAAATTTATACATAGTTCACATGCTTATACATTAACCTTTGTACAATGAACTAAACATATAACTTACCTTTCTCTTCATAACACAATTTATATATGTACCTGAGTTCTTTTAATTCAAAATATGAAACACCCCAAACCCGGCCCACAAGCCCTGACCGGATCTGGTATGCTTCTACAGAAAAACCGTTCAAAACTTATTTGGACTTTGCCAAAATCTTGTGTGTTTTTGAAGAACCATTGATTTGGGTTGGGTTCAAAATTAAAAACAGTGTTGATTAGGTGTCAAAACGTTTAATATTTATATTTAAGAAAAATTGACTTTAACTTTAAATTAATAAAAATCGTATCATACTAAAATAATTAAAATGCATGTATAAACTGTTTAATACTTATGGCCTTATTACATCAAAACAAAACCCGAAATAATTCAAAATACTTAAGTACAAAAAATTCAAAATAAATTAAATTCTGAGCTGAGCATGGCCACCATTAAGCTCCTGCCGACCCGGTCCATTACTGTGTGTCACTTGAAAAATAATCCCACAACAGGGTGAGTCAAACAGAATCAGTGTGTAACAACCAACACAAGTCTCAATCAATTTAGGCATGTCAAATCATACTTAATAAACATATATAATCAATGATGCAAACCCGAACCCAAACCTAGATAACCATCCGCTACACATCACCCGTACCAACCATCACATCGTGGGGACTACTAAGTCGACCTTCCATTCGCTACACATCATCGAAGGCAGTCGCTGCAGACGACATGCTCATCGCCCTTATAATTTCGTGGCATAGCCACTAGATAATTATTTTTTGACATAAGTCACCACATTCAGATTTCGTGACATAAGTCACCACATTCAGATATTGTGGTATAAAACCACCAGATCACTTCCCCTTAACGTATCACCCATATGCCCCATGTCATACAAATCATGCAATAACATGCCTTATTCTTTATTTCACATTCTCATTAATATTCACGGATGGGCCTTAACAGATATTCATGCTATCATAACTACAGTAGTAGTAAGTTACGTACCTGAGTACTTCATACCATTGCATGGTACTCATAGCCATATCTTACGTATTCTTATTAACACATTTATCAAAACACACCCATAAATCTTTTAAGGCTTAGCGTGGGGTACACACCTGGTATTAACGCTTTACTAAAATCTCAAAACCCGATCTAATGCTTTAGACCCTTAATTCCTACATTCGGCCAACACTACACATTTTAGCTAAAGGCCATTCGGCCAAATAATCAAATCCCGAAGGATTTATCACAACTTAAATCTTACCTTACTGTCGATTTGATTACTAATCAAATCCCAGAATGTTGTGATACTCTTTCCTTTCAATTGGCCAATGCTAGATCACTTGACTTGGTTAGTTTTGACTTTTGAATGGATGAGAAACAGATTTAGAATTACTAAATATGGCCTTGGCCAATTGTTCAGGTTCACTTACCTTGTGGATCTTAAATCCCGAAAACCACCACTTGCTCCTGAAATTGATGAAATCCCTACATACCACATGTTAGATTCGGCTTTAACCTTAAACCCATGACGGTGGCCCATGGCCGAATGCTATATATCACTTACCTCGATCACTTCAAATCCCGAAGGACTCCTTCACACTAGCTACAACCAAAACACGAGATTATGGCTTAATACCCATTCGGCCATCCTTAGAAATCAAGGCTTAATTATTGATTTTGGCACACTAAAAGAGATAGAAGAAACGATTAGGAGAGAACTCTTACCTACTATAGAGGATCAATTGGAGCAACTCACAACCAATGGCACTTCCGACTTCTAAAACTTGTGATAGAAGAAAAAGAATGAAGCCCCTTTGAGATTCGGCTCAAGCTTCAAATGGTGAAGAAAGAAAACGTAAGGGTGGGGAGAGTTGAGTGCTTAAAGGATTCAGCCAAAAATAAAACTAGATCAAGTGGTCAAGGTTTCGGTTTTGAAGAGAAATGAGAGAAGAAACAAAATAGTGGGAAGGTTCAATGGAGAATTCAGCAAGAGAGACCGAGAAAGAAATAAAAGATGAACACACTCCTAATAAAATTCGCAAGACTTATCCCTCCCATATAACCGAATTTTTCCAACCAAAGAGTCCCTTGGCCACCACTATATCCTTTCTTTTCAAATCCCAAATTGCTCTCCTATTTTTCCTCCATGCTACTCATTCAAAATAAATTGAATAAGCCAACATTATCCTACTCTTTTAGCATAATTTTTAAAAGAAAACCAAAGCTTATCTTCATCTTTTCAAAGCCCTTATGCTGTCCAACACTCTTCCTCTCTCTTGATGCCAAACTGCAAAATAAAAGCACATTTCATGTTGCCAACATGACTCGAACCTGAGCCCCTTACACCTTGCATATGGCGTCACATACTGAGGCCCTAAGTGGCGCCTCCAAGCCACTTAAACAAGCCCATTTTAGTGTCTTATTTCCCCTACTAATTTTCTTAAGGCCTTTTAGGCTTAGCTCCCGTTTTTAATCTTAAAATTGAATAATTTCTAAGGCATTTACTACACTTTAAAGTTTCCAAAATTCATGCAACACAATTCAGAACACACATAGGCATGCTACCTCATACAACTTAGTATTAACGCATAAGCCATAAATCCAGATATTACAGTTCTACCCCCTTAAAATAATTTCGACCTCGAAATTACCTCGCTAGAATAGGTGGGGCTATTATTGTCACATTGCTTCCTCTGGCTCCCAAGAAGCTTCCTCCAATCCATGGTTACGCCACAACACTTTGACCAGAGGGACCGACTTCCTCCGAAGCACCTTCACATCTCGTTCTAAAATCTGAATCGACTCTTTCTCATAAGACAGATCTGGTCTTAGCTCCACCTCTTCAACCAAAACTATGTGAGATGGATCCGATGTCGTGCATCTGCTTCAATTCCGGAGGCAACTCTAACTGGTATGCCACTGATCCAACTCGCCTTAATACCCGATAAGGTCCTATAAACCTGAGACTTAGCTTCCCTTTTCGACCAAATCTCATCACCTTCTTCCAAGGTGAAACTTTAAGAAACACTTGATGTCCCACATCAATTCTATTTCCTTCCATTTGAGATCGGCATACAAATTCTACCTGTCAGATGCCTCCTTCAACCTTGCCTGGATTATCTTAACCTTCTCCTCGGATTCTACCACAATTTTTAGACCCAAAATCTGACGTTCTCCCAATTCCGTCTAACATGTAGGAGTGCGACACTTTCGACCATACAGTGCTTCATACGGTGCCATCCAAATACTGGCCTGATAGCTGTTGTTGTAAGCAAATTCCGCTAGAGGCAAATATTCTTCCCAACTTCCTCTGAAGTCTATCACACAGCCTCTTAACATATCCTCTAACACTTGGATCACTCGTTCAGACTGGCTGTTCGACTGTGGATGAAAAGCCGTACTGAAATCCAATCTAGTGCCTAAAGCCTGATGTAGAGCTTTCCAAAATCGAGACGTGAACCTCGGATCTCTATACAAGATAATCGACACCGGCACTCCATGCAACCTCACGATCTCAGCTACATACAACTTTGCTAACTTTTGCACTGGAATAAAATGCGCGGACTTTGTCAGCCGATCCACTATCACCCATACTGAATCCTTCTTAGTAGGCGTAACGGGAAGCCCACTAATGAAGTCTATGGTAATTCTCTCCCACTTCCACTGTGAAATTTGTATTGGCTGAAGTAACCCTGACGGAACTTGGTGTTCAGCCTTAACGTGCTGACACGTTAAACACTTCCCTACAAATTCGGTAACTTCCCGCTTAAGACCAGGCCACCAAAACTGTTCCCTTAGATCCTTGTACAATTTACTTCCTCCAGGATGCATAGCATAAGGGCTATTATGTGATTCCTGAAGAATTCTCTGCCTTAGCTCCTCGTTCTTCGGCATACAGACTTTCCCTTGAAGCATAATACTCCATCGCCATTAATACCATAGTCCTTCAATAATTCCACCCACCTTCGCTGTCTCAGGTTTAGCTCTTTCTGAGTCAGCAAATACTTCAGGCTCTTGTGGTCCGTGTAGATCACTAACTTTTCTCCATATAAGTAGTGCCTCTACACTTTAAGAGCAAAGACTATTGCTGCCAATTCCAAGTCGTGCGTCAGGTAGTTAATCTCGTGTGGCCTTAGTTGTCGAGACGCATAAGCAACTACTTTCCCGTCTTGCATAAGGACACCTCCTAATCTTATATGGGAAGCATTACAATACACCATAAAATCCTTCTCTACCTCAAGCTGAATCAAAATTGGAGCTTGAATCAAGACTCTCTTAAGCTTCTCAAATCTCTCCTATTGCTTATCAGTCCATATGAAAGGTACCTACTTCCTCAGTAGCTTGGTCAAGGGTGCTGCGATCGATGAGAACCTCTCTACAAACCTTCTATAATAGCCTGCCAATCCCAAGAAGCTACGAATCTCAGCCACAGACTTAGGTGGCTTCCAATCTAGCACGCTCAATCTTCCTAGGATCCACCCTTATTCTTTCTATAGACACCACATGCCCTAAGAATGCAACTTCCTTTAGCCAGAATTCACACTTGCTAAATTTGGCATAGAGCTTCTTCTCCCTTAACACCTGCAACACTATCCAGAGATGTTCATGATGATCTTCCTCAGACTTCGAATACACCAATATATCGTCTATGAACACAATAACGAACCGGTCCAGATAGGGTTGGAAAACTCGGTTCATCATGTCCATAAACAAGGCTGGGGCGTTTATCAACCCGAACAGCATTACCAAGAACTCATAGTGCCCGTATCTTATTCAGAAACCTATCTTATAGATATCAGCCTCCTTCACCTTAAGCTGATGATATCGAGGCCTCAAATCTATCCTTGAGAATATTGCGGCCCCCTTGAGCTGATCGAACAAGTCATCAATCCTTGGTAAAGGGTACTTGTTCTTGATGGTCGGCTTGTTCAACTGATGATAATCTATGCACATATGCATAGTTCCGTCATTCTTCTTCACGAACAAGACCGGTGCTCCCCATGGAGACACACTAGGTTGGATAAACCTACGGTCTAGTAGCTCTTGGATCTGAGCCTTGAGCTCAACCAACTCCTTTGGTGCCATTCTGTACGAGGCAATTGACACAGGAGCTATTCCTGGTAACAAGTCAATTCCAAACTCCACCTCCCTGTCCGGGGGTATTCCTGGTAATTCCTCCAGAAAGACATCCACAAACTCCCTCACGGTTCTAACTCCACTAACTCCCCTTCCTTTCGCATCCAAAGCACTAACGAAAGCCAGAAATGCCTTGCACCCATTCCGAACCATCTTATCAGCTTTTAAGGCTGAAACTACGTTAGACAAGTAGTTTCTTCTTTCCCCTATCATAACTATCACCTCATCCTCTGGGGTCCTTAACTCCATTCGTTTAGCTGCACAATCCAATACAGCCCGATGCTCCACTAGCTAGTCCATGCCAAGTATAAGATCAAATTCTCCAAAGGGTAATTCCATTAAGTCAATAGGAAATACCGCTCCCTGAAGCTCCAAAGGTACACTCCAAAATATCTTATTCACCGCTACAGTTTGACCTCATGGCCCATCACTTCTAGGCCTCTTTTGCACATTCCCTGAAGACCCTGATGATCCAAAGCTTCTCTTATCTATTTCAATCCGTGTTCTGCCTCACAGAGTCCTTAATTCCTTGGGCCACCTTAGCCTTCTCTACCAATACGGTAAACTCCCGCTCCTACTACGGAGCTATCAACAACCTCAGATCATCTCTTAGTCTGTCCTCAAATCGAACACATCACTCATGCTTCGTAGCCACGATACCCCTAGCATACTGGCTCAACCTTAAGAATCCAGCCTCGTATTCCGCTATGGACTTATTTCCTTGAACCAGCCTCAAAAATGCCTTCCTCTGCGCATCCACATAACTGGTACCAATGTACTTCTTCTGATATGCCACCTTGAAATATTCCCAAGTAAGATCATCAGCGGCAGCACCATCCCAAACTGTGAGCCACCACTGATATGACTCATCACGAGTAGCGACACTACCCCTTTTAATTTCTCCTCAGCGGTCAAGTCCAAGTCGTCCACAATCCGTTCGTTGCCTCAAACCAATACTCAACTGTATTGGGTGCCACACCAGATACTCCTCAAAAAACTCACTCATTAGCTCAAAGTCGCTCGGTACCGACTTTCGAGCTCCCACGCCTCCACCTGCTCCAGCCACCATTTCCAAAACTCACCGCATCGCCTGTGATACTACATCATCCCCCGTCTGATCCTGATATTCCACATCAGCTACTGGTGGTGGTGGCATCTCATTTTCAGACCCTTGTCTTGACCTAACGGGCTCCGACACGGTCATTCGGCCTCTACCACGGCCATGCACGTTACGACCACATCCCCTTGAATTCATGCTTTCGAATCGCGTTTATCTGATTAAAGAATTTTATGAATTAGTTTTGTTCCACTGATTTATCGCGAACAGTCTTATGTTCAATAGTTCTAAGGAGTAGTTCTTCCAATTTCATACACATACAGTCTCAGTTCATTCATTCAATCACATTCATGAACTTGCATTCATTACAGAGAAATGTTGTAGTTGTCATTGTTTGTTGTTTCCACTACCTAGGGGTATTTCCGTAATTTTATCCTATAGGGGTATTTTGGTAATTTTCCAAATTATGGTTTTTGAAAATTCCACAAAGTAGAGATTTTGGTGTATATATATTTTTTTTTCAAAATTGAAATACTTGGTAAGGAAATTTCAAGGGTGAAATGGTAATTTTATACACTAGGGGTATTTTTGTAATTTTACTAGCCGGGGCATTTCGATAATTTTTCGCAAAATATGGTTCCTGATGACTTTCAAAACAAGGGTATTTTTAAAGATTTTTTTAATTTGAGGGTACTTGGTATCTTTCCATCTTGAGGTATTTTGGTCATTTGTACAGTTAGGGTAATTTGGTCAAGTTACAAATCGTGGTATTTTGGTCATAAATCGGGGTCAATTTGAAAATCTTAATAAATCAAGGCATTCCAAAATTTCCAAAACCCAGGGTTATTTCGAAAATTTTTCCAAATCAAAGGTGTTACGAAAATTTTTAGAAAGCGGGGTTATTTGATAATTTTCAAATCGGGATCTTAATATTTGAAAAAATAGGGTTTTGAATATTTATAAGGTAGGAAAATCTTAATAAAAGCGTGGGTAGTATGGAAATTTTATGAACCAAGGGCATTTTAGTAATTTTTTTTACAACCAGGATATTTAGGCGATTTTAGTATTTTGGAGAAATTTTTAAACAAATATTTTTTTTCCTACAAATCAAAGGGGTAATTTGGTGATTTTTTTAAAACTAAGGTTTTTTTTATAAAAGTATGGCTAGTCCCTTTCGGGTTTTAGTTAGTGGATTTAGCCCATGAATAAGTCCTCTTGGTTAGGGTGAATCGTCACTCACGCACTGTAGGATTCAGTGGAGAGGAGGTGAGTCACTAGGACCTTAAATACCAAGCTCCCACCAAAACCAATCCTGACATGCGCACGATGGTTGCCACACCCTAACTCGGTGACTTAGACACAGGTTTGTTTAATTGGGCATTAAAGTTTTATGTAATTCTCATGTTGGGGTAAACTAGTCCTAGGGTTCAAGTACTTAATACACTAATCTACGTTCCCATTGTACCCACACACAGATCATACATTTAATCACCCAATAGTTATGGGTACATACCTAGTGGACTTCGGGTCGGTGACTTAGGTGCCATGCCGGAAAACCTGCTCATTTCATAAGACTTTCACAAAATTCATTTGAGCCAAATTTTGAAAATATCGTGGGCTTTAAACCCAAGTCCGAGAGTTTAAAACTGGGCTCTGATACCAAGCTAAAAACCCCAAACTCGACCCACAAGCCCTGACTAGATCTGGTATGCTTCTAGAGAAAAACCATTCAAAACTTATTTGGACTTTGCCAAAATCTTGTGTGTTTTTGAAGAACCATTTATTTGGGTTGGGTTCAAAATTAAAAACGGTGCTGATTAGGTGTCAAAATATTTAATATTTATATTTAAGAAAAATTGACTTTAACTTTAAATTAATAAAATTGTATCATACTAAAATAATTAAAATGCATGTATAAACTGTTTAATACTTATGGCCTTATTACATCAAAACAAAACCCGAAATAATTCAAAATACTTAAGTATGGAAAATTCAAAATGAAACAAATTCTGAGCTGAGCATGGCCACCATTAAGCTCCTACCGACCCGGTCCATTACTGTGTGTCACCTGAAAAATAATCCCACAACAGGGTGAGTCCAATAGACTCAGTGTGTAACAACCAACACAAGTCTCAATCAATTTAGGCATGTCAAATCATACTTAGTAAACATATATAATCAATGATGCAAACCCGAACCCAAACCTAGATAACCATCCACTACACATCACCTGTACCAACCATTACACCGTGGGGACTACTAAGTCGACCCTCCATCTGCTACACATCATCGAAGGCGGTCATTGCAGGGCGACATGCTCATTGCCCTTATAATTTCGTGGCATAGCCACCAGATAATTATTTTGTGACATAAGTCACCACATTCGATTTCGTGACATAAGTCATATTGTGGTATAAAACCACCGATCACTTCCCTTAACGTATCACCCATATGCCCCATGTCATACAAATCATGCAATAACATGCCTTATTCTTTATTTCACATTCTCATTAATATTCACGGATGGGCCTTAATGAGATATTCATGCTATCATAACTACAGTAGTAGTAAGTTACATACCTAGTACTTCGCACCATTGCATGGTACTCATAGCCATATCTTACGTATTCTTATTAACACATTTATCAAAACACACCCATAAATCTTTTAAGGCTTAGTGTGGGTACACACCGTATTAACGCTTTCTTCGAAATCCCAAAACCCGATCTAATGCTTTAGACCCTTAATTCCTACATTCGCCAACACTACACATTTTAGCTAAAGGCCATTCGCCAAATAATCAAATCCCGAAGGATTTATCACAACTTAAATCTTACCTTGCTGCCGATTTGATTACTAATCAAATCCTGGAATGTCGTTATACTCCTTCCTTCCAATCGACCAATGCTAGATCACTTGACTTGGTTAGTTTTGACTTTTGAACGGATGAGAAACAGATTTAGAATTACTAAATATGGCCTTGGCTGATTGTTCAGGTTCACATTCCTTGTGGATCTTAAATCCCGAAAGCCACCACTTGCTCCTGAAATTGATGAAATCCCTACATACCACATGTTAGATTCAACTTTAACTTTAAACCCATGACGGTGGCCTATGGCTGAATGCTACATATCACTTACCTCGATCACTTCAAATCCTGAAGGACTCCTTCACGCTAGCTACAACAAAAACATGAGATTATGGCTTAATACCCATTCGGCCATCCTTAGAAATCAAGGCTTAACTATTGATTTTGGCACACTAAAAGAGATAGAAGAAACGATTAGGAGAGGACTCTTACCTACTATAGAGGATCAATTGGAGCAACTCACAACCAATGGCACTTCCGGCTTCTAAAACTTGCGACAGAAGAAAAAAAATGAGGCCCCTTTGAGATTCGGCTCAAGCTTCAAATGGTGAAGAAAGAAAATGCAAGAGTGGGGAGAGTTGAGTGCTTAAAGGATTCGGCCAAAAATATAACTAGATCAAGTGGTCAAGGTTTTGGTTTTGAAGAGAAACGAGAGAAGAAATAAAATAGTGGGAAGGTTCATTCGGCAAGAGAGACTAAGAAAGAAATAAAAAGATAAACACACTCCCTAATAAAATTCGGCACTTATCCCTTCCCATATGACCGAATTTTGCCAACCAAAGAGTCCTTTGGCCGGCCACTATATCCTTTCTTTTCAAATCCTAAATTGCTCTCTTATTTTTCCTCCATGCTACTCATTCAAAATAAATTGAATAAGCCAACATTATCCTACTCTTTTAGCCAAATTTTTAAAAGAAAACCAAAGATTATCTTCATCTTTTCAAAGCCCTTATGCCGCCCAACACTCCCCTCTCTCTTGATGCCAAATCAGAAATAAAAGCACACTCCATGCTGCCAACATGACTCGAACCTGAGCCCCTTACACCTTGCATATGGCGTCACATACTGAGGCCCTAAGTGGCGCCTCCAAGCCACTTAAACAAGCCCATTTTAGTGTCTTATTTCCCCCACTAATTTTCTTAAGGCCTTTTAGGCTTAGCTCCCATTTTTAATCTTAAAATCGAATTATTTCTAAGGCATTTACTACACTTTAAAGTTTCCAAAATTCATGCAAGACAATTCAGAACACACATAGGCATGCTACCTCATACAACTTAGTATTAATGCATAAGCCATAAATCCGGATATTACAAAATACACATTGGCCTTCACTTACACATGCCCGTTGAACCATTTGGAATTCAAAAGGATACGCGGATAGTCAGAAGCTCATACAATGCCAACGTCCCAGACGTGGTCTTACATGTAATCACATATCCATGCCACTATCCCGCAAGGTCTTACATGAATCAAATACGATGCCAAGTCCCAAACATGGTCTTACAAGTAAACACAAGTTGATGCCAACGTCCCCGACGTGGTCTTACACGATAACACATATCGAATATCCTATGTGATGACATATGTATCCTATCTATTCCTAAGGTTCCTACGGGGCTTACGGATGTCGAATCTCGATCGAATCAAGCTCAGAAGATAGCCAATTCACAATGTTTACATTTGGCCGTCGCATATATAAATTCAAATAATTCAATTTGATACATAACAAATATATATTCATAGTTATATCAACATTCAAATGCTTACTGACTTACCTCGAACGTCGACGACTGTAAAATCGGCTAATCGACTACTTTTGTCTTTCTCGATCTAAACCCAATTTCTTTGGTTCTTAATCTTGCATCACCCTTCTATTCTTGGTCGAATGCTCAAAGCTCATGAATCTCTTTTTATTTTCTTGTTTCGGTGAGTAGAAAGATGATAATATGTTTTTCTTTTCATTTATGTTTTGTTTATATTAAAATAATTTCCAATTTCCAATTTTAACCTTCATATAATTATTATATAAAACATTAGTTATGGCTATATTTGACTTTGTACTGTCCAATTAAATTTAAAATGGGCTATTTTCCCTTTAAGGACCTCACATTAAAAACTAATTAACAAATTAGCACTTTACACTTTATTTTGTAACTTTTACATTTTACGCGATTAAGTCTTTTTATTTAATCGGACACCTAAACGACAAAATAAAGTCACGAAAATTTAACACAAACAAATTCACACATAATAAACATGGAAAATAATTTTAAAATATTTTTTGGACTCAAATTTGTGGTCCCAAAACCACTATTCTGATTAGGGTCAAAATTGGGCTGTTACACAAATCATGGCACCAAAATCATTCTTTTACCCTCTAGGGCAAAATAGTCAATTTACCCTATAAGGGAATTCTGGTAATCCTACCCTACAGGAGTAATTCAGTAATTCTACTCATAGTTAATCGATGTATGCAGTGCATCTCAAACATAATCAATCATACAATTAACACATACAACACTAGCACTACCTCGAGGGTACGACGGTCATTTAATCTATTAGGGGTAAAATAGTCATTTCACCACTTAAGGGCATCTCGATAATTTTACCCATCGAGGGCATTTCGATAACTTTACCCACAGAGGGTATTTCAATAATTTTGTAAACTAGGGGTATTTCGGTAATTTTACAAACAACGGGTATTTCGATAATTTTGCAAACCAGGGGTATTTCAGTAATTTTGCAAATCAATGGTATTTCAATAATTTCGCAAACCAATGGTATTTTAGTAATTTTGCAAACCATGGGTATTTTGATCATTTTACAAACTAGGGGTGTTTCGGTAATTTCGCAAACCATGGGTATTTCGGTCATTTCACAAACCAAGGGTATTTTGAAAATTTCGCAAACCAGAGGTATTTGGGTCATTTCGTAAACTAGGGGTATTTTAAACATAGATAACGATGCGAATGGGCCTAGGTCCCATTCTCAGCCCAAATGGACCCACACGTTCGTGTGGCTCATTTAGCCCATATCTAGCCACAGATATGAGATTCACATAGATCAGATCACTATATACCCCACAATCATACAATTTAACATATGGGCCCATGGACCCATTGGGCCCACTTGGCCCCTCTCAGCCCGTCGTGACCCAAACAATGTCAACCCACAAGAATACTCATGGTGGCCTCGACTATCGCGTCGAAGCTCCCACGCGTGCGCCCGCGCACTCTATGGCTACCATCGCCGTGTGACCGGCAATTCGACATTTGTCGTTCTATAGCTAGAGTAGTGCGAGATACATACCTGATGTAACACTTCAAACCGGCCCATGCGTTAAGGCCAGATCTGACATGTCACATGAGAAAATACTACTAAGTCCTTTTTCATAAATAGATCAATTAAAACAACTCCCATTTAAAAATTTTTGATAAAGTATTATTGAATAAAAGATTGATTGATAATTCGATAAATTTGAGATATGAAAATCTTATAAATCGTGACTTTGAAAATATCGTTAATGGTTTGAGAAGAATTTGAAAATAATTTTCAAAAAATGTTGATGGAAATTTTAAGAGAAATTTTCGAGTTAAAAATATGTTTATAAAAGTTTATTATGAAACACTTTTTTGTTTATTCATTTTAAGAAAACGATTATTTTAGTTTTTAGAAAAATCTCAATTTGAAATACTTAGAGCAATTTATAAATTCGTCAAACATAAAACAAAAAAAAAAAAATCCAGAGGCCTTATTACAACCTTAACTCAAAATAGCAAAGTAATTAAAAGTACTGAAAAGAAATCCAAACTTCAATTTAAACCCTTTTTGTAGTATGGCCTCCTCGAAGTCATCCATGGCCCAAGTCTCCATCACTGATCATTACCTGAAAAAGGTAAGGAAAAATGGGGTGAGTTAATAGAACTCAGTGTAAACCCTCTTATCGTTGTCCACTGGGCCAAAATCCCATTAAGCAATAATTTGGGCCTAAGCCCATTTACAAAAATAATAATGTATCAATTATAACATGTGTATGAAATGCAATTCCCAAACCAAACCTAGTAATCCATCCGCTACACACCACCTGTACCAACCAATACACCTGTGGGGATCAAGTCAACCCACCCCGCCAACACACCAATCACAGGCATTAAGCCATTTATAACAAATTTAATTGTGGACAAGCCACCAGAATAACAGAATTTATGTGGCATTGCCACTATACAGATTTGTGGCAGAGCCACCAGAACTTCTCTTCAATATTATCCCATCCCATGCAAAATCATGTATATAATGCATAACAAATCACAATATAACAACAGTAATTTATTCGGATATTTATTACAAAATTATGGCCCATTATAACAATTTATCAAATATGCCCATTAAGCAAAATATCAGATTGGCCCATTTAGCTAAATATCAGATTGGCCTATATAACAAATTATTAGATCGGCCCATATAACAAATTATTAGATCGGCCCTTATAGCAAATTATTTCGATTTGGCCCATTAGGGGCATTTTCGTAATCTTTCACGGTGTTAATACCGATTTTGTCAATTTTATCAAAATAGTGAGATCTAAGCCAATTTTCCCGGTTCCACCATAACATGATTTTAATCAAGCGATTTACTACCAATATGATATAAATCTTTAACCCACGGAAAACGGTGTGAGATTACACACATGATTATGGTAAGCACTAAGCTTTCATGATTGTCGACACCTAAAATATTATAACACTCGATTAGTCAACATACGCGATTTAATAAATCTACTTTAAAACAAATGATCTAAAATTTTACCCTCGGGATCGTGAACGACTACGATTTGTCAGTTTTCCCTGGTTGGCGGTCCACAACCCGGTGGAAAATCCCGAATTGCTGATGCCTCAAAATTGTGAATGACCTTGAATAGTCGATTCTCACCGGATGAGGGTCCACAACCTAGTGGAAAGTCCCGAATCGGTGAAATCGCCCTTCGCTTGAATTTAGGAGTAGGGATCGCTAATTCGCTCCTTTTGAGATCCCCACTCGACTTTCCATTCGAATCGGTACCACAAGCCTCTATTAGGTTAGATCTTATATAGATCGATATTATGATAAAAATATGGATTATCAAAAGGGTAAAGATCGACTTACCACTAATTCCAAGTGATCAACGGTTAGATAGATCAAGCGATTTAATCCCTATAATTATAATCGGTTAATCATCACCATTCCAATAGAATCTTAATGAATAAAAATGATTTATAGAATCCTTTAATAACTCCTTACCTTGAAGATTTTTAGGACCAATTCCCAACGATTATACGATGACTTCAGAATAATCAAGGTTTCGGCCTTCCACTATATCACTACGGAGAAGAAAAAGATCTTGTTTGAGAGAGAATAAGGTGTTGGTCTCGGTCAAAATGACAATCCCAAACCAAAACATAGATTCGGCAATAAGAGAAAGAAAATAAAAAGTTGAAAAGAACACTTATCGATTGATCAAGGGGTGAGTGACAACTCGAATGAAGAAGAAAGATTAATGAAGAGATGAAAGGTTTCGACTATGGAGGAATAATGGGCAAAATATTCGGCTATGGTGAAAAGGATTAGAAAAGAAGAGATGCTTGAAGGATTTTGTGAAAAAAAAAAGAAAGAAGAAGAAGAATGTTTGACTAGCTTTGGTTTTCAAGAAAGATTAGTGAACAAATTTTTGGTCTCAATGTTTGTGTACATTCGGCAAGAAGAAAGAAAGGAAAAGAATATGCACCCTCAAAGTTTGTAATTTCGGCAATGAGGAGAAGGAAAATTTGGAGAGAAAAGAAAAATAACACCAAAGTTGCAAATAAGAATTTGGCCAAAACAACACCAAAACTTTTACTAATTGCCAAAGACAAAATTCGGCTAAGAGAATAGTATTTTGGAGAAAAATGGCACACTTGATGCTAAAGGAATCTGACCAACCAAGCACTAAAACTTTACCAAAACTCCAACAAAATTTCGGCTACCTCTCTTACTCACAAAACCATCCACATACATGGCCATAATGGTCAAAATTGGCCAACCACACTTTCCATAACACTTTCCTTGAAAAAAGCCACTTGTTCCCCTTACTTTCCCCTTTCTCTTGATTTTTTTCCTCACCTTCATTATTTCCTATTCTCCTTAGCCTTCTTGCCAAAAATAAAAAAAAATCCACCTTACCTTATTTACATGATTGGCCGACACTTAAGGAAAGAATGCAAAAATAAAAGTCAAAAATTACACACAATGAGATTCGAACCTCTTCCCTCAAGGTACTTCACTTGATGCCATAACCTCTTTTCTAATTGCTCATTTATGCTAGCAATTTACTCATTTATTTCCATAAACTTTAAGGTCACTTACTCTATCTCCTTAAAGTGCTAAATGCCAAAATTTTTAATAGGTCCAAATAGGCCCTGAGCCTTCTCAGTACCTCCCTTAGACATAAAAAATTAATAATTTAACTAGCTTAGCACCAAAAATAATGCAACACATAAAATTCCAAATTTTAGGACGTTACAATTCTACCCCCTTAAAGAAATGAAATTTACCTGATTAAAAGAGATGAGGATATTGCTAACGAATCGTGTCCTCAGGCTCCCATGTAGCTTCCTCCGCTCCGTGATTGCACTATAATACCTTGACTAACGGTACCGACTTCTTTCTCAGCACCTTGACGTCCCAATCTAAAATTCGCACTGGTTCCTCTTTGAAAGAAAAGTCAAGTCTTATCTCAACTTCTTCTACCGGTACTATTTGAGACGGATTTGATCGATAATGCCTTAAAATTGAGACATGAAATACACTATGTATCTGACTCAATTCCGGGGGTAACTCAAGCTGATAAGCTACTGGCCCAACACGTTTCAACACACAATACGGTCCGATGAACCTAGGGCTCAACTTACCCTTCCTTCTAAATCTAAAGATCTTCTTCCAAGGTGAGACCTTTAGAAGGACTTGATCTCCCACCGCAAACTCAATATCCTTACACTTCAGATTCGCATACGATTTTTGTCTATCCGAAGCCCTCTTTAATCGTGCTTGAATTACCTTTACTTTTTCCTCCGTCTTCAATATCAGTTTAGGACCCAATAACTGTCGCTCCCCCAATTCAGCCCAACAAGTAGGAGTACGACACCTACGACCATACAACACCTCGTAGGGTGCCATCTGAATGATGGATTGATAGCTATTGTTATATGCAAACTCTGCCAACGAAAGGAAATCCTCCCAACTACCCCTGAAGTCAATCACACAACCACTTAACATGTCTTCCAGAATCTGGATTACTCTCTCCAACTGACCATCTGTTTGAGGATGAAATATCGTGCTGAAATTAAGCTTGGTTCCCAAAGCTTCATGTAAGGCTTTCAAAAACCGTGATGTAAACCTAGGGTCCCTGTCCGATATAATAGACATTGGTACCCCATGTAACCTCATGATCTCTACTATGTACAACTTGGCCAACTTTTGCAATGAGTAATTCGTTACGAATAGGTAGGAAATGGGCAATCTTCGTCAACCAATCCACTATTACCCAAATGGAATCTTTCTTAGTAGGCGTTAAGGGTAACCCACTAACAAAGTCCATTGTTATCTCTTACCATTTCCATAATGGAATCTTCACCGATTGTAGCAATCCCAACGGCAATTGATGTTTCGCCTTCACTTGTTGACATGTTAAGCACCTACTCACAAAATCAATAACCTCCCGTTTCAACCCTGGCCACCAATACTGCTCACAGAGGTCTCGATACATTTTATTTCCCCCGGGGTGTATAGCATATGGGCTACTATGAGCCTCACGCAGAATCATTTGTCTTAATTCTGAATCTTTGGGCATGCAAATTCTTCTGCAGAAACACAATACTCCATCACTATTCAATCCAAAATCCCCTATTACACCACCTTCCACTTGCTGAAATAAGGAACCCAACCTTTCATCTAATAACTGCTTTTCCTTAATCTGGCTTACCCACGCAGGCTTCACCTGAAGTTTGGCTAGCAGACTACTATCTTTATACAAGCTGAGATGAGCAAACATCGCTCTCAAATCCGATATCACGTTATGACTCAACGCGTCTTCCACCACCTTAGCCTTTCCAAGATGATACTTGATTGAGAAGTCATAATCCTTCAATAGTTCTATCCACCTTCGCTGTCTTAAGTTCAACTCCTTTTGGTTAAGGAGGTACTTTAGACTCTTATGATCCATATAGATGATCGACTTCTCTCCGTACAGGTAGTGTCTCCAAATCTTCAAAGCAAACACCACTGCAGCTAAATCCAAATCATGAGTGGGATAATTCACCTCGTGCAGCCTTAACTGACGAGATGCATAAGCCACCACTTTTCCCCCTTGCATCAACACACATCCCAAGCCCGTGTGTGACGTATCGCAATAAATAATAAACTCTTTTACAACCTTAGGTTGAATCAGTACTGGCGCTTCCATCAGAATCTTCTTCAATTTCTCAAAGCTTTATTGCTGCTGATCTGACCACATAAATGGTACTCCCTTGTGCAATAGTTTAGTTAGGGTTGCAACAATCAACGAAAACCCCTCAATGAAATGCCAATAATAACCAGCTAACCTTAGGAAACTCTGAATTTCGGCCACTGACTTTGGTGGTTTCCAATCCAACACAACCTCTACCTTTCGGGGATCAACTCTAATTCCTTCGGCCGACACAACATGCCCCAAGAAGGTCACTTCCTTCAGCTAAAATTCACACTTACTAAATTTGGCATAAAGTTGCTTCTCCCACAGTATCTGCAATGTCACTCGCAGATGCGAATCGTGCTCTTTTTCATTCTTCGAGTATACCAAGATGTCATCTAACACCATACAAACCGGTCTAAATAGGGTTGGAAGACTCAGTTCATCATGTCCATAAATGCATTTGGTGTGTTAGTAAACCCAAACGGCATCACCAAGAACTCATAATGCCCATAATGAGTTCGAAACACAGTCTTATTAATGTTCGCCTCCTTGACCTTAAGTTGGTGATAGCCAAATCTCAAATCTATCTTCGAGAAAACTGAAGCTCCTCACAATTGATCGAATAGGTCATCGATCCTTGGCAATGGATACCTATTCTTGATCGTCAACTTATTCAACTGCCTATAATCGATGCAAATACGCATCGACCCATCCTTCTTTTTGACGAACAAGACTGGTGCTCGCCATGGTGGCACACTCGATCGAATGAATCCCCGATCCAACAACACCTGAATTTGAGCTTTAAGCTTCGGTAACTCCTTCGGCGCCATTCTATAAGGAGTAATGGACACCGGAGCCATTCCTGGCAATAACTCAATGGCAAACTCTACCTCCCGATCTAGAGGCAATCCAAGAAGTTCCTCGGGAAAGACGTCCAAAAACTCTTTCACCATTCTAACACCTTCCACCGACAATTTCTTGGCATCCAACGCAATAATGAAGGCTAGGAATGCTCCACACCCTTTTCGCACCAACTTTTCTGCCTTTAAGGAAGATACCACATTTGATAGATAGTTTCTCATTTTACCTATCATCAACACTTCTTTATCTTCCGAAGTTCTTAGTGTCATCCGCTTTGCAGCACAATCCAAGTTCACACGGTGTTTCACCAACTAGTCCATGCCCAAAAAAGGTCGAACTCACCGAATGGCAGTTCCATCAAATTCGCTAAAAATGTTTCTCCCTAAACTTCTAAGGGTACATCTCTAAACAATTTATTTACTATCACTGACTATCATAAAGGACTAATTACTGTCATCTCTCTAGCAGTAATCTCAAATCTAATGTTTAGATTTCCAGATATAACACTAGCAACATGCGAATGGGTGGATCCGATATCTATCAGAGCAGTAACATGTATATCAGATATGAAGAACGTACCGATTATCACATCAGGTGCATCGCCATCCTCTCGGCGTCTAATCGCATAAACCAACCTTGGCTGCCTCGCCACCGTGTTACCCCTGAAACTAGTACCTTTACCCGGTGCATCCTGACCTCGTCTTCCGCCATTACCACCTCTAGCTGGCTGTGCATCATAGTTACGAGCATCTTGAGTCTGAGTAGTCTGTCGAGGACAATTTTTAAGTTGGTGGTCCTTAAAACCACATTTAAAATAACCACCAGTTCTCTTCTAGTATTCACCCGGATGTCATTTTCCCCAGTCCGCACATGGTTGTATCTGATTGGTAGTAGCTGGTACACTAGCTCGAGCTGGCTCATCATTCTTGGGCCTCTTCTAAAACCTTCTAGCAGGACCTGAGTACTTAAAGTCCCTCTTGCTCTTGCCTCTATCTTTTTCTCAGTTTTGCCGCTCTGAGTGCTTAGCCTCTTCAGCTATCTTGGCTTTCTCCACAAGCGTGGAAAAATTTCTTTCTTGTTGTGGGGCTATCAGTACCCGCAACTCATCACTCAACCCGTCCTCAAAACGCACGCAGCGTTCGTAGTCAGTTGGCACTATACCCCGGGCATAACGGCTCAGACATAAAAATTTTGCCTCGTAAGCTGCCACAGTCTTACCTCATTGGAGTAGATTTAGGAATTCCTTCCTTCGGGCATCTACATAGCTAGCCCCTACATGCTTTCCTTGGAATGCAGTTTTGAAGAAATCCCAAGTAACACGATCAGCTTGAGTGCCTTCCCGAATAGTGAGCCACCATTGATACGCCTCGTCTCTCAACAAAGACACAACTCCCCTCAGTTTCTACTCGGTGGTGCAATCCAGATCATCCATGATCTACTTCATAGCCTTAAGCCAGTACTCCACGACATTTAGGGCTACACCCGAGATACCCCTAAAAACCTCAGCACCATTTGATCTGAGTCTCTCTAAATTGACCCACGAGCTGTTGGCCCAATTTTAGCCCCAGTAACCTTTTCCAAGACTTGCAACATTGCTTGAGACAGAGTAATGTCCTCCCTCATACGGTCTTGTGATCCAATTTCTGTTACGGGTGACACAGCTGCGTCCATTTCTGGCATATGTCCCTACGCTTCAGACGCAACTCTAGCGCCTCGGCCTCTACCATGACCACGTATACCACGTCCACGTCCTTTAGCTCTCATATTGGGTAATTCGATATAATATAATTAAAATTCTTATGAATCAGTATACTATTTCAATGTTTATTACACAATGTTTTATGAAACATAAGAAATAAAGTCGTTTTCGTAATCGCATCCTATAGTCTCAATCTCTATAGTTTCAATACCTATAACTAGAAGTCTAGAGTATTCCTACAGTCATATCATAATCATTATAATCATACAATAATAACATACACTTACTTGACTTGGTGTCGGATACCCGTGGTGCCATACTCCCTTTAAAAACATGCATTCAAATTTTTTTTTTTACATTTCAAAATAGTTTTGAAAAATATTTTTGAACCCAAACCACAGTCGAGTTTTGAACCTGGCTTTAATGCCATAAAATGTAACACCCCAAACCCGGCCCATGCGTTAGGCCAGATCTGACATGTCACATGAGAAAATACTACTAAGTCCTTTTTTATAAATAGATCAATTAAAAAAACTCCCATTTAAAATTTTTTGATAAAGTATTATTGAATAAAAGCTTGATTGATAATTCGATAAATTTGAGATATGAAAATCTTATAAATCGTGACTTTGAAAATATCGTTAATGGTTTGAGAAGAATTTGAAAATAATTTTCGAAAAATGTTGATGAAAATTTTAAGAGAAATTTTCGAGTTAAAAATATGTTTATAAAAGTTTATTATGAAACCCTTTTTTTGTTTATTCATTTTAAGAAAACAATTATTTTAGTTTTTAGAAAAATCTCAATTTGAAATACTTAGAGCAATCTATAAATTCATCAAACATAAAACAAAGCAAAAATTAATCCAGAGGCCTTATTACAACCTTAACTCAAAATAGCAAAGTAATTAAAAGTACTAAAAAGAAATCCAAACTCCAATTTAAACCATTTTTGTAGTATGGCCTCCTCCGAGTCATCCATGGCCCAAGTCTCCATCACTGATCATTACCTGAAAAGGGCAAGGAAAAACGGGGTGAGTTATTAGAACTCAGTGTATAATCCCATTACCGTTGTCCACTGGGCCAAAATCCTTTAGGTTAGATCTTATATAGATCGATATTATGATAAAATATGGATTATCAAAAGGGTAAAGATCAGCTTACCACTAATTCCAAGTGATCAATGGTTAGATAGATCAAGTGATTTAATCCCTAGAATTATAATCGGTTAATCATCACCATTCCAATAGCATCTTAATGAATAAAGAACGATTTATAGAATCCTTTAATAACTCCTTACCTTGAAGATTTTTAGGACCAATTCCCAATGATTATATGATGACTTCGAAATAATCAAGGTTTCGGCCTTCCACTATATCACTATGAAGAAGAAAAAGATCTTGTTTGAGAGAGAATAAGGTGTTGGTCTCGGTCAAAATGACCATCCCAAACCAAAACATAGATTCAACAATAAGAGAAAGAAAATAAAAAGTTGAAAAGAACACTTACCGATTGATCAAGGGGTGAGTGACTACTCGAATGTAAAAGAAAGATTAATGAAGAGATGAAAGGTTTCGGCTATGGAGGAATAATGGGCAAAATATTCGGCTATGGTGAAAAGGATTAGAAAAGAAGAGATGCTTGAAGGATTTTGTGAAAAAGAAAAGAAAGAAGAAGAAGAATGTTTGACTAGCTTCGGTTTTCAAGAAAGATTAGTGAACAAATTTTTGGTCTTAATGTTTGTGTACATTCGGCAAGAAGAAAGAAAGGAAGAGAATATGCACCCTCAAAGTTTGTAATTTCAGCAAGGAGGAGAAGGAAAATTTGGAGAGAAAAGAAAAATAACACCAAAGTTGCAAATAGAAATTTGGCCAAAACAACACCAAAACTTTTACCAATTGCCAAAGACAAAATTCGGCTAAGAGAATAGTATTTTGGAGAAAAATGGCACACATGATGCTAAAGGAATTTGACCAACCAAGCACTAAAACTTTACCAAAACTCCAACAAAATTCCGGCTACCTCTCCTACTCACAAAACTGTCCACATACATGGCCATAATGGTCAAAATTGGCCAACCACACTTTCCATAACACTTCCCTTGAAAAAAGCCACTTGTTCCCCTTATTTTCCCCTTTCTCTTCATTTCTTTCCTCACCTTCATTTTTTCCTATTCTCCTTAGCCATAAAAAATCCACCTTACCTTATTTACATGCTTTGCCGACACTTAAGGAAAGAATGAAAAAATAAAAGTAAAAAATTGCACACAATATGATTCGAACCTCTTCCCTCAATGTACTTCACTTGATGCCATAACCTCTTTTCTAATTGCTCATTTATGCTAGCAATTTACTCATTTATTTCCATAAGCTTTAAGGTCACTTACTCTATCTTCTTAAAGTGCTAAATGCCAAAATTTTTACTAGGTCTAAATAGACCCCGATCCGTCTCAGGACCTCCCTTAGACATACAAAATTAATAATTTAACTAGCTTAGCACTAAAAATAATGCAACATATAAAATTCCAAATTTTAGGACTTTACACCTGATAGGAGTCTAAAGCTAATCCACGCTCTGAATGCTCCTATGCCCAAATGCCCACCTAGGTATGCTTCTTCTCCTCATAGATAGCTTCTCACATTCCCTCTTGCTAGATTTTCGACGTGGGATCCCTTCTTCAGTAAAGTTTAAATCCAACACAAACTCTAGTCGTCCAATCCGCAAAATAAATACTCCCCTGCTTGTCATGAGATTCGAACCCAGACTCCCTTGCACCATTAATGACGCCTTGCCACTAGACCACTCACTTTCTTGTGTCTAACATCATGTGCAACTAAATATATATCTATGGGCCAAAGTTCAAGTTCACTTAAAAATAAATCAAAATGAAATGCCAGCGCCAAGGCTTGAACCTTGGACCCCTTGCTTCCTTTGGCGTCACCTCTTTGTCTCTTATGTGATGTCACTTTGCCACTACACCACAAGCTCTTTTTGTGTCATTTTTCTCTACATTTTATTCTTAAAGCCTACTTACTAACTCTTAGGGTTTTACTCACCTAAAACTAAAATTTTCCTAAAGCCCAAGTTTGATCCCAAGACTTCATAGAAGCCCCCTAACCCTCCAAAATCACTAACCTAATAGGTCCAACTAGCATTAGGGCCGTTCTCTTGTTCTTAAAAATTTTAAACGCTCCCATACCCAAGGCCCAATGGGCCCAATTCTACTAGGCCCAATTTTGGGTCAGTTATAGGGGGCACCTTCTCAATAAATTATTATACCTCTCTCATGCATCAAATAAGGTTTCTAAGTCGATTTGAATGAAGGAAGAGATATCATTCCTCAACTTGGTTGTCTTAGCCAGTGGGAAGTACTTCAGTAGGAATTTCTTAGTCATTTGATCCCATGTAGTGATAGAACCTGTAACACCCTTAACCCACGTTCGTTGTCGAATTAGGGTTACGAGTGTTATTGTGTAGTAAAAAAAAAAACTTCAGCTCACTCAATTGAAACTTAATCGCTCATCTTTATCCATGTTTTAATAATAATGAACAAACAATTTCACATGTGTAACACATACTTGATACATCAATCTAAGTCATGTACAGTATAATCATTGATGAACTTAAAAAGACTAAACAATGTATACGACAACATTATCACTTAACAATACAGATTTCATGCAATATACTTCCTATTAATAGCTATTTCATAAGGCATAAACCTATTTCCACATAACCGAAAATATGCAACTTATTACACAACACATACATGCTTATAATTTGGCCAAATATACAAGACCTCATTTACAACATTTCATGTTGATTCCCTAGCACTAACCAAGTTTGGTAATTTCATGTACTCAAATTTAATAAGTTACTTCACAAGCAAAATACTTATATATCATAGTTATAAACATCTTTTATATACGACTATGAGCATGAACAAATAATTCATTAAGCATGTTAATTACATTTACAACTATCATCTAGGTTTGGTAAATACACCTACCCATGTTATTCAATATACTCCATGCTATTTCAAAACAATCAATTTGATACATATCTAGATACATATTTCACAAGCATATAACTCAAATTCATATTCATATCAATTTCATGAAATTGAAATGCCTAACATCTCTCTCTTTTAACCTATCACATATATGCATAATTAAAATTCTACTTTAATCTATCAAAGAGACCATCAAGATTAAAATACATATACATGTCTTAGCATATATCTATTAAACCATTTCATATAACACTCAAACCACATCCAAACACAAATGATAATTTATGACATAAGCAAGCTATATCATCAAAACACGAAACAAGTTATCCAAAATAGATAGCCATTTTCGCATGGCAAGCATATTTACACGATTACAAAACATTAGTTATACTGTTTAGTCTAACCTATACATGCCCTTTTTAATACCAAACTAAGTTATTCAATACCAAAAGAAAGTCGATAGTGCAGTTGACTTCTTCCCAGATCCTTCGAGTCCGTAGCTTGAACCTAAATCTATAAAACAAGGGTAAACAAGAATACACATAATAAGCATGCTAGCATAGTAAGTCTCAAGCAGTATTTATGACATATACACACATATGTACCATCATAGCCGAATATCAATGTTCATATATAGCGAAACCTTATTCATCGTATACTTAACTTGTAAGACTTATCGAAAGTATCTTGATCGATAAATAAAGTCATATGCATTTCCACATACAACCGAATAACATCTTCAATGTACATCTAAAATGATCTCACATAATTGAATGTATACAAATATATATATATATATATAAAGCATGGCCGAAACTATATATATATAATATAATTTCTCCTATATGCAAATAATCCATATCAACTCAATGTCATTTTTATTCGCATACCTTACATGCCAAATGCACCAACACATTTCTATCAACTTACGTATTTGATCAACATCACATATATCATGAACTTGATTCACTACATACCTTTTTGGCCGAACATAATCAATCAAATAAAAAAAATATATAATTTGACTTTCATCATTACGAATAATCAACTTACCTTGTCGCTTACCAATATAATAAGTTAATTTCCTTTTTCTTTTTAGAGCTTATAGCTCAATCTACTATGTATATACATCTCCGATTCCCTGTTTTAACTTATCACCGGCAAAAAGCTTGCTAAGCATTAAAGCCCAAATTAAATCACCGGCACTGTAACACCCTAAAAATCAGAGTATTTATATATTGCATGATTTGGTGTTTAGTTTTTAAAGAAAAATTTCTTACTTTTATTTTCGTTCTATTGAAGTCCTAAAGAAGAGTATAGCATAATTTGGGTACGAAATAATTTTAATATCTGAGAATTTATTGAAGAGAAGCAAGTGTCATTAATACTTAAGTAAAATTAAGTGTTAATAAGTGACATCAAATGAGTTTATGGTATGGTGGTGTTGGCGCATGAGTTGTAGCATGAGGGAGAGGTTCAATCCTTGTTTAGCATCTAGATGAATTTTTATTTTAATTTTCGCACATGTATAGCAAGTGTCGGCCAAGAGCATATATGGTAAGTGTTGACCATGTTATTTTTGGTTAGTGTATCAAAGGATTAAGGAAATTGTTAACTTATGGCATGGAATCAAAACTTAAGGAAAGATAGGGGGACATAAGGCACATATCAAGGAAAAATTTTGGAAACAAAATCATGGCCAATTGACCATGTTTTTGGATGGCAACTTGGTATAGGAGGAGCCAATTTTAGTGTTAGTTTGGCTAAAATTTAATTTTCTCTTTAGTCATTCCTAGCATCCTTGTGCAGAATTTTGCTTTTCTCTTCTTAATTTTCCTTTTGGCGAAATTGAACCTTGGTAAAGCCAAATTCTTTTGACCATTTGGTCACTTTTGTTCATCTTTTGAGTTTTCTCTTGTGCTTCTCCCTAGTGCCAAAATTGTTAGTACCAAAAGCCATTCTTTCTCTTTTCTTTTACCATGACCGAATGTACCTAGTTCCTAAAATCTATCTTTTCTTCTCTTCCTTTGAAATCAAACAAAGATCATCATCATCTCTTCTTTCATATTTTAATTCCTTTCATTCAAAGTTTCTCCATCAAACTCTCTCATGGCGAATGCTAGAGTGCCCATAGCCACTCTTTATTTCTTTTCTTTGATTCTTCATAGCCAAATCTTCATTCATCACAACACCTTTCTCAATCCTTTCTTTTCGATTGTGGAAAATAGGTAAGGGATTCTTTGTTTTTCATTTTCGATTTATTAATAGTGTTATGGCCGAATATTGATGGTGTTATGAAGGACCATTTGGACCGAAATAAACGTTCGATCTAATAACATTTCATTCGTTATTATATAGTGCAATAACGAAAGATCGAAACTCAAGTGTTCGGGAGAATCGTAGAAACGTCAGAATCAATTTATTGTGGTAAGGAAATCACATCTTTTAAAGCCTCTAGTACTATTTCGAAATTATTTTAGATTTAACTAATATTCCTTTGATCTTGAAGACTTTCAAAATAGGGAAGAAAAGGGCGGTGGTTAGTAATATTAAGAGGGGCGGATCTGTAAATCCCCCATTTAAACGAAGAGCGGTTTCGGCAGTCCGGGATTTTCCACCGGGTTGCGGACCATCTTTCGAAGGAAGTCAATTATTTGAAGTGGTACGAACGTCCGAGCCTTTATACGTTGGTGGATTCTCGGCAACTAACGAACCAATAAACGAGGAGAAACCGAAAATCGAAGTGATTCAAAATCAAGAGGGTAAGATTTTGGATCTATTATCAATAAGTATATTTATACGAAATAGTACTCTAACGGATCGAAATATGTTTTAGGTGCCGAGGAGCGAGAAGGATTAGTACTCTCGGTATCGAGGTGTGTAACTTCACACTTTTTCTCGGGTTGGATGTCAATTTCGGTATGGAAGTAAAATCGTAAAAACGACTAGATCGGTATAAAACGTAACAACTGATATTTTGACGAAAATACGTGAAGACGACTAAAATTGTGAAAATTACGAAAACGCCCTCGAGAAATTATTTGTTAATATGTAAATTGTATGTTTCGTGAAAATGGGCCGTAAAATACACTAGATTGATAAT
Organism: Gossypium rotundifolium; assembly: GCA_025506655.1. Lineage (NCBI taxonomy): Eukaryota > Viridiplantae > Streptophyta > Magnoliopsida > Malvales > Malvaceae > Gossypium > Gossypium rotundifolium. Next base: position 143,486,284 of record CP106731.1, read on the forward strand.
TGGGCCGAAAACCCTGTTTGGTTGGAATTTGGGCCGAAATCTTTGCTAGATTGATAAATGGGCCGTAAACTCTGTTAAATTGATAATCGGGCCAAAATCTCTGTATGAATGTAAGTTGGGTCGAAATCTCTGCTAGATCGATAAATGGGCCGTAAACTCTGTGAAATTGTTAAATGGGCTAAAATACTTGCTAGATCGTAAAATTGGGCCTAAGTTGATAAATAGTTAATTAGGCCAAAGTGTTCTTTTTGGGCCTTAATAAAGATTTGGAAATATTAATTCTTGTTAATGGGCCTTTTAATAAAATTATTGTATGACCATAGTTACTATTACATACATATTGCATGGGTTGGGAAATGATGAAGAGAAGAAGGCCTGTTGCCAAAATCTAGTTCGGTGGCTCGCCACAAAAGTTATAAATGGCTATTTGCCTCTAGTTCATGTGGCTCGCCACAAAATAATAATTGGCTCAATGCCTCTAGTTCGGTGACTTTGTCACATCTAGTTCGGTGGCTATGCCACAAAAATATAATTTGGCTTAATGCCTATGATTGGTGTGATGGCGGGTGGGTTGACTTGATCCCAGGTGTGATGGTTGGTGCAGGGGTGTCTAGCAGATGGAATTAGGTTTGGGAGGAAAAATTCATTTTACATGCATGCTATTAATTATGTTATTCATTATATTATTTTGCTTATGGGCTCAAGGCCCAAACTCAGTAAATTGAAAGTCCGCCCAAAGGACAAGTAAGTGAGTTATACATCGAGTTCTAAGTAACTCACCCCTTTATTTTTCCATCTCGTAATGGAAATTGACGTGGACTTGGGCCGAGGATGACTTCGTGGAGGCCATCTTGCAAAACATGGGTTTATTAAACTCGAACTTTTTAATAATTATTTTTACTATTTTGGGTTAATGTAATAAGGGCCTCTATAAATAATTTATGGATTTTATGTGTGATTGGTTTTATACTATACTTTGGACTTTTAAATATGGGCTATGATTATATGATGTTTTTATTAAAATAAATTTGGGTTTTTCAAGTATATGAAATTCTTTTATAAATATTTTATTATTGTTAACTCTTAAATAAATTACCTAAGGGTTTTGATAATACAATGTTAATAATGTTTATCAACTAATGTTTTCTAATATTTATCAAATTAAAGTACTCATCGATTTTTATTAAACCCTAAATTAAAAATAATATTGTAGTTTTCAACTTATTAAAAGTTTTAAAATAGCTCGATTCATGTAACAAATCAAATCTAGTCTCAATGCATAGACCGGGTTTGGGGTGTTACATTTAATGGTATTAGAGCCAGTTTCAAAAACTCGGCTGTGGTTTGGGTTCGCAAATAATTTTTGTATGAAATCGGTATGGCACCACAAGCATCCGGCAACAAGTCAAGTAAGTATTTATTGCTTTAATGATTACTATGATATGATCATAGGAACACTCTAGAACTTCTAGTTTTAGATGTGAAAAATCGTAGAGATTGAGACTATAGGATTTGTTGCGAAAAAAAAAAACAACTTTATATCTCAAATCTCATAAAATATCGTTAATAAACACTGAAACAAATTTTCTGATTCATAAAACTTGTAATTAGATAAAAACGAACAAGCTATCATGAGCACTAGAGGACGTGGTCGTGGACGCGGTAGACGTGGCCATGGTAGAGGCCGAGGTGCTACGACTGAAGCACCAAATCATATGTTTAAGTGGACGACTTGCGTCAATTGAGAGTGAGACGGGATCACGCGATCACATGGAAGAAGATAATGCATTGACTCAAGCAATGCTGCGAGTCTTGGAAAGGGTCGCTGGAACTAGAATTGGGCCAACAACTCGTGGGTCAATTTCAGAGCGACTTAAGTCAAATAATGCAGAAGTTTTTAGAGGAGTCTCGTGTAGCTCAAATGTGGCTGAATATCGCTCAAGCTATGGAACGGATTATGGATGATATGGAATGCAATCGTCGAGCAAAAACGAGAGAGGGGCAGATTCTTATTAAGAGATGAGGCGTATCAGTGGTGGCTCACTGTTCGAGAAGGCACCAAAGCTGCACTGATTAATTGGGAATTCTTTAAAGCTGCCTTCCAAGGAAAATACGTTGGAACGAGTTATGTAGACGCCCGAAGGAAGGAATTTCTGAATCTTGTCCAAGGAAGTAAGACCGTGGCAACATATGAAGCTGAGTTTTTACGTCTGAGCCGCTATGCCCGGACAATTGTAGCAACAGATCATGAATGTTGTGTGCGTTTCGAGGATGGACTTAATGATGAGCTGAGGGTTCTGATTGCTCCACAGCAAGTTAGAAATTTTTCCACTCTTGTGGAGAAGGCCAAAATAGCCGAGGAGGCTAAGAATTCAGAACGACAGAACCGAGAAAGATTCCGAAACAAGAGAGAGACACAACAGTCTGGTTCTTCAAAGAGATTCCAGAAGAGACCTCGAAATGATGAACCAGTTCAAGGTAGAACCTCGGTAGCAAATAATCGAAGTCGAGATTGCACTAATTATGGGAAAAGACATTTTAGAGAATGTTGGAGGAAAATGGGCGCATGCTACAAATGCGGTTCAATGGATCATCAGTACAAAAATTATCCTCAACGTATGGATACGACTCAAGAAGTTCGTAATAATGATGCACAGCCGGCCAGAGGTAATCAACAGCCACCGAGAGGTCGTGGACCAGGTCGTGGTGGTAATAGGGCTGGACGTGGTCAAGGTGCACCGGGTCGAGGCAATAGTCCTAGAGGAAATGCAGATGCAAGACACCGGTGGTCTATGCAGTTAGACGCCGCGAGGACGGCAATGCACCAGATGTGATAACTGGTACGTTCTTCATTTTTGATGTACCTGTTATTGCCTTAATAGATATTGGCTCTACCCATTCATATGTAGCTAGTGCCATATCTGGAAACCTGAATTTAGAATTTGAAATTATCGAAAATGAGATGACAGTAATTAGTCCTTTAGGACAGTCGATAATTGTTAATAAAATGTTTAAAGACGTGCCCTTAAAAATTCAAGAGGAGGTATTCTTAGCAAACTTGATGGAACTACATTTCGGTGAGTTCGATCTCATTCAGGCATGGATTGGTCGGTTAAACATCGGCGAATTGGATTGTGCTAAAAACGAATGTCGAGAAAACCTCGGATGATAAGGAAGTCATAATGATTGGTGAGCGAAAGAACTATCTGGCAAATGTGGTATCTACATTAAAGGCAGAGAAGTTGGTGCAGAAAGGATATGGAGCATTCCTAGCCTTTATCTGTGCTTTGAATGCTAAAGAGTTATCTGTGGAGGATGTGAGGACGGTGAAGGAATTTCCCGATGTATTTCCCGAAGAACTTCCTGGTATACCTCCAAATCGGGAAGTAGAATTTGGCATTGAGCTTTTGCCTAGGACAGCTCCAGTGTCCATTGCTCCTTATAAAATGGCACCGAAGGAGTTGGCTGAGCTTAAAGCTCAAATTCAAGAATTGTTAGATCGGGGATTTATTCGACCAAGTGTGTCTCCGTGGGGAGCACCAGTTTTGTTCGTCAAGAAGAAGGATGGATCGATGCGTATGTGCATTGACTACAGACAATTGAATAAATTGACAATCAAGAATCAAGATCCTCTGCCGAGAATTGACGACTGCTTGATCAATTAAAAGGAGCTTGCTTTCTCCAAAATTGATTTAAGGTCGGGTTATCACCACTCAAGGTGAAAGAAGTAGACATTTATAAGACGGCATTTCAGACACGTTACGGACACTATGAGTTTGTAGTGATGCCGTTTGGACTAACCAATGCACTAGCTGCATTTATGGACATGATGAACCGAGTCTTTCAACCATATTTAGACCGATTTGTGGTAATGTTCATAGATGACATATTGGTTTATTCGAGAAATGAGGAGGAACATGACCAGATTTGCGGATAGTATTACAAACCTACTTCGTGATAAACAATTGTATGCCAAATTTAGTAAATGCGAATTTTGGTGAAGGAAGTGACTTTCCTTGGTCATGTAGTATCACCAAGGAATAAGGGTGGATCCTCGAAAATTGAGGCTATTCGGATTGGAAACCACCAACATCCAGTGGTGAAATTGAGTTTCTTGGGATTGGTGGATACTATAGACGCTTTTGTAGAGGGTTTTGTTGATTGTCGCACCCTAACTAAACTGTTGTGAAAGGAGCTCCGTATATTTAGACCGAAAAGTAGCAAGAGAGTTTCAAGAAATTGAAGAAGATCCCGACTAAGCTTCAGCTTTGATTCATCGAGGTGGAAAAGAATTCACTGCTTATTGTGATGCGTCTCACACGGTCCAGGTTGTGTGTTGCTGCAAAATGGAAAGGTGGTGGCCTATGCTTCTCGTCAATTGAGACCACACGAAGTAAACTACCCTACGCATGATTTGGAGTTAGTGCTATTGTCTTTGCTCTAAAGATTTGGAGGCACTATCTCTACAAAGGAGAAATCTATAATCTACACGGATCACAAGAGTCTTAAATACCTCTTTACCCAAAAGGAGTTAAATTTGAGACAAAGAAGATGGGTAGAATTATTAAAGGATTATGATTTCTCAATCGAATATCATCTGGAAAGGCTAACGTGGTAGCGAGCGTTAAGTCGTAAGACGATGTCGATTTGAGAGCATTGTTTGCCCATTTGAGTCTGTCACGAGGATGGCGGTTGTTAGCGAACTTGGATGAAGCCTCCGTGGTGGAACAAATCAAGGAAAAAGTACATCGATGAGAAGTTGGGACCTTTACTTGACAAGTTGAAAATGGTGAAATCGAGGATTTTGGAATAAACATAGAGGTGTGTTGTGTTTTCGAGGAAGAGTATGTATGCCTAAGGACTCGGATCCGAGGCAAATGATTCTACGGAAGCGCATAGTAGCCCTTATGCTATGCATCCGGAGGAAATAAGATGTATCGAGATCTCCGTGAATGTATTGGTGGCTGTGGTTGAAGCGTGAGATTTGAATTTGTGGGAAAATGTTTGACTTGTCGAAAAGCGAAGGCGTAACATCAATTACCGTCTGGTTGTTACAACCGATAAAGATTCCTCTTTGGAAATGGGAGGATAACCATGGATTTTGTTAGTGGGTTACCGTTAACACCTACTAAAAAATTATGTGTGGGTAATTGTTGATCGTCTGACGAAGACCGCCATTTCCTGCCAGCCAAATGACGGATTATTCATTGCAGAAGTTGGTGAAATTGTATGTATCTGAAATTGTGAGGTTGCATGGGGTACCTGTATCTATTATATCGGATAGGGACCCTAGGTTTACATCACGATTCTGGAAAGCTCTGCATGAAGCCTTGGGGACAAAGTTGAATTTCAGTACGGCTTTTCATCCTCAGTCTGATGGTCAGTCGGAGAGGGTAATTCAGATATTGGAAGATATGTTAAGGGGATGTGTAATCGACTTCAAAGGTAGTTGGGAGGATTATCTACCATGGCGTAATTCGCGATAACAACAAACTATCGATCGAGCATTCAGATGGCACCTTACGAGGCATTGTATGGTCATAAGTGTCGTTCTCCTATTTGTTGGACTGAGTTGGGCGAAAGACAGATGTTAGGTCCTGAGATGATATCTGAGACAGAGGATAAGGTAAAAGTTATTCAAGCACGGTTGAAAGAAGCCTCAGATAGACAGAAGTCGTATGCAGACCTGAAGCGAAAGGATATCGAGTATGATATGGGGGATCAGGTTTTCTTGAAGGTCTCTCCTTGGAAAAAGATCTTGATTCTAAGGAAGGGCAAGCTAAGTCCTAGATACATTGGACCTTATCGTGTGCTGAAGCGTGTTGGTCCAGTGGCTTATCAGATTGAGTTACCTCTGGAATTGGATCAAATTCATAATGTTTTTCATGTGTCCATGTTGAGGCGTTATAGATCGGATCCTTCGCACATTATACCGGTAGAAGAATTAGAGCTAAATTTAGATTTGTCTTTTGAAGAAGAACCAGTGGAAATCTTAGACCGAGATGTCAAAGTGCTAAGAAAGAAGACCGTGCCATTGGTCAAAGTTCGTATGCGTAACCACGGAGTGGAGGAAGCTACGTGGGAGCTCGAGGATGCAATTCGGCAACAATACCTCACCTCTTTCAACTGTGTAAATTTCGAGGACGAAATTTTCTTTAAGGAGGGTAGAGTTGTAACACCCTAAAAATTCGAGTATTTATATATTGCATGATTTGGTGTTTAGTTTTTAAAGAAAAATTTCTTACTTTTATTTTCGTTCTATTGAAGTCCTAAAGAAGATTATAGCATAATTTGGGTACGGAATAATTTTAATATCTGAGAATTTATTGAAGAGAAGCAAGTGTCATTAATACTTAAGTAAAATTAAGTGTTAATAAGTGACATGAAATGAGTTTATGGTATGGTGGTGTTGGCGCATGAGTTGTAGCATGAGGGGAGAGGTTTGAATCCCTTGTTTAGCATCTAGATGAATTTTTATTTTTAATTTTCTGCACATGTATAGCAAGTGCCGGCCAAGAGCATATATGGTAAGTGTTGACCATGTTATTTTTGGTTAGTGTATCTAAGGATTAAGGAAATTGTTAACTTATGGCATGGAATCAAAACTTAAGGAAAGATAGGGGGACATAAGGCACATATCAAGGAAAAATTTTGGAAACAAAATCATGGCCAATTGACCATGTTTTTGGACTGGCAACTTGGTATAGGGAGGGAGCCGAATTTTAGTGTTAGTTTGGCTAAAAATTTAATTTTCTCTTTAGTCATTCCTAGCATCCTTGTGCAGAATTTTGCTTTTCTCTTCTCAATTTTCCCTTTTGGCCGAAATTGAACCTTGGTAAAGCCAAATTCTTTTGACCATTTGGTCACTTTTGTTCATCTTTTGAGTTTTCTCTTGTGCTTCTCCCTAGTGCCAAAATTGTTAGTACCAAAAGCCATTCTTTCTCTTTTCTTTTTACCATGGCCGAATGTACCTAGTTCCTAAAATCTATCTTTTTCTTCTCTTCTCTTTGAAATCAAACAACATCATCATCATCTCTTCTTTCATATTTTAATTCCTTTCATTCAAAGTTTCTCCATCAAACTCTCTCATGGCCGAATGCTAGAGTGCCCATAGCCGAATCTTTATTTCTTTTTCTTTGATTCTTCATAGCCGAAATCTTCATTCATCACAACACCTTTCTCAATCCTTTCTTTTCGATCGTGGAAAATAGGTAAGGGATTCTTTGTTTTTCATTTTCGATTTATTAATAGTGTTATGGCCGAATATTGATGGTTTTATGAAGGACCATTTGGATCGAAATAAACGTTCGATCTAATAACGTTTCATTCGTTATTATATAGTGCAATAACGAAAGATCGAACTCAAGTGTTCGGGAGAATCGTAGAAACGTTGGAATCGATTTATTGTGGTAAGGAAATCACATCTTTTAAAGCCTCTAGTACTATTTCAAAATTATTTTAGATTTAACTAATATTCCTTTGATCTTGAAGACTTTCAAAATAGGGAAGAAAAGGGCGGTGGTTAGTAATATTAAGAGGGGCGGATCTATAAATCCCCCATTTAAACGAAGAGTGGTTTCGGCAGTCCGGGATTTTCCACCGGGTTGCGGACCATCTTCCAAAGGAAGTCAACTATTTGAAGTGGTACGAATGTCCGAGCCTTTATACGTTGGTGGATTCTCGGCAACTAACGAACCAATAAACGAGGAGAAACTGAAAATCGAAGTGATTCAAAATCAAGAGGGTAAGATTTTGGATTTATTATCAATAAGTATATTTATACGAAATAGTGCTCTAACGGATCGAAATATGTTTTAGGTGCCGAGGAGCGAGAAGGATTAGTACTCTCAGATCGAGGTGTGTAACTTCACACTTTTTCTCAAAGTTGGATGTCAATTTCGGTATGGAAGTAAATCGTAAAACGACTAGATCGGTATAAAACGTAACAACTGATATTTTGACGAAAATACATGAAAACGACTAAAATCGTGAAAATTATGAAAACGCCCTCGAGAAATTATTTGTTAATATGTAAATTGTATGTTTCGTGAAAATGGGCCGTAAAATACGCTAGATTGATAATTGGGCCGAAAACCCTATTTGGTTGGAATTTGGGCCGAAATCTTTGCTAGATCGATAAATGGGCCGTAAACTCTGTTAAATTGATAATCGGGCCGAAATCTTTGTATGAATGTAAATTGGGCCGAAATCTCTGCTAGATCGATAAATGGGCCGTAAACTCTATTAAATTGTTAAATGGGCTAAAATACTTGCTAGATCGTAAAATTGGGCCTAAGTTGATAAATAGTTAATTAGGCCAAAGTGTTATTTTTGGGCCTTAATAAAGATTTGGAAATATTAATTCTTATTAATGGGCCTTTTAATAAAATTATTGTATGACCATAGTTACTATTACATACATATTGCATGGGTTGGGAAATGATGAAGAGAAGAAGGCTGCTGCCAAAATCTAGTTCGGTGGCTCGCCACAAAAGTTATAAATGGCTATTTGCCTCTAGTTCGGTTGGCTCGCCACAAAATAATATTTGGCTCAATGCTCTAGTGCGGTGACTTTGTCACAATCTAGTTCGGTGGCTATGCCACAAAAATATAATTTGGCTTAATGCCTATGATTGGTGTGATGGCGGGGTGGGTTGACTTGATCCCCACAAAAGCGATGGTTGGTACGGGGGTGTGTAGCGGATGGAATTAGGTTTGGGAGGGAAAAATTCATTTTACATGCATGCTATTAATTATGTTATTCATTATATTATTTTGCTTATGGGCTCAAGGCCCAAACTCCGTAAATTGAAAGTCTGGCCCAGTGGACAAGTAAGTGAGTTATACACTGAGTTCTAAGTAACTCACCCCTTTATTTTTCCATCTCAGGTAATGGAAATTGACGTGGACTTGGGCCGAGGATGACTTCGTGGAGGCCATACTGCAAAACATGGGTTTATTAAACTCTGAACTTTTTAATAATTATTTTTACTATTTTGGGTTAATGTAATAAAGGCCTCTATAAATAATTTATGGATTTTATGTGTGATTGGTTTTATACTATACTTTGGACTTTTAAATATGGGCTATGATTATATGATGTTTTTATTAAAATAAATTTGGGTTTTTCAAGTATATGAAATTCTTTTATAAATATTTTATTATTGTTAACTCTTAAATAAATTACCTAAGGGTTTTGATAATACAATGTTAATAATGTTTATCAACTAATGTTTTCTAATATTTATCAAATTAAAGTACTCATCTGATTTTTATTAAACCCCGAAATTAAAAATAATATTGTAGTTTTCAACTTATTGAAAGTTTTAAAATAGCTCGATTCATGTAACAAATCAAATCTAGTCTCAATGCATAGACCGGGTTTGGGGTGTTACAGCACGAGGCCTCGCTAGGCAAGAAGCTTTGAAATGAATCACCCAAGACTAGGCCTCGCTAGGCACAAAGCCCGGCATATAACACCCAAGACAAAGTCTCTAGGCATTAAAGCTCTAAATGAATCAAAGACAAGGCCCGCTAGGCACAAAGCACGAAATAAGTCACCAAGACTAGGCACGCTAGGCTTAAAGCCCGAGATATCATCATTTTCAACATTTCAATGAACATTTCAATAGTATCATAACCACTTATCACTTAAACTTCACAATTCTATCACATTTCCAATTCAACTAAGCTTATTCACTTTTCACAAATAAAACTCTTATAACATTGTATAATAAAACATATCCGATTCAATATAACATTACTACATTCGGCTATCACATGTAAATATACCCAAATTTATCAAATTTTGTCATTTAATACTTTCATAATGCATTCTTTAATATAATCCAGCTTAGGGACTTACCTCGGCTGTCGATAGACCGTGCGAATCGGCTATTCGATAACCTTTGTTTTTCCCCGATCCAAATCTGTTTTTCTTTGTTCTTGATCTAAACACATAAAAATTTAGCTCATTCAAGTACATTTCATCTCAATTTAGTCCCTAAGCACATAAATAGGCAAATTAGCATTTTACCCCCACTATTTCACATTTTGCATTTTAGTACTAATTGCACAAAACACAAAATACTCAAAATTTCCCCATGCTACTCAAGAGCCGAATCTTCCTAGGGACCTTACAAGTCCTTTTATTTCATTTATTTTGAAAATAAGTCCCTTTAAATTTTTATTATTATAAATTAGCCCTAATTACAAAATTTTACCAAAATTTCTAATACAAAATTTGTAAATCTTTAACTCATCTTTAATTTGAAATCATCAAACATCAAAAAACTCAAGAATTCATCAATGGTCGAATCATATATACACACTAATCTTAGAAATTCTAGCATGGGTCGGGTAATATACGAAGCAACGATCTCAAAAATATAGAAATTATTAAAAACCGAAGAAAAACACACCTTGAATTTTAGCTAGATGATGGCCGAACCTTCCAAGCTTTTAAACCCTTATTTTCATGGCTAACTTTCGGCACTTGAAGATGAAGAACAAAAATATGGCTTTTAAATTTTATGTAATGTAACATATAATAACATTTTCTTATATTTCACCATTTTAACCTTTATTTAATAATAAAACAAATTATAACATAAGGTTATACTTGAACTTTGCCACCCACTAACTCATAAAATGGGTTAATTTCACTTTTAATACTCCATATTAAAAAGCCATCCTCATATAAACACTTTTCACTTTAGCTTGCAACTTTTACGCTTTACGCGATTAAGTCCTTTTTATCAAATTAAGTGCTTAAACGATAAAATTTTTCTACAAAACTTTCACACATATTAATTCACATATAATAAACACATAATATAATATTTAAAAAATTTTCAGACTCGGATTGGTGTTCCCAAAACCACCGTTCCGATTAGGGTCAAATTCAATCTATTATAGAACCTCGTGGTAAAGAATTCAACCACTATTTAGCTTTATTCCTCAACGAGAAAGGGAATAACCGTAGGCAAATGGCATCATCAAAAATGCCATTTATCTTGAAAGTATCACAGATTTTCAGAAAATTAGCCAAATGAGTATTTGGATCTTTGTCTTGTAAACCATCAAACTGAACAAATTGTTGTACCATCTGAATAGTGTTCTACTTTTGTTTGAAATTATTCGCAGCAATGGTGGGTTTCACAATACTCGATTCAGCCCCAGTTAGAGTGGGCTTAGCATAATTGTACATAGTATAAGGAATAGGATCTAGATTTGTAACAACTGCAGGGGGTAGCTAATTATTCTGATTATTACACATCTCCTTAGTAACAATAATATCCTCTTGCTTATCTATTATACTCTGTTGACTCTGCCTTACTTCTTTATGATTTCTGCGAGCTATACTTTTAATCTCACTATCAAATAATAATGGTCCTAATAAGTTTCTTCTAGTCAAAAACTAAAGGAACCTGTCAGAAACAAATAAAAAAATTAGAAAACAAAAATTAAACTAAAAACAAAAATAAAATGCAATAAAAATAAACGGCTAAATTAATAAAAATCAAGTGTTCCTAATATTTTAGTCCCCAACAACGGCGCCAAAAACTTAATGGTCACTAAACTAACTATAAATACGATTAAGGCAAGCGCACCTATCGAACAATAGTATAGTTATGGTGAGTAGGAATATCATATCCACGAGGACTAAAAGTACAGTAATTACCGTTTTTCTATTATTTAGCTGACAAATTGCAAAATTACTAATGTCGAAACCATTTTTAAAATGATTTAAAAATAGGGATCGACTTTCAAAAACGGAAATGGAGTCGCCACCAATCCTTTTTTACTTAGGTGTGATTGGATCACCTTTGTAAAACATTTTATTTTTAAAAATCTGATTTTGGTCCACAAAAGAAAAAAATAAGAAAACAGGTTCGGGAGTCAGTTACATATGAGGAAGGGTTAGCACCCTCATAACGCCCTAAAATTGGTACCCAATCGATAAAATCATGTCCTATTGTCGAAAATTTAAAAAATTTTAAAATATGATCCTTTTATTAGAAAGAAAAACCAAGACTTACCTATCTCAAATAAATAAGATGTCATATCCAGTATGTTAGGACATAACATCTCACAACTTCGAAGTTAGATTTGCCTTTATTTGTAGAAAATTCTTATCTCGAAACACAAATCATCATATCCAGTAAGTTAGGATACAACGTTTTGAATTTTTGAGAATAAGCTTTGATTTAGAATTTTTTGAATTTCAAAAAAGGGATACTTAATATTTTAAGTTCAACGATAAAAGTCGAAACCTAGTGAGTTAAGGCACAATTTTTTCAAAGTCCCAAACATTAGATATCACCTTATTTTAAAAAAATATTTGAAATAAATGTGTCAATTTAAAATGTGCTTTTATAGAAAACTGGTTTGAGTAAAACATTATGTGAATACATTACAACATATACATTTAATAACAATTCTATATGACTACAAAATTTATACTAACAATAAATAATAAAAGAATATAATACTTAATGAATATATAGAGAACTATGTTAAATAATAATAAACAATCTAAAGAATATAAATAGATAGACATGTAATATAAAATAAATAGCAATAATTGAAATTTTCATGAAATAACAAAATCAAATGAAAAAGGGAGTAATATTTCTAAACATTGAATAAAAATGTAATTGATTTTTAAAATGATTTAATATATATAAAATAACAAAATTAAAAGAAAAATAAATACTTATAACAAATATATATATAATTTAATAATTTAATACATGTATAAATGATTACATATAATAAAAATAATTAGTAAATTGTATAAAGAAATTTTATATAAAACATATATATATATATAATATACTAACCATAAAATTACATACATAATATAAACAATATAAATAAAATATGTTAAATAATATACATAAATTTTATATAAAATAAAACTTTAGAAGTAATATATATAATATAACATAATACTATATAATATAAAAATTTTAAAAAATGTATAATGTAATAAATAATATACAAATTATAAAATAACATATAATATAAATGATATTGAACCAAATAAAATAAATAATAATAATTAAATATATATTAGGTTAATAAAAATGTATGAATTTTATACAAAATTAACATATAAATAATAAAATAATATAATACTTTAATATGATAAAATAATTAAATTTGGTAATAGAGTATTTTAAAAAGATAAAATAAATAAATAAATAAAGGAAAAAGGATTAAATAGCAAATAAAAATTCATATAAATGCACTAAATCAAAAATGTGCATCATACTATAGGGGCTAAAATGGCAATTATGCCAAATTTAAAAAAACAACGATGTTTTGATTTTAGCCTTTAAGGAGCCCGAGGACTTAACTGAAACAGAAAGGAAATTTTAGGGATAAATTATCAGAAATAAAAAAAATCAAATTGAACTTAATTTAAAAAACTAAAATAGCGGAAAGACCAAAATAGAAATTAGCCCTTTTAACAAAAACGCGCGGATCTTCCCCGAGTCTTCGAGTCAACGCACGGATCCCCCAGCCCTGAACGACGTCGTTTTGCGCTTATTAGATTAAGCAAAAACGACATCATTTCCACATTGTTATATAAGTAAAAATTCGGCTAAAAAATCATTTTTAAAACTATTTTTTAAAAAAAAAAACTTAAAAAAAAACTCTCTGAAATCCCTTCTTCCTCTCGTCTGGGCTCTGCACATCGGAACTCCACGCCTCCGTCTCACGCGCCTCATGCGCCACCACATCCGGTAGCCAGAGGAACAAATCACTCCGTTTCGAAGGTAGTATTTTCTTCTTCTTATTTTCGTACTATTTTGTATAAAATATGCATGAATCAAGTAAAAAAAACGAATAAAAAATCACCTCTGTAAAAAAAACTGCGTATTGTATTCTGGATCCTTTTTTATTTTTTTCTGTGTATTTTTTGTATCTCTGTGTGTATCTGTGTCCATTTACAGGTTTTTGTAAGGCTTTTATAACCTTCGAAACAAAAAATAAAAAAGAAATAAAAATGTTGATATGTTTGTTTTGCTGCCGTCTTTCCTTTTCTTGCAGGTGATCGACGAGGATTTTGGCGATGGTGTGGGGTTTGTGCGCGTTGATTGGCGCTTGACTAAGGGCTGATTGCGGTGCAATTGAAGGGTGTCGAGGCTGAATTTCGGCGCGAGGCTAGGGCGAAGCTTGCGGTACAACGGTTAGGATGAAGGCTCATGCACCTAGGGTTTCAAAAACCCTAGGCCACTGCTGATTCTGCTTAGTGTTTGGGCCTTCTTGGGCTGCACTGGTTTGGGTCTGATTAGGTTTAGCTGGGCTAATCGGGTTTGGGTTTTGGTTGTAAAGGTGTAGCTGGGAACGGGGTTTGTAATTGGGTCAGGGTAGTCTATTTAGGAACGTGCTTTTGGTTGTAAATGGACTTGAAAAATATAGACTTTATTTATTATTTATTATTTATTTATTTGGTTTATTTATTTTAAGTCCGAGCAAAATAGGTTATTACAGCTAAACTAATCTAACTAAGAACGTAACAGAGAATGAAATAGGAAAATAATCGAAGATAACCAATGAGATAAATAATACCCAGGAAAGAATCCACCTAGATTTCACCTATTATTATGAATCTAAATTAAATGATTTATTCACTTGTGTCTTCATCCGTAGAAATCCCTAAATTATGTTAATATCTCATTCGAAAGTAAGAACAACTGACTCTAAGTTGATTAATTGAAATCTCTTTCTAATTAAAACTGCTATTGTCACATTAACTCAATCTATGGATTCCCCTATTAGATTTGACTCTAATCCAGTAGATTATGTCATCCTATTTCTAAGATTGCATGCAACTCCACTCAATTATGCTAGATCTAGTCTTAAACAAGGACTTTTTCTCCACTGAAATAATCACATTAAACTTGAATTAATATCTTAGAAATATTAAAATAAGAAATATGCATACATAATTGAGAACAAGAATCAAGTATTTATCGCATAAATCAGAAATCAAATAATAAGATTCATCATAGGTTTCATCTTGCTTAAGTATCTAGGGAATTTAGTTCATAATCCTGAATGAAAACATCTCACAGTTAGAATAACCCTAAGATATACAGAACTTAATAAAACTTCGAAAAAAATTAAATGGAGATCTTCGATCTTGAGGGAGATCCGCTTTCGAGTTGATTCCGATGGCATTCTTTGAGTGTTTTCTTCTATCTTCTCTAAGTGCCCCCTTAGGTCTTCGTCTAATTGATATTTATAGACTTTAGAATGCTTAGAAAGCCTAAAAATTGGGTTTTTCCGCGTATTTGGGAAGTAGGGAGTGATATTGACATGGGCTGGCACATGGGCGTGCGGCCAGCTCATGTGGCTCATAGGGCGTGTGGCCAGCCTATGTGGAAATGTCCAGGCCATATGGATCTTGGAAACAGCTCTATTTGTCTGATTTTGGCTCATTTTTCACTCCCAAATGCTCTCCTAAGTATAGAAACATGAATTTAACACCATGTTTGGTTAGGTGTAATGGCTATGCCATTACACCCCTATTCCGTGGGCCCACCTAATTGCTTTTGTTTGGTTCACTATTTTTTCATTCGGCCGTATTACCTATTACGTTTCTATTCCCTCGATCGTGTAATAGGGATTCAGTGCTAAAAGCTCGAATGGCTATTCCAACCATCACCGAATAGAAATGAAGAAATTTTTTCCCAAAATCTCCTTCAGACTTTGTCCTTCGCGATCTGTTGGAACCCTTCACGATCGGAGACTATTTGGTAAAATCAAAGCTACGTGAAGTTTTGTGTCTATCGTTTGGAAAGCTAAGACGAAATCAAGCCGTGAAGAAGTGCCAGTGAAGCAAGTTTTCCTTTCTAAGATCAACAAACACCTCGCCAACTGTTTGGATTGCGAGCTTAATTTTCTCTCTTCTGTTAATCACCTTAACATCATTCGCCTTCTTCACGTTTTTCAGGTTTGTTCCTTTTTTTTGGCTTTCTCTCTTTTCTTTCTTCTCGTTTTTCGATTCCAACAGTGGGTTGTTTATGATTTTTCGGTCATTTCTAGAATACCCATTTGATATATTCTCTTTAATCCCATGGTTTGATGGATTAACTGATTTGATTTCTTTTTGTCAACTTGGAAATTCGGTTGTTTTGTAGCGATTACTGGGGAATGGGCCATTTATTAGTCAATTTCAATCCTTTTAATGTTTAAACATTTGTTATAGTTATTTTAGAAGATTGTATAACCATGGTAATCCTAGCTCTAAACAAATGAAAAAGCTCATAAGTAATGCCGATAATATTAATTAAGACCCTTATTCTAGTTTCTGGCAATGCTTCTCCACCAGTTGGTTTGTGTTGGGATTTGATGTTATAGTTTGCTTAATAGTTAATAAGTTAAAGTCAAGTATCAAGTGCTGATTATTTAGAATACATTGTATATATGTTTTTCTACTCTAATTTCCACATAAGAATAGGCTAATTTTTCTTTAATTTTCATCCGAAAGTTGTTTGTTCCTCGGTCCTTGAGTTCGTCTTTGAGGAAACCTAGCCTCTTACATTCGACGTTATGGAAGAGGTCAAGAGCAATTAGTCGGGAGATTCATGCAAAGAACTAGGTAGCTATTTTTATTTTTATCTGTCATAGCAAGGTTTCTTCATTTAAACATTATATCGAGTAGCCATTCATTTCCTTTGCAAGAGCCGCTTGGAAGTATTGCAAATTCCCACCATATCATTCACGAGACCTCGAAGCGGAGGTATGGAAAGCATTATCTTTATCATCGTTGTTGTACCTTGCCATTTTGCATTTGTAACCTTACATTATAAGTTTTACCGACTATTCTTCTTCTGTTTCTCGCTTAAACTCCCCTATTTTACCTCGTTAGTTTCTCTCTTTATCCCTCTTTTCTTTTTATTAGATGATCATAAAGTTAAATTTGGGATTGATACTGAGAAAAAAAGCATGGGTATTCTTTGTTTTATGTCGAAAAGCTAAATTTCATGCTTAAGTTTCCTCTCTTATACTTCAGTTACTTTTATTTATTATCTTTCTATTGCAAATGTATTTGTAATGTTTATGCAAGTGAACTGCCTAGTTATCAGAAATTGTGGAAATCTCCTGCTAGAATCTCAACGCCTACTTATGATTTTGATTACCATTGTTGTGAAATAACCTGCATTTGATAATGCCCTTGTTTTGTGGTGGTTTTTCTAACTAATGAAATAACAAATTTTCAACAATGTTATAAGAGGTCCATAAATGAATCATCTATATTTTGTTGTCCCACATGGTTGTATTGTTGTGTGCTCTTATAATATTTATTCCAGCTGGTCGCATCAGATTAAAGTTATTTAAGCAACACTTTTCTCTGTAATTCATTAACTGATCAAATCGAAAGGAATTTATCTATCCAATAGCTTCGTTTTCTGTTCTGAAATATTTGGAATTCATTGCAAACTTTTTAAAATTTCCCTTATTCTTTGTTTTCCATGTTTTTGTTTCTCCTTGATTTATGTTGTCTTATGTTTTACTTGCATAGGGAATTTCCACTTCAAGGAAGTTACTAGCAGGTTCATCTGAAGAGACACCAATTGCATCACCATTAACCCCTGTTTTGGCAATAGATAGTGGAAAGACTAAAGAGAAGAAATTTGTTCCCAATAGCACAAAAGTTCAAGCAGTGTTAAAGAAAATAAAACAGGTTACGCCAAGAACGATTACCCAAAATTCTAATTTTGAACTTTTTCTTATTTTAATATTTGAAGGCGTCTCACTTGAAGGTAAGAAAAGGGTCGTGATTTATGTGATGAAAATACAAAGAGACAAGAAATTTTGTAATTTCCATGACCAATGATCCTCTAACTCGTAATAGTTGCCAACTTTCAAGAATAACATGAAAAATTTTCCGGCTTTGGATTTTAACAAATGGAGCATATTTTTCATGCTATGCCCTTTCACATGAGACTTTTGCATTTGGGAAGCCACTTTCGCGAGTTATGCTTTAGAGCACACTTGAGTTGAAGCAGACTTGTCACTAACTTCTTTTTTGGTATTGTGCTTGGGAACTTATCATAGAAGTCGAGGAAACTACTTGCTAATTAAATGTCTTTACCAAAACTGATGGAGGCCAAATCAGAGCTATGCAAGAAATAAAAATAGGGAAACCGTTATTGCATCTTTAATATGGGTCCTTAAATTACCTTTATGATGCTACATTGCCATGCTTCTGATGTTGCTTATCTGGTAGGATTTTTCCCTTTAGGATTTTTGTTGATCTTTGCTTGTGATAACAAGATTCTTTTGTTCTATTAGTCTCTTTTATGACTAAAATCAGTTAACATATAGTGATTTTATTATTCTGTAACTCTCTTTCTACACTTGTATAGGGTGATAGGAAACTGAGGGATTTATTCATTTAAATTGTTACTCTACTTTATCCAATATTGCTCTTACTTAAGCTGGTGATTTTTTGTGCCTTCTTAGTAACAGTTATTGTGGTTTAATGATGCATTATTCGATAATAAATATCCTTATTACAGAATCTAGCTACCTATTATGTCTTAATTTATTTTTTTCTTAAGATAATTATGTCAGGTTTTTGAGAATCAAATGCTTCTTACCAAAGCTTTCGAGGAACCAAAAGGAAATGGGTTCCAGAAGAAGATGCTGCGTTGGTTTCTTGTATGGTCGACTTGCACAATGTTGGAACCTTTAATGCTGATACGGGATTCAAAGCCGGTTATTTAAATGAGTTGGAAAGAATGTTAGAAAAAGTTTTACCCAATGCAATGTTGAAGGCTAAACCTAATATTAAATCGAGGATTAGACTACTGAAAAGGGATTGGTCAATCATTTATGACATGCTTAATGGAAAAAATAATAGCGATTTTGGTTGGGATGAGCATAGGTGTAACACCCCAAACCCGGCCCAAACGCTACGACCAGATTTGGCATGCTACAGGTTGAATGTTAAAGTTCAAATTCTCTGGTTATTTTGAAGAAAGCATGGATTTGGAAAGAAAGTAACTTTTCGGTAGCAGTTGTGTTGGAAACTTTGCTTTGTTTAGATGAAAACCGTTGTTTTGCGTTAAGCGTGTTTGAAACTCCCATTTTTATTACTTCTTATAATTAAGTCCTTAAAATATAAATTTATAATCCATAATCATTAACCACTAGAAACCGAAAATTTAAGCTAAGAGGCCTTATTACATGCTAACAAAAACAAACCCAAAATTTAAAACTAAAGAAAATTCAAAAAAGTTTACTTAAATAAAAGACTTTATGGCCCCTCGAGTCTGCCTCGGCTCCCGTATCCATGATCTACTGCTCATCTAAAAGGTTGAGAAAAATAAAGGGTGAGTCACCAAGACTCAAGCAGTGTGCAAATTCTGAACCACATAAACGACTTGAGGCCCATTAACGCATATCTGGGCCTCACCCACACATAGTGCCAACAGAGAACAAGTACATGCGATATGACCCAACCCAACCTAAAATTCCATCCTCTACACGCCAACCCTTACTAGCCGTCACACCGCTGGGATTTCTACAATCAACCCTCCATCCGCTACACGCCATCTTGACAGTCGTGCTGTCAGTTATAATGCCGATCACTATGTGACCTTAAAATCAAATGTGGCAGAGCCACCGATCACCATGTGACCTTATAATCAAATGTGGCAGAGCCACCGATCACTAAGTGACCTTTTAAGCATACCCTTCCCCTTCATCATATTAACCCCATCCCATGTATACATACATGCAAAAGCAAGAATGTAACACCCCAAACCTGGCCTAAACGTTATGACCGGATCTGGCATGTCACATGAAAGAAATGTCTAAATACGTATGCTCGTTAAAAAGCTTGTATTCTTTATAGTTGTTGTGAAAATTGAGTTTAAGTAATTTTGAATAAGAAACTTTTATTATCATTTTAGGAAAATCTAATATTGATCATTTAATAATAAGCAAGAATTAAATTGAAAGTCAAACCAAGTAAAATACCCAAGGCCTTATTACATAACAAAAACCCAAATAAAATAAGTCCAAATAAAAGAAACGAATTTACGAGTAAACATATGTATGGCCCCACGAGTCTACCTCAGCTCCCAAATCCATGATCTAATGATTACCCGCAAAATTTAACTAAGGGTGAGTCATCAAGACTCAAAGTGTAAATCCCCATCCAACGGTGTTAAACCCTTACACAATTTCATATGAAAATATGTGTTTCATGCAACCCAAAACCTAACCATCCAAACTCTCGATTCTACCCGTGTGGTACCAAACCACCGGTGGTGCTAAATTATCGTGACCCAAAGTCACCGATATCAATATAATGTGGTGCCAAACCACCGGTGACCCAAAGTCACGAATAATCCATGTGTGGGCCAACCCATTGTGATACCAAATCACTAGCAACAATCCCATTTATCAAATGTGGGGCCAACCCACCGTCGTCGAAAGCCAACGGACGAGTCGCTATGAGGTGCTAAACTTCCGGTGACCCAAAGTCACGAATATTAACTGTGGTACCAAACCACCGGTGGTGCTAAACCACCGTGACCCAAAGTCACAAATATCAATCTTCCCTCCTCTCATCATACCCATGCAATATGACATAATAATTCGTGTATGCAGATGTCATGTATGCTAGACATATATCAAATAACGATGAAACGAATTACCATCATAATCAGAATAATAATATACAACATAATCAAGCTAACCAACCTTTAAGGGTATAGCAGTAATTTTACCTATCAAGGGTATTTTCGCAATTTATCCACCAAGGGTATTTTTGTAATTTATTTACCAAGGGTATTTTTGTAATTTACCTACCAAGGGTATTTTCGTAATTTACACACCAAGGGTATTTTCGTAATTTACCCACCAAGGGTATTTTCGTAATTTACCCACTAAGGGTATTTTCGTAATTTACCTACCAATGGTATTTTCATAATTTACCCACTAAGGGTATTTTTGTAATTTACCCACCAAGGGTATTTTCGTAATTTTACACCTGCAATGGCCCTCCCGAAGGTCTAATGTTGTAACATCCTAGATTAGGGGTTATGCATTTGTGCATAATTCATGAGTAGTAGGTTTTGGCAGTGTTTGGAAGTGAATTAAGGGTTTTTAAAATCCTAGGATGGAAGAGAAAGATTTGGACAATTATTGGTTTTTAAGTTAAAAACAAGAAGTGATGTGGAAAAGTGGCAAGGGACGCCACCTAAGGTGCAAGGGTTATGGCATCAAGTGAAGTACTTTGAGGAAGAGGTTCAATCCCATTGTGTGCATTTTGCTTAATTTTATGAAATAGCATGTTTATTGTGATATGTGGTGTGCATTTTAGAACCTTGGAAATGTAAGGAAATGTATGGAAATGTATGGAAATGTAAGGAAATGTATGGAAATGTAAGGAAATGTATGGAAATGTATGGAAATGTATGGAAATATAAGGAAATATATGAAATGTATGGAAATGTAAGGAAATGTATGGAAATGTAAGGAAATGTAGGAAATGTAAGGAAATGAAGGAAATGTCCTGAAATGTAAGAAATGATTTAGAAATGTTAAGTTTCAAAAGAGGAAAGTGAACATTTTGGAAACTTGGAAATGTTAAGTTAAAAGAGGAAAGTGAACATTTTGGAAATGCTAAGTTAAAAAAAGGAAAGTGAACATCTATGGAAACTAGGAAAATGATTTAGAAATGGTTCAAAAGAGGAAAGTGAAAATTTATGGAAACTAGGAAAATGATTTAGAAATGATTCAAAAGAGGAAAGTGAACATTTCTGGAAACTAGGAAATGTAAGGAAATGTCAAGTTTAAAGAGCCAAATTAAAATTTTTTGGAAACTTAGAAATGACTTAGAAATGTCGAGTTTTAAAGTTTAAAAGATGAAATTAAGGCAAGGTGGCCTTAAGAGAAAAGTATGTGAAATTTGACACACAAACAGCTTGGAAAAGTGGCTCAAGATGCCACTTAGGGCCTCTGGAAATGGCGCCACATGCAAGTGTATTTGAGCCAGGATCGAGTCACTTAGGAAGCAAATAAAATAAGTTTTATTTTGCTACAAAGAGCGAGAGGTGGATGGCATGAGGGCTCTTAAAAGAGGAGTTTTATTTCCTTTAGAATTTCGCTAAATAGGAGATAAATAATAGATTTAATTATCATTATTTTAGGAGATAATTGTTGGATTAATTCTTTTAATAAAGTGATAATTCAAAGGATAAAGTTATCAAAATAGAAGAGTGGTGGCCAAGTAAGGGATTCTGAGTAGTAAATTAGGCTATAAAAGGAAAAGAGAGGCCATTCAGCATTATTTTCTCTTCCTTGATAACCTCTGCTGAATTCTCTTAAGCAACTATTCTTTTCTTCTTCATTCTTCTCCTCTCAATATTCCAAAAGATGAAACTTGTGTGACTACTCTCTAGGTCTTAAGTCGAATCTTTGAGGACTCAAGAAAAGGGGGCTGTCAATTACAAAGATTAAGGGTAAGGTCAGTAGTTATCGATTTCCATTCTTTTTCTTCTAAGATTAAAGCCGAAACTAGGAAATCTAACCCCATTATTGTGTTAGTCGAAACTTGGAAAGAAGGCTCTTCGGGATTTACTAAGTGTCGACTACAAGGAAGGAGAAGTTCTTTTCCCGAAGGTACACCATAGGCCGCGTGTTCCCTAGTTATTCGGTGAATTTCGGATTTAAAATCCACAAGGTAAGACATGCGAATATTCGGCCAAGGCCTATTTTTGGTGTTTTAGATCTAGTTCATATTTATTCAAAAGTCGAAACTAATTTGTTAAAGTGATTTAAAGCTTTGCCAAATACAAGAAAGAGTATAGTGAAGATTTCAGGATTTGGCACCAAGGTAAGTTTTAGTGTACTAATCCTACTAGGATTTGGATTTATGGCCGAATGGCTTACTAAGTATTAAATGATTGATTAAATGTAGAGATTTAAGATCTAAGGCATTAGATCAAGCTTTTCGGGATTTGGATTGGAAACCTTAAGCGAATCAGGTGTGTACCCCACACTAAATCTCAATAGATTTACGGTTTAATTCATTATATGTGATAATATGAAAGTGTAAGAATATGGCTAAGGTACCCCACACTATTTCTTAATAAGTTTTATGGAAATGTTTAATATAAGTATGTGTATAAGAATGTGAATATGGCTAAGGTACCATGTTATGGTACAAAGTACTCAGGTACGTTTCCTACTCCCAATAGGATTATGAAATATGTTATATTTAACATGTGAAAAGTGATAAGAATGTGAATTAAGGCATGATTTTGCATATTTTGTATGAAATATGGGGGCATATGGGTTATATGAAAAGGGGAAGTGAATGTGGTGACCTAAGACCACAAACACGGTGACCTAAGACCGTGATATCTGAATGTGGTGACCTAAGACCACAATGAATGAATGTGGTGACCTAAGACCACAGAAATCTGAACGTGGTGACCTAAGACCACGAATGCGGTGACCTAAGACCGCGATATGGAGTGTAGCGGAAGGAGGGTTGACTTAGTAGTCCCCACGGTGTGCAGGATGGTATGGGTGGTGTGTAGCGGATGGCATATAGGTTTGGGTTCGGGTTGCATCATATTGTTTAAATGCTTTATGAACATGAATGATATTGTATGCCTAAAATATTAAATTTTAGTGTTGGTTACACATTGAGTCTGCTTGACTCACCCGTTGTGGGATTACTTTTCGGTGACGACCAAGATGGACCGTCCTAAGATGCTTAGTGTAGGCCATGTGAAGTTCAAATTTCTTTTATTTGGACTATTCTACTTTAAGTATTTTGAATTTAAATTTTGGGAATTACTTGATGTAATAAGGCCTTAGTAGGAATATTTTATTCGCTTTTATTTGTTAAGCTTACAAACCTTATTTTATTAAAAGATTAAGTAAAATATTTTTTTTAAAAACAAAGCCCAAACGTTTTGTCACCTAAAGTAAAGGATTTTAACAATGAATTAAACTTGTTTTCAACTCAAGCCCAACCCAAAACGATCTTTCTTCCAAATCACACAAGTTTTCCTAAGTAACAAAAGAATTTGAAACGGTTTACACCGGGAACATACCAGATCCGGTCAAGGCTCGTGGGCCGGGTTTGGGGTGTTTTAGTTTGGTATCAGAGCCCAGTTTTAAACTCTCAGCCTTGGGTTTAAGGCCCAAAACGTTTTCAAAGTTAAGCCCAAAAGAATTTTTGTGAATTAAGCAGGTTTTTCTGGCATGGCCCACTAAGTCTCCGACCCGAAGTCCACCAGGTAAGTACTTCTATCCATTGTGTGGTTTATATTATGATTTATAGAAGGGTAGAATTGGAACATAGAATAGAGATTAAGTATTTGAACCCTAGGACTAGTGTACCCCAACAAATACATAAGACTTAAATATCTAATTAAACAAACCTGTGCTTGAGTCACCGAGTTAGGGTGTGGCAACCATGGTACGCATGTCTAGGATTGGTTTCAGTGGGAGCTTGGTATTTAAGCAGTCCGCGTGACTCACCTCCTCTCCACTCGAATCCTACCTGGTGCGTAGCCTCGGTTCACCCTAACCAAGAGGACTTATACACGGGCTAAACCCCTAACTAAAACCCGAAAGGGACTAGCCGTATTTTATGGAAACCCTAGTTTTAAAATTTCTAAATTACCCTCTTGATTTGAAAAGATTATTTTTATAAATTTTCCTGAAATATTTTGATTTACAAATTTACTAAAATACCCCTAGTGGTAAAATTACAAAAATGCCCCTGGTTTATGAAATTTCCAAATACCCACAATTCTTATCAAAATTTCATTACTTTATAAAATGTTCAAAAACCCTAATTTGCAAAATGACAAAATACCCTGATTTTAGAAAAGATTACAAAATTACCCCTACCCTACAAATTACCGAAATACCCCTGAGTTACAAAATTACCAGAATGACCCCCGATCTTCAAAAAAAATTTTGCAACAACACTGATTTGGAAAACAAATTCTCAAAAACAACCCTCAAGTTTTGTAAATTCCAAAATATCCTTGATTTGTTAAGATTTACAAATTCACCCGGGTTAATTACCAAAATACCCTCGGATTTCAAAATTTTCCAAGATACCCCGGGAATGCAAAATTTCTAGAATACCCTCATTGACAAAAACACCAAGGAACCTTGTTTCGATAAATTACGAAAAATACCCCTGTAGGGCAAATTACGAAAATACCCTTGGGTAGTGGAAAAACAACAACGGTGAAAACTACAACATTTCTCTGAATGAACGAAAGTTCATAATTGATTGATGGATGTATGAATGTAAAGACTGTGTGCATGTATGAATACGAAAGAACCACTTCTAAAAAAAAAATTTTTTTTCCATAAAACTTCTTCGCGATTAATCAGTAAAACAAAATTTTTTAATACAAAAAACTTCTTAATCAGATTAAATCGCGACGTTAGAAATGAGTTCTAAGGGACGTGAACTTAGAGATTGTGCCTAGAAAGTATGATGGTTCTATTAAGATCGAGTCTTGAATGTAAGCATAGTGCGGTGAGAAGGATTGTCTGATCATTAGTAAGTAA
The DNA here is from genome assembly GCA_025506655.1 of Gossypium rotundifolium. Lineage (NCBI taxonomy): Eukaryota > Viridiplantae > Streptophyta > Magnoliopsida > Malvales > Malvaceae > Gossypium > Gossypium rotundifolium. The sequence goes on from CP106731.1 coordinate 143,511,871, forward strand.
TTTCGAGGACGAAATTATTTTTAAGGAGGGTAGAACTGTAACATCCTAGACTAGGGGTTATGTGTTTGTGCATAATTCATGAGTAGTAGGTTTTGGCAGTGTTTGGAAGTGAATTAAGGGTTTTTAAAATCCTAGGATGGAAGATAAAGCTTTGGACAATTATTGGTTTTTAAGTTAAAAACAAGAAGTGATGTGGAAAAGTGGCAAGGGATGCCACCTAAGGTGCAAGGGTTATGGCATCAAGTGAAGTACTTTGAGGGAAGAGGTTCGAATCCCATTGTGTGCATTTTTGCTTAATTTTATGAAATAGCATGTTTACTGTGATATGTGGTGTGCATTTTTAGAACCTTGGAAATGTAAGGAAATGTATGGAAATGTATGGAAATGTAAGGAAATGTATGGAAATGTAAGGAAATGTATGGAAATGTATGGAAATGTATGAAAATATAAGGAAATGTATGGAAATGTATGGAAATGTATGGAAATATAAGGAAATGTATGGAAATGTATGGAAATGTATGGAAATGTAAGGAAATGTAGGGAAATGTAAGGAAATGTAGGGAAATGTCCTGGAAATGTAAGAAATGATTTAGAAATGTTAAGTTTCAAAAAGAGGAAAGTGAACATTTTGGAAACTTGGAAATGTTAAGTTAAAAGAGGAAAGTGAACATTTTGGAAATGCTAAGTTAAAAAGAGGAAAGTGAACATTTATGGAAACTAGGAAAATGATTTAGAAATGATTCAAAAGAGGAAAGTGAAAATTTATGGAAACTAGGAAAATGATTTAGAAATGATTCAAAAGAGGAAAGTGAACATTTCTGGAAACTAGGAAATGTAAGGAAATGTCAAGTTTAAAGAGCCAAATGAAAATTTTTGGAAACTTAGAAATGACTTAGAAATGTCGAGTTTTAAAGTTTAAAAGAGGAAATTAAGGCAAGGTGGCCTTAAGAGAAAAAGTATGTGAAATTTGACACACAAACAGCTTGGAAAAGTGGCTCAAGATGCCACTTAGGGCCTCTGGAAATGGCGCCACATGCAAGTGTATTTGGGCTAGGGATCGAGTCACTTAGGAAGCAAATAAAATAAGTTTTATTTTGCTACAAAGAGCAGAGAGGTGGACGGCATGAGGGCTCTTAAAAGAGGAGTTTTATTTCCTTTAGAATTTCGGCTAAATAGGAGATAAATAATAGATTTAATTATCATTATTTTTAGGAGATAATTGTTGGATTAATTCTTTTAATAAAGTGATAATTCAAAGGATAAAGTTATCAAAATAGAAGAGTGGTGGCCAAGTAAGGGATTACGAGTAGTAAATTAGGCTATAAAAGGAAAAGAGAGGCCATTCAAGATTATTTTCTCTTCCTTGATAACCTCTCATTGAATTCTCTTAAGCAACTATTCTTTTCTTCTTCATTCTTCTCCTCTCAATATTCCAAAAGCCGAAACTTGTGTGACTACTCTCTAGGTCTTAAGCCGAATCTTTGAGGACTCAAGAAAAGGGGGCTGTCAATTACAAAGATTAAGGGTAAGGTCGGAGTTATCGATTTCCATTCTTTTCTTTTAAGATTAAAGCCAAACTAGGAAATCTAACCCCATTATTGTGTTAGTCGAAACTTGGAAAGAAGGCTCTTCGGGATTTACTAAGTGTCGACTACAAGGAAGGAGAAGTTCTTTTCCCGAAGGTACACCATAGGCCGCTTGTTCCCTAGTTATTCGGTGAATTTTGGGATTTAAAATCCACAAGGTAAGACATGCGAATATTCGGCCAAGGCCTATTTTTGGTGTTTTAGATCTAGTTCATATTTATTCAAAAGCCGAAACTAATTTGTTAAAGTGATTTAAAGCTTTGCCGAATACAAGAAAGAGTATAGTGAAGATTTCGAGATTTGGCACCAAGGTAAGTTTTAGTGTACTAATCCTACTAGGATTTGGATTTATGGCCGAATGGCTTACTAAGTATTAAATGATTGATTAAATGTAGAGATTTAAGATCTAAGGCATTAGATCAAGCTTTTCGGGATTTGGATTGGAAACCTTAAGCGAATCAGGTGTGTACCCCACACTAAATCTCAATAGATTTACGGTTTAATTCATTATATGTGATAATATGAAAGTGTAAGAATATGGCTAAGGTACCCCACACTATTTCTTAATAAGTTTTATGGCAATGTTTAATATAAGTATGTGTATAAGAATGTGAATATGGCTAAGGTACCATGTTATGGTACAAAGTACTCAGGTACGTTTCCTACTCCCAATAGGATTACTTAAATATGTTATATTTAACATGTGAAAAGTGATAAGAATGTGAATTAAGGCATGATTTTGCATATTTTGTATGAAATATGGGGGCATATGGGTTATATGAAAAGGGGAAGTGAATGTGGTGACCTAAGACCACAAACACGGTGACCTAAGACCGTGATATCTGAATGTGGTGACCTAAGACCACAGTAATCTGAATGTGGTGACCTAAGACCACAGAAATCTGAATGTGGTGCCCTAAGACCACGAATGCGATGACCTAAGACCGCGATATGGAGTGTAGCGGAAGGAGGGTTGACTTAGTAGTCCCCACGGTGTGCAGGATGGTATGGGTGGTGTGTAGCGGATGGCATATAGGTTTGGGTTCGGGTTGCATCATATTGTTTAAATGCTTTATGAACATGAATGATATTGTATGCCTAAAATATTAAATTTTAGTGTTGGTTACACATTGAGTCTGTTGACTCACCCCATTGTGGGATTACTTTTCAGGTGACGACCAGTGATGGACCAGGCCGGCAGATGCTTAGTGGAGGCCATGTGAAGTTTAGATTTCTTTTATTTGGACTATTCTACTTTAAGTATTTTGAATTTAAATTTTGGGAATTACTTGATGTAATAAGGCCTTAGTAGGAATATTTTATTCTGTCTTTATTTGTTAAGCTTACAAACCTTATTTTATTAAAAGATTAAGTAAAATATTTTTTTAAAAAAACAAAGCCCAAACGTTTTGTCACCTAAAGTAAAGGATTTTTAACAATGAATTAAACTTGTTTTCAACTCAAGCCCAACCCAAAACGATCTTTCTTCCAAATCACACAAGTTTTTCCTAAGTAACAAAAGAATTTGAAACGGTTTACACCGGAACATACCAGATCCGGTCAAGGCTCGTGGGTCGGGTTTGGGGTGTTTCAAATGTTATCCTGAGTGACTCGGCTACCATTTCCGGTCGTCACTAGACTATTGGGCCTAAAACCTGATTTCGGCCCATTCAGGTCCACACGCTCGTGTGTCCCACCTAACACAAATCTAGCCACGTATATAGGTTCCACCTAGTCTAGTTCACTATATACTATATCATCATACAATTTATTCCAATTAGGCCCACGGGCCTATTGGGCCCACTTTGGCCCATCGCGGCCCAAGCAGCCCCAACCCACAAGAATACTACTGATGGCCTTAACTATCGCGTCGAAGCCCCACATGTGCGCTTGCACGCTCGTGTGGCTACTATTGTCGTGATTGGCACTTCGGCATTTGTCGCTCTACAACTAGAGTAGAGAGAGTTACACACCGATAGGACTCGTGTTAAACTGCACACACCACTCCTCGTGCCCAAACGCCCACCAAGGTCTCTTAACTCTCCTCCGGAATGCTCTTTATATAGCTAGCTCTTCACCTTCCTTCTTTGTATCTTTCCGATATGGGATCCCTCTCACAAGAGAGTTTAAATTCAACTGAAACTCTTACCGTCCAATCCGCAAAATAAATACTCCCTTGCTTCTCATGAGATTTGAACCCAGACTCTCATGTAGCATAATCCACGCCGGTAGCCACTTTACCAACCAGCTCCTTGTGTCTTAAACCATGCAACTAAATATAACCCTATGTCTAAGGTCTAAATTCATTTAATAAAATAATCTAAAAGGAATGCAAATGCTACAACTAGAACCTTGGGCCTCCTTCCTTCCTTGTATGTCATTCCTTGTCCCCTAAGTGGCGCCACTTTGCCACTCCACCACACACTCCACTTGTGTCACTTTTCTCCATATTTTATTCTTAAGGCCTACCTGCCAACTTTCAGGGTTTGTTTCACCTAAAACCAAAATTTCCCCAAAGCTAATATTTGATCCCGAGACTTCATAGAAGCCCCATAACCTTCCAAAATCACTTATCTAAAAGGTCCAACTTGCACTTAAGCCGATCTCCTATTCTCCAAAAAATTTTAAACCCTACTACGCCTAAGGCCCATTGGGCTCAATCCTACTAGGCCCAATTTTAGGATGTTACAAAGAAAATATACCATCTACAAGATAATAGGTCATCACATACATCGATACACATAGAGAATTTGCTATGTTTTTGTACCTAGCATCCCTTGCCTAACCCCTACGGGTTATTCGACTGTCTATCCAGCCTTTTCTGGCTTTTGAGCCCATCACATGTATAATACAGAAAAACTAATGTGGTAAAGATATACACACCTGATTATAGACAAGATGATACTTTCTATGTCGACACAGTCAATAGTGATATGACTACTAACTGCCTACGATTTTGTTCTGTAGCCGGTCCACAACCCGGTGGCCAATCTCTGACGGCAGACACTGAACGCTTCTTAAATATAGGGGTTAGGTGTACATGTCCAATCCGCTCCTTCACCTGATCGACATTTGATTCCATCAAAAGACCTTATCAGTTTTAATCCATAACATAGGGTTAAGATCACGAATACGATAAATGAACCTAACGAAAATCTAAAGAGAACTCTTACCTCAAAATCCCGAAAGAGGTAGATTTTAGAGACTAGCAATTTTCGGCTTTTGGGATCTAGATGATCCGATCTACTTTGATTCCCAAAATGTCGCCCCAAGATGAGGACATAAGAACAATCAAAACATTACTCAAAAGATAACCTTGCCACCTCAATTAGACTTTCGGCTTTGGCCTCCAAAAACCAAAAATGAAAGGTGAAAATAAAGGAAATCATCACTTACCTTATCACAGAGGATTCGACAATTCCTAGAAGGTTTCGGCTTTTGTGAAAGAAGCAATTGAGAGAAGAAGAAGAACATGAAGAAGTGATAGTAATGGTATGGAGACAAAGAGAATTTCGGCAAGACTAGGGTGGGTTCGGCTTTAGCAAAATAATGAGAAAAGAGAATGAAAGAACTTAAAATGCCAAAAATCTAAGGAGGACCCTCACTTGACTATTCCCAATTTTGGCACCTATCAACCCCAAAAGCAAAAATTTGCAGAAAAACAACAAGCACTAAGTCCTATGGCTAAAGAAAATCTGGTACCCCCTAGCACAAACCAAAACCGCCACCACCTTGCTCCCTAGATAAGTCTTAGATTTTCTCCCTTATTCTTATCTGATCACTATTCACAAGTGGCATGAATAACACCACCTCTTCTTCCCTTTATCAGCCACATTATCCAACTCACACAACTCCCTATTTCTAAGCATCCCAGCCGACTCCAACACTACCCCCTTCTGACGCCAAAAATTAATTTAAATAAAATGAGCTTGCCGTGACTCAAACCTCTTCCTTACCTCCCTTGTGGCGTCACCTTGCTATGCTCCAAGAGGCACCTCCCTGCCTCTTTATCACATCAATTCTTGTGTCATAAAACACAAATAATATCTTTTAAGCCCTAACCCAGCTGACTCTCCACTAATATGCCCAACAACAAATTTTTTTTTTTTGCTAAGGCCTCGGCCCAACTCTAAGCCCATTCTGGACCCCTAAAACACTTTAACTAGCATATTAAGCACAACAACACATCACAGCACATCAAATGCAAAGCCCCAAAAATTGAGGATGTTACAGTTCTACCTCCCTTAAAGAAATTTTAGCCTCGAAATTACCTGATCAGAACATATGCGGGTATTGCTGCCGTATTGCTTCCTTTGGTTCCCAAGTAGCCTCCTCAGAACCGTGATTCTGCCACAGAACCTTAACCAACAAAATCGTTTTCCTTCGTAATACTTTGACATCATTATCCAGAATTTCCACTGGTTCCTCCTCAAAGGATAGGTCAGGTCTTACTTTGATTTCTTCCACAGGCACCACATGAGATGGATCTGAACGATAGCGTCTTAACATAGAGACATGAAATACGTTGTGAATCTGGCTTAATTCTGAAGGTAGCTCAAGTTGATAGGCTACCGATCCCACCCGTTTCATCACCCGATACGATCCGATGAATCTGGGACTTAATTTACCTTTCCGTCCAAACCTCAGCATTTTCTTCCACGGCAACACCTTTAAGAACCCCCTGTCACCTACTGTGAACTCTATGTCCTTACGCTTCAAATCAAGATAGGACTTACGTCATCAATGCTTCCTTTAATCGAGCCCGAATTAACTCAACCTTCTTCTCTGTCTCGATAACCAATTCTGGCCCCAAAATCTGACGTTCCCTTAACTCTGTCCAATAGGTAGGAGTATGACACCTCTGCCCGTACAATGCTTCATAGGGCGTCATCTGAATACTAGACTGGTAGCTGTTGTTGTAAGCAAACTCCACCAACGGTAAAAACTCTTCCCAACTACCCCTGAAATCAATGACACAACCTCTCAACATGTCCTCTAAGATCTGAATTACCCGCTTAGACTGACCATCGGTCTGAGGATGAAACGCTGAACTAAAATCTAATTTCGTACCCAACGCTTGATGCAACGCCTTCCAAAATCGCGACATGAACCCCGGGTCCCTGTCTCGATATGATTGATACCGGTACTCCATGTAGCCTCACTACCTCCACTATATATAACCTAGCCAATTTTTGCAGAGAGTAACCGACACGTACATGTATGAAATGAGCAGACTTTATCAAACGGTCAACAATCACCCAAATCGAATCTTTCTTAGTAGGTGAGAGGTAGCCCACTAACAAAGTCCATTGTGATTTTTTCCCATTTCTACTGTGGAATCTTTGCCGGCTGCAACAACCCTGATGGTAATTGATGCTCTGCCTTTACCTGCTGACAGGTCAAACACTTACTCACAAATTCGGTCACCTCTTGCTTCAAGCCCGGCCACTAGAATTATTCTCGCAAATCTCGATACATCTTACTCCCTCCAGGGTGCATAGCGTATGGACTACCATGCGCTTCTAGCAAAATCTTACGCCTCAACTCAGGATCTTTCGACATGCAAATTCTTCCTCAAAAACATAATAGCCCTTCCTTATTCACACTAAATTCTGTTGATCCATCACTTGATCCTACCTGAAACTTCTCCTTTAGCAACTCCTCGGTCTGCTGCTTCTCCTTAACCTGACTGACCCAAGAGGATTTCACTTGAGGTTCAGCTAATAAACTCCCATTATCGTATAAACTGAGGTGAGCAAACATTGCTCACAATTCAGAGATTACTTTACGACTTATAGCATCCGCCACCACGTTAGCTTTACCCGGATGATACTCGATCAAGCAGTCATAGTCCTTTAACAACTCGATCCACCTCATTTGCCTTAGATTCAACTCCTTTTGGGTCAAAAGGTATTTTAAGCTCTTATGATCGATATAAATGACAAATTTCTCCCTGTACAGATAATGTCTCCAGATCTTCAAGGCAAAAACTACTGCCGCCAATTCCAAATCATGGGTGGGATAATTTGATTCGTGCGGTCTTAACTATCGAGACGCATACGCAACAACCTTTTCACCTTGCATCAATATGCATCCTAGCCCCGTGTGTGAAGTATCACAGTAAATCACGAACTCCTTTTCAGCCTCTAGCTGAATCAACACTGGAGCCTCCATCAATATCCTTTTTAACCTCTCGAAATTCTCTTGCTGCTTATCAAACCAAACAAACGAAACCCCTTTTTGTAGCAACTTAGTCAACGGTGCCGTAATCAACAAAAATCCTTCAACAACCCTTCTGTAATACCCGGCCAGACCTAGAAAACTCTGAATTTTTGCTACAGACTTAGGTGGCTTCCAATCCAACACCGCTTCAATTTTTTGAGGGTCAACCCTAATCCCCTCTGCCAACACAACGTAGCCTAGAAAAGTAACTTCCCTTAGCCAGAATTCGCACTTACTGAATTTGGCATACAACTGCTTCTCCCTTAAAATCTGTAAAACCACTGGAAGGTGTGAATCATGCTCCTCCTCCGATATTGAATAAACCAGAATGTCATCTATAAATACCACGACAAACCGATCCAAGTAGGGTTGGAACACTCGGTTCATCATGTCCATAAACGCTACTAGCGCATTGGTCAATCCAAATGGCATCACTATGAATTTGTAGTGACCATATCGAGTCTTAAAAGTAGTCTTATGAATATCCGCCTCCTTGACCTTAAGCTGATGGTACCCTGACCTCAGATCTATCTTCAAAAAGATTGAAGCCCCCTTCAACTGATCGAACAAGTTGTCGATCCTCGACAACGGGTATTTGTTCTTTATTGTCAACTTATTCAACTGGCGATAGTCAATGCACATACGCATTGATCTATCCTTCTTCTTAACAAATAACACCGGCGCTCCCCAAGGCGACACACTTGGTCAAATAAACCCTCTATCCAGCAACTCTTGTATCTGCGCTTTTAACTCCATCCACTCCTTCGGTGCCATTCTGTATGGGGCGATAGATACTGGTGTTGTTCCCAAAAAAACATCAATACCAAACTCCACTTCACGGTCTGGAGGTAATCTCGGAAGATCTTCTGAGAAAACATTAGGAAATCCTTTCACCGTCCTAACATCCCTGACAGTTAGTTCCTTGGCTTCTAGAGCCCGAACAAACATTAGAATTGCCACGCATCCTTTCCTCACCATTCATTTTGCTCTTAGGGCGGTCACCACATTCGACAAATAGTTTCCCCTTTCACCCATCACCAACACTTCGCCACCCTCGGGAGTTTTTAACACCATACACTTGGCTGCACAATCTGAATTAGCTTGATACCTCACCAACCAGTCCATGCTTAAGATTAAATCAAACTCCCCGAAAGGTAATTCCATCAGATCAGTCAAGAAAACTATTCCCTGAACTTTTAAAGGTACTTCCCGATAAAGCTTATTTACCACCATAGAGTGTCTTAACGGGCTAATTATAGTCATCTCCCTAGAGGAAATATCAGAATCTATACTTAAAGTTCCAGACACCCTACTAGCAACATATGAATGCGTCAACCCAATATCAATCAATGCAGTGTAAGGCAAACCAAAAATTAAAAATGTATCGGTTATAACATCCGGTGCATCGACCTCCTCTCGACGTCTGGCAGCATAGACCATCCCCACTATCTTGCCTCAGTGTTTCTTGCCCTTCGACTTAGTGCTCCACGGCCCCGACTGGAATCGTTACCACCCCTGGCTGGACCACGACCTCTCTGCAGCTGCTGACCTCCTCTACCCAGCTGAGCATTCCCTAACTCTTGGCCTTGCATCCGCCAGTGGTACGTGGACAATCTCTAATCTGATGGTCTGTAGATCCACACCTGAAACACTTCCCATTGCTCGACCAACACTCACTTGAATGGAATTTACCATATCGAGCACACCTCTATGCTTGGCTAGCAGCAGGACTCTCACCCTGACTCGGCCCATCTAACCTAGGTCTTTTCTGCGTACGCCCAGCTGCCCCTGACAATCCAAAATTCCTCTTACTTCCACCTCTATCTCTATCCCGATTCAATTTTTCTATCCGCTTCACCTCCTTAACTATCTTAGCTTTTTCCACAAGAACAGTAAATTCCCTCTCCCGCTGCGGGGCTATCAATACATGCAGATCATTCCTCAGACCGTCTTCAAATCGAACACAACATTTATAGTCTGTGGCCACTATCCCTCAAGCATAACGGCTAAGGTGTAAGAATTTCGCTTCATACACAACCACCGTCCTACTTTCCTGAACTAGATTCAGAAATGCCCTGCGCTGCGCATCCACATAACTCGACCCGATGTATTTACTCTGAAACACCATTCTGAAGAAATCCCAAGTGATACGGTCATCCACCGTACCATCCTTAACCGTAAGCCACCATTGATACACTTCATCCCGCAGGAGAGATACAACCCCTTTCAACTTTTCCTCTTCCGTGAAATCAAGATCATCTATTATGTGCTCAACCGCCTCCAACCAATACTCAGCTATACTCGGGGCTTACCAGAAATTCCCTAAACATTTCTTCCTCATTGGCTCTAAGTCGCTCCGACACAGATTCTCGAGCTCCCATACTCATGCCTGCCCAACAACTCTCCCTAAAACCCGTAACATCGCTGAGATATCGCATCATCTTCAGCCGTCTGATCTTGAAATTATACCTCCGCAACGGGTGGAACTGGCATCTCGTCTCCTGACCCATGGCCAGATCCTACTGGTTTTGACATAGCCATCCTGCCCCTACCACGGCCACGCGTAGGACGTCCTCATCCCTTTGTACTCATACTACCGATTTGCTTTTATCTGATTAGAAGTTTTATGGATTAATAATTTCTTTCACTAATTAATAACGAACAATCTTATGGAAAGTAGTTTCAATAGTAGTTCTTTCGAATTTGAAATTATATCTACAAGGTTCAGTCTTAAGTCTGTATCTCCTAGTTCTAGAAACCACATACATTCAACATCCATACGCATCCCAAGCAGAGAATCACATAAATGCATCAAACATACGAATAACATCCATAAACTCACCTTCGTCACACAAGAGTATTTTCGTTATTTCACTACCCAGGGGTATTTTTGTAATCTACCCTAGAGGGGTATTTTTGTAATCTCAAAATAGGTTATCTTGGTGATTTTACAAAATAGGGGTATTTTGGCACTTTCGTAAAGCAGGGGTATTTTGGTAGTTTTGCAAACCAAGGGTATTTTGGTAATTTTCACAAACCTAGGGTATTTCGGTAATTTTCACAAACTGGGGGGTATTTTAGGCAATTACCAAACTAGGATATATTAGTAATTTTACAAAGATAGGGTATTGGGTCCCTTTCGAGTTTTAGTTATAAACTTCGGCCCGTTAACAAGTCCTCGCGGCTAAAGTGAACAGACACTACGCACTAGGTAGGATTCTAGCGAAGAGGAGGTGGGCCACTAGGACCGCTTAAGTACCAAGCTCTCCCTGGATCCAATCCTAGACATGCGTATGCTTGTTGCCACACCCTAACCCAGCGACTTGTTCACGGACATGTTTAGTTAGATTAAGTCTTATGAATTTGAAGAGTTGTTTAAACTAGGCCTAAGGTCCATTAATTCCTAACATGCTAGTAAAGCCCATCAAACCCAACATGCATACCTTATCAAGAGTTAGAATACTTACCTGCGTGGATCAGGTGCCGCTAGACTCGAAGGCCATATCTCAACCCAAAGCATTTTTCTTAAATTTACATCAATCTATAAAACACTACTAGACCCATTTCACAGCCCGAGCTTTGCAACCGGACTCTGATACTAAGATGTAACACCCCAAACCAGGCCCAAACGCTACGACCAGATCTAGCATGCTACAGGTTGAATGTTAAAGTTCAAATTCTCTGGTTACTTTGAAGAAATCATGGATTTGGAAAAAAAGTAATTTTTCGATAACACGTTGTGTTGGAAACTTTGCTTTGTTTTGATGAAAACCGTTGTTTTACGTTAAGCGTGTTTCAAACTCTCATTTTTATTACTTCTTATAATTAAGTCCTTGAAATATAAATTTATAATCCATAATCATTAACCACTAGAAACCAAAAATTTAAGCTACAAGGCCTTATTACATGCTAACGAAAACAAACCCAAAATTTAAAACTAAAGAAAATCTGAAAATAAGTTTACTTAAATAAAAGACTTTATGGCCCCTCGAGTCCGCCTCGGCTCCCGTATCCAGGATCTGCTGCTCATCTGAAAGGTTGAGAAAAATAAAAGGTGAGTCACCAAGACTCAGTGTGTAAATCCTTGAACCACATAAACGACATGAGGCCCACAATCGCATACTAGGACTCAGCCCACACATAGTGATAGCAAAACAAGTACATGCGATATGACCCAAACCAACCTAAAATTCCATCCTCTACACGCAAACCCTTACTAGCCATTACACCGCGGGGATTTCTACAATCAACCCTCCATCCGCTACATGCCATCTTGACAGTCGTGCTGTCAATTATAATGCCAATCACTATGTGACCTTAAAATCAAATGTGGCAGAGCCACCGATCACTAAGTGACCTTTTAAGCATGCTCTTCCCCTTCATCATATTAACCCCATCCCATACATACATACATGAAAAAGCAAGAATAATATACCATCTACAAGATAATAGGTCATCACATACATCGATACACATAGAGAATTTGCTATGTTTTCGTACATGGCATCCATTGCCTAACCCCTACGGGTTATTCAACTGTCCATCCAGCCTTTTCTGGCTTTTCAGCCTATCACATGTATAATACAAAAAAACTAATGTGTTAAAGATCTACACACCGACACGAGCATAAGATGATACTTTCTATGTCGAACATTTACAAGAATCGATATCGACTACTAACTGCCTACGATTTTGTTCTGTAGCCGGTCCACAACCCGGTGGCCAATCTCTAACGGTAGACACCGAACGCTTCTTAAACTTAGGGGTTGGGTTTACGGGTCCAATCCCCTCCTTCACCTGATCGACATTTGATTCCATCAAAAGACCTTATCAGTTGCTACCATCATAACATATGGTTGTTAATCCATAACATAGGGTTAAGATCACGAATACGATAAACGAACCTAACGAAAATCTAAAGAAAACCCTTACCTCGAAATCCTGAAAGAGATAGAGTTCAGATACTAGCAGTTTCTGGCTTTTGGGATCTAGATGATCTGATCTACTTCGATTCCCGAAATATCGCCCCAAGATGAGGACATAAGAACAGTCAAAATGTTACTCAAAAGATAACCTTGCCACCTCAATTAGCCTTTCAGCTTTGGCCTCCAAAAATCAAAAATGAAAGGTGAAATATGAAAGAAATCATCACTTACCTTATCACAGAGGATTCGACAATTCCTAGAAGGTTTGTAACATCCCGAATTAGTAGGCCTATGCATTTTGTGTGTTGTAGGTTTAATGTGTTAGTATAAGAATTAGAGGTGCGAATTGGGCTCAGGTTTAGGCTGAGGCCTTTGTTAATTTTCTATTGGGGCACTATAGGGTTTAAAGGTAGGTATCTGTGTTTAAAAGTAGCAAAGTGGGCTTGTGGCCCAAAGTTAGGTGGTGCTACAAAGGAGCAGAGGGTGGCGTCACTAGTGGATGGAGAGGGCCCAAGGTTGGCCACTTGGAGTCCAAGCTTTTGGGCCAATTTCGACACTTAAAAGGGAGCAAGGGGGGATGGCATCAAGGCTAGAGAATAGGGGTTTTTAATGTTTTAAAATATGTGATATTATTCTGATAAAGGAGGAAGGAAGTGGTGTGATGTAGAACACTTTTGGATGGGTGTTTTGATAAAGATAAGGGATGGGATGAGGATCTATCAAGGAGGCTGGTGTTGGCAGAAAATCAAACACAAGAGAGGGGGAGAATTGATTTAGTATAGGCAAGGGGTATGCTAAAAATTTGTTTACTGAGTTCTTGTCATCTTTTTCTTTTCTGCCAAAATCACCACTTCATTCTCCCTCTCCACTTTTTTTTCTTTTTCCTTCTAGCTAAAACCCTCTGAAGTCTTATTAATTATCGAACCTCTGCTAATTGCTTTCTCTTCTCTTTCAAATACTTTAGCTGAAATCTCTAAGTCTCAGAATCACTTCATTCGTTCTCTTTTCCCGAAGTGACCTCCATAGCCGAATCATCATCTTCAGGTTGAAGTCGAAAATTCCTAGATCTCTAATCTTCTACGCTTCAATCTTCTTTTGAGATTACCGAATCTTCCCACAAGGGGGTAGCCGAAACCATCTGTAGAGGTAAATGTCGATCTGTGTATTCTTTCAATCTTTTCTGGCTTTTGGAGACCATAGCCGAATGGCTAAATAGTTGACTAATCTCATGCTTTCTTTTATGGGCGGCATTCCAAGATTTGAGGAGATCTAATCGCCTAGGTTTCAAAATTGGTAGCACTTGAATCATACTACTTTCAGGATTTAATCGATTTAGGTAAGAAGATTTATCTTCGTCGTTTTATTAAATCAGTTTATCTCCAATCTGACATCTAACCCTGTCAGGTAGTTATTCAAATCAATCTCTTGTAGTGAGTTTTGATCAAAAAATAGGGTCTGATAGTCGCGATTCCAGCTAGAGAGAGTGTCGACCTTGGTAGTATAGCGTTGAGCGTAATCAGGTGTGTAATTTCTCACATCATCTCATTGTCTGTTTATATTCTGTTAAATGCTAAAATCCCGGTATGACTGTTGAAAACCCGTGGACGATAAAGGGCGACTCATCAGGTTAGTGATTTCTGTGATTTTCTTTAAGTAAAATAATTCTGTTGAGTTGACATGATATACATGCATGCCGTTTTCTATGTTTGCTCGGGGTTGGGCGATTGATGTATACGAAAGGGGAAGTGATCTATTGTAGTGGCTCTGCCACAATCTATTGCAGTGGCTCTGCCACGATCTATTCTGGTGACTATGTTACAAATCTGACGATGAGCAGCTAACTGCAGCATGACTGCCATCAGTGGTGTGTAGCGATGAGGGTGATTGTAGAAATCCCATTGGTGTGATTGGCAGGTAAGGGTGGTGTGTAGCGATGGATCTAGGATTGGGATGGGCTTTGCTTAATTCTGATATGCGATATTCTGTTATTTTGTTCTGTAGGGCTAAGGCCCAGTCTGATGGTGCAAGAGGGATTGCACACTGAGTCTTGTGACTTACCCCGTTGTTTAACATTTTTCAGGTAGCACTTAGTGCATCGGACCGGGCTTGAAAGGAGAGCAAGGTGGCCATGCATGGATTTATTTTGACTCAATAAATGATGCTGTTTTAATTATTTTCCCTAATATTTTCAATTTGTTTGGTTTTATATTTTATTGTAATAAAGCCACTGGCTATGGTTTATTGGTTTTATGTTCTCGTTTTCGGGTTTTCATACGCTTAGATTTTATGATTAATTGGAACTAAGGCATGTGTTTAAATAATAAAACTCAGAGGCAAAATTTCGATTTTTATTCATTAAGGCATTAATTAAAATTTATTTCTTTTACAAATTATCAAATTATTAAGTTTTTCCCGTATAAATGTTTAAACTATGTTTTTCAAAAAAAAAAATATGTGACATGTTTTACAAAAACTTCTTAGTGACATGCCAGATCCGGTCGGGGTATTTGGGTCGGGTTTGGGGTGTCACAATTTGGTATCAAAGCCTGGTTCAAAACTCGGCTTTGGGGTTTTGGGCTCAAAACGTTTTCTAAATATGGGTTTTGGAAACATGCATGTTTATAAATAATACAGGATGGTTTTCTTGGCATGGCACCTGCGTCTCCAGCCTAAGTCCACCAAGTAAGTAATCTGAACTCACTGTGTGATATATGAATGTGGGCTTGATGGGCTTTATGGGACGTAGATTATCTTAATTAAGACTTGATGGGCTTTAGGCTTAGCTTAAACAACTTCTTAAACCTCATAAGACTTAATCTAATTAAACCTGTCCGTGAACAAGTCACAAGGTTAGGGTGTGGCAACAGGCATACGCATGTCTAGGATTGGATCTAGGGAGAGCTTGGTATTTAAGCGGTCCTAGTGAATCACCTCCTCTTCGCTGGAACCCTACCTGGTGCGTAGTGACTGTTCACCTTAGCCACGAGGACTTGTTGACGGGCCAAAGTTTCTAACTAAAACCCGAAAGGGACCAGCCACATTATTTTCACAAAATTACTAAAGTGCCCCTAGTCTTGAAAAAAATTACCAAATGCCCTTGGTTTGAAAAACTATCAAAATGCCATTAATTTGAAAAAATTATCAAAACACCATTGATTTGGAAATTATCAAAATTTTCAAAATTACTGAAATACCTCCAGTTTGTAAAAATACCGAAATACCCCCAGTTTGTAAAATTACTGAAATACCCCCAGATTGTAAAATTTCCAAACTACTCCTACTTCACGAAATTATCAAAATACACTTACTTTGGAAAAAATCACCAAGATACCCTATTTTGAAAAAATTACGAAAATACCACTGTAGGATAAAATTTTGAAAATACCCCTGGGTAGTGAAATGACGAAAGTACCCTCATGTGTTGAATGTGGGTTCATGGATGTTGTCTGTATGTTGATTGTTGAATGTATGTAGTTCCCAGAACTAGGAGGAGTAGACTTGAGACTAGAACCTGTAGACAAAAATTTGAATTCGAGAGAACCACTATCGAAATGACTTTTCATAAGATTGTTCGTGGATAATTAGTGGCAAGAATTAATAATTCATAAAATTTCTAATCAGATAAACGCCAATCGAAAGAATGAGTACAAGGGGTCGAGGACGTCTACCGCGTGGTCGTGGTAGGGGTAGGATGACCGTGTCGAGCCGATGAGTCAGCCACAGTCAAGAAACGAGATACCGATCTGCATTGTGGAGGAGAATTTTAGGACCGACGGCCAGAGATGATGCGGTATCTCAGCGATGTTGCGTGTTCGGAGAGAGTTGTCAAGGCGCTCAAAATCGTACGACCCTAACACAGATGTTGAGTATTGGTTAAAAGCGAGTGAGCGCATAATGGATGACCTAGGCTTCACGGTGGAGGAGAAGTTGAAAGAGGTCGTGTCTCTTCTTCAAAACGAGGCTTACCAGTGGTGGCTCATGATAAAAGAGCATACTGCTGCAGACCGAATTGACTGGGATTTCTTTAAGGAGTCATTTCAGGGAAAGTACGTTGGGGCCAGCTATGTGGATGCGCAGAGGAAGGCATTTTTAAACTTGGTGTAGGGAATCAAATTTGTGTCTGAATATGAAGCGAAATTTCTGCGTTTGAGGCATTACGCTCAAGAAATTATAGCGACTGACTATGAGCATTGTGTACAGTTTGAAGATGGATTGCGGGATGAGTTGAGAGTGTTGGTAGCACCACAGCTGAGAAAGGGACTTTGTCGTTCTGGTCGAGAAAGCTAAAATATCTGAGGAGGTGAAACGGACAGAGAAGCAAACTAAGTATAAGGATCGGAATAGGAATAAAAGAAATTTTTGGTATCGAGATCATCCGGGAGTTTTTAGAAAAGGCCTAGGTTTGATGGGCCAGCTCGTGCTTTGACATCTGCTATTGGGAGTCAGAATCGATCACGTAACTTATGCAGGAAAGTACATTTCGGGGAGTGCAGAAGGAGAACGAGTGGATGCTTCAGGAGTGGGTCTATGGACCATATGGTGAAAGACTGTCCATAGGTGGATCAGATACAACCAGCTAGATGAGGTTCTGGTCAGGTTAGGAGGGGTGGTCAGCCATTACCGAGGGGTCGTGGAGCACCTGGTAGAGGTGCTAGTAATGTAGATGCGAGACAGTTGGGTCTAGTTTATGCAGCCCGTCAACGGGAAGATGGTGACGCACTGGACGTCATAATCGGTACATTTCTTATTGCTGATAATCCATTTCTTACTTTGAATGATATTGGATCAACCCACTCTTACGTTGCATGCTCGGTATCTGAGAATTTAAGTTTAGAATCTGAAATAACTACTAGGAAGATGACTGTGGTTAGTCCGTTAGGACAATCTAGGATAGTGGACAAACTATTTAGGAGTGTACCGTTAGAGACTCAAGAAGTAGTTTTTTCGGTAGACCTAATGGAATTACCGTTTGAGGAGTTTGACCTTATCCTGGGAATGGATTGGTTGGCTAAACATCGTGCTAAGCTAGATTGTGAGACTAAGCGCATGGTGTTGAGTACCCCGGAAGGCGGGAAGGTGGTTGTCCTAGGGGAAAGAAGGGATTAATTGTCCAACGTAGTATCTGCATTGAAGGCTGTTAAGATGATTCAGAAAGGATGCAATCCATTTCTAGCTTTTATCTGTGCTTTGGACGCTAAGGAGGTGATTGTCGGTGAGGTAAGAACAGTAAAGGATTTCGTAGATGTCTTTCCTGAGGAGTTATCAAGATTACCTCCGGATCGAGAAGTGGAGTTTGGGATTGAGCTACACCTGGGTACGGCTCTAATATCCATTGCTCCTTATAGAATGAGCCGAAGGAGCTGGTGGAGCTCAACGCTCAGATCCAGAAACTGTTGGATCGAGGTTTTATTCGACTGAGTGTGTCTCCGTAGGGAGCGCCGATCCTATTTGTAAAGAAGAAGGATGGATCCATGCGTATGTGTGTGGACTACCGTCAACTGAATAAGTTAACGATTAAGAACAAGTACCTGCTACCGAGAATCGATGATCTGTTTGATCAGCTCAAAGGAGCTTCAATTTTCTCTAAGATTGATTTAAGGTCGGGTTATCATTAGTTAAAGATAAAGGAAGGGGACATTCATAAGACGGCATTTCGAACTCGCTACGGTCATTATGAATTTTTGGTGATGCCATTCGAGTTAACGAACGCGCCAGCAGAATTTATGGATATGATGAATTGGGTGTTCCAACCATACCTTGATCGATTCACAGATGTTCATTGACGATATCCTGGTTTATTCCAAGTCCAAGGAGGAGCATGATGCACATCTTCGTGGGTGTTGCAAGTTCTAAGGAGAAGCAATTGTTCGTTAAGTTCATGAAGTGTGAGTTCGCTAAGGAAGTAACTTTCTTAGGACATGTGGTTTCGCAGAGGAATTAGGTTGACCCTCTAAGATAGAAGTCAGATTGGATTGGAAACCACCAAAGTCTATGGCAGAGTTTTGAAGTGTCTTAGGATTGGTAGGGTACTACAGAAGGTTTGTTGAGGGGTTCTCATTAATTGTGGCACCTCTAACTAAGTTGTTGAGGAAGGGAGTACCGTTTGGTTGGACCGACAAACAGTAGGAGAGGTTTGAGAAACTGAAGAAAATTTTGATAGAAGCGCCGGTGTTAATTCAGCCAGAGGCTAGAAAAGAGTTTACCGGCTACTTTGACATGCCACACACGGGTTTAGGATGTGTGCTGATGCAAGATGGAAAGGTTGTTGCATATGCATCCCGACACTTAAGACCGAATGAATTGAATTACCCTACGCATGATTTGGAATTGGCTGCAGTAGTGCTCGCTCTGAAGATCTGGAGACACTACATGTATGGGGAGAAGTCTGTTATTTACACCGATCATAAGAGTCTGAAGTACCTCCTTACCCAGAAAGAGTTGAATCTAAGACAACGTAGGTGGATTGAACTTTTGAAGGACTGTGACTGCTCGATCGAATATCATCCTGGTAAGGCTAACGTGGTGGATGATGCACTGAGTCGGAAGGTGATAGCGAATTTGAGGGCGATGTTCGCTCGTCTCAGCCTGTACGAAGATGGCAGTTTGGTAGCTGAACTCCAAGTGAGACCAGTGTGGACAAGTCAGATCAAAGAGAAGCAGCTTCTAGATGAGGTCTTGAGTGCTCGACTTTGGCAAGTACAAAATTGTGAAGGAGAGGACTATAGTTTGAATGGTGATAGGGTTCTGTGTTTCCATAAGAGAATTTGAATGCCAAAGGATGTTGAGTTAAGTTAGATGATTCTACGGGAGGCGTATAGTAGCCCATACGCTATGCATCCTTGAGGGGTTAAGATGTATCGGGATTTGCAAGAGCAATTCTGGTGGCCAGGTCTGAAGCGAGAGGTAACAAAATTCGTGGGTAAATGTTTGACGTGTCAGCAGGTGAAGGCAGAACACTAGTCACCTTCGGGGTTGTTGCAGTCGGTGAAGATTCCGTAGTGGAAATGGGAAAGAATCACGATGGATTTTGTTAGTGGGTTACCTCTTACGCCCACTAAGAAGGATTCGATTTGGGTGATTGTGGATCGGCTGACGAAGTCTGCTCACTTCATACCGGTTCGTGTGGATTATTCTCTGCAAAGGTTGGCTAAGCTGTATGTGGCTGAGGTTGTGAGACTACATGGTGTACCTGTGTCGATCATATCAGATAGAGACCCTAGGTTAACGTCACGATTCTGGAAGGTTACGCATCGGCAATGGGAACAAAGCTAGACTTCATCGCCTTCCATCTGCAGATCGATTGTAACACCCAAACTCGCCCAAACACCCGTGGGATCGGCATGTCACTAAGAAGTTTTTGCTAAACATGTCGCATATTTTTTTTGAAAAACATAGTTTAAACATTTATACGGGAAAAACTTAATAATTTGATAATTTGTAAAAGAAATAAATTTTAATTAATGACTTAATGAATAAAAATCAAAATTTTGCCTCTAGGTTTTATTATTTAAACACATGCCTTAGTTCCAATTAATCATAAAATCTAAGCGTATAAAAACCCGAAAACGAGAACATAAAACCAATAAACCATAGCCAATGGCCTTATTACAATAAAATATAAAACCAAACAAATTGAAAATATTAGGGAAAATAATTAAAACAGCATCCTTTATTGAGTCGAAATAAATCCATGCATGGCCACCTTGTGCTCCTTTCCAGCCCGTTCTGATGCACTAAGTGCTACCTGAAAAATGTTAAACAATGGGGTGAGTCACAACACTCAGTGTGCAATCCCTCTTGCACCATCAGACTGGACCTTAGCCCCACAGAACAAAATAACAGAATATCACATATCAAAATTAAGTAAATCCCATCCCAATCCTAGATCCATCCGCTACACACCACCCTTACCTGCCAATCACACCAATGGGGATTTCTACAACCACCCTCACCGCTACACACCACCGATGGCAGTCATGCTACAGTTAGCTGCTCATCGTCAGATTTGTGACATAGTCACCAAAACAGATCGTGGCAGAGCCACTACAGCAGAACACTTCCCCTTTCATATACATCAATTGCCCAACCCCAAGCAAACATAGAAAACGGCATGCATGTATATCATGTCAACTCAACAGAATCATTTTACTTAAAGAAAATCACAGAAATCACTAACTTGATGAGTCGCCCTTTACCCTCCACGGGTTTTCAACAGTCATGCCAAGATTTTGGCATTTAACAGAATATAAACAAACTTATATATATACTAACAAACAACAGAGATGGTGTGAGAAATTACACATCTGATTACGCTCTCTGGCGGACGCTACCTAAATCGATTAAATCCTACAAGAGATAGTATGATTCAAGTGCTACCGATTTTTACCTAAATCGAAACCTAGGCGATTAGATCTCCTTCAAATCTCCTTCATATCGCCGAATGTCGCCTAATAGAAAACACGAGATTAGTCAACTATTTAGCCATTCGGCTATTGTCTCCAAAGCCGAAAAAGATTGAAAGAATACACAAATCGACATTACCTCTACAGATGGTTTCGGCTACCCCCTTGCAGGAAGATTCGGCAATCACAGAAGAAGATTGAAGCATAGAAGATTAGAGATCTAGGAATTTTTGGCTTCAACTCGGAGATGATGATTCAGCTATGGAGGTCACTTCGAAAAGAGAATGAATGGAGTGATCTTTGAGACTTAGAGATTTCGCTAAAGTATTTGAAAGAGAAGAGAAAGTAATTAGCAGAGGTTCGCAATTAATAAGAATTGAGAGGGTTTCAACTAGAAGGAAAAAGAAAAGAAAGTGGAGAGGGAGAATGGAGTGGTGATTTCGGCAGAAAAGAAAAAGATGACAAGAACTCAGTAAACAAATTTTCAGCATACCCCTTGCCTATACTAAATCGATTCTCCCCCCTCTCCTATGTTTAATTTTCGGCCAACACCAGCCTCCTTGATAGATCCGCATCCTATCCCTTATCTTTATCAAAACACCTATCCAAAAGTGTCCTACATCATACCACTTCCTCTTTCCTTTATCAGAATAATATCACATATTTTAAAACATTAAAAACCCCTATTCTCTAGCCTTGATGCCGTCCCCCCTTTCTCCCTTTTAAGTGTAGAAATTGGCCCAAAAGCTTGGGCTCCAAGCGGCCAACCTTGGGCCCTCTCCATCCTCTAGTGACACCACCCTCTACTCCTTTGTAGTGCCACCTAACTTTGGGCCACAAGCCCACTTTGCTACTTTTAAACATAGATACCTACCTTTAAACCCTATAGTGCCCCAACAGAAAATTAACCAAGGCCTCAGCCCAAACCTGAGCCCAATTCGTACATCTAATTCTTAAACTAACACATTAAACCTATAACACACAAAATGCACAGGCCCACTAATTCAAGATGTTACAGTTCTACCCCCTTAAAGAAATTTCGGCCATGAAATTTACCTGATCAGAAGAGATGGGGATACTATTTTCGCATAACATCTTTTGGCTCCCATGTCGCTTCCTCTGCGCTGTGGTTTCGCCACAAAACTTTGACCAAAGGAACGAACTTCCTTCTCAACACCTTTACGTCTCGATCCAAGATTTGCACTGGCTCCTCCTCAAAGGACAAGTCGGGCCTTACTTCAACCTCTTCCACTGGCACAATGTGTGATGGATCAGAACAGTAACGTCTTAGCATCGAGACATGAAACACGTCATGTATCTGCTCCAACCCTGGAGGCAACTCTAATCGATATGCCACTGGCCCCACACGTTCTAATACCCTATAAGGTCCAATAAATTGGCGACTTAGCTTACCCTTTCGACCAAACCTCATTACCTTCTTCCACGGTGACACTTTCAAAAAGACTTGATCTCCCACTGCAAATTCCAACTCCTTATGCTTAAGATCCGCTAAAGATTTCTACCGATTAGATGCTTCCTTCAATCGAGCCTGAATTAACCTAACTTTTTCTTCCGTCTCCAAAACTAATTTTAAACCCAACACCTGACACTCACCCAACTCTGTCCAACAAGTAGGGGTAAGACATCTCCATCCATATAATGCTTCATAAGGCACCATATAAATAGTAGATTGGTAGCTGTTATTGTATACAAATTCTGCGAGAGGTAAATCCTCCTCCCAACTACCCCTGAAATCAATGATGCAACCTCTTAACATATCCTCCAAGATCTGGATTACCTCTCGGTGACCATCGATCACCGAGATGGAAGGCGATCAAGTTTGGCTTTGTTCCCATTGCCTGATGCAGAACCTTCCAGAAACGTGATGTGAACCTAGGGTTTCTATCTAATATGATCGACACAGGTACACCATGTAGTCTCACAACCTAAGCCACGTATAGCTTAGCCAACCTTTGCAGAGAATAATCCACACGAACCGGTATGAAGTGAGCATACTTCGTCAGCCGATCCACAATCACCCAAATCGAATCCTTCTTAGTGGGCGTAAGAGGTAACCCACTAACAAAATCCATCGTGATTCTTTCCCATTTCCACTGCAGAATCTTCACTGGCTATAACAACCCCAAAGGCGACTAGTGTTTCGCCTTCACCTGCTAACAGATCAAACATTTACCCATGAATTCTGTTACCTCTCGCTTCAGGCCTAGCCACTAGAATTGCTCTTGCAAATCTCGATACATCTTAACCCCTCCCAGATGCATAGCGTATAGGCTACTATGCGCCTCCAGGAGAATCATCTTCCTTAACTCAACATCCTTTGGCACACAAATTCTCTTACGAAAACACAGAACACCATCACCATTCAAACTATAGTCCTCTCCTTCACCATTTTGTACTTGCCGGAGTTGAGCACTCAAGACCTCATCTAAAAGCTGCTTCTCTTTGATTTGACTTGTCCACACTGGTCTCACTTGGAGTTTAGCTACCAAACTGCCATCTTCATACAGGCTGAGACGAGCGAACATTGCCCTCAAATTCGCTATCACCTTCCGACTCAGCGCATCAACCACCACGTTAGCCTTACCTGGATGATATTCGATCGAGCAATCATAGTCCTTCAAAAGTTCAATCCACTTACGTTGTCTTAGATTCAACTCCTTCTAGGTAAGGAGGTACTTCAGACTCTTATGATCGGTGTAAATAACAGACTTCTCCCCATACATGTAGTGTCTTCAGATCTTCAAAGCGAACACTACTACAACCAATTCCAAATCATACGTAGGGTAATTCAATTCATGCGGTCTTAACTGTCGAGACGCATATGCAACAACCTTCCCATCTTGCATCAGCACACATCCTAAACCCATGTGTGATGCGTCACAGTAGACGGTAAACTCTTTTCTAGCCTCTGGCTAAATTAACACCGGCGCTTCTGTCAAAATTTTCTTCAGTTTCTCAAACCTCTCCTACTATTTTTCGGTCCAACCAAACGGTACTCCCTTCCTCAACAACTCAGTTAGAGGTGCCGCAATTAATGAGAACCCCTCAACAAACCTTCTGTAGTACCCTGCCAATCCCAAGAAACTTTAAATCTCGCCACGACTTGAGTTTCCAATCTAATCTGACTTCTATCTTCCGAGGGTCAAACCTAATTCCTCTGTGAAACCACATGTCCTAAGAAAGTTACTTCCTTAGCGTAACTCACACTTCTCGAACTTAGCGAACAAATGATTCTCCTCGTAACTTGCAACACCACGCGAAGATGTGCATCATGCTCCTCCTCGGACTTGGAATAAACCAGGATATCATCAATGAACACCACAACGAACTGATCAAGGTATGGTTGGAACATCCGATTCATCATATCCATAAATGCTTCTGGCGCGTTCGTTAACTCGAACGGCATCACCAAAAATTCATAATGACCGTAGCGAGTTCAAACACCGTCTTATGAATGTCCCCTTCTTTTACCTTTAATTGATGATAACCCGACTTTAAATCAATCTTAGAGGAAACCGAAGCACCTTTGAGCTGATCGAATAGATCGTCGATTCTCGGCAGCGGGTACTTGTTCTTAATCGTTAACTTATTCAGTTGACGGTAGTCCACACACATACGCATGGATCCGCCCTTCTTCTTCACAAATAGGACCGACGCTCCCCACGGAGACACACTCGGTCGAATAAAACCTCGATCCAACAGTTCTTGGATCTGAGCTTTGAGCTCCACTAGCTCCTTCGGCGCCATTCTGTAAGGAGCAATGGACACCAAAGCCGTACCCGGGTGTAGCTCAATCCCAAACTCCACTTCGTGATCTAGAGGTAATCTTGGCAACTCCTCAAGAAAGACATCTATGAAATCCTTTGCTATTCTTACCTCACCGACAGTCACCTCCTTAGCGTCCAAAGCACTGATAAAAGCTAGAAATGCATTGGATCCTTTTCGAATCATCTTAACAGCCTTCAATGTAGATACTAAGTTGGACAAATAATCCCTTCTTTCCCCTAGAACAACCATCTTCTCACTTTTCGAGGTACTCAACACCATGCGCTTAGTCTCACAATCCAGCTTAGCACGATGTTTAGCCAACCAATCCATTCTCAGGATAAGGTCAAACTCCTCAAACGGTAATTCCATTAGGTCTGCCAGAAACACTACTCCTTGAGTCTCTAACAGTACACTCCAAATAGTTTGTCCACTATCCTAGATTGTCTTAAAGGACTAACCACAGTCATCTTCCTAGTAGTTATTTCAGATTCTAAACTTAAATTTTCAGATATCGAGTATGCAACGTAAGAGTGGGTTGATCCAATATCAATCAAAGTAAGAAATGGATTATCAGCAATAAGAAATGTATCGGTTATGACGTGCGGTGCGTCACCATCCTCCTGTCGATGGGCACTAGACTCGGCTGTCTCGCATCTATATTACCAGCACCTCTACCAGGTGCTCCACGACCCCGACCAATCTTATTTCCTCCTCTGCCTGGGCCACGACCCCTTGATAATGGCTGACCACCCCTCCTAACCTGATCAAAACCTCGTCCAACTGTTGTACCTGATCCACCTGTGGACAGTCTTTCACTATATCGTCCATAGACCCACACCTGAAGTATCCACTAGTTCTCCTTCTGTACTCCCTGAAATGTACTTTCCCGCACAAGTTACATGATCTATACTGACTCCTAGTAGCAGATGTCAAAGCACGAGCTGGCCTATCAAGCCTAGGCCTTTTCTGAAAACTCTCAGATTATCTCAATGGCCCAAAATTTCTCTTATTCCTATTCTGATCCTTATCCTTATTTTGCTTCTCAGTCCATTTCACCTCCTCAGATATTTTAGCTTTCTCGACCAGAACGGCAAAGTCCCTTTCTCGCTGCGGTGCTACCAACACTCTCAACTCATCCCGCAATCCATCTTCAAATCGTACACAGCGCTCATATTCAGACACAGATTTGCTTCCCTGCACCAAGTTCAAAAATGCCTTCCTCTGGGCATCCACATAGCTGGCCCCAACGTACTTTCCCTAAAATGACTCCTTAAAGAAATCCCAGTCAATTCGGTCTACGACAGTACCCTCCTTTACCATGAGCCACCACTAGTAAGCCTCGTCTTGAAGAAGAGACACGACCCCTATCAACTTCTCCTCCACCGTGAAGTCTAGGTCATCCATTATGCGCTCACTCACTTTTAACCAATACTCAGCTGTGTTAGGGGCTACGCCAAAACTCCTCTAAACATCTCTGCTCCGTTGGCTTGGAGTCGTTCAGACATAGATTTTCAAGCTCTTGAATCTGTGCCTGCCCCAATGACTCTCTCCAGAACCCGCAACATCGCCTGAGATACCGCATCATCTCTGGTCGTCTGGTCCTAAAATTCTTCCTCCACAGCTGGCAGATCCGGCATCTCATTTCTTGACCCGTGGCCAAACCCTACTGGCTCTGACACGGTCATCCTACCCCTACCACGACCACGCGTGGACGTCCTCGACCCTTTGTACTCATTCTTCCGATTGGCATTTATCTGATTAGAAATTTTATGAATTATTAATTCTTTCCACTGATTATCCACAAACAATCTTATGAAAAGTCATTTCGATAGTGGTTCTTTCGAATTCAAATTTATGTCTACAGGTTCCAGTCTCAAGTCTACTCTTCCTAGTTCTGGGAACTACATACATTAAACAATCAACATACAGACAACACCCATGAACCCACATTCAACACATAGGGGTACTTTCGTCATTTCACTACCTACGGGTTGAAACACCCCAAACTCGACCCACGAGCCTTGACGGATCTAGTATGTTCCTTGAGTAAAACAGTTCAATTCTTTTTCAACTTTGGAAAAGATTATGTGTTTTTGAAGATCATTTGATTTGGTGTTGGGTTCAAGTTGAAAACGGTGTTGTTTATGTGTCAAAACATTTAAATATTTGTTTACATTTTTAAGAAAAATTATTTAGTCTCAACGTAATAATAACCTTATCACAATAAATCCATTTTAATTGCTTACTTAAAACAGATAATAATATTGGCCATAATTACATCAAAGAAAAACCCCAAAATAAATCTGAAATACTTAAATAAAGTAAATAAAACAATGAAAATAGAAAAACTCTGAGCTGAGCATGGCCACCACTAAGCTCCTGCCGACCCGGTCCATTACTGAGTGTCACCTAAAAATATCCCTGTGAGGGTGAGTCAAACAGACTTCGATGTAACACCAACACTAAGTCCCAACAAATTTAGGCATATCAGTTCAAACATGTACAGATAGCAAATATAAGTAATGATGCATTTCCAAACCCAAACCTAGATTACCATTCGCTACACATCACCGGTACCAACCATCACACCGTGGGGACTACTAAGTCGACCCTCCATCGGCTACATATCATCGAAGCGATCAATGAAGATGACTTGCACATCGCCCTTATAATTTCGTGGCATAGCTACGGATAATATTTTGTGACATAAGTCACCACATTGATTCGTGACATAAGTCACCACATTCAGATATTGTGGTATAAAACCACCAAATCACTTCCCCTTTCATAATCACCTATGTGCCCCATGTTATACAAATCATGCAAAGATTATGCCACATTCTTTATTTCACATTCTTACCAATATTCACACATGTGTCATAACAGGTATTCGCAACATTGTTAACATAGTTTTAGAGAATAACATACCTAAATATGCCGTACCATTGAATGGTACCTTAAGCCATATCTTTCACATTCTTATTAACACATATATTAAATTAAATCCGTAAATCTATTAAGATTCAGTGTGGGTTACACACCTGGTATTAACGCTTTCACTAAATCTCAAAAATCTACCAAAATCGATTGCACTCCTTCCTAATAGCCATAGTTAAAATCGGTTAGGCATTAATACTAAAATATGGCCTTGGCCAAATGTCACATGCACTTACCTTGTGAATATTAGATCACGAAATTAATCCTTGGTTGTGGTATCTGTCGAAATCCCTATAGACCCATGTTAGAATCAGCCTGCTACATATGATCTATTAAAAATGGCCTATGGCCAAATGTTACCCATAGCTTACCTCAGATCTTAAAAGTCTCGAGAGATCCCTTCTTGAAATCGACTATAATAGAAATCCCGAAATCTCTTCAATGTTTCGGCCAAACAATACTAATGGGATTAGTACTTTTTTTTCGACAATTAGAGAAAGAAAAGAATCAAGAGTTCGGCTAGAGAGATTCTTACCAATAAGATGACTAAAACGCAATTGATCACTACCTTCAAGAAATCGCAAGAGAACTTGCGGAGAAATCGATTCAAGAGTGGCCACGAAGTGAACTTTCACTTTGAACAATCAGCTAGGGGTAACCTTAAGTGTTCGCCTTTGTTAAGCACTAGAGATTCGGCTTCAACAAAAACACAAAAAGAAGGGTATGAAGCTTTAGGGGTTACGACAATGGTGGAATAGGGAGGAGAAGGTTTCGGCTAGAATAAAAGAAAAAAAGAAGAGAAAGGTGTTGGTTTTGGAGAGAAAAAGAAAATGAAAGAAAGGCCAACATGCTTTATGAAATTTGGCTATCCACCTTATAATACTTGGCCGAAAATCACCTTAAAGGAGTCCCTCAACCGGCCAACACTTTTCCCCCTTATCAGCTCCCTTACTTTCCTCCTATTTTATCTCTTCTTCATCTATTCAAAATAATCTAATTAAATAAAAATAAATCATCATTTATCTACTACTTTAGCTGAAATTTTAAAAGGATTAGACCACATCTTAAACTCCTCCATCTAGTCTCCCTATGCCGTCCACCTCTGTCTCTCCTTGCTGCAAAATAAAATTCCCCTTTTTGCTTCCCTTGTGGCTCGAACCCAAGCCCTTTCCCCTTGCTTGTGGCATCACACTCTAAGGCCCTAAGTGGCGCCTCCAAGCCACTTAAACAAGCCCATTTCTATGTCATCTTTGCCCTACTCATTTTCTTAAGGCCTATCAGGCTTAGCTCCCTCTTTGAAATTTAAAATCAAATAATTCTTAAGGCATTCACCTATACACTAAGGTTCACAAAATTCATAAAACACATTCCACATACACACACATGCTTTCACATATATATAAGCAAAATGCACAAGCCCCAAAATCATGGATATTACAGTTCTACCCCCTTAAAATAATTTCAACCTCGAAATTACCTGGCTAAAATAAGTGAGGGTATTGCTGTCGCATTGCTTCTTCCGGCTCCACAAAGCCTCTTCTGATCCATGATTATGTCATAACACTTTGACTAGAGGAACTGATTTCCTCCGTAGCACTTTCACATCTCATTCTAAAATCTAAATCGGCTCTTCCTCATAAGACAAATCCGGTCTCAGCTCCACCTCTTCAACCGGAGCTACATGAGATGGATTCGATCAATATCGACGTAGCATGGAAACATGGAATACATCGTGCATCTGCTGCAACTCCGAAGGCAACTCCAACTGGTATGCCACTGGTCCAATTCACTTCAATACCCGATAAGGTCCTATAAACCTGAGACTTAACTTCCCTTTGCGACCAAATCTCATTACTTTTTTCCAAGGCAAAACTTTGAGAAACATTTAATCTCCCACAGCAAATTCTATGTCCTTCCGTTTGAGATCTGCGTATGACTTTTGCCGGTCAGATGCTTCCTTCAATCGTGTCTGAATTATCTTAACCTTTCCTTTCGATTCTGCCACAATTTTTGGACCCAATATCTGACGTTCCCCTAATTTCGTCCAACACATAGGAGTGCGACACTTCCATTCATACAATGCCTCGTACGGTGCCATTTTAATACTGGCCTGATAGCTATTATTGTACGCAAATTCTGCTAAAGGCAAATATTCTTCCCAACTTCCTCTGAAGTCCATCACACATCCCCTCAACATATCTTCTAACACTTGGATCACTCGCTCGACCGCCTGGTCATTTGTGGATGAAATCTTCAGATGAAGTCTAATCTGGTGCCTAAAGCCTGATGTAGTGCTTTCCAAAATTGAGACGTAAACCTCGGATCCCTATTTGAGATAATCAACATCGGTACTCCGTGCAGCCTCACAATCTCCGCCACATACAACTTTGCTAGCTTCTGGAGAGAATAGTCAACTCGTACTAGAATGAAATGCACGGACTTTGTCAGCCGATCCACTATCACCCATACCGAGTCCTTCTTAGTAGGCGTAAGGGGAAGCCCACTAATGAAGTCCATGGTAATTCTCTCCCACTTCCACTGTGGTATCTTAATCGGCTGAAGCAACCCTAATAGAACTTGGTGTTCAGCCTTGACTTGCTGACACGTTAGGCACTTCCCTACAAATTCTGTAACTTCCCGCTTAAGACTAGACCACCAGAACTGTTCCCTTAAATCTTTGTACAACTTACTACCTCCAGGATGCATAGCATAAGGGCTACTATGCAATTCCTGAAGTATTTTCCACCTTAACTCCTCATTCTTCGGCATACAGATCTTCCCCTTGAAACACAATACTCCATCGTCGTTAATGCCATAATCTTCCAACTCCCCATTCTGCAATTGCCGTAGCTTAGCACTTAAATCGTCATCAGCCAACTGTCCCTCATTCACCTCATTCAGCCATGTCGGCTTCACTTGCAATTCTACTAATAAACTTCCATCATCATAGAGGCTCAAATGTGCGAACATTGCCCTCAGATCCGACACTACCTTTTGACTTAGGGCATCTGCCACAACATTTGCCTTGCTCGGGTGATACTCTATAGAGCAATCGTAGTCCTTCAATAATTCCACCGACCTTCGCTGTCTCAGGTTCAACTCTTTCTGAGTCAGCAAATACTTAAGGCTATTGTGGTCAGTATAAATCACTGACTTTTCTCCATACAAGTAGTGCCTCCACACTTTAAGAGCAAAGACCACTACTGCCAATTCCAAATCGTACGTCAGGTAGTTAACCTCATATAGCCTTAGTTGTCGAGATGCATAAGCAACTACCTTCCGTCTTGCATAAGGATACCTCCCAATCTCAGTATGGGAAGCATCACAAGACACCATAAAATCCTTCCCCGCCTCAGTGGATTAAAACTAAAGCTTGGTCAAGACTCTCTTAAGCTTCTCAAAGCTCTCCTGTTGTTTATCGGTCCATCTGAAAGGTACTTCCTTTCTTAACAACTTCGTCGAGAAAGGCTATTGATGAGAACCCTTCTACAAACCTTTTGTAATAGCCTGCTAAACCCAAGAAACTCTGAACTTCTGCCACGGACTTAGGTGGTTTCCAATCCAACACCACCTCAATCTTCCTAGATCCATCCTTATTCCTTCTGCAGACACCACGTGCCCTAAGAATGCGACTTCCTTAAGCTAAAATTCACACTTGCTAAATTTAGCATAGAGCTTCTTCTCCCTCAACACTTGCAACACAACCCGGAGATGCTCATCATGTTCTTCCTCCGACTTGGAGTGCACTAGGATATCGTTTATGAACACAACAACGAACCGGTCCAGATAGGGTTGAAAAACCACTTTCATCATGTCCATGAATGCGGCTGGGGTGTTAGTCAATCCGAACGACATTACTACAAACTCATAATGCCCATATCTTGTCCGAAAAGTCGTCTTATGGATATCCACTTCCTTCACCTTGAGCTGATGATATCCAGACCGTAAATCTATCTTCGAAATCAACACTTCTTAATTTGGTCAAACAAGTCGTCTATCCTTGGCAAAGGGTACTTGTTCTTGATGGTCAGCTTATTCAACTGACGATAATCTATGCACATGTGCATTGTTTCGTCCTTCTTCTTCACAAACAAGACCGGTGCTCCCCATGGAGACACACTGGGTCGGATAAACCCACGGTCTAGCAACTCTTGGATCTGAGCCTTGAGCTCAACCAACTCCTTTGGTGACATTCTGTAAGGGGCAATTGACATAGGAGCTGTACTCGATAGCAAGTCAATTTTGAACTCCACTTCCCTATCCGGGGGTATTCCAGGTAACTCCTCTAGAAAAACATCAATAAATTCTCTTACGGTTCTAACTCCACTAACTCCCCCTTCTTTTGCATCCAACGCACTAACGAAGGCCAAAAATGCCTTGCACCCTTTTCAAACCATCTTATTAGCCTTTAATGCCTAAACTACGTTAGACAAGTGGTTTTTTCTTTCTCCTATCATAATTACCGTCTTGTCCTCCGGGGTCCTTAATTCTATTCGCTTAGCTGCGCAATCTAATATAGCCCGATGTTCCACTAGCCAGTCCATGCCAAGGATGAGATCAAATTCTCCGAAGGGTAGCTCCATCAAGTTGGTAGGAAATACCACCCCCTAAAGCTCTAGAGGTACACTCCGAAATATCTTATTCACTACTACAATTTGACCTAATGGGCTTACTACAGTCATCTCCCTATTAGACAGTTCAGAGGCTATGCCTAGTGTTTCAACTACTCTACATGCAACATAAGAGTGGGTAGAGCCAACATCAATTAAAGCAAAGTAAGGTTTGTCAGCTATAAGGAATGTACCGATTATGACGTCTGGTGCGTCACCATCCTCCCTTCGACGAACCGTATATACCAGCCCCGGTTGCCTCGCCTCCGTGTTACCAACACCTCTACTCGGTGTTCCTCGTCCTCTACCAGAACCATTACCTCTGCCAGCTAAACCACGACCTCGCGGTGGCTGCTGTCCTCCTCTTCCAGCCTGATTAGGACCCTGACTTACTGGTCGGCCCCCTTCTGTTCTTATAAGAAAGTCCTTAATCATATGGTCCTTGGACCCACACTTGAAACATCCTCCTGTCTTCTTCCAACACTCTCCTAGATGCATCTTCCCACATTGGTCGTAAGTCACAGTCTCGCCCTCCGTAGCACTGCTGACCTTGTGGCCCATCACTTCTAGGCCTCTTTTGCACATTCCCCGATGACCCTGATGATCCAAAACCTCTTTTTTGCCTATTTCGGTCCATATTCTATCTCACCAAATCCTTAATCCCTTCGGCTACCTTAGCCTTCTCCACCAATACGATAAATTCTCGCTCTTCTACTGTGGAGCTATCAACAACCTGAGGTCATCCCTTAGTCCGTCCTCAAACCGAACACACCGTTCATGCTCCGTCGACATAATACCTCAAGCATATCGAATCAACCTTAGAAATTCTTCCTCGTATTCTGCTACGGTCTTATTTCCCTGAACTAGCCTCAAAAATGCCTTCCTCTACGCATCCACATAACTAGTTCCAATGTACTTCTTCTGAAATGCCGCTTTAAAGTATTCCCATGTAAGATCATCAACGGCAGCACCATTTCAAACTGTGAGCCACCATTGATATGACTCATCGTGGAGTAGCAACACTACCCCTTTCAGTTTCTCCTCGACAGTTAGGTCCAAGTCGTCCATAATCTGCTCCTTCACCTCTAACCAATACTCAACTGTATTGGGTGCCACACCAGATACTCCACGAAAAAACTCAGCTCCATTAGATCAAAGTCGCTCAGGTACCGACTTTTGAGTTCCCATGCCTCCTCCTACTCCAGCCACTCTTTCCAAAACTCGCAGATCGCTTTGGATATCGTGATCTTCCCCATCGATCCTCGATATTCCACATCAGCGGCTGGTGGTGGTGGCATTTCATTTTCGGACCCTTGTCCTGACCTAACGGGCTCCGACATGGTCATTCGACCTCTACCACGGCCACGCACATTACGACCACGTCCCCTAGAGTTCTTACTTTTGAATCACGTTTATCTGATTTAAGAATTTTATAAATTAGTTTTTGTTCCATTGATTTATCACGAACAGTCTTATGTTCAATAGTTCTAAGGAGTAGTTCTTTCGAATTCATACACATACAGTCTCAATTCATTCATTCAATCACATTCATGAACTTGCGTTCATTACAGAAAAATATTGTAGTTGTCATTATTTGTTGTTTACCACTACCCAAGGGTATTATCGTAATTTTATCCTATAGGGGTATCTCGGTAATTTTCCAAATTAGGGTATTTGAAAATTTCACAAGGTAGAGATTTTGGCATTTCCACAAAATTGAAATACTTGGTAAGAAAATTTCAAAGGTAAAATGGCAATTTTATAATCTGAGGGTATTTTCGTAATTTTTCAAACCAGGGGCATTTCGGTAAAATTTTTTTTTGCAAAATATGGTTCCTGGTGACTTTTCAAAACAAGGGTATTTTAGAAATTTTAATTTTGAGGATACTTTGGTAACTTTCCACACTGAGGGTATTTTGGTCATTTGTACAGGTTAGGGATAATTTGGTTAATTTACAAATCAAGGGTATTTTTGGAATTTTAAAATCACGGTTTGTCTTTAGAATTTCACAAAACAAGGCGACGAGTCCCTTTCGGGTTTTAGTTATTGAGTTTAGCCTGCGACTGAGTCCTCTTGATTAGGGTGAACCGTCACTACGCACCAGGTAGGATTCGAGTGGTGAGAAGGTGAGTCATTAGGACTGCTTAAATACCAAGCTCCCACTGAATCCAATCCTAGACATGCACACAACGGTTGCCACACCTTTAACTCGGTGACTCAGACATAGGTTTGTTTGGTTTGACCTTAAGTTTTATATATCTTGGTGTTGAAGTAGGCTAATCCTAGGGTTTAATTCCTAGTCTACTAATCTACGTCCCTATAGTTTCCACATACAAATCATAAAAGAGTTAGGAGTACTTACCTGGTGGACTTCAGACCGGAGACTCAGGTGCCATGCCAGAAACCTACTCAATTTCTTATAAAGTCCATTTTCAAGAAAGAAAATGTTTTGGGCCCAAAAAGCCCTCAAGGCTGAGTTTTGAACCGGGCTCTGATACCAAACTGAAACACCCCAAACCCGACCCACGAGCCTTGACCGGATATGGTATGTTCCTTGAGTAAAACAGTTCAATTCTTTTTCAACTTTGGAAAAGATTATGTGTTTTTGAAGATCATTTGATTTGGTGTTGGGTTCAAGTTGAAAACGGTGTTGTTTATGTGTCAAAACATTTAAATATTTGTTTACATTTTTCAAAAAAATTATTTAGTCTCAACGTAATAATAACCTTATCACAATAAATCCATTTTAATTGCTTACTTAAAATAGATAATAATATTGGCCATAATTACATCAAAGCAAAACCCCAAAATAAATCTGAAATACTTAAATAAGGTAAATAAAACAATGAAAATAGAAAAACTCTGAGCTGAGCATGGCCACCACTGAGCTCCTGCCGACCCGGTCCATTACGAGTGTCACCTGAAAAATATCCCACAACGGGGTGAGTCAAACAGACTCAGTGTGTAACAGCCAACACTAAGTCCCAACAAATTTAGGCATATCAGTTCAAACATGTACAGATAGCAAATATAAGTAATGATGCATTCCTGAACCCAAACCTAGATTACCATCCACTATACATCACCCGTACCAACCATCACACCGTGGGGACTACTAAGTCGACCCTCCATCCGCTACATATCATCGAAGATAGTCGCTGCAGATGACTTGCACATCGCCCTTATAATTTCGTGGCATAGCCACCAGATAATATTTTGTGACATAAGTCACCACATTCAGATTTCGTGACATAAGTCACCATATTCAGATATTGTGGTATAAAACCACCAAATCACTTCCCCTTTCATAATCACCCATGTGCCCCATGTCATACAAATCATGCAAAGATTATGCCACATTCTTTATTTCACATTCTTACCAATATTCACACATGTGTCATAACAGGTATTCGCAACATTGTTAACATAGTATTGGAGAATAACGTACCTGAATATGCCGTACCATTGAATGGTACCTTAAGCCATATCTTTCACATTCTTATTAATATATTAAATTAAATCAGAAATCTATTAAGATTCAATGGGGTTACACACAGTAATAACGCTTTCACTAAATCTCAAAATCTACCAAAACCGATTGCACTCCTTCCTAATACCCATAGTTAAAATCGGTTAGGCATTAATACTAAAATATGGCCTTGATAATGTCACATGCACTTACCTTGTGAATCTTAGATCCCAAATTAATCCTTGGTTGTGGTATCTATCGAAATCCCTATAGACCCATGTTAGAATTAGCTCTACATATGATCTATTAAAAATGGCCTATGACATAATGTTACCCATAGCTTACCTCGATCTTAAAAGTCCCGAGATCCCTTCTTAAAATAGCTATAATAGAAATCCAAAATCCCTTTAATGTTTCGCCAAACAATACTAATGTGATTAGTACCTTTTTTTGACATGCTTAGAGAAAGAAAAGAATCAAGAGTTTGGCTAGAGATTCTTACCAATAAGATGACTAAAACGCAATTGATCACAACCTTCAAGAAATCGGCAAGAGAGCTTGCAGGAGAAATCGATTCAAGAGTGGCCACGAAGTGAACTTTCGGCTTTGAACAATCGGCTAGGGTAACCTTAAGTGTTCAACCTTTGTTAAGCACTAGAGAGATTCGGCTTCAACAAGAAACAAAAAAAGAAGGGTATAAAGCTTTAGGGGTTACGACAATGGTGGAATAGGGAGGAGAAGGTTTCGGCTAGAATAAAAGAAAAAAAAAGAAGAGAAAGGTGTTGGTTTTGGAGAGAAAAAGAAAACGAAAGAGGGGCCAACATGCTTTATCAAATTTGGCTATCCCCCTTACAATACTTAGCCGAAAATCACCTTAAGGGAGTCCCTCAACCGGCCAGCACTTTTCCCCCTTATCAGCTCCCTTACTTTCCTCCTATTTTATCTCTTCATCATCTATTCAAAATAATCTAATTAAATAAAAATAAATCATCATTTATCTACTACTTTAGCTGAAATTTTAAAAGGATTAGACCACATCTTAAACTCCTCCATCTATTCTCCCTATGCCGTCCACCTCTGTCTCTCCTTGCTGCAAAATAAAATTCCCCTTTTTACTTCCCTTGTGGCTCGAACCCAAGCCCTTTCCCCTTGCTTGTGGCGTCACACTCTAAGGCCCTAAGTGGCACCTCCAAGCCACTTAAACAAGCCCATTTCTGTGTCATCTTTCCCCTACTCATTTTCTTAAGTCCTATCAGGCTTAGCTCCCTCTTTGAAATTTAAAATCAAATAATTCTTAAGGTATTCACCTACACACTAAGGTTCACAAAATTCATAAAACACATTCCACATACACATAGACATGCTTCCACATATATATAAGCAAAATGCACAAGCCCCAAAATCCCAGATATTACAGGGGTATTTTTGAAATTTTATCCTACAGGGGTATTTTCATAATTTTTTTCAAAATAGGGTATCTTGGTGATTTTTTTCAAAATAAGGGTATTTTGATAATTTTGTGAAGCAGGGGTATTTTGGAAATTTTGTAATTTGGGGGTATTTCATAATTTTACAAATCGGGGGTATTTCGATAATTTTGTAAATTAGGGGTATTTCGATAATTTTATAAATCGGGGTATTTCGATAATTTTGCAAATTAGGGGTATTTTGGTAATTTTGCAAATTTTGATAATTTCCAAATCAAAGGCGTTTTGGTAATTTTTTCAAATCAATGGCGTTTTGGTAGTTTTTCAAACCAAGGGCATTTCAAGGCTAGGGGCATTTTAGTATTTTTGTGAAAATAAGGTGGCTGGTCCCTTTCGGGTTTTAGTTAGAAACTTTGGCCCGTCAACAAGTCCTCGTGACTAAAGTGAACAGACACTACGCACCAGGTAGAATTCTAGAAAAGAGGAGGTGCACCACTAGGGCCGCTTAAATACCAAGCTCTCCCTAGATCCAATCCTAGACATGCGTATGCCTGTTCCCACACCCTAACCTTGTGACTTGTTCACGGACATGTTTAATTAGATTAAGTCTTATGAGGTTGAAGAAGTTGTTTAAGCTAAGCCTAAAGTCCATCAAGTCTTAATTAAGATAATCTATGTCCCATAAAGCCCATCAAGCCCACATACTTATATCACACAGTGAGTTCAAATTACTTACCTAGCGGACTTGGGCCGAGAGACGCAGGTGCCATGCCGAGAAAACTATCTTGTATTATTTATAAACATGCATGTTTCCAAAACCCATCTTTAGAAAATGTTTTGAGCTCAAAACCCCAAAGCCAAGTTTTGAACCACAAGTGACGCCACAAGCTTGTGTATTTGGGCTAGGGATCGAGTCACTTGGGAAGCAAATAAAAGAAATTTTATTTTTTCTTCTAGGAGCAGAGAGATGGATGACACATGGATAAATTTTAGGGGTTTTATCCCTTTTATTTTATTTAAGGATAACAGATGATAAATGAAGAATTATTCTCTAATTAGGAGAATGAGGGAGAAGTGACGACCAAGTAAGGGACTTTGAATTTAGTAATTTCGGCTAGGTAAGGATAGTTGATGAATTATCTTTTATTTTAGATGATAATTAAAGAGATAAAATTTATCAAAATAGGAAGAGTTGGCCGAATGAGGGTCTCTATGTAGATTAATTTTGGTAACAAGGGGAAAAGGGGTAGCTATTCTTCATTCTCTCTTTTCTTCTGCCGAAATTCTCTAGCAAATTTCTCTCTTCTTCATTTGTTCTCATTCTTTTTGTTAGTCAAAGCCAAAAATTCAAGATACCACCATTAGCCGATTTCTTCTTCTTTATTTCAATTCATCAAAAGCCGACATCTGTTTAGTGTTCACTTAGGCTATAGCCGAAACTTTGAAGTGGTGTCAGGAGGGAGATTGTCGACTTCTTCAACTAAGGGTAAGGATCAATTGCTATTATTTTCTTTCTTCTGTAAACCGAAAGTTAAGATTCTAATGCCATATACATGTTGGCCGAAACTTTGAAGGAAAGCTTCGGGATTCTGAGACTATCGACTACAAGGAGGAAAGTTTTGGATTTGAAATCACAAGGTATGTGTTTAAGACATTCGCCAAGACCTATTTTAAGTGATTGGAATCGAACCTAACATGTGAATCTATAGGTGATTTCGACAGATACCAAAGTGAATTAGCAATTTCGGGATTTAAATCCCTAAGGTAAGTGTACATGAATATTCGGCCAAGGCTTATTTTGGTATGAAGATCTATTTCATGATTGTTAAAAGTCAAACTAACCTATGTGAAGATCCAAAGGTTTGGTAGAATACAAGAAGGAGAATAGCGAGTTTTTGGGATTTGACTATAGTCAATTCGACAGCAAGGTAAGCATATAAGTGTACAAATCCTATTAGGATTTGGTTTTATGGTCGAATGAGTTTTTCATTAAATATTTAATATGGGCCGAATGTAGGGAGTAAAAGATCTAAGATCGAAAATTTGGGATTTCAAGTGAAATCGTTAAGCGAATCAGGTGTGTACCCTACCCTAAGTTTTAATACGTTCATGGCTATATTTTAAATTAAATATGTTATTAAGAATGTGAAAAGCATGGTTAAGGTACCATACAATGGTACAAAGTACTCAGGTACG
The DNA here is from genome assembly GCA_025506655.1 of Gossypium rotundifolium. NCBI lineage: Eukaryota > Viridiplantae > Streptophyta > Magnoliopsida > Malvales > Malvaceae > Gossypium > Gossypium rotundifolium. The sequence continues at coordinate 143,551,435 of CP106731.1, forward strand.
TTTCCTACTCCCAATAGGATTATGAAATATGTTATAAGTAACATGAGAATAATGATAAGAATGTGAACTTTGGCATGTTAATGCATAATATGATTTGGGCATATGGGTTATATGAAAAAGGGAAGTTAATGTGGTGACCTAAGACCATGAAATCTAAATGTGGTGACCTAAGACCACGATAACTGATTATGGTGACCTAAGACCACGAATTCTAAATGTGGTGACCTAAGACCACGAATTTTTATAAGGGCGATGAGCATGTCGACTGCAGCTACTGCCTTCGATGGTGTGTAGCGGAAGGAGGGTCGACTTAGTAGTCCCCACGGTGTACAGGTTGGTACGGGGGAGTGTAGCGGATGGCTAACTAGGTTTGGGTTTGGGTCGCATCATTATTTTTACTCATATATGAACATGTATGTGATATGATAATACATGCCCGAAATGTTAATTCTTAGTGTTGGTTACACATTGAGTCTGCTTGACTCACCTCATTGTGGGACTATTTTAGGTGACGATCGGTGATGGACCGGGTTCTATGAAGCTTAGGGATGGCCATGCACAGCAAGAAATTTATGACTTGGACTTTTATTTTATTTTAAGTATTTTAAAGTTTATTTTGGTTTTAATTTTGGGAAATTATTTGATGTAATAAGGCCGTAGTAGCATTTACTTTACTTTTATTTATTTAGCCTACAATCTTTATATTTATTAAAAGATTAAGTAAAATTATTTTAATACAAAGCCCAAACGTTTTGTCACCTAAATCAAAAGGATTTTTAATAACGAAATAAACTTGTTTTCAACTCAAGCCCAACCCAAAACAAACTTTCCTTCAAAACGCTCAAGTTTTTCCTAAGTACAAAAGAATTTGAAACGGTTTTCACCGGGGAACATACCAGATTCGGTCAAGGCTCATGGGCCGGGTTTGGGGTGTTTCAATTTGGTATCAGAGCCCAGTTTTAAACTCTCAGCCTTGGGTTTAAGGCCCAAAACATTTTCAAAGTAATCCCAAAAGGAATTTTCTTAAAATTTTCGTGTTTTTACGGCATGGCCCACTAAGTCTCCAACCATGATCCACCGTGTAGGTACTTGACTTCAAGTGATTTGAATATGTGAAATGTATGGGATTTTATGGAAACGTAGATTAGTCTCGATAAGTATTTGAACCCTAGGACTAGTGTACCCCAACAAATACATAAGACTTAAATATCTAATTAAACAAACCTATGGTTGTGTCGCCGAGTTAGGGTGTGGCAACCATGGTACGGATGTCTAGGATTGGTTTCAGTGGGAGCTTGGTATTTAAGTAGTCTGCGTGACTCACCTCCTCTCCACTCGAATCCTACCTAGTGCGTAGCCTCGGTTCACCCTAACCAAGAGGACTAAATCACGGGCTAAACCCCTAACTAAAACCCGAAAGGGACTAGCCGTATTTTATGGAAACCCTAGTTTTAAAATTTCTAAATTATCCTCTTGATTTGAAAAAGATTATTTTTATAAAATTTTCTTGAAAAATTTCTGATTTAAAAATTTACTAAAATACCCCTAGTGGTAAAATTACAAAAGTGCCCTTGGTTTATGAAATTTTCAAAATACCACAGTTCCTATCAAAATTTCATTACTTTATAAAAATGTTCAAAAACCCTAATTTGCAAAATGAGAAAATACCCTGATTTTAAAAAAAATTACGAAATTACCCTTACCCTGCAAATTACCGAAATACCCTTGAGTTACAAAATTACCAAAATGACCCCCGATCTTCAAAAAAATTTTTGCAACAACACTGATTTGGAAAACAAATTCTTAAAAACAACCCTCAAGTTTTGTAAATTCCAAAATATCCGTGATTTATTAATATTTACAAATTCACCCGAGGTAATTACCAAAATACCCTTGGATTTCAAATTTTCCAAAATACCCTGGAGTGTAAAATTTCTAGAATACCCTCATTGACAAAAACACCAAGGAACCTTGTTTCGATAAATTGCAAAAAATACCCCTGTAGGACAAATTACGAAAATACCCCTAGGTAGTGGAAAAACAACAACAATGAAAACTACAACATTTCTCTGAATGAACAAAAGTTCATAATTGATTGATGGATGAATGTAAAGACTGTGTGCATGTATGAATACAAAAGAACCACTTCAAAAATTCTTTTCATAAAACTTCTTCGCGGTTAATCAGTAGAATAAAGGCTAATTCATAAAAATTTCTTAAATCAGATTAAAGCGCATCATTAGATATGAGTTCTAGAGGACGCGATCGTCAAGGATACGGTAGAGGAAGAATGACTGTGTCAGAACCTGTTAGATCGGGTCAAGGGTCTGACAATGAGTTACCACCGCCACCACCACCCCATTTGTCGATGTCGAAAGACAAGCTCGCACGTGGATGATCTTTATGACGCAGCTATGCTTGCGAGTTCTAAAATGGTGGTCGGCGCGGTGGAAATACGGAGCTCAAAAATCTGCTCCGAGCAACTCGAGCCAACGGATCTGAGGTGTTTCGTGGAGTATCTGGTGTGGCACCCAGTACAACTGAATACTGGTTGGAAGCAACCGAGCGCATTATGGATGAGCTCGATCTAACCCCTGAAGAGAAGTTGAAAGAATGGTGGCACTATTACGCGATGAAGCATACCAATGGTGGTTAACAGTCCGGGATGGTGCCACAGCTGAGGATCTGACCTGGGAGTATGCTAAGGAGGCATATCAAAAAAAGTATGTTGGCTCACGTTATATTGATGAGCAGAGGAAAGCTTTTCTAGGGCTGGTTCAAGGAAACAAGTCAGTAGCAGCGTATGAAGCTGAATTTTTGAGGTTAAGCCGATATGCTCGAGGAGTAGTGACTACGGAGCATGAGCGGTGTGTGCGATTTGAAGACGGTCTAAGGGATGACCTAAGGTTATTGATAGCTCCACATCAGGAGCGGAGTTTTTCACGCTAGCAGAAAAGGCTAAGGTAGCCGAGGGAATCAAGGATTCGATTAAGCAGAGCTCTGATAGGAATAGACCCAAGAGGGGTTATGGGTCGTCAAGATCATCGAAAAATGTGCAGAAAAGGCCCAGAGTTGATGGGTCGCGGGGACAGCAAGTTGGTGCAAGAGGGCGGTATCGTCCATGTGATCAGTGTGGAAAGAAACACTTAGGTGAATGTTGGAAGAAGACAGGTGGATGTTTCCGATGTGGGTCAAAGGACCATATGATCAAGGACTGTCCAAAGAGGCCAAATGAAAAGCAGCCAACAGCTCAGAATGTTAATCAGGCTAGTAGAGGGGGACAGCAGCCTCAACGAGGTCGTGGTTCAAATAATCGAGGAAATGGTAGAGGACGTGGAACACCAGGCCGAGGTGCTGCCAATACTGAGGCAAGGCAGCCAGGGTTGGTTTATGCGGTTCACCGTAGTGAGGATGGAGACGCGTCGGACGTCATAACTGGTACGTTTCTCATTCATGGCAAGCCTTATTTTGCTCTTATTGATGTGGGCTCGACCCATTCATATGTTGCATGTAGTATAGTGGAAACACTAGGCCTAGACTCTAAACTTTCTGATAGGGAGATGACTGTAGTAAGCCCATTAGGCCAAACTGTAGTGGTGAATAAGATCTTTCGGAATGTATCCCTAGAAATTGTGGAGTGAGCTTTGGTGACTTAATGGAGTTACCCTTCGGAGAGTTTGACCTCATACTTGGTATGGATTGGTTAGTAGAACACCGAGCCGTGTTGGATTGTGCGGCTAAACGAATGGAACTAAGGACCTAGGAAGATGAAGTGGTAGTAATGATAAGAGAAAGAAGAAACTACTTGTCTAATGTAGTTTCGGCACTAAAGGCTGAAAAGATGGTCTCGTAAAGGGTGCAAGGCGTTTCTAGCCTTCGTAAGTGCATTGGATGGAAAGGAAGAAGGTGTTAGTGGAGTTAGAACGGTAAGGGACTTTGAGGATGTGTTCCCAAAGGAATTACCAAGAATACCCCCGGATAGGGAGGTGGAGTTTAGAATAGACTTGCTACCGGGAACAGCTCCTGTGTCAATCGCTCCATACCGAATGGCGCTAAAAGAGTTAGTTGAGCTCAAGGCTCAAATCTAGGAATTGCTTGACCGTGGGTTTATCCGGCCCAGTGTGTCTCCGTGGGGAGCACCGGTCCTGTTTGTGAAGAAGAAGGACGAAACTATGCGTATGTGCATAGACTATCGTCAATTGAATAAGCTGACCATCAAGAACAAGTATCCTTTGCCTAGGATTGATGACTTGTTCGATCAGCTTAAGGGGGCGGCAGTGTTTTCAAAGATCGACTCAAGGTCGGGATATCATCAGCTGAAGGTGAAGGAGGCTAATATCCATAAGACAACCTTTAGGATAAGATACGACCACTATGAGTTTGTGGTAATGCCGTTCAGGTTGACAAACGCCCCAGCCGCATTCATGGATATGATGAACTGAATTTTTCAACCTTACTTGGATAGGTTCGTCGTAGTGTTCATCGACGATATTTTGGTGTACTCTAAAATTGAGGAGGAGCATGATGAACATCTTCGGACTGTGCTGCAAATATTGAGGGAGAAGATGCTTTATGCCAAATTCAGCAAGTGTGAATTTTGGCTTAGGGAAGTTGCTTTCTTAGGGCACGTGGTGTCTGCTGAAGGAATAAGGGTAGATCTTAGGAAGATTGAAGCAGTGTTGGATTGGAAACCACCTAAGTCGGTGGCGGAGATTCGTAGCTTCTTGGGATTGGCAGACTATTACAGAAGGTTCGTGGAAGGATTTTCGTCAATAGTCGCGCCATTAACAAAGTTGTTGAGGAAGGAAGTACCCTTTGTATGGACAGATAAGCGCGAAGAGCTTTGAGAAGCTTAAGGAAGTATTAATGTCGGCTCCAGTGTTGATTCAAATAGGAGGCGTGAAAGGATTTTACGGTGTATTGTGACGCTTCCCATACAGGTTTGGGTTGCGTATTGATGCAAGACGGGAAGGTAGTCGCATATGCGTCCCGATAGTTGAGGCCACATGAGATGAACTACCCGACGCATGACCTAGAATTAGCGGCTATGGTCTTCGCTCTTAAGGTGTGGAGACACTACCTTTATGGCGAAAAGTCGACGATCTACACAGACCACAAGAGTCTCAAGTATTTGCTGACTCAGAAGGAGTTAAACTTGAGGCAGCGAAGGTGGGTTGAATTACTGAAGGACTATGACTGTTCAATAGAATATCACCCGGGCAAGGTGAATGTAGTGGTGGATGCCCTAAGTCGAAAGGTGGTGTTGGATCTGAGGGCAATGTTCGCCCATTTAAGTTTGTATGATGATGGAAGCCTGTTCGAAAAGTTGCAAGTAAGCCAACGTGGTTGAATGGGGTGAAGGAGGGACATTTGGCTGATGAGGATTTAAGTGTTAAGTTGCAACAAGTACAGAACGGAGAGTTAGAGGACTATGAGGTTAGTGATGACGGAGTGTTGTGCTTCAAAGGAAAGGTCTGTATGCCAAGGGACAAGGAATTAAGACAGAGGATTCTTGAAGTGCATAGTAGCCCTTATGCTATGCATCCCGGAGGCATCAAGCTGTACAGGGATCTAAGGGAACAGTTTTGGTGGCCTGGTCTGAAAAAGGAAGTTACTGAAACTGTTGGCAAGTGCTTGACATGCCAGCAAGTTAAGGCTGAACATCAAGTTCCATCGGGATTGCTTCAGCCAATTGAGATTCCGCAGTGGAAGTGGGAAAGAATTACCATGGACTTCGTTAGTGGGCTTCCCCTTACGCCTACTAAGAAGGACTCGGTATGGGTAATAGTGGACCGTTTGACCATGTCCGTGCACTTTATCCCGGTAAGGGTTGATTTTTCTCTTCAGAAATTGGCCAAATTATATGTGGCAGAAATTGTGAGGTTACACGGAGTGCCGGTGTCTATCATTTCGGATAGAGACCCAAGATTTACGTCTCGATTTTGGAGGGCACTTCATCAAGCTTTAGACACTAAGTTGGATTTCACTATGGCTTTTCATCCACAGTCGGACGGGCAATCTGAACGGGTAATCCAAGTATTGGAAGATATGTTGAGGGGCTGTGTGATGGATTTCAGAGGAAGTTGGGAGGAGTATTTGCCTTTAGCAGAGTTTGCCTACAACAACAGCTATCATACAAGTATTCAGATGGCACCTTATGAAGCGCTGTATGGTCGGAAGTGCCGAACTCCTACATGTTGGATAGAATTGGGAGAACGTCGAGTTTTGGGTCCTAAGTTAGTGGCAGAATCTAAAGAGAAAGTTGAGATTATTCATACACGGTTGAAGGAAGCCTCTGATAGGCAGAAGTCTTACGCTGACCTCAAGCGGAAGGAAATAGAGTTTGAAGTGGGAGACCAAGTGTTTCTGAAAGTCTCGCCTTGGAAGAAAGTGATGAGGTTTGGCCAGAAAGGGAAGTTAAGCCCAAGGTTTACAGGGCCCTATCGAGTGCTGAAGCGAGTTGGACCAGTGGCATACCAACTAGAGTTCCACCAGAGTTGCAGCAGATGCACGATGTATTCCATGTATCCACGCTACGTCGCTACCGATCGGATCCATCTCATGTGGTACCAATTAAAGAAGTGGAGCTAAGGTCGGACTTATCCTACGAGAAAGAGCCGATTCAGATCTAGGAACGAGACGTGAAAATATTACGGAGGAAGTCAGTTCCTCTAGTCAAAGTGCTGTGGTGCAATCATGGATTGGAAGAAGCTTCGTGGGAGCCAGAAGAGGCAATGCGACAGCAATACCTTCATTTATTTTAGCCAAGCAATTTTGGGGACGAAATTATTTTAAGGGGTAGAACTGTAACACCCTGAAAATGGGCCTATGCATTTCTTTTGATTATATGAAATGGCATGTCTTATGTGTTATGAATGTATTATGAACATTTTTGGAAACTTGGAAATGTAAGAGATGATTTAGAAATGTTAAGTTTCAAAAAGAGGAAAGTGAACATTTTGGAAACTTGGAAATGTTAAGTTAAAAGAGGAAAGTGAACATTTTGGAAACTTAAGTTAAAAGAGGAAAGTGAACATTTTAGAAACCTGGAAATGTATGGAAATGTTAGGTTAAAGGAGGGAAACGAAAATTTTTGGAAACTTGGAAATGAAAGGAAATGTCAAGTTTTAAAGTTTAAAAAGAGGAAACTAAGGCAAGGTAGCCTTAAGAAAATTAATAGGAAGGATTTGACACAAAAACAGGCTTGTCAAAGTGGCTTGAAGGCACCACTTAAAAGCCCAAAGAAGTGACATACAAGCTTGTGTATTTGGGCCGTGGATCGAGTCACTTGGGAAGTAAATAAAAGAAATTTTATTTTTTCTTCTAGAAGCAGAGAGATGGACGGCACATGGATAAATTTTAAGGGTTTTATCCCTTTTATTTTATTTAAGGATAACAGATGATAAATGAAGAATTATTCTCTAATTAAGAGAATGAGGGAGAGGTGATGGACAAGTAAGGGACTTTGAGTTTAGTAATTTCGGCTAGTTAAGGATAGTTGTTGAATTATCTTTTATTTTAGATGATAATTAAAGAGATAAAATTTATCAAAATAGGAAGAGTTGGCCGAATGAGGGTCTCTATGTAGATTAATTTCGGCAACAAGGGGAAAAGGGGTAGCTATTCTTCATTCTCTCTTTTCTTCTTGAAAATTCTCTAGCAAATTTCTCTCTTCTTCATTTGTTCTCCTTCTTTTTGTTAGTCAAAGCCAAAAATTCAAGATACCACCATTAGCCGATTTCTTCTTCTTTATTTCAATTCATCAAAAGCCGACATCAGTTTAGTGTTCACTTAGGCTATAGCCAAACTTTGAAGTGGTGTCACGAGGGAGATTGTTATTATTTTCGAAACTTCTTCAAGTAATGAAGTAAGGATCAATTGTTATTATTTTCTTCACTAAGACTATTTTATAAACCGAAATGTTAAGATTCTAATGCCATATACATGAATTGGACAAGGCTTAAACTTTGAAGGAAAGCTTTTGGTCAATTCGATTATAAGTGTACGAGACTAGTCGACTACAAGATCGATTTTTCTGACAATCACCCTCCCTAAGTTTTAATACGTTCATGGCTACATACCATCGATGGCGTTTCCTACTCCCAATAGGATTATGAAATATGTTATAAGTAACATGAGAATAATGATAAGAATGTGAACTATGTTAATGCATAATATGATTTGGGCATATGGGTTATATGAAAAGGGAAGTTAATGTGGTGACCTAAGACCACGAAATTGTGGTGACCTAAGACCACGATAAGCGAATGTGGTGACCTAAGACCACGAATTCTAAATATGGTGACCTAAGACCACGAATTTTGACATAGTGGTGTGTAGCACTTAGTAGTCCCCACGATTATGCGAGTTGATGCGGGGGAGTGTAGCGGATGGCTAACTAGGTTTGGGTTTGGGTCGCATCATTATTTTTACCTATTATATGAACATGTGTGATATGATAATGCATGCATGTTAATTCGTGTTGGTTACACATTGCCTCACCCATTGTCAGGACTATTTTGGTGATGATCGGTGATGGACCGGAGTTGGCGAAGCTTAGGGATGGCCATGCCTGACAAGAAATTTATGACTAGGACTTTTATTTTATTTTAAGTATTTTAAAGTTTATTTTGGTTTTAATTTTGGGAAATTATTTGATGTAATAAGGCCGTAGTAGCATTTACTTTACTTTTATTTATTGAGCCTACAATCTTTATATTTATTAAAAGATTAAGTAAAATTATTTTAATACAAAGCCCAAACGTTTTGTCACCTAAATCAAAAGGATTTTAATAACGAAATAAACTTGTTTTCAACTCAAGCCCATTAAAACAAACTTTCCTTCAAAACGCTCAAGTTTTTCCTAAGTACAAAAGAATTTGAAACGCCATCGATGGCGGTCATCTGCTGATTAGCTACTCATTGTCGATTTCTAACATAGTCACCGAGCAGATCGTGGCAGAGCCACTACAATAGAACACTTCCCCTTTCATATACATCAATCGCCCAACCCCGAGCAAACATAGAAAACTACATGCATGTATATCATGTCAACTCAACAGAATCATTTTACTTAAAGAAAATCACAGAAATCACTAACCTGATGAGTCGCCCTTTACCCTCCACGGTTTTCAACAGTCATACCGGGATTTTGGCATTTAACAGAATATAAACAGACTTATATATATACTAACAGACAATAGAGATGGTGTGAGAAATTACACACTTGATTACACACAACGCTATACTACTGAAGTCGACGCTCTCTCTAGCCAGAATCAGGACTATCAGACCACTATTTTGCCGATCAAAACTCACTACAAGAGATTGATTTGAATAACAACTTGATAGGGTTAGATGTCCGACTGGAGATAAATCGGTTTAATAAAACGACAAAGATAAATCTCCTTACCTAAATCGATTAAATCTTGGAAGTAGTATGATTCAAGTGCTACCGATTTTGAAACCTAGGCGATTAGATCTCCTTCAAATCCCAGAATGCCACCCATGAAAGAAAACACGAGATTAGTCAACTATTTATCCATTCGGCTATAGTCTCCAAAAGTCAGAAAAGATTGAAAGAATACACAAATCGATATTTACCTCTACAGATGGTTTCGGTTACCCCCTTGCAGGAAGACTCGACAATCACAGAAGAAGATTGAAGTGTAGAAGATTAGAGATCTAAGAATTTTCGGCTTCAACCCGGAGATGATGATTCAGCTATGGAGGTCACTTCAGGAAAAGAGAACGAATAAAGTGATGCTGAGACTTAGAGATTTTGGCTAAAGTATTTGAAAGAGTATAGAAAGAAATTAGTAGAGGTTCGGTAATTAATAAGACTTCAGAGGGTTTTGGCTTGAAGGAAAAAGAAAAGAAAGTGGAGAGGGAGAATGGAGTGGTGATTTCGGCAGAAAAGAAAAAGATGACAAGAACTCAGTAAACAAATTTTTGGCACACCCCTTGCCTATACTAAACCGATTCTCCCCCCTCTCCTGTGTTTGATTTTCGGCCAACACCAGCCTCCTTGATAGATCCTCATCCCATCCCTTATCTTTATCAAAACCCCCATCCAAAAGTTTCCTACATCGCACCACTTCCTCCCTCCTTTTGTCAGAATAATATCACATATTTTAAAACATTAAAAACCCCTATTCTCTAGCCTTGATACCGTCCCCCCTTGCTCCCTTTTAAGTGCCAAAATTGGCCCAAAAGCTTAGGCTCCAAGCGGCCAACCTTAGGCCTTCTCCATCCACTAGTGATGCCACCCTCTGCTCCTTTGTAGCGCCACCTAACTTTGGGCCACAAGCCCACTTTACTACTTTTAAACACAGATACCTACCTTTAAAACCTATAGTGCCCCAAAAGAAAATCAACCAAGGCCTCAGCCCAAACCTAAGCCCAATTCGTACCTCTAATTCTCAAACTAACACATTAAACCTACAACTCACAAAATGCACAGGCCCACTAATTCAGGATGTTACACTGACAATCAGTCTGAGAGGGTAATCCAGATCTTGGAGGATATGTTAAGAGGTTGCATCATTGATTTTAGGGGTAGTTGGGAGGAGTATTTACCTCTGGCAGAATTGGCGTACAATAACAGCTACCAATCTAGTATTCAGATGGCGCCTTATGAAGCGTTATACAGACGGAGATGTCGTACCCCTACTTGTTGGACAGAGTTGGGTGAGCGTCAGGTGTTGGGTCGAGAACTAGTTTCAGAGACGGAAGAAAAAGTTAGGTTGATTCGGGCTCGGTTGAAGGAAGCGTTTGATCGGCAGAAATCTTATGCGGATCTAAAGCGTAAGGAGTTGGAATTTGTAGTGGGAGATCAAGTCTTTTTGAAAGTGTTGCCGTGGAAGAAGGTAATGAGGTTTGGTCAGAAGGGTAAGCTAAGTCCCCAATTTATTGGACCTTATTGGGTACTAGAACGTGTGGGGCCAGTGGCGTATCGATTGGAGTTGCCTCCAGGGTTGAAGTAGATACATGACGTGTTTCATGTCTCGATGCTAAGACGTTACCGTTCTGATCCATCACACATTGTGCCAGTGGAGGAGATTGAAGTAAGGCCCGACTTGTCCTTTGAGGAAGAGCCAGTGCAAATCTTGGATCGAGACGTAAAGGTGTTGAGAAGGAAGTCTATTCCTTTGGTCAAGGTTTTGTGGCGAAACCACTGCGAGAGGAAGCGACATGGGAGCCAGAAGATGTTATGCAACAACAGTATCCCCATCTCTTTTGATCAGGTAAATTTTGTGGCTAAAATTTCTTTAAGGGGATAGAATTGTAACATCCTGAATTAGTGGGCCTATGCATTTTGTGTGTTGTAGGTTTAACATGTTAGTTTGAGAATTAGAGGTACGAATTGGGCTCAGGTTTGGGCTAAGGCCTTGGTTAATTTTCTGTTGGGGCACTATAGGGTTTAAAGGTAGGTATCTGTGTTTAAAAGTAGCAAAGTGGGCTTGTGGCCCAAAGTTAGGTGGCGCTACAAAGAAGCAGAGAGTGGCGTCACTAGTGGATGGAAAGGGCCCAAGGTTGGCCACTTGGAGCCCAAGCTTTTAGGCCAATTTTGGCACTTAAAAGGGAGCAATGGGGGACGGTATCAAGGCTAGAGAATAGGGGTTTTTAATGTTTTAAAATATGTGATATTATTCTGATAAAGGAGGGAGGAAGTGGTGTGATGTAGGAAACTTTTGGATGGGTGTTTTGATAAAGATAAGGGATGGGATGAGGATCTATCAAGGAGGTGGTGTTGGTGAAAATCAAACATGTAAGAGGGGAGAATCGGTTTAGTATAGGCAAGGGTGTGCAAAAATTTGTTTACTGAGTTCTTGTCATCTTTTTCTTTTCTGCCGAAATCACCACTCCATTCTCCTTCTCCACTTTCTTTTCTTTTTTCCTTCTAGCCTAAACCCTCTAAAGTCTTATTAATTGTCGAATCTCTGCTAATTTCTTTCTCTTCTCTTTCAAATTCTTTAGCTGAAATCTCTAAGTCTCAGCATCACTCCATTCGTTCTCTTTTCTCGAAGTGACCTCCATAGCTGAATCATCATCTCTAGGTTGAAGCCAAAAATTCCTAGATCTCTAATCTTCTACGCTTCAATCTTCTTCTGTGATTGCCGAATCTTCCTACAAGAGGGTAGCCAAAACCATCTGTAGAGGTAAATGTCGATTTGTGTATTCTTTCAATCTTTTTCGGCTTTTGGAGACCATGGCCGAATGGCTAAATAGTTTACTAATCTCTTGTTTTCTTTCATGGGCAGCATTCTGAGATTTGAAAGAGATCTAAGTGCCTAGGTTTCAAAATTGGTAGCATTTGAATCATACTACTTTCGAGATTTAATCGATTTAGGTAAGGAGATTTATATTCGTCGTTTTATTAAACCAGTTTATCTCCAATATGACATCTAACCCTGTCGGGTTGTTATTCAAATCAATCTCTTGTAGTGAGTTTTGAGCGACAAAATAGTGGTCTGGATAGTCGCGATTCGGCTAGAAGAGCGTCGACCTCGGTAGTATAGCGTTGAGCGTGATCAGGTGTGTAATTTCTCACACCATCTATATATATATATATATAAGTCTGTTTATATTCTGTTAAATGCTAAAATCCCGGCATGACTGTTGAAAACCCGTGGAGGGTAAAGGGCAACTCATCAGGTTAGTGATTTCTGTGATTTTCTTTAAGTAAAATGATTCTGTTAAGTTGACATGATATACATGCATGCCGTTTTCTATGTTTACTCGGGGTTGGGCGATTGATGTATATGAAAGGGGAAGTGATCTGTTGTAGCAGCTCTGCCACGATCTATTGTAGTGGCTCTGTCACGATCTGTTCTAGTGACTATGTCACAAATTTGACAATGAGCAGCTAACTGCAGCATGACTACCATCGGTGGTGTGTAGCGGTGAGGGTGATTGTAAAAATCCCCATTGGTGTGATTGGCAGGTAAGGGTGGTGTGTAGCGGATGGATCTAGGATTGGGATGGGCTTTGCTTAATTCTGATATGTGATATTCTATTATTTTGTTCTGTGGGGCTAAGGCCCAGTCTGATGGTGCAAGAGGGATTGTACACTGAGTCTTGTGACTCACCCCATTGTTTAACATTTTTCAGGTAGCACTTAGTGCATCGGACCGGGCTGGAAAGGAGCGCAAGGTGGCCATGCATGGATTTATTTCGACTCAATAAAGGATGCTGTTTTAATTATTTTCCCTAATATTTTCAATTTGTTTGGTTTTATATTTTACTGTAATAAGGCCACCGCTATGGTTTATTGGTTTTATGTTCTCGTTTTGGGTTTTCATAGCTTAGATTTTATGATTAATTGGAACTAAGGCATGTGTTTAAATAATAAAACTCGAGGCAAAATTTCAATTTTATTCATTAAGGCATTAATTAAAATTTATTTCTTTTACAAATTATCAAATTATTAAGTTTTTCCCAGATAAATGTTTAAACTATGTTTTTCAAAAAAAAAATATGCGACATGCTTTACAAAAACTTCTTAGTCACATGTCAGATCCGGTCGGGGTGTTTGGCCATGGTTTGGGGTATTTCAAGGTTTTGACTTTTGTGAAAGAAGCAATTGAGAGAAGAAGAAGAACATGAAGAAGTGATAGGAATGGTATGGAGACAAAGAGAATTTTGGCAAGACTAGGGTGGGTTCGGCTTTAGCAGAATAATGAGAAAAGAGAATGAAAGAACTTAAAATGCCGAAAATGTGAGGAGGACCCTCACCTGACTATTCCCAATTTGGGCACCTATCAACCCCAAAAGCCAAAATTTACAGAAAAACAACAAGCACTAAGTCCTATGGCTAAAGAAAATTCGGCACCCCCTAGCACAAACCAAAACTAAGATCCTCCTCCCTCAAAGAGTTGGAAATTCAGCCACCACCTTGCTCCCTAGATAAGTCCTAGATTTTCTCCATTATCCTTATCTGATCACTCATCCATAAGTGGCATGAATAGCACCACCTTTTCTTTCCTTTATCAGCCACATTATCCAACTCACACAACTCCTTATTTCTAAGTATCCCAGCCGACTCCAACACCACCCCTTCTGATGCCAAAAATTAATTTAAATAAAATGAGCTTGCCGTGACTCGAACCTCCTCCCTACCTCCCTTGTGGCGTCACCTTGCTGTGCTCCAAGAGGCGCCTCCCTGCCTCTTTATCACATCAAATCTTGTGTCATAAAACACAAATAATATCTTTTAAGCCCTAACCCAGCTAGCTCTCCACTAATGAGCCCAACAACAAATTTTTTTTTTTTTGCTAAGGCCTTGGCCTAACTCTGAGCCCATTCTGGACCCCTAAAACACTCTAACTAGCATATTAAGCACAACAACACATCACAAAACATCAAATGCAAAGCCCTACAAATTCAGGATGTTACAATAGGCAGCTCGTTGTTGCTGAAGATGCAGTGTGGAACTCATATATAAATGTAAGAATTATTTCAAGTCTTTATTATTTTATTTTCACCAAACTTATAACTAATATAAATTCCTCATTTTTATAGAGTCATAAAGAAGCAAGTCAGTTCAAACATCGTAGTTTCCCTTATTACGACCAACTTACTGCCATTTATGCAAAAGATCGATCCACTGAAAAAGATGCTCAAACAGCCGCTGATATCATTGAAGAAATAAATGTTGAGGATGTAGCTACTGCAAATATTCATGAAGAAAGAAACGATTTCTATGGATGTGAAGTCGATATCTCTTTGGATGACATGGATGCTTCACTCTGAACCATAACTAGCTCGAAACCAAGGGGTTCCACATCTTCAAAGAAGAAAAAAAAAGAATTCTGATGCAAGTGATCATATGTCTTCTTCATTTCATGATCTTGCCACTTTTTGGTGAAAAACATGCGGGCCGTTGGCAAACAAATCAGTAGAAGTATTGCCTCGGATGCGGTAATTCAAAAAAGTCAGAAGAATTTCATATCATCCAAGAAAAAGCTACAAATTTATATCCAACATTATGTGAAATAGAAGGTTTAACTATGGATGACCGTTTTCAAGCATTGAGCAAAATTCTAGATCATCCAATGCAAATACTCATTTTCTTTAGTTTAGCTTCTGCTGTACGATTGGAATGGGTCAAGATTTCTTCGACCATTAAAATCATAGTTGTATTGATGATATTTTGGTAACTTTTGTGTTTGTAATATTTGGGACGGTATAATGACACGATATATGTCATTACAATGTTGTAACTTTTTATGTTGTAACATATGGATTATGACATATAAACTAATGAAATCAAGTAACCTTTTGTTAATATATGAATATTATGTTTATGCAAAATATAATTCTCAAGTTATTTATTACTTCTAATATTATTTTATTGTAGAATAATTAAATTATTTGTTTCAATAATGATATTTTAGCACATTAAATATGTATTGTAGTTCAAAAATAATAAAGTAGATTATATATTTTTTATAGTATTCATATAACTTTTTGATGTTGTAAAATTTTAAAACATATAGATTATGACATATAAACTAATGAAATCATGTAACTTTTGTTAATATATGAATATTATGCTTGGATGTGAAATATAATTCTCAAGTCAATTAATTACTTCTAATATTTTTTTGTAGAGTAATTAAATTATTTGTTTCAATAATGATATTTTAGCACATATATGTATTGCGCTTTAAAAATAATAAAATAAATTATATACATTTTATAGTATTATATATTAAGATTTTTAATTCATATAATAATAATTATATTAAGCATGTTATTAAATTATATTTTTATTAAATTATATTTAATAATAATTATGTTAAAATATGATTAAATTATTTATTATTTCTATTAAATTATTTTCAATAATAACCTTATTAAAATTTAATAACAATAACAATAATTATCTACCTAAAAATTCTACAAAGGGTATTTTGGTCATTTTAGTTCTTTTCCTTATGCTATTACAACATCATTCAATTCAACCAAACACAAGAATTCTATTACAGCTGATAAACCGTAAAAGTAACATATTTTAATCTCACATTTAGTATGCTTTTGGATGATTTATCCTTGATTTATGTAAAAAGGTGCTCTTAATACTTTCTTTTCATGTCTTATGCTCAGGAAAGCACCTAAGGATAAAAAGAACGTAAAACGGACCAAATTGGGCTAACACAAGATATCGACACGGCCTGGACTTCAAGCCACATGGCATTGCCTTGCCATTTACTTCACACGGCCATGCCACAATTTACATGGCCGTGCCCCAATCGACAGAATCGAGACACGTCCTGAAGATGACTTACACGGGAGTGTGCCATGGGCGTGCCCCTGCCGCGAAAAAGAGCATTTTCACTCGGATTTGGATGCTTGGAGGCAAAGAAACACATTCCTAAATCTACTTAAACATCATAGAGGAATTCTACTTGAATTAGGATACTTAGGAGCTAAGTAAAGCATCTTAAAGCCTATATAAAAACCCAAGGTAGCAACTAAAAAGGGAGTTCGGTAGAAGCCAAAACAGGACGACTTTTTGGCAGAGGCTTTTGACGAAGCTTTCATCTTTTAGGGAATCACTTGAAGATAGCCAGTTGATCCATCTCAAGAAGCCGGAACTCCACTCAAGACGGAGGATCTCCTCTTTAATTCCTTCAGGGGGTTCTAGGGATTTCTTATGTTTTGTTTTATCTTTTCTCTTGAGATGTTTTCTTATTTTGTTATGAACTAAACCCTTCAGATACCTGAAGGGGATGAAACCTATGATGGGTTTTATTATTTGATTTCTAAATTATATGATATGTACTTAGTTTGTTCTTAATTATGTTGCTTAATTTAATCTTATGTGCTTAGGTGGAGGAGGAATAGACCCTACCTAAGAGTAGATCTAGCATAATTGAGAAGAGTTGATCGGGCGCCTAGAGATAAGGTTACGAGATTTTGCCAGATTAGGGTGTAACCTAATATGGGAATCCATTGATCGATTTACTGCTTCCTTATGGGGTGATTATAAGAGAACGAGAGTTCCACTAATTAACCTAAGGTTAGACGTTATTCGCCCCGAGAGAGGGTTTAATATAGGTTAGGGAGTCTCACGGATCAAGCTAAGTAAAGAAATCATATGGTTTGGGGAATAAATAATAAGTGAAGTCATAGGTGGATTCTTCCTGAGGGTATCGTCTTCATCAACTGAGTTTTCCTAAAGTCTTTTTCCATTTCATTCTTTTGTCTTTGCATTTAGTTTAAGTACTTCATTAGTTTTTAAACCAATCACTCCATATTTCAGGCTAAATAGTAGAAAGAAAGTGAGTAGTAGTACTTTTAGGTTCCCTTGGATTCGATAAGATATTCTTGCCTAAACAATACTACTGTTCGATAGGTGCACTTGCCTCTATCGTTGTCATAGTTAGTCTACAGGTTCGATCATTCTTTTTATAAATATTAAAACTTGACTGTTTGACACGATCAACAGCTCTATTCCATTCCATTCAACCAAACAGTTGAATTACTTATTACACCTCTATTCCATTACACCTCTATTCAATTATAGCTCTATTCCATTACAGCGAACCAAACGTGGTGTAAAGGATTAGGAGCATCAAATTCACTAATTTACATAATTAATTATCCAAAAATATATTAAAAATGATATTAAAATATATTACTTTTACCGCTTATCACTAGTACCATCCCCTCTTTTTAAGTGTTTTTTATTTTTTTTTCTATGACACCATCAAACAAAGAATAATTTTTTTTAAAAAAATGAGTTGGGACTGGTGACGCCAATCTATATGGCATCACCAAATAAAAATTGTTTTTAGAATAAAAGAAAGGTTGGGATCGGTGGACCAATCTATTTGGCACCACTAAATAAAAAATTATTTTAAAAAAAGGCGCTGGGAATGGTGACGCCAATTTATTTGGCACCACCAAAATTCTAACATTGGTGATGCCAATCTTCTTGGCAGCACCCCATAATTTTTTTCCCTCCATTGGTGACACCAATCTTCTTGGTGGCACCCCATAATTTTTTCCCCTCCAACAAAATACAAGAAATACATGTATTTGGTAAGGGTATTTATACGGGTGATGCCAAATACATTGGCACCATCCAAAAAATAATTTTTAAGCAACTGGGTCAACCATTGGCTGCCGTGGTAGGATGGTAACGCCAATGAAATTGGCACCACCTTGTTTGCTGTTCATTTCAAATCATTTACGTACTTAATTAAAAATATGGATCATTTTTATAATTAATAAAAAATCAGGTCATTTTTATATAAAAAAATCGAAAACAAGACGATTAAACGACCTTGCATTGCAACCAAAAGAATCCCCAATGAGCTTTAGTTTCCTATGGTGTTTACATGTACTTAGAATACTCTAGGAAATATTGCAGCTTAGGTGTCCACATCCTATTCATCCAATCCATTATCATGGACTCACAGTTTAAAGAAAATAGAACCAAGCGATAACGAGGAGCTCAACGCTTTTTTACCTCAATACCAGATCCCTAAAGAAATTGATATCTTTACCAAATATAACTCCAATCCTACCACTATTTATCATGATTGTATCTAAGCCCTAGCTGAGGGCCGCCCATTGCAGGATCTACTTCTTGTGAAAAATACTTAATGGAGGTTGATGGGGGTCAAATTCACTAAAAATAATTTTTTACATTTAAACCAAAATTAAATTAAATTTATAATATAGTATGTAAGGTCAATCTCACGGAGATCAAATTAATCAATTTTGTTATTTCTTACGACCAAGAATTAATGCGAACCTATGAAAATAAATAACCAAAAATCAAATAAAAATAAATACAAAAAATAAATTGAACTCAATAAAAATTAAAATTTAATAAACCAAAATAACGAAAGCTTCAATTTCAAATATGATTCTAATTTCAAACAGATCATGGGCAATGGATTTTTTTCTGCAACTGATAAGTTGATTATAGTGATCTAGGAATAGCCTCAAACCACTAGTTATTCCGTATATAAATCAACTGGGAGAACAACTCGACAACTAATTCTTACAAGCGAATAACCTTGCAATCAACTTCCAGATTTAATTCCTCAATAGCTTTGCGAATTAGAAGGATCTAACTCAAATCAACGGCCTCAACTGTGAGAGTCATTTAAACTTGATCGCTATTCCCTTGACAGATCTAACCACTCATTCAATTGATCGCATCAATTTTGTTCTTCAGTGGAACAAATATAACAATTGCGAATCATATCGATTCACCAATTGTATGCCGTCTAACACTGGATCAAGGAGTTCTTTTGAAATTTGATGCTAAAACAATGTTATGAGATGATCGAGTCTATCTCCTAGACCGAAAAATTAATGAATACCAATATAAAAAAAATATTAAATGTGAACTCGAAATATCATAATTCAAATATCAGACCAATATCGGCCTGAAGCAAGAATTAAAATTTAGCTTCTTATAATTTGAAGAACACAAAGCAGATAATTAAAGAAAATTATTATTACTAAAAATAAAAAAGGACGAATAGTTAATAAAAATAGAAAAAGACAACTGTGGTGGCTGACCTTCCCCAGTCCTGTTTCACGCCTATATGGTAATAAATATAATAATAACATAAAAGATAATAATAAATCTAGAATAAAATATAAGGAATCTTTACTTGCTCCTCAAAATAAATCTAATCTTAATTAATCTTTTGTAGAGATATCTTTCAAAATAAAAATAATTATTATTAAAATAAAATATTTTAAAAATTCAAAAGTCTTGTGTCACTCTAGCTCCCATGAAAACTCTTTCTTATAGATCTCAACTTGACTTGTTTTCCAACCAATTGGATAATTATTATACCTACATAGAAAATAACCAATTAAATAACAAAATCAATAGAACTTGTATCCAAACTTAATTAAAATAAACCATAAAATAAATCAAGTTAATGCACTATCAAAGGTTGTGGTAGTGGAAAGTTGTAATTGAATTGTGGTAGTTGCAAGACAGTAAGTAATTATGAAAATAATAATGTTGATACAATGAAGAGTAATTCACATTGTTTAAGATTGGTTAGAGAGTCATCTTGGCGGAAAAAGGAGGACTATGGATTGCTTACCCCTATCCTTAAATCTTGAACCATATATATTGTCTCTTATCCTGATGCTCCATGTCTCAAGCCGTTATTCATGGGTTAGAGACAAGTGATCAAGTGGCCAAGTGGTTTGATGCTGTAAGTCTAGGTGGAATAGCACTAAGATGTGCTCTGAGTTATCTTGAATGGGATGTGCTAGTTAGAGTCTAGCATGATGGTTAATGAGTAAGCCCAACTATCAAAGTTAGGGTGTTCTCACGCCCTTTGAGGGATTTGTGTTTGAAAAAATATCTGTTTGAAAATAGTTTTCTTACACAACGAAAAATAAAAAATTTGAAAATCAAGTTGATTTGTGATATTTATGGCAATAAACCTTTTACCAAAATCACACATGTGTTTTCAGCTAAACGAATCCTTATCATTCCCGGCTATCAATGAACGGTCCTTTTTGCTATTCTCGTACCACGAATTATGTAACGCCTCATAATTTGGGGTTAGAATTTTTGAGGTTTGTGGTTAGGGTCAAT
Source organism: Gossypium rotundifolium (assembly GCA_025506655.1). Classification (NCBI taxonomy): domain Eukaryota; kingdom Viridiplantae; phylum Streptophyta; class Magnoliopsida; order Malvales; family Malvaceae; genus Gossypium; species Gossypium rotundifolium. The sequence goes on from CP106731.1 coordinate 143,572,028, forward strand.
GAATAGATTGAGAAATTGAGTTTATTGTCACATTTTAATGTCAGAATGAGCTTGATGGTTCGATGGATGGGGGTGTGGTAGTTTATCTCTGGGTCTCGTGTTTGAATCCTTAGGAGTGTTTTAGAGGAATTAATCTTATTCGAGTGTGTTTTTAAGTTTCAAATATTTATTTATGTTTATTTTATTCTTTTTGAAAGAGGAAGTTATTCTAAAAATTCTACCTACGTTCTTTTCCCTTTATTTTCCTCTCTTCACATTATTCCTCTCCCTTCTATTTTGTTTCCTCACATTTTTAGATTTTCTTATTGGGGTCTACGTATTTCTTCTATTTTTCAATTCTACTCTCATTCTTTTTAATTTCTACATTTATGTTACTTGCCGTTGGTCAAAGGTTGATTGTCTTCGTGTGTTCCGAGTATTTGGTTACTAAATCGGGTAGGTTTTGTTTTTTGGTTAATGGAAGAATTGCTTCGATTATTTTGTGATGATTAATTAAATTCTTATAGATTAGTTGTTTGTGTGTGAAATTAAAATTTTAGAACGATTTGGTAGAGGCGAATCGATCAGTTCATGGTGGTCGGAGTTTCGTTTTAAGGTGTGTTTCTAAACCATTAGTGATTAGGGTTTGCATTACTATTGCAAATTCTCGATTTCATCCTGTTTTGGTGTGGTTTTGTGACCACACGGGCATGTGCCGCACACAGGTGGTTCACACGGCCATGTGACATTGGGAATTAGGGTTTTTGGGTCATTTTTGGTGCCACATGGTCGTGTGGCTACGATCTAGGGATTTTGTCAATTTTCACACGGGCGTGTGAGGTTTCCACACAGCCGTGTCTATTCTGCTCGTTATTTTGGCACTTTTGGATAGTGAGTTACACAGGCTACTCACACGGCCATATAACTCGATCACACGGGCGTGTACAGCTTGCACACGGGCGTGTAAACCACCACAGGGGCATGTAGACCTCCACATGGCCGTGTCGCCCTGTTTCGCAAATTTTTTATCTAATTCATAAATTGACCCGTTTTATGTATCTGTGTATTCGACTCTCGGTTAGACCTCTACAATAGTATTTAGACTCTATTTTCAGCCTAGATATGTGTGTGTATTTACAATTTTTAGGTGTATGGAAATTGTTTGCTCATGCATTAAGGTGAAGTGATAAATGGATATGAGGTATTTTTGCTATCATTTTTTATTAGTTGCATACAAGGGATAGTGACTCTAAAATTGGTCCACTGATTGTGTGTTATGTTCTGTGAGTTTGTTAGCATATTGATTACACTCTAGCATTTGCATCAAAATTTGGGATTTTGGTTGTGAAAAGAAGGAAATCTGTTCTGGGCAGTTAAAAATGCATAATAATCTGATAGCAATACTTCCGTAAGATTCATATGTCAACTCAGCTGCATATTATCATTTGAATGGCTTAGTTCCATCAAACGTGGTGTGTAGGGTGGATGGACCTAACATGGTCCTATGTGGTGTGTAGGACAGATGGGCTTGATATACCTCATATGTGGTGTGCAAGGTGGTTGAAGTGGTGTTCGGATGGTTGGGGTGGGTTTTATTCTGTTGCATTCATTTCACAGTCAGTTATAAGTCTGATCTGTATGATTGCGAGATTAATTGCAAAATAATTTCAGTGTTCAACGTGTTCTACACTGACGTGTTTTGGAATAATATCTCTATGTTACATTAGTTATTTGACTAATTATTTGATATAAGTTGTTCGCTCTCTATCTGTTTGCACGTGTTGGAATTATTCGTTTCGCTACTTTGTCAATTACTTTTTGTTTTGATTTTGGATTCACACTGAGCTCGCATAGCTCACCCCTTAGTTTTCACGATTTTTGGTACTTTTATGTTCTGAAGTTGGACTCGGCATGCCGGAAGTCTCAGAGTGATACGTTTTGAATCAAGCTAATAAAGTTTTCTTCAATTCTTAATTTATTAAATTGTTTAGACGGTAAATGTTTTATATGAACTATGGATTTATATTTCTGAATGTTTTAACGTAACTTAAATTGCTATTTTGAATCATAAATTGTTACATGGTTTAGTTCAAATTTAGCAAACTGTGTTCGAAATGAGATTTTAACAATTCTTTTTGTAAAATTGCTTTTAGATCACTTCAGTGATCAATGTAACCTCTGAGATCTAGTCGAAACTTTTAGGCTGAGTTTTTGGGGTGTTTCAAATTGCTTTGATTGTAGGCTTGAACAAATTTGACTCAAACACAGAACCAGAAATAATTTCTTTACTTTCAGTGGAAAAGAAAAAATCTCTCTTTAATAAAAACCGATAGAATTGTTATTCTAAAAAATAGAATTTATACTTTGAAATAAATTCTCACTATTTTCAGGTAGAATAACAATATCTCAAAGTTGTGTAAAAGTTATTGCATATTTAGCTCTAACGGTGCTATTTATTTATAGGGAGAAGAAGTTAAAGGCTAGTTGAATTAACAGAAGTTTATTTAATAGAAAAACTTCCTAGTTGAACTAGGAGAGAGTGTAGGTATAAAGTGTGCTTCCCCTCATATGTATTATAATGGGAACTCGAGCCTTTCCTGTATTAAGTCCAATTATAATTTTTTTGAACTTTTAACTCAGTACTTTATAATTTAATTCAATCTAGTACATGATTTTCTTTAATAACCCTATACTCAATCTAACCCTCAAAACTCGATAAAGGAATATTACATTTGGTGCTAAAGTGATCTTGGTCAACCAGTAAGAAATTTGAACATTTAGCGATAGAATTTTAACTTATACAATTCATTATATTATCATTATGGATATTCAAGTACATTGTCAGTTAATCGATTTCATTTGGAAATGTAGCAAATATGATAATCAATTGAAACGAGGCAAGTATTGGTACTAAATTGTATAGTATTAATACCCTAAACAAGGTACTTTTACCCTAGACAAGTATCAATACTAAAATCAACTCCTATAACTCAAAATTTTAAACACTAGGTATTGATACCTGACCTCGTATCAATACCTTAGGTCAACTTTGCTCCAAAACATTTAGAAAATTTTCTAAAACCCCCTGGAAGTTTTCAAAGAAATCTAACAACTTTAAATCATTATAAAGCAATCCAAAATGTTCCAATATAACCCCATTTATCCATAATTCATAACACATTCATTGTAACTCCCTTACCTGACCCAACCACCCAGTTTGGGTAAAGGATGCCACAACTAAACCAGATCCTTTAACCTATTCAGAGGCCCGCAAGATACAATCATATTGCATTACCTATTGATATAAAAACTTTTACAATGAATTAAAAATAAAATAAAATTTCATTGTATCAACTACAGATACTAAGGGATCTATTTAACTACAACTCATTCGACCCCTAGGTAAAGTATCTAGAGGTTTCCCTATTCAATGTGCATGACACCAACAAGTTTCCATTCCACAACCTACTACTATCTAGTTGGGTCCTTCCTCAAGATCCAGCTAGTCTTGCATACATAAACTAAATCATGTATGTAACACCCCTAACCCATATTCGTCGCCGGATTACGGTTATGGAAGGTTACTATACAATCAAAAAATTTAACATACGTTTCATATATAAACATATACATATTATAATGCATTCATTTACATACATAAAGTAACATCCTGAATTAATGGGCCTTTGCATTTGATATGAATTACGTTCAATGTGTTAATTAGATTATTTAAGGGGCTCGAGTTGGTGAGGCCTTGGTTAAATTTTTCTGCTTGGACACTAGAGGTTTAAAAGATGTTATCTGTGTTTTAAACACAAGTGGGCTTATGGCCCAATGGCAAAATGGCACCACTTAGAGAGCAAGGAGGTGGCGTCAATCGAGGAGGCCCAAACTCAAGGGCATGAAGCCCAATTCCTTTAATTTTAATTAGCTAAATTTCGGCATATAGGTGGGTAAGGTTGGACGGCAACAAGGCTTAAAAATAAGGAGATTTATCTATTGAATAATATAGATAATTGTGCTGATATTAGTTATGAGTAGATTAAGGAGAAAAGATGGGAGTTATCTGCAGCAGAGTTGGCCGAAATTCCAACTCTGAGGGGAAGAAGAATCGGTTTTGATGTGGCATAAGGGGTGCCAAAATTCCCCATATTTGTCAATTAGTCTCGTTTTTAGAAGAGGGCAATTTCGGTATTTGATAGGTAAATGCCAAAATTCCCTATAAATAGAGTCTATTTCTTCAAATTCCGGCATCTGAACCCTATTCTTTGTGCCGAAATTCTCAGTCCTTCTCTACACTCTTTATTCTCTTTTCTTTTCCAAAAGCCGAAACCTCTCAACTTTCTTCTCATCTCTATAACCGAATACCTTTGTCTATTCCTTTTTCTCTCTGTCGATTTCTCTACTAAAAGTCGAAACCTCTTAATTCACTTTCTTTTTCCATTCTTTTCCTCTTATGCCGATTTTTCCATAAATCGAGATTTTCTTGAAGTGCCAATTTCTCAATAAAGGTAAGAACCAAATTCTTTTCTCTTTCGATTTTGAAACTATAGTGAATGGCTAGTAGATTGATAGGCTATCTTTAGTTTGACTCTTTCGTTAATCGCATGTTCTTTTGGGTGGCACTCTGGGAAATCGTAGTAGATCGAACCATCCATATCTCAAAAAGCTGAAAACCATTAATCTCTAGTATCCTATCGATTTTGGGATCTCAAAGTAAGGGATTCCTTTAGATTCCTATTAAGATTCGCTATCATAATTGAGATATTAACTCATATGATATGGTTTAACCCTATTTCGCTATAGTAGTTCAGACAAGGACTTTTTGGATGGAATCAAATATGGATCAGGCAAAGGAGAGGGTTGGGTCCTTAAACCTAATCCCTAAGTTTAAGAAACGAGCAGTGTTCACTGTTCGAGATTGGCCGCTGAGTTATGGACCCATTTCTAAATAGCATCTTAGGTAGATAGCAACCGTGTCGACAAAGGATTACGACATAGAGGGTGTCGTCGTAACCATAATAAGGGGGTTGTAGATTCTTAACACATAAGCATTGATATATTATATGTATGCTAAGGGCTAAAAGTAGGAAAGAAAGGCTGTATGAATAGTCGTATTACCCAGAAGGGGTAGGCATGGGATGCCAGGTACGTAACCATAGAAACTTTTCTATGTGAATCGTAGCATGTGAAAGTATGAATCTGTTAGATGGCTTGATGACTTGTTTCTTGTATGTATGCATGCATGGGATGGGATTGATTGATGGATTTATGGTAGGGGAGCAGGGTCGCGAGGCGATCGTGGCTTTGCCATAGGCAACATAGCTGTCGAATACTATAATGTATTTCTGATGTTCGCGTAAGAGATCGGTCTATATGATAGGCAGCATAGCTGTCGAATACTATAATGTATTTTTGAGGTTTGTGTAAGCGATCGGTCTATATGACAGGCAGCACAACTGCCGATATGGTGTGTAGCGGATGGAGGGTTGATTGCAGAAATCCCCACTTGTAACAGTTAGTACTGGGTGTGTAGAGGATGGACTCTTAGGTTTTAGGATGGGCCATGATGCATGACATATTTTGTTACCATTGCATGTGGGCCAAGGCCCATAATGTGTTTGTGGGCCCTAGGCTTTTATGTGTTTTCAAGTTTTGCACACTGAGTCTTGGTGACTCACCCTTTTATTTTTCCCACTCCACAGATGAGCAGTAGACTGTGGACACTGGAGCCGAGGTGGACTCGAGGGGCCATCAAGACTTTCATTATCATTATGGATTATTATTATTGTTTTTTTGGAATATATTTTTGTAATAACGCCCCATAACTTAGGTTTGCAATTTATTTGTTACTTGTTTTACTTTATTTTATTTTAATATGTCACATGTTTATAAACCTATGTGTGCCCAAAGTCTTAATAATAAAATGGAGTGATAAATGGGCTTTTCAAATCTACTCAACATAAAATTTTAAGTTTCTTTTATTTTTTTTTCAAATAATGACTAAATAAACTGAAATTTTCAAATCCCATCGAAGCAAAGTTTTTAAGAATTAAACCCGTAGCACACCAGATCCGGTAATAACGTATGGGTCGGGTTTGGGGTGTTACACATAACGTCCCTAAATCGAGCCTTCGTGGCCCTAAAAATACCTTAGAAACAATTCGAGACCAATTTGAAAACATTTGGAAAGTTTAAGAAAAAGTTGCAAAATTTTGACTACAGATGTCACATGGCCTAAACACATGGCTGTGTCCTAGGCCTTGTAACCTTCAAACTAGGGACACATGACTGTGTCTGTAACACCCCAAACCCGGCCCAACGTTATGGCCAAATTCGTATGTCACAGAGAAAACATTTTGAAAACCCTTGTTAGCCGATTTAAAATTTAAGGCAAAAGATTTTGTTTTATTTTAAAACCATGGAATTTGTATGAAGATTATTAAGTCGAATTGTTACTGATTTTAATGTACCGATGGCACAATAAAACATTTTTCGCTTGATTTTCAAGGAACTTGTGGAATCATTTTATAGTTGTAAAGTAATTTAAATAGTTCGTCCAATCATAAAAATAAATATAAAAGAAAAGATAGACTTAGGAGGCCTTATTACAACTTAATTAAATAAAACCCAAATAGAATAAAACTAAAATAAAATACTTCAAAGTAAAATTCAATTTCCATCGCATGGCCACCTCGAGTTCATCCGGCCTCATCCGCTATCTACATGTCACCGAAAAATATTAAAGGAAAAGGGTGAGTCACCAAGACTCAAGTGTAACCCTTTTCCTGCTAAATGCAACATCATACACAATTATAACAAATTAACATGCATTAAGTCATGCACCCAACCTAGCCATCCAAACGCTTTTCTACCCCGTGGTACCAAACCACCGGTGGTGCTAAACCACGGTGACTTAAAGTCACATTTGTGATACCAAATCACTGGAGGTGCTAAACCTCCGTGTCCGTGAGACACAAATCGATTGATGGGGCCAACCCATCGTGTGATACCAAATCACCGGCGCCAATCCCTTAATATCGCTCAGGCGGCCAACCCATCGTGGTGCTAAGCCACCGACGAGACGCTATGAGGTGCCAAACCTCGGAGGTGCTAAACCTCCGGTGACCGTAGTCACAATGTGGTACCAAACCACCGTGTTCGCCGACACGAATATCAATTCCTCCACTCATATATCCCACATCAATCCATGATATACAATGATTTCATGCCAACATATAATTAAATCACATATACCAAATATGCCATGCTTCCCAAAAGCATCAAATAGTAACTCATATTGACAGAGACTTACCCGAACCATCGCTATAATCGTTACGTTATCAAATCCAAAGCCACATAAATCGATTTAGCACACACAATATTTAGCATAGTTAATCACCATAAAGTGTGTATGTACACACCGTCAATCGACGATAATTCTAAATCTCAAAAGTCAATCGGCCACACTAGCCTTCCTTGCCCTATTTTCTACCATTAACAAATGTTAGTACTAAGGCCATTCGGCCAAACCAAAATAATCCAAAGGGGTTTCGCTGAATACGAAGCCTCACCTCAAATGCTTTCAACACTAGCCAACACACTCCAAGTGTGAATCGGTTTCACTTCCCTACAATCGGACTTATCAAAATTAGTAGCCTTCGCTTTGAACACTAATTTAAATACTCACTAAGAATAGAACCTTACCACTACTTACCAACCTGCTTGACAAAGAATGGTAGATTAGATTTCCGCTTTGAGATCCTAAAGTTCCTAGGAATCGGTTCCAACACACATCCATCAATATATTTCACCCTTTTCATTCAACCAAATCGACAGGAATAAGAATTATAGGAGGAGAGTTTTGGCACTTCTTACCTTCACCAAATCGGTTGACAACAAGGATCCAAAGAGATCTATACTACTCTCAATATTCGGCTAAGACTACACCACATAGGGGAAGAAATTTGGCACACCAAGGAAGTGAAGAGATGCTGGAAATTTTGCAGAATTTTGGACAGTTTGTCTAAGAATTTTCGGCAGCAAGGTGGTGGATATTTGGCCAATGGTGGAAGAAAGAAAAAGGAGAATTAGTAGGAGAGATCAAAGGTGGTTTTTGGCTAAATAAAAGAAGAGAAAGCTGGTATTTTTTTTGAAGAATTCCTAGGAATTTCTAGTAGTAAAGGGAAAAGAAAAGTAATTCTTTGGAAATTTTCTTTGCTCTATTTGTCGTACAAAAATAGCCCCCAAAGAGTCCTTATGCTGCCAAATTCTCCTCCCTATGCTGATAATTAAACTCTTAATTATCACCTAAGATAATATCACTTATCCTCTATCTTTTTTTTTAAACAAATTGAATAAAAATAAAACACCCACTTACTTCTTTCAATTTGAATTTGGGAGTCCAAAGTGCAGCCACTTCTTTCCCCACGCCAAAGAAAGAAAAATAAAAGGAAAAGAAACATTTGTTGCCCTTAGATTCAACCAGGACCAAACAAAGCAGCATTTCTTCTTAACGCCTTGCCAACTCTCCCGAATAGACTTTCATGTCATAACTCGTCATGACATTTTTATAAGCCATCCTTCATTGGCTCCTTATGCTTTGGCGCTAAAACAAAAATAAACGCACACATGTGCTACCCCCAGGACTCGAACACGAGTCCAAGCGCCGCAGCCCAACGCCCCAGGCCAATTCTCCTAGTCGACTTCCATGTCAAATATCCTTTTTATTTATTTATTAAACCTTCCTCTTGGCCCTTTCCTTATGACGCAAAAGGCCCAAAAACAAAATTTCTTCCTGGCTTCCCTTGCGTTTCGAACCCGAGACCTCACTGCAGGCCCCCTTTTTCCAACGCCCTTACCACTTCTCCCAACCTGACTTTCATGTCAGGAACCTTGCCCGACTTTTCTTTAAAGCCTTCATTGCTTGGCCTTCCTTCAACGCCCCAAAATAGAAACAAAATGAATTCTCCCCTTTCCAAGATTCGAACCCAAGACCTCCCTTGCAAGCCCTTAATTCACCAAGCTAACACGCCAATAACAATCTTGTGTCAAGTTTCTCCTAAATTTTATTTAAGCCCTATCTTTACCTTAGCTCCTTCCTTGTACACACTTAAAAGAAATTTTAAATCTTGGGTCAGCCTAGCTCAAGTTATTTTAGACCCTTAAACATGTCAAATAAAATTATATTTATTTATTTCTTGAAGCCCATATGGAATTTATTTAATTTACAAATAACCCCTAATTCAGGGTGTTACAGTGTCCTTGCTCGTGTAACTCTCTGAGTAGCGTCACACGACCAAACCATATGCCTATGTGCCAGGCTGTGTAACATTAGAAATGGCCTCACATATCCATGAGCTATGCCGTGTGTTAGGTCGTGTAACTACCTAACTTGCATGCAAAGGAACCTACAGGAGACACACAACAGTGTTGCCAAGCCGTGTGTCACACATTGCTGAGACACATGCCCGTGTCTCAGGCCGTGTGGTCTAAAAATCACCTACAAACAAGCCCTTTCCAAACCAATACAAGCATAACCATCAAACTACCTAAGTACACTTTAAAAGGGATCTTAAACAACATCAAAATACAATAAAACATGCTCAAAAACATATCTAAAAAACCATCTTAAATACTAACCAATGTGCCTTCATTAACACCACATTTAAATCATCCATCCACAACCAATATACCATTCATAGGTACCTCAAATAAAATTCAAGCAATCAAATAATTGAATATGGTAAATGCATAATCTATACTACACATTCTCATAATAATTATTTGCATTGAACTTGTCACATGAAACATATGTACAAGCAAAACCAACCATCACCAAAACATGCTACCTGAACATATATCTAAATATAAACAAACCTATAATCACATTTTCAAAAGATTTAACTTCTAGGACATATCCACCCCTAGGTACATGCCAACAACACAAAAGAAAACATCACCAACGTTGAGTACAGGATTCTTGTAGGATGCCGAGTCCGTGTCTACTATTTATTTAACTTGCAAACATGAATACCAATTTACAGTTAATAGATTTCATTTATTTATATCTAACCACAAGAATAACCAAATCATATGAGTTTATATCTCAACCAAATAAAAATTTCAATTCTTCTTTAATGATACCTATAACAACCTCTTTCAATAAATCATGTGACCTTTCCATGTGGTCTATTAGCTACATGGCACCTGGTGCCTAGCGGATAAACTGCAAAGAAGTTTGCACTCAGCGCTAGTCAGTTATATCGATGATTGTGTGCCAAGCATTGGTAAAGCAAGCTGACAAAAGTTGAGCCCAACGCTAGTCGAATATATTGACAAAATCCATAGTGAGCCCAACTCTAGTTGGATAAACCAACAATGTTAACGCCCCGTGCTAGTTGGTTATACTGACGATTGTGTGCCCAGCACTGGTCAAACAAGTTGACAAAAGTTGCACGCAGAGCTAGTCAAATATATCAACAAAATCCATAGTGAGCCCAGCTCTAGTTGGATAAACCAACGATTTTAGCGCCCAACACTAGTCGGATATACCGACGAATGTTTGCCTAGCACTAATCAAACAAGGTGACAAAAGTTGCGCCCAACGCTAGTCGAATATATCAAAAAAATCCATTATCCATATGCAAGTCCATAATATTACTTTTCATAATTCAATATCACATTTCATAGTTTAATTACACTTCCATTCCAATTATCTACTAATTATACAATAATTTGTTCCACAATGCCACCATTCAATAAGATTAACATATATATATATTAAGGATATAATAAGACATTAAGTAGTAATTAAGTTAATTAAAATGATTTATAAAGTCCAAGTTCAGAGACTACTAACTTACCTTAACAAAACAGTCGTAATAGTGAGACCGATAACTACTATGGTACTTTAGTTTTTCCACGGTTCACGTCTGGTCTGTTTGTTCCTTGATCAAAGAATTTGAGCTTCAAACCAAGCAACCATGGCCGAATATCCTTTCCTCTTTCCCCCTTTACCCTCTCGGCATGCAAAGAAATAAAGCTTCCCAATCTCTTTCTTTTTTTGCTACTATGTAACACCCCTAACCCGTATCCATCGCCAGAGTAGGGTTACGGAGCATTACTTGACTTAACAAAAACAAACATACCTTTTTCATACATTTTTCGTATCCAAATAAAAGTCATTCATATAAAATCATATTGTCCCTAATATGAGCCCTACAGGCCCAAATCATGCATTAGAAATGGTTCGGGACTAAACCGATAACTTGAGAAAAATTTAGAAAACATAAAAATTTTCAAAGTATAGGGGACACACGCCCATGTGGCCCGGGCGTGTCTCACATGGCCAAAGACATGCCCGTGTCACAGGCCATGTGGACATTCGAAATGGTATCACATGTCTGTGTCCCAGCCTGTGCCCGACCCCTTGTAACTCCTTAACTTGGGTCACACGGCCAACTACATGCCCATGTTACTAGCCCGTGTACCCTTCGAAATGGCCTCACACGCCCGTGTGCCAGACTGTGTGCTAGGCCATGCCAAAACTGTAGGGTATACTGACTTATGCCACACCGCCAAGTCACACGCCCGTGTGCTAGGCCCGTGGATAAAACTAGGCTATTTACCAAGCCATCTTTCTCACCCAAATTTGCATCCACCTAAACATGTCAAATGGCATATAACATAACATCAATAAGAATTCAAACCAATCTCAACCAAGCCTAATAAATGCCATTTCAATACCAACAACTATATTGCTCATAACATCATGTTTTTGCCAATTCAAAACATATCAATTTCACATCTAAAAATCACTTAAATGGTCACTTTCAAACATTCATTATTTCTCTATTACTAGCATATTAATCCAATCTCAATTTCAACTATTTTCTACCTTCAATACTAATTCTCAACAAGTGTAACACCCCAAAGCCGGCCTATGCGTTAAGGCGATTGACATGTCACATGAATTAAATATACTTTTAAGTCCTTTTTCATTTGTATGTAAATAGATAATGATTTAAATTTTAGTAAAACAGATTCCAAAATTTTTATGAAGTATTATTGAATAAAAGATTGATTTATAAATTGATAAATTTGAGACATAAAGATCTTATATACCGTGTCTTTGAAAATATCACTAATAGTTCGAGAAGATTTAAAAAAATTTAAAAAATATATTTTGAAAGTTTATTATGAAACCTTTTGTATATCCATTTTAGAAAATGTTTATTTAAGTTTTCGAAAAATCTCAATTTGAAGTACCTAGAGCAAAATATAAATACGTCAAACATAAAACAAAACAAAAATTTATCCAGAGGCTTTATTACAACCTTAATTCAAATAGTAAAATAAATAGGTGAACAAAAAGAAATCCAAAGTCCAAATAAAACCGTTTTTGTAGTATGGCCTCCACCAAGTCATCCATGGCCCAAGTCTCCATTATTGAGCATTACCTAAAAGGAATAAGGAAACGGGTTGAGTTACTAGAACTCAGTGTATAACCCCCTTACCGTTGTCCACTGGGCCATAATCCCATTTAGCAATAATTTGGGCATAAGCCCATTTACAATAATAATGTATCAATTATATCATGTGTATGTAATGCAATTCCCAAACCAAACCTAGTAATCCATCCGCTACACACCACCCATACTAACCAACATACCTGTGGGGATCAAGTCAACCCACCCCGCCAACACACCAATCGCATGCATTAAGCCATTTATAACAAATTTAATTGTGAACAAGCCACCAGAATAACAAAATATACCTGGCATTGCCACTATACAGATTTGTGGCAGAGCCACCAAAATATGTGGCAGAGCCACCAGAACTTCTCTTCAATATTATCCCATCCCATGTAAAATCATGTATAAATTGCTTAACAAATCACGATTTTTACAATATAACAACAATAATTTATTTGGATATTCATTACAATAGTACGACCCATTATATCAATTTATAAAAAAGGCCCATTAAGCAAAATATCAGATTGGCCCATTTAGCAAAATATCAGATCGGCCCATTTAGCAAAAATATCAGATCGACCCATTTAGTAAAATATCAGATTGGCCCATTTAGTGAAAATATCAGATCGGACCATTTAATGAAAATATCAAGTTGGCCCATCTAGCCATAATATCAGATCGGCCTATTAATCAATATGTCCATTCGGCCCATAAGGCAATATGTCAATTCAAATTTATTAAGCAATTTCAGATTTTGGCCCTTAGGGTATTCTCACAATTTGCACAATGATACTACCAATTTCGTCAATTTATTCAAAATAATATATATTAGGCCATTTTTTCTGATTTATACCCTATTATGATTTTAGTCATAGCGATATGTTTCTGATACTATATCCACCTTAAAACTACGAAAAAAGGTGTGAGACTACACACTTGATTATGGTAAACACTAAGCCTTCTTGATCGTCGACACCTAAGATATCATAACACTCGATTAGTCGGCATTCGTGATTTATTAATCAACTCTAAAATGAACGATCTATGGTGCTTACCCTTGGAATCGTGAATGACCACGATTTGTCAGTTTTCCCCGGATGATGATCCACAACCCAGTGGAAAATCCCGAACCGCTGATACCGCCCTTCGTTTGAATTTAGGAGTAGGGATCGCCAATCCTCTCCTTTTGAGTTCTCCAATCAACTTTCCTTTCAAATAGGTACCACAAGCCTCCATTCGATTATATCTTATATAGATCGATATTACGATAAAATATGGATTGTCAAAGGGTAAAAGATCGGCTTACCACTAATTTCGAGTGGTCAACGAGTGGATAGATCGAGCGATTAAAATCCTAAAATTATAATCAGTTAATCATCACAATTCCAATAACATCTTAATGAATAAAGAATGATTTCATAGAATCCATGAAGAACTCCTTACCTTAAAGATTTTTAGGACTGATTCCCAATGATTATACGATAACTTCGGAAGAATCAAAGTTTTGGCCTTCCACTATATCACTACAAAGAAGAAAATGATCTCGTTTGAGAGAGAATAAGGTGATGGTCTCGGTCAATATGACCATCCCAAACCAAAGCATAAATTCAGCATTAAGAGAAAGAAAAATAAAATGTTGAAAAGAACACTTACCGATTGATCAAAGGATGAGTGTTAATACGGATGAAAAGAAAAGATAGAGAAGAGATGAAGGTTGATTTAAAAAGGAAAATGAAATGTAACATCCCGACTATGGATTATGCATTATTACTAAATTGTATGAAATAGCATGCCTTTGTGTGTTAAGAATGTGTTGTATGAATTTTGTGAACCTTAGTGCGTAGGTGAGTGCCTTAGAAATTATTTAATTTTAAGTCTAAATGAGGGAGTTAAGCCTGACAGGCCTTAAGAAAATAAATGGGGGAGTTATGAAACATAAATGGGTTTGGTTAAGTGGCTTGGAGGCGCCACTTAGGGCCTTAGTAAGTGACGCCACAAGCATGGGTGCAAGGCCTAGGTTTGAGTCACAAGGAAGCAAAATAAAGAGTTTAATTTTGTCTGCTAGGAGAAGAGGTGTTGACTGAGAATGGGGCACCGAGTGGAGATGTGTAGATTAAGTTAAATTTCCTTTTAAAATTTGGCCAAGATGAGGGATAAATGATGGATTAATTTTATTATTAATCTTAAATAAAGTGATAAGAAAAAAGGTGGAATTGGAGAGGAGGATAGTGTTGGTAGGCCAAGGATTCCTTGGTGACCAATTTCATCTTAATTTGAATTGCTAAAGGGAGGTTTAGAGGTTCTTTTTGGTTCTTCTTTCTTTCTCTAGTAGTGTGCCGAAACTTAGTTCTCTTTACACTTAACTTATTTGTGCCGAAAATTCTTAGCAGATTCAATCAGCTCTCTCTGCTTTCTTCTTCCTTGCCTCTTTATTTGACCAAAATCGGATATTCTTTTCTCAAAAAAACCACCATAGTCGAATCTCTCTAAGCCCTATATCCCTCTCTTTTCACTCTTGTTGAAGCCGAATACACAAGTGACTCATAGCCGACTGTTCCCTAAGCCTCAAAGCCGAATCTACAAGGGTGGTTTAGTTTCCCGAAGGTGCACCATAGGCCGCATGTTCCTTAGTGATTCGGTAAGTTTCGGGATTTCTTTCCTTTGTGATTTCTTCCTTTCTTTTCATCAAGATCTAACCCGAATCAATTGTTTATGCCTATCAATTTCTCCTCTTTATCTCTAGAAGTCGAATCCTATTTTACAATAGCCAGAAGTGCCGACTTTAGAAAAGCCGAAGGTGAGTGGTTGATGGTAGGTGGCCAAATGGCCCTTTTCTGTTCTTTTCTTTTTGGCCGAATGCCATATGGGCTAAGTTAATTGTGATTTTCGGTTTGTTGAATAAGTGGAGGATGGCCGAATGTAGGTAAAATTGAGGTGACTTTGGCTTTTAAGAGAAAGTCGATAGAAGTAAGCTGAGGTTTTCGGGATTTAAATCTACAAGGTAAGTGGACATAATAATCGGCCAAGGCAATAGTTAATGTTTTAGATCTATTTCATGTTTATTCAAAAAGCCGAAACTAACCAAATCAAGTGACTTAGTGTTAGTCGATTGCAAGGAAGGAAAGACTACAAGTTTTCGGGATTTGTTAGTAGTGAAATCGGCAATAAGGTAAAATTTTGGTTTCATTAGTCCTTTGGGATTTAATTTGTAACATCCTAGATTAGGGGTTATGCGTTCGTGCATAATTCATGAGATAGTGGGATCAGTGGGTGTGTGGGATGTGTTCTGAAGAGTTTCAAGAACCCTAAGATGAAAGAAAATGAAAGGAAATGTAAGGAAATGTAAGGAAATGTAGGGAAATGTAAGGAAAAGTAAGGAAAATGTAAGGAAATGAAAGGAAATGAAAGGAAATGAAAGGAAATGAAAGGAAATGAAAGGAAATGTAAGGAAATGTATGGAAATGTATGGAAATGTATGGAAATGTATGGAAATATATGGAAATGTAAGGAAATGTATGGAAATGTATGGAAATGTGTGGAAATGTAAGGAGATGTATGGAAATGTAAGGAAATGCTTTAGAAATGTTAAGTTTTGGAAACTAAACTAAAATAGGAAAGTGACCATTTTGGAAACCGAAGTAAATTAGGAAAGTGAACATTTTGGAAACCAAGCCAAAAGAGGAAACTAAACATTTTGGAAACCAAGCCAAAATAGGAAACTAAACATTTTGGAAACTTGGAAAATACAGAGCCGCGCGAAAATTTTTGGAAACTTAAAATGACCCTTAATGTCGAATTTTAGAGCCCAAGGGGAACTTAGGGCCAAGTGACCCTAAAATATAAAGTACATGAAATTTGACCCAATAACGGACTTGGAAATGTGGCTCAAGATGCCACCTAAGGCCTTAGAAAATGGCCCACATGCAAAAGGTTTTGGGCTTGAGTTCGAGTCACATAAGAAGCAAATAAAATAAGTTTTATTTTGCTTCTAAGCCCAAGAGGTGGACGGCACAAGCTTGCAAAAGAGGAGTTTCATTCTCTTTAAAACTCGACTAATTAGAAGATCATAAGGACTCTTAAGGGAAGAGTTTAATTCTCTTTAAAATTCGGCTAAATAGGTGGATAAATGAAGAATTATTCTTTAATTAGGAAAATAAGGAAGAGTGGTGGCCAAGTAAAGGATTCTTGGCCTAGTAAATTCGGCTATAAAAGGAGGGACTAGGGCCATTCATTATTCATTCTCCTCTCTTTTCCTCCGCCAAATATTCTTCTTGAGCATCCATTCTTTTCTTCTTTTCTTTTAGCCTCCTAGCCGATTTCCTTCTAAGCCTATTATTCCTCTTTCTTTCATCTTTGAAACCAAATACATAAGGGAATCATAGCCGATTGTTCATCAAGTCTCTAAGTCGAATCTCGAAGGTTGAAGTGAAGGTACAATCGATTCCTTCAAATAAGGGTAAGATCCAAGTTTAGTTTTCCATTTAGAGACTAATTTCGATTATTAATCTTGACCGAATCATGGAAGAAGAAATTCTTTTCCGAAGGTACACCATAGGCCACGTGTTCCCTAGTTATTCTAAGTGAATTTCGGATTTAAGATCCACAAGGTAAGTACCTAAAAGTATTCGCCAAAGCTTGTATGATTATCTAGATCGGTTCTTTAATTATTAAAAAGTGAAAACTAACCCATATTGAGATTCAAGGTTGGTCGAATATCAAGTGAAGGAAAACCAAGTTTTGGATTTGAATAAATACCAAATCGGCATCAAAGGTAAGCCTTTTACAAATCCTACTAGGATTTGGATATCATAGCCAAATAGAAATTATGCTAAGTAATAAAGGATGAATCAAATGTAGGGACTAAGGATCTAAACTTTAGATCTAGCTTTTCGAATCTCAAGGAACCTATTAAGCGAAAATGTGTGTGTACCTTTACTATCCTTCGATATTTTATGGCTAAATATTTTAATATATGATATGAATAATAATGTGAAGTGGCTATGTACCACAAATGTGGCAAAAAGTACCTGTGCACGCTTTTCCTACTTCGATAGGATTGTGAAAATGTTATTTTATAACATGCGAATATATGTATATGAACATGAAATTATTTATGCACAATATATATATATATATTTTGGGGCATTCGGATTTATGTGAAAGGGGAGAACAGTGTTGACTTGGCCTCACCAACGAAGGTGTTGACTTTGGTCTCACCAACTAAATATAGGTGTTGACTTGGTCTCACCAACGAAGGTGTTGACTTGGTCCTCACCAACTAAATATGTTGACTACTACACATTGCGAAATTTTGGTAACTACGGTTACAATAGTGTCTAATGACACAACGTATAAATTTGATTATAGTGTCTAATGACACAACGTATATGGGCGAATGCCTTTGATGGAGAGTAGCGGATGGAGGGTTGACTTAGTAGTCCCCACGGTGTGTAGGTTGGTACGGGGAGTGTAGTGGATGGCTAATTAGGATTGGGTTTGGGTTGCATCATAATTTCATTATTGTATGGACTTAATGATTTGAACATGAATGCCTGATTTATTGAATGATAGTATTGTGTGCACATTGAGTCTGTTGACTCACCCCTGTTGTGGGAACTATTTTCGTGTGATGAACAAGGATTTGACCGGACGGTAGACCTTGAGGTGGCCATGCATCAATTTGAAGATTTTATTTATTTTGGACTTTATTTCTTTTAGTACATTTAATTTTATTATTGGGTTTTACTTGATGTAATAAGGCCATAAGGCCCAATGGATTTCTCTTTATTTTTGCTTTACTATTAAGTTTTATGCTAAGAACTATTTTGGATGTATTTAATTAAATGGGTTTACAAGTATAAATAAATGGGTTTGCAACCTAAGCCCAACTCAAAACAATAGTTTTTCTAAAAATTTACAAATTTTCTCTAAGTATTGAAAATGATTTTGAAATCGGTTTACTTTAGGAACATACCAGATCCGGTCCATTCTCGTGGGCCGGGTGTGGGGTGTTTCAATTGGTATCAGAGCCCAGTTTTAAACTCTCAGCCTGTGGGCTAAGGCCCAAAACGTTTTCGAAACAAGCCCAAATGAGTTTTTGGAAGTATTTCTGAAAGTAGGCAGGCTTGATGGCATGGCACCTAAGTCTCCGACCCGCAGTCCACCAGGTAAGTACCCCTATCTATCTGTGTGATTATGTGAATTATAGAAGGGTAGAAAAGGAATGGAACGTAGAATAGCATGATAGGAACTTGAACCCTAGGATTAGTCTACTCAAACACAATACATAAAACTTAAAATGCTTAACTGAACAAACCTATGGCTAAGTCAACCAAGTTAGGGTGTGGTAACCTTGTACGCATGTCTAGGATTGGATCCTGAAGAGCCTGGTATTTAAGCAGTCCTAGTGACTCACCTCCTTCATAGGAATCCTACAGTGCGTAGCTTTGGTTCACCCTAACCAAGAGGACTTAGTCACTGCTAAACCCAATAACTAAAACCCAAAGGGACTAGCCGTATTTTTATGGAAACCCTAATTTTAAAATTTCTAAATTTCCTCTTGATTTGAAAAGAATATTTTATAAATTTTCCTAAATATTTCGATTTACAAATTTACTAAAATACCCTAGTGGTAAAATTACAAAATGCCCTTGGTTTATAAAATGTCCAACTACTCAATAGTTTTGCCAAAATTTCATTATGTTATAAAATTCCAAAACCCTAATTTGCAAACTATCAAAATACCGTGATTTTTGGAAAATTACAAAATTGCCCCTAACTTACCAAAATTTCCAAAATGACCCTGATTTCTAAAATTTTTGCAACTTCATCGTGCTGGAAAATAAATTTCTCAAAAAGAACCCTCAAAATTTTGCAACTTCTAAAATATCCCCAATTTATTAAAACTTTACAATTTACCCCGGTTCGTGGAAAAAAGAAATTTACCAAAATACCCCCAAGGTCCAAAAATTTCTAAAATACCCCGATTTCAAAATTTTCAAATCACCCTAGACTTCAAAATTTTCAAGAATAACTTTTGACAAAACCCCAAGAAATGATTTTTTTCTAAAAATTACGAAAATACCCTGTAGGACAAAATTACAAAAATACCCCCGGGTAGTGGAAAACAACAACAAATGAAAAAAAACTACAACGTTTCTCTGAATGAACTAAGGTTCATAATTGTTTGATGGATGTGTGAATGAATGAAACGACTGTGTGCATGTATGAATACGAAAGAACCACTTCTAAAAATTCTTTCCATAAAACTTCTTCACGGGTAATCAAGTAAAACAAGGACTAATTCATAAAACATTTTAATTAAATCGCGACGTTAGAAATGAGTTCTAAGGAACGTGAACTTAGAGAATGTGCCTAGAAAGTATGATAGTTCTTTAATATCAGAGTGCGCAGCAATAGCGTAGTGTGGTGAGTTAGATCATGCGGATGAACGATAGTAAGTAATTTCGAGGACGAAATTATTTTAAGGGGTAAAACCGTAACATCCTAGATTAGGGGTTATGCGTTAGTGCATAATTCATGAGATAGTGGGATCGATGGGTGTGTTGGATGTGTTCAAGAGTTTCAAGAACCCTAAGATGAAAGAAAATGAAAGGAAATGTAAGGAAATGTAAGGAAATGTAGGAAATGTAAGGAAAAGTAAGGAAAATGTAAGGAAATGAAAGGAAATGAAAGGAAATGAAAGGAAATGAAAGGAAATGAAAGGAAATGTAAGGAAATGTATGGAAATGTATGGAAATGTATGGAAATGTATGGAAATATATGGAAATGTAAGGAAATGTATGGAAATGTATGGAAATGTGTGGAAATGTAAGGAGATGTATGGAAATGTAAGGAAATGCTTTAGAAATGTTAAGTTTTGGAAACTAAACTAAAATAGGAAAGTGACCATTTTGGAAACCAAGTAAATTAGGAAAGTGAACATTTTGGAAACCAAGCCAAAGAGGAAACTAAACATTTTGGAAACCAAGCCAAAATAGGAAACTAAACATTTTGGAAACTTGGAAAATCTGAGCAGCTGTGAAAATTTTGGAAACTTAAAATGACCCCTTGAATGTCGAATTTTAGAGCCCAAAGGGGAACTTAGGGCCAAGTGACCCTAAAATATAAAGTACATGAAATTTGACCCAATAACGGACTTGGAAATGTGGCTCAAGATGCCACCTAAGGCCTTAGAAAATGGCCCACATGCAAAAGGTTTTGGGCTTGAGTTCGAGTCACATAAGAAGCAAATAAAATAAGTTTTATTTTGCTTCTAGAAGCCCAAGAGGTGGACGCACAAGCTTGCAAAAGAGGAGTTTCATTCTCTTTAAAACTCGCTAATTAGAAGATCATAAGGACTCTTAAGGGAAGAGTTTAATTTTCTTTAAAATTGACTAAATAGGTGGATAAATGAAGAATTATTATTTAATTAGGAAAATAAGGAAGAGTGGTGGCCAAGTAAAGGATTCTTGGCCTAGTAAATTCGGTATAAAAGGAGGGACTAGGGCCATTCATTATTCATTCTCCTTCTCTTTTCCTCTCGCCAAATATTCTTCTTGAGCATCCATTCTTTTCTTCTTTTCTTTTAGCCTCCTAGCCGATTTCCTTCTAAGCCTATTATTCCTCTCTTCTTTCATCTTTGAAACCAAATACATAAGGGAATCATAGCCGATTGTTCATCAAGTCTCTAAGCCGAATCTCTGAAGGTTGAAGTGAAGGTACAATCGATTCCTTCAAATAAGGGTAAGATCCAAGTTTAGTTTTCCATTTAGAGACTAATTTTGATTATTAATCTTGACCGAATCATGGAAGAAGAAATTCTTTTCCCGAAGGTACACCATAGGCCACGTGTTCCCTAGTTATTCGGTGAATTTCGGGATTTAAAATCCACAAGGTAAGTACCTAAAAGTATTCGGCCAAAGCTTGTATGATTATCTAGATCAGTTCTTTAATTATTAAAAAGCTGAAAACTAACCCATATTGAGATTCAAGGTTGGCCGAATATCAAGTGAAGGAAAACCAAGTTTTCGGGATTTGAATAAATACCAAATCGGCATCAAAGGTAAGTCTTTTTACAAATCCTACTAGGATTTGGATATCATAGCCAAATAGAAATTATGCTAAGTAATAAAGGATGAATCAAATGTAGGGACTAAGGATCTAAACTTTAGATCTAGCTTTTCGGAATCTCAAGGAACCTATTAAGCGAAACAGGTGTGTACCCTTACTATCCTTCGATATTTTATGGCTAAATATTTTAATATATGATATGAATAATAATGTGAATGTGGCTATGTACCACAAATGTGGCAAAAAGTACCTAGGTACGTTTTCCTACTTCTGATAGGATTGTGAAAAATGTTATTTTATAACATGCGAATATATGTATATGAACATGAAATTATTTATGCACAATATATATATATTTTGGGGCATTCGGATTTATGTGAAAGGGGAGAACAGTGTTGACTTGGTCTCACCAACGAAGGTGTTGACTTGGTCTCACCAACTAAATATAGGTGTTGACTTCGGTCTCACCAACGAAGGTGTTGACTTTGGTCTCACCAACTAAATATGTTGACTACGGTCACATTGCGAAATTTTGGTAACTACGGTTACAATAGTGTCTAATGACACAACGATAAATTTGATTATAGTGTCTAATGACACAACGATATGGGCGAATGCCTTTGATGGAGAGTAGTGGATGGAGGGTTGACTTAGTAGTCCCCACGTGTACAAAGGTTGGTACAGGGAGTGTAGTGGATGGCTAATTAGGATTGGGTTTGGGTTGCATCATAATTTCATTATTGTAGGGACTTAATGATTTGAACATGAATGCCCGATTTATTGAATGATAGTATTGTGTGCACATTGAGTCTGTTGACTCACCCGTTGTGGGAACTATTTTCGGTGATGAACAAAGGATTTTACCGGGACGGAGACCTTGAGGTGGCCATGCATCAATTTGAAGATTTTATTTATTTTGGACTTTATTTCTTTTTAGTACATTTAATTTTATTATTGGGTTTTACTTGATGTAATAAGGCCATAAGGCCCAAAGTGATTTCTTTTATTTTTGCTTTACTATTAAGTTTTATGTTAAGAACTATTTTGGATGTATTTAATTAAATGGGTTTACAAGTATAAATAAATGGGTTTGCAACCTAAGCCCAACTCAAAACAATAGTTTTTCTAAAATTTACAAATTTTCTCTAAGTATTGAAAATGATTTTGAAATCGGTTTACTTTAGGAACATACCAGATCCGGTCCATTCTCGTAGGTAGTGTGTGGGGTGTTTCATAATTAATTAGCCGAATGGCTTTATGCTAAAGTGTTTAAGGTTGGTGAATATAGGGATTAAGGGTCCAAAAGTATTAGATCGGGTTTTCGGATTTCAATAAAGCGCTAAGTAAATCAAAAATACCCCACTAAGCTTCAATTAATTTATGGTTATGCGTTAATATATGTGTTAATAAAATATGTGAAGTGGCTAAAAGTACCATGCAATGGTACAACAAAATACTCTGTATGTTTACCCACTCCTACTATGAGTAGGTTATGATCTATTATGGCACATATGTTAATAGTGATAAGAATGTGAAATAAAGCATGTTATTGCATGATATGTTTGACATGGGGCATATAAGTGATTTGTAAAGGGAAGTGAATTGGTGGTTTAATACCCCAATATCTCGAATGTGGTGACTTATGTCACAATATCCGAATATGGTGACTTATGTCACAATATATGAATGTGGTGACTTATGTCACGAATAATTATCTGGTGGCTATGCCACGAATTTTATAAGGGCGATGAGCACGTCGATTGCGATGGATCGCTTTGATGGTGTGTAGCGGATGGAGGGTTGACTTAGTAGTCCCCACGGTGTGATGGTTGGTACGGGTGATGTGTAGCGGATGGATACTTAGGCTTGGGTTCGGGTTTGCATCATTAAGTATATGTGCTATTATGTATAAATTGATATGCCTGGATTAATTGAGACTTATGTTGGCTGTATACATTGAGTCTGTTTGACTCACCCCGTTGTGGGATTACTTTTTAGGTGACGCTCATTAATGGACCGAGTCGGCAGGAGCTTAGTGGTGGCCATGTCAGTTCAAGATTTTATTTTATTTTGGACTTGTTATATTTTAAATATTTTGGATTTAATTTGGGTTTTGATTTGATGTAATAAGGCCTTGGTTTGAACTATTATGCATGCATATTTAATTATCTAAGTATGACTCGATTTTAATAATTCAAAGTTGAAGTCCATTTTTCTTAAGTATAAATATTAAACATTTGACACATAATCAACACGGGTTTTAAGATTCGAGCCCAACCCAAATCATCTGTTTTCAAAAACACGTAAAATTTTAGCAAAGTTTCAAATAAGAATCGACTAGTTTTTTCTAGAAGCATGCCAGATCCGGTCGGGGCTTGTGGGCTAGGTTTGGGGTGTTTCATTTTGGTATCAGAGCTCGGTTCAAAACTCGACCTTGAGGGCTTTTAGGGCCCAAAACATTTTCTGTCTTTTGATATTGGATTTTTCTAAGAAGTGAGCAAGGTTTCTGGCATGGCACCTGAGTCTCCGACCCGAAGTCCACTACTAAGTACCCTATCCGTTGTGTGAATTATTGTATGATTTGTAGAGGGGTAAAAATGGAACGTAGCTTAGTATGATAAGTACTTGAACTATAGGACTAGTTTACCCCAACAATTACATAAAACTCTAATGCACAATTAAACAAACCTATGTGTAAGTCGCCGAGTTGGGGTGTGGCAACCATTGTGCGCATGTCTAGGATTGGTTTCAGTGGGAGCTTGGTATTTAAGCAGTATCCTACCTGGTGCGTAGTAATGGTTCACCCTAACCAAGAGGACTCACCATCTGTGCTAAACCCAATAACTAAAACCCGAAAGGGACTAGCCATATTTCCACAAAATCCTAGTTTTAAAATCACCAAATTACCCTCCGATGTATAGGAAAACTATTTTGAAAAATTTTTCTAAAATAATCTCGATTTACTCAAATACCCAGTCTGGAAAAATTATTAAAATGCCCTTGGTTTATAAAATTTCCATACTACCACGCTTTTATCAAGATTCTCTTACCTTACAAATATCCAAACACCCTACTTTATAATAATACACCGATTTAGAAAATTTATTTAAACTACCCCGATTTGCAAAATGACCAAATTACCCCTAACCTATACAAATGACCAAAATACCTCAAGAAGGAAAATTATCGAAGTACCCTCAAATTAGAAATCTTTAAAAATACCATCATTTTGAAAAGTCACTAGGAACCATATTTTGCAAAAATTACCGAAATGACCCTGGCTTGTAAAATTACAAAAATACCCCTAGTGTATAAAATTATCATTTAACCCTTGAAATTTTTCCAGCAAGGATTTTAATTTTTGTAAAATATCAACAAACTCTATTTTGTAACATTTTCAAATACCCTAATTTAAAAATTACCAAACTATCCTCAGTAGGATAAAATTACGGAAATACTGGTTGGGTAGTGGAAAACAACAAACAACGACAACTACAACATTTCTACTAATGGACACAAGTTCATGTGTGTGACTAAATGAATGATGTGAGATCTGTATGTGTATGAAACAAAAGAACTACTTCCTAGAACTATTAAACATAAAGCTGCTCGTGATAAATCGGTGGAACCAAACTAATTCATAAAACTCTTTAATCGATATAAGCATAAGCGAAGTATGAATTCTAGGGGCGTGGTTGCAACGCGTGCGTGGTCGTGGAAGAGGTCGAATGATCGTGTCTCGAACCCGTTAGATCGGGTTAAGGATCGAGAATGAAATGCCACCACCACCACCACCGATGATGGAATATCGAGATCGACGGGATGACGCAGTGTCACAAGCGATGCTACAGGTTTTGGAAAGGGTGGCTGGAGTGGGTGGGGGCATGAGAGCTCGAAAGTACCTGAGCGACTTCGAGTCAACAGAGCTGAGGTGTTCCGTGGTATATCTGGTGTGGCACCCAGTACTGCTGAATATTAGTTGGAAGAGACCGAGCAGATTATGGATGAGCTCGATTTAACTGACGAGGAAAAGCTAAAAGGGTTAGGGTCGCTTTCGCGATGAGTCATATCAATGGTGGCTCACAATGCGGGATGGTGCCACAGCTGAGGAACTCACTTGGGAGTATGCTAAGGCGGCATACCGGAAGAAGTATGTTGGCACTCATTATATTGATGCTTGTGAAAAGGCATTTAAGGGTTGGTTCAAGGGAACAAGTCCGTAGTGAGTACTGTTGAATTCTAAAATTTGAGCCGTTATGCTCGAGGATAGTGTCTCATCGAGCATAAGCGGTGTGTCCGATTTGAGGATGGACTAAGGGATGATCTGAGGTTACTGATAGCTCCACAACAGGAGCGAGAGTTTACTGTGTTGGTGGAGAAGGCTAAGGTAGCCGAGGGAATTAAGGATTCTGTAAGGTAGAACACCGATCAGAATAGGCAAAAAAGGATTTGGATCATCAAGGCCATCTAGGAATGAGCAAAAGAGGCCTAGAGTTGATGGGCCGCGAGGTCAGCAAGCTGCTTCAGGAGGGCAGTATCGTGCTTGTGATCAGTGCGAAAAAAAGTGCTTGGGTGAGTGTTGGAAAAAGACGGGAGGATGTTTTAAGTGTGGGTCCAAGGACCACATAATTAAGGATTGCCCGATGAGAACTGAAGGGGGACGACCAGTAAGTCAAGGTTCTAACTAGGCTAGAAGAGGAGGACAGCAGCCACCGCGAGGTCGTGGGTCGGCTGGCAGAAGTAATGGTTCTGGTAGAGGACGAAGAACACCGGGCTGAGGTGTTGGTAACACGGAGGCCAGGCAGCTGGGTTTGGTTTATGCGATTCGTCAGAGGGAAGACGGAGATGCACCGGACTTCATAACCGAGTACGTTCCTTATTTTTGGCAAACCTTATGTTGCTTTGATTGATGTGGGCTCGACCCATTCTTATGTTGCATGTAGAGTAGTTGAAACTCTAGGGATAGCCTCTGAACTATCTGATAGGGAGATGGCTGTAGTAAGCCCATTAGGCCAAACTGTAGTGGTGAATAGGATGTTTCGGAGAGTACCTTTGGAACTTCAAGGAGCGGTATTTCTTATCGACTTAATGGAATTACCCTTCGGGAAATTTGATCTTATGCTTGGCATGGATTGGCTAGTGGAGCATCGGGCTGTATTGGATTGTGTAGCTAAACGAATGGAGTTAAGGACCCTAGAGGATGAGGTGATGGTTATGATAGGAGAAAGAAGGAACTACTTGTCTAACGTAGTTTCGGCATTAAAGGCGGATAAGATGGTTTAGAAGGGGTGTAAGGCATTTTTGGCCTTCATTTGTGCGTTGGATACAAATGAAGGGGGAGTTAATGGAGTTAGAACTATAAGGGAGTTTGTGGATGTCTTTCGGAGGAATTACTAGGAATACCTCCGGATAGGAAAGTGGAGTTTGGAATTGATTTGCTCTCGAGTACAGCTCCTATGTCAATTGCCCCATACAGAATGGCACCAAAGGAGTTGGTTGAGCTCAAGGCTCAAATTCAAGAGTTGCTAGACCGCGGGTTTATTCGACCCAGTGTGTCTCTATGGGGAGCACCGGTCTTGTTTGTGAAAAAGAAGGACGGAACTATGTGCATGTGCATAGATTATCGTCAGTTGAACAAGCTGACCATCAAGAACAAGTACCCTTGCCAAGGATTGACAACTTGTTCGATCAGCTTAAGGGGGCCGTGATTTTCTTGAAGATAGATCTGAGGTCTGGGTATCATCAACTTAAGGTGAAGGAGTTAGATATCCATAAGACGGCTTTTCAGACAAGATATGGGCATTTTGAGTTCGTAATAATGCCGTTTGGATTGACGAATGCCCCAGCCGCATTTATGGACATGATGAACCGGGTTTTCCAACCCTATCTGGACCGGTTTGTTATTGTGTTCATAGACAATATTTTAGTGTATTCGAAGTCTGAGGAAGAACATGATGAGCACCTCCGAATTGTGTTACAAGTGTTAAGGGAAAATAAGCTCTACGCCAAATTCAGCAAGTGTGAATTTTGGCTTAAGGAGGTTACGTTTTTAGGACATGTGGTATCTGCTGAAGGAATAAGGGTGGATCCTCGGAAGATTGAGGTAGTTTTGGATTGGAAACCCCCAAAGTCTGTGGCGAAAGTTTGGAGTTTCTTAGGATTGGCAGGCTATTATAGAAGGTTTGTGGAAGGGTTCTCATTGATAGCCGCGCCTTTGACAAAGTTGATAAGAAAGGAAGTACCTTTCGTTTGGATAGATAAGCAACAGGAGAGCTTTGAGAAGCTTAAGAGGGTCTTGACTGAAGCTCCGATTTTGATTTAGTCGGAGGCGGGGAAGGATTTTGTGGTGTATTGTGATGCTTCCTATATAGGATTGGGATGCGTGTTAATGCAAGATGGGAAGGTAGTTGCTTATGCATCTCGACAACTAAGGCCATATGAGGTTAACTACCCGACGCATGATTTGGAACTAGCGGTAGTGGTCTTTGCTCTTAAGGTGTGGAGGCACTATCTCTATGAAAAAAATCGGTAATGTACATAGACCACAAGAGCCTTAAGTATCTCGATTCGAGAAAAATTTGAATCGAGATAATAAGGTGGGTGGAGCTATTGAAGGACTATGATTGTTCAATAGAGTATCACCCGGGCAAGGCAAATATAGTGGCGGACACCTTAAGTCGGAAGGTGGTGTTGGATCTAAGGGCGATGTTTGCGCATTTGAGTTTGTATGATGATGGAAGTCTGCTGGCAGAGTTGCAAGTTAAGCCGACATGGCTGAATGAGGTGAAAGAGGGACAATTGGTGGATGAGGATCTGAGTGCTAAACTGAGACAAGTGCAGAATGGAGAGTTGGAAAATTATGGTATTAACGATGAAGGAGTATTGTGTTTCAAGGAAAAGTCAGATCTTAGAATGACGAGGAGCTTAGGCAAAGAATTCTTCAGAATCGCATAGTAGCCCTTGTGCTATGCATCCGGAGGTAGTAAAATGTCTGAGAGATCTAAGGGAACAATTTTGGTGGCCTAATCTTAAGAGGGAAATTACCAAATTTGTAGGAAATGCCTAACGTGTCGACAAGTTAAAATTTGAACATCAAGTTTAATCGGGATTACTTCACCAATACAAATTCTGCGGTGGAAATGGGAGAGAATTACCATGGACTTCGTTAGTGGGCTTCCCTTACGCCTACTAAGAAGGACTCGGTATGGGTGATAGTGGATCGGTGACAAAGTCCGCGATTTTATTCCAAAGGCGGTTGACTACTCCTCTGAAGTTAGCGAGGTTGTATGTAGCGAGATTGTGAGGTTGCATGGAGTCTTGATGTCAATTATCTAGGATAGGGATCCGAGGTTCACGTCTCAATTTTGGAAAGCTTTACATCAGGCTTTAGGCACTAGATTGGATTTCAGTACAGCTTTTCATCCACAGTTGGACGGCCAGTCTGAACGAGTGATCCAAGTACTAGAGGATATCTTTGAGAGGTCGTGTGATAAACTTGAGAGGAAGTTAGGAAGAATATTTGCCTCTAGCGGAATTTGCATACAATAACAGCTATCAGGCAAGTATTCGGATGGCACCGTACGAAGCACTATATGGTCGGAAGTGTCAGACTCCTACATGTTGGATGAAATTGGGAGAACGTCAGATTTTGGGTCCAAAAATTGTGGCAGAGTCTGAGGAGAAGGTTAGTGTAATTCGAGCTCGATTAAAGGAGGCATCTGATAGACAGAAGTCGTACGTGGATCTCAAACGAAAGGAAATAGAATTTGATGTGGGAGATCAAGTGTTCCTTAAAGTTTCGCCTTGGAAGAAGGTGATGAGATTTGGTCAAAAAGGGAAGCTAAGTCCAAGGTTTATAGGGCCTTATCGAGTAATGAAGCGAGTTGGACCAGTGGCATACCAGTTGGAGTTGCCACCAGAATTGAAGCAGATGCACGACGTATTTCATGTCTCCATGCTACGTCGATATCAATCGGATCCATCTCATGTAGTTTCGGTTGAAGAGGTGGAGCTGAGACCGGATCTGTCTTATGAGGAAGAGCCGATTCAGATTCTGGAATGAGATATGAAGGTGCTTCGAAGGAAGTCAGTCCCTTTAGTCAAAGTGTTATGGCGAAATCATGGATCGGAGGAAGCTTCTTGGGAGCCAGAAGAAGCAATGCGACTGCAATACCCCCACCTATTCTAGCCAGGCAATTTCGAGGTCGAAATTATTTTAAGGGGGATAGAACTGTAATATCCCGGACTATGGCTTATGCATTATTACTAAATTGTATGAAATAGCATGCCTTTGTGTGTTAAGAATGTGTTGTATGAATTTTGTGAACCTTAGTGTGTAGGTGAATGCCTTAGAAATTATTTAATTTTAAGTCTAAAAGAGGGAGTTAAGCCTGATAGGCCTTAAGAAAATAAATGGGGGAGTAATAACACACAAATGGGCTTGGTTAAGTGGCTTGGAGCCACCACTTAGGGCCTTAGTAAGTGACACCACAAGCATGGGTGCAAGGCCTAGGTTCGAGTCATAAGGGAAGCAAAATAAAGAGTTTAATTTTGCTGCTAGGAAAAGAGGTGTTGGACGGTAATGGGGCACTGAGTGGAGGTGTGTAGATTAAGTTAAATTTCCTTTTAAAATTCAGCCAAGATGAGGGATAAATGATGGATTAATTTTATTATTAATCTTAAATAAAGTGATAAGAAAAAAGGTGGAATTGGAGAGGAGGATAGTGTTGGCCAAGGATTCCTTGGTGACCAATTTCATCTTAGCCGAATTGCTAAAGGGAGGTTTAGAGGTTCTTTTGGTTCTTCTTTCTTTCTCTAGTAGTGTCTCAAACTTAGTTCTCTCTTCACTCAACTTTTTGTGCCGAAAATTCTTAGGAGATTCAATTAGCTCTCTCTACTTTCTTCTTCCTTTCTTCTTCATTTGACTAAAATCGATATTCTTTTCTCAAAAAAACCACCATAGCCGAATCTCTCTAAGCCTCATATCCCTCTCTTTTCACTCTTGTTGAAGCTGAATACACAAGTGACTCATAGCCGACTGTTCTCTAAGCCTCAAAGCCGAATCTACAAGGGTGGTTTAGTTTCCCGAAGATGCACCATAGGCCGCATGTTCCTAGTCATTCGGTAAGTTTCAGGATTTCTTTCCTTTACGATTTCTTCCTTTATTTTCATCAAGATCTAACCCGAATCAATTGTTTATGCCTATCAATTTCTCCTCTTTATCTCTAGAAGCCAAATCTATTTTACAATAGCCGAAGTCTGATTTTGGAAAAGCCAAGGTGAGTGGTTGATGGTAGGTGGTAGAATGGCCCTTTTCTATTCTTTTCTTTTTGGCCAAATGCCATATGGGCTAAGTTAATTGTGATTTTCAGTTTGTTGAATAAGTGGAGGATGGCCGAATGTAGGTAAAATTGAGGTGACTTTGGCTTTTAGGAGAAAGTCGACAGAAGTAAGCTGAGGTTTCCGGGATTTAAATCTACAAGGTAAGTGGACATAATAATCGACCAAGGAAATAGTTAATGTTTTAGATCTATTTCATATTTATTCAAAAAGCCAAAACTAACCAAATCAAGTGACTTAGTGTTAGCCGATTGCAAGGAAGGAAAGACTACAAGTTTTCGGGATTTGTTAGTAGTGAAATCGACAATAAGGTAAGATTTCGGTTTTGTTAGTCCTTCGGGATTTAATTAATTAGCCGAATGGCTTTATGCTAAAGTGTTTATGGTTGGCCGAATATAGGGATTAAGGGTCTAAAAGTATTAGATCGGGTTTTCGGGATTTCAATAAAGCGCTAAGTAAATCAGGTGTGTACCCTCACACTAAGCTTCAATTAATTTATGGTTATGCGTTAATATATGTGTTAATAAAAATATGTGTGAAGTGGCTAAAAGTACCATGCAATGGTACGAATGAAATACTCTGGTATCTTTACCCACTCCTACTATGAGTAGGTTATGATCTATTATGGCACATATGTTAATAGTGATAAGAATGTGAAATAAAGCAAGTTATTGCATGATATGTTTGACATGGGGCATATGGGTGATATGTAAAGCAGAAGTGAATTGGTGGTTTAATACCCCAATATCTGAATGTGGTGACTTATGTCACAATATCCGAATGTGGTGACTTATGTCACAATATATGAATGTGGTGACTTATGTCACAAAATAATTATCTGGTGGCTATGCCACGAATTTTATAAGGGCGATAAGCACGTCGACTGCAGCGACTGCCTTCGATGGTGTGTAGTGGATGGAGGGTTGACTTAGTAGTCTCCACGGTGTGATGGTTGGTACGGGTGATGTGTAGCGGATGGATACTTAGGCTTGGGTTCGGGTTTGCATCATTAAGTATATGTGCTATTATGTATGAATTGATATGCCTGAATTAATTGAGACTTATGTTGGTCAGTACACCGAGTCTGCTTGACTCACCCGTTGTGGGATTACTTTTAGGTGACGCTCATTAATGGACCGGTCGGCGGGAGCTTAGTGGTGGCCATGCTCGATTCAAGATTTTATTTTATTTTGGACTTGTTATATTTTAAGTATTTTGGATTTAATTTGGGTTTTGATTTGATGTAATAAGGCCTTGGTTTGAATCGTTATGCATGCATATTTAATTATCTAAGTATGACTCGATTTTAATAATTCAAAGTTAAAGTCTATTTTCTTAAGTATAAATATTAAACGTTTTGACACATAATCAACACGGGTTTTAAGATTCGAGCCCAACCCAAATCAACTGTTTTGAAAAACATGCAAAATTTTAGCAAAGTTTCAAATAAGAATCGACTAATTTTTCCTAGAAGCATGCCAGATCCGGTCAGGGCTTGTGGGTCGAGTTTGGGGTGTTTTATGAAATATTGATAATTCGGCTATGGAGGATTATCATACAAGAAGATGTGATCTTATGGTGGTGTCGATTTTAGAGAAGAGGAAATTGAAGAAATGGTTAAAATAATAGAATAGAAGGTTGGATGGATGCTAGGTGATTCGGCTATCAAAGGAAGATGAACAAGAGATGAATGTTTTGACCAAACAAAAGAGAAGAAAAAGGCACAAATGGGCTAGGAGGTTTCGGCAATGAGAATAACAATTTGGAGAAAATGATACAATTGATGCTAAAGGAATTTTGCCAAAAACAAGCACTAAAGCTTTACCAAAAGACCAAAAAAATTTTGGCTACCTCCTTCTACACCCAAAACCGTCTACATTCATGACAATAATGGTCAAAAATTGGCCAACCACACTTTCCAAAACAATTTCATTGAAAAAGGCCACATGTTCCCTTTACTTTCCCCTTTTTCTTGATTTCTTTCCACACCTTCATCCTTTCCTATTTTCCTTAGCCATCTTGCCAAAAAAAAAAAAAAGTCCACCTTGTCTTATTTACTTGCTTGGCCGAAACATAGGGAAAGAATGCAAAATAATAGTCAAATTTTGCACACAATGGGATTTGAACCTCTTCCTTAAAGTCCTTCACTTGATGCTATAACCTCTTTACTAATTGCTCATTTATGCTAGCAATTTACTCATTTATTTCCATAATCTTTGAGGTCACTTACTATATCTCCTTAAAGTGCTAAATGCCAAAATTTAACTAGCTTAGCACCAGAAATAATGCAACACATAAAATTCCAAATTTTTAGGATGTTACAATTCTACCCCCTTAAAGAAAATTTTATCCTCAAAATTTACCTGATTAAAAGAGATGAGGATACTGCTGTCGAATTGCATCCTCAGGCTTCCATGTAGCTTCCTCCGATCCGTGATTTCGCCATAAAACCTTGACTAGTGGCATAGTCTTCCTTCTCAGAACCTTAATGTCCCGATCTAAAATTTGCATTGGCTCCTCTTCGAAAGACAAGTCAGGTTTTAACTCAACTTCCTCTCATTACTATATGAGACGGATCCGATCGATAATGCCTTAACATTGAGACATGAAATACACTATGTATCTTACTCAATTTCAGAGGTAACTCAAGCTGATAAGCCACTGGCCCAACACGCTTCAATACACGGTATGGTCCAATTAACCTAGGGCTCAACTTGCCCTTCCTTCCAAATCTAAAGATCTTCTTCCAAGGTGAGACCTTTAAAAAGACCCCATCTCCCACCGCAAACTCAATATCCTTATGCTTCAGATCCGCATAAGATTTTTGTCTATCCGAAGCTTCCTTTAACATTGCCTAAATTACCTTTACTTTTTCCTGTCTCAGATATCAGCTCAAGACCCAATAACTGACGCTCCCCCAGCTCAGTCCAACAAGTAGGAGTACGACACCTATGACCATACAACGTATCGTAGGGTGCCACCTGGATGCTAGATTGATAGCTATTGTTGTACTCAAACTCTGCCAACGGTAGGAAATCTTCCCAGCTACCCCTGAAGTCAATCACACAACCCCTTAACATGTCTTCCAGAATATGGATTACTCTCTCCTACTGACCATCTATCTGAGGATGAAATGCCATACTAAAATTAAGCTTGGTTCCCAAAGCTTCATGTAAGGCTTTCCAAAACCGTGATGTAAACCTAGGGTCCCTGTTCGAAATAATAGACATTGGTACCCCATGTCACCTCACGATCTCTGCTACATACAACTTGGCCAACTTCTGCAATGAGTAATCCGTACAAACCGGTAGGAAATGAGCAGTCTTCATCAACCAATCTACTATTACCCAAACGGAATCTTTCTTTGTAGGCGATAAAGGTAACCCACTAACAAAGTCCATCATTATCCTTTCCCATTTCCATAATGGAATTTTCACCGGTTGTAGCAATCCCGATGGCAATTGATGTTTCGCCTTCACTTGCTATCATGTTAAGCACCTACTCACAAAATCAGTAACCTCCAGTTTCAACCCTAGCCACCAATACTGCTCACGGAGGTCTCGATACATTTTATTTCCCCCGGGGTGCATAGCATATGGGCTACTATGCGCCTCACGCAGAATCATTTGCCTCAATTCTGAATCTTTGGGCATACAGATTCTTCCACGGAAACACAATACTCCATCACTATTCAATCCAAAATCCCCTATTACACCACCTTTCACTTGCTGAAGTAAGGAACCCAACCTTTCATATAATAATTGCTTTTCCTTAATCTGGCTTACCCACGCAGGCTTCACTTGAAGTTTGACTAGCAGACGACCATCTTCATACAAGCTAAATAAGCGAACATCGCTCTCAATTCCGATATCACCTTACGACTCAATGCATCTGCCACAAAGTTAGCCTTTCTAGGATGATACTCGATTAAGAAGTCATAATCCTTCGACAGTTCTATCCACCTCCGCTGTCTTAAGTTCAACTCCTTTTGGGTAAGGAGGTACTTTAGACTCTTATGATCCCTATAGATGATCGACTTCTCACCGTACAGGTAGTGTCTCTAAATCTTCAAAGCAAACACCACTGCAGCCAACTCTAAATCATGAGTGAGATAATTCACTTCGTGCAGCCTTAACTGAGGAGATGCATAAGCCACCACTTTTTCACCTTGCATCAACACACATCCTAAGCCCGTGTGTGACGCATCACAGTAAACAATAAACTCTTTTCCAGCCTCAAGTTGAATCAATACTGGTGTTTCGCTGAATCTTTTTCAATTACTCAAAGCTCTCTTAATGTTGATCTGACCACACAAATGGTACTCCCTTGCGCAAAAGTTTAGTTAGGGGTGTAGCAATCAACAAAAACCCCTCAACGAAATGCTTGTAATAACCAACCAACCATAGGAAACTTCAAATTTCGGCCACTGACTTCAATGGTTTCCAATCCAACACAGCCTCTACCTTCTGGAGATCAACTCTAATTCCTTGGTGACACAACATGCCCCAAAAAGGTCACTTCCTTCAGCCAAAATTCACACTTATTAAATTTGGCATAAAGTTACTTTTCCCACAATATATGTAATACTACCCGCAGATGTGAATCGTGCTCTTCTTCATTCTTCAAGTACACCAAGTTATCATCTATGAACACCACCACAAACCGATCTAAACAGGGTTGGAAGACCCAATTCATCATGTCCATAAATGCAGCTGGTGCATTAGTCAACTGAAACGGAATCACTAAGAACTCATAATGCCTATAACAAGTTCAAAACGCAGTCTTATAAATATCCACCTCCTTCACATTAAGCTGGTGATAACCCGATCTCAAATCTATCTTCAAGAAAATTGAAGCTCCTCATAGTTGATCAAACAGATAACTGATTCTTGGAAACAGATACCTATTCTTGATCGTCAATTTGTTCAACTACCTATAATCGATGCACATAAGCATCGACCCATCCTTCTTCTTGATGAAAAAGACCAGCGCTCCCCAAAGGTAACACACTCGGTCGAATGAATCCTCGATCCAACAACTCTTGAATCTGAGCTTTAAGCTAACTCCTTCGGTGCCATTCTATAATGAGCAATGGACACCGGAGTCGTTCCTGGCAATAACTCAATGCCAAACTCTACCTCCCGATCCGGAGGCAATCCAGAAAGTTCCTCAAGAAAGATGTCTAAAACTCATTCACCATTCTAACACCTTTCACCCACAATTCCTTGGCATCCAACGCACTAATGAAGGCTAGGAATGCTCTGCACCCTTTTCGCACCAACTTTTCTGCCTTTAAAGAAGATAACACATTTGATAGATAATTTCTTCTTTCACCTATCATCATCACTTCCTTATCCTCCGAAGCTCTTAGTATCATCTGCTTTGTAGCACAATCCAAGTTTGCATGGTGTTTCACCAACCAGTTCATGCCCAAAATAAAGTCGAACTCACCGAATGGCAGTTCCATCAAATCCGCCAAAAAAGTTTCTCCCTGAATTTTTAGGGCATATCTCTAAACAATCTATTTACTATCACAGACTATCTTAAAGGACTAATTACCATCATCTCTCTAGTGGTAATTTCAAATCTAATGTTCAGATTTCCAGATACAGTACTAGCAACATACGAATGGGTGGATCCGATATCTATCAAAGCAGTAACAAGTACATCAGATATGAAGAACGTACCGATTATCACAGCAGGTGCATCGCCATCCTCTCGGCGTCTGACCGCATAAACCAACCCTGGCCGCCTCGCCTCTGAGTTACCCCTAAAAACCTCAGCACATTCGATCTGAGTCATTTCGAAATTGACCCACGAGCTACTGGCCCAGTTCTAGCCCCAGCAACCCTTTCCAAGACTCGCAACATTACTTCAGACAGAGCGATGTCCTTCCTCATACGATCATGTGATCCAGCTTCAGTCACAGGTGTCGAAGGTGAGTCCATTTCTGGCATATGTCCCGACGCTTCAGACGCAACTCTAGCGCCTCGGCCTCTACCACGACCACGTCTACCGCGTCTACATCCTCTAGTGCTCATATTGGCTAATCCGATTTAATCTAATTAAAAGTCTTATGAATCAGTATACTATTTCGATGTTTATTAAATAATATTTTATGAAATATAAAAAGTGAAGTTATTTTCGTAAACGCATCCTATAGTCTCAATCTCTATAGTTTCAATACCTAAAACTAGAAGTTCTAGAGTATTCCTACAATCATATTACAATTATTATAATCATACAATAACATACGCTTACTTGACTTGGTACCGGATACAAGTGGTGCCAGACTTCTTTTAAAACATGCATTCTAAATTTTACATTTCAAAACAACTTTTAAAAAAAATTATTTTTGAACCCAAACCACAGCCGAGTTTTGAACTGGGCTCTGATACCATAAAATATAAAACCTCAAACTCGGCCTATGCATTAAGGCCAGATCTGACATGTCACATGAATTAAATATACTTTTAAGTCCTTTTTCATTTGTACGTAAATAGATTAAGATTTAAATTTTAGTAAAACAGATTCCAAAATTTTGATGAAGTATTATTGAATAAAAGATTGATTTATAAATCGATAAATTTGAGATATAAAGATCTTATATACCGTGTCTTTGAAAATATCGCTAATAGTTCTAGAAGATTTAAAAAATATAAATAAAATATATTTTTGAAAGTTTATTATGCAATCCTTTGTATATCCATTTTAGAAAATGTTTATTTAAGTTTTCAGAAAAATCTCAACTTGAGGTACTTAGAGCAAAATATAAATACGTCAAGCATAAAACAAAACAAAAATTTATCCAAAGGCTTTATTACAACCTTAATTCAAATAGTAAAATAAATAGGTGAACTAAAAGAAATCCAAAGACCAAATAAAACCATTTTTGTAGTATGGCCTCCACCGAGTCATCCATGGCCCAAGTCTCCATTACTGAACATTACCTGAAAGGAATAAGGAAATGGGGTGAGTTACTAGAACTCAGTGCATAGCCCCCTTACCATTGTCCAATGGGCCATAATCCCATTTAGCAATAATTTGGGCCTAAGCCCATTTACAATAATAATGTATCAATTATATCATGTGTATGTAATGCAATTCCCAAACCAAACCTAGTAATCCATCTGCTACACATCACCCATACCAACCAACACACCTGTGGGGATCAAGTCAACCCACCCCGCAAACAAAGCAATCACAGGCATTAAGCCATTTATAACAAATTTAATTATGGACAAGCCACCAGAATAACAGAATATACATGGCATTGCCACTATACAGATTCGTGGCAGAGCTACCAAAATATATGGCAGAGCCACCAGAACTTCTCTTCAATATTATCCCATCCCATGCAAAATCGTGGATATAATGCATAACAAATCATGATTTTTACAATATAACAACAATAATTTATTTGGATATCCATTACAATAGTACGACCCATTATATCAATTTATGAAAAAGGCCCATTAAGAAAAATATCAGATTGGCTCATTTATCAAAATATCAGATCGGCCCATTTAGCGAAAATATCAGATCTGCCCATTTAGCGAAAATATCAAGTTGGCCCATCTAGCCATAATATCAGATCTTCCCATTAATCAATATGTCCATTCGGCCAATAAGGCAATATGTCAATTCAGCCCATTAAGCAATTTCGTATTTCGACCCTTTAGGGGGTATTCTCACAATTTGCACAATGATACTACCAATTTCGTCAATTTATTCAAAATAATATATATTAGGCCATTTTTTCTAATTTACGCCCTATTACAATTTTAGTCATAGTGATATGTTTCCAATACTATATCCACCTTAAACCCACGAAAAACGATGTGAGATTACACACCTGATTACGGTAAGCACTAAGCCTTCTTGATCATCGACACCTAAGATATCGTAACACTCGATTAGTCGACATTCGTGATTTATTAATCAACTCTAAAATGAATGATCTATGGTGCTTACCCTTGGAATCGTGAATGACCACGATTTGTCGGTTTTCCCGGATGACGATCCAAAACCCGGTGGAAAATCCTGAATCGCCGATACCGCCCTTCGTTTGAATTTAGGAGTAGGGATCGCCAATCCGCTCCTTTTGAGTTCTCCACTTGACTTTCCTTTTGAATCAGTACCACAAGACTCCATTCGATTAGATCTTATATAGATCGATATTACGATAAAATATGGATTATCAAAGGGTAAAAGATCGGCTTAACACTAATTTCGAGTGATCAATGAGCGAATAGATCAAACAATTAAAACCTAAAATTATAATTGGTTAATCATCACTATTCCAATAAAATTCCAAATTTTTAGGATGTTACAACAAGGCATTCACATAGCAATTATAAACCACTTAACAAAAAACCATTTACTCATATATATACATTGCCAAGCATACCAAAATAAGTCAATTCATATGGCTAAACACATAACCAAAACATACATCATTTACAAGCCAAATCAATTGGCTAAATACATTACCAACATATAGACCATAATAACCATAACTCCTATACATGCCATATAACCAAATACATAGTTCAAAAGTACCAAAATGATAGCTGGATAGTGTGATGAGATCTCCGATGACTCCCAAATCCGAGCAAGCTTTGAAATCACTATAAAACACGGACAAATAAATAAAGTAAGCTATAAAGCTTAGTAAGCTCATATGATTAATAAATATAACTTACCATTCATACACCAATTAAGTTATCTATCATGATACAATACAATTCAACTTAATTACAAAGCTAACATATGTTCATTCATATAGTAGTCATGTAACTCACAAATTACATAGATTAAATGCTTATACGATTTACGTACATACCTGCACTGATACGTATCAATCTCTTACCCTTTCATATCTTTAATATACCCGTTGAACCATTTGGAATAATATCGAATACTCAAGAAACTCGCACCCTAAGTGCCAATACATGACCAAAGCCATCTCAATTTCATTTCTCATATGTAATGCTCACTCTCGAGCTCTCACAGGGTCTGCTCACACAAGCTGACGGTCAAGACGTAACTACAAGGTGCTACTCACACAAGCTGACGAGAATCCACAACGCATGCCAAAAACTCAACCACCGATAAAATGTATGGACTAGCACCCAAACACAATAACCCCTAATGACATGTCATTTGTATCCTAATCTATTCCTAAGGTTCAGTCGGGATTCAAACATTGTCGAATCATCGTCGAACATTTTCGTAATGTTGTATTCATCAACAATACAATTATAAAGCATTTCAAACACAATCACATTAGTGTTTATTAACATACGAACTTACCTCGATTTATACGGAGAGAAACGAGCTATCAATCCACTATTTTGTTTTCCCCCGATGTAATTCCTAACTTCGCTTTACTTGATCTATATATAATCAAATTTAACTTACTTAATTATAATTCTATTCAATTTAATCCAAATTTTGTATTATGGTAATTTTACACTTTTTCCCCTAATATTTCAACTTCTTTACAATTTAGTCCCTAGCTAATAAAAATGCAAATTCATGCAATTCAACTTATACCCATGCTAGCCGAATTTCATATTGACCCATAGCAGCCCAAAATTTTCATTATTTTACACATTTCACCATGAATTTTACACATTTTACAAATAAATCCCTAATTTGCAACTTCAACCAAAATCATTTAACAAATGTTGTTTATCTAACAATAACTATTCATTTTCTATCATCAAACATCAAAATACAACATATTCATCAATGGTAAAACCCTAAAACTTTAACAATTTTGCAAATTAGTCCCTGGGCTAGCTCGATTAAGCTACAACGACTCCGAAAACATAGAAATCATTAAAAACCTAGCAAAAATGCACTTACATGCAAGGATTCTATAGCCGAACCTTAAGAGCTCAAAAATTGTGTATTTTCTTCCTTATTTTCGATTCATGAAGAAGAAAGAAAAATGATACCTTTCTTTTACTTTAATGTAATTTATGTTGTTTTATCTATTTACCAAATTAACCTTCTTCATTAACTTAAAATCCACCTATTTAATATCCATCTTTGTCCACTCATACTATTAATGGTATAATTACAACATAAGGACCTCTACTTTACGGTTCCATAGCTATTAGACACCTTTAGCTATTAGAACTCCACTTTTACACGTTAAGCGATTTAGTCCTTTTTATCGAATTAAGCACATAAACGATAAAATTTCTTAACAAAATTTTTACACAATCATAATATCATGTTGTAGACCTCAATTTAATAATAAAATAAATATTTTGACCTTAGATTTGTGGTCCCAAAATTACTGTTCCTATTTGACTAAAAACAGGTTGTTACACACTAAGTTATTTGTTTCTTTTATGAATCAATTTCCTATCATTTTATATTTTATTTATTCTAACCTCATTTACTAATTGTTTCAATATACATAATATATTTAATATATATAAAATCATCATAAACATCCACTATCAAAAGTTTATATCGGTAATGGTCTATTTATTAAATAAGTCTTTTAATCTAGTCCCAATTTGCAATTTAATATCAATCACAATTTTTTATCACTTATTTAATTTAATCCTTATACTTGATTAAACACTTGCTACTTAAAACTATTTAAAAACAACCCAATTTATGGAAACCATCTCGGAAGTACATTTCTCGATACCCCTAACTTTTAGGTCGTTACAATCACTCCCCCTTAAGAAATTTTGTCCCTGAAATTTACCTGAAAAGCGGTGAGGATATTGAGACCTCATCATTTCTTCAAACTCCCACGTCACTTCCTCGACATTATGGCTACACCAAAGAACCTTCACTAAAGGGACTCGTTTGTTACGTAACTCCTTCACCTCTCGAGCTAAAATCTCAATTGGTTCTTCTTCATATGTTAAATCAGGTAGAATTTCAAATTCTTCCACCGATAAAACATGAGACGGATCTAACCGATATCTTCTGAGCATAGTCATGTGGAAAACATCATGAATTTTCTGGAACTCTACTAGTAATGCTAGTCGATGTGCAACAGAGCTAACTCTTTTAGTGCTCTCGTATGGACCTATAAAACGAGGACTCAATTTCCCTTTTCTTCTGAAATGTAATATTTTCTTCTGTGGGGACACTCACATAATGACTTTATCACCATTGAGAATTCAATGTCACAACGTTTCAAATCTTCTTACGATTTATGTTTATCGAAACTTGTTTTTAATATGTCTTGAATCACTTTAACCATATTTTCCATTTCTTGAATCAATTCCACCCTAATAACTTTCTTCTCGCTCAAGTCAGACCAACATACGGGTGTTCTACATCTCTGACCGTATAAAGCTTCGTAATGAGCCATTTGAATGCTCGATTGCAAACTATTATTGTACACAAATTTGGCCAAAGGTAAATAATGTTCCCAACCAGTTCCAAAGTCAATCACACGGGCTCGAAGCATATCTTCTAGAATCTGAATAACACGTTCAAATAGCCTGTCTGTTTGAGGGCAAAAACTCGTGCTAAAATTTAGCATCGTACCAAGTAACTCATGCAATTGCTTCAAAAACCTTGAAGTGAAATTAGGGATCCCGATCAAAAATAATTGACATAGGTACACCGTGTAATCTAACGATTTCTCGAATATAAACTTCAGATAGCTTTTGTAGAGACCAATCCATTCGACTGCAATAAAATGAGCCGACTTTGTGAAACGATCGACTATCACCCAAACCATATTTCTCTTATTTGGAGATAATGATAATCCGGTGATGAAATCCATCGTTATACATTCCCATTTCCATTGAGGAATAAAAATAGGTTGAAGCAATCCCATAAGAACTAGATGTTCTGCCTTGACCCATTGATAGGTTAGGCATTTAGCCACGAATTCAATTATTACTCTTTCCATGCCCGGCCACTAATACAACTCTCGCAGGTCATGATACATTTTTGTTCCACCAAGGTGTAGAGAAAAAAGACTATCGTGAGCTTTATGTAAAATCAATTCTTTTAATTCAACAGCATTAGGAACACATATTTGATTACGAAATCTTAAACAATCTCAGTCATCGATGCTGAATTTTCAATTGAGTCATCTTGAACCATTTTTCTCTTTTCTAACAATTTAATGTCCAATAATTGTGCTTCTCTAATATGATCGAATAATACAGATTTGATTCTCAACTCGGCTAATAAACTTCCATCATTGTTAACACTGAGTTGAGTGAACATTGCTCGCAAATCGGCTCCCACTTTCTTGCTTAACACATCTCCGACAACATTAGCTTTACTAGAATGGTAATCTATAACACAGTCATAATCTTTCAAAAGCTCGATTCAATAAAGTTGTCTTAAATTCAACACTTTTTGAGTTAGGACATATTTAAGACTTTTAAGATCAATGTATAAACGACATTTCTCACCATGTAGATAATGTCTCCAAATTTTCAAAGCAAAGACTACTGTAGCTAACTCCAAATCATGCATCGGGTAATTACGTTCATGAGTTTTTAGCTGTTGAGATGCGTATGCAATCACTTTTCCTTCTTGCATCAGAATCCTACCCAATCCACTTAGCGAAGCATCACTATAAACCACGAACTCCCTTCTTGACTCAGGTAGAGCTAAAATCAGTGCTTCTGTCAACAACTGTTTTAACTTATCAAAACTCTCTTGACACTTCTCATTCCAAATAAACTGTACATTTTTCTAAATAATTTTTGTCATTGGCATAGCTATTGTCGAGAATCCATTCACAAATCTTCGATAATAACTGGTTAAACCAACAAAACTACAAATTTTTGACACATTTTTCGGTGCTTTTTACTAAACTATTGCTTCAATCTTTTTCGGATCTACTCGAATTCCATCAATTGATATCACGTGTCCCAAGAATACCACTTCAGTTAACCAGAATTCACATTTGCTAAATTTCTCAAACAACTGCTTCTCTCGCAATACTTGTAACACAATTCGTAAGTGTTGTTCATGTTCAACTTCTAGTTTTGAATAAATCAAAATATCATCAATGAAAACAACTACGAACTGATCAAAATATAGTTGAAAAATACGATTTATTAGATCCATAAACGCTGCTGAGCATTTGTCAATTCAAAGGGCATCACCAAAAATTCATAGTGACCGTAACATGTTTGCAAAGCTTTTTTTGGTACATCACTATATTTTACCTTCAACTGATAGTATCCCAATCTTAGATCGATCTTGGAAGAGACAGAAGCTCTTTTAAGTTAATCAAACAAGTCATCGATACATGGAGGGGGTATCGATTCTTAATTTTCAATTGGTTTAATTGACGATAATCAATGAAAAGTCACATCGAACCATCTTTCTTTTTAACAATAACATCGGAGCTCCCTAAGGTGATATGCTAGGCATCGAACCATCTTTATTTTTAATAAATAACGCTGGAGCTCCATAAGGTGATATGCTAGGGTGAATAAAACCACATTCCAACAAATCCTATAGTTGAACTTT
Organism: Gossypium rotundifolium; assembly: GCA_025506655.1. NCBI lineage: Eukaryota > Viridiplantae > Streptophyta > Magnoliopsida > Malvales > Malvaceae > Gossypium > Gossypium rotundifolium. The sequence continues at coordinate 143,616,385 of CP106731.1, forward strand.
CAATTATTGCAACTCAGTTGGTGCCATCCGACATGGAGCTATGGATAGTGGAAGTGTACCAAGGAACACTTCAATTGCAAATTCAACTTCTCTATTAGGTGGTAATCCGGTAATTCTTTAAGAAATACATTAGAAAACCTGCAAATAGTCTAAATGTTATAAATTTAATTACTTCAAGTTTTCGAGTTAATAATATATACTAAGAAAGATTCACAACCTTGCTTCAGTAACTAATCAACTTGCATCGAAGAAATAATCCGATATGCTCCACTTGCTTTAACACCGCTAACTTCTATGACTTTCCCTTTTGAATCTTGAATCAAAAAATTTTTCTTACGACAATCCAGAACCACTCCATGTTCGGTCAACCAATCCATACAAAAGGATTATATCAAAATCACTGAAGGGCATAATCAATAAGTCTATAGGAAACACTAGATTTTGAATCTCTAGAGGACAACATTTACAGACTTGATCTACTAATATTGTTTGACCCAAGGTACTTGATACTGACATAGCTACTTTAGACATTTCATAGTTCATACTCCCAGATTTAACCATATCATAATTGACATATGAATGAGAGGAACTTGGATCTATTAAAGTATAAACAGGTGTGGAGAATAATAGAAAAATACATATTACAACATTGGTAGCATCTTCCCCATCACAAGTCCACACTACATAAGCACGTTCTGACGCTCTAGGCTCAAACTGATGAGTAACTATTTTATTCTTTTTTCTCGATCCACCCCTCAAAACTGATCCACCTGTACTCGTCCTTCGACCCCTCACCACAGAGGCAATTCTCTAAGAATTATCGGTGCATCATTTTCATTCTTCAGACATTCTCTAGCGAAATGTTCCAATGACCCACAACGAAAACAACCTTTTGTCAATTTCGAACATTCTCCCCAGTGCTTCTTTCCACAATGTTCTTAATTCTATATCTCTGAAACTCTATTGGTTCCCTTTAAACTACCCACTGAAACCGTAGGTTGATGATTTTGCACTTTAGTTGGCGTATTCGATCTTGCATTTAATTTCCAAAATTCTTGTGATTCCTTACTTCTTTTTTATGTAGAAGAAGTATTAAAGTTCCCAAATAGTCTACCTGTAGCATGAGGAGGTTCACCTTTCTTGTATAGACCCAAAGATTGTTCAAACATTTTTGTTCGTTCTAATAAGTCTGCAAACTCCTTATTTCTCAATGCTACTAGTTGAGTTCAGATTTCATCCCGCATGCCCTATAGAAAATGTTTGCAATTTTCTTCTTCCGTAGGAATCAATTCCTTTGCATACTTGCTAAGTCGCAAATATTCTCATTCATAATCTACTATCGACATATCTTCTTACTTTAACATGAGAAATTCTTGTTTCTGTCTTCAAGATAGAGCTTACCAACATACTTCTTTTGAAATTCAACTTGAAATAATTCCCAATCAGCTACTTCTATAAAAACGTGCCTTGTAACTATTTTCCACCATGTATAAGCTTCCCTTATAATAGTGAAACTGCACAAATAATGCTCTTCGGGGAGTACATTCTAACTGTTGTAAAATTCTAGTCGTTGACTCTAACCAAGATTCCACCGTTGATGGGTCAACTCCTTTTATTCTAGTAAACTCAGTAGCGCCATATCTTTTTAGTTCCTTCATATGAGCTCATTTAACCACAAGTGTTGTCATCGGGGTGGAGTGACTCCTGCCAACCTCTAAAGAGCTTTCGTTATGACTCATAATACATAAGTTTCAAATTGCCCTTTAATTGGGCCACTATTAGCATTTGGTTGTCGAATATCATCAGCGTGAACACTCGGTGGTACCTATTCAAATTCATCAAATGCCCTAGTAAATTTATCACCAATATGTACTTCATGATCAACTACATTGTTAGTATCATTTGACATCTTTAAATTATAAATAAAAATAGTATAAATCAGCATCCAATCCCGACTCAAACTTGACTCAAGTTTGGCATGTACCTCTAAACTCAATTTCAAGCTCAATTTAGTCTGAGAATCGGCTAAACCTGTAAGCTCTGATACCACTAAATGTAACACTTCTAACCCATATATGTCGCCAGATTAGGGTTATAGAGGGTTACTATACAATTAAATCATTTAACATACATATCATATATAAACATATACATATTATAATCCATTCATTTACATGCATAACGTCCCTAAATCGATCCTTCGTGGCCCTAAAAATACCTTAGAAACAATTCAAGACCAATTTGAAAACATTTGGAAAGTTTAAGAAAAAGTTGCAAAATTTTAACTATAGTGGTCACACGGTCGTGTGACTAGGCCGCTAACCTTCGACTTGGGGACACACGGCAATGTCCTTGGTTGTGTAACCCTCTAAGTAGGGTCACACAACCAAACCACACGCCCGTGCGTAAGGCCGTGTAACCTTGAATGGCCTCACACGCCCGTGTGCCAGGCCATGTAACTACTTGACTTGCAAGCAAATGAACCTATAGGGTACACACGACCGTGTCACCAGGTCGTATGTCACACACGCCTGAGACACACATCCATGTCTCAAGCTGTGTGGTCTAAAAATCACCTAAAAACAAGCCATTTCCAAACCAATACAAGCACAACCAATCAAACTACCTAAGTACACTTTAAAAAGGATCTTAAACAACATCAAAACTTAATAAAACATGCTAAAAACATATCTAAACAAAAATCTTAAATACTAACCAATGTGCCATCATTGACACTACATTTAAATCATCCATCCACAGCCAATATACCATTCATAGGTACCTCAAAAAAAATTCAAGCAATCAAATAATTGAATATGGTAAATGCATAATCTATACTATTCATTACTATTTGCATTGAACTTGTCACATGAAACATATGTACAAGCAAAACCAACCATCACCAGAACATGCGACATGAACATATATCTAAATATAAACAAACCTATTATCACATTTTCAAAATATTTAATTTCTAGGACATATTCACTCCCTAGGAACATGCCAACAACACAAAAGAAAATATCACCAACGTTGAGTACGAGATTCTTGTAGGATGCCAAGTCCGAGTCTACTATTTATCTAACCTTCAAACATTAAAATCAATTTACATTTAATAGATTTCATTTATATATATCTAACCACAAGAATAACCAAATCATATGAGTTTATATCTCAACCAAATAAAATTTCAATTCTTCTTTAATGATACCTATAACCAACTCTTTCGATAAATCATGTAACCTTGTCGTGTGGTCTATTAGCTACATGACACTGGTGCTTAGCGGATAAACCGCAGACAAGTTTCCACCCATCACTAGTCGGATTAGCCGACGATGTTGAATGTGAGCCTAGCTCTAGTTGGATAAACTAACGATGTTTGCACCTAGAGCTAGTTGGTTATACTAATGATTGTGTGCGCAGCACTAGTCAGACAAGTTGACAAAATTTGCAACCAGCGCTAGTCGAATATATCGACAAAATCCATAGTATGCCCAGCTCCAGTTGGATTAACCAACGATGTTCGCTCCCTAGTGCTAGTAGGTTATACCGACGATTGTGTGCCCAGCACTGGTCAGACAAGCTGACAAAAGTTGCACCCAGCACTGGTTATTTTTGTTCACGATCTCTCCTTCATATTGGTCCCCTACGGAACTAGCCATTTGGCTGGTACTTACTCAATGGTTTCCCTTTGAATAAGAATAGTCTTAACAAATATAGTTTCCTTCTCACGTCTCCTTCTTTGTAAATGGGTTCTAACTTTTCCCTCCTTTTCTTATGGACTAACATGCATAATTATTACAAACCAATAGCAAATAGGGTTTCTCTGAGCATCCTTTGGCATTTCTTAATGGTGGATCCTTATCTATGATCCTCGGATAATCTAACTTTTGATCATCTATACACCAGGCACCACTAGTGTGTTAACTCCCGTGATTGATCCATGCTAGGTCACCGCCTTTATGCCCTACTGGCTTCAACAAACATTATTCTAGTGGCCTTTTTTTCGCTTTCATTTTGTTCCCTTTCATTGGTGGATTCCTTCCACATGTTGATAAATTCATATTTCCTGCTGACCTTATTATCTTAGATTTTAAAGTAGATAAAAACGTACCAATCATCCTAGGAAGGCCTTTCTTGGCAACCGACAGGATGATAATCGATGTATAAAAAGGTGAACTCACCATACGAGTTCAAGATGAACAGGTGACCTTTAATATACTTAAGGCCGTAAGATCTCCTGATGAGGTTGAAGATTGTTCCGCTGTCTCCAAGGAAGATCCGCTGGTTCTTACAAAATAAGAATACAATGATATATTGGAAGGTATTTCATCTAACGCTCCACATCAAGATGAGGATGAAACATGTTTAGAAGTTAACTCGAAAGGATTCAGTTCAAAAGCTCAGTTCGAATCATTAGACCTATAATCACATGAGTACAAGAAACCCAATCCATCAACATTATCTCTTCTTTCTAGATGGATACGATTGGTATGATAAATGACCATTTGACATCACCTTTGTTAGTAACAATCATCAATAACATTGAAGGAGTTCTCTTCACTCTCTCTATCATTAATTTTTTTAATTTTTTCTCTCATTTGAATAAATGGCGTGATTAGAAAATTTTTCTTGAATTAGTACATTAAATTAATTCTATCTAAGGAGATTGAAACTTAAGTAGGACCATTTGGGACCCTTCAAACCTTTCCTGGGAAGTTAATTTAATGTGATTTTCTGAGAAAAATTTTCTATGTAGCCTAAAAGAAATTTTAATTTTGTGTTCAATTTCAAGTTTATTTTCATTTTTTAGTTTTATGTTCAATAAGAGGGTCAAGTTGTTCCAAGGTTTAATCAATTTATTTCTGTCAAAATTTTTATTTCAGTACAGGTAATAAATTTTTTACAGTTTTTGTAACACCCCAAACCCGGTCAATACGCCACGACCAAATCTGGTATGTCATTGAGGAAAACATTTTGAAAAGAATCGAATAACAATTAAATTTTTGTGAAAAACTCTTTGAAAATTCTATATTTGTAGAAATCAGGTGTATAATAAGTTTAAACTGATAATTTACTTTGTAATTTCATAAATAAAACTTTAAAACGTAGTTGATAAATCTTAGGTTAGAAAACATTTATATCATTTTAAGAAAACTCAATTATTACTTTGAAAATCATTTGCATTTTGAATGTAGAAACTTAATATTTGGAAATCATTAAAATTGTAGAAAACACTTAATCTATATTTTACTATCAAGCGATTTATATTACAGATGGTAAGATTTTAAAACCATTGCATTTTTATTATTTTAGAAAACTTTGGGCTCAATTATTAAATTAACCAAATAATTTATAAGCCATATTTAAAACATATCCAAAGCATATAAATAATCCAAAAACATAATTAAAGAGGCCTTATTACAAACCCAAAATAAAACAAAACCAAATTAAAATAAATTAAAGTACCCCAAATCGAAGTTCATGAAAAATCAAAGTTTATTGCATAGCTTTCTTGAGTTCAACCGGCTCCTCATCCGCGATCTCACGAATCACCTGAAATGATAAGGGAGAAGGTGAGTCACCAAGACTCAGTACATAAATCCTTCCCCCGATTAATGCAACATTCTTACACAATTTATAATCAAGCAACATATATAAATATATAATGCACCCAACCTAGCCATCCTTAACTCCTTTTCTACCCCGTGTGGTACCAAACCACTGGTGGTGCCAAACCACTAGTGACCCAAAGTCACGATATCCAATAATGTGATACCAAATCACTTTGGTGACCAAAGTCACGAATAATCAAGTTAATGGGGCCAACCCACGTGTGATACCAAATCACTGGCGACGATCCCATATCTCAAAAGTGGGGCCAACCCACAATGATGCTAGACCACAGGGACGAGTCGCTATGAGGTACCAAACCTCTGGTGCCTAAAGACACAAATGTGATACCAAATCATTGGAGGTGCCAAACCTCGGTGTCCAAAGACACGGATATCAAATCCTTCCCTCCACTCATATTCCCAAACCAATGTATTAAGAGTATCAATCATGCCATCATACTTTGATATGATCATATAACATATTTAAATAATAGATCATGATATCAATCAACATATATTAACATCATATTGAAACGGACTTACCCGAATCCTTGCACATACCCATCAAGGTATCTTATCAAAAATCTCATAGATTCCCACTTTAATAACATGTTTAGTTAATATGTATATAAATATATAACCCGAATTATAAAGTGTGTAAGATACACACATGACACTAACGCAAGTACTAAAATCCGAAGATCCGATCTACCGCACTAGATCACCTTGTCCTACAATCAACCAATACTTAGATTATAAACAAAAGCCATTTGGCCAAACCACTAAATCCCAAAAGCCTATGGCTTTTCAACCATCAAAAGAGATGAAGAACCGACAAGAGTCCTTACCACTTGACTTACCAACTTTTGATTGCTAGAGAGATAGGGCTTAAATCAAATGCTTCCAAAGTCCCAAAGAGCCTATAAGAATGATCGGTTCCTAATAATAGTTAGAATCTTGCAAACAATGCCCAAAAGTTCGGCCTTAGTCCACAAGAAAAGCGGCATAGAAAAGAAAAAGAAATAATAGGAAATTGACCATGAACACTTACCTATCTTCCAAAACCGATTGAAGAAAACCAAATGAAATCCTACCCTTGATGATATTCGCCAAGACAATTCAAAAGAGTATGGGAAGTTTGGTAATATGGTTGATTTGTAACAACAAAAGGATTCGGCTAGAGTGGAGAAAGAAAAAGGAAAAGGAAGAAAAGAAAGAGATTTCAATGGGAGAGGGATGTTTATGGCTTTGAACAAAAATGAAAGAAAGTAAAGAGGAATGGGGAGAAGGAAGTTTGACCAAGAGAAAGTAGAAGAAATGTGGGTTGAACAAGTATGAAAGAATGGAAAAGAAGTTGTGAACAAAAGAGATTCACTAAGCACAATGATGGTTTCGGTTTTGTTTCACTTTGATGCACTAAGGAGAAACTTGCAAAAACTAGAAAGGATTTTGGTTATGACACCAAAACAAATATTGAAGGCCAAAACTAACACTAAAACTCACCTTATGCCCAAGACACATTCGGCTATAGGGAGTGTTTGTGGAGAGAAAAGAAATTGATGCTCAAATGCTTAGGAAAAATGGCCAACTAGCTACTAACCTACCAAAGCTTCCATCAAAAATCGGTCAAGCCCTCCCTAGTCCAAAATGCAGTCCACATACATGAACTAAAGACCATAAAAGAGTTTCCAAAACATTCTCCATAATCCATGCCTTTTGTCCCTCATCATACCATAATCTTAAGATTCTTATCCCAAAATACAAGCTTACCTTAAACTAATATTCAACTTGCCATAAAGAGAAATTGAAAGTCCAACCTTCCATATGTCAAGCTTGATCGTCCATTAATGCTAGGATACATAAAATAAAGTCTTCAAAATGCTAAACATGCTACTCGAACCACTTCCTCAAGCAACACTTCATGCATTCTAACCATCTTGCTACTAGCTCCTCATGTGCTAAATTTAACACTTAAATTAACTTAAGTGTCAAGTTCACCTTATCCACTTCACTAAATTTTAATACTAACAATTATTCTAGCTTCATTAATAAAAACAAGCCTACACCATACTATGCTAAACACACAAAATTCATACCCAAGCCAACACAAATAATAAAATAATATTCTACTTTTTAGGATGTTACAATTCTACCCCCTTAAGAAAATTTCATCCTCAAAATTACCTGATCAAAAGAGTTGAGGAAACTGCTGCCTCATCGCATCTTCCGGTTCCCACGTAGCTTCTTCTATGCCATGGTTCCGCCATAAGACCTTCACTAAAGGAATTGACTTTTTACGCAGAACTTTTACGTCTCGATCTAGAATCTGCACAGGTTCGTCTTCTATCGTCAAATCTGGACTCACCTCTATTTCTTCTACTGTCACAACATACGATGGATCAGAACGATAGCGTCTAAGCATGGAAACATGGAACACATCGTGAATCGACTCGATTCTGCTTGGTAACTCGGTGATAAGCTACTGGTCCCACTCGTCTCAACACCTTAAACGGCCCAATAAACCTTGGACTCAACTTGCCTTTTCTCCCAAATCTTAACACTTTCTTCCATGGCGAGACCTTCAAAAAGACCTGGTCACCCACGGTAAACTCTATATCCCTCCGCTTGAGATCGGTATATGACTTCGCCTATCAAAGCTTCCTTGAGACGAGCTGAATCATCTTAACCTTATCCTCAGTCTCTGCAACCAACTCTAGTCCTAACATTTGATGCTCACCCAACTCTGTCCAGCATGTAGGTGTACGACACCTCCTACCATACAACGCCTCATATGGTGCCATCTTAATGCTTGCCTGATAACTATTGTTGTATGCGAACTCATTAATGGTAAAAACTCTTCCCACCGCCTCAAGTCCAAAATACATCCTCTCAACATATCCTCTAAGATCTGAATAACTCTTTCATTTGCCGTCGATTGTGGATGAAATCGATCTTGAAATCCAACCACGTACCCAAAGCCCGATGTAACGCTCTCCAAAACCTTGGCGTAAATCTAGGATCTCATGCGAGATGATCGACAACCTTTGGTACACCGTGCAACCTCACTATCTCCGCCACATACAACTTAGCTAACTTATGAAGCGAGTAATCCACCCTTACCGAATGAAATGAGTGACTTAGTCGACGATCCACAATCACCCAAATCGAGTCCTTCTTACTAGGCGTAAGAGGTAATCCATCGACAAAGTCCATAGTGATCCTTTCCCACTTCCACTATGGAATCTTCACCTACAAGTAATCCAGACGATAATCGATGCTCAACTTTGACCTGGCGACACGTCGGACATTTACCCACAAACTTCGATTACCTCCGCTTGGACACTGCCACCAAAATTGCTCTCTTAAATCCGATACATCTTGCTACCTCCAAGATGCATAGCGTATGGGTGCTATATGTGTCCCGAAGAATCCTTTGCCTCGACTCAACATCTTTCACATACAAGCTCTCCTTGAAAACACAACACTCCATCACTAGGACAAACTATAATTCTCTAAACCACCATTACGAACACGCAACCTCCGATCATTCAAACCATCATCCTCTAACTATTTCTTCTTGATCTCTCTAACCAAGTCGGCTTGACTTGCGTTACGCCAAGAGACTCCCATCGTCGTATAAACTAAGACGAGCAAACATCGATCTTAAGTGCGATATAACCTTACGACTCGGCGTATACGCCACCACGTTAGCCTTGCGGATGATACTCAATCAAGCGATCGTAGTCCTTCAACAACTCAATCCATCTACGCTGCCTCAAGTTCAAATCCTTCTGAGTCAAAAGATACTTAAGACTCTTGTGATCCGTGTAGACTATCGACTTCTCTCCGTACAAATAGTGTCTCTAAATCTTCAAAGCGAAAACCACTGCAGCTAATTCCAAGTCATGCGTCGGATAATTAACTTCATGTGGTCTCAACTGTCGAGATGCATAAGCCACTACCTTCCCTTCCTACATCAGCACACATCCCAAACTAGTATGTGATGCATCACAGTAAACCGTGAATTCCTTGCCTGCCTCAGGTTGAATTAAAATCGGAGCTTCAGTCAGAATCTTCTTCAACTTGTCGAAGCTTTCTTGCTACTTCTCAGTCCACACAAATGGAACTCCTTTCCTCAACAACTTGGTCATCGATGCTGCTATCAAAGAAAATCCCTCTACAAATCTTCGATAATACCCCGCCAGACCTAGGAAACTCTGAATCTCAGCCACTGACTTAGGCGGCTTCCATTCCAACACTGCTTCAATCTTTCGAGGATCCACTCTAATCCCCTCAGCTGATACAACGTGACCCAAGAAAGTCACCTCCCTAAGCCAGAACTCGCACTTACTAAATTTAGCAAAAGCTACTTTTCCTCGAATCGCAATACTACTCGCAAATGCGCATCATGCTCCTCCTCTGACTTTGAGTATACCAAAATATCATCTATAAATACCATAACAAACTGATCCAAAAACTATTGGAATACCCGATTTATCATGTCCATGAACGCTACTGGTGCGTTAGTCAACCCAAACGGCATTACCAGAAACTCGTAGAGCCCATATCGAGTGCGAAATGTTATCTTATGGATATCAGCCTTTTTCACCTTTAGCTGATGATATCCAGACCTTAAATCAATCTTGGAGAAAACTGCTGCTCCTTTAAGCTGATCAAACAAGTCATCTATCCTTGGTAAAGGATACTTGTTTTTGATCGTCGACTTATTCAATGGCGATAGTCTATACACATCCGCATCGTACTATCCTTCTTCTTGACAAAAAGTACCGGCGTTCCCCAAGGCGAAACACTTGGTTGAATGAAACCTCGATCCAACAACTCTTGAATCTGAGCCTTCAATTCCACTAATTCTTTCGGTGCCATCCTATACGGAGCTATAGACACTGGCACCATTCCGGGTAACGGATCTATACCAAATTCGACTTCACGATCCGGAGGTAGTCCCGAAAGTTCTTTTGGAAATACGTCAGCATATTCCTTTATAGTTCAAACATTCCCCACAGTTGACTCCTTAGCTTCCAAAGCACACACATGAACCACAAATGCCTCACAGCCCTTCCTGACCAATTTCACTGCTTTCAACGCAGATACCACGTTGGATAGATAATCTCTTCTATTACCTATCATAACCACCTCTTCACCTCATTGTCTTCAAAACCATGCGCTTAGCGCAAGAATCAAACTTGCACGGTACTTAACCAACCAGTCCATCCCAAGAATCGATCGAACTCCCAAATGGCGGTTCCATCGGATCGACTACAAACACTACGCCTTGGAGTTCTAGGGTACATCCCTATCTGACTTATTAACTTCTAGAGTGACCTAGAGGACTAAGTACTATCATCCTCCTAAAGCGGTCTCAAAATCTAAGCTCAAGGTCTCTACTATGCTACTAGCAACATACGAATCGTCGAACCCATATCTATCAAAGCGATATATGGAACACCAAAATTAAGAACGTCTGGTTATGACATTGGTCGTCACCCTCCTCTCGACATCTCGCGAGATACACTAAACCAGTTGTCTTGCCTCGGTGTTACTTGCACCTCGCCTCGATGCTCGCGGCCTCGACCGAACCATTACTTCCTCTACCATTACCACGACCTCTCTGTGGTGGCGGTCCTCCTTTCTGAACTGAGCACGACCTTGACCCTCAGACTGATTCCTGGCTTGCTTACGTGGACAGTCCCTCACACGATGATCCAGCTGAGCCACACTCGAAACATCCTTTCCCTCCGGTCCAACATTCGCCCCAATGATATTTTCCACATCGGTTACCTTGTCTTTGGTCCTTGATTAGCGATATGAGCCTCCCAGTTGATTGACCCATTCTACCTAGCCTCTTACGAGAATTACCGGTGACTCGGATGATCCAAAACTTCTCTTATGTTTGTTCCTATCGTGATTCTACTTTACAGATTCCTTTATTCCTTCAACAATCTTAGTCTTTTCAACCAACGCAGCAAACTCTTGCTCCTAATGTGGAGCAATCAGTAACCTCAGCTCATCTCTTAAACCATCCTCGAATCGGACACATCGCTCGTGCTCCGAAGCCACAATACCTCCAGTATACCGGCTCAATCTTAAGAACTCAGCCTCATATTCTGATACGGACTTACTCCCTTGGACCAAACTCAAAAATGCCTTACGCTGCGCATCAACGTAACTGGACCCAATATATTTCTTTTGATACGCTGCCTTAAAATAGTCCCAAGTGAGATCCTCTGCATGCAAAGACTTTTTCAAGCACCGTGAGCCACCAGTGATATGACTCATCACGAAGAAGCGACACTATCCCTTTCAGCTTTTCCTCAACATTCAGATCCAGATCATCCATGATTCGCTCCGTCGCCTCTAACCAATATTTAGCTGAACTGGGAGCTACACCTAAAACACCTCAAAATACCTCGGCTCCATTGGCTCGGAGTCGCTCAGGTACAGATTTTGAGCTCCCACGCCTCCACCTATTCCAGCTATTCTCTCAAGAACTCTCAGCATTGCTTGAGACACTGCGTCGCCCCCCGTTTGATCCTGAAACTCAACTCCAACCGCTGGTGGTGGGGGTGGTGGTACCTCATTCTCGGATCCTTGACCCGACCTTACTGGCTCAGACACAGCCATCCTACCACGATCGCGTCCACGCATAACACGACCCCGACCTCGAGTGCTCATGTCTAAAATCTTGACTTATCTGAATTAAAAGTTTTATGCTTATGACATCATTCCACTATCTTTAAAACACAGTTTTATGAATAATTTTTAATAAGAAGTTGTTTTTGCAAGTACATCCAACGCATAGTTTTGGGTCTCTAGAGTAGTTCCTAGTACTATACAACCATACCATCATTATATCAAAAATCAACAATTTGAAGTACTTACCCGGGCGGATCGGTGCCGGAGACTCGGTGCCATGCTTTTCCAATCATATAAAAAAAAATATTATAAAACTATACTTTAAATTATTTTGGGCCTTGGGCCCACAGCTGAGCTTTTAAATTTAGCTCCGATACCAATTTGTAACACCTCAAACCCAGTCAATACGCCACGACCGAATCTAGTATGTCACTGAGGAAAACATTTTGAAAAGAATCGAATAACAATTAAATTTTTGTGAAAAACTCTTTGAAAATTCTATATTTTTAGAAATCGGTGTATAATAAGTTTAAACGATAATTTACTTTGTAATTTCATAAATAAAACTTTAAAACGTAGTTGATAAATCTTAGGTTAGAAAACATTTATATCATTTTAAGAAAACTCAATTATTACTTTGAAAACCATTTGCATTTTGAATGTAGAAACTTAATATTTGGAAATCATTAAAATTGTAGAAAACACTTAATCTATATTTTACTATCAAGCGATTTATATTACCCGATGGTAAGATTTTAAAACCATTGCGTTTTTATTATTTTAGAAAACTTTGGGCTCAATTATTAAATTAACCAAATAATTTATAAGCCATATTTAAAACATATCCAAAGCATATAAATAATCCAAAAACATAATTAAAGAGGCCTTATTACAAACCCAAAATAAAACAAAAACCAAATTAAAATAAATTAAAGTACCCCAAATCAAAGTTCATGAAAAATCAAAGTTTATTGCATGGCCTCCTCGAGTTCATCCGGCTCATCATCCGCGATCTCACGAATCACACGAAATGATAAGGAGAAGGTGAGTCACCAAGACTCGATGCATAAATCCTTCCCCCGATTAATGCAACATTCTTACACAATTTATAATCAAGCAACATATATAAATATATAATGCACCCAACCTAGCCATCCTTAACTCCTTTTCTACCCGTGTGGTACCAAACCACTGGTGGTGCCAAACCACTTGGTGACCCAAAGTCACGATATCCAATAATGTGATACCAAATCACTGGTGACCAAAGTCACGAATAATCAAGTTGTGGGGCCAACCCACGTGTGATACCAAATCACTGGCGATGATCCCATATCTCAAAAGTGGGGCCAACCCACGGTGATGCTGAACCACGAGGACGAGTCGCTATGAGGTACCAAACCTCGGTGTCCAAAGACACAAATGTGATACCAAATCACTTTGGAGGTGCCAAACCTCGGTGTCCAAAGACACGGATATCAAATCCTTCCCCTCCACTCATATTCCCAAACCAATGTATTAAGAGTATCAATCATGCCATCATACTTTGATATGATCATATAACATATTTAAATAATAGATCATGATATCAATCAACATATATTAACATCATATTGAAACAGACTTACGAATCCTTGCACATACCCATCAAGGTATCTTATCAAAATCTCATAGATTCCCACTTTAATAACATGTTTAGTTAATATGTATATAAATATATAACCCGAATTATAAAGTGTGTAAGATACACACCTGACACTAACGCAAGTACTAAAATCCGAAGATCCGATCTACTGCACTAGATCACCTTGTCCTACAATCAGCCAATACTTAGATTATAAACAAAAGCCATTCGGCCAAACCACTAAATCCCAAAAGCCTATGGCTTTTCAACCATCAAAAGAGATGAAGAACCGACAAGAGTCCTTACCACTTGACTTACCAACTTTTGATTGCTAGAGAGATAGGGCTTAAATCAAATGCTTCCAAAGTCCCAAAGAGCCTATAAGAATGATCGGTTCCTAATAATAGTTAGAATCTTGCAAACAATGCCCAAAAGTTTGGCCTTAGTCCACAAGAAAATGGCATAGAAAAGAGAAAAGAAATAATAGGAAATTCGGCCATGAACACTTACCTATCTTCCAAAACCGATTGAAGAAAACCAAATGAAATCCTACCCTTGATGATATTCACCAAGACAATTCAAAAGAGTATGGGAAGTTTGGCAATATGGTTGATTTGTAACAACAAAAAGGATTGGCTAGAGTGGAGAAAGAGAAAGGAAAAGGAAGAAAAGAAAGAGATTTCAATGGGAGAGGGATGTTTATGGCTTTGAACAAAAATGAAAGAAAGTAAAGAGGAATGGGGAGAAGGAAGTTTCAGCCAAGAGAAAGTAGAAGAAATGTGGGTTAAACAAGTATGAAAGAATGGAAAAGAAGTTGTGAACAAAAGAGATTTGGCCAAGCACAATGATGGTTACAGTTTTTGTTTCACTTTGATGCACTAGGGAGAAACTTGCAAAAACTAGAAAAGATTTTCGGTTATGACACCAAAACAAATATTGAAGGCCAAAACTAACACCAAAACTCACCTTATGCCCAAGACACATTCGGCTATAGGGAGTGTTTGTGGAGAAAAAGAAATTGATGCTCAAATGCTTAGGAAAAATGGCCAACTAGCTACTAACCTACCAAAGCTTCCATCAAAAATCGGTCAAGCCCTTCCCTAGTCCAAAATGTCGTCCACATACATGAACTAAAGACCATAAAAGGGTTTCCAAAACATTCTCCATAATCCATGCCTTTTGTCCCCTCATCATACCATATTCCTAAGATTCTTATCCCAAAATACAAGCTTACCTTAAACTAATATTCAACTTGCCATAAAGAGAAATTGAAAGTCCAACCTTTCATATGTCCAGCTTGACTGTCCATTAATGCTAGGATACATAAAAATAAAGTCTTCAAAATGCTAAACATGCTACTCAAACCACTTCCCTCAAGCAACAGTTCATGCATTCTAACCATCTTGCTACTAGCTCCTCATGTGCTAAATTTAACACTTAAATTAACTTAAGTGTCAAGTTCACCTTATCCACTTCACTAAATTTTTAATACTAACAATTATTCTAGCTTCATTAATAAAAACAAGCCTACACCATACTATGCTAAACACACAAAATTCATACCCAAGCCAACACAAATAATAAAATAATATTCTAATTTTTAGGATGTTACAGTTTTAGGCTTAAGGCCTAGAACAATGATGAGGAGAAAAATATCCAACACTCGCTGCCCCTTCCCTTCGTCGCAACATCACTTCCCCACTCTACAATAATCTTAGAAAAAAGTGGGATGAAACAAATTAATAAAAAGGGGAAGAATTTCTTTTATTTCTTTTTCTTAGTATTATTTTTAGGATATTTTTACTTAGGAATATTTTGGTTTTTTGCATAAAATCAATTGAATAATTTGAAAACATGAATAAATTAAGCTCAATGCCTCTTCTATAATAAAAAGCAAAGTAGCGTGGTAATGTAAATGAACATGTCTAGGATTGGATTGTTAAGAAAGGCTTGGTACTTAAGCTTCATGACTCACCTCTCTTTTCTAGCTATCCTACCTAGTGTTCAATTCTCATTCATTACTTTGTTTCCACAATGAGGACATTACTTCTTTTTAAGGGGGGTAAGGCAAAATTTGTATGAATTTTAATTTATTTCTTAAGTATGATTCAATGTTTACACATAAGTATGCTGAAATAAAATGATGTTTAGAAAAAAAATTGTTCATAAGTTAGATCAAATGCAAGCTTGATTTCTGATTTTATCTGAGTTTTTTTATGTTATCTTAGGTTATGGAATGCTTATATGTTCTTAGGTCTTATGTAGTCTTTTTCCATGAAAACTTAAATTCCTTAGAAATAGACATGCTTGAAGGTTTATGTCCTTAGAATTGACTTAGTAACTTTCCTGAGGCAAAATCCTAAGAGACATTAGAATCTAAACATGATATAGGCATATTTTCTTTTGATCATTTGAGCCTTTCAAGCCTACCATATGAAATTAACCCTTGAAACCTTAGTTTTAGCCTTTAAGCCTATTTTCTTATTATTCACCTACATTATAAGCCATATTATCATCTTTTTAAGTTTTATCCTATTTTTGCACATATCTTAACTATACTTGTCTTGGTGAGCAAAGATCAAGGAAAAATTCAAAAAGATGTATATGTTCTATGTATGTTAAAAAAAGAAGAAGAAGAAGAAAAATATGTTCAAATGTCAAGCAAAAAGAGTAAAATAAATACTCAAGTATTGAGGAGTATTGTTGGGCATAAAGCTTCAAATTAAGTTTGGGGTGGTAAAACC
Organism: Gossypium rotundifolium; assembly: GCA_025506655.1. Taxonomy (NCBI): domain Eukaryota; kingdom Viridiplantae; phylum Streptophyta; class Magnoliopsida; order Malvales; family Malvaceae; genus Gossypium; species Gossypium rotundifolium. The sequence goes on from CP106731.1 coordinate 143,633,019, forward strand.
CATTAGTAGGAAGGATGTACCTTGAAAGAATCCAAGACAAAGTTAGGGTTAAGATTATTGAACCTAAAAATTCACTTCTCTTTATCCCTACCTTGAGCTTAGCCCCATTAAAACCCTATAAAAGACCTATTGATTTTGATAATTATGCCAACTACATTACTGGAGAGGAATTGCTAAGTTCAACATATAAGGACCATTAATTAAATCTTATGATTATTCTATCTAAATTGATAAGAAAGCTTTGATTGAATGGTGAATGCTATATATGAACTTGAAAAGCATGCACTCTATGACTTATGTTAGCATTTTCCCTCACTTAGTATAAAATTATAAAATAATGTTTGCATGTGAGTGACCTATCAACAAAAAGAGTTTTGTGAGCATGACTTTTTTTGATGTATTGTAACGCCCCGAATTTGGGCCTAGAAGGAATGGGCCTTGAGTGTGGGAACAGCTAGGAGACTGCACATAAATATTTATGTGTGCAAGAAAGTGACACAATTGACTATCTGCTTTAGTGGTTAAGTGATTTAGTAGTGTTTGGGAGTGTTTGAGAAGTCCTGGGATCAAATCTAGGCTTTAGCAAAAATTTTAGTTTTTCCTTTAAGTGAACCTTGGCGTTGGCTGGAAGGCCTTATAATTATTTATGGTTAAAATATGACAAAAGGCAGTATGTGGTCTAGTGGCAAGGTGGCGTTAGGAGTATGCATGTGATCTGAGGTTCAAGTCAGGGCGTGTGCAGAATTTTTGGTTGTTCCTTAATAAACCTAAATATTGGCGTGAAGGCTTTATAAAATATTGAGGATAAGTTATGTCATAAAGAGCCTATTGGCTTGATGGTAATTGGTGTGATAAAGCTTCAAATGGGGATAGTGCTCGAGTCATGCCTGGAATGAATAAATATTTATTTTGCTAACATGGGACGACCAGTGTTGGAAGTAGATTCGAACTCTGTTGAGTGAAAGTTTGAACTGGTCTTAGAGTTGTTATGGAGTGAATCAAGGAGGGATTTGAATGAAGTTCAAATTGGATGGTTGAGTGATTTATGGATAAATTTTAGGAGGAAAAAAGGGAGTTTGAGGGTGAGTGGGTTTGTGCTGAATTTACTAAGGGGAACTCATAGTTTTGGCTCTCGGGAGGGGGTGTGTTTTCATTTCAGTTATTGAGAACATCTTGGGGTCTTTCAGGATTTGTTTGTGTTTCCTCTCTAAAGCCGAGTTAGCATTTTGATTTTGAGAGTTTTTTAGTGTTTTGATTTTGTCACTTCCTCTTCACTCCTTAGTCGAATACATCTCTTCCCTCCTTTACCATTCTTTCATTCGGTATTCTCTCCATAACTCCTTCTATTGGATTTTTGTTAGTTTTTTCCCCTATCAATTTTGAACTAACATTATTTGCTCTTTTGAAGTGGCCCAATACCTCTATCTCTTCTCCTCACTTTCTTTTCCTTCTTCTCTCTTTTCTCTTCCTAGGCCGAATACACTTCATTTGCCCTCTTATTGCACATTGATTTTGTGGAGCCAATTTTACTACTCATTTCTCAACTCTATTGCGCTGTGGTGAGTTCACACAATTATCTTCTAGTACTCTTGTTTATCTCTTATTGTTTTCTTCATGGTTTAAGCCAAGTATTTCGGTCTTTTGTGACTGATTCTTTGTTCCTTCTTTTATGAATATGTTCTTTGGGTTTCAGAACTTGCAAAGAGTGAAGGGGTTCCTCAGGAGTGCAGAGGCATTCAAGATTCTTCTTTCGTCTTTCAATTGAATATTTGGGGGGCCGATTGTGCTACGTTGTTAGTATTGGGGTCTTAAGTCTTATTCTTGTAAACAATCCTATCTTATAGGTTTCCTTGCTTAAGCAGATAATCGTTCGTGAGATCGATTCTTAATCGGCGATCTAAGGGCATTAAGCTATTTTCGTTCGCTCAAGGCCTTGACGTGGTGAACTGTTCACTAGATTTTGCAATCAAGTGTGTAACTGTTTTCCATAAATGATAGTTAGCTTATAAGCTGAAAAGGGTGTGTAATCGTATTTTGTTGATTGGCTTAAAGCCAAAAGTGTGTGTACACACATACCACTCAATTGTAGATCGACAAATATCGAAATGTGGAAAAGTCAAAAATACGACAATGATTACCATACGAGTGCAAAAACGCTCATGTGGGGAAGTCGATACAATGACGGAGGCCACCATGAGCGATCTCATGGTCTTGGGCGCTTTTGGGTCAAATGGGTCGAAATAGGCTGTATAGGCCTAATGGGCTCGCGGGCCCTACATGGGCCAACTTCATGAACTTATGTGAAATAATGAGCTTGACGTCGTTCACATGGCTAAGGAAAGTTTTGGGCTTAGCAGGCCACACGAGCGTATGGACCCCACTTGGGCCATACTTTGGGCTTTGGGCCAACTATACCTTTTGGTTGCTAAAGGTTGCACAAGTCGTGCGGATCGACTGTGGACCTTTTGATGAGTTGATTCACATACCTTGACCCCCAATGTGAGAAATGACTATAATGCCCTTGTAGGGTAAAATGACCGTAATGCCCTTGTAGGGTAAAATAACCGTAATGCCCTATAAAGTAAAATAACCGTAATGCCCCTGTAGGGTAAAATGACCGTAATGCCCCTGTAGGGTAAAATGATCGTAATGCCCCTATTAAGGTAAAATGACGGTAATGCCTCGGTAGGGTAAAATAACTGTAATGCCCCTATAAAGTAAAATGACAGTAATGCCCCTGTAGGGTAAAATGACCATAATGCCCATATAGGGTAAATGACTATTTTGCCCCTCGAGGGTAAGTGACTGACTTGTGCTATGATTTGACTGAGTTGATTGTGATTGTATGACTATGATTTGATTGACTTAATTGTGAATGATATGATGATTTGTGGGCCAGCTACATACATGACATACTACATGGGGTTGGGATATTGGTTGTGGAGGAAGTACTGTTCTGATAGGGTTGCACGGGTCGTACGAGATGACTGTGGACCCAGTAATGATCTGTTAAGGTCGCATGGGTTACATGAGATGACTGTAGATTTATCGATGGCTTTAAGCCAGTTAATCTGATTATGGCTCTGTGCCATCCTGATTATGACTTTGTGTCAATCATTTTTATCCATGGCTATGTGCCGATCGTAATTATTGATGACTTTCTATTGATTATACTTACCCATGGCTGTGTGCCGATTATATTACCATAGCTGATGGCTATGTACCAATCTTATTACAGTTATCGATGGCTATATGCCAATTATGAGACCGTTACTGAAGGATTAAAGCCGTACATATACTATTACGCAGGCGGTTTCTTTGCGTTCTTTATTCTTGGCGACCTTCTTGTGATCTTGATACTAGAAGCTTTGCTTCGTTATTATTACTGGCAGCTATGCTGCAATATTGGTGTGTTGGCTGGGTGGATCGATTTTATCTCCACATGGTGTGTTGGTTAGTACGGGTGGTGTGTTGGTAGGATTGGGGTGGGTTACATATTTGCATCACATTGAATACTATAATGGGCTAAGGCCCACACTTTGTCTTATTCTTGAATAGGGCTCGGGCCCGGTGATTCTATTTCTATATCTTGTTGTTTCTTTAATAAGGGGATTACACACTGAGTTTTCATAAACTCACCACTTTTTTAACCTTTCAGGTAATCCCCAGCGTTAGACGGTTCGGAGCTACGAGAGACTTGAAGAGGGCCACACAATTGCACATGTTTTATTCTGTTTTGCTCATTTACTTAAACACTTTGATTTTGATTCGGGTTGTAATAAGGCCTCTATAATTTTTGGATTTTAAATTTGGGATTTATTGATTGTGATTTATATCTGCTAGAAGTAGAACATGATTTTCCAAAATAATAACCATTTTCAAATGCTACGTTTCCGTAACTCAATTTTTAAATATCGCGTTTTCATAAATCATTTGTTTTAAATTAAGCTTCCACAAAAATAAGGTTTTCAAGGTGATAACATTTTAAAAGGAATAACTTTTAAATAAACCACAATTGAAAATAAACAAATGCAAACTGAGGTTTTTGTACAAGTTTTAAATGGCAACAAGTATTAAATTTCAAGAAGGGTTTTCAATGAAAATATGGTTTTCGAAAAACCCTTCAATGTGACAAGCCAGATTCGGCCATAACGTCTAGGCTGGGTTTTGGGGTGTTACATGTATGTTTATGTGGAAAAGTTAATTCTGCTTAGGGATTCTATTTAAACTTATTGCGAGATTAATCTACCTAAATTTTTGCTTTGCATTACTCTGGACGAGCAATGGATTAAGTTTGGAGGTGTGAAACTCTAAATTATATAGGTTTTTTTAGTAGTTTATGACACATTTTTACTTAAAAATAATATTAATTCTGAGAATTTAATAATTAATTGGGTGAAATTTGTTCATATTAAGATAATGGGCATGATTTAATAAATAAACCATTTTGTGCTATTATGAATTAAATTTGTGCATAATTTAATTATTTTATGCTACATACTAATATTAATTTATTTGTCGTAGTTGGACCAAAGAATTATGCATAACTTGTTTATTAAAGTTACATGAACATGAGCCAATTTCACTCTACATGGACAGCAAAGGCAAGGAAAATTGGGTCATGAAGAAATTAATATGATCCAATTGAAGTTGGTGTAATTGATGAACAAGTCTGGCAAGCATTTGTCATCAACTCGTCTAAATAAGGAAGAATGAAGCCTAATTCGGAAAGGGAATTTGGGAAGCTCAAAATTCACTTTTTGGAGATTTAATGGAGGTCCCTACAATTAAAAATAAATCAGAAATAAGCACACAAACTTTACCCTTGAAACCGTCCATCACCTTGCTTGATTCAAGCATGATTTCATGCATGAATCAAGCAACTAAATAACCCCCTATCTTTAAAAATTATGGTCGGCCACGGGAGTGAGAAACCTAAGTGATTTTAAGCTATTTTTAGCAAACATACTAGCCATCCATCCACTATAAATACTACCCTCTACACCTCTCAACAATTATCCCTTAATCATTCCCCATTTCTCAAACATCATTCATCCATCACTCTCATTTCATTTTCCCATCAACTTTCTTTCTTTCCACACATAAACATCCATATTTTCCTTATCCAACAAATCCTTGAGAAATTACTCTCTTGGCCTGCCATCTTGAGGAGCAGTTTGTAGAAGAACAACTGTGAGAATTGGAGGAAGCCTCCATGATTAGTCACCACACTTATCAAATAGTTTCTTCTTCCTTTTTTCTCTTTCTTAGTTATTCAATATGTTTGCAAATTTCTTTGTTGTTTTTTCAACAACAATGGTAGCTTAATTCTGTTTAGGTAAGATGATTGCATCAACTCAATAAAGTTTATTTAAATCATGTTCTAATGTTCTATGCCTCAATCGATCATGTTTTCAATTAAAATCATGCATGTATTTCATTCATTAAAATGTGATTTGAATGCATTAGAATTAGTTGCTTAATCTGGCCTAGATGGTAGCTAATAGACACAATAATTGAAAAGTGCATGCTTAATTTATATCCGACCCAGAATAAATTAAGGTTCGTAATAACTTGACCAAGCTCTATTACCTTGCATAGCTCTTAGGTTTATTTGACTAAATTGTTTCAAACCAATCCAGTCCCTGTTACTTCACATGAATTATAAGAAACCCTTAGTTAAATATGATCAGTAATATGCATATTTTTCTAAGTAAAATATTTTGAAAGGACTTAATATTGATTTCAAGCTTATGCAAAATCGAGATGCCATGGAATATTTTTCTAGAACACTATTAATATAATGAGAATGAACTAAGTTAATTGATGTGATTATCCTAGCCTATTCATCTTACTGTTTTTGAATTCTTCTGAATTCTGCTGCTAAGTCCATCTCATCCATTTTATTCATTCATCATACTTAGATTAATTTGCATTAGGGATCATTTTGCATTTAGTTATTTATTTTTACATCACACCACTAAAAAATTATTGTGTTTTTATCACCAAATTGTTAACTTTAATTTTACAATTAATTGATTAATATACATAGTCCCTGTGTAGACGATAACTTTTTTACTTACTTATTTAGTGAGAAAAAGCTATTCGGTGTTGATTTGATTCAAGAAACCGAAGAAAATGTCAAAGTAATATGTGACAGCTTGGAAGTCACTTCTGATCGTCAGAAATCTTACGCGAATTTGTAAAGAAAAGATATTGAATTTCAAGTCTGCAATAAAGTATTTCTAAAAGTATCGCCTTGGAGAAAAGTTATCCATTTTGGCCGAAAAGGGAAACTTAATCCATATTCATCGGGCCGTATGAGATCATCGAGAGGATTAGGCGGCCAGTGGCTTATCATTTGCCATTACCATCTGAGTTAGAGAAAATACATAACTTGTTTCATGTATCGATGTTATGGTGGTACCGATCAGACCCTTCACACGTAATTTCACCTGTTGATATTGAGATTCAGCCAAATATGTCCTACAGTGAAGAACTAATCTGAATCTTAGTTCAGGAGGCTACCTAGGAACTGGAAGAAGCTATGAAAGTGCAATACCCAAACCAATTTTCTGGTATGATTTTCAAGGAATAAAATTCCTTTAGGGGAGAGTTATAACAGCCCGTTTTTAATGGTGTTGGAAACAGTTGTTTCGAGACCATAAGTCTAATGAGTGAATTATTATTTTAACATTTATTTAATTTATACAGAATTATATTAAGTTTGTATTAAAATTTCAATAAAAATTCGAAGTTTATATGGTTAATTGGTGAAAATGACTAAATCGTAAAAGGTGGAAAAGTTGAGTTCTATTAGTTAAAGGGGTCAAATGGCTATGAAATTTTAAAATAATGGACTAAGATAGTAATTATACCATTTAAAGAGTTAGTGGATGCGCATGGACAAGGTTTTATTGAAATTATTGATTAATGATAAGCGTAAAGTAGTAATTTAGTAATTAAAAAGAAAATTAAGTAAAGAAAAGATGAAACAAAGTTATCATCTTCCTCATTGAATTTTTTGACCAAAATTCACCATTGAAGGGGGGAAGAGCTTCGGTTTTGATTTCTTCATGCAAGGTAGGTTTTCAAGCTCCATTTCTAATGATTTTTATGTTTTTGAGTTTGTTTTAGCTTAATCTAGCTATCCCGGGGGTTAATTTGTAAAACTTCTAATGGTTGAGGGACATACCATGGATTTTTTTTAATAGATTTTGAAGTTATTTAATAGATTATTTATCTTGGTTGTGAAATAAACATGTTTTGTTAAGTGATTTTTGGTGAAATTGTAATTAGGGATTAAATTGTTAAAAGTGTAAATCTATGGGTTTTATTGTGAAATGTTGGTAATAATGGGTTGATTCAAGGTCCCTTGTAACGTTGGTTAAGTTGGATTTAGGCTAAAATGAGTTATATTTAAGTTATGAGCTTAAGGACTAAATTGTGAAAGGTCAAAGTATTAGGGGTAATTTTGTAATTTTTCATAAATATGAACTATGGATTAAATTGAATACTAGAAGTACTTAATTGAATGAAATTATTTATTTAGATCAAGATAAACCACAATCAAACTTAAATCGAGAAAAAGCTAAAGCTTTGAATTAGTTTGAATTCTACTTCTACGATCCTTGTTATCGAGGTAAGTTCGTATGAACCATGATCGTATTAACGTTAGTTAAATTTATTATTTCCTATGTTATGTAATATAAATGAACTTGAAATTGTAAATGTATCAATGCTATGATGAATTGACGAATAACGAGTCCTGTTTGAACCTTAAGAATTCTTAAGATACAAATGACATGTCATTAGGGATTTCATATTTCGGGTGCTGGTCTTGAATGTCTTACCAATGGTAAGGTCCTGCATTTGTTGCAGATTCTCCATAGCTCGTGTAAGCAGCATCGTGCAGCTTACATTCCGACCCATATCTCATGTGAGCAGGACCATTCCACAACTCGTGTGAGCATTAATGTAAAGGAAAGGTTACGGTTATATGGAAAGGCACACTATGTGTAAGCATTCCCGAGTATCCGGTCTAATTCTATTTAGTTCAACAAGTAAGAAAAGGAAATGAAAAGGTAAGTATGCAATTAGGATGAATCATGATCTTATGAAAACATTGATGAATTAAATGGTGTTTATGTTTAGAAATCTACTTATCTTATTGTTGAATACATTTGTATCATGGCCAAGTGCACTAACTTGTGAGTTTGATGATGTTGTATAGGCTTATACTAAGCTTATGGCATTGGTAATGACTTATGCTTAATCTATGAATTGTATAAATGAAATGGTAAGTTATGTTTAAGTTTATACGAGCTTACTAAGCACGTGTTGCTTATGTAGTTACTTTCCTTTATTTTATAGATAATCGAAAGCTCGATCAGTTGGAAGTTCATCGAAGACCTATCACATTATCCAGCAATCATTTTGATAGTTTTTGAGTATTTTGGCCAAGTTTAATAATAGCACATATAGGAACTTTTGTAATGGTAGTTTATGCAAGTGTTAATGGTGATTTGGTATGTATATGCTTTGAGGTTTATGTTTGGTTTGATGAACCTTAATATATTTCCACGTTATGTCATTTTGATCACTTTTAAGTGCTTGTGTATAAGGTCATGGTTAGTATGATTGTGGTGATATGCAAGTGGTCATATGTGATGTTATTTAATATTTAAAGAACTAGATTGTTATGCTTGGAATATGGCATTATTGACTTGTTTTGGTAAATGATGTTTTGATACAATTCTGGTGCCTTTGAATGGCATATTGGTTAAAAAAATTAGGATGTTTGAAATGCATACGTATATGTGTTTGAGTGAGGTTTAAATCTCTTGAATGTGTGCCTAAATGGTATGAATGGTTAGGTATGAATTGGACTTGAAATGGTTTGATTTTAGGTTAATTTTTGGGATCACAGGGCTATCACACGGCCTCGAGTCATTTGAAAATTCTTAGTGTTTCAAGTCAGTGAGTTACACAGTCTAGCACACTGCGTGGCATACGGCTGCGTGTGGCAACTCAGAGAGTTCCACGGCCTGTGCACAGTCGTGTGAGCCTACTCAATGAGTTACACGGGTGAGGACACGAGATGGGACACGGCCGTGTGTCCCTTTGTTCAAATGTTACACGACTTGGGCTATGCCACGCGACCTGACCACACAACCATGTGACGCTTGTAACAGCCCAAATCCGGCCCAAACACTTCGACCGAATTTGGTTTGCTACTGAGAAAACCTTTTGAAATCATTTAAAACCCGGTATAAGTTTTTGATAAAAGATAGTGTTTTGTTAAAAACAGTTGAGGTGTACAAATCTTGTACTTGGATTTATTTTGAAAATATTTGTTAAGTCAAGTTATTGTGTCTATTTTATATGTACCCGATGGTACTTGAAAACCCTTTTCGATTGCTTTGGAAAAACAAGTGAATTCATTCTTATAATCATAACGTTTGAAACGAATATTCTAACATATCACAATAATAAAATAATTTTTAGGAGGCCTTATTACAACCCAATTAAAATCAACCAAAATAAAGAAAAATGTAAAGAACCGAATTTCAAAGTCTAGTAAATTTAAAATTCCACTGCATGGCCACCTCAAGTCCCTCCGGCTCCATATCCGCGAACTATGTGTCACCTGAAAAAAAATAAAGGAGAAGGTGAGTCACCAAGACTCAGTATGTAACCCTTCCCCCAGGTAAATACCACATCATACACACTGTATAACACATTAATCATGCATTAAGACATATACCCAACCTAGCCAACCAAACGCCTCTGTCTACCCTGTTGTGGTACCAAACCATTGGTGGTGCCAAACCACAGTGACGATAGTCACAGATGTGATACCAAATCACTTTGGAGGTGCCAAACCTCACGGTGTCCGAAGACACAAATCGATTGATGGGGCCAACCCATCGCGTGATACCAAATCACTGGCGTCAATCCTATATCTCAAAGTGGGGCCAACCCACGGTGGTGCTAAGCCACAAGGACGAGACGCTATGAGGTGCCAAACCTCTGGAGGTACCAAACCTCTAGTGACCGTAGTCACAGTGTGTTACCAAAACACTGGTGTCCGTCGACACTAATAATACTGCCCCCTCCACTCATCAACCCATATCAAAACATATTATAACAGAGTTTATAACAACATACATTTATCACATGTATCACATAAGCTATGCTTCCCAAAAGCATTATTATCCATCTCATATTGACAGAGACTTACCGAGATCCTCGCTTGTACCATTAAGGTACTAAATTAAGTATCTGCATAAATCGATTACATACAACATGTACTTATCTGATTTATCAATTGTTATAAGTGTGTATGTACACACATCACCACCGAATGCTCTAAATCCCGAAAAGAGGTGTTGATCACCACGATTCTCTCGCACCAATATTACGGCCAACATAGAATTAGTACTATGTCCTAATCGCCAACCCAAATATTAAAAGGGTTCTCCTTTTGAACCCGAATCCTTACCTATTAAGCCTCGAGTATACTTATAGCACACGCTTTATGATTTTGCTTCCTTTTCCTACAATCGGTCATTAGTATCATAATACTAGCCTTGACTTGCTTTTGATCATCATAGAATAGTTACTAGATTGATTTCTTACCACCCGTACCAAAATCGTTTATTAGAGATTAGAAATTTGGAGTCGATCGCTTCTCGATCCCGGAGTACCTCTGCTAATTCGATTGTCAAAGAAATTTGAAGAGATTTTTACCACCTAACATTCGCCAAGACTACTAAGGGAGTAGTAGGGAGATTGACTAGAGGAAAAATTATGGGAGAAAAGAGTGTTAGAATTTGACAAATAGGAGTGAATGTTTGGCTAATAGGAAATAAAAGAAAAGGGGATTGAGGATGGGGATTGACAAGGAGAAATAGAGAGGTTTGACCAAGGTCTTAAGAGGATGGAAAAATAAAAGAAAAATAAGAAAGAAAGGTGTTAGAAATTTCGGCTAAGCAAAATGGAAAAAGAAAAGCAAGGTGATCAATTGGTGCTTTTATAAGCATTCGGCACCCCTTCCCCCTAATGCTTGCCATCCACTCTTCTTTGAAGAGTTTAAGATTCATTCCACTACCTTAATTCATTCTAGGCCACTTGTTCAAACCAATTCAAAATAATTTGAATTATCCCAAGGCCTAAATTCTCTCTTGCCAACTCTTGTTGATTATTCATATATTAATCCAATTAATCTTAATAATATCCTTATCTATCTCCATTATCTTATCAAATAATAATAATAAAACAAAGAGTCCATGTGCTTGACAAACTCCAAATTAAAGAAACAAAGGCCATGTGCAGCCAATTCACGCCAAATTTTAAAAAAGAAAACAAAGTCTTTGCACCTTAGATTCGAACCAAAGACCTCACGCATCAGCCCTTCTTCCAGTATCCTTGCCAACTCTTCCACCCGCCTTTCATGCCATAAAGCCCCTTATTTATTTATAAGACCTCCACGGGCGTTTACCCCAAAATTAAAAATGCAAAAGCATTTGCTTTAGCGACTTGAACTCTTACGCCTATCCACCTCCGGACTCCTAGTGGCGCTCCAAGCCACTCCACCTACGACTTTCTTGTCAAATTCCTCACCAATTATTTTAAGGCTTCCCAAGCCAACTCCAATGCCAAACAAAATGCCACTTGCGACCATCGTGCCTCGAACCCGGGCCCTTGTAACACCCTTGGATGCACCCAACCAATTGCACCAAGCCTATTCCTTGTGCCATAATTAAGCCCAAAAATTTATTAAAGCCTTATCTCGTCTAGCTCCTCCTTTATGGTACTAAAAAAATATTTTAACACTAGGTCGGGCCTAACTCGGGTTATTTTAGACCCTTAAATATGTCAAATAAATCCTAGAATTTAACCCTTCAAGTACACATGGGAAATTAGCTAAGTTACAAACAACCCCTAATTTGGGGTGTTACAACGCTATTTTCACATTTTTGCATTTTTTTCTTAAAACTTCTGAATTCTTTCAATTTAGTCCTAAATTTCTTTTAAGCTATTTTTAAGGCCTTGAAGGCTCGATTTAGTGACAAAATTCATACGATTGATTGGTTTATAATAAGTTTAATATCTTATAATGATAAATGCTTTTTGATTGATCGATAATACTCCATACTCTAATCCGGCAATAAAGACGAGTTAGGGGTGTTACACCTTGCCTAACCTCAAATTAAATCCTTGATAAAAGGCACATGCAAGGCAATAATTTCCTAAATTATAGGGATACACCTATCGACTATAACATGGTGGTTTACATGTTCCCCCGGGAAATTCATTTTCCCTTTCTTATCTTTGTTCTTGGGGTAAACCGATGAAAGGGTTGAATAGGCGATGCTAATAACTACCTCCTTCCTCCCTGGAGGAGATGTTTGGTTACGAGGGGTTACATATCTCTATTTCCAGTCAACCTAAAACGAGGGAGGCTTTTGTCTTAAAAACAAGGGAAGTTCCTTTCATTAACTTTCTTGTTCCTCTTGAAGGCCTGGCTTATCACGACTCTTACTGTAACATCAGGAAAAGATTACTTCAGCATCACTCATCTCTCCTCCCCTTGGGTTTAAGTTCAAGCCTTTGAAGGCTTACGAATAGGATATGGGAGGAATTTTCATCCTGATGAAAAGATGCAATTGCAAAATGGGAAGCCACTCAATCCTTTGGCAGATGCCAAATCTGGCATCCAAACAAACCTCCTTTCTCATTCTCCTTACTTAGTCCCCATTCAAACCTAATACAAGGGTCCTCCTTGCTAGGTTTCAAACTCAAAGCTAAATTTCCTAGTACTAAGGGTCCTTCCATTGAAGATCTCACATTTCCTCTAGATCCAACAAGGAGGTTGATAGGAGGAATCTGACTGCTTCCACATTTTCAAGCATCTAGCTCAAGCATTCCTACTTTTTCCTAGGAACTAGCCAAGAAGAAGTGAAGACACCATTGAGGCAGTAGCCTACTGGGGGAATAAAAATACTTGTTTCCCTTTGTATCTCTTCTTTATTGAATTTTTTTCTCTCTAGTAATTGTACTTTCAACCACTATATTTACCTAATTATACTTCCCTTTTATTCATTTTCTAAATCATTTATTTTTAATGTCATCACCATTTGCCAATTTCGGCAACTGTGTCCATTCATATCACATATTAACTTAACTACACAATGACTCGTGATACTCAGCTAGATCAACTGTCATGCACACAAGGGGTACTCCTTCCAATTCCAAAATCCAAAGAACCAACTAAATCATGCTTTGATAATGCTTAAATTGTAACACCCTCACCTAACCCAACTCGATCATCGAGTCTGGGTAAAGGGTGCCACAACTAAACCAGATCCTTTAACATACATAGAGGCTTGCAAGATGCAATCATATTGTATTACCTATTGATATAAAAAAATTACAATTAATTAAAAACAGAGTAAAACAAAAGTTCATTGTATCAACTATAGATGCTAAGGGATCTGTTTAACTACAACTCATTCGACCCCTAGACGGAGTATCTAGAGGTTTCCCCCTTCAATGTGCATGACACCAATAGGTTATCGCTCCACGATCCACTATTTTTTGGCTGGGTCCTTCCTCAAGATCCAACAAGTCCTGCATAAATAAACTAGATCATGTAAGTTTAAAGGAACTTAGTGAGCTTCTTTACTACCACACTCGATAATATTCCCCAATTGTAAAGGTTTCCAATTGAAAGGGACTAAACACATATTCCATGTCTATCAAACACTTATCTTTCATAGTGGAGTGTTCGCAAGGCACTCACTACCTGGACTTCTTACGTCCATTGGTTATCTCTGGTAGATTCCCACTTTTTCAAGACTAGCTTCTTGTAACTTTCCATCCCTATTCCTATCTACTTTCAATCAGCATTGACGGTTCCTCGATTGTCTCAACATTTTTTACCGGACTCTATCCTTCCTTTACTTGTATTCTCTCCCATTGGCGATCATTCCAAATATTTTTAATCCATGGTGGATTTTTGTCTTACCCTAGTCCCGAAGGACTTACTATTATCCCATCTTATGGAATGACTAGTGAATAACCCGACACTTTAGTAGATTAAGGCCCTCTTAGGACCAATAGTGGTTGGATTTCTTCCTTGTAATCCACCTTATTTGAGGTACCATGCTCGAAAGTATAAGATATCTATCTATTGTGGGTCACTCTGGCTTTCAGTATCCCATCGACTATCATTAGAGTGGTTATTTGTGTTTATAATCTCTCCCTCATATTGGTCCCCTATAGAACTAGCCATTTGGCTGGTACATACTCAATGGTTTCCCTTTGAAGAGGAATAGTCTTAACAGCCATAGTTTTCATCCTGTGTATCCTTCTTTGTCAATGAGCTCTAACTAACCCCTCTTTTCCTTATAGACTAACTTGCATTCTCATGACAAACCACTAGCATATAGGGTTTCTCTCAGCATCCTCTAGCATTTCTTAATGGCGGATCCTTATCTATGATCCTCAGTTAATCCAACTTTCGATTGCCTATATGCTAGGCACCACTAATATATAAACTCTCGTGACTGATCCCTGCTGAATCACCACTAGTGTCATCCTAGTTGACCACCCGTGTTTATTGTCCCAGTAAACTATCTAGTATTTAGTGTCCCAATAGAATCTATTGGTTGTCATAGTCGAGCTATGGTCTTACACCTCAAAATTCTTGCGTTTACTGTCCCAGTGGACTATCTCGTGTTTAATGTCCCGTTGGACCATCCCGTGTTTAATGCCTCGTCAGACTATCCGTGTTTAGTGTCCCGGCAGACTATCTATGATGTTGTAACATCTTTTAGCTATGGCCTTACACAATATAACCCTGTGTTTACTATCTCGACGAACTATCAAAGGATGTCATAACGTCTTTCAGCTATGGTCTTACATAATATAACCCAGTGTTTACTGCCCCGGTGGACTATCAAAGGATGCCATAGCGTCTTTCAGTTATGGTCTTACACAACATAACCCAGTTTTTGTTGTCCCAGCGGACTATCAAAGGATGTCATAGTATCTTTCAACCATTTTTTTAATCCTATTTACCGTTATGGTGCACTTTCATATGATGCCATAGCGTTTTTCAGCTTTGGTATTACTCATTTTTATCCTGATGCCATAACATCTTTTAGCTATGGTCTTACTAATTTTGGCGTATAGCCTCCAAGACTAGCCATGATATTTTGTTTACTTTTCTTGTTGCATCCCATCAATTCCTCCATTCTTTGCCCTAACCTTAATGCTCGAACATCACAGTGTCCACTCCGCAATGCCCGAAGCTTCGATTGTCATAGCTGCACTCAACAACACTGTATGGTGGTACCTAACAGACTCGACCCCTTTTTCCCATTCCTAACATCGTCTAACCCATTGGTAATTTCTTTTCCAAATAATGCATACCATACAAAATATTTTTATGCAATACACTACGCTAGATAACCATTCAACAATCATCTACTATTTCGATCAGCATTAGCATGGAAATTTCTCATAACAACATTTTGTAACCAAAAGGCAGAGTGCAGATACTCACCTGATACCCCTTCATCTTATCAACTTAGCTTTTCCAAATGTTAGAGCTTCCATTTCCCAGGCAGCTAAACATAACAACCAAAATCAGAGGTTAAACTTAGTATTTTTAACTTAAATCTCAATTCTTTTTAGAAACATGCAAAACCCTTATAATGGTTTCTGAAAATTCTTATCTTCATTCTCTTAATCCCTACGTTTACAAAAAGATTAAAAACATTACCATTTCACTAGACTCTTTACTCTTTCTATCCAAAACTAATTATCATCGCTCCATGCAAAGCTTTTCACTAACCACCTCTTTCGCAGAGCAACCAAGGAAGAGGATTGAAGAAGAAAAGAAAGTGAAACTCAGTTGAAAAAAAAGTCTCCTTGAGAAACCATTCCTCCAGCTATATATAGCCCTTCCTACACGGTCTTCAATCATTTTGAAACCATCCATTGACAATCATTTTGTCCCCCACTAAGGGACCAATTGGTTCTAATCTAACCGAACCAGATTTGAGGCTCAACTATGTCTAAACCAACCTTTATATTTTTAAAATTTTCGGTAGAGGTCGCTAACTAACGGTCTCTTTTAATTAAATCCCTAATTATTCCAAATTTTTGGGTTCAAGGGAAACTAGATGTGACACTCATTTTCATAAATATAAAACTCGTGAAAGCTAAATTTAAAACATACTATAATTTTATATAAATTCAACATAAGCAAAGTTCACAAAATTTACGATTTAGTCCATTCTAACTAAATAATACACCTTAAGCCTATGTACATGCCATCCTATCTTCAAAACAAAACCATAATCTTATCCTAGCTTGATGATGTGATGGGATGAGCAGGTGTTGAATGACTTTTAACTTCCCTTTTCAACTTCAACGTACGCGTTAAAAGAAAACGCGTTAAGCTAAAATAGCTTAATAAGTACTACAAGAATTTAATCATAAACCACATATCATATTGCAATTTAATATATATACATATACTCTTAACATTAATCATGCTTTCTCAAATTACACTTACCAATTTTATTTCGTTCACACAACCTAAAGTGGACTGATTAGAATAATTAGGACATACGGAATATAACTGAACACAGTCAAAGCAGATAACAGAACACCACCAAAGCGGATAAATAGTAAGCACGTTATATATATATATATGTTTAAGGGCATGCCACTAATATCCTAATGGTTCATATTGTAGCAAGCCCAATCTGCCCGGGGCCCAATTAACCAAATTAAAACCAAACACAAATATTAAAAACCATTAATAAATCCAACAGTCCAATTACAATTTCCATAGGCCCAGATTCAGATTGTGGCCCAAAATTGAAAACCTATTTACAAACCTAACCCTTTGCCCACTTACAGCCCAAACAAACTGCCCAATCCCTAAGCTGGCCCGAATGGCCCTAAACGGTTTCAGCAAGCAGAAACCCTAAGGGTTCCAAGGGTGTTTTCGCGCTGCGCGCATGCCTTCACCATGCGCCTCCGTACCTGCAGTAGACCATCGTACACTTTGCACCGCAGCCTCCTTACACTGCTCGTATAGCCTTCTACAGCCACATCCCCTCCACTGCGCGACACACACCTGCGAGAAAGACAAATAACAGCAGCACCAGCAAAGCAAAGATAAAAAGATTGTATTTTTATTTTACCTTTTATTTTCCTTTCGGTTAGATATAAAACCGAAGCAACCACTGTAAAGAGGGGATCCCATTTTTTTGTACACACTGATACTAAAGAAATTCAAAAACAGAGAGAAAGATTTTAAAAAGGTGATTTCTGTCTTTGATTTTTTTTTCCTTTTCGATCTTTGCTATTTTATTTCTGTTTAAAAAAGGACTAGAGAGAAATAAGAGATTACCTTCGTGATGTGAACGATCAGTGGCCTTCTTCATCTAAATCGAAGTAAAGGTGGCCTAAATCCGTTACCAATCGTTGATTGCCAGGGCGCTATGGCAGTTTGATGTTTGTTCAGAGGCGACTGATGGAGAGAGTCTTAGGTGTCGCTGAGAATGAAAACAGAAGAAGAGGGTTAGGGTTTCAAAGGAAAATTGGCAGATGATTTGAATCTGCTTAAGGGGTATTAGTATCGTTTAAGAAAACGATGTTATTTTACCTAATTTCAATAGCCTTAAAACGGCACTGTTTGGCCATAAATTGATTCAATTCGACCCGCCCCAATCAGAATCCGCGTGTTTCTGAGTATTGGTTTTATTGTGCGATTAGTCCTTCCTATTTGTGTGAATATTTGATTAAATCCTTTGTACATTTTCTTGGTTTCTTAAAATTAGCCTTTATAATTTGTGCGATATTTCAATTTGATACCTGTCTATACGCTGCGTTTTGATGGCTAGAAATATTTGGATCTTTAATCCCTGATTATTGCCATACATTCTACTTTAATTATTTTTTGTATAATAACTTTATTTATTTCTAAATTAACCTTTTAATTTCACTTTTAATTCAATCGAGTTTTTATTCTTTTATTGTTTTTATTGTTTTAAATTGATTGATTTCTTTGGTTTTTTAAAATAAACTATTTTTGAATTAATTGATTCATTTTGATGTGTTTTAAATTAAATACATATATTTTTATTATATACATTTTTATTTCTAAAATCTTTTAAATGTTTGTATAATTCAAAATTGATATAATATCAAATACAAATATTCTTTTTGGCATCATATCTTAGAAATATTTAATTTAAATTATCCTTTGTTCCTTTAAATATTATTTATTTATGTAAATATATATTTGTTTGCATCAAATTTTTCAGGCAAAATACCCAAAGATACCAAAAAATAACAAAATTTACGAAAAAGGCCGATTTTAAGAAAATTTATGGAAAAGGGTCATTTCCCCTCAAAACGCATCCACGTCAGAGCGTTTTGAGGAGATAAACTCTTAAAGCGCCACAGGGGCGACTTTAAATCGGGTTTAAAAAAAATGGGGATCGACTTTAAAAATATGGAAATGGAGTTACCACCGATCTTTTATTCAAGGTGTGATCGGATCACCTTAAGATGAATTATTTTAATAAAACATTTTATTAAAACAATAATTTTAGTCTCTGAAATTTAAGAAAATAGGTTCGAGTCGGTTTAAATGCGAGGAAGGATTAGCACCCCTGTAACGCCCAAAATTGGTACCGAATTGATTAATTAATGTCCTGATGTCGAAAATTTGAAAAGATTCTAGATTACGATCCATTTACTTAATATATATTTGGACAGAATTATATTGGATGCCAAAGCTTCCTATTTCGAAGAAATAAAATGCCGTACTCAGTAAGTTAGGGCACCACATCTTATATTCTCGAAATTAGGTTTATCCTCTGACATTCAATACTCGTACATTTAAAAAAAAGTAAGAAGGATATTCAATTATTCGGGTTAAACCAAAAATCGCAACCCAGTAAGTTAGGGCACTATTTCTCGAAATTCTCAAATACGGAATATTGCTTTTGTTCTTTTGGAATTCTTATCTCGAGATGATAAAATATCCCACTCAGTAAGTTAGGGTGCAATATCTCAATTTCCCGAGAATAAGTTTTTTTATTTAAAATCATGCATTTAATTTAAGAGAGAAAGGATATTCGGTTATAAAGTTTTAAACAAAGAGAACCGGAACTCAGTAAGTTAGAGCAAGATTTTCTCAAAACCCCTAAACACGAGCATTGCCTTGTGATTTAAAGCTTTGTATAAAAATGATTTTAAAGTTCGAATAGTGTTGAAACATGATGTTTTTAAGTGAATGCTAAGGCATAATAACATACTACATGGAGCAATTATTTACAAATGAAATATAATGCTATTGAATCCCGTGCAACAAATAAATATAAAGCGAGAATTAAAACATACATAATAGCGATAATATCAAACATTAAATCAATGATAAAGGAAATTAGTTAACATACATACATCAACAATATTATGAAATCAATGGAATAATTCTAATGATAATTTTACATATATGTATGTGTGTACCCATTAAAATATATACACTAAATTATGAAAATAAGTTAAAATAATATGTACATATAAATAGTTTAAAATGAATAGTATATAAATATATACTTTATCATATTATAAAATAATTTAAAACCAAAATAAAAAACGAACTAAACCTAATAAAAATGTGAAGATTATATATGAAAAAAAAAGAGGTTTAATTGAAACAAAAACAAAATTTATTGGCTATTTTATAATAAATAAAATCATTAAAAATACACGAGGACCGATCTGAAATGCACGCAAATTATCAGGATCGATTGAAAAATAAAACCATGCATCACAGATTTAATTTAAAGTAGTTCAGGAATGAAAGGGATCAGATGCGCAAATTCTCCATTAATTGTAGAAACACGTAGATCTGGGGTTTTGAATCGAATTGAATTAGTTGGGCAAAAAGCGTCTGACGTCGTTTAAAGGCTATTGCTATAAGCCTAAACAGCGCCGTTCCATTAGCAGGCTTAAAAATAGATTACAATGAAATAAAACCTAATCTAAGCACCCCCTTAAATAGAACCCTAAATGTCCTCTCCTTCAACCCCCCAGCCGCAAACCAAAACCCTTTCTCTCTCTCAACCGCAACTAAAACTCTTTCCATTCACCACTAAATCGCCATCATAACCGGCGAATAGCAGTAGACAAAAAAAAAGAAACTTTTGTTTACCACCAAATCACCATCATGTTCGGCGAAAAGCTGTAACATCCCGAATTAGTGGGCTTATGAGTTTAATGTGCAGACATGTTTAATGTATTAATTTGAGAATTTGAGGTGCAAATGGGGCTCAGGTTTGGGCTGAGGCCTTGATTAAATATTTTGTTTAGACACTCTAGGGCTTAAAATAAAGTCTTGGTAGTTTAATTGATAAAATGGGCTTGTGGCCCAGCAACAAGGGGCGCAGTAAAGGGAGTTATAGATGGCGTCAATAGGAAAAGGGAGAGGCCCAATTTGTGGCCGTTTGGAGCCTATAAAGTTGGGCCAATTTCGGCACTAAAGGGAGCTAGGAGGGGACAGCAAGGTGGCTACAAATAGGGGTTTTTAATATTGTAAAATATGTGATACTATTTTGATAAAGAAGGGAGGAAGTGGTGTGATGTGGGACACTTCTGGATGGGTGTTTTGATAAATATAAGGGATAAGATGAGGAGCTATCTTTAGAAGGTTAGTGTTAGCTGAAATTTTGAAAGAGTTGGACAGGAGAGGGGCATTCGATTTTGGCTTTAGGTGGGTGTGCCGAAATTTGAAGGCCATCATACTCAGTTGTTCTCTTTCTTTCTTCTCCTATCTTCTCTCTTCCAAAAAGCCAAAACTACACTCTTATTTTCTCTCTCAGCTGAAACCTCTAAATCTCAGCATCATTTTATTTGTTTTTCTTTTCCTTAAGTTTCACCATAGCCGACTCATCATCCCAGGGTTGGTAAGTTTTCTGTTGTTTTCTTCTTTGTTATCTCTTTCCATTCTCATCTTTAGTCTAAACCGAATCACTTCCTTAATATCTCGTTGGGTTGTTCTTTTCTTTTCACTCTTTATTCCTAGAAGCCGAATCCCTTCTGTTGAGACTGCTTGTGCCAAATCCTGAAGATAGTTAAAGGTAAGTAGATGATGTTATTTTGTTTAGCCGAATGGTAAGAGGGGCCTTACGTTCCCTGTTTGGCCGAAAGGCCACTTCTCTTTAATTCAT
The DNA here is from genome assembly GCA_025506655.1 of Gossypium rotundifolium. Taxonomy (NCBI): domain Eukaryota; kingdom Viridiplantae; phylum Streptophyta; class Magnoliopsida; order Malvales; family Malvaceae; genus Gossypium; species Gossypium rotundifolium. The sequence goes on from CP106731.1 coordinate 143,654,285, forward strand.
CCTCCTTTAGCCGAATCTCATTTGGTGGTGGTGTAGGGGTTCAATCAACGTTTAGCCAAGACCGTTAACTCCGGGATCCAGTCGATTTAGGTAAGAAGATCCCTCCTAGTGGTTCTATTAATCGATTCATTGTATATCTGTTATCTTAACCGAGTTGGGTGGACATTCGAATCGTATCTCTTGTAGTAAGTTTTTGACCGACAAATTAGGGATCTGATAATCGCGATTCCGGCTAGGGTGAGCATCAATTTCGATAATAAAGTGTTAAGCATAATCAGGTGTGTAACTTTTCACACCATTTAGATTGTTTGTTAGTACATGTATATAAATCTGCTATATTCTGTTAAATGCTGAAATCCTGGCATACCGATTTAAGCCCGATGAGGGTAAAGGTGAATCACCAGGTTAGTGATTTCTGTCATTCATAAGTGAATGTTTCTGTTAAGATGATATGTTTTATATGTATGCCGATTTGTGTGATTGCACGGGGTTGGGTGATTGATGAAAGGGGAAGTGTTCTGTTGTAGTGGCTTTTTGCCATGATCTGTTGTAGTGGCTATTGCCATGATCTGACGATGAGTATCTAACTGCAGCATGACTGCCATCGATGGTGTGTAGCGGTGTGGGTTGATTGTAGAAATCCCCAATGGTGTGATTGCCAGGTAAGGGTGGTGTGTAGCAAATGGAAACCTAGGATTGGGTTGGGCTTTGCATAATTCCTGACATATTATATTTTGTTATCTGTTCTGTGGGGCTAAGGCCCAATCTGATGGTACACGAGGGTTGCACACTGAGTCTCGCAACTCACCCTATTATTTAACATCTTTCAGGTAGCACCTAATGCATCGGACCGGGCTGGAGAGGAGCGCAAGGTGGCCATGCGAGAGAATATTTTGATTCAGCAAAAGACTTTACTCAGTTTATTTATTTTTATTTTGCTTAATTAGTGGGTTTTAAATTTCATTGTAATAGGGCCATGGGCCACTAACTTCACATTTTTTTTGGCTTTATTTTGGGCTTTTATCATTATTAGACATTTAAATTTTACGTTTTAATTAAACTAAGGCATTAATATAAAATATATATCTTTTACAACTTATTCAACCATTTATTTTTCCCGAATAAAAGGTTAAACTCAAGAAGAATATTTAACCGAAATTACAACATTTTTTTTAAAATCTCCTTAGTGACATGCCAGATCCAGTTATGGTGTTTGGGCTGGATTTGGGGTGTTACAAATTGGTATCAGAGCCCAGTTTAAAACTCGGCTTTGGGGTTTTTGGGCTCAAAACATTTTCTAAAGATGGGTTTGGAAACATGCATTTTTTATAAATGATACAGGTCTGTTAGCTCTGCATGGCACCTGCGTCTCCGGCCCAAGTCTGCTAGGTAAGTATTCTGAACCATTGTGTGTGGGCTTAATGGGCTTTATGGGGCCATAGGTTAGTAAGATAGAAATTATTGGACCCTAGGTCTAGTTTACACCATACTTTAAACTTCATAAAACTTATCCTAATTAAACAAACCCGGTAATAAGTCGTTGAGTTAGGGTGTGGCAACAGGCATACGCATGTCTAGGATTGGATCCAGGGAGAGCTTGGTATTTAAGCAGTCCTAGTGACTCACCTCCTCTTCGCTAGAATCCTACCTGGTGCGTAGTGACTGTTCATCTTAGCCATGAGGACTTGTTGATGGGCTAAAATTTATAATTAAAACCTGAAAGGGTCCAGCTACCTTATTTTGTAAAATTACTAAAATAACCTATAGTTTTGAAAATTTTCGAGATACCCTTGATTTATAAAAAAATTACCAAACTACACCTGATTCGTAAAATGACCAAAATACCCCCGGATTGCAAAATTACTAAAATACCCCTATCTTGAAAAATTACCAAGACACCTTATTTTGAGAATTACGAAAATATCCTTAGGTAGTGAAATGACGCAAATACCCCTAGGTGATTAATGTAAGTCTGTGGATGCTGTTTGTATGAATGAATGTGAACTATAGAACTAGGAAAGACTAATTTGAGAACTAAACTGGTAGATAGAATCTGAAATCGAAAGAACCACTATCAAACTACTATTTCATAAAATTGTTCGTGGATAATCAGTGGAAAGAGTTAATAATTCATAAAATTTTCTTAAATCAAATAAAGGCAATATTAGGACGATGAGTACAAGGGGTCGAGGACGTCTGCCGCGTGGTCGTGGTAGGGGCAGGATGATCGTGTCCGAACTAGTAGGGTCTGGCCACGGGTCAGGAGATGAGATGCCGAATTTGCCAACTATAGAGGGAGAATTTTAGGACCAAACGGGTGGAGATGATGCAGTGTCTCAGGCGATGTTGCGGGTCCTTGAAAAGTGGCTGGAGTAGGCACGGGTTCAGAGCTCGGAAGTCTGTGTCTAAACTACTCCGAGCCAACGGAGCGAAGATATTTAGGGGAGTTTCTGGCGTAGCCCCTAACACAGCTGAGTATTGGTTGGAGGTAACTAAGCGCATAATGGATGACCTTGACTTCACTGTGGAGGAGAAGTTGAAGGGGGTCGTGTCTCTTCTTCGAGACGAGGCCTACCAGTGGTGGCTCACAGTGAAGGAGGCTACTTTCGCAGACTGCATTGATTGGGAATTCTTTAAAGAGTCGTTCCAGGGAAAGTACATCGGGGCCAGTTATGTGGATGCACAGAGAAAGGCATTCCTGAACTTGGTACAGGGAAGTAAGTCTGTTTCTGAGTACGAGGCGGAGTTTCTGCGGTTGAGCCATTACGCTCGAGGGATTGTGGTGACTAACTATGAGTGTTGCGTACGGTTCGAGGATGGACTAAAGGATGAGTTGAGGGTATTAGTAGCACCGTAGCGGGAAAGGGACTTTGCGGTTTTGGTTGAAAAAGCTAAGATATCTTAGGAGGTTAAGCGGACTGAGAAACAAAATAAGGATAAGGATAGGAATAGGAATAAGAGGAATTTTGGGTCGTTAGGATCATCCAAAAATTTTCAGAAAAGGCCTAGGTCTGATGGGCCAGCTCGTGCTCCGACGGGTCATAATCAATCATGTCCTTCATGTGGGAAGGTGCATTATGGGGAGTGTAGAAGGAGAACCGGTGGATGTTTTAGGTGTGGATCCACGGAGCATATGATTAAGGACTATCCATAGTGGAGCAGGCACAACCCGCAGACAAGGTTTTGATCAGGTTAGGAGAGGTGGTCAGCCAGTACCAAGGGGTCGTGGCGGACCAGAGGAGGAAATGGATTTGGTTGGGGTCGTGGAGCACCTGGTAGGGGTGCAGGTAATGTAGACACGAGGCAGTCAGGTCTAGTTTATGTAGCTCGTCGACGGAAGGATGGTGACGCACCGGACGTCATAACCGGTACGTTTCTTATTTCTGATAACCCTTTTCCTGCTTTGATTGATATTGGGTCAACCACTCCTATGTTGCATGTTAGGTATCTGAGACCCTAAGTTTAGACTCTGAAACAACTGCTAGGAAGATGACTGTGGTTAGTCCTCTAGGACAATTTAGGGTAGTAGACAAACTGTTTAGAGACGTACCTTTAGAGACTCAAGGAGTAATGTTCCCGGCAGACTTAATGGAATTACAGTTTGGAGAGTTTGACCTTATTTTGGGAATGGATTGGTTGACTAAACACCGTGCTAAGTTGGATTGTGAGACTAAGCGCATGGTGTTGAATACCCGGAAGGCGGGGAGGCGGTTGTCTTAGGGGAAAGAAGGAACTATTTGTCCAACATGGTATCGACATTGAAGGTTGTTAAGATGATTTAGAAAGGATGCAACGTATTTCTAGCTTTTATCAGTGCTTTAAATGCTAAGGAGGTGACTGTCGATGAGGTTCGGACAGTCAAGGATTTCGCAGATGTCTTTCCTGAGGAGTTGCCAGGTTTACCTCTGGATCACGAAGTGGAGTTTGGAATAGAGCTACTTTCGGGTACAACTCTAGTGTCTATTGCTCCTTACAGAATGGCGCCGAAGGAGTTGGTAGAACTCAAAGCTTAGATCCAGGAACTGTTGGATCGTGGTTTTGTCCGACCAAGTGTGTCTCTGTGGGGAGCCTCGATCCTATTTGTGAAGAAAAAGGACGGATCCATGCGTATGTGTGTAGACTACCGTCAATTGAATAAGTTGATGATTAAGAAAAAATACCCACTACCAAGAATCGACGACATGTTCGATCAACTCAAAAGAGCTTTGGTCTTTTCTAAGATTGACTTAAGGTCGGGACCTCATCAGTTAAGGGTAAAGGAAGGAGATATTCATAAGACGGCATTTCGGACTCAGCACGGTCATTACGAATTTTTGGTGATGCCATTCGGGTTGACGAATGTGCCAGCAGCATTTATGGATATGATGAACCGGGTGTTTCAACCATATCTTGATCGGTTTGTTATGGTGTTCATCGATGATAACCTGGTTTACTCTAAGTCCGAGGAGGAGCATGATGCACATCTTTGTTTGGTGTTGCAAATTTTGAGGGAGAAGCAGTTGTACGCAAAGTTCAGTAAGTGTGAGTTCTGGCTAAAGGAAGTGACTTTCTTAGGGCATGTAGTTTCCAGAGGGAATTAGGGTGGACCCTCGGAAGATAGAAGCCGTAGTGGGTTGGAAACCGCTGAAGTTTGTGGTGGAAGTTTGAAGTTTCTTGGGATTGGCCGGGTACTACAAAAGGTTTGTTGAAGGGTTCTCATTGATTGCGGCACCTTTAACTAAGTTGTTGAGGAAGGGAGTATCGTTTGTATGGACCGATAAGCAGCAAGAGAGCTTTGAGAAGCTGAAGCAAATCTTGATGGAAGTGCCAGTGTTAATTCAGCCAGAGGCGAGAAAAGAATTTACTGTCTACTGTGATACGTCACACACGGGTCTCGGATGTGTGTTGATGCAAGATGGAAAAGTGGTTGCGTATGTGTCTCGACAGTTGAGAATATAATTTACAATCTTCAATAGAAGATAGTATTAATTTACAGTATAGTTATAAAAATAAATATATTGAAATTACATTACATGATAAAGAATATAATTCATATTCTTTACATGCTTTATTAGATACAGGAGCTACAACCAGTAGTTGTAAAAAGAAAGCTATTCCTGAAGAATATTGGAAACTTGTCAAAAGACGGTAACTATTAATGGAATAAATGGTAATAAAACTACTATTTATTACAAAGCAAAAAATGCCAATCTATATTAATAATGTTACATTTATAATTCCAAAGTTATTATGTTTCCACGAAATGAATGGAGATATTTTATTAGGAAATAATTTTATAAATCAATATTTACCATTTCTATTTATAAAAAATCAGTTATGTTATCTATAGAAAAATTTCTATAGAAATACCATTAGTAGAAAATCCTAAATTTATTTATACTAATGATTGCTGATTTTCTTAGCAGACCTTATGGATAGAGGTAAAAAACCTCTAGAAAAAGTTGGAGAATGGACAACTGTCCAGATTTAGAATTGGCGGCGGTAGTGTTTGCTCTGAAGATTTGGAGGCACTACCTGTATGGGGAGAAGTCGGTTATTTACACAGACTATAAAAGCCTGAAGTATCTCCTTACCCAAAAGAAGTTGAATCTGAGGCAACGTAGGTGGATTGAGCTCTTGAAGGACTGTGATTGCTCGATTGAATATCATCCGGGTAAGGCTAACGTGGTGGCAGATACGCTAAGTAGGAAGGCGATAGCGGAGTTGAGGGCAATGTTCGCTCATCTTAGTCTGTATGAGGATGGAAGTTTGGTAGCTGAGCTCCAAGTAAGACCTATGTGGACCAGTCAGATCAAGGAGAAACAACTTCTAGATGATGTTTTGAGTGCTCGACTCCGAAAAGTGCAAAGTGGTGAAAGAGAGGACTATAGTTTGAATGGTGATGGAGCCCTGTATTTTCGTAAGAGAGTTTGTATGCCAAAGGATGTAGAGTTAAGGTAGATGATTCTTGAGAGCAATAGTAGCCCATCGTTATGCATCTGGAGGGTTAAGATGTATCGAGATTTGCGAGAGCAATTTTGGTGGCAGTGTCTAAAGCGAGAGGTATGTAATTAGTGGGTAAATGTTTGACATGTCGGCAGTGAAAGCGGAACACCGTTGCCTTGAGGTTATTCTGATCGATAAAGATTTAGCGATGGAAATAGGAGAGAATCACGATGGATTTTGTTAGTGGGTTACCCTTACGCCCACTAAGAAGGATTCAATTTGGGTGATTGTGGATCGGCTGACGAAGTCTGCTCACTTCATACCAGTTCGTGTCAACTTTTCTCTATAAAGGTTGGCTAAGCTGTATGTGGCCGAGGTGGTGAGACTACATGGTGTACCTGTGTCGATCATATCAGACAGAGACCCTAGGTTCACGTCACGGTTCTAGAAGGCTCTGTATCAAGCAATGGGAACAAGGTTAGACTTCAAAGACTGCTTTTCATCCTGGCCGATGGTTTGTCCGAGAGGTAATTCAGATCTTGGAGGATATGCTAAGGGGTTGCATCATCGATTTTAGGGAAGTGGAGGAGTATTTGCCTTTGGCGAATTTCGCGTACAATAATAGTTATCAATCTAGTATTCGGATGGCGCCTTATGAAGCGTTATCTGAAAGGAGATATCGTACCCCAACTTGTTGGACAGAGTTGGGTAAGCGTCAGGTGTTGGGCCCAGAACTAGTGTCAGAAACGGAAGAGAAAATTAGGTTAATTCGAGCTCGGTTGAAGGAAGCGTCTGATCGGAAGAAGTCATATGCAGATCTTAAACGAAAGGGGATGGAATTTGCAGTAGGAGATCAAGTCTTCTTGAAAGTATCACCGTGGAAGAAGGTAATGAGGTTTGGTCAGAAGGGCAAGCTAAGTCCCCGATTTATTGGACCTTATCGGGTACTAGAATGCGTGGGCCCATTGGCTTATCGATTAGAGTTGCCTTCGGAGTTGGAGCAGATACATGACGTGTTCCATGTCTCGATGCTAAGACATTATCATTCTGATCCATCGCACGTTGTGCCGGTGGAAGAGATTGAAATAAGGCCAGATTTGTCTTTTGAGGAGGAACCAGTGCAAATTTTGGATCGAGATGTAAAGGTGTTAAGAAGGAAGTCTGTCCCTTTGGTCAAGGTATTGTGGTGAAACCACGGTGCGGAAGAAGCAACGTGGGAGCCAGAGGATGTTATGCGACAGCATTATCCCTATCTCTTCTGATCAGGTAAATTTCGGGGCCAAAATTTATTTTAAGGGGGTAGAACTATAACATCACGAATTAGTGGGCTTATGCGTTTAATGTGTAGACATATTTAATGTGTTAATTTGAGAATTTGAGGTGCAAATGGGGCCTAGGTTTGGGCTGAGGCCTTGATTAAATTTTTTGTTTAGACACTCTAGGGCTTAAAATAAAGTCTTGGTAGTTTAATTGACAAACTGGGCTTGTGGCCCAGCAACAAGGGGCGCGGTAAAGGGAGTTATAGATGGCATCAATAGGCAAAGGGAGAGGCCCAATTTGTGGCCGTTTGGAGCCCATAAAGTTGGGCCAATTTCAGCACTAAAGGGAGCTAGGAAGCGATGGCAAGGTGGCTACAAATAGGGGTTTTTAATATTTTAAAATATGTGATATTATTTTGATAAAGAAGGGAGGAAGTGGTGTGATGTAGGACATTTTTGGATGGGTGTTTTGATAAAGATAAGGGATAGGATGAGGAGCTATCTTTAGAAGGTTAGTGTTAGAAATTTTGAAAGAGTTGGAAAGGAGAGGGCATTCGGTTTTGGCTTTAGGTGGGTGTGCGAAATTTGAAGGCCATCATACTCGATTGTTCTCTTTCTTTCTTCTCCTATCTTCTCTCTTCAAAAGCGAAACTACACTCTTATTTTCTCTCTTATCCAAAACCTCTAAATCTCAGCATCATTTTATTTGTTTTTTTTTTCCTGAAGTTTCACCATAGTCGAATCATCATCCCAGGGTTGGTACATTTTTGTTGTTTTCTTCTTTGTTATCTCTTTCCATTCTCATCTTTAGTCTAAACCGAATCACTTCCTTAATATATCGTTGGGTTGTTCTTTTCTTTTCACTCTTTATTCCTAGAAGCCGAATCCCCCATTGAGACTGCTTGTGCTGAATCCTAAAAATAGTTGAAGGTAAGTAGATGATGTTGTTTTGTTTGGCCGAATGGTAAGAGGGGCCTTATGTTCCCTATTTGGCCGAAAGGCCACTGCTCTTTAATTCATCCTCCTTTAGCCGAATCTTATTTGGTGGTGGTGTAGGGGTTCAATCAACGTTTAGCCAAGACCGTTAACTCTGGGATCCGGTCGATTTAGGTAAGAAGATCCCTCCTAGTGGTTCTATTAATTGATTCATTGTATATCTGTTATCTTAACCGAGTTGGGTGGTCATTCGAATCGTATCTCTTGTAGTAAGTTTTTAACAGGCAAATTAGGGATCTGATAATCGCGATTTTGGCTAGGGAGAGCATCAATTTCGATAATAAAGTGTTAAGCGTAATCAGGTGTGTAACTTTTCACACCATTTAGATTGTTTGTTAGTACATGTATATAAATCTGCTATATTCTGTTAAATGTTGAAATCCTGGCATACCGGTTTAAACTCGATGAGGGTAAAGGTGAATCACCAGGTTAGTGATTTCTGTCATTCATAAGTGAATGTTTCCGTTAAGATGATATGTTTTATATGTATGCCGATTTGTGTGATTGCATGGGGTTGGGTGATTGATGAAAGGAAGTGTTACATTATAGTGGCTTTTTCCATGATGCATTGTAGTGGCTATTGCCATGATCGGCGATGAGCGACTAAGCTGCAAAGATAGCGCCATCGATGGTATGTAGCGGTGTGGGTTGATTGTAGAAATCCCCAATGGTGTGATTGGCAGGTAAGGGTGGTGTGTAGCGGATGGAAACCTAGGATTGGGTTGGGCTTTGCATAATTCCTAACATATTATATTTTGTTATACATTACGTAGGGCTAAGGCCCAATCTGATGGTACACGAGGGTTGCACACTGAGTCTCGCGACTCACCCTATTATTTAACATCTTTCAGTTAGCACCTAGTGCATCGGATCGGGCTGGAGAGGAGAGCAAGGTGGCCATGCGAGAGAATATTTTGATTCAGCAAAAGACTTTACTCAGTTTATTTATTTTTATTATGTTTAATTAGAGGGTTTTAAATTTCATTGTAATAGAGCCACGGGCCACTAGCTTCACATTTTTTTTGGTTTTATTTTGGGCTTTTATTATTATTAGACATTTAAATTTTACGTTTTAATTAAACTAAGGCTTTGATATAAAATATATATCTTTTACAACTTATTCAACCATTTAGTTTTCCAGAATAAAAGGTTAAACTCAAGAAGAATATTTACCCGAAATTGCGACATTTTTTTTTTAAAATCTCCTTAGTGACATGTCAGATCCGGTTATGGTGTTTGGGCCGGGTTTGGGGTGTTACAAAAGCGGTACTCGAGTGGTCCAATTTATTTCCCAGACACCGATATTAAAACCTCGCTCGCTTACTAGGGGTGTTCAATAGGTTAACCGACCGGTTAACCGACAAAATAACATTAATCAATTAATGACCTTTCAAAATTTTTAGCATTAGCGAATGAATTTTTTCAAAAAAATAATCGAACGAAATTTTTTGGTTAATTCGATTAGTTAACGAATTAATTAAAAATTATATGTTTTTATTTTTGGTTAAAATTAATCAAATTAATCAATTACGAATTACCGAATTACGAATTACCCAATTAAGCGAATTACCCAAATAAATCACTACATAATTAAAAAGATTACATAACTTTAGTTTTAGAATTTTAGAATTTTATTTTATTTATTAAATTATTTATAATTTTTATGATTGGGTTGGATTAGGTAATTGGGTTGGGTTGGATATTTGGGTTTGAATTGGGTATAGGGATTAGGTTTAGGTGAATAGTGGGCCTATTTATATATTATAATTTTATTTATTAATTTTTTAGTTAACCGACCGATTTCGAACCGAATTAATCGTTAATCAAAAAATCATAAAATAATTAACCGACCCCCGACCGAAAAAATTTGGTTAACCGACCAATTAACCAAATTCAGTCGGTTAACCAAATTTTTTCAGTTTTACTCGAATTTTGCACACCCCTATCGCTTACCAACATCGGACTCCGATTATGACGGAGAAGAAGAAGGTTGAACGTTCGGCCCAGGTAAATCCCTTTTCCCCTTCCTTTTGTTTATTATATATCAAAAGCAGAAAAGAAAGAGACACAAAAACGGTTTTGAAAAGAAGAAACATAAAAAAATTGAGTCAAAAGGCAACCTTTTTTGAATTTTTCTACTGTTGATTTGTATTGTTGTATTACGTATGCATAAAAAATATAGGTTTTGGTTCGGCCTCTTTTTATAGCCGACCTAAAATATACAAGCTTTTTCTTTTTCTTTTATCCTATTTCCATTATGTATTTCTTCTTTATACATCATTCTTTTTGCTATTAAACTTGCAGTGCAGACGTGGTTTGAGATATGGAGGGTCGTACGACACCTTTGCTTCTGTTGGAGGCGATCTGAATGGCGTCTTGGTCTTGAGCTTGCACGTGGGTGGAGCGTGGTGCGGCGGGGATCTGAACGATCGCATGCGTGAAGGCATGCATGAATCCAAAAGTCGCGCGTGGGGGTGGCTGCAGAGAGGTCGCCAGAAGTTTCTAGAATTCAGCTCTACTTGGGTCATCTGGGTAGTGTAATTTGGGCTTTCAATTGGGCCACTAATTGGGTTTTTTGTAATTAACACTTGGACTTGTAAAATCGACAGTTATTGGACATTTAATGGACTATTTATTATTGTTGGTTTTCTATTTAATGGTTTTTTGGTTATAAAATGGGCCTAGGCATAAATTGGGTTTTACAGCTGCCCCTCTTTGCTCATTTTCGTGTAACGAGAACAGAGCAAAAACTTCAAAAGGAGCCAATTTTGTCCGGTCATGCCTCATTCAATACTTTTCTTCTTCGAGTAGCTTTGTTCCATCTCGCTGCATTTTCAGGGGCCCAAGAACTGACGCTTGATCCACTCCAAGAAATTAGACTTGTAGCTTCAATTTGCTCCACTGCGAACTCAAGGAGATAAGATCTAATGTTTTCGATCTACTCCTGGAACTTCAGGATTGCCAGATCTGCTATCTACTCCTGCAAATTTAGGATTTCCAAATTTGCTATCTTCAATCTACTCCTGCAAACTCAGGATTGCCAGATTTTCTATCTTCAATCTGCTCCTGCAACTTCAGGATTGCCAGACTTGCTATCTTCAATTTGCTTCTGCAACTTCAGGATTGCCAGATTTGCTGTCTCCAATCTGCTCCTACAAACTCAGGATTGCCAAATTTGCTGTCTTCAATCTGCTCCTGCAAACTCAGGATTGCCAGATTTGCTATCTTCGATTTGCTCTACTGCAACTTCAGGGATGCCAAATCTATTATCTTTGATTTGCTCCACTGCAAACTCAGGGAGATAAGATCTGCTGTCTTCGATCTACTTCTTGCAACTTTAGGAATGTCAAATCTGTTATCTTCGATTTGCTCCACTGCAAACTCAGGGAGACAAGATCTACTGTCTTCGATCTGCTTCCTGTAACTTCAAGAATGCCAAATCTGTTATCTTTGATTTGCTCCACTGCAAACTCAGGGAGACAAGATCTAATGTTTTTGATCTGCTCTGTAACTTCAGGATTACAAGATCTACTATCTTTAATCTGCTTCGCTCAGGAAGGCAAGATATTTGAATTCACCGATGTTGTGACAACGTCTTCTAGGGGATCTGTCCTCTAAAATAAGTTTAGTGTTTATGTTTATGCAAAATGGTTAGGATGCAATGATCAGAATGAATATAATGCTCCTAACTAAATGTATTATGGATGACATTTGCATGAATGTACAATGTCATGAGAATGGTCTTTTTACAAAGATTAAGATGCAATGATCGGAATGAGTCAAATGCCCTTAAATAGATGTGTCTTATGGATGACATTTGTATGAATGCAGAATGTTATGAGAATAGTCTTTTTACAAAGATTAGGATGCAATGATCGGAATGAATCAAATGCCCCTAAATAGATGTGTCTTATGGATGACATTTGTATGAATGCAGAATGTCATGAGAATGGTCTTTTTACAAAGATTAGGATGCAATGGTTCAAATGAATCGAATGCTCCTAACTAAATGTGTCTTGCATGAATGTAGGATTTCATGAGAATGCTCCTTTTTTCTAAAGGCCTTGGATTGACATTGCTCATTATTCCTCTAGGTTGTATCATTGATGTAACATCCTGTCTTCTTATTCCACTGATATTTTTGATAGAACATCTGAAGAAATGGTCACTGTTTAGAGTTTCCTCCTCAGATATTTCTAACCCTTAGGCCTGGTGAGTTCTAAATAAAGGTCCTGTTTTGGGTTCTTATATCATTTAGAAATTTCCAGAATAATATACAAAACTCCTTTTGTGAAAATATTAGTAGTCCACTAATTGTTATTTCAATGCAAAATGCCTGAAAAAGATCATAACCATGGACAAGAAGGAAAATGATTAAGAGCATAGCTCAAAACAAATAAGCTAAGCAAAGATAGCAATCGCAATTAAGCAGGGAGTTTATTAAAGGCATGTCTTGAAAAGAATAAAGTAACCAAAGATAGTAAATTCAAAATGGGTAAGATGGAAAACTAGGTGCCCCAGATATCGCAGCCTGAGCTTCTCTGTTCAAACTTCTTGAGGACCATTTTAAGCTCAACATGTGTTTAGGGGATCTTAAGTACTTTGTCGATGCCCCAAGACATAGCATACTTCTTCATTGTTAATTTAGGCATAGTAGGACTGTTGTGTGCCCCACTTTCAATTAAAATTTGAACCGCCCTTTTCGGGTTTTCAACTCAAATCCCCTTTGGTCTCAAAGCGCCCTTTGTGGGTTTTCACCTTGGCCTCTCTTTTTTTTTCTTCTTTTTTGCTGAAAATTTCTTTCTCTTTTTTTTTTTCTTTTTATTTTTTTAATTCTTTTTATTGAATCTAAATTTTCCGTATTGGGTAGGTCCTTATCATCTACCTCAGACAATATTCATGCTTCCTTAGAACAAGCCTTCTTTACTGCCTAAGGTCCTTCTTGGTTTGGCATCCTCTTTCTTCTGAAGTCCCTTTTGCATGGGAAAGAATCCTCTTCAAAGCCATATCATGAAATTTTCTAGGACGAATCATTTTTGTTGTGAGCTCGCATCATCTGACTGTGATAGATATCTTTTAACTTTTTCTCTTCAAATTCAACTGATCATATTGAGATTAAATGTGTTCTACCTCATCGAACTTCAGTTCTGATAAGAGTCAGAAAAAAGGAGATTTGACTTCAATGGGCGAAACCAATGGGAAATGTGCTGCCCCATTGACCGTCCTGGCCAATGTTTGATAAGCATGGAGGGCAAATGGTAACTTCTCATGCCAATCTTTACAGGTCTCGGTCTTTCTTTTTTTATTTTGTTTTTCTTTTTGGCTGCTTTTACTGTGATGTCGCATTTGATCCTTGAACAGACCGCAAACTTTTGACATTGTGCAGTTAAATATGATCTTTTCGACATTTTTTTTTGTCAATATTCTTTCTTTCTTTCTTGTTCTGATGACTATCAAATTTATAAGATTGGCATATGAAGTGACTTTTACCATCTTAGTAAAGTAACCGACATCCAGGAAAATGAATCGACATTGGCCAGAAGCTTTTAATGAGACTGACTTGATAACATCCATGCCCCACATATAGGAGATCTTATTTCTGCATTGAGCTAACCTTTGGTCTTCATCTCCTTCCTTGGCTCATGACGTAGGATCTGCTTTTCATCCAGTATTAACAAATCAAAAGATATGTTACAATTTCTGTCATCTTCAAAGTCTTGAGATCCCTTAAACCCATATTTCATTCAAAAAGGGAGTCAGTAAAACATCGCTCATGTCATTGATATCTGGGAGCCCGTCGTAGGCACAAAAGAATATACAAAGAACGAATAAATTCGAGAATAATTATTTGCACGATATGCTTATGAATGAAATGAGAGAATGATTCAAAACAAAAGTCCAAAAGAACGAGAATATTTTATTCAAAATGATTTCAAGTATGTATTTCATAATGAAATTTAGACATAAGCATATTTCACAAAGGGATGCTTATTGCTTCTAGGTTAAAAGCAACAAGTGTGTTCGGAACATTACTCTGAATAAGCTCTAAAAACTATAGGAATTTCTTTCCCAGTCCAATTATTCAGAACACTCCTAGGTTCGCAAGGGTAGATATCCGACAAGGTTCCTTTTTCAGTGATTTCTTCATGTATGACATGTATATTTTTCAGCATTTCTTCAATGTCCTTGTCCTCTATCGCATTTACTCCAACATCAGTGTGATTTGGTAGTGGATTATCAGCATTCAACATATCAGCCACTTTCACAATGCCCAGCTTAATAAGTCTTTCCACGACTTTCTTAAAAGCAATGCAATTTTCTATTGAATGTCCCGAAACTCCCGCATGATAGTCACATTCGGCATTTTCATCGTATCATTTGGGGTACAGGGGCTGTAATGGTGCCAAGTAGAAAGGGACACTTGTAACACCCTAAACCCGGCCCAAACACCCCGACCAGATCTAGCATGTCACTAAGAAGATTTTATAAAACATGTCGCATTTTTTTTAAAAGCATAGTTTAAACATTTATACGGGAAAAACTTAATAATTTGATAATTTTTAAAAGAAATAAGTTTTAATTAATGCTTTAATGAATAAAACCAAAATTTTGCCTCTAAGTTTTATTATTTAAAAATATGCCTTAGTTTCAATTAATCATAAAATCTAAGTGTATGAAAACCCGAAAACCGAAAACATAAAACCAATACACAATAGCCAGTGGCCTTATTACAATAAAATATAAAACCAAACAAATTGAAAGTATTAAGGGAAAATAATTAAAACAACGTCCTTTATTGAGTCAAAATAAATCTATGCATGGCCACCTTGCGCTCCTTTCCAGCCAGTCCCGTTGCACTAAGTGCTACCTGAAAAAAAATGTTAACAACGGGGTGAGTCACAAGACTCAGTGTGCAATCCCTCTTGCACCATCAGACTGGGCCTTAGCCCCACAGAACAAAATTACAAAATATCACATATCAGAATTAAGCAAAGCCCATCCCAATCTTAGATCCATCCGCTATACACCACCCTTACCTTCCAATCACACCAATGGGGATTTCTACAATCACCCTCACCGCTACACACCACCGATGGCAGTCATCTTTGCGATTAGTCGCTCATCGTCGATTGTGACATAGTCACGAAGCAGATCGTGGCGGAGCCACTACAACAGATCGTGGCAGAGCCACTTCAACAGAACACTTCCCTTTCGTATACATCAATCGCCCAACCCCAAGCAAACATAGAAAACGGCATGCATGTATATCATATCAACTCAACAGAATCATTTTACTTAAAGAAAATCACAGAAATCACTAACCTAATGAGTCGCCCTTTACCCTCACGGGTTTTCAACAGTCATGCTGGGATTTCGGCATTTAACAGAATATAAATAGATTTATATATATACTAACAGACAACAGAGATGGTGTGAGAAATTACACACCTGATTATGCTTAACGCTATATTATCGAAATTGATGCTCTCCCTAGCCGAAATCGCGATTATCAGATCACTATTCTGTCGGACAAAGACTTACTACAAGAGATACGATTTGAGTATCACCCAACAAGGTTAACTGACAGATTGGAGATAAATTGATTAATAAAACGGCTAAGACAAATCTTCTTACCCAAATTGATTAAATCCCGAAAGTAGTATGATTCGTGTGCTGCTGATTTAAAAACCTAGGCGATTAGATCTCCTTCAAATCCTGAAATGCTGCCCATGAAAGAAAACACGAGATTAGTCAACTATTTAGCCATTCGGCTATAGTCTCCAAAAGCGGAAAAGATCGAAAGAATGCACAAATCAAAATTTACTTTTACAGAAGGTTTCGGCTACCCCTTGTAGAAAGATTCGACAATCATAGAAGAAGATCGAAGCGTAGAAGATTAGAGATCTAGGAATTTCAACTTTTAAGAAAATCCCAGAAAAGATGAACAAGAGGGGGCTAATGTATTTTTAGCTTTTAGAAGAACTGAGTGAGGGGTTTTGGTTTTGGCTTAGGAAAAGAAAACAAAAAGAGCCTTAGAGATTTCGGCTAGGAAGAAGTTTCAACAGAAGAAGAAAAAGAATGGAAAAGTTTCGGCAACAGAGAAAACTGAGAGAGAGAGCTTAGAAAAAAAACTCACAAAGTTTGGCTTTGCCTAACTCTATCTAGCCGTCCACCCCCTTCACACACACAGTCCCACATTTGGGCACCTCTAGCCTCCTAGATAGCTCCTCCTCCTTTCCCTTATCCTTATCAGAACACATATCTAGAAGAGACCTACATCACACCACTTCCTCCCTCATTTATCAACTTATTATCCACCTTTTTTTTAACACATTAAATCCCCTATTTTCTAGCCTTGATGCCATCCCACCTAGCTCCTCTTTAAGTACTGAAAATGGGCCAATTCTATAGTGAAACACCCCACACCCGGCCCACAAGCCTGGACCGGATCTGGTATGTTCCTCGATGTAAACCGATTTAAAAATTCTTTCGTTACTTTGAAAACTGTGTGTCTTGAAGATATTTTGTTTGTGGGTTGGGCTCGAGTTGAAAACAAGTTTATTTTTATATTGAAAACCCATTTATTTCAGGTGACAAAACATTTAAAGTTTATTTTAAATTAAATTGACTTAATCTTTAAATAACATAAATTCGTAACATAGTAATTAAAACAACAATAAAATCATCACTATGGCCTTATTGCATAAAACAAAACCCAAAATAAAATTTGTAGAGTACTTAAATAAAATAAAATGTCCAAATTAAATAAAACTTTAAGTTGAGCATGGCCACCATAAGTTCTGTAGTCCGGTCCATCACTTGTTCATCACCAAACATGTTCCCTAGCAGGGTGAGTCAACAGACTTAATGTGTAACCAACACTAAAATTTAATAGATTTAGGCATACCATACATATCATGTTCACATAATAATTCAAGATAATGATGCAACCCGAACCCAAACCTAGATGCCATCCACTACACATCCCCATACCAACCTGCACACCGTGGGGACTACTAAGTCAACCCTCCATCCGCTACACACCATCGAAGGTAGTCATTGCGGTGGCGTGCTCATCGCCTCTTATAAAATTCGTGATCTTATAAATTCAAATTCGTGGTCTTAGGTCACCACATTTAGATATCATGGTCTTAGGTCACCACATTCGGATATCGTGGTCTTAGGTCACCACGTTCACTTCCCTTTCTCATAATATCCCATATGCCCCATATCATACATATCATGCATATCATGCTTTAATTCACATTCTCATCACTTTTCACATGTTAAAAATAACATCTATTCATAATCCTAGTAGGAGTAGGAAATGTACACAGTACTTTTGCACCATAGCATGGTATCTTAGCCATATTCACATTCTTATAAACATGCACATATTAATTATTTCCATAAATCTTATTAAAAAGTAGTGTAGGCGTACACACGATTAAACAACAATTTCACCGAAATCACGAAATCCGATCTACTGCCTTAGATCTTTAACTTCCTACATTCGACCCATATTAAAGTTTTTAATGAAAACCCATTCGGCCATAAAATCAAATCCTAGTAGGATTTGTACACTAAAACTTACCTTGATGCCGATTTGCTTATCATCCAAATCCCGAAAACTTTGCTATACTCCTCCTTGTATTCGGCCAAACACTAGATCTCTACATAGGTTAGTTTCGGCTTTTTAACATGTAAGAAATAGATCTTAGTATCAATACAGGCCTTGGCCTAATGCTATAGGTACTTACCTTGTGGATTTTAAATCCGAAACTCACCGAATAACTAGGGAACAAGTGGCCTATGGTGTACCTTCGGGAAAGAACTTCTCCTTCCTCGTAATCGGCTGATCCTTTGATCTATTAACTTGTTAGTTTCGGCTATTTTGAATGATTATGAACTAGATCTAAAACACTAAAATAGGCCTTAGCCGAATATTCCTTACCTTAGATCTTGGAAATCCCGAAAGCACTATTTGACTAGGGAGATGTCGACAATAGCAGAGATCCCGGAGAACCTTCAAGTTTTGTCCAAAGATCACTAATAGGATTATTACCTTGATTTTGACAATACTAAAAGTAGAAGAATGGAAACCAAATTTTTGATCTTACCTTTACTTGAAGAAATCGAAAAACCCCTTTGCTTTAAGTCCTTCAAAGATTCGGCTATAAAAAAACAATGATAGAGGGGTTTTGGCTTTTGTGACTTGCGGCAAGGAGGAGGGATTATAGCCTCTTGATATTCGGCTAAGGCTTCAAAGGGATTAGAATTGGATTTGGTGTTGAAAGAGTGAAGAGAAGAGTAGGGGAAAGTGAAAGAAATTTCGACAATAATGGTGTCTTGACTTAGGAAGTTTCAGCACACTTATTAAAGAAGGGAAGAAACCTAAAAGAAATACCCTTCACCCTTGATATAGTTTCGGCTACACCCTTTTAACCTTCTTAGCCGAATTTTGACACCAAAGACTCCCTTGTTCGGCCAACACTATCAATTTCCTAGCTTTTCTCTTTATAAAAATAATCCAAAAATAAAACATCCATTATCTACCACCTTAGCCGATTTTATTAAAAGAATTTAATCCAATCTTAAACTCCTCCCTTTTAGTTCCTTAATGCCATCCACTTCTACCTATCTTGTAGCAAAAATAAAACTTCTTTTTACTTTCCTTGTGGCTCGAACACAAGCCCTCCTTGCACTGTGTATGGCGTCATACACTAAGGCCCTAAGTGGTACATTACAACCACTTTACCAAGCCCATTTGTGTATTAAATTCCCTCTACTAATTTTCTTAAGGCCACCTTGTTTTAGTTTCCTCTTTTACACTTAACATTTCTAAATCATTTCCTTACAATTCCAGGTTTCCAAAATGTTCACTTTCCTATTTTTAACATTTCCAAGTTTCCAAAATGTTCACTTTCTTATTTTAACTTAACATTTCCAAGTTTCCAAAATGTTCACTTTCCTATTTTAACTTAACATTTCCAAGTTTCCAAAAATGTTCATCACACATTCATATGTCATGCCATTTCGTATAATTAAATCAAAAATGCATAGGTTCTACCCCTTTAAAATAATTTTGTCCTCGAAATTACTTACTAACGAACAATCGTACAATCTAAACTCACAATATTACGCTTATCTTTGCAGACTCGATCTTAATAGAGCCATCATACTTCCTAGGCACAAATTTTTTTAAGTTCATGTTCGAGAACTCATTTCTAACGTCATGATTTAATCGATTAAAGAGTTTTATGCATTAGTACTTTGTTCCATTGTTTAACCGCGAGCAGTTTATGAAAAGGAGTTTAATAGTGGTTCTTTCGATCAAACAAAGTCTCGAGTTCAAGTTCACTATTCTAATTCGAGATTCACATTCACATTCACATTCATCCATCTCAAAAGAGACACATTCATTCACAACATTGACTTCACTACTTTGGGCATTCTGATCATCCCCAGGGTAATTTCGTCATTTTTCCTATAAGGTATTTTGGTAATAAATCGGGTCACTTGAAAATAATCTTTATAAATCAAAAGTATTTCAAAATTTATAAAAACTCGAGGTTATCTTGAAAATTTTTTCCAAATCGGTGATTGCGTAAATTTGAAATCGGGGTTATTTGGTAATTTTGGAAGTTAGGGGCATTTCTGTAAATTCTCCAAATCAGGGTATCTTGATATTTGTAAAACAAAAGTTTTTGGTATTTTTTTAAAGTAGAAACATTTTAGCACAAGTCGAGGGTATTTTTTGAAAATCTTAAAAACTAAGGTATTTTATTAATTTACAACACAGGGGCATTTTAGTAATTTTCCCAAATCAAAGTACCTTGAATTTTTCGTAAAATAGAATTTTTGGACACTTTTTCAAAATAGAGAAATTTACTAAAATCGAGGGTAATATGGTAATTTTAGAAACTAAGGGCATTTTTTGTAATTTTACAGCCAGGGGTATTTTAGTAATTTTGGCAATCCAAAAAATTTTTTTTCGAGAAATTTTCAAAATAGATTTTGTTGCAAATAGAAGGGTTAATTTAAGGATTTTAAAAACTTAGGTTTTTATAAAAAAAATATGGCTAGTCCCTTTCGGGTTTTAATCATTGGTTTAGCCAGTGACTAAGTCCTCTTGGTTAGGGTGAGCGGTTTCTACGCACTGGTATGATTCGAGTGAAGAGGAGGTGAGTCGCTAGGGCCTTAAATACCAAGCTCTTCTTGAATCCACTCCTAGACATGCGCTGTGAGCTACCACACCCTAGCTCGTGACTTAATCACATGTTTGTCTAATGGTCCTTAAGTCTTATGTACTTGTGTTTTTGAGTAGACTAGTCCTAGGGTTCAACAGATCCTAGTTCACTAATCTACGTTGCCATAAAAGCCCATACATTTCACATATTAAATCACTTCAGAAGTCAAAAGTACTTACCTGGTGGACTGCGGCTCGGAGACTTAGGTGCCATGCCAGAAAACCTAAAATTTTTTTTCAGAAAATTCCTTTTGGGCTAGATTTTGAAAATGTTTTAGGCCTTAAACTACAGGCCGAGTGTTTAATACTGGGCTCTGATACCAAGCTGAAACACCCCTAACCCGGCCACAAGCCTTGACCGAATCTGGTATGTTCCCCGATGTAAACCGTTTCAAATTCTTTTGTTACTTTGGAAAATCTAGGTTTTTGAAAGAACGATTGTTTTTGGGTTGGGCTTGAGTTAAAAACAAGTTTATTTTATATTGGAAACCCCTTTAGGTTGGGCAACAAAACACTTAGGAATTAATTTAAAATAAATTTATTTAGTCTTTAATTCATAAAAATTTTCGTAACATAATACTTTAAAAGTAAAATAAAATAAAATAGTTCACTATGGCCTTATTACATCAAATAAATCCAAATAATTGGAAGTACTTAATTAAAAATAAAAGTTCGAATCGTAAAATTTCTTACTGTGCATGGCCACCTTTAAGCTCCCGCCGACCCGGTCCATTACTGATCATCACCTGAAAAATGTTCCCACAACGGGGTGAGTCAAACAGACTCAATGTGTACACAAACACTATGTCCAAATAGATTCAGGCATATTATCACATCACATACATAATCATATAGCAGATATAAAATAATGATGTAATCCGAACCCAAACCTATATGCCATTCGCTACACATCACCCGTACCATCCTGCACATCGTAGGGACTACTAAGTCAACCCTCCATCCGCTACACACCATCGAAGGCAGTCGCTGAAGTCGACGTGCTCATCGCCCTTATAAAATTCGTGGTCTTAGGTCACCACATTCAGATATCGTGGTCTTAGGTCACCACATTCAAATATCGTGGTCTTAGGTCACCACATTTAGATTTCGTGGTCTTAGGTCACCACATTCAGATTTCATGGTCTTAGGTCACCACATTCACTTCCCCTTTTTCATATAACCCATATGCCCCATATCATACATAACATGCATTAAAATGCCAAATTCTTAATTCACATTCTTATAATGTCATATGTGTGTCATAACAGATATTTAACATAATCCTAGTAGGAGTAGGAAACGTACCTGAGTACTTTGTACCATAACATGGTACCTTAGCCATATTCACATTGTTATACACACATTTATATTAAACATTGCCATAAAACTTATTAAGAAATAGTGTGGGGTACACACCTGATTCGCTTTAGCAAGTTCACTCCAAATCCCGAAAAGCTTGATCTAATGCCTTTGATCTTAAATCTCTACATTTAATCAATCATTTAATACTTAGTAAAGAGCCATTTGGCCATAAATCCAAATCCTAGTAGGATTAGTACACTAAAATCCTTACCTTGCTGCCGATTGATGTCTAATCAAATGCCAGAAACTTTGTATCCTTCTTTCTTGAAATGGGCAATCACTAGATTAATTGAATAGATTAGTTTCGTCTTTTAAATATTAATGAAACACATCTATTTACTCAACATGGCCTTGGCCGAATGCTATAGATACTTAGCTTGTGGATTTTAAATCCTGAAACTCACCGAATAACTAGAGAACACGCGGCCTATGGTGTACCTTCAGGAAAAGAATTTCTCCTTCCTTGTAGTCGACACTTAGTAAATCCCGAAAGATCTCTTTAAAGTTTTGGCAACAAGATATTAATGGGGTTAGTCCTAGATTTCGGCAAATCTTAAAAGAAAAGGATGAAACCGAATGAGATCTTACCCTTACTTTAGAGATCGGCAATCCTTGCTTGAACCTTTAGCAATATTCGCTATGTAGGCTAGAAGGATCTTGATTTGACTTTTGATTGGTATAAAGAAATCGCTAATGATGGTATCTTGAGGAGTTTATGGATTCGGTTTTAATGGAGATCACAAAAGCTATGAAGAATTGGTTAGGCTTACTTTAGTGTTAGGCTTTGGCTAACAAAAATAAGGAGAACAAATGAAGAAGAGAAATTTGCTAGAAATTTGGTAGAAGAAAAGAGAGAATGAAGAATAGCTACCCTTTTCCCTTGTTGCGAAATTAATCTACATAGAGACCCTCATTCGCCAACTCTTCCTATTTTGATAAATTTTATCTCTTTAATTATCATCTAAAATAAAAGATAATTCAGCAACTATCCTTACCTAGCAAAATTACTAAACTCAAAGTCCCTTACTTGGCCATCACTTCTCCCTCATTCTCCTAATTAGAGAATAATTCTTCATTTATCATCTGTTATCCTTAAATAAAATAAAGGGATAAAACCCTAAAATTTAGCCATGTGTCGTCCATCTCTCGCTCCTAGAAGAAAAAATAAAATTTCTTTTATTTGCTTCCCAAGTGACTTGATCCCTGGCCCAAATACACAAGCTTGTGGCGTCACTTGCTGGGCTTTTATGTGGTGCCTTCAAGCCACTTTGACAATCCTGTTTGTGTGTTAAATCCTTCCTATTAATTTTCTTAAGGCCACCTTGCCTTAGTTTCCTCTTTTTAAACTTTAAAACTTGACATTTCCTTTCATTTCCAAGTTTCCAAAAATTTTCGTTTCCCTCCTTTAACCTAACATTTCCATACATTTCCAAGTTTCCAAAATGTTCACTTTCCTCTTTTAACTTAAGTTTCCAAAATGTTCACTTTTCTCTTTTAACTTAACATTTCCAAGTTTCCAAAATGTTCACTTTCCTCTTTTTGAAACTTAACATTTCTAAATCATTTCCTCACATTTCCAAGTTTCCAAAAATGTTCACTTTCCTCTTTTAAACTTAACATTTCCAAGTTTCCAAAAATGTTCACTTTCCTCTTAACAATTCCAAGTTTCCAAAAATGTTCATAATACATTCATAACACATAAGACATGCCATTTCGTATAATCAAAAGAAATGCATAGGCCCATTTTCAGGGTGTTACAGTTCTACCCTCTTAAAATAATTTCATCCTCGAAATTACTTACTATCGAATAATCGAACATCTTAACTCACCGCGCCACGCTTATGCTGTGCACTCTGATCTTAATAGAGCCATCATACTTCCTAGGCACAAATTTTTTTTTTTAAGTTCTCGTTCTCGAGAACTCATTTCTAACGTCGCGATTTAATCTAATTAAAGAGTTTTATGCATTAGTACTTTGTTCCTTTGTTTAACATGAGCAGTTTTATGAAAAGGAGTTTAATAGTGGTTCTTTCGATCAAACAAAGTCTCAGTTCAAGCTCACTATTCTAATTCACAGAAAAGCACATCCATTCCATAGAACCTCCCAAACACATTCACTCTTCGAACATTTCTGTCTGTTCCTATCCCAGGGGTATTTTCGTAATTTATCCTACAGGGGTATTTTCGTAATTTGTCAAAATAAGGTTCCTTGGTGATTTTGTCAATAAGAGTATTTTGGTAATTTTTGAAATCCCGGGGGCATTTCAGAAATTTTGAAATTACAGGGGTATTTTAGTAATAAACCAGGGTAAATTTATAAATCTTAATAAATCAAGGATATTTTGGAATTTACAAAACTTAAAGGTTGTTTCTGAAAATTTGTTTTCCAAATCAGTGTTGTTGCAGAAATTTTTGAAGATCGGGAGTCATTCTGGTAATTTTGGAAAATCAAGGGCATTTTAGTAATTTTACCACTAAAGGTATTTAGGTAATTTTGTAAATCAAAAATTCTTAGAAAGTTTTTCCAAAATAATAATTTTCATAATTTCAAAAGGGTAGTTTGTTGACTTTTTAAAACTAGGGTTTCCATAAAAATATGGCTAGTCCCTTTCGGGTTTTAGTTATTGGGTTTAGCTCGTGACTAAGTCCTCTTGGTTAGGGTGAACGGTTACTACGCACCAGGTAGGATTCGAGTAAAGAGGAGGTGAGTCGCTAGGACTGCTTAAATACCAAGCTCTTACTGAATCCACTCCTAGACATGCGCACAACAGTCACCACACCCTAGCTCGGTGACTTAATCACAGGTTTGTCTAATGGTCCTTAAGTCTTATGTACTTGTGTTTTTGAGTAGACTATTCCTAGGGTTCAACAGATCCTAGTTCACTAATCTACTTTGCCATAAAAGCCCATACATTTCACATATTCAAATCACTTCAGAAGTCAAAAGTACTTACCTGGTGGACTGCGATCTGGTATGTTCCTCGATGTAAACCGGTTTAAAAATTCTTTCGTTACTTTGAAAACTGTGTGTCTTGAAGATATTTTGTTTGTGGGTTGGGCTCGAGTTGAAAACAAGTTTATTTTTATATTGAAAACCCATTTATTTCGGGTGACAAAACATTTAAAGTTTATTTTAAATTAAATTGACTTAATCTTTAAATAACATAAATTAAGTAACATAGTAATTAAAACAACAATAAAATCATCACTATGGCTTTATTGCATAAAACAAAACCCAAAATAAAATTTGTAGAGTACTTAAATAAAATAAAATGTCCAAATTAAATAAAACTTTAAAATTGAGCATGGCCACCACAAGTTCTCGCCATCCCGGTCCATCACTTATTCATCACCAAACATGTTCCCACAACAAGGTGAGTCAACAGACTTAATGTGTAACCAACACTAAAATTTAATAGATTTAGGCATACCATACATATCATGTTCACATAATAATTCAAGATAATGATGCAACCCAACCCAAACCTAGATGCCATCCGCTACACATCCCCATACCAACTTTGCACACCGTGGGGACTACTAAGTCAACCCTCCATCCGCTACACACCATCGAAGGCGTCATTGCGGTCGGCGTGCTCATCGCCTCTTATAAAATTTGTGGTCTTAGGTCACCATATTCAAATATCGTGGTCTTAAGTCACCACATTCAGATATCATGGTCTTAGGTCACCACATTCGGATATCATGGTCTTAGGTCACCACATTCGGATATCGTGGTCTTAGGTCACCACGTTCACTTCCCTTTCTCATAATATCCCATATGCCCCATATCATACATATCATGCATATCATGCTTTAATTCACATTCTCATCACTTTTCACATGTTAAAAATAACATATATTCATAATCCTAGTAGGAGTAGGAAGCGTGCACAGTACTTTTGTACTATAGCATGGTATCTTAGCCATATTCACATTCTTATAAACATGCACATATTAATTATTGCCATAAATCTTATTAAAAAGTAGTGTAGAATTTTACCGATTAAACAACAATTTCAATGAAATCCAAAATCGATCTCTCGCTTAGATCTTTAACTTCATACATTCGCCCATATTAAAGT
The DNA here is from genome assembly GCA_025506655.1 of Gossypium rotundifolium. NCBI lineage: Eukaryota > Viridiplantae > Streptophyta > Magnoliopsida > Malvales > Malvaceae > Gossypium > Gossypium rotundifolium. Next base: position 143,680,162 of record CP106731.1, read on the forward strand.
TTTAATGAAAACCCATTCGGCCACGAAATCAAATCCTAGTAGGATTTGTACACTAAAACTTACCTTGATGCCAATTTGCTTATCACTCAAATCCCGAAAACTTTGCTATTCTCCTCCTTGTATTCGGCCAAACACTGGATCTCTACATAAGTTAGTTTCGGCTTTTTAACATGTAAGAAATAGATCTTAGTATCAATACAAGCCTTGGCCGAATGCTATAGGTATTTACCTTGTGGATTTTAAATCCCGAAACTCACCGAATAACTAGAGAACACGTGGCCTATGGTGTACCTTCGAGAAAGAACTTCTCCTTCCTCGTAATCGGCTGATCCTTAGATCTATTGACTTGTTAGTTTCGGCTATTTTGAATGATTATGAACTAGAACTAAAACACCAAAATAGGCCTTGGCCGAATATTCCTTACCTTAGATCTTAGAAATCCCGAAAGCACTATTTGACTAGGGAGATGTCGACAATAGCAGAGATCCTGGAGAACCTTCAAGTTTCGTCCAAAGATCACTAATAGGATTAATACCTTGATTTCGACAATACTAAAAGTAGAAGAATGGAAACCAAATTTTTTATCTTACCCTTACTTGAAGAAATCGACAACCCCTTTGCTTTAAGTCCTTCAAAGATTCGGCTATAAGAAAACAATGATAGAGGGGTTTTGGCTTTTGTGACTTGCGGCAAGGAGGAGGGATTATAGCCTCTTGATATTCGGCTAAGGCTTCAAAGGGATTAGAATTGGATTTGGTGTTGAAAGAGTGAAGAGAAGAGTAGGGGAAAGTGAAAGAAATTTCGGCAATAATGGTGTCTTGACTTAGGAAGTTTCGACACACTTACTAAAGAAGGGAAGAAACCCAAAAGAAATACCCTTCACCCTTGATATAGTTTCGGCTACACCCTTTTAACCTTCTTAGCCGAATTTTGACACCAAAGACTCCCTTGTTCGGACAACACTATCAATTTCCTAGCTTTTCTCTTTATAAAAGTAATCCAAAAATAAAACATCCATTATCTACCACCTTAGCCGATTTTATTAAAAGAATTTAATCCAATCTTAAACTCCTCCCTTTTAGTTCCTTAATGCCATCCACTTCTACCTATCTTGTAGCAAAAATAAAACTTCTTTTGCTTTCCTTGTGGCTCGAACACAAGCCCTCCTTGTACTGTGTATGGTATCATACACTAAGGCCCTAAGTGGCACATTACAACCACTTTACCAAGCCCATTTGTGTATTAAATTCCCTCTACTAATTTTCTTAAGGCCACCTTGTTTTAGTTTCCTCTTTTACACTTAACATTTCTAAATCATTTCCTTACATTTCCAGGTTTCCAAAATGTTCACTTTCTTATTTTAACTTAACATTTCCAAGTTTCCAAAATGTTCACTTTCCTATTTTAACTTAACATTTCCAAGTTTCCAAAAATGTTCATCATACATTCATAAGTCATGCCATTTCGTATAATTAAATCAAAAATGCATAGGCCCATTTTTAGGATGTTACATATAGGCTCCATAGGCTCACACTTGGGCTTCCTCCCTTGCCACTCGATGCCACTTATGACTCCCTTGTTGCACTGCCTTATTCTTGGGCCACAAGCCCATTTTGCTTATTTAAACTACAGATACCATCCTTAAAGCCCTATAGTGTCTAAATAGAATATTTTAACCGAAACCTTGGCCCATTCCTGAGCCAATTCCGGACCCTAATTCTCAAACTAACACATTAAACCTACAACACACAAAATACACAGGCCCACTAATTCAGGATGTTACAATTCTACCCCCTTAAAGAAATTTTGGCCATGAAATTTACCTGATCAAAAGAGATGGGGATACTATTGTCGCATAACATCCTCTGGCTCTCATGTCGCTTCCTCTGCGCCGTGGTTTCGCCACAACACCTTGACCAAAGGGACATACTTCCTTCTCAACACCTTTACGTCTCGCTCTAAAATTTGCACTGGCTCCTCCTCAAAGGACAAGTCTGGCCTTACTTCAATCTCTTCCACTGGTACAATGTGCGATGGATCAGAATAGTAACGTCTTAGCATCGAGACATGAAACACGTCATGTATTTGCTCCAACCCTGGAGGCAACTCCAGTCGATATGCCACTGGACCCACACGTTTTAGTACCCGATAAGGTCCAATAAACTGAGGACTTAGCTTCCCCTTCCAACCAAACCTCATTACCTTCTTCCACGGTGACACTTTCAAAAAAACTTGATCACCCACCGTAAATTCCAACTCTTTCCATTTTAGATCCGTATAAGATTTCTACCGATCAGATGCTTCTTTCAATCGAGCCCGAATCAACTTAACTTTCTCTTCCGTTTTTGAAACCAGTTCTGGACCCAACACCTGACGCTCTCCCAACTCTATCCAACAAGTAGGAGTACGACATCTCCATCCGTATAACACCTCATAAGGCACCATTTGAATACTAGATTGGTAGCTGTTGTTGTACGCGAATTCTGCCAGAGGTAAACACTCCTCCCAACTACCCCTGAAATCAATGATGCAACCTCTTAACATATCCTCCAAGATCTAGATTACCCTCTCAGACTGATCATCAGTCTATGGATGGAAGGCTATACTAAAGTCTAGCCTTGTTCCCATTGCCTGATGAAGAACCTTCCAGAATCGTGACGAGAACCTAGCATCTCTATCTGATATGATCGACACAGGTACACCATGTAGTCGCACAACCTCATCCACGTACAGCTTAGCCAACCTTTGCAGATAATAATCAACACGAACAGGTATGAAGTGAGTAGACTTTGTCAGCCGATCCATAATCACCCAAATCGAATCCTTCTTAGTCGGCGTAAGAGGTAACCCACTAACAAAATCCATCGTGATTCTTTCCCATTTCCACTATAGAATCTTCACCGGCTACAACAACCCCGAAGGCAACTGGTGTTCCGCCTTCACCTGCTGACACGTCAAACATTTACCCACAAATTCTATTTTCTCTTGCTTCAGACCTGGCCACCAGAATTGCTCTCGTAAATCCCGATACATCTTAACCCCTCCAGGATGCATAGCGTATGGGCTACTATGCACCTCCTGCAAAATCACCTGCCTTAACTCAACATCTTTAGGCATACAAATTCTCTTATAGAAACACAGAACCCCATCACCATTCAAACTATAGTCCTCTCCTTCACCATTTTGCACTTGCTGGAGTCGAGCACTCAAGACCTCGTCTAGAAGCTGCTTCTCTTTGATCTGACTTGTCCACACTGGTCTTACTTGGAGTTCAGCTACCAAACTGCCATCGTCATACAGGCTGAGACGAGCGAACATCGCCCTTAAATCTGCTATCGCCTTCTGACTCAACACATCCGCCACCACGTTTGCCTTGCTTGGATGATATTCGATCGAGCAGTCATAGTCCTTCAAAAGTTCAATCCACCTACGTTGTCTTAGATTCAACTCTTTCTGGGTAAGGAGGTACTTCAGACTCTTATGATCGATGTAAATAGTAGACTTCTCCCCATACAGGTAGTGTCTCCAAATCTTCAGAGTGAACACTGCTGCAGCCAATTCCAAATCATGCGTAGGGTAATTCAATTCATACGGTCTTAACTGCCGGACGCATATGCAACAACCTTCCCATCTTGTATCAACACACATCCTAAACCCATGTGTGACGCGTCACAGTATACGGTAAACTTTTTCCAGCCTCTGGCTGAATTAACACGGCACTTCTATCAAAATTTTCTTCAGTTTCTCAAAGCTCTCCTACTGTTTGTCGGTCCAACCAAATGGTACCCCCTTCCTCAACAACTCAGTTAGAGGTGCCACAATTAATGAGAACCCCTCAACAAACCTTCAGAGTACCACCAATCCCAAGAAACTTCGAATCTACGCCATAGACTTCGGCGGTTTCCAATCCAATACAACTTCTATCTTCTGAGGGTCAACCCTAATTCCCTCTGCAGAAACCACATGCCCTAAGAAAGTTACTTCCCTTAGCCATAACTCACACTTACTGAACTTAGCGAGCAGCTACTTCTCCCTCAAAACTTGCAACACCACACAAAGATGTGCATCATGCTCCTCCTCGGACTTGGAATAAACTAGGATATCATCAATGAACACCACAACAAACTGATCAAGGTATAGTTGGAACACCCGATTCATCATATCTATAAATGCTGCTGGCGCGTTCGTTAACCCGAACAGCATCACTAAAAATTCATAATAATTGTAGCGAGTTCGAAATACCGTCTTATGAATGTCCCCTTCCTTTACCTTTAACTGATGATAACCCGAACTTAAATCTATCTTTAAAGTTTATTTTAAATTAAATTGACTTAATCTTTAAATAACATAAATTAAGTAACATAGTAATTAAAACAACAATAAAATCATCACTATGGCCTTATTGCATAAAACAAAACCCAAAATAAAATTTGTAGAGTACTTAAATAAAATAAAATGTCCAAATTAAATAAAACTTTAAAATTTGAGCATAGCCACCACAAGTTCTTAGTCCAGGTCCATCACTTGTTCATCACAAACATGTTCCCCTAGCAGGGTAAGGTCAATGACTTAATGTGTAACCAACACTAAAATTTAATAGATTTAGGCATACCATACATATCATGTTCACATAATAATTCAAGATAATGATGCAGCAGAACCCAAACCTAGATGCCATCCGCTACATCCCATTACCACCTTTTGCAGTAGGGGACTACTAAGTCAACCCTCCATCCGCTACACACACGCCAGGCGTTCCATTGCGGTGACGTGCTTCATCATACTTATAAAATTTGTGGTCTTAGGTCACCATATTCAAATATCCGTGGTCTTAGGTCACCCACATTCGAGATATCGTGGTCTTAGGTCACCACATTCGGATATCATGGTCTTAGGTCACCACATTGAGATATCGTGGTCTTAGGTCACCGCGTTCACTTCCCTTTCTCATAATATCCCATATGCCCCATATCATACACATATCATGCATATCATGCTTTAATTCACATTCTCATCACTTTTCACATGTTAAAAAATAACATATATTCATAATCTAGTAGGAGTAGAGAAAGCGTGCACAGTACTTTTGTACTATAGCATGGTATCTTAGCCATATTCACATTCTTATAAACATGCACATATTAATTATTGCCATAAATCTTATTAAAAAGTAGTGTAGGAATACACACACGATTAAACAACAATTTCTTTGAAATCCGAAATCGATCTCTGCCTTAGATCTTTAACTTCATACATTCATTACATATTAAAGTTTTTAATGAAAACCCATTCGACCAAATCAAATCCTAGTAGGATTTGTACTAAAACTTACCTTGATGCCAATTTGCTTATCACTCAAATCCAAAACTTTGCTATTCTCCTCCTTGTATTCGACCAAACACTCGGATCTCTACATAAGTTAGTTTGACTTTTTAACATGTAAGAAATAGATCTTAGTATCAATACAAGCCTTGGCGAATGCTATAGGTATTTACCTTGTGGATTTTAAATCCGAAACTCATGAGAATAACTAGAGAACATTGGCCTATGGTGTACCTTCGAGAAAGAACTTCTCCTTCCTGCGTAATCGGTGATCCTTGATCTATTGACTTGTTAGTTTGGTATTTTGAATGATTATGAACTAGAACTAAAACACCAAAATAGGCCTTGGCAGAATATTCCTTACCTTAGATCTTAGAAATCCAAGCACTATTTGACTAGGGAGATGTCGACAATAGCGGAGATCTGGAGAACCTTCAAGTTTAAGTCCAAAGATCACTAATAGGATTAATACCTTGATTTCGACAATACTAAAAGTAGAAGAATGGAAACCAAATTTTTATCTTACCCTTACTTGAAGAAATCGACAACCCTTTTGCTTTAAGTCCTTCAAAGATTACGGCTATAAGAAAACAATGATAGAGGGGTTTGGCTTTTGTGACTTGCGGCAAGGAGGAGGGATTATAGCCTCTTGATATTAACTAAGGCTTCAAAGGATTAGAATTGGATTTGGTGTTGAAAGAGTGAAGAGAAGAGTAGGGAAAGTGAAAGAATTTCGGCAATAATGGTGTCTTGACTTAGGAAGTTTGACACACTTACTAAAGAAGGAAGAAACCCAAAAAATACCCTTCACCCTTGATATAGTTTGGCTACACCCTTTTAACCTATCTTGGCCAGAATTTTGACACCAAAGACTCCACTTGTTAGGACAACACTATCAATTTCCTAGCTTTTCTCTTTATAAAAGTAATCCAAAATAAAACATCCATTATCTACCACCTTAGCCGATTTTATTAAAAGAATTTAATCAATCTTAAACTCCTCCCTTTTAGTTCCTTAATGCCATCCACTTCTACCCTATCTTGTAGTAAAAATAAAACTTCTTTTACTTTCCTTGTGGCTCGAACACAAGCCCTCCTTACAGCATGTGGTATCATACACTAAAGGCCCTAAGTGGCACATTACAACCACTTTACCAAGCCCATTTGTGTATTAAATTCCCTCTACTAATTTTCTTAAGGCCACCTTGTTTTAGTTTCCTCTTTTACATTAACATTTCTAAATCATTTCCTTACATTTCGAGAGTTTCCAAAATGTTCACTTTCTTATTTTAACTTAACATTTCCAAGTTTCCAAAATGTTCACTTTCCTATTTTAACTTAACATTTCCAAGTTTCCAAAAATGTTCATCATACATTCATAAGTCATGCCATTTAAGTATAATTAAATCAAAAATGCATAGGCCTATTTGAGGATGTTACATATAGGCTCATAGGCTCACAGCTTGGGCCTCCTCCTTCCTGCTTGATGCTTGTTATGACTCCCTTCTTTGCACCTTATTCTTGGGCCACACCCATTTTGCTTATTTAAACTACGAGATACCATCCTTAAAGCCCTATAGTGTCTAAATAGAATATTTTAACTTGAAACCTCAGCCCATTCTGAGAGCCAATTCAGGACCCTATTCTCAAACTAACACATTAAACCTACAACACACAAAATACACAGGCCCACTAATTAGGATGTTCTGTTCTACCCCTTAAAGAAATTTTGGCCATGAAATTTACGATCAAAAGAGATGGGGATACTATTGTCGCATAACATCCTCGGCTGCTCATGCTCGCTTCCCTCTGCTGTAGTGGTTTCATACAACACCTTGACCAAGGGACATACTTCCTTCTCAACACCTTTCGTCTCGCTCTAAAATTTGCTGCAGCTCCTCCTCAAAGGACAAAGTGCGCCTTACTTCAATCTCTTCCTTTGGTACAATGTGCGATGGATCGAATAGTAACGTCTTAGCATCGAGACATGAAACACGTCATGTATCTGCTCAAACCACAGAGCAACTCCGGTCGATCACTCACTTTGACCCACGCGTTTTAGTACCGATAAGGTCCAATAAGCGGGGACTTAGCTTCCCTTCAACCAAACCTTATTACCTTCTTACGGTGACACTTTCAAAAAACTTGATCACCAAGTAAATTCCAACTCTTTCCATTTTAGATCCGTATAAGATTTCTACCGATCGGGCAGCTTCTTTCAATCGAGCAGAATCAACAACTTTCTCTTACATTTTTGAAACCGATTACGGACCCAACACGGCGCTCTCCCAACTCTATCCAACAAGTAGAGTGCGACATCTCCATCAAGTATAACACCTCATGGCACCATCTCGAATACTAGATTGGTAGCATTTGTTTGTTGTCTGTGAATACGCGGTAAACACTCCTCCCAACTACCCACGAAATCAATGATGCAACCTCTTAACATATCCTCCAAGATCTAGATTACCCTCTCAGACTGATCATCAGTCTATGGATGGAAGGCTATACTAAAGTCTAGCCTTGTTCCCATTGCCTGATGAAGAACCTTCCAGAATCGTGACGAGAACCTAGCATCTCTATCGATATGATCGACACGGGTACACCATGTAGTCGCACAACCTCGATACGTCTTGACTTAGCCAACCTTTGCGATAATAATCAACACGGCCGGTATGAAGTGAAGCAGGACTTTGTCGGTAGATCCATAATCACCAAATCGAATCCTTCTTAGTGGGCGTGAAGGTAACCCACTAACAAAATCCATCGTGATTCTTTCCCATTTCCACTATAGAATCTTCACCATTGCAACAACCCGAAACAAGCGGGTGTTCCGCCTTCACTGGCGACCACGTCAAACATTTACCCTAAAATTCTATTTTCTCTCGCTTGGGACACGGCCACGAATTGCTCTCGTAAATCCGATACATCTTAACGCCCTCCGGGATGCATAGCGTATGGGCTACTATGCACCTCTGCAAAATCCACGCCTTAACTCAACATCTTTAGGCATACAAATTCTCTTCGGAAACACAGAACCCCATCACCATTCAAACTATAGTCCTCTCCTTCACCATTTTGCACTTCTTTGAGTCGAGCACTCAAGACCTCGTCTAGAAGCGCTTCTCTTTGATCGACTTGTCCACACCGGTCTTACTTGGGTTCAGCTACCAAGCGCCATCGTCATCTGACAATTTGAGGCGGCGAACATCGCCGCCGTCTGCTATCTCGCCTTGACTCAACATCCATACCACGTTTGCCTTGCTTGGATGATATTGATCGGCGATCATAGTCCTTCAAAAGTTCAATCCACCTCGTTGTCTTAGATTCAACTCATTACAGGTGCGGAGGTACTTGGGACTCTTATGATCGGTGTAAATAGTAGACTTCTCCCCATACGGTAGTGTCTCCAAATCTTTAGAGTGAACAACTGCTGTAGCCAATTCCAAATCATGCGTGGGGTAATTCAATTCATAGGTCTTAGCTGCGGGGCGCATATCCAACAACCTTCCATCTTGTATCAACACACATCCTAAACCCATGTGTGAGGCGTCACGATATCTGATAAACTCTTTTCCGACCTCTGGTTGAATTAACCTGATATACATCAAAATTTTCTTGATTTCTCAAAAGCTCTCCCTACTGTTTGTCCCAACCAAATGGTACCCCTTCCTCAACAACTTCGATTAGAGGTGCCACAATTAATGAGAACCCTCAACAAACCTACAGCAGTACCACCAATCCAAGAAACTTGAATCTACGCTTACGGACTTGTGTTTCCAATCAATACAACTTCTATCTTACGAGGTCAACCCTAATTCCTTTGAAACCACATGCCACTAAGAGAGTTACTTCCCTTAGCCATAACTCACACTTCTTGAACTTAGCGAGCAGCGCTTCTCCTCTCAAAACTTGCAACACCACGAAGATGTGCATCATGCTCCTCCTGGACTTGGAATAAGGATATCATCAATGAACACCACAACAAAGCGAGTCAAGGTATAGTTGGAACACCGATTCATCATATCTATAAATCTTTCTTTGGCGTTCGTTAGTTAGAACGACATCACTAAAAATTCATAATGATCGTAGCGAGTTGAAATACCGTCTTATGAATGTCCCTTCCTTTACCTTTAGCGGTGATAACCCGAACTTAAATCTATCTTAGAAAATCGAAGCTCCTTTGAGTGATCGAGCAGATCGTCAATTCACGATAGTGGGTACTTGTTCTTAATCGTTAACTTATTCGGGTTGTGGTAGATCTACACTATCGCATGGATCCGTCTTTCTTCTTCACAATGGATGATGGCGCTCTCCAGGAGACATACTCGGTCGAATAAAACCTCAATCCAATAGTTCCTAGATCACGAGCTTTGAGCTCCACCAGCTCCTTCGGTGCCATTACATGAGGCGGTGAACCGCCGGGCCGTGCCGGGTGGCAGCAATCCCAAACTCCACCGCGATCGGGAGGTAATCCGACAACTCCTCGGGAAAGATATCTACGGCATCCTTTATCATTCTTACCTCACCATGATCACCTCCTTAGCATCACAAAGCAGCGATAAAGCTAGAAATGCATTGCATCATTTCCAAATCATCTAACGACCTTCAATACGATACTCGTTGGACAAATAATCCCTTCTTCCCCTAGCACAACCACCATCCCGCCTTCTGGGGTACTCAACATCATGCGCTTAGTCTCACAATCCAGTTTAGCACGATGTTTAGCCAACCAATCCATTCCCAGGATAAGGTCAAACTCCTCAAATGGTAATTCCATTAGGTCTGCCGAAAACACTACTCCTTGAGTCTCTAACAGTACACTCCTAAATAGTTTGTCAACTATCCTATATTGTCCTAACGGGCTAACCACCGTCATCTTCCTAGCAGATATTTTAGATTCTATACTTAAATCCTTAGATACCGAACATGCAACATAAGAGTGGGTTGATCCAATACCAATCAAAGAAAGAAATAGATTATCAGTAATAAGAAACATACCGGTTATGACGTCCGGTGCGTCACCATCCTCCCGTCGATGAGCTACATAAACTAGACCCGGCTGTCACGCGTCTACATTACCTGCACCCTTACTAGGTGCTCCACGACCCCGACTGACCCATTTCCTCCTCTGACTGAGCCATGACCCCTTGGTAATGGTTGACCACCCTCTAACTTTGATCGGAACCGATTCGGTAATTGTCACGATCCACCCGTGTGATCTTTCACCATATGATCCATAGATCCACACCTGAAGCATCCACCAGTTCTCCTTCTGCACTCTCCAAAATGTACTTTCCCGTACAAGTTACATGATCGATACTGACTCCAAGTAGCAGATGTCGGAGCACGAGATGGCCCATCAAACGTAGGCCTTTTCTGAAAACTCCCAGATGATCCCAACGACACAAAATTTCTCTTATTCCTACTCTAATCCTTATTCTTATTCTGCTTCTCAGTTCGCTTCACCTCCTCAGATATTTTAGCTTTCTTGACCAGAAAGGCAAAGTCCCTTTCTCGCTACGGTGCTACCAATACCCTCAACTCATCTCGCAATCCATCTTCAAACTGTACACAGCGCTCATAGTCAGTCGCTACAATTCCTCGAGCTTAACGGCTCAAATGTAAAAATTTCACTTCATATTCAGACACAAATTTGCTTTCCTGCACCAAGTTCAAAAATGCCTTCCTCTGCTCATCCACATAGCTGGCCACAACATACTTTCCCTGAAATGACTCCTTAAAGAAATCGATCAATTGACTGTGGTAGTACCCTCCTTTACGTGATCCTGGCTGGTAAGCCTCGTCTCGAAGAAAGAACACGACCCCTTTCAACTTCTCCTCCACCATGAAGTCGAGGTCATCCATTTGTTCTCTCTCGCTTCTAACCAATACTCAGTTGTATTAGGGGCTACTGTTAGAAACACCTAAACATCTACGCTTCGTTGGCTCGAGATCGTTCGAACCACCAGAACTTGAGCTCTGAACACATGCCCGGCCCACAACTCTCAAGGACCCATGACATCACTTTGAGATACGCATCATCTCGGTTATGCGGTCACGAAATTCTCCCTCCACAGCTGGCAGATCTGGCGTCTCATTTCTTGACCCGTGGCCAGACCCTACTGGCTGTGACACGGTCATCCTACCCCTACCACGACCACGCGACAGACATCCTCGACCCCTTGTACTTATTCTTCCGATTGGTGTTTATCTGATTAGAAATTTTATGAATTATTAATTCTTTCCACTGATTATCCACAAACAATCTTATGAAAAGTCATTTCGATAGTGGTTCTTTCGAATTCAGATTTATGTCTACAGGTTCCAGTCTCAAGTCTACTCGTCCTGGTTCTGGGAACTACATACATTCAACAATCAACATACAGACAACATCCATGAACCCACATTCAACACATAAGGGTACTTTCATCATTTCACTACCTAGGGGTATTTTTGAAATTTTATCCTACAGGGGTATTTTGTAATAATTTTTTTTCAAAATAGGGTATCTTGGTGATTTTTTTCAAAATAAGGGTATTTTGATAATTCCGTGAAGTAGGGGTATTTTGGAAATTTTGTAATCCGGGGGTATTTCAGTAATTTTACAAAATAGGGGTATTTCGGTAATTTTATAAATTGGGGGTATTTCGATAATTTTACAAATGAGGGTATTTCGATAATTTTAAAAATTAGGGGTACTTTGGTAATTTTTTTCAAATCAATGGCATTTTGGGTGATTTTTTTTTACAAAACTAGGGGCATTGTAGTAATTTTGTGAAAATAAGGTGGCTGGTCTCTTTCGAATTTTAGTTAGAAACTTTGGCCCGTCAACAAGTCCTCGTGGCTAAGGTGAGCAAATCCTCGCTTTTGAGTGGATCGACAAAGAGGAGGTGAGTCGCTAGGACCGCTTAAGTACCAAGCTCTCTGGATCCAATCCTGAGCATCCGGTATACTGTTGCCACCTCTAACCTTGTGACTTGTCCACAGCGGAGTGTTTAATTAGATTAAGTCTTATGAGAGTTAAGAAGTTGTTTAAGCTAAGCCTAAAGTCCATCAAGTTCTAATTAAGATAATCTCGTCCCATAAAGCCCATCAAGCCCACATACCTATATACACACAAGTGAGTTGAATGCTTACCGCGAGGACTTGGTAGGAGCGTAGGTGCCATGCCGACAAAAAACCATCCTCATATTATTTATAAACATGCACGTTTCCAAAACTCATATTTAGAAAACATTTTGAGCCCAAAATCCCAAAGCTGAGCTTTGAACCTGGCTCTGATACCAACTTGTAATACCCCAAACTTGGCCCAAACACCCCGATCGGATCTGGCATGTCACTAAGAAGATTTTATAAAACATGTCGCATTTTTTTTGAAAAGCATAGTTTAAACATTTATACGGGAAAAACTTAATAATTTGATAATTTGTAAAAGAAATAAGTTTTAGTTAATGGCTTAATGAATAAAACCAAAATTTTGCCACTAAGTTTTATTCTTTAAACACATGCCTTAGTTTTAATTAATCATATAATCTAAGTGTGAAAACGGCAAAACATAAAACCAATACAAAATAGCCGGTGGCCTTATTACAATAAAATATAAAACCAAACAAATTGAAAGTATTAAGGAAAATAATTAAAACAACGTCTTTTATTGAGTCAAAATAAATCCATGCATGCACACCTTGCGCTCCTTTCCAGCCCGGTCCGATACACTAAGTGCTACCTGAAGAAAAAATGTTAACAACGGGGTGAGTCACAAGACTCAATGTGCAATCCCTCTTGCACCATCAGACTGGGCCTTAGCCCCACAGAACAAAATAACAGAATATCACATATCAGAATTAAGCAAAGCCTATCCCAATCCTAGATCCATCCGCTACACACCACCCTTACCCCGCCAATCACACCAATGGGGATTTCTACAATCACCCTCACGCTACACACCACGATGGTAAAGCGGTCATCTTGAATTAGCTACTCGCCATCGCCGATTGTGACATAGTCACGGTAATGAGATCGTGGCGAGCTACTACAATGAGATCGTGGCAAAGCCACTACAATAGAACACTTCTCCTTTCGTATACATCAATCGCCCAACCCCAAGCAAACATAGAAAACGGCATGCATGTATATCATATCAACTCAACAGAATCATTTTACTTAAAGAAAATCACGTAAATCACTAACCCGATGAGTCGCCTTTACCCTCCATGGGTTTTCAAATTGATCATACCAGGATTTTGGCATTTAACGAAATATAAGATTTATATATATACTAACAGACAACATAGATGGTGTGAGAAATTACACACCTGATTACGCTTAACGCTATATTATCGAAATTGATGCTCTCTCTAGCCGGAATCGCGAGTATCATATCACTATTCTACCGGACAAAGACTTACTACAAGAGATAATGATTTGAGTATCACCTAACAAGGTTAGCGGCAGATTAGAGATAAATCGATTAATAAAATGGCAAAGATGAAGCTTAACTACCCAAATCGATTAAATCTTAGAAGAAGTATGATTCGATTTACCGACGATTTAAAAAACCTAGGCGATTAGATCTCCTTCAAATCTGGAATCTTGCCCATGAAAAACACGAGATTAGTCAACTATTTAGCCATTCGGCTATGGTCTCCAAAAGCCAAAAAGATCAAAAGAATACATAAATTGACATTTACCTCTAAAAGGTTTCACTACCCTTGCGAAAGATTAAATCACGAAGAAAGATCGAGCGTAGAAGATTAGAGATCTAGGAATTTTAGCTTTAAGAAAATCCAGAAAAGATGAACAAGAGGGGCTGATGTTTTTAGCTTTTAAAAGAGCGAGTGAGGAGTTTCGATTTTGGCTTAGGAAAAGAAAACAAAAAAGAGCCTTAGAGATTTGGATTTTAGGAAGAAGTTTCATGAAGAAGAAAAAAAGAATGGAAAAGTTTTGGCAAAAGAAAAGCGAGAGAGAGCTTGAAAAAAACTCACAAAGTTGGCTTTGCCTAACTCTATCTAGCCGTCCACCCCTTCACACAGTCCTACATTCTACACCTCCAGCCTCTGAGATAACTCCTCCTCCTTTCCCTTATCCTTATCGAGAACACATATCTAGAAGAGACCTACATCCACCACTTCCTCTCATTTATCAGCTTATATTCACCTTTTTTTTAACACATTAAATCTCCTATTTTCTAGCCTTGATGCCGTCCTGCCTAGCTCCTCTTTAAGTGCAAAAATGGCCCAATTCTATGGGCTCTATCACTCACACTTGGCCTCCTCCTTGCCACCGATGCCACTTTCTGACACCCTTTCTTTGCGCCCCTTATTGGGCCACAAGCCCATTTTGCTTATTTAAACTACAGATACCATCCTTAAAGCCCTAAAGTGTCTAAACAGAATATTTTAATCGAAACCTCGATCCGTTCCTAAGCCCAATCTGGACCCCTAATTCTCAAACTAACACATTAAACCTACAACACACAAAATGCACAGGCCCACTAATTCAGGATGTTACAACACTATGTGCTCATCAAACAATTTCTGATATATCTCTCAGTATGTTATTGGAATAGGAGTGAACTAAAGCTTTTCTATATTTTCCTTTGCCTAGATTCATTCTTTGAAGGAGTCTAAAGGTTTACAGTTGTCATCCTTGGTGATCCCACAGTAACTTGCTTTGAATAACCCTTACTGTATGCTCCAACATTATTTACCTCGTCTTCTTTCTTTTCAGGGCTGACCTTCTGGCACTTTCCCCTGCATCTATTTTATTGCTTCTCACAGTGTTTTCGATCATTTTGTGGTCATTACTATGTCTAAGAAACTCTTCGTGGCACTCCCCAACATATGGTTGATAAATGGGGCTATCAAGGTGTTGATGAAGAGCATAGTGGTTTCTTTCTCGGAAGAGGTGTGAACTTTATGGCGACCTCTTTCCATCTTTAATGCATATTCTTTGAAAACTCTCGCTGCTTCTTCTCCATATTTTCTGAGGTAATTACATCCGAGTTCATATTTGTTATGTGATCGTCTTTGCTTCATAAATGCACTTGCTAAATCCCTTCAAGAACCAATTTTAGTGCAGCTCGGTGATTGTACCATTTAGATCTTTGCTCCCACTGCATGTCTTTTGAAAGCAATGAATTAGCGATGGGTTATTATATTACGTGCCAGTCATTCTCTGGCAAAACATAGTTATGTGAGCCTCTGGGCAAGTAGTCTCATAGTATTTTTCAAATTCTGGCACCTTGAATTTGTGAGGAAGCATTAGATTTAGCACCAAACTTAGATCTTTAGTGTCAATTCCATATTACCTATCAACATTTTCCATGGCTCTAAATTTGTCTTCCAACCATTTGCATTTCTCCTCTAACTGTTTTGGCAATTCAGCCCTTACCCTTTCTCTCTCTACTGCCTCATCAAAGTCAGGACTAACATCATTAATCGAATGATCTTCTAAGTTAGAACCCGAACCTGCTTGGAAGTTTGGCGATGTCGAAATACCCTCTTGAAATGGTTGATGTTTAATTGTGATGAATGTCCTTCGTGGATGTACTTCAGGTGTGTCGGGGTAAAACTCGGAGGATATAGTCGTTCCTCACTATTTCCACCAGTGTTAACCATGGGGGTTTTTTCCTCTTGTCTATTTCGTCCGCCAGTAGTTGAGTTAATTGAGTCATCATACTCTTTTTTGATTCCATCATTCGATCCATCATATCCTGTTGTATCTTAGCTAGTCCGCTCTTTGCATTTGCATTTGAAGTTTTTCTGCATCTCCCTTTGGAGTTGTTCAAGCTTCTCTATTCTCGATCCATATCCTTTATCTTGGTTCAAGCACCGTAGGGATGTTTGGTTTCTAGGTGTCGAGTTAATCTTTGAAATAATTTCAACCAATGAGGTCCTCTCATGAAATCTAATGCATGCGATGTAATGCTATGTGAATGCATGAAATGAATGTAAAGAGATGTCAATTCTAACTTAATTTATTTTAGAAAACTTTACTAGAGGACAAAGCTCTTTACATGAAACGGACTACAAATATACGAACATCCGTACTATCTTTCGTTTCATCAAGAAATTCATTCTCCATACTGAGCTCTCTAATTTAGCAATCGAACCCAAATCGACATCACTCACTAATATGAAAATGCATGCTAAGTAACAAAGATAAAATAAATAGTCAGTACGATAAAAACGAAATTCAAAGCTTATAAAACATTCAAGCACCTATTGGGTGACCACTAGGGTTTATCACAACTCCATCTATGGTAAGCTCTTAGGGTCTTTTATATACGGTTTGAGTTCTCTGATTGAGGTTACTGAACATGCATTCCTCAATCCTTACCCATTATAGGCTCATATGGATCGAGTTTAGTTTAGGGGATACATTTCTCTATGGCTGCACGAAGATGAAAATCTAATGAAGACATAGGAATGGATATATTCAGGTAGTGATTCATTATCCTGCATGGAGGTGAAAACCTCACGAAGGAGTAGTTTCTCACTCCCACTTAAAGGTGTGACCCAGCGGTCATGCAATATGATGCCAAAGTATTTTACAAGACTCAAACCATAACAATCAAATGAGATGATGCAAGCAAATGCAAATAAAAGGATCGTCATTTTTCAAATCAAATTTTCAATTTTTGAAAAGAGGACAGAAATTCATCAATTTTACGGCTTGACTCTTTTTCGATCCCCAGTGGAGTCGCCAAGCTGTCGAAACCATCTTTTAAATCGGGTTTTAAAAAAAAGGGGATCGACTTTAAAAATATGGAAATGGAGTCACCACCGATCTTTTATTCAAGGCATGATAGG
This sequence comes from Gossypium rotundifolium, assembly GCA_025506655.1. Lineage (NCBI taxonomy): Eukaryota > Viridiplantae > Streptophyta > Magnoliopsida > Malvales > Malvaceae > Gossypium > Gossypium rotundifolium. The sequence goes on from CP106731.1 coordinate 143,697,299, forward strand.
ATCACCTTGAGATAGATTATTTTAATAAAACATTTTATTAAAAAATAATTTTGGTCTCTGAAATTTAAGAAAATAGGTTCGGGATTCGATTTACGATACGAGGAAGGATTAGCACCCATAACGCTAAAATTGGTACCAATTGATTAATTAATGTCGATGTCGAAAATTTGAAAAGATTCTAGATTACGATCCATTTACTTAATATATATTTGGACGGAATTATATTGGATGCCAAAGCTTCCTATTTCGAAGAAATAAAATGCCGTACTCAGTAAGTTAGGGCACCACATCTTATATTCTCGAAATTAGGTTTATCCTCTGACATTCAATACTCGTACATTTAAAAAAAGTAAGAAGGATATTCAATTATTCGGGTCAAACAAAAAGTCCCAACCCAGTAAGTTAGGGCACTATTTCTCGAAATTCCCAAATACGGAATATTGCCTTTGTTCTTTTGGAATTCTTATCTCAAGATGATAAAATATCACACTCAGTAAGTTAGGGTGCAATATCTCAATTTCCCGAGAATAAGTTTTTTTTTAAAATCATGCATTTAATTTAAGAGAGAAAGGATATTCGGTTATAAGGTTTTAAACGAAGAGAACCGGAACTCAGTAAGTTAGAGCAAGATTTTCTCGAAACCCCTAAACACGAGCATTGCCTTGTGATTTAAAGCTTTGTATAAAAATGATTTTAAAATTCGAATAGTGTTGAAACATGATGTTTTTAAGTGAATGCTATGGCATAATAACATACTACATGGAAAAATTATTTACAAATGAAATATAATGCTATTGAATCTCAGGCAACAAATAAATATAAAACGAGAATTAAAACATACATAATAGCGATAATATCAAACATTAAATCAATGATAAAGGAAATTAGTTAACATACATACATCAACAATATTACGAAATCAATGGAATAATTCTAATACTAATTTTACATATATGTATGTGTACCCATTAAAATATATATACTAAATTATGAAAATAAGTTAAAATAATATGTACATATAAATAGTTTAAAACGAATAGTATATAAATATATACTTTATCATATTATAAAATAATTTAAAACCAAAATAAAAAGCGAATTAAACCTAATAAAAATGTGAAGATTATATATGAAAACAAAAGATGTTTAATTGAAACAAAACAAAATTTAATGGCTATTTTATAATAAATAAAATCATTAAAAATGCGCGAGACCGATCTAAAATAATGCGCAATTATCGGGATCGATTGAACAATAAAACCATGCATCATGATTTAATTTAAACCGATTCGAGAATGAAAGGGATCAGATGCGCAAATTCTCCATTAATTGAAGAAACGTGCGGATTTAGGATTTTGAATCGGGTCGGGTCGTTGGGAAAAAGCTGATACGGCTTCGTTTAAAGGCTATTGCTATAAGCCTAACAAACCGCTTCCATTAGCGAGCTTAAAATAGATTACAATGAAATAAAACCTAATCTAAGCTCCCTTGAGAACCCTAAATGTCCTCTCCTTTAACCCCCACTGCAAAACCAAACCCTTTCTCTCTCTCAGCATAGCTAAAAAACTTTCCGTTCACCACTAAGTCACCATCATAACCGGCGAATAGTAGTAGACGAAAAAAAAGAAACTTTTGTTTACCACCAAATCGCCATCATGTTCGACGAAAAGCGGTACCCTAATGGTCCGATTTATTTCCCAGACAACGATCTTAAAACCTCGCTCACTTACCAACATCGGACTCCGATTACGACGGAGAAGACAAAGGTCAAACGTTCGGCCCAGGTAAATCCCTTTTCCCCTTCCTTTTGTTTATTATATATCAAAAGCAGAAAAGAAATAGATACAGAAACGGTTTTAAAAAGAAAAGGAAAAAAATTGAGTCAAAAGGCAACCTTTTTTGAATATTTCTGTTGTTGATTTGTATTGCTGTATTATGCATGCGTAAAAAATACAGGTTTTGGTCCGGCCTCTTTTTATAGCCGACCTAAAAAATACAAGTTTTTTCTTTTTCTTTTATCCTATTTACATTCTGTACTTGTTGTTGTTTCTGTCGTTCTTTTTGCTATTCGTTTGCAGGTATAGAATTGGCCGAGATATGGAGGGTCGACAACGACCTTTGCTACGCTAGAAGCGATCTGAATGGCGTCTTGAGTGCGGGCTTGTGCGTGGGTGGGCGTGTGGCTTGGCGAGGATATAAGCGGTCGTGTGCGTGAAGGCACGCATGAATCAAGAGTCGCGTGGGGGGTGGCTGGCAGGTCGCCAAGTTTACGAATTGCTCTGCTTGGGTAAATGCAGGTAGTGTAAATTGGGCTTACAATTGGGCCACTAATTGGGTTTGCTGTAATTAACACTTGGACTTGTAAAATCGGATTGTTATTGGACATTTAATGGACTGTTTATTATTATTGGTTTTTTGTTTAATGGTTTTTTGGTTATAAAATGGGCCCGGGCATAAATTGGGCCTTACAAGTGCGTTTTGAGGAGATAAACCAGGAAAGCGTGCCCCTGGGGACTCGCTTTGTGCCACATCGACAAAGCACTGATGGGAACGCGCTTTGGTGATGTAGCAGGCATCCCTCAGGGCACTTGTTTTTAGGTCAAAAATTAAATCTATAAAAACCCCCAACCCTTTTATTTCTTTCAAACTTTAGTCCTTACTCATTCTTCTCAAATTCCTCTCAAATTTCTCTTTAAGTCCTTGAAACTTTCTCCGAAATTTCAAAATAGTCCTTTAACTATGAGGTTAATGATGAAGGAGTATTGTACTACAAAGGGAAAGTTTGTATGCCAAGAGACAAGAAGTTAAGACGAAGATCCTTTGAGAAGCGCATAGTAGCCCTTATGCTATGCATCCCGGAGGCATTAAAATGTCTGAGATTTAAGAGAACAATTTTGGTGGCGGATCTTAAGCGAGAAGTTACTAATTTGTGGAAAGATGTCGGGGCGATATCGACAAGTTAAGGTTTGAACACCAAGTTCCATCGGGATTGCTTCACCAATCCAGATTCCACAATGGAAGTGGGAAAGAATTACCATGGACTTCGTTAGTGGGCTTCCCTTACGCCTACTAAGAAGGACTCGGTATGGGTTATAGTAGACCGTTTGACTAAGTCGCACATTTCATCCCGAAGAAGAATGGACTATCCCTTCAAAAGCTAGCCAAGTTATATGTGGCGAAATTGTGAGGTTACATGGAGTACCAATGTCGATCATCTCGATAGAGACCCAAGGTTTACGTCTCGATTTTGGAAGGCACTTCATCAAGCTTTAGGCACCAAGTTGGATTTCACTCTGGCCTTTCATCCACAATCGGACAGGCGATCTGAGCGAGTAATACAAGTGTTGGAGGATATGTTGAGAGGATGTGTGATGGATTTTCGAGGAAGTTGGGAGGACTACTTGCCTTTAGCGAGTTCGCCTACAACAACAATTATTAGGCTAGCATTGAATGGCACCATATGAAGCATTATGCGGATGGAAGTGTCGTACTCTACTTGTTGGGTGAGTTAGGAGAGCGTCGAGTTTGGGACCGTAGATAGTGGCGAGAGCAAGAGAAGGTTGAAATAATTGAACACGGTTAAAAAAGCCTCGATAGATGAAGTCTTATGCCACCTCAGCGGAAGGAAATAGAGTTTGAAGTAGGAGACCAAGTGTTTCTAAAAGTCTCACCATGGAAAAAAGTGATAAGGTTTGGTGGGAAAGGAAATTAAGCCCAAGATTTATCGGGCCCTACCGGTACTAAAGCGAGTGGGACGGTGGCATACCAACTAGAGTTGCCACCGGAGTTGCACAAATGCATGACGTGTTCCATGTGTCCATGTTACGTCGTACTGATCGGATCCTCTCACATAGTACCAGAGAAGAAGTGGAGCTAAGGCGGACTTAACCTACGAGGAAGAATATATTGATTACGAACGTGACGTAAAAGTACTACGGAGGAAGTCGGTTCCACTAGTTAAAGTATTATGGCGCAATCATGGATCGGAGGAAGCTTCGTGGGAGCAGAAGAGGCAATGAGACAACAATACCTCAATTGTTTAGTTAGAAAATTTGAGGACGAAATTTTGTTTAAGGGGTAGAACCAGAACATCCCTGAATAGGGCCTATGCATTTCAGTTTAATTGTATGAAATGACAAGTTTCAAGTACTATGAATAAATTTTTGATACTTTTGGAAACCTAGAAATACATGAAAATGGAAATGAAAATGGAAATGGAAATGGAAATGGAAATGGAAATGGAAATGGAAATGGACATTTTTGGAAACTTAGACATTTTTGGAAACCTAAAGAAATTAGGAAAGTGAACATTTTGAAACCAAACCAAAATAGGAAACTAAACATTTTGGAAACTAAGCCAAAATAGGAAACTAAACATTTTGGAAACTTGGAAAATCTGAGTCATGAAAATTTTAGGAAACTTAAAATGACCCTTAATGTCGAATTTAAGAGCCCAAAGGGGAGCTTAGGGCCAAGTGACCCTAAAATATAAAGAACATAAAATTTGACCCAATAACGGACTTGGAAATGTGGCTGAAGATGCCACCTAAGGCCCTAGGAAATGGCCCAAATGCAAGAGGTTTTGGGCTGAGTGTAAATCATCTAGGAAACAAATAAAAGAAATTTTATTTTGCTTCCATGAATGGGGAGTTAGACGGCACAAGGGATGCTAAGAAGAGGAATTTTATTCAATAGAACTTTTGGCTAATTAGGAGATTTGATGGAATTTCATAGTTGATAAAATTAAAACTTATCACAAATAAGAGTTGGAGGATTTAGGGACTCTAAGACTAATAGTTTGACCAAAGAGAGAAAAGTAAAAGCCATTCTCTTCTCTTCATCTTCTTGCCGAAACCTCCTAATCAAAGCAACAACAACTTTTTCTTTTTCTTTAGCCGAATCCTCCTTGTCAAAGTTCTCTCCATCTCTTTTCCTTTCTTTTTCTTTTCTTCTACTATCCCTCCACAAAAGACAAAACTTTGAGATCCCAAATAGTGCCATAGCCGAATATTAAAAGAGATCATCCGGGATTCGAAAACGAGGTAAGTACATCAACATGCATTCGGCAAAAAGGTTCCTTCCATAATTGAATAATAGTTCAAAACTAACAAGTGATTTCGGCAGGAATTAAAAATAAAGATCAACTTCGGGATTTGAGAACTTCAAGGTAAGTAAGTCTATACATTCTTGAAGGCCAAATCTTAGTCAATTAGATCAAATTGATCAAAAACTAACCTATTCGAGATCTAGGTGTTGGTCGATTATAAGGAAAAAGGGAAGGTGAAGTTTTAGATTTAAAATCCATAAGGTAAGCATTTGAAAGTATTCGCCAAGGTTGTGTGATTACATAGATAAGATCTATAATTATTAAAAAGCCAAAACTAATTTTTGTTGAGATTTAAGGTTGGTAGAATATCAAGTGAAGGAAAACAAAGTTTAAGGATTTGAATAAACATCAAATCGGCATCAAAGGTAAGCCTCTTTACAAATCCTACTAGGATTTGGATATTATAACCAAAATAGAATTTATGCTAAGTAATACTTGATAAACCAAATGTAGGAATTAAGGATCTAAACATTAGATCTTGCTTCCAAATCTCAAGGAATCGCTAAACAAATCGGTGTGTATTCCACACTATTCTTAATAGTTTTATGGTTTAAATATGTTATATATGTTAATGTGAAAGTGAAAGAAAGTGGCTAAAGTGCCATATTATGGTACAAAGTATTCGAGCACGTTTTCCTACTTCTACTAGGATTTGAAATAAATGTTATACAAGTGAAAAGTGATGTGAAAGTGAAATAAAATATGTTATGCATGATATTTATAATTTGGGGCATTCGGGATTTATGTGAAAGGGAAGAAGGTGTTGACTACGGTCTCACCAGCGTTATAAGTGAAAGTGATGACTTGGTCTCACTAAGTGAATGTGATGACTTCGGTCTCACTAAGTGAATGTGATGACTTGGTCTCACTAAGTGGTAACTTCTTACATTACAGATGGTGGCTATGCCACAATATTATCGATGGGTGATGAGCACGTCATTGTGGCGACGCCTTCGATGGAGTGTAGCGGAAGGAGGGTTGACTTAGTAGTCCCACTTGCATGCAGATTGATACGGGTGGAGTGTAGCGGATGGCATATAGGTTTGGGTTCGGGTTTGCATCATTATCTTGAATTTTTTTATATGCATATGATTTTTATGGTGTGCCTATTTCTATTATGATTAGTGTTGGTTACACACCGAGTCTATCGACTCACCCGTTGTGGGAATATGTTTGGTGATGAGCGAGAATGGACCCAGAACGACAGAGCTTGTGGTGGCCATGATCGACTTGAAGTTCATTTAATTTGGATATTTATTTTATTTTAAGTACTGAACAATTTATTATTATGGGTTTCATTTTATGTAATAAGGCCACCGTGATGAATTTTTATTTCTACTATAATTACTATGTTATGAATTTAGGGCTTTATAAAGAGTAAGCCCATTTAGTATGAAAGAAGTTTAAATATTTTGTCACTTGAAGCAAATGGGTTTTTTTTATAAAAATAAATTTTGTTTTCAACTCAAGCCCAACCCACAACGAACTATCTTCAAAACTCATAGTTTTCAAAACATTCGAATGAATTTGAACTGGGTTACTTCGAGGAACATATCAGATCCAGTCCATTCTCGTGGGCCGGGTTTGGGGTGTTTCATTGTCGCGATCGTGACACACTGTGTGCATGGTGTTGGCCAGTGCCTTCCCCCTGTTAATTTCTCGCAGGACCTTCGTACTCCATCCATGGCCTCCTTGCATCTGGCTTTTATAACTCGCTGCTTGATTCGAAAATAGTGCAGCTAAACGAAAATATGTCTCTCGCACAACCAATGTTATCGGCAGATGACGCATACCTTTTAGAATAGAATTTATGCATTCTGCCAGGTTTGAGGTCATATGACCATATCGTAGGCCGCCATCGTATGCTTGTGTCCACTGTTCGACAGGAATATTGCACAGGTATTTTGTGCCTTCTTCGTTATCTGATCGCAAACTCGTTAACATCTCCTGAAAACGGTCCTTATTGATCTCGTACCCTACCAATATATATATTGATAGCAAATACTACATACCACTCTTCAATTGAGAATAAATTGAATATTACAAACAAAATTATATTAATAGATATTACATACCCATATCGGTCACTTGCCATCGCTAACTTTTAGATTGATATTGCCCGTAGTAGTTGGATGCAACATGCCTTAGGCAATATCAATGGTGTGTAAATGCCACGCTTCCTCAGCACTCTATTACGGCTAGTGTTCCAGGGCCCCGATCCGATATAACGCATATATCAGGTTGAGGGCAGACATGCCTCCTTAGCCTAGATAGGAAGAAATCTCAGTCATTAGTTGACTCCCCCGATGTTATTGCGAACACAATCGGGAGGATTCTCCCACTACCGTCCTGTGCCATAGCTAGCAATAGCCGATGCATATATCTGCCATACATAAAGGTACCGTCAATTTGTACCAATGGCTTGCAATATATAAATGCATCTCGCATTGCTTAAATGTCTAGAAAAGATGTTTGAACATTGTGCATCCACGGAGCAAACAATCGTTGTAGTACGCCGGTTTCGTTTCAAAGTCTGTTATGCTACCTGGGACATATCTCTCCAGCACCTGACACCACTACCACACTTTATTATATGAAGCGTCCCACCGACCATGCAAATTTTTTCAACGCTACGCTGGCTATCCAAGCCTTCACATGAGGCGTGTACCCCAATTGGCTACGAATATTGCCAATTAAGGCCGACACTGTAGTCTCGGGATCGGCCTTCACCGTCGACATTATTAAGTCAGCCAACATGTCTGAATCCATCTTCGGATGATCTTGTGTAACACCTGTCAACGAAGTACGTTAAATAATGCAACATTACGTAATATTAGTATCATTCAAAAACATTGAACACATCGTGATACTGTACCTGCAAGACATGTATGTGGACCTTTGTACTTTTGATGTCCCACAAGCCTGTCTTTTCCTCAACGAGGCCATGATTTTCCATGAACATGTACAGTCTTGCACTGCACACTTCACCTCGTACTTATCGAGCTTAGATTTAACCACGATGTAGTTAACCTCGTTCTTGATGCTATATTGTTTCAATGCAGCAAGAAAAGCATCCTTGTTGGAAAACTCGTTACCAACTTCTAATTCGCCTGAATCCAACGATGAAGTTGTACGGTCACGTGTCCGATGTGGTAGTTCAAGAAACTCTAATGTATCATCTTGGGATAGATCGACATTATGCATGTGGGCTGGAGGCGAGTACACCCTGAATAGCGGATCTTCTTCTTCTTCGTCTGAACCACCCTCAACATCTTGATCTTTGTTGGAGCAGCTCCGGTTCAAAAATAATCCAACTTCTGCACCATCGGGCCTGGCCTTTCGAGGTGGATCCATATTCGACTCATCATCCTATCCACCATAATCTGCAACGAACGAGGGCCCCTAGCTGTTGGATGTCGTGGGGAGTACATTATCCCTTCTTAAACATCTTTCGTAACGTTCCCAATCATATGTGGATTGCCAACCACTAGAAGTTGATGACATTCCCCAATACGTATTTCTATCATCGGACGTCGAAGGAAGGATATGCATGTCCCATCCACCAACCGAGTGTCGTGCGGGGGTTATGTTTTCCATAATACCACCAAACACGAGCACTTCCATATTCTGCCTCCCACTAATAGAGTATCGGCTTGGGGTCGTGTATTCCCCTCGAACAGAAGTAGATGTTGAGGTCGAAGGAAGATCACTTGGCGATGAAAATTATACATATACCTCAAGATAGGGTGATCCACTGGCAAGATGAGTCTCCACCATTGCCTCCAAGCTCCGAGGACCTTTGATGTCGAATGATTAATATCTCATTGGACCAATCGAAGCGAAAATTCTATACTTAATAGACTGAACTTTCATTGGCGTTGTTCCGAAGATTTTGCGCCTAATTCTTTTGTGAAGTTCTGACAAATCTATGTTTCGATTAAAACCTAGTCGCGCTGTGTTCTCTGATAAAAAATAACACCATTTTCGGTGTCACAAACCTCACCATCGTAGTAAATAACGGCATTAATACGTTCACTCATTTTTTAGTTTTTATTTTTCTTTTGCCTCAATTTCTGTTATGCAACCTGAGAATGAAATTTGGTTCATTTATAGTCAAAGGATTGCTATAGACTCATCAGTAGCAAAAGAGCGTCCCACGTGGGAGCTCTTTTAGTACCCTATTGACAAGTGCATCCTCGCTTGAAGCGTTTTGGGCCTTTGCTTGCTCGAAAACGTCTTCTCAAAATTATTTTACTGGAGACTACTGTAGCAAAAGAGCGTCCACGTGGGAGTTCTTTTCAGTACCCCTGCTGACAGTGCATCCTGCTTGAAGCATTTTGGGCACTATTTGCTCAGAAACATCTTCTCAAAATTAATTTATCGGAGACTACTGTAGCAAAAGAGCATCCACGTAGGAGATCTTTTCAGTACCCCTGCAGACAGTGCATCCTACTTGAAGCGTTTTGGCCACTGTTTGTTCAGAAACGTCTTCTCAAAATTATTTTGCCAGATACAACTGTCAAAAAATTCAAATAATTTTTTTATAATATATTTTGCCCAAAACCCTAAATATTTTTTTACTAAAGCCTAATTAACCCTAATTAAATTTCCCCTAAAAATCCTAAATCTAACGACCCTAATTAACCCAAAAAATCATAAACCCTAGCCCAGAAACCTTAAAATTTTATACCCTAACGCTAAAAACAGCTAAAAAGTCAAGACGGGAAAGAGCGCAAAAGCGCGCCCTTGGGGACGCGCTTTTGCCACATCAGCACAAAGCGTGTCCCTGTCAGCGCACTTTGCTGATGTGGCACAAAGCGCGTCCTCAGGGGCACGCTTTCCTGGTTTATTTCCTCAAAATGTGCTGATGTGGACGCGTTTTGAGGGGAAATGGCCCTTTTTCGTAAATTTTCTTAAAACCGGCCATTTTCCATAAATTTTGTTATTTTTTGGTATATTTAGGTATTTTACCCAAATTTTTCTTCAATATTGACCAATTATTGGTTTGTATGTATATTTTACACTTATCTATATGTGAATTTTTTATAAATCTAAATGAATAATTTATATCTTTTAAAATTTTCAACCTTATTCGTATTTTTGTTTATTTTTCTCTTTATTTTAAGAACTCTCTTTATACATAAATTTGTTTCAAAGATAAGGCAATATTTGTATGTTTGAGAGTGTAGGAATATGATGTCCTAACGTACTGGGTGTTAATTTCCTATTCAACCAGATAGTCAAATACCCTTTTCAATTAAATATCTTGAGGATCAAAGATGATCTCGATGTCGAGGTATAAAGGTGTTATGTCCTAACGTAGTGGATGTGACATTTTTATTCTTTCGAAATGAGCTAATCTTGAAGTTCAAGATTCAATATAAACTAACTTTCTTTAAGAAAACTGGCATTTTATAGCATGTTGTTAATACGATCTTTATTTTGGGTATATTTCTAGATTAATGATTATGCATCCTATTATTGTTGCGCCTCAAATTCTAACATGTTCTAATTTTTACTAAATGTTTTTATTTATTTAAATACATTTTAAGTCTAATATAAAATTTTTTTTTCTAAAATAAGGCAATGTTTGTGCGTTTGGAAAGTCAGAAAATTATGCCCTAACGTACTAGGTGTCAATTTTCTATCCAACCAGGTAATCAAATACCCTTCTTTGATTGCATGTTTTGAAGATCATAGATGATCTCGGTGTCGGGGTATAAAGGTGTTATGTCCTAACGTACTGGATGTGATATTTTTATTTCTTTCAAAACAAGTTAATCTTGAGATTCAAATTCAATACTGGTTAATTTTCCTTAGAAAATTTATAACGTTTCCAAATTTTCAACGCAAGGACACTAATTAACCGATTTTGTACCCGTTCAGGGGCGCATGGGGGTGCTAACCCTTCCTCGTGCGTAACCGATTCCTGAACCCATTTTCTTGAATCTCGTAGACCAAAACGTTTTGATAGGTGACCCAATCACACCTAAACAAAAAGGATTGGTGGCGACTCCTATTTTTAAAGTCGATCCTCATTTTTCCAAACCCAAAACAAAATGGTTTCAACAACTTGGCGACTCCACTGGGGACTAGTTGAGAGTCAGGCCATAGATTGATTATTTTTTTTCCTTTTGATTGAAAACTTGAAAAATTGTTTTGGAAAATCATGTTTCTTTTAAAGCATTTTTTTGTGCTATAATTGCAATAATGTCGAGTCTCATAATACTTGCATTTGCATTACATGACCATTGGGGTTACGCCTTTAAGTGGGAGTGAGAAACTATGCCTTCGTGAGGTTTTCACCTCCACATGGGCTAGCAGACTGCTTCCGGGATACATCTGTACCTATGTGTTTCATGAGATTTTCATCTCCATATGGCCATAGGGAAATGTATTCCCCTGAACTAAACTCAATCCATATGAGCCTATAATGGGTGAGGATTGAGGAATCTGTCGGTTCAGGTACCCATTCTCTAGAACCAAGCCACATATAGCGAGCCCTAGGAGCCTACCCTAAATAGAGCCATGCCAAACCCTAGTAGTCACCCGGTCAGGTGCTCTATGTTGTTTATTTCTCTGGCACTAATGTGTTTTCTTTTGTTTTGATTGCATTGCATTGCATTCACTCCATGCATTTGCATTGCATGCATTTACATGGTATTACATCATATGTATTAGATTTCATGAGAGGACCCTGATTGGTTAAAGTTATTTCAGCATTAACCTAGACACCGGCAAAACCAAACATCCCTACCGTACCTGAACTAAGACGAAAGATATGGACTAGAGATTAGAGAAGCTTGAACAACTCCAAAGGGAGATGCAAGATAAAATTTAGCTGAGAATGCAGGAGCAGCTTGCTAAGATCCAACAGGATATGATGGACAAAATGATGGAATCACAGAAAAATATGATGACTCAGATGACGCAACTGTTGAAGAGGCATATGGATAAAGGAAAGAGCTCCATGGTTAATATTGAGGAGAATAATGAGTATAATCAATATCCCCAGGATTTTACTCCACCACACATGCAAACACTACCTGAAGTGACTATACAAAGGCCATCTACCATGATCAGGCATCAACAGTTCCAAGTGGATGCTTCAGTGAACCTCCAAACTGGCCCAGGTTCAGGAAATAATCCAATCATTACTAATGTCCCTAATTTGGAAGGAGAGTGGACAAAAGCAGAATTATCGAAATAGCTAGAAGATAGATATAAATGGTTGGAGGAGAAGTTTAAAGTGATCGAAGGTACTGATAACTATTACGGAGTTGACGCCAAAGATTTAAGCTTGGTCCCAGACTTGGTACTCCCGTACAAGTTCAAAATGCCTAAATTTGATAAGTATAATGGGACAAGTTGCCCCGAGTCTCATATTACTATGTTTTGTAGAAGAATGACAGGGTACATTAATAATGACCAACTGTTAATCCATTGCTTCCAGGATAGCCTGGTAGGAGTAGCAGCCAAATGGTATAACCAGTTGAGTCGTGCCAGAATTGGTTCATGGAGAGATTTAGCCCAAGCATTCATGAAACAGTACAGTCATGTGACAGACATGACTCCTAACAGAATTTCTCTTCAAAATATGGAGAAAAAGGCGAATGAAAGTTTTAGACAGTATGCGCAGCATTGGAGAGAGGTTGCCATCCATGTCCAGCCACCACTTTTGGAGAAAGAGACCACAATGCTCTTTATGAATACACTGAAGGCCCCGTTTATCACTCATATGCTAGGGAGCGCTACAAAGAGCTTCTCAAACATCGTAATGACTGGAGAAATGATTGAGCATGCCATAATGAGTGGAAAGATAGATGCTGAAGAAAGTGCCAAAAGATCAGCCCGAGAAATAGGGAAAATGAAGTGAACAGCTTGAGCAAGCGTCCCAAATTAGTCACTGTAGGTCAACCGAGGGCTGTGACCACTGGCCATTAGGGCTCATCAAGACAAGAATCTAGTGTAAAGCAACTCCAGTTTACACCGATCCAATAACGTACAATGAGTTATATCAAACCCTATTCGATGCACATGAGGTAGCTCCTTACTACCCAAAACCGATACAACCTGCATATCCAAAATGGTATGACCCAAATGCCCAGTGCGAGTACCACGCAGGTCACAGGGCATTCGATATAAAATTGCCTTTCTTTCAAGAAATTGGTGTAAAAATTCATCGGCATGGGTATTGTGAAATTAGATGACACGCCAAATGTAGAAATATGAGCCTAGGAGTGTTTTGAGCAATGGGACTGTAGAAGAGACATGTATTTTTAAGGTTAATCTAGAGTAATATTCAAAACACGTTTATTGCTTTCAGCCTAGAAGTAACGAGAGCCATTTTATGAAATAGGCTTGTGTTCAGATTCCTTATTTCAATAAAATGCATCTTTTTGAGTAAATATTTTTCCATTCTTTCTATTTATAGATTCTTCCATACCTTGGATTACTATTCAAACATTCTTTCATTCTTCATACCATACAAATAATCATTCTTGGAATCATTTTTTTGGAATTTACCTTCGTACCCACAATGGGTCCCCAGATATCAATGACATGGGCGACGCTGTTACGGACTCCCCTTTTGAATAAAATATAGGTCTAAGGGATCTCAGGACTTTGAAGATGACAAAAATTGTCAACTATCTTCTGATTTGTTAATACTGGATGAAAAATAGATCCTACGTCGTAAGCCAAGAAAGGAGATAAAGACCAAAGCCTAGCTCAATGCAGAAATAAGATTTCCTACATGTGGGGCATGGATGTTATCAAGCCAGTCTCATCAAAAGCTTCTGGCCAACACCGATTCATTTTCATGGAAGTCAGTTACTTCACTAAGATGGTAAAAGTCGCTTTGTATGCCAATATTACAAAGTCGATAGTCATCAAAAAAGAGAAGAAAGAAAGACAAAAAGAATGTCGACACAAAAAATGTCAATAAGATCACATTTAACCTCACAAGGTCAAAAATCTGCAGTCTGTTCAAAGATTAGGTGCCACATTAGTGCAGCAAAGGCAGCCAAAAAGAGAAACAAAAGATCAAAAAAGACCGAGACTTATAAAGATTGGCATATAGAAGTTACTATTTACCCTCTATGCTCATCAAACATTGGCCAAGACTGTCATCGGATCAACACATTTCTCATTGATTTTACCCAATGAAGTCGAAATTCATTTTTTTTAGTTTTATCAGAACTAAAGTTGGATGAGGCAGAATGGATCCAATCCCGATCTGATCGATCAAATTTCTGAGGAAAGGTTAATAGCTATCCGTTACAGTCAGATGATGCGGGTTTGCGACAATAAAGTTCATCCTAGACAATTTCAAAAGGACCTGATATTAAAGAAGACCCTTCATATACAAAAGGATTTCAGAGAAAAATGGAGGCCAAACTAGAAAAGACTTTATGTAGTGAAAAAGTCTGTTCTGGAAACATTGACCAAATGGATGGTAGGGATATGCCCAATCCGGTGAATTCAATCAAGAAGTATTTCATATAAAAAGGAGAAGAAAAAGGTATAGTTACAAAAAAAATAAAAATAAAAAAACAAATAAAAAACAAAGGAAAAAAACAAAGAAAAAAAAGATAAAGAAAAACTTCAATCAAAAAGAAAGAAAAAGGAGAGGCCAAGGGGAAAACCCGCAAAGGGCGCTTTGAGACCAAAGGGGATTTAAGTTGAAAACCCCAAAAGGAGACTCAAATTTTGATCAAAGGGAGGCATACAATAGTCTTGCTATGCCTGAATTAACAATGAAGAAGTATGCTACATCTTGGGGCATCGACAAAGTACTTCAGATCCCCTAAACACATGTCGAGCTTAAAATGGTCCTTAAGAAGTTTGAACAGAGAAACTCAAGTGGCAATATCTGGGGCACCTAGTTTTCTATCTTATCCATTTTGAATTTGCTATCTTTGATTACCTTATTATTTTCAAGATACACCTTTAATAAACTCCCTGCTTAGTTGTACTTGCTAGCTTTGATTAACTTGCTTGTTTCGAGCTATGCTCCCAATTAATTTCCTTCTTGCCCATGATTATGATCTTTTTCAGACACTTTGCATTGAAATAATGATTAGTGGACTAATAATATTTTCATAACATGAGTTTCGCATATTACTCTGGAAGCTTCTGAATAATACAAGAAACTGAAACAGGACTATTGTTTAAAACTCACCAAGTTTGAGGAAGAGTCTAAACCGAGATTTTCTCTCCGGATTTTGTCAAAGATGGTGATTGAACAAAGTAACAAGATATTGCGTCAGTAATACAATCTTGACGAAAAATGGGCAATGTTAACCCAAGTGTAAAAGGGGAATCATTCGTAAGAAAAATGATATTTTGCATCCATGCAAATATCATGCATACATATTTGGTTAGGTCACCCCAGGAGTGATCAATTGATACCTTTGATTGGCAATGTAACACCCCAAACCGGTCAATACGCCACGACCGAATCTGGTATGTCCTGAGGAAAATATTTTTGAAAGAATCGAATTAACAATTAAATTTTTGTGAAAAACTCTTTGAAATTCTATATTTGTAGAAATTACATGTTTAATAAGTTAAAAACTGAAAATTTACTTTGAAATTACATAAAACTTTTAAAATAAGTGAATAAATCATAGGTTAGAAAACATTTATATCATTTTAAGAAAACACGAATTATTACTTTGAAAATCATTTGCATTTGAATGTAGAAACTTAATATTTGAAAATCATTTAAATTATCAAAACACTTAAGTTGTTTAATTTGTCAAATGATTTATGTTACCCGATGGTAACGCTTTTAAAACCATCGCGTTTTGTAGTTTAGAAAACTTGGTGCTCAATTTATTATAATAATCATGAAATTTATAAACCATATTTAAAACATGTTCAAAACATAAAAATAATCCAAAACATAATTAAACAGGCCTTATTACAAATCCATAAAATATGAAAACCAAATTAAAATAAAATACCCAAATGGAAGTTCATATAAAACCAACTTTTATTGCATGGCCTCCTCGAGTTCATCCGGCTCATCATCCGAGATCTCACGAATCACCTGAAAGGATAAGGGAGAAGGTGAGTCACCAAGACTCAGTGCATATTCCCACTCTTGGGTAAATACCACATACTTACACAATTTATAACAAAGCAACATATATGTATAATGCACCCAACCTAGCCATCCATAACTCCTTTTCTACCCCATGTGGTACTAAACCACTTTGGTGGTGCCAAACCACCGGTGACCGGTCACGATATAAATGTGATACCAAATCACTTTGGTGACCAAAGTCACGAATAATCCATCTGTGGGGCCAACCCACGTGTGATACCAAATCATGGCGGCGATCCCATATCTCAAGAGTGGGCCAACCTACGGTGGTATTAACCACGAGGACGAGTCGCTATGAGGTGCCAAACCTCGGTGTCCAAGACACGAATGTGATACCAAATCACCGAGGTACCAAACCTCCGTGTCCAAGACACGAATGTGATACCAAATCACCGGTGACCAAGTCACGATATCAATCTTCCCCTCCTCTCATATTGCCCATACCAATGCAATAAATAAACAAATCATGTCAATATACTTTTATATGTATCTCATAACAAATATATCATAAATCGTAGATCATGATTTCTATCCACATGTATTTACAACATATCGAAACGGACTTACCGAATCCTCATTCATACCATCATGGTATCATATCCAAATCTCATCATTTTTCCCACTTTCATAATATGATTAGTTATAACACACGTAAATACATATATAAACCAAGTTATAAAGTGTGTAAGATACACACCTTTCACCAAAGCAAGAACTAACTTCCGGAGATCCGATCTATCGCACTAGATCACCTTGTCCTACAATCGGTCAACACTTAAATTATAAACAAAGGCCATTCGGCCCTACCACTAAATCCCAAAGAGTTAACGCTTCGAAATACCAATCTTACCTAAAAGCTTACCCAAAACAAGAGACAAATATACAAGGCTTAGATTAATTGCTTCCAACGTCCCGAGGAGCCTAAAAGAAATCGGTTCCTAAAATGGTTAGAACCTTGCAACAAATGCCCATAGATTCAGCCTTTGTCCACAAGAAAATAACATAGAGAGAGAGAAAGAAATAATAGGAAAATCGGCCAAGAATACTTACTTATTAACTAAAATCGATTGAAGAAAGCAAAGAGAATCTACCCTTGAATATTCGCCAAAACAAAACAATAAGAGAAAGGGAAGTTTGGCAAAATGATTAAATGGTCAAAGAAATTGGCTATGGTTGATTTGTAATAACAAAAGGATTCGATTAAAGTGGAGAAAGAGAAAGGAAAAGGAAAAAGATGAAAGAGATTTCAATGGGAGAGGAATGTTTATGGCTTTGAACAAAAATGAAAAAAGTAAAGAGAGATGGAGAGAAGGAAGTTTGCCAAGAGAAAGTAGGAGAAATGTGATTATGAACCAATCTCAAGAGAAGAAAAGAGAGAAATATGGGAGAGAGGTTCACCAAACACTTCTTTGCCAAAAGAAAGTGCACAAAATGCACAAAGTTCAATTGTAGTTTCGGTTTCAAAAGAGCAAATGAAAGAAAGAAGATGGTATTTGGTTCAAACAAAATAAGGCTAAAACCAAAGGTAAATTTGCACCAAAAGCACAATAGACATTCTACCAAGGTGGGAGTTTTTAGAGAAAGAAAACAATACCAAAAGATGCACAAATGCAAAAGTTGGCTAACTATACCCCCAAACCACCTAACAACATTCAGCCACCCCCTAAACACCCATGTCGTCCATATACATGCACTAAAGGCCTAGGAATACTTTCCAAAACATCCTCCATATCCCATGCCTTTTGTCCCTCATCATACCAAAACCTTAAGATTCTTATCCCCAATTTCATGCTTTCCTTAAACAAATATTCAACCTACCAAAATTAAGAGTCCAACCTATCATAAATAAAGTTTGACCGTCCATCAATGCTAGAACACAAAAATAAAGTCTTTAAAATGCTAAAGATGCTACTCGAACCTCTAACCTCAAGCAACTATCCAAGCATCATAACCACCTTGCCACTAACTCCTCATATGCTTAATTTAACACTTAAATTAACTTAAGTGTCAAGCTCACTTAATCCACTTCATTAAATAACCCATAATACAAATTATTCTAGCTTCCTAAATAAAATCAAGCCTTCACAAGACTATGCTAACACATAAAATTCATACCTGAGCCAATACAAATAATACTCAAATTTTAGGATATTACAGGCAACCGGTTAGATGGAAGCTGATATAGATCCTATACCTTTCAATAGCAATGTGATGGAAATAAATCCTATATTTTGAAGTCACAGTAGGATGAATGGGAAAATATTCAGATCCTATACCCCTAAGTCACAATGTGATGAACCCCAAAGTTATAGTGAGGTAGATCTGTCGAGTAAGATATAATTGTTCCTCGAGTTTTCTGTCGAGAATACCAGTCGAACAAGATGGCAGCATAATACATCAGTGATAAAGCCTTAATAAACAATGAACGATGACACCTTAAGCAGGGATCATTCTCATGAAATTCTGCATTCATACAAAACACATTTAGGAGTATTTGATTCATTCCGATCATTGCATCCTAATCTTTGTAAGAAATCATTCTCATGACATTCTGTATTCATACAAATGTCATCCATAAGACACATCTATTTAGGCGCATTTGATTCATTCCGATCATTACATCCTAATCTTTATAAGAAATCATTCTCATGACATTCTGCACAAATGTCATCTATAGGACACATCTATTTAGGGGGCATTTGATTCATTCCGATCATTGCATCCTAATCTTTGTAATAAATCATTCTCATGACATTCTGCATTCATACAAATGTCATCCATAAGACACATCTATTTAGGGGCATTTGATTCATTCTAATCATTGCATCCTAATATTTGTAAAAAGACCATTCTCATACAAATATCGTCCATAATACATTTAGTTAGGAACATTAGATTCATTCTGATCATTGCATTCTAACCATTTTGCATAAGCATAAACACAAAACTAATTTTACAAGATAGGTCCCCCAGAAGACGTTGTCGCAACATCGGTGAATTCAAATATCTTGCTTTCCTGAGTGAAGCAGATTGAAGATAGCAAATCTAGCAGTCCTGAAGTTGCAAGAGCAGATCGAAGCTATACAAGTCTTATTTCCTCGAAGTTTTGCAGAGAAGATTGAAACTACAAATCTCTTCTCTCTAAATTTCTATCTCCTCGAAGTTCCAGTAGAGTAGGTTGAGGCTACAAATCCCTCCTCGCTGAGTTTACAATGAGGATTAGTCTGTATTTCTTTGAAGTTTCAGTAGAGAAGATTGAAACTACGAATATTTTCTCTCTAAATTTCTATCTCCTCGAAGTTCCAGTGGAGTAGGTTGAGGCTAAAAATCCCTCCTCCTTGAGTTTACAATGAGGATCAGTCTGTATTTCTTTGAAGCTTCAGCAGAGAAGATTGAAACTACAAATCTCTTATCTCTAAATTTCTATCTCCTCAAAGTTCTAGTGGAGTAGGTTGAGGCTACAAATCCCTCCTCCCTGAGTTTACAATGAGGATCAGTCCGTATTTCTTTGAAGTTTCTGAGAAGATTGAAGTTACAAATCTCTTCTCTCTGAATTCTTATCACCTCAAAGTCCCAGTGGAGTAGGTCGAAGCTACTAATCCCTTCTCTCTGAGGTTATTGAGGGTCCAACTTTATTTCCAAGTAGTTTTAGTAAGAAGATTGAAGTTACGAATCTCTTCTCCCTAAAATAACATTGGAGCGGATCGAAGCGCTAGTTCCTATGCCTTTAAAGATGCAGCGAGAAGGAGTGAAGCTACTGAAAGATGCCAAGGTTCATCAAGACCGGGCAAGATTGACCCTTCTTATGAGTCTTTGCTCCATTCTCGTTACACTAAAACGAGCAAAGAGAGGCAGTTGTAGCAGGCCCAATCTGCCGGGGCCAAATTAACCAAATTAAAACCAAACACAAATATTAAAAACCATTAATAAATCCAATAGTCTAATTACAATTTACATAGGCCCAGATTCAGATTGTGGCCCAAAATTCAAAACCTATTTACAAACCTAACTCTTAGCCCACTTACAACCCAAACAAATTGCCTAATCCCTAAGCTGGCCCAAATGGCCCTAAACGGTTTCAGAAATAGAAACCCTAAGGGCTCCAGGGGTGTTTTCACGCCGCGAGCATGCCTTCACCACGCGCCTCCGTACCTGCAGTAGACCATCGTACACTTCGCGTCGCACCTCCGTGACACCGCTCAGATAGCCTTCAGACACCACATCCCTCCATGCTGCGATACACACTGCGAAAAAGACAAATAACAAAGACAGACCAAAGAAAGCAAAGAAAAAAAGATTGTATTTTATTTTACCTTTGATTTTCCTTTCGGTTAGATATAAAACCGAAGCAACCACTATAAAGAGGGGGATCCCATTTTTTTTGTACACACTGATACTAAAGAAATTCAAAATTAGAGAGAAAGATTTTAAAAAGGTGATTTCTATGTTTGATTTTTTTTCCTTTTCGATCTTTGCTATTTTATTTCTATTTAAAAAAGGTCTAGAGAGAAATAAGAGATTACCTTCGCGATGTGAACGATCGGTGGCCTTCTTCGTCTAAATTGAAGTAAAGGTGGCCTAAATCTATTACCAATTGTCGATTGCCAGGGCGCTATGGCGGTTTGATGTTTGTTTAGAGGCGGCTGAGGGAGAGAGTCTTAGGTGTGGCTGAGAAGGAAAACGGAAGAAGAGGGGTTAGGGTTTCAAAAGAAAATTGGCAGATGATTTGAATCTGCTTAAGGGGTATTAGTGTCGTTTAAGAAAATGACGTTGTTTTAGCTAATTTCAATAGCCTTAAAACGGCGCCATTTGGCCATAAATTGATTCAATCCGACCCGCCCCGATCAGAATCCGCGTGTTTCTAAGTATTGGTTTTATTGCGATATTAGTCCTTCCTATTTGTGCGAATATTTGATTAAATCCTTTGTACATTTTCTTGGTTTCTTAGAATTAGCCTCTATAATTTGTACGATATTTCAATTTGATACCTTTCTATACGCTGCGCTTTAATGGCTTGGAATATTTGTATCTTTAATCCCTGATTATTGGCATGCATTCTACTTTAATTATTTTTTGTATAATAATTTTGTTTATTTCTAAATTAACCTTTTAATTTCACTTTTAATTCAATCGAGTTTTTTATTCTTTTATTGTTTTTATTGTTTTAAATTGATTGATTTCTTTGTTTTTTTAAAATAAACTGCTTTTTGAATTAATTGATTCATTTTGATGTGTTTTAAATTAAATACATATATTTTATTATATACATTTTTATTTCTAAATTTTTTAAATGTTTGTATAATTCAAAATTGATATAATATCAAATACAAATATTCTTTTTCGGCATCATATCTTAGAAATATTTAATTTAAATTATCCTTTGTTCATTTTAAATATTATTTATTTATGTAAATATATATTTGTTTGCATCAAATTTTTCTTCAATAGGGACCAATTATTGCTTTGTATATATATTTTAAACTTATCTATATGTGCATGTTTTTTATAAATCTAATTGAATAATTTATATCTTTTAAAATTTTCAACCTTATTCGTATTTTTGTTTATTTTAAGAACTCTCTTTTATATAAATTATTAAGTTTTATGTCATATGTGTATTAATTTGATTTCATAATATTTGTACATAAATTTGTTTCAAAGATAAGGCAATATTTGTATGTTTGGGAGTGTAGGAAAATGATGTCCTAACGTACTGGGCTTTAATTTCCTATTCAACCAAATAGCCAAATACCCTTTTCAATTAAATATCTTGAGGATCAAATATGATCTCGATGTCGAGGTATAAAGGTGTTATGTCCTAACGTATTGGATGTGACATTTTTATTCTTTCGAAACGAGCTAATCTTGAAGTTCAAGATTCAATATAAACTAACTCTCTTTAAGAAAATTGGCATTTTATAGCATGTTGTTAATACGATCTTTAATTTGTGTATATTTTTTGATTAATGATTATGCATCCTATTACTGTTACGCCTCAAATTCTAACATGTTCTAATTTTTACTAAATGTTTTTTATTTATTTAAATGCATTTTAAGCCTAATATAAAATTTTGTTTTTTCTAAAATAAGGCAATGTTAAAATTAATTTTCTGTCCAACCAGGTAATCAAATGCCCTTCTTTAATTGCATGTTTTGAATATCAAAGATGATCTCAGTGTCGGGGTATAAAGGTGTTATGTCCTAACGTACTAGATGTGATATTTTTATTTCTTTCGAAACGAGTTAATCTTGAATTCAAATTCAATACTGATTAATTTTCCTTAGAAAATTTATAATGTTTCCAAATTTTCAATGCAAGGACACTAATTAACCGATTTGGTACCCGTTTAGGGGCGCATGGGGGTGCTAACCCTTCCTCGTGCGTAACAGATTCCCGAACTCATTTTCTTGAATCTTGCAGACCAAAACATTTCTATAGGTGACCCCATCACACCTAAACAAAAAGGATTGGTGGCGACTCCTATTTTTAAAGTCGATCCTCATTTTTTCCAAACCCGAAACAAAATGGTTTCGACACATATTTCATCTACTTGGGCTCAACATCAACTATGCTAATTTTTCAATTTTTTTACAATTTAGTCCTTGGAGTTATAGTTCCACATACAACTTCCATTTACAATCACATCTTTAACACACACATAGTTATCTTAATACATATAATTCACCGTACCACTTTTACTTTCATTTACATTCTTATAACATATTTTATTATCTATAAAATTTAGTCCTTTTTATTACTATTACATATATATCTAATATTTGAGCATCTAATTAACAAAACCTATTATTAATATCCAAGGAAATGGGATTAAATCCTTGTAGTACTCACAACCAAACCTTAAATGATGAATTTTCTTCTTCCTTCACTCCTTAGCTACACCTTTTACTTTTTCTTGGTTTGGTCCTCACCATTCTTCTTTTTTTCTTCATTTCCATAACAAATACATAACATTTTCTTATTAAAATCATGATCACATAACATATTCATGCTTAAATAATAGAAAATAACATGAACATCATGAAAATTTTCCATCTCTTACCTTGAATTCTTGATATCACAAACTAACCTTAATTTCCTCTCTCCTCTTAGATAGATATTGACTCTCTTTTTTATGAAACTAAGGTTACTACCTTACTCTTCTATTGATTTGAGTAGGAAAACATTAAAGAAATGGAATGAAAACAAAAGATGAGATGGAGAGAATAGGTAGGTGAAGTTTTTGGCTTTTTTTTAGAAGGATGAGAACTTTTCATCTTTCTCTAAAATTCTACACTATTCTACTAAAATATCTCATGATTTTAATTTAAAATGGTTAATTTGCTATCTAGTCCTTATGCTAAATATCTTTACACTTAATCCCTAATCACTATGGCTCATAATATCTTATTTAACTAATTACTATTTTGTCCTTCCTCATCTCTAGAAATTCCATGTATGAATCATATCTTGTTTTTTTTAAATTTCTTTTAGTCCTTCATTGTTTTTCCACCAAGTCTATGTTACTAACTTAACTTTTAATTTTCACTTTTTTTCACCACTACTTTTCATTTTCCTACAAGTTAGTCAATAATACCAGTTAAAATTTCTCATTTCAAAAACACCTTGAGCCCTTTACCAATTCTAACTAAATTCCCCACATCACACCGATACTCCTAGTAAATTTATTTCCAAAAAACTCTCTAATTTTCTCAGCCTGACTTGCTACTGTTAGGGGTGAGCAAAACTCGATTTGAATTGAAAATTTTGAAGAAAAATTTGAATTTTGAGTTAAATGAATCGAGTTATTTGAGTTAATTGAGTTTTTCGAGTCAACTCAATTTTTTTCGAATTTCGAGTTCGAATCGAGTTAAATTTTCTAATTCAAATAAATCAAATATCAAACTATAATATTTTATATTTTTACCCCAAATCTTTAAACCTTTTTACTTGTCCCCTAAAACTTTTACTCCTTCTCACTTTCCCCCTAAAACTTTTACTCCCCTCCAATCCCAATCCCCCTATCTACCCCGAATCCATTTCCCACCAATTTTTTTTTAATATTTTCCCTCCAAAATTTTACTCCCACATTTACTTTTCCTCAAAATTTTACCCCCAAAAACTCTCAAAACTTTTTCTTTTCCCCCAAAATTTTTAAACTTTTTCTTTTCCCCCAAAATTTTTACTCCTTCAGACTTTACCCCTAAAACTTTTACTCCCCTCCCATCCCACCCCCATAAACCCCAAACCCATCCCCCAATTTTTTAATATTTTCTCTCCAAAATTTTACTCCCTCTATTGACTTTCACTCAATATTTTACTTCCCCAAAACTTTTATTTCCCCTAAACTTTTACTTTTCACCCTTTACCCCAAATAAAAATCAAAATCATCCAAAAAAAATCTATAAACCTAAATAATAATAATTTTATTTATATCTACTATTTATATTATTAAATTAAATTTCACATTTTGTACTATTTAAATTATTGAATTGTTTAATCATATTGAATATTTATATTAAAATTTAATTATTAATAATGCCATAAAATATTTGTGTTAAAATTTTATGTTGGTATCAATTTCATATTTTATCTTTAAAATAACTTTTATTTAAAAATCACATTTTACATTTAATATATTTTTAATTTCAAAATACATAATTAGAAGATAATTGAAGCAACTAAGTAAGCAAAGAAGCTAACTCGTATATAAAAGATTAATAAATAAATTATGAGGTGATGAAAGTTAATAACAAATTTGATTACGGTGGGTAACAGTGGATTATAAGGACACAAATATTATTTTTTAAAATTTAACTCGAACAAATATATTAGATTCGATTCGAATTCCATCTAACTCAACTTGATCCAAGAAAATTTCAAATTGAGTTAGAATGATAAAATATGATTCATCAACTCGATTAACTCAAAATTTTTTCATTCAATTCAATCGAACGCTCACCCCTTGTAACACCCAAACCCGGCCTAGAAGTTAGGCCCAAATCTGGCGTGTCACATGGAAGTGTTTTTTTTTTCTTTTCAAAACCATCTTTGCGATTGTTAAAAACTTGTTTGAGAATTACAGCCTCTTTGTTAAAACCCAAAACACTTAAGCAAGTGTTATCTACTTGAAAACGTAATTATCTTTAAAAACCTTTTGGTTGCGAAAACATATTTGAAATAACAATTTACTGAAAATATGACATTTGGAAATAGAGTTGCGTAAGCATTTTGAAAACATTATGAAGCGTAGATAAAATACAAGTATTTTTGAGAGGTTGGTTGATGAGTCGAAAATCAAGTAGTGGACTTTAAAATCGGGACTTTTGAAAATGACATTGAAATTTTGAAAGAGAATTGAGTTAAATTATTTGTAAAGTTTGCTATAAAATCAATTTATTAATCAATTTTGAAAACCATTATTTATATTTTAGAAAATTCCTTTTAAACAATTTAAGAAGAATAATAAAACATCCCAAACATAAAGCAAAATAAAAATAGTTCAGAGGCCTTATTACAACTTTAAAACCCGAAACAATAAAAGTAATCAAATAAAACGGAAAGGTAGTTTACTAATATTTGAAAATGTTATTTTCGAAGCATAGCCTCCACCGAGTCATCCATGGCTTCAAGTCCTCGTTACTGAGCATTACCTACAAGGGTTAAGAGAAGGGAGTGAGTTAAAAGAACTCAGTGTATAATCCACTTACCATTGTTCACTGGGCCAAAATCCCATTAAGCAATTAATTGGGCCAAAGCCCGCTTACAATAATATAAATGTATCATAGATAATATGCATATGATATGCAATTCCCAAACCAAATCCTAGTTTTCCATCCGCTATACACCATCCATACCAACCAAGACACCTGTGGGTGATCTTTAGTCAACCCACCCCTCCAACACACCAAACGTAGGCATTAAGCCATTTATATCAAATTTGTGGACAAGCCACCAGATTAACAGAATTTACATGGCATTGCCATTTTTCAGATTTGTGGCAGAGCCACCAGATTTATGTAGCATAGCTACCAGAACTTCTCTTCATCATTATCACATCCCATGCAAATCATGTATATAATGCATAACAAATCACAATAATTTATTCGGATATTTATTACAAAAGTATGGCTCATTATAACAAATCATCAATTAGGCCCATATAACAAAATATCAGATTAGCCCATTTAGAAAAATATCAGATTGGCCCATTTAGCAAAATATCAGATTGGCCCATTTAGAAAAATATCAGATTGGCCCATTTATCAAAATATTAGATTGGCCCATTTATCAAAATATCATATTGGCCCATTTATCAAAATAACAGATTGGCCCATTTATCAAAATATCAGATTGGCCCATTTATCAAAATAACTGATTGGCCCATTAACACTTTTGTAAATCGGCCCATTAGGGGCATTTCCATATTTCAGCCCTTTAGAGGCATTTTCATAATTCGGTAATTTACCCACTAAGGGTAATTCGGTAATTTCGCAATCTAGACTTAACTACTAATTTGGGCATAACAATTTAAATTGTTCATCTGCGTCGTACTAACTAAATTGACTATAACTTGGGTTAGGAAGCTCGAAATCTAAATCCGTAATTTTTTCTTGAAACTAAACTCATATATCTTCTTACTAAAAGTTTTCCAGAATTTTTGTCTTAACCATTTAATACAGTTTATTCCTTAAAGTTTCCCTTGTTTCACTGTCCAAAGATTCTGACCTCTCTTAACCAAAATTCAAATATCTCACTGTACAATTTTCATATGTTGTTCCCACTTGTTTCTATTGAAAATAGACTCAATAAGAATCTTTACATATAAACTATAACTCCTAATTCACTTTGTACAATTTTATACGATTTTTCCAAGACAGATCAGGGAACCACGAAATCATTCAGAACCAGTCTCACTAAAATTAACATATCTCAGAATATAAAATTCATTTTCCTTCTCCGTTTCTTCCTAATCAAAATAGACACAGTAAGCTTTAATTTGATTTCTTATTCACTTTCTAAATCCCTTTCTCCTATTTTTCGTGATTTTCAAAAACAGATCACTGCTTCTAATCGAAACTATTTTATTACAAAATACGTTTACCACTACGATCATACGCACGCCCGAGTGATCACGGATGCCGGTTTCCAGTTTTCTTCGGTATTTCGACCGATTCACAGAATATTTCATACAAACTTTCTGAAAAGTGTGAGATTACACACCATTTTAGATATGTATACGAAAGGTACGAGATTACACACTTGATTTCAATTTCCTAACGAACCACTCGTCGTTGACCTAGAACAATACCAACCAAAAGTTAGCCTCAGATTTCCAAAAGATTTCGTACCACTTACACTTAAATCACTTACCACTATGTCCGAAGGAAGAATATATAGACTGATTTGTCCCTAAAACATGTAGTCGATTATTTCACATTATTACTCCGTTAGAAACCAATCGAATATTGAATAATATCAATAATTCATAAGAAATCCTTACCTTATTAATATTGGATCCGATTTCTAGTGATTATACGATGACTTTGGAAAAATTCAAGTTTCAGCCCTCCACTATATCTTTACAAGGAAGAAAAATGATTTCGAATAAGGGAAAGTAAGGTGATGGTCTAGGTCAAAATGACCATCCAAAACCAAAGAAAAAAAATATTGAGAAGAATACTTACCGATTGATCAAGAAACGGATGTTAATATGGATGAGAAGAAGAAATAGAGAAAAGATGAAAGTTAGGTTATGGAGGAAATTGTATGTTGATATTCGGCTATCAAGGAAGATGGACAAAAGGTGAATATGAAACCAATCCAAAGAGAAGAAAAATGCACTATTGTGCTAGAAGATTTTGGCAAAGAGAATAGAAAATTGGGAGAAGATGACACTAAAGTTGCAAATGTGATTTTTTGCCAAAATAATACCAAGACCCTACCAAATGACAAAGTACAATTTTATCTACTATCTACCCCCCAAAACCGTCCACATGCATAGTCATAAGGGTCAAAATTTTGCCAACCATACTTTCCATAGCATTCTCCATGAAATAAGCCACTTGTTCCCCTTACTTGCCTTTTCCTTTTGATTCCATTCCCCAACCTCAACTTTTCCTTAATTCTTTAGCCACCATACCAAAAATAAAGAAGTCAAACTTGCCATAAATACCTTTTGGCCGACACTTAAGGTAAGAGTGCAAAAATATTAGTCAAAAATTGCACACAAAGGGATTTGAACCTCTTCCCTCAAGATACTTCACTTGATGCCATAACCTCTTTACCAATAGCTCATTTATGCAAGCACATTACTTATTTATTTCTATAAGCTTTGAAGCTACTTACCATCTCTCCTTAAAGTGCTAAAATACCCAATTTTTCCTAAGGCCCAATTAAACTCGAGACTTCATAGAAACCTTGTAACCTTCCAAATTCACTTAACTAATAAGTCCAATTTGCAATAATGCCATTATCTTGTTCTCAAAATTTTAAACATCCCTACGCCCAAGGCCCATTGGGCCCAATCCTACTAGGCCCAATTTTGGGATGTTACAATTCTACCCTCCTTAAAGAAATTTCGTCCTCAAAATTTCCAACCATCTACTAAACGCATCGCTCAAATCACACCACTAAGCTTTCGCTGTGCACTCTGATCTTTAGAAAAAACACAATGTACTTTCAACAAAATCTTGAATCCTCTTTCACACAACCAAACATCTAACCACAAAAGCAAACAGTTGTCTACCATTTATACTTAGAATTTTCTACATTCAATTATCACGTCCAACCAAGACATACCTGACTTGATGGTGATGTAACAATCCCGAGCCTTATGCTCCTTAGACCCGCATCTCAAGCATGCTCCTGACCTCCTCCAGCATTCCCCCGGATGACGCCTTCTACAATGATCGCGAGCTGGAAAGTTTGGACGTGCCTTAACACGCTTTACAGAACGAGACTGCGATCCAAAAGAACCACGATCTCCTTTCCTCTTACAGTCCACAAACCCAACTTGATGTGCTTCATTGATTTTCTTAACCTCTTTCAATACCTTCTTAACTATCTGAGTCAGCTCATCAACCCCAACTCGATCATGAGATCCCATCTTAGCCACTAACGATCTCTGTGCCTCCCTTTCGGGCACATGCCTTGGTGCCAAAGATCTACCCCTAGCACCTCAGCCTCTACCACGTCCACGTCTATCGCGTCCGCGTCTTCGTCTTCTAGCGCTCATGTTCACTAATTTGATATAATCTGATTAAGAGTTTTATGAATCACTATGCTATTCGATGTTTATTAAATGATGTTTTATGGAGTATGAGTAGAAAAGTTATTTTTGAGAGTCAAATTCGCATCCTAGAATCTCAGTCTCTATAGTTTCAACTCCTAAAGCTAACAGTTCTAGAGTATTCTACTTTGTAGAATTTTCGTAACACAATAATCATACAATGAAAACAAATACTTACTTGACTTGGTGCCGAATACTCGTGGTGCCATACTTCATTTAGAACATATATTTATAAATTAAAATTCTAAACAGCTTTAGCAAATGCTTTTGAACCCAAACCACGGCCGAGTTTTGCAACTGGGCTTTGATACCATAAAATGTAACACCCCAAACTCGGTCTAAAAGTTAGGCCAGAATCTGGAGTGTCACATGGAAGTGTTTTTTTTTCCTTTTCAAAACCATCTTTGCGATTGTTAAAAACTTGTTTGAGAATTACAGCCTCTTTGTTAAAACCCAAAACACTTAAGCAATTGTTATCTACTTGAAAACGTAATTATCTTTAAAAACCTTTTTGGTTGTGAAAATATATTTGAAATAACAATTTACAAAAATACGACGTTTGGAAATAGAGTTGCAGAAGCATTTTGAAAACATTGCGGAAACATAGATAAAATACAAGTATTTTTGAGAGGTTGGTTGATGAGTCGAAAATCGAAGTAGTGGACTTTAAAATCAGGACTTTTGAAAATGACATTGAAATTTGGAAAGAGAATTCGAGTTAAATTATTTATAAAAGTTTGCTATAAAATCCATTTATTAATCAATTTTGAAAACCATTATTTATATTTTTAGAAAATTCCTTTTAAACAATTTAAGAAGAATAATAAAACATCCCAAACATAAAGCAAAATAAAAATAGTCCGAGGCCTTATTACAACTTTAAAACCCTAACAATAAAAGTAATCAAATAAAACGGAAGGTAGTTTACTAATATTCAAAATGTTATTTTGAAGCATGGCCTCCACCGAGTCATCCATGGCTCCAAGTCCTCGTTACTGAGCATTACCTACAAGGGTTAAGAGAAGGGGTTGAGATACAAGAAGTCAGTGTATAATCCACTTACCATTGTTCACTGGCCCAAAATCCCATTAGGCAATCAATTGGGCCAAAGCCCGCTTACAATAATATAAATGTATCATATAAAATATGCATATGATATGCAATTCCCAAACCAAATCCTAGTTTTCCATCCGCAACACACTACTCGTACCAACCAACACACCTGTGGGTGATCTTTAGTCAACCCACCCTTCCCTCCAACACACCAAACGTAGCATTAAGCCATTTATATCAAATTTGTGGACAAGCCACCAGATTAACAGAATTTACATGGAATTGCCATTTTTCAGATTTGTGGCAGAGCCACCAGATTTATGTAGCATAGCTACCAGAACTTCTCTTCATCATTATCTCATCCCATTCAAATCATGTATATAATCCATAACAAATCACAATAATTTATTCGGATATTTATTACAAAAGTACGGCTCATTATAACAAATCATCAATTAGGCCCATATAACAAAATATCAGATTAGCCCATTTAGCAAAATATCATATTGGCCCATTTAGCAAAATATAAGATTGGCCCATTTAGCAAAATATCAGATTGGCCCATTTATCAAAATATCAGATTGGCCCATTTATCAAAATAACAGATTGGTCCATTTATCAAAATATCAGATTGGACCATTTATCAAAATAACAGATTGGCCCATTAACACTTTTGCAAATCGGCCCATTAGGGGCATTTCCATATTTCAGCCCTTTAGAGGCATTTTCGTAATTCGGCAATTTACCCACTAAAGGTAATTTGGTAATTTCGCAATCCAGACTTAACTACTAATTTGGGCATAACAATTTAAACTGTCCATCTGTGTCGTACTAACTAAATTGACTATAACTTGGGTTAGAAATCTCAAAATCTAAATCCGTAAATTTATCTTGAAACAAAACTCATATATCTTCTTACTAAAAGTTTTCTAGAATTTTTTTCCTAACCATTTAGTACAGTTTATTCCTTAAAGTTTCCCTTATTTCACTATCCAATGATTCTGACCTCTCTTACCCAAAATTCAAATATCTCATTGTACAGTTTTCATATGTTGTTCCCACTTATTTCTATTGAAAATACACTCACTAAGGAATCTTTACATATAAACTATAACTCCTAATTCACTTTGTACAATTTTATATGATTTTTCCAAGACAGATCAGGGAACCACGAAATCATTCAGAACCAGTCTCATTAAAATTAACATATCTTAGAATATAAAATTTCTTTTTCTTCTCCATTTCTTCCTAATCAAAATAGACACAGTAAGCTTTAATTTGATATCTCATTCACTTTCTAATTCCATTTCTCTTATTTTTCTTGATTTTTCAAAAACACATCACTACTTCTAACCGAAACTGTATTATTACAAAATACGTTTACCACAACGATCATACGCATGCCCGAGTGATCACGGATGCCGGCTTCTGGATTTTCTTCGTATTTCGACCGATTCACAGAATATTTCATACAAACTTTCCGAGAAGTGTGAGATTACACACCATTTCAGATATGTATACGAAAGGTACGGGATTACACACCTATTTTGATTTCCTAACGAACCACTCGTCGTTGACCTAGAACAATACCAACCAAAAGTTAGCCTCAGATTTCCAAAAGATTTTGTATCACTTACACTTGAATCACTTACCACTATGTTCGAAGGTAGAATATATCAAGTGATTTGTCCCAAAAACATGTAGTCGATTATTTCACATTATTACTCCGTTAGCAACCAATCAAATATTGAATAATATCAATAATCCATAAGAACTCCTTACCTTATTAATAATGGATTCGATTTCTAGCGATTATACGATGACTTTGGAAAATTCAAGTTTCAACCTTCCACTATATCTCTACGAGGAAAAAAAATGATTTCGAATGAGGGAAAGTAAGGTGATGGTCTAGGTCAAAATGACCATCCAAAACCAAAGAAAATAAAATATTGAGAAGAATAATTACCGATTGATCAAGAAACGGATGTTAATATGGATGACAAGAAGAAATAGAGAAAAGATGAAAGTTTGGTTATGGAGGAAGTTGTTGTTGATATTCGGCTATCAAGGAAGATGGACAAAAGGTGAATATGAAACCAATCCAAAGAGAAGAAAAATGCACTATTGTGCTAGAAGATTTCGGCAAAGAGAATAGCAAATTGGGAGAAGATGACACTAAAGTTACAAATGTGATTTTTGGCCAAAACAATACCAAGACCCTACCAAATGCCAAAGTACAATTTCAGCTACCTATCTATCCCCAAAACCGTCCATATGCATAGTCAAAAGGGTCAAAATTTTGCCAACCATACTTTCCATAGCATTCTCCATGAAATAAGCCACTTGTTCCCCTTACTTGCCTTTTCTTTTTGATTCCTTTCCCCAACCTCAACTTTTACTTAATTCTTTAGCCACCATACCAAAAATAAAGAAGTCAAACTTGCCATAAATACCTCTTGGCCGACACTTAAGGAAAGAGTGCAAAAATTTTAGTCAAAAATTGCACACAACAGGATCTGAACCTCTTCCCTCAAGGTACTTCACTTGATGATGCCATAACCTCTTTACCAATAGCTCATTTATGCAAGCACATTACTTATTTATTTCTATAAGCTTTGAAGCTACTTACCATCTCTCCTTAAAGTGCTAAAATACCCATTTTTCCTAAGGCCCAATTAAACCCGAGACTTCATAAAAACCTTGTAACCTTCTAAATTCACTTAACTAACAAGTTCAATTTACAATAATGCCATTATCTTGTTCTCAAAATTTTAAACATTCCTATGCCCAAGGCCCATTGGGCCCAATCCTACTAGGCCCAATTTTGGGATGTTACAATTCTACCCTCCTTAAAGAAATTCCGTCCTCAAAATTTCCAACCATCTACTAAACGCATTGCTCAAATCACACCACTAAGCTTTTACTGCGCACTCTGATATTAAAAAAACACAATGTACTTTTAACAAAATCTTGAATCCTCTTTCACACAACCAAACAACTAACCACAAAAGCAAATAGTTGTCTACCATTTATACTTAGAATTTTCTACATTCAATCATCACGTCCAACCAAAACATACCTGACTTGATGGTGATCTAACAATCCCGAGCCTTATGCTCCTTAGACTCGCATCTCAAGCATGATCCTGACCTCTTCCAGCATTCCCCCGGATGACGCCTTCTGTAATGATCGCGAGCTAAAAAGTTTGGGCGTGCCTTAACATGCTTTACGGAACAAGACTGCGATCCAAAAGAACCACGATCTCCTTTCTTCTTACAGTCCACAAACCCAACTTGAAGTGCTTCACTAATTTCCTTAACCTCCTTCAATACCTTCTTAACTATCTTAGTCAGTTCATCAACCCCAACTTGATCATGAGATCCCATCTCAGCCACTAACGATGTCTGCGCCCCTTTCGGGCACATGCCTTGGTGTCGAAGATCTAGCCCTAGCACCTCGGCCTCTACCACATCCACGTCTATTGCATTCGCGTCTTCTAGCGCTCATGTTCACTAAGTCGATATAATCTGATTAAGAGTTTTATGAATCACTATGCTATTCGATGTTTATTAAATGATGTTTTATGGAGTATAAGTAGAAAAGTTATTTTCGAGAGTCAAATCTATATCCTAGAGTCTCAGTCTTTATAGTTTCAACTCCTAAAGCTAACAGCTCTAGAGTATTCTACTTTGTAGAATTTTCGTAACACAATAATCATAAAATGAAAACAAATACTTACTTGACTTGGTGCCGGATACTCGTGGTGCCACACTTTATTTAGAACATATATTTATAAATCAAAATTCTAAACAGCTTTGTCAAACGCTTTTGAACCCAAACCACAGCCGAGTTTTGCAACTGGGCTCTGATACCATAAAATGTAACACCCCAAACTCGGCCTAGAAGTTAGGCCCAAATCTGGCGTGTCACATGGAAGTGGTTTTTTTCTTTCAAAACCATCTTTGCGATTGTTAAAAACTTGTTTGAGAATTACAGACTCTTTGTTAAAACCCAAAACACTTAAGCAATTATTATCTACTTGAAAATGTAATTATCTTTAAAAAACTTTTTAGTTGCGAAAACATATTTGAAATAATAATTTACGAAAATATGACGTTTGGAAATAGAGTTGCAAAAGCATTTTGAAAACATTGCGGAAACGTAGATAAAATACAAGTATTTTTGAGAGGTTGGTTGATGAGTCGAAAATCGAAGTAGTGGACTTTAAAATCAGGACTTTTGAAAATGAAATTGAAATTTTGAAAGAGAATCAAGTTAAATTATTTGTAAAAGTTTGCTATAAAATCCATTTATTAATCAATTTTGAAAACCATGATTTATATTTTAGAAAATTCCTTTTAAACAATTTAAGAAGAATAATAAAACATCCCAAACATAAAGCAAAATAAAAATAGTCCGAGGCCTTATTACAACTTTAAAACCGAAACAATAAAAGTAATCAAATAAAAGCAGAAGGTAGTTTACTAATATTCGAAAATGTTATTTTCGAAGCATGGCCTCTACCGAGTCATCCATGGCTCCAAGTCCTCGTCACTGAGCATTACCTACAAGGGTTAAGAGAAGGGGGTGAGTTACAAGAACTCAGTGTATAATCCGCTTACCATTATTCACAGGGCCAAAATCCCATTAAGCAATTAATTGGGCCAAAGCCCGCTTACAATAATATAAATGTATCATATATAATATGCATATGATATGAAATTCCCAAACCAAATCCTAGTTTTCCATCCGCTACACACCACCCGTACCAACTAACACACCTGTGGGTGATCTTTAGTTAACCCACCCCGCCAACACACCAAACATAGGCATTAAGCCATTTATATCAAATTTGTGGACAAGCCACCAGATTAACGAAATTTACATGGCATTGCCATTTTTTGATTTGTGGCGAGCCACGATTTATGTAGCATAGCTACCAGAACTTCTCTTCATCATTATCCCATCCCATGCAAATCATGTATATAATGCATAACAAATCACAATAATTTATTCGGATATTTATTACAAAAGTATGGCTTATTATAACAAATCCTCAATTAAGCCCATATAACAACATACCAGATTAGCCCATTTAGCAAAATATCAGACTGGCCCAGTTAGCAAAAT
Source organism: Gossypium rotundifolium (assembly GCA_025506655.1). Lineage (NCBI taxonomy): Eukaryota > Viridiplantae > Streptophyta > Magnoliopsida > Malvales > Malvaceae > Gossypium > Gossypium rotundifolium. The sequence continues at coordinate 143,732,991 of CP106731.1, forward strand.
ATCAGATTGGCCCATTTAGCAAAATATCAGATTGGCCCATTTATCAAAATATCAGATTGGCCCATTTATCAAAATATCAGATTGGTTCATTTATCAAAATAACAGATTGGCCCATTTATCAAAATATCATATTGGCCCATTTATCAAAATAACAGATTGGCCCATTAACACTTTTGCAAATTGATCGTGTCAAAAAGTCATGTTTTAAAATTTATAAAAGAGTGATCGAACCTGTAGACTGACTGCTAGAATGATAGAGACAAGTGCACCTATCGAACAGTAGTATAGCTCAGGCAAGAATATCTTATCGAACCCAAGGGAACCTAAAAGTACTACTACTCACTTTCTTTCTATTATTTAGCCTAAAATATGGAGTGATTGGATTATTAAACTAATGAGATACTTAGACTAAATGCAAAGACAAAAGAATGAATGGGAGAAAGACTTTAGGAAAACTCAGTTGATAAAGAGGATACCCTCAGGAAGAATCCACCAATGACTTCACTTATTATTCATTCCCCAAACCATATGATTTCTTTACTTAGCTTGATCCGTGAGACTCCTTAACCTATATTAAACCCTCTCTCGAGGTGAATAACATCTAACCTTAGGTTAATTAGTGGAACTCTCGTTCTCTTATAATAACCCCCTAAGGAAGCAGTCAATCGATCAATGAATTCCCATATTAGGTTTCACCCTAATCTGGTAAAATCTCGTAACCCTATCTCTAGGTGCCCGATCAACTCCACTTAATTATGTTAGATCTACTCTTAGGCGGGGTCTATTCCTCCTCCACCTAAGCACAACAGATTAAATTAAGCAACATAATTAAGAACAAATTAAGTACTTATCATATAATTTAGAAATCAAATAATAAAATCCATCATAGGCTTTATCCCCTTCAGGTATCTGAGGGGTTTAGTTCATAACTAAATACAAAAACATCTTAAGAGTAAAGAATAAACAAAATATAAGAAATCCCTAAAACCCCCTAAAGGAATTGAAAGAGAGATCCTCCGTCTTGAATGGAACTCCGGCTTCTTGAGATGGATCAACTGGCTATTTTCAAGTGACTCCCTAAAAGATGAAAGCTTCAGCCAAAGCCTCTGCAAAAAGCCCCCCTTTTATGTTTGCCTTGGGTTGTTTATATAGGCTTTGGAATGCTATACTTGGCTCCTAAGTATCTCCTTCAAGTAAAATTACTATTAGGGTGTTGGAGTAGACTTAGGAGTATGTTTCTTTGGCTTCAAGCACCCAAATCCAAGTGAAATTGCTCTTTCACGTGGCAGGGGCACGGCCATGGCACATGCCCGTGTAACTCGTGGTTGGGCCGTGTCTCGATTCTGTTATTTTGGGCACAGTCGTGTAAGTCAGGATTCAGGTCGTGCTTCAGGTCTGTCGATTTGGGCACGGCCATGTAGATTACCAGGCATGTCTGTGTGATAATTGGATGCAGCACGGCCAAATGTCATGGATTTGAGGCCGTGCTCTAGGTAGTTGGCGAGGCATGGTCGTGTGGGATTTGGGCCAGGCCGTGTTGATTTCACCTAAGGTCCAATTACTCTATTTTAAGCCCGTTTTGTGTTCTTTTTATCCTCGGGTGCTTTCCTAAGTATAAATATGAAAAGAAAGGATTAAAAGCACTTTTTATAGAAATCAAGGGCTAAATCATCCAAAAGCCTATTAAATATGGGGTTAAATACTATCAAATACCCCCACACTTAAGCTTTTGCTTATCCTCGAGCAAAATTCTCAACTTACAATTAAAATAAACTTTCCATAATTCATAATTCCTATCGACAATGTCTCATCATAATTCATAGATAATTTATACATGGATAATTCAACTCAAAGAACCCTAAAGATTCAATTATGATAAGTCATACCTTTATAGCACGAAAACATAGGCGTCTTCACTTATCTAAGTAATTACCTTTAATTCAAAATCGACAAGAACTGACATCCTCACTAAAGATTCACTCAAATCACTCGAAGTGTTTAAGGTTCAAGAATAAGCACTCTAAGTCAAACCTGAAAAGTTAATCCCATAGGCTTGCCCAAAAATCAAATCTCCACCACTGTATATGAGATGATACACAAATCAAAATGTCTTTAATCAGGGTTATAACGGGGCTAAGATTAAGGGTATGGATACAGGCCAAATTAGAGGGTTAGAATCGAGATTGAATTGACTAATTTCCTAATCTAAGAATAATGAACTAAATATGATTATTTACATCAAATGAAAACTAACAATATCTACTATTGATAATTACTCTATAATAGGGAGTATTTTGATAATACTTTTAATACGAGCTTTTTCTTCAACAATTGGAGTTTAAATGCTCTAAGCTCTTTTATATACTACTAATATTGAATATACTTGGATTCTTTTTTAGAACAAACTAAAAACAAACCAAATAGAAGGAACTTTGGTGATTGAAATTACCTAATTCGGCAATGGATCAAATTAATTCTCGATAGAGGGGTAGTCAAAGGAATGTTGATAATAAATACAAAGGGATTTTGGATTAACATTAGTGGGTGAGTAAATAAAAAGGTTGTTAGGATTCAATGGGGTTCACTAGGGGTTATTTATGTAGGTAGGCTTTTTAGTGGAGTGAACGGGTTAAAACCTAGGTGCCTTTATCATCTCAGTATATCAAATCATTAATGTGGTCTCGACATGCATAAACGAGGCAAGTTCTAGAATAATAATTCAAAGTCGACACACTCATAATAAAAAAAGTGAGCATGAAAAAGAATGTATGCTCTATGAGGCTCAAAATCTCACAAAAATTATGGGTGTTTTGACATCAATCCTTCTAAAATTTGAACTTCAAGGTGATACTCAAATTTAGTTAAACAACCTATCAATTTTAATTTTTAGAAAGTAGACTTATCATGCTTGATTCTCTAGTATTTCTTCAAATTTAATCATTAATGCACAATTATCTATGACTTATTCTAAAACATATCAATCAAAATTATAAATCATTAGAAATTTCACCCTAATTAATAATATGAGAAAAATACTTAAGATCAAGACTAATTTTAGGGTTTTGAGAATTATGGAAAAAGTTAGGCACTATTACCCCCATATTTAAGGTGCACATTGCCCTCAATGTGCAAAGATAGATAATAATAATTAGATCCCAAATCAAAGAGATAAGTGGGGAAAGTAATACTCCCTGAAATCTGGATGATCTCTGGTATCTTTAGTGGCGGTGATGGTGTTTTCTATGGGCCTGGTGGAGTGGCTACCGAAAAGCAGTTTGCTAGATGAAGAAATTGGGTAGCCTGCGAAGATAAAGCCAAGAGATCTAAAGAAATAATAATACTATACTAATAATATAATTAAAGATTAAGAAAATAAAGAGAAGGTGACTAAGAAGAAAACTAAAATTTAAAGAAAAGTCTAATGGACTAAGAAGTCCTTATTAATAGATGGTTCGTGAGGTGTGTATGACTTCTAAGGCTGCAGAGTGTTGATGATGGTGGAAGTGGCATGATTAGCAGCCTTTAGAACCTAAAACAAAGAAACTAATATGAAATAAATTAAATTAAGCAGAAAAGAAGTATAGATAAGGAAAATAAAGGAGACGAGAAAAGAAAAATAGAATCGAAGAGGGTTTCGAGACCCTTGGCGTGTCAATTAGCTAAAGCTGTCGGCATGAACTCATGTTGCGGTCTCTTCTGAGGAGACGTTGCTTATCTTCTTACGTTTCTTCAGCATGATTTTTGTGTTGCTTAAGAGTCTTGGACCTTTTCTATGAACAGAGAAGAATTTGAAAGAAAGAAAAGGAAGAAGGAAGATGGGAGAGAGGGGAAGGCTGTGGGGATTTAAATAAGATTTCAAATCTGGCACGTTCCCACGCCCGTGTGTCGAGGGTGTGTCGACTCACACGGCCGCCTCGTAGGCGTGTTGTGGCATGTGTTGTTCTTCCACGCCCGTTTGTCGGTTGGCACATCCATTTCTAGAAAGCTAGTATGTAAGCACGATTGGACTGCATGGGCGTGGTCTGCCCGTGCTCAATAAGTCAATATCTTAGCACGGTTGTGAGGCACAGCCATGCTATTTTTTCGGTGCCCTTGCTGTGGGTGGTTGGATCCGTGACATTGGGGATTGGTTGGACTAACTTGCATGGCTCTGCTCTATCAGTGTGATGGTTCTGGTGGTCCACACGGCCACGGACACGGTCTTGTGTAAGGCCGTGTGGCCTGGAAACCTACATCTTTATTTTAAATGTGGAGAGAGAAGAGAGAAGAGAAGAAAAGAAAAAAATAATTTTAAAAAATAAGAACTGTTAGTGCTCGGGTTGCCTCCCGAGAAGCACTTATTTATAGTCTTAAGCTAGACTGTCCTAGACTTTGAAAATTTTAGGGAGGTTTAAAGGTTTGAATATTTTCCCTCCTACTGACAGTTTTATTTTCGTGACAAAGTTTAGGTCAAGAAGCGTTTACCTTGAAATTTCCAAATATTGGATTGCTTACCTCTACTATTTCATGTGGGAAAACATCGTGTACCTGAAGGGGTATTTCTTCCTTTTTCTTTAGGTCTGTTGAAGTGATGTGAGGATCGGCTTTATCTAACAGCACCTGGTCTCCTATTTTAAAGTGATTTGATGTCCCTATGAGCTTTTCTGGTGGTTCCTTAGGTTTTACTTCGTGTCGATCCGGCTTTTCTTTAGTGTGTATTTTCTGCTCTTCTAATTTTTCGATCTTCTGGTTTTGTTTCTGGTGTGATTCTTCTGCGACGACTTGGGGACTATGAGTTGGCTCAACTTTGATGCTTTGTGATGTTTCCTGCGATGAAGTTTGAACAATTTGATTACCTATTGAAACAGTTTGAACAATTTTGGCTGAGTCGAGAGCTTGAAGATTGATCGATTCTTCTCCTACACAAAGTATGAGTTATCCTGTGGCAACATCAATTTTAGTTTAGGCAGTCGCAAGGAAAGGTCTTCCTAAACTTAAAGGGATTGAATTTTCCTCATCCATGTCTAAAACAACAAAATCTACTGGGAAAATAAATTTATTAATTTTTACTAAAACGTCTTCAATAATGCCCCTAGGAATTCTAACAGTTTTATTAGCTAGTTAAATACTCATCTTAGTTTGTTTGGGCTTCCCTAGACCTAGTCGTTTAAATAGGTTTATAAGGCATGACATTTATACTTGCCCTAAATCGCTAACGATTATCAATAGTTAAACTACCAATTAAACATGGAATCGTAAAACTCCCTAGATCTTTTAATTTCTATGGTAGTCTGTTCTGTAGCATTGCTGATCATGTTGTGTTAAGTTTCACATAGTGCTTTTCATCTATTTTGCGTTTATTCGTCAAGAGCTGTCTTAAAAATCTCCTTGAGTCGGGCATCTGAAAAAGAGCTTCAAGAAGAGGTAAGTTAATATGTAATTTCTTTAAAAGTTTTAGAAACTTACCGAATTGTTCCTCTGAATCATCTTTTTTCAATGCTTCGGGATAAGGTATGCGAGGTTGGTATTCTTTGATTACCAATTTTGGCCTCTCTTGTGCTACCTCTATTTTACCTTTTTCTTCCTTAGTTTCTTGTACTGAGGTGGGCTCGTCTACTTTTGTATCCTCTTGAGCTGTGATGGCTTGGATTTGCTCTTTTGGGTTTATTTCTATGTTGCTTGGTAGACGTCCTTGTTGACGTTCAGAAATCACCTTTGTGAGATGTCCCACTGACCTAGTAAGTTCTCCAAGTTGATTCTCGATTCCTTTGATCGATTTTTATTGTTCATCATGTATTGCTTCAGTCTTTTGGAGACGAGAATCTGTAGCTTCCATGAATTTTGTCAACATCTCTTCAAGATTTGATTTCTTTTCCTGTGGATAGGGCTGATTTTGGTAATTTGGAGTAGGTTGTTGCCTTTGATTTCCTTGATTTCCTTGTCCTCCCCATGAAAAATTTGGGTGGTTCCTCCAACTTGCATTATAAGTGTTACTATAAGGGTTATTATTAGTTCGAAAATTGTTACTTATATAGTTTGTCTGCTCGTTTTCTTCCCCTGGTTGGTAGGGTGGGTACTCAGAATTCGCCACATTCCCGCTTACTTTGCATTGCATGACTGGATATACTGTGAAGAACATAAATTATCGAGTTTTTTATTCATTAACTCCACCTGTGTTGACAGCATTATCACTGTGTCTATGTTAAAAAATCTAGCTGATTTTGTCAGTTTAGCTCTTGTAATTTGCCATTGATAGGTGTTCAACGACATCTCCTCAATAAAATCGTAAGCCGCTTCAGGAGTTTTATTATTCAAAGTTCCACCAGCTGATGAATCAATCATTTGCCTAGTTGGAGAATTCACACCATTGTAAAAAGTTTGGACTTGAAGCCACAAAGGTAATCCGTGGTGTAGGCATCTTCTTAGGAGATCCTTGTATCTTTCTCATGCATCATATAATGTTTCAAGCCATTCTGCATAAAAGAAGATATGTCATTCCTAAATTTAGCCGCTTTGGTGGTGGAAAATATTTTAAAAGAAATTTTTCGATCATTTGATCCTATGTGGTGATTGACCGTGGTAACGAAGTTCAACCAACGCTTTTCTTTATTCCTTAATGAAAAGGAAATAACCAAGACGTATGGCATCGCTGTAAATGCCATTTATTTTGAAGGTATCACGAATTCTAAAAATTAGATATATGTGTGTTTGGATCTTCATCCTCAAACCATCAAATTGAACAAACTGTTGAATCATTTGTATTGTGTTAGGCTTTAATTCAAAATTATTAGCGGCTATAGCGGGCCTAACAATACTAGATTCTGGTCCTGTCAAATTAGGTTTAGCATAATCATGCATAGTACGTGGAGCATTCTGTTCTTGCACATTTGGTGGATTTTTCTCGTCCATCCCTTCAGTAGGATTGGATCTTTGCTGTTCTTTTCTTTGATAGTCTAGGGCTCGTCTAAGTTCTCTGCGATTTCTGCGAGCGGTAGCTTCAATGTCACTTTCGTATTCTAATGGTCCTCTTGGATTTCTTCTAGTCATAAACTAGAGGTACCTGCTATGAAAAGAAAGAAAGAAATTTAAAAAAAAAAAAAACACAAATATATGTATAAAAGAGAAATTTAAAATAAAAATAATGGCTAAAGTAATAGAAATAGAGCTTTCTTAATATTTTAGATGTTCCCGAACAACGGCGCAAAAATTTGATCGTGTCAAGCAAATGAGTTTTAATATTTATAAAGAGTGATTGAACTCAGAGATCGATCATGACAATGATAGAGGCAAGTGCACCTATCGAGCAAAGAGTATAGCTCGTGCAAGAATATCTTATCGAACCCAAGGGAACCTAAAAGTACTACTACTCACTTTCTTTCTATTATTTAGCCTAAAATATGGAGTGATTGGATTATTAAACTAATGAGATACTTAGACTAAATGCAAAGACAAAAGAATGAATGGGAGAAAGACTTTAGGAAAACTAAGTTGATAAAGAGGATACCCTCAGGAAGAATCCACCTATGACTTCACTTATTATTCATTCCCCAAACCATATGATTTCTTTAGTTAGCTTGATCCGTGAGACTCCCTAACCTATATTAAACCCTCTCTCGAGGTGAATAACATCTAACCTTAGGTTAATTAGTGAAACTCTCGTTCTCTTATAATAACCCCCTAAGAAAGTAGTAAATCGATCAATGGATTCCCATATTAGGTTTCACCCTAATTCGGCAAAATCTCGTAACCCTATCTCTAGGCGCCAGATCAACTCCGCTTAATTATGCTAGATCTACTCTTAGGCGGGGTCTATTCCTCCTCCACCTAAGCACAACAGATTAAATTAAGCAACATAATTAAGAACAAACTAAGTACTTATCATATAATTTAGAAATCAAATAACAAAATCCATCATAGGCTTCATCCCCTTCAAGTATCTTAGGGGTTTAGTTCATAACTAAATACAAAAACATCTCAAGAGTAGAGAATAAACAAAACATAATAAATCCCTAAAACCCCTGAAGGAATTGAAGGAGAGATCCTCCGTCTTGAATGGAACTTCGGCTTCTTGAGATGGATCAACTGGCTATCTTCAAGTGACTCCTAAAATGAAATGAAAAAGCCTCTGTCGCCTTGGGTTGTTTATATAGGCTTTGGAATGCTATACTTGGCTCCTAAATATCTCCTTCAAGTAAAATTACTATTAGGGTGTTGGAGTAGACTTAGGAGTATGTTTCTTTGGCTTCAAGCAACCAAATCCAAGTGAAATTGCTCTTTCACGTGGCAGGGGAACGGCCATGGCACACGCCCGTGTAACTCGTGGTTAGGCCGTGTCTCGATTCTGTTGTTTTGGGCACGGCCAGTGTAAGTTAAGATTCAGGCCATGCTTCAGGTCTGTCGATTTGGGCACGGCCATGTAGATCACCAGGCACGTCCGTGTGATAATTGGATACTACATGGCCGTGTGTCACGGAGTTGAGGCCGTGCTCTAGGTAGTTGGCGAGGCACGGTCGTATGGGATTTGGGCGAGGCCGTGTTGATTTCCTGCTAAGGCCAAATTACTCCATTTTAAGCCCGTTTTGTGTTCTTTTTATCCTCGGGTGCTTTCCTGAGTATAAATATAAAAATAAAGGATTAAAAGCACCTTTTTACAGAAATCACGGGCTAAATCATCCAAAAGCCTATTAAATATGGGGTTAAAATATGTTACTTTTACGGTTTATCACAAATCGACCCATTAAGGGCATTTTCATATTTCGGCCCTTTAGAGGCATTTTTGTAATTCGACAATTTACCCACTAAGGGTAATTCGATAATTTCGCAATCCAAACTTAACTACTATTTTGGGCATAACAATTTAAACTGTCCATCAGCGTCGTACTAACTAAATTGACTATAACTAGGGTTAGGAATCTCAAAATCTAAATCCGTAAATTTTTCTTGAAACTAAACTCATATATCTTCTTACAAAAAGTTTTCCAGAATTTTTGTCTTAACCATTTAGTACAGTTTATTCCTTAAAGTTTCCCTTGTTTCACTGTCCAACGATTCTGACCTCTCTTAACCAAAATTCAAATATCTCACTGTACAGTTTTCATATGTTGTTCCCACTTATTTCTATTGAAAATAGACTCACTAAGGAATCTTTAAATATAATCTATAACTCCTAATTCACTTTGTACAATTTTATATGATTTTTCCAAGACTGATTAAGGAACCAAGAAATCATTCAGAACCAGTCTCACTAAAATTAACATTTCTCAGAATATAAAATTTCTTTTCCTTCTCCGTTTCTTCCTTATCAAAATAGACACAGTAAGCTTTAATTTGATATCTCATTCACATTCTAAATCCCTTTCTTTTATTTTTTGTGATTTTTTTAAAAACACATCACTGCTTCTAACTGAAACTATTTTATTACAAAATACGTTTACCACTACGATCATACACGCCCTCGAGTGATCACGGATGCCGGTTTTTAGTTTTCTTCAGTATTTCGACCGATTCACAGAATATTTCATACAAAAATTCTAAGAAGTCTGAGATTACACACCATTTCAAATATGTAAACGAAAGGAACGGGATTACACACCTGATTTCGATTTCCTAACGAACCACTCGTCGTTGACCTAGAACAATACCAACCAAAAGTTAGCCTCAGATTTCCAAAAGATTTCGTATCACTTACACTTGAATCACTTACCACTATGTCCGAAGGTAGAATATATCGAGTGATTTGTCCCTAAAACATGTAGTCGATTATTTCACATTATTACTCCGTTAGCAACCAATCGAATATTGAATAATATCAATAATCCATAAGAACTACTTACCTTATTAATATTGGATCCGATTTCTAGCGATTATACGATGACTTTGGAAAAATTCAAGTTTCAACCTTCCACTATATCTCTACAAGGAAGAAAAATGATTTCGAATAAGGGAAAGTAAGGTGATGGTCTAGGTCAAAATGACCATCCAAAACCAAAGAAAATAAAATATTGAGAAGAATAATTACCAATTGATCAAGAAACGGATGTTAATATGGATGAGAAGAAGAAATAGAAAATAGGTGAAAGTTCAGTTATGGAGGAAATTGTATGTTGATATTCGGCTATCAAGGAAGATGAACAAAAGGTGAATATGAAACCAATCCAAAGAGAAGAAAAATGCACTATTGTGCTAGAAGATTTCGGCAAAGAGAATAGCAAATTGGGAGAAGATGACACTATAATTGCAAACATGATTTTCGGCCAAAACAATACCAAGACCCTACCAAATGCCAAAGTACAATTTCAGCTACCTATCTACCCCTAAAACCGTCCACATGCATAGTCATAAGGGTCAAAATTTTGCCAACCATACTTTCCATAGCATCTTCCATGAAATAAGCCACTTGTTCCCCTTACTTTCCTTTTCCTTTTGATTCTTTTCCCCAACCTCAACCTTTCCTTAATTCTTTAGCCACCATACCAAAAATAAAGAAGTCAAACTTTCCATAAATACCTCTTGGCCAACACTTAAGGAAAGAGTGCAAAAATATTAGTCAAAAATTGCACACAAAGGAATTTGAACCTCTTCCCTCAAGGTACGTCACTTGATGCCATAACCTCTTTACCAATAGCTAATTTATGCAAGCACATTATTTCTTTATTTCTATAAGCTTTGAAGCTACTTACCATCTCTCTTTAAAGTGCTAAAATACCCAATTTTTCCTAAGGCCCAATTAAACCCAAGACTTCATAGAAACCTTGTAACCTTCCAAATTCACTTAACTAATAAGTCCAATTTGCAATAATGCCATTATCTTGTTCTCAAAATTTTAAACATTCCTACGCCCAAGGCCCATTGGGCCCAATCCTACTAGGCCCAATTTTGGGATGTTACAATTCTACCCTCCTTAAAGAAATTTTGTCCTCGAAATTTTCAACCATCTACTAAACGCATTGCTCAAATCACACCACTAAGCTTTCGCTGCGCACTCTGATATTAAAAAAATACAATGTACTTTTAACAAAATCTTGAATCCTCTTTCACACAACCAAACACCTAACCATAAAAGCAAACAATTGTCTACCATTTGTACTTAGAATTTTCTACATTCAATCATCATGTCCAACCAAAACATACCTGATTTGATGGTGATGTAACAATCCCGAGCCTTATGCTCTTTAGACCCGCATCTCAAGCATGCTCCTGACCTCCTCCAGCATTCCCCCGAATGACGCCTTCTACAATGATCACGAGCTAGAAAGTTTGGATGTGCCTTAACACACTTTACGGAACGAGACTGCCATCCAAAAAAACCACGATCTCCTTTCTTCTTACAGTCCACAAACCCAACTCGAAGTGCCTCATTGATTTTCGTAACCTCCTTCAATACCTTTTTAACTATCTGAGTCTGCTCATCAACCCCAACTTGATCATGAGATCCTATCTCAGCCACTAACAATGTTTGCGCCTCCCTTTCGGGCACATGCCTTGGTGCCAAGATCTAGCCCTAGCACCTCGGCCTCTACCATGTCAACGTCTATCGCGTCCGCGTCTTCTAGCACTCATGTTCACTAAGTCGATATAATCTGATTAAGAGTTTTATGAATCATTATGCTATTTGATGTTTATTAAATGATGTTTTATGGAGTATGAGTAGAAAAGTTATTTTCGAGAGTCAAATCCACATCCTAGAGTCTCAGTCTCTATAGTTTCAACTCCTAAAGCTAACAGTTCTAGAGTATTCTACTTTGTAGAATTTTCGTAACACAATAATCATAAAATGAAAACAAATACTTACTTGACTTGGTGCCGGATACTCACGGTGCCATACTTTATTTAGAACATATATTTATAAATTAAAATTCTAAACAGCTTTAGCAAACGCTTTTGAACCCAAACCGCGGTCGAGTTTTGTAATTGGGCTCTGATACCATTAAATGTAACACCCCAAACTCAGCCTAGAAGTTAAACTCGAATCTGACGTGTCACATGGAGTGTTTTTTTTTCAAAACCATCTTTGCGATTGTTAAAAACTTGTTTGAGAATTACAGACTCTTTGTTAAAACCCAAAATACTTATTGATAAACCGTAAAAGTTACATATTTTAATCCCACATTTAGTATGCTTTTGGATGAATTTATCCTTAATTTATGTAAAAAGGTGCTCTTAATCCTTTCTTTTCATGTCTTATACTCAAGAAAGCACCCAAGGATAAAAGGACGCAAAACGGGTTTAAAAGCGGACCAAAGTGGGCCAACCCAAGAAGTCGACACTACCGGAATTCATGCCACACTACCATGCCCCAATATTTAGATTACACACGGTCACACCTCGATTTACACGACCGTGCCTCGTCGACAAAAAAGCCCAACACGGCTCGGATTTCATGCCACACACTGCGTCCCAATTAAGCGACCCAAAGCACGCCTCTACCAGATATTGCACAGGCGTGTCATAGCCGTGCCTAAATCGACAGATAGAGACACGGGTGGACCACGATTTACACGGACGTGTCAAGGCGTGCCCTGCCATGAAATAGTAATTTCACTCGGAATTGGATGCTTGGAGCCCAAGAAATGCAATCCAAAGTCCACTCAAACACTTAGGACGAATTTCACTTGAATTACGAGTACTTAAGAGCCAAGTAAAGCATCCCAAACATCTATATAAACAATCCAAGGCATCAATTCAAAGTCGTCATGTTTTAGCAGAGTTTTCTACCAGAGCTTTACTCGTTTAGGGAATTACTCAAAATAGCCAGGTGATCCATCTCGAAGAATCGAATTCTACTCAAGACGGAGGATCTCTTCTTCAATTCCTTCAGGGGGTTTAGGGATTTCTTATGTTTTGTTTTATCTTTTCTCTTGAGATGTTTTCTTATTTTATTATGAACTAGATCCTTCAGATACCTGAAGGGGATGAAACCTATGATGGATTTTGTTATTTGATCTATTGGTTTACATGATAAATACTTAGTTTGTTCTTAATTATGTTGCTAAATTTAATCGATGTGCTTAGGTGGAGGAGGAATAGACCTCCCAAGAGTAGATCTAGCATAATTGCGGAGTTGATCGGGCGCCTAAAGATAGGGTTACGAGATTTTGCCGGATTAGGGTGAAACCTAATATGGAAGTCCATTAATCGATTTACTGCTTCCTTAGGGGGTTATTATAAGAGAACGAGAGTTCCACTAATTAACCTAAGGTTAGACGTTATTTTCTTCGAGAGAAGGTTTAATATAGGTTAGGGAGTCTCATGGATCAAGCTAAGTAAAAGAAATCGTATGAATTGAAAGTTAGATAATAAGTGAAGTCATAAGAGGATTCTTCCCGAGGGTATCATTTTTATCAACTAAGTTTTCCAAAGTCTTTTCCTAGTTTATTCTTTTGTCTTTGCATTTAGTTTAAGTATTTCATTAGTCTTAGATAAGTTAACTAATCACTCCATATTTAAGCTAGATAATAGGAAGAAAGCGAGTAGTAGTACTTTTAGGTTCCTTGGGTTCGATAAGATATTCTTGCCAAAGCTATACTACTGTTCGACAGGTGCACTTGCCTCTATCGTTGTCATAGTTAGTCTACAGGTTTGATTATCCTTTATAAATTTTAAAACTAGACTATTTTGCAGCGATCAAGTTTTTGGCACCGTATCCGGGGAATTCTAAAATATTACGAAAGCTCTATTTTTATTACTTTAGCCATTATTTCTAATTTTTATTTTTATTAAATTTCTAATTTTACTAATCCTCTTTCTTTATTAAACTTGCAAGGTACCTCTAGTTTATGACTAGAAGAAACCCTAGGGAACCATTAGAATACGAAGCTACCGCTCACGAAATATAGACAAGCTGACTACCAAAGAGAAGAACAACAAAATGTAATACTATGTATGATTATGCTAAACCTAATTTGACAGAGCAGAATCTAGTACTTTAGGCTATAGCTACTAATAATTTTGAATTAAAACCTAACATTAATACAAATGATTCAACAGAATTTGATGGATTGCGTGACTCCAAATACTCATATAGTTAATTTCAGAGTTTGTGATACTTTCAAAATAAATGGCGCTTTTGATGATGCCATACCAAAGAACTTCGAAGAAATCACCACATAGGACCAAATGATCAAAAATTTCTTTTAAAGTATTTTCCACCACCAAAACGCCAAATTTAGGAATGACATATCTACTTTTGTGCGAAATGAAGTAGAAACATTATATGATGCATGATACAAGGATCTCCTATGCCCACAACACGGATAAAGTCCAAACTTTCTAATTTTCTTCAACAAGGCAAATGATTGATTCATCAACCGTGGAACTCGAACAACAAAACTCTAGAGGAGATGTCATTGAACACTTATCAATGGCAAATCGCGAAGCAAAGCCGACAAAATCACCGGAGTTTTCAACATACTAATAATGGAGTTTGAATTTTATAATTTATGTTCCTACATCCAAGAATGCAATGCGATACAAATGATTCAATTTCAGATCAATAATAATCCTTATAGTTACTTATAACCCAAAGTTGAGGATTTTTCGAGGACAAGGAAATGGAATTCAAAGCGGGCGAAAAAAATCAAGTCTTGAAGAGATGGTGACAAAATTCATGGCGCCCCATACTTCATATAACCTTGATGAACAATGGTTAATGAATGGACTCGAGAATCAAGTTGGAGAACTTACTAGTCAATTGATAATTTCTAAACGCCATACTAAACCCAAAAGAGCAAATCCAAGCCATTACAACTCAAGAGGGTAGAATAGATAGCCCACATCAAGACAAGAAAAGAAGGATAAGATCGAGGTAGCTCAAGAAAAGACAAAACTGGTAATCAAAGAATACCAACCTCGCATACCTTATTCCGAAGCATTAAAAAAAGAAGATTTAGAGGAACAATTCGATAAGTTTCTAAAACTCTTGAAGAAATTGCATATTAACTTACCTCTTCTTGAAGCTCTTTTTCAAACGCCCGATGCAAGGAAATTCTTAAGCAAGCTCTTGACGAACAAAGGCAAAATAGATAAAGAGCACCATGTGGAATTAAACGCAACATGCTCAGCAATGCTAGAACAGGCTACCATAAAAACTAAAAGATCCAGGGAGTTTTACGATTCCATGCTTAGTTGGTAGTTTGACTATTGGTAATCGTTAGAATGATTTAGGGCAAGTATAAATGTTATATCTTATGCATTTGTTTAAACGACTAGGTCTAGGGAAGCCCAAACAAACTAGGATGAGTATTCAACTAGTGATAAAATCATTAGAATCCCTTGTGGCATTATTGAAGATGTTTTAGTCAAAATCGATAAATTTGTTTTCCCAAGAGATTTTGTTGTTTTAGACATGGATAAGAAAAATTCAATCCCTTTAATTTTAGGAAGACCTTTTCTTGCAACCGCCAAGACTAAAATTGATGTTGCCACAGAGAACTCATACTTCATGTAGAGATGAATCACCAATCTTCAAGCTCTCGACTCACCAGAACCACGTAAGATGAAAGTAAGAAAGTCGTTTCAACAGATAATCAAATTATTCAACCTCCATAGAAGAGCGTAAGATATACCCCAAAGAAAAGTCGATCCACACGAAGTAAAAACTAAGGAACCACTAGAAGAGCTCATAGGAACATCCAATCACTTTAAAATAGGAGACCAGGTGCTTTTAGACGAAGCCGATCTTCACATCACTTCAATAGACTTGAGGGCAAAGGAGAAATTCTTCCCAAGGTACACAAAATCTTCCCCACAACACAATGAGGTAAGTAACCCAAAATTTGATAAATTCAAGGTAAATGCTTCTCGACTCCAACTTTGTCATGAAAATAAAATCGCAAGCATGAGGGAAGATATTCAAACCTTTAAACCTTCTTGAAATTTTCAAACATGAGGACAGTCCTAGCTTAAGACTATAACGAGCGCTTCTGAGGCAACCCAAACATTAACACTATTTATTTTCAATTTTGTTTTCGCTTTTTTTCTTTCCATCTTTCTTTCCTAAGTATTTAGTTGGAAACTAACACAAAGTGTAGATTTCAGACACACATGGCCTTACACACGGTCATGTCCGTGGCCGTGTGGACCACCAAAACCACCACATTGACAGAGCAGGCTGCAAGTCACCCAACCACTCCCACGTCACGAGCCCAACAACCGTAAAGCACGGGTATCGACAAGAATAGCACGAGCGTGCCTATGAATCGTGTGAAGCTACTGACTTTCTCGAAACGGGCATGGCTGACTAAGAAACGGGCATGTAAGAGGCAACACACCATTAGCCACGGTCATGCTAGGCAGTCGTGTGAATGGACACACCCTAAGACACGGGCATCTAACAAGCTTTATTTGAAATTTTTTAAACCCCACAACCTTCCCTTCTCTCACACATTCCTTCTTCCTTCTCTTCTTTTAAATTTTTCTTCCTATTCATAGAAAAGATCCAAGACACTTGAGCAACACAAAGATCATGCCGAAGAAACGTAAGTATCATCTCTTTAGAGGAGACCTCAACATGAGCTCATGTCGGCAGCTTCACTTAATTGACACGCCAAGGGTCTCTAAACCTTTTTGGTTCTATTTTACTTTTCTCTTCTCCTTTATTTTCCTTATCTATACTTCTTTTCGCTTAATTTAATTTATTTCATAGTAATTTCATGGTTTTAGAATCTAAAGGCTGTTAGGGAATCACACACCACAGCCTTCGAGGTCACACCCACTTCGCAAACCATCCAACAATAAGGACTCCTTAGTCCATTAGTCTTTTCTTTCAATTTCAGTTTTCCTCTTAGTCTCCTTCTTTTATTTCCTTAATCTTTAAATTTATTATTAGTATATAATTATTATTTCCTAGATCTCTTGGCTATAGCTTCACAGCATCACCCAATTTCTTCATCTAGCAAATTGTTTCTCAGCAGCCCACTCATCTAGCCCATAGAAAACACCATCACCGCCACCAAAGACGCCCAGATCATCCGATTTCGTGGAGTATTACTTTCCCACTTATCTTTTTTATTTGGCACATAAATTTCATTATCTATCTTTGTACATTGAGGACAATGTACATCTTAAGTGGGGATAATAGCGCCTAACTTTTGCATAATTCTCAAAACCCTAAAATTAGTCTTGATCTTAAATATTTTCTCATATTATTAATTAGGATGAAATTTCTATGATTTATGATTTTTATTGATATGTTTTAGAACAAATCATAGTTAATTGTGCATTGATGATTAAATTTGAAGAATACTAGAGAATCAAGCATGATAAGTCTATTTTTCAAAAATAAAAATTGATAGGTTGTTGAATTAAATATGAGTATTACTTTGAAATTTGAAATCTATAGGGATTGATGTCAAAAACACCCATATTTTCTGTGAGATATTGAGCCTTATAGAGCATATATTATTTTTCATGCTCACTTTTATTGATATTGAGTGTGTCAACTTTGAACTGTTATTCTAGAACTTGCCTCGTTTATGCATGTCGAGACCACAATAATGATTTGATATACTGAGATGATAATGGCACCTAGGTTTTAACCCGTTCACTCCACTAAAAAGCCTACCTACATGAATAACTCCTAGTGAACCTGTTGAATCCTAACAACCTTTTATTGACTCACCCACTAATATTATACCAAAATCCTTTGTATTTGTTATCAACATTCTTTTGACTACCCCTCTATCGAGAATTGACTTGATCAATTGCCAAATTAGGTTATTTCAATTATCAAAGTTCCTCTATTAAATTTTTCTTAGTTTGTTCTTGAAAAAAAAATCCAAGTTTATTCAACAAAAGAGCTTAGAGCAATTAAACTCCAATTGTTGAAGAAAAAAGCTCAGATTAAAGTATTATCAAATTTTAAAGTGAAGAAAATACTCTTTTTATAGAGTAATTATCAATAGTGGTATTATTACTTTTCATTCGATGTAAATATTCATATTTAGTTCATTATTAGGTAATTAGTCAATTCAATCTCGATTTTAACCCTCTGATTCAGCCTTTATCCACACCTTTTAACCCAAGCCCCATTACAACCCTAATAAAGACCTTTTGATCTGTTTATTATCTCATATACAGTGGTGGAGATTTGATTTTCAGGCAAGCCTATGGGATTAACTTTTCAAGTTTGACTTTTGAGCGCTTTTTCTTGATCCTTAAACACTTTGACTGCTTTGAGTGAATCTTTAGTGAGGATGTCAATCCTTGTCAGTTTTGAATCAAAGGTAATTATTTAAATAAAGGGAGACACCTATGTTTTCATGCTACAAAATCATGACTTATCTCGTATGAATCTTTAGGGCACCTCGAGCTAAATGATCCATGTATAAATTATCTATGAATTATGATGAGGCATTGTCAATGGGAATTATGAATTTTGGAAAGTTCATTTTAATTGTAAGTTGAGAATTTTGCTTGAGGACAAGCAAAAGCTTAAGTGTGGAGGTATTTGATAAACCGTAAAAGTAACATATTTTAATCCCACATTTAGTATGCTTTTGGATGAATTTATACTTAATTTATGTAAAAAGGTGCTCTTAATCCTTTCTTTTCATGTCTTATACTCGGAAAGCACCCAAGGATAAAAAGGACGCAAAACGGTTTAAAACGGACCAAAGTGGGCTAGCCCAAGAAGTCGGCATGGCTCGGACTTCATGCCACACTACCGCGTCTCAATATTTAGATTGCACACTGTCACACCCCGATTTACACGACTGCGCCTCATCGACACTAAGCCCAACACGACTGGACTTCATGCCACACGATCGCGTACCCCAATTGGCGCACCCAAAGCACGGCTCTACCCAGATATTGCACGGCGTGTCATAGCCGTGCCTAAATCGATGTGGATGGAGACACTGGCCGACCACGATTTATACGGCATGTCAAGGCCATGCCCTTGCATGAAAAGAGTAATTTCACTCGAATTGGATGCTTGGAGCCCAAGAAATGCAATCTTAAGTCCACTCAAACACTTATGACGAATTTCACTTGAATTACAGTACTTAGGAGCCAAATAAAGCATCCCAAACGCTATATAAACAATCTAAAGCAAAGAATTCAAAGTCGATGTGTTTTAGCGAGTTTTCGCCAAAGCTTTACTCGCTTAGGGAATTACCAAAGATAGCCAGTTGATCCATCTCGAAGAGTCAGAATTCTACTCAAGACGGAGGATCTCTCCTTCAATTCCTTCAAGGGGTTTTAGGGATTTCTTATGTTTTGTTTATTCTTTACTCTTGAGATGTTTTTGCATTTAGTTATGAACTAAACCCCTCAGATACCTGAAGGGGATGAAACCTATGATGGATTTTGTTATTTGATTTCTAAATTATATGATAAGTACTTAGTTTGTTCTTAATTATGTTGCTCAATTTAATCTGATGTACTTAGGTGGTGGAGGAATAGACCCTGCCTAAGAGTAGATCTAGCATAATTAAGTGGAGTTGATTAGGCGCCTAGAGATAGGGTTATGAGATTTTGCCAAATTAGGGTGAAACCTAATATGGGAGTCTATTGATCGATTTACTGCTTCCTTAGGGGTTATTATAAGAGAACGAGAGTTCCACTAATTAACCTAAGGTTAGAAGTTATTCACTTCGAGAGAAGGTTTAATACAGGTTAGAGAGTCTCATGGATCAATCTAAGTAAAAGAAATCATATGAATTGAAAGTTAGATAATAAGCGAAGTCATAGGTGGAATCTTCCCGAAGGTATCGTTTTTATCAACTGAGTTTTCCAAAGTCTTTTCCCAGTTTATTCTTTTGTCTTTGCATTTAGTTTAAGTATTTCATTAGTCTTAGATAAGTTAATTAATCACTCCATATTTAAGGCAAAATAATAGGAAGAAAGTAGTAGTAGTACTTTTAGGTTCTTTGGGTTCAATAAGATATTCTTCCCAAAGCTATACTACTGTTCGACAGGTGCACTTACCTCTATCATTGTCATAGTTAGTCTACAGGTTTGATTATCCTTTATAAATTTTAAAACTAGACTGTTTTGCAGCGATCAGCAATTGTTATCTACATAAAAACGTAATTATCTATAAAAACCTTTTTGGTTGCGAAAGCATATTTGAAATAACAATTTACGAAAATATGACGTTTGGAAATAGAGTTGCAAAAGCATTTTGAAAACATTACAGAAACGTAGATAAAATACAAGTATTTTTGAAAGGTTGGTTGATAAGTCGAAAATCGAAGTAGTGGACTTTAAAATCAGGACTTTTGAAAATGACATTGAAATTTTGAAAGAGAATCCGAGTTAAATTATTTGTAAAAGTTTGCTATAAAATCCATTTATTAATCAATTTTGAAAACCATTATTTATATTTTAAGAAAATTTCTTTTAAACAATTTAAGAAGAATAATAAAAACATCCCAAACATAAAGCAAAATAAAAATAGTCTAGAGGCGTTATTACAACTTTAAAACCAGAAACAATAAAAGTAATCAAATAAAACGGAAAGGTAGTTTACTAATATTCGAAAATGTTATTTTAGAAGCATGGCCTCCACCGAGTCATCCATGGCTCCAAGTCCTCATCACTAAGCATTACCTACAAGGGTTAAGAGAAGGAGTGAGTTACAAGAACTCAGTGTATAATCCACTTACCATTATTCACTGGGCCAAAATCCCATTAAGCAATTAATTGGGCCAAAGCCCGCCATACAATAATATAAATGTATCATATATAATATGCATATGATATGCAATTCCCAAACCAAATCCTAGTTTTCCATGCGCTACACACCACCCGCATTCAACCAACACACACATGGGTGATCTTTAGTCAACCCACCCCGCCAACACACCAAATGTAGGCATTAAGCCATTTATATCAAATTTGTGGATGTGCCACTAGATTAACAGAATTTACATGGCATTGTCATTTTTCAGATTTGTGGTAGAGCCACGGATTTATGTAGCATAGCTACGTAACTTCTCTTCATCATTATCCCATCCCATGCTAATCATGTATATAATGCATAACAAATCACAATAATTTATTCGGATATTTATTACAAAAGTACTACCATTATAACAAATCATCAATTAGGCCCATATAACAAAATATCGATTAGCCCATTTAGCAAAATATCGATTGGCCCATTTAGCAAAATATCGATTGGCCCATTTAGCAAAATATCATATTGGCCCATTTATCAAAATATCGATTGGCCCATTTATCAAAATATCGATTGGCCCATTTATCAAAATAATAGATTGGCCCATTAACACTTTTTGCAAATCGCCCATTAGGGCATTTCCATATTTCGCCCTTTAGAGGCATTTTCATAATTCGACAATTTACCTACTAAGGGTAATTCGGTAATTTCGCATTCGACTTAACTACTAATTTGGGCATAACAATTTAAATCGTCCATCTGCGTCAGACTAACTAAATTGACTATAACTTGGGTTAGAATCTCAAATCTAAATCCGTAAATTATTCTTGAAACTCATATAACTTCTTACTAAAAGTTTTCCAGAATTTTTGTCTTAACCATTTAGTACATTTTATTCATTAAAATTTCCCTTGTTTCAACGTCCACGATTCGACCTCACTTACCCAAAATTCAAATATCTCACTGCATAGCTTTTCATATGTTGTTCCCACTTGTTTCTATTGAAAATAGGCTCACTAAGGAATATTTACATATAAACTATAACTCCTAATTCACTTTGTACAATTTTATATGATTTTTCCAAGATGATTAGGGAACCACGAAATCATTCGTAACGGCCTCACTAAAATTAACATATCTCGTAATATAAAATTATTTTTCCTTCTCCGCTTTCTTCCTTATCAAAATAGACACAGTAAGCTTTAATTTAATATTTCATTCACATTCTAAGTCCCTTTCTCCTATTTTTCGTTATTTTTCAAAAACACGTCACTGCTTCTAACCGAAACTGTTTTATTACAAAATACGTTTACCACTACGATCATACGCACGCCTGAGTGATCACGGATGCCGGTTTCTAATTTTCTTCGGTATTTCGACCGATTCACAGAATATTTCATACAAAATTTCTGAGAAGTTTGAGATTACACACCATTTCAGATATGTATACGAAAGGTACGGGATTACACACCTAATTTCGATTTCCTAACGAACCACTCGTCGTTGACCTAGAACAATACCAACCAAAAGTTAGCCTCGGATTTCCAAAAGATTTTGTATCACTTACACTTGAATCACTTACCACTATGTCCGAAGGTAGAATATATCGAGTGATTTTTCCCTAAAACATGTAGTCGATTATTTCACATTATTACTCCGTTAGCAACCAATCAAATATTGAATAATATCAATAATCCATAAGAACTCCTTACCTTATTAATATTGGATCCGATTTCTAGTGATTATACGATGACTTTGGAAAATTTCAAGTTTCAGCCTTCCACTATATCTCTACGAGGAAGAAAAATGATTTCGAATGAGGGAAAGTAAGGTGATGGTCTAGGTCAAAATGACCATCCAAAACCAAAGAAAATAAAATATTGAGAAGAATACTTACTGATAAACCGTAAAAGTAACATATTTTAACCCCATATTTAATATGTTTTTGGATGATTTAGCCCTTGATTTATGTTAAAAGGTGCTTTTAATCCTTTCTTTTCATGTTTATACTTAGGAAAGGCACCCGAGGATGAAAACAACACAAAACGAGCTTAAAACGGAGTATTTAGGCCGTAGCAAAAATTGGACACGGCCTATCCCAAGGCCTACAAGATCGTGCTTCGCCGATTACCTAGTGCACGGCCTCAACTCCGTGACACGCTGCCGCATCATCCATTTCCCACACGGACGTGTTCGGTGATCTACATGGCCATGTCCCAATCAATGACACAAGCACTACCGAATTTCAACTTACACGGCCATGCCCAAAACGACAGAATCAAGGCACGGCCCAACCATGATTTACACGGGCGTGTGCCATGGGCGTGCCCCTGCTGTGGGAGAGAGCAATTTCACTCAGATTTGGATGCTTGAAGCCAAAAAAACATACTCCTAAGTCTACTTAGACACCCTAATAGTAATTCTACTTGAAAGAGGTACTTAAGAGCCAAGTATAGCATCTCAAAGCCTATATAAACAACCCAAGGCAGTCATTAAGGGGACGGCTATTTGCAGAGGCTTTTGCCAAAGCTTTCATCTTTTAGGGAGTCACTTGAAGATAGCCAGTTGATCCATCTCAAGAAGCCGGAGTTCTACTCAAGACGGAGGATCTCTCCTTCAATTCCTTCAAGGGGTTTTAGGGATTTCTTATGTTTTGTTTTATCTTTTCTCTTGAGATGTTTTCTTGTTTAGTTATGAACTAAACCCTTCAGATACCTGAAGGGGATGAAACCTATGATGAATTTTGTTATTTGATTTTTAAATTATATGATAAGTACTTAGTTTGTTCTTAATTATGTTTCTTAATTTAATCGATGTGCTTAGGTGGAGGAGGAATAGACCCTACCTAAGAGTAGATCTAGCATAATTGAGCTGGAGTTGATCTCCTGAGATAGGGTTACGAGATTTTGCTGATTAGGTGAAACCTAATATGGGAGTCCATTGATCAATTCTATCGCTTCCTTAGGGGTTTATTATAAGAGAACAAAAGTTCCACTAATTAACCTAAGGTTAGACGTTATTCACCTCGAGAGGGTTTAATATAGGTTGAGAGTCTCACGGATCAAGCTAAGTAAAGAAATCATATGGTTTGGGGAATAAATAATAAGTGAAGTCATAGGTGGATTCTTCCCGAGGGTATCGTCTTCATCAACCGAAGTTTTCCTAAAGTCTTTCTCCCATTCATTCTTTTGTCCTTGCATCTAGTTTAGTTTTCATTAGTTTCATAAACCAATCACTCCATATTTCAGGCTAAATAATAGAAAGAAAGTGAGTAGTAGTACTTTTAGGTTCCCTTGAGTTCGATAAGATATTCTTGCCTAAGCTATCCACAGGAAAAGAAATCAAACCTTGAAGAGATGCTGACAAAATTTATGGCAGCTACAGATTGTCATCTCCAAAAGACCTGAAGCGACACTTAATGAACAACAAAAATCGATCAAAGGGATCGAGAATCAAGTTGGAGAACTTACTAGGTCAGTGGGACATCTCACAAAGGTGATTTCTGAACGTCAACAAGGACGTTTACCAAGCAACACAGAAATAAACCCAAAAGAGTAGATCCAAGCCATCACATCTCAAGAGGGTACAAAGGTAGACGAGCCCACCTCAGTACAAGAAACTAAGGAAGAAAAAGGTAAACTAGAGGTAGCACAAGAGAGGCCAAAATCAGTAATCAAAGAATACCAACCTCGCATACCTTATCCCAAAGCATTGAAAAAAGATGATTCAGAGGAACAATTCGGTAAGTTTCTAAAACTTTTAAAGAAATTACATATTAACTTACCTCTTCTTGAAGCTCTTTTCCAGATGCCCGACTCAAGGAGATTTTAAGACGACTCTTGACAAACAAACGCAAAATAGATGAAGAGTACCATGTGGAACTTAACGCAACATGCTCAAAGAATGCTACGTAATGTATCACCACGTAAATTAAAAGATCCAAAAGTTTTACGATTCCATGTTTAATTGGTAGTTTAACTATTGATAATGCATTAGCCGATTTAGGGGCAAGTATAAATGTCATGCCTTATGCATTGTTTAAACGACTAGGTCTAGGGAAGCCCAAACAAACTAGGATGAGTATTCAACTAGCTGATAAAACTGTTAAAATTCCTAGGGGCATTATTGAAGACGTTTTAGTAAAAATCGATAAATTTGTTTTCCCAGTAGATTTTGTTGTTTTAGAAATGGATAAGGAAAATTCAAACCCTCTAATTTTAGAAAGACATTTTCTTGTGACTACCAAGACTAAAATTGATGTTGCCACAGGAGAACTCATACTTCGTGTAGGAGAAGAATCGGTCAATCTTCAAGCTCTCGACTCAGCCAAAACAACAGAAGATGAAATCGTCATAGAAGAATCACACCAGAAACAAAACCAAAAGGCTGACAAATTTGAAGAGCAGAAGATACACACCAAAGAAAAGCCGGATCCACACGTAAAAAACCTAAGGAACCACCAAAAGAGCTTATAGGGACATCAAATCACTTTAAAATAGGAGACCAGGTGCTGTTAGACAAAGTCGATCCTCACATCACTTTAATAGACCTGAAGAAAAAGGAAGAAATACTCCTTCAGGTACACGATGTTTTCCCACACGAAATAGTCGAGGTAAGCAATCCAATATTCGGTAATTTCAAGGTAAACGCTTCTCGACCTAAACTTTGTCACGAAAATAAAACTGTCAGTAAGAGGGAAAATATTCAAACCTTTAAACCTCCCTAAAATTTTCAAAGTCTAGGACAGTTTAGCTTAAGACTATAAACGAGCGCTTCTCGGGAGGCAACCCGAGCACTAACACTTTTTATTTTCAAAATTATTTTTTCTTTTCTTCCCTTCTCTCTTCTCTCTCCACATTTAAACTAAAACAAAGATGCAGGTTTCCAGGCCATACGGCCTTATACACGGCCATGCCCGTGGCCGTGTGGACCACCGGAACTACCACACCAATAGAGTAGAACCGTGCAAGTCAGTCCAACCACCCCCCAACGTCACAGAGCTAACCACCCACAGCACGGGCACCAACAAAAATAGCACGATCGTACCTCACGACTGTGCTAAGATACTGACTTATTGAGCATGGGCAGACCACGCCCGTGCATTCCAACCGTGCTCACATATTGGCTTTCTAGAAACAGGCGTGCCAATCGAAAAACGGGTGTGGAAGAACAACACACTCTATAACACGATCGTGCGATTCGGCCGTGTGAAATAACACACCTCGAGACACGGGCGTGGGAACGTACCAGATTTGAAATCTTATTTAAATCCCCACAGCCTTTTCTTTTTTCCCATCTTCTCTCTTCCTTCTTTTCCTTTTAAGTTTTTCTCTGTTCATAGAAAAGGTCCAAAACTCTTGAGCAACACAAAAATCATGCCGAAGAAACGTAAGAAGGTAAGCAACGTCTCCTCAAAGGAGAACGCAACATGATTTCATACCGACAGCTTCAGCTAATTGACACGCCAAGGGTCTCGGAAACCTTTTCGACTCTATTTTTCTTTTCTCCTTTCCTTTGTTTTCATTATATATACTTCCTTTCTACTTAACTTAATTTATTTCATATTAGTTTCTTGATTTTAGGTTCTAAAGGCTGCTTGGGAATCATGCACCATAGCCTTTGAGGTCACATCCACCTCGCGAACCATCTAACAATAAGGACTCCTTAGTCCATTAGTCTTTTCTTTCAATTTCAGTTTTCTTCTTAGTCTCATTCTTTTTATTTCCTTAATCTTTAATTATATTATTAGTATATTATTATTATTTCTCTAGATCTCTTGGCTATATCTTCGCAGCTACCCAATTTCTTCATCTAGCAAATTGCTTTTCTAGAGCTACATCACTAACCCATAGAAAACACCATCATGACCACCAAAGACGCTTGGATCATCCAGATCTTTCCCCACTTATCTTTTGATTTGGCATCTATTTATCAGTATTACTTTCCCATCGACTTATCTTTTGACATCTATTTATCATTATCTATCTTTGTACATTGAGGCAATGTACATCTTAAGTGGGGGTAATAATGCCTAACTTTTTGCATAATTCTCAAAACCTTGAATTTAGTCTTGATCTTAAGTATTTTCTTATATTATTAATTAGGATGAAATTTCTAATGGTTTATGATTTTTATTGATATGTTTTAGAGTAAGTCATAGTTAATTGTGCATTGATGATTAAATTTGAAGAATACTAGAGAATCGAGCATGATAAGTCTACTTTCTAAAAAATTAAAATTGATAGGTTGTTGAACCGAATTTGAGTATCACCTTGAAGTTCAAAATTTATAAGGTTTGATGTCAAAACACCCATAATTTTTGTGAGATCTTGAGCCTTATAGAGCATATACCCTTTTTCGTGCTCACTTTATTGATTATGAGTGTGTCAACTTTGAACTGTTATTCTAGAACTTGCCTCGTTTATGCATGTCGAGACCACATTAATGATTTGATATACTGAGATGATAAAGGCACCTAGGTCTTAACCCGTTCACTCCACTAAAAAGCCTACCTACATAAATAACCCCTAGTGAACCCTATTGAATCTTAACAACCTTTTTATTGACTCACCCACTAATATTAACCCAAAATCCCTTTGTATTTGTTATCAACATTCCTTTGACTACCCTCTATTGAATTTGATGGATTTAGGTTATTTCAATTATCAAAGTTCCTTCTATTAAGTTTTTCTTAATTTGTTCTTAAAAAATCCAAGTGTATTCAATATTAGTAAGATCATTTAAACTCCAAATACTTATATAGCTAATTTCTTAGAGTTTGTGATACTTTCAAAATAAATGGCCTCTAATTCACCTTTATCCACACCTTTTAACCCTAGCCCGTTTTGATGATGCCATACGTCTTATGGGATTATTTCTTTCTCCCATTCATTCTTTTATCCTTGCATCTAGTTTAGTTTTTCATTAGTTTCATAAACCAATCACTCCATATTTCTTTTGGAATTTAGCCCTTGCTAAATAATAGAAAGAACACAAAACGTGAGTAGTAGTACTTTTAGGTTCCTTCATCCATTTCCCACACGGGTTCGATAAGATATTCTTGCCTAAGCTCATACTACTGCTCGATAGGTGCATTTGCCTCTATCGTTGTCATAGTTAGTCTCTTTTAGGGAGTCACTTGATATAGCAGTTGATCCATCTCAAGTTCGATCACTCTTTTTATATGTTTTGTTTTATCTTTTCTCTTGAGATAGTTAAACTAAACCCTTGATTATGAATTTTGTTTTTGATTTCTAAATTATATGATAAGTACTTAGTTTGTTCTTAATTATGTTGCTTACTTGCTTAGGTGGAGAAGGAATAGACCGAGTAGATCTAGATAATTAAGCAGAGTTGATCTAGCCTAGAGATAGGGTTACGATTTTACCAAATTAGGTGAAACCTGTTATTGATCGATTTATCGCTTCCTTAGGGGTTATTATAAGAGAAGAGTTCCACTAATTAACTAAGGTTAGACATTATTCACCTCGAGAGATTTAATATAGGTTAGTGAGTCTCATGGATCAAGCTAAGTAAGGAAATCATATAGTTTGGGGAATAAATAATAAGTGAAGTCATAGGTGGATTCTTCCCGAGGTATTGTCTTCATCAACCGAGTTTTCCAAAAGTCTTTCTCCCATTCATTCTTTTGTCCTTGCATCTAGTTTAGTTTTTCATTAGTTTCATAAACCAATCACTCCATATTTCAAAGCTATAATAGAAAGAAAGTGATAGTAGTACTTTTAGGTTCCCTTGGGTTCGATAAGATATTCTTGCCTAAGCTATACTACTGCTCGATGTGCATTTGCCTCTATCGTTGTCATAGGAAGAAATTGATCAAGAAACGGATGTTAATGGATGAGAAGAAGAAATAGAGAAAAGATGGAAGTTCGGTTATGGAGGAAATTGTATGTTGATATTCAGCTATCAAGGAAGATGGATAAAAGGTGAATATGAAACCAATCCAAAGAGAAGAAAAATGCACTATTGTGCTAGAAGATTTCGACAAAGAGAATAGCAAATTGGGAAAAGATGACACTAAAGTTGCAAATATGATTTTTGGCCAAAACAATACCAAGACCCTACCAAATGCCAACAATTTCAGCTACCTATCTACCCCCAAAATCGTCCACATGCATAGTCATAAGGGTCAAAATTTTGCCAACCATACTTTCCATAGCATTCCCCATGAAATAAGCCACTTGTTCCCCATACTTGCCTTTTCCTTTTGATTCTTTTCCCCAACCTCAACCTTTCCTTAATTCTTTAGCCACTATACCAAAAATAAAGAAGTCAAACTTGCCATAAATACCTCTTGGCCGACACTTAAGGAAAGAGTGCAAAAATATTAGTCAAAAATTGCACACAAAGGGATTTGAACCTCTTCCATCAAGGTACTTCACTGATGCCATAACCTCTTTACCAATAGCTCATTTATGCAAGCACATTACTTATTTATTTCTATAAGCTTTGAAGCTACTTACCATTTCTCCTTAAAGTGCTAAAATACCCAATTTTTCCTAAGGCCCAATTAAACCCAAGACTTCATAGAAACCTTGTAACCTTCCAAATTCACTTAACTAATAAGTCCAATTTGCAATAATGCCATTATCTTGTTCTCAAAATTTTAAACATTCCTACGCCAAGGCCCATTGGGCCCAATCCTACTAGGCCCAATTTTGGGATGTTACACCCCTAGCTACTGTACCACCCACTAAACCCTGAGGATGTTACATTTTCTATTTTCCAAAATAAACATCATAAATTAATTTTTCAATTAAATAATTTTCTCAACCTAATTTTGATTCTATTAAAATCATGGCAACTTTACTGTAAAAAAATCTATGAGAAAATATGTTTAATTTTTGTACATCCAATGGATTTACAATGACCAATTAATTTAATTCTATTTTCAAACTTCAATTAATTATTAATAATTAAAAAACCATAAATTAATTCTTAGGTCATCTCCATAGTGAGAAAACCACATTCATTTTTTGATGTTTCCCATTTCTCTAACTTTACCTTTTCTATCCATTTTGGTTCATTTGATTCAATATACAATTTATTTTTGGTTTCAACAAGCTAAAGGAGTGATCAATTGCACATATGCAATTATAGCTTAAATGATTTATAATTAACTTCCAGCTTTTCGCCTATTAATTATAAATTCATTTAGTAACGGAGTCATTCTACTATAGTATCTTGACTGAACTCTCCCTAGACATATCGTTATGAAAGCAACTCGATCAGTGCTCGTCCATAACCTTTTCAAGTACTTTATAGGATATCCTTAATCTATTTGGGACAAATTTGTTCTCTCAATATGATCATATTTTATCTCATGGTAACCATAACATCTTCCTTTATGATAAGTCAATTACTATCAAATAGTAATCGAGTCATTCCTCATAAAGACGAATGACTCATGACCATGTTTACTTTTCATCTATCATGTAATGCCTATGAGAGGATATCATTTACCCGTGTCTAGGGCTATGATTGCACTATTATGAATGGTACTACTTATTGCAAAAGTCATTTACCCAACGTACCAGCTTTCAGTTCCTTATCTATTCAAACTTAGGCTTTTATTTATATCAAAGTATATGAGCCACACATACATAGTCCATCATGTTGGAAAATCAGGTTTGGAAAATGTAGCAGAAAATAAGTTTAAGAGAAAAACCAGAGTTTTAAAAATTTTTCCAAAACAAAAACTTGGTTGTGATATTTAAAGCAATAAACACTTAATCAAAATTGTACATTTTCGATTCCTCTAGGACGAACTCTTCGACCAAGAAGTCTTCTTTACTATCCTCAAGCTCAAATCTTTCGAGTGTTGATTTGCTTCAAATTAGAAAAGTTTCCACAAAATTACCAGTGGGATAATTTCGCAATTTGCCTAAACTTCTGGGACAAGCTATACATAAGAAAAATGTCACTAAAAATCTTCTAAAATAATTTCTTAAGAGAATTTTCTCTCTACAACTTTCTCTTGAATTCAAGTGTGTGAAAAAATAATTACACATGACTCTCTTTATATAAGGCGAGTTTAGAGAATTCAACTATGATTAAACTAAATTATTTTAATATTAAATTAATATAATACTTATCAAGATAAATATTAGATTAAATTTAATATTAAATCTTATTAAATTAATAGAATATTTATTTACAAAATAAATATTAAATTAAATTTAATATTAAAACTATTAAAATAATATTGTTGTTAGAATAATTAAAGTAAAATCAAATTATCTGGTAGACTCCCAATAGGAGTGTGATCCTTCCACTGCTCAACCACCGAAGGACCACCCGTTGGCCACTGGAATGCCGTCGTTGGTACCGCCGTACCCGGTGGTGTCATCACAAATATGGCACCTTTACGACACTCCAAGCCAATTTGGCTGTTGCCAGTTTGGTCTGGGCCAATGACGGCCCGACAAATGGCAGGACCGTCAACCCTATTCGACCACTTTTTGGGTCTCGATTTTGGATTCTCGGGCCAATTTTCAAGTTCAATTACCCATTAGACTAATTATCTGACTTGAAAAATAATTTCCAAAAAATATCATATTTCTTTTAATTAATTTGATTAATTTAATTTTGCTTTATCAAAATTAATTTTCCCAAAAATCACTAAGATTTTTCAAAATTATTTTTTCGAGAAAATTCTTTAAATAAATTTTCTAGTTGAACAATTCTCACGACCGCCCAATTTAATTCCAAATCGAATAAATAAACTCAATTAAATTATTTCCAAAGTCATAGAATTTTCTTTTGATTCAAATACAGTTCAATTGAGCTTTTGTTGAGCTAGCAAAGGGACTAATCAGACATATACAATTAGGCTCTAGTTATTGTAATTATATCCAGAAGTATTGCTCTGATAATTTGCAACTTATTTAATCATGGAGTCAGTCCACAAGAAATACCATGATTGAAATCTTCTTATTGTATACTCTTTACGAAAGCAATTCATTCAACTACTTTGTCCAATGACCTCGTCATGTGTATGTTACCCTCATATGATATCTTTGAATCCTTTGAGTTAAATCCATTCACTCCATACAATCCTCTTTTATCTCATTGTCACCATTGTGTTTTCTTAATGATTAATATAATCGCTGTCAACAAATAACTATGATAAATTGCTCGTTCGAGAATAAACAACCAATGATCGCATTCCATATTTACCAATCCACATAATTCCAATGAGAGGATATTGTTAACTCTTTAATTGAGCTATGAATTCCACTGTTACTAGTAAAGTCATGCCATACACAAGTCATGTACCCAACATACCAGGCTATCAGCTCGATCATCTTTAAAGCATAAGCCTCCACTTATATCAAAGCACATGAGTTACATACGCATTGTCAGTGACCAACTCAAGATTTAGGTAAATCACATTATGAACGTCACAAGTGAATTAATTCACAAACGGATTCAGAAATAATTCATCTTAGGTCCAGTCCAATGTATCATTCTTCCAATGAATACATCTATGTCTCTACACGCGCAATCAATTGCTCTGATAGTCAAGACTAGTCATTTCCCCAATTGGATTTGTAAACGACATAATAATCTTTCTAAGTATTTGAATCAAATGCTCATTTTGATTCTTTTACGAGATTACGGACTCATTTATATTATCACTGAAGTAAGTTGTCTTTCTCGCAATGTAAACATTCTTACAGTACCACCTGCCATCAGTTTGAACTTGGACAATCAATAAGCTACTATTTGCTTATCGCAATTTCGTTTTGCATGTAAAACATGAAAGGAAAAACACAAATGACATAATAGTGAAATATGAAATTAATTTTATTTATTTATTCATTGTTCAAATACATAGAAAATAATTACATGTTTACTATAATATGAGCATATTTCTCAACACATCATCCACTCAAGATTAAGATATGTCACACGTTGAACGTCACAAGTGAGTAAATCCATAAAAGGATTCAGGATCTATTCTTCTTAGGTCTAGTCCGGTGTATTGTTAGTCCAGTCAGTCACACCTATGTATATATCTTTTGGGAGTCATCCGCTTCGATGCCCAAGAAAATACATCTCCCCAATTGAACTTGTTAGACGACATATTAGTCTTTCAATCTGTTTGCTCATTTTCAATTAGACTAAGGACATGTTTAACTTTGTCTACTAATACAAGATGTCTTTCTGTATTACTATCTGACCATCTAATACCACTTAGTATTAGTTTAAATATTAAACAACTAGTAAGTCAATATTTGTTTCTATTTTGCTTTGCATGCAAAAATCATATAAGAACATTATATAAAATATATTAATGCAATCAATGAATTATTTTATTAACCAATCTGCCTGAAAAAATTACAAATTTATAAACGAATATACTACACTTAGGACACTAGAACCAACAATTTGCTGATTTGCTCATAGAGTAAATGACCCGACTATTATAACGGAGTGTAACAGTTGCCCCACGTTTGAGGGAGAGGTTATACAACAGCCTTCCCAGAAGCTCTCTCTCAGCCTTCCCAGAAGCTCTCTCTCGTATGGAATGTTTCCAAGGGGTTCTCACGAGGAGGTGGTTTTGGAGATGTTGAGGAGGACTTGCGTGATGGAGGGGTACATGTCTAGAAGGTTGAAAATTTTTGCATTGGAGGGATGTGCTTCCGGGGTGGTAAAGGTTCTGATGCTACCATGGTGAGTTACTAAAAGTTAAATGGGTGGGTTTTATGTGTGAAAATCATGTGTGATTGTCGTTTTCCAAACATTGCACATAATATGATCATGCGTTACAACTCACCACCATTAGGTATCAACGCACCTAATTTCCTGTCGTTTGAGTTTAAGAAATGCCAAGTGTTGTGTTGTGATTAGTGGCGAAGTCATGTTTGGTGGCTTTTTGAAGATGTCTTTTCGCCCGAGGAGTCTATATAACTTGGACTTTGTTGTCTTCTCAATTTTCACCGAAGTTTAAGGATTCTTAGAATATTTTCAGTTTGCTTGTGTTATTTTTTTCTGTTTTTCTAATTTTCTTTCTGAGTTTTGTTTCAAAGTCCCTTATTTTCTTTCGATTTTAGTGCTTTCGTCTTACTAGTCACTTGGTTTAGGAGGTTCATGACCGACGTCCAGTTGTTTTTTCTTTTCGGTTAGTTAAAAATTTTCAATTTTCCATCTCCCACATTTTTCTTGCTTGGGTCGAATATGGTAAGAGGGAGTCATGGGGGTGAGGCCGAGTCCAACTTTAAGGTTGACGGTCGTGAAAACAAAAAGGGGAAATGAAGGATAGGGAAGCATGCTTTGAAGGGACCTTTGAATGTACCACTAGCCAGAACAATATGTAGAGGAGAGGTTGTTGTAGTATGGAGGGTTGTTACTAAATAACTATGAACTCAAATTTAGTATCCTCCGTGACAAACTTGAGCTGGGTACAACCTGTGGGCTGAAGCACCACGATAGGAAGCTTGGGTTCTTCTTACCTTTGTACGTTCTGGAAGTTGGGTTCCATCTACCCCCACGCGAGTTTATCTACGAAGTGTGGAACTTCTACGAGGTTGCATCGAGGAAGCTTGTTGGTGCCTCTTAATGGAGTTCCTTATTTTGCGTCGCCAATAGGACAGGGTTCCTCTCTTACCAACTTTTTCAAAACTTGTATAGCGTGGGCCCTTTGAACCAAACGACGAACCCCGGGTTAGTGTGTTTCACCAAGCGTTAGTGAAGACACGTTGAGCTTCTAGTGTTTGGGAAAGTTAGTAACCTGGGATTGGATTGAACCAAGTACATCTTAGTGGAGCATAGATTCCCTGAGGACTTCACTTTCCCTACTACTTGGACGCTTCCTCCTGACACTATGGATTATTCAAACTAGCCCTAAGGGATGCGTCTAGTATTGAGCAGTTCGATGTTCTAGGGTAGTCCTTTGGATGTATTGAGGGTTATCACGATTCGAAACATATGGAGGCATCTGTACTTCAAGGCAGCTACTAAATAACTATTACCAAATTGACGTTAAGGGTTAAGTTTGTTATCATGTCAATTTCTATGACATTTCAAAATTGCCGCGTGATTTTTTTATGACAAAGTTAATAATAGCTACCAGAATTGGATGGTTAACATAATTAGATAAAAATAAATGTGATAATTTCAGTGATCATTTTATTATTTTCATAATTGAGTAGTCAAAAAATTTTAAGTAACTTGTAATATAGTTTATCCGTATATTTAATACTACTTACTTAAGTTAATTAGATTTTTAAGTTTCTGTTTTTTAACCATGACAATTTTTTCATAATTTTTGGATTTTTTAATTTTTAAAAATTATTTTGCATTTCTACTTTTTAAAATAATTTTTATATTTTTAAGTATATATATTTTAAATTTTGAATATTTTTTCTGAAAATTTCTGAATTATATTTTTATTTATGGTTCGATGAGCTTTTTAATTTTTTATAATTTTAAAATTAATTTTTATTAAATTTATAAAACAAAATAGTGTCACATTAGTGAAAGGTTAGGGATCAATTTGCTTCAAAGAAAAGAATAAGATTCAAATTGAATAAAGATGTAAAAATTATAAGTTTTTGTTATCATGCTTTATATGGAAAACACCAAAATGAGAATTTCACAACAGGATTTTAAGGATTATTTTATTTTTATATAATATATAGGGATTAATTTATTCATTTTTCAAATAGATAAATAAAATGTAATCTAAAATATAATACATGTACTTTAGTATGATATTTTTACCATACAAATACTTGCAAGGTCCTATTTTATTAATTAACCAAAATCAATAAATCAATGTATTGATGGAGAAGAAGCAAAATTTATGTGTTGGGTCGACAATTAAGAAAAAGAAACACTTGCGTTTGGGCCAACTTGTCAGAGTCCAAAACAGAAGGTGGAGTGGATTGTGATTCCTTTGTTTCTTGATGAGATGACCCATAACCATAACTTGATATTATATCCTCCGCCCGCCCATTCAAAGTGGAGGCCAACGGCCCGACCACTTTCACTTTGTTGTTTATTAATCATATACGTATACATATACATATATGTTAGCTTTGGAGCCCATATAAAAACAAACCAGAAATAACGGTAGCGCGAGATGCAATCGGCGGCGGTCGACCCTGTTTTTGCTTATGCAAGTCGCCGCTCCTTTTTCTTTTGAATGAAATGTCACTATCACAGTGGCAATGGGAGACTGCAACCGCCGGGGCCGTGGCGGGTTTCGCCACCGTAGCCGCGATGTACCCTCTCGACATCGTTCGTACCAGATTTCAAGGTCCTCCTTTTCTTCTATCTCCCTTTCTCTCCGTATACGCATAATTTAGTCAAATATGTTTCAGCCTTTTATGCCGCTGATTGGATTGAATTTTACACAGTTAACGATGGTCGAGTCACCAATTTCCCCGCTTACAAGAACACCGCCCACGCCATTTTTACCATTACTCGCTTAGAGGTTCGCACCTTTTTCTTCTTCTTACTTTAGCTTATCAGATTGTATTGCTCAAGTATAAGCATTTTTAAGCTACTAAATTAGTCATGTAACCATGAAATTATGTGATTTCTAACTGATTCGTAATTGCTTAGTACTCTTAGGTACTTTCTTTTGGTGTCTAGCTTTCACTGGAGATTACAGTTTCTCTTTGCGAAGTCCCTTTTTTTTTCTTTTGATGGTTTACAGATTTGTGGGTTGATCATGTAGGGTCTGAAAGGGCTTTATGCTGGCTTTCTTCCTGCAGTTTTAGGATCCACCGTTTCATGGGGTTTATATTTCTTCTTGTAAGTATCAACTATAGATTTACGTGTTACAAGCTTCTCCTTTTGCTTTATGTGTTTTGAAACGCTTAATTACAGTACATTAGTTGGCATACGTGTGTGTGTGTGTGTATATATATATATATATATGGATTATTACCAGGTTGAAAAATGTTTTATGACAATCAATTAACCTGAGGTTCTCTTATTATTCTCTGTAGCTATGGCAGAGCTAAACAAAGGTATTCTAAAAACAGAGAAGAGAATCTTAGGTCTGGCCATCATATCGCATCTGCTGCTGAGGCTGGAGCTTTGGTGAGTATATATACTTCTAATAATGATTTGGTGAAAACATGGAAGGTTCATACTTACTAATAATATCAAAGTTCACAGCTGAAAGGAAATTTTCTTTTAACAGTAAAATTTGCTAATAACCTAGCTTAAAACCATTTAGGATGGTCTAAGATGCTAACTTTCAATAGCATGTCACTAGATGTTGCTGCATTTGGATACTATTTGAGTTGTCTTGGTTTGAATTAGTCAGGTACTCGTATTCTCACTGCTGATGCTAGGTTGAATTGGCCTTTCGGTTTGTTTTCTATTAACAATTTAAATCTTGTGGCCTTCAATTGATGTTAAATTAGTTATGTACTCATGTTCTCACTGCTGATGCTAGGTTGGATTGGCCTTTAATCTATGTTAATTGAGATAGTTTTCAGTTTGTATTCTATTAACAATTTCAATCCTGTGGCATTCTTCAGGTTTCCTTGTGCACAAATCCTATTTGGCTTATAAAAACGAGATTGCAGCTCCAGAACCCTCTTCATCAAAGTCGACGATATTCTGGCATTTATGGTCTGCTCTTCATCTTACGTTATTTTGCTAGTAATGTGCTCTGAGTCTGCGATAACCATTTCTGTAGTGAGTCATACTAACTCTGACTCCAAGCACTAGCAAGCAAATGATTTGATATCATCGGTCCTGCAGAGATGTTGATGCATGAACTTTTAGAAGATACACCTTTTTCCTTTGTAGATTTCTTGTGCAATTTGATATTCTGGTAGATGATTTAACACTACTAAGCAGATATGATTTTCAGAATTGTTGAGAACTTAACCCTTTTTGAAAATGATAGATGATCGTAGGTGTTTATATTTTTCAACATGAGCTCCTTTTGTGCCTCAATGTTTTCAGTTGATATTTAACTGTGCAAAATCGCTTCTGGTGCATTTAATGTCCTTTTCTGTTGCTGCTAGTTCCTCTATATTGTTTTATGTCTTAATTATTTCAGATGCCTTGAGAACCATACTGAGAGAGGAAGGATGGACTGCACTCTATAAAGGACTTGGTCCGGGTCTGTTAATGGTAATTTGCTGGCTGCTTTAGTTGTATTTCTGCTCCTGCTTTTCACATCATGTGTGGGGTTTTTTTTTTTCAACATTTGAATTTCTTAAAGCTAAATAAGACTAAATTGTTTAAGTAATATCTATGTTACTCAAACTCAGATGTAAGTATCTAACACGCACATGTTCTGTCAGATTACAGTTTCCTAATAAGGAATCTTGAGCTTATCAAATAGGATTCTGTGAATATTTTATTGATTGCTATCCTTAACTTTAAGGCTGTGTTTTAAGGGACAGCATCCCTAGAATTAGTTTGTTTCCTAGTATAGAGTTTCCTAAGTTAGGCTCATTATGTATATAAATATTACTGTAATTCCTTGTGAGAAGATATAATAGAAAAAGCCTATTTCTATCATGGTATCAGATTAGCCTGATTTTTGGGAATTTTTTCTTTTGTCTGGTATTTTTTTACTCCCGCTCAACCCTCAAGCCCGTATATTTTGTTCAAAAGAAATATGTCTGAAATCGTCCAAATCAATACCAATGGGGATAGTTTAGAAGTCTCTATGAACACCTCCAACCCAACAAGTGAGTTGCAGAACATTCAAGTGGCCTATAGGTTAAATGGGAAGAATTACCTAAAGTGGTCTTAGCTGGTTCGCACGTTCCTGAAGGGAAGAGGAAAGCTAAGTCACTTACTTGGAACGGGACCTAAAGGAGATCCTACGTTTGATGCTTGGGATGAACAAGACTCTATGGTAATGTCTTGGTTATGGAATTCTATGATGCCGTAAATCGGTGATACATGCATGTTTCTTACCTCATCCAAAGATATATGGGAGGTCGTGAAGGACTTATTCTAAAGTTCGAGATCTTGCTCAAATCTATGATATCAAGACTAAGATTTCATCTACCAAGCAAGGAAGTCGGTCAATCACGGAGTATTTTAATCTATTGCAAAGCTTATGGCAAGAGATGGATCATTACCGCAGCATTCAAATGAAGTGCGGTCACGATGCAAAGACTCTGAAAAGGTTCGTTGAAAAGGATCAATTTATGATTTTCTTCTTTGGACTAAATGTTGAGTTTGATGCGAAGAGTCCAAATACTTGGAAAAGAGGAGCTACCATCACTAAATGAGACAATCACGATTGTTCGTCTTTGAAGAAGGAAGAAGAGGAGTTATGATTGAGAATAGTCAAGTGGATAGTTTCGCCTTAGCTACAAAGGCTGTACATGAGAAGAGATTTGGCCCGAGCAACCAACTAGCGAAGATAGTAAGCGACAAAACTTTCAAGGCCTATTAAAAGGAATCAGATGGTGCACCCATGTAAAAAATCTGTCACACTAAAAAAAATGCTGGAAGCTCCATGGGAAGCCACAGACAATTAAAAAGAATTTTTCAGAAACCGGTGGTCAACCAAAGGAACAAGGGCGAGCACATATAGCAAGACAGCGGGATGGAGAAAAGAATTCTCAAGAATCACCTGTTGCATTTAATAAAGACGAAATTGAGAAGTTGAAGAATTTGCTGGGATCATTGGAAAAATTTTCTTCAACAGGTACTTGTAGTTTGGCTTTTTCAGGTATATCCTCTTCTCAAGATTCTAAAATTTCGGATACAGTTACCAATAGGTCTTGGGTCATTGACTCAGGAGCTACAGACCATATGACCCACTCCTCACAAAAATTTATTTCATATACACCTTGTCCTAGTAATAGAAAGATAACAATAGTCGATGGTTGTGTGATCACAGTGGCTGGTCAGGGTGATATTGTTATAAACAAGACTCTTACTCTTAAAAATGTCCTTCACGTTCCTAAACTGTTTATCAATCTTCTCTCCATCAAAAAAATTACCAAAGACTCTAATTGTAGTGTGGTTTGTTTATCCCAATCGATGTTTTTTTCAAGAACAGAATACGAAGAGGATGATTGGACATGTTAAGGAAGTAAATGGCCTATACTATCTTGAAGAATCTAGTGGAGAAGTTAGTGCTCTGAATTCCTCACCATTATCATTCATATCTAAGTCTGTTAAAACCAATAAAGACCAAATTTGGCTCCATCACCTCCGCCTTGGTCATCCATCATTTAGAGTTCTTAAAATTATGTTTCCTTCATTGTTCAAAGGGATAACTGTTGAAAAATTCCATTGTGATGTTTGTGAACTTGCCAAACATAAACGTGCCTCTTTTCCGGTAAGCAATAAAAGAATTTCCACTCCTTTTACTCTTATTCATAGTGATATTCCCTATTTCAAACATCTCTGGGGCTCGGTGGTTTGTATCCTTTATTGATGATTGTACCTGTGTGTCTTGGATATTTCTTTTAAAACAAAAATCTGATGTAAGGTCTGTCTTTTCAACCTTTTACAACATGATCAAAACACAATTTGGTGCTGAAATAAAACGGTTTGGGTCAGACAATGCCAAGGACTATTTCAATCAATTTATCTCCCCATATTTTCAAGAAAAAGGCATTATACATGAGTCATCTTGTGTTAGCACACCCCAACAAAATGGTGTTGCGGAAAGAAAGAATGGTCACATTTTAGCTATTACCAGAGCTCTCTTGTTTCAAAAAAATGTCCCTAAACAATACTGGGGGAGGCTGTTTTAACTGCTACTCATATGATAAATAGATTGCCTACAAAAGTCCTTGAATCTCAAAGTCCTATGCAAGTTCTAGCAAATTTTTTCCCGATTTCAAAACCTCAAACCTTACTCCCAAAATATTTGGATGTGTTGCCTTTGTACATGTACATTCTCAAAATAGGTGAAAACTCGATCCACGAGCTGTCAAATGTGTCTTTCTCGGTTATTCTTCCACACAAAAAGGGTACAAATGCTATCATCCAGCCACAAAAAAATTTTATGTTTCAGAGGATGTTACTTTTGCAGAAAAGAATTTCTTTACTCGTCCTTATCTTCAGGGGGAGATCTTATTCACAGAAGATAAGGACAGAGAATTCTTTCTTCTTGATTTTCCACTCTCATCCAATGACCAAACACTCACCATTACCTACCAATCACCGCCTAACTTGATTTTCCAGCTCTTGTCCAATGACCAAACACTCGGTCCTTGCCTATCAACTAGTCGCCTAACTTGAACTCGCTGATTACAGCTTCCTAGTTAGGAATATTCAAGAGAATCAGAGATATTTTATATAATCCTCGTAGATATTTTATACCCCTAACTTTAAGGTCGTGTTTTAAGGGACAAAGATCCCTAGAATTAGTTGTTTCCTAGTTTAGAGTTTCCTAAAGTTAGGCTCACCATGTGTATAAATGTTAGTGTAATTTCTTGTGAAAGAATAATAATAGAAAAGTCTATTTCTATCATGGTATCGATTAGATCGATTTAAGGATTTTTTTCGTAATCTTTTCCTTCCACACAACCCTTAAGCATGTTTCTTTTGTAAAATGTCTCGTCACACAAAAGAACAAGGTTGAAGCTTCATGGAAGCCACAGACAATAAAAGGAATTTTTTGACAACAATGGACACCCAAAGGAACAAGGCGAGCAAATATAGACGACAGATGGATGAAGAACGAATTCGTGTTTTTAATAAAGACAAAATTGAGAAGTTAAAGACGTTCTTTGGGAACATTGGAAAATCTTCTTCCACAGTACTTGCGCTTTGGCACTTTCGGTATTTCCTCTTCTCAAAATTCTAATGTCTCGGACATAGTCACCAATGTGTCTTGGGTCATTGACTCAGAGTTATAGACCATATGACCCATTCCTCCCACAAATTTGTTTCATATACCCTTGTCCTAGTAATAGAAAGATTACAGAGTTGATGGTTCTATGCTAACAAAGGGCTAGTCGGTGATATTGTTATAAATAAGACCCTTACCCTTAAAATGTCCTTCATGTTCCTAAATTATTTCCCAATCTTCTCTCCATCCAAAAACTTACGAGGATTCTAATTGTAGTGTGGTTTTTATCCCAAACAATGTTTTTCCAGAACAAAATACGAAGAGGATGATTGGACATGCTAAGGAAGCAAATGGTCTATACTATCTTGAAGAATCTAATGGAGAAGTTAGTGCTCAATTCCTCAACATTATCTTTCCTATCCAAGTCTGTTCAAGCTAATAAAGACCTAATTTGGCTCCATCACCTCCGCCTCGGTCATCCTTCGCTTCCACCCTTAAATTTATGTTTCCTCCTTGTTCCTAGGAATAAATGTTGAAAATTTCCATTGTGATGTTTGTGAACTTGCCAAACGTAAACGCATTCTCCTTTCCATGAAGCAATAAAGAACATCCGCTCCTTTTACTCTTATTCATAGTGATATTTGGGGACCATCAAACATTTCAAACATCTCGGGGCTCGGTGGTTCGCTTCCTTTATTGATGATTGTACCGTGTGTCTTGGATATTTCTATTAAAATAAAAATCGATGTCAAGTCTGTTTTTCAAACCTTTACAACCTGATCAAAACACAATTTGAAATGCAATAAAACGGTTTAGGATGCACAATGCTAAAGACTATTTCAATCACTTTCTCTCATATTTTCAAGAAAAGGCATTCCCATGAGTCCTCTTGTGTTCACACACCCCAACAAAATGGTGTTGCCGAGAGAAAGAATGGTCATCTTTAGCTATTACTAGAGCTCTATTGTTTCAAAGCAATGTTCCTAAACAATAATGGGGGAGGCTGTTTTAATCGCTACTTATTTGATAAATAGGTTGCCTACAAAGGTCCTTGACTCGCAAAGTCCTATACAAGCTCTATCGAAATTTTTTCCTGATTTCCATACCTTAAATCTTCCTCATAAAATATTTGGGTGTGTTGCCTTTGTCCATGTCCATTCTCAAAATAGGAGAAAACTCGATCCACGAGCTGTCAAATGTGTCTTTCTTGGTTATTCCTCTACACAAAAGGGTACAAATGTTACAATCCAGCCACCAAAAAATATTTTGTTTCAAATGATGTCACTTTTGCGTAAGAAGAACACTTTTTACTCGTCCTTATCTTCGTGGGGAGAACTTATTCACGTAAGATAAGGGTAGAGAGTTTTTCTTCTTGATTTTCCACTTCATCCAAATTTCGCCTAACTTCATTTTCCAACTCCTATTCAAAGACCAAACACTCACCTTACACCGCCAACCACCGCTTCTTTTGACCCTATGCAACTTGAAATTGAGCTTACTACACCTAAGTCACCAAAAGGAATTGTGACACTACTCGCCTTACTAGTTTACTCAAGGAAGAAGGCACTGCAAGTTCAATCATCTTCTTCTGATAAACAACCCATCGCTCTACAACCCAAGGTAACTCATCGAACTTACTTTGAATACTACTGAAAATTCAGATCAGAGAGACTATGAGTTTCCTATTGCTATTAGAAAAGGAACTAGGGCCTGTACAAAACATCCCTTGTACTCATTCATGTCCTACAAAAATTTGTCCCATAACCACAAAACCTTCCTTACTAGCCTAAATTCAATCTCCATTCCCAAAAGCAGATCTCGAGGCATTAAATAATGAGAATTGGAAAATGCCATGAATGTCGAAATGGAAGCACTTGAAAAAATAAGACCTGGGATTTGGTAGAATTACCGAAAGGAAAAAAAAACAGTTGGTTGTCGCTGGGTGTATACAGTAAAATACAATTCAGATGGCTCTTTGGAGAGGTACAAAGCAAGATTAGTTGCTAAAGGGTACACTCAAAAGTATGGAATAGATTACCTTGAGACATTTGCCCCTTGCAAAGATGAACACCGTGAGAGTGTTGTTGTCACTTGTCATGTAACAGAGGTGGAAACTACAACAGCTTTGACATCAAGAATGCTTTCTTACATGGTGATCTTGAGGAGGAAGTCTATATGGATGTTCCACCGTGTTTTGGTTCGAGACATGAGATGAGCGGTTTGCAAACTAAAAAGGCTCAGACGGACTAAAACAAATTCCCAGAGCCCGGTTTGGAAGGTTTACCAAAGTGATGCTCAAGTGGGGTATAAACAGAGTCAAGGAGATCACACTGCTTGTAAGGCACTTATCTTCGGGGAATGACCGCCTTGTTAGTCTATGTAGATGACATTATAGTGAC
Organism: Gossypium rotundifolium; assembly: GCA_025506655.1. Classification (NCBI taxonomy): domain Eukaryota; kingdom Viridiplantae; phylum Streptophyta; class Magnoliopsida; order Malvales; family Malvaceae; genus Gossypium; species Gossypium rotundifolium. The sequence continues at coordinate 143,776,759 of CP106731.1, forward strand.
GGTGATGATTTGGAAGAAATGGAAAACTTGAAGAAATGCCTAGTAAAAGAATTTGAGGTCAAAGAGCTTGGTAAATTAAAATATTTTCTTGGTATTGAAGTGGCACACTCTCTGAAGGAATCTTTATATCTCAAAGAAAAATACATAATTGATTTGTTGACGAGACGGGCAACTTGGGATGCAAACCAAAGAGAGACACCTATAGAAATGAACCACAAACTTGGAGATGCACTAGAAGATGCAGAGTTGATAAAGGTTCATATCAAAGACTCGTAGGGAAGCTCATTTACTTGTCACATACTAGACCGGATATTGCCTATGCAGCTTGGTGTTGTAAGTCGGTTCATGCACAATCCTAAAGAATCACATCTTAGAGCATCTACCGATTCTACAAGACTTAAAAGGCACTCCAGCGGAGGAATCCTATTTAAGAAAGGGAGAATTTAACCCTGAAGCCTATATTGATGCAGATTATGCAGGATCTATGGTTGATAGAAGATCAACCTCGGCTATTGCACATTTCGGAGGCAACCTTGTAACTTGGAGAAGTAAAAATGTAATGTTGTGTTGTGGCTAGATCTAGTGTAGAAGCGGAATTTCCAGAAGCGATGGCTATCAATATTGCACATAATCTAGTGCAACATGATCGTATAAAACACATTGAGGATGATGACATTTCATCAAGGAGAAACTTGACAAAGGCCTAATTTGCACTCCATATGTGTCCACCGATGGTCAATCGGCGATATCTTAACCAAAGGATTATCTGGGAAGACCTTTCAGAATTAGTAAGCAAGTCGAGAATGGATGATATCCACTTCCCACTTGAGGGGAGTGTCGATTACGCTTCCTATTTAGGAATATTCAGAGAATCAGTAGATATTTTATATAATCCTGTAGATATTTTATACCCCTAACTTTAAGGTTGTGTTTTAAGGGACAGACATCCCTAGAATCGCTTGTTTCCTAGTTTAGAGTTTCCTAAAGTTAGGCTCACCATGTGTATAAATGTTAGTGTAATTTCTTGTGAAAGAAAAATAATAGAAAAAGTCTATTTCTATCAGAACTTATGCAACCCGAAGTAGAGCCTAATACACCCAAATCACAAAAAGGGATTCAGGACACTACTCGTCCTTTACTAGTTTACTCAAGGAAGAAGGCACCGGTGCAAGTTCAATCATCTTCTTCGGATATACAACATACTACTCTACAACCCGAGGTAATTACTGAACCTACTTTGAATACTACTGCAAATTCAAATCAGAGAGACTATGATTTTCCCATTGCTATTAGAAAAGGAAATAGAGCCTGTACAAAACATCCCTTGTACTTATTCATGTCTTACAAAAATGTCCCATAACCACAAAGCCTTTTTTACTAGCCTAAATTCTATCTCCATTCCCAAAACTGTATCCAAGGCATTAAATGATGAGAATTGGAAAAATGCCATGAAGATTGAAATGGAAGCCTTTGAAAAAAATAAGACATGGGATTTGGTAAAATTACCGAAAGGAAAGAAAACAGTTGGATGTCATTGGGTGTACATAGTGAAATATAAGTCAGATGGTTCTTTGGAAAGGTACAAAGCAAGATTGGTTGCTAAATGGTACACTCAAATGTATGGAATAGACTACCTTGAGACATTTGTCCCGGTTGCAAAGATGAACACTGAGAGTGTTGTTGTCACTCACTGCCAACCGAGGCTGGAAATTACAGCAATTTGACATCAAAAATGCCTTTTACATGATAATCTTGAGGAGGAAGTCTATATGGATGTTTCACCAGGGTTCGGTCCAAATACAGGACAGATAGTTTGCAAACTAAAAAAGGCTTTGTATTGACTAAAACAGTCCCCGAGAGCTTGGTTTGAAAGATTTACCAAAGTAATGCTCAAGTTGGGTTATAAACAGAGTCAAGGAGATCACACTCTGTTTGTAAAGCACTCATATTTAGGGGGAATGACCGCTTTATTAGTTTATGTAGATGACATTATAGTGACTGGTGATGATCTGAAAGGAATGGAAAATTTAAAGAAATGCCTAGTAAAAGAATTTGAGGTCAAAGAGCTTGGTAAGTTAAAATATTTCCTTGGTATTGAATTAGCACACTCTCGGGAAGGAATCTTCATATCTCAGCAAAAATACATAATTGATTTGTTGACAGAGACGGGCAAGTTGGGATGTAAACCAGCAGAGACACCCATAGAGGTGAACCACAATCTTGGAGATGCACTAGAAGATGCAGCAGTTGATAAAGGTTCATATCAAAGACTTGTGGGGAAGCTCATTTACTTGTCACATACTAGACCGGATATTGCCTATGCAGTTGGTGTTGTAAGTCAGTTCATGCACAATCCCAAAGAATCACATCTTCGAGCTGTGTGTCAGATTCTACAGTACTTAAAAGGCACTCCAAGCAAAGGAATCCTATTTAAGAAAGGGGAGAATTTAACTCTTGAAGCCTATGCTGATGCAGATTATACAGGGTCTATGGTTGATAGAAGATCAACCTCGGGCTATTGCACTTTTTTAGGAGGCAACCTTGTAACTTGGAGGAGTAAAAAACAGAATGTTGTGGCTAGATCTAGTGCAGAAGCTGAATTTAGAGCGATTGCCCTTGGAATTTGTGAATTATTATGGCTGAAAATTATTTTGGAAGATTTGAAGATCAAATGGGAATGTCCAATGAAGTTGTATTGTGATAATAAGTTTGCTATCAATATTGCACATAATCCAGTGCAACATGATCGTACGAAGCACATTGAGGTTGACGGACATTTTATAAAGGAAAACTTGATAGTGGCTTAATTTGCACTCCATATGTGTCCACTGATGGTCAATTGGCAGATATCCTTACCAAAGGATTATCTGGGAAGACCTTTCAGATACTAGTAAGCAAGCTGAGAATGGATGATATCCACTTCCCAGCTTGAGGGGGAGTGTCAGATTACAGTTTCCTAATAAGGAATCTTGAGTGTATCAGATAGAATTCTGTAAATATTTTATTGATTGCTGTCCCTAACTTTAAGCTGTGTTTTAAGGGACAGCATCCCTAGAATTAGTTTGTTTCCTAGTATAGAGTTTCCTAAGTTAGGCTCATTATGTATATAAATATTATTGTAATTCCTTGTGAGAAGATATAATAGAAAAAGCCTATTTCTATCATGTTCAATTCTTTTTTTCAGCTTTCCATGTATTTGGAGAGCCTTTGGTGTTTGGAGTCTATCCTCGTACCCATGTCCAGATAAGTTTTGGACATGAGTACTTCAGGAAAAATGAAGAGTTGGAGCTATGTACTATAGTTGGACTTTAGCATAATAGCATGTATCTATCCCATACCCATGTCCAGATAAGTTTTGGACATAATCTTATACTTTTGCAATTTACTGCTTAATTGGACTTTAGCAGGTTTCTCATGGAGCTATTCAGTTCACTGCATATGAGGAACTTCGTAGGATAATGGTTGATTATAAAGAGAAAAAACAGAAATCCGAAGGTGCCTGTAATTTGTTGGTATGTAAATTCAGTTCCTGTTTGGCTGTTTGTATAAACTTTGGATTTACGTTACAATATATTTTTGATTGATGCATAAATGATGTCATACAAACACGTGACTGGTGCCATATGCCCAGAGTATCTCTGTTTATTGTGTTCTTGGGCATGCATGGTTTAACAAACTCAAACAAATGAGATATTTCATGACTTTAATAATTTGAACTTGATGCTATCGAGATCTTTTTGTCTCCTCGTGGTTAACTGATAATGATTTCTAACAGTCTTTACCATTTTGCACAGAACTCGTTTGACTATGCTCTGCTCGGGGGGTCATCTAAAATTGCTGCAATTCTTATTACATATCCATTTCAGGTATTCATTGGTATAAGTGGTGTGAGGCCTTTGTATCTATTCACCTTCTCTGAACTGGCTGGTCATGGTGCCTTACAAGGGTGATTTCTTTTTGTTTTTCTTTTTACAGGTTATTAGAACTCGAGCACAGGTAAAGTAAAAATCAAAATCTTTCATTTATGAATACAAATGAGTCATGGGAATTCTTTAGTTAGGATATTGGTATGGGAATCGTCCAAGGACAGTCAAATATTCCTGTGTCGGATACATACCGGTATCCGTTACTGCCAAGCCCCGAGAAATAAAGGGATAGATAGTGAAGTTGACTTGAGAAGATAATCCGTAACTTACTGTTGGTTTGTATTGAAGACTGTAATTTGAAATTACCTCTTCATCATTTGCAGCAAAGACCTAGTAAAGAGGGAATTCCAAGATATATGAATAGTTGGCATGTTGTGAAGGAAACTGCCAGGTGAGAACATACCGAAACCCGATTTTTCCATCTTATTGTTGAGGATAAACATTAATCCATATTAAAATTTGCAATGTCCTTCCTCCGTAAGTTGATCTTATTTGCATCTGAGGACTTGCAGGTTCGAGGGTATCCGCGGGTTTTACAAGGGGATAACCCCAAACCTTCTGAAAAACGTTCCTGCTTCTTCGATAACATTTATTGTTTACGAGAATGTACTCAAATTGTTAAGACCAAAAAGAAGGAATGATTGAGAAAGACATGTTTTGTTTTATTATTAGTTTTCTTTTACATTCTTCACATTTACTATACGAAGATCATATAATTTTTCTGCTATCTTATTGTTTTGCACTCAATGGTGAAATAGCCATACGTGGTAGCTGATTATCTATAAGCTTTTTTTGGAAAGTTAGATATTGTGTGCAGCAATACATATAGCCTATAAACAACCCAATTTTGATCACTGCACATTACAAAAGATTCAACACACCAACATCAAATATAATACAATATCATATTACAGAGAGAGAAAAAAAGGCTAAACAAAGTTCCAACTTATTTTTGCAATTAGTATCATTTACTTGTCTGCCAAACCAATATTCTTCATAGAAATTGCTCGGCTCTTCCCCCTTTGCCCATTTCAGCTAACCTCCATCATGACTTCTTTCTTTGCACATTCAAAATCCTAGTCACTGAACGTGGAAAAAATAGAGAAGACTTTGCGGTTGTTTTTGTTTTCCCGGCCTCGGCTCTAAGAATTGAGTGAGTGTGGAAGGACTTTATATGGGTTGAGTATCCCATTGGGGTCAAGCAACTTTTTTATAGAAGCCATTGTTTGTACCTATCCAAACAGATTCTCAGTTTAGACAAGAAGTACAACCATGACTCGAAGAAACACAACCAGCAAACAGAGAAATTCGTTGCATCTTTTTATTTAGAGGAAAGCTCACAGTTTCAGCAGATTTGCTGTAATAAATCTTGTTAGCTTTCATCAGTCCCAGGCCATGTTCAGCACTGATACTCCCTCGGTGTTTAGATGTCCACACATAGATATAGGGTTCAATTTGTTCTAAAATCTGTACAATATATTGCAGATGGTAAATAAAACTGTGGAAGCATTCTCCAAGTTTTAAGCAAGGACCTTACTTTATCATCGTACTCTGGAGCAGAAACATTAAGGTGCAAATTTCCATCCCCAAGGTGACCGTATCCAACTACTTTGGCCAAGTCACCTGAAAATTTAACATGCAGATAAAAGAGTGGACTTTGATTATATTCTGTGAAATGCTGGACGAGTTATTTACTAACAACAAAATCACATTGAATTACTTAGAAAAGAAATATTTTATACACAGAAATGGTAACAACTTTGCTTACCAAGTCTTATTCTCATGTCATCCACAAGATCGTACATCTTTTCGACAGGCAATGACAAATCATATTTGTAAACGGCACCAGCTTTCATCAATGCTTCTGGCACACCCTGCAATGTAAGAGAAGGAACCTTACAGTTAAAACCTTGCTTATGAAATTGGCAGTGTCACTGATGGTTATCAATTAAAAAATTTAGTATCAAAATGGGAACCTCACGTATTCGCCAAAATGAGGATGCTTGGTTTATGTCTTGTGCAAGAACACCATCAGAAATTAAACCACCTTCCATCGAGCTAAGTAAGAAGGCCTCAAGTTTCTCCCTGCAGGAATTCTTTTGATTTATGAACTCAATGTAGATATTATTGGCACTCATAGCTGAAAAATAGGTATTTGAAGGAATCACAAAAAATAGTATAATCATCAAGTGATCTTTAATATTTTCTTTTTCTTTTCATTTAGGAGGAGAAGCCAGAAGCCTTAAGAACCAAATTCATATTTTTTATGTCAGTAAAATGGTTAATGAAAGATCATTTGACAGCATCAATTACCCACAAATCCAAAAAGGAAGTTACAACTCAAGAGGTAGGTTCCATCATTTGAACTTCAGTTAAGATTGTGCGTCTCTTATTATGAATGCCAGAGATAAAGGATGGTGAAAAGATGCATAAAAAGAAAATTCATTACCAAAACATGAATAAGAACTGTTGACAGCTTATCTCAACTACTCTCATTACTGAATTTTAGGGATTAGATTAGCTTAAAATTAAGATTATTGATTTAATGTATTGATTATGTTTCCTTTGTAAGGCCTACTCTTTTATTACAAATAGCCATGTAAACTTTTCTGTTGGAATATAAAGAGAAAAGGATTCCTATGATATCAAGAGCTTGAGAATCCAAATTTAGGGAGCCTATTTTTCGAAATTCCCAAACTTTAGAAAATCCAATTTGGTACTCCATTTTTTAGCCTTTTTTTTTCTCACCGCCCCCTTCAATAGTGTCGTAGTCTCATCTCTGGCGAAACCTCAAAATCCAGTGACCAAACTCCCTGCGCATGGCTCTCACGCGCCACCCACAACTTCGGCATTCTTACTCATGCGCTGGCACGTGCACCTTACATCCGTCGAGTTTGATTCTCCGACCACCATCATTCGCTTTGTTGGTGTTTCTCCGATCTTCCTTGCTGTTATTGGCTCTTGGGGTACATTTTTTTTAGAAAAAAAATAATAGAATTAAAAAAAATTATTATTTATGATAACCCCTCAAATCTAACATCCAATTTTGTAAATTCAGGTAATGTCTTTAATACTCATATTAATACTGACTCATGAATTATTAATTCTAGTGCGAATAGACACATGACAGGTTCCTCAAGTTTTTTAAACTACTTCCCAAGACAAACAAAAGAAATTGTCAGGATAGCTGATGGGGCTTTTACTCCTGTAACTGGATCAGGTTCATCGGCTATATACCCAATATTAAACTATCCTCTATACTACATGTTCCACGTTTTCCGGTTAACCTTTTATCTGTTAGTGTCATCACAAATACCTTAAATTGCAAAATTGAGTTTTTTCTTTTTTTTTTTTAATCATTGTGTATTCCAGAACCTTCAAACAGAGAAGAAGATTGGTAGTGATAGATTGCATGATGACTTACATATGTTGAAGAGCAGTGGTGAATCTGTCCAAGCCTTTTTTTTTTTTAGAGGTAACAAGATTATCAACCAAGATTATTTTTTGTTATGGAAATGTTATAACCCGGATTGTTTTCAAAGACTTGGTTTGATTCATTGTTTTGTGAAGTTTGTGAGTTTGCTAAACCCACTAAAAATTTTTATCCTTTGAGAAATAATAGAATACTCTTTTGTGACTATTTATTCTGATGTTTGGGGACCAACTCGACATACATCATTATCTGGTAATCGGTGGTTTGATACTTTTATTGATTGCTGCACTAGGATGACTTCAATGTATTTGCTAAAATCGAAAAATGATGTGTTTAAATGCTTCCAATCTTTTCATAAAATGGTATGTACTCAATTTGATGCTAAGATACAATTTCTTAGAACAGGCAATGGTACAGAATACAATTTTGATACTTATTTGGAGTCTTATGGGATAATTCATCATACAACTTGTCATGATACTAGTTCACAGAATGGGATTGCTGAAAGGAAAAATAGGCATTTGCTAGAAGTCACCAGATCTCTTATGTTTTCCATGAACCTTCCAAAACCATTCTGAAAGGACGCAAGTCTTGTAGTCGCCTACCTTATTAATAGAATGTCACTCAAAAACATTAAATTAGATCCACGAGCCCTTAAATGCGTGTTCATTAGGTATTCTCCAACACAGAAAGGTTATAAGTGTTATCATCCTCCTTCACGAAAAACTTTCGTTAGTATGGATGTTATATTCAAAAAAGCGAGCTCTATTATGGTACAACTCAATCACCTGTTCAGGAGGAGCACAACGAGAGAAAAGTGATACCCAGCTCAGTAACTATTGAAAACCTAATTCCAGAAAACACCATTGTTCAGGGGGAAACTACTGTTCAAAAAGAGATTGTTGGCCGTTTGAACAAACCAAATTTAAAGAAGTATTCAATAAGGATTAGAAAAGAAGAAGTCATCATGCAACCTACAATGTGCCAAGAATCTTCCTCTTCTGGTGAGTTACCCCCTAATGATTTAGATAAACCTATTGCCCAAAAAAAAGGTGTTAGATCCTGTACTAGACACCCTATGTCTAACTTTATCTCTTATGACTCATTGTCCCCCACCTATAAAGCCTTTGTCTTGTCTTTTTCCTTTGTGTCTATTCCACAAAATTGGCGTGAAGCATTTGAAGATCCCAAGTAAAAAGAAGCCATGGTTGAAGAAATTAAGGCACTAGTAAAGAATGAGACTTGAGAGCTAGTAACTCCTCCAATAGACAAGAATTTGGTGGGATGCAAATGGGTGTTTATTGTGAAACACAAGTCTAATGGTTCAATTGAAAGGTACAACGCCAGACTAGTTGCTAAAGCCTTCACTCAAACTTATGGAGTAAATTATCAAGAGACATTTGTCCCTATTGCCAGAATGAACACCATCAGAATTTTGTTATCTTGTGCAGCCAACCTTGATTGGAACCTAAAACAATTTGACATGAATAATGCATTCCTACATGGAGACCTAGAAGAGGAAATATATACGGAGATTCCTCCTGGATTTGATTATGCAAAAACGCAAGAGAAAGTATGTAAATTGAAGAAAGCCTTGTATGGATTGAAATAATCTCCCAGAGCATGGTTTGATAGATTCCGCAAAGCTATGATCACTTTTGGTTATCAACGAAGCAATGCTGATCATACCCTTTTATAAAACATCACAAGGGTAAGATCACTCTTCTTATTGTATATGTTGATGACATAGTGATGACAAGAGACGATGATGAAGAAATGGCTCGATTGAAACAATGTTTGGCTCGAGAATTTAAAATAAAAAATCTAGGGAAGTTACAATATTTCCTGGGAATTGAAGTTGCCAGATCAAAGAAAAGAATTTTCATATCTCAAAGAAAATACATCCTAGACCTCTTGACTGAGACAGATATGATGGGATGCAAACCCGTAAAATCACCTATAGAAAGCAATCATAAGTTGTAAGTTGGAATAGGAGAGTCGGTGGATAAAGAGAGATATCAAAGACTGGTTGGTAGACTAATTTATCTTTTATACACTAGACCTGACATAGCATAAGCAGTCAGTTTGGTAAGTCAGTTTATGCATGATCCTCAAGAGTCTCATATGCAAGTTGTCTTTCGCATTCTACGCTACCTAAAGTCTGCCCCAAGAAAAGTCCTCTTTTCTAAACATGGTCATCTCCATATAGAAACTTTTATAGATGCAGATTGGGCTGAATCTCTGAACGATAGGAGGTCTACATTTCGATATTGTACACTTGTGGGAGGAAACTTAGTCACTTGAAGAAGCAAGTCAAAGTGTGGTTGCGCGGTCAAGTGCTAAAGCAGAATACAGAGTCATGGCTCAAGGTATTTGCGAGCTACTATGGTTATTAAAAGTTATGGAGGAATTAAAGTTGTCGAATAAAGGAAAATTATCCTTATATTGCGACAACAAGGCCGCCATTAGAATTGCCCAAAACCCAGTATCACATGATTGAACAAAGCACATAGAAATTGATCGACACTTCATCAAAGAAAAGTTGACTGCCGGCATCTTGGGCTTAAGTCATGTGGCCTTTGACAAGCAATTAGTTGATATGTTCACTAAAGGACTTGACAACAGAAGCTATCATAATTTGGTTTGCAAATTGGACATGTGTGACATCTATGCACCAACTTGAGGGGGAGTGTTGACAGTTTATCTCAGCTAATCTCATTACTGATTTTAGGGATTAGATTAGCTTAAATTAGGATTATCGATTTAATGTATTGATTATGTTTCCTTAGTTAGGCCTACTCTTTAGTATAAATAGCCATGTAAATTTTTCTTTTGGACTATACAAGAGAAAAGGATTACTATTATCAACAAGAGCCAACTAACAAAGATACCTATTATAAGATTCATCACTACCCGTTGTCTCAATCAGAATGTAGAAGTTGTGCATGGTGGCAGGTAATGGATTCCGAACTCCATCCAATTGATGCAAAACCTGGCAGATATATTACAATAAGTAGGAAGAAAATAGAGAATATATATTAAAAAATAGCAGTGCTTTTGTTCCAACCTGAACAAACTTTAGAGAGAAGATTGTTATTTTATTTCAATTAGGTTACAGATATTTATAGGTAGAACTAATTACAAATAAGGAATCAATCCCTAGAAATCAGTAATTTCTTAAGAATTAGAGATTAATATTAAATCCTACTATACAAGGTAATTTCTAGGTTACAGATATTTATAGGTAGAACTAATTACAAATAAGGAATCAATCTCTAGAAATCAATAATTTCCTAAGAATTAGAGATTAATATTAGATCCTACTTATACAAGGTAATTCCTTGGACTAAGGCAAGTAATTTGTCCCTAATCTTAGGGATTCTAACACTCCCCCTCAAGGGAGTGTAGATATTTATCAAACCCAACTTGCTAATGAGTTCCGTGAACATGTTCTTGTTCAAGCTTTTAGATAGCATATCTGCAACTTGTTGCCTGGTAGGTAAATAGGTGATGCATACCTCTCTTGAGTCAATTTTTTCCTTGATGAAATGGCGATCTATCTCTATATGTTTGGTGCAATCGTGGTGAACAGGGTTATAAGCTATGCTGACAGTTGCTTGGTTGTCACAATACATCTTTATAGCTCTAGTGTAGAGCACTTTTAGTTCTCCCATTAGTCGTTGTATCCAGATTCCTCCACATATGCCATGGGATAGTGCTCGATACTCTGCTTCTACGCTACTACGTGCTACAACAGGCTATTTTTTGCTTCTCCATATCACAAGATTGCCCCACACATAGCTACAATAACCACTTGTAGAACGTCTGTCATTGACAGACCCTGCCCAGTCTGCATCAGTATAAATTTCCACACTTCGGCTGGCAATTTTCTTGAAGTGTAAGCCTTTACCAGGGGTCCCCTTTAGATATCTTAAAATTCTGTAAGTAGCTTCCAAGTGTTTTTCTCGTGGAGCATGCATATATTGGCTGATAACACTCACACCAAATGCTATGTCTGGACGGGTGTGAGATAGGTAGATGAGTTTTCCTACCAGTCGTTGATATCTCCCCCTGTCGACTTCTTCCCCATCTTTATCAGTTCCCAATTTAAGATTGAATTCCATGGGAGTTTCGGCTGGTTTACACCCCAACATCCCAACCTCAGATAATGGATAAAGGATATACTTTCTTTGAGAGATGGAAATCCCTATTTTAGACCTTGCTACTTCCATTCCAAGAAAGTACTTAAGGTTCCCTAAGTCCTTAAGTTTAATTCAGCACCAAGAAATTCTTTTAGACTTTCAATTTCACTTGAATCATCCCCAGTTAATATTATATCATCCCCATAAACAATAAGGATGCAGCATTTTCCAACTTGCGAATGCTTGTAAAACATGGTATGATCTGCCTGTCCCTGGGTATAGCTTCTTCTGATCATAGCCTTGGCAAAGCGGCAACCATGCCCTTGGAGACTGTTTCAGCCCATATAAGGATTTCTTCAACTTGCATACTTGGCCCTTGCTTTCTTCAAACCTGGGTGGGAAATCCATGTACACTTCCTCGTTTAACTCTCCATTGAGGAATGCATTTTTTACATCCAATTGAGTCAAATACCAGTCCATGTTGACAGCTAGGGATAGAAGAACTCGAATGGTGTTTAGTTTGGCAACCTTAGCAACAAGCCGAGCTTTGTGTCGATCAATGCTGCCATCAGGTTTAAACTTTGTGGTGAAGATCCATTTGCATCCTACAGTCTTCTTCCCACTAGGTAGATCCGAGACTTCCCAAGTTTCATTTGCCTTGAGAGCCCTCATTTCTTCCATCACAGCTTTCCTCCACTCAGCAGATTCAAGAGCCTCTTCTATATTTTTTGGTGTTGCTACAGAATCAACATTAGATACAAAAGCTCTTTAAGACTTAGATAAGTTTCCATAGGACACAAACCGGGAAATAGGGTGTTGAGTGCAGCTTCTTGTGCCCTTTCGAACAGAAATTAGAAGGTAGATGGATGGCGATAGATGTGAGGCTTCTGTTTCGAAACAGTCCTTGGTTGAGGATGAACTTGGCACTACTGTCTCAGCTTCAGGAGGACGTTGTCGTCGAGAATAAACTTGTAGTTTTGGAGCCTATTCTTGCTGTCTCTCTGGATCAGGTGGCTTCCCTATTTCCATTTCTTGCTGCACAGGGGAACCACTGTCTAAATTTGGAACTACAATAACACCCTGATTTATAGGCTTGGTAATGGTGATAGGATCAAGAGGTACAATGAGGAGGGTGTTAAGAGTCTCATTTTCATTGAGAGTCTCCCCCTGAAGATGAGCTGCTGTAAAGTACGATTCATTCTCAAAAAAGGTGACATCTCGAGAGATAAATAGTCGACGAAAGGTAAGTGAATAACATTTATAGCCTTTTTGTGTTGGAGAGTAGCCAATGAAAGCACAAGTATGGGCTCGAGAATCAAGTTTGCATTGATTTGGCTGGTGATTATGGACAAAAGCTTTGCAACCGAAGATTTTGGGTGGAAGATTGGGAACACGAAATAAGGGAAAAGCCTTTTGAAGGATATTTATAGGTGTTTGGAAATTTAAAACCTTTGATGGTAGTCGGTTTATGAGATAGCAGGCTGTTAGGACAGCTTCTCCCCACAGGTATTTTGGGACCCCCATGGTGAACATTAGTACACGAGCCATAACAAGGAGATGACGATTTTTTCTCTCGGAAATCCCATTTTGTTGAGGGGTGTCAGGACAAGAACTTTGGTGTATGATGCCTTGTTCCGCAAGATAAGGACTCAGGACAGAATTAAAATATTCTCTCCCATTATCAATTCGGAGAGTATGTATGGTAGAGTTAAACTGGGTTCAAATCGTTGAATGGAAGTTTTGAAAGACTTTAAGTGTTTCTGATTTTTCTTTGAGAAGGTAAACCCAACAAATCCTAGTATGGTCATCAATGAAAGTTATGAACCACTTAGTCCCTGTAATATTTTTCACTCGGCTGGCTCCCTATAAGTCACTATGAATTAAGGAGAATGGTTGGGACTGGTTATAGGGTTTCAATGGGTATGGTACACGGGTGTGTTTGGATAATTGGCATATTTCACATTTCAAGGAATCAACATTTTTATTTCTAAATAACAGTGGAAGGTGTTTCTTCAAGTACAACAAGTTCGGCTGTCCTAGTCTACGTTGCCATAACATAATTGTATCTTCCTTGGAGATAGATAGAGCCAACCCTTCTTGTCTACTGTCTTTATTCCAAATATAGAGACCATGATCAACTTTAGCAATGCCAATCATCCTCCCGATTTACATTCTGTACCACACAACCGGCTTCTGAGAAAATTCAGCAAGGACACTTTCATCCTTAGTTTGTTTACTGATTGAAAGTAAATTGCAGGATAGATTTGGAACATGTAACACTCCATCAAGAGAAAAATTCTTTGTTAATTGTATTTTTCTAACACCAGCCACAGGTGAGTAAGAGCCATCAGCAATGCGGATTCGGGACTGATTATGACAGGGTAAATAGATGTGAAACAAGGTAGAGTTACCTGTCATATGATCGAAGGCACCAGAATCGAGTATCCAAGAAGATTGATTGTTAGGTTCAAAAGTATTGTTGAAGGCAATACCTTGAGTGGCTAGGGATCCTTGAGCAGTGGTAGTGCCTAGTATCTTATGGAGAGCCTCAAGTTGATTTTTGGTTAGACGGACATCAAGAGTTTCATCTGCAGCAATGAAGGTGTTAGAAGATACTAGTGCAACCTTATTGTCCTTCTGATTTTTTTTCGGATAACCATGTAGTTTGAAGCATCTTTCCTTTGTATGTCCTACACAATTATAGTGGCTACACCATGGCCTGGTTGAGCCTGAATCATTCCCAGCACAAGGTTTTGTGGTTGTGGGCCTCTGGAAATAAAGGTCGAGTTTTCAGTGGGACGGTGACCAGCAGTTATCACAAGTTTAGTTTCTTTTAAATCCCCCAAGATGACAAGTTGACGCTTTTCTTCTCTTCTAACTTCTGCAAATGCTTCACCAATGGTTGGTAGAAAGGTTCTGCCCAGAATTCAACCATGAACCTCATCAAGTTCTCAATTCAGTCCTGCCAAAAACTCATAGAGACGTTCCTTGTTGAGGTGAGCCATAAACTTGGTGTGTTCCTTGCCTTCTCACCAGCCTGCCTCATAGTACATGTCCGGTTCCTGATGCCACAAAACTTTCAGGTTATTGAAGTACTGAGTTACTTCAAGTGTTCCTTGTCAGATATCCTTCAATTTCAGTTTGATCTCAAATACTTGGGAGGCATTTCCAAGATCCGAGTAATTTTCTTTGATTGCATCCTACATATCTTTTGCAGTTTTGAAGAAGAGGTAGGTACGACTAATATGGCCTTCCATTGAATTGATTAACCAAGCCATTACAATCGAGTTGTTGAGTTCCCAGGTACCATAAGTTGGGTCTATTGTGGCTGGTCGTGGGAATTCTCCATTAATATGCCCTAGTTTTCCACGACCACAGATCACCATAACAACCTATTGGGACCACTGTAGGAAATTTTTCCCATCTAGCCGATGGTTAGTAATTATAAGGGAGGAATTAAGGTCCCCTTGAGGAGTTCCTTGATTGGTGTTTGAAATCATTTGTGAGGTTTCAAGAGACATTAAAGAGAGGGGACGTTTGGAACAAGAGATTAGAGAAGTCGAAAAAAATTCCAAAGGCTCTGATACCATGAACAAACTTTAGAGAGAAGATTGTTATTTTATTTCAATTAGGTTATAGATATTTATAGGTAGAACCAATTACAAATAAGGAATCAATCCCTAGATATCAGTAATTTCCTAAGAATTAGAGATTAATATTAGATCCTACTATACAAGGTAATCCCTAGGTTACAGATATTTCTAGGTAGAACTAATTACAAATAAGGAATCAATCCCTAGAAATCAATAATTTCCTAAGAATTAGAGATTAATATTAGATCCTACTATACAAGGTAATTCCTAGGACTAAAGCAAGTAATCTGTCCCTAATCTTAGGGATTCTAACACAACCTCCTTTCAACAATAAAGAAAATTAGACCTTGCAGGGCTATACATTAATAATCAGTGAAACAGTTTTCAAAAACCCTTTAGTCCAGTCAAAATATGAAAGTCAAAAGGACTTTAACAGCAAAAAAAAAGCTGACCAAATTCATTGCCTCCGTATCCAAGAATTCAAAAGCAGATAGAATCTCCCCAAGTTTTCTTTTTGCTTCCATGAGAAGTTTCTGATGAACAGAAGAAAGAAATGGTAAGCAGATGAATTATTCTGCATTAGTTTAGCATAAATTGATCCCAAGAAAACATATTTTGGAAGCTGATTAAACCTGGCAGCTAGAATAATCATTGCATGCAAGAAAAGCTATATTTACTGAAGACAGCTTGGGAGGGGTCAATATAGAAACTTTAGTTACAACTCCCAGAGATCCTTCACTTCCTACACCAATAGAAGAATATATAGGAAGTTGAATACACTACTGAAAAATAAATTTGCTTCAAGCCACTACAAAAGGTGCCCACCTATAAACAAATGCTTCAGGTCATACCCAGTATTATCTTTACGCAAAGTCCCAAGCATATCAAGCACATCACCATTAGCTAAAACTGCTTCAAGACCTACAATGTTATGAGAAAGATAAGTTGCAGTAGGTCTTTGAATACTGGAACAATCAACCTATTAGTAACAGTTAAGTAGCTAGACTATTCAGTTCTTCAACTTCAAGTTGTTTCCCATAATTCCAACGTTAACATTAATCCATCTCCAGAGATTCATGTTTCTTTTTCTTTTAGAGAATAAGTTTCAAGCACCAAGAAGAAACTGAAAATACTTGAGACTTGCCTAAGCAACTATAGTTCTCAAGTACAACAATAAATATGCATAACATAGCATAACTAGTTGATGAAAATGAAACACCCTAAACTTTTCCTATTAGCAGGTGTACCATGCATAACAAACAGCAGGCTCTTTTGCATTTTTCCTTTCTGGTTGGCAGACCTATCTTACTTCTGTATGACCATACAGGAAGAATTAAGGGCCGAAAAAAGAGGGGGGGGGGGGATTGAAGAAAAAGAACAAAATTCGAATTCGAAGTCCAATTAACAAGCAGATTTCTCACCAAGGACATTCCCATGAAGCGAACCATAACGTACAAGTCGCAAGCCACCAGCATTAGTTGAAACATTTCCACCAATTTGACAACTTCCTTTTGCACCCAAGTCCAGAGGCATAATAAATCTGAAACAAACCATTTGTTTGTTTAGCATGAGTGAAGACAAATCAATATCAACAGATATAAAATATAGGGGTAAATGTCTGCACTGAGTGTCAAACAACATTATGGGTCCATCAAGAAAGAAGAGAGACATTGACAGTAGCAAGCAATTACCCTTGGTTGTCCAGGAAAGAGATAAGATTTTCTAGTATGCACCCTGCTTCACATACCAATATACCACTGACCTGAAATATAGCATACAAAAATCCTTCATATATATGGTGTGGGGAGTTTTCTTTTCTTTTAGAAAGTGGTTTCATTCAGAATTTTTAATTGATCAGGATTACTAGGTGTTATTCTTCTTTGTTCATAAAGTCCAAGAATGAACTTCATAAAGTCCGTCATGAATTCTGGTAAGTAAGATCCACACCGGCAGAATCATGATTCAAAATGAAAGGTCCTTATGTGTTTATACTTGGAAAAAAAACAGAATACGGATGAAACAAACAGAGAAATAGCATAAAAGCATACCTTGTCAAAACTTATGATATTATTCATTGAACTAACATTGACAATCACCTGAAGAATTAAATCAGCAAAGAGAATCATTTAAATAAAAGACAAGAAGAAAGCCTCCAGCGAAATAAGTATCAGACAATAGATTATTGATCAACAATTGGCATTACCTCATCAAAAACAGGCACACTACCACCAACAAGACCAGTATTCCCCCCTTGAGGAACAACAGCCAAACACCTTGAATTACAATATCTGAGAATCTGTGCCACCTGCAATATAAAATTGGGTGTAAAAAACATATAAGAAGGCCTTGATTTTAGTACCGGAGAAGATACAAAAAAGGTCGACGACCGAAAATTGAGAAAGTGAACCTCCTCAGTACTTCGAGGCAGAAGCAAAAGCTTACTGGAGCCTTTGTACTTATGCATCCAATCCGTATTTACGGTTTCGAGCCTGTCCTCATCTTGAATTACACTTTTTTCTCCTAGCAACCCCTTAAAATAACTAATATCACCGGAATTTAACGTCGAAAATGAAGGATTTCTCTGAACAAGTGTCGACGCTGAACTGAAACATCTGTGCTGAATCGCATTCACTTGTCCTAGACTTTTGCAATCTCTGATCAGATTGAAGCTCGATTGACAGCTCCTTTTTTCATTTAAATATCTAAATTCTATTAAAAAAACATAGTGGTCTTTAAGCAATAAGAATAACTCTTAAAACAATACTCAAAATTTCTAAAGAAAGATTCAAATATTCAAAGGAGTTGAGCTCAATGCAGCGGATAAAACCTGAAACAGAACTTAATTGACGGTTGAGAATCGATTTCAATGATCGCCGGAGATTGCTTGTAGCTCTCCACTTCTCCATTTTCAATTTCCTTTTCCTTTTCTGGGTTCGCTGTGTCAATCCAATCCGCGAAAGTTGTATTTATACACGCATACGCGTTCTTAACCATATATACACAAAGGTCTAACTTTGAATATCATCCCTATACTTTATAAAATTTTATAATTTAGTCATTATATTTTAATTTGTTAGTATTTAATCCTTGTATTTTATAGAAATTAAATAGTTAGTCCAAATTTTGATAAACACAAGAACTCAAACTACTGATTTTTATAATATATTGCATATAAATTGTTGGATTACTAATTTTTCTAATTCCTTCCATGAAAATTGTTGGTTTAATACATGAGGACTAAATTTTGATAAATTAAAGTAGAAAGGCTAACTTCTCAAATGTTTTTAAAGTAAAGGGATGAAATTCAACGGAATTATACCATATATATTCACCAAAATCAAAATGACCGTAATATCCCCGTTGCACTCGCTTAGACCAAAACGCAGCGTTTTGAGCCTTTTCCCTTTCCCCTACCGCCATATCCAGTTTGCGTTGGAGAATCAAACACACAGCAGTCACACAAAAGAAGTGGTTCCAATGGCCTCCATTTTCAGCCAGCCTGGCTGCTGCTTCAGAATCCATCGACGATGCCGTTTCAACTCTCTAAGATTCTTCCCCTCCAAGCCTTTCGCTTCCCATTCCAATTCTCATCGCCATTTCTCTCACAAGCCACTCAGAAAATCCTTCGCTCTCGATGTTTCCAGAAGCTTCTCTCAATCTCACCACCTCCTCAACGCTGATCTCCCCACTCTCCATCATTTCATTGCTCAGTCTTCCCTAATGGCCTCTCAACCACCGCCCCGGTAAGTCAGTCCAATTTATTTTCGCTTATTTTTCTGTTTCTTTTTATCGTAAATATTAAATTTGTGTTTTATGCATGAAAATTATATGTAAAAATGCACAACAAACCAATAATTTTTAAATTCAAATCCTTAATTTTATTTTTTGTTTTGAATTTTTAGTATTTTTCCTAGTGACAAATCAGTTTCGGAAGTTGCCTCGAAAGGTAGAATTTATCATGAGACGTATGGATGTCAAATGAATATCAATGATATGGAAATTGTGCTTTCAATTATGAAGAATGCTGGATATAGTGAAACAGTGGAAGTTCCTGAGAGTGCTGAGATTATATTTATTAATACTTGTGCGATAAGGGACAACGCTGAGCAAAAAGTGTGGCAAAGGCTTAACTATTTTTGGTTTTTGAAGAGGTGTTGGAAGAGTAATGTAGATTCAGGAAGGGTGCAGTCGTTGCGGCCTCCAAAAGTGGTGGTTTTAGGATGTATGGCTGAAAGGTTAAAGGATAAGATTCTGGATGCTGATAAGATGGTTGATGTGGTATGTGGACCCGATGCTTATAGAGATTTGCCGAGATTGTTGGAAGAGGTTGATTACGGTCGGAAGGGATTAACACTCTTCTTTCACTTGAAGAGACATACGCGGATATTAGTCCTGTTAGGATTTCGAAAAATGCAGTTATGGCTTTTGTGTCGGTGATGAGAGGGTGTAACAATATGTGCTCGTTTTGTATTGTTCCGTTTACTAGAGGTAGAGAGAGGTCTCGTCCCGTGGAGTCTATTGTGAAGGAGGTAGGGGAGCTTTGGAAAGAAGGTGTGAAGGAGGTAACACTTCTTGGACAGAATGTGAATAGTTATAATGATGCTTCTGGAAGTGAAAATGAAATTGAACCTGGAAATAATTGGACGTTCAGCGAAGGGTTTAAAAGCATGTGCAAAGTGAAAAATATGGGCTTACGTTTTGCTGATCTCTTAGATCGACTTTCTACTGAGTTCCCGGAGATGAGGTTCAGATATACATCCCCACACCTAAAGATTTTCCAGATGAGTTGCTTTTTGTGATGCGAGACCGCCATAATATCTGTAAGTGTATACATTTGCCTGCACAAACAGGAAGTACCACAGTACTTGAAAGAATGCGGCGAGGGTATAGTAGAGAGGCTTATCTAGAGCTCGTTCAGAAGATACGCAGAATCATTCCAGAAGTCGGAATAAGCAGTGATTTTATATGCGGTAAGGTTTATTATGATATTGTGGTCTTACTATTTCGGTTAATATAAAGTTAACCACCCTATTAAGTTCAGTTAATATAAAGTTAACCACCCTGTTAAGTTTTAGATTAATGTTCTTCCATCAACATTGCCTGGAATATTACTTAAAGCTTAAATTGAAATCAATTTCCTGGTCTTTTACATAAAGGGTTGCAATAAACTGATCTAACTGTCATCTGGGATTTGTGATGTTGAATCTTTTGGAGAAGCTTATTATCATGTCAATTTCAAATTTATGCTGCCAGTTCACCTGTTTTTGGTCTGCATTTTCAAAATTATCTGGATTTCTTTTGGCAGGTTTCTGTGGGGAGACAGAGGAGGAACATGCTGACACACTAAGCCTAATAAAGGCTGTTGGTTATGATATGGCATACATATTTGCATACAGCATGAGAGAGAAAACTCATGCCCATAGAAACTACTCGGACGATGTTCCTGAAGAAGTCAAGCAAAGGAGGCTTAGTGAACTTATTAAGGCTTTCCATGAGACTACTTGCCAGTGTTACGACTCTCAGGTAGGAACCATCCAACTTGTGCTGGTCGAAGGACCAAACAGGAAAGCTCCCGATACAGAGCTTGTGGGCAAAAGCAATAGAGGCCATAGAGTTTCATTTGTTAATCTCCCTTTGCTAGATCGAGATAATCAAGTGGGCAGCAAACAGAACCCTGTTGTTGGTGATTATGTAGAAGTTCATATAACGAAGTGCACAAGAACATCACTTTATGGGAAGGCACTAGCTATAACCAAATTAACAACATTTTACAACAACGTGGAGAAAGCAACAGTTGCCTGCGGCATGTGAAGTTGAAAACCGGCTGCATTTTACTGCTGTGCACGTGGTTGGTCTTCTAACCAGTTTCACTCTTGTTTCATAATGCTATAATTGCTTGATAGAGATTTGACATTAATTACTAGGCTATTAATAGTTATTTTTGCAAGAGAATTTGATATCAAATATGCGCATAACAAATGCCATAAAGATCATTGATATTTATGTGTAATGATTTTTTTTTAACATGGTCATCTATTATATGAAAAGTTGTCAAAGCAAAGTCATATTTTAAGACTATCAGAAGATAGAAAGAAAATATTAACTCTTAAATTTTTCAAGATTTGAAAGCTAAAATGCTAGAAGATAGTTTAAAAACGTATACTAGATACTATAAAGAAGAAAAACGCTGATAATATATGCATGCTTTAAAGAAAATGAAAGATCCATTGATAAAGAAACTTAAGGTCTAATAACATAAGAGATGTAGCAGGACATAATCATGAGGTCAAGTTCCTCCAAACATGAAAGATAAAAACAGTTGAACTAATAATTATCATAAAATCAAGTTGAAGAAGTAGTAGTACTGGTGGCAGCCATATGCTTTGACAGAGTCAGCTGAAGCTCTTCTTTCTTTGCTCCCACCACTTTGTCCACAATCTTCCCCTCCTTGAGGAACATGAAAGTCGGCATAGCCTCGACTGCCCAATCAGTAGCAACTTCCTGTAAAACAACAAAAAAAAAAAATCCCGAATTCGATCATTTAATCTGTGTATCTATCACATCAGAAAGCATAGAATCGATAAGTTCAATTTCAAGTTTACCTTCAACTCATCCACATCCACCTTAAGAAAGGTAACAGAAGGGAACTTCTTGGCTAGTTCAGCCAGGAAAGGTGCAATGAAACGGCAGGGTCCACACCATGAAGCAGTGAAATCAACCACCACCTTCATTTACCATACTAGCTCAAAATTCATATACCATGTTCAATGAAGCAGAAGGTAAACATATACAAGCTTAAAATGGTTACCGTTGAAAGAGTATACGGTGTGAACAGGCTATGGCATCTGATTTCAGAGGCGAGTATCGGAAAACCCACACTCATAACCAAATGCTCTAACAGAAATATCAAACACAAATATTTTTTATTTACAAAAAAGTAAAATAAAAAAAGAACAGCTACCAAACCTAAAATTCATTACTCTCACATTTATTCCCATCAGTTTATGTCACTACTAGCAACTGTTGTAAAATAATTGTAAATAAGTTATAAACCTAAATACACTTAACATATATAGAGAGCTTATTTACCACTTTGCTCCACTGAGTTGCTGGTAAATATTCTTTACAACAGGGAAAGATGCAACCAAAGAGGATAAACATTAAGCCTGTCCATATACTAACAACTTTTTTGTTACTCAAGTATCCTCTGTATACATTAATCACTCGATCTCCATTCAATCCAAGTTTTAACATGTAAAATAGGATAATAGATTGTATGAAATTCCAATAAGAGAATGACAAATCATATTTTTTTCCTCTTGATTTACAGATTTTTCCTTAAAAAAATCAAATACTAAAAATATTCACCTATTGAAAAGGGATAGTATTCTCCTGTTGAAAAGGGATAGGGATGACAACTTCTTACAATCCTTCTCGTAATATAGACTGATTAAGATAGTAATCGTTGAGAGATACCTTCACCAACGACGGAAATCGCATTTTTTTAATGGAAAGCTTAAAGCCATAAACTTTTTTCTGATGGTAAATATTTTTTAATATTAAAATTCTAAATCTAGAACCCATTATTCAAATCACCCTGCAAATATAACAACCAAATCATAATATATACATATGAAACAAATGAAAACAGAGCAGATCTGAAAAAAAAAACGAAAATCAACGCTAAATAAAATAAAAATAAAAGATCATATAAAAGACTTTGGAATTTTTTTTTTAAAAAAGTACCAATTTTTTGGATTCGTTGCCTTTTTGAAGCTGTTCGTTCCATGATTCAAGAGTGTGGCAACCGTAGACTTGGCCTTCCTCTGCTGCCATTTTCGCCTAGTTCTTTAAAGAAAAATGAGAACAGAATTTCACAGGTAATAATACTAAACAAATAAATTGTCACGCAGAAAACGCTTCTCTGTTTAAACAACTTTATTTTAAACAAGGAAATTAAAATGATTTTGGCAATGGGGCCTAGTGTTCTTCTTTAATTACGGTTTTGCCATTTTTCAACAAATCACGTTCCGGGATTCCCCTATTTAATGTTTACAACAGCACGCCAAATTCAAACGTCAGCACTGTCGGCAGTAGTTTTGTGAGCACGAAAATAGGGTAATTTATTAAAAAAAGTCTTAAAATTTTAAAAATTACGGAAATGAGTCAGTTTGTAGAAAATTTACGGGAAATGGTCATTTTCCCCAAAAACGCGTCCACGTCCGCGTTTTTGGGGGAAACTGACCTAAAGCGCCACGGAGATGCGTTTTGTCCACCTCAAGAAAAACGCGTCCACGTAGGCGCACTTTTGTTGAGTGGATAAAACGCGTCTCAAGGGACGCGCTTTAGGTCAGTTTCCCCCAATAGTCTCTGGCAAAATAATTTTGATGAGACATTTCTGAACAAATAGTGGCCAAAAACGTTTCTAGCGGTAGCGACTGTCAAGATCGCAGCGTCTTTGGCGCCCCACGTGGACGCGCTTTTGCTACTGATAGTCTTGACAAAATAATTTTGAGAGACGTTTACAACAAACAGATGGCCAAAAACGCTTCCAAAGAGGTGCATTTGTCAAGATGCGTCTTTGGCGCGCCCCACGTGAACGCGCTTTTGCTACAATAGTCTCCGCAAAATTAGGCTTTAAATCACCAAATTTCATTACGAGGTTGCATAAGGAAAATTG
Source organism: Gossypium rotundifolium (assembly GCA_025506655.1). Classification (NCBI taxonomy): domain Eukaryota; kingdom Viridiplantae; phylum Streptophyta; class Magnoliopsida; order Malvales; family Malvaceae; genus Gossypium; species Gossypium rotundifolium. Next base: position 143,800,533 of record CP106731.1, read on the forward strand.
AGGCAAAAGGAAAAAAAAATTGAAAATGAGTGAACGTATTAATGCTGTTATTTACTACGACGTGAAGTTTGTGACACCGAAAATGGCTTTATTTTCTTATCGAAAAACACAGCGCGATTGAGTTTTAATCGGATCATCGATTTAGTAGAACTTCGCAAAAGAATTAGGCGTAAAATATTCGGAACAACGCCAATGAAAGTTCAGTGTATTAAGTATAAATTTTACGCCTCGGTTGATCCGGTGAGATATGAGTTGTTCGACATCAAAGGTGCTCGGAGCTTTGAGGCAATGGTGGAGACTCATCTTGCCAGTGGATCACCATATATCGAGGTATATGTAGAATTTTCATCTCCAAGTGATCTTTCTGCGACCTCGACATCTATCGCCGCTCGAGGGAATACACGACCCCAAGTCGACACTCGTAAGTGGGAGGCAAAACACGTAAGTGCCGTGTGCGGTAGTAGTATGAAAAATATAACCTCGCACGACACTTTCGGTTGGTGGATGGGACATGCATATCCATCATTCGACGTCCGATGATAGAAATACGTATTGGGGACGTCGTCAACTTCTAGTGGTTGGCAATCCACATACGATTGGAATCTTTACGAAAGATGTTTAGGAGGGATGATGTACTCCGACGACATCCACCGGCGAGGGCCCTCGTTTGTTGCGAGTTATGGAAGGTCGACGATGAATCCGATGTGGATCCACCTCGGAGGCGGGGCTGACGGTGCGAAGTTGGATTATTTTCGAACGGAGCCCTTTCCAATTATGCTTGAAGACGTTGAGGCGGTTCGACGAAGAAGAAGAAGATCCGTTATTCGTATGTACTCGCCTCCAAATTTCACATGCATAATGTCAATCTATCTCAAGATGATGCATTGGAGTTTCTGAACTACCACACGGACGCCAGAATCGCATGATTCTTCGTTGGATTCGGACCAATCGAAGTAGGTAACCATTTTCCAACAAGAATACTTTTCTTGTCGCATTGAAATAGTTCAGCATTAAGAACGGGGTTAAATACAAGGGGGTTAAATCAAAGCTCGATAAGTTCGAGGCGAAGTGTGCAGTGCAAGATGGCATATGTTCATGGAAAATCATGGCATCGTTGAGGAAAAGGACAGGGTTGTGGGAGATAAAAAAGTACAAAGGTCAACATACATGTCTTGCTGGTACAGTACCACTATGTGTTCAGTGATTTCGAATAACAGTAATAATATGTAATGTTGCATTGTTTAACATACTTCGTTGACAGGTGTAACACAAGATCATTCGAAGATGGATTCAGACATGTTGGCTGAACTAATAATGCCGACGGTGAAAGTCGATCCCAAGACTACGGTCTTTTTACTTTAATTGGCGATTTCGTAGCCAATTGGGGTACACGCCTCTTCTGACGTAAAGGCTTGGATAGCCAAGCGAAAGCGTTAGAAAAGTTACACGGTGGGTGGGACACTTTATATCTTGAAGTGTGGCGGTGGTGTCAGTCTTTGGAGAGATATGTCCCAGCAAGACGACAAACCTTAAAATGGAACTGCGTACTACAACGATCGTCTCGCTTCCGTGGATGCGCAGTGTTCAAGCATCTGCTCGGACATTTAAGCAATGTCGAGATGCCTTTAAATCGCAAGCCATTGGTACAAATTGATGATACCTTTATGTATGGTAGATATACGACGGCTATTGCTAGTCGTGGCATAAGATGGTCGTGGGAGAATCCTTCCGATTATGTTCGTAATAACACCGGAGAGTCACCGATGATCGGGACTTCTTCCTATCTAGGTTAAGGAGGCATGTTTGCCCCAACCCGACATATCGTTATATCGGATCGGGGCCTGGAATACTTGCGGAAATAGAACGCCAGGAAGTATGTGGCATCGCACACACCATCGATATTGCACGAGGCATGTTTCATCCAACTACTATGGGCAACATCGATCTAAAAGATAGAAACGACAAGTGACCGATATGGGTATGAAATGTCTATTGATATAATTTCATTTGTAATATTCAATTTATTCTCAATTGAAGAGTGGTATGTAATATTCACTATCAACGATATTGGCGGTATGAGATCAATAAAGACCGTTTTCACGAGATCTTTGGGCGGTTTATGCTCAAATAACGTCAAGGCGCAAGGTACATATGCAATATTCCTTTCGAGCAGTGGACACAAGCATATGACGGCTGCTACGATATGGGCATATGACCACAAACCGGCCAAATACATAAATTCTATTACGAAAGGAACCCGCCATCCGCCGATTACATCGGTTGTCGAGAGACATATTTTCAGTTAGCGGCACTATTTTCGAAGAGAGCAGCGAGTTATAAAGGGCAGATGCAAGGAGGCCATGTATGGAGCCCGAAGGTCTTGCAAGAAATAAACCGTGGGAAGGCACGGGCGAACACCATGCACACAGTGTGTCACGATCGCGACAACCTATGGTTTCGTGTCACGAGTTTGATGAGACCGAACCAAGGTATTGTTGGAGGCCATTATCGTGTACATTTGACAAATAGACACTGCAATCGTGGGATATTTGATGCACTTCGTTACCCATGCGCCCATGTAATTGCGGCTTGTCAGAATCTCCGTCTTGATCCAATGAGATATGTCGACGAAGTGTATAAATTAGAAAACATGTACAACGAGTGGAGACACGTATTCCCACCAGCATTCGAGATGAACGTAAGTGGCCATCGGTATCGCTTGCAAGTATAAGTCGTTGTCGGATAGACAATTGAGGCGCAAACCAAAAGATCGACCTTGCTCGACTAGAATACGCAACAATATGGATATCAGAAACAAGCAACCAAAGTCTACTGTCTTGGATGGTGTAGGAACCCGACCATACATCTCGCTCGTGTCCAAATCGAAATAGTTGAGCGTGTTCTTAGGTCTTTTGTCTCATATTGACTATGTAATATCTATTTTTTTGGAGGAAAACGGTGAACTTTTGTACAATAACTTTTATTTTATTAAAAAATTAAAATAAATTAAAAAATTAAATTATAAAGAAAAAGTTAAAATTAAATATATTAAAACTTAATTACAAGAAAAAAATTAAACCAATTCTATTTTGTCAAAGGTATTAAAATTTAAATAAATTAAAAAATTAAATTATAATGAAAAAAAAGCAAACTCAAATTTTATTAAATATATTACAACTTAATTACAAAAAAAATTAAACCAATTCTATTTTGTCAAAGTTATTAAAATTAAATAAATTAAAAAATTAAATTATAATAAAAAAGTAAACTCAAATTTTATTAAATATATTACAACTTAATTACAAAAAAATTAAACCAATTCTATTTTGTCAAAGTTATTAAAATTAAATAAATTAAAAAATTAAATTACAATAAAAAAAGCAAACTCAAATTTTATTAAATATATTACAACTTAATTACAAAAAAAATTAAATCAATGCTATTTTGTCAAAGTTATTAAAATTAAATAAATTAAAAAATTAAATTACAATAAAAAAGCAAACTCAAATTTTATTAAATATATTACAACTTAATTACAAAAAAAATTAAACCAATTCTATTTTGTCAAAGTTATTAAAATTAAATAAATTAAAAAATTAAATTACAATAAAAAAGCAAACTCAAATTTTATTAAATATATTACAACTTAATTACAAAAAAATTAAACCAATTCTATTTTGTCAAAGTTATTAAAATTAAATAAATTAAAAAATTAAATTACAATAAAAAAAGCAAACTCAAATTTTATTAAATATATTACAACTTAATTACAAAAAAAAAATTAAACCAATTCTATTTTGTCAAAGTTATTAAAATTGAATAAATTAAAAAATTAAATTACAATAAAAAAATTAAACCAATTCTATTTTGTCAAATTTTAGGGTTTAGTCTTGATCTGGGTGGGAATCAAGTTACACACTGGCGATCCGATTCTGTATTGGATTCCTCCTTCTTCCGGCTTCCCATGGGTCGTGGAACCTTAGGCGAGAATGGGTTCACCGGATGGTCCAGTTCGGATGTTGCGATGGTGACCCACTCGATAAAATAATGACCGAGGTGTTTGCATAAACCACGGCTGGGTGACTACATCCCGAACGGAGAAGGAGCCTGGCAGAAAGAAGTGTTCCCCGACGGCGCCTCCTCTGAACCCACATGCGACATCGGCCTCACCATCGGCTAGCCAGCGGAAGTAGTCGGGAACGAACTCGAACCCGGCCATGCACTCCAACCTGGGCTAGGACTAGGAAACTGAAACATATATGGGTTAGGATGATACATATAAGGGGAAGGGTACGCACCTGGCATAAACGGTAGATGTTGCGATATCGGTGTTGTCAGTTGAACTGATGGGCCCCGTAAATCGTAGTAGCGCCGTTGTTCTTTGGTCCGGTGACTATGTCGACGCTGATGATGGCCCCGCCTCATCACCCCTTCTCCTTAGATTTAAAGGGGCCCGACGTTCCCTTCGCTCATGAAGTTGCCGCCGCCTCTTTCTTCCGACAATAGATACGACTTGCCATGGATCCTAAACCATGGCATGTACTCCAAGACGCACGCTAACTCCGGAATGACTATCGATTCCGTCGGTATATAGTCATACCGGTTCTCCCATCGCCTCGATATGACTCGACCAAAATCTTGGCCAATTCATGTGCTGCTGCCGTAAGTCCACTGTGTGCTCATCATGGAGCACCTCCGGTGGCACGGGGATCGGTTGCCAAAATCCAAATTACCGCAGAACCTGATCTGACTGGTGCATCTCCACGGTCGCGTAGGTGATCAATGGGACCTTTACATGCCAACCGTTCGGATTTTAGAGGAATTCTTCTGGAATTACTGCCCGAATTTTTGGATCCTCGTACGGTGTCCATTGAAACTATATTAACATTACCAAAATATTAGTTATATACCTAATATTAGACACTACATACGAAATACTAAATTATAATAACAAAATTCGAAACTACTTGTGATTCCGACCTTTGGTCCAATAGAGTCGATATCCTCAAGCGAGTTAGGTATTCCAACATGACTCGTGAATGGTTCCACCTAATTAAATAAACTTTTAGCATGCAATTATACTATAAATCTACGAAATAATTGTAAAATATAATATTAAATTTACCTCGTTATCGGTGGGAATGAATATGGGTGGTCGAGTCGAGAGTAAAATGGAAATCGGAACCATGCCCATGACTGCAGTAATGATAGACAACCTCCGATTTTTACTTTACTTAGCCGCGTCGCTCAAGCACATCTCCGGTACAACCTTGACAAAGACGGCACCCCAACTCAATTCACCTACCGCTCAAATCAACAAGTTTGAGAGCCATCTCGGTGGATGAGGTTTCTAGAGAGGTCCAAAGATCGATAGCCTCCGATTATTTGAAGAATGTATGCCCAAGCATATTGATTCTTTCTACTTGGTCGAACCATCGTTCGGCTCGAGAATGCGTCTCGTAACCAGTGCCATATCGATCCGAGCTCCTTGAATTCTATCCTAATGGCACCCGAAGCTCGTAACATACTGACCATCCAATCGGTAGATGTTACGGACCGGTGACTCCGACCCATCCACCAGTAATCCCAACTGCAATTGCACATCTTCTAGAGTGATGGTACACTCTTCGCATGGCGATGGAAAGTGTGGATCTCGGTCTCCACCTCTCAATCAACGCGCCGATCAAAGGCGGCTCCAACTTGAACCCCTAGGCCTATCGTGGCCACGTGCAAAAACCCGCTTCCGCAGTAATTTTTGATCAAGGCGATGGGGACCATGCATGTTGCGAATATAACATTCCAACACCGATCTACGACTATTTAAAAAATTATAAAATTAACAATTAATTAAAATTGCATAATTGAAAAAAATTAAATTATATTGAAAAATTAAAATTAAAACTTACCATTTTCATTTGCTCGACGAAATGTGCTTGTCGTCTAGGCGACGTAATTCCCCAGCCATTGTAATCCGATAAAAAATTTTAAAATTTTCCAAAAAAAGATATATTAAAAAAATAAAAAGGGCTTTTTCGTAAATAGTAATGGACTATTTTTGAAATTTGAGAGTAAATTTCAAGGACCTTGAGAGAAAATTGAGAGAATATTGAGAGAATATTGAGAAAGGATTGAAATGTGAAAAAAATAATGGGTGGGGGCTTTTATACTTTTTTTCGATCATTGGGAGCCAACGGTCAAAAAAATATGACCGAATTCTGGCTAAAGCGCCCTGGGACGCGTTTTTGTACACCTCAGCAAAAGCGCGCCGACATGGATGCGTTTTTGCTGAGGTGGACAAAAACACGTCCCCAGTGGCGCTCTTTAGGTCAATTTCCCCAAAACGCGCTGACGTGGACGCGTTTTTGGGGGAAATGGCCTTTCCCGTAAATTTTCTACAAATTGGCCCATTTCCGTAATTTTTGAAATTTTAGGGCTTTTTTTGGTAAATTGGCCCACGAAAACATGCATGCATTTTCAACATTATTTATAGAAATGGTCACTAAAATAATTATTTATTAGAATGGTTAAAAAAATGTTAAACATTCTGACGTGAACATTTTTTAAGGAAAAATGTAAAAAAATGTATTGATATGAGAGTGCTTTATCACGTGTCAATAAAAGTGCACTGACGTTGGCACATTTTATTCTGTGTTAGTAAAAATGCGCTGACGTTGGCACGCTTTATCTTGTGTTTAATTAGAGTTTTTGGATTATTTATATATTATAACTTAGGGTTAGTGTTAGGGTTTGGATTAGTATAGGGTTATGATGTTTAAAAAATAAATTAGGGTTTAGGGTTAAAAAAATTAATTAGGGTTTATTTTTTTAATTGGTAAGTATTGTTCTAGAAGAAATAAATTTGACAAGATGGAATATAAAAAATAAATTTGACGTGATGTGTTCTGAAAAAATTATTTTGATAAAATAAATTTTGTTTTGTTTTTTTTGTACAGTTAGTGATTGTACAGAAAAAGCTTCCAGTTGGATGCTTTTTTTGTATAGTTGATTTTAAAAAAAAAATAAATTTGGCGTGATATGTTCTGAATAAATTATTTTGATAAGATGGATTTTACTTATTTTTTTGTACAGTCAGTAATTGTACAAAAAAAGCTACTAGCTGGATGTTTTTTTTGTACAGATGATTCTAAAAAAATAATTTTGAGAAGATGGTTCTAAAAAATATCCCGGGATTCACGGGAAATCTGATAATTGGGGTTGAAAAACGCTTCAAGTAGGATGCATTATCAACAAAAGTACTAAAAAAGCTCCCAGCTGGACACTCTTTTCAGTAGTGCTAGTGATAGTGCATCCCACTATCCTTTGGGCTATTAATGAGCCAAATTTCATTCTCTTGTTACATAAGTTGCAGCAAGAGAAATTGAAGAAGTTCAGAAGAATAGAAACTGAAGAAGTTGAGAAGGTATAAGTTGACAGATAATTTGCATAACGTTTTTTGTTTTGAATTTCTTTTGACAGATAATTTGGCTGAAAATGAGTGAACGTATTAGTGTTGTTATTTACTATGACGGTGAGGTCCGTGACATCGAGAACTATATTATTTTTTATCGAGAACACAGTGCGACTGATTTTTAACCAGAACATAGAATTGACAGAACTTCGTAAAAGAATTAAGCGCAAAATATTTAGAATGACGCTAATGAGAGTTTCGTCTATTAAGTATCAATTTTGTGCTTCGGCTGATCCCGTGACATATGACCTATTTGATATCAAAGGTGCTCATGGCTTAGAGGCGATTGTGCAGACTCACCTCACCAGTGGATCACCCTATCTTGAGTTATATGTGAAATTTTCATCGCTAAATGAAACACTTGCAACTTCAACATCTACTACCGTTCGAAAAGAATGCACAAACCCTGCTCGACACTCCGTTAGTAGGAGGCAAAACACGAAATTGTCTATTTTTTATGGCAGTACGAAATACACGACCCTTACATGCCACTCTATTAGTGGATGGGACATGCACATCGGTGGGTCGATGTTCAATGCTGGAAATACTTATTGAGGAATGGTATCAACTTCTATTGGTTGGCAATCCAAATCTGATTGGGGAAGTTATGAAACATACACAAGAAGGGATGATGTACTCCCTACGACATCCACCGGCGAGGGGACCTCCTGCGTTGCAAATGTTAATGGGTCAGATGATGAGTCTGATGTGGATCCACCCCAAGAGCCCAATCCCGATAGTGCAGAAGTTGCATTATTTTTTGAACAAGAGCCTGTTCCAACTGAACCTAAAGATGGTGAAGGGGTTTAGATGAAGATGAAGAAGATTCGCAATTCATGCCGCACTCGCCTCTAGCCTGCATGCATAATATCGATCTATCGGTAGATGATGCGTTAGAGTTTCCAAATCTACAACACAAGAGGCGTGGCTTGATCGTCTAGAATTGTCGAGTTTTAAAATTTATAAAGAGAATGATCGAACCTGGAAACTAACTCTGACAATGACTTAAGGCAAGTGCACCTATCGAATAGTAGTATAGTTTAGGCAAGACCGGATTGTCGAACCCAGGGGAATTAAAAGTATAATACTCACTTTCTTTCTATTATTTAGCCTAAATATGAAGTGATTGATTGATTAAACTAAAAACTAACTGACTACTAAGTTAAAGATGCAAAAACAAAAAGAACAAATTGAAGAAATAACTTTTAGAAAAACTCAGTTGATCACGACGATACCCTAGAAGGAATCCACTTAGACTTCACTTGTTATCTAACACCGAACAGCATTTATTTATTTACTTAGCTTGATCCGTAAGACTCCCTAATTTATATTAAACCCTCTCTCGAGGCGAATAACATCTAACCCTAGGTTGATTAATTTAAATCTCTTTCTAATTAAAACCTCTAGAATTGTATTAACTCGATCTATGGACTCCCATATTAGGTTTCACCCTAATCCGGCAAAATCTCGTCACCCTATCTCTAGACGTGCAATCAACTCCGCTTAGTTATGCTAGATCTACTCTTAGGCAGGGACTTTTGCTCCACCACCTAAGTATATTCAACTTGAATCAATATTCCGGAAATATTAACACAAGAATTAAGCACACATAATTAAGAACAAACTAAGTATTTATCATATAGTTCAGAAAATAATAACAAGATTCATCTAGGTTTCATCCCCTTCAGGTATCTGAAGGGTTTAGTTCATAATGATAAAATAAAACATCTCAAGAGAAAAGATAAAACAAAACATAAGAAATCCCTAAAACCCCCTGAAGGAATTGAAGGAGAGATCCACCGTCTTGAGTAGAATTTCGGCTTCTTGAGATGGATCAACTAGCTATCTTCGAGTGATTCCCACGAATCTGGCCTTCTAGCTCAGGTCCTTGGCCTAGCTGACTGCCTAACTGACCGCCAAAAGCCCTGGCAGAAGGCTTCTGCAGAGCTCCGAATGTTCCTTAAAAGTTGGCCTCTAGGGTCTTTATATAGGCTTTAAGATGCCTTACTTGGTCTCTAAGTATCCTAATTCAAGTATAATTCCTACTAGGGTGTTTGAATAGACTTTGGAATGTGTTTTTTTTGCCTTAAAGTATCCAAATCCGAGTAAAATTCCTCTTTTCCACGACAGGGGCACGGCCATGGCACACGCCCGTGTAATTCGACTTCAGGCCGTGTTTTGGGTCTGTTAATGGAGGCACGACCATGTAAATTGTGGTTAGGTCGTGTTCTATTTAATTGACGAGGCACGACCATGTGGCTTGAAGTTCAGGCCGTGTCGATTTCCACTTTGGCCCAAATTGGCCCATTTTAAGCCCGTTTCTTATTTTTTTAGTCCTCGGGTGCTTTCTTGAGTATAAAACATGAAAAGAAAGGATTAAGAGCACCTTTTTACATAAATCAAGGGCTAAATCATCCAAGAGTATGCTAAATATGAGGTTAAAATATGTTACTTTTACGGTTTATCATGGCCACATAAGTTCGCCATTAGATTCGAGTGAATTGGAAGTTGGTAAGGAGTTTTCCAGTAAAGATGGTTTCTCAGTGCATTGAAGCAATATAGCATCATGAATAAAGTTAACTACCACGTGGTTAAATCCAAATCTGAGAAGTTTGAGGTCAAGTGTGCAGTGCGAGACAGTACATATTCATGGAAAATCATAGCTTCAGTTAAGAAAAGGACAAGGTTGTGGAAGCTAAAGAAGTTCAAAGGTCCCCATACATATGTTTAAGGTTTAAGGTTGTTGAATGTTACTATTATTATTTAACGTTGCATTATTTAACGTACTCATGGGTTGACAGGTGTTTCACAAGATCATCCCAAGTTGGATTCCAAGATGATAGCGGGCTTAATACTACCAATGGTGAAAGCGGATCCTAGGACTATTGTGTCGGTCTTAATTACCAATATTCATAGTAAATTCAAGTACACGTCTTCTTACCACAAGGCTTAGATAGCTAAATAGAAGGTGTTGAAGAAGATGCACATTAGGTGGGACGCTTCATACAATGAGGTGTGGTAGTGGTGTCAGATGCTGGAGAAGAATGTCCCATGTTGTGTAACAGACCTTGAAACGGTTATTGCATACTGTAACGACCACTTGCTCTATGGATGCCAAGTGTTCAAGTGTCTATTTTGGAGCTTTAAGCAATACTAGGCTGTATTTCAGTACTGCAAGCTATTGGTACAAATTGACGGTACCTTTATGTATGGTAGATATACCCATCGACTATTGCTAGCTGTGGCACAAGATGGTGATGGGAGGAACCTTCTAATTGCGTTTGCAATAATACCGAGGAGTCAGATGACGACTAAGATTTCTTTCTTTCTAGGTTGAGAAGGCATGTCTACCCCCAACCTGATATCTACGTTATATCGGATCGAGACGCTAAAATACTAGCAGTAATTGAGCTATAAGGAAGCCTATGAGATCGTACACACCATCAATATTGTCTAAGGCACGTTACGTACTACACGGGCAATATCGGTCTACCACTAAACAACGACAAGTGACCAACATGTGTATTTAATTGATTCCAATATTATTTGGTTTGTAATATTCATTTTGTTCTGAATGGAATAATGATATGTAATTATCGTTATCAACTTATATTGATAGGGTACGAGATCAATAAGGACTGTTTTCATGATATGTTGGTGATTTTGCGGTCAATTAACGATCAAGGCGCAAACTACTTCTATAACATACCTTTCGATCAATAGACACAATTATACAAAGGCAGCCTATGATATGGTCAGATGACCTCAAACCTGGCTAAATGCATCAATTTTTTCTAAAATGAACGCATCACTTACCGATAATCTCGGTTGCATGGGAGACATACTTCTATTTGGCAGCACTATTTCCAAAGTAAGCAGCGAGCTATAAAAGCCAAATGTAGGGAGGCCATGTATGGTGCCTGAAGGTAGTACAAGAAATTAATAAGGCCAAGGCGTAGGCCAACTATATGTGCATAGTATGTCACGATCGTGACAACCTATGGTTTCGTGTGACGAAGTATGACAGACCGAACCAAGGTATTCCCAGCAAACAATATCGTGTACACCTGAGAAATAGGACTTGCGACTGTAGGAGGTTTGACGCACTTTGTTATCCATGTGTTCATGTAATTGCAGCTTGTCAAAATCACCGTTTGGATCCCATGAGCTATGTCGACAAAGTGTAAAAATTAAAATACATGTACAACGTATGGAGACACATATTCCCGCCAGTCACAAATGAATATAAGTGTTAGTCTATATCGCTTGCTCCGTTTAAGTTATTACCGGATAGAGAATTCCGTCGCAAACCAAAAAGTTGACCGTGCTCGGCTAGAATATATGATAATATGGATATTCTGGAAAGAACGAACCAACAAAAGTTGTACGGGTGGTGTAAGAACCCGGGTCATACAATGCAAACATATCCAAATCAAAATAACTCTTAATTTTATTAAATGAAACAATGAAAAAATAATTTGTATTGTCTTATTCAAAAGAATTTCTATTTTATTAAATGAAACAATATAAAAATAATTTTTAAAAAAATATTCAAAATAATTTCTGTTTTATTAAATGAAACAATATAAAAATTGTAACACCCCTAACCCGTATCCGTCGCCGGAACAGGGTTACAGAGCATTACTAAAATTTACATAACAAATAAATAGATATTTTATATCATATAGCATTCATATCAAAAATCAATCAAAATCAAGCATAATATCCCTTATGTGAGCCCTCGAAGCCTAAAATACATATTAGAAACAAGTCGGGACTAAATCGGGTGCTTAAAGATTTTTTTGGAAAACATTAAAACTTTTCAATGGTGCAGGGGATACATGCCCGTGTGTCCAAGCCGTGTGTCTCACACGGTCAAGAGACACGCCCGTGTCTCAAGCGATGTGGGCATTCGAAATAGGGACACACGGTCGTGTCCCAGTTCGTGTCCGAACTTATAAGCTCTCTGAATTGGGTCACACGGTCAAGCCACATGCCCGTGTGCTAGGTCATGTGAGTAATTGTTTTTTGCTAATTTAAGATACAGCAGACACATAACCGTTTCACCTGGTCATGTGTCACACACGGCTAAGACACACGTCCATGTTTCTGCCCGTGTGAAATGACCCATTTTCGGTGAAATCAGAATAGTGGTATCAGGACCACAAATTTGAGGTCTAAAATTTATTTTAATATTATTTATGGTCTACAGCAAGTTAGAATTATGGTATAAAAATTACATTAAGAAATTTTACCGTTTGTATGTTCAATTTGTGAAATAGGACTAAATCGCATAAAGTGCGAAAATTATGTTCTATTCGCTAAAGGTTTCAAATAGCTATAAAACTTTAAAGTAGAGGTCCTTATTGAGTAATTAGACCTTTAGTTGAGTTAGTGGATGTACATGGAGAGAAATTATTAAAAAAAATTGTAAGCCTAGGTGATATTAGGTGATTTAATTGATAAAATAAAAATAAAACAAAGGCTAGCTATCATCTTTTTTATCTTCCCCTTCACCAACCGTTTCTATCAACAAGAAATAGCCATGGAAGCTTGAAAATTTTAGCCAAGCTATACTCTTGCATGTAAGTTTTTTTGGTGGTTGTTTTTGTTGATTTTTATGCTTTTGGAACCCTTGTAGCTTAAGCTAGCTAATTAGGGGGCTAATTTGCCAGATAATGTTGTTAAATAAACAACTTTTGTTAAGGGATTTTAAGTAAAATTGTCAATTAATGGCTAAAATGATAAATGTGAAATTTATGTGTGAAATGTGTGAAATTATGAGATTTATGGGCTGATATAGGTATATATGAAAATCAGCTAGGCTTGTGTATAGATGAAATTGCATGGATTTCATTTTAATGAGCCTAGCGACTAAATTGTAAAGAAGTCAAATGTTAGGGGAAAATAGTAATTTTGCCATATTATGAAATTGGATTGAATTGAATAGAATAATTATTAAATTAGTTAAATTTGATATTATATAGATTAAGAAAAGTCACGTTCGGATTTAAACCGAGGAAAAGAAAAAGTAGTGGATTGAACGGTCGATTTACTCCATATTAATTCGAGGTAAGTTCGTATAATTACATTGTGTATTTGTATACTTTAATTGAATTATGTGTATGTGAATTTAGAAATTATAGTATATAAATATCGAATACATAATAGATATAGTATTAAAAATACCGAGCCCCAATTGAACCCTAGAAATTCGTAAGGTACAAATGATGTGTCATGTCACTAGGGTTACCGATTCTGGTTGAGATCCTGTGTGTGTTGCAGACTCACCGTAGCTCGTATGAGCTTACCGATTCTGAGCTCGTAAGAGCTTACTGTTATTTAGCTCGGAGGAGCTTACCGATATTCAGCTCGGAAGAGCTTACAGATATTCAGCTCGGATGAGCTTATCGTTTATCGCTCGTATGTGCATACATGTATACGAATTGACAGTTTACCGTTTAGTACACTTTGTGTGTACCACCTGCGTATCCTACGATATTTTAGATGGTTTAATAGGCATAGTATTACTATGGGATTATACAAGTCTGATATGACAAGTAGAAGTATTTGTATGGAAATGATTGATATTTGATATATGATTATATAGCATAAATGTTACATGTACAAGAAATTTGATAAATTGATGAATTCATATATAATTTTTGGTTTTATGTGAATATATGACTAACTTGATTATGAGTTGAATGATAGGCTTTGGCCAAATTGAATTGAGTTATGTTTTGAGTTATTTACCAAAAATTGTAGTTATATGGTAAGTTTTATTCTTTGAATTACGAACTTACTAAGCTTAATTTCTTACTCTGTTTATTTGTTCATGTTTTATAGTATTTTGGAAGCTCACTTGATTAGAAAATCGTCAGAGATCACGTCGCACTATCAAACTCTATTTTGGGTACTTAGACTTTACATTTTGGGTTAAATGGCATGTATAAGTGTTTTGGCTAATGTGGCCTATATGTCTTATGTTGTTTTGGTTATATGTATAGCCATGTAATTTGGCTTATTTTGGTATGCTTGGTTTGTATATATATAAATGATCTTTTGTGTATGTTTTAAGGTGGTTGAATGAATTTGATTGTTATATCATGCTGTGGGGTAAATGTTCATGTTATAAACTTGATATTGGTTGGTCTTGAGTACCTATTTATGCCATGTTTTAATTCCAATTGATTGTATAGGTTGGTACTAATGTGGGTGAGGAATATGGCTTGAAAAATAACCTATTTTTATCTACATGGCAGAGACAGACAACACACGGCTAGGTAACACGTGTGTCTCGATGGTGTGTAACACTAAGTCACTAGCTAACACTAGCACATGTGTGTCCTTTGGTACTATCTAGAAACTAAGTCACTAGCTCCACACCTAAGGCACTGCGTGTCACACGAGCATGTCCTTGTCCAAATGGGCGTATGACCTAAGTTAGAGAGTTATATTTCTTAAACAACCTAAGTTAGAGAGTTTAGTCCCGGACTACTTCTAATGTCTATTTGGGGCCTCGAGGGCTCATATTAGGGACTGTAAAAATGTATTTGAATGGTTTTTGATATGAATGATAAAAGTATATGAAATATATGATTGGTTGATTTATAAGTCCTATAATGTTTCGTAACCCTATTTTGGTGTAGATTATGGGTTAGGGGTGTTACATTTATTGGTATCAGAGCTATGGTTTAGTCGATTCTAGGACTAACGTAGCGGTGAGAGTCTAGTTATACATGCCATTTATTAACATGTGATAATGTGACCTCTCTTGACAGTTCACATTGTGTTTTTCATATAATAATGGATCCCAATCGAGTAGATTCTGATGATGTTGAAAGTAATGCACCAGCCTTAGTTCGAGGGGTAGTGTTGTCTGGGTCTAGACCCGTGTCAGATAGTCATAGAGGAGAGGTTAATGCAGCATTCTTCCAAATAATGAACGAATGATTTACTGAGTATGTTGGGACGAATCCGACTACTCAGGAACCTCTACCCCCACCTTACCCCCAACCTATTCCCATAACTCCTCAAGTTATAGAACCGGTACGTTCAAACAAACCACCAGTTGATAAAATTCGAAAGTATGGGGCCAAGAATTTAGGGCTACAGTTGATGATGACCCTAAGAGAGTATAGTTTTGGCTAGAGAATACGATCAGGGTTTTTGATGAGCTATCGTGTACGCCAACCGAATGTGTTAAATGTGTTGTATCCCTTCTGAGAGATTCAGCTTATCAGTGGTGGAATACCCTGTATTTGTAGTACTGTGTGATAGAGTCACGTGGGAATTCTTTCAAATCGAGTTGAAAAAAAATATATAAGCCAACTATTTCTTGACCAAAAACACAAGGAATTTTTAGAGTTGAAATAGGGATGTATGACCGTAACTGAGTATAAAGAGAGTTTATCCAATTAAGCAAGTATGCCCGAGAGTGTGGCTCCACGGAAGCAATTATGTGCAAATGGTTTGAAGATGGGTTGAACGAAGACATCAAACTTTTAGTAGGGATACTTGAGTTGAAAGAATTTCTAGTTCTATTTGAAAGAGCTTGCAAAGTTGAGGAGCTTAGCAAAGAAAAGAGAAAGGCTGAATTTGAAGCTCGAGATTCGAAAAATAGATTTACAGGGAAGTCTCATCAATCGACGTTAATGAAATCTAAAGAACATCACTATTTACTTACTATTTCTGCGGGACATTTTAGTCAAGATAGAGGTGCAAAATACTCTAGTTCTAAACCCCAGGCTACCTCTATAGCTAGTGTGGGTAGTGTTAGAAATGCTAAACCCGAGTGCAAACACTGTAACAGGCCATATTATGGTGAGTGTTGGGTAAAGAGCGAAGCATGTTTTAGGTGTGGTTCTTTCTACCACTACCTCAAAGATTACCCTAAGAAGTCTGAGAAAGAAAAAGCTCAAACCGTGAGGCCGAGCAATATAGATTCTAGAGGGAGACCACCCCGAAACACAGGAAATATGAGTGGTAATCAAGGTGCTACGAGGGATACCGTAGTGAGATCAGAGGCACGAGCACCAGGCAGAGCTTATTCCATTCGTGCTCTTGAAGATGCATCAACGCCAGATGTTATCACCAATACTTTTTTTCTTTATATA
This sequence comes from Gossypium rotundifolium, assembly GCA_025506655.1. NCBI lineage: Eukaryota > Viridiplantae > Streptophyta > Magnoliopsida > Malvales > Malvaceae > Gossypium > Gossypium rotundifolium. Next base: position 143,817,120 of record CP106731.1, read on the forward strand.
CTAATGTCACTGCTTTGATTGATCCGAGGTCAACCCATTCTTATGTATGTACAAAATTAGTGTCTAGTAAGAGTTTACATGTAGATTCCACTGAATTTGTGGTTAAGGTATCAAACCCCTTAGGTCAGTATGTCATAATTGATAAAGTTTGCAAAAATTATCCTTTGATGACTCAGGGTTACTATTTTACGATCGATTTAATATTGTTACTGTTTGATGAGTTTGAAGTAATATTAGGTATAGATTGGTTGACTTTACATGATGCGGTTGTGAATTGTAGACAAAAGTTTATTGAGTTGAAATGTCAAAATAGTGAGATTCTTCGTATTGAATCTTATGATTTGAGTGGTTTACCTATTGTAATATCGACAATGTTAGCACAGAAGTATGAGAAAAAGGGTTGTGAGGCTTATCTTACGTATGTATTGGATACTAAAGTGTCTGAATCGAAGATCGAATCAGTGCCAGTAGTCTGTGAATACTTGGATGTGTTTCCAGAAGATTTACCTAGGTTACCACCAATCAGAGAAATTAAATTTGCTATTGAGTTAGTATCGGGAACATCACCGATATCGATAGCTCCATACAAAATGGCTCCAAAAAAGTTGAAAGAATTGAAAGCTTAATTGCAAGACTTAACGAACAGAAGTTTTGCGCGACTTGGGGTGCGCCGGTTCAATTTGTAAAGAAGAAAGATGGATCAATGAGATTATGTATTGACTATCAACAACTTAACAAGGTTACGATTAAGAATAAGTATTCGTTGCTGAGGATTAATGATTTGTTCGACCAGTTGAAAGGAGCAACAGTATTTTCAAAGATTGACTTACGATCTGGTTATTATCAATTGCGGGTTAAAGATTCAGATGTACCGAAAATTGCATTCAGGACTAGGTACGGGCATTATGAATTTCTTATTATGCCATTTGGTTTAGCTAACGCCTTGCGGTGTCTATGGATTTGATTAATAGTATCTTTAGACCGTTTTTGGACCGATTTGTTGTTGTGTTCATTGACGATATATTGATATATTCTCCGGACGAATCTGAGCATGCCGAGCATTTGAGATTTGTATTACAGACTTTGCGTGATAAACAACTATTTGTTAAATTTACCAAGTGTGAATTTTGGCTCCGATAAGTTGTATTTTTAGGACACATTATGTCAGCAGATGGCATCCGAGTTGATCCGAGCAAGATTTCAGCGGTTGTTGACTGCAAAACCACGAAGAAATATTTTGAGCTTAGAAGCTTCTTGGGATTAGCAGGCTATTATCGGAGATTTGTTAAGGATTTCTCAATGATAGCTACACCGATGAATCAGTTATTACAGAAAGATGTAAAGTTTGAGTGGTCTGACAAATGTCAACAAAGTTTCAATCGGTTGAAAGTACTGTTAACCGAAGCACCAAGTTTAGTTCAACCTGAGTCGGGAAAAGAGTTTGTAATTTTCAGTGATGCATCGTTGAACGGTTTAGGATGTGTTTTAATGCAAGAGGGCAAAGTGATAGCGTATGCTTCCAGACAATTAAAGACGCATGAGAAGAATTATCTGACTCATGATTTGGAGTTGGCCGCAATCGTGTTTGCGTTAAAAATTTGGCGACACCACTTGTTCGGTGAAAAGTGCCACATATTTACCGATCATAAAAGCTTGAATATTTGATGTCCTAGAAATAGTTGAATTTGCTTCAGCGAAGATGGCTCGAATTGTTGAAGGATTATGATCTAGTGATTGATTACCATCCGGGAAAAGTAAATGTAGTCGCGGATGCTTTGAGTAGAAAATCGTTATTCGCTTTACGAGCCATGAACACGCAGTTGATGTTATCTGATGATGGTTCAATTTTAGCTGAGTTAAGAGCTAAATCGACATTTTTTTACAGCAAATTTGTGAAGCTCAGAAATGTGATAAAGATTTGCAAGCTAAAAGAGCACAGTGGGAGTCGATTACTGATTCAGAGTTTCAAATGGGATTCGATGATTGTGTATTGTTTCGAGGTAGAGTTTGTGTGCCGAAGAATCCTTAGCTGATACATAGAATTTTACACGAAGCTCACAGTGGTAGTTTGTCTATTCATCTAGGGAATAATAAGATGTATGGTGATTTGAAATAGATGTACGGGTGGTCAGGTAGGAAATGTGACATTTCGAAGTTTGTATCAAAATGCTTGATTTGTCAACAAGTCAAAGCCAAACATCAAGTACCTTTGGGACTACTGCAACCAGTGATGATATCGAAATGGAAATGGGATAGAATTACGATGGATTTCTTATCGGGATTACCTTTGTATCCGAAAAAGAAAGATTCTATTTGGGTCGTTGTTGATCAGTTATCAAAGACCGCACATTTTATTCCGGTGCGTACGGATTTCTCTCTGGACAGATTAGCTGAATTGTATATTTCTGAGATTGTGAGATTGCACAAAGTACAGGGTATCTATAATTTAGGATAAAGATCCGCGATTTACATTACGATTTTATAAAAAATTACAAGAGGCTTTGGGTATGCGGTTGCATTTTAGCACTGCATTTCATCCCCAAATCGATGGTCAGTCTAATAGAGTAATTCAGATTCTTGAAGATATGTTGCGTTGCTATGTTCTAGAGTTCCAAGGTAATTGGGAAAATATTTACCGTTGGTTGAATTTGCGTATAATAATAGCTTTCAATCGAGCATTAAAATGGTACCGTATGAAGCTTTGTATGGTCGTAAATGCCGAACTCCATTGAAATGGACCGAGCTTAGTGAGAAAAGATACACAAGGTTGATTTAATCCAAGAAATCGAAGACAAGGTGAAAGTGATTCGTGAAAGTTTGAAAGCCGCTTCTGATAGACAGAAATCGTACGCGGATTTAAAGCGTAAAGATATTGAATTTTTGATCGGCCATAAGGTATTTCTGAAAGTATCGCCTTGGAAAAAAATTCTCCGATTTGGTCGCAAAGGAAAGTTGAGTCCACGATTTATCAGACCGTACGAGATTATCGAGAGAATTGGGCCAATGGCTTATCGACTTGAGTTACCATCAAAATTGGAAAAAAAATTTATAATGTGTTTCATGTATCTATGTTAAGACGGTACAGATCAGACCCATCACATATTATATCTCCAACCGAAGTTTAGATTCAGCCCGACATGTCATATGGCGAAGAACCGATCAAAATTTTAGCACGAGAGATCAAAGAGTTAAGGAATAAAAAAATAGGTCTAGTGAAAGTTCTTTGGCATCGTCACGGAATTGAGGAGGCTACTTGGGATCCCGAGGAAACCATGAGAAAATAGTACCCTAACCTATTTTCCGATAAGATTTTCGAGGACGAAAATTCCTAAAAGGGTGAGTTGCAACGACCCGTTTTCGGTGAAATCAGAACAGTGGTTTTGGGACCACAAATTTAAGGTCATAAAATTTATTTTAATATTATTTTGTGGTCTACAACAAGTTAGAATTATGGTATAAAAATTACGTTAAGAAATTTTAGCGTTTGTATGCTCAATTTGTGAAATAGGGCTAAATCACATAAAGTGCGAAAGTTGTGTTCTATTAGCTAAAGGTGTCAAATAGCTATAGAACTTTAAAGTAGAGGTCCTTATTGAGTAATTAGACCTTTAGTTGAGTTAGTGGATGTACATGGAGAGAAATTATAAAAAAAATTGTAAGCCTAGATGATATTAGGTGATTTAATTGATAAAATAAAAATAAAACAAAGGCTAGCTATCATTTTTTTCATCTTCCCCTTCACCAACCGTTTCTATCAACAAGAAATAGCCATGGAAGCTTGAAAATTTCAGCCAAGCTATACTCTTGCATGTAAGTTTTTTTGGTGGTTGTTTTTCTTGATTTTTATGTTTTTGGAACCCTTGTAGCTTAAGCTAGCTAATAGGGGCTAATTTGTAAGATAATGGAAAGTCTAGGGTTTTTCCATGAGATCATTTTGTTTGTTTTTGAAGTTTAATGGAAGAAAATAAATCTTGGTTGTTAAATAAACAACTTTTGTTAAGGGATTTTAAGTAAAATTGTCAATTAATGGCTAAAATGATAAATGTGAAATTTATGTGTTAAATGTGTGAAATTATGAGATTTATGGGCTGATATAGGTATATATAAAAATCAGCTAGGCTTGTGTATAGATGAAATTGCATAGATTTCATTTTTATGAGCCTAGGGACTAAATGTAAAGAAGTCAAATGTTAGGGGTAAAATAGTAATTTTGTCATATTATGAAAATGGATTGAATTGAATAGAATAATTATTAAACTAGTTAAATTTGATATTATATAGATCAAGAAAAGCCACGTTCGAATTTAAACTGAGGAAAAGAAATAGTAGTAGATTGAACGGTTGACTTACTCCGTATTAATTCGAAGTAAGTTTGTATAATTACATTGTGTATTTATATACTTTAATTGAATTATGTGTATGTGAATTTAGAAATTATGGTATATAAATATTGAATACATAATGGATATAGTATTAGAAATACCAAGCCCCAATTGAACCTTAGAAGTTCGTAAGGTACAAATGGCGTGTCATGTCATTAAGGTTACCGATTTTGGTTGAGATCCTGCATGTGTTGCGGACTCACCGTAGCTCGTATAAGCTTACCGATTCTCAGATCGTAAGAGCTTACCATTATTCAGCTCGGAGGAGCTTACCGATATTCAAATCAGATGAGCTTATCGTTTATCGCTCGTATGAACATACATCTATAAGAATTGACGGTTTACCGTTCAGTACACTTCGTTTGTACCACCCTTATATCCTACGATATTTTAGATGGTTTAATGGGCATAGTATTACTATGGGATTATACAAGTCCGATATGACAAGTACAAGTATTTGTATGGAAATGGTTGATATTTGATATATGATTATATAGCATAGATGTTACATGTACAAGGAATTTGATAAATTGATGAATTCATATATGATTTTTGGTTTTATGTGAATATATGACTAACTTGATTATGAGTTGAATGATAGGATTTGGCCAAATTGAATTGAGTTATGTTTTGAGTTATTTACCTAAAATTGTAGTTATATAGTAAGTTTTATTCTTTGAATTATGAACTTACTAAGCTTAATTTCTTACTCTATTTATTTGTTCATGTTTTATAGTATTTTGGAAGCTTGCTCGATTCGAAAATCGTCAGAGATCACGTAGCACTATCAAACTCTATTTTGGGTACTTAGACTTTACATTTTGGGTTAAATGGCATGTATAAGTGTTTTGGCCAATGTGGCCTATATGTCTTATGTTGTTTTGGTTATATGTATAGCCATGTGATTTGGCTTATTTTGGTATGCTTGGTTTGTATATATATATAAATGATCTTTTGTGTATGTTTTAAGGTGGTTGAATGAATTTGTTTGTTATATGATGCTGTGGGGTAAATGTTCATGTTATAAACTTGATATTGGTTGGTCTTGAGTACCTATTTATGCCATGTTTGAATTCCAATTGATTGTATAGGTTGGTACTAATGTGGGTAAGAAATATGGCTTGGAAAATAACCTATTTTTGTCCACATGGGCAGAGACACGGGTGTGTGTCGTCACATACCTAGGTAACACGGTCTAGCACACGGGCATGTGTCTTGGCCGTGTGGTACAAGTCAGTACCTCTAGTTTTCACACGGTCTAGCACACGACCTGGCACACGGGCGTGTGAGGCCCTTTCAAAGGGTACACGGCCTGGCACATAGGCGTGTGATCTAGTCATGTGACCCAAGTCAGAGAGTTACACGGGTCGAACACGACCTAAGGCATGGGCGTGTCCCATATTCACACGGGCATGTCCCCTGTCCACACGGGCGTGTGACCCCTGCACTTTGAAAAAAAATTTCATGTTTCTTAAAAATTCGTAGAGAGCTTGGTTTAGTCCCGGACTACTTCTAATGTCTATTAGGGGCCTCGAGGGCTCGTATTAGGGACTGTAAAAATGTATTTGAATGTTTTTTTATATGAATGATAAATGTATATGAAATATATGATTGATTGATTTATAAGTCCGGTAATGCTCTGTAACCTTGTTTCGGTGTCGATTACGGGTTAGGGGTGTTACACCGTGTGGACAAAAATAGGCTATTTTCCTAGCCATATTTCTCACACAATTTGTTATCCACCTAAATCAACATTTTTGGACATCATCAAGCCATAACAAATCAATCAAAACAAGCCAAAATAATGTCTTAAGCATGACATATTACCACATACAACCAATGTGCTCTTAGGCACCTCAAATGACAATTTAAAGACATGTCAACCAAATATTCATATTTATTTAGATAACCAAATGCATATATATGCATAATCAAACTCATAATTCAAACATGATAAAACCACTTATATACACATCAAAATATACTAACACAAGCCATTCAAATGGTTAATTTCATCAAAACATTTATATGCCGTCAATGACCAAGTTAACCTATACATGCCATTATAACCAAAATTGATTTACTATGTATACTGAAATAGGCCAATGGATAGTGTGAAGTAACTCCGACCAGATTCCAACCAAATCAAGCTTTCTAATTACTATAAAATAGAGAAAATAAAATAGAGTAAGCATTTAAGTTGAGTAAGTTCGTATAACATGAAATTTAACTTACCATTATTTCACATATAAGGTAAACACACAAGAATTATCCAAACCAACTTGGTCAAAATCTTAAGCACATATCCTAATCATGTTAGCCAAGTAATCACATATAATAGCCCTTAATCATGGATGAACAAATTACATGACCCTAATCAAATAGAGACCACAAATGTGTGTCTATTATGTGTGAATTTTTGGCGTTAAATTTTGTGACTTAATTTTGTCGTTTTGGTGTTTTAAATAAAAGGACTTAATCGCGTAAAATGTAAAAGTTACAAACTATAGTGTAAAGTGCTTAGTTGATAGTGGCTTTTTAATATGGAGTCCTTAAAGGGCAAATAGCCCATTTTCAAAGGTAGTGGACTACAACATGCCATCATTATATGTTTTATATATTATTTGTTATAATTAAAAATATATATTATTGTATAATAATGTTATATTATAATAAAATGACATAAAAAAAATAAAGCCATAGTTTCATTTCTCTTTCCATGGCTGAATAACAAATAAAAGAAAAAGAAAGAAACCAAGCTAGGTTTTGGCACTTATTCAAGCTCAATCAAGGTTCGTTTTTGTTCGGTTTTTGATAATTTTTACGTGAAATCTTCAAGACCCATGTTTTAATTTTTGATTTTGATGAATATTTTGAGTTGAGCCATTGATGATAGTTTGTTGTTTATGTTGTTAAATGGTGAAATATGATATATATGTGTTAGATTAACAAGTTTTGTCTTTGAATTTTTGATGAAATTGAGTATGTTGGACTAAATTGGAAAAATAAATTTTTGAGGGACTAAAATGTAAAATAAATGAAATGTATGGACTTGTATAAGGAGTAGGAACATTCGGCCCTTAAGGTGTATAGTCAAATTTTGTGTATTTTGTGTTTTGTGCAAATATGATTAAATTGTAAAAAGTGTGAAATGTTAGAGGTGAAATGGTAATTTGCCCATTTATGTGTTTTTGGACTAAATTGAATGAAAATATGTTTGAATGAGCTTAATTTTAACATGTTTAGATCAAGAACCAAAGAAATCAGACTTGGATCAGGGAGAAGCGAAAATAGTTGAATAGCCGATTTTTGTCGTCCGTTGATATCCGAGGTAAGTCTTTAAGTGATTAAACATCGTAAATTATGTATTTTAATTATTAATATGCTGATTTGGAAATTGGGAAATTAGTATTGAGTTAGCCGAATGTGATTAATTATAGAATTAATACGTTTAAGTTTAGTTTGATTGAGTTATAATAATTGAAAGCTCGAATGAAGATTATGAAGTATAAGAAAAGTTCGATATATGAATTTGTTGTGAGACAGCTTTAAAAATTTTGATATTCAGGCTTTGAGCCTAGCAAGACTCGTCTTTGGTGAGCAATTCGGCTTTAAGCCTAAAGCGAGCTTTGTGTTAAGTGAAAGATGTCGGGCTTTAAGCCTAGCAGGCCTTGTGCCGGTGAGAGATATCGGGCTTTATGCCTAGCAGGCTTTATGCCCGTGAATTATTACAAGTGTATGCTTAAATAGATTCTTGATGATGTGGAATTAAAATTCGGTAAATGAGCTCAATGTTCAAGTATGTGTAAATCTGTTGGTTGTGGGAGATAAGGTAAGTTAGTAAATTGTTATTTGTTACTAGTTATATGTGATACAATTGAAGAATATATGTGAATTTTAGTAAGTGTATTCGGTTTGTAATTAAATAGTATGAATATTATGGAATTGATTTTTAGATATGGGCATATATGTGTCCTTGTATATTAGGCCAAATTGGTATGTGCATATGTGATGTTTATTGAGCTTGTATGTTTAGACGTATGCTGTAATATATTGTGTTTGAATATTAGGCCATATGTGATGAAATAATAAACCATGTGTATTTGGCCAAGGTGGGATTATTTGTGTTAAAGTATAGTATAATGATACAATTTGATTTGTTTGAAATGCTCAAATACTCATTTGAATTGTTTAATTTGCTTAAGGCTTACTAAGCTAAGTTACCTGACTTTGTGTGTTTTTGTTATTCTGTTTTATAGATTTTGGTTGTATGCTACGAACTCGAGGGTCGGCATCGAAGTCATCTACACTATCGTCAATTTTCGGTACTTTTAAAAGTCTATGTTTGAACTTGTGGCATGTATAGGCTGGATAATGTTTTGATTCAATGAAATTTTGTCCTTGTATATATAGCCATGAGAAAATGGCTTGATCATATGGTCTAAGTTGAATTATTACGTCTTTGGTTAAATGTTTGTCATCTTTGGGTTTGATAATTTAGATTATGATATATATATGTGTGTGTGTGTGTGTGTGTGTGTGTGTGTGTGTGTGTGTGTGTGTGTGTGTGTGATGGGCTTGTCATGATTTGTGAATGTGGTTTGTTGTGTTTGTTGAGTAATATGTATATGAATTTTGAGATGAATTATATTATGTTATAATTGTTAAGTACGTTGATTGAATAAGACACAAATTTAGCTCAGTTGTGTGAATGAAATTTTGGAGAAGAAATTAAAGTGTATAAAATTGACATGGGTACTATGTGTATTTGTAGTCATTATTTGAGCTTAAAATGGCTTATGACAATGAGGTCATGTGCGCATAGTTTTAATGATTAGGAATGAAGTAAGTTTGGATTTAAGTCAAGTTAGTTTAAAAGAAATTAATGTCGCAAAAATTGAGTAATACCTAAGATGAATTTTAGTTCATTTTGTTTGTTTGTGAACGTGATTCATGTTTACTAATAACCATTAGTAAATTCGATCATAATGTATGATAACCAAAAATTTCATTTTTGTGTGATTATTATTGATCTAATATGTGAACATGTTTAGATTATAAAATGAGATATTTGATAATTAGCTTATGATAAATAGTTATTATAAATTGGTATATTTCGGTAATGATATTATATATATAATATACTTATAATCTGAAAAAAATTGGAAATAGGTTTATGATAGTAACATAGTAGTTTTAAATTTTTAAAAGTGATTAAAATATTTGTTCTGATGAGTTTTAAATTACAAAGCAGAAATTGTATTAAATGTCCGATATGAGTTATGCTATGTACAGTAATGCCTTGTAACCCTAATTCGGCGACGGATACGGGTTAGGGGTGTTACAAAGTCATCAAGAAAGTTTCACATTCCAGTAACAACCAATTCATGCATTAGTATATTAGGTAATATCATTTCCATGTACTTCATGTATATACGGGTAATAGTTTGTTTCGAACTCATAATATCTCATATCAGAACTTTTCCCGTTGAACCATTTAAAATATAGTTGGATACATGGGTAGTACACACGAAGTGTACAAAATTGTAATCCATCAATTCATGTACATATATGTTTATACAAACATGTAAACGGGAAGCTCGTGTGAGCTGTATAACGGGAAGCTCTTGCGAGCCAAATATCGGAAAGCTAAAGAGAGCCATTAATTGGGAAGCTCGTGAGAGCTAAATAACGAGAAGCTCATGAGATCCAAGTATCGGGATGCTCATAAGAGCTGTGGTGTGTCCGCAATACATGCAGGATCATAACCAATTCGGAAACCCTAATGGCATATCATTTGTATCCTTCGAATTTTTAAAGTTCAAACGGGACTCGGTACTTGTCGGATATGTGGTCGATATTATACATGGAATTTTATACAAATCACACACAATAGTATTCAATTTAAAACATATAAATATACAGTTTAGTTACATGAACTTACCTCGACAAGTGTACGTAAATTCGTAGGCTACTAATCACATACTTTCTCTTTTCCTCGATCTAACTCTGTATTAGGTCTATCTGGATCTATACAAATGAATTTAACAAAATTTAATATAATTCATATTCAATTCAGTCCAATACACATCTTTGGAAAATATTATTTTGCCCCTTATACTTTTAATTAATTACAATTTTGTCCCTAGTCTTGGAAAATGAAATTCATACAATTTAATCCTTATTTCAAACCTAGCCAATTTCCATATTTAACAAGAGCAGCCCATGAATTTCATAAATTTAGAATTTTTTCGTGAATTTATCATCTTTTCAATTTAGTCCCTAAATCATAATTTCATCAAAATTCTCTTTACAAAAGTTGTTTATCTAATAACAACCTTTCATTTCTTACCATAAAACATCAAAGTTGAACTATACTCATCCATGGAAAAACCCTAATACTTTAATAGTTTTGAAAATTAATCCCAGAGATAGTTAGATTAAGCTATTACGATCTCGAAAACATAAAAATCATTAAAAACGAGACAAGAATACATACCTAATTAAGCCAAATAAGTTTGGTAGAACTCAAATTCCATGGCTAGGGTTTCCATATTTTTGTTTTAAGAAAGATGATGAAAACGATATTAATTTAATTATTTATTTCATTTATCATCATCATTTTATCATCTTTCCAAAATTAACATTAATATTTCTTCAATTTCCAATGATGAATAATCATTCTTATCTAGTAACTACACTAAATGGTGTATTTTCCATATAAGGATCCCAAATTTTAAATTCCATAGCTATTTGATACTTTTAGCTACTAGAATTTAACATTTGCACTTTATGCAATTTGGTCCTTTTCATCAAATTAGACATGTAAACGATAAAATTTCTTAATGGAATTTTCATACAATTTTTCTATCATACTATAGACTATAAAATAATATTAAAATAAATTTTCTTTTGACCTTGGATTTGCGATCTCGAAACCACTATTTTGATTTCACTGAAAATAGACTGTTACAAAAATAGTTTGTACAAATATATTTATAAAAAATCAATGCATGTGCCTGTTAGAATCAGAACCACATGGGGACGATTGACGGTTACGCGCTGGATTCTTTCTTAGTTCAACTTTTAGCGGAGATTGTAGTTGTTCGGGATCAACTTTTGGTTGTGGGTGTTTGGAGGATGACCCACCTTGATAGAACAAATATTGCGGAGGTGTTTGCATCACCCACATGGGAGGTGTTTGAATCCTATAAGGTGATGGGAATTGGAAATGAAATGAGCTCCCCGACGGTGCCTCGTGTTGTCCCTCCTACGATGATGGCCTATATATTGTCGGTTGAGTCGGAGTTATTGTGAAATAAGATGCACCGGGCCATGCATTCCAACCTTGCATAAGAGTGGAAAAAGGAAACATATAAGAGTTAGTTTACATATAAGGGTTAGGATACACACTTGACATAATCTGAAAGGGCTGTGGTGTGGGCATCGTCGCTTACTCTGTTAGGACGATGATTGCGTAGGCGTTGTTGATGGGCCCGTCCCACCAGCCCTTGTCCTTGGATTAAAAGGGCCCCGTCATTCATTTCTAACATGAAATTTTCGACACCTCTGCTCTTCTGAGAGTAAATATGGCTTACCAGATCCTAAACCATAACATGTAATTTGGCTCACACACTAACTCCGAACGATAATCTTTTCTCGAGTAGGTATATTATCATACTGATTTTTCCAAATTTCAATTTATTCTGAGTGGAAGACTGGCCAATACATATTCGGTCTTCATAAGTAGATTTTGTGCTCATCATTGAGCACCTCAGGTGCCACAGGAATCGGTTGTCGGAATCTAAATTATCGTAACACTCTATCCGTTTGGTGCATCTCGATAGTAGCGTAGTTGACCTTAAGACCTTAGCATGCCAGATGTTTGGATTCTGTAGGAATTCATCTGGAATTACTTCCCAAATTGTCGAATTCTCATATGGTGTCTATTGAAACTATATGAACGTGATAAAAATATTACTTATATACATAAAACTAAATACGAAATACGAAATCGACTATGTTATGTATATATAGTTCAAAATGAAATAAATACTTACATGTGCTTTTGATTGTTGGTTTAATAGAAGCCATATATCTTCAAGAGCAGTAGGTATTACACTGTAACTTGCTGAATGGTTCCACCTATTTAAATAAAAGTTTAGCATAAAATTATATTTTAAATTTATGTAATAATTGTAAAATCTAATATAAATTTTATCTTGTTAAGAGTGGGAATGTATATAGGTGGTTAACTCGAGGACGTAAAAATGGAAAATGAAACCGAACCCATGGTTGTAGCAGTGAGAGGCAACTTTCGATTTTGATTTTATTTGGTTAGTCGCCCGACACATCTCCCGATACAATTCGATAACACGACAGACCCCCAACTGAGTTTGGCAATTGCTCTAAAATCGATAAGTTTCAACAGCCACATCAGATGTACAAGGTTTCGTGACTTGTCCAACATCAGATAATTTTCGAGATCTGAATGATGTATGCCCGAGCGTATCGTACTCGTTCTACTTCAGTCGAATCATCCCCCAACTCCGGAATGTGTCTCGTAACCAACCCATATCGATCTGACCTTCGTAAATAATATCCGAAATTGCACCCAAAAGATCATAGCATATGGCTCCCCAATCAGCAAATTGAGCAGACCCGACGAGTACGGACCCATCCACCGATAACCCAAATTGTAACTGCACGTCCTCCAAAGTGATGGTGCACTCCTCGTATGGAAGATGGAATGTATGCGTCTCGAGTCTCCACCCCTCCACGAACGCGCTAATGAATTTTGGGTCCAACTTTCACCCCGGCCTATATTGGCCACGTGCCAAAAACCCACTCCCTCAAGTAATTTTCTATCAACGGTGATGGAGGACCAGGCATATTACGAATAAAACACTGTAACACTTAATCTATCGGCTATTATAAAAAAATATTAATTAAATTACAAAAATGAAATAAAAATATTAAATAATTGAAATTAACCCTTACCATTTCCATTTGATCAACAGAGATATGTTTATCATCGAGACAAATTAATTATCGTGCTATTGCTAACACGATCAAATTTCTTAGAAATTACAAAAAAATAATACTAATTTAGACAAAAATTAAAAATTTAGAGAGTTTTGAGAGCTTTTTTGATAAATTTAAAGAGAAATTTGGAAGATAATTTTTGTGAAAAAAATGGGTGGGAGGTTTTATAATTTTTTTTCCTTGACCGTTAGGGGAAAACATGGGGCGCGCTTTTGTTGACATGTGGTAAAGCACTCCTACGTCAGCATGCTTTTTTGCGTTTTTCCCTGAAAACGCGTCAACGTTGGAGCGTTTTGTATTTTTTGGACCATTCTAATAAATAAATTTTTTTGTGGCCGATTTCCATAAATAATGTTGGAAATGGGCCTTTTCTTGTACAACACCCCACGAAAATAGTTTGAATGTTTTATCAACCGTAAGTAGAGGTCCTTGTGGACCGTTGTAAAGTATTTAAGTTTGGGTTGGGTTGATTCGAAAAAAGGGTTTAATTTTTTGTTTAAGTATGGTTCAATTTGAGAAAAGTAAATTTGGGGTCGATTCGGTTTGTTCATATTTAAGTTTTTTAGATGATTTTTATTTAAAATTAATTTCTTTAAGAAATATAATACACTAAAAAAGAGGATAAAATAAAAGTTTTCTAACATTAAAAATATTTATATTAAAAACTACCATAAATATAATAAATGTTTTATTATATTAAAAAACATTAATAAATATAATAACTATTTTATTGTATTAAATATAAATTTTAAATTTTAAGTTGAGTTATTTAGTTGGATAAGTTTTTTAGGTCTTGGACAATAAATTTAATTGTTATTAGATTTGTGATTTAGTACAAATATAAATATATAATTATTATTAAACATATATAATAAATATAATATTATTTTATAACATAATATTTGAGCTGAACTCAAGCCAAAAATCTTATCATAGGCCTAGCACATATAAAAAACGGATCTTAAATTTTACCCGAATTTATTTATGTATTTTTTTCATAACCTCCCATGAAGCCTACATTCGACCACATATTTTATATCCTCGTTTTGAAGGCGGCGACATTTATGGGGTGAGAGCTTGAACATGCATATATGTGCGAACTAGAGTTTCACGTCTCGGCTTGGGGTGTAAACTCCTCGAGGAGAGCGTTTTGGGTTGTAAGCTTGAAGATATATATTATGTACGTATATTAAATAATAATAGTAATAAATAAAGAGTAAAATAAAACGAAATAATAAAAGGGGCTTGAACCCCACGAGGATATAACCATCGCTAATAATACAACCCCACGCTAATATAGGTGTGTTAAGTTCAAAATTAATTTGTAATTTTATAATAGTAAAAATATAATTTTATTATTTAAATAGTTTTATTTTTATAAATTTTAAATGATTAAATTAAAATTTTATCATTTTTAATAGGATAAAATATAATTTTACTTTTATTAATTTAAAATTTTAAAAATTTTAAAGAGTCTAAATAAAATTTTTTATTTTAGGAGGGCCGAGCCCCAGTCAACCTCCTCCCCCGGTACACCCCTGATTATATGTCTAACAAGCAGTTACGATTCTTACTCGTGGTGTTTTAAAACAGCTTGCCAACAACTTACAATTACTTATTTGGTGTAATAACTCGTTAATATAAATTCAAATACTATTTCAACAATTAGTCGAGAGGTAAAATATATATTACTACACAAATTTATTGATATCTTTTCTAGTAGCATGTGAATAAATGACGTTTAGTGTATATCTCGTCGGCAAATAAGCAAGCACATTCTAACTTTTTTAGGCAAACTCCAACAAGAGGTAAAATATATTATTATAAAAAGTTTACTGATATTTTTTGTGTCGTGTAAGGATAAATGTCTGCCATGTAAAATATATATTATTATAAAATTTTACTGATATTTTTCTGAGTAGCACAAGAATAAATGTCGTACTATGTATAGCTCATTAGTAAATGAGTGAGTTCATTCTAATTTTTTTAGGCACACTCGAATGAAAGTTTTTTTCTTTTCAGGATTGACATTGTCTTTTCAAACTTGCTAAGTTTAATAGCAAAAACACTGATAGCATCTTAAGTAACTTAGCTAAATTTTTTTACAAAATTGATAATAGAAACACTACTATCCCTTGGGGATACTACTCATTAAATTGATAGCAGAAACATTGTTGCCCCTTGGGGATACTACTCGCAACTAACCTTTTAAGTCACTTAGTTGAGTAGAAACACTGTTAGCCTCTTAAGTCACTTAGCTAAATATCAATAATTTTACAGCAAACAATACAAAGTTTAAAAAGCAAAACACTTAAATCCTCGAAGAATATTTTATGAAATCTTAAAAATGTTGGGAGATTTGAACCAATAGAAACTCTTACTAGAAATTATGAAACCATTTTCATTGATCTAGCACAAAAAAAAAAAAAAGCTAGCACATAGCCCAAAGGCTTCACCCATACTTTTATTTTGAATAAAGTCACTTTATAACTTTTCCCTCAATTGGGAGAAAATCATAGTTTGATAACCCATCACATTAGATTGCCTATAAACACCCTACACATGCCGGCCATCATAGCACGAGTCCCACTAAGGCCCTTCTTATATACTTCTCAGCTCCTTGATCTAGGGGTTTCCTCTCCAATATCTTTTCTTCCTCATGTTCCCATCTTTTCTATAGAAAATTTAACTTTCCATCACGTGCCAACCACCACCATTGGCTCTCCACCTTGTCCTAAACAGGGCAAATTGACCAACACCAACGCAACCTCCACATTTTTGATCCTTGTATCAACAAGTACGAAAATAATTGTATCATGTAGTGTTAGGATGAATTGTTATTTTAGATTTTTAAATCAATATTACGAACATTTTTTTTTGTATAGTCTAAAAAAAGAAAAAAAGAAGAGAATGATTGGGTGTTCTGCTTTTAAATTTAATAAGATAAAGTTAAATTATAACTCTAAGGCTTAGAAACATTCAACTTGATTTAAGAGTTTGATTCTTATCATTTTATTATAGTTGTCACCTTTAATTACATAAAAATTTTAAAACAAAAATAAAAGAGAAGGTAAAACAAAATATAATTATCATTAATAATAATTTCAAAAAATCTTTAGCTTAATAGCAAATTTAAGACTTTAAAAATTTTAAGATATCATGTTCGAAGTTTCAATTTTGTGAAAATCAAAATTTTCAATCTGTATTTATTTTAGTTTATGTATCACCATATGTAAGCCATGTATAAATTTATTTTTGTCAAATCATATTTTATAATGATTAATTGTAATTATAATTATTCAAATGTATTCTTTGTAATTTTAATTGTTACTATACTTGTAACTTGAAGAAATAAAACTTACATAAAGTATATCATATTTAACCTATATTATAATATTGCAATCTACATTAATTTAATAATAATTCAAATATTTTTATAATTAATTATATTTTCACTTTTTAATTAAGAATTATAAAATATAAAGATTGAAGATAACAAAATAGATTGCACCATTCATCCTCAAACTATAACATTTATTTTAAATTGGTACCCAATTTTTAAAATGAAAAGTTTAAAGAAAAAAAATTTCGTAAAAATGGATGTTGTAAAAATATTGGTTTTGAGGTTCTCAATTGCTCAATAGTTTAGGGATGTAATTAAAATATTTTGAATTTTGAGAGCTAATTTAAAATTAGAGTCATAATTTGAAGATATCTGGTGCAATTAACTCAAAATAAATAGAATATTAATTAATAAAAGATAAAATTGTCTTTTTATTAGAATTCATTTAACACAAATGGATTATGTATTTTCATCAAACCTTAAGAGTGTGTTTGGATGAAAAAATATAATTTTTTTGAGATTTTTAAATATCAATTCAAAATGCTAGGATTTGTAATTGACTTGTTTGGATAAATTATAGATTTATAAAAAAAAATTAAGTTATTAGAATTTTACAAATTAAAAGAATAATTATATTAAAATAAATAATATAAAAAGTTCAATATGTATATCATTATATTTGTAAAAATTATAAATAGTTTTAATAAAAAAGACTTTAAAGAGTATATATTATAATTAAAAAGTAATAAAATTTTCAAAATTTCTTATAAACTTACTTCAAAAATCCATACTGAATATTTTATATATTAATCATTTTAAAATAATTATTTTAATTTAAAAATTCCAATTACCTAATTTTCTTAAATTAATTAATTATTTTAAAATTTTAAAATACTTCATCGAAATACATTCTAAGGGTTTGAATACTTTTCCCAGAAAAAATATATATATAAATATATGGTAACTTTTAAAATGACAAAGCTATGTGAAAATACGAATATATGATAACATGAACAAGCAATGAATCTTACAAGCAGATCTTTTACATTAATGGAGTTGGAGAGTTGAAAAATATAAAAGCTACAAATTGATCAAATTCTTAAAGCAGTAAGTACCAAGAAGGAACCAACAAACAAGAAGGGCCGCAAAGAGAGCCAAGAAAAACAGGTATGTGGTGCCACCAAACGTAAGCCCAAGACCGGTTACGACAACAAATGGCATGAAAGACCGAAAAAATGCTAATTTGCTCACCCACTGGCCTTTGAGTAAGAGGAGAAGTGCAACGTTCACTACATTCCACCCTCCATAACGGAACCCTAACTTGTTCAGGTTGTTTGCTACAAATGAATGACAATTGCATGTGAATAGGTTGTATGACCGGTGTTGGAACTCCATCGTGCTTTTTTGAAGTGCTTCATCCCATGTTAACGTCTCTCTTCTAAGTTCATCATCCTGGTATTCTTCATCTCCTTTAAGTGCAGATGAATGGGGAGAAATGCCGCATTCCTAAGAACAAAAATTCTCTAAAGATTACATCCTTAACCGAGGAAGAACAATTAAGAAACAAATACTTAGAGTAGAAATGCTAGCAACTATATAATTCCTATTATTGGCACCCATCATAACCATACATACTCAAATTTTTGCTCTCCCATCAACCAAACCAAAGTACAGCCATGAAATATTAAAAGAAACCCTAGTTATATTCTACATTGGTGCAACCTATTTCCTGTCATTTGCACCATCTTAGGTACCAATGCCCCCAATTTTTCCATCAAATTTGCCTATAATGAATTCATGAATTATTGAAAAGCAATGGAATTTATAGTCTATTACAATGATTCTCTACCAAATCCTCATCTAAGGTAAATGCATGCAGCACAATAGAACAAGACTAAAATCCACTTCTAAGAATCAGCCGTTATGCCTTCACAAATTATTGTGAAGCTTAGAAATTCACTTTGGGTAGCCAATTACAACTCTTCCCTATCAAATTCCCATCTAAGGTAAGAGCATAAAGCACAACGGACCAATAAATCCTACTTCAGAAAATCTGTCACAGTGCATTCACAAATCATTGAAAACCATATTAGGAATTTATAGTCTATTACAGTTCTTCCCTATCAAATCTCCACCTCATGAAAATGTGTAAAAGCACAATGGACCCGGAAAATCCTACTTTCGAGAATCTGACATTCACAAATTATTGAAAAGCTTATGAATTCACATCGGGTAACCTATGGCAACTCTTCCCTATCAAATCCCCATCAAAGGTAATGGCATAAGCACAATGGAAGCAGCAACTCCTAATTCAGAAAACCTGCCATAGTGCATTCACAAATTCTTGAAAAGCATAGGAATATATAGCTTCTCACAGTTCTTCCCTATCAAATCTCCATCTATGGCAAAGGTGTAAAGCACAATAGAACTATTAAATCCCACTACCGAGAATCTGCCATTGTGCAGTCACAAATTTTTTAAAAGGTTAGAAATTCACATCGCGTAGCTTATGACTACTCTTCCTTATCAAATCCCCATCAAAGGTAAGGGCATAAGCACAATGGAAGCAGTAACTCCAACTTCAGAAAACCTGCCATAGTGCATTCACATTCATTGAAAAGCATAGGAATTTACATTGTGTAGCCTATGACTACTCTTCCCTATCAGATCCCCAGCTAAGTTACAGGCGTAAAGCACAAAAGGCACCAATATAATTCTAACTTTCAAATTCTTAATCCAGTTAAAGTTGTCATGTAATTTTCCCGTACTGCGACCTTTTTGGTTGGGAATAAATAAATGAAATTCAAGAAAAAAATAGAGATAAGAGAGGCAAAAGGAATTGGAAGATGGAATTATACACCTTATCTTTGTTAATTTGGAGATAGCGAGCCACTGGTCCGAAGGTGAAATGGTCAACACATACAAAATTAGGCCCTGCAAAATCTAGAATAATTCCATCTTCTCTGCAAATTCCGACGTGTCCAATGAAAGGAACCAGCCATGAAAGAACGGGTAGAGGCGCCCAAACAATGCAGCATGGAAACCGTTCCCTCGATGGATCAATATCCATACTGTGTGGGGCCATAAAACCACCTTCCATCATTAACTGACGATCTGAATCTACTTGTTCTTCCATTTCCAGCTGATCTAAAATTGCAAAAGCATTATTAAAACAAAAACACCGATTATTCCAAAGCAGATTGAAAAACTGTGATAAATTTTTAGAATCAATCATCCATCAGGAAGGAGAGAAGATTGAGTAGAAAGCAAAATAAACGGGCGAAAAAATTCGATTAAGAAATCAAAGAGAATTTCTTCTAGGAACTGGTAAAGAATGACTATTTCAAAATGGAAAAGTTAGATTAGAGCGCACCTTTGTGGTCGGAGAGAACAAACGAAGACCCAGCGGAGAGTGGAGGAATTGGGTGGCCAGTGATGGGTTAAAAGGGGGCCGGGCTTCTTTTTGAATTTTGATGGGTGTTTAATATTTTCTTCTTGTTCTTCGGGTAAAATACCCAAATATCCTAAAAAATAATAAAATTTATGAACAATAGTTGATTTTTTGAAAATTTACAGAAAATGGCCGTTTTTTCATAAAACGCGTCATATTAGCTCGTTTTATAGGAAAAAATTAAGAAAGCACGCCCCTGGGGACGCGCTTTGTGCCACATCAGCAAAGCACGCTGACTTGGATGCGTTTTGCTGATGGGGCACAAAACGCGTCCCTAGGAACGCGCTCCAACGGTCAAAAACTCACCCTATAAAAACTCGCAACCCTTTTATTTTTTCACACTTTAGTCCTCTATCATCTTTCTCTCAATTTTCTCTTAAATTTCTCTTAAAGTCCTTGAAACTTACTCTCAAATTTCAAAATAGTCATTTACTATTTATAAAAAAGCCCTTTTTTAATTTTTTTAATATATTTTTTTGGAAAATTTTAAAATTTTCGATCGTATTACAATGGTCGGGGAATTAATTCGTCTAGATAACAAGCACATCTTCGTCGATCAAATGCAAATGGTAAGTTTTAGTTTTAATTTTCAATATTATTTAATATTTTTTAGGTTTATACAATTTTAATTAATTTTTATTTTATAATTTTTAAACATCATAGATCGGTGTTGCAATGTTATATTCGCAATATGCATGGTCCCCCATCGCCGTTGATCGAGAATTACCTGCGGGAAGCGGGTTTTTGGCACGTGGCCACGATAGGTCGGGGGTTCAAGTTGGAGCCGACTTTGATCAATGCGTTGGTAGAGAGGTGGAGACCCGAGATGCACACTTTCCATCTTCCATGCGAAAAGTGTACCATCACTCTAGAAGATGTGCAGTTGCAGTTGGGATTGCTGGTGGACGGTCGGTAGTCACCGGGTCCGCAACTTCTACCAATTGGATGGTCATATACTACGAGCTTCTGGGTGCCATTCCGGATAACATTCATGGAGGTCGGATTGAGATGGCCTGGTTACGATACACATTCCTGGAGCCGAATGATGATTCAACCGAAATAGAAAGAATACGGTATGCTCAGGCATACATTCTTCAGATAATTAAAGGTTATCGATGTCGGACTGTCTAGAAACCTCAGACACTTGAGATGGTCATGAAAACTTGTTGATTTTAGAGCGGTAGGTGAAATGAGTTGGGGTCCGTGCTATCGGTTGTATCGGAGTCGTATGTGGGCGATTTAACCGAGTAAAGCAAAAATCGGAGGTTGCCTATCACTACTGCAGTCATGGGCATGATTTCGATTTCCATTTTTACGTCCTCGACTCGACCACCCATATTCATTCCTACTGATAACGAGGTAAATTTAATGTTATATTTTACAATTATTACGTAGAGTTATAGTATAATTGTATGCTAAAAATTTATTTAATTAGGTGGAACCATTTGACGAGTTATGCTGGAATACCTACCTCGCTTGAAGATATACGGCTTCTATTGGACCAACTACCGGAATCACAAGTAAGTTTCGAATTTCGTATTTATAGTTTAGTATTTCATATTTAGTGTTTAGTATTATGTATATAACTAATATTTTGGTAATGTTAATATAGTTTCAATGGACACCGTACGAGGATTGCAATTGGCGAATTTGGAGGAGTTTTTGCAAAATCCAAACCTTTGGCACGTGAAGGTCCCATTGATCAACTATGCGACCGTGGAGATGCACCAGTCAGATCGGGTTCTGTGACAATTTGGATTCCGGCAACCGATTCTCGTGCCACCTGAGGTGCTCGATGATGAGCACAAAATGGACTTACGGCAATTGCACTTGGATTGGCCAAGATTTTGGTCAGCATATTTCGAGATGCGGGAGAACCGGTATGACTATTTACCTATCCGGGAACCGATCGTCGTTCCTGAGTTAGCGTGCGTGCTGGAATACATGCCATGGTTTAGGATTCATGGTAAGCCGTATTTGTTGTCGGAAGAAGAGAGGCGACGACAACTTCGTCAACAAAAGGAACGTCGGGGCCCTTTAAATCCAATGAGAAGCGGTGATGAGACGAGGCCATCAACAACGCCGACACAGTCACCGGGCCCATCAGTTCAGCCGACGACGCCGACATCACAGCCTTTAGCCTTTATGCCAGGTGTGTACCCTACCCCTTATATGTATCCTAACCTATATATATTTCCTTTTCCTAGGCCCACCCCAGGTTGGAATGCATGGCGGAATTCGAGTCTGTTCCCGACTACTCCGATTGGGTAGCCGATCTTGAGGCCGCCGTCGCGTGAGGGATCACAGGAGGCGCCGTCGGGGAGCACTTCTTTTTACCAGTCTCTTTCGCCATACGGGATTCAAACACCCCCGCCGTGGTTTATGCAAACACCTCCGGGATCGTTATTTTATCAAGGTGGGTCATCCTCACAACACTCACAACTGCACCCACTGCGGGAGGAATGGAATCCCGCCCAGGTTCCATGACCCCACCTAAGCTAGAAGAAGGAGGAATCTAGCAGAATCGCCGACTACCCCTGTGGCACTTGATTCAACCAAGCATCAACATTGATTCGGATGGACTTTTTAATTTTTTAAATTGTAATAAATTTTTTAATTTTTTTAATTTTTTATTGTAATTTAATTTTAATATATGTAATAAAATAAGAAGTTATTTATTATTTATTATTTTTGTAATTTAGTTTTAATATATTTAATAAAATAATAGTTGTTTAATTTTTTATTGTAATTTAATTTTAATATCTTTAATAAAATAGAAATTGTTTAATTTTTATTTTAATTTAATTTTAATATATGTAATAAAATAAGAAGTTGTTTTTATTTTTATTTTTGTAATTTAGTTTTAATATATTTAATAAAATAAGAAGTTGTTTTTTATTTTTTATTTTTTGTAATTTAGTTTTAATATATTTAATAAATAAGAAGTTTTTTATTTTTTCATAATTTAGTTTTAATTTATTTAATAAATAAGAAGTTTTTATTTTTTATTTTTTGTAATTTAGTTTTAATTTATTTAATAAAATAAGAAGTTTTTTTATTTTTTGTAATTTATTTTAATATATTTAATAAAATAATAGTTGCTTATATGTTTTTGTAATTTAATTTTAATATATTTAATAAAATAGAATTTGTTCAATTTTTTTTTAAATTTAATTCTAAAAATAAAAGTCCAATATTTATAATTTATTGCAGGCCTAAAGAGCGCCCCTGGGGACGCACTTTGTACGTCAGCGCGCTTTTGTTGATTTGGCACAAAGCGCGCCCCCAGAGGCGCACTTTCTTATTTTTACCCACATAACGTGCTGACGTGGACGGGTTTTGTGGAGAAACGACCCTTTTTCATAAATTTTCAAAAAACCGACCCTTTTTCCGTAAATTTTGTTTTTTTTGGTATATTTGAGTATTTTACCCCTTATTCTTCTACTTTTTGCTATGTTGCTTTTTGGTTAAACTCTGCTATAAGTCCAAGTAATTTGTAAAAGTTTTGGATTTAATGATCATTTTTAATTCTTGTACTTTTCAAATTTTAAAATTTTAGTCTTCACCAAACAGTAATCATTAAATTAATTAAGTTAAATTGCTATTTTTAAAATTTGATATGTCAAACATATTATGTATAATGTCATGTCAACTTGATGTTTTCACATATTACTCACTAAAACTCCAATTAATGGTTAAGGACGGTCATTTACGTTAAGGCTGAAATTTTAAAAATAAAAAAGCATGCAAACTTATAATGATACAATCAGAGAATATGGATCAAATTTATAATTGTATGCATAGCACATGAATGATAATTAAATTTCACCAAACAAATTTAAATGTTATTGTTTGTGTCAAGACTAAATTGACCCGATCAAAAAATTATATAAACTAAAATTGATGAAATTAAAGCCTTGTAAAGTAATAATAAGATTTGACCCATCCCTTTTCTATGTTAATTTAAATTTTTTTCTTTTTTACAATATTAGGAAAAGGTTGTTGGATGTTGTGAGTATGGTGTGTTTAAAGTATATCTTCGAGCATAATTAATTAGGGATTTAAAATGTAAATTAATTTTGATCCATTTTTATTCTTTTAACAATGTATTTGTTTTAGATAATATCTAGTTGGTTTTCATTAATATTGGGAGTGAGAAACGATTCAAATAATAAGACAATCTCGATAATAAATGGTTATAAACTCATATTTTACAAGCAAAATAATGATTTATTTTGTTCTCTCTAACTTTAAAAAATTTCATTTTAGTCTTATATATAATTTATTTTACTTTTTTAATTCTTAAATTTGTATTGTTTGTCAAATCACCTCAAAATAGACATAATTTTACCCATGTTAACAATTAATAATTTTTAAAATTTAAAATATTAAAAATAATAATTTTTAAAAAATAATTTTAAATTTTAAAAATTAATGAATTACTTAACATCCACATATATGCAATATCAACAAAATTAATGAATATTAATATTTTCATCTATTTTGGGTTTGAGAAATAATACAAATTTAAAGAATCAAACATGTGAAAAATTTAATTGAGAGCTGAAATAATATTTTTTTGTAAAAATAAAGTGCCAAATAAGTGCTAAAATTAAATAACAGCTCTGAAATAGAGAAACCAAAAGACAAAACCCACAAGCTTGACTATTCCAAATCATCAATTCTAGAGCATAGAAAGAGTGAGTCGATCTCTCAAAACTTACAGAATTAAGCTTGAAAACCATGAAACTATGGTGAAACTGAGAATCAAACACATCATCTTTAATATTTATGCAGTCCATGAATTAGCCTCGACAAACATCATCATCTTCTATTCAGTAAGCATTTTCTTCCCCTCAAAACCTCTTCTTTGCTACTTCATACATCCTCATTTCCCGTTTCTTACAACATACTCAATTCGCGAAGTTAAGAGATAATGAATGTATCTCGCGAATATAAGCATCCATTTTCACCAATTATAAAAGGTTACAAAACTACCTTTAATTATTCAAATTTTGTTGTCATTAACCACTGAATTACTAATTGAAAGATAATTTAATAATTTTAAGATTAGAATAATCACAATTTTAATTCTCAAGATTTAGATTGTGTCAATTTAATCTATATTTAAAAAAACTATTTACACATTACGTAATTTAGGTTTTTTTTTCTTATTACAAATTCTACTGTTATTCATGATATTGAGAGTTAACTTTAAAAGAATGAGAATCTTTAATTTTTGGGTGTTCTTATTTTTGGTATATTTTCAAGTTAATAGATTTTTAACTTTTAAGTGAGAGATTCACAAAGAAAATCAAAATTGAAAAAAATTCAAATTAAACAATATGTAGACGTTGAGGATTAAATTGACGTAATATATAAATGTTAAGGATTAGAGTTATTATTATGTAAATTCTATTAGCTATTTGAGTGCTGGTGATAGAAAATGAGAGAGTGAAAAGGGAAAAAAAACAAACCCGATATCTGTGGTTTACCTTAAAGATTGCTACTTTTCATGTGAATCGGTGGCAAATAAACTTGGTGATTATTAAAACTTGGAAACAGGTGTGTACTTCATATCCACTAATATCATAAAATAGCAACAATAGGCAAAATGATGATCCAAACCAACAGGGTCAAATAAACATAAATAAATACATAAGCATGGCTGTTAGAGCTCAGAGAAGGCACCCTCTGTGTTCCATTCAAAATTAATAATAAAAAATGATTCCATATGTCATCCATGATGCATGTCGATCAAAACAATTCAAATTTTCTTTTTCCCATTTCAATTGTTGAAAACTCCATCATTCACGTTTGCTGTCCTTCAATTTCAATAGCAGCAGGCTGCTTCAAATGGCATTAGTGTGGATTGGATGACTGACTTTGCCATGGAGCTGATATGAAAATTCATCCATTTGCCTCAGCTCAGCAATTTATTTCCCAGCAATGGCCGAATGAAGGTGGATTCCATGTCATTATTTTCAGACACTGAATAAATTGGTTCATTTTCAGACAGATACTTGCTCTCTTCAGTTTTTCCTAGGATAACCAGATACAATCCAGCTATTATCAATGCTGCGCCTACTACCCTGCAAGTTTCACATATTTTGCAAGCTATATTCAATGTCACTCCAACCCTGCAAAGTATGATTGTAGGCAACAATGTATGGGTTTAAAGTTAAGGCTTACCCTCCCAAGTAGAATTCTTCACCCAATGTAACAGTGGCTATTAAAGCCGCAAGTAAAGTTTGCAGAGGCAAATACATTGAGACAAACAAAGGGCCTCCTCTATCAACAACATATATTTGTATAGCAAACACCATTGCTGAAGCTACGAGTCCCTGCACCACATCAAGCACTTTCCAATCATTTCAAAGGAAAACGTAAACTCAACAATTTCAAGGATTAAACTGTAGGGGTTTTAAGCATTTTAAGGTTGCCGATACTGACCGCATAGAAAATAGTGAAGACTTCGCTGCCGGAGTGAACTTGCCAAGACCGGGGATCTCTCTCAATGGTGGCTGCAATCACCCCGAATTGCAAAACAGCGAAAAAGCAAGCGTATGAAACGAATGAGAGGCGAGCTGGGTATTTCTTTAGGACCGGTGCTTGTAACACAATCCAGCTTGACCAACAAAGGGAATGGCCAACGAGACATAAGCAACCGATTGTCCAGTTCTTCCCTTCAGCATTTCCTAAAGATGAAAAATGTGGCTTGTTTGAGGGTGAATTTGGAGTGTAAACAGTTGGTCCCTTATAAAGCGTTATTACTAAAGCTCCAGCTACTGAAGCAATAGTCCCTAGCACCTTGACTATTCCATCTTTACGATCCAAGTGTACTTGTTCCATCCTTCAAAGAAAAAGACAATTACGATCCTTGGAAATTAGAGAAAATAAGCAAATCAGTATCGGATATTAACACGGTGTGTATGTAATAAGGGTCTATGTCCCACCTAAGTAAGGCAGCCATGATAAAAGTCACAGCTGGGACAGAATTCTCAGTAGCAGAAGCCAATGAAGGCGATGTGTTGTCTAAGCCAAATATGTAAAATCCTTGATTCAAAGTTATTCTAGCAAAACAGAAATATCAGTAAATAACTTCATTGATTGATATAAAAACTGGAAAATTTGTCCACAAATGATTCATACCCTATAAATCCAAGAAAGAAGAATTGTATCAGAAAAGAAATGGTCAGTGCTGGTCTCTTTTTCCTGTAAAACGAACCAGAGAAATAAAAAAATTGTGAAAAATAAATAAAACCCAAATGAAAAAGATTCTTGATTTTCCTACTCAAATTAATGGCCATACTTTTCTAGGAAATAAGCAGAGGGAGCCAAGGCAAGCAGGGCTAAGATGTTCCTATAAAATGGGAAAACTAGCTTGCTTACACCCATATTAAGAGCAACTCTCATAATTACATGGTTCACGGCATAACCAAGCTGAAAAATTGTCATGGCAATATGCAGCTTTGCTCGTTCCGGCACCCTACATGTTCTTGTAGCAGAGGCTAACCCAGAGCCAGCTTCCGCCATTGGAGAAGAGCAATTGAAAAGGAAGGGGAAACGGTAAGAATCGAGAGGATGTTAATATGATATAAAATTATTGAGGAAACGACAACTACTTTTGTATTCAAAGTTTAATATAGTAACTTTATAAATTATTTTATTTGTGGGGGACACAGTCCTAATTTCTTACTGGATATTTGCGTCTTTGGATCGATTACCAACTTGTTCACTTGCACATGATCAAATTTCCTTTGTTTTTTTTCCTTTTGCTATTATTTTGAAAAAAAAAACAGTTGTTCAATCATGTGTGATGAAATAGATGATGCAAAAGAACAACCACAAGGGTAAGTTATTGGGTGTTTCCCATATATAGGATTCCAGGGCAATGGAGCTTATATATGGCTTTTTTTTTTTTCCTTTTCACTGACTTTTTTGATGCAGCAAATGACACTTTGGCAGCTGTGGCGGGCTCCTAATATTATTGCGGGGCTTGCATGGGCATATGATGCTATCTTGGCAATGGCAGCTCTTGAGGGGGTGATGTAAGGTGGTACAGTGATTTCCAACACTGAATTTGGAGCCAATCTCATTGAGTGAGCAGTAAAATCAGCAAACGCTCCTTGCAGCAGGAAACCAAACAGGTGAGCCATGAGAATCAGTTGATCCCTCAGGGTAGGCCTCGGCCTCAGTTCCTAGGCACATGCAGTGTTGCTGCCGGTCATTCAAATTATTATCATTTTGGCACTCTAGGCCTATTCTGTTTTATAAATGTCTACAAGCCTTCACCCCAAAAACAAAGTCCCACCGGCCATTGCCTGTGAACTGTGAATGTCATTACTGCTTATTATTATCTCATTTAAATGTGGCTGGGAGCTGGGGCAATTTGTTGAGAGATGTTCTGCCAATAAATATGCACAAACTGTGGGGAAATCCTTTAATCAGAATAGTTTCATTATGATTCAAAATCTTTGTTCAGTTAGAGCCAAATTTCTTTTTTTTTTTTCAAGGCCAAACATTTACATATGATTCTTCAGTCAAATCCATGAATCAAACCCAACACCATAAAAATCCCACTTCAAAGAAAGCATGCCTATACCAAGAAACAACAAAATAGAAAAAAGGGATCCATTGACAGTAAGTATAAGATTATGTGAAAACTAAATCAAAGTCAATGCTCCCTCCCCACACCTACAGTTACAATGAACTTTAGACCTAAAACATAGTCATTCTCTTCCATGATGAAGATGAAATATAAGATAACCTCAAAGAGACATGCCATTATCACAGCGCACTCAACAAAATCTTGCAGTGAAATTACTAAGTTCACAACCCAGAAATGATCTTCTAATCCACAGGCAGCTTTACAGTTCACAAGTCAATTTATTTCCTTCTTTCTAACATTAACTTGCAGCTAGAAGGCTTTGCAATGTACCATTATGGACTGCATCACTGAGATCTACGTAGTTGCAAATAAGTACGAAAAGTGAAAGTCAATATATATATATATAGTACTATGTATATATGTAAGTAATATCAAGGAAGACAAATACTATGGAGCCTAAGTATCTAACCATCAGAGCCTCCAATATGCTTGCCATTCACAAACACTTGTGGAACAGTTCGACGACCTACCAAATCCAGGATGACATACTGGATTTCAGCTCCATCATCTAAAACAAAATCTCAACAAGTCAAAGCTTCATTTAAAATTACTCTTTTTGAACATATATATCTAAAGAAGGTCGAATTGTATAAAAGGTCCTTGGACTGTGTTTTGTGGCAGATTTTGCCCCTCTACCATAATTTAATCATCTCTACTTTCAATTGATTCAATCAAATAATTTGACTACCTTATTTTTCTTTAAACATTTGATGTACAAAAAATGCCAATATGAATATGGCACATCATCATATGATAAAAAAAAAAGCGATGTCAAACTGTTTGACTGAATTAACAGAACATATTGATCTCGAGATTGAAAATATACATCTCGAGACATAGAGAACTAAAAATGATAAAATAATAGTAGAGAGACTAAATCCATAAAAAATGCCTAGTACAAGGACCTTCTATACAATTTAACCTATAAAGAACATACACATCAGAAGCAGATAAAGAACATCCACAAATACCTCGGAGATCAAGCTCTACAACATAAGGTTTCTCATTTAACTCAGAGAAAATGCGCTTGGCACGCATGCAATACCTACGAACAAGACCAAGCGAAAGAAGTTGGAGCAACCCATCAATGAATTGACGTTTCAGTTCAACTTTAGAAGAAATACCCACGAAGAAAATGGGGTTAAAAAAAACGGCAATAAGATTGATTATGCGGAGTACTAGATAACTATGATATCTTGCTTCTTTATTATGAAGATTGAGAGGTTTAGATGAAACTGTAAATAACAAAGACATACGGGCAATAGGATTTGGAGAACATAACGATCTTGTTGGAGAAGATGGCGTTTTGGACAAAGGCGGAGGCTGAATTGTTGGCTTTGGCTAGCCTCAGAGCATTTCCAATCACCAGCAACACCAAAACTGCGCCAAGTAGTGAAAGGATCAACCTCGATTGCCTCACCATGTCTTCTATTTCTTTTATTCCAAAGGGGGGAATTTCTGGGGTTTGGCCTGTAACTCAAAGGAATCAACTTTACCGATTTGTAGAGTTTCATATACATCAAAGTGTGTATTTGATTCATCATCTCCAGAGGCCTAGGCGAGTAGCCCATCAAATTTGAGGCCAATTCCAGTTCATTGGCCTTCCAAGTTTGAGACTTTGAAGAATAAACAGCTATACTAACGCCCAATAAGTACAAATAGCCCCTCCAATACTAATTAACCATATTCATGTATTGCAAAATATATATATTTTTCTTTTAATTCATAAATGTGTATTTCCAAAACGAAAATTAAATTATGCCGCAATATATTTACATGAAAATCTAATATAGTTTAGTTGGAATGATAGGAATGAGTGTGATTGTTTCATTTTTGAGTTCAAAACTTGTCACGTATTTTTAAATTTTATATAAAAAGATAAAATAAAAATCCTCAAAATTAATGGTGAATAAACCTCAATTCAACTTGAAATTTTGATTTTTTTTCAAATTTTGAGATAATCGAATTAAAAATTTATTTGATATTTTTTAGTCAACTCAAATAAGTAATTCGGTTATTCAAGTAGAGTTAAATTTTTAAATTGAATTACTTGAATAATTGAATAACTTGAATGGCGATTGGTCTAAATGAACAAATTGATCTCTGTTAATTTCAAAATGAGTAAATTAATCTCTTTCAACAAAAAGATTCAAAATAATTTCCAAAATTTCAAAATATTTATAAAAATCCAAAATTTCATATTTTAAATTATAAAATTAAAATTAATAAAATGTTTAATTTTTAAAAATTCAAAATAATAATTTTGAGGACTTAAATAAGTAAATTACTGATTAAAGTTTATCATACTAAAATATCACATTTTCTCCTATTTTTCTTTGACAGAGTTTTCAAATATATATTGTTTCAAATTTATATGCTCTAATATGGAATTAGTTATAATGTAACAATATTTTTATTTTGACAAGTTTAATTTTTTTAATTTAACCAGAACTATTTCATCCTATTCAAAAAAAATCAAATCGAGTTAGGATGATAAAATAAAACTCGTCAACTCGACTAATTCAAATTTTTCACTCGATTAGATCAAATGCATACCCTTAATCAAAATAATATTTATTATTTTGTTAAGATAAAAAGTCTTTTAATAATAATTTAACAATTGAATTGAGATTTAATTATGGGTAACATCAATTTAATCAAAATCAGATAGATAATTGATGTATTGAAAAGGAATAATTACATATACATGTCTGTATGTATATATCCTTTCTTTAGTAGAAAACACTGCAAAGGTGTTGTATCTCTATCACATATAAAATATTTATTTTAATTAAACTAAATTATCTGATTTTAATAACAATATTATCTAGATAGATTTTTGGACATTTATTTTCTCTTAGATTGCGTTGTTAGTTAACTTTGTAACCACTCCAGTATTACGTGTTTGGAAGCTCTAGTGGATAATATTCAACGTAATATAATTTTAATTTTAAAAATTAAAACATGTAAATAACATGAATATAAGGAAAAGTTTAAAATATATATAAATACATAAGCTATTAGATAAAATTAAAATAAGAAATTATCATTTTAAATAAAAACAAGATAATTGTATAATTATCACATATAAAAATTATGTATTTATATTATTATTTAGGTTTCTCATTGAATTGTGCACCTATTCGATTGAAAAATTTGAAATTATTTTTTATAATTAAAATAAATTATATTATTTGAGAATATTTTATTTTATTTTATTTTAAAAATCAATACAATTTTGCATGGGATTGAATTTGAATCCATACTTCTTATATGTTAATAAAACATTAAGTTTACCATTAAACTAAAATTTTATTTGAATATAATATTTACATTTTAGTTGTATTACGCATGTTTTATTATCTACGTCAATTGTATATATTTATAACATTGTTAATTAAGTTGGTGTCATAAGTCAACTTAACACTAACTCATGATTGAAGACAATACTATGATAAACAATTGTAATGCATTTAGTATTCTTAATCTGGTGTGTTTATGTATTTAAATTTTGTTTTACTCACAATTTTATCTAATAGTTTCATTTTAATTTTGTACATATTTCATGTGTTTATTATTAATTAGTTTCAAACCATACATTTTATTATTTATTGCATGTTATTTTGTAACACAAATATGTGTCCTAATTACGTGGTTTTCACACATACGTGTGTGATAGAGTTTCTAATAATTAATAAAATGTATGGTTTGGAACTAATAAAATGCATATACAATATGTACAAAATTAAAATGAAAAATTAGTTTAAATTGTGAGTAAAAAGAAATTAAATAGGTAAATACATCTTAATAAGAATAATTAATGCACTCAATTGTTTATCATAACAAAAAAAATAAAAAATAAAAAATGAAGTTTTGGTTTTATCATTTTAATAGCATGGGTGCAGATCTCATCGTTTGCAATTTTTTTATTTGTTTTATTTAAACAAAATGTACTTATAAGAATATAATTTATTTCAAAGATGTAAGAATGACTTAATAATTTACCCAACCAATTTGGTGTCAGGTTGATTTGTAAACCAACTTAGTCAAGGGTTTAAATGATAGTATAGATTAGATTACGACACACTTACGATATAAATGAAAAAATTATGTAATTAATATATAATTTTAAAAGTTTATATAAAAATTAAATGATTTTTTAAATGGTAAAGTTAAATATTTAAAATTTATTGTGCTTTTATTAATTTTATATGAAAATATAAATTAAAATTAAAAAGTCTCATAATAATATAATTTATTTTGTATATTAAATGGTATTTTAATAATTTATAACTTATTTGGTGTCCATGATACCAACTTAACTAATGGCTTAAATATAAATATATAAATTAAATCACGTGGTGGATGAAATCTAGATTTAATGGTAAGAAATTAGGAGGAGGTTTTGAAAATTTTAAAATTTAAATCTAAGTTTGAGGAGGTGCGTAATTAGATATTAATTTAGATCCAAACATATGTTAGAGATATTGATTGTAATATTCTACTTGTAATGGTAACTTGACTCAATTGGTAGAGGTTTTAGGACCTGAGTATCTAGATTTAATACCTACTATATGCAATTATATGCGTCATGTATGAGAGTTTTAAATTGTACTTTACTTATTACATTTAAAAAAATATTAGATTGATAATATAACTTTGAATCTTTCTAAAAACTTTAATTTAAAATCAATTATATAGTGACACGTCATTAAATTTTAAAAAATATAAAAGGTTATTATAAACTCAATCGTATTCAATATTTTCTCTAATCCAATTTAACTTTAAAGGTAAACTATATCAATTGTCCTTAAATTTTGTTTAAAATTTCATTTCGTTACTCAATTTTTAAAAGTTACATAATAGTCACTAATATTATCAAATTGTTACATTTTTTTCACTCGCTATTAACTTCCTTTAAAAAGTAATGTTGCACCTTAAGTCAAAGGGTTAATAGCTAATTTAGTCCTTGAGCTATAGTTAAAAATCATTTTAATATTTTTAAAATTTTCTTAACAATAATTGTAAAAAAAAATTAGACTAAAAATTATTAGAAAATTTATAAAATTTATTAAAAATAATACTTTTTAAAAATATAAAAATATTTGAATATATATATATCTAAAATTTCTTAAAATTAAAATTAAAAAATTGAAATTAACA
Source organism: Gossypium rotundifolium (assembly GCA_025506655.1). Lineage (NCBI taxonomy): Eukaryota > Viridiplantae > Streptophyta > Magnoliopsida > Malvales > Malvaceae > Gossypium > Gossypium rotundifolium. The sequence goes on from CP106731.1 coordinate 143,851,175, forward strand.
TTTTGGCAAATTTTATTATATAAAAATTTTGAAATTTTGAAAATAAATTTCATTTGTTTTCCACCATTAATGAACACCTTCAATAACATCAACATCATGTTGTTTTACCTAGAAATTGCTTTGCAAATTGTTTTATTTATTTTTCTCAAAGCCCTAAAAACCCTAGTAAAATTTATCTCGATGTAAGATTTGAGTTTCAATATTAGACTGACTGTTGCTGCTCAAATTTTGAAGAAACAAAATCTAGGCTTGTAACATTGCTTTTGTTCATGAGAATCATAAAAAAACTTCTACCATCAACGGCTTATCTATAGAATTTTCCTGATAATTATGAAAAAAAGAAAAGAGAAAATATTAAGAAAGAAAAGGCAAGAGAGAAAGAGCAAAATGTTCTATTATATTTTTTGAAATTTGAGACTTTTTTTCCTTTAATTTATAATATAAAGAACCCTACTTCTTTTCTAAACCCATTATTTTTTTCTATACAGTTATTAAATTGATTGGATTTTTGAGTAACTTTTAGTTTTAAACTTTTTATTTTTAAATTTATAATACAAAGCGTTATTCTTCTTCTTCTCCAAACCTACCATTTCTTCTCTAAAATTCAAGTCAATATTTTACTTTCAGTTATAAATAAAACATATATATTATTTTTAATGATTTTGGAAGAGCGGATCCAACGTCGATTTACATGAAAAAAAAGAAAAAAAAAAGGCAAAGAAAGATAAAAATGAAGAGAGCATAAAATAACAAAGCAAATGAAAAAACAAATAGGATCAAAATGAATTGGTATTTAATGGTTTTTTTTTTTGTGTGAAAATTCTGTGATTTTATTTGAGATTGGATGTGAAAAAAGTAGCTACAAAATTGTTGGTTTTTTTTTGCTGCAATTGATTTTTATATAATTTTTTATTGTTACATTTTATTTTTTATTTTACTTTTATTGTTAAGAAAATTTTGAACATATCAAAATGATTTTTTATCTATAGCTCAAGGACCAAATTAGTTATTAACCTTTTGACTTAAGGTGTAACGTTACTTTTTTAATGGCAGGTAATAATCGGGTGACAAAAATCTAATAATTTGAAAACGTTAATGACTATTTTGTAACTTTTAAAAATTGGGTGACCGAAATACAATTTTAAATAAAGTTTAGGGATAGTTAATATAATTTACACTAACTTTAATTATATTGTTTTAAAAAATAAAGAATCAAACTTAAATATAAATTGGCTTTAAAAATAGTTACTTTTACTTATCCGTAACCTTGGTCGTTGACCGCCTCTAGACGTACCAACGTCCAGAATAAGAGTACTACACAAATATATAGAACAATGCGGTATCTGCAAGTATATGGGTCAGGTTGTAATATAGTTACAACGAAGTAGGTAAGTACTCCGAGGATCGTACCCAAAGGTTAGCACTAAATTAACTCTAACCTAAGCACAAATTGATCTAATTAGTAATTTAAATACATTATATTACGAAAAAAGCATAAAAAAATATTTTTTTTAGTGTTTTATAAATAATAAAATAGAAATAACAAAAACCTATAAAGAACTTCAAAAAAACTTAATTTATAAACTTAAATGCTTGCTTTGGTGATCATAACTAATTCCTATTTCGGGTTTCTACTCAATCAACTAGTCATTACCCTAATAGGATCTCTCGATTTTCCACTAAACTAATGAGTCGGTAAGAACTACTTATCTTTCGACATCACAGTCCAGACCGGTTTGGGGCTAAGGTGTTCACGAATAGGCCATTTCAATTTTGGGTTAATTCCCACCTAAATGACTTCCTAAGATCGTTAAGCCTAGGGTTTAAGTTCTTCCTCTCCCAAACAGTTAATCCGCTAAGAAAACCTACCTAAGAATCAATTAATCACACCTCCACTTGCTGATCCCCATAAGAGGATTAGTTTCTCATGGATCTCATGAACATAATAAACTTGAATATAAAGATAAACATGAATAACAAATCAAGAATAGGGTTTAGAGAATCTTGTTTGTATTTGATAGATGAAGCGCAAAAAATCCACTAGCATTTGATCACGTTTGGTAACCACGTTCTTTGAAGAATACAAAAAGAACTAAAAATAAACCTAAAGTCTAAGAGTTGAAAACTGAAATTACAAAGAAAATTCTTAAGTCTGAAAAATTGTCCATAACAAGTGCTAAATAAGCCTATTTATAGGGTTATGGTTGTCGTCGTCCTTAACCCTAGGTTAGCTAATGCTCTCCTATCAAAAATTTGATTGTGCAGACCAAAATGCCTCTGGTTCATAAATATCTCCCATACAGGACTGATGTCACGACACCCTAGTGCCTGTGTCGCGAAATCAAAGGCAGTATGCTAAGGTTCAGAGTTTCTTCAAGGGTGTGTCACGACACCATGGCTGTGTCGCGACATCGAATGCAGTCTCAATATTCTTGTATTTTGCTCACTATGTTGCGACATCAAACTTCCCGTGTTGCAACACAGCGACCAATATTGAGTTTATACACCTTCTGATGGTCTCTTGCACACTCACTAAGTATATTAGCTCACCTTTAGGCCTCATCCAGCCCCTAAGGTCAATAAAAGACTCATAATACACTTTTTTATTGCATTTAGAATAAACTATGAAAACTTAATTAAAACATAATGAAAATGCTCGTATTCAAGCACTTTAAGTGTGAAAACTAGTTTAATCTGCTACACCGAATTACGGCAAATCAAACTCCCCACATTTAAGTTATTGCTTGTCCTCAAGCAAGGCAAACAAAAATAGCAAATTAAAAGACGACCCTTGAGCAAGTATAGTACAAATGTTGGCTTTGGAGTACGTAACTAGGAATTTCATATTTACACATAATCCTGGCATGATATATAGTTGACTTACCACTTTTGATATCAAACACCTAAGTTCAGTATATTATAAGGCATACAAACATTAAGGTTTTCAAATGTATGGATCCATTAATAAGTTATAAAGATAATTTGATTATCCTAGCAGAATGCAAACGATCGTAAATGTAATTATCTAATATGATGTCAATTCATGAATAAGTCTACCTAGGCCACATAGGGTTTTTCGATTTGTAACGTTCTGAGGCTTTAGACATGTATAGAATTCAAGAACGGTAAGCATCAAAATAGATTCAAGCACAAAAATAGTTTGGCAAATCGTAATGTTCACTATTACATACCCACTCACCGCCTTATTTCTCATTCTCTCACCTTTTTTATTTCTCTACATATGAAATTACAGCATAATACAACAACTATGGCTAGCTCATGAGTTTCTGTACACCAATAAACGAGTTTTTCTTATTTTTTTGACTTTGTCACTTTTTTTCTTTTTCAATACATCTCACTCACAAATGCTTTTGCTTTTCAAGTACTTTTTTCACACGTTTTGATTTTTTTTTTTGAATTTTTCTTTTGTTACACATATAAGCTATCCTATAATTATGATAGCACACTAATCTTTCCTATTTCACTCTATTGTTACAAAATTCATCATGATGTATCTACTTAACTCTCAATACGTATGGCTAGACGTCTATAGTCATGCAGTTCAAGACCAAAGAAAAAGGACAAATACAAATTAACGTTTTTGGCTTGGGTTTTGTATGAAAGTTCATCAAGAAATGTTTTCTGGCTCAAATACTAAAGATGAATAAATAAGGTTAGCTTTTTGGCTCTGGGTGTATACCAAACAATGTCTTAGGTCATCCCTAGGTATCTCAATATTCACGAATTTAATCCACCAAACAATCACAAATTCAATAATCTATCATACATACTAGTAGACTCACTACAACAAAACAACCCTACGGCGATACTTTTTTTTTGACCTAAGACGACACAAAAAGGTTGGCATAGTTTTCGCGACGCTTTGTCCGACGCTTCCAAAATGGTCGTCTATAGTACAGTTGGCATATGCATGGTGACACTTTGAAAAAAGCGTCGCCATAAGTCAACATAAGCCGACCCTTATTTAAGGGTTATGAAAAGCTTGGTCAATGCCAACCTTTAAAAAGGGTTGGGATAGATCTAGTTAAGGCCAACCTTTGAAAAAGGTTGCGATAGACTTGTTTAAGGCAACCTTAAAAGGGTTGGTATAGTTCTTGTCTAACGCAAATTTTAAAAACGGTTGGGATAGAGCCGTCTAAGGCAACCTTAAAAAGGTTGAGATAGACCTTGTCTAAGACAACCTATAAAAAAAGGTTGGGATAGACCTATTTAAGGCAACCTTAAACAGGTTGGGATAGACCATGTCTAAGGCAACCTTTAAAAAAAAGTTGGAATAGACCCGTTTAAGGCAACCTTAAAAAGGTTGGGATAGACCGTGTCTAAGGTGACCTTTAAAATAAGTTGGGATAGACCCGTCTAAGGCAACTTTAAAATGGTTGGGATAGACCTTGTCTAAAGCAACTTTTAAAAAAGGTTGGAATAGAACCGTTTAAAGCAACCTTAAAATTATTAAGATAAATCTTGTCTAAAGCAACCTTTAAAAAAGGTTAAGTTAAACCCGTCTAACATAACCTGAAAAAGATTGGGATAGACACGTATAATATAGTTTTTTTTTATTTCAATATTAATATATTTTTATAAATGTTATAGTGAATAATAATAGGAATTTTTCTTTAAATAAAATTAAAAAATATAAAATATAAAATTAATATTAAAATTAAAATAAAGATTGAATATTCACTACAAAAATCGATCCAACAATCAAAATACACTAACATTTAGCTGAAATGTATACCACTAACATTCAACTCATTGTACAAAAGTAAACAAATAAAAAAGTACCTAAGGCGATGGACATTGATATTGATGTTGTACTACAAAAATGCTATTACAGTTTGAAACTACAACTTTAATTCCAAGAAACTCTGTTGATCTCTTATTTCTACAAAGGTAGCCCCAAGTAGTGAAATATATCCTATCCAAACAATCCATTTTGTTTACTACCTACTTGTAACATATGCAGTTTTCTCTCTGTTCACCTTTATTGCTTCTTGACTCTTCGCTATATTTAGCATTATCTCTCGAGCCCCAACCTTGCTGTAAGTCAATTGCAGACCTCATTCATCTCTCTAGGGATTGTGTAATGACCAATCCTGCACAAACCGAATCAAAAACTTAAATTTTTGTCTGGTTTTGTATTCCCTTTAAGATCAAAAGGACTGAGAATAAATAAATAAGAAAACAAAGGACTGAGTGTTTAAGGTTCTTGCACTCAATTCTACACAAACGACATAGTAAGAAATAGCATAAATAAGAGCATGCAGAAGTTTACACAAACCATTTCATGAGCTTGCAGTCTAAATGTTTGTCTTAATTCTACCAAACCTGACAAAATAAGGGAATCTTATATATATATATATATACTAAATTTTGAAAATTTCCATATAAATTTGAGTTCAAACATTGAATCAAATGATATCTCAGGATACCAAAAATTACCTGGCTAGGATGGCTTCATTTACTTCAGGTTTTCTAAGTAGCTGTTGTGACTGCAAGAACAAATATAAATGCAAAAAGATAACTCCTGAACTTCTTAAAGAAAAGCATAACCATTAACTAGTAGCTAGAAGCATTAACGACTCAATGAAAAGAGTTGAGCAAAAATCAAAGGCATCTTCATCATTCTATGTTGCTTAAAGAGTAAGATAGCAAAGCATCAAAGTCATAACAGTAAGAATATTATAGAATTTGGAGCCCACTAGGTGATTCCAGCTTAAACAAGAAGTGATGAGACAAAACAACGATGCTTTAATCATCCTTAAAAGAGAAATGTAGAAAGAATGGTGGTCTCACTACAAGAACATCTAGGAGTTAATGCCATAAAAGTTTAATCTGTACTATATAAACCAAAAGGAAATCCAAGGAAGGGCAGATAATTCTAGGGTGGGAATGCTAATTTACGTAATAATATAATCAAAATACTAAACAGTAGGCGTAAGAAATAAAAGGAATGTAACATTCCAATACAACCAGTGAATAACACTCAAACAATAAAGATTCCATATCGATTCTAAATGGGATGAAGAAAAAAAGAAGGCTAGGTTCTTTCTTTGAATTATTTAGGCGCACTGTACATAAGAACCTTTGTTTTGTTGCTGGATGATCTGAAGCAAAGAGATTCTGAAAGTTCACTTATTGTAATTACTGCTTCCAAAATTAGTCCGGGACTCCTATGGCTTTCCATGCTGCATGCTACTCCACTACTGATCTTAAGTTTCTCCCTAGAAGGAAGTTATCTTTGGTTAAAGGGATTGAAAACATGTAGTCAGTAGTTTACTTACTCCTCGGATGTCTATAGCAACATGATGAGTAGTAAATCATATAAATTTCATATAGGAAATCTACATTGGAATATAAGGTTAGACAATTAAAACATTAAAATTAATAAATAACATTATGCAAGTAAGAGCAACAACATCAAATAGAATTCAAACTTATTCCCTTCATTTTGATGGATCGAGTAAGAAGAACTAAACAAGGTTCTTCTAAAATCAAGTAGAATAGATCAAGATGCATGCACATAATCCATGGCGGATATCTAAAGAGATTAAAAGATCGTGAATAGTTTAGGTGAAAGTATGAAATTTTTAATGATTTCAAATGAAGTTGCTCATCTTCCTTCTTGAAGCATTTGGAAAGAATAAAGCTCGTATTGCAACAAAAGAGAGAGAAAGTACTCGATGCATCACACCGATCTAATTAATGTTCATAGGTTAGATACAACTATCATGAGTGAGTTATTGAGAGGGAAAGACTTATGAGCAACGGAATTTGTAAGAACTAATAAGTATCCAAGTTTGGCACGGAATGTATGAATGCAATTACTGGTTGTAAAAATAACCTTCAAATCCTTCTTATATAAATAACCTTCAAATTTTGGTGAAAGGTAAAATATGCAAATCTCAAGTTGTTTGGTTGAGTCAAGGCTTCCAATTTTATGAACCCAAATTGCTTTTGCATTTAGTATATCTAAATCATTAGTTCAATCGCAGCACTTCAAAAAGTTTTTGCCAGTCTTAAAATCAAAAGATGCGCAATAGCTTGAAAATAGAATACTGAGGTATTCATTATATTTTACCTCTGCGAAGCAAGAATCACATTTATTATTTAAGCTATTTCGTGCTTCAAAACATATTCTTCAAGGCCAAACTTTAGTCTTTCAACATTGGAGCTTGAAAAGTTCAAAGGGTGCATTCATTAGGTAAAAAGACATTTTCACATTACAACCCGAAGCATCCCTCGTTCAATCGCCATTCAATTTGCTACACTGGGGAAAAATTCCAACTCCATTAAAATTTACTTAATAGAGAATTTCCATAAAAATGTTGAATGAAATAAGTAAATGGAGAGCTATTTATCACATAAAGTGGAATTGTTTACAAAAATAATATATTTAAAGTACCTTTTAAGTTTTATCTAGAATTATCCAGATAATATAAAATGTTACATGAAAGAAGTTAAAATCATGAAATAAATACTTTTCAAAATTCAAGAATTACACTTGCCGAATAATATAAATATATTCACTTTTAATTTTCAAAGACATACATAAAATTTTAATAATACAAATTCAAGATTTTTCTTGGTTTATCAAACGAAAACTTGGGAAATATATGATTAACAAGGAGATGTTAATTGAACTAGAGAAAATTCATTCCTAATATCACTTGAAGAAGGTTACATGGCATCTCAGAAAATTGGTAGATTAATTTAGGTAGCTGGTCCTTTAAGATTTCAGAAAATTTCCCCTTCCTTCCAAACAATTTTCCTTATCTATCAAACACTTAAAATGAAGGTAAGCATTCTAAAAGGTTAGTTTCTTTAGATACTTTCAAAAAAGTTTCATTAAAATAAAATTTGAACCATATCATTACGTATACGGATGAAAGGCATCAAAGTAACAGTTGAACTTACGGGGATCTTTAGAATCAGCATCTGCAAAACCAAGAGATATGTGGACTTAGTAAATGAAATCTATTTATAATTTGAGTTCAATAGACCACTGGCCTGATATGCCAGAATGGCTTCATTTACTTCAGGTTTTCTAAGTAGCTGTTGTGACTGCAAGAACAAATATAAATGCAAAAAGATAACTGCCGTTCGAATTGTTGGTAGTAATGTAGTCAATAGAATGACCTTACCTTACGAATAGCATCAAGTTCATATAACCGAACTTGATAGAACTGGCCTTCACTAACACCATCCCTGCATATAGATCAATCTATCATTATATATATGAGAAAAACTTATTTTCAATAGTATCACCCATAAAAGCATTCCTTTCTTTGATTGAGGCTGATATAGATTTACTTATGATAACATAATTCTACAGAACAAGTTTAAAACAACATATATTATGAATACATCACAATCTCATTGAGCAAGCTTGAAAATATGCAATATTAACATTATTGTTCACTATACATTACATCCATCTCCAAATTTCATGACATTCATAATACAAGATAACTAAAAATTATTGTAAACGAAATGATTAAAAGAATCCAGAATTTCGAAACAATCTTTAAGTCGGTCAAAGTTTCAGATACAAATTTGTGAAAACTTACAGAGAGAGTTGGAACAGTTGCAATGACCATACTTGTAAACGCCACAGATGTCTGCATGTATACATTTCATTGTAATTAATCAATCAAAAAATACAAAACCTAAATATCAAACATATTTGTTTGTACCGAAGCTTGAAGACACAAAATGAAAAATTTCAGCACCAAACACTTAAAATTTTCCTAATATGCATCAAAAGAATCTATTTAAATTTTCAACCATTAGCAATAGGAAAATGCACCTAATGACAAGTACCTAACAACTACAGAAACCCACCAAAACTACACTAAGCAAGTTATAAACACCACTGTAAAAAAGATGCAATCATTTCAAACATAAGGTAATATAAGATGATATTTCTTCAAATTCAACTTCTAACTAACTTATACTAAACCCATGGCCATAATCAATGGAAAATCCATACAGAAAACTACATTAACATATAGAGCAGAAAATCCATTCAATAAAAAGCTCTAAAAAGAACTATCCAAAGCACCCAATAAGCTCAACAACGTTAAAAACCATACCGTGAAAGCAATAAAGGCCATCAGGTAGAAGGCCTAATCACTCAAGCTCATCTTTTGAGTTGAAATTAAAGTTGGAAGAACTGGGTTCCCAACTCCCACGTTGTAATTTTGATTAGATTCTTCTCCAAAGGCTGAACTTTGAAGTTTGGGGCAATCCATTGGCCTCCAAACTTGATATTTTCAAATTCGAAATGGTAAAATGATTAGAAGAGCAGAATGGGATGAAATGAGGAGAGGGTTTTGTAGAGAAGGAAAAGAAGTGGCCGATTTTAACAAGAAAAATTAGATTTTTAACTTTGAAGGGAAAGACAGAATGGGGTTGAAGTATTTCTTTGTGGGGTTTATGTTTAAAGAGATTGAGTTTCATTTGAGGGAAATCGGAGAAGAGAAATGAAAGAGAGTGAAAGGTTTCCTTTCGCGTTTGGGGAAAAATTTAGGAATTGGGGAAATTTTAGGGAAATTTTAGGGTGAAAATAAAACGGTGAAGATTTTTATAATTTTATAATTTTATATATTTTGAATAATAAAATAAAAGTTAAAATTTATTATTAGTCATTGTATTATGCCATATTTAATTTCTATATTATAATTTGATCATTTTAGTTTATTTGCTTTCTACATTTTAAAATTTTAGTATTGATCAAATACTAAAAGTTAAATTTGTTAAGTTAAATTATGTTATTTTTGAAAACATATATTAATCTTATTTTTATATAATATGACAAAAAAATCATGTTGTTTTAATTAATGAGTTTAATGGTAGACGAAAATAAAATAAAAAAGTCTAAATTTCAAAAGTTTTAAAGAAGTATAAAAATTCAAAACAATTGCCAATAAATTTCCCTAAATTTTTAAAATTTACAAAAAAAAAATCATTGTAGATGATATATCATAATTTATTAACTTTTAGGAAATATCACCAAAAATACGTTTCAATCCAAAAATATTGGGAAATCCTAAAACTATACATAAATTATGGTTTAATATGCAATTGTATACATAAACTTTGATTTTGTGTAATTTTATACATAAAATTTTATTTGATCCAATTATTATAATTTATTAACACAATTATTGATATATCATCATTTTATGTTTACATAAAATGGCGATTCTTCGTCTAACCGAATCAAAACCATTCTTCAGACTAGTAACCCCGGCTAGCTCCCAATTCGACCAGCCAATATTGTCCGGTTTAAACATCATTGACCAACACTTAAATAGTAAATTGATTTCTAGAATGGTATCATTATCCAGCCTAACAATGAATGAGAAACCGAAAAACTTGGTTAAACCGAACTGGTTAATTCTAATTAGATTAGTTCGATTTCTAACACGAGCACGAACATATGACATTCTAAGAACCCTACAAATAAGGGTCAAAAAGGCTTGATTAAAAATAGCTTAGTTCTGATTGACATCGATTAACTGATTTACAGACGAAACCGTTCTTTAGTAGCATTGGCCTCTCGTTCACTCAAATCTTCATTTGATCTACCCTAAACCTTAAATCTTATAACCCTAAACACCAAATCCTAAAACACTCACTCTAAACCATAAACCATAACCCTTAAATATTGGAACCCTAAACTCAAAATCATATCCCATAAACTACAAACCCTTAAACCTTTAACTCTAAACCTTAAACCCTAAATTAATTAGATAAAATTTTAATATTATATATTCTTTCAATATTTTAGGAAATTTAAATAATATTTTAATTTACTAATTAATTTTGTCTCTTTAGAGATACATGGGTTACCAATTTTTTTAATTTTAATATATATAAAGTTTATCTATTATTTCTTAAATAATTTCAACTATAATTAAGATTTTAATATATTCATATTAATATTATCCCTAAACCTTAAACCCTAAACTCATAATCACAAAATCCTAAAATCCTAAACCCCAAACCCATAAACACAAAACACAAAACCCTAAAACCTTAAACAATAAATTATAATCCTTAAACCTTAAACCCTAAACTTTAAACCTTAAACCCTAAACTAAATTGAGTTTTTACGGCATTTTTATTAAAAACCTTATTCACACTCGAAGCTATTAAGTTATTTTTAGTTTGAATATATATAATTATTCACAAACTGATGATGTAAAATTTTAAGAATATTCATATTTTAAATCCAATTTTTTGGTGCTACACATTCAAAAAAAGCCAGAATTAAGGAAATTTGGGATGTTACACATTTATACAAAGAGTTAGCCAGAGTGTATGTTGACAAGTCTATCCCAACACTTAGGAAAGTGTCACCCCAAAACTGTCGTCTTAGGACTAGACAAAAGCCAACTCTTATTCAAGCGTTGCCTTAGGCATACATATCCCAACCCTTATACAAAGAGTTGGCTAAAGCGTAGTCTATCGCAACACTTAGGAAAGTGTCGCCACAAAGGTGTCGTCTCAGGACTACACAAAAGCCAACTCTTATTCAAGCATTGCCTTAGGCATACATATCCCAACCCTTATACAAAGAGTTGGCCAAAGCATAGTCTATCCCAACACTTAGGAAAGTGTTGCCACAAAAGTGTCATTTAGGACTACACAAAAGCCAACTATTATTCAAGCGTTGCCTTAGGCATACATATCCCAACCCTTATACAAAGAGTTAGCCAAAGCGTAGTCTATCCCAACACTTAGGAAAGTGTCGCCACAAAAGTGTCGTCTTAGGACAACACAAAAGCAAACTCTTATTCAAGCGTCGCCTTAAGCATACATATCCCAACCCTTATACAAAGAGTTGGCCAAAACGTATGTTGGCAAGTCTATCCCAACACTTAGAAAAGTGTCGCCACAAAAGTGTCATCTTAGGACTACACAAAAGCCAACTCTTATTCAACCATTGCCTTAGACATACATATCACAACCCTTGTACAAAGAGTTGGCCAAAGAGTATGTTGGCAAGTCTATCCCAACACTTAGGAAAGTGTCACCCCAAAAGTGTCGTCTTAGGACTAGACAAAGCCAACTCTTATTTAAGCGTTGCCTTAGGCATGCATATCCCAACCCTTATAAAAGAGTTGGCCAAAGCATATGTTGGCCACCTATCCCAACACTTAGGAAAGTGTCGCCCCATAAGTGTCGTCTTAGCACTGTTTTGTTGTAGTGACTTGTTTCCCTGTATTCTATCTATCATTTGGTACATTTAATTGCTCAATGCCTATTTACAATGTAATATATAGAACTTAGTAGTCTAATGATAAAAAAAATTAACATTATCTACTATCATGCCAAATTTATAGTAAATACAATCAACCTATATACATGCTCCTAAACAATCACTTGTATTTCTACAAGCTCAACCACACAATCGATAATAAAAATTAAAAGACAAGCATAAAAATTAAAAACAAATTTCCAATGTTACCTCCTTACACTTTAGATAACACATTGTCCTTAATGTGTAGCTCTAAAAATATAGGGAAAAAAGGTTACTCGATTGATCGTGATAGTACTGTTGGCTAATGGTACGTGCTCCCTTCCATTTTTCGTTGAAAGCTCTGAATTGTTGTGGTTTTTTTTTTTTTGTATGGAGTTCCTACATAGAAAACTTAGAACATAAAAATAAAATAAATAATAATTTAATGTTAATTCTATAAAATTATCCTAAAATTAATTGCAATCCTTTAAAAAAAATAGAATTAGTAGCTTAATCATCCTCCTCCTCCTCCTCAAAATCCATCCCCTCTCCTTCCTCTTCTCCTTCCTTACCCTCACTCTCTTCCTCTTCATCACTTTCTTGCTCCTCTTTTTCTTACTCAAGATGCACTGGGATGGACATATCCAACAAATTATTAGGTACTCTAATGTTATTCGTTATCGTACGAATTTTTGGAAAATTAGGTCCAACTCTTGCATCCAATGTATCATCTAATCCAACTTTGGATGACTGCTCTCGCCAATTTCTTACCGAGTTATCGTTTTTGCTCTCATTTGAGATGAGGCCGGAGTAGCTGTCATCTCTTGTTGGAATTTGTTCCACTCTTTTATTTGTTCTGTACGAAGCTTCGTGTACTGCGTACACAATGTGTCTCATATTATGCTTCTGGACGACTTCATAAATTTTTTAGTGGACACCACTGGGACGTTTGATTTTTTGCACAAAGTCGTCATTAAGTGGGGAAAAAAGATCCAGACTTTCTGGCTGCTAACTCACCGTTTCATATAATGATATTTCCATGTTCCAATGCATTCTAGTTTTTTATACAAAATAGTATAAAGCAAGACAGCTCAAAAATTATTGACATTAGAGACATTTAAAGTAGGAGCAACTCATGTGCATAAGAATTGTATCTACATTTTGGCTACAGGAAACATGACTGGTTGATTAAAGGATATAGGGATATTAGTACCCGGGCGACACTTCCATTCGCCTCTGTTAAGTAATTTATAGCGTTATCCATATTTATGTATTTAAAATGTTCCAAATCAGTTTCTTCTACAAAACCCTTTTCATAATATAGAGTGTTATAGAATTCATAAATAACTCGAGGGGTGACTAGCATTTCTTTCCCTAGTATGGGTACCGTTTCCCACTTGGCACCCTCTATCCTCCTAGACTCCTGGTCCCTTAAAAATGCATAAAATTCCTAAATTGGAACCATGATCGAGTCTTTAGGGATTACACAAAACGTTCTTATCTATGATATCAGACTAGAGGCCATATTTCCTGACATAGAACCATTGATGGATCAAATCTCCATTCTTGAATAAACATCTTTCCTTGAAGTTCTAAAAAGAATTTTTTGACGTTTGGGTTTGGAAAATTTGAAGGATTTGCAACCACCAATGGTTCAGGTTCACTTATTCTTCTAGATTTTTTAAGAGGCATTTTCAATAATCTTTTAACTAGAAGATTAATAAAACTTTAAACAATATATTTCAAATTAATCAATGAATAATGCAATAGAACAGTAAAATTAGGAACCCTTAACCTCAATTCAGAAATTCATGATTCCTTGTGAAAGCTTGTTTGCAAATTCCTAGTTAATGCGGAATATTTAACCTGTACCAAATAAAACACAAGGAAAAAAATTCAACAAAATAGGAAGAAAAGAAAAGAGGGGTTTTGGGGATTTAAGAGATTTTTTAGAGAGTTTAAAGTCAGAGAAAGTTTAAAAACAACTTAAAAGTGTTTTAGGTTTAAAATTTTTGGTACTTTTAAGTTAAAAATTGGGTTAAACAAGGTTAAAAATCGGTGAGTCGCGTGATGGGTCGAGTCGACCCTGCAAAAAATTACAGCAATGTCGCGACATAGGGGTTCTATATCGTGACACATCTAATAGGATACCAATGTTGCGACATCGGGGTTTGATGTCGTGACACACTCTAAAATTTTAGAATCCTTGGTATATTGTCTTCTGTGTCGTGACATAGAGGTGCTCTATCGCAAAATCGAGATTATTTTCTCAATTTCTTCGATTTTGGACGTGGTGTTGCGACATCGACTCTGTTTTAACCCAACTTTGTAATTTCCAAAGTGCCTCGGGTTCTGTCTAATAAAAAATTTAATAATATTTGAAGTCTAAACTAATCGGTTAGTTAAATATACAATAATATACATAAAGTAAAGTTTAAATAAAAGTATATTAGGTCTTTCTATCGGATCCATCCGTTAGCTCAATTAGCGTGCTCGTGGATGGTTTTTCTGTTTCGTTTCTATCAGTGTTTGTCCAACATCCATCTTGCCATTCCACTTTCTTGCGCTTGTCCCATTCTCGAAACTTGTTCTTCCAACCTGCACTAGTCATAGAGAACACTTTTCTTGGCTCAATGTAGTTAGACTTTTGGATAAATACTTCATAACACTACTTTCCTACTTTCCCTATCTCCCATACTTTGTTGGGTACCACATTTAAAAGTTTCTATTTCATCATCGATCTTCATTGTTAATTCATTTTTCTTTAGGCCAGACCTTGATGTAGCTAGAAGAGTCTACCCAATAGAATGGGTATTTCACGGTCCTCTTCAAAATCTAATATTACAAAGTCTACCAGGATTTAAAGTTTCTTACTTTAACCAATACATCTTCAAGTACTTCATTAGGTTCTACTGAAGACCTAACGACTAATTGTAGTGTGATTTACGTATTTTTGAGGTCTCCTAACCCGAGTTTTTCATAAATAGATAGGGGCATTAAATTAATGTTGGCTCCTAAATCACATAGAGCCTTACTAAAATGGATGTCCCCTATCTCTATAGGTATCATAAAAATTCTCGAGTCTTTTAGTTTTGAGGGAATGCTTTTTGAAATAATCTCACTACATAAGGCCTTTATGTTAACTTGCTCTTATGTTTTTACTTTCCTATACTTAAACATAATTTCTTTTAAGTATTTGGCGTACTTATGGACTTTTTCAATTAAGTCAATTAAAGGCAAGTTAACATTTAGGTATTTAAATAAGTTTAAAAAACTTACAAATTCTACCTCATCATGTCATTGTGTTTCTTCCAGTCATGAAGGGAATGGTAACCTCGTCAATGTAGATTCCACTATGGATTTATCTTTTGGCTCAGCTGTCGGCTTGGTTACCTCTTCAGGTTCTGGTTCAACATTAGCTCTTTGAGAATTTTCTTGAAGATCTTTGGAATCCTCTTCATTTTACTCTTAAGTGAGATTTTTCGGGCTACTCAGTACTTTACTCAAACGGAGCGTTAGTGCCTTCACATGCTCCTTCGCCTCTCCCTGAGGATTATTTTTTGTGTTACTAGGGATTCCTGTGTCAATTTGCCTTTTGATATCTCCATCATGCTCATTAATTGGCTCATCTGGTCTTCAAACTTAGTTAATGTTTTTGTCATACTGGTATACTCAGATTGTACTTGTTTCAATTCTGTCCTCATTGACTGCATCTCACCCTCAATCCGATCTAGACATTGACCACATATAGTATGGTAGTTCGAGTTGGCCCTTTATTGAGGCTTTTATAAGTAAGGAGGTTGCTAATTAGCATTTTTAACTTGGTTCGAATTATTACCTTCTCTCTGGTTTCCGCCCTATCTCAGGTTTGGATGATTTCTCCATTCAGGATTATAAGTATTTGAATAAGGGTTTCCACCCCTATTCTCAATGTAGTTCACGTCCTTGGTAGGATTATTGATGTAATGGAAGAGAGGAAACGGCCCTAAGCTTCATGAAAACTTTTTCCTTCTAATTGTTTAAAAGTTACGATCTCTCGTTTTGCTGATAGGGAAGAATTTTGGTAAGAATTTTCCTATGAGTTCATCCCATGTCGAGATAGATCCTAGTGCCTGCGAATCTAACCAAGAGAAAGCGTTATCTATTTAGGAGAAGGGGAATAACCATAGACAAATAGCGTCATCAGTGAACCCGTTATATTTAAAAGTGTCACAAATTTGAAGAAATCGCTTTAGATGCTAATTCGGGTCCTTCGTCATTATGCTTCTCAACTATAAATTGTTTTGGATCATCTGGATCATCACTGGTTTGATCCCAAAATTATTAGTCGTGATGGCTGATCTTGTTATACTTCCTTTAACCATCTAAAGACTTGGTAGCACGTAGTCTCTTAGGGTTCTTTTGTTGCGTGCCATAGGTATATTTACAAGTAGTTGTGGTGGTTGTGAGTCTTGTGAGATATTGTTGTTAATTTCATCGAAACAACGGGTTATCTCGCGGTGGTAAATTGCCTGCAGTAAGCGGTTGGTTCTACATCTACTGTTGTTGTCAACGATTCCTACAAATTATTCTTTCTGGATTAATGGTTAGCTCTATAGGCCTTCCTCTACTACGAGTCATTCATTGAAACCAAAAAGAAAAATTAAAAACGTTAGTAAAAATAAAGTAGAAACCGTATCTATAATTTAAAATTTCTTAATTATTCTAATAAAAGTGAAAATTAAAATTAATCTAGTAACGTTGCCTCCCTGACAAGGGGCCAACAATTTAATCGCCTCTAGACGTACCAATGTCCAAAGTAAGAATACTACACAAATATATAAAATAAAGTAGTGTCCGCAAGTATATGGGTTTGGTTGTAATATAGTTACAACGAAGTAGGTAAGTACTCTGAGGATCGTACTCAAAGGAACTAGCCCCAAATTAACTCTAACTTAAGCATAAATTGATCTAATTAGTAATTTAAATACATTATAGTACGAAAAAACAAAACAAAAAGAATTTTTTTTAGATCTTTATAAATAATAAAATAGAAATATTAAAAACCTATAAAAAAACTTCGAAAAACTTAATTTATAAACTTAAATCAATTCTAGACATGAGTGAATAGCTTGCTTTGGTGATCTTAACTAATTCCTATTTTGGGTTTTTACTCAATCAACTAGTTATTACCCTAAAAAGATCTCTCGATCTTCCATTAAACTAATGAGTTTGCAAGAACTACTTATCTCTCAACCTCACAGTCTAGACCAATTTGAAGCTAAGGTGTTCATGAATAAGCCATACCAATTTTGGGTTAATTCCTACCTAAATGACTTCATAGGGTCGTTAACCTTAAGGTTTAATTTCTTCCTCTCCCAAACAGTTAATCTGCTAAAAAAACCCTACATAAGAATCAATTAATCACACCTCCACTTACTAATCCCCCATAAGAGGATTAGTTCCTTATGGATCTCATGAACATAATAATCTTGAATATACAAATAAACATGGATAACAAATCAAGAATAGAGTTTAGAGAATCTTGTTTGTATTTAATAGATGAAGCATAGAAAATCCACTAGCGTTTGATCGCGTTTACGAACCATGCTCTCATAAAAACACAAAAAAATTAAAATAAACCTAAAGTTTAAGAGTTGAAAACTAAAATTACAAAAAAAATTCTTAAGTTTGAAAAACTGTCCATAACAAGTGCTAAATGAGCCTATTTGTAGAGTTAGGGTTGTCGTCGTCCTCAACCTTAGATCAACTGACGCTCTCATGTTAAATATTTGATTATGCAGACCAAGACGCCCCTGACTTGTAGATATCTCTCATAAAGGACCAAAGTCGCGACACCCTAGTGCCTGTATCGTGACATCATAGACAGTATGCTCAGGTTCAGGGTTACTTTAGGGTTGGGTTGCGACACCGAAGGCAGTCTTGATATTCTAGTATTATGCTCTCTATGTTGTGACATCAAATTTCCGTGTTGCAACACAACAACCAGTTGAGTTTATACCCTCTTTGATGGTCTCCTGCACACTCACTAAGTATATTAGCTCACCTTTAGGCCTCATCCGGGCCCTAAGGTCAATAAAAGACTCATAATACACTTTTTATTGCATTTAAACTAAACTATTAAAACTTAATTAAAACATAATGAAAATGCTCTATTCAAGCTCTTTAAGTGCGAAAACTAGTTTAATCTCCTACACCGAATTATGACAGATCAATCGTCTTTGTTTTTTCGATAAAACAATTAATCACTAAACAAGCATAATATACCTACCTCTATCTATAACCTCTCTCAACCTTTAAATTAGAGAAAAATATGTTTAAACGCATTCAAACTCATGTCATCTTGAATGTATAATAACTTTTTTATGTATTTCAAAATTAATAATGTTACATTATTTCATTTATACTTAAAACTAACTTTTTTTATAATCATTCTATTATAAATTATGTCACACTCACTAAGTGGGTGAAAGGAAGATAAAATGTTAAAATATATAATTTAAATGAATAATATTTAAAAATGATAGATTAAAAATTATGTAAAATATATAATTTAAGTGCATAATATTTTTTTTTAAAAAGGATAGTACTTTTTACAAATGAGTAACTTGTAAAGAGTTTTTTTAAACCAAAATAATTAAGGGTTTTTTATTGAGCTATTACGTGACAAATATAAAATGCATAAATAACTAATTGTATAAACTAGTAATTTATATTAAAAATGATTTTTTTTCTAAAAATCTTTTGGATGCAAAATGGATTGTGTTTGACACCCTTTTAGTAAAAAATTATCTTCCATTGATTGTGGATGTTCTCTTTAGATCTCATTAGTGAGTAAATTTAACCATCGTATTTCAATATTTTCACGGGTTTTTTTTCCAAAATAATTAATTATGAAAATGGTATTGAATCTAGATTGTTTACGAAAATAAGATGCTTTCTATAGTAACATTGGCAGTTGCTGCTGCTTGACACATTGGTGGCAATATTCTAAATTTTTCCCCCGTCATCAACCAATCATATCGTCTGAAAAGAAAAGGAATTTTTTAAGTGGTTGCCTGACACATTGGTAGTGTAATAGGCCAATTTAGCCCGGTCCCATACAAAAAAAAAATAAACCCAAAATAATAAAATAAAGTCCAAGTCGAGTCTAAAATATATCATTTGACCCGATCGGAATCACCCATTAAAAGATTGAAGGTCCATCTACAAGCTTAACGTATATGGGAATACAATCTTCAAGGATATGCAATCTTAGATATGATATGCAAATCTTAGATATGATATGCAATCTTAGAAGATATGATATGTAATCTTAGATATGATATGCAAATCTTAGATATTATATGCAAATATTAGTTATGATATGCAATCTTAGAATATATGGTATGCAATCTTAGATATGATATGCAAATCTTAGATATGATATGCAATCTTAGAAGATATGGTATGCAATCTTAGAATATGATTTTGTAATCTTAAAGATTTAATTTGTAGATACCTTTTAATCTTAGCCGTTGATGTAATTGATCTGTACCGTTGGATTTGGGGAGGCTCAACTATAAATAGAGGCATCTCTCTTCATTGTAAAACACACTTGAGTTTTGAGTAATAAAAATTCTTGAGAGCATTCACTTAAATTTCTCTCTCTTTTGCGTTTTTATTTTTTGTGGCTTGTTCTTATTTTGTTCTTTGCTCATCTTCGTTTCTTTTTTAGTTGCTTCCGTTCTACTTAGATTTTGGTGGAGGAATTTTGTTGAATCCACATATTGTGGGAGTTAGGTTGACTTATGCGTTTTTTTTAACTTTTTTTATTTATCCATATCATTTTGATACTTTTTTTATTTTTTTAAAAATTGTTATAATATTCATTAATTGTTTTGAGTATATTATTTACCTTATATTATTATTTTTATACATGAATTTAATCTTGTGAATAAATTTTTTCATAGATTCTTTTAAAATTGCTATTATCTATTCTATATTTTTTATTTTGATTGTTCATTTTTTAAAAAATATTTTTTTTCATTATCTTTATTTACCTTAATATTATTATTATTGCTTGTCATTCTTTTACTTAATTGTTTATGTTAGTGCTAATTGTTAATATGACTGTAACTTTAGTAAATTGCACTTTTGTAATAACTAAATGTTTTTTTTTAAATCTTTGTTTAAAATATCTATCTCATTTAATTACTACATTTTATCCAAAAGTTTTTCTTAAATAAGGTAATGTTTTGTGTTTAGAAATTCGAAATAGTCCCTATTTAAAATTCTATCTCATTTAATTAAATAGTCCCTAACGGTCTGTTTAGAAATTGTTTCGATTTTCCGTTTGACTAAATAACTAAATATCCTTTTAATGAATTTTGTAAATCAAGAGATGATGTTGGCTACGAGGGTTTAAAACATCATGTCCTAACGTGCTGGATGTGATGTTTGTATTCTTTCGGAACGAAGGAATCTCAAGTTCCAATTAAAATTGTTCAAGTTTTTAAAGAAATTATGTTTTCAAATCTTTTCGAATTTTCGACATTAGGACAATACTAATCAATTCGGTACTAATTTTGGGCATTACAAGGGTGCTAATCCTTCCTCGTACGTAATCGACTCTCAAACTCGTTTTCTTGAATTTCGTAGGCCAAAATCAATTTTTTGAAATAAAATATTTTATAAGGTGATCCGATCACACCTAAGTAAAAAGGGATTGGTGGCGACTCCATTTTTGTTTTTAAAGTCAACCCCCTTTTTTTAAAAAAATTTAAAAATGGTTTCGACAGGTAGCACTGACATGTATTTCTAAAAAAGACTCATATTTCCTCTTAAAAATAATATAGAAGATATACAAGTAAAAGAAATTTTTATGGTGCCGCCTAAGACATTGGAGGCACCGATTTGATTTTTTTTTTAAAAGGGCTACGGGATACGTTTAAAAACTGACATAAAATTAATTTTCTTTTCATTCAACTTCGTAAAAAAAAGAGTTGATTTGTAAAACTATTCAAATAAAATTTGATTTAATTCATTTTAATAATATATAATTAATAATAAATAAATCAGCATCCAAATATGTTTGAAACTCAAATAACAGTAAGTGCAGGTGAGTTCCATTTTCATTGAACAGATAATGATCCTTTTCATGAATCAGGATAATAATTACAAGTCTGAAAGTTTTAAAAATAACTAAGAAATAATAAATAATTTCAACAGAGTAAGATAGGGAATGAATATCCCTACCACTAAATAACATATCAATTAAAGGTGGCATTTTCACCCATACCATCACAAACAGATTTTTTAAGTTTGCTTTCCATGTAAACTTCCACAAATTTCAACTTATTATATTCATGGCTCTTACTACACTTCCAACCAGCTTATGGGGGACAAGTAAAACTTTTCATTATTCGTTTAAGTTTAAAGGTTCGTAAGAGGCTTGAGTTTGATTCATTTTTAAGTCTATAATACTTTGTATTATATTATTTTTATATATTATGTAATTTATAATACATATTTTTTATGGTATCGCCTGATACATTGGTGGCATCGATGTGATTTTTTTTTTTAAATACGGGTTGATAGGAAAAATGAAAAACTGAAACAAAAAACAACCAATAAAAACATACCTTAATATTATCACAATTTCCCCCTAAAACTCCAGCACAAAACAACCAACTACAAAAAAATTTTCACTCTACTTCACTCAAATCCCAAGTTGTGTGTGTATTGAAGAGGAGGGACCAATATCATATATAAGGGTACTAAACTGATGCCTACCGTCGACATAACACGACTCCCAGCCCTATAATGTACAACAACTTTTTTTACCACCATTTTTTTTGTTTCAAGTTTTTTTTCCGATTAATTTATATATATATGCTAAAAAAATCATTTGAGAAACTAGGGTGAAATTCTAAAAATTTATCCATCTACGTTGTTTTTGAGAGAGAAAGGAAAACGCATCCTACAGAGTGCGTTTTCACTGTCAAATCAGTGAAAATGCACCACGTAGGACGTGTTTTCAAGAGAGAATTTCCTTTCAACGATCACTATTCCAACGATAACTTTTCTAACAGCTACTAGGGTTCCAACAACCATAAAAATTTCTATATAAACCCCTCCAAACTTCATTCTTTTCAACCAAATACTCCATACTCATTCTTCCTTCCTAAATTCTCAATCCTCAATCTTCAATCCCCAATTTTCAATTTTATATTTTCAATCTTCAAATTTTCAATTTCAAATTTTTAATCCTTAATCCTCAATTTTTTTAATTCTTTTATTTTTAATTTTATTCTCTTCGATTTTATTCTCTTCTTATAATTTTTAAATAGCAAATCAACTTATTCGTTTAGATGACAAGCATATATCTAGCGTTCAATTACAAATAGTAAGAAAATTTATTAAATTATTTATTTTTAAATAGTTAATTATTACTCTATTTAGATTATTAATTTTTTTATGTTTATATACTCAGCCCGAAGATCGAATTTTGGAGACGTGCACAAATAATTTAAGCGATGGTGCACTGGAGGTCATTCGTGGACACTTGCGAGATGCAAACCTTTTATACGCGGCTCGCATGCTCAAAAGGACTAAATTGGATCCCTCACTCATCAGTGTTTTGGTTGAGAGATAGAGATCGAAGATGTACACATTCCATCTTCCCTACAACTAGTTTACAATTACACTCGAGGACGTCATTTTACAACTTGGTGTACTGGTCGATGAGGATGTCGTTACAGGGCTAGTTATTAGTGTCGATTGAAGTGCAACATGCGAGCAACTACTGGGAAGGTGTCGAATAAGTTTAAGGGTAGCTGGATCGAGATGAAATGGTTGGAAGACAACTTCCAAGCTATCGAGGCTTTAGCGAGTGCCGTTGAAAAGGAATAATTCACGCGCATTCATTTTAAGGTTGATCGAGGGTCTGCTAATGCTAAATAAATCTCAGAATCTGCTATATTTAAGGTAGCTACTACTATTAGCTGACTTGAAAGAATTGGGACGACTTAGTTGGGGATCAGCGATGGTAACAACATTATACTGAGCAATGTGTCAAGCGACGGTACTGGATAAAGCTAAAATCGGCGGTTACATGCTCCTTCTTCAATCGTGGGCATGGTATCAACTACCATTTTTATGCCCACTAGTGGAACTCCCTTACGAATTCTCACTCGTCATATGGTAAAATTCATTTGACAATATCATTATTGTTTTTATTTTTCATTGTTGTAATTTTGAAATAACATATTGTTTGGATAGGTGGAACAACCCTGCAAGACACAGTGGTATACTAACCGAGGTCAAGGTTTTGGCACACATTCAGAACGCTGATGATTATGTTATTTTTTAATTTTGTAATTATTTATATACTTTTTTTTTACATCCTAAATGTAAACTTATTTACAATGTATGAAGCAAGTTTATTAAATTGATTTGATTTTTACACAATCAAGTTGTGAGTTTAAAATTTACAATTAATTTATGTTACTTTTTCATTTAAGTTTTCCTCCGTTCATTTGTTAATTTCAAAAGTTTCAAAATAAATTCAAAAATTCAAAATAATTTTAAATTCAAAATATTTATAAAATTCCAAAATTTATATTGTTAAAAAGTTATAAAATTTCAAAAAATTCTAAAAATATATAAAGAAAGTTAAAAAATTAAAACTTTCTAGAATAATAATTTTAGGAACCTAACTAAATTAATTAATGATTCAAGTTTATCATACTAAAGTATTTTTTTTTTTTGCTTTAAAAAGTTTTCAAATATATATGGTTTCAAATTTATGTGCTCTAATATGGAATTAGTTATCTCATTGTAACAATATTTTAATTTGACATGTTTAATTTTTTTAATTTAACTCGAACAATTTCACTCGATTCGACTCGACTCGAATTTCATTTCACTCGACACAATTCGAAAAATTTCAAGTCGAGTTAGGATTATAAAATATGGCTTGTCAACTCGATTAACTCAAATTTTTTTCACTCGATTCGATTCGATCAAATGCTCACCCCTACTTTACAGGAAAAATTAATGAATAAACGAATAAGTTAGTATTTTCACTGCATGAGTTAATGTTTTAATTAGCTCTTCTACACTTCAATAATTAATATTAACTTTGGTGTGCGAGTTCTACACGTGCTATTTTTACATTTTCCTCAATCAAGTTTATCCCGAGAACCTCGGGTTGACAGGCTTAGGGGCAATCAAGCTGGGGTGATTGAAATGGCCAGAGAGAAAACCCACCTTATAGGGAGCATTTTCATCTGACATGGCAGTGAAAACGCTTCTTGCAGAACGCGTTTCCAAGCCACATGTCTGATATGTTAGTGGAAAACGCCCCATGCAGGAGGTGTTTTCACTACCGTGTTAGATGAAAACGCTCCCTGCAGGGAGCATTTTCTCTCTGGCCATTTCAATCACTCCAGCTTAATTGTTTAGAAGCCCTGCAACCCAAGATTCCCGGCAAAAATTTTTCCCTTTTATACCCCACCCCATCCCCTATATAAATGCTCATTCTTCATCCCCTACTCACCAAATCTCAATCTCCTCTAAATTGTTTTTTTTTCTTCTTCTTACTTGTTGAAACTTTTAGGTTTAAAGATTTATTTCTCTCACTTTGAGAGAGACATAGTCATAGTTTTAATTTGTGTTTGGGTTCACGATGATGTCATGGAGCTCGGTAACCTACAAATTTCACCTGTCGTATGAGTATTGCACCGTCACTTGAGAAGGCAAGATCACTTTGCAAACTGATCAGGTCCAAGTTAATGGTGATTATAGTGTCTCGGATTGAAGTGTAACTAAGGCTTCAAGTTTACAAAAGTTATGTTGTCAAGGGATGAAGCATAAATAGGATTGCAGTGACGGTGCTAATGCAGGCATGATAACGAGTCTTCTCATCAAAAGAGAATGTTTAATAAAACTCAAACATAGGTGTGAGGAAGGAAAACGCAAGGGCCTTCCAATATAATTAAGTTATTTATGATATTCATCTCCACTGAAGGCGGTGACCTTGTTAGTATAACCTATTACACCCCAATGCTGTCATAGGTTATAATAACGGGGTCACCTTTAGTGGTAGCGGATAAGACGTAGATGCCAAACATCTTGCTTTTGGGTTGATGAAGCTCTAGATTCAATTGAAAATGTGGTGGACGAGGGCTGGACTGCTTGGCTTCAACACTGCTGAGAAATCTTTGTTAAGCTTTGAAGATGGAGAAGGTTCAAGAGGAATCTCCATGGTTGTTTTTCAAGGCAATATCTTTCTTCTGGTTTGGCTATACAGAGTAGTTGTTGTGGAAGATGAGGATAATGGCTGGTATTCTCTGATGAGTTTTTTTAGTGTTTGGTTTTGGGGTGTTTTTCTAGAGTTAATGGTTTTCTGCTTTCTGTGTGCTTTATTCTACTTTGATGGTTGGTCTTTTGATTTTAAGTCTTTTCATTTCCCTGTAGTGTGTTAATATGTCAGACTTTCTTGAGCCAAACACTTATTAAATGACTATCAGTTTTCTATGCAAATATATATATAATATGAGTAGAGGGGAAGATAAAGGGTAAGTAGCAACTTTGGCTCTCAAAAATAAAAAATTTCAATTTAGTCCTCTTATAAATAAAGAATCTATAAATTAATATATAGTGAAATTGTACTTTGGCCCGCTTAAAATGAAAATTTTTTATTCAATCCTCTAATAAATAAATATGGAAAAATTGCACTTTAGCCCTTAAAATGGAAAAATTCTATTTAGTCCCTTCAAAATAATGAAATTTTAAATTAATAGATAATAAACTTATATTTTGACCTATTAAAAATTATAATTAAATTTCAGCCCTACTAATTTTTATTTTTATTTTGGATTCACCCCTAATTAGATGTAATGTAGTGATTACTCACCTCATGCGTTAAGAATGAAACACATGTTATATTCACTCATTTATCACTTTAAAGAGAAAGAGATTAATTATTAATGATTGAGGGATGGATTACTAAAATATATTCTATAGAGAGTAAGGATGAAACCACATATAAATATAATTTGTTTATTGTTGCAGAATACATAGAAATAGACGACAGAATTATTTGAAATGAATTAATTCATTTTACGTTCCAACCCAGTTTAAATATAAAAAAAGAAACAGTAAAAAGGTGCCCCATAAACAAGGGAATTGTTAGGAAAATAAATCCCAAAGCTAAGCTTATCTGAAAATTTGACATGTTCTCCACCTTATTGCCCTATGTCTTTCAAACACCTGTCCACATTTTTATATGTCATCAGTGATGGAAGCATTATGCAACTACTGTATATAATAAATATTCAATCGTTTTGCCATCGTAGAAATATAAATGTGAACCCTAATACAAGTAAGTCTCTATAATATATTTGAAATTGTTGCAACCTCAGTATGATTGGCGTACAAAACTAATATTAGCTTTGTATATTCAATGACATGATCAAAACAACAACACGTGTTGCTGTTTCCTTCACATACGATAATGATATGTGTCCTTATTGAGACAGTTAGTAGGTAGCAATCCTGTCATTGTAATAGCAGCTGATTAGATGAAGAAACCAAGTAGGTCCCATTAGATTTACTTTGAAACCTAATTAATTTAAGTTCCTTAAAGATGGGAACTTTATAATGGTAATTGCTTATCGTCTGAATTACAAATAAAATGAAAAAATTTTTACTGTATAAGCTTTTGCCCTTTTCTGTGAGAAAATGAAGTTGCCGACTTTCATAAATTGAATCCAATTCAATGCTGAATGCAGCCAGGCAGCGGCCACAGATGTGAAAGGGTTGCATTAATTAGCTGGTGACGTCTATAAGGTAGGGAAAAGCGACATATAACAATTGGAAACATCCGCACGATGTAATTAATTTCAAGAAAATTTCCAATCAAAATGTAATTTATTAAACTTTATTTTTTTCTATTATTAGTGAAGCATGATTTAAAAAGGTAATTATAATAGAAAAAATAAATTTAAAAAAAAGCGACGGATTTGAAAATTAAGCTAGATGGATAAGATCAAAAAACATTTATTTATATTATGTTATGAGTCATGTACTGTAACACCTTAGATCCAACCAGTGGCGAAGTCAGGGGGATTAGCATGGGCCCCGGCCTTCTCTAAAAGATAAAATTTTATTTACGCTTTTAAATTTTTTTAAAAATTTTAAATTAGTAAAGATAAAATTACACTTTGGTCCCATCTAAAATTATAAAAATTCATTTAATCCTTTACAAATTAGAAAGATATAAACTATAAAAAATTAAAATTTCATCCGGCCCCCTAAAAAGTTGTCCTGGCTTCACCCCTGGACCCGACCTAGACGTCTAATCCAAACTTAGCAAGTCACATGAATAATCAAATACCACGCAAGACACAATAATACCAAACCATGATTCACATAAAATTCAACACAAATATTAGTTAAGTATATAATCCGCCAAAGTCATACTATTATAGTTTAACGAGACTCCTACTGAAATAATTTAAAGAAAGCTAATAGTTCGACCGAGCTCCCGCGGTACCAACCCGTTCAAGTCTGCAAACCACCTTAAATCCAAGCAATAACAAAATGAGTTGTGAACTCAGTGCGTAAAAGAAATTTATCCAATTAATGTTCATTTATAGCATAGTTCCAAATTCAGATATTCGGTTCGATACAGAAGTAAAATTCAATTCAGATTCAGAGCAAGCCAGTTACATATGTGTATATATGCAATTTTAGTTCATATACGATACCGATCAGATGCAGATGCAATATTCCTATCCCCGCCGCTACACACCGTCTTTGGCCATCCCAACACACCATTAAGGACATTCCATACCTAACCAACCCTACACACCTGAAAGTGTTCGTTGACACTTTTACAGAAACGCAGCTTAGCTGCTAATTCAGTGTGCATCAAGCACCAGAATCAGATTTATACTCATTGTGGCTTAGCCACTATTTCAGAACAGATTTATTCCTCCTTCCCAATATCTCAACCCATGCCGATGCCGAACACAAATACCTATATCATGTATTCAGTCATTCTAATTCATTTCAAAATCAAATAAGACAGTCAACATCAGAATAAGCATTATAGTGTACTTATAACTAAGTTGCTCATAGACCAATCTCAGAGTATCAAACCGTTCTAATATAATCAATTTCAATCATTCGTACATTGAAGAGGCCAGTATCAGTGTTAAGTAACATTTTTGGCCTCGAAAATAGGTTTCGGGCCCCAATAACATGCCGCATGGCTAGGTCACACTCTCATGTGCCTCTCCCCTATGGTTCTGAAGCAAAAACAATGAGGTACATGGCCTAGACCCACGCCCCTGTCCTTACCTGTGTGACTCACACGGCCTGGGTACACTCCCATGTCCCTGAATGAGTGGTTTTATACCACAAATAGTGAGTTACACAGCCAAGGCACACGCCCATGTCCCTAGCCTTGTGGTCTTATACCACAAACAGTGAGTTACACGGCCCAGACACACGCTCGTGTCCGTTGCCCGTGTGAACCCTACACCACTATGGCCATACACGGCCTAGACACACGCCCATGTCCCCGTCCGTGTGACCCCAAATAAGTAAATAGTGAGTTACACGACCAAATCACACGGCCGTGTGGCATCGACAGCCACCATTTCTGGCAATCGAAACTTGCAACAATTAAGATTTTCGATACACACCTGGTTCCGCTTTGACGAAAAACAATACGAAGATTACCCAAAACCTAATTAACCATTCAGCAATCAATCATTTGTCTAAACAACTAATTAGCACAACATTAAAATCACAGTCAATTATGTCGAATAAATCAACATGAGGGAACTTCAACGACTAACGCTTACCGACGATTCTACCGTGCTAAGTCGGCACAACTCGCGAAGGGTCGCTTCCCTCTGTACTCACGCCTAAGGAAACACCACGGCTAGTTAACAGAGAGTTTAAGTAAAGCAATTTGATAATTCCCAATTTAACACCGTAACAGAAATCTAACCAAACCTCGCAAAAGTCGAAGAATTTCGACAGAACTTATACAGAAGTCTTTTAGTAACGTAAAGATCTCACTAATTTCCAATAATCACGTGTTGAACACACTCGACGAGAAGAAATCAAAGAAGTAACACCAACAAAAAAAAAAGGGAAAGAAAAAAAAGGAAAGAAGAAGAAAAGATACAGACGTTAACCAAATTTTAATAAATTTTGTCTTAACCACCAGCATACCTCCGACAACTAGCAAAAATTCTCTTAACACATACAATGGGATTCGAACTCGGGACCAAACAAAATATAAACAGATGCTTAACCAATGAACCAACAAGCTCATTCTTGTCATAGATTCTTACAGAACTACCTTTACCCATATACCGAATGGACAGAGATTGTTCTAAAAGAATAAAACTTTTAACGATGCATCTCGAACTCCAGACCTTAAACACAAAAATAGAGCATAGAACCAGAGATACAGAAATTTAATTACTATAAAATTTCACAATTAAATTCTTAAATTTTTGGGGAGTTACATGTACCAACAATTATGATATATAAATATAAAAATGTTTTTTTTAATTTATTCATGACTTTAAAAAAAATAATTCGTTATTTTAATAAAACATTTTGGTGGTAAAAAAACTAGATAAATTAAGTATAATTATCTAGTAATGTCGGATTTTTTTGCAAATAAACATAAACCTTCATTTCTTTCAAAGGTCATCTTGGTGATGGAGTCAGCTTCTGTGTTTTCTTCTCTGGGAATATACTCAAGATTTAGTTGACTTACTTCCTGCAATAGTTGGTGAATGTGTCTGCTAAGGGCCAAAAACGATGTCGATGTGAATGTATCCTGAAGAACCTCCATGTCCGTTCTAATCAAACTTCCTGCAATAGTTGGTGAATGTGTCTGCTAAGGGCTAAAAACGATGTCGATGTGAATGTATCCTGAAGAACCTCCATGTCCGTTCTAATCAACACTTTATCACAATGCCTATTTTGTAATAGAAGCAGACCATCTATAATACCCTATAGTTCAGCATTGACACAACCTTATGTTAAATCCAAGTATGCACCTCCCTTGATCGTCTCTGATCACTCCCCCAACAGTAGCATCTCTTGAGACAACCTTCATCGCACCATCTGAGTAAAGGTGAATCCAATTTTCTATTCTGTTTGAAGACCTCTGTGAGCTCTGGTTATTAGAAAAAGCTATCTACTCTTTTTTTTTTCCTTAAAATATTATTATTTCGCAAACGTAAAATTTATATACATAATATTTTTATTTTAAAATATACAATTATATATAATACGTAAAAATTTAATCTTATAATTTTTAATAGATATTAGAGTTTATAAGTAAAGATATGTATAGATATGAAAGATTTAAATTTTAACTAAAAAAATTAAAATTTTATTTTAATTAACATTTAAACCCTCTATTCCATATAATAAATATATATGTTAAAATCAAATAAAATTATTTTTGTCATTCCTAATTAAGTTGGTGTCTAATGAACTCAATCCAAATTCTATATAAATATAGAGCATAAATTATTTTTCTATCTTAATTTCCTTTTGTAACTTAATTTTAACGGTTTCTTTTGAGTTTATTATTTTGAAAATATTGAATTTAATTTTTCAAATAGATTATTATAATGTATGCATATTATTACTTATTTATATAATTAGCATGATCGTCGAAATCAAACATAATCGACCAGTAAAATCAAGATCAATGTTCTAATAGGTAGTACAAAATCAATTGAACAATTAAATATTAACTCTGTGAAACAAGAAATAACATTTTTATATAGTAAATGTTAACTATATTTTAATTTGACTTTATTTTATTCTTTTTAATAATATAAAATTAAAATAATCTATTTAATAATAAAGAGACTAATTTAATGGACTACATATTGGAGAAAGGGTAAATTTGGAAGGCAGAAACTTATAGGTATTCTCCACATAGGATGATAACCAAAGCTAGATTTGTTCTGTGAAACTTGCTTGTTTTGATGTCTTCACTCACCTACCTAATTCCCTTTCCGCCCAACTACTTTTAATTTAAAGGATAACAATTTTTTGAACTTCAAACTTAAAATAAACTATTTTAGTATTCTATCTAAATTTTCCCTTTTTAGTTCTTAAATTTATATTTTGTTAAATTATCTTAAAAAGATAATAATGTTTGTTAATTTTGTCAACGTGACATACATGTAAATTTTCACGGAGATAATACATCAATATTTATTTATTTTATAATGTTAATGATTTTTAAAAATATTTTTTATAAATTTTTGAATTTTTAAAAAATATAATTAAATATTAGCATGTCATTCAAGTAATAATTCATGTGTATAAAATGTTAACTTTTCATTTATTTTAAAATAATTTAACCAAAAAAAAAAGGTAAAATAATATTTTCAATCATATGCCTTCATTTGATGCAGAATAATCAATGAAAGGGTTGGTCCCGTTCTCCTCAGAAGATGTCCCACGATAGAAAGAAAGGATTTGAATGTGAGATTGTAATAAGATCATGTCACAATCGATATTTTATTTCTTTTACCCCTAGTAGTAGTTGAAGAAGAAATGAATCTGATCTAGCTTTTCACACTACTATAATTAAAATTAAATTTTAATATATGAAAATATTTGTATTAAAAATTTAAAAAATATTCAAAAGAATAGATAAATTAGTCATCTAATATCAAATTAAAAAATTTATTTATTTATATTATTAAAAGTTAGTTTGACGAAGAAATAACCATACAATGCTACGTGGTGTTCTACATCTACACCATGATGGTGTACATGGAGTTATTTTTAACAGTTAAAATAGAAAAAAGTTGTAACAAAAATATCAATTTGCGCTTTGATTAAATATACAAGGATTAATTTACTTATTTGTTGAGTAAATGAGATAAAATATAATCAAACTCCTAATATATGAATTAATTAATTTTGTTTTTAAAAATAAGATATTAATATAGTGGCAAAAGTTAAATGCTTGAATCATGTTGGAGTTTTATCCAAAATTATATCTAACCTAAATCCATGGTTGTTTTATAAACGTGTTTATGTTTAAAGGAAAAAATATATTTAACGGCCTTTGGGTATAAATTAAACATGTTTAGATTTCAAGCATGTCATTTATGAAGATTGAGGTTTCCATTTTTGACTGCAACCATAAGTTGGATCAATCATCAATGTTCAATTAAACTGGAATCTTTTTACATATTTGAAATTTCCAAACATTAAACTTTATACATTATTTGATAAAATTCAAAATAAAATTATATATATATATGATAATATCATAAATCGTTTGCGAAATTTTTATTCTCTATTTTGTATAAAATAATAATTCTAGAATTAATTAAGCCAAAAAGAGAAGTTGAAATTAACACATGTTTACTTTCATGTATGATTAAAATAAATAAAAAATTCAAATTAGAGCAATAAAATACTTATTCAAAACTGATAACTTTAGTGTTTACTAAATTGATTCGAAAATTAAGAGTTAAAAAGAAATGGAAAATGGTGTGTTATGAATTTTAATTTGGTATTGGGGATGTCTAAAGACAGAGAGCGACCCATAATACAAGTGTCCTATTTTTAGGCCTAAGTTTTATTAATATACAACTCTATATGACAATAGTGACAGACACCAGGATTTAGGAGCAAAACTTTCTGATTTGATTTCAAAATTTTTGGCTTACTAGGAAAGAAACCTTTGTTAACTTACAAATCTTAAGCTATGACCTTAATAATAGATAATGAACAGGTTTTTGATAAACTTTGAATAACTCAAACCCTATTTCGGCAATTAAGTTGTTTTGCTTTTGTAAAATAACCTACAAATTTGATTGGCCTGTAAGACAAACTATCTCTCCAGCTCAAGGGACTTGGGCACCACCTCTATAAAAACCCATCTTTCATGACATAAAACTAGCAACTTCACAACATCTCATGTCCCTAAAACTACCAACCATGGAACCATTGCCAATGGCACTTCTTTTCGTCATCCCTTTCCTACTCCTTCTGCGTATCATTTCTCGGTTTCGAAACAAACCATTTCCTCCAGGACCCAAAGGGTTTCCGATCATCGGCAACATGATGATGATGGAGCAGTTAACTCATCGTGGACTCGCCAAACTCGCTCAAAAATATGGTGGCATATTTCACCTAAAGATGGGGTATTTGCATATGGTGGCTATTTCCAATCCCGAAATGGCTCGCCAAGTGCTTCAGGTTCAAGACAATATATTCTCCAACAGGCCAGCCACTATCGCCATCAGCTATTTAACTTACAACAGGGCTGACATGGCCTTTGCCCATTACGGACCCTTCTGGAGACAGATGAGGAAGCTTTGTGTAATGAAGCTGCTTAGTAGGAAAAGAGCTGAATCATGGGAGTCTGTAAGGGATGAAGTGGAGAAGCTTGTCAGAGCTGTGTCTGCTAATATGGGGAAGGCTGTGAATGTGGGTGAGTTGATCTTTAACCTTACGAAGAACATTACTTACAGGGCAGCTTTTGGGTCCAGTTGCCAAGAAGGGCAAGACGAATTTATCAAGATCTTGCAGGAGTTTTCCAAGCTTTTTGGTGCTTTTAATATTGCTGATTGCATCCCTTGGCTCGGTTGGGCTGATCCTCAGGGACTCAACTCTAGGCTCGAGAAGGCTCGTCATGCGTTAGACAAGTTCATTGATACCATTATCGATGATCATATCCAGAAGAGGAAGACAAACGTTAACGGCGGCGCCGGTGGATATTATGACCCTGACATGGTTGATGAATTGCTTGCGTTTTACAGTGAAGAAGCTCAAGTAAACGAATCGGAGGATCTTAATTCAATCAGAGTCACCAGGGATAACATTAAAGCTATTATTATGGATGTGATGTTCGGTGGGACGGAGACGGTAGCATCGGCGATTGAGTGGGCATTGACGGAGCTGATGAGAAGTCCCGAGGATATGAAGAGAGTCCAACGGGAACTGGCGGAGGTGGTGGGCCTCGACCGCCGTGTGGAAGAATCTGATCTCGATAAACTACATTTCCTAAAGTGCTGCCTCAAGGAAACGCTGAGGCTTCACCCGCCGATTCCGCTCTTGCTCCACGAGACGGCAGAGGAGGCAGTAGTGGCGGGGTATCGAATTCCGGCGAAGTCGCGCGTGATGATCAACGCCTGGGCCATTGGGAGGGATAAGAAATCATGGGAAGATGCTGAGAGTTTTAAGCCAAGGAGGTTCACGAAAGAAGGTATGCCGGACTTCAAAGGAAGCAACTTCGAGTTCATTCCGTTCGGGTCGGGTCGGAGGTCGTGCCCGGGCATGCAACTAGGGTTATATACGCTTGATTTGGCAGTGGCTCACTTGCTGCACTGTTTTACGTGGGAGTTGCCTGATGGGATGAAGCGGAGTGAGTTGGACATGAGTGATGTGTTTGGACTCACTGCACCTCGGGCAACTCGACTCTATGCAGTGCCAAAGAACCGCCTCGTTTGTTCACTCTTTTAAAGGAAACCCCAAACTGAAACAATATCCACTCTAGTCCTTCAATGGCAGCTGGTACACAATGAAAACAGGGCAACACTGACGAAGAAAAAGGACGAGGTGAGGTGACAAAGATTTTCTTTTCGGAATAAAAAAAGACTCTTTTTGTTGTGTAAGTAGAGCATTTTTATTTGGATAAAAATAAATGAAAATAAGGCTTCTAAATTAGCAGTAGCAGGCTAAGGCGAATACCATGCAGGCTGGGCTTTGTCCATTGCAATTAACTTCTCTAATTAAAATTGTATTTTATCCTTAAAAACCAACAAAATAAATTTATTTACTTTTTTTAAATTATATTTCAAGGCATTTTAATTTCACAAACCCATTAATAATCATTATTCGAATTATATTTTGCTTTCTTTATTGAACAAAAAAACTCTCGTATCAATGCATTGGTGCTTTTGTAGTTAGGTTGAATGATGTCAATTATGACAACATTTTTAATCTAAAACTATGGGAAGTTTTAATATTTTTATAAATTAAAATTGATTATGTAAAATTACATCAAGTTTTAATATTTAAATAGATTATTTTAAATATTTGCTTATTCAAATTTATTTTTATATAAGATAATATTAAATTATTAAATTATTTTAAATTAATGATAAAATATAAATTAAGTAATTTAAAATATTTCTTTTAAAAATATGATATTTAATTTTAGGATTTTTATGTTTAATTCAAAATTTAAAATAAATAATAATATAGATATAATTTAAGTTAAATTAAATGGATAAATTATCTAATTAAATATTTATCCAAATTTTAAAAATTCTAATAATTCAATTAAATATTTAATATAATAATTATTTTGAAATATTTTAAAATAATGATCAGTTTTAATGAATAGATAATTTACGTAATTTTAAGATATTTTTAAAAATGTGATAATTAATTTTAAAATTTTACGTGAAAATTAAAATTTAAAATAGATAATAATATAAATATAAATAAATATTTAAATAAAATAAAATAATAAATTATCTGATTAATTTAGTATTCAATTAAATGAAAAAATATATAGATGCGTCACTTGACACAATTTTAATATTTGTGTATCTAGTTTATATATATATATGATTACACTAATCTTCCATGCAATCAGATTAGGTATGCTCTCTAATTGGTGCGTGACTGGTGTTACTATTCCAGCCCCTAAGTAATTTTGGTGACTATTTGATTCCATAAAGTAACAATATTTTTAATAATTATTTAATTTACTAATTTTTTATAATAAAACCTATATTAATGTATTTTTTCTTCTTTCATGGGATGATTTATATTTTGTAGACCAAACATAATATTAAATAAATGAATTTTAGAATTGAAAAATATTGAATTTTAATTCATTTTATACAATCTAACAATTTGAATTTTTATTATTCATCCAAATATACAAAAATAATTTATTAAGTTGAATTTTGAAGAATTAAATGTTTTTTTAAGTAAGACTTTAATTTTTTTTAAAGAAAATGAACAACAGAAAAAAGAAACATAGATGTGTCACTTATAGCATATATAGCTTATGTAACTTGCTATGTTATATTATAGGATAGATAAATTGCTGATATATGATTTTTATTATCAATCTTGAATATAAAACTAGTTGATAGTTTTTACATAGCTTTTCGATAATTAAATGTTAGTATAAAATATAAATAATTATAATTATAATTATTGTAGGTTATAATGTGTCATAGGTCCTTGTACTCTTCACAAATTTAGAATTTAGTCTATGTACTTTTATTTTTAAGAAGTACTCTATCTACTTTTAGTTTTCAAAATTCATATTCAATTGCTAACGTTGTTAAATTTGTTGTTATGTGTGACATTTTGAAATATAAAAAATACTCACTTTGTAGCATCAGAACTAAAAAATAACGTTGTAATGAACTTGAATTTAATAAAATAATTTTAACGGTGTTATGAGTTGAACTTGAATTTTAAAATCTAAAAAGTAGAAGGACTAAATTCTTAGAAATAAAAGTATATGAACTAATTTTTAAATTTACAAAAGAGTACATGAGCTTATAGCATAATCATTATTTTATTACTAATATTTTATTATTAGTGTTAGAGTTATTATTAGTGCGTACTAAATTATACTTAATATTTTAGATTAATTATCACTTAATTAATATTACAGTTATATAATAATTAAAATTATGATTTAGGACTATAAATAGATGTATTGAGCTTTAGCTCAGTTGGGACCGTTACTATTGCATCTATGAGTATGAATAAGACATAGGTTTGAGCACACTTAGGCACATTTTCCCTCCAATTTAAGGGTTAGAAAAAGGTTATGAGTAAAAATAAATATAGTATTTATATGATTATTTTATATTTGATACTTTTATTATTATTTTATTTTAATATACTTACGAATGTTTTTTACCGTATTGTTTTGAGATATTATATCTATCATCTAATAATTACTTATATTGAATTAAATCAACATTGTTAACATTGATAAGTTTGAAGTATTTTGGAGCTTTTTTTTTTTTTTATCTTTTGTTAGATATTATTGGTTAGTAATTAATACCAAACAAACTTCTTGTTTTTAAAAATAAAAATAAAACCGTATATAATTAATTATTTTATTTTATGTGTTTAAACTATTCAATTATTTTAATTTTATAAATTAATTTTATGCTTTATTTATTTTATCTAATAATTTAATATTTCAATAATGACTATTTTCACTTTTTTTTTCATTTTCATTACTTTTAAAAGGGCAAATATCCCAAAATACCAAAAAAATAAAAATTACCGGAAAGGACGTGTTTCAAAAATATTGACCGGAAAGGGCAATTTCCCCAAAAATCGCGTCCACGTCAGCGCGTTTTTTGGGGAAAGGCCTAAAGCGCTCCCCCATGGACGCGCTTTAGGCCGTGCAACGGTCAAATTTTTTTTGACCGTTGGGGGTCCAACGGTCAAAACCAACGGTAAAAAAAAATAATAAATACCCCCAACCCTTCATTTTTTCACACTTCAATCCTTTCTCATTTTCTCTCAATTTTCTCTCAATTTGCTCTCAATTTTCTCTCAAGTTTATCTCAAATCCTTGAAATTTACGCTTAAATTTCAAAATAGTCTTCTACTATTTAAAAAAGCCCTTTATAATTTTTTTAATATATTTATTTTTTGGAAAATTTAAAAATTCTTTATCGAGTACAATGGTCGGATTTACGCCGCTTAGACAAAGAATCACATTAGCGTCGAGCAATTGAAAATGGTAAGTTTGAATTTTAATTTTCAATATTATTAATTTTTTAATTATGCAATTTTAATTAATTTTGAATTTTATAATTTTCTAAATGTCTATAGATCGGGTGTTGCAATGTTATATTCGCAACATGTCCAGTCCCCATCGCCGCTTGATCGAGAATTACTCGGGAAGCGGGTTTTTGCACGTGGCCACGATAGGCGGGGTTCAAGTTGGACCCGATTTTGATCGGTAGCGTTGATAGAGAGGTGGAGACCCGAGATGCACACTTTCCATCGCCATGCGAGAGTGTACCATCACCTTAGAAGATGTGCGATTCTGATTGGGATTACCGGTGGGCTGCCCAGAGTCACCGGTCCGTAACATCTCTCGATTGGATGGCCAGTATGCTACGAGCTCCTGGTGCCATTCCGGATAAATTGCAAGGAGGTCGGATCGATATGGTTTGGTTACGAGACGCATTCCGCAACCGAATGAAGGTTCGATCAAGATGAAAGAATACGGTATGCACGGGCATACATACTTCAGATAATTGAAGGCTATCGATGGGGACCTCTCTAGAAACCTCGTCCACGAGATGGCTCTCAAACTTGTTGATTTCAGCAGCACGGTGAATTGAGTTGGGTCCTGCTGCATATCGAGGTTGTACCGGAGATGCGCGGGCGACGGTGTTTAGTAAAGTAAAAATCGGAGGTTGTCTATCACTACTGCAATCATGGGCATGGTTTTGATTTCCATTTTACGCCCTCGACTCGACCAAACCATATTCATTCCCACTAATAACGAGGTAAATTTAATATTATATTTTACAATTATGTCGAGATTTATAGTATAATTGCATGCTAAAAGTTTATTTAATTAGGTGGAACCATCCGACGAGTCATGTTGGAATACCGACTCGCTTGAGGATATACTGACTCCTATTGGAACAACGGTCGAATGACAAGTAAGTGTCAATTTCGTTATTATAATTTAGTATTTATGTATATAACTAATATTTTGGTAATGTTAATATAGTTTCAATGGACACCGCACGAGGATCCCAAAATTGGGCAAGAATTCGGGAGTTCCTCCAAAATCCGAGCAGTTAGCACGTTAAGGTCCCGCTAATCACCTACGCGACCGTGGAGATGCACCAGTCAGATCGAGTTATGCGGCAATTTGGATGCCGGCAATCGATTCCCGTGGCTCCTGAGGTGCTCGATGATGAGCACAGTGTGGACTTACGGCGGCAGCACACGGATTGGCCAATATTTTGGTCAGAACATATCGAGACGTGGGAGAACCGGTATGACTTTTTACCTAACCGGGAACCGATCGTAGTTCTTGAGTTAGCGTGCGTGCCGGAGTACATGCCATGGTTTAGAATCCATGGCAAGTCAGATTCATATCGGATGAAGAGAGGCGACGCAAATTCGCGAAAGCGAAAGGAACGTCGGGCCCTTTACATTCAAGGAGAAGGGTGAAGAGATTCGCCTAGCAACAAATACCACAATCCGGGCCCATCAACGGCGCTCAGAATCACCGGCCCATCGGTTCAAATGACAACACCGACAACACAACGTTCACGGTTTATGCGGTGCATACCGCCTTACATGTATCCTCCTAACCCATATATGTTTCCTTTTCTAGTCCCCCAGTGTTGGAATGCATGGCCGAGTTCGAGTCCGTTCCGACAACTCCTTTTAGCCACCGATCGTGAGGCCGACGTCGGTGTGGGATTAGAGGAGGCACCTTGGGAGCGCTTCTTTCTACCAGCTCCTTCACCGTCGGATGCAATCACCCCACCGTGGTTTATGCAAACACCTCCGGGTCATTATTTTATCAAGGTGGGTCATCATCACAACACCTGTAACTGCACCCACCGAGGGGATGGATTCCCACCGAGGTTCCACGACCCCCGCTAGAAGCTAGAAGAAGGAGGAATCCAGCGCGTAACCGTCGACCGCCCCCGTGTGGCACTGGTTCCCACCGGCATCCGCACTAAACCCTAAACCCCTAATTTGAGTATTTGTAAATTAATTTATAATTTGAGTTTAATTTTTTGTAATTAAGGTTTAATTTTTGTAATTAAGTTGTAATATATTTAATAAAATTTGAGTTTGTTTTTTTTGTAATTTAATTTTTTAATTTATTTAATTTTAATAACTTTGACAAAATAGGTTTGGTTTATTTTTTTTTGTAATTAAGTTGTAATATATTTAATAAAATTTGAGTTTGTTTTTTTTGTAATTTAATTTTTTAATTTATTTAATTTTAATAACTTTGACAAAATAGGTTTGGTTTATTATTTTTTTTGTAATTAAGTTGTAATATATTTAATACAATTTGAGTTTTTTTTGTAATTTAATTTTTTAATTTATTTAATTTTAATAACTTTGACAAAATAGGTTTGGTTTATTTTTTTAATTAAGTTGTAATATATTTAATAAAATTTGAGTTTTTTTTGTAATTTAATTTTTTAATTTATTTAATTTTTTAAATTTAATTTTTTATATAATAAAAATTGAGTTTACTTTTATTTTTTTGTATTTTAATTTTTATTTTAATTTTAATATCTTTGATAAGATAGAAATGATTTAATTTTTTTAATTTAATTTTTAATTTAATTTTAATAACTTGAATAAAATAAAAGTTGGTTTATTTAAGCATCAACGTTGATTAGGATGGGTTGTTTTATTTTTTAAATTGTAATAATTTTTTATTTTTGAATAAAAAGTTGTTTGATTATTTGTGTTTGTAATTTAATTTTAATTATCTTATATTTAATAAATTTGAGTTATTGTACAAAAGTTCACTGTTTTCCTCCAAAAAATGTAAATTACATAGCCAAAGAAGAGACAAACAAGCTAAGAACACGGTCAACTAGTCCGATTTGGACACGAGCGAGATGTATGGCCCGGGTTCCTACACCACCCGCTCCGCCGACTTTGGTTGGTCGGTTCTCGGATATCTATATTGTTGCGTATTCTAGTCGAGGAAGGTCGACCTTTTGGTTTGCGCCTCAATTCTCTATCCAAGAACGAACTTATACGGTGCAAGCGATACCGATGGCCACTTACGTTCATCTGGAACTGGTGGGAATACGTGTCTCCACACGTTGTACATGTTTTCTAATTTGTAGACTTCGTCGACATAGCTCATGGGGTCAAGACGAAGATTATGACAAGCCGCAAGTACATGAGCACATGGGTAACGGTGCATCAAATATCACACAACGCATGTCCTATTTGTCAAGTGTACACGATAATGCCCACCAACAATACCTTGGTTCGGTCATCAAACTCCGTGACACGAAACCATAGGTCGTCATGGTCGTGACAAACTGTGTGCATGGTGTTCGCCCATGCCTTCCCACTTAATTTCTTGCAAGACCTTCGGCTCCATACATGGCCTCCTTGCATCGCCTCGATAACTCATTGCTCTCTTGAAATAGTGATGCTAAACAAAATATGTCTCCCACAAAATCGTCAGAATCGGCAGATGACGAGTTCCTTTTAGCACAGAATTTATGCATTCGGCCAGGTTTGTGGTCATATGACCATATCGTAGGCCGCCGTCATATGCTTATGTCCACTGTTTAAAAGGAATATTGCACAGGTACTCTGCGCCTTCGGCGTTATCTGCGCATAAACCGCCAACATCTCGTGAAAACGGTCTTTATTGATCTCGTACCGCCAATATCGTTGATATCGAATATTACATACCACTATTCAATTGCGAATAAATTAAAAATTTCAAAAGAAATTATATTAATAGATATTTCATACCCATATCGGTCACTTGCCGTTTCTGTCTTTTAGATCGGTGTTGCCCATAGTAGTTGGATGAAACATGCCTCAAGCAATATCGATGGTGTTTGCGATGCCACATGCTTCCCTGTCGTTCTATTGCCGCAAGTATTCTAGGGCCCCGATCCGATATAACGCATATGTCAGGTTGAGGCGATATGCCTCCTTAACCTAGATAGGAAGAAGTCCCATCATCACCGACTCGGTGTTATTACTTAACGCAATCGGAAGGATTCTCCCACAGCCGTCTTGTGCCACAACTAGTAATAGCCAATGCGTATATCTACCATACATGAAGGTACCGTCAATTTGTACCAATGGCTTGCAGTATGTAAAAGCATCTCGGCATTGCTTAAATGTCCAGAACAGGCGCTTGAACACTGCG
This sequence comes from Gossypium rotundifolium, assembly GCA_025506655.1. NCBI lineage: Eukaryota > Viridiplantae > Streptophyta > Magnoliopsida > Malvales > Malvaceae > Gossypium > Gossypium rotundifolium. Next base: position 143,893,411 of record CP106731.1, read on the forward strand.
CATCCACGGAGCAGACGATCGTTGTAGTACGCCGGTTCCGTTTCAATGTCTCAGTCTTTGCTGGACATATCTCTCCAAAGACCTTACACCACCGCCACACTTTATTATATAGGCGTCCCACCGACCATGCAACTTTTCCAACGCTTCGCTTGGCTATCCAAGCCTTTTCAGAAGAAAGCGTGTACCCCATTTGGCTACGAATATTGCCAATTAAGGTCGACTTTAGTTTTGGGATCGGCCTTCACCGTCGGATTATTAAATCGCCAATATGTCCGAATCCATCCTCGGATGATCTTGTGTTACACCACAACGAAGCACGTTAAATAATGCAACATTACATAATATTAGTGTTATTCAAATCATTGAACACATAGTGGTACTTGTCTGCACTTAAGACATGTATGCGGACTTTTGTACTTCTTCACCTCCCACATCCCCGTCCTTTTCCTCAACGACGCCATGATTTTCCATGCACATGTGCCGCCTTGCACAAGACACTTCGCTCGCACCTATCGAGCTTTGATTTAACCATAGTGTAGTTAACCCTGCTCACGATCTTGTATTGTTTCAATGCACCAAGAAAAGTGTTTTGTTGGAAAACGGTTACCAACTTCTAATTGGTCCGAATCCAACGAAGAATTTGTACGGTCCACGCGTCCGGTGTGGTAGTTCAGAAACTCAATGCATCATCTTGAGATAGACCGACATTATGCATGCGCTACCGAGGCGAGTATGCCCCGAATAAGCGGATCTTCTTCTTCTTCGTCTGAACCGCCTCAACATCTTCAGTACAATTGGAACGGGCTCCGGTTCGTAAAATAGTCCAACTTCGCACCGTCAGTCCGGCTCCGAGGTGGATCCACATCGGATTCATTGTCCGATCCTCCATAACTCGCAACAAACGAGGGCCCTCATTGGTGGATGCCGTCGGTAATACATCATCCTCCTTAAACATCTTTCAAAGATTCCAATCGATATGGATTGCCATCCACTAGAAGTTGATGGCGTCCCCCAATACGTATTTCTGTCATCCGACGTTGATTGACGAATATGCATGTCCAATCCACCAACCGAGTGTCGTGCAAGGGTTATGTTTTCCATACTACCACCGCACACGGGCACTTCGTGTTTTGCCTCCCACTTACAGTGTCGACTTGGGGTCGTGTATTCCCTCAAACGATACTAGATGTTGAGGTCGTAGCAGATCACTTGGAGATGAAAATTCTACATATACCTCGATATAGGGTGAACCATCGGCAAGATGAGTCTCCACCATTGCCTCAAGGCTCCGGGACCTTTGATGTCGAATCGTCATATCTCACCGATCAACAAGCGCAAAATCTATACTTAATAGATCGAACTTTCATTAGCGTTGTTCAATATTTTACGCCTAATTCTTTTGCGAGTTCTACCAAATCGACGTTTCGATTAAAACTCAATCGCATTGTGTTCTCCGATAAGAAAACAACACCATCTTGATGTCACGCACTTCATCATCGTAGTAAATAACAAGATTAATCGTTCACTCATTTTCAATTTTTTTTCCTTTTGCTTGAATTTGCTTTCGCTAACCGAGAATGCAATTTGGGTGATGATAGCCTAATTTTGCGGACAAGATTGCATAAAAGTCGTCCACGTGGGAGCGCTTTTCGATTCCGGTAATAGTGCACCTATTTGGAAGCGTTTTTGGCCACTGTTTGTTGAAGCGTCTCCTCAAAATAATTTTGCCGGAGACCACTTTGAGCAAAAGCGCGTCACGCGAGAGCGTTTTTGCCTTTGTTACAAACGTCTCCTCAAAATTATTTTGCCGAGACTACCGCCAAAAAATTATTTCATTTTTACATTGCAAGTGGACGGAAGATTCCCCAAAAATCGCGTCCGTCGGTAGCGTTTTTGGGAAAGTGGCTAAAAGCGCGTCCATGGGGAGCGCTTTAGGCCACATCAACAAAAACGCTACTCGTGGGGCGTTTTTCTTTGAGGTGGCCTAAAGCGCTCCCCATGAACGCGCTTTTAGGCCGCTTTCCCAAAAAACACGCCGACGTGGACGCGATTTTGAGGAAATTACCCTTCCGATCAATATTTTAAAACTCCGTCCTTTCCGGTAATTTTGATTTTTTTGGTATTTTGGGATATTTGCCCTTTTAAAACATTATTTTTATTTTCAATTATTTCTTTCAAAATTAAGACATTTAGTATAAATTAAATTAATATTAGTGGAATTTTTTTTAAATTGTAAATGTATACTTAATGAATTAAAAAAAAAAGAGAGAAATGTTTATACGAGTCTATGTTATGAAACACGTGGAAGAAGTCTAAAATCTAAAAAATAACTCTTACTCAAAATTTTCAGTGTCATATTTTGTAATGATATAAACAAGTTGAAAATTAACATAGTGATAAGTAATGAGCAGAGGTTGGAATGGTTAAGGAAATGAAGAAGCAGCAGCTTGATGGCATGAAGCAGAATTTCAAAGGGTACATAGACACCAAATATTCTACTAACCCACTCACCTTTGGCATAAGAATCAATTCCTTGTACCCATAAATGTCAAAACTTATACAATACAATAAAATACACAAAATTAGAAAATCTAACGCTTAGGCTACCTACTTTGCCACAGGTAAGGTATTGTTTTATTTGTTTATAAGCGTAGAATCTTATGGTATTATTATCGTGCCCGACTTGAATAATGAATGATACACTACTGTTACAGCTCACGGTTTAAATTTTGAGAATAAACTAACAGTCAATGCACAGAATTGCTGTGCTTTACCTTATCAAGGGTGCCAAAAACTACACGATGCTCCCTTCTTGCAGACTCCCCGTTCATAAAATTTACAAATCCGTATCCCTTTGGGTGGAGCTCTGAAGGTATCGACTCCATTCAGAGGAGGGCCACCGTAGTTTGAGTGCCTATGCATTAAGATCCTATCCCTACTATAACTTGAATCTTTGGCCTGAAAATCAGGGCCTCTTGAACTGACATACCTCTGTTGGCTTCCCCAATAAGTGCCTGAGTTGACGCTTCCATTGTCCTGGAATGTTCCCTGACTGTTTCCCCAACTGATACTCCTCATTCCTTGACCTAAACCTCCAGAATGAAAAATTGGAGTTCCCTGAATGGCTTCCCAGTTGGTTCCTGTAGTTTCTCGACCTGCTCTCCAAGTGGTGTCTATAGCAGCCATGCAACATGCTGCTGGTGGGGCAGCAACCTGCATTTCTGAACCAGCTTCATATCGGTTAACAGAGGCATCGCTGGGCCATTTATCTTCATCCATTTCAGCACTCGTGGAAGAATGCCCACCAGAACTCTTCCGAGCATCAAGAACTTCAGACCGAGAGACCCCAATTGGCTCATTGGTCAAAGTAGACCCAGATGGCATTCCTAGATCATTTGTTGAGCTCAAAGCATCATTTTTTCCTGGATCAGGTGCGGGGCTAAATCCTCCTACAGGACAAAAACAATCAGGTTCAGCACCGTGAACCAACTCTCTGTCATAGCGTAAACTTGATGTAGGTGATGCCAATCCATTAAGAGACTCCATTGCTTCAACTTCAGCCAAGAGATCAGAAACTGACTCATCACCAAAAGAATACTCATTAGGTTCAGGAACAATTGAATCCCAACCAGATGCATTTTCAGCAGGATCTGTGGGAGAAGAATGTGCCATTTGGCCAGTTCCAGAAGTTGGAGTAGCAGCATGATCACTTCCCCAGTTAGTTTGTTTCAGAGAATAGTTGGGCACAAGATCAGAGTCCCATTCCTCCACAGAAGGTTTCGCTGGGGTGGAGGAATACCCACCCCATTCACCAGCTGCTTCAGAAAGCTGTGGTCCATTACCCACTAGACTAGAAGCTGTACTCCAACTAGGACCTGAATCCTGATGATGAGCACTTGAAGAAAGAGACTGTTTGCTTTTAGTAGCCTGGGGTTCTGAGTCTTTGTGGTTCAACTTTGATATCAAGGTAGGAAAGTCTGGGAAATCAATATCATGATTGTGCTCTGCTGCTTCAAGAACCCTAGCCAGAGAAATGAGACCACAATTGGAATCCCATCCATTTGAAGCATCATTTAAAGGTGATCTCCAGCTTTGCCCACAAGATTTGCCAGATTTTCCCTCATTATCTTCTTGCTTCACATTTCCAGCAATAATTTGACCTTCAGAGGTCTCGTTCAAATTTTCATTAATGTTAATGGAACCATGGTCCCATTTTTCAACCCCATGACCTCTGATAACTTGAAGAGACTGCGTTTCACATAGTTTTGCAGATAATGTAGATGAGGGAAGTGAACTACTCACTCGAGGCTGGCCAGGGAAGTAATTATCACCCTTCAGAGGCTCCCAATGTGGCATAGGACTTCCTGTTTGTACTGTACTGGAAGTGACCGTATGTACGGGAGTGGTGCAAGAAGAAGATTGAGAGCCCAATTCTTTGCTCTTTGCAGATTCATTGGTACCACAACAATGACCATTCGCATTATTCTGCATTGAGTTCGAGCCCCCTTCTACTTGTTTACTATCCACCTGATCCACATTCAGATCCCAACTCTCCCTAACATCTCCATCCCTTTCGTCCTCAGTTGGTACACAGCTGTTATGAAACAGTTGTTGCACTTGGCTGTACCGCCCATCCAAAGCATCAGTTAAGAGGGTGGAGTCCTCTTGCCTTTCACTTGCTCTCCATATTCTCAAACCAGGTGGGAAATGACCACTCATGCTCCATCTACGTAACATAGCCATAGGAAATGGCCCTTGAATTTTCCCAAGTGGATCTTGATAGTGCCATATTTTATCTGTCTCAATCTTATTTACAGATAACTCCATTTCTGTAGAATGAACTGCTATGCTAGTTTCTCTGCTTCCAATATCACTCAAGACATCACCTCCCTCTAGTGGAGAGGCTGGCTCCTTTTCCTTCCTATCAAGCAAGGAAGGATATTCTTTTGTGTGTCCCTTCTCACCAGCCCCAGTTGTGCCTTCAAGAGATTCAACTTTGTTCAAAAACTTCTGTTGTTTCATCGTTTTTCTTCTCTTCAAATAACTAGCTCCTATGTCTTCAAAAGGCCTTTCCATGCTAGCAATTTCTTTCCAGGGATTTTTAGCTTTAATAATCTCGTCTAAACTTAATGATAGTTTCTCTTTCAACAAAGTCCAATACACCTTGAAGAGATACTCCCAACTAGTCTGATCATCAAAATCCACTTGAACCTGCACATCATAAATTAAAAGGCTTTTAAGGTAGACAAAATCTCTTCAGTCTTCAGCAATCTGAAAATGCCAATTACAATACTTACAAATTAATCGAAAAAAGCTAAGATACATTCAAAAAGAAATAAATTGTACAAGGCATAGTTAATCATACCATTTCCTTAGTTCCTAAGGCAGTGTTTTCAATCAGCATTACAGTTCTCATGCACAATCCACAAAATCCTTTATTTCCTCTTACGTTCACATAATCAGCATCTTTAGTACAATCCTTGCACAAGGAATATGTACACATATAGCACATATAATATGAAGCCTTCTGACAAGTGCTACATATGTGCCACCCTGAAATACACAAGTAGAACACCAGAAAAATAACGGAATAAATAACTTAATCGTTCCTAATAATTGAAATAAAAATGTTAGCATAATAACCATTCAATATGCACATGGAGACAGTAAGATATCATGATTAAGATGAAAAACGTAAAGTAATAACTACTCCGGAAGAGGGAATCCAAGTCAATGGCAGACATGAGAAGCCACCATTCAATATGCAAGTGTTAATTGTATCATATCATATCATGCCATAATTAAGAAAATATAATAGATCCAATAACTACACGAGAACAAAGAATCCAAACCAACATCAAACAGGGAAGCTACTGTATGACATGCGTGTGTCAACAGTACAACAAAATAGCAGAAAAATATCTGCAAAGCAAGCAAAGTGTAATATTAATCTAGATAAGCTAACACAAGCAATGGCACTTTCCAGTGGTTATATTAATTAAACTTAAATGAAAATGACAATATTTACAAGAAGTAACTAAAATGCAACTTACCACAGTACCATTTCGCCTTTGAATTAAAGAACGCCTCATCCCTTTTGACACAGGTTGGATGGTATGCCTTAGGACAGCCTCTGACCGTAAAATCCAAAATAATCAGCAATAATATACAACACAAATGAAAAAAGAAAAAGGTAAAAAAGAATTTATGAGCCAGAATAAACAGATGAGGATTAAAACTACACCAAATTTTAGTTGCCAAAAGAAGATGATCATGAATTTCAATATATGAATTACCAGTATCAACAAATAAACTGAAAATTAAAGGCATCGGCATAGAACTTCCATATTTCGCTGAAATTAACTCCAGTTTAAATTCGCCTAAATAAAAACTATGATAAGCAAGATTGAACAAAAGGTTAATAAATTTTCAGCTCACGCTCTAGATTTTACCTTAATCTCGGCCACCTAACTAAAATTCTCTTCCATTTTCCTACATTTTCTGATCAACCAAACAAAAAAAAAAAGAGACAAAAACAAGATAAAAGCAGCAAAATCTCCAAACTCACCGGCGATCACAAAGCACGAGACTCCCGCCATCGAAGCATATAAAACAAACATCTTCTTCATCGTTATTGTTCCTTTGAGGCGGAGGCGCCGATGATGAAACGGCCGTCGCCTGATTCCTAGGCGGCCTTCCCCGCCGGCGCTTCCCCACGCTAATCTCAACAACTTTGACTCCATTAACCGCCACGTCAGATTTTCCAAAGAGCTTTTGCGAATCGTCCAAATCCGGAACCCCCTGGCATTGATCGCGATTCAAACTATTACCTTTATCCCTAACATCACCACAGGGTTTCAACATAGCCATGGCGGATTCTACTTGTTGACAATTTTCCATATTAAAAATTGGGGAAAAAAAGTTTTTCGTTCTTTAATTATTTTCCTAAGACGTACAGAAAATAAATTAATTAAATACAAATTGAAAACCCTAGTGATTGAAATGGGGGTTTGGCGGTGGTGGTGGAGCTATCAGTAGTAGTAGGCACATGGAAATGGAATGGGAAGGGACGTGACAAGGCATTGTTTGGAAGGAAGCAAAAAAAAAAAAGTTCAATTACCTTTTTATAAAGTTTTGCTTTTCAAAGATATAGAAGGAAGGAAGGAAGGGAGGGGAAGCGCGGACACAGTAAATTATAGTTTAAGGTTAATTTCGTCAAACATCCCAAAATATTATCTAAATTTTAATTTGGTTCTTAAATTTTAAATTATTGTAATTGAATCCTCAAAGTATTGGTATTGTATCAATCAAGTAATTCTATCAACCTCGTCATTAGTTTGTACATTAAATTCCAACTCAAATATAAAGTAAAGCATATTTAAAACTCATTGGTGAAATTGGTATTGCATGTGTACTTATTGCACGAATGGCTTGGATTTGACATGTAAAGGAAAAAAATAAAAAAGGAGAAATAGCCTTATTGAATTTCAATTACATTGTTTGGTTTTTTAATATGTCATACCCAAGTTGTTTATATGATATGTACATGATTGTTTATGATTTAATTCATGTGTTTTAAAAATGCTCATGTTAAACCTCCAACCTGTATCCCTACATGTGTCCCTCAGTGATGCTCGACAAACCTAATTGAGCCCATGAACCCTACACCTAGCGAACCTTCCACTTTTTACCATAGACAGACTTAAGCCTAGTAAACTTCATACAAGACCATACATGAAATGCACATGGAGATTCAGAATCATTGATTATTTAATTGTTTTTAAGACGTCACATCACCGTCATTGTAAGAGAACAAAGTATGATTTCACTATCAACAATCTCTAAGCACATAATCAACCCTATCTTCCAATATAAAAGCCCCTAACAAGAGCTAAAATGACCAAGTCCCATTCCAGATACCATATCTATCTCCCCCAAAACAAAAAATACTACAATCTTCATCAATGGCTTGCCACTTTATTTGAAGGTGAAACACCATCCAAACTATCACTCTATTCTCTTGTTAATTTCACTGGTTAACAACTCCACAATAGATCTAAATTGACATTTAATGCATAAATTAATGACCATACTAATGGAATAACTTAATTGATATGATACTAATTACATAGAGGATTTGATTAGAACGTATTGAAGCTTAAGGACCAATTTAAAAGGTGTTGATGGTTTGGGGATGTTGAGGGGAATTAACCCTTAAAGGAGTTGGTTAGAATGGTGTAGACGTCAAACGCGGTTCAATGGTTGTGTTGGGAGTGGTCTACGGAGAAATGGAGATTGAGTGTTTGATTCTCTAATCAAGGCAGGAACACGTGGTCAGTGGGCGGCAGTAGTTAGTATGTATTGTAGGAAAGGCAACTGCAAAAAGGCGGAGAAATGGGGCCCATACTTTTGGAAATTTCTGTTCAAAATTCAAATGGTGGTGGTGCTGGGCTGCTGGCTATTGGGAATGAATTTATAGAACGTGAAATACGTGAAATGACAGATCAGCTGAACTCACTCATATTTTGACTTTTTATTAGTGCTCTGGTCTTCACTTTTTTCTATGAATCAAATGTTCGGGTCACGGGCTAAGGCCTGGTTTACAGTTTTAATTTGGTTTTCAATCAACTAGGAATCTATAAACAAAAATTTCACTTTCGTCATCAAGTCTACGGCTAAATTATTCATATATACCAAAAACTATATATTGATCAAATAAATCGTTTTTCTTATTTAATAAAATAGATAATTTTGGAGAGAAAGTATGTGGGACGTTTTTTTTTTTTTTTTAATGTGGCAAGAAAGTTCGTCCAATTTAAATTATATTTTTATTTTTTAATATAATTATTTTTTGATTAAATAGTTAAATGTTAGTAATTTTTATTTTTATTTCATGTTGTTTTAAGTTTTATTATTTTTAATTAATATTTTTAACATATTAGTTCTTTTGGTTAAATGGTTAAATAATAATAATTTTATCCTTGAGCCTTAGCTTCAATTCCTCCTCTTTTAAACACATTTGTAATTTTTATTTCATGTTTTTTATTAATAAATATATTATTTTCAAATTTTAATTAATATCTCTTTTATTCATAAAATCAAATAATAAATATGTAATTATATAATAAAATATATTTTACATTTATCATTATGTTACAAATATTTAAAATTAATAACTCATTTATATATAATATAAACATTAACTAATTTTTTATATATTTTTTCTTTATAATATTTATATGTGAAATATTTATTTTCTCCACACGTATATTGTGGGTATGGTGATTTCTAATACTATAAGATGAAATAATTATTTCAAATATAATTACTATTTTATATGTAAAATATTTCAAATATCATTGTTTTTCATCTACATTATGGGTATGATATTTCAAATATTTTTATATGTGAAATATTTTAATTAGTTATTTCAAATATCATTATGTTTGTATGTGAAATATTTTAAATACACAAATAAAAATATATAATACTAAAATTTACTACACTCATTATATGGATTGAAAAATAAATATTATGCATAAAAATTTATATTTACTAAAAATAATGATATTTGTAATAATTTTTATTTTATGAATAAAAGATATATTAATTAAAAGATAAATTAAAATATATATTTTTAAAATAATATATTTATTAATTAAAAAACTTGAAATAACATGAAATAAAATTACAAATGTATTTAGAAGAGAAGGAATTGAACTTGGGACTTTAAGACAAAATTATTATTTTTAATACAAACATGAGTCGGAGAGGGAAATGAACCCAAGATTTAAGGAGAAAACCATTAGCATTTAATCATCTAATCAAATATACTAACTATATTAGAAAAGTAATAAAAAATGTGATTTAAGGAAAACGCGTCCTCCAAAATCGGTTTGTTTCATTATATTAACAGGAGTCAAAAAAACGCATTTAGCTAAACACACTTTCCTGCCATATGTACAAAAAGTGCATCCAGCACTTTTTTCGACCTATTTCCCTAAATTAAAAAAAAAAAGACCTATTTGACCAATAAATATTTTCTTTTTGGCATATGACTAGTTTGGCCCAAGTCTATTTTATATTATGTTATTTTTTATATAAATATTAATTTGATCGGTCAATTTAAATAAGAGACTTTATTTTATGTTAATTTTACAAATACTAAGTAGGTCTAATGACTTATTTAGCCTTCCAGTTTTACAAAAAAATCACTTTAGTCCTTCATTAAATTTTTCGTTTCTTTTAACTCTTCAACTTGTATTATTTGTCAAATCATTCCAAATAAATGGAAAAATTAATGTCTTCTAAATTTGTTGAAATGGCATCGACGTGGATACTACATCAACAATTAATTAAATTTTAAAAATTTAAAACATATATTGTATATTTTTATAATGTTAATAATTTATTTAATAAAATTTATAATTTTTAAATATTAAAATATTAATTAATTGCTTATATGACATCTATGTGGCAATATATGTGTGAATGTCATGTCAATAAAATTAATAAAGGTTAATTTTTTAAAAGTTAAAATAATATTTTTTAAATTAAATATAGAAAAACATAAATTAGAAAAATTAATTTAAAACATAAAATCAAAGACCTTGCAAAACCTTTGACAATAAACAAAATTAATTTAAAATATAGAAAATGAAGAAATGGTATGATATGGTATTTTAAATAAATATCTGAAGCAGAAATAGATTTTGGATCATTTTTGTATGATTTGGTGAAGCTTATTTATAAATTATTAAATAGATTTGATTGGGAAGGAAGGTTATATATATGTGTGTGTGTGGAGCCTGTGATCACTGAAGTTGCATCAATCCGTCACGAAAAGAAATGTGGACTCACTTTTGATTCAGAAATTTGACAGCTCACAACGGTGTTTGAAATTTAATGCAAATGTTGGACCATTATTGTTGATGGTTGTTGGACCGTCATGAAATGGCTGTTGCCTTGCGTTCCCCATAAATGAAACTATATTCAATTATCCACTATTACGACTAAAGCTATTTATTATTTAAGGTTGTTATTTGATGCCACGTGCAAATAAATAATTTGTTAATTTACTTATTAAAATGTGATTTTTTTTTTTACTTATGTTTGAATTTCTTTTAATAATCCATAATGTTTACTCAATTTTTTTTCATTTACCCTTCAACTTTTAAAATTTGTTAAATTACTCTTTTAAATAGAAAAGTTAATCGCATCATTAAAATTTTAATGATATTGATATAATAATTAGCATAACAATACACACACAATTCATATTTTTTTTAAAAAAATAAAGAATTCAAGAATTTTAAAAATTAATATTTTTAAAAAAGTCATTCACGTTAGTAATGAAGTATGCGTAAACTGCACATATGCCGCCATATCAATGTCATTGAAATTTAAATTGTTCAATCAATTTTTCAGTCCAAAACAAAAGCAATTTGATTAAAATTTGAAAATTAAGGACCAAAGTGACAAAATGGATAAAGATTAGAGCCTAAATTTATCTTTATGCCTTTTGAGTTATTTACATTTTCCTTTTAATTTTTTTAATAAATAATTTTTACATAAAATTACTAGATAAAACTAAGGGTTAAAGCAACATTTAGTCATTGAACTTGACAATATTTCCAATTTGGTCTCTGAACTTTTTTGTCCACATTAGTCCTGAAACTTAGCAATTTTTCCTAATTTGATCCTTGAACTTGGAATTTGTTAAGGTGAGATGACATGACACCATGAGATTGTTGTTGGGTCTAATGCCCTTAATGTAGTTATTTCGTCATATATTGTGATGCATGCACGGATGGGGTGAAATTTATTAAAGTCAATTCAACCAAGCTGCTGATTTCCAAGTTTGCATGATCAGTCGATTTGCGACAAATTTTTGGATGGGATCTAGGTATTTCTAGGTTGCGTTGTCTGTATAGTGTTCAAAGAGCTATCTCTTAGCTTTGAATCACTTGATTTCGAGTCCAGTAGCTCAAGTTATGACCATTTTACTGAAGACTGGGCAAACAAAATTTTAAGACAAGATTATTATAGGAAATTAAGAGTTTCAAGGTTTAATTTGAGTTTAAATCATATTGAATTCAAGTTTAATGTCTAATTTTGATTATACCTGAGCCAAATATTGTATCTATTAGATTTTATTATTTATTTTGAATTTTAAGATATTTTAAGTATTTAAAGTTGTTTAGACATTCTTACACTCATAGAAGAAAAATAATCAAACGATACATGAATATCATGCTAATGTCAAGTTTATTTGTAAGACTCTAAATGCTTCTGGAAATATTGTGTTTGAGCAAGAGCAAATAAGTGTTATCCTAGTTGGTTTGTTTTATGAATTTGAGTCTGTTTTGGTTGTTGTTTTTACTAGCCGAGAGTCGTTGTCATTATAATTGATTACCGAGATGTTGATAGAATGTGAATCAAGAAAAATAAATTTTGTTTCTGAATTTTTAGCTCATGTGAAATTGGTAAAAGGACAATAATCAAGTGTTGTTGCTCAACATGATAAATCCCATTCAAGTCAGAGCCAAACTCACTGTGACAATTATAAATCAATAAGAGGTAGAGGTAATAAGGTATTAAAATCACTTTTCAACATCAAATCAATACATACTTCAAATAATCACATATAATCATACTTTGATCCAATTCAAATCATTTTCCAACTTCCAATCAACATACAATTCAATAACAATCATTATTCCTTATACCATTAATTTTATAAATTTCGTGTATTTTATTTTGATAACAATTCATAACTATGAATGTACATAATTATCAGACAAGTTTTACATGCATGAATTTTCCATATCATTTACTAAGTCTTTCCAAATCGGAGAACGACTTACAGATATGAGTACATCGTTTTCTTTGTGCCATAACCCACTTATGGTCTTTTAATAAAATACCATAGCCCAGCTATGGTCTTACATTTAAATATTTCCATGGTCCAACCATGGTCTTATTCGTCAATTCATTCTTTGCCACAAACGATGGTGCTCAAATCCTGCGTTCCATTTAATTCGAACATTCACTTTAATGTCATTATATAATAATATTTCATATAATACCATCCATCAATTCAATATAATTATCAAATTTCAACCATACGAACTTACCTGGGCCAATTTGTAGAAGCTGTAAGATTCAGGGACTAGTCTAAATTTTTTTCTTTTCTGCGTTTATCTTCGAATTCCCAATCTATAATGTAAAATTTTTTTCCCATTCATTAGCATCTAGTTCAATACTAATTCATCACAATTTATGCCTTTCAATTTTTAAAACTACATATTTACCCCAAATTTCATAGTTTTTATAATTTAGTCCCTAAACAATTCCCCCATCAATTGAACTAATTTTTCTCAATTAACACTTTATTTAATCATTATAAGCTACTACACAACCTTTTAAAATTATAATTTCAGCACCAAACCCTAATTCACAACTTTTTCACAATTAGGTCCTAAAAATTATTTTCTACTAAAATCACTTAATAAAATCATCATATAATGAAATTAAAGTTTCAAATCCATGATAATTAATCATAAATATATATCACTTATCCATGGAAACTTTCAAGTTCACTTATAGAATCAAAAACTAATGAGTTCAATAGTTGGACCTAATTGTAAAAGTCACAAAAACATAAAAAGTACAAAGAAAAAACAAGAATTGAGCTCACATGGTGTAAAAATATAAAAAAAAAAAAACAGATTATTACAGACCTCCTATGGCGTTTTTGCTGAATAAAAATGATGAAATCTCTAGATTTTTCAATTTTGTCTTTATTTTATATGTTTAATTTGCAAAATTTCCAATTTTACCCTTATTTCATTTTACTTTCTTGCTAATTTTTTTCCCAAACCGTCTAGCCCATATAATTTGGGTCCAATTGCCTTTTAAATCCCTCATTATTAAGCAATTAAGCAATTTAATCACTGATTAACAAATTTTGCACCTTTTACAATTTAGTCATTTTAATTAATTAACTATCAAAACGTTAAAATTTTTTATGAAACTTTAATACTAACTCAATAACACTCCATAAATATTCCTAAAATTATTTATGGCTTGTTTTATGAATTTTAGGTCTCAATACCTCGTTTTTAACCCAGTTAACATAATAATTTCTTTTAAATTCACATAATTCTCTAATTCAAAAATATTTTTAAATTCACACCTGACTCATTAATATAAATTTACTAAATTTTAAAACTTACTCGTCAGATTTAGTGATATCGAATCATTTTCCCTACACCATTGAAATTTAGGCTGTTATAGTTTTTCCTTTTGATTCGCCGCCTGCCTTTTGATATTGTTCTGCAGCTTATAGCACTTGAATTTAATGTGCCATTTTTTCTTGCAGAATTTATAAGTTTTACCTCTATTTGAAGACTTCGATCTACCATTAGATTTATCGCAAGGATTCCATTCCTATATCTTTCCACGATCATCATCAGCATTCCGACCTTGTCTCCAACGAACAATGAGACCCTCCCCCTGAGAGTCGAGTTTAACCACAAGATGATTCATCTTATCATACTAGGTCAAAGAATCATAAACTTCATCAACTGTGAGAGACTCGCGACTATATAAAATCGTGTATCTAAAGGTTGAATAAGACGGGGGCAACGAACAAAGTAGAATTAGCCCTAGATATTCTTTATCATACTAAACCTCTATGGCCTCCAAGTTTGAGAGAATTTCTTTAAACACTATTAAGTGTTAGTGCACAGATGCACCTTTCTCCAAACGATGAGCATATAGACACTACTTCATATGCAACTTATTGGTTAGAGTTTTCGACATACATATTTGTTCTAGCCTCTTCCATAATGCAACGGTGGTCTTCTCCTTCATCCCATCCTACAAAATTTATTAGAAAAATACAGATGTAACTGTGTTAACGCCTTTCGATCCTTACGCTTCTTCTCTTCTTCCATTAATTTCGAAGGCATCTTATCTATCCTTAGCAGGGCATTCTCTAAGTCCATTTGCTCAATAACTGCCTGCATCTTTATCTGCCACAACTTGAATCTGGTGTTGCGATCCAACAGTGAAATTTCATACTTTAAAGACGCCATTACCATGATTGAGATGAACAACCCGAAGCTCTGATACTAATTTGTGAAAAATAGAACGTCGATAATGACAATGTATTGCAAAGAAAAAATAAAGAAAAATAAAGAACATAGAGATTTTTACGTGGAAACCCTTTCGGGAAAAAACCACGGGCAGATGAGAAGATAATTCACTATGTTGAATTTGAATTAATACAAGAGGAGTAGACTATGTCTATTTATAAGCTTGTAAAACCATATTCTAATAGAAGGAGTGTAGTAAGATTAAAACACCTTATTCTAATCAATATCAAATAGATGAAGTTTAATAAGGTTTAAAAACCTTATTCTAAAATAAAATAAAAGAAGTGTAGTTCTATATGAATTTTACTTTTATTTTATTTTATCACTGTATTTTATTTTAATAAGGATTTGGATCACTCAATTCTAACATACCTCTCCTTTCCAATTGGTTATGTTAGATATGTGGGGTCCAACACCTATTGTTTTAGAAGGTTATTGGTATTATGTTTTGTTTGTTGACATGTTTTGTAACACCCCCTAACCATTATCCATCGCCGAAATAGGGTTACGGGATATTACCAGACTATTCAGATAAATTATGAACAATAAACAAGATAGATTGTAAACACGTCATAAATTAATTATATTGTCCCTTTTATGGGCTTTCGAGGCCTAATATAAGTATTTAAAATAAATCGGGACTTAATCAGAAACTCAGAGAATTTTTTGCGAAATTTCAAAATTTTTCCTAGGTGTACGGCACACACACCTGTGTGGTCTAGGGACACGCCCGTGTGACTCTATGACATGCCCGTGCTTCAGGCTGTGTCCTACCCCGTGTAACTCTCTAACTTACCCCACACGGCCAAGCCACATACCTGTGTGGTCAATTTATTTATCGAAATTTAGGTACAGTTTTCACACGGCTGAACACATGCCCGTGTGCTAAGCCGTATGCCTCGTGTGATAATACCTGGACATTCTGTTTCTAAAATTTTAAGATGCAGGGGACACATGGCTAAACCACACGCCTATGTGTTAGCCGTGTGGACTCATTATGAGCCTTAAACATCAAGATTACCATACCTTGCAATTTTAGACACCAAGCAACCCAATTCAATACATTCAAATTAAGTTAGGATCTAGTTTCAATCATGTAATATTATCACGTTTATCTTTATATCCAAACTTATCTATTTATTCAAACACGTATATGCAAATTTATACTAAATAATCTTCTTAATACCAATTATCTTTATACCTATATGTTCAACCTAACCAATAGGATTTTATGCACCTTTTATGCATATACAACTACTATTTTACCACTCATGATTCAATCATCTCAACATTTTAAGGCAATCATTCAAACACCACAATACTAAGCATAAACCAAATACTTGACTAATTTTAACAAAACATTTATAGACTAGCCTTTAGTCAAAATAACCTAAACATGCCATTATAACCAGAATCAAGTCATCAATAATTACCAATAAAACCAACGGATAGTGTGATATAGCTCCGATATGCTTCCAACCCGTTTGAGCTTTCGATAATCTGTAAGGTAAATAAATAAAACAATTACTTAAGCAATGATTGCTTAGTAAGTTCGTATAATCTTTAATCATAATAATATATTTCAATTATAAAACTTTACATATAAAAAATAACCCAATATTATTACCGTAACACTTATAAACTTTTCTCACTAATTCACAAGGTGAACTAATCCATAGTATCACACATAAACAAATACCCTCAAGCTTAGTAAATTTTTATATAACTTTAACTCTTTCGCACTTATTCCATATGCAAGTCATTCGGTCACGATTACAAATTAATGCATTTAACCAGAGCATTGTTCTAATTGGACATATAACAAATCGTTCCATAAGAAATTGCATAATCTAAATCTTACCATTCTTTCATGAATACTAATTTGTTTCCACTTAAATACTTACCATTTCAGTGCTTCAAACAAATAAACATACTACTATCCAATCAATAGCTTGGCACTTGCCTAATCATCAAGCAACAATAATAGTTAGCGTACTTACACAATTTACATATAAATTCAATATTGATAAACTTATTTTCTCGACATATCACACTTGGGTTTAATACTCATCATCATATACATAATCTTCTTATATCAACATATTAAATTTAAACACATATTTATATGTCACTTTTCAATATATATTAAATAAATATCATTCCCATGTCACATTTCAATATATATAAAGTAAATATCATTTTCAAGATACGTTTCAATATATATCAATTATATATCAATACCGTGTATTTTAGACATAATTTCATAAATATACCATTCATAACACTTTTAATTCTCATATCATACTATTTCAATCTCATAATTGTCATTCAATAGCTTTTCTCATTAGGATACACAATTCAATTTCAATATCAATATCCATTTCATGAATCCATGATTCATACAATGTCATGCATTTGAATTGCATATTTCATTTCGTTGTCCCTTCCAATCCATATTCAGTATCACTCCATATCAATCAATTGCCCAAATCATTTATTTACCCTTATTAACACGACTCGGATGGGTACATGGATCTAACCAAAACACACCAGTACGACACTCAGTGCCCCACCGGATAGTTCAAGCAATAAGTTGACACCCAGTGTCTCATCGTCCATGCCGAAGTAAGTTGGTACCCAGTACCTCATCGAATCTATCTGAAGTAATATAATGACACCCAGTGTCTCATCGACTCAAAGTCGAAGTAACCCTAAACACTTCCAATCCTATCGCATGCCAACTATATCCGACTTAGCCCGACTAGTTAATAAGGTTTCCAAATCACTTTTCAGTTTCCAATCAATATACATTTCAATTAATCAAATATATTCATAATTAAATACAATTCAATTCACTTTTCAATAACAATCAATATTTATTTCAATTTAGTAAGTCAATATAATCAAAATATATATATACCAACTCAATCAATATAATTTCAATAAATTCTTCACTTATTAAATCCATCCGTTTCAATATATTCAATATTCAAATTTCACTATTCCAAATACATTCAATTCAATAACAATCAATATTCCTGTCTAGTTATTCTCATGAATTTCGTATGTATTTATTTAGTTAACCATTCATATTTATAAATTTTCCGTGTTTTTAACATATAATATAAATAAATACATAATATCATACATCAATTCAATATAAATATCAAATTTCGATCATACGAACTTACCTGGGCCCATTTGTAGAATTTATAGAAATTCGGGGACTAGTCTGTTAATTTTTCTTTTCCCCGTTTATCTTTGGTTTCTTGATCTATAATATAAAATTACTTATTCATTAGCATGTATTCCATTTCTAATTCACTTTACAATTTATATCCTTTAATTTTTGAAATTACACTTTTACCCCAAATTTTACAATTTGTACAATTTAGTCCTGTAATTAACCCATCAATTGAGCTAATTTTTCTCAATTGACAGTTTACCTAATTATTTTAGGCTACCATACAACCTTTAATATTTATAATTTTAATATAAAACCCTAATTCTTAACTTTTTACAATTAGGTCCTAAAATCAATTTCTATTGAAATTACTTGATAAAATCATCATATAACAAAATTAAAATTCAATTCCATGTAATTCATCATAAAAATCCTGAAATAATCAATGGTAACTTCCAATATTACCCATAAAATCAAAAACTAATGAATTAGATAGTTGGACCTAATTGCAAAAGTCTTAAAAACACAAAAATTACAAGAAAAGAGCAAGAAATAAACTCACATGGTTCCAAAAATATGAGAAACCAGCTTCTTGGAGACCTACAATGGCGTTTTTCTGAAGAAAAATGAAGAAAATATCTAGATTTCTCATGAAAATTCAATTTTAACTATAATTTTACTTGTTTTCCAATTTTTCCCCTTGTTCACATTGTTTCCTTGCTTATTTTCTTTTCTCATACCGTATATTTTGGATCTAATTTCCTTTTAAATCCTTTCTTATTAGAAATTTAAGCTATTTAATCACTCTAACAAGTTTTTGTACCTTTTACAATTTAGTCCTTTTTGATTAATTAACTATCAAAACGTTAAAATTTTCTAACGAAACTTTACTACTAACTCAATGACACTCCATAAACATTTCTAAAAGTATTTATGGCTTGGTTTATAAATTTGAGGTCTCGATACCTCGTTTTTGACCCAATTTACCTAATAAATTCTTTTAAATCACAAAATTCACTAATTCAAAAATACTTCTAAAATCAAACTTGACTAATATATTAATTTATTAAATTTTTGAACTCACTTGTAGGATTTAGTGATCCCAAATCACTATTTTCGACACCTCTGAAAATCAGGCTATTACATGTTTAGTTGAAACACATAGGTCTATTTGTTGAAGAAAATGTCAAAGTTTGTGAGTTGTTTTATCATCTTTATGAAAAATGATTGAGGTTTCGTTTAATTGTAAAATTAAAGAGTTTCAATCTGACTAAGGTGGTGAGTTTAGGCCTTTCACCAAGTTTCTTTAAGAACATGGCATTAAGCAACGAGTTACATGTTTGCATATCTCTGAGTAAAACGATGTTGCGAAAAGAAAGCATTGACATATATAATTGTATCCAATACACATATGTGATTTTTCTATTCAAAATATTGTTATTTTGTCTCCTATTGTTCAAGTAGAACTCTTATGATTTTTCCTATATATAGGGACTCTGGGCTAGGTCAAAACATATCATCATTGAGAATAGTTATTCTATCGAAATATGGAGAGATTTATTTCCTAAATAAATTCTATTTTGCGAGAACTTGAGTTAGGTTTCTAACTTAGAGAGAATTAAATTTTCTCACTGAAAAATTAAAAAGTTTTCATTATTTGATTGGTTCGTGTAATTAGAGTCTATTCTCTAAACGAACGAGGGTTTGAGAAAGCAAAGAAAATCGTGTTGGTTAAAAGTTAGGAAACGACTAGACCACTTAGTTGAAAACACAAGTACTAAGTTTGGTAAAATTTATTTTATAAATAACACAAAAGCTTAATTTTATAAAATTTTTAAATTTCCCTTGCGTAACAAGCTCGTTTTTAAACTAAAATTTTCCGACAATTGTATAAGATCATCGCTTAAAAATACAAAAAAAGAAAGCAAAAATATTTCTAGTCATAACATATTACAATTTCAAAGTACTCTATTATCTTATTAGAAATCAAATTGAGAAAAACTATTAAAATTTGAGATTAACATATCAAAGTTACCAAACTTAAGATGTTATTTTGTCCTAAAATTAATAACACACAAATTAAGAACAAGATTCTAAAAGATATGTCTAAAGTAAGGGTGTGTTCATCATTATGGTGGAAAAGTCAAAATAGTGTTCCATTGCAAAGGCAATAAAAACCATTAAACTTTCGCCAAATTAATAAAAGTAGGATTTACATTTGAAATAAAATTATCAAAATATCTTTATTTATATCAATAGAGTCTCTTTAAATTTTTTGCACGCAATTAAACCTTTAAATTAACAAAATTGGTGAAATAGACCTTTAACTAATGTTAATTATTAGTATTTACCGATGAAGCTGATGTGATGCAGCCACATGGGCATGCCATGTCAGAAAAATAAAAAATAAATCTTCTTTTCTTTCTCGCTCTCCTATTATTATTATTTCTTTCTCCTCCTTCCTTTTTTCTTCCCCTCCTCTCTTCTTTTCTTCTTTTCCTCCCACAAACCTTATGCGCAACCATCCAGGTTCTCCATCGCCGGTCACATCCTCTCTTAGCTACTAGCTCTCTAACCCTTCCTCGCCAATCACTGTGCACCACTAAACCCCTCACTGCAAAAGAAACAACTATCGTGAAAATTTAAATTTTTTGCCTCTTTAATTTAATCTGGAACGGATCTTGATTGGTTTATTAATTGCATTTTATTTTAATCAAAATCTTAGGCAATATTTTGCCTCAGATGATTATCGTTACTAAATTTCAAAAAAGTTTGCTGAAAGCTTGCAGCTGATGAGAATAATTAGAATTGATTATTATTTTTTTGGCGTGTATACTGATTTTATCTTGTTGTCTGTGTTTTTGTTTACTTGAGAAGTTGAAATTAGGATTATAAGATTGTTTGGTTTTTTTTTTTTGTACTGTTTATTTCAGGGATGCCGATATGTGAAGCATTTGCTCAAATAGAGCAACAGCTTAACATTTGCGATGTTGTTATGTGAAGTATTATGATGAGGTTTAGCCTGTACTATTAAATGTACTGTTTCCTTAGTTTTTCGCGATTCAGTAGTTTTTTGAACTTTCAGTACAAGGTGAATCTCTTTCACGTGGAATTCGGATATACAAAATTCTGCAGTCGGAGATGTTCGCAATGTATTACATGTATTTATGTATTGGCTGGTAAAGTTGGCTTTTGGCGTCTGCTTCTCTGCTTTTTTTACTATGTGGTCAGGATAAGTTTATTATTCATACCAACCTTCAACATTATGTTTTTGTTGCGCGGGAGCCTCTTAAGCTTGATATTCTTATAAGCTTCCGGATCATGGTTTTCATCTGGGTTTGGACTCTTCGTCTCAGGTCTTTTTTTTTTCAGTTCACATACATGTTTCGTTTTAATACTTTGTTATAGTTTCCTCCACATTATCTATTTATGGTATTTTTTAAATTTATTTATTTTCTATATTTTATGTTCTCTATTAGGGACTATGCATTATCGAAATTTCAATATCAAACGTCTTCAGAAGCGTTATGCCAATTCTTTGATTGGGTAAATTAAGCCTAAGTTTATTTTCCTACCATATTTCATACATGCTTAGGTGATCAACCTTGTTCCTGCATTCAGGGGACCATCCATTCCAGCTATTTTTGTAGCTGTCTACCCTCTTTTGGCCCAACCTATCCCGAAACTTATGATAAAGATATAGGTGTTAGTACCCTATTCTACCTGGTATGTACCTTGATTATATTTACATACTGGTGTGCTTTCTGTTTCAGTGGTTCTAACTTTGTCTCCATTTGTGCAGTTTTTTTTGTTTTGTGTTATTTTGCAGGGTCTTTCATTTGCTTTTCCTATTCCAATTTCCAAGTCAGCATACAGATTTCTGCCATGATAGAGAAGGTTTTTTAGTTTTTTTAATTTTTTCTCCTTACACGGTGGTCACTACTCATGCCTACTCTCAACTCTCAATAAGTTGATTTTTGCTCGTTTACTTGACGGCAGAATTGTCTTTGGAGTTTCCAGATGGTACCATTCCTGTTACTTGCTGTGTATCAATATATGATGGTTCTGCAGGTGAAAAGGTTGGTGTTGGGCTTGGGTCCTTAATGGACAAGGCTTCTGCTCCTCCGTTACCTGCTGGCAGCCTGTACATGGAATAAGTGCATGTCAAGGTTTTGACTTCTATCTTCCTTGGTTCTGTTGTTAATACGAGTTAGTTGGTCATCTCATTTCTGCAGCTGAATGCTTCTTTACTTTTATTCCTTTCTTTTTCGATTGTCTATTGAAATCCAGTGGTCTTTTTAGAAAAGGGATGAGTCATTTTGCTCTAGGTATTTTCATTGGCCTGTTTACTTCAGTGGGTTTTAGAGTACCACTGGTCTCTTGTTATAGAGACAAATATTTTGAATCTAACAAATTCCTATGTCCATGTTGCCAGCTTGGGAAGAATTGTTCTTCACTGTTGGAGGCCAGCACATTCCTTTTGGTGCATCGCCTCAGGTAAATCTCAAATTGATTTGAAGAGATTTAACTTTATATTCTTTTCTCTCCTCTTCCGTTAACTGTTCTCTCTAGTCTCGTGGGGGGATATTACTAAGTTCATGCTATTCCCTTTCATGCAGGATGTCTGGAGTGAATTAGGGCGTCCTTGTGGAATCCACCACATGCAGGTAGCAATGTTGCAAGGGGTTTTTATGCTCGTTATACACATTAGCTTTTACCTATGGTGTTTGTTGCTTTGGATAATAAACCAAGTAGTTTGGCATGATACTTTATTTTTTCATTTGCAGTTGTTGTGGGGTGAAAAGGATTTCTCTAGCAGCTTATGCCTTAATTGTTTGCATATTTCCCTCCCTCGTGGCAAATTGATTTTGTCTACACATAGACCAAATGGTTATTCATTCTGCTTATGATCCTTGTCCTCGGACCACTCTTTGTGCTGATTATTTCTGCTATTATTGTACTCGTGGTTTTGACATCTTATTTGATGGCCAAGTATTGAAAATAAATACTAATCCCAACACCCAAAATTAAAGACAAGGCAGCGTTATAACATATATTAATTTCTTTCAGCTATCTATATGGTTAAGAAGGCATTTAGATATGTACCTATTATTTCTGTTTTTTTCTGAAGTCATTTTACTCTTAGAATTAGGATCTGTGGCCATAAATTCTTAGTCTGCTTTTGTAGTTTGCAGACTCATGAAGTCAAAATGTTTGTTCTACACACGAACTGTCCTTGTCATGTTGATTTCAGTTTGTAGATAAAGTGCGATTATATCCTAGCTTCTTACACGATGTGAATTAACAATTAAAACAGAATTACGCCAAGCACTAAATGCTTTTATGTGTTCAATATTTAGTTATTTTGCTAATATATTATAATTCAGGTATGATAGTGAGAGAGGATTGCTACTGAAGATATTTGCAATTAACAGGTTTTGAAGAATGGCTATATCGCAGCAGTAACACTTTTCCTGTCTTGGTGAACCATCGCTGGATATGCACAAGTTGTTGGTGCCAGGTATTGTTCGTAGATGATTGTACACTATGTATTGATCTGTATAATTAATTTATTATATTCTTTAATTCACTTTCGCTCAATTTCCTTTTCATTTAGCCATCAGGGGACTGACGGGTCAGGAATCACGAAATGCAAAATGCCATGTTTCAATGAACGAAGGTGATGTTTTCTAGTAGTAACATGTTTCGGACATGTCTGGTCGCTAAAATTGACTAATGGGCCTACTGAAATCAAGCGATAAGAAGATTGAATGGTAAAAGACAGAGGTGCTGAAAGCAGCTGATGAAGAATAATAGTTTTTTTTTTCCTGACCAAAAAAGTATTGTTTTTTTTTTTTCAACTAAAGTCTTAAGCAAAATGTTTCTACAACCGTTTGCATCTCAATAGTGGCACCTAACAGTTTTTCCTTCCTTTTTGCGAAACACAAGAAGCAGCAATTAAAAGAGGTAAACAGCAAAAATATTTCGTTGCTGGGACTTCAACCCAGGTAAAAATCAAATTGACAAAAAAATTATAAGTTGTGTTGAGGGTTTAAAAAGTTATTTACCTTTGACAATGTTGATTTTAGCATCAAAATTTTAAATGAAAAAAGTACAAGGCTTGCGAAATTAAAATAAATTTTAAACTTCAAATGATACAAGAACAAATAACCCAAAAGCAGCGAAAATTATTCCGTTGCCGGGACTTGAACCCGGGTCTCTCGGGTGAGAGCCGAGTATCCTAACCACCTAGACTACAACGGATTGCTGATTTGTTGGTGCAGTAAAACAGATTTGTAAGGTTTATTAAGAGCCACTGTCTGCTTCCCTGAAATTTTTCATGTATGATATTGACTTCAAATGCTCCCTGGATAACACTAATTTATGCTGCAAAGTTGGTTGCTTTCTAGCTGTGGTTAATTGGTGAAGAACAGATAAAATTGCAGTATTTGTTGGGATTTTAGCCAAAGTGCTGCTGCTGATGGGTTATTCTTCTAATTGGCCTTTTGATTGTCAAGCTTCCCTGCTAACTGGGTGACGAGAAAAGGCAATGGAATGTTCTTTTTAGATGGTTTAATGGGGGTATGAACGAAATAATTCATTTTAGGTTCAAGGCTGATGGACTTCACAGTTTACTTTAACAGGGAATGTCGTGGCAAATAATGGGTAGTTGATTTTACCACCTCCAATTCACCGACATAAGTAGAATTCAAAATTTTCAGGGACAAACCTAATGAAAGAATTGTCTTACTCCATTCCGCAAGGTAGTATTACAGTAGCATTTGGCGTACGGTGTAAACTAACACAATTTTGTTACACTGATGATTGAAGGTAATGGATCTTGGTGAGCATTAACCATATGGACTTGTTTTACTGCCGTTGCAGGATCAGCCATCTTTCTTAGAATTAGTAGTCGGCATCCATACAAACAACAAGAGTGTCCATTTTGGCGTCATAAACAAAACACATTAATGGCTTCCAGTGGGTAGATTATAAGATTTTTGAGGCTTCACCAATGAGGCTTCATATTCAAATCTATCATTTCAGATCCCATATTATGATGGCCATCAACTTTAGCATCCCTCTCTTCTACAGGAGAATCCTTGTGATTTTGTAATTTTTGTTGCTTCTCTCCTGCTGTTGTTTTAGCTATCTGATTTTGGCCTCTTATGGTGTCATTGGGATCCACCTGTTGTGAAGCTAGGTCATTTACATTACCAGGTTTTTCCCCTGGAAACTGCATAAAGGAAAAAAAAAAAAAAAAAAAGGCAGTAAAATTCCAAGATCAAATTATCTTCAAAAGATATTAAAAGTGACAAACCTCAACTCTCTGCCTTAATAAAAGATATCTTCCATGGGTTCTTTTACCTCCAACATGTACAGCCATATCACATTGCAAACAAAGGGAGCTTCCATCTATCTCACAGTAAAAGAAGCCTACATACACATTCCAATAAAACAATATCTCTGTACTGAAAGAAGAAATAAAAGACAAAAAGACAGACACCTGAAATGCATACCAGGTGCGTTTTCACAAATGTCACAGCGAGGAACTTCACTTGGATTTTCCAGACCCAACCGGACATGTCGGCTGGCAAGCTTATTGCACTTGTGGACCTGCCATATCCATTAATAGTTCAAAGCAAGGTTTCAATTTTTCAGGACAATCTAGACCAATGAAACAACTCTAATTCTAAAAAAAGAAAAACAAGCCATTTGAAAAGCAAGCAACTACGGGGAAAATCGTGTCTCCTACAAAGAACTACATGGGATCCAGTTAACAACTAAAGCACACCCCCAGAGTGCACAGTTTCATGAAGAAAAAGAAAAGGACCAACTTTTACATCACAGGCAGAGCAAAGAGCAGCCTCGTCAGCCGCACAGAAGACAACAGCAGCAGCACTTTCACAAGCATCACAAAGGGTTCGCATAATTCTCTCTCACTCTCATCCTCTCCCAATCACAAAGGGTTCATATAATACAATAATATATACGTCCTAGAAACGAATGAAAAACAAGCTGTTTCTATAATCAAATGAAACTATAAGCAGACGTGATATTGATGATGACAAGGACTATGAGACTGGACTGGAGTAGAGTGGGGGAAAATGTGGGCATTTGAATAATCAGACAACAAAGACATGACAACTTTTGGTTTGGTTCATTTGGTATGTGCTCACTTGATGGAATGGACGTTACAAGCTTTTCACAGTATTGGGTTTTGTGAGTTGTGCGGTTGAGAACCTTTTTGCTTTACCCTTTGTTCACCAGTCACATATCTGCCATGGGAGTTGGGACCCAGAGTTTTTAATTTTTTTTTTTTTAACTATTATTGTTATTTTGGGTCTTTTTTTTCTTAATTCCTTTTTGCTGCTTTTGGAAATCTAGCTAGCATCCACATAAACATCTTCTCACCTTCATTGGTTCTGTAATCTCCTCCCTTAGTGACACAACTGGCTGAAAATATCTGACACAGGTTATATATATTTCTTTAGAATTTGTCAGCAACTTCAACTTTTTATTTGATTCAAACTATTCACTTACTGCAAAAACTAAATTTGGATTTAATAAAAAATCATCTCTTTGATAGTAAACTTTTTCACATATGATTCTTTTGAGTATATGCCACCCACAACCTAATACTTATAAAACATTTAAGAGAAAAATATATTGAAACTCCATATAAAAGGTAACAATATGTTAATGTATATAAACCAAATTATTGAAAATCCATATAAGAGGCAGACATCTTCACATAATGAAAATTGTTTTATAAAAGAAATTGACATTTCACAAATAACACTGGCAGGCAACTCTCTTAGTCTTTTACAGATAATTTCTTTTATCCTTTTGGTCTATAACAGAGGCCATATTTCACATTTAACACAATCAGAATCCTTATCTATTCTTAAAAAGTATACATATATATAATTATAAATAAATTCAGATTATAACTTCTTCATGAAATCATGGCACCAGACCATTACAAGACCTCTTAAACAAATGCAGCAAGCAATGGCATTAAAAGGAAGTGAAAGTTGTTCACTCTTTTGGAAAATTTAAAATGAAATGTTCAATATATCCATGCTCAAGCTCTCCATCATCATATTTTCCATGAATCCACATTTAGTTGGTACAGCCCTGTTGAAGCTGCTTAGTCTTGGTTTGAATGAACAAGAAGAGAGTGGAAGGATTGGGATGTTCTCACAGTTGCAGAGCTCAATCATGTATCCATCTGGGTCATGGAAGAACACCTGGTCAACCTTATTCCCTTCATCTTCAACCACCGCTGTCACATACTTCATCCCCATGTCTTCAAGCCTTCTCTTCACAAGCCCCACATCCCTACACTGTCATCACCAGCCAACAGTTTTAACACCAAACATTTTTCATAGTCAGTGATGTAAAAATTGAAGTTGCAGGCTTGCAGCCTGAGTTTTCTGAAAATTATACCTGGAATGATATGTGATTATCCTTGGGATTGATTGGCCGTGGTTCGACAACGGTGTCGAAATCATCAATGGATGGGTTCTCGATTAAATGTATCCCAATGCCATAGTTATACAACCTGCATGAGATTCATGGCAGATGATGATGGAGTCATTTAATGTTTCTTCATTGAAAACTAAACAAGGTAAGTAAGCTTACCAAGCTCCATTGAATTTGAAAGAAGAGGGGCGTTTGATGAGAACAAAGCCCAAGATTTCTTCATAGAACCTCATAGAATCCAAAACTGATCTACACAACAATGATACATGATTCAATGAGAGCAATGGCAATGCCTCATAATTGCTTACTTCCTCAATTTCCATAATCTTTCTTCTTCTTCTTGTTCTTTCTCACTTGTTTGCACAATTGGGTTACTGCCTTGTGGTCCTTTTTATAAAGTAAATTCAAGTTATTATCAGGAACTTTCCTAGCAAATGGTCTATACTTGTTTGCACACTTGGGTTACTGCCTTGTGGTCCTTTTTATAAAGTAAATTCAAGTTATTATCAGGAACTTTCCTAGCAAATGGTCTATACATTAGAGAAATTGCCTTGAAGAAACATTAAACAGTTGTTACATTTACTATTATTGAATATTACTTTTTTTTTTATTTGGCCCCAAATTTAGGTTTATATATATCAAAACAGCTAGAAAAAAGTCCAATATTAACTTGAAGATATCAAACAAGGTACAAATTGTTAGTACAAATCTCCGGTGAGAAAAATCTTGAACACACGAATGAAACTCGAACAGAAGAAGAAATAGGACAAGACTCCAAGGCGTGTATCAAGCCACTATCTTTAAGGTTATATTCGCCCCCACCTATTTTCGGTGTGCAAGCGAGTTCCAAGCAAATTAACCTCGAGGATACAATGAAACCAATGACTATTTGCTTTTTTCACTAACGAGAATAGCATACTACACACTGAGCAATGTATGACAAGAAACTCAATTTCTATAAAGTATTTCTGCAGTAATATTTTATAGAATAATCTAATAATATTAGAAAATAAAGGAAGGAAAGAAAGAATATTAGAATTTGTTGGTATGATTTCCAAATGAAATCTTATTCTTATTTATAGGAATTTTTTGTCTATTCATAGAGATATCTTTCATCAATAGGTGTCTTTCACGAATAATAATGTCTTTAAAATAAACATATATTTATTCATTTAATTATAACTATTCAAATAATATTATTTAAATAGTTATAATTTTTTCAAAAATCAAATAATATAATCTTTTGATTAATTATACCCATTCATTTATAGTTATTGAAACACTATAAATATTTGAAAATGTTCCAACAATCTCCCCTCATTTTCAAAATATTTTAGATTTTGATATTCTTGGAAATCAATTTGCATAAATGAAGGTATCTTACGATTGAACCTTCACTTAGTGAAAACATGTTAAAGTTAATCGAAATTGCATGGTAGACTAAGCTTTGAACCAACTATTTCATTTGATTAACCGAACACATCTCACACAATGATTTCAACATCAATTAATGCATAGTATCTAGGGACACTATTATGGCCATGTGTCTGTGTCCTCTTTTCATGAGTGCTATCAGAGCCAAGCCCTTGAGCTCCTAGAAGCGGCCACACTTCCACTCACATAGGTAGATCCCATCAAGAGTGTTCCCATAATTATAACACTCTAACATATTTATGTTATGGGTCCATTAAGAGTACATTACTCATCCTTCCCTTATCATTACGGGTACCTAGCACTTTAATCTTAGGATGGATTTATTTATAGTGCTAACAGTTACATACTAATGATGTACTTTGTCTCATTGAACTCAAGACTTGACGTTATACCAAGCGTTGAGTCGAGTTTCCATCATGGGTGACTCTAATTAATGGGCTTGAGTCCCATCCTTTTTGATGTCCTTTTTATTACATCTCTAGCAAGACTTTTTGTCAAAGGATCCGCCAAATTTTCACTTGACCTCACATAATTAATAGTGATCACTCCATCAGAGATTAATTTTCGGGCATAACTATGTTTTAATCCAATGTGTCTAGACTTTCCATTATATACTTGGCTATATGCCTTTGCTAGAGTAGCCTCACTATCACAACAGATAGAAATAGGTGAAATTGGCTTAGGCTATAAAGGTACATCATAAAGCAAATTTCTTAACCATTCTGCTTCTTTAGATGTAGCGGCTAATGCAATAAATTCTGCTGCCATGGTGGAATCAGTAATACATGTTTGTTTCTTGGAACCCCAAGAAATGGCTCCTCCACCAAGAATGAAGACATCCACTAGTAGATGCATGATCTTCCAAACTTGTAATCCAATCCGAATACCCTTCTAAAACTGGAGGATATCCATTATAACACAATCCATAGTTAATAGTTTTCTTTAAGTACCTAAGTACTCTATTCAAAGCTTGCCAATGCAAACTACTTGGATTACTTTTGTACCTACTCAATTCCCAATAGCATATGTAATATATGGTCTTGTACAAGTCATTATATACATAAGACAAACAACTAGACTTGCATATTTCAATTGATCAATTTTCCTACCAGCATTAGATACAAATTTTATTTGAGGATCCATGGGTGTAGATGCTGGTATACAGTTGAAAAGATCAAACTTTTTAAGCACCTTTTCAATGTAATGTGATTGTGATAAAGCTATAGTGCTTTCATCTCGGGTTATTTTAATCCCAATAATATTTGCTACACCTATATCCTTCATAGCAAAGCTGTTTGACAAGAATTTCTTTATGTTTTCTATTTTTTTCAAATTCGTGCAAAAATGAGCATGTCATCTACATATAAGCAAATAATGACACCTTTTCCATTTTCAAATTTGCTATATATGCACTTATCAGATTCATTTATTTTATAGCCATTAGCTAAAACAACATTGTCAAACTTTTGGTGCCATTGTTTTGGTGCTTGTTTAAGTCCATATGAAGATTTAACAAGTTTACATACCTTATGCTCTTGTCCTGGAATAAGAAATTCTTCCGGTTGTTCCATGTAGACTTCCTCTTCCAATTCACCATTTAAAAATGCACTTTTAACGTCCATTTGGTGAACAACCAAATTATATATAGAGGTAAGTGATATTAAGAGTCTAATTGTGGCAATCCTTGCTACTGGACTATAGGTATCAAAGAAATCAATACCTTGTTTTTGTGTAAAACCTTTGGCTACCAATCTTGCTTTAAATTTATCAATGGTTCCATCGACCTTCATTTTTTTTTGAAATTCATTTACAGCCTACTGGTTTGGAACCCGATGGAAGATCAACTAAGATCCAAGTTTGATTTCCCATTATTGAATCCATCTCATCATTTATTGCTTCTTTCCAAAAAGCAGAGTCTTAAGATTTCATTGCCTCTTCAAATGTAATAGGATTAGATTTCGTATTATAACAATAAGGTATCTTATTGCATATACTTTCACCATTTCTTTCTACAAGAAACATAATGAAATCTGGTCCAAAATCTTTGTCCTTTTTAATCCTCTTACTTCTTCTTAATTCTTGACAATATTCATCATTATTATCAATTTGTTCGAATGGAATCTCATTCTCATTTGAAGAATGAATCAATTGTTGTGGCTGTAATTGTCTTGATATAGAATTAAATCTATTTTCATCAAAAATAGCATCTCTTGATTCAATAACAATATTAATTGAAATTGAATCATTTGGTTCAATTACCATAAACCTATATGCCTTATGTGCATATCCTATAAATATTCATTCAATTCCTCTTTCACCTAACTTTTTACGTTTAGGTGTTAGAACTTTGACAATAGCTCTACAACCCCAAACCTTCAAATAATTAAGGTTTGGTTTCCATTTCTTCCATTGTTCATAAGGGGTTATTTTAGATTCCTTATTAGGAACTCTTGTAACACCCCAAACTCGGCCTAGACGTTACGGCCGTGTCTGGCGATGCCACATGATAGGGTGTTAAAAACTATGTTGTCATAATAAACCATCTTTGTATAATTACCATTCCTTGTTCCTATTTAGTTTTAAAATTAGTTTTACCAATTAGATCAATTGTTAAAAACATATCTCGTTGCGGAAGCTTTTGAAACCATTTAATAAATCGTGAGTTTAGAAAATACTTTAGCTTTTTGTAAAGAACCGAATTTTCTTACGACTAGCAGTTATAAATCCATAAAAATAAATCAAACCCAAATTTACACAAAAGTCCCAAAGATTCCACAAATTGCATCCCAATAATAATAAAACCATAAAACATAAATAAAAAATCGTAGAGTCCAAAAACTATGGTCACTGTAGAGTCCTCTACCTGTGCACATTAAACAGAAAGGGGTGAGTTTACGTAAACTCAGTGTGTAATCCCACAGAAAACAAACAACAGTAAACACAGTGCACAGTCAAAAATAGTCTTGGGCCTAAGCTCCTTTCAGTATTAGTAGCGGATTGGTGATCGTGTCAAACAGTCGAGTTTTAATATTTATAAAGAATGATCGAACCTGTAGACTAACTATGATAATGATTGAGGCAAGTGCACCTATCGAACAATAGTATAGTTTAGGCAAGATTATTTATCGAACCCAAAGGAACCTAAAAGTATTACTACTCACTTTCTTTCTATTATTTAGCCTAAAATATGGAGTGATTGGTTTATTAATCTAAAACTAATGAAAAAAAAAAACAAAGCTAGATGTAAAGACAAAAGAATGAAACTTTGGGAAAAGACTATGGAAAAATTCAGTTGATTACGATGATACCTTTAGGAAGAATCCGTCTATGACTTCTCTTGTTATCTAACTTTTAATTCATATGACTTTTTTACTTAGCTTGATCCGTGTGACTCCCTAACCTATATTAAACCCTTTCTCAAGGCGAATAATGTCTAACCTTAGGTTAATTAGTGGAACTCTCGTTCTCTTATAATAACCCCTTAAGGAAGCAGTAAATCGATCAATGGACTCCCATATTAAGTTTCACCCTAATCCGGCAAAATCTCGTCACCTTATCTCTAGGCGTGCGATCAACTCTGCTTAATTATGCTAGATCTACTCTTAGGCAGGGTCTATTCCTCCTCCACCTAAGCACATCAGATTAAATTAAGCAACATAATTAAGAACAAACTAAGTATTTATCATATAATTTAGAAATCAAATAACAAAATCCATCATAGGTTTCATCCCCTTCAGGTATCTGAAGGGTTTAGTTCATAACTAAGTAAGAAAACATCCCAAGAGAAAAGATAAAACAAAACATAAGAAATCCCTAAAATTCCCTGAAGGAATTGAAGAGGAGATCCTCTGTCTTGAGTAGAATTTCGGCTTCTTGAGATGGATCAACTGGCTATCTTCGAGTAATTCCCTGAATAAAAGGTCTGGCAGAAAACTCTGCCCCAAAACTCGATTATCTAGAACGACTACCTTGGGTTGTTTATATAGGCTCCTTAGATGCTTTACTTGGCTCCTAAGTACCTCCTTCAAGTAGAATTACTATTAAGGTGTTTAAGTAGACTTAGGAGTATGTTTCTTTGGCTTCTAGCATCCAAATCCGAGTGAAATTGCTCATTCCTGTGGCAGGGGCATGCCCATGGCACACGCCCGTGTAAGTCGTGGCCAGACCGTGTTGGACTTTTATCGACGAGGCACGGCCATGTAAATCGGGGTGAGGCCGTGATCTAAATAAATGGCAAGGCACGGCCGTGTGGCTTGAAGTCCAGGCCGTGTCGATTTCTTGTGTTGGCCCAATTTGGTCCGCTTTAAGCCCGTTTTACGTTGTTTTTATCCTTAGGTGCTTTCCTGAGTATAAGACATGAAAAGAAAGGATTAAGAGCACTTTTTTACATAAATCAGGGATAAATCATTCAAAAGCATACTAAATGTGGGATTAAAATATGTTACTTTTACGGTTTATCAAATACCCCCACACTTAAGCTTTTGGTTGTCCTCAAGCAAAATTCTCAACTTACAATTAAAATGAACCTTCCATAATTCATAATTCCTATCGACAATGTCTCATCATAATTCATAGATAATTTATACATGGATAATTCAACTCAAAGAGTCTTAAAGATTCAATCACGATAAGTCATACCTTTGTAGTACGAAAACATAGGTGTCTCCCCTTATGTGAATAATTACCTTTAATTCAAAACCGACAAGGATTGACATCCTCACTAAAGGTTCACTCAAATCACTCAAAGTGTTTAAGGTTAAAGAATAAGCACTCATAAGTCGAACCTGAAAAGTTAATCCCATAGGCTTGCCTAAAAATCAAATCTCCACCACTGTATATGAGATGATACACAGATCAAAAGGTCTTTCAGGGTTGTAATGGGGCTAAGGTTAAGGGTGTGGATACAAGCTGAATTAGAGGGTTAGAATCGAGACGGACTTGACAAATTACCTAAATAGAAACAATGAACTAAATATGAATATTTACATCGAATGAAAACTAATAATACCACTATTGATAATTATTCTATAATAAAGAGTATTTTCATCACTTAAAATTTGATAATACTTTAATACAAGATTTTTCTTCAATAATTGGAATTTAAATACTCTAAACTTTTTTTATATACTACTAATATTGAATATACTTGGGTTTTTTTTAAGAACAAACTAAAATATTACATCATAAATGATAAATGTAACTACTGAACTAATATAATTTGGTAACTTAATCAAACCAAACCTCGATTAAAAGGTAGTCAAAAGAAAGAGTGATAACAAATACAAAGGGGTTTTGGGTTAGTATTAGTGGGCGAGTCAATAAAAAGGTTGTTAGGATTCAATAGGGTTCACTAGGGGTTAATTTGTGAAGGTAGGCTTTTTATGGAGTAAGTGAGTTAAATCCTAGGTGCCTTTATCATCTCTGTATATCAAATCAAAAGTGTGGTCTCGAAATGTATAAACGAGGCAAGTTCTAGAATAACAGTTCAAAGTTGACACGCTCATAATCAATAAAGTGAGCATGAAAAAGAATATATGCTCTATAAGGCTCAAAATCTCACACAAATTATGGGTGTTTTTGACATCAATCCTTATAAATTCCAAATTTCAAGGTAATACTCAAATTCAGTTCAACGATCCATCAATTTTAATTTTTAGAAAGTAGACTTACCATGCCTGATTCTCCAGTATTCTTCAAATTTAATCATCAATACACAATTATCACTGACTTACTCAAAAACATGTCAATAACAATCATAAATCATTAGAAATTTCACCCTAATTAATAATATGAGAAGATTACTTATGGACAATACTAAAATTCAGGATTTGAGAATAATGCAAAAAGTTAGATACTTTTACCCCCCACACTTAAGTTGTACATTGTCCTCAATGTACAAAGATAGATAAACAATTATGTAATAAAAAGAGAAGGGGAGAAGTAACACTTCCTGAATTTTGGATGATTCC
This sequence comes from Gossypium rotundifolium, assembly GCA_025506655.1. NCBI lineage: Eukaryota > Viridiplantae > Streptophyta > Magnoliopsida > Malvales > Malvaceae > Gossypium > Gossypium rotundifolium. The sequence continues at coordinate 143,928,648 of CP106731.1, forward strand.
AGGAGTTGGCAGTGGTCGTGATGGCGGATAACTTGGAAGGCGGTGTCTTTGGTGGTGGTGATGGTGTTTTCTCTGGGCCCGGTGGGGTGACTACCAAAAAGCATTTTGCTAGATGAAGAAATTGGGTAGCCTGGGAGGATATAGCCAAGAAATCTAAAGAAACATTAAGAATATACTAATAATATAATTAAGGATAAGAAAAATAAAGAGAAGGAGACTAAGAAGAAAACTAAAGTTAAAATAAAATACTAATGGACTGAATAGTCCTTATTGATGATGGTTCAAAGTGGGAGTGATTTCTAAGGCTGCAGAGTGTTGGTGATGGTGGAAGTGTCGTGATTCCCTAGCAACCTTTAGAATCTAATACTAAGAAACTAAATTAAAATAAACTAAACTAAGCATAAGATTGTTAAAGAGAAGGAAATTGAAGCAAAAGAGAAAAAGAAAATAAAAACTATATGGTCTCAAAGACCCTTGGCTTGTTGTTTGAATGAAGTGGCCGGCATAAACTAATGTAGATCGGTTCCCCATAAGGAGATTATGCTTGCCTTCTTTCGCTTCTTCGGCATGGTTTTGGTGTTGCTCAAGAGTCTTGACACTTTTTCTAAAGGAAGAAATAAAATTTTGAAGGAAAAAGAAAGAAGAAAGAAGAAATAGAATGGGAAGAAGAGGAAGGGCTGTGGGGTTTAAATAGTATTTCAAATTTGGCACGTTCCCACGCCCGTGGTTCAAGGGTGTGTCGATTCACACAGCTGCCTCGCACGGCCGTGGTGTGGAGCTTGTTGTATTGCCCACGCCCATTCTTGATGTGCCATGCCCGTGTCTGAGTAGTCAATGTCGACCACGGCCGTGTCGCACTGCCGTGGGTACAGGTGTGTTGAGTCTCCTACGTCCGTTTCTCAGTCGGCCAAGCCCGTTGGGAGATAGTCAGCAGTAGCTTCACACGGTTTAGGGGCACAGCCGTGCTGATCTGTCGGTGCCTGTGGGGAAGGGTGGTTGGGCCCGTGACGTCTGATGGTGGTTGGGCCCGTGACATCTGACGGTGGTTGGCCTAAATTGCACAGCCTCTACTCTATTAGTGCGATGGTTTGGTGGTCCACACGGCCACGGACACGGCTGTGTGTAAGGTCGTGTGGCCTGGAAATCTGTACTTTTGTGTTAGTTTAAAAATAAATATTTAGAAGAGAAATATGAAAAGAAAAGACTGAAAATAAATTTAAAAATAAATTGAGTTAGTGCTCGGGTTGCCTTTCGAGAAGCGCTCGTTTATAGTCTTAAGCTAGACTGTCCTCGTATTTGAAAATTTTAGGGAGGTTTAAAGGTTTGAATATCTTCCCTCATGCTCACAGTTCTATTTTTGTGACAAAGTTGAAGTCGAGAAGCGATTACCTTAAAATTGCCAAATATTGGATTGCTTACCTCGACTATTTCCTATGGGAAGATATCGTGTACCTTAAGAAGAATTTCTCCCTTTGCCCTCAGGTCTGTTGAAGTGATGTGAGGATCAGCTTTGTCTAACAGTATCTGGTCTCTTATTTTAAAGTGATTTGATGTCCCTACGAGCTTTTCTAGCGGTTCCTCTGGTTTTACTTCGTGTGGATCCGGCTTTTCTTTGACTTGTATCTTCTGCTCTTCTAAATCATCGACCTTAAGGGTTTGTTTCTTGTGTGATTCTTCTTTGTCAATTTGGGGGCTATGAGTTGGCTCAGGTTTGATGCCTTGTGATGTTTCTTGTAGTGAAGGTTAAACAATTTGATTATCTATTGAAGTGACTTTCTTACCTTCATCATCCGTTGTTTTAGCTGATTCGAGAGCTTGAAGCTTAATCGATTCATCTCCTACGCAAAGTATGAGTTCACCTGTGGCAACATCAATTTTAGTTCTAGCAGTTGCTAGGAAAAGTCTTCCTAGAATTAAAGGGATTGAATTATCTTCATCCATGTTTAAAACAACAAAATCTACTAGGAAAACAAATTTATCGATTTTTACAAGAACATCTTCAATAATGCCCCTAGGAATTCTAACAGTTTTATCAGCTAGTTGAATATTCATCCTAGTTTGTTTGGGCTTCCCTAGACCTAGTTGTTTAAATAATGCATAAGGCATGACATTTATATTGCCCCTAGATCACCTAACGCATTATCAATAGTTAAACTACCAACTAAGCATGGAATTGTAAAACTCCCTGGATCTTTTTGTTTTTATGGTAGTCTATTCTGTAACATTACCGAGCATGTTGCGTTTAGTTCCACGTGGTGCTCTTCATCTATTTTGCGTTTGTTTGTCAAGAGCTATCTTAAAAATTTCCTCGCGTCTGGCATCTGGAAAAGAGCTTCAAGAAGGGCTAAGTTAATATGTAATTTCTTTAAAAGCTTAAGAAACTTACCGAACTGTTCCTCTGAATCATCTCCCTTCAATTCTTCGGGATAAGGTATGCGAGGTTTGTATTCCTTGATTATTGGTTTTGGCTTTTTGTGTACTACCTCTATTTTACCTTTTTCTTCCTTGGTTTCTTGTGCCATGGTGGGCTCGTCTACCTTTGTACCCTTTTGAGCTGTGATGGCTTGGATCTGTTCTTTTAGGTTTATTTCTGTGTTGCTTGGTAGACGTCCTTGTTGATGTTCAGAAATCAGCTTTGTGAGATGTCCCACTGACCTAGTAAGTTCTCCAACTTGATTTTCGATTCTTTTGATCGATTTTTGTTGTTCATCAAGTGCTGCTTCAGTCTTTTGGAAACAAGAATCTGTGGCTGCCATTAATTTTGTCAGCATCGCTTCGAGATTTGATTTATTCTCTTGTGGATATGGCTGATTTTGATAATTTGGAGGAGGTTGCTGCCTTTGATTTCCTTGTCCTCCCCACGAAAAATTTGGGTGGTTCCTCCAACCTGCGTTATAAGTATTACTATAAGGATTATTATTGGATCTGAAATTGTTACCTATATAGTTTGTCTGCTCATGTTCTGCTCCTGGTTGGTAGGGTGGGTACTCAGGATTCACCACATTCCTATTCGCTTCGCATTGCGTTACTAGATGTACCTGCGAAGAACATAAATTATCAAGCTTTTTATTCATCATCTCCACCTGTGTTGACAGCATTGTTACTGCGTCTAGGTTAAAAACTCCGGCTGATTTTGTTGGTTTGGCCCTTGTAATTTGCCATTGGTAGGTATTCAACGACATCTCTTCAATAAAGTCGTAAGTCACTTCAGGAGTTTTGTTATTCAAAGTTCCACCGGCTGATGAGTCAATCATTTGCCTCGTTGAAGAATTCACACCGTTGTAAAAAGTTTGGACTTGAAGCCACAAAGGTAATCCGTGGTGTGGACATCTTCTCAGGAGATCCTTATATCTTTCCCATGCATCATATAATGTTTCTACGTCATTCTGCACAAAAGAAGATATGTCATTCCAAAATTTGGCCGTTTTGGCTGGTGGAAGGTATTTTAAAAGAAATTTTTTGGTCATTTGATCCCATGTGGTGATTGACCATCGTGGTAACGAGTTCAACCACTGCTTTGCTTTATTCTTTAATGAAAAGGGAAATAATCGAAGACGTATAGCATCGTCAGAAATGCCATTTATTTTGAAGGTATCACAAAACTCTAAGAAATTAACTATATGAGTATTAGGATCTTCGTCCTGCAAACCATCAAATTGAACAAACTATTGAATCATTTGTATTGTGTTAGGCTTTAATTCAAAATTGTTAGCAGCTATTGCAGGCCTGGCAATACTAGATTCTGCTCCTGTCATATTAGGTTTAGCATAATCATACATAGTACGCGGAGCATTCTGTTCTTGCACATTTGGTGGTGGATTGTTTTCATCCATCCCTTCAGTAGGAGTGGATCTGTCTTGTTCTTCTTTTTGGTAGTCTAGAGCTCGTCTAGTTTCTCTGCGATTTCTACGAGCGGTAGCTTTAATGTCACTTTCGTACGCTAAAGGTCCTCTCAGGTTCTTTTTAGTCATAAACTAGAGGTACCTGCTAGGAGAAGAAAGAAAGAAATTTAGTGTAAATAAAAATTTAACCTAAACTAAAAAAAAAAGTAAATTGTGAAAATAATAAAATAATGGCTAAAGTAATAGAAATAGAGCTTCTTAATATTTTAGTGTTCCCCGGCAACGGCAAACTTGATCGTGTCAAACAGTCGAGTTTTAATATTTATAAAGAATGATCAAACCTGCAGACTAACTATGATAACGATTGAGACAAGTGCACCTATCGAACAATAGTATAGTTTAGGCAAGATTATTTATCGAACCCAAAGAAACTTAAAAGTACTACTACTATCTTTCTTTCTATTATTTAGCCTAAAATATAGAGTGATTAATTCATTAATCTAAAACTAATGAAAAAAACTAAGCTAGATGCAAAGACAAAAGAATGAAACTTTGGGAAAAGACTGTGGAAAAACTCAGTTGATTACGATGATACCCTCAGGAAGAATCCACCTATGACTTCTCTTGTTATCTAACTTTTAATTCATATGACTTCTTTACTTAGCTTGATCCGTGAGACTCCCTAACCTATATTAAACCCTCTCTTGAGGCGAATAACGTCTAACCTTAGGTTAATTAGTGGAACTCTCGTTCTCTTATAATAACCCCTAAGGAAGCAAAGAAATCGATCAATGGACTCCCATATTAGGTTTCACCCTAATTCGGCAAAATCTCGTCACCCTATCTCTAGGCGTGCAATCAACTCCGCTTAATTATGCTAGATCTACTCTTAGGCAGGGTCTATTCCTCCTCCACCTAAGCACATCAGATTAAATTAAGTAACATAATTAAGAACAAACTAAATACTTATCATATAATTTAGAAATCAAATAACAAAATCCATCATAGGTTTCATCCCCTTTAGGTATCTGAAGGGTTTAGTTCATAATTAAATAAGAAAACATCTCAAGAGAAAAGATAAAACAAAACATAAGAAATCCCTAAAACCCCCTGAAGGAATTGAAGAGGAGTTCCTCTGTCTTGAGTAGAACTCTGGCTTCTAGAGATGGATCAACTGGCTATCTTCGAGTAATTCCCTGAATAAAAGCTCTGGCAGAAAACTTTACCCCAAAACTCGATTATCTAGAATGGCTGCCTTGGGTTGTTTATATAGGCTCCTTAGATGCTTTACTTGGATCCTAAGTACCTCTTTCAAGTAGAATTACTATTAAGGTGTTTAAGTAGACTTAGGAGTATGTTTCTTTGGCTTCAAGCATCCAAATTCGAGTGAAATTACTTATTCCTGTGGCAGGGGCACGCCCATGGCACACGCCCGTGTAAGTCGTGGCTGCACTGTGTTGGACTTTTTGTCGACGAAGGCACCTCGTGTAAATCGAAAGTGAGGCCATGTTCTAAATAAATGGCAAGGTATTGCCGTGTGGCCTGAAGTCCAGGCCGTGTCGATTTTTTGGGTTGGCCCATTTTGGTCCGTTTTAAGCCCGTTTTACGTTCTTTTTATTCTTAGGTGCTTTCCTGAGTATAAGACATGAAAAGAAATGATTAAGAGCACCTTTTTACATAAATTAGGGATAAATCATTCAAAAGCATACTAAATGTGGGATTAAAATATGTTACTTTTACGGTTTATCAATTGGCCTTAGCCCAACTCAGTATCAGTATCAGTATCAGTATGCACAAGGGCCTTAGCCCATCATAGTGTTAGAAATAGATATGTAGTATTCAGTAACAAAGTCCTACCCAACCAGCCTCTACACACTATCTCCGTCCAACCTTACACTCCATGTGGGGATTAAATCAACCCACCCATCTATACACTACAGGTAGTACCGGATGCAGTACAAAATAGCAATTTGTAGCTAAGCTACTAGTATATTAGACTTAAGAGCCTTTCAGTACACTTCCTCTAAATAATATCAACCTAACCCAATGCAATGCAACATACGTGAAATATCATGCTATCACAGGCTTTTCAGATACACATTCAGTTCAGTATACATGCTTGTATATAACATGCTCGGTGCATAATTCACATAATCAATATAACACAGTTAAGGATCTAAGTAGTTCTTATCGACCCTACGGAAGATTTACAGTCGACTTGGGTGACCCGTGCAACCTTAACAGTCATTTCAGTAAAAATAGGCTCACACGCCTATGTGGCCTGCTCGTGTGGCCCCACACGCCTAGATTGGCCTTGGCCTGTGTGGATCATACAGAGTGACTCAATTTTCCACACGCCGTGTGGACCACACGACCCAAATCAGTCTAGCCCGTGTGTCGCACACGGCCTATCTGGGCATCACACAACTGTGTCTTGTGCGGACGGCCTGGCCTCGTTAATCACACACTCGTGTTATTGTACACAGCCTACCATACGAGCGACCACACGCCAGTGTGGCGCCGACAGTGAGGTTTTTGGCTTTCACTAAAACCTTATTTTCTACGTAATCAGGTACACACCTGTCTCGTTTTTGATGAAAAAGCAACTTCAAGCAATCCCAACCTAAAATTGATCAATATTTCACTCCATTAATCACTTAAATAATAGAATTGAACTAAACCCGAAATGGGGTATTCATCTATCGAATGAAAAACCATTACTTTAGATCGAACAACGAAGTCTCTTCACCACTACGGCACCGATCGAATAACTTCAGCCCTTTAACCTTTTCCAAACACAAAACTAATCCTATTAACCACTATCCATAACCCAAAATGAAAAATGGTACTTATCACACTTACTAGTAACGAGACGCGAAACAACGATAATAGGGAAAATAAAAAAAATGAAAAAGAAGAAATGGAGAAGAAGATGATCAATTTTTTTCTGCAAAGTAAATTTTTGGGAAATTGTTTTAGTCAACTCCCACTACCTACCCTATCTCAATCCCTTAATTTTCTCTCTCAACTCCCACTACACATCCACCACTCAGAATGTAACACCCCAGACTCGGCCTAGAAGTTAGGCCCGAATCTACCGTGTCATATTGGGGTGCTTTTCAAAAAACCATGGTTCCATTTGAAAACCTTTCTTAACATTAAAAACTAAAGTCCCAGTTTGCGTTTGTTCATTATTAATCGACATTTATTAAAAAGTTATTACCAAAAAAAACTTTGTTGGTTGCGAAAACTTAATTAAAATGACTGACTTATGAAAACGTGATGTTTACGACCTATTCGCTAAAGCGTAGTATTTTGAAAGCAGATATTATTTTGGAAAACCGTGATACAAAGTTTAGTAGATTTAAAACATAATAAACTAAAAATCCAAAACTAAAACCAGAATTTAAGAGAGGCCTTATTACAAAATATTAACCCAAGTTAAAAATAAGTAAAATACTAGAGTCCAAAACTGCTCGTAGTGTGCCACCTCCGAGTCCTCCAGCTCGTTGAACCGTTTCTTGAGGATTACCCGAGAAAAAATATTAAAAAGAGGTGTGAGTTTACGAAAACTCAGTGCATAACCTCATCAATAAGAACATGAATCACAATAGTTTGGGCGAAGCCCATTTCAAGAATGGGCAATTGGGCCTTAGCCCATAAAAGCCTCGATTGGGCCTTAACCCATAAATGTCACAAATCATATTTATCTCGGCCTTAGCCCATCTCAAATAAAACCACATATGCAATGCATTAATGCCCATACCAACCACAGACTCAGTCTCCTCGTCCAACACTTTGCACTCATGGGATTTAATTGACCCACCCATCCTACACTCCTTATATAGCACCTTGCATGACTAACTTATCGGTCAAACATAGTCGTTCGGTGGCTAAAAGCCTTCGGTGGATCCATAGTCGTCAAGCGACCATGCAATCCTATCTAGACTTCCCCTTTCGAATAATCCCATCCCCATGCAAGATAATAACACATGAATGCAACATACAACAATAATCATACGATAACAATCATAAATCACATACAAGAATAATAATATAACATGTAGGGGTATTTTCGTAATTTACCTACCAAGGGTATTTTCATAATTTACCTACCAAGGGTATTTCAGTAATTTCAGAACCCAGGGGTATTTCGATAATTTTTCAAACCAAGGGTATTTCGACAATTTTGCAAATCAGGGGTATTTTGGTAATTTTGCAAACTAGGGGTATTTCAGTATTTTTACAAATCAGGGTGTTAACGACCCAACAGAAGGTCCACTGTCGCCTCGAACGACTCAAGTATTCTAAACAGAGATAATGATGCGAATAGGCCTAAGGCCCATTCTTGGCCCAAGTGGGCCCACACACTCGTGTGGCCCATTTAGCCTAAACCTAGCCACATATATGAGATTCATATAGTCTAGTTCACTATCTTCTACTCAATTATACAATTTACTCATATGGGCCTCCGTGCCCATTGGGCCCACTTGGCCCCTTTCGGGCCATCGTAGCCCAACAGCCCACACACAGAAGAATACTCATGGTGGCCTCGACTATCCCGTGGAAGCTTCCACACGTGCGCTCGTACGCTCGTGTGGTTACCATCGCCGTGTGATCGGCATTTCGGTATTTGCCGCTCTATAGCTAGAGTAGAGAGAATACACACCTGATAGGAATTCTGAAGCTGCTAAACCGTGCTCCCAAAGCTCCTATGCTCAACGCCCACCAAGGTATCTTTTCTCTCCTCCTAGAATGCTCTTTATATAGCTAGCTTCTCACCTTCCTTCTTCGTATCTTTCCAATGTGAGATCCTTTCGCTAGTAGAGTTTAAATCCAACTCAAACTCTTGCCGCCCTATCTTAGCAAAATAAATACTCCCTTGCTTGTCATGAGATTCGAACCCAAGCTCCCCTATAGCATAATCCACGCCGCTAGCCACTTTACCAACTAGCTCCTTGTTTCTAAAATCATGCGCAACTAAATATAAGTCCTATGGTCAAATTCAAAGTTCCATTTAAAAAGAAAACTAAAATGCAAGCACCAAGACTTGAACCTTGGGCCTCCTTCCTTCCTTGTGGCGTCACCCTCTTGCCTTTTATGTGGCGTCACTTTTCCACTACACCATACACTACAGTTGTCATTTTCCCCACATTTTATTCTTAATGCCTACCTACCAACTCCCAGGGTTTTTTTCACCTAAAATCAGAATTTCCCCTATGGCCTAACTTTAACCCGGGACTTCATAAAAGCCCCCTAACCTTTTAAAATCACTCACCTAATAGGTCCAACTTGCCTTAGTACCATTCTCTTGTTTTCAAAAATTTTAAACGCTACTACCCCCAAGGCCCATTGGGCCCAATCCTACAAGGCCAAGTTCCAGGATGTTATACAAAATCCTAGTTCAGCACAACTCAGGCCAAGCTTTAAGCAAAAATAGTACTCATTGCCATCGTAAAGAATCGAACACAAGCCCTCTAACACACCAACACTCCACTTAACCACTAAACCAGCTGGCCCATTTTGATATGGTTTTGCAAACAATTAAATAAAAGCTTACTGAACAAGAGTGAGGCTTAACTTAGAAAAATTTCAAAATTTACCAAAGGCATGGCTTGAACTTGAGACCTCCTACATATACCTAGAACACATAACCACTAAAGTAAACAAATATTTGTGTTACACATTCACAAAAAAGAATATAAAAATTTTAGGGCATAACAGTTCTACCCCCTAAAAGAAAATTTTGTCCTCGAAATTTACTTGATCAGAATAGATGAGGGTACTACTGACGCATCGCATCCTGAGGCTCCCACGTGGCCTCCTCAGTGCTATGATTTTGCCACAACACCTTCACTAATGGAATAGACTTCCTTCGAAGAACCTTTACATCGCGATCCAGAATCTGAATCGGCGCCTCCTCGAAGGTCAAGTCTGGCCTAACCTCAATATCCTCCACAGGGATAATTTGCGTGAGATAAGAGTGGTAGCGCCTCAACATCAAGATGTTGAACACATCGTGAATACGGTCTAGCTCTGGAGGTCTGGAGGTAACTCTAACTGATAAGCGAATGGTTCCACTCGCTTTAGAATATGGTAAGGTCCAATAAACCAGGGCTCATGTAATAGCCCGATTTAGGAGCTAGTTAGAATAGTGATCTCGGGATCACTATTTCAAGATCAGAGAAATTATTTCCATGATATATTATGAGTTAGAGCATAATAGAACATGAGCATTAAAATTTTGGTATTTTAATTTTAACGTTTTCATGTTTAATTTGCGAAAAAGGACTAAGTCGAATAAAGTGCGAAAGTTCCATTCTATATGCTAGGAGTACCAAATGGTTATGGATTGTTAAATGGGGTTATTTAAAAGGAAATTTAGCCTTTGAAAGAGGCTTGGCCGGCCATAAGAGAGCATGGGAGACAAAATTTTCAATTAGTGTCAAAGTTAGTAGTAGTAGGTGGACTAATTTGACTTTTAATAATAGAATAAGGAGAGAAAAGTTTTCATCTTTTTCTCTTATCACCCTCCACCAAAAATTTCAGCAAATAAGGGGTAGAAACCTTCAAAAAATTTCAGCAAACTCTCATCCATTCAAAGCAAGAGAAGACGAGAATTCACCTCAATCGTGGAAAGGATAAAGTCGTGGACTAAACCGAAGAACTAACTCATTTTGAAAATGAGGTAAGTTTGTATGATTTCTAAGCTTTATGATCACTATCATTGAATTGCTTAGTATAATATACATTGCTATTTTGTAATGCCTATCGTTTTTGTGAACAAAGAGATTAAACATGAGCATGCCCCGATTGAATGTGAATTCCCCAAGATACCCAATATACCACACAAGATATCATGTAAGTCCAAGGCAAGCTTGGCATTGATGAAGATATCATGTAAGTCTAAGGCAAGCTTGGCATTGATCAAGATATCATGTAAGTCCAAGGCAATCTTGGCATTGATCAAGATATCATGTAAGTCTAAAGCAAGCTTGGCATTGATCAAGATCTCACATAAGTCCAAGGCAAGCTTGGCATTAAGTAAGTTATCAAGGGCAAGACTTCATGTAAGTCCATGTCAAGACATGGCCTTGAAACCAAGATGAGAAATTCCACGTAAGACTATGCCTAAGATATGACTTTGGTGGCATGTTAAGTGGGAAGAGATCTAGTATCCTCGAGTATTCGTAGAAGTTCATCGGGCAAACAAGTAAGGTTAATAATAAGGTAACAAGAGGGCTAAGAAAGCAAAGCTAGCATCAAAATGAATTAAATATTACTCATGTTATGAATGAAGAATTAGATATCATAATGATTATTGTTTAGGTACGCTGATCAATGTGATCAAGTGACACAAGTATCATGTTTACTTTACAAAAATGAGTATAGTGAGCATCATGAGACATGTAAGAACCAAGTATGAGTAAGTAAGCTTTAGAGCTGAAATTACGATACTATTGTTATGCTAAATGGTTTTTATTAAGCAAGCTTATTGACATGTGCTTTACATGCAAACTTACTAAGCTAAATGCTTACGTATTTGATTGTTTCTTTCTATGTAGTCCCGCCAAACTAATTTGTGGATCATCGAAGTCGAAGCTCATAGCACACTATCAACTCTTATTTTGGTATAGCCAAGTTACTTTACTAAGTATGGCATGTATAGGAAACATTCATTTTGTGAACATGTTTTTAGAAGGGCCTTTGTAAAAGCTATCAAGTTTATTATTCTTTTGTATATGGCTAAGTGATTGGCCAAATTTGGCTAAGTATTTATGTTTATTGAGATCAATGAAGCATGTAGTATTATTCATAAAATTGGGTTGTTATTGCATCATTGAATTGTGTATGGAAATGATCTTCATTTCAGGGTGGCTAACGGCTTGGTAAATAGCCTATAAATGCCTACACGTTGGACACACGGGCGTGTGTCAAGGCCGTGTTAACCCTGCACCTTAGTATTATGAATTAGAATAGGCCACGGGTAAATTCCACGGCGTGTGTATAGGCCGTGTTATACACACGGGTTGGACATGAGCGTGTGCCTAGACCGTGCTGATTTAGTCAATATATCAAGGATTAGCACACGGTCTAAGCCCACGGGCATGTTATGGCCATGTGAAATTAGTCAGTAGCCTCCCGCGGTTGGAAGACACGGGTGTGTCTAAGTCGTGCGAAAATAGTCAGTAGCTTCCCACGGTTTGAGGGTATGGGCATGCTTAAGGGTACACGGGCGTGTTCCAAGTCACAAGGGTGTGTGAACCCTGCTTCAAAAAAAATGAATTATTTGATTTAGTTCTGAAAGTTTTCAGACACGAGTTTAAGGCCTTGTAGGCCCTTCTAATGTATGTATTGACTAAGAAAGTGAAATTTTTAAGTTGGAACAAAATTTTATAGCTCATAAGTACATGTTCAAGCATAGTAATGTTTTGTATCCAGATCCAGTATCGGTCTTAGGTGCGGGGTGTTACATTTTAGTGGTATCCGAGCTACGATTTAGTCGGTTATAGGACTAACGTAGCTTGAGCATGAGTCTAGCTATACATGCCATACGTAAGAGTGTTTCTATATTGATAGTGTGATGACTCCTGATGATTTTAAATCATGTTTATACATATAAAAATGGATTCTGAAGGGAATATGGTGGATGACGTAAAAAGTAATGCGTCGGCTCTGCGTTGAAGGGACAGTGCCGAGCGAAAATGAGAATAGACCCACTATGGTGAGTCAAAGGGGAGGAGAAGAGGCTAGAGAAGCCTTCCTCCACATGATGAACACATGTTATACAGAGTTCATTCGGGCGAACCCGAACGCACAACCCTCTCTACCCCCACCTGTTCCACAAGCTACTCCAAAGGGCCCTCAAGTAGTAGAGGTGGTAAGAGGAGGTAAACCCCAATTGATAGGATCAAGAATCATGGGGCGTAAGAATTTGGGCGTAAAAGAGGATGATCCAGAAAGAGCTAAATTTTGGTTAGAAAATACCATCAGGTTATTTAATGAGTTGTCATGTACCTCTGAAGAATGCATGAAGTGTGTAATCTATCTCTTAAGAGATTCTACTTACCAATGGTGGGACACCCTTCTGTCGGTTGTACCGAGAGAAAAGGTCACATGGGAATTCTTCCAAGAAGAGTTTAAGAAAAAGTATATTAGCTAGAGGTTTGTAGACCAGAAGAGAAAGGAATTCCTAGAGCTGAAGCAAGGCAAGATATCGGTGACAGATTATGAGCGTGAGTTTGTATGACTCAGCAAGTACACTCGCGAATGTATATCCATAGAGGCTATTATGAGTAAAAGGTTTGAAGATGGGTTGAATGAGGACATCAAACTTGTTGTTGCTGTTCTAGAATTAAAAGAATTTGTCGTGTTAGTGGAAAGAGCTTGTAAAGCCAAAAGCTAATAAAAGAGAAGAAGAAGTTTGAAATGGAGTCTCGTGACTCTAGAAAGAGACCGTGGAATAAGTCATTCCAATCTTCACACAAGAAGTCAAAAGATTTCCCTACCCGATCGGCCACTTCCACCAGGTTTTCCAAGAAGGAAAAAAGTAAATGATATTCGTGGAACAAAGCACGATTTACTTGATTACAAGTGTCAAAAATTTTAGATCCGACAAATCTGAATGCCCAAAGTGTGGCAGACACCATCTGGGAGAATGCCTAGCACATGAAAATGCGTGTTTTAGATGTGGTTCGCAAGACCACTATATAAAAGATTGTCCCGAGATGATGAAAGAAGGAAGAACTCAGGACCCAAAATCCGGGAGTATGGTCAGAGTGAGACCGCAAAGAAACCCAGGAAGTGGGGCAAGTGGAAGAGGTAACCCGAGAGACCAGGCTGTGAGACCCGAGGGTAGAGCGCCTGCAAGGACTTATGCCGTTCGCGCTCACGAAGAGGCATCTTCTCCTGATGTTATTACGGGTACCTTTTCTCTTTACAATACTAAAGTTATTGCTTTAATAGATCCCGGATCCACGCACTCTTACATTTGCATGAAATTAGCATCCAGTTTGAGCGTGGCTATAGATACCACCGAATTTGTAATTAAGGTGTCTAATCCATTAGGCAAGAGTGTGTTAGTTAATAAAGTTTGTAAAGATTGCCCATTGATGATTAGAGGTCATTGCTTTAAAGCAAATCTTATGTTATTACCATTTGATGAATTCGACCTCATTCTTGGAATGGACTGGTTGACTACTCATAATGTAATTGGTAATTGTGAGAAGAAATGCATTGAGATGAGATGTGAGAATGGGGATACTCTTCATGTTGAATCAGATGAACAAGATAAATCGCCAGTGATAATTTCCCATATGATGGCACAGAGATGTTTAAGAAAAAGGGTATGAATCATATTTGGCCTTCGTGTTGAATGATAAGGAGACAAAGCTAAAAATTGAGTCAGTACCGGTAATATGTGAATACGTGAATGTATTTCCCGAAGAATTACCAGGACCACTACCAGTTGGAGAGATTGAGTTCAGCATTGAAGTAGCTCCTGGTACTGTACCGATATCCACTACTCCTTACAGAATGGCTCCAACAGAGTTGAAAGAGTTGAAGTTATAGTTACAAGAGTTGACAAATAAGGGCTTTGCAAGATCAAGTTGTTCACCATGGGTTGCCCCGATTTTATTTGTGAGAAAGAAAGATGGTACTATGAGATTGTGCATAGATTACCGTCAGCTTAATAAAATAACAGTAAAGAATAAGTACCCATTGCCTAGGATCGGTGATCTGTTCAATCAATTGAAAGGAGCGACTGTGTTCTCCAAAATAGACTTGAGATCAAGGTACTACCAGTTGAGAGTGAAAGGCTCAGATGTATCCAAGACGGCCTTTCGAATGAGGTATGGGCATTATGAATTTTTAGTCATGCCCTTTGGGTTGACCAATGCTCCTGCGGTGTTCATGGATTTAATGAACCGTATCTTTAGACCATACCTCGACAAGTTTGTAGTCGTATTTATTGACGACATACTAATTTATTCCCAAGATGAGAAAGAGCATGCTGAACACCTACAGACAGTTTTACAGATCCTGCGAGAGAACCAGCTATATGCCAAATTCAGTAAAAGCGAATTTTGGCTCAAAGAAGTAAGATTCTTAGGACATATTGTTTCAGGGATGGAGTCCGAGTTGATTCCAATAAAATCTCGGCCATAATGGACTGGAAGTCGCCTAAGAACATTACTGAGATTAGAAGTTTTCTAGGCCTAGCCGACTACTCATACGATTTGTCAAGGGTTTTCCATGATCGCAACCTCGATGTCTAAACTGTTGCAGAAAAATGTGAAGTTTGAGTGGACAGAACGATGCCAACAAAGTTTCGAGAAGTTGAAAGCAGTGTTGACAGAAGCTCCAGTCTTAGTACAACCCGAATTAGGGAAATAATTTATAGTCTACAGTGATGCATCCTTAAATGGATTGGGCTGTGTACTCATACGAGAAGGCAAGGTGATTGCTTATGCCTCCAGACAGTTGAAGCCTCATGAGAAGAATTATTCGATGCATGATCTAGAATTGCCGCCATAGTCTTCGCTTTGAAGATTTGGAGACACCATTTATATGGTGAAAAATGTCAGATTTTTACCGATCATAAAAGTCTGAAGTACTTGATGATGCAGAAAGAGTTGAACTTAAGACAAAGAAGATGGTTAGAGTTGATAAAAGACTATGAGTTGGTCATCGACTACCATCCAGGAAAAGCGAATGTAGTCACCGATGCTTTGAGCAGAAAGTCTCTATCTACTTTAAGAGCATTGAATTCAAGGATATCCTATCCGACAATGGCTCCCTTTTAGTTGAGTCGAGAGCTAGACCAATGTTTCTTCAAGAGATCTTTGAGGCTCAGAAAGAAGATAGTGAGTTGCAAATCAAGAGAACTCAATACGAGTCAGATGCTGAATCCAACTTTTGGATTAATTCTGATGGATACTTGATGTTTAGAGATAGAATTTGTCTACCGAAGAAAGAGGGGCTTATTCAGAGAATTTTGTATGAAGCACATAATGGATGGTTATCTGTACATCCGGAAAGTACAAAGATGTGTAGTGACTTGAAGCAACAATATTGGTGGCCAAAAATGAAGAAAAATATTTCAGAGTTCGTTTCAAGATGTCTTATTTGTCAGCAAGTAAAGGCTGAACACCAAGTGCCTTCGGGTTTACTTCAGCCTATCTTATTCCCCGAATGGAAATGGGACCGTATCACCATAGATTTCGTAACGGGTTTACTATTGTCTCCGAGTAAGAAAGATGCTATTTGGGTAGTGGTTGATAGACTCACAAAGTCAGCCCACTTTATACCTGTACGAGTGGATTACTCCCTAGACAAGTTGGCAAACTTGTATGTTTCAGAAATAGTAAGACTTCACGAGTTCCCTTATCGATCATATCGGATAGAGATCTGAGATTCACGTCCAGATTTTGGAAGAAGCTGCAAGAAGCTTTGGGTACAAAATTGAGTTTTAGCACAGCTTTTCACCTTCAGATTGACGGTCAGTCAGAATGGTTAATTCAAGTACTCGAGGACATGCTCAGATGTTGTGTTTTGGAATTCCAAGGCAGCTGGGAAAAGTTTCTTCCGTTGGTAGAATTTGCCTACAATAATAGCTTTCAGTCGAGCTTAAAGATGGCACCTTATGAGGCTCTATATGGACGTAAGTGCAGAACCCCTTTATTTTGGACTGAACTCAAGGAAAACCAAATTCATGGGGTTGATTTGGTTAAAGAAGTCAAGAAAAGTAAAAGTGATACGAGAATGTTTAAAACCGCATCGATGCATGTAAATTCTATTCAATTTAAAGAGGAAAGAGATCGAGTACCAAGTTGGGGATAAAGTCTTTTTGAAAGTATCACCATGGAGGAAAGTTCTCAGATTTGGCCGTAAAGGCAAATTAAGTCCACATTTTATTGGACCTTACGAGATTACTGAGAGAGTTGGGCCGGTACCTTACTGTTTGGCATTGCCATTAGAATTAGAGAGGATACATGATGTTTTTCACGTGTCAATGTTGCGACGCTACAGATCAGACCCTTCACATATAATTACTCCATCAGAAATAGAGATCCATCCTGACATGACTTATGGTGAAGAACCAGTCAAAATATTGGCCCGTGAAATCAAGCAGTTAAGAAATAAAAGCATAGCCCTAGTGAAAGTCCTATAGCAAAGGCATAGAATAGAAGAGGCTACATGGGAGTCCGAGGAAACGATGAGAAATCAATACCCCAATCTTTTCACTGGTAAGATTTTCGAGGACGAAAATCCCTAAGGGGGAGAATTGTAACAGCCCGATTTAGGGGCTAGTCGGAATAGTGATCTCGGGATCACTATTTCGAGATCAGAGAAATTATTTCCATGATATATTATGAGTTAGAGCATGATAGCACATGAGCATTAAAATTTTGGTATTTTAATTTTAACGTTTTCGTGTTTAATTTACGAAAAAGGACTAAATCGCATAAAGTGCAAAAGTTCCACTTTATATGCTAGGAGTACCAAATGGTTATGGATTGTTAAATGGGGGTATTTAAAAGGCAATTTAGCCTTTAAAAGAGGCTTGGCCGGCCATAAGAGAGCATGGGAGACAAAATTTTCAATTAGTGTCAAAGTTAGTAGTAGTAGGTGGACTAATTTGACTTTTAATAATAGAATAAGGAGAGAAAAGTTATCATCTTTTTCTCCTATCACCCTCCACCGAAAATTTCAACAAATAAGGGGTAGAAACCTTCAAAAAATTTCAGCAAACTCTCATCCATTCAAAGCAAGAGGAGACGAGAATTAACCTCAATCGTGGAAAGGATAAAGTCGTGGACTAAACCGAAGAACTAACTCATTTTGAAAACGAGGTAAGTTTGTATGATTTCTAAGCTTTATGATCACTATCATTGAATTGCTTAGTATACTGTACATTGCTATTTTGTAATGCCTATCGTTTTTGTGAACAAAGAGATTAAACATGAGCAAGCCCCGATTGAATATAAATTCCCTAGGATACCTGATATACCACACAAGATATCATGTAAGTCCAAGGCAAACTTGGCATTGATCCAAGGCAAGCTTAGCATTGATCAAGATACCATGTAAGTCCAAGGCAAGCTTAGCATTGATCAAGATATCATGTAAGTCCAAGGCAAGCTTGGCATTGTTCAAGATATCATGTAAGTCCAAGGCAAGCTTGGCATTGATCAAGATATCACATAAGTCCAAGGCAAGCTTGGCATTGAGTAAGTTATCAAGGGCAAGACTTCATGTAAGTCCATGTCAAGACATGGCCTTGAAACCAAGATGAGAAATTCCACGTAAGACTATGCCTAAGATATGGCTTTGGTGGCATGTTAAGCGGGAAGAGATCTAGTATCCTCGGGTATTCGTAGAAGTTCATTGGGAAAACAAGTAAGGTTAATAATGAGGTAACAAGAGGGTTAAGAAAGCAAAGCTAGCATCAAAATGAATTAAATATTACTCATGTTATGAATGAAGAATTAAAGATCATAATGATTATTATTTAAGTATCGCGATCAATGTGATCAAGTGACACAGGTATCATGTTTACAAAAATGAGTATAGTGAGCATCATGAGACATGTAAGAACCAAGTATGAGTAAGTAAGCTTTAGAGCTGAAATTACGATACTATTGTTATGCTAAATGGTTTTTATTAAGCAAGTTTATTGACATGTGCTTTACATGCAAACTTACTAAGCTAAATGCTTACGTATTTGATTGTTTCTTTCTATGTAGTCCCGCTAAACTAATTTGTGGATCATCGGAGTCGAAGCCCATAGCACACTATCAACTCTTATTTTGGTATAGCCAAGTTACTTTACTAAGTATGGCATGTATAGGAAACATTCATTTTGTGGACATGTTTTTAGAAGGGCCTTTGTAAAAGCTATCAAGTTTATTATTCTTTTGTATATGGCTAAGTGATTGGCCAAATTTGGCTAAGTATTTATGTTTATTGAGATCAATGAAGCATGTAGTATTATTCATAAATTGGGTTGTTATTGCATCGTTGAATTATGTATGGATATGTTCTTCATTTCAGGGTGGCTAACGGCTTGGTAAATAGCCTATAAATGCCCACACGGTTGGACACACGGGCGTGTGTCAAGGCCGTGTTAACCCTGTACCTTAGTATTATAAATTAGAATAGGCCATGGGTAAATTCCACGACTGTGTATATAGGCCGTGTTATACACACGGGTTGGACATGGGCATGTGCCTAGACCGTGCTGATTTAGTCAGTATATTAAGGATTAGCACACGGTTTAAGCCCACGGGCATCTTATGGCCGTGTGAAATTAGTCAGTAGCCTCCTACAGTTGAAAGACACGGGTGTGTCTAAGCCATGTGGAAATAGTTAGTAGCTTTCCACGGTTTGAGGGTATGGGCGTGCTTAAGGGTACACGAGTGTGTTCTAAGTCACACGGGCGTGTGAACCCTGCTTCAAAAAAAATGAATTATTTGATTTAGTTTCGAAAGTTTTCAAACACGAGTTTAAGGCCTCGTAGGCCCTTCTAATGTATGTGTTGACTAAGAAAGTGAAATTTTTAAGTTGGAACAAAATTTTATAGCTCGTAAGTACATGTTCAAGCATAGTAATGTCTCGTATCCAGATCTAGTATCGGTCTTGGGTGCGGGGTGTTATAGCTCAATTTGCCCTTGCGACCGAACCTCAGAACCTTCTTCCATGGCAAACCTTTAGAAACACGAAGTCTCCCACAGAATACTCAATCTCACGTCTTTTTAGATCAACATAAGACTTTTGCTTGTCAGAAGATGCCTTTAGACGATCCCTAATCAGTCGAGCCTTATCGACGTTCACCCAGCTCAGTCCAACACAAAGGATTACGGCACTTACGACCATACAGAGCCTTGTAAGGTGCCATCTGAATACTTAACTAGAAGCTGTTATTTTAGGCGAACTCGGCTAGCGACAGATAGTCCTCCCAACTGCCTCGAAAATCAATCACACAGCTCCTTAACATATACTCCAGTATCTGGATCACCCTCTGAGATTGACCATCGGTCTGAGGATGGAACGTAGTACTGAAGTCCAACCTTGAACCCAGAGCCTCATGCAACTTTCTCCAAAGTCGAGACGTGAAACGAGGATCCCTATCAGAGATGATCAAAACTGGTACCTCATATAGTCTCACTATTTCAGAAATACAAAGCTTTGCCAGCTTTTGTAGAGAATAATCAGTATGAACCGATATAAAGTGAGTGGACTTGGTCAATCGATCTATGATGACCCATACTGAATCCTTCTTAGTGGATGTTAGAGGCAACCCACTAACGAAATCCATAGTTACACACTCCCACTTCCATAGAGGAATCTTAATCGGCTGCAGTGAACCCACATGTATCTGATGCTCAGCCTTAATCTACTGGCACGTCAGACACATCGCCACAAAATCAAAAACCTCACGTTTCAACCCTGGCCACCAATATAACTCACGAAGGTCTTGGTACATCTTATTTCTGCCAGGATGCATAACATAAGCGCTACTATGCGCCTCTCTCAGTATAGACTGCCTCAAATCAGTATTATTCGGCGCATAGATTCTCCTACAGAAGTAAAGTACCCTATCACTATTCAGTTCAAAATCCGTAGTGCTACCACTCTCCACCTGTCGGAATCGAAGACCTAAAGACTGATCCTCTAACTGCTTACCCTTAATCTGCTCAATCCATGTCGGCTTAACCTGAAGCTTGGCTAATAGGCTACCATCATTAAATAAGCTTAGGCAAGCAAACATCGCCCTTAAATCGGTCATAGCTCTATGGCTCAGTGCACCGCCACCACATTGGTCTTACCAGGGTGGTACTCAATGGTGTAGTCATAATCCTTAAGTAGCTCAATCCATCTACGCTGCCTAAGATTTAGCTCCTTCTGAGTAAGGAGGTACTTGAGACTCTTGTGATCAGTGTAGATGATACACTTCTCACCATACAAGTAATGCCTCCAAATTTTCAGTGCAAACACTACGGAAACCAATTCTAAGTCATGCGTCGGATAATTCGTCTCATAGTTTTAAGCTGACGAGACGCATACGCTGCCACCTTACCATCCTGTATCAACACACATCCCAAACTGACATGTGATGCATCACTATAAACTGTGAACTCATTCCCAGGTTCTGGCTATATCAACATAGGAGTCTCAGTTAGTACAGTCTTAAGCTTCTCAAAGCTCTCTTGCTGGGCATTAGTCTAGACAAACGGTATACCATTACGCAGCAACTTAGTTAAGGGTGCTGCAACCAGTGAGAAGCCCTCCACAAACCCCCCGATAATAACCTTCAAGTCCCAGAAAACTCTAAATCTTAGACACATTCCTAGGCTACTTCCACTCCAACACAGCCTCAATCTTTCGAGGATCAACTTGAATCCCCTCAGCAGAAACCACATGACCTAGAAATGTCACCTCCTGTAACCAGAACTCGCACTTGCTAAACTTAGCATAGAGCTGTATTTCCCGCAAAGTCTGAAGAACAAATCTAAGGTGCTCGTCATGCTCATCCTCAGTACTCGAGTAAACCAGTATGTCATCGATGAACACTACCACAAACCGATCCAAATAAGGCTGAAATACTCGGTTCATCAAATCCATGAAAGCTGACGGTGCATTAGTCAATCCAAATGGCATCACTAGGAACTCGTAATGACCATAACGAGTCCTAAACATCGTCTTATGTACGTTAGCCTCCTTAACCCTCAACTGATGATACCCAGATTAGAGGTCAATCTTGGAGAATACCAAAGCTTCTCGAAACTGGTCAAACAGTTCATCGATCCTTAATATTGGGTACTTGTTCTTAATGGTCAACTTGTTCAGTTGCCGATAGTCGATACACATCCGCATGAATCCATCCTTCTTCTTCACAATAGTATCGGTGCTCCTTACGGAGACACACTAGGGCAGATGAACCCACGATCCAATAACTCCTGAATCTAAGCCTTAAGCTCCACAAGCTCATTCAGTGCAATTTGATAAGGAGTGATGGACACCGGAGTTGAACCAGGAAGTAGCTCCACCAGGAAGGAGCGATGGACACCTTAAGCTCCTCAGGAAAGACGTCCGAAAAATCTTTTACCATTCTGATGTCCTTAATAGAAGAGTCCTCAGAATTAGAAACACTTACGTAGGCCAAGAATGGCTCACAACCCTTATGAACCAGCTTCTCCGCCACTAACACAGAGATCACATTAGACAAATAATTCTGATGTTCTCTAATCAAGACTACCTCATTATCTTCGTCAGTCCTCAATACAACCCTCTTAGTCGCACAATCCAAACTGACACGATGCTTGACCAACCAGTCCATCCCTAGAATTAAGTCGAACTCCCAAATGAAAGCTCCATCAAATCAGCCAGCAAGATTACCCCTTGAACCTCTAAAAGGACATTTCTAAACAACTTTTTAACCCTTATAGATTGCCTCAACGGATTCAGTACAGTAACCTCACTTGTAGTGCTCCCAACCAAAATCTTCAAGTTTTCAAACACAGTACATGCTATATAGAAATGAGTGGATCCTATATCTATCAATGCAATATAGGGTACATCATGAATTAAAAAGTACCTATAATAACGTCTGGAGTATCTCTATCCTCTTAGCGGTGTGCAGCATAAACTAGAGTCAGCTGCCTCACCTCAGTCTGTCCAGTACCTCTGCTTGGTGCTCTCTGTCAAGTACCTCTTGGTGGCTACTATATTACCCTCTGTGGCTGTACATTACCAATACCTTGAGCTTGAATTTGATCAGCCATCAACGGACACTCCCTGATACGATGATCCAGTAATCCACACCTTAGACATGCCTCAGTCCTTCCCCAACACTTGCCCTGATGGCGTCTACCACAATTAACACATGGCTGCTCTCCAGTAGCAACCACAAGGGGCCAAGCTCTAACTGGCCCATCAGCTCTGGCCTTTTCTTAGACCTCTCTATAGAACTCCAGGGCTCTGAATCCCTCTTGTTCCTACCTCTCTCTGTCACAGTTTTGGCGCTCAGCGCGCTTAACCTCCTCGGTAATCTTCGCATTCTCAACCAGTGAAGAAAAATCACACTCCATTTGTGGAGCTATCAGGAATCTCAAATTATCCCTTAGGCCATCCTCTAAGTGGACATATCGCCCATACTCAATCGCCACCATACCTCGCGCATAGCAACTCAGTCATAGGAATTCGACCTCATGCTCGGCCATAGATCGATCTCCCTGAGTAAGGTTTAGGAACTCCTTCCTATGGGCATCCATGTAGCTCGCCTCCACATATTTCCCCTAGAAGGCAGTTTTAAAGAACTCCCAAGTCAGACGTTCGGGTTGAGTGCCCTCCTTAATAGTCAGCCACCACTGATAAGACTCATCTCGTAATAGAGAGACTGCACCCTTTAATTTCTACTCAGGGGTGCAATCTAAGTTATCCATAATCTGCTCCGTATCCTCTATCTAGTACTCGGCCACATTAGGGGCGACTACAGTGACACCCTTAAAAAGTTTAGCTCTATTGGATCAGAGTCATTTCTTAACCGACCCACGCCCCCTAGATCCAGTATTAGGCCCAACGACCCTCTCCAATATCGTGAGCATAGACTGGGACAATGCATCGTCCCCAGCCATGTGATCTTGAGACCTAGTCTCATTAGCAGGCGACACTAGTGTCTCACTCGTATCCAAATTTGTAACACCCCGAAAATTTTTACAGTGAAATATTATCCTTAATATAGTAAAATAAGAAAATAAAGTGACGAGAAGGGGAAATCTGGATTATGTCAACATTGGGAAATATATTATGATATATTACATTATTAATTCAAGATAGGATTAAATTGTAAAAGTGAGAAAAGTTTTATTACCTAAGAGTAAATACTCAAAATTTGAGGGTTAAAGTGTAAATATGAAAAGTTTAAGGACCAATAGTGTAAATATTTTAGGGTGGAATAATCTAGAAACTAAGGGAAATGGATGAATTAGGACCAAATTGAATAGGTAAAGAATTATGAGGACTAATTCAAAATTTTATCAAATTATGTGATGATTCAAGGGTGGAATTTAAAAGATCACAAAGGGCAAAATGGTCAATTAGAAGAAAGAGAAATCTAGAAAGTGAAATCTAGAAAGTAATGATAATAGTGATGATATTTTATAATTATTTAATTAGATAAATATTATTTTATTAATATTTTGATAAGATATTTTATTATTTATTATTATTTTATTATTATTTATGTAGTATATAAGGAAGGAAAGATGATGAATGATCATCATCTCTTTCCCATCCTAACCAACGTGAGAAGAAGAGAAAGAAAAGAAAGTTTTGCTTTCTTTACAAATTAGTCCTTCCACCAAAAATCCACCATTTTCACTTAGAATTCAAAAGAATTTACATAGCCATCAAGAGAGAAAGATGACAAGGAGACTATGGGGAGCAAGAATATCAAGTTTGATTCAAGAAATAGAAGCTGGAGGAGAGAGAAAATCAAATTAAAGATTGAAATCTATAAAACAAGGTAAGAACGTCATGTTTTCAATATATTTTAAGTTTGATATTGTGGTAAAAGCATGGAAATGATGTTAATGTAGAGTTTTCTTATATAAAGTTTTATGTTCTTGATATGTTAGAGAAGGAAAATAAGAGAAAGTAATGGGAAATGTTGTAGAGAAAGGAAATAAAGGTGTTATAAACTTGATAATTAACATTTTGCATTAAAACAGTTTTGGACAGCAGTAGTAGTCTAACTTTGAAAATCACCAAAATTGTAGAAATTGAATTAGAAGTTGAGTGAGATATAGAATTAAAGCTTATTGAGTCTATTTTCATATGAAAGAAACATGGAAAGCAAAGAAATTCTGTATTCTGAGATATTTATATTTTTGTAAGACTGGTTCAGAGTGATTTCGAGATCCCCTGTTCTATCTTTAGAAAGTCATCAAAATTGAATAAAATAATTAGGGCTTAAATTTATATGTTTAGAATCCTTAATGAGTATATTTTCAATAGAAATAAACAAGAACATCATCTAAATCTTGTATGAAGAGATAACTAATTTTAGTGAAGAAGGGTCAGCACCGCCAGACAACAGAATAGGGGTGAATTTGATGAATAAACTGTACTAATTGGCTAGGCTAAAATTCTGGAAATTTTATGGTATAAATATATGTGAGTCTAGTTTCAGGAAAATTAACGGTTTTCATTTCGAGTTCTATAACTCAAGATATAAATAATTTAGTAACTATGACTCAAATGGACAGTTTTGAATATACATATGAGTAAATAGTGAAATTATTTATAATGTTACTTATAGCATGTTATATACATTAAGGATGTGGAATGGAGAGGAGGAGGAGGAAAATATGTATAAATATTCAGCTAGCATGGCTAATTTGTAATGTTTTAGGCTCAAGGACTAAATTGAATAAAAGTAAAATTTTATGATTAGTTTGTAAAATGTTGGAAATGACCAAATTGCATGAAATTATTAATTTAGATTAGATCGGTTGAAAAATTTATGAAAATAGAAAAATACCAAAATGCCCTTAAATTTTGGTATTTCATAATTTAACTAGATAAGTTCGTGTAACTTAATTATGTGATATAAGGAAATATGAGTTGATGGTATGTGAAATATTAATATGATGAATTAATTGATTTATGTTTATGAAGAAGAGACAAGTGAATGATATTTATCATGATATGTAAATATGTGATTATCTTTAATATGTTAATACAAGGTAATTAAGTATGTTGAGACGAGTAATAAATTTAAGTAAGACATGACGAGAAAAATAAATATGTTTAAGGGACACTATGTTTAATTTTGATTGGTTTCAAATATAAAAAAAAAAGAAATGAAATAAAAGGTCCGATAAAAAATTTGTAATTCCTAATGCCTCGCACTTATTCCGGCGTTGAATACGGGTAAGGGTGTTACATTTAGTGAATATCGAGCTATGGTTTAGTCGCTTCTCGGACCAAATATAGTATATGTAGAGTCTAGAAATATATGTCATTATTAATATATAACTTGAGACAATGTCATATCTTCTAATTTTGATGATATTTGTATCACTATAATTCAAACTTTATCATTATTATGTGTAATTTACTAATTATTTGTGGTAAGTATTTTAAGGTAAGTGTTTAGTAAAATGATAAATTTATGATTGGGTAATGAAATTGAAACCGATACTAAACCTAATTATGGAATACTGAATATTATTTTGAGTAATTGAACTAAATTGTGAAGTTATGAATATTGTTATGTGTATTGCATTAAACTATGAATCATTGATGTAATGAATTACTAATACTTGTGAAACCGATCAAATAAGAAGTGAAAATAAAATGAACTGAATTTAGAAAGTTATTTAAATTACGAATCGAATTATGAATTATTTGAATATTTGAAGGTATATTAAATAAAGAAAATATGCGAGTAATTGAAATGTATATTGATTGAAAAGTAATTAGTGATTTTAAATTTGATTGGACAATAAATTAAAATACGAATTGAATAAAATGCATTAAATTGTGAATATGTGTAAATATATGAATCGTGTATTGATTGAAAAGTGGTTGGAACTGAATTGAAGTATGATTATATGTGAATATGTGAAATATGTATTGGTATTGAATTGTATACTGATTAGAAAATAAAAAAAGTGAATTTGAAATAAAAAAAATTTAAATACCCTATTAACTTATCAGACTAGATTGGATACAAATGGCATGCCATAGGATTTGTGATGTGATGAGGAGATTTGAGGCTCACTAGAGGTGATAATTTCAGATTATATTCTTCGGTTTATCCAAGAGGCATTTAATGCCTTATTGGTGTGTTTGGGAGGATATGATATACCTGGTGTGTAATGGAGGATTTCATTATTTTGGTGTGATTGGTTGAATCTGTGATCCGTCAAAGTCCAGTCTTGTTAATAGGGTAGATATGAATATTAAGTGAAATTAAAATGAGAATTGATTTCCTATTAACTTGTCGGATTAGTCGGATATAATTGGCATGCCATAGGATTTGGAAGAGTACGGATTTATCGGCTTTGCCAATCGTGCACTTTATGTGTCGATTTCGCACCTCGTGTGTCGTATCGTGCACCTCGTGTGTCGATCGTGCACTTTATGTGTCGTGTCGTGCACCTCGTGTGTCGTGATCGTGCACTTTATGTGTCGATTTCGTGCACCTCGTGTCGCCTCGTGCACCTCGTGTGTCGATCGTGCACTTTATGTGTCGATCGTGCACATCGTGTGTCGATCGTGCACTTTATGTGTCGATCGGGCACCTCGTGTCGATCGTGCACTTTATGTGTCGATTTCGTGCACCTCATGTGTCGATATCGATCGTGTACTATGTACCGCTTTAGGCACAATGTGCCGATCGGTGTGTTTGGGTTGGAATCTGTATCCGCCAAAGTCCGGATTGTTAATAGGGTGAATAATCAAATGAGAAAATTAAATAAATTTGATTGATCGTACTACTAAAAATATAAGAAAGATATTATGAGTTGAATTGTGAATCGAATTGAAATGTGAGAATTGAAAGATGAACTTAAGGTTCATAAATTTGCTAAAATATCGAATTATTGATATTGAAATCAGCTTGAATAAATGAAATGAGAAAATTGAATGAATTTGATCGATTGAATTATTGACAATCTGAAAAAAAAATGGAATTATGAATTAAAATTGATATATAAATTGAAAACTTGAACCAAAGGTTCATAAGTTGATTAGATAATATAGATGATATATGATGCTATTTGATGAAAGATTATTGTTGAGGTATGAAATTAAAGTATAAATTAATACATATGACTTATATTGTTACATGTTTGATGTCTATTATTTAATATTAAATGTTAAATTTAAATTATGCGATAGTAAATGAAGTGTGAGGTAATTGTTATTGTTGAATTAAATGGAAATTGGATTAAGTGATGGATAAATATTAGTATTGAATTGTATATTGATGAGGAAGTGAAATTAAATTTAGTTGTGAATAAATTGAAAGTGAAATTGGAATTTGAAAATGAAATATGAAGTACATAATAAAAATTATTAGTAAATTAAGAATGACTAGTAAATATTGAAATATGTTACATATATTAAAGTAAGAAAATATATAAACATTCGGGTTTTCAGACAATGATTAAATTGTAAAGTATGTAAAAATATTATGCTAAAAGTGTAAAATGATATGCGTGCATAATGTAATTTATCCAAGTAAATGAGATTAGATCTACTAATATATTAGTTGTATACCATTAAGGGACTCTAACGCATTCTCCGATAATAACACCTTGGTACTCATCAAGTGCTATCTCGATTAATAGTACATCATAATACACTTTTATATTTGTTCAGATATCTTAAATGTTCGCTTAGTCTATTGGGCCTCTTATAAAAGGTAAGCAATTTTCGTTATAATTAGGTATGTTCGCAATATTGAATTAAAAATAAATTGTGAATTGAAAGGATATGGAATGGATATAAATGATAAACTAAATAAATATGTGTACAAAGGAGCTATAGATATTGTGGAAATAATGAAGTTCATGATCAATAAGAAAACAAGAAAATTTCGAGGACTAAATTTCTTTTAAGGGAGGAAATGTAACACCCTAAAATTTTTACGTTGAAATATTATCCTTAATATAGTAAAATAAGAAAATAAAGTGACGAGAAGGGAAATCTGGATTATGTCAACATTGGGAAATATATTATGATATATTACATTATTAATTCAAGATAGGATTAAATTGTAAAAGTGAGAAAAGTTTTATTACCTAAGAGTAAATACTCAAAATTTGAGGGTTAAAGTGTAAATATGAAAAGTTTAAGGACCAATAGTGTAAATATTTTAGGGTGGAATAATCTAGAAACTAAGGAAATGGATGAATTAGGACCAAATTGAATAGGTAAAGAATTATGAGGGACTAATTCAAAATTTTATCAAATTATGTGATGATTCAAGGGTGGAATTTAAAAGATCACAAAGGGCAAAATGGTCAATTAGAAGAAAGAGAAATCTAGAAAGTGAAATCTAGAAAGTAATGATAATAGTGATGATATTTTATAATTATTTAATTAGATAAATATTATTTTATTAATATTTTGATAAGATATTTTATTATTTATTATTATTTTATTATTATTTATGTAGTATATAAGGAAGGAAAGATGATGAATGATCATCATCTCTTTCCCATCCTAACCAACGTGAGAAGAAGAGAAAGAAAAGAAAGTTTTGCTTTCTTTACAAATTAGTCCTTCCACCAAAATCCACCATTTTCACTTAGAATTCAAAAGAATTTACATAGCCATCAAGAGAGAAAGATGACAAGGAGACTATGGGGAGCAAGAATATCAAGTTTGATTCAAGAAATAGAAGCTGGAGGAGAGAGAAAATCAAATTAAAGATTGAAATCTATAAAACAAGGTAAGAACGCCATGTTTTCAATATATTTTAAGTTTGATATTGTGGTAAAAGCATGGAAATGATGTTAATGTAGAGTTTTCTTATATAAAGTTTTATGTTCTTGATATGTTAGAGAAGGAAAATAAGAGAAAGTAATGGAAATGTTGTAGAGAAAGGAAATAAAGGTGTTATAAACTTGATAATTAACATTTTGCATTAAAACAGTTTTGGACAGCAGTAGTAGTCTAACTTTGAAAAATCACCAAAATTGTAGAAATTGAATTAGAAGTTGAGTGAGATATAGAATTAAAGCTTATTGAGTCTATTTTCATATGAAAGAAACATGGAAAGCAAAGAAATTCTGTATTCTGAGATATTTATATTTTTGTAAGACTGGTTCAGAGTGATTTCGAGATCCCCTGTTCTATCTTTAGAAAGTCATCAAAATTGAATAAAAATAATTAGGGCTTAAATTTATATGTTTAGAATCCTGAATGAGTATATTTTCAATAGAAATAAACAAGAACATCATCTAAATCTTGTATGAAGAGATAACTAATTTTAGTGAAGAAGGGTCAGCACCGCCAGACAACAGAATAGGGGTGAATTTGATGAATAAACTGTACTAATTGGCTAGGCTAAAATTCTGGAAATTTTATGGTATAAATATATGTGAGTCTAGTTTCAGGAAAAATTAACGGTTTTTCATTTCGAGTTCTATAACTCAAGATATAAATAATTTAGTAACTATGACTCAAATGGACAGTTTTGAATATACATATGAGTAAATAGTGAAATTATTTATAATGTTACTTATAGCATGTTATATACATTAAGGATGTGGAATGGAGAGGAGGAGGAGGAAAATATGTATAAATATTCAGCTAGCATGGCTAATTTGTAATGTTTTAGGCTCAAGGACTAAATTGAATAAAAGTAAAATTTTATGATTAGTTTGTAAAATGTTGGAAATGACCAAATTGCATGAAATTATTAATTTAGATTAGATCGGTTGAAAAATTTATGAAAATAGAAAATACCAAAATGCCCTTAAATTTTGGTATTTCAAATTTAACTAGATAAGTTCGTAACTTAATTATGTGATATAAGGAAATATGAGTTGATGGTATGTGAAATATTAATATGATGAATTAATTGATTTATGTTTATGAAGAAGAGACAAGTGAATGATATTTATCATGATATGTAAATATGTGATTATCTTTAATATGTTAATACAAGGTAATTAAGTATGTTGAGACGAGTAATAAATTTAAGTAAGACATGACGAGAAAAATAAATATGTTTAAGGGACACTATGTTTAATTTTGATTGGTTTCAAATATAAAAAAAAGAAATGAAATAAAAGGTCTGATAAAAAAATTTGTAATTCCGGTAATGCCTCGTACCCTATTCCGGCGTTGAATACGGGTAAGGGGTGTTACAAAATTTGGCAGGCTGCTCGATGACGAGGACTCAGTTCGAGCCCCTCTACGGCCTCAGCCTCAGCCTTTAGTGCCCCTTCCGCAGATACCTCGTGTGCTCATATCTAATCAAATTTATCTGTATCAAAATTTTTATGAATCAGTTTCAGTTTTAGTGTTTATTAACAAATATTTTATGTAAAACAGTATTACAAGTTCAGAGTTTGTTTTCGTTTGTCGCAGTCTCTAGTAGTTTACTATAGTTTCAATTTAACTACAGTTTTCAGTATATACTATTTAGACTATTCTTACAGTTTACTACCTACAATAGTTTCAGAGTATCATAGCAATTTTAATTTAAGTAAAAATCAATTTCAGGATACTTACAGGATCGGCACCGGAGACTCGGTGTACCACATACTTAGTAAAAACATTTCAAATCATTTTGAGAATCAATTCTTCAAAAACCAAATTTTAAAACCCATAACCCACAGCTGAGTTTTGCAACCTCGCTCTAATACCACTAAATGTAACACCCTAAACCAGGCCTAAACGTTACGGACGTGTCTGACGATGCCACATGATAGGGTGTTAAAAACTATGTTGTTATAATAAACCGTCTTTGTATAATTATGATTCCTTGTTCCTATTTAGTTTTAAAATCAGTTTTACCAATTAGACCAATTGTTAAAAACATATCTCGTTGCGGAAGCTTTTAAAACTATTTAAGAAATCATGAGTTTAGAAAATACTTTAGCTTTTTGTAAAGAATCGGATTTTCCTACCACTAGCAGTTATAAATCCATAAAAATAAATCAAACCCAAATTTACGCAAAAGTCCCAAAGAATCCACAAATTACATCCCAATAATAATAAAACCATAAAACATAAATAAAAAATTATAGAGTCCAAAAACTATAGTCACCGTTGAGTCCTCCGCCGCATCGATCCGTCTAGGTCTGGGGATTACCTGTGCACATTAAACAGAAATGGGTGATTTTACATAAACTTAGTGTGTAATCCCACAGAAAACAAAAAATAGTAAATACAGTGCACAGTAAAAAATAGTCTTGGGCCTAAGCCCCTTTTAGTATCAGTAGCGGATTGGCCTTAGCCCAACTCAGTATCAGTATCAGTATGCACAAGGGCCTTAGCCCATCATAGTGTTAGAAACAGATATGTAGTATTCAGTAACAAAGTCCTACCCAACCAGCCTCTATACACCATCTCCGTCCAATCTTACACTCCATGTGGGGATTAAATCAACCCACCCATCCATACACTATAGGTAGTACCGAATATGGCACAAAATAGTAATTTGCAGCTGAGCTGCCAATATATTAGGCTTAAGAGCCTTTCAGTACACTTCCACCAAATAATATCAACCCAACCCAATGCAATACAACATACATGAAATGTCATGCTATCACAGGTTTGTCAGATACACATTTAGTTAGTATACATGCTTGTATATAACATGCTCGGTACATAATTCACACAATCAATATAACACAATTAAGGGTCTAAGTAGTGCTTACCGACCCTACCAAAGGTTTACAGTCAACTTGGGTGACCCGTGCAACTTTAACAGTCATTTCAGTAAAAATGGGCTCACACCCCCATGTGGGCCCACACGCCCAGATTGACCTTGGCCCGTGTGGATCATACGGCCTGGTCTAATTTTCCACACACCCATATGGCCCACACCGCCCAAATCAGTTTAGCCCATGTGTCACACACGGCCTACCTGGCCATCATACGGCTGTGTCTTGTGTGGATGGCCTGGCCTCGTTGATCACACATCCGTGTTATAGCACACAGCCTACCACACAGGCGGCCATACGCCCGTGTGAGGTCAACAGTGAGGTTTTTAGCTTTCGATGTAATCAGGTACACACCTGTATCGTTTTCGACGTGAAAGCAACTCCAAGCAATCCCCAACCTAAAATTGATCAATATTTCACTCCATTAATCACTTAAACAATCGAATTGAACTAAACCCAAAATGAGGTATTCATCTATCGAACGAAAAACCATTACCTTAGATCGAACAATGAAGTCTCTTCACCACCACGACATCGATCGAATAACTTCAGCCCTTTAACCTTTTCCAAACACAAAACAAATCCTATTAACCACTATCCATAACCCAAAATGAAAAATGATACTTATCACACTTACCGATAATGCACGAAAAAGTGCTAAAGAACTAGACGCGAAACAACGATAGTAGGGAAAACAAAACAAAAACGAAAAAAATAAGTGGAGAAGAAGATGATCAGTTTTTTTCTGCAGAGCGAATTTTTGGGAAACTATTTTACTCAAATCCCACTACCTACCCTATTTCAATCCCTTAATTTCCTCTCTCAACTCCCACTACACATCCACCACTCGAATCCCAGTTTAGCATAACTCTGGCCGAACTTTAAGCAAAAATACTACTTCTTGCCATCACAGAGAATCGAACACAAGCCCTCCAACACACCAACACTCCACTTAATCGCTGGACCAGCTGACCCATTCTGATATGGTTTTGCAAACAATTAAATAAAAGCTTACTGAACAAGAGTGAATCTTAACTTAGAAAAATTTCAAAAATTTCCAAGGGCATGGCTTGAACTTGGGACCTTCCACATACACCCAGAACATATAACCACTGAAGAAAACAGATATTTGTGTTACACATTCACAAAAAAGAACATAGAAATTTTAGGGCGTTACAGCTCTATTCAATATATGACAAGCTGTTAGAACAGCTTCTCCCTTAAAACCTTGTCCAAGACCTGAATATGATAACATTGAATTTACCATTTCAGTCAATACTCTATTTTTCCTTTCAGCTACACCATTTTTTTGTGGTGTGTAAGGGGTTGAAACTTGATGGACAATTCCAGTGGATTCAAAATAACTTGGATTATAATATTCTCCACCTCTATCCGATCTTTAAGACTTGATAAATGATTCACACTAAAGTTCAACTTCAGATTTATTAACTTTAAATTTATCAAGTGCTTCATGTTTTGAATGCAATAAATATACATAACAATATCTAGAACAATCATCAATAAAAGTAACAAAATATTTCTTTCCACCTAATAAAGGAGTATTATGCATGCCACATAAATCACTATGTATCAAATCAAGCAATTTTGTTTTTCTTTTAACCTTAGGGAAAGGGTTTCTTGTAATTTTAGTCAACATACATGTATTGCATTTTTCAATATTATTTTTAAAAATAGGAATTAAATCTAACTTATACATGTTATTCAATTTTCTATAATTCAAATGACCTAATATATAATGCCATAAACAAAAAGATTCAACCATATAAGCGTAAATAATATTTTATTCTTATTAATAATATTCAGTTTGAACATACTCTCATACATATACCCTTTCCCTACAAAAATTCCTCCCTTAGATAAAATAAACTTATTTGCCTCAATAACAAGTTTAAAACCAAACTTATTCAACAAACTTCCAGACACTAAATTCTTTCTAACTTATGGTACATAATATACATCATTTAAGCTTAAAACCTTTCCAGAAGTGAATTGTAGTTCAACAGACCCTTTGCCTTTGATTGCTGCGGTGGAAGAATTTCCCATATACAAGATATTGTCATTTTCACATTGTGTGAACTTCGTGAGCATGCTTTTGTCTTTGCACACATGTTTGGTTGCTCCGGTATCAATCCACCATGTATTATCATCTTGTACCATATTAATTTCATATATCATTGCAATAAACTTTTCGTTATTATTAGCGTTAGAAGATGATTTCTTCTTTAAAAATCGACATTCATTCTTGAAATGTCCTAGCTTACCACAATGATAACATGAGCCCTTTTGTTTCTTTTTAAACTTAGGTGCTCTATTAGTCTGTTTGAACTTTCTCTTGAATGGTTTAGTAGTCTGTACTTCCTTCGTAACATGCACTTTTGCATTTTCAGAATTTAGGTTCTGATCTAGCTTTTAATATTCTTCTTCAATACGAAGATGATTTGCCAAAGCCTCAAAAGATATTTCTTTTTTATTATGTTTTAGACTTCTTTTAAAGTCTTTCCAAGATGGAGGAAGTTTGTCTATTATGGAGGATACAACAATCATTTCATCCATTTTCATATCATATTGCTTGAATTGATTCAGCATCTTTTCAATATCACGGAATTGTTCCATAATATAACGACCATCAACAATTTGATAATTATTGAAACGACTGACAAGAAATTTCTTCCTTGTAACATCTTTGGTCATGTATCTTGTCTCCAATTTATCCCATAATTCTTTAACGGTGACCTCGTTCAGGTAGGTGTCGAACAAACCATCAGATAAACCATTCAATATGTGGCCCATGCACATGTAATTAGAATTGTCCCATTTTTGTCTTTCTCGGGTTGCAGCAACAGATTCATTTTCATTCTCTTCAGGTCTTGGAGTATCCAAAACATAAGTAATCTTCAAAGTTGATAATAAGAAGTACATCTTTTTCTACCATCATAAAAAATTACCACCATCAAACCGATCAAGTTTGAAAAAATAGGAAGCTAACTCCCTTAGTGTTCCACTTTCATGTGTTATGGTAGTCATCATGAAATATAACCTTAAAATTGTTAGTACAAATATCCAATGAGGAAATTCTCGAACACACGAACGAAAATCGAACAGAAGAAGAAATAGGACAAGGCTCCAAGGCATGTATCAAGCCAATGATCCAAGGCATGTTTCAAGCCACTATCTTTAAGTTTATATTCACCCCCACCTATCTTAAATGTACAAACGAGTTCCAAGTAAATTAACCTCGAGGATACAATGAAGCCAATGACTATTTGCGTTTTGAACTGATGAGAATAACCCACTACGCACTGAGCAATGTATGACAAGAAACTCAATTTCTATAAAGGATTTCTGTAGTAATACTTTATAGAATAATCTAATAAAATTAGAAAATGAAAGAAGGAAAGAAAGACTATTAGATTTTGTTGGTATGATTTCCAAATTAAATCTCATTCCTATTTATAGGAATTTTCATGTCTCTTCATAGAGATATCTTTCATCAATAGGGTCTTTCTGAATAATAATGTCTTTAAAATAAACACATAATTATTCATTTAATTATAACTATTCAAATAATATTATTTAAATAGTTGTAATTCTTTTCAAAAATCAAATAATATAATCTTTTGAATAATTACACCCATTCATTTATAGTTATTGGAACACTATAAATATTTGAAATTGTTCCAACACAAACTTCTTACCAAAATTTTTATTTAAATAAAAAATGTTTGTAGAGGATTTTGACTTTTATCAGCTATAAATTCCAATCTATTCAATTATAAGTTCTCATTGGATTTGTATCAATTTATGTTACTCAAACTCTAGTGTCTGTGTCTGACATCCAATACCACTATATTTTGCTTTCTTTACCAAAAATAAAAAATTTACATTTAGTTTGGAGGAAGAAGATATTTCATAATTCGCATAAATTTTTGGATTTAATTTAAAGCTAGTTATTGCTTCAGCACGCGTTTTCAGTACAGATCATCTATACCAACTTGACTATGATTTTTTTCTTTCCATCAAGTTGCAAGAAATAAAAAAAGGTGTGTGGTTTTTTAGCTTTTCGGTTAATGTTGATTATGGTTGATTTGTTTCCAATAATGGTAATTTTGAAAGTTATAACAAAACAACTTGAGGAAAGAGCAAAGCCGTCTCCTAAACACTGACATGCACAAGGTTCCAAAAAGAGTGAGAAATTTCTTTAATGTTTCCCTATTACAATATCACATTTATCAAGTTTTGTTTCTACTGACCATTGGCTGCATTTTGGTTAGGTAATAATTTCACCATGTCTCATAATCACTGCTGAAAGTAGCTTTAGTAATAGATTTCTGCATTTGTTCCCCATTTCAACCAGATCTCACTGTGGATTCAACATTACATTATTTATGTGGCAGACAGGCAGGTAGGCATACTAGTTCTCGGACCATGATTGTTGGGTAATACAACTGCTGGATGCCACTAGATGCAATCCCTATTTCAACTACGAAATCAAAGATTCGAGGGAAAGCTTTACCAAAGCCTTATTAGCAAACTGGAAGGAGGCTGATATCGAGTATTAGTAAGAAAAGAGGAACATTTTTAAATATTTATCATGTTCTAATAATTATAAATGAAATGGTGTAAATAATATTTTGATTATTGATAAATAATTATGATTATGTCTTTTAAATATAAAGAGTTATATCACTTGATTTTTTAATAAAGAATTATAACTATTTAAGGAATACTACTTGAATAGTTATGTTTATTTAAGGGGTGATGGTGGTGGAAAAAGTCTTAAAATTTATATAATGAATGATCGAGCCTAGAAACTAACTATCACCACAATTGAGGCAAGCGCACCTATCGAACAGTAGTATAGTTTAGTGGCAAGACCTGATTGTCGAACCCAAAGGAACCAAAAGTACTAATACTAACTTTCTTTTTATTATTTAGCCTAAGAATTAAGAGAATGGTTGTTTAATCTAAAATTAACTAACTACTAAGCTAAAGATGCTAAGATATAGAGAAGGAATTGGGGAAATACTTGTGAGAAAAACCAATTGATTATGAACAATACCCGAGGAATAATCCACCTAGACTTCACTTGTTATCTAACTCTAAACCAGACGATTTATTCACTTGACTTGATCCGTAGGATTCCCTAATTTATATTAATACCTCTCTCGAGGCTACTAACGTCTAACCCTAGGTTTGATTAATTGAAATCTCTTTCTAATTAAAACCCCTAGAATTGCTTTAACTCGATCTATGGACTCCCATATTAGGTTTGACCCTAATTCGATAGATTTTCGTCATCCTATCTCTAGGGTTGCGATCAACTTTGCTTAACTATGCTAGATCTACTCTTAAATAGTGAATATTCCTCCTTTGCCTAAGCACATCAATACTTGAATCAATATCCTGAAATATCAAAGCAAGAATTGAGAACACATAGTTAAGAACAAATCAAGTATTTATCATATAGTTCAGAGAACAATAACAAGATCCGTCTTAGTTTCATCCCCTTCAAGTATTTGAGAGGATTAGTTCATAATCATAAAAGAATACATCTCAGAAGCAAATATAAAACAAAACATAAAGAAAACCCTAAAACCCCCTGAAGGAATTGAAGGAGCGATCCTTAGTCTTGAGTATGACTCCGGCTTCTGGGATGAATCAACTGGCTTTCTTCGAGTGATCCCACAATTTTGTCCCTCTGGCTTGGCTCCTTGGCCTAGCTGAACGCCTCCTTTAAGGTTGGCCTCTAGGGTGTTTATTTAGGCTTTTGGAATGTCTTTCTTTGCCTCTAAGTACCCTAATCCGAATGAAACTCTTCTTTGCTGTGGCAAGGACACGCCCGTGTGGCACGGCCGTGTGATTCGGGGCTAGGCCGTGGTCAGATCTGCTAAGGAGGCACGACCATGTGTTTCGAACCCAGGCTGTGTGCAATTCGTACTTTGGCCCATTTTCTCTGTTTTCGGCCCGTTTCTCGTTCTTTTCATCCTCCAGTGCTTTCCTAAGTATAAAACATGAAATTAAAGGATTAGGAGCACCAAATTCCACAATTCAGGGAATAAATCATCCAAAAGTATGCTAAATGTGGGATTAAAATATGAACATATTACGGTTTATCAAGGGGTAATCTACAAAATAGTCACTTTTGTTTGCCTCAGGTTACATTTTAGTCACTTATGTTTGAAATGTT
The DNA here is from genome assembly GCA_025506655.1 of Gossypium rotundifolium. Taxonomy (NCBI): domain Eukaryota; kingdom Viridiplantae; phylum Streptophyta; class Magnoliopsida; order Malvales; family Malvaceae; genus Gossypium; species Gossypium rotundifolium. The sequence continues at coordinate 143,967,116 of CP106731.1, forward strand.
ACGTTTTAGTCACTTATGTTATTATTTTATTACGAAGTTATCACTCTTCGGTTAAGTTTCGTTATGTCCTAATAGTAATCCTACGTGCCAGTTCAACTAGATTTTAAGTGCCAACTTGGATTTCCAAATGGGATGAGAATAGATTTTTAACTAAATAAATTTAATTAATTAAAAATTTTAAACCCTAAATCTTAGTTGAAAAAATGTTCATCTCCCTTTTTTTTTAATTTCCTTTTTCATTTGACTAAAAAGCTATTATCATCAGAATTTTTTTATTCACGTACAAAAACAAAAGAGGATTCAATGGAGGATCCAGGTATGTCTTTTTTACCTAAAAATTTATGTTCTAAGACTTAAAATCAAATGGTTGTCGACAAATAAGAAGATGGTAATCATTTTTGTTCCTAATCATTGTATTTTCCAATTCTTCATGTTCTTGAATAATTGGTTTCTCAATCCAATTTTTTCTGATCTGAATCAGCTTGTTTGTTCACAATCCTTTTGTGGGTATTCCTTATTTTTCTTTCTTACCGCTGATTTTGTGCTGATATGGAACTAATATGAAAAAAAATTTACATCCCCAATCATCTGTTTTGGCTTTCTTTGATTAATTTCATTTTAGATGGAATTGTTTCACTTATTTTTCTTTTCTTGTATGTGTGAAATCTTGTATGAGGTCAACATGAAATATAAAATTAGGAGATTGCAGTCCTTGAAATCGGCTTGTTACTGTTTTTGCATCAAACTAGAGGGTAAACATGCTTGCAAATGTTAGGAGTTTTGTTTGAAGAAGGATGCACAAAGAATTTCCAGATAAACAAGTGATTACAACAAGACATTTTTTTCCTGCATGAAAGGGTCTAAAGGGTGTCAAAACTCGATTATTTTAGTGGTGTCTTGGCTCAGTTTCACTGCTTCCGCTGAGACATGAGATTTGTGCTATAGATTGAGTTAAATTTTATATTTGAACTGTACATCCCTTGTGTCTAATTTTTTCCACAAATCATTTTAATGCTCTAGTCTGATTCACCCTTATTAGCTGCATTATGATCCCTGCGTCTCCCCTTCTATGCTATGTGCACCTTAATTTTCTTTGAGAATTGGTCATATTCTGCTCAAATTTACCCCTCTTCCATAAGTTATTTATTTCAATGTTTTTTTGGACATGCAACAAAATCATGTTAATTGATATTAAGTTTTTGAAATCTGCAATCTTCTCATGCTTGCAGATTGATATTAAGAATTGTGATTGCTCGTAAATGCTCTCTCGATCATGTTGTTGATCAAGTTGCTGCAGTCCCACCTGCAAATGCTCTTTTGCTTATGCGTTGTCGGTCCACTCCTACTAAGAGCTGGTTAGAAGAAGCTAACAGGGTCGAAAGGACGAGGAAGATCAAAGAGACAGAAAAGAGTGCAAGAGAAAAGACAAGGAAAAAAGAAAAAAAATGATGTTTTTAATGGAAGAAGAAAACATGAAGGTGAAAAAGAGCTTAGTAGTGATGAAATATGACCCTGATTTCTACGAAATTTCATCTTATATAGCCCAAGAGACATGGCTTGTTGGTGGAATGAAGGATCATTTATCCCAAAGCCAAAGTTGGAAGAGATGATTACATTATATTATTATCCCTGGTGACTACTCTGTTTTCTTCATAGTTTCACTTTATAAATACTTCTTTGTGCTTTATTTTTGAACCCTTTCATCCGAGAACTGGAAATTCTAAGCATAATCACCACATTATAGTTTTACTTTTGGAAGTTAGATATGTTTCCATTGTTGTGTATGATTTGAGAGTTCTATGTATTTAATTTGTGCCACATAATTTGTACAACTTTCCTTTCTTTTTCATTTGGAAAAAGATTTTGATGCTATTCTATGCTATGCCATGTAAATTCCTGAGTTTGTGTTATTTTCATTTGCATGTCTGCATGTAATGAATTTATCTTATCAAACCTTTTATTGATGCTTGCCTGTTTGGTTGCATTGGAAAAAATCTGGAATGTGTAGATGTTTTCACCATGAAAAGCTGATTAGAGTGAATTAACCAGCAAAGTTGGCAGAAGTACGGTTGAATTCATAATAATAAAAAACCTTCAAAACGAAGGTTAGACATGTTGACGAAATCATGGGTGTAAATAAAATATGAAACAGACATGTAAAATTGAAATTAATTACCAAATAATATGAGCAATTTCATGCTAGAAAAATCAAAATATTTTGTCTCGTAGTTAACAATTATTTTCAATCAATTGGCATTGTAAAAAGAAGAGAAAGAAATAAACAGGCACTGCATTACTTTGATCCTGTATTTGTACATTTTTTTACTTTAACTGTTTGCTAATTTGGTCTGCAAAATGAAAGTAATTAATTTTAATTTCACATGTCGTTGTCTTTACCATGAATACCTCACGCATAATTTATGAAATTTTTACTTTATAAGTTTGCTCCACAAGACATATATTTTAGTTTATCTATATATATTAGTGTGAGGATGAAAATAAACTTATGAGATATACAAATGAGATCCTTAAAAGAGTTTAACATAATGCGTAATGAGGCAAAAAATGGCATATAGATGATATCCTTAAAAGATGTAAGAAACGTTGAACTATTTTACTCCCCTTTGAGAGAATATGTATAATCTAACATTTCTCAAGTAATTGTTCAATACTTTAACATTTCAAAAAAAAAAAAAAATTCAAACCCTCAATTAAGACAAAATATATAATCTAACTATTGTTAACATGATTCAACAACCCCTCCAAAAAGGTATATTCTTTGTTCACAAAACAGGCAACTTCTTCTGTATCATTGGACATAAAGGTCCAGGATACTTCTCAGCAGCCTCTCTCATAGAAACCAACCTAGTCATGACTTTTATTCTAATTATTTCCAACATTGTTAGGATGGGTTTATCTCTAGCTTCTAAAATTATCTGCAAGGAGAGTAAGTCCTTAAATAACTCCAACAGCAATTATACAACATGAAGTGATAAACAGTCAGATTTAAAAAATAAATTTTAACCTCGTTGAAACATTCACTGTTGTTGTTCAGTAGTAGATCAGATTTGCATTTGGTTGAGAAATGGGCTCTTGACCAAGTCCTTGGATCCTTGTCATGTAGCCAAGCCTCAACAGATTCTGGTAGTGACCTCATTTCAGACATTGCTTCTTCAAATTTTCTTGGAAAAGTTGCTTTAGCAGCTTTCTAGTAAGTAAGACACATAACTTGGTCTCTAAATCCTTCCATGTTTTTAAAATTGTTGTAAAGATGTCTGGCACAATTTCTTGCTTCAGCATTAGGGAACAACAAAGAAATCACTTCTATTAAACCCTGTAAAACAATTAAAACAACTTGATAAGAAATCATTTTTATATAAACAATTTAGCCTATACTATGACTTTATAATACCTTTTGTTTGTCTTACATGCAGCATATATTGTAGGAGTTGTCGATCTCCAAATCTCTCTGTAACAACTCGAGGAACCAAAACCATGATTGTTTGTTTTCATTCTCAACTGCAGCAAAAGCCACTGGATATATACAATCATTGGCATCAACCCCAACAGTGGTAAGCAAATGTCCACCATAATATCCCTTCAGCCAACACCCATCTAACCCTATAATTCTCCTACAACCAGTTAACCAACCTAATTTGCATGCTTCAAGACATATATAAAGCCTCTGAAATAGCCTACAATCTAATTTACAGATGGTTGTTGTACCAAGGTTGCTTCTCCTTAACTCAAGTAAATAATCATATATATTGGCATATTGGGCTCTGTGATTCCCTTGAACTAGTTCTAGAGCCCTAATCTTAGCCCTTATACATTTAGTCCGAGACACTATTGTTCCAAAATCAACCCTAATATCATTTTGTAAAGATGTTAAGGAATAATTGGGATCAACTTGAAATTTGTGTAAATAATGTCTAGCCATCCACTTTGAAGTAATATTCTTATTTTTCATTACCTTGCCACACTTATGGTGGTTGACTAAGGTATTAATTTTCCAACTCCCATCCATTGGATCCTTGGAATTTAATTTGGATGCCCACAATGTCCATGGACAGCTAGGTACACAGACTACTTTCACCCTAAGCTTGTCATTCCTAGTTAGTTTGGTTACTACCTTATTTATCCTCCCATACTGTTTAATTGCATCTTTTAAAATGTCTCTACTAGGGAAAACCAAACCCTTTATCAATATAGGGTTCCTCATATCAGTTTGAGGATTGAATAAAGGGTACTTTTTTATTCCCATATTTATTATAATCCATGTCATTATTCAAATCATCATCACTGTTACTATCAAAATCATCGTCTAAACCCCAAAAACCCAGTAAGTGGTCTAACTCCTTCTGTATAATTTCAGCTACTAGTTCAACCTTTGGTTCATCAATCCTATCACCATCAGACTCAAAAGAATCAAAATAAGAAGTACCTGACTCATAAGCTTTATATGAACTATCATCTGAGTCAGACGCTTCTCCTCCAAAATCTCCCCCTAAAGTATTTTGTTCAACATCAAACCATAAACCAAAAAAGGAATAAAACATTATATTAGTATCAACAAATTGCACAACAATTCAAACCTAAAAAAACATTATATCAACTTCAGTTCAATTTCAAACAATACCGCTAATGAATTCATGAACATTTTAGGACATTCGGATAGTAGTCGATATTCACATTTGGATATCATTAAAATACATAATCTAGAACATGAAAACAATTGTCATTATTCACATTTTGACAACATAAATATGTGCATTAAGATACATTATGACAGCAACTGTAAAATACATTTGAATAGCATAAATATGCACATTAAAAGACATTTTGACAACAGCTGTAAATTACAAGTTCAAATTGTTAACATATTGTGGCAAAATTGGGAAACTTCAATCCTTACTTGGAAAATTAGAGTGAAGTTAACATTATATACATCTTTAAATCAATTATTTGTTATACATTTGTATCAAACTAGGCCTGAGTTAAAATGAAAAGTTGAACATAGACATAAGCATAAAGGACTGACAAAGAATAAGGTTTGTTTTGCTAGGACAGTGACAAAAATTGAGCAATCACAATTTTTAATATCAATCTGCAACCCTAAGAAGATTGTAGATTTCAAAAACCTAATATCAATCAATATGATTTTGTTGCATGTCTAAAAGAACATTGAAAGAAACAACTTATGGAAGAGGGGTAAATTTGAGCAGAATATGACCAATTCTCAAAGAAAATTAAGGTGCACATAGCATAGAAAGGGAGACGCAGGATCATAATGTAGCTAATAAGGGTGAATCAGACTAAAGCATTAAAATGATTTGTGGAAAAAATTAGAAACAAGGGATGTATAGTTCAAATATAAAACTTAACTAAATCTACAGCACAAATCTCATGTCTCAGCGGAAGCAGTGAAACTGAGCCAAGACACCACTAAAACAATCGAGTTTTGACACCCTTTAGACCTTTTCATGCAGAAAAGAAATGTCTTGTTGTAATCACTTTTTTATCTGGACATTCTTTGTGCATCCTTCTCTAAACAAAACTCCTAACATTTTCAAGCATGTTTACCCTCTAGTTTGATGCAAAAACAGTAACAAGCCGATTTCATGGACTGCAATCTCCTAATCATATATTTCATGTTGAGCTCTATACAAGATTTCACACATACAAGAAAAGAAAAATAAGTGAAACAATTCCATCTAAAATGAAATTAATCAAAGAAAGACAAAACACATGATTGAGAATGTAAATTTTTTTTCATATTAGTTCCATATCAGCACAAAATCAGCCGTAAGAAAGAAAAATAAGGAATACCTGTAACAGCCTGATTTTGACCCTAATTGAAATAATGGTGTCAGGACCACAATTTTGAGTCTGAGAAATATTTTAATATTATTTTCTGTGTTAATCATTTGTGAATTTACATGTGTGAAAGTTTCGTGAGTTAATTTTATTGTTTGTGTGCTTAATTCGATAAAAAGGCTTAATCGCATAAAATGAAAATTCGATGGTTGAATATAAAAGTGTCTAATTGTTGTTGTATTTTTAATATGGGGGATTTATGTTGCAAATATTCCATTTCGTTTATGAATGGACGGCATTAGACATATATTATAAAGTTTTTATATTAACTTATTAAGGTTAATTTAGTAAATGGATATTAAATGTTAATATAATAAATAAAACATGAAAATTTTGCATGTTCATCTTTGCCATTGTCGAAAATTAAAAGAAAAAGAAAAGAAAAAGACTTCCAAGGGTTCGACTTTGTATAAGCTTGATTTAGGTATGTATTTTGCTCGGTTTTTGATAATTTTTACATTTTTGAGATCGTTGCTATGAAATGTACAAAACCCGTGCTTTAATTTTTGATTTTGATGAATATTTTGAGTTGAGCCATTGATGAATTCATGTGATTTTTGTTGTTAGATGATAGATTATGAAATATATGTTTTGGATTAACATGTTTTGTATTGGAAATTTTGATGAATTTGAGTAATTAGGGCTAAATTGTAAAAATAATATTTTGAGGGACTAAAATGTGAAATAAATGAAATATATGGACTAGTATGAAGCTTATGAATATTCGGCCCTAGCATGGTATATGCAAATTTTGTGTATTTTATGTTTTATGCAATAAGGACTAAATTGCTAAAAGTGTGAAATGTCAAGGGAAAAATGGTAATTTTCCCATTTATGCATTTTTGGATTAAATTGAATAAATATATGATTAAATTATTTAAATTTGAATTTATTTAGATCAAGAACGAAAGAAAATATAATTAGATCGGGGGAAATCAAAAGTAGTCGAGTAGTCGATTAAACCGAACGACAACATCCGAGGTAAGTCAATAAGCATATAAATGTTATTAAATTTGATAATATATATGATACATGATGAATAGAATTCTTATGTATATAATCGTGTATGGCCAAATGTGTATTGAGCAAAGGAACTATACTTCGAGTTCGATCCGATCGAGATTCAATGTCCGAAAGTCCCGTACGAACCCTAGGAATAGATAGGATACATATGTCATGGCATAGAATTTTTGATATGTGTTATCATGTAAGACCACGTTTGGGACGTTGGCATCGACTTGTGTTTATGTGTAAGACCATGTCTGGGACATCGGCATCGTATTTGATTCATGTAAAATCCTGTCTGGGGCAGTGGCATCGATATGTGATTACATGTAAGACCACGTTTGGGACGTTGGCATTGTACGAGCTTCCAACTATCCACGTATCTTTTTAATTTCGAATAGTTCAATGGGAAATGTGAAGTTAAGACCAAATGTGAATTCGAATTAAAAGGCTTAGGTATGTACTTGTTCTAAGATGTGAAAATGAGGTAAGTTGGTTATTGGAATTAATATTATGTATGTGAATATGATATTTGTGTTAGGACATTTGATCATATAAGTGATTTGGCTATATAATTTATGTATGTAAAGGTTAAATGTGAAATAGTAATGTATGATAACTTGTATTCAAAATTATGCAAATTTGGCCTTGTTTACAAATTGTTGATATGTAATTATTGTTAAATATATGTGTTTTTGCTTATGACTTACTAAGCTCAAGTAGCTTACTGTGTGTGTTCTTGTTTGTCTTCGTTTTATAGATTTTGGAGTTACGTTACGAGCTCGAGGATCGTCAGCAAAGCCTATCACACTATCGGCTGTCTCTTTTGGTATTATGCTAAGTTGAATTTCGGGCATGTAACACCCTAAATTAGGGGTTATTTGTAATTTAAATATTTTCCCATGTGTGTGCTTGAAGAATTAAATTCTAGGATTTATTTGTCATGTTTTAAGGTCTAAAATAACCCCGAGCTAGGCCTGACCTACTATTAAAAATTTCTTTTTTAGTGTGTAAAAGGAGGGAGCTAGGTGAGTTAGGGCTTAAGTAAAAATTAGGAGAAGCATGACACAAAAAGAATGGGCTTGGCACAATTGGCTTAGTGCGTCTAAGGTGTTGCAAGGGAGGTCTTGGGTTCGATTCATGGGAGATACAAGGGGGAAATAAGTTTTATTATTGCGTTATGAATGGTTGGGCTAGGAAGGCTTTATAATTAAATGAATGAGGTTTGTGACATGAAAGACAGGTTAGTGGAGTGGCTTGGGGCGCCACTTAAAGGGCTTTGGTTTAAGGTCTCGGGTTCGAAACATAAAGGATGCAAGGAGCATTTTATTTTGGGCTTTTTGCGTTAAAGGAAAGAGGGCCAAGAAGAAGGCTTATAATTAAATGGTGAGGTTATTTGACATGAAAGTCAAATGGGAAAGATGGCAAGGGGCGTTTAAGGGAGGCTGCATTAGTGAGGTTCCAGGTTTTAACCAAAGTAGTAGCAACTGTTTTTATTTTTATTTTATTTTTTTTGAAGCCGGCGTGTATGGGAGGGGGGAGTGATGGCATTTTTGTGGACTCTTGAATTGATAAAGATAAGGCTTATTTTTTGCACTTATTCGGCTGGAAGGGAGTAGTAGTAGTAAGTTTATTTTCATTTAAATTGTATGAAGAGAGGATAGGAGATTAAAGTAAGATAAATCTTGCATTATCTTGGATAATTAAAGGCTGGAAATTATCACCATAGGGAGGGGTGTTGGCCGAACATTGGACTCCTTGGGGGGGCTGTCCATATCTGATTTGTATAGCAAAGAAGTGCCAAAAGTTCAACCAATTTTCTTTTCTTTCTCTCCAAATTTGCTGCTGCCGAATTCTCCCTTGAACAATAGCCAAAATTGTTCAAAAATTTCCAGCTTCTCTTGTTCCTTTTTAGCCGAATCTACCTCCTCTTTTAAGAGGAAAATTCTAGCCCTTCCATCTTGCCTTGGCCGAATCTCTTAGGGGCTGTCAAACCTCTCTTTTGTAGTTCTCCAAGTGGTGTTGGGGTAAGTATTTTCTTCCTTAAAGAAATCGGGTTGTTTCTTCTCTTATGGGATGGCCGAATGAGTCATAAAAATCACAAAGGTGGTATTTCTTTGTTGTAGTTAATAGCAAGGTACATTGTTGGAGACTATCGGGTGTTGTTTTTTTTTTCAAAGGTAAGCCACCTACACTATTCGGCCATAGGCCACTTCCCATAGTTTCGCTTATAGCCGATTCTAACAAGTGTTTGGTAGGGATCTCGACAAGCCAAGTGATAATTTCAAGATTTCAAATTGTTTCGGTAAGTGGGGTAAATGAGTAGTTCCATTCGGCCAAGGGCCATTTGTTATAAAGTTTATGTGTTAATGCCGAAACTAATATGAGCCATGGATTTAGGGGCTAATTAAGGCTTCAGGATTTGTTTGGAAATCAAATCCGTTTAAGGTAAGTCCACAAAAGAGCCTTGGTATTAATTTAGCATGGTCAATAGGCCAAGGTCCCTAATCATGTGTTGGCCGATTGTAGGAGGAACCAACATCTCGGGATTTCGCTCGTACATTCGGGATTTGCTAGTAAATAGGTGTGTAAGAACTCACTACACACTTTATTAATTTACATGATTATTGTTGTTATTATTCACCTTTTTGGTAGTGTTTTGCTTATGGCTAAGCATGGATTCCGGGTAAGTCCCCCAACTTGTGATTTTTGATATATGATTTGCATGCCATCACATGATGATAAATGCTATGAAATGATATACGATAATTGATATATAAGCATGTGATGGTGGGATTGATGAGAGGAGGGGGATGATTTTATGGACTGTCGCCAGTGGTTTTGACCACAAGATGGGTTGGCCCCATCAGATTATTTGTGACCTATGGTCATCATTGGTTTTGACCACAAGATGGGTTGGCCCCATCAGATTATTTGTGACCTATGGTCATCAGTGGTTTTGACCACACCGATTGATAAATTGCGACTAAGTCCCAGTGGTTTGGTACCACCAGTGGTTTTGACCACACTTGATTATTTGTGACCTATGGTCATCAGTGGTTTTGACCACATGATGGGTTGGCCCCATCATTTGATTTGTGACTCTAAGTCATCAGTGGTTTTGACCACCAGTGGTTTTGACCACACGGGGTAGTTAAGGAGTATAGATGGTTAGGTTGGGTTGCATGTACATGTTTATTAATAAAATGTGTATGAGTTGTATTTTCCGGGTGGGCGATTTACACACTGAGTCTTGGTGACTCACCCCTTCCATTACCATTTTGCAGATGAGTAGATCGCGGAGATGGTGCCGGAGAGGACTCGAGGCGTCCATGCTTATTCGATGAATTTGATTTTAATTTATTATCTTTAAGTTTATTTATTTCCTTTTCTAAGTCTTTCTATTTTGGGATTGTAATAAGGCCACTATTAGTATTATTTTGGATGTCTATTTTACTGTTTATAATACTTATGATATTTATAAATGTTAAATGAACCGGTTAAAAGTAATTTTTCCAACTTAATAACTTCTACGGATTTTTCAAAGAAGTTACCATCGGGTAACAAAATACACCAAGTCAATTATAACTTTGTCGATTTTAAGATGTTACATGATCAAACGTTTTCAAAGGGTTATCAACCCAACCATGTTTATAAAAGCCCAATTGAGTTTTATCAAACCCCGTTTTAAAACCTTAGCCATATTTTAACAAGTTTTCACCGGACACTCAAAATGTTTTCAGATTATTTTACTTCGTGACATGCCAGATCCGGTCAGAACTCATGGGCCGGGTTTGGGGTGTTACAGGGCATATGGCATGTATAGCATAGATGAAATGTTTGATTTTGGAATTTGTATATATGTATATATAGCCATGCGAAAATGGCTTAATCACTATGTTTAAATTTGGTTTTATGTGTACTTGGTTATGTGCTTGATATGTTTGGTTTGAGGAATTTGGTCTTGGCTTAATATATGCAAAACATGATTACTATGTTTATGTTTGTGTGTGTGTATGATTTTGGTTAAGGTAAAACTATGTGTAGCTTGTTTAAATTGTTTTGTGAATGATAGATGAATTTAGTCATGTGATTTGGTAGATAGGTAAATGAAGAGTGCTAGATGAATTATGATAAGTGTTTTATAATTGGTATGTTTGTGATGAATTAAACTTAGAAATGAATGTGAATAGATTGAGCTATTTGTTAATAAGATGGTGTGCTTGGTATACATTTGAATGCTTGAATTGAGTTGGAATGATGTTGAAATGTGCTTGTAGGGATGACCCAAAGTGTGGGTGGCATTTTGGCCTTGCAAATGGCCTATATTTTCCCACACGGCTGAGCACACGGGCGTGTGGCTTGACCGTGTCCATCGTGGTTGTATTTGAAAACAAGTCAGACTCGAATGGCCGTGTGGTGCAAGTCAGTGTCAACCACGGGTGAGGCACACGGACGTGTCCACGGTCGTGTGGACAAGTCAGTATGTATGCCCTGTTTTGACACGGCTTAGACACACAGGCGTGTGACCTCTATAACTTTGAAAATATTTTTTTTTAATTTCTGAAATCTTCCGTATGTGTTCGGTTTAGTCCCGATCTATTTCTAAAGTATGTTTAAGGTCTCGTAGACTAGTTTAAGGGACACTTTGATTTGTTTTGTTGAACTATGATATGAAAAGATTGTGAACGATTCCGTTTGTCCGGTAATACCTCTTAACCCTATTCTGGCGACGGTTACGGGTTAGGGGTGTTACAATACCCACAAATGGATTGTGAACAAACAAGCCGATTTAGATAAGAAAAAATCGGATTGAGAAACCAATTATACAAGAACGTGAAGAATTGGAAAATACAATGATTGGGAACAAAAACGATTACCATCTTCTTATTTGTCGACAACCACTTGATTTTAAGTCTTAGAACATAAATTTGTCGGTAAAGAAGACATATCTACACCCTCCTTTGAATCCTCTTTTGTTTTTGTACGTGAATAAAAAATTTTGATGATAATAGCTTTTTTAGTCAAATGAAAAAGAAAACTAACAAAAAAGGGGAGATGAACGATTTTTTCAACTAAGATTTAGGGTTTAAAATTTTTAATTAATTAAATTTATTTAATTAAAAATCTATTCTCATCCCATTTGGAAATCCAAGTTGGCACTTAAAATTTAGTTAGACTGTCACGTAGGATTACCGTTAGGAAGATAACGGAACTTAACGGAAGAGTGATCACTTGTAACAAAATAATAACATAAGTGACTAAAACATAACATTTCAAACATAAGTGGCTAAAATGTAACCTGAAGCAAATAAAAGTGACTATTTTTATAGTTAACTCTTATTTAAGAGATGTTACTTGAATAGTTGTGTCTCTTACTTTAATAGTTATATTTATTTAAGATATATTAGTTGAATAATTATGTTTATTTAAAAGATATAATATTAAAAGTTATGTGTTTATGAAGAGATATAAGAATTCCTATAAATAAGAGTGGAATATACTTTACCCAGTACTTACTGAACTATTTTTGTCAGTACAAAACGTAAATAATTACCGAGCTTTATTATATCTTCAAAATTCATTTACATATCTAACATAAATATATACGAATAAAACTTTAAAAATAATGGTTTGATATAAGCCTTAAAACCATCTTCTACGTCAAATTTAACGTTGGTGAATGGCGAAGCTCATCACATGAACCTGTCTCTTATCTCAATGCCACACATTTTTCTCTTTATCCTTTATAAGGGGAAACTAATTACGGTATTTCCGTTTATAATTAACTATAATATTTATTATGAGATGCTGGTTCTTAATTTATTCAGAGGAAAAAGGAAATTTTATATTTCTTGCTATTACCAGACCCCCCCTGTGATATTTAATGCCTTCAAATATTTTTTATTGTTTTAATGGAGTAAACATGGTAGCTAGGGATACTCTTTTAAATTTATTAACGATGGATAAAAATGTGCGGATTTTTTAAATAGAAAAATAATTAAATTTTAAAACCATCCATGAAAATAAAATATAACTTAAAACGTAATTAAATTCTAAAAATCATCCAAGGCCATAATCTATGGTGCAAATTATTCTTTTAAAATTTTATTCCTTTAATAGCATTTAAAAATTATTTTGAGATGAAAAAATTAGCATTTTCATATCTTTTAAACGATAATAGATAGAGCAAGGAAAAGTGTTAATATTATCAAGGCCTTTGAAGATTTCAATTGAGCAATAACTAAGCATACATGGTGCATGTTATAGACAGTTCATTGGCCTCCACCAACAAAATAGATTTAAATAACATTAGCTTGAAAATTAACCAATCCAAGCAGCAGCTCTCTCATTTTATAAAATGCAAAAGCAGAGGCGAAGTTAGGGTTGGCAAGGGCCCCTCCCTAAAATTAAAAATTATTATTTAGGTTCTTTAAAAATTTTTAAAATTTTAAATTAATAAAGGTAAAATTATACTTTGGTCCCCCTTAAAATTATAAAAATTTGATTTAATCCGTTAAAAATTATAAAGATATAGACTATAAAAAATTAAAATTTCATTCGCCCCCCTCTAAAAAATAGTTCTGACTTCGCCCCTGTACAAAAGAGCAAGCCAACAAGTGTAAGCTAAAAGTAAAAGTCAAAAAGTGTAAGTCAAAAGTACAAGCTAAAAGTGCGAGCTAACAAATATGCAAGCTATCCAAGTGGATGTCAAAATGGCGGACAGTGTAAGCCAGTTGGTGGACAATCTAACAGTGAACTGTCTCGCGATAAGTGAGGGAGAATCCAACAGGATGTCAAAATTAAGGTATTTCCGTTTATAATTAACTGCAAGCTGCAAGTCGCGGATAACATTATAATGTTTTTTTATGTACTCTACCAGTAACGACTTTGTGTTTGTTTTTTAGTGTGTTTAGGATAAAACCAAATCTTAGTTATTAAGATTGGTGACGTGTTTAGGTGCTGAATGATGTGTTTAGGTAATTTATTTTGTGTACAAGAATTGTTTTTCAAGTTTCAAGATTGTTTTAGTGGGATTAGTTGAGTTTTTTTGTGAGAAAAACTCTTATATATTGTATAATATGTATTTGAAAAAGATGATGAAATATAGCAAGTAAAATTGGATTGCTATTTTTTCTCTGTTTTGCCCTCTTCCTTTGCTCAAAAACCCAACAATTGGTATCAAGAGCCATTGATATTTGAGTATCTACAAAAATGCCTTCAACAAGTTTTTCACCTCCTCCATCACCTGTGTTTAATGGTGAAAACTATCATATTTGGGTAGTAAAAATGAAGACCTACCTTCAAGCTTTTGACTTGTGGGTGGTAGTGAATACCTGTATTGATCCACCACCGTTGAGGGAGAATCCAACCATAGCACAAATTAGAAACTTAGTAATGATCATGCTAAGAAGTACAAGGTGATGTTGTGCCTCCAAAGTGGTGTTTTAGATGTGATTTTTACCAGGGTTATGGCATATGAGACTCCCAAAGAAGCTTGTGATAAGCTAAAGGAGGAGTTTCAAGGTTCGAATAAGACCAGGCAACATCAACTCATTAATCTTAGAAGATATTTTGAGAATTTGAAGATAAAGGAGGCTGAGACAGTGAAGCAATATGCAAACATGATAATGGCAGTGGTTAATAGCATCAAATTACTAGGAGACTAGTTCATGACAGCAGGGTAGTTGAAAATGTTATAACTACACTTCCTGAGAAGTATGAGTCAAAGGTTTCCTCTCTTGAAGACTCAAGCGATCTGTAAGCAATCTTATTACAAGAGTTGATCAATGTGTTATATGTTCAAGAACAGAGGAGAGCATCAAGAGAAGAGGGGCACGCTGAGGGAGCCTTTCAAGCGAAAAACAAGGAAGGATCAAGCTCTTCAAACAACAAAGGAAAGAAAGCCTGGACAAACAAAACATAATAGAGTTGGAGAGATGCTGGCAAGGAGAAAAATCCACCATGCTCTCACTGTAAGAAGACAAATCACCCGGATAGGTATTCCTGATTCAGGTCAGATATTTAGTGTAGAAGCTGTAAACAATTTGATCATATGGAGAAAGTGTGCAAAAATCAACGACAGAAACAACAACAACAAAACCATACTTCAAGCTCAGGTTGCTGAAAAAAACCAAGCTTGGGAGGAGCATCTGTTTACTTCCTTTTGTTTTGTTTCAAGCAGCAAAGGCAATAAGAGTTGGTTGTTTCAAGCGAATTGATAGAAGCTGCATTTCAAAATTCAGAATTGGAAATGGTTAGGTTATTGAGGGTAAATGAAAGGGAGATGTTCTAATCAGCACTCCAATAGGTACTAAAGTAATTAAAGATGTGCTTTTAGTTCTTGAGTTAGACCATAATCTCTTAGGCATTGGTCAATTGATTAAGAAGAAATACACTGTTGTTTTTAAATATAAATGTCGCACTATATTTGATTCATTGGGATAGGAAGTTGTGGTAGTTTCAATGAATGATAGAAGCTAGTGTTGAATTGGAACTTTGTGGCCTTGAGAGCCTATACTAGTTTAGTGGACATGTAACACCCCATCTCTTAAAAACGGGCTGAGGCGTTACACTAAAAGTAGACTTATACTCGGTTGAATTCTTATTTAGCTTTCAACGTATATTAAATGAGCTGGGGCATTAACCCAAAACTTTCATATGATAAAACAATCAAAACATGTATATGCCATATAATATAAACATAACTGGTAATGATCTTTTGGCAAAAACCTTAAATAAAACTAACAGATTTTCATAAATAAAATGTGAGTTAGCTTCTTTCAAAAAATCCCAAAGACAACATTGGCAATAAACATCGTTTAAATCAATCTAGTGTATATGATTAAAAGATAACTTCATAAAAACTTAACCAATCCTCAAGGGTAACATTATTTTAAAATAGTGATTTAGTAAATAAGTAATTTACTACAGATCTTAGTTACAAAGCAAAAGTACAAGCCACCCCCAAAATATATAAATGTTACAAAACAAATGCAAACGAAGCTCACAGCAGAGGCGGTTTTTTCTGACTGAGTGAAGCCTTATGTCGAAGTGCCACCAGGAAAAGGGAAAGAAAGGGAGTAAGTTCAAAAGAACTTAGTGAGATCCAAAATTAGAAATGTTCGACCCTTTCCAAATAAAAATACAAGAACAAAAACAATATAAAATATATATATATATATATATATATATATATATACATATACACAATTTACTAAGTTGACACTCTATACACAGATACATTTGGGCGTATACCTTTAACATAGATCAGTTGCAGATATTTATCCTTGGCGGATAGTATTCCCAGGTGACTCTAATACCAAGCAAATATCTTTTTCTCTACTTTCATAGAGAACACTTGTCCTATTAGAAGGGATACTTTACTTCAGAAACACAATCTCTACCAACACTTACTGTACCAGCCCGATTATGACCCTAATCGGAATAGTGGTTTTGGGATCACGAATCCGAGTTAAAAAATATTTTAATATTTTATTTGATGTTTATGTTATGTGTTTGAGCATGTGTTAAAATATCGTAGGCTAATTTTTCTGTTTGGATGTTTAATTTTAGAAAAAGGATTAAATCGCATAAGTGGTAAAAATAGCCAATTATTAAATTGAGAGGCTAAATTGTTTTGTCTTCTTTTGCATGAGTATTAAAGTTTCAAATTTACCTTTTTCAATGATAGTGGATGGCAAAGTATTATTATAATGCCTTATTATATTATTTTTATATATTAAGTTATATATATTAATTATAAACTATTATAATAAAAAGATAAAAGAAACCAAAGTTTGCATGTTGTTTTTATTTTCTTTCTTTGACCGAAACTAAAAGAAGGAAGAAAGAACTAAAGTTTTCAAATATTCGGTCATTGCAAGCTTAGATTGAGGTATGTAACTAGCTCGATTTTTGTTAATTTTTACGTTTTTGAGATCGTTGCTTCGAATACTATCCGACCCATGTTAAAATTTTTGAGATTAATGTATATATGATGTTTAGACATGGATGGAAGCTTATGCTTTGTGATGTTTGATGAATATATATGAAACTTATGTTATAGATTAACATGCTTTGAATTGGAAATTTTGATGATTTTGAGTAATTAGGGTTAAATCGTGAAAAGTGTAAATTGAAGGGTCAAAATGCAAAATAAATGGTTTGTATGGACTTGTATAAGCCTAGTGAACATTCGGCCCTAGAGGAGTTAATTCAAATTATTTGTATTTTGTGTTTTGTACATTAGGGACTAAATTATAAAAGTTGTAAATGTTAGGGGTAAAATGGTAATTTTCATAAATATGTGTTTTTGGATTAAATTGAATGAAAATATATTTGAATGAGTTTAATTTGGAATTATTTAGATCAAGAACATAAAGACACGAGATTGGATCGGGGAAAGGCAAAGTTGAACGAATAGCCGGGATTTCCGATGTAAGTTTTAATCAATTGGATTAAATTGAATTTTATTCTATAATATATGCATATGTTAAATGATTTTAAATATGCTAATTTTCATAGTGCCTAATATGTTAATGGATTTAGCACGAATTGGCCGAATGTAAGACTTGGTATTTGTATAAGTAAACTTTGATTAATTGAGCTATTTGATTATGTATGTATGGAATATGAGATGGTTATATGTAAGGATTAATTGAGAGATCGGTTGTCTGGGTGCTATGTGTGCGAGTTTATATACCGAGCACTGTGCGTGCGAGATCGGTTGTTTGGGCACTATGTGTGCGAGTTTATATACCGAGCACTGTGTGTGCGAGATCTATTGTTTGGGCACTATGTGTGCAAGTTTATATACCGAGCACTGTGTGTGCGAGATCAGTTGTCTGGGCACTATGTGTTCGAGTTTATATTGGGCAGATCGATTGTTTGGGCAAGTGTAATGAATGATATATCGAGCACTGTGTGTGTGAAATCGATCGTTTAGCACTATGTGTGCGGGAAATAAGTAATGGCACTAAGTGTGCAATACATTATTGGAAAATGGCCCTTTGTGCACTCATTTTCAATGTAGTTGCACTAAATGTATGATATGTTACATATCATGCTCTATGTGCGTGGATTTGTAGACTCTCTAGAGATATAAACTTAATAATAGAGGTGACCGAAGAGTGATACTTTGGTAAGTGATGCTTTTCAATTGAATGACTTAGAATTTACGAGGTAAGTTTCTTGTATGTGAAATGTTAGAAATGGTATATGGTTATGAAACTTTGAAATTGTTGTAAGTAGCTAAGTGGTTCATGGGTATTCTGTTTTGTGATATATTGAATTTGGTGATTTTTAAATAGGGATATGTTATATGTGTTTGCGGTTGTGAGTGAGTAATAATCAAATGGGATTGATTTGATTTGTAAAATAAATAGATGTATATTTTTCATTGCTTAAAACTTACTAAGCTATATAAGCTTACTTTGTATTTGGTTGTTTCCGTATTGTAGATCTCTTTTAGGTGTTCAACTCGTGCTCGGGGATCATCTTTGAAGTTTATCACACTATCAACGAAATTTTGGTATCTCTTTTGTGTAAAAACTTTAAGTCTATAGCATGTATAGGCTAAACCGTTTTGAGTTGACTTAAACGATGATTATATGAATGTAATATCCCCATGAGAAAATGGCTTTATTTTTAGGTTTGAGTTAATCGACCATGCTTGAGATGTTGCATATATGTGTGCATATTCAATTACATTATAACCTCATTTTGGCAGGTATGTTTTCATGAGATTTTGAATGGCATATTATTAAGTAATGGGATGATTTAAAGTTCTCAATGCTTGTTTAAAAATACTTAGGTATGTATGGTTTTGGGAAAAACAATGTTTGGGAATTTTATACCTTAATGATATGTTTATATACATATATATACGTGAGGTATGTACGAATGCTTGATTAAGTTTTTGAGTAATGCATGTAATATATTAATGTAACTAGATGAACATATGTGCAATTATATGTAAGTACTGTATGTCAAGTTTATGAAAATTGAAATATTCGACCATTACTTGATCTGGTTTGGAGTCCAAAATTTTCTATTGGGTCATATGGTATATTTGGTTATGAGAAAAGAATGCTAAGTTGTGCTTAGGATGGTATCTATATATATATGTAGGTGTAATGGTCATTGCCGAATGTGATGAACAAGTATGAGAAAATGAGTTGGTTTGATATTTATTTTCTTTATGGTATACTCGAATATGGAATGAGTATATTGGTTGATAGTATATTTGTATGTGGTAATGAAATGAGAAATGTGTATAATCGATAGTGATACATAAGTTCTGAAATGGTGTATGATTAAATGTCTTGTTAATATTAGATATGTAATAGATGATTAATTATCATATGCTTATTTGAACTTTGATTTTGAATCACCAAATGAATAGTGATTTGCCAGTTGATGTTAATAGTATTATTCATGATATGTATGTTAAAGTTTTGATTTTAGACGGGATATACCTGTTGAATTATAAAGGTACACATTTATCAAAGTATTTATTTTTTATAAAAGTGCATTGGTTCATGTTTGGTCAAGTAATGCCTCATAATCCTAATCTGGCGTCGGATACGGGTTAGGGGTGTTACATTTGATTGGTATCAGAGCTATGGTTTAGTCGGTTCTTGGGCTAACGTAGCGCGTATAAGTCTAGCTATACATGCCATATTTTATAATTTGATAGTGTGATGACTTTTGACAGTGAAATATGTTTATTTTTTTCAAATAGTAATGGATCCTAATCCCAAGCGAGCTATAGCTGACGATGTCGAGAGCGTGATGGGGGGGAATCTCGACTAGTTGCGAGTAATCTCGATGGGGTGGCTAAACAAGCCTTTTATAGCATGATGAACGATTGGTTCAGTCAGTATATTCGAGCCAATCCGACTATTCAACAACCCTTAAATCCGAACACTCCCCCAGTAGTACCGGTGGTACCCCCAATCGTAAACCCTGAAAGAACAAGCAAGCCTCCAGTTGACCAAATTAGAAAACACAAGGCTCAAGAGTTTACAGCTGAAGACGATGATGATGCTAAGGGAGCTAAATTTTGGCTCGATAATACCATTCGTGTCTTTGATGAGCTATCGTGCACACCTGATGAGTGCCTGAAGTGTGCCATATCATTATTACGGGATTCTACCTACTATTGGTGGAATACTCTCGTATCGGTGGTTCTGAAGGAGCGAGTTACTTGGGACTTCTTTTAGACGAATTTCGTAAGAAATATATCAGTCAGCGATTCATAAACTCCAAACGCAAAGAATTTCTTGAGCTTAAGCAGGGTCGTATGGCCTTATTTGAATACGAGCGCAAGTTTGTGAGACTTAGTCGCTATGCTCGTGAGTGTGTTTCGTCCGAGACTACTATGTGTCGAAGATTTGAAGAAGTGCTAAATGAAGACCTAAAACTACTAGTTGGCATACTTGAAATAAACGAGTTCGTAGTACTTATTGAGTGAGCTTGTAAAGCCGATGAGTTAGGGAAAGAAAAGTGAAAAGCCGGATTTGAAGCTAAAGATTTCTGGAAGAGATCAGCAGGTAAGTTTCCTCAAGCGTCAACAAAGAAGTTCAAGAATGATGGTAGTCGGTTCAAACCTAACACTGAAATTTCTATACGAGAATGCCCACCAGTGAGTTCTCGGGCTACATCAGTTGCTAGTGTTGGCAATGCTCGACCGAGTAAGCCAAAGTGTCAGCAATACGGTAGACGACATTTTGGTGAGTGCTGGGGTAAATCTAATAATCACACTTGTTATAAGTGTGGTTCACAGGATCATTTTGTTCGGGATTTACCGGAGACAATTGAAAAGGGCATTGTTCAGAGCGCGAGATTGAGCAGCACTACAGCTAGAGGTAGACCATCTCGTAATATGGGAGGTAGGAGTGGCTCCCAAAGGGGACATCAGATGTGGCTATTCGATTAGAGGCCCATGCACTAGCTAGAGCTTATGCTATTCGTGCTAGAGAGGAGGCTTCATCTCTAGATGTCATCACCGGTATATTCACTCTCTTTGATACTAGTGTAATTGCTTTGATTGATCCCGGTTCAACTCATTCGTATGTGTGTAAAACATCAATATCCAGTAAGACTCTACCTGTTGAGTCTACTGAGTTTGTAATTCGGGTTTCGAACCCCCTGGGTTGGTGTTTGCTAGTTGATAGAGTGTGTAAGAATTGCCTTTTAATGATTCGAGACTCATGTTTTTCGGTCGATCTGATGTTGCTACCATTTGACAAGTTTGATATTATCCTCGGTATGGATTGGTTAACTGTACATGATGTAGTAGTGAATTGCAGAAGAAAGACTATTGATTTGAGGTGTCAGAATAACGAGATAATTCAAATTGAATCTACGAATTTGAATGGGCTACCAACTGTGATATCTTCGATGTTGGCTAGTCAGTATTTGAGAAAAGGTTGTAAGGATTACTTAGCTTTTGTAATTGATAGTAAGGAAACCGAAAAGAAGATTGAATATGTACCGGTTGTTTGTGAGTTTCTGGATGTGTTCCCGGAGGAATTGCCGGGATTGCCACCTGTTCGGGAGGTAGAGTTTAGTATTGAACTAGTTCCAGGGACAACTCCGATTTTGATAGCTCTGTATAGAATGGCACCGACCGAATTAAAAGAATTGAAAACTCAGTTGCAAGAATTGACAGATAGAGGTTTTGCTCGATCGAGTTTCTCACCTAAGGGTGCTCCAGTACTATTTGTGAAAAAGAAGGACGGAACTTTGAGAATGTGCATCGATTATAGACAACTCAATAAGGTGACCGTAAAGAATAAATATCCGTTGCCACGTATCGATGATTTATTTGATCAACTTAAGGGAGCTTCGGTATTTTCAAAAATTGATCTGAGGTCAGGTTATTATCAGCTGTGAGTTAGAGACACGTATGTATCAAATACTGCTTTTCGGATGAGATACGACCATTATGAGTTTTTAGTGATGCCATTCGGACTCACTAATGCCCCTGCTATTTTCAAGGATCTGATGAATCGGGTATTTAGACCGTATTTAAATCGGTTTGTGGTTGTATTCATAGATGACATACTAATCTATTCGCACGACAAAATCGAGCATGCCGAGCATATGAGACTTATGTTACAGATTTTGCATGATAAACAGTTGTACGCAAAATTCAGTAAATGTGAGTTTTGGTTGAATGAAGTTAGTTTCCTGGGGCATGTTGTTTTCGCATCGGATATTTGGGTTGATCTGAGTAAAATCTCGGTTATACTTGATTGGAAACCTCCGCGGAATGTTTCTAAGGTTCATAGCTTTTTGGGAATTGCAGGATATTATAGACGCTTCGTGAAGGGGTCTTCTATGATAGCAGCACCAATGACAAAACTATTACAGAAAGATGTTAAATTCGAGTGGTCAGAAAGGTGCCAAAGAGTTTTGATCAGCTGAAGACCTTGCTAACGGAAGCTCCAGTGCTTGTTCAGCTAGAGTCGGGTAAGGAGTTTGTTATTTTCAGCGATGCATCCTTAAATGGCTGGGCTATGTTTTGATGAAAGAGGGTAAAATGGTAGCCGACGCCTCGAGACAGTTAAAGCCGCACTAAAAGAACTATCCGACGCACGACCTTGAGTTGGGCGCCATAGTTTTTGCTTTGAAAATATGGCGTCACTATCTATTCGGTGAAAAATACCACGTCTATTCGGATCAAAAGAGTCTAAAGTACTTAATGACCCAGAAGGATCTGAATTTGAGACAGCGATGATGGTTGGAACTGCTAAAAGACTACGAGCTTGTGATTGATTATCACCCGGGGAAGGCTAATGTGGTTGCTGATGCACTTAGCCGAAAGTCACTATTTACTATACATGCAATGAATATGGATATAGCTATGACCGATGATGGTGTGATCATTGCAGAATTGAAAGCGAGACCACTGTTTGTACAACAGATTCTTGAAGCTCAAGAGGTTCATGATGATTTAATAGCAAAAAAGAGTCAATGTCGCTCGAGTATCGATTCAGATTTCCAGATAGATGCTGAGGGATTCTACAGTTTAAGAATTGAATATGTATGCTTAAGAACCCTAAATTGATTCGAAAGATTTGTGACAAAGCTCATAATAGTAGATTTTTGATTCATCCGGGTAGTACAAAAATGTATAACGACTTGAGGTAGCATTACTAGTGGCATGGTATGAAACGGACATTTCAGACTATGTGTCGAAGTGTTTAATATGTCAACAAGTGAAAGCCGAGCATTAGGTACCATCGGGACTACTTCAACTGATTATGGTACCTGAGTGGAAGTGGGATCGAGTCACGATGGATTTCATATTGGGTTTGTCGTTGACGCCGAGTAAGAAAGATTCAATCTGGGTTATTATTGATAGATTGATGAAATCGGCCCATTTTATTCCAGTACGTACGAATTTCTCACTGGATAAGTTAGCTAAGTTGTACATATCGCAGATCATAAATTTCATACACCTTTATATTGGACCGAGCTAACTGAAAGCAAGATACACGGGGTTGATTTAATCAAAGAGATTGAGCAAAAGTAAAAGTAATCCGAGAAAGTTTGAAAGCCGCCTCAGATCATTAGAAGTCGTATGCGGACTTGAGATGTAAAGATATAGAGTTCCAGGTAGGTGACCAAGTGTTTTTGAAAGTCTCGCCGTGGAAAAAGATACTTAGATTTGGCCGTAAAGGATAGCTAAGTCCGAGAATTATTGGGCCGTACAAATTCATTGAGCGTATTGGGCCGGTTACGTACAGACTTATGTTGCCATCTAAGGTAGACAAGATTCACAATGTCTTTCATGTATCGATACTTCAACGATACCAATCCGATCCTTCTCATGTGATCAATCCATCAGAGATTGAAATTTAACCCGATTTGACTTATGAGGAAGAACCGATTCGCATTTTAGCTCGTGAAGTGAAAGAGTTGCGAAATAAGAAAATCTCGTTGGTTAAAGTTATGTGGCATAAGCATGGGGTTGATGAAGAGACCTGGGAAACCGAAGAATCAATGAAATAATGCTACCCACAATCATTCAACGGTAAGATTTTCGGGGACGAAAATCCCTTAAGGGGGGAGAGTTGTAACAGCCCGATTACGACCCTAATCGAAACAGTGGTTTTGAGACTACGAATCCGAGTTAGAAAAATATTTTAATATTTTATTTGATGTCTATGTTATGTGTTTGAGCATGTGTTAAAATATCGTAGGCTAATTTGTCTGTTTGGATGTTTAATTTTAGAAAAAGGATTAAATCGCATAAGTGGTAAAAATAGCCAATTATTAAATTGAGTGGCTAAATTGTTTTGTCTTATTTTGCATGAGTATTAAAGTTGCAAATTTACTTTTTGAATGACAGTGGACGGCAAAGTATAATTATAATGCCTTATTATATTGTTTTTATATATTAAGTTATATATATTAATTATAAACTATTATAATAAAAAGAAAAAAGAAACCAAAGTTTGCATGTTGTTTTTATTTTTTTTCTTTGACCGAAACTAAAAGAAGGAAGAAAGAACTAAAGTTTTCAAATATTCGGTCATTGCAAGCTTAGATTGAGGTATGTAACTAGCTCGATTTTTGTTAATTTTTACGTTTTTGAGATCGTTGCTTCGAATACTATCCGGCCCATGTTAAAATTTTTGAGATTAATGTATATATGATGTTTGGCCATGGATGGAAGCTTATGCTTTGTGATTTTTGATGAATATATATTAAAGTTATGTTATAGATTAACATGTTTTGTATTGAAAATTTTGATAATTTTGAGTAATTAGGGTTAAATCATGAAAATTATAAATTGAAGGGTCAAAATGCAAAATAAATGGTTTGTATGGACTTTTATAAGCCTAGTGAACATTAGGTCCTAGAGGAGTTAATTCAAATTATGTGTATTTTGTGTTTTGTGCATTAGGGACTAAATTGTAAAAGTTGTAAATATTAAGGGTAAAATGGTAATTTGCATAAATATGTGTTTTTGGATTAAATTGAATGAAAATATATTTGAATGAGTTTAATTTGGAATTATTTAGATCAAGAACATAAAGACACGGGATTGGATCGGGGAAAGGCTAAGTTGAACGAATAGCCGGAAAACCCTAATCCGACGATTTTCGATGTAAGTTTTAATCAATTGGATTAAATTGAATTTTATTCTATAATATATGCATATGTTAAATGATTTTATGTATGTTAATTTTCATAATGCCGAATGTGTTAATGGATTTAGCATGAATTGGCCGAATGTAAGACTTGGTATTTGTATAAGTAAACTTTGATTAATTGAGTTGTTTGATTATGTATGTATGGAATATGAGATGGTTATATGTAAGTATGAATTGAGAGATTGGTTGTCTGGGCACTATGTGTGCGAGTTTATATACCGAGCACTGTGTGTACGAGATCGGTTGTCTGGGCACTATGTGTGCGAGTTTATATACCGAGCACTGTGTGTGCGAGATTTGTTGTTTGGGCACTATGTGTGTGAGTTTATATACCAAGAACTGTGTGTGCGAGACCGATTGTCTGGGCACTATGTGTGCTAGTTTATATACCGAGCACTGTGTGTACGAGATCGGTTGTTTGGGCACTATGTGTGCGAGCTGATATACCGGGCACTGTGTGTGCGAAATCGGTCGTATAGCACTATGTGTGCGGGAAATAAGTAATGGCACTAAGTATGCGATACATTGCTAGCAAACGGCCCTTTGTGCACTCATTATCAATGTAGTTGCACTAAATGTATGATATGTTACATATCATGCTCTATGTGTGCGGATTTACAGACTCTCCAGAGATATAAACTTAATAATAGAGGTGACCGAAGAGTGATACTTTGGTAAGTGATGCTTTTCAATTGAATGACTTAGAATTTATGAGGTAAGTTTCTTGTATATGAAATGTTAGAAACGGTATATTGTTATGAAACTTTGAAATTGTTGTAAGTAGATAAGTGGTTCATGGGTATTCGGTTTTGTGACATATTGAATTTGGTGATTTTTAAATAGGGATATGTTATATGTGTTTGCGGTTGTGAGTGAGTAATAATCAAATGGGATTGATTTGATTTGTAAAATGAATAGATGTATATTTTTCATTGCTTAAAACTTACTAAGCTATATAAGCTTACTTTGTATTTGGTTGTTTTCGTATTGTAGATCTCTTGTAGGTGTTCAACTCGTGCTCGGGATCATCTTTGAAGTTCATCACACTATCAACGAAATTTTGGTATCTCTTTTGTGTATAAACTTTAAGTCTATGGCATGTATAGGCTAAACCATTTTGAGTTGACTTAAACGATGATTATATGAATGTAATATTTCCATGAGAAAATGGCTTTATTTTTAGGTTTGAGTTAATCGACCATGCTTGAGATGTTGCATATGTGTGTGCATATTCAATTACATTATAACCTCATTTTGGTAGGTGTGTTTTCATGAGATTTTGAATGGCATGTTATTAAGTAATGGGATGATTTAAAGTTCTCAATGCTTGTTTAAAATACTTAGGTATGTACGGTTTTGGGAAAAACAATGTATGGGAAATTTATACCTTAATAATATGTTTATATACATATATATACGTGAGGTATGTACGAATGCTTGATTAAGTTTTTGAGTAATGCATGTAATATATTAATGTAACTAGATGAACATATGTGCAATTATATGTAAGTACTGTATGTCAAGTTTATGAAAATTGAAATATTCGACCATTACTTGATCTGATTTGGAGTCCAGAATTTTCTATTGGGTCATATGGTATATTCGGTTATGAGAAAAGAATGCTAAGGTGTGCTTAGGATGGTACCTATATATATATGTAGGTGTAATGGTCATTGCTGAATGTGATAAACAAGTATGAGAAAATGAGTTGGTTTGATATTTATTTTCTTTATGGTATATTCGAATATGGAATGAGTATATTGGTTGATAGTATATTTGTATGTGGTAATGAAATGAGAAATGTGTATAATCGATAGTGACACATAAGTTATGAAATGATGTATGATTAAATGTCTTGTTAATATTAGATATGTAATAGATGATTAATTATCATATGTTTATTTGAACTTTGATTTGGAATCACCAAATGAATAGTGATTTGCCAGTTGATGTTAATAGTATTATTCATGATATGTATGTTAAAGTTTTGATTTTAGACGGGATATACTTGTTGAATTATAAAGGTACACATTTATCAAAGTACTTTTTTTATAAAAGTGCATAATGCCTCGTAATCCTAATCCGGTGTTGGATATGGGTTAGGGGTGTTACACTTACCCTTCACATCTCAGACGTATATTTAGACTAATTCTTACACGCCAACAAAACTCACTTTCACTAGGGCAGATGCTATGTGCCAAGCACAACCATTTAATGAATACACTATGTATACAACACAACCACAGGATGAAGATTTAACACTTAACATGTAATATTATAGAACATTCCTATTCAACATCTCTCTCCCATCTGCAGATATACATAACATGCAACATATTCAGAATCCATATTTTCTTACCATTTTTATTGACCTTCCTTGTGCTAACCTCGGATCCTATATTCACATAACAAAATAAGTATCACAATCATTGTTGTTTCGAACACATGCTTGTTCCCATAAGTTCAGTGTTCTTTTCCATGGTTAACAACTAACATGTCCTACCGAAGGCAGCACCCATATTGCCAGATTGGTTAGCAACTAACATGTTCTACCACACCCAACACTCGCGCCAATCTGGTGGGCAATTAACACCTACCAATGGCACATCTTAACTGGATATCGAGTTTATGCACCAAGGAAATCATGTCTGTTTCCCATCACATACATACACAAGTAGATGATTACATGCAACAACTTACTATATTTCATGAAGACGATTTCACCTGATTTCTTAACTATAGAAACCAGAATTTAGTAATATACCAAAACAAGGAGGAAACTCAGAGAAGATTAATACAAACTGGATACTAACAGAAAGACTTCAACAAAATTGGTTGCACCAAGACTTTCACTACACTCCACAACCTTTTTTTATTATTTGAACACTTGTGATAAACCATAAAAGTAACATATTTTAACCCCATATTTAGCATGCTTTTGGATAATTTAGCCCTTGATTTATGTAAAAAGGTGCTCTTAATCCTTTCTTTTCATGTTTTATACCCAGGAAAGCACCCGAGGAAGAAAAGAAAGAGAAACGGGCTTAAAATGGGCCAATTTGGGCCAAAGTGGAAATTGATACGGCCTGGACTTCAAGCCATACGATCGTGCCTCGACAATTAACTAAGACACGGCCACGCCATGATTTACACAGACATGCCCCAATTGATAGAATCGAGACACGACCTAAAGACGATTTACACGGGCAAAGAAACACATTCCAAAGCCTATTCAAACACCGAGTAGGAAGTATACTTGAATTAGGGCACTTAGAGGCCAAGTAAAAGCATCTCAAAAGCTTATATAAAGAACCTAGAGGCCAACCGTCAGAGGAAGTTGACACATTTAGAATTCGGCAGAAACCGAAACTTTTGTGGGAATCACTCGAAGATAGCCAGTTGATCCATCTCAAGAAGTCAGGATTCTACTCAAGATGGTGGATCTCTCTTAAATTCCTTCAGGGGGTTTTAGGGATTTCTTATGTTTTGTTTTATCTTTTCTCTTGAGATGTTTTCTTTATTTGTTATGAACTAAACCCTTCAGATACCTGAAAGGGATGAAACCTAGATGAATCTTGTTGTTGACTTCTAAATTATATGATAAATACTTGATTTGTTCTTAATTATATGTGCTTAATTCTTATGTTAATGTTTCTGGGATAGTAATTCAAGTCAGATGTTCTTGGGTGGAGGAGGAATAGACCTTGCCTAAGAATAGATCTAGCATAATTAAAAGGAGTCATTCGCGCGCCTAGAGATAGGGTGAAGAGATTTTGCTGGATTAGGGTGAAACCTAATATGAGAGTCCATAGTTCAATTTATTACTATTCTAGGGGGTTATTAAGTGAGAAAGAGATTTCCGTTAATTAACCTAGGGTTAGACATTATTCGCCTCGAGAGAGGGTTTAATATACATTAGGGAGTCTTACGGATCAAGTCAAGTGAATAAATCATATGGTTCAGTGTTAGATAATAAGTGAAGTCTAGGTGGATTCTTCTTGAGGGTATCATTGTGATCAACTGAGTTTCTCTTCAAGTTATTTACCAATTCATTCTTTTTGTCTTTGCTTCTTAGTTTAGTAATTAATTAGTTAATGAACCAAATCATTTAATATTTAGGCTAAATAATAGAAAGAAAGTGAGTATTAGTACTTTTAGTTCCTTTGGGTTCGATAATCCGGTCTTGCCTAAGCTATACTATTGTTCGATAGGTACACTTGCCTTAAGTCGCTGTCAGAGTTAGTTTCCAGGTTCGATCATTCTCTTTATAAATTTTAAAACTTGACAAGTTAAGACATGATCAAGTTTTTGGTGCCGTTTTCGGGGAACTAAAATATTAAGAAAACTCTATTTTTATTACTTTAGCCATTATTTTTATTTTTATTTTCGCAGTTTATTTTATTTTTCTAATTTTCTTTCTTTCTTTTTCAGTAGGTACCTCTAGTTTATGACTAGAAGGAACCCAACAAGACCTCTAGTATACGATAGTGATATCGAAGCGACTGCTCGTAGGAATCACAAAGAAATCAGGCGAGCCTTAAATTACCAAGAAGACCAACAGTAAGGCGAATCCAATCCTACTGAAGGGATGGACGAGAATAATCCACCACGAGATGTTGCAGAAAATAATGCTCCGCATACTATGTATGATTATGCTAAACCTAATTTAACAGGAGCAAAATCCAGTATTGTTAGGCCTGCTATAGCTGCTAATAATTCTGAATTAAAGCCTAACACAATACAAATGATTCAATAATTTTTTCAATTTGATAGTTTGCAGGACGAAGACCCGAATCCTCATATAGCTAATTTTTTAGAGTTCTGTGATACTTTCAAAATAAATGGCATTTTTGATGATGCCATTTGTCTTCGATTATTTCCCTTTTCATTAAGGAATAAAGCCAAACAGTGGTTAAACTCGTTACCACGAGGGTCAATCACTACATAGGACCAAATGACCGAAAAGTTTTTATTAAAATATTTCCCACCGGCTAAAATGGCCAAATTACGGAATGATATCTCTTCTTTTGTGTAGATGGATTTAGAGACATTATACGACGCATGAGAGAGATACAAGGATCTCTTAAGAAGGTGTCCACACCATGGTTTACCTTTGTGGCTACAAGTCCAAACTTTTTATAACGGTTTGAATCCCTCAACGAGGCAACTAATTGATTTGGCCACCAGTGGAACTCTGAATAAAAAAAACTCCTGAAGCAGCCTATGAATTTATTGAAGAGATGTCGTTGAATAATTATCAGTGGCAAGTTACAAGGAAAAAACTGACAAGATCGGCTGGAGTTTTCAGCATTGATGCAGTAACCATGCTATCATGATGAATAAAAAGCTTGATAGTTTGTGTTCTTCGCAGGTACATCCAGTAATGCAGTACGACACAAGTGGAACTGTGGTGAATCCTGAATACCCACCCTACCAACCGAGCATAGAAACGAACAGATGAACTATATAGGTAACAATTTCTGATCCAATAATAATCCTTATAGTAATACTTACAATCCATGTTGGAGGAACCATCCAAAATTCTCATAGGGAGGTCAAGGAAATCAAGGAAATCAAAGACAACAACCTCCCCAAAGTTTCTAAAATTAGTCATATCCGCAAGAGAAGAAGCCAAACCTCAAAGAGATGTTGAAAAAATTCATGGCAAGCACAAAAAATCGTCTCCAAGATACTGAGAAAACACTTAGAATTCAACAAACATCGGCTGAAGAGACCAAGAACCAAATTGGGGTACTCACTGAGACAATTGGGGAACTCACTAAGTCAGTTGGACTACTTATTGAGATGATTTGTGAAATACGGGCAGAGATCCTTTCTAAAGAAACAGAACAGGTAAAGGCAGTCACACTAAGAAGTGGAAAGGAGTTAGTCGAACCAAAGAGACCACACGAAGATAATAAAACAAAGGATGAGGGCGTTGAGGACTTAAATCCAGTATGCAAAGAAAGTAAACCACCAATCTCATATCCAGCAAAGTTGAAGAAAGAACGATTAGATACCCAATATGGTAATGTTTCTCAAACTTTTCAAACAAATACATATTAACATACCTTTTGTTGAAGCTATTTCACAGATGCCAAAATACACAAAATTCCTAAAGGAACTCCTGAAGAATAAAAGGAAGCTTGAAGAAGTATCGACATGGGAACTTAATGAAGAATGCTCAGCCATCCTCCAAAACAAGTTACCAACCAAATTAAAAGACCCAGGAAGTTTTACTATTCCTTGTTTAATTGGTAGCTTAAATATTAAGAAGGCATTAGCTAATCTAGGTGCCAATATTAATTTAATGCCTTACAAAATGTTTAAACAACTAGATCTTGGGGAACCAAAACCCACTAGGATGAGTATTTAGTTAGCTGATAGATCTATTAAATATCCTAGAGGAGTTATCGAAGATATCTTAGTGAAAATTGATAAATTTATTTTCCCTGTTGATTTTGTTGTGTTAGACATGGATGAAGACATTGATGTTCCTTAATTTTAGGACGCCTTTTTAGCTCTTGCTAGTATCATTATCGATGTAGGTAATGGTAAACTTGCATTAAGAATAGGCGATGAGGAAATTATTTTTCAAATTTATGATGCCATGCGATATTCTAGAGAACAAGATGATGCCTGTTATTTTATTGATACTACTGATCATATCATCCAAAACTCATTATAGGAAATCTTGCATGATGACATGATGGAACTATGCCTTACTCAAGACAAGGGGGAAGAAGATGAAGCTGATGAGCTGAATACGTCTTCACCTCGACAAACGCAAGAAGAAAGCATTAAAGTCAATGATGAACTAAGACAAAAACCCTCCATCAATGAGCCGCCAAATTGGAATTAAAACAGTTACCAAAACACTTAGAGTATGTATTCCTTGGGAAAATTCTACGCTACCGGTTATCATCTCTTCAGAAATAAAACCCAAGGAAAAATAGGAGTTAATACAAGTACTAAGAGAGCATAAAAAAGCCATAGCTTGGAAAATCTCTAACATCAAGTGCATAAACCCATCGTTTTGTACCCATAAAATTTTAATGGAAGAGGAATACAAATCGTGTGTGCAGCCTCAAAGACGCTTAAACCCCAACATGAAAGAAGTAGTCATAGCTGAGGTAATTAAACTTCTAGATGCAGGAATAATTTATCCTATTTCTGACAGTACTTGGATAAGTCCTGTACAGGTAGTTCCAAAGAAAGGAGGCATTACTGTAGTGCCTAATGAAAATAATGAGTTAATCCCTAGAAGAATAGTTACAGGTTGGAGAGTCTGTACAGACTATAGAAAGCTAAACGATGCCACCAGAAAAGATCACTTCCCTCTACCTTTCATAGATCAAATGTTAGAAAGACTATCCAGGCATATGTACTACTGTTTCTTGGACGGACTCTCTGCTACTTCCAAATCCTAATAGCTCCTGAAGATCAAGAGAAGACAACATTTACATACCTATACAGTACATTTGTTTATTGTAGAATGCCTTTTGGATTATGTAATGCTCCTGCCACATTTCAGCGTTGCATGTTGGTAATCTTTGACGAACTTGTGGAAGACATTATGAAGGTATTTATGGATGATTTCTCAGTATTCGATAAATCTTTCCATCTTTGCCTTAAAAATTTAAAACGAGTTCTAATGAGATGTGAGGAAACAAACCTTGTTTTAAATTGGAAAAAATGTCACTTTATGGTTAGAGAAGGGATTTTATTAGGACATAAGATTTCTAGTAAAGGGATTGAGGTAGATAAAGCAAAAGTTGAAACCATAGAAAAATTACCTCCCCTTAGTTCAGTTAAGGCTATTAGAAGTTTTTTAGGACATGTAGGGTTCTATAGAGGATTTATTAAAGACTTTTCTTTCAATTTCAATCAGGAATGTTTAGATGCATTTAATGTCCTTAAGGATAAATTGATAAATGCTCCGATTATAATTGCACTTGATTGGAATTTACCCTTTGAACTAATGTGTGATGCAAGTGATTTTGCAGTAAGTGCAGTCTTGGGACAATAAAGAGACAAGCATTTTCAGCCAATTTACTACGCTAACAGAACATTAACACTCGCACAAGAAAACTACACCACCACAGAGAAAGAATTACTACCTGTAGTTTTTGCTTTTGACAAATTTAGGCAGTATCTAATATTGTCTAAAGTTGTTGTTTACACTGACCATTCAGCTCTTCGTTATCTTTTAACTAAACCTGATGCAAAACCTCAACTCATAATATGGATTTTACTTTTATAGAAGTTTGATTTGGAAATACAAGATAAGAAGGGAGCTGAGAATCTTGCAGCAGATCACCTCTCTAGACTTGAGAATCCACATATCGAAGAGCTCAATGAAAGAAAGATAAACGAATCGTTTCCCGAAGAACAGCTCTTTTCTATAACACATTCTGAGGTACCATGGTTTGCAAATATCACAAATTATTTAGTTGCTAACATCTTGCCAAAAAGACTAACACATCACCAAAAGAAGCGATTCTTTGCTGATGCGAAAAACTATTTTTAGGAAGATCCCTTTCTTTTCCACATATGTGCAGATCAGGTGATTCGAAGATACGTTACAAAGGCAGAAGCAAGTAAAATCTTGGAACATTGCCATTCAGGACCTTCAGGAGGACACTACAATGGCATTAAGACAGCACACAAAATACTCGAATCAGGTTTTTATTGGCCTACTATATTTAAAGATGCCAATAGATATGTTACCTCGTGTGATAAATGCCAAAGAATAGGTAATATTTCTAAACGTGATGAAATGCCTCAAACATATATGTTATCATGTGAAATATTTGATGTATGAGGTATTGATTTTAGGGACCATTCCCTAGTTCATTTGGAAATAAATACATCTTAGTGGCAATTGATTACATGTCAAAATGGGTGGAAGCCGAAGCTTTACCTACCAATGATGCTAGGGTAGTAGTTAAGTTTCTCAAGAAACTGTTCTCACGTTTTGGAACATCTAGAGCTATCATTAGTGATAGAAGCACTCATTTCTGTAATACTCAATTTGACAAAGTCTTAAAAAAATATAGAGTACACCACAGGATAGCTACCCCATATCACCCTCAAACCAGTGGGCAAGCTAAAGTAGAAAACCGGGAACTTAAACGCATTCTAGAAAAATGGTTGAATCAAACAGGAAAGATTGGGCATTAAAAGTAGATGATGCCTTATGGGCCTATAGAACAACATTTAAAACCCCTCTGGGGACGCCCCTGATAAATCGTGAAAGTAACATATTTTAAGCCCACATTTAGTATGCTTTTGGATGATTTAGCCCTTAATTTATGTAAAAAGGTGCTTTTAATCCTTTCTTTTCATGTTTATACTCAGGAAAGCACCCGAGGATGAAAAGGACAAGAAACGGGTTTAAAACGGGCCAATTTGGGCCAAAGAGGAAATCGACACGACCTGGCCTTCAAGCCACACGACCGTGTCTCATCAAATTACTTCACATGGCCTAAACCACGATTCACACAGCCGTACTTCAATCAACAGAATAGAAACACAGCCTAAACCACAATTCACATGGTCGTGCCTCAATCAACAGAATCAAAACATGGCCTGAAGTTGATTTACATGGGCGTATGCCATGGCCGTGCCCCTGTCATGGAAAAGAGGAATTTCATTCGAATTTGGATACTTTGAGGCAAAGAAACACATTCCAAAGCCTATTCAAACACCGAGTAGGAAGTATACTTGAATTAGGACACTTAGAGGCCAAGTAAAGCATTCTAAAAGTCTATATAAACACCCTAAGTGTATCCTGAAAAGGGGCGGTTAGCTAGGCCAAGGAGCCGAGCCAGAAGGCCAGAATTGTAAGAATTACTCGAAGATAGCCAGCTGATCCATCTCAAGGAGCCGGAATTCTACTCAAGACAGTGGATCTTGTTATTGTTTTCTGAATTATATGATAAATACTTAGTTTGTTCTTAATTATGCGTGCTTAATCCAAATCTGATGTGCTTAGGTGGAGGAGGAATAGACCTTGCTTAAGAGTAGATCTAGCATAATTAAGCGGAGTTGATCGTATGCCTAGAGATAGGGTGACGAGATTTTGCGGATTAGGGTGAAACCTAATATGGGAGTCCATAGATCGATTTACTGCTATTCTAGGGGGTTATTATTTGAGAAAAGATTTCCTTTAATTAACCAATAACCTAGGGTTAGACGTTATTCGCCTCGAGAGAGGGTTTAATATACGTTAGGGAGTCTTACGGATCAAACTAAGTAAATAAATCGTATGGTTCAGTGTTAAATAACAAGTGAAGTTTAGGTGGATTCTTCTTGAGGGTATCGTCGTGATCAACTGAGTTTCTCTTCAAGTTATTTCCCAATTCGTTCTTTTTGTCTTTACGTCTTTAGTTTAGTAGTCTTTAATTTAGATTAAAGCAACTTCACTTATTTTAGGCTAAATAATAAAAAGAAAGTTAGTATTAGTACTTTTAGTTCCTTTGGGTTCGACAATCCGGTCTTGCCTAAGCTATACTACTGTTTGATAGGTACACTTGACTTTAATCGTTGTTAGAGTTAGTTTCCAGGTTCGATCATTCTCTTTATAAATTTTAAAACTCGACAAAACAACGATCAAGTTTTTGGCGCCGTTGTCGGGGAACTAAAATATTAAGAAAGCTCTATTTTTATTACTTTAGCCATTATTTTTATTTTTTGCAATTTATTTTATTATTTATTTTTATTTTTAAACTTTGCTAAAAAAATTTTTCTTTTCCTAGACGTACCCCTAGTTTATGACTAGAAGGAAACCGACAGGACCACTAGTATACGATAGTGAAATTGAAGCTACCGCTCGTAGAAATTGCAGAGAAATCAGGCGAGCCCCAAATTATACAGAGGAAGACCAAGAAGGCAGATCCAATCCTACTGAAGGGATGGATGAGAATAACCCACAACCACATGATGTGGGCGAAAACAATGCTCCACGTACTATGTTTGATTATGCTAAACCGCATTTAACAAGAGCAGAATCGAGTATTGTTAGGCCTGCTATAGCTGCTAATAATTTTGA
Source organism: Gossypium rotundifolium (assembly GCA_025506655.1). Taxonomy (NCBI): domain Eukaryota; kingdom Viridiplantae; phylum Streptophyta; class Magnoliopsida; order Malvales; family Malvaceae; genus Gossypium; species Gossypium rotundifolium. The sequence goes on from CP106731.1 coordinate 144,003,224, forward strand.
ATTAAAGCCTAACACAATACAAATGATTCAACAATTTGTTCAATTTGATGGTTTGCAGGATGAAGACTTGAACACTCATATAGCTATTTTTTAGAGTTCTCTAATACTTTCAAAATAAATGGCATTTCTGATGATGCCATTCGTCTTCGATTATTTTCCTTTTCATTAAGGAATAAAGCCAAATAGTGGTTATACTCGTTACCACGAGGGTCAATCACTACATGGGACCAAATGACCAAAAAGTTTTTATTAAAATATTTTCCACTGGCCAAAACGCCAAATTACGGAATGATATCTCTTCCTTTGTGCAGATGGATTTAGAAACATTGTACAACGCATGGGAGAGATACAAGGATCTCTTGAGAAGGTGTCCACACCATGGTCTACCCTTGTGGCTACAAGTCCAAACTTTCTACAATGGTGTAAACCCCTCAACAAGGCAACTAATCGATTCAGCCGCTGGTGGAACCCTGAACAATAGAACTCCTGAAGCAGCCTACGAGTTCATTGAAGAGATGTCACTAAATAACTGTCAGTGGCAAGTTACAAGGACAAAATTGACAAAATCAGCCAGAGTTTACGACCTTGATGCAGTGACTATACTATCAACACAGGTACAGATGATGAATAAAAAGCTTGATAGTTTGTGTTCTTCGCAGGTACATCCAGTCATGCAGTGCAACGCAAGTGGAACTATGGCGAATCTTGAGTACACACCCTACCAACCAAACGCAGAGAGCGAACAGATGAACTATATAGGTAATAATTTCAGATCCAATAATAATCCTTATAGTAATAGCTACAATCCAAGTTGGAGGAAACACCCAAATTTTTCATGGGGAGGCCAAGAAAACCAAGGAAATCAAAGACAACAACCTCCTCAAAATTTCCAAAATCAGCCATATCCGCAAGAGAAGAACCCAAACCTCGAAGAGATGCTAACAAAATTCATGGCAAACACAGAAAATCATTTCCAAGAAACTGAGAAAATAAAAGCAACGAGAACCGAGTCGGGAAACTTACTAAGTCAGTCAAGGAAGTCACTAATGCAGTCGAACAACTCGCAAAGCTAATGTCAGAATAACCGCAAGGACATCTACCAAGTAACACCGAGATTAACCCAAAGGAGCAAATTCAAGCCATCTCAGCTCATGATAGTAAGGGGTTAGATGAACCCAATCCAATACAAGAAAACAAGGTAGACGAAGGTAAGGTAGAGGTAACACAAGAAAAACCAAAATTGGTAATCAAGGAGTACCAACCTCGCATACCTTATCCCGAAGCGATGAAAAGAGATGATTCAGAGGAATAGTTCGATAAGTTTCTTAAACTCTTAAAGAAATTACATATTAACTTACCTCTTCTCGAAGCTCTTTTTCAGATGCTAGACTCGAGGAAATTTTTAAAATAGCTCTTGACTAACAAACGCAAATTAGATGAAGAGCACTAAGTGGAATTGAATGCAACATGCTCAGCAATGTTACAGAATAGACTACCACGAAAGCTAAAAAATCCAGGGAGTTTTATAAATCCATGTTTAATTGGTAGTTTAGCTATTGATAATGCATTAGTTGATTTAGGGGCAAGCATAAATGTCATGCCTTATACATTATTTAAATGACTAGGTCTAGGGAAGCCCAAACAAACTAGGATGAGTATACAATTAGCTTATAGAACTGTTAGAATTCCTAGGGGCATTATCGAAGATGTTCTTGTCAAAATTGATAAATTTATTTTCCCAGTAGATTTTGTTGTCTTAGATATGGATGAGGATAATACAATCCCCTTAATTTTAGGAAGACCCTTCTTAGCAACTGCCAAGACTAAAATTGATGTTGCCACAGGAGAACTCATACTTTGTGTAGGTGACGAATCAATCAGTCTTCAAGCTCTTGACTCGGCCAGGACAACAATCGATGAAGGTAAGAAAGAAAATTCATTTGATAATCAATTTGTACAACCTTCATCGCATGAAATACCACATGAAGACAAACCTGAGCCAAATCATAGAACCCAACCCGACAAAGAGAAGGATCAAAACCTTAAGGTCGATAGACTAGAAGAGCAGAAGACACACGTCAAAGAAGAACCACATGAAGTAAAACCAGAGGAACCACCAGAAGAGCTCGTAGGAACATCGAATCACTTCAAAATAGGAGATCAGGTAAGTTAGATAAAGCAGATTCGCGTATCATCACACCAACTAATAACCCGTAAAAGTAACATATTTAACCCCATATTTAGTATGCTTTTGGATGATTTAGCCCTTGATTTATGTAAAAAGGTGCTTTTAATCCTTTCTTTTCATGTTTATACTCAGGAAAGCACCCAAGGATAAAAAGAACACAAAATGGGCTTAAAACGGAGTAATTGGGCCTTAGCAAGCAATCAACACGGCCTGGCCCAAAATCCACACGATCGTGCCTCGCCAAATACTTAAAGCACGACCTCAACTCCATTACACATGGCCATGCATCATCCACTTACCACACATGGACGTGCCTGGTGATCTACATGGCTGTGCCCAAATCGACATACCTGAAGCACGACCTGAATCCTGACTCACACGGCCGTGCCCAAAATGATAGAATCGAGACACGGCCCAACCACGATTTACACAGGCGTGTGCCATGGCCGTGCCCCTACCGCGGGAATGAGCAATTTCACTCGAAATTGGATGCTTGAAGCCAAAGAAACATACTCCTAAGTCTACTCAAACACCCAAATAGTAATTATACTTGAAGGAGATACTTAGGAGCCAAGTACAGCATCCTAAAGCCTATATAAAAAACCCAAGACAGACATTAAAGGGGAGAGCTTTTTGGCAGAGGCTTTTTGCCGAAGCATTCATCTTTTAGGGGGTCACTTGAAGATAGCCAGTTGATCCATCTCAAGAAGTCGGAACTCCATTCAAGATGGAGGATCTCTTCTTTAATACCTTTAGGGGGTTTTAGGGAGTTCTTATGTTTTGTTTATTCTTTACTCTTGAGATGTTTTCGTATTTAGTTATGAACTAAACCCTTCAGATACCTGAAGGGGATGAAACCTATGATGGATTTTGTTATTTGATTTCTAAAATTATATGATAATTACTTGGTTTGTTCTTAATTATGTTGTTTAATTTAATCTGATGTGCTTAGGTGGAGGAGGAATAGACCCTGCCTAAGAGTAGATCTAGCATAATTGAGCGGAGTTGATCGGGCGCCTAGAGATAGAGTTACAAGATTTTTCTGGATTAGGGTGAAACCTAATATGGGAATCCATTGATCGATTTACTGCTTCCTTAGGGGGTTATTATAAGAGAACGAGAGTTCCACTAATTAACCTAAGGTTAGACATTATTCACCTCGAGAGAGGGTTTAATATAGGTTAGGGAGTCTCACGGATCAAGCTAAGTAAAGAATTCATATGGTTTGGTGAATAAATAATAAGTGAAGTCATAGGTGGATTCTTCCTGAGGATATCGTCTTTATCAACTGAGTTTTCTTAAAGTCTTTCTCCCATTCATTCTTTTGTCTTTGCATTTAGTTTAAGTATTTCGTTAGTTTAATAATTCAATCACTCCATATTTTAGGCTAAATAATAGAAAGAAAGTGAGTAGTAGTACTTTTAGGTTCCCTTGGGTTCGATAAGATATTCTTGCCTAAGCTATACTATTGTTCGATATGTGCACTTGCCTCTATTGTTGTCACAAATACCTCTGTTTGATTATTCTTTATAAATATTAAAACTCAATTGCTTGACACGATCAAGTTTTTGGCGCCGCTCTTGGGAACTCTAAAATATTAAAAAGCTTTATTTCTATTACTTTAGCCATTATTTTATTTTAAATTTCTCTTTATACATATATTTTTATTTTTGTTTTCTAAATTTCTTTCTTTCTTTGCATATCGTAACCTCTAGTTTATGACTAGAAGAAATCGAAAGGACTATTAGAATCTGAAAGTGACATTGAGGCAACCGCTCGCAGAAATTACAGAGAAATAAGACGAGCCCTAGACTATCAAAGAGAAGAACAGCAAAGATCCAATCCTACTGAAGGGATGGACGAGAACTATCCACCAAATGTGCAAGAACAGAATGCTCCGCGTACTATGTATGATTATACTAAACCTAATTTGACAGGAGCAGAATCTAGTATTGTTAGGCCCGCTATAGCTGCTAATAATTTTGAATTAAAGCCTAACACAATACAAATGATTCAACAATTCGTTCAATTTGATGGTTTGCAGGATGAGGATCCAAACACTCATATATCTAATTTTTTAGAATTCTGTGATACCTTCAAAATAAATGGCGTTTCTGACGATGCCATACATCTTCGGTTATTTCCTTTTTCATTAAGGAACAAAGCAAACCAATGGTTGAACTCGTTACCACGAGTTTCAATCACCACATGGGATCAAATGACCAAAAAATTTCTTTTAAAATGTTTTCCACCAGCCAAAATGGCTAAATTTAGGAATGATATATCTTCTTTTGTGCAGAATGGCACAGAAACATTATATGATGCATAGGAAAGATATAAGGATCTCCTAAGGAGATGCCCACACCACGGATTACCTTTGTGGCTTCAAGTCCAAACTTTCTACAATGGTGTGAATTCTCCAACTAGGCAAATGATTGATTCATCAGCCGGTGGAACTTTGAACAACAAAACTCCTGAAGTGGCTTACGATTTTATTGAGGAGATGTCGTTGAACACCTATCAATGGCAAATTACAAGGGCTAAACCAACAAAATCAGCCGAGTTTTTAACATAGATGCAATGACAATGTTGTCAACACAGATGGAGTTAATGAATAAAAAGCTAATAATAGAAAGAGAGTGAGTAGTAGTACTTTTAGGTTCCCTTGGGTTCGATAAGATATTCTTGCCTGAGCTATACTATTGTTCGATAGGTGCACTTGCCTCTATTATTGTCACAGTCAGTCTATAGGTTTGATCATTCTTTATAAAGATTAAAACTTGACTGTTTGACATGATCACCAACCCTGAGTTCAAATGAAGACATTCCTCTTAAGGTACACAATATCATCCCACACAGAATAGTCGAGGTAAGCAACCCAACATTCAACACTTATAAGTTAAACACTTCTCGACTCGAACCTTGTCAAGAAAATAGAACTATAAGTAGGAGGGAAGATATTCAAACCTTTAAACCCCCCTGATTTTTTTTTCAATGTCGAGGAAAGTCTAGCTTAAAGATTATAAACAAGCGCTTCTTGGGAGGCAACCCGTGCACTAACAGAATTTATTTTTACATTTTGCTCTCAATTTCTTTTCCTTTCTAAAAATTTAGTTTTCAACTAACACAAAAGTGCAGATTTCAAAGCCACACGGCCTTACACACAGCAGTGTCTGTGGCCGTGTGGACCACAAGAATCTCATACGAATATAGCAGGGGTAGTACGAATCAAATCGCACCTTATTCTCGACGTCACGGATCCAACCACTCTCCCACGGGCATCAACAAAATGGCACGGCTGTGCCCCACGACCGTTTGAAACTACTGACTTCTCAAACACGGGCGTGGATTAGTTGAAAAATGGTGGTGAAACAACACACACAGACACACGGCCGTACGAGGCGGCCGTGTGATTCGACATGCCCTCAGTCCACGGACGTGGGAAGGTGCAAGATTTGAGATCCTATTTAAACCCCACAGCCCTTCTCCTCCTCCTCTCATTCTTTCTTTCCTTAGAAAAGGTGTCCAGACTCTTGAGCTATATTAGAATCATGCCGAAGAAGTGTAAGAAGGCAAGCATTGTCTCTTTAAAGGAGACCCCAACACATAATTTCATGTTGTCCGCTTCATCCAAACACCAAGCCAGAGGTCTTTTAGACCATTTAAAATTTTCTTTACGTTTATTTTCCCCTTTATCCTACTTATCTATACTTCTCTTCTACTTAATATATTTTAATTTCTTTTAGTTTATTAGTGTTAGGTTCTAAAGGCTGCTTAGGAATCATGCACCACAGCCGTAGAGGTTACACCCACCTTGCGAACCATCCAACAATAAGGACTCCTTAGTCCATTAGTCTTTTCTTTTAATTTCAGTTTTCTTCTTAGTCTCCTTATTTTTATTTTCTTCGTCTTTAATTATAGTATTAGTATATTATTAATTTTTCTTTAGATTTCTTGGCTATATCTTTACAGGCAACCCAATTTTTTATCTAGCACAAAGCTCATCGATAGCCACCCCACCAGGCCCATAGGAAACGCCACCACCTCCAAATTGACAAGGAACAAAGAATCCATCCAAAAATTCAGGAAGTGTTACTTCTCCCCTTCTCTTTTGATTTTATTATTACATAATTGATTATCTATCTTTGTACATTGAGGGCAATGTACATCTTAAGTGTGGGGGGTAAAAGTACCTAACTTTTTGCATTATTCCAAAATCCTAAATTTTAGTCTTGTTCTTAAGTAATTTTCTCATATTATCAATTAGGGTGAAATTTTGATGATTTATGATTTTTATTGATATATTTTTGAGTAAGTCATTGATAATTGTGCATTGATGATTTATACTTGAAGAATACGAGAAAATCAAGCATGATAAGTCTATTTTTTCAAGAATCACAAATTTTCTAGGTTGTTGAATTGAATTTGAATATTACCTTGAAGTTTGAAATTTACAGGGATTGATGTCAAATACCCATAATTTTTGTGAGATTTTGAGCCTTATAGAGCATATATTCTTTTCGTGCTCACTTTATTGATTATGAGTATGTCAACACTAAATTGTTATTCTAGAACTTGCCTTGATTATACATATCGAGACCATATTAATGATTTGATATACTGAGATGATAAAGGCACCTAGGTTTTAACCCATTCACACCACTAAAAAGCCTACCCACATAATTAACCCTTAGTGATCCCCTTTTAATCCTAACAACCCTTTTTATTGATCTACCCGCTAATATTAACCCAAAAACCATTTGAATTTGTTATCATTCTTTTGACTACCCTTCTATCGAGAATTGATTTGATCAGTTGCCTAATTAGTTTATTTCAGTTGATAAACTCTTTCTTTATTATGTATTTAGTTTTTTCTTAAAAAAATCAAAAATCAAAATATATTCAATATTAGTAATATATAAAGTGAGCTTGTGCATTTAAATTTCAATTATTAAAGAAAAAGCTCGTATTATTATTATTTTCAAAGTTTCAATTAATGTAATCATTTATTCTCTAGTTTATTATTTTTAGTTAGGTAATTTGTCAATTCAATCTCAATTCTTAACCTTCTAATTCAGCCTTTATACACACCTTTAACCCAAGCCCCATTACAACCCTGTCAAAGACCTTTTGATTTGTGTATCATCTCATATTACAGTGGTGGAGATTTGATTTTCAGGCAAGCCTATGGGATTAACTTTTTAGGTTTGACCAATGAGTGCTTTTTCTTGAACATTAAACACTTCGAGTGCTTTGAGTGAATCTTTAGTGAGGATGTCAATCCTTATCGGTTTTGAATTAAAGGTAATTATTTAGATAAGGGTAGACGCCTATGTTTTTATGCTACAAATTTATGACTTAGAATTGTTTGAGTCTTTAGGAATCTTTGAGTTAAATTATCCATGTATGAATTATCTATGAATTATGATGAGGCATTATTGATAGGAATAATGAATTGTGGAAAGTTCGTTTTAATTGTAAGTTGAGAATTTTTCTTGAGTACAAGCAAAAGCTTAAGTGTAGGGGTATTTGATAAACCGTGAAAGTAACATTTTTGGGCCCACATTTAGTATGCTTTTGGATGATTTAGCCCTTGATTTATGTAAAAAGGTGCTTTTAATCCTTTCTTTTCATGTTTATACTCAGGAAAGCACCCGAGGATGAAAAGGATAAGAAACGGGCTTAAAACGGGCTAATTTGGGCCAAAGAGGAAATTGACACAGCCTGGACTTCAAGCCACACGGTCGTGTCTCGTCAAATTACTTCACACGGCCTGAACCATGATTCACATGGCCGTGCCTCAATCAACAGAATCGAAACATGGCCTGAAGTTGATTTACATGGGCGTGTCCTATGGCCGTGCCCCTGTCGTGGAAAAGAGGAATTTTACTCGAATTTGGATACTTTAAGGCAAACAAACACATTCCAAAGCCTATTCAAACACCAAGTTGGAAGTATACTTGAATTAGGACACTTAGAGGCCAAGTAAAGCATTCTAAAATTCTATATAAATACCCTAAGTGTATCTTGAAAAGGGGCAGTTAGCTAGGCCAAGGAGCCGAGCCAGAAGGCTAGAATTGTGGGAATTACTCGAAGATAGCCAGCTGATCCATCTCAAGGAGCCGAAATTCTACTCAAGACGGCGGATCTCTCCTTCAATTCTTTTAGGAGGTTTTAGGAATTTCTTATGTTTTGTTTTATCTTTTCTCTTGAGATGTTTTCTTTATTTGTTATGAACTAAAACCTTCAGATACCTGAAGGGGATGAATCCTAGATGAATCTTGTTATTGTTTTCTGAATTATATGATAAATACTTTGTTCTTAATTATGCGTACTTAATCCAAATATGATGTGCTTAGATGGAGGAGGAATAGACCCTACTTAAGAGTAGATCTAGCATAATTACGCGAAGTTCATCGCACGCTTAGAGATAGGGTGACGAGATTTTGCCGGATTAGGGTGAAACCTAATATGGGAGTCCATAGATCGATTTACTGCTATTCTAGGGGGTTATTATTCGAGAAAGACATTTTCGTTAATTAACCTAGGGTTAGACGTTATTCACCTCAAGAGAGGGTTTAATATATGTTAGGGAGTCTTACGGATCAAACTAAGTAAATAAATCATATGGTTCAGTGTTAAATAACAAGTGAAGTCTAGGTGGATTTTTTGAGGGTATCATCGTGATCAACTGAGTTTCTCTTCAAGTTATTTCCCAATTCGTTCTTTTTGTCTTTGCGACTTTAGTTTAGTAGTTGTTAATTTAGGTTAAAGCAACTTCACTTATTTTAGGCTAAATAATAAAAAGAAAGTTAGTATTAGTACTTTTAGTTCCTTTGAGTTCGACAATTCGGTCTTGCCAAAGCTATACTACTGTTCGATAAGTACACTTGCCTTTAATTGTTGTCAGAGTTAGTTTCCAGGTTCGATCATTCTCTTTATAAATTTTAAAACTCGACAAAACAATGATCAGTCCCCATACAAACTTGTATACGAGAAAAGCTATCATCTACCATTTGAATTAGAACACAAAGCTTTTTGGGCCATAAAGTTTTTAAATTTTAATTTTAAAACTACAGGAAATGAACGAATGATGCAGATGAACGAGCTAGTCGAATGGAGAGCCGAGGCGTATGAGAACTCAAAACTATACAAAGAGGCAACAAAACGACGCCATGATGCTCGTCTCAAGAAATCAAAATAATTTGAAATAGGAGATTTGGTCCTACTATACAACTCAAGGTTCAAACTATTCCCTGGGAAGCTGAAATCAAGATGGTCAGGCCCATTCATGATCAAAACAATTTTTCCATATGGCACAATCGAGGTAACTCACCCCACTATGGGCACATTCAAGGTAAATGGTCACCGACTCAAAATTTATAATGGTACAGATTTGAGGGATATGAGAGATGAGCTTTAGCTCCTTGAACCTTCTTTTAGAAATGAAAACAGGGTAAGTCTAGCTTAAGACTATAAACGAGTGCTTCTCAAGAGGCAACCCGAGCACAAATTCACTAACATTTTTAATTTTAAAGCGCTTGACTCCATACTAATTAAACTAATGAAGTACAGGTTAGGGTTACATGACCCTACACACGGGCGTGCCCGTGGCCGTGTGGAAGCCAGGGGGCCATCCATGGGCGTACCAGTAGCCATGCACAATAGAAAAAAATTTCTTTTCCCAACATAGGCGACGATAATATCCCACGCCTGTACCGACCTCCCGTGCAAGGTCACTGACTTGTTACAGCACGGGCTAAACACAACCATGCTCTACGACCGTGTGAAGCTACTGACTTACCAGACACGAGAAAGACACGCTTATGCTACCCAATCGTGCTAACATATGGACTTCTCACACACGGACGTGGCTGGCTGAGAAACGGTCATTTGAATCAACACACCCTCGATCCACGGGTGTGAGCAAGCACCAGAAAGCAAAAATCTATTTAAACCCACCCCCTTCCCATTCTTACTAACAATTCTTCTTCCTTTTCTTCCTCCCCTTTCTCTCAAAATTCTCCCCTCTTCTTAACAAACTTTTTCCAACCCTTGAGCCACACCAAAGTCATGTCGAAGAAGCATAAGAAGGAAAGCATAGCCTCCCCGATGGAGACCTCGACACATAAGTTTATGCTGGCCTCTTCATCCGAACACCAAGCCAAGGGTCTTTAAGACCATTTAGTTTTTATTTTTGTTTTCTCTTTTGCTTGAATTTCCTTATCTTTAATTCTCTTCTACTTAATTTTGTTTTAGTTCCTTGGTTTTAGGTTCTAAAGGCTACTTGGGAATCACACCGAAACCACGACCACAGCCCCTCCGCAGCCTTAGAAGTCACACCCACCTTGCGAACCATCTATCAATAAGGACTCTTCTGTCCATTAGTCTTTTATTTTAATTTCAATTTTCATCTTAGTATTCTTCTCTTTATTTTCTTTGTCTTTAATTAGATTATTAGTATATTTTTAATGTTTCTTTAGATTTCTGCTATATCTTCCCAGGCTACCCAATTTCTTCATCTAGCACAATGCTTGTCGATAGCCACCCCACCAAGCCCATAGAAAATGCCACCACCTCTAAATCGATAAGGGAACAAATAATCCATCCAAAAATTCAGGAAGTGTTACTTCTCCCCTTCTCTTTTGATTTTATTAATTGGTTATCTATTTTTGTACACTGAGGACAATGTACATCTTAAGTGTGGGGGGTAAAAGTACCTAACTTTTTGCATTATTCCAAAATCCTAAATTTTAGTCTTGTTCCTAAGTAATTTTCTAATATTATTAATTAGGGTGACATTTCTGATGATTTATGATTTTTATTAATTTTTTTGAGTAAGTCATTGATAATTGTGCATTGATGATTAAATTTGAAGAATACTAGATAATCAAGCATGATAAGTCTATTTTTCAAGAATAAAAAATTTCCTAGGTTGTTAAACTGAATTTGAATATTACCTTGAAGTTTGAAATTTACAGGGATTGATGTCAAATACCTATAATTTTTGTGAGATTTTGAGTCTTATAGAGCATATATTCTTTTTCGTGCTCACTTTATTGATTATGAGTGTGTTAACACTAAATTGTTATTCTAGAACTTGCCTTGATTATACATGTCGAGACCACATTATTGATTTGATATACTGAGATGATAAAGGCACCTAGGTTTTAACCCATTCACTCCACTAAAAAGCCTACCTTCACAAATTAACCCTTAGTGAACCCATTTGATCCTAACAACCCTTTTTATTGATTTACCCGCTAATATTAACCCAAAACCCTTTGTATTTGTTATCACCATTCTTTTGACTACTCTTTTATAGAATTGTTTTGATCAGTTGCACTAAGTGTGCGCTTTTGGGAGGGTAACCGAGAAGATTATCACTTTGTGTGCGAAATAATAAAAGTTTAGGCTTTGTGATGAAATCAAATCGAGTTTAGTTTTGTATTAAGGCACTGAGTGTACGATTATAAGAAAGGAATAGCACTGTGTGTGCAATGATACGAAAGCTTCGGCTTATCAAATTGGCACTGTGTGTGCAACATCGATGGAAGTCAAATAAAAGAATAGACACTAAGTGTGCAATTATAATTAATGACTAGCACTGTGTGTGCGAAATAATAGAAGCTACGGCTTTAATGAATAGCACTATGTATGTGAAAAAATAAAAGTTTTGGCTCATCGAAATGGCACTGTGTGTGCGTTATCGATATAAGTTCTGTTTAATATATCGGCACTAAGTGTGCGATGAAAAATAGGCTTCGGTTGTGAAATTGGCACTAAGTGTGCAAATTCATTTGAGTAATATCTAGGGTTGAAATAGAGGTAAAATCGAGGAATTCAATTGTATGAATGGTGAGTAACTACGTGTTGATCAAGGTATGTTTGAATCTATGTGGTTGATGATAGATTTAAGAGTTGAATGAATAGTTATTTAAGCATGTGGTTGAGAGTGATATTGTGCTTAGTTGTGTCATTATCTATGTGATGGTTGGATAGTATGATTAGTGATTAACTAAGTGTTGGCAAGGTAAGTATGATACCTATGTGATTGGTGAAATTTGAAGTGAAAGAATGGAATGCTATGTGAGTATTAAGATAAGTTGAACTTGTGTACCATTGATAAAATAACTATGTGATGGTTAAATGTGTATATTGACTTGGTTTATTGAGTTAATTATTTTATAATTTGAACTTACTAAGCTTTGGAAAGCTTATTGTGTGATTTGTTTCTCTGCTTTGCAATGTCAGTAAAGCTAGCTCGGATCTGGGATCGTTAGCTTCTCAATCACACTATTGGCATTTGTTTTGGTACTTTTGAAAAAGGTGTGTTTAGTAAGAATATGGCATGTATAGGCTAGTAAATTGAATTATGTTTGAGATTGTAATTAGCCATGAGATGTGGCTAGATATATGATAGGTTTGGCATGAATGAATGTGATATGTGTGATACAACTTTTGGCATGACTTGTGGATTGATAAATTTGCTATCAAGTGGTAACTTTGTGTTGATAAATGCTAATAGGGGTTAGTGAAATTGGTGATAGAATAAGTGTTGGTATTGAATTTAGTATGAATAGAGTTGAATACATGAGTTGAATGACAATATTGGTATGTTATGGTGATAATATGAGCATGAGATGTTGTGGTTGTATGGCTTGTAGGTTAGACCCTTATGGGTGGCATTTTGACTTTGCAAAAATGGCCTATAATGTCACACGATTGGAGCACACGGGTGTGCCTCAGACCATGGGTAAATTGACAGAATATGGTTTAAACTGCACACGGCCATGGCACGGGCGTGCCTACAGGTCGTGCGAGAAATGGCAGTATATGACCTTATAGGACACGGCCTTAGCATACGGGCGTGCTTGTTAGCCGTGTTGATTTTGGAAGTATGTAACCACGGGGAGGTCACACGTGTGTGTGATGTAGCCATGGGAGAGGTACGGCCTACCCCACGGGCGTGTCTCCCCTGTAATTTAGAAAAGTTTAAAATTTTTATAAAATTTTATACGTGTTTTGGTTCAGTCCCGACCTGATTTATAAGCATGCTTAGAGTCTCGATGACTCATTTAAGGGACACAATGATTGTATATGAATGTGTTTGATGATGATTGACTTTGTGTCGTGAATGCGATGTAAAATAATCCTATTGTTTGGTAATGCCTCTAAACCATATTTTGGCGACGGTCTCGGGTTAAGGGTGTTACATTTTATTGGTATCGAGCTACGGTTTAGTTGATTCTCAAACTAACGTAGCGTGTGTGAGTCTAACTATACATGCCATATTGTAAAATTACGATAGTGTGATAAAATCTGACAGTTGAAATGTGTTTTAATATAGTAATGGATCCCAATTGAGCAATTGCTGACAATGTAGAGAGTAATGCTCCGCTGCCCTACTCAAGGACAAAGACCGCCATATCAAGGCCAAATAATAGTGGTGAGGAAGGTGAGGCTAAACAAGCCTTCTTTCGTATGATGAGTGAATGGTTTTCAGAATTTGTTAGAACAAATCTGACTGCCCCACAACCTCCACCCCCACAAGTACCTGCAATGCCACAAGTTGTAGAACCGGTCAGATTGAATAAACCTCCTATGGATAAGATTCGCAAGTATAGGGCCGAAGAGTTTAGGGCCACAACTGATGATGATGCTAAGCGAACTGAGTTTTGGCTCGAAAATACCCTTCGAGTATTTGATGAGATGTCGCTGACCCCTGATGAGTGCATTAAGTGTGCAGTTTCCTTGTTTAGAGACACGGCTTACAATTGGTGGAAAACATTGATATCTATGGTTTCGAGAGAGAGAATCACCTGGGATTTCTTTCAAGTTGATTTTAAAAGAAGTATATCAACCAACGCTTTATTGATCAAAAACGTAAGGAGTTTTTAGACCTAAAACAAGCATGTTTGTTTGTTGTTGAATATGAACGAGAATTCATGCGATTGAGTTAATATGCTAGAGAGTGTGTTTTTACGGAAGCTACTATGTGCAAACATTTCGTAGAGGGATTGAATGAAGACATAAAGTTGTTGGTTGGGATACTAGATATAAATGAATTTGTTGTACTTGTGGAGAGAGCATGCAAAGTTGAGGAACCCAGCAAAGAAAAGAAGAAAGTCAATTCTGAGACTCGAGATGAAAGAAAGAGATCGATGAATAAATTTTCTCAGCCTTCTTCAAAGAGATATAGAGATGCCAGCAATCGTTCAAATGCTTCGTTTGGTCATCCTAATTGAGATCGTTCGAGACAGAGTATTGGTTTACGAATTCAAGCCCCAAATGAATCTAATGTTGATAGTGCCAAAAGTAACAAACCCGAGTGTGGGAGAATGTTGTGGGAGAATGTTAGGGCAAATACAACAATAGAGTTTGCTATAAATATGGATCACGAGATCATTTTATTAAAGACTGCCCAAAGATGACTGAGGAAGAAAATGTTTAGAATGTGAGATTGAGTAATATGACGGCTAGGGGTAGACCAACCAGAAATGTCGGGAACATTAATGAAAGTCAAAGAGGGACCATTGATACAGCTGTGAGGTCAGAGGTGATAGCACCTGCCCGAGCTTACGCTATACGAGCAAGAGATGAAGAATCATCTCCAAACGTCATGACCGGTACTGTAACTCTATTCGATACTGATGTGATTGCATAAATATATCAGGGATCAACCCATTCCTATGTATGTATAAATTTAGTATCGAATAAGACTCTACCTGTTGAGTCTATTGAATTTGTGGTTAGAGTATCGAACCCTTAGGCAAGTGTGTCTTAGTGGATAAAATATGCAAGAAGCTGTCCGTTGATTTTCGGGATGTTTGCTTTCTGACTAATTTGATATTGCTATCATTCGATAAAAGTTGAGTTATATGATAAAGGATTGCGAAAACTATTTGCATGTGTGATTGATACAAAGGTATCAGAAAAGAAAGTTAAAGAATCTGATGTGTCAAAAATTATTTTCAGAACGAGGTATAGATATTAGGAATTCTTAGTAATGTCTTTCAAACTAATGAATGATCCTGCAGTGCTTATGGATTTGATGGATCAGATATTTAGACCGTATTTGAATCACTTTGTTGTAGCATTGTGATAAGACACAATATTTTGAGCATTTGAGAATTTTGTTACAGACATTGCATGAGAAGCATCTGTATGTTAAGTGTAGTAAATGTGAGTTTTGGTTGCGTGAGGTTGGTTTCGGAGCATGTTGTATCAGCTGCGGGAACAAGAGTTGATCCGAGTAAAATCTCTGCTATTATATGAATGGGAGCCTCCGAGAAACGTATTTGAAGTCCGTAGTTTTATTGGACTAGCAAGATATTATTGATGATTTGTGAAAGGCTTCTCGATGATTATGACTCCATTGATGAAGTTGTTATAGGAAGATGTTAGATTTGAGTGGTCAGAAAAGTGTCAGCAAAGTTGTAAGCCGTTAAAAGTGTTGTTGACGAAGGCGCCAATGTTAGTTCAGCCTGAATCGGGCAAAGAAAATTAAAGTTTACAGTGATACATTGTTAAATGGTTTGGGCTGTGGGCTAATGCAAATAGGCATAATCATTATTATTGCTCTGAGACTGCTAAAGAAGCATGAAAAGAACTGTCCGACACACGACCTTGAATTAGATGCAATTGTGTTTGTGTTAAAAATTTGGCGCCGCTACTTACTTAGCGAGAAATGTCGTGTTATACCGATCATAAGAGTTTAAAGTACTTGATGACTCAAAAAGATTTGAACTTGCGACAGAGAAGATGGTTAGAATTATTGAAAGATTACGAACTTGTGATAGATTATCACCCGGGTAAAGCTAATATTGTAACTGATACTTAGAGTCAGAAATTGTTATATGCTTTATGAGTTATGAGTACTCAAATAGAGCTGTGTGATGATAATGCAGTTATAGCTGAATTGGAAGTAAAGCCAATGTTTGTACGTTAGATTAGTATTGCTCATAAAAGTGATGATGAAATAATAGCAAAACGAAATTAATACGATTTAAATTTGAATTCAGAGTTTGAGTTGATAGTGCTCATTGTTCGAGATTTAGAGACCGGATTTATGTTCCAATGAATTCAGAGATGATTCAATTAATATTGAATAAAGCTTATAATTATCGCTTGACTGTGCATTCAAAGAGTATGAAAGTGTATAATGACCTGAAATAGCTTTATTGATAGCATGATATGAAAAGAGACATCTTTGACTATGTGTTGAAATGATTAGTTTGTCAGCAAATTAAAGTTGAACATCAAGTTTATCTGTTATTATAGACTTTGTGTTGGGATTTCCTTTGTTTTGGGAAAGAAAGAATGCAATTTGTTTGATAGTTGATAGATTGGTGAAGATCGCTCATTTCATTCCGATGAGAACAAATTATTCACTTGATTGATTGGGGTATATTACTGAAATGGTGAGAAAAGTGGAATTGAAGAGGCTACGTGGGAGCCTGAGAACGTTATGAGAGAGCAACATCCATAACTATTCACTGGTAAGATTTTCGGGGATGAAAATCCATAAGGGGAGAGTTGTAACAGCTCGATTTAGACCCTAGTCAGAATAGTGGTTTGAGACCACGAATCCGAGGTCGTAAAAATATTTTAATGATATTTTCTGTGTGAATGATATGTGACATAGCCTGTGTAAAAATTTTGTGTGATGATTTGATCGTTTTAGTGTCGAATTAAGAGAAAGGACTTAATTGCATAGAGAGTAAAATGTTGTGTGCTGATTTGTGAGTACTTATATGTTGTTGACTTTTTAAGGAGGAGGTCTTATTTTGTTAATAAACCATTTTCAAGTTAGTGGATGGTTAAAAGACAAATTAGCCTTAGATTATATTTGTTTTATATGTTTAATGGAAGGGCAAAATGGTAAACTATGTGTTAATGTTATTATAACAAAAACAAAAAGAAATTAAATGGCCATTTTTATCATCTTCTTTGGCCAAATGTAACTAAAGAAAGAAAAGAAAGAATTGAGCTAGGTATTCTGCACTTATAAGGCTAAATTCAAGGTATGTTTTTGGTCGATTTTCGATAATTTCTACGTTTTCGTAATCGTTGCTTCGAGCTCTAGCTAACCCATGTTGTAATTTTGTGAATTAATGATATATTTGTGATGATCCATTGATGAACACTTGAGCTTTGTGATGTTAGTTGGTGAAATATGAAAGCTTGATGTTGGGTTAACATAGTTTGTATTTGAATTTTTGGTGAAATTAAGCATTTTGGGCTAAATTGTGAAAAGTGTATATTGAAGGACTAAAATGTGAAATAAATGAAATGTGTGGGTTGTATAGACATTAGTAAAATTTGGTTAAGCTTGTGCTAGGTGGAATTTAGTGAATTTGATGATTTTGTGAGATAGGGACTAAAGTGTCAAAATGTGAAAATGTGAGGGCTAATTTGTAAAATGTGTGTATGTGGACTAAATTGAATGAGTTATTGATTGAATGGATTGAATTTGAATGTGTATAGACCAAGAGAGGAGAGGTTCGGATCGAGATCAAGGCAAAGATAAAGTGCTCGATTAGTCGACCGTTTCGGTATTTTGACATCCTAGGTAAGTTCGGTTATAATATGTGTACTTAGCGTGTTTAAATGTTGTGAAACAAATGGTTATGATATTATTGATTTATAAATGTTATGTGAGAAATGAATCTATATGGCACTAAGTGTGCGCTTTTGGGAGGGTAACCGAGAAGATTAGCACTTTGTGTGCGAAATAATAGAAGTTTCAGCTTTGTGATGATATCGAATCGAGTTCGGTTTTGTATTAAGGCAATGAGTGTGCGATTATAAGAAAGAAATAGCACTGTGTGTGTAATGATATGAAAGCTTCGGCTTATCGAATTGGCACTGTGTGTGCAACATCGATGGAAGTCAAATAAAACAATAGACACTAAGTGTGCGATTATAATTAATGACTAGCACTGTGTATGCGAAACAATAGAAGCTACGGCTTTAATGAATAGCACTATGTGTATGAAAAAATAGAAGTTTTGGCTCATCGAAATGGCACTGTGTGTGCGTTATCGATATAAGTTCTATTTAATATATCGGCACTAAGTGTGCGATGACAAATAGGCTTCAGTTGTGAAATTGGCACTAAGTGTGCAAATTCATTTGAGTAATAGCAAGGATTGAAATAGAGGTAAAATCGAGGAATTGAGTTGTATGAATGGTGAGTAACTACGTGTTGATCAAGGTATGTTTGAATCTATGTGGTTGATGATAGATTTAAGAGTTGAATGAATAATTATTTAAGCATGTGGTTGAGAGTGATATTGTGATTACTTGTGTCATTATCTATGTGATGGTTGGATAGTATGATTAGTGATTAACTAAGTGTTGGCAAGGTAAGTATGATACCTATGTGATTGGTGAAATTTGAAGTGAAAGAATGGAATGCTATGTGAGTATTGAAATAAGTTTAACTTGTGTACCATTGATAAAATAACTATGTGATGGTTAAATGTGTATATTGACTTGGTTCATTGAGTTAATTGTTTTATAATTCGAACTTACTAAGCTTTGGAAAGCTTACTGTGTGATTTGTTTCTCTTCCTTGCAGTGTCAGTGAAAGCTAGCTCAGATCTGGGATCGTCAGCTTCTCAATCACACTATCGGCATTTGTTTTGGTACTTTTGAAAAAGGTGTATTTAGTAAGAATATGGTATGTATAGGCTAGTAAATTGAATTATGTTTGAGATTGTAATTAGCCATGAGATGTGGCTAGATATATGATAGGTTTGGTATGAATGAATGTGATATGTGATGCACCTTTTGGCATGATTTGTGGATTGATAAATTTGCTATCAAGTGGTAACTTTGTGTTGATAAATGCTAATAGGGGTTAGTGAAATTGGTGATAGAATAAGTATTGGTATTGAATTTAGTATGAATAGAGTTGAATGCATGAGTTGAATGACAATATTGGTATGTTATGGTGATAATATGAGCATGAGATGTTGTGGTTGTATGGCTTGTAGGTTAGACCCTTATGGGTGGTATTTTGACTTTACAAAAATGGCCTATAATGTCACACGGTTGGGGCACACGGGCATGCCTCAGACCGTGGGTAAATTGATAAAATATGGTTTAAACTGCACACGGCCATGGCACAGGAGTGCCTACAGGTCGTGCAAGAAATGGCAGTATATGACCTTATATAACACGGCCTTAGCACACGGGCGTGCTTGTTAGTCGTGTTGATTTTGGAAGTATGTAACCACGGGGAGGCCACACGTGTGTGTCATGTAGCCATGGGAGAGGTACGGCTTACCCCACGAGCGTGTCTCCCCTGTATTTTAAAAAAGTTTCAAATTTTCATAAAATTTTATACGTGTTCTGGTTTAGTCACTACTCGGTTTATAAGCATGCTTAGAGTTTCGATGACTCATTTAAGGGACACTATGATTGTATATGAATGTGTTTGATGATGATTGACTTTGTGTTGTGAATGCGATGTAAAATGATCCTATTGTTCGGTAATGCCTCTAAACCTTATTCCGGCGACGGTCTCAGATTAGGGGTGTTACAAATATTGATAGGAATTGTGAATTATGGAAAGTTCGTTTTAATTGTAAGTTGAGAATTTTGCTTGAGGACAAGCAAAAGCTTAAGTGTGGGGGTATTTGATAAACCATAAAATTAACATATTTTAAGCCCATATTTAGCATGCTTTTGGATGATTTAGCCTTTGATTTATGTAAAAAGGTGCTCTTAATCCTTTCTTTTCATGTTTTATACTCAGGAAAGCACCCGAGGATGAAAAGAACGAGAAACGGGCTTAAAACGGGCCAATTTAGGCCAAAGTGGAAATCGACACGGCCTGGACTTTAGGCCACACGACCGTGCCTCGACAATTAACTAAGACACAGCCATGCCACGATTTACACGGTCGTGCCCCAATCGACAGAATCGAGACATGGCCTGAAGACAATTTACACGGGCGTTTGTCATGGCCGTGCCCCTGTCGTGGAAAAGAGGAATTGTACTCGGATTTGGATACTTTGAGGCAAAAAACACATTCTAAAGCCTATTCAAACACTGAATAGGAAGTATATTTGAATTAGGGCACTTAAAGGCCAAGTAAAAGCATCTCAAAAGCCTATATAAAAAACCTAGAAGCCAACCGTCAGAGGAGGCCAAGACATTCAGAATACGATAAAAGCCGGAACTTTTGTAGGAATCACTTGAAGATAGCCAGTTGATCCATCTCAAGAAGCCAAAATTCTACTCAAGACGACGGATCTCTCCTTAAATTCCCTCAGGGGGTTTTAGGGATTTGTTATGTTTTGTTTTATCTTTTCTCTTGAGATGTTTTCTTTATTTGTTATGAACTAAACCCTTTAGATACCTGAAGGGGATGAAACCTAGATGAATCTTGTTATTGTCTTTTGAATTATATGATAAATACTTGATTTGTTCTTAATTATGTGTGCTTAATTCTTGTGTTAATGTTTCCGGGATATTAATTCAAGTCAGATGTTCTTAGGTGGAGGAGGAATAGACCTCGCTAAGAATAGATCTAGCATAATTAAGCGGAGTCGTTCGCGCGCCTAGAGATAGGGTGACGAGATTTTGCCAGATTAGGGTGAAACCTAATATAGGAGTCCATAGTTCGATTTACTGCTATTCTAGGGGGTTATTAAGTTAGAAAGAGATTTTAGTTAATTATCCAAGGGTTAGATGTTATTCGCCTTGAGAGAGGGTTTAATATACGTTAGGGAGTCTTACGGATCAAGTCAAGTGAATAAATCGTATGGTTCAGTGTTAGATAATAAGTGAAGTCTAGGTGGATTCTTCTTGAGGGTATCATTATGATCAACTGAGTTTCTCTTCAAGTTATTTCCCAATTCATTCTTTTTTCTTTGCATCTTAGTTTAGTAATTAATTAGTTAATAAACCAAATCCTTTAATATTTAGGCTAAATAATAGAAAGAAAGTGAGTATTAGTACTTTTAGTTCTTTAGGTTCGATAATCTGGTCTTGCCTAAGCTATACTACTGTTCGATAGGTACACTTGCCTTAAGTCGTTGTTAGAGTTAGTTTCTAGGTTCGATCATTCTCTTTATAAATTTTAAAACTCGACAAGTTAAGACACGATCAACTTGCTGGTCCTTTTTTAAAGAAGAACTCCTTCTTAGACGAGGTACTAGAGTAAAGTAAGGTAAAATAGTAGCCTCATTGATATTTATAGCTCATATAGCTCTCACAATAACTTACACATAGGTATCTATGCAAAGTTGACTCATCACTCTATTAATGTGGCCAACATACTAATTTCATGCAAATCCCACCTTAAATATCCATTGCACTCTAGTCAATTTCTAACTAGATCTAAACAAGAAACTAACAAAAACTGTACAATATACCCACGCTCATACAGAAACTATTGGGCCTATAACCTAACAAACCACTATTATAGCAGCCCAAATTAGGGCCAAAACGGAATAGTGGTTTTGAAACCATGAATTCAAGGTCAAAACATTTATTCTGATTGAGTTTTAGTGTTTATTGAGTGATTGAATGCTTGTGTGAAATTTTGGTTGAGAAATTTTATTGTTTGAATGTCCAATTTGATAAGTTGGACTAAATTGCAATTGGTGAAAAGTGTGTATTATAATCCATAAAGGTATTTGATTGAGATGGGTTTTTAAATTGAGAGTCCTTAGTTGGTAATTAGATCATTATATTATAGTTTGGACACAAAATGCCCATAGAGGATAAAATATCTAAAGGATTAATGAAGGGCAATTTGGTCATTTAGCTAATAGAAGAAATAAAAGGGAAAATAAGACTAAAATTTTGTCCATCTTCATCCTCCATATCTGAAATTTGCAAGGAGCCGTAGCTAGAGTTTTGTTTCACTTTCAAGCTTGATTATCAAGAAGAACGTGGAATCAACCTTGACCGAGGAAAAGGCAAGGTTTTAGACTAAATTGCAAATTAACACATTTAGTATGGAGGTAAGTTTATATGTAAATGATACATCCATTTTTATTTATGTTTTTACATATTAATGTATTATGTGAAATGTGAGTGAATATTATTGATATTTATTAAAATGATGAAAAGTGAGGTAATTTTCGGATGAACCTTCGGAATAGAAAAAGGATACGAATGAACACTGTATATGTGATTATTGGTGGGCTGTGTGTGATACCACCGTGTATATGTGATTATTGGTGGGCTGTGTGCGATACCACTGTGTTTATTATTATTGGTGGGCTGTGTGCGATACCATGGTGTATATGTGATTATTGGTGGGCTGTGTGCGATACCTCCGTGTTTATTATTATTGGTAGGTGGGCTGTATGCGAAACCACCATGTATCCAGTATTATTCTGAAGTGTTCATCGGGAAAATTTGACTAAGTGAAATTACGTGTGACAATGTGGTGACAAGTCTATGATATGTATTTGGGATGTGGTAAGGTTTGAAATGAGTAAGTGCAACTACAAGGATTTGAATTGTTCTTGATTAGTATGTAATGTTCTTGATTGATAAGAATGTGGTATGATGTTAATTGTTTACATATAGACTTACTAAGCTTAAAGCTTACTCCCTTCTCTTTTCCCTTGTTTTATAGTGTTGCCAAGCTAACTAGGGATACAGAGATCGTCGGAGGATCATCCACACTATCCATACATTTTGGTATATTGATATTCACATTGAATTATGGCATGTATAGGAATTTGGTTATTTTGTAAGTGTCATAATTGTTTGGCCAAGAATGTGGTCTATGCCATTTGATATATCATTTTGTATAAAGCCATGTGATGTGGCTAATATTGGTTGTGTTATAAGTCTATGATGAGGCCTTTCATGAATGAGTTTGATTGCCTAAGTGGGAATGATAGCATGAAATTGAAGTGTGGGAAGTGTGACATGTGAATGGTTGTGTAGGTGCATGTGTGATGGCTAAGTATAAGTGTGGTTATACATGATGAGTATGGTTATTAAATGGTGCATGAATGCTCTTAATGTGGACAAATAGATGTCTAATAATAGCATGTTAAGTTTGGTTGGGAATGGTATAAATGTGGATGCTTTTCAGGGTAGCAAAAGGTTTGGTAAATAGCCTTATAATTGTCCACATAGGTAGACACATGGGCGTGTGTCTAGGCAATGTGTGACACACGGTCTGCCTCATGGGCATGTAGCCTAGTCGTGTGTCCCCTAAACCTAATTTGCAAAAAATTAATTTTGTCACACGGGCGTGTGCCTTGGCCGTGTGACCTAAAATGTGTGCTGACGTCATAAACAGAATACCCAGGTTTTTGCACACGGGCAGAGACATGGGCGTGTGAAGGACACGGCCTAGGACACGGGCGTATGCTCGGCGTGTGTAAATCCTTGTATGTTCAAAATGAAAATTAAATCCACAAAGGATGGGGACATGGGCGTGTGCGACCACACGGCTCGCCCACATGGTCATGTGCCCAGTTTTTGTGTAAATTTTCTAATTTTTCTAAAGTTCTCGGTTTGATCTTGGACCGTTCCCAAAGTATGCTTTGAGCCTCGTAGGCCCATTTTAGGGACTTTATGCTTGAATATGGAAATTTTTAAATTAAAAGAAATTTTATGGCCCGATTTTGCATGAATGTTTGTGTTATTGTCCGATAATGCCTCGTACCCTGTTCCGAGTCGAACACGAGTAAAGGGTGTTACAACCACTGGTGGATACTAGCAAAAGGTTCATCGCACAAAACTTACCAAGAGAATTTGTTGATTGGCGGGTTCCCCATTACAGCCACGCTAAGACATATAGACCTAAAACCTATACTTTTCCAAAAGACAAATCCTTCATCCAAGTTATTACAGACCTACTTGATTAGCTAAAAAGTCTGTAACTTTTGCACTTGATGAGATGCAAAAGAGTAAGCCAACAAGTGTAAGCCAAAAAGTGCAAGCCAAAAAGTGCGAGCGGAAAAATATGCAAGCTATCCAAGTGGAAGCTAAAATGGAAGGCAATACAAGCCATCTGGCAGACAGCTCAACTCTAGAGAACAATCTAACAACGAGTTGTCCCGCAATAAGTAAAATTGCGAGCTGTAAGCCGCGGATAACATGAGAATGTTTTTTATGCACGCTACTATTAATGAACGCGTTTTGTTTTTGAGTGTATTTTGGATAAAACCAAATCTTAGTTGTTAAGATTGGTGATATATTTAGGTGCTGAATGACATGTTTAGTTAATTTAATTATTTTGTGTGCAAGCAATGTTTTTCAAGTTTCAAGACTATTTTAGTGGGATTAGTTGAGTTTTTTGGTGAGAAAAACTCTTATATATTGTATAATATGTATTTGAAAAAGATGATGAAATATAACAAGTCAAATTGGATTGCTAATTTTTCTCTATTTTGCTCTCTTCCTTCGCTCAAAAACCCAACAAGAACGCTGGTTGCCTTCCTTGAAGGTATGCTTAATCTCAACAGTCTGAATAGTAATCAAGATCATCCTACAATAATCTATTAAAATTGAAAGCAAAACATTAGAATTTGAAGCATTGGCAATCAAACTAATAACATCTATAGCATCGATCTCAATCTCAAAGTTAATAACACAAGAGGTTGAAGGCCATAACTCAGCCTCGATGCTTGTTGCGAAGGGAATGTGACTATAATATCCCAAGACCCACTTTCAGTCCCTAATAATAACCTTTTTTCCCACTTTCCCTAGATTTCCACTTGCAGATTCGTCGGTATTAAGCTTTAGCCAACCTTGTCTAAGGGCATTTCAAGATAGTTGCAGGGGTATCTAACTTTGACAACGGACGATAAAGCAAGAATTCCTTATCACATGTTAAAGCTTTGGCCCTTGTTGAACCTTGTCGATATCTACCACTGAATACAATGGAAAGAAACTGAATCTCCCATAATTTGTAAGTAAAGATTAAGTACTATGGCAGTCTTGGGAGGGGCTTCAAACTTTGCTATTCAGATTGTTTAGGATCTAGATCTCCCTTCTTCTTAGAGAGAATGCAGTTCATTATTTTGATGCTGTCTTGGTTTTTACGAGAGAGAGCATGAGTCGTGAAAGTTGAGGCCCTCAAGTTCAGAAAGCTTCTCGTGGGCAGGATCTGAAACACACACTTTGATAGATAAACTTTTAATTTCGGTGCTACTCTCAATCTCCGGATGTATCTCTGGATCATGAGAAATGACCCCTTGGTTGGAGGTTCGGATGTTATATGCACTTGTAAGCATGGGAAAAAAAGTTAAAAATAAAAATAGACAAGGAAAAGGTGATAATAGAATTATCCAAAGAACCCTACTGCAGTGAAACAATGATGAAACCAGTGCCCAAAATGAGTACAACTTTCCCCTTATTGTGATTATCAATTACACTTGATAAACACTTTTATATACATCCATTTACCTACCATCACATCATAATTTTAAATGGTTAAAATATACCTATTGAGTTTTTACTTTTTAAAATTTAGAATTTAATTCGCCTATTTATATTTTAAAGAATTTGAACTTTTCAAAATTTAAAATTCAAGTCTTTAATATTATTTTTTGTTAAATTAAAGTTAATTACAACAATTATTTTTAATTACATAACTATTAAGTAAATAATTTTTATTTCAAAATGTCACAACAATAAATTTAACATAAAAATAATTAACGGTATTAACAGTTAAATATAAATTTTAAAATCTAAAAATAGAATAAAACTAAATTTCTAAAAATACATAAGACTAAATTCTTAATTTTCTAAAACTACAATGGCTATAGACAAATTTTAATCTTTTAACATGAACCCTTCCAAGTTGGAATAACAAACAGAACTCTGAAAGGAACCGAATCTTTCTAAAATATCTAGTATAATGACTTCATTAAACAACTAAGTTAAATATTCCAAACAATTTTTAACTAAAGTTGAGTGAATGCACTAAAACACTTTTAAAGAGTTAAATTGTTCTTTTCAACTCTTTATTTTTATTATAATATAATTTTACTTATTATTTAAGACAATATTTTTCATTTAAAAAATTAATTATATAATTTTTATTAATAAAATTATTATTTTACATAAAATTTATTATATTTGTAATAAAAATATTTTTATATACTATTATTTTTAATTATTATTTGATACAAATATGATTTTAATTATTTATTAAATCCATAATCATATTAATAATTATAATTTTTAATAGTAATTTGATTTTCTAATTATACTTGAATGCAAACACATAATTTACCATATTTTTAAGCAAATATCTTGCGACTATTTTAATTTCATCCATACATACATTACCATCCATTCATATAGATGAATACTAAGGTTACTTAAAAATATATTTTAAGTAATTACTTTTATGAAATTTATTTTGTTTCTGTTTTTGAACAAGTTAGATATACACAATCCCGACGTAACTATAATACTATAGTCTTTGCGTCTTATCACTTTTGAAAAATGTTATTGAGGCTAAAATGCTTTTGGAATAAGCTTGAGCCAAATTACTATTCATATTTATTTCAAATATATAACCTTATATATTTAAATTTATAATGGTTAAATTTTAATAATATTTAAAATATAAATTTTATATCCAATTTCTATTTCATATATTAAAATATTAATAATGAGTTACAATAAATTATTTTTATATTATTACTAAAAGATCATAATATTAATGAATGTGAACATTATTTAAATGCATATTTGTAACACTCCTAACCCGTATCCATCGCTAAAATAGGGTTACAGAGTATTACTGTACAAACGGAACATTAAAGCATTTATTTCATACATCATTGCAAACATAATCTAATTAAATTCAATCACATACATACCGCCCCTTAATCGAGCCCTCGAGGCCCTAGAAATACCCTAGGAACGATTCGGGACCAAATTGGAATGAAACACCCCAAACCATGCCCACAAGCCCTGACCGGATCTGGCATGCTTCTACAGAAAATCCATTCAAATCTTGTTTGAAACTTTGTTAAAAACTTGTGTGTTTTTGAAATCAGTAGTTGATTTGGGTTGGGCTCGAAATTTTAAAGCCCATGTCGCTTAGGTGTTAAAACATTTAATATCATCACTTAAGAAAAATTTATTTTTTTAACTTTAATTTGATAATAATCGGATCATACTAAGTAATTTAAAAACATGCTTAACAATTTAGTACCAAGGCCTTATTACATCAAATAAACCCAAATAATTCAAAACTCAAATATAGAAAGAAAACTAATAAAACAAAGCGGCCTGGGCTTTGCATGGCCTCCTCGAGCTCCTCGCCAATCTTCCATCACCGATCATCACCGAAAAATAGTCCCACAAGGGGTGAGTCAAATGACTCAATGTGTAACCACGACACTAAGGCCCAACAGATTATGGCATACAAAATCATACATACAAATATAAAAGCATAAATGATGATGCAAACCCGAACCCAAACCTAAATGCCATCCGCTACACGTCTCCAGTACCAACCATCACACCGTGGGGACTACTAAGTCAACCCTCCATCCGCTACACACCATCGAAGGCAGTCGCTGCAGTTGACGTGCTAATCGCCCTTATAAAATTCGTGGCATAGCCACCTTATATATATTCGTGACATAAGTCACCACATACTTATATTATGACAAAAGTCACCACATTCTTATATTGTGACATAAGTCACCACATACTTATATTGGGGTATAAAACCACCAATTCACTTCCCCTTTTCATATCACCCATATGTCCCATGTCATACAACTATGCATTAACCATATCATATTCCTTATTCACATTCTTATAATTTCATGTATATGTCATAGCAAAACTTACCATACTCATAGTAGGAGTAGGAAAACGTACCTGAGTACTTTGTACCATTACATGCTACCTTAGCCATAATCTTACACTTTTATATTAGCACATATAAAAAATTAAAGTCAGAATCTATCAAGATTTAGTGTAGGGTACACACTTGATTTACTTAGCAAATTCACTCCAAATCCCGAAAATCAAATCTACTGCTTTAGATCTTTAATGCCTATATTCAGCCAATCCCATTCGTATTAGTAAAAATCCATTCGGCTATAAAACCAAATCCTAGTAGGATTGTTGTAATCAAATTCTTACCTTGGTGCCGATTGGATTAAAAATCAAATCTCGAAACTTTGAAATCCTTCTACCTTGTATTCGGCCAACATTAGATCACCTAAAGGATTAGTTTCAGCTTTCTAAACGAATAAGGAATAGACTTAAAGCATCAAATATGGCCTTGGCCGATTGTACTTATGCACTTACCTTACAATTTTCAAATCCCGAAAAGTATCCCTTGCCTTAGGTGTCTGTCGAAATCCCCATGGTTACATGTTAGATCAATTTCTAACATTTAAACACATTAAGAATGGCCTATGGCCGAATATCATCTTACCTTAAATCTTAAAAATCCCAAAAGATATTTTCTTAAAGTCGACACATCTTTGCTTGATTTCCACAAGGTTTCGGCTAGATGATAATAGGGAGATTCGGCTTCTAGTGCTAAAGAGGAGATGTTGATTGGCTTAGACAATTGATTCGGATTAGATCTTGATGGAAAGAAAAGAAGAAATCGCAAAGAAAAGAAATCCTGAAACTTACCGAATCACTAAGGAACATGCGGCCTATGGTGCACCTTCGGGAAACTAAACCACCTTTGTAGATTCGGTTTTGAGGCTTAGAGAAATTCGACTATGGTGGTTTTTGATTAACAATCGGCTAGAATAGATAAAGGAAAAAGAAGACTTTGAGAGAGGGGAAATTCAGCTATGACTTAAGTGTTTTCGGCTTTGGAAAAAAATAAAAGGAGAAGAGGAGATGCACTAGAGAATTCGGCAAGGGTAAGAGAAGAAAGAAAGAATGATGAATGGCCTTATTTTCCCTTTTCAACCGAAATTACTAGGCCTAGAGAGTCCCCTATTCGGCCAACACTTATTTTCCTACCTTAGCCGAAATTCCAAAAGAATTTGACCTCAACTTAAACTCCTTTCTTAGTCTCCCTATGCCGTCCATCTCTTTACCTTAGGAGTGCCAAATTTTGACCCATTATTTTGGGCTTCATATGGCCATACTAGGCCCAAGTCATCCCCCCTAAGTAACGCCACCCTCATGCCCAATTTAGCATTACTAAATTTTTGGGTCGCAAGCCCAACTTGCTACTAATTTAATAATCCAACATCAATTACTACCAACACTTATTTATCAGCCACTTAACCCAGGTTTTAAAGTCCAAACCTGAGCCCAATTATATGTCATACTTCCCTTATTTATTTTCTTAAGGCCACTTTGCTTCAGTTCCCTTTTTTAGACTTAAAACTCGATATTTTCTAAGGCATTTTCCTTATGTTTCAAGATTCAAAAATTCACGTAACACATTCATAACACATAAGACATGCTATTTCATATAATTTAGTAGCCCTAATCCGGATATTACGCTTCTACCCTTTAAAATAATTTCGTCCTCGAAATTACACTGGCTAGAATAGGTGGGGTATTATCGTCAGATTGCTTCTTCCGGCTCCCACGAGGCTTCCTCCGATCCATGATTTCACCATAATACCTTGACCAAAGGAATTGATTTCCTTCGTAGCACTTTCACATCTCGTTCTAGAATCTGAATCGGCTCTTCCTCGTAGGACAAGTCTGGCTTTAGCTCTACCTCTTTACCCGAACTACGTGAGATGGATTCGATCGGTATCGATGTAGCATGGAAACATGGAATACGTCGTGCATCTGCTTTAATTCCGGTGGCAACTCTAATTGGTATGCCACTGGTCCATTCGCTTCAATACCCGATAGGGTCCTATGAACCTTGGACTTAGCTTCCCTTTTCGACCAAATCTCATCACCTTCTTCCAAGGCGATACTTTAAGGAACACTTGATCTCCCACATCAAAATCAATCTCTTTCTGTTTGAGATCTGTGTACGACTTTTGTCTATCGAATGCTTCCTTCAATCGAGCTCGAATTATACTCACCTTCTCCTCAAATTCTGCTACTAACTCTGGACCCAAAATTTGACGTTCTCCCAATTCCGTCCAACACGTAGGAGTCCGACACTTCCTACCATACAACGCCTAAATGCGGTGCCATTTTAATATCGGCTCGGTAGTCATGTTGTATGCGAATTCCGCTAGAGGCAAATATTCTTCCCAACTTCCTCTGAAATCTATCACACAGCCTCTTAACATATCCTCTAACACTTGAATCACTCGCTTAGACCGCCGTCTGATTTGTGGATGAAAAGCCGTATAAAATTCAGTTGTGTGCCTAAACTCGATGTAGTGCTTTCCAAAACCTAGATGTGAACCTTGGGTCCCTATCTGAGATAATCGACACCGGCACTCCATGCAACCTTACAATTTTCGCCACATACAACCTTGCCAACTTTTGTATGGAATAGTCAACTCGTACTGGAATAAAATGTGTGGACTTTGTCAACCGATCCACTATCACCCATACCGAGTCCTTTTTAGTAGGCGTAAGGGGAAGCCCACTAACAAAGTCCATGGTAATTCTTTCCCACTTTCATTGGGGAATCTGTATTGGCTGAAGCAATCCTGACGGAACTTGGTGTTCAGCCTTAACTTGCTGACACGTTAAACACTTGCTAACATATTCGGTAACTTCCCGCTTAAGTCCTAGCCACCAAAACTGTTCCCTTAGGTCTCTGTACATTTTACTACCTCCGGGATGCATAGTATAAGGGCTACTATGCAATTCCCGAAGAATTCTTTGCCTAAGTTCCATATCCTTCGGCATATAGACCTTACCCTTGAAGCACAATATTCCTTCGCCATTAACACCATAACCTTCCAACTCTCCATTCTGCACTTGTCGCAACTTAACTCTTAGATCCTCATCCACCAACTGTCCTTCTTTCACTTCATTCAACCACGTCGGCTTGACTTGCAACTCTGCTAGCAAACTTCCATCGTCATAGAGACTTAGATGTGCAAACATCGCCCTCAGATCCGTCACCACCTTTCGACTTAGGGCATCCGCCACTACATTTACTTTGCCCGGGTGATACTCTATCGAACAATCATAGTCCTTCAATAATTCCACCCACCTTCGCTGCCTCAGATTCAACTCCTTCTGAGTCAGCAGATACTTAAGGCTTTTGTAATCTGTGTAGATCACCGACTTTTCTCCATAAAGATAATGCCTCCACACCTTAAAGGCAAAGACTACTGCCGCCAATTTCAAGTCGTGCGTCGGGTAGTTAACCTCATGTGGCCTTAACTATCGAGACTCGTAAGTGACTACTTTTCCATCTTGCATAAGGACACCTCCCAATCCTGTATGGGAAGCATCACAATACACTACAAAATCCTTTCCTACCTCTGGCTGAATCAAAATCGAGCTTCAGTCAAGACCTTCTTAAGCTTTTCAAAGCTCTCCTATTGCTTATCTTTCCATACAAAGGGTACTTCCTTCCTCAACAATTTTGTCAAAGGCGCGGCTATTGATGAGAACCCTTCTACAAACCTTCTATAATAGCCTGCCAATCCTAAGAAACTACGAATCTCAGCCATAGACTTAGGTGGTTTCCAATCCAACACCGCTTCAATCTTTCTAGGATCCACCATTATTCCTTCAACAGACACCACATGCCCTAAGAATGCAACCTCCTTAAGCCAAAATTCACACTTGCTGAATTTGGCATAGAGCTTCTTCTCCCTTAACACTTGCAGCACAATCCGGAGATGCTCATCATGCTCTTCCTCAGTCTTGGAGTATACGAGGATGTCGTCGATGAACACAACGAGGAACCGATCCAAGTAAGGTTAAAAATCCTGGTTCATCATATCTATGAACGCGACTGGGGCGTTTGTCAACCCGAACGGCATTACCATAAACTCATAGTGGTTGTATCTTGTTCTAAAGGCTGTCTTATGGATATCCGCCTCCTTCACCTTCAACTGATGATATCCTGACCTTAAGTCGATCTTTGAGAACACTGCCACTTTAAGTGATCGAACAAGTCATCAATCCTTGGCAAAGGATACTTGTTCTTGATGGTCAGCTTATTCAACTGACGATAATCTATGCACATGTGCATAGTTCATCTTTTTTTCTTCACAAATAAGACCGGTGCTCCCCATGGAGACACACTGGGTCGGATAAACCCACGGTCTAGTAATTCTTAGATTTGGGCCTTGAGCTCAACCAACTCCTTAAGTGCCATTCTGTATGGGGCAATGGACACAAGAGCTGTACCCGGCAGCAAGTCAATTCCAAACTCCACCTCCCTATCTGGGGGTATTCTTGGTAATTCCTCCTAAACACATCTTCAAATCCTTATCGCTCTAACTCCACTAACACCTTCTTTTTTCCATCTAACGACTTACGAAGGCTAAAAATGCCTCGCACCCTTTATGAACCATCTTTTCACCTTTAGCTTTGAAACTACATTAGACAAGTAGTTTCTTCTTTCTCATATCATAATGACCACCTCATCCTCCGGTCCTTAACTCCATTCGCTTAGTTGCACACCAACACTACCGATGCTCCACTAGCTAATCCATTCCAAGTATGAGATCGAACTCCCAAGGGTAATTCCATTAAGTCAGCAAGAAACACCGCTCCTTAAAATTCCAAAGGTACTCTCCGAAATAACTTATTCACTACTACCGTTTGACCTAGGGGGCTTACTACAATCATCTCCCTACTAGAAGGTTCAGAGGCTACGCCTAGAGTTTTAACTACTCTACATGCAACATAAGAATGGGTCGAGCCCACATCGATCAAAGCAAAATAAGGCTTGTCATAAATAAGAAACGCATCGATTATGACGTCCGGGCGTCACCATCCTCCCTACGGTGAACCGCATACATCAAGCTGGGCTGTCTTGCCTCTGTATTACCACCACCTCGGCCCGGTGTTCCACATCCTCTTCCGGTACCATTTCCTCTATTATTCGGACCACGACCCCGCTGAGGCTGCTGTCCACCTCTACTAGCCTGATTAACATTCTGAGCTACTGGTTGATTCCCCTCTGGTCTCATCGGATAGTCCTTAATCATATGGTCCTTTGACCCACACTTAAAACATCCTCCGTCTTTTTCCAACATTCACCTAAGTGCTTCTTCCCACATTGTTCACAAGTAGGTCATCGCCTTCCGATGTGCGACTTGTCGACCTCATGACCCTTCAACTCTAGGCCTCTTTGCTCATTCCTAGATGGCCTTGACGATCCAAATCCTCTATTCGCCTATTTTGATCGGAGTTCGCCTCACGGACTCCTTGATACCCTCGGCCACTTTGGCCTTTTCCACCAACACAAAGAAACTCCCCTCCTCTGCTATGGGCTATTAATAACCTTAGGTCATCTCTTAGTCCGTCTTCAAATCGGACACACCGCCATGCTCACTATGCTCGAGCATAACGGCTCACCTTTTAAAAATTCAAATTCATACTCACTACTGGACTTGTTTCCTTGAACCAATCCTAGAAAAGCCTTTCTCCGGGCATCAATATAATGAGTGCCAACTTACTTCTTCGGTATGCTACTTTAGCATACTCCCACGTGAGTTCCTCACCGTAGCATCATCCCGCACCGTGAGCCACCATTGATATGACTCATTACGAGAAGCAACACCAATCCTTTCACTTTTCTTCATCGCTTAAGTCGAGCTCATCCATAATCCGCTCACGCCTCCAACCAATACTCGGCGATATTGGGTGCTACACTGATATACCACGGAACACTTTAGCTCATTGGCTCGAGTCGCCAGTACCGACTTTCGAGCTCCCATGCCTCCACCGCCCCCTGCTACCTTTTCAAGACCCGCAGATCGCTTGACACCTTTATGTCATCCCCGTCTTGTCCTCATATTCCACATTAGCGGTACGGGGGTGGTGGTGGCATTTATTTTAGATCCTTGACCCGATCGAATCGGGTTCGATACACGATCATTCGGCCTCTACCACGACCTCGCACGCTACTACCACGCCCCTTGAATTCATACTTGCTTATCCGATTAAAGAGTTTTATACATTAGTTTCCACTTGATTAACCACGAACAGCTTTTATGTTTAATAATTCTAGGAAGTAGTTCTTTCGATTCATACACATACAGCCTCACATCATTCACCTAGTCACACATATGAACTTGCGTCCATTACATAGAAATGTTGTAATTGTCGTTGTTCGTTGTTTTCCACTACCCAAGTGGTATTTTCATAATTTTATCCTATAGGGTATTTTGGTAATTTTCAAATTAGAGTATTTGAAAATGTCGAAAATAGAGGTTGTTGATATTTTACAAAATTAAAATACTTGTTGAAAAAATTTTAAGGGTAAAATGGTAATTTATACACTAGGGGTATTTTTGTAATTTTACAAGTTAGGGTCATTTCGGTAATTTTTTTTGAAAAGATATGGTTCCTAGTGACCTTCAAAATAAAGGCATTTTTGAAGATTTCTAATTTGAAGGCACTTCGTTGATTTTTCCTTACTGAGGGTATTTTGGTCATTTTGTAAGTCAGGGGTAATTTCGTAAAAAAAAATTTCAAATTAGGGTGTCTTTGATATTTTGTGAAATTTTTGGATATTTTTGCAAAACTAGAAATTTTTATTGAAATCGGGGGTAGTATGGTAATTTTGGAAAATCAAGGGCATTTTAGTAATTTTTACCACTAAGGGTATTTAGGTAATTTGTAAATTAAGAATTCTTAGAAAGTTTTTTTCCAAAATAATTTTCATAATTTCAGAAGGGTAGTTTGTTGACTTTTTAAAACTAGGGTTTCCATAAAAATGTGGCTAGTCCCTTTCGGGTTTTATTTATTGGGTTTAGTCCGTGACTAAGTCCTCTTGGTTAGGGTGAACCGGCTACGCACTGTAGGATTCGAGTGGAGAGGAGGTGAGTCACGCTGATCGCTTAAATACCAAGCTCCCACCAAACCAATCCTAGACATGCGCACAATGGATACCACACCTTAACTCAATGACTTAGACACGTGTTTGTTTAATTGTGCCTTAGAGTTTTATGTATTTGTTGGGTAAACTAGTCCTAGGGTTTAATTCCTAATCCACTAGTCTACGTCCCTATATATCCCTACAAACAAATCATAAAGAGGTTAGGAGTACTTACCGTAGACTTGAGTGTTGGAGTCTCAAAGCCATGCTAGAAAGCCTGCTTATTTCTTAGAAAAGTCTACTTTCAAAAGGCGTAAAACATTTTGGGCCCTTAAAGCCCTCAAGGCCGAGTTTTGAACCTGCTCGATACCAAACCAAACACCCAAACCCAAATTTCACAGCCCCGATCGGATCTCGCATGCTTCTAAAGAAAATCCATTCAAATCTTGTTTGAAACTTTGTTAGAAACTTGTGTGTTTTGAAATCAAGAGTTGATTTGGGTTGGGCTCAAATTTTAAAGCCCATGTCGCTTAGGTGTTAAAACATTTAATATCATCACTTAAGAAAAATTTATTTTTTAACTTTAATTTGATAATAATCGGATCATACTAAGTAATTTAAAACATGCTTAACAATTTAGTATCAAGGCCTTATTACATCAAATAAACCAAATAATTCAAAACTCAAATATAGAAAGAAAACTAATAAAACAAAGAAGTCTCGGGCTTTGCATGGCCTCCTCGAGCTCCTCACGACTCAGCCTATCACCGATCATCACCAAAAATAGTCCCATAAGGGTGAGTCAAACAGACTCAATGTGTAACCACAACACTAAGGCCCAATAGATTATGGCATACAAAATCATACATACAAATATAAAAGCATAAATGATGATGCAAACCCAACCCAAACCTAAATGCCATCCGCTACACGCCTCTCTGTACCAACCATCACACCGTGGGACTACTAAGTCAACCCTCCATCCGCTACACACCATCGAAGGCGATCATTGCAATGACGTGCTAATCGCCTCTTATAAAATTCGTGGCATAGCCACCTTATATATATTCGTGACATAAGTCACCACATACTTATATTGTGACAAAAGTCACCACATTCTTATATTGTGACATAAGTCACCACATACTTATATTGGGGTATAAAACCACCAATTCACTTCCCCTTTTCATATCACCCATATGCCCCATGTCATACAACTATGCATTAACCATATCATATTCCTTATTCACATTCTTATAATTTCATGTATATGTCATAGCAAAACTTACCATACTCATAGTAGGAGTAGGAAAACGTACCTGAGTACTTTGTACCATTACATGCTACCTTAGCCATAATCTTACACTTTTATATTAGCACATATAAAAAATTAAAGTCAGAATCTATCAAGATTTAGTGTGGGTACACACCGATTTACTTAGCAAATTCACTCCAAATCTCGAAAATCCAATCTATCGCTTTAGATCTTTAATGCCTATATTCGGCCAATCCCATTTGTATTAGTAAAAAGCCATTCGGCTATAAAACCAAATCCTAGTAGGATTGTTGTAATCAAATTCTTACCTTGGTGCCGATTGGATTAAAAATCAAATCTCAAACTTTGAAATCCTTCTACCTTGTATTCTACCAACATTAGATCACCTAAAGGATTAGTTTGGCTTTCTAAACGAATAAGGAATAGACTTAAAACATCAAATATGGCCTTGGCCGATTGTACTTATGCACTTACCTTACGATTTTCAAATCCCGAAAAGTATCCCTTGCCTTAGGTGTCTGTCGAAATCCCCATGGTTACATGTTAGATCAATTTCTAACATTTAAACACATTAAGAATGGCCTATGGTCAATATCATCTTACCTTAAATCTTAAAAATCCCGAAAGATCTTTTTTGAAGTCGACACACCTTTGCTTGATTTCCACAAGGTTTCGCTAGATGATAATAGGAGATTCGCTTCTAGTGCTAAAAAGGAGATGTTGATTGGCTTAGACAATTGATTCGGATTAGATCTTGATGGAAAGAAAAGAAGAAATCGTAAAGAAAAGAAATCCCAAAACTTACCGAATCACTAAGGAACATGCGGCCTATGGTGTACCTTCGGGAAACTAAACCACCTTTGTAGATTCGATTTTGAGGCTTGGAGAAATTTGGTTATGGTGGTTTTTGATTAACAATCGGCTAGAACAGATAAAGGAAAAAGAAAACTTTGAGAGAGGGGAAATTCGACTATGACTTAGGTGTTTTCGGCTTTGGAAAAAAAATAAAAGGAGAAGAGGAGATGCACTAGAGAATTCAGCAAGGGTAAGAGAAGAAAGAAAGAATGATGAATGGCATTATTTTCCCTTTTCAGCCGAAATTACTAGGCCTAGAGAGTCCCCTATTCGGCCAACACTTATTTTCCTACCTTAGCCGAAATTCCAAAAGAATTTGACCTCAACTTAAACTCCTTTCTTAGTCTCCCTATGCCGTCCATCTCTTTACCTTAGGAGTGCCGAATTTTGACCCATTATTTTGGGCTTCATGTGGCCATACTAGGCCCAAGTCATCCCCCTAAGTAACGCCACCCTCATGCCCAATTTAGCATTACTAAATTTTTGGGTCGCAAACCCAACTTGCTACTAATTTAATAATCCAACATCAATTACTACTAACACTTATTTATCAGCCACTTAACCTGTGTTTTAAAGTCCAAACTGAGCCCAATTATATGTCATACTTCCCTTATTTATTTTCTTAAGGCCACTTTGCTTCAGTTCCCTCTTTTAGACTTAAAACTCGATATTTTCTAAGGCATTTTCCTTATGTTTCAAGATTAAAAAATTCACGTAACACATTCATAACACATAAGACATGCTATTTCATATAATTTAGTAATAGTGCATAAGCCCTAATCCGGGATATTACATGGAAACAATCAAAAAAGTATAAGAAAAATTTAGAAAAATTGAACTATAGGGGTCACACGGCTG
Organism: Gossypium rotundifolium; assembly: GCA_025506655.1. NCBI lineage: Eukaryota > Viridiplantae > Streptophyta > Magnoliopsida > Malvales > Malvaceae > Gossypium > Gossypium rotundifolium. The sequence continues at coordinate 144,041,276 of CP106731.1, forward strand.
AGACATACGCCCATGTCTCAGTCCGTGTAACAATCGAAATAGGGACATACGTCTGTGTCACAGCTTGTGTCCTTACCCGTGTAACTCTTTGAGTTAGGTCACACGACCAAGCCACACACCCATGTGCCAGACTGTGTAACTCTCGAAATAACCAGACACACTCGTGTGCCAGGCCATGTAATAGCTTGACTTGCATGCATTAAAACCTACAAGGACACACGGTTGAGTTACATGATCGTGTCTCAGACCGTGTGGACATGAATTTGCCCAAAAAGAAGCCATTTCCATCTCCAATTCAAGCAATCATCTAAAGACCTTTAGAACACCTAATCAAAGCATCAAAACATGACCAAGACCAACATGAAATAACCAATCCAATAGTCCAAATTCATTCAACCAATATGCCATATAAGGCACCTCAAATATAAACATACAAACTTACCTAAACATATGCACTTTACCACATTTCAATCATACACACATTGTTCAATACCATTTCCAAAACTTACCATATCTTGACCATATTGAATTTAACTCATCACATACCATTTTGGCCATTCAAATATGCATCAAATCATTTCCACATTAACACATACAAATAAGGCATCAAAAGTACCAAAAGTATGCCAACCAAAATAACTTATACATGCCAAACTTATTAACTAACTTTCAACTAATTATCATAACAAGTCCACCTATACATGCCATTAGAACCTTAGACAAAACATTGAAAACTACCAAAATTTATGCTGGATAGTGTGATAGATCTTCGACGAGCTTCCAAACTAATCGAACTTCTGATTATCTATAAAATATAGGAAAGGAATCTACGTAAGCACATAATGCTTAGTAAGTTCGTAAAACATGAACATAACTTACCATTTTTTACATAACATTAAGATCAAGCATAATATAATCCAACCATAAGCTTGGCACAAGCCTACGCACCATCAACAACACATATTAGTGCATTCAAACATAATACACATGAATTTAACATAAGGTAAGTCATTATACATGAACATACTTCATTTGAATTCATCATTTTCATTAACTTAAGTATACTTCCATTGAAACTTACCATTTCAACCCTTTTCATAATTACATGATATAGTTCATTTGAACACTTACCGTTCCTTTCCTTTTCAAGCCCGTTGAACCATTTAGAATACCATCGGATACTCGGGAAAGCTCACATGAAGTGTGCTTAACATAAAACCATAACCTTTTTCTTTACATCATTGCTCACACGAGCTATGGGTCGAAATGTAAGCTACACGATGCTGTTCACACGAGCTTTGGAGTATTCGCAACAAATGCAGGACCTCAACCATCAGTAGGACATTCAAGATCAGCACTTGAAACATGAAATCCCTAATGACATGTCATTTGTATCCTACGAATTCCTAAGGTTCAACCGGGACTCGATAACCGTCATGACATTGTTGGATATTTATCATTCAATTACATAACAACATTTTAACGTATAATTGAAATTGTCGAAACCATTTTTATATTTAAAAAAATAGGGATCGACTTTAAAAATGAAAATGAAGTCGCCACCAATCCTTTTTTGCTTAGGTGTGATCGGATCACCTTATAAAACATTTTATTTCAAAACATTGATTTTGGCCTACGGAATTCAAGAAAACGGGTTAGGGAGTCGGTTACGTACGAGAAAGGATTAGCACCCTCGTAACACCCAAAGTTGGTACCGGGTTGATTAGTTATTGTCCTAATGTCAAAAATTTGAAAAGATTTTAAAATAAAATTCCTTTTAAAGAATGTTTGTATAACCCATTTTGGAATATTAAGATTCCTTTGTTCCATAAAGATAAAATTTCATATCCAGTACGTTAGGGTGCGACATTTTAACCCCCGAAACTAAGATCGTCCCTTAATTTCCCAAAACACGAAATTAAAAGGACATTTAGTTATTTGGACGTACGAAAAATTGAAACCCAGCACATTAGGGCACAATTTCTCGAACTTCTTAACACAAAACATTGCCTTGTTTTCTGAAATCCTTATCCCGAGATAACCTATCTCGAGATAACAAAACGTCATATCCAGTGAGTTAGGACACGACAATTTTGAATTCTCGAGAATGAGTGTTTATTTAACTGTTAAAAGGAAAGTAATAAGTTCTTTGGACACGAAAAGAAAAATTGAAACTCAGTAAGTTAGGGTACGATTTCTTTCGAACCCTAGAACGCAGAGTGTTTGCTTATTTTGAAAATCAAATAAAATGTAATGCCTTGTAATAAAATGGCAAATAAATTTTAAAAAAATGTAAAACGATTTACAATGCTAGCTTACATAACAACATGATGATGACAAAATGTAATAACAATAATAAAGATAGAAATAAAATACAATAAAACAAAAGCAAGACAAACAAATGAAATAGAATAAAAGAGAATGGTAACAAAATGGAAGCTATATACAATAATAAAATAAAACAAAAAAAACCATAGAATAATAATAGTAACGAAAATGCAACAATAATAATAAAACATATTAATAAACGAATAATAGAAAAAACAATATAAAAAATATTAGTAATAATAAGAATAATAAGAATAATAGTAATAATATTGATAATAACAATAAATATAATAATACTTGATAAAATTAATTATAAATAAAATAATAATAAGAAAAATAGTAGTGGTAATATAATAATAATAATAATAATAATAATACTAAATTAGTGATAATAATAGTAATAATATTAATATTAATAGTAAATGAAAATAATAATAAAAGTAATAGTAGAAATAAAAATAAAATTAATAATAAAATAATAGTAAATATTGGAATGGATAGTGATTAAAATAATGGTAGTAGAAAATAATACTAACAATACCGATAGTAATAATAATAATAATAATATTAATAATAACAATAATAATAAAATGAAAATAATGAATATGGTAATAATAAAATAATAATAATATCTATATAGAAACAATAATAAAAATAATGTTAAAACCATGGCAAAATAACAAAATAATAATAATAAAATAAAGGACCAAATTAAACTTAAACCTGAAGCTTTGGGGTGAATTTTAAAAGAAATAAGTGAATTAGGGCCCCTTAGCAACGTGTTCAAAAAGGAGAGGACCAAATGGGAAATATTCCCGCCCTCCTAAACGGCACCGTGCGTTGTAGGACTAAAATGAACAAGTAAGTCAAGATACAGGGCAAAATTAAAAAATAAAAAGGACTTAATTATAAAACCATAAAAAGCAGAAGGACTAAAATGGCAAATTTTCCTTTTTATAAAAACACGCGGATCCTCCCGGGTTTCGGGTCAACGCGCAGATCCTTGTCCCTGAATTCAACGGATTGGGCAAGTCTTTGGTATCCATCTCGGTCAATATCAATGCTACTCCAGAACAGGCCTTCTTGACAACATAAGGCCCTTCCCAATTTGGCATCTGGTTTCCTCTGAAATTCTTTTGTATGGGAAAGATCTTTTTCGACATCAAGTTCCCCCCATGGAATTCTCTAAGATGAACCTCTTTGTCGTGAGCTTGCATCATTTGACCGTGATGGATAGCTTTTAACATTTTCTTCGATTAGGTTCAATTGGCAAAATTGTTTCTATTCCAATGTGTTTCCCCAGCGAAGGTTCTAGCTGACGTTCGATAAGACAGAGGGTAAACGGTAACTTCTTTATATCAATTTTTACAAGTCTCAGCCATCTTTCCATGATCCTTGTTTTGTTGTTTTTGTTTTTATTTTTTTGTCTTTTTTTTGCTACATTTATTGCACTATGATATGGCGTCTGATCTTTGAACAAACTTTCAAACTTTTGACATTGTCCTTTTTAGCACTCTTTGTCGGCACCTGATCTTTTTTTTTTTTTGAGAATTTGATGACTATCGACTTTGTAACATTGGCATATGAAGCTACTTCCACCTTCTTAGTGAAGTAAACGATGACCACGACGATGAATCGATGTCGACTAGGAGTTTTTGACGAGATCGGCCCCATAATATCCGCTCCCACATATAGAAAATTTGTGAAGAAATGGAGAAGGCACATGAATCTTGTCTCTTTAAATACGACATAGCGATACCATCCCTTCTATGTAGATTAACAAGACTCCAAACCTCATGCTTTGCTTGACTATTGTAAAACTATTAGCATGTGTCCTTCTCGATATCCTTATGGACTTCTTTTAAGATTTCAACGCACTCTGTCTCAAGAGTCCTGCATGTCTCGGTATGATCGTGCAAAACATCTTTGAATTCTTGAAAATAACTCAATGATGTCTTGCCTTAATTTTGTGGTGAGTGGGCTTGATCTTCACCCCTTTCCTAGGCTCGTAATGTACACTGACCCTATGTAAGGTAGGATCTATTTTTCATCATGTTCTATCATCCTTAACAAATCGTAATATAGGTCACAATCTCTGTCATTTTCAAAATCTCGAGATCCTCTAGACACATATCTTACTCGAAAGGAGACTCGAGTCAAGAGGCGTTGCTCACATCGTTGATATCCGGAAACCTATTGTAGGTTCAAGGAAGATTCTAAAGAATAAATGATTCAAAAATGATTATTTGTATGGTCATGAATGAAGAATGAAAGAATACTTGAAAGAAAGTCCAAACAAAAGAAAAAACTAAGAACAATTGTTTGTACAGTATGAAAAAGAATATTTGCTCAAAAAGATGTATTTTATTGAAATAACAATTCCGGACACAAGCCTATTTCACAAAAGGGTTCTTATTGCCTATAGGTTTAAAGCAACAAGTGTGTTTTGAATATTACTCTAGATTAGCTCTAAAAATACAGGGATCTCTTCCACAGTCCTATTATTCAAACCACTCCCCAGTACGCAAGGGCTTGGAAACCTCATTCCCTGGTTCCCTCTTCGCTTTTGATTTCTTCAAGGAGTTGCCACTTTCTTGTCTCCTCCTTCAATTATCTCATTTACTGCCTCGTCAAAGTGATCAGGTTTTGATGGATCGTCGAACTTCACAATTCCCATTTTAATGAACCTTTCGACCAACTTTTTAAATGTAGTGCAATTTTCAATTGAGTGACCCATTGTTCCCGCGTGGTACTCGCATTGGGCATTCTCATTATACCATTTTGGGAACGGAGGTTGCAAGGGTTTTGAGTAGGACGGAGACACCACATACACATAAAAAAGATTCTGATACAGTTCCTTATATGTCATCGGGATGGGTGTGAACTGGAGCTTTTCTGTATTTGGTCTCGAATTGGATTCCTGCCTTGAAGAGCCTTGATAGCTAGTGGTTACAGCCTCCAGCTGGCCTACGGTGACTGATTTAGGATGTATGCTCAGGATACTCACTTCATTTTCCTTGTTTCTTGGGGCTAATCTTTTGGCACTTTCTCCCGTGTCTATCCTCCCACTCCTTACTGCATTTTCAATCATCTCGCCAGACATTACTATATATGAAAAGCTTATGGTGGCACTTTCCAACATATGGTTAATGAATGGGGCTTTTAAAGTATTGATGAACAAAGATTGTGGTCTCCTTTTCTAAAAGCTATTACTGAACTTGCATGGAAACTTCCTCTATCTTTGTACATATTGCACGAAAGTTTCATTTGATTTTTCTCCATGTTCTATAAGGTAATTATGTTAGGGTCATGTCTCATCACGTGATCAGATTGCTTCATAAATGCTTGCGCTAGGTCTCTCCATGAATTGATCCTAGCACGCTCGATTGATTATACCACTTGGATGTTACCCCACCAAACTATCCTAGAAGCGTGGATCAACAATTGATCATTATTAACATACCAGTCATCCGCTCTACAAAACATGGTAATATGAGTTTCAGGGCAGCTAGTCCTGTTGTACTTCTCGAATTCTAACATTTTAAACTTGTGAGGAAGCACCAAATCTGAAACCAAACTCAAGTCTTTAGCATCAATTCCATTGTGATTATCAACATTTTCCAAGGCCTTGAATTTTTCTTCCAACCATTTACAACGGTCCTCTAACTTCCTTGGCGATTCAGTTCTTGCCCCTTCTCTCTTTGTTATATCCAAATCAGGGATAACAGGATTAGCTGGGTTATCTTCTGGGTTAGATCCTGAGCCAACTTGGAAATTCATGGGCATTCCAGTGTCAGTTTGCCCTTGTTGAAGCCTAATCGTGACAGATGGCTTTCGAGGATACTCTTCAGGGTGTGCTTGTGTATGCGCTGGAGTAAAATCAGGAAGAAAGTCCTCATATCTTATCCAGCAATAGTCATGGGACCTTTTCCTTTGTCCATTGCTCAATTCAATAGCTGAGTCATTTAAGCCATCATATTTCTTTGGGCTTCTAGCATTTGGTCTCTCATCTCTTGTTGGAGCTTTGCTAATTGCTCCTGCATCTGGTCTTGCATGTCCCTCTAGAACTGTTCGAGTCTTTGATCCATTTTTTTGTCTTAGCGCGAGTATCATAAAAATATTTAGTTTCTAGATTTTTTCTTCGTTCTTTCTCTCTTTCTCTATCTCTCTCTTTTTCTAAAATAACTTCAACTAATTAGGATCCCTTTTGTAAAAGTCTAATGCAAATGATGCAATGTAATGCAGATGCATAGAATGAATGCAAAAGAAAGAGAGACGTTGATTCTGAATTCAGTTACATTAGAAAAACTTTTCCAGAAAGCAAATTTCTTTACATAAAACGGATTACATATGCGGCATTGCCTTCATATTCCAAGTAAAAACATCAATCCCCTTCTTCGCAAAGGTCAAATCATGCAATCTTCTAATAGATGCCTCCACTAGCTCATTTTTGCTTGGGTCGTGACTCATTACTCACTTCTTCTCGCCATGCTTGTTAGCCTCTTCAAGAAAGCCGAGACGTGGTGATTCTCAAATAGCCTTTTGTCAGCTTGAATGTTTTGGCAAATGAAGTCTTGTATTTCTTCACGGACTATCGCCTTCTCTCATTGTGTTTTCTTAGACCATGTTTGGATGATCAGATTATGATCCACTTTATCAAGAAATCTATTTTCCCATGACAAACTCTTCTATTTTGCAATCGAATTTGAATCAACACCTCTTTTCTATGATGTGAATGCAATGCAATCAAAACAAAAGACAACACGTTAGCACAGAGAAATAAATAACAAAATAGGGTACCTATCTGGCGACCCTACGATTCAATATCGCCTATCTAGGGTTGGCTCTTAAGGATCACTATATGTGGCTTAGTTCTAAAGGGATGGTACACGAACCAGCAGATTCCTCAATCCTCACCCATTATAGGCTCATATGGATCGAGTTCGGTTCAAGGGAATACATTTCCCTATGGCCATGCGAGGTGAAAACCTTAATAAGACATAGGTGCGGATGTATCTCTAAGCAGTCCACTAGCCCATGCGAAGGTGAAAACCTCACGAAGGCATAGTTTCTCACTCTCACTTAAAAGGAATGACCATAACAACAGGTGCAATATGATGCGGAATATCCCAAAAGACTCAAACCACAACAAACATATGACATGGTACAAACTCATGCGGTGAAAGAATCAAAATCAAATTTTGATTTTCAATAAAAGAAAAATAATTAATTCGACAAAACACAACAAGTCAGTATCATATCAAAAATAAAATTCAAGGCAAACGACAAATAATCAAGCACTTACCCGGTGGTTGCTATGGTTCGCGTAGTTCTACCTAGGTAAGCTCTTAGGGCTTTCTACATGCGCTTTGGTTCAAAAGCGAGGTACCGAACCAAAGATTCTCGATCCTTGCCCATTATAGGCTCATAAGGATGAGTTTAGTTCAGGGAATACATTTCCTATGGTTGTCAGATGTATCCCAAAGCAATCCACTATCCCGCACGGAGGTGAAAACCTCACGAAGGAGTAGCTTCTCACTCTCAATTAAAAGGTGTGACCACAACGGTCATGCAATATGATGCAATAGTACCCTAGACACTCAAATCACAACCAACTAAATGACCCAAAAATGCAATAAAATAATCGTAATTTTCAAATTTGATTTTCAACTTTCGTCAAAAGGATGAAATTAATCAATTTACTTTGACTCTCTTAGGTCCCCAAAGGAGTCGCTAAGTCGTCAAAACCATTTTATATTTAAAAAATTGGGGATCAACTTTAAAATGAAAATGGAGTCACCACCGATCTCTTTTTGCTTAGGTGTGATCGGATCACCTTATAAAATATTTTTTTTTCAAAACATTGATTTTGGCCTACGAAATTCAAGAAAACGGGTTCGGGAGTCGATTCACGTATGAGGAAGGATTAACACCCTCGTAACGCCCAAAGTTGGTACCGGATTGATTAGTTATTGTCCTAATGTCGAAAATTTGAAAAGATTTTAAAATACAATTCCTTTCAAAAATGTTTGTATAACCCGCTTTGGAATATTAAGATTCCTTTGTTCTATAAGGATAAAATATCACATCCAAAGACGTTAGGTGCGACGCTTTAACCCCGAAACTAAGATCGTCCCTTAATTTCCCAAAACACGAAATTAAAAGGATATTTAGTTATTTAGACGTATGAAAAACCAAAATCCAGCATGTTAGGGCACAATTTCTCGAACTTCCAAACACGAAATATTGCCTTGTTTTCTGAAATTCTTATCCCGAGATAACAAAACATCATATCCAGTGAGTTAGGACACGAAAATTTTGAATTCTCAAGAATGAGTTTTTATTTAACTGTTAAAAGGAAAGTAATAGGTTCTTTGGACTCGAAGAGGAAAATCGGAACCTAGTAATTAGGGTACGATTTCTTTCAAACCCTAGAACGAGGAGTGTTTGCTTATTTTGAAAATCGAATAAAATGTAATGCCTTGTAATAAAATGGCAAATAAATTTAAAAAAAAAAGTGTAAAACGATTTACAATGCTAGCTTACATAACAACATAATGATGATAAAATATAATAACAATAATAAAGATAGAAATAAAATACAATAAAACAAAAGCAAGACAAACAAATGAAATAGAATAAAAGAGAATGGTAACAAAATGGAAGCTTTATACAATAATAATAAAAACCATAGAATAATAATAGTAACGAAAATGCAACAATAATAATAAAACATATTAATAAACGAATAATAGAGAAAAACAATATAAAAAATATTAGTAATAATAAGAATAATAAGAATAATAATAATAGTAATGTTGATAATAATAAATATAATAATACTGATAAAATTAATTATAAATAAAATAATAATAAGAAAATAGTAGTGGTAATATAATAATAATACCAAATTAGTGATAATAATAGTAATAATAATAATATTAATAGTAAATGAAAATAATAATAAAAGTAATAGTAGAAATAAAAACAATATTAATAATAAAATAATAGTAAATATTGGGATTGATAGTGATTAAAAATAATGGTAGTAGAAAATAATACTAACAATACTTGATAGTAAAAATAATAATAATTTTAATAATAATAAAAAGAATAACAATAATAATAAACATGAAAATAATGAATATGGTAATAATAAAATAATAATAATATCTATATAGAAACAATAATAAAAAAATAATGTTAAAACCATGGCAAAATAACAAAAATAATAAAAGAAAATAAAGTAAGGACCAAATTAAACTTAAAACTGAAGCTTTGGGGCAAATTTTAAAAGAAATAAGTGAATTAGGGCCCCTAAGCAAAGTGCGCAAAAAGGGGAGGACCAAATGGGAAATATTTCGCCCTCTTAAACGACACCGTGCGTTGTAGGACTAAAATGAACAAGTAAGTCAAGATACAGGGCCAAATTAAAAAATAAAAAGGACTTAATTTTAAAACCATAAAAAAGTGGAAGGACTAAAATGGAAAATTTCCCTTTTTATAAAAACACGCGGATCCTTCCCGGGTTTCGAGTCAATGCGTGGATCCTTGTCCCTGAACGACATCGTTTTGTGCTTATTAGCTTAAGCAAAAACTACCATTTCTAAATTGCTATATAAGCTAAAAAGTTGGCCAAAAATCATTTTAATACCCTTAAAAACACAAATCGAGGCTTCCCAAGCTCTCTCTCTCTGGCGATTTTCGGCCGGATCTCAGCGTGGGCTCAGGATGTGCCACCGTGTGTACATCTCACGCCACCACAAGCACCGCCACATACGGCGGCCGGAGGTCTAAAATTTCCTCTTTTCAGCGCGAGTCGAAAGGTAATCTTTTTTATATATTTTTTAAACAGTTTTTGTATATAAAAAAAGCATAGATCGAAAAGAAAAATAAAAAAATTAACGAAATAGAATTAAAAAAAATCACCTCTACCGTTTTTTATTAATCTCTGTATATATCTGTATATTCGCGTGTTTGTATGTATTTCTCCCCCCATTTTACAGATTCTATTAGGGTTATATAGCCCCGAAAATAAAAAAGAAAATATAAAAATTTTCTCTCGTTTGTTTCTTGCTATATTTGCTGATGTGTTCTTTCCCTTTTTTGCAGGTCAATGGCAAAAGCATGGCAGTGGAGCATTGTCCGTACACGATGATTCTTGGCGTGTTGAGGGTCAGTCTTTGGTTTATACATGAGGGTTTCGAAACCCTAAGTCTCTGATTTCGTTTGGGTATTGGGCCCTTTTAGGTCGCGTGTGTTTGGGTCTGAATGTTGGGTTGAAGTGTTTTGGGTTTGTAATTTGGGGTATTGGGTAGTCTGCTTAGCCTTTGTTTTAGTGTTTGGGCTCAAGGTGTAATTCGGGCATGTAATGGACTGTAATTGGACATTTGATTTTTTTGGTTTTATTTTTTTTTACAGGGGCCCGGGAAAAATGGGCTTATAACATAAATTATCATTAAAAATGATATTTATTCATGCGAACTTACCTCAACGACAAGGGCGTAGAAACGAGATCAACTAATCCGAAGCTTTAGCTTTTCCTTGATCTAAATCCGTACGTGGTCCATCTTGATCTAAATAGACAAATTCAATCTATTTAATACTTCTATTATTCAATTCTGCCCATATTTCATATTTTTGCAAAATTTCAATTTTACCCTTAGCATTTTAACTTTTCACAATTTAATCCTTAAACTCATAAATTGAAATCTAAGCATTTTCATCCTTTTTTCAAACTAGCCGATTTCTATAGAGACCTATATCAAACCATAAAAATCATCATTTTACAAATTTACCATGAATTTTTACCATTTTTTACACTTAAGTCCCTAAATGACATTTTCATCAAAAATCACTTTACAAAACTTGTTTATTTAACAACAAGAACTTATAATCTTCCATTAAACATAAAGAATCATGCAAGAAAATTCATGGAAAAACCCTAAATCTTTAAAAACTTTACAAATTGATCCCCGGGCTAGCTAGGTTAAGCTACAACGATCCCGAAAACATAAAAATAATTAAAAATGAGCTCAAAAATCACTTACATGCAATGGATGTTCTTAGCCGAATCAATAAACCCTAAAATGGTGTTTTTATCCTTTGAAAATTGGTGGAAAAAGATGAATGCATAGGAAATGAAATTTTTTTTATTTGATTTTAACCTTTATTTACCTAATTACCAAAATAACATTTAAAAACTTTAATAATTTCAACAAAACCTTGCCATGAATATCCACTGACTATAAGAATGGTCTAATTACCATATGAGCCCATTAATTTTAAATTTCCATAGCCTTTAGACCCCTTTAACTAATAGAACTCTACTTTTGTACTTTTTACGATTTAGTCCTTTTCACGTAATTAAGTATGCAAATGTCAAAATTTCTTAACGAAATTTAAATACGAATTTACTAACATCACATAGACATTAAAATAATAATATCTTAGCAAATTCACATAGACACACCTGATTTACTTAGCAAATTCACTCCAAATCCTGAAAATCCAATCTACCGCTTTAGATCATTAATGCCTATATTCGGCCAATCCCATTTGTATTAGTAAAAAGCCATTCGGCTATAAAACCAAATCCTAGTAGGATTGTTGTAATCAAGTTCTTACCTTGGTGCCGATTGGATTAAAAATCAAATCTCGAAACTTTGAAATCCTTCTACCTTGTATTCGGCCAACATTAGATCACCTAAAGGATTAGTTTCGGCTTTCTAAACGAATAGAATAGACTTAAAGCATCAAATATGGCCTTGGCTGATTGTACTTATGCTCTTACCTTACAATTTTTAAATCTCGAAAAGTATCCCTTGCCTTAGGTGTCTGTCGAAATCCCCATGGTTACATGTTAGATCAATTTCTAACATTTAAACACATTAAGAATGGCCTATGGCCGAATATCATATTACCTTAAATCTTAAAAATCCCAAAAGATATTTTCTTAAAGTCGACACACCTTTGATTGATTTCCACAAGGTTTCGGCTAGATGATAATAGGGAGATTCGGCTTCTAGTGCTAAAGAGGAGATGTTGATTGGCTTAGACAATTGATTCGGATTAGAGCTTGCTGGAAAGAAAAGAAGAAATCGCAAAGAAAAGAAATCCCGGAACTTACCGAATCACTAAGGAACATGCGGCCTATGGTGCACCTTCGGGAAACTAAACCACCTTTGTAGATTCAGTTTTGAGGCTTAGAGAAATTCGACTATGGTGGTTGTATCTTGTTCTAAAGGCTGTCTTATGGATATCTGCCTCTTTCACCTTCAACTGATGATATCCTGACCTTAAGTCGATCTTTGAGAACACTGCCACCCCCTTAAGCTGATCGAACAAGTCATCAATCCTTGGCAAAGGATACTTGTTCTTGATGGTCAGCTTATTCAACTGACGATAATCTATGCACATGTGCATAGTTCTGTCTTTTTTCTTCACAAATAAGACCGGTGCTCCCCATGGAGACACACTGGGTCGGATAAACCCACGGTCTAGCAATTCTTAGATTTGGGCCTTGAGCTCAACCAACTCCTTAAGTGCCATTCTGTATGGGGCAATGGACACAAGAGCTGTACCCGGCAGCAAGTCAATTCCAAACTCCACCTCCCTATCTGGGGGTATTCCTAGTAATTCCTCCGGAAACACATCTTCAAAATTTGTTATCGTTCTAACTCCACTAACACCTTCTTCCTTTCCATCTAACGCACTTACGAAGGCTAAAAACGCCTCGCACCCTTTACGAACCATCTTTTCAGCCTTTAGCGCTGAAACTACATTAGACAAGTAGTTTCTTCTTTCTCATATCATAATGACCACCTCATCCTCCGGGGTCCTTAACTCCATTTGCTTAGCTGCACAGTCCAACACGGCCTGATGCTCCACTAGCTAATCCATTCCAAGTATGAGATCGAACTCCCCGAAGGGTAATTCCATTAAGTCAGCAAGAAATACCGCTCCTTGAAATTCCAAAGGTACTCTCCGAAACAACTAATTCACTACTACCGTTTGACCTAAGGGGCTTACTACAATCATCTCCCTACTAGAAGGTTCAGAGGCTACGCCTAGAGTTTTAACTACTCTACATGCAACATAAGAATGGGTCGAGCCCACATCGATCAAAGCAAAATAAGGCTTGTCATAAATAAGAAACGTACCGATTATGACGTCCGGTGCGTCACCATCCTCCCTACGGTGAACCGCATACATCAAGCTGGGCTGTCTTGCCTCTGTATTACCACCACCTCGGCCCGGTGTTCCACATCCTCTTCCGGTACCATTTCCTCTGTTATTTGGACCACGACCCCGAGGTCATTTGTCCACCTCTACTAGCCTGATTAACATTCTGAGCTACTGGTTGATTCCCCTCTGGTCTCATCGGATAGTCCTTAATCATATGGTCTTTTGACCCACACTTAAAACATCCTCCCGTCTTTTTCCAACATTCACCTAAGTGCTTCTTCCCACATTGTTCACAAGTAGGTCTTGCCTTCCAAGAGCGACTTAGCGACCTCATGCCCTTCAACTCTAGGCCTCTTTTGCTCATTCCTAGATGGCCTTGACGATCCAAATCCTCTATTCTGCCTATTTCGATCGGAGTTCTGCCTCACGGACTCCTTGATACCCTCGGCCACTTTGGCCTTTTCCACCAACACAGCAAACTCCCGCTCCTGTTGCGGGGCTATTAATAACCTTAGGTCATCTCTTAGTCCGTCTTCAAATCGGACACACCGCTCATGCTCAGTAGACACTATGCCTCGAGCATAACGGCTCAGCCTTAAAAATTCAGCTTCATACTCAGCTACGGACTTGTTTCCTTGAACCAATCCTAGAAAAGCCTTTCTCTGGGCATCAATATAATGAGTGCCAACATACTTCTTCTGGTATGCTGCTTTAGCATACTCCCACGTGAGTTCCTCAGCTGTAGCACCATCCCGCACCGTGAGCCACCATTGATATGACTCATTGCGGAGAAGCGACACCAATCCTTTCAGCTTTTCTTCATCAGTTAAGTCGAGCTCATCCATAATCCGCTCAGTCGCCTCCAACCAATACTCAGCGATATTGGGTGCTACACCTGATATACCACGGAACACTTCAGCTCCGTTGGCTCGGAGTCGCTCAGGTACCGACTTTCGAGCTCCCATGCCTCCACCTGCTCCTGCTACCCTTTCCAAGACCCGCAGCATCGCTTGTGACACTGTGTCATCCCCCGTCTGGTCCTCATATTCCACATTAGCGGTGGGGGGTGGTGGTGGCATTTTATTTTTAGATCCTTGACCCGATCGAACGGGTTCAGACACAGTCATTCGGCCTCTACCACGACCTCGTACGCTACGGCCACGTCCCCTTGAATTCATACTTGCGTTTATCTGATTAAAGAGTTTTATACATTAGTTTGGTTCCACTTGATTAACCACGAACAGTTTTATGTTTAATAATTCTAGGAAGTAGTTCTTTCGATTCATACACATACAGTCTCACATCATTCACCTAGTCACACATATGAACTTGCGTCCATTACATAGAAATGTTGTAATTGTCGTTGTTCGTTGTTTTCCACTACCCAAGGGTATTTTCATAATTTTATCCTATAGGGGTATTTTGGTAATTTTCAAATTAGAGTATTTGAAAATGTCGTAAAATAGAGGTTGTTGATATTTTACAAAATTAAAATACTTGTTGAAAAAATTTTAAGGGTAAAATGGTAATTTATACACTAGGGGTATTTTTGTAATTTTACAAGTCAGGGTCATTTCGGTAATTTTTTTTGAAAAGATATGGTTCCTAGTGACCTTCAAAATAAAGGCATTTTTGAAGATTTCTAATTTGAAGGCACTTCGTTGATTTTTCCTTACTGAGGGTATTTTGGTCATTTTGTAAGTCAGTGGTAATTTCAGTAAAAAAATTCAAATTAGGGTGTCTTTGATATTTTGTGAAATTTTGGATATTTTTGCAAAACTAGAAATTTTATTGAAATCGGGGGTAGTATGGTAATTTTGGAAAATCAAGGGCATTTTAGTAATTTTTACCATTAAGGGTATTTAGGTAATTTGTAAATTAAGAATTCTTAGAAAGTTTTTTTCCAAAATAATTTTCATAATTTCAGAAGGGTAGTTTGTTGACTTTTTAAAACTAGGGTTTCCATAAAAATGTGGCTAGTCCCTTTCGGGTTTTATTTATTGGGTTTAGTCCGTGACTAAGTCCTCTTGGTTAGGGTGAACCGAAGCTACGCACCAGGTAGGATTCAAGTGGAGAGGAGGTGAGTCACGCGGACTGCTTAAATACCAAGCTCCCACCGAAACCAATCCTAGACATGCGCACAATGGATACCACACCCTAACTCGGTGACTTAGACACAGGTTTGTTTAATTGTGCCTTAGAGTTTTATGTATTTGTTGGGGTAAACTAGTCCTAGGGTTTAATTCCTAATCCACTAGTCTACGTCCCTATATATCCCTACAAACAAATCACAAAGAGGTTAGGAGTACTTACCTGGTGGACTTCAGGTTGGAGTCTCAGGTGCCATGCTAGAAAGCCTGTTTATTTCTTAGAAAAGTCTACTTTCAAAAGGCAGAAAACATTTTGGGCCCTTAAAGCCCTCAAGGCCGAGTTTTGAACCGGGCTCTGATACCAAACTGAAACACCCCAAACCCAGCCCACAAGCCCTGATCGGATCTGGCATGCTTCTAAAGAAAATCCATTCAAATCTTGTTTGAAACTTTGTTAAAAACTTGTGTGTATTTGAAATCAGTAGTTGATTTGGGTTGGGCTCGAAATTTTAAAGCCCATGTCGCTTAGGTGTTAAAACATTTAATATCATCACTTAAGAAAAATTTATTTTTTTAACTTTAATTTGATAATAATCGGATCATACTAAGTAATTTAAAAACATGCTTAACAATTTAGTACCGAAGGCCTTATTACATCAAATAAACCGAAATAATTCAAAACTCAAATATAGAAAGAAAACTAATAAAACAAAGCAGTCTCTGGGCTTTGCATGGCCTCCTCTGAGCTCCTGCTGACTCCGTCTATCACTGATCATCACCTGAAAAATAGTCCCACAAGGGGTGAGTCAAACAGACTCAATGTGTAACCACAACACTAAGGCCCAACAGATTATGGCATACAAAATCATACATACAAATATAAAAGCATAAATGATGATGCAAACCTGAACCCAAACCTAAATGCCATCCGCTACATGTCTCCCGTACCAACCATCACACCGTGGGGACTACTAAGTCAACCCTCCATCCGCTACACACCATCGAAGGCAGTCGCTGCAGTCGACGTGCTAATCGCCCTTATAAAATTCGTGGCATAGCCACCTTATATATATTCGTGACATAAGTCACCACATACTTATATTGTGAAAAAAGTCACCACATTCTTATATTGTGACATAAGTCACCACATACTTATATTGGGGTATAAAACCACCAATTCACTTCCCCTTTTCATATCACCCATATGCCCCATGTCATACAACTATGCATTAACCATATCATATTCCTTATTCACATTCTTATAATTTCATGTATATGTCATAGCAAAACTTACCATACTCATAGTAGGAGTAGGAAAACGTACCTGAGTACTTTGTACCATTACATGCTACCTTAGCCATAATCTTACACTTTTATATTAGCACATATAAAAAAATTAAAGCCGTAAATCTATCAAGATTTAGTGTGGGGTACACACCTGATTTACTTAGCAAATTCACTCCAAATCCCGAAAATCCAATCTACTGCTTTAGATCTTTAATGCCTATATTCGGCCAATCCCATTTGTATTAGTAAAAAGCCATTCGGCTATAAAACCAAATCCTAGTAGGATTGTTGTAATCAAATTCTTACCTTGGTGCCGATTGGATTAAAAATCAAATCCTGAAACTTTGAAATCCTTCTACCTTGTATTCGCCAACATTAGATCACCTAAAGGATTAGTTTTGGCTTTCTAAACGAATAAGGAATAGACTTAAAGCATCAAATATGGCCTTGGCCGATTGTACTTATGCACTTACCTTACGATTTTCAAATCCCGAAAAGTATCCCTTGCCTTAGGTGTCTGTCGAAATCCCCATGGTTACATGTTAGATCAATTTCTAACATTTAAACACATTAAGAATGGCCTATGGCCGAATATCATCTTACCTTAAATCTTAAAAATCCCGAAAGATCTTTTCTTGAAGTCGACACACCTTTGCTTGATTTCCACAAGGTTTCGGCTAGATGATAATAGGGAGATTCGGCTTCTAGTGCTAAAGAGGAGATGTTGATTGGCTTAGACAATTGATTCGGATTAGATCTTGATGGAAAGAAAAGAAGAAATCGCAAAGAAAAGAAATCCCAAAACTTACCGAATCACTAAGGAACATGCGGCCTATGGTGCACCTTCGGGAAACTAAACCACCTTTGTAGATTCGATTTTGAGGCTTGGAGAAATTTTGGCTATGGTGGTTTTTGATTAACAATCGGCTAGAACAGATAAAGGAAAAAGAAGACTTTGAGAGAGGGGAAATTCGGCTATGACTTAGGTGTTTTCGGCTTTGGAAAAAAAATAAAAGGAGAAGAGGAGATGCACTAGAGAATTCAGCAAGGGTAAGAGAAGAAAGAAAGAATGATGAATGGCCTTATTTTCCCTTTTCAGCCGAAATTACTAGGCCTAGAGAGTCCCCTATTCGGCCAACACTTATTTTCCTACCTTAGCCGAAATTCCAAAAGAATTTGACCTCAACTTAAACTCCTTTCTTAGTCTCCCTATGCCGTCCATCTCTTTACCTTAGGAGTGCCAAATTTTGACCCATTATTTTGGGCTTCATGTGGCCATACTAGGCCCAAGTCATCCCCCTAAGTAACGCCACCCTCATGCCCAATTTAGCATTACTAAATTTTGGGTCGTAAACCCAACTTGCTACTAATTTAATAATCCAACATCAATTACTACTAACACTTATTTATCACCCACTTAACCCGGTTTTAAAGTCCAAACTGAGCCCAATTATATGTCATACTTCCCTTATTTATTTTCTTAAGGCCACTTTGCTTCATTCCTCTTTTAGACTTAAAACTCGATATTTTCTAAGGCATTTTCCTTATGTTTCAAGATTCAAAAATTCACGTAACACATTCATAACACATAAGACATGCTATTTCATATAATTTAGTAATAGTGCATAAGCCCTAATCCGGGATATTACATGGAAACAATCAAAAAGTATAAGAAAAATTTAGAAAAATTGAACTATAGGGGTCACACGGCTGAGACATACGCCCGTGTCTCAGTCCGTGTAACAATCGAAATAGGGACATACGTCTGTGTCACAGCTTGTGTCCTTACCCGTGTAACTCTTTGAGTTAGGTCACACGACCAAGCCACACACCCATGTGCCAGACTGTGTAACTCTCGAAATAACCAGACACGCTCGTATGCCAGGCCGTGTAATAGCTTGACTTGCATGCATTAAAACCTACAAGGACACACGGTTGAGTTACATGATGGTGTCTCAGACCGTGTGGACATGAATTTGCCCAAAAAGAAGCCATTTCCATCTCCAATTCAAGCAATCATCTAAAGACCTTTAGAACACCTAATCAAAGCATCAAAACATGACCAAGACCAACATGAAATAACCAATCCAATAGTCCAAATTCATTCAACCAATATGCCATATAAGGCACCTCAAATATAAACATACAAACTTACCTAAACATATGCACTTTACCACATTTCAATCATACACACATTGTTCAATACCATTTCCAAAACTTACCATATCTTGACCATATTGAATTTAACTCATCACATACCATTTTGGCCATTCAAATATGCATCAAATCATTTCCACATTAACACATACAAATAAGGCATCAAAAGTACCAAAAGTATGCCAACCAAAATAACTTATACATGCCAAACTTATTAACTAACTTTCAACTAATTATCATAACAAGTCCACCTATACATGCCATTAGAACCTTAGACAAAACATTGAAAACTACCAAAATTTATCTTTGGATAGTGTGATAGATCTTGACGAGCTTCCAAACTAATCGAACTTCTGATTATCTATAAAATATAGGAAAGGAATCTACGTAAGCACATAATGCTTAGTAAGTTCGTAAAACATGAACATAACTTACCATTTTTTACATAACATTAAGATCAAGCATAATATAATCCAACCATAAGCTTGGCACAAGCCTACGCACCATCAACAACACATATTAGTGCATTCAAACATAATACACATGAATTTAACATAAGGTAAGTCATTATACATGAACATACTTCATTTGAATTCATCATTTTCATTAACTTAAGTATACTTCCATTGAAGCTTACCATTTCAACCCTTTTCATAATTACGTGATATGGTTCATTTGAACACTTATCGTTCCTTTCCTTTTCAAGCCCGTTGAACCATTTAGAATACCATCGGATACTCGGGAAAGCTCACATGAAGTGTGCTTAACATAAAACCATAACCTTTTTCTTTACATCATTGCTCACACGAGCTATGGGTGAAATGTAAGCTACACGATCTTTGTTCACACGAGCTTTGGAGTATTCGCAACAAATGCAGGACCTCAACCATCAGTAGGACATTCAAGATCAGCACTTGAAACATGAAATCCCTAATGACATGTCATTTGTATCCTACGAATTCCTAAGGTTCAACCGGGACTCGATAACCGTCATGACATTGTTGGATATTTATCATTCAATTACATAACAACATTTTAACGTATAATTGAAATTGTCGAAACCATTTTTATATTTAAAAAAATAGGGACCGACTTTAAAAATGAAAATGAAGTCGCCACCAATCCTTTTTTGCTTAGGTGTGATCGGATCACCTTATAAAACATTTTATTTCAAAACATTGATTTTGGCCTACGGAATTCAAGAAAACGGGTTAGGGAGTCGGTTACGTACGAGAAAGGATTAGCACCCTCGTAACACCCAAAGTTGGTATCGGGTTGATTAGTTATTATCCTAATGTCGAAAATTTGAAAAGATTTTAAAATAAAATTCCTTTTAAAGAATGTTTGTATAACCCGTTTTGGAATATTAAGATTCCTTTGTTCCATAAAGATAAAATTTCATATCCAGTACGTTAGGGTGCGACATTTTAACCCCCGAAACTAAGATCGTCCCTTAATTTCCCAAAACACGAAATTAAAAGGACATTTAGTTATTTGGACGTACGAAAAATCGAAACCCAGCACATTAGGGCACAATTTCTCGAACTTCTTAACACAAAACATTGCCTTGTTTTCTGAAATCCTTATCCTGAGATAACCTATCTCGAGATAACAAAACGTCATATCCAGTGAGTTAGGACACGACAATTTTGAATTCTCGAGAATGAGTGTTTATTTAACTGTTAAAAGGAAAGTAATAAGTTCTTTGGACACGAAAAGAAAAATCGAAACTCAGTAAGTTAGGGTACGATTTCTTTCGAACCCTAGAACGCAGAGTGTTTGCTTATTTTGAAAATCAAATAAAATGTAATGCCTTGTAATAAAATGGCAAATAAATTTTAAAAAAAACGATGTAAAAACGATTTACAATGCTAACTTACATAACAAAATACAATAAAAGAGAATGGTAACAAAATGGAAGCTATATACAATAATAAAATAAAAACAAAAAAAACCATAGAATAATAATAGTAACGAAAATGCAACAATAATAATAAAACATATTAATAAACGAATAATAGAAAAAACAATATAAAAAATATTAGTAATAATAAGAATAATAAGAATAATAGTAATAATATTGATAATAACAATAAATATAATAATCTTGATAAAATTAATTATAAATAAAATAATAATAAGAAAAATAGTAGTGGTAATATAATAATAATAATAATACTAAATTAGTGATAATAATAGTAATAATATTAATATTAATAGTAAATGAAAATAATAATAAAAGTAATAGTAGAAATAAAAATAAAATTAATAATAAAATAATAGTAAATATTGGAATGGATAGTGATTAAAAATAATGGTAGTAGAAAATAATACTAACAATACTTGATAGTAATAATAATAATAATAATATTAATAATAACAATAATAATAAAAATGAAAATAATGAATATGGTAATAATAAAATAATAATAATATATCTATATAGAAACAATAATAAAAAATAATGTTAAAACCATGGCAAAATAACAAAAATAATAATAATAAAATAAAGGACCAAATTAAACTTAAAACTGAAGCTTTGGGGTGAATTTTAAAAGAAATAAGTGAATTAGGGCCCCTTAGCAACGTGCGCAAAAAGGAGAGGACCAAATGGGAAATATTCCCGCCCTCCTAAACGGCACCGTGCGTTGTAGGACTAAAATGAACAAGTAAGTCAAGATACAGGGCAAAATTAAAAATTAAAAAGGACTTAATTATAAAACCATAAAAAGCGGAAGGACTAAAATGGCAAATTTTCCTTTTATAAAAACACGCGATCCTCCCGGGTTTCGGGTCAACGCAGATCCTTGTCCCTGAATTCAACGGATTGGGCAAGTCTTTGGTATCCATCTCGGTCAATATCAATGCTACTCCAGAATAGGCCTTCTTGACAACATAAGGCCCTTCCCAATTTGGCATCTGGTTTCCTCTGAAATTCTTTTGTATGGGAAAGATCTTTTTCGACATCAAGTTCCCCCCATGGAATTCTCTAAGATGAACCTCTTTGTCGTGAGCTTGCATCATTTGACCGTGATGGATAGCTTTTAACATTTTCTTCGATTAGGTTCAATTGGCAAAATTGTTTCTATTCCAATGTGTTTCCCCATCGAAGGTTCTAGCTGACGTTCGATAAGACAGAGGGTAAACGGTAACTTCTTTATATCAATTTTTACAAGTCTCAGCCATCTTTCCATGATCCTTGTTTTGTTGTTTTGGTTTTTATTTTTTTGTCTTTTTTTTGCTACATTTATTGCCTTATGATATGGCGTCTGATCTTTGAACAAACTTTCAAACTTTTGACATTGTCCTTTTTAGCACTCTTTGCTCAAGACTTGATCTTTTTTTTTTTTGAGAATTTGATGACTATCGACTTTGTAACATTGGCATATGAAGCTACTTCCACCTTCTTAGTGAAGTAAATGATGACCACGACGATGAATCGATGTCGACTAGGAGTTTTTGACGAGATCGGCCCTATAATATCCGTTCCCCACATATAGAAAATTTGTGAAGAAATGGAGAAGGCACATGAATCTTGTCTCTTTAAATACGACATAGCTGATACCATCCCCTTCTATGTAGATTAACAGTACCCAAACCTCATGCTTTGCTTGACTATTGTAAAACTATTAGCATGTGTCCTTCTGATATCCTTATGGACTTCTTTTAAGATTTCAACGTACCCGTGTCTCAGTAGTCCGGGCATGTCCTGGTATGATCGTGCAAAAACATCTTTGAATTCTTGAAAATAACTCAATGATGTCTTGCCTTAATTTTGTGGTGAGCTGGGCTTCGATCTTCACCCCTTTCCTAGGCTCGTAATGTACATTGACCCTATGTAAGGTAGGATCTATTTTTCATCATGTTCTATCATCCTTAACAAATCAGAAGATAGGTCACAATCTCTGTCATTTTCAAAATCCTGAGATCCCTCTAGACACATATCTTACTCGAAAGGAGACTCTGAGTCAGTAGCAGCGTTGCTCACATCGTTGATATCTGGAAACCTATTGTAGGTTCGAAGGAAGATTCTAAAGAATAAATGATTCAAAAAAATGATTATTTGTATGGTCATGAATGAAGAATGAAAGAATACTTGAAAGAAAGTCCAAACAAAAGAAAAAACTAAGAACAATTGTTTGTACAGTATGAAAAAGAATATTTGCTCAAAAAGATGCATTTTATTGAAATAACAATTCCGGACACAAGCCTATTTCACAAAAGGGTTCTTATTGCCTATAGGTTTAAAGCAACAAGTGTGTTTTGAATATTACTCTAGATTAGCTCTAAAAATACAGGGATCTCTTCCACAGTCCTATTATTCAAACCACTCCCCAGTACGCAAGGACTTGGAAACCTCATTCCCTGGTTCCCTCTTCACTTTTGATTTCTTCAAGGAGTTGCCACTTTCTTGTCTCCTCCTTCAATTATCTCATTTATTGCCTCGTCAAAGTGATCGGTTTTGATGGATCGTCGAACTTCACAATTCCCATTTTAATGAACCTTTCACCAACTTTTTAAATGTAGTGTAATTTTCAATTGAGTGACCCATTGTTCCGCGTGGTACTCATTGGGCATTCTCATTATACCATTTTGGGAACGGAGGTTGCAAGGGTTTTGAGTAGGACGGAGACACCACATACACATAAAAAAGATTCTGATACAGTTCCTTATATGTCATCGGGATGGGTGTGAACTGGAGCTTTTCTGTATTTGGTCTCGAATTGGATTCCTGCCTTGAAGAGCCTTGATAGCTAGTGGTTCTGACCTCCACCGGCCTACTGTGACTGATTTAGGATGTATGCTCAGGATACTCACTTCATTTTCCTTGTTTCTTGGGGCTAATCTTTTGGCACTTTCTCCCGTGTCTATCCTCCCACTCCTTACCGCATTTTCAATCATCTCGCCAGACATTACTATATATGAAAAGCTTATGGTGGCACTTTCCAACATATGGTTAATGAATGGGGCTTTTAAAGTATTGATGAACAGCATTGTGGTCTCCTTTTCTAAAAGCGGCGGCTGAACTTGCATGGAAACTTCCCTCTATCTTTGTACATATTGCCTGAAAGTTTCATTTGATTTTTTCTCCATGTTCTATAAGGTAATTATGTTAGGGGTCATGTCTGTCACGTGACTGTATTGCTTCATAAATGCTTGCGCTAGGTCTCTCCACGAATTGATCCTAGCACGACTCAGTTGATTATACCACTTGGATGTTACCCCCACCAAACTATCCTAGAAGCAGTGGATCAACAATTGATCATTATTAACATACCCAGTCATCCGTCTACAAAACATGGTAATATGAGTTTCAGGGCAGCTAGTCCTGTTGTACTTCTCGAATTCTAACATTTTAAACTTGTGAGGAAGCACCAAATCTGAAACCAAACTCAAGTCTTTAGCATCAATTCCATTGTGATTATCAACATTTTCCAAGGCCTTGAATTTTTCTTCCAACCATTTACAACGGTCCTCTAACTTCCTTGGCGATTCGGTTCTTGCCCTTCTCTTTGTTATATCCAAATCAGGGATAACAGGATTAGCTGGGTTATCTTCTGGGTTAGATCCTGAGCCAACTTGGAAATTCATGGGCATTCCAGTGTCAGTTTGCCCTTGTTGAAGCCTAATCGTGACAGATGGCTTTCGAGGATACTCTTCAGGGTGTGCTTGTGTATGCGCTGGAGTAAAATCAGGAAGAAAGTCCTCATATCTTCTCCAGCAATAGTCATGGGACCTTTTCCTTTGTCCATTGCTCAATTCAATAGCTGAGTCATTTAAGCCATCATATTTCTTTGGGCTTCTAGCATTTGGTCTCTCATCTCTTGTTGGAGCTTTGCTAATTGCTCCTGCATCTGGTCTTGCATGTCCCTCTAGAACTGTTCGAGTCTTTGATCCATTTTTTTGTCTTAGCGCGAGTATCATAAAAATATTTAGTTTCTAGATTTTTCTTCTTTCTTTCTCTCTTTCTCTATCTCTCTCTTTTTCTAAAATAACTTCAACTAATTAGAATCCCTTTTGTAAAAGTCTAATGCAAATGATGCAATGTAATGCAGATGCATAGAATGAATGCAAAAGAAAGAGAGGCGTTGATTCTGAATTCAGTTACATTAGAAAAACTTTTCTAGAAAGCAAATTTCTTTACATAAAACGGATTACATATGCGGCATTGCCTTCATATTCCAAGTAAAAACATCAATCCCCTTCTTCGCAAAGGTCAAATCATGCAATCTTCTAATAGATGCCTCCACTAGCTCATTTTTGCTTGGGTGCGACTCATTACTCACTTCTTCTCGCCATGCTTGTTAGCCTCTTCAAGAAAGCCGAGACGTGGTGATTCTCAAATAGTCTTTTGTCAGCTTGAATGTTTTGGCAAATGAAGTCTTGTATTTCTTCACGGACTATCAGTCTTCTCTCATTGTGTTTTCTTAGACCATGTTTGGATGACCGTATTATGATCCACTTTATCAAGAAATCTATTTTCCCATGACAAACTCTTTTATTTTGCAATCGAATTTGAATCAACACCTCTTTTCTATGATGTGAATGCAATGCAATCAAAACAAAAGACAACACGTTAGCACAGGAGAAATAAATAACAAAATAGGGTACCTATCTGGGTGACCCCTACGATTCAATATCGCTCTATCTAGGGTTGGCTCTTAAGGATCACTATATGTGGCTTAGTTCTAAAGGGATGGTACCTGAACCAGCAGATTCCTCAATCCTCACCCATTATAGGCTCATATGGATCGAGTTCAGTTCAAGGGAATACATTTCCCTATGGCCATGCGGAGGTGAAAACCTTAATAAGACATAGGTACGGATGTATCTCGGAAGCAGTCCACTAGCCCATGCGAAGGTGAAAACCTCACGAAGGCATAGTTTCTCACTCTCACTTAAAAGGAATGACCATAACAGTCGTGCAATATGATGCGGAAATATCCCAAAAGACTCAAACCACAACAAACATATGACACGGTACAAACTCATGCGGTGAAAGAATCAAAATCAAATTTTGATTTTCAATAAAAAGAAAAAATAATCAATTCGACAAAACACAACAAGTCAGTATCATGTCAAAAATAAAATTCAAGGCAAACGACAAATAATCAAGCACTTACCTGGGTGGTTGCTATGGTTCGGCGTAGTTCTACCTAGGGTAAGCTCTTAGGGCTTTCTACATGCAGTTTGGTTCAAAAGCAGAGGTACCTGAACCAGAAGATTCCTCGATCCTTGCCCATTATAGGCTCATAAGGACTGAGTTTAGTTCAGGGGAATACATTTCCCTATGGTTGTACAGATGTATCCCGAAAGCAATCCACTATCCTGCACGGAGGTGAAAACCTCACGAAGGAGTAGCTTCTCACTCTCAATTAAAAGGTGTGACCACAACGGTCATGCAATATGATGCAATAGTACCCTAGACACTCAAATCACAACCAACTAAATGACCCAAAAAAATGCAATAAAATAATCGTAATTTTCAAATTTGATTTTCAACTTTCGTCAAAAGGACAGAAATTAATCAATTTACGGCTTGACTCTCTTAGGTCCCCAGTGGAGTCGCCAAGCTGTCGAAACCATTTTTATATTTAAAAAAATTGGGGATCAACTTTAAAAATGAAAATGGAGTCACCACCGATCTCTTTTTGCTTAGGTGTGATCGGATCACCTTATAAAACATTTTTTTTTCAAAACATTGATTTTGGCCTACGAAATTCAAGAAAATGGGTTCGGGAGTCAGTTACGTATGAGGAAGGATTAACACCCTCGTAACGCCCAAAGTTGGTACCGGATTGATTAGTTATTGTCCTAATGTCGAAAATTTGAAAAGATTTTAAAATACAATTCCTTTCAAAAAATGTTTGTATAACCCGTTTTGGAATATTAAGATTCCTTTGTTCTATAAGGATAAAATATCACATCCAGTATGTTAGGGTGCGACGTTTTAACCCCCGAAACTAAGATCGTCCCTTAATTTCCCAAACACGAAATTAAAAGGATATTTAGTTATTTAGACGTACGAAAAACCAAAATCCAGCATGTTAGGGCACAATTTCTCGAACTTCCAAACACGAAATATTGCCTTGTTTTCTGAAATTCTTATCCCGAGATAACAAAACATCATATCCAGTGAGTTAGGACACGAAAATTTTGAATTCTCAAGAATGAGTTTTTATTTAACTGTTAAAAGGAAAGTAATAGGTTCTTTGGACTCGAAGAGGAAAATCGGAACCTAGTAATTAGGGTACGATTTCTTTCAAACCCTAGAACGAGGAGTGTTTGCTTATTTTGAAAATCGAATAAAATGTAATGCCTTGTAATAAAATGGCAAATAAATTTAAAAAAAAGTGTAAAACGATTTACAATGCTAGCTTACATAACAACATAATGATGATAAAATATAATAACAATAATAAAGATAGAAATAAAATACAATAAAACAAAAGCAAGACAAACAAATGAAATAGAATAAAAGAGAATGGTAACAAAAATGGAAGCTTTATACAATAATAATAAAAAACCATAGAATAATAATAGTAACGAAAATGCAACAATAATAATAAAACATATTAATAAACGAATAATAGAGAAAAACAATATAAAAAATATTAGTAATAATAAGAATAATAAGAATAATAATAATAGTAATGTTGATAATAATAAATATAATAATACTGATAAAATTAATTATAAATAAAATAATAATAAGAAAAATAGTAGTGGTAATATAATAATAATAATACCAAATTAGTGATAATAATAGTAATAATAATAATATTAATAGTAAATGAAAATAATAATAAAAGTAATAGTAGAAATAAAAACAATATTAATAATAAAATAATAGTAAATATTGGGATTGATAGTGATTAAAAATAATGGTAGTAGAAAATAATACTAACAATACTTGATAGTAAAAATAATAATAATTTTAATAATAATAAAAGAATAACAATAATAATAAACATGAAAATAATGAATATGGTAATAATAAAATAATAATAATATCTATATAGAAACAATAATAAAAAATAATGTTAAAACCATGGCAAAATAACAAAATAATAAAAGAAAATAAAGTAAGGACCAAATTAAACTTAAAAGCTGAAGCTTTGGGGTAATTTTAAAAGAAATAAGTGAATTAGGGCCCCTAAGCAAAGTGCGCAAAAAGGGGAGGACCAAATGGGAAATATTCCGCCCTCTTAAACGACACCGTGCGTTGTAGGACTAAAATGAACAAGTAAGTCAAGATACAGGGCCAAATTAAAAAATAAAAAGGACTTAATTTTAAAACCATAAAAAAGTGGAAGGACTAAAATGGAAAATTTCCCTTTTTATAAAAACACGCGGATCCTTCCCGGGTTTCGAGTCAATGCGTGGATCCTTGTCCCTGAACGACATCGTTTTGTGCTTATTAGCTTAAGCAAAAACGGCGCCATTTCTAAATTGCTATATAAGCTAAAAAGTTGGCCAAAAAATCATTTTAATACCCCTTAAAAAACACAAATTAGAGGCTTCCCCGAAGGCTCTCTCTCTCTGGCGATTTTCGGCCAGACTCTGGCGTGGGCTCCGATGACAGGCCACCGTGTGTACACCTCACGCGCCACCACAAGCACCGCCACATACGGCGGCCGGAGGTCTAAAATTTCCTCTTTTCAGCGCGAGTCGAAAGGTAATCTTTTTTATATATTTTTTAAATAGTTTTTGTATATAAAAAAAGCATAGATCGAAAAGAAAAATAAAAAAATTAACGAAATAGAATTAAAAAAAATCACCTCTACCGTTTTTTATTAATCTCTGTATATATCTGTATATTCGCGTGTTTGTATGTATTTCTCCCCCCGTTTTACAGATTCTATTAGGGTTATATAGCCCCAAAAATAAAAAAGGAAATACAAAAATTTTCTCTCGTTTGTTTCTTGCTATATTTGCTGATGTGTTCTTTCCCTTTTTTGCAGGTCAATGGCAAAAAGCATGGCAGTGGAGCATTGTCCGTCTTGTTGATTCTTGGCGTGTTGAGAAATTTGGTCTTTGGGGCTTCTTGTGAGGGTTTCCCAGAAACCCTAAGTCTCTGATTTCGTTTGGGTATTGGGCCCTTTTAGGTCGCGTGTGTTTGGGTCTGAATGTTGGGTTGAAGTGTTTTGGGTTTGTAATTTGGGGTATTGGGTAGTCTGCTTAGCCTTTGTTTTAGTGTTTGGGCTCAAGGTGTAATTCGGGCATGTAATGGACTGTAATTGGACATTTGATTTTTTTGGTTTTATTTTTTTTTTTACAGGGGCCCGGGAAAAATGGGCTTATAACATAAATTATCATTAAAAATGATATTTATTCATGCGAACTTACCTCAACGACAAGGGCGTAGAAACGAGATCAACTAATCCGAAGCTTTAGCTTTTCCTCGATCTAAATCCGTACGTGGTCCATCTTGATCTAAATAGACAAATTCAATCTATTTAATACTTCTATTATTCAATTCTGCCCATATTTCATATTTTTGCAAAATTTCAATTTTACCCTTAGCATTTTAACTTTTCACAATTTAATCCTTAAACTCATAAATTGAAATCTAAGCATTTTCATCCTTTTTTCAAACTAGCCGATTTCTATAGAGACCTATATCAAACCATAAAAATCATCATTTTACAAATTTACCATGAATTTTTACCATTTTTTACACTTAAGTCCCTAAATGACATTTTCATCAAAAATCACTTTACAAAACTTGTTTATTTAACAACAAGAACTTATAATCTTCCATTAAACATAAAGAATCATGCAAGAAAATTCATGGAAAAACCCTAAATCTTTAAAAACTTTACAAATTGATCCCCAAGAGCTAGGTTAAGCTACAACGATCCGAAAACATAAAAATAATTAAAATGAGCTCAAAAATCACTTACATGCAATGGATGTTCTTAGCCGAATCAATAAACCCTAAAATGGTGTTTTTATCCTTTGAAAATTGGTGGAAAAAGATGAATGCATAGGAAATGAAATTTTTTTTATTTGATTTTAACCTTTATTTACCTAATTACCAAAATAATATTTAAAAACTTTAATAATTTCAACAAAACCTTGCCATGAATATCCACTGACTATAAGAATGGTCTAATTACCATATGAGCCCATTAATTTTAAATTTCCATAGCCTTTAGACCCCTTTAACTAATAGAACTCTACTTTTGTACTTTTTATGATTTAGTCCTTTTCACGTAATTAAGTATGCAAATGTCAAAATTTCTTAACGAAATTTAAATACGAATTTACTAACATCACATAGACATTAAAATAATAATATATTAATTTACTCGTTGGATTTGTGACCCCAAAATTACTGTTTGATTTCACTCAAAACGGTTGTTACAACATTTTTACTTTAAAACATCATGTGTAATATGTTCATTTTATTTCTCAAAAGTACTTTTTGACAACAATATTTAGGACTTAAATTTTAAACTAAAATTTTTCTAAATATTTTTTATAACACTTACTAAAAGCAATGAAAAACTAGTCCTAAAATCATCGTAGGCACACTAACATTGGCAACATGCAAACAAAAATTACGAAATTCATTAAAAAATTAAAAACACGCACAAAGGAATTTAAGAAAAATAAAAGTTGAAATAAATGAGATGTAGAGGAAGAAGGGTATGAAAGAGAAAGAAGAGTTGTATTTGAAATTTTGAGCTAACATGAACATCTTTCTCATTTTCTCTCCTCTCATCAATCCAGTTTGAAAGGATTGTTTTTTATGTATTAGGATTGAAAATTATCATCTCATCCATTTTCTTTCCTCTTACATTTCTTTCTAACCAAGCACACTCCAAATTTATTTTCTTATCACTTTTCCACTCCCTCCTCGCATCTCTCCCCTTTTTCGACCAAACAAGCATATCGAAGTGAAAGAAAAAGAAGGATTGGAAAAGGATTTTTTTTTTCTTTTCATTAAGATATGTTATTTTGTTATTTTTAAAAAAAGGTAAACTAGTAAACTAAATTCGTGACGTAATGAGAAATTAATGAATTCGACCCTAAACACTCCTACCCCTATTATATAATAACTCAGGGTGCACCTAAATTCAGGCAGATGGTGGATGCCATGTACAAGGAAGAGCCAAAGAATAACTATGGGTTCATCAATCCACCTTCCTGCATCTCTCAAAATCATTCAAATATGGCACACTAAAATTGTTGATTCTGTCAGCAATCCAAGGTTGCAGTTTGAACTTGGTTTTGTTCCTATTATGCAAAATCCACCACACAACAATACACCACAATCTAACAGCTTCCAACTCTATCACATTGTATACATTGGTGAAACATTCAAAAAAAAGTCCCCTCCAATTTCATAGACTTTACAATTGAACATATTTAGGTCCCATACCTTATGTGCCTCCTCGTAGTCTCTTAACATATGAAGGATGGTCTTACAGGTTCTCCCACAAAGACAACAAAAATCATCAACAATTATGTGTCTCGTCCTCAAGGTGCTGCTCATAGGCAAAATGGTGTATATTCTACACATGTTAGTTTCTAATTCCATAAGCGACTCAGTGTAACACCCTATACTCAACTCGATCATCGGGTCCAAGCAATGAGATGCTACGATCATCGATTTAATAAATTTAAAACATCATGGAACATAACATCATTTAAATACATAAATAATTAACATTTAAGTACATAATGTTGAGAAATGTGCCCATATTGTAGTAAACATGTAATTGTTTTCTATGTATTTAAAAGATGAATAAAAATAAAGTTAATTTCACGTTTCACTGTTATGTCTTTTGTGTTTTTGTCTTTCATGTTTTGCATGCATAGCATGTAACACCCCATACTCGGTCTAATAGCTAAACCTGAGCTATGAAACGCCAAATTAGTCACCTAAGTGACTCTCCATTTAAAACCAACATATCCTCCAACACACCACAAGTTAAAACATAAAACATGCTTAAATTACCAATATGCAGCGGAATATCATATAAGTACTTTCTTCAAAACACTTAAACTAGCTTCTTTTTAGGCTGTATTCTAAGATTAAGTAAACAATCTCATTAGCTGTATGATACACAAATCATCACCAGGGTTCGCTCCTAGCGTAGCTCGTACATTCTAAGTCTCTGCAAAGTAAGTCTCTTTAGGTATGGTAAGTTTTGCGAACAACCCTTAGGTATTTAGATACTGCGAACAAGTTTCGCAGGGTTTTTCCTATTTCGTATATAAAAAATTATTAAAGGTTCGCAGGTAGCAGGCCGCCAATTGTTAGGGTTCATACATTGCACAGTTCGACAACCCTATCACTTTGCAGCAACCTTGGCAAACTCTATATAAGTTAGTCAGTTTTGATTATATCATGCTTTTGCTTATGATGAACACTCTAAACATCAAAACCATACTTGGACTAAAATTATATACTTGAAATTTAGGTTTGTATTTATATAGTTCTATCAGTTTGCAATAGGTATTTAAAAACATAAAGAAAAACATAAAAATAAACTAAGTCCAAGAACGATCGACGAAGTCAACATATAGAAATAAAATATCTCTAAGCCCAAGCTGTAACACCTCCTAACCCTAAATCGTCGTCGAAATAGGGTTACGAGCATTATCAGACATATCGTACAATTTAAGAATAATTCATAAATAAAATAACAAACATAATATAATTTAATCATTAAATCCCTATATGGACCTTCGAGGCCCAAAACACATATTACAAGTGGAACGGGACTTGTTCGAGTACTCAAAATTTTTTTGAATTTTTTTTTGAACTCAATATAACCCCTTTATAAACATCTAACCTTCCCTACAATTTCAAACCGCAACCAATTCAAAACCAATATCACAAACCATACCATTTCCATATTCAACATACTTACTTATGCCTACAACATCAGTTTAACAATTTAACCTATGAACCTTCATAATAGCAAACATAATTAATTAATAAACTTCATTCATCTTTCCACTTAACTTGGTGCCAATGTACCGAAACATTTTCTAAAGTTTCTTACCATTTCATTCAACCATTTAAATATTGTAAATAACTCTTTACAACCTTTACAATTCCTAAGTACATGCCACTTTTACCAAAAGAGGAAATTACATCACCAAGTTTGTGCTGAAGTCGGGATTGATCTAAATGCTGAATCGGGACTTTGACTTCTACTGACCTGCACACGGAAACAACCGTACACTGAGTATGTCTATACTCAGTGGTATTACCATAATTCAAATTATAATAACAAATAAATAATTATAAACACATAAATATTATACATATAATAATTTACTTAATATGCATTAATTCATACTTAAATTTCAAATTTTCAATAGTAACAATTTGTCAATTGATATCTTATACCATCAAATTAAAATCAATCATCTCATGAACCTTTGGTTCATGTCTTCATATTCAATCTCAATTTCAATACACGCTTCATTTCGCAGATTCAACTTTCTCATTTCTTTCAATAAATCAATCGATCAATCTTATTCGATTTATCATTTTATTTATTTACCCCTATTAACAAGACTTGGACCTTGGCGGATACACAAATCCAACCAAACACACCGAAATAATCCAACCGAAGACACCAGAATAATCCACCCAAACACATCAGAACAACACTCAGTGCCTCTTTGGATAGTCCGAAGAAATATAGTGACTTCAGTGTCTCCTCGGACAAGCTGAAAAATCCCCAAATTCTTTTAATCATATGGCATGCCAATTATATCCGACTCAGCCCGACTAGTTAATAGGGTATTCAATTTTCATATTTCAATTCAGTCACTTTCTCATATTTTCCATTCAAATCATTCTCAATTTAATCACAATTCAATTCAGTATAATTTTCCACTTTCCAATCAATATACTATCAAATATCTATACATAATCATACTTCATCTCAATTTCATTCATTTCAATATTGATACTTACCCTAAAATTTTACTTACCATACACATAAATTTAAATATAACATTTAATAAATAGTAGTTTGAATTATATAGTAATACAAACCGTGATTTTCTCATGTCTATTCCTCGATAATATTCTCTTTTCCCTTCTGTGTCGATGCTTTTGGTTCTTTGCTAGCTACGAAAATTAAAGTAATTTACATTATTAATACAATACTAATTTATATTAAATAATTAAATTTTCTACTCAACTTCAACTTTAATTTCAATTTGGTCCTAACTAAATTCACTTACTTTTCTAACTCAATTCATACTTTATTTCTACTCAATTTCCTACCAAATTCAACTTAACTACCTAATATTCATGAATAAACCATAATTTCAATTTTTTTTAAAATTTAATCCCTCTAACACAAAACTTATAGCTTACTTTACAATTTAATCCTTTAGTCAATTCTAACTAGAAACTCTATCAATCAAACCCCTAATTCATCAATTTGTCCAACATGAATCATGTTCAAAAATCTAAAAACTTCCAAAATTTCAACTTAAATTCAACAAAACTTTGTCCTGAGACTTCTAAAACATCAAAATTAAAAGAAAATGACTTAATTGACTTACCAAATCAAAGTTTAAATCCTTAAACCCTAATTTTTCCTTTTTCTTTTCTTTCTTTCTTTCTTTCCTGCTACTTTCGAATGCTTTTGTTTCTTTTCTCCTTTGTTTCTTTTATTGTTTTATTTCTTTATTTCTTTTATATATTAGTTAATAATAATAATAATAATAATAAATATATTTTAACTTAAATTTTAAGTAATTAAATATTTAATTTATAATTGTACAAATATAATTATTACACATGTATATTTTTATTACCATACAATTGTCTTTATTTTATTTATTTCATAATATAATAATATAATTAATATAAATTAAAATTTGAATAAATAATAATATATATTTATAATTAATTAACATAAAATCTAATATTTTTATACACATTTGCCGCCTCATTTAATGGAATAGGCTTAATTGCCCATTTGGTCCCTATTTCTTCCTTTTAATCTACAATTACACTTTTAACCTTTATTTACATTAGTCTTTTTTTTTTACTAATTACTCTAAATTAAGCTAAATTCACTTAATTAAAACATAATTAGACACACCACTAGACTCATAATATGAGTTCAATTTACTAAGACGGAGGCCGGATAATGTACTTTTTCGATGCCCGTGAATTTTGGGTCATTGCACAAGCGAAATCCCATATTGCTTTTATGTTTAGAGTTCACTTGTACCACCTTTCTAGTGTTTATAGTTCTCCTGGATCACTCACCTCACTGCTACACCCTGTGCGATCTTAACTATTACAGTGTTTAGAAAGGTGTGTGCAAGCTTTTACGAACTCAGTGAATATTCAGGATAATCATATAACATGTACAAAAACATAAGTTAAACAAATTTTTAACAAATTTATTGTCCTACAAACTGGGTTTGCCATATTTACACTGTAACAGCCCTAACCCATCTCTATAACAGTCCGATTTTGGTCTACAGTTTTATGGAATGATTTCGTGAAAATTTTGTTCGAAAAGTTCGACATTGGGCACTCAATTTAGTGAAAGGGACTAAATTGCAAAAAGTGCAAAACTTGAATTCTATATGTTAAAGGTGTCCAATTGTTATGGGATTTTAAATTAGAGGTCCTTAGATGGTAATTAGACCATTATGTCTTAAAATGGACAAAGATGGACATGGTTAAGGAAAAATATCAAAGTTTAAATGAAGGGCATTTTGGTCATTTGGTAAATAAAGACAAATAAAACTAATAAAAAGATGTCATCTTCTCCAATTTAGTCCCTTTGTGCTGAATTTGAAGAGTCAAGATAGCTAGGGTTTTTGGCCTAGCTTCCAAGCTCGATTGTGAGTCCGTCATTGCCCCGTTTTTAATTAGTTTTATGTTTTTGAAGTTTGTCTCAACCTAATCTAGCTATTTCAAGGACTAATTTGAAAGAAAATAAAATTCTAAAATTTTATCCATGTTAGATATTTGTGTATTTTGATGTCTAATGGTAGATTATGCATGTTTGATGTTAGATAAACAACTTTTACTAAGTGATTTTTTAACGAAAATGCTTAAAAGGACCTATTTGTAAAAGTTGTAAAATATGTAGTAGAAATGTGAATAAATGGAAAATGTGAGCTGCTATGAGCATGAAAAAGATTCAGCTAGGCTTGGGTTTTTAAGAAATTGACTATATTTCATTTTACGAGCCTAGGGACTAAACTGTAAAAAGTTAGGGGCAAAAATGTAATTTTTTTCCATAAAGTGTTTTTTGGATTAAATTGAATAATGTGATAATTTAATAAGTTAAATTTGATATTATAGATCAAGAAAGACGAGGTTCTGACCTAGACCGGGGAAAGAATAAAGTTGTGGACTAAATTGAACTATTAGTCATTTTGTATCGAGGTAAGTTCGTATGTTAAAAATAAACTTTACTATGGTAATATTTTATTGTCTTAATATTGCATGAATTGTATGTTTGATAAATGTGGATCCTATGAACGAGTCCGAAGACGAATAAACAAGCAAGAAATCTCGTTTGAACCTTAGGAATAGGTTAGGATACAAGTGACATGTCACTAGGGTCATTATGTGTTATGTGATTATGTGATCCAGGTGCTGGTCTCGTACGTCCTACCAATGACTGAGTATACAGGCATATGTTGCGGATACTTGACCGCTTGTGTGAGCAGCACCGTGTAGCTACGTCTTGACTGACAGCTTGTGTGAGCAGGCCCATAGATACTCGAGAGGGAGCAATTATGTGATATGAGACTTAGGTAGCTTTGGCTACATATGTGGCACTTAGTGTGCAAAGTTTCCTGAGTATCCGACATTGTTATTCCAAGTGGTTCACGGGTATGTCAAAGATGAAAGTATGTGTTCATTCATTTTAAGATGGCTCAGGTACGTATGTAAAGCTTATGCTTATTAAATGTGTGAAATGATAAATATGAGGTAAGTTTTGTAATGGGATAAATTGTGATTATGTAACTATGGTAGGTTCACATTTAATTATGTTGTGTTATTTGAATGTTATGTGCATGGTTGGATTGCTTATTTCTTGCATACGAGCTTACTAAGCTATATAGCTTACTCCATTTATTTTTCATATTTTTATAGTGTCGCCAAGTTAACTCAGAATCGGAGATCGTTGAAGATTCGGATCACACTATCAAACTCTCATTTTGGGTATT
Organism: Gossypium rotundifolium; assembly: GCA_025506655.1. NCBI lineage: Eukaryota > Viridiplantae > Streptophyta > Magnoliopsida > Malvales > Malvaceae > Gossypium > Gossypium rotundifolium. The sequence continues at coordinate 144,078,517 of CP106731.1, forward strand.
AATTGTCTTAGTATTTTGAATGTATGGCATGTATAGGGACTTGGTCTTTTTATTATATGTGTCATTTGCAATGTGGCCAAATGTATTTGCTTATAATTATTAATGATCTCATTTTGTATATGGCCATGAATGATTGCTAATAATGGTATAAGTATATTCATATAATGATGCCTTTCATGAAAGTGGAAACTTGTATAATTTGAGTTGATAAACATGGGATGTTTATGTATGATAGATGTAGCATGTGAATGATGTGTAGATGTTTTGGTTGCCTAAGTGTGCTATGAATTGTGTCATTGAACTGGTCTAAGTGTAGGTATAAATGAGGGTGGCAAATGGCTTGGTAAATAGCCTTATTTTTGTCTACATAGGTAGACACACGGTCCTCTCCACGGGCATGTGTTCCGGCCATGTGTCCCCTGCACCTTAATTTTGACAAATAGAATGTCCAGAATTGAGCACACAGGCAGAGACACGGGCGTGTGTCTCGGCCATGTGTGGTATACGGCCTTTAACACGAGCATGTGCCCCGAGCATGTGAAGTTTGCACCTATTTTATGAAAAATTATGAAAATTAAATTGATGACAAGGCCTAGCACACGGGCGTGTGGCACAGCCGTGTGGCACAAGTCAGAAAGCACTCTAAATTGAACACGGCCTGTAGCACGGGTGTGTCCCTTAACCACACGGACGTGTGACCCCTGTAGCATGAAAATTTTTCTAAGTTTTGTCAAATTTTCTAAAGTTCTTGGCTTAGTCCCGAACCACTTCCAAAGCATGTTTTGGGCCTCGTAGGCTCGTATAAGGGACTTTATGATTGAATATGAATGATTTTAATTTGGACACAAATTTATGACTCAAATTGTGTGAATGTTTGTGTTATAAGTCCGGTAATTCCTCGAGCCCTGTTCCGGCGTTGAATATGAGTAAGGGGTGTTACAGTCTCCATCATCAGATTAGGGTTACAGAGTATTACAATACATATCAAAATAATAAACATCATTAAACCATTCATTTATTAATTTAAATAAGAACATTCGAATCTAAATTTCATTCATAGCATAATTACATTTACGGACCTTAAAACGAGCTTACGAAACCTTAAAAATAGTTTGGGAACAATCAAGGACTAATTTGAATCAAAACAAAAAAATATGAAAAAACTTAAAAAATTTAGAAATACGATCACGAAATTTTCCCCTCTTAGGAGACTCATGATTAAACAGGATTCCATTATAGGCGAAGATGCCGTAAGCTGCCCTATAATTCACTGTGTACTAATGCGCCACATATTTGAAAGCTGTATATGGGGATCGGGGGTGAAATGGGGTAGTTTCAGATTGTGGGGAAGAGTGGATCTGTACATTTTAGACGATCCAACTTGGTAGTACTTGATGTGGCTCCGACCCGTGGCGACGATGTGGGATCTAACGACTTCCAACAAGTGGAGGGCTCCAGCAGCCACGACGTTAGTAGTGTAATATGGGATTTCAAAAGAGACGGCGACGTGGGATTGTGCCACAAGATTGTAAACCTAGTCGAGTCGGATAGTGTCGAGCCAACAACATAGAGAGGAAGCGACGGAGAGGTCAGCATAATGGAGCTTCATTCGAGACTTGTGGGTGTTGTGGGGGTCGATGTAGATGTGGTTGATACGTTGCGTATTGAAATTAGAAGAACGGCGGATCAAGCCGTGGACCTTATATCTTTTGTTGAGGAGGAACTTGGTGAGGTATGAACCATCTTAACCGGTGATACCAGTGATCAACATTATCTTACACTCAGGGATGACGTCGCCATTAATGGCGGGAGATCCGGTCTTGTAATTTTCAATATTGTCTGCCATTTGAATGTGAAGGAAGGGTGTGAGTTTTGAGAGGAAAAATGAAAACTACGAGGGTTCTGCTAGTGATTTTATTTTATAAAAAGTGAGTGGAGTTTAGGAGGGGAGATCGAAAAGGATAAAATGGTCAATGGTCAATTAGTAAATTATAAATACCCTTGCCCTAATGAGGTCAAATATAAAAAATTTTATTTTACTAAGGTAAAAATTCAGGGAAGTCACTGTATTTGAGGGTAGATAGCATTTCGATCTTTCTAATAAAAATATGAGTAAATTAATCTTTATATACTTCAAGATGTGCAAATTCGTTTTTTTTTTTTTTTGTTAAATTTTATCTATTAAGAATGTTAAATTTATGTTGAAAACTATTTTTTTATGGGTAAATTATAAAAATGGTTACTCAACAATGCCTTTCGCTCTATTTTGGTCACTCAACTATTAATTTTTTTTATTTAGTCACTAAACTTTTCGAAATTAAATATTTTAGTAAACTAATGTGAGTTTTTTTTATTGGTCTAGTAACAAAATTAGCCCGCTGATGTTTACACATTCTATCAATTTTTGGCCCTTTATAACTTGGTTAACCCATGTGACATTTTGAAATAAGAAAAAGTATATCCTCTTTCAAGTCACTTGCAATCATTTTTTTTTACTATAATTTAGGATTCACAATGAACCAAACCAATTGATTTAGAACCTATTTGGAATAATTGGCTACATTGCTGCCTGAACAAATAATGTTTTTAATGCTTTTATTTTCTTTTGGATCTTAATTTTTTTTTATGTTTTATCCCAACCTTTTAGAGTTCTTTTGCAAATGACTTGAAAGAGGATACTCTTTTTCTTATTTGAATATCTCATATGGGTTAGTCGATGGATTATGAAGGGCTAAAAATAATTATTATTTTTAAATAATTTTAAAAGTTTTAGAGTTAGGTCCAAATTGACATATTTTGTAAATGTCGAGGGCCAAATTTATTGAAGTTTTAGAATTAGAACTAAAATGACAAATTTTGTCAACATTGTGGGCTAAATTTGTTAAATTTTTTATATTTAGGATCAAATTGATAGAATGTGTAAATATTAGATGGCTAATTTTATTACTAGACTAATAAAAAAAGCCCACGTTAGCTTAAAGATACTAAAACATTAAATTTCGAAAAGTTTAGTAACTAAATTAAAAAATTAATAGTTGGATGACCAAAATAAAATGAGAGGCATAGTTGGATAACTATTTTTATAGTTTACCCATAAAAATGATTTTTAGCATGGTTTTAACGTTCCACACCATCACTTAAGAGATAAAATTTAATGAATGGGCAAATTTGGACATTTTAAAATATATAAGGGCTAATTTTTTCAATAGAGAGCCCAAACTGCAATCCGCCCCTAAGAAAATGGGCTTCCTTGGTACTTTTACCTCCATCCAACACACTTGCTTTTAATTTGGTCATCCTAACATACAGAAATTGGAGAGGAAACTTGTTTTTACTAATTACTAGCTTCTTTTTTGTGTGTATGGAATATGAATTAGTTTTGTTGTTTATTTGTTATATAAGTTAGTTACATGTTAAAAGGGAAAATGAAAGAGAAAAGCAAAATTAGTAGAATGTTGGGAAGGAGACGAGGATGAAAGGAAAGGATCGGCACATCACACAAATCATGAATGGTTCATTGCAGATGCTGGGGGTGCTTTATCTGGTCTTTCGATCAATGCCAATAAATCTGAGCCGGTGTCAAACCCTGCTGCCAAGCGTAATACCAATCATGTTTGGTTGCTACACTTTTTTTCTCAATTAGATGCCCATAGTGAGGATGCTCGATGGTCAATATGGAAATATCTGAATGCAAAATAATTTCCCAATGCTGTTACTGTAGCAATACACTATGCTAACTGGATATTCCAAACATTCCAGAATCCGGATCAAACCATGTCTACTACTTCTCAAGCACAGCATCTGGGCTTTAATTATTTCTCCTTTTACCGATAGCAGTTTGCATCTTTCAGGGGGAGCAGCTATAGCTCATGATGTGAATGGGAATCAAATGATAATACCACGAACCTCGAACGGAGATACAAAGTTGCATTGTCGACTACTTCTATGTGCTAAGTATGGCTAGGCTGTATTTGCAAAAGTATGGATAAAAAGTGGAGGGCAATACTACAGAACCAAATATCAGTAAATTGGAAGCTACATTCACAGTTTACACAAAGGAGGTTGCAAGCAGATAATAGAAAACAGGTTATAGATATTCAAATCCTACATCTAGATACTACTTGATGAATACATGAATCAATTGGATTAAATCCTAAATTCAATCATCATTTGCCTCCACATCTATGGCTCGTAATTATTAAAACATAGAATCGGATGAGAGATAAATTATAACCAAAACCTTTTATTATAAACAAGCAAATAATCTCAAATCACAACCAAAATGGTTCGGAAATTAAATGCCCTCACCAAACAACTTATACCAAGCATTTAAAATGTCATTGCCAAGTGTAAAATATCACTCAAATTGACCATAGGCAGTATCGACATTAATTTCAGAACATCCTTGAATACAGTTATCCAACACACCGAACTAATTGCCAACATATCCAGGTATTATCACCAATAATCAACCTGTTCTCATAATGATGTGAACTCCGCTATCAGTATCCACGATGTCACTTATCTCACCAATCTTAAGGCTATATGTTGCATCCTCAAATGGCTTTTGCATCTGGCCTCGACCAAAAGGACCTGCAAAAAGAGTTTGTATAAGGTTTTGTTTGGATTATGGCTTGTAATGCTAGTACAAAAAAACAGAAGATCATGGTTAATGAACAATTATCAGAACTGGGGCAAGTTAATTGTGGGATATGCATAAAGAAAATTATAATTCTATTAGCTGGAAAAGAAAAGAAAAAAAATATTACAATGGCAAAATATCAATAAATTGGCAATAAGGAAGAATCAGGGCCTGTTCCTTATGGTTGTTCAATTTTCAACTGAACTATGGAACAGTGTCATCCTTGTGATACATGGATCAATGACTATTGTGACCTTATTAGGGTAAGGGGGGTGGTAGAAATTAGAGACCAATTTTAGAGAGGGCAACCACTGAGCAAATCTTGCCCAAGTGAAAGATACTGGGGTTATTCATCTTCAAAGTTCTCCTGCAAGTTTGATGTCCTTGCTGCAAGCTGACACTTGCAGCCAAGGTGCCACTAGGCCGTTATTTTTTTCTCATGATCTTATGTACCAAGGAAAAACAATGACATCAAATAATATAAAAGGAAAATAGTTGCAAAATGTCCGTGCATTCAGTTATAGGTCAGGTTCCCTACGTGGAACAACTAGCTTGCCTTAGAACCTTAGGATGAACTCCTAAAGTTAAAACTCCATATGTATATGCATAAATATAGATATTATATACATTTCCATCTTTATTTTGTTTTCAGAGACAGAAGATATAGAAAAACACAACAAAAGGGCTTTAACCTAATGTGAAAATTGCTGAAATATTATCACCCTTGAGAAGGAATATGAAAGCAGACAATAGATCAAAAAGAATATATATATATATATATGTAAAGGGCTTCTGGCGAATTCTAAGCTTCTAAAATGCCAAAATCTTAATTTCCAAAACAGATCAGTTCTGCAAAATGTTTAAAAAAAATCAGGTAATTTGATTTGCCAGGTTAAACTGACTTGCATAGCAAAACACAGCCATTGAAACCGATAAGACTTTAAGCCTTCAAAGCAACACACTTATTACACAGAAGCAAACCTATCAAAAGAACTAGTGTTATTAACATATTTGATATCTCTTAAGATGACGAATGATTCAGCAGAAGCATGTTGAAAAAATCAAGTAGATTATTACATCACCGATTGACTGTAGGGAATCCCAAAATTCTAATATTTTTAAGACTGCAGTTCAGAACTCTGTCTTTTAACGTATTTCAAACCCTAGTAGTGTTATCCCTAACTATATGACTCAATTGTGATTATATTTTCACTCGTTGTGTTAACTCAAAGATTTTCCATTTCCTCCCATAACTCAGCTTCTGAAAAGTTACTAAGCAACCAAAAGCAAGTAAAATCTAATAAATAACAACTAGGGTTCCAAATCAGAGCAATCTATTCTCATATCTAAAACTAAATCAGCGAAATCTTCCAAAAGCAATTAAGTGAAAAAAAAAAAAAACCTACCGAGATCCCCGCCGCGTTTAGCGGAGCTGCAATCGGAGTGGCGAGAGGCAACCTCACCGAACTTAGCGTTGCCAGAAGCGATGTCGTCACGGAGGGCTTTGAGCTGTGAGACGGCGGCATCTCGGGTAGTGTTGGAGATTACGCGACCTTCAGGATCCTTCCAAGAGGCTTTACGGCGGGAGCCTTGGTGCTTGATGAGGATGTGAGAAGCCCTCACTTGATTGGCGGGCGAAGAAGAAGACATCTTGCTCTTCTTTTTGTGGTGGTGGTGGTGGTTGGTGGAGGAAGTGGGAGCTTTATCTTTATGTTTATCGCCCTCCTTCGCCGCCGTTCGATCTGCGGATGAGACCGAAGATTTCTTCCTCTTACGATCCGAATCTATCTTCGCGGCTATTGAGACACCACTATAGAAGCAAATAAATGATAGAAATAGAAATAAAATGAAACAGAAAATATGGTAGAGAAAGTGAGGCCGCGGGGGTGCTCTCAAATTCTTTTCTCCTCTCACGTAACATCAATTAAATTAAACCCATTATAAATATAATAATGTGGTAACCTAATTAATCCTATTTCTATTTTTCTTGTCATCAACTATTCATCTTTTCTTAATCAAGTCATGAAAATTAATAAGTTTATCTGAATTTTAGAAAATTAATTCGATTCTAATTTTAAAGAAACAATGTTGTTCGTCAGTAATTTAAAAATTAAAGAATGCACATTGTTCACCATACATTCACGTGATATCGTAAAAATATTTATCTGCAATTTGATCACTTTGAGGTCAATGGATAATAATTTTATTAAATTTTTATCCAAAAGAAATCTCCGTTTATTATATTATAACATGATAAACATTTATGCATATAACAATCATGAAAGAAGGAAAGAAAAAGAGTTAATAGATGAAATACAAATACACGATTGAGAAAAGTTTTATTAATGGATTGAAACAATACATTTTGCTTTAAATGGTAATAACATTATTCAAACATTAGTTGAATCTGCTTCTATTTAACTAAAGCATTGTACTCATTTGGGAGAGCTTTCTCAAATAAAATAATAATAAATAAAATTGACATTGAGTTTAACCACTACTTTAAAAATATTGGAATGAAATGGGTTTTTTTTTTTAAATGCACCTTGGAAAATGATATTTTGAAGAGACACTTAAACATCTAATAGTAGACTATAAATAGATCACAAGTTTGGAGATTTGAAATTTAGCTCATTCCATCTAAATTATGGGTAAAAATTTTCACTACAAAAGTATTTCCTTCTTTCCCATGAATATATATATATATATATATATAACACTTGAGATATGGGATTATTTGTTTATTCAAATCATGATATTAATATCCAACATTTGGATGTTATTCATAATATATTATTTAAATGTATTATCGATAAATGATACATTAAATCAAAATTTATCGATAGGTAAACATATTATGTGAATCGTCTTGTTAGATTTAAAATTGCCATAAGCTAAATGAGTTTATATGTGATTGTACATTTTTAATCTATATTAAAAGTAGTTTTGACTAGAAACGAAATAAGTCATGTGTAATTTGCATGGTTAATTTTTCTAGTCAAGGTAAAATAGGAGAAAGCATTGGCTCATATAATGGGATCCTTGTTCTAGTATGAAAAAGATCTTCTAATGAGAATGTGCAACATGATAATTATATATTTGAAATCGAGATCATAATGTGCATGTTTATAACGGTGCACATAGTTTTTTATGTTTTTATGTCATGGATATGATCTATAATCTCATGTTCTATAAAATTTTGAGATATAGTATAATTTAAAATATATTATGAAAACCATAAATAAAAGATCTTGTGAATATGAAAATAGCAATATAAAATTATTCAAGCCATTTAAGTGATGGACAATGTTTTGATTATAATCACAAATAAGTGATAATGTCCATAATAAAGGGTGTATAAATGTGTGATATTACAGTCAAATGATTGGATAGTTGATGTCCTCTAATATGACTATGTTATAAAAATATATGAAACACCCTTAATTTGTTGAGAAAAAGTGAAGTTATTTGAGTATGCATATATAATAAAATTTTAAAAGTCATATATTTATCATGATAAGAAGCTAGGAAAAAGTAGCAAAATATCATCTTGTTGCAATAAAGGATTTGCATCTTATTTACAACAACTTACTTGGTGAAAAGACATTATGTATGGTTTCATGCATTTGGTGATTGAGAAATTAATTTCTAGGATATCAAGAAATAAATAAATTAGACAAATATGAAATTGTTATGGTAATAAAAGATAAAGTGATCACTGTAAATTGATAATTATACAAAGGATATCTTTGGTAGCAATTTTTTTTAGAAAGAATGAGTAATTGAATATGCTAAGAGTTTTGGTGTAACACCCATAACCGTACCCATTGTTGGATTAAGGTTACGGCGTATTACCATTCAATCCATAATAATTAATAACATATAGCATCAAGTTGCCTATTTAATTAACAGAATTTCATAATAATTCGAATCAGAGTAATACGTACATTTATGGGCCTTAAAATTAGTTTAGGAACAATTAGGGACCAATTCGAAACAAATCAGAAAGTTCAGGGAAAAATTGAAAATTTTCAAAACAAAGGTCACATGGTCGTGTGGCCATGCCGTATGACACGGCCCAGACTGTAATGGCCAACCGTGTGGCGGATCGTGTACCTTTCGAAATAATTTCACACAGTTCTGTCGCAAACCGTGTAGCATTCGAAATACCCTCACACGGCCGTGTCACAGGCCGTGTGCTAGATCGTGTTCAATTCGATGCTGGGTCACACAGCCATGTCACAGGCTGTGTGCCAACCCGTGTGGAAACTACACCTTACAAGTTCAGGGTACAAGCCCATATGGGTTGCCCGTGTGTGACACACGGCAGTGCAACAGCTCGTGCCCCAGGCTGTGTGTACTAAAAAATGACCAAAATCATGCTATCTCAATTTTTTTTTTTTTTTTTTTTTTTGCAATTGCATAAGAGCCCAAACCAAGTCATACCAATCCAACACACATCCAGAAACATTTCATATATTCATTTACCCTATTGCATGCCATATAAGCTAGTATGTTTACAAAATCTACCATAAAGAGTCCTCGGGATAGTATGATTCTTCGAGTTGATCCAATCTCCCAACTACAAAATGCAATCTATAAAACAAACGCAAAATAGGAGTAAGCTTACTTGAAGCTTAGTAAGTTTGTTAAATCAAACGATAATCTTACTAAATTTAAACATAATAGATCAAATAATACGATTAAATAACTAAGTTCATGTCGATCACAGCACACAACAAGTGACTATTGTACAGTACATTAGTTTAATTCATATTCCAAGTCGTCGTTTAGTAAGATCTCAATTCAACAATATCCAATACGAATCATTACACAGGCACGAAGCCTACTAGGTATCAAGCCCGATAAACATCGGCACAAAGCTTACTAGGCTCAAAGCCCAATAAGTCACCGGAACGAAGCCTATTAGGCTTAAGGCCCGATACAATACATCGGCATAAAGCCTACTAGGCCCAAGACTCGATATAATACATCGCCATAACAACTTAACTCTATTATATATTCTCCGCAATCAACATTCAACTTTATAATACTGAAGTTAAAAGAGTAAATCCAATAAATAAAGAATAAAATATAACCATATATATAATACGAACGTCGAACTTACAGAACCAATTTGCAGTAATGGCTCAAGTACAGGGACTATCCATCTGTAGGACATCCAAGACTAACACCCGAAACTGTATAACCCCTAATGACTTGTCTTTTATGTTCCAAGTATTTACGAGGTTCATATTGACCATATACCATGTCCATTTCAATTAACCTTCTTTACATTATTCCATTACGAGCACACATCCATATAGTTCTTATTTATCAAACATAATACCGAATTAACTAATAATACAATTTAGTCCAATTTACTAATTGACATATATCAATTAATTTAATTCGTTCAGTAACATAAATAATAACTATCATATCATATAATCATTTAAGCATTTCTTTGTCACATGAATTCAATTATATTCTTTCCTCACTTCCAATCATGACTATCAATTATAATTTCATTACAATTTGATTCAATTCCACAATTTAATATTTATTATACAAGCAAATTTAAATACAATATATTTAAATTATTCAATAATTCACAGAACAACAACTAAATCAATTACATTATTGTGCGAACTTACAGGACTGATTTGCAGTAACGGTTCAGAGTATCTCAATCAGTGATCGACGTTGTATCAATTCATTATTTCTATTTTCATTTACACACATCAATATAATCCAAAATTATATAATTAAATTCATATAATATCTTTAAAAATGTACCAAAATTAAACTAAACGAACTTAGCAGACTAACCGCAACAATATTGAAAGTTCAGGGACTATTTAGTAATTTTTTCTTTTCCTTGATTATTAGCTCATCCTTGATCTAAATAATAATTTCATTCAATTATCAATTTCCAGAAACATAATTAAATAATTTATGCAATTAATTCCTTTTTGACATTTTTATAAAATTACCCTTGACATTTTACTTTTATGCAATTTAGTCCCTAAGCTCAAAACTTGCAATTTAACCAATTTTAATCAAATTTAAGTTCAAACGAACTATATGCTACCCATTTCAGCACATACTTGTTGTTATTTCACATCAAGTCCTTATAATTTAATCACTTTAACATTTTAGTCATTTAACCTTTAAAATTACTAAAAATTACATTATCAAATAGTCTTACTTAACAACCAAACTCAATGATCTATCACAAAATTCTAAGAATGTTCATAACTCATCAATATAATAATCCAAAAAAATTGAAAATTTTACAAATTTGTCCTCAGGTTAGTTAAATCGAGCTAAAACGAGCTCAGAAATATAAAAAATATTAAAAATGGGCAATTTTTACCTATCAAACGAAGAACCCTAAGCTTGGCCGAAAGCTCACTCCTCTCCTCCCATGGTTATTCGGTTTTTGAAAGAAGAAAATTAAAAAGATGATAGTTATTTTAGCTTTTATTTTGTTTACATTATGTTTAACTATCAAATTACCATCTTACCCTTTTAATTTCCATTCAATTTTAACAATTTCAAGCCCATTACCGTCCACAATCATCAACTATGGTATATTTACCATTCAAGGAGGGTTTAATTGCACAATTGGTCCTTCGATTATTTTAATTTATTAGTTAATTAAATTTATTTTAATTTAACCCTAAACTAATTAGGACTTAATGAATAAATAACCCAAAATTTAGTGGATTAATCATATCCACCACCGCTTGGAGTTTTTGACCATGGTTAAATTATCATTTTGGTCCATTTACTATTTTAAATCTATAGCAATTAACATTTACCTCTTTTACAATTTAATCCTTTTTTACCATAATTAAGCAATAAATCATGAAAATTATCGGACCAAACTTCAATACGAATCTGTAAATATTTAATAAAAATATCTTAGGCCTTAAATTACAGAAATGAGGTCCTAATACCTCATTTTCAATAACCACTTGACTTTTGAACCGAACCACTTATACTAACTTTCAATTCAGTTAGTTAAAATTCCTTAAATCAAAATTCAACATAAAAATTATTATTGCCTCATATAATTTAAATACTAATTACACGAACTCACTCGTCGAATTTGTGGTCCTGAAACCACCGTTTTCGACACCATTAAAAAACGAACTATTATATTTGGTATTGTGAACTTCAAGATAAAAATAAATATAAAGTTTTCACTATGATATGGAAAATTAACATATCTATGTTTAAGCATTATAGTTACAAGAACACTCTTGATAGGATCTACCTATGTGAGTGAAAGTATGACCGTTTCTAAGAGCTCAAGGGATTGGCTCTAACAGCACTTGTGAAAAAGGGTTATAGATACATGGCTATAATAGTATCCCCAGATGCTATGCATTGACTAGTGATGAAATCCTTGTATGAAATGTGTTTGATTAATCAAATGGAACAACCAATCCAAAGTATAGTCTACCATGCAAATTCAATTAACTTTAGCATGTTTTTACTAAGTAAATGTTCAATCGTAAGACATTTTCATTTATGCAATTGATTTTTAATATTTTCAAAATTTAAAATATTTTGAAAATGTGGGATTGTTGGAACTTTTTCAAAATATTTAATATGTTCTAATAGTTGCAAATGAAAAGTTATAAGTAAACAATAGTTATATTACTTGGTTATTAATCAAGAGTTGTCACTTTTCATGGTGATAAGTTATGTATTTTAAACACCAAAGGAAATGTCACTTGATTAAATAGTTACGTCTCTATGAAGAGTCATGAGAAGTCCTATAAATAGGAGTAGAATTTCATTTGCATGGCATATCAAAAAAGATTTAGAAAATAAGTTTTTTGTGTTCTCCCTCCACATACTAACATTCCTAAATTATTCTATAGAGAATTACTGAAGAAGTTCTTTATAGAATTTGATATCCTTACTAAACTCGACTCAATGCTTAGTGGATTGTTTTCGTGAATGTAAAACACATATGTCACTAAGTTTCATTGTATCCTTGAGGTTTATTTGCTTGTAACTCTTGTACACCAAAATATAAAGGGTGAATGGAACTTTAAAGCCTGTTGGATCTGTAGCCTTAAGTGTATTATTTTTGTCCATGTACACTTGTAATTTTTTGAACAAAGTGGTTAATAAAATTATTCATGAATTACATTAATATCTTTTTATATATTTTCCTCACGTGGTTTTTGCATATAAAGAAAAATAGAAGCAAATATCAACCCACTAGATATCTAATGTTTAAACTAATATTAAGTGGTATTACGTGGTCGGATCGTAATATGGAAAGACAGTTTATATTAGTAGACGAACCTAAACCTATCCTTAGTGTAATCGAAAATAAGCAAACCAATTGAAATACTAATATATCGTTTATCAAGTCCAATTAGAAAGATGTCTTGTCTTGGGTATCAGAGCAAATGACTCCTAGAAGATAGAGACATATATGTGATTGACTAGACTGACAGTACATTAGAATAAACCTAAGAAAAATATATCCTGAATCCATTTATGGATTTATTCACTTATGACGTTGGCATAGCTTAATCTTAAGTGAATGATGGACTATGTATGCGTGGCTCGTATACTTTGATACAAGTAAAATCCTGAGTTCAATTAGATAAGGAATCGAAAGCTGATGCGTTGGGTATACAACTTCTGCAGTATGTAGCATCATTCACAATAATAAAATTCATAGCCCGAGATATAAGTAAAGGATGTCCTTTCATTGGCATTACAAGATAGATGAAAAGTAAACATGGTCACGAGTCGTTCTTCTTTATGATGAATGATTTGATTACTATTTTGATAATAATTGACTTTTCATGAAAGAAGATGTAATGGTTACAATGAGATAAAATAGGATCATATCAGGAGAACGGATTTATCTCAAAGGGATTCAGGATATCATATAAGGGTAACACACTTATGACAAGGTCATTGGACGAACACTGATCGAGTTGCTTTCGTAATGGTATTTCATTAGGGAGAGCTCAATCACGATACTATAGTGGAATGACTTCGTGACTAAATAAGTTTATAATTAATAGGCAAAAAGCTGAAACTTAATTATAAATCATTTGATCCCTGATTATATATGTCTAATCAGTCTCTCAGCTAGCTTGTTGAAACTAAAAATGAATTGCATGTTGAATCAAATGAACATAAATAGATATAAATGGAAAAGTTAGAGAAATGGGAAACATTCAGAAATGAATGTGATTTTTTCTAAATTGAAACGACCTGAAAAATTAATTTATGATTTGTCGAAGTATTAATTAATTAATTTAAGTTCGAAAATGAATTAAATTAATTGGTCATAGTGAATCCATTGAATGTAGAAATATTAAATATATTTTCTCATAAATTCTTTTACGACAAAGTTGCAATGATTTTAACAAAATTAAAATCAAGTTGAAAAAATCATTTAATTGGGAAATTTATTTATTTAAATTAATTTATGATGTTTATTTTGGGAAATAGAAAAACAAGTATTGTGATGGATTGAATTATAAAAGCACAGGGTTAGAAGTCAAGAAATTACTTATAATTGGACCCGATACGGGAAAAGCTTGAAAGACCCTCATGCTAAATACATGGGACAACAAACCCTAGTACATTTAACTAGGGTTGTTGCCCCTCTCTCGTCTAGTTAGACTAGGATTTTGTTTTTCTATTGAAGTAGACTTCCACTAATTTAACAAAGGTTTCACTTCTTCTCCTTATAAAGAGATGCACTGGTAGGGCTAAAAATACGACTTTGGGATATTGTTATTCTGCCAGAAAATAGTGAGAATTTATTTTCTAAAGTATAAATTATATTTTCCGAATAGCAATTCTACCAATTTTTATTAAAGAGAGATTTGTTTTCCACTGAAAGTAAAGTAAATAATTTATGGTACCGTGTTTGATTCGAATTCATTCGAGCCCACGCTCGAAGTAGTTTGTGGTACGAGAATAGTAGAGAAAATCATTCGTTTGAAATCCGAGAACGACAAGGATCTGTCCAGCCGAAAACAGAAGTGCGATTTCGATAAAGGGTTTATTACTATAAATATTACACACTGGTTCGGTTTGTAAAATTTTAATTTTCTGTTGTGCAAGAAAATCCTTTTCAAACCGGATTGTTTTCAACAATGCCTTGAAGCGTTTGGTTTATTTCTCAATAGTTTATTTTCATCTCTACACACCAACATTATATGCTACTACACAAGCTACTTATTCCAAGCTTTAGTTCTATGAGCTTGTCATATTTGTGTTACATTCCTATTGTAACACCCCGAAAATTTTTACAGTGAAATATTATCCTTAATATAGTAAAATAAGAAAATAAAGTGACGAGAAGGGAAATCTGGATTATGTCAACATTGGGAAATATATTATGATATATTACATTATTAATTCAAGATAGGATTAAATTGTAAAAGTGAGAAAAGTTTTATTACCTAAGAGTAAATACTCAAAATTTGAGGGTTAAAGTGTAAATATGAAAAGTTTAAGGACCAATAGTGTAAATATTTTAGGGTGGAATAATCTAGAAACTAAGGAAATGGATGAATTAGGACCAAATTGAATAGGTAAAGAATTATGAGGACTAATTCAAAATTTTATCAAATTATGTGATGATTCAAGGGTGGAATTTAAAAGATCACAAAGGGCAAAATGGTCAATTAGAAGAAAGAGAAATCTAGAAAGTGAAATCTAGAAAGTAATGATAATAGTGATGATATTTTATAATTATTTAATTAGATAAATATTATTTTATTAATATTTTGATAAGATATTTTATTATTTATTACTTATGTAGTATATAAGGAAGGAAAGATGATGAATTATCATCATCTCTTTCCCATGCTATCCAACGTGAGAAGAAGAGAAAGAAAAGAAAGTTTTGCTTTCTTTACAAATTAGTCCTTCCACCAAAAATCTACCATTTTCACTTAGAATTCAAAAGAATTTACATAGCCATCAAGAGAGAAAGATGACAAGGAGACTATGGGGAGCAAGAATATCAAGATTGATTCAAGAAATAGAAGCTGGAGGAGAGAGAAAATCAAATTAAAGATTGAAATCTATAAAATAAGGTAAGAACGTCATGTTTTCAATATATTTTAAGTTTGATAATGTGGAAAAAGCATGGAAATGATGTTAATGTAGAGTTTTCTTATATAAAGTTTTATGTTCTTGATATGTTAGAGAAGGAAAATAAGAGAAAGTAATGGGAAATGTTGTAGAGAAAGGAAATAAAGGTGTTATAAACTTGATAATTAACATTTTGCATTAAAACAGTTTTGGACAGCAGTAGTAGTCTAAATTTGAAAAATCACCAAAAACTGTAGAAATTGAATTAGAAGTTGAATGAGATATATAATTAAAGCTTATTGAGTCTATTTTCATATGAAAGAAACATGGAAAGCAAAGGAATTCTGTGTTCTGAGATAATTATATTTTTGTAAGACTGGTTCAGAGTGATTTCGAGATCCCCTGTTCTATCTTTAGAAAATCATCAAAATTGTATAAAAATAATTAGGGCTTAAATTTATATGTTTAGAATCCTTAATGAGTATATTTTCAATAGAAATAAACAAGAACATCATCTAAATTTTGTATGAAGAGATAACTAATTTTTAGTGAAGAAGGGTCAGCACCGCCAGACAACAGAATAGGGTGAATTTGATGAATAAACTGTACTAATTGGCTAGGCTAAAAATTCTGGAAATTTTATGGTATAAATATATGTGAGTCTAGTTTCAGGAAAAATTAACGGTTTTTCATTTTGAGTTCTATAACTCAAGATATAAATAATTTAGAAACTATGACTCAAATGGACAGTTTTGAATATACATATGAGTAAATAGTGAAATTATTTATAATGTTACTTATAGCATGTTACATACATTAAGGATGTGGAATGGAGAGGAGGAGGAGGAAAATATGTATAAATATTCAGCTAGCATGGCTAATTTGTAATGTTTTAGGCTCAAGGACTAAATTGAATAAAAGTAAAATTTTATGATTAGTTTGTAAAAAAATGTTGGAAATGACCAAATTGCATGAAATGGATTATTTTATTATTGAAAGTATGAAATTATTAATTTAGATTAGATCGGTTGAAAATTTATGAAAATAGAAAATTACCAAAATGCCCTTAAATTTTGGTATTTCAAAATTTAACTAGATAAGTTCGTGTAACTTAATTATGTGATATAAGGAAATATGAGTTGATGGTATGTGAAATATTAATATGATGAATTAACTGATTTATGTTTATGAAGAAGAGACAAGTGAATGATATTTATCATGATATGTAAATATGTGATTATCTTTAATATGTTAATACAAGGTAATTAAGTATGTTGAGACGAGTAATAAATTTAAGTAAGACATGACGAGAAAAATAAATATGTTTAAGGGACAATATGTTTAATTTTGATTGGTTTCAAATATAAAAAAAGAAATGAAATAAAAGGTCTGATAAATAAATTTGTAATTCCGGTAATGCCTCGTACCCTATTCCGGCGTTGAATACGGGTAAGGGGTGTTACACCTATGATATCCAGGACCTCTTTAGGCTAAATATGTTCACCTAATTCAATCTTTTTATTTTATCTCATAGTCACTATTGTATCTTTTGTAATGAAAATTCTCATTACATATACCAGTAATGTTAAAATCATTTGTCCCAGACAAATGACCAATATCCATATTTTATTTTCATAATCCATACAATACCAACGAGATTTTTTTATCAAGCTACAACTCTACTATTGTGAGTGAAGCAAACATCGTGCATAAGTCATGTACCCAACATACCAACTTTCAACTCACTTCCTTGAGAGCATAGGTTTTCAATATCTTCAAGTACATGAGTCGTGCACACATGATCATTCACTTACTTAGGACTAAAGTAAGTTACACTATGAATGCCACATGTGAACTAATCAATAAATGAGTCTAGGACTATTCCAATTTGGGTGATATTCAATGTATTGTCAGCCCAGACAATTACATTTATGTCTCAATTTTTGAAAGTCAATTTTGCTCTAATTGGCAAGGCAAGTTATCTGCCCGATTAAACTTACAGACAACATAATTGTCCTAACATAAGTCATTTACTCAATCTAACCCATGGATTTAGATTACTTATTAATACAAGTTACCTTCTTGCATTACAATTCGACTATGTGATGTAACTTAATATTAATTAAACTTCAAGTAATCAATGAGAAATTATTTGTTATACATTTTGCTTTACATGTAAAAACCGTCGAAAAGACAATTATCAAATGAAATATTAAAAAGGTTATATTGAACGAGATAACTATACCTCTAACACTATTAAGCCCCGTTCGAGAATGCTTTTGGGGTTGGAAAACACTTGGCTTTGGAGTTGAAAGTGTGATAGAAAAGAATTTTTCCACCCAAAAACAATGCCAAACACTTGGCTTTGGAGTTGAAAGTGCGATAGAAAAAAATTTTTCCACCCAAACGCAAAAGTTAGGGTTTAAGTACTTTTGGCTTTTGCATTTGAAAGTGCAAATTATTAAAATACACTTATTTGTATTAACTATTTAAAATGTATTTAAATTTTTAGATAAATTTAAATATTATATATCATTATATTAAATCATTCAAATATTTAATGTACTAGTCTATTAACTTATTTAAATATTGTTTACAAATATCATTATGTTAAATTATTTAGATAATATTTAATATTATTTTAAAATTTTAAAATATTTCATGGAGAATTAAATTTATAAATAATTTATTAATTATTAAAAAGTATTTAAAGTATATATTATGCATAATTATATTAAATTATTTAAATATTATCTAATTTAATTTATTTTTAATTTTAATATCATGTTTAAAATAAACATTTTAACTTCCCACCACAATTATTGATAGCAATGTCAAACACCTTAAATTAACAAACCACACTTTTTCACAATATTTTCCCATGAAACTTTCTAAAAATACTTCTTCTAAACTAAACTTTTCAAAAACACTTTTCAACCGAAATATCAATGTGAAATTGACCCTAAACAATCCTCCCTTTCATGAACCGAATTATTTCAATTTATTTGCTTTAATTTTATCAAATTATTGAGGCAATTTTTATGTTGATTTTTATTTTAAATATCCTAGCTGATCAAACATTAAACCCAACCTAATATTCAAATTAGGCATATAAAACCAACATAAATATGAAATAACCCAACCCAATTATATCACCCATATCTAAAAAACTAAATACAATTAATTAATTAATTAATTTCAATAAATAACCCAACTCAATTATTTATCAAATATAAAATTAAGTACTCAAATGCAAAATAATCCAATCTAATCCAACGCAATTAATTAAGTCTAAATTTAAAATTTAAAGAAGTTCAGAGAGAGTAATATATATTATATCGTAAATGTTCTACAATAGTACTTCTTTCTTTTCTTCAAACCCATCAAATACACACCTTTTACTTCATTTTGATTGATTTTATTTTTATCAATTTATGGTAAGTTTTATTTTAATTAATTTATCAGCTCAAATTTAGATCTACTCAAGAGTTGAACTATCGCCTAAACTTAAATGTTCATCCAAAAATTAGAAAGGTTTGAAAAAAAGTAGACCATGAAAAATGGGTTTAAGCTAAAGTATTAAGTCTATTTGAAATATGAACCGAGTCGGGCTTAAGAATTCAAGGCCCGAGCTTGACCTGATCCATTTTAAGTTTGTAATTTATCATATTATGCTATTTTTATATTTTTTGTAATTTATAACACATAAAATTAAATATATAGTAATATATATTAGGGCAAATCTCAAAACTACATATTAACTTTGGCTTGACGTGCATTGTTACACATGAACTAACATCATTATTGATATAGCATCATTTTATGTTTACATGTTACATATACAAATAACTATACTTACCTAATATAAAATAAGTCGATGTCTTCATTTTTGTGGTATGTATAATTGAATTAAAATCAAATATTTATGTATACATGTAAACTAAAATTAAGTTAAATCAAAATCTATATGTATCAAATTACAAATTAAAAATTGAATCAGACTTGATATTTATCCTTATATAAAAAAAATATATTAACATATTAAAAATTTTGGAAGTTGTTCTATAAAAGGAAATTGAAAGTTGCTTATATATAATTTTAATAAACGAAAAAATAAAATATTAAAAATATTTTTAAAAATTATGGATAGTTTGAACAGTTAATGAAATATCTAAATGAAAAAAATTTAAAACATAGAAAACGTGACATTGTCATTTGTCAATGTCATTTGTAGATTTTATAAAAAAAAAAAAAAAGTTAATTTTTTCCAAAGCCATTACATCTCCAAATATGTGCCTCACCACTCATTACGTCAACAACCAACCATTTGGGAAAACATTATGTAATCGTAAACCAAATCCTTATGGAAGCTACGAATAGAACAATGATTGGGAACACTGGCATAAAACACTTTCACATAAACAACCGTCATCCAAACTCCAAAATTTCAAACAAAATTTCTAGCTTAAATGTGCTTTAACAGTCATTGATGTAAATATAAACGCCAAAACAACTAGTAGTATCCTATTAAGCCTTATCGGCCTTGGCAGCAGTGGCAGCAGCTTGTCCTCTGAGCCTACCAGTCCTCCTTGCAGCAATAAGACCAACCTTTTGTCCAGGTGGAGCATCACGTCTAACTGTACTAGCATGACCAATGTGTTGATGGTTACCACCTCCGTGGGGATGCTCAACTGGGTTCATAGCCACACCACGAACCTTAGGCCAGCAGTTCCTCTTCACTCTATACTTGTGGAAAGCATTACCAGCCTTAAGCAGAGGTTTCTCAGTCCTACCACCTCCAGCAACCTGCCCAATCATGGCACGACAGCCACTTGGAACAATCTTCTTCGAACCAGATGGAAGCTTGATCCTGTAAAATTACAATCCAAAAGTCTCACTACCAAAACAACTAATTAATCCAAACTTCCCCAACCATGTTACCATCCCCTTGAACCTGTGAAGAAAATGATATTTCACATCTAAGAACGAAAATAGTGATCTAAGGCAACCCATCCAACTAAAACCTCAGTAGAAGGTATAGTCTGCCTAAGAGATGCTATTCCATTTTACATTACATCAATTCATAGTTCAAGTTAGGTCAATCCCAGTCCTTCACATCCAATATGTAATTTGCTTTATATCTCACGAGGTAGGCCTATATATGAGCACATATAATTATTGCAAAATATATACATAGGATAAGCAATAACTAAAACAATATACGACAATAATGGTAACAGATCCAAACAACAATCAGGCATCAATCATATCTAATCAAAATTGAAGTTAAAACATAGCAAGAATCAGTGACCTGGTTGTGTCGTTATCAGGGTTGTGACTAATAACAATAGCGTAATCACCAGAAGCCCTAGCGAAAACCCGCGATCACCGACATGATGCTCGACGTTGCAAACGACAGCTCCTTCAGGGATAGATCTAAGAGGCAATACATTTCCGACCACAAGAGTAGCCTTCTTACCACAATAGACGAACTGTCCAGTGTACATACCCTCGGCGGCAACGAAAAGTTCCTTCTGCTTCTTGTAACGGAAAGGGTGACGGAAGACGACACGGGCTAAAGGAGCGCCACGGCCAGGGTCGTGGATGACATCGGTGACAACACCCTTGAGGTAGCCATTTCGTTCACCGAAGTCGAGGCTGCGGAAACGAGCAGGACCCTTGCGGTGGTGGGTGTGGGCCTTGAAGACGGAACCAGCACCCTTACGTTGAGCTCGGATGACTCGACCCATTCAGTGAATGTGTGTGTGAGTGTGTACGGTGTAGCTGAAAGGAGATCTCTCTCTTGGAGACGATCTAGGGGAGAGCAGTGAAATGTGCAAAATGGATGTTGAGGGTTAGGGTTTGCGTGATGATATATAAATGATGATTTTTAGGGTTTTTTTTTTTTTGTTGTTGTTGGGTTTTAACTTTTGGGCTTCTGATTTTGGGAAAGAAACAAAAAATTTTGGGTAGGCGTGTCAGCGTTGGGCCAGATGGGCATATGCAATTCTTTTTATTATTATTTAAATCTGCTAGATTTTATTATAAGGCAAAAACCAACTAGAAGAAGTCCAAAACTATAAGACATCCACAACACAAATACTTAGAGAAAACAGGCTTCGTGAATAACATGGCCCAGTTCAGCGAACAACGTGATTTTGGTTCAAAAAATCAATGTAATATTATAGGATGAAATGTTTTAATTTATTTGGGTGGCGGAATAAAATAAAAAGACATTGATATTAAGATTTGAATTAAGATAAATGAATACTTCATTGACAATGTTAGATATTGAAATCAACGTCAGTACAACATAGAGAAAATCCGACTTAAATTGATGAAGCAAAAACTAGTGGTTACATCCCACATCAACCAAATGGTTGTAAGCCTTTTTATATCCACTCATCCACAAAGCTATTTTTCCTGCTAAGTAAGGTGCTAAGGTGATGAAACAAGGTTCAACTAGAGTCAAAGCTTTAATTTGTCATTGGTTATTAGTTTCCAAATTGTCCTTTCTTTCTTCTACTAGAAAGATTTACTTAAAGTATGGGAATTAATCCTTAAATTTCATCATATTAGAAGAACTAAACTCATAATTAAACCTAATCTTTTTTATTCATAGAACGTAATTCCTGCAAAGGAATTAAGAAATGCACTTCCTTCATAAGCGAATACTTTCTCCCTTGAGGGAAACACATCTTCCATGTTTTCATTCAACCAAGTTCCATTGAATCTTTTGCCTTGAGCCTATATCAGCCTTCCATTTTATTTTGCTAAAGCAAAAATTTTTATTGTAAAGCTAACACCCCTAAATAACATTACAATATTAAGAAACTACAAAAATTCTTAATAAAAACAGGCTTAAAAGAAAAACAACAAAAAAAAGCAACTACACTACTTGTAAGCTTGATTCTACCTTGAAGGCAGACAAAAGGAAGAACGCACAAAAAAAAATTTATGAAGAAAAGATTACAATATTAAGAAACCACAAAAGCCCTGAATAAAAAAACACATTTAAGCACAAAACAAGAAAAAAGCAATTATACTACTCATCAGCTCGATTCTACAATTTCAAAAGCCGAGAAAAGGAATAACAATGTAGGCATTTAAGTGAATGTCCTTTAAAATGCAATATAGCTTAGACAATGCTCACCTGACATAGGAGGAAGCTTACAGGGTATGCAGATGAGTGATATATAAGGACTTAACGTTTGTTATAGTCGGTTGATGTGGGATTTAACCAAGCTTCTTTTTTCATGAATTTATGTGAGATTTCTTGTCTTTTTTATTGTGGCTTTTACTTTGTAGAGCAGAAAGAAAATTAAAAATAAAAAACAAAAAAGGGTGAAAACATGATATTTTCTTTTTAATAAGTGTACTTAATAAGAAAGATAAAAAAATGGAAGGAAAAATAATTTTTTTCTCTTTTATTATTTGATAAGGTCAATGTTTTAGGAGTCGGACTAATGATCGAATCGATCAAATCACTTATGTTCAGTTTAATTGATTTAAAATTGGTTCAAAAATAAATATTTTATAAAATTAAAATATCTTTAAATAAAATTTGAAAACAAAAACCTTTAAAAGTCAATGTTATGAGAAATGAAAACCAAATAAATTTTGTTTACTTTTCCTTCACATGTTTTCCTATTTAAAAAATACTATTTCTTTTCTTTTTTTATTATATATTTTTAAGTTTTTAACATTATTTATCATATTTATTCTTTTTAATATAATGTCTCATAATTCCTCCTCAATCTTTATATCCTCTCATTGTATTTATCTCATCTTTCTCCATTTCCCAATGTGTTTTGAAAGAAACTTTAGCTTCCTTCATTTTCCATGTTCTCCTATTGACAGTGGAACATTTGGGTGTTTAGTCCTTGGCTTCCTTCCAATAGCCTGTTCCCTCAAGGAAACATTCTCCCCCAAGCTATCATCTTCTTAGTGGCAGATGAATCAATCTCCCAATTACCAATACGCTTTCTCTTTTTCCATCTTCTTCTTCCGAATGGATCTCCAGGTTGTGTATATCTACATATAATTTGTTTTTAAATTCAATAAAATTTTAAAATGATAATTAAATAATCTTTAGTGAAAGTATAAAAGAAAAAAGAGTTGCAAACCCAAATATGTCAGTTTCTTTTTACAATTAAAATCTATTATCTTTTCTTTTGGTTAAAATCTATATCATTAGTTAATAATATTATATCATTGGATGACTACATAAATAAGACTTAGTTGGTTGATGTGTGCCCATATAACATGCAAAAGTTTCTTTTTTTTTTAATTACTAAAGTTACGTTTAATGGAATAAGGCTGTAATTGAATAGAGTTGTAATCAATAATTCAACTGTTTGGTTGAATGGAATGGAATAAAACTGTAATAATATTCTTGTATTTGGTTGAATGGAATGATGTTGTAATAGCATAAGGAAAAAAACTAAAATGATAAAAATACCCTTAGCGATTTTTTTTTAAATAGATGATTATTGTTATTGGTATTAAATTTTAATAAGATTATTATTGAAAATAATTTAAAAAAATAATAAATAATTTAACCATATTTTAACATAATTATTATTAAATATAATTTAATAAAAATATAAATTAATAACATTCTTAATATAATTATTATTAAATGCAATACATATTTAATGTGCTAAAATATTATTAGTGAAACAAATAATTTAATTACTCTACAATAAAAAATTATAAGTAATAAATAATGTTGCGGTAGCTCTCAAGATTCTTCTCAATGTTGTCATTCCTGAAAAGTTGTTTCACGGAGATAAGCGGTTTACATAAATTCTTACCAAATGTTCAATAACTTTTTCTAAATTTTCCACTACCCTTGGAAGGTCATATCCTCTCATCCATTTCCGAATATAAGTCAGACACAGGTATTTCACGCAAAAGGAAGAGTCTGAGCAATTTAGGGATAAAGGGTTTTAGCCACCTATAAGGTATCTTAGTCGGACTCAGTTGTGAGTATCGGATATGGGTATGAGCCTGGCACGGGTATGTTCTTTTTTTTCCCGAGGTTTTTCTGTGTATTTGGATGATTCTTGGAAGGTTTATATCCTCGTATCCATTTCTGTATATATGTTGGACACAAGTGTCAGACATGGTTGAAACAACATAGCTTACAGAGTATATAGCAAAAACAAATAAACAAGTATGGAAGGCACATATGAATGTTTTACTTACAAAAACCCCACAGATATACGATTCTCATAATTCAAGCCATAAGACATTCCCAGATCACCAGTATGATCACCTAGAAGTAGCACATTAGTCCTCTGCTTCACTGAGGCATTGTCTGCAACAGCACCGTCAATGCCACCAGTTTGATCATGGAGAGGTGTAGCCATATCAAGAGCATGCGCATTTTTATTCAGACCGTGAATCAACTTCCCTGGGCAAATCGGAACAAAGTAACATTCAGAGCAATTATTACAGTCATTAGATAATATTCCATGATGTTGCGAAACACCATAGTGCATGAACATACCAGATGACTAGATAGATGGTCCAAGTTTTTCAAAACTCATTTTTAGTATCCATCAATTACTTTTTTTTCACTCTGAAAAAAAATGAATATCTTGAAAGGCATATCAAGGCTCTTCCTTCCTCTTAACATTGTAATGACCTATTTTTGTTCATGCATAAACCAGGACTCCAAAAGGAAGTTTCAGCTGCTATGGTAACTTTTATATGCATTTCATAGTTTTAACTTGTGCACAAGATTGGTGCTCTATATTTGTAATTCTTTTCTGTAGAGATATTCTATTTCAAACAAGTCATTCCTATAAAGCCTCTCGTGCTGCACTTTTAACTTCGTTTTAACTTAGTATTGTTGCCAACATGATATGGTCTAGTACATGATAAACCCTTTTTTTGGTCTATGGCAGCAATGCCAACCAGTATGAATAATATATATACACGACATACTAGAGTAACAGAATAGACCCACCCTATGCATATGTGCATGTCACCAGTCCATAGTAATAGAGTGAAACACCATATAAGACTCAAATTATATTGCAAGGAAATGGGTAGCATACCTTGATGGTTGCAACGAGACCCAACCTGCAACATAAAACTTATCCAAATAAGCGACATATTGTAGTATATCACTATCTCTCAAGCATAAAACTTTACTTCATGAAGAAAGGAGAGGGAAAGTGAATAATTATGCAAATCTTTAAACCTAAAGAAAACATGATGGTAACTGAAGCAAGTACTAGAACTATTCGTAAAGTAATCACACATATCGAAACATCAATGCTTTAAAAAAAATGCAATATTAATACTCAGCTAGATTGTACAGCCGGATCACCATTTTAGCATTCAGTTGGATTACATTAAGCCAGATACAACAGAGAACAGCATATTTGTCTAATTCAAACAATTAGATGCCAGTCTTATTCTGATTAAGGAAAACACAACTCAAAAGTATAACACTTTACAACTATTACAATGACAATCAATTGTAAATTTCTTAGAGGCGGCCCTCAAACTTTGATCCACAATTTTCTCCATTACAATAAAGTAACAATATTTCCGTCATAATTTGTTTTCACTGATAACTGAAGCATCTCCTTTCCACCTACCAACCCACATCGGGAAAAAAATGGAAATCCCTCAAAATCTCTAGCTTCTGTTAAACCCAATTTATTTTTTTCTTAATTCTACTTTTTTATCTAAAAGCTATCTGAAATCCCTCAAAATCTCTAGTTCAAATGTTGAATTTGAACATTTTAACTGATGATGATTATTGGGTTTCTTCCAAAATCAACTTCTTTTCTTTTTTAAGATAAAAGAGACTTTGAAAGTTAAGTGATGGTGCGGAAGGTTGGAGCAAATATTGAAAAGGAAACGAGGCAGTTCGATGGCGGCCGTGGGTTGGCCTAGGAGGCGGAGGAGGTTCTAAAACAAAAATTAATTGTTGCAAGACAGAAATCAAACGAAATTAAACTTGAAAAGAAAAATCTGCTAACCTGAAAGTGTATTGTTGTGATAAAAGAAGCAACTTTGAACGCATTTGCAGAGAAAGTCTGAATGAGATTTTGGGAAAATTTTCTTCATTTCTATTCAAGGATGGTTGGAATGGGCATTCAGAGCTTTCAGCACTGAATCCCTATTACGCGTTTGAGGAATAGAAACGTTTTAAGTAATGCGACCGAATAAAGAAACGGTGAACCAAACAAAAGCATTAGGTGAGCCCACGGAATAGGGGTGTAATGGCTATGCCATTACACCCAACCAAACATGATGTAAAGGTTAGCATTGGGTGAACTAAAAATATATAACATCGTGAAGTACGTCAATTGATTTTTCCACAACCATAGCTGGAAATTGTGTTAGCTCCTTCACACTTTCACTTAATTCCAGGTTTACTTTTTCCTCCACATTTAAATTTACTCCTACTCTTATGTCAATTGAAGTAAAGATATCATCTTCGTTTCTCATGATCTCATCACAATCTCCAACTCTAAACTCTTGTTGAACACCCATATTAAACATGTCATATTCAATTATGGTAAGGTAAGTCTCCTACTCGAGTTTGGGAACCTCATGCTCAACCTCTTCCATTGGAGTGCTCATTTCAGCTCAGCTTTGGACAACTTCCAATAATTACTCCAATGTATTGGACATGGAGGACATAGTAGCTTGGCACTAAGACATATTATCCTCCGACAATCCAATTTGTGTAGCAAAGGATGGATCTTTAGTATACTCGTCATTCTCTATATTACTTTAAAATAATATGGAGATTACAAATCATATGTCAAATAATTATCCAACCACCCTTGATTGTAGCTACCCATCTCGGTTGCATATCCATACGAATCATAATGATGCTTATACGAATACTCTTACCTTCCAAAATTGCCATCATAACTCCAACGACTCATTGAAGCTTCGTTCGTTAAACTCGACCTCTAGTTAAATCCGTATTGGTCTCTCAGTCACCTATAATCATTATTATTAAACATGATTAAATGAAGTCTTCAATAAGGGTAAACAAAAACACACACACACACACACAAAAACACAAAACATGAAAAGTAGAGGTGTGCATAGGTCGGGCAGCCCGATCTGGCCCGAAGGCCCGCCCGAAATGTGGGAGGGCTTGGACAAAAATATAGGCCCAAAAAATGGGCTTGGACAAAAAAATAAAGCCCGTTTAAAAATGGGCCGGGCTCGGGTAAGGCATTTTTGCCGGCTGAATTCATTAAATGAAAAAAAACTATTTTTAATAATATTTTCTTATTGTTTTTCTCCTTATTTTACTACCATTTTAGTATTATGTTTCTATTATTTTGTTGTTATTGTTTAGATATTATATAAAATTATTTTATTGTTAATTTTGTTATTATTTTAAAGACATTTGTTAATTTTGTTATTATTTTAGAGGCATTTGCTTGTTAAGTTGCATCTATTTTAGTGTTATTTAAGTCTACATTTTTTAAAATTTATTTTCAATTTGTTGAAAAATATTTATTTTAATTTTTTAGTATTTTGATATATTATATATATTTAAAAATTATATAAAATATTATAAAAATTAATACTATGTGTCTGGTCGGTAGCTCGAGTTTTAGCATTTTATATGGGTAGGGCTTGGGCAAAATTTTAGGCCCATTTTTGGGCCCAGCCCGGCCCGAGCCTAATGAACAGACCTAAATTTTTAGTTGGGCCCGGCCCAAACCTAGCCCGACCTGGCCCATGCACACCTCTAATGAAAAGTAAGGCACTATCTAATCCTTTAGTCTTTTGACTAATATTGCTCTTCTGAAACAACTAACTTAACAACACATTTACACCTTACGATTCTCAACAACGACACTAACAACTTGATTGCGTTACGACATACGTACGTCGAGCAAAAAATTAGTACAAAATATAAGGATTTAAAAGCGACTTTTATTGCAAGTGTGACAATATCAAGTTGCAGTATTTATAATGTTACTATGGAACACACAGAATATTTCAAGGATTGAACCTAAGAGATTGTCAAATTGATAAGTGTGTTTATCAAATTAATTATAAGATAAGCCATTACTAATCTACTTGAGTCAAAAATCAGTAGTGCAAACCAAATATGAAAATATATTAAAGTTAAATTCTAAATTAACAAATAAAAATATCAAACTAACTTTCTTCCTTTTTACTAGAAAAATGCAAAGGGAGAAACAATAGTTGAATGAATCGTTAATCACTAACTAAACTAATAAATCTATGTTAATTATATTGTTTGCCACTCTTAGCTAGGAATCTCATCTTGGTCTCATCCTAAACTAAAGGATATCACCTATGCTTTCCTCTCGATCTCACTTAGGCATACAGATATCATATCGGTCTCACTATTCGGCACACAAGTATCGAAATCCTACATGATAACATCTCCTCTCGGTCTCATCTATCTAAATCTTCCACCAAAGATGTCAATTCTAGTGTAATATGCAATTCGATACAATTGAACAAACAAATAATCAAAGCATAGATAATAATTTAGTTAAGTCGCCCACTCATCAATCAACCAATAAAGTATTTAACCTAACATTAACAATTATGCTTTTAAAAGAAAAGTGACTTAAGCTTATTTGGACATAAAATTACCCCTATAGTTTTTTCACTCGTCAAACTTTGATGTTGCGACACCAATGGCAGTTGGAATGAAGAATGCATGAGGGACACTCGGCATCGCGACATGACCTTGCTTGTAATAGCCCAATTTCAGTGAAATCGGAATAGTGGTCTCGGGACCACAAATTTGAGCCGAAAATAAAATTTATTTTTATTTTATTATATGGACCGTATTATGTTAGAAAAGTCATGTGAAAATTTTGATAAGAAAATTTTACTGATTATGTGCTTAATTATGAGAAAGACCAAATCGCATTAAATGCAAAAGTTAAATTCTAGTAGCTAGAGGGATTAAATAACTATGGAATTCAAAACTAGAGGTCCTTATATAGTAATTAGACCATTAAGGAAAAGTATGTAGATATTTTGGTGACTCATCCATGGAAATTTAGAAAAAGGGCAAGGACTAAATTGGAAAGTGAAAATATTTAATTAATTAAAAGATGATAAAAAAGATACCATTTTATTTTCTCATCTTCTTTCCCAAAATAATACATGGAAACCCTATGAGAGAGAAGAAACTTTCATGGCCAAATTGAGTAAGTTTTCTTGTCCCGTTTTTAGTAATTTTGATATTTTTTAAACCGGGATAGCTTAATCTATCTATTTGGGGGATCAATTTGTAAAGTTATCAAAGTATAGAAAATGGGTCATGGATGTATATGCTGAAAATTTGAAATTTATGGTAGAAAATGAAAGGTTGTTGATAGATAAACAACTTTTACAAGGTGATTTTTGATGAAAACATAATTTAGGGACTAAAATGCAAAGTGGTGAAAATTTATGAAAAATTTTGAAATTTATAGTAAATATGTACTGTAAATTTTATGTTGGAATTTCGGTTAGGCTTGGAATAGGAAGTAAATTGCATAAATTTCATTTTTTGAGCCTAGGGACTAAATTGGAATTTATGGAAAAGTTAGGGGCAAAATAGTAATTTTGCCTAGGATGAAAATTGAGTCCACTTGGATGTGAAATATGATAAATTTATGTTAAATTTACTTGTATAGAACCGGATAAACCAAATTCGGAGCTAAAACAAGGAAAAAAGGAAAATATCGAATTAGTAGATTTTACGTACACGAACAATTGTCGAGGTAAGTTCGTGTAACTAAATTATGTATATTCATATGCTTGTATTGAATGTGTATATGTGTGAATTATTTGAATGTTATAAATATGAACTTTGTTACATGATCAAGAATACTTAACAAAAGTTAAGTCCTGTAAACATATCCGATAAATACCAGATAAATGATAGTGCATGATTTAAATGATAAAATGTTATTCTTGTACTTGGTTTGAATAGTGAATGTGATTAAAATAATTATTGGATACAATTGTGATAAATACATGAAATAATCACATGAGTAACTATGTTTGGAAAATTGTTAAATCCCATTTGAATAAATGAAAATCGATGGATATGTGATTTCTTGAAATGAATGAGGCATTGCATTTGTTGCTGGTAGGATTTAGCTCGACGAGTAATCCTATTAACCTCATTTATGAAAGGATTTAGCCTGGATGGGTAATCCTGATATAAGTCCTCTCGAGCATATGTTATGTATTGGATTTAGCCCAGACAGGTAATCCAGATCAAGCACTTTAGAGCATATGTCATAAAAAGGATTTAGCCTGGACTGGTAATCCTGACTAAGCTCTATTGAGTATATATTGTAGACAAGATTTAGCCTAGACTGGTAATCCTGTTGTTTATATATATGCGGCTCGAGAGTGTACTCTCTAAAATAGTACCCTATGGGTATCATTGAATATGAATTGACGGTTCCTGATTTGTACATAACGAATGTACTACCTATGAATCCATCGATATTTTAGATAAATTCAACGGGTAAAAGTTCTTGACATAAGAATATATGAATAAGAAATGAGTTATTACACATATCGGCTTGAAATATGTGAAAATGACGATACGTGTTAATTGATTTATGGAAATATGAAATGATGATATTGTACATGGAATTTATTTAATAAGTATGTACATCCTTGATTATAGACTTGTACACCTTGAGTGTACTTATCGTGACCTTGATATTCTGAGTGATATGGGTACAGTTTAATATGAAATGATCTGAACTCGCGATGAACTATTATGAAATTATACATGTTGAAGAAAGTATATGTGCCTAGAAACTTGATTGTTGTTGAGCCCATATATGTTTTGATGTTATTATGGAATATATGACTAACAAGGGAAATGATGATATGTGTAGGGCTTGAGGGCAAATTGATTGAATATGCCTTATACAATTACCTCAAAATAGAATGAATGGTAAGTTAAGTACCATGTTATACGAACTTACTAAGCATTTAATGCTTACTTAGTTTTATTTCCCTGTTTTAGAGTAAATCGGAAGCTCGTTAGATTAGAAGCTTGGCGGGGATCACTCACACTATCCATCGGCCTATATCGGTATATATTGTAAATCAATTATGGTTGTAATGGCATGTATAGGTTATATTGGCCCTATTGGCATGTAAATGTAAATGATGTTTGAAATCTAGCCATTGGAATGGCTAGTAATGGTTTGTTTTGATATATTTGTAATGTCATACTATGGTAGCTACATATGTGTTAATTAGTTGATCAAATTATGCCTAACATATGGACTAAACCAAGGCAAAATTATGAACATGTATGCATGTAATGGTATGCTATGTTGAATGATAGAGTTTGCTTAACTTGAATGCTTGAAATGGTTGGCATTTGGATGTGAGTTTAAGTGTAGGTCATTGGTATGATTTTGGGTGAGAAATGAAGTTAGAAATAGCTTTATTTTGTCCACACGGGCGTGTGTCTAGACCATGTGTGACACACGGCCTGGAACATGGGAGTGTGGTTAGGCCATGTGTCCCATGCACCTTAAATTCGAGAAAAACAGAATGCTCAAAATTGAACACATAGGCATGTATCTCAGCCATGTGGGAGACACGACCTTGAACACGGGCGTATGTCTTGGCCGTGTGAAACCTACACCTAATTTCGAAATGAATTTAATTAACCACACGGCCTAGCCACGGGCGTGTGGCATGGCTGTGTGCACAAGTCAAAGAGTTACACGGGGTCGAACACGGCCTCCAGCATACGCGTGTCCTAGGGTCACATAGGTGTGTCCTAGGGTCACACAGGTGTGTCCCTTGGACCACACGGGCGTGTGAGCCCTGTACCTTAAAAATTTTTGAAATGTTGCGAAAAATTTTTAAAGTTTTCGATTAAGTCCCGACTTGATTCTAATGCTCATATTTAGCCTCGAAGGTCCATTTAAGGGAAGTTACTGAAGTATCTCGGTTAATAAATAGTGATTGACATGATTTACCTGTAAATGTTTTGAAAGTTTCAGTAATGCTCTGTGACCCTGTTTCGGCGACAGACACCGGTTACGGTGTTATATTGCTAGTGTCGCGACCTAGACCACAGGCCACTAGGTTCCCTTCACTTCAACATTTGGCTAGGAGTCACAACCTCGAGGGCATGGGATTACAACTTTAAGGCTTAGTGTCGTGGCACACTATACTCAATGTGTGACCTCCACAATAAGCCACTCCAGGTTTATTTTTGGTGAAGTTCAACTTTCTCGAGGTGGTGGAAGGGTTAGTGTCGTGACACACAGGCTCCTATGTCGTGATCTTGGCCACAGTAAAAGTCCTTTTTTATGTTCAACGTCAATCACCTCCCTCCACTAACTCAAATAAATCATTAAACTTCCAATGACATAATTTTGCCAATTTGGGTCTCAAATGTAAAAGAAACGCAATAAACTGCCTTCTAACATAAAATCTAATAAGTTCCAAAAAGAAATTACAAAACTTCATAAAATACTTGAGAGCCAGCTCTTTAAGTGTCAAAGGAACTTAACTTGACGTACAGAAATACAAAAAATCATGGATATATAATTATTTAATTCGGGTTTTAGGGTTGATTTGACCAAAATTCATTGCTACTATTATTAGCTAATTATGATTTTTTATCAAATCAACTCTAAAATCTGAATTAAATACTAATTAAAAACTTAACACCGTTACCTTCAGGTACCAAACTGTATAACTTTTTTTAAATATAGATACCGCATTAGACCAAAAAAATAACATAAGTACGACATTAGAAAAAAAAGTATCAAACTTAGGTACCAAATTGTGTATTAAGCCTTTTTAAATGGTTAAATTTTAATTAAAGAATAACTTAACACTCATGGATGTTGAGGTCTAGTTGTATTTATTAGGGTTTAATTGCCCAACGATAAAAATTAAATACAAATAAATTAAATTATATGTAATTCGAAATCCATGAGTGTCGACACTTTCATAAGTTAATTACAATAAAAAATCAATACATTATTTTTAAAATACATTTTATATAAAATTTTAAGTTTTTCTCATTATTTTAAATATAAAATATTTATTTTATATCATAAAAATAAATAAATTAAAAATAAAATCCAGTTCATTAACTGCGTTTTTTAACTTTTACTTCATTTTATGTTCAAACACCTCAATTCGAATCAATTTTTAGTATTAATTTTTAGTTTCTCGGTTTTTCTTACTTGATCCTACTAGAAAGTGTTATTAGAAAATTGTATAATAAAGTAATTAAAATAGACTTTGAAGCATGAGACACTTTTCTTAAGATTTTATTATGCCTCCAAGATACAACAAAGTCTTAAACCATCTTGATGTCTACAAAACCAACTAAAAATCCGACTAAGACAAGTCCATCTATCAATTAATAGTATAACTATGGTGAGCAAAGATATTGTTCCCGCGAAGACTAAAAGTACTAGTAATTATTATTTTTCTATTATTTAACCGATAAATTTGAATGATTGATTAAAACTAAAATTAACAAAATTAATTAACTAAAAATGCAACAAAGAACAAATCAAGAAAATAATCAAGTAAACAACTAAGAAGCGAAACAATACCCAATAAAGAATTTACCTAGATTTCATCTCATTATCAATCTAAATTACGCAATTTCTTCACTTAGTATCTTGATTTGTAGAAATCCCTTAATTATGCTAATACATCTCTTCAAGAATAAGAGCAACTAACTCTAGGTTGATTAATTGAAATTTCTTTCTAATTAAAACCCTTATTATCACATTAACTCGATTTATGAATTCCCCTATATTAGATTTGACTCTAATCCGATAGACTTATGTCGTCCTATTTCTAGGATTGCATGCAACTCCATTTAATTACGCTAGATCTATTCTTAAACTAGGTCTATTCCTCCTCTGATTTAAGCACATCAAAAATGGATCAATAGTCTAGAAATATTAAACCAAGAATTAAGTACACATAATTGAAAACAAGATCTAAGTCTTTGTTGCATAAATTCATCATAGGGTTCATCTCCCTAGGTATATAGAAAATTAGTTCATGCTAAAAAATAAAAACATCCAAAATAAAATATAACGTCAAGAAACAAAGAAACTCATGATAATCTCCAAAGAGATCAAAAGGGAATCTTCAATCTTGATGGAAATCTGCTTCAGAATCCGCTTCAATGGTGTTTTTCGAGTTGTTTTCTTGAGTATTCTATGACGGTTCACACCTATCTTCTTATTTTTGTCATATATAGGTCTTAGAATGCCCGAAAAACCTTAAAAATCACGTTCTTCCATTGTTTGGAGTGCAGTTCGCAGAATCGACATAGCCTGCCACATGGTCGTATGGTAGCCCATGTGTCACAAGGTTGTGTGGCTCTTGTAACTTGCTCCAATTTTCCGGTTTTCACTTATTTTTCGCTCATTTTACTCCCAAATGCTCTCCTAAGTATAAAAACATGAATTTAAAGTATTAGAAGCATAAAATTCACTATCAACATCGAATAATCACCCAAAAATGCATTAAGAATGAGATTAAAACATATGACTTTTAGCACATATTAAATATCCCCACACTTAAACATTTGTTTGTCCTCAAGTAAAATTCTCAACTCAAACTCAAGTTAACTTCTCTCAATTAATTATTTTCATTAATAATATTTTAGGATAATTTACAGATAATCATGCATTGAAAATTCACACTAAAATGATACTAAATAGCACAGGCAATCCAAGTAGTGAATACTTTAAAAACATTAGGCATCTTCCTATCTCAAAAACTTGTTAAAATTCCCTACTTTTTTTGTGCAATACTCAAATTATTACATTAAGATTGTAAAATATATATTGTTGAAAAAAGATTATAAAAGACATAAAAGAGTATATCAATAGAAAAATCTAAGACTTATTAAATGTGATACTAAAAAATTATCCATGTACGAAATTATAAGAATAGTTGGAGAGACATTTGTCAACAAAATAAGTCCCAAATGCATTCCACTTATTACCTAATTTCCATCATTATTGACTACCAACATCTCACATGCATGATTAAACATCTGGAAACAAATTAACCTAAATATAATCTGTATTCTGTGTACTTCACCTCCACCCAGTACTGCATTTCTGTACTTGTAATTAAACAATTAATGAAACAGATTACATATTAATTGTCATCTGTAGCTAATATACATGCCATTGCCTACCACAAATTTAAAAAATACACAAGTTTATCCATTCAAACTAGATTTATTACACATGGAAGTAGAGAAAATTGCTACAAATATGACACACACGTAAAGCAAATTCCAACCATTTAATACGCAGGACCATCACTTTGAATGCCATAAATTCCCCATGACAGATGCTTGCCAATCAGTAAACCGAAGGCCTTTGCTTATGCGAGTGGCTATCAAATTCACCCAGTACTTTATGGACTGCTTAAATGGAAGGGACAAAAACTTAGGAATTTGCTAAAGGAACCCTACCTAGCTAACAATGGACCCTCATTGCATGTGCATAGTGTACGAGATTGATGACAAGGAGATTAAGCAGTGTAAACAATAAACCATTTATTGTGTAAGGTTTCCATCTTATCAATAGATTAATATGTTGTTTTAACAAATAATGCAAACACTTGAATTAATGGGAGCTACATCTTTCACTTTATTTCCTTGTCGTTAACTCCATTCTTCTTCTTCTTCTGTTTTCTAATAATTACATGCATGCTAAATTTAAGTCAACATATTGCAGTATGATCACCTAGTAATTCATGATCATAATGAAATAGCTTATTTGGAGTAACGCAAATATTTCATCCTTGCAATATCATCATTGGAATATGGCCATTATAATTAATTTGACTGTTGGAATCTGACCATTATAATATGACTATTAGAATTTGATCGTTGCAATATGGTTGTTGAATTTTTTGGACCATTTTGTCCTTTTAAAAATCATATAAATAGGATTCATTTCTCCTCATTTTTTACAATCAACAAAATAAGAGCTTCTTTCATTCTTCTCGATTCTCTCATCATTTTTTTTTTTCTAAAATCTTGCATCTTATTAAAATTACATTAGATAATTCCGTCTTGAAGATTGGATTTTAAGCGGGGCCGTTTGTGACTCCTATAACCTTTCTTGAGAATTGAACCTAGTGTAAATTTTTTAACCATGTTTTTCCGACCAACTTTAATGTTTTATTTTTATCTTATTTCTTGATTCCTCAGAGAAGAGCAATACCAATTGTGTTCCACCTTCTTTATTCTGATGTATGAATATTAAAGTCTAGTGTTAACTTTGGAAGGCAACGTCCACTACATGATTACACTAATCAAGGTGAATTTACTTCTAAGGCAGTGATTCTTTCACAGCACAACGATTCCTTCTTTTATTTACAAGTTCCAAGTGATTGTGTCCTGGTTTGAAATTTATAAACTCTTTCATTAATCAAGAAGGAAAACATAAAAACAAAATCATAGATTTTCCATGATGTCTTTTCATTACTTTTGTTTCACTTGAGGGAAAATTCCATACATTTTGTTAATAGTGCTGAGAAAAAGAAAATGTCAAGCAGTTATGGTAAAAACAACAACAACGCATATCATGCAAAAGGGTGTATGTATGTATGTAAGTAAGTATGTAAGAGGCTGCAATGAAGCAAAGCTATGTTTCTTCAATTCCCTGACTAAGCCTGTCAAAGTTTGTTTATCTAATCATGGCTGTTAGAGACCGGAAAATGACTTCTTCACAAGGGATTCTAAGGCCGGCAT
Source organism: Gossypium rotundifolium (assembly GCA_025506655.1). Classification (NCBI taxonomy): domain Eukaryota; kingdom Viridiplantae; phylum Streptophyta; class Magnoliopsida; order Malvales; family Malvaceae; genus Gossypium; species Gossypium rotundifolium. The sequence continues at coordinate 144,116,040 of CP106731.1, forward strand.
CGTGGGTAAACCCGAACTCCTCTTCAGCTCGCTGAAGCAAGATTTGAAACTCAGGGTGAGCCAACCATGATATTGGGATTATGTATCTGCTTCTGTTTTCACCAACATATACAATAAAATGGCCTTTAGGTACATCATCAGGGAGGCTTCCTTGATGACCATACCCTTCTTTCTTCCCCAAAGAACACTTTTTCATAATCTGCTTGATAGCTGTCGTTTGAGGTAGTTTATTTGATATCTTGATACCCATGTCTTGTGATTAGAGTGAATAGTTAAGGAGGCTAAAACGTAGAGAAATGGAAAGAAAGGTGGCGAGGGAGGAAGGTAATGTAGGTATTTATATACGTGGAGGAAGCGTGGGAAGAGAGAATTCTATGTGGAAACAAAGTCATGTGCTATGTGGGAGAAATGAACAGACCGAGGATCTACGTAATGGAGATGGCTGAATATGCATGCAGGTTTCACGTTCAACTTTAGTGGGACTTAGCCTACCTGGTTGCCTCTCATATGGACAACATAGGTCCATTTTTTCTGTGCTTAATTTTCCTATTTTTCCACCATTTGTCTGTCTAGATATATGACTTAGCTCCAACCAGGGCTGAGACAATTCATTAAACAGTCTCGCTTTCATGATGATTTGTTTACGCAATTGCATGTATCCATCAAATAATAAAAGGATAAGTGAGATCGTTCCCATAAGCATTAGTTTTTGTGGGCTCATCCTTTTGTTTTCTGTGCGTGTTTATTTTTTAAAATTTTTAAATAATATATTTTTAAAATTTTAGAATATATATTTACTAATTTAATATAAAATAATAATAACTAACCATCTCAAATAATAATAAAATTATACTTTTTTTTCGAAACAAAACCTATTAATTAATGCTAAAATATGATTCTATATTAAAAATTATGAGAAATATACAAAATACTAATTATTAACTAAATGATTTTTCTTTATATTAATTTCTCAAATAAATATGAGTCATATACCATTTGTCAAATCGAAATTTGTGTTGGATTGAACCGATTTAATTAGATGCCATTAATATTTTAAAAAATTACTATTTAAATTTAATTATAAAATATATTTTTGAGTTTTAATGTATAAATTAAGAATGAACAAATAATTAAATGTATAGATTAAATTATCAATATATTGATAATATCTGTCAATGTCACACACGTTATTTTTATTAACTATAAAAAATTGATTTAAACATTATTAATTATTATCATATTTATATATAAAATATTATTTATTTATTTATAATTTTAATTTATTCACTGATTTTATAGATTTATAATTTTATTAATTAATTATAAATTATGTTATTTTTATTTTTATAATATATTACCAAATTAATTAATTTCACATTAATATGCTATCATATTAATTAATATTACTTTTATTATTATCATATAATAATATTAACTAATTATTATTTTAATGTTAATTTAATAATATATTGAACAATAAAGGGACTCTCCAAAATTCAAAAGTTTCGCTAAACTCATGCTTTCATGTATACTAGCTTCTAATATCACATGCATTGCATGTGATTTTACATTTAATATTTAACATTATTTTTTATTTGCAATAATTAGCTAAAAGTAATATTTCTTATTTGAATTATTGGATATAATTAAAATATATTAACTTGTCTATTCAAATATCATAATAGAGAAATTTCAAATCATATTTATTTTAACATTTTTTTGTTATTGATTTTAGCATATTCAACATACAATATAGTTTTACATTATATAATTAATGTAAAGTAACATTCTTCAAAATAATAACTAATATAATTAACTCTAATATTAATTAAGTGATAATTAATATGCTTATAATTCTATTAAAGTAATAACTATAATTTATATCAATAAAATTAGCACAAATTTTAAACTAATAATTTCAATTATAATTATCACAAAATTTTCCTATATTTTATCCTTAGACTTCTGTTTAAGTAATAATACTATTTTAAAATCAGCACAATCTTTTTAACTAATAATACTATTTTTGTTGTCTTCACAAATTATTATGGATAGATGGCGGTGCCTGCCATTCGCTAAAACTCCACCAGCCACGGATAGATTTTCTTAGAAAGTGAGTGGCTTTTTGTCAACTTCTTAATTTGTTTCTGTTTTGAGAGTATTTTAAAATAATAAATGATTTCACTTGTGGTTTTGGACTCGTGTTATTTTAAGTTTTATATTTTTTTATTTTTTTTCATTGTTTAATAAGTCTTCAACTTTAGAAGTTTTAGTCTTATTTATGCATGTAATCTTAGTTTTACAAGTGATTTTAGTGATGTTTTTGTTGTTGTCCTCTTTAGTTGGTGAATGCTCGATTCTCTTGTCGATTTTTGCTCGTTGCTTTGGACCATCCGGGGCTGATTTCTTTATCATATTAAGTGCTTGCAGTCACTCCAGATATGTCATGCTTGAGTTGTGACAAAGCTAATTGTCAATGTGTCATAATGTTCTATTGATGTTGAGGATAAAACCTTTGTTGTGTTGATAAAGCTTATCATTCACCATCTACGACGAATATTTGCTATTCTTTCTCTATAATTGTAAGGTTTCATTTATTGAATGAATTAATGAATTTACCTTTCAAAAAATAATTGTAAATTATATTAATTTTTAAATGTGTAATCATCACAACTTCTACAAAATATAAATATTTTAGATGTATAATTATCACAATTTATAATTTACTTCAACTTTTTAACTAATAATTCTAAATTAAATATTATATTTATTTTAAATATAAATTTAATGACATGATAAGTTCAAAAAAAATTTTCAAACCCGTGCCTTTTTATATAGAGTATAGATTCTACTTTTATTGAAAAAAAACTAAATAAATACGCAAAGTAGTAAATCAAATGATGCACATTGAACTCTTCATTAAACTAATATAATTAATTATATTAAAAGCATCAAGAAAAGACAGAACGACAAATCAGTTCTTCGACCGATTACAGATAATATTTTCTTCTTGGAAGCTGGTTTTGAGGAAATATCTTACCTTTTTGTACCTCGTTTGGTGAATAATGCAGCTCATACTTTTGCTTTGGAAGGTCGAGAAGATAGGCTTTTAGAGTTTGGAGCGATGGGGTGCCGAATTCTGTTCAGATGTTGGCGTTGAAGGACCGATTGGCTTGGAATCATCGACATCAAGGGTTTTTTTTATTTGCTTTGATGGTGGAGAAGGTTCGTTGAATCTCCACTATGTTTTCGAAGCATCTGTTTCTTCTCGCATTTCATCCGTTTATCTGAACGAGAAGAAATGTTTTGGCTGATATTTGGTTGGTTGAGGATTGCTGTGGGCGCAGGCGATTTCTATTCCTGGTTTTGTTTTGTTGTTTCTAGGTGTTTTAATGTTTTACAGCTGTGTATCTTGTTTGTTGTTTTATGTCTGCTTGTCGTTTCATCTACTTTGGTTGTTGTTTGCTTTTATTATTTTTGCATTGGGTCACTTAGCAATAAATATCAGTCAGTATTGTTGACTAAAAAAAAAAAAAAAACTAACATAATTAATTATAATAGCAAACGTAAAATTTAATTGCATCAATTAAGCCTAGTTAGTAAATTAGGTTAATCCATTAAACGAAAATCTAGATATATTCTTATCTTAAACACGAATTGACTTATTTTAGGTCTTAACTCAAGATTACTAAATTGGTGACATTGTGAAAATAAAGTATATACTGATAAATTAGAATAAAAAGGGAGTAGAAAACAATGTGATGAAGTTGTGAGAGTTTCATTGTCCATTTATTCCATGAAAAGGAATGTTGCACACATGCTCTTATGTGAATCCCAAATACTAACCCCAAACCTCAATGATTCCACTCATTTCATCCATATTTTGATAATTTTAACAATTTTATTACTTTTGGTATAAACAAGATTTGAATCCAGTTTTTTTTTTTTTGATTTTTAAATCATTTTTATCTAAAAGTATTTTTAAACTTTAATATTAAATTGATAAATTTTGTAAATGTTGAGGGTTAATTTTATTGAATTTTTAAAATGAAAATGAAAAATTTTAAACTTTAATATCAAATTGAGGGTTAAATTTATTATTAGGCTAATAAATAAAAGTCAAGTCAAATTTCTCTAAAGAATGATTAAAATATTTAATTTCAAAAAATGAATGGTTGAAAGATTAAAATAAAACCAAAAACATGATTAAATGTACCAAATTTTAAATCCCACCAATATTTGGTGAAAGGCATGAAAATTGGGATGAAGAACTTGTTTAAACTGTAGTAATAATTTATAAATGATAATATTTCGCGTAATTGAGTTTTATGAACGATGCCTTCCTTTTTTAAAATAAATTTGTGTGTATTACACAAAGTGTGTAATTGTTGGATATGATGATTAGATATGACATAACTTTTGCATGCATTAAAAAACTATTTGTTTTTCGAAGATGAAGGTCGACGACAGTTAGTTTTGGAGATGCCTATCAATTATCATTTTTACCTCCAAAGTTCCTTTCCTCCAAGGATAATATGGGCCGCTGCCGGGGAGAGATCTTGATTGGGTTTTCATCGGAATTGAAGGAAGGTGATTTGTTTTGGTTTTGGTTTAGTTTACATTATTTGTTTTAATGGTGTCTATTCGTTTCCTGGTTTTTTCTTTGACTACTGTCGTAACCATTTTTTTTGGAAACGACAAAAAGGAGGGTTCGACTTTGGGTTTTAAAATGAAAAAGAACGGAGTCGCCATTTGACCTTTATTTGGTGTGATCGGATCACCTTTATTTTAATAAGACATTTTGTTTTACTAAAATCGTGTTTTTGGTCTGCGAAGTTTTAAAAATAGGGTTCGGGAGTCGGTTACGCACGAGGAAGGGTTAGCACCCTCGATACGCCCAAAATTGGTACCAAAATGATTAATTAATGTCTTAATGTCGGAAATTCGAAAAGGTTTTAAACTACGGATCCTTTAAAAGGTATTAGGATTTTTGAGATATCTTTATTTTGAGAGGGTGCGAACGTCACATCCAACACGTTAGGACATGAAATTCTAAACCTTCGTAATCAAAGCCATCTCATGATTTTATGAAGTTTACCAGAAGGGTGTTTAGTTATTTAGTCAAACGGAAAATCGTAACTCAAAGACGTTAGGGCACTATTCCCGAGTTCCTAAATACAAAACATTGCCTTTATTTCAAAATTTTAAATGGAGTATCAATTTTACAAAATACATCGTATCGTATTAGTTTAAAAGACTCGAGTCAAATCTTGAGATTTCTTTGTTCGAAAAGATATAAACATTACATCCATTTCGTTAGGACACAATGTTTTAATCTCTCGTAATCAAAGTCGCCTTGTGATTCGCAAAACTTGGTGAAAGGGATGTTAAGTGATTTAGTTAAGCGGAAAATCGCAACCCAAAGACGTTAGGGCACTATTTTCCAATTTCTAAATACGAAACATTGCTTTGCTTTAAGAATCTTTGGATAGAATAGACGATTGCACGAATATATTTTTATTTAGCGAGATTATTGAAAAATTGCAATAGCGATAATAACGCAAATAAAGAATGATTGACGACAATAATGATGACAAGTGGTGATGGGTAACAATACTAAACAAATGATAATAAAGATGTTATATGATGGTAATAATAAATAATAAAATGAACACGATAACAAATAAAATATGTCCATGGATTTGGTATGTGAAAACAATGACTAACAATGTAAATAACAAATAATAGCGATAATAATAATAATAATAATAATAATAATAATAATAATAATAATAATAATAATAATAATAATAGTATTTATATATGATAATGTAATGCCAATAATGATAATGGAGATAATATATATATGTATATAAAGAATAAATGAGTGAGTAAGGTAAAATTAATAATTGAATACGTAATGAATATAATAATAGTAATCGTAATATTAATATTAACAATAAATGTAGTAATGGTAAATGTAGTATAGTATCAATAATACTAAATACAATCAAATAAAAATAATAATAATAATAATAATAGTAATATAACAAAACGATAAAAATAAATAATAGTAGATAGCAATAATAAACAAAAGATAATAATAAAATGAATAATAATATAATAATAGTATTAAGAAGAAAATAATGACAATGGTAAATAATAATAATAATAATAATAATAATAATAATAATTATTATTATAACAATAATAACAAAGAAACAAAAGAAAAGGACTAAATTGTTGATTAATTATACTAAATAATAATAATAATAGGTAATTGTAAATAAATAATAATATAATAATAGTATTAATAATAAAATAATGATAATAGTAAATAATGATAATAATAATAATATAAATAAAGAATAGTGAAAATGAAATCAAAATAATAAATAATATATATATTATAGTAAGTAATAATAATAAAACAAATAATAGTCAAACAAAATAATCAGAAAAAAATACAAAGATGATAATTACAACAACATATTGCTAAAAAAATTTACAAAATATGAAATAGGATTAAATTGTATTTAAAATAAAATTTTAGAGATTAATTCAAATAAAACAAAAGAAAATGGGGGTATTTGTATGCATGAGAAGAAAGGAGGGACCAAAGCGGTAATTAACCCTTTTGCCAAAACTCACCGCAGCAGGAGGGACCTAATTGCTAATCCGTAAATTATTGGGTTAAATTAAGATTATAAAGACTTAATTGAAAAATTATAAAAGGCGGAGGGACCGCGTGCAAATTACCCATCTTCCTGAAAACACGCGGATCCTTAGCGGGTCGGATAGGATCGGGTCGGTCACTTAAAAGCACGTCGTTTTGGGTTCAAGGCGTTTCAAACGACGCTGCTTTTGAGGGCTATTTAAAGCCCAAAATTGAAAAAAACAGATGTGCAAAGACTTTAAAAAAAACTCCTTCCCTTTCTTTTTTCTCCGAAAGGGAAGATCCATGAGGATTCCGGCAGTCATTGCCGTCGTTTGTTGTCATTACCACCGTTACTGATGGCGGAATTCAAAAAAAGGTAACTTTTCTTTTTCTTTTTATTTTTTTTATGTTATACCCTTATATCTGCATGAGAAAGAAAAAAAAACAAAATAAAAAGAGTTTTGAAAGCAAAAATAACCTTTTCAATCTGCTTTTCTCGGTTTCAACAGATCTTTTTTGTTGCTTTTTTCTTTGCATTTAGATCCTCTTTCTTTTGGTTCTGCTTTCTGTTTAGATATGAAATCTCTACTTTTTATTGATTTGAAAAAAAATCCCTTACAATGGATCTTAATCGGCTTTTTATAGCCATTTACAAAAGATTTTTTGTATTTTATTCTACTCTGCTTCGCTTATGCGTGTTCCTTTCCTTCTGCAGGCATGGGAGTAAGTGGAGGGTCGGTGGCCGATTGTCGATGTGGTGGTGGTGGCGTCGAGCAGGCGTCGAAGTTGAAGAGTCGAGGCGGTGGCTAGGGTTTTCAGAAACCCTAGCATTTCTGAAAAAAAAATTTTAATTTTGGGCCTTCTGGGCCTATTTTTTTTGGGTCCTTTATTTTTATTTTTTTTATTTCTTGTTGTTTGGGCTGGTGAAATGGGTCTGTACAGCTGCCCCTCTTTGCTCATTGTCGTGTAACGGCAATAGAGCAAAGACATAAGAAAGACCCATTTTGCCCGTCCTCGAGAGGGCCTTAACTTCTTTTACGTCTTTTCTTCAGGTAGCGTCACTTCTGCCCACCGCCTCTTGTTGCTTCGATCCACTCCACCGATATGTGGCTTCAATCTACTCTTTGCTGCGACTTCAATGGGATGTGACTTGTTTATTTTTGATCTGCTCTTGCAAATTTAGGAATGTCTAAACTGCTATCTTCAATCTGATCCTTACAAACTCAAGGATCACCAGACTGATATCTTCGATCTGCTTCCTGCAACTTCAGGAAGGTCAAATCTGCTTTCTTCAATCTGATCCTTGCAAACTCAAGGATCACCAGACTGAATCTTCGACCTGCTTCCTGCAACTTCAGGAAGGTCAAATATGCTTTCTTCAATCTGATCCTTGCAAACTCAAGGATCACCAGACTGATTTCTTCGATTTACTTCTTACTCCATGGGAACTTCGAGGAGATAAGAATTCAGGGAGAAGAGATTCGTAGTCTCCATCTTCTCTACCGAAACTTCAAAGAAATAAGGACTTATCCTCATTGTTAACTCAGGGAGACGGGATTTGTAATCTCAACCTACTCCACGGGAACTTAGAGGAAATAAGAATTCAGGGAGAAGAGATTTGTAATCTCCATCTTCTCTTACTGAAACTTCAAGGAATTAAGGATTGATCCTCATTGTTAACTCAGGGAGACGGGATTTGTAATCTCAACCTACTCCACAGGAACTTCGAGGAAATAAGAATTCAGGGAGAAGAGATTCGTAGTCTCCATCTTCTCTACCGAAATTTCAAAGAAATAAGGACTTGTCCTCATTGTTAACTCAGGGAGACGGGATTTGTAATCTCAACCTACTCCACGGGAACTTCGAGGAAATAAGAATTTAGAACTTTTCAATTTGCTTCCTTACTATTTTCAGGAAGACTTCAATCTTCAATCTGCTCCCCTACCATCTCGAAGGAGCAAAACCTGAACTTTTCAATTTGCTTCCTTACTATCTTCAGGAAGACTTCAATCTTCAATCTGCTCCCTTACCATCTCGAAGGAGCAAAACCTGAACTTTTCAATTTGCTTCCTTACTATCTTCAGGAAGACTTCAATCTTCAATCGCTCCCTTACCATCTCGGGAGCAAAATCTGAACTTTCCAATGTGCTTCCTTACTATTTTCGGAAGACTTCAATCTTGATCGCCCCACTACCATCTTGAGGGCAATCAACTTTCCAATGTGCTTCCTTACTATTTTCGGAAGACTTCAATCTTGATCGCCCCACTACCATCTTGAGGAACAAATCGAACTTTCCAATGTGCTTCCTTACTATTTTCGGAAGACTTCAATCTTCATCGCCCCACTCATCGTCTTGAGGGCGAAATCTGAACTTTCCAATGTGCTTCCTTACTATTTTCGTGAAGACTTCAATCTTGATCTTTTACTACTATCTTGAGGGAACGAAATCGAACTTTGATATCGCTACACCGTTCTTTGAGGAACCTGTCTTGTAGAATTAATTTTATGTGCTTATGCTTATGCAAACGGTGAGGATGCTATGATCAGAAAGACTCAAAGCCTCCTAACTACATGTGTTATGAATGACACTTTCATGAATACAAGATACCGTGAGAATGGTCTTTTTACAATGATTTGGATGCAATGATCAGAATGAATCGAATGCTCCTAGCTAAACGTGCTTTGAAATGATGTATGAATGCAAAATGAAATGATCCCTTTTAAATGCTTGGGGTCATCATCGTCAGTAATTCATCAAGGTTCTATCAACGATGCGTTATCATGCTTTCTCGTTCACTAGTATCTTTGATAGAAAGCCCAAAAACAATGATCATATTCTTCAACAAGCTTGCCTCATTGTAATTTCGGTCCCTCCACTGCACCTTCCGAGACATAAAGTTTGTATCTCTCAACGCAATTTAGGAGAATAACATTTGGTTTCTTCTATCCATCCCATCAGTAACTTCAGGTATAGGATCAATTTGATCTGTTACACGATCCACGGTGCAATGACCAGATATGTAGGCTCGATATGTGCATGAATGCAGAGTATCATTTTCTTTTCTCGAGAATGATCCCTTTGTCTTCTTTGGGTTGACATTGCTCGTTATCTCGTCAAGGTCGTATCACCAACGAAATGTATCGTCTTTTGTTCAACTAATAAAAGGTCCAAAGAGATAATCATCTTTCTCCAATATTTCCAAACCTTGAGTGAGTGAGTTCTAAACAATAGTCTGTTTGTGTCCTTGTATTATTCGAAGCTTCCAGTAATATGCAAAACTCCTTTTATGAAAGTATTATTAGTCCACTAATCGTTATTTCAATGCAAAATGTTTGAAAAAGATTGTAACAATGGACAAAAAGAAATTGATTGGGAGCATAGCTCAAACAAACAAATTAATCAATGCTAGCAAAGGTAATTAAGAAGGAATTTTATCGGTGGTTTTTGAAAGGAATAAAATAACCACAAGTAACAAAATGGGTAAAATGGAAACTAAGTGCCCCGGATATCGCACTTGAGCTTCTCTGTTCCAACTTCGAGGACCATTTTGAGCTTAATACGTGTTTAGGGGATCCAGAGTACTTTGTCGATGCCCCAAGACGTAACATACTTCTTCGAGCGTAGCAAGACTACTTTATGCCCTACTCGATCAAAATTTTGAGCGCCCTTCTCGGTTTTCAACTCAAATACCCTTTGGTCTCAAAGCCCTTTATGGGTTTCGCCTTAGCCTCTCCTTTTTCTTTTTCTTTTTGTGTTTTTTCGTTTTGTTTTTATTTTTTATTTTTTTTGGAAAACTTTTTTATTGAATCTGAACTCACCGGATTGGGCAGGTCTTTGCCATCCATCTTGGTTAACACCCATTTTCCCTAGAACAGGCCTTCTTTGCTGTATAAGGCATTTACTTTTCTTTGGAGTTCTTTTGGATAAGAAGAATATCTTTTAATGCTAGGTCATCTTCCTGAAATTCTCTTTGAGCGAACCTTTTCGTCAAGCCCGTATCTATTTTCGATACATTTGACCCTGCTGAATACTTTCAATCGAGCTTACCGGAGGCATTCTGCTTTATCTAATTCAATCTAAGTTTGGGAAAAGGAATCTTATCTCCCAACAATTGTTTCCCTTTCATAAACCAATGGGAAAGATGCCCCGGCAAAGGTCTTGGCCCACGTTCAAAGAACCAAAAGGGTAAATGGTAACTTCTCTATACCAACCTTTACAAGTCTCAGCCATTTTTCAAAAATCTTGAATTTTTTTTTTTTGACAAACTTTGTAATTTTGGCATATGAAGCGATCTTCACCCTCTCAGTGAAGTAACCAACGACCATGAATATGAATCGATGTTGGCTAAAAGCTTTTGAGGAGACTGGCTTGTTAACATTCATGCTTCACATATAGGAATCCGCGTTTCAGTGGCCTCAACGTGTCTAGCTGTGATCATGTGATAATGTCTTGCCTTATTCTTGCGGTGAACTAAGCTTACGTCTTCATCTCCCTTGTTGGTTCATAGCGTCTCATCGACACTTCATAAGGTAGAATCTACCTTTGGAAGTAAGTTGCAATCTTTGTCATCTTCAAAGTCCTTAGATCCTCTAGATACATATCTCACTAAAAAGGGAGTTAATGTGATGTCAGCTCATGTCATTGATATCTGGGGGCCCATTGTGGGCGAAAAATCCAAAGAATAAATGATCTTAAGGATGATTATTCGTATGATATGGTCATGAGTGAAAGAATATTCGAATGAAATGAAAAGAATGAAAATATTTACTTAGAAAGATGCATTTTATTGAAATAAAATTCGGACACAAGCCTACTTCTCAAAGAAAACTTATTGCTTCTGTGCTTGAAGCAATAAGTGTGTTTTACATTACTCTAGATTAGCTTTAAAATACATGTTTCTTCCACAGTCTCATTGTTCAAAACACTCCAGTACATAAAGGCGGATGTTCGAAAACTTTTATTCCTCGGTTCTCTTGAATACACCATTGGCGTTCGATCTAGGTTTCTAATGACTTCTTTAAGGAAGCGCAACTCTCCCGCCTTGGTTTCAATTACCACCGCTCGGTCATCGAACTTCACAATACCCATGTTGATGAGATTTTCCACCAATTTCTTGAAGGTAAGGCAATTTTCTATCGAGTGGCCGTGATCCCGCGTGGTACTCACTAATCGAGTGTTTGGGTCATACCATTTTGGGTACGGAGGTTGCATCGGTTTTGGATATTGGGGGACACTACGTGCATCAAATAAACTTTGATACAACTCCTTATATGTCATAGGGATTGACGTAAATTGGAGTTTTCAATGTCTTTCCTTGTCGGATTCTTTCCTTGACGATCTTTTGATACTCGATGAGTCACCGCTTTTGGTGGTTAACGGTAATTGACTTTGAGTCCCCATGTTTGTATTATTCACCTCGTCATCCCTTTTTCTAGGAGCGAGGCCTCTAGTGGTTTCCCTTCAATCTTGCCGCATCGATTGCATGTTCGATCATCTCCCCGACAAAGACAATATCGAAAAAACTTTTAGTGGCACTTCCAAGCATGTGATTAATGAAGGAGCTTTCAACGTGTTGACAAACAGCATGGTTGTCTCTTTTTCTAAGCGGTGGTCGAACTTGTGTGGCTACTTCCTCCACCATTGGGCATGTTGCTGAAACTTTCGTTTGGCTTTTCTCCATATTTTGGGCGTGATTCGATCAGAGCTATATCGACTACGTGCAGTATTGTTTTAGGAAGGCTGTGCTAGGTCCTCCACGACTTGATCTGGATACAACCGAGTGATTGTACCATTTGGCGCGACCACCAAACTATCCGAAAACAATGAATAAGCGGTGATCGTTGTTAACATATCCCGCCATCCGTCGATGAACATTGTGATGTGCGCCGGGCAACTGGTCCCATTGTATTTTTCAAAATCTGGGGTCTTGAACTTTGGCGGAAGTACGAGGTCTGGGACTAGGCTCAAGTCTTTAGCGTCTACCCCGTAGCGATGGTCAGTAGTTTCTATTTCCTTGAACTTTTCTTCTAACCATCTGCAACGATCCTCGAGTTGTCTGGGAAGGTTTACTTTTGCCTTATCCATTTCAGCCATTTCATCAAGATCGGGGACTATAGGATTAGCCGGACCTCCTCTGGGATTAGTGCTCGAACCGATCGTAAAGTGTCTTGGCATTGCGGTCTCAACTCGCATCGTGGCTCGATAACAAAAGACGCCCTTTGGGGACATATTTACGGTGGTGCTTGGGTATTTGGCGGGTAAATCCGGAGGGTAGCAGGTTGTCATTATTCCTCGAGCTAGCGGCGCCCCTTTCCTCGTTCATTGGCTAATAGTTGCCAACCGGCTTATCATGTTGTTTTGGGACTCTTGCATCCGTTCTATCATATCTTGTTGTATCTTGATTAATCGTTCTTGCATCTGCTCCTGTATTTCCTTTTGCATTTGTTCTAGCCTTTCTATTCTTTGATCCATTTCTTCTAAATAACTTCACCTAATTAGGGTCTTTCTACAAATTTTAATGCATGTGACATGATGCAATGCAAATGCATGAAATGCAATGCAAATGCATGCAAATGCACGCAACAAGAAAGAGAGGCGTTGATTATGAATTCAATTTTATTAGAAGAACTTTTCTAGAAAATACGTTTCTTTACATAAAACGAATTTGCATATACGGCTTTATCCTCATAGTCCGGTGAAAACACCGTCTTCTTCTTCGTATCCAGATGTTGTGAACTTTCTCAATGGATACCTCTTCTAGCTCCTTGTTGTTCGGTCCAGGTCGTACCTCTTCGCTCACTTATCTTCCGTGATGTTTATAAGCTTCTTTTAGAAAATAGAGATACGATGGCTCTTCAATAATCCTTGTCGGCTTGAATCCTCAGACAAAGTCTTGTATTCTTCATGGGTTATCATCCTCTCGTCATTTACCCGGACTATGTTCGAACGAATCAGTATTATAATCCACTTTATCAAGTAACACATTTCCTTATGATAAACTCTTCTATTTAGCAATCGAATATGAATCAACACCTTCTTTCTAAGATGATGCGGTGTGATGCAATGCAATGCAATCACAAACAAAACAAAACACGTTAGCACGGGAGAAATAGACAAAATAGAGTATCTATCCGGTGACCACTAGAGGTTTAATATAGTTCTACCTAAGGTGGGCTCCTAGGGTTTATTACATGTGGTTTGGTTCTAGGAGGGTACCGAACCAACAGATTCCTCGATCTTCACCCATTATAGGCTCATATAGACCGAGTTCGATTCGGGAATACATTTCCTATGGCGCACGGAGATGAAAATCTCACGAAGACATAGGTACGGATGTATCCCGAAAGCGATCCACTATCCTCGCACGGAGGTGAAAACCTCACGAAGGAGTAGTTTCTCACTCACCTAAAGGTGTGACCACAACGGTCATGCAATGTAATGCCAAATTGAAACAACGTACAATAAAAGATCGTGATTTTAAAATAATCTTTCAAACTTTCGACAAAAGACAAAAATAATCAATTTATGGCTCGACTCTCTTTAAGGTGTCCCCAGTGGAGTCGCCAAGTCGTCAGTAACCATTTTTTGGAAACGACAAAAAAGGAGGGTTCGACTTTGGGTTTTTAAAAATGAAAAAAAACGGAGTCGCCAATGACCTTTATTTGGTGTGATCGGATCACCTTTATTTTAATAAGACATTTTGTTTTACTAAAATCGTGTTTTTGGTCTGCAAGTTTTAAAAATAGGGTTCGAGTTGATTCACGACGAGGAAGGGTTAGCACCTCGATCGCCCAAAATTGGTACCAAAATGATTAATTAATGTCTTAATGTCGAAATTGAAAAGGTTTTAAACTACGGATCCTTTAAAAGGTATTAGGATTTTTGAGATATCTTTATTTTGAGAGGGTGCGAACGTCACATCCAGCACGTTAGGACATGAAATTCTAAACCTTCGTAATCAAAGCCATCTCATGATTTTATGAAGTTTACCAGAAGGGTGTTTAGTTATTTAGTCAAACGGAAAATCGTAACCCAGCACGTTAGGGCACTATTCCCCGAGTTCCTAAATACAAAACATTGCCTTTATTTCAAAATTTTTAAATGGAGTATCAATTTTACAAAATACATCGTATCGTATTAGTTTAAAAAGACTCGAGTCAAATCTTGAGATTTCTTTGTTCCGAAAAGATATAAACATTACATCCAGCTCGTTAGGACACAATGTTTTAATCTCTCGTAATCAAAGTCGTCTTGTGATTCGCAAAACTTGGTGAAAGGGATGTTAAGTGATTTAGTTAAACGGAAAATCGCAACCCAGCACGTTAGGGCACTATTTTCCGAATTTCTAAATACGAAACATTGCTTTGCTTTAAGAATCTTTGGATAGAATAGGACGATTGCACAGAATATATTTTTATTTAGCGAGATTATTGAAAAATTGCAATAGCGATAATAACGCAAATAAAGAATGATTGACGACAATAATGATGATAATGGTGATGGGTAACAATACTAAACAAATGATAATAAAGATGTTATATGATGGTAATAATAAATAATAAAATGAACACGATAACAAATAAAATATGTCCATGGATTTGGTATGTGAAAACAATGACTAACAATGAAATAACAAATAATAGCGATAATAATAATAATAATAATAATAATAATAATAATAATAATAATAATAGTATTTATATATGATAATGTAATGCCAATAATGATAATGGAGATAATATATATATGTATATAAAGAATAAATGAGTGAGTAAGGTAAAATTAATAATTGAATACAAGAATGAATATAATAATAGTAATCGTAATATTAATATTAACAATAAATGTAGTAATGGTAAATGTAGTATAGTATCAATAATACTAAATACAATCAAATAAAAATAATAATAATAATAATAGTAATATAACAAAAACGATAAAAATAAATAATAGTAGATAGCAATAATAAACAAAAGATAATAATAAAATGAATAATAATATAATAATAGTATTAAGAAGAAAATAATGACAATGGTAAATAATAATAATAATAATAATAATAATAATAATAATAATAATTATTATTATAACAATAATAACAAAGAAACAAAAGAAAAGGACTAAATTGTTGATTAATTATACTAAATAATAATAATAATAGGTAATTGTAAATAAATAATAATATAATAATAGTATTAATAATAAAATAATGATAATAGTAAATAATGATAATAATAATAATATAAATAAAGAATAGTGAAAATGAAATCAAAATAATAAATAATATATATATTATAGTAAGTAATAATAATAAAACAAATAATAGTCAAACAAAATAACTGTAGAAAAAAATACAAAGATGATAATTACAACAACATATTGCTAAAAAAAATTTACAAAATACTGAAATAGGATTAAATTGTATTTAAAATAAAATTTTAGAGATTAATTCGAAATAAAACAAAAGAAAATGGGGGGTATTTGTATGCATGAGAAGAAAGGAGGGACCAAAACGGTAATTAACCCTTTTGCCAAAACTCACCGCAGCAGGAGGGACCTAATTGCGAATCCAGGTAAATTATTGGGTTAAATTAAGATTATAAAGACTTAATTGAAAAATTATAAAAGGCGGAGGGACCGCGCGTGCAAATTACCCATCTTTCCGGAAAAACACGCGGATCCTTAGCGGGTCGGATAGGATCGGGTCGGGTCACTTAAAACGACGTCGTTTTGGGTTCAAGGCGACCCAAAACGACGCTGTTTGAGGGCTATTAAAGCCCAAAATTCGAAAAAAAACAGATGTCAAGACTTTAAAAAAAAACTCCTTCCCCTTTCTTTTTTCTCTGAAAAGGGGGAAGATCCGGTGAGGATTTCGCCAGTTGCCATTGCCGTGTTGTGGCGTCGCCGACCACCGTATACTGATGGTAGAATTCAAAAAAGGTAACTTTTCTTTTCTTTTTATTTTTTTATGTTATACCTTATATCTGCATGAGAAAGAAAAAAAACAAAATAAAAGAGTTTTGAAAGCAAAAATAACCTTTTCGAATCTGCTTTTCTCGGTTTCAATCTTTTTTGTTGCTTTTTTTCTTTTGCATTTAGATCTGCTCTTTCTTTTTGGTTCTGTTTCCTGTTTAGATATGAAATCTCTACTTTTTTATTGATTTCGAAAAAAAAAATCCCCTTACAATGGATCTTAATCGGCTTTTTATAGCCATTTACAAAAGATTTTTTTGTATTTTATTCACTCTCTGCTTTACTTATGTGTTCCTTTCCTTCTGCAGGGCATGGGGAGTAAGTGGAGGGTCGGTGGCCGACTATCAGTGGCGGTGGCTGGTGGCGTCAGAACAGGGGCGTCAGAAGTTGAAGAGTCAGAGGGCAGGTGGCTAGGGTTTTCAGAAACCCTAGCATTTCTGAAAAAAAAATTTTAATTTTGGGCCTTCGGGCCTATTTTTTTAGGTCCTTTATTTTATTTTTTTTTATTTCATTGTTTGTTTTGGTGAAATGGGTCTCGCATAACTACGTTTGTTCTTTTTTTTTTCTTTCTTTTTTTGGTAATGGATTGAGACGTGGGATGTAGTGAAACATTTAACAACACCATTTTCTTTGATTTGTAATGAAAATTTATTTTTAAAAAAAATATTTGTTTAGATGTTAATGTGAACTAAGAATGGTTTAAAATAAAAAATATTAGGGAGATAATTTGTTTTAATTATCGAAACATGAGCGAGATAATTTGTTTTAGTTATCAAAAGGTGATTAATTCCTAAAAATAAGAATATTAATATGATTGTCTAAATTAATAAAGGTTGAATTGAGCTCAAATTAAACTCATTCTAAATCTGTTTTAAAATTTATTTACTTGTGAAGGATTTACTTGAATATAAGTGAATGATGATATGTGTGTGACTAACGTGTATAACACCTCCATATATCAGTACTACTCACTGCCCTGATCTTGGAACAAGGTTGACGCTGAAACCATAGTTTTTGAGTCGAGAATCTTGATAACCTTGCAATGCATGGTGATATTTGAGCCCAGAAAAGATGGGCCTGTACCCTGAAGCCTAAAGAAAGCCCACATAAGCAAGCACCTTACAACAATAGAGGCTTAATTTTAATCCCAAGGAAGAGTACTAATAAGCCTGATGGCCCTCATCTCTCTCGGTCATGGTTTAGGCCCTGCCCTGTCTGACGAAGAACTTTCTTTCACTACATTCATTGATATTTGTTGCGCTCCATCGATCCCAACTCCCAAGACTTTCATAATTTGCAGCAATTTTCATTTTTCAAATTTCTACAGGGTGCCCCCGACCTCCCCTCTTACTTTCACCTGCTTCCCAAGCAACAAGCTCTTATTATTCTTTTGACTTGTACATAAACAAACGATTAATAGGGGAGGGGAAGGAATGGGAGAAGGGAGAGAAGGAGACTGGGAGTGCAGTGGATGCAAGAACAGGAACTATGCCTTTAGATCCTTCTGTAACAGATGTAAGCAGCCTCGTCTTCTCGTTGACACCAAAACTCCTGCTGATTCCAAATGGCTTCCTCGTATTGGTGATTGGATCTGCACTGGTCAGTTTATACTTATTTCTCTTTTCTTGGGTTTTTTTTCCTTATTATTTCCTCTTATTACTCATGTTGGTTAATTCAATTATTCAATTTAAGACTATACATCAAAAGTTGGGTTCTGGAGTTTATCTGTGTTATTAGCTTTGGTAATAGTTGTAATTTCATTAGCTGAGATAGAACAAAGGGCATGTCAAAATTCCATATTTCCTTTGCCTAATTAAAGATTTACGATGGGTTGTCTTTAAACAATGACTTGGGGAGAGTTTTATTGAACTTTTTTCTGCTTTACTTATGTTAATTCGCGGTAAAACAGCTGGTTTTATGGTAATTGTTGACAGAGTTGCCATTTCGAAAGCATAACTTTTGGCCTTTGTATGTTTATGAATATAACATGTTAAATGAAATATAGTGATATGTGCTTTGCGAAGTTGAGGTTAGGAAATCAGTATCAATTAGGTTGAGTGGTTTGTGTTTTTTGTATGTTTACTTTGGTATGGGATGAACTGGTTGGTGTGCGTGTGCTTGGCTTCCTGTCCTCTTCGTGGCTGCATTGTGGGTTGGGGTGTGTGTGGCAATGGATCAATAGCTTGCACTAACAACAATTATGCATCAAGAGAGAAGTGCAAAAAGTGCGGGCAACCAAAGGAGATTGCAGCAATGCCAGCAATTGCAATGCCTGGAGCTTCTCTCCCAACCTATTCACATTATTTTGCAAGGGCCCTAGGAGCACTGGAACAAAAGATGAATGTTGGATTTGTAGGCAGTGGTGCTCCCCAACAGTTCCTTCCTTTGAGTTCCAATTGGTCTGTGGGAGGGGCTGATAATTGTGGACTTCAGTCAGCACCAACATGGCCTGTTGCTGGAAACCAATCTCCTGGGGCATATGCAAATCCTGGTAATCAGCCCCTTTCTGTTCCAAAGGGATGGCGAAATGGTGACTGGATTTGCAACTGTGGCTTCCATAATTACTCTTCACGGTCACAGGTCTTATCTTGCTGCCTAAACTGGATTCAGCTTTCTTCTTTTTACTCATTACGAATTCTACAAAATATTCCATGTTATTTTTCTGATCCAACCGGCTGTTTTTGCAGTGCAAAAATTGCAATGCATCCATACCACCAGGTACATTCATTTGCTTTTTTTTGCTTTTAATGCTTATATTCTGGTATGATGGGTTTTTTTTTTTTTCTACTACTAGTAACTGAGTCTTTGCCTCTTTCTCATTTTCCTTTTTCGGGTTATATAGCACTTGGAACTAAGCGATTAGCATCTGAAGAATTTGTACATGATTGGGATCATAAAAGATTAAATTTAGGAAATGTAAGTAACCAGTTCTTTTGTGGCATTTATAACTATTTTTATTTTCCAGCAGGGTTTTAATTTTTTAACTACTGAACTACTGTGTCCCATTTTCTGGGTTTTCAGGGCAAGGACGAACAACTGTATCCTCGATTTGACCAAATGGTAGGAGCCACCAGTGACCCAAAACCTGGAGCATATCCTTCCTATCCCAGTATAAATCCTGCTATGGCTTCAAATTGGCCAGCACCCATTCCGTTTCCTCCTCAAGCTGCAACAACTCTTCTTGGAAAAGGGTAATTTTTTATTATGTCGACCCCTTATTACATGCTTGTTGTATATCTTGGACAAATTAGTGATTCATTTCATGAGTTAGATGATACTTAACTCCTTTGTCAACATATGGCAATGATATTTTTTTTTCCAGTCCCTTAATCTTGTTAGATATTGTAAATGATTTTTAGCTTCTGGAACTGGACCTGAAATCGGTGTTGTTTGCTCCTAGATTACTATTTAAAGTTCTCTTGCTTCTTATTGGTTGTAGGCTTGAATGTAGTATGCTAAAGAGATGGTCACTTAGGTGTTATGAACTTCTGTGTTTAGAATCTAATCAGGTTTATGTTCCGTTTTTTTCATCTAGATGCTGAGTCATATGTATAGCAAATATGATATTTTTCATGAGATTCAGAGGATTGCTTTTTAAAGCTACAAATTTTTTAACATCGTTTATCAGGGCAAAACAATGGCGTAGTGGAGATTGGATGTGTGCAAAATGCAACAATCACAACTATGCATCTCGAGCTCAATGCAACAGGTCAGTAGCTAAGTAGTGGCTTTTACTTTCTGAATTATGCGAGGATTGTGGTCAGCAGAAATATTAATTTGATCATTTGATGTCTGAAGTGATTTAGTATTAGAAATAAAAACTGCTTAATGTTATGTATGGTTACCTACGTAAGATTATGGAATTTTTCTTTGTTCTATTATTGGGTTCTCGTACATTAGTTACGTAAATCATTGCATGTAATATGTATGATAATTCTGGAAATTTTGATTTCTGAAGACGTCGTCTTCACTGCATCCCTGCAAGGGCAGGGGTGACCGTACCATGGGAGTATAACAACAAATAGGTTGACAGTTTGACATTGCGGGCTTCCCTTAAAGGAAGATGTTTCACTTCATTTTGGAGAAAACTCACCGGTCAGTGTTTACTTTTCCTTCTACAGGTGTAAGACTCAGAGAGAGACAGTGACTTAGCTGGTAAATGCTGCAGTGTTGCCATTTAATGCCAGTTTTGATTCATAAGAATTTTTCTAGCACAGTGCGCAGGTTCTCTCCCTCTCTCTCTCTCTTGTACAACAAAAAACCAAAAGCTGTAGATTTGGTTTGATTAGTTATGACAGCGATTATGAGTTTTGAATTGACAATGGTGGAGAGCTTTATATAACTTCTCTATAATACTAAATTGTATAATTTGGCTAGTATTTCTTGTATAAAATGTTGAAAACCTTGTGGTGTATACGCATCTGATGTGTTGGACTGAGATCTAACTGCCATGGCAGCTTTCTATTTATTTCTTTGTTTATCTGATAGCAATTTTGAATGGTTTTCACATGCTAGTAGTTATGATATTCTCTTTTCCATCCCAATAATGTTGCTATTGAATCTCGGATCCAATTAAAGGACTTATCATTAGAGTACTCGAACAAAAACAGCAACAACAAAACTAGACGTCAGATATTTAGTGTAAGAACATGGAATTATGTATCCTCCATTCCTCACAAATTCTCTTATTGATTATGTCTTCATCGATGCTGTTGAGTCCTGTTATTCTCATTCTGACTTCTTTAATTATTTGCATGACCTGCCTGTTGTTAATCTTTCAGTAGAAAGGAGTCACTTGTTTCTGTCTTGACGAAGGTGTGGTATATGGAGGCTGCTTAAGCAATTTGCAAGACTATGGAAATAAAAGTTGTCTTTGAGCTGGTGTATGGCCCAATGGATCCCTCTCTACCATTCTACTACCCTCCTCAGTAATCCCCAAAGCTGCAACATTCGCCGTCCTATGATTTTTTAAATTTTTATTTGGGGAATATCTGCAGCTACAGAAGAGGTGGTCCCTTGATGCCAAGTCTTGTCTACTTAACATGCTTAGGGATATAGAGAGTGCACCAAACAAATCGATGGCACCCCACTTCCTGAAATTTGGGTGTAAGAGCTTCCCAAGCTGTAGCTGTAGAAAAGGTGTGCCCAGGTACACTTCAGATGACTCCTTGCTCAAACCTGATCAAGAACCGTGTGACTATTCCCTTCATGTTAAGTAATTGCCACATGCTTCACAGAGATCTCTTCCTTTCAACACATAGGATTGGGGCCATCCTATCTACAATGATCCAAACATTATGAAAAAGGCTCATAAGTGCTTGAAAATGTATGGCGGCTCAAGAGCACCCTTTGATTCTGGTTCGCCAATCCACTTGTTTGTTTCTTCCAGGAGAAGCTAGAGCATAGGTAAGTAATAAGAAGTGCCTGCATCAATAATTATGTAGGTTGAAAAGAATAAGACCGAATCAATTGTAGGCTGTCCAACTAGTAATCCATCCTTGGTTACGACGGTAGCGTATGGAAAGAGTGCCAAGTTTGAATTCCGTAGCTTGTAGGTCTCTTTGCTGGATATGTGAGTAAAAACTCACTTTGGGTGTTGTTGGGTTGTTGCCAAATAGGTGCTATAACAAATCTCCAACGAACTCTATACTCACAGCACAGAATTTAGGCTGCCTTTGGTGAAGATTAAAACATCATCTGCAAAACGTAAATCCGTCGCTCTACATTTGGAACATACTTTGCTATCTGCAGCAACGACTTCTCAATCTTGAAATACATTTTTACTGGTATTTTAATAATATAAAATTATGACTTACCACAATGAAAATATGCATTAACATTCTATAATGAAAAGCTAAACGTCTTTAATTATGATTTGGAGTTTTCTTATTGTTGTAATTAACTATTTTGAATAATATTATTTTACCTTAATAAAAAAAAATACTCTCTCAAATAAATAAATAAAAGATAATAAGCAATCGGAGGGTTCCATTGCAGACAACGGCCATCGATTCGACCTATACGGTATGCACCATTCCCTACGAATTCTCATCCGCTAATCTTCAAAAGGCTACCCCTACAGGTATCCAGCACCATTCCCCCCTTCCACTATTATTATTATTTTTCTTTTTGTCTTGTTCGATGTTTTTTACATTTTCTTTTTATAATTTCCATTCTTTCTTTACCTGCAAATGTGGGTAATTTTAGGTTCTTCTAATGGTTGCTCTCTAGTGTTAGTATGCTTTTTACGTTTTTCTTTTTATAATTTTTTTATTATACCTCCTCCATAACACCTACATATGTCTCCCTTGAGCATCGTTAGCAGCATGTCATAAGTACCTACGACCCTTCGAAGTCAGAATTTTATTTTTGAAAAGTTAAAATTAAATTATATATTTTTATGATAATAAAATGTAATTTTATTATTTTAATAGTTTATATCTTTATAATTTTTAAAGGATTAAATTAAATTTTATCATTTTTGAAGAGACTAAAGTATAATTTTATTATTACTAATTTAAAATTTTATAAATTACAAAGGGTCTCTCTGAATCCGCCATTGCTTCAATCATGATGAAACAATCATTGATTATAAAGTCACTCTACACTATCATATCATCAATATATAAAGTTCTATTTTTTTTCTCTATAGCGGAATAAAATGTAATTTTACCGCAAACATGTTACTTACACGTGACATATTATGTATTTTATATATAACCCTTCTCACCTCAATTAGGAAGAGCATATAGATAATATTTTAATCAAAATGATTGAAATTTATTTTTATATATTTAATTATTTAATTTCAAATAAATTAATGTTAATGAGATATTAGCATTTAGCAAAAGATAAAATCTTGGGACCTTAATGTCTTAGGTGTAACCTTCACATTGTATAAATTATATGTAGGTTGTCTTTAGATTTATTTTAACTTAAATTTCATCATGTGTAGATTATCTCTGCTTTGAATATATTCTAAGTATTTTTACTTAAATTTTATTATGTATAGATCTTTTCTAGTTTTGATATGTTTTGAATTTTTAATAGCATGTGAATTTTATTTTAAATACTTTTAAATAAAATAATGAAATTACATAATTAAATAACACAAAATTGTTAATTTTAAAATTTTAGAATATATTTATATCGATCACTTTTAATAATAGCATATATGTTCTGAATTTTGTAACATTTCTAGTAGTGAGTTTTACTTAAAGTTGTCTCAATGTTTATGTCTTTTATTAATTTAATTTTTTCTTGAACTAAATTTAATCATTAATTTTTAAAAAGAATCAAATTACTAGTAGAAGGAGAAGGGGAGGGGGGATATGTGGTCCAAAGCCAAAAGAAAACCTGAGTGCAACAAAATTGGGTCCACCCTAAAAACCCTAGAGCTGGAATATATATAAAATAAAAAGAAGAGGGTGTGGGTTATCAAACTTGATTACGGACAGTCTATCATCCATTCTGGGTAAGTAAAGATTAGAAGAAAAGAAAGAGAAGGGTGTGGGTAGGGTTTGGCACAGTCACTATCTTAGATTTAATAGAGACAGAAGAAAGGGAAAAAGGCAGATGCAGAGAGAGGAGATATGGAATGATATTGTGATGTATCATTGCAGATATGGCGGAGAAAATAACAGCAATTGGGATGATTACCCCAAAGAAAAGGATGTGTACTATCCCCACTATACGTAACTAGCTAGCCCATTTCTTAGGACTTCTGAGATAAGCACTCTATTTCTTTTTATTTATTTATATATATATATATTATTTAATTTAATTTTAATTTTAATTTCATTGTGAAATTATATAATTAAAAATATAAAAATTACACACATATGAGATTGGAATTTAAGATACCTTGGTTTTCAAATTCACCCTTCTAGCTTATTTTTAAGCATACATCTTTTCACTAATATAAATAACTTATGTAGAAAACAAATGAAATTTTAATTGAGAATTTCGATGTGATAAGTTTAAGTCATATTATTTTTAGTAATTTATTCTTGGTTTTTTTAAAAGTTTTATAAAATATTTATTTCATTTTAAATAAACAATTCTTTAATAAAATTTCAACTAAATTAATATTGTATTGGCTGAAAAAGGATTAAAAAAAAAAGGAATTTGCGGTAATAGAAAGAAAAAGAGAGTGGAATAGAGTTTAGAGAAAAATAAGAACCAAGTTACCGACAAAACCCACATGGAGAGGATCAGAGAAAGAGAAGCATTAATGCGATGCATGATAAGGAGAGGAAATCTCATGATGTTAATGTCTGAATCAAAACACAATCTGAAAAGTTTGAAAGAAAGAGGCTGCTGCTGCAGTCCTAATTATTGTAGAAAAATGGAATATGACTGACTGTTACTTGTTGAACTCAAGGTGTATGTAATACTACAACCCCCCTTTTCCGCCTTTAAAAATATTATTATTATTATCCCACACTGAGCAAAAAAGGAGTGTTTTTTGTATGAAAGGAAACAAAGAGTAATGCAGAGTAATGGAGAAACGGGGGTTTACGTAGCCAGGCAACAAAATCTCAAGAAACTGTAATCTAAATAAATTTCACTGTATCTCCAATCCGTTTCAACTTTAGCACGTAAAAGTGAATTGATTTTGTATGTTGGAAGAAATATAAAGCAATGCTGCCTTTATGCATGCACGTGCTGCATATCCACCACATGGAATTTAGGACAATAAAAAGTTAAACTGGAAAGATGAAAGAGGTTTTTTATTTTTATTTTAGTTAAAAAGAGTTTGGCGTTCAAAACTCGGTTTGCCAACGCTGCTTTCTTTTACTGAACATGGAAGCTGGTCCTAAGATTTAAATTCAATTTCCAATACTTGTTGTACTTGCAAGACCTACCTAGGGAGGGTATCCTCTTAACACTATTTCTCATCTACAAACTGAGGGCCCCTCCAGCTCCAAGGTGAAATCCCTGAAATTCTTAAAGGATAGGGTAATCAAAGCTCTATAAAGAATAAAGGAACCTACTATTGGACGATTGTGACATCAGTAAAGACTAGAGATAGACAGTGTTAATATAAATAAATAAATAAATAATTTTTGTTTAATGTGTGATTCTCTTCTGATAATGAATCCTAGAGAAAGCATTTATGTCTCTCTTGAAATTCACTGTAAGTTTACAGGAATATTTTTTATAGTCTGGTTTCTGGATCTGCAAAATAGAGTAGAGCTTATTCATTGATCACTATGTTTTCTTCTTGTTTGATAAACGAAGCTCAAATTATGTTTTGATGGGTCTGTATAATATAGTAAATATATGAAGGTTTGATTCAGGTCATATATTGAGTTGTAAATCGGATTCATCATTCCTTGAAAGACTCTCTTTCATTCATTTCAGTTGCAATATTATATTATATTATATTATATTATATTATATTATATTATGGGGCAACTCTCATATATCTGTCACTGTTATCAAGGGGAAGGCTGGTTAATCATCATTTCATACCTCGTCATGCCTTTTCATCCAAGTAATTCCACTGATATCCTCCCTTTCTATGCCTCTTTTGTCACTTCCTTTTTCATGAACATCACTCTGACAACTTCACTCCTTCACTCTCAGATATTTCTCTGATATGAATATCCTCTCTTCCGCTTCTCATCTCCTTTTATATCTTACTTCTTCATGCACTTTCATTCACACCTACACCATCTCTCTCTCTCTAATTAACTTGCTAGCTTTGTTTGCATCTCTTTGTTTTCTTCTTGTTTGGAATCCATCATGGAACCCCAACACCAACACCAACAACCACATCCGAATGATGATAATAGTGGCGGTGGCAGTGGCAAAGGAAGCTTTCTTTGCAGGCAAAGTAGTACACGGTGGACTCCCACCACTGACCAGATTAGAATATTGAAAGACCTTTACTACAACAATGGAGTTAGGTCCCCAAGTGCTGATCAGATTCAGAGGATCTCTGCTAGGCTTAGACAGTACGGGAAAATCGAAGGCAAGAATGTCTTTTATTGGTTTCAGAACCACAAGGCTCGTGAGAGGCAGAAGAAAAGGTTCACCTCCACACCTGATATTCTCCCCATGCAAACACCCCTTCTTGCAAATGCTACCAGGAAACCTGATGATTCTCTTCATAATCATAAATATCCCACCATAACTCCTGGTTGGTTTCTCTAATTATTTTCTCTTTCCCTACCTTTGCTTGTTATTTATAAAACCCTTTACTTTCCTATTCCCAATGGATTTTTGTATAAATTTTGTAGGTTATGCTCCATCATCTCCTCCTTCAACTGGTGTGCTTACTGTTGGGCAGATAGGACACTATGGCTATGGATCAATGACCATGGAGAAGAGTTTTAGGGTAAGAGATGATAATCATAAAAGCTTTGGAAAGGCAGCAACTTTATTTATATATTTTTTGAACACTACTGTATCTATGTTTTTTAAAACCAGGATTGCTCGATATCAGCGTGTGGTAGCAGCAGTGGTGGTGCAAGCCACAACTTTGGGTGGGTTGGCATGGATCCCGCATATACATCATCATCTTATGCTTTCTTTGACAAGAAAAAATTATTTGGAGAAGAACAAGAAGGTGATGAAGAAGAAGAAGAGGAAGAAGGAGCGGCTGTTGCACCACATATTGAAACCCTTCCTCTCTTCCCCATGCACGGCGAAGACATCAATGCTTTTTGCAGCAATATGAAGCCTCAATCTGCAGATAGCTGCTACTCTAGTTGGTACAGGTATGATGATGGCTACACCGCCTCTCGTGCTTCACTTGAGCTCAGCCTCAACTCCTACAATGCCAGATCACAGGATTCTATCTGATGCAAAATCAATCTTCGTATTAATCATGTTACTATAATTGATGATGTCCAGTGGCTTCTTTAAATAGGTAGCTAGAAATTATGGCTTTAATATTGTGGTGTAAACTATCAGTTCGTCTCTTGTTGGGCCATGGTAAAGAAATTAACTTAATTAATGAGCATCTTGTTTGTTTTATTGCCAAGAATATGGACAATGAGGCTTGGTTTAGGAAGTCTAGTGATTCTTGTCTAAGTTAAAGCTAACGAAAATGTTGATTTTAACTAGAGGATGCCAATTGTGAAGAAAAAAACAAAACTGTTTCCTGTCTGTCTCACATAATGACAGTATTAATGATGTGATTATTTTCTTTTTGGTAACCCAATCAGGTACTTACTTAATAAAGAAATGGAAATTATTAAGAAAAAACCGGTGTCTTGCAACTGGATAATATTCTATATATGCCAAAACGTGTTGAAGCTTTTTTCCACACCCACACTTATTTCACGGTTTGTACCAAAATGCCTCTTTTCACGGCAAAAGATCTTTACCCTATAAAACTATGACGGAAACAATGGATGCTTTTCAGCTTTCATTTTTCTCCTTTAATTTGACTCACCATTGAATAAATACAGTTAAAAACGTAATCAGTGTCCCTTCTGCAACCATTCGTGAAAAGCTTTTCACCAGGATTTTTGTTTGAAATCAAAGAATAATGTCTCAAAAGTATGGAAAAAAAATCGTCCAGGAAATGAATTTTAATAAATCAATTTTCTTCTTTTGCCCATTCATACTGTCAGCTTTTTTTTTTTTTGGAAAAGTTACAGTAAATTGTTGTGAAAATGGTTGGAAACTTGGATTGCCTGTACTGCTTGTTCCATCATATTTGAATTGTAGTTAGAATAACCTAATCTGGAACCCTCAAAATATTTGGCTAAGTAAATGTGGAGACATTTCGTGGCAAATATTATTGCTCGTGTAACTTGAAGAAGAAGAAGAAGGAGAGGAGTTTTATATGCGTATTCCAAGCCTATCTAAATTAATTTTATTTGAACATATTGAATGTAAAGTGATGTATTTGTAACATTTTAATTCTGACTTTGAGGCTGTAATTATCTATTGGTAAACGGCATTTTGAGTTTTAGTCAATAGTTGTACTAGATTAATTGTTTAATAAAATCATTCCTTAAGCAAGGCTCCATAGGCATAGGATTTATGAATCTCAATTGCGTTAACAAATATTTTGTGTTGATTCTCTCTTCACTTATCTCTTCAACTCACGTTTTGGATTTGTTATGCAAACTCTCTGGTTCTATCCTATGTTCCAACATCAGTTAGAACAATACGTTAAATCTGGTTATTGAAACAATTTACTGTTATAGCAGAAGTTTAAAAAATTTCAAACCAAGTCAGCTTGCGATATTTATAGTAATAAACATTCTACCGACAAATACTTGTATTTTGTGCGAGACGGACTCGAAACGTTCTCGACTTTCAACCGATCAACCTTCTCTGTTATCCTCGTTTCCCGACTTGCGTTGAGTATGGGCTCAAGAGAAATGAACCTAACACAAAATAAGAAATGATTTAATTAGTGTCATCTATTTATAAAGAGGGATAGGAGAATTTTAGTTGAATAAGAGTTACACAAATAATATTTATTTAATAGAAAAAGTAATCTCCTAGACAACTAAAAGAGGGGGAATGGGCACACCTTAGATAAAAACATTAGGTTACCACGCTTCCCATGTAAATGAGGGGAATTGAGCTTTTTATGTATTGAGTTCAATTATATGTGTTTCTTGGACTTTTAACACTACACTTTATAATTTAATCATATCCAATATTTGTTTTCTATTCTCAAAATTAATATTATTTATTTAAATAATTTACTTAATTAAATTAATTTCACAATTAAATAATTTTTAACCTAATTTTAATTTCGTTAAAATCATGATGACTTTAAACATAAAATAATCTATACAAAATATATTTAATTTTCCTATTCAAAGGATTCATAATGACTAATTAATTTAATTGAATAATTGAATAGAGTTACATGCAATCCTAGAAATAGTATGATATAAATATATAGAGCGAATTAATGCAATAATAAGGGTTTTAATTAGAAATAAATTTCAATTAATCAACCTAGAGTTAGTTGCTCTTATGCTTGAAAGAGATATTAACATAAACTTGAAATTTCTACGGATCAAAGAGCTAAGAAAAGAAATTGCATAAATTAGATTGAGAACTATAGATGAAATCTAGGTAGATTCTTGCCTAGGTATTGTTTTGTCACTTGGTTGATATTTGATTGTTTTTGTGTTTTACTCTTTGGTGCATTCATTAGTTAATTTAGATAGGTTATTTTAAATTTTAATTGCTCCTTTAAATTTTTAGGTTAAATAATAAAAATGTGAAAATTACTAGTAATTACAATCCTCAAAGGAATGAAATCAGTGCTCACCATAACTATATTATTAACTGATAGATGCATTTGCCTTAATTAATTTATTAGTTAGTTGAATGGACATCTGCTTAACTATAGGGCCGAAGGTTTCCTTGTAATAAAATCCTAACCGGACTTTACATCGAGAAATAATTCCATCCGCAATTTTCTTCAACTTCAACAACTATTTGCAGCCAACTATTGTGTGATTAGATGGCAACTATACCAACTCATTTTCTCAAATCATCATTTTACCACATAACATATCTTATTTTAATCCAATTCAAGGTCAATTCCTTAATTATTTCAAATTTTCAATTCAACGTTTTCAATTTATCAATTAATTGATCATTTTCTTATGATTTAGTTTATACCTCACTTTTTACACTAAATTACAAACAATTTAATTTATTATCAAGACACGCAAATTTCATAATTCAAATATATAGAAAATTAAGTACAATCATACCATATGAACTTACAAGTAGAATTCAACACTAATCACAAAGTCAGAGACTATTATGTAATTTTCCTTTTTCTTTGTTTATCTACCGATTGTTTCAAATCTTGATCTATATGATAATTCATTTCACTTTATCAGCTCCTATCACTTTAGATCATCTCATGAATATAACATCTTTTATTCATTTTTCATAATTTCCCTAAAATTTTGCATTTTATTCAATTTAGTCCCTAAAACTGAACTTATCATATCTTTCAAATTTGAACTCCAAATTTTAAACCCACTTCAAATGTCCATATACAGTCTCCTATTATAACAATTTACAAGAATTTCATACCAATTTCAAGATATTCACAATTTAGTCTCTAAACTCAAAACTAACAATTAGTTTCACAATTTAATTCTTTCTACATTCCTAACTTTTTAAACCATCAATGTAACAACTAAAAGCTTCAAATATCTCTAATGGTAACATTTAAAATCTTTATTAGTTTTAAAAATGGAGGTACAATATAGCTAGATTAAACAATGATTATAAAAACATAAAATTTATGAAAAATCGAGCTCAAATGTACCTACATGCAAGCTTGTGAAGTGGCGGAACTCTCCCAGCTCCAAAATTGGTATTTTCGTGAAAGAATAAGGGAAATAGGGAAGATGATGGCACTTCCATTTTTAAATATTTTAAACCTTTTAATGTTTTATGTTTTTAACTAAAAATCAATATAAAATTTCACCTACACAAATTCCATGGTTGGCAGCTATGTCCAAAATTGGCTTATTACCATACAAAACATCCAATAATTAAATCATACTCAACTAATTAACCAATCCACTTAAATTTAAATTTTATAGTTTTTACGTTTTAGTCCTTTTTCCTTAATTATCCATCCAAACTCTAAAATTTTTGGACCAAACTTCAATTCACCAATACAATAACTCCATAAATATTAAATAATATAATTTACGAGCTCGTTTTGTGGAAATAAGATCCTAATACCACCTTTTCCAAACCACTGACTTTCGGTACGAACCACTTGTATATTGACCAATTAATAAAATTTATAAAATCAAAATTCACAATAACACCATATATAAATCGTAAATATTAAAATAATAATATTTATGAACTCACTAGTCGGAATTGTGGTCTTGAAAACACTATTTTCAACACCACTGAAAAATGAGTTATTATAGGAACATAGTAATACCTCGTTATCTCGGGAGGTGAGATATAAATTTCCTTCCCTTTAACTAATATCTGCATCCACAATTGATCGTTGGTTTGAGAGTTTTAATATTTTATATAATGAATGATCGAGCCTAGAAACTAACTATCACCACGATTGAGGCAAGCGCACCTATCGAACAGTAGTATAGCTTAGTGGCAAGACCGAAATGTCGAACCCAAAGGAACTACAAGTACTAGTACTGACATTCTTTTTTATTATCTAGCCTAAAATAAAGGGGATTTTTATCTAACTAATTACTAACCTAAGGATGCTAAGACACAAAGAATGAATTGGGAAATTACTTTTGGGAAAATCAATTGATCAAGACAATACCCGAGGAAGAATCCACGTAGACTTCACTTATTATTTAACTCTGAACCAGATGATTTATTCACTTGACCTGATCCGTAGGATTCTCTAATTTATATTAATATCTTTTTCGAGGCTACTAATGTCTAACCCTAGGTTGATTAATTGAAATCTCTTTCTAATTAAAACCCCTAGTGTTGCATTAACTCGATCTATGGACTCCCATATTAGGTTTGACCCTAATCCGACAGATTTTCGTCGTCCTATTTCTAGGAGTGCGATCAACTCCACTTAATTATGCTAGATCTACTCTTAGACAGGGACTTTTGCTCCTCTGAATAAGTACATCAATACTTGAATCAATATCCTGAAATATTAAAGGAAGAATTAAGAACACATAATTAATAACAAATCAAGTATTTATCATACAGTTCAGAAAACAATAACAAGATCCGTCTTAGGTTTCATCCCCCTCAGGTATTTGAGGGGTTTAGTTCATGTTCATAAAAGAATACATCTCAGAAGAAAGTAAATAACAAAACATAAAGAAAAACCCTAAAACCCCTAAAAGAATTAAAGGGAAGATCTTCAGTTTTCAGCATGATTCCAGCTTTTTGAGATGGATTAACTGGCTTTTTTCGAGTAATTCTCTGTATTCAGCCCTCTCTGGCTTCTCCTCCTTCGGCCCCGACAGAAGCCTTCTGTCGAACTCTCATTTTAGGTCACACTTAGGGTGTTTATATAGGCTTCGGAATGTCTTTCTTCGCCTCTAAGTAACTTTTTTCGTGTAGAATTAAAATAGGTCACGACAGGGACACGCCCGTGTGGCACGCCTATGTGAATCGAGCCCAGGCCGTGTTCGAGTTTGCTAAAGTGGCACGGCTGTGGTGAACTCCAAGCGGTGTTGATTTCTCACTTTGGCCCAATTTCTCCATTTTTAGCCCGTTTCTCGTTCTTTTCATCCTACTATGCTCACCTAAGTATAAAACATGAAATTAAAGGATTAGGAGCATCGAATTCCACAATTCAAGGGATAAATCATCCAAAAGTATGTCAAATGTGGGATTAAAATATGCATATATTACGATTTATCAAATACCCCCACACTTAAGCATTTGCTTGTCCTCAAGCAAAATCCTCAACTCACAATTAAAAATTATTCTTCTCAACTTATAACTCCTATCAATAATGTTTCGAAATAATCCATAGGTAATCATACATTGAGAATTCAACTAAAAGAACATCAAAGTTTCAAACAATCCAAGTTGAGCATTTTATTCATGGAAAACATAGGTATCCCCCTTATCTAAGTAATCACCTTTGATTCAAAGTATCACAGAGTTAACATCCTCACTAAGGGTTCACTCAAATCACTCGAAGTGTTCAAGGAACAATAAATTAAGCATTCAATAGTCAATATGAAAAGTTAATCCCATAGGCTTGCATGAAAATCAAGTCTCCACCATTGTAAGTTGAGATGATACATCGATCAAAAGGTCTTTAAGAAGGGTTGTAACATGGCTTGGTTAGGGGGTAGAGTTACAGGCTGAAAGAGAAGGTTAGAATCGAGATCGATTTGACAAATTACCTAACTAGAAAAATAGACTAAAACTGAATAATTACAATAATAATACGAGCTTCTTCTAAAGATGTAAAATTTACTGTTTAAGCTCATAAAAACATAGAAATAATGAAAAATATACTTTTAACTTTTTTTTAAGAACAAATCAAGTAATAATTACATACTAAAATATAGAACATAGTTAGGCAACTAATCAAATCAAATCTTGACAAAAAGATTAATACAATCAGGAAAATTCTTAATGAATCAAAAAGGGTAATTTTTTTTGTTAATATTAAGAGTAAATCAATGAATGGTTTGTTAGGATCAAAGGGGTTCACTAAGGGTTAATTATGAAGGTAGGCCTTTTGGGAATTAAGTGGGTTAAATCATAGGCGCCTTTATCCTCTCAGTATATCAAATCAATGATGTGGTCTTGACATGCATAATCGAGGCAAGTTCTAGAATAACAGATCAATATTGACTTACTCAAATCAACAATAAAAGTGAGCATGAAAGAATGTATGCTCTAAAGGCTCAAAATCTCACAGGAATTATTGGCTTTTGATGTCAACCCTGTGAACTTTAAACTTCAAGATAATACCTAAACTTGGGGAAATAACCTAGAAAATTTTAAAATTTTCAAAAATCAACTTATCATGCTTGATTCTCTAAAGCCTTAAAGTTTAAACAATCAATGCACAACTGCCTATGTTTTAATTCAAGACATGTCAATAAAATCATAAATCAATCAGAATTTGTTCTAATAGTGATATGAGAAAGAAAAGGCAAAATTCAGGGAATTGAAAATAATAAAATTCACCCCCCACACTTAAGATGTACATTGCCCTCAATGTACAAAAATGTATGATAACAATATAGTTAGAAATCATAAGAGAAAGAAAAATAAAACTTCTTGAATTTTGGATGGAGTCAAAGAGAAAAACGGGAGAAATTCGAGCCGAGTTGGAAGAGGGTATTCCAGTGGAGGTGGATACTAGGGTCGTGGTGTGGTGATTCCCTAGTAGCCTTTTGAACCTAAATCAAAGAAAACAAAATATAATAGTATAAATTAAGCACAAGAGAGATAAAAAGAAGGAAAATAAAGGAGAAAAGAAAAGAAAAAGGAAAATTAGATGGACTCAAAGGTCATTGTCTTGTCGAGGGAATGAAGCAGCCTGCATGAACTTATGGAGATTGGTCTCACACGGGGAGGCTGTGCTAGAGTCCTTTCACTTCTTCGACATGGAGATGGTGGTTTTGAGGAAGAATGAGGGAAAGGGGAAGAGGAAAAATGGAAGGATAAAAGTAAAAGAAATGAAGAGAGGTATGGTAATTGAAAAAGAATTTGGGGAGAAAGTGAGAAGAATGGGGGTTTAAAAGAGTCAGGGATCTAGATACTGCCCACGCCCGTGTACCATAGGCGTGTTAGGTCACATGGTCGTATTGCACGGTCGTGTTGTGCTTCGTTCATTTCTCTCACGCCCGTGTAGTAGTCACCACGCCCATGTTGATAAATCAGTGTCGACCACAGCCGTGGCATTTTATCGCCGCTCATGGTTTAGAGATTTTTCGTCTTTGGTTCGTACGATCTCTGCCACGTCAGTGTGTAAATCCGTGGTATCCATACGGCCACGCCCGTGTGTAGGGCCGTGTGGTAGGGAAACCTATGTTTCATTAATTTGGTTAGTTTGTAGTTAGATGCTAAAAGTAAAAATAAAAATAAAAATAAAAATAAAAATATGATAATTAATAGGGTCAGTGTTTGGGTTGCCTCCCGAAAAGTGCTAGTTTAAAGTCTTAAGCTAGACTTACCTCTCATTCGCACATTCATGGTGGTTTGAGGAGTTGAAACTCCTCTCCCCTCCTATCAGTTTTATGATCATTATATAGTTTGAGTCGAGTAGTGTTTACCTTAAAAGTGTCAAATTTAGGATTAGTTACCTCGATTGTTCCATATGGGTAGATATTTAGTACCTCAAAAGGGATTTCTTTGTTTGTATTAAAGTATGAAGTGGCGATCCGAGGGTCTATTTTATTTAATAATACTTGATATCCGATCTTAAATTGGTTTGGCTTATGGTGTTGCCTCGGTTTTGCTTCATGTGTTCCTAGTTTCTCTTTGAAATGCGTCTTCCACTTTTCTAGTTCATCGATCTGAAGCCTCCGTTCCTCATGAGTTATTTCCTTGTTGGCATGAGGTCTAGGATCTGGCTCAGTTGTGTAGTTTCGTGGTACTTCCTGAAAAGAAGGTTTAACCGAATGGTCATTAATAGAATTTATGTTCTCACCTTTATTACTTGATGTCTTAGACGAGTCAAGAGCTTGAAGAGTGGTCGTCTCGTCACCTACACGAAGTGTGAGTTCAATTGTACCAACATCAATTCTAGATTTAGCAGTTGCTAAAAAGGGTCTTCCTAAAGTTAAAGGAACATTGTTGTCCTCATCCATGTCTAAAACAACAAAGTCTACTGGGAATATGAATTTATCAATCTTTACTAGTACATCTTCGATAATGCCCCTAGGAACTCTAATAGTTTTATCAGCCAATTAAATGCTCATCCTAGTTTGTTTGGGTTTCCCTAGACCTAGCTGTTTAAACATTTTATAAGGCATGACATTTATACTTGCCCCTAAATTGGCTAAAGCATTGTTAACAGATAAACTACAAATTAAACATGGAATTGTAAAACTCCCTGGATTTTTTAATTTCCGTGGTAGTTTATTTTGCAAAATTACTGAGCACACTGCATTTAGCTCCATATGCGATGTATCGTCTAACCTCCGTTTGTTTGTCAACAGCTCTTTTAAAAAATTTGTGAGTTGGGCATCTGCGAAAGAGCTTCAAGAAATGGTAAGTTAATATGTAATTTCTTTAAAAGTTTAAGAAATTTACCGAATTGTTCATCTGTGCGGTCTTTCTTCATCGCATTGGGGTATGGCACATGAGGTTGGTACTCTGTAATTACCGGTTTCGGTTTATCATGGCTTACCTCAACCTTACCTTTATTTACCACAAGCTCTTGCATTGGCTCAGATTTAGATTCCATTAACCCTTCACTATCTTGAGCGGTATAGACATAAAGTTGCTCTTTTGGGTTTGTTTCAGTGTTGCTTGGCAAGCTACCTTGTGGTCATTCAGAGATCAGCTTAGCAAGTTGTCCTAATTGGTTCTCGATCCTTTGAATTAATGCTTTTTGATTTTTAAGTGTTGTTTCGGTGTTTTGAAAACGAGTTTCTAACACCGCGATGAATTTTGTTAGCATTTTCTCAAGGTCCAGCTTCTTTTCTTGTGGGTAGGGTTGCTGTTGAAAGCTTGGAAGGGGTTATTGTCTCGATTTCCTTGGCCAACCCATGAAAAGTTGGGATGGTTCCTCCAACCTAGATTGTAAGTGTTATTATAAGGGTTATTTTGAGGTCTAGAATTATTACCCATATAGTTCATCTGTTTATTTTCTATGCCAGGGTTGTAGGATGGATATTCTGTATTGCTCATCCCTCCTCCATTTTTATCGCACTTCATAACCGGATCTACCTACGAAGAACCACATAAAGCATCAATTTTCTTACTTAAAAGTTCTACCTGATTTGATAGCATGGTTACTGCGTCGAGGTTGAAAACACTGGCGGCTTTTGTTGGCCTTATCCTTGTAACTTGCCACTGATAGTTATTCAGTGACATATCCTCTATAAACACAAAAGCCACTTCAGAGGTTTTGTTATTCAGGGTTCCACCGGCAGATGAATCAATTAACTGTCTAGTTGAGGAGTTCACACCGTTGTAAAAGGTTTGAACCTGTAGCCACAAGGGTAACACATGGTGAGGGCACCTTCTTAGTAGATCCGTGTATCTCTCTCATGCATCGTAAAGTGTCTCTAAATCCATCTGCCTAAAAGAAGAGATATCATTCCTCAACTTAGCCATTTTAGCCGGCGAAAAATATTTTAATAAAAAATTTTCGATCATTTTTTCCTATGTAGTGATTGATCCTCGTGGTAACGAGTTCAACTACTGTTTAGCCTTGTTCCTCAACGAAAAGGGAATCAAGCGAAGGTGAATGGCATCATCAGAAACACCATTAATCTTGAAAGTGTCAAAAACTCAAGAAAGTTTGCCAAGTGATTATTTGGATCATCATCCTGTAAACCATCAAACTGAACAAACTGTTAAATCATCTGTATAATGTTAGGTTTCAGTTCAAAATTATTTGTAGCAATAGTAGGTCTAACAATACTTGATTCGGTTCTTGTTAAATTAGGTTTAGCATAATCATACATAGTACGAGGAGCAGGATTTTGATTTACTGGATTTGCAGCAACCATAGGAGGTAGCGGATTATTATCAGCCATCTCTTCGGTAGTGTTGGTATCGTCCTCTTGCTCTTCTTCTATGTATTGTAGGCTTCGCCTTATTTCCCTACGATTTTTGCGAACGGTACTTTCAATTTCACTACAAAAAACCAAGGGTCCTGACGGGTTCCTTCTAGTCATAAACTAGAATTACCTGCCAGAAGCAAATAAAAAAATTTTAGCAAAGTTAATAAAATAAAACTACATTGCAAATAAAAGCAGGAATGGCTAAAGTAATAAAAATTTAGTTTTCCTAATATTTTAGGTCCCCGACAACGGCGCCAAAAACTTGATCGTTGGTCTGAAAGTTTTATAATGAATGATCAAGCCTAGAAACTAACTATCACCACGATTGAGGCAAGCGCATCTATCGAACAGTAGTATAGCTTAGTGGCAAGACCGAATGTCAAATCCAAAGGAACCAAAAGTACTAGTATCGACTTTTTTTTTTTATTATCTAGCCTAAAATAAAGGAGATTTTTATCTAACTAATTACTAAGCTAAAGATGCTAAGACACAAAGAATGAATTGAGAAATTACTTTTGGGAAAATCAATTGATCAAGACAATACCCGAGGAAGAATCCACCTAGACTTCACTTGTTATTTAACTCTGAACCAGACGATTTATTCACTTGACCTGATCCGTAGGATTCCCTAATTTATATTCATACCTCTTTCGAGGCTACTAATGTCTAACCCTAGGTTGATTAATTGAAATCTCTTTCTCATTAAAACCCCTAGTGTTGCATTAACTCGATCTATGGACTCCCATATTAGGTTTGACCCTATTCGGCAGATTTTCGTCGTCCTATTTCTAGGAGTGCGATCAACTTCGTTTAATTATGCTAGATCTACTCTTAGACAGGGACTTTTACTCCTCTGAATAAGCACATCAATACTTGAATCAATATCCTGAAATATTAAAGGAAGAATTAACAACACATAATTAAGCACAAATCAAGTATTTATTATACAGTTCAGAAAACAATAACAAGATCCATCTTAGGTTTCATCCTCCTCATGTATTTGAGGGGTTTAGTTCATGTTCATAAAAGAATACATCTCAGAAGAAAGTAAATAAAAAAACATAAAGAAAAACCCCAAAACCCCGAAGGAATTAAAAGGAAGATCCTTAGTCTTCAGCGTGATTCCAGCTTCTTGAGATGGATCAACTGGCTTTCTTCGAGTAATTCCCTATATTCAGCCATCTCTAGCTTTGCCTCATTTGGCCCCGACAGAAACCTTCTGTCGAACTCCCCTTTTAGGTCACACTTAAGGTGTTTATATAGGCTTCGGAAGGTCTTTCTTTGCCTTTAAGTAACCTTTTCCATGTAGAATTAAAATGGGTCACAGCAGGGACACACCTGTGTGGCACGCCCGTGTGAATCGAGGTCAGGCATGTTCTAGTCTGCTAAAGTGGCACGGGTGTATGGTGAACTCTAGGCCATGTTGATTTCTCACTTTGGCACAATTTCTCCGTTTTTGGCCCGTTTCTCGTTCTTTTCATCCTCCTA
The DNA here is from genome assembly GCA_025506655.1 of Gossypium rotundifolium. NCBI lineage: Eukaryota > Viridiplantae > Streptophyta > Magnoliopsida > Malvales > Malvaceae > Gossypium > Gossypium rotundifolium. The sequence continues at coordinate 144,155,342 of CP106731.1, forward strand.
TGCTCACCTAAGTATAAAACATAAAATTAAAGGATTAGGAGCATCGAATTCCACAATTTAAGGGATAAAACATCCAAAAGTATGTCATTTGTGGGATTAAAATATGTATATATTACGGTTTATCAACAGTACATCCATCGGTCTATTAGCATCTGCCTCCTTTAATGCGGCGTAGACTTCGTGCATAATCTGAATGTACCTCGAATTAGTCGGGATTGTACGAAACTTCTCCTATTGATGAAATTGAATCATTTCTCACGTTTCACTATCCAGTGCCCTTATGGACTCGAAACCTCGTTCTTGTAGAGGGATTTTTTTTTGTTGGACCACTCGAAGGTTATTTTCTAACTCATTTTCTCAGATTTGGCGCAACTATCCGCTATGGATTCACTATCGAAAAGGTTGTTATACATAGCTTTGAGGCTATAGAAGTGGGGAAAGTTAAAGAACTCATGGAATCTCAGAGAAAAGGGTTATGAACGGTGATTTGGCTAATTATGACAGCTTGGAAGGTGTGGCTGCTGGTAAGGCCATCTAAGGCTTTACTTGCCATGCAAACTTGGAGAAGATCTCTGAAGATCGCATCAAACCAATAACAAAAAGTTTCCAAAAATGGCCTACATGTCGTGCCATAGGAGGCATGGCGCGACATGACACTAGTTTTGGCCTTTATTCTTGCTTCCATTTATGTTGTGTCGCACCATAAATAATGCATGGCACAACACGACACAAAAATCTCATATTTTTAGGTTCAATGGGGTTGTGTAACTGGAAACACTAAAATATATATACTTTTTCAGCATCTTTTGAACACTAATTCTTGCAGTGTCTAAGTAATTTCTAACGAATTTTATACTTTTATTATAAATAATTAATTTGAACTCAATTTATGAAAAAAATTGATTTTTATTTATTTTTATAATAATTTTGCATAATTTGGTCTATTTTTGATAGTTTTGCACAAATGATGAAAAATCAGCTCGACAATCACCTTGAGAAGATTGGACCATTGAAACACTTCTCAAATCATTTAACCCATGAGGATGACTAATTATTCTCTAGCCATGGACGCCCCAGTTAGACTTTTTGAACCCATTGAAAAATTATTTTTCATCTAATAAAAATTAGGTTAAATTTACCCTAGCCTGATACAAAAAAAGGCCCTAAATTTTGTAAGTTGAAGAGGATTGATCCACTAAGGGAATAGTAGCCCATTGCCGACCCAATTGCTTCCCATATAAACTAACTAAGCTTATTATAAAAATTGCAAAATGGTCCTTAAGCTTCTCTTAAAGATATGGTCCAACTGCTCCCCTTTTCATGCAATCTCTTTCTAGCTACAAGCTAAAAATAGTAAACTCATTAAACCACTCCATCCACTTAGCATGGTCGGTCATAAGAAGGGGCTTTCATGCTATTTTTAGCTAACTTGAGCTACCAATTTTAAGTATAAATAGCCCCCTTCACTTCCGCAATCCAGACACCATTCATCATTCACTCATCTCTTCCTTTATAACACCCTTAACCCGTATCCATCGCCGGATTAGGGTTACAAGACATTATCGAATATAGTATAGGTCACAAAAAATATTTACTGTCATATAATCATATCTGAATGCATTATAATTAATAGTCTTTCATAGTATGTTTAAACAATATCATACATATCTTAAATCCATTATCCAAAATCACATTTATAAGCATTTTGCAACAAATAACAAAGGTTACTATTCACTTGAGTCATTTAAGATTCACTAACCGAATATGCACATGCTCATTATTAATCTACTAAAGCAAATTATCAATTAATGAAATAGACATACATATGTTTTTGCCAAAAACTTTGCTTAAGTGAATTCATGATATACTAATTGCACATCAGTAACACCCCTTACTCGTGTTCGACGGAATGAGTATGAGGCATTACCAAGAGTACTAAACACTTACTGATTATTTAAACCATTTATCACTCAAATATCAAAATTGATTATAAAAGTTTCTTTAACTAACCTTGAAGTCCAAATCATGCATTGGGATTGGGTGGGACTAAATTAGAATCGATAATTTTTTTTAAATCCTTAAATTTATCTCATTTACAAGGGTCCCACGCCTGTGGCTCACATAGTCGTGCCTATAGGGCGATAACTCTAACTTGCATCTGTGGAGAAACTTGAGTCACACGGCCTTAGTACGTCGCTTGGTCGTGTGGTAAAGTTAATTTTCATAAATTATGCTATTTTTCAAGCCATATTTCTCACTCATTTGATCCTTATTCTTCACCCACATTTAATACATACAAAACCAATTTAAGATATTCAACTGAGCCTTATACTTAATACGATTTGTTAGTCGTACACTTCATATAAATAACAAGAAACATATATAGGCTCAATTCTCATTAAATTTCTCTTGTACTTGTACTTTTCATCCTATGTATTCATATAGCATATAACAATCACACCTCTGTTTTTCATATACATTTTTATAACAATTTGTCTTGGTTTCAAACTACTTCATATTTGAGTTTTACTTATCCAATCATTTGAAACATCATCTTTATACATATAGTGCACTTGAGATGCAAAATTCTATAATTATGAATGAACACATTTATCAAACACATTCCATGTTTTTATATATTATAGTCTCATATTTCCATGTATCATTTACCATCATTTTCTCGTATTTTTGACAAATACATATAACAACTCATAATCATGCAATTCACTAACTCTTCCTGCCAATTACAATTTAAATTGGCAACTCACTTATTGAGCCCAATTTCAATGTTCACTACAATCTATCATATAAATTTGGATGTACGTATCCACCAATAAATTCCATGTACAGGTATCATCATCTCATATTTCTACATACATTACTTTACATATTATGAACTCAAATAACATATACAAGACATACCAATGTATTTCAAATACGCTTTCATAATATTTCATTTAGAATTAAGATTATTTTATATTAGAACTCTTCTCATTAACTCATTTGTCAACCAAGTTCTACGCTCATGTCTCATCAACTCGTATTTCCTTATATCACATAATATATATATCATGATTTCCATTCCTTAATATTTTTCCATATTTATCCCGTTGAATTTCTTGGAATTTTCGATGGATTTTAGAGGTACACTTTAGTGTACAAATCGAATCCGTCAATTCGTGTTCATGTGGGCACATTTCCATTTCAGAGAGCACACTCCATGAACCTCATCCTTACAGAGGATTACCAGTCCAGGCTAAATCCCCTATAAGAGAGCACACTCATGAACCTCATCCTTACAATGGATTACCAGTCGAGCTAAATCCTCAGAATATAAACTCATAGAGTATTGTCGGATTACCACCAAAGCTAAATCCTCGCAACGACAATTACTCTAATGAGCTTGGATCCAATTACCAGTCCAAAGCTAAATTGCACCCTAATTGGATTACCCGTCTGGCTAAATCCATTTTCCACATATTCTTCGGAGGGCTATATCAGGATCACCCGTCTGGCTAGATCCTTTTCACACATATTCTTCGGGAGGGCTATATCGGGATAAGATCACCCGTCCGGCTAGATCCTTTTACCGTCAATTCCTTTTCGTAGATCCATCGAATTTCCTTTCATTCAACCGGATTTCTTCCACTTTTATCAAATATATCAATGTTTCATCAACTTTCATACAATGAACATTCAAATTATATTCATATCAATAACATACATTCCAAGCATTTAAGAATATAATTCAAGTTACATGAACTTACAATTCGATTTTGATACCATAACGATAATCTTAGTTTCATAATAAATATTCCAAATAAAACATTATATCAATTATAATCGAACATGTAATCAATTTATACACAAGTCATTCATATATTATTTTCCTCCTCCTCCTCTCCATCCACATCCTTAGTATAAACAACACACTTGTAAGTAACATTTTCTATAATTTTCACTATTTACTCATGTGAATGTTCAAGCTGTCCATCTGTGTTATATTCACTAAAATATTTTTATCTCCAGATACAGAGCTCTAAATTTCAAACCGTTAATTTTATTTGAAACTAGACTCACATATCTTCTTACCATAATTTTCCAGAATTTGTGTGGCCAATTAGTATAGTTTATTAGTTAAGTTCTCCCTGTTACACAGTCCTACTGCTCTGACCTCTCTTCACTTAAAATCAATTATCTCATAGTACGGTTTTCATATAGTGTTTCTGATTATTTCTAATGAAAATAGACTCACTAAGGAATACAAACATATAAATTATAACTCATAATTCTTTTTTACAATTTTAGTGAATTTCTAAAGTGAGAACAGGGGATCACGAAGTTGTTCTAAACCAGTCTTACAAAAATTTAAATATCTCAATATGTAGACTTCCTTTACCTGCTTTGTTTCTTTTATATGAAAATAGACTCAAAAAGATTTAATTCTATATCTTACTCAGCTTCTAATTCGATTTATACAATTTTTGGTGATTTTTCAAAGTTAGACAACTGCTGCTGTCCAAAACTGCTTTAGTATAACATGTTGATTTCTATTTTGTCCCAAATTCCACATTTCATACAATTCAATCCTTGCTCAATTAACCCTCAATTTAGCTAATTTTCTCATTTAATACTTTTATCTATCATTTTAAACTACTTCATAACCTTTGAAAATCAGAATTTTAACTCTAGGCCTTAATTTCAACTCTTTCACAATTAGGTCCTAAAATCAATTTCCATCAATTTTACTTCATAAAATCATCATATAACAAAATTAAAGCTTCAATTCAATATTTATTCATCATATTCCTCCAGCACTAATCCACATAAACTTTAAAAATTAGCTATAGAATCAAAAACTAATGACATAGTAAGTTGGACCCAATTGTAAAAGTCCAAAAACATAGAAATTTCAAGGAGAAAGTAAGAATTAAACTTACATGAAGCTTGAGTATGAAAACCAGCTTGAAACTCTCTCCCATGGCTGTTTTTCAGCTGAAGAAAATGAAGAGAAATGAAGAGAAATCTAGATAATTCCAATTTGGTCCCATACTTATTTAACTAATTTTGGCAATTTTCCAATTTTACCCTTATTTCATCCATTTCCTGATTTTTCTCAGCTATTGCCGCCCAAAATATCTCCTTTGGGCTTATTTTCACTTTAGGTCCTTCCTCATTTGACAATCAGACTATTTAATCCTTTTAGCAACTTTTATACACTTTTCATTTTAGTCCTTTTATTTAATTAACCACCCAAACGTCAAAATTTTCTAACGAAATTTTAATACTACCTTATTGACATTCCTTAAATATTCATAAAATATTTATGACTCGGTTTATAACACCGAGATCTCAATACTTCTTTTTCTCGATTTCTTGACCAAATAAATCTTTATAAAACACAATTTACTATTTTAAAAACATTTTAAAAGCTACATTTGACTCGTAAATATTAAATAAATATAATCTACAAGTCCACTTCTCAGATTTGGTGGTCACGAACCATTATTTTTAATATAACTGAAATTTGGGCTATTACACACACATCCAAACAAAATACAGATCGAATTATCTAAAAGAACATAATCAAACCAAAAATACCAAATATGTCTACCATAGTCCGAAACATATAAATTTAAACCTAATATACATGCACAAATGTAAACCATGTTCAAATATGCCAATTCAAGTACATATGGTATGAATTCATCATATAGCTAAATATACCATATACAATACAAATGATCTCCAAAATTGATTTATGTTTCATTTTAATTTACCTTAGTAGTAAGTCTTTATCATTTCATATCTCGAACTTATTCAAACACACACATGTCCGTTTCCTAAAAGCTCTAATTACAAATCATTAACGAATCATTCATACCAAAACATATATGCATACATTTATACTTAGCATGGACTTATATCATAACCCAATACATAATTCAAGCATGATATACACACATACTACGAATAATACTATTTAAACATTAGATCATTAGTATTAATATCAAGCCATTTTCGCATGGCTTATATTTACAACATCAAAACATCATCTAAGTATTAAACTAGCCTATACATGCCTTAAGTTTAAAATCCAAACTTTAAAGTACCAAAATAAGTCGATAGTGTGGATGACTTTATTGACGATCCCCTGAGCTCGTAGCTAAAAACCAAAATCTATAAAACAAAATAACAAAACACACAGAGTAAGCTAACTTAGCTTAGTAAGTCTCAAGCAAGTATAAAAAATCAATTAAACATTCAAACATTTTAAACTAATCACTTTAAGACATTGAAATAATAACTTAGCACAATTGGACTATCTTGGCCGAATGCTAATATCCTCATATAGCATAACTTTTCACAAAATCCTACTTCAAATATACAACTTACCAATTTAGCAAAAGGTTTAAAATATAAAAAAAACCATCACTTAATAACCCACTCACCTTATCATATACATATAGTTCAATATATTTTCATATACAACCGAATAAGTAGTTACCAAGTACATATTAATCACATACAACCGAATATACATATATGTATATATATATCCATTAAACATCACATAAGCATTTATCCATTTGGCCGAATCTAAAAGACACATCTATGCTCACATCCAAAAATCAAATTCCAATATGTCATACTCATTATTTATAAGACCGAATACACTTACTAGAATTTTACAAATATACCTCAACTGTATCACATACCACTACTATCAAATAGTAATATACCAACTTACCTTATCTCTTACAACCATTAGAATTATATGTACCTGAACATTTAGCTCATTCGCGTATTTAAATTCCACATCGTTAATGATCCATTGAAGCATATACTTATAATAAATCACCGGCATAAAGCCTGCTAGGCATAAAGCCTGAAACACACACCAGCACTAGGCCTGCTAGACCCGAGGTCTGATATTTAGTCACCGACATTAAGCTTGCTAGGCACAGAGCCCGATTAAGTTCACCAGCCCAAGGCTTGCTAGGCTCACGGCCTGAATAATGATACTTTTAAGCTGTCTCACACATATATTTCATATATCAAATCTCTCATATACTTCTTATACTTTGTACGAGCACTCAATTATCATATCACAATCGATCAACTTAAACATATTAAATCTTAGCTTTAATCACATTCGCTCTTCCATACTATAGATACAAAATTTCCAAATCAACATATGTTATGTTACATACATAATTTACAACGTTTTATTGCTTAAAGACTTACCTCGGATATCGTCGGACGATAAAAATCGGCTATTCGATTATTTTCGCTTTTCCTCGATCCAAATCCGTCTTCTTTGGTTCTTGATCTAAACATGTTCAAATTAAGCTCATTCAAATATATTTTCATTCAATTTAGTCCAAAAACACATAAATGGAAAAATTACCTTTTGCCCCATGATATTTCACACTTTTTACAATTTAGTCCTATTTGCACAAAACACAAAATTTGAATAAGCACCTTAAGGGCCGAATGTACCTAGTCCTCATACAAGTCCATACATTTCATTTATTTCACATTTTAGTCCCTTAAAAATTTATTTTTTCAATTTAGTCTAATATACTCAATTTCATCAAAAATTCAAAGACAAAACTTGTTAATCTAACACATATATATCATATTTCACCATTTAACAACATAAACAACAAGATATCATCAATGGCTCAACTCAAAATATTCATCCAAATCAAAAATTAAAACATGGGTCTTGTACATCTCATAGCAACGATCTCAAAAACGTAAAAATTATCAAAAACGGCTCACAAACTAACCTTGAATTAGACCAAAACCATGGCCGAACCCTTGCTTGTGTTTTTCTTTCTTTTTTATTTTTTAGTTTCGATGAAGAAGAATGAAATAAAATAATGAAGAAACACATGTCTTTTATTTTAATATTATTAACATATATTATAACATTTTAACTTATAATTATATAATATATAAAAAAACATAATAACATGAAATTATAACCATATGCCGCCCACTTACAAGCTAAAAGGTAAATTTTCAACTTAAATACTCATACAAAAGAAGACAAATCAATTTAGCCACTTAGTTTTATAAATGGCTACTTTTACCACTTACGCGATTTAGTCCTTTTCTTTAAATTAAACACACAAACGGTCAAATTAATTCACGAAAATTTTTTCACATGCACATTGATAAATCATAGACACCAAATATAATATATAAATATTCTATTGACTCTGATTTGTGGTCCCGAAACTACTGTTTACAATTAGGGTCAAAATCGAACTGTTATATCCTTTGTTTCTTTCCTTCACTCTCTTTGCCTTCCCAATTTTCTCCCTTCCCTTTGCTGATTTGCCCTCTTGAGAAAGAGCCAGCACACCCTTTGGAGTAGCAATAATCAAGCATTCATGAAGGTCTTTGATCGACAAAACAAGTAGAAAGGAAGATAAGCACGCTAGTCTGGCTTTGGAGAAACACCGAGATTTGTTTTCTAGTTCCCTTCTCTTATTCTTTTCAAGTTTATTTTGTGATAAAAAAAAAAACATGAATACTTGCTCTTTTGATGCTTCTATTTTAATTAAAATGACTTAATTCGTGTTTGTGTTAGATTGATTGCATTCTATTACTTTAATTGTTAAATTCATGTTTGTGTTATTATTTTCCTTAGTAAATTGTTCAATTAGATAAAATCATGCCTATATTATGCTTGCATTATAATTATAATATAACTATCAAAGTAATTATTAACTGGATTGAAATTATAATTAATCGACACAATATCTAATTGATACATGCTTAATCTCCTAAGGTAATTGAGGGTTAAAATTAGCAATCATATTAAACAATATTCTTACCACATAGCTTGTAAGATTGTTGTGATTAAATTACATAAATATATTTATTTCACTGCATCTTATACTTACTCATAGTTTTAATAATTCTAAGTTAAAGAATGAAATTAATCTAACACACTTATGTCATATTATTAAAATCTTTTTTAAAAATCGTGCATTGAAATTTTTCTTTTTATTTGAGTTGATTACTTAGTTAAGATTTAGTTTTTAGATCATCTCTTTCAAATTAATATATTTTCCTCTACCAATTTGCTTAAATTTACATTTCATAACTCGCTTGTAAAGTCCCTGTGAGTACGACAACTCGACATACTTGTCACTTTATTACTTGTTACGATTATGTACATTTGCACATTTTCGTCTTTCTAGTCACATCATGGGATTACTATGTGACAACATGGCTTCAATTTGGTCCCTTTGAGACTTGTCAAAAGCCTTCGGTTGTCCCTACTTACCCCTAACTAGCATTTATCTCCTCCATTACTTCTAGAAACTTGTTTTCTTCTAATTTTAACATCAAAGAACAAGTTTAATTCCTAATTCTAACAAATTAAAAATAACTAATATACAATATTTATAAATTAGTTAAAGTTTAATGGTTTCAAATCATGTCGCGCTATTGGACTTGTCTGACAATTCCTTAAATTTTACCATCAACTTCATCTGTTGTTCATGATCATCATAGCCCGCTCAACCAATTCCAATCTTATCGGGATCTCGCCGTGTATCCTATTCTCTTCTCTTATGAGTTACTCTACTTGTACCACTAGACAAGTACATTCGATCAAGGTCGTTAGGGATTAAATTTACAGAAAACTTCTTTACAATAATAAGTCTAAATAGTACTAATTAAATTCTATATTAAAATAGATCATAAAATAGATGAATAATGGAAATTAAACAACTAAAATAAATAAGAAATAAAATTAATAAACAACTAAATCAATTAAACTAATCAGGAAGATTAACTCATTTCGGGGTTGTAATTAACTTCATATTAGGGTTTTAGGGTGGATTAGCTATTAACTAACCAGTTATTACCTGTCGGCCTCTAAAAGATTAATTAATTGGTTGATACTCGCTTATTTCCCATCATCACTTTCTCAACCAAGATAGATTACGTTTTACTTGGCAAACTTATCTTCCGATCTCATTTAACCTATGATTACTTACTAGGGTTGTCAAGCCTAGGGTTTAAGAACGTCTAATCTATACCAACTGCTCCAATTGGGAAACCCTAAGTCCTCCATTAATCATGTTCTCATCCACTCGTTAATCTCACCTAAGGAATTTAGCCATTCATGTTATTCACAATCTCAAAATCAATTGATTTGAACATGTAATTAACACGATTGAATCGAAAGAGAAAAGATATTAGAATAATCTTGATTTTGATGTCGATTGAAGAACGAAGTAGCGATCTCTCGATTGGAACAACATGAGTCGTCGTTTGCAAAAGAGAAATAACTGAAATACTTCGATTAAATAAAAGAACTCTTGAATCGAAATCGATTCCAAGTGGAAAGAACAAAGAGTTTATGAAAAGAATTGAAAACTTAATCTAACCCTACTCCTAAACTACTAGGATTTTTGGATGCGTCTAAGATGACTTCGTTACATCAAACCCCTAAGGTTTTATTTATAGGAGTGTTGGCAACCTGAATTAGGAAATTGGAACGTCTTAGGTCTTCGTATAAAGTTGATTGTGCATATGAAAATAGCCTCGGGATATTTGGGCTGCACGTCAACCCTATGTCACGCCATGCAAGGTCTATGGCGCGACACGACAAGCAAATTGTGCCTCATTTGGTTCGTTTCATGCTTTGACGTCTTGGGTAGTTTGTGCATCCCTTGTCCTTTGCTCCTACGTCCATTGAGCCTATAAATCATCATCGTACCCACTCAATTATACAAATTAGAAATACCTAAGGCCAATGTCGGCCTAATAGCTCACAACACTCACAAAATGTGTTAAAAAACACTTATTTTATTAACTTTTAATACTAACTACAAAATACCGAAAACACAATATTAAATACTAAATTGGCTAGAAAACAAGCTCTTTAAGTGCAGGAATAACCCAAAATTACTACTACATTTGACATCAGATCAGTGTGTCATACAAATGAAAGTTCACTCCTATTTATAGGAGGTCTCATGTCTCTTCATAAGGACATAAATACCCAAAATGGATAGTTATATCGTTAGCAATAAACATAATTATTCAATAGATATCTACTTAAATAATTATGATTATTTGTTAATAATCAAGTGACATACTTTTTTAAATTTAAGAGACATAACTCATCATTGTAAATAATGACAATTATTAATTAATAATCAAGTAACATAACTTTTGGTTAATTATAATTTTTTTTTATTTGCAACTATTCGAAGACTATATATTTTGAAAAGGTTTCCCTAATTATAAATTTAAAAATAATATTTGTACTTTAAATAAAGTAATGAAAAGGGATCCCTATCACTATAAGCCAAATTTTGGATGGATGCATTACCTTTATTTGTTTTGACATATTTTTCAAACATTATGGCTAGCGATGATCCCTTGTGTGCTTTGGGGGCATTTTACCCATAAGATTGAAAGATAGCTTTTTGAGACTCCAAGCACGTTATGTCCTTTAGCGGTAAAACTAATCAGTCATGACTCAACTAGCTTGTTTACACAGAAAATGCTATAGTTGAAGGCTTTTCATTTTTTTTAATAAAAAAAAAAGGACCTCTTTAAATCCTAAGCTGCTGAACTTTGAGGATTATTGATACATATATGCAGGTTGATCAAGATACTGCAAATAATCGCAAACAATAAATAAATTCGACTATTGTACATGGTTTTAATCTATTGCACAATTCATAATAGAGCTTGGGTTGTCTATAAATGACCTAATGCAGACATGCATAGGTTTATCTTTCTGAATAAAACCTATTAAGAGTGAAGCAACAAATATAAGAACTTAAAGCACCACATTCAGCATTGAATGTTTCTCCTTTCTGGTTTTGGTTTGGGAGGGGGGCTTAGAGGGAATGTTGGGATCAATGAATCTTCAAAGAATAATATTACACAAAGACAAAGCATTGTTTGTATTAGGAGTATTACTGGGTAGCACAGAAAATGCCTTGATACTATAAATATCTGGATTTGATAGATACCATAGAAAAAATAACATAAAGATGATGAGAGAAGTGTGCCCACAACTAGCTTAAGAAACTAATGAGTATTGAGACAGATGACCAAAGAATCGTACTTCTTTCCCACTCCTTACACTACATGCATGCATATGCATGACCATCCCCTGAACCAGCAAGTCCATCAAAACCATGAAACTTAGATACTCAAACAACACCATAAATACTGGATTATGTCATACTCATGGGTGAAACAAAATCTCATGTAAAAATATATTTATAAAATATGTATACATGTATTGAATTATAGGTAAAGTGGTAAAGGACTTATACACAATATTTCACTAATCTCAATTTTGTTTCTTGCTCATATTTTGGTAAATTACAAATTGGAAAGGGAATGGTAATTTTAGGGCTTGAAGTGCCAACACAAACATCTTAACTAATTAGTCTTTTAATTGTTGGAAAATGGTAAGATTTAGTTGTTTTAATTTAAAAATATATATAATATTTATTACTTAAAAAATTGGTTTTAAGACATTTTTTATTGGAGAATATAAAATGATAAAGAGAGGAGAGAATCAAAATTGAATCAATTTTGCTTCATTACTTCCAATCCTTTATGTAGATGTTCCAAGTGACTCTTACATCATATACATTCATCCATTCTAGTCAAGTAATTGATACATAACTCTTTAATGCCTACTAAATTTCTTAAATTCACCTCTTCTACTCACAAGGGTTGAAAACAAACTTTAATTATAATATATTATTCAACAATTTTTAACCAAATTGATATTCAATTAATTCAGAAAGCCAATTCACTCAAAGATTTTATATTAGTATAGATATGATAATATTTCAAAAGTCAAAATAACGATGAAGATGGTAATAGAATATTGGGTAAACTACATTCAATGTCAAGAAACCATAAATTTATATTTTAGTTTCTCAACTTTAAAAAATTACAAAATAGTCGTTGAACTATTCAAAAATTTCCATTTAAATCACTGAGTTAAATTATTGTTGTATGGCCTTCTTTGTTCGCATTGTCTGCACCAATCGAAAGCTTTCCTTCCATTCTCTTCTATAGTTTTTTTTTTCATGAAATAGTTTCGATTGTTATGAATCTATGAATCAAAAGTTAAATAGCTTTCTTCTTTGATCTCCAATATTGATTGTTAGATCGACTTGGATCTAAAGTATATTCTTCTAAATATTAATAGGTATTAATCGTCGAATCACTACTTGAAACTCATTAGTTGAACTTTTTAAAAAATGTGGTGCTAAAGTTATCCCTAACAAGAGGTATTGTTTCCTATTGTAAGGGTCAATCCTAGTTAATACGGTTTGAGGGTTCCCAACAAGTCTTTGAAATAGTTTTTTTTTTTTTTCTTTTTTAATGTTTATGGCGATATGTGTTTTGTCTTGAAATGTAAGGAAAGATTGATGATTTTATTTTTATTTTATAAAACCATGTAAATAGACTCGTAAATACGATTAATCAAAAATTTCATAAAAGAAAAAGATTAATCAAACAAATTTAAGTTGTTGGTTCAGCTCAACATCAAAATTCAAAGTTTATAATAAAAAAATGTTTTCATTTTGCTAGAGCATTCATCAAACTTTCTTTTTAAAAAATAAATAATAAATCATTAGTAATCAATGTAATAAACCACAAATTAGTATAAAGATAAAGGGTAATTTTAGATAACCTAAGAAAGATGCATAATGAAATTATACCTTATATTATGACATTTTAATACTATTTACGAATATGAGAATCTAAATATGATAATCTCATTTTAGAATAGAAATTGCAATCCATAATGTAAGATTCGGCCATTACTTTTCTTCAACCATGGACGCAGGGGCGAAGCCAGAACAATTTTTTAGGGGGAGTCGGATTAAATTTTAATTTTTTATAGTTTATATCTTTATAATTTGTGAAGGATTAAATTAAATTTTTATAATTTAGGGGGCAAAGTGTAATTTTATCTTTACTAATTTAAACTTTTAAAAAATTTAAGAGTCTAAATAGTAATTTTACATTTTAGGGGGAGTCGGGGCCCATGCCAGCCTCCCTGGCTTCGTCCCTGCATGGAAATGTGGTTTATTGGTGGAAAAGTAATTTTCTCATTAAATTAAAAAGTAAAATTTATCTTTTATTTATTTATATTTATTATTTTTATACCATACTTTTAGACATAAAATCATAAAATCATTTGATTTTAAAATTATTGTAGATACTATTTAACTAAATTTTAAAATACATTCTAATTTAATGCATATGATATATTTAAATGTTATTTTCAATTTAATGGTAGATTAATGAGATAAGTATATTAATTTTAATTTAAATGCATAAAATAATATTATTAAAATAAATAGACTACTTATTTGTTAATGATAAATATCATTGAAAATGTTAAAATTTTATTTGATGAGAGTATTTTTGAATTTTACCATCACATTTCTAATAACTTTTTCATGATTTTTATTAATATATTTTTAATATACTAAATGTCTTAATATTATACTCCTAATAATCATACATTCCAAAATTTTGAAATTTTATTATGACAACGTACCACACACCACGTTAGTGAAGGTTTAAAAGAAACAGACAATTGCCACTTGTTGGGCTAAGACTGCTTCTGTAAACAGACCAAAGCTCAAAGCAAGAGCCCAAATAATCGAGTTTTTTTTTTTTAATCAACCAAATAATCGAGTTGTCACAATAAAGACAGGACATCTGGCCTAATACGTAGCTATACATTGATGCATGGGCACACGTTGAACAAGAATTTATCTCGGCTGATAAATCGATGTGGAGCTTGGATGGTTTTGCTTTGATGTATCAATAAATTCAAACAATCATTATAGAAGCAGAAGCAAGTTTTAAGAGTTCAGCATATCAATACAAACTGAAACAATAGACCAAAAATACGAGTCTCCAACTCCCTCTGCATTTCATACAAAATTTACAAATCTACATCTCTCACAAAACCCAATTTATAGATTACTCAAATCTTCAACTAAAACCACACATGTTTTTAATGTAAAACAAACTCACATTTAAATCATAACTGGAACTGCCATCGCCACTTCACTAGTACAACTGCTAGCACCGGACACCCGGTTCTCCTCCCTAGACGACTTTTTCTTGATGAACTCGATGCAATCTGCCACAGATTCGCTATGGTGATTGTCAGCTGGCTGGTAATATCTTCGCGGGGCGCCACTGGCAGCAGGGGTTATGTGCGGATGTGTGGCGGCCGCCTTGGTGAAAGCCGATAACATTATGAGGCGAAAAACAGCTTCTCGGAAACGTTCGAGGAGATTCATTGGAGATAAACGTTTGTTTTTGTTGTTTCCTTTCCACCTTGGCATGCATAGATTACTGGTCTTCATTTTCTTGGGGGTGCCTCTGGTTTTGTTCTCCATATTCTCTGTCGTTTGCCTTTGATAATAGAGGGTTTATCTATACAGGAGAATCTAATGCATCGGACGATTTTTATATGCATGTTTTGAGTTTTTTTTCCTGTGGGACCTGAATACCTTAATCATGGTGTCAGAAATTTTGCTGGAAAATGCTAGGAATCAGTTAGTTAAGTCAACAGTAATCACAATAGACCAGTAGGCAAAACTTGGTTTTATATCAGTAGGTTTGTCTTCTAATGTCTCATAACAACTCAACCATGCATGTTAAGTTAAAACACACCATATCCCAACTTGGGTTTAATTGACTTGTTTCATACTCAAGTTCCTGCATAGGAAACTAGGATTTGGATTGGATTAATGTTACTTTATTATCATTTTTTCCTTCATTATCTTAACATCTTTACATGAGAAACAATCATAACTAGGTAGTTATCTTTTTTTTTTTTTTTGGGAGGGGAGTCTTGAATGGTACTGTGATAAGGCACATGGAAACATGTGCATTGGTTCATGGCTCACCACAACAACATTAAATTCAATTCAGCCGACTTACCGACCATCCAAGAATCCGTTTTTGTTTTTACGCACTTTGAATAAGACGTGAAAAAAAAAAATGAAAATGCTTAGTTTTGCACAAACAGAAACAGAAATGAAGGGTGTGTGTTGATAGCTCTGATTGGTGGAGGGGAACTGTGAATCCTTCACCATGCTGTGAATTGAATATGCTGGCCCCTGTCGGTCTGTTTTTTGTTGGCAACTGGCAAGATTTGTAACCGTTGAGGGGACTTGTGGGATTTGACTTTTGTCATCTATAACATGAATGCATCGCCATTTCTGGTATCAATCACATCATCCTTCCCTTGAGTTTCTTTTCACTTTTCTACACAAATAGTAACTTGCTCAAATACTTTGGAGTTATGGCAAAGACAAGTAAATGAAATGGTGCTAGGCCTAGGGTGCATGGTCTAATCTTTCCAAAATTGTCGTTTCTTGACAAATAGGGCCGAAGGTGGTTAGATCCTCCATCATCCATGTTTTTCTTTGTTTCATTAGTTATAATGTCGCAGCCCTTCTTCCCTTGGGATTGGCTCCCACCACCCATAGTAGCCTCCTTTAGCTGTTAGTGTACGGCTACTCACACATCTTCACATTGAGTTTTGAGGGGAAACTTTAGAGTATCTCTTTTCAAAACAGAAAGCAAAGGATCCAATCGGCTATCGGTTCAGAGGACCTCTACTCACAACGGTCTCTTTGTTTAAGTGTAAAGTGTTGTCCAAAATCGACATGTCATTGGAAGAGCTTCCATTGTTCAAAATTGTTGAATGAAATAGAATAGATTGTAATAAAATTCTCAGATTTGGTTGAATGGAATGATGTTGTAATAGCATAAGAAAAGAACTAAAATGACCGTAATACCCTTAGCGTAATTTTGTTAGGTAGATGATTATTGTTATTGTTATTAAACTTTAATAAGGTTATTATTGAAAATAATTTAATAAAAATAATAAATAATTTAATCATATTTTAACATAATTATTATTAAATATAATTTAATAAAATATTGATTTAATAACATGCTTAATATAATTATTATTATATGAATTAAAAATCTTAATACATAATACTATAAATATATACATAATACTATAAATATATATATAATTTATTTTATTATTTTTAAACTGCAATACATATATGTGCTAAAATATCATTATTGAAACAAATAATTTAATTACTTTACAAAAAAATATTAGAAGTAATTAATTAACTTGAGAATTATATTTCACATCCAAGCATAATATTCATATATTAACAAAAGTTACATGATTTCATTATTTTATATGTCATAATCCATATGTTTTAAAATTTTACAATATCAAAAGTTACAACATTGTAATGACATTATATCATGTCATTATACCATCCAAATATTACAAACACAAAAGATATCAAAATATAATATATACTTTTACTTAATATCTTTTACTTAATAATAATATATAATTTAATAATATACTTATATAATAAGTATATATACATGTATTTTACAAATATATGTATATTAGTATCACACATGTCGCCATATGCACCATACATTTGTCTTAATTTAATTTATTCATCACATAATATCAATTTAATAATAATAAATACATTAAATATTTACTTAAATAATAAGTAAATGCATACATGTATTACAAATGTATGTACAATATATTTATTACATATGTATTTTATTTTACCATATACTTGTCTTTCTTTTATTTATTTAATAATAATTAATTTAAAACCTTAAACATAAAAAAATCCAATAATTAAGATTTTATCTAAGTTTGCCGTCACATCTGTAAAAATTGGCTTAATTGTCATTTTAGTCCTATTTATTTGCTTTTAATTTACAACTAAACTTTCACACTTTATTCAATTTAATCTTTTCTCCTAATTATCCTTAATTTAAGCTAATTCACTTTATTAAACTTTAATTAACGGTCACTTAACTTCGTAAATATTTTTAATAGATATTTACATATTCATTTTCAAAGAACGAGACCCAAAATACACTTTTTCGATGACCGTAAAATTCGAATCATTACAATTATAACACATGATGAATCAAAGGAAAATAGATTATCATTCAATAAGTCTAGTACGATACAAAAAATAATTCAAACACCACCAAAGTTTCATAAACTAGATACATGAAATAACATAAACAACGTAACATTTACTATTTTTACCCTAAACCTAACTAATTTCTAGATGCTTGCCATTCATTAAACATTCGGTTGGCTAGTTCCATCCTCCAAGTAGCCCATGCATCCGATGGATGAATATTTGCAATATTCGTTCATCATCATCTATCACATTACTAGGTAATCTTTCTTCCAACTCCGCTTCAATAGGATCAATACTCATATAGGTTCTAATAAAATTATGGAGCAAACAACATGCAATAATGATTCTATTGTGCACCTCACAGAGATAGAATGATGGACTCCTAAGTATTCCCCATCTAAGTTTTAATAACCCAAAACATCTTTCAATAACATTACGCTACAAGCATGTTTCATATTGAAAAATTCTTCCGAGTACTTGGTTGGTAACCCGACGCCACTCATTCAAATGATATCTTTATCCTCTAAATGGCGAAGAAATCCCTCACGCTTTGTGTATCCAAGATCAACTAGATAATAACAACCTATAAAAAGAAACTATTTGTCATGGTTAATTTCCATAAAAGTATGATCTTAAAAATTAATTCAAATTCCTATAATTTTGCACTTTACCATGCGGAACTTTTAGTCCATGTCTCCTACTAATAGCATCTCAAGAACTCGTCCATCAACAATGTAACCTTCCCAACCGGAAGAACATAAACAAAATGCATATCGTGTACAAACACCTAACATATTTGTTGCTATGTCACCTTTTCGCTCGATATCTAGATTTATCAACTTCAAACCCTAATCTTGATGTGGGTTCCGTCTAAAGCACCTAAGCAACTCTACATCACATGTATAAAACCTCGAGTTAAGATACTATATTTAAATGTAAAAGGATTAAATTATGTACGAGCTATATATAGTATTCACTCCAATACCTTGAACCATTTCCACCTTGGGTCTGTAGAATTAGCTGTAATTGGCTTTGCCTTTTTAAATAACACACCTTGTAAGCGTATGGCAGCATTTAATACATTGTGAAATGATCTACTAACGATTTCCCCAGACCTATTAAATTGATGCTTGATAACTCTATTTTTAAGGTGATGAGAAATGATATGTAAAAACATTGCCACTTGTTCATCAACAAGCATGTTCCTTGACGACTTCAATCCCCTAAAGTTTGTAACATCTCACATAGTTTAAAAAGGTAATTCTATTCATCCTAACTTGTTCAATACAAGTCTCAAAGAGTTAGCATATACAAGTCTCGTCACATAATCTCGTTGTACATAAAAATCTAAAATATAGGATCTAATCATTGGTCTATAAGTATGTAGGATATGGATGGCACCTAATGCAACTAAGAACCAACTCGCAACAAGACACATTTGCAACCATATTGTAACAAAGAAGATCGATTCTTTTACGCCTCACACTTTGTCCTATCAAAGGCGATTTGAGCCATAATCGCAATATATTAAAGTTTCAATTTCTTCAAATCATAGTAAAAGGGTCACATTTCTTCAATACTAATTTCAATAAATCGTAAAAAAATCAAAGAATATAATTCCATATATATACTTAATAAGAAAGAACTGATTTTAGATCAAGAAACATGTTTCATCTTGTAGAAGAAACAAATTATTTGAAGCAAAAGTAGCAATAATCGGAAGACATGCAAATCTATTAAAATAATCTATGCAAATCTATGCAAATCTATTCCGTACCATTAATGCCTTATGTGCCTTTTGTCTTGGTTGATTATGCATTATTGTACTTCTTGTGGATTAGGCAAGTGAGTATAGACTATAGAGTGTGGCATCCTTTTAGTGGTGAAAAAGCGAGAAAGATTAATTGTTTGGCTAACTATGGTACTTAGTACTTAATAGTGAAGCCAATATTTTACGGTAGAAGTAATTTAAGCATTATGTTTCTAAAGTTAAAAGTTGGGGAGCCGATTTTAAAAAGATTAGGAATCCAAAAATATGCCCTATATTTGTTGAATTTTAGTATGAAATATATCTGTTGGATGCTTATTTATTCAGATTACCAAATTAAAGAGTTGAGACATTTGTTGGCTTCTTTGTAAATTATTATTAATGAACATTGATTCATCGACACTTGATTATTAAGTCATTAGATCAGATGTAATTGAGCTTCTCTTTTATGTTATTGGTCTATAGTGTTTCCCTTGAGCTGCTTTGTTACGTTGAGTACTTTCTTGATAACTTGCTCCAATACAAAAAATAATTTTAAACAATGCAAAGAAATGATAAATATGCAAAGAAATGTGATTTATCAAACTGAAAGAAATGCAAAGATACAAGGATAATAGCAAGTTACATGGCTCATTGAACCATACTACATTTGTCACATGGCTGAAACAAACACAAGTTCATGCAGCACAATCAACTTTCTTGACAAATACTCTCCAGTTGAAATACAAGGTATATTCTTGACAAATACTTCCAAGTAGTCTCTGTTGCCTCCCAACCCCCATTTTAAAACCAAAAAGAAAAAGCATGCAGACACTATGGAAGCTCAACTGGTAGGACTTATCTAAGCCTTCATTTAAAAATGTCAACCAAACTTCCTTCATTTAAAGCAATGAGTTTGTGGCATTTAAATCTAGGAATTTAAATGCTGAATTTTCAGCATTTGGACAACATTAAACACTTCCAATCAAAATCAAATTTAATAATCCACAATCACACTTTCCTTCATTTACAACATCACCAAAATAAAATAACAGAATATGCATGCTGAATTTTCAGCATTTAGACAACATTTCAACATGAAAATTTTCCATCTTTTCAACCCATATCAGAGATTGCTAACAAGAAATTACTAAATATAAATTTCTCTTCAATTTAGACAACAACAAACAAGAACAATACATAGTATTAAAATCAATAAACAAGAACTCAAAGCTTTTTAAACAAGGAAAGTATTTGCTCGAGTAAAATAAGGTGCAAAATGTGTCTCAGATATCTACAAAATGAGCTTAAGATATAAAAAGTGATCCACTTTTCTCCACAAAACAGCAAAATGTTCCTCTTTTTCTTTTTTCTTTTTCTCCACAACTTAATAAATATAATTTTAATTTTAATTTTAAATACAATTCAAAACCATACATTCATTTCTAAGCATTACACTACCAAATTTCTCTACCATCACATGAACTCACAAAAACCAACCATCTACAACGACAATTAGCTCAATAGAAACAGATCAACGAACAATCGAAATTTACACTCAAACAAAATCAAGAAAAGGAAAACATACATAGCACTTCACCAATCCCAAAGCCACCTCTTCATCAAATAAACCCTATCATTTCACGCAACTCAAGAAGGCCACAAATAGAAAACAAACTCAATTTCGAATCAAACAAATAGAACTTGTGCAATATAAAACTAGATCCAAAAACAAGATCATATAAACCAATTAATATACAGAAATTAAGCAAAGATTAAACACAACACTTAACATTGCAACTTTGGCATATAACTTCCTTTTTTTTTTAATTCAACTTTCTTTTTCATTCAAAAGCGTAATTGATTATGGGAGTATAATATCTAGGACTAAAACGTACAAACTTCAAAGATCAAAAGCCTTTAAATTAGAACCCTTACAGATACCTTTCTCCATCAAACGATATACAAAAATCACCAAGCAAACTTTTATATCACCAAGCAAACGATATATATTATCAAATTCTCTCTTTATTATTTTTGGCTAATTTTAATTATTAATCTTTTAATATACATTAATTTTATAACAATGTTGATGTGATAACTCGCATTGTAATTATGAGTATTTTATGCATATCTTAAAATTTATAAAATAATATTCAAAATGAAAATAAATTCAAAAAATTAAATAGTTAATATATTCTTTAAAAAGTATTAAGTACATGTGAATTTAAAATAAATATTCTTTTATTAAAAAAACCAATTCTTTTAAAGGTTGATGATCGTTTGAACTATTTTTAAAAGTTGGAGCCAAAATTAACACACAAAGACAAAGGACATCATTATGCCCGATATATATGGTTTCATCTATGTGTTAATTATATGTGATTCATCTCATACGTAGTGCATGCACATGTAGGTTCGAGATGCCTTAAGAGAATTGATGGACAAATACAAAGACGAGGAAATAAGCATAATCATTATAAGATTCACTTGGGTGGAGCATTAGCGACCCTAAATGCAATGGACATCGTTGCAATGGATATAACCAAAAAAAAAACTTTTATTACAAATCGAGCTTTCCCACCAATCTCATAAATGAAATGAATTTTAATCATACAACAACATCAATACATTATTCTAAATATTTAAAAATATCCATCTACTTAATCGTAAAAGGTGCACCAAACAAGAAAACATTGATCTTTGGGATTGGATTTTTTTCCTTAAGCTTTATTACCCA
Source organism: Gossypium rotundifolium (assembly GCA_025506655.1). Classification (NCBI taxonomy): domain Eukaryota; kingdom Viridiplantae; phylum Streptophyta; class Magnoliopsida; order Malvales; family Malvaceae; genus Gossypium; species Gossypium rotundifolium. Next base: position 144,177,879 of record CP106731.1, read on the forward strand.
CCCAATGCCAACAAACAAATAAACCCAAAAAATATTGATTAAAACCGTTGGTGAGACCCATCAAAGAAATTCAAATTTCAACAAGAAAATTGTAGGGATAGAAACTTACCAAAGATTTAATGGAATAGATATTACCTTCAATCCAACATAGTGTAAAGGTCGCTTAAATATGTTAATGTAACAAACACCAATCATAACAATTTCCACCAGCTCTTGCAAAATGGAGAAAGCATCACACAAGCAATTAATCTAGCAAATATAGCATAGAAACACAAGACTAGAAGATCCTTAAAGCATATATCTTATCGCTTTCTTAACTATTCCATGTCAAGCAATTGATCATGGCAAGACCTATGAAATGGGTGCATCGAGTTACATCTAGACAAAATCATACATAAATAGATGTAAGAATTGCACTAAAATATCCAAAATAGGTGCATTTGGATATGAAAAAGGAACAATTGCAACCTAGCTATCTAAACCGCAATATTGAAAGAGAAACAATTTAGTAAGCTATAAAGATCAATAAGGAAGCTAGTGATAATATTTAATTAAATATTCCTGGATAAGCATGAATGGAAGCAAGCCAAACTAAGGTATTTTGAGCACACTAACAAGACAAACAAAAGAGCTTTAAGGATATCATTTCGCGCTTAAAAATGATGTCAAAATTAATGATTCAGATATTGAAATTACACGATGACAATTGTAGAGTTTACAACACCGAAAATGTATTAAAATAGAATTAGCATAACATTCTTATAAATAAGAACGAGAGATGGATACTTTCTTAGCAAATTGTTTTGAATCTGTTTTGGATGTCATATAATGATCTAGCTAGTCAAAAGATCTAAATGTTCATAATTTCTCTTCAAAGTAACATAGTGGAACTTAAACTCACGTGGATGCATATAAACCGCCAAACTCCTCTAATAAGGGACTATTAGTTGCTCAAAATCAAAACACCATTTTCTAAAGTCCCCAGAAGTGAACTGGATGGGTCAAAGCTCCTGTCAAACGTATATACAAACAACTTATATACAACATATATACAACTCAAATATAGTAGAACAAACAACTTAATTTTGTTAACATTTTACAGCCCAAGCTACGCAAACAAACAAACAAAAATTTGGTAAAAAAATTGGAAGCATAGCCTCACCTAAACTCAATGCCGACAGCGGCAGTTAGAGACGACGGTGGCGACTGGCAAGCTTCAAGTCAGCAGATACGACAAAGAATTGCAAAGTGACAACACCATAGCATGTTTCTTAAATCATGAAACAAAATTAAGAAAGATAAGCCCTTTGAACCACAAATTTCCCTATTCTCTACAAAACCGGAAATACCCACTTTTTTTTTTTTGCGACAATTGTAACTTGAGTTTTGATTGATGAAGATGACTTAGTTTCTTGTTTGATCTATCCTCAGTTTTATTTCCTTCAACTTCAAGCGCTTAGTATTAGACATTGCTTTAAATTCTTTGACAGCTTCTAAGATTTTAGGATATTTCTTGTACAACCACGAATGGAATGTCAAATTAATACCTATGTTTCCAACAAATCAAGCACCAATAATAGCATAAAATTATTATATACCAATAAATCAAGAACAAGGGACCGACTTTGAGGTGTAGATAGATGGGATTTGGGGTGCTTAAAAACTTTGTTCTAAAACCCAAAATAATTCAACTAACAAATCAAACTCTAGAACCTAGAAAAAAGAACACAAAAATTATGAGGATGAAGAAACCGAGAAGGATCGAGTGAGACCAAAAATAACTTTAACTAACAAAATCGAGAGAAAAAAAGGAACCAAAGGCCATCACATACCTTACGGGAGGAAGATGAAGATGGTGAATGAAGCTTGATTTGTAGTCGATTAAGGTTCCAATTTCTATAGGGTTTACTTTGGGAAGAAATTGTCGTGAAAGTGAAAAGGAGAAGATGAAGATGAGAGACAAGAAATTGTCGTGAAAGTGAAATGGAGAAGATGAAGATGACAGGAGGATATTTTGGTCCAAAATAGGGTAAAATGTTATTACCCGTTGCTTTGAATAGCTATTCATACCTCAAGCCACTGAATACCCATTACATGCCGTACTGTAATAGAAGCTGATTCTATTCAGCACGTAATACCCATTACAGGCAACCAAACGTTGGTTTGGTGGTGGGCCCATTGAATAGGGCTGTAATCTATTCCTAATACATCCAACCAAACATAGCCCTAGTGGTTTCTATCTGTAGCTTTAATTTTGCTAGCAAACTTCAAGCTAGAATTCTTACTCTTTGTACTAATCTTTTTTTGCTTGAATCTCACAATATTGTTTGTTGTAGGCTGCTGGATTCTAACAAGAAATTGATCAAAATTATTGTTGGACACGCTAAAATAGGATGAAAACTTCAATCACATTAGATTCCTCCTTCAATATATCAACATTAAATACCAACCAGCAAACAACCATCAGTTAAGAAAAGAGGCGATAGAGTGAATTATAAATCCTTCCAAAGCTTTTTCTAGTTTTTCTTTGCCATAATTGTTCTTGATTTTGTACCACAAGAAAAAATAAATCTTTATCCTATTTTTGTAGTTAAAAAATTCCTAGTCTATAATTTTTACTCATAAAAGCTCTTAATTTTAATTTTAAAATAAATATGTTACGCTCTTATATTAATTTCTTGGTGATATAATAGAAATTATATAATATCAACATAAATTATAATCAAAAATTATAAAAGAGTAATTAAGTGTATTATGTATATAAACACTTTAAAAAAAGTATAAAATATTATTTTATTTTTATTTAATAAATTATTCTCATCAAATTTAGATTAAAAATCATAAATCTCATAAAAGATGTTAAAATGTATTAACTATTTTAATAATTGAAATATTAGCGCAATAAGAAAAGTCCCAAATCAAAATGAAAATGATAATGGAACTTAAATGTTTTAGCTACTACTTAAAAGAAAATACATTTTTAAAAAAAAATGATTGCCAAAACCTGAATATTAAATGTTTATAATGGTAAGTTAGTTTTATATTGAAATACCACTAAAAATGCAACTCAAAATTGAAAATCTTAAATCACGATGAAAGTGCACATATAAAGTATAATTTCATATTTAATAAAATATTTTTACTATTCATATAATATAATATCAAATAAAGGGTATTTTAATTTATTATAAAAGTGCAACAATAAATCGAGTTGATTATGCTTCATAATTAGGGAATCAAGTATAGATGTAGCATCACTTATACAGGATATTGGGCGACATTGCCCCTCTATGATAGCTTATGGCTATGCACCTGAGGAGTGATGGATCCTTCCTTCCATAATAGCTTATGGCTATTGACTTGGAAAATTTTGTAAAATTATTTTTAAATCTGACTCAAAAATCATTGGGTGATAGATGAATAAAAGAAAACAACTTTGGTTGCAATCCTCATAGTCCAGAAAAAAACATATTCTAAACTTGCATATGACTTGTTTGCAGTGTGAAGCAGGATGGTCCTCAATTTTATTATGATCATCACTTTCCATGTCACCATCTCCTCATGCAAAACATGCATGCTTTCGTCTCCGTTAAGTCATCTATAACTGTGTTCTCAACAACTTCCCCTATCAACCACCTTTTACATTTTATTCACATCATTCACCTTATCCTCGCACCGTTGAGGTGTAACATGAACACCCCTCCAAGTTTTTGGTTACTTATATCTATCTATCTATCTACTTAGAGTTTCCATATATTTAAAATTTATTTCTTTTTTATATTGTATTTAAACCTATGATTGAGTTGGTGTCATGAGTCAACTGAGCACCAATCCAATAAGTGAAATTATGGAATTGTCCTAACTTAATTAAATTAAGTTATATTATTGGAGGGTACTTAGTATTTTTATGTTAACAAAAACATACATATGGTAAGATTTGAATCTCCACCAATTTTATTTGATAAAATGTTAAATTTACCTCTCATCTAAAACTTCATTTTAACATATTTTATACATTTTAATTTTAATATGCACAATTTATTATCTCCATCATTTGTATATCTATACTATTATTTAAGTCTCTGACTGAGTTAGTGTCACAAGTCAACCAGACGCCAACTCGGTTAAGAAAATTACGAAAATATTATTTCATAATTAAAATAACTTATATTAATCGATGATATTTTACTCTTTTTATTTTAACAAAATCAATAAAAATAAAATATGCATATGATTGGATTTAAACCCATACTAATTAGATGGTAAAAGCTTAAATATACCACTCAACCAAAAATTCATTTTGATTTATTTTATACATTTTTATTTCAATATGCACAATTTAGTACCTCTATCAGTTGCATATCTATACTTATTATTAATAAAATCATTGATTGAGTTTGTGCCGCGAGTCAATCGGACACCAATTTGGTTAGGAAAATTACAAAAATATCCTCCCGTATTTAAAATAAATTATATTATTCGAGCCTACTTTAGTCTTTTTAATTAAAAACTAAGCAATTGTACTATCTATGTTCTAAATATGTGATATCCACATACATACGCATATGATAGAATTTTTAATAACTATAATATATATATATATATATATATATATATTATTAAGCCCCTAACTAAGTTGGTGTCACAAGTCAACCAGGAACCAACTAGCAACAACTCAATTAAGAAAATTACAGAATTGTCCTTCTGTAATTAAAATAATTTAAATTATTCAATGATACTTTATAAGCTTCTTTTTTTTAAAAAAAAAGCCAATAAATATAATTTGCATGTGCTGGGTTTTGAAACCCATGATAGTTGGACTAGTAAAACTTTAAGTTACCACTCAACTAAAGTATTATTTTAATAATTTTAATATTTTTATTTTAAAATGCACAATATATCTTTCATCATTTGTATATCATACATAATTTATGTTATTATGATTAATTAGTTTAATTATTTATTGAATATAATTTTTAAACACACATTTATATTTTAAATCCGTGATGTCCATGCAAGGGTGAAACTAGGGGGCTGGCAGGGACCCCGGCCCCCCCTAAAATGGAAAATTTTCCATTTAAGCCTTTTGAAATTTTAAAAATTTTAAATTAATAAAGGTAAAATTATATTTTGGCCCCCTAAAATGATGAAAATTTGGTTTAATCTTTAAAATTATAAAGATATATGCTATTGAAATGGTAAAATTGTGTTTTTGCTTTCGTAAAATTACAATTTAATTTTGAACCCTAAAAAATTTCTAGCTTCACCTATAGTTTCACATGTGATAGGATTTTTAATATTTATATTTTTTATAAAATAAATTTTATATGTTTTTGAAAACTTCAAAAACCAAATCATAAATTAAAGTGAAAAATACATCAGCAAAAATAAAAAAATATTTCCGCTGCCGGGGTTTGAACCCGGAAATTCAACCAATAGAATTTCAACCATTGTGCTGCAGCAGATTCTTTGTTTAGGGATTGCAACGTAAATTATATATCCTGTGTTATACAAAAGGCCCTCTATCAAAATATATGTTATTTTTTATTCATGAGATAATATATTTTTATTCAGTATAACAAACTAAAAGGAATATTATATTTTTTTATTCGTCAAAAAAAACAATATTATTAACTACTTTAGTAATTAAAATAATCGAAAAATAAATCCCCAGTCATAACTAAAATTTGATTGAAAGTGATAATGGAGCTATTAATTAAATGAAAATACTTAACTCTCTTGTTGAAGTCATGCTAATTGGATTAATAAAACTTAAATTTCATTTAAATAATTTTATACACATTTATTTTAATATATATAATTTATTACCTTCATCGATGTATATCGTATATATTTTATGATTAATGAATTTCAATTAATATATTTTATTATTTATTAAATATTATTTCTAAGCACACATATAAATTTTAAATATGTGATTTTTATGTGTCATAAGATTTTAATATTTATAAATTTTTTAATTTATATATGATTTTAAAAACTTTAAAACTCAAATCATGAAAAAGCGGGATTTGAACTCGGAAATTCAACTTAGAATTTTAACCTTTGTGCTACAGCGGATTACATTGTCATTAGGATGCAACCCACCTTATATATTCTAGGTTATAGAGAAGGAGCTCTATCTAAATATATGTTGTTTTTATTCATTAGATAATATACTTTTATTCACTAGATTTATTATTATTATTCGTCAGAAAAAGAAATATTATTAACTATTTTAATAATTAAAATATTCCAAAAGGAAATCGGAATCATAACTAAATTTTGAATGAAAATTGTTTTTTAGGTATTAATTAAATGAAAATACTTGAATTTTTTTTAATGTTTGCCAAAATTTAAATGTTGAAGGTTGAATGTTTTGCCAAAATTTAAATGTTGAAGGTTGAATGTTAATGTATATATGGTTTAAAGTGGTAATTTTTATATTCAAGTACCAAAGAAAAGTGTAATTTAATATAGATATAAAATATATTTTTATATTTATTTTTCAATATTTATAATTTAATATAAAAATAAAATATTATATTATTATATAAAATTATTATTTTAATTCAAATGTTTCTTTAAACGCATATTTTATATATATATATATATATATATATATATATATCTGTCGAACCATTTTTTTGAAAACGACAAAAAGGGGTTCGACGTTGGGTTTTAAAAAATAAAAAAAAGGGAGTCGCCACCGATCTTTATTTGGTGTGATTGGATCACCTTTATTTTAATAAAACGTTTTGTTTTACTAAAACAGTGTTTTGGTCTGCGTAGTTTTGAAAATCGGGTCCGGGAGTCGGTTACGCACGAGGAAGGGTTAGCACCCTCGATACGCCCAAAAATTGGTACCAAAATGATTAATTAGTGTCTTAATGTCGGAAGTTTGAAAAGGCTTTAAACTCGGATCTTTAAAAAATGTATTAGGATATTCGAGATTTTCGAGAGGATACAAACATCACATCCAGCACGTTAGGACACGATATTCGAAGCCTTCGTAATCAAAGTTATCTCGGAGTTCTTGAGATTTACTAAAAAGATGTTTAGTGTTTTAGTCAAACGGAAAATCGCAACCCAGCACATTAGGGCACTATTCTCCGAATTTCTAAACACATCAACATTACCTTATTTAAAAATTTTTGAACAAAATAAAGTGGTTTTGTAAGATGCCTTTGATCTTATAATGTTCAAAGCTAAAAATAACTGTAGGTATTCGGCTAAAAAAATCGAGATTTCTTGGTTCGAAAAGATCTAAACATCACATCCAGTACGTTAGGACACGATGTTTTAATCTTTCGTAATCAAAGTTGTCTCGTGTTTCATGAAATAGGATAGAAGGATGTTGGATTATTTAGCGAAACAAAGAATCGCAATTTCAAAGACGTTAGGGCACAATCCCACGAATCTCTAAATACAAAACATTGCCTTGCTTTAAGAATCTTTGGATAGAATAGGACGATTTCATAAATTGTATTTCTATTTAGTGAGATTGTTGAAAAATTGCAATAGCATAATAACGCAAATAAAGGACGATTGATAACAATAATGATGACGGTGATGATGGATAACAACACTAAACAAATGATAATAATGATGTTATATAATGGTAATAGTAAAGAATAAAAATAAACACGATAACAAATAAAATATGTCTATGGATTTGACATGTAAAAACCCCGACTAACAATAAAAATAACAAATAATAGTGATAATAATAATAATAATAATAATAATAATAATAATAATAATAATAATAATAATAATAGTAAAATAGCTAAAATAAAAACAAATAATGACAATAATAGTATATATATAATAATAGTGATAATAATACGTAGTGATAATAATAATAAAATGTACAATATGTTAATAATATAAACACAAAGATAGTGATGATAATAAAATGACGATAATAATAAAAGATAGTAAAAATAATAAGAAAATAATAAAATGATAATAAGGATAATTATAGTAAAATAACAATAATAATAATGAAATAACAAAATTAACAACAAAAATGATAATAAAAATAATAATAAGACAACACTAATAAAGAATAATAACATGTAAAATAATAAGAAAAATTAAGTAATGAATGATAGTAATAAAATAAATAATGATAATAATGAAAATGAATAGTAATAGTAATATAAATAAGATAATAGTAAGAATAATAATTAAATAAAAAATGGCAATGGTAATAAAATAAGAGTGGCAATACTAATAATAATAGTATGGTTTTAATAATAATAATAAGAATAACATGATTTTTTTTTAAATAAAACAAATAAATAAACAAACTCGTTTAACAAATTAAGGACTATATTGAAAACAACATAAAATGGGAGGGCTAAAATGCAAATTAACTAAAGTAAAAGAGGAATAAGGACCATAGCAACACACGCCTAAACCCTTGAGGACAAATCAGTGAAAACCCATTTGAATGCGCGCTTAATGGTGGGGATTTAATTGAAGACCAAATGAAATTGAATGGTGAAATATGTAAATAAAAATAACGGATGGACTGATTGAATGACGTCAAATGGGAGGGACTGTTGCATAAATCTCCCTTTGAAGGGATATCGCTGATCCCTTGACCCCAAACGGCGCTGTTTAAATGCGTACCATAAACCTTCTTTATTATTATTTTTCTTTTAAAAAATCGATTTTAAAAAACCTAAAACTCCTAACTCAAAGACCCACCATCCCTCTCTTTTTTCTCTTTCCCTTTTTGCTTGACGATTGGCTTCCCGTCGATCCCTCGCACCACCATCGCTTTCGGTGGCACGGCGCATGGGAATGGGCCCTTGTGCTCTGTCTTTGCAAAACAAAAAAGTAAAGAAGACCCTCCTTCCTTGTTCGTGCCCGACGGTTTGGGTTCTCGCGCTGTTCGTCGCCACCGCATACACAGTGGTCTGGGTCGGCGTGTGAGACCCTTTAGCCCGCTTGAGTCGATCGAAGGCCTAGCCTTCTTGGCTAAAAAGCCCGAAGAGAAAGGTCTCTTTTCTCCTTCCGCCTACTCGTCCCCGATCATGGAGAGGAGCCTCTGTCGACGGACCACGGGGCGACGATGCGGCTACGAGGTAACTCCGGTGAACCCCTATTCCTTTTCTTTTATTATTTTACTTTTTCGTTTAAAATAATTTTTAAAAAAAAAATAAATAAAATAAAATGCAAAATGGATTGAAATAAAAATAGCAGCAGTATTTGGACAGTCGAGAAAACCTTTCTATTCGGCTTTTCTTCTTCAAAATGTTCATACAAATCCTTTTTTTCTGTTTTTTTTTTATGAAAATCCCCCTCCGTAATACACTGATTTTTGTATGGCTTTATAGCCAAGAAAAAAAAAGAATTGCTTGCTCTTGCTTTGTTGCGTGTTTCCCTCTGTTTTGCAGGCTATGGGCGGTGGCAGAGCAGGTGGGGCGGTGGAGCAGTGGCGGTCGAGCTTGCGGTGGCAGAGGCAAGTTGCCCTAGGGTTTCATTTTTTGATTTTGTTTTTCTGATTTGGTTTGCTTAGTGGGCTAGGTGTATTGGGCTTGTTGGGCTTGAAAGCCGGTAAAATGGGTCGATGCAATTGCCCTCTTTGCTCATTGTCGTGTAACGGCGATAGAGCAAAGACATAAGAAAGAACCCATTTTGCCCGGTCTCGATGGGCCTTAACTTTTTTTGCTCTTTTCTTTAGGTAGCGTCCACCGTGATCTCGTCGCTTTTGATTCTATTCCACCGTTGCTTTGGTGAGATAGGACTTGTAGTTTCAATTTATTCATTGCGCCTTGTATCTTCGACCGCTTCTTGCAAATTCAGGAATGTCAAAACTGCTATCTTCAATCTGATCCTTGCAAACTCAAGGACCACCAGACTGATATCTTCGATCTGCTTCCTACAACTTTAGGAACGTCAAATCCGCATTCTTCAATCTGACCCTTGCAAACTCAAGGATCACCAGACTGATCTCTTCGATTTGCTTCCTGCAGCTTCAGGAAGGTCAAATCTGTTTTCTTCAATCTGATCCCAGCAAACTCAGGGATCACCAGACTGATCTCTTCGATTTGCTTCCTGTAACTTCAGGAAGGTCAAATCTGTTTTCTTCAATCTGATCCTTGCAAACTCAATGGATCACCAGACTGAATCTTTGATCTGCTTCCTGCAACTTCAGGAATCGCAAAGTCTGCTATCCTCAATCTGATCCCTACAAACTCAGGGACCTCCAGATTGATGTCTTTGACCTCCTTCCCACAACTTCAGGAATGTCCAATCCGCTATCTTTAACCTGATCCCAGCAAACTTGGGGATCACCAGATTGAATCTTTGATCTGCTTCCTGCAACCTCAGGAATGTCTAAATCGCCTCTTTCAATCGATCCTTGCAAACTCAAGGATCACGGGATGAATCTTTGATCTGCTTCGCAACTTCAGAACGCCAAATCGCCTCTTTCAATCGATCCTTGCAAACTCAAGGATCACCAGATGAATCTTCGATCGCTTCCTCGCAACTTCAAGAACGCCAATCGCTTTCTTTCAATCTGATCCTTGCAAACTCAAGGATCACCGCATCGAATCTTGATCTACTTCCACATTGTTAACTTCGAGGAGACGGATTTGTAATCTCAACCTACTCCACGGAACTTCGAGGAAATAAGAATTCGAGGAGAAGAGATTTGTAATCTCCATCTTCTCTTCTTCGAAACTCCAAAGAAATAATGATTGATCCTCATTGTTAACTCGTGGAGACGAGATTTGTAATCTCAACCTACTCCATCGAAATAAGAATTCAAAGAGAAGAGATTCGTAGTCTCCATCTTCTCTACGAAACTTCAAAGAATTAAGAACTTATCCTCATTGTTAACTCGTGGAGGCGGATTTGTAATCTCAACCTACTCCACCGGAACGCCGAGGAAATAAGAATTGAAACTTTTCAATTTGCTTCCTTACTATTTTCGGAAGACTTTAATCTTCATCGCCCACTAACATCTTGAGGGAACGAAATCAACTTTCCAATTTGCTTCCTTACTATCTTCAGAAGACTTCAATCTTCAGTTTGCCCCACTACAATCTTGAGGGAACAAAATCTGAACTTCAATATCGCTACACCGTTCTTTGAGGAACTTGTCTTGTAGAATTAATTTTATGTGCTTATGCTTATGCAAATGGTGAGGATGCTCTGATCAGAATGACTCAAAGCCTCCTAACTACATGTGTTATGAATGACACTTTCATGAATGCAAAATGTCATGAGAATGGTCTTTTTACAATGATTAGGATGCAATGAGTCGAATGCTCCTAACTAAATGTGCTTTGAAATGATGTATGAATGCAAAATGAAATGATCCCTTTTTAAATGCTTGGGGTCATCATTGCTCGTAGTTCATTAAGGTTCTATCACTGATGCGTTATCATGCTTTCTCGTTCTGCTAGTATCTTTGATAGAAAACCCAAAAACAATGATCATATTCTGCTCAACAAGCTTGCCCCGCTGTGATTTCAGAGTCCCTTCCACTGTACCTTCTGGGACATAAAATTTGTATCTCTCCCTGCAACTTTAGGAGAATAACATTTGATTTCTTCTATCCATCCTGCTGTAACTCCGTGGTATAGGATCAATTTGATCTGTTACACCATTCACTGATGTGATGACCAGATGTGTGGGCCTGATACGTACATGAATGCAGAGTATCATTTTTCTTTTCCCGAGAATGATCTCTTTGTATTGCTGGATTGACATTGCTCGTTATCTGTCATGGTCGTATCGCCGGTGAAAAATAAAAGGTCCAAAGAGATAATCATCTTTCTCCAATATTTCCAAGCCTTGAGCTGAGTGAGTTCTAAACAATAGTCCTGTTTCAGGTCCTTGTATTATTCAGAAGCTTTCAGAGTAATATGCAAAACTCCTTTTATGAAAGTATTATTAGTCTACTAATCGTTATTTCAATGCAAAATGCTTGAAAAAGATTGTAATAATGGACAAAAAGGGAAATTGATTGGGAGCATAGCTCGAAACAACAAATTAGACAATGCTAGCAAAGGTAATTAAGAAGGAATTTTATCGGTGGTCTTTTGAAAGGAATAAAATAACCACAAGTAACAAAAATGGGTAAAATGGAAACTAAGTGCCCCAGATATCGCAGCTTGAGCTTCTCCTCCAACTTCTTGAGGACCATTTTGAGCTTAATACGTGTTTAGGGATCCAGAGTACTTTGTCGATGCCCCAAGACGTAACATACTTCTTCGAGCGTAGCAAGACTATCAGTATGCCCTACTTTCGATCAAAACTTTGAGCTGCCTTTTTTCGGTTTTCAACTCAAATACCCTTTGGTCTCAAAGCGCCCTTTCATGGGTTTTCGCCTTGGCCTCTCCTTTTTCTTTTTTCCTTTTTCGTATTTTTTAGTTTTTGTGTTTTTTTTTTTTTTAAAAACTTTTTTTATTGAATCTGAACTTACTGGATTGGGCAGGTCCTTGCCATCCATCTTGGTTAACACCCATTTTCCTTAGAACAGGCCTTCTTTGCTGTATAAGGCATTTACTTTTCTTTGGAGTTCTTTTGGATAAGAAGAATCTCTCTTAATGCTAGGTCATCTTCCTGAAATTCTCTTGAGCGGACCTTTTCGACAAGCCCGCATCTATTTTCGGTATATTTGACCCTGCTGAATACTTTCAATCGAGCTTACCAGAGGCATTCTGCTTCATCTAATTCAATCCAAATTTGGGAAAAGGAATCTTATCTTCGAACAATTGTTTCCCTTTCACGAACCAATGAGAAAGATGGCCCGACAAAAGTCCTGGCCAACGTTCAAGGAACCTAAAGTGTTAATAAGTCTCAGCCATTTTTCAAAAATCTTGAATTTTTTTTAATTTGATGACTGCTGACTTTGTAATTTTAGCATATGAAGCGACTTTCACCCTCTCAGTGAAGTAACCAACGACCATGAATATGAGTCGATGTTAGCTAAAAGCTTTTGAGGAGACTGGCTTGTTAACATCCATGCTTCACATATAGGAATCCGCGTTTCAGTGGCCTCAACGTGTCTAGCTGTGATCATGTGATAATGTATTGCCTTATTCTTGCGGTGAGCTAAGCTTTCGCCTTCATCTCCCTCGTTGGTTCATAGCGTCTACTGACACTTCATAAGGTAGAATCTACCTTTGGAGAAGTAAGTTGCAATCTTTGTCATCTTCAAAGTCCTTAGATCCCTCTAGATACATATCTCACTAAAAAGGGAGTTAGTAATGTATCGCTTATGTCATTGATATCTGGGGACCCATTGTGGGTGAAAAGGCAAAAAATCCAAAGAATAAATGATCCTATAGATGATTATTCGTAGGATATGGTCATGAGTGAAAGAATATTCAAGATGAAATGTAAAGGATGAAAATATTTACTTAGAAAGATGCATTTTATTGAAATAACAATTACGACACAAGCCTACTTCTCAAAGAAATCTTATTGCTTCGGGCTTGAAGCAACAAGTGTGTTTTACATTACTCTAGATTAGCTTTAAAATACATGTTTCTTCCATACCTCATTGTTCAAAACACTCCTAAGTACATAAAGGCGGATGTCCGAAAAACTTTTATTCCTCGGTTCTCTTGGTATACCATTGCTCCGTCCATCGAACTTCACAATACCCATGTTGATGAGATTTTCCACTAATTTCTTGAAAGTGAGGCAATTTTCTATCGAATGGCTGTGATCCCCGTGGTACTCACACCGAGCGTTTGGGTCATACCATTTTGGGTATGGAGGTTGCATCGGTTCGGATATTGGGGAGACACAACGTGCATCAAATAAACGTTGATACAACTCCTTATATGTCATAGGATTGACGTAAATTGGAGTTTTCAATATTTTTCCTTGTCGAGATTCTTTCCTTGATGAACCTTGATACTCGTGAGGTGATTTGGGTCTCTCATGTTTGTATTATTCACCTCGTCATCCTTTCTTCTAAGAGTAGGCCTTCTACCGTTTCCCTACTTCAATCTTGCCGCGATCGATTGCATGTTCGATCATTTCCCGCCATTACCATGTCGGCAAAGCTCTTAGTGGTACTCCCTATCATATGGGTTATGAAAGGAGCCTTGAGGTGTTGATGAAGAGCATGGTAGTTTCTTTTTCTAAAGGGTGGTTGGACCTGCATGGCGACCTCCCTCCACCTTTGTGCGTATTGTCTGAAACTTTCGCTCGGCTTTTTCTCCATATTTTGGAGCATGATTCTATCAGGAGCTATATCGGCTACGCGTGCGTATTGTTTCAGGAAGGCCTGTGCTAGGTCCTCCACGACTTGATCTGGGTACGGCTGAGCTGATTGTACCATTTGGCGGCAGACCCGGCCAGACTGTCTTGAAAACAGTGAATCAACAACTGGTCATTATTAAGGTGCCCGCCATCCGCCGTGAGAACATTGTGATGTGGGCTGCGGACGACTAGTCCCATTGTATTTTTCAAATTCGGGCATTTTGAACTTTGGCGGAAGTACCAAGTCCAGGACCAAACTTAAGTCTTTAGCGTCTACCCCATGACTGGCAATCGACAATCTCTATTTCTTTAAACTTCTCTTCTAACCACTTGCAACGGTCCTCAAGTTGCCTTGGCGGTGATTCTTGCTTGGTCTATTTTGCCATTTCGCTGGGGACCACCGTTAGTGGACTATCTCCGGGTTAGTACCGAGCCAGTTTGAAAGTTCGTAGGCGATCTAGTATCGACTTGCCCATTGAGGCCTAATCGTGATGATGGTTCTTGGGATACTCTTCATGCAAAGGTTTGGTGCATGTGGTGGGTAAAACCAGAGGAATGCCTTCGCTTTCTTCTCCTGTAATTTGTATAGGACCTTTTCCTTTGTCCATTGCCCTATTTAGCATTTGGGCCATTTGAGCCATCGTACTCTTTTGAGCCTCCAACATCTGATCCCTCATCTCTTGTTGGAATTTTGCCATTTGCTCTTGCATCTGGTCTTGCAGGTCTTTCTGGAATTGTTCAAATCTTTGATCCATGTCTTCTAGGTTACTGAAATAACTTTACCTAATTAGGGTCTTTCTACAAATTTTAATGCATGTGACATGATGTAATGCAAATGCATGAAATGCAATGCAAATGCATGCAACAAGAAAGAGAGGCGTTGATTATGAATTCAATTTTATTAGAAGAACTTTTCTAGAAAATACGTTTCTTTACATAAAACGGATTGCATATGCGGCTTTGTCCTCATAGTCCAGGTGAAATCCTCTTCTTCGTATCCGGATGCTATGGTTGTGCCCCATGAACTTTTCTCAATGGATATCTCTTCTAGCTCCTTGTTGCTTGGTCCAGGCCGTGCCTCTTCACTCGCTTATCCTCCGCGATGTTTATAAGCTTCTTTTAGAAAACGGAGACACGATGGCTCTTTAATAATCCTTGTCGGCTTGAATCCTTAGGCAAAGTCTTGTATTCTTCATGGATTATCGGTCCTCTCTCTGCTCACCGGACTATGTTCGAACGACCAGTATTATAATCCATTTTATCAAGTAACACATTTCCTTATGATAAACTCTTCTATTTAACAATCGAATATGAATCAACACCTTCTTTCTAAGATAATGCGGTGTGATGCGATGTAATGCAATCACAAACAAAACCAAACACGTTAGCACAGGAGAAATAAACAAAATAGAGTACCTATCCAGGTGACCACTAGGGGTTTAACATAGTTCTATCTAAGGTGGGCTCTTAGGGTTTACTATATGTGGTTTGGTTCTAAGGAGGGGTACCCGAACCAGTAGATTCCTCGATCTTCACCCATTATAGGCTCATATAGACCGAGTTCATTCGGGAATACATTTCCCTATGGTGCACGGAGATGAAAATCTCACGAAGACATAGGTGCGGATGTATCCGAAAGCGATCCACTATCCTCGCACGGAGGTGAAAACCTCACGAAGGAGTAGTTTCTCACTCTCACCTAAAGGTGTGACCACAACGGTCATGCAATGCGATGCCGCAATTAAAACAACATGCAATACAAATATGGTAATTTTCAAATCAAACTTTCAAACTTCCAACAAAAGACAGAAAATAATCAATTTATGGCTTGACTCTCTAAATCGGTCCCCAGTGGAGTCGCCAAGCTGTCGTAACCATTTTTTTGAAAACGACAAAAAGGGTTCGACGTTGGGTTTTAAAAATAAAAAAAGGGAGTCGCCACCGATCTTTATTTGGTGTGATCGGATCACCTTTATTTTAATAAAACGTTTTGTTTTACTAAAACAGTGTTTTGGTCTGCGTAGTTTTGAAAATCGGTCCGGAGTTGATTCATGACGAGGAAGGGTTAGCACCCTCGATCGCCCAAAATTGGTACCAAAATGATTAATTAGTGTCTTAATGTCAAGTTTGAAAAGGCTTTAAACTCGGATCTTTAAAAATGTATTAGGATATTCGAGATTTTCGAGAGGATACAAACATCACATCCAAGACGTTAGGACACGATATTCAAGCCTTCGTAATCAAAGTTATCTCGGAGTTCTTGAGATTTACTAAAAAGATGTTTAGTGTTTTAGTCAAACGGAAAATCGCAACCCAGCACATTAGGGCACTATTCTCCGAATTTCTAAACACATCAACATTACCTTATTTAAAAATTTTTGAACAAAATAAAGTGGTTTTTGTAAGATGCCCTTTGATCTTATAATGTTCAGGCTAAAAATAACTGTAGGTATTCGGGCTAAAAAAAATCGAGATTTCTTGGTTCCGAAAAGATCTAAACATCACATCCAGTACGTTAGGACACGATGTTTTAATCTTTCGTAATCAAAGTTGTCTCGTGTTTCATGAAATAGGATAGAAGGATGTTGGATTATTTAGCGAAACAAAGAATCGCAGCCCAGCACGTTAGGGCACAATCCCACGAATCTCTAAATACAAAACATTGCCTTGCTTTAAGAATCTTTGGATAGAATAGGACGATTTCATAAATTGTATTTCTATTTAGTGAGATTGTTGAAAAAATTGCAATAGCAGTAATAACGCAAATAAAGGACGATTGATAACAATAATGATGACAGTGATGATGGATAACAACACTAAACAAATGATAATAATGATGTTATATAATGGTAATAGTAAAGAATAAAAATAAACACGATAACAAATAAAATATGTCTATGGATTTGACATGTAAAACCCCGACTAACAATAAAAATAACAAATAATAGTGATAATAATAATAATAATAATAATAATAATAATAATAATAATAATAATAATAATAGTAAAATAGCTAAAATAAAAAACAAATAATGACAATAATAGTATATATATAATAATAGTGATAATAATACGTAGTGATAATAATAATAAAATGTACAATATGTTAATAATATAAACACAAAGATAGTGATGATAATAAAATGACGATAATAATAAAAGATAGTAAAAATAATAAGAAAATAATAAAATGATAATAAGGATAATTATAGTAAAATAACAATAATAATAATGAAATAACAAAATTAACAACAAAAATGATAATAAAAATAATAATAAGACAACACTAATAAAGAATAATAACATGTAAAATAATAAGAAAAATTAAGTAATGAATGATAGTAATAAAATAAATAATGATAATAATGAAAATGAATAGTAATAGTAATATAAATAAGATAATAGTAAGAATAATAATTAAATAAAAAATGGCAATGGTAATAAAATAAGAGTGGCAATACTAATAATAATAGTATGGTTTTAATAATAATAATAAGAATAACATGATTTTTTTTTTTTAAATAAAACAAATAAATAAACAAACTCGTTTAACAAATTAAGGACTATATTGAAAACAGCATAAAAATGGGAGGGCTAAAATGCAAATTAACTAAAGTAAAAGAGGAATAAGGACCATAGCAACACACGCCTAAACCCGCAGGGACCAAATCGGTGAAAAACCCAGCCCCTGAATGCGCGCTTAATGGTCGGGGATTTAATTGAAGACCAAATGAAATTGAATGGTGAAATATGTAAATAAAAAATAACGGATGGACCTGATTGAATGACGCTGCAATGGGGAGGGACCTGTTGCGCAAATCTCCCTTTGAAGGGATATGCGCAGTCCCCTTGACCCCAAACGGCGTCGTTTCGTCTGGTACCATAAACCTTCTTTATTATTATTTTTCTTTTTAAAAAAATCAGATTTTTAAAAAAAACCTAAAACTCCTAACTCAGCAGCCACCATCCCTCTCTTTTTTTTCTCTCTTCCCCCCCTTTTTTGCTTCGACGATTGGGCTTCCCCCGTCGATCCCTCGCACCACCATCGCTTTCGGTGGCCGACGGCGCATGGGAATGGGCCCTTGTGCCTGTCTTTTGAAACAAAAAAGTAGAAAAAGACCCTCCTTCCTTGTTCGTGCCCGACGGTTGGGTTCCTCGCGCCGTTCGTCGCACCACCGCATACCTGGTGGTCGGGGTCGCGTGACAGAGACCCTTTAGCCCCGCTTCGAGTCAGATCGAAGGCCTAGCCTTCTTGGCTAAAAAGCCCGAAAGAGAAAGGTCTCTTTTCTCTCCTTCCGCCCTACTCGTCCCCGATCATGGAGAGGAGCCTCTGTCGACGGACCACGGGGCGACGATGCGGCTACGAGGTAACTCCGGTGAACCCCTATTCCTTTTCTTTTATTATTTTACTTTTTCGTTTAAAATAATTTTTAAAAAAAAAATAAATAAAATAAAATGCAAAATGGATTGAAATAAAAATAGCAGCAGTATTTGGACAGTCGAGAAAACCTTTCTATTCGGCTTTTCTTCTTCAAAATGTTCATACAAATCCTTTTTTCTGTTTTTTTTTTATGAAAATCCTCCTCAATATTATCTTGATTTTGTATGGCTTTATAGCCAAGAAAAAAAAATTGCTTGCTCTTGCTTTGTTGCGTGTTTCCTCTGCTTTGCGGTGTGGCGGTGGCGGGCAGCGGGGGGCAGTGGAGCAGTGGCGGTGTCGAAGCTTGCGGCAGAGGCAAGTTGCCCTAGGGTTTCATTTTTTGATTTTGTTTTTCTGATTTGGTTTGCTTAGTGGGCTAGGTGTATTGGGCTTGTTGGGCTTGAAAGCCCGGGTAAAATGGGTCGGTACAATATCGAAACCATTTTTTGAAAACGGTGATTAACTGGAGTTTTGAAAACGTAAACAAAAATGGAAGTCGCCACCGATCTTTATTTGGTGTGATCAGATCACCATTGTTTTAATAAAACGTTTTGGTTTACTAAAACGATATTTTTGGTCTACGAATATTCGAGAAAATGGGTTCGGGAGTTGGTTACATACGAGGAAGGATTAGCACCCTCGTCACGCCCAAAATCGGTACCAAATTGATTAATTAGTGTCTCAATGTCGAAAGTTGAAAATTTTAAAAAGATTTTAAAAATACAATCTCTTTTAAAAATATTTGAATTCTCTCGAATTAGATATTAAGATTCTCTCGCTCCGAAGAAATAAAATATCACATCCAACACGTTAGGACACGACAATTTAAATCCTCGAATCCAAGATCATCTCATGATTCCCGAGACTCATGCATTGAAAATATCAAAAGGATATTCGATTATTTGGCCAAGCGAAAAACCGAAACCCAGCACGTTAGGGCACAATTTCTCGGATTTCTAAATACGGAATATTACCTTATTTTGAGAGGTTTTCAAATAAATAATTTTAAAACCGATTCAAAATACTTAGTTTGAAATTAGGTGAAAGTTGAAGTGAAATCACAATACGAGAATACGAAACAAAAACATAACCAATAATATGAAATAACGATACATAGCAATATCATTTCTACAAAAAATAAATAACTATTATATAGCTACAAGGCATCCAAACTAGCACATTACATCACATGAACATTAATATCAACATTTAAAAGATAACAAATTAACAGCAAATATTAAATAACAAGAAGTAATAAATCTTTAAACAAAAAGAATTTAAAATCGTCAATGTACAATCAATAAAACAATTTAAAACCAAATACAAGAGTTTAACAAAAATATATATATATTATATTAAATAATGATATGCATAGATTTTGAAATAAATATTATATATATATATATATATATATATGGTGTAATTTGAAACAAATTTTATAAATAATGAAAATCTAATGAAAATTATGTATACAATATACTAATGTATGCAAAGAATTTAAAATTCATATAAAGTTCCAAAATAGATAATGTGTATATAGTAAAATGTTAGTAATTTAAAAGAATATAAGTAACTTAAATTATATTATACAAAAGAATACATAGATGTATAAAAATTACTTAAAGTAAACATATGAATAGAAAAATCTATATGATATGAAATTAATAATATACAAAATAATTTGAAATATAATATATTGATTTAAAGATAATAGTATATAAAATAAAATTATATATAAGTTTTTATAAAACGACCATTATACTAATCTTTAAAACGAGGAAATGTATAAAAGAGAATTTAAAATAAATAAATTATAAAATAAACAATTTGAAA
Source organism: Gossypium rotundifolium (assembly GCA_025506655.1). NCBI lineage: Eukaryota > Viridiplantae > Streptophyta > Magnoliopsida > Malvales > Malvaceae > Gossypium > Gossypium rotundifolium. The sequence goes on from CP106731.1 coordinate 144,198,376, forward strand.
AATTTATACTAATGAAAGTAAAAAATAACACACTAAAATAATGTAGGATTAGCATAATAGCTCAAAACAATATATTAAAACAACTTCTATAAATGAATTATAAATTAATTTTAAAGGAAAAATATATACAAACTGAAATTTAAAAGGACTCAATTGAAATGAAGGTAAAATTGGAAGGATAAATAAATAAAACTGAGGATTAAAATGCGATGTGCACAAATAAAAACCAAACATGCAATTATTCCAAGCCTCTAAGCGCAGAGTTTAAGCACAAATTCAGGGCAAAATTAAAGATTAAAAAAATGAAATTAAACACAATTAAATAGTGGCGCAAAAAGGGAGGGCCTATCGCGCAAATATCCCTTTTGAAGGGATATGCGCAGTTTCTTGAAGCCAAACGGCGCGGTTTGCTCCTGTTATAACAGCCTTCCTTTATTTTTTTTTCCCTTTCTTCAAAAATAAACAGAGAGCTCCCCCCCCAATGTTTCTTTTGCTAGGTTCAAACCCAAATATCACGCTGCCATCGAACCACCACCATCCGGTGGCCGCCAACGCGCAAGAGGGAGGTCGTTAGCCCCGTTTCAACCGAGCCAATCAACAGAGACAAACACAAAAGTAAGTATCTTTCTTTGTCCTCTTTTTTTGCGTATCAAAATGAAAAATAAAATCGAAAGAAAATAAAAAATTTCGAGAGTCACCTTCGAAAAAGTCTGCTCTCTTTTGATTTCTGATATTTTGCTAAAAATTCGTGTCGAAACTATTTTTTGTTTGGAAAAACGGGCCGACTTTAAAAAGGAAAATAGAGTCGCCACCAATCTTTTTTGAAATGTGATTAGGTCACCTTATAAAACATTTGGTCTACGAATTTTAAGAAAACAGGTCCGAGAGACGGTTACGCACGAGGAAGGATTAGCACCCTCGCAACGCCCAAAATTGGTACCTTATTGATTGATTAATGTCCTAATATCGAAAATTGGAAGAGATTTTAAAGTATGAATCTTTTAGAAAATGTTTAGACAATTCGAATTGGATATCGAAATTCTCCTGTTCCAAAAGAATAAAATATCACATCCAGCACGTTAAAATACAATATTTCAAACCCTAGACACCAAGATCATTTCATGATTTCGAAAATTCATGCATTTCAATTTAAAAAAAGGGTATTCCGGTATTTGGCCAAACGAAAGAAACCGAAACTCAGCACGTTAGGGCACGATTCCTCGAATTTCCAAACATGAAACATTGCCTTATTTTTTAAAATCGAGGAAAACATGGTCAAAACCTTAAAAGGATACTTAGTGATTTGGTCGAACGAAAAACCGAAACCCAGTACGTTAGGGTACGATTCCTTGAATTTCCAAATACAAAACATTGCCTTATTTTGGAAGTTGAGAAAATACGATCAGAACTTTAAAAGGATATTTAGTCCTTTGGACGAGCGAAAAATTGAAACACAGTACGTTAGGGCACAATTTCTCAAAACTTTCAAGCACAAAATATTGCCTTGCTTTTAATTTTTAAAAAACGGACACAGTTTCAAAGGATATTCAATGATTTGGTCGACGAAACCAAACTCAAAGACGTTAGGGCACGATTCATGAATTTCAAAACATGAAACATTGCCTTGTTTAAAAACCTTTTATGAGTTTTGAAAAAAAACGTGGTAAAAGAAAAAAATAAGATAAACGATAGTATTAATACTAAAGAAAATGACAAATAATAATAAAAGTAATAGGAATGATAACAAAATAGTCACAAAATATAAGAAACAATAATAATAATACTAATAACAATAATAAAATATATATATAAAAATAATAATAACGAAAATGACAATAACAATGTTGATAGTAAAAATAAAAACAAAATAATAAATATAATTATAATTATAAGAATAATAATTTATATAATAAAATGGTGATAGTAGTAAAATAATAGTAGTAAAAATATTAGTAATAGAATAGCATAATAATAAATATAATAAACATAAAAAATAATAATGGTAGGTGTAATAATAAAATAATACTAATAAAATTAACGAATATAGTAATAATGAAAAGGGTAAATATAATATTAAAATACTAAATATAATAGTAGAATAATAATAATAATAAGCAAAATAAAATATTAATAAGAAAATAATAGCAACAATAGTAAAATAATAGTATTAATAAAAATATAGTAGTAGTAAAAAAAATAAAAGTAAATTGATAATAATAAAATAATATATATAATAATAATATATAAAAACAATAATATATATAATAATAGTAAATACAATAGAAAGAATACGGTTATAATAATAATAAAAAATAGTTGTGATAAAAACATTTAAAAAGACTTAATTCAATTGTAAAATAACAAAAGAATCAAAAAGGGACTAAATTGGATTGAAAATTGAAGCTTTGGGCAAAATTTAAAATAAAAGGAGATAAAAGGGGCTAAATTGTGGCACACACGCGACATAGGGGGACCAAAATAGAAATTAACCTCGCTTTTTGAAATGGTGCGTTTGAATGAGGACCCAATTGAAACGAGGAGGAGAATTTTGGGCCAAATCGAAAATCAAAACTTCTTGTGAACTATAAAAAAATTGGAGGGGACAAAGTGCAATTTGCCCCTCCTTTAGAAAAACGCACGGATCCTTTTGCTGGAGCGGGTTGGGTCACGGTTCAGAGGCCCAAAACGACGTCGTTTTGGCCTCTGACCTCCATTTGCAAAACGGTGCCGTTTCACATACAATATAAAAGCCAAAAAAAAAAAATTTAAAAAAATCTTCATTTTAATTTCAGCAGAAAAAAATGGGAAAGAAACTCTTCCCCCCTCTCCCCCTTGGGCGATTTTCGGCCATTGGTCCGGCCAACCTCCGTCATGCATGCACTGTCGCCACCACAACAGTGAGTGGCGGAATCCCAAAAAAGGGTAAAAAATTTCTCCTTTTCTTCTATACTTTAATGCCTTGATATATATATATATATATACACTGTAGTTCTTTTAAAACAGAAAAAATAAATAAAAAACGAAAGTATTTAATTTCGAATGAAAAGACATAGGAAAACAAGGGAAAAAATAAAATAAAATAAACCTCTACTAAGTTCTATCTCCGACTTCGTAGCGATTTCTTTTTGATATTCAATGTGTTTATACAAAATAACTCTTTATTCTCTCTTCTTCCCAGTAAAAAAAACCGAAAAATCCCCCTCCATTTTACATGTTCTATTTCAGCTTTTATAGCCTTTTTTACAAATTGTCTAGTACCGAATATTTGGCCCCCCTTTGCAGGTGCAAGCAGAGATCACGGAGGACGTATGCTACGTAGGCGTGGTGGATGGCGTGGAAGGCGGCTCTGATGGTGTGGGAGCGGCGCACGACGAGAGCACCTAAACCGGTTTAGGTTGCTAAAATTTCAGGGTTTAGTTGGGCCTGATAATTTGTAAATTTGGGCTATTTATTTTGGATTTTTTTTGTTTTTGGTATGGGACTGGGCATAAATTTGGGCCTTACAGTTTGTTTGTAAATTTTAAAAGAAAAAAATAGATATAAAAAAAGGGGCAATATTAAATAACAGAGAATAATAAGTGAAAGAGATTAAAAAAAACCACCTTAAAACTTTTGTTTTTTACTTTTGGATTTCTAATGTTCATAAAAGTTCGTAAAAAATGAAGCCGAAGAAGGAGAAGCCAAAAATGGTCGTTCTTCTCTTATAAACTAGTTACAAAAAACCTTTTATTTTCTATCCTCTTGTTTTTTTCTCCTTGTTTTTTTGCCATTTGTGTGTAGTTTCTGCGCTTATATTTACTCCGTTGCAGGGGTCAGAAACATGGGTGGCTGCTGATTGGCGCGCGTGGTGGCTGCGTGGGGGAGATGAAAGGTCGGCGGCCGACCTTGAGGCTAGGGTTTCTTGCTGATGTTTTCTTTTTCTGTAATGGGCTAGGATTTTTAACAAATTTGGGTTGGTTTAATTTTTTTGTAATTGAACTCTTGATGGATATTTTGGGTTTTAATTTTGATTATTTAGTGTTTGTTTGTGGCTGATAATTAGGCCCAAAATTGGCGTATTACATATGTCTATAAGTTTTTCAAATCACATGTGTTATACATGAATATATACATTTTAACTTTTATTATTTTCTTACAAATCAGTATTTATTATTATGTGTTAATATTGTTTTTTATTTTATGTTATTTATGTAGTAGCCAGATAATTAAAATATCTAAAATATTCTAATAATAAAAAATTCAAATAGTAATTAAAGTAGTTATTGAATAATAAAAAATTGTATTTAGGTAAAGTAATATATAAAATAATAACGAAAATCAAACTTTTATTGGGTAGAAAGGAAAACCTATCTAATAAAATTATAAGCTGATTTTGTTTTGTTTTTTCTACTTGGATGATTTTTTTTTTTTTTTTTCTTTTTGAGGTAGAATGAAATTTCCTAAATGTTAGATACTAATGCTTAAACAATGCTACATCTTAGTTTTTTAATTAAGTGATAATTAATTTAAAATAATTATTATAATTTAATATAGATACAAAGGTTGATTCAAAATAATTATGAATTTTTATTTAATTTTATATTCAATAATTATATTTTTTAATTTTATATTATAATTTAAATAAAATATAATTAAATGCATTGAAAATAAAGTGTTTGTGGATAAGGTTGAATGAGTTTAAATCGAATCTATGTATGATATTAGTATAAGTATAAGCTTGACTCGACCAAATATGGACTTTAAATCTTTTCTAAGCCACATGTTTTAAATGACTAACACAAGTATGTTTTAAGTTCAACCATATTATTTTTTAATTTTTTTAAAAATTTGTATTGTTTATTAATTTAATATTTTTTTGTTAATTTTAAACATAAGAAACTTCACATATAGAGGTGCTCATGGGCGAGCTGGGCTCAACTAAAATTTAGGCCTGTGCTTGGCACGACTCAAAAATGGGCCTAAATTTTTGCCCAAGCTCGGCCCGACCCACCAAGTATTAATTTTTATATTATTTTTATATAATTTTAAATATATATAATACATAAAAATATTAAAAACATCAAAATACATATTTTCCAACAAGTTGAAAATAAATTTTAAAAATATGTAGACTTTAAATAACACTGAAATAAATGCAAATTAACAAGTAAATAGCTTTAAAATAATAACAAAATTAACAATAAAATAAGTTTTATACAATATTCAAACAATAACAACATAATAGTAGCAACATAATAGTAAAATGATAGCAAAATAGGGAGAAAACAACAAGAAAATAACATTAAAAAAAAACGCAAATTTTTTTGTCCTTTAGTGAATTCGGGCTGGGCCTGGGCCAAAAATGCCTTACTTGAGGCCCAACCTATTTTTAAACGGGCCTTTTTTTTTTGTCCAAGCCCATTTTTTGGGTCTATATTTTTGCCCAAATCCTCTCACATTTCAGGCGGGCCTTCGAGCCAAGCCGAGTGGCCCGACCCATGATCAAGTCTATTCACATATCTTTTAGGCTCCGTTTGTTTGCCAAGAAAATATTTTCTGGAAAATGATTTACTTTTCTGGTGTTTGGATGAATCTGTAAAATATTTTTATTGTTTGGCAAATTTCTTGAAAATATTTTATAAAAGTTGTTTTAAATTAAACAAATATATATTTAAGAATTTAGGGTCCGTTTCATTGTTTAATTGAATTTATTTTATATATATATATTAATAAATTTATATTTTAAATTATTTTACATATATTGCAATGATTTATTTATAAATAAATAAATAAAATTAAATATATAATAATACTCAATTATTAAGCTAGAATATTAACCGTCATAAATTGAAAATAACCAAAGTCAAATAAATTATTTGTACTTGTGTTATAAAAAAAAAAACAAGGATTGAATAATTATAAATTAGCTTCCAAACCACAATTAATACTAGAAATTAATAATATTATCCAAATGCATAATTAATTGTACACCGCATGATAACAACAACATTATCCAAGTGCGTAACTAATATTACACAACATTAAATATCAATATCTTGAACCTTGAGAAAATATTTGAAGCTAAATTATACTTTAACATATATATACTTGAAATTATAGTTTTGTACATCAAATTTACCTGTGTGAGCGTATTTGGAGCTTCAAAACATACAACAATGCTTTCATTTCAAGAGTTTCTTCGAGTTCTTTGACCAACCATTAGTAATAACTTATCTTAAGAAACCAACATGACGTTAGGCTTGAAATACAAAATAGTGCATTATCACTAAAATTAAATGCTCAAGAGTCTCCTTATTCTTGCCTCTTATATCCAAACCAAACAAAGCCTGCACACCAAAAGACAAGATGGTAAAGATACAAATATACTCATCCATTATATCATGGTTCTTATGAATAGAACAACATAGACTAGTAATAAATTACATATATTATGAAATGTCAAATTGCATCAAATGAGTTAAATATAACCATGGATACTTATAATGGCATATTTCTAAGACATCAAAAAGTACACTTCAAAAAATGTTTATTTGTGTTAGTAAAGAAATTGTTATTACAAGCAATATAACTTGCCCAAGGGATGAACCATAAAACACAATAATTATTAGAAGCCTGGACACAGTGGCACCCCAAGAATAGAAAATGTGACTACCTGCTCCAAAGCAGCAAAATCCTCATTCTGTTTGGTAGAGTAAAAATCATGCTTCTTCTCCAAGATATTCTCATTAGCAACAATCAGCTTCAAGAGGTAGATTGAGCAGTCTGCAGTTAAGCCACAGAACATGCTATGCTGTGTCAGTTCCTCAATAAAACAAAATGCTGAAAATATAGATAAATGGAAAGAAATTCTGGTCATATAATTTATTCAATATGAATATTCAAAATGATGCCTTCACTGGCCTTGCTTTGCAGTGAATTCTGTGGAGAGATTTTACTAACAACATTTTCAGAAGAAATAGGATTTAAAACTTTTGTTAGATTCGGTATCCTTAATGTAGTATATTCGTTTGCACACTTGTAATTTTTTTGAACAGATTTGTTAATAAAATTATTCATGAATTACATTAATATCTTTTCTATAATGTTCTCATATGGTTTTTGCATGTAAATCAAAATAGAAACAAATATTAGTTCACTGGTTGTCTAATGTTTAACTATTAATAAGCAGTATTATGTGGTCGGATCATAGTACGGAAAGACAACTTACACCAATACACGAACCTAAACATGTCCTAGTCTAATCGGAAATAAACAAACCGATTGAAAGACTAATATGCCGTCTATCAAGTCCAATTAGGGAAATATTTTGTCTTAGGCATTGGAGCGGATGACTCCTAGAAGACAGAGACATTGATGTGACTGACTAGGCTAACAGTACATTAAACTGGACTCAAGCAGAATAGATCCTGAATCTATTTATAGATTTAATCACTTGTAACGTTCATAGTGTGCCATACCTTAATCTCGAGTGGATGATGGACAATGTATGCTTGACTCGTATACTTTAATGTAAATAAAAACCTAAGTTCGAATAGATAAGGAATTGAAAGTTAGTATGTTGGGTATACTACTTTTGCAATATGTAGCATCATTCACAACAATGAAATTCATAGCCCAAGACATAGGTAAATGATATCCTCTCATTGGCATTACATGATAGACGAAAAGTAAAGTGGTCAAAAGTTGTGTATATTTGTGATGAATGGCTTAAAACTATTTAATAGTAGTTGACTTTTCATGAAAGAAGATGTAATAGTTACCATTAGATAAAATAGGATCATATTGGGAGAACGGATTTATCCCAAAGAGATTAAAGATATTAAAGATATTATATGAGGGTAACACACTTATGATGACAAAGTCATTGGACGAGCACTGATTGAGTAACTTTCGTAATGAAATATCATTAGAGAAAACTCAATTATTATACTATAGTGGAATGACTTCGTAACTAAATGAACTTATAATTAATAAGCGAAAAGCTGTAACATTTGGCTGTTGAATCAAATGAACATAAGTAAATAGAAATGATAAAGTTAGAAAAATTCGTAACATATGGAAATGAATGTGGTTTTCTCAAGTTTGAAATGACTTGAGAATTAATTTATGGTTTTCAAATTATCAATTAATTAATTAATTGAAATTTGAAAATGGGATTAAATTCATTGGTCATTGTGAATATGTTGAATGCAAAATTAAATATATTTTTCCATAGATTCTTTTACGATAAAGTTGTCAAGATTTTAACGAATTAGAAAGCAGGCAGAGAAAATTATTTAATTGGAAAATTTATTTATTTAAATTAATTTAATAAATAATGTCTATGTTGAGAAATAAAAAAATATGTATTGAGTTGGAGTAAATTATAACGTGTTGGGTTAAAAGTCTAGGAAGCACATATAATTGGACCCAATGTAAGAGAAACCCGAATCCCCATCACAATACATATGAGGGGAGGCACATCCTATTAGCCGCACATTTTTCCTAGTTCAACTAAGGGATTGTTTTTCTATTAAATATGTATTAAATGCATTCTACTAATTCAATTAAGGTTTCACTTTCTCTCCCTTTAAATAGATGACACCGGTAGGGCTAAATATACAACAAGTTATATATAATTTTGAGATAATGTTATTCTGCCCTAAAATAATGAGAATTTATTTCTAAGTATAAAGTCTATTTTCCAAGAATAACAATTCTACCGGTTTTTATAAGAGAGAAAGTTTTACTTTCTCACTGAAAATAAAGAAAATATTTTCTGGTTCTACGTTTGGTTCGAAGTATTCGATCCCACAGTCGAAGTAGTTTGTGGTACGAGAATAGCAGGAAGACTATTTGGTTGAAAGCTAAGAACAACAAGGATTCGTCTTGCCCAAAACATGTGTGATTTTGGGAAAAAGTTATTACTATAAATATCACAAATTGACTCGATTTTCAAATTTTATTTTTTGCTATACAAGAAAACTGTTTTCAAGCCAGATTTTTTTTTTTCCAACAACTTTAGTATTTTTATGTTAACAAGAACCAAAAAATAAAAATAAAAATTTGCATATAATAATATTTGAATTTTCACCTATTTGAATTAGTAAACTTTAAATCTACCTCTTAACCAAAGCTTCATTCTAATATATTTTATATGTAAGAGCCTAAATCTGCCTGGGCCCATTAGCCTACCAATTAACCATATTCAAACCGAAAAAACTAAAACCAAATAAAAACCCAAAAATTATTATTATTAAAAGTTTTTAAATGTCCATTACAACAGCCCAATTTACAAAACAACAAGCCCAAATACACTAAACTATTGACCCAATGCTTAACCCATTTTAACCCAAACTTAAAACTGGCCCAAAGGGCCCAATACATCTGACCCTCCCGAAACCCGTGGAAGGGTTCTAGAACGTTCTTGCAACGCCTCGGCTCCTCTCGCACGTGCCTCGATGTGCGCAATCGTTTGTATTCCACGCCAGACACCCACACGCACTGTACCTCCGCCAACATGACCTCCGTGACGAAACCACGTCCATGCTTCAATACGCGGCCTTGTACCTGCGAAAACAACGACAAAAAACAACATAGAAAACAAATCAAAGAATTGTATTTTCATTTATTTTTAATTTTCTAATTTCGACCTTTAAATGGACGAAACAAACCACTGTAACGATGGGTTTTGGGGGACGATTTTTGAATACAAACATAGCAATTTCAGAGGTATTCTTGGATTTTTTAATCTGTTCTTGTTTCACAAATAACATAGACATATAGAAATAGAATAGGAATTAAAGTTTTTTTACCTCTCGTGACGATCGGAAGCCAAAACCAAAGCTTTTTCGAATCGAAACTGAAGCGTTTCATGCTTCTTTCGATTGTTTTTTGAGAGGTTTTGGGTGCTTGATGGGGAGATTTGGGCTTAGAGCACTTAGAGGGTTTTGAAGTGACCATTCTTTGACCCTCTAGCCACCGCGCACGAGGGCAGCGTGAGGGAGCTAAGAACCCTAGAAGAGAAAGCTTTTTTTTCCTTTTTGTTTTTTTTTCGATAGCACGGCAGAAATGAAATAAAAAGGGGGAAAATTTGCCTTTTATAATGGGTTAAAACGGCGTCGTTTAAGGCCTATTTCAGTGGCCTCAAAACGGCGCCGTATAAGGCTTCTGAACCGATCCGACCTGAAAACCTGGAGGATCCGCGTATTTTATTAAAAGTGGTCTTATTTCGCATCAAGTCCTTTCATGTTTGTAGAGGGTTTCAATGGGGTCCCATGTTTGTTTTTAAATTAGCCCCTACTTTTTTGTTGTTGTTTTAATTTAGTCCTCAAGCTGTCAAGTGACCAATGTTTGAACGGCGTCGTTTCGGATGTTTGGGTTAATTGTTTATTTAATCCCTATTCTTCGTACGCGTTTTCCATCTGGGTCCTCCTGTTGTTTTAATGCTTAGCTTTTAGGTTTCCAATTTTGTTTTAATTTTGATTTCGTCCTTACCCTATTTTAACCTATTTATTTATCTATTTCTATGTTTCTGTTTTATTATTACTGTTATTATTATTTTTATCTCTTAGTATTTATAAATATGTATCATTTATATTAAAATTCTATAGTATCTATTTTAAATATTTTTATATATTATATGGTTTGAATTATTTCATTATTTCATTTATCATTTAAAAATTTATATTACGACTACTTACTTTAAGATATTATATATTAATTATTTTGATTATTTCACACATATCTTATCTTTAAATAATGTTGCATAATATTGGTTTTATTGCTTTTCATTCTACATTCGTTTTTTATGTATAATATCTTGCTCCATTTTCTTCAATTACTAATGTTAAAATTGTGTTATACTGTTATTGCTATTACATGGATTATAATTTGTTAATTAGTAGCCATTAATTATTTGTAATTCATCATTGTAATATTTGATATTGGCTTTGTATATTAGTATTCCATTGCATATTATGAAAATGTTGCGTTTAATATCACTTTAGTTTTAAAGATCACAAGGCAATGCTTGTGTTTAGGGGTTTCGAGAGAATCATGGTCTAACTTACTGAGTTCCGATTCTCTTCGTTTAAAACCTTGTAACCGAGTATCTTTTCTCTCTTAAATCAAAATGCATGATATTTTAAATAAATTATTCTCGGGAAGTTGAGATATTGCGCCCTAACTTACTGGATGTGATATTTTATCATCTCGAGATAAGAATTTCAAAAAAAAAAAAAAAACAAAGGCAATGCTCCGTATTCGGGATTTTTGAGAAATAGTGCCCTAACTTACTGGGTTGCGATTTTTCATTTGACCTATATAATTGAATATCCTTCTTATTTTTAAATGTACGAGTATTGAATGTCGAAGGATAAACCTAATTTCAAGAATATAAGATGTGGTGCCCTAACTTACTGATTCGAAATAAGAAGCTCTGACATCCAATATGATTCTGTCCAAATATATATTAAGTAAATGGATCGTAATCTAGAGTCTTTTCAAATTTTTGACATCAGGACATTAATTAATCAATTAGGTACCAAATTTGGGAGTATCGAGGGTGCTAACCCTTCCTCGTGCGTAACCGACTCCCAAGCCTGCTTTTCGGATTTCGTGATTGAATTATTATTTTAATAAATCAAAATGTTTTATTAAAATAATCTATCTTAAGGTGATCCGATCACATCTCGAATAAAAGATCGGTGGCGACTCCATTTCCATATTTTTAAAGTCGATCCCCGTTTTTTTCTAAACCTTTGATAAAAAAATGGTTTCGATAGCTTGGCGACTCCACTGGGGATGTAAAGAGAGTCAAGCCGTAAAAATTGATTAATTTTTGTCCTTTTGTCGAAAATTGAATTTGATTTGAAGAATTACGATCCTTTTATTTGCATCCGCTTGCGTCATCTTATTTGATTGTTATGGTTCGAGTATTGTAAAATACTTATGCATCATATTGCATGACCGCTGGGTCACACCCTTAAGTGGGAGTGTGAAGCTACTCCTTCGTGAGGTTTTCACCTTCGTGCAATATAGTAAATCCTTTTCGGGATACATCCGTACCTATGTCTTCGTGAGATTTTCATTTCCGTGCAGCCATAGGGAAATGTATTCCTCTGAACTGAACTCGATCCATATGAGCCTATAATGGGTGAGGATTGAGGAATCTGCTGGTTCGGTACCTCAACTTTAGAACTCAAACCACATATAAAAGACCCTAAGAACCTACCCAAGATGGAGTTGCGATGAACCCTAGTGGTCACCCAATAGGCGCTTGAATGTTCTTTTTACATCTCTAAACTTCATTAATATCGTACTAACTATTTGTTTTACTTTTGTTGTTTTGCATGCATTTTTCATATTAGAGAAAGGTGTCGATTCGAGTTCGGTTGCTAAATTAGGGAGTTCGACATGGAAAATGACTTTCTTGATAAAATGGAAGACAATACGGATGTCTGTAATCCACTTTATGTAAAGCGCTTTGTTTTCAAATAAAGTTTCCTAAATGGAATTGAATCAGAATTGGCTCCTTTTGCATTTCATGCATTCACATAGCATCATATCGCATGTGCTAGATTTCATGAGAAAACCCTGATTAATTAAAAATTCTTTCAGTTAACCTAGAAAACATAGAACAAAGGTTGGAGAGATTAGAGCAAAGGCAAATACTGATGCAAGAGCAGTTGGCCAAAATTCAACGAGATATGCAAGATCAAATGAATATGATGCACCCGTTAACCCGATTACTAGTCGGAGGGCTTAAAAAAGGGAGTGGCTTAGTGGCCAGTAGTGTGGATGATGATGAAGGCATCGTTTATTCCTCGATAAGTACCCCGACTCAGCCAGACCCATATTCGCATGGGGTACCCGTCATTATTAGACCCCAATGTTAGAATTATACCTCGGATTTGAAAAATTTTCCAAGGGGTTCAGATTTTAACTCAGGGGATAATCAAGTTAATCTTATTATTCTTGGCTCAACAGAGAAAAAGAAAAGGGGGATGGGAATTTCAAAGGCCCAGAGGGAGAAGGAAAAGGAAGTGAATAATATGAGTAAGTGTAACAAGGGTAATTCGAAGTCGATTACGATAGCTCAGCCAACGACAACTGCTACCAGCTATCAGGTTTCCCCAAGACAAGAGACCAATCTAAAGTCAAATTTAGAAAAACTCCAATGTGCGCTCATTCCAATCTCGTATAGAGAGTTGTACCGAAATTTGTTCGACGCACATGTTGTATCCCCTTTTCATATAGAACCAATACGGCCTCCATACCCTAAATGGTTTGATAAGAATGCCCAATGTGAATACCATGCAGGAATTATGGGGCACTTGACAGAAAATTGTACTATTTTTAAAAAATTAGTCGAAAAACTCATTAGATTAGGCATCGTAAAATTCGACGATCTTTCTGGTACAGAAAATTCTTATCCCAAAATTTTTGTTAAAGGGGTAAACATCGTGAGTCCCATGATAAATGGGGACATGAGATCAGGAGTACATCAAGTGCAGGGCTCTAGTGCAAAACCTGATACTGGCGAACTTGAACATTAATGACGTATCTAAAGAGTGAGCCAGGGAGTAGACTTTTCCAAGCTTCTACCTTTACTTGGGATGTTTTGAACAATGGAACTGTGAAAAATCCTTGTATTTCTAGAGCTAATCTAGAGCAATATCCAAAACATGCTTGTTGCTTTAAGCCTAGGAGCAACAAGAATCTTTTGTGAAATGGGCTTCTATCCGAATCTTTATTTCAATGAAATGCATCTTTTAAGTAAATAATTTTTCATTATTTACATTTCATACGAGACATTCTTTCATGTCTTGGAATATTCTTTCATTCTTTATTCATGACCATACCATAAAATTAATCATCCTTAGAATCATTTATTCTTTGGGATTACCTTTGTAACTAGGTACCTAGATATCAATGACAGGAGCGACGTTATTCTCGACTCCTTTTGAATGAGATATGCGTCAAAGGGATCTCAGGACTTTGAAGATGACAAAAATTGTCACATATCTTCTGATTTGTTAATACTGGATGAAAAACAAATCCTACGTCGTGAGCGAAGAAAGGAGATGAAGATCAAAGCCTAGCTCAATACAGAAATAAGATTTCCTACATGTGGGGTGTAAGGCCCAATTTTTAAAACTCGGAGCCCAATGGACAGTTCCAAAGTAGTCCATTAATTTACAACAACAGACCCCCATAAAAAAAAGAGAGAATGCCCAAAACAAAGTGGCCCGAACCCAAAGGAGAGGATGAACCCTAGGTCAGGCAGAAGTCCTCGCGCCGCACGTCTCGCCAGCGAGGCCACGCCCCCACGCCGCACGGCTCCTCTCCGCGTTGTACGCGTCCACGGCGTTGCACCTGCGAATGAAAAGGAAAGCAGCCCAACAATCTAAGGAACGAGGAGTTTTCAGGTTTTTATTTTCCTCAAAGGCTATAAAAGCCGAGTAGAAATCTGTAAAAAGGGGGGCTTTTTGTTAAAAAATACAGAGAAGAGGAATAATACATTACTTTTTTTCTATCTAAACAGAGTCAAAGATCGAGAAAAGGTTCTTTTTTTTCCATTTTTTTATTTCCGAATCAGTTTGTTTGTTCTTTTATTTTCTTCTTTTATTTTAGTTTTTCAATATATGAGAGTGTTAAAATACAAAAAAAAAAGTAAAAAAGAGAGAGTTTTTACCCGTTTTCACGAGTAGTCCGGCAATCGTGGTTTGGTCGGAAGGGGAGAAAGGCTAAGGAGATTTGAGAGAAAGTTTTGTGTTTTTTTTTTTTGAGAAAGAAAGAGGAAAATGAAATTTAAAAAAAAAAATCATTTATATAGAAGAACCATACGACGCCGTTTTAAGCATTAGGGTCAGAGACCAAAACGACGTCGACCCGACCCGATGGGTTAAGAGGATCCGCGTGTTTTGTATAGGGAGGGGCTAATTGCGCTTTTAGCCCCTCCGCTTTTCCATGGTTTTACAATCAGGGTTTTTATTTCCTAATTTGGCCCGATAATTTTCCATTGTTTCGATTTGAGTCCTCATTCCGGCGCACTGTTTCAGAGGGAGGGTTTATTGCTCTTTCGGTCCCTCCAGGTTGCGCGCAAGTTGCAATTTAGCCTCCTATTCTTCTTTTATTTTAAATGTGGCCCAAATCTTGTGATTTCGATCCCAATTTAGTCCATTTTTTGATTATTTGGCTATTTTATCACTAAATTAGTTTTTTATATTTTATTACTACCATTATATTATATATGATATATTTATATTATTGTTACGATATTTATGTTTATTATTATTATTATATTTAGGATTATTTTGTATTATTCTTTTCCTTATTACCACTTTGCTTTTCTATTTATATTATTACTATAACTATTTTTTATTATTTTATTACCATTGTTTTATATGTATATTATTTATTATATTTCTACTATTGTTATATATATATATATATATCCTCGTTTACTTTAATTTTTTATATATATTATGATTATATCCATTATTTTATTATTATCAAATACTTTTATTTTCTTTTATTACTACTGTTTTATTAATACTATTATTTTATTATTTTCTTTTTTATTTTGCTTATTATTATTATTATTCTCTTATTATTATTTTAATACTTACCCCTTTTATTTTTATATTCATTAATTTTATTAGTATTATTTTATTATTATTATCAATTTTTGTTTCTTGTCACTTTTTTTTCATAATGTATTATTATTAATTATATCTATCATTCTTATTATCATTTTATTACTTTTCTTTACTGTTATGAGTCGTTTATTTTTGTTTCTATCATTTCATGTGACCGATGATTTTAAATCGCATTTCAACATTCTTATATTTGTTTTTCTCAAAATTCATAAAAGAGGGTTTCGCATAGGTGATATTTGGTGTTTGGAAGATCGAGAAATCGTGCCCAATCGTGTTGGGCTTCGATTTTTTGTTCATCAGGACCATTAAATATCCTTTAAAGATTTTGATCATGTTTTTGAAAATAAGGCAATGTTTCGTGTTTGGAAGTTCGAGAAATTTGTGCCCAATCGTGCTAGGTTTCGATTTTCTGTTCGTCCAAACAACTAAATATCCTTCAAAGATTCTTTTATCGTGTTTCTTAAATAAATGCAATATTTCATGATTGGAAATTCAAGGAATCGTGCCCAATCGTGCTGGGTTTCGGTTTTTAGTTTGGCCAAATAGTGAAATACCCTTTTCAAATCGCAATACATGAATTTTGGAAATCATGAAATGATCTTGGTATCGAGGATTTGAAACATTGTGTCCTATCATGCTGGATGTGGTATTTCATTCTTCCGGAACAAGAAAGTTTCGATATCAAATTCAAGTCATTCAAACATTTTTTGAAAGATTCATATTCTAAAATATTTTCTAATTTTTTATTATTATGGACATTAATCAATCAATACGGTACCAATTTTGGGCGTCGCGAGGGTGCTAATCCTTCCTCGTGCATAACCGACTCCCGAGCCCATTTTCTTAAAATTCGTGGACCAAAATATTTTCTAAAGTGACCCAATCGCGCTTCAAAAATGATTGGTGGCGACTCTGTTTTCCTTTCTAAAGTCGGCCCATTTTTCCAAACAAAAAAATGGTTTCGACAGCTTGGCGACTCCACTGGGGACCACTAAGAGAGTCCAGCCGTAGTGTTGATTGATTAATGTCCTTTTATCGAAAATAAAATTTCTAATTTTGTTTCTTTCATTGCATAAGTTTGTGTCGCGTCATATGTTTGTCGTGGTTTGAAACCCATAGGATATTTCTGCATTCATATTGCATGACCGTTGTGGTCACACCCTCTAAGTGGGAGCGAGAAACTATGCCTTCTTGAGGTTTTCACCTCCGCATGGGCTAGAGGACTGCTTTCGGGATACATCCGTACTTATGGTTCCGTGAGGTTTTCACCTCCGCATGGCCATAGGGAAATGTATTCCCTTGAACCGAACTTGATCTATATGAGCCTATAATAGGTGAGGATCGAGGAATCTGCTGGTTCAGGTACCTTTACTTCAGAACTAAATCACATATAGTGAACCCTAAGAGCCTACCCTAGGTAGAGCCATGCTAAACCTTAGTGGGTACCCATACCGTGGTTTGACATTTTTTTACTTGCTTTGGTTGCTATTATTCATTACTAACCTATTTTTTTTTCCATGTTTGCATATCATATGATATTAAAAAGGGCGTCAAATCCTGTTCGATTACTAATTTAGGAAGCTTGTTATGGAGAACGAATTCCTTGATAAAGTAGAGGATAATGCGGCTGTGTGTATATGGTCAGCGACAATACAACTTGAGAAGGGGGATAGTCTGACCGAGGGGTATATATCCTAATTATTGGACTTCACTAGTATCAACGTGACACAGAATGAGCTCCAAGAATTAAGAGATATATGGGTCTATTGGGATGAAGCAACCAAGTAGCTTTTCTACTTTAATTATGGTGATTTACCCGACTTACTCGACATCAGAGTGGACAGACACTTATTTCGGGCTATGACTCAGTATTGGAATCCCGCTTATAGCTGTTTCACATTTGGAGAAGTGGACTTGGTGCCTATCGTGGAAGAATATATGGCTTTACTTCGCAGTCAAAGGGCTCAGGTCGACAAAATTTACTTGAGTACGCTAATACAATCGACTTTTGTAAAAAGTCGATTTAGTATCACTAGGATAAGCGAACAGTGGGTCATGGCACGAATTCAACAGAAAGGTGAAGGGCAATGCATTCCTTGGGTGAGCTTGAGGGACTTGATGGTGGCACATCTAGATACTAAAAGGAAACTTGACATTTTCGCCTTAAGTATCTACGGTTTGGTAATTTTCCCCAAGGCTTTGAGACATGTAGATGAAGCAGTTTTTGACTTATTCGATCATCTTGACAAGGGGGTTACGCCGGTACTAGCAATTCTCACTGAAACGTTTATATCTTTGAACGCGTGCCGAGAGTAGGTGAAGGTAGATTCATAGGGTGTGCGCAGCTATTGTTGGTGTAGTTCCATAGCCATTTCTAGAAAATAGATAAAGTTTCTTATCGGGTTTTTCCGAGAATTACTTCCCGTTAAAAGAGTTGGCAGCCACGCCAAGAAGAGATGACATATCAGAAGAAAGTTGGATCGCGGTTCTTCAGAACCTCCAAGAAAAGGACGTTGAATGGAAGCTCCTTGGTTCATGCCCAACGAAATTCTATATCGATGTGGGAGTTATAATTAGGTCCCTTTACTAGGAATTTGGGGAGCCGTTAGGTATGCTCCTTTGCTCGTGCTAAGGCAGTACCAATCAAGACAGTTTATACTGACGACACAGGGGTTAGCCCAGTTTGAATTTTCATATATGGGGAATAATTATAAGAAGAAGGTCTGAGAGATTGCTGATGCTTAGAAATAAATTTACCAAATGAAGGGAGTTGCTGTGGGTCCAATAGTAACCCTTAAATATAATGCATGGTGGAGTATAAGAGTAAATGATAATATCCCCAAACCGACACAAGATGGTGCTCGACCAATAGAGGAATACCAGCAAGTAGTCCCTTCCGAGTTATAAATCTTGAAACAAGATTTTGAAAGTAAAAATTAGGAGTTAGGTAAAAGGATAGAACAACTGGAAGAGGAAAAGGTGCACTTGAGGTTAGATATTGATGTCCAGAAATCAGAGGGTGAGAAACTAAGAAAAGGGAAAAGGAAAGCCGAAGAAGATTTGGACAGCTTGAAGACTAACTACAAAAAATTGCACTCATCGATAAGGATTGCTGGGTTGGGTAAAACCTCAGAACAATGGCGTTAAGAAATTCAAGAAGAGAATGCCAGGGTCAATTAGTGGAAAAGGAGGTTCCATGAGGCTTAAGCATAAAAAGATACGCTGAGAGAGACTGTGGATGAGAGCCAAAGTGAAAATGAGATGTTAAGAGCTCGAGTAGCGGAACTAGAGAGGGCATTGTGTCGAAGCCGCAACTCTACGGTGAAGCGGGAATCAAGCTTAAACCAGATTGAAGAGTTGAAAGTAAAGGTGGTAGAGCTCGAAACGACGCTGTAAAATAGTGAGCTCCGGATCCAACTATTAGGGGCAGATAACCAACAGTGGAAAGAACAGCTTCAAAGATCTCAGAACCAGGTCAGGGATAGAGACTACGTTATGGGTGAAGTCATGGTTCAGATACGAGAGTTGGCCGATCATCTACAAACCTTAGCGGTTCAGGCTGATGTGTTAAGTATATTTTATGAGTCAAAGTTAGACCAGGGTCGAGAGTTAGCTTCACTTATTGAGAAAGTTAAAACTTTGGGCATAAGGACTAGGTCGTATATGTGACTCTGTTTTATGTAAAGGATTTTATTTTTTAAATAAGTTTTCTATAAGAAATTGAACCAGAATCGACGCCTTTTTGCATTCATATCATGCATTTGCATTGCATCGCATCATATCCATTTAATATCGTAAAATAACCCTATTAACTAGAGATCATATTATAGTTATCCGAGAACACCGCTACTACACCCGAAAGAAAACAAAAGCTATGGATCAAAGGTTAGAGAGGCTAGAGCAGATTCAAAAAGAGATGCAAGACCAACTGCAGGCTCAGATGCAAGAATAGTTGGCTAAGATCCAACAGGACATGAGGGACCAAATGCTGGAATCCCAGTGGAGTATGATGAGCCAGTTGACACATTTGTTGACTACAGGGCATGATAAGGGAAAGGACCCAATGGTCGACACCGGAGATGATAATAAAGACTCTACTCATCATCCAGGCTTGGCCCCGTTAAATTCTTAGATTCAACCACCAAGAGTGTCTGTCAATATCTAACCTCAGCATCAATCCGGTATCTCTGCACCGGTAAACCTCCTGACAGGATCGAGCTCCAACCCAGGAGTCAATTTGGCAAAACCAATGGTCCCTGACTTCGACGACGCAACAGAAGAGGAAAAAGAAAGGGCAGAACACCCAAAAGAATTTGAATACCGATGCAGGTGGTTAGAGGAGAAGTTCAGAGCATTGGAAAGTGCTGATTACCAATGCGAGGTAGATGCTAAGAAATTGAGTCTAGTCCCAGATCTGGTACTCCCACCAAAATTTAAGATGCTTGAATTCGAAAAATATAATGAGACCAGTTGTCCTGAGGCACACATTACGATGTTCTGTCGGAGAATGACGGGATATGTCAGCAACGACCAGTTGTTGATTTATTATTTTCAGGATAGTCTAACTGGAGCCGCGGTCAAATGGTACAATCAGCTGAGTTGTACTCAAATCAAATCATGGAAAGATTTAGCATAGGCCTTCATGAAATATTATGGCCACATGACTGATATAGCACCTGACAGAATCACGCTACAAAATATGGAAAAGAAGCCGGGCGAGAGTTTCAGGAAATATGCTCAGAGGTGGAAGGAAGTTGCTACACAAGTCCAACCGTCACTGCTGGAAAAAAAAATGACTATGCTATTCATTAATACCTTGAAGGCACCTTTCATTAACATGTTAGGGAGTGCGATAAAGAGTTTCGCAGACATGGTGATATCTGGCGAAATGATAGAGAACGCGATAAGGTGTGGGAAAATAGAAGCTGGAGAGAGCATGAAAAGATCGACTCCAAAGAAAAGGGAGAATGAAGTAGGTAATGTAAGCTCGGGTCTTCCCAAACCTATTACTATTAGCCAACCAAGAGCGGTAGCCGCAGGCCAGCAGGCCTCACCAAGGCAGGAGCCCAACACGAGGCAGAATGCCGAGAAATTCCGGTTTACTCCCATACCAGTGACGTATGGGAAGTTGTATAAAACTCTGTTTGATGAGCCCCTGTCTACTTGAAACCGTTGCAACCCCCATATCCTAAGTGGTATGACACAAATGCTCAGTGCGAATACCATGCGGAAGTAGCAGGACACTCCATTAAAAATTGCATCTCATTTAAAAGGCTAGTCGAAAGGCTTATCCAAGCGGGTGTTGTAAAGTTCAACGACGCACCTGGTGGGGAAAATTCGTTACCCAGTCATACAGATAATGGGGTAAATGCGATAGTTGAGAGCATAGAGAGGAGAATTAAACGGAATGTTGCCGAAATAAGAGTTCCATTGAGAGAGGTTTGGAAGAAAATACAAGAAAGAGGTGTAGTTCCACAAGGGTTGGGGGGCAAATCCCGGGATGCGAGAAATTACTGTGAGTTCCACAATAAGAAGGACCATAAGATCCAGCAATGTAGCAAATTCAGGGCCCTAGTGCAAGGGTTAATGGATAACAAAGAGCTGGAGTTCTTTAACTCTTCTAAAGGAGAAAACATGTGCACTATTGGAGGAGAGTCGGTAGAGAAGGGCGCCGAGGATAAACAGGGATCAATGACTTTTCCCTATGTATCTGATACATCCATATTGGAAGGAGTTGTCCATCCGGGGCCAGAAAACATGAATGAAGAAATAGCTGAAGATATGTTGAAAACTGTGAGACTCAACACTGTATCCGAAGAGGGATCAAATGAAGGAAACTTAACGGGCATACGCCCCTATGAGCCTGGAAGTGTTCTGAACAACTGGACTGCGAAAGAAATTCTTGTAGTTTTTAGGACTAAAACAGAGTAATGTTCAAAACACACTTGTTGTTTTAAGCCTAGAAACAATAAGGATCTTTTGTGAAATAGACTTATGTTCAAGCATTGTTATTTACAATAAAAAATGCATTTTTTCCTTTCATACCGTGTAATCATTCTTTTACTCTTTTTCCATTCCATTCATAATCATAACATAAATAAGTTATTCACTAATTCATTGGGTACTCTTTCATACTGTACATTCTTTTGTTTTTTTAATATTCTTTCATGACCATACCAATAAACATCTTTAGAATCATTCATTTTTTGGATCTCTTACCTTCGTACCCAAGTACCCAGATATCAACGACATGAGCGACGTGAATTCTTGACTCCTTTTTGAATGAGATATGGGTATAGGGATCTAAGGACTATGAAGATGATGAGATTGTAACACATCTTCTGATTTGTTAAGAATGGTAAAACAAGATGAAAAATAGATCTTACTAGCAAAAGATCAGCAGATGTTATGAGCCTAGAAAATGGGTGAAGATTGAAGCCCAGCTCACCATAGAAATAATGCAAGACGTCATGGGATTATTCAAAGATGTTTTGCACAATAATATCGTAACATGCAGGCTACTAAGACGTGGGCTTAACATAAGGATCGGGTACTACTGATCTACATAAAAAGGGATGGTATCAGCTATGCCATATTTGAGGGGACAAGATTCATGTATCTTCTCCAATTCTTCACAAATTTTCCATATGTGGTGAATAGATGCGATGGGGCCAATCTTGTTAAACGCTTCTAGTTGACATCGATTCACCGTCATGGTCATCGTCTACTTCGCTAAGAGGGTGGAAATAGTTTATATGCCAATATTAAAAGGTCGAAGTCATCAAATTTGCAAAAAAAAGGGGGGATCAAGATGCCATAAAAAAATCAAAGTCTACAGTTTGTCTAAGGATCAGGCAGTGTATCACAGTTGCAAAAAAGAAGAAGAAGAAGAAGAAGAAGAAGAATAAAGGTGGCTAGGACTTGTAAAGATTGGCATAAGAAGTTATCACTACTCTCTATGATTATCGAACGTTGGCAAAAACCTTCGCTGGGGCAACACCTTACCCATTATGGAACTTAAGCAATTTTGCCAAGAAAAGGTTAAAAACTATCCATCACGGTTAGAACTTATGACAAAGAGGTTCAACCTAGAGAATTCCACGAGGAAAATCTGATGTTGAGGAAGATTCTTCTTATACAAAAGATCTTTAGAGGAAAGCAGATGCTGGGAAGGACCTTATGTAGTAAGAAGGAGCCTGTTCTAAAGGAGCATTTGACATTGACTGAGACAGGTGCTGAAGACTTGCCCAATTCGGCGAATTCAGGTTCAAGCAAGAAGAATTTTACCTGAAAAGGAAAAGGGCCAAGGAAAAAACCCGCAAAGGGCGCCTTGAGTCCAAATTCAAATTTGAAAAAAATAAAATAAAATAAAATAATCAAAAAAAAAGGAGAGGCCAAGGCGAAAACCCGCAAAGGGCGCTTTGAGACCAAAGAGGCTTTGAGTTGAAAACCTGAAAAGGGTGACTCAAATTTTGAATAAAAGTGGGGCATACAGTAGTCTTGCTACGTCTGAATTAGCAATGAGGAAGTATGCTACATCTTAGGGCATCGACAAAGTACTCTGGATCCCCTAGACACATATTGAGCTTAAAATGGTCCTCAAGAAGTTTGAACAAAGAAGCTCAAGCTGCGATATCTGGGGTACTTAATTTCTATTTTACCCATTTTTTGAATTCCTTATCTTAGATTGCTTTATTATTTTTAAGATACGCCCAAATCAATTTTCTTTTATTTGTCTGGGTGATCTTTGATTAAATTATTTTTCTGAGCTATGCTATTGACTAATCTCCTTCTAGTCCATCTTTGTGACCTTTTTCAAGCATTTTATATTGAAATAATGATTACTGGACTAATAATGCTTTCACAAAAGAAGTTTTGTGTATTGTTCTGAAAGTCTCTAAATAATACAAGAATCTGAAACAGGACAATTATTTAGAAGTCACCAGGCTTATGGTATTTTAGAACCCCTAAAATAGGAGTCTAAGCAGTGACGACATCTTCAGATTCTGTGTTAGAAGTATCAGCGAAACAAGAAGGCATACAACGGGAATATTGCCCTAACAAACAGCAAGCAATGACAGCCCAAGTGTTAAAAAATTGGATCATACTTATGACATTTTGCATACATCCATTCATTCGCAATACATTGGTTAGGAGCATTTTTCAATCATGACATCCTAATCATTTGGCATAAGCATAGACCCCATAAAATCAATTCTACAGGTAGATTCCCCAGAGGACAATGTAGCAAAATTGATGGGAGTTATAGAAGATAGAAAATCTTCTCCCACTAAGCAGGAGTGGAACGGATCGAAAACAATGAGCCTTAATTCCCTAAGCAGTAGGGTAATAGGTGAATATTACAGATCTTAATTCTCTAAGCAGTAGGGTAACAGATCGAAGACGATAAGCCTTAACTCCCTAAGCAGTAGGGTAAGAGGTAGAAAATTACAGATCTTAACTCCTAAACAGTAGGGAGACAGATCGAAGACGATGAGCCTTAACTCCCTAAGCATAGGGTAATAGGCAGGAAATTACAGATCTTAACTCCCTAAGCAGTAGGGTAAGAGGCAGAAAATTACAGATCTTAACTCCCTAAGCAATAGGGTGACAGATCGAAGACGATGAGCCTTAACTCCCTAAGCAGTAGGGTAACAGGCAGGAAATTACAGATCTTAACTCCCTAAGCAGTAGGGTGACAGATCAAAGACGATGAGCCTTAACTCCCTAAGCAGTAGGGTAACAGGCAGGAAATTACAGATCTTAATTCCCTGAGTAGTAGGGTGATAGATCGAAGACGATGAGCCTTAACTCCCTAAGCAGTAGAGTAACAGGCAAAAAATTATAGATCTTAACTCCCTAAGCAATAGGGTGACAGATCGAAGATGATGAGCCTTAACTCCCTAAGCAGTAGGGTAACAGGAAGGAAATTATAGATCTTAATTCCCTAAACAGTAGGGTGACAGATCGAAGACGATGAGCCTTAACCCCCTAAGCAGTAGGGTAACAGGCCAAAAATTACAGATCTTAATTCCCTAAGTAGTAGGGTGGCAGATCAAAGACGATGAGCTTTAATTCCCTAAGCAGTAGGGTAACATGCTAAAAAATAGCAGATTTTATCTCTATTGAGTAGGAGTGAAGCAAATCGAATATAGCAAGTCTTATCTCCATGTATCGGCAATGGAGCAGGCTAAGGATAGTAGACCTTATCTCCCTAAATAGTAGGGTAACAAGTTGAAAATTACAAATCATAAGCAGTAGTAGGGTAGATCGGAACAAAATTTCTATACCCTGAAGATGCAGTGGGTCAAAGCAAGGCTACCTGAAGGAAAGAAACGTCAAGTCAGGACTCAGCAATACAGGGCAAAATTGGTCCTTTTAAAGTCTTTGCTCTATTCTCGTTACACGACAATGAGCAAAGAGGGACAGCTGTAAGGCCCAATTTTTAAAACTCGGAGCCCAATGGACAGTTCCAAAGCAGTCCATTAATTTACAACAATAAACCCCCATAAAAAAAGAGAGAAGGCCCAAAACAAAGTGGCCCGAACCCAAATGAGAGGATGAACCCTAGGTTAGGCAAAAGTCCTCGCGCCGCACGTCTTGCCAGCGAGGCCACGCCCCCACGCCGCACAGCTCCTCTCCGTGTTGTGCGAGTCTACGGCGTTGCACCTGCAAATGAAAAAGAAAGCAGCCCAACAATCTAAGGAACGAGGAGTTTTCAGTTTTTTATTTTCCTAAAAGGCTATAAAAGCCGAGTAGAAATCTGTAAAAAGGGGGGCTTTTTGTTAAAAAATACAGAGAAGAGGAATAATACATTACTTTTTTTCTATCTAAACAGAGTCAAAGATCGAGAAAAGGTTCTTTTTTTTTTCATTTTTTTATTTCTGGATCAGTTTGTTTGTTCTTTTATTTTCTTCTTTTATTTTAGTTTTTCAATATACGAGAGTGTTAAAATGCAAAAAAAAAGTAAAAAAGAGAGTTTTACCGCTTTTAGGGTTCCGCCACCGTGACACGGTGGTATGGCGATTTTGCCGACGGTAGTCTGGCGATCGTGGTTTGGTCGGAAGGGGAGAAAGGCTAAGGAGATTTGAGAGAAAGTTTTGTGTTTTTTTTTTGAGAAAGAAAGAGGAAAATGAAATTTAAAAAAAAAAATCATTTATATAGAAAACCATACGACGCCGTTTTAAGCATTAGGGTCAGAGACCAAAACGACGTCGTTTTGGTCCTCTGGTTCATGACCCGACCCGATGGGTTAAGAGGATCCACGTGTTTGTATAGGGAGGGGCTAATTGCGCTTTTAGCCCCTCCGCTTTTCCATGGTTTTACAATCAGGGTTTTTATTTCCTAATTTGGCCCGATAATTTTCCATTGTTTCGATTTGAGTCCTCATTCCGTGACTGTTTGGAGGGAGGGTTTATTGCTCTTCGGTCCCTCCAGTTCTTGTATGAGTTGCAATTTAGCCTCCTATTCTTCTTTTATTTTAAATATGGCCCAAATCTTATGATTTCGATCCAATTTAGTCCATTTTTGATTATTTGGCTATTTTATCACTAAATTAGTTTTTATATTTTATTACAACCATTATATTATATATGATATATTTATATTATTGTTACGATATTTATGTTTATTATTATTATTATATTTAGGATTATTTTGTATTATTCTTTTCCTTATTACCACTTGCTTTTCTATTTATATTATTACTATAACTATTTTTTATTATTTTCATTACCATTGTTTTTATATGTATATTATTTATTATATTTCTACTATTGTTATATATATATATATATATATATATCCTCGTTACTTTAATTTTTTATATATATTATGATTATATCCATTATTTTTATTATTATCAAATACTTTTATTTTCTTTTATTACTACTGTTTTATTAATACTATTATTTTATTATTTTCTTTTTTTATTTTGCTTATTAATATTATTATTCTATTATTATTATTTTAATACTTACCCCTTTTATTATTGTATTCATTAATTTTATTAGTATTATTTTACTATTATTATCAATTTTTGTTTCTTGTCACTTTTTTTTCATAATGTATTATTATTAATTATATCTATCATTCTTATTATCATTTTATTACTTTTCTTTACTCTTATGAGTCGTTTATTTTGTTTCTATCATTTCATGTGATCGATGATTTAAATCTTATTTCAACATTCTTATATTTGTTTTTCTCAAAATTCATAAAGAGGGTTTCAGATAGGTAATATTTGGTGTTTGGAAGTTCGAGAAATCGTGCCCAATCGTGCTGGGCTTCGATTTTTCGTTCATCAGGACCACCAAATATCCTTTAAAGATTTTGATCATGTTTTTGAAAATAAGGCAATGTTTCGTGTTTGGAAGTTCGAGAAATTCGTGCCCAATCGTGCTGGGTTTCGATTTTTTGTTCGTCCAAACAACTAAATATCCTTCAAAGATTCTTTTATCATGTTTCTTAAATAAAGGCAATATTTCATGATTGGAAATTCAAGGAATCGTGCCCAATCGTGCTGGGTTTCAGTTTTTAGTTTGGCCAAATAGTGAAATACCCTTTTCAAATCGCAATACATGAATTTTGGAAATCATGAAATGATCTTGGTATCGAGGGTTTGAAACATCGTGTCCTCTCATGCTGGATGTGGTATTTCATCCTTTCGGAACAAGAAAGTTTCGATATCCAATTCAAGTCATTCAAACATTTTTTGAAAGATTCATATTCTAAAATATTTTCTAATTTTCGATATTATGGACATTAATCAATCAATACGGTACCAATTTTGGGCGTCGCGAGGGTGCTAATCCTTCCTCGTGCGTAACCGACTCCGAGCCTGTTTTCTTAAAATTCGTGGACCAAAATATTTTCTAAAGTGACCCAATCGCGCTTCAAAAATGATTGGTGGCGACTTTGTTTTCCTTTCTAAAGTCGGCTCGTTTTTCAAACAAAAAATGGTTTCGACATGGGCATGGATGTTATCAAGCCAATCTCCTCAAAAGCTTCTGGTCAACATTATTCATTTTCGTGGACGTCGATTTCTTCACTAATATGGTAAAAGTCGCTTCATATGCCAATATTACAAAGTCGATAGTCATTAGACTTAAAAAAAAAAAGAAAAAAGAAAGAAAGAATACGGACAAAAAAAATGTCAAAAAAATCAACATTTAACCGCACAATGTCAAAAGTTTGCGGTTTGTTCAAAGATCATGTGCCACATCACAGTAAAGGCAGCAAAAAAAAAGGAGAAAGACCGAGACTTGTAAAGATTGGCATACAGAAGTTACTATGTACTCTCTATGCTTATCAAACATTGGCCAGGACGGTCGCCGAGGCAACACATTTCTCATTGGTTTTTCCCATTGAAGTCAAGTTTCCTTTTTCCGAGTCTTATCGGAACTGAAGTTGGATGAGGCAGAACGCGTTTAATCTCAATATGATCAGTTGAATTTGAAGAGAAAATGTTAAAAGCTATCTATCATGGTCAGATGATGCGAGCTCACAAAAAAAATGATTCGTCCTAGAAAATTTCATGATAAGGCTTTGAAAAAGACTTTTCCCATGCAAAAGGGACTTCAGAAGAAAGCGGATGCCAAATTGGGAAGGACCTTATACGGCAAAGAAGGCCTGTTCTGGAGAAGCATGGATATTTTTTGAGATAGATGGCAAGGACCTGCCCAATCTGGTGAATTCAAAAAAAATCAAATAGAAAAATAGAAATTTTCAGCAAAAAAGAAGGAAGAAAGAGGATAGGCCAAAGCGAAAACCCGCAAAGGGCGCTTTGAGACCAAAGGGATTTGAGTTGAAAACCCGAAAAGGGCAGCTCAAATTTTGATCAAAAGGGGCATACGTCAGTCTTGCTATGCCTGAAATAACAATGAAGAAGTATACTATGTCTTGGGGCATCGACAAAGTACTTCGGATCCCCTAAACACATATTGAACTTAAAATGATTCTTAAGAAGTTTGAACAGAGAAGCTCAGGCTACGATATCTGGGACATCTAGTTTCCACTTCATCCATTTTAAATTTGTTATTTGTGATTATATTATTCTTTTCAAAATATGTTCAAAATAAATTTCCTTCTTGATTGAGATTGCTATCTTTGCTTAGCTTATTTTTTCTGAGCTATGCTCTTAATTAATCTCTTCCTTGTCTATAGTTATGGTCTTTTTCAAGCACTTTGCATTGAAATAACGATTAGTGGACCAATAATATTTTCATAAAATGAGTTTTGCATATTACTTTGGAAATTTCTAAATAATACAATAACCTGAAACAGGACTATTGTTTAAAAGTCACCAAGTTTAAGGAAGAGTCTAAATTGAGGCTATCTCATTGAATTTTCTGTTAAAAATAGTTGTGATACAATTTCGACGAAAATGGGCAATGTCAACCCAAGTGTAAAAAGGGGAATCATTCGCAAGAAAATGATATTCTGCATCCTTGCGAGCATCATGCATACACATCTGGTTAGGTCACCCGGAAAGTGATCAATAGATAGAAGCTGATACGGATCTTATACCCCTAGGTAACAATGAGATGAACTATGAAGTTACGGTGGGGCAAATCTGTTGAGCAAGATATAATCATTTTCTCTGGTTTTCTATTGAAAATACCAGTCAAACAAGATGGCAGCATAGCACATCAGCAATGGATCCCTGATAAACGATGAACGATGGCACCTTAAACTTTTAAAAAGGGGTCATTCTCATGAAATTCTGCATTCATGCAAAACACATCTATTTAGGGGCATTTGATTCATTCCGATCATTGCATCCTAATCTTTGTAAGAAATCATTCTCATGACATTCTGCATTCATACAAATGTCATCCATAAGACACATCTATTTAGGGGCATTTGATTCATTCCGATCATTGCATCCTAATCTTTGTAAAAAAAACATTCTCATGACATTCTGCATTCATACAAATGTCATCCATGAGACACATCTATTTAGGGGCATTAGATTCATTCTGATCATTGCATCCTAATCATTTTGCTTAAGCATAAACACAAAACTGATTTTACAAGACAGGTCCCCTAGAAGATGTTATCGCAACATCGGTGAATCCGAATATCTTGCCTTCCTCAGCGAAGCGGATCAAAGACAGCAGATCTGGCAATCCTGAGGTTGCAGGAACAGGTCGAAGCCAAAAAAAATTTTTGCTCCTCGAAGCTCCAGTGGAGTAGGTGGAGGTTACAAATCCCTCCTTCCTAAGTTTACGATGAGGATCAGTCAGTATTCCCTCGAAGTTTCAGCAGAAAAGATGGAGGTTATGAATTTCTAGCTCCTCGAAGCTCCAATGGAATAAGTGGAGGTTACAAATCCCTCCTCTCTGAGTTTATGATGAGGATCAGTCAGTATTCCTTTGATGTTTCAGCAGAGAAGATGGAGGTTACGAATCTCTTCTCCCTAAATTTCTAGCTCATCGA
This sequence comes from Gossypium rotundifolium, assembly GCA_025506655.1. Lineage (NCBI taxonomy): Eukaryota > Viridiplantae > Streptophyta > Magnoliopsida > Malvales > Malvaceae > Gossypium > Gossypium rotundifolium. The sequence goes on from CP106731.1 coordinate 144,228,459, forward strand.
AGCTCCAGTGGAGTAGGTGGAGGTTGCAAATCCCTTCTCCCTGAGTTTACATGAGGATCAGTCAGTATTCCTTCGAAGTTTCAGCAGAGAAGATGGAGGTTACAAATCTCTTCTCCCTGAATTTCTAGCCCCTCGAAGCTCCAGTGGAGTAGGTGGAGGTTACAAATCCCTCCTCCCTGAGTTTATGATGAGTATCAGTCAGTATTCCTTCGAAATTTCTAGCTCCTCGAAGCTCTAGTGGAGTAGGTGGAGGTTACAAATCCCTCTTCCCTGAGTTTACGATGAGGATCAGTCAGTATTCCTTCGAAGTTTTAGCAGAGAATATGGAGGTTACAAATCTCTTCTCCCTGAATTTTTAGCTCCTTGAAGCTCCAGTGGAGTAGGTAGAGGTTACAAATCCCTCCTCCCTGAGTTTACGATGAAGATAAGTCAGTATTTCTTTGAAGTTTTAGCAGAGAAGATTAAAGTTACGAATCTCTTCTCCCTGAATCCTTATCACCATGAAGTTCCGACGGAGCAGATTGAAACTACAAATCTCTTCTCCAGGAAGTTACATTAAAGTCGATCGAAGCGCTAGTTTTCTTGCCCTTAAAGATGCAGTGGGATGGAATAAAGCTACTCAAAGAAGGAAAGAAGCGCCAAGAAGTCAAGATTCGGCAAGACCGCAAATTTGGCCCTCTTTAAAGTCTTTGCTCTATTCTCGTTACACGACAATGAGCAAAGAGGGGCAGCTGTAGGAGCCCAAATTTGCCTGTGCCCATTACCCTACCAATTAACCAGATTCAAACCGAAAAAACTAAAACCAATTAAAAAACCTAAAAATTATTATTATTAAAAGTCTTTAAATGGCCATTAAAACAGCCTAATTTACAAAACAACAAGCCCAAATACACTAAACTATTGACCCAATGCTTAACCCATTTTAACCCAAACTTAAAACTAGCCCAAAGGGCCCAATACATCTGACCCTCCTGAAACCCATAGAAGGGTTCCAGAATGTTCCTGCAACGCCTCGGCTCCTCTCACGAGTGCCTCGACGCGTGCAACTGTTTGTATTCCGACGCGCACACCCACACCCACACACACCGTACCTCCGACAGCGCAGCCTCTGTACGAGCCACGTCCATGCCTCAGTACGCAGCCTTGTACCTGCGAAAACAACGACAAAAATAGTAGAAAAAACAAAGCAAAGAATTGTATTTTCGTTTATTTTTAATTTTCTGATTTCAGACTTTAAATGGACGAAACAAACCACTGTAACGGGGGTTTTTGGAGACGATTTTTGAATACAAACATAGCAATTTCAGAGGTATTCTTAGAGTTTTTAATCTATTCTTGTTTAGCATATAACATAGACATATAGAAATAGAATAGGAATTAAAGTTTTTTTACCTTTGGTGATGATCGGAAGCCAAAATCGAAGCTTTTTCGAACCGAAACTGAAGCGTTTCATGCTTCTTTCGATTGTTTTTTGAGAGGTTTTGGGTGCTTGAGGGGGAGATTTGGGCTTAGAGCACTTAGAGGGTTTCGAAGCGACCATTCTTTGACCCTCCAGCCACCGCGCACGACGACGGCGTGAGGGAGCTAAGAACCCTAGAAGAGAGCTTTTTTTCCCTTTTTGTTTTTTTTTCGATAGCACGGCAGAAATGGGCAGAAATGAAATAAAAAGAGGGAAATTTTCCTTTTATAATGGGTTAAAACGGCGTCGTTTAAGACCTATTTCAGTGGCCTCAAAACGGCGTCGTTTAAGACCTATTTCAGTGGCCTCAAAATGGCGCCGTATAAGGCTTCTGAACCGATCCGACCAGAAAATCCGGAGGATCCGCGTATTTTATTAAAAGTGGTTTTATTGCGCATCAAGTCCTTTCATGTTTCCAGAGGGTTTCAATGGGGTCCCATGTTTGTTTTTAAATTAGCCCCGACTTTTTTGTTGTTGTTTTAATTTAGTCCTCAAGCTGTCAAGTGACCAAGTTTGAACGGCGTCGTTTCGGATGTTTGGGTTAATTGTTTATTTAATCCCTATTCTTCGTGCGTGTTTTCCATCTGGGTCCTCCTGTTGTTTTAATGCTTAGCTTTTAGGGTTCCAATTTTGTTTTAATTTTGATTTCGTCCTTGCCCTATTTTAACCTATTTATTTATCTATTTCTATGTTTCTATTTTATTATTATCATTATTATTATTTTTATCTGTTAGTATTTATAAATATGTATCATTTATATTAAAATTCTATAGTATCTATTTTAAATATTCTTATATATTATACGGTTTGAATTATTTCATTATTTCATTTATCATTTAAAAATTTATATTACGACTACTTACTTTAAGATATTATATATTAATTATTTTGATTATTTCACACATATCTTATCTTTAAATAATGCTGCATAATATTGGTTTTATTGCTTTTCATTCTACATTCGTTTTTTTTTTGTATAATATCTTGCTCCATTTTCTTCAATTACTAATGTTAAAATTGTGTTATATGATTATTGCTATTGCATGGATTATAATTTGTTAATTCGTAGCCATTAATTATTTGTGATTCATCATTGTAATATTTGATATTGGCTTTGTATATTAGTATTCCATTGCATATTATGAAAAATGTTGCGTTTAATGTCACTTTAGTTTTAAAGATCACAAGGCAATGCTCGTGTTTAGGGGTTTCGAGAGAATCGTGCTCTAACTTACTGAGTTCCGATTCTCTTCGTTTAAAACCTTGTAACCGAGTATCTTTTCTCTCTTAAATCAAAATGCACTATATTTTAAATAAAAAAACTTATTCTCGGGAAGTTGAGATATTGCGCCCTAACTTACTGGGTGTGATATTTTATCATCTCGAGATAAGAATTTCAAAAAAAAAAAAACAAAGGCAATGTTCCGTATTCGGGATTTTTGAGAAATAGTGCCCTAACTTACTGGGTTGCGATTTTTCATTTGACCTATATAATTGAATATCCTTCTTATTTTTAAATGTACGAGTATTGAATGTCGAAGGATAAACCTAATTTCAAGAATATAAGATGTGGTGCCCTAACTTACTGAGTACGCCATTTTATTTCTTCGAAATAAGAAGTTCTGACATCCAATATGATTCTGTCCAAATATATATTAAGTAAATGGATCGTAATCTAGAGTCTTTTCAAATTTTCGACATCGTGACATTAATTAATCAATTAGGTACCAATTTCGGGCGTATTAAGGTGCTAACCTTTCTCGTATGTGAATCGACTCCCAAGCCTGTTTTCTGGATTTCTTAGACCAAAATTATTATTTTAATAAATCAAAATGTTTTATTAAAATAATCTATCTTAAGGTGATCCGATCACACCTCGAATAAAAGATCGGTGGTGACTCTATTTCCATATTTTTAAAGTCGATCCCGCTTTTTTCCAAACCTTCGATAAAAAAATGGTTTCGACATTATACATTTTAATTTTAATATGCACAATTTATTATCTCAATAAGTTGTATATCAATACTATTATTTAAGCTTTCAACCGAGTTAGTGGCACGAATCAACCAGGCACCAACTCGGTTATGGAAATATCCTTCCATAATTAAAATATTAATTGATTGTATTTTAATTTTTTTTAACAAAAACCAATAAAAATAAAAATATGCATATGATGAGATTTAAACCCATACTAATTGGATGGTAAAAGCTTAAATATATCACTCAACCAAATCTTCATTTTGATTTATTTTATACATTTTTATTTCAATATGTACAATTTAGTACCTTTATCAGTTCTATATCTACACTTATTATTAATCAAATCCTTGACTCAGTTTGTGTCACGAGTCAACCGGACACTAATTCAGTTAAGGAAATTACAAAAATATCATTTCATATTTAAAATAAATTATATTATTCGAGGGTACTTTAATCTTTTTAATTAAGAAAATAAACAATTGTACCATCTATGTTCTAAATATGTAATATATATATATATATATATATATAAGCCTCTAATTGAGTTGGTGTCACAAGTCAATCAAAACTAACTAACAAAGAACTCGCCATTTAAAATTATAAAATATCGCTTCGTAATTAAAATAATTTAAATTATTCAATGCTATTTTAGTTTTTTCTTAAAAGTCAATAAATATAATTTGCATGTGGTGGGTTTTGAACTCAAAATAATTGGATTAGTAAAACTCTAAGTTATCACTCAACTAAAGTATTATTTTAATATTTTTATTTTAAAATACACAATATATCCTTCATCGCTTGTATATCGATATATTTCATGTAATTATGATTAATTAGTTTCATTATTTATTGAATTTTATTTTAAACACACATTTATATTTTAGATTCGTGATTTCTATGCATGGGCGAAGCTAAGGGGCTAGCAGGGGCCCAAGGCCCCTAAAATGAAAAATTTTCCATTTAGGCCATTTGAAAAATTAAAATTTTAAATTAGTAAAAGTAAAATTACACTTTGGCCCTCTAAAAATGATGAAAATTTGATTTAATCATTTAAATTTTATAAAGATATAGGCTATTAAAATGGTAAAATTATATTTTTACCTTCGTAAATTTTTAATTTAATTTTGGCCCCCTAAATTTTTTTTTTAACTTTGCCCACGTTTACATGTGTATACATGAGTGATAGGATTTTATATTTTTATTTTTTTATAAAAGAAAATTTATATGTTTTTGTCGTAACCATTTTTTGGATGCAACAGTAAACGACATGGTCGACTCGATTTTTGAAAAAAAAAAGAAAAGGAAGGGAGTCGCCACCGATCTTTATTTGGTTTGATCGGATCACCTTTGTTTTAAATAAACATTTAATTTACTAAAACAATGCTTTTTGGTCTCTGAACTTTCGTAAAATGGGTTCGAAAGTCGATTACGTGCAGGAAGGATTAGCACCTCGACACGCCCAAAATTGGTACCAAACTGATTGATTGATGTCCTTTTTGTTGAAAACTTTGAAAGGGTTCGAAAACACAATGCTTTTTATTTTCAAAATTTGATGGAATTGAAAGGGACGTTAAGACTCTCTTATTATCGAAGAGATAAAGCATCATGTCCAGTAAGTTAGGGCGCAATACTTTAGACTCCCGAAACTAAGCTCGTCTTTTAAAACTTGATTTTCATTTTTGAAGAGGATCTTCCGTTATTCGTCAAATGAGAAACCGGAACCCAGTAAGTTAGGGCTCGATTTCTCGAGATTTCAAATACGGAAGATTGCCTCTATTTTTAGGAAAAAGAAGCTTATCACGAAGTATCTAGATGTCGAGTCCAGTAAGTTAGGGCGCGACATTCCGAATTTCCGAGATTAAGTATTTTGTTCAAAACTCGTATTGTGATTTAAAAGGGGTATCTCGTTGTTTAGTTTAAACGAGAAAATCCGGAACCTAGTAAGTTAGGGCTCGATTTTCTCGAATCACTAATACGGGATATTGGTCATTATAAAAATGAGGCATCGAGAAAAGTAGCATGAAAATGTGAAAACATGATGTTATACGTGAAGAGAATAATAAAAGGACACATACACATATACATGTATAAGTAAGGATGATAATAAAATAATAGCATATTAACAAGGAAAATAATGAGAATAATAGAAAGTACAAAAGGAATAAATGACAAACGCAAAAGAAAGAAAGAAAAAAAAATAATAAAAATATATATATATATACAAGTGGTAATAAAATAATAACTATAATGATAATAGTAATAATAAAGAATAATAATAATAATAATAATAATAATAATAATAATAATAATAATAATAATAATAGGTAAGAAATGATAATAAAATATTGGAACGAAATGTAAATAATAATAATAATATAGTAATAATGCTAATAACAATGCAATAATATGATTATAAAATGATAAATAAAATAATAATAATAAATAATAATAATCATAATAAAATAGAAATAAAAATGATAGAGTGAGAAGTGATAATAACAAAAATAATAATAGTAATAATGATATAATAATAATAATAACAATAATAGGAAGGTTTAGCTAATAAAGGACTAAATTAAATTAAGAAACAAAATTTAGGGCAAATTAAAAATAAAGGAAAGATTAGGGATCTAATTGCACGAGCAAAAGGACCTGGAGGGACCAAAGAAGTAAATAAACCCTTCTACCAAAACATGCAAAGAAGAACGAGGACCAAATTGAGAACCGAGTAACTTGTTGGGCTAAATTTAAAATATCAAAACTTAATTGCAAAATCATAAAAAGCGGAAGGATCAGCAGCAAATATCCCCTTTAAAAAAACGCGATCCCGAGGCGGGTCGGCCGGTCGGATCGGGTCAAGGTCAAAGCGACGTCGTTTTGGGGCTTATGGGCGCCACCAAAACAGGCGTCGCTTTGATTTGGCTATATAAGCCATTTTTGCCAAAAATTTCATTTTCTCATCTCTTTAAAAAAAACTTCGCTTTCATTTTTTATTTTTTATGTCTTTTCTCTTTTAAACTATTATTTATACATATATATATATCGTGTAAATATAAAAAAGAAAGATTTAAAAATTTTGAAACGCAAAGATTTTACCTTTGTCCTCTGCTTTTGATTCTTTTTTGTTTAATCTCTATTCGAGTTTGTGTTGATTTTTGTGCTTGCTATTTTTGTCGGTTTTGAACGTTTGAATCTCTGTATTTTCGATTGAAAGAAGGAAAAAAAAGGCCCCTTTTACAATCTCTAAATCGGCTTTTTATAGCCTTTACAAATGTTTCTTTTATTATTGTTTCTTCTGCCATTGCTTCTGTTTGCGTGTTGTTTTCATTTTTGCAGGGCATAGGGAGCAAGTGGAGCAGGTGGAGGCGGCGACGGTGGCCGGTGGTGCAAGGAGCAGTGGTCATTGTCGGCAGGTGTGAGGTTATGACGCTAGGGTTTCGAAACCCTAGCATTCAAAAAAGATTTAAATTTTGGGCCTTCCGGCCTTTTTTTATTTTTGTTTTGGGTTTGGTTTATTGTAAAATGGGTCCGTAATTGGGTTGGTCGTGATTGGGTTTGCAAATGGGTCGGGCAATTTGGGCTTCAGACACCGCCCTCTTTGCTCATTGTCGAGTAATGAGAATAGAGCAAAGACTTAAAGAAGCCCAATGTTGCCCTGGCCTCATGAGTCTTGACTTCTCGGTGCTCTTCTTCAGTAGCGTCGCTCCTCTCCCACCACATCTTGTTGCTTCGATCCACTCCACCGCTACTTCACAGAGATAGGACTCAGAGCTTCAATTTGTTTCTGCTGCAACTTCAATGGGATGTGACTTGTTTTATTTTGGATTGCTCTGCTGCATCTTCAGAGGTCTTTGGTCTTCAGCCTATTCCGCTGCTAGTTAGGGCAATAGGACTAAAGCTTAACCATGCTCCCTCTTGGTTAGGGACAGAATTACAAATTTTGACCTATTCCATCGCGGTCGTGACATAGGATGATGGCCTAAATCATGTTCCCTCTTGGTTGGGAGCCAAGATTTGCCTTCGATCTTGCCCCACTAATGGTTAGGCGACAAGATCTACAATTTTGACCCATTCCACTTGTTGGTGGGTGGCAATAGGATTGTGGCCTAAATCATGTTCCTTCATCGGTTAGGAAGCCAAGATTAGCCTTCGATCTTGCCCCACTCTTGGTTAGGGCGACAAGATCTACAATTTTGACCTATTCCACTTCCGGTCAAGGCAATAGGAAGGTGGCCTAAATCATGTTCCCCATCGGTTAGGGAGCCAAAATTTGCCTTCGATCTTGCCCCACTCTTGGTTAGGGCGACAAGATCTACAATTTTGACCTATTCCACCATTGGTCAAGGGCAATAGGAGGGTGGCCTAAATTATGTTCCCTCTCGTTGGGAGCTAAAATTTGCCTTCGATCTTGCCCCACTCATCGGTTAGGTGACAAGATCTATAATTTTGACCTATTCCACTCGCGATCGGTGGTAATAGGATCGTCTTCAACCTATTCCATCGCTAGTCAAGGTAATAGGACAATCTTCAACCTATTCCACCGGTCAAGGGCAATAGGACAATCTTCAACCTATTCCACCACCGGTCGATGGCAATAGGGCCACCCATTCCACCATTGGCCGATGGTAATAGGACGGTGGCCTAAATTATGTTCCCTCATCGTTGGGAGCCAAGATTTGCCTTCGATCTTGCCCCACTCACCGTTAGGGTGACAAGATCTACAATTTTTTGACCTATTCCACTGCTGGTTAGTGGCAATAGGAGGGTGGCCTAAATCATGCTCCCTACTGGTTAGGAAGCCAAAATTTGCCTTCGATCCTGCCCCACTACTGGTTAGGGTGACAAGATCTATAATTTTTTGACCTATTCCACTGCTGGTCAGTGGTAATAGGACAATCTTCAACCTATTCCACCGCTGGTCGATGGTAATAGGACGATCTTCAACCTATTCCACCGGGCCGATGGTAATAGGACAATCTTCAACTTATCCTCATCACTGGTCAAGGTAATAAGACGATCTTACATCTATTCCACCGGGTCAAGTGGCAATAGGTAATCTTCAATAGTGTTGCTACACCGTCCTCTAGGGACATATCCTGTAGACTCAATTTTATATGTTTGTATTTATGCCAAAGGATGCGGATGCTATGGTCGGAATGACTTAAATGCTCCTGACTATGTGTGATATGGATGACACTTACATGAATGCGTAATGTCATGAGAATGATGATTTTCATTAAGATGCAATGATTGTAATAAATCGAATGCTCCCCGACTAAATGATATTATGGAGGACATTTGCATGAATGCAGGATGTCATGAGAATGATCTCTTTTTAAAAGCTTAGGGTCGTAATTGCTCGTTCGTCTCGTCAAGGTCACGCACACGACGCAACATTTTGTCTCGATATCTATGATCGCGAATCAAGAAATGGTCATAATTTTGGACTCCTTTTCTCGAACGCTTCCAACCCCTAAGTGTGGTGGTTCCTAAACAACATTCTTGTTTTAGGTTCCTACTTTGCTTAGAGGCTTCCAGAGTAATAGGTGGAACTCCTTTACTAAGCATTATGGGTCCATGGGTCGTTATTTCAATTACAAACAACTTAAAATTTAAAATAACAACGAATTTGTGAAGAATGGAATTGATTAAATCAACAAAAGAAAACATTATTGAGTACAAAAATGAGTAAAAAGAAAAGTAGGTGCCCAGATATTGCACTGGCTTCACCAACCGAATCCTTCCAAAATCATTTTGAGTGAATAGACGTTAGGATATCTCAGAAGGCTTTGTAGATGTTCCGAGGTGTAACATTCCTCCTTTGCTAATTTCGGAGAACAAAAATCGTCACATACCTCCTCTTTCATGCAAATTTGAGCCGCCCTTATCGGGTTTTCGACTCAAAGCCCCTTTGGTCTCAAAGCGCCCTTTACGGGTTTTCACTTTGGCCTCTCCATTTTTTTTTAGGTCTTAAAGCGCCCTTTACGGGTTTTCACTTTAGCTTTTCTCCTCTTCAAGCATAATATTTCTTAACTGAATCTGAATTTATGGGATTGGGTAGATTTTTCCCATCCATCTCGCCAAAATTAATGCCCCTCCAGAGAAAGCCTTTTTCACCACATAAGGTCCTTCCCAATTTGGCATCCATTTCCCTCTGAAATCTTTTTGTATGGGGAGGATCTTTTTCAAAACTAAGTCTCCCTCGTAGAATTCTCTTAGACGCACATTTTTGTTGTATGCTCGCTTCATCCGCTTTTGGTACATCTGTCTTTTCTTCGATCAGATTCAATTGATCATATCGAGCTTGGATCCATTCCGCTTCATCCAATTTCAATTCGGACAATACTCGAAGGGACGAAATTTTAACTTCGATCGATAAAACCGCCTCCATTCCGTAAACCAATGAGAAAGGAGTTGCCCCGGTGGATGTTCGACCGACGCTTGATAAGCGAAAAGGGCAAATGGTAGTTTCGTGCCGCCTTTGTAAGTCTTAATCATTTTTCCTATTATCCTCTTGATGTTCTTATTAGTCGCTTCAATCGCACTGCTCATCTTTGGGCGATAAAGGATTTAATTGTGATGTCTCGATCTTGAATTGCCTCATGACTTACGCAATCATGCTTTGTTGTTCAAGTTTAACGATTATCGATATGATCCTCTCGGGCATTCCATATCGATATATGATTTCCTTTTTAGGAACTTGTCGATCGCCGATTTTGTCACATTAGCATATGAAGTGGCCTCCACCCATTTAGTGAAGTAATCAATTACTACGAAGATGAACCGATGTCCATTGGAAGCTTTTGGAGAGATTGGTCCAATAACGCCCATGCCCCACATAGAAAAAGGCCATGGGAGGTCATAACATGTAAAGGTGAGGGTGGTACATGAATCTTGTCCCCATAAATTTGGCAATTATGACATTTCTTAGCATAATCAATGCAATCTCTTTCCATGGTAGACCAATAATACCCAATCTCATGATTTGTTCGCCATTGCGAACCCATTGGCATGTGTTCTCTGACACCCTCATGGACTTCTTCTAGGATCTGCTTGGCCTCGGGCTATCCACACATCTCAATAGCACTTGATCCTTTCTCCTTTTGTATAGATCTCTCTGCCTAAGACATAGTCACAAGCTAGTCTTCTCAATGTCCTTTGTCATTTTCTGTTGCTGACGGGGTATTATGATCTTTCACGATTGTAGTATATCGTGATACCACGGGTGATCATTTTGCTCCTCTTCTTCCACGTTGTAGCAATGGGTCAGCCTCATAAATGCTCATTTGTATAGGCCTCATATCCTCCTTGTTGTTTGCTCGTACCATAAAAGCCGATGTGGCTAGAGCATCACCATCCGGTTTTCGTCCCTTGGTAGACAACTGAAAGTGATGTCATCGAACTCTTTGATCAGTTCTTGGACCAATCTTTTGTATTCGACCAATTTAGGATCTCTCGTCTCCCATTCTCTTTTAAGTTGATAAATCACCGGTCAGTAGTCTCCGTATATTTCAAAGACCTTAATTTTACGTTCTATAGTGGCACGAATACCCATGATGCAAGCTTCATACTCTGCCATATTGTTTGTGCAATCAAAATCCAGCTTACAAGTAAATGGGTAATGATCTCCGTTTGGGGACACCAGAACTGCCCCAATTCCATTGCCCATAACATTCGATGCCCCGTCGAAGTTCAGTTTCCAAGGACGACTTTTCGGGGTACCCTCTTCAGTGGTTGCTACATACATTAGGTCTTCATTAGGAAAATCAAAGTCCAAAGGCTCATAATCTGCCAAAGCTCTACTGGCCAGAAAATCCGCTATTGCACTTCCTTTTATCGCCTTCTGGTTTACATAAACTATATCAAACTTGAAAAGTAAGATTTGCCATCGGGCCATCCGTCCATTCAAAGTAGTTGATTCCATTAGGTATTTCAAAGGGTCTAGCTTGAGATGAGCTGTGTCGTATGATACAATATGTACGCCTCGCCTCCGAGTTATCCGCACAAGGCACAACATATTTTCTCAATTGGTGAGTACCTTGTTTCACACTCATGAACTTTTACTAAGGTAGTATATTGCTTTTTCTTTCTTTCCCGACTCATCATATTGGCCGAGTACACATCCCATTGAATTATCAAGCACCGCCAAATAGAGGATCAAAGGCTTCTCGGATTAGGCGGTGTCAATACCGGAGGATTGGACAGTATTACTTTACTTTGTCGAAGGTCTTCGACATTCCTCGTCCCACACACCGGATTGTGTTTTTAAGAAGACGAAATATGGGGTCACATTTCTCGGTCCAGAAATGAACCGAGCAATGTAATTTAATCTTTCTAAGAAACCTCAAACTTCTTTTTTATGCGTAGGCGGAGGCAATTCTTGTATAGCCTTGACCTTGTCCGGTCAACCTCAATCCCTTTTCACCGACTATAAATCCTAGCAGCTTCCGACCGCTCCAAAGGTACACTTTGCCGGGTTAAGCTTCATTGGACTTTCCTCAACCTTAAAAATAATTTTCTTAAGACTTGATATGCTCCTTTTCGATTCGAGACTTGGCAATCATATCGTCGACGTAAACCTCAATTTTCTTGTGCATCATATCATGGAATAGGGTTACCATGGCTCTCTGATATGTTGCTCCCGCATTCTTCAACCAAATGGCATTACCTTATGGCAAAAGGTTCCCCACATGGTTATGAACGTGGTTTTATTCATGTCTTCAGGAAGCATCTTTATCTGGTTGTATCCTGAGAAGCCATCCATGAATGAGAACAATGAATAACCCGCCGTATTATCCACTAAGGTGTCGATATGAGGTAACGGAAAATTATCCTTCGCGCTAGCCTTGTTTAGATCCCTGTAGTTTACACACATTCGTACTTTCCCATCTTTCTTAGGGACGGGGACGATATTGGCTACCCATTCCGAGTACTTAACCACTTGCAAGAAACCTGCGTCAAATTGCTTCTTGACCTCTTCTTTTATTTTCAGTAAAAAGTCTGGCCTCATCCTCCGAAGTTTCTGTTAGACTGGTTTGTATTCTTCTTTTATGGGCAAACGGTGTACCACGATATCAGTGCTTAACCCGGGCATGTCTTGATATGACTATGCGAAGACATCCTTGAATTCTTAGAGTAACTCAATGAGGTCTTGCTTTGTCTCTGCGGTGATACTAGCTCCAATCTTCACTTCTTTCTTTTCTTGCCCATCTCCTAGGTTCACTATTTCCACTGATTCTTTGTGAGGTACGATTTGTTTCTTCTCTTGTTCTACCATCCTTAACAATTCAGGAGCTAAGTCACAGCCTTAGTCATCTCCAAAATCCTGAAAATCTTCCGCATCCATATCTTACTCAAAAGGACATTCTGAGTCATCGGTAGCTTTACTGAAATCATTGATATTTGGGGACCTATTTATGGAAATGAATAAAGGCTCGTAGAATCATAAAATCTAGGCATGTTTATTGGTATGATAAATGAAGAATAGAAATGTTTAGAAGAATATCTAGAGAAAGAATAATGAATGAATGAAATGAACGTAAAAGAAAATTTGCTCAAAAAATGGCGGAGATGTATTTTATTGAAAATAACGATGTCTTATACAAAATAATGTTTCACAAAAGGGACTCTTATTGCTTCTAGACTTAAAGCAATAAGTGTGTTCCGAGTATTACTCTGAATGAGTTCTAAAAGCTACAGGAATCTCCTCCGCAGTCCAGTTGTTTAGAACGCTGCCTGGCTCATAGGGGCGGATGCCATTCTGATTTTCTTCCTCAGTTTTCCCCTCCGATATAGTGTTGACATGCACGATTTCTTCATTTTACGTTCCTCGTCTCAGATGGATTACCCCTCCTGATATAAAGGTCTCACGAATATGAGGAATTATCATCGATTCCCATTTAATCTCATCTCCACCCAAGCGCGCTTTCCTTATTTCTTGCTTCTTTTCTAACTCCTTCTTCCTTTGCTTTGCGTTCGGCTTGAATCCTAAGCCAAAGAGGCCTCTTTTTCCTTTCAATCTCGGGACTTCGATTCCTCCTTGGAGATACCTTCTTAGTCTCTTTCCGGGTACGGCCCCATTTTTGACCATTAATTGCAAACCCATTCTTGTGGCTTTGGATAATTGAGGCACTGGGATCTTGTTTCCCTCTATGACGAATGTTGCGTTGACGAATTCCAAAGAGCAAAAGGAACATTCAGTTGCTTCATCATTTGTTTCTAAATATGGCGCATCATTGGTTACTGTTGCGATGATGTCTTCTTCAGCGTTTATTGTTACCAAATGGCCTTCTATGACTAATTTCAATTTTTGGTGCAAGGATGAGGGGACTGCTCCCGCTGAGCGTATCCAAGGTCTCCCCAACAAACAGTTATACGACGGTCGGATATCCATCACTATGAAATCTACTTCATATGTACTTGGGCCGATTAAAAGAGGTACTTCGATCCTCCCCATGACTTTTCTTTCGCCCATCGAATGCCCTTCCTACATTGTAGCAAGCCTTCATGTGAGAGCTATCAATGGGTAACCAATTCAACGTTGAAAATGGCAAGACATTGAGTGCCGATCCGTTATCGACTAGTACCCCCGGTAGTGTGTATCCTTTGTACCGTAGTAATGTGGAGGCCTTGATGGAACCCATACCTCCGGCGAATCTCGTCATCATTAAAGAATTTGAATTATCAAGACTTATATTGCTAATTAGACGATCCAGCTTGTTAACGGTGATGTCATTAGCAACATAAGTTTGATTCAATACTTTCATCAGTGCATTGCGGTGCGCTCCTGAGCTTAATAATAAGTCAAGCACAGATATACGAGCCGACTGTTTATGCAAATGCTTCTCGACGTCAGATTCGCTATGCTTTAAAAACTTCAAGAACTCTCTAGCCTCGTCTTCCTTTACTGGCTCATTTATAGGAGTTTTCTGTTTGGTCGCACTTTCTCTCTTTTGTTCGCCCACCGAGGTTTTCTCTTTTGCAAGCTCGATCCGTGGGTTTGTCGTGTCGTAACGCTTCCCGCTTCGTGTATATGAGCCCACTTCCTGGTTTCCCTTTGCAGTGCTAGACAAGTCTCCTTTCCTAGGAATCGTCACATTACAGTTGTAGTTTCAGGGAACCTTTTTGTCATCTTCATACGAAAAGGTCGCAGGTCTTTGGATCACAATCTTCGGAGGCTCCTGGTTTCCTTTCGTAGTGCGGGTCAAATCCCCTATTTTAGGAATCGTCAGGTTGCAACTAGAGTTCGGGAACCTCTTTGTTGTCTTCATTTGAAAGGACCGCCGATTCTGAATCACAATCTTGAGTTGTCTTTATCCCTGCCCGCTGTTTTTGGCCATGAGATGATGACCAAAGGATAGCTAGTCTTCGCGGCTTTTGTTGCTGATTCATCTTTCAACACGCAAATACTTCTTTCTTTTCGGCTTTCATTAATCTCGAAAAACTCCAACTCTTTATTGTCCATTAGTCTTTGTACCAGAATTCTGAACTCAATGCAGTCTTGGATTTTGTGCCCCTCCATATTATGAAACTCGCAACCTCTTCTTGTTCTTTCATGCTTTCCTACCGGACTTGATGCAGCTAATCCCCTCTTCATCATTTCTTTCCAAACTCGTTTTATCGGAGTCTTTACCTCGTCAACATCCCTTTTAACTCTCTTTCCCATGTCCTCACCTATCATACTGACCTCATGATTAGGCAGCGGGTGCCCCGCTACCGGGGTATCGCTCTACTTTATAACGCCTATCCGGATGAGTCTTTCTATCGCTTTTTAAAAGCAAGACAGCTTCTATTGAATGCCCCACAATCCTCGTGGGTACTCGTGACTGTGGCGTCAAGCGTCATACCACTTAGGGTATGGGGGTTGCAGGGGTTTTAGGTAATGTGGGGAAACAACATGTGCATCGAATAAGTTCTGGTACATTTCCTTGTATGTGACTGGGATTGGCGTGAATTGGATTTTCTCCGTGTTCTATTTTGTACTAGATTCCTGCCTAGAGGAGCCCTGATGATCAGCGATTACGGCCTTGGGCTGATTTACAGTAATAGGCTTCGGATAACCTTTACCTAAGTTATTTACATCGTTCTCTCTTTTCTTTGGGATTGTCTTTCTGGTATTTTCTCCCACTTCTATCTTGCCACATCTAATTGCATTTTCTATCATCTCCCCCGACATCACGATGTCTGAGAAGCTTTTGGTGGCACTTCCCAGCATATGATTGATGAAAGGAGCTTTCAACGTATTTATAAAGAGCATGGTTGTCTCCTTTTCCAAAAACGGTGGCTGAACTTGTACTACTACCTCTCTCCATCGCTGGGCATACTGTCTAAAACTTTCGCCCGACTTTTTCTCCATATTTTGGAGCGTGATTCTATCAGAAGCAATGTCAGCCACATGGCCATAATGTTTCATGAAGGCTGTGCGTGTCCTTCCATGTCTTGATTTGGGCACGACTAAGTCGATTATACCATTTGGCGGTAGACTTCGGCGAACGTCTTAAAACAAGGAATCAAGAATCGGTCATTATTAAGGTGCCCGCCATCCGCCTACAGAACATTGTGATGTGGGCTTTCGGGCAACTAGTCCCACTGTACTTCTCGAATTCAGGCATTTTGAACTTATGGGGGAGCACCAAATCTAGAACCAGGCTCAAGTCTTTTATGTCAATTCCATGGTGGTGATCAGTATTTTCCAAAGCCTTGAACTTTTCCTCCAACCACCTACAACGATCCTCTAATTGCTTTGAAAATTCTTCTCTCGCCCCATTTTCTCTCAAATCTAAATCGGTACAACAAGATTAGCGGGTTATCTCCTGGATTGGATCCTGAGCCAACGTGAGAGTTCGTGGGTGGTCTAGCGTCCTCCTGCCCTTGTTGGGGCCTAATCGAATCGGTGGCCTTAGGACATACTCCTCGTGTCTTGCTTTTGCATGTGGCGGGTAAAACCCGGGGGAGCACCTTCGCTATCCTCATCGACCGGAGGCATTGGACCTTTCCCTTTGTCTGTTACTGCATTCATCATCTGGGCCATCTGTGCTATCATGTTTCTTTGAGCCTCCAACATTTGGTCCTTCATTTCTTGCTGGAGTTTCATCATTTGCTCCTGCATCTGTTCTTGCATTTCCTTCTGAAATTGTTCAAATCTTTGATCTATTTTCTTTGTCTTAGCACGAGTCCCGTAGTAATGTTCAGTTCCCAGATTCCTCTTTCCTCTCTCTTGTTTCTCTGTTAATCTTAACCAATTAGGCTTCTTTTTATAAACTTTAATGCATGTAATATGATGCAATGCAAATGCATGAATGTAAGAAGAAGATATTGATTCTGATCAACTTCATTTTAGAAAACTTTATTAGAAGGCAAAACCCTTTACATAAAGTAGATTACAAATATGTTCTCGCCCTAAGACCTAAGGTTTTGATTTTTCCAAGCAGGGAGATTAGCTCTTCATCATGACCCGGTGGTAGCCCATATCTCATGCTCAATATATCAGCCTCCTCAGCCAAAGTCTGTAGGTGATCAGCTACTTCTCGAATTTGGATTATTGCTTCACCCATGAGGTAGTTCCGACTTCGAACTTGCTCACAAGAATGGCAAAGCTCTTCCTCCCAACACCTTTCTCTTGTTTCCAGAAGCTCAATCCGGAGCTCGCTACTATGTAATGCCGATTCTAACTCTTCAACCTTACCTTTCATTTCTTCTATTCTATTCAGGCTTGACTTTAGTTGGCTTTCCGAGTCTCGACTTCGATAGTGGTGTAGAGACCACCCAAGCTCAGCTATTCTAGCTTTTAATCCCTCTTTCTCTTTTTGGTCTTCTGTCCTGCCCTTCTCTAAGTCTTCCTTTTGCATTCGTATTTCATGAAACTTTTTCTCCCAACTGCTAACTTTGGCTTTTTCCTCTCGGACCTCTTGTCGCCACTGCTCTGAAGTTTTCCCTAATCCCGTGTTTTTTATCGTTAAGCGCATCCTCTTGTACTCCGTCTTCAAGTTATCTCGGTCTTCCTCTACCTTTCATTTTTCTTTTCTGAGTTTCTCAGCCTCTGATTTTTGACCGTCCAACTCTAACTGGAGGAGCATCTTTTCTTCTTCCAACTTTTCTATCTTTTTCCCGAGTTTCAAATTCATCCATTCAAAATCTCGCTTCACAATCTCTAATTCTGACGGGACCACTCACATGCATTCTTCTCTTGATCGGGCGCCTTCTGGATTTGGCTCAGGAATGTTATCATTGACTTTCCTAGCCTCCATTCAATGTATTCGGTCGTCCCTGCCTGTAGATAATCTTCTCATTCGTGAATCGATTCTAGGCACTAGAAATCTCTTTAACCCTTTTCTTATAGCTTCCCCCTTCATATGAGAACTCGCATTGAGCTAGCCCGTATGTCGTTGGTACAAACTGCCTTGAACTATACCGTCTTAGGACCAAAGAAAGGGGCATAGGCGTTGGCACCCCAAATTCTCAATAGGGAACCCACCAAAGCTTCCACAACGATAAAGGATCCCGCCGGAATTATCCAGGAGCCTTCCACTCGATGTCGTCCTCTTGAAGGTTTTGAAAGAGTGCGATCCAATTTTCTTCGACACATCCTCTCTTCTAGGCGTGGTTGCTATCTCTTCTAGCGGGAGTAATTTTCGACATAAACCGACAGGGCACTTTCTATTTTCCAAAAGTGACTATGGAACCAAGCCAATAACAATTGCAAGACATCCAATAAACCTACCTTCACCCATTCTCCGACATGCAGTCAAGGATCTGAATGTTTCGGCTAAGATGGCAGGAACGGGTGTGACCCCTTTGTCTAATCGGCTGAAGAGATCAATGACTGCTTCATCAATGTGCCTTAAAGCTTTCGGAAAGATTACCAGGCCGTAAATACACAAGGCCAAGATGTCAATCCTTTTCTTTGCATCGGGATGCGCCAGGATCAAGTCTCTCAAACATATCCAGGGTATACATTTACCTCCGCCCTTCTTTTGCATTCTAGCTGAGACCCACTGTTCGCTCATTCTGGTGATATTCATCAACTTCTTCGCGAAGGTTGGGCCATTAACCGCCTTGGAATAAGCTTTGTCAACTTGAATTCTTGGGCAATGTAGCAAGGTCGTATACTCTTCTACCGTAGGAACCAGATCTACCTTCCTGAAGGAGAAACAGCTATAAGCGACATTCCAGAACTGGGTCATTGCTCGGACCAGGTGCTTGTCTATTTTGACCTCAAGCAGGTAAGGCAGGTCGCCGTAAGTATCATAGAACAGCTGCTTCGCTTCATCATCCCACTGAGTCAAATTTCTTTCAACTCTTGGAGCTCGTTCTGTGTGACACTGATATTGGTGAAGTTTCGTAGCTCCGACACATACCCTTCGACTAAGCTATCTCCTTTCTCTATTTGGCATTGCTCTGACCATATGCGGACGGCCGCATTGTCTTCCACTTTATCAAGGAATTCGCTTTCCATAACCAGCTTCCTAACTCAGAAACGGACCATGAATCGATGTCTCTTTAAAATATGAAATGATATGCACAAAAAAAAAAGAAACACAACAAGTTAGTACCATGGAATATAAAGCAAGTAAAATAAGCAAACGCCTATCTGGATGACCACTAAGGTTTGCCATAGCTCTACCTAAGGTGGGCTCCTAGGGTTTGCTATATGCGGCTTAGTTCTAAAGTTTGAGGTACCCGAACCAGCAGATTCCTCGATCCTCACCCATTATAGGCTCATACGGACCGAGTTCGGTTCAGGGGAATACATTTCCCTATGGCCATGCGGAAGTGAAAACTTCACGAAGACATAGGTACGGATGTATTCCAAAGCAATCCACGAGCCCATGCGAGGTGAAAACCTCACGAAGGCATAGCTTCGCTCCCACTTAAAGGTGTGACCACAACGGTCATGCAATGCAATGCCAAAGTATTTACGAGGCTAATATTGAAGGTGCATTAAAAGAAGCATGATTTTTCAAAACCATTTTAATTAAAATGACAAAATCAATCAATCTATGGCTTGACCTCGAGTCCCCAATGGAGTCGCCAAGTCGTCGTAACCATTTTTGGATGCAACGAGAACGACACTACCGACTCGATTTTGAAAAAAAAGAAAGGAGTCGCCACCGATCTTTATTTGGTGTGATCGGATCACCTTTGTTTTAATAAAACATTTAATTTACTAAAACAGTGCTTTTTGGTCTACTTAACTTTGAGAAAACGGGTTCGGAAGTCGATTATGTGCGAGGAAGGATTAACACCTCGACACGCCCAAAATTGGTACCAAACTGATTGATTGATGTCCTTTTGTTGAAAACTTTGAAAGGGTTCGAAAACACAATGCTTTTTATTTTCAAAATTTGATGGAATTGAAAGGACGTTAAGACTCTCTTATTATCGAAGAGATAAAGCATCATGTCCAGTAAGTTAGGGCGCAATACTTTAGACTCCCGAAACTAAGCTCGTCTTTTAAAACTTGATTTTTATTTTTGAAGAGGATCTTCCGTTATTCGTCAAATGAGAAACCGGAACCCAATAAGTTAGGGCTCGATTTCTCGAGATTTCAAATACTGAAGATTGCCTCTATTTTTAGGAAAATGAAGCTTATCTCGAAGTATCTAGATGTCGAGTCCAAGTAGTTAGGCGACATTCAATTTCGAGATTAAGTATTTTGTTCAAAACTCGATTGTGATTTAAAAGGGTATCTCGTTGTTTAGTTTAAACGAGAAAATCCTAACCCAAGAAGTTAGGGCTCGATTTTCTCGAATCACTAATACAGGATGTTGGTCGTTATAAAAATGAGGCATCGAGAAAAGTAGCATGAAAATGTGAAAACACGATGTTATACGTGAAGAGAATAATAAAAGGACACATACACATATACATGTATAAGTAAGGATGATAATAAAATAATAGCATATTAACAAGGAAAATAATGAGAATAATAGAAAGTACAAAAGGAATAAATGACAAACGCAAAAGAAAGAAAGAAAAAAAAATAAAAATAAATATATATATATATATACAAGTGGTAATAAAATAATAACTATAATTATAATAGTAATAATAAGAATAATAATAATAATAATAATAATAATAATAATAATAATAAAATATTGGAACGAAATGTAAATAATAATAATAATATAGTAATAATGCTAATAACAATGTAATAATATGGTTATAAAAATGATAAATAAAATAATAAAAATAAATAATAATAATCATAATAAAATAGAAATAAAAATGATAGAGTGAGAAGTGATAATAACAAAAATAATAATAGTAATAATGATATAATAATAATAACAATAATAGGAAGGTTTAGCTAATAAAGGACTAAATTAAATTAAGAAACAAAATTTAGGGGCAAATTAAAAATAAAGGAAAGATTAGGGGATCTAATTGCACGAGCAAAAGGACTGGAGGGACCAAAGAAGTAAATAACCCCTTAGGCCAAAACACGCAGCAGCAACGAGGACCAAATTGAGAACCGGAGTAACTTGTTGGGCTAAATTTAAAATATCAAAAACTTAATTGCAAAATCATAAAAAGGCGGAAGGACCGCGCGCGCAAATATCCCCCTTTAAAAAAACACGCGGATCCTAAGGCGGGTCGGGTCGGTCGAATCGGGTCAAGGTCAAAACGACGTCGTTTTGGGGCTTATGGGCGCCGACCAAAATGGCGTCGTTTTGATTTGGCTATATAAGCCATTTTTTGCCAAAAAATTTCATTTTTCTCGTCTCTTTAAAAAAAACTTCATTTCATTTTTTTTTCTCTACAGTGGGGAGCTTCGACCGAATCCCATTGTCGGACGTCACGGCGCCTGGCCTGCCAAACCCCATACGGTGGCCTAAAAGGTAAAATTTTTATTTTTATTTTTATTTTTTATGTCTTTTCTCTTTTTTAAACTATTATTTATACATATATATATACATGTAAATATAAAAAAAAGAAAGACGAAAAAATTGAAACGCAAAGATTTTACCTTTGTCCTCTGTTTTTGATTCTTTTTTTGTTTAATCTCTATTCTGGAGTTTGTGTTGATTTTTTGCTTGCTATTTTTGTCGGTTTTGAACGCTTGAATCTCTCAGATTCGATTGAAAGAAGGAAAAAAGACCCTTTTACAATCTCCGAATCGGCTTTTATAGCCTTTACAAATGTTTCTTTATTATTGTTTCTTCCGCCATTGCTTCGCTTATGCGTGTTGTTTCGCTTTTGCGGGGCATGGGGAGCAAGTGGAGCAGTGGAGGAGGCGACGGTGGCCGTGGTGCAGGAGCAGTGGTGCTGTCGGGGGCAAGTGAGGGTTATATTAGGGTTTCCAGAAACCCTAGCATTCTGAAAAAAAGATTTTAATTTTTGGGGCTTCTGGGCCTGTTTTTTTATTTTTGTTTTGGGTTTGGTTTATTGTAAAATGGGTCTGGATGATTGGGTTGGCTGTGATTGGGTTTGCAAAATGGGTCAGGCAATTTGGGCTTCGTACAGTTTTAGAAAACGTCAAAAACCAAATCATAAATTAAACTGAAAAATAATACATCAGCAAAAATGAAAAAATATTTCCGCTGCGGGGTTTGAACCCGAAAATTCAACCAATAGAATTTTAACGATTGTGCTACAGCGGATTCTTTGTTTACTAGTTGCAACGTAAATTATATATCCTGTGTTATAAAAAAGGCCCTCCATCAAGATATATGTTACTTTTTTATTCATGAGATAATATAATTTTATTCAGTATAACAAACTAAAAGAAATATTATATTTTTTATTCGTAAAAAAAACAATATTATTCACTACTTTAGTAATTAAAATAATCGAAAATAAATCCCAGTCATAACTAAAATTTGATTGAAAGTGATAATGGAGCTATTAATTAAATGAAAATACTTAATTTTTTGTTGAAGTCATGCTAATTGGATTAATAAAACTTAAATTTCATTTAAATAATTTTATACATATTTATTTTAATATATATAATTTATTACCTCCATCTAATGCATATTTCATGTTATCATGATTAATTAGTATCATTATTTATTAAATATTATTTTTAAACACACATCTATATTTTAAATTCATAATTTTCATATGGATACGTGTGATAGAATTTTTAATATTTATAATTTTATACGTTTTAGAAAACTTCGAAAACCAAAGCAATCATAAATTAAGCTGAAAATAATACATCTACAAATTAATCATGCAAAAAATTCATTTCCGCTGCCGGGATTCGAACCCGGAAATTTCTCAACAGAATTTTAACCATTGTGCTACAGCGGATAACTTTGACATTGGATTGCAACATATATTATATATCCTGAATTATAGAAAAGGCGCTCTACCAAAATATATGTTATTTTTGATTTAATGAGATAATGTATTTTATTTTATTCTTATTCGTCCAGAAAAAGAAATATTATTAACTATTTTAGTAATTAAAATATTCGAAAAAGAAATCCCGAATCATATTTTTTAGGTATTAATTAAACGAAAATAGTAGACTTTTTAAATGTTTGCCAGAATTTGAATATTGAATGTTAATCTATATATATTTATAGTGGTAATTTTATATTGAAATACCAGTAAAACTGTAATTACTATAATATATAGTTATTCTTAAAAGGATATAAATACATGATGATGACAGCCACCATAATTATATGAATGATACAATCAAAATATGGAGATTTTTTTACTATAACTTATATTTTTATTCACCAACAAATTTATTTTTATTTTAAAAATAAATTTATTTTTTAAATTTTGATTGAAAAGTGAGTTTTAATCCAAAATTAATAATTATTATACTTCTTTTGTTTTGGACATTTGGCAATACGACAAGGTACTTGAGGAACACCTCTTTGCTCAATGTCGATTGGTTAGTCACCAAGAAACATATGGCTCGAGAGCAGGCGAAGCTTAACAATTTTTAAGGATGGATGAAATTTTAATTTTTTATAGTTTATATCTTTATAATTTGTAAATGATTAAATCAAATTTTTATAATTTTAGGGGGTTAAAGTGTAATTTTACATTTATTAATTTAAAATTTTAAAAAATTTAAGGCCTAAATAGTAATTTTACATTTTAAGAGGTCAGGGCCCATTACATTTGGTCAACCGCCCACCGAGAGGCGATTCTAGTTGACCTCTAATCTTATTTGAAAGGGTCATGTTTAACCATCCCCGTGAGCCACCCATTTTTCTATAAAAAAATTAAATTGTTTAAAATAAAAAATATGAAGATTAATTGTATAATTTAACCTAAAATTTTATTTGAAATAATAATTAACGTGTCACGTCAACTTATTATTATACTGTTAATGAAAATTAACAACTCAAATGACTAAAATATAATCTGAAGTAAAAAAAAAAGTGACTATTTTAATAGTTTATCCTACATTTCTTTTTGACGATTTTTTATATCCAAAGGAGGGGGAAACTTGAAAATAAGAAGGAAAATGTTAGAAAAACACCGCAAGTTGTATTTAATCGGAAAATTATGGGAGTTGAGGAAGTGAGAGACCAATAATAAGTAGAAGATTTTTGTTCTTAAGCACCAATACGGGCATTATCTGCTTCATCTCATTCTCATATCCTTCCTCAATAATCTCATTTATTAGAAAGCATTTTAGCTCCCTCTTAATTCACCCCCTTTGACCATCTCAGCCCAATTTCCACTTTAGAGTAACTAAAATCAACATTAAATACTTAATATGAACTAATCTACATATTAATTAGAAATTGAATAAATATTAAAATACACTTTAAAATAAATTACTTCTAAACCCAAAATTAAATTCAACTTGAAAATTACAATACTGTAGATGAGTTAAATCTAATAATATTATTAACATATTTTATGGGTTTAATATTTCGTTCAAGCATGTCCATATTTGTATACAGTTTACTCAACTCTATTTTAGGCATAATCATATTATATTTTTATTTTTTAAAAACACTAATATTATTTGTAATTTAATATTTGATTATTTTTTATTTTATTAATTTAACATTATTTTTAAGTATGTTTGGGTTATTATAATTTTACAAATTAGTTAATATATAAAAATAATGGAGTTGTGGACTAAATTATTTTTGGTATATGATGTGAGTTTTGATTTTGAGGGCCCAAGTAACTGCCAATCATAAAGTGAAGGTTTTGAGATTTGCCAAAATTAGAAAGGTGAAGGCAGTGAAGAAATAGCAACCGGCAAATCATTTTTGTGTCTACAAATTAGGTTTTAATCTATATTTGCCCAATTAGCCCATAAAAAAAAAATACAAGAATGGAATGGAAGCTTTAAATCTGTTATCTTTTTAAATGTGTAATAAAATATTTTTAGCTGGAAGATATAATTATAAATAGATAAAGAGTTAATTTAGTAAAAAGAAAAAGAAAATAGAATCTGATTGGATTTGTTTTTTCATGATATCATAAATTGATATTTTTATTTTGGTCATAAAATAAACTAATTAAATTTGATTATAGTCTCCCTTCTTCCTCCTTCTGTTGGGGGAGTTTTTATCATTTCCCACTTCTTGCTATTTATTTTCATTTCATTTACCTTCTTCTTTTTCTTTATGGGATTCCATCTCTAGAGCTCCTTGTTTGAATACCCTTTCTTCTTCGTTCCTTTGTTATCGTCATGGGGATCTGCCTCTCCACCACCAAGGTCTTTGGCACAAGCAGCAACCCCTCCCCCGACCACCACGAAGAAAAGCAACCCGTCTCCTCCACAACAACGGCCAATGCCAAAAAGGAGTCTCATAAGCCAACTGTTAAACATCAGCAGCAGCAACAGTTCAAAGCCAAGCCTAGTTCGAGGAAACAAGGTGGGAACGCGCCCTGTGGTAAGCGTACAGATTTTGGGTACCGTAAGGATTTTGAGAAGCGATACACAACTGGGAAATTGTTGGGGCACGGTCAATTTGGATACACCTACGTTGCCATAGACAATGAAAATGGTGATCGCGTTGCCGTTAAGAAAATTGAGAAAATGAAGGTATTCTTTTCATGTTTTTATATTACTTCCTTTGATTGTCATATTCAAGATGGGATTTTTTTTTGGGGGTTTGGTAACTTAAAAGATGAGAATTTTAGGGTTAATTTGGATTGAATTTTCCATATTGGTGGGGGATGTGAGAAATTTAGCTTCTATTTTGGATTCCTTATTGGTTATATATATATATATATATTGATCTCATTTGTCTGGATATGGGAAGCTGGAAGCCTTTCTCTTCTCTGTTTTTTAATGTAATGGGGATAGATGGTCTTAACTAGAAGCATCATTGCCTAAGTAAGGACAAAATTTGGTAGGGATATGCAATAGTCTAGTTGAGCTACGAGGATTGTGCATCTGTTTGGCAAACTTATTTATTACAGTTTTAAGATCTTGGTATGGAAAGATTGGACTATAGGATTTTGCAGTAGTTCAATTTGATTGATATCATAATTGAAGCTTCATGTGAAGCTGCAACCTTTAAGCTGCATTATTTTGTTGTTCGAATTGACACTAATTCGGTATAAGCATAGTGGGACTTATTTTTTACTCTTTCTCTTATTTTAAAACGCTGGGTTGCATGCAGATGGTTCTTCCAATTGCTGTTGAGGATGTCAAGCGAGAGGTCAAGATATTAGAGGCCCTGAAAGGCCATGAGAATGTGGTTCAGTTTTATAATGCATTTGAGGATGATTCCTATGTATACATTGTTATGGAGTAAGTTTCTATATTTTATCTACAATTATGGCTGTTCATTCAGTTCCGGTTTTCTTTTAATCGTATCATTTTCTTTTTCTTGTCTTCTGATGTTCAATTTTGCCCAAAAGTTTTGTTTGCCTAGTGGTTCATCTTTGTCCTTCTCCTCTAATATGATTTCATATTAATCCTTTTATATCTTGACTATCTTACATGTTGGTGCTATCTGATTCTAGGTTGTGTGAGGGTGGAGAGTTGCTAGACCGGATATTGGCCAAGTAAGGATACTAAAATTTTGATGTTGTTACTGTTAAATAATGTGAATGTATGGAACAAATATGGTAGTCAATACTTTCTGTTGATGTTTTCAATAGTGTTACTTCCAGTAGTAACTTATGCTTGCCATCTTCTATCAGAAAGGACAGCCGCTATAGTGAAAAAGATGCAGCAGTTGTTGTACGGCAGATGCTCAAAGTTGCTGCCGAATGTCATTTACGTGGCTTGGTTCATCGTGACATGAAACCTGAGGTATGCTCAACTACATTAACATGGCTTACTCGTAAAACTTCCTCCTTAGGAAGTCATGCTGCATCCTCATGGTTTCCTCATTGTTACTTGTCTGTAGAATTTCCTATTTAAGTCAACCAAGGAGGACTCACCTCTGAAGGCTACAGATTTTGGTTTGTCAGACTTTATCAGACCTGGTGAGTTGCATTTGCTAATTTTAGAATAATCATGCAACAAACATCAAAGCTATATAATCTTGAACTATGATTAAATGCAGGGAAGAGGTTTCAAGATATTGTTGGCAGTGCCTACTATGTTGCTCCCGAAGTATTGAAAAGAAAGTCAGGGCCGGAATCAGATGTATGGAGTATTGGTGTAATTACCTACATTTTGCTTTGTGGGAAGCGGCCTTTTTGGGATAAGACCGAGGACGGTATATTTAGGGAGGTGTGGTACATTTCCTAATCATGGATCTTGATTTATTCTTTCATTGCTTTCTCTGGGTTTTGTCATTTTACTTTATTATTATCAGATGTAGACTGGTGGTAAGCCTGTTTCTACACCATGCTCATGTTACATGAACTGGTGACCATACTTTTGGATACATGTGTACTCTATTTAATCCTTTGTTCTCTTTTTATGTATATGTCCATGAGGAAAATTTCTGGATATTTTGTTCACCTTCCAAGTTATTTTACCCTGTCTTAGATGTATTGTCTTATGGTTTTTGCTTATTTAATGCATTTACTTTCCGGAGAATTCATATGCAACTGTCTATAATTTCAGGTTTTGAAGAACAAGCCTGATTTTCGTCGTAAACCATGGCCAACAATTAGTGACAGTGCTAAAGACTTTGTGAAGAAGTTATTGGTGAAGGATCCCCGGGCTAGACTGACTGCTGCTCAGGCCCTATGTATGTCTTTAAATCATCTCATCTTAATTATTTATTTTTCCTTTTTTCTTTTAGCTCTATGAAATGTATAGCACCTTACCTGTCAAGTTTACTCCTAGCTGCTAAAACAAATCTTCTCCTTTGCTATAATTTTATCCTTCTATTATTTATAGAATATCTGATTGGTTTCAATTTCTTCAGCACACCCATGGGTTAGAGAAGGGGGAGATGCATCTGAGATTCCTATTGATATATCTGTTCTGAGCAACATGCGGCAATTTGTGAAGTACAGTCGATTGAAGCAGTTTGCTCTAAGGGTAACCTAGTTTTTCTTTCTCTAAAAACATTAGTGGAATATTTTATGGGCGCAAGTGGCTATTGTTCCCTCCTTTGATTGTTCATATCTTGACGTATAAGTGTTATTATTATCATTATCTTGTAGGCATTGGCTAGCACACTTAATGAAGAGGAGATAGCTGATCTTCGGGATCAGTTTCATGCAATCGATGTGGATAAGAACGGTGTTATTAGTCTTGAAGAGATGAGACAGGTCAACATTTCTATCACACCTAACTTCTATAGTGTTTTTTACTTAAAATTTCAAACTAACAGGGATGGTTTCAGTGCAGGCCCTTGCTAAAGATCTTCCTTGGAAGTTGAAGGAGTCACGTGTCCTTGAGATTCTTCAAGCGGTGACTACAGATTTCCTGTTCTTAATTTGAAGGTCTTCTTTTCTTTTCTTTGGTTTTGATTATTGTTTGTTTCCCTCGATCACACAGATTGATATCAACACAGATGGGCTTGTCGATTTCACCGAGTTCATTGCAGCAGCTCTACATGTGAATCAAATGGAAGAACATGATTCTGAAAAATGGCAGATGCGATCAGAGGCAGCTTTTCAGAAATTTGACGTAGATAGAGATGGGTTTATAACTCCAGATGAGCTTAGAATGGTAAGTAGTATATTTTGGTGTCAGTCCATTCATGAGGTGAACCATGGGTTTGATAGTATTATATAATACGAAGTTGAATCGATGTGTTCAGGATGTCCTGATATCCAAAGTGGCCAATGTTATTGCTAGCAAATGTATCTCAACTTTTTTATGAAGAATGTGTTACTAGAATAATAATTATGTTCCCTTATTCACAGTGTGCAATTTGTTTTTGCAGCACACGGGCTTAAAAGGCTCCATTGACCCTTTGCTTGAGGAGGCTGACATCGATAGAGATGGAAAAATAAGTCTTGAAGAATTTCGCCGACTTTTACGAACTGCAAGCATCAGTGCACGGCCTAATCCTAGTCACTGTATTACTTGGAAGTTATAAATTAAAATTGACATTTTGGGGGGGTTGATCGGCGGAGAGCAAGGGAAATGGAACATGTTCCGGATTTTGTGCTTGTTTGGTATGTCTCCATGAGCACTGTAAGGACTCTTGTTTCTACTCGAGTTTTGATTGATGGCATGTGCTTTAGTGAATCCACTTCTGAGAGAGGGGGAGGGGGGGTTGGATGTAAGAGTTGATGGTGGCTCTGGTGGAGAGATAACTGGAGGTATATACATATATGGTCACTCTGTGTACATTTCTTTGGTTGGGTATTCCTTGTTTTACCCTCCCAAATTTGTAATGTGACTGTAGATAAATTTACCAACGAAAATATGGAATTGATTTTTTTTTTTAAACGACCTTACTCGCTACATGTTATCGTTACTGACTTGTTGCTATATATATAAAAAAAAAGATTGTGTTGAATAATGCTTTCAGATGAGATCATCTCTATTTGAGAATCTTTTAGTCCGACAGGACAGAAATGTTAGATCCAAAATGTATTTGTAAAAAAACGAGTGTTAACATTTTCTGCTCAACTTTTAGCTGGCGGCATGCTGGTAATAGAATACAAGCAAATTAAAACTCAGCACACTGTCTATCCAGCAGCAAGCAAAAGGCATTTGATTCCAATTGGTAACAAATCTGAACTGTCACGACAAACTCTTCAACTACCAAGTATAATGACCCAGGAGCCATTCAGACATTCAGACAATAGAAACTGGTACGTTGAATCCAACACCCACAATCTTGATATGCATTTTCTTGCGGCTTCATTGATGAAACTTGTCCTCATCTATTGGTGACCGGGAAGTTAACAGAGACTCAAACTTATGATCCCTTCCTTGTTGGCAAGTGTTATAACAGCGGTGGGACCTTTTGAATTCTAAAAAGTGGGTCTGCCGGTGTTTGAGAATATGAATATGTTTTTAGGATTGGAGTTATTCCGAAGGGCCAAGAGTATCGGTTTGAAGTTGAAAAAGCTGACTATTGTTCATGAATTCTCATTAAACTACCTTCCCTTTTCAAACCTCGCCACTACTCCTTGATAGCCTTTTGTTGGGTTTGTTTAGCCTCGTTTATTCGTCAAATCAGATAGCTTTTTATGTTGCAACTACTTGTCAAGCTAAGTTTTTAGGCAATTGTACATAACTAAACTCAAAAAAATAAATATTTACAAAAATAACTCTGTTTGAAAAACTATGACGGAAATGTCCTGAAATTTACCGTGCCGGGCAGTGCCACCATCTCACTGCCGGCACCACCTTCCATCTTTTTCTAATCATACCTTAATGATTGCCCCATCCAATAAAAAATGATATTTTTTTTGGTATGGACAATATAATTGCCGACACCCATATATATTTTTTTGAAATACCTTGAAAAAAATGGGTATTCTACAATTTAAAAAGAAAAATAAAAAATAAAATTTTAATAGGTGTCAGCTTTGAAGTGGCTAGCACCGATTTAAAACTTAAAAAAAAAAAACGACTTTTTGTTTTTTTAGTGTTGAAGTGGCCGGCACCAATTCAAAACTTAAAAAAGAAAAGAATTTTTGTTTTTTTGGTGCCAGTTTTGAAGTGGTTGGCACCGGTTCAAAAAAAAAAAAAATGGATTGAGGAGGAGAAAGCTGCACTCCGGTTGTGTCAGTTGGCTCGATGAACGTCGGCAATAGCTAATTGCATAGTGGAGTGAAGGCGGCGGCTAAGGCAAATGGAGAAGGAAGAAGAGATGGAGAAAGAAGAGGAGTAAAGAACGAAAAATAAGAAATAAAAATGAGAAGAGAGAGGAGATGAGATGAAAGTCGCCTTCACTCCACTATTCAGTTAGCTACCGCCAACGTCCATCGGGCCAACTTACACAATTGGAGTGCAGCTCTCTCCCCTCAATCTATTTTTATTATTATTTTGAAGCTAGCACCTATTAAAGTATTCATTTTTTTTTTTTTTTTTATATCGTAGAATACCCAAAATTATTGAAAGATATTTCAAAAAAATACATGAGTATCGGCCATTACAGTGCTGACACCAAAAAATACATTTTTTATTGGACGGGGCAATCACTAAAGCATGATTATGGAATGACAGAGAGTGGTGCCGACAGTGATATGACTAGCACCGCCCAACACTGTAAATTTTAGGTTATCTCCTTCATAGTTTTTCAAACTGGATCATGTTTATAGATATTTTTTTTTAGGTTAGTTGGTTAAAATAGCCAAAATTTTAAAACCAACCAAAAAACATAAAAAATTTCTAGATTTTTGGTTTTCGGAAATCAGGTTTGAAAATTATATATTTGCCTGTTAGTTCTAGCTTTTGGTTTTTGAAAGCTTATTTTTTACTTAAAACATCACATCTAAACTAAATATTTTTATTTTTTTCAAAAATATTTTAATAGTAATATTAAACACTTAATCTCAAATTAAATTATTCAAAAGTAAGGCTAAATTGACCCTGGCCCAAGAAATTGTAAATATAGCACGATTTCAGTATCACATGTTTAGTGGCTTAGAAAACAGCAGAGTAGAAGGAAGTCATACATTTAGTTACACATGGACATGGACATATCCCCAGAAAAAATAAACCTTCAAGAAGGTAAAGCAATCATGCATATTAGTACATATAGTAATATGCATGCATGTGTTTAAGCTTTTCCTTTCTGTTTCTTAAGGCACTGCTATGTAAACACGAAGTTCATACATGAAATACTCATCGATTTTCAGGTTCCTAATTACTACAGAGAAGCTTACGTTAGGGGGAGAGTGGTTATCGTGAGAGCCGGGAAAGAACTGAGGCTCCAATTAAAGTTGTAAAGGAGGAGGGTGTTGTGGTTTACTAGTTCAGGCCAATCAAGCCTTACACTGGCAGATGCCTTCCGGTTCCTGGTGACACACTTGTACATGATAATGAAGTCCGAAATAAAATTTGGAGCAGAAAAGTAGAAAGTAGAAAGATTTTATTGAAAGTTATGACTTAGAGAACAAGCAAAGTCTTAGAAAAATTATAAATTTAAGGTTAATAGGCCCGTCAAAAGGAAGATTATAAAGTAATCATTCACCCACCGTACCATACACCTTGCAGCAAAATGAAGTGGTAAAAGAAAATATTCGTTATAAACATTTATAAAGTAAAGCAGAAAAGTCATGTTTCATGATTTGATACGTATAATGCTTAATGAATTAATCTTTGTTGTCGGATTCTCACTGTATGACCTAATAAATAGTATGAAATTAATTGAATTGCAAGGTGCAAATGTATTTTCTCAATCATGGTTACTTCCTGACACGTGCTGTTCCATTGGAGCAGGAAGCTCCTTCTACACTTAAAATACCAACCATGGTTCATGATATGTTCCACGATAGTCACGTAGAAGCAGCTCCTGACTCCTGAGGTAAGAAGCCCAATATTTAATTTTGGATACCATTTTCCATCTATTTGGGATTTTTTAAGGGTCAAAATTCTGTTTATACAATTAGTTCAGTCAAACCGATCCGTCGACTTAAACTTAATTCACTAACCAAATCAACTTTACACTGATTAATTAAATCGGTTAACCGACTTATATATTGAACACTTCAAACCCATTTTAAGGGTTTTTTTATTAAATTAGGATAAAAAAAAAATTCAAAAATGGGACGGGGCCGGTGTTAATTACCAAAATGGGTGAAAAATGGTGTCCCATAGGCGCACCACTTCTCCCCTACACAGCAGACCGACACATGAAGAATGGTTTGCAATGGGCGGCACCAGGGTAAAAAATACCTGCATAGGCGGCACACCAGGTAAAAATACCCTCCCATAGGCGGCACCAAAACTTGATCAATACACTGGCATAGGCGGCACCAAGCTCGGAAAATGTGTTGGCGAGGGCACTGCATTTCCACACCTTAAAACGGCACCTCCCCCTTCCCCACACCGTAAGAAAGAAGCATCGAGGAGGAAGAAGTCAGTGCCTAAGAAAAAAAAAAGAGAGGAAGGAAGAAAATTGAGAAGAAAATAGAGGAAAATTAGGTATAAATTTTTTAAATAATATTTGTGTATTTAATTTTTTATTATATATTAACTTTTATTTTATTACTTAGTAGTTTAGTATTGTTAGTAATTTAGTTATATTATTATTAGTAGGTAATTAGAGTATAAATCCTAAAAATATTTAGAATATTTGTGTATTTAATTTTTTATTATATATTAACTTTTATTTTATTACTTTAATTAAAGGTTTTTATCTCTTTATTTTAGTTAGTATATTATTATTGTTGTTGTTAGTGTAATATTATTATTTTGTTAGTATGTTGTTATAATTATTGTTAGTATAAAAACATTAAAATAATATATAAAAATTATGCCATTTTATTGTTATTATTATTTTTATTATTATAATATTGTTATTATTATTGTTAGTGTAATATTGTTATGTTGTTAGTAAAAATGGTAAATGTTATTTTATTTAGTATTATATTATTATTAGTAGGTAATTAGAATATAAACCCTAAAAATATTTATGTTAGTTAGTTAGTATTTTAGTATAATATAAGGTTTTAATTAGAGTTTTTATCTCTTTATTTTAGTTAGTATATTGTTATTATTATTGTTAGTGTAATATTATTATTTTGTTAGTATATTGTTATAACTATTGTTAGTATAGAAAACATTAAAATAATATATAAAACATTATGCTATTTTATTGTTATTATTATTGTTATTATTATAATATTGTCATTATTATTGTTAGTGTAATATTGTTATGTTGTTAGTAAAAATGGTAAATGTGATTTTAATTATTTTTTATTATTATTAGTAGGTAATTAGAATATAAACACTAAAAATATTTATGTTAGTTAGTTAGTATGTTAGTATAATATAAAACCTTAATTAGAGTTTTTAACTCTTTATTTTAGTTAGTATATTGTTATTATTATTGTTAGTGTAATATTATTATTTTGTTAGTATATTGTTATAACTATTGTTAGTATAGAAAACATTAAAATAATATATAAAACATTATTTTGTTTTAAAGTTATTTTGTTTGTTTATTTTGATTTGTTAGTAATTTATGTGTTTATATTAATTAATTTTTTATTGTGAATGTTACGTTTTAAATTTTGTTTGAGAAATTTTGTTTATTTTTGAACAGATTGACCATTGAAGATGGATGATCAGTTTTTCGGTATCGTTTATTTCGATGGAATCATCTTGACAACAACCGTTGGATGCATATTTGAATGTCGGCAACAAATAGCAATGAGATTTAATAGAAATGTATCGTTGGATGATATGAAGCGAAGGATAAACGCAAAAATCGTTAGACGTTGTGGGAAAACGATATCGAGAATTTTCTACAAGTTTCCAATTTCGGCAGATCCGATCAAATTCACAGAAATGGAACTTGTAGACGACGAAGACTGGAAACAATGATCGCTACTCTTCGTGGAATGGGAGTAATGTAAATGCACCGATTCACTTATTTGTCGAAGTTAGCCAGTATTGAGGCAAATGAAGACAAAGAATGCATATGGTGAACAACATGGAGCTCAAGAACTGTGATGGTGCCTCCAATATCGTATGTTGATGACGAATCGAATATACGTCGGATCGATATCGATCTTAATATTACACACGATATTGATGTGGTTGGTGATGATGGACATGACAAGAGTGATCATTGTGAAGAAGAGTCGATATTGATAGTGATCCCGATATGGATGATATACCGGATGATATTGACGATGAAGACGTGAATGACGATGGGAACATTAGTGCGTCTTCTGTCGGGAACCATATGCGATGTATTATGATACACAATAATCCTGGGCCGCACATGTCACTCATAGACCTCGACGCAATAAGTAATCGAAGTTTCAGTACCGAAATATATCCCGCTCATTTGGCTTACCGTAAATTCTAATCATGAGGAGTTATTCTAGGCGAGATTTAGAAGTAAAGAAGAGTGCGTGTCCGCTATTAAACGGTATAGCATGGATATATCGATGGATTACAAAGTCGCAGAGTCTAAATCGACAATATATATTGCGAGTGTTGGAAGGCGGTGGGAGGATGCAATTGGCGGATCTGATGCATTCATTCAAAAATCGCAGATGTGGAGATTAGAAAATGGTTGGGCCTCATACATGCAGATCGACACGTATGACAGAAGATCATCGAAAACTTGATTCCAAAACTATATGTACGTGTATCATGCCAATGGTGAAGGACATGCCGACTATTAAAGTTTCGGTACTGATTGTTGAAATACAAGCACGATTCCAGTATCGAGTATCATATCGAAAGGCGTGGATAGCTAAACAGATGGCAATGGAACAATTGTATGGGGATTACGATTCATCGTATAATGAGCTACAGGGATGGATAGCTGCTATGCGGGAGTACATACCGGGAACTGTGATTGAGTTACAGACACGACCTTCTTACGGCCCAAATGACCAATTACAGCCGGGGAAAAGAATTTTTCATCGGATGTTCTGGACGTTTGATCCATGTGTACGGGCATTTCCACATCGCAAGCGCCGTGCGGTGGATGGGACATGGTTATATGGAAAATATACAGATCTTACTTATTGCGGTTGCTCAAGACGGCAATAGGAATGTACTCCCAATAGCGTTTGCAATAGTAGATAAGGAGAATATGGAATCTTGGGAATTCTTCCTCACCAACCTGCGGAGGTATGTTATCAGAAACGATAATATTTGCATCATCTCCGATAGAGGAAAGGATTAATTGCTTGCAATTAGGCGTTCCGGTGTGCCATGGAGATCCGTTCTTGTATCCGCTACATTGCGGCTAACTTTCTTCGAGTATAAGAATGCAAACCGGAAGAGAAGTGGTGAAAATGGGTAAAGGATAACCTTATATTTTTAATATGTATAGTTTAATGTTTTTATGTTATCCGGATGCCAGTAACTAATATTTTTTAAAACATGTACAGTCTCGAGTTAGAGCCACATATTTTTCACGAATGATGACTCAACTCGAGAGTGACATGGAAGGTCAAGCGAACAAATCTTTTCGGAGTGGTTGGGTACAATGGAGCCGTGGCAATGGGCTCAAAGTTTTGACGAGGGCTTTCGTTATGGTCGATGACCACAAACTTGGTGGAGGGTCAACGTGTTTGTTGAAAACACGGCATCTTCCGATTTCATCATCTTCTCGGCAACATTCTACTGAGTTGGCAACCTTGATGCCAAGAATGGGTGAACAACAAGTCAACCGGATGGATGCGGGACACGTGTTTGTGGAAGATGTGAGGATGCATTGATTGCAAATCGTCGGATTGCGAGTAGATGACCGTAGAAATATATTCACGACGAATGGAAACTTTTCGAAGTTCTCGAAGTCTATCGGTCGTCGACCGGTTTGCCACCTAGGTCTTATGGAGTCGATCTTGAATGCATACAGTGTGAATGCAAGAGGTTCCAAACACTTCATTATCCGTGTGCACATGTTGTGGCGACATGTGCTAAAGCGAACCTTAGTGTTGAACATTTTGTGAATGATGTGTACACGCCAGAGCGCATTTTGCGTGTCTGGGAAAATGAGTTCCTGTCTGCCTCACATTGCCTACATGGGAGGTGCCGGACGATTTTCGAGCTTGTCCCGGATAGAGCGCTACGCAGAAATCCGAGAGGTCGTCCGCAATCATCCAGAATCCGTAATGAAATGGACATTATGGAAAAATCCGACGGTAAGCGCTGTGGAATATGTAGGTTAGGTGGTCATAATCAAGTAAATGCCCGCAAATAAACTATCATGTTGGACAATCGTCACGGCGGCGGGAATTGAGCTTATTAATATTAACATGTGCTATCTATCAATATATGATGCTGCTATATATATAATTGTAATAAATTTGATTGATATATATTATAACTGTATACGATAATAATTATGAAACTTCCTGCTAAATTATTTGCGAATAAATTGTTTGAATCTTACTAAGTCATGGAAGCTTATTTCGTTTGTGGTTGATGGTATTGATTTGTAGATTCATTTGGAGAGTATAGAAATGTGGTTAAATTGCAACTAGATCCCATGTGTAAAGCAAACAAATCAATTTAGTTGTTGGTGTACAGTGAGCTATTGGTGTCATGTCTTAAAATCTTGTTATGAAATTGTAAAGCTCCAAATCATCAAAACTCATAACAATATTAAGTAATCATAGCTACAAATAATCAAGTTAATTTTATAAAAATAAAGTATAAACATAGTTATATTTACAAATACAAATAATCAAGACCGAATAAACACTTTAAAACCGATGGTTCGATGGTGTAGTCCTCGGTGTGTATTTACTGCGGTGGTCGACGTTCACGTCGTCCACGCTGCGATGACCAACATCCTCGTCGGTCTCGGTGGGGTCCGGATGGCGGTGTGCTAAACATGGCGAAAAATCATGTCGCTCGAAGGGCATAGATGAACTCGAGCGGATGGAGTGTCGATGCGATGGATACGACCGGATCTGAACCGAGAGTGCCATCTTGCGGTGTGTACGATCCGAATATATCAACCCGTCTTGGTATCCACCTCCCGACGAGCCCGAAAAGTTGTCGATGCACGCACATATGGATGATACGAATGTGCATCCGAATGTGATTGTAATTGCTTTCGGCTCCGGCCGACCTCTCGCTCGCTCCGGCTCAGCTTCCGGTTCGGCTCGGCTCGGGATCGGGACTGCGCACGCCTCGGCCTCCATATCGCCATCGCTCAGATGCCCCATGCACGCGCACATGTGGGGATTACTGATCGATCGCCTCCGAGAATATATGGCTTCCCATAATAGAGTACCATTGTATGTACTCTAATGGAGGTTGAAGACGGAAGCCATATCCATCTGAGGATTCGGGACATGCGATCATTCCACACCGCAATAAATTGACCATGTCTAACCCCCAATCCAAGTCCGGTCTCCTCTCTTATTTTTGCAATGAACCGCTCCCACCAGCACGGCGGTTCCGGATGTATTGGACGCAACCAAATTGCCAAAGACTTTCGGTCCCCGTGATACCACTCTACTACATGGAAATGACAATTGGTGCGTTTGTGCACCACATATCGATGAATATAGGAGGACGGGGTATAATATAATTTGTAATTTCCGGTCTACGGTATGGCATCCATATAAAGCGCACGATTAATAACATTGTTAAAATTAAACACAATGTGCATAAGATATACAAACTACTACGTAACTAATATTGGAATCGCTACCCTTCCCCGCATGTTGTTCAATCATAAGTTTAGGTATATCGGTCTGATGTACGACCTCCGATACCCGGATAATTACTCCACCTACAAAAAAAATTAAGTCAAATAGTATCGATATAAAGAAATTTCAATTAAAAACAAGTTATATTTTATCACTGTTCACTAACGGATATACGTATGGTTGGTGGGTAATCGATGCCAAGAATGGCATCCTATACAAAGCCAGATCGCAATAGTGTAAGGCATCCGCCTATGTCTCCGGTCGTTAGGTCTGTCGTCCGCAAAGCTCACGGTACAACCACGTAAGAATCTGCGAGCCCCAACTATCTGATCGAGCATTGCTTAAATCACCAATAAGGTGTCTTGAATATGAACCGTATTATTGTTTGCACTTGGGCATCGAGATACCCCTATGATGTGCATAATGCACGCCGACTAGCGCACATCAAGTCGCCTTCGTGGCATCACCGATATATGTTGGTACCTCGTTCTCGACCATGTAAATTTTAATTTCAGTAAATATTTTCCATCGATCGTGACGGGTGCCCTAGTAGGCTCGGCGGAGGTAACGCGGTCACCACGACCGACGCCCGTAACGGACTCCGTCAATTGGGAGCCCAAGTGCGGTAACATCCTCTAGAGTGATGTGCACTCTCCACACGGAAAATGAAAAGTGTGGGTCTCCGGTATAGCAACGCCGACTAGTGCGGATATTAAATCATACCGAAGTCAAACGTCCGGATCGTCTTCGACCAATCCGGCTTGCTCTATATATGGCATCGATCGTTCATCCGGGATTTTTAGGCCATTCACCCGGCCCGTAATACACTGATGAGTCCCGACAGTGTTAAATCATAAAAGATTACTACTTATGTAGAATAACATAATTTATTATGTAGCTATTTTGTTAATATAACTCGTAATTAATAAATAACAATACATTACCATATTTTTAGCAGTACGCATATGTGAGGAACTTTACTAATCAATGAAGCCATTTCCGTCTCAAATCAAATTTTTACCTACATAAAAATAATAAATCTATATTCAATTAGTAACAAATAACATGCCAATACTAATCATATAATAAGAATATCATGTCAACGATGCATAATAAATATAATATTTTATTATTTATACAAACATCATAATATTAAGTTAAATATTAATTAGAGTTTTTTATAAACAATGATAATAACTAATAATAATATTTACGGTTTCTTCATAATAATATTATATTAACATAGCTAAAGTAATAATATAGTTTTTACGATTCCTTAATAATAATATTACGATATCGTATAGCTTTTTCTATTACTAGCCTTTGTCCGTTTTTAATTATTTTATATTATTTTCGTATATAAGCATTCAAATATATTATCTACGAGACACATTTTAGTGCATAATAAATCAAATATTTTATTTTACTATTTTCGTTTTTAATTATTTTATATTATTTTCGTACATAAGCATTTAAATATATTATCTACTGACACATTTTAGTGCATAATAAATCAAATATTTTATTTTACTATTTTCGTTTTTAATTATTTTATATTATTTTCGTACATAAGCATTCAAATATATTATCTACAGACACATTTTAGTGCATAATAAATTAAATATTTTATTTTACTATTTTCGTTTTTAATTATTTTATATTATTTTCGTACATAATCATTCAAATATATTATCTACGACACATTTTAGTGCATAATAAATCAAATAGTTTATTTTACTATTTTGTTTTAATTATTTTATATTATTTTCATACATAATCATTCAAATATATTATCTACGTATACATTTTAGTGCATAATAAATCAAATATTTTATTTTACTATTTTCGCTTTTTTATTATTTGATATTATTTCTTTTACTACGTAATATTTCAAATGTATTGTTTTATTACTTTTATATATCAATTTAATAAAATCCACTTATTTTAACTATTTATTCGTATTTTTCTTTTCTCAAATACTATTACTTTAAAAAATATACTATTTTCGTATTTTATTATTTTATATTATTTTTTTATACGTAATATTTTATGTATTATTTTAATGTTATTTATACTAACAATAACTATAATATATTACTAACAATAGTAACATAATACTTAACACTGTCACATTTACCTTTTTTTATTAACGATAATATTACACTAACAATAATAATAATTATTTTATATATATACTAACTAAATTAATTATTAAAGTTTAACTAATAATAATATACTAACTAAAATCATGTTAGAGTTAAAACTAACATATTAATACACACTAACATAATAAATTATTAGCTAACTAACATAATTAAATATTTTTTAGGGTTTCTATTCTAACTACCTATTAATCATAATAGTATTTAACTTAGTTACTAACTAACTACTACTTAAACAACTAATGTTACTTATAAACTAAGTCATAAAATATAAATTAACATATAATAAATTTAATAAAATTATTATAAACTCTTAAACTACTTACATTATAAACTACTAACAACAAATATATCATAAAATAAAACTAACATATAACAAAATAATTTAATAAAAATAAAAAAATTAACAACATAAACATTATTTTAAAAAAAATTATACCTAATTTTCTCCTAATTTCTTTTCCTTCTTCCTTCCTTCTTTTCTTTCTTTCTTCCTTCCTTCCTTCCTTCTTTTCTTTTTTTCTTTCTTTCTTCCTTCCTTCTTTTCTTTCTCCGGCGTTGCTCCTTCTTTTCTACTGAGCTTCAGCTCAATGTTGTTTGGGGGGGAGGGGAAGGGGAAGGATTTAAGGCCTTGTGTGCCTATGCAGTATTATTTACCTCGGTGCCGCCATTGCAAACCAATCTTGAGTGGAGTGTCACCTGTCTGCAGGCGCATGTCTGCTGTAGGGGAGAAGTGGTGCCGCCTATGGGACACCATTTTTCACCTATTTTGGTAATTAATACCGGCCCCGTCTCATTTTTGAATTTTTTTTTTTATCCTAATTTAATAAAAAACCCCATTTTAACAATTATCATCAACCATCAATGCACATAACCATAAGTTGGGAACTATGAACCTATATATTGAACAGTTGACACTTCCACTTTGCATTAGAAGAAGCAAATAATAAAATAGAAAAACTACCAACCAAACCGAAAACCCTAAATAATAATAATAATAAATGCTATGCTTAAATGGGTACTTCTGTTTACTACAATGTTGCACGCACTTGAAATAAAGTAATGAGGTGAGGGTGTTGTGCAAATTCCATACCAACTCCAACTTAATTACTGCTCTGAGCTCCATACCATTTCTCTGCATCGGCTCCACCGCCAAATACAAGCCGCAGACCTTCAATATTTACAAACAACCCATATGTATGTAGCTTCTAAACAAAACTTGTCAAAGTTATAACAGAGATTAATTTAACTCCAAAATTGCATCTCTCTAAAAGCATGCCAACTCTACTATACGGGATTATATTAAACGCCATCACTGTCAATTTTGGTCCATGCTTAGCCTGAGGTTGGAAACTAAAAACAGTAACGTATGCAACTAAGAAGAAATTAACAGAAGAGGATATTTACAGAGGGAAAGTGTTACATATGTTTTAAGTAAAAAAAATGCAGAACTAATTATTTTACAATGAACTGCTGGCTGTCTTCTTGAATAAGGCTTGATCCTTGAGCAGAGCAGCTCTTAAGTATCTATCTCTCACCAATCTTCAATATCATCATCATCAGAAATTTCACTTTCTTCTTCATATATACTCATTCTTTTTACGCTCTCATCTTCCGACTCATGAGTTCCAACATCTCCGGCTTTTCTGTAACCTACCCATTTTAACACAGGTCTATACTCTGTAGCTATAACCGATACTTTGGAAAAGCTTAAGGATCCACCATCTTCCATAAACCTCTGCCTTAGCATCTCATTCTGCATTGTCCAGACTATTTTTTTACTGAATGGCCTTCAAACGTAAATTCATAATTACTACAACTATGGGAACTAACAACATCAAACCCACCTGATTGTGAGATGATGATTGCTCTATCTGCCAAAGTTTTGGTTTGCGAATAGCATGCCATCTGGTATAATAGCACATTTTCATAAGAAGTGATTCCCTAATGCAAAGTGCAAATGTTGTGGATCTTTGGACTAAACTAAAGCATGAAAATAGAACCTTGAAGGTGATGGATGAAAATTTCCATAGAGAACTCCACGAACTGCGACTGAAGCAGCAGCAGACTGTAGAACATTCTCTATCTCACTATGTCTATTTAAAGTCCTTCGAGAGGTAGCGAGAAGCAAATCAGCATCACCAAGATATGAAGCCACAGCCCATGCATCATCCATCGCCTCATCGCTCACAAAATCTAGAACTGCAGGAATTGGATAGCAGTAGCATCAGGCATGAGAGAAACCGGACAGAAAACAACTCACAACACTTTGCTCCATCCCTCGGCCTATTTCTCTCTCACGCACAAAGAAAGACAAGGAACAATTGTAAAACTTATTCATAGCATAAGCAAATTGAAGACAAGAAAAAGTTACCATTTTCATGAAGAAAATCTGTAATAGGTCTTGATTGACCATGTGCTTGGCAGAGTATCTTTTCTGGAGAATCCATTTTAAAAGGAAGTCTTGAGAATTTCTCCCCTACTCGAAATGCATTTCGGTCTAGGACAACAGACAAAGTTCAGAGTTAAATAACTTAGATAGATTCAGAACAATGTACTCACATAGTAGAGACTGACATATTTTTAGCCATTCCATGGCATGAGGACCCTAAATATTCCCCTTTCTTTTCTCATAATAAGTCAAGCCCATATAAAAGGGAACTTCAATTAATAAATTATATGTCAAGAAATACCTAATGCAACTAAATTTTCTGTGTCTCTTTTGTTATGCAAGAATTTCCCCAATGCATGAAAAAGCGTCAGGGTTTCATCTCTGCCATATTGTGAAGAAAATACACCGCTGAACTCATTGAGCACATTTGCATTTTCTTTTGGGCAACTGGGAGTAGAATTGGATGATGATAAATCAAGTTCCACATTTGGTTTCAGACAGAAGAGCTGTAAAGAAGTAATTGCATGTCTGATGTCACCTCCACTGGCTCTTGCAATCAAATCAATCTCTTCAGCAGCCACATTACATAGCTCCTGTCTGCATATTCTAGAGAGTGTTTTCTTTATGGAATTATTTGTTATAGGATTAAAAGCAACCTGCAATTTCCAGCTAGAAATTAGCAATCACTGGAAAAATAATAAACCTAATACCAATTTTCTTGTGAGCATAACCTTACTAGCCCCTGCACTCTCAAGTGTCAACTGTAGTTCTTCCAACCATCTTGCAGTGAGGTCCGATGAATCTGCATTACCATAGTCAGTGACCAATATAGCTGTTGGTACCCTTGTCGATCTC
Organism: Gossypium rotundifolium; assembly: GCA_025506655.1. NCBI lineage: Eukaryota > Viridiplantae > Streptophyta > Magnoliopsida > Malvales > Malvaceae > Gossypium > Gossypium rotundifolium. Next base: position 144,271,930 of record CP106731.1, read on the forward strand.
ACAAGCAGAACCAAGCACCTCTGAAGTCTTTCAAAAGCTGATCTTCCATTAGTTACAGGAAGATCATCAATCACCAATATGATTGAAGACTTTGAGTTCCCATTCAAAGATGAAGAGATCAATCCATACTTCCTCACTCTTTCAACAAAATTCTCAAACTCATCCAACTTAGAAGTGTAATTCATCCCTGGACCACAATTATTATTATCAGCAAGACTTAGTTAATTGGCAATTTGTATGAAAAACTAGCCTTTAGAACTATGGTTCACATCTGAGACTTTAAATTCTATATTTCACCTCGAATTGGTTAACAATTATAACTATTAAAAAGGGAAGCAGTACACAGCAGCTAATAATTAAAATTCCTTGCATCCAGGCCAATAAAAAAATTATTTTTTGACACTATTGTTTTCGTATAGCAAACCTGACAAAGATTCTGCCCAACTTCGTCATGAAAGATGCACCTAAATACCTGCACTTGAGTTATGAACATGTTCTTGCCAAATTGTGGGAGTAGGTGTGTTCCATTCACATAATTGAGCCCCAATCTTAGATGCAATCACATGGACAGTGGCCTACACACAAGAAGCAGGATTTTCAAGTAAAACTTGCAGGTAAATGCTGTTGTAGTCCTACCATTAAGTCATAAAATGGATAAATAGAAACAACACAGTGCCTTAGTATAAAATGTAGGAAAATTATGCTTTGCTAAGACAACCTACAGATTTTCCAACCCCAGCTTGCCCAGAGAGGATGAGAACAGAACTATGGCCAACCTCATCCTGTAAATACTAAAGAAAAATACATGAACTTCCTCAGACCAGTTGAAGAATAATAATAACGAGATGCTTATTCAACATCAGCAATAGATAACAATCACAACATCCCACTTTAATATAATGAAATTACCTTTGGAGTCATCAATCTTTCCTCAAACCATGACTTAACTTCTTCAACCTGCAACAAACAAGAGAGGGAAAAAATGCGGATTAGTAGATTACAGATATTCAAATGGACAGTAATACCATATTAACTCTCACCTTTTTCTTGTTAACAGCAAGCTCTTCCAGAGAAGAAGGCTTATGTTTATCAACCCACAATTCCTTTGGATTGCTCCTTCTAGAACCTAGATCGTATTCTTTTCCAATTAAGCATAAAGTAGAAGTTTTAAAGAAAAATTTTGTTCAGAAAGGAAATATGCACAGCATACCGGCAGAAACCTTGAACCCATTCAAAACTTCATCAAAATCTCTAAAAGCTAGTCTCATCTGCACTAAACATCAAATTTAATGATTAATATATACACGCACACACACATACATTTAAAAGAGCGAAAAAGACATTTAAGAAATTAATAATGATAAAAACAGAATGTATTTACCTCATCTACATTGCTGGATTGTTTGGTTAAGCGAGAGCCCGGGAGACGAGGCTTTTTGGCTCTACTAGGATTCGTGCGAGTAAGAGAAGACGTGGATTTGGGCTTCTGGTAGCTCCGTGTCAACCTCGAAGAAGGCTCGTAATCTTCATCGTCTGATGAGGATATGGCGATGGTGTTTCGTTTCCCCATTGCCACTAGAGCAGAAACACTATCGATAGGTTTTTCAGCAGTTCAAAAACCCTAAAAGTTGGAGAAATTGTTTTGAGATCAAAGAGAGGGATGAAATGGGAGGAGTGGCAGGATTTGGGGAAGACTGAAAAGAGAAGTGTTTCCCTTCGCGGGCTCAAAAAAAGTAAAAAAGGCGGTGACTTTTTTAGCCAAGGTTAGGAAACGGGAAAGGCGTACGACGGAAGCTAATTACCATTTAGGATTAAGGAACAGGGATAATATACCAAATGCTACTTCAGTTTAGCTTGGAAGTTCAATGTAGTACTCAAACCTTTTCTTTTTTCCAATTAGGTTCCTACTTTTGGCTTCCGTTACCCAACCCTAGGGAAATTGCGTCAAAATGTTTAGTTTCCGCCAATGGAAATTTGACAAATGTAGTTAAAAAAAGACACATATTAGTATTGTTTTAATTTCAATTAATTAAAATGAGTTTTTATACTTTGATTTAACAAAATAAAATAGTATTTTCTATATCCAAAACTTATTTTTCAGATTATCTCAATATCAATGGGTGGTCAAGTTGTTTTTGAATTTCGTGGCAAGACTCTCGAGTAAAATTATACAATAATTAAGTTGTCTCTGTTGAGTTTTAGATTATTTATTTTTTAATTTAATTCAATTTGATTTGAATCAAATTTAATATAACTCAATTTAATTTTAAAAAATTAAATTAAATTTAGTTGATAAAAATAAGATTTATTAACTCAATTAAATCGAATTTTTTACTCGACTTCGATTAAACTCTCACCCCTAATTATCTTCTATTATAAAATGACTTAGAGATTGAGAATTTTATTGTATATAATTGTCGAATAGATTTGTCTTCCTTCGCGGCAAATCACTACTTTCTTTAGGTAAATATGCAAATACATTTGTCCCAAAAAAAAGTTGTCTCCCATTATTATCTACTTCTTAAGAAAAAAAAATTCCAAATTTTACTTTTAAAATTCTACTATAGCTTTCTTGAGAGAAGTGAATTATATAGTAGCCTTTGATATGGTAATTTTTTATTAAATTATTAGTTAAATATTTTTATCATTTATATTTAATTTTAATATTGAATTTAGAATATTGATATTAAACTATACTTATTACGTTGAGGAATAAAACCTCTAAAATTCAAAGTAATGTACATTATCTAATGCTGGAAGAAAAGCACGCTCGACCTAAGTGTAGTTGGTTTTTTCAAGGTGGTCAAATTACTTCTTATTTTGTTATGATCGTTGTTGCTCGTGACTTTGGAGGAAATATGGAGATCAAAGACTCTTATTTTCAACTTCTCACATGGCGAAGAGACAATAACTTTGGAAGATGTAGTCCTAGTCATGAGCCTTCCAATTGAAATAGTTGTTGTCCTTGGGGTGGTCAAATTTCAGGTTGAGTTAGAAACGAGAAAGCTACTCAATCATTGTCCTTGGGTGGCTAAATTTTCTGAACAGATTGGATAATAATACTATTCATGAATTATATTAATATTTTGTAAATTGTCCTCACATGGTTTTTGCATGGAAAACAAAATGGAAGTAAATGTTGTTCATTGGTTGTCTAATGTTTAACTAATATTAAGCGGTATTACGTGGTTAGATCGTAATATAGAAAGACAGCTTGTATTACTAGACAAACCTAAACATGTCCTTAGTATAATCGGAAATGAGCAAACTAATTGAAAAACTAATATGTCGTCTATCAAGTCTAATTGGAGAGATGTTTTGTCTTGGGCATCAGAGTGATGACTCCCAAAATATGGAGACATAGATGTGACTAACTGGACTGACAATACATCGGACTGAACCCAAGAAGAATAGATTTTCATTTCATTTATGGATTTATTCACTTGTAACGTTTATAGTGTGACATACCTAAATCTTGAGTGAATGACACACTATGTATGTGTGGCTCATACACTTTGATGTAAGTAAAAACTTGAGTTCGAATAGATAAGAAACCGAAAGATGATGCATTAGGTGTACGACTTCTGTAGTGTACGGCGTCATTCACAACAGTGGAATTCATAGCCCTAGACATGGGTAAATGATATCCTCTCATTGGCATTACATGGTTGATGAAAAGTAAACATGGACAATGGTCGTTCGTCTTTGTGATGAATGACTTGATCACTATTTGATAGTGATTGACTTTTCATGAAGTAAGATGTAATGGTTACCATGAGATAAAATATAATCATATTAGGAGAATAGGTATTATCCCAAAAAGATTAAGGATACCCTATGAGAGTAACACACTTATAACAAAGTCATTGACGAGTAATAATCGAGTTGCTTTCGTAATGGTATGCGTTAGGGAGAGCTCAATCACGATACTATAGTGGAATGACCTCGTGACTAAATGAGTTTATAATTAATAGGCGAAAAGTTGATACTTAACTATAAATCATTCGAGGCTCAATTGCATTTTTCAATTTGGTCTCTCCGCTAGCTCATTGAAACCAGAAATGAATTGCATATTTGAATCGAAATGAACAGAATGAATAGAAATAAATGAATGGGAAATATTTAGAAATGATTATGGTTTTGTCTGAGATGGAAAAATGGAATCATTTGGAAATGAATGTGGTTTTCTCAAAATGGAAATGGAAATGAAAGTGAGAAATGATTTATTTGCAAATGAACATGGATTACTCAAAAATGATCGAAAGAATAAATTTATGTTTTTGAGCCATTTTAAAGCCCGAAAATGAAAATAAATCATTCAATCATAGTGAACAAGTTGAATGGTGAAATATTAAATATATTTTCTCAAAAATTTTGTCATGGGTAAAATCATCATAATTTTACCGAAAGTAAAATTTGGATGAGAAAATTATTTAATATAAATATTGAAAGTTATTTTTGGGAAATAGAAAAATAAATATTGGGTTGGATCAAATTATAAATGTAACACCCAAATAAATGGCCTGACGACCAACCTTTCGTTATTTCAACTATCATCATAAGAGAAAGTAATTTAATAATTAATCAACAATCCCATAGGGTTTTGTTGTGAAAACGTAATAAATGAAACAACCTTCTGATAATATTAATCTGTTTATAATAATCTGGCCATCTAACTTCAGAAGTCTAATTACAATTTAAACTAGGTTTGAAGAGTTCTTATACAAGCACAAAACAAAAGTTTAAACTACACTTTGCCCCGATATCTACAAATGTTACAAAACTAAAGATGACATGCTTATATAAGATTATGAAGATTTTGGCTTAGTTCCCTTTTTTTTTCCCACGAACAACAGGTTGGAAATACCTGAAACGAGGAAGAGAAATATGGTAAGTTCACGAGGAACTTAGTGAGTTCTAAAAATAAGTTACTTCAGTTAAGAATTCACCACAGATCTCGCTTAGACAAATTTTGTGCATTCATATTCGACAAATTATGTTTGGGCTTTAAGCATAGTACATAATGCATGAGAATTCCTTCTATGAAAGATCATGTAGCATATAGTTTCTTCGTACAGACTTGTTGTGTATAATCCTAGTATAAAACCCACCGAATGGAGAGAGATTCATTTCGAATTAACTTGGCGGACAATCCTGCAGACTTTTTCATACGGATTACTAGATGCAAACTCTTATAAGCGAACTCATACATGTGAACTTGTAGTAGAAGATTCATGGTTATAGTGAGTCATACATGCAAATTTAGAAAAGAAGATTCACAAATATGGAAAACTCATACATGCGGATACATAGAAGAATATTCATAGATATTACGGACTCATACATGCAAACTTGTATAAGAAAATTCATAAATATGGTAGATGACTGTCTATAAATGAGTTATCGTTTATAGTAATAAAAAAATACCAAAATATAAGAAATTAGAATGGCGGTGTCCGCAAGTGCACGAGTCAAATTATAATATAGTATAGTTTACAACGAAACACTTGTAAGTATTCTGATGATCGTACCCAAAGGAGGATAGAATAAATTTATAAAAAAAAACTTTTTACAAGAATACGTGTAACGCCTTCAACCCGACCCGATTCACCGGGTTCAGATCTCGGGTGTTACTTCACATTTCACTTAGCAAAATTTTCAAAAGAAGTCAACGTATACTCTTGATTCAAAACATATTTCTTATCATTTTATTTAAAGATTCAATATCAAAGAAACAAAGGAAAGTTTTTTAAAAATAAAATATTACATCAGACTTGTTTACAAAAAGATGAAAAAGTTAAAAAGCGACTAATTAAGGCAATATAATACGCCACTTTTCTAGATAGTTCACTGTATGCATAATAACCCGGTTCGCCGCTTCTTTGGCGTATTCCTAACTTGTCCCTCTTGGAACAAACATTTAAACACCTGAAACAAGAATAAACACTTTTAAGTTCCAAAGAACTTAGTGAGCTTTAATACATAATACATTGGCAAATACTTTTATAATATTGTTTGAGTGCCTGTACACCAATTTCCATGCTTAACCTATCATTCCTATTTTGGGCAAAACTTTCAGAATATTTACACATGTACATAAACGCCAATATTCATACTTGACATATCAACTTCCACTTCACTACTTGGCTGATTTATGATCTTACTAGATAATGTTCATTGTCATTTTCTTCATATATCCAGAAGATACTTCTTGAAGGGATACCTTTACCAAAATTCCCTTCATACGGTTTTCCTCTTCAAACCAACACTTAACATTGTCCTGGAATGGTTGTTCCTAGATATTGTTCACAGACGAATACCTACTATATATAGAACCACATTTGATAGATTCTTAGGCTAAGTTCAATACGATCAGTCCACCAAACAAATCATAACCTATTTCAAACCCAACACACGATTATATAAATAACGAATTGTCCAGATCATTTAGAAGAATTCCACACATCTTTGCTATAGAACACAAGAAACCTTAGATGATAGACAACTTAGCTTCCATAAGATTTTAGAAGGAGACATGATATTATTCAGACATTGCAAATATCATATGACACAAATTTCAACTCTTTTTAACACAGGCAAATTTAAATCATCTAATACTTATATCCTTCATGTCTATGAATACACCCATATTCTAAACTGCTAGGTTACTATAGTGGATACCCTTATTAACAATACATATACATATTTTCTTCCAAGAACTTTCCTTAAAACACATTCGACTATATTACAGAACTAATCAAATCAAATTAACTTTAGATGTATCATATACTTATCATACACTTATCTATTAGAGAACTCTCAAAACTTATCTAGAATTTACCACAAAGGTGGATAGCCATATTCTGATACAAGGACATCAACAAATATGCCAATGATACAATACATAATTTGCCACAAAAACCCTACAGAATAAGCCACAAAGGCTATACAAAATACGCCACAAAGGCTTAGCATATCACGCCACACAAGCAACATACAGAATCACGTTTTTATTATCTCGACAGACTTTCATAGAAGGTGTCATGAGTTTCATCCTTATGGACTTATACATAACTTCTTGTCGTGATCTACCAGTTCAATTACATATTACCAAAGGCATCACCATGAATACGCATATCATCTTATATTGCCACGGGTTTCAGCCACATGGACTTATACACTTTCATGTCGTAATCTGTCAGTCCAACCTTCATCATACTGAAGACATCACCATGTGTATTTTCATATCAAACATTACCATGGGTCTTAGCTACATGGATTTACACTTAATTTCCTGTTGTGACCCGCTAGTTTGGTTAACAATTTAACTATCATACCAAAGGCATCACAAAGGAGAAGTTTTCACTTAGAGGTTAGTTATCCAGATTCATTCACATACTTGGCTGGTTCTTACCTTCAAATATCATATTACACTCGGTTACTTACCATTTAGCTTCTTATTCATACAATACCTCACACATAACAATATTACACATGTACAATCTTTATGATACCTTATATACACTTACCATAATCTAAAAGATTATCATCTTTGTATTTTTACTCTCTTTGTTCACATACAGTAGTGAAGATTAGACACTCACTTGATACTCACCTAACTGTAGCTCGAAGCTCCAAACTTGGACATCCATCACGACCCAATAACAACAACTACTTAAAGAACATAAATTCACCATTAAAACCCATTTACAAATAATCTACTAACATTCCAATCATAAATAACCTCATATAGGACCTTGGATTCATGACTTACTGCTCATATAACTCTTAACAACCTTACTCTTTCAGAAACTTAATATGCAAGGCTATATTACTTACCATGAGGTGAAACAACCACTGATTAAATCAAAATCCTTATCTTCCAGCTTAATGAGGAAGAGGTGACATTTAAATTTAAGAAAAAAGAATCAAAAGTAACATTGAAAGAAGAAGAAACTTTCTCGCAACCTTTCTAAGACATATATATAACCTCAATTCCCTTTAATTGAACTTGACAAGTGTCAACCGTAATCAGTAGTTGTCCTTTATTTGACCTACAATAACCAAAAGAATTATAAATGAGAGTTTTGATTGTAGGCCCTTTGACCGGTCAATTCAATTGACTCCCAACCAAATTACACTACAAAACCCAATTAGCACAGTACTAAAACAAACTAGACGTACTCTATATTTGGTGGTAACTCTTACCATATTTACTATTCACTTGGCACATTCTTTTCTTAAATAACAGAATAACTTAAAATCTTTATTCACCTCTTCGGTGGGTACCTTATGCCACATTCCAATTCACCAAAAAACTATAACATGGCAGATTATACTACACCAGTCAGATAACTTCACAACCATATGCCTTATTCTTGGATCCGCCAGACTTTGGGTGTGACAATAAGTCTAAGTAGTAATAATTAATTCCTATATTACAAAAAATCATAAAATAAAGTAATAAGAGAATTTAAATAACTAAAATAAATAAACAAGAAAAATAAAAAGACTTAAATCAATAAAACCAGCCAGGAAGATTAACTTGTTTTAGGATTTGTAATTAAGTTTGGATTAAGGTTTTAGGTTAGATTAGATATCGATTAACCAATTATTACCTCTCAACCTTAAACTAATTAATCGATTGGTTGATACTCGCTTATCTTCCGACCTCACTTTCGTAACCAGGATAAACTATGATTTACTCGATTCGACTTATCTCCCGATCTCATCTAACCTATGATAACTTCTTAGGGTTGTTAAGCCTAGGGTTTAAGAATGTGTAATCTATACCAACTAATCCTCTCGGGAAACCATAAATCCTCCATTAATCACATCCCCATCCACTCGTTAATCTCCATTAAGGGATTTAACCACTCATGTTATTCATAATCTCTAACTCAATTGAATAAATCGGAAGAGAAAAAGATTAGAATAATCCTTGATTGATATTGAATGAATAATGGAGTAGTAATTCTCTCGATCGGAATAACGAAATATGTCGATTGCAAAAAAAAAAAAATTGAATAATTTAATTATATAAAAAACTTTTGGATCAAAACCGATTCCAAGAGGAAAAAAAACAAAGAGTTTAGAAAAGCTGAAAGAAAACTAAATCTAACCATACTCTTAAACTACTATGGTTTTTGATTGCGCCTAAGATGACTTAGTTACATCAAACCCCTAAGGTCTTATTTATAAGAGTGTTTATAGCCCAAATTAGGTCTTCGGCACATCATAGATCTTCATATATAGTCGATTGTGTGGACACATACTTAGGTAGCAAGTCGACCTATGTCGCACCATAGCCCTTGCATGGCGCGACACGACAGGTGAATTTCACCTTGTATGGTTCATTCATGCTTTGATGTCTCGGGAAGGTTGTACATCACTTGTTCCTTGCTTCCATGTCAATTAGACCTATAAATCTTCATCCTACACACTAAATTTAACATATTAGAACTACCTAAAGCCCATGTCAGCCTAATAGGTCATAACACTCACAAATATGTTAAAAAATACTTATTTTACTAATATTTAATGGTAAGTACTAAATACCGAAAACATAATATTAAATTCTAAATTGCCTATAAAACAAGCTCCTTAAGTGTGGAAATAGACCGAATTAACTATACATAAGATGAAAAGTCAATGGACTCATACATGCGAATTCATGGATAAAGTAGATTCAAACATATAGATTCATAGAAGAAACTTTATGAACATAATAGATTCATACATGGGGACTTTTTTGTGAACTTTGTATGGCAAAATCTCATATATAAATTTGACGTAAACTTAAATATAAAGTCCAACGAACTTTCATAACTTACATATGCCATGACCATGGACTTTCTTACACATATGAGGCTTTAAGCCTTAGACTCTACAAAATCTCATACATTAAAGAACCCATAACTTACATGTGCACATATATATCCATACAATCCAACCGAACCTCTGCAAAGATGAATACTAAGAGTATACATTCTTCGTACACTTCACCTGAACCTCCGCAAAACCAATATCATGAGGCATAGAGTGCACAACATGTCATTTCTTCATTCGTCAAAACATCCCTCCATACCTCCATCCTCCGCATATATTCATATTTATGACAGACATATAATAAGAATTCAATTGAACGTATTGTTAATAACACAATATAGATCATATTAAACATATCTGTTAGACCAATTAAATGATAACTTTTTCAATAATGATTTTACCAATGAAAGGTTATCAAACAATGAACTAAAACATACAATCAAACATATATCTGTAAATCATCACTTTGCATACTTCAATCGTACATCAAAATAACCTACAATAATTCAACACTTCATCAACAGAACATGAAGTCAAATACAACACAATAACATAGTACTAATATATATAAAATAACCACAAAGATGTTGAGTTTAGAAACTCACCAACAAAATACCTAGGGTTGACATAGCTTACACCTGCTTAGCCTTACCTTTATCACTTGGGCCTTATCTTTCTTGGTTAGTTAAGCATAACAACCATATAAAGATAATAAAAAAGAAAAAGAAAAAGATGTACATATGTAAGAAAACCTTAATTCATATGCATGCAAATGAGTTATAAATGTTAACTTCGACTTAAATCATCACTATTCAAAAAAAAAATTATACTACAATCTTCAAACTTTCCTTCCTTTTACTTAATTCAAAAGGTACGTGAGAGTTAGATAGATTACTAGATTGCTAAACTTTCAAATATTTATGCTAACACCCTAGATTCTTCATTTCATACAAATCACTCCTGAATTTTCCTTTCTTACAGAATGAACCAAAGAAGAAGATGAAAGAATGAAAAACAAATACCAGAATGAAAGAATCATATCAATATATAATCTTTCCACTACCATTTCCCTTAATCTCAAGTCAGTTAGTATTATTAATATCCTTAATCATAATGTTTCCCATTAACAGAGACTCTTAGTTCTAATGTAACGAAACTAAATTTAAATTCTAACTATTTACCAATCAACCCGCTGACTTGCCACAAATCGTAGTGGCAAATTAAGTATTTTTTGTCACTTAACGAGCTTGCTTTCTAGGCATTTTAATATATATTTTGCATTTTTCATTTCTTAGTTTATGATTAAAATATTACAAAATAAGTGTTTTTACGCATTCTTTTGAGTTAGTTGACCTAATCGGGCCAATATCGACCTTAAGGTGATTTTAATGAGCTAATTGAGTGTGAATGATATCCCGTTGAAGGCCCAAAAGCATAAGAAATTATGACTGGGTTGTAACACAAGCTTTCAGAGTCGAAATACAACCGAGTTGATTAAGGAATTCACATTTGAAGTTGTAGATGGGCGTCGAAACCACCAAAAATAATTCCTACTAAAATAACTCTAAATAGTAGTAAAGAGTGGTAGTAGGGTCGAGTCCACAGGGATTGGATGTCGTAATCAACTTCTGTAATCACTTATGAACAAAATATTAGTCGTGACAAGGGTCGTGGCAAGAGTCGTGCCTACGATTCCAAACATACCTGCAACAAAAATAAACAATTAAATCGGGGGAGTTTGAGAATGTTTAAGAGAGTAAATAATCTAATCAGCTTAAATAAATGATTGACTACTATTGAAAATAAATGTAACTGGAAATAAATTCAAACTTGTGAAAACAGATAAAATAAGCCTTAGCCTTAGGCTCAGCAAATTTCGTATCAAGAATCGATCCTTGAAAATTAATCTTCTCCTCCAAACGACAAGTTGGTTATAGCAGTTAAAAACGTCCTAACCACCAATTCCTCCTCTCAAAGCTGGTTCGATACGACTTGCAAACCAACCCTTACCGATTATCTAACCGAGATACAAGTGTTCCCGATTCAAGATTCCGGTAGCCTTGCGTTCTGAAGCACCCAACTCGAATTAAGAGCCTCAACCTTGTGGGTCGTTTAAACCCCGATAACTTCTTCCTTGATTTGTTCTCGAAAATCTGAATTTAGCACGGTCGACTCGAATCTCCAACTGTCAGTAAACAAGACTCCAACCCAACGTGCACTTTGACTTGAAATCAAATTTAACTTTAAGGGATGACTTGTCTATCCCGATACTTAGGAAAAAAATAATACCGATTGGAAGAATTTTTTAGCACAAATTTGTATCTCAAAATTCCCGACCGAAAAGAACACCGACCTAAAGCTAAGATGAAATTTAGTGAAGCATGAAATTATTCATGCTTTGCATGTTTTGAAAGGTAGGTTGATGATAATGGAAGAAATTGGGGAATGAAAAGACTTGAAAGACAATTAGCCCAAAGCAAGCAAAATGCCAATGAAAATAGCAGTAGCTCACGTCAATTCCAAAGAAAAAGAAAGAACAATTCTATTCCAAATTGGAGTAGGGAAGCAGAATTCATTGATGATTTTCCAAAGAATACTAAGGCCCTTTTTATATACATAAAATTTACTATTTTTGGTTTTAGCTAATTTAACATAAAATCAAAATAAAATCAAAAATAAAATAAATAAAATAAAATAAAAATAAAAAATAAAATAATACTTTTCTATTTTTGGCTTTTTACAAAGTCAAAATTTCGGTGAGCCCTTGGCTTTCTCCATATTTTTGATTCGACCCCATTCCATTGATTTTGTTTCAATTTGGTCCTTTTCTACTTTTTTTTGTTTCTTAGCGTCCTAGTTGCATCCCTAACAAGATTAAAACATAAAAGTACTAATTAGCAGGGATCAATTTAGAAATAAATCAAATTTAAACAAAAAATAACATGCAAATTAATATGTTATCAGCTGTGTGTCGTGACACACAGAAGGCTTTATTGCAACATAGGTGCAATATGGGGCTAAAAATAAGCAAGGGTGTTTTCATTCACACAACACATCTTTTTATGTAATTAAGGCTGGTGTTTACCCTAATTAAGGCGGTTAAGTTCTTTTATAAAGAGCTAAGTTGAGGAAAGCTTTGGGAGCTTTTTGCCACATTAGTTTTAGGGTTTATTTTAGTATGTTTAGGTTAGTTTAGGTTTTATTTTATTTTTCTAAACAATTTTTATTTCTTGTTCTTCGGCTCCGATTCAATTTGAATCCAAGTCTTCAAAATTCCATATTAGAGTATTTTTCTTTTACTCTTTGATTGTAAAGGACGAGATCTCAAGCACTATCAAAGGATTTTCCTATTTCGAGCACTCCACGATATCATACGAACAATTTCTATCTTTTTTCTTTTATATTATTTTTGTGTTCTTTGCATGATTAATTTAATTGTAGAAAAGATGATTTTTAAAATGATGAGTGGCTAGATCTTTAGAGATTAACGAGCAGATGTGGAAATTATTTTGTGTAATGCATGTGTTTTTAAACCCTAAGCTTGATGACCCTAGGAAGTAATATAGGTAAACGGATCGAGAGACGAGGTTATCGAGTAAATCATGTATTTTTCCTAGTCAAGAAAGTGAGGTCGAAAGGTAAGCGTGTGATGGTTGATTAGTTAGGCAGTAAAGGAGAGAGTTAATATTGTCTAGGTAATAACTAATCTTTTCATAAAACCCTAGTTCTGAAGTTGATTACAACCACGGAAGTGAATTAATTTTCTGCCTGTTATTCGAGAGATTTTCGTTTGTTAATATTATTTCCATAGTTTCGATTTTTAATTTTGTTTTCTTATCTTAATCTTTAATATTGATTGTCGTAATATGATTTTCAATAATTACGGTTTAAACATGCTGCTGTAAATAATAATATTTTTAGATTTAGTTCAACCTCCTTTAGGTATGATCCTCGGCATACTTCCCTATGTTCCGTTTTAACACACATATATATTACAAATTGACCTGTTCGCTTGCAGATACTACATTGATTTGATATATTTTATTTACACAATTTATACTCTAAACGTTTGCACATTTGGAGGAAGTCACCCGCAAGATTCTCATAGTCACATTAGAACCCGCTTAAATAGAAAAATTTCTAATTAAATAATCAAAATTTTCATTATGCCAAACCTTTAACGTTTCTGAGTGTATGACCTGCCGCCAAATGTAGTGGTAGTTTTAGTACATTTCGGCACTTAAAGAGTTTGTTTTCTCGTGGTTTTATATTTAATTATCGCATTTTCAACTTTTGTAGTTTAGATTTAACTATGTGCAAAATAAGCGTTTTTACGTAAGAATTGATGTTAGTTCACCTATTAGACCAATGTGGTCATTAGGTAGTTTTAATATGCTTAATTGAGTGTGCAAGATGTGTATTTAGCAGCCCAACAGCCTTATGGATGACTCTCGAGTGTAGCACAAGTTTCTCGAAATACAACACATGAAACTGGAACTCCAAGCCCAATATATTGATGTTGTGTGACATAGGTCTGAACAGGGGAGGCAAGGATTGACAAGGCTGAAATCGTCCGCACAATCATTAATTTTCCTAATATGTAAATAAGCCTTTAGGAGCCGTAGTTAATAGATTTAGGTTTTATTTCATTTTATTTTCAGTTTGTAAATACTTTGTTCTTGTAAACTAGGTTAGTTTTGAACCTAAGTATTTTCTATTGAAGTATTCAACAATTTTATTTCAATTTTCTTTTGCAAACATCAAGATCAGTTAGCCATCAAGAGATTACGCAACTCCGAGCACATTTGATTCAATCAATTGAGCAATTTCTTAACCTTTTCTTAATTTAATTTATTTGTGTTCTTTTACATGTTTAAATTAAATATAAGAGTTATGACATATAGATCCATAAGAGGCTAAGTCTCTAGGGAGATTAACGAGTAGGTGTGGGAGTAGTTAACGGAGAATCAGGGTTTCTTGATAGGAAATAACTGGTTTTAAATTATGTGTGCCTAAATCCTAGGATTGATGACCTTATGAAGTAATCTAGGTTAAACAAGGTTGGGAGATAAGTTTGTCGAGTAAATCATAATTTATCCCGGTGGGGAAAGTGAGGTTAGGAGATAAGTGAGTACATGTCGATTAGTTAGTTAGTAGAGGCCGATAGGTAATACTAGTTAATTAATAGTTAATTCCATTTAAACCCAAACTCTGAAGTTAATTACAACCACTGAATTGAGTTAATTTTTTTATTGTTAGTCTAATTTAATTGTTTGTTTATTCAATTCAATTTAGTTTATGATTTTTATCTCTTTTATTATTTGTCATAATATAGTTTTAATTATTGCTATTTAGACTTGTTATTGTAGAAGTAGATTTCTGATTTAATTCATACTCCTTTGGGTACGATCCTCGGAATATTTCTCTATGTTCCGTTGTGCACATCTATATTACAATTTGACCTGTATACTTGCGAACACCGCTGATTTAATTTAATATTTTTTGATATGGTATTTTCTAGTCAAATGTTTACACGTTTGGTGGTGGTCGGTGTGACAATAAAGTATTTAGTTAAAATCCCGAAAAGTACTTGCAATTGGACCCGATATGGGAGAGGCCTAAAAGACCATTATGTTAATAGATGGACAACTAACCTTAGTTAATATTAACTAGGGTTTCCGCCACCTATACTCCTAATTAGACAAGGAGTTCGTTTTTCTAGTTGAAATAAATTTCTCTAATTCAACAAGAGTTCTACTTTCTCTTCCTATAAATAGCTTACATTGGTAGGGCTATTGAGAGAATTTAAAAAAAAATCGTTATTCTTCCCGAAAATAGAGAGAAATTTATTCTCTTAGAATTAAATATATTTTCTGAAATAATGATTCTGTCGATTTCTATTTGAGAAGAGAATTTTTTCTTCTTCCCACATAAAAGAAAAGAATTTCTAGTTCTATGTTTTGGTTCAATTAGTTCGAGCTCACACTCGAAGATGTTCGTAGTACGAAAATAGCGGAGAAGATTGTTTGGTTGAAAGTCGAGAACGAAAATGATCCATCTATCCGAAACATATGTACGATTTTGGTCTAGGATTTATCCTACAAATATCACAAATCGGGTCGATTTTGAAAAATTTTATTTTCTATTATGCAAGAAAACCGTTTTCAAATCGGATTTTTTCCAACAATGACTTGGTCAATGGTAATCATGACCATGGTACATGGCCCCAGCTCCTAATCCACAATAGAGAAACATTTTGAAGACTAACCAGCAGACATCAACTGAATGGTGCTAAGTAGGATGCCTTGTAAGGTACAAGGACTTCATTGGAAAGAGAAATGCATGGTCATGGAACCAAAATTCCAGATGATAGAACATAGGGAGAGAAGCCATTGTATGCCCAGTATCCTAATGGGATAGTTCCCCTTAATCTTAATCCTCTGTTGTTGCAAAACACTTACATCCTTTAACAATCGTGTAGTGATCTCATCCCTCGCCATGGAAGATCGTTGAAGCTCTGATATCTCTGATGCACATTGATCTAGGAGAGTTGAGAATAAAGAAATGAAGAGAAAGTTGAGAGAGAGAATGAGGGAATGAGAGGAAAATTTTCATGTATAGCCGATTCAATAACTTCCCCTTTACAACAAAATAAAAAGGGGAAAAAAAGAGAATGGAAAAACATTTTCAAAAACCGGTTACTAACGATATTCATCGTTGTCTCCCAAAACATCCGTTTTCATTAATGTGTTGCACGTCATTTCATTAATTCTGCTACCGCCAAAATGCATCGTTTCACCCTTTGCTTAAGTTTTTTTTTTTTGTTTTTGTTTTTACCCCATAACAATTTGATCATTTTATGACTTGCCCTTTCTCTACCTTTAAAAAAATGTGTACATGATTAAGTCTTGAAAAAATTGTAAACACATATTTTTTGTCGAAAATATAACCTAAAATAATTGACAAAATAAATAATTTTTTATTTATTTATCAAACTATGAAAGTTGTAGTATCTATACGTTTATTGAATATAAAGAAATCCTTTGATTATTTTCTTCAGTAAAGTTTCGATCCAAGAATTGTTTAGACTTGATCTTTAATAGATGTAATCTGCTTTAAGGGTTGTTGAGACTTGATGCAATTTGCTTAAAGGATTGTTGAGACTTGATCTTAAAAACGAGTTCTAAAAGTTTTTTTTTTTTTTGAAATTGCTTGACTTGATCCAATGATTTTCGGAACTTGGTTTGGGTCAACAAGGTTAACTTCAAGAGTCGTTGAAAGTTGATCTTGAAAAATGAATTTGACATCTTTTGTTTTGACAAGATCAAATTAGAGAAAATTTGTTCTAAAGATTTTTTAGACTTGATTTTAGATGGTTAAGTCCACCTCAAGGATCTTCTAGATTTGATTTTAAAATAAGAGGGTTGATCCCTTTTGTTGTTGCAAGAACAAGATCAAAGAGACTTTTGATCCAAGAGTTTTATAGATTTGACGTAGATGATTAAGTGCGCTTCAAAGATGGTCAAGGGTTACTCTTTTAAATGTAATTTCTTCAAGAATTTTTTATTCTTTCAGGGGCTTCATTGAATTTTGAAAAGAGCTTCGATCTTCAAAACATTCTCTTTAGGCTTTTGAGTTATGCATTTCTACACCTGCTTTTTTTTTTTTTTTTAGAATGGTCTGAAAGGAACTTTTTTCTCTTATTTATTATTTACTTATAATTAATTTAGAAGAATTTGAAATAAAATAATTTTTATAATATAATTTTTATAATTTATTTTAACTAATTTAAATTAACTAGAGATAATATAATCTTAAAAGATATTACCTTTTATATTTAAAAATGATATAATTAAGAAAATATTATCATTTTCTTTGATATATAACATGCAAGAGACACAAGAACACTTGCGATTGGCCGAATTTTTTTCATTTAAAGCAAGAAAGAAAAGCTTTACAGACAATTAAGTCCTATTATCAAAAAAATAAATAAAATAAACTTATCTCGATTAATTCATACTAGACAACAATTGATAAACGAGTCGTATGTGTTTTCTTCTTAAGTGAAACAAGTTTTTTACTCGAAAGATCCAACTGATGAGGGTTGGTACGTTGTACTCCATAACACCCGTAGAGACTTGATTGACATGGGCAATGGAAGTAGAGATGACATCGACGAAAGATCAGAAACTTTGTCGTTTCCAGAACAAAACTTAAATAAAACTATCCCTAGTACTAGTACATAATTTCAATAGGTTCGCCAGGATGTGGATGAAGATATTTACGGATCATGATGTAGTAAGATTTTATGTTTTTTTTAATTATATGTAATATTATAATTTAAATCTTAATCTTGTTAAATATATCGATTACTATTATTGTTGTAATTAGTTACTAATATTTCAACTAAATTATGTGTATTGCAGATAATATGCCTAGAAGAAGATTGCGAGATCTAAGTATTATTCAAACTCCTCCAAATTTTGAAGAAACAAATAGTGATCAACAGACTACTATTGGATCTTCGAATGTTCCGAATACAGTTGACGAACCTGTAGAAATTCAAAGTGATGTTAACTTTAATTTACATGCATGTTGACTTTTATTATTGATTTTTGTTTCAAATTCTTATATTATCATATACAATTTTTTTGGTTGAAAATGGTGGGAGGCGCAAAACTCGAGGACATATGCTATTAAAGGATTTATAAAATCTAAATTCTGTGGAGCGTGT
Source organism: Gossypium rotundifolium (assembly GCA_025506655.1). Classification (NCBI taxonomy): domain Eukaryota; kingdom Viridiplantae; phylum Streptophyta; class Magnoliopsida; order Malvales; family Malvaceae; genus Gossypium; species Gossypium rotundifolium. Next base: position 144,290,492 of record CP106731.1, read on the forward strand.
CAAAGTATCTAGAAATAGTCATGGTCAGCCTATTGGATCAGAAGCTCGAGTTTTAGCAGGATACTTGGGCACTATAGCACAAAATGCCAATCTGTTGCCAATCAAATACGAGTCATGGCATCATATGCCTGATAGTAACAAAAATCATGCTCTGGATAATATTAAGGTAATAACGTGAATGTAATTTATAATACTTTGATTTAATTTTCATTTATTTACTTTCTAAGCTTGTGTTATTTGCAAGAAAGATTTACTTTAGAGGTCTTGGATAATTATGTGAAGAAAGCATTAGCAAAGAAATGGAGAGACCATAAAAGTACTTTAAAAAAGGAATATTTTAAGAAAAATATAACCCTCGAAAAGAAATTGCGAAATGTCCCGCCAGGAATGTTGAGGTACTAATGGGAAGATGCAATTAGATTTTGGAATTCAAAGAAATGAGAGGTATTATGTACTTCCAAAATCTTATAATTATTTCGGTTTATAGTATTTACTATATACGTAAATAATAATTTCATAATGTAAGATCGTGAATGAGTTGGAACTACAAGTAGGCAAAAACAAAAATTCACGCACACAGTTAGGTCTAAAATTTTTGCTTGTGTAGCTGATGATGAGTTATTTTGAATTTATTAATTGTCCAATATTAATTAATTTCTACAAAATAATATTTTTCCTATTATTTTGTAGGAACTGTCGTCTGGTCAAAAAGTTGGGCGCCTTCAAGTTTTTGACATTACATATAGAAAGAAATATGGATATCCTATGACTACTGAAGCTGCAGAAATTATGGTATATTTACTTAATAAAATTTGAATTATTTTAAATATTTATCATGTTCAATTATAATGGTTTAATTCGTTGTTTGTAATGCAAATAATGCCAAGTTATATTGCATTTGCTTGGTTATATATTTTATTTCTAACTCATTAATTTATTTATTAGGAGAAGCTAAAGGATAAAAGGGCGGAGTATGAAGCTATGGTTTCAAGTGATAGTTCTGTTAATCTGGACGACATTGATAACCGAGTTATTACTGAAGTTTTGGGTCCTAAAAGGTACGGTCAGGTTCGATTTCAGGGATCTTTCGTTAGCGCAACCTAATATTTTGGATCCAGCTCGCATCAATACCTGCCTTCGGTGAATCAAGCTCAAACTGAAGTTCAGAGGTTAAGAGACCAGATGACTCATATGTAAGCGAGCACAATCGAGCAAATTGCTCAACTTAAAGCAGAGGCAGCATCGAGAGAAGCAGAGGCTAAAAGAAAATATGATGAATTCCAGCTACAACTTAAAGCAGAGGCAGCAGCGAGGGAAGCAGAGGCAACAGCAAGGGAAACAGAGGCAACAAAAATATGACGAACTCTAGTTACAGTTGCAAAATATGATAAATATGTTTCAGCAGAATCAATTGCAGAATCAACCATCTTAGAATTTTATTTTCTTATTGTGAGAATATCTTAACAATATAACTTTTGAATATATTTTGTTATTTCAGTTATTAATTTAGATCATATACATATTTCTTTCATGATAGTATCATTTACATTTGAAGTTTTTTGTTGGATTTAAAGTTACAAGAAAATATGGTGAAAATTCGGGTTTTATATGAAATAAAATGGGTTGGTAAAATCTGTTAATGTTAGTGACATTTTCCCGCAAACGCTGCCATAGAACATGATTTTTAGCGGCGATTTTATTACAAACACCGCTAAAGAACATGATCTTTTGCGGTGATTCTAGTTACAAATGCCACAACATGCTAGACTCTCTTGCGGCGATTGTAAAAAAAAGCACTACTAAAGAACATGTTCTTTAGCGACGGTTGTAATAAAAACTCCGCTAAAGATCATGTTCTATAGCAGCGTTTTCCCACATAAACGCCGCAACTTTTAGCGGTGCTTTCAAAATAACGCTGCTAAAATCCTATTTTGCTGTAGTGAATAAGCCTAGTCCTTTTGATGTGCCCAATATTATATTGCCTTTCTATTATAAATATTTAGAGGAGTTGTGGATTACACACAAAACCTTGCCTCTACTAATCAAAGGCAGTATTAAACAAGTATATATGTTGAGAGAAATCAGAGAATGTATCCATGGTCATATGAATTACGAAAGTAGATCCTTGCAGTTTCATCTTCTCCTGGATCTGACGACTTCAAAATCCTATTCTAGATAGCCCAGGCCAAGATTATGGGCTATACGTTATAATCAATATCCACAGATAGGAGATATTTTCGCATTAATTTTTATACCATCAAATTCAACTTTCAGCTTTTCAAGAGCATTCTCACTCCCTAAGCTGGAAACATCATTTCTTTCTCTGTTCATTTCTCTAAATGGCGCTATCAATATCATTGTTCTTCTGTTTGTCTTTTCATTTTATATCGCTTACTGGAAACTAATATCCTTTGTTTGTTAGTTTTTTTTTTTCTATTTTCTTAGTAATTCAAGCTCTTTGACGTTTGGTTTTCATGGGTTATAGATTTCCTTTGCGTTTCTAAGTTCTTCTTGTCAGAGTTAAAAAGTTTTCTGGATCCGATTTTTGCCTAATCATTATTCTTAATCAAATATTATTGGTAGTCTTCCCAAGCATGCTAGTTGCCGTGTCTTTCTAGTTTCTTGTTGGGGTTTTTTTCTTTTGATCTAGATTAAATATTTGGATTAGAAAGATATAGATTTAATTCTCAGCTTGGATTGGCTTCTCATCTGTTTGCTGGATGTTTAGGGTTTGAGTAGGACCTAAGTTTATTCCAGTTTTCTCTTTCTATTCCTAATTAGCTACTAATTTTTAAGTGGTTGGATAAATGTTTGATTGGCTTTCATCCAATCATGAAAAGGTCGACATCTCTTCTTCTATCTCTTGAAGAGATGTGTATATATCATGGTTCATGCAAGAAGATGAAATTAGGTTTTTTTAGAGACAATAATAGCGTTTCTAATCCCAAAAATCCTTTGACTAAGAGTGTGTATATTCCTCATCACAAAAGGAAGATGGAATGAGTCCCATTTAACCACGGTCAGAAGGATATGGGAGAGACAACATGGAACAGATGGGAGATACAGAAGAATTGCAAGATCTAAAGAGAGATCCACCCATGCATGCAGAGCCACATCCAAGAGCAAGGAAGGGCCTTATCATCAACTTGGATGAGAATATCGTTTGGAGCAAAAGGCCATTTTGGAATCGCATTGCGGTTGCTTTCCTTCTTGATATGCGAAATTTTTAGCAAGAGGAATGCAACTTATTGTTCCGGAAGCCTAGGACTTAAGGTGGATGTTACTGAAAATGATGGTAATATCTGTTATTTTTATTTTCATGATATGAGGGATGCATAGTTTATCATCCATGGTAGTTCTTGGGCCCTTGAAGGAAGGTTTGTGGTTTCGATCATTGGAGACCAAACCTACCATCATGGGACTTACAATTTGTTGCTTCACCCATATGGGTAAAACTAGGGGGGTTATCAATTGAATTGCAATTGCCTGAGGTTGGGAGGACAATTGCAAGGGTAACCGGAGAGGTAATTCATGTTGATTAGAGAGGTGGCTTCCTTGAAATATGCGGTATATAAGAGTTAGGGTGTGGTTCGATCCTTGGGCCCCATTGGTTTCAGGAGTTTTCATCCAAAGTGGAGGTGGGCCAAAGCTGTAGGTAAGTTTCAGGTATGAAAGAGTTTTTATGTTTTGTCGAAACTGTGGGTGTATTGGACATACTTTTCCAAACTGTTTAGTACTCAACGAGGTGATTGAACAGGCCATCTCTCTAGAAGATATCAATAATCGTTGGGGCCATAGCATTGGCATTGATCTCACTAAGGTTCATTTTGTAAGTGAGAATAAGGATTTTTGGGCAGGTCACATTGGCGCACAACTTATTTCATTTATGCTGGAAATGCAATGGAAGGAATCGTGCATGAGGCAAGCAGTACTTGGGAGGCAAGTGGTGCTAGGACCAAGGGCAACAGTGGCCAAACTTTCCGAAAGAGCTACAGTCTGAAGATGAAGAAGCATTAGATGTAGCTCCAATAAGAATACCAAGCCCGGATTCAGTGTTTAATGTCAATGAGATTGAATCAAATGGAAATGATGCTGGTATAGGAAGGGAGGAGGCACAAAGTGGTGAAAAACATGTTTTCGAGAAGGAATTGGGACAACATAATGGCTTCTTAGTAGAATATGGGAATCTTACCAATGACCAGACCATTCGTTGGTTGCCAAATACCGAGGGAGAGTTGCTTTTAGCCAATAGAAGCTGATTAACGAGTCTACGTACAATGGATGTTTTAGGCCAAGAACAAGTGTTCAAAGACTTAAATTTCGTATCATTGTATCAAAAAGATTTGTACAAGTTTGTATTAATGATAAATGAATTTGATTTTATGATACAGGGAAGCAAAAATGAGGTTATTGATGGAACAGTTATACAAAACTCGAACGAGGAAATTGGGAATAAGGATAATGCTAATATTAAGGCAAAGGAAAACATAATTACAGGGATAGCAAATTTCTTATGTGAAGTGAACCCAAAAGGAGATATTGATGAATGTATCAAGGTATGAGCTGGAAAGGATGAAAACTGTAACACCCCTAACCCTTATCTATCGCCGAAATAAGGTTACGAGGCATTACTGAACACATCACAGCTTCCGAACAATACACATATTCACATAGGTCATATTAAAATATATGAAGACAGAGTAAATGGCTGATCAAATTCACACATTCATTAATAATAATAATAATAATAATAATAATAATAATAATAATAATAATAATAATAAAATAATGCATATACAAATCATATCTCAAAAATCATACAATATATATATATATATATATAAAACAACTTATAAATATTCAACTAACATGTTAAAACCAAATGTTAGGTACACATTCTTTTCATCAATTCAATTCTCCCATATAAATATAATACCCAACTTAATTAAATTACTATGATAGCCAAATCAAATGTCATTCATATCATTAATTGGTCCATAAATGAACATCGAATACTCATCATGCCACTACAGCAAAATAGACTTTTAGCGGTGTTTATAAGCGCCACTAAAAGTGTTTATACGCTTTTTCTAAGCGCCACAAAAACGCCGCCAATACAACCGCCGAAAATTTTTTATGCGTTTATGAAAAAAAACGCTAAAGACCATGACTTTTAGCGTTTGATAAAATGTCGCTAAAGACCATGGCCTTTAGCGGCTTCTTAAAAACGCTAAAAGTCATGGCCTTTAGCGGCGCTTCTTTAAAAAACCGCTAAAAGTCGTCTTTAGCGGCGCTTTTTCAAAAAACGCCGCTAAAAGTCGGGGTTTTTAGCGCTTTTCCAAAAAAGCGCTAAAAGTCAGATTTTAGCGACGCTTTTCCCAAAAACACCGCTAAAAGTCGGGGCCTTTAGCGACGCTTTTCCCAAAAACGTCATGAAAATTTCTTGACATTTAGCGGCGCTTTTATACAAACGCTAATTTGTACAGATTTCAAAAAGTACAATTTTTAATGTTATACCCTCCGCACTAAAACCAACCAATAACAAGATATAATTCCAACCCAAAACAATAAATTTAGCATAAAAATCACAATCAATACATTAATTCTAAATGATACTTGAAATTTAATAAATTAAATGAATGATAATCGAAAATATTGTAACAATAATGTTAAATGTAATAATGTCAAAACTTCTTACAACGAAAACTAAATGTCTAAGATGGCGGTTTCATTTCTTTAAACATTTGCATCATATCTTTGAAGCAGTCTTGGAGCTCTTCGTATTTTCTTACGCTCGCTCGCTAGCATCGATCGCCTCTGTCTCCTCGCATTGCATTTGCCTCTCTCTTCTTCTTGCCTCCCTCATTGCCGCTTCAGATCCGCTCTAAGTCATTCTCGGAGTTCTTCATATTTTCTTTGAACATCGACAATTTGTCGCCTCTGCTCAACCGTGCTCTCTTGCATCCGAGCTATCTCGGTTTTGTAGCCTCGAACTTGACAGACAGATTGACCCCTAAGGCATGTCTCGCTAGGAGGCGGATCAAAATATTGGGTGGGTAACACGGATCCTTTAAATCGAACCCACCATACCTTTCAAGACCAAAACATCGGTGATAATTTTATTAAAAATATACTAAAGATTAGCGAACTATCAATCAAGCGATCGTACCTTCGGGACCCAAAACATCTCAGTAAAAATTCATTATCAATCTCCTCAAGATTAACAGAACTATCGATCAAGCAGTAGCTTTATACTCGGCCTTCTTCTCCTTTAGTTTATCCTAATAAATCAATGAAAGAGTTAGAAACGAAATATATAAATAAGAAAGAATGCAACATAAATTTAACATTATAAATTTAAAACTATAAACGATGAATTAAACTATTATAATTAAACATTAGAAATATTTATAAAAATAAAATTTTATTAAGTAAATATACCAAAATTTCTACACTTCGGATGTCATCGGAGATCCATCCTTCTTTCTATACGTAATGTCAAAAAGTCAATGCATCCAACTTTTGACCAATAAGTTTCCTACATTTTAGCGTAAAAAATATAATTTAATAGTATAAAGTAATTAATATTTGATGAATTAATAAATTATAATACCTCGGCCTCAAACTTGCACAAGCAAAACTTCTAGAACTCGCCGGTAATGCGTGAATTTACATTTACATCACGCTTATTCCAACTCGCTCACGGTCCTACATAATGCAATTTGAATTATATATATAGTAAATACTATAAACCAAATAATTTATACGATTTTAGAAGTACGTAATACCTTTCCTTTTTTGAATTCCAAAATCTAACTTGATCTTCCCATTGGTACCTCAACATTCCGGTGGAACATTTCTTAATTTTTCGTCGAGGCTTATGTTTTTCTTAAAATATAGTTTTTGAGCGTGCTTTTATTGTCTCTCCATTTTTACCCAATGTCTTCTTAACATAATCATCGAGACCTCTAAATTAAATCTACCTCAAAAAAAAAAATTATAAAAGTTAATATAAATGAAAATTAAATTAAAGTATTATAAATTACATTAACGTTTTGTTACCTTAATATTTTCGAGAGCTCGATTTTGTTGGCATCAAGCATGTGATGCCATGATTCGTAGTTAATGGGCAACATATTGGCATTTCGTGCTAAAATGCCCAAATAGCCTTCTAACAGTCGAGCTTCAGATCCAACAGGCTGCCCATGATTGTTCCTCCTTACTTTAACGCAATCGGTAGGCTCTAAGTCGTATAAATCTTTAAGTAATGTCGTCCCCGACCTCTGCGAGTCCCACCACCTTCAAATTGAAAAATGATATATTATTATATTAAAATTGAAAATGAATCAATAATAAAATTCAACATGCATGTAAAATAAACTTAACATTACTTTCAAATTCTCCAGGCTCGTCATCTATGTCCGGCAGAGTAGAAGATCCAACAACTGTTTGTTGTTCACTACTATTAGCTTCTTCTGGATTTGGAGTTTCGAGGACAATATTTAAATCTCGTAATCGTCTTCTAGGCATTTTTCATGTAATACACATAAAATAGTTCAAAATTTTAGTAACAAATAACAACAATAATAGGACATTTAAAATAGTTAAATTATATAACATGACCAACATGAAAATTATAATATTACATATAAATAATAAATCGTTAAATCTTACTACATCATATTTCGTAAATATCTTCGTCCACATCCTGACGAACCCATTGAAATTGTTGACTAGTACTAGGGATATTTTCGCTTAAGTCTTGTTCGAAAAGGCAAAGTTTCGATCTTTTGACTATGTCATCTCTACTTCCACTGTCAATATCGAAGAAGTCTCTAGGGTTGTTTCAAGTACAACGTACCAACCCTCATCAATTGGATCTTCCGAGTAAAAACTTGTTTAACTTGAGAAGAAAACACATACGGCTCGTCCATCGGTTGTTCTCCGTGTGAATTAATCGAGAAATTCACCATTGTAAAGCCATATTGATCGTTTTTAATTTCGCGAGCCGTATTCACATCAGCCCAATCACCTCGAAATAAGACAACTTTGCATTTGCCGTAATAATCCAACTCAATGATGTCGATAATAAGTTCGTAATATTCCAAATTCCCTCGATCGGATTCTCGTCCCTAGCACTAGCATAACTTGTAATCGAAGAATTAACAACAATTCCGCATTTTGGGTTCTCCTCAATCTCTTGCGATACCTTGTATGAAATCAGATCCGTTGATGAGGAAGCCACTATATCTTTTAACTATTCTGTTTGGACCTTGTGAAAGCCATTTAACGTCGTCATTTACTTCATTCCGACTCCAAACCTATTGAGTTGAAAGTAAATCGAGTAATTATGAATGTTATGAGAAAATATTATTACTTGTCAATGAAAATTTAAATTGCATACCATTTGGCTTAACCATTCATGGAATGATTCTGTGAACAACTTAGTAATTTCTCGTCGATTTAATCTTCGAGATCGTGAACGAGCTCTCAATATTTGTTTGTACTCACTACGGTAAAAAGGTTTTACTTTTTAGAAGACAAACAAATCATAATTGATGAGTATTTATCAAATTGTAGAACGTACTTCAAAATGGTTCCATTGAATCGTGATGAAAAAGAACGTGTCGATGTGCTTGGACCCACGATCTATCGCCTAATTACGTAATTTTGACTCGCCAATCGGTTCTCAAAACTTTGAAATAAATAAGTTTCACCAAATTATGATCTGTGAGCCCAACATTTCTACTTGGTCTGTTCATTCTTGTTTCAACATCTTCCAAATACCTCGAATAGAAAGTCATACATTCCTCTGCCAAGTAGCCCTCGGCAATTGATCCTTCCGGATAACGCTTGTTACACCTAGGGAGGATCCATTATATCTAACAGTGAGATATAAGACAACCCGTCAGGTTTCTAGCCTATATACTTTGAATCTTTTTCTTTTATCTATACAAGTATTATGTAAGTTATGAAATTTAATCGTAAACTTATGTAAGTTATGGAATTTGATCTTAAAATTAGGTAAGTTATGTATTCTTTAAGATCCATCATCGCAACATTGTTACACCTAGGAGGATCCATTATATCTAACGGTGAGATATAAGGCAACCCGTCAAAGTTTCAAACCTATATACTTTGAATCTTTTTCTTTTATCTATACAAGTATTATGTAAGTTATGAAATTTAATCGTAAACTTATGTAAGTTATGAAATTTGATCTTAAAATTAGGTAAGTTATGTATTCTTTAAGATCCATCATACGCTGCATTGTTACACCTAGGAGGATCCATTATATCTAATGGTGAGATATAAGGCAACCCGTCAGTTTCCAAATTATATACTTTGAATCTTATTTTTTATACAAGTATTATGTAAGTTATGAAATTTAATCGTAAACTTATGTAAGTTATGAAATTTGATCTTAAAATTAGGTAAGTTATGTATTCTTTAAGATCCATTATACGTGGCATTGTTACACCTAGGGAGGATCCATTATATCTAACAGTGAGATATAAGGCAACCCGTCAGGTTTCCAAATTATATACTTTGAATCTTTTCTTTTATCTATAAAAGTATTATGTAAGTTATGAAGTTTGATATTAACTTAAAATTATGTAAGTTATGAAGTTTGATCGTAAACTTATGTAATTTATGAAATTTTGATCTTAAAATTAGGGTTTAATGTTTTTAGGGTTTAAGGTTTAAGGTTTAAAGTTTAAGGTTTTAGTGTTTTAAGGTTTATAATTTTAATATTTAGGGTTTTAGAGTTTATGGTTTAGGTTTTAGTGTTTGGGTTTATGGTTTAAGGTTTTAGGGTTTTAAGGGTTAGGGTTTTATAGTTTAAAGTTTTAAGGTTTAGGGTTTAAAGTTTAAGATTTAGGGTTTAAATTTTAAGGTTTAAGGTTTATAGTTTAGGGTTTGGGGTTTAGTGTTAAGGGTTTATGGTTTTAAGGATTTAAGGTTTATGGTTTAGGGTTTAAGGTTTAAGGTTTAAAGTTTAAGGGTTTTAAGGTTTTAAGGTTTATTATTTAGGGTTTGGGTTAAGGGTTTAGGGTTTAGGGTTTAGGGTTTAAGGTTTAGAGTTTAGGGTTTAAAGTTTAAGGTTTATAGGTTTAGGGTTTTAAGGTTTTAGGGTTATAAGGTTTTAAAGTTTAGGATTTTAGGGTTTAAGGTTTAGGGTTTAAGGTTTAAGATTTAGGGTTTAAGGTTTTAAGGTTTTAAAGTTTATGGTTTTAAGGGTTTAAGGTTTAGGGTCTAGGGTTTTAAGGTTTAAAGTTTAGGGTTTAAGGCTTTATGGTTCTAGGGATTCAAGGTTTACGAGTTTAGGGGTTAATGGTTAAAGGTTAGGGTTTAAGGTTTAAGGTTTAGGGTTTAAGGTTTAAGGTTTAGGGTTTAAGGTTTAGGGTTTAGGTTTACTATTTTAGGGTTTAGGGTTTAAGGTTTAGGGTTTATAGTTTTAAGGTTTAGAGTTTAGTGTTTTGGGTTTAAAGTTTAGGTTTAATGTTTAGAATTTAGGGCTTAGTGTTTAGGTTTAGTGTTTAGGGTTTAATGTTTAGGGTTTATGGTTTAAGGCTTTAAGTTTTAGGGTTTAGCATAAACCACAAATACAACTTAGCAAATAATTCAATTATTACAATTTAAATATAAAATAATAGAATTCAAATACATAAAAAGTTATAACTATCTTTTAGATAAGTTTTGTATTCTTTTAGATTGGGTAAGTTGAGATGTTGTGAGGTGCTTAGAAAATAAATATTATTAAATATTATTATTTACTATTATATTGGTTGAAATATGCTATAAGTCTCTATACTTTTCGTGTATTTGAAAATTATCCCTCCTACAATTTATATATATACATCGATAATTAAACATTATAATATCACTTAATACTATATATTTTATTATAATCTATAGTATAATAATAGTTATATATGTATTAATATTTTAGGAATAATTATATGTTATATTTTGTGTTAGTAATACTAATACATTATAATACATTATTGTATTATGTATTAGTAATATATCAATTTAGTATTGGTTTAAGGTCGGGTTTAGGTAATCGGTTTAAATTTTTGATAATAGTTATATAATATATTACTATATTATTATTAAAGCATAATTTTATATATTTTAATAATTATTATTTTATATATTTTTATACATATATAATTATAGTATTCAAATTATTTGTATTAAATTGATGTTTTTAAAAATTATTTCACTTTATAATTTAATATAATAAAATTATTATTAATTATTTTTCCTATTAATAAATTTTTAATATAAGTATACAATGCTTATGAAACACTTTCAAAAAATATAGTCATTTATTTACATTTTATTTTTATTTTAAGTATTATTATAAAATTATATTAATTATTAATACTTATTATGATTGTTCAATTATAAATTGAGATTTTTTGGGCTTTGGATTGAATTTATCTTGAAGTTAGGTCGATTGAATTTGTCCAAAGTCGATAGGTTGTATGATATAGCAAGCATCCATATATAATAGCAAGCATAGACATAAAAGATGGTCATGGAATGAGAAGGGTACTCATTTAATTGTTCCTAAAGTCTTGAGGACGAATGAGAAGGGTAAATCCAAAACCAAATGTCAAGGCTTCGACCAAAACCGGAAGGCCCTATGAAAAACAAAGTCATCAGTTAAACAATGAGGACAAGACACCAAGTTCCCAAGAGCTTATGGCTAAAAAGTCAAAAAAGCATAAAATTAAAAGCGATTAGTAATAAAACACTAAATTATTCCAACACCAATAAATAAGAGTGCAACTAATTGAAATATAAATATACTTGTATAGGTATCTAATTAAAATATAATTATATTCATATAAGCGTGTATCTAGACACACAACAACTTAATGATCTTCACATATTTGGCATTAGAACACTAAAGCACCATAAAATACCAAAAGATGAATGCATTACAATCACATTCTTTATTATAGTTAACTAGAACAAAAGAATGTAAAATGAAGAACTCAATAATAATGATAGGATAAAGATTAAAAACTTGGAGATAAGTCCTCTCTCGCTAACCAACTTAAAAGGTTGGAGATAAGTCCTTTTTTCTTTTGTTATAACATAAATATTTGATGAATATGGTTACAAAAACTAGAAACATTTGTGCAAGAAACTTCATGGTCTCTCTTAGCAATAAAGCCTGATTGCTAAAGTAGACATGTAAATATAGTCCGCCTCAAACACCACAAAGGTAATCACCGGAAAAATCCATATTGAAATTAAAATTATATCAATTTGCTATATGTCTTCTTCGATGCCCTTGAACCAATCAAAATTAAGAACTTCCTAAGGTCTATACTAGAGCAAAGCATTAAGATACGTAAAGTTTTAACTAGGATTGGAACAGGATGAAGAAAAATATTACTGAAAATGAGAGACTTCTCCCATTTTTCTTATACTTAGAAACATTTGAGCAAGACAAAAGTTTGTATTCCTCCCATGCATTAAAGAAACATATGAATAGGACAATTGTTATTCCTCCCATGCTAAATGACTACTCAAACAAAACGAGTAATCGAAATCTTTGTGAGCGAAGAAAATCAATGTCATTAGCCTCCTATTCATATATTACATTTAAGTTTCTTTCGTTTCAACGAAAAAGAAATGGGTTTGTTTCAATATTTCATTAGGTTCACACATTTTCTATTTCAAGCAACTTACTGCTTCAACATTTTGGGGGTCATACAAATTTACGAAATTGATGAATTTTATACAATCCACAAATACAACTTAAACTCGTGATTTACTTCCACTCAATTAGAACAACTACATTCGAAAGGAACCAACACGATTAAATAACCGTCGGGTTTCATGCACAATCTATTAGCTACATATCAATGATTTTATGTTACTTATGTATTACGTAGTCTTAGCAAAATGAAAAGAAATCAAACAAAGCGAATACCATAGTTTAAAACTTCATTTTATAGAGGTTAGGGTTTAAGGTTTAAGGTTTAGGGTTTAGGGTTTAGGGTTAAAGGTTTAAGGTTTATGGTTTAAGGTTTGGGGTTTAAGGTTTTAGTATTTTAAGGTTTACTATTTTAAGGTTTAGGGTTTAGGGTTTAGGGTTTAGAGTTTTAAGGTTTAGAGTTTAGAGTTTTAGGGTTTAATGTTTAGGGTTTAGTGTTTAGACTTTAGGGTTTAGTGTTTAGGGTTTAGTGTTTAGGATTTATGGTTTAGGGCTTTAAGTTTTTAGGGTTTAGTATAAACCACAAATACAAGTTAGCAAATAATTCAATTATTACATTTTAAATATAAAATAATAGAATTCAAATACATGAAAAAGTTATTACTATCTTTTAGATAAGTTTTGTATTCTTTTAGATTGGGTAAGTTGAGATGTTGTGAGGGTGCTTAGAAAATAAATATTATTAAATATTATTATTTACTATTATATTGGTTGAAATATGCTATAAGTCTCTATACTTTTCGTGTATTTGAAAATTATCCCTCCTACAATTTATATATATACATCGATAATTAAACATTATAATATCACTTAATACTATATATTTTATTATAATCTATAGTATAATAATAGTTATATATGTATTAATATTTTTAGGAATAATTATATGTTATATTTTGTGTTAGTAATACTAATACATTATAATACATTATTGTATTATGTATTAGTAATATATCAATTTAGTATTGGTTTAAGGTTAGGGTTTAGGTAATCGGTTTAAATTTTTATAATAGTTATATAATATATTACTATATTATTATTAAAGCTTAATTTTATATATTTTAATAATTATTATTTTTATATATTTTTATACATATATAATTATAGTATTCAAATTATTTGTATTAAATTGATGTTTTTAAAAATTATTTCATTTTATAATTTAATATAATAAAATTATTATTAATTATTTTTCCTATTAATAAATTTTTAATATAAGTATACAATGCTTATGAAACACATTCAAAAATATAGTCATTTATTTACATTTTATTTTTATTTTAAGTATTATTATAAAATTATATTAATTATTAATACTTATTATGATTGTTCAATTATAAATTGAGATTTTTTGGGCTTTGGATTGAATTTATCTTGAAGTTAGGTCGAGTTGAATTTGTCCAAAAGTCGAGTTATATGATATAGCAAGCATCCATATATAATAGCAAGCATAGACATAAAAAGATGGTCATGGAATGAGAAGGGTACTCACAATTGTTCCTAAAGTCTTGAGGACGAATGAGAAGGTAAATCCAAAACCAAATGTTGGCTTCTGACCAAAACCAGAAGGCCCTATGAAAAACAAAGTCATCAGTTAAACAATGAGGACAAGACACCAAGTTCCCAAGAGCTTATGGCTAAAAAGTCAAAAAAAGCATAAAATTAAAAGCAGATTAGTAATAAAACACTAAATTATTCCAACACCAATAAATAAGAGTGCAACTAATTGAAATATAAATATACTTGTATAGGTATCTAATTAAAATATAATTATATTCATATAAGCGTGTATCTAGACACACGACAACTTAATGATCTTCACATATTTGGCATTAGAACACTAAAGCACCATAAAATACCAAAAGGCGAATGCATTACAATCACGTTCTTTATTATAGTTAACTAGAACAAAAAGAATGTAAAATGAAGAACTCAATTATAATGATAGGATAAAGATTAAAAAACTTGGAGATAAGTCCTCTCTGCTAACCAGCTTAAAAAGCTTGGAGATAAGTCCCTTTTTTTCTTTTGTTATAGCATAAATATTGGATGAATATGGTTACAAAAACTAGAAACATTTGTGCAAGAAACTTCATGGTCTCTCTTAACAATAAAGCCTGATTGCTAAAGTAGACACAGAAATATAGTCTACCCCCAAACACCACAAAGTAATCCTTTGGAAAAGTCCATATTGAAATTAAAAATTATATCAATTTGCTATATGTCTTCTTCGCATGCCCTTGAACGAAGTTTTTTTCCAATTTTATATTGATACCAAAATGGCGCCATTTATATTCGGAATAAAATAGCTATTTACTGCGGCGCTTTTGGACAAAACGCCACTATTTTATTTTTATATTGATACCAAAATGCGCGCTTCTATTTAGAAATCAAAATAATGTTTTGCATTGCTATACATTTAGTGGCGTTTTTGAACAAAACGCCACTAATGTTGACTTTTTTTTCAATTTTTATATTAAACCGAAATGATGACGTTTTATTTTTAAATAAAATCATTTTAATAGATTTTTGCGGCGTTTTTAAAAAAGCGCCGCTACAGATCGGACTTTTAGCGGCGTTTTTACAAAAGCTCCACTACAGATCGGACATTTAGCGGCGTTTTCACAAAAGCGCCGCTAAAGATCCTTTTAGCGGCGTTTTTACAAAAGCGCCGCTAATGCTCAGACTTTTAGCGGCGTTTTTTTCGAAAGCGCCGCTAATGCTCAGAATTTTAGCGGCGTTTTTCCTAAAGCGCCGCTAATGCTTAGACTTTTAGCGGCGTTTTTCCTAAAGCGCCGCTAATGCTTAGACTTTAGCGCGTTTTACAAAAGCGCTACTATTCCTCAAACTTTTGGCGGTGTTTTAAGAATAAACGCTATATATATCCTTTTAGCGGCGTTGAAATAAACGCTATTGCTTTCCTTTTTTTGCGGCATTTTCATTAAAACGCCACTAATGTATAATATTTGCAGTGTTTTTATTTAAAACGCCACTAAAAACACCTCTAAAAGTCTGTCTTGCTGTAGTGTGCATATGTTCTGATTCTTACCTAACTAACACATGATCTACTTAAGCATAATTAACAAATATCATATATCATAATGCTAAAACACATAGCAACTACACATACTTCATATATTCGGATACGTTCTTGACATATGCCCAAACCAAAATCACTTATATATATACAACCATATTCTTTATCTCATTTTAACATATAACCAAAAACGCTAACCAACTTATACATACAATATAAACATCACAAATATCATTCATTCACGTCACATATCACCATACCTAAAGTGGACTTATGCTATGATCAAACCAAAACCGAATTTGAACTTTTAAATAAGCCATTTTCACATGGCTTTTATACAAAACCAAGATTCATCACATTAAAACACAATTCAACCTATACATGCCATAGTTCCAAAATGTAACTTATAAAATACCGAAGACGGTTGATAGTGTGATAGACTTTGCTGATGATCACTGAGCTTGTAACTTGAATCCAAAATCTATAAAATAGAATGAACATGAAAACACAGAGTAAGTTGTAATAGCTTAGTAAGTCATAAGCAAATAAACATCCCAATGATATACTCAACTCATTTTAAGCCAATCCAAATTTCATTATCATTATCAATCTTAACCTCAAATCTACAAATGAGATAAAATCTACAAATGAGATAAATAACACATTTTCACAAAATTTACCTTGGCCGAATGCTCATTTAATCAATATGACCTAATATTAATCAACTTTCAAAACTAAAATGTCTTTATATGATCAAACATACACATACACATTTATATAAACTCAAGACCTATAATACCACATCATGTACATATACCACTTAAATGGTCGAATATACATGAACACATATATGCCTATATCCAAAAATAAATTCCACAATATTCATACTATTTATTTACAAGGCCGAATACACTTACTAAAATTCACATGAAATCTTCATTTATACCACACATAATTGGTATCTAATATCAAGATACTAATTTACCTTATCTCAAGTAAACAATAAGTTAACACATACCTGATCATTGAGCTCATTTAACGTATTTAATTACCACCTCAGCATAAATCTTTTAGGCATAAAATAAATAATAATTCACCGGCATAAAGCCTGCTAGGCGTAAAGCCTGATATCTTTCACCAAGACAAAGCTTGCTAGACCCAAAGTCCGATTATATACACCGGCAATAAGCTCTGAGCATAAAGCCCGATTTAATTCACCAAAAAAGGCTTGCTAGGCCCAAAGCCGAATAACAATACTATAAAGTCAGTCTCATACACATTTCATATATCGAATATTTCAAATATTCCACGTAATTCATCTGAACTTTCAAATGTTATATCTCAATCAATATAAACTCAAACACATTTTTTATGCTCATTTACATTCGCTAGCTTAATAATAATTCCATAAGTTCAATTCAATATATTACTAAGTTACATTCAAAATTAACAATGTTTAATTGCTTAAAAATTTACCTCGGACATCGATGAACGATGTAATCGGCTATTCAACTATTTTTGTTTTTCCCCGATCCAAATCTGATTTCTTTGGTTCTTGATCTAAACATATTCAAATTAAGCTCATTCAAACATATTTTCATTCAATTTAGTGAAAAAACACATAAATGGGAAAATTACATTTTTACCCCTAATATTTCACATTTTTACAATTTAGTCCCTATTGGACAAAACACAAAATATTCAAAATTTGGCTACACTATGCTTAGGCCGAATGTTCCTTACACTCATACAAGTCATTCCATATTTTAGTCCCTCAATTTATTATTTTTTCAATTTAGTCCTAATTACTCAAAATCATTAAAAACTCCAATACAAAATATGTTAATCTAAAACATATCTTTAATATTTCATCATTAAACATCACAAAACACATATATTCATCAATGGAATATCACAAAATATTCATAAATTTCTAAAATTAAGACATCGGCTTTATAGTACTCGAAGCAACGATGTCAAAAACGAAAAATGTTCAAAAACCAAAAACAAACTAACCTTGATTCAAGCTTAATTATGGCCGAACCTTAGGGAGAATTTTTCTTCCTTTTCTTTTGTGTAGTTTCGGTTAAAATAACAAAGATGAACAAAGTGGGCATTATTTTATGTTTTATGAAATAATAATAGTTTATACATTTACAAAATTAACCTTTATTAAATAATATAAAAATTTTACTAACTAAGGTCATTTAAGAACATTGCCGTCCACTACATTTCAAAATGGGCTTATTACAACTTTGGTACTTCCTTTGTAAAAGACAACATCAATTTAGCCCCTTTTCCAAACAATCACCTAATTTTCACTTTATGCGATTAAGCCTTTTTTATTTAATCGGATATCCAAACGATAATATTTTAAAACAAAAATTTACTACACACAAATTCACACATTATAAACACCAAAAATAATTTTAAAATATTTTTCTGACTCAGATTCGTGGTCTTGAAATCACTGTTTCGATTAGAGTCTAATCGGACTGTCACAAAAAGGATGTTGAAGTGGATGAGGTAAAGTGGCGAGGAAGATGATAATATGGATATAGAGTTTCTTTGAAAATTTAGGTGATATTTCGAGGTCTGTAAAAGTGGAATATGTCGATTTTTTTGGAGGCAATAGTTCAATGAATAGAGAGTAACTTACATAGTGTTGGGTTTCACACAAACAACTTAGAAGATAATCAAGCCATTGTTCAACAGGAATAGAGTGGACTGAAACAAATTCTCATGGACACATTTGATAAAAAATGAATGAGGAAGGAAATACTCAAAAAATTGATGCTAATGTTGTTGAATGTGAAGAGGATGATGATGTTGTTACACAATCTATTTTGGATGTTGCTGAATGCAAGAAGTATGAGAGGGATAATGAGAATGAAGACAATGATAGTGAAAAAGAAAACTTGAATGGCAATAGTGGAAGCAAGTGGAAACGTGATGACCATTTGAAGAACAACGAAGAAGATGAAAAGTAGTGTTCAGGTAGAAGCACACGCATGTTAAATTGGACATTTGAAATGAAAAATGGTAAGATGGGCCTCACATCAGTTTGAGGGCTTATGAGGGTTGGCCCACAACCCTAAATAACCCTTGAGGATTTTAAGCTTGAACACTAGGGGTATGGGTCAACCTCTAGCTGTTCAATATTTGAAATATTTGATCCACTACTATAAGCTCAATCTCTGTGTTTTGATAGAAACTAAAAAGCATTGTGATGTTTTGAATGTATGGACTAAAAGTTAGGGGTTTATGTGAAGGCAAAAATGGGGGACTTTTTGTGATGTAGACAATGACTATTCAGTGAAACCTGTTATTATTCATAAAAATTGTTGAGTGTTTCTATGTATCCTCTTCATGAAAGCCAATTTCTTATTTTTATGGAACAATTCCATGATTTCACATACTAGTATTAGGCAGGCCCCCATACAGGTCAACAGGTATCCTACTATAAGGTCTACATGTGCTTTCTGGACAGGGGTTTGCCTACATAGTGATATGAACCCATGTAGGAGAACTGTTTGGTGACGAACTACATATTAGCAAGCTATGCTTCGTTGATCGGGTTGTGGGTTGGTATGGGAACCGGGTCAGTCGGTTGAGGTGAATACTATAACAATTTGTTCCCCTCTTGGTCTAAGAAGAGTTATAAAGTGACTCTTCTGAGATCAAGTGTTTGCATGACACGAGGTTTGAAATGAAGCTTGTTAGGTACACTTATAAAACTTGCCGATTACTCTTTGCCACGTAATAGGAAAGGTATAGTTGTAATAATTCGATTACTTAAAAAAATAAATCCTTAAATTTTTTGCTTCTTTAAAATGACCCCTATTTAGCCCTAAAATCATCCAATCATATCAATTTCAAATTCTTTGCAAAAGAGGTGTTGTTGAGAATAGAAATCGACATTGAAAGGTAAAAATTCTGAAATTCTACAAACAATTATTCTGGTTAGTCTAGGTTTAGTAAGTAGTCATGGTTAGAACAAGGGAAGGTGGTTGTAGTAGTGCCAGTGGTCGTGGTAGGCGCCATTATGATTATTTGAGGTATTTGGAGGATTGTGTTACATGCACTCTAGTGGAGGCCAAAGCCTATCATTGCCACTAAGTATGAGGAGATGAGTCAACACTTGGCTACGTGAGGCATTTAATTACCCAATTGTGCTTATGAGTTTTCGATTGTGGAGGGTCTGAGGAGGTTAAGTGACATCGATGAAGGTTTTCTACTTCTTTTACATGTTTTGGAGCCTGATTTTCACTTTCCACTTCACCCATTCTTCTGCCACTTGCTAGAGGAATAAGGGATAGCCCTAGGAAAATTGTTTGGTTTCTCGTGGTAAGTCGCAATTGCGTATTTCATAGACTGTTATCGTTGAAATGAAGCACCATTGCTCACTATCTTTCAGAATCTCTACCAGTTAAAGGCTTTTAATCGGGGAGGTTCATTAGGTCTTTTCTATTTTTTTCATCGTGAAGGATGCGAGTCAATTATCTCAAATTGGTCATCTAACCTTCGCTTAAATCGTTCCAAATATATTCAAGTGAAAAATAAATTTGGGAAAGGCTTTGAGTTTCCTATCAAATGGTCTATCCCAAGCAAAACCGTTTGTATGCGGAAGTAACCTATTCAGTGATAAGTAGAGTGGGCTCAACTTGCGAGGCTTCACAAAAGTCGCGTCTTAGAACATGAGGAAGTATTGACAACTAGAAATGTGTTCCACTTTTTCCTTCTGGACTTGAGCCCTAATGGTTGGTGACCCGTTGATGATCAAAATGGCGCGGATACTTAATCAGTATTACCTGTAAAGTTCTGATGGCCACACGAGGCTACTAACAAACTCAAGCTTATTCTTGTAAGGAAAAGAGTGGAACCTAGGAATTATTTTTATACATTTTGAAAATTGAAGCCTTGTTTATGGTCTTCGAATTCTACTGGTATTCAAGAAAATAACACAAGCACTCCTATAAATATTGTTGGTACTGACGATAAACTTGTTGGTAATACAAGCACAACTCAAGTTGGTGAGGAGTTTACACTATCAACCGAATCAATAAGTCTATTGAGAGAGATCGACACATACATAAATGTACGGTCATTTATGTAGAATGTGCGAAGAGCACCTTTGGGAGGGAAGTGTTAGTATTAAAAAGAGGCAAAGGACAACAGTTGGTTCTACTAATATTGTATTAAGCAATGAAGAAGAAGATATGCGAGAAGTGTGGAAGCTTCGTTGAAAGAAAGGTAAAGATCGTGCGACACCTTTGACGACTATTACAGTTGCTACTATAGCCCCTACTCCATCAATGCCTCCTCTCCCTATGAGACCACTTGCTGGAGGCACGTTTGGGTTAATCCAGAATGTTGAACCTATTATTTTTGGGGCTCACTGAAATTGGTGTCCACTAGTGGTGAAGTTGACACCTCATTTGCTTGGCCCGATCAGCTAAGCGCGAAAAGGTTCCCTTTTTTCCTTGTTGGAGTGATGAGGAAATGGAAAGAATCGATGCCACAAGAGTTCAAGGGCTATGTTTCTCCTTCTGCTTCATCTTCTTTTACTAAAAGGCCATCCTTGAGAGAGCTAGTCTTGTCTTGGCAAGTTGCTCTTACGAAAATTGAAGTTATCAGCTTGGGGCTCGCGAAGAGTATAGAGAAGGAAGAAATAAATATGAAAGAATTTGAGGGTTCCTTCCAGTCCACCCAAGAAGACTTAAGGGAAGCTCGTGATCTATATAAGAAATTAGAGGAATATTATAGGAGGCTAGAAGAATGCCTTATGCTCTTGGAGAAAGCCAATGATCAATTACATGAAGAGGTTGTTATGGTTTGAGCTAAAAAATTGGCCTTCAAAAAAGTATGGAAGCCATGGATGAGAAACAAAAATTGATATGGCTAATTCGACAAAGCGCCATAAGGAAGCTTTGGTGAAGTATCAGGAAAAATGATGCAAAACTTTCAGGACTATCTGCTAGAGTTAAAGTCAAACATTTTGTTGCATGCCCAAGTTGCTGGTGGGCCCTTTGACGCTCAAAGGGTAAACGTTGATGTTTTGAGTAAACTCACAGCTGCTAAAATTTGTTTTAACAACCGCTTCCCCTCGGGTCTTGCTTGGGAAGAGTTCGCTAAAGAGTGGAAGAACTCAAGCAAACTTTTTGTGGCTGATGAACCTATCGAGGCTAGTGTTTCTTCCTTCGTAGATTCAGAGAAAGGTAAGAGCGAAGATATAAGGGTGGATGTTGATAACTAGAATTCTAATGTTTAATTTCCTTCTATTATATTTGTTGTATCTCGGCATGCCGCTTTGAAATGAAAAGACTATTTTTATTGTGTTTTAAACTTTAAGCAACTTGTCTCCAAAGTGCTTCTTTTACTAAACGAATGATATCTCTTCTTTTGTGCAGATGGATTAGAGACATTATACGACGCATGGGAGAGATACAAGGATCTCTTGAGAAGGTGCCCTCACCATGGTTTACCCTTATGGCTCCAAGTCCAAACTTTCTATAACGGTGTAAACCCCTCAACGAGGCAACTAATTGATTCAGCCGCCGGTGGAACCTTAAACAATGGAACTCTTGAAGCAGCCTATGATTTTATTGAAGAGATGTCACTAAATAACTATCAATGGCAGGTTACAAGGACAAAACCAACAAAATCAACCGGAGTTTTCAACCTTGACCCAGTAACCATGCTATCAACACAGGTAGAGATGATGAATAAAAAGCTTGATAGTTTGTGTTCTTCGCAGGTACATCCAGTAATGCAGTGCAACGTAAGTGGAACTTTCCGAATCCTGAGTACCCACCCTACCAATTGGGCACAGAAAGCAAACAGATGAACTATATAGGTATCAATTTCAGATCTAATAATAAACCTTATAGTAATACTTATAATCCAGGTTGGAGGAACCACCCAAATTTTTCGTGGGGATGTCAAGGAAATCAAGGAAATCAGAGACAACAACCTCCTCAAAATTTCCAAAATCACCATATCCACAAGAAAAGAAGCCAAACCTCGAAGAGATGTTGACAAAATTCATGGCATCCACAGAAAATCGTCTCCAAGACACTGAGGCAACCCTTAAAAACCAACAAACATCGATGGAAGGGATTAAGAACAAAGTTGGGGAACTTACTAAGTCAGTCGGGGAAGTTACAAAGTCAGTTGGACAACTTGCAAAGTTAATGTCCGAACAACTGCAAGGGTGTCCATCAAGCAACACTGAGATTAATCCAAAGGAGCAAATCCAAG
Organism: Gossypium rotundifolium; assembly: GCA_025506655.1. Classification (NCBI taxonomy): domain Eukaryota; kingdom Viridiplantae; phylum Streptophyta; class Magnoliopsida; order Malvales; family Malvaceae; genus Gossypium; species Gossypium rotundifolium. The sequence continues at coordinate 144,313,531 of CP106731.1, forward strand.
CCATAACAGCTCAGGAAAATGTAGGGTTAGATGAACCTAATTCAATACAAGAAAGTGAGCTAGAAGAAGGTAAAGTTGAGGTAACCCAAGAAAAGCCAAAACTGATAATCAAAGAATACCAACCTCGCATACCTTATCCCGAAGCGTTAAAGAGAGACGATACAAAGGAACAGTTTAGTAAGTTTCTAAAACTTTTAAAGAAATTACATATTAACTTACCACTTCTTGAAGCTCTGTCGCAGATGCCAGATTCGAGGAAATTTTTAAAACAACTCTTGACGAACAAGCGTAAGTTAGACGAGGAGTCGCATGTGGAACTAAACACAATGTGCTCAGCAATTCTACAAAATAGACTATCACGGAAGCTAAAAGATCCAGGGAGTTTTACAATTCCATGTTTAATTGGTAGTCTAAATGTTGATAATGCCTTAGCTGATTTAGGGGCAAGTATAAATGTCATGCCTTATAAAATGTTTAAACAACTAGGTCTAGGGAAACCCAAACAAACTAGGATGAGTATACAATTAGCTGATAAAACTATTAGAATTCCTAAGGGTATTATTAAAGATGTTCTCGTAAAAATTGAGAAATTTGTTTTCCCAATAGATTTCGTTGTCTTAGACATGGATGAGGATAATTCGATTCCTTTAATTTTAGAAAGACCCATTTTAGAAACTGCCAAGACTAAAATTGATGTTGGCACAGGAGAACTCATTCTTCGTGTAGGTGATGAATCGATCAGTCTACAAGCTCTTGACTCGACCAAGACATCAATTGATGAAGGTGAGAAAGTAAAATCCGTTGATGACCAATTTGTTCACCTTTCACCACAGGATCCACCATAAAGCCGCAAACCTGAGCTGGATCATAGACCTCGTGCAAATAAAGAAAAACTATATAAGGAACGAAACCTTAAGGTCGATGAACTAGACGAGTGGAAAACACACTTTAAAGAACCGGAACCACACGAAGTAAAACCGAAGGAGCCCCTAGAAGAGCTCATAGGAACATCAAATCACTTCAAAATAGAAGATAAGATATGGATGAACAAAGCAGATCCTCGAATCATCCCATTAGACCCAAATACAACCGAAGGAATCCCTCTTGAGGCACGTAATATCATCCCATACGGAACAATCGAGGTAAGCAATCTAACATTAGGCACTTTTAAGGTAAACGCTTCTCGACTTAAACTTTATCATGAAAATAAAACCGACATCATGAGAAAAGATGTTCAAACCTTCAAACCACCATGATTATACAAACAAAGGGAAAGTCCAGCTTAAGACTTTAAACAAGCGCTTCTCGAGGCAACCCGAGTACAAACCTTAAGTACTTTACATTTTTTATGTTCTTTTATTTTATTTTATTTTCTTCTATCTAAATGCCTAATTGTAAACTAACCAAAAGCGTAGATTCCCAGGTCACACGGCCTTACACACGGCCGTGGCCGTGGCCGTGTGGAAGTACAGAATCTCCGTACTGACAATGGCAGAAGAGGTACAAGTCAGAGGGAATCAAATCTTCAAGTCACGGACTCCAACCACCACTCCACGGGCACCGACAGAACATCACGACCATGCGACGCGACCGTGGTCGACACTGACTTCTCAAAAATGGGCGTGGAGAAACAACATGCCTCACAACACGGTCGTGCGAGGCGATGTGTGAATCGACACGCCCACAATCCACGGGCGTGGGTAGGTGTCAGAATTTAAAACTCTATTTAAACCCCCACCCTCCCTCATTACCCTTTATCCCTACCATTCTTCTCCTAACAAAGCCCCTACTCTACCATCACGATGTCAAAGAACCAAAAGGATTCAAAAAAATCTCCCTATGGGAGATCGGTCTACATAAGTTCATGCCGGCCACTTCAACCCTCCAACATGCCAAGGATGTTCGGACCTTTTCAGTTCTATTTTTTTTTCTCTTTTGCTTCAATTTCCTTATCTTTACTTCTCTTCTACTTAATTTAGTTTATTTTACTTTAGTTTCTTAGTTTTAGGTTCTAAAGGCTGCTAGGGAATCACACCGGAACCACGACCACCGGCTCAACACAACCTTAGAAACCACACCTACCTCACGAACCATCCAACAATAAGGACTCCTCAGTCCATTTACCTATTCTTATAAGTTTATTTTCCTTTTTATTTTCCTTCACTTTAGCTTGCTTTTCTTTAAATATTTATTTTGTATATTTTGAATCTTTATTATTAATTTCTGGTTAATTCGCCACAAGTTTCCCAATTTCTTCATCTATCACAGTGACTGTTGGCATCCACCACAGCACCACCACTTCCTCCTCCAAATCGGGCCGGGAATAGTGATCCCAGAAAAAATTTAGGAAGTTTCACTTATCCCCTCCTCTTTTGATTTTATTATTACATGATTATTTATCTACCCTTGTACATTGAGGGCAATGTACATCTTAAGTGTGAGGGGTAAAAGTGCCTAACTTTTTGCATTATTCTCAAATCCTTGAATTATATCTAGTTCTTAAGTAATTTCCTCATATTACTAATTAGGATGAAATTTCTAATGATTTATGATTTTTATTGATATGTCTTAGATTAAGTTATAGATATTGTGCATTGATGATTTAAACTTTAAGATACTAGAGAATCAAGCATGATAAGTCTATTTTTCAGAATTAAAAATTTTTCTAGGTTGTTGAACTGAATTTGAATATTACCTTGAAGTTTGAAATTTACAAGGATTGATGCCAAATACCCATAATTTTTGTGAGATTTGAGCCTTTTAGAGCATATATTCTTTTCCATGCTCACTTTATTGATTATGAGTGTGTCAACACTGAATTGTTATTCTAGAACTTGCCTCGACTATACATGTCAAGACCACATTTTTTATTTGATATACTGAGATGATAAAGGCACCTAGGTTTTAACCCACTCACTCCATTAAAAAGCCTACCTTCACAATTAACCCTTAGTAAACCCCGTTGATCCTAACAACCCTTTTTATTGATTCACCCACTAATATTAACCCAAAACCCCGCTCGTATTTGTTATCACCATTCCTTTGACTACCCTTCTATCGAGAATTGATTTGATCAGTTGTCTAATCACTTTATTTCAGTTGATAAAGTTCTTTCTTATATTATGTAAACATTTGATTTATTCTTTTAAAAAAAAGAAAAAAGGAAGTATATTCATTATTAGTTCTATGCTCTAAGAGCTTGTACGTTTAAATTCAACATTTGAAGAAGAAGCTCGTATTATTAGTATTTTAAATTTTCATGTGATGTAATTATTCAGGTTATTAGTTTATTTTTCTAAAGTTAGGTAACTTGTCAATTCAATCTCGATTTTAACCCTCTAATTTAGCCTTTTTCCACACCTTTAACCCAAGCCCTGTTACAACCCTGTTAAAAACCTTTTGATTTGTGTATCATCTCATATTATAGTGGTGAAGATTTGATTTTCAGGCAAGCCTATGGGATTAACTTTTCAGGTTCGACTTATGAGTGTTTTTTCTGAACCTTAAACACTTCGAGTGATTTGAGTGAATCTTTTGTGAGGATGTCAATCCTTGTCGGTTTTGAATTAAAGGTAATCATTTAGATAAGGGGAGACACTAATGTTTTCACGCTACAAATATATGACTTAGAATTGTTTGAATCTTTAGGAGTCTTTGAGTTAAATCATCCATGTATGAATTATTTGTGAATTAGGATGAGACATTGTTGATGAGGATTATGAATTGTGGAAAGTTTGTTTTAATTGTAAGTTGAGAATTTTGCTTGAGGACAAGCAAAAGCTTAAGTGTGGGGGTTTTTGATAAACCGTGAAAGTAACATATTTTAATCCCACATTTAGCATACTTTTGGATGATTTATTCCCTGGATTGTGTAAAAAGGTGCTCTTAATCCTTTCTTTTCATGTTTTATACTCAGGAAAGCACCTAGGGAAGAAAAGAACAAGAAACGAGCTCAAAATGAACCAAATTGGGCCAAAGAAGAAATCGACACGGCCTGGGCACCGAAACACATGGGCGTGTCTCTTCAGCAGACTCGACCATGACCTGAAATCAATTTACACGGGCGTGTGCCATGGGCGTGTCCCTGCTGCGGCCAAGAGGAGTTTCACTCGAATTTGGATACTTGAAGACAAAGAAACACATTCCAAAGCCTATCCAAACACCCGAGTAGGAATTATACTTGAATTAGGATACTTAGAGGCCAATTAAAGCATTCCAAGAGCCTATATAAACACCCTAAGCATAACCTTCAAGGGAGAGCTAGTGGTTAGCTAGGCCAAAGAGCCGAGCCAGAAAGGCTAGATTTGTGGGAATCACTCGAGGATAGCCAGTTGATCCATCTCAAGAAGCTGAAATTCTACTCAAGACGGTGGATTTCTCCTTCAATTCCTTCAGGGAGTTTTAGGGATTTCTTATGTTTTATTTTATCTTTTCTATTGAGATGTTTTCTTTTATTGTTATGAACTAAACCCTTCAGATACCTGAAGGGGATGAAACCTAAGATGGATCTTGTTATTGTTTTATGAACTATATGATAAATATTTTATTTTTTCTTAATTATGTGAGCTTAATTCTTGTGTTAATATTTTCGGGATATTGATTCAAGTTGAATGTACTTAGGTGGTGGAGCAAAAGTCCCTACTTAAGAGTAGATCTAGAATAATTAAGCGGAGTTGATTGCGAGCCCAGAGATAGGGTGACGAGATTTTTTCGGATTAGGGTGAAACCTAATATGGGAGTCCATAGATCGAGTTAATGTGATTCTAGGAGTTTTAATTAGAAAGAGATTTCAATTAATCAACCTAGGGTTAGACGTTATTCACCTCGAGAGAGGGTTTAATATAAAATAGGGAATCCTATGGATCAAGTCAAGTGAATAAATCATCTGGTTCAGTGTTAGATAACAAGTGAAGTTTAGGTGGATTCTTCCTAAGGGTATCATCTTAATTAACTGAGTTTTCCCAACAGTATTTCCCCAATTCATTCTTTTTGTCTTTGTGTCTTTAGCTTAGTAGTTAGTTTTAATTAAACAACCAATCACTTAATATTTAGGCTAAATAATAGAAAGAAGGTTAGTATTAGTACTTTTAGTTCCTTTAGGTTCGACAATCCGGTCTTGCCTAAGCTATACTACTGTTCGATAGGTGCACTTGCCTTAAATCGTTGTCAGAGTTAGTTTCCAGGTTCGATCATTCTCTTTATATAATTTTAAGACTCTGACATGCGATCAATACTTCTCACATATAACTCCATCAATTGCATAAACTTTCACATCATAAAACTCATCATCATTAATGTGTATAACTTGACAAATATTGGTCAATTCCTAATGGCCCTTTACAAAATGTATAAGTAACCTCAATAGCCAATAATTAGGCTAAAAAATATGACATATTACAAAATGACCAAGTTCCTATACATGCCATACTAAAAATAATTCAACTTTACTATACCAAAAGAACGGTTGATAGTATGATCCGAGCACCGACGTTTTACGATTCCCGAGTTAGCTTGGCTATACTACAAGGAAAAGGAAAAAGATAAGGGGTAAGTATATTGCTTAGTAAGTTTGCATGAAATAATATAGCAACATAAGTATTCATGGTAAAATCCATTCATCTCATAGAACAATAATAACATAAGTTCTCAAGTGCTTAGGCATACTTACTCATACTTACTCTTACCCATCACATATCACATTATGGTTTCTAAACTTGTATTTTTACTCATAGTACCTGTATCACTTCATCACATAATTTAGCATTTATGCTTACTTGAACATAACTTAAATCATTATCATTCTTTACATAAATGAAACTCATTGAAATCTTGGTATAATTTTACTCTTTATCATCCTTACTTACTTGGTTCTTTTGTCACCTTCTCATACTTAACTCTTTTTCCCATTGAATTACTTAGACTATCAAAGGATAATTAATCACATCATGCATGTATCTCGATGCCAATGCCATATCCCAAATATAGTCTTACATGGGATCACCTCTTGATACCGATGTCATATCCTAGATATGGTCTTACACGGGATCTCTTAGGTCGATGTCGATGCCATGTCCCAGACATGGTCTTACACGAGATCTTCTTTTGATGCCGATGCCATGTCTCAGACATGGTCTTATACGGGACCTTCCTTATTCGATGCTGAAGCCATGTCCCAAACATGGTCTTATATAGGATCGACATCCAGTACCGATGCCATGTCCCAGAAATGGTCTTATACGGAACCTACATTTGGTGCCGATGCAATATCCCAGATATGGTCTTATACGAGACCTTTCTTATCTCTTGTCATCTCATGATTTAGGTATCATCGTTATTTCGAATCTTCAACCGGGACTTCAACTTACATATTTTCATTCATTTTCTCATCAAGGCATTATTAATCAACTTCATGGAAACAATAGGCATTTCAAAAAATAATAAGTAATTTAAACATAATAACATATGTAGCCATAATTTCACACAAACTTACCTCGGTACTCAAAATGTATATAGATGTTTGATTTAGTCCACAACCTTGTCCTTGCCTCGATCCGGTCCAGGATTCGTGTTTCTTGATCTATAATAACAAGTTCACTTGTTTACTACTCACATTGACTAAATTGACTCATGAACCACACTTTGGCAAAATTATGATTTTACCCCTAAACTTTCTCATAATTACACTTTTGCTCTTAGGCTCGTAAAATGATTTTTATTCAACTTTCTTGCATTTCAAGCCTAGCCGAATCAAATTCTCAACTATAACAATCTTCAATTTCCACTATTTCACTCATGTATGACCATTTTTATAACTTTTACAATTTGGTCCTTTTATGGATTTTTCATGAAAATCACTTAGAAAAAGATGTTTATCTTACATCAAACTTTCATATTATTCCATAAAACATCAAAATACATGCATGTCATACATGGGTAATTTTTTGAACATAAACCCTAGCTCAAAATATAGCTAGAAATATAAATCGAGCTACGAGGATCTCAAAAATACGAAAAATATTAAAAACGGGGCTAGGATGTACTCACTATCAAGCTTGGAAGATGAAGAAACCCTAGCTATGGTGCCTTTGAAATTTTCGGCTAGCATGGAGAAGATGGACACGAATTTTGACTTCTTTTCCTTTTTAATTCTTTTATTAACCAAAAGACAAAAATGCCATTAATGATCTTTTCTTGAGATTTTTCCTTCCCATGTCTATTTTTGTCCACTTAACATTTAATGGTCTAATTGCTAAATAAGGACCTCTAGTAATTTTTATAATTCTATTTCATACTTAAATCTTTTAGAATCTTATATTTTCTAATCTTTGCAATTTAGACCTAATGGACAATTTATTCACTAATTAATAAAATTTCTTCATGAAATTTTCAAACAATCATGAAAACACCTCATAAGCCTCATAAAAATCATAAAACACATATTTCTACTTCAAATTTGTGGTCTCGCACCACTATTCCGACTAGGTTCTAAATCGGGCTGTTACAGTTCAGTATTTCTCAAGACTAGATCGCTTACCTGAAATTGCTTGTTTTTACTCTATCGTTAAAATATTAAGCAAATTTCTAAGCTCGCGAAGCGTTTCTGACTTCTCTTGCTTCGTTGATTTCATCGATAAGATCTAAATTGAGGCTGATGGCTTCCTGGTTGAAATTTTTATCAAAATGAGATGCCTTGTGGGATCGTAAGCCTATTTCAGCAGGGATTACCGCTAGGGTACCATATACCAATGAGAATGATGCTTCTCTGGTTACTATGTGAAGAGATGTTCTTAAGGCATATATAATTTTTGGCAATTCTTCAAGCTAGGCACCATTTGTATCATCAATCTTCTTCTTTAAAACTGTTAGGATTTTCTTGTTCATTGTCTCCACTTGACCATTCGTTTGGGGCGTTTTAACAAAACTTTGGATGAGTGATATCTGTAGGTCTGTATAGAAGCTCTTGAATTTTCCCTAGAATTAATTTTCATTTTCTGTTATGATTAAACGTGGGATACTGAACTTGCAAAAAATGGATTTCTAGATAGAAGATTTTGTTTGCCTCTCTCTTATTGTAGCTAAGGACTCAGCTTCTTCTATTTAGTAAAATAATCCACAACTACAACTATTAACTTCTTTTGAGTTATGGCAATTGGAAATGGATCCAAGATATCAATCCCCCATGTTGCAAACGGCCAAGGACCAGACATCATTTGTAGGGGTTCAGCAGATGATCGATGTACTAGATCATGTTTCTGGAAAGAATCACAAGTGAAAACCATTTCATGAGTATCTTTCTATATGGTTGACCAATAATATCCTTGCCTGAGAACCTTTTGGACTAACAATCTTCCCCCTAGGTGATCGCTACATACTCCTTTATGTACCTCCTTCATGACATACTCAGCTTCAGCAGGAGTGAGGCATCTCAAAAGTGGCTAGGAGTAACCCTTTCTATATAATACACCTTCTAACATGATAATTTAAATAATTTTAGCTGAATAAAATCTAGATAATATTTAAGTATGAAAATATGTTAAATATGAATAGTAGTGTCATACCTCGCTGCTTTATGTTCCATCTTGGTTAACTCTTTTTTCTCAATTGTTGATTTTCTCCTTGTAAGGGTTGTATAATGGAATTCATTTGTGTTTGCTCTTGATTTTGGCTTTACTGTTGGGTTGTTTTGTCTCTATAGTGAGCTAAGAACTACATCTTATATAGTTAATAAAAAAAAATTTAGAACACAATGTATAATTGTAATGAAATATCATGAGGCGAAGTGAATATTCATCATATAAAATTTCAATAATCAATGCGACATGTTATTATATTATATATGCAAGTAATAGAATCTTAAATTAATGAGTTACATACAGGGTTTGGTGATCTATCAAAAGAACACTCTACCATAAAGTCAACCAAGATTTGAGCATTTATTACTTTTCAGGGCATTTTCTATTCCAAACTCTGCTAGCTTGATTCCCCACTTGGTCATCCTTCTCGAAGTATCAACTCTAGACAATATGTCCCTGATGGGTTGGTTTGTCATAACCGTCACAGGATGAGCTTGAAATTATGGTTGTAATTTGTGAGATGCCACTACTAGAGCGAAAATGAGCTTTTTTGTCTTTGAATATCTTTGCCCGTTATTTTATAGTACTTTACTAACATAATACACAAGGAGATGGTGAACCCCTTCTATTCTGATCAGGACCGCTACAACTATTTCTTCAGACGTTTCTAAATAAAGAGAAAATTCTCTCCTACTCATGGTGACATCAAAAGTGATGGAGACGTTAGATACGACTTAAGTTGTTCAAAAGTAATCTGAAGTTCCTTTATCCAACTAAAGGAAGTCCTTAATGTCTTGATAAAATTAAACATTTATTTTTCATTCTGGACATGAACCTGTTCAGTGCAACCACCCTCCTTGTTAAACACTGAATATCTTTGATAGTTTTCGGGGAGGCATGTCTAGAATAGCCCTAATCTTCTCACGATTCACTCTAATACCTCTTTTGAAACCATGAAGCCCTAAAACTTACCTGCTCTTACTCCAAAAGCACATTTCCCTGGATTTAACCTCATATTATATGTTCAAAAAATAGCGAAAGCTTCAGATAAGTCTTCAATGTGCCCCCTTAAAGTGGTACTCTTCCCTAACATATCATCTACATAAACCTCAATATTGTAACACCCTAGACCCGACTGAGTCGGTTCGACTAGGATCTAACGTGCCATATTAGCCACATCAAAGTGACTCTCCATTAACTCCCAACCTAACCTCCAACACACCACATATTTACAACATAAAAATGTGCTAAGTTATCATAATGCAACAAAATGTCATAATAACATGCATGAAATATAAAACATGTGAGCACATAAAATCTCCGTAAAGAAGAAGGTTTTGTATGTTAACAAATAGTAAAGACTTCAAGGGTCACATGAAGTAATAGAGATTTTTAGGGTTTACATATTCGAACAAAAATACACAAGTACTTAAAACTTAACTTTAAAGTTCACACAACAATATAGGTTTTCATAATAACATAACTCTATGGGTTCCATGTAATATGTGCTTTGCAACAAGAAAGGCCATACATTTAAGGGTTCACATGCATTATTTGGGTTCACTAACAAGTAAGGCTTTCACTAATAAGGGTTCACATGTAATTTCGGGGTCGCAAACACATATGAGTCACATGCATGGATACCTCATATCAAAACTGGCTCGCATAAGGGGGTTAAATCATATTTAGTCAAAATTTAAAGAATATAACAAGCATGCACGAAAGGAAAGGTACTTAAACTTAAAACTTTTACTCATACTAAAAGGAATTCAAACAAACAACTATTTTACTTCATGGTTCACAAAATCGTAAATAAAATAATCTTAAGAAAATTAAGTCTAGCAAAAATAGAAAAGTCATTTATCATGATATCACTAATCTCAAGCAAATGACCACATCGCCTTTTCCTAGGGTTCGCTGGTACCCATCTTGGTCAGCCTCGCTTGGATCAATCACTTCACCACTGCCTTCCGTGATCTACTTACCTACGAAGTAATAGAGGAATGGGTGATTTCGTTGAAAACTCAATGAATATACATGAAACATCATAGTATGCTTAAAATAGGGAGTTAAAACGAAAACTTAGTCTGAAAACCATTTCGCGAGCTGGGCTCGCCGTGAAGGTGGAAGACCTAGTTCGCAGTTACCTGCTTTTCAGAAAAACATATAATTCTGTAAAACAGTTTCACATGTGCTTGTGGAAATCATACTTAAAATCTTGGCTCTTTTTTGTAAGAAAACATAAAACATATTCGCATACTTATCATATCCTTTTGCTTGTTCTTGTTATTGTCATTATACTGAACATATTACATGCTCTTATACTTGTCACATCTGTTGGATAAGCAGATCTCCTTATATCACCTCACTTGTGACTCAAAGAGTCCTTATCATGTCCCATAAGTGTAGCAGAAAGCTAAACACTCTCTTTTACACCAATATGTCCCTTTGAATGGAACATAGCTAGACATTCCCTTATTTCTCCACATGTCCTAGGGCTTCAACACCCAAATCACAGAACTTATAGGTCAATACTCACAATCCTTTGGCATGCAAATATACCCAACATAGGCTCACATAAGGAGCTTACATAAAATACTTGTTCACATAGAGCTCGCATAGAGCTCACAAAAACACAATTTATAAAATCATGTTTTAAAAACTTATCTTAAAATATTTAAAACATAAGCTCGCATATAAGCATGCATAAAACATATTTTTAAAAGCATATTCACATATCTTGGATACATATTTTATAGAAAATCTTACTCTTAGAACTTAGTTTTTTTTAAAAAAAACCTAAGCTCTGAAAAACACAATGGTTCGTACACAAATGGCGATTCTTGAACACTTATTGATTAGTTGAGAATCTAGACAAGTTTTGCTTTTTCCATTTTCCTTGGTGGTAGATGGTCCGGGTGGTTCACAACATACATACATACATAAACATAAATTACTTAACAAAGTGCATAAAATTCAAACATACGAGCGAACCTAGTATCTTGGACGATTAACCCTGGCAAAACAGAAGCTTACCTTGGTTTCTAATATCTTTGGTTCAGAATAGAAACTTGAAAAAATAATAATCGATGATAGAACTCTTTATGAGAAGGGCTTAATTTATAGGCACTAAGTGTTTTATACTCTACTTGACTTAAGAAAAAAAGTTATGTGAATGGATAGTTGTCCTAATTGGAAAATAAGTCAACTTCCTAATTCAAATATAACTCGACTTATACTGGCGAACCCTAGTTCTCCAAACCAACTAGCGAACCCTAACTCACTAACCAACTGGCTAACCCTAATTCGCTAAACTAACTAACAAACCCCAATTCACTAAACATTGGCAAACATTCCTTACCACGTATTTAGGCATATTCTGTTCACCGAACCTGCTGGCGAACTCTGCTGAAAGTCTTCTAGCAAACACCAGTTCACCATACCACTAGCGAACCTCCTGCTTACAAAGTCCAAACTTCCAAGCCCTATCTTGGTATGTTACAGATGCTGCGACCAATCTGTTCCTTAAAAATTTTATTCACCAATTGCTGATATGTTGCTCCTACATTCTTTAACCTAAAGTGCATAACTCAATAACAGAACAAAACTTCATCTGTAACAAAAGTAGTCTTATTCTGGTCTTCCAAAACCATAGAAATTTGGTTGTACCTTGAAAATGCATCTATAAAGCTCATGAACCTATGGCCCGCCGAAACATCCACTGATCTATCAATTAAAGGTAAATGAAAACAATCTTTTGAGCACTCCTTGTTGAGACTGGTAAAATCAATACACATCTTCTATTTCTCGTTAGCCTTCTTCACCATGACTACGTTCGATACCCAGTCAAGGTATACCACTTCCCTAATAAACCCCATCGAAAGCAACGTCCCTACTTCTTATCTAATGGCCTCCACAACTTGTAGAGCGAACCTTTTTCTCTTTTGTTGAACTCGTTTGCCTTTAGAACACATATTCAACCGATGCACAATCACCCGTGGATCCACACTAGGCATGTTCGCCGCTGACCACACAAAAATATCTGGATTTTCCCTTAAGCGCTGCGCTAAGTCCCTCTTTTCCTCTTCCATTAACACCGGTGAAATCCTCACAAACTTCTCTGTGTCATCATAAAATAATTGCAAAGTTTTCATTTCCTCTGCTGCCTCTAGCTTATGAACTCTTTCCTCGCTCCTAACATCCAAACTATCCAAATCGAAAACCTGACTAGCTATCTCTATCTGCTGTGAACTCTAGCCTTGTCACTCTTGCTCATGAGTCTGTTTAACTGACACATATGACATTGGCTGGCTAACCGCTAATCAAATTTCATGAATCCCACCCTCGTTCGGTAGGAAACTTAATCTTTATACAAAAGGTGGCAATCATCATTCTATCCATCCGCATGATAGGGTGCCCAAAAATGACATTGTAAGCCATAGGGTGATCCACCACAAAAAACTGAACATACTCTATAGTTGTGTGCTTGTCATCTCGAAGAGTAACAGGTAAGGTGATGCACTCCTTTACTTGAACCGGATGATTAACGAAGCCATAAAAAGGGATCGCCCTTTTCAAAGTATGCTCTTTCAACCCCATCTTTTGGTACGCTTCCCAAATTAAGACCTCTATAGCACTTCCACTGTCAACTATAATTCTCTTAACTTCAAATCCAGTTGTTGTCACCACTGTAGGGCCTTTTCCTTTCACATATTGAATCCTCATATTCCTCATAACATTTTACCCTCAATTTCTCTTGCTGACGTAACCTCTTAGGCGAATTAATAAACATCACAATTTTGAGACACGCCTTCCTCTTTGTGTTAAACGTTTGGTAGAGGATATTAGAAAGCTTGGAAATAATTATTGCGAAGAGGAAGAGTCGATATCTAAATTGCAAATCAAAAGAGAAATATCAAGAATGGCTTGCTTCTAATTTCCATTTTATGAACAGTGATTCGGTTAAAAAAAAAAATAACAAACAAACTTTCAGGCTTGGTTTCCTTTTGATTAGACGGCACACAAGGTGGGCTTTGCCAACAACCCAAACTATCGGGCATTAATTGTTCTGTCACATGCTAGCTGTAGATGCAATGCGATGCATTTTCTCTCTAACATTATCGTTTGTAGAAAAAGCTTATTTATTCTGAAAGAAATCACAACTGCCTAGCCTTAATTGCAAGAGCAAGCAAAGCATATCAGCAGCTCGGTTTGAGCAAAATTAACCAAGGTAATAGGAAAATAGGTAGCGGCCATGGAAAATGGTAGAGATGGCAAAGTTCAACAGCTACATGGGAAGGATTACGTAGACCCCCCACCAGCTCGCTTGTTGGACATGGAAGAGCTCAAGACCTGGTCCTTTTACAGAGCTCTCCTAGCTGAGTTCGTTGCTACCCTTTTGTTTCTTTACATTTTAGTTGCCACTGTCATCGGTCACAAAAAGCAAACAGGCCTCTGTGAAGGTGTCGGTCCTCTTGGTATTGCTTGGGCTGTCGGTGGCATGATCTTCGTTCTCGTCTACTGCACCGCCGGAATCTCAGGTATTCACCGAAACCAATTGCCTTACGTTTTTAATGGAGCATGCCGTTGATGCTTTACATATATAGGATAATTCATTTACACGAGTGCATCAAATGTAAAGTTGTGGTTATACTTTAAACAGGTGGTCACATTAATCCGGCAGTTACGTTGGGGTTGTTCGTGGCCCGGAAGGTTTCGTTGTTTCGAGCGGTAGCGTACATGGTTGCGCAGTGCCTGGGGGCTATTTGTGGCGCAGGTTTAGCAAAGTCATTTATGAAGCATCCCTACAATAGACTAGGTGGCGGCACCAACTCTGTGGAACCTGGGTACTCAAAAGGTACCGCTTTGGGAGCCGAGATTATTGGCACTTTCGTGCTTGTCTACACCGTTTTCTCAGCCACCGATCCCAAAAGGAGCGCACGTGATTCCCACGTCCCTGTGAGTATTACAGTAGCAGAAAAGCTAGTCTTTATTCTGAAACTTTATTTTGATGTTGTAAGGAAACTAAGTTTTCTGGATGTGGGTTAATTTAGGTGTTAGCTCCCTTGCCAATAGGATTTGCTGTGTTTGTGGTTCACCTGGCCACCATTCCAATCACTGGCACTGGCATAAACCCTGCTAGGAGCCTTGGTGCTGCTGTCATCTACAACAATGAAAAAGCCTGGGATGATCAGGTTTATAGTTAATTTCATTTTCCAACATTATATTTTGGCCATTTGTGATATATGGATGGGGATTGAATCTTAACTTTGTTTTTCTTTGGGCGGTGATAAAAACAGTGGATATTTTGGGTTGGCCCTTTCATAGGAGCGATTGCCGCAGCAGCATATCATCAGTACATACTAAGAGCTACAGCCATCAAAGCTTTGAAATCCTTCCGCAGCAGCCCTACTAATTAACCTCATCGTCTCCTTAGATGCTGTCTATCTCTAAGTAATAAATAATATGGATTTCTGTGTTTAATTTTTCTCAGTGTTGGCACTTGGGAGCGACTTTGTAACATTACCGCCTTGTTGGATGATTGTTGAATGAAAGGGGGAAAAAAAGTCAGTGGAGTAGGTATGCAAATATGAATGCCACGACCAGGCTTGCATAATTAATGAATCGATATCGACATGCTGAACATTCCTACTTTTTTCTTTATTATTTTCTTCTTTTTTGCATGCATTGTAATGGAGAGGCAGATGAAGCCTTTCTTGCATTAGAAGACAGGATTACCTGGCTAGACGCCCCGCACTTGCCCTTTCATTTGGGTACTCTAGGATTTATCTATGGCGTAAAATTAGGGCTTGCTTTTCATTCTATAATTTCACATCAATCAATACTACCACTCTAACCAAACACCAACTCAATTAAATAATAAAAATATTCTTGAATAAATTATAATTTTTTTATATCTTTTTACACAATACATAGCAAAATATACCAAGTTAAACCTTTATAATTAATTTTAAACATTTATAGAAAGCACCATTTATTATTTATTATAAAATTATACTCTTTCACCCGCACATGCCTAAGTTTAGCATATTTTAAATTAGGAGTTGAATGTTAATTTAACATTTAATGAATACAATGTATGCAATGTTGGGGAATGACGGAAGTGCGGTTATTAAATTAGGAGTTAAATGTGTAGGTACAAGTCTACCAACCATTCACAATATTTACATTTATGTCACCACAAGTATGGATATATGAATCTGATAGAGGTATATAAAAAATATAAGCTCTATATCATTAAACAACCTGCCTATATAGTACCCGAATTTCCTCAATCAATATAAATTTATCTATAATAAAATTTGAATTAAAAATACCATGCATATCAATCTTTAAATTTATCATTATAATTAAAATATCATTTGATTTTTAATAAATACTTTAATAATATAATTTTTTTATTCAAATCATGGTTACGTAATAAATCTAATATATATATAAAAGTTGGAATAGCTTAGAAGAGGTCTTTCCCCCAAATTTCCATGCATGCCTAGTGAGGTTCCACAAGCTACGGTAGGATCTTCACTAATTATTTCCATGAACATTGTCAAAAAAGGGGCCTCCAAAAATGTCAGCATTACCTAAAACCTTTCCTCTCTCATCTATTGTGGTTTGGATGCTTCATATCTACTTCAATGAGATAAAAAGGTCAGCAGCACTTTAAACGTTTTCCCATTAACCTCAGATTTTTTTTCCCCTTATGTAATGAACTTGAACCAAAGATTTTCCACTTGTCCAAGAAAAAAACAAAAGAAGAACACACATACTCGCACATATATAGGTATATATAGCAATGAACTTAACATTCTTTGAGACGATGTGAACATTATGATGATATTGAAATATTACTTGGCACCCAATAAATTACGTGGCTTCACATTTTTTTTTTCAAGTGTCGTGAATAATATAATACATTTATAAACATCAAATTAACTCTAATTAAATTGGTAAAGTATCATGAAGGTCTTGTATTAGGAGCTAGATTATATTTTGTTTCCTCTACTAAAAAATGGGACGTTAAATTAAAAAACGAATTGATCATTCTTTTAAAAATTTCACCCATTTTTACTGTTAAGTGATGTTGTGATTGACTGAACAATCAAATAACATGTGGTGTGCCGCGTGTAATTCATGCTGATTTGACTTTTACCATATCGACAAATATATTTTTAAAAATCTTAAAAACAAAATGTAAGAATGCAATTTAGCCCGGGCCGGTGTAAGCCAGAATAAAACCAAAAAATAAAAAAAATATAAATAAAAACCAATGTTTATTTGTACAGTCCATTACAAACCCAATACTCAGACCCAAAACACGCGGCCCAAAAGGGCCCAATGCCTAAACAGTTTCAGTAAGCCTAGGGTTTTTGGAAAACCCTAGGTCCCGCCAGTGCCAAACAACCTCGTCCAGCCCCTCGCGTCGCAATCAGCTCCTCGCTCCCACCCCGGCCTTGGTCGCGCCACAATCAGCGCGCGAATCACTCCGACGTAGGACTTCCCATTCCGATGACTTGCAAAAAGGAAAGAAAAAGGCAGTAAAAATGGCAAAATATGTATTTCCTTCCTTTTTTATTTTTTTTCGGGTTATATAAAACCCCCAAAAATCTATAAAATGGATACACACAGAGACACGAGAATATACACAAAAAATATTCAAAATACAGAAATATAAAATCAGAGGTGATTTTTGGCGATTCCTTTTCATTTTATTTTTTAATACTATTTTTTCTCTATCTTGTTTTTTTAAAACAACATAATATATATTAAATAAAAAAGGAAAATTTTACCTTTTTTTTAAAACAGATAATATATATTAAATAAAAAAGGAGAGCTCCTTTCTTTTTTTTTTTTTTTTTTTTTGGAACGAATGAGCAAATGAAAATTTTTAATAAAATTGGGCTTTTATAGCCTATTAAAACGGCGCCGTTTTGGGCAGCTCCCTTAACGCCTAAAACAACGTCATTTTGGGGGCTGATCCGCGCCTTAACCCGACCCAGTCCCAGGATCCGCGTTTTTTATAAAATGAGTTATTTGTTGCTTTCACCCTTCCGCATTTTCATTTGTTTTAAATTCAATTTTTTTATTTTAAATTTACCCCGGAGGTTTTCTTGTTGATCCATTTTAGTCCTGGATAAAATGCAGCGCATAAAGCTCTAGGGTTATTTCCCTTTTCGCACCCTCACATTTTTAGCACATTGTAATTGAGTCTGTTTCTTTCTTTTTTATTTATAATTTAACCCCAAAATATTGTTTTAATCCCAATTTGATCCCTATTGTTTTAAATTCATTTTTTTCTTTTTTGTGTTACTTTATTTAATTTTTATTTTGTATATATTTTATTACTACTAGCATTTATTTTTATTTTTATTTTCACTTTTATCCTTATTTTAATTATTTTAGTATTTATTAAATTATTATTATTTATATTAGATTATTTTATTAAGTTCAATACTATTCATATTTTATATCTTATTTTAAATTTTACACACTAGTTGTTATATTATATTTTTATTTTTTATTATACTATATTATATAACTTTTAAATTATTTTATCCTTAATATAGTATAAAATTCCATATATTGTATATTCTTTATATTGTTATTTCTTAAATATATAGTTTTATATATCTATTAGATTATTGTACTATAAATATTTTTTTTTAAAAAAAAGGGTTATATATCATTTATTTATTCAAAAAACATATTTATATTTTGCCATATCATTTTATATTTTTTACTTATAATATTTATTTATTATTCGATATATGTCACTCATTTTACACTTAATCTTGCATGAGAAGTTTTCACATTTATTTGGTAGTGTTCTTTTTATTATTTTGCTATTTATTGCTTTATATATTTTATTTGTTCATGCTCTTTTATTTATTATTTATTTTATGATTAATTTAGTATAGTTTTTTTATTATTATTCGTTGTCTTATATTTTTCCTTCGTTAATTATCTATATTAGTGCTATTTGTTAATATAATTCATAATTATGGAGAATTGCTATGTGAAATTGATATTTTGTAATATATATGTGCCACATCTTATTCCAAAATCACTTTTTATAAAAAACACCTTTTGAATTGTCACATTTTATTCAAATATTTTAAATGCAGTGATACATAATATTTGTGGGCTTCAAGAAAAATTGTGCCCCAACTTACTGGTTTTGATTTTTTTCGTTGAACTTTAAATATTAAGTATACCTTTTCTTTTAAAATTGAAATTTATAAATTTCCAAATTAAAACTTATTCTCGGGAATTCAAAACGTTATATCCTAACTTATTGGATATGATGTTTTGTGTCTCTTAATAAGAATTTTCTAAATAAAGGTGAGCCTAGTTTCGAAGCCATGAGATGTTATATCCTAACTTACTGGGTATAACATTTTATTTCTTTGAGATAGGTAAGTCTTGGTTTTCTTTCAAATAAAAGGATCATATTTTAAAATTTTTAAATTTTCAACATTAGGACATGATTTTATCGATTAGGTACCAATTTTTGGGCGATATGAGGGTGCTAACCCTTCCTCATATGTAACCAACTCCCAAACCCGTTTTCTTGTATTTCGTGGACTAAAATCAATGTTTTGAAATAAAACGTTTTACAAGGTTATCCAATCACACCTAAGTAAAAAGGGATTGGTGGCGACTCCCGTTTTTGTTTTTAAAAAAGTCGACCCCCGTTTTAACCAACTTTAAAAATGGTTTCGACATAAACAATTTAAAAAAAACTCAAAAATAATACTAGAAATTTATTTGAAAACTATAGAAAATTATTAAAATCTAATTCTCAATCATTTTTAAATAGTTTTCAATAAAATTTAATAATTATTTGAGAAACTACTTATAACACCCCAATACTCGACCCGATCATCAGGTTGAGCTACAAGGTGCAACATTTGTTGCCAGAACAATTACAATCAATAACATTCAATCCAATGCCATTATACATTTAAATACAAGTAAATCATGGGTATTAAACTATACATAATCATTTCCGGGTCTTATACGAGCTTACAAAAACTCTTTTGTTAATGCGGGGTAGAAATGGATCAAATTATAAAGGTTAAAAAAATTTGATTTGATGTCGCGATTTCGGCGTTTCCTCATCATGACATTACTCTCTGACTTAGGTTCATTGTGACCTTGAGGCTACGTCGTCGTAACGTGAACCCTAAGTCATTTCTCATCGCAATGTGACAAACTGTTATCTCAAAAATCAACTTGTTACAAGTTTGAGTGACCTGAAATCACACATACATATTCCCATACAACCAAATTATCAGCATCCCAATTGAAATCAAGTCAACATATCCAAAATGTTAATTCAACTAATATCAACTACCAATTCTAACTTCAACAATTTACCATACAAAAACCAACCAAAAATCCTAGGAACATGCCACATGAAATTCAAAAGGTACATTACAAACTTTGTTGATTCGAAGAATCGATTCTTGGATGTTGGAACGACTTCTCAAAATTTCTAGGTTCACCTATACCTACATACGGAGAAAACAAATCATGCACTGATTAATAATGATTAGTGGTACATTTACAATTTAAGGTAGATAAAACATAAGCATTAACATTAGACTTCAAGCTAAAACATGCAATTTTTACATAGCATCTAGCCAATACATGTGCTAGTTATCAACCTTTCCAATATCAATCAAAGCACATAACCATATTAGTATCAAATTGTAACAGTCCCGATTTAGGGGCTAGTCGAAACAATGGTCTCGAAACCACTAATCTTAGGTCAAATAAAATTATTTTTATGTTATTTTAGAGTTATAGTATGATTATATAGGTGCATGAAAATTTTGATGTTTTAATTTTAGCAATTTCATGCTTAATCGCGAAAAAGGACTAAATCGCATAAAGTGCAAAAGTTTTATTTTACAAGCTAAAGGTGCCTAATAGCCATAGAATGTTAATTGGAGGTCCCAAATGTGTAATTAGGCATTTTTTAAGAGGTGTCTGGCCATAGAAGGACAAAGAAATCAAAATTAGTCAAAGTAGGGGTGATAGGTGGATTAATTGAAGAAATAAAATAAAATAAAGAAAGAAAAGATATCATCTTTTCTTCTCCTTCCTTCCATCAAAATTAGTAGCAAAAATAGGGGTTGAGAGCTAAAAATTTCAGCAAGCTTCTCTCTTTACAAGTAAGTTATTTGATGATCATTTCTTAATAAAAATTGTACTTTTGGAACCCATAAAGCTTAAGCTAGCTAATGAGAGGACTATTTTACAAAATGGTAGAAAGTTTAGATTTTTACCATGTGAGATTTTAAGTTGTTTGCTGCATTTTTATGGAAGAAAATGAGTCTTAGTTGTTAGATAAACAACTTTTGTGAAATGTGTTACCATGAAAACACCTAGAAGAACCTTTTTGTAAAGGTTGTATAATAAGAGGTAAATGTGTGAAATATTGAGTTTTGATGGTTTTCATAAGAGAAATAAATGTTCACCTATACTCGTTAAATAAAGAAATTTGATTAGAATTGATTTTCGAGCCTAGGGGTAAAATGGTCATTTTGTGAGAGACTAAGGGTAAAATAGTAATTTTGCCAAAGCATGATTACTGAAATGCATTAATTAGTGTGATAATTAAATGAGCTAATTTGCTATTATAGATCAAGAAGAACAAAGAATTAACCTCGACCGGGGAAAGAATAAAGTATTTGACTAGATCGACAATCAAGCTTATTTTGCAATCAAGGTAAGTTTGTATGTCATAAATACAATATCATGTTGTTTAGTTTCTAAATGTTGATATTAGTGATGTTGTGTAATATTTCTATGAATTTGAGTTATGATGTTGAATGAGAAAAATTGATGGAAATTGTGATGTTGAAGTCCCGGTTGGACTATAGTGAATGTGAGAACGCTATTAACGAGATCAAAAATGGATAAGGCCCTTGTAAGACTATGTCTGAGACATGGCCTCGGCACCGAATTGAGATCCCGTATAAGACCATATCCGGGATATGGCTTCGATATTGAATATGAGAATCGCATAAAACCATATTTGGGATATGGCATCGATACTTGATATGAGATTCTGTATAAGACCATATTCGGGATATGGCATCGGCACTCAGTGGTAAACCCATGTAAGACCACATCTGGGATGTGGAATTGGCGTTGTATTATGTAAATGACGATGAACAGGTATCCTCAAATATCTCAAGTGATTTAGTGGGATAAATAGTTAACCTTGGAATAGAAATAAGATTAGTGCTAAAGTGATGTGATTGAGTGACCACAGGTACCCGTGAATAATTCACGAGAAATGGTTACAATATGTGACATAATATGTATTCGATAAGAACAAGCATGAGTAAGTGTGGCAAAGTGCTTAAGACTTTATGTTTTTATCCAATGCCATGGTTGGATGACATTGTGAACTTATGTTGTTATTTATTTTCATGCAAACTTACTAAGATTTATGCTTACCCTTTCATTTTCGTTGACTGGCCCTTCTTTTAGGGAAACTATATGCTTGTCTTCCCTTAGATCTGAGGGCGGCAATGTTGAGAGGGCGAAAGCACACAAAGGGGGGGCACGTCAGCCAAAAGAAGGGTATGGAGTCGGAAATCGAACCCCTTGTTGTTGACCTGTGACAGCCTCAATGCTCTTATGGCAGGGCAGTAACAAGAACACGATCTCTCGGAAAAGAAAAAGAATACTATTATCAAGTTAGCTCGGGATTTCGTGGAACGTTGGAGTTCAGAAATCAGACTATCGACTACTCTTCGGTATAGCCAAGTAGATTCATTTTGAGTATGGCATGTATAGGACTCGGCCATTTTTTTATGTCATATTTGTTAGCCAAGATGTTGGTTATTTAAGTCATCGAATTCATTTTGTAAGTGGTCATTGGAATCGGGTCAATACTTGACAAGTTTATATATATTCAATGATGATGAAATTCATGAAGTGTATGCTTGTATGGATACCTTGATTTTGAGTTCTTATAAGTGTCTTATAGTCATAATGTATGTTGAACTGAATTGGTATAAGTATGGTTGCTTTGTAGGGTAGCATTGGGCTTGGTAGACAGTCTTACAAATGTCCACACGGGTAGACACACGGGCGTGTGTTTAGGCCATGTGTGACACACGGTCAGCCCCATGGGTGTGTGGCTAGGCCGTGTGTCCCTACATGATAGTTTTGCAAGTCAGTATGCTCAGTAGTAAAGACACGGTAGAGACACGGCCGTGTGTCTTAGCCGTGTGGAATGTACGGCCACAGACATGGGCGTGTGCCCAGGCCGTGCGAAGTCTGCACCTAAATTTTTGAATTTAATTCGCCACATGGTCGAAGGACACGGGTGTGATGCAAGTCAGTGTCGACCACGGGCTAGACACACGGGCGTGTGACGGGTCGTGTGATGTAAGTCAGTGTCGACCAAGGGCGTGTGATATGTCACACGGACGTGCCCCTTCCTCCACACGAGCGTGTGGCCCTATTTAGGAAAAAAATTTCTAAGTGTGTAAAAGTCTTGGTTTAATTCTAAAACCTTTCGTATGTATGTTTAGGGCTTCGTAAGCCCATAATAAGGATGTTATGAATATAAATGCGAAGTTTGAAGCTTAAATGAACTTTTTATAGCCCAAAGTTGTATGTTTAAGCAAGATAAGTTCGGTAATACTTCGTATCCAATTTTGATGTTGAACACGGATAAAAGTGTTACATTTAGTGGTATCAAGCTACGGTTTAGTCGATTCTCACACTAACATAGCGTAAGTATGAGTCTAGCTATACATGCCATACGTAAGAGTACTTGTGTAATGATATTGTGACGACTCCTAACGATTTGAATTGTGTTTTTCTATAGTAAATGGATCCTGATCCCAATCAAACTGCAGCCGATGATGCTGTAAGTAATACTTTAGCTCCCGCACAAGGGACTGTGCTAGTAGAGAGTAGACCCGAGACTTTGGGTCAGGGAGAAGAGGCTAGAGAAACTTTTCTCCATATGATGAGTAATTGGTACATTGAGTACATTTGAGCAAATCCTAATGCTTAACCCCCTCCACCTCTGCCTATTCCTCAGCCCATCCTATAGCTCCTCAAGTGGTAGAGGTAGTAAGAAGACAAAGGCCTCCGGTCGATAAGATCCGAAAAGAATGAGTTGGGAATTTTGGGCTAGTAAGGATGATGATCCGGAGAGGGAGAAATTCTGGCTTGAGAATACCATCAGGGTATTTGATGAGTTGTCATGCATGCTTGAAGAGTGCATAAAGTGTGCGGTATCTCCTTGAGAGATTCGGCCTATCAGTGGTGGAACACCCTTGTGTCGATGGTACTCAGGGAGAGAGTAAATTGGGAATTTTTTCAAGAGGAGTTTCGAAAGAAGTACATTAGTCAAAAGTTCATCGACCGAAAAGAAAGGAGTTCTTGGAGCTAAAGCAAGGTCAAATGACGGTGACCAAATATGAGCGGAGTTTCTAAGGCTTAGCAAATGCACTCGAGTGTGTGTCGAGCCATCATGTGTAAAAGATTCGAGGATGGGTTAAATGAGGATGTTTGTTTGTTTGTTGGTGTCCTCGAACTAAAAGAGTTTGTGGTGATGGTAGATCGAGCCTATAAGGCTGAAGAACTAGTCAAAGAGAAAAAGAAAGCTAAAATTGAGTCTCGCGACTTGAAGAAGAGACAGTTAGGCAAGTCATTCCAATCCTCGCCTAAGAAGTCAAGAGAGTTTACTGTTCGATCAGCTACTTTAGTTGGGTTTTCAAACAAAAGTAAAGGTAGACAGTAACCAGGGGTCAAAAGCTCAGACTACTTCGGTTGCATGTGTTAACAACGTTGAACGAGTAGACCGGAGTGTCCGCAATGTGGCAGATGTTATCCCGGTGAGTGTCGAGCAAACAAGAAGGCTTGTTATAATTGTGGATCTCTAGATCATTTTATCAGAGATTGCCCCAAAGTGGGTGAGAAAGAGAAGCCTCAGAATGCAAGACCGGGAAGTACTACTAAGGAAAACCACGAAAACCCAAGAAATGAAATGAGTAGTAAGAATACATCTAGAGAGTAGACTGCAAGAGCTGAGGGTAGAGCGTCGGCGGGAATATATGCCATTCGTGCTCGCGAGGAGGCGGCCTCCCTCGACGTAATTACAGGTACATTTTCTCTCTTTCACACTCGTGTTGTAGCTTTAATTGATTCGGGATCTACCCATTCGTATATTTGCATGAAATTAATCTCTAGTATGGGCATCCCTATAGAGTCTACTGAATTTGTAATAAGAGTGTCAAATCCCCTAGGCAAATATGTATTGGTCGATAGAGTATGTAAAGGTTGCCCGTTGATGATTAAGGGTCATTGCTTTCCGGCTAATCTTATGTTATTACCGTTTGATGAATTTGATATCATCCTTGGGATGGATTGGTTAGCTACTCATGATGTGATAGTGAATTGTGGGGGAAAATTTATTGAGTTGAAATATGAAAGTGGAGATCTTATCCATGTTGAATCAGATGAGCAAGACAGATTGCCAGTGGTGATATCTTCTTTGTTGACTCAAAAGTATCTAAGAAAGGGGTACGAAGCTTACCTTGCCTTTGTGATGAATACTAAAGAAACTGAGTTGAAAATTGAGTCAGTACCCCTAGTATACGAGTATCCAAATATTTTTCCGAAGGAATTACTAGGGCTACCTCCGGTTAGAAAGATTGAATTTGGAATTGAGTTAGCTCCTGGTACGACACCTATATCGATTGCTCCATATAGAATAGCTCCAACCTAGCTAAAGGAACTGAAGGCACAGTTACAAGAGTTGATAGACAAAGGCTTTGTAAGACCGAGTTATTCACCGTAGGGTGCTCCCGTTTTATTTGTGAAAAAAAAAGATGGTTCCATGAGGTTGTGTATAGATTATAGGCAGCTCAATAAGGTAACTGTGAAGAACAAGTACCCGTTGCTGAGAATCGATGATTTGTTTGATCAATTGAAGGGAGCCACGGTATTTTCCAAGATAGACTTGAGGTCTGGATATTATCAGTTGGGAGTCAAGGATTCAGATGTGCCAAAAACTGCATTTTGGATAAGGTATGGTCACTACGAATTTTTGGTCATATCTTTCGATTTAACCAATGCCCCTGCAATCTTCATGGATTTGATGAATCGCATTTTTCGGCCATTTTTTGATAAATTTGTTGTTATCTTCATTGATGATATTCTTATCTACTCTCGGATAAGAACAAGCACACCGAGCATTTGAGAATGGTTCTGCAAATCTTGAGAGATGAACAATTATATGCCATGTTTAGTAAGAGTGAATTTTGGCTTAGAAAAGTTAAATTTTGGGGCATATTGTCTCGGGAGATGGAATTCGAGTTGACCCGAGTAAGATATCAGCAATTATGGATTAGAAGCCACCAAATAATGTAATCGAGGTTAAGAGTTTTCTGGGCCTAGCTGGTTACTATAGACATTTTGTCAAGGGATTTTCCATGATAGCTACTTCGATGACAAGGTTGCTCCAAAAAGATGTAAAGTTTGTATGGATAGAAAAGTGCCAACAGAGTTTTGAGAGATTGAAAGCATTGTTGACTAAGGCTCCTGTTTTGGTGCAACCTGAGTCGGGAAGAGAATTTATAGTTTACAGTGATGCATCCATGAATGGATTGGGTTGTGTACTTATGCAAGATGACAAGGTGATTGCATATGCTTCTAGATAATTAAAGCTGCACGAGAAAAATTACCCGAACCACGACTTAGAGTTAGTTGTAATTGTATTTGCACTAAAATTTGGAGACATCATTTATATGGTGAGAGATGTCGGATGTTTACGGATCATAAGAGCTTAAAGTATATGATGACTCAAAGGAATTGAACTTGATGCAACGGAGATAGTTAGAGTTATTAAAGGATTATGAGTTAGTAATAGACTACCATCCGGGAAAGGTGAACATGGTTGCCGATGCCTTAAGCAGGAAATCCTTGTTTGTGCTGAGAGCCATGAATACACGGATGGCTTTGTTAGATGATGGTTCTATTCTATCCGAGTTGAGGACTAGACCATTGTTTCTCCAAGAGATTTGTGAAGTTCAGAAAGGTGACATCAACTTACTAGTCAAAAAGGTTCTATGTGAGTCAAATATTGAGTCAAAATTTTGGATAAGCCTTGATGGATGTTTGATGTTTTGAGATAGGGTCTGTGTACCCAGAGATAATGAACTTATTCGAAAGATTCCGCATGAAGCCCATAGCGGATGTTTATCTGTACATCCAGGCAGCATGAAGATGTATAACGACTTGAGGAAATGATATTGATGGTCAAGTACGAAGAAAGACATTTTTGAGTTTGTGTCAAGATGCTTAATTTGTCAACAAGTGAAGGCTGAACACTAAGTACCTTCGGGTCTGCTTTAACCTATTATGGTTCTCGAGTGGAAGTGGGACCGTATTACTATGGACTTTGTGACGAGTTTACCATTGACACCGAAAAAGAAAGATACTGTATGGGTTGTAGTTAATAGACTCACGAAGTCAGCCCATTTCATATCGGTACGGGTTGACTACTCACTTGATAAGTTGGCGGATTTGTACGTGACTAAAATAGTGAGTCTTCATGGAGTACCATTGTCGATTATTTCGGATAGAGATCCGAGATTTATGTCACGATTTTGGAAAAAGTTGCAAGAGGCTTTGGGCACAAAATTGAGTTTTAGTATAGCTTTCCATCCACAAACCGACGGGCAGTCAGAGAGAGTAATACAGATACTTGAGGATATTCTTTGATGTTGTGTTTTGAAATTCCAAGGTAATTGGAAAAAATACTTATTGTTGGTGGAATTAGCCTACAACAACAGTTTTCAGTCAAGTTTGAAAATGGCACCTTATGAAGCATTGTATGGGCATAAGTGTCGAACGCCCTTATATTGGACAGAACTCAGAGAGAATCAGATTCACGGGGTCGATTTGGTTAGGGAAACTGAAGAGAAAGTAAAAGTGATACGTGAATGTCTAAAAGTTGCCTCAGATAGACAAAAGTCCTATTCAGATTTAAAAAGGAAAGAAATTGAGTTCCAAGTAGGTGATAAAGTGTTCTTAAAAGTATCACCATGGAGAAGAGTCCTCATATTTGGCCGGAAAGGAAAATTGAGTCCGCGTTTCATCGGACCATATGAGATTACCGAGAGAATAGGGCCGGTAGCTTATCATTTGGCCTTGCCATTTGAGCTGGAAAAGATTTATGATGTTTTATATGTGTCCATGTTACGCCGATACCATTCAGACCCTTCACATGTGATTGCACCGTCGGAGGTAGAAATTCAACCGGACATGACTTATGGCGAAGAGCCGGTTAAAATTTTGGCACGAGAGGTCAAACAGTTGAAAACAAAGGTATAGCCTTTGTGAAAATGCTATGGCAAAGCCATGGAATATAAGAGGCTACATGGGAGCCCAGGAGGCTATGAGAAACCAATATCCCAACCTTTTCATCGGTAAGATTTTCAGGGACGAAAATCCTTAAGGAGGAGAGTTGTAACAGCCCGATTTAGGGGCTAGTCGAACAGTGGTCTCAGAACCACTAATTCAAGGTTAGAGAAAATTATTGTTATGTTATTTTATGAGTTAGAGTATGATTATAAAGGTGCATAAAAATTTTTATGCTTTAATTTTAACGATTTCATGTTTAATCGCGAAAAAGACAAAATCGCATAAAGTGTGAAAGTTCTATTTTACAAGCTAAAGGTGCCTAATAGCCATAGAATGTTAATTGGAAGTCCCAAATGTGTAATTAGGCATTGTTTTAACAGGTGGCTGGCCATAGGGGACAAAGAAGTCAAAATTAGTCAAAGTGGGTGTATTAGGTGGATTAATTGATGAAATAAAATAAAATAAAGAAAGAAAAGATATCATCTTTTCTTCTCCTTCCTTCCACCAAAAATTAGCAGAAAAAATAGGGTTTGAGAGCTCAAAAATTTCAGCAAGCTTCTCTTTTTACAAGTAAGTTATTTGATGATCATTTCTTGATAAAAATTATACTTTTGGAACCCCTAAAGCTTAAGCTAGCTAATGAGGGGACTATTTTGCAAAAATGGTAGAAAGTTTAGAGTTTTAACATGTGAGCTTTTAAGTTGTTTGCTGCATTTTTATGGAAGAAAATGAGTCTTAGTTGTTAGATAAACAACTTTTGGGAAAGGTGTTACCATGAAAATACCTAGAATGACCTTTTTGTAAAGGTTGTATAATAATAGGTAAATGTGTGAAATGTTGAGTTTTGATGGTTTTCATAAGAGAAATAAATGTTCACCTAGCCTCGTTAAAGAAATAAATTTGATTAGAATTGATTTTTGAGCCTAGGGGTAAAATGGTCATTTTGTGAGAGTCTAAGGGCAAAATAGTAATTTTGCCAATGCATGATTATTGAAATGTATTAGTTAATGTGATAATTAAATTAGCTAATTTGCTATTATAGATTAAGAAGAACACAAAATTAACCTCGACCGGGGAAAGAACAAAGTGTCGAACTAGATCGACAATATAGCCTATTTTGCAATCGATGTAAGTTTGTGTGTCATAAATACAATATCATGTTATTTAGTTTCTAAATGTTGATATTAGTGATGTTGTGTAATATTTCTATGAATTTGAGTTATGATGTTGAATGAGAAAAATTGATGGAAATTGTGATGTTGAAGTCCCGGTTGGACTATAGTGAATGTGAGAACACTATTAACGAGATCAGAAATGGATAAGGCCCCGTGTAAGACTATGTCTGAGACATAGCCTCGGTACCGAATTGAGATCCCGTATAAGACCATATCCGGGATATGGCTTCGGTATTGAATATGAGAATCATATAAGACCATATCTGGGATATAGCATCGATATTTGATATGAGATTCCGTATAAGACCATATCTAGGATATGGCATCGGCACTCAGTGGTAAACCCATATAAGACCACATCTAGGATGTGGCATTATAAGACCATATCTGGGATGTGGCATTGGGTTGTATTATGTAAATGACGATGAACATGTATCCTCAAATATCCCAAGTGATTTAGTGGGATAAATAGTTAACCTTGGAATAGAAATAAGATTAGTGCTAAAGTGATGTGATTGAGTGACCACAGGTACCCGTGAATAATTCACGAGAAATGGTTACAATATGTGACATGGTATGTATTCGATAAGAACAAGCACGAGTAAGTGTGGCAAAGTGCTTAAGACTTTATGTTTTTGTCCAATGCCATGGTTGGATGACATTGTGAACTTATGTTGTTATTTATTTTCATGCAAAGTTACTAAGCTTTATGCTTACCCCTCTCATTTCTGTCTTCTTTGTAGCATTGTCAAGTTAGCTCGGGATTTCGTGGAACGTTGGAGTTCGAAAATCACACTATCGACTACTCTTCAGTATAGCCAAGCTAGATTCATTTTGAGTATGGCATGTATAGGACTTGGTCATTTTTTTATGTCATATTTGTTAGCCAAAATGTTGGCTATTTATGTCATCGAATTCATTTTGTAAGTGGTCATTGGAATCGGGCCAATACTTGACAAGTTTATATATATTCAATGATGATGAATTTCATGAAGTGTATGCTTGTATGGATTCCTTGATTTTGAGTTCTTAGAAGTGTCTTATAGTCATAATGTATGTTGAATTGAATTGGTATAAGTATAGTTGCTTTGTAGGGTAGCATTTGGCTTGGTAGACAGCCTTACAAATGTCTACAGTGAACACTGCAGGCAGTGTCTAGGTAGTGTGACACACATGGTCAGCCCCATGGGTGTGTGGCTAGGCCGTGTGTCCCCTGCATGTTAGTTTTGCAATTCAGTATGCTCAGTAGTAAACATAAGGGTAGAGACACGGCTGTGTGTCTCAGCCGTGTGGAAGGCACGACCACAGACATGGGCGTGTGCCCAGGCCGTGTGAAGTCTGCACCTAAATTTTTGAATTTAATTCGCCACACGGTCGAAGGACACGGGCGTGTGATTGGCCGTGTGATGCAAGTCAGTGTCGACCACGGGCCAGACACACAGGCGTGTGACGGGCTGTGTGATGCAAGTCAGTGTTGACTACGGGTGTAGAACACGGGCATGTGATATGTCACACGGGCGTGTCCCTTCCTCCACATCGGCGTGTGGCCCTATTTAGGCAAAAATTTTCTAAATGTGTAAAAGTCTTCGGTTTAATTTCGAGACCTTCTGTATGTATGTTTAGGGCTTTATAGGCCCATAAAAGGATGTGATGAATATGAATGTGAAGTTTGAAGCTTAAATGAAATTTTTATAGCCCAAAGTTGTATGTTTAAGAAAGATAAGTTCGGTATGCTTCGTATCCGGTTCCGATGTTAAACACGGATAGTGGGTGTTACAAAAATACCAAAACAACATATCCAATTTACCACAAATATAACCAATTCCAATTTACCTATCAATAACCAACCATTCCTTACAAACCAATTCAATATTAGCCATAAATCAAACATTCTTTATAACATATCATCAACATGACATTATCCATGTAATATGACACACAATTCAATTACTTTGTTGTCATCTTATTCAGCTCGTTTTTAGAATATGTCGACTCATTTACGTTCATTTTGGCCTTTAGGGCTCGATTTTAATTGATTTACGTAATTATCAACATGTTTCCATCCATCCCAATTTCACTTATATACATAATTGGTTCAAAAGCATCATATATTACCATATTCACATCATTTACCAAACTTATGATTTACAACCCCTATTAACCTTACTCAAACTTGATCGGATTGTCCAACAAAAACACCAAACTGGCACCGAAGTGAATTATCAGATAAATCGAAGTAGGGTAATTGGCAAGTAACATGCATACTAGCGTACAAAACACATCTTGGTACACAAAGCGCATACTAATGCACGAAGTGCATCCTAGCACATAGAGCGCGTATCTGGCACATAAGGTGCATCTTGGCACATAAGAGCATAATCCCGTACACAACTCAATCCTATGGCATGCCAACTCTATTTGACACAAGCCAAATAGCTAATAGGGTACAATATTCAACTCATTTACAATTTAGTGCAATTACCATTTATCAATTATATTCACAATCCAATCAATTAACATATCAAATAAGATTCATTTCATTCAATACATTTTCATCAAATCTTATAGCACATATCATATTCCGAGCAATTCATACTTACAACTTATTCAATTTAGCCCGTCATTTTGGAAAATCCATAATTAAGCTCAATGTAACACCACAAACCCAGCCCAAACACTACAACCGGATTTGGCATGTCACTAAGAAGATTTAGTAAAACATGTTGCATTTTTGAAAAATATTTTCCTTGAGTTTAACCTTTTATTCGAGAAAAATTAATAGGTTGTTAATTTAGATAAGCTATAAATTCTATGAGATGTTTTATGAATTAAAAATCAAAACTTAAATACATGTTTTAGAAAAAAATGTAAACTTAAAATGTCTGATAATAATAATAAAAGCCCAAAATTAAAACTGAACCGAAATATAAAGCTAACATCCCGTGGCCTTATTACATTGAAATTTAAAACCCATTAAATAAAAATATAAAATAATAAACTAAAGTCTTTTCTTTTCTGAATCCAAATGTTCTTTTGCATGGCCACCTTGTGCTCCTCTCCAAATTTGGTTAAAAGCATAGGTGCTACACGAAAATGTTAAATAATAGGTTGATTCGCGAGACTCGATGTGCAACCCTCATGCACCATTAGATTGGGGCCTTAGCCCCACGTAACGAATAACATTAATATATATAACAAAAATTATGCAAGCCCAACCCAAATCCTAGGTTTCCATCCACTACACGCCACCCTTACCTGCCATTCACACCATTGGGGATTTCTACAATCAACTCACACTGCTACACGCCATTGATGGCAGTCATGCTGCTCATCGTCGATCATGGCAATAGCCACTACAATGATCATGGCAAAAGCCACTACAATGATCATGGCAAAAGCCACTACAATGATCATGGTAAGAGCCACTACACAAAACACTTCCCCTTTCATCAAACCCAACCCCGTGCAATCACAGAAATCGGCATACTTATAAAACATATCATCTTAACAGGAACATTCACTGAAGAATGACAAAGATCACTAACCTGGTCACTTTTACCCTCCTCGGGTTTCGAACGTTATGCTGGGATTTTGGCATTTAACAGAATATAAGCAGATTTATTAACACACATTAACAGATAATCTAATGGTGTGAAAAGTTACATACTTGATTAATGCGTAGGACTACCCTCTATGTCGGTACTCTCGCTAATCGAATCTACAACTTACTCAAAAGCCGAAAAAATGTGAAGATAAGGCCTATCCTATATTCGGCCAAGGGTTAGTATTTTACCCGAATTCATATGCATAAGTAAACAGATCTCCTTACCTGAACCGATTAAATCCCGAAGTTGTGTGATTCGAATGCTACCGATGAAAATCCTAGGTGATTGGATTTCCTTGAAATCCCGAAATGCCGCAAATGAGAGAAAACACCCGATTAGTTAACCATATAGCCATTCGACTAAGATATCCAAAAGCGAAAAAGATTGAAATCTCACGAATCGACACTTACCTATACAAATGGTTTCGGCTACTCCTTGCAGGAAGATTTGGCAATCACAGCAGAAGATTGAAGTGTAGAAGATTAGAGATCTAAGAATTTCAGCTTTTAAGAAAATCCCGAAAAAGATGAACAAGAGGAAGATTTCGGCTATAAGAATAAGCAAGAGTGTAGTTTCGACTTTTAGTGAATGGGAGAAGAATAAAAATGGAGATCAGAAGATTCGGCTAACAGAAAATTTCAAAGAAAGAAGAAAGGGTGAAAGAGGTGGTGATTTTCGGCTTTTTAAAAGAAAGTTGACAAAAAATTGTGGAGGGAGAGACTGAGAATTTTGGCACAAAGAATGAAGAAAAAGTAGGGTTCAAATGCTGAAATTGATGAGCTATTCCCCCTATTTATAGAAAATTCGGCACCCCCTATGGCTATTAGAAATCGATTTCTTTACTCCTCTAGGTGATGGAATTTGACCAACTCGCTTCTCAGTGAGATAGCTCTAATTTTTCTCCTTTTATCTTCCATATTATCAACTATATTATCTACATTATCCTATTCACATAAATCCTCCTATTTTTGAGCCTTGTAGCCGTTCACTCCACCTAACCCTAATTAGAAAATTAGCTAACTTGAATCCAAGGAATTGGGCTCCTTGAAACTTAAATTTGGGCCCCTAACTCCACGGTGTGGCATCACCTCCTTGTTCCCTAAGTGGCGCTTCTTGACCACCGGGCCACAAGCCCATTTTGATATTTTAAACACAGTACTACCTTTTAAGTCCTATAATGCCCAAATGAAAAATTTTAATCAAGGCCTCTGCCTAAGCTTTGAGCCCAATTTAGACCTTAATGATTAAATTAACACTTTAAACATATACACACACTAAACGCATAGGCTAAAAATTCGTGGATGTTACGCTTCTACCCTCCTTAAAGAAATTTCGTCCTCAAAATTTCCAATTAACTAGTAATCATACTACCTAAGTTTCACCACCATGCTTCATTGCACACTCTAATTAAAAAAATAAACACTTAATATACTACGGTAGGGTACGCACCATTATTTGCATCTAGGCGTCTTAGTCCCTTGTACTCATTCTTTTGATCGACGTTTATCTGATTAAGAATTTTATGAATAATTAATTATATCCACTTATTAACCGCGAACAATCTTATGTAAAATTATTTCAATAGTAGTTATTTCGATTTCGAATTCGAATTCTATCTACAGGTTTAGTTCTCAAGTCTATATTTACTAATTCTAGAATTCTCATTCAATCATCATCAATCAGAACATCACATACACGCATCAACCACACAAGCAACATCCATGAACTCATATTCCTCTCCTAGGGGTATTTTCATCATTTCACTACCTAGGGTATTTTCGTAATTTTAACCTCTGAGGGTATTTTCGTAATTTTCAAAATAAGGTGTCTTAGTGATTTTTCAAGATAGGGGTATTTCGATAATTTTACAAATTAGGGGTATTTTGGTCATTTTACAAATTAGGGGAAGTTTGGTCATTTTACAAATTAGGGGTAATTTGGTAATTTTACAAATTAGGGGTATTTGAGAATTTTACAAAACTAGGGCATTCTAGTAATTTTGTGAAAATAGAGTGGTGGTCCCTTTCGGGTTTTAGTTAGAACTTTGGCAGTTAACAAGTCCTCACGGTTAAGGTGAGCAGATCACTACGCACTGTGTAGGATTCTAGAGAAGAGGAGGTGAGTCACTAGGATTGCTTAAATACCAAGCTCTTCCTGGATCCAATCCTAGACATGCTTTGATTGTTTCCACACCTTAACCCTGTGACTTGCTCACAGACATGTTTAATTAGGGAAATTAAGTTTTATGAAGGGTAAAGATTTGTTTAAGCTAAGCCAAAAGTCCATCAAATTCTAATTAAAACTACTTTACGTCCCTTAAAGCCCTTTAAGCCTATATATATATCATACAATGGTTCAGAATACTTACCTGGCGGACTTGGGCCGGAGATGCAGGTACCATGCCGCTAACAAACCTGTTATCATTTATAAACATGCATGTTTCAAAAGCCCATTTCTAGAAAACGTTTTGAGCCCAAAACCCTCAAAGTCGAGTTTAGAACCGGGCTCTGATACCAATCTGTAACACTTCAAACCCGGCCCAAACACTACAACCGGATCTGGCATGTCACTAAGAAGATTTAGTAAAACATGTCATATTTTTGGAAAATATTTTCCTTGAGTTTAACCTTTTATTCTGGAAAAATTAATAGGTTGTTAATTTAGATAAGCTATAAATTCTATGAGATGGTTTTATGAATTAAAAACCGAAACTTAAATACATGTTTTAGAAAAAAATGTAAACTTAAAATGTCTGATAATAATAAAAGCCCAAAATTAAAACTGAACCAAAATATAAAGCTAACAGCCCGTGCCCTTATTACATTGAAATTTAAAACCCATTAAATAAAAATATAAAATAATAAACTAAAGTATTTTCTTTTCTGAATCCAAATGTTCTTTTGCATGGCCACCTTGCGCTCCTCTCCAGCCCGATCCGAAGCACTAGGTGCTACCTGAAAAATGTTAAATAATAGGTTGATTCGCGAGACTCAGTGTGCAATCCTCATGCACCATTAGATTTGGGCCTTAGCCCCACAGAACAGAATAACAGATTAATATATATAACAAAAATTATGCAAGCCCAACCCAAATCCTAGGTTTCTATCTGCTACACGCCACCCTTACCTGCCATTCACACCATTAGGGATTTCTACAATCAACCCACACCGCTACATGCCATTGATGGCAGTCATGCTGCTCATCGTCAGATCATGGCAATAGCCACTACAACAAATCATGGCAAAAGCCACTACAACAGATCATGACAAAAGCCACTACAACAGATCATGGCAAAAGCCACTATACAGAACACTTCCCCTTTCATCAAACCCAACCCTGTGCAATCACAGAAATCGGTATACTTATAAAACATATCATCTTAACAGGAACTTTCAGTGAAGAATGATAGAGATCACTAACCTGGTATTCGCTTTTACCCTCCTCGGGTTTCGAACGTTATGCCGGGATTTCGACATTTAACAGAATATAAGTAATTTATTAACACATATTAATAGACAATCTAATGGTGTGAAAAGTTACACACCTAATTAATGCGTAGGACTACCCTCTATGTCGGTACTCTCGCTAATCGAATCTACAACTTGCTCAAAAGCTGAAAAAATGTGAAGATAAGGCCTATTCTATATTCGGCCAAGGGTTAGTATTTTACCCGAATTCATATGCATAAGTAAACAGATCTCCTTACTTGAACCGATTAAATCCCGAAGTTGTGTGATTCGAATGCTACCGATGAAAATCCTAGGTGATTGGATTTCTTTGAAATCCCGAATGCCTCAAATGAGAGAAAACACCCGATTAGTTAACCATATAGCCATTCGGCTAAGATCTCTAAAAGCCAGAAAAAGATTGAAATCTCACGAATCGACACTTACCTATACAAATGGTTTCGGCTACTCTTTGTAGGAAGATTCGGCAATCACAGCAGAAGATCGAAGCGTAGAAGATTAGAGATCTAAGAATTTCGACTTTTAAGAAAATCCCGAAAAAGATGAACAAGAGGAAGATTTCGGCTATAAGAACAAACAAGAGTGTAGTTTTGGCTTTTAGTGAATGGGAGAAGAATAACAATGGAGATCAGAAGATTCAGCTAACAGGAAATTTCAAAGAAAGAAGAAAGGGTGAAAGAGGTGGTGATTTTCGGCTTTTTGAAAGAAAGTTGACAGAAAATTGTGGAGGGAGAGACTGAGAATTTCGGCACAAAGAATGAAGAAAAAGTAGGGTTCAAATGTCGAAATTGATGAGCTATTCCCCCTATTTATAGAAAATTCGGCACCCCCTATGGCTATTAGAAACCGATTTCTTTACTCTTCTAGGTGATGGAATTTCGGTCAACTCTGCTCTCAGCAGATAGCTCCTAATTTTTCTCCTTTTATCTTCCATATTATCAACTATATTATCTACATTATCCTATTCACATAAATCCTCCTTATTTTAAGCCTTGTAGCCGTTCACTCCACCTAACCCTAATGCCGAAAATTAGCTAACTTGAATCCAATGAATTGGGCTCCTTGAAACTTAAATTTGGGCCCCTAACTCCCTGGTGTGGCGTCACCTCCTTGTTCCCTAAGTGGCGCTACTGAACACTGGGCCACAAGCCCATTTTGATATTTTAAACACAGGTACTACCTTTTAAGTCCTATAATGCCCAAGCAGAAAATTTTAATCAAGTCCTCTGCTTTAAGCTTTGAGCCCAATTTAGACCATATGATTAAATTAATACTTTAAACATATACACACACTAAACGCATAGGCCCAAAAACTCAGGATGTTACACTCAATTCATTAGATTTTATTATCACAAATTACTTACCTTGATATTTCTAAATGCAGTTAACATGAAGATGTAATAAATTAAAACGACCTTAAATCATAAATGTACAAACTATGGTCTTGCGTATCTCATCGACAACTCTCGCTTTTCTTTACCTCTTAAAGCTTTCGCGTCAACGTTAGCTACGAATAATCACAAAACATATCATACTTCATAACCAATTACCAATTTAAACTTACTTTTAAAATTATTCAATTTAGTCCCTAAAACCAGGAAAAGCATAACTTTCAATTTAGGGCTTCAGATTGAAATCCAATTTCACCACAACTCATTAAGAACCTTCTATTTTCTATTCCTATCAACATTTCTTATCAGTTTTTTATTTTATTTAATTTGGTCTCTAATGTACAAAACTAGCAATTAAGCTTTACAATTAAGTCCTTTTCTTAAACTAAGATTAATTTCTAACAACTTCACACCAATTTCATTCAATTCTCAACAATGGAAACTTTTAAAAACTTTAAAAATTTTACAAATGAGTACATGCGCTAGCTAAATCAAGCTCCCATGGTTCAATTTCCATAAAAATCAAAGAAAAATGGCTAAGGAACTTACTTGAAATCAAAGCAGAAAGAGTAAGGATTCAAAAATGACGTTCTTCTCTTAGGTTTTCCTACTTTGGCCAGTTGAAGAAGATTTTTATCATCTCTCCTTCCACTAAATTCCTTTATATATGTGTAATTAAGCTTTGCTTAATCTAAATTAACTTTTAATTAATCATTTCTTATAATTTTATCTAAAGTTAATTAGTTTAATCACCAATCATCATTACAATCCACAATCAACTATTTTAAAATGGTTTATTAACCATTTTGGTTCTTTGGATAATTGTAATTTAAGTCCCCAAGCCATTTCCTAATTAAAAATCTATAACTATTAAACCTTACAATTTAGTCCCTGAGCCTTAATTAATCACAATTTCAACTAAATTGCTTATCCAAATCTCAATTCATATAGGCAATAACTCCGTAAATATCCTTATTTAATATTTATGGACTCAATTTACAGAAACAAGATCCAAAAATCATATTTTTTGATACCACTGAAAATTGGGTCGTTACACTACTCTAAAATGAACCTGAACACATGGTTGTTCAAGTTCATTCTAGCCTGAACAACCATTAGTCCATGTTCATATAGTGCGTTGTTTTTAATAATTTTTATTAATTTTAATAATTTTAAATAATTTTCTAAATTTTATAATCTTTATAACTATTTGAAAAATCATGTTAAGGATGAATCTGAACAATGTAGTTTTTAAATAATTAAAAGATATTTAGTTTTAGGATTTTCTAAAATTTGTTTAAACATTGTCATATCATCATGAGATACATGTGGCACGCCATGTGTCACTGTATGGCTGTTCTTTTAATCACTTTGGCATTTTATGGTAGAAATGGATGGATTTTTTAATAAAAGGATCAGTTCACTTTTTGATCTAACATACATGGACTAATTTAACTATTTTTTTAGTAGAGTGGGCAAAATATAATCTGATTTCTAATATAGAGGCCTTTATGATACTTTTACCACGTTGGATTTTTATGCTTTTTCCAAACAAAAAAAAAAACTTCCACCTTGAATATTACCTTCCATGTCATTGTTTAATGATGAATTTTTAACAGAATGATCAATTTACACTTTTTTCAAATACACAAGAGTTAATTTACTACTTTTTTAATAAAAGAATAAAATACAATCTAACTTTTAATGCAGTACATCCATATTACTTTTACAAAATAAATTTCTTATATCCTAACCCTATACCATAAATTTTAGAATTAATCCTATTCTCATAACTTACATAGTACAACCTAAAAATCTAAACCTTAATTTCTATATCAATCCTAAATCTTAATTCAATCCAAAATCTTGAATCACTTGTATCTTAAAATATTATATCTTAGCCCTATCCTAAATCACAACCTTAAACTTTAAATTTTAAAATCTTAAACTCCAAATATTCCCAATTAATTATTTAACATAAAATTTAGGGTAATTAAAATTAAAATCTTTGTAAAGAGAAATGATATAATAAGTAAATGATATTGATTAACAATGCTTTTGAAAAATATATAAGCACATCATTTATCAAATAAATGTCTAAATTTTGATTTCTCATAATCATTTATATTTTTTGGCGTAATGATTTATTTGGTCCTTCAATTTTACAAAAAAATTATTCTTCTATTTATTTTTTACTTTTTATAATCTTTAAACTTGTATTTTTTTATCAAATCACTCCAAAATGGATAAAAAATTAATTTCTTTTAAGTTTATTGATGTAGCATACACTTTGATTATTATGTGGATGACATGTTATCCATATGGAAGTCCACATGTATGTCACGTCATTAAAGCGAGTAATTTTTCCATTTATTTTGTGGTGATTTGATAAAAATACAAGTTCAAAGAATAAAAGAGAGGAAAAATTAAATGAAGAATTAAAATAACTTTTGTTTGTGTGTAAAATTTGAAAGTTAAAAAGTCATCATATCTATTTTTATTTTTTAGAAATCAATGTACATCTTTTAAATTAGTTTTACAATCATTAAAATTTTATATTAGTTCGAACTTGAATTCTTTATTTAAAAGTCAATGTCTTATCATTATACTCAACACTTACTTATCAGAATATTTATGTTTGAACTATACAAAAATATATACTTTAGTTTCAAATTTGATTCAGGACAGAAAAGTTAAAGCCAAGAAAGTCATAAAACTAGAAGACCAAGAAAGGGTGGAGGATTGCATTTATTGAGAAAAGAGACACTCTACCCTTTGTGAAGAAAAGGATATGTATAATCATTCAAAAAAAAAAAAAAGGAAGAAAGCTTTGAAAGGATTAATATGGAAACAATGGCCTGATGCTGAAAATGCTATGTACAAGAGACATCTGATCAGTCCATTTTTAACTGATGATATTTACAAACAAAAATCCACAATAAAATTTGAAAAAGGAAATAAAAGTCTACCAAAAATTCCCACAAAAAGAGTAGTTGCCCCATTTCAAGGCTGTTGTTGCCTGTTGTGGACCATTAATGCTCAAACAGGGGAGGCAGAGGCGATGCCCAATTTATCTGAAAACTTGCCTCGGCTTAAGGGCGAGAGAAGCTCCATTTGATGAATGAAATTCACGTCATGAACCAAGGGATTGCCTGTTCTCCCTGGTGGCGACCCTCCATAACAGGATGGCGAGCATCCATTGCAACTTGATTCTCTTCCCTCGCTTGTCTACTTGATAATTCGTTTACAGATAGATATTAGAAATCATCGTTTCCCATTTTCATTCTTTGAACAATGCCTTGTAATAAAAAATATTTTCTCAGGTTATAGTGACTAACCTTCACGGCAATCATGTTTAGAACTCCACTTCTCCCATCAGTATAGGGTTGTCTGTGATTGTAGGTTTGGTTATACTAAATAGTAGGAATGAAATGATATTTCAGAGAAGGGGGCATTTGTAATAGGAACATGTTTGATTAAAAAGTTAGAAAGGGCAATCAATGAAACAAACCTGTGTTTGGTACATCGGAGTGGTTTGAGACAGTCAGGAATAGCAGGTCCAAGGCGACGAGGTTTGGGGCAAAGGGGCTGCTCATTACCTCCAAAACCAAACTTGGTGGTGTCTGAATCAAGGAGATTGCTTTTAACAGGA
Organism: Gossypium rotundifolium; assembly: GCA_025506655.1. Lineage (NCBI taxonomy): Eukaryota > Viridiplantae > Streptophyta > Magnoliopsida > Malvales > Malvaceae > Gossypium > Gossypium rotundifolium. Next base: position 144,354,819 of record CP106731.1, read on the forward strand.
ATGTGCTGCATACTTCTGTCTTGGATTCTGCCTTCCTCTCCAAACAAGGAAGCGAAATTCGAAGTCACAAGCAAAAAACACAACAGTAACTTGTGACTTTATGTTTTTCTCTTTTCTTTAATATTAAGCACTCATTCAAATGGAAATAAATAAATAAACCATCCTTTTTAAATTGAAGACTGGGCAGGCAATGCCACCCATTGAAAGAGAGAGAATAGAGATGAAAGAAGCCGAAGCCACATTGGGTTGTAGAGAGCTTGCACAAGTGAAGGAGAGATATATTTTGCTTGGCTAAGAGTAGATATAGGAAAGGTCTTGAGAGAGACTCTTGACTATATGTAGCTGCCATTGGCTTCCAGCTCCTAGTTTTCCTCTATTTCTCATTTTTGCCTATAAATAATTGCGCCCAAGTTTCCTCACCTGGAATTTTTCTCCTCCCATTTCAGGATTATCAATTAATATAATAACTTCATTATTTCATACAGACATACATTTACGATTGTTAATGCAAACTCAGATAAAGGCAAAGTCATGTGTTGCAGCACGTATAGATTACAATTGTATACTTTAGACCTTGTTTCTTGTTCCATTTAAATACCAATAAAATAAAATAAAAAGTTTGTTGTAAGAATCACGTTGGCTGGCTGGCTGCCATTTTTTCACACAATTCTCCTCCCTACTTTAGGATTCACTGAGAGAAAAGTCCTCCATAAGAGGATTATTTTTACATTTATAACCCTTTTGGGTTCTTTTTATTGATGTGCTTCTCTTTTTTGGATTAATTTATTCACTTAGGTAATGAAATTTATTTTGCAGAATAATTTAATAAATATGTAAAAAAATAAATAATAGTTACAGCATTATTATATAAACAATAAATGATCGCATATGCAATAAAAATAAATTTAAAATATTATACATATTGTTGTTTTATTATTGAAATTATACTTTAACATATTTTTAATAATTTCATAAATATTTTGTTTTAATAGCTACTTAATAATTTTTTTCATTATCATTTCATTGCTAATATTGTGATTGAATCTATATATATCATCCTTGATTTTACTCTTAACATTATACTATTGAATCTCATTGTTATAGATCATTAATGTTTATTCTATTTGAAAGAACTCTAATTGAATATAATATATTGTTAGAAAAATTATTACTAAAATATAACGGTTTTGAAGTGTGTAAAACATTTCTCAAGGTTTTAAAATATTTACAAAATACAATAAAACCCTCGACAATTCAAGCACAACAATGAAAATGGCTAACAAAAAGTTCTTTATATAGACATCTAATAAGTGTATATTTTCGTGAGATATCTTTTCATATAGATGTATCTTGTAATAAAATACCCTTTTACAGGGTTGTATTGTTTTGCAAGTAACTTTATATAAATTTATATCTTTATATGATAACTTTATCTACAAAAGTTACATCTTTACAAATAATTAAAATTAGTTAGACTTTTCTAGATAAAAAATACTATTACATACAACATTATAAACTACTAACAATCTCCCTTTAATTTAAAATGTTAGTAACTTTATAAACTTTCACACAAACTGATATTATGCGTACAAGATGATCTCTTAATTTGAGACTTAATTAGCAGATGTATTTTAGTGTTCTAATGAAGTTGTTGGTGTCCGAAGATTGAACCACAGCTCCTAGTATTAGAAGTTGCAATAACATCACATATATTATTCATTTATATTTCTGCCAGAGGTTGTTCATTTTTAGCACTAATATGGTCATGTGCTTATCTTACTCATAATAAACATTTACAAGAGAGACCTCACCTCTACTTGTTGAAGTGACGCCACTTCTATGTTTATATAGGTAGAGTTCCTTTAATATCTCCATTACTTTAGACATTTAAATAATAAACAATGAAATCCATTAAGAGAATTCAAACTCATCCTTTATATGCAATGGACCACACTAGTTTTCATTAAACTTATTTTTAGAATGAGTTTTACTAGTGCATCACATACACATAATGATACCTTGTTTTTACCCATTGAATTTTAAAATCAGAGGTTACTAATTAAAAATTGGGTTCCCATTATCGATGTCTAATAATAGGGTTGAAACTAATTCTAATTGTAGTACTAATAAAAAAAATATTTTTTTCCTCGCATTTGTTGGAAAAATTGTAATTTTTGAAAACTTTGAGGCATATTCTCAATTGGTAAAGGTGGAGAGTTGAACCATAAAATTATGGTTTTATATTCTACAGACCTTTTCAACGGTATATCATATGCTCAAAATGGTTGAGTGATGAATGAGAAATTGATGCTCAAAGTAAGTTACTTGTGAATATTTGTTGAGGAAAAGAAAAACTTAGATACCACATTGGTTAAATACTAACTGTGAGATGTGCATATATATTAGAACCCACTTAAAAGGTAATTGAAATGACTAAGCTTGGAACTTTGCCTCGCGTACAGGGGAGTGTAGATCCAAACCCATCGGGGTTGGGGTGCACTCATATGATGTGGGTGACGTGAAATTTTAGGCTCAAAATGGGATGGGTCTGTGGATATTTTAGCCTAATACAAAATTTATTTTTCTCAGTAAATATACAAAATCTGATTTAAAAGGACATATATCTTAATTTTATTTGATTTCAATCAATTTGATTTGATTTTGATTTTAATCAAATTGATTTAATTGCTCTTTAATGCAAATTTTGTATCTTTATTTATGGATATTTTCAAAAGTTCCTCCATATTGAATGCCTAACAACCAATTCAATAATTTAGTATACTAGGTGGACATTGTTCGATTTAATTTTTCATCAATATATCTATAGATTTTTCCTCGTTCGAGTTTCACTCAGCATAACAGTAAGATTTCCTCAATTGAGCTTCATTCAATATAACTGTAAGATTTGCTCGATTGAGCTTCATTCAGTACAATGGTAAGATTTGCCTCGACTAAGCTTCATTTAGTAAGATCAATAGATATGGCTTGGTAGAGCATACTTTCAGCATATGATACAACATTCATTAAGAGAATGTTAACAAGGATGTAAGCATTTTAGAAGTATAAATAAACATACGAACTTACTGGACTAATTTGCATGAGATTCCAAAGTACAAGGACTACTCCACAGTTTTCCCTTTTCCACGATTATTAGCACGTTCTTGATTTGAAAATAATAATTTTATTCCATCAATTAGAATACCAGCACAATTTAATTCTTTCATGCAACTAGGTCCTTTTTAGAAAATTACCTATTTGCCCATTAACTTTCCACTTTTATTCAATTCAGTCCTTAGGCCCTAATCATGCAATTTACCCAATTTTCCTAAACACCCATGATAACCAAATGTTCTATAACTTCATATCAGCCTCTATTTGCAATAATTTCACCTCAAGTACAAGCAATTTATCATTTAATCAATTTAGCCCATAAACATTAAAATCATCAAAAATCATTTTTAAAATAATCTAATCTATCAACAAAGCTCCATATTTCATTATAAGCTTTAAGAAATTACTTCATTCATCAATGAAAACTTTTATAACATTTAATAGTTTCACAAATTGGTCCTCGATTTAGCTAGACCAAGCTGATACGAACTCAAAAATATAAAAATTATTAAAAACGGGCATCAATACACCTACCAAATCAAAGCTTCAAATCAAAGCATAAAATCCCTAACATTTTCTTTCTATTGTCGTGGGAAAGATGAGAAGAAAATGAAAATTTCCTTTTTAATTTAGGTTTAATTTATTATATACTATGGCATTTTTGTAAATATTTCAACTTTCTTAATTAAGTTTTAATAAATTATTAATTAAGTCTAATTAAACCACTTAATTAAGCATAACCTCATCAAATCCCACTAACTAATTTCCCATGGGTTAAATTTTCCATTTAGTCCCTTTAATTTAACTACTCAACCTTTGCAGTTTGTACAATTCAGTCCTTTTTACCTATTAAACTATCTAAACGATAAAATTTTTCAACCAAAATTTAATATGACTCTATAGACCTCGTAAATATATTATAAATAATATTTACGAAGTATTTCATCGAAATTATGGTCTCGAAACCATTGTTTCTGATACCACTGAAAATCGGGCTGTTACAATATATCATATTCATACAAACCTAATCATCTTTTTTCTTTCATACACTTACTTTGAATTCTTTTAGCTTCAATATAACATGACTCATAGAATCCTTTACGTTATTATTGTTTTAATTAAATTCATACACCATACATTCAATTTGTAACATATTGAACCTAATTCTTTGACATATAAACAAAGTTAACATGAATACTTACTCTTTTGACAATAACTTCATTTTTCTTTGCAACTCTTCTGTTGCATTCTCATTTTCATCATTAATTTTCACTTTCTTACCAACCTTCTTCATTTCTAACTTCTAGTCTCTTGTTCCAAGATTAACAAACATACTCTTTAGTGTCTCTACTACATTTTTCCTCTTTGATGTCTATGGAAATTCTTAAGAATTTTGAGTGAAATAGTAGAAATGAATGACAAGGAACCAATTTGTAAGAAAGATAAAATTTCATTTCTATTTATAATGGTGGCGACGTTGGGATGAAGAAGCATGAAGAGAATTCTTCATGTTTCTATAAAAATATCACTATTAATTAAATAAAAAAACCTCTAACCAATCATATTTTGATACCATTTTCACCATTTATTATCATGATAATTATCTTGATTGAGAAATGATCATTTTGCTCTTATAATATCTTAATATTCACGTTTGTGTCATTTCTCATTTTTGATAAAATTGTAATTTAATTCCTCTTATTTTACCAATTCAATTTGGTTCCCACTCACTAATTTATTTTACCCTTTGAGCCCTTTCCTCATTTGGGGTATTTGCACTTTTGGTCATCCAACTTTTTCCATATTTATATTTTGATACAATGAATTTTAAATATTTACACTAAGGCCACAACACTTTTCATATTTTTATAATTTAGTCATTGTCTTAAATTATTAAGACATGTCATATTTCTTGATTCAACCTCCCTTGACATCCAACGACCTTCCTTTTATTAAGCTTATGCCATATTTCGCTTTACCGAAAAATTTACTATACACAATTTCAACTTAATGTCATTTTTATGGTATAACGATTTTTGGGACGTTACACGCATAGCTACTACTACACTGGTGCAACCTCGGAAAAACCTTCTGTTAAGCCTCTTTATATTAGTCACTAGTTTGTATTTAACCAGAAGCTATAAGAATCGTCGCACTCACTCTTCCAAAAGAACTAGCCAGCGCTGCTCCTTGGGATCCCCCGGAGCAAATTATAAGCATTGGCCACTTTTAGTTTTCAATCAAGAGTTGTCCTTCCAAATATAAATATCATGGGCATCGTAGGGAAATGATAGAATTTATTGATTAGGTTTTGGTATGAAAGAGTTATTTATAGTAGAAGAAAAATTATGGGTGCTGAGGATTTTTTAAATTAAAATCAGAGTGCTGTGAGGGTTTAGGGCAGATCAAAGATATTGATTCGAATAATTAGGACCTTGAATTATCTTAAATTATACCTCCATACCCAAGAATGAGTTGTTTATTGTAAAGGACATGAGTTTCGTATGAAGCATATCAACTTCGATACATATTAACCTTAAAAAATCACTAAAATTTCCAAAACAACATTTTAAATAATAAACCTTATTTTTTATAAAGCAAAAATAAATCATATTTAAATAATAATAATAATAATAATAACCCAACTTCTAATAGATTATCAATCAGCATAAAATATTTTTTTTTTATCTTGGATGGAATTCAATTAAAAAAAAAAAAAAACCTAATTTTAAGCCTGGAATTTCAAATCTAGATCGAGCTGTAACTTCTTAGAATTGAGCTCGGCGGTCCGTTCCCAATTTCCCTCGAAACCGAAAATTCTTGTTTATTTCCCAATTTCAAATCAGTGATTGAATCGAATCGATCCTCATCTTCTCTCATTCCACATATTCAAAGGTACACAATTCCTACTTTGTTTCAAATTTGGATCTAATACACGCCCTTTTCTGAATTTCCATTGAAACATTGATTTCCTTGCTTCCATTTCCCCCGAATTCCATGACATCTATCAATATAATTCTCGTTTGCTTTAGCATTTATTCTTTCTTCTTGCATGATGAACAAAAGCATTAAGCGAAAATTTAGACTCTGGAGAAGTTTCTCGTCTTCGGTTAATCTTGATCAAAGAGCGGCGGTTGAGAGCATTGCTTGAACTTTGACTTTGTCCTCTATCATACATTAAGTTTCCAATAGCTCTTAAAGAATAGGTGCTACTAATTAGCTTCCTGATCTGCTAGTTTTATGGTTAATAGCTTCAAAATTAGTTTTTCATTTAAAATCTTTAGATTGCAGCTGATGTTTGTGTTGCTGTTGTTGCATAGTGTGTGATAATGTCTGGGGAGGGAGTTGAGGAGGTTATTCAAGTGCCTGAAACTCGGGAAGATGAGTCTTTGAAGCCCGAGGCTCAATTTTCTGAAACAAATGGAGATCTTTCCAAGGAAAATGCTGAGTTAGATGCCAACTTGAGTTCAGATGACGCTCATGACAAGCTTTTACAGACAGTTACTGAACTCAAATTCGAGAATGAAGTACTAAAGTCTCAGCTGGAGAGCTTCAAAAATTTCCAATCAGAAAATGATTTTCCGTCACAACAAACTAATGTAAGCGGAAAGGAAACTAAGTTTTCGGCAGATGTAAAAAAACTACATGATAGAATAGAATCTTTGAGCAGAGAACTCGATGAAGAAAAACAAACACGAGTTGCAGCAGAAGAGGCTTTAAAGCATCTTCGAGAGGTCTACACGGAAGCAGATGCTAAAGCTCAAGACCTCTCTGGCAAGCTTGCTGAAGGTCTGAGAAGTCCATTACTAAAACTTGCACCTTATTTATATTTTAAAAATACTAGAGGAATTAGCTCTGTAAAATTGGCTCATTGTAAACTGAAAACTTGTTTTCTCTAAGAACATTTGAGATAACAAGAGAAGAACACTCTGTTTTTGGTGTAGTACATGTTATTATTTCTGCTAACTCTGTTCTGATCCTTGAGTGTATACCATTGATCATGGTGCAGCTCAAAAAAGGTTGGATCAAGAAATAAAAGAGCGTGAGGAGAAGTACAATGAGCTTGACTCCAAATTTAACCGGCTTCACAAGCGAGCAAAACAGCGCATTCAAGAGGTTCAGAAGGTGAATTTTGTCCTTTGATTGTTTTTTTTTCTTCTTAATGTTGTTAAAATTTTATATCAAGAGAAATAGTAGAAGGAAAGTTTCATGTTTGCATGGGAACTAAGTTAGATTTTTGTTTGGAGATTGTTATTTTCAGGAAAAAGATGACCTTGAGGCCAGGCTTCGTGAAGTTAATGAAACACTTGAGCAAGCATCATCCCAACAGTCAGGTCTGCAGCAAGAGCTTGAGCGCACACGTCAACAAGCAAATGAAGCATTGAAAGCAATGGATGCAGAGAGGCAGCAATTACGAAGTGCAAACAATAAGTATAACCACTGTTGAACTACATGATTCTAGCAATGAAGTTGAACAAAAAAAAGTGCTTATCCTTCATAATGAATCTCATTGTCCTAACACTGATTGATAGAGTGTATAAGAGTTTTGTTCCTTATTATCACTCTTATAATTTGGATGCCATTAATATCCAGACTCCGAGACAATATTGAGGAATTGCGCCGTTCAATGCAACCTAAAGAAGATGCAATTGAAGCATTGCAGCAGTCAATTTTAGAGAAAGATCAGGTACTATAGTGTTATGTACATACAATTTAATGTGTTTAGTTTTGAACAATATTTTGTGTGTTCCAATATCAATATGTTTCATGCATATTTGTGCTTTTTGGAAGACCATCAAATCTCTAGCTCCTTTTTTCTGTCTTCTCATTACTGTTCACAGCATATATTAGGTCTGTAATAGCTTAAACAATTCCTTATTATAACTCAAAACTTATTGCATCATCAATTTGATCAAGTACTTCTACTTGGTAAATTCAATTGTGAACCTCTGAAAATGGAACAGAGTTAACATTAACATCAGTTCCTATGAATGAATTAATGTTTCGTTGCTTTGTCTTTCTAGTGAATTTTACTGCTGAAAATCTTGATGGAATCTATCTTATGCATGCTCACATTTAGATGTTGGACGACTTGCAAGGACTACTACAACTTGCGGATGAAAAAAGGCAAGCTTCACTGGCAGAGGCAGCTGCTAAACATCAGAAGGTAAGTTGGACAGGCGTATAATGTGTCAATCATGGTTAAGATGCTAACTAAGAGCTTTCTCTTCTTTCTGGTATACCATGTGAGCATGGTGCTTTAGTTTTTCTGATGCTTCTCTCTTCATCAGAATATAGAGAGCTTGGAAGCACAACTTGCTGATGCTTTATCCGATAGATCTAAGGCCACTGAAACAATTTCTTCCATGCAGGTAAGATTTATTGTCAGAGCATTTTGCCTTAGTCAGAGACTAGATACATTCTTCAAGCCCTTTGCCTAGAGTATTAACCTTATTTACTTATTTTGTATGCTTCAGGACAAAACCTGGGGGTTTTTTTTTGGGGGGGGGGTGTGGCTTGTTCTTTTTCATTCTGTGTGTCATTTCTAGGCTCTCTGAGTACTAAGCGTTATGGATACATACTTTTGCAGGTGCTCTTGGCAGAGAAAGAGTCTAAAATTGCTGAGATGGATGCAGCTTCAACTGGTGAAGCTGCACGATTAAGAGCTGTTGTAGAATCTATTAAAGGAGAGCTTGCCCACCTGAAACATGAGCACGTATGAATCAAACTCTTAAATAAGTTAATGCCATTAATGAGAACAAAATTGTTATTATACACAAATATAGTGGGTTAACATTTGTTTTCCTTATTATCAAACAAACCATGTGATATTTTCAGGAAAAGGAAAAGGAGAGCTGGGAAGCTGCCTCTCTGGCATTTAAAACTAAACTGGAAGTTGCTGAGAGTAACTGCATTCGTGCTGAAATAGAAGCTGCTAAAATGAGAAGTATAAAAATTTCAGAAGGAACTATTGTAATTCTGTATTTGTTACTCATCTGCAAGAGAATGAAATTCCATTTTACTTGTTGGATAGGTCAGCTGGAGCTAGAGGCATCTCTGCAAACCCAGATGCTAAATACTAGAGAAGCTGAGCTAGCAGCTGCCAAAGAAGAGGTATTAGGTTTATCTGCGGCTCATTTTTTCAGTTAGTTCTTTTCCTGCAATTTATACTTTGGTTCAGCTGACCTGGGCAAGATGTTAATATTGTTTAAGGATGTAAATCTATTGTTTTAGTTGAATGTTTAAGCTCACAACAGACATAAATATCTAGCAAAACCTTATATGTCCTGTTTCTTGTTTTGCAGGTTAGCCGTCTTGAAAGGGAATTTTCCTCTTATAAAATTCGTGCACATGCACTTCTCCAGAAAAAGGATGCAGAGCTAGCAGCAGCTAAAGAGTCTGAACAAACAAAAGCCCTCGAAGAAGCATTAAAAGTAAAATATTTTAATATAAGATAATGATGATAACTTTGTTGTTTACATTTAGTCTTTCTTTAAAGGATAAAATGGAAAACCATTTCTTTGATTACTGCAGGAGGTAGAAAGAGAATTGTCGTTGGTATCTGCAGAAAGGGATACAGTTCGTCAAGAGCTTCAGGATATTTTACGCAATCATGACAAAGAAATTGCAGAAAGGTAGCATCATAAGTTAAAATCCATGATGAGAACTTTAAGTTCACCATTTGTGGTTTGAATTCTATACTGAAGTTTTCACTCTGCTTTGTACTAGAGATGCTGCACTTGAAAACACCAAACAACAGATCAAAAGTGTAGAGAGTAATCTTCATTCTGCTAATGCTCGCCACCAATCAGAGAAAGCTGCATGGGAAATAGACCTTAAAAATTTGGAAGAAACTTGGCGATGTAATGTTTCTATGCATTGCAAAATATCTTCCATTTTCTTCCTTTATTTTCCTTTCTCCTTAAATATGCTTCTCTTTTGAAATTCAAATAAAGTTTCATTTATAATTTCTGATTTTGCAGACAGATGTGAAGCACTTACTGCAGAAAATGAAGCATCCTCTGGTGAAGATATACGAAAAGAATTAGAGGAGACAAAACTAGAGTACAAGCGGTTGAAGGTATCTAGAATTTGGTATCCTCCTTGGATGATGACATAACTTTTTTTTCTGTTTTTATTGAGTGGATTCTTTACTTGCAGGAAGAGCATGCATCATTACGAGATCTTGCTGATAAAATGATTGAGGAGAAGGATAAAGAAATTTCTAGACTTTTGGATGACAACAAGAATCTTCAACGATCTCTGGAGTCAAGACAACTGGTATGTTTCCCTTTCTCTTGTATAGTTGTCGACCTTACCTGAAATCTCAACACGCTTGAGATGTGTTTTGCATTTCTTTAAAGTTTGGGCTTACAATGAAGTGAAATTTTCAGGTTGATCACACTGAGAATTACAACACAGGTATGATGAGTACTTATGTGGTACTAATTGCAAATATTTATTCTACTTTCAGATAGAAACTTAGATTATTTATTTTATTTTAATCTATTCTTTCATGGAGCTCTGATGTTTAATGTTGGTCTTTTCAGCCACACAAAAACAAGATGCTCCAAATCTAAACACCTCTGCAGCAGAACAGCAGATTCTGGTAGCTTTATATTTCCGTTTCTTTTTACCAGGGTGGGGAGGGAGGGCTTTTGACTTAAGAATTTTTCCCTTTTGATTAATCTTCTATGGAGTTAATTTTTTTTCAAAACCATATATTAGTGAAATGATTTTATATTAACTTGTCCTCCAAATTTAGCTTTTAGCAACGCAGCAGGCTCAGAGGGAGGAAGAGCTGGCACAATCACAGCGACACATTTTAGCCCTTCAGGTTAGTAATGCCCATTCTATTTTAATTAATTTCCACAGTTTGGTTTGTTGATGCATGCTCAATGCAGGAAGAAATTGAGGAGCTCGAACGTGAAAATCGTCTCCACAGTCAACAGGTATGAAGAAGTCTAGACTTATGCTGTTTCATTGTGTGTTGTATTTGTACATCTGATCAGTCCTCATAGAGGTCTTGGTGTGGAAAATTGTCTGTTATATGAAGGCAAGATTCCCACGGGTAGAAAGCGAACTTAATGAAATGAAATGGATATTCTTGCATTGCTTCAAACTTTTACTTCACTTTGAAATTATTTTATTTTTTTCAACCAAGAAGATTACATTCTATCCTTTACATGCATCACACAGGAAGCTATGCTGAAGGAGGAACTTCGCAACATGGAAAGGTCAAAAAGGAGAGAAGGTGTTGATATGACTTATCTAAAAAATGTAATCATAAAGCTTCTTGAAACAGGTACCACCTTTCAGAGTTACAGTTACAGTCAGCCTTAGAAGTTGTGTTAATTTCACCTGCCTTGTTCCATCAAAATGTCAAGTATCAAAATCAATGCAAATAATTTGTTTTTTGAACCTTTGCTAATTATTTGAATAGGTGAAGTGGAAGCTTTACTACCTGTTGTAGGAATGCTTCTTCAATTTAGTCCCGAAGAGGTAAATTTCTATTATACTGCTTGATGCTTAAGTTCATGATATTAGGCTACAATATAATATAATATAACGGCACAATTCTTTTAGTGATCAAAACTTATATGGGTCAATGCATGGAAATTATAAACGTACTAATGAAGAATCTCGTTTTGTACATGCGAACACAGATGCAGAAGTGTCAACAAGCCTACCGTACCTATACCGACGTTCCATCAAGCCCAGCAAATGAAGCATCAGGAGGACCAACCCTTTCTCTTTTCTCAAGATTTTCATTTTCTTAAAACAATATAAAATTCTTCTGTTTGATGATCCATCTGCTTGCTTATACAGCTTCACCCACAGACGTGTCTGCTCAAGGCTGCAGCCAGTGAAATATTGTTTTTTTTGGTTCTGTAACATTCCAAGTCATAAATTACGTAAATGATTCAGTTGTAAAAGAACACTGACGAGGACAATAGGTATACATACAGCAAATGCAAAACGTGGAGGCATCTGTTTTCGGCCCCATTCATTAGTATCAGTAAGGCAACACCCTGAGTGCATCACCAACGTAATTCATTTTCATTTATTTTGTTCTTTCTATTGAACCTAGAATTCAATGCAATGCCCTAACCAAGGGCTTTTTCTTGATTATTTCTCTCGAGTTCCACAAAAATGCTACTCATGAACTGCAGCACTGGGATTGGGAGATTGCATATAGATTTATTGCGTATTGATCTACAAGGTGGAAAGTGAGAGTCGTAAATATAAGAAAATTCAAGCCTTCCGGCTAAGAATATTTATGGGAGTTGGAAACCAGCAAATCATGTTAAAACCAAATTATATTTATATTAATATAGGTTCGGTTTTAAGCATTTTATAAATGTAGGATGATATGCCATTTATCATGTAATATTTAAAATTCTTTTAGAATTTAAACTAAATTAGGAAAAGTTAGACAAATTCTAAGACTAATAAAGACAAATTTAGAGGTTAAATTGAAAAATTGCCAAATTCAAGTATAAATGTTTTATCTCTATTCTAAATCTTATTAAACTTCTTTCCTTTTGAACTTCCAACCTTGTGCAAAGAATTTGCAATTTATCTTAGATAATATTAGATCTGTTCATGAATTGAGTTACTTGCTCAAATTTACTTGTCTAAAATATGAAATGATTTGAACAAATTTATAAGGTAAAAAAATAAAAGAGTTTGGCAAAAAATAAACTCTTTTAAAATATGAATCCGGTTTGGACTTGAATATTTAAAGCTGAAGCTCAACCTGTTTTATACTTTTTTAATATATTTTTATTTGTATATATTATGTAATTTATATTAGGTAAAAGTAAATATATAAGAATACAATAGTATGTAAACATTAAAAAAATGTTATCTAAAATTAAAATCTTAATAAAAACCTTCTTTTTCTCTGAGTCGTTTACTTCTTCTCCCTTGTTTTGTCCAATGGTAGTGCCAACCTTCGAGTTGGTTACCACTTGCCTTTTTCTCCTTCTCACCAACCCTCTATTTCTTTTTTCTCTTCATTCACTCCACATGCTTTTATTTTTTCGATTTGCAGATTTGTTTTGTGGGTATATTCGTTGTCTTCACAAGTTGTGATGAATGGATGACAATGCTTGCCATGGTTGAACCTTCACTGGCCACCAATACTTTCTTTTGGAAAGTGGGTTGGTTGTGGATACACAAATGGTAGCTTTTTGTTGGCTTCTTAATTTGTTTCTATTTGGAGAGTATTTCAAAATAATAAATGATTTCACGGGTCGATTTGGACATGTGTTGTCCTAAGTTATATTTTTTGTTTGTTTTTCATTGCTTATTAAGTCTTCCATTTTGGAAGTTATTGTCTTGTCTTCTACAAGTTTTTTGGTTTTACTTATGCATGTAGTCTTGCTTTAAGGACGGTTTTGTCACCGTCCTCTCTAATTTGTGGATACTCGGTTCTTTTGTTGATTTTGGATGCCTTTTTGGACCGTCCAATGTTGGTTTCATTATCATGATGGGTGCTTCCAATCACATCCAAGGTTGGTTTCCTTATCATGATAGGTGTTTGCAATCACTCTAGATATGTCATACTTGAGTTATGACAAAGTCGGTTATTAATGTGATGTAATGTTCTATTGATGCTAAGGCTAAAGCCTTTGTCATGTTGATGAAGCTTTGTCCTTCACCACCAACAGCGGGTGTTTATTGTTTGTTTCACCAAATTGTATGATCCCATTCATGGAATGAATGAATGAATTCTCTCGCCCTCCCTCCCTCCCTCCCTCTCTTTCTCGTGCACACATATATATAAGCCCAGATCAACTCCTATATTCATCTATGCGGGTCAATTGGCTATATATGTCATTTAAAAAAAATTGCATTTTAGGTCGATTTTTGTGATAATTAGGGAAATAGGTCTATTTTGGAGAGAGAGTGTTAAAACGCATTGAGCTAAGCGTTTTTTGCACAGTTGACAGGAAAGAGTGCCCAGCAGGGCGCATTTTCCCTTTAAGATACATTTTTAACTTTTTTAGTATAATTAGTTCCTTTGATCATATGGCTAAATGTTAGTGGTTTTTTTTTTAGTCCTGGGTTTGATTCCTCTCCTACTCACATTTGTTTTTTTATTTCATGTTGTTCTAAACTTTTTATTATTATTTTAATTAAAATTTTAACATATTAACTCATTTGGTTAAATGGTTTGATAATAATGATTTCATTAGACTTAAGTCTTAGGTTCAATTCAATTCCTCTTCTAAGTACATTTGTAATTATATTTGAAGTAATTATTTCATGTTATAATATTAGAAATCATCATACCCCAATATGCATGGAGAAAATAAATATTATATATAAAGAAAAATATAACAACAAAATTAGTTGATGTTTATATTATATATAAAGGAGTTTCAAATATTTTAACATAATGATATATATATATATATATATATATATTTTATTATATAATTACATATTTATTATTTGATTTTATAAATACAAGAGACATTAATTAAAAAGATGAATAAAAAACTTGAAAACAATATATTTATTAATTAAAAATAAAAAACTTGAAACATGATGAAATAAAATTAAAAATGTGCTTAGAAAAAAATTGAACTTAAAATTTAAAATGAAATCATTATTATTAAATCATTTAACCAAATGAGTTAAGGTATTAAAAATATAAAATAAAAAATATAAAAGTGAGTAGAAAAAATCAAATTCAAAATTAAAAATAAAATCTCTAACATTTAACTATTAAACAATTTATTTTATTAAAAAAATAGAAAGTGCATCTTAAAGGAAAAAGGTGTGTGTACCAACTGTGCAGAAAATAATTTCAACATATATATTTTTACAAATTTTCTCTAAAATCAATATATTTCTCTAAAATTACAAAAATTGACCTAAAATGCAAAATATGACATATGTAACCAATTTAGCCAATCTATGCAGAATAAAACCTACCAACGGCGGATTTCGTAAGGGGACATCTATTTGTAAGAATACTTTCAAATATTTAAATTGGATTTCAACTTTTGACAAAATAAAATCAGAATTTTTAAAATCCTTGAATTTGAAACATAAATTTTAGATGACTTTAAATTCTCTTAAATTTCTATTCCAGAGGTGCTGTTATAAAATAATAATAATAATAATAATAATAATAATAATAATAATGCAAAAATAATAGATGAGAATAAGAAGGATTTTTATTATATTTTTTTCCTTTTCTATTATCATTACAAGTAATATACTCATATACATTAGATTTTTATTTTTAATACACAAATAAGAAATGAAAGGTTGAACATCTATTTAATAACATGCATAACATTTAATAATATTAAAATTCTTACATTTTCAGAAAAAGAACATTTATTATATTTTGAAAAAGAAACATTTATTGTATAACTTTAGGTTATAACCACTTTTTGCAATTCTAACTAAAATATAAAGAGGACATCTCAATTTTATTTTTTATATTATTAGTGATATGACTATATTTTTAAGGTATCGTTAAATTATTAATAAGTTTATATTTTAATAACTCAATTTAAAAAAAAGAAAATAGTTACTAAACTATTCGAAAATTTTTATTTAAGTCATTGGGATATTAAAATCATTGCTATATGATATTTTTTGTTTATACCGCTTGTAATAATAAAAACTCTCCTTCCCTTTCTTTTTTACAATTTAGTTTTTTATTTTATTTTATGAAACAATTTTAATTATCACGAATTTACGAACTAAAATTTAAATAGTTTTCTTCTTCGATCTTCAGTTCTGGCCATCAAATCGACTTAGACCTAAGGTATATTATTCTACTTTTTGATAGATATTGATCTATTGTACTGGTCATTAAATTGTTGCTTGGAGTTTGCTAGCCAAATTATTTTTTTTTTAACTTAACAACTCTGTGACTTAAATAAAATTTTTTGGATAGTTTAGTGGACTTAAATGAAAACTTTTAAATAGGTAAGTGACAATTTTGTAACCTTTTGAAATTGAGTAACTAAAATATAAACTTACTAATAATGACTTTGAGTATAATTTATCTATATTTTAATAAATACAATAACATGAAGATTACATATTTATATTGGTCAGTTTCTATACTATTATGTAAAGTTTATTTTAGTTCCTTTACTAAAATGCGTTAGATTAATTTTATATATTAAAATTTATCCAAATCTTGACTTCCTTATAATTTATTGTTAAATTACTAAAATTTAAACAAAATATATCACAAACAATTTGACATGATTCATAAAAGAATCCAACCATCTTCAAAAATTTATATTTAGTCACATAATAATTCAAAAATACATTAACTTTTTAAGGGATGGTTAGATTTTTTAATGGGTCGAATTTGATCATGAATAAATAAATTAAATATGATATATTTTATCTAAATTATGATTCAATTTAACAATAATGTGATAATTTAAATAAAAATTTAATGTATAGCGACTAAAATAATAATAGTATATGCTGGGGGCAGACTTTTGACCTATTTTTAATATTATTATTTCCCTTTTTTCACCAAAAAAAAAACATTTGAAAATCGGCAACTGGTCAACTCCAAACAAAGGCAGGCATAGCATTCTAGATAGAAGATTTGCGTGTCCTCTGGAGCTCTACCATCTTCTCCTTAGCAGCCCTTTTTGAAAAACTCAGTCTCCAGCTCTGAATTTGATGATATAATTGGAGGGAAAGAGATAATGTTAGCAGTTGAGCCATGTCAATCTCACTGTCCTGCCCACCTCACCACCATCTATCAGCTGATGTAGTTAAACTCTAGGCCGAGGGTTGACTTGTTGAGCATACTCGCCGTCCCTCCCTCCCTCCTCCGCCTATCTTTTATTTGCCACAACCCCAAAATCCTACCCAACAACAACATTCATCGCTGCATCACTTCAACTCTTGCCTTTACTCCTCTTTTCTTTTTCCTAATCTCTGTTGTCTCTTTGGCTGCCTGCAATACCCAATTTTTACTATTCCTTTTCTCCCTTCACCTTCGTCCAACTCTACCTACTTGAATACTTGGCAAATTTGATCCCTTTTTTGTTTTTTATGATTTTTTTTTGTGAAATATAAATCCAATAATGAAGGAGAAGGCAGAGCCAGTCCAAAAGCTATATACAAGGATGCGGTTATGGGAATTCCCTGATGAATATGTGATCGAACCCACCGATGGCTCTTCTGCTTCCTCCTCCCTTTCAATTAGTCTTGTTGATGCCTCAATGAAGCTCATTGGTGGGTTGTTTTTATCTTGTCTATCATTCTATGCCTACCTTTTCAATATTTGCTTGCTGATTTACTGGACCTATTTATCTCTTTTTTAGATAGTATTCCAGAATGCAGCTCTTTCCGTGTTCCTAAGATTCAAATGATTTTTGGAGTAGTTGGAATGCTAAAACTTGTAGCGGGTATGATAAATTTCTGATTTTCCTTTAATCTCTTTTCAGTTGGTTAATTCAGACAAATGGTTGTAGCTTTTGTTCATCTTGATAATTTCTTAAGGCAGTTTCATAAAATGAAAAAAAAAAAAAAAAAACCGGGACCTAATTGATCAGTGAAACTGTAGTGCCTGATTAGAGCAGTTTTGGCATATGGATCTAGAATATCAAATGGAGTTGAAGTTAGTTTTCTTTTCTTTTTCTTTGTATTCTCTTGTCTGAATTGGCCCTGTGGTTTCTCCTATAATTTTAAATTGTTAAATTTTATGTTTAGGGTCTTATTTATTTGTTATAACTGAGAGAAAATGTGTTGGATCTTACTTGGGGCATCCCATCTTCAAAGTTATATCCTTGAAGGTTCTTCCCTGTGTTCATTCTTTTAAAAACTCTACTCCAGAACAGGTATATTGGCTGTTTCCTCACTTTTTCTTCTGGAAAGCTGATTATTAATTTTTTAACACAAGAATCTTTTATACCAACTTCGGCAGAAAAAGTTGGAGAATGAATTATCTCGGCTGCTAAAAGTTGCAGAGAGGACTACTGGACTCTATTTCTCTTATGACACCAATTTAACACTGAGGTGAACTGTTGTATCAAATTAGACCTCTGTATATATGCATGGTTAGAACAAATTTCTTTCTGAAAAAGAATACATCTCAGCCGAAACAGATTTTCTGTGCACAACAACTGCTTTTTGAGTAATGTCTTCTCAATGCAAAACTTCCATCCAAAGTAGTTTACTTAAAATCTCCACAGTCCACACTACCAAATCAGCCTTGTATTTGTACTGATAATTGCTAAGAATAAGTTTATAGGCCTTCAGGAAATATTAACAATTACACACACACACACACACTTTTTCATTTTGCAGATCTTTTTTTTATATTCAATTTGAAAATTCTATTTAAGTTGAAAGTAAGGGTTATATGATTTGGTGCACTACAGTACTCAGCGATTATATGATCTGGGAAATGAGTCCAAAATACTTCCTTTATGGAGACAGGTAAGTGGTTCATTTTTAAAGTAATTGATACAAATATTGCTCCCTTATTTTCTAATTGTAAGATTATTAGATGATCTGCCACTGATCTCAAACAGCTTTGCTTTTATGGTAGTCTCTAGAAGTGCAGTGTTAAATTTTCATTGATATTTCCATTTAATTCTTCGTTGCCACTAAGTCACTAAGTAAAGGGACTTTTCCTTGTCCCCCAAAATGTTTGCCACAGGCAGAACCTAGATTTCTTTGGAACAGTTATATGTTGGAAGCACTTATAGACAAGAAGGTTAGTCTTCTTTCTGAGTAGCTTTCCAGTTTCATGCAGCAGTATTCTGTCATTTAAGTCTGTACTTGCTAACTAACCTTTTTTTTGGTTCTGTGGCTGCAGCTTGATCCCTATTTGCTTCCAGTTGTCCAAGGGAGTATCCTGTATGGAACTATCAATTCCAGCATTTTGTGGCTTGAGAAGTTCTTATCTCATTTTTTTAACTAATTAATTATTTTGTTGACTTCTTGGTCTTTCAATTTGAAGCATTTCCTTAACTGCTAATCAGGCTTTCATAATTTCCAAGCAACTATTGGAAAAGAAATTGTAGATGTTACACTGATTGCTAGGAGATGTACAAGGAGAAACGGTACTCAAAGCTGGAAATGACTTTTCAATATCTTTTAGCTTTCTTCATATACCTTCTAAAACTACATTTTTCTTGAGAAATAAGGTCATTTGCTATAACTTTTAAATATCCTTTCTAGTAAGAGGGGAACAGGTCCAGTTCTTGAATGATATGCAAAATAATGAAATTCTAGGGCAGACTCTCCTTCTCTTACAAACATTTTTTCTGTGTCATTTTTTTAATGGTTAACTTTCATCATCTATAGGAAGCATTAACTAGCAGGATTGTCCATGCACTTTGAGCTTGGTGGAAAAAGGAAATAAATAGTTTTTAAATGCAAGTGCATCTTGTTAATTAAAAAAATTTTGGCCTTGTATAGACATGCTAGTCTTACTGTTACTACTTGTATCCTTTAAAAGGAACCCGGATGTGGAGAAGAGGAGCTGATCCTGAGGGGCACGTTGCAAATTTTGTGGAAACTGAGCAAATTATTCAGATTAATGGGTTTACTTCATCATTTGTCCAGGTAAGTAGGTAGCCAGTCAGATCTATTTTATTCATTATGTATAAAATGCAATAGTATCTGGTCTCCTTTCCTGTCCTTAACTTTTCTAGAGAAGCATCAAGCAAAGATCTATTGGCCTTAATGCTAAATTAAAAGATTACTAGTGAACATTCGGATGTGTAGGTTACACAAAATAGAAAGAAATGAGATTGTCCAGTGATTCTGCATCTGAATGCTGGAATATGCATCATATCAACTCCATCAGGGATTTGAAAAGTTCACTACATGAAGTGGCTTGTACATGTTCTGGTGCGAAATGAATGCAAGCAGTTGAACAAAATCAGATAACCTAAAGATACTGCTTTTGTAAATCTTTGGGCTTAAATAGGGGCGTATTTGCAAATATGCAGCATCCATGTTATGAAGCCCTCTTTTTCATATTCTTTGACTTTTTGGGTCAGATTGTTATAGATCCCATTCCTTATTTTTCCTTTGCAGGTTCGGGGGTCAATACCATTTCTGTGGGAGCAAATTGTTGATTTGACTTATAAGCCTAAATTTGAGATTGTGAGACCTGAAGAAGCTGTAAGTGTCTTCAGTTATTGCCACTATTTGAATGTGCACCTGAATTCTTTTCTTCCTTTACCGACTTCGCAGTATATGACATATTATGCAGCCACAGATAACCGAGAGGCATTTTCTGGATCTGAAAAAAATGTATGGATCTGTTCTAGCTGTTGATCTTCTCAACAAGGTGAGCAGTGGTTGATTAATGATTTCCAGTATGCAATTGGACTTTATTGTTGCAATCAATAGTAAGTTCTCTTACTAAGTTCATCAAAAACACCTTTCTGGTGACGTGCTGACTTTGTCTGTGCAAACAATGAGTTGTTCACGCTTTGTATGTGCCTGGAATATGCATGTGGATAAATGGGGGTTGAGTTTTTTTCATCTGAAGACATTCATTCTATATAAAATGTTTGGTCTTGTGCCACTTTATTATTACCAGCATGGAGGTGAGGGACGCTTAAGCGATATGTTCTCAAATGCAATGCAGCCCATAGTTAGTGAAGATTTAAGGTCTAGTTTCTTTCTATCTAGTTTCTTGTTTCTTTGTTTTTGTTTTTGGATGTGGTTACGTTTTATGCAAAGACTCTGATCATGCAGATATCTGCATTTTGATTTCACTAAGATCTGTGGACATGTTCATTTTGAGCGCCTTTCCTTCCTCTATGACCAAATCGCAGATTTTCTTGTGAAAAATGGGTATGGGTTTGTAATTGCACTTTTCTATCATGTACAATGTCATAACTATTCCTGGAGTAGTTTTGATTCCATTGCTTATGCAAGGATAGGTTTTGAAATATTATTTCCCTGGTTAGAATTATGACACTGAAATATGCCCATTAATATTGGTTTTGCTTTGTCTGAAACTGATAGGTACTTCTTGTTGAATGAAGAGAGAGAGAAAATGGAGCAACTTGGAGTTGTAAGGACCAATTGTATTGATTGCTTAGACCGCACCAATATTACACAGGTAAGTTAACATAAACTGGAGATATATTTCACATCTTGGCTTTGTCTATAGTGGTAAACATGTAGCAGACATTTTCTTTTCGGGTAGCAGCAAATTTATGCTTAATGCTTACCTGCTGTGACAATTTCAACTCCCCTGATTTAACCTCAAGAGTTACCTTCATTCAGGGAGTGCTATGGTTGTTACGCCTATGAGTAATACAAGATATGTCATAAGAAGTATTTTAAGTGCTAGAATGAATTCCACCTATTATTATGTATACTAGATGGATGTTTCTGACATCTGAAATTGCTTATTGTAACTAAATCAATGACTCTTTTAAGTTTAGAATTTGATGTATGAGGACTATCTTTTCGTATCTATGTTGCTTTTGTTGTTTAAGTTGCAATATAGATCTTTCTCTCTGAGACAGATACATACTCAAGGAGAGGTGTATGCACACATGCATGTAATTACATGTTATTCTTGTTTACCACACTGTGTCTGTTCTTTACTTCCGTAACCATGCTAATATATGTCTGCAGAGCATGATAGCTAGGAAAATCTTGGAACTTCAGCTTAGGAGGATTGGGGTTTTTGCAGCTGAAGAAACCATTAGCTCACATCCAAAGCTTGATAGATGCTTTAGAATATGTGAATATTGCCATTTCTTATTCTAATAATTTGCTTTCAGTTGATATATATATATTTGTTCAACTGCTTTCAATTGATGTTAATTCTTAACGTATTGTTACTCAGTATATTGCACATATCTATTCGGTTTCCTAGCATGTAAACTGAAATTTACGTTAAAAATCTTTGGACATATATAGTGTGGGCTAATCATGGGGATGACATAAGCATACAATATTCTGGCACTGCTGCACTAAAAGGAGATCTTGTCAGGTATTTTAAAAGTTGAATGTTAATGCATATATTTAGCAAATGTTTTGAGGCTATTTTAATGCATCTTGGTATAAATAGCATTTTGTGCTCAAATTTCTCTGCGACAATGTTCTTTGCTATATCCATGATTGCATAAGATATTAATGTTCTGCTCTACCAGAACTTATTCCTTTTGGATTGTAGGTCTGGTCAGCGAAGACTTCAGGGGATCCTTAAAGATAGATATATTTCCCTTAAACGCTATTATTTGAATAACTTTTGTGATGGAACAAAACAGGTACAGATACTTCGTTTCTTTAAGTAATACTTGCAATCATTTGAAGAAAGGATAATATTTCTAGCCTTTTGCACTTCACGACTGTCAATGAATGTTTGGGATGGGGTGATGTTAATGGTTTTGTTCTTTTCATACCTTTGTTCAACTGCTAGAAAAATCTTTTATATCCATAAGTGCCGGTTGGTTGGTATTCACATCAAACTTTTTTTGAGCATTTCTATTTTTTGAACAGTCATTTAACAACTTGCAACTGATGCAGCAGCTCTTTGTTCACTTGATATTGTTTTGCACTACTGTGACATCCTTTCTTCTGTGATAATTTTCAATAAAGATCCTGACTTTCTCTAATTTAATGGTGACATGCATGAAGGATGCGATCGATCTCCTCCAAGGACATTACAAAGTCTCTGTAGGAGGGGATATAACACTTCCATCTCAAACAGGAGGCCTTGAGGCTATAGCTGTAAGACTAAAACGACATTTGAGTTTTAAGATTGAACTGTTTCATCATGATGTTGCTGAAATTGTCTCCATGCTGTTATGCTATTTCTATAATCTATCTTAATAGCTTTAGCTGCTTGAGATCTTAAGTTAATACATTCTCTTTGTGCAGTCCTTTCCTCTAGCTTTGTGTTTGGTATTGATAGGGTTGTTATTGACAACAATGTCATTGGGGCAAGGTGAGTTGACTCGTGCTTCTTCTTATGATTATCAAGTAGCGGGAAACAGTGATTGACATAAATAAGCTTTGTCATTCATTTTCTGCAGTTGGAAATGATCCAAGACATCTGCTTTTCTCAGTTGTGTGGGGAAGCATTAGTATTGGTATTGCATCTTTTGTTAGGGCCAAGGGCAGGATTTTCTGTAATCGGCCTCGTTTGCAATTGCATGATAAACCTGGGTATTGATACACACACATTTTTTATTCAGTTATTTTTATGTACTAATCAACGTACTAAAGTACTTTGTTTTTTGGGTTCAGAATGTATTATTTATTTCATTTTCCTTTGTTTCTCCTTTTATTCTAAATCTCATTTCACATAGTTGTATTTATTTCATATGTTGTTTTACCTTTTTAAATTTAATTTTACGCTTTCTAATATAGTTTTAAATTTCTATATTATTTTCAATTTATTTATTTATAAAATAATATTTATTTTAAATATTACTTACATTAAATATGTTATATATTATTTATTTTTATTTTAATTTATAAAAATAAACGCCTTGCAAGGTATTTATAAATGGTTAATTCAAATTTATTTAGGTTTATTCCTATAAAATATATTATTTTATTCAATTTTATTAATTATATATACATTTCTTTTATATTGTTGACCGGTGAAGTTGAGCTTAATTTATATTTTAAATAAATTTATTTTTCAAACATATTTAGTATTTTTATTTATAAATTTGTTTTGTTTTGTCTTTTCTTTTGTTTTAAAAATAATCACCATTTTATTAGAAAATATAAATAAAATCTGAAAGTTCGATAAAAAAAAAAAACCTTAAATATTAACTTGATGCTCATTTAGGAAAAAAGAAAAATACCCACTTACACATTTTATGGTTTAATGAAAAATATAGGAGTCCGCTAAGAATTATTTATCAAGTGAGTTTCAAATAAAAAGATAATGTATCTTCTATTAATTATTTAATTTTCTTCATATTTTTTATTTTTATTCAAGGTTTTTTTCCAAAGTATTCAAGATTTTTTAAATAATGAAAAAATTTAATTATAAAATTATTTTAATTATTATCAAATTAAATTATATTCTAATGTTAGTATATGTTAAATATAATTTATTTCTAAAGTTAATATATAGTTTACTTCTAATAAAATCTAATCAATGATATTACAATTCCTTTTTTCCTTTCCATTTTTTTTTTTACTTTTTTTCATAATTAGTTTTATGCAAGTACATGATAAATATTTTAAAATTATATTCAATTCATTAAAAATCATTCAAAACAAAATAATTTAAAGTTTTAGTGATAAAATAATAAAAAGGTGAAATTCCAAAAATAAAATAAAATAGGAAAAAAAAAACAAAACGATATTTTATAATTCAAGTAAAAATTGAGCAAAAATTAGTTTGATAATTCCAACAGTAGTTATATTTCTAGAGAAATAATTTCTGCGTTTCAAATTAATACTTGACAGTTTTTGTTTTTATAAAATCTAAATCGATAATAATAACTTTTGTTTTTGTTTTTGAGTGAACTATATAAATGGCCACTTAACTATGTTTACATTCTTGTTTTGGTCACTAATCTTTAAAATTTTTAATTTAGCCACTAACGTTTAGATTTATTCCTATTTTGGTCATCCGTCATTTAATTGATAATGATCTAATTGGTATCATAAACATTCAGTCTTCAATAATTACATATTCTATGAATTTGATCCTAATTCTAAATAATTTAATTAGTTTAACCTTTCACATTTACAAATTCTATCAATTTAATCTTTAGACTTCCTAAATAAAACTTTTAATTTTTAAAACAAAAGACATTTCACACTTATAAATTTGTAAAACTCAAAAAAAAAAAAAAACTTTCTCCAATAAAATTAGGTGTTCCGAAGGAATGATATCATCTAGCCTCACTAGATTAGATAGATCATGAACAACTAAACTAAAAATAGGCAGAAACTAAAAACAAAACATGTTGTCATATGCAATAATAAAGTGAAACAGTAGTCACACTTTCCACTTTGCTTTCGGTTTATGGCATTAAATCGCCTGTGCACATTGTTATACGCACTAACATGAACCTAACATAATAAACAACACTTTGAGACTTGAATTCCCATTAAACCTATTCGATTTAAAAAAAGAATAAAAAAATCCAACAAAGGAATTACTACCTTTAGATCATCCTCAATCTTTGCCACTTAAGTGCAATTGAAATGGATTATCAAAGAATACATTTGTTTTATGGGTGAGGGTATTTTTTGCTTTTGGATGTGAAAAATTTATAGACGTGGAATGCCTTCGTTTTAAAAGTTGAACGCTTTAGTTAGGAAGTTTAATGATCAAATTAATAGAATTTGTAAATGTAAAACGGTTAAATTTACTGAATTATTTAGAATTAGGATCAAATTGGTAGAATATATAAGTATTGAGGACTAAATGTGTTAGTATATCAGTTAGATCGCTATCAATTTAATGGCGGATGACCGAAATAGGAACAAATTCAAACATTAGTGCCTAAACTAAAACGTTTTAAAGATGAGTGACCAAACCAAAAATACATGCATAGTTGGGTGACCATTTGTATAGTTTACCCTTATTTTTGCCCTTTTTGTTTTATTTCTATGCTTTTACTTTTTTTAATCATTAAAACTTTTAAATAATGATAATTAATTTATTTTGAATAAAAGTAATTTAATGACTTTATCTCAAAGTTAATATATAATTAAATTAAATTAAATATAATTTTAGAATATTAAAATTTACTTGAATTAAAATATAATTTGATTTTAAATCAATTAAAGATAATTAATAAGAAATTAATTATCTTTTTATTTAAAATTTACTTAATAAATAAATTTTAAAAATATATATATTTAAGAAATCTCAAAAATAGGAGAAATAATTGTATAAAGAGGGATATTATCCCTTTCCAATGGTTTAATATCACATCAACAATTTCATTCTTAATTCAAGATTTTTATTTGGACTTGAATTTTTTTCAGAATAAAAATGCTAAAATTTAGAATGAAAATGTTGATATAGCATTAAATTATTAAAAAAGGGACACATATACTTATTGTTTAATATTTTTCATACAATATTTTCCATCGTGAATAGATGGATATTTACAAAATTACTGGAGTAATCTGAGAGAGATTGTGGACTTTGATTTGATCTTCTGCTCTCTTCTCTTCTCCTGCCCATCCCTTTCTACTACAACCCAAAAGCACAAATCATTCATCCAGGTTGATATTCAATATCTTGTACATCCACATACTAAGGATTGATTCAGCTGATCATATGTAAGTACTAATTATAAAATGTGACGAAGCACATTTTGTAACTCAAAGTGCCACTATTTTAGATTTTCACAGAGCCCTTCATCTCAGCTCATTTCCTTACAATAGAAATATATATATATATACATGAAAATGATGCAAGCTGTGTCGACATCTTTAATCCCTTCACTCATTTAAATCTTAAGGCTGCTCATTCCTACACCAATGTTAGTTGTTAGACTGTAGAGGTCTTGAGATTGAGCCAAGGATGTTGCAAACATTGCTGGGCAGTTGGTCGCTTCTCTGGTGAAAAATCCAGAAGAGGACAAAGGAACTCTGAAAACTCACGAGCATCAATCTCACAAAATTTGTATTTATCCACTAAATATCTATCAAGTGGCCTCAACTTGAGCCGTCGAATCCTCTTTAGATCCCCATGCCTGTCAAAATAATCTTTTGATCGACCTCCTCCAGTGGCAATCTGCTTGCACAAGAATAACAATCAGAATGATTATAAACGGGAGAGGAAATTATTGTTACAGAAACAATTTCACCTTTCGAGGTATCTTTCCGAGGAGTTCCATCATGAGAGCAAGGTGATCCTAGAAACAATCCAATGAAAAATGTTGTTCTTAGTACAATGAAAAGGACATTAGAAAAGCAAGATGCAAGGAATAGTCATATATACCTCATCTTCACTAAATCCTTGGCCGCTTTTAGGGGCAAACATCAATTCACCAGTAGCAAGCTCAAAGGCTGTACAAGCAAAAGACCACATATCAGCTGAAAAGGAATACCCAGAACCTAGTATGACCTCAGGAGATCTGTACTGTCTGGTTTGAATTTCATCGGCAAATGTTTTGTCAGCCCAACATGCATTCCCAAAGTCCACGACTTTGCACCTCATATCAATCCCATCCAGAGATTTTGTAACTTTTGGAGCTTCTGCTGCTCCTCCCATAGAAACTCTTCTAAGAGAGATATTAGCGACTGCTCTTCTTGCCCTCCTTTTCAAATTTTTCTCAATGATGTTCATGGTAGACCCACCATTTAGAGCACCCCTTCAGGCCTTTCAAGAATTGGAGTCAGAGCAGATCTGACAGGATCCTTGGTAGGATCAATGGTGGAAAAGAGAAGAATATTTTCAGGTTTTATATCAGAGTGGATTATACCAAGTTCCCTATGCAAGTAATCCAAGCCTATCAAAATGCATTTGCATATCTCCCTAACTTTATTCAATTCAATCCCTTTGTAACGAGTAAACTTGATTAAACGAAGCAAGCTATCACCAAGGAATTCAAGGACCATGCAAAGATGTTGGCCATTTGGGCCATTGTGCTTGAAGTGGTCAATTAGGCGCACCACACACTTGGAATTTGAGGGGTCACCATCAGCAATAGATAAAAGGAATTCAATCTCATGAAGGGCAGCTTCAGCAAATTGTTCTGCACTTTTCTGAATCTTTAGAGCAACGTATTTCTGATTAAAAAAAATATTATTGGGATGAGTATACTTTATTTTCTTGGTGGAGTTGTATTTTAAGGTTTATTCGCCCTGGTTATTATTTCATGTAATGGTATGGTATTACAAAATATTTATATAAAAGGAAAGAAGGGCTTACTGAGGAATGAGTATCGTAAGCGAGCCATACAGTGGAGAAATGGCCCCATCCCATCTTCCTTTGAGCAATGTAACGACCAGCAGCGAAAGGATCTCCAATTCGAACGGCATGATATCCTCCTTTCCTGTATGAGTCAATTCCCTCGTCATCTTCCTCCGAACCAGATGATGAAGAACACGACATCTTCAATCACCCTTTTCCCTTCTTTCTCTGTTTATGATATTACGTACTGGCTTTCAGGTTGTATTCAACCCTATTACGTAACAAGGGAGAGTCTGTTTTGGTTTATATTTCTTTTTCTCGTTTAAAGTTTTGGTGGTTTATTGGGTTGGGTCAGGTGCCTTCTTTTTTTAAAGAAAATGTTGTGTGGCATTGAATAGAAAGAAAACAAGTATATATGTAAAATGGGAATGCAACAAGTTGTGGCTCTCCACTTTTTCCTGTTTTGTGTTAATTACCCATTTAACAAGGTTGGGGGTCAAGATATCGCAGTTAGAATCTCTTTTTTTGTTTTCAACGCTTCACTAACATTAATGATCGAATAATATAGCGGTAATATGACATACATTAAACAACATGGGGTATTTCACTCTTTCGATACCTACTCTATAATTTTTTTTTTCTCTTAAATTACAATAATAAAGTAAAGCCTAAACAATAAATGTAATTAGTGCGACTCGAATCCATGTCACACTTGGGTGGTAAACTACAACTAAGGTCACTAAACTATAAGTAAATTTATGTTTTGGCCACTCCGCTTCAAAAAGTTACAAAATGATCCTTGAACTATTCTAAAATTTTCATTTAAGTCTCTAAACTAATTGAAACTTTCTATTTAAGTTACTGGGCTATTAAACTTTTTTAAAAAAAATAAAATCTAGCTAGTGAGCTCTAAGCGATGATTCAACGGTTGGTATGGTGGATCAATACCCGCCTATAAGTAGAAAAACATATATTAGATCCAAGTCAATCTAACCATCAATGTCAAAGATCAGAGAAGAAAGTTGTTTGAATTTTGGTTTGTTGATTCGTGATGTTCAAAGTTGTTTCATTGAAAAAAAAAACTGAATTGTAGAAGAGAAAGAGAATAAGAGCTTTTGATTGGTGCAGGTAGTGCGAACAAAGGAGGCCATACAGTAGTGATTTAATAGCTTAGCGACTTAAACAAAAACTTTTGAATAGTTTAGTGATCATTTTGTAACTTTTTAAAGTAATGATCAAAACGTAAACTTACTAATAGTTTAGTGATCTTGGGTATTATTTACCTACAAAAAATACTCAGTTTTAACTTTTTGAATAGTCTTTTTAGATATTAAACTTTAAAAATTCATAATTTAATCATCAATATTTATGATTGTGTTGATACCTCAAGGGAGGCCTCAAGAACACTACACAACTCCTAGGGGAGGCCAATGTGAAGGTATTGTTTTCTCCAAGGGAGGCCTTAAGATTTTGTCCCCCAAGATAGAGGTGCCTTGTAGTGTGAGATGGTTCATACAATGGTGCCAAGAGCCTACGGGGTTTACACAATCGTGCCAAAATTCATAAACGATGCTTGAACAAGCCAAACCATAAAAGTTGAAGAGTTTGTGTATAAAGAGATTTGAATCATTAAATCTTGCCAAAACAACTGGCTAGTAAAAAGATAAGAAAGGGCCTTTCATGTTGAATTTGATAATTATAAACCTTTCAAAACCTCCCAAGTCTATGCTTTAAGCCAATTAAGAAGTGAGAAGTCCTCATGCCACCCCACCATCGATATGGTCAAACTCTTAAAAGAGATTACCTGAGTCGAAATGTCAATTTTATAAAGATTTTGAACATAAAAAAGAAGGCTACATCTACTTAAAAGATGAAGTCAAAGCAACTATCAAGCGAGGGCACCTTAGTCAGGTCACCAAGCAACCACATATGCAACAAGAGCAAAATAAGGTACTAAGAAAGGGGAAAGAATTGTATGAAATAGTGACATCACGTCATCTTTATCCCTTTTCCAATAGATTTATGCCACATCATCATTTTCATCCTGAATTTCAGCATTTTTATCCTGAAAAAATCAAATCCAAATTAAAATCATGAAATTCAGGATAAGAATATTGATGTGACATACAACTATTGGAAAGGGATAATATCCCTGTTTCTTACAATCCTTTCTCCTAAGAAAGAGGGCTCGTACGGAGATGAAAATGGTAGGAAGAAACCTAAAAACAACATAAATGCTCACATCTCTTTGTAAATGGGCATTTTTGACCTAATTCATAGTGTGTCATAGATAAGAAGATGGGGAGTTGCACCTTCATCTACCCAAGAGGCCATTTATCCAAACTGCTTGGAAATTGTAAAAGGATAAAGAAAAAAAACATGTTTTGAAAAGTATAAGAAACCCATCAAATTGGTGCTTTAACAGATAATCTCATGCTTGATATTGTTGTGGAAGGAAATGATGTGCAAAACTAGAAATGAACTCTTTATTGATGATTAGATTAATTTTCTTTTCAGTTGAACTAAGGAATCAAGACAATATCCTCCACACACTTAAAAAGACCTTTCCTTGAATATGGATATATCATGGAAATATACTCTCAATTGCTAATCAGAGATACACAAAAGGATAAATGACCAACAAGACATTGCACTAATTGACAATAACCTCGTTGACCAATCAACCCTCCTTCACTGATATCTCCATCAAGGGGATAGGTATTCAAAAGCATCGACCCAAATGAAAATATCTTGCCAACCTAATGGCATAAGGTGCTCGACTAGCAATGATCAACTTACTGACTTGCTTAACCCCGCTCTTGCAACCTCACAACTTCAAGCATCTTCATCTCTTAAGACCTCAATTTCTCTAAATCTCTTTTTGGTTCTCAGCTTTTCCAAAGTTGTAGTTCACTCATTTGGGCATCTTAGCCTTTTAAGGTCTCATCCTTTCCAAAACTCTTATAAAGACTCAACTCATTTAAAGCATCACCTACAACAGCTTGCCCTTTGGAGTATTTATTTACAGTAAGCTAATCTTTTTCAAAATCTCCCCTCAATCTTTGTGATCTCAAAAATCGAGGCCATTCCCCTCCTTGATGCCAAGACGGAGGCCATGCCCCCTTTGATTCCTACACTAGGTGCTAGACAAAGGCTTGATGCTAAGGATAAAGGCCATGCCCTTCCTCAATGCCATGATAAGGGCTATGCCCCCTTGATGCTCACATCGGATGCCAGACCAAGGTTTGATGCCAAGGCAAAGATCATGCCATCTTTTATGACACAATCATCGACTTTTCTCCTCGGCTTAACCATTCTTGTTAATGAACCAACTCTTTCGTTAGTTCTCACTAGAAGTTGGTTGTTCTTTAGCTGGATGTAATGACATCACAAAGCTCAATAGATATCATCGTAACCACCACCACTAGGGGTGAGCATTCTATCGAATCAAGTGAAATTTTTTTGAGTTAATCGAGTTTAAGAGTCCTATTTTATCATCTTAATTCAATTTAAAATTTTTTCGAATTGAGTCAAGTTGAATCGAGTGAAATTGTTCGAGTTAAATTAAAAAATTAAACATGTCAAATAAAAATATTGTTATATAACTAATTCCACATTAGAGAATATAAATTTGAGACCATATATATTTGAAATTTTTTGAAAGCAAAATAAAAAGAAGAATAAGATTTTTGAGTATGATAAATTTGAATCATTAATTAGTTCAAAATTATTATTTTAGAAAAAAATTATAGATTTTTAGTTTTGTTAGAATTTTTAAAAAATTAAAATTTTATAAATATTTTGAAATTTAAAATTATTTTAAAATTTTGAAAATTATTTTGATTTTGATTTTTGTAATTTTTGTTGAGAGAGTGACTAATTTGCTTATTTTCAAAGTTGACAGGGACCAAAAGAGTATTTACATAAATCTGTTATTCGAATTACTCGAATTGTGAAATTCAACTTAACTGGAACTCGATACTCGAATAAAGTAATTCAAGTTGACTCAAATAATTTGAATAACTCAAAATTTATTTTTTTTCGATTTTTTTAATTGAATCGAATTTTACTCACTCCTAACCACCACCATCAACATAATCATCATTGAAGCTTGTGATGACGTTTATAAAAAGTGAGAGATGTTGGTTTTATTTTCGAAAAATAAGAAAAGTATTTGCAGTAGAATTTTAAAATTTGTATTACACAATAACAACTCATAATATTTATTAATAATAAAACATTTAAATCATAGTGCCTGTGTACGGATCTATTTGATGTTGCGATGAGGTGGTCAAATCGTAGGGAGCTTTCTAGGAAGGTTTTTGAGATTTCTCACCAATTCGATTTCGATTCTAGTTGATGCAAGCATTTTTACTATTCTCGAATTCATTGATACTTAGGAGTGAGCTCCAAATTAAAATTATAAAAATAAGATACCTAAAAATTCAAGAATGTGAATTTTCAGTAATCTTTCTTCAACTTATCATTTGTGTGTTATACTTATAGGATATCTTTGATGTCTTAAAAGTTTTATATGATCACCTAATTTAATCATTTTATTCCAACTTTCTATTGTTTATCCAATAATAAAATCATCATCACTTACCCAAGTAATGAGTAATTCATTTTCTACCTCTAGTCATGTTTGATTTTCATAAACTAATTAATGCCAATTAATGCCATTGAAAGGATATTGTTAACTCTTTATTTGAGTTTTGGTTCCAATATTCATCATGTATAAGTTACATACCCATCATACCAACTTTTTGCTTACTACTTCAAGATGTATGAATTTTCAATATATCATAACATGTAAGTCATACAAATATAGTCATTCACTTACTCAAGATTAATGTAAGTACATAATAAACGTCACGAGTGAATTAATCTATAACGGATTCATGCATCTTGGATCCATTTTAATGTATTGTCAATCCATACAATCACATAATTAATTTGAGAGTTCATCTTGCTCGATAGCCAATACAAGCTAGATATCTTTGTAATTGGACTTATAGACGACATAACTGTCCTAATATGAATCATTTGCTCACATTGATTCTATAGACTATGAACTATTCAAATTACGTATAAATATAATTAGTTGTCTTCTACATTACAAAACAATATTTGTTATGCAATTTACCATTGGTTTAAAAATTTTGATAATCAATGAATCGATATTTGTACATAGAATAAAGAATAATTAGTGAAAATTATTAATTAATCAATTTGGATAAATGCAATAATTAATGCAAAATTACTACACTAAGGCACAATCCTAATAAAAAAGTGTAGGTAGTAAAAAGGAAAAATTGTATCTCAAGAATGCTCTAGGAAGAAGTAAAAAGCCTCTATATAGTTCCTTTCCCCTCACATAATCCCTCATCTACTTACAACAAGTAGTCAATCAAAGGACTACCTTCGCAAGCACTCTGCCTTTTCAGGCATATTGCCAACAACCTTGCCAGTTATTCAAGGGGGGATTAAATCCTTATTCAAGTGATGTGGATGCCACCTGTTTATTTATTTTCTTTGGTTACATGATCATAATGCAACACAACTAATAAATTTATCAAAAGCATCTCATATCTAACAGGCAACAAAAAACAAAGACAAGCAAATGAATGTTATATTTTCTTGCTTTAGGTGTAGTAATTTTATCATATTTGATGAATTATGAAAATGATCAAATTAATTATTCATAAAAATATACAAATGTCATTCATTATCTTTACGTTGATAAGTAATCACTAGTTTTATATGTATAAACAAATCTAGCTTAATGATTACCTATTTAAACTAATAAGAAGTTGCATCATAAAAATTATTTTGAATGAAGAAGATAAATTTTATTAGTTGGTTATCTAAAACTATATTCCATAGTCTATGGAGTCATGGTGAGCAATTAGCTATTTTGTCTAATATGTTGTCTTGATTATTAGAGTGGGATTAACTCCATATATATATATATAAAAGATATATAAAACACACTAAAGCAATTTGAAGAAGCATTTTAAGAAACTAATATTATGTGTTAGATTATTGTCATTTTGTCAACTAAACAATTGTATATATAGTTAGATTTTTATTAAATATATATTTTCTATAATTACCTAGTTATAATTAATAGATATATTGAATGTTTTGAGAATTAAAATACAAGTAACACATTGATTTGTTAGAATTAAGTGACCAATTCTTATTTAAATAAAATACGGTGGTAAAATAAAATAAAAGTAAAATCCATATAGAACTACACTTCTTTTATTTTATTTTAGAATAAGGTTTTTAAACCTTATTAAAGTCCATCTATTTGATATTGATTAGAATAATGTGTTTCAATCTTACTACACTCCTATTGATTTTACAAGCCTATAAATAGACATAGTTTATTCCTCTTGTAATCATTTGAATTCGATATAGTGAATTTTCTTCACCTTTACCCATGGTTTTTTCTCGAAAGGGTTTCCACGTAAAAATCTGTGTGTTCTTTATTTTTATTTCTCTTTTCTTTGCGATGTATTATCATTACCAACATTTTATTTTTACAAATTGGTATCAAAGCTTCCGAGTTGTTTATCTCAATCACGGTAATGGCGTCTTTGAAGTATGAAATTCCGCTATTGGATCGTAACACTAGATTCGTGTTGTGGCAGATAAAGATGCAGGTAGTTCTTGCACAAATGGACTTAGAGGAAGCCCTGCTAGGGGTAGATAAGATGCCTTCGACATTGACGGAGGAAGAAAAGAAGCGCAAGGATCGAAAGGCGTTAACACAATTACATCTGCATTTGTCTAACGAAATTTTGTAGGATGTGATGAAAGAGAAGACCTCCGCTGGATTATGGAAGAGGCTGGAACAAATATGTATGTCAAAAACTCTAACCAGCAAGGTGCATATGTAGCAGTGTCTTTATGCTCATCGTTTGGAGG
Organism: Gossypium rotundifolium; assembly: GCA_025506655.1. Lineage (NCBI taxonomy): Eukaryota > Viridiplantae > Streptophyta > Magnoliopsida > Malvales > Malvaceae > Gossypium > Gossypium rotundifolium. The sequence continues at coordinate 144,389,704 of CP106731.1, forward strand.
AAGGTGCGTCTGTGCACGAACACTTAACAGCGTTGAAAGAAATTCTTTCAAACTTGGAGGCCATGGAGGTTCAGTATGATAAGGAAGATCTAGGGTTGATTCTACTTTGTTCGTTGCCCCATCTTATTCAACCTTTAGAGACACGATTTTATATAGCCGCGAATCTGTAATGACCCAAAATTCACAGTCACCAGAAAAGCGAGTTATAGGGCCTCCGTCTTAGTGAACCGAGTTTGTAAATATTTATTAGGAATATTTGTGAGGCTAGTTGTGTGTTTAATTAGGCTTTAATTAAGTTAATTTAGCTTAATTAAGAGAAATTAGGAAAAATGGTTAAATTGAATAAGGGGTAAAAGTAGAATTATAGATTAATAAAAAGAAAGAGGGACCAAAATGGCAAATATATTCACCAAAGAGGGACCAAAATGGCAAATATACCATTCACCATAAATGAGGCGGCAAATGTTGATAAAAATCTAAGATTTTTATTGTTTAATTATTATTATATTATATGAATAAATTTTTTTTCCCAATGGATGGTGATGATATTGTACAATTGTAAAAAAATATATGTACATTTGTAATACTTATATTTAATTAGTAAATAGATATTTATTATTTAAAAGATATTTATTAGATAATTAAAATGTGAGATTTTGTATAATAAACAAATTGGATAGTGGCAATTGTAACAATGTAAATATATACATTTGTATTATATTTATTTATTTACTTGGAAATTAAGTAAAAGATAGTTATTAATTAAATAATTATATTATGAGATTTTGTGTATGATAAACAAATTAAGTGGTGACAAATGTAATATAAATATGTGTTATTAAAAGATATTTATATTATTATTATAATTATTATCATTATTAACATATATATATCTATATAAAAGCTATATAAAAGAAAGGCAATAAAGAAAGAAAGCAAAAGAAAGAATAGCAGAAGCCATTCGAAAACAAGAAGAAAGAAAGGAGAAAGAAAAGAAAAAAGGGAAAACTAGGGTTTGAAGGTTTAAAGCTTTAATAGGCAAGTCAATTAAGTCCTTTTTACTTAATTTTGATGTTTTAGAAGCTTTAGAACAAGGTTTTGATGAAATTAAGTTGATACTTTGAAAGTTCATAGGTTTATAAGTGTAGTTCATGTTGAACAAAAAGATGAATTAGGGATTTAATTGAATGAATTCAAGTTAGATTTGGTAAGGGATTGAATTGTAAAAGAAGCTATAAGTTTTGTGTTTAAAGGACTAAATTGAAAGAAATTTTAAATTATAATTTTATTATGAACTTTAGATAGTTAAGTGAAATATGAAAGGATATTGAATAGAAATGAAGTATGAATTAAATTATAAAAGTAAATGAGTTAATTAGGATTAAATTGGAATTAGAGTATAAATTGAATAGAAATTCAATCATTTATTATAAATTAGTTGTAACAGCCCGGTTTTGGGGCTAGTCGGAACAGTGGTTCGAGACCACTAAACCAAGGATAAGGAAAATTATTTTGATATTATTTTATGTGTTATAGCATTAATATATGACTATGTAGAAATTTTGGTGCTTTAATTTTAGCAATAACATGCTTAATTGTGAAAAAGGACTAAATCGAATGAGATGTGAAAGTTCTATTTTATAAGGTAGGGGTACCTAATAGCTATAGAAGGTAATTTGGATGATTTTAAAATGCAATTATGCTATTTATCTAGTGGTGGCCAGCCATATAGGAGCTAGGGAGACAAGATTTTAATGTTGGTCAAATTTAGTGGATATTAGGTGGTAAAAATGAATAAAATAAGAGGAGTAAAAGATGTTATCCTCTTTCACTATTCACCCATTTTCTCTCCACCAAAAATTGAGAAGAAATAGTGCTTTGGGGGTTTAAACTTTCAGCCAAGCTATCTCCCTTGCAAGTAAGTGATTTAGATGGTTTTTATTTGATAATTTTTGTACTTTTGGAGTCCTCAAAGCTTAAGCTAGCTAATGAGGGGACTAGTTTGTGATATGGTTGAAAGTCTAGGGACTTGTCATGAGAGTTTTCATGTTGTTAGCTGAGTTTTTAGGGAAGAAAATGAATGTTAAGGAGATGAGAAACAACTTTTGTGAAAGGTGTTGCATGAAAACATCTAAATAGGACTTAAATGCAAAGAATGAAATTTTGTCATAAATGCATGAAATGGTGAGAATGGTGAGTAGTTGTAAGAGAAATAAATGTTCAGCTAGGCTTATTTATTGAGAAAATGTGTTGAAAAATAATTTACGAGCCTAGGGGCAAAATCATAATTTTGCCATTATACAAGGGCAAAATGGTCATTTTTGCCCAAGTGTAGAATTTGATGTATGGTGATCATAGGATGGTCTAAATGAATGAATTTCATTGTTATAGATCAAGAAGAGTGTGGAATCAACCTTGACCGTGGAAAAGGCAAGGTGACGGATTAAACCGTTAGTTACAACGTTTTGCACCGAGGTATGTTTATGTGTAAACAATGCATTTTCTTTATATACATTATGTTGCTAATTGATGTGTGGCATGATTGAGAACATGTGTGGTTCAAGTATATCGAATGAGGTAGTTATTGAATAATTATTGGATGAATGATGAAATAGACATATGAACATGTCATGACAGCATTTGATGGTGGGCTAAGTGCGATACCACATTGTTGCTTAATTAAGATGGGCTATGTGCGATACCATCGTTTATTTATCATTTGATGGGCTATGTGCGATACCACCGTAACTAACCTTTTTGGTGGGCTATGTGCGATTCCACCCTAATAAAGACTGATGGTGGGCTAAGTGCGAAATCACCGAATAATTTGACTACGAGTAATTGATTAAGAGGTTGTGATGTGTGGTTTTATGTGACATTGTGATGCCAAGTGCAGGGGAACATTTTAATGAATTACACATTAATCTTATGATATGGTTGGAATATAGAAAAGGAGGAAATGAGTAAGCATGATTATGAATATATATTGTTTCTTGCTTAGTATACTATGTTATATAAATGATTAGTACATGCTATAATGTTATATTGTTTACATGTAAACTTACTAAGCTTAAAGTTTACTCCTTTTCTTTTCCATTGTCTTATAGAGAAAGAGGATTGAATCGAGATACGTGGATTAATCAGAAGATCGCCCACACTATCAGCACACTCTAGTACAATAGACTTAATGTTTTGTATATGGCATGTATAGAGGCTAGACAAGTTAGTGAATTTTGTTGTAAATGGCTAAGATGTGTTAGCCCATAGATGGATAATCTATTTTGTATAATGCGATAGTTGTTGGCTACTTTATTATATAAAAGATGTAGATATCCTTGTGAGTTTATGTTTCAAAATGAGTTGATTATGGATGTGTTGGATGAGTATATGTTGTTTATGCATAAGGGGTGAAAAGAGTTTGGCAAATAGCCTAGTTCTTGTCCATGTGGAAAGGCATAAGGGCATGTGTCTAGGCCATGTGTGACACAAGGTCACCCATAGGCGTGTGCATTGGCCGTGTCTCTTTCACAAAATTGAGCAGTGTAGGCCACGGGCTAGCCACACAGGAGTGTGCCAAGACTCAAAGCCGTGTGAAGTAGTCAATGTTCACTATGGTTGGTGGGGACGGGCATTTGCTCTAGCCGTGGGATTTTAGCAGCATGGTTGAGTTTTGTGCATGGTTGGTAGACATGGGCGTGTGTGTGTCTACACACAGCGTGTGCCATCTAATATGGGCGTGTAGTCTTATCTAGATGGAGAAAATTTTAAGATCGTAGAGTTTTCGAAATAGTCTCGAGAGCCTTCGTGTGTATGAGTGAGGCCTCGTAAGTTGGGAATGAGGTTATTGTGGTGACTAAAGGAGAGTAGTCACGTTGAGTTTAAGTGACGATCAAGTGGTTTTAATCCGATAATGCCTCGAGCCTGGTTTCGGCAGGAAATACGGGTAAGGGGTGTTATATTTAGTGGTATCGAGCTATGGTTCAGTCGGTTCTCGGACTACCGTAGCATTTGTAAGAGTCTAGCTATACATGCCATAAGCGTATAATGATAGTGTGGTGGCTTCTGATGATTCTAAACTTTATTTTTATGTAGTAGATGGATACCGATCAATCAGCTACTGATGACGCAGCTTGAAATGCACCGGCTCCTACGTAAAGGACCGCGCTTATGCAGAGTGAACCCGAGACTAAGGGTCAAAGAGAAGAGGCTCGAGAAGCCTTTCTCTAAATGATGAGTAACTGGTACACTGAGTATGTACTGGCAAACCCCAACGCTCAAGCTCCTCCACCTCCTCCTATACCTCAGCCAGTTCTTGTGGCTCCCCAAGGTATAGAATTGGTGAGGACAACTAAGCCTCCGGTAGACAAAATTTAGAAGCAAAGGCTTAGAACTTTCGAGCTAATATAGATGACAACCCTGAGAGGGCTGAATTTTGGCTTGAGTACTCGATGAGAGTATTTGATAAACTCTCTTGTACACATGAGGATAGCTTAAAATGTCCGTGTCTTTGCTGAGGGACTCGGCATACCATTGGTGGAAAACGTTGACATCAGTGGTCCCGAAGGAGAGAGTGATGTGGGACTTCTTTTTGGAAGAGTTCAAAAGAAATATATAAGCCAACGGTTTGTGGACTAGAAACGGAAGGAATTCCTTGGGTTAAAGCAAGGAAAAATGACTATGGCGGAATATGAACTCGAATTTGTTAGGCTCAGTAAATATGCACAAGAGTGTGTGTCTACAGAAGCCATTTTATGCAAGAGGTTCAAAGATGTCAGAATTTTAGTTGGAATTTTAGAACTAAAAGAATTTGTAGTACTGGTGGATAGGGCTAATAAGGCCGAAGATTTGAGTAAGGAAAAGAGAAAGGCTGTGAGTGAGGCTCGAGATACAAGAAAAAGGCCAATGAGTAAATCCTATCAAATTCAATCGAAGAGGTCCAAGGAACTGAACCCTCGAACAACTGCATCAGTTGGATTTTCGCAAAGAGAGCGAGGCAACACGTACTCGAATTCAAGAGTTCAGGCCACCTCGATGGCAAGTGTGGGTAATCTAAAGTCCAAACCGGAGTGCCCAAGTTGTGGCAAACATCACACTAGGGAGTGTTGGGGAAACAATCGAAATTGTTACAAATGTGGTTCCCCCGACCATTTCATCCGAAACTTCCCTGAAAGAGATGACAAGGAGAAAAATCAAGAGGTAAGATCAAGCATTGTATCCTCTATTGGTAAGCCACAAAAGAACCCGGGAGGTGGGACTAATGGTAGAGGTGTATCACGAGACTCTACTGTGAGGTCAGAGGGCCGGGCGCCAACAAGGACCTCTGTTATTCACGCTCGAGAAGAGGCATCATTGTCAGATGTAATAATAGGTATTTTTTTCTTTTCATGACATCTTTGTTATTGCTTTGATTGACCCGGGGTCAACCAATTCTTATATTTGTATGAGATTGGTATCTAGTTTGAGTTTGAATGTTGAGTCTACTAAATTTTTGGTAAAGGTGTCAAACCTATTAGGAAAGCATGTGTTACTTGACAAGGTGTGTAGGAACTCTCCTTTGACAATTAGGGGTCATTGTTTTCCGGCAAACCTGATGTTGTTGCCATTTGATGATTTTGATTTGATTATTGGCATGGATTGGTTAACTACCCATAGTGTTTTAGTGAACTGTGGTAGTAAATTCATCGAATTAAATGTGAAAATAAAGACGTTATTCGAGTTGAATCAAGTGGGTTAGATAGTTTACCGGTGATGATTTCTTCCATGGTGGTTGAGAAATATCTGAGAAAAGGGTACGAGTCTTATCTCGCTTTTGTTTAAATACTCAAGATTTTAAAGTAAAGATTGAAACAATGCCGGTTGTATGTGAGTATTCGGATGTATTCTCGGAAGAGTTACCTGGATTACCTCCAATTAGAGAGGTTGAGTTTGGGATTGAGTTAGTTCCGGGAACGGCACCAATTTCGGTTGCTCCGTATAGGATGGCACCATTAGAGTTGAAAGAACTGAAGGTTCAGTTACAAGAGTTAACGGATAAGGGTTTTGCAAGACCGAGCTATTCACCATGGGGTGCTCCGGTGCTTTTTGTAAAGAAGAAGGATGGGTCGATGAGATTGTGTATAGACTACAGATAGCTCAACAAAGTGAATGTGAAGAACAAATACCTTTTACCAAGGATAGATGATCTCTTTGATCAACTAAAGAGAGCTACGGTATTCTCCAAGATTGACCTGAGGTCCAGTTATTTCCAGTTGAGGATTAAGGAGCAAGATGTGCCGAAAACGGCATTTCAGCCGAGGTGTGGCCATTATGAGTTTTGGTCATGCCGTTTGGTTTAATGAATGCCCTTGCAGTCTTTATGGACTTAATGAATCATGTCTTCCGGCCGTATTTAGACAAGTTTGTAGTTGTCTTTATCGACGACATATTGATTTATTCGCGGGATGAGACTAGTCATGCAGAGCATCTAAGAATTATTTTAGACTTTAAGAGACAAGCGGTTGTATGCTAAATTTAGCAAGAGTGAGTTTGGCTCCGAGAGATCGGATTCTTAGGACACATCGTGTCGGGTGATGGTATTAGAGTTGACTCGGGTAAGACTCGGCTATTGTGGAGTGGAAAGCATCGAGAAACGTGTCGAAAGTCAGAAGTTTTTTGGGTTTAGAGGGGTACTACAGATGGTTTTGAAGGGATTTTCCATGATTGCTACTCCGATGATGAGTCTGTTGCACAAAGATGTTAAGTTTGAATGGACTGAGAAATGTCAACAGTTTTTTGAGAGATTAAAAACATTGTTGACTGAGGCGCCAGTTTTGGTACAACTCGAGTCGGGCAAAGAGTTTGTGGTCTACAGTGACGCGTCATTAAATGGTCTTGGGTGTGTGTTGATGTAAGAGGTAAGGTAATCGCTTACGCCTCGAGACAAATAAAACCACACGAGAAAAATTATCTGACTCATGATTTGGAGTTGGCCACGATTGTTTTCGCGTTAAAAATTTGGTGACATTATTTGTATGGAGAAAATGTTGAATCTTCACAGACCATAAGAGTTTGAAGTATTTGATGGATCAAAAGGATTTGAATTTGCAACAACGGTGGTGACTTGAGTTATTGAAGGACTATGAGTTAGTGATTGATTACCATCCGAGGAAACCGAATGTGGTTGCCAATACCCTGAGTAGGAAATCCCTGTATGCTTTGAAAGCTATGAGCACGAGCTTAGCATGGTCTAATGATGATGCTGTATTAGCCGAGTTGAGAGCTAGGCCACTATTTGTTCAACAGATATGTGAAGCTTAAAAGAATGATAATGAGATGCAAGCTGAGAGAGCTAATGTGAATCGGAAGATGATTTTGATTTTTGGATAAGTTCGAATGGTTGTTTGATGTTTCATGATAGGATTTGTGTACCTAAGAATGATGAATTGATCCGGAAGATATTAAATGAAGCACATAGTGGTTATTTGTCAGTACATCCGGGCAATATGAAAATGTACAATGATCTGAAGAAATTTTATTAGTGGCTGGGTATGAAAAGAGACATCTCGGAGTTTGTAACAAGGTGTCTGATATGTCAACAAGTGAAAGCTGAGCACCAAGTGCCTTCGGGATTGCTTTAGCCAGTTATGATTCCCGAATGGAAATGGGATCGGATCACCATGGATTTTATGACGGGGTTGCCTGTGACTCCGAAAAAGAAAGATGCTGTGTGGGTTGTCATTGATAGGTTAATGAAGTCGACTCACTTTATTCCAGTTCGTGTTGATTATTCACTGGATAAGTTGGCTGAGTTAAATATTGCGAAGTGGTAAGATTACATGGAGTGCCTGTATCTATTATCTCATATAGAGACCCGATATTTACTTCGAGGTTATGGAAGAAGTTGCAAGAGGCCTTGGGTACGAGGTTGAATTTTAGTACTACATTCCATCCTCAAACTGACGGTCAGTTTGAAAAACTGATTCAAGTTCTTGAAGATATGCTCCGATGCTGTGTGTTGGAATTTGAAGGTAGTTGGAAGATATACCTACCTTTGGTTGAGTTTTCTTACAACAACAGTTATCAATCGAGTATACGGATGGCACCGTATAAAGCCTTGTATGACCGTAAGTGTCGGAATCCTTTTTATTGGGCCGAGCTTAGTGAAAAGCAAATTCATGGGGTCGACCTGGTTAAAGAGACTAAAGAAAAAGTAAAAATAATCTGGGATAGTCTGAAAGCTGCTTCAGACCGACAAAAGTCGTACGCGTATTTGAAAAGAAAGAAAATTGAGTTTCAAGTGGGCGACAAGGTATTTCTGAAAGTGTCCTCGTGGAAGAAAATAGTGAGATTTGGTCGAAAGGGTAAATTAAGTCCAAGATTCATAGGGCCGTATGAGATTACCGAAAGGATTGGGCCAGTGGCATACCGGTTGGCTTTGCCTGTAGAGTTAGAGAAAATACACAATGTATTCCATGTATCGATGTTAAGGTGTTATCGCTTTGATCCTTCGCATTTGATTCCTCCAACAGAAATTGAGATACGACCGGATATGACATATGAGGAGGAGCCGATTAAAATCTTGGCTCGAGAGGTGAAACAATTGAGAAACAAGGACATAGCCTTAGTAAAAGTGTTATGGCAAAAACATGGTGTGGAAGAAGCTACGTGGGAATCGGAAGAAACCATGAGAGAGCAGTATCCAAACCTCTTTACCGGTAAGATTTTCGAGGGTGAAAATCTCTAAAGGGGAGAGTTTTGTAACAGCCCGATTTTGGGGCTAGTTAGAATAGTGGTTCGAGACCACTAAACCGAGGATAAGGAAAATTATTTTGATATTATTTTATGTGTTATAGCATTAATATATGAATATGTAGAAATTTTGGTGCTTTAATTTTAGCAATAGCATGCTTAATTGTGAAAAGGACTAAATCGCATGAGATGTGAAAGTTCTATTTTATAAGGTAGGGGTACCTAATAGCTATAGAAGGTAATTTGGAGGATTTTAAAATGCAATTAGGCCATTTATCTAGTGGTGGCCGGCCATATAGGAGCTAGGGAGACAAGATTTTAATGTTGGTCAAATTTAGTGGATATTAGGTGGTAAAAAAGAATAAAATAAGAAGAGTAAAAGATTTTATCATCTTTCACTATTCACCCATTTTCTCTCCACCAAAAATTGAAGAGGAAATAGAGCTTTGGAGGTTTAAACTTTCAGCCAAGCTATCTCCCTTGCAAGTAGGTGATTTAGATGGTTTTTATTTGATAATTTTTGTACTTTTGGAGTCTTCAAAGCTTAAGTTAGCTAATGAGGGGACTAGTTGGTGATATGATTGAAAGTCTAGGGACTTTCCATGAGAGTGCTCATGTTGTTAGCTGATTTTTTAGGGAAGAAAATGAATGTTAGGGAGATGAGAAACAACTTTTGTAAAAGGTGTTAGCATGAAAACACCTAAATAGGACTTAAATGTAAAGAATGAAATTTAGTCATAAATGCATGAAATGGTGAGTAGTTGTAAGAGAAATAAATGTTCAACTAGGCCTATTTATTGAGAAAATATGTTGAAAAATAATTTACGAGCCTAGGGGCAAAATCGTAATTTTGCCATTATACAAGGGCAAAATGGTCATTTTTGCCCAAGTGTAGAATTTGATGTATGGTTATAATAGGATGGTCTAAATGAATGAATTTCATTGTTATAGATCAAGAAGAGCGCGGAATCAACCTTGACCGTGGAAAAGGCAAGGTGACGGATTAAACCGTTAGTTACAACGTTTTGCACCGAAGTAAGTTTATGTGTAAACAATGCATTTTCTTTATATACATTATGTTGCTAATTGGTGTGTAACATGATTGAGAACATGTGTGGTTCAAGTAGATCGAATGCGGTAGTCATTGAATAATTATTGAATGAATGATGAAATAGACATATGAACATGTCATGACAGCATTTGATGGTGGTGTAACATCCTAAAAAAAAGGGCCTATGCATTTTGGCTTAAATGTACGAAATGACATGTTTTATGAGTTTTGAATAAATTTTGAACATTTTGGAAGCCTAAGCTAAAAGAGGAAAGTAAACATTTTGGAAACTAAGCTAAAAGGGAAAGTGAACATTTTGGAAACTAAAATTTGAATTAGGAAAGTGAACATTTTGGAAACTAAGCTAAAGAGGAAAGTAAACATTTTAGGAAACCTAAGAAATGTCAAGTTCTGAGCCGAACGAAAATTTTTGGAAACCTAGAAATGACTTAGAAATGTCGAGTTTTAAAGTTTAAAAAGAGGTAATTAAGGCAAGGAGGCCTTAAAAGAAAAAGTATGTGAAATTTGACACACAAGCGGGCTTGGAAAAGTGGCTCAAGATGCCACTTAGGGCCTTTGAAATGGCGCCACATACAAGGGTGTTGGGCCTGAGTTCAAGTCACATGGAAGCAAATAAAATAAGTTTTAATTTTGCTTCTAGAAGCCCAAGAGGTGGACGACACAAGGCTTGCACAAGAGGAGTTTCACTCTCTTTTAAATTGGCTAATTAGAAGATAATAAGGATTATACTTTATTTGTTTTAAAATTAAAGAGATAAAGTTATCACATAAGGAAGAGTAGTGGCCAAGCAAAGGATTCTTGGCCTAATTTCTACTATAAAAGGATGAGACTAAGGCTATTCATTATTCATTCTCCTCTCTTTCTTTTGCCAAATATTCTTTCTCCTCTCCTCTCGCCAAATTCTTCTTGAGCATCCATTCTTTTTTTTCCTCTTCTCTTTTAGCGTCCTAGCGATTCCTTCTAAGCCTATTATTCCTCTCTTCTTTCATCTTTGAAACCGAATACATAAGGGATCATAGTCGATTGTTCATCAAGTCTCTGCAAGAATCTACGAGTGGTGTCGGGAGGGATCATCGATTTCAATATAAAGGGTAAGGATCTATAGTTATAATTGTATTCCTTTCTTTTAAGCTGAAAGTTAGTTTAATCCCTCCTATATCTTATTGATCGAAATATGGAAGGTGAATTGTGGGATTTCAGATCTAAGGTATTTCGGCATCTCTATTAATCAAGACGAGAGTTTCGGGATTTAAAAGATTTAAGGTAAGATATATGTATATTCGGCCAAAGGCCATGTTTATGTTTTAATGTTAGATTAAAACTAACATATGGTTAAAGGAATTTTGGTAGAGTCTTAATCAAGTGACGATTTCGGGATTTGTTTGGAAATCAAATTTGTTTAAGGTCAAGAGATCTAGCATCGTAGATCGAATCGTCGGGATCTAGGAATTTCGGTAGAAACAGGTGTGTAAACTCCTTACACACTTTATTAGTAAACTTTTCTTTATTGTTGCCTTGTTAATAATTATTGTAGTGATCTATGATATATGCTTGTGGGCTTAAGCATGGATTAGGGTAAGTCCCTATTACATGATCTTTTGATATGTGACTTTGTATGCCATCACATGTCATTAAATGCCATGCCTAAAAACATGATATATGATAATTGATATGTGAGCATGATGATGGTGGGATTGATGAGAGGGGATGATCTTATGGATTTGTCGCCGATGGTTTTGACCACAAGATGGGTTGGCCCATCCGATTATTTGTGACCTATGGTCATCGGTGGTTTTGACCACAGATTGATAATTTGCGACTAAGTCCGGTGGTTTGGTACTACCATGGTTTTGACCACACTTGATAAATTGTGACCTATGGTCATCGATGGTTTTGACCACACGATGAGTTGGCCCCATCATTTGATTTGTGACTCTAAGTCATCGATGGTTTTGACCACCAGGTGGTTTTGACCACACGGGGTAGTTAAGGAGTATGGATGGTTAGGTTGGGTTGCATGTGCATGTTTATTAATGACTTGTGTATGAGTTGCTTTCTAGGGTGGGGATTACACCTTGAATCTTGGTGACTCACCCCTTTCCTTAACATTTTACGTATGAGTAGAACGCGGGCAGATGGAGCCGGAGAGGACTCGTAAGTGCCATGCTTTGAATCGGAAGAAACCATGAGAGTCAATGGATTTAAATTCATTTTATTAAAGTTAATATTATTTACTTTCTAAGTTTTTATTTTGGATTTGTAATAAGGCCACTATTATTATTTTGGATGTTTATTTTATTGTTTTATTTTACTTATGTTATAATACAAATGGAATTTTATAAATATTAATTGAACGGTTAAAAGTAACTTTTCAAACTTAATCAACTTTTACGGGTTTTCAAAGATGTTACCATCGGGTAACAAAAATTAAACTAAGTCAACTATAACCTTGCAAGTAGGATTTCAAAATGCTACATGATCAATATGGTTGAAAGTCTGTTTTGAATTTCATTGTTATAGATCAAAAATGGTTTATCAACCCAACTATACTTATAAAAAGCCCAACTAAGTTTTTCAAATCCCGTTTTCATACCTTAGCCAAATTTTACCAAGTTCTCACCAAACTTTCAAAATGACTCAAAATACTTTACTCCGTGACATACCAGATCCGCTCAGGACTCATGGGCGGGTTTGGGGTGTTACAGGTGGGCTAAGTGCGATACCACCTTGTTGCTTAATTAAGATGGGCTATGTGCAATACCATCGTTTATTTATCATTCGGTGGGCTATGTGCGATACCACCGTAACTAACCTTTTTGGTGGGCTATGTACGATACCACCCTAATAAAGACTGATGGTGGGCTAAGTGCGAAACCACCAAATAATTTGACTATGAGAAATTGATTAAGAGGTTGTGATGTGTGGTTTTATGTGACATTGTGATGCTAAGTGCAGGGGAACATGTTAATGAATGTACACATTACGCTTATGATATGGTTGGAATATAGAAAAGGAGGAAATGAGTAAGCATGATTATGAATATAGATTGTTTCTTGCTTAGTATGAAATGTTATATAAATGATTAGTACATGCTATAATGTTATATTATTTACATGTAAACTTGCTAAGCTTAAAGCTTACTCCTTTTCATTTCACTTGTCTTATAGAGAAAGATGGTTGGATCGAGATACGTGGATTAATCGGAAGATCGCCCACACTATCAGCACACTCTGGTACAATAGACTTAATGTTTTGTAAATGGCATGTATAAAGGCTAGACAAGTTAGTGAATTTTGTTGTAAATGGCTAAGATGTGTTAGTCCATAGATGGATAATCTATTTTGTATAATGCGATAGTTGTTGGCTACTTTATTATATGAAAAGATGTAGATATCCTTGTGAGTTTATGTTTCAAAATGAGTTGATTATGGATGTATTGGATGAGTATATGTTGTTTATGCATAATGGGTGAAAAGAGTTTGGCAAATAGCCTAGTTCTTGTCCATGTGGAAAGGCACACGGGCATGTGTCTAGGCTATGTGTGACACACGGTCAGCCCATGGGCGTGTGCATTGGCCATGTCTGTTTGACAGAATTGAGCAGTGTAGGCCAAGGGCTAGCCACACGGGCGTGTGCCTAGACTCAAGGCCGTGTGAAGTAGGGCACGGGCGTGTACTTTAGCCTTGGGATTTTAGTAGTATGGTTGAGTTTTGTACACGATTGGTGGACATGGGCGTGTGTGTGTCTACACACGGACGTGTGCCATCTAACACGGGCATGTAGTCCTTTCTAGATGGAGAAAATTTTAAGATCGTAGAGTTTTCGAAATAGTCTCGAGAGCCCTCGTGTGTATGAGTGAGGTCTCGTAAGTAGAGAATGATGTTGTTGTGGTGACTAAAAGAGAGTAGTCACGTTGAGCCTAAGTGGCGATCAAGTGGTTTTGATCCGGTAATGCCTCGGGCCCAGTTTCGACAGGAAATACGGGTAAGGTGTGTTACATTAGTGCTGTAATTAATAAGTGTAAATTATTATTATTTTCGTAGTTAGCAAGGAACGGCATCAGCACGAAAGGAAAGGAAAGGTTATCGAGGAGTAATCAAACAATTCCGGGTTTGTATTACTATAATTCAAATGTATATATTATTAATTGTTATATTTTAATTAAAATGCATGGTAGATAAATTTAGGAAAGTAATTGAAATAATGATATTGATTAGAAAACATGAATTATGATATGTGAACATGATTTTTAATGTGAAAATATTGTGTATTTTGATATGAAAAATTGAAGAAAAAGTAAAGAAAGTTGATAAACAAATAGAGAAATTAAGCAATGTGGTGGACAAAGGATGAAGGAGGAGAAGAAAGTTGACTTCAAGCTTAAGGTTGTAAGTACAACTAGATTCTTACTTGTTTTGATTATGAAGTTAATTGTTAGAATGGATATAATTTTAATATGGTATTTAATTACAAATTTATAAGTTGAATAAGTGAAGAGTAAGGCTTGATAATTATTAAATATGATAAATGATGAATTGATTGTATTTATTAAGTAATATGTGATAAAGAAATTGAAAGAGATGTGAGAAAAGATTTAAGGAGCATAAAAAATGAAAGACAAGGATTAGTGTGTTAAAAATGTAAAATAACATGAGAAAGAAAGAATTAATAAAGATTAGTGATGAATTATGGGAAGATGCGAAATTTTATGGAAACAAGGACTAAATTGAAAGACTTGAGAAATACATGTGGTGGAAATGATACAAGTAAAATACATAGAAATTTGATGTGGAAAATGAGACAATTGGAATAATTATGTGAATTAAGTGAGATGTGAAAGAAAAATTGTTTAATAGTGAATAGAGAATTTTTATGGTAAAAAATAAATGAAAAATTATTAAATATGAAAGTTATAAAAGTTTACAAGAAAATATTGATAATAAAGCATATGGTGAAAATTAAAAGAATATATGAATTTTATAATCCAAACTACAATTATTTCCTAAGTTGTGGAAAATTAAAGGTTAAACGTAAAATTGGGAAATTTTATATCGAAATAGAAAAGTGAAGTGCATAACACTTAGAATGAGAAACATTTATGTTGTAGTGAATCTTGTAATATTAATAAGTATTGAATTATGTTATATGTGTTATTAAAAGTAAAATATATTGCTACATGAAATTTTGTGCTAAAGACTAAATTACAAAATATATAAAAGTGATATGTGAAATACATGATAAGGATTATTCTTGAATTATGGATGAATAATGAATTTAGAAATATATTACATGTATTAAAGATAGTGAAGATATAAGTATACGGATTATCGGTGCAAGGATTAAATTGTAAAGTATGTAGAAGCATTATGCAAAAAGTGTAAAAGTGATATATTTGTATAATATAATTTGCCCAAGTAGACGAGATAAGAACTATTGGGATATTAGTGGGATGCCATTAAGGAACCTTAGCATGCTCTCTGATTATTAGCAAGTTGGTGCTCTCTGAATAATAGCACGTAAGTGCTCTCTGATTATTAGCACATAAGTGCTCTCTGATTATTAGCATGTCAGTGCTCTCTGATTAGCACATTTGTGCTCTCTGTTTATCCGTTTCGATGGTGTTCTGTTCTGTTCCGTATATCCTGTGTGTTCTATTAAGTCTATTGGGCTTCTAAAAAAGGTACAAGACTATTTTAGTGATTATTATATTATATAGATTTTATGTATTGAAAAGATTTGAAATTGAGAGAAATAAGAAAATGTATGGTTGAAACAAGTAAAGTAAATTATCGAAATTTTAGCTAAATGGAATAAATGAAAATTTAAAATAAAACATGTGATTCTAGTATTATATAAATGATAATTAAATCAATATGTTTAGTTGGAGCGTAATGAGTAAATAATAATACAAGTGGTTTTAATTGTAAGAATAAGTGAATTAATTGGTAAATTATGTATGATGAATACAAGCAGGTCATTTAAATGATTACGTGTAGTAATATTAGAATAAATTTAAAGTTTAAATGCATGAATAATTTATTAAAGGTAAAATAGTGGTAAGATTTAATATGCATATATATATTGTTTTTACCTTAAGTATAGTAATACCACTGGGTATATACTCAGCGTACAATTTGCTTCCATGTGCAAATTAGGTATAGAAATTTTTTAGAGTCGAATTTGAGTTGTAAGCTTTCATCTCATCACATCTTCAAGCAACAACAGGGTATGTTTTAAAATTTTGAATAGAATGGCATGTACTTAAGAAAAATTAAGTATGTCCCAAGTAGTAGTAATGGATTTAAATTTAAATTAGTTAAATTTATTATTTATTCATTTTTATGTTCAAATATAATAGTAATTAGCCAAGCATTACTTTGGCACCAAATGTAATATTCCTATATCAGGTTCCTTGAGTCGAACATGGTATAGGGGTGTTACAAAGTCTCTCACAGTTGATGAGGTTTATAATTCTTTGAACTCGTATAATAATATGAAGCATCTTGTGGTTAAAACCGACTTTCAGGGAGAGGGTCTCATTGTTCGTAGGAGACAAGATCGGAATGCTGATGATGATCGTGGAAGGACATAGGAATGACATTCTCGCGGTAAATCTAAGGGTAGATCAAAGTCTTCAAATAGAGGTAAAACTTGTAACTTCTGCAAGAAGAAAGGGCGCATTAAATCTGAATGCTATAAGCTACAGAACAAAGATCAAAAGGGAGGCTACGAATCAAAAGGGAAAACAACCAGAAAATTCTAGTGAAACTGATGTTGTAGGAGACTACAACGATGGTAAACTTTTAGTCGCTTCTGTCAACAATTCTAAAGTGAGTGAGGAGTGGATCCTTGATTCGGGCTACACCTTCCAAATGAGTCCCAATCAGGATTGGTTTACAACTTACGAAATAGTTTTTAAAGGTGTTATTTTGACGGGAAATAATGCTTCGTGTAAAATCGCTGGTGTTGGAACAATTAAAGTTAAGATGTTTGATGAGGTTGTCAGAACACTTAATGACGTACGACATTTTCCAGAATTGAAGAGAAATTAAATTATGTTGAGTACTCTTAATTCAAAAGGGTACAAATACACAGCTGAAAGTGGGGTTTTGAAGATTTCCAAAGGTTCCTTCGTTGTGATGAAAGGGCAGAGAAAGACTGCCAAGTTATATGTTCTATAGGGTTCTACTATTACTGATGATGCAGTTGTCACTTCCTTTTCCTTGTCAGATGATATTACTAAACTTTGGCATATGCGCCTAAGGCATATGAGTGAGAATGGCATTGAGCAAAAAAGGACTTTTTGATGGGCAAGGAATTTGCAAACTGAAGTTCTGTGAGCACTGCGTTTTTGGGAAGCAAAAGAGAGTTCGATTCACCAGAAGAATCCATAACATGAAGGGAACATTAGAGTTTATTCATTTTGATTTGTGGGGGCTATCCAGAGTGCCTTCGAGAGGTGGAGCTAATTATATGCTAACTTTTATTGATGATTTTTCCAAAAAAGTTTGGGCATTCTTCTTGGAGCAGAAAAGCGATGTGTTTTTCGCATTTAAGTCTTGGAAAACTATGATTGAAAAATAGATATAAAATCAAATAAAATACCTCTCGCACAGACAATGACTTAGAGTTCTGTTCTGATGAGTTTAATAAACTGTGCAAGTTAGAAGGGATAATGAGACACTTGACAGTTCGTCATACTCCACATCAAAACGACGTTGTAGAATGAATGAATAGAAAAATCATGGAGAAAGTTCGATGTATTTTGTCAAATTCCAACTTACCAAAGTCATTTTGGGCCAACTTACAACAGAGTTGACTCTTCAAGCCAATATAAAAATTCAGAATAGAGTTGTTTCTTCACCACAATACTCTATCACCAAAAATAGAACTAGAACAAAAATTAAACCTCCAAAGAAATATGCCAAGGTTGATCTAGTTGCTTATCCTTTAAATGTGGTGAAGATATAGATGTAAACCAAGAGCCATCTAATTATTCTGAGGCGGTTAACCGTGAAGACTCAGAAAAGTGGGTGTTTGCTATGCAAGAGGAGATTGAATCACTCCACAAAAATAGAACATGAGATCTTGTAAAACTTCCTAAGGTAAAAATTTGTTCGTTGTAAATGGGTGTTTAAAAAAAAAGAAGGGACTCCAGGAGTTGAAGAACCCAGATATAAAGCAAGACTTGTTGCAAAGGGTTACAGTTAAATTCTAGGAGTGGACTTCACAGATGTGTTCTCCCCAGTTGTGAAGCATAGTTCGATTTGAGCTTTACTTGGTATTGTGGCCATTCATGATTTGGAGCTTGAGCAATTAGTTGTAAAAACTATATTTTTGCATGGATAACTTGAGGAGGATATTTACATGCAATAACCAGAGGGTTTTACAGTCTTAGAAAAAGAGGACTATGTTTGCTTGCTGAAAAAGTCCATTTAAGTTTGAAACAATCACCAAGACAGTGGTACAAGAGGTTTGATTCCTTTATGACTTCTCATGATTTCAAAATAAGTAGCTTTGATAATTGTGTTTACTTGAAGAAAAAAAGTGATGGCTCTTTTTTGTATCTACTCCTTTATGTTGATGACATGTTGATAGCAACAAAAGATAAAGGAGAGATAAAAAGGTCAAAGCCCAACTAAGTGAAGAATTTGAGATGAAAGATTTGGGAACAGCAAAGAAGATACTTGGTATGGAGATTCTTGGAGATAGAAAAGCAAGTAAATTGTATCTAAGTCAGAAGGGGTACATTGAGAAAGTTCTTTGCAGGTTCAATATTCAGAGTGCTAAGCTTATTAGTACTCCTTTAGCAGCCCATTTCAGACTTTCATCGGCTTTTCTCCACAATTAGATGATGAGATTGAGTACATGTCACATGTTCCATACTATAGTGCAGTGGGATCTCTCATATATGCTATTGTTTGTTCATGTCCAGATTTATCATATGACAGTCAGTGTAGTTAGCAAACACATGGCGAATCTCGGTAAAGAATATTGGAAAGCAGTTCAGTGGATTTTAAGATACTTACGAGGTACTTCTAATGTTTTCTTACAGTTTGGAAGAACTAGAGATGGAGTCATTGGGTATGTTGATGCTGATTTTGCTGGAGACCTTGATAGAAGAAGATCTCTCACAAGTTATGTCTTTACAATCGGAGGTTATGCTATCAGTTGGAAAGCCACTTTGCAAACTATAGTCGCTTTGTCTACCACTGAAGCTAAGTACATGGCGATTACTGAGGCTTGTAAAAAAGCTATTTGGTTGAAGGGACTCTTTAGTGAACTCAATTAAGACCCTCAAATCAGTACAGTTTTTAGTCAAATAGGCACAGTGATTTCAGGACCACAAATCTAAGGTCGAAATAATTATTTTATCATTATTTTAATGTTTACAACATGATAAAATGATGGTGTTAAAGTTTCGTTTAGAAATTTTATCGTTTGAGTTTTTAATTTTATAAAAAAGACTAAATCACATAAAGTGCAAAAGTGGTGTTCTAATAGCTATGGAATATTAAAGTGGAGGTCCTTATGTGGTAATTAACCCATTTATAAAGTTAGTGGACATTATTGGACATGCATTAGGTGTTTTTAATGGTTTATTAATAAGGTTAAAAAGGTAATTTAATAAATTAACTTAAGTAAAATATAGAAAGCAACATTGTCATCTTCTTTAGTGCATTCATCCACCGAAATTGAAGGAAGAAGAAACCATTTTTAGGGTTCCTTTGTTTGTCTACTTCATTTCTTAATTGGTGAGTGATTTTCGTACCGTTTTTAATAATTTCTATGTTTTTGATATCGTTGCAACTTAATCTAGCTAGCCTAAGGACTAATTTGTAAAACTGTTAAAGGTTTAGGGTTCTTCCATTGATGAATATGTGTATATTTTGATGTTTGATAATAGAAAATGTATGGTTGTTGTTAGATAAACAACATTTGTAAAGTGATTTTTAGTAAAATTGCCAATTAGGGATTAAATTGTGAAATGTATAAAGTTTGTGGCTAAATTGTGAAATAAATAAAAAATATGGGCTGCTAGGGACTTAATTAAAATTTGGCTGGCATGGTTTTAAGTTGAATTTCATGAATTTGTAATTTTATGAGATAATGACTAAATTGTAAAAATGTTGAAATATTAGGGGTAAAAGTGTAAAGTTACTATAATGTGTATTTTGGACTAAATTGAATTGATTGATGATTAAATAAGCTAAATTTGATATTATATAGATCAAGAAAAGTAAAATTCAGATTTAGATCGGGGGAAAAACAAGGTGTTGGATTAGTCGATCTACTTTGTCGTTTTTACATCCGAGGTAAGTCGTATGTAATAGCATTATTATTTTTGTGTTTTAAATGCTTTGATATTGCATAAATTGTGAATACGACCTTGCGGACATATTCGACAATGATTCGGCAAACGTGAAATCCCAGTTGAACCTTAGGAATAGATTAGGATATGAATGACATGTCATTAGGGGTTATGTGATTTGGGTCTTTGGTCCGTCACGTCCTACCAATTAATTTGAGTTATCCGGCATGCATTCTTGATTCTCGTCGACTTGTGTGAGCAGACACCATGTAACCGTCATGATTGTTAGCTTGTGTGAGCGGACAGTTGATAGCTCGAGAGTGAGCATTATATGTGATACGAGATTGAGATAGCTTCAGCTATATATGTGGCATTTAGGGTGCCAAATTCCCGAGTATCCGATAGTATTTCAAATGGTTCAAAGGGTAAATCAAAGATATGAAATGGTGAGAAATAGATACGTATCAGTACAGGTATGTACGGAAACTATATAAGCATCGAATCTATGGAAATTGTGAGTTCATGGTTAATTATGTGATTGAATACATGTTAACAATGTGGTTAAATTTTTTGTAGCATGTTATGTTCATATTATTGAATGATAATTGAATGGTGAGCTTTGCTTATTATTTCATACGAGCTTACTAAGCTTTATAGCTTACTTTGTTTATTTTTCTATGTTTTATAGTGACTTTTTAAGCTAGCTCGGATTGGGAGTTTTCGGAGATTGCATCACACTATCCAACTTCTACTTTGGTACTTTTGAGCTTATGTTTTGGTTATATGGCATGTATAGGATTTATGGTCATTTTGGTTTATGGCTGGGTAATGAATTTAGCCATTTGAGTTGGCTTGTAAATGTTAAGTATTTGGTTTTGTGTATAGCCATGAGAGTTGGCTTATTTTGGTATATTTGGGGATGTATATATATGTGCAAATGACATTTGTTATGAGTTTGGAATTTTCCATGTGAATGTTTGTTATGATTAGTTGTTTGTGAATTGGTAGTTTGATTATCAAATATTTGATAAATTGAGTTTAGTATTGTAATGCCCCGGTTTTTCTGTAATTTTAGCTTTTGTAAAATTTTCACACAACTGTCTATTTGTTTCAGTGGTTATGTGTTTTGGGTGTGTGTGGAAGGTTTCAAGTTCAAGTCACAACTTGGGTAAATTTTGGTATTTTTTTATGAATTAAGCCCTATCTCTGGTTAATAGGCTTATATATTAAAGTGTGTAAGTAATTAATAGAATGGGCTTTTGGTCTAGTGGTTAAGAAGAGTTTTGGGATGGAAAAGGTCTTATGTTCGAGTTGCGACATGAGCATTATGTTTGCCTGTCACGCCCAGAGCGTTTGTGTTGGACTAAAAATCTGATAGTAGGGAGAGAATTAAGGGGAAAATTTAAGGGTTAACAATTTCTGTTCAGTACTACTGCCTCTCTGTTTGAAAAAAAATCGGCTAGTTTTTCTTTTTCTTCTTCTCTAGTGCTGTCGATTTTCCCTTCCTCTATCTCTTTTACTGCCGAAATTCTATTACTTTCCCTCTCATTCTAGTTCTTTTTCCTTCAATCATTTCTGTTATTCGATTTGAGATGCGTGTTCGGTAAGTTGTGGGTTGGATTAATCTTAGCCGCTCCTTTGAATGTTTAAGTTTTTCTAAAGGGTTTTTGTTGCGCTTAGGAGTTATTTGAAAGGCTGGAATCAGCGTTGCATTATTTTCACTCGAAGAAGTGATCGATTTGTTAGTGATAAGTCGAGTTTGGGTAATTCTTTAGTGGTGAATTCGTTAGTTTTAATCTCAAAATTGCTAAATTAAGGCTCTGTATACTGATTTGTAGGCTTTCGAGGGCTTAGGAGTGCTAACGCATCAAAAAATGATATAGGTGTGTACTCGAAAATGCAAAACGAGGTTTCGATGAAAGCCAAAAACCTCTCTGTCAACACCACACTGGCGTGTGGTCGCCCGTGTGGTAGGTCGTGTGCAAGACTGTTAGTCACCACACGGCCGTGTGATCGACGAGCCAGGCCGTGCACGAGCAACACGGAAGTGTGACGGTTGGGCAAGGTCGTGTGCGATACGGGGCTCGACCAATTGTGTCGTGTGGGCCACACAGGCATGTGGGCCCACATGAGCGTGTGAGATTCTAGGCCAGGTCGTGTGATCCACACGGCCAAAGGCAATTTGGGCCATGTGGGCTACACGGGCGTGTGGGCCCACACGGGCAGGCTATAGGGGCGTGTGAGCCCATTTTTTCTGAAAACTCTGTAAGGTTGCACGGGTCGCCCAAGTCGACTGTGGACCTACTGTAAGGTCGGTAAGCAATACTTAGACCCCTTAAACGAGTGATCTGTCGGTCTGATTTCTATACTAAGCATGTATACTGATCTGATATATATATATATGAGTTCTAATTGCATAATAGCATGTCATTCTTGTATGTTGCATTACATCGGGGTGGGTGGATTATGATCGGAGAAAGTATTTGAAGGGCTCTTAAGCTCATTATCAACTTTCAGTACAAATTTCTGATTATATGCCGCATTTGGTACAACATGGTGTGTAGGGCTGGGTGGGTTGATTTTATCCCCACATGGTGTGTAGAGTTGAACGGAGTTGGTGTGTAGAGGCTGGTGGGTAAGACTATGTTTTCTTCATATTCTGTCTGAAATGGGCTAAGGCCCTGTAATATGTCTGATTACATGTCCGAGTGGGCTAAGATCCTAGAAAACCATCGTGATAGACAAAAAGCCCAACTAGAAAATTGCATAAATTGTGCCTTAATAATCAAAAGCCCAAAACTTAATTACATGTCCTTGAAAGAAATTAAAATGAGAATAAATACTAAAGGCCCATTTTAAATCTAAAATGTAAACAAATGGCCTATGGCCTTATTACAATGTATTTTAAATCCATCATATAAAGTACTTTTAAAAAAACTAATATAGGGAAACTTTGTCGCCGGATCCACCTTCTTTTGCATGGCCACCTTGTGCTTCACTCCGGCCCGGTCCGATGCACTAATCGTCACCTGAAAGGTTAGTTTAAAGGGGGTGAGTCGTGAGACTCAATGTGCAACCCTCATGCACCACTAGATTTGGGCCTCATTAAACATAATAATAAATTCATTTACATGAAAACATATGATATGCAAAGCCCAACCCATTTGCCTAGGTTTCCATCCGCTACATGCCCCTGCACCAACCAACACACCATTGGGGATTTCTACAATCAAACCACACCGCTACTCTCCAAGATGGCGGTCAAGCTACTCATCAACATATATTGGTACAAGCCCTTATAACATATAATGGTCAAGCAGATAACATGATTCACTGCATTAGTCGCCATGAGTTCACAGAAAAACCGTTACTCATATACATGTACATATAACTTCCTCCTTTCATCACCCACCCCATGCAACATGCACAATAATTTAAAACATGTACAACATTTTACTTGTAACATATAGTCGATTATTTACTAACACGAGGGTTCGTCGTTTAAATCGAGATTTGACTTTTAATGTAACATGTAAATCTTATGAACACATATACATATATATTTATTATTAATCGATCTAGACGGTGGGGAAGTGTTACACACCGATTACCGAATAAAGCGAGGCTTTCTATATCGACGCTATCCTTAGTCGACACAACCGCTATCTGCCCTAAGGTGTTGTTCAAGCGGTCCACAACCAATTGGGCAATCTCGAGCAGATCAACGTTTGCGTGTCATAAACTTAGGATTCTTTCTTTTGTCTAATCCATATTTAATTCCATCAAATCCTTATCGAGCTACTATAACAATATTTAATCGTTAATCCTCCTTTTAGAGTTAAGATCATATATATATTTGAGCGAATCTAATAAAAATCTAGGATAATCTTCTTACCTTAAAATCCGAAATTGAAGACTTATGATTTTAGACTTTTAGATCTAGTCATTAAGCCTCCTTCAAATCCGAATTGTCACCATCATAAAACCATTAACTATTAGCTTTCGCTTTTGCCTTTCTAAAATAGATTATGAGAACTAATAAAAATTTGACTCTTACCTTAGCTTAGAGATTCGACTACACTAGGGAGAGGATTCTAAGAATCTTAGATGGAAGATTTAAACGTAAGTGTAGAACAATTTCTCAAATAGGATGAATAAAAGAAAAAAGCGATGGATACTTGACTTTTTAGAGAAATTGGCACAAGGGAAAAGAAAGTGGGGAAAAGTTTCGGCTTTTAAAGAAATTAGAGAAAGAAGCTAAGGAATTTTGGCATAAAAGGGAGAGGATTTAATGTCAGAAACAAGGAGCTAGCCCCCTCTATTTATAGGAAATTAAGCAACCCTTTGTAACATCCCTAATTAGGGGTTGTTTGTAATTTAATTATTTTCCCATGTGTGTGCTTGAAGAAATGAATACTATGTTTGCTAGACATGTTTTGGGTCTAGTCATAGCCTTAACTAGGTCGGACTTAGGGCTGAAATTTCTTTTAAGTGCTTAAAAGGAAGGAATTAGGTGAGATAGGGGTTAAGTAAAATTTCGGGAGAGGCATGACACAAGGAATAAGTTGGCAAAGTGACTGTCATGCGCTACTTAGGAGCTTGGAGGTGGCAATGGGCACAGGTCTTGGGTTCGAACTGCCGAGTATGCGCCTTGGGAGTTTTATTTTCTTTTGCCTTAGGAAGGGAGTCGGCCTAGGAAGGCCTTAAGAATAAATGTCGAGGTTTTATGACATGAAAGTCAATGAGGAAGAGTGGCTTGGGGGCGTTGTGAGGGTCATGACAGATTGCTCCTTTAGGTCCCAAGTTCGAACCAAGGGAGCAGCAGTTTGGCATTTTATTTTTTAGAAGCTGGCGTGAATGGGAGAGGGAGCTGTTGGCTTGCATGTGGGACTCTTAAGGTGATAAGGATAAACATTGTTTTTCCTTTTTATTTTCTACCGAAAAGAGTAGTATTGTTGGGTTATTCTTCTTTTATTTTGAAGGGGGAAGCAAGGAGATAAATGGGAAGATAAATCTTGCTTTATCTTTTGATAATTAAAAGCCAAAATTATCACAAAAAGGGAGGGGTGTTGGCCGAATCTAAGACTCCTTGTTGGAGAGGAGTAAACGGCAAGGAGAGTGCAAGGGTGGTGGCCGAATTTTCCTTAGGCACCTAGCTTGATATTTTCGGCTAACACATACCAAAAACCAAACCCATTGATTCTCTTTTTTCTTCTTGATTGCTTGGCGAATTCTCTCTAGTCCACTGGCCCAACCCGCTTGCCTAGGTTTCCATCCGCTACACACCCCTGCACCAACCGCTCACACCATTGGGGATTTCTACAATCGACCCACACCACTACACACCATGATGGCAGTCATGCTGCTCATCCACATATGATGGCCGAAGCCCTTATAACATATAATGGCCGAAGCCCGTATAACATTTAATGGTCAAGCTCAGATAATGATTCACGGCATTAGCCGCTACACATATAACGTATAACTTCCTCCTTTCATCAACCCAACCCATGCAATCACATACAAGCATTTTACTTATAACATTTAAACAGATTATTTACTAACCTGGGGATCCGCTTTTACCCTCCTTGGGGTTGCATCAATAAACCGAGATTTCGCATTTATCAAAACATATAAAACACATGAACATACAATATTAGGCGATCTAGATGGTGGGGAGGTATTACACACCGGTTGAAAATCTATTATCCCTAACGTAGAGCCTTATTTGTCGAATCCGAAAATCCCTAAGAAAACGTCACCTTCCTACCTTCACTTTTCCATCAAATCGGCAGAGACTTTTAATGAGACAGATTCGGCTACTAAAAGCAGAGGGAAAATCGATGAGCCTTAAATAAGTGTTTGGGTTAGATTTGAATGAAAAGAAAGAGTGAAATCGCATAAAATAAAATCTCGAAACTTACCAAATTACTAAGGAGTATGTGGCTTATGATGCACCTTCGGGAAAACAAAGATCTCACTTGTAGATTCGGCTATGGGAGATGAGGTATGAACAAAAGAATTCGGCTTTTAGAAAAGAAAAGAGAAACTATAGAGAAGGCTTGGAAATTTCTTGAGAGAATGAGAGAAGAATAGGGTTTTAGAATACCAAAATTGAAGAATACTACTCCCTATTTATAGAGAAATTTGACATACCCACACACACGAGTTGGAATTTTACCAACTCTCCCTTTCTTGATAGCCTTCATCTCATTTGATAACTCAATCCTTATCTTACCTTTAAGAGAGCCCACCTTAAATCCAACTCCTCCTTATTAATTATCGCTTTTTATCAGTTAAAATAAAAGAAATAACTCCTAAAAGGTAGCCTAATTTCATCCACCTTCCCATTTAAGTGCAAGAATTTGACCCATCTTTTAGGGCCCAAAAGGCCACACAAGGCCCAAATTCTCCCCTTATGGCGCCACCTTATGCCCACTTAATGCACTTTAATTCTTTGAGCCACAAGCCCACTTGTCACTTAATTAACCATCTTCTTAAATTATAAGCTAACACCATTTATTAGCCACCTAACCCAATTTTTTTAAAAGCCCAAAATATCACTTAATTTAAACTCTAATCCATATATTTAATCAAAAGTCGACCAACCTTTACAATCCCAACTTATCATATTAGACTATCATATAAATGAGTAGGCCCACTTTGAGGATGTTACGTTCTACCCCTTAAAGAAATTTTGTCCTCGAAATTTCCAACCGACTAGAAATCATACTATTTAAGTCTCATCACTAGACTTTATTTGACACTCTAATTCTAAAGCCAAAATAAACACTTAGTATATTATGGTAGGTACGCACCATTATTAGCATCCTGAAGCGCCTTCGTCCCCTTGTACTCATTTCTTGATTCGCGTTTCCGATTAGAAATTTTATGAACTATTAGTTTTCTTCCACTTTTTTAACCACGGACAGTCTTATGAATAATAGCTTTAAGAGTAATTATTTCGAATTCGCATTCACCATACAGTCTCAAGTTCATATCCTCTAAGAAACCCATACATTCAATCATGAACTCATGTTTATTCGTAAAAGTAGTGTTGTTGTTGTTGTTGTTGTTGTGGTTGTTGTTTTCACTACCCAAGGGTATTTTCGTAATTTTATCCTACAAGGGCATTTTTTGTAAATTTTTTTTGAAATGAGGTTCCTTGATGATTTTATAAAATAAGGGTATTTTGGTAATTTTGCATTCCCGAGGGTATTTTGGTAATTTTAGAAATCGAGGGTATTTTGGTAATTTTAGAATCTGGGGCATTTTAAAAATTTTGAAATATGAGGGTATTTTGGTAATTTTAAAATTCATGGGTATTTCAGTAATTTTGGAAATTTAGGGGTATTTCGATAATTTTGGAAATCTGAGGGTATTTCAGTAATTTTGGAAATTCGCGGGTATTTCGTTCATTTCGCAAAATAAGGGTAATTTTTCAAACGTTGATGGTTTTTTTTTTTGAAACAGGTTGATTGGAATTTTTTTTTTGTAAAACAAAGGTATTTTGGAAATTTTGCAAAACTTGGGTTTTTTTTTAAGAAAGAGGTGGTTGGTCCTTTCGGGTTTTAATCATAGGGTTTAGCCCATCAACCACCCTCGTAACTAGGGTGAATAGTCACTATGCACCAAGTAGGATTCAATGAGGAGGTGAGTCACTAGGATCGCTTAAATACTGTGCTCTTCCGGATCCTTCCTAGACATGCGATGATTTGCATTACACACCTAGCCTTCATGCTCGTTAACAGGTTTGTTCAATGAAATTAAGTTTTATGAATTTTAAGAAGTGGTTTAAGCTAAGCCTAGAGTCCATCAAGTTCTAATTCTAGCTTAGTCTCGTCCCACTAGGCCCACTAAGCCTACATATATAAATATCACACAATGGTTGAGTACTTACCGGAGGACTTGGTAGGAGACGCAGTGCCATGCCGAGAAAACAAACCTGTACCATTTTTAAACATGCATGTTTAAAAAAAACCATTTTAGAAAATGTTTTGAGCCCAAAACCCAAAGCCGAGTTTTGAGAACCTCTCGATACCAATTTGTAACACCCCAAACCCTACCAAACACTACAACCGGATCGGTATGTCACCAAGAAAAATTCTATCGAAACATGTCACATTTTCAGAAAAGCCCAAATATGTTTTATATAGAATATGCTTAAGTAAAGTAAAATCTAAACTTAAATACATGCCTTTCTAATTAAAATAAAAACTTAAACGACTTAAAGTAATAGAAGCCCATAATAAAACATAATAGCCCATGGCCTTATTACAACGAGATTTGAAGTCCATTAAGTAAAAATATAAAATAAAACTTGAGTCTCTTTTGCCAAATTTACATATTCTTACGCATGGCGACTTGCGTTCCTTCCACCAGATCAAGAATCACTAGGTATCACCGAAATGTTAATTAAAGGGTGAGTCGCGAGACTCGATGTGCAACCTCATGCACCACTAGAATTTGGGCCTTAAGCCCATTAAAAAAATAAATAGTGTAATAATCATAATAAAAATTAATAGCAATTTAATATGCAAGGCCCAACCCGTTTGCCTAGGTTTCCATCCGCTACACACCCCCGTACCAACCGTTCACACCATTGGGGATTTCTACAATTGACCCACACCACTTCACACCATGATGGCAATCATGCTGCTCATCCACATATGATGGCGAAGCCCTTATAACATATAATGGCGAAGCTCAGTATAACATTTAATGGTCAAGCCGTATAACGATTCACGGCATTAGCCGCTACACATATAACGATAACTTCCTCCTTTCATCAACCCAACCCATGCAATCACATACAAGGATTTTACTTATAACATTTAAGCAGTTATTTACTAACCTGGGATCGCTTTTACCCTCCTTGGGTTGCATCAATAAACCGAGATTTCGGCATTTATCAAAACATATAAAACACATGAACATACAATATTAGGCAGATCTAGATGGTGGGAGGTATTACACACAGTTACCGCGAATCTATTATCCCTAACGTAGAGCCTTATTTGTCGAATCCGAAAATACCTAAGAAAACGTCACCTTCCTACCTTGGCTTTTCCACCAAATCGGCACAGGAGACTTTTTATGAGACAGATTCGGCTACTAAAAGCAGAGAGGGAAAATCGACAGGCCTTAAATAAGTGTTTCGGGTTAGATTTGAATGAAAAGAAAGAGTGAAATCGCATAAAATAAAATCCCGAAACTTACCAAATTACTAAGGAGTATGTGGCTTATGGTGCACCTTCGGGAAAACAAAGATCTCACTTGTAGATTCGGCTATGGGAGATGAGGGTATGAACAAAGGAATTCGGCTTTTAGAAAAGGAAAAAAGAGAAACTATAGAGAAGGCTTGGAAATTTCGGCAGAGAATGAGAGAAGAATAGGGTTTCAGAATATCGAAATTGAAGAATACTACTCCCTATTTATAGAGAAATTTCAGCATACCCACACACACAGAGTTGGAATTTTGGCCAACTCTCCCCTCTCCTGATAGCCTTCATCTCATCTGATAACTCAATCCTTATCTTACCTTTAAGAGAGCCCACCTTAAATCCAACTCCTCCTTATTAATTATCGCCTTTTAACAGCTTAAAATAAAAGAAATAACTTCTAAAGGTAGCCTAATTGCCGTTCACCCCTTCCCATTTAAGTGCCGAATTTGACCCATCTTTTAGGGCCCAAAAGGCCACACAAGGGCCCAAATTCCTCCCCCCTTATGGCGCCACCTTATGCCCACTTAATGCACTTTAATTCTTTGAACCACAAGCCCGACTTGTCACTTATTAGGCTTAGGGTGTAATTGGATTAAAGGGTTATTGATTTGGGCTTGGTTTTTAATTTTTGGTCAATTGGGCTTTGTATTTATTGGACTATAAAAAAGGACTTTTAAACATTATTATTATTTTATTATGGCATAGGCCCGGGCAAATTGGGCCTATAACAGTTGCCCCTCTTTGCTCATTGTTGTGTAATGGGAATAGAGCAAAGACTATAAAAGGACCAATTTTGCCCGGTCTTGTCGAGTCTTGACTTCTTAGTCCTCGTCTTCTCCAAATGGCTTCCAACCCAACTGCAACTTCAAGGGTTTTGGAACTACAACTTTAGAACTATTGAACTGTAAGTCTGACGGCTTCAATTTGCTTCGTTGTAATTTCAGGAAGACAAGATACACAATCTTTTATCTCGCTCCACTGCAAACTCAGGGAAACAAGGCTGATGTCTCTGATCTGCTTCACTGCAACCTCAGGAAGGCCAGATCTGCTATTTTAGTCTACTCTACTGTAACTTTAGAGAGGTCAGGCTGATGCCTTCGATCTGCTTCACTGCAACCTCAGGAAGGCCAGATTTGCTATTTTAGTCTGCTCCACTGCAACTTCAAGGAGGTCAGGCTGATGTCTTCGATCTGCTTCACTGCAACCTCAGGAAGGCGAGATCTTCTATTTTAGTCTGCTCCACTGCAACTTCAGGGAGACAGGCTAATATCTTCGATCTGCTTCCTGCAACTTGAGGAAGACAAGATTTACTATCTTTAGTCTGCTCCACTATAAACTAAGGGATGCCAGTTTGATATCTTTGATCCGTTTCCTGCAACTTTAGGAAGATAAGATCTGCTATCTTAGTCTGCTCCATTGCAACTTGAAGGAGGTCAAACTAGTATCTTCAATCTGCTTCACTAAAATCTCAGGAAAACAAGATCTGTTATCTTCAGTCTGCTCCACTGCAACTTTAGGCATACCAGACTAGTATCTTCGATCCGCTTCACTGCAATCTCAAGAAGGCAAGATCTGTTGTTTTTTAGCCTACTCTACTGCAAACTCAGAGAGGAAAGGTTAATGTCTTTGATCTGCTTCACTGCAACTTCAGGAATGCTAGATCTGTTGTTTTTTAATCTACTCCAATGCAAACTCAGGGAGATAAGATTTGATGTCTTCGATCTGCTTTATACAACTTCAGGAATGCCAGATCTGTTTTCTTCGATCTGCTCCACTGTAAACTCGGGGAGACAAGATTTGATGTTTTTGATCTGTTTCCTGCAACTTCAGGAATACCAGATCTGCATTATTCAATCTACTCCACTACAAACTTAGGGAGACAAGATCTGATGTTTTCGATCTGCTTCCTGCAACTTCAGGAATGCCAGATCTGTTTTCTTCAATCTACTCCACTGCAAACTCAGGGAGACAAGATCTGATGTCTTCGATCTACTTCCTGCAACTTCAAGAATGCCAGATCTACTTTCTTCGATCTACAAACTCAGGGAGACAAGATCTGATGTTTTCAATCTACTTCCTGTAACTTCAAGAATGCCAGATCTGTTGTCTTCAATCTACTCCATTGCAAACTCAGGGAGACAAGATCTGATGTCTTCAATCTGATTCCTGCAACTTTAGGAATGCCAGATCTGCTTTCTTTGATCTGCTCCACTACAAACTCAGGGAGATAAGATCTGGTGTTTTTGATCTGCTTCCTGCAACTTCAGGAATGCCAGATCT
Organism: Gossypium rotundifolium; assembly: GCA_025506655.1. NCBI lineage: Eukaryota > Viridiplantae > Streptophyta > Magnoliopsida > Malvales > Malvaceae > Gossypium > Gossypium rotundifolium. Next base: position 144,421,319 of record CP106731.1, read on the forward strand.
GCTTTCTTCATCTGCTCCACTGCAAGCTTGGGGAGACAAGATCTGAAAGTGTCATTTTACCCTACTACATTTTCCTATAGAGGACATAACCTGTAGAATGGGTATATGCTTATGCTGATAATTAGGATGCCCTGATCGAAATGAGTCAAATGCTCCTATTTAAACATGCTATGATATATGAATGCAAATATGTTATGAGAATGATTCCTATTTCAGGTGTCATCACTCATTTATTCGGCAAGGTTTTATCTTCGTTCCTCATGAAGCATCAATCATATTCTACTCAAATAATTTGCCCCATGGTAATTCTGAGTCCACTCCACTTGAACCTTGGGACATAAAGTTTATACCTCCCACTGCAACTTTAGGAGAATAACATTTGGTTTCTTCCATCTAATCTGCTATCACTCAGAGGTATAGAATTTGTATCATCTTCAATCAATTTGATCTGTTACACCATTCCCTGGGTGTAATGACCAGATGTATGTGCTCGAAATTTGCATGAATGCAGGTATCATTTTTCTTTTCCCGAGAATGATCCCCTTTTACATTTGGCTTGCATTGCTCGTCATTTGTTGAGATGGTATCACCGATAAAATGTCTTATCCAATAAAAATCCGAAGAGATAATCATTTTTCAATGTTTCCAACCCTTAGGCTTGGTGAGTTCTAAACAATAGTCCTGTTTCAGATTCCTCATATTATTTAGAAGCTTCTAGAGTAATATCCGAAACTCCTTTTATGAAAGTATTATTAGTCCATTAATTATTATTTCAATATAAAATGCTTGAAAAAGATCACAACAATGGACAAGAAAGAAATTAATCAAGAGCATAGCTCGAAACAAATAAGTTAATCAAAGATAACCAAGAAAATTGATTAGGGTATACCTTAAAAAGAATAAGGTAATCAAAGATAGCCAATGACATAAAAGAAAATTGATTGGGGTGAATCTTGAAAAGTAATCAAAGATAGCAAATTCAAAATAGGTAAGATAGAAGATAGGTGCCCCAGATATCGCAGCCTGAGCTTCTCTGTAAAAACTTGTTGAGGACTATTTTGAGCTCAATACGTGTTTAGAGGATTCAGAGTACTTTGTCAATACCCTAAGATGTAGCATACTTCCTCATTATTAATTCAGGCATAGCAAGACTACCTCATGCCCTATCTTTGATCAAAATTTGAGCCGCCCTTTTCGGGTTTTCGGCTCAAAACCCCTTTGGTCTCAAAGCGCTCTTTGCGGGTTTTCCCCTTGGCCTCTCCTTATTTTTTCTTTTTTTTTAGAATTTGATCTCAAGGCACCATTTGCGAGTTTTCATCTTGGCCTTTCCCCTTTCAGGTAAAATACTTCTTGACTGAACTTGAATTCACTGAATTGGGCAAGTCTTCGCCATCCGTTTCAGTCAATATCAATGCTCCTCTAGAACAGGCCCCTATATAAGGTCATTCCTAGTTTGGCATTTGCTTTCCTCTGAAATCCTTTTGTATAAGGAAGACATTTTTCAATATCAGGTTCCCCTCATGGAATTCCCTAGGATGAACCTCTTTTTCGTAAGCTTACATCATCTGACCATGATGGATAACTTTTAACCTTTTCTTCGATTAGGTTCAATTGCCAAAAAAACACTTCTATTCCATAAACCAATAGGTAAGATGTTGCCCCAGAAAAGGTCCTGGCCAACGTTCGATAATCATAGAGGATACATAGTAACTTCTTTATACCAACCTTTACGAGTCTCGGTCATCTTTCTTACAATCCTTGTTTTATTTTTTCTTTTCGTATTTTTTCTTTTGGCAACCTTTACTGGACTGTGATATACTGCCTGATCTTTGAACATATTGTAAACTTTGACATTGTACAGTTATGCATTACTAAACATGATCCTTTCTTTCTTTTTTTTAGAATTTGATGACTGTCGACCTTGTAATATTGGCATATGAAGCAACATTCACCCTCTTAGTGATGTAATCGATGACCACAAAGATAATTCGATGTCAACTAGAAGCTTTTGACGAGACCGGTCCCATCACATATAGAAAAGTCTGGAGGAGTCACATAAATCTCATCTTCAATTCAGTGTTTGCGGTATAACTGATGCAATCCCTTTCCATGGTAGACCAATAGTACCTGATCCTCATGTTTAGCCCACATCTTAGTAGCCTAGGCATGTTTTGATATGATCATGCAAAAACATCTTTGAATAACTCGATGATGTCTCGCCTTATTTCTGTAGTGAGCTAGGCTTCAATCTTCACCCCTTTCCTAGGCTCGCAATGTCCACTAACCCTATCTAAGGTAGGATCTATTTTTCATGATGTTCTACCATCATCAACAAATTAGAAGATAGGTTACAATCTTTGTCATCTTCAAAGTCCTAAGATCTCTAAACACATATCTTACTTGAAAGAAGACTCTAAGTCAGTAGCGACGTTGCTCACATCATTAATATCTAGAGACCTATTGTAGGTTCGAAGGAAGATTCCAAAGAATAAATGATTTAAAGAATGATTATCTATATGATCATGAATGAGTAAAAGAATATTTGAAAGAAAGTCCAAAAATAAAAGAATCTATATATGGAAACAATAAAAGAATATTTGTTTAAAAGATGCATTTTATTGAAATAAAAATTTTGGACATGAGCCTATTTCACAAAAGGATTCTTATTGCCTCTAGGCTCAAGGCAACAAGCGTGTTTTGAATATTACTCTAGATTAGCTCTAAAAATACAAGGATCTCTTCCACAGTCCCATTATTCAAAATGCTCTCAAGTATGTAAGGGCTTGGAAACTTCATTCCCCTGTTCCCTCTTCGCTTTTGACTTTTTCAAGGAGTCGCAACTTTCTTATCCCCTCCTTCAATTATCGCATTTACTGCTTTGTCAAAGTGATCAGGTTCTGATGACATGTCAAACTTCACAATTCCCATTTTAATGAACCTTTCGACCAACTTTTTAAACGTAGTACAGTTTTCAATTGAGTGACCTATTATTCCTGCGTGGTACTCGCATTGGGCATTCTTATTATACCATTTTTGGAATGGAGGTTACACGGGTTTCGAGTAGGATGGAGACACCACATGCACATAAAAAAGATTCTAATATAACTCTTTATATGCCATCGGGATGGGTGTGAACTGGAGCTTTTCTGTCTTTGGCCTCAAATTGGATTCTTGCCTTGAAGAGCCTTGATAGTTAGTGGTTACAGCCTTCGGCTGGCCTACGGTGACTGATTTGGGATGCATGCTCAGGACATTCACTTCATTTTCCTTGTTTCTTGGGGTGATCTTTTGTCACTTTCTCCCGTGTCTATGCTCTCACTCCTTACCTTATTTTCAATCATCTCACCAGACATTACTATATCTGAAAAGCTTATGGTGGCACTTCCCAACATATGGTTAATGAATGGGGCTTTTAGAGTGTTGAAAAGCATCGTGGTTCGCTATACTTGCATGGAAACTTCCCTCTATCTTTGTGCATACTGCCTGAAGCTTTCATTTGATTTCTTCTCCATGTTTTGCAAGGTGATTCTGTCAGGCGTCATGTCTGTGACATGATTGTATTGCTTCATAAAAGCTTGGGCCAGATCTCTCTAGGAGCAAATCCTAGCACGGCTGAGTTGATTGTACCACCTAGATGCTACCCCCACCAAACTGCCTTGGAAACAATGAATCAAGAGTTGATCATTGTTAACATAGCCGGTCATTCGTCTATAGAACATAGTAATATGGGCTTCAGGGCAGTTGGTCCCATTGTACTTCTCAATTTCTGGCATTTGAACTTATGAGGAAACACCAAATCTGGAACCAAGCTCAAGTCTTTAGCACCAATTCCATGGTAATTATCAGCATTTTCAAAGGCCTTCAACTTTTCTTCCAACCATCTACAGTGATTCTCTAACTGCCTTGAGGACTCAATTCTTGTCTTTTCCCCTTCTGCTATATCTAAGTCAGGGATAACAGGATTAGCAAGGTTATCTCCTGGGTTAGATCCTGTGCCCGCTTGGAAGTTCATGGGCACTCATGTATCAGTTTGCCCTTATTGAAGCCTAATCGTGACGGATGGCCTTCGGGGATACTCTTCAGTGTGTACTTGTGTATTCGGTGGAGTAAAATTCGGAGGAAAGTCCTCATTATCTTCTCCAATAATAGTCATGAGACCTTTTCCTTTGTATATCACCCCGTTCAGTAACTGAGCCATTTGAGCCATCATATTTCTTTTGACTTCCAGCATTTGGTCACTCATTTCTTGTTGGAGTTTTGCCAACTGCTCTTGCATCTGGTCTTGCATGTCTCTCTAGAACTGTTCAAGTCTTTGATCTATTTTTTTCTTGGCACGTGTACCGTAACGGTGTTTAGTTTTCAGATTAACATTCTCTCTTTTTCTGAAATAACTTCAACTAATTAGGGTCCTTTTTGTAAAAGTTTAATGCAAATAATGCAATGCAATGCGGATGCATGGAATGAATGCAAAAGAAAGAGAGGCGTTGATTCTGAATTCAATTCCATTAGAAAAACTTTTTTAAAAAGTAAATTTTTTTACATAAAACGGATTACATATGTGGCTTTGCCCTCATATTCCAAGTAAAAACATCAATTCCCTTCTTCGCAAAGGTTAAATCTTGCAAACTTCTAATAGGTGCCTCCACTAGCTCCTTTTTGCTTGGGCCGTGACTCATTACTCACTTATCCTTGCAATGCTTATTAGAAAATCGAGACATGATGGCTCTCGAATAGTCTTCGTCAGCTTGAATCCTTGGGCAATAAAGTCTTGTATTCCTTCACGGACTATCAGTCTTCTCTCGTTGTGTTTACTTGGACCATATTCGGACGACCATATTATAATCCACTTTACCAAGAAATCTATTTTCTCATGATAAACTTTTCTATTTAGCAATCGAATTTGAATCAACACCGCTTTTCTATGATGTGAATGCAATGCAATCAAAACAAAAGAAAACACGTTAGCACAAGAGAAATAAATAACAAAATAGGGCATCTATCTGGGTGACCACTAGGGTTTGGCATAGTTCTACTTAATGTGGGCTCTTAGGGTTCACTATATGCAGTTTAGTTCTAAAGAAAAGGTACCTGAACCAGCAGATTCCTCAATCTTCACCCATTATAGGCTCATACAGATCAAGTTTAGTTCAGGGGAATACATTTCCCTTTGGCCATGCGGAAGTGAAAACTTCAAGAAGACATGGGTACAGATGTATCTCGGAAACAATCCACTAGCCCATGCGAGGTAAAAACCTCACGAAGGCATAGTTTCTCACTCCCACCTAATGGTGCGGCCACAACGGTCATGCAATGCAATGTGCGCAAAAAAAATAACAATCATATGCAATGACACAAACAAATGCAACAAAAGGATAATAATTTTCAAATCAGATTTTCAAATCAAATTTTTTGATTTCCGACAAAGGGCAGAAAATAATCAATTTTACAACTTGACTCTCTTATTGTTCCCTAGTGGAGTCGCCAAGCTGTTGAAACCATTTTTATGTTTTTGAAAAAAAATTGGATCGACTTTAAAAACAAAAATGGAGTCACCACCAATCTTTTTTCGAGGTGTGATCGGGTCACCTTGAAATTGATCATTTTAATAAAAACATTTTGATTTATTAAAACAATGATTTTGGTCTACGAAATTTGAGAAAACGGGTTCGGGAGTTGGTTACGACGAGGAAGGATTAGCACCCTCGTAACGCCCAAAATTGGTACCTAATTGATTAATTAATGTCTTAATGTCGAAAATTTTGAGAAGATTTTAAAATACGATCCTTTTATTTTAAAAAAATGTTTGAATAAATCAGATTATACGCCAAGACCCATTTATCTCAAAGAAATAAAATGTCATACCCAATGAGTTAGGACACATCATCTCGAATTCCCGAGGATAAGTTTTTTATTTGAAGTTTATGGGTTTTAATTTTAAAAGGAAAACAATAGGTTCTTTAGATTCGATGAGAAAAATCGAAACCCAGTAAGTTAGCGAACGATTTCTTTCGAACCTTAGAATGCGGAATGTTTGCTAATTTCAAAATGAAAATTTTAGTGCATCGTGTAATATGTGATTTGGTTGTAATAAAATGGAAGATGGGGTATAGTCCACATGCATAATTGAATATAATGAGGATAATAACGTAAATAATAAAATAACAAAAGAAATAAAATACAATAAAATAAAACCTAAAATCAACAATCTACATGAAATGATAAGAATAAAGAATAAATAAATAAAAGAAAATAATAGCAAAAATAAAAGTTAGTGGTAAATCAATAAATAAATAAATACTATAGGCTAACTTGAAAATAATAAAATAATAATAATGGTAAAAAACAATAAAATATATTAACAAACAAACAAGTAAAAATAAAACGATAGAAATAATAAAAATAGCAATAATAATGTCGATAATAATAATAATAATAATAATAATAATAATAATAATAATAATAATAATAAATACAATTATAGTACTAATAATATGTATATAATGATAATAATGAAGATAAAGTAATAATACTAATGAATAAAACATTAAAAAAAACTATAGTAGTAGTAATATTAAAATAATGATCATAAAAATAAAAGTAATATTAAATTAGTAATAATAATAGTAATAACAATATTGATAGTGACGAAAATAATAAAAAGTAATAGTAAAAATAAAAATCATATTAATAATAAAATAAGGGTAATAATAAATATAAGAAATAATAGTACTCAAAATAATAATAATAATAATAATAGTAATAATAGTAATAATTACAATATTAATAATAAGGAGGTAATAATAATAATAAACACAAGAATAATAATATTATAGATAAAAATAATAACCAAAATAATAACAATAATAGCAAAATAATAAAAGGAAATAAGAAAAGGATGAATTAAATTTAAAATAAAACTTTGGGGCCAATTTTAAAAGAAATAAATGAATTAGGGCCCCATAGTAACGCGCATAAAAAAAGGGAGGACCAAATGGGGAATTAACCCTGGCCTCCAAAACGCACAGCTTGAGGAAGGACCATATTCGAATCGCAGCGGAATTGTGGGGTAAAAATAAAAAAATAAAAACTTGATTGTGAAATCATGAAAAAGTGGAAGGGCTAAAAGCGTAAATAGCCCTTCCACAAGAAAACACGCGGATCCTGGGCTTAATCGAGTCAGGTCGCATGGGTCGCCATAAAACGGCGCCATTTTGGCACCTAATACATACTCCCAAACGACGTCGTTTGGGCTAGGCTATAAATGTCAAATTTTTGACAAAAAATTCAGTTTTCCAACACTTTTAAAAAAAACTCTCCACTTCTTCTCTCCTCTCACTGAAATTCATGAGTGCTCCAAGCATGACTCGGTGCGATCACGATCGCCCGTCATTGTCGACGCCTCCGTCTTGTGACCGAACTTCAAAAAAGGTAGTTTTTTTTTCCTTCTTTTTTTTATATTATTAAGCTTAATATATGTAAAAAAAACTTAAAGAAAAGCAAAAGTAGATTTGAAAAATGAAAAAATAACGAAAGGAAAAAGACCTTTGTATATCTGTTATTTGATTTTTTATTTTTATTTTGTATTTTGTTGTATATTGTCTCTTCCTTTTTTTTACAGATTTGATTTGGGTTTTTATAACTCTAAAAAAAAAAAAAAGTGAGAAAATAAATGTAGAATCCAATTTTGCTGCCATTGTCCCTTTTCTTTCCTTGTTTTATAGGTGAACGGCACGGATAGGGCGTGATTCCCGGTGATGAAGGCGGCGTGATGCTTGGCAGTGAAGGCGTGATGGAGGCTACGGCGGCACCATGCTGTTAGGGCTAGGGTTTGCTGAAATTTTTTAGGGTTCAGGGCCCTTTTGGGCTTAGGGTGTAATTGGGTTAAAGGGTTATTGATTCAGGCTTGGTTTTTAATTTTTGGTCAATCGGGCTTTGTATTTATTAGACTGTAAAAAAGGACTTTTAAACATTATTATTTTTTTGTTTTTATGGCATAGAACCAGGCAAATTGGGCCTATAACAAGATTGTTTGCAAACATTTCACAACCTTTATTATACAAATTAATAATTAATCATAAAACATTCATATTGTCCCTTAGATGGGTTCTCGAGGCCTAAAATACACTTTAGAAGTGAATTGGAACTAAACCGAACACTTAGGAATTTTCCCAAAATCTCAAAATGTTTCTTAGGAGCAGGGTACACATGCCCATGTGGCCAACCGTGTGGCTCACACGGCCAGGAGACACGCCCGTGTCTTAGGCTGTGTCCAATTTAGGGTAGTTACTGACTTGGGTCACATGGCCAATTACACGCCCGTGTGCGAAGTGCAGGGGTCACACGGCTAAGGCACACGTCCGTGTGCTAGGCCGTGTGTAAAAACTTGGGCATTATGTTTTGAAATTTTTAGGTGTAGGGGACATACGACCATACTACACACCCATGTGCCAGGCCGTGTGTCACACACGGCTGAGACACATGTCCGTGTCTCTACCCATGTGGACGAAAATAGGCCATTTTAAGGCCACTTTTCTCACTCTTTATGATAACCACTTGCACACAACACTTTCATATACTAATATTTCCTAACCAAGCGACCAATACAAGCGAAAAATCATGTTTTAAACTTATTGAGTCATCACAAAAATTATTTGCATAACTTACCATAATAACTCCATTTATTAATTACTAAAAACTACTATTAGACACATGCATACGAACTTATACATATGTATCATTCAAAACCATATTTCAAGATTAACTCATTTCTAATCCAACATTATACATGCTATATAAATCATAAGTTGTAATACAAAATCTACCAGAGTTGTAACACCCCTCACCCGTATTTAACACCGGAATAGGGTTTCAGAGCATTACCGAACTTATAACACGATTACACATACATTTTCTCATACATTTTTAAATTTCATTCAATCATCATTCAACATAAATCATAATGTCCCTATTATGAGCTTATGAGGCTCAAACATGCTTTGCAAGTGGTTCGGGACTAAACCGATAACATATGAAACTTTTACGAAACTTATAAAATTTTTCAAACTATAGGGTTACACGCCCATGTGCCCAGGCCGTGTCTCTCACACGGCCAAGAGACACGCCCGTGTCTCAGGCTGTGTGGACATTCGAAATGGGATCACATGGCCAACACACACGCACGTTTGACTAACCTGTGTGCCCTAAAAATGGTCATACATGCCCGTGTGTCAGGCCGTGTCAATCCTGTAGGGTATACTGACTTATGCCACACGGACAAGTCACACGCCCATGTGTGAGGCCGTGTGGAGCATACTGATTTGGTTTCAAATTCAACACCAGGGGACACACGGCCGTGTAACATGACCATTTGTGGCATACGGTTGAGACACACGCCCGTATGGACAAAAATAGGCTATGTACCAAGCCAATTTGCCACCCAAATTGCACATACCTATACAAGCTCAAATGGTACCATTTCAAGACACAGATATGCAACCAAATATCATCAACCAATGTACAAATCATACCATATCACATGGCAATATTTACAACAAACCACATAACATTTATATGCTACCTCAAATGGCCAAAATATATTTCCATCAAACATTCCAAAATGACCAAAGCCTATACATGCCATATGCCATATATACACAACTTCAAAAGTACCAAAATAGATGTCCGATAGTGCGATGAAGTCTCTGACGATCCTCAGATCCGAGCTAGCTTCGAAATACTATAAAACATGGAGAATAAAAACAAGTAAACTCGTATAATAATACTTAACTTAACAATTAAACACAATTCAATCATAATAAGCAATCATGACATAACCCATAACAATCTAAAACCTTTCTTTTGTTCAATTTATTATTAAACATGAATTCACCATTCATTTCAATTCACAGCTCGTATAGTTTCTGTACATACCTGTACCAACTCTTATCAATCTCAATACCATCCACATCTCGAATATACCCGTTGAATTATTTCAATATCACGAAATATACCCTACCTTGGATTGATACTACTACTAATAATAAGACTTTATATATTAATTCCATAATTCACTTACCAAATCATTCCGGATTTATAAATGCTTACGGTATGAGTACTTTGATTTTTTGATGCCATAGTCCAACTATGGTCTTACACATACACTGCCATGGCCCTGCCGTGATCTTACATCACATCCCATAACCCGGTTATGGTCTTATTTTTCGATTGTCATAGCCCAACTATGGTCTTATTTAGCAATTCGTCTTACTTAAATCGTACATTTAATTTAAAATTCCCAAATTTAATCAATAAGATAAATACAATCATTATACCATTTATCAATTAAATAAATGCACATTTAAGGTCAATTATATGAACTTACCTCGTGTATGAAAATGACGGAATGGTTCGACTATTCAATTACTTTGCTTTTTCCCCGATCTAAGTCCGAATTCCTCTTTTCTTGATCTATAAGAAATCAAAATCAAATTATTTATTCCTCTATTTATTCAATTCAATCCAAAATATAAATTTGAGCTATTCTACACTTTTACCCCTAGAATTTCACAGCTTTTACAATTTAGTCCTTATTACGCAAAATCACCAATTCATGAAATTTCTTTAATATCCAAGATAGTGGAATTACTATAATGCCGCTAGCAGCCCATGTTTATCAAATTTTCACACATTTAACTACACATTTTCACATTTTCACAAATAGATCCTTATTTTGCATTTTTACTCAAAATCACTTTACAAAACTTGTATATTTCACAACAAACATTCATAATCTATCATCAAACATCAAAACACACATGTATTCATCAATGGAATTAGTCAAATCTTTAATTTTTTTGCAAAATAGTCCCTGGGCTAGCTAGAACTAGTTGCAACGATCACAAAAACATAGAAATCATTAAAAACAGAACAAAAATTGTACCTAATTGAGCATATAAAGCTTGGCCGCATATCAAGCCCTAAAAATGGCTATTCTTCATGTTAGTAACTGCTAAGGAAAAAGATGAATGAAATTAATGGCTTTTGTTTCATTTAATTAGCCTCTATTTACCAAATTACAAAATTAACCTTTAAAATACTTAATAATTACTCCAAATGCCATGCCACTAATATCCACTAACTCTCAAATGGGTTAATTACCACTTAAGGACCTTTACTTTAAGGTTCTATAGCTATTAAACACCTTTAGCTAATAGAACACTACTTTTGCACTTTACGCGATTTAGTCCTTTTTATCAAATTGACTATTCAAACGATAAAATTTCTTTTCGAAAATTTCACACAAACATACTATCATGCTATAAACATTAAAATAATAATTATTTTAACCTTGGATTTGTGGTTCCAAAATCATTGTTCTGATTTGGCTAATAACGGCTATTACAACTCTCCCCCCTTAGGGATTTTCGTCCCCGAAAATCTTACCAGTGAATAAGATAGGGTACTATTTTCTTATAGCATGTTAGGGTTCCCACGTAGCTTCTTCAAATCCACATCGATGCCACAATACTTTCACTAATTCTATTCTTTTATTTCTCAGCTCTTTGATCTCTCGAGCACTACAGTAAAATAGGTTTTTAGCGGCATTTTTCGCGACGTTTAGACAAAAAATGCCGCTATAGATGGAGCAGATCGAGCATTAGCATAGTGAATGAAAGGTAGATTTATCCTGCCTTTTTTTTCATGGAAATTAAGAACCTCTTCATTAATTTATTTACCATGGTTTAGACTATTTGGTGATTTTTCAAGTATATGCCCCATGATGTTCCTACGAGATATCTTGCCGGATCTTGAGGCAATATTGCTGATTCTGAAGTTCCTAGAAATACTCAGTTGTTGTCATCATTGGTTGTTTCCACTAACTTTGAGGTATCTTATTTTCTTTGTTGTAATTTATTTTTTATTTTAATTACAGTGGTTGACATTTGATTCACTAAGCATAATTATGACTGATCATGCTCGTGGTAGTTGCTTTAATTTTCATTTTTACTTATTTGATAGAATGATTTAGATATTCTTTATTCTTCTAATAATAGATCTCTATATTTCCATTATGCTTATTTGGTTTTTGATGGAGGCTTTTTTTCTTTTATTTCTTAAATTCTTCCAGTTGGCTATATGTGGTATGAATGTATTTACAAGTTGGACAAGGTTACTTACAACAAATACCACCCATAGACATCTTGGATTCCCATAACGTGCGTATTAATGCTATCTTTTTTCTAGTTTACTTGGAACACTAGAGGAAGTTTATGTGAAAGTGCAAGGATACCATGTAAATAGAATCTGATTCCCATATCTTCTTTCTTGTGATTCTAGTGTCTACATTTGCTTGCAAAATTGTACTCAGTAGCTTCGAAGTTACAGTTTGACTATCTTTGCTTATGTTTCTGGAAATAACTAAATCATTCGAATCCACCGTTGAATATTGATGAACTGCAATATATCGTTTCTTTTTGTATTTTTTCCCTTTTTTGGTCATTTATTGAAGGAAAAAATGTAGATTGATGTGACATAGAATGTCGTGTTTCGGTACCAAACAAATCGGAGATCTAATAGTAATGCAAAATTTTTATTTTCTTTTAAAATTTTTTGATATGAAGAAAAATATTTTTATTTTATTTTATTTTTCATGACCAAATTAGCGGCGTTTGTAAAAAAGCGCTAAAGACAATTACTTATAGCGGCATTTTATAAAAAAGCGTCGTTAAAGACCAGGACTTTTAGCGGCGTTTTTCGCAAAAGCACCGCTAAAGACCACAACCTTTAGCGGCGTTTTTTTTCAAATAAACGTCACCAATTTTAGCGGCGTTGCCTATTGCAGCGTCTTTTGCGGGCGCTTAGAAGCGCTTGTAAAGGCCAAAAAAACACAGCAAAAAGTCTGTTTTCCTGTAGTAGAGCTAAAATCCGTATCAGTTTTTCACTGTACATCATATCTGACTGAATCTCTACTTTGGTAGGAGAAATGATATGCGAAGGGTCTGATTGGTATCGTCGTAACATCAATACATGGAATACATTATGAATCTTTTCTAACTCAGATGGTAATGTTAATCGATATGCCACTGGCCCTATTCGCTCGATAATCTCATACGGTCCGATGAATCGTGGCCCAATTTCCCTTTTCGACCGAATCGAAGTATCTTTTTCCAAGGCGACACTTTCAAGAATACTTTATCTTTGATTTGAAACTCAATATCTTTTCGTGTCAAATCTGCATACGACTTATGTTGATCTGAAGTCGCTTTCAGGCTGTCGCGAATTACTTTCACTTTCTCTTCAGTCTCTCTGATCAGATCAACCCCGTGAATATTTTTCTCGCTAAGTTTAGTCCAGTACAACAGTGTTTGACATTTATGACCATATAGATCTTCGTACGGGGCCATTTTAATACTCGATTGAAAGCTTTTGTTATAAGCGAATTCAATCAACGGTAAGTATTTCTCCCAGCTGCCTTCAAAATCTAATATGCAACAAAGCAACATTTCTTCGAGAATCTGAATAACTCTCTCAGATTGACCGTCAGTCTAAGGATGAAACTGTGTACTGAAATGCAGCTTTGTACCTAAAGCTTCTTGCAGTTTCTTCTAAAATCGCGACGTAAACCTCGGATCTCTATCTGAAACAATAGACACAGGCACCCCGTGCAATCTAACAATCTTAGAGATATACAACTCAGCGAGTCTATTAAGCGAAAAGTATGTACTACCAGTATAAAATGTACCAATTTCGTTAATTTATCAACAACAACCCAGACAGGATCTTTATTTTTTGGAGATAGAGGCAAGTTAATAAGAAATCCATAGTCACTTTATCCTATTTCCGCTTAGATATCATTACAGGTTGTAATAATCCAGACGGTAGTTCATGTTTAGCTTTGACTTGCTGACAAATCAAACATTTCGAAACAAACTCTGAGATATCTCACTTCATGCTAGACCACCAATATAACTATTTCAAGTCATTATACATTTTAATGCTTCCGGATGTATGGATAAACAACCATTATGTGCTTCATTTAGAATCTTCTAATAAGCTTGGGATTTCTCGATTGATAGATTCTACCTTGAAACATGAAATAATCATCAGATCTGATTTGAAACTCCGAATCAGAAGTTGACTTACACTGAACTCGTTTAACTTGCAATTCATTATCGCATTTCTGGGCTTCATAGATTTGCTGAAGAAATAACAATCTCATTTTCAACTCAGCTACAATCGAACCGTCATCAGACAAAGCTAACTGTGTGTTCATCGCACGCAAAGTAAATAATGACTTTCTGCTCAGAGCGTCATCAACTATGTTCGCTTTCCCGGGTGATAATCAATTACTAGCTCATAGTCTTTCAATAATTCAAGCCATCTTCGTTATCGCAAGCTCAAGTCTTTTTGAGTCATTAAATATTTCAAGCTCTTGTTATCTGTATAGATGTGGCATTTCTCACCAAACAAGTGATGTCGCCAAATCTTTAATGCGAACACAATCGTGGCAAACTCTAAATCGTGCGTGGGATAATTCTTTTCATGCGACTTCAACTGTCTAGAAGCAAGCTATTACTTTGCCTTCCTGCATCAATACACAACCCAGACCATTCAATGACGCATCACTGAAAATTACGAATTCTTTACCCGACTCAGGCGGTACTAAAACTAGTGCCTTTGTCAATAATGCTTTCAACTATTTGAACTCTGCTGACACTTCTCAGACCATTCAAACTTTACATCTTTCTGAAGTAATTGAGTCAGAGGTGTTGCAATCATAGGGAATCCTTTCACAAAACATCGATAATAGCCAGCTAGTCCTAGAAAACTTCAGACTTTAGATACATTTCTCAGAGGTTTCCAATCTATAATTGCAGAAATCTTGCTCGGGTCAACTCTAATTGTGACACCACTCACCCGTATTCACCATCAGAATAGGGTTATGAGGTATTACCGATCAATACACATCATTTAACATCAATACTCAAACATTTATGCATTCATACTAAAATACCATTCAACACAAACACATTGTCCCTTATAAGAGCTTATGAGGCCTTAAACATGCTTTAGAAGTGGTTTGAGACTAAACCGATAATATACGAAATTTTTGGAAAACTTAGAAATTTTTCAATCATTCAGGGGTCACACGCCCGTGTGAACAGGCGGTGTGCCTCACATGGCTTCAGACACGCCCGTTTGGAAATGAGGCATACATACTGACTTGGGTCACACGGCTGACACACGCCTGTGTGTCTAGCCCTTGTACCCTTCGAAGTGGCCACACATGACCGTGTGCTAGGTCGTGTACTAGGCCGTGCCAAACCTGTAGGGTATATTGACTTATGCAACACGGCCAAGTCACACGCCCATGTGCTAGGCCGTGTGCCATTAGGGATCTACTGACTTGTGCCACACGGCCGGTCACATGCCCGTGTGTGAGATCGTGTGGAGCATACTGACTTCATATAATATCAACACCAGGGGACACACGGCCGTGTAAAATGATAGTGTGTCGCACACGGCTGAGACACACGCCTGTGTCTCTTCCCATGTAGACAAAAATAGGCCATTTGCAAGGCCAATTTTCCACCCTTACTGATGCTCACCTAAACAACCAAAATAGTACCATTTCATCACACAACTAAGCAGCCAAAATCATCATTCAAATGCACAAATCATTCCATATCCATTTCAACCATATTCAATACTCAATTCAATACTAAATACCTATTCAAATACTTATGAACTCAACTTCTAAAATCATACTTCACCAAAGCATTTCTCAAGCATTAAACTCCATAAATCAATTTAACCATTTGCAACTATAAAACCATAACCATTTTCATACTAAACATACCAAAATAAGCCATCACCCATGGCTATAGATACAACCAAAATATATGTATTTACAAGCCATTTCTAATAGCTAAACACACAACCAGATTAACATCATTTACAAGCCAACTCTCATGGCTATATTCATAATAAAAATACCAAAAGTAGCCTATACATGCCATATACGATATATACACAACTCAAAAGTACTAAATAGGTGTTCGATAGTGCGATGATGTTCTCGACGACTCCCGGATCCGAGCTAGCCTTGATTCACTATAAAACATAAAAAAGTAACACAAAGTAAGCTTCATAGCTTAGTAAGCTCGTATATGAATAACTTAATTCATCAAATAAATACAGTCAACCAATTATGCACAACATCACCATATACACATTAACTACAAACCTTTCTCATGTCTCAAAACATGATCAAATACCATCTCATCGAATTTTCTGTATTTAATACTTGAATAGGTTCTGTATGTACCTATATTGCCTCGTACTAACCTCTTTCTCAACCACATCATGCATTTACCCGTTGAACCATTCGAAATAGAAGTCGGATACTCAAGGATCTCAATCGATAAGTACCTATACCATGGCCCGAAGCCAAATCAAGGTAACTTATCCCGAAGTACCTATACCATGGCCTGTAGCCAAATCAAGGTATCACTCGCACTCGTAGTGCCGATATCGTGACCGGAGCCAAATTAGTATATCATCTTATAACTATCAACAGTATCCAAAATCTATTCCTAAGGTTCAATCGAGACTTTTAGCTCATCGATTCTATCTTTGAATATTTCCGTAGAATCATATTTACAATTCATACATTAATAAAAATCTCATAATCACAGTTTAGGCAATATCAAAGCATTTAACATACATTTATAAAGAAATCGTCACATACGAACTTACCTCGAGTACGAAAACAGCAAAATGAGTCAATTACTCGACAATCTTACCTTTCCCCCGATCTAATTTTGGATTCATCTTTTCTTGATCTAAATATATTCATAATCAACCATTCATTCAATTTAGTCCAAAACATATATTTAGGCTTATTTGCACTTTAGCCCCTAAACTTTCACATTTAATCAATTTAGTCCCTCTTTCACAAATGCACAAAATTCTCATAATTTCTTTAAACCCAAGCTTGGTCGAATTTCATATAAGTCCCTAGCAGCCCAAAAATATTTCACATTTCAACCACTCAATTTGTATATTTCACAATTTAATCCTTATTATGACATTTTATCAAAAATCACTTTACAAAACATGAAAATCTATCATCAAAAATTCATATTTCACCTTCAAACACCAAAAAATACATAAGCTCATCAATGGAAACTCTTAAAATCTTTAGCAGTTTCGAAATTAAAGGAAAGGGCTAGCTAGAACACGAAGCAACAATCTCAAAAATATAAAAATCATCAAAAATCGAGCTCAAATCGTACCTTAATCAAGCTAAATATGTGTCGAACCCTAAATGCTCTCCCATGGCTTCTTCCACTTTTAATTTCAGCTGAAGATGATATTTAGGCTTATTTTAACTTTGTTTTATTTATTTTATGTTTATTAACATTTTTACTAAATTAACCTTGGTTAATAAACTTTAAAAACACGTAAGCCATGTCCATTAATGTCCATGAACATCTAAAATGGTCTAATTAACATTTAAGTCCATTATAAGTAAAAGCCAAGGCCAATTGACACCTTTACCTAATAGAATGCAACTTTTTCATTTTACGAAATTAAGTCATTTTTCTCAAATTGAGCAATTAAACGATAAAATTAGCTCACAGAATTTTCAAATATACATGCTATCATACTGTAAACACCAAAAATAATATTAAAATAATTTTTTGACATCGAATTTGTGGTTTCAAAACACTATTTCGATTTAGCTAAAATCGGGCTGTTAAACTAATACCTTCGGCTGAAACGATATGCCCCAAAATCTAACCTCTCGAGCCAAAACTCACATTTGCTGAACTGTGCAAACAATTGCTTGTCTCTCAAGGTTTGTAACACTATTTTCAAATGCTCGTCATGCTTGAATTCATCACGAGAATAAATCAGAATATCATCAATAAACACAACAACGAATCTGTCTAAATATGGTCTAAAGATCCGATTCATCAAATCCATAAAGACTGTAGGAGCATTAGTTAATCCGAAAGGCATAACAAGGAATTCATAATGTCCGTACCTAGTTCTAAATGCTGTCTTCAGCACATCAGCATCTTTAACTCACAACTGATAATAGCCGGATCTCAAATCAATCTTAGAAAACACTGTAACCCCTTTTAACTGATCAAACAAATAATCAATTCTCAGTAGATGATATTAATTCTTGATTGTTACTTTGTTGAGCTATCGATAGTCTATACACATTCTCATAGAACCATCTTTCTTCTTTACAAACAACACTGGTGCACCCCAGGGTGAGAAACTCGGTCTTGCGAATCCTCTATCGGTTAATTCTTGTAACTGAGCTTTCAACTCTTTTAACTCTATCGGAGCCATTCTGTACGGAGCTATCGATATCGGTGAAGTTCTCGATACTAAATCAATAGCAAACTCAACCTCTCTGATCGGTGGCAAACCCGGTAGCTCTTCTGGAAACATATTTGGATACTCGCAAACAACTGGTACTAATTCAATCTTTGTTTCTGACACTTTTGTATCAAGTACATATGCAAGATATTCATCGCATCCCTTTTTCACATATTTCTGAGCTAACATCGACGAAATTACAGCTGGTAAACCACTCAGATCATTTGATTCAATTCGGAGAGTCTCATTATTCTAACATTTCAACTCAATTGTCTTTTGTCTACAATTTACAACTACATCATGCAATGTCAACCAGTCCATACCTAGAATTACATCGAACTCATCAAATGGAAATAACATCAAATCGGCCAGAAAATAGTAACCCTGAGTCATTACTGACAGTTCTTGCAAACTTTGTCAACCATGACATATTTGCCTAAGGGGTTCGACACTTTTATAACAAACTCAGTAGAATCAACAAGTAAATTCTTACTAGACACTAAATTCACATATATATGAATGAGTTGATCCAGGGTCTATCAATGCAACTACATCAGTGTCATAAAGAGAGAATGTACCGGTAATAACATCTGGGGATGGCGCTTCTTCATGAGTGCGAATAGCGTAGGCTTTGGCAGGTGCTCTAGCCTCGGATTTCACAGCAGTATCTCGTGTTTCACCTTTACTACCACTCAAATTTCCAACATTACGGGGTGGTCTTCCTCTCGCAGTCGTGTTGCTTGGTCTTGCATTTTGAGATTTATCTTTCTTATCTAACTCAGGACAATCTCGAATGAAATGTTTCGTGCAAGCCACATCTAAAACAAGCTTTGTCATTCATTCTACACTCTCCAAATGTATCGTCTTCCATATCATTCATATTCTGGTTTATTTGGTCTAGTATTACCCACACTCGCCATTGACGTAGCTGAAGTTTTTAAAATCGTAAATTGCTTCCAACGATCTCTATTAGAGTACTCTACTGATGCATTTGATAGACTATAAACATCTCGTGATTTCTTGGATAAAGAGTGATAGGGTTTATTCATCAATCTCTTTCTCAAATCTCTAGCTTCTGAATCAACCTTTCTCTTTTCTTTGCCCAGTTCTTCAGCTTTGCAAGCATGACCAATGAGTACCACGAACTCTTTCAACTCTAGAATTCTGACTAGCAATCTGATATATTTGTTCAATCCGTCTTCAAAAATTTTGCACATAATAGCTTCCGTTGAAAAACATTCCCGGGCATATTTACTGAGCCTCACGAATTCTGGTTCATATTCTGTCACGGACATACGGCCCTATTTTAATTCTAGAAACTCTTTGCGTTTCTGATCAATGAACCTTTGGCTGATATATTTCTTTCTGAACTCAGATTGAAAGAAATCCCATGTAACCCATTCTTTTAGTACCACTCATGTCAGAGTATTCCACAGTTGATATGCAGTGTCTCTCAATAAAGATACAACATATTTAATGCATTCTTTGGGTGTACACGACAATTCATCGAATACTTTGATTGTATTTTCAAGCCAGAATTCAGCTCTCTCGGGATCATCATCAACTGTAGCCCTGAACTCTTCAGCCCCATACTTACGAATTTTATCAACTGGGAGCTTGTTCATTCGTATAGGATCAATAACTTAAGGAACTACGAGGATTGGTTGAGGAATTGACGGGGGTGGAGGTTGTTGAGCAGCCGGATTCGTTAGAACGAACTCCGTGAACCACTCATTCATCATTTGGAAGAAGGCTTGTTTAGCCTCTCCTCCCTGACTACCCTATACGGGTACAGATTAAGAAGGTGTTGTCCTTTGAGCGGAGCTGGCGTCATTACTCTCAACATCATCAGCTACAGCTCGATCGGGATCCATTTACTATACAAAAACACATTTTAAATTGTCAGAAGACATCACACTATCGCAGATTCTATATGGCATGTATAGCTAAACTCTCACACATGCTATGTTAGTCCTAGAATTGACTAAACCGTAGCTCTGATACAAATAAATGTAACACCCCTCACCCATATTCAATGCCAAAATAAGGTTTCGAAACACGATTACATATGCATTTTCTCATACATTTTAAATTTCATTCAATCGTTATTCAACATCAATCATAATGTCCCTATTATGAGCTTACGAGGCTCAAACATGTTTTGAAAGTGGTTCGGGACTAAACAGATAACATATGAAACTTTTACGAAACTTATAAAATTTTTCAAACTATAGAGGTCACAAGCCCGTGTGCCCTGACCGTGTGGAAATTTGAAATGGGATCACATAGCCGTGTCCCAGCCCATGTCTGACCCCGTATAACTCTCTGACTTGGGTCACACGGCCACCACACATACCCGTGTGCCCTAAAAATGGTCATACACGCCCGTGTGCCAGGCCGTGTCAATCCTATAGGGTATATTGACTTATGCCACACGGCCAAGTCACACGCCCATGTGTGAGGCCATGTGGAGCATATTGACTTGGTTTCAAATTCAACACTAAGGGACACACGGCTGTAACATGACCGTGTGTCGCACACGGCTAAGACACACGCCTGTGTCTCTGCCTGTGGACAAAAATAGGCTATTTACCAAGCCAATTTGCCACCCAAATTGCACATACCTATACAAGCTCAAATGGTACCATTTCAAGACACAAATATGCAGCCAAATATCATCAGCCAATGTACAAATCACATAACATTTATAAGCTACCTCAAATGGCCAAAATACATTTCCATCAAACATACCAAAAATGACCAAAGCCTATACATGCCATATACCATATATACACAACTTCAAAAGTACCAAAATAGATGTCCGATAGTGCGATGAAGTCTCTGACGATCCCCGGATCCGAGCTAGCTTCGAAATACTATAAAACATGGAGAATAAAAATGAAGTAAGCTTCATAGCTTAGTAAGCTTGTACAATAATAACTTAACTTAACAATTAAACACAATTCAATCATAATAAGCAATCATGACATAACCTATAACAATCTAAAACCTTTCTTTTGTTCAATTTATTATTAAACATGAATACACCATTCATTTTAATTCACAGCTCGTATAGTTTCCGTACATACCTGTACCAACTCATATCAGTCTCAATATCATCCACATCTCAATTATACCCGTTGAATTATTTCAATATCATGAAATATACCCTACCTTGGATTGATACTAATAATAATAATACTTTATATATTAATTCCATAATTCACTTACCAAATCATTTCGAATTTATAAATGCTTACGGTACGAGTACTTCAATTTTCTTATGCCATAGTCCAACTATGGTTTTACACATACACTGCCATGGCCCTGCCGTAGTCTTACATTCACATGCCATATCCTGGTTATGGTCTTATTTTTCGATTGCCATAGCCCAACTATGGTTTTATTTAGCAATTCGTCTTACTTAAATCGTACATTTAATTTAAAATTCCCAAATTTAATTAATAAGATAAATACAATCACTATATCATTTATCAATTAAATAAATACTAAGTTCAATTATACGAACTTACCACGTGTATGGAAATACAGACTGACTATTCAATTACTTTGCTTTTTCCCCAATCTAAGTCCAAATTCCTCTTTTCTTGATCTATAATTAATCAAAATCAACTTATTTATTCCTCTATTTATTCAATTCAATCCAAAATATACATTTGATCTATTTTACACTTTTACCCCTAGAATTTCACAACTTTTACAATTTAGTCCTTATTACGGAAAATCACCAATTCATGAAATTTCTTTAATACCCAAGATAGCTGAGTTAATATAATGCCCCTAGCAGCCCACATTTATCAAATTTTCACACATTTAACCACAAATTTTCACATTTTCAAAAATAGATCCCTATTTTGCATTTTTACTCAAAATCACTTTACAAAACTTGTATATTTCACAACAAACATTCATAATCTATCATCAAACATAAAAGAACACATTTATTCATCAATGGAATCATTCAAAATCTTTAACAATTTTGCAAAATAGTCCCTAGGCTAGCTAGAACTAGTTGCAACGATCACAAAAACTTAGAAATCATTAAAAACGGAACAAAAATCGTACCTAATTGAGCAGATAAAGCTTGGCGAATATCAAGCCCTAAAAATGGCTATTCTTCATTTTATAAACGGCTAAGGAAGAAGATGAATGAAATTAATGGCTTTTTATTTATTTAATTAGCCTTTATTTACCAAATTACAAAATTAACCTTTAAAATACTTAATAATTACTCCAAATGCCATGCCACTAACATCCACTAACTTTCAAATGGGTTAATTACCACTTAAGGACATTTACTTTAAGGTTCTATAGCTATTAAACACCTTTAGCTAATAGAACACTACTTTTGCACTTTACGTGATTTAGTCCTTTTTATCAAATTGACTATTCAAACGATAAAATTATTTACGAAAATTTCACACAAACATACTATCATGCTATAAACATTAAAATAATAATAAAATAATTATTTCAACCTCAAATTTGTGGTTCCAAAACCTTTATTCTGATTTGGCTAAAAACGGGCTGTTACAGGAGCAATCTACAAGAAACATTAACAACACGAGTAAGCTTAATGAAGCTTAGTAAGTTCATTGGTTTTTTTTAAAAAAACAAATCTTACCGAACAAACTATAATAAAACATTAAACAGAGCATTTCACTAACATTGCTTGCCAATCACAATTTCAATTAATAAAATTCATAGGTTGAGCTCAATATCAATAATTTCTTAAATTCTTTCGCAAAAAATCCATATAACACTTACTAAATACTTGTCAAATTAGAGAATGTCTTACAGATTTGAGTACATCATTTTCTTGATGCCATAGTCCAACTATGGTCTTACACGTATATTGCCATGGCCTTACCATGGTCTTACACTCGTAATGTCATAACCTAGTTATGGTCTTATCATCAGGATGCCATAGCCTAGCTATGGTCTTACACTTGTAATATACTGCCATGGTCCAACCATGGTCTTACGTTCACGATGCCATAACCCAATTATGGTATTTTCACGAAATGTTAATTAATGATGTGCGAATTGATGCGAAATTAAGTTCTTTGGGAATGTAATTGGTAATTAATATATCTTGCATTAATAAGTTAATTGAATGTAAATAATGTTGTCTAAATGAATGAAAATGTTGCTATTAAAATGCCATTTAAAATGTTTACATGTGAAAATTTAAAGAGTTTATGAGGTTAAATGTTACAAGTAATGGTGTATGAACTATGTTGATATGAATGTTGTACCTATGTGACATGGAGCATGTGATTCATGTAATATATGTTTATACTATGGTTCGATGAATTATAGAATTATGGTAATGAAGTGTAAATGCTATGGTTAATGAACTGTTAATATTCGGCCCTGCATAAATATATTTATGGAAATATTTATATTCAATGTTATAAGTTTAAAGAAATAAAATGTTTAAGTGTTTGAATGTTACATTAAAGTTGCTTAAGACTTACTAAGCTAGTGAGCTTACTCTGTATGTGTTTGTATTTCTATTTTATAGATCGTTGATTCAACTACGGGCTCAGGGGATCATCAAGAAAGTCGACCACACTATCACTCTCTTTGGTATATATATGTTTTGTATACTTTTTGAATCAAAGGCATGTATAGGCTTTATTTTGATAAGTAATGAATGATGTTCGGATTTGTAAATGTATATATATGGCCTTGCGAATAAAGGTACATTACTTTTGGGTTGAAGTATTGTTTATATGTTTGATATAATAGTCCGTTTTAATCTTTTGGTATAAGGCGTATGCTTATAATGCTTGGAAGTTAAAAGTAGTTGTATAGAAATGATTATATATATGTATAAGTTAACTTGTTGGATTAGTTGTAAATAATAAGTATAAGTACTTACAAATTATGGAAAAGTGGTAATGAATGTTCGGTCCGGCATAGTTTATATGCTTGTGTTTTGGTTAAGTTGGCTTTGAGACCTATGTTTATGTATGGTCAATTGTAGTACAAATAAATAACGTAAATTTTGCATAAATCGGGATGCCATAGCCTAGCTATGGTCTTACAGTGTTTGGGGCATTTCATTTCAAAGATCGGTATTCGGGTTGACGAGTAAAATTTTAGCTATACTTGATTGGAAACCTCCGCGAATGTTTCGCGGTTGCTAGAATATTATAGACACTTTGTGAAAAGATTCTCTATGATAGCAACCCGGTGACAAAGCTATTACAAAAGATGCCATAGCCTAGCTATGGTCTTACACTAATATATAGCTATGACCGATTATCATCGTATCGATGCTTGACGATACCGATCGACTTCTCATGTGATCGATCCATCGAGATTGAAATTCAACCCGACTTGACTTATGAGGAAGAAGCAGATTCGCATATTAGCTAGTGAAATGAAAGAGTTACGAAATAAGAAAATCTTGTTGGTTAAAGTTATGTGGCATAAGCACGAGGTTGAGGAAGCAACTTGGGAAGCGAGGAATCAATGAAAGAACGTTACCCACATTTATTCATGCCATATTCTTCAAATGAAACGCCATGGTCCAACCATGGTCTTACGTTCATGATGCCATAACCCAGTTATGGTATTTTCACAGAAATGTCATAGCCCAGCTATGGTCTTACATTTAACACTTTGTCATGGTCCAACCATAGTCTTATCTGTTAATTCATCTTGTAACACGAAACGATCGTACTCAATCCTACGTTCCACTTAATTTGAACTTTCAATTCAATTTTCATATTATTACAATAATCATAATTCAATAACAATGATATGAAATAATATACATTAATTTCTCATTTCGCGTTTATCTTCAGGTTCTTGATCTATAATGTAAAATTATTCATTCATTCGCATCTAATTCAATTCTAATTTACTTCACAATTTATGCCCTTCAATTTTCAAAATTACACATTTACCTTAAATTTTATAGTTTTTACAATTTAGTCCCTGATCAATTAACCCATCAATTGAGCTAATTCTTCTCAATTAACACTTTATCTAATAATTTTAGACTACTATACAGCCTGTGATATTTAGAATTTCAGCACCAAACCCTAATTCCAAACTTTTTCATAATTAGGTCCTAAAATTAATTTCTACTAAAACCCTAATTTTATGTTAATTCATCATAAATACCCAACATTCATCAATGGTAACTTTCCCCATAGAATCAAAAACTGATGAATTAAATAGTTGGACCTAGTTGTAAAAGTATCAAAATCATAAAAATTACAAGAAATAATCAAGAATTGAACTTACTTGTAGTAAGAATATGAAAAACTAGCTTAGAAAGACTCTTTAATGGTGTTTTTGGCTGAAGAAAAATGAAGAAATGTCTAAAGATTCAATTTAGTCCACTTTTATCTATTAAATTTTATTTCTTTTCCAATTTTGCCCCTTATTCATACTAGTTTTGTTGTTTTCTTCTTCACACATGCCGTCTAGCCTACTCCATGGGTATCTAATTACACCCAAATACACTCAAATAGCTAGATGTTCAAGCACAACATGGAATTTAGCAAAATTACCAACCCCTCAATTTTGGGGCGTTATAACTCTACCACCTTAAAGAAATTTCGGCCTCTAAATTCACCTGGTCAGAAGAGGTGAGGGTATTGTTATCGCATCACCTCCTCAGGCTCCTACGTGGCTTCCTCTGAATCGTGATTACGCCATAGCACCTTGACTAACGGAATGGATTTTCTTCTTAACACTTTAACATCACGATCTAGTATTTGCACCGGTTCTTCCTTAAAGGTCAGATCAGGTCTTACCTCGATCTCCTCCACCGGTACTATATGTGAGGGATCAGAATGGTATCGCCTCAGCATAGAGACGTGGGACACATTATTTATATGATTTAACTCAAGAGGCAGTTCCAGCTGATAGGCGATCGATCCCACACGCTTTAATATCCGGTAAGGTCCGATGAATCTAGGGCTCAGCTTGCCTTTCCGTCTAAATCTCAAAATCTTCTTCCATGGTGAGACCTTCAAGAAGACATAATCTCCCACTGTGTACTCTATCTCTTTATGCTTTAAATCCATATGAATTCTGCCTATCAGATGTTTCTTTTAACCGATCTCGTATCAACTTTACTTTTTCCTCAATTTTAGAAACTAGTTCTAGCCCCAAAGTTAGCGCTCACCCGATTCATCCAACAAGTAGAGTTGCGACACCTACAACCATATAACACCTCGTCATTTACCATCCGGATCTTTGGATTGGTAGCTATTGTTGTATACGAACTCTACTAACAGAAAATAGTCCTCCTAACTGCCCTTGAAATTAACTACACAGCTTCTTAGCATGTCTTCCAATATTTGTATTACCCTTCCAACTAATCATCAGTCTGAGGATGAAATTCCATGCTGAAATCTAACCTTGTACCCAAAGCTTCGTGTAATACTCTCTAGATTCATGACGTGAATCTGAGGTCCCTGTCTGAAATGATCGACATTGGTACCCCATATGGCCTCATAATCTCAGCTACGTATAACTTGGCCAACTTCTGCAACGAGTAATCAGTGCGAATCGGTATAAAGTGGGTGGACTTAGTCAGTCGATCAATAATAACCCATACCAAATCTTTCTTAGTAGGCGTCAGGGGTAGCCCACTAACAAAATCCATGGTTACCCTCTCCCACTTCCAGAGTGTAATTTTAACAGGTTGTAGTAATTCATAAGGCAGTTGATACTCCACCTTCACTTGCTGGCATGTCAAACACTTACATACGAAATCGGTAACCTCGCGTTTAATCCCTAGCCACTAGTACAGTTCCCATAGATCTTGGTATAACTTGTTTCCACCAGGATGCATAGCGTATGGGCTACTATGCACCTTCCGCAGTATAGACTGGCTTAATTTAGAATCCCTCGGTACACAGACTCTTCCACGGAAGCATAATACTCCCTCACTATTTAGCCCAAAATCCACAACGAGGATCCAACGATTCATCTAGCAACTGCTTCTCCTTAATTTGATCAATCTAAGTCAGTTTCACTTGAAGCTCAGCTAATAGACTACCATCCTTAAACAGGCTGAGCCGAGCAAACATTGCTCTTTGATCAGATACAGCCTTACGGCTCAATGCATCCGCTACTACGTTAGCTTTTTTCGGATGGTACTCAATCGAGTAATCATAATCCTTAAGCAACTCTATCCATCTTCGTTGCCTAAGATTCAACTCCTTCTAAGTAAGAAGGTACTTGAGGCTTTTATGGTTAGTATAAATGATCGACTTTTCCCCGTACAAGTAATGTCTCCAAATCTTTAGTGCGAAAACCACCACAGCTAATTCCAAGTCATGAGTGGGGTAATTCACCTCGTGCGGCTTAAGCTGACAAGACATATAAGCCACCACCTTACACTCTTACATCAGCACACAACCCAATCCAGTGTGCGATGCATCACAGTAGACAACAAATTCCTTTCCAAACTCTGGCTGTACTAATATCGGGGCTTCAGTCAGAAACTTTTTCAATTTCTCAAAACTCTCATGCTGCTTATCAGTCCAATTAAACGATACCCCTTTATGCAGCAACCTAGTTAGAGGTGCAGCAATCAGTGAAAACCCCTCAACGAACCGTCTATAATACCCAGCCAGACCCAGAAAATTTTGAATCTCAGACATAGTACTTGGTGGTTTCTAGTCCAATACGACCTCAATTTTCTGAGGATCAACCCTAATCCCCTCAACAAACACTACATGACCCAGAAATGTCACCTCTCGCAGCCAAAACTCGCACTTGCTGAACTTGGCATAAAGTTGCTTTTCTCTCAGTATTTGCAGCATAATTCAGAGATACGAATCATGATCCTCCTCGGTTCTTGAATACACCAGAATGTCATCTATAAACACCACCATGGACCAGTCTAAATAGGGTTGGAAAACCCGGTTCATCATATCCATGAAAATAGCTGGTGCATTCGTCAACCCAAATGGCATGACCAGAAACTCGTAATGTCCATAACGAGTCCTGAATGCAATCTTGTACACATCCGCCTCCTTAACCCTTAGCTAATGATACCCTGATCTAAGATCTATCTTAAAGAAAACTGAAGCTCCTCGCAGCTGGTCAAACAGATCGTCTATCCTTGGTGTAACAGTCTGGTTTATACCCTAGTCGGAACAGTGGTTTCGTGACCACAAATTTGAGTCAGTAAAATATTTTTAACGTTATTTTATGTGTTTTGATAGGTGATTAAGCATGTGATAAAGTTTCGCATGTTAATTTATCCGTTTATGTGTTTAATTTGATAAAAGGATTGAATTGCATTAAATGCAAAACTAGCATGCTATTTGTTAAAGCACTTATATGTTGTGAGGAGGCCTTAAGAGTCAATTAGAGCACTATTAAGTTAGTGGATGGATAAAGGTCATAAATTCCCATAATGTTTAAATGTTTATATGTTTAGTAAAAGGGTAAATATGTCATCTATGTGTTAAAATGTCTTTTGATAAAATCAAACATATTAAATGGTCATTAATTCATTCATCCTTCCACCGAATGCATAAAAGAAAGAAAATAAGAATAGCTTGTTACATTCGGCTAGTTTGAGGCACAAATTCAAGGTATGTTTCAATCGATTTTTGATAATTTCTACGCTTTTGTAATCGTTGCTTTGAGAGTTACAAAACCCATGTATAAATGTTGAGAATTGATGAAGTTTTTTAAATGAGCTTTTGATGAACTCATGTGATTTGTAATGTTTAATAGTGAAATATGAAAGATATGTGTTTAATGAACATGTTTTGTTATTGAATTTTTGATGAATTTAGTTAATTAGGGCTAAATTGAGATAATAGCAATTTAAGGGACTAAATTAAAATTTTGATGAAAATATGGGCTTGTATGAGATGTATGAACATTCGACTAAGCATAGTTAGATGATGATTTTGTGAATTTGATGTTTTGAGAAAAATAGACTAAATTGATAAATTGTGTAAATGAGAGGGTCAAGTTACAAATAACCCTAAATGTGTGTCCTTAGATTGAATTGAATGAGTTAGTGAATAAAAGGGTTAATTCTAAATATGTATAGATCAAGAACCAAGGAAAACGGACTTAGACCGCGGGAAAGCGAAAATAACCGAGTAGCCGTTTCCATTCCGTTAAATCAAATCTGAGGTAAGTCATTATGCAAATAAACATATTTGTATTGAATTATGCATATTCATATGACTATTGATAACAGTGAATGCTTACGAGATGCTATGTATATGAATCCAGAGATAAGATTGATACAGTGATAATATCCGAGAAGTCCCATACGAACCTAGGAATAGATAGGATTAGCTATGTCATGACATAGGTATCTGTTCTATTTTATCATGTAAGACCACGTCTAGGACGTTGGCGTTGATTTGACATTTCATGTAAGACCAAGTTTGGGACGTTGGCACCGATATGAGATTTACGTGTAAGACCATGTCTAGGACATTGGCATTGTATTGATTCGTGTAAGACCCTGTCTGGGACATTGGCATCGATATCTAGGTGCATGTAAGACCTCGTCTGCGACGTTGGCATTGTACGCCTATTCTGAACTTTCTGAGTATCCTATTAGGTTCCTAACGGTTCAACGGGCAAGTCTGTGATACGAATGACTATGTGAATTGTAAATTTGTTTCAGGTATGTTGATTTATACACTAAGTGTGTATACAAGGTAAGTATTTATATGACCTTACTATGATGATCATGTATATTGGAACCATAATATGATATGTGAAAGTATGCATGAAAGAGTTATGTGTATATAAGATTTTTGAATTGATGAATGTGGCAAAATTTGGCATGTACATGGACCAAAGCATACATATGATAAATTTTCTATGAAAGTAATTTGTGCCAAAGTTCCTATATGTCTATATGTCTTTCATGTTAAGTTTATTTGTATATGACTTACTAAGCTTTTGGAAAGCTTACTCTGTATGTGTTTTCTCTATTTTATAGATCGTCAAAGCTACTAAAGGCTCGGGGACAGTCGAGGATCGTCATCACACTACTCAACTTGTTTTGGTACATTTTGGAAATGTGTATAACTTAGAATGGTACGTATAGGCTAGTTACTTGGATGAGATTGAGATGTGAATTTAGCCATGTGATTTGGCTAGTTGTGTGTTGGATATATGCTTTAATGAATATGATATGTGATGTATGTTTTGGTATAGTTTGATAGTGTATGAAGTGGTTAAGTTTAAGGTAAGCAAATGGATGAATTATGCTTATGTTTACATAAGTTTTAGTCTTGTAAGTTGGCATGGTTGAAATTGGTTTTGAATGTAAAGATTGAATGGATATTTTGGCATGTTCATGGTTGTTAAATATGCTTTGATTGGATTGGTATTTGATTGTAGGTTAAGACCCTATGAGGGTGGCATTTTTGGCCTTGCAAATGAACTATAATGTCACACGGCTTTGGCACACGGGTGTGCCTAATGACCGTGGTGTAAAGTTAGTAGCTAGCTTAAGGGCACACGGTCATGGTACACGGGTGTGCCTAGTAGCCGTGTGAATAAGTCAGTATATGGCCTAAGAGTACACGGCCTTAGCACACGGGGGTGCTTGGTAGCCGTGGAGTTAAGTCAGGTTCGACCACGGGGAGGACACACGTGTGTGTCTAGCAGTCGTGGGAGGCACACGGCCAGCCCACACGGGCGTGTAACCCCTGAAACTTTGAAAAGTTTTAAATTTCTGAGAATTTTCTGTATGTGTTTCGGTTTAGTCCCGACCCTTTTTCAAAGCATATTTTAGGTCTCAATGACCTACATAGGGGACTTTATGATTGTATATGATAGTTTATTTTACAAATTTTCTGTTAAAATTTCTAATCTGTCAGGTAATGCCCTTAACCCTAATCTGGCGACGAATACGAGATAGGGGTGTTACACTTGCTAATGGGTACTTGTTCTTAATCGTCAGTTTATTCAGTTGACAATAATCAATACACATGCGCATGGACCCATCTTTTTCTTCACAAACAATACTGGTGCCCCCTATGGAGATACACTAGGTCAAATGAACCCACGATCCAATAGCTCTTGGATCTGAGCCTTTAATTCTACAAACTCCTTTGGCGCCATCCTATAAGGGGCGATAGACACCGGAGCCGTTCCAGATAGGAGCTCAATGTCGAATTCGACCTCACGGTTTGGAGGCAACCCCAGAAGCTCTTCGGGGAATACATCTGGAAACTCCTTTATAGTTCTGACATTCTTAACAGACAGACCCACAGAATCAAGAATACTGACATAGGTTAAGAATGTCTCGTAACCCTTGCGAACCAGTTTCTCGACCCTTAGTGCTAAGATTACACTAGATAAATAATCCCTTCATTCCCCTATCACAACTACCTCCTAATCCTCCGAAGACTTCAATACCATATGCTTAGCAGCGCAATCCAAATTTGCACAGTGCTTCACTAACCAATCCATGCCCAAAATAAGATCAAATTAGCCAAATGGCAGTTCCATCAAATTCGTCGAAAAGACCATCCCTTGGACCTCTAGGGGTACATCTCTAAATGGTTTATTCACTCTAACCGAATGTCCTAGCAGACTTACCACCGATATTTCTCGCGATAATTTTGAATCAGATACCCAATGACCTGAACCACGATATGCAACATACGAGTGTGTAGACCCAATATCAATTAAAGCGGTATATGGTACATTATAAATGAGGAACGTACCAATGATGACATCAAGAGTGTCACCATCCTCTTGGCACCGAGCAGTGTAGACCAAAGCTGGCTGTTTCGCCTCGGTATTACCAGTACCTCTACCCGGTGCTCTACGACCTCGTCCCAAACTATTACCTCCTCTGGCCTGACCCAAGCCTCTCAGTGGCTGCTGACCACCTCTCCCCGGCTGAACATAGCCCTGACCTACAACTTGCATCTGACCAGGCCTCTAAGTATAGTTTTTAACCCTGTGATTCCGAGACCCACATCTAAAGTACGCTCCAGTTCTTTTCCAGCACTCACCTAAGTGAGATCTCCCACACACGGTGCAAGGCTGTGGTCCGCTAGCAACATTAGAAACCTCAACTCGGACTAGCCCATCAAATCTAGGCTTCTTCTTAGGCCCACCAGAAGAACTTGAGGGCCCAAAATCCCTCTTATTTCTGCCCCTATCTTTCTCACGGTTTTGACGCTCTGAGCTTTTCACATCCTCGACAATCTTTGCCTTCTCAACTAGGGTAGTAAAGTCCCTTTCCCTCTGCGGAGCTATCAACACCTACAACTCATCTCGGAAACCATCCTCGAACCGCACACAGCGCTCATACTCAGTCACGACTATGCCACGAGTATACTGGATTAACCACAAGAACTCTGCCTCATACTCTGCTACAGACCTATTTCCCTGAACCAGACTCAAAAATTCCTTCCTCCGGGCATCCACATAACTCGCCTCGACATACTTTCCTTGGAAGGCAATCTTAAAGAAGTCCCATGTCAAATGGTCGGCCTGCGTACCTTCCCTCACGGTAAGCCACCATTGATATGCCTCATCTCACAGTAAAGACACTGCACCCTTCAGTTTTTGCTCCACCGTACAATCAAGATCATCCATTATTCACTCGATAGCCTTCAACCAATATTCTACCATATTCAGGGTTACACCAGAGATACCCCTGAAAATTTTTGCCCCATTCGACCGGAGTCGTTCAGAGATTGACCCTCGACCCAATAACCTAGTACCCGCTCCAACAACCTTTTGAAGAACCATTAACATCACTTGAGACAGGGCATCATCCCCAAAGGCTCAGTCATGAGACCCCGTCTTAGTCACTGGTGACACTGGCGCTTCCCTAGCAGGCATGTGTCCTGATGCTGAAGACCTAGCCCTAGCACCTCGGCCTTTACCGCGGCCCCGTGTACCCCTTCCGCGACCTCTTGTGCTCATATCGATGTAGCGTACTTATCTAATTTAAGAGTTTTATGCATCAGCTTATAATTCTCATAATTATTAATAGATATTTTATGAAAAACAGTAATTAGGGTTGTTTTCGCAGATCGAAATCTCACTACCGTTTTCAGTCTCCTATAGTCTCAGTTTCTTTAACTAAGGGGCTTCAGTGTACTACTATCCCTAGTAGTTTTCCAATATAATCATTTCAGTATATAACAGAGTACAGTGTCAAAGAACTTACAGATTTGGTGACGGAGGCTCGGTGTACCACACTTTCAGTAACAATATTACTTTCCAAACTAAAATTTAAACAGATTTAGAAAATTTTCAAAACCCATTCCACAGCCGAGTTTTGTAACCTGGCTCAGATACCTCTAAATATAACACCCCAAACCCGGCCTAGACGTTAGGCCCGAGTCTGACGTGTTACATCAAGTGACGGTTGAAAAAATAGCTAGTTCGATAAAAACTCAATACTAAATGTTAGTTCACTTTGAGACTTTTTAAGGTAATAAAATCATAAACTCGTTATTCCCTTATTGATCAAAACATTTATTAAACAAATTTAAATATTGCAAAAACTTATTTAAAGAATCAACTTTAAGTTTTGGAAATCGTGATATACTTTAAAAACGTTATTGTTTCAAAAACTCGCATTTTCTAGTCTAGCAAATAGTAATCAAAAGAAAATCCCAAATAAAAGTTAAAAGTCCCCAAAAGGCCTTATTACATAAATTTTACCCCAAATGTTAAAAACGAATCAAATAGCTAAGTTTAAATTAAAAACGTATTAAGTATGTAGCCACTTCCGAGTCTCTCGCAGCTCCAAATCCTCTATGGCTGAAGGTTACCTGTGCAGTTAATGAAAAGAGGTGAGTTACGAGAACTCAGTGTGTAATCCTTCACTATGGTAACAGTCTGGGCCTAAACCCTATTCAATATCAAAGTGGGTGTAAGCCCAAAGTTATGCCAATGCAACAGAATGCAGCCCAACCCAGTCTAACCAACACACCACCCGTACCAACCCTACACACCATGTAGGGACCAAGTCAACCCACCCAGCCCTACACGCTAATGACGTAGCCGAGCTGCTAATATTAACGCAACAAAGCTACTAATATCAGTATACATGGTTGAGCCACCAAAATCAGTATACGTGGCAAAGCCACTAAATTAGTAAAATGTGGCATAGCCACCAGTACAGTACTTCCTCCAAAATACAGAACCCAACCCAATGTAGTATGTCATGGCATAAATACTCATGTATGCAGCATATCATAATCAAAATTAATCATATAATATTACACCTACATCGCTTATACTACCACTAAGGGTATAACGGTCATTTGGTCGGTTGGGGGTAAAACGGTAATTCACCCCTCAAAGGGGATTCCATTAATTTTACCTATCGAGGGTATTTCAGTAATTTCACCCATTAAGGGTATTTCGATAATTTCACCCATTGAGGGTATTTTAATAATTTTACCCATTGAGGGTATTTCGGTAATTTTACGTATTGAGGGTATTTCAGTAATTTCGATATGTTACGGCCTTTCCAGAGGCCTACAGTCACCTTGAGAGACATAAATACCCTTTCTGGTCAAAACGGTACAATTGGGCCCAAAGCCCAATTTTTGGCTCAAGTGGGCCCACATGCTCGTGTGGCCCACTCAGTCCAATATCGGCCGTGGCTATGCAAACTTTGCAGCCCAATTCATTGTTATTTTTTTACCAGGGACTTTACCCATGTAGGGCCAATTGGGCCCCAATGGCCCATTGAGGCCCATTACGACCTAAACCCACAGAAACATTTGTAGCGGCCTCTACGATCTAATGCCAACGATTGTGGCTTAATTTATCCTTACGAGCGTTCGCACGCTCGAGGGTTCTCAGATGCTAAAAATGAGAGACCACAGTATCCAGTATCCAGTATCTAGTGTTTGCACAGTATGGTAAGGGGGGTACGATTACACACATTGATTACAAACATGCCACGAATCCCTTAGCACTGATCCTACGTTAGAAAAGATCAACAGTTAGTCAATCAATCAAAAGGGTTATCCTCCTACTACTCAACAAAACCAAAACCACACTTACACCTACCTTAATTTATCGAGTTTTGCTAAGTCCTTTCCGAATATCAGTGAAGATTAAGAACCCCTGAATGGATCCTGCATTACAATACACCATTATTAAAAGAGTTCGAATAAAGATGTGGTTAACATCCACCCTTGACAAATACCAAACCCCAAAGTAAGATCGGTCCCCAAACCAAACACAAAGCGCTAATACTTACTTGATTAAGGCTAAGAGTAACGTATCGATTGCTTCCGGACGCTTGCCCTTTTTTACGCTACGAGAGCACCTAAATACCAATCAACTTCAGACTACAGAAGAAAGGGGAGATTCGACAAAATAGAGGAAATAATAGTACTACACGACCATTAACTAAAAGAGAGTCAATATTACTTACTTTTGAATTTGGTAAGAACAGCTTTTTTCTAGTAATAGGAATAGACGGACCCAGAGATGAAAGTATACTAGAAGGGAAAGAAGAGGTTAGCTTCAACTTAAACAACTTAAAGAACAAGAGGCGAAGTGTTGAGAACAAGGGGGAGGATAGGTTCGACTATCTTAAAGAGAATAGAAAGGGAGATGAGAGGAAAAAAAAGAGTGTTGAATTCAGCCAAGGAACCTAAAGGAATAAAAGATGTGTAGGCAGGGAGTGGGCAGCAGTTGGGGAAATAATGGACGAGCAAAAGACCCGAATGGTAACAATGTTGCACAAAACACCCATATAGAAAGAAAATACCGAGATGAACAAAAGAAAACCCGAAAGGCAAAGAAAGGATTTTCGATTTCTACTTACACACAAGGTTGCCGAAATGCCCCAAATGACACCCCTCTAGCAGAAATTTCTCACTTAGCTACACTCCCAAATTTGGCCAACACTCCCACACACATTCACTTCCCTAATTTTCTCTACCAAAATCTCCTAGAATTGCTCCCCACCTTCCGTTTGAAATATTTGACCAAGTCCTCAACCTCCCTTGTAGAGTTTGATCCAAACTCTACTTCTTCCACTCCCCTGACATAAAATATAAGTCCCCAATTGCTATTCGCAGAATTCGAATCCCACTCCTCCTTGTTATCCTAGTGACGCCATAGCCACTAGGTCCCATGCTCACTTTTGTGTCACATAAACATACATAGGTCCTACTGCTAACTGCTAGCTCCCTTTATGAGCAAAAACTAAAATTTTTCCACAACTCCAGCTCAAACCCAGGCCATCTTAGAACACCTAAATGCACTCAAATAGCTAGTTGTTCAAGCACAACATGGAATTTAGCAAAATTACCAACCCCTCATTTTTGGGGTGTTACAATACTACTTAACATATGCTAAAATTTTAGAAATTATTGGATTTTTAGATGTTGTCTATGTTGAATAATTTGAGTATTAGGGATTAAATTGATAGATTTTTAAGTTAGTATTGAAAAACTGATTGAATTGTGGAATAAATTATAAGTTTTGAAAAATATGGACTAAATTGTGAGAATTTCAAAATTTAGGGATTTATGTGAAAATAAGGAGTTGAATTTAGTCTAAAATGGAATTTGCATTAAAATAAAGAACTAAATGTGAAGAATAAAAGTTAGTCTCTATTTAGGAACTAAATTGAAATTTAGGCAATATTTGAGTAAAATTGAAATATTAAATATGAAATTGAATTGTGTTGTATTGATGAATTTTAATTGTTTTAATTCCGTAGCTAACGTCGTACCGGAATCACCGACTAAAAAGGAAAAATATAAAGTCAACGTCGAATAGCTCAGAATTTTCGATTTGTATTTCTATGATCCGAAACTAGTTATTAATTGTTGTCACTTTTATTTAATGTATATTGTAAGTGTTGAGGTGAGTAATTGATATTTGATAATTGATTTAATGAATTGAATTAGTAGATATATATATATATATATTGAATGGATTGATTTCTTGTAACACCCCAAACCCGGCCCATGAGTCCTGACCGGATCTGGTATGTCACGGAGTAAAATAATTTGGATCATTTTGAAAGCTTGGTGAAAACTTGGCAAAATTTGGCTAAGGTATAAAGCGGTGTTTGAAAACTCGAGTTGAGCTTTTATAAATACTGATGGGGTTGATAATCCTTTGAAAACGTTTGATCATGTAACATTTTAGAATCTGAAAGTTATAGTTGACTTGGTTTATTTTTGTTACCCGATGGTAACATCCTTTAAAACCAGTAGAAGTTTATTAAGTTTGAAAAGTTACTTTTAAGCTGGTTCACTTATCATTTATAAATTCTTTTTGTAATATATAGTATAAGTAAATTAAACAACTAATTAAACATCCAAATAATAAAGAGCGGCCTTATTACAATCCCAAAATAAAAGACTTAGAAAAATAAATAAGATTAACTAAAACAAAGTAATTTCAAATCCTTCGATAAGCATGGCCGCCTCGAGTCCTCTCGGCTCCATCTCATGATCTACTCATACGCAAAATGGTAAGGGAAGGGGTGAGTCACTAAGACTCGATGTGTAAATCCCCACGGAAAATACAACTCATACACAAGTTATTAATAAACATGCACATGCAACCCAACTAACCATCCATACTCCTTTTCTACCCTGTGTGGTCAAAACCACTGGTGGTTAAAACCACTAGTGACTAGTGTCACAAAATAAATGATGGGGCCAACCCATCGTGTGGTCAAAACCACTTATGACCATAGGTCACAATATATCAAGTGTGGTCAAAACCACTGGTGGTACCAAACCACTGGGACTTAGTCGCAATTTATCAATCGATGTGGTCAAAACCACTGATGACCATAGGTCACAAATAATCTGATGGGGCCAACCCATCTTGTGGTCAAAACCACTGGCGACAGTCCATAAAATCATCCCCCTCCTCTCATCAATCCCACCATCATCATGCTTACATATCAATTACATAAATCATGCATTTAACAGCATATGATGGCATACTCAATCATATCTCATAAACAAAATAATAGGGGACTTACCCGGAATCCGATCTCATGCCCACAAGCAAAACTAGCAAAAAGATTAAAAGGCAACAATATGGCACTGTTAATTAATAAAGTGTGTAAGAGTTTTACACACCTGTTACTACCGAAATTCCTAGATCCCGAAGATCCGATCTACGTTGCTAGATCTTGACCTACATTCGCCAATTATCAATGTTAATACCAAAGGCCTATTAAGCCATAACAACTTAATACCAAAGGCTCTTACCTTAAATGGATTTGGTTTCCAAACAAATCCAAGCCTTAACTAGCCCCAAATCCATGGCACACATTAGTTTGACATTTAAACAATAAACTTTTATCAAAAGACCCTTGGCCGAATGTGCTTACCAACTCACCTTTGGAAAATAATTCCCAAAGCTTCCCTCAATCGGCTATGGCTTCCCTACAAACAATTTAAATACATCATTAAGAGTCATAGGCCATTCGGCCATAACCTTGTACCTAAAAGAGATGATTACCCCTTACCTTAATGATTATTTAGGCCCCTAAACTCCACAAGTCAGCACCACTTGGTGTTATTAGGGGGTTCGGCTACCCTTGAAGAGGAGAAAAGAATTGAAAGTGGGACAGCACCTTTCTTTAAGAGATTCGACTCAAGAGAAAGAAGAAAATAATGAGAAGGGGTGATATGGTTTGAAGAATTTTGGCACTTGTGGACTAGAGAGGGTTCGGCCAAAAGAAAATCAAGAGGGAAAGAAAAGAAAAAACTCCATAAATTTTGGCAGCCCCTTGCTTTATCATAGCCGAATGTAGATGGCCCCCAAGGAGTCCCAAAGTCGGCCATTACCTCTCCCCTCTTTGTGATAATTCATCTTTTAATTATCACCCAACATTACATTTATCTTTAGCCTTTATCTCCTAGCCACTCTTCCTACAATTTAAAAGCAAATAAACTACTAACTACTATCCTTCCAAATAGATTATAAGCAAAATTTAAGCTTAATCTCATCACTTAAAGAGTCCATAATCGGGCCAATACTCTCCCATTCACATGATGACATAAAAAAATAAAACCATATGCTATTTCTATGGTTCGAACACGGAACCTCATGCCCCACCCTCTCTTTAGCCTTTTGCCATCTTTCCCATTTGACTTTCATGTCATAAAGCCTCCTCCTTTAATTTTAAAGCCTTCTACAGCCCTCTTTCCTTTAACGCCAAAAGCCCAAAAAAATAAAACACATTATATCCATCATGACTCGAACACGAGTCCTTATACCAAAGCCCTTTAAGTGGCGCCCAAACCACTCCACCAAACGTCTTCTATGCCCAAACCTTGCTGAAAAATCTATTAAGGCCTTCCAACTTAGCCCTTCTTTTAACGTCCCAAATAAAAAAACCCAAAATAAAAACATATCCCTTATTCTTGCCAAGATTCGAACCTCCTCCTTGCAAACTCCTTGGCGCCACCTTCATAGCACCTAAGTGGCGCATGTAAGCTCACTTAGCCAAGTTATTTTTTGTGTCGTGTTTCTCCCAAAATTTTATTTAACCCCTATCTCTAGCTCCTCCTTTTACACACTAAAAATAAATTTTAGCCCTAAGTTAGGCTAGTCAGGGTTATGACTAGACCACAAAATATGCCAAATAATCCTAGTATTCTTTTCTTCAAGCACACTCATGGGAAAATAATCAAATTACAAACAACCCCTAATTTAGGGTGTTACATTTTGAATTGAAATGAATATGTGTAATTATGTGATTATATGAAAATCGATATTGAATATTGATTATATCGAAATGTGAAATTAAAACCTATTAATTGTCTTTGGTTTGAATTGGATATAGATGGCATGCCATAGGATTTGAAGAGTTCAGGGATTCTTCGACCTCGAGTTGATGAGATCTTGGGTGTCAATTTATTACTTCGGATTAATTTAATGAGGCATTGGGTGCCAATTTACTTCGGTTTAGTCGATGAGACACTGGGTCTCAAATTATTACTTCGAATTATCCAATGAGGCATTGGGTGCCAAACTGGTGTATTTTGGTTGGATCCGTGTATCCGTCCAAGTCCGAGTCGTGTTAATAGGGGTAAACATATAATAAAGTTTTATAATTGATATTTAATTGGCATGGTATGAGAAATGAAATTGATATAGTGAATTGAAAATAGAATGTGAAATATATTGTAAATACATGGAATACATGAGTTAAATACTCATGAATTGAATATGGAATGGATAGTGCCATTTGTTTAAATGATATGTGAACATTTTTTTAAATGTTCAAATATATTAGTGATTAGCCAAAAATCACTTTGGCACCAAATGTAATATTCCTATATCAGGTTCCTTGGATCGAACTGGGTATAGGAGTGTTACATTTAGTGGTATTAGAGTTTTGGTTTCTGATTTTTGTGTAAAGAACGAGTCTAGAAGTACATGCCATATAGGATATATCGATGTGATGAGATGTGATATCAATATTAGAAGTATTGGTAAGTTTGAAAATCTAAATTGTTACTGATAAGGAAATGATTTTGAATTAGTTAGTAATGACTTAAGAGGAAATAGATAAATACTGAAATTTGATAAAAACTTATTTTCTGTCATAGATATTGGAAGAAATGACAATAAATTTGATATTGCCTGATGAGATAACAACTTCAGCACAAAAGGAGAAAGTTGATAGGATGATGAGAGAAGAGCAAGATTATAGAATGAAACAAGAAGAAGGCATTGTTCAACACCTTATTACTGTAAATCGAAAGATGCAAGAAGTGTTATGGAAGGGTCATGATGTACAGAATAAGAACTTAGAAAGTCAGAGTTTTTGAATGAAAAGTTTGGTATATTAAGAGACAATAGAAATATGAGAAGTGGAATAGAATAGTAATAATTTCCAATTATGAAGATCGAAAATGATTTTTTTTTAAGAATGAAGTATAGAAAGAAATAAAGACCTTAGTTAAGTAAATAATCAATATTTATAAGAGAATAAGAGAAAATAGAGGTTTTTGAATGAAGAGAATATAATAAGTTTAAGAGATTAATGGTATATAATATTATAATGTATTAATAGAGATAAGTTATAGTTAAGAAGAGTAGTATTTTGTTTAAAAATTTTGAAAATTATCAATGGTATATTTTAAGTTATAAATCCTAGTAAGAAGATGAATTGGACATTTTCTTGAAAAAGTACTAAAAGAAGAAAAGAGAAAAGAATTAGGTAAAAGGCGGATGACAAGTTCAATTCTATCATGATCAATTAAGAAAAGTAAAGAAGTTTGAGAATTTGTACTCATATACCAACATAAAGAACAAGATAAAATAGGGTCTTAGGTTATTTCCAAGGCAAGTATTAAAGGTTTAAGGAAAAGAACTTTTCAACCTTGTGATAAATGCAAAAAAGAAAATCTCATTGAGGTGAATGTTGGATATTTTACGAAAGATGCTTTAAGTATGGCTCTAAAAGACATGGAATAAAGGATTGTTTAGAATTGTTGAGAAAACCAAGAAATAGTTTATAATGGATATTAATAAGAGGATAAATTGAATATAAAAAATTCAAAATAGATTATAGAAGATAAGAATAGAATTGACCATGAAAAATAGTGCAAGTACTTTTGAGAGCATAAAAAGGTAGTGTAATGATTTTAAGAATTAGTGAATAAAGAGATATCTAAAGTGTGAAAAGAAGAAGAAGAAAAAGAAATAGCAAAGCTGTAAATTGTGTAATAAAAGAGGTAGACCTTGGAAGGAACAGGTACCTTGAGGAGACTGTTGGCAGCGGCCGAGCTAATAGATTTCTAAAAGGTTTGGATTAAGAGTAATAACTCTGATCCATAACTGGGATAATCATTGTTTGCCTCGAAAAGAAAAAGAAAGGAAAGGAAATGAAAATGAGAATATAAAAGTATAACAAAGTAGAGTCTAAAAAAAAATGTTAAAAGAATAGTGTCATGATTTGCATGAGATAGTTGTGATAAGAATAATAATAAAAATAAATGAAAAGAAAGGATAAAGAATGAATACAAATGATAAGCTAGGTAAATATATGCAGAAAGGAACTATAAAATTATAGAGATGATTTTAAGAAAACTAAATGAAGAAAGGACTTCTAGTTAAGTGGAAAAAAAAGAAATAAGAGACCAATTGAGTAAAAAGGAAATATAGGATTATAAGAATAACTCTAAAGGTAATCTATTAAAGGTCTTCGATTCTTATGGAAAGGATTTTGTCGTTTATAGTGATGCTTCCTTGAGCGGTTTTTGTTGTGTTTTGATGCAAGACAGGAAAGTGATTGCTTATGCATTTAAATCGACTAAAATGCATGAACTCAATTATCTAACACACGATTTAGAGCCAACTGCTATGGTTTTTTCTCTA
Organism: Gossypium rotundifolium; assembly: GCA_025506655.1. NCBI lineage: Eukaryota > Viridiplantae > Streptophyta > Magnoliopsida > Malvales > Malvaceae > Gossypium > Gossypium rotundifolium. The sequence goes on from CP106731.1 coordinate 144,464,075, forward strand.
AAGATTTATAGATACTATCTGTATGGTGAAAAGTGTTATATTTATACCGATCATAAGAGTCTCAAATACCCTTATCTCAAAAGGAATTGAATTTGAAATAGCATCGTTGGGTAGAACTTCGAAGATTTTGGTTGTGTTATTGATTACCACCTGGTAAAGCTAATGTTGTGGTGATCGTTGAGTAGGAAGCGACAATTGAATTCTGAGCAATGTTTTCTCGATTTAATATCAATGACGATGGAAGCCTATTGGCTAAACTAAAAATCAAATCGGTGATGTTTGATTGAATCAAGTCTGCACAGTTAGAAGACGACAAGTTGGCGAAAAAAAATGGTTCAGAATGATATATTAGAAAATTTCAGCATTGATGATTATAGTTGTTTGAGAGTTCATAACCGAATTTGCGTTCGGATGTTTTGAATTGAAAGAGTTGATATTTATGAAGCTCATGATAGTCTTTTGCTTTGCATCTTGGAGGAACAAAAATGTATCGTGATCTGTGAGAATTTTATTGGTGGCCAAGAATGAAAAACGATGTGGTCGAGTATGTGGCTAAATGATTAACTTGTCAACGAGTTAAGGTAGAAATCAGGTTTTCACCGGATTACTTCAGCCTATTTCTATTTCTTAATGGAAATGAGATTGTGTGATGATGGATTTCGTAGCGGGGTTACCTTTATCGGCAAGTAAGAAAAATATTGTATGGGTGATTCTTGATCGACTTACGAAATCAGCTCATTTCATCGCAGTCAGGACTAATTGGTCACTTCAAAAGCTTGCTGAAGTTTATATTCAAGAAATTGTGAGATTGCACAATGTTCTTATGTCGATAATCTCTGATCGGGATTCGCAGTTTACTTCAAGATTTTGGAAACGATTGCATGAATCTCTTGGTACACGACTTAATTTTAGCACAGCTTTTCATCCATGATGATGGACAATCCGAGCTTGTTATTGATTTTGGAAGACATGCTTCGTACTTGTGTTATTGATTTTGAATCGGGTTGGGAGCATTACTTATTTTACAAATTTTCGTTAAAATTTCTGATCTGTCAGGTAATGCCCTTAACCCTAATCCGACGATGAATACGGGATAGGGGTGTTACACTTGCTAAGGGGTACTTGTTCTTAATCGTCAGTTTATTCAGTTGACGATAATCAATACACATGTGCATGGACCCACCTTTTTCTTCACAAACAATCTTGGTGCCCCCTATGGAGATACACTCCGTCAAATAAACCCACGATCCAATAGCTCTTGGATCTGAGCCTTTAATTCTACAAACTCCTTCGGCGCCATCCTATAAGGGGCGATAGACACCGGAGCCATTCCAGATAGGAGCTCAATGCCGAATTTGACCTCAAGGTTTGGAGGCAACCCCGAAAGCTCTTCGAGGAATACATCCGAAAACTCCTTTACGCTTCGACATTCTTAATGCAGACACCACGTAATCGTAAATATCGACATAGGTTAAGAATGTCTCGTAACCCTTGCGAACTAGTTTCTCGACCCTTAGTGCTAAGATTACACTAGATAAATAATCCCTTCGTTCCCCTATCACAACTACCTCCTAATCCTCCGATGACTTCAATACCATATGCTTAGCAGCGCAATCCAAAGTCGCACGGTGCTTCACTAACCAATCCATGCCCAAAATAAGATCAAATTCGCCAAACGGCAGTTCTATCAAATTCACCGAAAAGACCATCCCTTGGACCTCTAGGGGTACATCTCTAAATGTTTTATTCACTCTAACCGAATGTCCCAGTGGACTTACCACCGACATTTCTCTGCCAGTAATTTTGAACTGTATACCCAATGACCCAGACACAGTATATGCAACATATGAGTGTGTAGACCCAATATCAATTAAAGCGGTATATGGTACATTATAAATGAGGAACGTACCAATGATGACATCAGGAGTGTCACCATCCTCTTGGCACCGAGTAGCGTAGACCAAAGCTGGCTGTTTTGCCTCGGTATTACCAGTACCTCTACCCGGTGCTCCACGACCTCGTCCCAAACTATTACCCCCTCTGGCCTGACCCAAGCCTTTCAGTGGCTGCTGACCACCTCTCCCCGGCTGAACATAGCCCTGACCCACAACTTGCATCTGACCAGGCCTCTGAGTACAATTTTTAACCCTGTGATTCTGAGACCTACATCCGAAGCATGCTCCAGTTTTTTTCTAGCACTCACCTAGGTGAGATCTCCCATACACGGTGTAAGGCTGTGGTCCGCTAGCAATATTAGAAACCCCAGCTCGGACTAGCCCATCAAATCTAGGCTTCTTCTTAGGCCCACCAGAAGAACTTGAAGGCCCAAAATCCCTCTTATTTCTGCCCCTATCTTTCTCACGGTTTTGACGCTCTGAGCTTTTCACATCCTCGACAATCTTTGCCTTCTCAACTAGGGTAGTAAAGTCCCTTTCCCTCTGCAGAGCTATCAACACCCACAATTCATCTCGGAAACCATCCTTGAACTGCACACAGCGCTCATACTCAGTCACGACTATGCCACGAGTATACTGGATTAACCGCAGGAACTCTGCCTCATACTGCCTATGCACCTATTTCCACGAACCGCACTCAAAATTCCTTTCTTCGGGCATCCACATAACTCGCCCCGACATACTTTCCTTGGAAGGCCGTCATAAAGAAGTCCCATGTCAAACGGTCGGCCTGCGTTCCTTCCCTCACGGTAAGCCACCATTGATATGCCTCATCTCACAGTAAAGACACTGCTCCTTTCAGTTTTTGCTCCACTATACAATCAAGATCATCCATTATTCGTTCGATAGCCTCCAACCAATATTCTGCCACATTCAGGGCTACACTAGAGATGCCCCTAAAAATTTTCGCCCCATTCGACCGGAGTTGTTCAGAGATTGACCCTAGACCCAATGACCCAATCCTCACTCCAACAACCTTTTCAAGAACCATTAACATCACTTGAGACAGGGCATCATCCCCAATGGCTCAGTCATGAGACCCCGTCTTAGTCACTGGTGACGCTGGCGCTTTCCTAGCAGGCATGTGTCCCGATGTCAAGACCCACCCAAGACTCTGCCTCTACACGCCCCGTGTACCCCTTCTGCAACCTCTTATGCTCATATCGATGTAGCGTACTTATCTAATTTAAGAGTTTTATGCATCAGCTTATAATTCTCATAATTATTAATGATATTTATGAAGAACAGAATTAGGGTTGTTTTCGCAGATCAAAATCTCACTACCGCTTTCGGTCTCCTATAGTCTCAGCTTTTTTAACTAAGGGCTTCAAAGTACTACTATCCCTAGTAGTTTCCCAATATAATCATTTCAAGATATAATGTAGTACGTTGTCGAGAACTTACGATTTGGTGATTGAGGCTCGGTGTACCACACTTTCAAGAATAATATTACTTTCCAAACCAAAATTTAAACAGATTTAGAAAATTTTCAAAACCCATTCCACAGCCGAGTTTTGTAATCTAGCTCAGATACCTCTAAATATAACACCCCAAACCCGGCCTAGATGTTAGGCTCGAGTCTGACGTGTTACATCAAGTGACGGTTGGAAAAACAGCTAGTTCGATAAAAACTCAATACTAAATGTTAGTTCACTTTGAGACTTTTTAAGGTAATAAAATCATAAACTCATTATTCCCTTATTGATCAAAACATTTATTAAACAAATTTAAATATTATGAAAACTTATTTAAAGAATCAACTTTATGTTTTGGAAATTGTGATATACTTTAAAAACGTTATTGTTTCAAAAACTCGCGTTTTCTAGTCTAGCAGATAGTAATCAAAAGAAAATTCCAAATAAAAGTTAAAAGTCCCCAAAAGTCATTATTACATAAATTTTACCCCAAATGTTAAAAACGAATCAAATAGCTAAGTTTAAATTAAAAATGTATTAAGTATGTAGCCACTTCTGAGTCCCTCGCAGCTCTAAATCCTCTATGGCTGAAGGTTACCTGTGCAGTTAATGAAAAGGGGTGAGTTACAAGAACTCAGTGTGTAATCCTTCACTACGGTAATAGTCTGGGCCTAAGCCCTATTCAGTATCAAAGTGGGTTTAAGCCCAAAATTATGTCAATGCAATGTAACGCACCAACCCGCCTAACCAACACACCACCGCATTCAACCCTACACACCATGTGGGGACCAAGTCAACCCACGCAATTTCTTACATCGCCAATGACGCAATTGAAATTGCTAATATTAACGCAATAAAGCTGCTAATATCAATATACATGGTTGAGCCACTAAAATCAGTATACGTGGCAAAGCCACTAAATTAGTAAAATGTGGCATAGCCACCAGTACAGTACTTCCTCCAAAATACAGAACCCAACCCAATGCAGTATGTCGTGTCATAAATACTCATGTATGCAGCATATCACAATCATAATTAATCATACAGTATTACACCTACATCACTTATACTACCACTAAGGGTATAACGGTCATTTGGTCGATTGGGGTTAAAACGGTAATTCACCCCTCAAGGGGATTCCGGTAATTTTACCCATCGAGGGTATTTTAGTAATTTCACCCATTGAGGGTATTTCGGTAATTTCACCCATTGAGGGTATTTCAGTAATTTTACGCATTGAGGGTATTTCAGTAATTTCGATATATTACAGCCTTTCCAGAGGCCTAAAGTCGCCTTGAGAGACATAAATACCCTTTCTAGTCAAAACGGTACAATTGGGCCCAAAGCCCAATTTCTAGCTCAAGTGGGCCCACATGCTCGTGTGGCCCACTCAGTCCAATATCGATCGTGGCTATGCGAACTTCGCAGCCCGATTCATTGTTATCTTTTTACCAGGGACTTTACCCATGTGGGGCCAATTGGGCCCCAATGGCCCATCGAGGCCCATTACGACCTAAACCCACGAAAACGTTTGTGGCGGCCTCTACGATCTAATGCCAACGATTGTGGCTTAATTTATCCTTACGAAGCGTCAGACGCCGAGGGTTCTCGAATGCCTGGAAATGAGAGACCACAGATTCCGAAGATCCATAGATTCTAGTGTTTGCACAGTATGGTAAGGGGTGTACGATTACACACATTGATTACAAACATGCCACGAATCCCTTAGCACTGATCCTACGTTAGAAAAGATCAACAGTTAGTCAATCAATCAAAAGGGTTATCCTCCTATTACTCAACAAAACCAAAACCACACTTACACCTACCTTAATTTACCGAGTTTTGCTAAGTCCTTTCCAAATATCAGTGAAGATTAAGAACCCCTGAATGGATCCTACGTTACAATACACCCTTATTAAAAGAGTTCGAATAAAGACGTGGTTAACATCTACCCTTGACAAATACCAAACCCCAAAGCAAGATCGGTCCCCAAACCAAACACAAAGCGCGAATACTTACTTGATTAAGGCTAAGAGTAACGTATCAATTGCTTCCAAACGCTTTCCCTTTTTTACGCTACGAGAGCACCTAAATACCCATCAACTTCAGACTACAGAAGAAAGGGGAGATTCGGTAAAATAGAGGAAATAATAGTACTACACGACCATTAACTAAAAGAGAGTCAATATTACTTACTTTCAAATTTGGTAAGAACAGCTTTTTTCTAGTAATAGGAATAGACGGCCCCAGAGATGAAATTATACTAGAAGGGAAAGAAGAGGTTAGCTTCGGCTTAAACAACTTAAAGAACAAGAGGTGAAGTGTTGAGAACAAGGGAAAGGATAGGTTCAGCTATCTTAAAGAGAATAGAAAGGGAGATGAGAGGAAAAAAAAAGAGTGTTGAATTCAGCCAAGGAACCTAAAGGAAGAAAAGATGTGTAGGCAGGGAGTGGGCAGCAGTTGGGGAAATAATGGACGAGCAAAAGACCCGAATGGTAACAATGTTGCACAAAACACCCATATAGAAAGAAAATACCGAGATGAACAAAAGAAAACCCGAAAGGCAAAGAAAGGATTTTCGATTTCTACTTACACACAAGGTTGCCGAAATGCCCCAAATGACACCCCTCTAGCAAAAATTTCTCACTTAGCCACACTCCTAAATTCGCCAACACTCCCACACACATTCACTTCCCTGATTTTCTCCACCAAAATCTCCTAGAATTGCTCCCCACCTTCCGTTTGAAATATTTGACCAAGTCCTCAACCTCCCTTGTAGAGTTTGATCCAAACTCTACTTCTTCCACTCCCTTGACATAAAATATAAGTCCCCAATTGCTATTCATGGAATTCAAATCCCACTCCTCCTTGTTATCCTAGTGACGCCATAGCCACTAGGTCCCATGCTCACTTTTGTGTCACATAAACACACATAGGTCCCATCGCTAACCGCCACTCCTTTATGAGCAAAACTAAAATTTTTCCACAACTCCAAATTTCAAACCCAAACCATCTTAGAACACCCAAATACACTCAAAAAGCTAGTGCTCAAGCACAACATGGAATTTAGCAAATTTACCAACCCTCATTTTTGGGGTGTTACAATACTACTTAACATATGCTAAAATTTTAGAAATTATTGGATTTTTAGATGTTGTCTATGTTGAATAATTTGAGTATTAGGATTAAATTGATAGATTTTAAGTTAGAATTGAAAACCGATTGAATTGTGGAATAAATTATAAGTTTTGAAAATATGGACTAAATTGTGAGAATTTCAAAATTTAGGGATTTATGAGAAAATAAGGAGTTGAATTTTGTCTAAAATGGAATTTGCATTAAAATAAAGAACTAAATGTGAAGAATAAAAGTTAGTCTCTATTTAGGGCTAAATTGAAATTTAGGCAATATTTGAGTAAAAATTGAAATATTAAATATGGAATTGAATTGTGTTGTATTGATGAATTTTAATTGTTTTAATTCCGTAGCTAACGTTGTACCGGAATCACCGACTAAAAAGGGAAAATATAAAGTCAACGTCGAATAGCTCGTAATTTCCGATTTGTATTTCTATAATCCGAAACTAGTTATTAATTGTTGTCACTTTTATTTAATGTATATGGTAAGTGTTGAGGTGAGTAATTGATATTTGATAATTGATTTAATGAATTGAATTAGTAGATATATATATATATTGAATGGCTTGATTTTTGAATTGAAATGAATATATGTGTAATTATGTGATTATATGAAAAATCAGTATTGAATATTGATTATATCTGAAATGTGAAATTAAAACCTATTAATTGTACTGGGCTGAATTGGATATAGATGGCATGCCATAAGATTTGAAGAGTTTAGGGATTCTTTGACCTCGAGTTGATGAGATACTGGGTGTCAATTTATTACTTCGGATTAATTTGATGAGGCATTAGGTGCCAATTTACTTTGGTTTAGTCGATGAGACACTGGGTCTCAAATTATTACTTCGAATTATCCAATGAGGCACTGGGTGCCAAACTGGTGTGTTTTGGTTGGATCCGTGTATTCGTCCAAGTCCGAGTCGTGTTAATAAGGGTAAACATATAATAAAGTTTTATAATTGATATTTAATTGGCATGGTATGAGAAATGAAATTGATATAGTGAATTGAAAATAGAATGTGAAATATGTTGTAAATACATGGAATACATGAGTTAAATACTCATGAATTGAATATGGAATGGACAGTGCCATTTGTTTAAATGATATGTGAACATTTTTTTAAAAGTTCAAATATATTAGTGATTAGCCAAAAATCACTTTGGCACCAAATGTAATATTCCTATATTAGGTTCCTTGGATCGAACTGGGTATAGGGGTGTTACATTTAGTGGTATTAGAGTTTTGATTTTCTGATTTCTGTGTAAAGAACGAGTCTAGAAGTACATGCCATATAGGATATATCGATGTGATGAGATGTGATATCAATATTAGAAGTATTGGTAAGTTTGAAAATATAACACCCCAAACCCTGGTCTATGCGTTAAGACTAGATTTGGTTTGTTACATGGATCAAACTATAAAAAAAATTTACAATGAATTGAAATCTTCAAAATGATTTTTATTACAAGATTTAATAAAAACCAAAAGAGTATTTTATATTTGATGTATATTAGAAAATATTAGTGGAAAACATCATTAATATTGTATTATCAAAATCATTAAGTAAAATTTTTATTTTATAAGAGTTCAAAATATTAAAAAATATTTAAAAGAATTACATATATTTGAAACCCAAATTATTTTAAGAAAAACATCATATAATCATTAACCCATATTGAAATGTCCAAAATATAGTTTTAAACCAACCACACATAAAAGTCCATGAAATATTAATAGAGGCCCTTATTATATCAACCCAAAATAGTAATTCATAAAAAGTACTTATTAAAAAGTTCAAGTTTAATAAACCCATGTTTCATGCAGATGGCCTCCACGAAGTCATCCTCGCCCAAGTCCACGCCAACTTCCATTACCCGAGATGAAGAAAATTTGAGGGAGTGAGTTACTTAGAACTCATGTATAACTCACTTACTTTGTCCATCGGGCCGATTTTTCAAGTTATGGATTTGGGCTTAAGCCCATTAGCGTAATTAACAACATAAATAATAATATGCATGCAAAATGTATTTTCCTCCCAACCCTAATTTCCATCCGCTACACACCCCGCATCAACCAACACACCGTGGGGATCAAGTCAACCCACCCCGCCATCACACTAATTGTAGGCATTAAGCCTTTTTATATTTGTGGCAGAGCCACCAAACTAGATTGTGACAAAGTCACCGAACTAGAGGCATTGAGCCAATTATTATTTGTGGCAGAGCCACCGAACTAGAGGCAAATAGCCATTTATTAATTTTGTGGCAGAGCCACCGAACTAGAGGCAAATAGCCATTTATTAATTTTGTGGCAGAGCCACCGAACTAGATTTTGGCAACAGGCCTTTCTTCTCTTCATCATTTTCCCAACCCATGCAACATGTATGCAAAGTAGTCTATGATCATACCATGATTTTATTAAAAAGGCCCATTAACAAGAGTCAATATTTCAGATTTTTATTAAGGCCCAATCATTTGGCCCATTTAGCAATTTATCATCTTATGCCCAAATTTACGATCTAGTAGGAATTTGGCCCATTTATCAATCTAGCAGGGATTTCAGCCCGTTTAACAATTTAACAGAGATTACGGCCCATTTACGATCTAGCAGAGATTTCGGCCCAATTATCGATCTAGCAGAGATTTCGGCCCAATTATCGATCTAACAGAGATTTCGGCCCAATTATCGATCTAACAGAGATTTCGGCCCAATTATTAACTAGCATAATTTTTCGGCCCATTTACTAATTATCAAACTTATCGGTCCATTTTACGAAGACATGAAAATTTATATTTTACCATCTAACTCATCGAGGGCTTTTTCGTAATTTTCACCATATTAACCGTTTTCATGTAATTTCACCAAGTACCAGTTATTACGTTTTATACCGATCTAGTCGTTTTTACGATTTAACTCCATACCACGAATAACATCCAAACCCGAGAAAAGTGTGAAGTTACACACCTCGATATCGTGAGTACTAATCCTTCTCGCTCCTCAACACCTAAAACATATTACGATCCGTTAGAACACTATCATGTATAAAATACACTATCGATAATCGATCCAAATCCTTACCCTCTTGATTTTGAATCACTTCAATTTTGATTTCTCCTCGTTTATCGATTCGTTATTCACGAGAATCCACTAACGACAAAGGCTCTAAGTACGAACTACTTCAAATAGTTGATTTCCTTCTAGATGGTCCGCAACCCGTGGAAAATCCGGACTCATCGAAAGCGCCTTCGCTTATACTTAGGAGAAATAGTGGATCCGCCTCTACGAAAACTAAACACCGCCTTTTCTTCCCTATTTTGAAAGTCTTCAATATCAAAAGATCGTTAATCCTAATAATAATATATCAAAAAATACTAAAGATCTTAAAGGTGAGATTTCCTTACCACAAAGATTCTTGCTTCTAAAAGAGAGTCGATCAAAACGTTCCAAGATGCACACGAACACTCGAGTTCCGATCTTCCGTTATCGCACTACAGTATAATAAAGAGAAACGTTAATAGAATGAACGGGTATTTCGATTCAAGAAATCCTTCTTACCACCATCCATATTCGACCAAAACCACCATTAACTAATCATGAACTAAAAGAACTCTTACCTATTCTCCACGGTTGAAAAGAGATGATTGAGAAAGATGCTTAAGAATAGAGAGAGATTCGACTATGAAAACCAAAGAGAAAAGAAAATGATTCGCAAAGGCACACTAACATTCGGCCATGAGAGATGTTTATGGAGATATGATGATTGAAAAGAAAATTAAAAGATGAGTGAAAGGGATGATGAGGATTCGATTATCAAAAAAGAAAAAAGAAAATAAGAGATGTGTTTAGAGCAAGGTACATTCAAGAATGGAGGAAGGAAGAAAAGAATGACCTTTGGTGTTGTATTTTCGCACAATGAAAAGGCATACAAAGAATACTAATGTGATAGCAAAATGACCAAATGGTCAAAAGAATTTTGGTAAACCAAAAGCACAAAGTCGGCCAAAGAGAAGGTTGAGAGAAAAAAGAAAAACAAAGTTGCACAAGATGCTAGAAATGACCAAAACAAAATTCCTACCCTAGCTAAGCTACTAGCAAAAATCGCCAACCTCCCCTAGCTATATTGTCAGTCCAAATTCATTGGTCAAATGACCATGAATTTGTTTCCAAAACATCTTCCTTGATACTAGCCTCATGTCCCCATATCTTTCCAAAGTTCCTTGATTCCATACCATAAGTTAAAAATTTCCTTTTCCTTTAGTCTTACTTACCAAAAATGAAACAATGCAACTCATCCATCCTTATCCCTTGTCGACACATGCATAGATTAAAGCAAAAATAAAATTTCCTATATGCTAACCAAGGATTCGAACCCTCCCTCATGCCACAACTCATGCGCCAACACCACCTTACCAATTACTCATCTTATGCTACACTTTGACACTTATTTTACTTAAGTATCGTTGTCACTTAATCCACTTCATTTATTTCTCAAAATTAAAAATTTATTCCTTTCCTAATAATTCTAAACTCTTCTTCGTAACTATAATAACTATGAAAAGAAGTAAAAAATTTTCCTTCATAATCTAAGCACCAAAACATGCAATATAATAAATACTCAAATTTTTAGGGTGTTACAGAAAATCTAAATTGTTACTGATAAGGAAATGATTTTGAATTAGTTAGTAATGACTTAAGAGGGAAATAGATAAATACTGAAATTTGATAAAAACTTATTTTCTGTCATAGATATTGAAAGAAATGACAATAAATTTGATATTGCCTGATGAGATAACAACTTCGGCACAGAAGGAGAAAGTTGATAGGATGATGAGAGAAGAGCAAGATTATAGAATGAAACAAGAAGAAGGCATTGTTCAACACCTTATTACTGTAAATCGAAAGATGCAAGAAGTGTTATGGAAGGGTCATGATGTACAGAATGAGAACTTAGAAAGTCAGAGTTTTTGAATGAAAAGTTTGGTATATTAAGAGACAATAGAAATATGAGAAGTGGAATAGAATAGTAATAGTTTCCAATTATGAAGATCGAAAATGATTTTTTTTAAGAATGAAGTATAGAAAGAAATAAAGACCTTAGTTAAGTAAATAATCAATATTTATAAGAGAATAAGAGAAAATGAGAGGTTTTGAATGAAGAGAATATAATAAGTTTAAGAGATTAATGGTATATAATATTATAATGTATTAATAGAGATAAGTTATAGTTAAGAAGAGTAGTATTTTGTTTAAAAAATTTGAAAATTATCAATGGTATATTTTAAGTTATAAATCCTAGTAAGAAGATGAATTGGACATTTTCTTGAAAAGTACTAAAAGAAGAAAAGAGCAAAAAATTAGGTAAAAGACGGATGACAAGTTCAATTCTATCATGATCAATTAAGAAAAGTAAAGAAGTTTGAGAATTTGTACTCATATACCAACATAAAGAACAAGATAAAATAGGGTCTTAGGTTATCTCCAAGGCAAGTATTAAAGGTTTAAGGAAAAGAACTTTTAAACGTTGTGATAAATGCAAAAAAGAAAATCTCATTGAGGTAAATGTTGGATATTTTCTGAAAGATGCTTTAAGTATGGCTCTAAAAGACATGGAATAAAGGATTGTTTTGAATTGTTGAGAAAACCAAGAAATAGTTTGTAATGGGTATTAATAAGAGGATAAATTGAATATAAAAAAAATTCAAAATAGATTATAGAAGATAAGAATAGAATTGACCATGAAAAATAGTGCAAGTACTTTTGAGAGCATAAAAAGGTAGTGTAATGATTTTAAGAATTAGTGAATAAAGAGATATCTAAAGTGTGAAAAGAAGAAGAAGAAAAAGAAATAGCAAAGCTGTAAATTTCGTAATAAAAGAGGTAGACCTTGGAAGGAACAGTTACCTTGAGGAGACTGTTGGCAGCGGCCGAGCTAATAGATTTCTAAAAGGTTTGGATTAAGAGTAATAACTCTGATCCATAACTGGGATAATCATTGTTTGCCTCGAAAAGAAAAAAGAAAGGAAAGGAAATGAAAATGAGAATATAAAAGTATAACAAAGTAGAGTCTAAAAAAATGTTAAAAGAATAGTGTCATGATTTGCATGAGATAGTTGTGATAAGAATAATAATAAAAATAAATGAAAAGAAAGGATAAAGAATGAATACAAATGATAAGCTAGGTAAATATATGCGGAAAGGAACTATAGAATTATAGAGATGATTTTAAGAAAACTAAATGAAGAAAGGACTTCTGGTTAAGTGGAAAAAAAAGAAATAAGAGACCAATTGAGTAAAAAGGAAATATAGGATTATAAGAATAACTCCAAAGGTAATCTATTAAAGGTCTTCGATTCTTATGGAAAGGATTTTGTCGTTTATAGTGATGCTTCCTTGAGCGGTTTTTGTTGTGTTTTGATGCAAGACAGGAAAGTGATTGCTTGTGCATTTCGTCAGCTAAAAATGCATGAACGCAATTATCTAACACACGATTTAGAGCCAACTGCTATGGTTTTTGCTCTAAAGATTTAGAGATACTATCTGTATGGTGAAAAGTGTTATATTTATACCGATCATAAGAGTCTCAAATACCCCTTATCTCAAAAGGAATTGAAATTGAAATAGCATCGTTGGGTAGAACTTCTGAAAGATTTTGGTTGTGTTATTGATTACCACCCTGGTAAAGCTAATGTTGTAGCTGATGCGTTGAGTAGGAAAGCAGCAATTGAATTACGAGCAATGTTTTCTCAGTTTAATATCAATGACGATGGAAGCCTATTGGCTAAACAAAAATCAAATCAGTGATGTTTGATCGAATCAAGTCTGCACAGTTAGAAGATGACAAGTTGGCGAAAAAAATGGTTCAGAATGATATATTAGAAAATTTCAGCATTGATGACTATAGTTGTTTGAGATTTCATAACTGAATTTACGTTCCAAATGTTTTTGAATTGAAAGAGTTGATATTTCGCGAAGCTCATGATAGTCTTTTTGCTTTGCATCTTGGAGGAACAAAAATGTATCGTGATCTGTGAGAAATTTATTGGTGGCCAAGAATGAAAAGAGATGTGGTCGAGTATGTGGCTAAATGATTAACTTGTCAACGAGTTAAGGTAGAAATCAGGTTTTCACCGGATTACTTCATCCTATTTCTATTTCTTAATGGAAATGAGATTATGTGATGATGGATTTTGTAGCGGGGTTACCTTTATCGGCAAGTAAGAAAAATGTTGTATGGGTGATTCTTGATCGACTTAAGAAATCGGCTCATTTCATCGCAGTCAGGACTGATTGGTCACTTCAAAAGCTTGCTGAAGTTTATATTCAAGAAATTGTGAGATTGCACGGTGTTCTTATGTCGATAATCTCTGATCGGGATCCGCAGTTTACTTCAAGATTTTGGAAACAATTGCATGAATCTCTTGGTACACGACTTAATTTTAGCACAACTTTTCATATGCAAACTGATGGACAATCGGAGCGTGTTATTCAGATTTTGGAAGACATGCTTCGTACTTGTGTTATTGATTTTGAATCAGGTTGGGAGCATTACTTACCTTTGGCTGAATTTGTATACAATAATAGTTTTCAATCGAGTATTCAAATGACTCCGTATAAAGCCTTATACAGTCGTAGGTGTCGATAACTTATTTGTTGGATGGAATTGAGTGAAAGAAAAGTGATCAGGCCGAAATTAATTCAAGAAACGGAAGACATTGTTAAGAAAATTCGAGATAGATTGAAGACAGCTTTTGACAGACAGAAATCATAAATAGATTTGAAACGTCGAGATATTGAATATTCTGTTGGCGATAAAGTATTTCTTAAAGTTTAGCATTGGAAGAAAATTTTGAGATTTGGCCGAAATGGGAAACTAAGTCCTTGATTTATTGGACCGTATAAGATCACAGTAAGAATGGGACTAGTTGCATATCGTTTAGCTTTGCCTGTGGGATTACAGAAAATTCATGATATTTTCATGTTTCAATGCTTAGAAGATATCGATCGATCCATCTCATATTATTTCGACAGAAGATATTGAAATTCAACCTGATTTGTTATATGAAGAAGAACAGGTTAAGATTTTGGGCACATGAAGTAAAAGAGTTGCGTAATAAGCTAGTTCCTGTAGTGAAAGTATTATGGAGTAATCATAGTGTTGAAGAAATGACTTAGGAACCGAAAAGAATGAGATCTCTGTACCCCCACCTCTTTTCAGGTAAATTTCGAGGATAAAATTTATTAAGTGGGAGAATTGTAACGACCTGATAGTCACGGGTATTGGAAAGTGTACTTTCGGGTCTCCGTTTTCGTAAAACGGATTCGTAAATATTTATTAAATTAAGAATAATTAGGTTTTGATTAGGTGAATTTTTTAAATTAAGAGTAATTAGGTGTAAGGACTAGATTGCATATGGGGAGAAAGTTGAATTATAGATTAGAGGAAAAGTGAAGGGACTAAATAAGCAATTAAGCCATAAATTGACAAGTGGATGGTGTTGGTTAATACATGTGTAATAATAATAAACATATGTATTTAATAATAAAATATGAATTGCTTATTAATTAAGTAAATATATATTATTATATTATTATAATTAAAACAAAACAAATAAAAGAAAAGAAAAAGGAATTGAAAAAGAAACAGATAATAGATTGAAATAGAGGGGAAAAGAAAGAAAGAAAAGAGAAAGAAGGAGAAAAGTTAGGGTTTCAATGGTTCAAAGCTCAATTAGTTAGTCAATTTGTTCCTTTTCTTGTAATTTTTATGTTTTCTAGTATTAAATACTACTTAACCTAGTGGTGAGCAAAACTCGATTCGACTCGAAAAAATCAAAAAAAATTTGAATTTCGAGTTAAACGAATCGAATTATTCGAGTTAATCGAGTTATTCGAGTCAACTCGAATTTTTTTTGAATTTCGAGTTCGAATCGAGTTGAGTTTTCGAATTCAAATAACTCGAATAATTCGAATATTAAAATATAATATTTTACATTTTACCCCAAACTCTCAAACCTTTTTACTTTTCCCTCAAAATTTTTACTCATTCCCACTTTTCCCCTAAAAATTTTATTCCCCTCCAATCCCAACCCTCCAATCTACCCAAAATCCATTTCCCACCAAAATTTTACTCTCCATTTACTTTTTCTCAAAATTTTACTCCTAAAACCCTCAAAATTTTTATTTCCTCCAAATTTTTACTCCTCCCACTTTTCCCCTAAAACTTTTACTCCCTTCCCATCCCACCTCCCATCTACCCCAAACCCATCCCCCATTTTTTTTATATTTTCCTTCTAAAATTTTACTCCCCTATTTACTTTCCCTCAAACTTTTATTCCCTAAAACTTTTTATTTTCCCCCTAAACTTTTACTTCTCACCTTTTACTCTCAAATAAAAAATCAAAATTATCCAAAAAAAATCACTAAACATAAATAGTAATAATTTTATTTATATCTACTATTTATATTATTAAATTAAATTTCACATTTTATATTATTTATATTATTGAATTGTTTAGTCATATTGAATATTTATATTAAAATTGAATTATTAATTATGCCATAAAATATTCGCATTAAAATTTTATATTGGTATCAATTTCACATTTTATCTTTAAAATAACTTTTATTAAAAAATCACATTTTTACATTTAATATATATTTTAATTCCAAAATATATAGTGACAAGAATCTGAAGATAATTGAAACAACTAAGCAAGCAAAGAAGCTAACCCGTATATAAAAGATTAATAAATAAATTATGAGGTGATGAAAGTTAATAAAATTTTGATTAAGGTGGACAAATTTTATTACGATGGGTGATAGTGGTTACAAGGACCCAAAATTATTTTTTAAAATTTAACTCGAACAAATATATTCGATTCGATTCGATTCAAATTCCATCTCACTCGACTCGATTCGAGAAAATTTCAAATCAAATTAGGATGATAAAATATGATTCGTCAACTCGATTAACTCAAAATTTTTTCATTCGATTCGATTCGATTCGATCGAACGCTCACCCCTAACTTAACCTATGCTAAAATTTTAGAAATTATTGGATTTTTAGGTGTTGTCTTTGTTGAATAATTTGAGTATTAGGGATTAAATTGATAGATTTTTAAGTTAGAAATGAGAAAGGGATTGAATTGTGGAATAAATTATAAGTTTTGAGTAATAGAGACTAAATTGTGAAAATTCTAAAATTTAGGAATTTATGTGAAAATAGGGAGTTGAATTTAGTCTAAAGTGGAATTTGCATGAAAGTAAAGAACTAAATGTGAAGAATGAAAGTTAGTCTCAATTTAGGGACTAAATTGAAATTTAGGCAGTATTTGAGTAAAAATTGAAATATTAAATATGGAATTGAATTGTGTTGTATTGATAAATTTTAATTGTTTTAATTCTATAGCTAACGTCGTACCAGAATCACCGACTAAAAAGGGAAAAGATAAAGTCGACGTCGAATAGCTCGGAATTTTCGGTTTGTATTTCTATAATCCGAAACTAGTTATTAATTGTTGTAATTTTTATTTAATGTATATGGTAAGTATTGAGGTAAGTAATTGATATTTTGATAATTGATTTAATGAATTGAATTAGTAGATACATATATATTGAATGAATTGATTTTTGAATTGAAATGAATATATGTGTAATTATGTGATTATATGAAAAATCAGTATCGAATATTGATTATATCTGAAATGTAAAATTAAACCCTATTAACTGTATCGGGCTGAGTTGGATATAGATGGCATGCTATAGGATTGGAAGAGTTCAGGGATTCTTCGACCTCGAGTCGATGAGATACTGGGTGTCAATTTATTACTTCGGATTAATTCGATGGGGCACTGGGTGCCAATTTACTTTGGTTTAGTCGATGAGACAAATTATTACTTCGAATTATCCGATGAGGCGCTAGGTGCCAAACTGGTGTATTTTGGTTAGATCCGTGTATATGTCCGAGTCTGAGTCATGTTAATAGGGGTAAACATATAATAAAATTTTGTAATTGATATTTAATTGGCATGGTATTAGCAATGAAATTGATATAGTGAATTGAAAATAAAATGTGAAATATGTTGTAATATGGAATACATGAGTTAAATACTCATGAATTGAATATGGAATGGATAGTGCTATTTGTTTAAATGATATGTGAACAAATTATGAAAAGCTATTGTATAGCAAGTGATGAAAATTGAGTTTGGTATATAATGATGTGTATTCATGAATTGAGTATTGCATGACTAATGCCATTGTACGAATAAATATGGTTTGATATGTGAATAACCATTTATATAGCAATTGTGCGAATAGGATGTTGTTTAATAAAAAAAATGATAGTCACGATACTAGACGTTAATATGTCCTTATAATTTAATTGTGCTTATTATATTATCATATTTTTAAATATTCGGATTATAGAAATACCACTGAGTTTTTACTCAGCATACGATTTTGTTTTCCGTGCGCAGATTAGGTACAGTGATTTTGAAGAGTTGTAATTGAGGTTATGAGCATCCATCTCATCACATCTCCAAGTGCCAAGAAGGTATGTTTCAAAATTTTGAATAGAATGACATATACTTAGAAAGATCAAATGTGTTCCAAGTAATAGGGATAAAAATATAATTTATGAAAACTTAAATTTTTTAAATGTTCAAATATATTAGTGATTAGCCCAAAATCGCTTTGACACCGAATGTAATATTCCTATATCAAATTACTTGGATCGAATCGAGTATAACGATTACATTTAATTTTTCTCTCTTTTCAGATTTTCTCAACCCTCTATAAGTTATTAGTTTTTTCTAATCAACACATCTTTATTAATGAAATGACATATAGCAAACATCCAAAAGACATGCAAACTATGGAAATATATTAAAAGATAATATAGATGCATATATATATATATATATATGCACACCACCATTTTCTTCAATTTTCTCACCAATTAGATAGAATAAAACAAATCCATACAACAACAAGAAGCTAACTTTCTAGTGTTTTAACAAAAAATCAGCAAATCTCACATCTTATTTTATACTAATTTAGTTAGATCTATCAACTTTAACCTCCAAATTCAACTTTTAAACCTTCCATAATCCTGTTTGTTCTTGAGAAAAAAACAGAGAAAGAAAGAAAAAGATTAAAGAAACCAGACTTCGATTTTAATTGACGTTCTTCCTCTAACACAACAACCTGCAAAAATGACTATCAACAACCATTTTTATGATTATTATTGTTTTTTTTTTAAAAGAACAGAAGCCAAAACACTGTTTGTGTAAGAATAAAATAAGTAAAAATATTCAAGAAGAATAAACAAAATAAATAAATAAAATTATTTAATAGATGACATCATTTATGACATTGTGCTGACGTGGAATGCCACATAAGTTACATTGTTGTCTTGTAGATTTAATTGACGGTCAACTCACGTTTACCGTTAAAATAGGATTGATTTTTGAAAAAATCATAACGTTGAAGGTATCAATAAAAAATAGTTAAAGGCTCAAACCTAAAAACTCATAAATGTTGAGGGTATTTTATGAATTATGCCTTTAAATTTCTAGACTTTTGGTTTTTGGACTAACATTCGGATTTACTTTTGATTTCGGGCTGTGGTGGTTTGTTATTCAATGAAAGATTTTTACATGATTTCTATTAATTAACAATAACTGCTTGATTTTTCAAAATAAAACAAGCTAAGGTTTTTTCGCTCTAAATTTGAAATGAGTTTAACGAAAGAGTCAAAATATGCTTAAACGACAAAACTATATATTTTCACTTATCGAAATCACGATTTTTAACTTATAACTCTAGAATTTTCTACTACAAAATTATGTATTCAGCTAAGAGTTTTTCCATAAAATAGATAAGTTCTGCGCATGACTTTCTAAAGAAAAACATCTAAAACTATTGCCAAAAATAATATTTTCAGATTACACAATCTTTCAATGTTAGTTTTTGTTAAGGTTTTCAAACGAGAAAAGTAATATCTCAAGATCTGGTCATAATCTCTAGGCTGAGTTTAGGGTGTTACATTAAATTCAAACCAAAATGATTTGAATAAAGGAAAACTCCATATCAATATATCAGGCACTCCATCAATATTTCATCTTTGGATAAAATATTAACTTTTAACTGATATTTTGGTGTAGTAATTAAACACTAACAATAAGAACATGTCGAATAATAAGTCTTCCTTTGGGTCAATTTATTACTCATATGTAAAACTAAATAATCGTCACATGTTTATTATTAAAGTTAAACATGTAATTTTGTTAAATATTAAATTTCCTTTTGGGCCAATTGATATTAACATGGCTTAATTTACATGTGCACAACTTTTATATTTTAAAACAAAATAATTTCAATAACAAATGTCACTTAGAAAACTTAATATTTTCAATTAAGTTATTTTAATATATATATATATACACCAATATTCAAATTTTAAAATTTCCATAACAGTTAAAAGGACAAAACTAATTTTTTAAATGCTCTATAGTTTTCAAAATAACCCAGGTTATCTTAATACCACCATCAGAATCAAAACTTTAATTTTTGTCTGATTTAATTAAAAATAATGATGATGAATTAATCATAGAATGAAAACAATTCCTTTTACCAACTAGACAATTCCATCATTATGATACCATGATTGATGCTTAAAAACACAATTAGTTTAAATTTACACTAAAGCATTTAACATCAAAATTCTCAGAAAAGAAAAAAAAAAAGAAATATTCGAATAACAAACATCAATAGAGCATGCTCTAAGGGGGAATCAGATTCAGAATTGATAATAAAAAATCAATGGAACAAAGAAACCAAAGAAAAATTTCAGCCAAAACTTAAGAAATACTCGCTTACCAATTAAGCCTTGAATAAGAAAAGGGAGTTTTGTAAGAGCCCTGTGCCACAAACATGTAATAACAATTGACACTAATTTCTACAATTGATTAGAAACGTAACTTGAATCTTTCATATACTCGTCATTGATAAACTATCCAGTTTAAGGCAACCAGAGTAGTGTCGATTAAAGCAAATTGTAAAGTAACCAAATTCAAAACCATGAGCACAATCAATAAAAAAGGACATGCGGTAGAATCAATAATTAACAGACGCATGAAAGCCTTTTTTTTTTTAATCCCTTTAAAGCCATACCCATCATCGATATTGATTATATATACAACCGATGTTTCATTAATGAAACCCATCCAAAACTTGCCATATTTTTCTTTCTTAATCGCACCAAATATATTACCAAAGCTAACAAAGTCTGTCTTCTCATATGAAGATATACCAAAAGCATTCAACCAAAATATTGAGCCACTATTTTATTTCAAACCAAAATTTAATCGTAACCCATTATTTACATTAAAATCAATAAAATATGATAATCGAAAAATACCAAAATTAAGAAATTAAAATTGAAAACTCTAAAACTTTTGATATAAAGAATCACAATTTAATAAATTTTATAAATAATTAAAATAACAAATTCATAAATTTTAAAAAACGAATCAACCAAAATAATAGAAAATCAATTGGTTTTCAATTATTTAACATAATAAAATTTAGATGCCACTTGTTAAAATCATAAAACAAAATCTGATATAAAAAAATTTAACAAATCAAAATTTGTCCTGTAAAATAATCAATAATAATTTTTTTTGAATAAAATCGACTAACCATTTATTAAAATAAACTATAAAACAGAAGTTGGGTTAAAAGCTGAAAATGGGCCTGCTGGGTATATTTCCAGCCGAACCATTAAAGAAGAATAAAGAACCAAAAAGAAAAACCTAGAGAAAGACAAAACATTTAAGGCTACGAAAACAGGAAAACTAGGGTAATAATTTCTAGTCGATTCAAACTGCAACTGGACACCATTTTCCCAGCTGCTTCAGTTGATAGCCGTTTCATTTCTTCATAATGTGTTATCCGTTTCCCTTGTTCTTTCACAAGGCGATTCTCAATCTGGGAGCCTTCTCCATCTTCCCTCTGGACTCAAATGAAGGCAGTGCAGTGCCTCTCCTTCCAGGTGCGTTTCCTCTTCCCTTCTAAGAGCTTCTTCTGCAATTTTGTGGGCCAAAACGTTATCGGTTCTGTTGATAACTTGAAACCTGGTTTCTTGAAAATACTCCGACTTTCTTTGAATATCACTGATGATTGCTCCTATAACTGACTTATCTTGCGTCATTGTTTAGCATTTCTTTATGATTGTGCGTGAATCTCCCTTTATCGTAACTGAGTGCATTCCCATAGAGATTCCTAGTTTGACCGCATGAAGTCCGGCATAAGCTTCTGCTGCAAAAGAAGATGAAACATTTGAATTCAAAACAGTCTTCGTAGTTAGGAGTACTCCGTCTGATCTCAAACCACCAGGCCCACATCGATTTGAAATCTCTACTATTGAAGGCTGCATCAAAATGAATCGTCACCCTGGAACTTGTATCTCGCTGATTTGCACTTCTAACCTTGTTCAAGGTATTCCTTCTTTCTGTCAGGCCATCAAGCTCGGCCAAATACCTTTGAACTTTTAGTGATAACTCCCTTCCTGACTCTATTTTTCTTTCATGCATGAGCTTGTTTCTCGACCCCCACAGGAGCCATATTCCTCAACAAAACAATCGACATTGTTTGTGAGTGCTCCTCTTGAAAATCCAGGTAAGCCAATCCCAAAAACTTTGAATCATAAAGTTATTAACCCAAGAAAGGTCTAACATTTGCCAAATCTCTATTGCTGCAGAACAGTACCAAAAGACATGGGATATATCCTCTTCCCCCGATCTGCAACGAGGACATACAGTATTATCGGCTACTCGTTTAGATCTCAGATTGACTAAAGTAGGCATATAGTTCCATGATGCTCTCCAAACTGTAATCGTAATCTTTGAGGGTAGCTGTAAATTCCATAGCTGTTTGTAGAAATTTTTCAAATCGGCCTGTATTAATAAGTTGTTAGGATCCGAGCTAGCATTTTGTAATAGTTTGTAGGCACTTCTGACCGAAAACTCACCAGAAAGCTCTCCCTTCCACACCTGAAAATCAACGCCTGGGGTTTCCGCCAGAGGGATTTGCAAAATCTTTTGAGCAATATCTGTTGGAAAGGTACTTTTCACTAGATCTATCTTCCACAATTTATTTGTAGCATCAATTAAATCAGAAACTAACTTAACTTCATTATCGTTTCTGTGGCTCTAATCATCTGTATCCTTTCCTGGTATTCAATGATCATCCCAAACTAAAATTCCAGTTCCCGTCCTACTCTCCAATTCATCCCACTTCGTAACAAACCTTTTGTAGCCCAGACACTCTTCCAGGTAAGTGAAGGTAAATTACCTAATTGTGCATTAAAAATGTCTGAATGTGAATAATACTTGGCTTTAAGAACTCTTGCCAATAAGGAATTCGGATAAGTAATGAGGTGCCAACCTTGCTTAGCTAACATAGCGATGTTAAACTGGCTAATATTTCGAAATTCGAGACCTTTATTTTCTTTCAAAATACAAAGGTTCGTCCACGTACACTAGTGTATATCCCTTTTTTCGTGTCCCTTTTGCCACTAAAACTTGGCAATAATATTCTCAATCTCAACACAACGTCTTAGGTAAAAGGAAACAGGTCATTGTGCAAGTTGGGATGGCTTGTAAAATAGACTAAATAAATACTTCCTTCCCTTCTTGCGATAGATGTCTCGTACTCCAGTGATCAATTCGTTGCTTGATTTGATCTTTTAAAATTTGGAATGACTCTCTTTTCTTCCTGCCTACCATGTTAGGCAACCTTAGGTAACGCTCTGGGTCATACAAACTTCGCATGCTCAATATGTTGACAACCACTCTTCTCTCAACTTTAGATGTGTTCTTGCTAAGAAAGACAGTTGATTTGTTGAAATTAATGCACTGCCTTGAACACATTCTGTACTTTCTAAGAATTTCTTTTAAAGCATTAGCTCCTCTACTAGTCGCTTTACTAAATAAAATGCAGTCATCTGTAAATAGTAAGTGCGATACCTGCAGACCACTCCTATTGGCTTTTACTCTCAACAGCCCTTCGCTTATTGCAAGACGGATTAGACAAGATAAGTCTTCCCAACATATAAGAAACATAAAAGGGCTAAGCGGATCCCCTTGACGGTTGAAAGTTTTCCCCTTTAAATCTGTTTACTATTATCGAATAGGAAACGGAAGTTATGCATCCATAATTGTTTCAATCCAATTAAAGGCGAAGCCCATTCGAGTCATTTATACATTTATAAAGTGAATTAAATAATTAAGTTTAATATCATAATCATCAATAAGACCATTTAACAAATCATTTTAATTTAAGCTATTAAATTGAAATCATTCAAAAGTTATTCAAGGAAAGCTAACACGTAATCATTCGTATACTCAATTATAACACCCTTAACCTGTCTCCGTCAACAGATTAGATTTTTGGAGTATTACCGTACAATTTGGAACATTTAACTTCAAACATAAAAAAAATATTCAAATTAAATACTAACATTCAAAGACATTTCATTTATTGAGTACTTGCACTTTTGAGCTTTAAATCAGGCCTTAAAAATAGATTTAGGACATTTAGGGATCATTTTGAAACAAAATATAGATTTTTGGGAGAATTGAAAATTTTTAAAATAGAGGTCACACGACCATGTCACATAGCCCAGATCGTGTGGACATTCGAAGTATAGGCACACGATCGTGTCCCAACTTGTGTGGTATTTGAAATAGGGTTACACGATCGTGTGCTAGCCTGTGTGTGCATTTGATGTCGGGTTACACGGTCGTGTCGTTGACCGTGTTACATATTGATTGAAACACAGTCGTGTAGGGTGATCGTGTATGACACACGACCGTATGATAGTGTCTCAAGCCATATGTTGCATAAGTTGCCCCTAAAACAAGCCAAATCAAGTCTGAATTCTTGCACACTAAGACATACCATACCTAACCTATTTCACATGATTAAAAGCACATTCAAAACACCAAAAACATCAAAAACATGCCAAATATCCATCCATCCTATGCCTAAACAATATGCTATCGAAAAACACCATAATCACAAATCAAACATAATCCCATTTAACATTACAAGTTCATTCAATAAACTTAGATCAAACGTACCAAAAACCATGACTTGCCTAATATAAGATAGAACATGCACAAATGTAACTTCACATATTTACTTCATCGATTACAACACAACACCAACTAAGCACTTGACCATAATAAGCTTATCACAAACTCAAAACACCAAAGGAACCAAGATTACATTTAAACTCTATACATGCCAAAGCACAAACATATCATTTAATCTAAATTCCCATTCAATGTACCCTTATTGGTACCACAATAAACATCCAAAACAATTCAAATTCAATGCTAAAAGACTAACCTTAAACATATATCTCAATTTGACCATTTCTTTCACATCCTAGTTCTACCATAAGTCATCTACTTGAAAAGACACCCACAAATGACTAAATCACATATTTACATATACATTAACATGCCAAAATCAAAACATATAGACAAGAACTCTCAAATCACATCACATTGGCCAAATAACATAAAACACCTATTACATGCCATTTATAACCATCAACATAATAACCAAAGTCCACCAAAATGATGGACGAATAGTGTGAATGTACTCTAACAAAATTCCAATCGATCAAGCTTTTCGATGTTCTGCAAGACAAAGAAAACAACAACATAAGAAACTAGTGCTTAGTAAGCTCGTATAATCTTAAACCTTTTAAACTCAATTTCTAGGAAATTGATGCATAATCTCTTTATCATTCTCATGAATTTATGAAATCCTATACGCATCACAAGTCCCACAAGTTAGTGAGCTCAATAAAAAGACATAATCTCATCATGTCATAAAACACATAATAGTAACATATCAAATATACCTTTCATTCATCATTATACCAATCTGCATAAAATATCCAAATCAAAGCATTATATCAACATCTTCCATTTCAACTTTCCTGATCACATAATAATTCATATAATTAAGCTTACTCTTTTAAGTCTTTATTACCCGTTGGACCAAATAGAATATCATCGGATACTCAAGATAATACTCATATAGCTATTTAATTCTCTAAACACGCCATAAACATAACTAGATAACATATTTATAGACATATGAAACATATAATTACACCAAGTCATTAATATTCATTATCAAACGATACTAATCAAAACATTTATCTCATATTCATACTTATAATACATATCTCATTTAAAATATGATACTTGAGTAGCGAATGGTTGAAGGATGAGATACCAACATTTTCATTGCTATCCTTTTCGACCTTTTCATTGATATTCCTTTCGACCTTTTCATTGATATATTTTTCAACCTTTTCATTTGTTATCCTTTTTGGATAACATCCTTTTCAACCTTTTCATTTGTTATCCTTTTCGGATAACTTCCTTTTCAACCTTATCATTTGCTATCCTTTTCGGATAACTTTCTTTTCAACCTTTTCATAGATTCAAAATATCGAATGTAATGCCATGGTGTCTTTCAGCTGTGGTCTTTTATTTTTCGAGTATAATACCATGATGTATTTCAATCACGGTCCTTTTCTTTGCTCAAATAAAAACAATCTTAATCATTAATATATAAATACCTATATAAAATATATCAATTTACTTCTAGAAATCAAATAAATTAATTTAATTAAAATATTTAACTTACCTCAAATAAATAGATGCAAAAACAAAGCGACTACTAGTATGATACTTTAGCTTTTCATCGATTTAATTTTGATTGCCCGTTTCTTGATATAAATAATAATATTTTTATTCAATTAAACCATTCTAGCACTTAGATAAGTAGTTTAACATAATTAAGTCCTTTCATCATCATTTTACACAATTATCCCATCATTTTACCTTTTATACAATTTAGTCCCTAAATCCAAAACTTACAAATTAACCACATTTAATCCCAATTCAAGCTAATTGAATTTCCCATTATTCCTATACAACACATGTTTATCACCTTTTCACAAGAATTTCATGTAATTTTACTATTTTAACAACTTAGTCTTTAAAATTTAAAATTAACTAAAATGACTTTACAAAGTAGTCCTATTTAACTATCAAGCTTAATAATCTATCATAAAAATTCAAGAACATCACAAATTTATCCATGGTAAAGTTCTAAACATTTAAGAATTGCACAATTTAGTCCTTAGGTTAGCTAAATTAAGCTCCAAGAATATCAAAAATATAAAAATTATTAAAAACGGACTAAAAAATAAACCCCTGGAAGGTTTGCCGAATCCTTTAAGCTTCACGGTGGAAGAACAAAAAAAAAAATGAAAATGAATTTTGTTTTACTTATTTTAACATATTT
Organism: Gossypium rotundifolium; assembly: GCA_025506655.1. NCBI lineage: Eukaryota > Viridiplantae > Streptophyta > Magnoliopsida > Malvales > Malvaceae > Gossypium > Gossypium rotundifolium. The sequence goes on from CP106731.1 coordinate 144,490,989, forward strand.
TATTTATAATATTTCTTTTTGGTGATAAACAAATAACAACTTAAAGACTCCTAAGAGACATTAAAAGCTTTGTCTTGTTGAAAAGCCGTAGCCACCACATCAGGCGGAACTTTAAATATCCGGAGGAAAGTCTACCAAGAGAGCCCAATATTCGCCAATTGATCTGCGATTGAATTGTACTCCCTAGGAATATGTTTAATATCCCATTGACCTTTAAAAAGCAAAAGTCTTTTAACTCTTCTAAGTATTGTAGTGCCAGAGTCCATCATATCCTCTATGGACAAACCCTTAACCACTTTAAGATTATCAGTCCAAATCTTGATCCTCTTGTACCCTTTATTCATTAAAATAAGCACATCATCCAGGATACCCCAAAGTTCTACTTTCAACGGTGAGCAGCTTCCCAGGTAATGTGTGAATCCTAATACCCAATTACTATCCCGATCATGAACCACTTCATCCGTTGTCGCATTTTCTAAACTCTAGCCACTACTTTATCGAAGAATAAATAGACCCAATTGTCAGAACAATGTTGTTGAATCCTCGAGAAATTGCAGTAGCCTTAGATACAATGATGAAGGCTTGAAAATTTTGTGCCCAACTGAGAGAGGATTTAATAAGCTCGAGAGACGTCCAATCAATATTTTGAAAGATGAAAAGGTTCTTGTTCTTCCAATTTCTCCAAGCTAATATCCCGTAAAAGCACGACCAAGTGATTCCCTTATCCTGCAACTTACGGTGACAACAAAGGTTAGTTGTTAACCAAATTTGTAAGGGGCCAGAAAAGAACCTGGATTGCTTCTCTAGAGAGACTACAAGCATTTAAGCTTCTTTGGCAATCGAACAATCTAGAGTACGTGCATGATGTCTTCAAAGTCATGACCACATCGTGGACACGCATTACTTTGCCTAAATCCTCTCCTAGTCCTCTTTGAATTAGTGAAGAGCCTCTGATTGGCCACAAGCAAAAGGAAAATACAAACTCTTTGAGGTCCTTGGTATTTTTAAATGGGTTTCTAAATGTCATCTTTAAGTCTCCAAGAATTTTCCTTTAATGTCTAATAAGCACTACGGACAGAGAAGGATCCTAACCCAGAACGAGCCCAAATGATTCTATCTTCGCCACCAGCAGGATGAGGCGAGGGAATACTTACTATACGCTTTAACATGATCTCTAGGTGCCTAGCCATCCTTTTCTCTTGGTTTTGATTTAACATAGTAGTTTTCTGTTTGGTTGCTGAGAAACTGAAAGAAAATAAAAGAAACTGTTGGTTTTTGTTCTTTTTGAAAGGTTCAAGCTTTGTGCTTTGAAGCTTTGTGCTTTGAAGCTTTTGTTTGACTGTTTTATACTTTTGGGCTGCATATAAATAATATAATATATAAGAAACAATTTATCTCTGCTTTAGTGTATCTAGCTTCAGCTTCTTTGAGAATTCGACTAGCATAATAGATTGGCTTTTCTTGACCATTTTGATCATCCTGTGCTAGCACTATTCCAATAGCACTATCATTGAAAGCAATATATAGCTTAAGTTCCTTACCTGCTATTGGAGCCATCGTCACTGGGGCGTTCGCTAAGGTCTCCTTGATTTATTTTAATTTCTGATTAGTGTTCTTACCATCTAAATGAATATTGAAATTTTATGCATGCCAAATAAACCAATTACTATACTATACATATATCTATGGTGACAAGAATAACTCTATGTGGTTAAATAATGTTTGTTTGTCTGTTATTATGTTGTTTCTTAAGATGCTAATATAGCTGCAAAAGCATCCTACAACTGCAGTACTAATTTTTGACTCGCTATATTTCTCCTTTGTTGGCAAAATACATCTTCTAGTTGTTGGGGTAAATACTTCTCCCTACAACTGCAGTACTAATTGCTGGATGTTTTTGCAATACAAGAAAGTCCCAAGAAAAGAAAGATTTTATAGAAAAGTACGAGTAATATCCAACCAATTGTTAAGGATATTTTTTTTCATATGAATTATGATTGATAGCAACATCATGGTGGCTATGAAATCTTTATATAGAAGAAATGTCGTGGAATCCAAATTTGAAAATGCTTAAGAAAGATTTTTCAGCTGTCATTTGAGTTGTTTTCCCCTTTCCACCCACCAGAATATACAGAAAACCAAAACTCTTTTCCTTCGTTTTTCTTCATAAATGGGGGACCCTTTTTTAGGTTCCTTTAATAGTTCGAAAACTGACTTGCTCGCATCATTCATAAATAGTTAAACCGAAATTGGGTTTCACGGAAGATCAAACTTTTGGAATGTTTGCTTCATTCCACACATTTTCATATGAATGTGACGAAATTATTAGAGATTTTAGTTGCAATTTGGGGTTTCATTCCATTTTATTTTATTTTTCTTTTTTATTCCTGTGAATGGATTATTAGGCTTGGAAACAGATAATTTGTAGCTGGAAAAATTCACTACCTATAAGCAGGTCCTTTTCATACCTTTCTGGTTTCCATTTAACCATTATCTGCCATGCACGGAGCTTTGTTTTTCAGCCTGGATGGCAACTACTGAAACCTGCTCAATATGCAACTTCTTGGTGCCTCTTGTTCATCTTATATTTCATTTCAACTCTTGTTGATTCCTCCGGTCTAGCTAAGTTTTAACTGTTTTGACAGGACAATCTTTTCTACTAGTGACTCTAAAAGTTCACTTTTGTCAAATTTAGAGCCACTTGATTCAGAAGTTGAGAGCCTGTTGAGAAAAAAACATTATTCTCATCTTACTGTTGATTAAATCTCCCCAAAACAAATCTTGTGGCCTTAACTTTTGAGTATTGGTGGAAGCGTGACTAAAATATTATTCGATAAAAGCATAACTCCCTGCATCTAGTCCTTTTGAGTATCTGTGGCTGCTTCATTTTAGCTTTATTTTGAGATGTTCTATTCATTAGTTTTGTTAAGAACAATTATTAACTGCATAAGGCCTTTCTTTAAATCGAGTGATTCTTTTTCTTTCTAAAAGTTATTTACAAAAGTAAAACTCCCATATTCGTGCATTTATAATTTTTAATTTTCGTAATCATTAAGGTACTAATTTATAAGCATCGGCTGAAATGATTTCTTTAGCTTTTAATGGTGGATCAATTTTTTAATGATTTAATATATATATTTATATATATATATATAAAAGATGAGTTTGTAGGCTTATTGACGAGCATAAAAGACTCTCATATTGTTGCATTTTATGACTTTGCATTTTGAGATTCATACTTGCTACAAACATATTGTCCAGTTTAAATCGAACAATAAGAGTTCGCTCCCATATCTATAGGATTAATATCTTAGAAAGGAAAAATAATATGGCAAAACAGAGATGTAAGCGGTAGCCAAGAAACAAGACTTGGAAGAGATTGAATATAACTTTCTAGACAAAATTTACATCCTTCCAATTTAATCTACACAATTTTATATTTTTAAGTAAAAACCAAATTTTAAGGTAGGATCAATCATTTTTATTAAAAAAATTGAAATTAGGTTAACAATTTACATAAAATTATATAATTTTTTCATACTTTATATAATTTTAATTAAAACCACTAAAAATCATATATCCAAGGATTAAATATATATTTTAAAATTTATAAATAAATTTTTTAACTATTCTACCTATAATTATTATTAAATAAATTTAAAAGCCATATAAAAAGGTGTATTTTAATTAATTATAAATGAATATCGATATCTTCATGAGCTACTAGTGTATCGTATATCGCTTTCATAAATGAATGTATGCAATTTAGTCATGGTAGCTTTATTCATATATGTGATCTTATGAAAAGCTTGTACTTTTTTGTAGTGATCAAATATTTGTGTGGCATTATTTTGTGTAGATGGATCGTAGTCAAGATTAAAATGTAATTGTCTGAGTCGTGGCTTTAATTTTAGTTATGCTCTTTGGATTAAAAATTAAAAACTAGGAAGGAAATTACTTCTCATACTCGCGTGAATCGAGATTATGAAAGAGAAAATTATATTAATAGTATTTTATATAGTGGTGACCAATATTGTAATATGTGTTAAGGATGACCGATTGCCTTTTTTAATTTGTGTGATATTCTTAGTAGGAATAATTTGTTACAATCAACTAAATCGTGAATATTAGAGCAAGTAGTTATATTTTTATATATAATTGGTCATAATGTAAAGTTTCGAGTGATTGGATCTGGATATTATAGATCAACTAAGACAGTTCACGCTACTTTTGGGTTGTATTGAGAGCTATTTTGAAATTGTATAAACTAGTTATTAGATCAACGATAAGTCAACTCCTAGTGAAATCGAAACAATTCAAGGTTTTATCCTTATTTTAAAGATTGTATTGGAGCATTAGATGGGACTCATGTTCGTGCATCTGCTCCACTTAGCATTCAAGAAAGATTTTGTAGTCGTAAAGGGGACAACACAAAATGTATTGGCTACCATTACATTTGATTTGAAATTTTCCTATGTTCTAGCCGGTTGGGAAGGTAATGTACATGATTCTCGATTTTAAGTGATCCACTTTCACGCCCAAGAGGATTAAGAATTTTAAAGGTAATAATTATCATTAAATACCAAATAGTTCTAGTAAGCTTATAATTTATTAGTATTAATTATGTTTTATAAAATTGTAGGTAAATATTATCTGTCGATGTTGGATATGGCATCCAAAATGGATATATTACCCATATCGTATGTGTCTCGATATCATTTAAAAGAGTTTAGTGTTAGAGCCCGAAAATACAAAAGAACTCTTTAATCTTTGACATTCATCATCATAATCACTATTAAAGCGTGTTTTGGGGATTTTGAAGAAACGGTTTCGTGTATTAGATGCTAAACCATTTTGGAATTTTCAAACTCAAGTAGATATAGTTTTGTTGTATTATTCATAATCATATAATGAGAGTTGATCCTAGTGATTTACTTAATCAAGGATTATACGGAGCCCGAATTTGGTTTGAGAATACCAACTCTTACGGAGAGAGAAGAAAGAGAAGCAAGAGAATGGTCCTGCTAAGAGAATTGAATTGCAAACTATGTGGATGATTATATGGTGGAAATATTAAGTAGGTTTAGGCTTAGGTCATTGTTTCTATGTTATGTATGTTTTAGTATTAAAATTGTTTTTTTTTTTGTTAATGTTGGTTGGATAATGATATTGAAATTTTAGTTTGTTAGATTTTGAAATTATTATGTCTTGAATTTGTGATATTGATTATGTTTTGTTGTTAGATATTGAAATGATTGACAATGACAGTTATTAATGTAAAATGGGTAAGGGCAACAAAGAAGGACCTCCAAGCAATTTAGGTGGACAAACCGATGGAATATGTTTTTCGAAATTCTAGGAGGAGGCCCGAAGGAAATAAGTCTTCTAATACTTTCAAATTAAAGCGCTTCTATTAATCGAAGTTTTCGGCTATTTCGAAAGATTTCAAGTCCAATGCGATGCGAAGCATGTGAAAATTATTTGAGGACCAAAAACCGTGGTAGATTATATGCAAAATTCGAGGTGAAAGTGGCTTTGGATGGGATGATAACATGAAAATAATCACATGTGATAGAGTGACATATGATGCAATAGTGATGGTAATATATGTATATATATGTTAAGTATATTTCAATTGTTTTTACTTGTTATTCTAATTGTGTATAATATCCAACAGCACATAAGAAGTATGAACCATTTTTGAATAAAAGCATTGATCATTATGATGAAATGGCTTTGGTTGTTGGCAAAGATATGGCAACAGGAGTTTTGTCGTAGCATTTCTTTATATTTGGATGATGGTAACCAAGATTCAAGGCTCTAGACATGGCGAAATGAAGAGGCTAAAGAGGTAAGAACAAATGTATCTTCATCGCACATCCAAACGTAAAAGAAAAAATGTTTAAGAAAGTGTCGTTGATGAACAAATTAAATTTGTGGGTGAACAACTTCGCAAAATTGCTAATGCTTTGGAACAATTTATCGCGGATAAGACACCACGCTTTCATTAACAAGTGATGTCGATGGAGGAAGAAGGATTTGATGATGACTTCGTGTTCTGTTTTATTATCGTGAGTCATGAACCGAGGTAAAGCTTTTTAGTTAAAAGTAAGAAGCATAAAAAGTTTCTTTAAAAATTTTCTCAAGGTTGAAGATATTAATACTTTTATGTGGTGTATATTAGTTATGCACTTGGATAATGTTGTTGTTATAATGGTGTACTACTAATTATGCATTTGGATAATATTATTAATTTCTAGTATTAATTGTGGTTTGGAAGCTAATTTATAATTATTCAATCCTTGTTTTTTTTAATTTTTAACACAATTACAAATAATTTATTTGACTTTGTTATTTTTAATTTATGACGGTTAATATTATAGCTTAATAATTGAGTATTATTTAATATTTAATTTAATTTATTTATTTATAAATAAATCATTGTAATATATGTAAAATAATTTAAAATATAAAATTTATTGATATGTATATAAATTTATTAATATATCTAAAAACAACTTTTAAAAAATATTTTTAGGAATCGCCAAACAATGTAAAATATTTTACATATATTCATCCAAACACTAAAAAATATTTTCAATAAATTATTTTTAAAAAATATTTTACTAACAAATAAACCAACCCTTTAACCTTAAAGTCATCTACAACATTTTTAGTCAGTTGAAACTTCACCAACCACCTTAAAATCTGCACCACTAAATATAGGGAAATTCCAGCTTAAAATACCAAGGAAAATAAGATTGTACCGGATTGAGGTCCACCTAGCTTGGAAGCAACTATAAATGGCGTGCTATTTTTTAATTGTTTTTATTCTACTCGAAAAAGCATAAAGCATTTTGAAGAAAATGAATCGTTCACAAACCATGGATTTTAAGCTCTTTATGATTAAAATGATAAAGAATTAATGCAGTGTCTCTCATTAAATTTTATAATTTGATAGCTAGAAACAATGTATTCTACCTTAAATCAGATTCCAGGTATTTAACTTTTACAAATATACTTTTGCTTTGCACTACTTTAATTTTTATTTTAAAACCTTAAATTATATAATTTTCTATATTACATTATTAAATGATAATCACATTCCCCAATCATCTTATATCATATACAGTATTACTTATTAACTAGCTAATATATATAACCCTAGCCAATGTCGCTGCCATGGTGGTATCTATCGAAGGGCTTAAGTAAACCGTAAGTAATAGCCATGGCAACCCACCCTCCAAAAAGAACTCTGGCGGCTGATATCCTAACTGGGGAGCCCCCAAGACAAGCTCCAAAGCAACCGAAGACCGCAAGAGCTATAGATGAAACCACTGCAATCACTACAATCCGGATAACATGTTGTTCAATAAAAGCAGCAGATGCCAGAGGAACAACTGCCCCGCATAGAAATGACAAAGCCGAAGCTGAAGCCGCCTTACACGGGTTGGGCAGTGCGTTTTCCATGTCATGATCATCATCCTGCACCAATGTTACTAGTGCTTTATTTTTAAATCATCGGTCATCACTTTTATTATAGGAGATCTACGGGGAGACAGACCCCGGGGCAAATTTGGCTCTAGAATTATAACAGGAGAGGACATTTTTCCATCGGATCACGGGTGCATGGTGCATCCAAGTCTGTCTCTCTTAACGTGCTTGCTTTAGCCGTAGTAGCACAGCAAGTCACATCTAGTTTATAGACACCATCATTTTGCATGCCTGTGTCAGTTTTGAAGCCTGCTCAATATCTCTTTGGGTTGAAACGGAAACAAACTCGCCAACAGCCATGCTACAGGCACCTGCAATGGCTCCAGCTAGTCCAGAGAGGATCATGGACCATTTATCATCATTTGCTGCACCTATACCAAGCATTAGGGATGTGGTCGAAAGCAACCCATCGTTAGCTCCTAGAATGGCTGCTCGAATCCATTGACCTCGTTGCACAAGTTCCGTCCCTTGATAGGTTTCATTGGCTACAGAAATAGTTTGCTCAGGACATGGTTCAGTTCTGTGGGAAGCCATGGGAAGAGTTATTCCGGGATAAATAGCAGTGAATAGCGTATAGGAATCTGGATGGAGTGTGGCTCTCAATGTTAAGACACACTCAGAGCACGTGGATATATATAATATTAGTAGAATATATTAGAAACTAAGAGATGAGAATTACGTTCCTACAAAATAAGGGTTTCATAGGAAATAGAGATCCATAGGTGGTGCCGGGGAAGATTACAAACAGGGAAGAAGTGAAGGGACGTTGGGGTCTATAGATTGTCTTGTCCAACCTGTCCTTCAAACTTAACTAGTGATTGTTTGTTTCCTCCTTGGGGCAAATTACCAATAAATGCATTTTTTTAATTTACGAAAAAACATATTTTTTAATTGTTTATTGAATGAGTTATTTTCTTCGAAAACTCGCTTCACGCCGCCAAGTCGGGATGTAGAGGAAAATGCGCCCCGAGGGAGCGTTTTCTACCACATCAACAAAAATGAGTCTTTGAGGGCGCCTTTGTTGATGTGACAAAACACTCCACCAAGGACACGTTTTAGCCGTGTTTTTTTCCAAAAAATTATTCTCGAATTAAATTTTCAAAAAGGTTATTTTTAGATATTATAAAATAGACCATTTTTTTAAATTTCTGAGAATAAACATTTATAAAGCTCAAAGTGACAACACTATTTTTTAGGTGTTACCAATTAATATGGAAATATAACTTACAAAGCAAATCTTTATATAGACCCAAAGTCTCATTTCTCTTGATTTCTTAAGCAATGTGAGATGAGATATGTATATATATAGACTCATGAATAGGTTTGGAGCTTGTTCCTAAACAATGGGATTCCTCTTTTAACTAATAACATGATATTAAATGCTACATTATATTTGATATTTTTTACAAAACAATTTCTATTTTTTTTATATTTTGTTAACATTTTCTCATATTATAAAATTATCTTTTGAGATCTTTAATCTTGTTGCATTTAGAATTGTTAACATATACAAAAGAACTATTAAAAAAGAGAATAAATTGCATATGAAATTTGTACATGTACAATAATCTTCTATTCAATTTTAAATGTTTGAAGTTAATATCAATGCAATTTTAGTTTTTAAAATAATTTTCCATTATTTAAATTTAGAAGTTATACTTTTAATTTTTTTAATTATTTATTTTGGTTGGTCGGTTCTCTGATATCCATATTGTTGCGTATTCTAGTCGAGGAAGGTCGACCTTTTGGTTTATGTCTCAATTCTCTATTCTAAACACTTATACGGTGCAAGCGATACCGATGGCCACTTACGCTCATCCGGGATCGTGGGAATACGTGTTCCACACGTTGTACATGTTTTCTAATTTGTAGACTTCACGACATAGCTCATGGGTCAAGACGAAGATTATGACAAGCCGCAAGTACATGAGCACATGGGTAACGGTGCATCAAATATCCCACGATCGCATGTCCTATTTGTCAAGTGTACACGATAATGCCCGCCAACAATACCTTGATTCGATGCATCAAACTCGTGACACGAAACCATAAATCGTCGCGTCGTGACAAACTGTGTGCATGGTGTTCGCCGTGCCTTCCTACGGTTAATTTCTTACAAGACCTTCGGCTCCATACATGGCCTCCTTGCATCGCCTCGATAACTCACCGCTCTCTTGGAAATAGTGCCGCTAAACGAAAATATGTCTCCCGCAAAACGCCTGTAATCGGCAGATGACGGGTTCCTTTAGCATGTAATTTATGCATTCGCCAGGTTTGTGGTCATATGACCATTTCGTGAGGCCGTCATATGCTTGTGTCCACTGCTCAAAAGGAATATTGCACAGTACTCGCGCCTTGGCGTTATTCGCGCTAAACCGCCAACATCTCGTGAAAATGGTCTTTATTGATCTCGCCACGCCAATATACGTTGATATCGAATATTACATACCACTATTCAATTGCGAATAAATTGAAAATTTCAAAAGAAATTATATTAATAGATATTTCATACCCATATCGGTCCTTGCCGTTTACATCTTTTAGATCGGTGTTGCCCATAGTAGTTGGATGCAACATGCCTCGAGCAATATCGATGGTGTGTGCGATGCCACATGCTTCCACGCCGCTTTATTGCCGCAAGTATTCCGGGCCCCGATCCGATATAACGCATATGTCGGTTGAGGCGACATGCCTCCTTAACCTAGATAGGAAGAAGTCCTACCATCACCGACTCGGTGTTATTGCGAACGCAATCGAAGGATTCTCCCACACCGCCTTGTGCCACACTAGCAATAGCCGATCGTATATCTACCATACATGAAGGTACCGTCAATTTGTACCAATGGCTTGCGGATGTAAAAGCATCTCGGCATTGCTTAAATGTCGAGCAGTGCGCTTAAACACTGCGATCCACGGCGCGACGATCGTTGTAATCTGCGGTTCTGTTTCAATGTCATTGTGCTACAGGACATATCTCTCCAAGACTTACACCACCGCCACACTTCATTATATGAAGCGTCCCACCGACTGCAACTTTTCCAACGCTACCTTGGCTATCCAAGCCTTTACGTAAGAAGGCGTCTACCCCATTTACTACGAATATTGCCAATTAAGGCCAAACCGTAGTTTTGGGATCGGCCTTCACTTTGTCGGGATTATTAAATCACCAACATGTCGAATCCATCCTCGGATGATCTTGTGTTACACACAACGAAGCACGTTAAATAATGCAACATTACATAATATTAGTGTTATTCAAATCATTGAACACATAGTGGTATTGTAATTTGTAAGACATGTATGCGGACCTTGTACTTCTTCACCTCTCACATCCTCGTCCTTTTCCTCAACGACGCCATGATTTTCCATGCACATGTGCCGTCTTGCACAAAGACACTTCGCCTCGTACCTATCGAGCTTTGATTTAACCATAGTGTAGTTAACCCGCTCCCGATGTCAGTATTGTTTCAATGCACCAAGGAAAGTGTTTTGTTGGAAAACGGTTACCAACTTCTAATTGGTCCGAATCCAACGAAGAATTTGTATGCAGTCACGCGTCCGTGTGGTAGTTCAGAAACTCAATGCATCATCTTGAGATAGATCGACATTATGCATGTGCTACCGGAGGCGAGTATACCCTGAATAGCGGATCTTCTTCTTCTTCGTCCGAACCGCCTCAACATCTTCAGTACAATTGGAACGGGCTCCGGTCGTAAAATAGTCCAACTTCGCACCGTCAGCCCAGGCTCCCGAGGTGGATCCACATCGGATTCATTGTCCGATCCTCCATAACTCGCAACAAACGAGGGCCCTCATTGGTGGATCTTGTCGCTAATACATCCCTCCTTAAACATCTTTCATAAAGATTTCAATCGTATGTGGATTGCCATCCACTAGAAGTTGATGACGTCCCCCAATACGTATTTCTTTCATCCGACGTCGATTGATTTAATATGCATGTCCCATCCACCAATCGAGTGTCGTGCGGGGTTATGTTTTCCATACTACCACCGCACACAGGCACTTCGTTTTGCATCCCACTTACAGAGTGTCGACTTGGGGTCGTGTATTCCCTCGAACGATACTAGATGTTGAGGTCGCACCAGATCACTTGGAGATGAAAATTCTACATATACCTCGATATAGGGTGAACCATCGGCAAGATGAGTCTCCACCATTGCCTCAAGGCTCCGGGACCTTTGATGTCGAATGTGTCATATCTCACCGGATCAACCAAGCGCAAAATCTATACTTAATAGATGAACTTTCATTGGCGTTGTTCAATATTTTACGCCTAATTCTTTTGAAGTTCTACCAAATCGACGCTTCGATTAAAACTCAATCGCTACTGTGTTCTCCGATAAGAAAACAACACCTTCTTCTTGTCACGCACTTCACCATCGTAGTAAATAACGGCATTAATCGTTCACTCATTTTCAATTTTTTTTCCTTTTGCTTGAATTTGCTTTCGCCTAACCGAGAATGCAATTTGGTGATTATAGCCTAATTTTGTTTGACAAAGACCTTTGTAGCAAAAGTGCGCCCACGATGGGCGCTTTTCGCTCTCTGGTAATAGTGCACCTATTTGAAGCGTTTTTGCCACTGCTTGTTCTGAAACGTCTCTCAAAATAATTTTGCGGAGACCATCAGAGCAAAAGCGCGCCCACGTGAGAGCGTTTTGCCACGGTTTGTTCAAACGTCTCCTCAAAATTATTTTGCCGAGACTACGCCCAAAAATTATTTCATTTTCACATTGCAAGTGGATGGAAAGATTCCCAAAATCGCGTCCACATCAAGACGCTTTTGGGGAAAGGGCCTAAAAGCGCGTCCATGGGAGAGCGCTTTAGGCCACCTCAAAGAAAAGCCCTCGTGGGAGCGTTTTTTCTTGAGGTGGCCTAAAGACTTCCCATGGACGCCGCTTTTAGTCGCTTTCCCAAAAAACGCTACCGACGGACGCGATTTTTGGGAAATTGCCCTTCCGTCAATATTTTTGAAACCTATCCTTCCGTAATTTTTAATTTTTTTGGTATTTTTGGATATTTGCCCGCTTTTCTTGCTTGTTCGGTTGTTTTAATATTGATATTTCTATAATATTATTATTAAATACCTATTTTATTATTTTTAACTAGTTCATCCACTAACCGTCCAACAACATTAAAATGAGTTTAATTATCTAACAAGGCCATCCAATCATGTTTCTTTAATAAATTAACACATTTAAACTCATAGCGATTGACTTTTTCAACTATTATGATTTAATCCTTTTCTCTTAATTAATTATTCAAACATTGAAATTTCTTAACCAAAATTTTAATATGACCCTAATAACACTTCAAAAATATTTAATAAAATATTTACGGGCTCGATTTATAAAAACGAGGTCTTGATATCTCATTTTCTAAAACCACTTGACTTTAGGGACATACCGCTTGACCTATTTATTCGGTCAATTAACAAAAATCATAACATCAATGTCGAAATCATTTTTAAGTTTTAAAAAATGAGGTTTACTTTTTTAAAACACAAAAATGGGAGTCGCCATCGATCTTTTTTTGCTTAGGTGTGATCGGATCACCTTATAAAATATTTTTTGCTTAAAATATTGATTTTGGCCTACGAAATTCAAGAAAACGGATTCGGGAGTCGGTTACGTACGAGGAAGGATTAGCACCCTCGTAACGCCTAAAATTGGTACCTAATTGATAAACTAATGTCCTAATGTCGAAAATTTGAAAAATTTAAAATACGATCCTTTTATTTAAAAGAAAGCCAAGACTCACTTATCTCAAAGAAATAAAATGTCACACCCAATGAGTTAGGATGCAACATTTCAAGACTTCGAAACTAAGCTTGCCCTTATTTGTAGAAAATCCTTACCTCGAGACACCAAACATCATATCCAATAAGTTAGGACACAACATCTCGAATTCCCAAGAATAAGTTTTGATTTGAAACTTATGGGTTTCGATTTCAAAAAGGGATACTTGATACCTTAAGTTCAACGAGAAAAATCAAAACCCAGTGAGTTAGGGTACAATTTTTCTCGAAGCCTCCAAATATTATGTATCGCCGTATTTTTTTAAAAAAACTTTTAAAAAAATTTAACCATTTAGCAAAGTATATTTTTATTAAAAATGATTCGAGTAAAATATTGCATTAATTCATTACAAAACATAAATACCAAAAATAATTTACGAAAATTACATAATATACTAACATTTAATACTAACATAGATAATTAAGAGGAAGAATAACGTAAAATAGCGAATGATACAGAAATAAAATAATTATACAAAGGCAAACATAAAAATAATAAGCGAATAAAAGAACATGGATAAACAAATAAAAGATATAAAGTAGTAAATAACAAAAATATGCGAAAGATAAAAACTACGAAATAAATATGAAACTTTACATACAAGATCAAGTATAAAAATAAAATAACAATATAAGATAAATGACATATACTAAATAATAAATAGATACTACAAAAATTAAAAAAAACATATATGTAAAAATGATATGGCAAAATCTAGAATGGATATATATATACGTAATAAAATAAATATATAATATAATAAATATATATAAAAATATTATATTTAAAATAAACAATACATAGAAAACTTAAATTAATAATAAATCAATTTAAATAATATACAATATACAAATTTTAAAATAATATATAATATGATTAAAGCAATACAATATGTAATAAAAATAAAAATAGTAATATGTAATAAAGCAAATTTATGAAAAGTTTAAAATAAATAATATATATATATATACAAAGTAATAAATAAATAAATAATAAATTAAAAGAACTAAATCAGAATAAAAATAAAATCAATAAAAATGAAAGAAAAAAAATTAAAACTAAATTTAAACAAATTCTAGGGGTGAAATTTAAAATAAAACCAAACTAGGGACCCAAATGAAATGCGTGCCCCAAAGGAGGGACCCACTGGTCCCAAAACGGTGTCGTTCCAGCATCTACCTTAAAATGGTCTTAAGGACCAAATTGAAACAAAGGTCATAATTCAGGGCCAAATTGAAAATAAAGAAAAATGCAAATTAGACATAATTACAAAATTGCAATAATGTGGAAGGGCCTATAAAGCAATTAGACCCTCTAACAAAAACACGCGGATCCTCCCCGGGTATCGCGTCAACACGCGGATCTTGACCTTTAAACGACGCCGTTTTGGTCATTAATTGACCACACCAAAATGACGCCGTTCCATTGGCCTATATAAACAAAAAAATTTGTGAAAAAAATCATTTTAAAGCCATTTCAGAAAAAAAATAAACAGAGCTTAAAAAAGCTCTTTCTCTTCCAGCCTCCGGCCATGGCTCCGGTGACAGACCGCCGTACGTGCCACCACACACGGCGGCTAAAAAGTAAAAAAAAAAAAAAACTCTATTTTTAGCCCAAATCGAAAGGTAAACTCGTTCTCTTCATTTTTAGTAGTAAAAAAAAAAAAACATTTGCATGAATTGAAAGGAAATGCAATATATAAAAAAAAAAAAACTAACGAAATGGAACAATCGGAAATCACCTCTGCTCTTTGATTTTCTTGTGTTCTAATTTTTGTATTCTTTGTATATATGCGTGTGTTTTTACAGATTGTATTAGGATTTTATAGCCTAACATAAATCGAAATCATAAATACAAGAATCCTATTTTGTTGCTACTGTTTGTGTTTTTTCCTTGTTTTGCAGGTGAACGGTGAGAAACACAGCGGTGAGGAGCGCTATCCGCGCGCTGATTGTTGCGCAACCAAGGGGCCTGTGTTGGGAGCTGCGGTGCCTAGGGTTTCATAAACCTTAGGCTTCTGATTCTATTTGGGTATTGGGCCTTTTGGGCCCCGTAGGTTTGGGTCTTTGTTGGGTTTGGGTGTAATGGGGTTTTGATTAGTCTGTTTTGGGCTGTAAATGGACTATAAAAAGGGAACTTTTTAAACATTATTATTATTTTTTTTTTAATGGCATGGGCCCGAGCAAAAATAGGCCATTACAATCAAATTTCAACGTAATTTTATACTTGACTCATAAATATTAAATAATAATATTTACGGACTTACTTGTCAAATTTGTGACCCTGAAATCACCGTTTTCGACACTATTAAAAGACAGACTGTTACACTAATATTTTTTTGTGTTATAATTTTGTGACCACAATATACCATATAATTTATTAAATTCATAACTATCAAATATATATAATTGTGAAAAGTTATTTCTTTTATAAATAAAATATTATAAAATTTAATAAACAATTTTCTTAAAATTAAAATTACGTTTATAATTAAAATTATTATATTTAAGAAATAATCGACTTACTAAAACTACACTTTTATAACTTTTCATATGATATCTAGTTTTTAATAATAATAATAATAATAATAATAATAATAATAATAGGGTTAAATTAATTAATTCATATAGACATTGAAATCTTCAATTTATTATTCTACTACGATTATTTTTTAAACAGATTTTTTATTTAATTTGATTGGATAAAATAAGTTCGATATAAAAAATAAAAACGAACTGAATTATGCGGTTTGAATGATAACATCAATCCAAAATTGAACTGAACAATATAAAACCCTAATCAAATATATCAATTTGAATCAATTTGTCGATTTTTCCGATTTCTTTACTGAACACTAATTCTAAAAACACAATAAACTATACCGGATATAAATTAATTCTAAATTCATTTATATAACTTAAAAAGTAGTGTCATAGAACGTTACCTTGGAGGCTCCGCTTTTGGACTCTTAGGTGTGTTTGTTTACCAATATTTAATTTTCTAAAAATATTTTTCTGATTTTTCAATGTTTGGCTGCCTGAAAATATTTTTCATTTAAAAATATTTTCTAAATCACGCGTAAAATCCCTTACATTTTGGGAAATTGTCTTATGTTTCAATTTCTGTAAGACATTTTCCCGTGCTCCTTCATCCATTGTAAGGCCCCTTCTCATCCTGCTGTTCATCTTCCGTTCTTCATCTTCTAGTCAGTCGCATATCTTCTTTTCTGAGACTGCTATTTCGTTTCTCTCGTCCTCTCTTTCTCATGCAAATCTCTTTCTCCCTTTCTCAGACATTTTTCGGGTCCTGCATAAAGCTCTTTTTTCCAGGTCCTGGCTTAAGGTAAAGCTGTTTGTTTTCTTCTTGTTCTTTACTTGTCCACATTTTAACAGATTTTATGCCTGAAATTTTTGCCTTTCTTTCTTTCTTTAGCCGATTTTATGCCTAAAATTTTAACCGATTTTTTTCTTTTTGTTGATCTCTCTTCAAATTCATCTTCTTGTTGCGGTTCCTCAAGATTCCATTGTTGTTTCAGGTAAGGCTTCTGTTTTTGAATCGAATTTCTGTTGGATTTTTCTACTGTCGATTCGATGGTATATGCTGTGAATCAGCTTACGTGATTTTAAGACTTAATATTTTGCTCACAAATCTGATAAACTAGCAGCTAGAATTGGAGTTTCTTCCATGTTGGATTACCTTTTTCGAAACCATTAATTACCCCATCTCTGATTCTACTTCTTTGTTTTCATCTCTAGGTGCCTAGCCATCCCTTTTCTCTTGGTTTTTGATTTAACATAGTAGTTTTCTGTTTGGTTGCTGAGAAACTGAAAGAAAATAAAAGAAACTGTTGGTTTTTGTTCTTTTTTGAAAGGTTCAAGCTTTGTGCTTTGAAGCTTTGTGCTTTGAAGCTTTTGTTTGACTGTTTTCATACTTTTGGGCTGCATATAAATAATATAATATATAAGCGCTAAACAATTTATCTCTGCTTTAGTGTATCTAGCTTCAGCTTCTTTGAGAATTCGACTAGCATAATAGATTGGCTTTTCTTGACCATTTTGATCATCCTGTGCTAGCACTATTCCGATAGCATTATCATTGAAAGCAAGATATAGCTTAAGTTCCTTACCTGCTATTGGAGCCATCATCACTGGGGCGTTCGCTAAGGTCTCCTTGATTTATTTTTATTTCTGATTAGTGTTCTTACCATCTAAATGAATATTGAAATTTTATGCATGCCAAATAAACCAATTACTATACTATACATATATCTATGGTGACAAGAATAACTCTATGTGGTTAAATAATGTTTGTTTGTCTGTTATTATGTTGTTTCTTAAGATGCTAATATAGCTGCAAAAGCATCCTACAACTGCAGTACTAATTTTTTGACTCGCTATATTTCTCCTTTGTTGGCAAAAATACATCTTCTAGTTGTTGGGGTAAATACTTCTCCCTACAACTGCAGTACTAATTGCTGGATGTTTTTGCAATACAAGAAAGTCCCAAGAAAAGAAAGATTTTATAGAAAAAGTACGAGTAATATCCAACCAATTGTTAAGGAGATATTTTTTTTTCATATGAATTATGATTGATAGCAACATCATGGTGGCTATGAAATCTTTATATAGAAGAAATGTCGTGTGGAATCCAAATTTGAAAATGCTTAAGAAAGATTTTTCAGCTGTCATTTGAGTTAAGCCTTCCCTTTTCCACCCACCAGAATATACAGAAAACCAAAACTCTTTTCCCTTCGTTTTTCTTCATAAATGGGGGGACCCTTTTTAGGTTCCTTTAATAGTTCGAAAACTGACTTGCTCGCATCATTCATAAATAGTTAAACCGAAATTGGGTTTCACGGAAGATCAAACTTTTGGAATGTTTGCTTCATTCCACACATTTTCATATGAATGTGACGAAATTATTAGAGATTTTAGTTGCAATTTGGGGTTTCATTCCATTTTATTTTATTTTTCTTTTTTATTCCTGTGAATGGATTATTAGGCTTGGAAACAGATAATTTGTAGCTGGAAAAATTCACTACCTATAAGCAGGTCCTTTTCATACCTTTCTGGTTTCCATTTAACCATTATCTGCCATGCACGGAGCTTTGTTTTTCAGCCTGGATGGCAACTACTCGAAACCTGCTCAATATGCAACTTCTTGGTGCCCTCTTGTTCATCTTATATTTCATTTCAACTCTTGTTGATTCCTCCGGTCTAGCTAAGTTTTAACTGTTTTGACAGGACAATCTTTTCTACTAGTGACTCTAAAAGTTCACTTTTGTCAAATTTAGAGCCACTTGATTCAGAAGTTGAGAGCCTGTTGAGAAAAAAAACATTATTCTCATCTTACTGTTGATTAAATCTCCCCAAAACAAATCTTGTGGCCTTAACTTTTGAGTATTGGTGGAAGCGTGACTAAAAATATTATTCGATAAAAGCATAACTCCCTGCATCTAGTCCTTTTGAGTATCTGTGGCTGCTTCATTTTAGCTTTATTTTTGAGATGTTCTATTCATTAGTTTTGTTAAGAACAATTATTAACTGCATAAGGCCTTTCTTTAAATCGAGTGATTCTTTTTCTTTCTAAAAAGTTATTTACAAAAGTAAAACTCCCATATTCCGGTGCATTTATAATTTTTAATTTTCAAGATTTGTAATCATTAAGGTACTAATTTATAAGCATCGGCTGAAATGATTTCTTTAGCTTTTTAATGGTGGATCAATTTTTTTAATGATTTAATATATATATTTATATATATATATATAAAAGATGAGTTTGTAGGCGATTGACGAGCATAAAAGACTCTCATATTGTTGCATTTTATGACTTTGCATTTTGAGATTCATACTTGCTACAAACATATTGTCCAGTTTAAATCGAGCAATAACAAGAGTTCGCTCCCATATCTATAGGATTAATATCTTAGAAAGGAAAAATAATATGGCAAAACAGAGATGTAAGCGGTAGCCAAGAAACAAGACTTGGAAGAGATTGAATATAACTTTCTAGACAAAATTTACATCCTTCCAATTTAATCTACACAATTTTATATTTTAAGTAAAAACCAAATTTTAAGGTAGGATCAATCATTTTTATTAAAAAAATTGAAATTAGGTTAACAATTTACATAAAATTATATAATTTTTTCATACTTTATATAATTTTAATTAAAACCACTAAAATCATATATCCAAGGATTAAATATATATTTTAAAATTTATATGTAAATTTTTTAACTATTCTACCTATAATTATTATTAAATAAATTTAAAAGCCATATAAAAGGGTGTATTTTAATTAATTATAAATGAATATCGATATCTTCATGAGCTACTAGTGTATCAGATATCAGTTTTTATAAATGAATGTATGCAATTTAGTCATGGTAGCTTTATTCATATATGTGATCTTATGAAAAGCTTGTACCTTTTTTGTAGTGATCAAATATTTGTGTGGCATTATTTTGTGTAGATGGATCGTAGTCAAGATTAAAATGTAATTGTCGGAGTCGTGGCTTTAATTTTAGCGTTTGCGGCTCTTTGGATTAAAAAATTAAAAACTAGGAAGGAAATTACTTCTCATACTCGCGTGAATCGAGATTATGAAAGAGAAAATTATATTAATAGTATTTTATATAGTGGTGACCAATATTGTATTAATGTGTTAAGGATGAGACCGATTGCCTTTTTTAATTTGTGTGATATTCTTAGTAGGAATAATTTGTTACAATCAACTAAATCTGTGAATATTAGGGAGCAAGTAGTTATATTTTTATATATAATTGGTCATAATGTAAAGTTTCGAGTGATTGGATCTAGATATTATAGATCAACTAAGACAGTTCACAGTTACTTTAGGGTTGTATTGAGAGCTATTTTGAAATTGTATAAACTAGTTATTAGATCACCTGATAAGTCAACTCCTAGTGAAATCAGAAACAATCCAAGGTTTTATCCTTATTTTAAAGATTGTATTGGAGCATTAGATGGGACTCATGTTCGTGCATCTGTTCCACTTAGCATTCAAGAAAGATTTTGTAGTCGTAAAGGGGACAACACAAAATGTATTGGCTACCATTACATTTGATTTGAAATTTTCCTATGTTCTAGCTGGTTGGGAAGGTAATGTACATGATTCTCGTATTTTAAGTGATCCACTTTCACGCCCAAGAGGATTAAGAATTTCGAAAGGTAATAATTATCATTAAATACCAAATAGTTCTAGTAAGCTTATAATTTATTAGTATTAATTATGTTTTATAAAATTGTAGGTAAATATTATCTTCTTGGATCTGGATATGGCATCCAAAATGGATATATTACCCCATATCGTGGTGTCTGATATCATTTAAAAGAGTTTAGTGTTCAGGAGCCTGAAAATACAAAAGAACTCTTTAATCTTTGACATTCATCATTGCGAATCACTATTAAACGTGTTTTGGGGATTTTGAAGAAACGGTTTCGTGTATTAGATGCTAAACCATTTTGGAATTTTCAAACTCAAGTAGATATAGTTTTGGCTTGTTGTATTATTCATAATCATATAATGAGAGTTGATCCTAGTGATTTACTTAATCAAGGATTATACGAGGAGCCTAATTTGGTTTGAGAATACCAACTCTTACGGAGAGAGAAGAAAGAGAAGAAGCAAGAGAATGGTCTGCTAAGAGAGACGGAATTGCATAAACTATGTGGACTGATTATATGGCTGGAAATATTAAGTAGGTTTAGGGCTTAGGGTCATTGTTTCTATGTTATGTATGTTTTAGTATTAAAATTGTTTTTTTTTTTTTTGTTAATGTTGGTTGGATAATGATATTGAAATTTTAGTTTGTTAGATTTTGAAATTATTATGTCTTGAATTTGTTAGATATTGATTATGTTTTAAGCTTGTTAGATATTGAAATGATTGACAATTGAAATGATTGACAATGACAGTTATTAATGTAAAATGGGTAAGGGCAACAAAGAAGGGACCTCCAAGCAATTTAGGTGGACAAAACTGATGGAATATGTTTTTCTTGAAATTCTAGCAGAGGAGGCCCAGAAAGGAAATAAGTCTTCTAATACTTTCAAATTAAAGCAGTTTCTATTAATCGAGTTTTCGAAGCTATTTCTGAAAGATTTCAAGTCCAATGCGATGCGAAGCATGTGAAAAATTATTTGAGGACTGTAAAAAACCAGTGGTAGATTATATGCAAAATTCGAGGTGAAAGTGGCTTTGGATGGGATGATAACATGAAAATAATCACATGTGATAGAGTGACATATGATGCAATAGTGATGGTAATATATGTATATATATGTTAAGTATATTTCAATTGTTTTTTACTTGTTATTCTAATTGTGTATAATATCCAACAGGCACATAAGAAGTATGAACCATTTTTGAATAAAAGCATTGATCATTATGATGAAATGGCTTTAGTTGTTGGCAAAGATATGGCAACAGGGAGTTTTGTCAGAGCATTTGCTTACATAGATTTGGATAATGGTAACCAAGATTCAGTGCCTCTAGACTGCGACAATGAAGAGGCTAAAGAGGTAAGAACAAATGTATCTTCATCTGGCACATCCAAACGTAAAAGAAAAAATGTTTAAGAAAGTGTCGTTGATGAACAAATTAAATTTGTGGGTGAACAACTTCGCAAAATTGCTAATGCTTTGGAACAATTTACTGCGGATAAGACACCACAGCTTTACGAACAAGTGATGTCGATGGAGGAAGAAGGATTTGATGATGACTTCTTGTGTTCTGTGTTTTATTATCAAGTGAGTCATGAATCCGAGGTAAAGCTTTTTTAGTTAAAAGTAAGAAGCATAAAAAAGTTTGCCTTAAAAAATTTTCTCAAGGTTGAAGATATTAATACTTTTATGTGGTGTAATATTAGTTATGCACTTGGATAATGTTGTTGTTATAATGTGGTGTACTACTAATTATGCATTTGGATAATATTATTAATTTCTAGTATTAATTGTGGTTTGGAAGCTAATTTATAATTATTCAATCCTTGTTTTTTTAATTTTTAACACAATTACAAATAATTTATTTGACTTTGGTTATTTTTAATTTATGACGGTTAATATTATAGCTTAATAATTGAGTATTATTTAATATTTAATTTAATTTATTTATTTATAAATAAATCATTGTAATATATGTAAAAATAATTTAAAATATAAAATTTATTGATATGTATATAAATTTATTAATATATCTAAAAACAACTTTTTCAAAAAATATTTTTAGGAAATCTGCCAAACAACAGAAAATATTTTACACATATTCATCCAAACACTAAAAAATATTTTCAATAAATTATTTTTTAAAAAATATTTTACTAACAAATAAACCAACCCTTTAACCTTAAAGTCATCTACAACATTTTTAGTCAGTTGAAACTTCACCAACCACCTTAAAATCTGCACCACTAAATATAGGGAAATTCCAGCTTAAAATACCAAGGAAAATAAGATTGTACCGGATTGAGGTCCACCTAGCTTGGAAGCAACTATAAATGGCGTGCTATTTTTAATTGTTTTATTCTACTCGAAAAGCATAAAGCATTTTGAAGAAAATGAATCGTTCACAAACCATGGATTTTAAGCTCTTTATGATTAAAATGATAAAGAATTAATGCAGTGTCTCTCATTAAATTTTATAATTTGATAGCTAGAAACAATGTATTCTACCTTAAATCAGATTCCAGGTATTTAACTTTTACAAATATACTTTTGCTTTGCACTACTTTAATTTTTATTTTAAAACCTTAAATTATATAATTTTCTATATTACATTATTAAATGATAATCACATTCCCCAATCATCTTATATCATATACAGTATTACTTATTAACTAGCTAATATATATAACCCTAGCCAATGTCGCTGCCATGGTGGTATCTATCGAAGGGCTTAAGTAAACCGTAAGTAATAGCCATGGCAACCCACCCTCCAAAAAGAACTCTGGCGGCTGATATCCTAACTGGGGAGCCCCCAAGACAAGCTCCAAAGCAACCGAAGACCGCAAGAGCTATAGATGAAACCACTGCAATCACTACAATCCGGATAACATGTTGTTCAATAAAAGCAGCAGATGCCAGAGGAACAACTGCCCCGCATAGAAATGACAAAGCCGAAGCTGAAGCCGCCTTACACGGGTTGGGCAG
This sequence comes from Gossypium rotundifolium, assembly GCA_025506655.1. Lineage (NCBI taxonomy): Eukaryota > Viridiplantae > Streptophyta > Magnoliopsida > Malvales > Malvaceae > Gossypium > Gossypium rotundifolium. The sequence goes on from CP106731.1 coordinate 144,514,473, forward strand.
TGCGTTTTCCATGTCATGATCATCATCCTGCACCAATGTTACTAGTGCTTTATTTTTTAAATCATCGGTCATCACTTTTATTATAGGAGATCTACGGGGAGACAGACCCCGGGGCAAATTTGGCTCTAGAATTATAACAGGAGAGGACATTTTTCCATCGGATCACGGGTGCATGGTGCATCCAAGTCTGTCTCTCTTAACGTGCTTGCTTTAGCCGTAGTAGCACAGCAAGTCACATCTAGTTTATAGACACCATCATTTTGCATGCCTGTGTCAGTTTTTGAAGCCTGCTCAATATCTCTTTGGGTTGAAACGGAAACAAACTCGCCAACAGCCATGCTACAGGCACCTGCAATGGCTCCAGCTAGTCCAGAGAGGATCATGGACCATTTATCATCATTTGCTGCACCTATACCAAGCATTAGGGATGTGGTCGAAAGCAACCCATCGTTAGCTCCTAGAATGGCTGCTCGAATCCATTGACCTCGTTGCACAAGTTCCGTCCCTTGATAGGTTTCATTGGCTACAGAAATAGTTTGCTCAGGACATGGTTCAGTTCTGTGTGGGGAAGCCATGGGAAGAGTTATTCCGGGATAAATAGCAGTGAATAGCGTATAGGAATCTGGATGGAGTGTGGCTCTCAATGTTAAGACACACTCAGAGCACGTGGATATATATAATATTAGTAGAATATATTAGAAACTAAGAGATGAGAATTACGTTCCTACAAAATAAGGGTTTCATAGGAAATAGAGATCCATAGGTGGTGCCGGGGAAGATTACAAACAGGGAAGAAGTGAAGTGGGACGTTGGGGTCTATAGATTGTCTTGTCCAACCCGTCCTTCAAACTTAACTAGTGATTGTTTGTTTCCTCCTTGGGGCAAATTACCAATAAATGCATTTTTTTAATTTACGAAAAAAAAAAACATATTTTTTAATTGTTTATTGAATGAGTTATTTTCTTCGAAAACTCGTCTACGTCAGCGCGAAGTCAGGGGATGTAGCAGGAAAATGCGTCCCTGAGGGAGCGTTTTCTACCACATCAACAAAAATCGAGTCTTTGAGGGCGCGCTTTGTTGATGTGACAAAAACACTCCACCAAGGACACGTTTTAGCCCGTGTTTTTCCAAAAAATTATTCTCGAATTAAATTTTCAAAAAAGGTTATTTTTTAGATATTATAAAAATAGACCATTTTTTTTTAAATTTACGAGAATAAACATTTATAAAGGCTCAAAGTGACAACACTATTTTTTTAAGGTGTTACCAATTAATATGGAAATATAACTTACAAAGCAAATCTTTATATAGACCCAAAGTCTCATTTCTCTTGATTTCTTAAGCAATGTGAGATGTGAGATATGTATATATATATAGACTCATGAATAGGTTTGGAGCTTGTTCCTAAACAATGTGGGATTCCTTCCTCTTTTAACTAATAACATGATATTAAATGCTACATTATATTTGATATTTTTTACAAAACAATTTCTATTTTTTTATATTTTGTTAACATTTTCTCATATTATAAAATTATCTTTTGAGATCTTTAATCTTGTTGCATTTTAGAATTGTTAACATATACAAAAGAACTATTAAAAAAGAGAATAAATTGCACATATGAAATTTGTACATGTACAATAATCTTCTATTCAATTTTAAATGTTTGAAGTTAATATCAATGCAATTTTAGTTTTAAAATAATTTTCCATTATTTAAATTTAGAAGTTATACTTTTAATTTTTTAATTATTTATTTTATTTATATTGTGAATGTTTAATTAATAAATAAATGGTGAGTATTTGGTACTCAAATAGTATTTTTTGTAATTTTAAAAAATGTTATATCTTTTAAATATTTATTTATATTTAATATTTTACTATACTAATTAATTTTTTAATTCTAATTTTAATTTAATTTTCATCACCTAATGAATGCCGATAAATTTATTTCAGATATATTTTAACTAGATAGATAATCTATTTAAACATAGTATATAATTATGTTAAATAAGTTTTTTTATAGAAATATATAATATACATAAAACATAATAATTATTTTTCATATTTTATATCTAGATTAAATTACATTAATAGTCACTTAACTATATTTTTAGCTATCAATTATAAAAACTTACAAAATGATCACTCAACTATTAGTAATTTTAAATATTTATTTTTAATATTTTACCATACTCATTTTATATTTTATATTTTTTACTTATAGAGTTTAAAAGTTTTATTTATAATGTAACAAATGTTAACTTTTATAAAAAATTTAAACTCTAAGTAAAAAAATATCAAATATAATGTAGCTTTTAATCTCATGTTATTAATTAAAAGATGAAGGAATCCCACATTGTTTAGGAACAAGCTGTAAAACTATTCATGAGTCTATATATACATATATCTCATATCCCACATTGCTCAAGAAAACAAGAGAAATGAGACTTTGGGTCTATATAAAGATTTGCTGTTATATTTCCATATTAATTGGTGACACATTAAAAAAAAACGGTGTTGTCACTTTAAGCCTTTATAAAAGGGGTAATTTACCAAAATAAAAAAAATTACGAAAATTGTTGAAATCTGCATTATTTACGGAAAAGGATCATTTCCCCCCAAAACGTGTCCACGTCGGTGCGTTTTGGGGGGATGCAGCAGGAAAACGCGCCCTTGAGGGAGCGCTTTGTGCCACATCAAGACAAAACGCTACCGACGAGGATGCGTTTTGCTGATGTGGCACAAAGAGCTCTCTCAAGGGCGCGCTTTTTCCCTCTTTCCCCCCGACTGCCTTTTCAGCTGTTTTAAGTGTTATGGTATGAGGTTTTAGCGTTTTAGGGCTAAGGTTTAAGATTTTTTAGGGTCGTTGGGTTTAGGGTTTTAGGGAAAATTAATGGGCTAGATTATAGGGTTAATTAGGGTTTAATAAAAATATGTTTAGGGTTTTGGGAAAAATATAGTAGTAAAATAAAAATTATTTGAATTTTTGTGACAGTTGTATCTGGCAAAATAATTTTGAGAAGACATTTCTGAACAAATAGTGCCGAAAAAGCTTCAAGCAGGATGCACTGTCAGCAAGAGTACTGAAAAGAGCTCCCACGTGGACGTTCTTTTGCTACAGTAGTCTCCGGTAAAATAATTTTGAGAAGACGTTTCTGAACAAATAGTGTCAAAAACGCTTCAAGTAGGATGCATTGTCAGCAATGAGTACTAAAAGAGCTCCCACGTAGACGCTCTTTTGCTACAGTAGTCTCCGATAAAATAATTTTAAGAAGACGTTTCTGAACAAATAGTGCCCAAAACGCTTCAAGCAGGATGCACTGTTAGCAAGAGTACTGAAAAGATCTCCCACGTGGACGCTCTTTTGTTACAGTAGTCTCCGATAAAATAATTTTGAAAAGACATTTCTGAACAAATAGTGCCCAAAACGCTTCAAGCAGGATGCACTATCAGTAAGAGTACTGAAAAGAACTCCCACGTGGACGTTGTTTTGCTATAGTAGTCTCTGGCAATCCTTAGACTATAAATCAGCCAAATTTTATTCTCAGGTTGTATAACAGAAATTGAGGCAAAAGAAAAATAGAAACTGAAAATGAGTGAACGTATTAATGCTGTTATTTACTATGATGGAAAGGTTTGTGACACCGAAAATGGTGTTGTTTTTTATCAGAGAAAACAACGCGATTGGGTTTTAATCGAAACATAAATTTGATAGAATTTCACAAAAGAATTAGGCGTAAAATCTTCGGAACAGCACTAATGAAAGTTCAGTCTATTAAGTATAGATTTTGCGCTTCGGTTGATTCGGTGAGATATGACTCATTCGACATCAAAGGTCCTCGGAGCTTTGAGGCAATGGTGGAGACTCATCTTACCAGTAGATCACCCTATCTTGAGGCATATGTTCAATTTTCATCGCCAAGTGATCTTCTTTCGACCTCAACATCTACTGCTGTTCGAGGGGATTACACGACCCCAAGCCGACACTCTATTAATGGGAGGTAGAATAAGAAAGTGCTCGTGTTTGGTGGTAGTATGGAAAACATAACCCCTGCACGACACTCGGTTGGTGGATGGGAATACATATCCTTCCTTCGACGTTCAATGATAGAAATACGTATTGGGGAACGTCATCAACTTTTAGTGGTTGGCAATTCACATATGATTGGGAACATTACGAAATATGTTTAAGGAGGGATAATGTACTCCCCACGATATCCACTGGCGAGGGGCCCTCATTCGTTATAGATTATGGTGGGTCAGATGATGAGTTCGATGTGGATCCACCTCGAGAGCCTGGGCCCGATGGTGTAGAAGTTGCATTATTTTCTAAACTGGAGCTTGTTTCAACCGTATCTAAAGATGTTGAGGACAGTTCAGATGAAGAAGAAGAAGATCCGCTATTCAGGGCGTACTTGCCTCCAGCCCACATGCATAATGTCGATCTATCTCAAGACGATGCATTGGAGTTTCTTGAACTACCACACCGGACGCGTGACCTTACAAGTTCATCGTTGGATTCGGGTGAATTAGAAATTGGTAAAGAGTTTTCCAACAAGGATGCTTTTCTTGGTGCATTGAAATAATACAGCATCAAGAACGGGGTTAACTACAACGTGGTTAAATCCAAGCTCGATAAGTACGAGGCGAAGTGTACAATGCAAGAAGGTACATGTTCATGGAAAATTATGGCCTCGTTGAAGAAAAGGACAGGCTTGTGGGAGATCAAAAAGTACAAAGGTCCACATACATGTCTTACTGGTACAGTATCACTATGTGTTCAATATTTTTGAATAATCCTAATATTACGTAATGTTGCGTTATTTAACGTGCCGTTGTGGTGTTTCACAAGATCATCCAAGATGGATTCGTAGATGTTGGTGACTTAATAATACCGATGGTGAAGGCCGATCCCAAGACTACAAGATCTTGGCCTTAATTGGCAATATTCAGTAGCTAATTGGGGTACATGCCTCTTACCGTAAGACTTGGACAGCCAAGCGTAGGCATTGAAAAGTTACATGGTCGGTGGGACGCTTCATATAATGAAGTGTGACAGGTGGTGTTAGGTCTTTGGAGAGATATGTCCTAGGCAAAGATAATGACATTGAAACAGAATCGGCGTATTACAACGATCAATTGCTCGCAGATGCTCAGTGTTCAAGCATCTGTTCTAGACATTTAAGCAATGCTGAGACGCGTTTATATACTGCAAGCCATTGGTACAAATTGACGGTACCTTTATGTATGGTAGATATACGCATCGGCTATTGCTAGCTATGACAGAGGACGACAGTGAGAGAATCCTTCCAATTGCATTTGCAATAACACCGAGGGAGTCAGCTGATGACTGGGATTTCTTCCTATCTAGGTTAAGGAGGCATGTTTGCCCCCAACCTGATATATGCGTTATATCAGATTGGGGTCTTGGAATACTAGTCGCAATAGAGTAACAAGGAAGCCTGTGGCATCGCACACACCATCGATATTGCCTAAGGCATGTTGCGTCTAACTACCATGGGCAACATCGATCTACAAGTCAATGACGGTAAGTGACCAATATGGGTATGTAATATCTATTAATATAATTTC